>JAECWK010000125.1:5000000-10000000 GCA_018150405.1 Drosophila varians
CTGCTTTCTAAATTGAAAAATAGTTGTGTTTTATGACCTACTTTTAAAGACAATCTAATAGAATTCTGGGCAAAAACAAATCAAGTTAGCCTTGGTATCCTGACGCTCCCCCTCAACTGGCTTCCTGGCGAGAGTTTATGGTCAAAATGGTGGCTGGCATGTAAACATAACACTAACCAAGGGAAGGTGCAGTGAGGAGGTGGAGGAGCAGGAGCTGGAGTAAGAAGGCATGGCCACAGGCATCGTCCGCCATCGCATGCTGAGTCAGATGGGAGTGCACTCTGGCGGAGATGGAGGATGGATGGACGTGGATGCTTGCACTTATTAATGCTTAATAAATGGCATTTCATTTCTTATTATTCCCGGACTCGGGACGAAACGTGTTGGTGGATTTTATTGCACAGACGCTGGTTAATGCGAGTCGATATATTGGCCATGACTAAGGATGCGGATGCACGAAGGGGCACAGAGTCACTTCCCAAGTTCGCGTCCGACTCTGAGCCAGAGACAGAGCCTGAATCGGAGCCCGAGCCTGAGCCTGAGCTGTGTGCCTAAAGTAATTATTTCATTTGAGCCAACAATGAGGCTGCAACTCTGACTCTCCATCTGACTCCGCGTTGGAGATGGAGATGGATGATTGACGAGTGGAAATTAAAGAAGCTGGCGGCTGGAACTGTCCAGTCCAGTTCCAGTACTAAAGCCCAAAGTCCCTAGCCGGCCCTTTTAACGATCTGCGTTCGTTTTTAAAGTACTTGGAATGTAAATGAAGCGGGTGCATCTCGCTGGCCAACTCCATCGTCAGATCCACATCCATTTGGCCAGTTTCGAGGTCAACGCAGTGGTCGTTGCACCCACGCACTAAATTTCCAGACACCTGAAAGCTCTTGTGTTGATTTTATATGCAAATTCGTTGTTTACTTTTTATATTAAATCATTAAAAAGACCCCACAATGTGAGAAATTCTGCACTATCTTAGCATTAAGAAAAATTGTGTATCCGGGACGTACCAGAACGGGTATAATCTTTAAATGTAAAAATTACATTTGAAATATTTCCGTAACATTTCTGAAACTTTACGTATGCCATGTTTCGATTATATTTCGGGTAATAAATCGGAGCTAAAATCGCCTTTAATCTCCATTAGCATTGAATTCTTATGTTTCAAACCATATTGCCTCTTGATACTTTTGAGAAAATTAGTCTTAACTTTGGTAATACTCAACCCATCGAAGAATGTTATACCTGAATCATAAAATATAATAATTTTGCAAAATGGTGACTAAAAATGAACGATTTTGGCCAAAAGCATAACCCAAAACCGAGGTGATGGTCTTTGAGTTTAAAATAGGTATTTTTAGTCACCTTTTTACAAGTTTTTTGTTCAATTTTGATCCGAATTATAAAAGGAATGGCATTTATGAATCAGGGATTTATTCCCCGTCGATCTGCATCAAAGGTTTTTGAGAATCGAACAAAAAATATTTTTTTCATTTTTCGCAATTTAGGAAAGGGGTACCACCATTAAAATTTTCAAAAATCGAAAAAATTTTTTTTTCTACTTTTGAAATATTTTAACGCAGATCGAAGCGTAATAATATTCTGATTCACAAATGCTATTCCTTTTTCAAATCGGATAACAATTAAATGAATTATTGGCAAAAAGGTGCATAAAATCTATATATTTTGGCCACAAGGCTTTCACCACGATTTTACCTTGGTCAACGAGTGTTTTTCTTCAATTAATGCCACAAATCAATTCAAAATTCAAATATCGCGCTTTCGCCTATCGGTCTATCGGACATGCGCAGTAGCCAGTATTTGAGGGGTGACATGACATGGGATTCAGAGTGACCAAGAAACATCGATATTCGATAATTTTGAAAAAAAATACTAGATATTCAAGATTTTATCGGCTTTTTAATTAAACGATGGTCCGCCAATAATTTGCAAACATATAATAAACAATTTAATTAAATAAATAAAGTAAAACGAGTGCTAAAACTTTGACAGAATAGTGGACCCCACTTTCAAGTGCGTAAACATCACAGATTGTGTCTGTTCCAGAGTCTCAGGACCCACCCAAAATGCAGCAACCGAATGTTGGAGCGCCGGGCGGAGATAATTTGCTGCCGCTGAAAGCCTGCAGCACCGCCGGCTGCAAAGTGGCCAATGTGGTGGACAAGACCAAGAGGAAGTGCTCCCAGTTCGTGACGTCGCCGTACATTATGACCAAGCCATTGGTCGTCAACGGGCACACATCGATTTTTCAAGTCGGCGGCGATATGGCGAAAATGGGCGATATTCCGGCCCTTGCACAAAACGCTGCTGAACAGCCAATCTACCGCATAAAGCCGGGAACCCATGCCCACGTCATTAACTATGTCCTAGTTGACGAGGGATCCGATTCGCTGGAAAAAGCCAAGTCGGGCGACCAGGAGTCAATGCGCCTGCTGCTAGAATCTCAAAGGGAGAGCGCTGTGTCTAAGCTGCAGAAACTAATAGCCAGCCACCGCGGCACAACCTCCATTGAAACAAGCACAATACCCACATCTGCGCGTCCGGGAACGTCACCTGGCACGAGTACTTCTGCTCAGACGTCAGTTGCATTGGCCTCCACCAGCAGCAATGTGACTACGCCCCAAATTCATCCGGACTTTTCGATTGCCAGCGTCGAGGGTGCCGTTAACTTTGTCTCTGGCACAGGAAGTCAAGGCGCCTCAACACCTCCAGCTTCTATACCCGCCGTTTCCACATCAACTGGGACCGGCAACGTTCGATCGGCAACCGAAGTGGACCGCCTGCAGGCAGAGATTATGGAGCTGCGACGCACTGTGGCTGCATTGAAAGAGGGTGGTCGCTGATAGGACCATGTTTTAATGGCTACTTGCCTTTACTAATTATTTGTATTTGTTTCGTATTTTAAGAAACAAATTGTTCATTTTGAAAGTCCATTGTATTAAAAAAATGTATAAATGACAAATGCATCATTTGACGATTAAACTCGTTTGGGTAAAATCTTTTTAGCCATTAGATTTTATAAATTTAAGCTATTGTATTGACATATTAAAAGAAGATTTTGCAAAACAATTATAAAATCATAGAGTTCCTTGGGCAGCCTTGGCCATATCAGTAGCAAATATGATATTAATGTCTGCCAGACAAGCTGGTCAAAGCTTGACATGCCGAAAACAGCAGACATCGAGATGTGCGGTCCCAGTTTTCGATTCCTGGAAAGGTTTCGCATTTCCCCTGGCCTGTCCATCGGAGGAGGGGATATCACGAGGGCTTTAACAGCCAAATGGCCAATATTCTGCAATGGCGGTTATGCTCGGTGTTAGTCCTAAAGTTAGGCAACTAGTACGCCAACTTTGAAAGATTGCGCAAAGAGAACGGGGAATGAAGAACCCAGAACCCTGTCCCATACACCAAACCCTAAAACCCTAATTTCTGGAAGTGAACATTTTTATGTTGGTCGCGGCACGAAGAGACAAGAACTCAGCCTCAGGAGTCTCAAAAGGGGGCCGTAAATGTGGCATTTTATGTGTCATCAATGGAGGCAGTGGCGGTGTCAGCGGCGCTCTCGATCCGAGCGCGAAAACCTCGCAATCGAACGTAAATTAAATTTTATGGGTTGCAAATACGGACAGCCTGCCCCGGCTCAGCCATCAACTTATCCCAAAAAAAAGGAAACCCTGCCACTTGAAAGGTGTCCGGAGGAAGAGGGAAACGTTTATGCAAAATCCATTGGCCAATTAAAAGTGGTTCATGTGTAAGGGAATTAAAATCAAAGTTACTTGAAACTTTAATTCCGCTTTCCTGGAAAGGACCTCCATTTTACAAACAATACCTGACTTTTCTTACACTTCCATATCTATAGGAATCCCTTTGAGATCCCTGAGTCCTCTCATTTAAAAGATAATTACCTCAGGATAATCAAAGCTATTATCCAATAAAATCTATATTAAAATTCCTTAAATGTTGGCCACCAATCCCAAGCTGCTGGTTAAGTAAACATCCGAAATTTATGTGTTTGTATAGGTGGCCAGCAGGTACAGGGCCGGCTACTTAGCCGACAGAGATCAGGACACAATTGTGGGGACACGATGGCTGAATCAAATTCGATACGCCTGCAAAGGTCCAGGGCGAAGTGATCCTCGCCGGGGATGTATAAAAAGTAACGAATGTGCGCAATAATAAAAATCATTAAAATAAAAATGTTTATGAGAAGGCATAAACACGACTTTATGGAGGGAGCAGCGGCGCAGGAGGAGGCACAGGAATAGCGGGGGGATCTGCCACGGAGTTGGGGCACTTGATGGCGGTGGCCGTGCCGTGGAGTCAGAGTGTCAATGGGCATTTGTTTCGGGGAGCGAAGGGTTCCGCACCAACACACCGCCGCCGCGGACACACACTGAACCAGGTACTCGCGATCGGGATGCTAACTCATTTTGGCGGCGGCTTCTGCTGGATGTGGAGCCGGGCCTGAAGCTTCAGGAGATCGGGCCGAATGCGAAACGTTAAGGCCGGCAGGGAAGCGGGCGGTGGAGCAGGCGCAGGCGCTCGGCTCAAAAATAATTTGCAATTTCTTGGAAATACTCACTTCTGCCGCTGTCGTCGCAGGCGCAGCTTCTCAAGAATCTTTAGTGGTTATAGTGGGGATCTGGCCAGGGGGCAGGCAGTGGAACAGCACTGCCCAAAAAAAGGGGTTTTAGTTTGATTGCCTCTTAAGGGCAATCTATCCAATCCGATCCGATCTCTCAAAGCAATGAGCTTTTTCGGGTAATCCCCTGAACCTTAAGATCCCTAAAATTTCTCCCAGTGCAAATCCGGATAAGTCAAGGTGGCCGTAATGAAAATTAAAATACGAAACACTCAGGCAAAGGTCGGCTTGGGAGAGCCAGGAGCCAATGAGCGGGTACTGGGTGTCCCCCGACCGACTGCCTGCCTGCCTCCTCCCTCCCTTCCCCATGCCGATCCTGGCCAACTGAGTACCCCCTGAGTTCCCGTAGCCCCTAACCCAGCCTCGGTGGTGAGTCGCTCCTCCTCGGTTGGATTGCTTGTCGTTATCTTGTCATGTCAAAATGGTCTTACGAAAATGTATCTTTTGTATTCCAAGTGCAAATGAGCAGCACAGATACAAAACAACGTGCTGAGCACTGTCTGCCCCCCATCCGCCGCAGCCCCCGCACATCCTTTTGGAGCTCTTAGTGGTCAGCATTTTGTATCGCATCTTTTTCAGCGCTATCCCTCGATTTTTATTTGTTTTGCTCACTCGCAATTTTTATGCCTTTATTGTGTTTACTTTTGCTTTTTGCCTTTTGCCTTTTGGGCTGCAAATGCTTTTAAGACTTTAAGACTTTTTAGTTTGTAGTTGAGCGTACAAATTCGCGTCCCAGGACCAGGAACAGGATCGCCGGCCAGTGAGTGACTGTGTATTGTGTATGTGTGTATCTTGCGCCGGTGGTTGACGGTGGTTGCCGGTGGTTGCCGGTGGAGATGCTGATGATGACACAACATGAAAAGGTAAAACACGCTGAAAAATATTAAATACGCTATGTCGCTGCCTCTTGACAGCGGACGTAAATTTGCTTTTGCCTCCGCTCCTTGCACTCCTTTCACTCCTTATACCCCGATCCCATACCGGGGATTGTTTAATTGCACATGAGATCGGCGGAACTCAGGGACTTGGGTTAAGAAAGAGTCCCTGGCCAGATCTGGCGGCAATTAAAATAGAGTGTAAGTTAAGGATGCATAAAACGCTCATCTTTATGGAAGAAGCCCCATATGGTCATTACTCCCTTCGCTCCTTCCTCGTGTAATGGCCCGATTTGCCGGAGGCCATAATGCATAGTTGGGGTTCAGGGAATCCAGATTTAGAGATAAGTACCTGATTGCTCCAACTTTGAGGATTTGACGCCACAGTCTGGAAGATTCCTAGAAAAGGCACGACGCATCCTTTGGATACCTTCATAAGGTATTTCTTAAACGACATTGTCTTCCTTTCGCCAAACAATTTGTTATTTGCAGAACAGCATGTTGCAAAATGTGAAATGTGTCAAAGTTTTTTTTGGGGCAAAATAAATGAAGTTAATTAAATTTTGGATGTGCGACAGGCTGGAGTGGGTATGGGAAGTCGAGAATAACAAGTCTTGCATATCGCCGCCCTCACACAGGTTCCTTCCAGGCAAGTCAGAAACCAAAACAACAAAAGCAAAACATCACATGCCGACAATATTAGATATATAACTTGCTCCCATTTCCCACAATTGCCAAAATCTGTATCGAGGTGGAGTCACCAGTACACTGAGAACCTTTTACATCCTATTCGAGTCTCAAACAATCAAGAGTTCCCCTCAGATTTGAAAGGCATTTCTTGAAGTGTTTTTGTTATTGGAGTGGAGGGGATCGTTTCCTGCAGTGCCCCAGAAAGGGAAGCCACAGCCAGAGTCCAGACTGCAGACTCCATCCCGCAGCCTCGCCTTCGTCCTACCGCATTCTAAGTTCTATTGGCACAAAGACCGAGTTTTGCTTTGCGGTTCTTCGCTTTGACTTTTCCCAGGCCTCGTATCTGTATCTTTGTGTCGGTGGAGATGCGGATGTATCTGTTAGATACGCTCCGCACACAGACTGGGACTGGGCTGGCACTGGCACTGGCACTGGCACTGGCACTGGCACTGGCCTGGCGAAACTCGTTTTCCGATCCGAGTCTGAGACCGGGGATAGGACCTGGCACACGGCTGCCCTTTCCCTTCCCACTTGAAGCTGCTCCAGTCCCCTTGGGTAGCGCCTCCAGTCGGCATAGTTTGCATTTTCAAGGTCGATCTGCCTGGCGCTGATTTCTTCTGCAGAATTTCGCCACGCCACGCCACGCCAGGCTCACCAGTATTATTGTATATCTCGTCCATATATCTCA
Source organism: Drosophila varians (assembly GCA_018150405.1). Classification (NCBI taxonomy): domain Eukaryota; kingdom Metazoa; phylum Arthropoda; class Insecta; order Diptera; family Drosophilidae; genus Drosophila; species Drosophila varians. The sequence continues at coordinate 5,006,914 of JAECWK010000125.1, forward strand.
TGGGGTCTAACGAGTGCAATCTGGTGCCAAGTAATCTTTACTTCTGTGCTCATTGCAGTTGAAATTTGTTCAGACATTTACTCTCCGCCATCAGCCTTCTGCGGCTCCGCCTGAAGAAATAAAAAATCTTTTTTATTATTGCCCTGCGCCCCCTTGGCCAGGCCAATGAAATCTCTGAGATATGTAGCAGGGGCTTGGGTTTGCGGAGCCTTCTTATGCCCCCTGCATGGTGCAACATTTCGCGCTGCAGGCACTTGGATCCTCCTTTCCTCCCGGCTCTTGATGTTTCCTGTTTACCGATGCGCTGCCCCGACTGACTCATTGCCATTGAATGCCCGGGAACGGGCTGCCAATTCGGTGGCAGTGGCAGTGCTTCCTTTTTTCGAGCCATTTTCAATTTGCTACACAGAAATAATTCCTTATAATCCTTAACTCATTTTTACTCTTTATCCACGATGCTAAACTATATATATATTTTTCTCTGTGCAAACTAATTGTGAGTTACCTCAAGTTCCTTTTGCATTACTCATGCGTTTCATTGGAAAACTTTGGTGAGTTATTCCGGCCAAAAACTGGAAAATTAGCAGTGAAATATGTGCCAGAAAAGTTTGCAAATAGTTGCATTAGTTGCACGATTCCAGGAACCATTATTGCAAACAATTGCTCATATCTTTTTGCATCCTTTCTTTAACAAAAAACACTTACCACATGGTCCTTAGCAAACGATGGAAATTACAGGGAATCTGGAGGGCCTGAAAACCTATTCATTTCGAACCAATTAGACCACTTGCTCGCATTCAGGACAATTCGCTCACAGTTGAATACACCGAACGCCCTTGTTGGCAGGACGCACGTTCGAGGATACGTGGCGAACAAAAGGACACCGGCCAAATCGGAATGCAGGCGAACAATTGCAGTTCCCAGAACCGAAAGGGGCAAAGGAGCAGGGGCGGGTGGCAGAGTGTCCTGGACGCAACTATCTTGAGTGCGAAATCACGTTCGGAAAATGCGATATGTGGCATAATTGGAAATAATCGAAACAATTCCAAAACCTAGACGACACCTGCTGATTAGATTCCCGAATTCGAAAAATCCTTGCAAGTTCCAGGAAATCCTTGGCAACTCTCCTTGGCAACCCCAAATCAGGTTCCATTTATTGTGTCCATTCAGTGCAATGAACTTTCCAAAAACTGAGTAGAAATTTCTACTTTTATTCAAATTTTGGGTTTGTGGGCATTTATGGCCTCCGAAAGGGAACAATAATAATAATAAGCGAAATGAGAAAACTGGAAATAAGATAGAAAAATGCTTTGCGCGCTCACACAAAGCCAATCAAACGATATATAATTTTATACAGAGAACATGTCTCTCCTCCGGCTCCGGCTCCGGCCCCTTCGGTCGCCATCGTCACCAGCATCATCCCGATTAGCATAACATCGACTGGACCTGGCCTGGGATTTAGTATTGGTCTTGGAATACAAATGAGGAGGATGGGAATGACCGAGCGCGGTTGGGCCAACTGGCACCACTAGCCACTCCAAGACAAACGGCGGTAAGTCTCATACATTAATTAATAACTCCTAGGAAATTAGCGACAACACATTATTTATAAACGTGGCCAAAAGCTGGGGCATCCACCATTTGTGCCACAAATGGAATTTGGCAACGGGATGTGCCAGTTAATGGTATGGATTTCTTTTGTTTCATGATCTATTACTTTTATTTCTTTGGGATCCAGTACAAAATCTGACTCGGCTTGCCACTTTTGGGATGAGTTTGGACTTAAAGTCAACCGCAAGCACCCACTCCTTCTGGCCAGGTTTATTGACCTAATCAGTCGGTACTTCTTGCCTCCAAATTTCCTCTCTTTAGGCCACTATCTATGAGTTTGGAGCTTCGATAGTATATAGCATTAAGTCCCTAAATTAACATAATTCGATCGCAGCAATGGAGATGCATTTTTTATGGCCCAAGTTGTGGCGGCTGGGAAATTATTACGAGGAAAACGATACCTTTTCCCGACTAGATACATATTCTCCCCCTTCCCAACTACCAACTGAAATAATGAACAAGATGCTTTCTTTCTCCATTTCTCCATTTATCTGGCAGGAGGATCTCGGAACTGTAGTAGGAGGAAAAGAGAGGGACTAGACAAATGTTATTACCAAAAACGAAAAATAAAAACCAAAAACTGGAAAAAAAAAACACAGAAAATCGGAGACAACGACCGACCCCAAAGATCTCTGACTAAAATTTATTCAAAAGCGATTCGAAATACGTCGCAATGCGTCCCATGTCTCGCCCCTTTCTTCGTTAATTTGAAACAGTTTGATACTTTTACACAGGCCCATGGACATGGATGTGGATGTGGATGTGGATGTGGAGAGGTGGATACCTAAAGGCACCCGATTCCTAAGGTAATTCTAATGCGTGTGACTGCCATTAGAGGGAAGTACTTTGGAGGGCCGCCGCCGCCGCCGTTGCCGCCGCCTAGGCGGAGGGACCCCTATCACTATTTCTGGATGACAAAGTCCCATTCCGAGTGCCGTGGATGCTGCTGGGTCGTCCCCCTTCCAACTTTCTTTCACCTACAAGATTTATCGCTTTGTATTTGTATTATTTTTAGTTGCTTTATGTCAGCCACAGATACACGTCGTTCCCGCAGAATTATTCCAGCATCTGCACCCAGTCGTACCTGGACGCACACTCGGATAGTTAGCTTTTGAATTGGTGGCATCGGAAGATGACAAATTCGATGGGTTGGGGCGTCACAGCGGCTATGTTAGGAGGAGAAACTTTAAGAAAGATTTATAATTTAATCTGTCAATTAATTTACTTTAAAAATCCCAACACCACACTCTGAATATTTTGTAACTTTAAATTTGTATTATTATTATTTTTTAATTACTTGAGAGAAGAAACCAGTATTTAGGCAGCGAACTAGTTTGGTTCCTAGTCCATAAATGACTTCAATCGCTTCCAGCTGGGCTGCCCGAATATTTGTAAAACCAATTCGAACGATACCTGTACCAGTTTGGGAATTTTTCTTATTTTTCTGATTTTTTTTTTTTTGGTCATTGTACGATGTATCCAAAAAGTTTTGTCTCTGATTCTATGTATAGGTGGACGGTGGACGGTGGACGTTGTACGGTCTCCTACACACAATAAGCAGACAAACTATAAAACTTGAATCAAATCGGACAAAACAAAAATAAAATTTTATTGCATTCCAGCACTAAAATCGTTCGATCGTATTGGTGTATCTGTGAGATGCTGAGATGCTGCTGCCCCAGTCCCCAGCCAGGGACTCCTGCCACCTCCTTCTGCCCCTCACCGTTCAGTCGGAGTGTTTGTGCGTCTCTCAGTGTGTCGCATGTGTCCCTCGTGTCTCCTCCCTTCTGACTTTTGCCTAATATTCCATTAACGGGCTTATTAAGGCAGCACGTAATGCCATGCCTGCCACAACCCACACACACACACACACAGACGCAGGCAGTCCAACACACAGATACTCGTACACGGAGAGGAAAGAGGCAGCAGTTTAATAAAAGGTACTGATGCATAAATGGGTGTTTGTATCTAAATTGATCGAGTTTGGGGACACACACGGCAGACAAAAACCGGGGCAAGCTGAAGAAGCTGGGGGAAGGGGAAAGGTAACAGCGGGGTAGGGTGCTGCATGTATGGGCCAGGTAGAAATTCCCTTACTTAAAGGCATCTTGAAAGAATTAAATGGGATCAATAGGGAATACTTTTCTACCTTGCAATGCATCTGTAGCTATTGCTTTGGAGCTCATACATTTTCCAATCTTTGAAATGGAAACCCCATATTAAACGCAAAACCAATATACCCCTCTTCCGAAAGTAATACCTCTGGCATTAAAACCATACAATTCCGACTTCGAAGTCGAAGAGCATCGCGGCGGCTGCTAAAGCAGGTACAATTTTATAATTTCGTTTCGTGTTTAATTAAAGGTGAAGTTTTAGAGAAATAATAAAGAATTATCTGGAGCCGGGGCAGTATGGGTCCGAACATTGAACATTGATCGTAAAGCGATGAGACGGGCATAGAGCATCGGGTATTGGGAACCGAAATACAAAAAGGGCATACTTTTGCCCCAGCTCTGGAAGTTACTGGGAGGATCATTATGCCATAAATAAAGATTCGTTCCGAGCTATGGGAATCGTATAAAGCATTTTTATTGCATCCACAGCCAAGTCTAGGCCCTGAAATGGGATTTGGGTAAAATAATTATGCTTCGGTTATGATTAAAGTTCAGGTACAAGTCGTGTTTGGATGATAAATTGCATTTTAATATACACCGACTGGACCATTCTCTATGCAAATGTTTTATTTATTTATTTAAAACAAATTGGAAGCCATCAAACAAATTCTGGGATTTGTCAAGGTTTCGATTTTTCAAGCGAAAATGCTTGGACAGGCTAAATGACAACACTTGTCAAAATGTGACAACACAAACTAATCACTTTCATTCCCGCAGAAGATCGGCGAAGAACGCGTGCCAGCTCCCCCTTTGTGCCCCGGCAATGGTGTCGATGACAAGGCAGCTCTACTCCCCGGGAATGGGACATTTAATAGGTGAGTTGGAACAAGAATTGGTAACTCCTAGAGAGGCATCCAGGCACGGGTCATGCTGATACTATCGGGCTCTTGGTGTCTGGACTTTTATCGCCCTGGGATGGCGATGGCCTTTCACCCGGCGACCCAGCGACTGCCAACACACTTTTACGACACATTGACAACGCCAACAAACCAGCACACAAACTAACAAACCAACAGCCACGAGACAATACAATTGTGTACTAAAATCAAAGGTAATAAAATTCTCTAATTGTTTTTTTTTTTTTACTTTTCGCCAAAGCAAACAATTGAGAGATTGGGTCCAGGGGTCGGGGCTAATTGATTCACACTTTCTTTTTGGCCATAAAACACTCCATGTATCGAGTGCTCGTCCTCCGGTTTACGACCTCTTACACCAGCCAGACGCTGGTGTAGATCAACAGTGATTAAATCTTTACTGCCCAGTCCCGGCCATTGGAGTGACATCTAATTGGTTGTAGGATCTCCACCCCCACGCAAAGTCATAGTGGCAGCCTAATTGGCCCGATTCGGGCCTGTCAGACAAATCAAAAACAAACTGGCCTGGCCAGCAAGTACTTATCCATCACAAAACTGAAATATAATTGGGAATATTATTAAACAATTATGGTATAATTACACAGGGATCGGTGGCAAAGAGTGTGTTTTCTTTGAGTTTTCCCCCTGACCTCTGCGCCGAGGATGATGAGGCACATACCACCTCTGCCAACTGTCAGGGTCGGAGTTGAAGGGGGAGGGCTGTGGCCCGAGTTAGACGAGTAGATAATGATGTTGAGATGTCAAAACATCAACCTGACGAGGCTGACGACGACGACGACGACGATGACGATGACGATGAGAGTTGGCTGCCGGGTGACGGATGGCGCGTGAGGATCGCTGCGCCACTTGTGGCATTGTATTCTTTTGTATGCCCTCGCTTTGGGGTTCCCATTTCATTCATTCAATCATTTATTCGGCCAAGAAGCCCATTATTCAAATGCCGATCAATCTCGGCGCCAAAGGATTAGTTTCATTTAATCAGAGCTAATGACGGGTCGGCTTCTGGTTGTGTTTGACCTTTTTTTCCGGAGAGCGTGGCATGTTGACTTTTGGCACCCAACGGGATGCACTGCAGCATTGTGCCCCGAGGGTGTTAAGGTGCAATGTGTGCGCAGGAAACAAAAGGGACTCCCAGGACACCCAGTCGATCTCAAAAGTAGAGTTTACCCGCAAAAGCCAAACTATTAATTGCAGATTTCATTAATCAACTTTAGCCATAGTTGGCCAGGCCGACTTCCCATCCGAGCCGAGTGGCCGGTAAACTGATATTTTTCCCCAGCATTTGAATACCGCTGGGCGGAGACGTCACTTATAGACCCATTACTCAAGTCCCGTCCCTGACCAGCCGCCGACAAATCCATCAGCGAACTCAGCTCGCACCGAAATTGGGCAGATGCGAGGGCGGCCCCGGGGCAGGTTAAATAATATCCCGAATTACGGAATGTAAAATAATTCATTTAAAATGTAGTTTTTTTTTTTTTGGTGGTGGTGGTGGTTTTGGTGGTGGTAGCCCACGAACGTTGGCCGTAAATGCAGCAGTTTTCCACCGAATTTAATTAGCGGCCTCGACAAATTAACGGAGGTGGATGCGGTCGCTTGGACGCTTCGCTGCCTTTTCTTCGCCTTCGAATTCTTCTTTTCACCATCAACCCTACACCGTCAAAAAATCCACTACTTGTGGATGATAGTTTAGTTAAATATTACTTGGGATATTTCGGACAGTGCCGCCTCGCACGGATGAAAGTTGTTTCCCGGGCCCTGTCGTCACCGATCGCTGCACAAACTCCCCTCCGGCCCAGTGCCTTGTGGGTTATCTCTCGCCTAGCGTCAGCCAGAGTGAGCCAAGTGAATTATTTAAATTAATAAAATATGCTAAAATGTGTTACAAGTGTGCGAGAAATATGTTTGTCCGCCTACATATGCCTCGTCCCGTCCCCGGTGCAATAGATCATATAATTAAAAGAATTATGGTGGAAACGCCATAACGCAGCAACAATTGCGTTGCTCCGTCCAAAACAAACAATGGCAAATAATTTTCCAAGATGTGTTGGCCACGTTACCCTTATCCGGTCGTGGCTAAAAGCCGAAAAGAGAGCGCGACCCACCATGATTTAGGGTCAATTGAGGCGCTAGTTTTTCTTTTTCTTTATTTTTTTGGGAAAGTGCGTTCCGGTTTTCGGGAGAAGCTTGCAGGCAGGCCCAGGCGATTTGCATAATTTTGAAATAATTTTGATGAATGCTGGGGACCAACTGGCCAGGGGAATTGAATATTTTGGAAAGTAAACAGTTTCCAAAAATGTTATTTATCAAAAGGGGCGTTGCCATCTTTAATCAGTGTGAAAAGTTGTTAAGGCAATTTATAATTTCCGTTCAAACTGAATAATTTGATTGGCAATTGGTAACAAAATGTATTTCCTATCAATTCAATTATCGTTATTTCATCTTTAATGAAGCCTCCGTCGAATTGAGTTTTAATGAAATTGAATCTGTTTTTCTGGCTTCCTGCCATAAACGTGGCTTAAATATTGCACCACACACAATCGTACTTGAGTGTCTGGGTGCCTGGAATAAACACCAGGAACTGATTTCCTGCATATCCTGCCCGACTGTCTCTGCGTCTCCGCGTCTGTCCTTCTCTAAGCTCTGACTGGGAGTGCTGGCGGAATATAATGTTTCAGTTGGCATATTTGCAGTGCATATTTGACGGGGCCATAAGTACATATGCACAAGCTGGGGGGAGAGGGGCGACAGATGGATGCGACAGGACCTCTTCGGCACAGCCTCCGCTCGGCTTGAGTGTGTGTGCAAACAAAGCAAACTGGGAAAGTGCCACTAATTACAATTCCCACACGCAGGCGGCGCCCCCGCCACCGCCACAGGATTTGCATCCGTTGCAAGTGTTTGCAGCTCGGTGGGCTTGGTGGGCCGCGGCGAGCGCCTGTTGACCGGCCTACGGCTCGAGGTCCTGGCTCGTCCTTGCCTGTTTGCTTTGCCACTCATTGGCAGTCAGATCCTGCCTCCCATATTGAATTTCCCTGGGCTCGGCGGACACAATCTCCCGTCCATTTCCTCGCCCGCAACTGACCTGACCTTTCGTGCTGTCGACACGGAAATCGATTCGAACGCAAAACTATGGCATGGAATATCCTTCGACCGTGACCACAGTCGCTGCCCTAGGTCGATGATTTCATTTGCGGTTACTCTGCCTACCTGTAGTCCTTCTCGGGCTACAACAACGCAACTATTTACAGAACTACAAAACGAACACGAAGAGGCCAAAACAAACGTCACAGGGGACAACTGTCCCATTCACACGCACCCCGGAGTAAAATCGAGGGCACATGGTCGGGGTCGGGCTGTGGGAGTCGGGGGAGAGTTCCACCTGCACCAGCGTCACCTTCGCCTTGGCCACCGGTGGTGGTCAGTGTCATCATCCCGAGAGTCGGACGGACAGGTGGAACAGCGTCACCCTCATCTATCGTCGCCGTCTTTGGTCTAATTCCAAGGCGATGGCCGAAACGGCCAGCGAAGCGTCCAATTTGTGGCCAATTAGGCGCAGACCTGCACTCGCATCTCCTCTCCTTTCTGGCCAATTAATTTTTCCCCCGTCTAGGCCTCCTCTAGACCAATGTCTGGAAAGTGTTAATCAGGGGGCGGGTAAAAGCTAAACGGGGGATCCACCCAAAAAAATCCCAGAGAAACATTTTAATTGTGGAATTCAAGTGGGTTTCCTTAAAGCCCAGTTCATACGCTCTGATTTCGTTTCGTTTTCTTTAAGCTGAAGAGAATGACCGAAGGACTTTGTAGCTGGCCCCGCAGCGGAAGTCCTTCAATCGATATGTCTCGGGAATGTTGAAAGGCGCCTGGCTCTGATTGATGATGCTTTAGAAGCTAGCAATTCAAATGAAATATCTGGGAGTAATTTGCCATGCAACCAAACAATTAAGCCCCGAAATTGGTGCGCTTGCAATTCCCGTTTCTGGCTGAGATCTTGAGATCTTCGACTCGAGAGACCAGCGCCAACCTCAATTAATCTCTTTGCCAAAAGCCGACCGACCGGGGCTTGACCCGACGACTGCGATTCAGCCTCAAACTGATACACAGAGACTGAGACTGAGACTGAGACTGAGACTGAGACTTGAAAATAAAAATAAAATCAAGAAACAGCTGCAGAGGGAAACGTCACACTTCAATCAGACAATAAAAAATATTGAAATGAGCCTGGAACGGTGGACTCCATCGGCGGCGGCGAAATAAAAAACGAATTTCGCAGAATCATTTTAAATGAAGTTCATTTTTCGTTGAGCGCTTCCCAGGTAATCCGGCAAATGAATAATTGATCCTGCTATATAATTAACGGATCCACTCAATTGCCAACATTTTAGTGCAGTCAGCCAGCCGAACAATGCCAGCTCTCTATGCGAATCGTATATATTTTTTATACTTTTCATGGTCGTCTAAAAAAAGGAGAATATCTTGTCTGCAATTTCCATTATTTTTCATCCATCCACCGGTTCTGAGTACGGAAGCCATAAACGCAACCGACATTTCAATGAAATGATTTTAATTTTAATCACAGTTTTAATTCAATTTTAATAGTTTTCCATATTAACTTTAGCTGCAAAGAGTCTTTTTTCAGAAACTTTGCCACTCAGGTAGCTTTTCTGGGAAAACTATGTTTCAGCGAAAAGCGAAACCAACCCAACAAACCACAAATATGAAAGAAACGAAAATATAATTGATAATTTATTCATGTATAGGTCGAAATGTAATTTCTAAGGCTATTATTAATTTGATTACTCAACGTCATAGCCTGAGACAAAGACCCCGAAGGCTGAAAGCAGATACAAAGATACAGATACAAAAGTATCCCCCCGCTTAGAGTGTCTATCTTTAGGTCTTGGACACCTGTACCTGAGGCCATGTGACATTGCTGCATGGCTCTACTTTAATTAGATAGGGACCCGGGTCTTGGGCAACCTTTGTAGTTGTATTAAATTTCTCCTATCATAGATCGATCGTTCTTTGAACTCCGGGGACCCTTGGACATGATTTATCGAGCCTTCGTCTCGTCCAGTACGATCCAATCTAATTGAACAGAATTTAGTCAACCTTAAATTTATTGTTGAATAACGTTTTGTGGCCGAAAACTGGTTTGGGCGAAGGCGTTCGCACCTCGCCGATCTCAGTTAAATAATGCCTCCGATGATGATGAGGATTGTTCCACCTGGGTACTGGTTTTTTGCGTATTTACGGAAGTGTTTAAGCCCCACGAATGTGGCCCACCACCACCACCTGGCCCCGCCCCAAGCCAATTGCCGAACCAGTTATTGAGTTTCGGATCTTCCAATACAGCCTCTCGGCCATCGTCACCTCATCAACGTCATTAGCCAGATGAGGGCACAAAAACAAAAGATTTTCTTTCATTATTTGCTAATCACAGATAATCATCCAAAAATGCGATCAAATTTGGGAAATTTCCAATAGTTTTTGGGAATGTGTAAAATATTTATTAATATAAAACGCAAATCGAATCTAAATCAGATTAGGAATTAGCTAAAATAAAAACAATTACAGTGAGAACGATAAATGCTAATCAAATGGTCTGATTCGTCTGAGCTGGGAGAGAAGTCCGAGTCCAAGTCCGAGTCCAAGTCCAAGTCCAAGTCCGAGTGGTAACTATATATGGACCATGATCTCATTGGCTGTTACTTGCGCATATAGCCAGTGCCCATTCCGATACCATTCAGTTCGGATTTCGTATTTAGTGTTCGACTTCAGTTGCCAATTTAGTGACAAAACAGAGATAAAAGCGATTCAATTTGAATATTGCCAGTCCATCCGCCTAGAGCTCTCGGGCCCCACCAGTTCTCCTCCCCAGCATCGCCTTCCCGCCTCCGCCTCCGCCTCTGGTTTCGGGCAGTCTCTTTGCGCGTAAGCTGATCTAAGCCAAAATAGTAAAACCTATTAAAAATTATTATTGTCCCATCCTCATTAAGCCAGAGCCACAGAGCCACAAAGCGGCTGCGAGCCAATCGAGGCGAAAATACGATTCCATATGCATAAATTTCGGGTTGCCATATTGTACAGTGCGTATCACAACTATAAATGGGGTTATTGGTAACTAAATAATTAATATTAAATAAAGGTTAAGATTAGAGAAAATTCATTAATCTCTAATATACCTTTACCTTTTTTTTGAAAACATTCAACTTACTTTAATGAAACACAGTTTCTTGGAGCATAAACGTGTACCAATTTATAGGCAAGTTTTGCTTTAAAATTCGTACTTTCATGAAATTTATTGCCGAAACCCCGACAAAATGCCGAAAAGCAACTACTAGACAATACAAACGACTTGATATTTACATAGAAATCTTTTTTTGGTTAAACGAAACAAAAACAAGTCCGCATTGAATGGACTAATCAGAGTGATGTTCTTACCTGATGGTCCGATGCTTGGCTGGCTTTGGCTTCGATTCTTGTAAGCCAGAAATATGTATTCTTTTCTCTTCGGCGGACTGACTGACTGACGTAATTCTATTTTGCACTCACACGGCGATCGAGGTCGAGTTCATCGCGAAACTTTCACGCGAACCCAGAACAGATCATCGCACGAATTGCATATGATTTCGGGGATTTTTTATTTCAATTTTTGACACTTTTGCTGTGGAGGAGGGGAAAGGTTTGAAAAGTTCAGAGGCCAAGCAAATGGAAAGAGATTAGTTTTTAAATAATTGCTAGTGTCCATGGATGATCCAGTAAACTTTCGTTGGTCCTTCTATTTAAATCAAAACTTTTTTGATTACTCTTTTAGCTGCGGCTCATCCAATATGCCTCGGCAAACTTTCGCCATTAAACATTTCTTTCACCTTGACTATTGATTGCTTTATTTAGAATTCCAGGGCCATAGCCATAAAGTTTCGCCGTGGCCGCGGAAGGCGGATGGCGGGAGACGGGAGACGGCCTGAATGCAATCCTAATTGCCACTTGCAATTTTGTGTGGTTTCCCTTTGAGAAATATTATGACACGCCCCCTCGAGCAGTCAACCAGCCGATCAAGAATATTTTAGTAGGTTGCGCAAAATGTCCAACTTTGGCTGAAAGACGCCGGCCAGGCTTGCAGCATTATGCCAGTGAATATCCCAACCGCTAAGATGACGGCCAACAGCCTCTCCAGGGGCAAAAAAAAAAAAAAAAAAAGCCAGGAAAACCTGGCTAGCAGGGGGAGGTGGGGAAAAATGGCTTGAAGCATCGTGTAAACACTACAAAGCGTGGAAACTATCTGAGCACCGCTCCTGCCAACTTGTCACTCGTCGTCGTCGACGGCGTCGTAGCCGGGAAATGCAACTAAAAGCGACACTAACCCAATTTCTGTAGGGCCTAATAAAATTATAAACTTTTCACCAGCCAAACCGACGATGTCGTCGTCTCGCGAACAACAAAACAAACAGCGTCCAGGGCGCAGGGGGCGTGGTAATTGCTTTGCACTAGTGGTGCAGAGGGTGGTGCCGTGTGGGTGGGGCAACCTCTCGAGGCTGCCTTGCTGCCACGCTGCCTAGCTGGCTGGCTGGATGGCTGGATGGCTGGCTGGGAGACCAAACATCAGCACACGGTCACGACATCGACGACGGGAGATGGCAACCAGAATGTGTTACAGATACGGAAAAGAATACTTGCCCCTTCTGGCAAGGAGCTGAATAAATAGGAGCAGCATAGGAGCTGTGGGCGTGGCGCCTGGCTGAAGCAGTGGCGTAGTTTTGTTGAAACAATGGGCATAAATGCATGGGCTTCGCCACCTCTTCAAAATGGGGTTAATAAAGTTGCGCTTGGAGAACTCTGAACCGGGAGGAAGGATACACTGGAAGGAATACATAAATTTCCCTTTCGGCTAGCTTTAAAGGATATTCACCACATAAGTATGCTATGATTTTTTATAGACCAAAAAGGATGTATTTTCTTGGACAGTGTAAAAGCCGTCACCGCAGGAGCCGCAGCTGCAGCTTGCATGCAATTTGTGCGGTAAACAAAGTGCCGTAGTCGCTGCCATAGCCCCGAACTCCCGACTCCGGGCAAGGGACTAGGGACTAGGGAACCGGGGCGGGGTGCCCAGTCGAGTGCATGCACCGAGAAGTGCACCGCTCGCTGCCCTGCAGGTGAGTTGGTGGTCAGGTGAGCAGAAGCGACACCTGCAGAGGCACCAATTTATATTGTATGTTGCTGCCTCTTCTTCCACTGCTGCTCCTGCTCCTGCTGTTTACTTTGCCCTGATTCACCATCATTTTATGTTTGTGAGCTTCGGGTTTTGTGTGTTCTCTGGTAATCCCTGGCTCCTGGCCAAAAACTTTTCATTTCTATTTCGAATCCATATCGCTTTGCTCATTATTTGGCAGTAGAGCTGCGTAAGCATCGAAGGAGTCAAGGGAAGCCCAGAAACTTGACCCATTTGGCAGGGAAAGTATAAAAAATGAGAATGTTATATAACTGTTTACATATAAGGATATAAAGGATAAGAGTACAGATGTTCCTATACAAAAAACCATTTTTAGAAATCCATTAAATGAACATTTAAATCCCTTTCTAATCCCAATTCTAAACCCTGACTAACAATAATAAAAAATCAATCTTTTTAATTGGATTTTATTTGCTACACATAAAACATGTTTTTATTTTTATTACTTTCTCGGTAGATGGTTAGGACCAGTTAACAATCTCCCTGCTACCAAGTAGATCTCGGCAGCTGCACAACTAGTGTGATTTGGACTTGCTTTTGTTTGGTCTGCGTAATCAATGTTTATTTACTTTTTAATTTTAATTGCAGCCCAAACACACTCACACACCTACACACACACACATGCACCCAGAGAATGTGGCGCACGGGCAGTTAACGGGTTTTTTCTCCATACTTTTTTTTTTTTTTTTTTGCATTATTGCTGCTGCTGGCACACGACGAATTCCAAAGCCACTTGGCAGCATCATTGATTTTTTTTCTCTGACCTGCTCTTTCGCTTTCTTTGGCTCTTTCCCTCGCCGCTTTCCTTTCTCTCGACCCGCTTGTATCTTTCTTTACCTAATATTCCTATCCTGCTCTGCTATCTACCATTTTGTTATGTTTTTTTGCTTTCTTCAATTGTGTTTTCTGTAATTTTTCGTGCTGTTGTTATTCCAGGTTCTCTCAGTTTTTGTTTGCCATTTTTGCCAAATAACTGTGGCAGTGCTTGGCTCGACAAGCACGTGCATGCAAAGGATACGCTTTGCATACTGGCTTGTGTGTGGCAGGTCCTGTCCCTGTCTTTCAGAGTGACTCCAGGCAGCTGCTGTAATGGCAGTTACCAACTCTATGTGGCACACACGCGGCCTGCCTCTCTGTTTTTCGTCGTCCTTTGTGTGTGCGTGTATTTGTCTCGCGTGCCTCACAAACAAAGCCAACAAAAATATGAAAAGTGGGCTTTGGGGCCGCTGGTAACCCCACGGATTGAGGGGACAACAATTTAATTTTAATTGTCGCACTTTTCAGGCCCCTCTCCCTGCCCCGATCGATCATACGCACCGTGGGCCGTTGAGAAAATCGATCATACGCCGCGTGTGCCGCTCGATTCCCCAAAACAAAACACATAAAACGGGGACAGCCCAGCACTGCGAGGAGGAGAAGGAGGTGGACGGGGTGAGAGGAAAGAAAGAAAAAAATCAATTTGTATTAAGAATGAATTTTCGATTTGCGTCCAACTTTATTTGACCACGAATCAGGGGTGTTCGAATAAAATCCAGGAAGATACTTCCTTTCCTTCCTTCTATATGTATGTGTGTGTGTGTGTGTATTTTGTGCATGTGCTAGTGCTGTGGCTTTTACATAATTAAACGGCGGCACGCGTTGGCTAGGCTTTAAAAACCTGCCGAGGGAGAAAAAAGAAAGAGCTTTAACGGGGGCACTCTACACTTCCATCTTTGCTTGGACTTTGACTTGGCAAGGACATGAAGAAGGATGTCAGTATAAAAGGAGCCGAACCGAGCCACTCGGCCATGATTTCCCCGGGGCTTTGTTTTGCCTTCACTTATCACCATATCAGCTCCTCGCTGGGCCTCGCAACCACTCACTCTCACTGACCGATCCTGGCGGATCCTTTGCTCGCCGCCAGCTCTTCACTTGCCTCTTTGCGGGCGGAGCTGGCCAATGCAATCCTGGCTTCCACAAAAACACAGACACTGAGGCTCACACACACACACACACTGGCACACTCACGGCAATCGCACGGAGGGACAAGAAGAGAGACTCACACGCAAAGGCGAAACTCTGGCAACTAATTTGGGTGACTGCCTGCCAGCCTGCCAGCCGTTGGTGCTGCTGCACTCGAGGTGTCCGCCTCTGAGTCGGTCTTCCAGTTTCCAGTCCTAGCCAGGATCTGAACCCGCCACTACGGCCGTAAAGCTTTGCATTGCCATGGGTTACGCCGGGGTACCCGCGACCCTGGCCACTGCGGAAAATTAATCAGGTTACAAGGACTTCTTTTGGATATTTTTGTTTCTAAAAGAGAGAAACTCTCAAAAATAAGTGTAAAATATTTCAATTATGCCGCTGAAGCTAGGTTTTTAGTAATATGGCATCCAGAAGTTACAATTTCTGCGTTTTTCTCAGTGTAGAGGCATGTTCAGAGAGGTCGCAAGCTCAGAGCACGACCTATCCCAAAGCTTTTGGCTCACATGAGTTCCACACGCGGCACCTTCCAATGCGCAATGTTGGCTCTGCGCGAGATTGGCGCCAGCACGTGCCACGCCGCAGTCCAGCTGTTGGTTACCATACCCACCTCGCCCCCTGACCCTGGCCAATACTCCGCCTCTGGCCCACCCTCCAATCCTCGGCTTCAGCCCCCTCGGCCAGTTGCTATTCAAATCAGCGCCGAGCTGTGGGTTGACTTCTGACCATTGATGGCGCACGCAGGCGGGTTAAATGGGGCCGCTGCTGTGGTGGACACTCGGGGTCGAATGCACTCGGGCATGGCCACGATGGACTACTGGAGCTGAGTCTCCAACTCCATGCTTCGTCTCTCCGGCCCTTCGTCGAAGCGTTCTTTATTGACTTTAGCTTTGGCTTTCCAATTGGGTTTCTGGGTCAACCTACGGCGCACTCACACTGACATCCATTCGTTGCAGCAGCCAGCAGCCCAAATGAGCTTGGACACACACAAATATTACTATTCAACACCCACTTACCCGCCCATCATAACCAGCTATAAGGAATACGCATACTTATTGGCCAAACTGCAGCTGACACTTGTGGGATGTCATGCAGATCGATGGGTCCTTTTTTGAGGCTACCAAATCAGCTGTTATTTACTTTCGGGGCCTCTTCTCACAATTAAACACAAAAAAGACATCAATAAAGTGATCGATTTGATTTTATCATGACTCAAAATGAATCATTGACAGATAAAACCAATTTCCTGAAATTAATCTAGTTGAAAATATAACGTATACGCACGGGTGTCCTTTTTGTTTCCTGGTTATGCTTATATGTTTTCCAAGGTGTCTATTATTTTTATAAATGGGTTTAGTTTTCAAATTGACTAAGAAAAGGCTGAGATATTCGCGACCGATTAGTTTCCCATCTTGTAAAAATAAGAATAAATAAATAAGAATAAATTAATTTTTGAAAAGCGTATGCAACGTGTTTTATTTTGGTGTTTCTTTTCAGAATTCATTGAAATCCCATTTTTCAGTTTAGAAGAAATCCGTTTTCCCCAAATAAAAAAACTATAAATTCATTTTTTTTTTTTTTATTATTTTTATTAAACTTTATTTTGCTAATATACAGCTAATATAACATAAAAATAAAAATTTTTTAAAACTATATTTATGATTCTCTTATTCTTTATTGCCAGGACTAAGAAGAAGGATGTAGACAGGCTCAGGAGGCTCGATGCTGCTATGTGCCCTCTGCCAACGGATACTTCGAGATCCTGCAATGTCCTTAATATCACCTGGATTCAGCTGCATGCCGCTGGTCGCTGCCCTGAAGATCTGCACCGCGGTGTCGGTATCCTGGTTTTCGCGGAAGGACACTACTGGAACGATTAGTCTAACCCAACGGCGCTCAAACCAATCAAATCATCCTGTAAATAGAAACAATAATAAATAAAACACTTTTTTAATAATACGTTTCGTGATTTTGTTTGGGGGTATTTTTTTTTTAGGTGCTTAAAATACAAAATCTGACACAAGGACCATTCGTCTTAGGGCGCAAAATTTAATAGTTTCCGTTAATAACTTCAGATCTTATAGTACTCCCATCAATACATAGCAAGCAATCTATTAAAGTTGAATGATTGGGAATACAAAATCGATTTGAAATTATCGAAATAAGGCTTAAAAACTTTTAATTTTGGCAATTGCATCACCAGGTGAAAGTGTTAATATATTAACCTTGTCAACAAGGATTTTTACCTCGATAAATTTCAAATAAAACGGCATAACTTTGCTAATAATTGGCAGATCGTCAAATGGCATACCTTCCCGATCTTGTATTTTTGCGTAGAATCAATTTCAATTAAAATCTAGACATCGAAAATCGGACCCAATTTTTGCATTTTTTTATGATGGTACCATCATTAAAATTTGCGAAAATCGGGAAAAATTTTTTTGTTTAACTTTTTCAATATTTTGATGCAGATTGAAGGCAAATAAAACCCTGATTCGTTAAAGGTATTCCTTTTGCAAATCCGATTAAAAATATATTAAATATTTGAGAAACTGTGGCACAAAACATTACATTTTTTCTACCAACGTTTCACTTGGCCAACAAAGATTTTTAACAGGGGAATTGGCACCTAATATGCCATAACATGGCTAATATTTGGCAGATCGTCAAATGGCATACCTTCCCGATCTTCTATTTTTGCGTAGAATCAATTTCAATCAAAATCTAGACATCGAAAATCGGACCCAATTTTTGCATTTTTTTATGATGGTACCATCATTAAAATTTGCAAAAATTGCGAAAAATTTTTTTGTTCAACTTTTTTAATATTTTGATGCAGATCGAAGGCAAATGAAACCCCAATACGTTAAAAGGTATTCCTTTCGGAAATCGGATGAAAAATTACAAAAATATGCATTAAAAACAAAGAAACAACTACAAGGATTGGGCATCCGTGCGTATACGCAATATCGTTACTTCTTAATTAAATTGGCGGGTTCAATCGGCAAAAGTTAAACATTCGCTATTATATATGAAATACTAAATAAAACATTATATCTTCATACATTTTCAAATCATTCAAACAAATCTATGAGCCCCTAAAAGATATCCTTTAAAAAGAGCCAAAAAATATATATTAGTAACTCCTGAATCAAGGGTTTCCATCTAATATGTGTGCCGAAAAGCTTGCCTTGGCTTATTTATTGTGCGGCTGTGAATCATCGAATGAATGGATGATAGCCAGGCCAAAAGAGTAGGCCTGGCGACCGGGCGGAACGGGGGGTGAGGACTTGACGCATTTTCGAGCTTATTGTTCCAAATTCGACGCCTCGGGCCGAGTACTCATCGGCCATAATTCGTTGGATCCGTTGGATCATCACAAAAGGAAAGCGATGTCATCGGCCAAAATGCAGTACAGCTTTCCAAAGGACACAAGGATGGCGCTGGGTGGAAGGATTCTAAACAATGCCGAAACAATTTCCAAAACAATGTCAGCGTGCGCAATTTTAATGATTGCAGATATTTTAATGCGGCACCAAGTTATTGTTCTCACAATGCTGATTTACACTTCAAGAAATGGGAAGCAGTTTTATAAGAAAATTGGGGAAAAGCCTAAAAACTAAAATAGAATAATATCAAAGATATCTAAAGTTGTAAAAAAATATTCCTAAAGAAATTGAAAATTATTTATTTATTTATTTTGATGGGAATTTAAACGTGGTAGCTGCATCGTCAGCAATGGGTGGCCGAGATGCTTTGAAAATGTTCTATAAAATTGGTTCATCCAGCTCTCCCATGGCTTTGCCTGGTTTTGCAGCATCCTCAGTGGACTATGTGTGAATGGATAGATGGACGGATGGATGGAGGGATGGTATGTAAGTGTTTTTGCACTGTGAAACTGTGTATTGGCCAAATGCAAAATGATTGATTGACTCCCAACATCATTATTATTAGCATTTTTTGGTTGGAGTCTCCGTTTTGCCTGCGTTTCTGGCTAATTAACAGACCTGACCAACGCTGGCCGTTGTGTTTGGGTTTTGTTGGCCCGGTTCATTAAACTTTGGTGCTGATGGTTGAAGTACCACCGTTGGACCCGACTGACTCCCAGCCAGTTGGTCACTAATTGAAGCTGCCGAGGAATTACTAGATAATTTTAATGTGTTACGGTAGCCCCGGCATTAGCTCAAAACCAATTTCCACTTAATATCTTTGCCCTATGTCTTGCTTGCGGTCTTTTAGCTTCCTTCTCTGTTGCAGGGTTTCTATTTTTGCACACCAAGTAATTTGTGCCATGATGGGGGAAATTCTAAAGCAATTTAAAGTTAATTTTCTAACACTTTTGATGATCTTTCGGACTAAATGAGCTTACAGGGCCTCCAATCTTGTAAAGCAACCTTTGGAATACATCAATAATTTCAATCTTCTTCATTTATATGTCTTTTTGGCCAAACAAAACCGGCAGCTTTCCATGGGGAGACTGCGTAGTACCATTTATGAGTTATGTATGCCCCAAAGCCATCGGAGGCGACTGTACCCCAGACGATCCCCACCAGCCGCCTTGTGCAATGTGATCGACACCATTTTGGATCAAATACTCATATGTATGTTTATGTGAAGAGGAGGTGGGGGAGGGGCGAGTAATAGAGCCAACGGCACTTAATTCGTTGACTACGATGACTGACATACTTACAATCCATGCATATAACTACACACATACACACATAGAGGTAAACCCACTCACACTCGCTCAGAAAAGTACCCATTTGGATATCTTCCAGTCGCTTTCGAACTTACTTTACATAATAACCACCTAGTCACAGTACCCACACACTCACCGCCACTAATACTCTTGAAAGTCTTTATTTGCGTGCTTTGTTGACTATAAAATTGTATTTTTTTTTTCTTTATCATAATTAAATTCATGGTTCGTGTATCATCTTCAAAACGCCGAAACCCGAAAAAATACACTCTCTGGATCTTTCTTTCCCTCTCGCTTTTGGAATTTAATTCGTGAGCCGCAAGGTGAGTTGAGCGGTACAGATATAGGTATGTAGGTAGGTAGGTAGTACACACATATGTACAGTCATATTTACCTTGATCATTTCTATTGTCCGCGCACGTTTGCCAGAAAAAGAAAGGCATACGGCGAAAGAGGGACGGAGAGTCGCGTGTCGGCGTGTGTGTAGGTAGGTGATGCTGGGATCTTCAATAGTACAAATACCACTTTTTATATGGCTAATATTAAAATAGTATTTCGTAGATGATTTCATTCCGTAGGAAATGATCAAGTTGAAAGTTTTCTTGAATCCACAAAAATCACACTTTTCTCCTCACCCACTGAGACTCTTCAGGTACATGCTTTTCCCCTGATAATTTCATAATCATGTTTCTATTTTTCACTATGATAACTCAGCCAGAGATCACCGGAACGGAACCGAGCGCATCCATAGACTTGGCCCAAAGCGAGTGTCAATAACTCATCGCCGACAAGGAATGCTGGTCGCCAACGCATCGGAATTAGTGGAGAAATGGAAAGCCCGCTTGGAATTACTCCACGAGGTGCAAGATAAATGAATTGTCATTTGCTGTCTTAGTTCGATTTCTGATTTATTCCTCTATTAGGGCACTGAGATGACTCCATTAAAGGAAATCCGGTGAAAAATTGGGGTAAACTTAAGACTAGGCGATGTAATCCATGATCACTGACAAGATTATCAATAAATTGAGAGATTAGAGGTACTTCTAAAGTCTCAATTCCTCCTTAATTGTAACTCAAATGTTTTTAATCAAACGCAAATTATAATCGCCTGGGAAATGCTCAAGAAACAAGTATTAAACACCCACAAAAATTATTAAAAAAACCATATATAATCCAGTCATAGGAAGAGGCCCATTAAAAACCATCTGAAAATACTTTTTTAATAAAAATAAACCTGAACCACCCACAAGTCCAATTGTTGTTGTTATATTATAACAATTTCTTTCGACTATTGAAATGCGTACAAAAATCATTTAGACAGATCGTGGCATTAAAATATATGTACGCACAGCAGTGTGTGTATCTAAAAAAACATCAAGCGCAAAACAAACGAATATTTTAATTAGAGTATAGATAAAAAATAACAACAGCAACAAAAGAAACAAATTCAACAAATGAGAAAAACTGGGCAAGAGTTCGAAAGGGAGGGGTTAGTCGAGGGGTGATGGCAGCAACAAATATTAACAATAATTATACCCAAAATATCAAGGCGCGACACCTATTCCATATAAATTTTAGCTTTCCACAATTTTTTTTCGTTCACTCTCGATAAAAATAACATTCCACACGTACACACGCAAATGGAGAGGTGGGGTGGGCGGATCGGGGGATATAGATTTGGGAAGTGACTTTCGAACAGTACCTACACAGCACCACCCAGCCTCCGCCCCCAAAGAAGAGCGGCTGGCGGGGGCTGTGGGTAAAAATAAATACAAATGTCGCCGGCATCAATAAGATATAAATTAAAAGTGTACTACAATCCCAATGTTAATTAGCGACGCACGCGGAGAGGATGGCACGAAGGTGGATAGAAGTGGAACGAAGAATTAAAGATACAAATACACTGAAAGAATAGGGATACTACATCGGAAGAACGCTTCTTACTATACGAAAAGGAATATAAGCAATTAAACACTATTGTTTCCTATTTAGTAACTTTAAAGTTTGTTCAATCTCATAAATAAACCTTTTGAAGATTATTTTTTGAAGTACCTGTGTACTATAGATTGAGATCTTCTCCAAAACTTTTCCCCCTATATCACTAAACAATTTCATACCTTGGCCCTCTTGGCAGCCAAACTTACTCGCTCCACTGGAAGCGTTTGACATGCTGTCGTGTATCTATTAGATACATTAGCTACCGCATGCCGCTGGCTTGAGATCCCCAGATACTGCATCTTCAGATCGCTGCATCTTTTGCTGCCGAAGCTGCGACAATTTCGATGTTTTCCCATTTGGAGTGTTTTTACACGTAAATTTATTTTGTTTTTGTCGCGTTTAATAAAGTTGCATCTGCCGTGGGGTGCCTGCCACCTAATATGTAGCTTTCACGTCGTCCAAGTGGGAGGAAAACTTTATTTATTCCTGGCCCGGGGAGCTTAATGACTTCCTGCAGGGGTGGCAACTCAAAAAATTTGGGGGAAAGACGAGATTATAGTGCGGTAGCAGCGGATAATATATCTCATACATGGCACCCAACAAAAAGTTCCATACATATCTTTAAAAATATGATTTTGTGATGTATTCAAATATGAACTAAATCTTTGATCCTTAAAGACAACTTTAAATATGATACATATGAGGGAATTCACGTTGTTATTTCCGTTTTTATTAGTTACAAAGTTTGCAGAATTGTGACTAAATAAGTTTCATTGTAAGCTGCATCATTTTTAAAATTAAAATTTCTAATTAGGACAAATGATTTACTTAAATCCGCATGAAAACAACTTCATAGATACATAAGAATGCAAATGACTGAATAATCACAATAACCGGTAAAAAGTATTCTAACGAGTAACTCATTCATTCGTTTTAAATCTTTTTTTGAATCGACTTTGCTTTGGAATATTTTGCTCAACCTAAAATCCAAAAATAGTTTTTAATTTATTAAATAAGATTTCATTAATATTTACTATAAATTAGCACACAACACACACAACTAGGAAGGGCACTTAGCACCTTATAACTTAAAAGCATACATTTATGCCGCTCTCTTCGCAGCCTTTTTGGCCAAATTCGAAGGCGAGCAATTCTGCAATTCAATTGGTCGGACGACCGACTCTTTCTTTCTTCGGTCTTCGTTCTTCGCCGAAGAGACCCCTCTGCAATCTTCATCTTTCTACTTCGCCTAGTTGGAAAAGTAAACACAATCTGATTGTATGGCTTAGATAATGGTCAAAAGAGTGCCTTTGTGTGAGTGTATCTGTGAGAATGTGTGTGAGAGGAAGGGGCTTAGATATTTGAAAAAACCGGCATACCGTGCGGGTGGGCAATCGAACGTTTTCGAACATGTTCAGACGCAACTCGAACTCAAACAACGACGACCTTAAGGGGGGCCTTCCTTTACCGGCATAAAAAAAAAACGATGCTTTGGAAATATAAAATATATATATTTTTATTATAAACATAAATATGTTATTAGAAGCTCAATAGTTTTTTTTTTTGCTATAATCTGTGCAAAATTCAATTACGTCCTTTTACTTGTTACTATAATTTAAAATAATAAAATCGAGTGTAACATATAAATATTAACCAACCTTCCATAAAAATTTAAAAACGATACTAGTAATTATAAAAAAATAAGTCCTCAAAACCAAATATTTTTCGGCCGTGTAGAGCAGAGCCACCCCTAGAAATACGAAAACAGGAATTCGTATTACGCATACGTTCAGTCTGCCGAAGAAAAGGCCGTTCGTAAAGAGTCGTGTAGTACGGGGTCTTTCATTACGCCGTCGTTCACTCGTAATCAGACGTTTTCCAGCAATCAGACGGGCAGCAAGTGTCGTGGTTCAAGTGCGGCTAACTCAGTAATTTACCAACTTGGCTTGTTTTGGTTCTGGGCCCTCTCGCCTTATTGACAAGTGTTTGAAAATAAAAACAAGATTGCAAGATTGACTTTGAAAAATCGAAAAAAACAAGAACTTCTAAACAAAATAAAAAACACTAAGCAGTGCTAATCGAACAAAAACAAATTTAATAAAGTTAACAGAAAACAATTAATTAAAAGTACTTGCAGTGCAAATGCAGTTGAAATTAAAACGATTTCTAGCTGGACATTTAGTGCTAAACAATGAACACAAAACTGCAGGCAGCAACAATGAGTTGAAAAAGCAGCGCGTCGGCAAATTGGCATAAATAAATAAAATCGCTGCCTAGCTTGCTCTTTTTTTACAACCTGATTTTTATGAATGAATGCAGCTACAGTGACAGCGAAAAAAACCGCAACATGAGAGCGAGATAGTGATACAAAAGTCGCGTGCACAGGAGTCGCATCCGCGAAGGGGGTGGGGGCGGGCGGGAAAAGCGGGCCCGATTCGATCCCGATTTTGCCGCCCACCGCCGCCCACTTTTCTTTATTTACTTGTATTTTTTTTTTGTATATTCTCCTAGGCGACACACGCTCATCGCCTGTCACTCTCATGTTTTTGTTGCTTTCCTCTGTCAGCGCTCTGTCGTCGCACTCACACACACCCACAACTCAAGTGACACACAGCGTAGCAATTGTTGTCGTTGCAAAATTAATAACGGAAGTTGTGCATTTTATTAATAAAACGAAATTCACACAGAACCCGAATCAGAACCAGAATCAGAATCAGAATCAGAACCATAACCAGATTCACAATCACAAACACAATCAGAAAAGCAGAACACGAAACTCGCTGCGAAAAGGAAAATTCTCCCTCTCTTTTGCTTTTTGTTTTCCGATTCTCGGAAAAACCAAGAAATATCACTCGGTTTCCCTTAACATTATTTTTATATACATATATATATATATATATGTTTATTGTTGTTGCTGTTGCAGTTGTGCAGTGTTTGTCCCCTCCAGCCAGTTGGAAAAAATTCAAACTAAATTCGAAATCGGCCAAGAAAAGTGCTAAAGTTCACCCCCACAAAACAAATTACATAAAGGGAGATGAAAATTGCTTAAATTCCCTGGAATAATAACCCTCAGTGTTTCAAAAGTGTTCAAATTTTACAATTGTGTCGCCGTCGTCCAAACCAATACAATACAAAAGTCCCAGGCAAATGAAACTGAACTGCGACTAAATCATCGTGACTAAATATTTACGGAGAAAATAATTCAAAGGTGAGTTATTTAGTTTAAAACTACATAGATTTTCAAAAGAAACATGGATTACCAAGCCGATCAATCATTATTCCAAGAAACGGCACTCGAAACTGTGAAATGTTTTACGCGGCGTATACGTAATATTTAATATTTTTGTTGACATTCGCCAAATAGAGTTTTCTGGGCGGATTTAGTAGAACTTTCTCAACGAATTTGATTGGCTGATAGGCGTTTCAGTTTTACATAAATTAAATTAGGTTCACAAATGTTTAACGACCCTGATCTTTATTTGCGATCTCTCCCAAAGATCGTAAAGCCAATTTAATGTCTTACAAAAAGCGTCCTAGAAATCTTTTCAACTGACAAACCAAAATGTGAAATACAAAACATTTAAAGCTTTAAACGCTTTCGATATAGTTAAGAGTCCTCTTTGGACTTGATAAATGAATGTTGGCATTTTTGGGAAATTATTTTCGGGGGAATTTTTGTGCAGTAATTGGAGGCAGTGGCAATGTGGCTCATACTGAGCCATAGTATGGCCAATAATGGTAATAGCAGCTAATGAATCCAGGGGTCGTCTCCTCTCCCAGTTGGAATCTGAGCCACCAAAACAGCGCGCGTAAGTGTAGATTCCTCGCCTCGCCGTGTGTTATTTTTTTTTGTGGCCATGCCGACGATTTCTAAGCGTTGAAAATAAATACAAATAGAAGTTGAAAAACCTGGGGATGATGCTGTGAAACAAAAAAAAAAAAAAAACAGGGGGAACAATTAACGCGTCGCTGTAATTACAGCAAATGGTAAAAAATGTTTGGGGTACAACTTACCAAAAAAAAAAACACAACGAAGACATAGGAGAGACCCGTCGAGATGGAAGAAATACAAAATATTAATAATCAATAGCTCGCTAAAAGGCATCGTCGGAGTCGGTCGAGTTGGTCGCGATGGTTGAGGCAATTTTATCGGTCATTGAACGACCGAGACCAAGAAAGATACCTACATAGGTTTACCAGCGAAAAGCCCAAAGCTGGAAATTATGCCAAAAACTGCTGTAAGAAGCGATCGGTTTTCGGTTAATTACCCAGACTAAGGCCCAATCCGTTAACCTCCGGGGGAACTGGCGTCGGTGGGAGGGGGCAGAGCTGGCCGATGGAGGGGGGAAGGGGGGCAGCAGGTTAATTACATAAAAACAAGTGATTTGCGTGTGCGCTGCTCGGACTGAGGCTGCTGCTCTGGCTGCCCACCGGCATCGATTCTACCAAACTCCGCTTCTAAGCTGGTTTCTTGTTGTTGGCCAATTTTCAACTCGCCAACTTTCGGCCTGGCTAATTAGCGGAGAAAATCTTTGGCAGAAGCCGAAGAAATACCCATTCGTTGCTTGAACTCTTGAGAATCTATACTTGATTTTTACGAATTTCTACCTTAAATTTCTCCAAGACTAAACCGCAACGCTTGGCAGTCATATTTTTTGATAATATAATATTTTGTTCCATTTTATTATGACCCGATTCATTCCTCTGGCCTGGTCTCTCTCTCCTTTTTGTACTTAGCTTTCGCAGTGACCTTTGGGTGGCGCCGTAGCCTTCACCCCTTCACCGCCCCGCCTTGGCTCCATCCTCCGCACAATTTATCATAAAAAATAAAAGTTTTTTGGCTTTTTACGGACCCTTTCATGGGGCTTTCAGGGGGGCACCCTGCGGTCAAAAAAAAAATTGGCGCTGGGGTAAGGAGATGGTGGACAATCGGCGCCGTGACTGCGTTCTAGATAAATAAGCATTCTTAATTATCCCTCCGCCGTGGTCCGCCGGGGTGGCACAAATGTTATAAACAATGGAAACCGCGCACTTAATGCGTTTTCTGTTTTCCACAAGAAAACCCCAAAAGCGGGGCATGTATTTTTCTTCATATTATTCATTATTTTGAGGGAAAAAGAAAATGTTTTTATTGCCTGCGAAAAAGGGTATAAAATACCCCATCGCCATTAGCCAAGGACCCTCAAACAGGACAACAACAATTCCAATCAAATGTGAAGGAGCAGCCGAAACGGAAAAACAAGTAAAACAACACCAAAGAAATAAAAAGAAATTTCAAAGTGGCCAAAAGGCAAGATATGCAATGAAATGGCAGGACCAAGAAAGAAACAAAAAATTGTTAGTAGTAGGGGGACTGAAGGAATGCCGTCGGTAGATGAGATTTGGATTGTTGGCTCATGACAGGCCAGTGACTTTTCACTTTTTCATGTGAGCAAATGTGTAATTGAAGTTCCGCTCGAAAATAATGAAGCAAAAGACCAGGGAGAAAAGGACGAAGGAATAAGGAATAGGGAACAAAGCGAGAAGGGACTTGCCTCTTGGAGGACCTCTTTTGCCGGCGGCGCCTTGGCCCAAAGTCGCGATTGCCACATGAGTTGGCACAAATTCACAAAAATCACAAAATCGCTCACAAAGTGCACGAAAAAGTGCAACGAAAATGAAAATGATGTGGCACTTTCTCAATGCTCGTAGGCTACCTGCCATGTAAATCACAAATGAGGGAATATCCTTCAAAAATATTATTGTAGGAGCAAAGGATTACGAGGAATATCTCTGCATCGATTTGTACAAATATGCTCATCAAAATATTTGCAATACTTTACTATTTTTTGACCCTCCACGACAAAAGGCAGACAACATAAATATTAGTGCTGTGTGACAAAGGAGCAGCAAGGATATACAATGATTTGGTTAAAGAAAACTAAATAATAGAGTGGAAACATTATAGGTTCTCTAGGTTCTAAAAAAGGCTCCACTGTAAGCGATAGTCCTGAACACCTTAGCCCCAAAGGACTCGTAACGTGGCCAAAAGACGTAAGGCAACGTAAAAATATACCGATGCAGGTTTCAGGTTGCAGACTGTGAGGATTATTTTGCTTTCTTTTGCCGTGAGCCCTGAACCGTGTGCCGTATGACGACCAGCCCACGACCTAAAAAAACGATTTCTATTCTATATGTCGGTATTAGAGTCTCTCGGTGTGTATTTGTGTGTGTTTAGTGTATTATTAAATGCAATTTTCTAACGCAGTCGCACTATCAACGATGACAGCAGCGACGCTGGCGGCGTCGCCAACTGTGGCTGCGTCGGCAGCGGCAGCAAAATCGCAACAATGCCCCCGAACAATTGCAATTTTAAGTGAAAATAAAATGCATGACAACAGCAATGGAAAAAGCAGCAGCAGCAACAACAACAGCAATGCACATGCCTAAAACCTAATAAAAATTCAAATTAACATTTGAAAGAGCAGTCCGGAAAATCGTGCTGCAGGCCATGGGTGGAAAATGGCAGTGGGTGGCCGGCAGGTGGGAGGTGGTAGGTGGTAGGTGGTAGGTGGTAGGTGGGAGGCGAGACAGAGACAGAGCGACAGTCGACGCAACCCGAAAAAGCTTATGAAATTCTATTAATTTTTGAACAAAACGGAATGTAATCCCTGCGAATGACCCATCCACCCATCGCACCATCCCCATGTCCAACGCCCCCTTTCTAATCGCCCATCGACCGATGGCAACCGAAAGTTTCCGATGCGCTGCATCATCCAAATATTGTTTTGTTGCATTTTGTTTTTGCACTTCTTTCTGCTTGGCTATCTCTCTTCCATGTGTGTGTGTGTGTGTTTTGGGGGGGTGTTGGGGGCTTTGTGGGGCATGGTGTTGTTGTTGTTGTTGTTCTGGTTGTGCAGATTGCAGACACTCGCATAATAATGCAATTTGCCATCTGCCATGGAACGGCGTCCGATTCGACGTCACGCGCCAAAAAGACGTCGACGTTGTTGTCTGGCTTTTGGATGTCTGTTTGTCTGATTGTCTGTCCCTGTCTGTGTCGGTGTCACACCCCCCTCAGATACTCTTCGCCTACCCACACAAGCACACATCCCCTCACACAGATACTGATACAGTGGTGCATCGGAACTAGATTTTACATATCCATAAAGTACAAAAGTATCTGTAAGATACAACTGATTTTATTTTGAGTTAAGATTCCATTATTTATGGAACTAATACAGGAAGGTTTTAATGAAGTTCAAAAGTATCTTTGAGATACATTTTATTTCATCGCCGAGTCTACACTGTGGCCATAAAAAGGTCTAAAGAACCGTGAATGTGCAATGTAGACTGCCACCTGCAGGCGCACACAGATACAAACTAACACACTCAAAGGCAACTCTTGCCGTTTGATATTTGGGGCTCTTCGCTGCTCTCTTTGCTCCCATTTTTGCACTGTTTCTCCTCAGGCCACCCCCTCCCAGCACCCCACGTGACCCCCTCTGCTGTCGGGGGCCCCCAAAAAACGCCTTCGGCTGTCGTCGGCTGCAAAAATCGCGCGTCGCATTCGCGCTTCTGATTCTGTTTTTATCCCCCCAATGGCTCCTCTTTGTGTGTATGTGTGTGTGTGTGTTAGTGCCTTTTGCCATTTTTGTTTTTGTCCTTTTTTTCGCGCAGTTGAGAGTTTTCCGCAAAAACAGCTGCAAAAAAGCACGTGTCATCGCTGACTCGCCCATTTCAGCGTGTGCGTTGCGTCTCTCCCGCTTTTCCCGCATTTCCCTTTTTCATGGTCGTCGATTTTCTTCCCTTGGCCCCCCAAGTACCTCCCATGCGCCTCCCACTCTTCCACTTTATTTGATGTTTATGCTTGCGGATTTTCTTTTGATTCGCTGTTCGCGATTTTCATGTTTTTCCCGTTTTTGTTGTTGGTGTGGAAAAGCGTTTTTCGTACTTTCGTAGACAGGACAAATCGGGGAAACCCCAATGCCGATGATGATGATGATGATGATGATGACGAGACGATGGCGATGACGACGATGTCGTCTGTTTGGCAACCGGAAGGAGAAGCAGGGTCCCTCGAATGCAGTTCTTTGGCAGTAGTTTGCTATTTCTACGCCATTCTTGCCACAGCGAAATTATTGATTCGATTTCTCGATTTGGCCGCAAGCCAAGCGCCAACTTGGTTAAAAGCAAACTGCGAAAATACTGCTTAAGATATCACACACACACACACAGACTAGGACCTTTTAAGGACATCACGTGCTCACAAATACAATGAGCACTATGTAACTAAAGCCAGTTAATAGGATTTCCACAAATATTTTTGAGCAAAAAGAAAAGAACAACTGCACCGCCATCTTGGTGGTCAAATCGAAGCTGCAATAAATAAAGGACATCCCCAAGTCCTTCGGGGAACGCCGCTAGGACTGGCCCCCCATTCTTCCCGTTATATATTTTTATCCGTGTGGGTGTGTTGGTGCAACTCGAGACTGCAGCCTGGGGATCTCGCTCTCGATTCGGGTATCTCTTTATCTCTTTGGCGGTGCTCTTAGGGTTTTCCCGGCCCCCCATCGAAGATTTTCCCAGCTGTGGTTTGTTATTGTTTTTCTTGCGATTTTGCCGGCACATGAATGAATATGAATATATCGCCTTCTCCTTCTCGGCCCCCGCTACTTCCGTCTCGCTCTCTTGGCTCCATGGTAACTTCGGGGCCTAAACTTCGGGTCGCATCGAACTTGTTCGAACGCACACAGCCATAACGGCAGCGGAAGGGGCGGGATGGCAAGTTGGCAATGGCAATAACCGGAAACGGAAATCATATTTGGGCAAGTTCTAATGCCCGACGAGCCATTGCAATTAAATAGCCAAATGTCAATTGTTTTAAGCTCGCGAAAGAGACGGCACTGGGGGCAACGAAAGAGATGCCATGACACTGCCATTAACCGTTAATGCACGGATCGTAAATCGAACTGAAAGGTAGGTGTGTCACTTGGACTTATAAATAAAATTAACAACCGGACCGGAGAAGAGGTTAAAAGCGGAAATATTTGCGCGACTTGTCGTTATTGTTGCTGTAATTAATGGCAAACAATTACAAAAAAATAAAAAAGGGAGAAGAGAAGGAAAAGAAAGGAACACAGAAAAATGACCGAAGCCAAGAATGAGGCCCCGCCGCGTGGAATTACAAAATAAAATGCGAAGAGCAAGTTGAAAAGTGAATTACCTGATAAAGGACAAAACGCGATTTGAGGTGTGTTTGCTGACCGTTCCTGGCCCGCCCCCCTCCATCGCCTTAGGCCACCCGCCGCCATCGAACTTTGCGACTCCATATCCAATCCATCCGGTCAGCAATGCGTGTGTCTCGGGTTAAATACCGACTCCCAGCATGGGTTCCCCCAAGCTCCAAAACAGTGGTTTTCAGTACGAATTAAAGTTTAATTTCTTAGGATTATAATTTTTATAAAAAAGAGTATTTGGAACTATTAGGAGGTCTTAGTTTCTTTACCTTCATTTGCTTCAAAACTATATCCTTTTGTTATTTAATACCTCCTCCATCTGTACACCACTGTATTTATCCTTTCCATTGCTGGGAAAACTGCCCTGCCACCTCAAAAGTGGTCACTGTCCAGCTGACGCGCTTAATTAATTACGCGATTGTATTTGTGACTAACTGGCTACGGTTCCCCACCCTCTTGCCGGGGCCCAAAGTTTTGTGGTAATGCAATCGCTTGTTTTGGTTCCTGGCGTCTGGAGGGAGTGGGCGTCATGAGGGGCAAGGACGTCGCGTCACTGGGGAGAAATTAATACCCACTTAAGCCTGACTGGACAGATGTTTGTTCCTCCTCATTCGTCCCCAAGGTGCAGATTCTTTTCAAAGGTGATTCAGCATGCGCATAAATATAGCATTCCGGGAACTGCAATATTTTATGCCAATTGGCTTTTCTCCAGGCCTCTACCATCGAACTCCCCTCATCCTTTGGTTAAGTCCTGCAATTATCCCAAGTTTGTTAAACCGTCTAGCTAATGCAGTCGCCTTTACCAGAAATTATGAAGTCGAAAACGTTTTTATTACCGAAAATTACAATGTGCGAACGGAAAGAAAGGCGGCTAATAACGAAGGGGTCAATGCACTGGAAAAAAGAGAGGCAGTAGCCAGGACCTCTGGTTGGCAGCTGTCCTTCGTGGGTCAAGCTGTGTGCGGGATGGGTTTGGATAGTTGTGGGCCCGTCAGCAAATAAACACTCTCACCCCAGATCCATGGAAAGTATAGCCTAGCGGGAGGTTAATTTCATTAGAAATTCATAATTTTTCCATATTGGGTCGAGTGGGCAAGGGGGCAAGGAGGAAGGCTATTCCAAAGGGCGTTGCTTCGACATGTGTAAATGTGAGCAATAAAAAATACATTTCATATTATCCTGGCTTTGTTGTTGTCCTGGCCGTGTTTAGACCTCTAGTTTGTTGTAGTTGCTCTGTTATTATTGTCGTAATTTGTTTATAACGGTATTTATGAAATGGTCACAAGTCAACGCGTTCCAAACAACCAAACAACTCGGCAGCCGCAACCCTTGGGCACGCACTGCCAGGACTCTTTATCCCCAAACCCGACGCCCCACGGCCCACGCCCCCTATCACCAATTATTCTTATTACGCCTATTACTGAATTTTTTTGTAGCCACTTTCCCTTGTGCCCGGGCTTTCGGGTTCTCCCACAGCGTTTGCTGACCTTTTATGTTAATCGCATTTGGCTTGTAAGTCCCGGATACAATGGGCCAGAGGGAAAGGGAAGACTTGTAGCCAGTAATTGATATGCGTCCTAATCATGCAATCCTTTGGCAGTGCCCCCTGCTCCCTGATAGTTCCTACGAGGCACACAACTTTGGTTTTGTGCCTTGTTAGTTGTTGGGAAAGAAGTAATTACAACTCGAATGACGTCAGGCTTCAATTAATGAGGAGGAAAGCTGGTTATTTCCCACCCATTTTTGGTTAATATACATATAAAGTATATTTTAGTACATTGCCTCTCTATCGTCTTTAAGGGCCCAAGCTTCAATCTGCGTCTCAGCTTCAGCTTCAGCTTCTCACACAGATCTGGCATTTGCTGGCTAATTAATAAACTTTCACATATCTGATTTCGGAAATCTTTTCACTTGAAGCCGCTTGAATGAATCGGAATCTAACCGAAAATCGTTTTATGTAAATTATCAACGAAAGAAATGCCGAGAGAAATAAGATGTGGGTTTTTTTTTCTCTATTTGTATAATTTATTGCATTTTGATAGTTGGAGTTTAATTACAGCATTTCACCGCGATGTTTGTAGTGAAAGTGCAAGTGGAATATTTTGTTGAAATAGAAACCAAAGTACCAATGGCCAAAAAAACTAAAACCGAAGCCATATCGGCAGCGATTAACCTTTGACCTCTTGGTGGCCAGGTAGAAAAACCTTGGATGAAAACGGTTGCACTTTTCCTGCTGCTGGTCGTGACCCCTCTGGAAATCATAAAACAATAAATCTTTTTAATATCTCTCCTGGTTCTTGGACCTGAATTCTTTTGGCATCTTTTTTTTCTCGGTTTCGTGGGCGTTCGTTTTCCTTTTCTTTTCATCTCGGGAAGAGTTTCTCACGTCCTTTACCGCCGGCGCGCCGCCTCTGCCGGGGGAGGCTGGAGAGGGTCAGCTGGAGAGGCGTGGCCATTACTCAAGTTTGTGGATTTGAAGTAATAACTCAGTGCGTCATAAAAATTTTAATTGCTTTGGGTTTCTTCTGTGCGAAAGCAGTTCGGGTAATTAACATTAACCCAAAAATGTCCAAAAAAAAAAAAAAAAAAAAAAACAATGCCGGAACAATGCAAAGCACCCACAACACCATCGCCAACATCGGCAACATCAGCAACATTAGCAGCAGCAACATGCCACGAACAATGAGGCAATAAAAATTGCAGCGCATAATTTTCCACCGCTGAACCCTTTTTTTTCTCGTCCATCTGGACGTGGTTATTGCTTAAAATTTCCACGCGTATCAGTAATTAGTTTTCTTATTGTTATTCTTATTTTTCTTTAGAGGAACCTTGGGAGTGGTTGGGGCTACAAAGTTGGGGGATGTTTCATACTATCCCCTAATCAGTATCAAGTATAAAGGTGGCTGGTCGAGAAAGGATCTCTAAGATCGGAGAAGACAAAGGACCAGCCGCCTTGTCAAGCTGGAAATTTATACGTGGGACCACAAGGTCGAAAATCAACAGCAATTGTTCAGGTGTGTGTGCATGTATGGGTCTGCGTGCTAAGTGGGTGCAATTAGACTGTCCAGGTGAACAGGTAGAAACGATCGAGGGCCGAAACCGAAATTCGGTTTCAACTTTGATCCCGAAATGCATCGAATTGAGCCACGCACCGAACATCGAAAGGTGGCAATAAATTCTGATTGCAATTGACACTTTTATCGCAGGCTCAACGAATCGTAGCGTTGCGTTGGGACCTTTATTCAATTTAGAGTATCTTCTAATGGCCAACTGTATCTTTTGTTGCAGCTGAAACATCAGAGCCCAGGTTCCAGCATCCCAAACTAAGGAAGAAAATCTAAAGAAGGCATTAACCAGCGCGCCCAGCACCAGCGGCAACATGTGAGTACCACTCAAATTTCCATTAAGTCGACTTGGGCAAATCAATTCGCTAATTGAATGTCGGGCAATTGAAAAGCTTCTTAATATTGTTAAATGTGAACGAGTTGGCATCCTCGGGGCCTCGACAAGAGGACAGAGGGAGCCTCCTGCCCCAACTGTCCGGTTAACATTCTTAATAGAATCAAAGAGCGACGCAATATAACTTTTAATTTGGCGTAATTGTGTCGGCCTCAGTCCCCAAACCCCCTAGTATGCCTCTGTAGTTCCTAAGCTCGCACAATCACAGGCCCCTGCAAGTGCACAGAAAGAAATTCAGGGATTTTTTTTGGTTAATACCTATTAAAAGGTATAGAGTGGAGTATCTTGTATGGGAAACTGTGTTTAATTCAAGTTGAAATGGTTTTTTTGTATACTTTTCTCTGTGCACCCTTGTTGTTCAGTCTGCGATCCAGATTTACTTGTGCCCGGCGCTCTATGGCAACAATAAAACACAAAATTCGAATTGGTCAAAGCAAACGCCAAATGCGTGGAGGAGGTGAGGGTGCCCCGGCTGGGGCAGAGGAGGTTGCCCAAATCAATTAACCAAATGGCGTGAGTACTCGACTGCCGACTAACTTTTGCATTGGTTAATAACCGCTTGCAAAAAATCAACGACAAACAAACAATAGAGAATTCAATTCAAAATCGAAATCGAAAAAATATATGTATGAAGTCACAGCACTTTGGATTCCAAAATAAAGAAAAGGGGTGGTCATCCCCTGTCCCGCTGTCCCGCTGACCCGCTATTCCAGTTCCTCCCCCAAAGCCCGCAGTCCAAAAATTTCTTCTGAGGAGCTTCAATTGTCTGCACTTGAGTTCAATTTCTGTTGGCTACCCAGAACCCCGAAACCGAAGGAAAAAAAATGCTTTTAAAGCTCGCATGCCGAGCTGAGGCGGTTTTGGGGGGAACAGAGATGTGTATTTTCGTCATAACTATAAATTTTATTGAGATTCAAATGGTCTGCGTTCAAATTTAGACACAATTATTACTTACTTCAATGACGCCAGACTCCAGGGCGGGGGAGAATCCGAGCAGAGTCGAGGGGGAAATCACCCCATGGGGTACTTTTTTTTGGGAAACGAGGAACGAGGCTGGAACTTCAATAACAAAAATTCAATAAAGTAGATGTTTGAAGACACTAGGCAAACTTTTAGTTACTTTTCTGGGATATTTCCCTATGAGACCAAAACCCCTCTCGGTTGTAGAACTAGACGACAGTTCGTCAAATGACAATTACAACGACTTAATTACTTTTAATAAAGACGTCCGTATGCTGGCAGCTCTTCATTAGCGAAAAAATATACTCGGGACTTTTTTGCATAATGTCTCATTATGCTTAGCCCAGAAAAGAATGGGTGGGGGGTGTGGGGTCTTGCCTTAATACATACAAATTGAAAATTGATGAATTTTTCCGGTATGGAGCCTCGGCGTGGAGGCTCTGGACCGCGGCTGCATTGCAGCTGGCCCCCCCTGGGATCGCACTCGAATATCAATTAGGCCACAGGCAGGGAGATAGGGAGGAGGGGGAGGAGGATTACCTATAAATCGAACATTCGATCGATGTCTTGATCTCTAGAGCGATCTAACAAACAATCAATAGACGAACAATCAATTGTGTTCCTCCAGAAGGGAAATTACTAATAATAATGACTTTAATTGAATATTGCGCACTTCATTCACTCGCCGTTCTAAATTTACAGAAACGTGGACGGGGCTAGGGGTATTGGGGTCTAAGCATATTATCCATTATAAACTTCCAATCGACCATAAACACTTGGGAGTGAGGGGATCGATCCGAGGCAATGTCACAAGCAACATGCTTTATATTTGGAAATGCCGGGTAATGAAGTTTGCCGATTCGCAGGCAGCCGAGTACTCACCGAATACCCAATCCCCAATCTCCAATCCCCATTCCCAACCTTGTGGACTCTGAGCAATTCAAGCATGAAAGCAATTTTTAATTTATTTTGGTTGAGCGCTTCACTTTTTCCTAAAATTATGACATAATATAGCAGCAGCTAAGGCAGCGAACCACCTAATAATGTCATATGGAAATTTACGAGTACCGAACCCGATCCAAAAACAAAAAAGAATCCGGGCGGGGGAGCACATGGTGCTGGGGGCAGCTCGGGGGCAGATTGTGTGAACACCTCGACGGCAAAAGGCAGTGTGGGAAATGTATATTTTGGGATGTCGATGGCAAACACCTTCACCTTCCGCTTCACATTCGATTGCTTTTTCCATGGAGATTCGGTGGAGGACCCGCGATTGACACTGGCTGACCAGTTGTCAGTTGGTTAATGTTATAATTAACCTGGGCCACCACCTGGCCTACCATCCGGCCAGGTATCGATCCGTCAAACGACCTCCGAGCCGAATCAAAGCCGCTTGGCCAGATTATCTCAGCTGGACTTGAAAATCAAATTGTGAGTGACACTTTGTGTTTAATTTTTTCTTGTCTGGCTTATAAGACAATAAACAAATTTCAATTAGACGCGTTTTGTTTTCTTTTTAAGTATTTTAAATTAAAGTTTAGCTATTTTTGTTACCAAAAAGGTAGAGTGACCCTTACACATGGCTCGAAGTCTTTAAATTGATTGGCCCACATCTCTGAATCGGGTCTAATAACAGTTTAGACTCCAAAGTCAGTGGGCGCGGGAGATGGCCTAAGTATGTAAACACGATCGTTAAATAAAAAATTAAATAAAAAAGCGAACAAGAAACGAAACAATAAAATAACAACGCACACACGCACAAAAGTACACAAAATGCAAAATACAAAATACAGATACCGGAGAGAGAGATAGAGAAGAATAAAATAGACAATGGAGAGGCGAGGAAATGGAAACAAGTTAACCAATGAAATAAACGCAAATTTAATGACAACAAACGCGCCACGCACAACTTGGCCAATACGCGTTTTCCATTATGCCCCCACAACCAACAACAATCATGGCCAAAAGCAGCCACAGCCACAGACGCTGGCCTGGCATGGCATGGGCTGTCATGGCCTGGCCAAGCACTTTACAACAAGAGATCGAATCGGTTGGGAGCAGAAAACGAAAACTACAAAATGGAATACATAATACCCATAAAACACACAAATAGTGAACAATGAATTAAATGTTATAAGATGTAGATACGAGCCATGGGAGCGACAGAGAAGTGCCAGCCCTCTCCTCCCTACGAGCCACTCTTCAGATACATTCGTGTATCTTTGTATCTGTGCGATCCACTGGCTGTGATCTCTCCAACTTAAACTTTGAATTCAACTTGTTTTTTTTTGTGTTTCTTGGGCATCAGCAGCTACTTTTATTGCTTTTCAATACCGAAAGTTGGCGGCGGGCATACCAGAGGGAAAATTAATGCCAGTATATATGGTGTATCTCTAAGATACGTTGTAGACATTCTTATTGTTGCTGTTGCTGTTGCTGTTGTAGTTGCTTTCTCTTTGTGTTAATTGTATTCGAATAATGATGATGTTGGCCTGCATCTTGTATCTGGTGGATAGTTGGGCTCTCTGGCTAATTTAATTTATGGCCAGTTTATGTAAATTTCCAAATACCATTTGGTTTGTTTTTTCCTTCTTTTGTTTTTTTTTTTTTTTTTTTTTTTGTCCCTCCACTCCACTCCACGCCGACCAGATCAATTTCTGTCTCTGTATCTTCAATTTCTACTTCTACGCTTCGGTTTTAAGTTCTTTTTTTAATATTAACCATTTTTATTGAAGACGACAGCACAGTTCATTGACATTTTGTTGTATATAAACAGCAGTATCTATTTATCTATCCATCTATCTGGGTGTATCTTTATGGCTCTATGTGGCTTCGGCTTTGCTTTAGAAAGAAAGTTGACGGCAACTCTTTGGCATTTGCATAAATTTGGCCACACATTTCTTGGCCATGCGAAACTACCAAAAGCAGCCAAAGCCAGCCAACTAACAACAACTCCTGGCTAATTACGGCCCATTGAGATGGCTATCTGCTAGTTGACTCGACCCATTAAGAGAGCCATTTCAGTAAAGTTGGAAATTAATTAGGACAGGTTGCTCACTGGACGGCCAATGGCCAATGGCCAATCCACTCCGCATAATGGATAGTGGGTGCCAATAAAAACGCATTGCAAGTCCACAACGATCCATGAGTAATGGTTTCTCACGCATCTGACGGATGCCGGATCGCCAACGACCTCCACCCCAGCCGACTAGTCCCCCTTAGCCGGCCCTCTGAGCCACATTTTAAAGGCCATTTCAGGTTTAAGTTTCGATTGCGCTCGCGATTATTGCGCGTTTCAAAAAATTTTGGCTTGGCTTTCGGTTGTCTTGGCATTTTTTATTTGCTCATTTAATTTCTGAATTTCTGAAATTACTCAATTAGTTTAATTAGCAGCTGGCTTCGACTGTCTATCCATCCCCGCAATCTCTAGCCATGAAATAGATCGCAGATTTTTCTAAGCCGCATACACTGCGAAATAAATCAACGTTAAGATTCAAATCAGTGTAGGATGGTGGGAAGCAAATTAAATAAACAAGAGCTTTGAAATTGACAAGTTAAAAAAACGATAATAAATATATTTAAGATTGTTTCTAGAATTGTGTGGAGTGTAAGAGGCTTTTCCTTGTCTCTCACCTTGATTGATTTTCGCCCCAGAGTACTTTTTTCTTGGTATAGCTCGCTTTTGATATAGAAAAGTAACCTCTCATCTGCATCAAGTCGACTTAAACGTCAAAGTCAAAGGCGACTTTGGCGACGGTCATTTGTCAAAATCATTAATGCAATTACGCGACCAGACTGCGACTGATGAAGGCCAATGCGAACCCAGGGCTGTCTCCTCCATAGCCTGCTAATTATTTTGAATTATTCAATTTCATGTCTCAATTTAAATTATCCGAGGCAATTAGGAAAAGACGCTGTAAGTTCTCCAACTCAGTTCCCTTATCGTTTTTTAGTGGCACTTTGATGCGTGTCCATCCATCCAACTTTCTGGAGGAGGGATAGAGCTCGCCATGATATGGTTGTGGCGCCTTGGAATCCATCCAGAAATGCAAATCAGTCTATGTATGCTGGGCGAAAA
Organism: Drosophila varians; assembly: GCA_018150405.1. NCBI lineage: Eukaryota > Metazoa > Arthropoda > Insecta > Diptera > Drosophilidae > Drosophila > Drosophila varians. The sequence continues at coordinate 5,046,115 of JAECWK010000125.1, forward strand.
TAAAACCATTTAAATAATTGAAAATCGAACAAATCGCGCTGCTGCCAGCAGAAAAACACAACAAAATTGGGATAACATGATGAATAATAAGGAAAATGGAGATGGAAACGCATGCAAATTCGTATTTAGAAAAAAGCCCAAAGTGTCCTGATGCGGGGGCGGTGGGGCGAAATTCTAAACAAAATGGTTGCCAACAACTAAATTCAACTATGACGTCCGCCATAGGTGTGTTTGTTTGTATTGGTGCGTATGCAAATGTTGGAAATTCCACCTTTGAAATGTGAACGTGAGCGACTTTTCCATAGAAAAACATCCCAAAGAATAAATCAGCTGAAAATGCAATAAATTATTATTATTTTTTTTTTTTATCAAACACTTAAATTTAAGCAATTTATTTTGAAAGTTGTACAATTTTCGGGTCACTCACGACCCGTGGTCCACCTCTAAAAAGATCTATGTATATACCCATAGAAAACATGAAAAACACAAATAAATAAATCGAATATGTATTTTTTGTTTGGCAAACGCGCTGTAGATTGTTAATGTGCAAAATCTAATTAATTATTTCATTAAAAACGGCATTTTATTGACATTCTAATTTGGATTTTTCGAATATTTGGCCCCAGAATTTTATATAAGCTTTCAGTACATAGAATTACCGCATGTTAGAATTGCATTCTATTATATATACGATTTAGAGACCACCTCCCGCATAGGCAACGTGGCGGATGAGCGATTTTAATTGGTTTTTAACTAATTTGCTTGCATTCAGTGTTTGCTGCGCCCCCCCCTCACTCCCCACCACAGCCAATGGGCCTTGTCGAAATTTCATTGTCGATCAGGATATATAATTCGATTTGACACTTTGGTCCTGGCCATTAGCTAACGCTTAATTGAGATTTTTTTTCTTTGCGGAATTACAAAATCAAAACGCTAAGCCGCATAATTTTGAAGTCTTGTCCGAAAATGGCTCTCATCCTGAACCAGTTTGAGTCAATTTCCTGATTTGATATTTATGCGTGAATTTTGTTTATGGCTTTTTTGCCCAAGTAAGGACCCTCACTCACGCCTCACCATATGAAGTCATAAACGTTATAAACATAACTGTAAAAATAATGAGAGATACGACCAGAAAAAAAGGGTCCTCCTCCCCGGACACACAAGCAAGGAAGTTTGTTGTACCTCGGACCTTGTGTGTGTACATTCTATGATTCTCCCACTGACAGCTCAAATGCAAATCGTAAAAATAACAATCATCATCATAACGCGTCGCCCCTTCCTAGTTGGTAAGGATATGGAGTACAGGCCATGACAGGAACTGTGGCACAGCCAGAGTCAGAGTCAGAGTCAGAGGCAGGAGCAGGAGCTGGGGAGGGTTGAAGGGATAAAATATTTACCAAGGAACTTAGTTCACTTGCCAAGGCGCCGTATCAATTTACCAAAAATAACAAGTAATAAAACAAAAAGGAAGAGCTGCCAGGACCTCGATATACCCTGTAATTTGTTTAGAAATTATTTAGTTGTAGAAATTTATTTCAACATTCTAGGTAATATTTTTGTCATAATCCCTTTTGGGACCATCCAGTTTTTGGATTGTACAAATAGTTAGTACCAATTGGATTGTGGCCATGGCCGAAAGCCGTTTCCGTGGCTCTAGATAGGGCCAATACCCCGCTCCTCCCTGAGTACGCGTGTTTGTTCTGCCATATATGCGGGGATCGCTATACATACATATATTTGTATATACATAGGCCTAGATATCTGTGTATTTGCGGATGGTTGTATGTTGTTTAGTAATTCGTTTTTTATTTACCATTATCATTTACATTTATTTGTTATTATGTTACGCTTCAGTCCCTCTTTTCCCACGCCCCCCTTGCTGCGATTCCTTTCAATTTACACACACAGAATAATACATATATAGTGACTGTGACTGGTTATGTCCTTTTTGGATGGGGGGCCCGTAGTCCGTGTTTTTGTTTAACGCAAATTTTGAAATGTTTTGTTTTTAGGCAGTTTGCCCCTGCCTGCTCCTGCCATTTGAAAGTTGAGAGTTGAACATTTGAAGTGTGGCATGCGAAATGCATTTGCGTTGTTGCAACACGCCCACCCTCCCCGCTACACACCGCCCACACACATCCTGCTGATTACATGTGAATGGCGTATTTGTTGCTGCTATTATTTTTTTTTTTTTTTTTTTTTTTTTTGGTTTTGTTTCTGATTCGTTGGCCCTTGCCTTTCATTTACATATTTTTTGGTTACCAAGCCGGAAACTATCTGTTGTTTTATTTTGTTGTGTCTTGGCCGGGTTAGTTATTGTATGGAAGTTACCCAGTCCACCCCCCTGCCCCCTCCGAATTTATGCGATGTGCGAGGCAAAAGCGAATGTTTGTTCAATAAACGAAATAATTGCCAGCAAATGTGTTATGATGAAATTGTTTTGGGTTACTTCATAAATTAGCGCAACCAAATACACGCAGAGCCCCTCGAAGCGGGGGTGTCACTCAGTTTGACTTCCTCGATAATGCCAGGGTTACCCAGGGTCTCCCAGGCAAATACAAAAAAAAAAAAAAAAAAACCTGCTCCCTTACCAATTGCTTTCCAAATTACAAATTAAATGAGTGCCCTGCCTGGTCTTGGCCGGGGTTTGTCTTAGTCACGGCTTCAAGTGATGGCTATAATCGGGTTTAAATTGTGCCATCATTAATCACAGAGCATCGCCATGAGTCATAGCCAAGTGAGCAAGTACCCATGGAAATTGTGAACATGATTTTTGAAGCCGCACCATGAAAAATTACCAACCTGCAACTGCAACTGTAGGCGCCAATTGCTGGCCAAAAAGAATTTGTGAGAGTTCCGCCTCTCGATCTTTGGAGATGTGTAATCCGAATCTCCAGAAATGAATGCGTTTATAAATATTTTGATGGTGGTACATCGATCAGGTTGGATTGAACATTCGAAGGCTAGAGGGGAACCCTCTGAAGATGGATGGTTACCACGTCTAATGATCTTGTACAATTATTTTGCTGGGGTGCACTTGGAGAATTAGTCGACTTCATTTCCTCTGTTTGTGACCACGCAAAGTATTAGCTCTTCGTAAGATAGTTTCATGTGTAACCCCCGATCTGTGGAGTCGCGGCCAAACCTCAAGTCTATTGTTTTGTGGCTTGTAAACGGTTAAATTAAATTGATTTGCGTCTAATGCCCCCGACAAGTGGCCGCTCTTGGCTCTTGGTTGGATGGCTGGTGGCGGTCCGGCTGGGTAATTAATGGTTTCATTAGACCAACCGCCGATCCAGCGGCAGTCCCGCTGCTTATGTATGAATAATTGGTAATAATATTTAATGATTGGCCCACCTGCCCGAGCAATTGTATTCCATCCACAAAAACTAACTCTAACTCTCTTTTTCCCTTTTCGATTTCAGCTTGTGGCGTATTTTTTTTTTTTGTCGGATTTGTTGTGTTGTGTTAAAGGTCCGTCCATGAGCGCCGCGGCAACCAGAGTCCGGTGAAAATGGACAAAGGCCGTGGGAGGCTGCCGCCGAATTAGCAGAGCTGGAAAATCCACACACGACCAGTGCAAATATTTGCCAAGGGCTGCCCAAGAAACAAGAAAGGAATCAGGACGTACAAAGCCTCGCCAAAAGGGAGCGACAATAGCAAAGGAATTAGCCACAAAAGCAGGCCATTAGGACAGGCAGTAGGTCCCAGATCCCACACCACGGCTATCGACTTGGTCCACTTAAATGACCGAGTCCACCCAGTTGCAGACGGCGGAGAACAACAACGCGGGCGTGGTGAAAATGGAGCCCCCGCCGCCGGCGACCTCCTCTGCCTCCGTCGCCGCTGCCGCCGCCGCCGCCCACGCCCTCTCCTCGCTCTCCTCCCTCTCGATGGCGGCCACCGGCTCTGCCCTCTCGCCAGCCACGCCGCCCCCCTCCTCGCTTAACCTCTCGGCCCAGAACCAAAACCAGCAGCAGCACTACGCCCTCAAATGGAACGACTTCCAGACCTCGATCCTCAGCTCCTTCCGGCACCTGCGGGACGAGGAGGACTTCGTTGACGTGACCCTGGCCTGCGACGAGCGCTCCTTCACCGCCCACAAGGTGGTGCTGAGCGCCTGCAGTCCCTACTTCCGGCGGCTGCTCAAGGCCAATCCCTGCGAGCATCCCATTGTTATCCTGCGGGATGTGCGAAGCGATGATGTGGAGAATCTTTTGAGGTGAGATTCAAGACAAAGGCTTTCTTCGAGGGTAAACTATAACCAAGAATCTATTTAATCTATTTTATATTAGCTTTATGTACAATGGCGAGGTGAATGTGAGCCACGAACAGTTGCCTGACTTTTTGAAGACCGCTCACCTGCTGCAGATCCGCGGCCTGGCGGATGTCAACAATGGCGGCTATCCCTACTCCAAGGCCCTTTCCGCTGCCTTGAGCCACAACAACAACAACAACAATAACAACAATAGTAGCAGTAACAACAGTCTAAACAATAACAACAACAATAATATTAACGAAAACAGTAATCAGACTAAGATTGGCAACTATTTACCGGCCTCCCAATCGCAAAACTCCAACAACAACCACAACAGCAGCAGCAACAACAACTCCAGCAACAGCAACAACAGCAGCAACAGCAACAACAACAACATCAGCAGTGGATCGCTGAACAGCAGCCTGACCTCGCCCTTCAGTGCGCCCCAGGTGCCACCTGCCACGAGCGCCGCAGCGGCCGCAGCAGCGGCTGCATCGCTTACCGCCGCTGTTGCCGCAGCCGCCGCCGCCAGCACTGCCCCCAGTGGCGTGGGCGTGGCCGGGGGCAGTGGCACGCCCGCCATCCAGGAGCTGAAGGCATCGTCGGCAGCGTCGCCCGTAAGAAAATCCAATCCCAATCCCGTCAAAGTAAAGTGTCGCTAGCACTCGACTTTCCTAATCCTCTTTTGGCATTTCCCTAATCTGGTATGGGTGTTTTGTTGTTTTGTTTTTTCCAGGCCAGCAGCAATCACTGGGACCTGGGCGAGATGGAGGGCAGCCGGAAAAGCCACCTAACACCGCCGCCCCAGAAGCGCATCAAGAGCGCCGACCTGTTCCGAGCCCAGCACGGCATCAGCCCGGAGCGACTGCTGATCGACCGCGACTTTCCCGTGGCCGGACAGCATCCTCTGACCCGAAACCGCAGTGGCAGGGACACGTCCAAGGATCGTGAGCGTAACATGGAGCTAAGGGAGTCTCTGCTGGGACAAGCCCTGGAAAACAGCAACGGACAACAGGCCAACCAGGTGGGTTTTCCTGCCCTTACTTTCCTACTATTTTTGGTTACCCCTTGTCCTTCGTAGAAACACGATCTCGGACAGAGTGCCGGCGAGGATTCGAACAGCAGTGATACGGAGCCCTCGGATCGAGGCGATGGCCAGCACGATGGCACCCTAGATGGCATCGACAATCAGCGCTCCCACTCGTTCCCCAATGCATTCCTCGGCCTGCAGGGCATTCCCGGCCTCTTGCCCGGACCCTCCGGCATCGGCAGTGATTTCGGTGAGTAGTACGACAGTGCATTATATCCTTTTTCGTGCCATGATATCCACTTTGAAAGCTTGCATTCGTTTACACTCTTATTATACGGAACCAAAATTGAATATTAGCCTCTTGTGTATGATTTAAATAAAAAAACACCGATTGGATCGAGCGAGTGTCGAGGAAAAATTCAAAAAGTTTACGTATATGATTTGCATTTTGCATAGTAACTAACGCTCGATTTATCGATAAGGAGAGAATGTACCACCCGGCGTATACGCAATCAAAAACTAATTGGCATACAAAAGAAAAGAAAAAAGTGTTATTTTTAAGGAAATACCTAAAATTGGATACGAAAAACAAAAGTGTAAGGCCACATTATCGATTGATCGAATATTTGCCTGTTGTATATTATTTGTGAATCATGAAAACCAAAACAACTTTTTATATAATTTGCGTAATTTCTCTTTCTCTAGGAAGTAACTAACTTACAAAACCAATAAGCCGATAATCTGATAATTTGATAATAAAACCAATTGGCCATAAGTTCTATTTGTTAAAAAGAAAATAATTATCGGTTTATTTACCAAAATTTATGCTTAATCTTTGAAACTATTGTATGTTATATATTAGCGTAAGTCGTAGTTATAGATTTTCTTTATAAGCCAAGCAGAGAAACTCACAAATGGCCCAATCATTAGCCCAGGCTGGTCCAGGACGAGTACAAACAGAAAACCCACTCCCAATCCTGTCCAGAAACCAAAGAAATATGCGCGGAGCACGTGTGGCATTAGGGCAACTGTTGGCCGAAACATTCGGCGTGTGATTATAAACACATTCGGTTTTCTGGGGGGCTACATTATGTCCTTGGCCAGGACATTTACGTATGTGCAAATGTCCTACAAAACGGTCTAACAAAAAATGATTATTGCCATTACCAAAACACCATTGCTATTGGCATAACTATTGGCTATTGCTGTTGCTATTACGGTTATTGTGATTATGATTACCATTCGATTGGTAGGAAATGCGAAAGGATGTTGTGTTAAAGGACACCGGGAAAAAATTACTACAAATTATGGGATTCCTCTGAAAACATAGGAAACCAGAGGCAACATACCCTGTTCTCAGTGTGGGGAAAAGGCGTTACAAATATGATTTGACCAGGTCCTTATTCCAGCCATCCTTTCGGGTTGTTTGTGTTCTTAAGCACATGACACGCACTTTGTCCAATGTCGCAAATGTCGCATTTAACGCGCATTAAAATGATAATAGCCAGGGCAGGGCTTCGGCTCAGACGATTCCTGGATGTCCTGGCCGGCTAAGCCCGGCGGGAGCCTGTTGTTTAATATTCAGGACACATAGATCATTGCAACAAATGTTGGCCGGCACTTGTCCAGTTTAGTGAGACGGGCTGGCGGAGATGAGAAGAGAAATCAAATTTAATAAAGCATAAACATTCAATAAGCTTCGGGTCCGGAGCCAAAGTCATTTGAAATTCCGAGCAGTAACGGTAACGGACCAAAAACGGGGGCGGTCCCGGGTCTCGAGTCCTTGGTCCTGGGCCTTTTTGGCCATTTGGAAATCCGAATCGAAAATATTAACGGCCGTAGCCAAAAAGGATAAACTTTTGCGCAATGATAAAAATGATAAGTTTTTTTTCTTTTGCCTTTGCTGCCATGCCTTCTGTTTTCCGTGTTCATGTCCGCCCCCAATTGGAAAAAAGGCGACACTCGAGACTAACACACACATACACCCCCGCACACACACACACACACACACACACAGACACCTACACCCTACACACCCATCCATCCATACATATTTAGATTTTATTTCGTTTTATTGCTTTTTTGTGCATTCGATTTATTTGGTGGGCATTGGCAATGGCCGAAAACGGACTTGGAAATTGCGCACATGTGTGCGCAAGGACTTGAGAGCTGAGTCCTGCCAGCCCCTCCTTCCTCCACTTCCTCTCCTCTCCCAGTAATATGAGTTGGGTTTGCATTTTAATATATTTACTTGGGCCCCAACCCGCCGAACGCCCCCTCTGATATGTCACACACTCGCAATCAGATGCGGGATGCCCTGCCCTGCCCTGCCCTGCCCCTAACCCTGTCCTGCCCCCTGCCCCTGTCCTGGCCAGAAAACTACAAAAGACGGACGAGAGAATAAAGGAAAAAGTTTACTTTGCAAAAATCCATTGCAGAAACATTTATAAAGTGGCCCGAAAACCAGGACCTAGCTAGAAATCGTCTTCAAGGAGTTGCCAGAAAAAAAAAGGACTAGAATAACACGGACGAACATGTACTGAAAGAAAATCTATTGTTTTTAGTTAGGGCTCTACTATTGTAGAAATGGAAGCCAATAGTATAATAAGTTAGTATGAGTTTGGGTATAAACAAAGTCTAAGGAATTTGGAAATTTTTACATAATTTCTTAGGCTCTAATTTTTTTTCAAGGTGTCCTTCTCAAGAGTCTGGCTTGGTCCTTACTGGGAGGCGTCTCTGCTGTCGCTGGCGAGGACATTTTAAAATGAAAATGATAGCAATGAGACAAGAAAGAAAGCGGACAGCCAGGACGGCGACTCAGGCCTCGGCAGGTGGGCGGATGGGTGGCGGTCCAAACATTGACAGCAAATAAATGGCAGCCGAAATAATAACACCAAAGGGGAGGTGACTGGGCAAAATAAACTAGATGGCTTACTGAAAATAAGCAAAAACCGAAAGGGTTAGTAGATATTTAGACGGGGGAAAAAATAATTCTGGCAGCAAGTGCAGCTGCAGCATCAGCGCCATCTGGCGACGGAGGTGCGAACACGGCAGTCGGCGCTGCCGTCGGCGTGGGCGAGGAAATCCAAACAATTTTCCAAACAGCGGCCAAAAGAAATCATTGACATATGAGGCCAGTTGCTCATTTCTTGGCCGAAACCGAAATGCAAAAGTTTTGCGGAAGGAGGCGTGCCAGACGGAAGGGGCTAGAGGAGGGCAGGGAGGCGGACATCCAACTTGGCCGGACCAACTGGCGCTGTCTGGGTCTTGGCCGGGAAGCCAATGCGCAAAGTTTCTTTCTTTCTGTTTCGGAACAAACAGGCACACATGGCCGCAAATGCATTTAATTCAGACTCTTTGAAAAGTATCTTATGATCTCATATGGGGAGGATATTCAATGGGCTGCTCATTAAAATTTAAACTGATTCTAGGATACCCATATGGTTGATGACTGTAACCAACCATAATCTATGTATATGGCTCTGTAGTCCCAAATTTTAGTTCAATGGCAAATTGGCCTGCCAAAGGATTACAATCTGCGCCGCAGATAATTCATTTAGTTGGGTGTAGACTGTGTGTGTTTTGGTCTCGAGCAGATCCTGCAATAGAGACATTTAATGACGCAGGAGTTCCAGGGCTGCGTTAGGCTTTTGGAGCTGCGTGAAATGCGTAAAATTAGCAGACGGAGAAGGAGACGGAGTCGGGGAAGGAGCAGGACCAGGAGCAGGAGCAGGAGCTGGAGCAGGAGCCGGAGGCAAAGGCAATAAGCATGCGAGAAACATTATTTCTCAAGCCAAACAAAACGCACCCAGTCAGGACATGGAGGGGTGGTCGAAAGGTGCGTGTTAGTTATACACCGACACAGACATAGACACACACTTGGATACGTTGTCCTGTTCCATTTGTTGGCGTGTTTGCATTTAATAAATTCGATTAACAACGGAATAAATACGCTTAAATGCGGAAAATAATGAAAACTAACGAAAAGCGTTTTGTTAGCCAGTGTACCGGCGGCGGCCCAGGCTGTCCTTTGTCGGCGTCGGCTGGGCGCCGCTTTCATTCCATCCGGCATTCAATCATTCATTCCGTACCATTCCATTCAGTTATTCATTTTACGAGCTGTGTTATTATTGTAAATATGTGCGGTCCTGTTCGAGTTGTTGTTGCTATCGTTGTTGCTGTAACAAATACAAATACATTACGTGAATAAACGCACCCATTATTTCATTTCATCAAGAACCATTAACGCCAACACGCCGAACTAAACCCGCCCCCACCTCCACCAGATTCTCCTGCTACGGTGGAGTCCTGGTAGCTTACCGCGCCTAGTGTGACCGGCTATCCCCCGGCCACTACCATGGCCCCATCCCCCATACATCCTCCAGCTGCTGCAAATGAGCGAAGGACATGAAAATGTTCAAGTAGACACACACACTCTTACACACACATGGGGGGGGGGGGAGCAAAACTTTGGCCAGGATAATGAGTAAAATGATTGGAAATACATTTGCAGTGCGTGCGTCCATCGCATGTATCTGTATCAGTATCCATGTATCCCTGTAGCCTTGTGTCCTGGTCCTGCTTCAATCGTTTAATGTATCCCTAACCGTGTCCAGGACATTGTTATGTCATCGGGAAGCGAAGGGAAATGCGGTTAAAGGTGAAGATAATCCCCTCTAGGAGATTATTTCACTCTTTGGCATAAGCCCGAAAAAATAATCAATAATATTAAAAATTCCGGTTTTCAAAAAGGATCCTAAACTATGGCAGATAATTCTCCTATATATAATATGTGTATGCATTCATGTGTATATATTTTTAGGTGGCAGCTTTCGTGGGCAGCCGACTGCCACGCCCGGCTTCGAAAACTAAACAAAACAAAAATGTTATCAAATTAATTTCAAAAACTCCATCTGCTGCACGTCACACTCAAGTGAGTGTTGTTGGTGGAATGGATGCCTCTCTGTGTGTGTGCGTTGGAGTATATAAGTTGGGTATGCCCTGCCCTATACGAGGGCGAGCGGGGCAACAAAGTGGCAAAAGTGCCAGGGCACTTTGGGGGTCCGGAGGCTGGGAGAAATTGGGGGAGGCGGGATGGACCGAAAACGAAACCGAAACTAAAAACTTTTGAGTTAAATTCCCGCTCTAATGTTTATGTAGATGAGGGATTATGTCATTGTGCCCACCCATAGAAGAAAAGCCCAGAAACTGGAAACCCAACGACGGACAGCGGACAAGTTTTCCACATAAGGGGCGGGCGGAAAAGGGGCGATGGTGGGAAAACCCATTGCAACACTTGAAAATTCTAATTTTCTGCTTAAACTTCAAATGAAATTGTTTTGCACGCACACACTCCAAAACTAGTAGATGTGAAAAATGGAAATGAAAAACCATTATTATTATGTATGTTGGAATAAGTTTCCATCTCTATCTGGTCCCTTCCACTCGCTCGCCTCAATGGAAGGAAGTGTGTGGGTGGTGGGCTGGGTTGGGTTCGAGGGGGGTTTGGTGGTTGGGAGAGTGGACAAGTGTTTGCTATAGAAAATACATTAAATTTAAACAAAATTCCCTCTGCCACTACTTGAGCTTAACGCACACACACACACTCACACACATACTCGCACAACCAGGACCAGAGAAACAGAAACACAGAACACCAAAAACAGACACAAGTGCCAAGGATGGGGGGCAAATGCAAAAGTTTTAGCTCAAAACTATTTGGTGTCGGCCAGGGTTGAATTTCGTTTGGTCTCGGGTTCCCAAACTCAAACTCAATCCCTATCCCAATCCCAATCCCAATCCCAAGTCCAATCCCAATTTCAAATCCAAGGGGTTGAGGCAAGGCAAGGCCCTTTTTGCCACGTTGTATTTTAAATTCAAGTGGTCGTATATGGCAACAAAGCATCCACATCCTTGCCTCTCCCCGCCAGGACACACGCATACACTTGTATGCTTAAGGATTTCGTTTACCGAATCCGAATCTGAATCCGAATCCGTTTCAAATGCGAATTTATTTCCAACGAAAATATTACAAAAGTCAAAGACGTAGCTCTCCTCCACCCCACCACCTTACCTTACCAAAAAGGTCATTTTTGGGCATAGAATTTACATAAATCCATATGGATGCCGCTTCATGTGAGTGTATAAGTGGATGTTTCACAGTGTGTGTGTTTTCCGTCCCCGCTCGTGTCCATTTCAAGTCAGTCCTTTTGGCCTTCTTCTCGGTTCTTGGGTTCTTCGGCTTCACTTCGTTTCTGGCGACTGCAATCTGTCGGCATTTTTTGCTTATCACCCGTAGCTTCGGTTTTCGTAGGCAGCTTCTATTGATAACTACACTGAGGAAAAATATCTGGTGTCCTTCTAGTAAATTACAGATAATACTGAAGAGCCTAGTAGATCTTGGAAGTTAGACATCGGAAAATCAAAGCAAGGGCTTATATTCAAATGTTAATGCTTGTGAAATTAATTAAACTTTAAGCTTAGTTTATATTTTTATATACTTTATAGCTTATTTTTCCACCATTAACGTGTCCTAGGTTTTCTATGTGTGTGTGTGTGTGTGTGTGCGGTTTTTCAAACGGAAGACGAGAACTTGCTTTGGCTCGGCCTTTTTCCATTTGACCCCGTTGCTTCCTCCTTTCCCCCTCTCTCTTTCGCTCTCTGCTTGAAAGTCTTGTCTTTTGTGGAGGGGTCCCAGGTTGCCCGACCCACCCCCTTTGGCTCCACCGCCTCTGACGCATTGATATCCCTTTTAATGGATGAATTATTGCCGCACATGCGAAAGTAGTTGCTGCCCAGGACTCAACCGCCACCCCGACCCCCTCAAAAGGAGGGCTTCCACTCAGCGGACTCTTCTTACATATCCTTTTCACACAAACACACACCCCCGCACACACGCACACTTATACAAGGAAAGGCATTTGTTTGCATTTCATTTCCTTCAGATCTCTCTGTGTGTCTTTCACATCCCAATGGGTTGGATTCGGTATTTTTGTGCCATGGGTGGGGCGGAATGGCTGTGACATGGAGGGAGGGGTTAGTTGACAGGCCGTTCTGGAGGTCAGTTAATTAAGGGTGGACGCCAAAACAGAAATAACTCTTTTGCGGTGCCGTGTTTCCGTGTCCACCCTCCGCCATCCCTTTACGCCATATCAAAATGAAACTGCGCTGGAATGCGCCAAATATCCATAATAATTGAAGGATATTACATCAATAAACCGACACGTACTCGCATACACACATGTGCTCGGTGGCCTCCGCATTTTAATATTTCCGAGCACCCCACTCAATAAGGACTCCAACCAAACCCCAACCCAACCCAGCCACCCACCCACTCACACATTCGAATATAATTTAGGCTTTGACAGACGGGCACACCACCTACAACGAGGTTAAATATGCGTAAGTGTGTGTGTGTGTTTGACTGGGAGGAGCAGAGGGGTAAGGACTGCACAGAGGGTGTCAGTCAGGCGGGCAGTCGAGCGCCAACAGCCGACGCCATAAACTAAATTTATTGCAAATATTTCCTCAGCAATGAGCAATTTGTGCGATCGAATCCAGCTCCTAAGTGGACAAGGTTTGGGGGCTGGCGGTGGTCAAGGGATAGGGTCGCGGGTTGATGGTCAAGGGGTGTTCGTTATGCCACCCTGCTAACGTGTCGATGATGTATTTCCCCAGGTCCTTTCGGTGTCCAGTATTTGACCCAAAACAGTAAGAGCGCCCCCTCTAATCCTAACCCCCTTCCCAAAAGAATATAAATAAAATAAATTCCAGCTCTCCGCATAAAAACGATACAAATCTGGAATTAAAAGGTCTTTTTTTGAGTGCATTTATTGATTTAGTTTCTATATTTCTATATTATTTTGCACTATTTTGGAATACAACTAAGCTCTAGCCAGGAGAAGTAGCATAAAAAGCGTTGTGTTGGGTTTTTGTCAGAAAATTACTCGCAAAAACCAAAAAACCAGAGCAAAGGCATGCGAATGAAATTACTCATACGCCCTGTGTGCCGCAATCAAGCACACACACACACACACACACACTAACACCAACACTGATGCAGATGCAGAGATAGAAAGAGAGAGCTAGACAGGCCGACAAAATGGTTGGCCAACGACAGCGCAACAACAACAACATAAGCACCGACCAACTAAAACAGCAATAACAAACATGAATTTTAACAAAATACAATTTCAATACAATTCAAACTTTCTAACACACACGGAAAGCCAACCACGCATACCGAGGTAGGGACGATGAAGAGAGATAGAGCTACAGCATGCCATCAGCCCCCCATAGGCCCCCCCCCCACCTCTTTTAACCGCAGTGCCATCGCCCGGCGCCCGGCGCCCAACGCCAAAAAACCCCTTGCCATGCCGCTCCTGGAACCGAACCGTGCGAATATGAAACTAAAACTTCCTCTACTCATTTCCTGTCCTGCTCCCAACCGCATCGCCTGCTGATGAATAGAAAAGGCTTAGGAGGGGGTGCCCCAGGGAGGAGGCAGGGGACTGGGGCTGGGCCAGGGCTGGAGCTGGGGCAAAAACTATCTCGCCCGGCTGTCTCGCCAGTTTTCAGTTGCGTTCTAAATTCATACATTCATTACCATCGCATTTCATTCACACCACGGCCCCATACAACCATATCGGTTGCCCCCAAAAAACGCCCCACTACCTCCTCTACTCCCTGCCCCCCCCTCGCAATGAAGTTAAATACAATCGTTGTTGGTCCGTAAACAAAGCGTGGGCATCCTCCCAGGAGTGGGTGGCGGGCAGTGGGTAGTTCGCTGCTCATAAAGTAATAAATTGTACCGTAAATAGTGCGGAGCAAGTGTTCGATGGAAGGACTGATGGATAGTTGCAAGGATAGACGGATAGATGGCTGGATGGGTCGATGGTTGGTCGGATGTATGGCAAGGACGAAAAGGGTGGTTGGGGTGAGGAGGAGAAAAGGTTCGACCGCCGACTGAAGCAATTCATCTTTGACTCGACTTTAGTTTCCGGGCGAAGAGCTTCTTTCAACAGCTGCTCCAGGCAAAAACCGCAAAGGATTCACAATCAGCCGGCAAGAGATTAGCATCATTCACTGTAAGGGTCTTGAGATATCCTTTAATTGGAAGGATAGTTATAAAGTTAAGTGTATCTAAGGGATACATTTAAAAAAAAATATACACATATTTTAAAATTCCTTGCAAATTATCCTTTGGGCAAGCGAGTTGTATCCCCACCCCCTTATGCTGCCTCCCCTACTATCGAAGAAAGGATGGAACTCCTTGAGCTATTTAAGCTATTCAGTGAATGCTCCGAGCAAATCCCTTCCCCCCCACCGCTCACACCTATCAGCCGAGATGGAGCAAATCCCCGAAGCCCCCTGGCAGCAGCGCCACCACCCCGGGCAGACATGGAAAAAGTTACCCACACCCCAATGTCCTGGCCAGGCTTCGCATCGCATCGCCTAATCCCCGGCAACGTTAACCACATACGACCGCATCGTTCATCATTTGGCCGTGCGTGCTGACGCCTTTTTGGGGGATGGGGGCCCAGGACCCAGGACCTAATACCAGGGGGTGGACAAAGAAATGATAGGGTGGCTGGGCATCAGGCTGCAGCCTGTACTAATGAATTACGCAATCTAAAACTATGTACATTTAATTCAAATTCACAAAACTGTACGCCAAACTAACCGAGACGAACTCACACATGGACACAAGGATTTTCCACACACACACACACACACACACACACTTATAGAGGGGAAAACTTTGGGCAAACTTTTTTGCTGCCTCGGCTGCCATCGCTGCCAGCAGCGACTGAGGCTGCGGCTGCGGCTGCTGTATATTTTGGAATAATTCAAAGCGAATACATTTCGGACCCGGACCCGGACCCGGGCCCAGACCCGGACCAGGACCCATCCGAACATCCATCTTCGCTCCAACCCCATCAGCAGCTGGCCGGAGTCCACCCGCCTCGGAGCGGCCTAAGCATTTTCCACCCACCCATCTACCACCACCCACCGCTCACCATTGCCATTCCATTACCGACACCATTGGCGTCAACGTCAGCATCCATCGCACATGTCCTTGCAATTGTTCCGAGTCCACCACCACCACCATCACCACCACTCTGGCTGCCACTGCCCATGTACCCCCCGATATGGCCCAAAACGTTGGCCAGTTTGCCGGAGGAAAGCACGAGAGGAAAAGCGTGCGCAAAAAGCAAAAGCAACAACTAAGGAAAAATCAACAGCAACAACAACAACAACAACAACAACATGTTAGATTCCCATATAATATTCGTACACACTTTGCAAACATGTTTGTCGATGATGTATTATACAAAATGCCCATAAAAAGGCCCGCATGAGAGAGATAGAATACCCCCAAAAAAGGGAGAAAGGACGAAGTGTGTGTGTGTGTGTGTGTGTGTGTGTTGGCCAGAATGAGAGCAAGCGATGGCGTAATCATCGTTTGTCTCTCCATTCCGTGCACGTGTGTGTGTGTGTGAGCCACTAAATCGAAATGCCAAAATGCCCATTTCTATTCCATTCCATGGCTCTGTAGAACCGTTAGAACCCCGCATAAGCGATACAGACATTTCGTTTTTTGGGGTAATACATCAAACTAGCCGCATCAATAGCACACACACACACACAAACACACATATATATTTATAGTATGTGTGTGTTTAGTTGCATGAGGCAACAAGGACAACGAAAAACAATGGGCCAACTTGATAGCCGAGTGTGTGTGTGTGTGTGTGTGAGATGGAGATGGAGAGTGTATGGAAAAAGAGTAAAATACTTCATGCAGAACCGAGCCAAAAAACCGAATCGAATGGAACAGACAACCCAGAAGGAGCAGCAAAGGATGTTGGCAGTAGGAGGTGTCCGCAGGGGTGGGGGCAAAAAGTTCTTGCCACCAAAAGTAAAGGAGATAATCTTGGCCAAAGACGAAGTGAGGAGCGAATTGCTTGCCAAGAACCAACATCGCTCACCGCCTTCTCAGCCTCCCACTCCTCATCAGGCCCCTGCCAACCCTTCTCCACCTCCCTTCGCTCCTCCCTTCACCTTGTGAACTCCGTTCTAATGACCGCCAAGATAGAATGACATTTGGGGCTGTCAGCTTTCATTGTTGGGTCCGTTCTCGTATTGTGTCTGCATGTGTGTTGGTGAGTGTCCTGGCTGGCTGTATGTGTGTGTGTGTGTGTGTGTAGTTGGGCGGATGTAGAGAAGAAAACTTTAAGTACACAGGACCCAAGGAGTCGGGTTTGGTTTTAAACCAACCAAAAGGACAGTGGACCAAAGTGGAAGGATATTTTAAAAAAGATTTTAATAAATTAGATTCATTAATCAAAGTTTACAGGAAATGTGGAATCCTTTTTTAAACTAATTCCTTATTATCATATTACTCTCAAGTTTTGTAAAGGACTTATGTTTAGAATTAAAAAAAAAAAGAATACAAGGTTTAATCTTAAATGTTTAAAATAGTTTTTCTACTACTTTTTAATAATTTTGAATTATTAAACAAGCTTCTGTATTTAATTTAATCAAAAAGAAATAAATAATTCCTTAACTTTCTCTATTAACCGAATTAATTTCGAGTCACTGTATTTGGCCCAAAGGAAAGATGGCAAAAGGCTACATTTCGGCAATAAGACGCCTGCTTTGGTCCAAACCAACACCGACACACACACACACACACACAGGAATGCCCTCGGTCGTCCTGACAGGGGGCGGTGAGGGGGGCGTGCCACGGGGGCACATGGGGGCAGGGGCAACTGCGGTCCAAGTACGTGAAAATTGATAGATGAGTTATGGGCCGAGGGTGAGGACGAAGGGTTCGCTCGCATGCATATGTCCTTACACGCACACCCACCCACAGCCCATGAGGGAGACGGCAAGATAAAGGTCCTTTCCTCCGGCCTTCTCCACCCGTTACCGCCTTTCTCCCCCACCCCCTCCCCACCCTCGAAGAGCTCGTGTAGTTGAATCTGTCTGTTTGTATGTAGTTGAGTTTTGCAAGTGGCAATGAGTCCGAAGACGTTCATGTCCGTCCCAGCTGTCCTTTGTCTGTCGGTGTGAGTGTGAGTGTGTGCGTGAGTCCTTCTGTGTTTGATTGCGTGTGTGTGTTTGTCTGTGTGTGGGGTATCCATGTGTTGGTGAAGGCAAGGCATTTTTCAACGTTTGCCTCGGCAGCCGGGGGCATTAAAAGTTTTCGTATTTATTTTGTAGTCGGTTAACAATATTCCTTTGCTGTCTTACCCGAACCACCACCCCCGCCTCCTCTAAGCTTGGCCATTCGACCCACTCATGGCTCACACACACACACACACACACACACTGGCACATAAAGGACACACGTACGGGTAACAGTTTTGTAATTGTATGCGTGCGTTTTGTTTGCGGACGTGGATGTCTTGGACTTCTCACACACATAGATAATATAATATATAGTACATGGTTGCTCGAGTGTGTGCGGGTCGAGCTGAAAACTTTTATGTGTAATACATCAATTGCAAAAAGATAGCCAAATGCTGTTAACTTTATATACAACTCATACATGAGTCCTTTCGCTTGCCTCTCTGTGTGTGGGTGGGTGGGCGGCTGGGCGGCTGGGCGTCTCAAAGTGTGGCTGGGTGGGTTGATTCCAGTGTCTTGGTGGTTCACGGGGAGTTACTTACGCTCCTCATGCGGCGCAAGTAAAAGATACATTTATTATGTGCGAAGAGCGATGAACACAAGCGATTTATCCTTTTTAACTTGCTCGTCCGTTTTATCTCTGCATTCGTATGGGTGAGTGGGTGTCCCATGCAAGCATGTGTGTGTGTGTGTGTGGTTGTGTGTGTTGGTCCCAACTGGACCACCCACATCTGGGCCGAGTGACTAATTTATGGCCACCACCAGCTTGGCTATATGGCCGCTTAAACCAGGCTAATTTCGATTGCCCGCCTAAGTAGGCAACACTTTCTGTTCCGGCTGCAGGACTCACATGCCCTTTTCTTTTGGATTATTATTATTACTTTCTGGTTATGGCTCTCCTCTCAATCGTATTAAAAACACGTTGCCAAACTAAAACTTTTCTCATTTCAAAATGTTAAAAAAAAAAAAATGAAAACAGACAAACAAACGGCATTATCGGCCGGGCCATCAACATTCGTCACAGGGCAAGGAGCAGCTGTCGAGCATCCTGGAGTAGCCGAATCCACCCAAACCACTCCTGGCTGTGTGCACACACAAAACTTCTTGACTCGATCTTGGCATGTGTCCGCCTTGAATATGCATCCGAGGCGTCACTTACCATTTTTTACTTTGTATACATTTTTTTGTGTTTGGGTTTTGGGGTCCAAGCTGCGAGTCGATGGCGATGTCAATGCTGATGTCGATGTTTAGGCAAATTTCTGGGGGAAAACAGGAGCAGGAGAAGGTGGAGGTGGAGGTGGAGTTGGAGAAGATGGCCTGCCAGTTCATATATCACTCGTGTCCCCGCGTAACGCCCCCTCTGGAATCTCCACTGTCGTCACACATGCTCAACGGCAATTTCGCTTTCAATTTCGAATGCTATCTATGAGGGAATGCGAGTCCAAAACCCACACACTCACCGGAAAAGGCAGGGACAGCAAAGATAAAAATGATGCAAGAAAAGGGTACCGAATGTCCTTAATACTCTGACTGTCCTTTGATTACCTTATGCTAGTTGTAGGTTGATAACTTTTGAGGGCATTACTTGAAATAAGATTGGGAAGCATTTAAAGATACAAATGAGGATATTTCTGGAAGAGGATGACAAGGATTTCTTTTTGAATTCAAATGTCTAAAACAAACTCCATCCAAAAATAATAGAACCTCTATTTAGGGTATATCAAAAGAAAAGTGGAAGAAAGAAAGCCAGCTAGCAAAACTTGTTTGCAAAGTTTAAACAACATTTCGTTTGGCTTTTGGCTGGCTGGGCGTACGTGCCGCTGCCCCGCCCCCTTTGGTGGACAAAACTTTGCCATTTTTTTCCACTTTTATTTTATTTTAATTTTTTTTCCTTGTCGTTGTTTGTTGTTTCCTTTGTGGCTGCGTTTTATTTATAAGATAAACAAATGCAGAGATGGATTGTCCCGGCGTGTGTCGTTTGACATCTGGGCAACGTTGGCAATCTAAAGTGGGTTTGCCAAAGATAAATCCAAGCCGGAGACGCTCCTTCCTCGACCGCCAGAGGGTGGACGACCACCAGAGGATAGCTAATTAACTGCGACCAGAGCAAAGTGCGTATCTAATGAATACGGTCAACGATTTTACGACACTTGGCCGCATAATCCACTTTATCCATAATTCAATCACAACTATTTCGGCGGCCGGCGATCGTAAAACTGCAGGATGTTACTGCAGGACGTCTGCTCTAAATTTGTATCCTTCGGAGATACTTGAAGCGGCGGCATCAACTCACCCGTTTTATGGCGAAAAATTCGCAAATAAAACGGGGCATAAAAATTAATAAAAAGCCAGTTGTTGGACCGGCAGTTTTATAGTTTTATTATTCGCCTAGATTCTGGTGGTGGTCACTCTGAAAAATTCAAAAGCAATGGAAATATTGCTGAGCCAGCGCTCGTAAAAATCTGAGTGGGTTGGCCGTAGAGACCGAAAAGAAACCATTTAACCAGGATAAAAACTTATTAAGTAATAAATTCCAATAAGAACAAAAGGTCGGACAGAATTACAAGAGGGCAGCGCGAAGGCCAAAATATGCATAACAGCAATAATAATAATAATAATAAGCGAGGTGATAACGATCGCAAGACATCGAGAAATGACCGTTAAACACACCTACGACGCACCCTTTGCCAGGACAATCGTCTCCCCTCTGCCCCTATGCGTTGGCAGGACAACCCTTTCGACCCTCGGACAGAGACAAAGCGCCGCTGGAAAATGTTTACACATTGGCCCCGAGGCGCGAGAGCCATAATATCAATGGGCCAGGCCCATTGACGCGAGTGATTTATATAGAAAAATTCATTATTTGCCGCCACCTTTCCAACCCCGTCCACCCTTTGCAGTTCATTTTCGAAATGCAAAACGAGTCCTGGGGCGTGGGAGGACTCGATGTAATGGCCCCTTGGCGCGAAAGGAAATGTTACCCGGGTCGCGTCGTCGCTTTATCTTTAATAAAGCTAATTTCTATTGCCGCTAACAGGACCGCGACATGCAAGGAATCGGAATCTCGGAGCGAGTAAGGACTCGGACTGATTGCCGTCGTCCTGCGATTGAATGCTCCGCTGGTAATTGATGTGGGTGCGGAGGCCACCATGTCCGAGACCGATTCCTTGCATAACCATCGCTCGCATGCGGCTATAATTGATGGCCCATTGATGGTATGGCCCACGCCCAAGGTGCCCACGCCCTGGAATAGCCTTAGTCCTGGGGGAAGTTAACAATTACAAAAACTAAATCAGATCATCCCAGGCCAGGAGTGTGCTTAAAATCTAAATTTTTATGATGCATAATTATTAGCGAAAATTGAGTTTTGCATTTTATATTTCATTAATTATGAACAGGCACCGAAGGGACGAGTGGCTGGGAAATTACGCACAGACCAGAGCACACGAGTCCTCGCTATCCTTACACACCTGTGCCCGTTTTGGAAACGCATATTTCCGTAGCCAAGTAAAAAAACAATGCACCTAGCAATATGGGTGGAAAGGGAAAATCTTACGCCTGATTTGATTCGGGCCACACAGTGTCCCCGGGTCGGTTCTTGTTCTTGTGGCTGTCAGTTGCAGGAAGGACGGCGGCAGGACGAGCTTCCTTTCGGTTTCCTCAAATGTGACAAATTCGAAATGTGCTTGGCTGGTCAAAGGCGATCGGCGGCCTGGCCTGGCCTGGCCTGGTCTGCTCTGGTTTAGCCTGTCCTGTCCTGTCCTGTCCTGGCCTGCCCTGGCCAATCGACGAGGCGCTCGGAGTTCGGAGCTCGGCACGGGACAGGGGATGCCCTGCTCACTGAAGAAAACTGTGATGCGGCCATGCATGTTTCATGTGCATCTAAGCATGCATATGGCAGCTCATCCGCCAGAAAGAGCCAGCTATACAACTGCATCCTACATCTATATATCTATATATTTATATACATAAACGGGAAAAAGGCCAATTGGGGGGCTATTGGGATGGGGGGGGGGGGGGACTGCATATTGTAGCTTTGCATTTTATTCGATTGGATTTTATTGTATTTTTCACTTGATATATTTATGCAGCCGGTTTGTTTGGCTTCTCCCTTGAGTTGTCACGCACAAAGGCAGAACTAAATTGTTTAATTTGATTTTAGGTTTTTTTTTTCTTTTCTCTTCTATTTGGGGTCGCCTTGCGTCATGACCTGCACCCTCTGATCCGCCACCTCCTCGAAAATCTTCACAAATATGACTCAATATTGGGCCATGGGCCTTGGCAATTTTGTAGACATTAAATTGCGTTTTATTTTTCAATATTTATTATTATCGAATATTGAAACGAAGCCCCCAAAAGGCAAATCAAATGGAAATGGCGCTGCAAATGGGAGCGGGCGGAATGCAAAAGATACACCTTTACGGGGCTGGGGCTGGGGCTGTGGCTGGGGCAGGTGTGTTTCTGCACGCCACTAGACCTAGTGATATGGGATATAGGATATTCAGGATACACATGCACAATCGCAGATTGTACGAACGGCAATGGTTTCCCGACACGCGATACGCCTTTTCCTTTTCTCAATAGTCTCCTTGAGCTCCACCAATATCCCGAAACTAATGCCGTTTTTGGGATTAGAAGCAAATCATTTAAATTTTAATCAAACTAAAAATAAACCCTTTGTGAGTTTTGCTGCTTTACGAGAGAGAGAGAGAGAGAGAGAGTGTATTATTGTGTATAAAATATTTACAAATCTTTAGTTTCTTAGAATGTTGCACTTTCAGTAATATAATTTGTATAATTATTTGCCTGCCCTGCCTGTCCAAAATCAGATATTCATGTAGTACTTTTGTATGAAAATATTCAAGTTAAAGACTCTATGTTTTATACGATATCTATATCCATGTAATTGGCCAAACAATGAGAAACATAAATCGCAATCCTTGGAGACTGGTGTGTGTGTAGTTACCCGAAAAATTGGCATCGAATGAAATCCTGAGAAAATCTTTTACACACACACGCTAGATCAACACGAACATCAAAATTTGAAGCTGTTGATAAATAAAACCTTTACGTAGCTTCTGATTTTCGATACTGACTTTGACTTCCTCCTCTTCTAAAAAAAAAAAAAAAAAAAAACAAAATAAAACGAATGAATCGCAGGCACATTCCTGAATGCCAAAAACAGCATCAAGCAAGAAGTGATCGAGCCGGAAACGGGGGATGATCCTGTTCAGCAGCAACAGCCACACGAGGCACATGCCGCGGATCGTCGTCCGGCGGCCAGCAAGTTGGCCAAACTGATGCAACAGCAACACCATCAGCAGAGGCAGCTCTTCGACGGGAGGCGCAGCCACCATCAGCCGCACCACCACCACCAGCCGCATCATCGCCACCACCACCACCACCACCATCACCACCATTTAAACAACAATAATAACAATAACAATAATAATAATAGCAGCAAGAAGAACAGGTCCGCCAACTCCTCGCCCACGCCGTCGGCTCGCTCCTGGAACGACAGCGACGACGACCAGGACATGGACTCCAGCAACAACAACAACCAGCAGCAGCAGCAGCAGCAACAACAGCAGCACAATAGCAACAACAACGACGATGAGGACGACCGCTCCTCATCAGCCTCCTCGGCCATATCCCTGACGATGAAGAGGACGCGCCAGGACAGCGAGTCCACGCTCTACCAGACGCTTCTGATGAAGCAGGAGCAACACCAACACCAGCACCAGCAACACCAGCAGCAGCAATACCTGGACGAGCTGCAGCAATCGGTGTCGGTGTCGCATCAGCAACAATTGACCGCCAATCTGTTCATGGCCAGGACCATAGCCCTGAGCCGATCTCGGGACTTTCCGGAGCTTTTTCAGAACACAATCGTGGCGGCGGCGGCGAACGCCACAGCAGCATCGGCCAGTCCGGGCAACGGGAGCGCCCCGGGACAGGTGACAGGGGCGGGCAACCAAGCAGGCGCTCCAGGAGGAGCCGGGGGCAATGGAAGTGGAGGCGGGGCAGGAGCCGTGGCAGCAGCCGTAGCCGGAGCAGGGGCCAGCAACTACATGCTGCCCTGTCCACTCTGCGAAACGCCGCTGGAGCAACGGGTCTTCCGGCAGCACCTGGACCGGCACTACCCGCGCGACAGTCCCGTGTGTCCGGTCATCGAGTGCGGTCGCCGGTTTGCGCATCCGAACTCCGTGCGGAATCACATGAGGATCAAGCACACCCTGCAGTGGGCCAAGATGAAGGCCATGCGCTCCTCCGGCGGTCCTTTCGCCGGCGGGCCGGACTTTAAATGAAACTGCGAGGCCGTGAGCTAATGTTCCTACCCAGCTTTCTAGGTTGCTGCTTCCCAGTCGACAATAAATCGAATCTAACTCGTAATCCAAGGAAACACAACACTCGCATCTATCGTAGATAGCCAAAAAGTAGTCCCAGTCCACGTCCAAGTCGCAGTTGGAGTAGGAGTCGGAGTCCACTAAACTAAAAAGTAGCTGTAAGCGCACAAGGTCCTTGCCTGTTAGCCAACTACTAACTGCAAACGCTTTCAGTCCGCCACTCAGCCATTGAAGTAACTCTAATTTAGAGGTTTTTGATTTCTAAAACCAAATATAAGGTTTCATTTGATTGTCAGTCTGGAATGTTTTTATGATTAATTCGAAAATTTTGTAGGAAACTGTAGGATTAGCTCCTTGGCTGGGGACGGTAGAGATCGCTTCTGGGTTAGAGGATACCTTAAACAATTATTACGTTCCTATATGCGATAAAGTAAATACACCTACACCTACACCTACACCTACGGCTCTCTCATGAATAAATCTCAAAACTATGAATTCCTTAACACTACTAGGGCTTTCGAGCAAGTGCAAGTGCAAGTGCAAGTGCAACTGCAGTATTAAACTGAAAATTGAATCCCAAAGAAATACACAAGAGAATAATAATAATGATTAGAGTTAACTAAGCAAAATACGTATAACTTAAGCCATAGAGCCATATAGGATGGACAACCATGTAGATAATGAGCTAAAAACGAGCAAACAAAGAAAGTAAATATATATAGAAGTATATAGAGTAGTTATTATGAATATTGATACTGAAACAAAATAGAATGTGCCTGCGTAATATATTTTTAGCCAAAAACAAAACGATAAACACAAAAACTAAAAATCTAAACTAAAGTTGAGCATTAAATGAGATACGAGGGGTATGCCCAAGGATACCCACTTCGATTTGACTTGGTGAAAAGTTCAAAATTCATGAAAGTATTATGTTTATTATTTCTAAGTTAACGAAAATTCCATTCAATTGGCCGTAAAACACTCCAAGAGCAGACATACGTAAAAAGGTTCCTATAATGTTAATCAAAAAACGAAGAGAAAAACTCCTCCAGCAAGTCGAGACTAAATCGACTTTCGACTAAAACATAAACTCTATTTCGAAGCGGACAATTTTACAAATGTAGTTTATAATGCCTAACAGCCATAAGGACATGTATGCCATTTTAGTTTGCTGAATTGTTTGAGGGGCAAGAAGTGTATCTAGAACGAGTATCTGTATCTGCGGGTGGAGATGGCAAATCTATTTTGGTGAACAATAAAGAGCAAACGAAGACGAGCCGCCTTTTCATTGGGCCATCCGTTGGATACTTTGTCGGACAGAAGCACTAACCATCCACTTGCATCTTTCAGTTTCGCGACGCTCCCTGGAGATGCGCGTCCGCGCCACCGATCCGCGCCCCTGCCCCAAGTGCGGCAAGATCTACCGCTCCGCCCACACGCTGCGCACCCATCTGGAGGACAAGCACACCGTGTGCCCCGGCTACCGCTGCGTCCTGTGCGGTACAGTGGCCAAGTCGCGCAACAGCCTCCACTCGCACATGTCGCGCCAGCACCGCGGCATTTCCACCAAGGACCTGCCCGTTCTGCCCATGCCCAGCGCCTTCGATCCCGAGCTAGCCTCCCGTCTCTTGGCCAAGGCTGGCGTGAAGATCTCCCCGGCGGAGCTGAGGGCCCGCGCCTCCCCCACTGGCGGGAGCGGCAGCAGCGGCGGGGGCGGCGGTGGTGGTGGAGGATCCAGCAGCCAAGGCAAGCTCGACCTGAGCAACGCCAGCGGTGGACCCCTGGACGATGCTGAGGACTCGGACGACGATCCCGAGGACCTGACCACTGGCAATGGACTCTACGGCATGGGCGGCAGCAGCAGTGACCTGAGTCGCTACCACGAGAGCCTGCTGAGCAATTTCGGCCACGCCCGGATGAGAAACGAGGCGGCGGCTGCGGCAGCCACGGCGGCCGCTTTGGGCCCCAAGGATCTGGGCGTTCAGATCCCATCCAGCAATGCAGCAGGACAGTCCCTTCTGGACACTTACCTACAGTTTATCACAGAGAACACATTCGGTGAGTACTATTTAAGGTTTCCCATATCTAGGCATACAGTAACTATTTATTCCTCCTATTTTCAGGTATGGGCATGTCCCAGGAACAGGCTGCCGCCGCTGCCTTGCGCGCCAAGATGGCCCAACTGAATGCCATGGGCCACAGTTTGGAGAGCCTGCCGCCAGGACTACTGCCCGGTCAGTTCGACTTGAGCAAGCTGGCTGCGGCTAATCCCGCCTTTGGCCAAAGCGGACCCGGCTTGACAATTGAGCCCATCCTGCGCCACGACCAGGGCGCCGGCAGCTTGTCCCCGAACGCCCACGGTCCCCTGGCCCTGAACTCCGGACCCGGACACCGGATGCAGGGCCACGACGAGGCGGCGGATCACGACGGAGGCGAAATGCGACGCGATGGCTCCGAGCCAATGGACCTCGGCCTGGACAACAATCAGTCGGGCAGCAACCACGAGGTGGCCAACTCCGATGCCGAGGACAACTACTCCGAGGACGAGGGTGTGCACAACACATAAAAGCTGACAAAAGCCACTGAGACCACGGACATAAACCAGGACAGCACAAATGTATACCGATTACCCATGGAACACATGTAACGAGTAGCCTTATCCTCATGTATACCAGTTTTTGTGTACGATACGATACGAAACAATACGATAGTGAAACCTAGGACTAAATCCATATATTGCGCTAGTAGAATTCAATGTTGTGCTTTTTAAACTAAACCTATACGGGACATATTATATATTGTGTATTATGTGGGCGTATAGGCCTATATAGTATGTTTACACATACACAAGTACCTGCTGTGTATACAAGTCGGGACACCCCACCCCAGAAGGATAACCAACAAGAGTAGAGAACAGTTAAAACTAAAGTCTAGAATGTTAAGTTAGATTTCACATTGAAAGCGAAGCCTGTAAATACATAAATACATAAACGAGAATAGAAGGAGCAGCAGGAGCCCTCAAACAATCCGTCGCATTTAACGTATAGAAAAAGGATGTAGAAATCCTGCGGATAATTCAGATGTGCCATGATGCATGCCACCAGCCAGACAGACAGTAGCCTTCCAGTTCCAAGTCTAGCCACGCCCAACTCTCTCAGGAACACTCACGCGGTCAACCGAACTACCTCAGCCTCAGCCTCGGACTCGCAGGAGCTGACACCCTGAAACGAAAACCTTCCACGAGTGGTCCCATCTCGTCCTCGTCTCCGGAAAACTTGCCAATTTTCAAATGCACTGCATATGTTAGTATGTATGTGCCTAGTTATAATAGGGATCAGCATAAAGGAATACACAGTTTACTTGATTATTTATACGACTGGGAATGCCTGTACTTATATTGTCGGAGAGAATTGAATACCTCAGCATACTCAGCATTCGGCCATGGATCCCCGTTCCATCCGTTATCCAATGCGAACCACATGCATTATACTTACATATTAATAATTGATAAATATACATTAATTAGAGTTAGCTAAGCCAGACATATTTAGATAGATGTAACCAGCGCGTTTCCTGTATGTATTTAGTTCGAATATGCCTCAGTTTATCCTAGGTTTATGGTTATAGCTTCAATCGAAGACACGACAGACCCGACCGAGAGACCGGAAGACTCTACAAGAGTCGCCTACCACTTGCCTTATGACCAACATATGTGTTACTTTAGTAATTTTCTACCTCAATAAATTTAAATGTAATTTACCAGCATATTTATTTGTAAGTCTTGCAATATCGCACACTCTCTCACTCTCGAATACGAATGTGTGAGTTCATTGCGCAGGAGCTAGCTGTTATCCTTTTGTGTATGAATAAACAAGATCCCAAGTACACGCGAATATGTTTAGATTTTAGTTCTTAATCCTCGGTTATAGACACCTTCTCCATCCTCTCACTCTCGCCCAGATTTTCGGCGCAGGGGGAGTGCAATAGATTGCATTTTCCTAGACTTGAAATGCATTTAAGGCTAATGCAATTCGGTTAAGACGTTAGAATAAAAATGAAATGAACAAACCAATTAGTTAAAGTCGTTACATAAGCAATATAAGTAGACATCCATGTGCTTAGAAAGTTATAAATATTTATTGACACTACAATAAAGCCGCGTTATGAAGAACAATACAAAGTGTTTTCACTGGGAGTTGCGGATATTTTTTACATTTTTACATAATAAAATTTGTTTATTTTGATATTTAATAAAATCAAAAAATCTTAAAACCTACACCAAAACATAAAACACTATAGTATATTTTCCGGTTTACGCCTAGAGATCTTGCAGCTTTGCTAAATCATCCTGCAATGGGTAACCCTATTAATTTAAAAAATACAGTTTAAAAATCTACTTACCATATTACATATTGCCGCAAAATAAATTAGAAAATGTTTCAAATAAAACTAGACCTTAATTGCAACATTTAAAGTATATACACTAAGGGCAAAGGATCCTAGGGATCCTTATTTGGCTGTTTGGCTCAAGAGTTTTGTCCTCAACTCAAGAATCTCATCCTTGCGTATCTGCAGGACTTTCTTCGCAGCTTCGTATTTCTCCCGGAGTGTGACCATTTCCTTCTTCTGACTTTCACATTGCGCCTACAATTAAATATTTTGTAATAATATTTTTAAGTAACTTATTCAAAATGAAACCAACTGACCTTTAAGGAACTGATTTGGCCATTAGTTAGAGAGCAAATATTGGAAGTATCAATGTTTTCGTTTTGGCTCAACTTTTCCTGCATTTCCTTGATTAGACCGGCGCGGAAACGACACAATCGAACGGTTTCCTGGTACTTCTTGGTGGTTTCTTCTAATACCTTTTCCAGTTCAGATTCAGTTTGAGTTTGTGTTTCGACCAAAGAGGGATTTACCCTGGCTTGATCCGTAGTCGATGCTCCAGACTTTTCAGAGAGAGCATTTATTTTAACGGTAAGATCGTGAATCTTCTGTTTAAGTCGCCTTTGATCGAAGCGTGCCTTTTCCTGCTCCTCCATGATTCGCTTTTTGAGCTGAGCATTTTCGTCTTTTAGCGGATGATGCTTTAGCTCCATTTTAAGGGCAGTCACTTGGCTATCGCGGATAAAGAGTTCCCGCTCACAAGTCTCCAATTTTGAGTTCAGCTCAGTGCAACTGCAGTTACTGTCTAAAAGCAAAGCAAAATATTCAAATAAAAACACTGTGCTGAAAAAATGTACACTTACCCACGGGATCCGTCATGGTTGATGATTCTCTGACATCGTTCCAGTAGGAGTGTCTGCGATTTTCATCATGAACACTGATACGACGGTTTCGGCGGACCTCTAACTCGGAGCTCAAGGACTTCTAAAAAAGGCAATAGACATAATAACTGAAATATTTTTTTTTTTAAATCAATACTCACTCTCGGCGCTGGGGCAGATATATTTCGATCTAAGCTCTTCCTAGCTGTTGGAACGGCAGTGGATGCTATAGATCCAGTAGATGCATTCGATTCAAACGACACGTTGCTTCCGCTAGCTTTCAATCCACATGCTTGGACGGACGATAGCTCTGCTTCAAGTTTCTGTACAATTTCATTGAGCGTGCAGACTTTTTCCTCCAGGTTCCGCTTGTCCTCCAGAAGACTAGAAATTGTTTCGTCCAGGCGTTCCTTCTCCATCCGGAAAGTAGAGTCCTTTGTTTTCTTAAAAATGCATTTTACATACAGTAATTTAGTATATATTTGGCAAAGCTTACCAAAGCCGATCTTAGCTTTTCCGATTCCGTAGTAAGAACCTCAACTTTTTTATTCATTTCGACAAGTTTCTTCTTGGAAATATCAAGATCCTTAGCCGTGGCTACCTGTATGGAGCCTTTTTCCGCATTCCTTGCTCTCATTTCTTCCACAAGTTTCATATTTTGTTGGTTCGTTTCTTCCAGGATTCGTAGTTTTTCAACGAGCTCCTTATTTTCCTTGGAAAGGTTTCTAATACCTAACTCCATTTTTTCCTTCTCCTTTTGGAAAATGCTAGTTTTATTCTCCTAAAAATGTTTAATTTAATTAATAACTTTATGTATGAAAGGATGGGGACATAAACTTACAAGTTCCAAGCGTAGTTTTTGATATTCCTTGGTCAGTTCTCCAAGAGACCGACGACCGTGTTCCACTTCCTGATTTATCTGCTGGGATTTATGGTTGATCTCAACCTCCTTGGCTTGCAATTTCTCCTCAAGATGCCTGTGCGATTCTTGTAATTGGGTTACAAGTTTCCGTTCTTCTTCCAGCTGGCTCAGTAGGGTTGAGTTTGTTTCCTGTTAAAATATATAATAGTTTAATCCTCAGAAAATTCAAAATAAAATATAACTTACAAGGATGGCCCTCAATTGTTCGCACTCTTGATTTAGTTCCTTGATTGTCTTCTCCTTGACCTCCAACTCCCGGCGGAACTCGCTAGATTTAATGGAATTCTCGCCTTCCTTAGCTTGGACCTGGGCCTCCAGCTCTAGACGGGACTCCTGCAACTGGCCAATAATTTTTTTCTCCTCCTCTAACTGAATCTGCATGTTTTGGAAATTCTTTAGTTTCAGTTTAAGCTCCTCGTTTCCGGTCTCTATTTCATCTTTCTGCGCTTGAAGGGATTTCATCTTAAAGGTTAGCTCGTTTACAGAGCCCTGCAAATCGGCCACTTCTTTTTGGAACTTATTGGCCTGATTGGTTATCTCGTTCTCCAACTCGTGGAGTTTCTTTAAAAGCGATTCCTCTTTCATGCCAGTCAACTCCTTTTCTTCCTGAGCAAGCTGCAATTGTTTACGAGCGTTATTGATTTCAAGGTCTTTGCCGGTCACTTCCTCGTGGGCAACCTTTAGAAGCGAGTTCAGGTTGACTAACTGTTCCTCCAGATCAGTGTTGGCTTCTCGCATCGCACCAAATGATACCTTGAGTTCCTGATATTGGGAGAGAAGTTGCGCCTGTTCGAGAGCCTTCTGCTGCGCCTTTTGGAGCGATTCTTCGAGGTCGCAAATTTTGGCCGTAAAAGTGGCCATCTTTTCTTCCATAACACCATTTTGCAAGTTCCTCTTTTCAACTAGAGACTCCATTTCCAGTTGCAGCTCTTGGAGCCGCTGAGATGTGCTCTCCTGTTGAGCAGTCGCAGCTTCTACCTTTGATTGCAGAATCTCCTTCTCCTTTAAAGCACTATCAAGCTCTAGACTCTGCCTTTGATACTGCTCCTGGAGCTCTCCTATGACTTGGTCGCTGTTGTCCTCATCCCGGGCTTTTATCTGCACCTGCAACTGCTTCACCAGCTCCTGGCTTTTCTCGTAAAGCGAACCCAACTCCTGCATTTTTTTTTTCAAAATATCCAGAGCCAAGTCCTGCTCACTCTTCAACTTTTCCAGTTCCATAACTCTTGCATTGTCTAAATTTCTCTGATTTATGGCTTCCTCCAAAGTGGATCTCATCTCCTCCAGCTTGGCTAAAACCTTTTCCCGCTCCTCTTCGGCTTGGGTACACTGTTCTTGAAGAGTTTCTTGAACATTCTCCAGTTCCATGGAGTGGAGGACATCAACCTGCGCCTGCTGTTCCAGTTTCTGTCTAAGGGTTTCTCTAATCCCTTCCAGCTCAGTTTGGTGCTTATCGGCTGCTTTGTTCCGCTGCTCCTCTGCTTCATTCAGCTTCGTTTCGAGGGTGCTCTTGATATCCTTTAGCTCCGCCTGGTAGCTGGCTGTCATTTCAGCAAACTTCTTTTCAGCCTGCAACAGCTGCTCCTTCAACGTGGCAACGTTGCTCTCATACTTGTCCCTACTTTCCTCCCACTCCAGGTTGTACCTGCGGAAGTTGGCACGGTTCTCGCTCTCGCACGTTTCCAACTTCTGCAAATATTCCAGCTTCAGATCATTAATCTCGTCCGTTTTGGATTTAAGGCTCTTCTTAGCTTCATCAAGCTGTTCCCGCAACTCTTTCAGTTGTGCCCCCAGTTCTGGGGAAACCATAACATCATTCTTCATGCTTTCAATGCCAAGGCAACGTTCCTGAGCTTCCGCCAAGGACTTCTCCGCCTTGATACTTCGATCCAGAAGACTTGCGTTCGATTCTTGCAACTTGTCGATCAGGACTGTATCCTCGGCCAACTTCAATGCCTGGCGATCCAGTTGCTGTTGTTTCTGGTCAGATTCCGACTCCAGTTCCACTTGCCGAACATCCATAGATAAGCATCGTTCGTTCAGCTCCTGAATCTCGGCTTGCAGCTGGTCTATTTTCTCATTTTTGAGCTGCAATAGTTTCATCTGGTTTTCCATCTCTGCCTGGAATCCAATCACCTTTGCCTGCAGGTCATCGATAGACGCTTTCAGCATAGCTACTTCTTCGGAATCCAGGGACGCTGTCATTGGACTGGGAAGGGTCTCATCGGCACGAAGGATACTTTCGCACAGAGTACTATCCCGAAGAGCCTTCTCCTGCAGCTCCTCACACACCAGCGAAATCTCAGCATTTTGCTTTTCCAGACTTTCAATCTGACGCTGGTAGTCCTCCACCTTGTTGACAATAACGCTCTTCTCAAGCAGAGCCGACTCCAGGTTGGTTATCTGCTCCCGCATCTCGTTTATGTTCATCAGCTCGTCATTCAGCAAATCATTCTTTTCTTTGATCTCCTCCTGGAGTTGAGAAATAATCGCGAGAAGTCGCTGCTCTTCTGGAGGTTTTTCTTCCACAAGTTCCTCACTAAATCGCATAATTTCGAACCGGTGCTGCTTTATCAATCCTCTGAGGACTGCAGAATTATCGCAATCTGGAACAGAGCTTACCTCCTCAACGTATTTAGCAGACTCCAGACAAAGCTTGAGACGGTGCCTGCACTGGTCCTGCCTATTGTCAAATTGCATAGCTCGGAAAATGCGGCTACAACCAGAATGAAGCTGCACTTCGATCTGATGTACCGACTCCGAAATCCTAGCAAACTCCCCTGAAAGGTCCGGCTCATCTACACTGCTCTCCATGCCCACTCCGGAACTCTTCATGGACTCCATTCCGCTCAATGGGCGCAGCTTAAGTTCCTCCCGCAAAGCATCGTTCTCCTGCACACTTTCTATTAGCTGATTGGAAAGGCAGTCGTATTCTCGCTGAATCTCGTCATAACTTGCCTGCAGATCTGCGAGTTTCTTCTCGAGCGCCTCGTTCGCTGCCTGGCAATCAGATGCCAAGGATTTAAACTGTGAAGATTCCGTAAGCTTGCTCTGGGCCAGCTCAAATTGCTCCTTTAAAGTGTCCATCTCCGCCTGAATTCGCGAGTTGTCGGCTTCTAGCTGTTGGTATTGCTTCTCCAAGTTTTTGGACTTAAGTACGATCTCATCAAGCTCATCGCACTTCTGGCAGTCTTGCAATTCTGCTGGTGGACACATGGAGCGCATGAAATCCTCCTTGCTGTTGCGAAGATCTCGAGTCATCTCATCAAGAGATCTTTTTAGGTCCTCTATGGCAGAGTCCTTTTCTTGCAAAGCTGATAGCAGGTCTTTCTCCCGTTGAGCGGATCTCTCCTTTTGCGATTTGAACTGGAACTCAAGGGTCACGGCATCGCGGTTTTCCAACTCCAATCTAGCCATTGTTTCCTTTAGAGATTTAAGTTCGTCCTCATATTCTTTAAGCTTGGCGTTCGTTTCCAAATTATCCGACTTCAAGGTGCTGACTTCGGTCTGCAAAGCTTCACATCTAAAAAAAAAAGAAAGAATATTATTAATAAATTAGAGAACCAAGACCTTAGAGAAGTTTCCGGTGCAGATGGGCATGATAAAGCGTTAGATGAATACCTTCTTCAGAATTATAAAACTCACCGCTCCTCCTTGGCTAAGCAATCGTGCTCCATCTGATCCTTTTGTGCTGTGACTTGGTCCAACTTTTCTTGAAGCACCTGCGCCTTCTCCCACTCCACATCAAAGTGTTTCTCCAAATTGGTGAAAGTTTGCAGCTCCTGGATCTCCTTCTTGATCCTCTCCATGCTAAGTTATTATAGCGAATGAAGTGAATAGATGATAATGAGGATGGGATGCGTGATGAGATGGCTTTAACGGCTAGGAAAAGAATACTTACGTTGCTCCTTTCATCTCACTTGCGACGGGGGTCAGAGGAAGCAGCATGCTGTGCAGTTTCGCTTTCTGGACATCTGGTGGCACTGCATCAAAGTCGATGCAATCTGCAGGGAGGAACTCCTCGTCGATCCTACTGTCATTCGAGCCCAAGTCCAAAGATTTAAAGATGTTGATCGTCTTCGGAGCCTTATCCAGCCGACCAGTAATGTGAGATGTGGGGAAAAACGTGGGCTTCGGTAGATGGGAATGTTTCTCTGCCAGGCCAACAGGGTGTTCCTGCTGCGCTTCGATGCCTTTCTCCGGCCCAGGACACCAGGTACGTCGTCGCTTTTGAAGCCGCTTGTCGCTCAGTGATGTGCTGGAAATGATCTTGAGCATGTCCCGTTTAATACAACGCTCTAGCTCCTGCACTTTCAATTGGCTCTCGTTTTTGCGCTCTTCCTCCGCAAGGCGATCCTTTAAGCTCTTAATTTCGCGTTCCAGGCGCTTCATCATCGTTGCATCGGACACCATCTCATTGAGCTGCGGCTTTGTCTTTATCTTCTTGGCTCGCATGGCAAAGCTAAGGGTCGACTGGGACTCCTCTAGAATCGAGGGCTTGATAGTACAGATAATGGAAGTAAAGGCGTTTCCTCCTAGAGAAGCTTGAAGAATTCTTGTGAGCTTGGAGTCTCGGAAGCTTATGAACTTGTTGGTCGGTTGCTCAGCCCCGTGATCGCTCTCCCTTTCCGCCAGGTTTTTAATGACATTGCTAAGGAAGAGCAGGCTCTTGTTAATGTGTCCTCCCTCCTTTAACCTGGCACCCGTGGCTCCAGTTTGATCAGCTCGTTCAGAGCCTGCCAGGTCCACCAAGTTCAACACACTTTGGTTCACGGCGTCGTCTTCGGCGCGGTCGGACTTTCGAGATTCGATGATCTGTCAATTTAGAAACAGGGTTAGAAATATCACTTGGCTAGAACAACGTATCCACTTACTATACGGAAGATCGCATGGGACCGACTGGAGCGCTCATTCATGTTTGTCTCGCCCACAGTGCGCTCCTTGTTGCCCATGCTGAGGAGGCGGAGGAGGTCATCTTCGCTCGTTATGATGCACTCCTCACAATTCACGTTCACCATTCCGTTGCCAACTTCGTGAATTTTAAGATCCTGGTTCTTCTTGTCCAGCAGGTCGTAGATTTTCTCGTTGTAGATTTCAATATAGCCCACGCGTAGCAGAAAGTCGCGATCCTTCTCCTCGGATATCTGTCGGAAGATCTCCTTGGCGGCCAGCACCATTACCCCTGGGTTCTTGTTGTCGCCCATCATGGTATACGTTTTTCCTGTGGAAAGGATCCTTCCAGAATTGAGAGCTAAGTAATCAAAGCTGAAATACTCACCCGACGAGGTCTGGCCGTAGGCAAAAATGGTGCCGTTGAATCCCTGCATGCAGGCATGGACTATATGCTTGGCCATCCGATCGAACACCTCCTGGTTGCTGGCTCCCTCGTCAAAGACGTAGTCTGTGGAGGGAATGAGAGGTATGAGCCGATGTCTCCACTGTGGAAGCAACTCACCAAAGACGCAGGGCTCTGCATGGCTGTCAGTTAGCTGTATGCTGCGACCTTCCCTCACCAGCCAGAGTCGCGAGAGGCCAGGCTCGCAAGGACGCACTTTGATGGCCACCTGGATGGAACGCGATCCCTTCGCCGACATTTTCTTTACTCTTTTCAGTTGGTAAGTTAACAATCTCTCAAAACAAAATTACGAAACACACACAGTCACGTATTTGAAACAATTCAATAACATTTAGGACTCGTCGATTCCAAATAGCAAATAGTGATGGCCATTGGCATTCCTAGCAGCGATCACTCGATCTGGATTTTAAACTTAATGAATATATCCAATTTCTAATGTTATTTTTTTTTAATTTGGATACGTTTAACCGCTCGCTTTAGTTGTTGAATTTAAAAAATGCCGCTTCTTAACTGTTGTTTCATCGAAAGAGGAAGCAAAAATATGATAAAGCACGATCGAAAACAAAACAACAACAGAGCCGGTAAGAGATGGTACTTTGGTGAATCGAGTGATATCGGAACTAGTAATCGATTTTCGTGGATTTTTTAATTTTGAATACACTGTATTAAGGACTTTATACAGACAGCTGAAAAATCTATATACGAATCTAAGCTATTCCGCTTAAAAATTGGACGACAACTGGCAAACATATAAATATTGTTCCTACTTATAAAATTTCTTTAATTCCTTAAATTGGAAGCTATAAATTATACATTTGTAGGGTATATTTTATGTCTTCCGTTTTAGGTAATCTCATTCCAGTGGTCCTGTTAGCAAGTTGGCCTTTTATAGTTAATTTGTTTTAGTTAAAATAGCAAGGAATGATTCCTGAATAAATGAAAACTGTTAATTATTTAATATTAATGCTTTCTTTTAATTTACCTTATTTGGCGAAAAAAGTCAATCTTTTTTCGGCCCTCAGGGACAAGCTCGGTTTTCAAGTGGTCGTCCATAAACTTGAATCTGCTTGTGGGAAGCATGTAGAAGACGTTGACAGGACGTCGGCAGAATTGGGGATCCGGAAGAACCTCCTCACGCTTGCAAGGAGGCTTAATTTTTCGACCAATAGAGCTGTGACAGAAGTCGCTGGAGTAAACCGAAGACAGGGGTTGTTCCTGCGGTAAAGGTATTTCGAAAGCCGCCATTTCGGGATACCTGTAACAAGGATTCCCATATAGTTTGAATAGCTCTATAACCTTGGAGTACTCACAGTTTCGAGGATATCGACCGGAAGTTGACTATCTTATTGAAAGAATTAATTTGTCTAAGATAGTTTTCCGGTTTCTTGGCACCCTCCTCCAGGGCTTCGTGAGAGCTTGATTTTACCCCAGCTAGGCAAGTGTGGGCATCGTCAATAAAGACGTTGGACTTTTTTCGGCATTTCATGGCAAAACTTAAGAACAAAAAAAAATATATACAGCACACAAATATAAATACTCTGAAAATTAAACTATTGACAAGAAAACGAGTGAACTTTTAATTTACAATGAACATAAAAGTTGAATTTATGCGCTGAAATCAAAAATGCCGATCCATTTTGTTCTGTTTCTGTTGCCGTTTAACTAAACCGATAACCGATAAATTACCGTTTTGTAAATTGCCGCCCGGTTCGCGGGTATTGTGGCTACACTAAATTATGGAAGAAGCCAAAAATAGAAACTTAATTTTGTTTAATTGGCGAAATATCAGGCTCTTACTAAACGGAGTGGTTTCCAGATTGCACCATTAAAAATAATGACAACACTGCCCATAACCGTTAGTTTACCAAGTTCACCAGGTTCCCTTTGCCTTTTTCTAAACAACAGTTAAGAAGGCGGGTGTTTTTTTTTTCAAATCCTAGATGTCAATGGAGTAGGTTCCGGATACTATTATTGCCATTACTATTTTAACGTTCTGTTGTGCTGATCTCGGAGTTTTTCTGTCGTTTTTTGTGCGTGTCCAAAAAGTATTAAAAAGTAATAAATAAAATGTCGTCGAAAGGATCTCGTCCCATCCAGGTGGCCATCAAGGTAAGTCCGTGCGAGAAAGCTCTCCCGCGGCTGTGGAAAGTGACACAGAAGCGCGCCATCAATTTGGTCGGGAGTGCTGACGAGCCCAGTGTGTTTGGTGAGTATCTGCCATGACCCGGGCTTCCCTCATGCCCATGCCCTCTTCACAGACCACGTCTTCGACGAGGGAGCCACCAACCAGGAGGTGTTCATTGGGTTTGCCAAGAACATAGTTCACTCCTTCATGGAGGGATTCAACGGGACTATTTTTGCCTACGGCCAGAGCTCGTCGGGTTAGTATATTTATAGTTCTAGGCTTTCGCACATGGGTCAAATGCTTTGGTATCCAGGAAAAACATACACGATGGAGGGCGACGCCCAGAATCCGGGAGTGATGGTGCTGGCCGCCAAGGAGATCTTCCGCGAGATAGCTGAGGAGAAGGAGCGCCACTATTTGCTGCGCGTGGGCTACATGGAAATCTACAATGACAGGATATACGACTTGCTGGACAAGTCGAACCATGATCTTGGTATCCACGACGGCAAGTACGGAATGGTGAACGTAAACTGCGAGGAGTGCTTTATTACATCCGAGGATGACCTCTTGCGACTC
The DNA here is from genome assembly GCA_018150405.1 of Drosophila varians. NCBI lineage: Eukaryota > Metazoa > Arthropoda > Insecta > Diptera > Drosophilidae > Drosophila > Drosophila varians. The sequence goes on from JAECWK010000125.1 coordinate 5,084,131, forward strand.
CTCAACGCAGGGAACAAACAGCGTCACATAAACGCCCGCTCCAGCCGTTCTCATGGCATATTCCGTATGGTAAGTCCAAACTATTGGATACACATGACCTATCCTGACCCCTGTACTTTGTCCCCCAGATCATGGAGTCTCGCAAAATCAATAGCAGCGAGGACAGCGCCGTAAAGCAGAGCGTGCTGCACCTGGTGGACCTGGCTGGCTCCGAGAGAGCCGACAAAATGGGCGCCACTGGAGGGCGACTCTTGGAGGATCGTCACATTAACAAAAGCCTTCTCTTCCTCAAAACCGTCATGAAGAAGCTGTCCGAGAGGCACATCGACGATAGCGAAGAGCCTAACAGCAAGTTTATCAATTTCCGCGACTCGAAGCTTACACGCATCCTGCAGGCATCGCTGGGCGGCAATTCCCTGACCTCCATAATCTGCACCGTGAAGCCTACGGTCCTGGAAGAAACCCAGGCCACTTTAGACTTCGCTTCGCTGGCCATGAAGGTCAGGAACAATCCTCGATTGAATGAGATATCCTTCGGTGATACGATGATGAAACGCCTCGCCTGCGACATCAGGATCTTCAGGGATCAGCTTACAGAGGAGGAGCGCAAGAACGAAAGCCAGTTGAAGGTACACGAGCTGGAGCGTTGCATTAAACGGGACACGGTCAAGATCTTGTCCAGCACAACGGTGAAGGAACAAAAGATCATTCAAAAGCGACTACGCGCCGGATGCCAAAACTCATGTGATCCAAACAATGATCCCGAGCCTTCTAAGGACCGCACTAATGAGGAGAACCGCCTTTCTCGACCCAACAAGCTCTCTCAGTTGCCGAAGCCGTCGCAATTCTCCCGCATCCCTAGCATCGTCAAGCCGGCCAAGGTAGCTCCGGCAGATTCCATAAATTTTGGCAATGGCCTTCCAAAGGAGGCTGCAGAGGAAAAGGCAATAAGCAAAGCCATCAAAATCGAGCCACCGGAGTTGGAAATGTGAGTAAACCAATGTGAAACTTGTGAGGTGAGGTCAATAACATGGATCTGGGCCTAGTGCATCTTTATCCATTTGTTTGTCAATATGCCTCTGAAAATAATGCATCCATTTATAGTAGTTTAATAATAGCTAAACAGGCAGGCAGTTTAAAGTTCTATTTTGAGTCTAAACCAAAACAAGGGTCCATAAATTTTTATGTTTGTTTACATTTCAATGTAAACCTTTGTTCTAATGCTTTATAAGTTAAAAAATTAGTTAATTGTACATAGTTTCAAATTTATAAGACTCAGTGGAAAATGCATTATTTCTTTATTCTCTTAATAGTTAATATTTAAATAGTATGTATATAAATATATGATTAGTATAAACTTTAAATAGACCAAGGAATTCTTAAAATATTTATTTGAAAATAGTAAATGTAAATTATTAAACTCCGTTCCATAGGCTATTGATTTTGATGAATTCTATTTAGTTTGAATCTTTCAATTCACCTCCATTGATTGCTTACCTGGCACCGGTGTAGGAACCGTGGTGAAGACTGCGACTGAACAGAGTCTTCTGGCGTAGTCTTCGCTCGCTCATTCGCTTCTCTTGCCTCATTCGAATCTCAGTCGCTGGGGAGAGAGGCCAGCCAGCTCCACGCTCGAGTTGTGGGTGCAAGTTACGAAGAAATCGAAAACGAAAACGAAAACAAAAACAAACGCCAACGCAAGCACTCGGAAAGCGCAGAGGGCCAGGGCGTTCGGGAGCGGGCCGGGAGGATGATGGGTAGGTAGCGTTTACTGAGCCAGTTTCGCCAATAGACTCTGGTCTCTGGGCTGGAAGCGATGACGCCCCACTCGATCGTTTCGCGTCTTTGACATTGGGGCGATAAGCCAGGCGGGTAGGCAGTTAGGTGGTTGGGAAGCCAGTTACCTAGCCGACTTCTTGATAATTTGATCGCTCGAATTCCAAAATGCTCATTGTGTTGACTGCCGTCCATCAGCGAGCACGCTTTCGTTCCTCCGACTCCAAACCATTCGCTAAACGATTTAACAACTTGGGTGATCGGTGACGTACTCTGGATCCCATCGGCATACACTGTGATGTAATGAGCCCATAGCTTGGCCAACTGCATCGGAGCAGAGAGAGTGAGTGTAATCCAATTCAGTTTCCATTTCGTTTGGAGAGTCCATCCAAAAAGAATTAAAGAAAGTATAGTCTGTCGTGAATCCCACACAGCTTGCCTTGCCGCCTGGTGCAACTTCTACTTGATCGGGGACAGCTGGTGCTATTTTTAGTGGGCCTTCCACAAGTTTCTCACTTCCCCCCAAACGATTTTGCATAGGAGGGATTAGTGTGTATTATTTAGGGTCAATCTACTATTTGTTTATCAAACTAACTAACTTTTCTTCTCTAGCGATGCCCTTCTGGCCAAGATTAGCGCCCTCACGTTGTCCCACCAGAAGGCGAATGTTACCATCCAAGACTTCAAAGAGCAGGTGACCACCCTGAAGAAGACCATCGAAACATTGGAGATGGAACGCAAAGAGACTATAAGTCTGTCGCTTCGCCTCGAGTCCCGCGAGAAGGAACTGCTCTGCCAGATCTCCGACAAGAATACGGCCATAGAGAACATGCAAAAGTCCCTGGATAAGCTGTCCCGCGAAGTGCTCCACCATAGCAAGGAGGCCCAAATGCGCTCTGTGTGCCCTGAGCTGGAGACCAGCTGCGAACGTATCTGCAACAAGTGCCAGGAGCTTGGTCGCCTGTTGCCCGCCGCCGATGCCAAGGATATGGAGGCGATCGCCTGCGAGTGCGATAAGCTTCGCTTCGAGATAGCCGCTACGCGTGCCAAGCTGGAGAGCGTCCAGTCGGAGTTCAGTCAAGCCAGCTTCGAGGTGGCTCAAAAGACCGACTACTGTGAACAGCTGACGCGCCAAATATCCTCGGCGCAGGACGAGTACGGGCAGCTCCAGTGCAAATACGACTCTTTGGAGAGTCAGACGAAGTGCCAGCAAGAGGCCATAAAGTCCATGCAAGAGGAGTACGCGAAAATCCAGAGAAAGTACAAAAAACTGCAGCAGGACTACGAGGTGGCAAACGCATCCGCGCAGCGATGCCGTCAACTGCAGACCGAGAACTCGGAGCTTCTGTTAGAGATCGAGACCCTGAAGCAACGAGTGGAGCAAGCTCAGCACCAGTTGACTGAACCCTCGGAGTCCGAAGCTCTTGTGAAAGATTTCAAGGCTGACAACGAAGAACTCAAGTGCCAACTATCCAATCTGCAGAAGGACTTTGATAAATTGCAGCAGGACTTTGACTGCCTCTCCACCGAGCTGATGGAGAGTGTCCAGGAGAGCGACAGCCTGCGGGAGGAGTTGCTGCATCTAAAATCGACTTCCTCCAGAGAGGTAACTGATGAGCAGGACCTTCTGGAAGAGGTTTCCCAGTTAGCAGAGTCGATCCACCAAATAGAACTCTATGGCGCATCGGGAGGCAGCCGTGTCTTTACATCATACCGACTGAAAAGCAACCAGGATGAAAATCTTCTTCGCCTCAAGCTCTATTTCGAGTCGGCAAAATGTTCCAAGGATGTGCCTTGTCCTCTGGCAGCCGGGGACTCTACCATTATCAATGGCCTCATTAAAGAGCACAAGTTCCAACTCGTTAAACTAAGTCGGGAGCAGATTGAAGCTGCGATGAGCGAGGAGCAGCGCCTTGCGAACCAGGTCTCCCAACTTCAGAAGGAAATTACCGGAAAGAACGAGCTGCTGAGGAAGCAGCTGGATTCTTCGCTGGAGGAAAAACGTGCCATTTCAAACAGGATTGAAGAATATAAGCGTAAGATTGAGAGTTTGGAGGAACAGAAACTTTCACCGGCATCGGAACCGAAACATCACTCCGATGAGGTGGCTGCTCTGATGGCGACACTGACAGATCTTAAGAACAAGCTTTGCCGGCTACAGGAAGAGGCTGCAGAACATTTACTCATGTTACAGCTAAAAGATGAACACATAGCCCACCTTCAGGCCGAGATCGGGGAGCTGTCGGGTGAGGCCCCACTCAACGACAGGCTCCTCGATCGGGCCATGAAGGCTGAGAAAACCCTGAAAGATCTGCAGCAAAGCCTTGCTAGCGTAGACCAGAGTAGCCCCTCATCGGACCATGAGAAGTTACTCCACGGACTCCAAGAGGAGCTGACAAGAACCAAAGACGACCTCAAATCCAAGACGGAAGAGATTAATAAGCTAAGGGTGGAATATATGGAGAAGCTCGAGAAAAGCGAAAGCCAGAATCGCGCCAACTTCCGCAGGTACAACCTGGAGTGGGTGGAGAATCGGGAAAAGTACGAGGGTCAAGTGACCACGCTTACGGATCAGCTGCGGCAGGGCAGAGAGGCGCTCGCAGGGGCCACAGCTTTCTACAAGACGGAGCTTGAGAAGGTACAGGACGCCCTCAAAAACAAGATCTGCGAAGTCGAGAAGGAGCACGAAAAGACTGTTGTTTGCCATCAGAAGGAGCTAATGGAGATGAAAAGAATCCTAAGCCAAAAACTTAAGGAGTCTCGGGCAGATGCTCTCGAAGCGATGGAACTAAAGGGCAAGTTAGTGGAGTCCGAAGACGAGCGGGATAAACTTTTGACCAGGCTGTCGAGGTTGGATTCATCGCTCGAGGAGATGAAGAATCAATGGGAGTCGGAGAAGGCAAGGGTTCTGGAAGTGGAGAAAGCAAAGGACGAGCTAGGTACTTTCTACCAGAAAAGTCAAGATCTTGTTGAGAAATTGCAAATGCAGCTCCATGGTATGGATACTCTCATGAAGGAGAAGGCCGTCCTGGAGTCACAAATCGAGGATGCCAGAGCAGAGCAGTCGAGAACATTAGAGCGTCTCCATAAGCTGGAGGCCGAAATGGACGAATTGGCCTCCAAAACGGATTTAGAAAAACTAGCGCTTGAAGAGAATGTTAAAACTCTTGTGGCCAAGATTAATGACCTCGAGGAATCGCTGCAGCAGGCCCAGGAGCGGGCTCAGGAATATGACAAGCTCCTCTGCACCCACATGAAACTGAAGACCTCCGTTTCCGTGGCCAGTAGCACCAGCAAAAAACTGCAGACGAAGGTGGATCACTTAAAATCTCAATTGAATATGGCCCACGAGAAGGTCAACCATAAATGCAGTGAGTTGGAAGAGCTTCGCAAGGATCTGAAGGCTGCCCAGGAGGCAAAAGAAAATGCGGAACTGACGCATAGTGTTCTGTCAGAGGATCTCCACAAGGGGGAACAGAAATTGTCGAAACAGTCCCTAAATTTCCAAAAGCAGATGTCAGACGTGCGGAGCACAGTAGAAGAACTGACGCTGAAGGTAGAGTCCTTGCAGGAGCAGAAAAAGGAACTGCAGACCGTGAATGAGGAGATAAAGGCGAAGTTGAAGAATAGCCAAAACCTACAGAACCAACTGGAGGAAGAGCGAACCGCGTTGGCAATAGTACGCGAATCCCACTCTCAGCTGACCAAACAGTTGGATGACCTTCAAAAGAAGGAGGATCTGGGAAAGCGGAATCTCCAGGAAGTCGGCCAAGAGTGCGAGAAGTTACGGGCAGATCTTGTAAGTTGCCAGGAATAATTCTCGCTGTCGCACTGATATACTTATTTAAAACCTTTGCCAGGAAACTAAAAAATCTTGCAAAGCCCAGCTGGAAGAGCAGCGGAAATTGGTTGCCAAACTAGAGATCCTTCAGGCCGATCTCGAGAAGAAGCTGGAACTCAAGGACTCTGAGGCGAAGCTCCAAAAAGAATTATTTGATGAATTAACAAATAAGTGTGAAAAACTTAACAGCAAAATGGTGCCTTTAAAGAAATGCGTATCCTTCAGAAACATTTAATCAAAAATATAATTTTCAGATAAAATGTGACTCGCACATCTCCAACTTGTTGAAGGACAAACAGGACCTGGAGGATGATTTGAAAATGGAGAAGCATTTAAACAATAGTAGAGCTAAACTTTTGACTGACTTGAGAGCCAAGGAAATAGAAGCAAAAGTCCACGAAAAAAAATTGACCACGGAGCGGGACGTGGCCAACCAGAAATGCGTTGAATTGCTTCAGAAGAACGACGCAGTCCATGCCGAGGTCGAACGGCTGAGATTAGCCATTGTATGAGTTCGAAAGTTCTTTAAGTTCAAAGTGTGATATCCGATTTTACTTTCAGAAAACCAAAGAATCCGGGTTCCGTTTGGAGAAGGAAAGTCTGGATGATACAATTTCTAGTCTGCTGGGTGACAAGCGAAATTTGGGCGAGCAGGTTTGCACGCTCTTGGAGATGGTCAGGAAGCTGGAGGGCGACCTGGCCCGTTCCGGCTACAGAAGCACTTTCCCCATAAATACTTACTCTGGCGACAGATTGCCAATCTCCCCGGCTGCTGTTCCGCTTAAAAGTGTCTTGGATCGCAACTCGGCTGGAGCAGCTCCCAGGGTAAGATAATATCTTACGCCCATTTCATGCCTCTATTGCTTTATTCCCCTTGCAGAAGGTAATCAGTTTTGAATCCGAGGTACGAAAAAGTCGTCGAAACTTTGCCCACGACGAGAATCGCAGGCAATTCTGCTGGGACAGCAGTGACGATTCACGCTCCATGACTGATCCCATGGGTAAGAGTAATTAATTCCTTAAAGTTTCTTTCCTAATTTAATGTCCTGATTTCAGATATTAATTCCAATGGCGTCCAAAATAACGATGCCTCTCTTAGTCAGATCAATTCTCAGATCAAGGTATTAAATTTATTTAAAAATTTTGCATTGTATTTTAAACCTTGTTATTCTTTAGGAAAAATGCGACAGTCAGAAGATGGATAAGGCCTTTCTCCAAGAGAAATTCAAGGCCGCAGAGAATGACCGGCAGATCCGTAAGGATGAGATTCTCAAGCTCCGAACAAATATTAACTTAAAGGGCGGGCCAGCCGCCAATTAGGTCTCGTCGTATATTAATCTCAAGTATTAAGCTGTTTTCGTTTAGGTGTAAATATTTCAAGACCGTATTTGTTTATATGTTTACCATTTCTTCGTTAGTAGCCGAAATAAAGGCAAATTTAATGTAAAATTAAAGAAAACATTTCATTTTTATTTTCAAAAAAGAGGTTTTGAAAAACGATAAGTAATCAATTTTTTATTCGATTACTGATTTGTTATCGGGTGGTAGCTTGAGTGTGGTCAACGCCAATCGGAGACCAGTGCTGGAAACCACCATAGAAGCTTACGCTGAGGCAAAACAGAAAATTACAGGCGAAAATTAGCGCAAAAGCCTCGCAACGCCATGAACTCGGCTACAAAGGTAGGTACAGGTGCTCCGCCCGGTCCGCCAGCACAGGAACACCCTTTTTCGCCACCGCAACTCCACTAGTTCGCCCCACAAAAAAAGGCGGCGCGGGAGAGAGTCGATAGTTGAGAGTCGTCTTCGTTTGTCTCACTCCTGCGAATGGGAAATTTTGTTATTCCACCGGTGGTGACGGTGCTGGTAGTGGCGGCGGGGGCTGCGTTTGTTTTGAATTTGCACGCGGGCCGGGAGCAACAACAACAACGTACTAACCGATTGCATCCGAATCCCGGAACTTGCAGGTAGGGGAGATATTCACTGCCGCCGGACAGGCATTCAGCAGACTGGGCGACCTCACGATGCAGCTGCATCCCAACGCGGAGTCGCCATCGGGGTAAGTAGGTCATTGCATGGAACCCCCTGCCCTTAGCTAACATGTTCCCTCGCCACCAGGAAGTGGACTGACGAGGAGATCGACATGCTACATTCGTCGATTATGCGCTTTTCGGACGACCTGAGCAAGATCAGCCTGAGCATCAAAAACCGCACTGTGTAAGTGAATCACTGGCGAGGGAACATGACTAACTTGACGGACTTTAGCTAATCCACTATCTCTTGCAGCTCCCAGATACGGCAGGCCCTAAAGAAGAAGGCATTCGAGGACGCCGGCATACCCGCTAAGCAAGTGCCCGTCCAGCAAGTGCAGCAGGTCCTCATGACGCAGCCCCTCATCCAGTCACAGCCGCAGCTGCAGCCACAGCCCCAAGCGCAGCTGCAGCTACAACAGACCCTGTCACAGCAGCCTTCCCTGCCTCAGCAGCCTCAGCAGCACCTGCAGCCAACACAAGTATTCAAGCATGTTGCCTTGGTGGCACAACCGAAGCAAATTATCTTGCAACAGCCACTACAGCAGAACGCGGGCACCACTGTCACCGTCAAGCAGTACCAGCAGATGCAGAAGGCGGCAGCCTTGGCGGCAGCCCAAGCGGCAGCAGCTGCCAACACACCCACAATCACTGAGAACATTATTATCCAGCAGCCCACTTCAACTTCCACCACCGCGGTGACAGCAACAACGGGTGCTGCTGTGCTTCCTCTAGTGCCTGCTGCAGTGACTACTGTGCTGGCGCCCGCGGTTGTGATTGCCGAGGATGTGGTTAGCACCACCTCCAATCCTCCGTCAGCGGGAACTGGTACTGTTGCCGTTGTGACTTCCGGGGCGGCCATGCCAACGGATACTGGAACCCCGGCGGGTCTCAAGTGTGGGCCAGATGTATCGATGACCCTAAACCGCATCAACGTTCAAGAGAACGAGGTCGACGTGGAGGAGTGCTTGCCCGCGGAGGTGGTCAAGCTGGACTTTGTCAGCGAGGAGGTGGCTGGGTGAGGGCTGGAGTTCTTCTACTAGAGCTGCAATGGATGGATCGCCACAAACATAGATCGAGAAACCTTTAAAACAAACGGTTGAGATGCCGCCCTAGCCCTAAGCCTAAACTGTTAAGTGTTGTCATTTGATATACCTTGAAATCACCTTTGTTCCCGGCCCCCTAAACACGACACAAGCATCTTGTGGAGAAAATGGAGTGAAGTGAAGATACACAGCATAGATATTAATATAGGAGCTAATATGCTGCACCTAGACTTAAATAAGCGCAAGACACAATAGTGCAAAGTACGTAACGACGATCGTGTAAGTTGAGAGTGAATAAATGAGCATTATTTTAAGTTGCTTGGTACTTTTTTTTATGGAGGCTATCTGCTCATCCCGCCCACTTGCAAATTTTCATTGTTTACACATTTTTAGCGTTGCCAGAATTTCTATTTTCAGCTTTACCGATAGTTATAGTTAAGTCCGATTATTAATGTATCCACCTCTAATTCAGCTGATCTTTGTTTATAATTTTAGTTTAAACTGTTGAAGAACTAAATAATTAATACAACAGTAGATACCTAATTTTAACGTAGCCCTAATTTTTCTATATATATAATAAACTAACCACGTGCGGCAGTCCAAAGAAAACAAATTAAGTTGGTACAAAAATGAGGCTTCCGCATCTCCTGGCAGTTGTATTATCCTGCACGATTCTATCCCCTTGCATGGGTTACAAGCCGGTCGTGATTCTGCATGGAATTCTCTCCGGGGCAGAGTCCATGGCCTTGTTGGTGCGGGAAATCACAGAGGTTAGTTATTGGATTCCCCCTGTTGTTGTTTACATTGCGCAAGAAACCAAAACAATGACAAGGTCAAAGTCAAGGCGCAATTTAATCTATTTTGCATTGTAGGCTCATCCTGGTACTATAGTTTACAACTGCGACAAGTTTAGCGGCTGGTACAGTCTGGAGAACGCCTGGCGTCAAGTAGACCAGATTCGTGAATACCTTAATGAAGTTGGGAAACTGCATCCTGAAGGAATCATTGTTTTGGGTCAGTTAAAAGATAGCCATCAATCGTTAATGATTTAACCAAATTTGTTCTCGTTTAGGATACTCACAGGGAGGCCTTTTGGCCCGAGCAGCCATTCAGAGCCTACCAGGCCACAATGTAAAGACTTTCATATCCCTATCCTCCCCTCAGGCGGGGCAGTATGGAAGTAAGTTTAAGTGAATGGGGGTAAACCCTAATAGTAATCAATTGTTACACTTTTAGCCAGCTTTTTGCACCTTATATTTCCCGATTTGGCGGCCAAGACTGCCTTCGAGCTATTCTATTCGCGGGTGGGACAGCACACCTCGGTCGGTGGCTACTGGAACGATCCGCTCAAGCAAAAGCTGTACATGGAGTACAGTGAGTTTTTGCCGCTGATCAACAATGAGAAGAAAACCTCAAACTCCACCTCGTTCAAGATGGGAATGGTGCGGCTCAACAGGCTGGTGATGATTGGAGGACCCAACGACGATGTAATCACCCCTTGGCAGTCCAGGTGATTATCTTTGTATGATTCATATTACTTATACAGAGTAATCTTTATATTTTATCAACAGTCACTTCAGTTACTATGATGAGAACATGGAGGTTGTACCTTTTGTGAAAAGAAAGTTTTTCACAGAGGACGCGATTGGTATCAAGACTCTGCAGGAAGCTGGCAAACTCATTATAGTCATCAAGCCCAATGTCCACCATCTGGCCTGGCACAGGCAGAAGGATGTCATCCATGAAGTCATCTTGCCATATTTGGACTGAACAAAAATACGCTGCAGAAAGGCGTATGGAAACTTCTCATCAACAAGCATAAATGTGAAGATGCCGCAGAAGTCGGCAGACTGGGATTATATGATCTTTTTAATATTTTGAATAGCTAATATATGACAATGAAACCTAGTTTTAAGTAGTTTTAGCTTTGAAGTGATTGCAGAAATTTATATGCACAATATTTTTCTACTTATTCTCATAATATATGCGTTCAAAAGTTTTTAAACAATGAAAGTTTGGCGCCATGTGTTTATCGTCAGAAGTATGGGCTGCCAGATCGTGCGTCTGTTGGACTTTTCCACGATCAAGGACTTGGCTTATATGTAAAGAGTTCTATTCGGGGTCCAAAGAAATCATATTTTTTAGGATACTTTAATTCCTGGTAAAAGGTAATAATATAAAAAGCAGCAGTCACCATCTGGTCACACTGTTTTCCGGAAGGGCCGGCGATTAAATCCGTGGATTTCACAAGAGTGGCGGCAAACAAATTGAAGTCTTTAAACAGCATATTACAGCCATGGTGGATAACACTGGAGCAGAGCAGGATGCGGACAATGTGATCCGCATCATGGTGGCCACAGACAACCACCTTGGCTATGGCGAGAAGGATGCAATTCGGGGTGAGGACAGTTTTACGGCGTTCGAGGAGATCCTGGAACTGGCTGTGTCCGAGGACGTGGACATGATCCTGCTGGGCGGAGACCTCTTCCACGACGCCGTGCCTAGCCAAAACTCTCTACACAGGTACGGTTCCTTTCCTCTCTAAAATTCCTTCCTCATTATTAAGTTTTTTCCCAAAAAAGGTGCATGGAATTGCTGCGTAGATACACCTTCGGGGATCGGCCCATCTCCCTGGAGATTATGAGCGACCAAGCGCAGAGCTTTCATAACTCCGTAAACCAATCGGTCAACTATTTGGATCCCAATTTGAACATTTCCATACCTGTCTTTTCCATTCATGGCAACCACGACGATCCAAGCGGCTTCGGCCGGCTAAGCTCCCTGGATCTTCTAAGCACAACGGGTCTCGTCAACTATTTCGGCCGCTGGACGGACCTCAGCCAGGTGGAAATCAGTCCGGTTTTAATACGCAAGGGCGAGAGCCAGCTGGCGCTCTACGGGCTAAGCCACATCCACGATGCCCGACTGGCAAGGCTGGTCAGGGACTTCAAGGTGAACTTCAACTGTCCCGAGTCGACTAAAGACAAGGAGTCCGGCGACGACGAGTGGTTCCACCTTCTGGTGGTGCACCAGAACAGAGCGGATCGTGGGCCCAAGAACTACTTACCAGAAGATTCGCTACCGGCATTCCTTCACTTGGTAATTTGGGGCCACGAACACGACTGCAGGATTGAGCCGGAGCTAAACCCGAAGGGTTTCTATGTCTCGCAGCCGGGGTCGTCGGTGCCCACTTCACTTTCGCAGGGCGAGTCCATAAAGAAACACGTCGGTCTGCTGGAAATCTATAAGAACAAGTTTAAGCTCAAGGAGTTGCCCCTGGAGACAGTACGTCCGTTTGTCCACGAATCCGTGGTCCTGGCAGATGTAGGCGACGAGCTGGACTTGACGCAGGGCAACGAGTCCGCGAATGTGCACAAGTACGCAAAACAGCGCGTAGAGGCCATGATCGAGCTGGCAAAGTCTCAGCTCACAGGGCACCCGCGGCAGCCCACACTCCCCCTAATTCGGCTGCGTCTTCTCTATACGGACGAGGCATGTATGTTTAACACAATCCGCTTCTCGCAAATGTTCAGCACGCGGGTGGCCAATCCTCAGGACGTGGTGCTGTTCAGTAAGATTGCAAAGCGCAGGATAAAAGAGGACGGGCCCCAAAATCTGGACAAGGATGCTTTGCGAAAGGCTCTGGTAGGGACTACAAACGGCTCCCCACTTTATAAAACCTTAACCTGGCTACCACCTTTCAGGAGGCGGACAATGCTACACGCGTGGAAGAATTGGTAGCGCGCTATTTCGATGAGGCCAATACGAATAAGCCCTTGAAGCTCTTTCACTCCAAGGCCCTTTCCGAGATGACGTTTCGTCTGGTGGAGCGTAGAGATGCTAATGCGGCCGATCACATTGTCAAGTCCGTCTTTAACAAATTAACCCTTGAATGGCACACTTAATTTGTAAATTTTTATTAATTTTAGGTTGTACAGGGAAAAGGCAGTGGAGCATTTGATGGAGTCCTTGCCCGTGGATGAGAATTTAAGCGAAGAGCTGGACAGCTGGAGGCTTCGCAACAAGCACGAGGACCTGTTAAGGGAGCTTGACTCTCGTGGCATCAAGGGAAAGAAGGAGGATGTGTCACCGAACGTAGGCGCAGCGAAAACACGAGGACGAGGGCGTGGCAGTCGTGGTGGAGCCCGAGGCGCCGCGGCCACAGCATCCGCGCGGGGCGCAACGTCTGCAGCCACAGCAGCCAAGAGTCCTTTGGACGTCTCCGTCACATCCACCGTAAGTTATAAAAACAAATCGCCCTAAATATATTTAATTTCCTTTTTTTAACAGCGTGCCTCAGCGAGACAAACTTTGTTAACCAATATGAGACCCAAGAAAAATGCACCTACATATTATGTAGAAGATTCAGATTCAGATTAACATACCAGAGTCCTTGATAATGTTAAAACTGGGTATAAATTTATTAAAGCTTAACCCGTTAGGTTTTTACAAAAATAAAAGTCCTTCAAAAAAGAGATATTTTAAAAACATAAACTTTAACTCAATATTTATTATGGATTTTATTTTAAGGCCTTGCAACACCTCCTTGGTTGCTCCAATTGCCAAATAGATTATCCTACGACTTAAGGACTACGATAAGGTAAACGGATTGCTGCTGGGCTCCCTGGAGAGCTGCTGAATGTGGATCGTTCTTTGGTAGCCTAGCTGCTTCAGAACTCTGCCCGATGAGGGCCGAGGTTTCTCCCGATACAGGCAAAAGGCGTTACTGCTGGTGGTACTCGTAGTAGTAGCGATATGGATCCACCGAAGAGCTACCACCAGCGGCTGTCACGCCCACAGTTCCGGCTCCTGCGCCGCCACTCGTCTTGGACACTGGCCGGATCACGTATGTGTTGCGTCTGCAACGGAATAGGATATAGGAGGTGGTTCCTCTGGAAGTTCATATCCCACTCACCTGTTGTGATCTCCAGCGTGCACCTGGAAGCTGGTCTCTTCGCTGTGATCGTGCGAGAAGAGCTTCTTCAGCGCAATAATCCCTGCGATGGTCAGGGCCACCTTGCTGATGACCAGCGCCTTTCCGGCAATCGCCGCCAGAGCTTTGAGGCCCAAGGGACCGGCGATGCCCATGGCGGTGAGCAGGGCGGCCACCACGTACTTGATGTGGCCTCCGTCCTTGTGCTTTTTCTTTTTATGCCCGTGTTTGTGCTCGTGGCCACGCCCCACGCTCGCATCCTCGTCCCCGCTGCCGCCGATGTCGATCTTGAGCGTGTGCGTCCGGATCAGCTTGTCCGCCTTGGATAGAAGGGCGCGATCGACGGGGGCCAGGTTCCCAAACTGACGGGCATCCGTTAGAGAGCCCAAGATACTGTCCGCTTCGCTGCGGTTCTGCTTTTCCAGAACTAGTCCATCGGCTATCTTGATGGAATCTTGGTCCAGGGCACGGGTTAGAGCGTGCAAAGCCTTCTGCTTAAGGCAGCCGATAAAATCGTTGGTATCCTGGCACTCATCGTACACCCTCCGCACGACACTCATCTCCGGACCCACGCCGAAGCCCCAGTCGCTGGGACTGGAGGTGGGCGACTCCGCCACTGTGCTGTGACGCCTTCTCCTGGGAGTTACTGCCGATGAGGCGGTCGCCACGAACGCCAGGAGCAGCAGCCACTCGGGACGTTTCATGGTGGTGTGATTGCAAAAGGTGGCGGCTGTCCTGGATGCAGTATCCTCTTCAAAGATGTCGGAATGCCACGACCACTCGATGGTAATCTCGGGATGCTACTGCAGCGAAATCGCTGGGCGGGAGGAGCTTTTATAAATTGTGGACGCCGATTGCGGATCACTCAGATGGAAAGAACTGGCGTGCCCGCTGTGAGGCAGACAGATCTTGGACTTGCCGATGGATGGTGGCTGGTGGCTGGTGGAAGATGGATGCAGCAGCCTCTGGAGAGGGCCAATTAGCATTGGCCATATTTTGTTATGCGTTCGACTGGTGCTGACATGTTTTCGTTACTCAAACCACGGATGGATGCCCATCCATGCCCGTGCCCAGGTCTTGGCTTCCAGAAAGTGGCACTTTTCGATTTCTATAAACATGAAATTAGCAGATAATTGTCTATTAAATACTAGATTTTAATGATTTAAATGATAAATATACATTGTTTAAAAGAAATAACTTAATGAAGTAATAAAATTATTTTTTCTTAAGGATTAAATATGACAAAGCGAGGACTAGACTGTTAACAATATTATTTTATAAATGGGGATCAGTGGGGCATTGGAACTGGCCAAATCCCGTTTCCCAGTCTCCAGCCTTGACTCGTTTTAGCCATGTTTATTAGCACATTAGTTCTTAAAGAGAGAATTCAGCTTTATGGCGCAAAATGGTTATTATGGAGCAGAAAAAAGCAACATACTTATGTATCTTGGAAGGCAACAACCGGGCTGCTCTGTACACGATATCTTGGTAATAACTAATGAATTTTAACGATGCGTGCAGCCGAGTGATTAAGTCCATGCCGGCGGCTACTGCCCCTTGGACCTGCGACTTGGACTGGGGATCGTCCGCAAATTGGTTATCATAAATCGCAAATGTATTCGGCGGGGGGTGGAGGAGGATGAGGAGGAGGTGGCCGGGGGATTCCCCGGCGATGCCGTGCAGTGATCGCTGCACATTTGGATCACTGGCCCACTGGGTGAAATTGAGTTTGATGCTGTTAGGAAATTTTCTTTTCTGCCCATCAACTGTGAAACCCAACACCCCATCCCACCTACCCCAAGCTCATCACACAGAAGATTGTCGCGGCGGAGGAGGGGGCCCCCACCGGTGACAGTTGGCTTTGAAAAGTGTCTGGGACACTTTCGTCTGACTATAATCAGGTAATTGCCTCTATTATCCAGATCACGTTAATCACTCTCGTTGGAAGAAGGCATCGATCTTTGTCTTTAATCACTTTGCTTTCGAAAGTTTGTGTTAATTTTAATTAAAATCAATTAAAAAGCTAAGTATTTTGAAGATTTCGTTTCTTACAGTTTTATAGTCTTACCGTTTAAAATCACAGGATATATAAAAATGTCCTATTCTTTTTAATCCATTTCTGGGAAAATTGGTCTACAACTTAAGGTTTTTATGAATTTAACTTATTTAATTTTATTTTATAGTTTAAAAAGATACACTTTAAAACCTAGCCTTTGAATATTTTTTTTTCTTGCAGCTCTGATTAAGTTAGAATTAAGTTAAAAAACTTTCTAAACCACAGGACGTCCTGCAAGATTCTCTCGTTTTAAATCCCAATCTGGGAGAATTCGTTTAAAGTTAAAGTTTTTATAAGTTCAAATAAGTTAAAATAACGAATACCATATACAGGATTAATCTTGTAAATAATCAAATTTTAAAACTTTCAATATTGCAGGATACAGGATTGCTGATAATAGTCCTAGCCCCTTTAACCTATATCCACAAATATTCGTATGAAATGTTGCATGTTTGTAATACAATTTTCTTTATTTATCCAACCTGAACATAAAGTTTGTGTTTCCAGAGAAATATATATATATATATAAAATAAGACGTGGAGACGCACATTATATGAGTGCCACGCACACGAATCCTCTGCTCAAGAGGGCGTAAATAATTTAATACATCAAGAAAATTGGAAATGAAAGTTTCTTTGTTTTGGTTTGGCGTGGTCGCAGCTACCATTTAGTTTCGACATTCGCAGATATCCGAGAATCTCCAGCCATCAGCCAGTCAGTCACAGCCCCTTACCCCAAAAAAAAGGACCCATGGATTTATTTGCACATTTCTGCCGGACAAGTGAGATTCCTGAGGGCGGACGGGAGCTCCTTGGACACTCTTATCGTCAATAATCATCATATGCTCAAATTTTTGGTCGCTTAATTGGAAAATTGTTGTTGTTGTTGCGGTACGCCTGAGCGATTGTTGGATTGGATGGTCCTGGGCTCCTGGAGTTGGATAAACGGATGATTGGTTTGCCATTTGATTGATGGCCTCTTCGTGTATATACTGTTATTGTTTTGCGGCCTTGTTGTGATAATATTTGCCCACAGACACTAGCTTGATTGGCATTTTGGCCAAGTGCCTTGTGGCTTCCAGCCGGACTTCCATTTGGACAACAAAATCCAAAAAAAATTAATAAAAAGCCTCTGACCAATGGGCGGAATATTTTGCCACCATTCTCAGGCAGCGATTGCGCAAAAGCAGGGAGTCCTGCGAGGGTGGAATATGAGTTCATATCCCATCATATTTCATAACAACCGACTTCCTGCTCGGCGTTTGTGGGCGTGAGTCGAACGCCCAGCCCAGTCCAAAATGGCGGCCAACTGCCTCCTGCTTTCCTGCTGTCCAGGGGATGCATTTTCGGCTCTTTGAAGTTTTACTCGAATTGGCAAATGACAGACCCAGGGGTGGTGGAGTCCTCTCGAGTGTGCACCTTGTTGGAAAATGGTCTCATATCAAAAGAAGTCGAAACCACAAAGAAAATCTCAGCGGCAAATTTTCAGCTACATCAAATCATCGAGTCCCGTATCCGTATCACTAGCCCGTATCTCCGCCCTGTTTGCACCTGTACCTCGTAGGACAAAGAATTCGCCTCCTTCTGGTCCTGCTCCGTAACTTTTCCACCTTCATATTTTCTGTCTCTGGCGGCTGCGGTTCTTCTTTCGTCCTTCGTCCTCCTGCCTGATGCCAACTTCGAACTACTTGCAAAGTTTTCACATTTTAAATTTGTTGGCTTGTTGCTTGGGCTCTGATTTTTTTTGTGTCTCTACCATTTTCTTCTAAAAGTTTCTTTGTTTTTCTTGGGGATGTTCTTGAGTTTGACTGGGCAGGTCCTGGATTGAGCTGCTAGGTAGGTACCCTATTTTCCAGCATCCATTTCTCCAAGTGCATTTACATTTAAAATGTGAAAATCAAATGCACAAACGCACATCCTTCCCCCAGTTATGTACATATTGGAGTGGCGAGACGGGGATTTGTGAACATCTTTTCAGGACACAACTCAAATATGGAAGGATATGGGCGAACTTTGTGCTCAACTCTACTTGGGGCCTCGCCACAAGCTGCGGTCTAGGTCCAAAATTTGCTTACACTACATATTTCTGCAGTTTACCTTTTCTTCATCTAATAAGCTTTGGCCTGGCCGGGTTCTCCTTTGTTCCTTGCTCTCACATCCTTATCGATGGATTGAGCTGGAAAAATGTTTTCGTTCTTCCGCCGCCCGCCTCAGGGGGCGTGGCAAGAGTGCTGGCTGGGACGGAGAAAGGAGAGAGAGAAAAATAAATTGTTGCAAACACAAACAGAAATATAATTTTTGTTGCCTCGCATCCACCATGTAGATGGGCCCCACATATTTATGGCATGCCAGCACGTACGCAATATATTGCAACCCAATCGCTAGACGGAGAGAGGCAGGGAGTCCTTTTATTTATTTGGTAAACTTCGTTTATATCGCACACAATCCGAGAATCCCCAGGACGGGGAGGCCACCCTCACATCCGCACCCACAGCCGAGAAACGGACGCCATGTTGTGGGTGCCGGAAAAACTGGATGTGCGGGGGGAGGTGGCTTTTGTTCTGGAGGGGTGGTCGTCACCATCATAAAAGCGTGGCTGAGACCCAGGTCCCGGCATCCAGGACCCATGTTGCCTGTGTTTGTTATGCTTGTCAAGCATTTTGCGCGGTACTGTCTAACGATATTTCGATTTTGATATCTTTGGGTGTTATCGTTAAATGTCTGTCTGTTTTCTTGGCCAAAGCAGTGATGGTGATGGTTAGGTGTGGGTGTGGGTGGCGTGGGGTGGTGTTTAGTGGAGGTCACAAAGTATACAATGCGCCACGTTGATTATGGTCTCATTTTTGGTATTTACTTTTCATTTTACTTCTTTTCGACACTAAACGAAATTGTATTTCAAACTCATTTTGTTTAGTTCCAGACATAACGATTTTTTTAAGTGTCCTTACACCTTCTTTCGAACATTCCATAATTGGTGTATTCCTGGTCATGGTCATGTGCGAGACTTTTAAATTAGCACTCAAATGTGTCAAGAGTCCAGCATCATTATTCCACGAACCTAAGACCCTCGTCTTCCAGCCCGGATCCAGTCGGGATCAAATTATGCTTGGCTTTGGCCTTTTTGACATGGGTCTTGGGGCTTGGGCAACTTGCTTTCGTTCCCATTCCGTCACATGTCATAATTATAGCTACTCCAGTTTGAGATCCGGCCTGGAACCTGCTCCCCAGTCCCGCCCAGATATTGATAATTGGCCAAGATGTATGACCAACTGCGCCTGCGGCTCCTCAAGTCTAGACGAAAAGTGTCGGTTTTTGAATATTTTGACATTTGGCACTTGATGGCCTCAATCGGACATAGATTAAAATAATGCTTAAAAGTCTCAAGCGCATCAGGGATATTAATTATTTAAAAATTTTATAAAAATGAGATGGATTCAAAGCCCTTAACCCGATGGAATATCCTCCAACTTTTAATGAAATCGCTTTATCCAGCTGAAGGATAACCAAGAGATGGAACCCGACAGCACTTGCCTTCCAGAGATTCACGAAAATCCATTAAGCGGCAGCCGGCTGGCGGATAAAGTCCATTCGGGGCACGCGATGTTTTGGTCTGGTTCTGGTGTGATTTATGTGGCTTTTAGGATATTTTATTAAAATGCATATTCGTTGCTTGGATGTCCCCGTCCGTGTCCCGTCCTGGTGCGGACGTCGTTCAATGTTTATGATTTTCATAAGCTCGCCGGCCATTGGCTACTGGCCACAGCATCCATTGCCTGGATTCGGAGTTGCTGCAAGACCTTGTCCTGGCCAGGTTGTACGTCATAAATTGTCACCGCACAGACCCGGGCAGGCGTGCGGACCAGGCGCAGTGTCAGGTGAAGATACTGTATCTGATCGCCGCGACCGGTGCGGGTCATAAACAAGCGGTCCCGCGACCGGATCTGACTGCCTTTGGGAGCCCACCATTGCACCATCTCTGGGCTCCTTCTGGAGCTTTAATTAAAGCAGTTTGCTTGTATCCTCATCTTGCTCCTTGTATCTTCTGCTCTTTCCCGGCTGAATCGGAGAAGGCGGAGGCTAAAAAAAAGTCGTCAGTCGACGGCCTGGCTTAGTGGGGATTCGTTTATCAGTTTATTTAAATTTTCTTCGCGTGTGTGTGGCTACAGTGGTAGGGTGGCAGGGTGGTGGGGTGGTTGGTGTGGCTTGGCTCGTATTTATGTCCATAATCAGTACGCACGGAATCCCGTTAAGTCGCGTCATAAGGCGGTTCGCCATTTTCGCTTATCGTCATCTTCTCGTTCTCATTCTGGTTCCCGTTCTCGGGCAGGATGTCTCAGATTCGGTTACAAAGCCACGCCCCCCTCCACCCACAAAACAGAGAAAGAGGCTGTGCAGAGTTTTATTGTTGCTGCTTTGCTGCTGAGAAATTGGATTCGTATCAGACATACAGACAATATTAAATGGGAGACACATAAGCCCCACACCCACCCACATGCCCGGTTTATGGCAACTCATATCTGGCAGATATAAAAGTGAACACCCACAATCGGAATAAGAAGACGCAAAGAAAATGAACAGAGGACACTGGAGAAAATATATGGAATTGGAAAAAATAAAAATTATTAAATATTATCAAGGGGAGCTAACTTAAAGATGTAAGAATTTAATCCTTTAAAACCAAATATTTATTTCTTTTCTTTCCGCATTAACAATGGAAATAAGCTTTCCAACCATGAGCCGCCATCTTTGTGGGAAAGAACGAACGGTACAGAAAAATGATAATAAAATAACACAAATATGGCAGAGGGAAATGGAAGTGCTCGTTATGCGAGGATTTGCTACTCTCTCTCTCTCTCTCCCCTTTCTTCCAGCTCCTGGAAAGTATTCCATTTTATTTTTATTTTATGTATTTGCCACATAAGCAGCTTAAGTGGCACCAAGGACAGAGAAGGATGTGGGGAAAGGGAACGGGTGGATGGAATGACAGAGCTTTGGCATATGCGGATTTACATATAAACATAGTCATGTGTATATGCCATATCGAAGGCAGAAGGATCAGGCATAATGCCTTCGTCGCCGCATGTGCCATAATTTGCAGAAAAGTGCCAGAACAGCCACCCATCCAGAGGGCTCCAATCCAATGCCGTTCCCAACCCCAAGCTGGCATTAAAATGCCTTTCGAACAAGGATAACATTTTGCCTCGTTTCTTTTGCTGAACGACGTCGGAGGAGAACGGCCGGGTAGGGGAGAGGAGGGCTGGCCAGGATATGGCACATGGGGGCGAAATGGGTGCATGCCATAAAAACAATAGCGCACATAAATTTTGCACAAATATATAAAGTATGCAAAAAGGCATAAAAACGAATAAAAAGGACCCCGAACCGGGGCTTTCCCACCAAATGAGCTGGGGAGGATTGGCGTTGGAGCTGGAAAAACCCCAATACAGCGCTCCAATATACACTCGTATAAGCACACATTCACAAAAATCGTAAAACATAATAAGGGATACGAAATATTTGGGAATTCGTTTGTTTTATTTTTGCCATTTTGTACTTTGTATTTATTTCGCACTGATTTCGCAGGAATTTTAACGAGGCTCCATGTTTTGGGAGTCACATCTTGTTGGGGACTCGGAAAAAATGGTTATCCATTTACTATGGTTTATTCCTTTCAGGGATCGGGAGATGTTTGGGGGAAGTTAAAGACTCGAAACTTTTGTGAAAGGTCAAAAAAGATACCTCAAAAGATGTAATAGTCGATTCTCTGATCCATTTAATTAAAATCTTAAAGTTTCATATATTAATATCGATGAATACTCGAAAGCGACTCCTTGGTAAAAAACGTAAGTAGTATTGATCCGAATAATGATATTTATTTGCAGATGGGAGAGAGTCCTTAGAGACTTCTAAGGATATTACAGCTTCGGCACCATACGAAAAATACTTCCAATACTTGTTAGATAGTTGTTATATAATTAAATTGAAAGTATCTGGAAAGAACCCTGAGCCATTCGGATATCGGTCGTATCAATCTTGTGCATTAGTCGTGCCACTCGGAACGAATGCAATTGCCGGAGGTCATTCATGCATCTCCGACTCCACTCCATCCCGTATCCATCCACGGGTCACAGATGTTGGCATTTGTTGGCATCATAGTCGTCACCCGTAATTGGACATCGACAGCGGTTCAAGTGGTCCGCTCCACCCCACCCACTGTGTTCACCCCTCACTTCTCTACGTAATTGTGATTTTCCGTGTTTTCCGTTTGATTTTCCATTTCTTTATCGCCTTTTCCTACCAAGTCCATGAATTTGCCGTTTTCAGAAATTTATGCTTTTTAGTTTATTGCTATTTTGAGCTGGGGTGGTAAGGTCAAGTATAATAGAAAGGACTAACGGAGAGGCGGAGGCAGTGGCAGTGGTAGGGTGGGTGTGCCTGCATAGTTTTATGAGTGGACCTGGCCACTGTCCTGGCCGTCAGATGTCCATGGCCGGGCCCTGGAGAAAGTCCATGTGTAATTGGGAATTTATTAGTCGCTGGAGACTCATTTACATTTCCTCCTGCTTGGGGTAGCAGCTGGCCGAGTGGGTGGACGGCATGGAGCGGTGTCCAAGTGCAGGACCTTTCGAACACTGCTGTAATTATTAGGCATTCTTTTATTTATGGTTAGGCAAGTTTTGATTTATCCTGGACTCGGGCCTGGCTAATAAATATTCCCCAATTGTCTATCGCTCTTCGACGGACAACTGATTTATTACTAATTGCCAGTCATAAAGCTGGAAGACTCACCTAAGTTTTCCGCAGTCCCTGTGACCTTAATCCAGTGATCCTGACTTCTTAATATGGTGAATTGGTAAAGCCCACAAGCATCCCCCCGGAAGTCTAACAAACCTGCGCTTAACTTGTCCGTCATACGATTCATTTAAGCCTCGAATTTGTGAACGACTGAAGGTCCTTGTTAATGGAAGCCGTGCTTGTCGGGTCACACGTAATCTTATTACGCACTGGAGTCCGTGGAGTCCATGGAGTCCATGCCACGATTGAAAAACAGAGAAGAAAATTTCAACAACGTCACCAATTTCCGGCAATTATTTCGACTGTCGGTTGATTTAATTTATTCGTTGCTCAAAATTAAAACCAAACCAAAACAAAGAAATCCCCTTGTCCAAGTCAAGCGACATTGTAAACAGGCCGCATCCCACATCTCTCTGCCGCGTTCCCTCACCCGCCATTATCCTGGCAAGGATCCTGCTCCCTGTCCGACCCCGCACTCTCCACTGCCTGCTGGGTTGTTGGCGCGATTTCTCATTCCTGGCGCAATTGGTTTTCAATTCAGGGCCATGTAATCCCCCCAGCTCCATGGGATATTTCTGGGGATTTATGTTTTTTTTTTTTTTATCTTGGGTAGCCGAAGTGGGACTGGGTTTTTTCTGGGGTCCCTGCATATTATTAGCGAGCGCCGCGTGACTCTGCGTTCAACTTTTAATCGAATGCACATAATTGCCAAAATAAATCAATCAATTCGGCTCGGCTGCCCCCTAATGAGAACTGACAGGCGCCCAGTCATGCCTCCCAGCTCCCAGGACCGAGCTCCATGTAGGTCCTTTGCATAAATTACACTAGGCAATATATTTGTTGTGTTTTTCTATAAAAACAAAAACCAGGCTAGGAAATATCATGCCAAAGTTCCATTGCAGTGAACTTTCAACTTGAGACAAGAATAAATAGATGGAACTCTTTTTCGATATCTTCGATGCTATCCTAAAGACTCACAGAAAGGGAAAAAATTTAATCCTTGGGAGAAAATTTGTGGCCCAGTGTCAGAATGGCAGAATCTCTTCTAATCCCATTTCTAATTCTAATTTTTCATAAATCAGGGCCATGGGAGGAAACCCTTAACGACCTGGTTTACGTGTCATTTGAGTTGGGAACCAAGGCCCTAGGCTAATACCAGGTCTTAAGGTGAACATAAATATCCGTGTTCCGTTCGATAATGATCTTGAGCTAGACACGTGCCCCTTCTAAGGCAACTCCGTGACTCCGAGTTTTGTAATCCATGAGATATGGTCATGATGACACGCTCCGGCTGATTTTATGAAAATGACAAATGTGGCGCAACTGTCCGGGCTACGGAAAGACTCTACGGCGTAAACAGAACGGGGTAAGAGCGGAAAATATCCCGGAACGCGTGGCAGAATTACGTGTGAAAGGATTAGCGATAACACGAGATGCTGGATACTTCCACATCGGAGGTATTTGAGGGTTTCGGTAACTGTTAATGACCAGATTCTTATCCTAATTGAATCGGAAAATTGATCTGATTGGAGAATATTACTCCGATCTTTTTTTTTGTTCCCTGAACCACCTTCTAGGATATCCTGCTGCGTTGAAAACACTAAAATACAAATTTGTGTTAAAACTTCAACCATAATTTACTCTCGCCACCCAAAAGCACAAGGACATGGCAGGTTTTGAGCTGCCGGAACTGACGAGGACATTATTAGCTAAAAAAGGGGGAGTTGACTGGCATCGCAAAAAAGCCAGTTATACCTTCGAAGGGGTGATTTTTTCAGTATGCTTCCGTTTTTCAATCGTGCTGTGGCACTCCACAATTGAATTTAAAAAAAAAAAAAAAAAAGAAACTGCAAAACGCATTTTTTAAATGACAAACAAACCCAGCGAAAAGTGAAACGGAAATGAAAACAAACAATAGAGTCCAAGGAAAACAAAGTAACCTGAGAACGACGTGGAGTTCAAACGGCTGGTGGCGATGAAGATGGTAATAATGATGAGGACGACGCCGATGATGATGGGGTGGCTGTGGCGGAAAAGGACCTGCAAGGGGGTGTGAAAATGAAATAAGTATAAACAAATAGAAGCGCACAGTAGGCAGCTCAATTTGAGGAAAGTCAAATGGTCCGGGGGAGGCGACAAGGGTTCACTTCGTGCCAGGACACGGCAGGGGTTGCTCTCGACTTCACAGTTTGGCAATTATAGTTTCGAAATATCCGAGACTTTGAGCAAACAATAAATGTTTATCAATCAGTTTTACATATGTATCGAAAGTGACAATTTTTTTTTTAGGACTTATCCTTTTTTTAAGTAAAATAACTTTAGGATCTTGGAGGAGATACTCACTATCCTGTTCATAAAACATCTCTTGGGGTGATAACTACGAACCATGGACCGCAGATGTCAGGCCACTGGAGATTTCCATTCGCCACGGGACACGGCCAGCCTCATTAAGGAGCCCAAGTGCAGGACAATTGCACTGGGCCTTGGGCATAAATCACGCCTTTTAATAACTAATAAACGCCATCGCTCAAGTGGCAGCTGTCAGCTTGTCAGCGGCAGCCGAAGACCGTGAAATTGTTGCAAAAGGACAGTGAACAGTGAACAGTGAACAGGAAACAAGGTCTGGGGACAAGGGACATGGGACACGGGTCAGAGACAGTAACAAGGACCGAACAGTGCTCTTGTCAAGTAAAAAACACCCCAGAGGAATCCATCAGTTTTCGTGATTTCCGTATATTAAGTCATCATTTTCGGTCCCAGGGGACAAAAGTCCGAAAACGCTTTAAATTGAAGATGGACAAAGTTTATAAAGGAAGCTAAGTCCTGTCTGTTTGAGGGGTTGTATATTTTCATTAGTGGTTAAATGTACAACAAAATAGAGAAAATGGTTTTCTTAAATTTTCCAAGAGCCTATCCATTTTCCAGAATCCCGAAAGTATGCCTAAAAAGTCTCCGAATGCTAGAAGAATGTAGCATAGAAAGAGGAGAACTAGACTAGGTCTTCCAACCAAAAAACCCCGGAATCTTAGCTCTATGTGAGATGGGTAATTGAAGCCCTCCACCAGTTCTTGACAACGCGCCATCCATTAAGATGAGCTACAAATGCATTCATTTGCTTGCAGGTGTCCGACCCAGTCACCTTCGCCCCCAGGACACCCGGGGGAGCGCTCTAATGCGTCAAAATCCTTCAACTTTTCGCAGCTTTTGCGCACAATGCGGTGGGCCACGGGGCGGTTTTCAGTGGGAGGCGTGGCTGGCGCTGTTGAAGAGTCCTTTGCTTTCCAATGAAAACAAAAACAAAGGGGGCAAAAAAACAGCATCAACGGCACCAGGAGCCGGAGCCGGAGCAAGCAGGAGCAAAAAATTGCAGAGAGTCTGACAAAAGTATTTGAATTGACAAGTGCCATCAAAATAGAAGCGGAATTAAATTTATCATGGCAAGTGTGGGCGGCAGGGGCAAGGTGAGGAGACGCTATGACATTGTGCCCCGGGGGATGAACCCACCCGGTTGGGACTGGGAATGGTTACATCGGAAACATCATGAGGAACATGAGCCAGCAGCGGCGTCATCGATCAACTCGAGCATGAGACTATTCATGAGGCAGCCGGAAGGAAGACGAACTTTTAAATATTGAAGAATATGTTTTTCTTTAGAGCCAGAAAGCAGCCAGCCTCCTGGCCAATTTCCTTTTGACTTGGCCCATTGGGTTTTCGGATAAGTTGCCATAATGATGGGGCGAATGATGAGCGGAATCTTGACGGGATTGCACAGTGGGTTTGCAGTTAATCTTTTGGTTTAATATAATAATTGTATTAAATTTCGAATAATGTATATAAAATGAGATTTATTTATTTGCCAATTCCTTGAGATTTAATTTTTTTAAGAAATCCTTTTTAATGTTTCTCAGCACTGTTAGGTAGTCCTTGCTTAATCGATCACCTCACTCCCGATGAAGATGATGACGACAATGACGAAACGCTTTCCGATTATTATGCAAACATATCAGCCCGGAAAAGTTTTGGCTAAATGGTTGCGAGGAGGAAGTCCTGGCAACGCCAACGGATGGAGGATGGTTCTGGTCCTTCATTTGAATCTCTGACAGCTTTTGCCACTTGAAGCCGCAGCGCCGCCTCGGGGTGCTGTTACAAAATATTTTGAATGGGCTTTTTAATATGTATTTAATTTCATAATTAGCGCTGAGCCGCGACACGTTCCTGGGCAGCTCGGATTACGGAGCACGGCACGCGACTCCGACTCGTATTTTGTCCTTTGGACACCCGACCCGACCTGTTCGACGAATCGTGTTAAATGTAATCCGCTTAGCGTTCATAATTTCTGCTAATATGTGCGCCCCAACTAATCATTCCCAGGCAGATTTAATGCTATTAAAAGGATGTTGTTTTATTCGATGTGAACATTTCGGGATTGAAATATGTGTCCCCTTGCCAGAATCCTTTCAATGTCACCAGCCAGCGGGAAGTGGACAAATCGTTCAGCTAAAAACGACAGCAATCAAACAAAATTGAATATCAGCGGAAACTGAAGCGACAAAAATCGACAGCAGCCAGTCCTTGTTCCATGGCAGTCCTGGTAGGACGAAAAAAATTGGCATTTTGTTTGGGGAATGGGAATGGGAGCGGGACCGGGAACGGGAACGGGAATGGGTGGAGGCTCACGGCAATTGTTACGTGTCAATAACTGCAATAAAAAATCCGAGTGGCGTAGCCTGGCTGGAGCCTTACTCTGGTCCTGCCGTGTCCTGCTGCAGTTGCGCCTCAATAACTCTGCAACTCAAATCAAAATCAACGTTGCATTTCAATTGCGAAATTGCCAACTGCCAAACGTCCGCATCCGCTCATCAATCCGAGTCCAGGGGATATAAAAAGGACCCTCGTCCACTTCTATTCCACCTCGGATCGCAGGAATATTAAAATAAATGTGCCTCAGTTAGTTATTTTGGGGAGTCAGTTATTTGTTTTGTTTCGAGATTAAATTAAACTAGGCCGTGAATTGGCTGTTGTCCAAATTGAATGTGGATGGGACAAATGTCCTCAAAAATGAACTTATTTTCGTCCTGTATCTTTTGATCAATTTGAATAATTCGTGTGGGAATAAATGGCAGGACAAAGCCCCTCATCGAGTATCTATGGCCATATGTCATGGTATCTGGACGGTGGATCTCAATAGTTAACTGGATGACACGATAGCCATTCGGTAATCTGAAAAGAAGCATCTGCAGTGATCTATTGATATGTCATCTCTGTTGCCTCGCCTGCTCCTGACAATAGAAATTGCAAATGTATACCGATTTTTTGTGTCCTTTTGTCGGGGTTGTGTTGCAGTTATTAACACACTGGTAGCGATTTGTCACGAAAAAATGCCTCGTATGACATGTGTGCAAACAAAACCAGAACAGGATGACAGTGCTTGGCACGCCGGGGGTTGCATCCTCGAAAGGGGTGCCCCTAGACAAAAAGGATCTCATCCACCCCGGTGGCAAAAGGTGGCCAGCGATGCGCGATTAATGGACATGTTGTTTACTTTCAATTTGACACAAAACTTTAAATATTCAAGCCGTTTTCGTCCCATTTCTCGTTTCAACTATTTATGCATGTCAGCAAAAGTTTTTAATTAAAATCACATCAGGCTGCAGGCACACAGGAATCAATCACATTTGCCAATCACCGAAATGGCAGCATGTAAAAAAGGATTCGCAGGAATGGAATGAAAGGAATTTTGCAGTGACCAAAGGGGAATAAGGCAAGTGACTTGCCTCGCCAATGTATTCTGTGTATATCCTTGATTAAAATTAATTAAAAATTCCAATAAAAAACGATACATTCGAGGGCATATGTCCTTAAAAAGTTTAAGCCAGAAGGAGCAGGAATTGCTTCCACTCGACTGGCCTCATTAAGTGGCAACAAAACAAAAGTCGACCACAACATTTTAAATCAAATATAAAAGTCAAAAATCCATCGAAGCCGAAACGAGGCCAAAACCAAGAGGGGACTTGGCCGAGGTCCTGGGGCAACCGCAGGCAAGGCACCAAGACGCCGGCCAATGAATGAGAATTTGCCTTTGCGGAAAAACTTAAACACCGGAAACAATTAATTCCACTTGAATTAACATATGCACAGATTGCCCTCCCCAAAGGGGGGCGGAGGGTGTCGACTGGGCTGGGGTGGTTGGGGCATCCATCCTGATGGATCGCACTCCACGGCCAAAACTTTCGCCAGGCGCCCTAACCCATTCGTGTTTATGAGCCAAAACTTTTGATAGTCGCGCGGCAAAGGGTTTCCCAAAACAGGTAGAATAAGTAGCGAGACTTTAACATTTTCCTTTATCCTTTGCCACTAATAGTGCCCTCTAATTTCGCTCAGTGTAGTAGTGACGCCTCAGAGGGTTGAGCGAAATAGTTTGGCGTACCGCATTGCGAGCAAACAGCTCCTGGAAATGAGTTAAAAAGTTAATTGCCAGCGGACAGGTAATTTCTGGCACACTTCAAGTGCAAATGCCATTAAGTAATATGCAAACAAGGGTGGCTATCTGGACATCCCACCCCCAACCAGCTATTGGATTCAACCCTCCTGCGAGATGGTCTGGCCAAGTCAATCAAGGAGCTAGCTGACAGGCTCGACGACCGCGACACGAAAGCCATAAAGTCACGAAATGCCTCCAACTTTGGGTTTTAACTCTGGGACCCTCAATGGTCCCGTTTCCATTGCGTGTACCCTGCGGTTTAGTTATACAGTTAGTTCCTTAAAAAGTAGACTTGTGCACTGAGAAAAAAAGGGGGCGTTTCAAGGGACTATATTTTCGGAGTCTTCTCCGTAGAGAGTATATACTTTATTGGCATTGAATTTACTTTATTTTTTAAATAATATTATTAATACCTAGAAACTCAAGATTTTTGTTGGGTGTAGTCCTTATAAAGGTGAGGACGAGATTAGGTCTAAGAGGTGAGGTGACCGCAGAGCGCGTGCTCACGTTTAGGCGTAACAAATTGCCATTAAACTGCCACCGCCCTCGCGTCCCTCTCGTGCCTCGTATCCTTGGCCAGGCTTGTATATATTCCTGCCCGACTGATTATTATTTAATGATGGACTCGGCCCGATTGTCCCAATAAACCGAGTTGAAGTTTTTACCTAATTATACCCTGAAATGGAAACTCAATTCGTTGGATCACCCATTTTTTGTTGCCTGTCGGGATTGCCTGGAGCGTGTTTCATATCGGAAATCCAATTTGAATTGGCCAAGATTTGGATAACAAACAGGATATTCAAAAAATTTTGGCAATAAAAAGATATTCCCTAACCAGAAAGATATATTCCCCACAAATAAACAATTATATAAATGGGACCTTTGGACTGGCTTGGTGTGTTTTTCGTCTGGATTCTGTTCGGTGACTAATTCCATCGAAGGAATGCAATTATTCACGTGCTGCCAGCCAATTCTGGAAAATGCCAAAAACAGCCAAACGAATTTTCCGCACCGTCAGCAGGCAGCTGAGGGCAATTTTTTAATTTCTTAATTTTTGCGAGCTCATGGGAGAATTAGCCACGTTGCCATTTGGCCACGTAGCAGCCAAGATGTCGCTCCTGGACGGTCCAAACACCCAAAGAGCCCATTCCTCTGGTCAAGGGCGGTAATATTTCTCTATCTTTCCACTTAGCCTGACAAAGGGCTATACACTTTACTTCTATTGGGACAAATATTAATAAATATTTTTGTATGACAAGTTTTATCATTATAATCTTTGCAGGGCTATTCCCAGGAAAAGTCCCATATCATATATTTTTCTCTACAATCAAGTACCGGGTATTGTATAGTCGCTATCTATGGTTAATTATTTTCTGGATTTTTCTTGTCCTATCGCCCTTCTTTGCAGGATTTGTCTGCTGGCAGAAGTTTATTCATTTAGAAAATTTGCTCATTTTCACTGTTCGAGGGGGCGAGTTATTGTTGCTGCCATTCCAGGACGCCGGCGAGGACTCGAGGAGTCCGCATCCCAAAGGGGGTTAATGTGGTACGTGAGCACAGTTTTCATATAAATTGCGGCCAATAACATTTTTCAGTTGGCAGGACAGGAAAAACGCGCACAAAGCAGAAGAGCAGGACGGCCCGAATGGCTGGCCAGGACTCGAGATGAGCGAAAAAAAGATGAACAAAAGCTGCTGATGATGGCTTCTTTTTGGTTGGGTGTTCCTTGGCCCGAAATCCGGCTCATTAAGCCTTGGGTGGTGGTCATCGCGGGTGTTGGATTCTGCGGTAAGGCCGGAGTGGGTGCACTGGGCGCTGGGGTGGATTGGGCGAAATCTGGACACTTGGGCCGAGTTTTTCCTGTCTTTCTATTTTTCTCTTTTGGGCCATTAGCTGAGATGCGATGGACGAGCAAATTATTCCCCAAATACCCGGGGGTAATTATAAATGTCATTCCACGCTCGGCTTACGAAGCGGACATAGACAAGGACGAAGGACGAGATGGAAAGAGGGAAAAAGGACATCAGATCAGGCCCCGTCAGTTGGACGCCGTCTATTTTGTCTATCATAATGAGTGGCAGTCGGACATTTGTACATAATTGTTCAATTATTTTGTTACTTATGGCCTGCCAGGACCACTACTCCACCACCCCTACCAGATTGTCCCCAAATTTCGGCCTTTAAGCCCAGTATTTTTTATCAGTGCTGTGTTTCGTTAATTTTCCTGCTCTGTCATTTGCCATACATATCCAAAGATATTTGTCAATTAGATATTTGCGCCAAATCTTGGACTCCAAACAGAGCTCATATATGTTTGTATGTATTTGAGGGTGTTGGGGGGACCACGCCCTCGGGACATACCGCCCACTGCCGCACCGCATGACAGGAAGTCAACTGGAGACACCCGCAAATGGAACACGCGACCGTCGAATGTCAAATTCAATTACAAAAGCCAAGTCTAGGGGGAATTACTGAGGGGGCGTAAGGACGACTGGGCGGCTGGGTGGCAGGGCGTGGCCAGGCCTCAGGTGTGCTTTGCCATTCAATTATAAATTTTCAATAAAAATTTGTGCCACTTGGCTCGTTCTTTTCTTCTCCGTCCCTCTCCGCAAGTGGAGTCGAGTGCCTTTAGTCCTTTATTGTTTTTGACATTCACTGCGAATAAAAAAGGACGAAAAACGGAGGAAGTCTCCCACCACCCAATTGATTCGCCCATTTTGCAGAATATTGCATAATGGAACCCCATGACGTATTTAAAAGTTTGTCTCTGGAACGTTGGTTGGTTGGCAGCCGGAAGGCAAAGGAGCTTCGTCCTGCGACTGACAGTCTCAGCCGAGAAAGTCAAACAAATCGAATGAAGGATGAAGGACACGCGACTGCAGACTGCAGACTGCCGACTGATTTCCTGTTAAATGGTATTTAAAAAGTAGATACTAACCACTCATAACACGACACATTTTGTGTCTATCAAAAGGTTTCATGAATTCTGAGAAGTCCGGTTAGGCATGCAGATTTATGCTGCTTCTTTCGGGGCCTTTGTCCTCGACTTACCCGATCCGCTCGAATCATTCAAATCCCAGCCAAGGGTGACAATTCCTGGTCCAAGTTGCAAGTTGGTCCAAGAATGCGTGTGAATCGCATTGAATCGCTGAATGACATATCGGTAAATCAGTGCCAAAGAGCTGGGGGGCGTGGAGGCTGGGGCCTGGAGGCTGCTTGCCGCATTCCGTGGCACATAAAGCAAAAGTTCGACCCGGACAGAGAGGCAGTACCCAGGGCAGGGTACCCTCTGGACACTGCTGACAGATGGACACGAGGAAAAACAAAGCAAAAACACAGAAATATCGCAATGATCATAAATATTATTCCGTTTTGATGTTCCCTTGGCAGCCCACAAAATCTTCGGTCTGTGTAAGTGGCCATACAGTGGAGACTCCCTCGCATGGCCAGCCTCTGAGCTTGTTCTGATAAGTCTGGGGCTTCGGGTTTGGACTGTATTCCTGGGCGAACTGGGTACAGGGACATCATCTGAAATTGCCAAAAAGGGCTTTCCATTTTTCGCACAGATGCAGATGCCGATGCCGATGGCGATGGCGATGCAGATCCCCTGAGCAAAATCGTCAAGTGGTGTCCCGTCGGCGGCAAAAAAGGTGTCGAAGAAATTGTTGAACAACAAAGCCGCACAAAACCAAACCAAAACCAAGATCCAAGCCAGAGGGGCCTTCGACTTGGCGATCTGCTGCATAAATGAGGCAGCCAGAGACACGCTGTCTGGCAATTCGCGACAGTCCCTCTCCTCCTCGACGGCGAAACAGACTCATTCCGATTCCGATTCCGATCCGGGCAAAAAAGATGGAGCCCCAAGTCACTGGGGAGCGCTCTGCGGAATCCGCACAGGCGTCGCATTGTCTTCCCTTCGGCTTCCATTATTAGTCGGGATGTTTGTTAAAGCAACCGCATCGATTTGAATTTCGTTATGTGGGGAGCTGGGGAAATATTAAAATAGTTCACCCAACGATCGGGTATCCCAGGATCGGGAGGAGATGTAATCGTCACCAAGTCACGGATCGGACACTCCTGCAATTTGAGCATTCTATGCAAAATATGATAGAAATCTGAGGCAGTTGGGGTGTCTTCTTGTTTGGAATTCAGTGCGAAAAGATTCCGAATCATATGGATTTCTCACTCGTCTCGGGTTTATCCTTATGGGGATACCATGGGATTTGTGAGGGATTTTATCTTTTTAAATTATAAAATACAACAACTTAAGGAGTATATTGTTAAAATATTTTAGTAGAAACTTTTGAAAATGTAAGATTTCCATTAATTTCGTTTAATTTATTTTTGAAGGATCTAACCCACTGTATCCTTCTGTGTACGCCGGAGAGGAATACTCGTTTCTAGCTTGCAAAATATGATTGCTCTTTGGCAAAAACACCGGACAAAACAGTGTGGCAACCGACACCCAACAAGATACAAGGAACAAGGAATGCCTACAGGGATTTAATACTCTACACAGAGAAAAACAGAAATTAACAAAATGAAAAATATGTTTGCTTCTAACTATTTCCAACCTAGACCTCTGTACCGGAAATAAAACCCCCCAAGTAGGCAACACTTTTTGCCAAAAAAGCTAATAATAAAAAATGGCGGTCTCCAAATTAGTTTTCAGTGAAAATGTTGGCCACTGGGCTTCTGCCTTCGCTGATCTTGTTACCGATTTCGATTTTGATGCCGATTTTGAGTGGCCGGCCAAGCGGGAAGCTGACAATTCTCTCGAACTGTAGCGGAAGGGGATGCCTGGCTGTCCGGGGAATAGAGGGGGGATCCAGGCATACATAAATCCCCCGAATGGCCAACATCGGAAGGCAGCATCAGCATCAGCATCGGCATCGGCATCAGAATGTGTCGAGCCATTGTCACTGCATGCCGCTCGCATCCACGATACTTTATTCATTTATTCCAATAATAATAATGCAATGCAAACATTGATTGTCATCGATTGTCAGCCGAAGGCTGCGCACGCGCATTCGGGCCCAAACCGGATTCGAATTTGGTATCAGAGACGGGGGAGGGGGCCTGCCAGAGGGGGTAAACTTATGCCCTTTTAGGGCATTTTTGATAGGTGACAGATTTTGTGCGCTCGCTGCGCGATTTGTGGCAAAATTTATGAGTTGTTGTCAGCCAGAATGTCGCTGTCGTTATTGTTGATATTCGATTCGATTCGATTCGTTTCTCCTCTGTGAGACTTTTGAGATTTCCTGGCCATATTTACATTTAATTTCAGTTTATTATTTATGCCCCTTTGAGTCGCTCGCTGGCCGGTCGGGGCTTATCCTGTTTTACATAAAAAATTGTTTCAGTTTTTATTTCATGGCCCTGGCGCAATCCCATTGCCAAAGAGAGGCACCCAGAGCCGTTTGTGTGTCGTGTAATTGCTTTTTGCGTTGGTGAATTTAAATGAAAATGAATTCAATATTGCATTTTCACGCCGAAATGCTTCCAAAAACAGATTTTTCATTTACACTTTCTGAATGGCGCAATCCGGATTACGTATCCCACGGGCCCGAAGCATTGATTCTGCTCCTGCGCATTGAATGGCTGGGGCATCCTCCCCATCCGGCCACCTACCCATCCTGGCAGGACCGATTCAAAGGATCCCCCCGGGCAAGCCGTCCCCTCTCCCTTCGTTCCTCCGTGTCAGATGGACACGGCAAAAGCTCTTCGGATTCTGAATGCCCTTTGTGGGACAAAGGACTACATTTTGCAGACTTTTTCATTACCTTTTCCTGCAGAAATTAATCAACAAGGTGCGAGAAATTAAGGAAATTCAATTTGGATTGCAATCCAAGGGATTTTTCAGTGTCTTTAATACATTTTATTCCTATAAGTTCGTTATTTCCGTATTTAAAAATAGCCTGGTCTCTGGACTTTTTGATATTTCCCCCATATTATGCATACAGTAACGTGCTAAATTTATTTATTGCCATCGAAATTATGGGGCTTTGAAGCCCCAATGACGAATGATCTACATTTTGATGGCTGTCGTCGGGTTTTTTCCTCAAAGATTTCGGAGCTGACCATTTTGTCAGATACGGCATGACTTTTTAATGTACTCCACAGACACAGACCCAGACTCGCCTTGTTTCGATTCGTTTTTGTCATTTTAATGTGAATTGAATTTTAATTCACCAAAAAATCAAAGCACTTTCGGAAAAAAAAGGACGGGGGAAACACGATCTAGATATACGACGATTACGGGGCACCAAAAGTTTGTCAAAAATGTTTAAAAGCGAACCCATCCAGCCGGCCTGCCTCTCAAATTTATGCCAATTTTTGGGTCTCCATCTCCGGGCCATAAAAACAAAAATACCTCGCCTTTCCTGGGAGCTCTTCAGGCGGAAAAAATGATCTGATTTATATTTGACACAATGGTCTGACACAGACGGCGTGTTACAATATATATCGCCCATCGCCCCGGCATACAGGTAGCTCCCTCTCTC
Source organism: Drosophila varians (assembly GCA_018150405.1). Lineage (NCBI taxonomy): Eukaryota > Metazoa > Arthropoda > Insecta > Diptera > Drosophilidae > Drosophila > Drosophila varians. The sequence goes on from JAECWK010000125.1 coordinate 5,119,589, forward strand.
TCTTTATATATATGCATTTATACATAACTCAGTTGGTCGCTCTGATACATAAAACATAAGACGCGGATACGTGGGTGGAAAGGGAGTGGAGCAGCTGGAGCAGCGATTACCGGGGGGGTATAAGGGGCGGAACGTAGCCGTAAATCCACTCCGAACGACATATGGCGGCCATTATGATGCGCAATAACTCGAAACGTGAAATAAGAGGCAGCAAAAAAGCAAAACGGCAAAAGCCCGGCTCACACCCGGCCACTTGAGGCCCAATTATATCGCAAAAGTGCTCGTTAAATATTGGGGAGTTGACAAATTATGGCAACGCCTTTGGCCGATCACGACTTGAAAGCTAATCAGTTTCGGGTTTATACCGCTCATAGTGGATCTGAGTTCGTTTCTGGTTCGATTTATCATTCTAATGGAGCAGGGATCGCCGGTTTTAGCGAAGGAAATTGTGTCAGTTTCTATAATTTAATTAAGAGATATACTTTAAATAATAATAGGAATTGTTAATGTAAACACCAAGCCCAATAAAGGATGTTTGAAAGGACAAACAATAGAAGCATTAGTTTTTCCAACCGCCCTTAGAAGTGACTTAAGGCCTATCGGGGTATTAATTATTTTTTTTGGAGCATGTGGAACCATTTCCATTAGCTCTGGCTCCTTTTCAGTTTGTGGCACAGCAGGAGGCAGGCAACCTGCGCGGGTTCGTTGCGCTTCTAATTAATGTGCGCACCTTAAAAGGTGTTAAAATGACAAACAAACCATAAAACTCTGATAGTCGCGTTCCTTTTTCTTTATTTTTACATAAAATATGCTGCAAACCGAAACAGCAGGCGTCGAATGACACAAATGCCCAGTGTCCTCCACCACCGGGAAGTGGAAATGAAATATGTTTAAAATTTTCGGAGGGGAAGATAATGCTTACAACTGCGATCTCACCCACGAGCAATGCGGAACAGGTGCTTGATATGAAAGGATCGCAGGATCCTGGGCCAGCGCAATGTGCGTTGATACACACTTATCGAGTTGTCATTGTCCTGAACGCGTACCCTCCTGCCAATTAATTCCCCAGGATAACGCAAGAAATGCTCAAACATGGGCTTAATTAATTTGAGCCTGCAGCGCAACCCCATCTTTGAGTGTCCTGTATGGTCCTGCTATTTCCGTTTTTGCCAGCTTAGAAGCTCCAGGCCAAGATCCTTATCGAGTCGAGCATTCGACATTTTGGTCGTTTTCGCGCTTGTTCAAAAAATATTTAGCGGGAGGGAGCCACAAGTACATGGCTACTGGCGTTTAAGCCGTTTTAGCAACAGCTGATTTATGGCCAGATCCCCAGAGAGTCAGAGTGCAGGCCAAGTCAGGCAGGTGCTTTTGAAGTAAAGTCTTTAAATAATGAGGTCTTTTAGGCATATATTCGGAATTCATACTAAAACGTGACCTGTGGCTTTTGCAAACTAAAACTTGGCCAAGACCAGATCCTAGGCCTGGGACTATCAGTATCTGTGCATTCATAAATCAAGAGCCTAATTAATGGAGCCGCGATAAGGTGGGCCAGAATTAGAACCCGCCCGTGTTTATCAATTATATTTTCTCCACTTAATTTGCCAGCCTTTCATGGGCCGGCTTGTAATCTGCATGAGTTATTCCCGCAAATATTTGCTCCAGAAGACTTGGGCGTTTGTGGCCAACTGGCCAAGTGGCTTACACTGTGGTGTTGGCCATATCGCTGCCTTGGTGAAATTCCGCAGTCAATCAAAGATTAGGGCGCCACATTCAAAAGAGAAATATTTGCCAGTTGCATTGGGTTCCATTTAAGCATTTGATGCTGCAAATTACAGATTTCTCAAATTCTTTCACAAACTATCAGTTTATTTCTTTTTGATATTAATTAACCTTGTTTATGCTCATTAAAAACATATGCAGGCCGATTTACATTTTCTGCGTAAATACTTTCGAGGGACATTCTGAAATTCTAATTCGAGTTAATTAGACATGGAACCCGAAAAACTGAACAACAATCAGATACAAGGCACGAATCCCGTCCAGAAAGGAGCTGCGCTTCGCCGGACTGGTTTCCATTATCGCAGCCATCGGTTTTGAGTGTGTCCAGTGTCCTTTCTCAGCTCCTCATCTCGTTCCAAAAATAACAAAAAAAAGTATTTAATGAATAAAGGTTTATTTTGGGTAAAACCCAGAATTAAGAATACTCTTTGGAGGAGTCGAAATATTAAGAATTTACTTTTGGATCTAATAGAAACTAATTAAAAGTATATATTTTAGAATTACTAAAATTTAATTTACAACTTCGAAAAAGAAAGAAAGAGTAACGCCGCAGCTTTTCTGATCTCAAACTAAACTGACCGATTCCAGAAGAATTCTCTGGACCCGAATTCGGTTCCAGATCAAGTTTCGCTTGGGTTTTTGTGATTTTCTTATTTATTGATTTTCTACAATAAATTTCGCATGTTTGCATCCAATTTAAATAAAATTCGACAATTCTAAATCACCTCGTTTTGACGTGGGGCTACTGTATCCATCCGTATCTGGCTCGGCCTGGACCACTCGGCCCCGACGATCTGGGGATCTGGGATCCCTGGACCTGTTTACCTGTGCTTTGGGCTTGCGTGTGTGGGGAAGCAAATCGAAGGCGAAACCAAGAGGATGACTGCGTTTTTGTCTCTCTGTTAGCGGAAATGCAAAACAAGGCCAGAACGGCAGATTTATTGACATCTTCGTTGGCCGTCTTTTCCACTGCTTTGCATATGAAATGCCAAGACATACGGGGACGATTGCAGATTTCCCATACGAAACACATAAATATATTGGGGACGGTCGCTGCCCGGTCAGGGGGGTATGGATGGATCTGAATAGATCTGAATTATCGACACGCTCGGCTACCGGGCTACCGATCCGTTGACATTTGCTGGCTCCGTCGAACCAGTTTCAATTGGTGAGTCACCCCACCTGCCCCGAGATTCGATATCGTTACGCTGGATTTTCGATTTCTAAATCACCGAAATGCCAGACAAACTAGAAATTATGAATTCTCGCTGGCGAGAATTGCGTGCGAATAAGCCGAATAAGCCAAGTCAGCTTATTCCGATTTTGAATTAGCCAAAAATCCAGAGACATTTATTTTCCGACGCTTCGTGGGAAGCCGTTTATTCAAATCAAGCCGCAATCTTTGCTATGCATAACTCTTTTGTTCGCCTCGCTTTTGTTTCACCTCGTCATTATTAATTAAATGTAGTTATTTGTATGTTAAAATCAATAGATATGAATTTTAAGTTTTTTTTTTTACCGATGATTCCCATGTCATGTTAACCGAATTTATGGCTTTCAATTAGAAAAAAGCCATTTGGAGAGATGTTTATGTTTATGCGAAGCACTTGGCTGCCGTTGAGTTGGCCAAAATTTCCATGCGAATTTGTCACCTGCTGGTTTGATGCGTTCATTCCCAGGCTCTCATTGGAGGTGAAGAAAAATAGTTTCTTCTTTCTGGTGGATAGTTCTGCTTTCAGCCAGCCAGCCATACATGCCATAAACTTTTATGTTTTCGATAGGTTTTCTCTTTTAAATGTCGGGATGGATGGGATTCGTGTTTCTGGCCAGCTTCCCTTGAGTGATTTCATTAATTAAAATCGCTGTTAATGCGAATAACGGATTATGACATCGCCATGAGTGTTTGTGGGTGTATCAGTCGGTTTGCATGCCACCCACCCACTCCCACTCCCACTCTGGCACACTCTGGCGCACTCTGGCACACTCTGGCCATCTTTGTCTGGCAGCTGGTGCTTTATTATGGCATATTATGCGGTTGTCAGTTGTATTAAAATTGTTAATTGGTTTTGTTTTTAATCTGTCAATCAATTAAAAAAACAACTGCGATTTAATTAATTAAATCAACAAAGGCCGCAATAATGCAGCGCCACTGGCGGCAGTAACAACAAATAAAAAATGTATCTCAATTAAAGATAATAAATAATAATACCCATAGCCGCAGAGCTGCGAAATTACTACAATTACAAAATGAAAAATATTACATACGGTTTTTAAGTAAAACTTGGATGATTGATTTTAATAAAACACAACAAAAAAAAAAAAAAATGGCAGTGGGGGGCGTGGGTCATCCATTTGGTCGAATGAGATGGCGCGAGGGATCCATGAGTGACAGGGACGGTGCGAGTGTGGGAGTCACCACCTAACGGGCCAGCAACCTCAACCCCAATCGGGTGCAGGCCAGCGAGCGGGAGTGTGGGAGGAGGTCGGCAAGAGGCAACGCCATTTGAAATTCGAAATTCGTATGCAAATTTCCATACATTTATTTTCCACACTTTGGCCAAACAGCGCCGCCAGCTAAAAATGATAAAGCGACTTCATTTTTTTCCCGTTGCCGCTGTTGTTCGTGCCTCGTTTCGTTTTCGTGCACTCTTTTCCAGCGCCCCTTCCATCCCCCTCAGTACACTGAAAGAAAAAAGTCCTTGAAACTTGAGTAATATTTTCCTGTTACCCCTAGTATCCTTTTTGTACGTTTTATCTCAAGAATTGTAGTAATTTTAGTTTAGCTCCCTTTTTCTCCAAGTGCAGCTGCCATCATTCAGGTCTCCTGCATTGGCCCTCTGCACCATGATCCAACCACCCACCCCCCCTGCGCTTTTTCGCTTGCCCCACTCCAACGTAATTATGCAAATTAACTCTTTTTTCGGGGCCTTTGCTCAGCGGCTCTGCCTACCTACACCTACCTGGCCACTCTGTTTCCACCTTAATACATATATATCTGTGTATTTATTCGGCTATATATAATTCTGCTTTATGTAAAATGTCAGTTCAAGTTTATAGCTGTGAGTGTATGCTTGGGGAGTGCAATTTGTTGTTTAGGTGGCAACTAATTTTCGCTCAACTCCAGTTCCAGCTCCTGCCCCAGCTCCATGTCTTTGTTCGTGTTCAGTCAATATGACAAGACTTCCTAGACCCCTGGGAGCTGGGATTTCGGATGCCCGCGGATGGCCCTAGGGGTCACGGAGTTACGCAGTATTTTAGTGGCCAGTTCCGGCAGATGGGTATTTCCTTCAAAATAATTAACCTTTGAGGAGTGATTTCTTTATAAAGAACGTTCGGCCCGCAATCATAATGATCGCTCTCCTCTATTTTCTCTCATAAATATTTATAGCGAATGTAAATGCGGGGAACGACTTGTGGGGCCAGCCGGCGAATTACGTATTCCGCTTGCCACAAAAAGCGACCAAGTCGGAGCCGGCGAGGCAGTTCCTCATTTGGTAAGCCACCAACTAGGCGCTCCACCTCCGATATCGCATATGTATTGGAGCACCGCTGGGCGGCACAAATCACCGCAACCACCAAAGTGATCAGTCGGAGGAGGAGGTGGGAGGTGGTCTGGGGGCGGCATTATGACGGCTCTTTGGCTTCAAAGGAGAATGCGTCGCATAAATTGGCCCGGCGGCTTTAATAATTCACCTCGGGGCGGCCAATATGGTCAGGAGTTGGCCAAGTTGCAACTTGCAAGAGTCGCCGCAGTGGCTGCCCCAACAGAGTCATACAAATCACAGTTATGATTATTGCCGCGATTAAAAACTGTCGCCCGCCAGGTCTTCGCTGACAGCGGCGACTCCAAGTGGCATGGGCAGACTACACTTGAAACAAAGTGGTTATACTTTTTGGAAAGTCTTGGATTTACAGAGGAAACATTTTCTATAGAGGCATTTTCTAAACGATAAGATACCCGGTACTGCTACGCCTTATCAAGTAAGATTCTCCAGAAAATCGTCTCCAAAATTTGTTTCCCTGTATTCCTTATTTGTGGCGGCCATCTCTGGTGGTGGTCACTGCGCGTGCGGCACTCAATCCCGGCCAGAAGCACTGGGAATGAGTCTATCGACATCGCTCAGTTCAGTTTGGAGCTCTGTCAAAGTTGCCATAAATATCATCTTTTCAAAAATCTCCAGCTGAGCACTTGCAGTAGCCGCTTTGGTGGCTTGCCTGATTTTGTGTGGCATGGTGGCATGCTGTAGTTGCAGTTTGCTGCTGGCAGCTTGAGCTTTTTTTGTGCACCGCTGTGGCACAGCGGTGATTAATTAAACCGACTGCAGCTCCGACTCATGATTTATAATGACGAATTTATTTAAGCCTTGACGCAAACGCAATGCAACGCAACGCAAGTCAACTCGAATCGATTCCGATTACGAGTATGGCCTCCATTGGCGGCGCCTTTCAATGCTCTTTTTTAGCTCCGGTTCAATCAGTGGTGGCCATAAGACTGCACATGGACATGGCTGCTACCTGGCTGGAGGTGAGCGAAAAGGCTTACCACATATTGTGTTTCCTTTAAAAACATTTTGCATATTGGCAACTTAAAAAGCATTTACCATAATCCTGGTGGTTTGCTTCATTTCTAATGCTGTGTCCCACGAACTGGCTGCGAGTCTGCCTGCCCGGCAGCTCCCCTCCCCGAATCTCGGGACACAATCTCACATGACCGGGAAGCTCCATGGAGCCTCCTCCTCGTATGCAAAACGAACAAAACGATTCTGCCTGGTGGTTGGTGGCTGGCTGGTGCCTGGTGGTTTAGTTAGAGCTAAAATACATTTGTTTATGCTAAAATCGCCCAATTAGTAAGATTGTTATTTCTTGTACAGTCCGCAGATGCTTCATCGCTGATACGAGAGGAGCCAGCGGCCATGGCCACAGGCTCCTCCACAGGCTCCTCCACAGGCTCCTCCAAAGGCAACAGAAATAAAAGCGAAAAAAATGGAGGAGGATCGGAACAAGGCTGGGAATGCGACGGCGACGGCGACTGGCATGCCCATTTGTTTGTATTTATGCATCCGAAACAATATCAATTGTAATGAATTTTGAATATCGTTAAGCGTGAGTCCGAGTCCAGGCTGAAGCCCTCGATTCGCCATTCCTCCGATCCTTTTTGTCTGGCAAGGAAAATGTCGCAAAACGGAATGTTTGGGGCTGGTAGATGAGGCGCGATATGGATATGGTTCCCAGGCTGCCTCGCCAGGTGAGCCAGGGCACCCTTCTTCGCTGGAACATTCAGGCATTCCCGCCTGAGCCCCTCCGCCTGATCTCCGATCCCCGATCCCCGATCCCCGATCCTGATCCCTGTCTGTGTCCCTCTGTTTGTATAGAAATTATAAATAATTATTTGGCGGGGCACCGGAGCAATCAAACAACTGATAGCATGGTACATGGTTTCCGCAACAAATGCTGCACTTCCTTCTTTTTGAACTTCATCAACGCCAACGCCAGCTTTGCACATCCATCCATCCATCCATCCATCCAGTTGTTCAATCATCTGCTCCGGGTCTCGAGAGCTCCAGCTCCGTCTCTGGCAATTTCCCAACTCCAGTGCCATCGCCATCGCCATCGTTTTGTGTGTCATCGTTTGATTTGTCATTATCATCGCGCTCATTTCGTGTCCGCCATCTCCGCCAGATCGCCCCATTCCCCTCCTGGAGAGGCCCCTCCTGGAGAGGCCCCTCCTCTGGAGAGGCAGTTACAGAAACACGAAAATTACAATACAGTAATAACCGACTTGTAGTGGCTGTGTGGGACCGGGGCCCTTTCATTACAGCTTTCTGGCTTTCTGGCGGAGATCGGGGGAGCGCAGCTAGAGCACTCACGAACTCCGCCTAGAGAGACCCGCTCGTTATGCAATTTTCAGTGAAGATCCGCAACGGAGGCTCTATTGGGAAAAGGGCTTTCGGTTGTATCCAATAATAATTCCCAGGGATCTCGCATCATTTTACCACCTCGGAAATTATACACCGAAAAATGAACCACTCATCCGGAATATATATTTACGATAATTTAGCGAAAAGACTCAAGAAACTGCCAGCCAGAAAATATTCGTGTCAAACAAGGCCAATCTTCCTTTCATGCCGAAAAAAAAAAAAACAAAAAACAAAAACGGTCGATGGGGAATGGGATGGGGAATTGCAATGGAAATGCCAACCAGAACGAGATTGGTCTAAGACAAGTGTCAGACAGTTGCTCCTCGGATCGCCGCGGAGAGTGGCCGAAAGGAAGAGGAAAGCAAAAGCAAATCAAAGCTGGCCAAGGGGATGTGCAGCACAATTTTTAATATAGACAAAACTTGACATTTAAATTATGGGAACAAAAGATCACAAAGATTTGTGCGAACCAACGGACAAAAAAAGGAGGCAACTGGCCAATAATTTGAGGCAATGCCACCTGCAAGCTCCTCAGAGATGGTTGGTACAGAGCAAGAAAAATGAAGGGGCTACCTTTTTGTTTAGTTTCTCCTACTCCTCTCCTTCGCGGGCTATTAATTTTCCTAATTGGCCAAAAGAAAATACCCAATCGAGCAATAAATATGCTGCTCATAATAATTCTAATTGCTTTTCAAATAAACAACAAATCGGGGAACAACTTTAAATCAATAAACAGAATGGGAAGGAAACATTAGGCGGCCGCAGAAATAATATTTACGGCTATTAGGCGCCCTATCAAAATAATATTAAAGAGATTTATAAACGTGGCCCATACCGGAGGCTGGGAGGCTGAGTGAATTATGAAATTATCGTCCGATGGCGACCACCTGGGGAGCGTGGAGCCCGTTCGCCATGGAGGTGTAAATGCCCAGAAGCGCCAGCCGATGACGACGCCAGCTACCAGGGAATCTGATTTCTGAATCCGGCTGTGTAACACCAATGTCCCATCTGGCTGGAGGCAGGTCTTCCCTCCCAGCGGGAGGGCTCCCACCGGATCAGCCGCCCGCTGAGCTAATCGTACGCTTAAAGATGTTATAATCGCTTATTACATTCGCAGCGCCTATCCTCCCAGGCTACTGGGGTTTCCTCTCATTTAATCAGGTTTTGGCGCAGAGATCAGCCTTTTCGTCCTGCCATTTCGTTGGCAAATCAAAACCCGTCAAAAAGGCAACCTCTAGCCAAAGATTTGCCAACCGGCAAATCCTGCCCGCATCCGGTTGCGTTATTTTCGCGTGGGTCGAGCCTGGAACCCAAACATGGGATTGGGATGGGAATGGGGATGGGGACTCGAATTCAGATTCAGATTCGGGTTTAAACACCTCCATCCTCCCAAGAGTCGTATGCAAAGTTGTACATTCATTTGTTGCATGAATTATGATCATATTCCAGCGACAAATTTGCATCTTGCCCCCGCTTCCTACCCTGCTCCCTTGACAGTCTCCACCGCTCAGAGCTCTCATGGCCACTAAATGGCCATCAGACATGGCTTAATCCCCCCCTTGGTTTGTCCCCCGCACCATGGACCTGCCATATTTTTATGCCATTTCTCGCACATGTTTGTCGCGAATGCAAAAGTGTCGAAATATTTATGTTCCGCGGCGAGTTAGCAACACCAACAACTGGATGTCGTTGTCGTGCATTGAACATTGCTCAAAAAAGGCTTACAAGTCTGGGACAGAAGGGGGGGACGGCCGAGTGGGGGCTCCTCGTGTTTTATTGAATGAAATGGCGCGCTTGGCGTTGATTCATAAATGTGCCCCAAGTCCAGGCAAGCCACAGCAGAGTCCATTGCAATGGGATTCTTTTACACCAATTTTAAGCTAGATTTTGGTCTCAAATACTTTTCAAAGCCTTAGATTCGAAAGATTTTAAATTAATTTAAACTACAATGTTTGGAACTATTTGAATACCTTGTATTGTGTCCGCCATTCAGGCTGGGATTGGCTTCGGTTTGGATTCGTGGCCTGGAGTCTGCTGCGGCGGCCCATATGCAAATGGGGATTCAACCTACGCACGGACACTTTGAATAAAATAAGATTTGTGGCCTGGGCACAGAGCGAGGTGCAAATGATTGCCACAAAATAGCGCAACTCAGCTGCAGCTCTTGGCCATTGCCAGGCCGTGGCTATCGGATTTCACATGTAGAATTTATGCTGGAGCCGAGAATTACAAATCAATGAGATGCGCAGATCCCGGCTCAGGTTCAGGTTCAGGCTCAGGCTCAGGATCACAGAAGATGGCCGCCGATCTGGCAAAGTAGACAACGTTTAAGCCTAATTTGAATAGCCTTGCCAAGATCCTAGAAGCCTGGAGATCATCTCGAAATATATCTAGGCTTACCATCTTTATAATTCTAAATAACTCGTTATCCGCTTCAAACAAACAAACAAATAACCAGAATTATATTTTTGGGTTCGTTTTGGGGAATGCGCTGCCGTTCGGGGGCCTTCAGTTCACTCAAATTTTTGGGGGATCGATATATTTTTATTGATTCTTGGTTCGGCCTCATAATGAGCTGCTTTGTGGTGTCTGAGGGTCTGGCTCTGCCAGAGCCGGGGTCAAAAGGAAGCCATAAATTAGCTCTATGAATCAAAGAGATATCTGATTTCTGGCCACTGATAAAATATTTATACACTCATTTCATTCAAGGCATAACTCTTCCACTCTCAACCGATTCTGGTGGTTTCTTTACCAACTATTTTAATGGCCAATATATCGAAGTGATTCCCGGCCAGACACTCGGTCTCGGGTGCATTCCCAGCACCAGACCCACAGGAGACATTGATTTCTGGCCTGGAAATCGAGTGGTTCGAGATGATATCATGTCATAAATATCCGAAAGGGCTTATTAGTTGAGTTGGCTTTGATTTCTCGAAGGGGGAATTATGGAAATCGACGATTTGGTGATCATCCCGATAGCATAAACTTTGCCGGGGCTATCTCTGGCATATCAATATTACAGTTAGAACACACACGACCAGGTTACCTTTCCACCTGGTGCTGGTGAGTCATGATTGTAAGTAAGCTTTAATCAAAGATTATAGATTTTATTGTTTTTAAGAGTGGAACTACTTTCATTTCAAACTTGGGTAAAGAATAGAGGAAGCTGGGAGGTGGAATCAATAGCTCCTCAATATCCTTATTTTCCCCAATTCCGAAAGGAACTCCCATCACCCCCCTCCCATCACTGGCAACTGCAATTAGAGGCGAAAAAGGCGAAAAGGCTGGCAACTTGGAAACATAAGCTATAATCCATTCCTACACATAAATCCAATTAGGATTTGTGCAGGACTTGCCACTTTCGGGATGTCCCCCGGCCACCCGGCTGCCTGCAGGACCGACAGATAGCAATATGTGGCAAAATCAAAGTAAATGGAAGGCGGCCAAGTAGACAAAAGTAAAAGTAAATCACTCGACGCGATTTTCGCTAATAACAAAAATGATTTGGCCGGAGTGTTCGGTCCGACCGTCCGTCCGGATTGCGATGGCGAAAGCTCCTGGGAGGCATTACCGTATGTGTACAGTTTGGCAGGATCGAGATAAGGAGGGAAATCCTCCTAGATTCCTGGCCTCTAATGAACTCAATCAAAAATCGATTTGCAGACGCGCAACGAGGGTGTGTGTGTTGCACGATGATACGGATTGCACGTACTTCAAATGGAATCTCTATGAGATAAATTGGCCAACAGATTGACCAACTCGAAATGGGCCGCTTATGAAAGGGAATTATTGATACCGTCATAAGCTGGGGAGTTTTATTTCCTCAGACTGAGACACCAGACCCAGACCCAGACCCATACCCAGAGCCACCAATTTCCACATCCGAACGAACTTGTCAGCTGTCAAATGGCAATGCAGGGCCATTAAGTATCGGACGGGTCGCGGAAAAATATTGTCATCATAAAGCGAGGCAAAGAAGCCGTTAAATATTATTAAGGAGACCATTTAAATTCATTAATGAGCCCCAGGTCTGTGGCCCAAACGAGCTGGGATTTACATGCGACCTGGGAACATCCAGCTCCAGCTCCAGCTCCACACGAGGCGAGGCGAGGCGAGGCAAGGAGGTGAGAGCTCTGTGCTTCCTACCTGAGCTCCCCATTCCGGGGACGGCAGTCACGAAAATGAAAGACGAGCGGACCGGACTGGGTCTCAGGTCCACATGGTACACCTCTAAAAAAAAGGGGAAACGATATAAAAGAGTTTTATAATAAAAAATCCAGGAAAGAACTTCAATCCTTTCTGATATACAAGGTAGATGGGATATAATTTCCAGTGCATCTCCATCCCCAGGAGTGGATTGTCTGTTTCTGTGCCCCGGGCACATCCTCGTTAAAACGTTAAAACAAATGAGAGACGCGACAAAATACAAAGAGACGAAATTAAATTAAGCAAATGAAAGCCCACGTTGACAATTTTCATATCTCGTCGAATGGTGAATGGTCCTCGGACTGGGATTTGGGTCCCCGTTTCAGTGTTTCTCGCTGGCCAGCGAATATTGGCGAATATTGCTTAAAAACGTCAATAATTCATTTGTTATGCCTGCACATTGAATGTCTCCACGAACAAGCTCTGAGATATGGTCTGATCCTCCCCTGATCCTCCGGCCCGGTCCCTGGCCATCCCGCTCCTCCAGGCCCCATCCATACCCTTCTCCAGAATCCGAGTCCGAATCGCGTGTTGAATGTGGAGCGCGGATTTGTGCGCGGCGCTTATGCAAATTAAGATGAGGAGGCCTACATTTTGTACTCGCCAGTCAACCTGTTTTTGTTCTGCGTTCTTTTGACTCAATATATTATAAGTTTGGTTAATTTTATTTCCTACATTTTACTTTTTACACGCTCTGTCTCTTAAATTCCCCTCCGACAATAGCCTTTCCGTTTCACCATTTGTCATTTTTGAACTTTTTGGCGCGTCAGCAACTGCCATTCTGATTCGGACTCTGATACGGCGATTCCGTGTCACTTAGCCAACAAATTCATCATTAATTTTCCACATTATGTAAACACACGCAGCGACATCGAAAAAAAAAACAGAAACTGAAAACATTTTGAATACGCCAGCGGAGCGCTGAAAGGCAAGCTGACACTTTGAATTCCGTAATAAAGTAATTAATGATCTCTCTGGCCGGGCAATCGGATACGGAATCGGAATCGGAATCGGATCACCGCACTTTATCCCCTGGCCTCTGCCGGCGCCATTAATGATGACATTCAAATGCCGAGTTTGCACATGTAATTAAGTCACTCCTGTCGTGTCCTGGTCCTGGTCCTGGTCCTGGCCCTGGCCCTGTACCTGGAAGGATCCCTCGAAGGGTTTCGAGTGCGCCCCGGAGACGACTCATTAATCACGAGTCCCCCGGTTCCAGGCGTGATTATTTTGACATAATTTTTATTAATGAATCAAACGATCGGTAAGCAAATAGCAGATCGAACCGAATCCCGAAAACCCAGTGACCGACAATGCAGAATTTCCCCCTTCTGGCTGCAAGACATTTTTGCAATAATTGTATTCAAAATTCATATTACAGCCGAGACTGTGCGTAGAATAATTTAAGGCCAAGGCCCCTGGGAGCTGGCTGACATCTAAGCTTCGACGTGAAAAACTCTGACGGCCTGACATTTATGGGACAAACGTTCCACTCCTTCGACAGCGTACAGTGCGGCCTTAACTTATAAGCTTTGCTAACATAAAAGATACCTAAGATACTAAGGACTTTCGACTATGATACGCACTGTACTGCGGCCAACCTCTTGCCTTTCCCAGGCGGACTGACTGCCGAGCTTCTTGAATTTTGGCGCCATCAATTTGGCTGCGGAATCCAGCGGAATGCGCACGAAGCCGCAGAATAAAAAATATATATAAATAAAAAGCCTAAAAAAAAGGGGCAGAGCGAAGTCAGAAAGTAAGTTTTCACGTTTGCGGGACGGACGTTAAGTAGGCGCCAGTAAAGCAATTTCCAAATGCAACAAAAAAACGCGACAGCCGCCGGATGAAGAGGGTGGCCTGGCCAAAAGTGGCCAAAAGCGGACGGGAGCACAAAATTCGTCAATGGAATTCCGTCGGCGAAGAATTAAAAATGCGACATCTCAAATATGATTTACTTCGATGTCCAGTCTCGTCTCAAGGACCTGACTAATTTTATGCGCTTAAAAAAAAGGGAGAAGAAATAAATATGTATGATTAAGGTTTAAAAACTAATGCATTTTTTAATGAGACTTTGTCAATCATAAAGTGTTTAAGCCAAATAGGGATCTTGTATGAAAATCCCCTGAAAATCGTGTGGGTTGAAGGCAAGATTTTTCCCCACGAATTCCCAGATCGGAAGCTTGAACAGCGTTTACTTCTAGTTTTCGATTTAAGATAAAGCTAGCCGCCGAGAAGCATTTGCATTTTGCATTTGTTTAATAATTTAGTTTATTATTTTCTGTTATTACCTGGACATGCTTTATTCGTGCCTGTGCCTGAGTTTACATTGCATATTTATGCATATTTTATATTCATAACTTGTCGCTTGCTTTCCGCAATACCCCACTCCCAGTGCCCAGTGGTGTCCAGTGCCCAGTCCCAGCCACAGTCCCAGTTCCAGCTGCAGTTGCTGTTGCAGTTGCTGTTGAATTGACGATTGCAATTGCAATTGGAATTGGCAAAGTCGTTTATCGAGCAGCGATCGGAGCCGCTCGTTTTAGCCTGGCTAACCAATAAATTGCCAAAGCAGCGACAAAGTCATGCGGACACCTTGACATCGTCAAAGTTGAAAAACAAAAACAAAACACCAACCACCGCCCCCCCGCATCGATGGCCAGGTGAGTTATGTCTCGACATCGAGAGTTATGACGGCGATACGAGTCGGTTTGAATGAATATGAATGCCAAGTGCTCTGAAATTATTTCAATATCTAATTGGCCAGGTCATAAGCATTGCGCGGCACTCACAGTTGCAATTGTCATTTGCAAAAATTCTCGGAAAAATGAATAATATTGAGAAGTTTGTGCAGGATTTAAACATGTAAATGCTTTCAAGAAAATATTAGTTACAGGCGGGCTCTTTAACCCACATTCATAACCATTTCACATTGCAAACCTGTTAACGGCAAAAATGCAGAATGGCTTTTAAGAGCTAGTAACTTATTGGAGGGCAATTAGTTCCAAATCAGCGACTTTCCATAATCGAAATAAATCGCATTCACAACGCTGGCGAAGAGCTCCGGTCTTGGCCCTGAGCCGCAGTCCTTGGCAGCTGTAATCGAGCCATAAAGCTGGCCAAACATATTTAAAAATCGGTTAATTGCCTTCAAGACGTTGGTCACTTTAAGTGTCCATTTCGCCTCTAACCGTTTTCATTTTTAGCCCATTCGATGTGGTAAAGAGTGGTAATGAAGACTACCGAACAGGGCCCAGAACTCTGGAAGACTTTGGAGCCATTCTTCAAGCCACCCACAAAAGCCATTTGTTTCGCTTCGAACCACTGAGTTTTACGATAATGTCAGTGGTTCCGCCTGGTTATGACTTATCAAAGGGGTTCTGGATCTCCCAGGGATGGCGAAACTTACTAAATTATCTTCACAAAATAACTCGGGGAAATATTTGATAGTTTCTTATTCAAAACTAATCGAATATTAATAGTCCCTGCCACTGAAGAAGTCCACGGAGAACCTACGATCCATTTTAAGAAAAGGAAACCCATTTTATGTTCCTCGCACGATGATTTATCTTCGTCAGAGTATCTTTTTATATTCCACAACGAATCGGGACACGGATCGGTGAGTGGTGAACGGTGATGGGATATTCGAAAAGCTTCAAAGCGGAAATTGCACATGGCCCGATTCGTAATTTCGGTTTCGGTTTCAGTTTCACAAAAGAAAGTCAAAGTCACAAAAATGTGATCTGTGGGAACTGAATTTCGTTGCAATTGCCAAAGCTGCGGTGTTAGTGTTTTTGAATTCGAGTTGATTAAATGGCTTAAATGCTGGTCGACATTTTCACACGATATTCCGTCCAAGATACGGGCCAGTGCCTAGTGATTAATTCAATTTTCGTCAAAATTTTGATAGCAGATTAGAGAGCAATGGAATGGAGAGACGCCTTTTATGGCCGGGACGTGTGCGCGAATTCGAGTAGCTAATCGGCCCAGTTAGTGGTTCAAAAAAACTAAAATAAAAAACAACACGCATTGCCGTTCACTTGGACACTCTTATGGCTTTTGGATATATTACATACACTTGAAACAAATTCTTGGCATTCAACGATAGCAAGTGGTATAAGGAAAGTAGAAGTTTGAGGTCTATAAAGACCTTTGAACATGGCCTGGTAATAGCCATGCTAAAAGCTAATACAATTTTTTCCTCAGTGCAATGCCCCCGTCGATGGCTCTGTCCCTCACATTTCATTTATGAACACTTTTTTTTTTTACATATTTGCGCCGCTGCCCGCACGGAATTGGGGTAATTTGAACGTGTGACTGCGGCATGTCTGGGTCGACATTAGAATTATGGCGGGTGATGGGGCAGGAGGCATGAATGGAGGCGGTGAGTGGGGTACCATTACTTGCCTACGTTGCCCGGGGGGGGGCAATTGTTATGCGCAACGCGGCACTGCTGATTATTGCCAACTAAAATGAAATAAAGAAACCAAATTAAAATATATACATATGTAACAGTAGCAGACACGTCGCAGCTTAGTCCGACTGTGGGCCAAATGAAATGCTAAATGCTTTTCCAAACACTCACGCACCACCCCCTCACCCTTTCACATAGTATGCTAATTTCCCACAGCCCTTTCCACCGCGGTCATGTAGAGTTCATAAAACATAATGAATAGTAAAAAATTCACATGCATTCGCCATTAAAGGGAACTACTTAAAAACAAAGTTCCCTCCTGATTTTAGATCCAATTAATCATTTGTTTATCAATAATCTAGCCCGTTCAATGGGACGGCTCCCAAAATAGCCGCAAAACCAGCATAATGCCAAGCAGAATGTCAACGTATTTAACAAATAACAAGGTTTAAATTGATTTCACAAAAAATACGAAAAAAAAACAAAAAAACCAGGGGGACCACAAAATGCTATAAAGATATTTGCCATGCAACCTGACAACTTGAAGGCGAATAAAAAAAAAAAACAGACGACACAGAACTAGATAGAAACGAAAGAAACTCAATCACAAAATCACAAATAAACTGATCGAAATAATTGCTATATAACTGGCGTTTGGCATTTAAGCGAGCAGGATGTGCACTTTTAAAAATAAAGCAATGCGAAAGGATGGATAAACTTAGGGATACCCTAGAATGGCCTAGAAGAGCCTCCGCCTATTATTTGACTGCAAAGTGATTTATGCTGATTGAAATTTTCCTCTTAATCATTGAGGAATGCAAAAAATGGTGCAGCCTGAAAATGCTAAGGAATTGGAGACGGCATCGTATCGAAACGGTTTCAGAACTGCTGACAGACGACCTGGGCAGACAGACAGACAGACAGGCAGACAGACAGAAGTGGCTGCTTTGGTGCAATTGCAATAATTATATTTTTATCTCTTAATTGCTGCATCAGTGGCCTGCCCGGTCCTCGTCTCGTCCTCGTCTCTGCCGCTGCCGCTGCTGCTGTCTCCTTTGCCACTTTTGGCCGTGTTCAAAGAAACCAATGAGCTGTCATTACAATTACAAAAATAAAAAAATAAAATGCCAAAAAAAAAAAAAAGAGAAGAGAAGAAAATGAAATGAAACAAGTACAAGTGTCGAGCGGCCCATCAATCCGAATCGATGATGCCGCCGCAGAGGCACAGATACAAAGATACACCGAGATACATTGGCAGGATGAAAATCAGGCAAAAAATAGGAATCAGTTAAGAGAGATGCATCCCAAATGCAAATGCAAATGAAATGCCTCAGAACCAATCCGATCCGTCGTTCGCTGCATATTTTGGCCAATATCCAAGGAATGTTTTTTAATCAGCACATAAAAAATATTGCGCGTCTACAATTTTTGTTCTTTTTCTTTTTTTTTTTTTGTTGTTGTTGTTGTTGGTTGTTTTCTTTATTTTTTTTGTGCAACAATTTTCACCCTTTTTGCGATCCGATTGAATTGGATTGGACCCCGACCCGACGATTCGAATCGCGGCGAATTCGTTCGATTTATTTAATTGCATTTTAATTTATTTGAATTATTTTCGTTGGCATTAATCGCCGAGCGGGAATTTCAATTATAATAAAACTTGAAAAAGAGCTGAAGCATTTTTCAATAGTGCAAGTGTGCAATCGAAAAGCAATTATAAGAAAGCATTTTATAGTCGGTTTCGCGCATTACATGTGGCAACAATGAAGCGAATCATCGATTCGATTGAAAACGGAATAACAGATCCCAAAAATAAACTTCTTGTTTTATTTAATAAGATGTGTATTGGCTCTGGCCAACGTGGCGGATACTTGATCTCCTCGCGCCCAAAAAAATTCATAAATTTCAAGACCTTTCATTTACAAGGGAATTCATATGCTCGGAGCAAAGATTTAACGCTTGTTCAAGGACATAAAACCACTTAACCTAAAAGCCCTACAAACCCTGCCAATAAATCGCACAATTTATAATTCATATGGAATCATTTTTATCGGAAAACTTCAAACCACATACGGTCGCTCCAAGGACTCGATTGCATTTCCAGTGGCCCGGCGCACCAGGCATCACGTACATCCCGTATTATGGCAAATAAATGTGCTCAAAAGGATACGGGATATTTTAGAGGGCGAGGGGAGGATTATTACGAAAAGTTTAAAAATTGATTTTCATCTGGCAAATGCTGCAGCATAAAAGGATTTTTCCTCATATTGGAATTGATTTTTTCTACGTAAACATAAATAAAATATGAACTGGCTGGCTGAACGGTTGGCTGGGTAAATATTTTCCCAGCAGCGTCTCCTTTGAGCATCCCAGGGTACGGCATCAAGGTGTCCTGCCCACCCCAGTAGCCAGCGCCGGTTCATCAGCAGTCTGGTGGTGGTGGTGGGCTGGTCAAATAAAGCCGTTAGTAAGTATTTCATAAGTCGCTGGAGATGGAGCATGGTCCAGGGGCAGTCCAGATAAGTAAGCAATAAGCCCCGAGCTGATGGACAGCAACTTTCCAAAAGCGAGAGCCAAGTCTTCATTGGCACACGTTCGCCTAATACAAACAAGGACATGAGCTCGAATCGTGACTGAAAAGTTTGCTGCTCTGTCTCTAGCTATGGCTATGGCTATGACCAGGACCAGTGCAAGGACTAGGACTGGAGGCCAGGATCTCTCGTACTTTTCGTATTTTATTTCCATCATTTTTACTCGAATTTCGTATTTTTATTTTCATTCTACGCTCGGGCGAGCAAACGTCCGAAACTTTGGCGTTCGCCGGCGAGTGTTTCAGATAAAAATTTGTTATTTATGGCTTAAGGTTTCAAACCAAAGAGTTTCGCTCAATTTGCGGGCCCCGATGAAGAGATAAAGACTGAAAATGTTGCACAAAAATGAAAATCCAATAAAACTTTCGTAAGCCCTTAACTATACATGTACATATATTGAGTTTTTCGATTCCCTCTATGGATTCTATGGATTGAAGTCACCTCCATAAATGCAATCGCGAAAACAAGTTGGATGGCTGTGAAAGCAAATCGAATTCTAAATTCAAATTAAAACGTAGAGCGCGATTAATTGCAGACAATTAAAAGCAACGCCTAGTCGCTGAGAGATTTCCGAGTTCAACAACTTTTTGAGGCGAGTAAACCATAAAAACCATAAAAAGCTAAAAGCCGAACAAAGGAGGGAAGGTTTTCGAGATTTGAAAAGGAAAGGAGCAGGAGGTTAGGGAGGTTAGGGAGGAGATGGAGCCAAAATCAAACCATCAAAGTGCCGGTAATAGTTTCGGGCTGTAAAACTCACACGAACAATAAGTTAATCAATCTCAAATTTTAATTACAAAGTAACAACTTCCTTTAGCAATTTCAGGCGCGATGAACTCGTCTCTAGCCCCATCTCTTTCTTTGGCTCTGGCCCTGTCTCTTTCCAAGACGTCTCAGCCTCTATCCGTCTCTGTCTGTTGGTTAATGGGCATTCGACTGTCTGAGCCGGCAGCGCAATTTACATAAAAAACGCAGTCAAGGTGTGGGCCGACGCATCCAAACGGGCCCAGCACTCGCATCGCAGATGCACTAACATATTTTATGTAATTTGTCTTTGTTTCGTGTAATAAAATGAAAATAAAATTGTGAATTGCCACAGCCCCGAAGAAAGGGCTGTCGGGGGAGAGCAATCGTCGGGGACCCGGTGCAGCACCCGGAAAGTGGAAGAGCCGGCCGAACGTGAATGGGAAGATAATGCCCATTTTGGCGTTGCATTGCACCAAATGCTAATGTCCCTCTGCTCACCCCCATTGATCATGAAAAATGGAACTTGCCAGGGAACTTCCAAGGGAACGAGTTGAAAATTTATTTGAATTTTATGCGCAGGCGTCCCCGGCCCTTGGCCCCAGGCTGCCTCGCCCTAGCCCCCTCCTGGCCATCCCCTATTCATAACTTCATAAACAGATGCACCGCCAGGACCTGAGCCTGCGTAATCCTTTGTCCAGCGAGCAGGTGTTGGCAAGCAAATCGATTACCTGCAAGGCCTCATAAAAATGTGACTCTTCTAAATATCGAGTAGAGCCGGAGAAAGCCCCAACGATAAATATAGATTTTTAGGCCGCGGGGTAACGACTTTATTAACTTGTTTGTGGCACGCACCAGCCAGTGGCTTTAAGCCAGGAGCCCCCACTCCTCCGCAATTACAACCCCAGAAAATTTATGAATGCCGTGGAAAACCGCCGACTGCTCCTTGGGGGCGTGTTGGCCTGTCTGGCTGGAATATTTCTGGTCAAAGTTTCGGCGCGATTTTCGCCACAGCCGAAAGTCAAAAGCTTTTGTCAACAAACCCCCGGCCTCGAAGGCGCGGTGGCGAACCGAACCCTTTCGCTGGCGCGTAATCCCCCGAGGCCTTCCGCCGGATACGTGAGCAGTGGGAGCTGGAGGTGGAGATGGAGGTGGAGCAGCAGCCATGTGGCCAGAATTTTGATGGGGTTCTGCGGCAAAATCTGCGTAAACTTTGTCTTCATCTCGTTGCGTTTGTGTCTGCCGTAAGGGAGTTTGCTTTGTGTCTTATTTGCTTATGAAATAAGATATTCCACCAGCCAGCCAGCCACAACCCGGTCCCACTTCCAAGACCCAGGCAAGGATTTATGCATAGGTATTGAATCCCATTTGGGCCACGCAGACTCGATTTTATGTGCTGTTTATGAGATTGCCTGACACTTTTATGCAGCTCCTGGTTTACGGCCAAAAGGGTTGGCCTTCCTTCTCCACTCAATTCGAATGAGTTATGGAGTGGATTGGATTTTGGGCAGAAAGGATTCAATATTCTGCAATTGGGATATTGAATATGAGCGGGATTTACTCGCAGCATCTATTAGGAGTATGAAAGTTTAATATCACAAAGCCTAGAGTTGATTAAAAAAAGGAAATGTATGATGTGGGTATAAATAGATTGAAGGACTTGAATTACACAGCCAATAGCCACCGATTCCTTTGGCCTTTGGTCCCTGGTACATATGGAAATCCATTAAAGAATCTGTAAACCCTGCTCCTAAAATGTGTCAACTATCGTCACCCTTTGACCATCAAAAGGGTATTGGATTATTTTCCTTTAAAATCTATAGTTTGCGTTCGAAATGTCCCTCATAAAAGTTGTTGTCCTTCGACCATTCATAGATGAAATGGTCAAGATTCGGCAGAGTCATCGCCACGTCAACGACAAAAGTGCTGGCCATTGTTATTGATTGTTTCATTTTCTTTTCAATTTCTATTTTTATGTCTATTTCTGTTTCTATTTCGGTTGCAGTTACCACTGGGCACTGGGCTGGCGATGAAAAATCGATGCACCCAAAATAAAACTCAATCAAGAGCAATTAAAGGAATTCACAATGGAAAACCGTAAAAGCGAGACAATAAGGAATTGTACACACCAATAGATGATCAAGGGCGTTGTCCGGTTGTCCAGTTGACCAGTTGGCCGGCTCGCGTCAGGGTGCACCTCACCCACTGGAACACCTGGCCGGCGTCTGAGTCGAGGATTTATTTGGGCGTCAAAGCCGCCACCAATAAAAGTGGAAAACAAAGGGAAAACTCCCGAAAAGATTCGGATGTGGCGCGTGGCTACACTGAGGAAAAGGCTTTATTTATCGGATACCAGTTAAATGACACCCATAGCTACATTGTCTAGTGTTTCTCAGTGCTGACCCTACTCAAACCCTGCTCCGATGTCCCTCCGAGTAGGTGCCAAAAAAGTGTCCTGGGGTCGAGTGGCACACGCACCCGTTCCTGCCTCGTGGCATGGCCATTGTCCATTGTCCGCTGGCCGTTACAAATTGTTGTGGGCGTTCCAAATCCGCTTAGGAGTCGCCTTTCTCCAGCTCATCCATCCATCCATCCGTCCATCCCTTCACTTGGAATTTAATTTTGTGTGAGTTTTGATTTCGTTTCAGGGAGAGAGTCGCATTTCATCTTGTGTTTGGTTTTTGAGCGTTAAATCGCACAAATCCTTCGTTAATTTTGACGTTTGTCTTTTGTCCGTGTATGTGGGGGTGTGGCCCTCGATGACCAGCGGTCAGTGGATGGATGACCCACCCGCACCAGGGGGGGTGACACCGGAAGGAGCCCCTGCATGTGGGTGGACAGCAATTGCTCGTCGGCCGGGGAGATTAAAAATTTAATTCGAAATTAGCGCAATTGTTGGCTCTCCTCAGCTCTGCTCCCTTTTTTCCTATCGATTCGAGTGGAAAAACAAATAAAATCGATGCCAGCTGCCTCTGCCCGGCTCCCAAGTAATGGCAACAATTTCCTGATTACTTTCGAACCCTTCGAATGCGTTTTATGGTTATCAAGAAATGTCGGGTTTCATCCTCCAACGATTTGATTTGGTCAGTTTGATGATTTTTTGATATAGGGGACTTGTAGGTTTTATAAATTCAAGAGAAAATGTGAGAAAATCTAGATCGTCTAGAGTAGTTGGACAAATCAATCAGCGGCCAAGAAATTGGATCGCGAATTCGGACCAGATGGGGGTGGGAAGTGGCCATAAAAGCCAAACAATGGCGTGTTAATGGCCAACTTTAAACTGACACCACTCCACGCGAAGGTTAATCGCTTCCCGGCCGGACAGTCAGCGGACGCCGGGCACCACCCGCTGCTATCTGGGTCCAGTTTTCGGGGGCGGGGGCGGAGTAGCGTGATAAATGCATCAAAACCCAGCGGGTGGACAGCGAATAGAGTTGTCAACTTTAGGAGTTATGTCCACCGATTGGGAGGTTTCGATGGCAGCTGGAATTACACACACGAAACACGAAAAATGGCCTCCGAGGGGTGGGGTGTCCAGGAGATGGTGTGTCTATGATTCAATTACGCTCAATGGAAATGTCACTCAAAAGTTTCGCATATTAATTGAATTGAGTTGGGAGCCTCCGAGTGGGGAGAAAGAACTAAACTGCCGTCCCGGGACACTTGAATTGTCGATTGATTTTTGCGGTTTTTCAACAAAAATGTTGAACAAATTGCATGGAATTTTTGTCTTTTTTTATTGGGCCCGGGACACGCCCTTATCAACACCATATACCTCCGAATATGTGGCCATTGGCAGAGTTTTTTATTTGCCAGGTTTTTGTAGCCAGGTGTGGCTAGTTGCTGTCGCCTCTTGTTTGTTTTGCATTAAACGGTTTGTTTTGCTAACCAAAGTGTTGATTTTATGGCCGACCGCCGTTTTTTGTCCCCTCGAAATCGGAGCTACTGAATCAGTCAGTTAGCTTCCATCAGATATCTGCCAGATATCATTCCAATCCCTGCAATTTGATAGATAGTGGCACAAAAAGAACGATGTTTTTTTTTGGTACAATGGCCCATCAAGAGGGGTTCTTTGAAATCAAACTAGTTTCTAATTTTTAACGAGCCCCCATTCTGAGCTGATGTCTGTTTAATCTCCTGACGCAGATTGATTACCTTGAAGCCCTATAAAACCGAGGGCAATATCTGCTTTACTTAATATAACTTTTTGTTTGTAGTGCCCCCCATAAACCCTTCATTACACGGCACTAAAGCCGTGGCAATAAAAGCAACTACAGCAACTAAAACCTGAAAATAAAAACTCAATTTGAATTCAAAAACCACCAAAATGGTGCGTGCTTATCGCCTTGGCCGTTTCCTTTGGACCCAAAACCCCCAAATACGAGAATTCAAAAACCAAAAACCCAAAAAAAAAAAAACCGAAATTAAACCTGAACCCGATGAGCTCGATAAAGCGACAACGGCGGACTAGAAAATAAATTAAAAATACATTTTTACGTAAATGTGGCACATTAAGAGGCGACTCGAGGAGAGCACATAATAAATATAAAAACACAATTAAATAAGTGCATAGAAAACAAAGTAACATTAAGGAAAAAACAAACCAAAGTAAGGGAATAGAAACACGAATTAAAATAAAGCCAAGAATTATTTAAAAACGAAATGTGAACTGTAAATACTCTATAATATAGGTATTTCGAAAAAGTGTTAAGAGTGTGTGGCTTGATAATAATATTTAAACTACAAGTATCTTAAATATTATTTTTTAAACTTTAAGGCCAAGAACACCCCAATAGTCAGACATAAGAGGTGTAAAGACTGGTGGGTCTGGGTCGCTGGAAATGTTAATGTTAATTTCAATTGTTTTAATTTATTTGTGACCCTTTCGCCGCCCGCCACACCGTCACGGACTAACTTAATGTTAAATATACATATAAAACACAGAATAACAAAAAAAAAAAAACAAAAAACTGAATTAAAATGGAGGCGAGAAAAAAGAAGTGGAGTAACTCTTTTCTTTAGCCTATCTGTCTGTCCAAGACGTGACTGGCATTCAGGCGGGGATCGGCAAAGGGTCCTCCTCCCTCCTCCCCGCCCCTGGCTCCAAATGGGGGGGAACGGAACCAACTGTCCCCCAGTATCTGGAGCACAACGAACGGTCTCATAACCGGAGCGATTCCAGACAGTTGACTGAACTCCAGGCCACTGGGGCTCTGCCTACAAATAAATTGTTGTGCTTCCGAAAACAAAAATCGGAGAAATTCCGCTTGTAAAAAATGGGGAAGAAAGTCGGGGCGGAGGTTAGGAAATGCATCAGAATGTTCGATGAAAAATGTGTTCGGTTTACCATTAATCCGCTGCCCTGATCCAGGGCGACAGATCATTACACACGCGCGCGCCGATTCGACGGAAGGAGCTCCTCCAATGTTGGGCCCCCGTCGGAATCGGTAACTATATGTAAA
The DNA here is from genome assembly GCA_018150405.1 of Drosophila varians. Taxonomy (NCBI): domain Eukaryota; kingdom Metazoa; phylum Arthropoda; class Insecta; order Diptera; family Drosophilidae; genus Drosophila; species Drosophila varians. Next base: position 5,144,691 of record JAECWK010000125.1, read on the forward strand.
TTTATTAATAAAAACTCCCGAAAAACCGAAAAAAAAAACGGATGCACATCTCCTCATGGGGGGAGGGGTGGAGAGAGGAGGGTGTGTGTGCCGTGCAGTTGTTGCCTGTCCGTAATTTATAGACCCGCTGCCAAATGACATGCTAACTAATAGTATCATCATAATTTATACATACAAATACATTGCATTTGTTATTTATGCCCCTGCCAGGCCAACTCTCCTCCTCCCCCCCAGTGATTTCCATACAGATCCACGATGACAGAGGTCACATCACCCCCAGGCCGAACCCTGCCAAAGGTCATCCCGAGCTAATGGGTCCTTGCGACCCTCGGCAATATTTGAATATCGATTACAATTAAACGGTCGAGCGTTCGAGAGAGATCCTGATTTATTTGCCAACTATTTCACGATAATTATGAAAAATAGGGAAACGTGATGTTGATTTATGTTTTATTACTTTCCGGCCAACTTTGACATATAAAACCCGAAACTATTGTCGAAAAAGCCAAAGATATAAATGTGTTGATGGAGACCATTATTTAGAAGTATTTAGAACCAGCTAGTGCCTCCCGGGTGACCTCCGCGGAGGTGGTGATCGTTGAGACCTAGGATTGAGATTTATAAAACTTTCGAATAAAAGGTTTATTTCCTACCATTTCTGCCAGAGGTGCCGCCGGCTAATCGTCCACGTCTGGAGCCTCCTCCGCTCATGCCACCGCCAAGTCCATTATTTTGCATGCCCTGATTGTTGAGCTCGCTCATCCCCATGGATCTGTTGTATCCCTGACTGGGTGTCACATTCTGAACCATTGATGAACTGAAAGAATTCGTTATAGACCGTGGACTAGCAAAGATCCTAGCACTCACTACACATCCGCAGACCCGTAGTTGGGCTTGTAATTCGTGTATTGATTCATCATTGATTGGTTGTATCCGGCAAAGGGATCGGGAGGCGATGGCTGGGATTGGGATACGTGGCTGGGGGCCTGGTTAGAGTGCAGCCACTGACGGCCATCGCTGCTGGCAGCTGGACTCGGGTTCTAAGAGGAATCACCCGGATGAAGTGCATCCTTCCATACGCAAAAGTTTACTTACCTGTCGGTAGTTGGACTGGGCTAGATTTCCACCGTGGCTGTAGTCCCAGCTGAATTCGGGTCCGTTATTCATTTTGGCAAAATTTCTTAGTCCAAAAAATAATTTCGTATAATTTTTAAATATTTGAATTTTGTAATTTTCACAGCCGGTAACTTCACCAACTGACTGCCGAAGTTGTAATGAGGATTTCTGCTCGGAATCCCTGAAAGCTAGACTGACTTTTTCCTTACAGACTACTGGGTTCTAATTTTTTCTATTTTTTATAGGCAACGTTTACCTTTTCATCTTGGTAATAATATTATTCAAATTTAAATCGTAAAAACATTTTTATAGCAATGTTTGCTAATAGATTGAACATTTATATAGATGTCTGTTTTGGAGATTTATGGATCCAATACTTTATTAACTAAATAGTTTTAGTTGCAACAAAAACTCTTTGCAAGCACCTTTATCCCTGAATATATTACCTGTTTCTGTGCCAACTTCCACCTGTATTCGCCGCAGGCCGCACAGCTGTGTCTTACGCCTGGTTTTGGCCAAAAAGAAAACCAGTTCCCTATCGATGCAAGTATTATTTATGTGTTTTTGTCGAACGGCCAGACAAAGGCCGGAGGATGACCTACAAAGGAGCTGAAAACAATGCCAGATGACCTCATAAATTGCATCATTATGAGGTTCATAAAAATATTATTGCTTCATATTCATAATGCTCTCGAGCTCTTAAGGGCCAAGTGTTGGCGTGTCCTTGGTCCAAGCAAAGATTCTAGCATCTACCTGTGGGCCCTGAACTTCAAGAGCCCTAAGATTTATTGCCAAGGAGATGACGGCACGTTAGCTCTGCTTTTTTAGCAGCAATTTAAAATGCATAAAATATTTGATGGTCCCTCTAACTCAAAACAAGGCATCAGAGGAGGCGACTCCCCAATTCCCCATCCCGATTCCTAATCCCATTTTATGGCATTCGTGTGGTTTTTCTGGGCCGTAAAATTGTTTTGTCACCTGTTGAAAACATTTTTTATTTTTAATTAAAAAAAAATGTGGAGCCTGCAGCTCCGCACACAAAAATTTCATGCATTTATCTCCGTGATGTTTTTTCTTGGCTGTTGTTGTTCTTACGAGTCTCGGATCTATTTCGGGGACTGTGGGGAAATATGAATTTGAACCGCCTTTAGTCCGTTCTAATTGCTACCAATTAACACCTTCAATATGCCAATGCCCCGGCTTATTTGTCAGTTTGAATGGGGGCGTTCCGTACCGTTTCGTTCAGTTTAGACAAAAACATTTTGATTTATCAACTCTTTTTACATTCTCAACACGAGTGCATCGATCAGAGGCGGAGGACACGAAAATAGCTACTCCACGGCAATCCAGAGGAGTCGGAGGCGTCCGAGGAGTCATCGGAGTCATCTGCATTAAGATCCGACAACGACAACACTCGAATCGATTTAACTCTTTGACCCCACCCACCCACTCCGGAGTCGGGGTCGATCCCCGCCCCGAACAGCCCATCAAAGTGAAACACATGCGAGTGGTGGGCCTATTAAAAAAATTGTTTATGAAAACAAACATTTTCGGGGCAATTAATCATCGGGAGATCGGCGCGTGGGGGAACGGCCCCCATCTTTTTTTTTTTTTTTTGCTTTTGGTTACCCCTTCATTTGATAATGATGATGATGATCATCTCCATTTCCCTTTCCAATTTTCATTCGGAGATCGTTTTATGGCCTCCAAGTTGGGGAGCATATGGAGCTCTATCCGGAGGTGGAACGGGAAGCTGGGGGAGTGTTAAACGTCTGCCAATTAGTGATGCTTGTTTCTTGCCAACGTTCTCCTAATTGGCTGAAATATGAAATGCTTTTCGAATAAATCGCTCGACAAGAATTCGGACAGAGCATCCAATAAAGCAACTATTTAATTACAGTCCCGTTAGTATGCTTTTAGATAACTTGATCCAAAACTTAATTCACCTAAGAGGTTATAAATCTAGTCATTACTTTTTAAACACCTCAGGGAATTCATTGCCTTGCTATTGTCCGAAGGATATATCTGTCTAGTTTAGCATTTCTTCATTGTTGACACTTTCGGACGTAAAAACTGATGTCCTGTCCGGCAAATAACCTCGGGGGATGACCGGAATGGATGGGCATCGGTTTCAGTGTGATTTGATTGTGAAAAACCGAAACAAACAAAAGTAATTTTTGAATGAAAAGCAATAAATTTGAGAACATTTATTGGTTTTTGGGCTGCCCTGTCCCTGTCATGTGCCAAAAAGCAGCAACGTCCGAAGGGGCAATGCTTGCATTATTTGGCCCCGGCTTTATGAGACATAAATATGTATCTATTCGATACAGGACGACTTACAGACACAGATACAGCCAGCCACCCACAGATGGATAGATAGTTGACTCCTTTGGGAGTTTTCGGGGTTGAGAGTGGAAGCGCAATTGCACTGAAAGGAATAGTTTTGAATCTATAGAAGTATCCTTTTTAAATTTAAAAAATACTTATTCAAGTGTATTTAAGGAGCAGCACTCGGCAATAGTCCTTGTTTGGCGCGTGCCCCGGGTTTTGTCAAAGTCTTCAATGGGGCCCTGCTTCAGAACCCGATTCCTATCCTATCCCGCCGCAAGGCCGTAGAAGTGCAGCCGTCAAAAAGGACGAAACACTTCCGTTCGTCAGGCAGTTGCAGGCAGAACACTTTCCTATAATAACAATAACAATAAACCCGATTCGGGACATGCAGGACTCGCTGGACAATGCCAGCGGACAATGGAGGTGGTGCCCTGTGGTGGCCACTGGTGGCCGGGCCTAATGAAAGGGGGTGGACCCGGTGACCAAAGGCCAGCCCGGGAGTCAGGGGTCAGGGGTCAGGGCAGTTTAAATTGTGTCATGTTCTCTCCCCCCCAGTTTTCCATTTTGGGCAAAAATTGAAATATTACACTTTTCATTTGAAAACAGTGCTGTGTCAGCAGCAATAACTGTGAAACCTTTTGGCGACCTTTCGCCCATTGTGACAGATGACCCGAAGGACCTCTATGCGTTCGCAGGACATTAGGTCGCATCAATTTCCATGGAAAATTAATGTCCCATCTACGAAGCTTCAATGAGTGGGTTCAATACTTTCCGATTCCCATAAACGCGATCCTAATGATGACACTCTCTATATTTCATAGAAAAGGATAATGGTTCAGAGCCGAGATTTAAAAGTCCTTGAAATATACACTTCCTGAAAATTATTTAAAAAATTTCTTACCATCTTTTATTAACTCCTAAGTTGTGTGGGTTTAATTTATTGAATAATTAATTGTCAAGGCTGAGTAGTTGCTGGAATTTTGGCCTGTATCCTGTGGGCCACCCCCGCCTTCCCTGGAATAGGGATCGACCCCCCAACCCTCTTCCGATCCACCATCAACGAGCCAACTGTCAACGCATTGTCAATTCTATTTTTATGTTTTATGTTTTTTTATTTTGTTATTCATTTATGTTTTCCTCTGTTGTTCTTGTTCTCGTTTTGCGTGGCTTCCGCTGCGCCTCGTTTCGTCTGTCTTTGGGTCCGTGTGCCCTCCTTTTGGCCTTGTCCCCCGCCCCCAAGCCTCGCCCTTTTTGTTTTTTTAATATTCGAGTGTAATATTTCAGTTTTTTGTTGGTCTTTGGGTCTTGGGCTGCCCGGAGAGGTTGTTCGTGAATGCGTGTTGACAATTTGTTGGTTGTTTTGGAGAACCGCTAAATAGCTACAAATTTATGAGCGTAAATAGCCGGCGTAAATCAAATTTTAATGCATTTCCATTTTCATTTCCATTTCCATTTCGGTGGCCGGGCAAATGTCAACACTAAATTGATGGGGCGACAGTTAGGCCTACGGAGAAATGTTTATCTAACGGAATTTATACTTCCTTTGATGGTCTCAGTCTCAAGACTCTAAGGATATTTTGTTTGGAAAAATGCTTTTTTTACGATATTTTGAAGGAAACGAAGGAAAGGTATCACATAATACGCTTAGGAATTGAAAGAATATTGGCAAGGAAATGCGGAGTTCTCCTATACATGGTATATCCTTTTTTGATATTATTTAGATTATACCTGCATTGGAAATGTAATTTAAAGGAAATTCCAATTAAGATTCCAACAGCCGCTTAGATGATTGGTTTGCCGATAATTTAGTCGCAAATTCATGCATCAGAAAATGCAAATTTATATCCCTCATCGTTTTTACATGAATCCTTTATGCATGTGTGGCATTTGTCGCATGTTTGGTAGCAGCTTTTCCATCAAATCCAACTTAATACGCTTAAGTTCTTACTTTTTGTTCGCCTCCTTGCTTTTTGTATAAATGAAAATGAATATAAATAAATGTAGATATATGTATATATATGTATATATTTCTCCCAGCCCCTATAGGTTCAATTTAATTTTATCGATTTTTAATTTTCGTATTTGAACTTTTTGCTTAGTTGCAGACTTGGAGAATTTTTCGCGTTGCATGGTTTTAATGTGAATTACGGGGCGACACCCGGCCTGCTAAACCTGCTCCTCCTGCCACCCCTTGCCTTGCCTCATCGATAGTTAAGGCTTGTAATTTAATCGCATTTGTATCGATGCTTTTGTGTTTTTGCCGTCGCCATTGTCTCTTTGCAATTTAGTTACTATTTTCCTCTGTTTCTGTTTCTGTTTCAATTCGAATTAAATTCAAGGCGTGGAAAAATAGTCGCACAAATGTTGGATCATTTACACATATACTACGCCACACTACGGCACAAAATGATATACATAAGCAGGCATTTATATGGGGTGGGAGGGTGTTAGGGGAGAAGCCATATAGATGATTCGATGTAGTCCCGAACTGAGTTTGCATTTTCATTTGTTATCCATATTGTTTGTCTTTTTTTTGTGTGGTTGCAATTAACGCTCTTGCTGCAAAAAAAAATATCAAATAAATACCTTTCTTGTTACATTACGTAAGGTAATTGGATTTGCGGCGACTAAGACCCCAAAGCCCCAATATCCAAGAAATGTAAGCCACGTGAAAAATATTTGGAACGTGGCTTAAAGTTCTTCTACTTTGAGGGGGCCTTTCCTCCTCCCAATAAATTAAAATTAATTCTGGGATCGGGGAATGCTCTTATTGAACTCATTGCCATATAATTGACGTCCAAAAATATTTCACGCTTTAATTAAAAATCGAAATTGAACTGCCAATAAAATGTTTGTTAACCAACATAACCGCATCTGTTAATGTCCGCGGCAAGGGAGCGTATCCGCACGAAAGTATCTGTATCTGTAAGCGCATCTGTATCTGTATTTGTATCTGTATCTGTAATTGTAGCTCTGTGCAATGGAGGGAATCCGGAGTAACCGACATCCGTGACGAGCTCGCTCCCTTCCCTTCCTCTTCCTCCCCACTTTTTTTTTTTTTTTATCAAATTTTGATAAAAAGCCGCGCCAATAAATTAAATGTATAAATTCATTAAATGAATTTCATTTTTATTGTTTCAACCGGAGGAGACCAAACCCAAAACCCCGAACCAGATGACGTGGTCGCCTTTGTTTCAGTTTGATATTTGTGTGTGTGCGTAGGTGGGCCTTTGTGTGAGTGAGTGTGAGTGTATGTGTGAGTATCTGTGTGAGTATCTGTGTGTGTGTGTGCATATTAAAAAACCATCAGCGTGTCAATATGTAATTTGTGTCGTCAATGCTGCCACACTGCTCGCAAATAGAACATAAATTAAATATCAATAAAGGGCATTACATAAATATATATATATATATACATGCATATATAGTATACGATGCACCCCCGATTTTTCAGGGATTCCACCCCAGGCAGCTGTATTCTCGGCAGAGATCTGAGGCGAACCCGAAATTGATTTGCCTCTTAGCCGGGCAACTTTTCAGCTTCTTTAGTTGACAAATTTCCCAAAAACACAATGCCCGGCTACAGTAGCCTTAGGGCCCAAAGACAATTACCCGGCACTCGTGGAAAGTTGGTTAAAAGTGCCCCTAAAGAAGACATCCTTCGCAGGATGGCTGGATGGCTGGATGGCAGGATCGTGTGCAATCAACCGCAATTGCTCAAACAATGGAGCCGAAGGCAGCGGATGACGGATGAGTTGTTTGTGCAACCTAATGAAACCCGCTTTGTCTCGAGGATCAGCCAGGATCGCTGCCATTGGCGAAGAATTTGTCAACCGAGTTCATTAAGTCCCCGTGTGCCTCGGATCCCTCGGTATCCCCGAACCATTAAATTCCAATCCGTCGTCGCCGCTCCTTCTCTTTGATGGCTCGGAAATTATTAAGGATTTATTATGATTATTATATTAAGAACACAGCAGGCCCAGAACAAAGAATGAATGAAACGAAGGTAAACCTGTACCTGAGCATCATTATGAGGGATTTACTTTTGTCATCGTCCAAATATTATTTTACATATCAATTATTTCATTGTCCTTTGCTTCTCTGGCAATGACAATCTTGGAAAATTGCACGCAAGGATATCACAAAAAAAAAACTAAGATTTTCCCATAATTATATTGGTTTCGATTTGGGGGAAGCATGACTCACTGGGAAATGTGATATTTTCCGTATTTAATTTATGGCTGAAATCCGGGAAATTCGTTTTCCACATTTGTCGCAGATGAACTATGGAAGGAAAAGTGCAAACTCAGATCCAAATCTTCGAATATCGATTACAGATTCCTATTAATTCCGAATACGAATAATTGGTTTACAATAAACGGTTTGTCATTTAATTTCGATGCCTCGGTGGCTCATTTAATGGATGGCCAAGATCAGGTAGACTTCGGGGGATTATTTATGGAGGAGTATTTGAACTTTATTTGTTCCCGCTTTCATCAAAAGAAAATCAGAAAATTGTATTCAATCCGAGTGAATACCCAATTCAGGTGACGTCTTCGAGCCGTTTAATGAGAACATTAAAAAGATATCAGAAATGCGTCAAAACTCGACGGTGCCCCACCTGAGAAACACCCACGAATCAAAGCCCCTGGGAATATGCATTGGGATTGGAGGTTTTCATTCTTTTATTTTTCCTTCATTAGCCATGCAAAGCGTGTGCCCGAATTTAATTTCAATCAAAATCCAAATTATATGAAAATCCAATAAAAATGTGGAAAAAATGGAGGCACTTGCTCGCATTCTAAGTGAAGGGCCTTGGGCGAAAGGGGATTTTGTGTGTGAATCCGGGAATAAACTATTTCACATTTCTTTGTCGGAGAATTAACGACGGACTCTGTACTTTCATGATGGGCCCAGAGTTATGGCGGAAAAACTCTTTAGAAGTAGTAATTTTTACCGACCCTCCGCTTATTGAATTTTTGATTTTTCAAGGTGTTGAAATTATGGCCAAGCAGGAGGCCGATTGAGAAACTGTTTCCGGGGTTTCCGAAATCCCCCATTTTTCAGTCAATAGATTCCCGACACTGGAAAGTGTTTTGCCAAATCCCCGCATAAAGTGTCATACGAGTCAAAGGACTCTTGCACGCCACTGAGCCTTCGCATTAGGCAAATGAATTGCCTGCCTTTCCCGTTCCCGAATTAGCTTATGAGCTACACTCCTTGGAGCTGCTGGCTCAAGACCATGCCACCCCCACCTCTGGCAAGACGTCGCCGCCCCTGCCTATTGGCTTTGTCACAACACCCCCCTCGGAAAGTTTATGGTGGCTCGTAATTCGCGGGTGCGAGGGTGGATTTTTTTTATCGCACACCCCCGAGGACGCGGCAGGTTGCAGGGTGTCATGCGTGTCGGCAAAACATATGCATAATTATTTAATTGAATTAAACAATTTCGTAAATGGTAAATGATGCGACAATATGGCAGCGTCACTTTTGAGCCACGCTCCACCGAAAATTTGCATAAATACATAATTATGAACTTTCCGGAGGATGTGGGGACTTGTAACATTGCTGGGGTATAATAAAATTTGCATGGTTGGCAGAAAAAAGCTTTTACAGGGACTTTTGGAAAGGGAAAAGAATGGAAAGTACATGTCACTTGAATGGGGGGTGAAACTTTGAGAATTAAATCTGGGACTGTCTGGCTCATTAAATCTCTTACTTCAAGGCTTAAAGTTCCATCGATATTTCCCAAGGATATCATGCGTCATGCTTCTGTGACAAAGAATTATGCAAGGAATTATTTTTTTTTTTTTTGGCAACAACATATTTAATCTCCTTATAATCCGAAATGAAAAACCAACTCACAATTGCGTTCGAAATTGTCGCATCAAAGGATCGCAAACGGAGGGAAGTTCGAAAATGAAATCATAACAGGATCGCCCCTGACAATGGATGTCCTTCTGCGTGTTTTGTTTACCTATGCGGTTGGTGCGTTTGTGTCTCTTCTGATCGTCCTGCCTAAACAAATATCCTGCTCGAGAGCACAACAAAATGTCGAGATCGGCTTTATGGAAAAAATAGAGTTAAGTTCGCCCAACCCCCGGCTATTCAACTCTTTCTATTTTGTGGAAAAAATATATAGAAACAATTTGTTAAAGACCTTGTGTTTGTGTTTCCAGTTTAGAGGACGCCACTACTGGCCCAATTTTGGCTTTAGCATAGAGTTTGGGGCTTTCGACGTGCCATTGACCTGATTAACATAAAAATGCCCGCAGTTTTCCTTTTTTTTTCGTTGGTTGGTTGGGTTTTTTTTTCAATTTGCAGCTCTTGGCGGCAGCCCCCAATGTGTGTATATGGTCTGGATATATAGAGCGCCTGTACATAGGAGTCCTAGTACACCCACACGCAATGGAAATTTGAGTGGGCGCTGGGGAAATAGCAGCTGGCAAAAAGTGAAACTGCGAGACGATGGCGACAAAAAAGCCAGACCCAGACACACTGAACGGGGCGGGGATGGGGGAAAAGGGGTCTTTGGGGCAGACAGATGGGGGCGTGGACGGACAACTTTTTTTTTTGGCGGGAGTGCCGGAACAGGAGCAGGAGCAGGAACAGGAACAGAGCAATTGGCAAGGACTCTCGCTTAGAAGCCGCCGGAAACTGTAGCAGACAAGGAGGAGGGAGTTGGCTGTCACACTCACACATGCACAGGGCCTACAAAGGATACAGGACACAGGACACAGGACACAGGACATAGTCTGCACACTTTCATCACTCTTCGACGCATCCTGGAACGAACGAAGCGACTCTCCCTCATAATGAAACCAGCTAATATATCTTGTTGACGTCGCAGGAGCAACAAAAAAGCCAGGAACAGGAAAGCCAGGAACTTAAAGCCCTTAACTGAACACAGACATGTCTATTTTGGACCTTATCGATTTTGTCGGGGCCCCGAATGCGGGCGGCCAAAAGGGGTGGCTCCGAGGGTCTGAAGGAGCCCGGCTAAATGGGCCAACATTTAAATGCAACAATTGTCATTAAATTTTCATCGCAAGCAGGCAAACGGTTGAAGGACTCTCTCGGTCTTTAAAGGCCCTACGAAATATTTCGAACATAAAATATTACCGTCCAAGTATGTAAAACTCTCCAATTATCTGGTGATTCAAACCACAACTAAAGGCTGCTGGAATATTTGCTTGAAAGATTTTAAAATATGATTCACATAATTTATGAGTGGATGGGAATTCCTCCACATGTGCCTCTTGGGGCGGGACTTTGGCGATCCCAGAAAGATCTCCTCCAAACCGAACATGTGGCTGCCACGAGCCAAGAAAACATATTTATATATGGACCTCCGCCCCTCGGCGGCATTAATGTTTTATGTGACTTTATTTTATGAATTCCATTTTCATTAGGAGAGAATGCATCGCCACATAAATTTGCCATTAAAGCATTCGGAATGATGATGGTTTGCTGAGGCCGAGGCCGGGTCCGAGGCGGTAAGGGACGGTGGGCGTGTTAATTGGCAATGGCAGCCGCAAAAGTTGAGTTATGAATCGAAAAAGTTCCCGTTTGGGGCCCTAAACACACTCTCGAAACAAAAAAAAAATCGATGGAAGCACTTTAAAATGGGCGCTGAACAAGGACAAAGCTCTGCCACTCGATGTGTATCCAACAGATACAGTCTGCAGCTCTCCCTCGCACAAACAAACTGTAGGATTGTGTCTGACTATTTACCTAAGCGAAAAAGTCGCCCCCAGGACGAGGGGCCGGAGAAGTGTAGTGTCCTGTGTAGTGTAGTGTCCTGGGACGGTGTTTCCTTCCCTCCTTCCCTCTTTGCACTACAATTTCTTAGTTTTCTTTTCGATATATATGGATTTTATGCCGGGAACTCGGGCGTCCAGGAGCCCAGGAGCCCAAGAGCCCAGTCACCCAGGACCCTGGAACCCCCCACAAGGAATTCTTTTGCTTTTGCTTCGTTTAAGTGTGTAAATGTTTTCTCGCTCGAAAGAAGCAAATTTCGTCGGCTCCTTTTGCCAGCCAGGAATTTGTTTATTTGTGTGAATGTAGTATCTGTATTTGTATCCGTATCTGTATCTACAAATGTATCCTGTATCTGTATCTGTATCCGTGTGTATTTGTGTGTGTGTGTGTTTGTTGTGAGGCTGTTGACATTGGTTTCCAGTTTACAAAGAAATCGATTAAACGCAATCGGGTAAATGGCCCAAAGTGCCATAGCCGTAGCCAAATGCCCCGCCCCCCCAACCGCCCACCATCCAGCCCGAGACAAGGTCAACTCTTAAATGCTTGGCAGCTTCGCTTTCGGGTTTTGTCTCTGTGTTTTTCGGGCAAATTAAATTTGCTTTCAATGGGCAAAAGTGAGGAAAGCTGGAACTAACTGGAACGGATTGTATTAAAAATAAATAGAAATAGATTTTAGGGAAACAATATAAATTTATATTTTCTATAAGCCGAAAGAAAAATAGAACAATCTAAGGCCAAGAAATACATAAATATCGTCGAATAGAAATCAACTTAAAGCCTCGTGTATTTTCTACAAATCAAAATGAAATAATAACACCTACGATATATTTTTACCAAACTCGAAACAAACAAAGGAAAATAGAACTGGCTTAAAAATACAATCGGGAATTTATGACCAGAAAACTAAATTCAAATTTAAAGTAAACCCTGTCCCATCGTCGACATAAATCACTCAGAACGTATCAAAGACCCATTGAAGAGCCCCACACACCGCGTGTGTGAACCTTTGGTACTGCCGCAGTACTTAATTTTACGGCAAATGAGAACAAATAAAAATAAAGAACTTTTCCAGCTTTAATTTCAATTTCAATTTATTTTATTTCTTTTCGAGGCACACGTGATATATTGTAGAAAATATATTTGAGGCCCACCAAACGATCTTGATCGGAGACCAGAGACGTGCATTTCACATTTTATTGTATCTCTGGAATGGGTAAGTTTGAATTAACATAGGATCAGGGTCTTTATAAAAAATACTCCAAAGTACCTCTATTTAAGCCAGCTTTGGAGAGACCTCACTAAATTTTAAAATATTCAAAAGATCTGATTTCCAAATATATATTTAAAAAAACAATTTTTCCATTTTCCCCCCACTTTCAGGCCAACTAAAATATTATTTCCCTTCAAAAGTTTATGTTATAAATGAAATGATCTTGGTCCTCTGATCCCACCGACCTATCCCACAACCTGTCCCAACTTCTCACGTTTTCTTATCACAAATGGGAGAAAAAAATGAGGGAAGCCGAAAATTATAAAAAATGTTTCAAGACTTTTTTCCTTTTCTTGGATGTCGAGGGTCAAGCGTACATTTGTCGCATTGGCTGCCCAAAATGTGTGGTAATAATTTATTCCGAAATTTAATTATGTTCTGTTCGGGAAAAGTCTTTGATTTGGTTTTCTCCTTCGTTGGCTTCCTCAATATTTCTCTGTTTTTCCTCTAAACTTCTCTGCTTTTTTTGTTGGTAACGATCTTTATGATTGTGGAGACAAATCGGCGTCATCAAAAATTGTTTGAAGGAAAACTGGTTTTATTTTTTAAATGATTTGCATAGAAATGCCACTTGCCGTCTCGCTCCACTACACTGGGCAGAGTGAGAGGGGCAAGGGGTCGCCGCCATCATTATGAACAAATTTTGGGAACACGATTCCAAATGGGTTACGGGTTCGATTTCATTTTTTGTGATGGGGAATTCTTTTGTGATAAATAATGTGAAGGAAGCTACACCTTGGTCTTCTTAGACTTTGTGTCTGTGGAGGCTGCCATCTTTTTATTAAATTTTTTCGAATCCCCTCCCTCCGGACTCCGGAGATATTTTCTAAAATCCCAATTCCACGTACAGCCTGCTAATTTGCCAAAAGGCATGAGTACTGAGGGTTAGTTATTATTTGATATCAAATACTCATGTATAGGTGGCATTTATAAGTAGGGATGTTCCTGGTGGTTGGGAAACCAACAACATCAACGAACAAGGACACAACACTGTTTGCCTTGCGTGAGTCCTTTGTTTGATCTGTCTGTCTATTCGGTTTGCATTTTTCAATTCATTTTTTATTTCAACCATTTTGAAATTTTGTTGCCACCGATTTGGTAGTTTAGTAACTCATAAGTGGCAGCTGTATTCCCCCAACCCCGCCCTGAATTAAATCCATTGAAAGGGTTGTAATATATATAGGGATATATGGTATGTGTACAAATATATAGACACCGTGTAAATTGTAGATTCATGTTGTACGTGACGCGATCCCAACAATGCATTCAATCGAAATAAACCGAAATGGAATCAAATCAAATCGCATCGCATCGTATTGAGTCGAATCGAATGGAATAAAATGAATTGCAATTGGCGGTGGCCATATGCATAATTCATGGGAAATTGGGAACTATAGGCGAAGGATTTGAAAATTTTTGTTCGAGTCCAAATACCTGGAAACTTATCATGATTAGCTAATGAATACTTTTAATCCATACTTCAAAGAAAAAAATACATTTTTTCATTGTGAAATTCCCGTCGGCAAACTAGACATCCTCGCCAACGAAAAAAAAGGACATCAGCAGCGTGAGCATCATGAAAAGCTAACATAAAAGAAATATGGATAAATAAAAGGAGCAGCAGAGCACTCTCGAGCACATAAAGGAAATATGATTGAGCTTGAGGGAGCCAGAGCCAACAAGGACTCTGAAAGGAGAAAAAAGAAAGTTGGGGCCTGCGCCGCAGTCGACGCCAGCGTAGCCGTTGCTCCGCCTAAAGTTGTCATAATTTGCTATATGTATATGCGATTTTATTTATTTGCCGATCCGATGCGCACGTTCATAAAAAACGAAGACGCTTTGTGGGGCTTTTCTTTCTTTTTTTGGCCACCAAGAGAAACGTAAGGGGACTTGGGGCCGGCTCTCTCGCCGATTAGAGGAGCACAGCTATAGCTGCGCGGACATAACAGAGCGGTAACAGTGCGTTTAGCAGTCTTATACGCCATTTCCCCAGCTGTTAATCGCTAACAGAGCTCCCCCGACTGGGAAGCCCAGTCGCTGCTGCGAATTTTGGCGGCGATGGGCTCCTGCGTGAATTTTTTTTTTACTGAGACAAATAAAGTCGCGGCAACCACTTCGCTTCGTGGCTCGCAGGACGTCGCTGCTCTCTGCCACTGCCTCAGTCGCTGCCGGCGTGGCGCTTCTCTGCCCGCGATAAGGACATACTGCTTCGTGTTCGCATTCGGATACCCGCATTCGGATCGGGATATTCGTATTCAGTCTGAGATTCCGACACCCGATTCCAATTCGATTCTTGGCTGGCCAGTCAGTTAGCCAAAAAGCATCCTGCCAGTCGAGGGCGCCTTGCCATTGCCAGCTAATTTTTAGCCAGAAAAAAAAAGTCCAGGCCCAAAAACTCCATCATATAAAGGAATATTAACAGTTAACGGTTACGCAGTGCGTTTTCATTTCCGCCGCCTCCGCCTCGCATATCCATGTGCTGGTGTATCAGTGTGCGTGCGAGGGGGCGGGGGGCTGACTGGGCGTGTGGGTGAGTGGGCGTGTGAGTGCGTGCGGGTGTGTGCGAGAGAGCGGTCGCGCGTGTTTAATTAATCATAAAATCCACGTCAAAATGCAAAACCCGCCAAAGTAAAAACAAAAGCAAAGCCAAGAAAAGCAACAACAATACAAACAAAATCTATAAAACCAGAAAGGGGGGAGCGTGGGGGAGCTCCAACAAAATGTGCAATAAACTCGATATTGTTGGCAACGCAAATTTCTGGCATCTCAAGTAAATACTGTGCTTTGCCGTCGGCATCCGTGAGATACTTTCCGCGCACGACCGAAGATACAAAAAAAATGGTGGCAGCACGAGGATAACAAAAAACCGAAACAAAAATCAGCAAAAGGATCAAGGAGACGGCGCCTATAAAGGTAAGTTGTGCATTCTAATAATTATTTTTATATTTATCAATTTTTCTTTTCTAAATTTTAGCTTTAGTTTAGGTTTTTCTACTTTTCTATTTTATTTACTAAATAAACACAATTCATAGTTTATTTTAAACAGTTAATCTTTAATTTACAATATTTTTAAAAGTTTTCCACTGTCTGAAATACGTAAAAATGTACTTACCATTATTATAAACACAGTTTCCCCCTAAAAACTATTTCAGGTTTCAACCCCTTTTTGGGAAATAATATCCTTTCTTTAATGTGACATTACTTTGATTAGTTTTATGTTTAGCCAAGTGTGAGAAAACTTTAATTCCAGAAATGAGTTTTATGAAAGTGGAAGTTTTCAGATAAAAAATGTGGAAACCTTATCTTCTTCATTTATCCTTGTTTCCTGATTGAAGTTGACTTTCCGAGGCATACAAACACGTCGGGATATACACACATTTGTACTGAAGAGTACACTTCCCATCTGAATAACCTACAAATTTGAGGAGTACATATTGCACCAGATCCCCCCATAGAGCCTAGGGCTATTTCTCGACAACATGCATCTTGGCCCCTTTGCCTGCAACTTGGAGTGGCGAGATTATTTAACTTTGACACTTTATGCGAGGACATGCAACTGCAACGGAGCAGCCCAAAAGTTGCATGTTGAGCTTATGTCAAAGTTAACATAAATACAACTACTTTGTGCCCCAAAGGTGGTCAAGGGAGGGGCGAGTGGATGGGGGACTGCGACTGGGAGTCAAGTGACGGGGTGACTCTGCCGACATGGGCGTAGGTCGATGCTCGGCCTCTGCCGAGATGTTCCGTGTTCGATCCGGAGTCTCTGCCGCAGGATATGACGGGGGATGTGTGCCTGTCTGTATCTGTATCTATGCATCCAAGTATCTGTTTATCTGTGGGCGCTTGTTACGCAATGACAACAACACGAGCGACCCGAACAATGTCCCCATCCGAGCCAAAAATGCAAGCAAACTTGCAACGCATGTCAAGAGTAAAATGAACATGGAAAGGGGATGGGATATTGCCCAACTAAGGTCGGAACGAAAAGATGACAGGTGTCAAGTCAGTGTGTCAGAGATACAAACTAAGTATGGAAACCAAAGTGGCATGCCCCACATAAACTATTCTTTGTATAATCCCCCATATACTGACCCCACCCCCCCTCCAAGTACTTTCGACCACTTATTGTTTTATTGTTTTAATTAATTTATGAGTCGTGCAATTTCATTTGTGAGCGACCGAATGTGTCTATCCATCTGGGCCTTGTTCTGTCCGCTGTTCTGTCGTTCGCTTGGCCATAAATTCATTTGTAAAAATTCGAAATGCTTTTCAGGCAGCCAGTCTATTTCTCATTTTTGTCGCCAGCCATTGGCTTTTCGCCCTCCCCCACATTCCGGGCCATCATATATATATTTGATATAAAATTTATTTTCATTTTAATAATAAATACGCCGACGGTGGGTGGGAAAGGGGGAAAGGCCCGAATAAAATATTTGTTTCGTGTTATGACAGAAATGTGTGCAGGCTATATAGTCGCAATATAAAAATGTATCTATGTATCATCTCCCCGACCCCGAACGTGGCATATTTTATATATCTTTCGAATGCGAATATTTGGTGAAAATGTTTTTATTATTCGCAGAGTGATTCTGTAATGTGGGCCATCGACGAAGTCGCCACATGCGAACAGAACCTATCTGTCTGCGAATATGCAATTTTGAAATTTCATTTCAATTCATTTCATTTTGTTATTTTCTGTTCTGCTCTGTTCTGTTCTGTTCTGTTCGCTAATTCATTAAACCGCATAAATTGAATTTTTATTGCTTATTCGCGGCCAAAATTTATTAGTTGGATGCCAATTCCGATTCTAACATTGTTAGAATCAGCCTCAGTTTGCGTTTCGAGTTGGCTTTTTATGGTTTTTAGGGGCAATAAACCAAATTCAATTCATATTCATCAAAACAATTCTGGGCTTGGTGTTGGCCGCTTTTAAATGGCGGAAATAAATAATGCGATTTTCGAATGGATCAAATCAATTAATATTGTAATGCGATATTTTCAAGAGAACGATCTTTAGGCCATTGTCTCAGCAAATTTCAGCAAAAAAAAACAAAAACATAAAAGCCAAAGGTAGAGAGAGGTAGCTACTTGAAAGCAATTATTCCCTTCGTTTATGAGTAATTAAAACGAAACGAGTGCGAGCCAAGGATTGGCAAAATATCAAAAATGGCCAACAGAGTGTAGGTGGCAGGGGGACGTGGGGGCCACAAACAAGTGTCCGACCAGATACACGTATGTCTGTGTGTGTGTGTGCCCTGGTACTTTGCATAGATTGTCCACTTTAGATTAAGCCATGAATAATTTATGTGCGTCTCTTATGATTTTAATTGTTTGCAATGGCAGCTTAACAACTCCACCAACCCTCTTGGCCAACCCCATCGCCCGGCGCCCCTGCACGGCTCTACTCTCTACTCCTTTCAAACAAAAACGAAAACCCAAGAGGGGGGTGCCAGCCGGGCTGAAGTGCTGGAGGAAGCGAACGAAAGAGGAGGCAAAAACAAAGTAGCGCCCCAAAAGCAAATGCAAAACAATACAAATTCATCTACAAGCCGGACTCCTCCAGACCGGACTTCTCCGTCTCCGTCTCCGTGTTTGTGTGAGTATCTGTGTGAACGAAAGGTATCTGTGTGTGCGAGTAACTGGCTCCCCCCGGTGCCGGCCACTTGGCATTGGTCTGCTTATGCTTCAGCCTTCTTCCCAGGCCATTCATTCATTCACTTCCACGTCCCTTCCACAAACACCAAGCCATTTGCATTTCCCGGCAAAACCCACACAGATACTCTCGGTGTGTGCCAGTGTGTGCCAGTGTGTGTGTGTGGCGCTTAACCCCCCGCGTCGTCTGGCATCGTTCCATTTCGCTTCTTTCTCTTAAAAATTATATGAAAATTATACCAATTCCACTCATAAAGTTTTTTCAGCTTAATAAATTTGCAGACATTTTGTAAGGGAGACCATTGGCTGGTTGGTTGGCCAACAGAAACCCTCCTCCAGCAAAGTGGCT
This sequence comes from Drosophila varians, assembly GCA_018150405.1. Taxonomy (NCBI): domain Eukaryota; kingdom Metazoa; phylum Arthropoda; class Insecta; order Diptera; family Drosophilidae; genus Drosophila; species Drosophila varians. The sequence goes on from JAECWK010000125.1 coordinate 5,163,170, forward strand.
TTAACTCTGTTTTATTTTTTCCCATCCTTAAATTAGGAATACTGTGGTTGAATGGGGGCTTAGTTAACCAGACCGACCGAAGAGCGAAGCTCATAAATTCAAGTCGAACAATTTCCACTTTTTTTTTGCCTCTTCGAGAAGGGAAAAAACTTGGAATAATACTTGGATGGAAGTAAAAGCATAACTCCTAGGAGGCCTGTCAGAAATGGCACTAGCTGGCACCCCAAAAATCCCACCAGAAACACAATTAAGTGATATCCGTCCATGGGCTGACAATCATTTTGTGCTCAGATCGACGCTTGGAACAACAGACTTCAATCAAGATCTCACATTCCCATTCCGATTCCGATTCCGCCTCCCATTTCCATCTCCAAGTTCCAAGTGTCTGTTTACGTTGGGGCACACGGGTTCGGTTCATTCATTCGCGATGGCATCCAAAACAGAGCAAACCAATTGGCCCCAGTATATCCGGGGCAGAGATACAGAGTAGTATGTGCGTTGGCCATCAATCAATCAAGCGAATTGCAATGAATTTTGATCAATATCCGCTGCAGAGGGAAATCGCCTATATATAGTCCGGGCATAATTCACGATTTGGGCGAATGATTGACGCCGTGTTGATATCAAAAAGAATTTAGAGTTCCTTTTTTTTTTTTTTTTTTTTTTTGGGGGAGCCAAGAGATTTGGTAGCTGGGAGACCACCTGCTGACAGGAAACTTTGGCCATTCGAATTTGGCCCTTTCGGCTCTCCTCAGGTGGAGTGACAAAGGAAATGGAGGCTTGAAACTTTCCCGCCCGATGGGTGGAAGCCACCGCAGACTTGTGGAACTTCTTCGGAGCGCCTAGCAATTGCGGAAGTTTTATGTTTTTGGCTGTGCGTAAATCGCTCAAGAAAATCAGCTCAAGTGGAATAAGTTGTGGCCCGGTTTCGGTTAACACTTTCTTCGTCCAGGCCCCCAGGCTCGACCCTAGGCAGGAGGAGCCTTCCGCTCCTCCTCTCCCACCCCTCTGCATTGGGAAAATTGATTTCAGATGAGCACATCCCCATTGATGGAAGTCGGTGCCTGTGTGGATGCGCCACGCACTAGTGTTTCAGATACAGATACTGTATCTGTATCTCGACTCGCCGGAGTCGGGCCAGAGTGTTTACCTTTGCCAATAAATTCACTTAATTGCCGGGAAATAATCATAAAGCAATCGCCCGTAATGCGGACGGTGTACAAGCCTTATTTTCGGCCGGAGAATTTGTGGCCCTGTTGAAAGTGTAACTCAGAAATGGTTTGGAATTATGTTGAAATAGATTTATTCCGAAAATTTACGAGGCGCATACAAATCGAACACTTTAGTTTAGATTTCGAAACACCCTACCTTCAGATCAGATTGTATTAAAAATAAAATTAAATATGCTAGGAAAGTAATTCCAAATCAAAAGAGAGATGCCAGCTGCTTTTCAGTGTGCCTCTCGGTATTTTCCTTACAGGACGAAGGCACTTCCCGATGAGGCGATCAAGTACCCGTCTGTCCCTGGACTTTCCCACTTTCCCCACTAGAACTCAGTCGAGGGAGGATGGGTGGGTGCCTGAAGTTTGGAATGCCAAGAGATAGTTATATAAAGTAAATACTTTCCAAAGGCCGATAAATTAGCCGGGTGGGGAATTATTCGCCGGGTTCTGGGCACAAATTCAATGAGCCGGCTAGGCGGAAAGTTATGCTGAGTGATTCGGAGTAATAAATCAATAAATTACCCACGCTGGCACATGCAAAACTCTTTTGGGTTCAGAGGAGTCCACGCCAACTCCGAAATGCCCAGAATCCCATGTGATTTCCAGCCCGGAGGCTACCATTAAGTTATACGCCACTAATCTATTCAACGTCTAAAATTGCGACACCAGCCGCTATTCATATATTCAAAAATTTATCATAAAGTCTGACCGGCTGCTCCTTCTTACGTGACGAGATCTGGTCATATGCATAAATCACGCCACATTACACTGAACTCAATTGTCCTTTTGACCAGCCACAATAATTCTAAGCAGAGACAAAAGTAGCCTTTGACAATTGTGTTCCGTTCACTGGGAAAGGTTTATTCATAATTTCAAGTCATTCAGTATCCATTTACAACATAAGGGTTACATATTGTATTATTTATTATTCCATAATTTTAATTTCATAAAAAAGTTACTCCTAGAATGTGTTTTCCTTCTCATAACAAATAAGTAAAAGTTTTAAAATAAACCCATAAGCGATTTTCTACGGGATTTGCTTTCTTTTACTTTTTTTACTTTTATAAAATTGTAAGTATTTACTCTTAAAAAGTTTTTCTCACAGTGTTGTGGATCAGAAAATGTGCGTAAATTACAAGACTCTCCGTATCTTCTACCCCATTTTTTTTTTTCCGATTTTTTCTAACAATACAGGGTGCAGTCCATGAACAGATTCCAGTGGACATTGTGATCAGGAGGAGATCACTCCGATCGGGAGGATAATGTGTTCAATATTTCGCAACCGCATCAATTACCGTGGAACGGGCGCCACCAGGAGCGGCAGCGGTGAGCGGGATAGGGAGCGCGAGCGGGACAGAGACAGAGACAGGGACCGGGACAGGGAAAGGGAGACACTGCTGGCCAAGGAGCTGGACCCGGACAGCAACAACAATGGCACAGAGCCCCAAATGGAGATGGAAACGGTTCCCGATTCGGAAATGGGAGACGAGCAGGAGCAGGAGCAAGGGTTGGGAGAAAATCAGGACCAGGATCAAGAGCTGGACAACAGCAACGAGGCCCTGGACCTATCGGTGATATCTTCGGGGGGTCGAGGGGGTGCACTTCCGGGCAGCGGTCACGTCTCCCTGGAGGCCCTACAACATACCAAAGTGGCGGTGGCCCAGTTCGCGGCCTCTGCCCTGGCGGCTGCATCCGTTGGCGGTTCCGGCTCCCAGTCACAGGCCGACCTGGCCATGGTGCAGTCCACCATCTTCAATGTGCAGCGGCAGCATCTGATGCAGCTGCAGCTCATCCAGCATCTGCAGAGTCAATTGAAACGGGCGGAGGCCGCCGCCCTGGGCAGGAGGCAATCCCACAGCGAGGAGGAGGCAGAAGAGGATCAGCCGGAGGATCAGGAGCCCAAGAAACAGCCACCTAATGGGTTGAAAGTCAAGGAGGAAGAGGCGGAGACGGAGACGGAGGAGCCAGAGGACGATCCCAAAAAGGAGCAAGAAAGAGAGGTGAAGCTGCAGGAGAGTTCAAAGACTGACAAGGAAGAGAGCAAGTCAAAGGATCAGGTGGAACAGGCGTCGGGATCGGAATACCAGCCCCTGATGTGCGACATTAGCTCCAGCCTGGCTTCGAGCATTATTACCAACCACGACCCTCCGCCGGCCCCAAACGAGCCCAACTGCCTGGAGATGCTGCAGCGGCGCACTGAGGAGGTGCTGGACTCCGCATCCCAGAGCCTTCACGCCGCCCAGCTGCAGGAGGAGTACTCGGAGTACGCCTCCAAGGAGGCCCAGAGCCGAGGCGAGATTTTCAAGCACCGTTGCAAGTATTGTGGCAAGATCTTCGGCAGCTACTCGGCGCTGCAGATTCATCTGCGATCCCATACCGGGGAGCGGCCCTTCCACTGCAACGTCTGCGGCAGCAAGTTCACCACCAAAGGAAATCTCAAGGTGCACTACCAGCGGCATACCCAGATCTTTCCGCCCATGCTGCTGCCGCCGGGTGTGGGCGGGGCAGCTCCGTGTCAGGGCGAGCAGTTTCCCGTGCGCCTTCCGTTTGCGCCTCCGGGGCCACTGGCGCCTCAGGAGCAACAGGGTCAGCAAGATCACCAGGGACAGGAGCTACCGGAGGAGTTGCGGGCAGGCGGTGGGCCGGAGATACCCCTGCCGCAGGCGGAGGATCTCAGCAGGCCAGTCAGGGAGCGGGAGAGAGAAAGGGAGAAGCCCAAGGAGTCGGAGAAGATCTCGCGAAGCTCACCGGAGACAACGCCAGAGATTAAACAGCCGCCAGCAGAAGTCCCAAAGCCTGAAAAGGAAACCCCCAAAGGACACTCATCCCGGCGAAATGGTTCGGTGCGAAAGCGCCACGCCACTAGTGCCGCCGGGAGTCCTCCACATGATGAAAGGGATCGCGACCTGGCCGAGCAACTGCAGATTGCCAAGCTGGTGAGACGCTCTTCCTCCTCCTCCTCGGCAAGTCGCGAGCAGCAGCCGGCTGCAGAGTACTCGCTGGCGCAGATGGAGCGCATCATCGACAAGTCCTGGGAGGACCTCATCGAGATCGACAAGACCTCGGAGACCTCGAAGCTCCAGCAGCTGGTGGACAACATCGAGAACAAGCTGACGGATCCGAACCAGTGCATCTTCTGCCAGAAGGTCATGTCTTGTCGCAGCTCCCTGCAGATGCACATAAGGACCCACACCGGCGAGCGTCCCTTCCGCTGCAAGATCTGCGGCCGGGCATTCGCCACCAAGGGCAACCTGAAGGCGCACATGAGCATCCACAAGATCAAGCCGCCGATGCGGAGCCAGTTCAAGTGTCCGGTGTGCCACCAGAAGTTCTCCAACGGCATCATCCTGCAGCAGCACATCCGCATCCACACGATGGACGACGGCAGCGGTGGCCAGGGGGCACCGCCTCCACCCTCTAACTCCGGGGAGGCCGAGCGCCTGGGCATCGAGGACCAGAACTCGAACAAGTCGCTGGGCACCTCCGACACCCTAGACTTCTCCACCACCATCTCGGACCACTCGGGCCAGCGATCGGAGTCGTCGCAGGGCGGCGACTTTGACGAGTTCATGACCATGGACAGCACCGACGACTCCAGGGACAACTCCAGTGTCGCCACGGCCACTCCGCATGCGGGGGATAGGAGGTCAGGAGGAGTAGGACAACCCAATGATGGCTCCGACGAGAGGTCGCGTTCCAATCCGGATCTCGGTGGAGGTCGCAGTGAGAGCGTTGAGCTGCCAGCCATGGATCTTTCCTCGCCTTCTTCGGGATCAGGCCGAATATTCGGAGCTGGCCTGCCCAACGGAGTTGGAGGACCAGGCGGAGGAGGAGCGGGATCAGGCCTACCCATGCTGGGCATGCCCATGCCACCGAACCTGCTGCTGATGGCCGCCGCCCGCGAGGAGATGCACGCCCTGGGTCAGGCCCACGCCAAGTTTCCGCTGCTGCCCTTCGGTCCTCTAGGATTTATGGGTAAGTCTCTAGACACATGTAGTTTACAGATCAAATTAAAACGAAAAGTATCTTTTCTGCTTTGTCAAGTGCAAAAGATATATACATATATTTTATAAATAGAACGCAGATATATCCGAGAGTTGTCTGATTTAAGTTTTGCGCTCGAGATGACAAAGCCTCTTTGTCTGCCACCTTTGACCCCGTCGCCGTTTGCCAAGTTTGCGATAAATCTGCGATCTGAGCGAGGCGAGTGAGCGCAACATAACTCAATTGGACCGAGACAAAGCATCCGCCGAGCACTCGGAGTACTCCCAATCCCAATCCAAGTCCAAGTCCCCCCCCAGCTCCGATATGCCGAATTCCGCAATTTATTTATAAAATCATTGGCGCATTCCCGACGCGAAGCGATCGAGCAGCGATCTGTCGCCTCATTATGTCACAACCTCTTCCCGGGGATGGATATTTATTATACCATATCTCGCAGATACCAGCCACATCTTCCAGACAGCACGTGGCGGAAATTATATACATGTGCCCCACTCCTCCCCCACTGACCTCAACTCTTTGTCTGATTCAGGTCTGCACCCGCCCCCCAATGTGTGCAACCTCTGCTTCAAGATGCTGCCCAGCCTGGCCGCCTTGGAGAGCCATCTGCAGAGCGAACATGCCAAAGAAACGGCGCCGGGACATGGTCATGGCCACGCCCCCGCCTCAACTGGAGCTGCCGCCGCCCATCGCCCAAAATCGAGCGAGGCAGGATCGCCCTACGGAGCCAAGGTGAGTTTTTGTGCATAACTTTGAGCATAACTTGCTTTAATTATTCTTAAAGAAAAATATGGCTAATTAAGTGAAGTAACATTCCCGTGGCCCAAATACGGGAGCACTTACACCACAACCACATAGCCTAATCCCACCTCGCAATCCAGAACTAATGCCATTCTGCCATATGGAGTCCCGGTCCCGGACCTGCCTTGGTCATGATTAATTAAAATGTTCACGGGTTCAGACCGTTCCCGAGGGCTGTCTCGATTTGGCCAAATATAGACGGTGGGTCTCGGCCCGTTTAGGCCGCGTCCATACAAATTATGAGCGCATTATTAATTGCTCCTTGAGCTGGGCTCCTTATTATAAAGAAATTGTGGCCAACTTGCATAGTTCTGCCTTAATGGTTGGCGTTCCGCTTTGCGCCCCTTATGGAGTCGAGGGTTTGGAGAGCTTTAAGTGACTGGGAGACTTTAGTGGCCGGCCAACAATGCCAATTATTTGTTAAAGTGCGTTCACCACGGAGGCTGTACAAATGCGCTTATTAATAATTATTTCGGGGCCGGCATTGTCTCTATGACTAATGACATCGTTCATTATGGCTTACATTCTTGGAGGATTTCCAAAACTCTAGCACACACACACACCAGCCCCAAGCCACCGAACAAGTGAGATTAATTGGAATGGTTAAATATAAATCGGAGGGTGTCCATTAATTTGTGTTTAGTTTTGGTCGAGAACTGCGATGGCAGTGCAAGTGTCATAACACATTGTCCCGGTAATCAGCTATAGCTATACTATCCCTTCTTCCCATCCCCCGTCTCTTTCCCCATCCAGCTGGCTGTCTCTTTCGCCAGCGAAGGCAGCCACGTTCCGATTTGCTCGCTTAGCACATTGTTGATGATCTAAACCAGACGGGAATAGGGCATCATCTTTAGGGCTTGCGATTTCCAAATGATTCAAAAATCTTAAGTAATTACGAGAATGCATTATGATGATGCGAAATTTACGACTCCGTCTGGCGAGGCGATTCTGGCGAGTCTGGCGAGCTGTATATTCCTCATCTGGATATACCCTAGGCCTAGGCCCTACATATAGATGGGGATATAGTCCCTGTCCCGGATCGGTGGCGGTCTGTGCAATGCATTCAATGCAAATAAATTATGCTACGCTTTATGCAAAATTATTTAATCTTTTGTTCGTCGCGTCTGCCGAGGGACACTTGGTGGCATGTACATAGATACTGTGCCCCCTCATCCGCCCTTGCCCCTCTGGCGAACAATTGTTTTGCCATAAAAATATGAGAACCGCCGCAGCATCGTCTGCCCGAGATAATTAGTTGGCATTATTACACGCGATGGCATAGAAAAATTGCAAATTATGTTTTTGGCGAAAATGAAAAGCAGAGGCGCGAGTCTGGTGGATACCGCCGCCGAAACGGTGGCGAAGAGGGATCTGCAGTGACAGTGGGATTAACGGCACATTTAACTGAAAATGCGCAGAAATTAGCGCCCGAGGCAGAAACTATCTCGCCCTATAACTTTGTATCTCAACGCATTTCAGCTCACTCTCAATCCGAATCTGTTTGCAAAGAAGTCGTCGTCGGGGGACAAGCTGCCGCTGCCGCTGCCGGAGTCAGATGGGGGACCAGCCTCCATCAAAGAGGAGCCCGACCAGGAGCTGCCCGTGCGGGAGGAGGGTGCCTCTCCGGCGGAGGGCTCTGGAGCGGTCGGAGGAGGCGCCGCCAACTATCCCCAGGAGGCCGTCGACGCCGAGCAGAGCCTGATGAAGATGCAGCTTCGTAAGTGGTTTCTCTTCTCCGATTCTTTTCGGTTTCCTATCAGGTCTCTCCCATCAGATGCCCATCGATTCCCGGCCAGCCCGCTCGACTTCCAGCAGGCCCTGATGTCCGCCGGACCGCCCACCTCCAGCCTGGATCCCCCCGTTAACAACAAACACTTCTGCCACGTCTGTCGCAGGAACTTCAGCTCCAGCTCCGCCCTCCAGATCCACATGCGCACCCACACGGGCGACAAGCCCTTCCAGTGCAATGTCTGTCAGAAGGCCTTCACCACCAAGGGGAATCTAAAGGTGCTCACGACTCTGGGACTGCCTCATCGGGTGGCTTTTACTGACCTGCGTTTTCCCATTTTCCCTTTTCCTTACAGGTTCACATGGGTACCCACATGTGGACAAATCCCACATCGCGGCGCGGACGTCGCATGTCCTTGGAACTGCCCATGCGTCCTGGACCGAACTCGGGAGGCGGCCATCCAGGATCCAGTGCCGAGCAGGAGTTCATGCAGCGGCGACCTGAACTTTTCTTTCCCTACCTGCCACCCTTTTTCAATGGACTGCCCCCAAAGGTGGGTTCTTTTACTCTTTTTGTTTCTTTATTATCATTTTAAGGATAACAATTACTTTGCTTACATTTTAACGTTTGGAAATGTATTTTGTTGATTACTTTTTAGCCTGGTGAACTGAGTCCTAACGCTTTTCCCAGCATTCCCCCGCCTCCCTTTGCTAATGGCGGCAAGTATCCATATCCGCCGGGCCTGTTGGGCTTTCCGGGATTCCTGGGACAGCATCCCTATGGGCTGGAGCGACGGAGCAGCAGCAAGTCCCCCACCCCGGAGCCAGTCCAGAGTCCATCCTTGCGGAGAGGAGGAGTCGCCGGGCGGGAGCATTTGGCATCCCCTCAGCCGGATCAAGGTGGAGAGCAATCAAAACGACACACTGGGCCAGGAGTCGGAGGAGCCTGCCCCGGAACAGCCGGAGGCAGAGGCAGGAGCTGCTGGTGGAGGTGATACCGAGGAGACCGAGTCAAGGGACGCGGACAACTAAGTTGACGGAGTTGCGAAGAAACACACAAGGTTTTTGTGGAGTACATATCTTGAGCATCATTACCCTACGCTAAGCTTCGAAATAGCACCCATTCCCAAAGCACACACCACCCACACGACCAGCCACACCCACACCAATACCACCCACACACATTCATATATACGAGTATATCCTTTGTGTCTATACATATATATAGTACAGTTAATTGATAGCGATCTTCAAGGCATTTAAATGCATTAAGTTTAGCCGATAAGTTGTAAAAAAAAAAAATATCGGATCGAGGGGGAAGTGGAAAGCGGATCAGTCGGATCAGGCAAGGTCGGAACTTAACTAATTTTATGGCTATATATTAACTACAGATAACTGATAAATAAACTTAATGTAAACTGTGGTAGTTGCATATAAAAAAAATTGAATCGGAACTCGAAATCGAAGTCCAAGTCGTCGAAAATGATCAAAAATAAAGCCGTGCAAAATTGCAAAGAAAATACATTTTCCACTTTTTGGTTTCATTTCATTTCCGGGAAGTGAATAAAATTCCATTGGAAATATTGTGGCGGCGATGGATTCAATAAATTCATGCAAATTGGCAGCTTTGTGGTAAGTGGTAAGTGGTAAGTGGGGGGAGTCGGCATCTGCGATCGTCGTGCCACATGCCACGCGCAGCCCATTCATCATCCCGTGCCACTCCCCCATCAAAATGCCCCCAACAGATGTTTTTCTTTACTTTGGGTTTCCTCGCTCGATTCACTTGCCCAGAGAAATGTTTAGTCGCGTTGTCGCTACTTTTAATTATATATTCCCTTGTCATTTGTGGCTGCCAAAATGCAACAAATAATAATTTGTAGACCGCAACAACTTGATGCCGCCGCGAATAATAAATGTTTCGCCAAATATGACAGGCGTTGTCTGCCAAACAAATAGAAACAATGGATGCCACTAAATGGGGCAAGTGTCTACTGGCTATTTCAATTCAATTCGAAAGATGTATCCCAAATTAATCACTTTTAAAACTTCTCAGGGACATTTGTGTACTTCCCCAGAGAGTCATAAACACTCGAAACTATTCGCAACACCGAATGTGGCATTGTCGGCAATTGCATTTTCCATTTTCCATTTTCCACAATGTTGCACTTTTCCCGAGAAATTTAGCCCATTTCATGGGCCCACATATTTCATATGCAGCCGTTAAGTGTCTCTCGCCGAGGGGTCGCGGGGGAATCTGGGGACTATTAACAGCCGCACGGGTGGAGCCATTAAAACCGGAGTCCGACCCGGACCCGGACCCGGACCCTCCCGGTCCCGGAGTGCCGGCAGGGCCTCCTGCATCGAAATGAGCGATGAGAAATTATGCCATGTCTGGGCCTGGGCCTGAGGTCTGAAAATTTCAAGATCACGCCGATCCGCAGACATAATTTTCATGATCATAATCATAATAAGCAGCCGGCGGGCATCTTAATAACCCCATTTCCTCAGGACTGTGCCTCCCCCAGGACTATGCCCATCTCTGGGGCTGCACTATATTTATTTTGCGTGCAATTTGTTTGATCTGCTCGCGTAATTAACTCTGTCTGCATGCAGGCCACCATCCGAAAACGGTCTATGAATAATAACCCAGCCCCGACCAGAAAATAAAGCATAATTTTTTGGCTGGCGGATGGGGGGGAATTATGAGAGCCGTGGATGGCATTTGTTTGATGGCCACCGAAGGAGCCAGCCTGGCATACCGTGGCCTCCTTTGAAGTGTGTCTAATTGGGCGCCGGCTTAAGGAGCCCCATCTTGGCCAATGCCGGCCGGATTGTCTTATATTATAGTTACTCCGTTACTTGCAACTGACACCGAAACTTTTATTGATATGAAAATGAAAATAAAAATGGCAATGTGGGAATGGGAAGCAGCAATTGCAACGTCCTCCGGCGAACAAGCGGCCATCGTGTAGCGCGTTTTATGGCACCCACAAATTCCGTGCTAATTGTTGCACCGCAAAACCCGAACTGGTTTCTTGCCCCAAGAAGACCTTGCCGAGTAGTTTGCTTCAATTTTGCCTCAATTATTTCGCTTGTTTGTTTATGGAGGAATCTTTAATCTCGGCGCTGGTGTTGCCGCTGCCATCCAGCCTTGACTCCTTGACTTCAGCTCCAGCTTGAGCTCCAGCTTCGGCTCCAGCATCGGCTCCAGCATCGGCTCCTGCATGCGTGGCCAAGATCTAGACAACACCTACAAAGGGGATGGCCCCCCTCCCCACCATCCATATCTATGATCTGCCAGAGACGGGGCCTGGACCTGGACAAGTGTTTCGAAAAATGGATTATTCATGTTGTCCTTGCCAGGCATTCGGCGGCGGCTCTTGTGTTGGTCATGTGGCCAGTTGGAAGCTCCGCTCTCGGGGCTGCTGGTGTCATTGTCATTGTTATTGTTGAAGTTGCCATAAACATAGCTGACTGGTTCGGTTCCCTTCAAGATGGAGTCCGCAGATCGTGGAAAAGTATACAATTTAAATGGAATATTTCCTTTAAATGTAAATGCCTAAACATTTTCATTAAAAGAATTCCCCTTGTGTGGATTGTGGATGATTGCGTCTATTTATCCATCTGGCTAAATATATCCATCCGATTCCGTGGCATTCACCTATCTGGCCCTCATAAATTTATAAAGTTATCGTAACTCACTCTCCTCTGGAGGCAGTAATGGCCGGGAGCCAGCTCTCATATCCTCCATAATGATGATTCCCAATTGCAGCTCCCAAATCGAAAGCGATTCCGATGCGTTAAGGTGTGAAAATACCTACAAGGCAGCCATCGGATTGATGGGGGCGCTGAAAATGTGCCCTCCCTCCCCCCCAAAACTCCATTTGGTGGAGCGTCTATGGTGTGCCACCCAAAAGATACTGACGATAAGTCTGGCTGTCATTAGCGGTATCCAAATCATAACATAAATACACTTGTCGTCTGTCGAGAGCTCTTTTCCGTGAAGCAGATTATGACAGGGCCTCCGGCAAGGGGCTGGGTGTCTGTCTGCCAGGCTGTCTGTTTTCTGTTTTCTGTTTCTGGCGTTCGGCTCGGTTCTGGCAACTTGTTGGCTGCATTTCATTTTGATAACTTGTCAAAATAGTCTGGAGAGCATGATAAATGCGGCCAGACAGCGCGAAAGCCACTGACAAAGTGTTGAATGCCTGCGCCACTTTATTATTGCCATTAAGTGGTCTGCTCTCCACCCACTCCACCCCTTTTGGGTCGGCCTTGCCACCGCCCCGAGTGCGTCGAGTGCGTCAGCTGGCTTTACGACCCGCCAGCGGCCTGGGGGGCGGGCGTACATGCAACTGAGGTGGCATAAACTTGTCAGGCAATGTCATAAAATCGCAGACCCTTGCTCGAAAATCGATTGTCTTCGCCATCCCCCCGAAGTGATGGCCAATTCCCTCACGGACAGGTCGCAAAATATTGTTGTAATATTCGCCCGAAAGTTATTTGCAACGGTCAAGGAATATCGATTTACCCAAAATGCTCAACCAAATCAAAATGCACTTGAAGAAAAGGTAATACAATGCGGGATTCTTCTTAGAAATGTTATAAAATAATGCCAATATTATTTCACGGTGTATTTTGTTATCCTATTCCAGCCTTCGCCACTTACCTTAATGTGCCGGACTGATTGGAATATGATATTGGGCATCGGTTTTTATGGCAACGCAGCTTTTATTTATTTACAGGCTGAATTTCGACCTATCGAGTCCCCCGGGTGGACATCCCTCCCACCTCCTCCTTCTCCAATCCTGTTTTGGGGTTCAACTAATAAAGTCCTCCCGTGCCGATTCTGGTGCTGCCGGGACATGGCTTAATTTGTTAGACGTTATCGCTTTCGCTCAAAGCCAACTGCCGGCGAGTGCCGCAAAATGCATTTGCTGGTTGCAAGGAGGAGCTGCAACTGCTGCAAGTAGTAACTTGTTTGGTGGTGAGAGGGGGGAGCTGCAGCTGCAGCTGCAGCTTGGGGCACAGTCACGTGCAGCAAACATATTCGCATGTTGGCCGATCGGCCAGGCGGCTCTATCGATATTTGCGTGGCCTTGCCGAACATTAAGATATTGATTCGGACAAGAAGGAATAAAGAGTTTTTTTTTTATATATATATTTAGAATATATAGGAATTGCAAATATTTGAGGAACATGGCCAGAAACATACGCTTTTTACCCAACCAAAAAAGAAAAAGGATGGGGAGATGGGATTGAAAGAGATGGGAGAAACAATGAAAGGAACATAAATTGCATATGAACCTGCTGCCAAGTCGCAGTTGGCTGCACTCCATCTCTCCGGCGACTCCTTCTCGTTAGCTTGGAGTTTCTGCTTTTGCCTTTTTTCCTTCGCCTTTTCCGGCCATGCTCCACTTGTCGCTGCTTCTGCTTCTGCTGCTGCTGCTGCTGCTGTTGTCATTCCTTTTAATTTCATTTATTTTGCAAAATACAATTTAATTTGATGTGAATGCAACTGACAACTGGCAGCAGAGGAACCGGGACCAACATACATACCCGTATCGCAGCAGCCAACAAAAAGTAAAGACGTACGACAAAAACGGCAGAGCCGCTTGCGAAATGGCCATAAGGCAAATATTGAACAGCAATAATCATCATCGGGATCGATGGAGTCGCTGGAGTCGATGGAGCGGCCATATCAGCCGCCATTTCGTTTCCCATCATCATCGTCATCATCATCATCATCGGCCTTAGCAGCAACATGCTTATGTTGCAGCCGCAGGAGCAACATGGAGGGGACACCAATATCCAGCCGACAGAAGACAATCAAGCGCAAAAAGCGAACGAGCAATTGTGGCACACGGATGAGCCGGGCCAGTGATTGTCATGAAGATAACAAAAGTTGCCTTTTTGCATACCAAACATCGCCAGCATCCAACATTGCAGTATCGCAGTATCGCTGTATCGGCAGTTGCTGCACCGCAGCAACATGTTGCTCAAAACTAACAAAGTATTGATTGCGCCGATTGCAAGTGGATGTGGATCACTCGTCGTCGATGTCGCGTTTGACGACAGCTACATGGATTGTCATCCAACTGCCTGGAAAGAGCAAAAGCCAAAGCCAAAGCCAAAGCAGCAACAGCAACAGCAACAGCAACATGAGCTGCACCACAGAAACATTCAACATCCAGAAGCGCCGTCTGCCATCATACATACATCCTCCGCATGAAACAAAAGTCATTTAGTTATTGTTGCCGACTCCAGTCAATGCCCAGATACAGATACGAATGCTGATTCAGATACAGATACTCACTCTGCTGCCGATGACAGTCCCATCCGCTTATCAAACTTCAAACAAATCATTTTGTTGGCGGCCTTGTAGGCCTGGCTGGTTGAAAACTTGGCCCAGGACAAAGTGAAAGGAGGTGGCTTTAAAGAAGACAAACTAAAGGCTACAACTTTAAAGGAATATTTTGTATTTTTCATACAAGCTAATTCCGAAATCCCATCTAGACAACGATTTCTATGGGAGTTTCGCATCCACAACATGGCTCAGAGCCATCAGCCGAGTTCGTGTCGTCATTTTGGCCATGCTCCGCCATTCCGAGCATCTAGGACGCAGATCCCAGAGCGCTCGTTGGACGCGGATTGGCAAGAACAAAAATGGAAGAATCGAAAACAGGAAAAATGAAGTGAACATCATCATTATTTCCCCGACGTCGACGTGAGGCAGCAAAAAAAATTATTGAATTTGAATCCGGCAGCTGCCATTCGCATCTTGAGGCATCTCCAGCGATGCGAAGAGGTGCGGGAGGAGGGTGTGGCAAGAACGCGTTTTGCACTTTGCGTTGATTGGAAGAGTGGAAGAGTTCTGGAAGGAGCCTGCAACAAAATTACAAAAGCCATAGTGCCGGGGCGGAGCGACATTGGAGGCAGAGGAATTTCCTTCTCTTTAATGGAAATAATATTTTTAACAGCCAATCAGGATGCAGGTTACCCGTAAAAAAAATACCGGTAAGTGTGGGGAGGGGGCTATAGGTGACTAATTTGATAAGTGGGGAATACAACCGGCATGGCCCCAAAAATTCCAAAATTATTCATATTTACAGTGTCTCGGTTAACCGACAAACCAAATGGCAACGAACATTTCGTCCATTTATTATTTGTGGCCTCTGCGAGGACAAATACGAGGGGGAGGGACTTGCTCTCCCATCGTCGCAGGACCACTAAACAAATGAGCATTGCAGTCCAATTAAAATAATAATTACATTTCTAATGTAACTGCAATTTGTGTTTGCGAAAAAGTGCGCCCCCAACCCAAAACCCAAACCCATACCCATAGCCATGGACGCACTAGCTCCGAATAGCATAAATATTAATGACGACGAAGAGAATCCTGGGGACACCAAATAGAAGGGGCAGGGCATTCTGCTATACACACATGGATACTACTAAATGGGGGATCCAGTATGGCTTTGGATGGAATGGAATGGAAGGGACTGGAAGGGACTGGAAGGGAGAGGGTCCCCGGCAAATGTGCGTGTCGATAAATGTTTGCTTTTGCCCAAACTCACACACATTGCTATCGCACAAATAAAACTCAGACGGTCGGGAAAATGTTGGCTCTGTGGCAAAGTTCGAATAAAATGGCTAAAATACCTGTGTCTGTGGTCAACTCTTTGTTCATATTTACATTCTAAATAAATAATATTCTAATTTGACAAAGCAAACGGTAATTTATTAAAATTGTTAGTTGCCCGGCGCTAGTTGCATTAATCCTTAACAAACCAAAGGCCAAAGTTTAAAGAGGACGTCGGGGTTGAGTCAATTACAGGTTTACTTTTTGTTCCATACTGTACCTAAGTGGCAGGGTCAAAGCCGCACCAAGAAGAGTAATGGTCAGGCCTAAAGTGAGAACTTGAATGTAAGACACTGGCTGCAGATCCACTTAATCTTGTGGGTTTTCGAGTTAAAGTCAAGGCTCGACAATTATATTAATTATATTTAATAAAAAGTGGTGCCAACTATAGCGATTCCCTGACAAAATCCAACACCGCAGTGTCCTGAATCCATGGGATTTTTCAGAGGGTAAATGCATTATGATTATATTCCCTGCTCCTGCCAAAAGGAGCAACGGAGATGGGGGAATAGTCAGCATTTCATATGCTAAGCCGGAGTTGGAGGAGAGGTTGGGCGCCGTCTGTCTAAGGGGTTTAAAGGCCAAAGCCAACCACCAACACGGCCAACCACACGAGCCCAGGAGCCCAGACATGTTTTGGGGCCGTCAGCCGAGCATGAGCAATTTGCATTTTGGCCATGGCACTTGGATTGGTTATTTCCGAGGACTTATGGACATCATATTTGCACCCCAAACATCCATTGTAAATTCCGACTATCATTATAACTTTTATTTAGCCAAAGGAATGAGAATAATTAGCTGGTTTATACATTTTAATTAACTAAAAATTGGATAGCTCTTACACATTTTCTCTCTCTGTAGACTGCGTTTGTGTTCAGAGGATTGAGGAGATATTAAAATGAATATTTTGCGGATAACATGAAATTGAAATTGCCTGCGACTCGACGCAACCTCAACCTCAATCGTCTCGGTCTCAGTCTTAGTCTCAGTCTCGGATGACGATGGCGGCCTGTTTAACTCGACTTGGCCACTGGCCTGGTCGCTGGTCGCTGGTCGCCGGTCGTTGCTTATGGCCCAGCATTCCGATAACAATGTCGACTGAATGGTGGTTGGGGTGGGGTGTGGGGTGTGGGTAGCCTACCTGTGGGTAGTCATGCCCTCGTATTGGTATTGGGAATATGGAGATGACGTTGGCTCCCATTTGCTGCTATCGTGTAATGTGTTTAGCGGGGCGACAGACCCGGGGCCCGAAGTCTCGGGAACAGAAGCTCTGCCACTGCGGCTTCTCTGTAGATTTCCATATTAATAAATGGCCACGGCTGCCGTTGCAACTTGCCGTTGCAAACGCGGACCGGGGGCATCCGGGGGCAGAGTTATTTATTGGCAGGCGTGCTCTCAATAAAATTATGGTTCATGCAGATTATGCGAGTGCAGAAACTTGTTTGCCACAACAAACGCAGGAGGGACTGGCGGGGGGCTCCCAGCCAAGATTATTGTGGCCATGTTGCAGAACTGAGCAGGCCGTCGGGGGATATGTAAAGTGGACTTATCAAAATGGAGATGATGCCGCATTCATGGGGATGCTGCGGAGTGATTTCGAGCACATCCTTAATGGGATTATGTGGCGTTGTAGGAGTGATTGTATGTATACTCTCGAGAGGGGAGTTACCAGTCCTAATGTCTATAAAAATATACCATTGGACAATCCTGAACTGGAGCTTCATGTGGCAGCCTGTCAGAGAGCAACTGGTTTCCATCTTTAGTTGCTGCTGCCAACACTTGGCGACTAATTAACCTTGGTTACCCTGCAACTACGATAAGTACAGCGTCCAGGACACAGCTCCTCAAAAATTTGCATATCAATTTGTACATTCAACGACGGCGGGGTTATAGCCAAAAAAAAAAAAAAAAAGAAAAAAGCTCAAGTAAAATGGCGAATGAAGAGAAAATCGCGTCGAACCACAGAACCGCAGGGAAGCCAGCAGTAGAACTGCAGAAATCATGATTCTCATTATTTTGCTAAAAACGCCAAACGGCAAACGGTGACTCCCACCTGGCCACCACCCGGTCCCCGGCCAGGCCCGGCCAGTCCCGGCCAGTGAAGCATTTAAAAGCGGCAGAGTCAAATGAAGATATGCAGATTAAAGGAGTGAGATGGCCACAGAAGCAACAGCAACAGCAACAGCAAAAAGCTGGCAGCGTCAATGTGGAAAAATTACGATGAGCATTACCAGGCGCATTAAAAGGCTCTTGGCTGCCCCTCCCCGCCGCCGGTCGCCGCTGGTCGTCCCCTTTTGGGGTCACAATGGGGACGTCCATGGGCAACGGTAGCCGGCAGCAGCCGCAGACCAATTCTGAGATATGAACATGGCGTTTTTTGAGAGCCATATGAAAAGACCCACAGCAGCAGGAGCGTTTGCTTCTAGCTTCTTGAATCTGGATTCTGGTCCGGTTCGGTCCAGGGCCCCTTGGCTTCCAGTGGAGCTGGGCGCGCATCTCGTGGAGGCGATAACAATACATGCGCCACGACCACAGAGGTTCACAGGCAGGCAGAAGCCTATTTACACTGGTTCAAGGGTATTCCGATTGTACTAAATATTCTAATATTGAGAAAAATTCAAAAAATTTTAGAAGTAATCCCTTCTTTATCTTTATTGTAAGATTGGCTACTTCTTGACTTTTTCAAATATATAAAAGCTAAACCAGTGTGGCAAGATCAGCCTCGAATATGGATGGCGGGGGCGACTGACTTGGCTCGATGCCGGCCTCGTTTGCTCTGGCAATTGTTCTCGCCGCATGGGCTTTTCCTTTTTCCGTGTCTAGTATTGAACTTGGACTTGGAGCCAGGCTGGACTCGGAGCCAGGCTGGACTCGGAGCTGGGGTCGGGCGATAAGCGTCAGCGCGCCAGTTAATAGCAACAAATAAATGCAACTAAATGCTCAGCTCTCGGCATCGGCTGGAGAAAAGGATGGAGAAGGGATGGAATCGAATCGCTTCGAATGGAATGGAATGGTTTGTTTGGCGATTTCGGTGGAGAGACCGCCATGGCCATATGAAGATATCCAAAACAACGACACAATGCAGTAGTTGCCGTTGGCATATCGTCGCCACTTGGTCCACTTGGTCGCACCACCACCACCGCCACCGCCGCCGCCTCCATCGGCTACACCACCAGCACCCCCGCCTGATGGTTCCACTGTCTATTGTTGCCACGGCCACGGCCATTGTCGTCGGATTTGTTATTCCTTCTGGCCATGCCCGGGGCATTGTCTCGGCTCGGCTCGTGTAGTCTTTTGCATCTCGTGGCTGTTCTTTCCGGGATCTGGCCAAATTTGGTGTGGACCGCGTGATATAATTCATAATTCATTCGGCCGGGACATCTTTATTTGAATGTCGCAGAAGGCATCTAATAGAGTCGGTTGCAGGCGTGAATTATTGTCCTGCCTGTTTACATTCTATGTAAATAAATTGGCCACATCGTTCTACCCTAGGATAAATCTATAGATATGATATTTACAAACATATTGAATGGTTAAAGACTTACCATCAATTCTTCCATTCGGAAGAAAATGGACTTCACTTAAAGGTGGTGTTATGATGTTTTCTTATCGGGGACTCCTTGTTGGCTCGATCGCTGGCTTACATGGCCTTCGAGTCGGTGGGGCAGGGGTTGGTTTTTTAATCAGCCGACACGCTAAGTAGCCATTCATCAAATATCTTTCAACACATTTCAAGCGCCTGCGCTAATTGCCGCATGGAAGTGGCACCGAACCGGGGCGTGTGTTTGGGGAACCAGTCACAAAGTGGCAGTCACCGAATCCGAAATCTTATCTGTGCATCTCGAGGCAACGCCACGTTGTCGCCAACTGCCCAGAGTGGTACGTGCTTGTTGACTAGCGGGCTGGCAAAGGGGTTAGGTGGCAAGTTGGCAAATGTGGTGTTGCATGTTCAGCTTAAAATTTAATAAGCGCCAACAACTTCATAAATTCAGGCCCAGAGATCGCTGGTCGACACCTGACACCGTCACTGAGAAAAAAACCCCAATTTACCTTGCAACAAGGCTGGTCTAAATAGTATCATGAGTTACTATATTCCTCGCAGTGTAGCTCAGCGGAGCATAACGACTTGAGGCGAGAGGATCCCGACAAGATCCCACAACACGAGTATACATTAAATATTTGACCATTAAATGGACTAACCGTCCCCGGATCGAGTAAACTGCAATATTCTTTATAGCCTGATGGCCGTTTCTGTATTTATTCTGTAATTTTTGGTTGAAACAATACATTGGAAAGTTTTAAAACTTTTCCCAATACCACTTGCTGCAGAGGAAGTAGATACAGTCATATTTCTGGCCCCCGACCTGCCAATAAAAAAATTGGTTAAAAGAAATTTAAAAAATAATAACATAAAACTTACAATTTGCTTGACTGTCTCATAGCTTTCGTAGGGAAGTACAAGGTCTATAGGATTATCGCTAGTATAGCCATTCTTCTTTAAAGTTTTGTTTATTTGATCAACAAATGGCTTCGAAATCAGGTTAGTTATATCCGAATTCAGGCGGAGTTCGCGAAGAACCTTGCATGCTTCTAGTATTTTGAAAATATCACTTTCTAGAAGCCCCATCAAATTAGAGCTCAGCTTTTCCAAAGCTGGGGCATGCTTCAAAATCCATTCAAATAAAATATTCGGCGAATAGCAAGTGTTGTTAGTGAATCCGATTTTCTTTAGCTGTGGACAGAAGGGTAAGTCCGAGGTAACGACGCAAACATTAATATAGATGGATTCCAGGGCCCCAAACATCTCGGTATTGGGTACTTCGCGCGGTATCGTTGTACCATAAATTTTCAGAGTCCGGAGATTTTTGAGTGGCAAAACTATATCATATATGTTTGTCCGCCCTTGAAATATACCGAATTCGATTTTCAAATCCTCCAAATAGGGGAACCGTTCCACGAGTTTGCCTGAAAGGAAAACCATACATTTGATAGGTTTATGTTGATCTTATTTTCCGTTTTTGCTATATTCAAGACTTACCGACGTGGCCTGTGGCATTAAAAAGATGCAACCCCTTCAAGTTTCCAAGCTTCATAAATATGTCTAAGCGCTCCGAAAACACCGCGCATTCGGCTTTTATGCTGACCTTAATTGTCTGAAACTTCTTTGACTTCATAAGGACGTCAAAATAATGACGGAAAACTCTATAATCATTATCATATACCGATAAATGAATAGATTGCAAATTATCAAAATATTCGTCCATAATTTCGGTAAGAGCGTAAAAACTGTCAAAATGTTTATTAACGTTGCGGTATTAGCCAGAGATTTCTTTGGCACCCCTGATGAATATGATAATAATTAATGGCAAACACATATTAGCACTTGGCCGTGGCATTAAAATTCCATGCGGAACAATCAGAGCCATGAATTCTCTCACGATCATTATCTGGGGCCTGAAATCGGCCTGGAAGTGGCCTGGAATTGGCGTGGAAGTGGCGAGGGGCCTCGTTTGGCGACTAAATGAAGAGGCTCTTGGCCAAACGAATTGCTAACAATCTAAATGTCAGCGACCACAACAAAAACAAGCTCTGGTCTAGTTAGAAATTCTATAACCGAATTGTGAGCAAGATGGGATGCAGACAAAAAAAAAGTCAATGTCGTTTTTCTATCCAAATGCCAATAAGAGCTACGTTTAATTGTAAAGAATCGTTAATGTTACTTAAAATTTTTTGATTTGGCAAGAATTTAGTTTTGTGTGTAAGTATTGCCTCGTGCGGCAGCAGGGTGTTGAAAAATTGCCGGCACCTCCTGGTCCTTGACAGACCGCTCGTCCCTCCGCCCCTGCCCACCCTTCCCAACTCCTGTCGGCCTCGCACTTGTGTCACGATCCGCTCAGCTAGCTGTTGCAGCCACAGGCCTCACATCCATTGTGCCATCTCGGCTGGCGGCTGATCTCACAGAGATTGCGCCCGAGCGCGGCACTTTTTGGGCCTGGTCATCGCGACATCATCGCGCCGAGCAGCGAATTGATGAACGCCCAGTTCCCGGTTCCTGACCAACACTCGGAGAAATTTCCCATTCCCGATTTCAGGACTTCTTTTCCCACTTCTGGCTTAATTTCCATGGCTTTTTTACCGTGCAATTAGAGCTGTGGCTTCATCTGCATGTGAGTGTTGCCGGCTGGTTGCTAGTTGCAAGTTGCAAGTTGCTGGCTTCAGTTGGGGGTCGCACTGCGTCTATTTAAGGCCGAGATTTGATTGCCCGGCGGAGATATGCCAATTTCTCAGTCGGTTCCTGGCAGCTCACAGCTTGTCGGACATTGTTCTAGCTATGAGTGTTGGGTGTTGCAAGTTGCTATACCGCAATGTTACTATGTTGCATGCGGCAGCGATTGCAGTCGCCTCGATTGATGCCGATTGCCGTTTGGCAATGGTCAAGCGAAAGTGTCAATATAATTGGCCAAATTGATGCGGCCTGGTCCCTGGGCCTGGGACCCAAATTAGGCAATCCGTTGGCAAGGAGCATTCCAAGAAGTAGAAACTCCAGCCAGAAGTGCCACGCTCCTGGACACATTTCAATCAGTTTTCATTCGGGAGTGGAGAAGCGATAAATAAATGACAAAAACCATTTCATAAGAGAGTCGCTGACAGTGGCATCTGCTGGCAAACACTTGCAACAAGCAGCGCTCACTTCCTCGACCGCGACCGCGACCGCGACCGCTACTGCAACTTGCAACTGGCAACTTGCAACGTACAGCCTGCATAAATAGAAGGAGAGACTCGTTTGCATGCCGCCGCGCGACTTTCACATTGTGACGTATTTATGGATATCAAGTGCCACAATTTCTGCACTCGCGGATTCATCTTTGTCCCACACTCGGCAATAGAACTGCTCCAAGCTAGCAGCTCCACAGCAGCTTGCATTTCCTTTTCGAACTGACAGGCCCAGAGAAATCCAGTTAGTTATGTGCGATTCCCCCTGACTGAGATATTTGCATATCCATATTTGCAGCACTCGTATATTGATGGATGCATTCACCCGGCAATTATTTCGGCTTCGCTTTGGCTTCGGCTTCGACTTTGGGTTCGGCCTCGTCCTCGTCCTCGGCCCGGAGCCCAGCTCTGGCCAAATCTCTGGTTTGCCTTTTAAAATAGCAAAAAACCCCGATACCAAGATTCAAATTCCAACATCAAGTTGGCGGACTTTTATCTTAACCAGGAGATATGCCGACAATTCTGAGCCAGTGAGTTGGAATTTGTAATAGCTGGCATCTGCGATCTGTCAATAATAATGAAGTTTGATTTAAACTAGAAAACTAGACACAGTATTTTATTTGCCGCCTTTGTTGAATTTCATATCTGAAGCTGAAAGTTCCGACAATTTTTTATGACTTGTTAGCGGGCATAAAAAATCAATTGAAATGACTTTGTTTGGACTGGGACTGAGAAATGGCCATCGTTTCGCCATGGCCTCAAAACTAATTAATTAATCAATTATGGGAAACACACTCACCACCCGACCCGATCCGACCAGGTCCCTTGATTAAGATTCCTTGGAAACGAGCTGCATTTTTTATGCGTGCAATGCTCGTTAAAGTTTTATTGGCTGCCGCTCCCGATGGGATGTGTTTCGTACAATCGAGGACCCCGATCCCCCTTGGATATGCCTCGTAATATTCCTGAAAGTATGAAAAATGTAAAATCTGTAATGAAAACAAAAGCCAAACGCAGCTGGAGGCTTTGATAAAAAGTCACAGCCTTTTCCTTTGAAAGCACCTAATTAATTTCGATCTGCCAGGTGGGTCAGGTGGGCCAGATGGGCCAGGTCGCCACCCAGGTAGTGGAAAGTATATATCTATCGGGGCGGTGACTCACCGGGGCGCTACCAAGCCCTGCATTTCCACTTGAATTATCGCCAATTGTCAATCCTGCAACACATTTGCCATTCGATGACCTGTCAATAGCCCCTCTGGTTTTTTTTTTGTTCCCCCAGGACAGCGTTTCAAAGGTTTGCATGTCTTGGTCAGATTTCAGTGCAATTTCGCTTTTTTTGGCTAATGCTCATCCATCTGGACAGTCCCTGGCGTATATTATTTCGGCATAAATCAAAACTTTCACTTAGCACGCTCATTTGTTTCAATGACCCGCCTCGTCGTCCTTTCCTTTCCCACTCGACTCGTGATAAAAATCTATTACATGCTCATATCATATTTTATTTTCCGCTTCTTGGCACTTCCTGGCAATCCTGACCAGGCTATCCTGGCTGGGAGGGAAATTATGAAAAAGCTTTTTTTATGGCCACTGTCCATCCGCTTTTTACGATAATGACACTACGCTCCTTTCTCCCCATCTCCGGCCAAGTGACATATTAAATTTAATGGAAATTGATGAGCGCTTATTATGATATGAGATAGCTGGGACAGTCCTTTGTCCTTTGTCCTGGTCCTGTCCCGGCCTGGCCTTCCTACGGGGGTGGATGGATAGATTTTCTGTTTGTGTCCGGTGTCCAGAGTCCGGTGTCCAGAGTCCGGAATCCGCAGTCCGGACTTTAGTATCTTTTTTATCATAAAAGTAATTTCTGCTGATGGTCGCACTAAATTCATTGATTCAATTTCCTCGCTGGCTTTGCGTGTATTGTGCTGTTCGGATCGTATTGCTTTTACCCGAAAGACAGCTCCAATAAATATGGATATAATATTTCAATATTTGTGCAACTTTCTCTTGGCTCGAACGTAAATCACGATTTGTCCAAATACTTTTCTGACTGGTTGGCTTTTGACAACCAAAAAAAGAAGCCCCAAAAAGGGAAATACCAAATAAATGGGAAAAAAGTTACCCGAGATTTGTAATAAATGTTTGTTTATACCACGTAAGCTTTAAAGGATGATGATATTAATAAGTAGCTTTGATTACTCAGCTCCAGTACATGGGATACACCAGCCGGTTTGTTCCAGGAATATCTCCAGGAACATTCTCCACCTCCAGTCCATGCCCCATTCGCCCCCCTCCAGTGTTATGGCCATTGTGCGAGGTCATAAATACTCACGGGCCCTGACAGTCGTCATAAAAGTGGGCATGATTCATATGCCAGGCTCCCCGGCCGTTTAACGACACTTTAATAATTCTCTAATTGCAAAAAATACGGCGAAATGTTGCACACAGGGCCAAAAACTCACGATCCGATGGATACGTCGTTTAATGGCCAGCGAGTGCCTTTTAATTGGGTGGCGCCCAATGCCATAAAGCAGCACGAGGGGATCGGGTTCGGATTCGCTCCGGGATCACCTGGGCTGGGTTCAGTTTACAGGCTCGGCGGGCTTGGGGCTCTGGGCTCCGGCACTCTGTTCTCCTGCCGGGAAGGGGTATTCATAATTTTGTGCGACCCCCCAATGTTGGTGCGCATAATTTAAAGCGACACTAAAAGTTTTTGTGACCTGGCGGCTAAGGCATCGAATGTGGGAATACCCTCAAAATACCCCAGCAGAAATGCCAAGTAGCCTTAACATCATAATTTTCTGGGCATTTGAGCTTGGGTCTTGAAATGGGTTTCCTTTCGCCTTCGTCTGGGCTTCCTCCCTACCACCCCGACTCGGAGTAATAAGTTTCCGCTTCGTCGCCAAATTTCATTACCCCCCACCGATGTTGACATATCGGATTACGCACTAATTATCCTTCTAATTAACCCTTCTATTTCTGTCTTAATGTTTTTTCCGTCTCACCTTCGACGCGGCTTCTGGCTCGACTCTGTCTTGTTTTCCACCAGCCTAGGGGTTTCTCCGTGGGTTTGCTGCTCGTCTGCTGCCCAACCATGACCCTCTTCATTCTTCTGCCGTTTTTAAGCCTATTAGGGAAAACTCTCATAATTACTTTGTTACACTCGCTGCCACTGGCACTTGGCTCTTGGCCCGGCTGTGAGCCAACTTGGGCCAGAGTAAGCATATCAATATCCAGTCGTGGCATCGATGACACTGACGGTTCACTGGAGCGGCTTGTCTACCTTGGCTACCGGAATTTTCAGCTTTCAAGTTGGGGGGTCATGTAGCCGTCATACCTATAGCAGCTTTTTGTTTTACCAAAATCCTAATCACTCAACTGGCTTTTATGTAATCAGGAGGAGTGGCTGGTGGGAGTATTTAATCATTGATTGCTGTATCAATGCATTCCTATCCAAAATTTGCATATCATCAGCCGCAAGACAGCTTCGCCCACGGAATGCAAATGTCACTAATTTGTCCCTGGAAAGGACGGCAAGCAGTTGGCCATTCGATGTTTATCATTAAATACCAGTCTCAGTTTTCAGTTCACTCCCCCTCCCTACGCCCCAGAAGGTGGCAAATAATAATCTCCTCGTTGGGGGCGTGGCACATTATCATGGTGTGAAGGTGCAACACAAAGGCCACAATCGAGCAATCAGCAGCAACAGCCCCAACAATTGCAACACTTCCCGTTTATGAGTGGCTCTCCACCAGAGTCCTGGCATGCAATTTCAATTGCAGATGAAACAAATAAATACAATGCTCATATGCATATTTATTTGCTGCAATAAAAATAGCAAAAATCGAAATTCGAGATATTTTCGTTTGCCTTGGAAAAATAAGGACCTGGACCTGGGCAGATCGATGAGTTTGTTAAATGAAAGAAAACAGAAAGTCCTTTTGCAAGCAAGTCTGTTGTAACTAAAGAAACCATTTGTATACTCGATGGAAACTTGTAGGTCCTTAATATTTTATTACTGTTTAGGCACACCACTTCCATCAAAGACAAAATATTATATTATTATTATTTTTATTACTCTGTGTGTGTGGAGATGTATGTCAGGTATGCAAATATATCTTCAGGTCCTGTTTTGGCATTGTCAACTGTGTTTGAGGGCAAATATTTGTGCAGCACGGAGCGGCAAGAAGCCAAGATGTTTGATACCTTGGCATTGACTTATAGATGGCCAACACCTCTCTCTTCCTATTCGGCCAAGATGCAGCAGGAGTTGTAGGCCAAGTGCAAACAGCCGCCGCCCCCTCGCCAAATTGTGGAAACTTTAGATGTTGACCGTTGTTTACAATTGACGTTGATTATACAGACATATTGTACACATATGTGTGGAGGAAATTGATATCCTGAAATCAAAGATGTTGATTTCCGTTGGGAATACTTACTCCCCCCCGCTTACAGTACAATTGCCGGTTGACCCCTGGATATTGACCACCGACTGGAGCTTCCTCTTGACCCTTCACTGCACTCGTCATATTCAATTACAGGGCTTCGGCTTTAAGTTTTCAACTCTCAGCTTTTAGCGTGCGACTTCCTGTTGTGAAATTAATGTGTGTGCTCTGATTTACATTGACCGCACCCAAAAGGTCTTCCCCAGTGGGTATAATATGTTAATTCCCAGTAGCGAAAACAAAAGGCCAACCGGGTGAACAATTGCATTCATATCCGTCGCTGGCTGCTCCAAAAGATTCACATATTTATTCAATATATCTGACCGCTGAACAGGGCGGGGCCATGCCCCCTCACCCGCCACCGGATGCACCTGAAATCGATCGCCGTGGCGGGAATCGATCCCCCAGCCGCCCCGCCCCGCCCCGATTATTGCATAATGAGCTGTTGCTTTTGTCCTCCATGGAGAAGCCCTCTCGCTGGCTCGGCTGACACTTTCGCACATTTCAATTTCATAATTGATATGCGGTCAATTTGCTTAAATGCCGGTTAAAACACGAAGCCACAATTTGCCGGCATTCCCAGCGTTGTGGTTGCAAGAGTGCAGAATACTTATGAATTGGACTCAATGTTTTCCCCCTTCGGTTACTCGATATGGCCGAGAAGTCTGGGCCAAACGGGAAGTATCGCGTTTTGCCAAAACATAAAAGGGTTCGCTTCAAGTCAATAGCATTTATTAATTCCCGAGTGTTTGGCCAAGCTCTTGGTGACATTCGATCTATGGGACAAAGCTAAAAGAAACCCAGGCTGGACTTTACTCGGAATTCACACAGTAAAATTCATAATATTATTACGCCGATGACAGGGCCGACACTTTTCGAGTATAAATACGCAAATGCATATATTATCCGAGTGCCCCATCGTATTATCATTTTGGCACGGAGGCCAAGAAATGTACGGCTACCGACAACAGATGTCCCAGAAACCGCGAAATCGTGCCGGGACTCCGCCCCCACACGGCCCCTTTCCCGAAGATTGGGCCAGAGAAAATGTGGATAAGATCTACGGGCCAAACAATTGGGTTTTGACATTTATGATGAAATTTCTTAAATCAACTGTCATGTCCGGCTGTCATATTGAATAATTTCGTTGGGTTTATGGAGGTCCAACGATGTGGGAGGAGCAGGAGGAGGAGGAGGTGGCCCGGCAGGGGGGATCGCCGCACTTGCTATGCATAATTTATGGCCAAATTATGGGCAACTCTTCGCAGCGAGTGAACTCATTCTAATTAAGTGGCCCAAAGCGGAGAGTCTACACTGGCCAAAATAAGGGGAAGCAATGTAAAAGGTGTGCTGGGTATAAAGAATACTTTAAAGGGTGTTTCCAAGAGAGAATATTTTCAAAGAATTGGTTTTAGTTTCTTAATTACTTTTGTTATTTTTTTGCAGTGCATCCAGGGGCTATGGGGCCAGTTAACAAGGCCCAGATGGGGCCAAATACGTGAGCCGGCCGAGTCGGGGAAATTAAAATGCGCACACACGCATTTAAAATGCCAAACAGGCACAAAATTTAATAATTTCGCTTTTTGCACAACATCATCAACACGGGAATCGCTGTCGATTGACAATTGCCCGGCCTGGCCATCTCCGAATCGGACCGGAGCGAGCTTTATGATTTTATTATTCTCATTTTTAATGACAACGACGATGATGACCAATAAAGATATTAAAACGGCGCATGAAATGTGCCCCCGAAATGGTTTCATAAATGGCTCTGCGCACGCCTTTCTCAGTGGGAGGGGCAAGAGGCAAGAGGCATGAGGCCAGAGCCGAGTAGCAAGTGGCAGGAGCAGGGGCTGCTGGGGCTTTCCCCGCATATGCCACGAATACAAATTCGTTATGATGGTTTTTATGCCCTGCCCCGGTCCGGTCACAAATGAATATGTAAGAGCAGACGCATTCACATTCACATTCGTCTTGGCCCTTTCATTTTGGCCAGATTCGACCGGGTTGCTGCATTTCCAGACGACGGCGTGTGGCGCTCACTTCACCTGCAGATTGCATCTCAGACTGCCTTGAAAGGCACTGACAAAAAATACTCGATACATTTCTTATACATTCGGAGTATAGAAATAGACATATTAGCAGGCTTCTGAATAATATTTACATTCTGCTTGATAGAACGCTAAAACCTGGCTTGCCTTTTCCCTCTTCCCACTCATAAAAGCCTCCCAATCTTAGTGCCGATCCCCTGTCCCTGTACCCTTACCTGGGAGATTCAGAATCGCAAAGATCTGCTGCGTGGCCAGGCCTAAAATCAGGCTCTGATCTTGGGCTGCTGCCCTCCATCCCTCTCTTTCCCCTCGCCGCGCCCCGTCTCTTTCTGTATCTGTATCTTTATCTGCGATGCGGCGGGTTCGCTGCGGATTGGGGGCCGCGGTGTGTGTGTTTTTACGAATCACGGATTCGATGTTTCGCATGAATACGTAATTAAATCTATAAATCGGCCAATTAAAATGCTTTGATATCGTGACAACATAACATTGGACATCGCCGTATGTTTCGCGATAGTCTCCAACTGCGAATATTTACTTCCCATTCCCTTTCGCTTCCTCCGGGGGATGAGAGCCCCTTCTTGGTTCTCCTGATTTCCAAGCCGATCCTACAAGTTGAAGATTAACTAAAAAGGAACGCTAACTTCGTCCAGAACCGACGCTTGTATACACTTCCATGTTAATATTGTGTTTTAAAAGTTTTCTTAATCAAATTTTACTGGCCGGCAGGCAGGATTAACCCCTTTAATTCCCTCAATACCTTTTTGAAAACTCAAATTGCTTTTTTAATTTTTATTTATTTTTATTTTTTTATTTGACTACCAAACTAATTGTTACATAATTTATATAAATCATATATATAATGTAATATAATATACATTTAAATATTATTTAATAATAAAACTAATTCCAAAATGTTTTATTCACAGGACAGCGGCCAAGGATGTCAGATGTGCCACAAGGATGGCGGCTCATTGTGTCGTTGGCGTTCAAGGATATCGACTGCGTGCTGAACTGCGCTGCTGCATCATTCCCGGGGTCAAAGGATACTCCAACTCTGCAACATCCTAGACTTCTCCTTCCCGCACACCAATCAAGGCGATCTTTTTCCCATCCTGTAAAAAAGAAAAATGAATAAATATTTATACAAATATAAAATAAATGCTGTGTGTTTTATTTGGGGTGGACTCGTTGCAGTACTTTTCTAGATTTTCCAACGGTTTGTTACAAAGAGGTGTTTTTAACAAAAAACTTTGCCAAGGACCCTAATGGGACTGAGACTTTGAAGCTATTTTTGCTTATGGTGTATTTTCCATTGTCGGAATAATATTATAATGGAAATCGCGGTAACATATACTTGAAATACTAGCGAAAGTGTTCCTAAAACATCAAGTTCCATGAAGGAACCTATAACTTGGCCTACAAGGATTTTCCATACTCCAAATGCCATAACTTCGTTAATAATTGGAGGATCGTCAAATGTTATACCTTTCCCGATCTTGTATTTACGAGTAGAATCAGTTTCAATCAAAATCTCAACATTAAAAATTTGACCCAATTTTTGCAAATTTTACTGATGGTACCATCATTAAAAATTTCAAAAATCGACAAAATTTTTTTTGTTCCACTTTTCCAAACTTTAAATGCAGATAAAAGAGGAGAGAAGTCCTGATTCGTTAAAGCTATTCCTTTTCCAAATCCGATGAGAAATAATTAAAATATTTGAAAAATAGTGACTAAAAAACGTTCCATTAAGGCAGTCCCAAAAAAACTATGAATATTAAATTATTTACACAGAAAAAAACAGAAAATACGTTGCAGACTTAAAAAAACACAAAACTGTAATGTGCTCGGCAGCGTATAAAAAAAATTTAAACTTACTACACGAAAACGAAGAATTTATACCTTTTTACTAAGAGGGAACTGGGTTTGTATCTGTATCATTATCTGGACGACAACGATCTGTTCGGGATATTATGTTATAAGCATTCTTTTAAACATTGTGACAGTTGAATGCGCAGGCCAAGTTTTTAATTGTGAATGAATATCGATGGGCTCCCTAGGGATCCTTATCTCCCAGGAGTACAAAATGGTTAATGGCAGAGCTTTACGTGGGAGAAAAAATCTTTGAAACAAACGTTTATAGGTATAGGTATTAAATACTTCTTTAAGGATTGCCCATTTGCTGTTGGCGATAATAAATTCAACGTATATCCTTCTCAAAGCCATGCTGTTTTTCGTAGTTGGCAGTAAACCGGTTTGCTTTCATGGCTAATATGCATATTAAGTTGACCATCTCGAAACACAGCCACTGACCACTGGCCACTGAGCTTTAGGCAAATGCCCGCCCACGGTTGGCCCCCTAACACCCCACCCCCATCCGAGCTGGCCACAGCTTTGGATATTCCGGCGTGGTGACAAACTGTCCAATTATAAAATGGACAACTCCCAACCGATCGCATCGACGACATATGCAAATGGGCAAGCGCCACCACCACCAGAGCCACTGCCACCTCCATTGCCATTTCCTGCACCACCTGGACACCCAATTGCGACTCATAAAAGTTGTGGCAATTAACTGAAACGAGATCAGGCCCGGGGCAGCCACATCCAGCTTGCCACCCACGCACTCGGCGCCTGTTCCATCCTCACTGCGCTTGGCAGGAGTTAACTAAAGCGTCGATCTGGCGATTAATCTGCAGCAAGTGGAGGCTCTGAAAGCGGGGAGTTCGGGGATCCATTCACCATTTGGTATGGAGAATAGGCCATGAGGTACTTATTGTTTCCAGAAGATACTATTGAAGATTCAAGGGACTGGCAGGATTTGTTCTTGGGATTTGTATCTGCAAGCTTATAAGATTTATTTTTGAAATATTGAAAGATCAGCTTTACTTTGGATTACCTACCAGGGTCAAAGGATAGTTTAAGCTTTTAAAATACCCGAAGAAAATCTCCTAATCCCATTTTCAATATACCCGTGGCACTACCGAGGCGATTAAAAATTTTCAAATTCGATTTTTGACTTTTTCCCCCGTTTTGGGGAGTTTCGGGGGTCTGGTCTAGTGCCGGGTGATGCACATTATTGCCGCCTGTGGCGCCGACTCGAATGCCGGGCCCAGTTACAAAGCCAGGAACACAGCCAGGATCGAGAACCGAAAGGCCAGACAGCTAGGAGGGGTAAAGGGCCGCCGGCCACGAACCAATCGAAAACACATTTGTCGCCGGCGAAACAGCGACGACGATCAGTTCGTGGGCTGTTTCGGTGAATTCCCGGCATTCCCCCGGCCCACTGTTGGCCCTCCTCCCCTCGATGTCCAGGCCAGCGACTACCAACTTCCAATGCCAATCGTCCGGATCGTGAGAGTTTCGTGCGCAGGCTGAAGCTGAAGCTGAAGCTCAGTGAGCCCGGCTCTGCCATCATCGCCTGTTGTTGTTATTGTCATCATTTTATAATTGTCGTTGTAAGCTCTTCGGCCATGCTCCATGCCAGTTGGTGACCCCCTCGCCGCGCCAGCTATTGCTAGCTATTTGCAATTGTTGTTGCCGATCCAGAGCCGTGGCCCAGACCCACAGCCAAGGCCCAAAGCCAATCGCAGTGCCGCCGAATGGAGAAGGAAGACAACAACAACAAGCAGCAACCAGCAACCAACAACCAAGGAGACGACTGCCAGACGCCGTCCAAGTTGTTAGCTTCATTTGTTGCCGCGAGTGTAAGCTCAGCCAGGCTTAAATGGCAACAGGAGCGGATTCGATACCAAATCTTTTCAAATCCCAAAAAAAATAAAACATAATTTAAAACTAGTGTTGGTAAATGCCAAATGTAATGATGAGCTACTTGAAACTATTATCGGAGCTTTAAGTCTAGGCGCCAAATACAAATAAACCCATAGATCTATAAAATTAATCTTTTTTTTTTACAAATCACCAAAGTAAATTCGAATTTCTGGGCCCAAATGAATTCACTCCTGGCCTTAGGATTCAGGAGAGTTGTATTACCTCCGCTCGAGTTGGAGTCTCCTGTTCTGTGTTTTGTTGCAATGAGCGCGAATGTGAATTCTTCTGCGTCTCTGTCCTCTAAATCCCCATCCTCCTATCCCGCAATCCCGCAAAGCTGGATTGGAGCATTCTGTGGCACTCACCGCAGTTGCAACTCGCCTTAAGCGGCCTTTAAGTGGGCTCTGCTGCAAGTTATTTTTGTAACTTGTTGGAATTTTTGATTTTGTTCATGTTCGTCGCTTCAGAAATGTTCGCTTATGTTTTCCATAATTTAAGTATGGTTGAAATTCTACATCGGCCATGGTAGTGGCATGGACTATGGCAGCCATAAACTGGTCAGAAAGAACGTGATCGGCCATGGCAATGGTGATCATCTTTACCTGTCATCCCGATGGTGGCCATAAATGAGATTGTAAGTAATTTACAAGCTTTGAAAGCTTCCAATAATTGCAAAGGATCTTTCATTAAGGGTTTCTTTTCCTTATACTTTTTCAAATATTTTATTTAAAAATGTCTGGAAATTTATCCTGAGCCTTTCAATTGAAACAATTTCTGGTATCGTGCGTATCTGACACTTGTTTTGGACCGGCACTTACAGAGGCGATAACCAATTCAGCAGCAACACACACACACGGCAACAACGGCAACAACAAATAACATTGTCTGGAGGTTGTCTTGTCGCAATGTGCAATGTGCAACTGCAACAGCATCGGCACAAGTTGCCACCGGAATATTTTTGCCGACTTGGGGCCGTCCGTTCGGCCGTCCGTGCGGCAGCCACATCCAAACCTGGCCTATGATGAAGTGGCAATGGGCACAGAGCCCAGACACCGATATCGGTCCAAGGAAAATTTGAGAAAAAGACATTTTGGAGTTGGTTGTACAAATCAGGGAAGCAGCCACTACTGTGGGGCAGTCGATTTGATCCCTGGACACAGGGAATCGGGGCACTTTGAAGTTGGCCAAGTATAGTTCTGTTGCTGCTGCTTCTGGTGTTGCTGCAGGTCAACAGGTTGCAGCCATTGCTATTGCAATTGCAGTTGCAGTTGCAGTTGCAGTTTCTGTTGTCAGCGATACACAACTCCCAGAAATTCTCAACATCCCGGGCATGTTCCTGCTAAAGGAGCCGGGCTTGAGTCGCCAGGACATGACCAGCCGGTCCCCTAATCGATTGTTGTAGCTGCCTCTCGGTTGTGCACAACACGCACCGAAAGGCAGGCGGAGCGCCACCGAAAGTCACAAGTCGCCAGAGGTTGTGCGGCTCCTGTTACATCGCGATTGTCTGGGTCGGCTGTGGAATAAACCAAAAAAATTGTGTTTCAAATCATGTTCGTTTGGACAGAGTACAAACAGTTTGGACAAACTGCGGAAACGTCTATGAGATTGTCATTAGCAGGCGACTATTGCTGCTTCTGGAGCTGCTGCTGCCTTTCCCAGAGAAGCCAAAGAACAATGCCTACACGAAGAATAAACCTGGTTTAGCTTTAAATGTTTTAGAATCCTTTAGCCTGCCACTAATTAGAACTCATGGTTTAATCATTTTACTTATTAAATTTGCTCTGAAATTAAGGAGACTTTATTAGCCATTGATTTCTTTTAATTTTTCTGCCTGTAAGTGCAGTTGTAAGAACTGCAAAGTCAGCAAAAAGTCGCCAGTGGCAAACGAAACGTAACAAAATACAAGCCGTGAATTTCATTCGAACAACTTCGTCTACAACACAATCGAAGGCGAGTTGCCTTTTGGCGATGGCTATGCCGATGGCGAAGGCAACTCCGGCGACATTGGCGACACTACAACGAACAATAGCCAGGGTTCTTCTCTATTGCCACAAAAATAAAAAAAAAAAAAAAAAAAAGATACAAGCCGGCTGGGTCATCGAGCATCCAGTGGGCCAACTGGCCACCGCGGGGCCTTCTTTAATCATGCCAACTGCATCGGCGGCATGGCAGCAGCTTAGCGGCAATTATTGTCACCGGCAACATGTTGCAGGCTTGTACAAATTTACGCAGCAATTTTCGTTTCAATGTCACACCGTTCGTCAGGTGAACCGGCGTACGATTCTGCGAAAAGGTATAAGTAATTCATTATTTTTTAAGACAGATTTTACAAGTTACAAATCGGATTTCGATGTTTGGGTGTATGCCAGGCAGGCATCTGGATCTGTTTTGTGTTTAATGTTGATTTACAAAATATAAAGAGTAAACATAAACGATTCATTTCAAAGAACCATCATCCGATAATGGCAATTAATATTGCTCCGATATGAGCAAAAGTCTATTCAGCAACATCAAAGGCCAAATACTGCTCTGTCAT
Source organism: Drosophila varians (assembly GCA_018150405.1). Taxonomy (NCBI): domain Eukaryota; kingdom Metazoa; phylum Arthropoda; class Insecta; order Diptera; family Drosophilidae; genus Drosophila; species Drosophila varians. The sequence continues at coordinate 5,198,083 of JAECWK010000125.1, forward strand.
CGCGAAAAACTGTTTGGACAAACAAATGGAAATGGAAAACAGAAAAGCGCTGGCCCATTCATTAAAGTCGACAAGGCGGCGAAGGCATCTGGAATCCGGAGTCCCGAGTGGACTCACTGGCCGTAAACAGAATAAAACAAATTTTCCGTAATGATCCCCCAGGTGAATGGTGTGCAGATCTTGGCAGTATAGTTGGGGGCTAGTTTGCATAACTCATCTTCTATAGGATATATGGCGAGGTGGGAAAGGTGAGGTTGGGGGCATTAATCCATCAAATGGCTAAAAGGCAACTGCCACGACGGCAACTATTCATTCATTCATAAGGAGATCGGCCATAAATAAACAAACAAATCGGTGAGTCGACTGACAAATAATTGATCTATGCTATGCCATGCCCCATGCCCCGTGCCCCCAAAGACCTGCCCTACGGCTCTTCAGCTACGGAACGGACGTGGGCGGCGTGGATGTGTCCGGTTGGGAGAGCACAATGAATATAAAGTTTCTGTTTATAGACCCGAGATATTGCCAGGAGCCAGGAGCCCTATTAGCCAGAGCGTTTCTGTACAATTTCAAGTTATTAACTGAGAAATTGTTTGTTTATTGTGATCGAGGCTCATTGAAGCGCCAGGCGTCGGCTCCGGCGGCCAAACAGATTCTTCTGACCACCTCCATGCCGAAGGAGAATGTCTCCCATATCGATACATCTATATGGATATGGCAGGTGATATGGTGTGGGTGAGCATCCGGCCAAGCCAGTTCGATAATAAACAAAATCAGATACAGATGCAGATACAGAGATACATCGCCTTTGAGATACAACTACAGGTGGCTAGGTGGCTCCACCAAAGCGCGTTTCCGGCGGCATTTTGCATGGAGCACAATTTAAATATTCATTAATTTTATGAAAATCGAAATTCAAGCGATTCGAAAGCCAAAAGCCTGCTGCTACTGTGTGTGTCTCTCTGCCTGTATCTTTGTATCTTTGTATCTTTCCATCTGATTGCTGGCATCCACTTTGTGTTTTCGATCGTTCTTTGTATTGGCGATTCAATAAAATTATTGGGCGCGTCTCTATCCGAGCGTTAACAAATATTATTGTTCATTTTGCTGTTATTGTGATTATAAATTTCGAACGTATTGGCCGTGTAAGCAGCGACATCAGTTTAAGGTGCAGCCTGTAAATTATTTCAGGTGCAGGTGAGTTTGAAATGCCTGTATTTTGATTTTAATAACGGAAATACTAAATTAAATATAGAAATTCTTCAATAGCTAGCCAGTTGAATGATTTACATTGTTGCGATTGTCTGCCAGCCAACCGAGTGAGCAATGAGAATGGATTTCGGGTCGATTCTCGCACCGGAACACACCCAAATCCCGGATAGACACATAGATTCCATACCCAATAGATGTTTTTTTCAGGGGAAATATTGAACGAGCCACTTTTGCCGCGGCATCTGGGGGGGCAATAAACAATATGGTCACATGCGATTTACATATCAATGAAGCGATCGCTTTTGAAACAGGCCTCCATCGTGTTCCGACTGAATGGCTAGATGTTTGATGTCGCGTTGACAAATTGTGAATAGCCTGAAAGCGTCTTTCCATATGCCCATCATAAAGCTCCATCCATGAAAGTTCCCCTAGCCAAACCCACTTTGCAGAATATTTTTGGCAACCTCATTCCCCACAAAAACATAGCTGGCCGGCCTATCGCTCTGGGAGATCGTTTGGGGCCAGCAAATGTCTTATAAGTAGCACTTGGCGCTTATGAATTTCATTCATCCATGGCGGAGCGGATCGGCTTGGATCGGATGGGATCCCAAAATTGTTTTGCCCAAAAGCGGCAAGAGGCGACAACTTCCGTTCGAAAGCCGATGGCCAACCGCCGATTAGCGGGGAGATGCTTTATAATAATTTCAAATATGCTGCGGGAATGAAAAAATGAAAATAAGAGAAGCCACAAAACATTAAAAAAATAAATACATATACGAACAAAGAAACGAACATGGAAATTATTGTCGGCCAGGCTCTCACCAGCTTGAAGACGACGATAAAAGCTTTTCGATAGTGGCAGTGAAAATGCCACAAACAGCTCATTACAAGCGTCAAAACAAATTTATGCAAATAGTGACCATATAGCCGGAGATATATCCGAGATCGGGGCTGCGAGCGGGACTTTGAGCGGAGTTTGGAGCGATGGCAATTAACATTGCGCCGTGCGTTGAGCATTAATCATTTTAATCGCAATTTATGTGTCGTCGCCGACGTCGTCAACACGAGCCGACACGACAGTAGCAACACAGCCAAGCGAGGCAGCAGCAACACCAGCAACACAAGTCGCAGCAGCAACATCAGAATCGCCACTAAAAAGTACAGTAAACACTGTGGAGTTCTAACTCCAACTAAGGCTTGTTTGAAGGAAGGTACCAGAATATAAACGTTTGATCCCTAAGAATCCAATGAGATATTGTAAATGGAATCTGTTGCATTTCAATCTGTTGCAAGTACCACTAGTCCCTTTTAACAAGGCCCTACTGTACACCATATTCGCTGCAAATGAGCTCTAAACGAGCCCCAAGAGCCTCCGTGAGCAGCACGACTTTTGGAGTTTTGATTCCGCAGTTTTTCGGGGCGGTCTCTTTAAAAGCCATCGTCTTCCCCATTTTTCCCGCCACCTTCCAGGCCCCTTCCTTCATCGCACCAGTCCCCACCCGTTATCTGGACATCTTGTCAGCCCGGTGTCGACGTCAATGCCGACACCGAGGCATTTGGCCCGATCAAATTATGTTTCATAAACGCTCGCATTTATGGCGAATGGCCGGCCAGCCATACAGCCAGTCAGCCAGTCAGCCAGTCAGCCATCAAAAGCGGCAACAGCCACACCGGCTTTCGAGCAATGATTTGTTACAATTCTCAAGTTATTTGAACTTTTTCGGAATTCCAGAGGATGTCACTGGCCGATGTCCGACGTTTTTTCCGGATTTCGTGCTAAATGCCTAATTATTTTTTATTTGTCAGCCAAGTGTTGGCCGCAAAAAGTTGGTGTTTGGAGGCCCGGGTAATCGATCAGAGATCAAAGGGCTTTAAGGATAGGTTTTTACTCGGCCGGACAAGCAATTACCCAAAAATTGGCTTAAACCTTACCAATTTGCTTTCATTTATTAATGTAATTCCAGGGATATTACACCAAGTTAAACTGGCCTGGAGATCCATCCAACACACCTTGCTGCCTGAATTTATTCGTTTTTAACAAGACAACAAGGCCAGTTGGAGTCTGGCCATTCTCCTTGATTGTCGATCAATGTAATAAGCATCTACATATCTGGATTCTCGGCCTTCCAGCCAGGCTAAAAGCCATTTCTATTCAGCTACTGCTATGAAGACCCATGGATCCTGGAGTTCTCACAGCTCCAGAGCCCGATCCACCTGGGATGAGCTTACGTTTTTACGACTGCCAGCGGTTGGGCACTTGTAAATGTGTAATAATTGCAGATATTTTAACTCAACTTGGGCTGGCCTCGATTTATGGCCAACTAATTCGCTTTGCATGTCAATCGAACTGGACGAGGACGAGGACGAGGACGCGGCCAACTCAGACGCTCGCATCATTTTCTAAAAAACTTTTATTTTATATTAAAATTTAACGAGACTGCCATAAATCTTTGCTAAAAAGCAGACAATTCAAATTTTGCAAAGCCTGCTCCCTGAAGCCTGGATGAACGATGGATGGATAAAGGATGGAGGAGGGGAAAGGAACAGGTTGACGGAAGACGACAGCGGCCACGTTAAACGTTTCGCCACTGAAATTGATCCAGTTGCTGTTGCAGTGGCAGTGGCAGTGGCAGTGCCTGTGAATGCCTCGCATCGTTGCAAATGCTTCCATCATTGGCCACTGGATGGACAAAAGGGCCAAGAGGGGTGGGGCAACCATAATTCTTGCGCTAAAGGCCAGACAAAAAGCGCTGAGCGATGGTCATGTCAGCAGTCCAACTCCAACTCCGACTCCGACTCCTGATTCCTGATTTCGACTCGAAGGCGATTTAACCAAATGGGCAAACGGATCCGGGACTGGCAGGCAGGCAAACTGGTCAAAAGGCCGCGTGCGTCGCCGGCCTGACAATAGGCGAAATATCATCGAAAACCATAAAAAACTGACAGCACAAAAAGAGGTGTTGACACATTGATTTATCTGGCATGCTACTGGGCACAGCACAGATGAGATGAGGCCCAAACACTGGACACTGGACACTGGACAAACACTTGGTCTCCTCGCCAGCCGGAGGATAAACGGATGGACCAGGGTCCCCTGTTTTGGATGGATGGATTCATATGCGAATATGTTGGGGACCAAAAACAAGGGCCGGCCAGCAAAGGCGGCAACAATATCATAACCATAACAATGCAAACACTGAGAAAAAAATAATAAAGTTATACGTTTGGGGACTTCGGGTCTTTATCGGGAAAAGTAAGAAAGCAGAATCTTTGGAACTGCAATTTTTAAATTCCTTTTTTTTTGGACTGTGTGGAGTTTCAAAGAATCTTCCACAACAAAAATGTGTATCGAAACATATTTTTCCATATGTGTGTGGGAGCAGAGGCAGCCCCCGCCACTCCCTCTTTATGACAATCTTGGCCCGATCCATTTAAGCCACTTAACACGCACACACACAGGAGCAGTGGAGATCCAGGAGGACTGGAAGGCAGGCAACAATATATCCGCTGGAGTGATCCTTGGGGCCTGATGGGTCAGCGCGATATGTGCCCGAAAAACGTTACCAATTTAAAAATTCCAAATAAAATATAAATTGACCAAATTAATATTGGGAATACATGAAACAATTCTGGGAGAAAAATGTTGGTTGTTTGTTTTTTTTTTGTCCTTTCCTTCCTTTTCGTTTTGATCTTCTTTGGGATTGTTGGGTTTTTGGTTTTTGGACTGCGTGTTTCTTCGGGGAGAATGCTTATCCATTTCCAGTTCCAGTTTCCAGTTCTACACGTTTCAGTGCAAACAAATCAAAGTCCCGAAAAACTTTCAAAACGATGCTCGAAGATATACGGAATCAGAAAGATTTAAAGAAGAAATCGGCTTTTGGCTTCTTTTAATTTTATTTTTTGGGTTAAGACACCCCAAAAGGGCGGTAGGGGGTTAAAGGGGAGTATCGGAAAATGGAAAACTTTAAAATGGGATTTTGGAAGGCTGCGCGCTTTTCTCTTTGCTCAACTTTGCGGTCGAAAGAGGCGACAAGGCATGAAACCGGTAAATTAAAGCAAAAGGATAAAGTTTAATTGGAAAACTATTTTTTGCCCGTCCACCCCGCAGCCCCCTTTATTGTCTGGCTACCTACCCCAGCCACTGCCTCCGCCATCGTTCCTTAATCTGCTTACCTTTAGTTTTCTTAATTTCATCCATTCTGTCGTGGCATTATATCCACGAGTGTGAAGACAAAAGTTTCGCTTCCATTTCCGCTTCCAATATGACTGCCTATCCCCCTCCACTTTCCAGCATTCCCCCCTTCCCATCACACACACACACACACACACACGATTGGTGAATGAATTTTAGCAAATGAATAGAAATTAAGTTTCCTTGCCGCTCCACTGCCCGCCCAACTACTGCAACGCCCCAGGCTCTTGCCACCCCCTCTGGCGTCCCCCACCTGGCGTCCCCCTCTCAGGCAGGTGAGATAATGCCGTTATTGTCGAAAAAGTTTAAAATATGCCGCCTTTTATAAAATTTAATGAGAAAAGTTGGTGTTATAAATTTTTGTATGCGGTGAATTTATTTGCTGATTGCAGCAACTCGGAACGGCACTGGAACTGCGACTGGAGTGGGAAAAAAAACGACCGACACTGCACAATTCACAAAGTTTTTACCCATCTCAAGACTGATTGCCATTTGAATGATTCCTGAAAGGTATCCTTGGATAAGAACTTTCTGATTATCGACTGAGCAGAATAGGATACCCACTAGGCATCTTTATAAAACATTTCTGAAACGTTTCTGATTAATACTATTAATCAAAGGAACGATTTATCGCCTTGATAGATTTGAGGAATCGAAGAATTCCTCACGATCTTGTATTTTCCAGTAGCCTCAATTTATCTTAAAATCTTTTGACACAGATCGAAGTATAATGAAGTCCTGATTCATAAAAGCCAGTCCCTTTTTCAAATTGGGCTTAAGTTATACACATTATTTGAAAGAAAGTGACTCAAAATTATAAATTTTGGCCAAGAGCCTGACCTGAGTGCCTTTGGGCCAAAAACTAAATAATTTTAGACACCTTTTTGTAAGTTTTTTGGCCAATTTTTATCCGATTTCTAAAGAAAATAGCATTTATGAATCAGGGCTTCAATCCCCGTCGATCTGCATTAAAATTTTTTTAAATTGCAACAAAAAATATTTTTTCGATTTTTGCAATTTAGGAAAGGGGTACCATCATTAAAATTGTCAAAAATCGAAAAAATATTTTTTGTTCTACTATTGAAATATTTTAACGCAGATCGAAGCGGAATAAGGTCCTGATTGATAAATGGTATTCCTTTTTTAAATCGGTTTAAAATTACGAAAAATATGTGCAAAAAGGTGATTAAAAAAACTCAAATTTGGCCAAAAGCAAAATTAAAATATTTCATAAAGTTTTATGAAACATTACATACCGGGAGGCTAAATAAGTCTGGTTGGAACTCTAATTAATCCCTCCGTCATACTCCCCCCCAAAATTTTGCCACAAACCGAAGCCCTATTGATGGCATCCAGCCAGCCGCGATAATTGTCATCTGTTTTGCATTATAATAGAGCCTGGCTATGCAGTTACTGGGCCTTTGATTGCCAACTACACAGAAATGGCATACCATAAATGAAAATTTCATTTTCACAAAGCGGCCGGCAATATTTGCCACTAATATGCGGCCAACACGGCGGCACAATGGAGCCCAAGAGCCGCATCTGAAATGCATATTTATGAGGCCGTTCGGCGGCATCAGTGCCACATATTGTGGCCAATATATCTGGCTATAGCCTCTGTGTCTATCTATTGCCTATGGGCACGCATCAGGGAGCTCAACCGCTAACTGTGCGACTCGAATTTGCATTTTGCAGCTTTGCACTTTTGCAGTTTTGCAGTTTTTTCCATTTTTGCATTTTGGCCTAGTGCCTAGCCTAGAAACAATTCCTCATAATTCCAGCTCTGGGCAAAACTCTCTCTTTTTGCCACATTTTGCGGCACGTACGCCTCGCACAACCGAATCTGAATTGAAAATGAATTATTCTGAAACGAATGCAAAGCTTTTTATCGCAAAACGGAATCTATAAGTCAGACAGTGGGTTCCCTGCACTGCACAAAATATATTTATTTTCGACTGTTAGAAGGTGTGACAGAGGCCTTTCACTCTTTTTTAATTACTCTCGCATTCCACATTAAAAAAGTGTCATTACAAGCGTTTAGAATTTATGGAAAACGCATAGTTGTGAGTCCCAGAAACTAGACTCGACTCGAATAAGAAATCCATTTTTTTGGCTGCAATAACATTAGGTTATATGTACCTCCATAAATTACCGACTCATTACATGCCTCACAGGTATCGAGTGTCGTGGTTTCGCGTACTCATAACACGACACATAAAAGCCATAAAGTCAAATTTCATATTTCATATTGGCTTGCCGCAAATTATGGTTTCCCCTCACGTCTGCCAGGTGGGCGCACCCCACAGCCCGGTAGCACTCAGGCGGTCATAATAATCACGCATTAATATCATAAATTCATGGCTCTAACTACCGAATCCAGAGGCAGACCTGGGCTCGGCCAGAAATCATAACAATTTGATGTATTTTGTGATAGATATGAACACACACCATGCATATGAAGTGGGCTTTGGGCTTTCCCTGGACTGAAACTAAGGCTTTATCATAATTGGTTTCGAATATTTGGCAACCAAGAAATACCGTAATGAATTGGTTTGGACCGAAAAAGCCTTTGGCACATCGTTAAAGGGTCAAAACCAGAAAAAAGAAGAGGGAATACTTGAAAGGAACTTTTATGGCGGCCTCTTCAAAAGTGTAATTGAACTCCATTGACCGACCGAAGGACTTTCAGTACGCAGGACCCGCAATAAACATAATGGTCTGGCAGTGCCAGTCATCGGCCCATATGGAGTATGAAATTGCCGGCTGACACAATGCGAAGAAGGTCTCATAGTTTGAGGCCGAATATGATATTCCACCCACCCGGTTGACATTTCAATTTATTTCGCCATAAATAAAGCAATAGAGTCGAACCCTTTTTGCCTTTTTGCCCAATTCAGGCCCGACTCGGGCAGTCTCACTCCCCGCAAAAAGTTCGCAATTCACAATATTTTTGGGCCATTGATGGAACCCCACCACAGTCGGTCCATTAATTATACGCCCACTTCACAAAAGGCAGGAAAAGTCAAAATATTGACAGCTTAAACTTGCGGAGATCCTGTGCAATTGCCAGGACTTGCAATTATTCAACGACAATGCCGGCGCTCGCAACAATCGGAAAACGGAAGCAAAAAATATCCTTTCTTCATATCCGTTTATCATTTTTGACCTTCTGCGCAGAATTGCTGGAGGACTCTGATTTCGATTTCGATTCCGCCTTTTGTGGCGGCCACTTTGCGTGGGGGTGGGAGTTCTATTTAAGTTATTGTTCCATTTATGAGGAGGCCCAGGTTGGGCAAGGACTCTGGCAGCAGTGAGAGGACTCGCAGGACTAATGAATTATTATGCCCGGCAACGCACGCCCCTGTCCTGAATAATTTCTGTAACTCAAAGCTGGCTTTGTTGCGAAAATTATTAAATGGCCCGGAATGAATGATTTAATGACCCTGCCGATGGATAATTGAAGGCCTGTCCAGAGAAGGGTTCACTCCTATGACTTCCATGAAAAAGGGGTTGACCCTTAAAGTTATGGAACTTAAAGCCTCCTTGCTATCCATTCCTGTTTGCAGGTCACAAGTCACGAAGTGCACATAACAATTCTCGGGCAATTTTCCCGGAAAGTGCCAAAACGGATTTCTTCACACCAAAGATGTCTTTGTTTTGTCCTGGCTCGTCCTGCCGCGTCCGCATTCATAAAGTCATATGCCATGAAAACTGTGCTCCGGTTTTCGCCAGGAAATGCACGGAAATGAAAGGAAAGGAGCCACCGTGTCCTTTGGGAGATATCACAATCAAAGCGTTGTGTTCTTTACTACCGCTGCGCCACTACCACTTCCAGGACTTCTAGGACGTCTAGAGGGCGTGGCAGGGGCAATTCGCCAAATGGAAATATTATTGGTCTGCATATAAAGTGAATTTTATTCCGCTCACCATGCAGAAGAGCTCATAACTTTCGGCCAGGATAATGCACACGTCCGCGCTCCTTGAGCCTTGATGTTTTGTTTCGGTTTCGTTTTATGTGAATAAAGCTGTTGGGTACAACTGGAGTAAGTATTGACATGGAAAGCCAACGACTTTGGCCAGAAATGTTGACGTTGCGAATGGATAACGACTGTAGTGCTTGTTATGCCCCAATAACTTGTCCATATCCTGTCGGTTGATGGCTATCTCGCATGGCTTGGGCGAATTTCCCATATTGATTGAGTTCAAGCCGAACTCCTGCTTTGGACTCCCTTAGTTTCCCTTTTTTCTCGGACTTGAAAGTGGCCAAAGGTAATGAGTTATCCCCGAGCCAGTGCAGCCAAAGGTATGCTAATTTTTCCAATCATTAATTTTCTCAAAATATGCAAATAGGTAATTCAACTGAAAACTTTTTCGCCAATAACGATGATGACGGGACATAAAACGGAGACCAACCAGGAGTTGTAAAAATCTAGACGTCTTGGCCAACCTTTTTTCACATCTCAGCGATTCGATCGGATGACGAACCTGCGCATTTCAATTGTTATTAAAAAAGGAAAAATGAAAATCTGAAAAAATGAGAAGGAAAGGAGAGTCAAGCGGAAAATATCCTTAACCCCGGCAGAATTATCTGCGTGACTGGGTTGGGTTGCTGGTATGGTATTCCGGGCTTAAAATGAAAATGAAAATGGTCCTGGCTTTGGGATGGGATCCACGGCAATGGCCGTCGCCGTCGCCGGGACCGGGGCCGGGGCCGGGGCTTGGGCCCAATCGCTGTGAGAAATTATCATAAAAATCGCGCAAACTCCGTGTCTGACTTTAAAGTTTCGGCGGGAGGAGAAGGACGAGGAGCAGCATCCTTGCTGGGGTGACTCCGGCATCCGGCATCGGTGGTAGCTGCTTCCTTTTTAATATTCCCGTCATACGCGTTGTCATTTTTGTTGTATTTGATTTTAATACGAATTTCACATTTTACAATCAAATTAATTGGTCACGCTGCCGCAGAATTACACCCGTCGAAAAGGGATACACAGCTACAGCTACAGCTACAGGGCTTAAGCCAACAAACAAGTTCCTCTAAGGGATGCAGATCTTGGTCTGCGCCGAGGCGAAGGGATGGGCCCAGGACCTTATTGTCATTGTCGGCCCATGGTGCACGTGAAGTCTGCCGAGCGTTGCTAATTTATGCAAATATTGACTCAGTTCGAAGGCAAAAGGCTGTTCAATTAGTTCCGCGATATTTATTATTTTGTTCTGTGAATTTTGAATATTCAATTTTGGGTGCAATTTCATGGCTGCCGGCTTGAGCCTTCCAAATTAATTTGTAATTCGTTGGCAATTTGGCAGATGAATTATCATCGTATTACCCCGAATCGTATTATTCACGCCCGCCAAGAAGCTAAATGCCACGATTTATTCGAGACTATTTGCATATATGTATGTATTTATTGGGAGTTGTAGGTATTCCCACAACGATCCGTGAACTGTGTGAACTCTGGCCATGTCATCATTTCATATTTCATCCGGCGATCGCACCAGGGGCGGTCTCCCGTCAAATCGGCGCAGATTAAAGATGGCCAAGAGAAGCTGGGCGGCCCATAAATCGCACGGATTCCTCTTGAAAAGTTCAAAGTGAACTTGACTATATTTAGACATCGGCCAGCGTTTGATCGGCGGCGGTCGGAACAGATTCCAATGAAGATGTATCGCAAATCCCAGCACGACACCAATCAAATTTGGAGGAGGCTTTCGGCCAGGTTAAGAAGGAACTTATATACTAATTAGGGGGATTTTTGTAGGGGCGGGAGATGACTATAAACAAAAGCCAGATATGATTTTCGGGTTTTACAAATAAATAAAAAGTTCTACAAAACACTTTTGTGTCACACTACGATTGCAATGTATCTCCATGTTTACTCCTGTTTTGGATGCATCCACAGCCTAAACAAAGACCACTCTGCAGTCTGGAGATGGAGGAGAACTACACCGCCCCCCGGCCAACCGGGTCCACTCCAGAGCAGTTCAATAAAATAGGAAAATAGAATCATAAATCAGCAGATTAATATTTTATGAAGTGTATTGTAGCCGGAGCTCTGGCCCCAGGAGTTGGGGCATCGCTATACCATATTTCGGGGCCCGGTTTCCGAGGGTCTCGGAACAAACGACTTCCCTTTGTTTACCATAAATTCGTTAATAGACGCTGCCGCGTGTAAACAAATCACTTAAACATTTTCCAATTGACGCCTGACATGATTTTTTCCTCCGTTCGTAGTCCACAGTCTCCAGAACGGGGCCCGAGATGGATCCACATCGATAGATGAATATTTATTTAGTTGTTGAAGTACGGGAAGTATCACAAATTGTAAATCTACTTGTTGTTACATCGGATTTTCTTGTCCAGGCCGGGCTGCCTGAAAAAAGCAAACCCATTTTGGCTGCGGACCGAGTGTGGAAACTGGCTTGGAGGTCCGGCCTGTGTCCCAGCTGCGAGGTGGGATTAAAGGAAACTTAAAGTTCGTTTAGGTCTCTATTGCGGGAAACTATCCTATCGCCCCTCTCCGCAATTAGTAATCAAGCATCGGGACTGACCAAGTGAGACATTGGCCATCGGGGGGAACTGGGATACCGGAGGATATCTCGGCTGCCGTGTCAGATACAAATGCAAGTGCTTCCCAAAGATACGGACGGGGAGCCGACAATCTGTCGGATAAGGTTTTATGAAAAGTTCAATTAATTAGCGGCGATTTTCCCCTGCACTCGCATAAATTTATAATCAATGCATTTATTTGTGATTGGTTTTTTTTCAACACAGCTACTGCCGCTGTTGCATTGAGGAGGACGTCGCGCCGTCTGCCAGCTGCCAATACAATTCATTTGCGCCACATCACCTGGCAGCCACCGCCCCGCCCTACGCCCATGGCAATGCCCCTGCCCATGCCCCTGCCCATGCCCATGCCCATGCCCATCTTTAGACAGGTCGAAATACCAGCTCGCGATGGATGAAAACAAATTGTGGCTCTGCTGACTTCTCCACCAGCTCCAGCTCCTGGTTCGGTTCGATACCGTCTGACAGCACACGTTCCTTTTACTTTTTTATGGTGTGTGTCTTCGCCTCGCTGTGCTTTCGTTTTTTTTTTTTTTTTATTTGTAAACAATAATTTTTTACAATATATTTGAGACTGAGCTGCAGATGCAGCTGCAGTATCAGCATCCACATCAGCATCTATCTCTCAGATACATGGCCCCAATTTTATGCTGCAATCTGTTTACGTTATTAAATTTGTTCGGCAATTGCCTTTAAGCACAAGGTAAATATCGTAAATTTTATGCATTAGGAATTCCAGAGATCGAGGGCCAATAACTGGGAGAACTTTATGATATTGGAACACCAGATCCGCCTTCGCATATTCTAATATTTGTAATTGAAAATTCCCAACCATCATCGGGAACCCATAAATATTTCCATAGCTAGTTGACAATTTGCTGCGCGTGTTAATCAGTTTTTATGGCGTAACCTAGAGGAAGGTCTAAAGGAGGCCCTTATGAGGTAGTAAGTACATTTAAATGTGCCCCCAAGGGGCATGCCGCTAATTGGTATTGAGGACTGCCCACGGCAGCCATGGGACCGACGGCGCCAGCGGCGGCTTTTGACAATTTCATCGGGTTCAGCGGATGAAGAGGCACCTCGGCCAAAGATACATTGCGATAAGTCAACTCGAGTCAGAGCTTTGACAATTATTATGGCCCGAGTGTCAGGGACAAGCTGTTAGAAGTCGAGGTATCCGTGAGATACGACCTGCTTGAAGTACACTCGCAGAAATTGAGTAGAAACTCAATTTCGAACACTTTCCCCGCCACCAACTACCTGGGTTTTGTTCTCAGTGGAAGAACCTGGGATTGGGCTGCGCATGCGCAGACATTTTGGACATGTTGCTGGTGCGATATGTCGCCTGGCGATGGCAGCTCCGTTCTCACAGATTTCAATCACGTTCCCAATGATTTTTATGACGGAAAATTGAACCTTTATTTATCTATCTATCTGGCCATCTATCCGACCATCTATTGGATGTCTATCAGCTCGGCATCGGCCCTACCTGCTCGGATGTTTGCGGGTGTAATTTTAATTTGAAAATGTCGCCAATCCGTTTCTAATTGCGCCGAATAACCCGCCGGATAACCCATAAAGCAAAATTTGTATGTCCCATAGGCTATACGGCCACTTAATTAATGGGTTTGCTTCTGCGCGAACGTGCTGGGAAATTGTCGGTTATTTGCATGTTCAATTCGATACGAAAAAAATACGAAATAAAGCCCGGAGCAATTCCCGGGTGATTTGTGCCCCCGCCTCGGTCATGGGAATTATTTCTGCAGCCTTATGCCAGCTGAATATCAAACGGCATTTATAAATTATTAGTTTATTACAACTCGTCCAAACTGTCGTCATTTGCCGGGCTGGCTGGGCTGGCTGGTCAGTTGCCTGGATTGTTCCCAGGCCGAATCGATTGAGGTGCTAATTTGTTTTATCGTCCACGGATCGGAACACGATGACATGAATTTTTATATAGGCCCCCAACCGACCTACGCGGAATTCTGCGTAATCCAGCCAAGTCCGGGCTACTCCGTCCGTACTCCGGACTCCCTGCCCTTTGTTGACCGATTCGATTCCCATAGTTGGCGAATCTTATCAGCGATCTCAGAAACTCATAAACTCAAAACTAGTTTTCCCAAAAAGCGATTCATATTGCGAATATCCATATTCAACGAATATGAAAACAAGTCTCGCTTTGAATCTCCACGAAACATAGCTTATGATTATCGTAACTTTCCATATCTGAATCATTGCATTATTTAAATGTGGTTATTAAAAGTTATTAGCTCCTAAGTTGATTGTTTAAAATGTTTCTATTTAGAAAATATTAAATTGAAGAACCAACATTTCACTATACCTAACAAAGTAAACAAAATTTCTATCCATATGGATGACAGAGTCCTATCGGAGTTCTTATCAAGCGGTAGGGTCCGACTTACCTGTCTCGTTTAACTCATTTCAATTGGGACTCACTCTTCGCCTCTACATCCTGTCCCTTTCTGGGTCTCCTTATGGATGACGTGTGTCATCTTTGGCGACAATGTCGCGACGAAAACGACCACAACGGAGACGTCGTCGGGCCGTAAAAAACAGCAAGGCCATAGAGTCGCCTTCTCTCTGGGCCACCTTATCAAAATTTCCCGTCAAGTAATTTATTGTATTTCTACTCATTGCTTCCTTGCGGCTCATCCTTCGTCCTGGACGCTACAGCAAGTGCACTGGGTATGTGTCTTTGTGGCCATTTGCTTTATGTCTTGTCACATTTTTATGGCCAAGAGACAGGGCCCGCCGTATGGCATCGATTTTTATTATTTTTCTACGGATAAAATAAATATTTACCCATTTTATGATTAGCCAAAGACGAGGGCTTGTGCCCAAAAACCCTGGCTCCATTGTTTGAGCCATTGTAACTATTTAATGCATTTTTAAAGAACCTCAAATTTAATAGACTCGAAGCCAGATGGAAGTGCGAGATATCCATCCGATCCGGGGGGATCCGGGGAGCGACGAAAAAATGCCAGCGCCCTAATGTCGTCGCCTTGGACGGTGGTGTTAATGTTACCAAAACATTTCTGGCCGCATAAAACTCTTTTCATTGTTTTCAATTAAGAAAGTTAATTATTTGATTATTATCAGCATTAATTGCACGGGCCGGGGCCGGGCCGCTTGCTCTTAGTTTCGACTTGGAACATTCTGATTTATTTCCATTCCATCGCTTTGCATTCGGGAACATGGTTAAAATATATATATATTTGAATGCCCGCCTAGATGGTTGCATTGATTCCAGTCCCTTTCCCTTTGATATATTGCTTTTACATGGAAATCGGGGCCAAGACTCGTAAAATAGCGTTGACTTGATGAGATTGACAGGGCTAGGGAAAAAATTTCATTGTTTTTTCGATGGTTTATTGCCTAAAAATAGGCATTAATTGGCTCAGTCTTAGGCAGGAACACGATGATTCACTTAGAACTCATAAAGTTCCTTACAAAGCTTACTTATTCCTGAAACCACTTGCCACCCCAAACGGCCAAAGGCCTAAGCCACTCCCCTTGGCAAATATTTCACTTGGCGGCGAACAATTTGTCATAATCATAAATCATTTCTGAGCGCTAAATCCAGAGCCCAATGCAGGCCGGGCCAGGACACCAGGCGGCAACAAAAGGACTAAACGAAATCACCGCATATTTCACAGCAGGATATTGGCCTCGAAATTGCCCCGCAAAACATAACGCTCTCCGATCGGCGAAGGGGAAGTCAAAAAATATATGTTGTCGGTGGGGAAGTGGCGAGAGGAAGAGTCCTTGGAGCGTGTATATGATTTTCAATTATATCAAGCACCGCACAAAAGTTGTTTGCACATATGTCGTATCTCATCAGATTGTTTGCCAGGACACAGCGAGGCGCATCCTTTTGTGTTCCTTTCTCTTCGCCCTCGGTGGCTCATTTAGTGGTGACAAAGTTTTTCCGTGAAACTCCTGCAAATGTGCAAGCTTAGTGCGAGGGTTCAGTGTCCGAGGATAAAGTGCAAGGATGTGCCGGGCGGGGTCACTCCACACACCCGCCCGCAGACACAATTCAATTAATTGTGACAAATAATTTATGAAATTCCTCACATGACTCTGCGTGTCTGTGTTTGTAAAAATAAAAAATCCATGTATCAAGGCGTATATGACAAGCATTTCCAATTTGATGTCCTTGGGGTGGTTATGGACTCTCCTGGTCCCACCACTCCCGGTCGACCTTGTCAGTTAACCCCTTTCTAAGGCGCAATAAGCCGAGTGGCGTTTGAGCCTGTTTGGCACTTCAAAGCTGTCATCGTTGCGGAGATTGGACACAAAAAAATATTGGGGGACCGCAAGGGAAAATCGAATTACGGATGAGAAGTCCTCCTGACAAATGGTGCTTCTAACTCTCTAAACACTCGGATAAAAAAGTAACCTGTTGGGTACTTGGAAAACCGGTTTATACTTCCCAACTTCATTTGCAACTCCATTCTCAGCTGCGTTGAAAATCTCTTTATGACACATTTTGATATTTATTTATTATCCTGTCACTGAGATTTAAAAAACCAAAGCCACCCCAATTTTTAGGACATTTTATTCAAAGGAAAAGGACGGCGCTCACTTGTCGCGTGTCGGGAGAAGACAAAGCAAACAAATAGCTGTCAGCAAGTGCTCTCGAGGACATTCTTTTTTGCAGATATATTTTTTTTAAATACACTTGAGCAAAATTAAATGCACACTTATGTTGGGAAAAAGTGAGTCCTGCCGGGGGAGGGGGATGTAGGCGTTGGAATTATGGCAAATTGACGAAGCGAACACAAGTGGATTCCCGGCCCGGCCGGGTCGTCCTTCGCCTTTGTCAGAGCAAATATTTGACCAGATGCGGCACCACTCCTGTTTGTGTGGGTCCTGTTTTGTCCTTGCACAGACACAGATAGCTCCTGCTACGGATTCACTTAATTTTTTATGACATCCATATGGGGATCAAAGCGGATTTGGCGAGTTCGATGCTTCGGAAATTGCTTGCCGGCTATCGACCTGCCACCGTCTGAGGGCCAGCTTAGTTCCACGAAATATGAGCGAAAGTATCTATGAGATACGATGCCCGAGATAGGCCGTTCTCGGCCTGCCTGGCTTATATTGATAATTTATGGTGGGGCACTGGGAAAAAAACCACGGTCTAAAATATGCCCGAGAAACTTTTGTGGAAGAGGAAGGGCCTTCCTTGAGCCACCCTAGACCGAAACTCCCCTTTATTTCCCCCCCTCAGTCGTGGAAAAATCCACCGTCTCCCGCCTGCAAAGGTAATCTAATGAGTCGGGCGTTCAATTAGCTCCAGAAATTTTTCGGCAAGAAAAAAATATACGTACTTAATGGCAATTAGGCGGATTGCTTTATATTTCAGGGCCACCCCGTCCGGAATCATCATCATTTATGAGCTCCAGCTTTTCCAGGAAGAGGAGGACCTTCAGCTTCCACCGAACTAATTGAATTTTGACGTTGGCCCGTCCATCATTAGTCCTGGCGGCATGTAAAAAAGGATACTTAACGCAAATTACTGGAATTTATCAGTCGCCCAGACAGACATATAGATACATCCCCAAATGACTGCAATAACTGCAATCGATGGCGGCCGGAGTGCCGGGAGTGGAGTACGGGATGAATGTGGGTGGTCAGCTAATTTCCTGCAGTCCTTGGTGGAAAACGCTTTTCCTTTTTTTTTTTGCCTTTGCTTGCTTTTTCGCTTATTTTTCAGCGCGGAAATGCCGAAAGTGCATCTGATTTATGTGCGTTGCAAACTTTCAACTTCGCAGCGATTTCGCTTCGATAGTGGGGGCCACCGCCCACCCACAGATACACCACCCACCCACAGACACTCACCCACACTCATACAAATATTACACGCACGGCACACGAACAAAGGAAACAACAACCGAAATCGGACGCAGAGCCAAAAGTTGGCGTTAAAACTAAAATTCCATAAATTAAACTCCTGGCTGGATGGCCGATGCCTGAGCCGGGGCCGGGGCCGTGGCCGAGGCCGAGGCTCTCGCCTGGCTGGGGCGAGGGTGGAAACAAAAGTTTCGTTTCTACCCCCCGACTCGGTGATAAATCACAGATCTTTTTACATAAATTTATGCTTTGCCATTTGCTGTGGAAATTTCCCCCTTCCCTGGGCCAGCTACACCTACACCTAGGCCACCGGCTAATGGCCAACACTTGGTGGGTGTTTGGGGGGCGGTATCCTTGCAGTCGTCCTGCTAAGTGCACGCCATGTCCTGGCGCACCAACACTGTGGCAAGGAATAGCCACATGAACGCGACTGCTTATCGCCAAAAATATGAAAACTACCTTTTCGAATGGGCGGACGTGGCTGAGAAATCGGTGAGCCAAAGGATATGGCGCACTTAGCAGCAAGGACCTCACAGTCTGCTGCTCCCAGAGAGTGGATGTGGGTGTGGGTGTGGGTAGAAACACGCTTGATAAAGAAGGAGCTGCATAAAAAGTTTCAACTGCAAACGAAAACTTTTGACCTTTACGAGTATGTGCTTCCAAAAGGGTCATGTACTTTCATATGTGTTTCAAAAAAGGGTACAGTGCAGTTCATGATTGTAATAGTTGTTAATATTGGGGATATACATATATTTTAAATATTAAAATATAGGTAATAAGGAAAATATATGCAATTAAATTAAATTTGAATGTAATTCCACTCTAGAGCCCTATACTTTTGTTACGAACTGTACTTCTAGCTTATGTACAAACTCACATATACCTCAGTTATATGTACATCAGGATATATCACACATATAAACTGCACTTGCCTCATATCCTGATGCTAGTTTGTGCTGAGTTTGCAACGCGTTATTTTAAAAACTTCAAGAACTAAAATACAAATATATACTTGGCTGTGTGTGTTCACTGTACTTGTGTGAGTTGTGCGAAAAGAACAAGAGTGACTGTGCCTGTGTGAGGATACTTCGCCCCACGACTGTTTGAGCTCGTACTTTTATTTATCAAGGCAGTGCAATCCTGTGACAGGAAGTTGAGCAAAAAAAATGGAAACCCAAATGGGACTTCAACTATTTAACCAGAATTCTTGGATGCCACAAGTTTTTATTAAATGTTTGATAAAGTATTTTGGATAATGGGCTATTAAATAGAAAATTGCATGCCACTTTGGCCACCCAAATTAGAGGCCCATGCAAATGTGGCAGCGACCACCTGCAACAATTGCAACTGCAATTGCATCTTGGTGGCCATGGACGAGCAGCTGCTCTCAGATCATAAAAACACAGCCAGAGTCCCTGGGATGGATGCACTTCAAATGCAACTGCAACTGCAACTAAAGCTGCGGGACTGGAATAAAGTCGTAAATAAATAAGCCTAGAAAATGTCGCGTCGCTGTCCGAGAGTTGCAGAGTTGCTGCTGCTGCCACGGCGCTTCGTGTCCGCATTTTGGTATTCAAATGAGTCTAAATGAGTCTCTACACGACGTGGACTGGCCAACTGTTTTCGCATTTCTTCCCCCCATTCCCCAGGTCCCCAGTCCCCAAGTCCCCATTGCCCATTTTTTTATTTTATTTATTTATGTTATTTTTGTGTTGACTTGTTGCTGTTGCTGCTGCTGCTGCTGCTGCTTCTTGGCTCGCATATTTTATGAATCAAGTCGCTGGTGCTAGTAGCGTGTGTGAAATGCGCGACGTTTGTTTAATTTATATGTGAATGCGCACGCGCAGTCACTTGCCCCTCCTGCCCCATCCCCCATCCCTCCAGCCTGCCCCTCTCCTAGATGGCAGCAACACGCAATGTCCAAATATTTTGCATATTTTTTACTCGCTTTCCAATAGCCAACTCACAATATTTATGGCCCACGCTCGCCCCGCCACAAAACTAGATCATTTTAATGATCTAACTGGCGATCGGCAGGAGGAGTACCTCGGCCGCAATTGGACTTTGGAGCTGGCGAAACGCCACATCCCGGACCTCCAGAGCAGTGGCGGTGGCGGTGGTTGGTGGCGCCACAGATTTCGCCTGCTGTGGAGCCCTGTTTTGGGTGGAAGTCGTGACTAATTACAGAAATTAAAACGCTGTAATTTAATTATGTATCTGCGATTTGTTATCGGCCCTGGCGTCGCCCATTTTAGCTGCCCGCCCCCTTCTCACTATCGCCGTATCAAAGTCAATATGCAAAAGGACACTGGGAGAAAATGCTTTAAATAACTATAAGCATTAAAGAGCTGAAGGAGCAACCATATCTTTCTTTCTTTAAAACTTTTTATTAGTGCAATATCAAATAAAAAATACTCAGTAGTAATGCTAATGGTGGTATCCCGAGGGGTACTCCAATGAACTCCAATCCGAAGAGCTGGCGGGGGACAAAGTGCAATTCATTTGGCCAAATACAAATACGGCAGGAGTTCACAAAAGCCCAACATTGTATGGAAGACAAACGAAAAAAAAAAAAAAACAACAACGGACATTGGGCATTGGGTCTTAGGACATGGACTTGCAACAGAAACTAGAGTGGGAGGAGTTGCAAGTTGGTGTTGGCGTTTTCCAACTCCATCGATATGCACTGATTTCCATATTCAAGCGATTTCGGTTTGTTCAGTTTGCAATTCAGTGGCGGATATGGAGGCTCTGCTCTGAGCCAACTTTGACTAACTTGGCTTGTTAGATAAAATGGCAAACAAATTTGTGGTGCGATCCGAGTTTCAGA
The DNA here is from genome assembly GCA_018150405.1 of Drosophila varians. NCBI lineage: Eukaryota > Metazoa > Arthropoda > Insecta > Diptera > Drosophilidae > Drosophila > Drosophila varians. Next base: position 5,218,762 of record JAECWK010000125.1, read on the forward strand.
TAAATGGGGAGAGCGTTGCATCGTTTATGAATAGAAATCTCATTGCTTATCCATCGGATTCCTTGCAATGTTTTGCCCCATAATATTTATGGATTCGGTTAAATGGTAATTCGAAAACTATTTCCAACGATAATGAAGCGAATTCGATGAAAAGTGAAAATTACTGCAGCGACGTTAATGAAAACAAACAAGAATTCGCGCAGGGCAATAAAAATCAGTGCCCCGATCGCAATCTGGAATCGTCGAATATATCTATATATGTATATGGTGTATGGGATATAAAGATATTGTGGCGACGACAGGGTGTAATTTAAATTGTATATTCTCCGGCATGTGAGCAACTTTTCGTAATTGATTAAAATGCATTTCGAACTGGAGGCTTTTGGCATTTGGTTTTTGGGCAGCGATTTCGATTTTTTTTTTTTTTTTTGTAAATCCACATAGAATTCCGAGCAAGTGCCATTAGGTTGGTGCCAGAGCCATCCATACATATTTATAGGATATGTTTATATATCGACCATTCCATCGAATTAGCTCGAAAAAATTCAAAGACCGGCGAGGCTGGCGAGGATTTTGCAATTTGTGAATGAAACACAAAGTGGAAAATTTCTGAATTAAATTCCTTTCGAAGCGACAATGGCTATTTGCATGAGATCTGGAGTCCACCACTTGACCACCTGAGATCCAATGCAAATGCGATGCCATTTTCCCGAGAATCGATTGACAACTTTTCGGACCGCCTAATGCATCTCATTGGTCCGGCCAGCTGTGAATGTTTCGATAGCCCAGCAAAGATTCTTGGCTGGTTTTTTTATTAATGGTTACGGGGAATTCATAAGAAATGCTTATGGAGCAAAGGAATACATTTTATATTTAATGTAATCGAACTGAAATAGGCAAGGCCAATCATTATTTTATATAATGCTCAAGTCCCCAGATACATAGTCTTAGCCACCAGCCGAGTCGAGTTGGCCAAAAACAAACAACTCCAATCACGTTTCTCAAAGCGGCCGAATCGAGACTCATAAGAGCGCGAAACATTTTGTTGTTATTTTGTAGTTGACACCCGAAAAGCGCCGCCCCCTTCCGCCACCAGCCGCCCCCTTTTGGCCAGCCTCTGTCTCTCACCTGGGCCAGCACCTGCGACGGTCGCCAATCGATGGCTAAATGCTGTCCTAGGCTGCCCACACTGAAAGAAATGAATCGAAAGCGGGAAACAAGTATTTTCCTGTGGCCTAGTATGTTTTCTTTCAGTGTAGGCATCCGAGGGGGTCGGGCATATGGTCTTTTGTATCGCCAGACCGTGCTCCATGCTTTTGGCAGACAAATGCTTCGCACTGTTTGGGCCAATTCAATGAATTTTCGGCTAACTGTTGATGTTGCGGTTATTTTCCAAAGTCGGCTCGCATCAATTAAGAGGTGTGCACGGGCCGAGTCAATTAAGCTGCCGGCACTCTATCTAGCCCCCTCTATCTGCAGTTGTGGCCCCTCGTTTGGAACATGCCCCTTCCGGCTAGACAGACATCTTCCATAATGCCGCACGATTGCCGATAATCGGCTGAGATCCCCTCCCTCCCATGTTGCTGGTTTGCTGGCAATTTGCTGCAGCAATTCATAATAACTGGGCCCGCTACCACCCACAGGGCGGTTGTTAGACCGCAGAAAGGGGGTCCGGGGGCAATCAGATACAAGACCCACCAGGGTTGCCTGCCTGCCTGACTGCCTGCCTGGCTGCAACCCCCTCTAGCCCCATCCCGTTGCCAAAATGGAGTTCGCGTCGTCGTCGTCGTCGTTGTCGACTCCAATCGAGGCGAGTCATAGAAAATTGCTGCAATTTTATATTTACAGCAATTGGGCACAGGGATGGAGCCACAGAGCGAGTGAGCCGGAGCAAAGGCAAATGTAAAAACATGAACTTAAAAATACATAATTGCATATTCCACCCGGGACCAGCCAGCAAACCAAAACCAACCAACCAACCAACCATCCAACCAACCAGCCAGGCAAACAGCCAACGGAGCGATTTTTTTGTTTTCCCCGAGACCCCCAGTATCTGGCTTCCCCTTGCCAGGCTGAGACCCAGACTCTGACTCAGTCTCAGTCTTGGTTCCAGTCCCAATTGCCAGCCCAAGTTGGACACACAGAAAGCTCTGAGCTGACAAACAACCAAACACTCATACGTCACGTTGATTGGAAATGCGGTACCGTGGTTTGAGATCTTCGGATATATGGGATGGAAATAGATATAGAAAGGAATTCCATTCTTGGGATTATAGATAATAAATCTTTCTTGGAGTACTACTTACATTGGGAATCATCTGAAAATTCCAAAAGTATTACCACATTACCCCAAAGTCTTCACAAGTCACTTAATCTAAATATTTTAATATTTAATTCCCGACTAGCCGAAAGGTTAAATAAATTGACTATGTTGTGTGGTAAATAATTTGATGTAGCGGCAGGCAGCCCACTGACTGTAAATCCAAATTATACATGCAAAACCCCCCCCAAAAACTTTGTAACAAAAATAAAAAACAACCTGAAAAGCACATGAACACTTTACACTCTTCTTCGGATACTTCTTCGTTTTCGGAGGGGCGGAGGATAAAAAATAAAATAGCAAACGTTTTGCATCCGCAATACTGCTAAAAAATGTTAAAAAAAAAAAAAAAAAAAAGTAAAGTGAGGAGAGAAGGAAACAAAATCGAGGCAAATTTCATGACAGGCAAGTAATTTTGTTGTGATTTTTTGATTTGACCCAAACACTCGCTTTTGGGAGTCCAAAAAAAAAAAAAAAAAAAAGAAACAACCAACAACCGACCAACACACTCTCATGCAATTCGGGCTGAAACGTGCAATTTGTATTTGCAGCCCCTCCCCCTTTGCCAGCCGCCTCCCTGTGATCCCCTTTGCCCCGATTTTCCGATTTTCCGTTCGTAACCCCCGAACAAAACGGCAATTATGCCGCGTTTCTGCTCCCAAAACGAGGGGGAAATATATTTGAAGCGCTTAGATTTGGACAGTGGGTGGCAGGAGTCGGACTGGATTGGATTGATTGGAGCTGGGTACGGACCGGGCGGATGGTGGGTTGGACAGGAGACAGAGAGAACTGATATCCGGGTCGGGTCGGATTGGGTCTTTGTCCCGTTGATTTACAGCGCAACACAAAACGATGAATCGATGATTCCAGCATGAGAAATTAGATCGCCTCGCCGGGAACTCATCATCAGTAGCGCTGGCAACTTTGGCCAGCCCCAAAACACACCGCACAGCATTGCCAACATTCAGAAGCAAACAAATCACTGGCTTGGCTTGGCTAGGATCTATTTAAAAAAAGGATACCATTGGGACACTAGTTAATGTCCTTGCGAGGTCTTAAGAGAGGAAGGGGTTTCAATGCCTAACGAGTTCTAAGACTTAGTTTATAATATTATAAAATATTTTAAAATATTTTAAACAATTTAAAGAAAATAAAAAATATTCCTATGCCCATTGTTAATGCTTTGTTTAGAGTATATGTAGGGGGCAATGGGATTGAAATTTTGAAAATTGCTGCTGGGATTGCGGGATTGTTGTTTGCCTGAAACCAGCTCCTCCTCAACCACCTCCTCCTACACCACCTATCCTTCATCCTTTTCCGCTTGCCCCCTCATGGCTCCACCATATGGATACACAAACGTATTTGTATCTGGAGTATAAACTGTAGTAATTTTCTCCACTGGCTCTCCGCTTTGCGCTGGGCTGCCGCCTGGCAAAAATTGGTTTGAAAGTTGACTCGCTTTTCAGTGTTTTCCATGTAATCACATGGCCATTCCTCACAAAACCCGCCCACTCTCCCCACCACCCATCGCCCACCACCCACGGCCAGAGTGGGGTAAGCAGCCAAGCAGTAAATCGCGCTGACTTGCTGCAAATGTCCGGCATCAGCATCCCGCTTAGAATTCCCAACCCGAGCTTTGACTTACCAGATTGCTCCGTTGTTCCCAATCCTCGATTCCGTTTTCGTTTCGGTTCCTTTTCACGCCCTGGGGGCAGGGCCGATCGTCCCGATTAATGCCTCATCATTTGCAGCGGGGGCCTGGAAGGCGGAAAAGCGGGAAAACAACGCAAATTATCTGACCCAGGCAGGGCGTTGCCAGTCAAGTCAATCGCCTTCGATTGTCCCGGCCAAGTCCCAGTCTCATTTGGCCTAATGGCTGCCACTGCCAGGATGCATATTGGCCAAGAGTTGATTGCACTACAAGCACTTTTCAAAAGATATTATAGCGTCCTCATCCTTCCAAATAAATCTTCTGAATGGGGGTCATAATATTTTCGTTCCTTGCTCTTTGTCTCGTCCTAATCCCAAAAACCGCAGCAAGAGTAAATCAAATAGGCCGCAAAAATATCATAGATTGAAGCCAGGAACAGGAATACACATCTTAAGGCCAATTAATCTGGCAGGGCAATATTATGATGGTGTCGATTACCCAAACAGACAGCCACGAGCCATCGACACGTGACCAGGGGATATGGCTTTTTCTTGAGAGGATCCTGCCAGGCTGTCAACTAATCCTGTGCATAATGTTGCCTAAATGCGAGCGCACGTCAGTGCCAGGTCTCAGGCTTGGGCTCTAGCTTAGATTTTCACTGAAAGAAAACTTTGGGAAGAAATCAGCATCCTCGGCTTAGTAAATTTTAGCTTTTATAAACTTTTTTCCCCAGTGCATTATTGATTCTCCAGCATCCATCCACGTGGAGCTGGTGATCTTTGGAAGCCTTTACCTCCGAATCTGCCGACGTCAAAATGCTGCAGATCCAACTCTTTTGCCAGAGGCGACTCAAACGGAGGCCGCCATTGTGTGTCGTGGCCAAATGATGTGGCAAAGTGACACTTGCCGATACACAGATACGGCCACTCAAACACCATTAAGGCGGGTGTGCTGCTGCCACCATAAGGAGGCAGTACTGTACGGGGGGGCATTGCCATATTCCTGTTGATATTTGCCGGAATGATTGTTAGTTTTATTTTATTTTGTGACAATTTCAGCAGCAACAGCAGCAGCAACACCAGCAGCAACAGCAACAGCAGCAGCAACAGCAGGAAATAATAAAAATGCAAACAAATCGTTAGATTTTCGTATTGAAGTGTTTTAGACCAGACCCATGCCCACAGCCATGCCTCCCACCCATTCCTCCCGGGGCATGGGTATGGTTGCTGGTGCTATTGCCTTTTGTTGCTGGTGTTGTTGGTTGTTCACTGGCACTGTGGATTGATTTCACTGAAAAAACACCCAGCTTATTAATAAATGTTTTTATTGATTCCAATACTCCCTACATTTAATCGACATTTTGATTCAAAACTCGAAACGCAAAAGCAGTTTCCATTAATTGTCCGACCCGATAATGTAACAAAGATTAATGATATTGATTAGCAAGTACCCTGTGCCGCATAAATAAAATTCTAATATCGATCGGTGATATCAAAGCGGTCGGAAACAATCAGGAAATGTATTCCGAGTTGTATAAATCCTTTTCATTTTTATTTTGTGAGCCGTAAAATCGGAACAAGGCCCATGGTGGTGGTGACGACGAGGAACTGCGATATCAGGAGGCTGAGACGGCGATGGGATCCGAGAGCTGAGAACCAAACTGAAGCCCGGCAATTTGTGCAATTTTTCTTGTTTAGATTGTTTTCGGTGTTTGCCCGGCGACAACGGGCCGGGTGAGTTTGGTTTTATGCCTGCGATAAGCCCGCACACTGGCCCATAACCATTCTCATATTATTTGTAAGGATTTTTGCATTTATTGCCAGCGCTTTCAAGGATTTACCTCCAAAACACACAGAGACCCAAAACCCAGAGACCCAAACTCCAAACCCCAAACCGAATCCGAATCCGTATCCGAATATGGTTGCAATAGTTATCTTAATAGTTATCAGCGGATTGGTGTTGTCGGTGCAGTTAGTGCGTGGAGCGGCGAGGGAACTTTATTTGTTTCTGCCAGTTATTGCCAATTTGATGGCATTTAAGCGGCGATGGAGACGTTTGCCCTCTCCGGCCGTAAATCCACCAAATTGCCCCAAATTAAACTAAACTAAAAAGCCAGCGAAATTGGTTATAAACACAAAAAAGAGAAGCGGAAACGGGACTGGCATTGAAAACCCGGGGATGTGTGACAAAACTGTTGAAAACTTGTAAATAAACTGCTGGAATGAGAGCGGCAATTACACGCCTCGAATTAACATCCGCATTGGACAATAACTCAACTTGTGTAGCAACCCTCTGGCTGCCTGCCACATCCTCGGCTCCCTTCCAAGTGTATCTCAAAGGTGCGCTGCTGACAGATACAGATACAGAAACAGGACTACCTACGGCAGATCTGCGCTGAGTGATGGCGGAATGAAAGAAATGAAATGATATGCAGTCCAGATCCTATCTGTAATTATTCCCCTTTCATACCAGCGATGACAGTTTGTCAACGAGTTGGCATATTAACAGTGTTAATTACTCACCATCGGCATAGCTGTGCCATGTATCCGGAAGATACGCACGCTCGCACGTAAGTAGAGCAGATGTTTAATATTTATAACATTTAATAATGGAGCGATAAAGAAATTAATTTGCGAGTATTTTATGCCCAGTTTTCTATGGCCACCTGGTCAATGCAAAGATGTAAGCGACATTTCCAAATCGAAACCAGTCCAAACATCCATCACACCGGCCACAAGATCGAAACAAACAAATAACAAATAAGACAAAACAAAAGAAAAAGACACTCAGAACTCAGCGGGTGTCCGTCATTAAAAAGATGACAAAGCGTTGTCAACAAGAAATTGTTTGATTAACGACTAAAATGCCACGGCGATCGGTCGCTGCGATCTCATCGAATCCACACAGCCACAAAAAAAGTTAACCAGAAAAAGCTAACGATACAAAGAGCAGACGACACCGGGCAGCAAAAATTTGTTGAAGGTAAAATATCAATTTAAAAGGCAATAAAAATATTTCATTGCTATGGATCAGAGATCAGGCTTAATATTGTGCTTGGTACGGACACCAAACCATACCATCCCATCCGATCCGATCTGGTTGGCCCTGTCGATATTCCGCTTCGATTTCGAATTAAAAGATTATGACGATAATAAACTTGACTAATCATTTTTATTACAGGCAGAGCCAACGCCATCTGTTACCACGAAAATCTTGGAAATACGATTTTCGGCATTTTCCCAGAACTTCCATCTTGATAAAGACCCCAACCTGATGCTCCCAAAGAAGAAATGCCAGAGGGGTTTATTAATTTTTCATAACTTAAATACATATATTTATTTGTTCTTGTCAATAAATTTACTTTATTTGCATTTGTTTTGTTCTGTTTTTTGTTTTTTTTTTTGTTTAGGTTTTTTTTCTTGGTTTTTGCATAATAAATTATGAGACTATTCTTAATGCTTACGAACAGATTGAGATACATTTGTATCTGTGTATAATTTAAGTGTGGTAATCAATACATGTACTTAGGTCTAGAGGTTAATTCTTCCAATGAAGTGAAATTAGAGAGTGTGTGAGTGGTGTTGTGTGTGTTGGGTGTGTGGGGATCGGGGATTGTCCCCTTTTGGCTAACAACTAAATTAACTATGAATGTTAGATATCTTTTGTGGTTCTCTCATCTGTGATATGGAAAGCATTTTGCTGCGGCGCCGACTGGGATTGCCCCCTCTGCCAGCCAGCAATTTGTAATTTGTATTTTCATTTTTTTTGTTTTTTTGTTTTTACATTTAATATCACAATTTCTCATATATATTTTTGTATGTTTTTGTTTTCCTTGTTTCTTTTGTTTTATTCCTAACCCAATCTCGAAAGCAAAGCGTTTGGATTTCGAAATTTATATTCCATAATTAATAATAATAATGATAATAATAGAGAGTGTGTTTCTGTATACGAAGTATGTATGTATGTACAAGAGGTGGAAAATAAATCTAATTTACGATTAGTAGGAAACAAAAGCCTGCGCTCGGCGTTCGCATCTAAATTTATAGCATGTCGTATTATTGCACATTCCAAATAGATTATTAACATATGTGTGTGTGTCTGTGGTTGTCTCTGTGTGTGTCAAGGGGGGGATTTGGTTAGAATATATCATATAATATGTATGTACACACATCTGCTTAGGTACCTATCATATTTACTTTAGCATATACCTTAAGATTTGCTTTAAATTCGAATTTTGATTTTACTACGCCTTCACTTTTCACTTCAGCTGCTTCTGCTTCTGCTGCTGCTGCTGCTGCTTCACATACAGATACAAAGATACAGATGCTTCTGTTTTTTTTAGAGGTGTATGGTGTTGGTGGAACATGAAACGCTATCAGTCTCTTCATACCAAGCAGCCATTTGGTTCCATCTCCTGCCTCTTCCACTTTCAGATTATTCATTCTTGTTTAGTTGGAACGCAAATCGCTTTTGATGCATCTTTGGATACGTTTCATGATCCGTCCTCCCCCGATATATTCCTATATCGGAAGGCTATATGCTTCTACAGATCATCGCCAGATCATAAAAAATTGTTTATGAAAGCCGCCTCAGAGCTGCCTCGGAGCATAATCATGGATCAGCCCCGTTTGTTGTTAGCAACTTTTTTTTTGTTATTCACTTTTCTTTTTGAAACAACAATCAAATAATATTTTTGTGGGAAAATTTTTTCAAATATAAAAGATTTTTGTGTATACGGAGTGATCTTTACCAGATTCGGCCTCTATACCTCTCTCTCTCCGATTTTGCTCTACATCTTGAGATCATTGGGTTGCGAGAATCGATTGCATTTGACTGACGCGGATTCGGATTGGGGGCCACAATCGTCAGCAAGGCTGTCTCCACCCCATGGGTGGCGATTTTGGGAGGGATCGTGCTAGCGGTAACTGAGACTTTACTTATTCGCGGTCGGCGTTCAAGTCACTCATCTATAAGTAAACATAAGCAAAGGGAAACGTTTGGTAAGTCAAAGGAATTTTATATTGTTTTTAGGTTGAAGGGGTTGGAGATATAATTTTAAAAGGATATAGCAGAGTAGTAAAGGATTGAAAGGGGATTAGTTGGGGATAATAATGAAAAACTTACATACTTTACGGCACGATTTCTGAAAGTCTCCTGCTCCATATCGCGAATCTTGTGGGTCAACATATGCTGCTTGAGATTGCCCTACAAATTAAACAAAATAAACAAAATTCTTAGTTAGTTTAAGCCTCTAACTAATCAGAAAAAGTTAAACCCACCTTCGTTGTGAAGCCGCGGTCGCAGATGCTGCACTTGAAGGGCCGCTCCTTAGTGTGGCTCCTGTAGTGGATCTCCAAGGCCGAGTGGCAGGGGAATGTCTTGTAGCAGATGCCGCAGGTGGTGCTGCCTCGCACCCCACTCAGCGCCAGAGGATTGAACGGAGCCGCCGGCATCACCGACTGGGCGATCTGGTTCATGGCGTTGCACATGTTCTGGGTGGTGGCGGGCGGGAACAGCGGCAGGTTGGGGAACATACCGAAGGGTGGCCGAGCGCCCATCATCGGATTGGGTGGTTGGCCCGGTCCTCCCTCTCCTGGCCGTTGCGGCTGAGTGGGTTGGGGTGAGGTCTGGCGCTGAGCGGCTGCCGCTGCTGCTGCTGCCGCCGCTGCTGCAGCCGCTGCAGCCTTCTGTTGGGCCTCGGCCGCCTCCCGGCGGAGCTGCTCCTGGTGCTGGTGGAGAGCCGCCATCTGCTGGTGGTGGTGGTGCTGGGCCGCCGCCGCTGCTGCCACAGCTGCTTGCTGCTGCATGAGGTGCTGGTGCTGCTGCTGCAAGTGGTGCTGGAGTCCTGGAGGCAGGCAGTCGATGCCCACGCTTGGGGGCAGCGGAGAGGTCAACAGCGAGGTGGGAGCGTGGCTGGGGCTGCGGGGGAGGCTGGGCGGGCTGCTTACGACGGGCTTCTTCTCAATAGATGCGGGCAACGGGGACCTAGATGCTGGCTGAGCTCGAGGAGTCAAGTCCAGAGCTCCTTGGGAGGCATCCGAGCGGGCAGGCGAGGCACTGGGCTTCGGGGCCGCAGCCGAAGAGGTGGTGGGTGACGTCGGTGCCGAGGTGGAGCCCACCGAGTGGCCACCGTGGCTAGAGGCCGAAGATCTTGGACGCACAGGATTCGTATTCACCACGCCCGTGGCATCGATCCTCAGTTTTTGCTCAAACAGCAAGGACTTGAAGTCGTCCCCTGATCGTGGCCTCTCACCCTGATCTTGCTCCAGGTTACTGTTCGACAGGTGCTCCGAGGAGACATCGTCGTCGTAATCCTCACCACAGTCCATATTGTCCTCCAAGTCTCCCTGGGAGGATTCCGAGCCCAGGGCTCCGTTGTGCATGCTGTGGTTGGGATTCGGATGACCTCCTGCTCCAGGCAGAGCTCCGAAATGGAAAGCGGCAGCCGCGAAGGGGTTCATAAAGTGTCCAGGCATCATCGAAGGCGGGGGATCACGGATCTCAGCCGCCTGGATCTGCTCCGGTGTCAGATCTGTGGGCTCTCCGGTGTGCAAGCGGATGTGCTGCTGCAGGACCAGGGCGTTGGAGTACTTCTTGTGGCACACTGGGCACTGGTGGAAGTTGCGCATTGGCGGCCGGATCTTGTGGACCGCCATGTGGGTCTTCAGGTTGCCTTTGGTGGTGAAGGCCCGGCCGCAGATGCGGCACTTGAAGGGACGCTCTCCGGTGTGGGTGCGATAATGCATCTGAAGGGCACTCTTACAGGACAGGACTCGGTCGCAGACCACGCACTGGTTGGGATCGCTGATCTTCTTGTTCTTCATCAGCTCCTTCAGCTTCATGGTCTCCGAGGTGTTCGACACCTCGATGAAGTTCTCCCAGGAGTTGTCGTTGCTATGTGGACGTGGCAGAAGAGCGGCCATTTCGTGCTTGATGGGATTGAAGAAGGGCGACCTGGCCATGTGGTGGGGATGATGGTGCGGAGGAGGAACTCCAGGCGGCGGCACTCCAGCACCTGCTGGCGAACGCACCGGGGAGTGGTGTTCCGGCGACAGGGTCTTGGCGGTGGTGAAGTTGAGCGGGAACCGATCGGCGAAAAAGTCCTCGCGGGGCGGCAGTTGTCCAGGCGTGGGAAGGTGGTCCAGGTGCGACTGGGATCCCGGCGAGGGCTGGGGGTGCATCAGGGCGGGAGGCTGGATGGGCTGGACCACCGGCGGGTAGCTAAGGTGGCTGGGGCGGTGGAGGTGGTGAGGAGAAGGCTGCTGTGGCAAGGGGGAGGGGCTCCTTCGATGCTCCTCCTTATGAATTTGCTCCTGTTCAGGCTCATCCTCCACGCGCTCCTCCTTGATGCGCACCTCCAGCGGCAGAGGCTCTGGCTCCGGCGAGGAGTTGCGGTTATCCTGTTCCTCTTCTCTTTGGCTCAATGCCTCATCTTCCGGCTCACCCCGGTGCCGATGATGCGCATCCTTCTCCTCCTCAACGATCTCCCTTTTCACAGGAACCGCTGCCACCGCCTCCTCCTCTCCCAATCGGGGCGAGGACTTACGCAGATCCGTTGGAAGGTCCTGCGGGAAGAAGGGATGCGGAGCACCGGCTCCCAAGCTCTTCAAGATCTCCATGGGCGGGCGGTAGAGACTCTGGAGTCCGGGGAAGGCCGAAGCAAAAGGCCCGGACGGAGGTGCCGGCGAGTGGGTGGGCGAGCTATCTGTGGGCGACATCTGGTCCAGCAGAGGCGGGTGGAACTTGTCCATGTGCTCTGGGATCGGAGTGGCGTTCATGGGCACGTGCGGGAACTTCTGGGCGTGTCGCTGGAAGTGGACCTTCAGGTTACCCTTGGTGGTGAAGCGACTCCCGCACACATTGCACTTGAAGGGGCGCTCGCCGGTGTGAGATCGGATGTGGATCTGGAGGGCAGAGTCCGAGCCGAAGACTTTCCCGCAGTACCGGCAGCGGTGCTTAAAGAATGGCTCATTGCGACCCTTTCCGTCCCCGGACTTGTCTCCGAAAGCAAAGTCATCGGCCATGTTATTGGCCAGGATGCCCTGCGATGCGGAATCCAACACCTCCTGGGCGCGTTTCTGCAGCATTTCTAGGGAGTTCGGCTCCGGCAGGTCATCGTGGTGGGTGATGATGCTGGAGGCCAAATCCGAACCGAAGGGCAGGGGAGTGTTTTCGAGATCCTTCAGCTTGGAGAGAGCATTCTGCGGGGAGTGGTTCTCCTTATGAGTGGAGGCTTCCGAGCTCAATCTGCGGCTTGGCTGCGACTCCAGGTCGTGCTCCCTTCTCCTCTTCAGAGATTCCGCTGGGGAACCAGAGGTTTCTCGCAGTGGCACTCCGGCATTGATCAGGTGCTGGCGGGCCTTGGACTCTGCCATCCTGGCCTCGGCCTTCTGACGGAGCTCCATGTCCGCGATACGTTCCTCCTCCTCGTAAGTATCCGTCTCCAGCTCCTGATCCTGATCCTGATCCGCCTCCTGCTCCGTCTCCTCCTCCTGATCGTCTTCCGATTGCTTCGCCTGATTGAGGGCCAGCTGCGACTGGAGCTGCTGGATGAGCTGGATCTGGAAGAGCTGCTGCTGCTGCAGATTGAAGAGGGTCTGCTGCAGGAAGGCCAGCTGCTTCATGGCAGCCTCGTTGTCGGCTCCGGTGGATCCGTTGGCAATGGTCTTGGCCGCAAACTGGGCAATGGCCATCTGCATGTTCTGAATGGCCTCGAGGGTCACTGGAGCCCCAGCTGCTCCGGGCAGACTGCCCATCTCCGTGGAGGGAATCACACTCCTTGGCTCATCTGCCATCTCCACATCTACCTCGATGTCCTTCTCCTTTTCCGGGGCCCTCTCCGTGGCTGCCTCTTCGGCACTGGCCTCAGCCACCGGGGAACTGGGCATGGAGCCGCTGGCATTAGGCTCCACGCTCCCGTTCGCGATCCTCTGAATTTGGTTTGGTCATTTCTACCTTGTTATTGTTATCCTCTATGGGTTCGATTTCAGTTTTCTTCAACGTGTCTAATGGGCTTTCTATCTCTTCTGTGTGAGGCGATACCTGCTGATCCTGATCCTGCTCCGGATCGTGATCGTGGTGCTCTTCTTCCGGCTCGGGACTCCGGCTGGGACTGGCCGTGGTGGTTGCCGTGGTCAATGGAGAGCAGGCACCATTCTCCTCTTGATCGCTGCCTGTGTCTGGACAGAAAGAAAAATACAAGAAATTTTATAATTTTTGTTACAAAGTTTCAAAAACAAAACTTGTAATCAACTTAAGGCAATATAATTTTTAATTCTTTAACTTTAAATTGTTTTTCCTAAAAAAAACGCATCATGATTGTGACTAATTATAAAAGTTACAATAAATCGTATTGGAATGTGTAGGTTTTTCTCTGGCTGCTGCTTGGTAACTTGGAGTTGGAGCTAAACCAAAATAGTCACTGGCTGGTTGGGATTGTTGGCCATTTCCCGATAACTTGGCTACCTGTTAGCTGTCTCCGACGCCCCGCTCCTACCCCTACCACCCCCTCGACCGCTCCACTGCATATGACTTAATCGCCGGCAATTGTTCGTTGCAATGCGTTAAAGTTGCAGGCGGGTTGGGGGAGATTGCTCCTTCCTCCTTCCTCCTACCTCCTAGCTGGTAGCTGGTATCTCCTAGCTCTTGGCTCTTTCCGAGGCTAAATGCAATTGCATTTCTTGTTAAAGCATGTGTTCTCTCTCCTTTTCCCTCAATGGCAGCTGTTTTTTTATTTTCATTTTTTTTTTTTGTGCTGCCCACAATTAGTCTTGAAGTCGATCGCCGGGAGTTGCAATTGTTGCTGCAACTATTGCTGATGCTCGTGTTGCTGCTACGGCTGCTTGCGCCGGCCAAGTGATGTTCACCTTGTTGCCAGGTGAGCTGTCCAAGGGGAGAAAGCAGTTGACAGCCGTTTGGCCTGGTCCAGTGCCTCTGACTAATTAATCGCGGCGAGCCTAAAAAGCAAACCAAGTCACAGATTGGTCCGCCAGCAACACCAGCAACAACAGCAACACCGGCAACACCAGCCACTTTTGCCGCACACGCACATAAAATATAATTTATGATAAGTTAAAGCGACTAAAGCCAACACACAACATCGTTCGATATATACATATAATAAAACATATTTCTGCACAAATCAAACGAGTTGGGCGAGTTTTCTGTTTTCGACCACAAAAGATACTCAGATACAGTAAAAAAAAAAAAAAAGTAAGATACACAGATAGACGGGGCCTGGCGACTATCAGCGCCATTTGCATATCGATCGCATTAATATTATTTTTATTATTACTTCTCGCTCGCAAAATTCATTTTTTAAGAAATCGCTTTGCTTTTGTGAGATTGTTTTTCTGTTCAAAGCGAAATATTTGTATTTCGTTACAATTGAAGTTCAAAAACGAAACCGCTCGAGCGAGGAGTTATGATTATGATTGCTGATAAGTGAAGTGTATTTTAATTAATTGAAATTAATTATAATGTTGCCATAAACCTTTCAGACAGCGGCACTGGCTGCGGCGGCGTCGGCGGCGACTCCCCCCAACTCACAGGCTAAATAAAACAACTTCCAATTATGACGAACATAAAATTGTCTCGAACATGGTTAAGTCATTTTGCAATTGGTTATAAAATTGTTAAATTTACAATAACAATAAACGCAGCTTGTTTATTGTGTTGGTGTAACTGGAGGATGTTGTCGGTCAGGAGGGGCAGCCGGTGGCGGAGTATCTGAGGCCATTGCCTTAGCGCCCCGATTCGATTTCGATTTTAGTTTGCGCGTATTTTAGTTCCTCGGACGCGTGGGCGCCCAAAACAAAATATCCAAACATTTAACCTAATCTATATACTTGTACATATCGATTCAGGGGGACCGACCGAGTGTGTGTGAGCCGTTTAAAGATTTATTTTTTTTTTTTGTCCAAACCAAAAGTGTATTTTGTTCTACTGACAACTGGCTGGGTTCATTCCGGCCATTCCGTGCGTTCTGTATCTATGTATCTGCCAGATAAATAAATATGAAATTGTGAAACGAGACGCTGTCGGCAGGAAATTATATTTCCCATTGTTCCTCTATATAAATTAAATCGCGCCAGTTTAAAGGTGGATTAAGTCAAGCCATAAATTCAGGCAATCGCTCTGTTTTGGCTAAAATCGAATGAATTATTTCCACTCTGCATGCGCAACTAAACCGAATAAATCCCCCAACCCATAGGAGCAGTCCCAGTTTCTCTGACGAATACTCATAATTGCTAACCCCAGACTGTCCATCAACTCATTAACCAATGTCAACTTTCTGGCACTTTATGTGTCCAAATATTTTCAACAACATTTTCAACATTTTCGCCGCTTTTCCGCTTGGCTCATAAATTTTGTTTTGGTTTATTTTAGCTTTCAGCAAATCAATTTTTTATCCTCAACAGAGCTCAGTACGTGGAAAAGTAAATTAATTGAAATATATTTATTGCTGGGCAGAGTGAATTTATTTTTTTGGTATATTGGTAAATAGCACTTCCTGTAACGAACTTTGGGCTGTGAGAATTCCCTTGAATTAGTGCCTCCACCTCGAAGGTTTTCGAGTTCATTCCTCTAACCATTGGCTTTTGCATACGCCACGGGTTTAGTTCTGGGCTGACTTTCAATTATTCCATCGTCATATTCAATATGCAAATCGCTGCGAACCAACCGTGGGCCCGCCGGCCAGAGGTGAAACAAATGTTCAGCCAATTGGAAAATGCAAAAAAAAAAAAAAAATTAAAAAAGCAAAAGGGAAAAAAACGGAATACGAAATAAAAACTACATAAAATGTACACAAAGTGTGTGCGAGCTAAAAACAGCAGAAGCTGAAGCAAATCGAGTATATGGCATAATTGAATAATATATCGAAAGTCCGGTCTGATCGGATTTCGCAGCCATGGGTCAGGCCATGGTGGGAAGGGACTCAATTGAATCCCATATCCCCCAGGTTTTGGGGGGAGACAACTAGAGACCAAATAAAAAGCACAAAATCGTATAAATAAAAATAATTAAATAATTAATGTCATTAAGTTATGCGATCCCGACATTGATTACAAAACAAAAAGCGACGCAAATTGAGGAGCATTTCCATATTCGCATTCGATATGGAATACATCGGTGCGGCAGGCATATACTCCATATAAATCATATGGAAATAAGCAACAGCTCTCTGCCAGTCCACTTCGATTTTCATTTTTTGCGATATTAATTTAATTTATTATCCCGCACTAATGAGTTAACATTTATTAATCCCCAAACCAGCAACCACCAGGCAAATGAATATATATAACTACATATGTATGAACATATATATATAAAAGCATACATATGCGGTGTATAAATAAAAACCGCGCCAAACAAATTGATAAAATTAAAAAAAAGAAATCCTCACTAACACGAGCAAAATGTTTATCACCTTTTTAAAGCTTATGAGCAGCAATTTTCAAATTTAATGTGAACTCATTTGTAATTATGGATATGTGGCTGCGAGTTTAATTATAAACCAACAAAAACACTTTGAAAAATTACTACAATATATACGAAGGACTCAAGTTGAGGCCTTTAAAATTTGAAATAAATATAATTAAGTTTTCTGGTATGCAAATATCCGAAAATCGAAGCTTTCAAAACCAATTAAAGACACACGCCTGCCGTGAGGCCTCCAAAAAAATATATATATAATCTTGGTGGAGCTGAATTTTGTGCCTTTCCCAAAAGTTATTTCTTATACCATGAGCCGAAGCCATATTTAAATCATATCGTTTTTAAGTTGCTCCATTAAATCGAAATCGATTTTTGATTTATCATAAAAACAAGATCAGCGCGGGACGCGGCGAGGGGCTGGCCAATAGCAGCTGTTAACGTTCAAATTAAAACAAATCAGAAACTGGAAATGCAAAACCGAAGAAATATAATTTATATGTATAAATTAGTCCATAAAAAACGGAAGGGGGACCTACATAGAGGTGCACTTGGACCCAGAAAGGTTTCTAAATGTTTTATGTTTCTGATTTTGTGACACATTCAAAATGCCTGCCTACCACTTCTTATATTTTATTAAGCTTCCACTTCCAAAACCCTAAAATTATTAATGTTTGCCCCAAGTTTGAGTGTCCATTTAAGAGTCTTATCAATAAAATGGAAAACAGCCAGAGCCCGTAGGTCGAAATAACATTATGGAAATATGGGGAAAAGACAATCATGACAAATTTGTTAAACATTTTTAAATGGTTCAGTTACGTATCGAGATTTGTAAATTTTGTTTTATGTTCCGCTGATAGGGAACTACTTTCTAATTTCAGTTTTTCTTTTGCCCAAAAGTCTTTTGGGCACAATTAATTTGTAGCACTTGGGGACGATGTTTCCCCATTTTGGGTTTGGAAATCGTTTTTCCAACTCACCTTTGTCGGCGCTGCGAGCGCGATCCTTCAGCTGTTTGACAATGCCATATTTCACTGTGCCAAATTGTATCATTTTATTGATGGTCTCCTGGTGATTATCCTTGAAGTCACTACGCATCGCACACAAAACGTTGGACAGGTGATTTTTCATCAATAGAACTTTCTTTCAATAACGCACGCTTCAAGCACTTTCCTTTCTCGTGGATGTTTTGGTTTTTCGTTTAGCTTACGTTTCCCGCAACTTGTTAACTTTTGATCATTGCACCATGTTTATTATTGCATTGTGATTGTTGTTACAAATAAAGAATTTGATTTTTCTTTGTGGCTCATACCGCCACCGGGGAAGTTAAGTTGTAGCACTTTTACGTTTTGCCGTCGGCAGGAGAAATCGCGCGTTGCCGCTGGCTGTCTGGCTGATTTTAACTTAATTCGTTTCTTTTTTTTTTTAATTGCGACTACTACTTAGTTAGCTGGCGGCTAAGCGGCTAGCAGCTGGCCCGTGATTGTCATCGTTCTGCGGTGGCTCTTGTTTTGATTTTCGCGGCAGGCCAGGATTTTCGGATCCGTGGAAAACTGTTACTGTTCGAGTTACGCATACGCAGCGTTGTCATACGCAGCGTGGCCCGAGACTGTGGAACGTAGCGTACGTTCGGCGCGTCGAAATAGAAATGACACAAACAAACACAAACGCCCGACCCGAGACTTCTGCTCCGAGACGTCGGCTGGGGTTCGGCTTCCGCTTCGGCTTCGTGAGCACAGCGACCGGTTTCCGGTGCGTTAGTGTGTGCGTGTGAAAGTGTATCTGTGTTACAGAGCTGGCATATCCTGGCATATCATTCAGCCAACCCACCTTATGCTCACTCGCATACAGACTCATAGATACATATGTATATAAGTATTATTTTTCATATGCCCTCTCTCGCTCCCTCTTATCATAATTTTTATTAAAAGGCGATCTGCCTCTCGCTTGCTCGCCGTCGCTGCTGTGCTGTTACTGTTGCCAGCCCACTCACTCCCACCCAGGTGTGTTCTCCCCTGTTGTTTTACCTGAGAACTGGAGAGACGTTTATGAAACTTGTTCGGTAAATTATGAGCTGCTCTCTCGCTCCCACAAAAAAAATCACAAAAAGGGGCAGAAAAATGTTGCGCCGGCAGAGGCGCTGCTGCGCCGTCGACGGCAGTGGCGGAACTTCCTTCCGCCTTTTGTGGCTCACCTTTGCGCCATTGTTGTTGTTGTAATATCTTCGGGAGAGGTGCGCTGACTTTCTTTCTCTCGCTCTCTGTCGCACCCTCGATTAATAATTTATCATAATTCATGGGGGGCCAAGGGGGCCAAGTGCCCTGCCCTTGGGCAGACGGCCATCTCGCTTTCGCTCGCACAAAATGGCGCCTGCCATTTGTTGCGCTCTCTCTTACTTCCTCTGTATTGCTATCTCCGTCATTGGCGCAGTTATGAGCGTTGTTGTTGCCTTTTTTAATTTCGGTTTTATAAGATTTTCTGTTCTTCGCTATTGTTCGTATTGTGTCTGCTTCACAGCCCCACTGCCGCCCCCACCCATCCACAAAAAATCTGACTTGGGTGACTCTGCTTATTCGTCAGTTTTTAGTGGGGGAGCGTGTGTGGGTATGATTGTGGGTGTGTGTGTGTGTGAGCCATATTATGAGCCATTCATCAAAATGTTTTTGTTGCTTGTTTTTGTTTCATGTGACTTTTGGGCAACTCCCACTTCTTTAATTATTTTCTTATGGCTATCGCCTTCTCACTTACTCGAAAAAGAATTACCAGAATTTTAAGTTTTTTATAAGTCGTACCAGTTGCCATTTAAATTGCAAAAGTTTCCTTGTCTACCTGCAACACCTGAAGATTTGCCTAATTCTTTAATTGAAATTTTTTTCTGGATTAATAGAACCAGATGACAAATGCGTTATGATTAATTGATTGATTATTTTTCAAGGTTTTCTTTTTGTTAGTTTAACTAACAATCTACCAATTTAGATTTTTTACAGAAGAATAAATTAAACACTTGGTTTAAATAAACTTAAAGAAAAAAATTTACTCACTCTTTTAAGGTAACTTTTTTATAAAGATTTGTAAAGAATATATTTTATTTATAGAATTATTAAAAAGAATGAGTCTACTTACCCTGGTGTCGAAAATCCTCCGCACAAGTTGACTTTATTACAGAACCGCACCAAGAATGTGATAAATTCGGCTGGAAAAGGAGAGAAAGGTCCTTCTACCTCTCCTTCACTTGCCAATGCGAAAAAACAACAATGAGCCGAAATAAAAGGAGGCATTAATAATGCTGCTGGCGTCGACGTCGCTGCCTTCCAAAGGGATGGGCGGGGGAGCAGATTGGGGGCTGTCATAAATTTCGGCAAGCTTTCTCTCGCTGCCCGAAGAGAGCGCCAATAAAGTGCAGAAATCGGGAGGAGTAGAATAATATTACATATAAAAAAATGGAAAAGAAATGCTTAAGAAGGGAAGTGAAAGAAGTGAGTTTGGGGCAGATGTCTGCCTTGGGGGAGGAGTGTGGGGGCCAGCCACCTTGCGCACCAGTAAGAAAAAGCCACTACCACCAACACCAAGAGGGTTTGTTTATGTATAAGGCAAATACATAATTCATAACGCTCATATTCGCTCATTTTACGCCAGCGTCGACCAACGAAACAGCCGAACACCGGATCTGCCCTTTTCATATCTGCCATCATATTTACACCCATACTACAGCAACCCCGCACACACTCTCTCACGCACGCACACTCAGGCACTCTGGTTTTTGATAACAGCGAGCCGAGGCTAAATTAAGCATATATACTGGCTACAGGTTGCCTTCTCTCTCTTTTCCCGATGTGTCGGCCTTCGGGAGGGTGTAACTCCCCCTGTTCATGTTAAAAATCTCTTATACGCCTTTATAGCCATGTTCGAAACTGTTAACGTATCCGAAGGGGGACGTATCTGTTAGATACTTCTGCTCTGTTGTATCTGTAAGATACTTCTGTTAATGGTATTTTTCGAAGTTCCAGAATCCGAGGGTTGAAATACTTTCAACTTTTGATTATTTTTTATACGAGATCCATTTTGTTTGATTTTTTTACACTAAAACCAAGGTATAGTTTGTAGTTTATTTCCTATAGATGATTTAGTTCAGTTTACGGCTATGCAGATTGGTAAACCATCATTAAAAGTTGGAGATGGGCATGATATATGGCAAAGCCATGAATAAACAATCTGCAAAATCCATTAGCTTCATAACCATAAACAATAGACAAAGTTTTTCATTTTCTGGCTAAAACTTAAAATGGTTGGCTCGAAGAGGCCTTAATTTAACAGAAATATGACATCACTTAATCGCGTTTCTTCCAAAAACGTTAAGCACCGTAAATGTTTTTATCGTATATTTAATTTTGAATTACCTATCCAAACTCTCTATCAATTATTCATCAATTGAGCCTTTTGGGCACCGACTGAAATAAAAAATGCAGTCGGCAAGCTCCGTTTTTGTCACCCTACTTCTACTACCCCTTCAACCCGTCCCTCTATTCCTTATCGCGGGGCTATAATCTTTGAACCGAATTTCAATATCGCGTTCTGCGGTCTCTTTGTTGCCCTACATTAAAATCCAAAACGAAAAACAACTGAAATTAAACGCAAATGAAATAAATAAAAAAAGAAATTGCTTCCGTTCGGATCGGATCGGTTTCTTGGGACTTATTTATGGGGCATACCACTCAGACGATCCTGCCGTGTGCGGTTCCCTTAAAGTCCCTCAGGAGAAATAGCAAAGGAAATCCCGAGGCGGAGGAAGTCGGCTTGAAAGTGAATGTGAGACGAAAATGCGGCGAGCATTTCAAATACCCGACGATCGGTTGCCGTAACTATTGGTCATTCTATTAGCCCAAAACAAATTTTCCAGTCTGAGGCACGTTCCTTTCGTTGCTAACCCCCACGGCCCTTGCCCCGCTAGTCGTCTGTTTCTGGCGTGTCCTGGCAAAAAGGATTCGTTGCTCGTTTGTTCTGGCCGCCAGCACTTTTCACACTTGCCTCTCATAAAAATTATGGCAGTTCCAGTAATTTAAGGGGAGTATTGGACGATGGGTTTATGGATCTGTGAAGTGAAAGGTCTAGAGCTAAAACAGGGAGTTCTATACTATCGAGGAAGCCTTAAGAATTTTTTAACTTTAGCTCCAAAATTAAAAAATCTTCTGCAGATTTGAGGAGATCTTATCATGGGGCCATCTCCAAGCCCAAAGCACATGCGTGACTCCATTCTAGAGACGTGGATGTGGACGTGGACGTGCCCACTTTGCGGCAAGGTTCTCGGGACTGATAGAAAGGCTTGGGTTTGGGGTGCGTTTTATGGCTTGAGTCCGAGCTACCGTTTTGGAATTTTAACAATTTGAACAAAATTTTATTTGATTTTAATGTTGAGCATTTTTGCCGCCTTTGTGGTTCACTTGCCCGCCCATTAATCCCCCAGAGCCATTTATTGTGTTAATTAAAAATTCTGATCGCATTCGGTTGAGAAATTTTCTATCAAAATGCGAACTCATTTAAATCGCTTCGAAAACGTTTGATGTTTGGTTTATGAGCCCCACTCCGAGCTCATTTCTCCATCAAATCTGTTTGTATTTCTGTTCTTTGTGGTCGGTCGGGTTATAAATGAAATTATTTCTGAGATTGGAGCTTAGATTAGCGATGGCTGGTCTAGAGACTGTGAATATAGGAATATAATCCAAAATCCCTTGCCAAGATTTTGTTCAATTAACTTCCAGTCTCATGTCAATCACTTGGTAGCTGGATGTTGATTTTAAGACAAATCCAGGGAAGATCATAAATCTCCCAAGCCTGGGTGGACACCTGAGCATGGAGAGCCAATAAAAGGAGAGGAGCCCCTTCAAAAAAATGCATTTATGGAGTCCTTTAATAAACTCGGGGACTCGGGACGAGGGAGTTCATCGAAAGTTTACATCCGCCCGAGTCGATAAAGATTTTTATAGAGCGACATTTAAATATTCCCCCGGTCTGGACTCTGTACCGGGTTCCAGGTATAATTGCATATAAATCAAAGCCGGCCAGAGCGAAAGGTACATGGATGCATAATGATATCTTCATAGGCTGGAGGACCCAGTGTCGATCTATATTTCATTGATAGAGCCGAGGACTCTACGGGCCAGGAACGAAGGGAAAAGCGAAAGGAAAATTCGAAAACCGATAACGAAAATGTCAACAGCTCGGAGAGTTGGCCATAAATTTGCCCCGCCTCCTCCCCTCTGTTAGGCAATATTAAAAAAGGATTTCCCTTTGTCTTAGGTAATCGTACATAAAAACAAAAAACAAAAAAAAAAAAAAACATAAACGTCTGGCAATAATAATTAAAATCAACGAAGAAAAACCTTTTTTACCTGACCTGATTTTCATGTACATGCTCAGGTTTTCCTTTTCGGTTTATTTTATTTTATTTTTTTTTTTTTTTTTTTTTGGTGAATGAAATGCAGACAATTGGCGACAAAAGTATCGAGCGAGTTGACAAAAACAGAGTTATGAACTCGAAAACAGGTACAGGATCCCGATATCGAGGATCGTGAGGCGCCGCGTCAAGTCTGGGTCCACTCATAACTCTCATGCGACTGGGTGCGATAAGGACCTGTGGGTCCTGGCCTGGCGCCTGTGTCGTTGCGGATTTCCTGTCGCCCATTTGCAGGTGGTATTCTTTTCCCAAACTCGGTGTTTTTTCATGAGCCCATTGAGAAATTGCGCAAATCAAATCAAATCAAAACTCATCAAATATTTGACATAATTCGATTTCATTAGGGGATAACCGCAGACGATGGATGGGAGGACTTTGAGTGTTGTTAAGGCGATGGGAGAATGTCTCAGTTTCCTCTTTTAAGGATACACAGGAAGAACATTGTATTTGAATGTTTAAATGTAATTAAACGAAAATTTTTTATAGAGTAAGGACTTAGGGAGAGGTATTCTTGCTTTTTGAATTGTTGATATATCGTATACTATTTTTGGAAGATTCTTTCCAGTGTCCCTTCCTCACGCACGCATAATTTCTGAAGAGCTTCTTCCAGTCCCCCATTCCAGAATTTCTTCGTTCGGGTGTAGAGCCTCTCATTGTTGGCTTCCTTTTGTCAATTGCTCTCACTTAACGCGATTTCTGAAGCTCCTCCGCCCTCCGTCCTCCGCCCCTTGTCGCTTACACATTTGTTGCATTTATTTATTTATTTGCTGAATGTTGCGAAAATTATATTTGCCCAGCCCACTCGAGAGTCGTTCGTTTTGATTGCGATTGCTTCTTGTGGCCAGCCGCACAAATCACTTCAAAAATTTGTCGAGCACATCATCGGCGGACGGATGGAAGTGAAAATCTTTTGTGTTTCCCCATTCGCGTGTGCAATTTCACAGCCACAATAATAATACAAAAAAAAAAAAATAGCAAATAGTGGTAAAAAACGAATTATGCTGTCAATTAAGTTGTCTGTAAAGTTAAGGGCTTTTCATTAACACAAAGCCGGGGAAAAAAAGAGCTCTTGAAATTATTAAACTCTCGTATTTGCTGTTCAGGATATATGGTTTCCATTTTTTTAAAGCTTGGGATAATTATTTTTTATTGAATAAAAAAATGGAAATCTTTTAAGGGGATTATTTTAAAGCCTGTTACGTTTTCCTCTATCTAAAATAGATCATAAATAGGTCATTAGCAGCCCTTTGAAGGTTTTCACTAATTGTACGAAAGGTATTGTAAACCCCAATAAAAAATCTTTTATGTTTAATGGCACTAATTGTGCGTAAAAATAAAAAAGAGGCCGCCCGCCCTAGAGCTCCTTTAGAAAATCCTGTGACAACAGAGAAAGTCAGCAAACCTTTCCCTCGAAAAGGAAACAGTAGCTCATCGAAACCATAAAACTAAATGAAAATTAGATCTTGAGAAGAATTAGGCGCAATTAGAGACAAAATTGGTAGAGTTAAGACGGCGATATAATTGCTTTTAATTGCACAAGAGTACGGGAAATAAACAAATGATATCAGATCGATCCGGAGCGAGAGGGTTTTACGAGCGCGTGTCAGAGGCGGAGTTTCTGGGTGAAAGCAGGCCCTGCTACAGGTACAGGCTGGTCCCCTGGCAAAGATCCATTCGACGAAAGGATAAAGGAGCTGCAGGGCCATAAAATCGAGTCCGCGCGCTGAAACAATGTTTATGTTTACGACCTCGCCCCGACGCCCATTGTCGATCGCTGATCGCGTCCATTGTGCCCCGGGCTGTCTGCTCTACATATAAACCAGACGATTTATCTTTTATTGTAGGTAAACACAGGCCATCCGACCATCCTCCCTCCGCCCAGGCCAAATCCAAGGCCAAGGATGAGCTGCCACGGAGGAAAAATCAAATTTTTATGATCACCCAACGAGCTGGCGAGGCGAGCGTTGCGGAAACATTTGAAAAGCCATAAAATCCCCGAGTGCAACCCTATGACTATGGTACACGGGAAAAGAAACTAGTCCTTAGAAAAGTCCTGAGTTCTTTCAATTGAAACTTAAGATTTTAAATAACACTTGTACTTATTTGCAATTACTTTTATTTAGATAAAAACTGAGGAAAAGGTTCCATTAGTTTAAAATTTATTTAATGTTAAACGTACTACATCTTTTATTTCAGTGTAGTTCAGAGGTCGCGACCTGAACCAGCCATTTATTTAGTAGGACCGATGGCATATAGTTGATCCATAAACGCGTTGCCAGTTGCGTTTTCATTTCTTCATGATTTTATGGCCGGTGCATTTGTTTTTCTTTAGCCCAGAATTGCTTCAATTTTTCCCAAGTTTTATGGGTTTTCTATTGAAACAATGCCATAGATCTTCGGCCCAAAATTTTCTCTCTGTGTGTGTTCGATATTAACGAGTGTCTTCGATCTATTTGTCTATTTCCAGCTCTCACAACATTTTAATTTTCTCTTTTATTATCTATCACCCGATTGCGGTTCATTATCCTCCCTCCCTCCCTCCCAGATCCCACCTTCCCCCACCATTGGGGGCTACCGCATTTTCATATCACCTCCTTCTGGGGCGGGGCCCCTATAGCTTCTGGGGTTTACGACTTTTAATTGATGTTAGTTTTTCCATAATTTATTGTTGCGTTTTACGGTTTCATTTTAACCCTTTAATGGCATCGTTCTTCGCTGGAAATCAAAAATTATGATATTTTTGAAAATTTTTATGGCCTCCGCCTCCTTCCACCAGGGTTTTCCAGCTATGGGACCACAGAACGTGCCTGTCATCAGCCTCCACAGCATCCTCCTGCTCCTCCTCCTTCTCCGCCGTCCTCCGCCGTCTGGATCATCCTTCTCGTCGTCATCATCTGTTCGATTTATGGCTATTGTGTGGAAACACTGGCTCCACCAAGCAAATCCCACCGAGAAGGGGGCTATACTTTTACGACTCCAATCATGCTGGGAATGGGAACTGATATCCCAAAAGTTATGGCTTATAGTGGGAAATCATCTGGCGACTTGTGAAAACTTTATTAATTGTGTTAGCTGGAATTGAGATTCCGGATTAGAGGCTATACGACCTGGCTTTCACTTTTATGGGACTAATAGCGGAGGCTTTCTTTCTAAATAGCATAAATATTTGTTAAACATTTTTAATTGAGCAGGAAACCCCAACTCCGGAGGTTAAGTTTGATCTACTTAGCCAGGAATTTGCCGAAAGTTCAATGGCAAATAATTCCCGGATGAATGGCGCCCACCACGGGAAGGGAAGACTCTCCTCAGAATCCTTTGGAAAAAATCATCGAAATTCCTCAGAACCCGTTCTCCAAGTGGCGCTTAGACGGTTCCACCGTCGAGACAATTTCGGGGACATTTCTCAGGAGCAATTTATGTCATTTTCCGTATTTTTTACTTTTGCGTTCTGCTGCTTTTTTAATAAGTTATGCAACTTTGTTGGGCAAAAGCGGCGCTGGAGGGGGGCTGCCTCCATTTGGTTAGCCATGCTCCATGTCGTTTTATAATGTGCCCGTCTTAATATGATTTTTGTCCCCGTCCAATGGACATACGCTGGATTCCAGAAAGCAACTTTTAATGCTGCCACGGGGATGGGATGGGAGGGGTGCGGGGCTTGGGGCATGCCTCGTCAGCGGCTGTCTGCCGTTTGTCAAACTGTCATATGCTTGTCGCACGCTGGCCCAAGGAAAAGGCCCAAAAAACTGAAGCCTCAACCTCAATATATTAACTGAAATTTTAATTACCAACTACGGACACGAAACAGTGAAAGAAATTAGCAAAAGAAAGGATACAAAGTAGACTTAAGTAAAATACGTTATTTCTCGCAGTGCCAATCTCTGGACCTGGTCCCACTGACGCCACCAAAACTTGCCCCGAAGCCTTTCGGTTTTTGTTTGTGGCATCGCAAATATTTTCCATGCGGAGCATTATAAAAGTTTAATTGATTGATTTATACGTGGGGAGTTGTCAATCGCTGGCCGGTCACTCTGCGGTGGTTCCTGGCTTCTTCTCGAGACTTCTTAGGTCCTTAGGTAGGTGGTCAATGGAATACCTTGGCATCCCGTGCGGTTGGATGGCTGACAAATCAATTTCGTATTGCCGAGATCCTCGGAGGGCGCATTGCAGAGCGGCTAAGCCGAGCTAAGTGTCCTGTAAACTGTCTCAATAACAACGCCCCGGCAATTGTCCCGACCAGTTGTAAGCCGTCCGCCCAGCTGGAGATTCTAGAGCGGACGGCTTGAAAGGAGCCCGAGGACAATGGTCAGGAGATCTGCTTTCTTTATTTCGGGTCACCGCACATCGGGCAAACAGGATCAATCACCGGAATCGCTCCCTGAATCCCAGATCTCCAGGATCATGCGCGAAAATTGGTGCAAACTTTGTTCGGCGCTCGGCAGGTAGTCGGGAGCTGACCGGAAAATCCGATCGAAGGGATTATAATTCTTAGGGCATGCAGGCAGGCGAGGATATCCTTAACTCGCAACCGTCCTGTGTTTCCTTATTTTGCGACAATTAAGGCAAATATTTTGCGTACTAATTAAGCACGGATCTCGAGGACCCTGAAGAAGGAGGATTTGCATATGGCGCGACGGATTTGCAGCCATTACCCTTTTGTTGGCAAAAGGATTTGCCCGGGGGCGTTTCGCTTTCCTCCGGCTTATCCGGGGACTGGGTCGAAGGACCTCCCGTCCTTTCCCGGAACTCCTCGCATCCGTCACGCACCGTCCGATCGCGTCTCTGGCCCTGGGAAACTGAAAATGATATGCAAATATTGACGCCCATCATTTTTCAATATTTGAGCGTGAAATGGTGCACATCCTTTTCCTGCGGGATCGGTTAAGCAAAGGAGTGTCAGACTAGTGGGAGAAATTGCGCTCAAGGTTTCCAAGGATAATGGAAGGAAAATGAATTGCCATTTGTAGGACATCTCGAGGTCATTGTTTTGCAAAGCGAACTGTTTAAAGGGGCGTTTCTAAAGTCGAATCTCCGCAGAGCGAAACAAATCCAGTTTCATAAATATTTGAAATCTTAAATTGGGAGGAATCCTTTGTGACCCTTCCCTTAAGGATCGGATAAACTATAGTAAAGATATAGACATCTTGGGGGCAACAAGGGTACTCCTTTTAATCCATTTCCTGACTCATCAATCCAAGTCCTGACTCATCATTTACGGTTTATGGCTCAACCCCGGAGGATTCACTTGCTAATCGGGAGTTGGAGATGGGGAACTGGGTGACATAATGCCTCGACCAGACCAAAGGAATATGCGCAACATTTCCGCAACCAAACTGACACCCAATCTGCCCCAAAAGATCGAAATGCTTCCGCTTCCGGAAGCGAGAAATCATCTTCGAGGCGGGGCAGGCGGCGCTGACAGGCGAACAGACTGACTGGCTGACAGGATAACAGGAGCCAGGACACCGAAAGCGCAGACAGGACATGGGGCATATGCTGGGAGGATAATCGACGCTAAATAGCGGCACGCGACCAACATTTTCCGGCTGTCTGCGAGTATGAATATGATTTTATCGAGTTTGGGACAAAACGGCGACTTCTCCCCCGGAGGGTGAACAACCAAGGGCTCATTATGGAAAATAATTTCATAATTCGTGGGGTTGCTTGTCACCCCTCCGTGCTGCGACTCCTTGACAAAGTGCGAACTGCCAACCGAAGGGGGTTGATGGTGTGGCTATAATTTTATGAGCGATTTCGTTTATTAATATGTTAGCCAATGTTGGGTGGCACGTGGCAGGAAGGCGTTATGTTTACATTTCCCCCGACCATCTAAGCACGGCCTTTGAACCCCCACCCCTCTATGGTGTTATGAAATGATTTGCTTTTAGTGTAAATATTTGTCCTGCCCGAGGGCAAGGGCTTTGCTCACTCAGATTTACACATTAATGTGCAATTATTAGGGACATTTCGACGCGAACGGAAGTAATACAAATCACATTTCTTTTCGGGTTTGTCCAAATAAAAGTATCCATTGAATGTCAGTTGCTATTTATAAATCAAAGTCACTGCAAAAAATAATAAAAATACACTCGATGTCTTCTATATTTATTGGAACAAACCTCTCCCCCAGAAGGAACACATCTGTTGGCTCTACATTTCCATTTCGAAGCCATTTCAAGTGGAGTCACTTTCTCCGCCTGCCTTTCTCTTTCTTCGGCTGCAGCATGCAACAAATTGTGGCAGCAGTGTAAACACGAGAGCCTGGTGTAGAATGTCGCTGGTGGCAATTGAAACCCGGAATCCCGCGCCTGGGTCAACAAACTTCCTCTGGAAGCCACTGATTTCAAATCTTGGGGATGTTTTTGGCCTGAAATCAATGCAATTGAAATCCTTCTTTTATATAATATTTTATAGAATATCTTCATTGTCAAAGTTAATTCAATTAAATCCTATAAATAACCCTCTTGAAGTCCCCATTCCCCTAGATAATTAGTCATTTCCATATATCCTCCGGAATTAAAAATCCTCATTCAAAATGCCATTAATACCGATCGGGGGAAAGGATTAGTCTGTTAATATTTCTGGGCAACCAGATCGGGACATTAACACGGATCAGAGTGCGGCGGGAATGAGGGCTATATGGAATATAGAATATAAGCTTGGGCCAAAAATAGGTAGAGTCATTAGAGACCCAAATTTATTGGAGTCTCGCTGCAGAGAGAGAGAGAGAGAGAGACCAGCGGGGCGGCACGTTCCAAAACAATTTAGAAAATAATAAATAGCAAACATAAATTAAATTATTGTAATATAGTTTTGGGTGCAATCGGGAAGCCATAAGCTTCCCGGTGCGACTCCTCCGGCATCCGAGGCGCAATTAAGTTAAGTCTCAATGGGCTGGATGGCGGTCCCCACTGGATTCCCCCCGTATCGCCACGAATTATGGAATATCCCGGGACGGGGAATGTCAAAAACGCAATTATTTATACAAACTGAAACATTTTAAAATCAATTAGAAAATGTGGCGACGCATGGCGCATGACGAACCAACTGCCAATGCCTAGGATGTCTCCCTTCCAAGATTCAACTTTTCCACTTTTGTTTATCCAAGCGGCACAAATGAAGTGGCCTGGCCTGCACCACTGCGCCACTGCACCACTCCAGAGGAGGATCTGTGTGTGCAGCCCGTTTGTCTGCCGCCTAAGACTTTCCACCCGGGGGAAAGTCCGACCCGAACACATCCGCGACGAGCATAATGATGTCAATGACAAATCACGGGCGCACGTCAAAAATCTGTCCTGAAATATTTCCAAATGTCAATTCGATGCGACTCCGCCGTCTAAAATTAGTTCCCAAATATTGTTACAAATGTGTTGAGTCCAAACAACTGGAGACTCCTCAAGTGGATGCCACATGAAAGACAAAGGCCTCCAACGCCAGTCAATTGAGGAAAAATGCAATTTACTTGAAAACACAACTAGCTGCCACAGAAGAGTTATGAATAAAAACAAACAGTTGTTAGTTTATTTATTTAAATATTTACAATTCTAGTCCGGAATACTTTATTAAAAAAAAATGTGAGAGTTATGTATTCCTGAGGCGACAGGCAGCACGAATTGCAAATTTGAAGCATCCCGAAGCATCAAATCCTGTGACAGTTGACACGAAAATTCGCTTTTTGGCAAAAAGGAAAATATAGAGGAAGGAAACCCTTTGTATCGAAAAATCGCAAATATGGGGTAATATTAATCTCGGGCCCCTGCGACCTCAGGATGATGCATCAAACAAGATTGACAATGCCTCATTCAGATCAATAACTGGCTGGCTGGCTGCTAAATGTTCGAGAGTCAACCCTCCGAATGAGTTTTTTGGTGACACTCTCGCATTAAAAAACAGGCGGACATTTTTACAACCCTTTTCCTTTCTTTTTTATTTTTTTTTTTTTTGGGTGGAGTGGCATAAAAAATTGCGCCACTCGAGGGCAGGCGGAACGAACAAGTGCTGGACAGAAAGCACTCAAAGAAAATATGCCTCTCATAGGTCAGGGTTCAATAGAGCCTTGGCTTTTTTAATGCATTTATTTTTTTGATAGTACTACTATATTTTCCGCAGTGTAGCGAAGCAGGAGTACCATGACCTGGTAAAAGCGGAAATGAAATTAAGCGAAAATATGTTCTCGGCTAGCGAACCCCACACTCCATTTTCCATTTTTTTCTTTTGCTCATAAAATTAATCAATTTAAACAGCAGCCAGAAGGAGGCGGCGGGGGGCGTGGCGGTGGTTCCGATCGAGACATAACCATTAGCATGATTTAGTGCGGCGAGGCCGGGGCTTCATTAGCATAAAACAGTTCTTATGGCCATTCTAGGAAACTTTTCTCAGGCGGAATGGGGACTTCAAGTCGGTTTTGGGTGAGAGCGGTTACTGTATAATTTTTATGATATTACCAGATTTGTTTTTTTTTTTTTTTGGTTTTTTTCTTCGTGGTTTAAATTTATTTTTACTGTCGCTCACCTCGTCCGAGACATTTTATACTCAATTAATTCATCATTATTCGAGGTTCTCCTCTGGTCCGGTCTCCTCCGATTGGAGGCATCGGTTTACATGGCAGACCCAGACCCAGACCCAGACCCAGACCCTCTGGTCCCCCAAAGTCCGTCAATCTTGTCAGTCATCAAAATGTTTGGGGATTTTTTATACGATTTCGGGCGAAATGTTTTGTCTCATCTCCTCCATCGTCTTTTTACTCGTCGTTGGTCTTTGTTAATTTTAATTTATTTACATTGAAATTCAATATTTGGTAAATGTATTTTTAATTTTACTGCCGTTGATTATTATTGAGCGATGTGATGAAAAGGAATTTACGTAGCCGTTAAAATCCATCACCCAAATGGAATAGATTCCTCCAGCGAGATATGGAAGTGTGGTTGGGTGCCTTCGGAATATGACACATGGCGGACACCTCGTAAGCTTTTCTGGACTTTTATGGACTGCGAAGAAGAACTTTCGACGGCCAGTCATTGAACCTTTGGACGGGGGAAATCACTTAACCAAAGGGTTATTTTTAATTAAGAAAACTGGTATCGATTCACCTCGATCTTGGGGGCATTTAAAATATAATCGAGTGGATTCCATAGTATTGGGAATACCATCTGATATGGGGACTCGGGCGGCTGTAGGCTTTTCCCAATTTCCCGATTAACTGTTCGATTGTCCTCCTCAATTGGGCAACTCGATAAGTTGGTGGCCCGGTCGGTGTCCTGGTCCCTGGTCCCTGGTCTCTGGTTTTTGCTCTGATTTCATTCCATCGTGATACGCCAAACGTTCCAATCTGGGCCCCACAAAAAGGGAATAGACAATGCACCAGATGCCTCCATCATAGGCCCCGAACAAAAACAAAAAAAAAAAAAAACGAAAACCCCAAAAACCCAACTCAGTTACAGTTGCAAAAAGGAGTGCAAATATGTGCAAGGGGGGTGGATGGATGGAGGGATGAAGGGGTGAAGGTGAGCAGGCGGGGTGGCGAATGCATTTGCGGAAATGTGTGCACAACATGCAACATAAATGGAAATGCCGTTTGGAAAACATATTGTTTTTGGGGCTCCACCAACCACTCGCCAAGCCCTCCCCCCCGCCCCCGAAAATGCACTAATTTTCCTAACGCGCCCCATGAGGCCGGCCCAAAGGGGGTGGTGGGGCTAAGTGGGTGGGCGGAAGGAGGGTTGGGTTGTGGGTGGTTTGGCTCAGAAGCCGTTTCGTTGCAGCGGCGTACATTTTAGAAATTGGACGGCATTTTTCGTTGAATTGTGTGCTGATTGTAATTCATTCCATGTGTGTGTGGGTGTGTGTGTGTTTGGTCAGTCTACACAGTCAGTTCCTCTGTGCGGCACCATCCTGCCCCCTCAACGCCCCCTCGGCACACACACACACACACACTAGCACAGAGAAAATTTGAAAATTTTGATTGCATGTTTCGATACAAAATGGCGCTGCAAAAACGAACCCGAACTGATGATGAGGCATGCCAATCCTGACGAGGACGAGGGATCCTTTCTACCCTGGACAAGGATTGACCAGGGGCCAGGAGTAGTGGGGCGAGTGGGGTGGCGGCGACTCCATCCTAGTCTGGCCAAATTGCAGTGCGTTCTGCGTTGTCCTGAAGCCCAGGACGCTGGACTTTTGTGCGTTCGGCTGGGCCGGGTGCGCCGGGTGCAAATGTGCATTTTAGATCGTCGAAGCGTAAATTAGGATTTCAAAATGACATTTGGAATATTTACGACTTTGCCGGTGCATAGGGTCTAAACCATGGCCGGGCCCCACCCCCCCTATTCCACACCCGGCCGCCCTCTTTTCGGGCCCTCGAACCGTTGTTGTTCATGGTAATTGCGTAGCCGGTTACTCGATGATGTCCCGTCTGTTTGCGAACAGGCCCAGAACCGGGCCCAGGTATTGCCCGGCACCCGGCACCCGGTACCTGGTCGTGGTGGTGGTGGTGGTGGGGCTCCCTAACGAAATTGCCAAAAAGCTCCCTTTGTTGAATTATGCAACTTAAAATTTGGCACAAGTCCGTCTCAAAATTGCCCAAAATGGTAGCTTTTGATTGGAAAATTGTTTGATTGGTTGCAATTTCGTGTTTAAATATTTTCGCAATCCCCTCTCCCTCTGCCCCACCTCATCAAACCATACAAAGGGAACTGGGGAAAATTTGTTTAATTTTCCTTTATTTCGGAGGCAAATCCAAAACAAAACAAAAAAACATGCAAAACCACTCAAAAATTTCATCGAGGCTGAGATCAAACTTGGTTTTTTGCGGCCAATCAATCTCATCCATGTCGATTTCATATAAAAGTCAAACTTGTCGCTGCGCCCAAAGCGCAAAAAATGAAACCGAAACCGAAGCCCAGAGTCGCAGGATCCTGGATTTGGGATACAGGATCCCCATCATCGTCACCGTCACAGAGCCATCAATGTCTCTACCGACTTCAAACGCAAAACAGGCATATAATAAACCAACAGAAAGCAATACACTTTCATTCCTCTATATAAATATATAAAATATAACAAAATATATAAAATGTATAAATACCCGATACAATCCTTTATAACAAAAATTTAAGCCAAACTATATAGTTTCCTATACAAGATTCCATCTGTGGAAATTTGAAATAATCTTATTTATTTCTTTCAGTGCACATATGGCATACCTACACATATATTTTGTATATTTTCCATTTTCACCGAAATAAATAAACATCATCAATGTCAAATGGAAATCACTCGCATTGGCAGCGCACTCCGGGAAATGAAATGGAATTGGGTGGCAAGATGGGTGGTGGTGGGTGGTGGGACAGTGGTGTGGCGACCAGAGGTGCAGGAGGTAGTTTGTTGGTCAGGCGGAGGAATTTGCTTTTTATGAAACTATTTCAAAATGTGAAACCAATTCGCATAAAAATTTTGTCAGCAGCGAATGTGACAAGCAGAAATAAAACCAAAATAAGAAAGTTACTATTTGTCAGGTTGGTTTAGAGGGGCGCCCCGGGATGGGTGGGTGGTTTTTGGATGGTGGGGAGGGGGGTGGTACGAGAAATAGAATATATAAAAATAAATGTCAATATCAGAGATGGACGGACGTCCATCGGGTGTTTATTGACATTTTGGCAAACACAAAATCTCGCCAGGGATCGTCGTCATCGTCGTTTTCGTTTTCGTTTTTATTTCCTCCAAATGTTTGTTGTTTTCTATACTTTTATTTTTTGTTTGACAAGGCAAATATATTCAAACACCATTGGCCCATGTCCTTATGAATGATGTGATAATGTGACAGAGGGATGTATTCTATTTTTTATTAAAAACTGCCACATTTTGTGTTTGATACTTTAGGGACTTTAATATATTTATTTTTGTTTGGAAAAGGTTATCATACCATTATCCTTGCAGTCCTTTATTGACAGGAATAAATTAGTCCATACACTCTTGTATATTGGAATCAAAGGTGGAACATGATGAAGGCCTAAAAGTTTTTCCCTTGGCTTTGAGGTAGTAAACATATTTCTTAAAAATATATTTTAAAATATTTAATAAGTTAAACTTAAGTTAACTTACTTGGATTATTTCTGCCTTTTTTCCAGCTAAAATATTGCTGAGGAATTAAACTTCTTTTTATAATATATAGACTTTAAAGTCTACAATAAATAACCTTCTAAGTTTCTCATTAAATTTTCGATTAATTGGTGATTAAGGAATTTATTAAATCTATAATTTAGTAAACATTTTCCACTCTCACTGATCTCGATTACAGTCTCGCTTTACCCTCCGACCTCTCCCCAATTCAAGGCAATTGCTGAGCTCCACTCCCTCCAACCCGGATCGTAGCCATCCAGGAATCGTATGAAAATCAAAACCTCCCTGGGGCTGCATAAATTAAAGGCTTGCCTTGAAGAGAAAGGAAAAAAAAAAAGAAGAAAACAAATGGAAAATAAAATCTGCAATCGAGGGAGAATCCCCCAGCCCCGGAGCACCCGCGACACAAACGGCGAGCAACAAAAAATCGCTCTGGGACAATGACAGGCCCCAAAAGCGACTGCCAGGACACTCTGGGCCTGCTTTCCCTTTCTCGCCTTCTCCTCCTCGTGTAATGGCATATCCTTGGGAGAGTGCAGCACCACAGAAATTCCAAGAAAATGCGACAGTTTTCACTTACAACGAGTGGAGAGAGGGGCTGTTTTTTTTTTGAGAAACGCATTTGACACGCGGCGTGCGACATTTATCAAAAAATGGAAAACGAAAAAAAGGTAGAAGTGGCTCCGGACAAAAAATAGAAACTGAATTGGAGACTGGAATTGTGATTGATCGGCGGGCAAGTGTGTTCCTTGGGCGGTTTATGGGTGTGGCTATTACCGCTGACCTTTGACACGTGCGCCTTTTGTATAACCCTTTCAAAATGTGGCGTACCATTATGCCCTCAATCTGCTTTTTATTTCAGCAAATCAATCATTTTTTTTGGCGTTAATAAAAAATGGAAATGTTTCGGCCACAAAGGACTCGGCATCGGAGTCGGATTGAGCCGCATGCTGCGATTTATTGGCCGTGTCGTCGCCAATGACTCTTCTCCTGCCGGAATTGCAATCAAAATTGAAATCGAACGGTCCCTCATTATCTTTTGGCCAATGCTCATAACTCAGGTGAGGAGCCTGGCCCAGAGAGGGCCATCCACGGGCGACATGTCCGGCTATCCGATCCCACTGTGCGGCGTCATAAAACTGCATTCATTCATTTATAATTTAATATCGATCGATCGGTGTCGACTCGCTCTGATGGATGTGCCGTATTCCTTGGGTTGCATTGCCAACTCTCGGCTATTGTGGCCAGAGTTGGCCATCGTAAAATTTTATGCCAGCCATCCAGCCATCCAGCCGTATAGCCGTATAGCCTTATAGCTTGCCAGCCCCATTGCCACGTTTATTTTATGGTCGGCAAAAAAGATTCGTTGGCCAGCTTTTCCTCAACGTTGCATGCGACTGCGACTCATATTTTTGTGGCCTTTATGGCGTTTGGCAAATCGAAGGCCATAATTCACAATTTAATTAAGAGCCGCGAATAAAGCAAACTGCATTCTTG
The DNA here is from genome assembly GCA_018150405.1 of Drosophila varians. Taxonomy (NCBI): domain Eukaryota; kingdom Metazoa; phylum Arthropoda; class Insecta; order Diptera; family Drosophilidae; genus Drosophila; species Drosophila varians. The sequence continues at coordinate 5,255,230 of JAECWK010000125.1, forward strand.
GGGGCAGTTTATCGCCCTGTCTGCCTCCCATACCCAGACCCATGCCATAGCATCGAAAATCCAGAAAGCGGATCAAATGACCAAGTCCCATGTTAGCCAGGTCTATGAGTCATTAATTTTGATAGCGAGCTTGTACATTCAAAATCCCATAATATAATCCTCGCCAAGGATACAACTTTTCACCGCACCCATCCACACCCACATAAGGACGGGAAAACTTGAAAGGAAGATGCGTAAAAGTAATTTTAATCGAAAATTGATTTATAATTGAAAAATCTCATTTGCAGAAATTGATTTACCGCAGCATCCGCAGCGCCAGAAAGGAATCTCACTCTTCAGCGCCTCCACAGGACCCTTTGGCTCCCAGCCTTAATGCCTTCCGGGGGAAATGCGTGCAATATTTTTCTGTTCAAAGGCAATTCTTTCGAGGATAAAGGACCTCCAGGGGGCGGGACTGAGGTAAGCGAGCGTCAAGTGGTTGAGCCAACAAAACTTTTGTGAAGAAACTGCAGGAACTTGGTGGAAAATCAGTACACTGGAAAAAAAAAGAACATTATAGGACGAGGCTCCTTAGACTGATTTGGAGGATGTTTAAAAATTTTCTCTCTGCTTTGGTGGTTGGGGCTTCCTTGGCATCCTTTTAGCTGTCCTCCCCCCCCTTATCCGCCGCCGCTTTGTCATCATCAAAGAAGCTGCCACCACACACCGCCAACTTCGCCCATTGACTTTGCTTACGTTTAGATTTTTCTAGCTATTTTCCAGCTGCTGCGGTGAGCGTGCCGCTTGTGGCAACATTGTAATTTTGAAAATGAGTAAAGTTTGAAAAACCTTGTGGCAAGCAGCGCGCCCGAGTGCTGCTGCTTCTCCCTTCCTTTGGGCGAATCAAAGTCTTATAGAAATCTTTTGGCCCAACGGCCCTGGGAAGGACCACCGCCACTTCCGTTTCCGCTTTGACACTTGTTTTGAGCCGCCTCGGCCACTAATCCAATTATGCAGCGAGTGCAGGAAAGTTTTTAAATTATTTAGCAAGTTTCCCGAGCATTCCCCAGCCGTAAATTATGTCCAAGTCTGAGTGTCTTCTCCACCGTCTCAAGTGTCATCTTTCTTTGTCTGGTGTCCTGCGCCAGGATCTGGCTTTTGCCAATTATTGCAATGCGCATTGCGCACGCACCTCGGGCAATTAAAATTAATTTCCAAGCAGACGCCATTGTCTGGACAAAGGCAAGGACCAACCAGGATAACTCTAAGACGAAGCCCGACTGATTTATTATGAGCTCCAGTGATCACAAGAAAGCTTTAAACTCTTATTAATCCGTCGGCGAGTCGAAAATTAATTTTAATTTATTTTTGACCAGAAATGGCATGCCTCACATAAATTCCAAAAGCCAAATCGAAATCTAAAAATTGATACATTAAAAATGAACCTAATCGCTATTGTGTATCCATCACGCAAATTTTTATATCGCTCATAAAAAGTCGAAACGCAAAATGCAAATGGCCCGTAGAAGGCGATTTGAATGACAAAACAAACACCAATCGTCGACGTAACTCAAATCGAGTCTTGGGCTCTCAGCCTCCGAGATTTTGACCAGGCCAGGCCAGGCCAGGCCAGACCTGTCTGGCTAATAAGCTGGATGGTTTAATGGTATGCGAGCCGAGAGAGATATGGCTTGTTTTATTTGGCTCGATTAGCCGCTGCCAATATGCTGTCCAAACGGGCATTAGGCCATAAAGACTTCAACTTCCGTTGAACGCCTGGCCTGGCTCGGTTTATGCGTGGGAGATGTCGGGATGTTTGCTGACAGATTCACGATTCACGACTTCACGGCGCTCGCTGGCACTGGCTAACTTGACTCATTACCACATGTGGCACGTTCGGGTGCACGCATAATTCAACCAAATTTGTCGCATTGCGGCAACACTGCGTATGCGCAATCCGCTTCACATAAATCATGTTGCCATAAATACCGAAAAACTGCAACACATGTCCATGTCTCGGCAAATCTCAATTTAGTGTCCAGTGGTGCGTCATGTGTTAAATTTCCCTAATAATAGTCAAATGTGCTCAATAAAATGATCACGTACGATGCTGCGAGGCGATCGATCGACTCCGTTTTGGACACTGTCGGGGTGACACAAATTTTGAACTCGTTTTTGATTTATAGCCAAGCCAGCCAAGCTAGCTAGCTATTCCACTCCGAGCCAAGCCAAGCCAAGCCAGCCTCTTGCCTAATTCAATAAAGTCAAATCAGTGCAGGCCCAAGTTGCCATTTCTCATTATACATTTGTCTATATATCGCGCATATCCCAGCGGACGCCTCGCCAGATGCCTTTGTGATCGCAACTATGTCAATATTGTCACGCCATCAACTCAGACTCAAACTAAACTTAATACTTTTATACTTATAGTTGCTTAGTTTAGTTTTTGTCAACTGCATTGTGGCATTTCCATTTCAGACCGACAGCCGTCAATCAATTTGTTAGCTCAACCCGATGCGATGTTCACTGATTTTTTTTTCGATTGTTTCGATGGCAACCTGTCATTAAACAAATGACGGCTCATTTCCAAATTTGTGGCCAGCAATTTTGCTTAATTTGTAATATTAAAAGCGTGCCATTGGCTATTTAACTCAGTCGAAATGAAACTCAATAGTTTTCTATTTAAAAACATACCAAGTCATAATTATAGAAAAAGGACTTGGAATATAATTTTTGTCTTACTTCTCCTGGAGCCCCAGTCAGTCAGTTTGATGTTAAAGACCACACAGTAGCCCCAACCAACTCCCAACCCAGTTTAACCCACTCCCTCCCCAGAGAGGCTTTGCAAATACTCAAATCGACCGTTCCGCCGTAGGCCAATCCGTCCGCCAGTTGGCATTTGATTTGGCCAATTTATGGCACGTTCCGCCGCCCGTCGTTACCGCCAAGAAGAACAAGAAGCCGGAGAATTTGGAGCGAGCTGGCGCAGCACATGACCATAAAGCGGCGGGGTTCGGTGGTCGGCGGTTGGCGGTTTGGCGTTTTGGCGGCAAGAATGCCGCTGTTGGCCAAAACGTTGGTCAGACTTGGGCAGAAATTATTGCAATCAATGCGTAGAAACAGTGGCTTAAAGGTATTTCCAATATTGGATTTAAATATGGAATCAAAAGAAGTGGCAATTCGAAGGAAAGCCTCAACCTAATATTTCTTAACTTTTAAAATATATTTCAGTTTTTTTTTTAGATATTTTTGAAACTGCAACCACTGTGCTGGGGCAGTTGCAACTGCCGCCTGTGCCCGGCGCATGTCAACATGGGTTTCATAAATGGCAGCGGACAGCGTTTTGTCAACGCGTTATGTTCTGGCTTGTTGTAGTTGCAATGAATGTTGCTGCTGTTGCTGCTGTTGCCGCTGTTGCTGCTGTTGCTGCTGTTGATGTTGCTGCTGCTGCTTATGCCTTTATGTGTCGCCTCGGTATTCAGTTCAATTTTTTTGCACATTTTTTCGTCGGTGTGCTTTTTTGTTTCTGTGGCTTTTCTGCTTATTTATTTAATCTCTGTTTTTGTTTTATTGCACCGCATTTGGCAACTGGTTATGAAGTCTCATTTTCGTATTTCTCTTAATTAAAAACTGCACTAATTTTTAATTAGGCTTTTTTCAGGCCTTGTTGGCTCGGCGGCTGCGGGTTTTGATTGCCCGATTTGTGCACTCACTTATTAATTAATAATTTATTTTGGCCTGATTGCCAATCGATTTATGTAATGCACTCACAGTTGCGAGATGAATTTGAAATGAAATCAATAAAAACTCAGTTTGTTTTGAAGGTTTTCCTCTTTTTCAATGGATATTTACAGAAACTTGATACCCCCAAAACTTTGGCATCATCAATTTTGTTAGATTCCTTCGTTTGTTAGATTTATTAGGCCGAAACTTGAGATGTACAAACACTTGTATATTATTGCATTGTACTTGTACCTTTGCCAGGCGACGGGGGAGGCCCAAAAAATTAATGGCCCAGCGATGGAGCACAACGCTTATAATGATTTCGACCCCAATTTATCAAGCGATTTTCCACCGGCGAACTGAAAAGTCCTCGGCATCCTCGGCCCACAGGACTCCAAAACAAAAATATACAGTCTACATGAAATATAAAGCACAAGCAATCAAACAATGATGATGCGCAAGAATTCACATTTTGAAAATGAAAATGAACGAATGGCCAGGTCCTGGGATGGGCTGGGCTGGAATGAATTATATGGAAATATATATCCTGGCAAGGGCGGGGAATTGGGGACGAGGGTGGCTGAGCGAGAGCGAAGAGCGCAGAGCGAGTCATGTCAAAAAGTTTCTGACTTGGGAACTTGAGGCATGTTTGTTATCATTATCATTAGCCAGCCGTCCTCGGGGGTCCTTGAAGTCGGGGGAGTCGTGAATTTTTCAGCGTACTCCAAAGTGGGCGTTGCCACCCAAAGGAGACGGCCCAGACGTCCATGAATTATGGCTGTCAGTTTTTCTTAAGGTGCCCCCAAGGCTGGGAAGCCAAGGAGGCACTTTCATTAGCTTTAATTTGCCGGAAATATTTTCCAGCCCACTTTGGGGGAGTCTCTTTTTTTTGCATTTTTTGGCTAATCTGTTTTTATTTTTTGGGGAAGTCGACCCTTGGGGTCCGGCGATTTGCTTTGTTGTTTCCTCTCGGACGCCCCTTGAGCTGTTTTTAATTCGGTTTCCAGATTATTAGCTGCTCATCGCTTAATGCAAATTCGATTAAGGAATTCCGTCTAGGTGTTGGCAAACTTCCCCTGCCCCTTCTCAAAACCTGAATTATAAATTAGAATTTCTAATCACTGGGATTTGGAATTTTTTTAATGCTTTTCCAAGTGACATTTCTTGGTTTATGTAATTTCATTTTAATTTTGGAAACGACAATGACATTTTAATGCGACCCCCGATCACCTACGTGTGATTTGGGGGTCACGATAGTGAAATGTCATATTTTAGAATACCCTTTTTGTTTTGTTACACTGGGAAAATATATATGTATATCTATGAATATACATGTATGATAGAGGCAATATTGTTTTGTTCAGTGCCTTGCCGCGGTTTGTGGCACGCGTGTGCTGTGATTCCTGGAACAACAAGTCCGTCCAGCTGCCGGCGAACGTGTTCCACTCCAAGAGGGGATTGGCAATGGAAGTGGTAGTGGGAATGGGATCGAGACCCGCTTATGACATGTTCACTGACTTCGCTCCATATATGCCATGCCATTGCTCCAACAACGTACGACATAAAATTTTCATAATTTTATCGCTTTTCTTGTAAATGGTTTTCCCGACTCACGTTTCCACCGGCACTTGATTATGAGAAATAACCATAAAAGCGTTGCCCCTGGTTTATGACTTGAATGCATAAATTTACAAGGGTCTTGGCCCTATCCGCCTCGAAATAGCTGAACCATGATAAGGGGCCCAAGGCAAGGTGACAATCGCTACTTCTAACAAATTCATATATTATGCACATGAATAATAAAATCAAGCCAGGCTCTATCTATCCAAAAACGTTTCAAGTTTCCAAGTGGGGTATGCGAAAAAATTGCTACGAATTGTGGCCAAGATAGGCAAATGAAGGAGTACAAAAGTAATTATACAATAAGCAACTTTAGAAATTTAAGCAAATGTCAACATAAACTGTTAATGATTTTTTTCGCCTTTTCCAAAAATGTATCAAAATATCCAAGGGGAGGTTGAAAAAATGTAGCCCCTGGACTCTTTATTTTTAACAGACTCGCCGGGGTGGCGAAGTTGGTCCATGAATCACTTTTTAAGTGAGTGTCCTGGCTAAGGGATGGTGTGAAAAGGACAAGTGCCAGTGCGGCAGGACAAACCGTTATGAAAATTCAATTTTGTGTCGAATTTATTAAAAGCAGCTTAAAAACGCTAAGCGCATTGAAAAGTAGACATTTGGGAATTCCGACAAGTGTAGATTTGAACGATTTTCTTTCGTATTATTTCTTTTTGTCAGGGGGGCGGGTTTTCGTGTTGACGCCACGGGGCTTGTCCTAATGGAATAATTTCGGGCCTTAAGTTAATCGAATGAGTGTACGATGTGATAGGTGAGGAGGACTCCCTTTATATGGTTGGGTATCGCAGATGGCATTAACGGGTGTATACGGTTTGCAAATTGAGTTTAACGATGGAAACTCAATTAACATTGATGGAAGTCCCTCAAGAGATTTGGAATCTTGACTCAGTAGATCATAAACAAAGGCTTTCTATATGATATAGATACAATTTCAGTCGCAAAAAGTTATATTTTTTAAAACCTTTAAATCCCTTTCCAAGGCAAACATAATCCCCAAAACTTTACTCACTTTTTACACATTTTAATGCCGTCTGACATATTTTCCCATTTTATGTTAATCTGTTAGTTCAAATGGCCAACTGCCCCGCAGGCTCAGAATGACCACGCCCCCGCCACAGATCCAAGGCCAACCCCCGGGAGCTACCAACACTTTGCTGATTATTAAAAGCATACTTCCGAGCGATCCAGGACTCAGGACAAGTGCATAATTTTCCAATTGCTTTGTTTTATGTGTGCGAGTTATGGGGGGTGATGTCCTTCCTGCCTTTTATCCGGCCCGAGGCTGCGTCCTTTATTGCCGTACAATGTAAACAACAACACAGCCACAAGAGATCTCTGGAAAGCGTTTCAAAATTTCATTATTTTAATTTAATATGCAAAAAGGGGGAAAGGACAACGACAACGACAACGACAACACCAACTTCCCGGGGTTAAGCCTGGCATTTTGACATATTTTCATTTTCATTTCCTCACTTACCATAATTTCCCTTTTCATTGTGGAGATTTGAGGGCCCATACCACGAGGTGTGGCCGAGGAAGTGCGCAGCTTCGAACGCAGCCAGCAGGTTGACTTCCGCACCACCGATCCCGATCCCGGGGGGCAGGCGGGTGGCATGGGTGTTATGGGTGGTGCGGTAACTCTGATGCTCTGACGGTGGTGAGTTTTTTGCTAAGCAACCCCTTTTGTCTAGGATTCCTGCGCTTATGATTATGATATTATTTGGAAATTATCCGCTTAGCTTCACGGAGTGGAAGCGGGCCATATGTGCGGCCATTGTGCCGGAAAATGGAATCATCTCACTGTTAATAATGATGACATATGATTTCCATTGTCAAATTTGTTAAGTGAATTGGACGCTTTGTCATCTTTTTTATTGAGTCCCCGGCCAAGTCAAGTCAAAACGGGGTAACCGGTTGCGTTAAATTTGTTGGCACATCATTAGTCAGGGCCGTGACAAGGACATGGAAGGTGCACGGCACATGAAAGCGACAAGGATTCTATTTGTTCACGCATCTGCTTTGATATTTTCCGCTTTTCGTTCAACAGGATGATGCAAGGATATCTGCCGGAAGGGTTAGAATTGACAATGTTTTGGGCAACAAGAAGTGGGCTGGCTGGTCGAACAATTTGATTTACGATTTGTTAACTTAATATCCTTCAGTTGCCAAAATTAAATCAAAGAATTATATATAAAGTGGTATATACAATTAGAGCCCAAAATTATGTTTCTTCACTAGTTTTTAAACTAAAAACTAAAGCATACTTTTGGCCACTAGCCATGTAATATTAAGTTCTTGCTATTTTTACTATACTTGGCTTCCAAGTATCCCCTGGTTTTGTGAACACCTCCTGAGAAGGAACTTATCCGAAAAGCTAATAGAGAAAAACTTTCATTTCCTTCAAATCCTTGTAGTAACTTTTCATTAAAATTCATAAAAGTTTAGTTGGTTATTTCCATTGAATCACGTTGGGACCATCAATCACATGACTGGCGCGACGCGAGCAAAATTTTTAATGGCCGCCAATCAAAGGCCAGAGGCTAAAATTACGCCAGAAAGTGACACAAAATCTCCGCCGCAGGAGGTCCTTTCGCACAGGACCCCGCATCTTGTCTGCTGCCAATTTCCACCTGCTGTGCGGCAAATTGTTCCTTTCGCCTTATTGAAAAACGCAAACGGGGTCTGACTGCGGAAGGGATTACGTCCGGAGCTCCGGGGGGAGGTCCGAGTTATTCGAGGCAAATTAATAAATGGACTGAGCACCGAAAGGGGGATATCCTGCCGTGGTGGGTGGGTCGAGGTGTAGTCGAGGTGAAAGAACAGCAACCGCTTGACAATGGACATTTACAAATTTCGTGTGATTTGTTCCAGGCTTCGCCACTTCCTGGATGTCTTGCCGTGACTTGGAGCTCGGCCGGCTCCTTTGCTGCCTGCCTGCTGGATGGGATTATAAAAATAAAAACTGCCTTTTGCCATATGCCATTTAAATGATAAAAGGATTTCCCCTCGACTCTCAGACCCCCCACCACCCCACCCCATCCACACACACTTACACACCCCAAGTGGCCGCCCCTCAAATGGACACGCACACGTGGTCAATTGTGTTTGGGGTCAACCCTTTCGCACCAGCGCCATCATTCTGCTGTCCAGTGTGCCACCCTCTCCCCCAGACCCAGTCCTCAGGCATTGGATACACTAAGAGAAAAGAGAAAGTGCTTTCAAGGGCATCTGCCTTGTAATTAATGGATTTCAGTTTACTGTAAGCTCTTTCCTTTCCTACTCTTTTTATTCCTTTAAATTTTATGGATTTTTTCACAGTTTTTCTTCCAGTGTATGGCGCTCCTGCTTCGACTCGAAGTGTCAGCACATTTTTCAAAGGCGCATATAAAATGGCAGTCATACATTATGGCCATATCTGGCTGGCCAAGTCCACAAAGTCCAAGAGCGGGCCAACCGTTGTCAGCGAACCCGCCAGAAGGTGGGGTCAGAATGGGCTACCCGAGAGTGGCCCCTGGTTTTTGTGTGTGTACGGCCTCGTACACACAGATTATGCATTAAGCGCTTATTTAGCATTTTTCTTACATAATGTCGCTTCCACTTTGCAACGACCCCAGCCGTGGCACATCCTGGCCAGCCATATCCTGGGGTTGCAAAAGGCCCAGAAAAAGGAGGGGCAGGGAGTTCCCAGTATGTATGGTCATAAAAAGTGGACAATGTTATGTGCTTTCTAATCTGTTTATGCTTATGTTGCCGTTAGCCGAGGGGGATGGTCACCATTTCACCTTAAACGCTTTTCCACCCAAAAGGAGTGTGAAATTAAAAGGATCGCCCACTTTTGACCAATTTTATTCTTAAAGTCCAGTCAAATTTTATTCTCAAAGGGCCAGGCAATAATTGCCTTTTTGCTAATTAATTTGTTATTTCGACTTGCTCCTCATCTACTTTTTTCCGGGTCTCATTTCTTTTCTCCGACCGGGCTTACTTCGCTATTAGCTCGGGGCTCTTGTAGGCTGATGGGATAATTAAATAAAGCGAAAACTGGCTCCGATTTAATGAAAATTGCATTTTAATTTCATAAGCAAGTGGTGGCAGCGGGGAGGTGGCGAGGGAGGTAATGGGCCAACCCCAACGCCAGGACCTTCATAATTTCCATCCCCTCAAACTAAATGACCGATGCGGCTTAAAATAATTACCCAGTTGGCTTAATACGGATGGACACACGAGCATTTCATAGTTAGGACAACCCCAGCCCCAGCCCCAGTCCCAGCCTCCCAAAAAAAAAAATAGAAAAGAAAGGAAAAAAGTCTCTGCTTTTTATTTGATTTTCCTTTTTTACGTTTTATTTTTTCTTCATTTTTTGTTTCGTTTGGTTAGCTGTCGCTCACGTAGGCAGTGTCCATGTAATTAAATTAAAATGGAAAATTTACTCGTACTGCGGATTAAATTAATTTTCATTTGCATTTGCATAAGTTTGTCCCTCCCGATGGCTTCGTCCTCCCTTTTTATTCTTAGTCCTTGTCCATTCATTAATTCCTTCATTATGCCATTCATTGCTGACTTCGCTGGAAAAGTGCCTCAATTTTTCTTTATTTTTCTCTGGGCCTTACAGTTTTTTGGTCTAACAGTGCCTGGCTATTTTTTAATGATATATAGGACCAAATCACATAAGGGCTTTCCTCAGAAAAATCTTAAAAGATCAATCTTGAGAAGGACTGTGGAATACATTGGTCCATTCCAGGGATTTTATAGATTCAAGAGCCACCAACTCCTCTGGTGTAAGTAGATCCTTCTCTTGTACACACAAATACTCCAAGGACTTTTTTTCGTTAAAGCGTTTAACAATTAGATCTTTAGATCTCCCAATAAGGCTAACAAGTGCCAGATCAGTTAGCCGAGGTTCTGTCATTTCTGACAGATTCACGGAATCCCGAAAGCAGCTTTCCCATATTCGCAGGGAACGCAATGCTTCCAACTGGCCATCTAAAATACTAATATCCTTCTCAACCATTAACTGCCCTTCAGTTTTGCGTTGTCTTGCATTGAAGGCCTCGAAAAGGATCTGGAGGGACCCCTTCAGGTGACATATAATTGTCAGCTCAGTTAGCAAAGGCAGTTCGGCCAAAACTTCCAGATTCTCGGATTCCCGAAAGCCACACTCTAATTTTTGCAGAGACTGAATCGAAGCCACAGCCTTTAATTCATATGATCCAATACTATTTTCTTTCTCCATTATTAATTCCGAAACAGATTGGAGTTGTCTTGAACCTAGCTGGGCGAAAAATGGCAGGAGAGATCCTTCTCTATAACTTCCAAAGACACGCACTGATCTCAAGTCTCGAATGTTGGCCAGAGGGACAATGTCGTTCTCGGGGCTAAAATCGTCAAAAAAAAAACTCACTGTCAATTGTCCTCTATTTTTGGCGAAAGTAACCTCCATTTCGTACCTCCATTCAACCACTAAATCGCCGTAAACGGAATCGAATAAAGCGGCAATCGAGGCGGGAAGACTGTTTTCGAATGAAAACTGAAGATTTAAATACTTTAAAAATCGCAAGTCCTGAAAATGCTCAAGACTTCGGGCGTCGGACAGTTCGCCCTCGAAGTGCTCCAGCATTTGGAACTTGGATATCTCCAATGTCTCGTTGAAATCGACGGAACCAATATTAATCACAATCTTATTTACGTGGTACGTTGCCTTCATAGATGAGTAACGAAAGAACGCCTGCAAGCTGCACTTCTTCAAGATCACTCGAAGCTCGCGCCATTCAAAGCTGGCAAGAAGGATCAGCAGTTCCCCTTCTGTGAAGCCCTCGCGGATAACTAACTCCAGACTGAGGATATTCGCCCGGCGATCGAAGTGCATTTTAACGTTCTTGGACTTCAGGGTAACATAATTCTTGCAACAATCCAGCATCCTGGCCCACTCCGTTGTGATCTCGCTATATTTTTGATGCGTTGGTTTTCGGAGCTCCTCGAACTGTTCGCAGGACAAGCTTGCGGGCAAATCACTTAGCTTTTCTTCAATGATTTCGCTGTCCGCACACATGAAGGATCTTATTTGCTGATGGTCACTTCTTTCAGAAAAAAAGAAAGAACCCAATTTAAAGGATCGCAGCTTATGATCCCTGTTACTGGCCAATGCGGTAAAGAAACTTTGCAGGGATCCACCTGCTGGAATCGTGGTTACCTCCAGTTTGTTCAGATTCGGAATTCTCGCCAGGAGCTCTATGTTGTGGGTATCTGCCAGGCCGAAGACTAAAGATTCCATGGCCTCACACTTTGATAGAGCCTCTACTTCGTCACAGCTGATCACTGGTATTTCGTTTTCTTTGTTATAAATTCCCCAGTCTTTAACCACATCATAATGATCCTCTGGGAGTACCTCATTCATTATTTCGTAGGTAAATGAAATTACCTTTGTGGCTGCCAAAACATTGAAAAATTGGCAAAGACTGCCCGGAACATGAAATCCCTTGATTCGAAGAGTCGCTAGTTCTGGGACTCCATCCAATAATGAGACATAGTCGGAGGCCTTGACCTGATTGAGGAAAAGAAAAAGATCCTTCCTATCCTTGTACTCGATTAGACAATTTGGAAGGAAGACTTTCACTTCGTCAGATCTTTGCTCCAACAAAATACCAATAATATGCTGAGAAATACTGGGAAAGTGGTGGTCGGACAATATCCTTAACCTTTGAAGGTTTTTTAGCCTGGTCAGAGACCCAAGACTTTGTGGATCTTTGACTTTGCAGCTTAGATTGACAATTTCTGAGTATTTGCTTAGCTCCTCGACCTCCTTTGAGGATAATTCAGCGTCTGATATCTCCAAGGACCTGAGGAACTTCTCGTTTAAATTATGGGATAATTCTTCAAGCAGGCGCTGGAGCGTTCCTGGTTCTGGACTCCTGCAAATCTGCATGTGCTTCAACTGTAGCATCTTGGCCAAAGGAACGTACTGAGCGGCATCGGTATCGGACTTTACAGCCAGGGAGAAGCTTTCCACAAACTGGCAGTAAGGCGTGATATTGGCCAGTCTGGAACCAACGGGGCTCTCATCGGTCACCGAAAGTGCCACCAAGTTTGGGTTTCTCTCCAGATATTCGACCAACGTATCAACCTCCACTCTCATGTCCAAGTGAAGCTCTCTAAGATCCTCGAATCCAGTCAGGTCATCCAAGGTATATCCTGTAAATGAAGGTTGCACACCTTTAAAGTGATACAAATAAATATAAAGCTCTACCTGAAACCTCGATTATTAAAATTTTCAAGCTCTTCTTCCATCGGAGTTCCTTCATTACAGATTCGAATACATCCATGTGGTCGGTGAAGTAGCTCTCAGGTTTGTAAATCAAGTGAACTTTGCTCAAAATATTGTTTTCTCTGATGGCCGAGTAAAACAGTTCAAAATAATGATCTCTCACAGTTGCGGCACTTTTGCTCAGACTTTCGTACTTTTTACCAAAATCAATCACTATATCCTCCTCGATACTTGGAAAGAGCAACGAAAGTCTGTAGCTGAGAAACCTGTCCCAGTCTTCAAAAAACTTTCGGATCGGCTTTAGAGATATCACGAAGTTTACGAAGTCAGCATATTTAACACCATCGTCTGTATTCAAATTGGACTTCTCACAATTCAGTTTGATTTGTTTAAATAACTCGAAGAAACAATATTGATTCAAGTCCAAAATAGTTGTTTCATTCATGTTGGTGTTTATTTTGTATTTTTACTTTACGTAAAGCTTACATTTATCTTATCGCAACAAAAACACAAGTAGATTTCTAATGATAAGAATAATTGCCACAGGCATTCCCTTTGATTCCATTTACATTTCTGGCTTTGATTATTTAAAAACTTGTATTAATATTCACAGCACTACGTTCTCAGTGAAATCGTCCGACACATATAATATATGAATATTATGAATATTATAAAGAGATTATTTTAGTTCCCGGGATGCAACCTTTTTCTTGCAAAGACGGAGTGTGACTGAGTATAGAGAAAAGCTTTTCAGTTCGGTAAGTAAAAGTTTGATAACCCATACAACTGATGCACTTAAGCCTTATAAACATTTGCACATGACTCACACTTGTACATTTATTCGTCGGGTTCTGATGAGATAATTAATACAAGCGATTATTTAACTCCTGCAAATGGATTAACCATCCGTATCGAAGTTTCGTTTTTCAAAATTTCCAAAGCCTCCAGCTCCTTGGGTGTAAGTAGGTAACGATCGCGAATATACAGCTTCTCCAAGGAAGGCCGCTGCTTTGAGTATAAGGTCTTGAAGAGAACCCCTAGGGATCCCTCCTGGTGACTAGCAATTGTCAGTTCAGTTAGCAAAGGCAGTTCGGCCAAAACTTCCAAGTTCTCGGCGTCCCGTAGGCCGCATTCTAATTTTCGCAGAGACTGAATCGAAGCCAAAGCTTTCAACTCGGATGTTACAATACTATTTTGACTATTAATTGTTACTTTCTGAATGAATTGGTGTTGTCTTGCTTCGAAGGCCTCGAAAAGGACCTTCAGGGATCCCTGGCAGTGACTGGTGATTGTCAATTCACTTAGCAAAGGCAGATCGGCCAACTTTTCCATATTATCAATCGACCAAAAGCCGCATTCTATACTTCGCAGAGACTGAATCGAGGCCAATGCTTCTAGCTCGGAGACAATGAATATCTGGTCCTTCCCGCCAAGACACATTTCCCAAGCGGATTGACCATCGGCAAACACGTACCTTTGGAATTTTGACCTAAAACTGGTTCCAGTAGATGGATTATGGTGCCATGCCTGCAAGCACTTTTTCTGGTCCAGATGTATTTCCTTCCAATTCAGGCTGCCCAAAATATCCAACGATTTCCCTTGCGAGAACTCCTCAACATTTATAAGCAGCGTGAAATTATTTTCTCTGCAATCGTAATGAAGCGATGGTTTTTGTAGAGACTTGAATTGTTCCCAGGACAGCTCACTGAAATCTCTGGGATCGATATCGCAGTCCACACACTTCCAATTACTTTCTTGAAATTGTTTGGCATTTTCGCGCCAACCGAGTAACCCACTTCCCAATTTAAAAGATCGCAGATTATGATCCCTTCTCTTGGCCAAGGCTGCAAAGAGCCTTTCTAGGGATTGTCCGGCTGGCTTCGTAGTTATGTTGAGATAGTTAAGATTCGGGAGCCTCGCCAGTAGCTCTATGTTGCGGGTGTCTGACAGGCCGCAGCGTATTATTTCCAATGTCTTGCACTTTGACAGAGCCTCTGTTTCCTCAGAGTCTATCACCGGGGAGTCGTACACTTTCTCCAACAACTCCCAGTCTTTAACAAGGTCATTATGATCCTCTATAGGGGCATTTGCTACATCCTGAATCCTGTTCAAACTTAATAAACGGACTTTCGTAGCTGCCAGGCCTTCAAAAAACTTGCAAAGACTGCCCGGAACATGAAATCCCTTGATTCGAAGAGTTGCTAGTTCTGGGACTCCTGCCAATAATGAGACATAGTCGAAGGCCTTGACCTGATTGAGGAAAAGTAAAAGACTCTTCCCATTATTGTACTCGATCAGACAATTTGGAAGGAAGACTTTCACTTCGTCAGTTCTTTGCTCCAACAAAATACTAATAATATGCTGAGAAATACTGGGAAAGTGGTGGTCGGACAATATCCTTAACCTTTGAAGGTTTTTCAGCCCGGTCAGAGACCTAAGACTTTGTGGATCTTTGACTTTGCAGCTTAGACTGACAATTTCTGAGTATTTGCTTAGCTCCTCGACCTCCTCTGAGGATAATTCAGCGTCTGATATCTCCAAGGACTTGAGGAACTTCTCGTTTAAATTATGGGATAATTCTTCAAGCAGGCGCTGGAGCGTTCCTGGCTCTGGACTCCTGGAAATCTGCATGTCCTTTAACTGGAGCATCTTGGCCAAGGGAACGTACTGAGTTGCATCGGTATCGGACTTTACAGCCAGGGAGAAGCTTTCCACAAACTGGCAGTAAGGCGTGATATTGGCCAGTCTGGAACCAACGGGGCTCTCATCGGTCACCGAAAGTGCCACCAAGTTTGGGTTTCTCTCCAGATATTCGACCAACTTATCAACCTCCACTCTCATGTCCAAGTGAAGCTCTCTGAGATCCTCGAATCCAGTCAGGTCATCCAAGGTATATCCTGTAAATGAAGGTTGCACACCTTTAAAGTGATAAAAATAAATATAAAGCTCTACCTGAAACCTCGATTATTAAAATTTTCAAGCTCTTCTTCCATCGGAGTTCCTTCATTACAGATTCGAATACCTCCATGTGGTCGGTGAAGTAGCTCTCAGGTTTGTAAATCAAGTGAACTTTGCTCAAAATATTGTTTTCTCTGATGGCCGAGTAAAACAGTTCAAAATAATGATCTCTCACAGCTGCGGCACTTTTGCTCAGACTTTCGTACTTTTCACCAAAATCAATCACTATGTCCTCCACATAACTTGGAAAGCGCAGTGACAGTGAATAGTTAAGATACCAGTCCCATTCGACAAAAAACTTTCGAATAGGCTTCAAAGATATAATAAAGTTTAAAAAATCAGCATATTTGACATCATCGTCTGAGTTTCCGTTGAAGTCCTCACAATTCAATTTGATTTGTTTAAATAACTCGAAGAAACAATATTGGTTCAAATCCAAAATAGTCGTTTCATTCATGATGGCTTATAGTTTGTTTTGTTTTTACGCAGTGTTTAGTTTTTCTTATCACAATAACAAAATTCGATTTTCGACCTTAGCTTTTTTTTCTTCGATGATAAGAATAATGGTTACAGCGTTCTCTTCCAACTTTTGGTGATTAGCTGATTGAAATAGATAGCAAATCGAGTTAACGGGTTCGATAGAGTTCCTGGAATATCCGAATTTTCCTATAAATAATATTTTTTCATCCTATATATTTTAAAATCCCGGCGTACAACCTTTTCGTGGGAAAAACAGAGTGTGACTGATTATGGAAAGTAACTTTTTTAGTTCGGAAATAATAGTTACGATAAGGTAGCTGATAAGGTACTGATATACATTACGACTTTTTTACACCCTAATTTTACATTTGATTAAAATACACCTGGAAAAGGGAATAATCATTATCCTGCAGAAAGCTGAGAGCGCAAGTTTATGATGTCCTTGTTAGACAGGCGGTTATAAACATTCCTCTTCCATTGCCAGGCCCTGGCAGGGCTGACAAATTTATTGTGCGTACAATGTTCAAATTCCAAATTAAAATCCTTCAACGAAAATTATTACGTTTCATTTAAAAGCGAGCGAGGAACTTAGGGCACATCATAATTAATCCCATTCCAGGCCGAGACCGAAACTGACAAACTGGGGATGGGATCCCTGCGGGTGCCAGTGGGTGGATGTCGTATAAATTCCATAATACTCGTACGATGTAATTAAATGTGAGCCAAACTAACGTACGTAAAGCTCCCCATAATTGAGCGGCGTCATATGAATGCCAGATACACTGCGAGAAAATAGCAAAATGTCGAATGTGGAAAGGAGAAGGAGGCCCGGATAACGAGTCCGTATGAGTTTAATAAACAAACGGCGCAATTATGTAGGCCTGCGGAACTGACAGGACCTAACCATTTTTTTACAATTTTACAATTTTATTGTTTATAATTTACGAGACTGGACTCAAGTTAGAGACGCGGACACGAACACGAACAGGACGACGTGGCGGCCAAGTGCCAACCTTTGTCCACTGACAGGAGGACCAGGGCCTGACCAGAGGTCAAAGGCCAGGGGCCGTGGGGCCTCATTACAAAATGTTAGCCTCGGCTGTCAGCCGACACATGGAAATTTTGCCTTATTACGGAGAACTCTTGGAGCAGGAGCTGCCTGGAATCCTTCCTCTTGGCAGGATGGCTTGACTCCATCTTTTTTTATTTTTTCAGCTTCTATTTTTTTAGGTTGCGTTCCGTTCCCTTTGCTCATTTCATTTTAATTTTGTACTTTGCTCTCGCACTCTGCCTTGCTCTTTTTATTCTAATTAAATTTTTTTTCGGAATGGTAAGGGTCTGTTGGCGGCCCAACAAGGCAAATTTATTCTTCTGTAAAAACAAGAAAAATTACGCAAAATAAATAAATTTACATAAGCTCCAAGGGAGTGAGGAGCAAGCAAGCAAGGGCAAAAAAAATGGCAAAGAAAATACAAAACATTTGTACATAACAATAAATAAAATTGCATTTACATTTACGCCTTGTCTTCTTTGGGTTTGGTTTTATTTTTTTTCGTTTGAAAGGAAACCTAAAAAAGGTCCTGCTTGGCATTTTCCTGTTATTCGAAAGTAATTAAAACAATAAGCCTTTAAGTCATTGCATTACTTTTTATGAAACACTTCTTATACATTTCGAAATTAATTAAATATACTCCATAGCTTTTCGTTTATTTAAAAAAAAAACTTCATCATTTGAAACACATTTTCCATGTAAAACTTATTTTGTAGCTTTTTGTGTGGCCCTAATTCAGTTTTTTTTCAATACAATAAAATAAAAAGTAGATTTTCATATTTTCTCCATTTAATTTACCCGAAAAAAACATCCCCAGACAAGGCCTACGACCAAAACTTTTCCACTTTACTCCATTCTGGGAGGTTATTTTAATAACGTGCATGCTGCGCATTTAGGATAACATCTGAATTTATGTTACGGAGAGGACGCCAGGACACAAACAAAGATGGTAGCCAGACGTTCGGGCGAAACGTGAAAATGGAGGTCGCGGTCCGGGAAAATGCGAAGAAAATGGAAAAGGGGGGACCCAGCGGGACGGCAAACGGCGACGAGAAGAAAACTCAAATGAAAACTGATGCGGATTAGTATTTAAAATAATGTCCTGCAGGGATATAACTTGTATTCAACCCCTCCCCCTAGACTTTAGCCCATGGGCCTTGCACTGTCTTCTTTTCTTCTTCTTTTCTCTCACTTGATTTTTTATTTCGCATTTCTTTTTATTTTTTCTACCATTTTAATTCCTCTGCAGCGATTTTTTCATTCGCAGAATGTTTCATAAAATTTATATTTGCAGATAAGTGTGCCCAAGGAGCGTGGGAGATCCCAGCCAACGGCCAGGACATTTTTATTACGAGACAATTTACATATTTTTCTTGTTAAAATTCCTCAACATTCCCTCGTCCCTGCAGTGCTACGTGTCATATGAATTTCTTCCATTTCCTCGCTTTCCGAATTAATGTTAATTTTTATGGTACTTACAGATGTCCTTCTCTTTCCGCTCCTTGTTCCTTTCTCCTTCTTAATTTAAATTCAAGTTTGTTTTGTCTCAGAGAAAAAAAACACAAGTGAAGATGAAAATGTTAATAATATAACAAACGAATGCGTTGCAAATCGAAAAATAATAAAAAACAGAAGCTGCCCGCCCACCAGTCCTGTTGCAGGACATCCTGGAGGGCATCCTAGAGGACAGCCAACGGCTCATTACGTATTCCCTGGACAAATTCTATTAATTATCGTTATGTCCCTGTGATGGGTGACTTTAATTGTTCGATGTCCTGCTGATCTTAGTTCTTTCTAATCGAATTAAATGTTACGCTTAGCATTTTTTATTAAAAAATATATGTTTATTATACCTGTCCTAGTTAATGGTGGGGTATTGGCTCTTCCCATGCGAAATCCTTTTACTGAATTATTCCAAATTCAATTTTCAACGAACAAATAAAATCAGAGCCCCCATGCAACGAAGGAACTATTGCCTGTCGTCCACTCCCAGTGGCTGTCATTGAAAATTCTAAATGTTTTCATCAACAATTCGTCGTATTAAATATTAACATGAAACTGGAGAGCAGTTGGGGACAGTGGAGTAACCCTTTCGATGTTGGTCCCCCAAAAGGTCATCATGTGTCATGCACAAAGTGCACAAGGAAAAATTTCGTACACCTCCCAGACAACTCGCAAAGAATTTCTCTCACATCGCAGATATATTTTCTTTCTGTGCACATTTATACACGAGCAGAGATGCCGGTAAAAGTAATTTTGGACATTTTTCATCATAAACAGCATTGAGAAGGCTGCAATCGGGCGACTCAACCCCTTCTGGGAGTTTCTTTCTGGCCAGGGAAGCAGCTTTGATTTCGAATTGGATTTGAATTTGGAATTTTTGGCTTTCAAGGACCGTCGGAGGTCCGCAGGCAGTTGAGTCCGAAACCGGGGGATTGGGGATTGGGAGGTAGAGTCCGAGTTGGTCAAGTTGGTCAACGCATAAATATTTCTCTTTGTCCAGGCATCGGATTGGAGCCAAAAAAGACCATTCCATATATATGTACATATATACTTTGTATGCATAGAGATAGGTGTGTGTGAGATTGTGAATCTCTTACTTCCTCCGTCTGGCACTTCCTCCTGCCGTCCCGCCAGCACAAACAAACAAGGAGATGGCCATGTAATTGTGGAGCTGGGGTGTGGAGGAGAGTTCTCCCGAATGGCTGGTCAGATATGAGCAACGGTCGAGTGGTCAAGTCAAAGTTATTGTCATGTCATGTAAGTGCCAGCCACCTCATCCCTGTTCTTCTACGTATTTTCCAATTTTATCTTTTCCTTCATGCGCAAAATGCCCTCAAATTCTTGATCCTTTGGAGGACAAGTAATCAAACTATTGGCCAGAGGATAAATATTTTTAAAAGTGTATTAAGCATGATTTTCGGAAAAAACACCTGCACGAGGCGGAACCTTTCATAAGTTAAGGGATGTGCCTTTGGGGGGGAATCATACTTTGAGGAAAAAGGATGAAAGTTTTCGGGCAAAATGTAAATATCGGTTGTAATGGCCAAGGCCCCAAGAGGCGGCCAAATCAACTGACCAGCAACTTTCCAACCAACTTTGATGGCATCTCGCAAAAGTTGAAAGTGACTTAAGTGAAATTTCCACCTCAGGCCTTTTTTTTGTCCGGCTCCGGAGGACCATGAACATGAGTAAAAATTAAATTGATTTTTCTTGGACATTTTTGGGGTCCTGTTCACTTTTCGTTCTGCCTCTTAATGGTCTTTTGACAAGTCAGTGGACCTTGTACGGCATATTGATGCGAAAATAGTTTTATGTTATCTGCCCTTTAGAAAAATTTCTACCCCCAAGTCCCATCGATCTAATCCGCCTCCACTCGACCTAAGCGACAATTTCGTTTCAATTAAATTATAATTATATCTTTAATCTGCAAACTCCCGTCTGCCACCCGTTTTCACTCAAACAAACAAAACAAAAAGTACAATTTTCATTTTCACCTTTTGAGAAAGACGAAACGGGCGTTGATAATTCCCCAAAATTGTTTGACACTTCAAAGTCATTATGAAGATAGCAATCACTCCCCACGCTCCTTTCATTACCATCCCCTGATTCCGTCAGGATGCCGGCAAGGCCTCACGCCCCGGCCAACTCCCCCCTTACCACTCGGGCAATCCTTCAGGCCCATCCAGGACTCCTTTTCGCCACTTTGCTCTATGCCGAGATGGGCCCCGCCACGTCCTGTCTGCATACCTTCATACCCGCAGCGCTTTTTGATGTAATTCTGGCATAAGCCAAAAAATGTTTCCTTCCTGGAGATGTCTCTGTCGCGCGGGAGGCCCCAATCCGACACGCTCTGACAAACTCATCTTGGGAAAATTAAGAAAACGGCTCTGGAATTAGATTCGGAATTAAAATTTTGCGTTGGGCACATAACTTTATGTCACTCGGTTTCTCGCATTAAAGGATTGGAACGGTAGCTGTGAAGGATACTTTGAATATTTAGATTTTTTTTATTCATTTTTATGAATATTTCTCCTTTCTGGATTTGAAAATTAAGCAATGATTCTGAAACCAAGTTAGAAACCAGGTTTTAGGTATATGGGAATGTAACCCCTTGAATCTGTTCACTTCGATTGGGTCTTCAATAAATTATTTCGCAGATAAAGCATATACTCGGATGTATGGTGACCTCCTCCCAGCTCCCCAGGACATTTTTTGCTTGCAATCGGAGAAAAGGCTGCGCCGTCGTCTGCTCCCCAGCGACATTTTCTGACCAACGGAACTGACAGAATTGAAAAATAAGCGACGACCCACTGGACTGTGGGTGGAATGGGGGAATAGAGGGTGGGGAACTGCCGGACAGAAGGTGAAAAATAAAAAATGGCGTCCAGTCGAGTGCTCAACCTCAAGATTTATAACAAAGGAAAAAAAATAACACGAGGAGAAGGAGAAAAAAGCACACGTTAAAATAATGCAAAAGCTAAAAAAAAATATGTGCGGACAAACACATACTAAAACAGGACGAAGGAGAGCGATAGAAATGGAGGAGAAACCGCACACAGTGATACACGCAACAACGGAAATGGAAAGGATAAAATTAATTTTTTTTCTTTTTTTTTTTTTGTATGCCATTTACTTCACCTGCTGCTTTTCTCGCTTCCGCCACTTGTGTTTATTTTTGTTTTTATTTTCGAGGAAAGGTGGAGAAAGGTGGAAGGGGAAAGGGCAGGACCACCACAAGCACAGTTAGTTTTTTTTGTTGCTTCTCTCAGTCCCCCCCCCCCCCCCTGCTTTCCTAAAAAATTTTATAACAATTCTTTTAATAAATATAAATTAAAACCAAAAGGGATGTGTTTTGAGCTTGGAAAAAGTACAGTCACGCCGTAGCAATATGAGGATCTTTCTGGTAGCATCTTGTATCTATAATAAATCTACTTCAGACAAAAAACTGGAAATCAAACTCACGGAAGTCTCGTCACATAAAAAGAGAATTTAATACAAAAAAAACCCCATATGGGGTGTGGGCAGGACTGGGAGACGTTCAAAAAGAAAAAAACAATGTGTAAGTCGTGTCCAGTTCAAAGAGAATAAAAAGTGGAAACCAATAAAGCCAACAACAACAAGAGAAACAACTAAAACAAGAATGGGGAATGGGATATAGGAGGTCCGAGATAATCCGATGAAGCAGGGAAGAAAAAGGGCGACACAGAGAGGTGAAGCAATAAAAATGAAATGGGAGCAGTCTGTCAGATGGGAAATATTATGTGTCCTTAACCCCTTATCCCGTTACCAGATCAGATAACCGTAAATGGGACCTCACCTTCCGGGCTCTATCGTATATTGCGCATACGCACTGTGTGCCATTCGGGAGGGTGAAGAATTATGAAAGCAACCGCAAGAATTATGAATTTTTCCTTCCGCTGCCGGCCAATCAAAATGGTCAGCCAACCACATTCGAGTCGCCCCGAACCTGCGCTTGTTGCATAAAGTTATGGGAATACTTCATAATCCATAACGCTGGAAACACCCCTCGAACACCCACACTACCCTCCGGAGGAATATGAAAATAAAGCCTCGTGTGTGTTGTCTTTGGCTTCAAATTACAACCACAAACAGAAAGGAAACTGGGAAACCGGGAGGAAAAAAGGACTCCAAGGGGGTAACAAAAAAAAAAACCGAAAAGGAAGCAATTTTTGGGGGTGAAATCCGAGGCAGCACCCTCAATGCCACCCAATTATAACCGTATGGGTGAGCCTGTGTATCTGTGTGTTTGCGCGGGTGGGTTGTGCAGGATGGGGCTGGAGGTGGGATGGGTGAGCTTATTTGAGCAACGTTTGTTATTGTTTCATTTTTCTCGTTTTCCTTTCGATTTTTCTTCTATTTATATACGTGGTCGTGTGTTGGTGTGCGTGTTTCTTGGCTACATCCAGTATCCAGGACTCAGGACTATGGACTCACAGGATACACGTACGCAAGGAGCTATCGGGGCAAAGTTACTGCGATACGTGCACCATCATAAAAAGGACAAAACAATAACAATAAAAATCATATATACTCATAGCCAGGCCAAGGCCCCGCCACCCCCGATCACCACCCCTCACGTCGCTTTATATATTTATGTCCATGTATGTTTATATAAAAATAAATAAAATTCTCCAAGATATGAGCGTCCACAGGGAATATAGAGAAAGGTCTCCAACGTATCCTGTCCCTTTAAGTGATTTTTGCAACGACTTTGACCATCAATGGACAATGTTTCCTGTGTTTGTACAAAGAAAATGAGTTTTAAACGGTTTAGTAATATCCTTGAACTTATCCAAGTATTTATTAATAGGAGTAGCCCAATAAATATACTTTAAAATCGAATAGAAGTTAAACCCAACGACTTGTCAGCGCCTCTTTGGCTGGAAGGAATCGATTTCTTTGGCCAACAAATGAAAACACATTAGAGCAACTACAAACCTCATTTATGAGGAAGGAGAACAAAGCAAGGACGAGAGCCAATGCCACCCAAGGATACGACGCTCGCTACTTGGCTTGATAAAATGCGTTAAAACGAAAATTAAGCAACACAATTAATGGACTCGCTTTATCATACAATTTTAATGGCTCAAATAAATTGGCCAAGAACTAGCCCGGCGAGCGGCGGAATGGCCCTGGAATGTTTCTGGAGCACACACAAGGGTGTTCATATATATATATCCTTTATATAGCCAGATATTTATATGTTTGAGTAGCTTCCATTTTCATGATTCAATTTGACCCTAAGCCAAATTAGTTTCAGGTTGTTGTTCGCAGGACAGGATTGTTGTTCCTGCCTTATATCCCAGATGATCTGAAGCTCTCTAATGGAGTTCCTTTCAGGCAGGATTATCCATCTATTCTTAGGTGGATCCTTGGCATATAAAATTAGTCTTCCGCTGAAGTATGACATCATATTTTAGGGGCCACTATGTATATGGGCGTATATAAACCACAGGACGTGGCCTAAGCCCCGACGGGCCAACATTGTTATAAAAGTGCAAACAAACATGGCCGGCATGGTGGGTGGTCAAGATGGGCAAATGGGTGGCCAAAGCGAGCCGAGCCCCACCGAACCGAAGGAAACTAAACAAAAACGAGTCCGGAGCTTGACCAGGGCGCGGATTCCAGGAGTCGAGGAGGAAACGCGCAATTTTTTCCCAGCACCACCCGCTGGGCCGAAGAGAGCGAACCACAGAGAGAGAGAGGAATTATGAAGCCAAAGATGCGGGAGGTTATGAGAAGAAAGTGCGCGAGGGGGTGACCAGTGGGTGGGTGGCTTTGGGCGTCCTGGACACCAGTGACCTGGCCGAAGGACTACAGAAATAACAAAAGGAAACTCGCCACACACACACACACACACAGGCACTGGCCGGGCGAGGAAAAAATGAGAAACCGTGTGGTCCGCTGGCTGGGCAAAATAAATCGCTGGACATAAAAGCCCCAAAGTGCAAGAGGGACAGAAGGAAGGAAAAAACAAACTTGAGGACGAGGGAGGACGTTGTATCCCCGAGCCAGGACTGAAAGAGAAGGAGCAAGCGCCAACAGGAATAAAAAATTGAATGAAATATTTTTATAACCACACACACATACACCCAGCCACGGACACGGACACACGCTAGAAAAGAAATGGAGGAATAGAGAGAGAAAGGAAGAGGCAGTGAGACAGAGATAGGTTGATAGGGGGAGTCCTGGCTGAAGGATATTGATGGGGCGCAACAGTAAAAGGAAGCCAAGGAAAAAAGCAGCGCCAACTTGCTTATCAAATATGAAGGAACCAAAAGTGGGTCGAGGTTCGGCTTGGGCTTGGGCTCGGGCCAGGGCTGGGGGCGGTATCATAAAAGCCATGAGCTCACCTGCCTGACGGGGGGCGCCAGGGTCCGGGGGAGCTGGAGCTGGACAAGTGAAGGCGGCGCACCCAAGGGTAGTTGGGTCGAAAGTTTTATGGATGCCGCCCGATGCCACGACAGGTGGTCAGAGTCCGCCCACTCACAGACCTCGTCCTCCGCCCTTTTTGGGGTCCTTCGCATATTTTCTCTCCTTTTTTTGCAGTCATAAAAACAGGGTGCAGGCAGGAGGAGATTCGAATGGGAGCTGCCACACGTGCGGATAATAAAAAATGTTTTACTTTTCAATCGACCAATAATATGGCGTTCAATGGACAGGCCAAACGTGCTAAACCCATAACAAAGGACCACCCCCAGCCACCCTTTTTCACACACACCCCAACCCCTTCCCCCCACACCATCACCCCAAAAAAAAAAGGAGACACAACCACGTACGTAGTTCAATCATCGTTAAAAAGAATTTCATTTTGAAAAATGCCAGAACTTCAATAAATTATATTGCTCTCGGACCACGAAAAGGATGCTGGGGAGTAGGGTCGAGGTTGAGGGATAACAATAGGAAAATAAGGTGGAGCTGATGGCTGACCGGATCCTGGAGGGATGTGGCTTTGCTATCATAACCACAATACAAAGAAATCGGGAGGGCAAGTCGGGCAAAAATGAAAAAAAAACGAGAATGGAAAGCTAACTTCGGACGGAGCCGAAGCTTATATACCCTTGCAGTTAAATAGCGGCTTCTATTGACTTAAGATATAGTAAATATCGGATATAGTTGGCCGATCTTTACAAAAACATTCATAACAATCTTAGATTCGTATAAAATGGATTTTAAAGAAGTCCGACGCTTCTACACCCAAAAACACGAAAGTTGTGGCATTTCCGATCGTTCAGTTATATAGAAGCTATAGGATATAGTCGGCCGATCCGTATGAAATTTTTAGATCGGCTTAAATTCCCATAAAAGGGGATTTGTGCAAATTTCAAGTTTCTATCTTCAATAACATGGAAGTTATAGCATTTGCGATCAATCAGTTATATAGGAGCTATAAGATATAGTCGGCCGATCCGTATGAAATTTTTCAAATCGGCCTAAATTCACCTTATAGTAAACCTGTGCAAATTTCAATCTTCTATCTTCAATAACATGGAAGTTATAGCATTTCCGATCAATCAGTTATATAGAAGCTATAGGATATAGTCGACCGATCCGTATGATATTTTCCAGATCGGCTTAAATTCCATAAAAGGAATCTGTGCAAATTTCAAGTTTCTATCTTCAAAAACGTGGAAGTTATAGCATTTCCGATCAATCATATAGCAGCTATAGGATATAGTCGGCCGATCCGTATGAAATTTTCCAGATCGGCCTAAATTCCCCTTATAGTCAATCTGTGCAAATTTCAAGTTTCTATCTTCAAAAACGTGGAAGTTACAGCATTTCCGATCAATCAGATATATGGCAGCTATAGGATATAGTCGGCCGATCCCGGCCGTTCCGACTTATATACTGCGTGCAAAGGAAAGAAGGGGGTGTGCAAAGTTTCAAGACGATAGCTCAAAAACTGAGAGACTAGTTTGCGTAGAAACAGACAGACGGACAGACGGACAGACGGACAGACGGACAGACGGACATGCTTATATCGACTCAGGAGGTGATCCTGATCCAGAATATATATACTTTATGGGGTCCTGGATGTCTCCTTCACTGCGTTGCACACTTCTGACCAAAATTATAATACCCTCTGCAAGGGTATAAAAAGGAATGGAGAATGGAAACCCATAGAAGCATCCGCTGTCGGCATCCGTAAGATACTCGGGTGCGGACAGGTGAATCAGGTCAAGGGGTATCCGTTCGTGGACGAGCTCGAGGATGGGCAGCCGGAGCCAATGGCATTCTGAAGCGTCAGCGTCTCCAGCTGCCCGCTCGATGGTTATTGGTTCGCGTTGCAGTAATATAATATACACAGATACACACCAACACCAACACCGAGCCACGGAGATATGTGGAATAAAAATTGTGAAATGAAAGGAGAAAACGGAAAAAAGCTGAGCTGGAGGAAGCCATAGAAAACTATTGGAAAATAGAGGTTGGGTTGGGCAGCAGTAGATTTTCCTTAACTTTGTTGCAGCGTGACATTTTTTTCCCCACGCCTCAGCCTGGTGGGGTGAGTGGCTGGCTGGCTGGCTGGGAGGAGTGGGTGGCGGGTGGCCATTGTCATAATGACGCGCATTCCTGTGCACTTGGCTGGAGCCCTTTTGTTCCCGGCCAGCAAGCATTTCCCGGCATTCGCTAATTAAGTCATACCATAGCGAAGTTTTCCACAAACACTCGGAGAAATTATAGTTGCAACCTTAGCCTGGCAAACATTTTTGTATCCTTTATGTCCTGAAGTTAAATCCCAGGCCTTAAAAAAAATGTTTCCATTCCGGGAACCCCTACTCCTTCGTATTCCCCGAGCGATATGACAAGTGAAAATCTCTCCACACCGACCCGAGGGGGAATCAGACGAGAGTACATGTCCCCGGAGCTAATCAGGCAAGCCTAACGAAATTTGCCAACAAAATCCGTCAAAGTCACGGGCGTTTGGCCCGCGGCAGCCATCGCAGGCCATTAGCCTGCCAAAGCGCCCACACATGTCAGCCCGAAAGTCCTCGAGGGGCACTCCTCGCATTGTCATCGGTGTCGCTATCAGTAACGAAAGGATATCATCATTTTAGCAGCCAGAATATGTCCCATAATGTGCTACCAACTTGGCAGTTTTTCAGCAAAATAAGTCTCCATCAGCTCCTTTTTATTTTTTTGGTTAAGCAAAAGTATCCCAGAAGAAAAGGAATATTTGCATCACTCCTGAAGCCTGGAAAGGAGAAAAAATGTGATACCCTCCCGAAAAACGCGTCAAACTTTTGGCAGCCATCGGCTCACGGGGAGGGTGGATTTCTGAAAAATGTGATGCATGTTTATTTGAAAAATCGCTAAAGGATAACCAAAGGATTCCCCTAAGGGTATTTCGCAAGCTCGTGTGATTTGTTTGCGAATTTACATACCCCCGTACTTTGCCATTTCCCTGGGTGTTTTCCAACTCGTTGAGCAGCTCCTCGCCTCCACCCGATCCGTTGCGGCAATAATTTTGCATAACGAATAAGTTGAATAAGTTGAATAAGTAAATGGATCCAAATTGAATCAGTGCCGAGTCCAGAAATCCGAAAGGAGCTGGCGGTGTTAAGTGGCAAATTCAATTTCGGGTTCACAGGGTTTACAGCCCCAAGCTGACATTTATGAGCCGCCATTTTTGAGGGCATATCGATTTCCACACTCCCGAGTATCCTAACAGGGTCGCACAACCACGTACAATCGTTTCCCCCAAATGGCAACATCATTAACTAACCTGCCCCGGAGTCGTCAGTAAATAATGTAATTTATGAATTACAATTAAAAATACACACAGAGGGCAAGGAATAGCAAATATATATATGGATTCGCGTACGTGTGTTGGTAGGGTCGGGCCACATGTGTCAGTCAGTGGGGGGTGGTAGTCCTATCCCCCCCCCCAGCCGGGTGTCTGGCCATTTTTGTGCTTGGCTCATCAGTTCCCCCTCCTGGCTCCGGGAAGTGTAATAAAACTCCCCATTTGGTCATTTGGCAATTATCCCGATAAATTAGCAGCCGGACAATGGCACAGCAGCGGCGCGTCCGAACCACCCACCAAACCCAACCCATCCTAATTTTCTAATACCCAGCCAGGCCATCCATATATTCTGGATTCCTGAAAAATTGCCAGGGGTTGGACGTGGACATTTCGTGTCCTTGCATTTAGCGACTTTATGCGGTTTATACGGCTATTTTGGTTATATATTTCGCACAAAAGATATAACGGGAAATGTTTTAAAAATTCATAAGCCTCTTGGACAGTCCTCCCATGTACAAAAGTCCTTTTTTTATGGTACCCCTTGACCATTTTTTGTTGGCAACTTTTTCAGGTGGGAAAATCGGCTTTTCAGGTTAACAAAATCAACTTGGTAACGAATTAAAATGAACCGACTAGCGACTGGCTAGCAAAAACAGGCACAAATGCAAACAGAAAGAGTTTTTGAGGCTGAAAGGAAAGTGGGTGGGGCAAAAGGACATTCGAAAAATGCAAAATAAACGAGGGACTCGCAAAAACGAAGGCAGCGAGCGTGTAAAAAGCCTCACAAACTCAATCAATCAACGGACAGAATAAAGCGCGTATACGCAGTGTTGTCCATACCAAAGTAACAAATGAACACATACACAGACACACACACCCGCACACACACAGATGCACACAAGGACATGCACTGCAAACGGATACAGGACTCGGACAGAGAGAGAGTCGGGTTGTTAGTCGCTTGTTTCGCACTGCTTGCCAAATACCACAAAATCTATTTCGATTCGCAATCAAAATCCCAAATTCCATTTGTACTATGACGAGTCCTGGCTCTGGACACCCGTACTCCGGCCTACAGCCGTACGTTCATATGCATGTGTGTGCGTTTCGAATAGGCCGGAGAGCCTGGTAGCCTGCGATTGGGAAATCGTGGCCAACTTGTGCTTGAGTGCTTTCGTTTGTATTTAGTGGTGGACTTAAAAATACAGAGGCCCCCCGTCCAGGGTCCTGCTGCAGTTCTAGGCTCTGGGCTTAGTCCTAGCTCCTGCCTCTCGTTCCCCTCAACGCCCTGGAAAGCGTTGCACCCACAAAGGCAGTGGCCACAAACGCATCCGGCGCTGACGTTGAACGATGAGTCCCCGCCAAAAGCCGAACGCTTTCAGCCAATGTCCTGGTAGTCAGGATGCACTTGAAGCAGGAGATTAAAGGATTGCATCACATTTTCCATGTCATAATTCATTTAATTAAATTTAAACTTCATTTTTGCAATCGATTTTTGAATGAATATCTTTTGAAAACTATATTTAAACTTTACAGATTTCAATCCTTAACCAAATATCTTCCAGTGCAAGAGCTTGTTACCTGCCTTGCGCTGCCCACCACGGTTGTCCATTCAGCTGCCATGTTTTCCAATTTTCGGCGCACTGCGTTGCATTCAGATTCGCTTTGGATGCAACGGTGGCAGGAAGAAAAAACAACAGCAAAATGGGGAAGACCCCATCCGTTTTTGCCCGAAATTTGGTCATTGTTCGCGGAATTGCTTATAAACGCGGCCCCTCGACTCCACGGCTCCTGGCTTTGACTGCTTTTTTCCGCGACTGCCTCTGACCGAACTCAATCTGACCTGCCATGTCGACGCTTTAGTTAGGATATATGCACGATGTGGAGGCAAACAGGAGGTGGAATCGGAGGAGGAGCAGAACAGGGTGGAGCTGATTGCAATGCTTTGGCTTTGGCTTTGGCGGTTGGACAACCGCAGGGAGCCGCTTTTTGATCGTCCGGGTGGCGCAAAAGTAAAAATATTATTGCACTCTCGCGGCCCCTCGGAATAAACGGTGGCCCCACTGGGTCAGTCCACAACCAGGCCTACCTCGCCGCCAATTTAGTCACTTGGAAATTTTGTAAAATTAACAGAACGATTGAGTGGAAGACCACTGGGACTGTGGGACTGCCACAACCTCCACTATCTAACACTAAAAGGGAAATAGAGAAAAGTACAATGTCTTTTGGTTTTCGGAAATATATTTGTGTTTTGTACAATTTATAATCTTTCTTAAGTATCAACAAGCTATGCCTTTCTTTATAGAAGTTATTCTTGAATTTATAAAAAGAATAAATATTGGGATATGGAATACCCAGCACTACTTATACATTTTATTATAAGATTGCATTAACCCTCGGCCGCAACAGGAGTCCCAACACTTGGCTTGGCTTCCGCCGGGGGGACTTCGGCTGCCGGCACTGGCGCTTGTACCATCACTTTAGTGGGAAGTAGGTGCTTGAGTGGCTCTAAAATCCTCGCCTGCTGTAGGTAGGTGAGCTGTTGCTGTTGTGAGGGTCTGAGGCGAAAAGACGCCATGAATGCAGCGCTGAATGTAGGGAACCAAATCGTAGGCCAGGCACGAGCACAGACGGACAAAAGCCTCCCGCTCACTTCCTGCGAAGGCTTGCTGTTCCTGTCGGTAGAAGGCTAGCACCCGCTGGGCGGCCAGGTGCAGGGAGCGCTCTAAACAGTGGGTCACATCGGTGGCCAAGGCCAAAGGAGCGCACAATCGGAGCTCGTTTAGGGCGCCCAGATAGCCATTACACAACGCGGCAAGGGGATAAAAGTCCAGCAAAGTATCCGGCGGCGCGAAAGACTCCTGGTCGGGATCCATCTGCTTGCGGGAATGCAAATGCAAAGCCACCTTGTTGATCAGCGTAAAACGGTCCAGCTCCCGGGCAAACTGAACATTTACTTCCTCCACACTGGCCTCAAAACGACTTCGGATGACATCGACGAAAATTGGGGCCATTAGAGCGCGAAAGTCGGCGCCCACGCGACTGAAGGACAGGCCAAAGTACATGCACTGACCCAGGACCGTTTCCACGGAGCCAACGCCAAGCTGCAAGTCGCGCTTTAAGGTCTCCAGGAACGCATTAATCTAAGGGACAGTTAATCATTAAATTAAACTTTTAAAGTTCTTATTAAACACCAACCTTATTGTGCAGCCAGGCCTGAAAAAGGCGGTCACCATTACAGCTCACGCCTTGCAGCGGCTTGAGAGGAGCCTGTGCCAGCTTGCTCCCCGGCTCATCTTCCGGAAAAATAGCTTTATACTGAGTAATGATATTGAACAAATTGATTCGCGTGATCTCAATGGTCTTGATCAAATGTTGTTGGGCTAAAATAAAAGGAACGGGTTAATATAGAAATCAGAAGCAATCAGGCTAACAAAGTCTACCGTCATTAGTGGGAATTGCTTCCAGGCAGGAGTTTAGCCAAGCATCGCGGGCCTGCAGGAACTTCAGGCGCAGCTCGTTGTCACCAAAAGCCTGCATTCGCCTCAAATAGCCCACGATTTGTAGGCACTTTGGCAGCTGCAGATCCGTGCGTAGCTGTGCCACCAACTGGACCAGCATGGTGTGCCACAAAGCCTCCACCGAACGAACAATGCTCTTAACTACGGGTATGTGGCCCTGATGTTGGCCTAGGCGAGTAGCATAGGCGGCGAGCTCCAAAGCCTCCTCGTAGCGACCCTCACGGATGCATCGTTCCATAAGCTGAGGTAGCTCCAGCACTTCCAGCAGCTGGGAATTCTTCTGCAGCGTAATGGAGTTGAGGCGGCGCTGCTCACTCAGCTCAGCGGAATCCTTCAAGAAGCCCTCGCACCGATCACTAAGAGCCGGTAGCTGACCCACAAGAGTGGCCAACTGCTCCTCGGTTCGGAGGAACTCGCTGAAAATGGAACGGGAGTTCTCCGCCGTGGTGATAAAGGTCTTGTAATTCGTAATGGCCAAGTCCTGCGTCTGTTCAAGGATACTACGCGCCTCGTCAGCTAGTCGTGTTTGTTCCTTCTTCAGCTGCTCCACCTTGCAAGTGCCCAGTTTGGACAAATAGTTATCCAGCTCCGGATTGCCACGCAGGTTCTCTGTAGGACGTGTCCACAAATATCAGATGTAACCCATTTTAGTGCATAGTGAGTTTTACCCACCTGGCACTCCGTCGGGAAATATAAGCTTGAGCACCCTCTCGTTCTCCAGATCCATTTTGTCCGGGAACTCCATTTATTAACAATAATTTACAGCAATGTTTATTAATTTATAAAAATCCTCCGATAGATTTAATGAGAGTTGCCAGATAGTCAAAAGAACAGCTGATCGCTGACAATCGATTTAATGCAATCGATTCTATCATTTAAACCTAGCGCAAAGACAATTCTAAGCCATTTATTTAAATATAGAAAATTTGTTTGTTTTTAAAAACCAAATATGGTCTATGAAACGTGTGCCTCTAACCTTATCCATTGCTTGGCGACAGGACTAGTAGATTTTGTTTAATTTTCATACACAATATATAAAAACGAAAATAAATTTGTACAAACTGCACTAATCGATGGAGACACTGGATATTTCCATTGAACTGCCATCATCGGAGGGCTGCTGCTCCGATCCGGGATTTTCTCCAGCGCTGGATGCTCTGGGAGTTTCATCCGCAGCACTCGTAATCTCATTTGCCGATGAGGGCGTAGTAGTTGCGGTGCTGCTGGCAGCGGTATTTAAGCTCGACCGGTTGGGATGCGACCGACGCATTCCCTCCGCCAGGGACCGCCCTGTTCGAGTGGTGGCGGCTGTTGAGGTGCTAGGGCCAGCTACATCCGCTGTCGTCGTGCTAGTGGTGGTAGCTGTGGTTGGCACGCGAGAACGCACATCCGGGTGCTCCCATTCCATCTCATCCTCCGAGCTGGTTTCCGCATTGGCCACAGTTGTAGCAGTCTTGGATTTGCTCTTTTTCCACTCGGCACTGCGCTTCCAGTCGATCGTTTTTAGCAGGGCCTTGGCTTCCGTTTTGCGCTAAAAATGCTTAGTTTAATAAGGAAATTTTGTGTTTCAAAAGTACTACCCACATCATCGGAATCCAGGCACTTGTAAGCGTAATAGGCCGCTCTTTCGTAGTCCGCCTTTTTCTCGTAATAGTTTGCCAGCGTGATGAATCCCTGATAGAGGCTCTGCTTGTCGGTGGCCGCCCGCTCATCCTCGCAATACATAATGTAGCAATGGACTGCCGTTTCATGGTCCCCGAGCTTCTCGTGCAGATTGGCTAGCTTGTACATGGCAATGCCCTCGATGTCGCCCACATCAATAGCTTTCCAATAGCACTTGACCGCGTTCTCACATTTGTCCAGCTTTTCGTAGGTTTCGCCCAGTGCCACCAGCATGCGGGAGTCGTAGGGTCGCAGCTGGTGGGCAATTTTGAAGTAGTACAAACTATAATAGTGCATCTTGATGATTTCGTAGGCCTGGCCCAGGCCGTACCAGGCGCGATAGTCCCGCTTATTGACCTCCACCGCCTTCCGGTAGCTCTGAATGGCAGCGTTGGTATTCTTCAGCTCCATGAACTCGTGGCCCATCAGGGTCCAAGCAGCTAGATACTTGGGATTAAGCTTAAGGGCACGCTGAAAGTAGGATATGGCCACCTGGTGATCACACCGAATACTGTAGTAGTTTCCTAAAAAGATAGTTGGTTTATAATCAGTATAATTATAGTGATTGAATGGATTACCTATCACACAACACGTTTCCGGGCGGTACTTGTTAATGCTTACGGCTTTGTGCGCTAACTGTGCCATCTCCGTTTTCATCTCTTTAACAAATAAAAGGTTGGAGTAAGTGTCCACGTTGTCGAGGCGGTAAGGATCGTTTTCCAACAAAGCCTGGTACAGCTCGATTGCCTTGTCCACATCCCGCTTGTTGTGATAAACCAGCGCCATCTGAGCAATGAGGTAGATACTCTTGCTGAAGCCCGATGCCTGCAGATCCTCGTAGATCTTTAAGCCGTCGTCGTTTAAGTAAAGCTCTAGGTAGGTGTGGGCCATAAAGAAATGGCGCATCCAGTGACCGCCCAGCTGCAGACCAAGCAACTTCTTCTTTTCCATGATGAGCGGAGAGAGCTCAAGGTAGGCGCTCCACAGCATTGGGACCAGGCGTATGGCATGGATCAGCATTTGCTCCGCAGCCTGATTGAGATTCAAGGCTTTCAGCACGACACCGTAAAGGTAGATACCATAGCCGTCCAGGCGGCTCTTTCCATACTCGGTGCGCAGGGTGGCGAGTAGGTCCGCAAGGTCTTTCATTTGATTCGGCTCGTTGAGATTCGCCTGGTCTGTGGTAGAGTCCAGGCGGCGCTTTTCACGCGCCATGTACGTAGAGTAGAAGTGCAGGAAGCGCGGGACACTAGACTCGCAGTTTCGCACCGCATGCGCCGCCCGATCGTACTCCCGCACGTCGTAGTAGCTTTTAGCCAAAAAGTAGTCGCTGTACTCCGCCGGAGCGATCCCCTCTAGCTGACATTCACTGAAGGTGCGGTCCTCTTCCGTGGCTTCCTCGCCATCAATCTGCACGTCACTCAATCCGTGGTGCATCTCCGCCAGCCACTTGGTGCTGTGCAGCAGGCCGCGCTTGGAGCACTCTATAATTCCACGACGCAACTCCTTCTTCACGTCCGGCAGCAATACGCTGAAGAAGTCCTGCATTTCGAGGGCGGCCTGATTAGGTGTAGGTGGGAAAAACAATTTTATTTGCCGGTCGCGCTTCGCTGTGGGTGGACAGAACCAAGTTATCGGAAATCGATAACTTTTTGAATATGTCGTAGTTTAAAAAATATAACTTAATTTATTTGAGATTAGGATTCCAGTTCACGTCCAAATATATAATGGGGTAACTAAATATTCAAAGTTACATAAGGTTCCTAAGTCAAAACCCTAAATTAAGTCACAGTCATGTTCTGAGCATCTCAACCAGCAAACGACTTGGTCACCTGGTCACATTTTTCGACAGGTGGAAAGAGGACACCAACAACTGCTGAGCATAACAAATTGCGAATTAACGATAAGGGAAAAACAATAACAATAACAATGACGAAAACAAATTCTTTGTTTAAATATTGACTCTCGCCAAAGGAATTTGCGACAATCGGAGCCCACATTATTTCTGTGGAGTTCCGTAAATAAATGAGAAGCTCTAAAGGTCAGCAAATCAGCTGATGGAAACTGCGCAGACATCGTACCACCATTGAGTGGAATAACAAGTATCATAAAGCTGTGTAGGCTGATTTACTTGTTTGTGATTGACAGTGACCATTATCACTCCAGATAACATATAGCTGTGTCGTCAATCGCGCTTTGTTTGCCCCCAAACGCACATCGCACAATGAGGCTCCAACTCTCGGGAATCCTTTCGGGGCTGCTGGTGGCCAGTTTTTTGGCGCCAGCCGAATGCTTTTGGCCTTGGCCCTTTATCAAGCACAAAACTAGCACAACTCCTCCTCCTCCCCCACCACCTCCTGAACCGAAAATATCGCCAGTAATTTTTGGTAAGTCTATTGATTTATGAAAATCAAGGTTGAACTTTGAACTTTTCTGATTCTAGTGCCTGGTGATGGAGGCTCTCAGCTGGATGCCCGCCTGAACAAGTCCAACTCGCCGTACTTCGTGTGTGAGAAGACGCACGATTGGTACAATCTCTGGCTGGACCTGGAGCAATTGGTCATTCCCATGGTCTACTGCTGGATAGACAACGTGAAGCTGTACTATGATAAGGCAACTAGGACTACGCACAACACTCCCGGTGTGGAGACAAGGATACCTGGCTGGGGTAACCCCGAGGTGGTGGAGTGGATCGATCCTACAAGAAACACGGCCGGAGCCTACTT
This sequence comes from Drosophila varians, assembly GCA_018150405.1. Lineage (NCBI taxonomy): Eukaryota > Metazoa > Arthropoda > Insecta > Diptera > Drosophilidae > Drosophila > Drosophila varians. The sequence continues at coordinate 5,291,498 of JAECWK010000125.1, forward strand.
CAAGGATATAGCCAATTTACTTGTAGATCTGGGTTACGTGCGTAAAATGAATATCCATGGCGCGCCATATGACTTTCGCAAAGCGCCAAGTAGGTTTGAAGTCTTTTGTTCACCAAACTCTTATTAAAAGAGAATTTCTTTTCAGATGAAAACAAGCAATTCTTCATTGATCTCAAGCAACTTGTGGAGGACACATACGAGGCAAACAATCAATCTGCCGTGACTTTCATTAGTCACAGCATGGGCAGTCCCATGACACTAATCTTCCTCCAGGAGCAGACGCTGGCCTGGAAAAACAAGTACGTGAGGCGCCAGATCAGTCTGGCGGGTGCCTGGGCGGGCAGTTTCAAAGCGGTGAAGGTGTTTGCCATGGGCGACGACCTTGACTCCTTCGCCCTAAGTGCCAAAATCCTAAAGGCCGAGCAGATAACGCATCCCTCGACCGCCTGGCTGCTGCCATCGCCTCTGTTTTGGAAGCCGTCCGAGGTGTTGGCCATGACCCCCACGCGAAACTATACAATGGCTCAGCTCAAGGAGTTCTTCTACGATATAGACTATATGACTGGCTGGGAAATGCGCAAGGATACGATACGCTACTCTAAGAATTTCAATCCCCCAGATGTGGAGCTGCATTGTCTGTACGGCGATGGCATAGACACCGTGGAAAGGTGGGTAAATGATCTATTTTAAAAGGAAATAAACGTAATGCTCTTTACTAGATTACAGTACAAAAAGTCCAATATTGCGGATGAAACGCCCAAGCTGATCATGGGCCTGGGCGATGGAACAGTTAACCAGCGCTCGCTTCGAGCCTGCCAGTATTGGTCGGGCTTCAACACGCCCGTGTCCACGCTGGCCCTCCAAGGCGTGGACCACATGAAGATCCTGTCTAACGGAGATGTCCTCAAATATATACGCACAGTCATCCAGCAGCCGTAGCTTATATTATATAGTCATCATTTGTCTAGATTAAGAATTTATCCTGTTCATAGATGTCTCTCTGTAAAATGTATCGATCAAACCAATGCCAATTTTAATGTTTAAATAAATGTAATTCGTTAAGTAGCACAAGCCTCAAGGAGCAATCCATGTTTGCATTTTCTTGAATTTATTCTTTATTGTTATCTTATTGATTTATGCTTATAAGATGAGATATCGAATCACGTGTGTCAATGTCAATGCATAACGCTTTTTATTTACTCAATAGTGTTTCACTTTCCTTTTGGTTTTATTCAATTTTATTGTTTTCATCCATTTTGTTTTTCTGGTTTTCTTTTTTAATAAATTGTTTATATGTATTTTACAAAGCGTTTACTTAAATGTATTTCCATTTTAATTATACCGAATAATTTGTTATTTATTGCACTAATATTTAATTTCATTCGCCTTCCGCCCACTCTCTCCACTTTTTGCTAAGTTATTGTAGCTGACATTATTCATTACTCTTGGTATAATTTTTCGATTTAAGTTTATTACTTCGATATCTGGGTTAGATATAGAATAAGTGTCTCAAGCTAGTCGCATTTGATGGGGGTATGCCCCATTTATTTTTCGATTCGCTTGCAATTAAAATAAAACTAAGGATCGCAAATGATTTTATATTAGTGGTTTTGGTTTTTGGATTTGTTTTCGTTTAGATAAAATCAAGAAATATATATATTTACAAATCGGTTGCTCATACAAAAAGTACTGTCGTAGGCAAAATTTTGTTGACGTTTTCGAAAGATTTCATTTTTTGTTTTTTTTTGCTGGCTCTGCGGGTAATTTTTTCGATTTTTTTCGATTTTTTCGATTTGTGCAGGTGTTTGTTTAATTACTCGATCGCTAAATATATACAGTTTTATATATTTAGTATATATTTGATTTCATGTTGCTGCTGGTGTGTGTAATGTGTGAGTGTGTGTGTGTGTGTAGATGGTGAAAGTTGGACTTAAAAAACATTTCTCGTCTGTTTAGTATTTGATTTTTGGTTACACATGCTCTCTGCTTTTGTTCAACAAAATTTGTGCTCTCGTTCCATAGTTGCAGTTAGGGTTTACATATATAATCAATATATATATCATTTATATATATATTTAACTATATTTATTAATTTTTTTTTGTTTATCCTGAAATGAAAGCGATTCTGTAATCTCGATACTTCAAAAAGTCACCAACTTCCGGTTCCGGTTTCCCGTTTTCGGGCTGTCTTCTTCGTTTCAAAAAGTTCCCTCTTTATGTTTAGTATAAAAAATCATTATATCGAAAGTATAAAAATCGTATTTAGCCATAGTGTCTCCCTTTCTCCAACTTGTCCCTTTTATTCGGTTTCGATTTTGGATTTTATTTCTCTTTAGTATTAAACTTTTGTTTTAAATTTCTTTCTTTCTTTTTTGTTTCCTAGCAAAAGCGGGTGTATCTTCTTCAAGCAGGTATTCGAATGTTACTTGGCAGGATTATTATTTTCCATAGTATATATATATTGTATATATATGATTTTTTTTTTTTTGTTGTTAAATAGTTTTTATAAAAGCTTAGTATTTTGAGTTGTGTCGTGTGTGTGTTGTGTATGGTTTTTGGGTGTTTTATATAGGCATGTTCTGTTTTCTGTTTCTGTTTTCTGTTCTGATTACAATTAGTTGCGATTTGTTTGGTTTACAGCTAATTATGCTCTCGGTTGTTATTGTTAAATCTGATGCAATATATAGAACTCACATTAGGCGACATTGACGAGTCTTAGCGGGCTAGTTAATTAATTAATTACTTGCTGCTCAATAGGTATCTACAATGGATTCTTTTTCAGCATCCAAATGGGAATGATATCAAAAATGATTATTGTTAAATACATATTGTAGTAGATTCTTATAATTTTTTGTATTATTATTATTATTATTACTTCATTTCATTTGTTGTAATTAAATTAATTAAAGCTTTTTCGTGTATCTGTGTCGGTCATTTAATTTATCCCATGATAACATATAAATTGTCGGAATGAAAACCAGTCAACGAACCAAGTCAAGACGAATCGTAAATGAAGATTCTATTTACAATTGAATATATTTTCGCTACTTAATCGCTTAGTTACACTTAGTATTTCAATTTCAATGACCGCGCATGTACCGCGGGGGGCACCTTAGCTAGGCTCCTACAATGCATTCTCTATTCGCTAGCTCGTCAGATTTATCAAAGTCGTTAATACAATTGAATTGCCTTGAATCGAATATATATTCTCAATATTGCTAATAATAACAGCTCCTTCGGGCGCATCCCGTTCCGGAAGGAGCCCTGATTGGTGCTTCGGCTGGCCGAGACTACTATAATTAAATATTATTGCATAACAACTGAGAGCGACTGATGCATCCTTCCGCCTGTCCGCCATCCTTCCTAAACCGTCTTAGAATTTAGCTAGCATTCCATTTTAGCGCTACATGTTTTTCGTTTTTGTGTTTTTATGTTTTTGTTTTCTTTTCTTTTTTTTCTTTGAATTTTAATTAGTTTAAATATCTATGGCTAGGTTAAGGTATTAATTATCTCCCTTTTGTGGCTCTAATTTATCCAAATCATCATCACATATCAAAAAGTTTACAAAAATTTCACATTAGCTACAGTTGTCATCCATTTTAATTACGATTACGATTACGATTACGTTAATGTTTATTTAATTTCGTGCGCTTCGAATAAAACATACAACAATAGGTAATTTTACTAACGGTTTCAGCTCCTTTTACACCTTAATATCTCCTTAATTTCAACTTCTTGTTAACAACTTATTTGTTATGCCATTCGTTTCAATGATTAACACAATCAACATGTTGATATATATGCTTCAAATAAATTAATTCACTGCACATCGTTTTATTGACTAACATTCGTTACCATCCTGGAATCTGGATTCGGGATAGTAGTACGATTTCTTTTTAGTGTACGTGTGTGTGTGGGCATGTAAAAGGCATTTATTCGGTTTCTCCCTCAGAGATAATTTCAAAAATCTGCACTTTCTGTTGGAAGAACTTAGCTGAAAATCCTGAAACCGAGTCGTCTCAGAAAGAAAAAATATTCGGTTTTTGTTATTTCATTTATTTTTTTTTTTTATTTTTTTTTGGCTCTGCAGATTGCATGTTCAATCGGGTATATATTTATTTTTGTGATAAACCAAAGCGTGATCTCAAGGCTTATTTATGTTAGTGATATATTTGATTTTTGGTTTTTACTTTTATTTGCATATATGTTTTCAACAAAATTGACAAATCGAAACTGATTTAAAACTAATATTGCTCTTGGTTGGTTAAGAGTTGAATTGTTTTGTAATTAGCTTTGCTTGTATAGCTTGAATTTCTTCTTGTGCTCTAACAATTCCTTAAAATCTGAAATTTTCGAAACGAAATATGCATGTTTTCGATTGGATTGGATTGTCTAAATAATAATTCAACGAAACAGTGTTCTAATTGATGTAACAATTGCTTTAGACCTTCTCATTTTTGGTTATTTTTTTTTTTATGATTTAACAAATTAACGCGCACGCTGATAATTTCGAAAGAGTCCTCGGACTCGATGTGGGGCCAGGACTTGGTAAAAGCGAGAGGAATGTAGGCTAACACAAAAGTGCCGGGCGTGCGCGTCCTTCATCTATGTATGTGACTGGATATTATCAACATGATTTTTAATTATTTTTTTTCATCAACTTACTATACAAGCTCTCATCGTCTGCCCGTTTCTTTGTCTACTTTCTTTAGGTTTATTTTTTAACAATATTTTCTTGCTTCGAAACATTTTCGGATACATTAGGCCCAAGTTGAGTTCAGCAAAGGGAAATGCCTACCAGATTATTTATAATTCCGCTAAGCATTCCATGCGAATCCCAAGTATTTATACAAACTTTCCAATTCATTTACTTTTTGGTGTATTGCAAAGATGTGCGAATGTTTTATGTGGCTTCCTGTGTGTGTTTATAAAAAATTGTTTACTAATCTTTGTTAATTGTTTTTGTTAATGTTTTAGCATTTATAAATTGTACAGTAATGAACTTTCCATCGAATGATTAGGCAACGCGATACATGCTTCGTGTGTCGACTGTCTTTCGAAATGGAATCTCTTGTTGATATCGCAAATGAGAACAGCCTCCTTGGTGGCAGAGATGCAGCAAACAGATCCGACTTTCCTCCTCCAAAATTTCCAAATCTATATACTTCAAAATTTTCAACAGAATGCACAGAACTTCTTTTTAAACGAATTTCATTAACTTTCGGAAAATATCCCAAGTAATCTCCAATCTGCTTGCATCTCTGATCTAGGTTAGCCAGGCACATGTTGGATCTCCGAGTGGCAGCCCACTCCCAGTGTCAGACGTTCTTCGGCGGCGCCGAGCCGGATCCGCCCCCGCAACCGGGACCGGAACCGGGGTGGGAGGAGCTTTTCTGATGGCGCTTCTCCCGCCACCGATCAATGGGCGTGTAGCAGCACCGGAAGAAGGGCGGAGCCCTCGTTGACGAGGAGCTGGTGCTGTTGCTCAGCTTGGCCAGTGACTCGGCCGTGAGCTCCGTCTGCACCCCACTGGTGGTTAGGCGCGTCTCCAACTGATGGTACTCGGGCGGAGCTGCCGGAGGTGGCGGCGCCGCCTTGCAGATGACACTGGGCGGCTCCATTTCGTGCAGCTCGAAGCTGTTCGAGCTGCTGTTGGTCGAGGGCCGGAACTCGTGGGAGCTGCTCTCGACCATGGCAGTGCGATAGGTGGCGGCAAAGTAGTTTGTCTCCAAGTAGTGGCAGGACTCGAACAGGTAGTCGTCGAACTGGGGCTGGTGCTGCGGCAGGAGCAGCGAGCTCACGCCCAGCTTGTGCGACTGCGTGGAGGGTGATGCGGGCGTGGGCGAGTTCGGCAGCACCATGGTCACCAGCGAGCTGGAGGCCATCGGCGCCTGGCGCTGCCCCTGCCCCTGTCCCTGCACCTGACGCTGCCACTGTCGCTGTTGCTGTTGCTGTTGCTGCTCCCTTTGCTTCATATCAACAATTTCTATTTCTTCTATATCACTAAAACTATTTAACTGTTTCAACAAATAATGCACATCATTTCGTTTCATTTGATTATCCTCGTCGTGGTGGGGATGATCATCGTCGTTCGGGCCGTAGTCTCCTTTGGCTACGTCGTCGGGAGGATGCCCCAGAGGATCCTCCTCCCGGCGATTCGCCATATCATTCTCCTTCGCCGTTGCTAAAGATTTGTGTGCTTGAAATGTTAATGGAGTGCTGGCAACGGCGCCAGAGCCACGATCTAATCTTTGGATCCCCTTGAGGCTGCTGTTGTTCTGTTTGACCGCATCATGTGGTTGGTGCTGCTGTTGCTGTTGCTGTTGTTGGGTCACCAGCTCCGGATAGGCCAGGTTGAAGCGCTGCTGCAGTGTGGCACTGCTGAGCTGCGGCAGAGTGGCAACTGATGTTGCCGACGTCGCCTGTGGCCTCTCCATGGTGGAGTCTATGATGCGGTTGAATTTAGCTAATGCACTGGATGCTGCTGCTCCTCCTGCTACGGATGATAATGAACTGGATGCTGCTGTGGTGGTGGTGACCTTAGCTTTAAGTTGTTCATTGGTTTGAGGCACTGTTGTGACGGTTTGTAGATTATCACCGGTGGCCACGATGCTGAGTCGCTCCGAAGTCGTAGTCGTCGTCGCCTCCTCCTCATCGTCGCCGACATCCTCGTCCACATCATCGATATCGACGCCATCGCGCAGCGTCTCCTGCACGTTCAGATTGAGATTGAGGTGCAGCTGCTGGCGGAGCAGCAGGCGGGCGGTCTTCGTCTCGACGCCGGGGACATTCGGCGGCGCCACCTTCGCTTGGCATCCGCCGCCCAATCCCCCCCGCCCGGCGGCAATCACCGCCGCCGCCCGCTGCTGGGCCGTCGCCCTAGCTAAATTATTCTGCAGTATCAGCCGCCTCGACGAAATGATGGCATTATTGTCGCTCCCCCGCGATTACCGGCTGTCGCGGGTGGAGCGAGGCCGCCCCTAACTGGACGTGCTGGCGATCGGCGAGACGGGGGACAGCGGGCTGCGCGCCTGCTCTCGCGGACAGCCCGTCAGCGTGATCACCAGCTTCCTGGAGCCGGCCTGGTCGCGGTGCTCGCACAGCCACACACCCTGCCACGTGCCCAGCGATAGCTTGCCGTCGGTAATCGGGATTGTCAGTGAGCTGCCCAGGAAGCAGGCCTTGACGTGCGCGGGCTGTATGGATGGAAAATGAAGGGGATTATTATTTAAAAGCCAAGGAGTAGGTCGAAGATATTCACCATATCATCGGGTCCTTCGCACGAATGCCTGTAGGGCAAGCCTTCGGGAACTATTTTATTCAACATCATCTCCATGTCGTCTCTGGAAGTGGATCGTTTAGACCGTGGTATACGTAATGGTTTCGGCCATGTTACTCACCTGACGTCTGGATCCCAGCTTTCGTTTAACGCTAAACTCGCCGAGGTGTGAAGAACTGAAAGAGAAACAAAGTTAATTAGTTACTAGTCTGTGGGATTATAATAATAATTTTTGAATTAACCGCCCCAACCAGGGTTATTAGACCAGGACGACGAGGCGTTGGCCCCCAATTGAGTTGTAACGCCAATTAGTCCAAGCATAATGCCAAGTGTTTGGCAATTTAATGAAAGTCAGGCATGGAATGCTGCATTGATAACCTATCATGGAAAGTCCCAATAAATTATATGACAAGAAATGATATGGCCAATTAAACTGGGGAGGACTTTCAATGAAGTCGAGGGGAAAAGCCCGTAAAAACGTAAAAGTTATGGACTTGTCGGAACGGATAAAATTAAACTTGTAGTTTCAATGGGTTAATCGTTATTCTAAAAGTCTTAAACCAGCATTTTGCTAATTATTATTCGTATGGATTACAGCAAAGCATTTAGCTGACTTTCAATTAGCAATTATGTTAACAAATTAATTACAAGCAAATGCCTGGCAGCCAATTGGCTTTAATTTTATGCCACAACAAATAATGTAAGCATCGAAAACATACATAGGTTCAGCGACAAATAAATCCACTTTACATTCTGCCTAAAATTGTATGACAAATTTATGATACGGCCCCGTGAAAAGGACAAGCATGGCCACGGCTAAAAATTGAACAATAATTGCCTACATTCGAGGGTCGCTGTTCCATTGGCCGGTTGCCAATTGTCCAGCGATTCAATGAAAGCGGAGCCGAAATTGAATATTTTACTCGAAATGCATTTAGTATTAATAATAGATAGAAATATAAATAGCGAAGGGGCACGGCCCGGGCGGCCGACACTTAAATTTGCACACTAATTGCGTATTCATGAATAAAAGAGAAAGCTCTTCTTTCCACGGGGGGGAAGTCGAGTGAAAATTAGTTTATTATCAAATCCCTGAGATGTAATTTTTGGCCCCCGAGCAGAGACTTGAAATGTCCTTACACATATGTGTGTCCTTTCTGCCCAATGTTTATGTCCAAGTTCCGATTTTCCAGTTCCACAGGCATCCGAAACACACTTTCTTTCTAAATAATTTCAGAGCCGATTATGTCATGTCCAACATACACATACATATGTAAATGGCATCAGGTCCTTAAATATTAACCATCGAGCTGATCAGGGGAAGCTGGGACAGCCAGCGCTCGGACAATGCAAATGAAAATGAAACCAAAGTGACAGTTGATGGGGTAGGCAGACCAAATTTGGCAAATTGATTGCAGGACCAAAAGGAGGACGTGGAAGTGGAGGGCCTCTCTCAGGACTTGAAGAAAATTTTCAAAATTGTAAATAAACTTTAGATTTATTGAAACTACTTCCTTCTTCATTGCCATTTAAAATATGTTAATGGCCCAAACATCATTTTGTGCTATGCGGTTTTTGAGTAGCATTCGAAGTTGAGCCTTTGAGTTCGTCCTGTCCTCTGTCCCCCATACCAGTCGCATTTATATCCTTGCACCCTGCACTCCTCGCTAACTGGCGCATCCGCCTGGAATACTCGACTGACACTTTTGCCGAGGCGCCGTAAATGGAACGCGGGGGTCAGGGGAGCGTAGAGCCGGTGGCCAGGCGGAGGACGTCTGTAATATGATTTAGCCATGGGCTTTGTGGTCGCTAACAGGCCTAACCGGAGGGGACGGAGAGGGGGTTTGTTGGCCTATGACAACGACCTGGCGTTAATAAACGTTTACACGCAGCAAAAATATGTTTTGGTTTAATGTTTTCAAGCAAAATTAAATACAGAACTTTTTTAAAATGGTTTTGAGGCTGTAACTATTTGATAAACATAAAAAAAAACTGCAAGTTTTTGATGACAGTGTAGTGCGCATCGTTAAGTAGCAGGTGGCATCGTTTTAGCTGACTGTTTATGGAAGGAGGGGGGGCCTCACTGTGTCCTGGCCACATGTAGCAGGCGTTTAGGCACTACAAAAGTTGCTAATGTTTTTAAAGAGGCCTTTTTATTATACAAAGTCAAACATTCTGACAGCACAAACAAGCTCAAAGCACAGTCACACACAGGACACACAGGACACCCCCAGATGTATGTATATACAACCGCAATGCTCACACACAGACAGACCCCACCTCCACATATTCAGAGGAGTACCCCCAGTGTTTAACAATGGACTCGACACAACCCAACTTGACTCAGCTCAGCTGGCTGTGTTCATTCATATATTTATGCAAACACGCACTCAGACACAGATACTTCTGCACACTCGAGGACAAGTATCAAGGATAACCAGCCGTACATTGCACAGCAGCGCTATATTTACTTTTTTAATAAATGTTGCTAATAGAAAGATCGTATAAAGCAATGCTTTTATTGCCTTTGAAATCGATTTTTTAATAAAAACCTAAAAGTATTGCTTCCACTGTGCTAGCACAGTGTGATAGCACGTGAGTGTCCTTTTGGTGTGTGTATTACATAAGGTAATGTTGAAGGAAATGCTTAAATTCATCATCCTTCTTATTACATAGCCGTTGACTTTTATGCTTATCCCGAGACTCGTAGCCAAAAATCGGCCAACACTGCGAGAAATTTAACGACTCCTTTCGTAGGAACCCTCCCAATAGCCATATATGTACATCCATATATGTATATGTCCTTTGTTTTTTGGTGTCAGGTGTTGGTGCACCAGGACGGAATGGAACTAGTTCAAGCACACGAAGGATACGGATTGGAAAATTGGAAAAGCGGGCCAACAGACCGGCGGACCAGCAGACCAGCGGGCCAAAACCTTTGGCGTGCTCGTTTTGCATAAATAATATTGATTTATTGGGTAGCGCAGCATTTTGCGGTTCATAAGCGAGCAATTTTAATGCTAAGCAACACAGAAGGAGAATGGAAATAAAAGAATAAGGTCCTCCGTTCGCACACAACGGAAGCCGAAAGTATGACACACACATGGCACGATTTGTTTTCCTTTTTGTTTTCCTTTTTTTTTGCCGTTGCCTGTCGCCTTTACCACCCCACCCCACCTCCGTAGCTTCTAGCTTTTCCGTTTGTTTTTTCCTCTTTCGCAGTTTCCCTGTCGTCACGAAAGTGTAGCACAGAATTGGGGGGACGAAAAGGCAGGCGAAAGCCAAAAGAAAAATGGCCAAAAACGCCCACACAAAAATATATACTTAATGTTAAAGGCTCCAAAACTCCCAACTCCATTTGGTTTCGCTTTCGCTGGCTGTTGATTTATTTGGTGTTGCTCCTCTTTACACACACACACATACACACACATTGAAGAAAGGACATTCTAACTGAGTCCTTTTTTTCCGTTTGGCTGAAAAATATGCTCGGGTTATAAATTGAAGTTGAGCCATTTATATGATCTTGCGATTATGCAGCAAATTGCTGCCGAGGACACTCCTCCAACTTAACCCAATGCCGTCCAAGCTCTCGGGCTCCAAGGAGTCTCGTAAAGAACAGATCCTGCGACATCTTTAAATGTCAGCTTAAATGGTGTAGTCAGTTTTCAAAAAGAAATGAAATTCGACTACCACGGATAAAGCCTTTTCGGGGAAATGTATTATTTTCCACATTCTAAAACAAAGGCCCTATATCCTTATCACCCATACTTCCTTGGAATCTAACCTTTGAATGTGCGATTAAGTAAAAGTCTAAAACAAATCATCAACTGGCGGCCCCTGACCATTATCCACAGAATGGGGTGTATGGGAACTTCGATCGGGGGATGTGGAGCTTCCCAATGGGGCGTTTGGGTTCTATAAATGACCTTCTTGCCACACATATGAATATTAATAAAAGAACAAAAAATGGAGGAAAGTACCGAAGTCATCGGGGGAAGTATTTGCCTGGGGCTCAGGTAAAAAAATCGGACCCCGGGTGGATATATCATTTTTTTCCGGCATTTCCTTGAATTCCGTTTTATGTCTGTCTCGTTTTTGTGTTTAACAAGTTACCGTTACATTCGGCTTATATTTTTGGTGTATTTGTGATTTGTGTGTCCTTTTGGCCACTTTCCCCCTCTCCTGCCATCACCCCCCTTGTTCGCCGCCTGTTGTTTGCACTACTCCCCATAGAAACAAAAAAAAATAAAAATCGAGGAGGAGGAGGCGGTCGGAGGAGGCGGAAGTGATGGTGGCGGAGGGGCTATTCAGGTCAATAGTAAAAGACAACAACATATGGCAAGGTTGCTTTGAAATTATTTTTCCCTATTTCTGTTGTTGTTTGTTGTTTGTTGTTGCTTGAAATTAACTTTTTTGTTGCTTCTCTTTGGAATGGAGAAGATTGAAAAGGGGAGAGAGTGGGCTTGCATTTATTTCCTATTTTTCGTTGCCTTTGGTTTTTGCATAAAAAGCGGTAGGAGAACGGGGACCAGGGAGGTACGGGGCTTAAGCTTCCTTTAGTAAAGTGTGTCTAATTAGGAAGTCCTTTTAAGAAAATCAATAAACATGTCTTGACCTCAATTAGATTCCGCTTACAGTTCACAAAACAATACACGTACAGTGAGCACCCCAGACAACAAACACGCACACAGCTTAGGGGGCAGTCGGGTGTGGGAGGGGCAGGGACACACGTGCTTTTGATTTGGCAAAAAATAAAGGAGAGCACAAGCCCCAGCCAGAGGGAGAAGGAAGGACGAAAGTTCGTAATAATAAAGACTTGCCTGCAATGTGCTGGCTAAGACGATTTCTGATACACTAAGAGAAATAAGTTCTATTCAATTTGGAATTTAATTCCATTAATTTTGTATGAGTTGGATTGACAACAAGGCGTATGAGTAATGTGGTTAGGCGGCGTGGCGTATGAGTAAAATTTTTAAAATTTAGCAGGACTCATTAAGGTTAGATTTTATTTAATGGAAAACTATATTTTTTTCCAATTAAATTTAATTTAAAAAAAAAAAATTATAACATTTTTAAAATGTTTTCCTATAAATTTGGGCGTATGAGTAATATTATTTTTAGCCTGGACAACAACTTTTGAAAATTGAGATTGGTTTTTTTTCTTTTTAAAGGGTTTATCCATTTCGTATACATGGCGTACGATTCAAATTTTAAGCTCCTATTACTAACCTCTATCCATTCATAAAAAAATAATGAAAAACAAGTAATAGATTGTTTTTTCACTGCAGAGACATGGTAGAAAGATTTCCAAGGGGGGTGGCCATCCACCCCCCAATGGTAGGCGGAAAAGGGGCCTGGAAATGTTCGCCTCGAGCATTCACACGCCATAGCCACAGACCATGACATGCAGACATGAGCGACGACTGCGACTAAGACGACGATTGCTTTTCACTTTAGTCAGGCCAACTCCCAGCTAAAGAACCGCCCCATCTCGGTCCTGCCTCAACTGGCGTTTTATGATACGATTTTATTTATTTGCCAGGGCCAGAGTGAGACAGAGTGACAGGACCAGAGAGAGATGGAAAGCCGCAGCTTGGAGGAACGCGTCCTGGCATTGTAATGCGAACTGTCAACAAGAAGCTGCCTTCAAGGCAGGCAACTCTAGAGGTTGTTTCTCTGTTTGCCCTGCCTTCACGTCATCTTAGTTTCTTCTTTTCACACAGAGAGAAAAGGTTTAGGATTTTTTAAACATATTAAACATAAGAGTTTGGGCAAATCTTATTACTTTCCTTTGAGTGTATCTACTGTCAAAAGTCCTCGAAAGCGGACATTCCACACGAGAATTAGTGAGCAGAGTGCAGCAGCGGCAAGGCACGAAAAAGGAATACTTTGGAGAACTGCAATCCGGAGATTATTGCGAATGCATTCCGGGGAGAGCGGAATATAAAGCTTAAAAGGCGACTCAAATCGCCTAGCAATGTCAGAAGGAACATCACAAAGCAGTTTTTTAACTTGAATATAAATAAATAAAATACCTTTAAATCCTGTCACATGTCTCGGGCATCCCTAACAAGACTCCCATTTAATTTGAAAGAACTCAGTCTCCACTCCATGTGGGTCATCGTCACAAAAAGGACATTCGACTCGAATGTCAATTGCAATGTTCGGTCGCCATCAAATGGACCGGAGCACTGGCCAAGACCAAGAGCTTGCCAGTAAGTTCATCCAAACAGTTTAACCCAGTTACTCTGCTGGCTAATACAAATGAGCTCCAAATCCTCTGGAAGCCTCTGCCCATGGAATGCCAAATTCAACAACAATTTTCGCTGCTCCTTGTTGCTCTGATTTGGTATGCAAGTTCCTTTCCATTTTGTGAACTTTGAACTAAATGCAAACGCCTTGGCCAACGCGAGTTTCCCCAGAGGGTTCCAATCCCAGAGTTGCGAAGTAATGGAGGGGTAATAGGCAGGCCCAAATGAAAGGCAACTGGGAGTGGCAAACTTTAGGCTTTTTGCCCCTGTCCAAGACCAAATACCCTTATGGATGACATTTCCAATTGAGTTTATTTGCAGTTTGGAAACTCTACTCCGTACGAATCTTTATTGACCAAAAATAAGATGGATGGAAGTGGAAAATTATATGGAGATGCCAAGGGAGAAGGACCAGCTGTTGGCCTCGATTAGCTGACATTTGCGACAACAATTTTGGGGATAATTTTGGGGGGAGATGGGAACTATCCCGAGTACTCACTTTGCATATGACATAATCCCACGGAAAAGTGCGCCAGCTCCGGCATTTGGCGGAGGATCTCCTCGGTGACCAGATGGACGCCGCGGTGCTGCGGCCTCAGGTTGATCTTGCGCTGAAACCAGGCGGAGCCGATCTGGAGGCCAACAATGGCATTGCCATCGGCACCGGCTCCGGCGACGGCACCACCCCCTCGTCCACCGCCGCCGCGGTGATTGGCCGAGGCCATGGTGCTGTTGGAGCTGCTGCTCCGAATGTTGCTATTCCGGCTGACGCTCTGCTTGACCCCGCCTCCGCCGCCACCGCCTCCGCCTCCTCCGCCGGCGCTGCCAGCTCCACCGCTGCCGCTGGTCGCTTTCGTTGTGCCGGCGTGTGGATTACTGCTGCTACTGCGTCGTCGCTGGCCGCTGCGTCCGCCGCTCCTTTGATGGCCAGCAGTAGGTCCTGCTCCCGATCCGGTTACCGTTCCCGCTCCGGCAGCAGCAGCAGCAGCAGCGGTAGCAGCGGCGGCAGTCGACGTCGATGGTTTTGTGGACGACGTTGTGGCTTCTCCGGAGTCCGGACTAACTGGTACAGGATTCAAGGACTGTAGTTTTTACTAAGCACTTTATTTTTTTTTTGTTTTTTGTTTCTTTTTTTCACTATGGATTGGCTTTGACTTGGCTTTAATGCCCTTCAGCCGAGTTAATATATTCTAGGTTATTGCCACTGGTTTACGTTATCAGCAACTGAAAAACGAAAAAGAGATTAAGATTAGTTAGTGATTATATTTTTTAATAATTACTGAATTAGCCACAAACACATTTTATTTACTTTACATTTAAAAAACTTAACGATAGATTGGAAACTCATCGACTAGTTATAAAAAATCTTAAAAATAAATAAATGAACTGGCAGAGACACCTTTTATGAAAACCCAAGCCACCTAAGTCGACCATTTACAAGCTCTAACTAAATAAGATAAATCAAATATTAGTGTTTGGGCGTCCAGCCCTTTAGTTCAGTCTTGATTAGCAATAAATATTGAGAAAACTGGAGGAGCAGCGCCCACAATCAACAAGTTTCTAATTGCAAACAAGATTGTTATGGTCATCAAAGGTCACCCCTCAGACCAGGTGCAGACTAGTGTTTAATATATAAATTATAATTTCAATTGTAGCCCTGGTATTTGGCATCAATATTTGATAGTTCTTATGCAGCTTCAAGGAAAACTCGAAGAAGACAGCCAAAGTGGAGTAAAATTTGAAGCGGCATAATGAGCACGTGTCGCCCAAGTGGGTCGAAATGGGTAGGGCCAGGACATGGTGGCAGCGTGGCAGGCTGGCAGGCTAGCAGGGTGACAGGGCAGCGGTAACAAGGACATAAGATTGTTGGCCCGGGAAAGCGTTCGTGCGAAATGGAAACAGAAGCTATGAAAGGCACGAAGCGGCTCCAGATAGACACCCCTTGCCAGACGACACATGGAATCAAGGAAAACGCTGTTTAAGAATCCTTCTTCCTTCACACACACGCAGTAGTTCACAAGTTGATTGCACTCTCCGAAAATATTTGTTGGATTTTTAAGAAACTAAAAGCATATTGTAGTTGCAAGTGTCCAAATTTGTTCGCTGTGTACAGGCGCATAACGAAGCAATCGAAATGCATTTGAATCAAGGGAAACAGGAGCGGGAAAATGGAAGATTGAAGCCACAGCTGCTGCAAAGGAAAAGCCACGAAGGGTGTGTGTGAGTGATTTCGGGTCTTGGTATTTGGGTAAGCAGTAAAAAAGGCTCTGGCCCACGAACCGTACCGACCCCAAGCCCCACCACAAAAAAAAAAAAAAAAAAAAAAAAAACGGAGCCAACACTCACCGCACAAAACGATTTACAAGACACTAAAGCGGTGGAGAAATGGAAAAAAAACCTTTGGAAAATAGAGATGAGAGCCCACGGCAAGGAAAAAGGTGTTGAGATCTCGGGATTAGGAATTCTTTCCTCTTGTACTTCTCTCTAGAATGAGAAGAGGATGTCGTCTATCCGAATACTCTAATTTCACAAAACGTTTTTCAAAACAAAGGGATATACTTCGTTAGGAATAATAAAAATATAGGCTTTAATTAAATTTTAATTTCACCAATTAAAAACTATAAAGTTTAAAGGAAGCAATTGAAGATATTGTTTGTAGGATTATAATAATTTCTCAAAAACGTTTTTTAAACTAAAGTAAAGATCATTAGTAAAGATTCATTAGGGATTGGAGTAGGAATAAGTTTCAACCTAGTTTAAAAAATATACCTGTTATCAAAATACTTAAACATTAAAACAAAAATAAGAAAGCTTTGCTTATTATGTTATAGACTTTAAAAAACCAGCTCAAGTTTAGTTTAAAAAAAGTTCATTTCCAACCTTATTTCTAAGATAAACGGTTATCTAATTAACAGTAAGGAAGTGGAGCTTATGCTCATCTCTAAAAAAATCAGGCAAACTAAAGGTGTGTCATCGGGTAGGTCGGAGATTGGGGGAAACAAAGGGAACAACTACTGCAGGAATTGCGTTGAGGCCGCGGCCGGGTACTTTATTTCTTTTACGGGGCCACTGTTCAAATTTGCATATGCTTTTAATATTTAATGTAATTCAAAAAGAGGAGACAAGTATCATGGCAGCGCACACACAATCTGGCAGTTGGACAAAGCTCGCGCCGCGTGGCGGACTCCAATTGGACTTTCCGGGAGCACACCTGCAGCTGAGCCGGCTCCAAACACTGGAAGATGGGCCCAAAATAAAAAACTAATGTTCTCGCATTTGGCAAAAAATCAATTTCTGCCTGTGATGATTGCCAAATGCAGTTCGCAGGGGAGCCACAACGCGGTGGAAGGGGGCAGGTCATGCAAAAAGGGCAAAAGATTCTGACACTCTGTAGGGGCAACACCTTCACGCAGTTGTTGCGGTGTCTTGTATTCGAGTTCTGTTGCCTTTTTTCTTGCTAATTATTGACATAACAAATGTGGAGCTTCCATCACGCCTTCTATCACACACAGAGACCCCAAAAAAAAGGAAAATATGTCCGGACTCCGGATGACGACAGGGCTAAGGGGTCAAGGGGCCGGGGGCCGAGGGGCCAAGGAACCGAAGAGCCGTAATTTGCCACGTTTTGTTTCACGTCGCGAAATCGCGCTGGTCTCACGCACACACACGGCACACGTCAATCACGTAAGCATAAAATTTAAATGCACTTAATTACATTTAATTTGTGTTTTGCTTTTGTTTTATTTTACGAGCGCTTGTATTTGCCATTTGCCAACAAAAGCAACAACAATCCGCCCTGTTAGCCCCATTAACAACAACAAAAACAAGTACAACGGTGCGTATCAGTGATGCGAATTCTTATTGGTTTTATTGGGTGGGCCCTGTAAACCTTTGCCAGTGCACGAGGCGCCCTGTGTGCCTCAGCGATACCCACGACAGGTTGCAGGTATCTGAAAGTAGCGAGTCGCAGTCACGAGTTTCAGATACTTTTTGAGTTTCCATGCAAAAATATGGGAAATATTTTGATTCGCAATTTATTTCATATTTTAGGTTTAAATAATTAATATTTTATATATATTTATGAACCAAAATCATAAAACAAACAGTTTTTTAATATAAGTAATAAATAAATATCGTAATAAACTTACGATAAAAACCAAACTCTGCTTTAATATGTTTTATTTTATTTTCATTTTTTGCATACTTAATACAAGTGCAATAAAAATAATAAACAGTCTGAACAGATGTCAACCTTAGGCATTTCGTTAAAACATAGTGGAGTTACTTTAAATTTTGTCTTTAAATATCGAACAATGAATATTTTTCAGTTTTTTTTTAGATAAAGGCATAGGATAGTATCGGAATTTACAAAATTGTCTATATAATATTGATTATTGGCGGCGATGGGAGTGCAAAGTTTGGCGGTCAAAACAAAAGCGCTTAAACGTGCAGTCCCGTTACAAGGATATAAACTTGGCTGATTTGCTGGGCTGGCGTTGGCGTGTATGAGTGGGTTGGAAACAAACGAAAAGCGGTGCTTACTTTTGCTTTGGTGATTTTTATTGATTTGTGGATTATATGCGTCTAATTGCTGTGCCGCTGGCAGGTGCTGCAAGTCGTGGGATTCAGATACTAAATCGCATTCGCATTCAGATTCGCAGCGTGGGTGGGCGCGTTGTATGCTGGTAAAAGTGCTGATGCTGCTGCTGGCCGGGAATGTGGCCAACGCCGGAATCGACGGAGTCGGACTCGGAGCCGGATTCGAGATATTTGTGCATTTTGGGAGCTTATGTATTTGCTTATATGTATATATTTTTTGTTATATTTCTTTAGTATTGTATTTCGTTTATTCTTTTGCAACTGCAGTGTGGGGGGCAGCGACAAAAACAGCAACTACGAATCGTGTGAATCGGCAGGCTCTAAATATAACGTTAGTCGTTACACTCGTTACTCGTTTTTTATTTGGCCAATTCACAGAATGTACATTTTTTACACCTTTCACACACACCCACGCACTTTACGCTCACGCTGGCATATTTTGGCCCGATTTTCGCTCACCAGCGCTTTGTTTGTGTTACTTTAAATGCTTTTCTTTTTCTTAAACTTTTCTTTAAAATTAAAAAAAATTTTTTTTTTATTTTTACGACATTTTATTTAAAGTAGGTTAGCTGTGTGGGATTTGATTTTTGCTCAACAGATTTTTGTGATGGGGCGACGATTTTTTTTCAGCTGCACGTTACCAAACGGGTGACTCCCATTTGGAGCCACATGGGCACAGTTTTTGCATGGGGCATTTTTCACAGCTCCTCCGATTTAAGTACGGGTGCATTGGGGGAAGTGGGGACCGTGCGCCTCGTGGAATCGGTTGGTGGGGGGCTGCTGCTGCTGCCTTTTCGCCTTGTCTCTGCTTCGTTTTTCAATAAAACTTCATGGCCCTATTACATATGTACTCCGTACACACTCACACACTCGCTTTCGCACTCACACACACACACAGACACGCACACACACCCGATTCGGATTCGAGGAGCCTTTCCGCAAGGATCTTCCTTTTCTCTCCTATTTTATCCTGTTTTTTCCTCAGCTTTTCTTTGGTTTTCTCTACTTTTTCCAGCTATACTGCCTTCTAGGTTTTTATTTTCTCTGCATGCCTTCTCTGCGACGAGCGCCCAGCAATGTGCCACCGAACGAGAGCCTGAACTGAAACTGACTCGGATTCGGGATAGGATATATTTTTGTTGAATGAGTAGCCCCACTCGGTGCCTATTTCCGGCGCCTGCGTACAATCCGGCGAGTGATTTTTGACTTCCGCTGTGAACGATTAACAATCATTGCCTAACTCTAGGCGGCGCCAGCTGTCGATAACGAATTAACGGTCAAAATGTCCTTTGGATTTGAAAACTCTACATTTTAAAATGTAGTCAAACTATTGAGTTATTCATTTTATTCTAAATCTTTCCTCTATTGTAACTCGACTTATCTTTTTACTTTAAAGTATAAAAAAATAAAAAATAGAAATGAAGAAAAGATTTCTAAAACTCAGTCTCTTAAAAATTTTAACTAATATATTCCGGAAATTGGTATCTTTAAATCCAGCCCCCTTCAAGGATATTTCCTTTATTTCATAACAAACACCCCTGCCAACAGACAAGTAATTGCAATCACCTAATTCCTTAAGTCCTCCCCTAAATGTCACAGTCATTAGTCCATATTCCGACGCCTCCGAATTCCGGACTTTTGCAGCTATCCAGCGATTCTCGGCGATTCAATTGGGTGTGACCAGCAGGTCGTCTAACTAACCATATGCATGTTGTCTTTTGTTGGGGGAGGACACAAGTCCTGCTCCTTCCGTTGCTCCCGGTCCTTTCGGTATGCAAAGCGAATGAGGCTTTATCCTGGGGCACGCGGTACCGCACCCAGTTTCTTGGTCTGGAGTTGAGTTTGTTGTCATTCAAAGCCACAATGGACAGAGGGGCTACCCAGGAGCGGATTAGGGATTGATTCGAATGACTTTTGAATAAATGAAGATTATTTAGACTATAAATAAAACTAAATTCGTTTAAACTTGATTATTATAACAAAACTAAAGAAAATAGCATACTTTATTTTATAACACATAACACATTATTTTTTATTCTAAGAATTCACCAACTTCAGTGGGGAATCCTGTCCTGGATCCACTAAAATATCTATCATTACATTTTCACTTTCCAGCCGTGTCCTGGGAACGGGAGGACTTCTTTGTTTGTTATTTTACAAGTTTGCCATTTTGCCTGCCACTTGGCTACACCCCCGTATTATATTTTTTTCAGTGGGGAGTATGGAAGGGTGTGGAGCCACGCCTCCCTCACCAACTAATTTGTGAGCTACGGGCCAGGAGGTGAGCCAGGCCAGCTACCAGTCGGAACTGGATTGGCAAGGTGGCCACACGTATCTCGGGAGCAACACCGCAGGATCCAAAGTCTCAGACGGCGACGAAATATGGACGACGATACGGACATCTTCGACATCGACCCGAAGGAAGTGTGGCTGGAAAAGGAGGCCATCGCTGGATTCCGCGTATGGCACATTATCGCCGCTGTTTTGGGCATTCTCGCGGGAATAAGTAAGTGGCTGGGGATTTATTACTAATAAATTAATTTAATCCGGATTATTGGTCACAGCGGTCATGGTCTGTTGCTGCATGCGGTTCCGGATTCCACGCACCAAGCAGGAAATCGAAGCGGACTACCAGCGGAAGCAGATCACAAAGAAGTTTCGCGAAAAGCTCCAGCAGATCAAGAACTCCGAAATGGACGACATGGATCTACAGAAGGGTGAGAGAAGCAACATTGCCAACTTATTACCACTGTACATACGCATACACACCGTGTAAAAGTTTTGTGTACCAACTGTCCCAGTTTCGCTGTCACCCTAATGCCGAGCCAAGCCCTTTTCCTGTCTGGTGCTCCTCCATCCCAGGTCCTCCCCCTCATTTTCCTCCCACACGAGCTCACGCATATTTGTATATACAAAATGATAAACGACTCCTCCAGCTGGCTCCTCTTGTTGCACGCTAGTTAATGCCACACTGAGGAAAAAAAGGGATAGAGTTTCTTAATTTTAAAAGTAATCATTTCTCACTATCTTTCTATCCATCCTGGCCTGCCACTTCCTTATCACAGCACTTGCTTATATCAAATTGGAACAGTACGACGATCCCTAAGGGCTTTATATACATAGTTCACCTAACTAACTTAATCGGCAAACACTGCCCCCTGTAAGTAGCACTTTCCGCAAATATCAGACCCAACTCTGCCTTCATGTAAGATACCCTGGCTCATCCGTTTCATCCTTTCAGTTTGTGCCCACATCCAGAACGACTATCTGAATCTCCAGGCCAGCATGGAGAGCATGAACGAGAAGCAGAATGTTAAGTTTAAGATCTAAGTGCCTCCAGCGAAAGTTATAGTATTGTGCCGTAGTTTAAGGACCTGGTTATATAATCTTACACCTAATAAATTATACAAGCGAATAAAAGAACTTTCGTTTATGTTTTATATTGCAATTTGATTCAATTGGTTTTATTAATTCCGTTCTTGGATTGCTTGATGTATCAAAGGTTTGTCAATGTTTTAATGTTTTTACGTTTTAAATGCGTTTTCTACACATATAGGCTAAGTCTGGGGTTGTATTAATCCTGCGGGGGCAACATATATAACAAGTTGGTCGCATCGCGCTTTGACATGGTAGGGCTTATAATTCTCATGTTTCACTTAAGTTTATCCTTAATTGTTTTCCAATGCTTATGCTGCTGAGACGATGACTCGTGTAGTGACTGTAACAAATTGGCGGAGACACGGACTTGGACGCGGGACTGGACACAACAACACACAATTCAATTAGTAACGCGTAACTATTAATTTTTTGTTCATTATGATGCTGAGCTTACAATTAGCCTTAAGGTTCAGTTTTGGAATACTTTTCGTAGTTAATATTACTTTGTGTTGATCTAGTTTCGGATTTACCATTGCTTTGCCAAATTTATGATCGGATTTCGCATTTTAATACACAATTTATTTTTGTTTTTTAATTTATATAAAAGCAACTAAATATACTGAACACATCATTCAATGCGTTTGAATGTTCTCCCCCTGCAAGAAAAATAGGATTAGTAAATCGAATTGTATAATCATTGACTTCCACTTACGTTATAGTTTTCTTTTCCGTGTTTTTGGGCTCAGGCCTGGCACGGTTTAGAACCTTGAGGAAGTCCGAGGTTTTTGCTCGCATACGCGAATGAATGTAAGCCTTGGAACACTAAAACGGGATTGAATTAATAATTGATTTAATTAAGAGGTAGTTACAACTCACCTTGATGTGGTAGTGCAAGTAATCTCGGAACATGTGTATTAGGTTGATGGTATTGTCCCTTGTTTCTTTGTTGGTGTGTCGTGGGAAGAGCACTGCAAAAAAAGGGTAAGAGATTATGAATATACGTAGTTCTATATATAGTAAATAATTTAAAAAGAAATATGATATTGTACACGAACACAAGTCATCTGTTATAATATGATAATTATTCAGGATGCCGTCCGTCTTTTGTTTACTTTTGGAGCATTTGAGACATAAATCATTGGCGTTTCCGAAGCATGCCACTTTTACTCCACTAAAATAGAATTTATGGGCAGTTTATACACAAACACAAGTCGTCTAGGACAATATTTAGGATTGCCCAGGATGCCGTTTGTCTATAATTACTTTTGGAGCATTGTAGACACGAGAAAGAAAAGCAGCTTTAACATGTAAACTTTATCTCCAAACTATAACCTCTTAATCTTTTAACTTACCAAATGTGACATAGCCAATGTTGTCGCCCACCCTGGCATCCGTATTGGCCAATTCCAGTGGCGGTTCGCGATGCGAGAAGAGCACTTGCGGCGCCGTATGTGAAGCACGTCGTCCTTCCCTCAATTCCTGCATGAATACTTTGCCGATGATGACATCGTCCTCGTCTCGAAAAATGGTGCTGAAGACGACAGTAACACGATCGGGCTTCGCCTCCACATACCTAAAATATACACCAACATGTAAACCATTTATTCCACATAAATTCTTTCAAACGATTCTTACAAAGTCTCATCGTTGCGATAGTTTATTACGGCCCGCTTCTGGCCCTCTTCTCCCTGTT
Organism: Drosophila varians; assembly: GCA_018150405.1. NCBI lineage: Eukaryota > Metazoa > Arthropoda > Insecta > Diptera > Drosophilidae > Drosophila > Drosophila varians. Next base: position 5,314,698 of record JAECWK010000125.1, read on the forward strand.
CCTGAAAATCGAAATACTTCTCAAAGACGCTAGCAAAGCAGTTTCGCTTCAGCAGTCCAATTCTCTTTGCAATTTGCTCCCAGTCTTCTGGTATTTCTTCCAGATTAATAAGTACAGACACATTGTAGCCTGCAAAAAGCAAAGCGTAATTAACTTTTTATTATGTATTGTAGTTGGAAGGCGCAAACCTTCTTCCGTGTCGGTCAGCAGACTACCATATTCACGCTTCAGCAACTCATCGGCACCATGCTCTTGCAGCTGTTTGTAGAACTTCAACGATATGCTGATCTTTAAATGAAATAAACTTTATTGGAGATTTTGCTGAAAGTAAATATTTTAGAATACTCACTCGCACTTTTGTTTTATCGCCATTCACGTTGGAAATGTGATAGAGAACGCCGTCAAAGTCAGCTATTCTTATGTCTATCGACTCTGGTTTTAGTCTGTAAAAAGAATAGGATCGGTTATTAGTCATTTTTGCCACTTTCCATCATATCTTATCGAAAAAATACACATGAACAAGAATTTCGGTCGAATGTGTAAATAAACAAAGTATTATCGAATACCCAATAAATTTTTAATTATTTTCAGTGTTTGCAAACAAGTTTCTCTACTTAATTTTTTTTTAAATAAACTATGTGGCTTGCCTTATATAATATGGGGAGAAACTCACACACATAATAGGGGGTAGTCTAAAGTGTGCCATAAAATAGCTCCCTAAACAAAATAACTAAAGGTGTAGTCGAACACAAGTCATCTGATATAATATGAGAATTATTCAGGATGCCGTTCGTCTAGAAAATTGATTTTGGAGTTTTTGAGACACAAATGAGGTTTGTTCAAAAATATGCCACTTTGACTCCATGGGTTCCGGTTCATGATAGTTTAATGCTTTGTACGCAGACACAAGTCATCTGATATAATATAAATAATTATTCAGGATGCCGTCCGAGTTTCAGTTAATTTTGGAGTTTTTGAGACACAGATCGGGAGGGTATTCCAAAAAAAATGCCACTTTGACTCCAGGATATGGTTTTCAGGAACATTGTATTCAAACACAAGTCGTCTATTGTAATATAATGGATTACAGAGGATGTGCCGTTCGAACTTATGGATGGTCTTGGAGCATTGTAGACACGATGAAGATTTATAGCTTCAACATGTAAACTTTATCTCCCAAATAAGGATTCTGAATAGGGTGGGGGAAAAATAAAAAAAAAATTTTTGAAAAAAAAAAAAAGGGAAAAAAAAAAAACCGGGTGGTAGTGTCGAACACAAGTCATCTGATATAATATGATAATTATTCAGGATGCCGTCCGTATTTACTTTACTTTTGGAGCTTTTGAGACACAGATCAGAAGGGTATTCCAAAAAATGCCACTTTGACTCCAGCATATGGTTTTCAGGAACATTGTATTCAAACACAAGTCGTCTATTGTAATATAATGGATTACAGAGGATGTGCCGTTCAAACTAATAGATGGTCTTGGAGCATTGTAGACACGATGAAGATTTATAGCTTCAACATGTAAACTTTATCTCCCAAATAAGGATTCTGAATAGGGTCGGGTGTAGGCGAACACAAGTCATCTGATATAATATGATAATTATTCAGGATGCCGTCCGTATTTACTTTACTTTTGGAGCTTTTGAGACACAGATCAGAAGGGTATTCCAAAAAATGCCACTTTGACTCCAGCATATGGTTTTCAGGAACATTGTATTCAAACACAAGTCGTCTATTGTAATATAATGGATTACAGAGGATGTGCCGTTTGACCTTATGGATGTTCTTGGAGCATTGTAGACACGAGAAAGATTAAAGACTTTGACATGTAAACTTTATCTCCCGGACGTGATTCTTAAGAGGACCGGATGTAGGCGAACACAAGTCATCTGATAAAATATAATAAATCTTTCAGGATGCCGTTCGTCTTTTGAGACAAAAATCGCAACCAGTTTGCAGATAATGCCACTTTGACTCCAAATAACAGAAGAATATAAATAACTTAAAGATAATGTGTGATAATTGTGAACCTTGGCTTTTGGAGATTTGAAACCCCGACTTGTTTTGCGGGTTTGACATTGCTTTTATGCGTTAGGCGATGAGTCAATTACATGTATGATGCACCAATGATGCGATAAACGAGCTATAAATTAACAATCGCGGTCCGATGGGTGGGGGCGGGCAACGTGTTGTGTGGGAGCGAGAGAGCCGGCTCCACACCCGAAACTTATCCCCACCAACAAAGAAGGGAGAGAGAAATTCAGGCGAAACTGATAACGAAATCGACCTGTGATAACGATGGGGAATGTGGGCAACTAGATAAAGCAAAATGGTGGAGCAATAAGGTCACATTTACGGTACTTAGATTAGGGGGAGAAGAGACCGACCTATTGGGTGCGGAGAGAGAACTTACCCGGCCTTAGCATTCCGGTATTTGACAAGGAGCGTCTCCTCGATAATCCTGTTATTGATTTCCAGCAGGATCATGGTGTTCTGATATAATTATGGTTCGAAAAACCAAAAACCGATGACAAATTTTATGACGTTGCCGTTGACTTCTTCCACCGCTCCCTGCGAGCTAACTGTTTCTTCTGGCTGGCTGACTGGCTGGCAGTGGCGACGTGCGGGAGCGAGATGGGGAGCTGCTCCAACTCACAAACACTGGCGCATTGCTGGGGCTCCTCGGTATGGGTATATGTGCAGCGTTTTAATGAATCAACAACAAATATGGGCGGTGATGTCGGCTTTTTTGGTCGTCCGTCACACGCACACACACATTCTTCTCTCAGACCAACGAATTCCACCACTCGCCTGCACTCGAGCACCGCAGCGTTCCGACAAGGTAGAAACTCGGTTTTTCGCCTGTCCTCCTCTTCTCCCCCGATGAACTAGCACTCCCACTATCTCTCGCTTGCCGGGGACGCCTCAGAAAATAGGTTTTGGCCCGCAAATCTTATTAAATTATAGAAAAACGTGGGTGGAAAAACGAGGCTGGACATCGATAACGATAGAATGTAGCAGACGCAACCCTGACTTCCCACGCGTCTGCGGTCCCACAGAAACGCGACTATCGTCAGCTGTTTGCCTATCGGTTCCTTATTTATCGAAGGCGCTACAACATACTAAATAATAATAATAAATAAACAATTTAAAAATAATAAATAAAAAATGAACCGGCATCGCAGGGAACGCTCTTCTTATGGGGAAAGGAACAGGACGCCAAGGAGTACTGCTCTGACCTACAAGAAGCTCCAGAAAATGCCGACGAATCTGCGAAAGATGGCTGTGAGGGAAGCTAGAAACCGAAATGAGAAGATCCTAGGAAGACGGAAGAGTGCAAGGAAGCGCAGGAATATGCCCTCTGCTCGGCGTACTCGCAATGACTTTGACCGATCCGAGCACAATGCTATGTTGGCCAGCACAGCGCAGGAGCTGAGGCACATCCTCGAGAACACCAGCACTCTGTCAGACATTCCGCACGACGTCACTGTAGAAGAGCTGCTGGGAGAGGTAGGTTTTTCAAAGGGTTTCTAGGTAAACATTTACCAAAGTCGGCGTACAAAGTGCTAATTAAGATTGACATAAGTAGATCAATTTCATGACAACTGCACCGAACTTTTTGCATATGCGACATGTGAACGGCAGAAATCCAATCTAACCAAATCCAATCCAATTTAATCGACTGATAGACTCAACTAGAACCGGCTGCAATTAGCACCTTGGATGGATCGTTCTGGGAATTCTTTCGTCACTGACCACTGACCTACTGCCGATCATCCAAAGGCGCTAATTGAAAAACAACTGAGCTACCGTTAAGCGTTCCCATTGCACACAACTTTTATTATAACTTTTAAAAAATTTCGTAATTTCAGATAGCCATCGCCGAGGGACAGGCCACAACGATCCACGTACAGCGGGACGGACTCGACACTCTAACCGTGGTGGTACGCAATACACTTCTCTGAACCTCCACGTGCTAGAAATCCCATACAATGACTTCCACAATATCCAATTCATAAAACAGCAACTTTAATCCACACAGAATCGAAAAGGCCCTCCTGCTTGCTTCTCCATATTGTCAAATTGCTCTGAAATCAATAGCCATTTAATGTACATGTAGACTTAGGAGAAAGTGGGTCGGCTAGCAAACCTCTTTGCATTTTATCTTCTAGCCACATATTCCACTCCGAATTTAGGCTCCGCCAAAGGAGCATGCACTGGGATACCGACAATACATCGTTGCAGGCCATAAATCTGAAATTTTTGGGTTTGATGGGCAGCGAACAACGTGACCCCCGGGCCAATTTAATTGAGAGGACAAGACCTTGTTTCTGAGATATGAGATTTGAGGGGCGTTGGAGGACATTCCCCAACCCGGCCAATACGGCACACTATTAATGTGTTAGAGATTAATACTTAGTATTATTATATTTCGCATTTAGAAACCTACCCATTTAACAACAGGTCCCCAGAAAAGAACAGCTCGCAGGCCTTAAAAGAACCATGTAGGCAGTTATGGAAGAAGAATCCTTTGTTACTTACCAGTGGGCGGCAGCCATAGCGGCCTCCTTATGCCCGAAACCAACTTGCCGGCGTGCCTAATAATGCCGCCATAGATGCGGAAGAAAGGTCTCATAACTCAAATTTCCCCAAATGATGAATACACATTAATTTTGAGTATTTTTTCAGGGTCAGCCCTGTTTTGTTTAAATAAAATACCCAAAAGGACTCGAAGTTGACAGAATAATTAATATATTATAGGGGTTCTCCCCATTCCGAAACTCGTAGTTTCACACATTCCCTAAGAAGAGCTTAAACTCTTCTCTAATCTTTCTCTTACTTTGGTTTCAGCTCCACCAGCCAGATCCGACGATAGCTGATTTGAAGAGGGCTATTGCCAATATCTCTGTAGCCCAGCACAGACGGAATCAGCGCGAACGACACGAAGAGCGTCTTAGGCGTCGTGGAATTGCCGAAGACGCCAAGCAGCCCCAACATATTTCCACCAGCTCCACTGGCGAGTTAGTTCACTCCGCTCGGCGCAACGGGCACGATCACCGCGCGTTCGTATCGTGGCGATTTCTATGGCGCTGTTTCGGCCTGTTCAACGTGGACAAGACTCAGCCGATCGACGACCGAGGATCCAACGGAAGAGCCACCCTTAGGGAGCTGGGCATTGAGAACGCGTCTATATTAAAGTTCGTCCATCGCGTCAAGTATTTCGGGCGCCAGCGGCAGAGTTAATGCCATAAAACAAATGATCGGTGACCGAAATCGAGGCCAGTGCATTATGGATCAACTGGTTTGGCTTTCGCTTTGCATTTCGCTCCTGTTCACTCTCTCCGCCGGCTTGCCGTTCGAGGATGGCAATAACAATAACGTTAAGATCACCCGCCAGAGCCTGGAGCTGACCCAGACGATCAACATCCAGCGGCAGGAGTATATGCAGCGGCAGTGCGAGCTACTGGGCCAGCACCATCAGACGATAGAGGATCTCACCGATCTGCAGATGGACCACATGATCGTGGACAAGGAGCACAAGCTTCTCTACTGCTATGTGCCAAAGGTAGTAGCCTAGAGGGGTCTAGAGCTAGCAAGAATCGCTCGCTCAGGCGATCACTTTTACGTATTCAGCACAAAGTTTAGATTTAAGTTGGCCTTTTGAGACTGGTAATTACAAGTTACAAACGAATGTTGATCATTGATCACCAATAAATTATATTAAAGGAAAAACGCGAGTCGTTAAGGTGTAATTATCTAGTCAGTGATTAAAAGTGCATACTAATGCGAGTGGAATAACAGAATTAATATGATAATACTCCAATTAAAACTGTTATTGTTCAACATTTTTGTTTCGGTGATAACGACAACGAACTCGAAGAGCTCCAAATCAAATCTTAAATCTTTCTGTTCAACAGCCACTTCAAATCAATCAGTTCCCGAAATCAACTCTTTTTTATGATTTAAAGACACGAGTTCCTCCTCAGTGGTTGCCATGTGCTGTCCCAACATCAGTCAAAAATCGGCATCTGTGTCATCTGCCAGTTCTGAGATACTTTGTTTATAGAAACTCGTTTTGGCCGCTCTTCTGCCTTTTGTTTGGAGCACATGCTGGGCCTATGTGTATCTTGCGGCCACATAAATCTGTTTACCTAACCAGCACTTTGAAAAAAATAACAAAATAGCTAGCAGGTCAGGTAGTACTCCATGTAATGCACTTCTCAATAGTGCGACTTTCTAGGTTGGATTTGTGGAGTGGTCGGAATTTGATAGCTAAGCCCGCACTTCTGGGCTTATCGGAGCAGACAGTCCAGTCCGTGCACATGTCAGCGTTATATTCCTCCAACATATTGCTGATTTCGTGCGATTGATATTCAAAAGTCCCAGCATATACGACCTCCACCCAAGGGGCTCCAATTAAAAATTTTAGTTCTGAAACATTTTTGGCACTTTCAAATGAAACGCAAATTTGTTAATCAGAAGCCGACATACAAATCTGGATTTTTGTGACTTTGAGGTCTTTTCTCCCTTGGGCAATAATTGATAAGCTTCATTTAAATTTAAAAAAATGTTTAATGGCATGGAAATTAAATTTTAAAAAAGGTCAAAGTTTTTTTTCTCAAATGGTGCCACTTATTAATTTAACTAATTGGATTAGGAAATTAAATTTTGGGAAAATCAGGCAGAGGAAGCGGTCTTTACAGGTCTTTCCTTATCAGCCAATGAGTTATTGAAAACCATCAAACCAGAAACTATGAGATTAGATTGCCAGGTGCCGGTTACCCATGTTGCGTGAAGAGGGTGTCCAAAATAGCTTGGTGTTTCATGACGCCGTCGCCCTTTGATCCCATTTGTCAATGCAAAATTTTCGGCAAATATTAAAATTATGTTTCGTATATTATGGGGAAATTGGTATAAACTAGTTAATAATACAGTTTGGCCTAGACGACCCATACAATATTATCAAGCCCCCTCTCACATTATCGTAATTTGAATGGAGACTCCAATGAAGTGCCTGGGAAGGGGGCTTGCCGGGCGAACATGCCACCCGAGTGGCTCCGCACACGTCGTCCATTATCTTGGCATTTCTTCAATGACTACTATCGGGCATGGGAGCAACTGGTTTCGATTTCACCGCCCATTAGAAGGGGTCTCCTCCGCTCCATGACGGGATTCGCATTCTCGCTCGTCACTCATCACGCCAGTCCGTAGTCCGGCGTTTTCTCGGCTCGTTCTTCCATGAAGTCGTAAATGGTATATGTTTACCCTTGGCCAATAGCCCCGGGAGCACCGCCTCCCAAGTGGGGGGCTCGCCACTGTGGTTTGCAGTTTTATGCCACCATCGCGTGTGGCTTTAATGGTCGTCAAGAAATTGCGTTACGTTGAGTTAGGTTTTAATGTTTTATTACAAAACCAGATGATTTCGAAATACTTCCATGAACTTTGAACTTCAAGAGGAGAGATTCTAAAATGGAAAACCTCTTCCTTTGATCCCTGACTTGATAAACATAAATAAATAGAAAGTCTAAGCAGAATCCTTAGGAATTGAAAGATTTGTAAACATTTCACGGGGGCAGTCGATTAGAAATGATTTGTTGAAACTGTTTTATTTTAAAAACAACATTTAACCAAAAATTTCGACATATGCCAACCTTGTGGTTTCTGGTATGGAATTGTATTGAATATATTTTTAAATTTTTTCGTCACTTCCCCGGCTAATTCATTCGAAAATGTTTGTTTTTGTAATGTGAAATGCTTTTGCATTGTTTAATTACGCCCGACACATTGCCCGTCCCACTAGATGTTTATGTACTTAGTATATACTCGGATATATACTATTATTTATTTACTTCTAGGTTGTCTTGTTTGTTACTTCAACGACTTGACTTACTGCCTCCGAGAGGGAAAATCATGGTGGAGATCTTAAGGCGAAAATTATAATTTATTGCACCGGGCTGGGCAATTAAAGCCAAAGTGATTCAACTCATCGCCGTCTCGAAAGAGATTTCATTTCACGATCCACGAGACCCGACCAGTCGCAAAAAAAGTGTAATGAAAAACACATTTTAATGAGGGGTCACTTGTCTCATATATGATACTTGACCAAGATATCAAAGAGCTTGTGTCTCAGACCCGGCTCGGGTTTCTTCAGCAAACTTCCAACCTGTTTTTTCGTCGTCGTCTTACTTGCTCCTAACCTGATATTGGATTATTTTCCAAAGGAAATACCTGAAAGTTCAGGCCCTCCCTCTTTAATTTTATCAAAAATCAAAAAAATTGTCAAATGATAAGAATTAAATAGTTTTCGAATGAGTGTTCGGGATGACACCTGCGTAGAAATTCGTCAGAATATTATCTAACCAAAAGCCATTTAACAATTCCATGAAAATAAGGGCTATGTTCCAGTCTTTCGATGGTTTCCTGCTTTTATGTATTCGAAAAATTCTATAAACAAAGAATATGATTCACCAGGAAACTCGAAATCTATCGTTCTCTAAAGAAATCCCTAAGAATATTTTATAAAATAGAAGAATCTTGTGCTTTTCTAAAACAAAGTATTATTGATTTTTTATGATAAATGTATTTTTGTGAAGGACCGAATGTATTCCACATATTATTTTAACATTCGATCCTTGACAGGAACACACCAATTTTTAAAAAGGGGATTTTGAATTATTCAGGAATTCCGCTCAAGGACAAGATAAATATTGGCCAAGGCATAGCCATGTATTAAATTCTATTTCCATATATTTCTTTTCTATTTTTGTTTATTTGGTTTAATTATCAAGAACGATTCAGAACTAAACAATTTCGTTTATGAATCTTTTTTTCCAGGTTGCCTGCACTAATTGGAAGCGGGTGCTGATGATGCTCATGGGCAAGTGGAACAATGGAACCGACCCCCTGCAAATACCGGGATCGCTGGCCCACTCCGTTGGCATGTTCACCAAGTTCTATGACCTAACCGAGGCCGAGCAGCAGCAGGTCCTGAGCGAGGACTACACGCGCTTCATCCTGGTGCGTCATCCCTTTGAGCGATTGCTCTCCGCCTACAGGAACAAACTGGAAGGGGATTCCCCCAGCGCCAAATACTTTCAGTCGCGTGTGGGTCGCCAGATCGTGAAGGAGCTACGGCCGGGAGCGAGCAACTCCTCGATGGAACGCGGCGACGATGTGAGCTTCGGGGAGTTTGTGCAATATCTCCTGACCCCGGAGCTGAGTCGGGTTAATCAGTCGGACTACAACGAGCACTGGGAGGTGATAGCCAAGCTCTGCAATCCCTGTGCGGTCAAATACAACGTAGTGGGTGAGTTGGGATCCCGTTTAGTTTAGTTTTTGAATCCTTAATTAATATATTTCGCAATTAGGCAAATACGACACATTAATGGACGATTCCGCCTTGGCGCTGTACCTGGCCCGAGCCCGCAACCTGATATTCCCGACTGGCCACAAGCCATCGAGCACGCGCGCCAATCTTCGGACCTATTTCGATCCCCTGCCCATCGGAGCCATCCGGCGCCTGTACGAGATCTACGAGGAGGACTTCCGCCTCTTCGACTACGGACTGGACGATGTGCTTGGCTTCGAGTTTGGCTGAAGCGCCCCCAGTCTCGATATTTCCAAGTCAACACCATAACGCTTTCCAATTGAAAAGATTGTGATTTTAGACTAGGATCTGTTTAGTTTATGTAAATTTAATGCGAATATTGATGTACTTATGGTTACCTCCTCGGCCGCCTGTTGGCCAGGGATTAGTTAGTCACACCTTAATCCATTTTTTATCTACGAATTAAGAGATCTTGAGAAACTCAAAGAGCCTACGTTCTAGGAAATTGCCATGACAAAATTTTAGATGTCATTAAAATATATTTTATAGGAAATTGAAAGTTGTACTTTTAAGCTTTAAATAGAATGTTATTGGGCATGAGCCACTTCCAATTCCTTTTACCTAAATTATAATTTTAAATACGTTTTTTGTAGCAAAAGTAAATGTCTATTTAATGCCATTCTGTGTGTCTTTTGTCTGGCTGGAAGAATATGTAAATCGAATCAGAATCAATTCCTATCAATGAAAAAAATGGTGTCTGCTGATTGCCTTTAAGTAATTCAGCCTTGCCTTGGTTTTTCTCTGGAACATCCTCGCCATTCAGAGGCGAGGCCTACATCAATTTCAAGATAGTCCACGCTCCACGGCTTATCATCTAAGATTTCAGAAAACTATTTGCAATGACCGCTGCACTTTGTTATCAGTTTGGAAGCGGTTTGATAAGATTATTTATACTCTTTGCTAGATGCCCTTTTAATTACGGCGAGCTTTCATGTTTTTCGTCAGAGTGGGAAAAGCTCAACCAGCTCGAAGGCGTCCGCGGTTGTTTATCAACCAAAACATATACATTATATATAATGTATGGGGGCGACCCGCGATCATCGGTCAGATGAATTTAAATACGCAATATTGTCAATAGGCGACGGCGGAACGGCGCCCAACGCATCCCAGAGAATCTTTTGGCAGACGTGGCAAATATCTGATAGATACTTTTATCGCCTAATTAGATACGGATATAGATAGCGGGCACCTGACGGGCCCCTTCCCGGTCAAATCGGTTGAAGGTCGCCACGTTTAGTGGGCAAATATATAACTTTTTTCCAGTGCACTTAATTAGTTTGGTTATTCAATGACTGCTTCGTTTATTTGCTACGTCCGTTTTTCGTTTTTCGCTTTTTTTTTTGCTTTTTGTTTTGCATCAATAACAACTTTAAGTTAGACATTGACAAGACATTCGAAAATATTACTGCTTATGTATTTTTGCGTGTGTGTTTTGGGTTGAGTTGGCTTTGGCAAAAGAATATGCATGTATGTGGGAAGGCGACAAGCAAGGCGACCTCATACCCATATCATATTCTCACATTCCTTTCTCTCCACCTGTCAGTCCTTGAATTTGCAAGCGATTTCCGCATCGCCGCCACTCACTCCTCCCGATCCGTACCGTCCTTCCGTTCTGCTAACGCCCACTTAGTCATTGTAGCTGTAGCGCTGCTTCACGCTGCGATACTTCTTCAGCGAGTACAGGGCCTCCACCTCCTTGGCCAGGTAGCGTCCTTGGGCCAGCAGGGCCACGATCTTCTTGGGGTCCTGCTCGTCCTTGTGGTTCATGAAGGCATCGTGGATCTGCTTGCGGAACTTCTGGGGCCCGTTCAGGCCGGGATATTCACGGCCCAAATACTGCAGCTGTGTGGGGCGATAGAGGGGAAGGTCGTTAGATTGTATTTCCAGAAGAGACGACCTTGGAAAGCTCTTCCCAGATCAGAAACCTCAAACCCAGCCCATGTACGTCATTCAAAAGGCGTGCCGCTGCCTTTTTTAAGAGCCGACAAGGTGTTTACGCAACTGCAGGTGGGGGTGGCTGCATTTTCGGGCGTTTTGGGTGGGGGGTGCACGTGTGGGAGCCGGAGCTGCGCCGGCGATCAGGAAACTTACGTGCTTGTAGAGGCTAATGACTTTCGAGCGCAGCTGTGACATCACCAGTGGTCAGCGGATTTGTTTGTTTGTTAAATGCAAGGTAAAGGTATGAAATAATTTCCAGAAGAGTTCGCGCAGCTTTAAGTTAAATCGTTGTGGATGGGAAGAAGACGGCTCAACGGTCCTACACCTTTTTCCCCACGAAAAGCTTTTAAGTTATCGATAAACTATACCGATTCGCTGTTTTTTTTGTCCACGGCCCTAAAAAAATATACTGCAATTTATCGTTATCGCTAATGAGGTTATCAAGAAACAGTGTTGGAAAGGGGCTGTAGCTGGCTTGAAAATAGCTAAAATGGCAACACTGTTGTGTTTTTGTTCGGGGCGAAATTATTTTCTTTATTTTGGAGCTAATAAAATTAATTAAATTAATTAATTAATTTAGTTAATAGTGAAAACGCAATCAAAACTGTTTGCCGCTCCCGCTGTGATAAGGGCAGCGCGCTGCCTCGATGAAAGCGTGCGAAAAAACGAGGCAGAGCCCGAGACACCCGCGACCTCCGAGACAAAGTGGGAAAAATCGAACCTGCCCTGCGCTGGTAGTGTGTGTAGAATAATAAATTTAATTTAAAGAGCGAAATGTGCAGTGCTGCCACTAGTATATAGCCGAAAATGCCAATCTCTATACGTGCGAGTGTTGGATCAATGAGATTGAGTGCGATCGATACAAGAAAGTGCGCAGCTTGAGCAGCAGGAGCTGCAACAACAAAGGCAGGCACACCTAATACGCCTCCCCATCCTCCCCCTTTGAGCGGTCGCGCCCAACACCCAACAGCCCCGAAATCATGGAGGCCCTGGAGGTGGAGGAGACCAGCGACGACAGCTTCCCGCTGGGCTTTCCAGAAGTGGGCACCTGGAACAGCACTCACAATGTCGCCTTCAACGACATGAACCTGGATGCCCGCATGGTAAGAATGTGGAGTGTCTATGGAGGGCGTAATAGGCTGTATAAGGAACTGGAGGGACCCTGGAGGGAACATAATTTGATTAATACGTTCTGGTATGCCGACAGTGAATCAACCGGCCATTTGCTTTATCTCCGGGAGAGCGAGAGGCCAGAGGCGGTTGGTGGCTTATCAATCAGCGGGTTTGGTCATTGACACGCCGCCCTCCCCCATTCCGCCCTACATTCAATTGATAAGGCTTTCTAGGCTTTTGATTAAGCTTTAATCAAATTAATGACTTTTAACCATATCTATTAGTAGTTTATAATAATTTTTTAGGTAGTTTTTTGTTATAATTAATTAATTAAAAAATATTCAGTACTCTGTTTAGCGTTGAGTCACCTGATCGGACTTTGATACAAACAATTTGTCATTAGGAAATGCCTGAATCCATTTTTTTATGATAAATTCTTTCGAGAAGCTCGTCATCTCCGACTATAAACTACGTATTCCATTTGCATTAATGCTTCCGTTCAGGGCCTTTTGAGATACTTAAATATCCGAGATATCCATCCAAGGTTCCATCATTCAATTCATATTTTGTAAATAGAATTTTCACTTTTGATATGAAATCCCAACGAATTTCCCCAACGAATTAGATTACTCATAGTTGGCGACACCTGCGGATTTATGGATTGATTTCTGACCAACCACTGTGGTTCACTATCAAGTTTCAAAGAAATATATTTTTGTAGAATCACTATACTGATAAGTGCAAAACTCTAGTCGTTTTCTTTCCCAAATTTATGATTAGTTTTTGTTTATCGGAAACGTCTTTTCTCAAGCAACCATGACCTGCCAGAAAATATAAAATCTTGTCGGTAACAGTTCCCTTGGAATTCCAAATCTTCTCCAGACTTTAGCAAACTAAGCCTTTCATTTCAAAATTCAACACTCGTTTCATTATCAAAAATACTTTTGAACATTCGTGCTCCCCCGAGTTTTTTCCCATTTATAATATTGTGTTTTTGTTCGCATAACAAAGTTCGGGATCACACCGACACGGGGTCACCAAAAGTTCCATATATAGTAGCCCGGTGAGAAGCAGTCGAAACGACACCTAGTTAGTTGTATCCAAACCAGATTAGAATCGCACACGCACAGAGGAAAGCTGTCCAAATCGGCTAGTCCCATTCGTTCCTACATTTTATTCCAATTAGTTGTATAGCAAATGATCAAAATTCATCCAATTCTTTAAGATTTTGTGTGTAAAGTAGTAGTTGTCGTGGTCTGCGGTCTCGTCTAAAATTTTATTCAAAAAAATTCAGATTTTTCCAAAATAAAAATCGAGCACAAGAGCCTTTTCCGATAATAGGGCGATAATAGTAGGTTCTGGACTTGTTCGAAGGACACTTGTAGAAGAACGAAAAGAATATGCATACCCTGCGGACACAGGTCAACAGCCTGATTATGGGCCAGAGGATACTACAATGGCATCTGCGTCGCGCCAGCGGGAGCAGCAGCTTCCCGGAGCTGGCCTTCCCCGACGACCAGGAGGAGATCGAGCCGGAGGACGATGAGAACTCGTTGGAGCAGGACTTTCCCATCCTGCGCAGCCGCCACACCGATCTCTTCTACATGCCGAGCTTGGTCGGACCAGCGTACCAGGGAATCATTTCGTCGGCGGAGCAGCCGTATGCCACGTCCTACTATTCGGCGGAAAAGAACGTTGAAAACTCTCTGGGAGTCGGTGGCATCCTGCCGCCCTCGGACATGTGGGTGGTGGCTTGTCCTAAGTTGCTGGCGGCCTACTTGCGACGATTGTTCCAGCGACCGGACGCCCGTTTTTGCAGCGCCATGAACTTTAGCATGATCGGGTTGCGCTTCCAGGGCATGGACACGGAGAGCGCCCTGCGCTCCTTCGTCCTCTTGGCCTGCTACAATGCTCGCGAAATCATGTACAACGGCTACTGGGCGGATTTCATCAACCCGTTGACGGGAAGAGCCCACTTCCGATCGTCAAGCTCCAGCCGGAAGAATGGCTCCGACACGGAGATCCTTCGCAAGGGTGTGGTGCTCTCCAATGCCAATGGGTGTACGGTGATCGAAGAGGCGCAGGACGATCAGTTCACGGGCTGCATCTTTACGGACACACCCTTGAAGGTGCTGGAGTCGTGGTGCGTGTAGGATCCATCAGCAGCATCTGCACGTTTCCATGTCCATGTCCCGAGGAGAATTTCGGAAAAATTTACGTACTTATGTTTTGCAAACCTTTCGACCATGTCAAGTAAATTCAAAGTCCCTTTATTATTGTAATCCACACAACCGATGCCACGGATCCGGTTGTACTTTAGTTTCTTTTTTCTATGGCGAGCCACTTAAGGACACCGAGAGGTAGCGTTTATCAGAAGGGACGGAAGGATACACTCGTATTAGAACTCTTTTTGTAATTTTGGATAATATATGTGGAGCAGAAATGCATATCAAAAACGTCAGGACTTCATTCACTTCATTCCTTCAGACACAATAAAATATCTTAGGCTAAATCTGAATCTGGGTCTTTAAATTGTGGGTCTGGTTGGTGCTCCTCCCTTGTAACGCATACAAATCCTTTCCAGATATGGCTGCTCGCGTCCCTGCTCACCACCATCACCTGGGTGACGTACATCACGTTCTACAACTCGCGGGTGATAGGAATGCTGATCACCAAGATCGCCAATCGCTGGTTCATCAAGGGGGCCTACTTCAAGATCGGCTCCGTGGCCCTCAACCCTCTGGCTGGCAAGATCATGTTCAGGGACTTTGTCTACATCACCTACGACTACACTGTGCGGGCACAGGACGGATACTTTATATTCCGCTGGTGGCGCTCCTACGTTCCCAAGGATGTCTCCGAAGGTGAGCTGATTCTCAATAATTAAATATTGGTTTTGATAAACTATCCATCCCGTAGATCTCTCGCACTCGGACACTCGGCTGTCGGTCCAGTTGAATGGCTACGAACTCCACATTTACAACCGATCCGATCTGTACGATACGCTGGAGAAGACCTTTGGCCTGGAGCCCTCGCTGCTCATTCCCCACGGACGTGGCCAGCAACGAGGAGCGCAACAAGCTGAAGGAGCACCATATGAACCTAGAGAACGCCCGCCAAAGCCAGCGCATCCAAAACGTCAAGAACTCGGAGGCCATGCAGGCCACCACTTGGCGGGATCTGATCCCTGTCATCAAGATCGACATCTGCTCGGGACGCTTCGTCTTTGGCAACCGCTTGACGCCCACCACGCTGTCGATCTCCGTGGAGGAGGCCCGCTGCACGTACAGCACCAAGCCGGCGGTGTGCCGACTGGACCACTTCATGCACTTCGTCAAGGCCAAGGTGGAGAACGCCAAGGTGCTCTTCTGCCCGAGTCCCAAATACACGGGCCTGATTGACGAACCGCCCCGCTACATGGGCGAGGGCTTCGTGGTGATGATGTCCAACCAGATGGACCTGTACTTCTACATGGACGAGCCGGGAGTGGTGCCCGAACAGCCCGTACAGATTGTGCTGCCCAACGGGGATGTGGTGGAGCCATCGCCACCGGTGTGGGGCATCAATGCTAGGTGCTTGAAGGGCACAGACTTCAGCTACGGACCCTGGGCGGACCGGCAGAGGGATCACTTGTACAAGTACTTCTACCCATCGGACTGGAAAGAGGCGGAGGTGACGCCCACTCCCCAGCCCGGCGAGTTGCGCAGCTACCAGTCCTTCGACGTGACACTCTGCGTCCTGAACGAGGCCACTATCGATATTCTCTTCTCCAAGGAGAAGGAGACGAACGCCATGCACATAACCGTGGGTCCCGCTTCGTACGTGGAGGTGACGATACCCTGGGTCACCCAGCCGGACGGCTACACCTCCAAGATTCAGGGCCAGCTTTTCCACGTGGAGGCCACCACGTCGCTGCAGTACCGCAGTCTGGCAGAGTTCGAGTCTCTGGAGTACAAGGTGCGCATCCACTATCCGACCAAGTGGAACGCGCCGCAGGACTGGAACATCTCGTTGTCCGGCTGCAAGACGAGTGCGTTCATAGTCTACAAGCACAAGTGCTTCTTCCAGGACCTCATCGAGGACTGGGCGAACAAGGCGCGGCCGGACATCCTCAGCTTCGTGCCGTACACCTGCAACTTCAGCATCCGGCTGAACGAGTTCGAGATCCTGATGCTGTGCAACGAGTACAACTGGATCGACTGCAGCAGCGCCAACCAGGAGAACAACCACCTGGCCTTCTGCGGCGACGTGTTCGAGATGAGCTTTGCCCTGCCTTTCGACGACTTCCTGCCCAAGACGGTGACACTGAAGTTTTGGATTCACGGCGAGGGACTGGACCTTAGCTTGTATGTGCCGGAGGTGTCGACGGTGCGACCGATTGTGCTGGCCATTGACGAGAACGCAAGACTGCTGACCCGCGAGGGCAAGCTCATCCGCCGCCCGGAGCTGTACTCCAAGAAGTGGCGCAAGATCTGCCAGCGCTCCGCCGGTTGGATCGACTGCTGGGCGGTGCCCATCCTGGCGCTGTCCATTCAGTATGTTTATCACCCGGTCCCGCCGCTGGGACCCGATCCCCAGGCGGACATCACAACGCCCGAGAAGGAGGAGATCCTCCTCAGTCCCATGCGGATACCCAAGGTGAGGAAATCTCCGGTGAGCAGCTGGCAACAGCCTCCGGAGCAGTACAGCAACTTCGATCCGGGTACCCTGCCAGCGGATCACGTGACAGTGGAGCTAGAGATCGGCAGTTCCGTGCTCATGGCCTACGGCAATGTCCTTCGGAATTTTATCAACCTGAAGGAGAACATTTTCGGCGAGGACCAGAACTTTACGGACATGGAGCAGTCGAATGTAAATACGAAGGAGCCAGGGGCCACTCCGCTGAATCCCAAAGATCAGCTGCTGGCCAAGGAGAAAGAGCTGGCCAACAAGTCCATTTCGGAGACGCAGGCGCCCGAGGAGAGGCGGAAACCCTTCGATCCGCGCCTGTATCGCCCGCTAGAGGTGATGGTATCCGTGATTGTCCACGACATCCAGGCGCACGTGATGAAGAATTGCAACGACGACGACCCACCCTGCCCGGTGGTGCTGATCGAGAGGTTTGGATTCGAGATGAACAAAAGGTACCACGAGACCACACTCCAGGTCCTGGTGAGTCCATCGTACCTGCTAGCCGCCGACTGCCTGCAGCGCTCGCAGCGGGAGCAGCACATCAACCAGGGCCACCTGATGCTCTCGGCCGTCCAGGTGCGCGGCCACGCCATGTTCAGCAACGAGGGCTGCGCCCTGGACGAGGACACGCTAGAGTACTCCTGGCTGGTGGAGGTGCAGCTGGGCAAGCTGACGGGAAAACTTACGCTGCCGCAACTGGTTAATGTGGTCACCGGCCTGGAGACCCTCATCCTACTTGCCATCGATCCGGAGAATTGCCTAAAATCGCCGAAAACTGTGAGGAACTGCCACCACGGAGTGCCGAGCAACCTCTGTCCCCAGACCAAGGAGGAGAAAAAGTACAAATGCCCCTCCTCCGAGGACATCAAGTACAAGATGACCCGCGTTTCGGTGGACGCCGTGGACGTGTACCTCATCGAGAGTGGCACTGCCCTCCATGCCTGGATCTCGCCCATCCGCTTGGCCAACTGCAATCTGCACGGCCAGAGGGTGAAGTCGGGAATCTCTGGCCTACTGCCGTCGATCCTCCTGCGACTGTTCATGCTCCACACCACCAACTCTTCCTTCAACACCAACACCACGGGCAGCAATCGCTCTGGAAAGCTGAGACGAGCCCACGACCAGGACTCTCTGAAGTCGCAAGATGCGGGGGGATCCCATTACGCCACGCACGGGAAGCCCGGCAAGCGCAGCTCCAACTCCTTTTCGCGTAGGGACTCCAGGGAAGAAAGCACACGGAAGTTGAGGGATAGCTTCTCCGAAGCGCATGCCAAACGCACTCCGGACACCGCCGAGCTCTGCGAGAACTGGGTGGAAGTGGGCTGCACATCGCTGGGACCAATTCTCCTTGAAGGAGCCTCCGCACTGCCCATTCCCGACCACGAACTGCATCTGGTGCAGCACAAGTAAGTGAAAAGTGTAATTATTTCTAGATTTATTAATGCGAATCCCACGATTCTCTAGTTTCCTTCGAGAACACGATGCCAAGTTCAAGCGCCTGTGGTTCCTGTGGTCCCACAACGGCAGTGCCCTGTCCTCCGGTAGCGAGATATCCCGATGCGGCTGCATTGGAGGATGTACCTTCTTCGGCAGCAATCGGAACGGCCAGAAGTTCTTTAAGCCCACGGCCCAGGACGTTCACGACAACTACAACATTGCCCGATATTTGTGAGTATCCAGGTTATCCCGTAATGAGGTTTGAAACTATATAAGATCCTTGCAGCATTATCAACAACAACAAGGACTTTGGCTTTGGCGAGAGCATCCTGCACCAGGGACAACTGGTCTTCCACACTCCGCCATACAGCCTCCACTGCGTTTCGCTCTACGACACCGCCGACTTCAATGGAAAGGGTCGCCTGTACAGGCCGGCTGGGGATTTGAGGAAATGGCAGCCTTAAGAAATCGGAGATCTGCTCCCTGCCCGATGGCACCAGGTTTAAGATCGGAGCCAGTGGAACGGGAGGCGTGGAAAAGCCAGAGATGAGCAGTCGAAACAAGTCCCGCGAGAGCATTGGATCTCCGAATACCCTGGAAAGGAGGAGCAAGAGGTATCCCTGCTCGCGTCAGACCTCCGTGGAAGTGCCCTACGCCCGCCTGCTGGACAGTCCCTCGAAGAAGCTGCAGATGCAGCACGAAGCTGGGACTGGGGCTGGGGCAGGGGAGGCGGGAACGGGACACCGACGTGGATCCGACTCGAACAGGCTGCGCGTTTCGCCGCCCAAGACTAGCATCTCGGACTCTCGACTAACTGGAGATGTTCTGGACGATGAGCACGAGGTAAGTGTTTGAATTTTCAAAGCATCAATCGATTTCTAATTCGTTAAATTCCCACACAGATTCCCGACGAGATGTCGCATTCGGCCCCTCACTCGCATCCCCTGGAGTTTGAGATTGCTGATATAGCCCTCCACTCCCAGGTTTTGGGCGACCACCTGCCCAGGGAGGTGCAGCGCACTATTTCGCTGACGTCGGAGAATCCCTCGGAGATGTTTTTCTCCGCCGAAGAGGACATTTCCAATGTGATGTCCCAGAGGGGATCGATGAAGCAGCGGAACAGCGCCAACAGTGGCTCCGTAGTCCTATCTGGCAAGAAACGCTTCTCCTCCGACTTAAGGTGAGTTTCTATGTGCCTTCTAGATGTGCTTTAGTAACCTGTTTATCTTTCAGTATTGGTGCCCAGAACGATAATGGAAGCCACACCCTGCCCACATATCGCAGCGACCTGGAGATTCACGCTCCGGACGGCAACAAGACGCTTCCAAAAAGGCCGCAGAGCACCACAGAACTGGTAAAGCTAAAAGAACTATTAAAAGTCACCTTCTTTTTGTGTCCACCACCTGTACTCACCTGATAGGACTATTTACTCGAAGCTTTGCTGCTTTTGAAGCCAAGTTTATTCCACATTTTCTCACTATTCGCCTCCAGAGGTGGCCAACAAATAGTCCGAAAGACTCTAACATTGCATGCTTATTAGAACTTAAGTCTATCCATTCATTAAATATGTATAACGATAATCTTGTGGCGAGGATTTCTCCGTGTCCCTTACACTTGGGACACTGGGAGATCCCTGCCCAAAACTCTTAATCTCTAAAACCACACCTAAATTCTATTCCTTTCCTCAAAAACTCGACTCATCTCAAAACTAAAAACCAAACAAAAATCAATTCAAACTTAAATCAAAACCAAAACTCATCCAGAACGAAGACGCGAGACGAATTCACGGTCTCGCCACACCAATAAGAAAAATAACAAATATCTCATCACGACCCGAGTATCGACATTTTGTTCATGATGTGAGTAGTTCTTAGTTTCAATCAACAGCCAACCGAATCCTCTTCTAACTAGCTAACTAACTAACTAACTAACTAAATAGCTAAATAGTAGAGCAACTAAAACCAAGTCCACTCTGGACATTCTCAATGTTCCATGTAGATTCCTCCCGCCCTAAACTTGAAAACTTTGGCATGATTCTCGAAGGTTTAGTGCATGTGGCGATTTATTCGGAAACTAGTTTCAAAGTTGAAAGGATAACCGACATAGAAAAAAACTAAAAAGAAGTCCTTACCATTATTATTTTTTCTGCACCTTTTCATTACAAATGTTCTCGCAATCCTTTCCTGCTTGCGCCATTTGGCCTGTGGCTATAATTAGTTGTAGCAGCAAACATCCTTGAGTCTTATCCTAAACCATATCCTAATCCGGAGAGATTCGATTTCTGTTCACAGGCCGACTCCCGGGGATCTTCGTCCGGCACTCCCTCGCTGTCTTCCAACTCCTTCATCTCGGCCATGTCCTCGCAGGAGGACGTGGCGCTGGTGAATCTCCACCAGCAGGTCAACCGGCCCATCATCGACTCGCCCCTGCTGATGGCCAGCTACCTGAACCACCTCTCGCACGTGAAGTGCTTCAACTGGAATGGCTGCTCTTTCCCCCTGGGACCGGACGTCTTCTCCACGCCCCTCTTCCACGAGAACGAGGACGGCGGCCTAACCTACATCGGCAGCAAGATGCTGCCCCACTTCGATCTCTACTCCTGCTGGCGGGAGATCAAGGTGGTGCCACGCTACGAGAACGCCACGGGGAGTAACAGCTCGGCCACGTTCATGGGCGGGCCCAAATCGCATCCGTGGGATCCCAGTGTGCTGCTCAAGGAGGAGGAGTCGGACAAGGCCACCAATGGCTTCGACGACGGCGAGTTCATGAGCCTGCAAGCCGAAGGCGGCGCAGCCTGCACCTCCGTCGTGGCCAGGCTAAAGGGGCAGCTGAATGTCTTCCTAACCCCGCTCCTGCTCGAAGGATTGCAAAGGTAAATATAAAGGACTTTTTATTGACGAACTATTAATTTTCGGGAGACGCGTGTTTGTAGAAAATATATTAAAACAGAAACTCAACTTCGCTTGATGCGCAAGTGCGCCAAGTTGGAGGCCCTGAGAGCCACATTGGCATTGATATGGCCGCCCTGATCCCTCGGGAAGGAGTCCAACAGGTCCTTTAGATAGTTTTCTTTGTCGTTCTTGTTGGGCGGGAATGTGTATGTATTAGTGTGTATCCCATGCTCATCCACTCACCTCCGGAGCGTCGTCTGTTTCCTTGTTCTCCCGTTTGTTCCTTCTGTATTCGCCCTCCAAGTTGTTGTCCTTCTCGTGGTAAGAACTACGCTCGTTTACAGCCAGTTGGTCCAGGTTCAGGGCTTCGCTCTGACTGCGATCCGCCCGCAAGCGACGCTCCCCGGGATCATTGTCGCTTTGGATGAATCCATCCTGCATTTGGATGAGATAGCGAGGAGGATCCCGGGCGTTGTTGGCAATAAAACTGAAAAGTAATAGAGGCCGATGAATAGGCGAGGTTTGGGTAATCGTTCAGCTACCTGTCTGCATCGTAGGGCACTGACTCCTCCTTGGCCACCAGGGGCTGCATCTCTTCCCAACGAGGTGATTGCTCTCCCGCTGCCCTCTCCACCTCCGCTTCCTTCTTTCTACGAGTCAAACTCCCAGAAAGATCAATGGACTCGAGAAGCGCCTGCTCCTCAGATTCTTGGGTTTGGATTTTGTCATTCCGCTCCAAGCTTGCCACATTTTCCAACTCCAGATTAACGGGGCGCTCCTGCTCAAGGTTGGCCTGGTTCCCAACCCAGGAGCTGTCTCCCAAGATAGCCTCGTTTTCTGGATCCAATCTTTCCATTCTGGGCAGGTGTTCCTGCTCCATCTGAGCTGCACTTCCCAGCTCCAAGTTGCCCTGTGACTCGGAATGAAACTTCGGTGCTTTTAGGTAATCAAATGACTCGTCTAGGCGGCCTCCATTTTCACTTAAAAAGGGATACATTTCCTCGTTTATTTCTTCAATCCCAGCCAGCTCTTTGCTGGGCTTATACTCTGCAGAACTCTCAAGAGGCAACCCCTCTAAGTCCGCCTCTGCTTGGAGACTGCTGCTTAGATTTTTTATTTTGTCTTTTTTCCTCGCCAGGCACTGGAAGTCGTCGGCTTCGCACTCAAAGTCGTCATTTTGGGGCTTGCTCTTCTGGCACTTGGGCTTGGGGGACCTGGTGGTGTCGAAGTCATCGCAAACTGCGCCTCCGCTCTTCGGCTTGTCGGTGCGTGGCTTGCAGACTCGGGTGGTCTTCGTATGGGGCTTGCAGGTGGACTTTCTGGAACATTGCTTGGTGGTGTGGGCGGTGGTGCTTCGCCTGGTGGTAGTGGAGGTGGTCTTTGTGTCCTCACAGTCGTCGTCATCCATGCAGCTCTCGTCCAAGCCAAGGTCCAGGTCCTTGAGGAGCGGCTCAAACTTGACCTTCGACTTTCTACCCTGATCCCGTAGACTTGCTTGCTTTGAAAGAATTAAGTCAATCAAGGATATCCCCTGAATGAGAACCACTCACCATCCCTGTTGGCTTCTTCGTTTTGATTGCTGTGCTCGTCCAGCAGCTTTTCCAGGGTGTTGAGGTCGTCCAGGCTCAGATCCTGAAGCGTTTCCTGGACCTCAGCGTCGGAGAGGCCATTTATGAGATCGGGATACTCGCCGGGGTCAGCCAGAGCAGCAGGTTGGCTTTTGAGGCCCTCGGGAGTGTCACTCAAGCTGCTCAGGGAGTCCTTGAAGCTCTCCGGGAAACTGTTCATAGAATCCTTGAAGTAGTTTGGAAAATTTTTGAGGCCGCTTAAGTAGTCCGGAGAATCTTTGTAGCTGCTCGGGGAATCCTAAAAAGATTTGCTTAGGATTATTAGAAGCTTTTCGAGATTTCATAAATGCTTACCAAAGGATACGCTCCAGTTAGGGCAGGATATAGACCCCCGATCAGGCATATTCCAAGCAGGAGCATTTTCGTCACTTGAATGAACATTTTTGTAGAAGTGGCTGGAGCTGAACTTGATTCCAGAGCACTCTGAGGTGGATTTTGATCTTGAATTTCATTTCCCAGAATGGTGGAGGCCGCAATACCAACCATTCAGTCAATGCACCTCCTGTCGGTGGTAAACTTCATCCACACCTCGTGCATCGCCAAGGTGAACAACGACAACATCCTGAAACGGGACCAGAGCCTGAGCTACTGGTCGCAGGTGCACTCCAATTCCAAGCGATCCACGACGGAGAGACACCTGCAGGGACCCGGCGACTCCTTCCTGAGCGACGTCTACGAGGAGAGCATTTCCACCAAGACGCAGGGCCTGATAGTGCTGCCCAAGGTCAGCATCACCATGCTGCAGTCGTCCATTGTGGAGGAGGTGATCTCTGTGGCCGCTCTGGATAATGTACAGGTGAGGATATCTCCGGTCTTTATAGGACTATTAAGAAATACTTAAATATTATTATGCCATCAGGATCTGAGCTGCGTCTCGCTGCTCACCTTCTACATGGAGGGCATCTCCACCAAGTTCCACCTGGGCAAAACCACACGCGCCTCCATGCACAACGTGTACATCCAGCAGACGGTGCAGTCCGGCAGCAGCCACAAGAAAGGTGGCATTATGAAGGGAACTCGCGCGCTTCTGGCCCACCTTTCGTCCCAGACGCGACCGGACAACGTCCAGGGAGAGCCCATCCTGATCGAGACGTCGGAGAAGCAGCTGGAGGAGCTGGTTATCACGCTTGACATCGGCAGGGCACATGCGCAGCTGCGGCGCTTGAAGACCGAGGGCCAGTCCGGCGCCCAGGACTCGCCAATCATAGTCACCGCCATTCCGGAACACAAGAGCAAGGTGCTCTTCGAGTGCCTGAAGATGCCGGAGGGCACGGGCATTGAGAGCATTGGCTACATCATGTTCGAGTGCGGGCTGGAGGGCGTGGGTGTGAAGATCGTGAAGAGGTCGCATTTTGAAAAGTCCGAGAATAGCAAAGAAGAGCTGGCCGAGATGGCGGGAGCGGGTGGCGACGGAGGAGCAGCCCCTGGCAGCTTCAATCTGAATGATTTGGTTGGCCATGGTGACGGTGCTGCCGGAGGTGGAGCTTCCGCTGCCGGCGATGGTGGAGCCACTTCGAAGGCGGAGGCTGCCTGGCGGCTGATAACCAAGAAACCGCCCACTCCAAAGACTCCCAAGGCCTCCGATACTGCCGCCGGGGAGAGCTCTGGCGGTGACCAAAGAAAATCCACGCCCAAACCTCCAGATGAGGATGTGGAAAAGGGAGCTGGCACTTCCAACAACCCAGGAAGTGCTCAAAAATCCGCTGGGAAGGATTCCAAGGATGCCTACGATAAGGTGCTATCTAATGTTAAGGAAACGGACAAGACTTCCTCGTGCGTTATTGAATTGAAGTCCGTGTGGTTCAACTTTGCTGCCCCGCCATGTGTTCCCATCACCCGGAAGATCGATCTGACGCGCTTGGACTGGAATCTCCTCAGCACTGCCTCGCCGGCGATCACCGCTTGGATGAATCCTAGCAATCGTCTGGCTATTAAAATCGTGGCTTGGATGAAGGCTCTCCATACGAGGCAAACGGCGGTGGCTGCCTGTCTGATGGCGGAGGCCATGGACAACGAGAAGATCCAGAGGAATCCCAAAATCAAAAAGAGTCGCTACGCGAACAACTACACCTTGCTGTCGAAGACACTACAGGAGGATCCTAGTTGCCAGCTGTGCTACATCATGCAGAAGCTTGTCCTGGACGAGGGCGTTCAGCGGATAGAGCCGATCTTCAGGCAGGCCGATGTGCCCCACCTAAACACCCTGCGCCAGGTGAGCTAATCTTTGGGATTCTTCTATATCCAGTTAAACAAACATCCTTCAAACAGGGAATCATTGTGCTGAGCCGACAGTGGAAGAACACGCTTTACAACCCGATTCTCTTCGAGCATCAGTACAAGAACAAGCTGGCCCGGCCCATCAACGTGACATTCTCGTTCCCCCAGAACGAGGAGGAAGCGGAGAACGACGAGTGCGAAGGTGATGTTGAAATGGGCGCCTTTGCCGGCGTCGGCGAGAATCCGGAAGAGAGTGAGAATGCATTATTACTTGGGCAAACACAGCATCATCGAACTCACATTGGTATTTTTTTGATTAACGCTCCTGGTTATCTCCTTGTTAACCTAGATATATGTATAGTTCTAGACTCCTCCTCTAATCCTTATGTAATGCATGTGTTTCTGATGATTGTTGTTCCTCTTAATGACTGCGTCTGCGTGTGTGATTCCTTTTCCCTTTCTCCTGTCCTATCTATCTTCCGACTATCCTATTCCGACTCTATACTCCAAAAAGACATACATATACAAGCTAGTTTTGGGTTACCCGGCTACAGTGCCGCCCAAGACTACTGTAAACACACCGCTTTAAGTGTCCATCACTTCATATTGTTTGATGCTTGGCGTTTGCATAATTCTACAGAACAATACAATACAAAGCAATACAACTCTTCTATCCTTTCCGGCTACAACTATATCTATTTCTATGGAACCCAAATTACTTAACTTGAGCGTGTTGTACATTAAACGAAGGATTAGCTCCTTTTTTTATGTGTTGTATTCATGTTACTCCTATTCTTTTATGAAACTCAAATATCCTTTTCATAAACTAAACTTTGTTTAGTGTACAATCACCTTGGAAGAGTGCCTGAAATTAAGTTGCCCCTTTCTTAACGATTTCTACCCACCACGTGTCCACAGAAAATAACCAGTATGGAGGACTTTCGTATGGCCATGAAGCTGGACATCAGGGCCCCGCCTCCCAGCGTTCCAACTCGACGTCTCCGAACATCCACCTGCCGCGTCGTGGGTAAGTCCTGTGTGCTAATCCTCATCCGCTTGCTAGCTGGCTAGCCCATCTCCATACACCTCATTAATTCCGAGCTTGTGATCTTCTGTTCTTCTTTCTCCAACCAAAAACCCACAAAACACGCATCAGCCTGAGCAAAGTGCACAGCAAAGCCTCGAATTATTCACATGGCAATTCGTCTCGTTCTAGTATCCAAATGCTGCCCATTATTTCTGGGCTGGTGGAGAAGCAAGTTCCCGAATTTGGTAAAATCCAGCAATTAAATATCCTTTCCCCCCGGATGATATACCAAATTTTCTCTCCTACAGAATACGGAGCTTTGCAGGAGGGCTCCTTAAGCTCCACCAACTCTGTCAACAAATACTGGCTGGACGCCGGGAACAACAAGGAAGACTTTTACTTCTGGATGGCCAAGCAGCAGGACAACAAGAAGAAGGAGCACTTTGCCGCCAAGGAACACTCTCGTCCCGCTCCTCCGAAGATGGCCGGACACTCGGGACAATCTCGCAGCGGCATCATGCAGGACTCTATCAAACTGCTGGACGCCCATCTGATCTTCGAGCCGCTCCTCACCTGTCTGGGCGTGATGCCCCAGCAGATGATCAACAAGTTCTCCAATGCAGACATCTCCTCGCTGGAGAATCTCGGCACCAATATGTCCCTGATCGGGACCTTCGACTCCATTCGCGTGGACATTGTGGTCAGCGAGGCGGGCGACAAGAAGAACTCTGCCCAGAAACCGGCGAAGATGAGCAAGAAATCGAACGGGAGTCGGGCCTCCATAATGATGGACACACCTCTCTTCCTGTGCGAGCGCGTGGGCGTAGAGTTAGAGGTCCTGAAAATGTCCGATGGCATGGTGGACCAGGCCCGCCAGAATGTCATCTACATGTCGCGCCGCCAGATGAAGAAGCACACCAGTACTGTGATAAACTTCAGCCTTAACGTGCGATTCATTTCGCAACAGGTGAGTGAAAGGAATTCCTTAATGTCCTTTACATTTAAAAATGGAATTATTCCAACTAGGTTAATATGCCGCTGCTGAGGCTCTTGCATCAAATCTGCAATATGTACCAGAACGTGAAGGATGCCCAGAACGAGTTCCATGACCAGCCCGAGCTCAGCAAAAAGAGCCAGACCAAAGACGAATGCAGTTTGGGTAAGAGACTCTAGTTCCCTGATCCCCCCCAGAAAACTTATAAGTAATATAATTCCAGCCTCGGAGCCCACGGATATCCTTCCCTTCAACTCGGTCTCGGAACGCTTTGGCCACGGGGAGAACTATTCGGACGAAAGGTACGACAAGTTTAACGAAACCATGCCCACAATGCCGGCCAGGCAGCGTCCTGGTGGCCTGGCACCTATCATCCAGCTGACACCCTCGCCAAATGCCAAGAACCGACCGCAAAGCTTCGCCCAGAAGCTGCGTTCCACGGGCAAGTCCGTGAAAGGGAAGTTGGGTTACACCAACCTGAACGAGTCCAGTTCGTCGCCCTTGAGAGACAGTCCGACAATGTCGCTGCACGAACAGCACATCCTCAAGATGTCCACCGAGTCGAAGGCCTCCCTGAACGGTGCCTGCGCCACCAGCGTGAGTGGCGACTACCAAAACACTCTGACCAAGGCGGGCATGCCCACTTCGATGGCGCCCATGCTGGAGACACCGAACTGCTGGAAGACCATCTATCACCTGCTGGAGCTGTACGGCACCATGCCGGAAACCAAGACAGTGGTCCAACGGAGCTCCCTCAACGAGCACAAGAGCAAGCCGCCAGGGTTCGCCAACGATGAGGACGACCTTGCTAGTGCCCCTACTCCGCTGCCCCAGCACAGGGAAATGCTCCTCGTGGACGCGCCTTCTCAGGAGCGAACACGATTGATTGTGTTTGGCGTGGCCAAGATCCACAAGACGCGGCTGCTGGCCACCCTTTCCGGACTCAAACTGGAATCGGAGATCACTACGCTTAATAGCACGGCGACGTGGCGGAAGAAGGCTCGTCCTGTCTCCCTGGAATGCTCCCTCACTGGCCAAGTGGGCCGGGCCATGATAGTGTTGCTCGAAGGAGTGGCTCCCAGCCAGCAGTGAGTATTTTAGGATAATCAAGGAGTCTTAGTATATTTAAAATCCTTCCTCTTTCAGGACTGTGGTTAAGGTTACTGTGGGCAAGAGTCAGACCCTCTACTCGAGCCTCTCGAAGCGTGGCAAAGACAAGAACAGCGGATTGCTCTCCATTGGGGCCGTCAACATCGACATTCCGCAGCATCCGGTGGCCCTGCACGGCATGATGACCCGCAGCTCCAAGCAGTTGTCCTCCACGCTCCAGGAGCTAAGGGTTAAACGTAACTCTGGACGGTCCACCCTCCGCTCGCATACTGCCGAAGAGCCAGAGTCGCCGTTCCACGCCCGCCACTCCGGAGGAGCCAGCAGTGGCGGAGGCGTAGCGAGTGAAATGCGGGAGCGGACGGTCTCCGGCGGAGGTGGAGCAGCCGTCGGCGGAGCCTTCCACCAGCAAACGCAACAGGCGGCCCGCCGCGCAGCTCACATGGCGCACTCGAAGTCGGGAACGGGAACGCAGCATCAGAACGGGCTGCTGCAGCCTCTGGTCATGCAGTTCAACGTCCTCCTCCAGAGCCTGTCCATCAATGCGGCGCTGCTGCCGTCGCTGCAGGCCCAATACCGGATGAATCACGTCAGCTCGATGGGAGTGACTGGGCAGCGGGCCAAGTTCGTCATCGACTTGCCCACGCACACGCTCAGCTTCAACACGAAGATTCAGGTGAGTCTGGCGGAGATCTCTTCAGATTTAATATTATGGGGTATCGGTGGACATTTTGTTTTTTTAGTAACTCGAAGTAATCTATTATCTCACGAATTTTTATTTATTTATTAAGACCTCAAAAACTTATTGTCTTAGTGTATTAAAACATTACAAATTGGCGACAAATGCAGGCTTAGAAGAATTCATTAAAAAAAGTCACATTTATATTTTAATATTAAAAAGTTACATTAGGTTTTTAGTTTTCGTATTTTTTTAAGATTTATAAAAAGTTACATGCATGATATATTGATTACACATAAGAAATCAGGATAAAATACTCGAATCCAGCCTTAGATCGGTTGCACTTCCTTCTTCAGCCAGGTCAAAGTCAACTCGTCTCCCTCGCGGCTCAGGATCGGCGATAGGGTGTCCCACACCTGCTGGTGGTAGTTGTTCAGCAGCTTGATCTCCACATCGTTCAGCAGCTCCTTCTTGATCATCTTCGTCTGCTTCGGGCACATCGTAATGGTCTTGAAGGTCAGGGCTCCGCGGTTGGCGAAGTTATGCTGCGACTGGGCGGGCACAATTTGCACAATGTCCTCCACACGGATGCCAAACTCTCCGTCCTGGTAGAAGCCAGGCTCGTTCGAAATGAACATGTTGGCCTGTAGACCAGGATCGTCCGGCATGAGGCGAATGCCTACGCCCATGGGTCCCTCGTGGACGTTCAGAAAGTGGCCGACGCCATGGCCCGTTCCGTGTCCGTAGTCCAGACCCACATCCCAAAGGGCTTTGCGCGCCAGCGTGTCCAGCACTTGGCCCTTGACCTTGGCCGGGAAAATAGTGGAGCCAAAGTTTAGCTGACCCTTCAGGACTCGAGTGTAGGCCTCCTTTTGAAAGTCCGTGGGTTCACCAAAGTGCAGGGTTCTCGTCACGTCCGTAGTGCCGTCCAAATACTGGGCTCCCGAGTCGCACAGGTAGACCTCCTGGTCCGTAATCTTGCGCTTCGTTTCGTCGCGGGGGTGGTAGTGTATGATGGAGCCGTTGGGTCCGGAGGCGCTGATTGTGGTGAAGCTCAGGCCCATGTACTTGTCCTTGGAGCGGCGGAAGGCCTCCAGTTTGTCGGAGCCAGAGATTTCATCCACCTCCTTGCCCTGTTTGACTTCTTCCTCCAGCCAGGCAAAGTACTGGCACAGGGCCACGCCATCGCGAATGTGGCTGTTGATAAATCCCGTGATTTCCACGTCGTTTTTGATGGACTTTAGCACACAGATGGGTGTGACCTCCTGCAGGCGACGTGACTTGGGAATCAGTGCGGACAGATAGTAGCTGCTGGTGGGAGCTATCCAGATCTTCGACTCCTTAGCGGCCACAATCTTGCTAATCTCCAGTCCAATGGAGGCGTAGGGAAAGACGCTTATCTTGACCCCATTTTCCGCCTGGTGCTGCGCAAAGTCCGCGGGCAGCTTGGCGGAGTCCACGAAAAGCAACAGCTCTTCGTTGGTCACAATCAGATAGGAGAAGAAGACGGGATTGAAGTCGATGTCCGAGCCGCGCAGGTTCAGGAACCACGCAATCTCATCCAGGGCACTCACTACCAAGGCCTCCACATTCTTCTCCTGCAGCTGCTTCTTGACCACCTCCCACTTCTTGGCCACTGGGATGCCAGCATGCTCCAGCTTGAGGTTAATTATTGGGTTGCTGGTCTGCTTGGGCTGATCCTCGCCCCAGACCTCGTCGATCAGGTTGTTCTCGATCGGTACCAGCTGGCACTCCGAAGAATTGAGCTCCGTTTCGATGGGCTTCCAGGCCCGGAGGGAGAGCAGGCGGGGATCCACCCCCACTGAAGAGCCCTTGGGCAGATTCTTGGCCAGCCAGGCCCCAATCGAAGGTGTGGTGGTCATGCCGTCCTTCATCAGCACCCAGTTCTCATCCAGCTGCTTCTCAGCCTGCTGGTAGTAGCGTCCGTCGGTCCACAGCAGGGCTGAGTCCGTGGTGATAACCGCCGTTCCGGCGGATCCGTCGAATCCGCTGACAAAGGCCCGTCGCTCGTCGTGGGCACACTGATACTCCGACTGGTGGGCGTCATCCGAAGGCACGATGTACGCCGCCACGCAGGTGGTGGTGTCGCCCACCTTGACGCGCTGCATCAGCTCCCGCAGCTTGACCAAAATCTGGGTGGTGCTCTTCATCTTGCCGGTTCAAAAACAACTGGAAAAAAGTGAAAAGTTAGCAAAGTGCCACGAGAAACAGTTAAGACCGCGAAGATAAGATTATCTTTTGTTGTAATCTAAGTCGTAATCGCCTACTATCTTCCCATAAATTATCGGCTAAATAACTCACAATGACAGTCGAAAATATTGTTAAGTTTTTATTTTGTTTAACAATTGGGTTGGGGTGATGGGGTCTCACTGAATATTTTCAGATAGAGGGCGTGTGCGTCGTGGCGGTGCTGGTATTTTTTTTAACAGAATGTTAAATTGTTTCTGTCGCTGTTAACTTTTTTCACAATTTCCCTTGGTTATGCTGTTAACAATTTAAAAATAGGGCGCCAAATTAATTCTGAAAAGTATATTCTTTTAAACCTAATTTTATTTTATGTATTCGAATTTTAGAATGAAATGAATCTACCTTCGGAGGCCTGCATTGGCCTGCCGCCTGTCCATGTCCTGGCCGAATACATTCCCGACCACCGCCAGGATCACACTGAGAACATCGAGGGCATTGTCCTCCGTCAGGGTGGCTATGTGAATGCCAGCGCCGAGATCGGGGAGTTCGAGCGCTGCCTGACCACCGATCTCCTAAATCACCTGGTCTTTGTCCAGAAGGTGTTCATGCGAGAGATCAACGAGGTGCTCCAGAAGGTCTACGGCGGCGAGAAGCCAGTGCCTCTGTGGACGGAGGAAAGCGGAGACAGTGCTAGCGGAGTGCAGGAGTCCTCACTGAAGCGCATTCTTTTCTCTATCAACATATCGATGAAGCGCATCCAGCTGACGGCCACCACGCCGTGCTCCTCGGCGGTTCGCTTCGAGACTGGAACCCTGGAGCTCCAGCTGTCTAATCGCGTAAAGAACCTGGGAGACTTAAGCAACCGCAAGCTGTTCTTCAAGGCTCATATTGACTTCAACTTGTCGCTCGGCCAGATCATCCGGAATGTGATCTTCGACGAGGCCGAGCCGGAGTTCCAGCAGTACGCCTTCTTCCACACCACCATTGGACTGAGAAACGCCTTCCAGGACGAGCTGCTCAACGAGGACAAGGAGCTTATCCTGTTGACGCTCAAGAGGCCCCTGGTCTATGTCCA
The DNA here is from genome assembly GCA_018150405.1 of Drosophila varians. Taxonomy (NCBI): domain Eukaryota; kingdom Metazoa; phylum Arthropoda; class Insecta; order Diptera; family Drosophilidae; genus Drosophila; species Drosophila varians. The sequence goes on from JAECWK010000125.1 coordinate 5,347,078, forward strand.
GCCGATTGCCGTGGACAAGGCCATCCTGGTGTGGCTGAACTACAAAAACGCCTACGAGTACTGGGCGGAGAAGCGAGCGAATCTCTGCCACGAGCACGTCCAGTACAGCCAGTATAGTCAGTACTCCGCGTCCTCCGCCCAACAGCAACCGAATCCGCAGGTATTTGACCGCGTAGCCTTGGGTCAGATAGCCAGCTCCAATCTGTCCACGCTATTCCTCCAACTGACTGTGGAGGACATGGGCATCTGTTTGCCCCTCAAACAGGTCAACACCACGGTAAGTGATTTAGGTAACCATCTTCGTATTTTAAGTACTAACCACATGTGTTCCTATAGTCTTTTGGATCTCGCTCCTACCAGGACTTTGATGCCAAGGGTGCCGTGGTCATTACCTTGGAGAATACCATAATCTCGGCCTGCAACTCTGGAGCTTTGGTGTCTAAGGGTAAGTTTCAGGGACTGTGTCTGCGATTCGCCGACGACTTTGAAACGAACCTGGACGACTGGAAGCCCAACAGTGGCGAGCCCATCATGAACGTGTGCGTCGTGTCCGAGGGAACTTTCGAGGTCTGTTCCCGGACCACGGCCGCCAAGAAGGGTGAGAACGCCAAGTGGCTGCTCAACGTCAAGTGGCAGATGGAGGGCGTGGACATCCACTTGGACGTGAACATTGGCAAGCAGCTCAGCTCGCTGGGACACACTCTGACCATGCTCACCGGATTCGAGGAGGACGAGACCCAAATGGAGTCGCCGGACAGCGACGAGGGTGATCAGAGCTGCCGGGACACGTTTGTGCGGCGACGCGGGGACTTTGACAACCTGCCCGCCTTCGTCTTTGACCCCACCATCGATTCAAAGAAACGTTCTTTCATGATGGAGAAGGAGATGGCCGAGCAGTTAAAGATTATCAACGATTTGCGGACGCTGGGCGCCTCCCACAACACGGTGGCCCACGAGGAGCGGCGGCTACAGGAGCTTCAGGCCATATGCTACAAGTACTTCCGCAGGGACATGATCCAAAAGTGGAAGAGGCCTTCGCTGAGGAGATCTCTCAAGAACTACAGTCGCTCGCATTCCTACATCGGGGCAGGGCCACCTGGATCGGTGGGCTCCGTGGGAATTCCTCAGTCGCTGGACAATGGCAGCTACTCAGGCCGACGACTGGACACCATAGCCTCCAACGACGAGATCTCCAGCTTGCAAAGCACTCCAGCATCCTGCCACTCCCGCAGTGCCTCCCTCAAACAATCGGGAGGAGGAGGAGGAGGCAGTGTGGCTGGGGTTGGACGCGGACTAAATGCCCTGGGACGGGTGACATTTACGGAGGCCATGCGCCAGACCTCACTGCCAAATGCTGACACGGACACGGAAACGCCAGACAACGAGTTGGACTGGCGCGGCGACATCACTCCCAGTGAAATGGACGTCGACGGCACTTCCGTGGAGATGCGCCGCAAGCACGGCCACAACACGAAGCAGCCGGAGCCCAACATTGACTTCGAACTGGACATCAAGGTGCTGGTGAACTCCGGCAAGTGTGTGCTGCACACCAAGGAGACCGGCGAGGAACGGGCCCAAGGCTACGGAGGATCGAGTGGAGCAACGGCCGCTTCGAGTGTGAAATCCCACAAGAGGGAGCGGAGCATTGGAAACGATTGGGGCAGTCCCACGCCCTCGAGGAGGCAGCGGGACAAGAGCAAGCTGCGCTACAATGCCAACGCCTTGCTGGCGGACCTGACAATCTTCCATATCCCAGGACTGGACGTAAAGCTCCACTACCAATCGAAAACCCTGGCGGAGCAGTTGACTGGTGACCTGCAGGTGCCACATGGTCGCCGCTTGGGCAGCAAGCGGGCCACCTTGAGTGCTTGGATGACGTTGCAGAGCATCCCCGAGGAGACAATCATCTCACCGCACATTCTAGAGTTCCTGGAGCAAACCCTGGAGCCCATCCCGGCCCGTCAACCCAGCAGCGTGCCACCTACCCCCTCCCACAACGCGGCAGTTAACCTGGACATTCTCCCCGCCAACTATGTGACATACGCCTCCTTCCCCGTGGACGTCATTGTCTACTTCCACATGCAGCCCTCGACCTTCCGCTTCAGCTGCCTGCCCGTGTCCCGGGTGGAGTGCATGTTGCAGCTGCCCAGCCTGGACATCGTGTTTAGTTCGAAGCGCAGCAGCGAGGAGGAGAACCCTGGAAACTTGGGCCACTCTGGGCATCCGGAGCAGCCCCTGCCCACGGGCGGACTGAGCGTCACCGGCTGCCTGGCCGACTTTAATGTGTTCATCTTCCATCCGTATGGAGGGAAGAAAACCTCCAAGGAGACTCAGTTCTCGCCGCTGAGCGACAGCGAGCGCAAGGATTCGTTGAGTATCAACGTGGAGTTCGTCAAGTTCCACATCACCCGCTGCCGGAAGGTCTACATCGAACCACTGCCCAGCTCCAAGAGATCCCTGGACCAGTCCCGAGCAGTCATACGCTTCTCCACCATCGTGGACATTGGCAGTGCCAGTTTCAAGTACGACATGCGCCGCCTCACCGAAATCCTGGCCTTCCCTAAGGCCTGGTACCGCCGGAGGATCGTGCGCCGCTTGTTCCTGGGCGACCTCAGTGTCCACCAGCAGCAGCAGCAGCAACAACAGCAGCAGGGAGACGCCTCCACACCGGTGACTCCGACTCCCAGCGAAGACGCCAATAGGGCCAAGGACAAAATGCGATTAGACTTCGACGCCCAGCCGACGCAGCAGCAGCAGCTGGGCCACTTTGGCGCTGTGAGGAAGCTCAAAAACCTGGGGAAATCCTCCAGTGCCGAGTCTTCCGGCACTCCGCCCTCGGAGAAGAACCAGATCACTGCCTGGGAGACCCTCGTGCTCTTCGCCATCAATTTTACCAAACTGAATGTGCAGATGAACATCGGGAACGTGTGCGGGAACGTGGTGTGGCTGACCAAGGACTTCCAGTCGGACGGACGCCTCTCCATCGGCAGCACGGGTTACAAGAACATGTACGCCGGCATATACCTCGGCGGATCCGCTCTGGACGCCAAGGGCGGCATTGTAGGAGGCAGCTTCGAAGTCAACAAGATCAACAAGCGGTTCCATATCAAGGAGGAGGCGGGCATGGAGCCCTACCACACCATGGGCCTGAGCTTTATGGCCCTGGAGCTGCGCTTGGACTACATGGGCACTTCGGTACTAATGACGCGGATTAGCAGCTTCTCTGCGGCTATGAAGGACGAGTGGCGGACTGCTTCCCAGGCGGCGGCGGCTCCATCACATGGCAAGGATCAGGCCCGAGCCCTGATCTTCATTCACGGCGACCTCACGTGGGACCAGCTGCAGATTATGATCAGCAAGTCCACGACCGCCGATCTCCTGAAGATGTACTTCAAGCTGGAAGAGTTCTTCACGCAGCAGTTTAAGTCCTCGAAGCGCGTCTTTTCCAGTCTGGAGCCGCGCCTCCAGGACCGCTCCGCGAGCATCAAGCGGCGGCAGCAGTTCAAGAAGAAACCGGCACCCAATGGGGAACTGGCCGCTCCGGTTCAGATTCAGGGCTTGATTGGCGAGAACACGGATGCGCGGCATCACCGACACTGGCAGAAGCCACTGGCCCACGCCGTCGGCTTGGTGGTCCCATCGCTGGTGACCCGACTGCCCCGTCACGGCAATGTCCTCGGCGGCACCGTGGAGCTGCGAGGCCAGAACATCTCGCTGGCCTGCTTCCACGGCATCAACTTCAAGTCCAAGTCCTGGGCGCTCTTCAGTCTGCGGTCTCCATCCATCAACTTTGCCACAGAAGCGCGGCAAGTGGAGGACGAGGTGCTCGTCACCCAGACACTCACATCCTGTCTGGGCCAGACCACCGAGGTGCAGCAGCAGCAGAATCACTCGATGGCCATTGTCAGCCGGATTACCAGGAATATCATCTTCCCGCCGCAGTTCAAGACGCTCAACGAGTGGTTCCACTACGCCTTCGCCAACAGCGAGATCGATGGTAAGTTTTGGCCAAGATATGGCTACTTCCTATACACTTAAAATAATCTGCATCTTCCTTTATCAAATAGCTGTGGATCGCTTCCCCATATTGGAATGCGAGCGTGAGATTGCATCCAATTCGATCGAGCGGACACGTGCCTCGGGAAGCAGCAGCGCCTCCAAGGCGCAGGAGCACAACCACAACCGGGAGGTGATCTTTGCCCTGCCCAGCCTGCAGCTCCACTTCAAGACTGAGCACAAACAAGGACCAACCACACCAGAGCCAAGTGGTGAGCGTAAAAGGATAATGCTTTAGATCGGGATCTCATCGATTTTTGAATTTTTATAGAAACCAAGCCAGAGGTGTTGTGCAGCTTTATCACTGAATTCGACGATCACATCTTTGTGACTGTCGACGCAGATGCCTTTTTCTTCCTCCACGATCTCATCACCTCCTACGTGACTGAAAAGGAGAAGGTGGTAAGTAAAGAAATACAACTAAGTTGGCTTACATAATACATTAAATTTTTCACTACCAGATTGGAGCTCAATCGGCGAGAGCTGCCTCGCCCAATCTCTCGCAGAAGGCCAACCTCAAGCCCTATCTGACCGAGGAGATTCTCAAAGAAAAGAAGGCAGGGGCCTCCAACTCAAACACGAACCTGACTGCCCACAGCCAGCAGATGAGTGCCAGCAAGAGCAGCCTGGATCCGCTGCAGGGCGGCAGTCACTCCAGTCTATCGAGCAACGCGGCCAATGTGTCGGGAGCTGGAGTAACTACCACGAACACGACAACGACTACGACGACAGCGGCAACGACAAGCGGGGCTGGAACAGGCAACGCAACCGCAGCTTCGACATCAACGACAACATCCACAGGAACGGGAGCGACAGGCTCGACACATGACACGACCGATGGCAAGCAGCCGCCGGAGAACGCCCCGCCCAGCTTTGATCTCGAGTCGTTTGTGCGCGACTGGCGGCACTTTGAGTGCCAGACCTGGCACCTGGAGCCCACGGTGCGCCTGCTCTCCTGGGCGGGCAAATCCATTGAGCCGTATGGCGTAGACTACATCCTGAACAAGCTCGGCTTCAGCCACGCCCGCACCACAATACCCAAGTGGCTGCAGCGCGGATTCATGGACCCCCTGGACAAGGTTCAGGCACTGATGATGCTGCAGCTCCTGCTGATGGTGCGTGAGAACAAGCTGGAGCAGCGGGAGGGCGGATCAGGTGGCGGAAGCTCCAAGCAGCAAAACCATCGTCCCCCGAAGGAGTAGCAGTAACAGTAGCAGCAGCAGCATGGCAGAGCAAGCATCTATGACAACTGACAATTACCCAAAAAGTCTTTCAACTTAGTCTAAGTAGCTATTCAGATATTAAGGTATTTCATCCGTGTAAAGTTTTCTATATTCTCTACCTACTCGCGTATGTTATTTATTTATCCTGGTTGACCTGGAATGCTTTCAAGCCACCATCGTATCAAATGTAAATGGTTTGCTCCTCCCGATCCCAATAGTGTGTCCTTTTCCCTTTTTTAAATAGGTGCTATCAGTGTGAAGTGCTTCGTGTAATTTGCTCAATTGTGGCGCTTTGTAAACTTTTTCGTGGTTACTTTTAGTATTTACTATGCAACAATGAGCCAAGCAATTGTGTTTATACTTTAATCTTTAAGTAGCTCTAATATACCAAATTATATAATTATGAAGATACATACCAAAATGTGTAAGTATAACGATAAGGAAATAAATAAACGACTTTCGGAAGGGCATACCAAATAAAAATTAAACCTGAATTTGTTTTTATTTTAGGGATCAAATCATTGGAATATTACGAAACCTTTTGTAAAACTTGCCTCCATTTAATTTGAATCAGGCATGGCGTCATTGTGGGAAACGTCCTGGTTAATTTGCCTGCTGCTCGGCATCTTTTCGAATCCTTGGGATGTCCTGGGCCACGCTGTATGGGGCGGAATCTGTTTTTTCTTCCGTGCCCGCCTGTATCCGTTCATGTTTTTCTCGTCCCGGAGCAGTGTGTAAATGTTTTCCTCGACTTTCTTGGCGCCTTTCATCGCCATTTTCCACTTCCATTTTTCGGAGGAAGCTGCCGAGTCTGGGCCTGTGTCTTTGTAAACATTTCATTTTCCATCAAGGTTGCGTTTTTAATTATCTTTTCTTTCTCCGGCTGCTTTCGATGTGATGGGTTGGTTCCTTCTCCTTCTCAGTTTTTTGTGATTTTTTGTTAGCATATTAGGCCCGGCAGAGTCAGCCTTTTTCTTGCTTTTTCTACATCATTTCGCCGGGCCAAGTTGATGAGCTTTTCACGCATTGTAGGCGCGGAATAAAGAGCTGCAAGGACAAGGGACTGGGGCAGGTCCTTATAGCCAGGGTCTTGTCAGTTTGCAAGCGAGCGGTTTACTTTGGAGATTAGTTTATCTAAAGTTAATGAGGGTTAAAACTAATAGGCGAATGGCTTAATTTTTAATTATGAGGCTTGCTCTTCTTTTGTGGTTTTTTCGGGGCGCCTCTGGGGTCCTTTCGCCCTTGACGTTGGCGTTGGTGGCACTTAACTTAAACCGCCAGCAGCTAAATGGCTTTTTAAAATGGGCTTATTGCCAGATTCCCTTTCACTTTCTCTTATTTTCTCTTACTTTCTCCCATTGTTCCTTTTTTTTTTTGTAAGTCACCTTTGGTCATCCGATACTTGTTTCATTATTAGTTTTCATCCGAAATGGCTGGCGGAAAGTTGTCGAAGTAATCTTTGTCTAGAATTTCAGATGGCAGCTCCATAAATTCGATGTCAAGATGTTCCAGACACATTTTTCAATTAATTGGCCAAACTTCAGATATCAATTGTTTTTTTATTTTTCAGCTGTCCTGGCTCGAATTACACTCATCGTAAATTCTGTGATCCTGTGAAATATGAGAGTCAGGCTGTCATAACAATCACGCATCCTGGAAAGGTACAAATAATTTCACATATGGACTGACTGGGATGGGCCATTGAAAAAGGTAAAACTTCGATGACGGCCAAGGGGTATAAGTGGGGGATAATGACTGCTTATTAAGTCCTGTAGATGTATCAAAGTTCCTGGGTATCAGGACTTTCATAACCTACTGCTTTCCAGTATTATTTATTGGACCAGTCGAAGGCAATCCAGCACAGGCTGTGCCCCGCAATTTATGCCCCACAACCCTTGAACCCCGGGCTCTAAATTATTTTTTAATTTCTTTGGCCGAGGCCTAAGAAAACTTTCGGCCGGCCGAGAACAACAAACAACATAATAATCAAGTCAATAAAAAAGTCATAAAAAAATAGAACACACAAAAAACAATAAAAAAGGCAAAAAAAACAGCAAGCGAAAATTTCTGAACGGCCCAAGGATATTTGGAAGTCGGGGCCAAGAGACTATTTGCCTGTATTTGTGGCATGACCAGGACATGCCACAGACAAATATCAGACAAGACTAGAGACAGGAGTCGGGATCTGGAAGCGAAGAGCTTGTAGGGCGATAAAGCAGACAATAAAAACCACGAAGCCTAATAAAAATTACATTTTATTTTATTTCCTGTCACCCCCTGTCACCCCGCATCGTCCTGGCGGCCTCTTCTCCTCGTCTATTCCCCTGGCTTGGCCAAACAATTTTAAATAGTCGAAGGCACGCACGTCAACAGGACAACAGCAGCCTTGTCCTGGGAGTCTCTAAATTACAGTCAAGATATTTGGCTACCAGATAGCGTGGGCCAGGACCAGGACACTCCCCATCCTCCCACTTGGTGTCGCTGGTAATGTAACTAACGACTCCCTCGTGTGCTGGCCAGTGTACAATTTGTGGACATTTAACTGTTTCTAATAATTATGTAAATGTCCGTCACTTGATGCGGCACTTTTGTGGCCAGGACCTCCACCTCCTCACCAAATTTTCAACTTCCTTCGCGACTTGGCAAAGGACATTCATTGTCCGTTACGGCAATTCCTCTTAGTACAATTACATGAAGTCCTTGGCGAAATAAAACGCAAAGATTCAGGGCCATCGGCCAGCGAGAGAACGCTCTAACTCCCTCCCTCACACTCACAACCCAGAAACATCAACTTTAATGATGTCCTGGGGGCGTACAATTGGGAACGGTACTTGAATTACCCCCGGAGTGGATTAAATTGTAATAAATTCCAAATAAAGGACATTGGGTGTTTATAAATCAGAAATTTCGAAGCGTATGGGGGCTTTTTTTTATTACAATTTCGAAAGTTTTTAAAATACTTAAGATAGTTGAGCCTCAAAAACATTTATTTCCAGGCATCATAAATACCTAGAGAAATGTATAAAAACTCAATAAAAGTGTGTGATATACTACGTTTCTCGCCAAGAGCCCTGACGACTCTCACTTCCCTTAATGGCCGGCAACAATGGTTCCTGGTCTTGGTGCCGCCTGTTCTTATTCCTATTCCACTGCAGCGAACCATAAAATTATTATGCAAATACGGCGGGGGATGAGGAGGAATGGGGAGGGGGGGATGGGGCACAAAGACCAGGAGGCACTGGGACCCGGAGTGTGCACATATTAGGGCTACAAGCCGTTAATATGCAAATGGCCCCGCGACTCATTCATAAAAAAGGGATTTCTCCACAGCCAGAGCCACGCCATGCCGTCTAGGTCCTGGGAACAGGATGTGCCGGCCATTCATGGCCATCGCGTTGGGAGTAGTCCAGGGTGGTCCTGCGGAGGTGTGGAGTCCGGAAGAGCAGGACAATGGCGAGAGTTCGCACATGTATAGTTTGTAAGACTAATGAGTGGTTCGACTCGGAAAAGGATTTCAAAATTAACATTTACTTGGAAAATTAAAGGGAAAATAGTGTTGGAAAATTATTAATTTTTTTTTAATTAGTATTCCTGAACAGGATCTGTTTCCTCTATATTATGATATAACCTCGAATCTCTTAATGCAGTTGCATGGCAACTTGGACAAAGCCAGGCTGAAAGAAAGCAAAGAAAAGTAGAAAGCGGAGGAGAATGGAGAAAACAGGGCCCGGACTCAGAAGTCCTGACTGTGGAAGTGCGCACACAAGAATTTCGCCACTCGACTGTGGCAGAGTAATTTCATAATTATGCAAGCACAAATGCCATTGTGTGACCTCGCCACCCACTCCATATTTCCATTTTCCAGCCGAACCACCCAACCACCCAACCACCCGCCACTCGCCATTTTCCATTTTCCCAACCAGCCGCAGTATGTGGCAGGCTCAAGTGCAGGGGCAAAGTGTATAATTATTTGTTGCCTTGTAATTTTTCACTTAATTTCCATGGTCCGGGGCGTGACATCCGCTTTCTGGAGGACAATGCAAAGAAAAAAATAATAATAAAAGGATTGCAATTATTTTAAATAATCCTCAAAATGGCAAAGGAAACGAAAGTCTTGTATTTTCGGTAGTTTATAAAATTTCCCTTCCCATTTTCCATCGTGCCACTTGATTGTTCGTTTCCCCGAAAAACACTTTTCGCTAATCATCATATAAATGGTTTGTAAAATATTAGATAAGAACCGAGCATAAAAAAAATAAGAAATAAACTGTTAAATGTTTTGGAATTAAATGCGTGATTTACCCCGTTGCTGGTTGGGGATTTCCCTCCACACTTTCCCGGCTTTTCATGCTTTCCTTGCCACTCCATCCCAAGTGGCTCAGTTTTCGGTTGCTCCTCGCTTTTCCTCAGCGGGCGAGCGCCAACGCGATTTTCCATTAAATCCTTGAGCAGCTAACGCGCTTAACTCTGCTAGCCAACAAACCTCAGCATCCTGCTCCACCTCCCCCATTTGCTGGAGGGGGTGAAGAACAGGGACGGGACAGCCCCGGCAGAGCTTATGCAAAAATTTTGTTTTATAAAATTTTCAAGTCAAGCGCCTAATCCCAACACTTATTCTTATACACTTCAATGTCTGGAACTAGAGGAGGTGGTGTGGCACTGTGGGTGTCCTGGACCGGGGCAAAGAGCACTGAAAAAAATCAAACAAAACTTTTTTAAATTGCAGCAATTTATTTTGATAAAAGATAAATTTTATCTCTGAAAAATTGAATATTTGAAACCTTTCATTCAATCAATTTTGCTCAGTGTAGGTGCGTTTTGTCGTCTTTGGCGTAGGGCATTGGAAAAGTTTTTCTTTTCCCAACCAGACAATATTTTATGACAAGTGGCAGCGGCCAGGGGGCGTGGGGAGCGGCGGTTGAGCGATGAATGGGTGGTGCGTCTTTAGCTCCTAAGATGGTTTCCTTGGGCTGTGGTTAGGGGGTCGTGGCAACACATTGGCACATTTTGGGATTATGCCACTGAAAAATTCATTCATTTCCTGCTTATTTTTCAGGACAAAACGGGCCGAGACCAAGACCAAGAGCGAGACCGAGACCAAGCCTGCCACTGCCACTGCCCCTGCCACCGCCCCAGCCACCGTCTCAACCCGATATACTTTGTAATATATAATTAAGATTACAAGTTTTTTGGTTTTCGAGAGGGTGGCTGGCTGGGCGGCCTTTACGACTTGACTTGACTGATAACCAAAGGCGCGGCCGCAGGAATTTATTCATGGCCAGTATCCCTTCGGATCCCAGGATCCTTCGGCTTACCGGGTTGTTTATGTCCGGGCGCAGCCCTGTGCAGATTAATTTATGCGCTGGGTAATTATTAAATCAAAAGTATTAGGTCTTATCTGAAATTGGCTGACCCGAAATTAAGAGCCGAGGCGCTAATCAGCGTTTAACAGTTTCATAGCCTACTTATTGGGGCAGTACTAACTTGGTAAATAAAGTGGGTGCATCGCCCACACACATCCTACCGGATCCTGCGCAAGTGTGGCAAATTGTCAACCATTTGACAGGAGGCATTAACAAGCCTCTCTGGCTGTGAAAGACGATACCACTTCAGTTTCAATTTGCATGACGCATTAATCAGCATTCGATTTGAAACTCGTTATCTGGTTACCTACCAGCGAGCTCAGGAGACGGGGACACCTACTCGCTCGTTGCCCTCGATAAATTGGAGCATCAAATGGTGAGTAATTTCTTTATGCCGTTGGTGTAATGTGCCACCATAATTTAGTCGATAAGACTGGAAAGGAGGAGAGCAGCTACCTGAATAAAATTAGTATGCCAAGACATGAAAATCATTAGGCCAGAGACAAACCGCTCTCCGTCTGTGTGCGGGGGTGTCACTAATTAAATTATATTCCGGAGAACGCCAGGGCCAGGATAGCAACAATCAGAGTGGCTCTGATTTGCCTTTCTGCCCACCGCAGGTGTAATTAAAGAGCTGCCATTGCCATAAATTTGTCAGCCTGCTCCTGTTTGTGTTTTGACCATTTTGGCCAACTATGGTTGGAGGAACGCCATATTCCCTGTAATAGCCAGGTCGTATCCTAAAAATCAAGCTGTTTCAACCGCAAAATTGGCCACCTTTCCAGGACCCCGCGGCTAGTCAAGCCATTCAACTAATTAAAGGAACCCCAAAAGGATACCATGGAGCGTATGAGATTGTTTTCGATAAAGATTATGCACAAGTTGTCTCCTGACCCCCAAAGCTGTTTTCCTTCTATTATTTTTGCTTTTTAATTTGATGCGAGGAAACAACAACAGTTCCCGGAATTAAAAAAAGGAACCACACTCCCCCACAGACAGGAGGAGAAAAAAGGAGAATGGTGGTCCTTTGGCAACGGGTTAAATCGCTTGTAATTACGCTACATAAATTTTAAATAAAGTATCCGTTTCTTTTCGCCGCTCTTTCCGCCTCCTTGCACTCAAAGGATCTGCCCACAAAATTATATATATTTAAATGTATATGTATTTGAAATTCCCTTTGTGTTAATTGCGCTGGTTAGCGGAGCTTGGCTCAAAGAGTCAGTGCCCAAGTCAACCTCGAGTTGACCTTTTCCCCAGCCATTACGACCCCCGCGTCCTGCGCAGCCATCTTAGCCAGGCTTACATGCTAATTGTAACCAAAAATCCTGTTTATTGTGCGCACATCAAACTTTTAGTGTTGGTAAGCGGCTTAGTATTCAAATTGAATGTAATACATTTGGCCAAATTGCATGCGAGTCCCGGGTCTTCGGTCTCGGGTCTTGACCCAAAGTCCCCGGATTCCGGCTGACTTAAGCTGCCATTGTGAGCTGCCATTTTTGGGGATGGAGGTTGGGGCGCCCGAATTACGATTTCCAAATTGGAGGGGCTGGGTCCCGGGTCCCCCTCTAGCTTCGAAGGACGACCAACTCACAAAAAGGTCAACGGGGTAACGGGCACCCTTGGATATGATTATGCTGCGGTGGGTCCAAGTTTTTTACGAGCCCGAAACTTGGAGGAAAGCCAGAAAAGCCTTATGTGCCACGACATAATGCTAATCGACATTATTGGGAGGCGCTCGAGTGCCCAAATCGGAAGTAATCGTTGATTTTAAAATCGGTTAATAAAAAACAGGTAGGGGTTTGAGGGGATTGGATCAAAAATTAAGATAAAAATCCCTAACCTGGTTTCTTATTTTCTAAGAAAAATGTAAGCTAAATTATTTAAAAACTCCTTAATGTGTTTTTCTCATCTCACTGTGAGTAAACATATTTTGGCACTTTTGTCTGATATTGGCATTTGGTTCGCTTTCAAAGGAATGGAGGCCTATAAATAAACTCCAGGAGGAGGGGCTTCCTCCAGAGTCCACCGGCACTCAAGGTGAATAAATGCACCTGTTTCGCATCACTTGGAATTCCCTTATATCATGACCGATATCCGGCTTACACTTCCAGCCCGAACCAATAAAAATGTTCGAAATAATCACATTAAATAAGATCCCTATCCAGCCGCATGTAAAGCGCATCAATTTCATGCCTTGAATAAGAGCGGAACCGGAACGGCAAAAAGTAAGAAAAAATCCATTGAAAGGCATTAAAAATTGTTACGTCGATGTATGGGTGAAGGATGGGATGGCAGCGGTGGCAGTGGTGGCAGTAGCAGTGGCAGGAGAAGGGTGTCCTTGCCACTCACTGCGGACGCCTCTTGTCGTTGTACTTGGCAAAAGCGGATATTGATAAATTCACGGCAATCAATAAAAAGTGATAAATGACAATTGCGTGTACGCCAAAATAAATACAAAAAAAAAAAAGAATAAGAGAAAAATTAAACAAAAGAGCAACCCGAAAAAAAAACATGGAAAAGCTCAGGGTTATGGGCGGGAATTTAAACTTAACGAGGCCGGAACACTGCACCCTTTCCTGTTGCAGAAAGAGGTGAGAAAGGATATATATTTCTTCCCTCAATTTCTCTCGCTTCGAGGTCTTCTTTGTAAAACATGAAAAGTATTCTAGTGCTAATTGCCTGCTAATAACCATTTCTCAAATGAATACATTTCTGGGCCTAGATTTTTGTCAACGGCTGGACAAAGCGAAAGGAAACTGTACACAAAAGTGCAAACAAGTCAGAATAAAACTACAAATTACTCGGCCAAATAGAACTGAAGTTCAGTTCGGTCTGTTTTTTGCCATTTTACGGCATATTGCCATTGGGCCATTGTTTCACATGCCTGAATGCACTGAAATAAGGGTGAAAGTTTCAAAGGACATGCTAAAAAAATACTTACTCTATCCTCTATTCACTAAAATTGTAATAAAACTTTCATATTATTATAAACAAAATATTTTAAAATTAAGATAAAGCTAAATACTAATTCTATTTTGGATATTTTTAGTCCACCTGTCGTATACTTTATTTTCAGTGGCTTGGACAAAATTACACAGGATCCTTGATTGCTCCAGGACAAAGCAACAGTGCAGAAATCTAGAGAAATACTCGTTTGTCGCTCTGCTGACACAAAGCAACCAGTTGTTATCAAATTGTTAACTGAAATAGGAAATCTTAGTTATGCAATTGTTCCACATCGTTTTGGCCAACTGCCGGCCATTCGAGATGACCAAAAGGGCTGACCTTCATGTTTGGTTTGAACTTAAAAAAGTAGTAAACAATGGATATTATATTTTGAATAATCACAATTTAAAACTTTCTTATTTTTTATAATTTTTAAAAAATGCATTAGCAGACAGCTCAGTTAGTTTCTGGTGAAAACTTTCTACATTGGTCTACATTTTTCTCAACTATCAGTCTATTGTTATTGTTTTGGTGTTCAATAAGTTTGTTATGCCACGCCCCCTCATGTCCTTACTCCCACTTGGCTATAACACAACAATAACACACACAATTATGCAACAGAGTTCAAAATAAAAACGTTAGTCCTTCTCCAAATTGCCGCTCATTTATTTGATTTTATGGGCAAGTCGTTCTCCAAGTACTCCAAATACTTGTATTTCCTTGTACACAGGAACATCTCCAATGGCCGTAATGGCAACAAACAAAGTCGGGTCGGAATAATCCGATAAACGGCCAACGAAAGAGTGTGCCCGGCCATTTGCCATTTCGCCGGTTAGTTTGCCATTATTATGGCCCCGGCTAAGCCAGGATTTCTTTTTTCGCATTTTGTTTGAAAGGTATTCGAAGGGATCAGCCCAGGTTGAGGTGATAAAAGCTCCTTGATGCGTCTGGAAGGGGCGGTCCACCATCCGAGTTCTTGAGCTTATTTAAAGAGTTAATAAGTGTGGGATTTAAATAGGAAAGAGTCGGAGAAGTACTATATGCGGATAAGGTAAACAATAAGTGCAAACTCTCGTTTTATTTTTTTAAAAGGCTCCGCATGCTATCAAAAATTCAAGTGGAAACGGCTAGTAAAAAAAATGGCTAGAATTCTAGGCAGGTAAAAGGGAATGCGGAATCAAAGTATGATGAAGGGAAAACTGTGGCACTGGTAGAATCCGTGGCCACGACAGTACTCGGACCGAGTCCTTTTTGCAGAGTCCAGGCACTGAGGCGTAAGCCGTCAGCTCCTAGCCGCAATGCGGCCTCAACAAGGGGGAAAAGTGGGCAGGATTTTGGAAAAGGAGCAAGGAAAAAGGACAACAGAAGAGCCATAGCTGGCCCAGTCCATTAAAAGTGTCAAAAGACACGGATTTCAGGCCATGAATGCAGTACAACCTACGAATAAAGTGATTGAGTTTATTAAGGAATCTCCTAAAAAAAAATTGGTATTAAAAACTAAATAATCTACACTTTATCGTTCTATTTTATTTCCGAAACTTTGGCTGTCAATGTCTCAATTATTTGGGCAAGCTCTGACACTTTTTATTTTCGGTTTAAATGGTTTAAATAGTTTGTCAGTTGCGCAGGACTTGCTCTGGAATAAAAGTGCCAATCAAAAGTGTCTTCAATTAATTTGCAATAAACCTAATTGGCATTAGCGGGAAAAGTTTTTCTAGTTTTATAACAGAAAATCAATTGGCTTCGAGGATTGATTGAAAAATTTAAGATTTGAAAAACTGGGCGTATGTATTCTAGTTTTTGGCAACATTCGAGGTAAGTTAAACAAAACAATGGAAACCGGCGTAGTCTGCGGGTAATTTGACATTGGGGGAAAGGAAGGAGAGGCGTTGAGACACATCCTTGTGGCATTGCCGCACGAGTGGTTTCCTGCTGGCACGTAATCTCACATTTTGCATACTGTCCCAGCAGAAAACAACTAATTCCAGTTTTAAAGGCGTTTCTCGAGAGCCCCAGTTAATTGAAATGATAAGGAAAGATTATATGTCCTCAGCGACTGATTTATGATCATTTCTTGTCACCATAAAGCGTCAATTGTCAGTGAACTGGATGAGATATATCCACTTTGGAGTCCTCCAATATTTGCCACACACCAAAGAAATCAGTTGAGGAAACTTCCTGTGAAGCTCCGAAGTACACCAGTGGCTAGTGGAATAGCAACACATTCAATGCGAGACTTACCTCGGTTGTATCTAAGCAGGATCCTAATGCACTTCACGAATTTACTGCAGGCCACATATCCTGTTTCCTCCATTTTGTTGACTTCCGTTTCGCACTCGACGTTGCGGCAGCTTCTCCCATTGTTGCCACGCCGAGAGCCGAGCCAACCGAAGCCAGTCAAACCATTGTCATCATGGCCGAGGGACTCGATGGGATGCGGTGGTGTGGCCACTTGAAAGCCTGGTAATATCCTTGTCTGGCCAAAAGCGTTGATTGTCGTCGCCTGCTCATCGTCACTTTCGCTTGCACTTTCTCCGCCTCTCTGACGCTCCTGACTAGAAAAAAGGACGAAACAGCAGAAGCACTTCGACCACTTGCCCACTTTGTTGCGGCCTTTTCGGTCATCGTTTCGCCATTACGGCGTAATTGACACTTGCTCCGCAATTCCAACCGCCACCATCCTTTTTGTGCGGCGACTTTTGTCCTGCAGTTGCAAGTTCCTTGCTAAACGATGGGTTCATTGAAGGAAGTGCCAATGAATCGAAGTTCCTTGACGAGGCGAGGTTCATTCGAGTGAGTTTAAGCTCCTCCCACATATCACATTATATCAATTACTTATCAAAGTCTAAGAGAAAAATTGTGGAACTGTTTCGGTTTCACAAACGTAAATAGAACTTAAAGTATAAACAGCATCCTTAGAAAAGAGGATAAAGGATACTATAAATGTTTGGGTTCCGTGATACTCATTTACTCTATGAGAATCAAGGAAAGCAACTTACTTATTTGTATCAAATTATTTGATTTATTTATTTCTTTTAAAGCGTCTTGAAGGACCTAAGCCTGAAGCCTTTCATACCTTTCATAAAAACGATCATACCCCTTTAAGGGATTTTTTCCGAAAAAATGGCTACAGGAAGCATAAAGGGATTTTGGAGACGGTGTGTGGTAAGTTGCATACATCAAGGACATGCGGCAGCTCCCTGGCCCGCCCCAGCTGATGCATTGCAAATGCATAAACACAGTTTGATATTATTCCATCGCCAGCTGTGCGCATTCAATCCTCCCGCTCCTGTCCCTGCTCCTCCAGTAGCTGCTCCTTCTGCTTTCCTTCAAAACGAAAAAAGCTAAATAGAAAAACAAAAAAGAGAGCACCCATCGAAGGCGGACAGCGCGTTGACATCGTGCCACACATCCTGCCACATATCGTGCTGCACATCGTATGCCGAGTAAAATTGCATTACACATCCACATTGGATGAAAATCCACGGCAATATGACAGCCGGGCGAAACAGGATGGAAGGATGCGAGGCACAGCCATCGAACATTTGGGTTTCCCGCCACTTACCCTTGCCGCCCCTCGTCGCCCCCTCCTGGGGCATAAAATATTCAAAATATTGTAATCGCAGAATGCGGGCAAAAACTGGGTGGAGTGTGCCTCCCAGTTGGTAGCTTTTCATCGTTTCGACAGTCGATGTGCATAATTTCCAGTTGAGTTTGAATCGGGTCGATGCAGTTCGTTGCAGTGCAGATGTACACTCGAAGAAACTCAAAGATTTTAAGGAATTAAATGGCAATTAGGGGATTCATGCCAATGGTTAGAGGTTTCTAAGGAGCCTAAACAACTTGGACATTGCTTAGGGTCTCTTATAAAATATTTAAATATTCAATTTAATTCATTTATTGACAGATATTTTTTATGTATATTAATGCGTATAGTATTTATATTTTCAGTTAATTGTTTTTTCCTGTGTATATTGGTACTGCTGCTCGTATTTTCGGTTCCCCATTTTCTCCTCACTTGTGAATTATTTATTTGCCAAGTTCTGTTTGCTCGGCAAATTTAACAACTTATTAATAATGCATTTTTGTGCTGACTCCGCTTGGCTAAGCAATTTCTACCATCGAAACATCGAAATGTAGCCAAACCGAATCAACCTCAAACCGGCACCCTTTCGCGTTATTTTCGATCTCTAATCGGGCAGACGGAACGTTTAAATATTCCTTGCATTTTGCCATTTTCGACTGTGGCCCTGTCCCTGCCATTCCGACTACCCACCATTATGATATTCGTTATTATCCTTATTGCTATTATTATTATTATTATTTTTGCATTGTTCGCACCGAAATCTGAGCCCAAAAGCTGTCAATGGCTTGGCGTGATTATCTACCAGCTGTCTGATTTCCAATTGTGATTCCAAAATTCAGATTCTGATTCTTATTCCGTCTGATTGGCTGACACATGTTCGGGTCTGGGACTTGGCACTGGGGCCTGGCTCAGCGTAAATTTAGGAATTTCAACAAGAAGTCAGCACACAATTATTGTGTTCTGTCGCTTGTCGAAAGCGGACGAAACATTTATGAGCCACTGTTCCCCAGTTCCCTGTGCCCATCTCGACATATCTCATTTTTTTTTTTTGGCAGATTGTCAAAAAGAGCTTACAGTGACTGCTATTTGTAAACAGCAGTTGAGTTGCCTGTGTATTTAGGGGATTTTCCACTTTTCCCAGTCTCTGTTCGACAAGTTATTAAGAAAAAAATGCTGAAAAAGGCAAATTACGCATACGCCCTGTGGCAGAGGTTGCTTTCTTTGTTGCTTTCTTTAATCCTTAACGAATAGCGCCCTATTAAAGTTTTTATGTTGCATCCACTGTACTGTACTTGCCAATATTTTTGTATTTGTTTCAGCCACCTAAGCAACTTGCCAACCAAAGACTCTCCGATCCGCCGTCACCGTATCAGTACTTGGCCATAACTCACTCACGCCAGCCAGCTGCCAACTGCCGGATTCGGGTCCGGACTGCGGAGCCCTCTCCTCGGATCCCCGCTCCTGTTGCAAATCTTCAGTTTGAGCCTTCGCCTCTTGTCTGGCTTGTGCGCCCTTCTGATTGACAGGCTGAACAGCGCGAAATCGCTGAAAATTGCCGAGTTTCGTATTTTCTAACCAAGTTGTGAGAAAAAGTACAAAAAAATAGGGTGTGGCCAGGATAATATTGGTAGTAGGTGCTTTAGCATACTGGTGTTCCTTGCTTGGGTAATTGAACTGTAAGTACATTTGCAGCTCAGATTTTGCTACCTTCAGTGTCTGTAAGCAGGGCCACGCCCCCTTCTGCGATGGGCGTAACTGTCTTTTGTAGGTTTAGAATAGATATAGACGCCGAAGCCAGCTAGGTAGAGAGTCGGCAAACAGTGAACCAAGTTTAAAATTCAATTACAAGGCAATGGATCACAAGTTGATTGTCAACTGGTCAGTAAAGTGAAAGAAATTTTAACTACATTTTAAAAAATGTGTTAGGTTCATTAAATAAAAGAAATAGCTTTAAAAAGTGGAATGTTTTTAAGTTAAAAATATACCTAACTTTGTATTTCATAGTTCCTTATTTCATAGTACCCATTAAGTTTGTACATTTTTCGCAGTGTTGAAATTAGAATTTTGTTTCAAAAAGAAAAAAAAGAAAAGTAAAAAGGATTTAGAGTGGACAACAGTTGGCAAATGAAAGAGTCCTGCCAACGAACTACCAGCGCTCGCTGTCTTTTGTGATGCTGAAAATCAAATCCTTTATTGCCGCTTGCTGTTGGATCAATTAACGTTCAATGTGTGTGCAAAGGCAATACCGCAAAAGCCACACTCCCACTCATACACACACACACACACACACACGCACACACTCCCACGCAGCCACATTGGTGTTACCAATCGCTGACAGCCACTCAAACAGCCTGCACTTTTTCGGTTGACAATTTCTGTGTGTGTCTGGGGGTGTGTGTCTGCGAGAAGTGCATTGCAATTGCAACCGAAATTGCAACTGCAACACTGCCTTACCCTTACCCGTGCCGTGTCCTTTAACGTTGCCCCGTTTCCGTTCCCAGACCCGGAGACCGTGTACGGTTTGAAGTGGCCCGGAGCCCGGACTGCCGAACATTTTTGCGGTGAAACGTTAATTTCCCAGCGACCACTTTTCAACAGTTTGTCAACAGAAGCTGGCCAAGTGCGTCCAGCTTTGGTTTACCAACTGACGATGACATCGATGGGCAAGTTTGATTTTTACAAGGATAACGACTAAAGGATACTTACCATTCTATAATATTTGAAACGAAAAATGGTCTAAAAACAGACCATAGTCTAGGGACTAGTCATAAAAAAAAACAAAGTAAAAAGAGCAACAAAGCGGAGAACCCTTTTCTACAGGATATGACAAACAATAAATAAGACAAAACCTCACAATCAACCCCTAACCTATTTCAATTTCCCAGTCAAACACAAAATACACAAAGGAATGGTACAATTATTTTTGCTTTATTTTACCATTTTTGCAAGCTTCATTTATCGCTGCAGTCTTAGCCAAAAAATGTTGCAAAAGGAGTCATGGGGCTGGGAGGCTGGGAGAACGGGAGGCTGTGTGGCTGGAAAAGCGTGGAAATTTGGCTGGGGAGACGGAAATGGGAAAGTGTTTGCTTACACGAGCACTTTGGTAAATATCAATTAAAACTGATTTACTACCCCAGCTAGTAGCTCCAGTTGTTTGCAAAAGTATGTGCTTTGCCGGCAAACTTTTCCTACCTCGGCAGCAGCTTTGATTAAGCCAAATTCCATCTGTACAATTTGAATGAAAATTTTGTCTTTGTTGCCTCAATTCTTCTACCTTAAGGTACGATTTTATTTTTTTTGCCTCTTTTTTCCCGATTTACCCTCAGTTTTTGTGGCCTAAAAACTATTCCCTCGTAGGTGAGGGAGCTTGTAATTAATTTGAAGCAGCATTTTCGTTTGCTTTCTAGTGGCAGTTCCACAAAATCAGGTATTACATGTGTGTTTTAGCCCTTTGGTAGGAAACAATATGCAATTTTTGGAATATTCGCTTTGGCTATAATTGAGTTTCAATTTCAAATCGCTACCTTTGTGATTTAAAGGATTTTAGTTTTGATAAAAATATGTAGGAGCCAATTAAATTGATTTATATTTATAAAATATTATTTTAATAGTTTCAGTCGAGTTTTACAATTTATTAATTAGTTATTACTTGGTGGAATTTTGTAAAAAATTTAAAAAAGTCAAAAAGATATAAAAGCCCTAAGGACTGCCCTATTGGTTACTTTTTTAATTTTTTTGTTGGCCATTCCTTGCACCTGACTCTGTTCCTTTTCTCTTTTCGTATAGCTTATGGGAACGAAAAAAAACAAAAGGCAACCGAACATTGAACCAACAAATGCAACAGTATGTAAAAAAAAGGCAACATAAAAATATGTGTATCCTACACAGAAAAAATCCTTGTTTAAAGTAATAAAATAAAAGTATTAAAAAAAAAATTCCGGAGATTAAAAGGATATAACATTCAAAATTTGGGATACTATTAATTTAATACAACATGCATTTTCACTTTTAAATATACGTAACTAAAATATTTTTAGCAAAATAGTTACTCCTATAAACGGTAATCTGATAAGCCATGGTGGCCCCCGTTTTTCCCCGCCTCTGGGCCATTGAGTGGGCATGGTTATGGCCCTGGCAAGTCCATTATACACCTCACTAGCCAGGGCAGGAATGGCGAAAAATTGAAATTAAAGGAGCCAAGTGTTAAAATAAAACAAGGACTGAGAAAAACAAACAAATGAAAAGTGGTAGAGGAAGTTGATAAAAGCGATACTTGCTAAAGCCATTATTTGCAAACCAAAATTCAAGATTAAAGGTTTCCGTTTTTCCCAAATAGAACTCTGCTGCGAAATTATACCCATTCCAGCTTCGTTTGATTCCGTACCATTGAACTTTGACGCACCTTTTGAAAATCGGCGAAACGAAAACATGGCATAAACACCGAAAACGCATCTCAATTTATATCAATTTGGAAGCGACCCGACTGGGGAACACTGGCACCGAGCAACGTGCCAGTTAGTGTGTGGTAATAGGGCGACGGACATGGGAGAGAAGGCCAGAAACATGCAGCTAACCAAAACCGCTAAGCAGCCCTTTGGCCGCTCCACCGAAAATCCAGTGGCGGGATTTAGTCCGCAGGCCGCAAAAAGAATAACACATCACGCATACGACATGTTGGCCGCATTATGAATATTTTGTTAGCAGGTCACAGCGCCCCCGCACTATTTTCGGGTGTTTCGAGCCACGTTTGCAGTCAATTGCAGCAAATATTAAACAGTCATAATCAACATTCATGGGAGCGAGGGGAGATAACATTGAAAATGCATTTTCGTTTATTTGATTTATGAGGAAAAAACTTGACAGATGACAGTTCGCTTGCTATGTGGTGATAGCGGGATTGTAGCTTACAGAAGGACCCAGAACATCCCACAGGACTCTATGCAGCTAATGCATCAATTATATTCCTCGTACTGCATTAAAATGCATTCGACTGGATGGGCTGGGAGTTGTGAATTGTGGCCAAAATGGTGGAACTTGGCACTTTGTGGCTGTCGCATTTTAATTGCCTGGCCAAAACGACACAGATGCAAATACGAATTTATATGGACAAAAGTGCAGAGGGGCACGACACAGAGCACGATAATTATCGATATTGATATTGATTTTGATTCGTTTGAATGCGAAATGCATTAGCCAGCACAAACTCATTCTCTCTTACTGCCCCAACCGCACTTTCAATGCGTCCAATTCAATTCGCAGCGGTCTTTCGTTAATAACCACAAATATTTTGATAATGTGCGCTTATGAAATTTTGCAAAATTTCCATCCAACGAAAAGTATTTTGTTTTCCCCACACATGGCTGGGCGACGCAAACTCAGCAAAAAATTAAATGAAATGGTTTTGCGACGATTAAATGGATTCCATAAGGGGTATATATTTTACTAAGCTTGGATTGGGAGTTTACAAAATCAGAGAATGGGGAGTCCAGCTTAGGTCCCTTCAATGTTCTATTACAAATTTTGTTTACAATATTACAAGAGATATTTTATAGTCCTTTAAAGTTTAATGTTATTACGCCCACAAATGGGTATTTATCCATTTTTGGCACAAAATTGCAAAACACTGCCAGAGGAAAATAATTCCATTCAAGAGCCATGTTGTTGCCTTAATTTGATGCAATATTTGTAAAATTTTGTTTTCCAACTTAAAAATATGACAATTTAAAGGGAATAACCATTAGGTAATTAATTTGAAAATCTTCTTTAAATATTATTTTCAAGACAGGCTGGAATTGGCTGGAACAGGTGGCTGGAAAGTATTGTGAATGCCTCAGAGCAAATGGAAGGCAAATTGCAAATTGAATGGAAAAGTGGAGTGTCAGGGGAGGAGGAGGAGGAGATGGCATCGGTGTCTGGCTTGCCATTTGACTTTTGTCGGTGGTTGTCGGCCGTAAATCAATTTTAATCAATTTTTTGTACTCGGCCCCCGCCCCCGCCCACGCCTTTGAAACGTTGGGCCATTCAGTGCTTAGAAGTAATTGATTTCCCCGCCATTAGCGATGCGAATCGCAGACAATCAATTGCGGGAGTGTCCTTCCCAACCCCACCCCTGCACCACATTCGAAGAAAGAAGAATATTTAGGGGACTGGTGGTGGGTTGTCGTTGCTCTGAGGCACAAACAAATTAAGGACAATTATTTCAATTAACCAAATGCAAATAAATCGAACCGCGTTACGCAAACAAACAGTTACGCCCGATGCCTCTGCTTTTGCTTTCTCGTCCTTCGGAGGACATTCGGGACTCAGGGAGTGGCTGGGCGAATTTTTCACTTTGCGAGCTTTCTGGGCTCTGGTTTGGATTGATAATAATTTAGCTGGAGTTTATTTAGGCTTTAAATTAATAATAAATTGAGAAACTCATTACGTGGCGGCAAACAAACGAAATGAAACCGAGGTAAAAGCGAGGGTTAACTCAAAAGTTTCATAAAGAATAACGGAATAGGAATCACTCTACCACATTATTAATCCTTGGTATTTACAAGTAATAAAGTTTAATATTTTATTATTATTTATTTATCCAAGTTAATTGCACTACCTTCGCTGGCTTTGTTATTTTTTGGAGCTGAGTAAGCGTTTTGTATCGCTCGTCACTAATTACAATGGGCCAACATCCCACACTCGAATGCTGCTCGATGCCCGTTTGTGATTTCATCGAGGATGCAGGATCAGGATGTGGATGAGTTCGAGGATGGCTGTCGAGTTGCCGGGACAACGCAGCTACTTAGTTAATGAACCTGTTAAGGTTGAGCGGCGGAGAGTTGCTCGTCAGGCCAGAAACAATGCATGCCATTTCGATTGGCAATCTCCCCCCCCCAATCTGCCCCAGCCTCCGGTTGCCACTCGAAATGTTGTACTACCAAATGTGCTTCTCCAATTGCCACACACGTACGCCTGTATGTATGTGTAAATAGCTCCCTGAGTGGGCTCGTGTGTGTTTGTCTGTGGTTTATTACGCTGCTCTTGGCAATTATATTTGTTACCCAATTAGCGTAAAATTGTGTTTATTGGCATACGACGGCAGCGGCAGCGTCAGTGGCAGCGGCTTACTACTGGGACCGCATCTGGCCCCCTTTTCCCACATCCACCTCCACCACCTCCACCACCACCACCACGTCCAAGTCCCGCATTGAATTAGCTAATGAAGTTGTAGTTGTTGCCGGCCGATTGCCCCGCTCAAACACACCCCAAACACACACACACACTCGTGACGGGACCCACTCCCCCGGCCCATCTGCATGCCGGCGTTGGAGTATCTATTAGTTTGTTAACCTAATTTGCTAAAAACACCCACCAAGATATATAGATTTTGCTTGTTGCTCCAATGGCTGTTGCAGGAATTTCTTGGAAAAAATTGAGGCACTTCGAAAAATTTTTAATTTTACTTTAAAGATTGTTATAATCTTTCAAAGCCTCCGCCGACTTGGAGTCAAAAAGGAGTACATATACTATTCCCATAATCCTTAAGAGCTTTCCCAAC
This sequence comes from Drosophila varians, assembly GCA_018150405.1. Lineage (NCBI taxonomy): Eukaryota > Metazoa > Arthropoda > Insecta > Diptera > Drosophilidae > Drosophila > Drosophila varians. The sequence continues at coordinate 5,371,789 of JAECWK010000125.1, forward strand.
TTCAGTCTTTGACTTTTATTTTTCCAAGTGTCCTGCTGCGATAACTTCTTGGCTTCCTCAGCGGTCTCTCACAGGAGCAGTTCCTCTTGTCCTGGCGCTCTCATACATACCTAGGTGTTATGGCTAATGCTTAGATAAAATATCTCATTAGGTATTGTTGCCACCGCCCCACCGTCTGTTATAAATCGCTTGTGGGCTAAGCACTGCCGGGATAATGTGTGTAGTTGCACATCCTGGCCGAGGGTCCTGAATTATTCAATTAAAGTTGATGGAATCCAGTCGACTTCCTAAATGACCAGGTCAGAGTCAGTAGTCCAGGAAGCAGGCTAAAAGGGACTAAAAATCGGGGATTAGGAAACTTTTTCGAGGAATGATAAGTCTGAAAATGTTTTTCCTAAATTCATACTATAATTAAATTTTATGTTAAATTTAATTTACTGCCAAAATCGAATCGAAATCGATTCAATGGGCCCGGCGAAGAGAATTATAAATTAACGCGATTGTTTGCTCCTATTTGCGAACGTATTTGATTCGAATTGCAAACAATCAAGATGTAACTGTTTAATTAACCCTTTGTTTGGGCCATCTTAGATGATAGGCACCAATGGAATTCGGAATTCGAAATGGCATTTGATTCGCAATTGCGCTCACGTTCGATTGGCATTAATTTTAATTGAATTAGACTTTGTGGCTTCACTTTTATGGCATATTTTCAATGAAAACGATTCTGTAATCGTGTTAAATTTTATATCTGGCAATGGGAATTGTTATAATCCTTAAAGACCTCTCCACTGGGAGGATACGCCCAAGAGACAATTATTTATTAGCTCCTTTGGTTCGCACACATCTGTCTGGCAGTGTGTATTTGGGTATATTTTTTGTTATCCTGCCTGTTTAAGACAGCTTAAGGAGCGCACATGTTGAAAAATTCATTCTCATGTTTAGATGCAGCTTAAGCAATTTCTCATAACCAAAAGCAAAGTTTTCTTTTTGGCCAAAAGGAGAAACAAAGGCTGGCAAATTTAATTTGAGCTCCTTACGCGTGTCTTGGCATTCGAGTAAGCTGCTTAGCATATGGAACACGACATATGGCAGTGACTTACCCTCCCCTACCTCCCCCCCCCCCCCACCATCAATCAATGGCAGGAAAAAGGATATGGCCTTGGTCGACGAAAAAGCGAGTATTTAAAATGCCAATTACTCGTACGTTGTACTGCGTCGTACGGTGGACACAAGAACTATCATGAAGTGGATAGAGCCTATTGAGTACCTTTCTTTATATTTAAAAAAAGGATATTGAAAGGATATTATTGAATAATAACACAAGTTTTTAGACTTTAGTGTTTAGTTTCCTTGATTATTCGATTATTTAATTAATTTATTTGATAGCAGTAGGTATTTCTTATTCGTTCTGGCCTTATCCATTTTACAAGCTGACCATAAAGCAGCTTTAATGGCGGTCGTTTGGCCCGAGCCTGGCCGGTTCCTTTTGGCCGGCATTTAACTCTTACGCTCATTTATCATACTTTGGAAGCCTGCAGCGCCCGATGAACTTCATGTGTGCGTGTGTGGCCTGCATTTAACTCTTGTACATATACACTTTATATATATATATATATATATAGAGATATGCATACAGGACGATATATATTCACTTGATATTGGTTGGCAAACATTTTTGCGCCAAGTGCGGCCGAGTTAAGCGTCCGTTTATTCCCGCATATTTTTTTTATTGGCCATATTGCGAGCATTTCATTTCAATAACTCTCGCCACCCTTCATCTTGCTGGTTGCCTTAATACCTTCCCAACCTTCCCATCCTTCGATCCTTTCCCTTTTTGCCACAATTGCTTAAGTCGTAATCATGCTGCAATATGGCCTCTTAAAATGATGGACCCAATATACATATCCTTATGTGTGCGAACTCATATATCCTTGGTGCGGGTCCGTGTCCGTGTCCGTGTCCGTGTCCGTGACATATTGTTGTATGTTCGCTATGAATTTATGGCCGTAAATTAATTGCGCATACGTCATGTATGACATACTCATTTGACTTGAGCCGAAAGCTCGTTTAAGTGAAGTTGCAATGGAGTTCCAATACTTTCTGATCGTTATTGCCATTCAAACATATATTGTGCAGCCCACATTGCGAAATTATTTGATAGGAATTTTTACAAATCAATTCGCTTGCAAGGGAAAAGGAAGTTTCATTTCGGGCAAATATTGAATTTATGCTGACAACGCTTATTCATGGAATTGAGAAAAATAAAAGAACGCAAAAATTGGGGACAAAATGAATGGAATAGAATGCGGGCTAAATGTGTTGTTGTGAGGAGGCAACTGGAAATCAACAAACAGCCAGCAAAGCGCATCCAACGAAATGTTCCACATACGCATCATCAAAGGCACAAATGCAACTTCCGTTTCCGTTTCGTTTACAAACAAGCCAACGCCGTGAGGGAGAAGGGAGATGGCAGAACGGGAGAACGTGAGAACGGGAGAAAGCATAGCCCGAGCAGTGTCAAACACAATGCTTGCTCAACACTCAGCTCGGCTGATTGCAATTGCTTTTCCATGTTTGCATTCAGCATCTCAAACACCGGGCACACACACACACACACTCCGCACACACCACTCCCAATCTACACACATGTTTATTTGTTTGCCCAGCCCGGAACTGTATTTGAATATTTCATAATTTGCGAATATTTCTATGCGTTTTGGAATATAGATAGATATGTGTATAAATGTATCTCTACGCTCCGCTTTCATGCCACAGGACATCCCCACCTAGACAAAACCAAACCGCTCATCAACCAGGCATGATCTGTTGCTGTTGGTTGTAGTACGTGTCTGTGGCTTAATTTGTTGCAAATGTAGTTTGTTTTTCAATTAGCAAACACTTCCACTACCCCCCAACCACTCCGGCCGAAATCTGCCTAGAAGAGCCACTAATTGGTATTTTATCTTTTAATTTCTAGCACATTTTCAGGCACACACTCAGTGGCGAGGGGCGGCGGGATATAGACAGATATAGAAAATCCCAGCCGTATAGCTTAGAGACACTTGCTACGTTTTAGTTTTCAATTGTTTGCCGGCGGATTTTCGAAAAGCTCTCACTCTTCGTTCCATTAAATTTCCTCCACATTCCGCACTTCTGTTTTTTGTTTGCACTTCGGTGAGCCGCATAAATTATTTTATTATTTAATTTTCGTATTATGGCCAATTGAAAATGTCTGATTAGGATTGAGATCGATGATGGTGTGTGCTCTGAGTGGATGCTAAAAATATGATATTAATTAGTGGCAATACTTGGATGATTTATTAGTGGTTTTCCAGCCCCTCAATTGGAATTAACAAATTATTAACTCTATGATAAATAGTTTTGACATGAGTTTATCTTGATTCGCTGGGTTTTTTTAGGGATCGTAATAAATAGAATATTATTAATATTTTTCATGAAATAATGGCTAACCACGTCCTGCATCAGATGCTCTGGCTTTTATCCCAACTCTGCGACTGCGTCTGCGACTGCGACTGCACTTGCCGCGTTCACATGACAAACGATGTGACAATTTAAATCTATTGGGGCAAGCTGTGTGATAAATTGGCCTCCGCCAGCAGAGCATCGTTCGCTTGACAACGTTAAAAAATAGTGGAGATAAACAAACAAAATACACGCGAAAATTAACACAAAAAAATGCGAAAAATGCATCAGCGGAGAGGAAAAACAACAAAGAATCGAGGTTTCGGGGCCAGCAAGTGCAACACTTTTGTCTGACACTGTCAATTCGGTATTAAAATATCGTACAGAGCTTTATTAAAGCAGACAGTTGATCCAAGGACTGCAAGGATTCGTTTAATTTAAAGGTGGGACCCCTGTACATCCCTTTAATAAGGTATCCCAACAAGGCCATTAGAATTTCCACTAATTTCCGTAGCTAATTGGCTGCAGCTCCCGCCTTCTCCGCAAACGTTTAACCTGTGCTATCAGTAACCCATTTGTTTGCTGCCTTATCAATGTCAAAGTACAAACTATTTATACACAAATGTGGGGGATAATAGAAACAAGTTTGGTTTTTGTTAATTTTTGACTCCACCCAAGGCCAAAAAGGAAACCGCACTCCATCGAATGTCACGCAATGCGTAGGGTTTTTTTTATCCAAAATTTTTGGTTAGTTAGTTATTTGGTAATTATTTAAATGGTACAAGATGCTCCATAATGATAACGCCCCCGAACCGGTACGTTCCATTGGCTATCCTTGATATTTTTTAGTTGTTTCGAGTTTCAGAGTGAGGGGAACCCAAATTAATTGTCGCTGTAGTTTGGCTTCGGTTTTCGGTTGCGGCCCGGCTTGTCTTTCATTCCGGCTAGTTACTTTTGCTTACTGCCACTCAGATACAGTTTGGCTTGCAGTTGGTGGGACTTTTGTTTTTGTTGGTGGGGGGGATTTTATATGGCGGAAAGTTTTCCTTCCACTGCCAGAGCTGCTTATCGGAAGCAGCAGAAAAGTTCCCGAAAAGCCCGCAAGTGTGTGGTAATAAAAAGTTTTCCTCTTTTTGTCTCGTTTTTCCCAACCATCCATAACTACCCAAAAACGTTCGTTATGCGACTTAATTGTTAGCTGTAAAGATTTACACAAACGATTCTTGTGGCAAGGATGTGCAGGGAGGTCCTTACGCACATTCATGTCCCATTGTTTGTGCTTAATTTTTAATGGCTGGAAAGAACAACTTTCAAGTTTGCCCTTTGGCTACGAATTTGTACACTTTTTTAAATCTAATTTTGTATGATATTTTTCCTATTAATATGAAAATGCCAAGTTGCTTTTAAGCTTTCGGTTTGAATAATATTTTTGGAGTCTCCACAAAAACAGAAAGTAATAATCAAAACAAAGCATCCCACAAGCACCCTCAAACACAGATGCCAAAGAAAAACCTTTCCCGGCTTGTCAACGCTTGTTTGCTTGTTAGGGATGTCCTTTTTTCCAGTTTCAAGGAATATTTTGTGCAGCTGCACTTAAACGTAAAGTAGCAAAGGTAAACACAATATTAAAAAAACACAGGCCACGAAAAAGAGATCAGGCTACAAAATACAAAAAACAAAAAAAAAGAGCAGACTTGATGCAGGCTGCTTGGGTAAAGGATGTGCCACCAATAAAATATTCTGGAAATGGCAAAGAGAAAGGGTGAAAAATTAAATATGCATTATAGGGATAAATATATTATGCACTTGAAAGAAATTATTGTCAAAATTTAGAGAAGTTGCCCCAAATAAGGTGATTTGATCCTAGGGCGGCCAAATAAGTCCTTAAATCAATTTTCAGGACCCTCCAATATTTCCAAGTGCATTCCAGCTAATACATATAAAAACACATAGGCACACCAGGTGCACTTTTGTGGGGTTGTGCGAGCGTGCCCTTGCCCAGGACTCAGACGGCGTTAGGCGAGGTACATCCGTTTAGGGCCTCCAAGGAGGCAGCACTCAGCGCCGGGGCTACACACGTTAATGTTGTCCAAGTGCTGTGCTAAATAATGTATGTGCCCAGCATGTGTGTCTGTCTTCCTGGTCCTGCCGCTCCTGCCGCTCGTATCCTTGACTTTTCCATGTGAAAATAGTTTTTCAAAGTGCATGGACGGAGCGTGGGGAACAACGCGTGCCGCCAGACACCGCAACTGTAATTATGTTGAAAGTAAAAAGCTTGTAAAATATTAACTACTGACTTGCTCTTGCCACATGCTGCATCAACCGTATGTGTTTGAGGGAGCGTGAGTTAAATATTTAAAGTATTTGCAATTTCCCGACGACTTTTCAGATACCTTGCCTTTAAGATTTTTTTCTTTTTTAAGGAAACTCTATTAAAACTTAAAAATATCCTTGTTTTCAAGGAATAATTCCATCACGAGTTTACAAATCAAATGTACCCCACCCTTTTTTTTGTGTGTTAACCCCTGATAGCCATGCATAATGAGTCCTTTTGTTGTATTTGTTGGTTGTGGCCATTCTGGCCAGCAGCGATTTGTTCATTGAAAAAAGTCGTTTATTTTTGCAACGACAACTCTGGGGACAAAATCCCGCCCACTTGCAACTTTTCATTTAGCCAGTGGACCAAGGCAGTCTGCTAATAGAAATAAAAACAAAAACTGCACACAAACTAAGCCGGGCTAAAAGCTCAAAGGCGGCTGGCTCTGGCACTCCTCCCACTCCCACTTCCACTCCCACTCGCCTGCCTTTGCCTGTTTTATCCTCGGCCTGCAATGAAAACAAAAAGCGATTTGCAAGTTTCTATTGCGCATAAAAGTATGCTATGGATCCTGTTTTTTTTTGCTTCTGCCATTTTTTTTTCCTTCATGGTCGTGTCCCAAGCCACCCCCTTGCCCCTAGCCTCCTGGTTTTTCATTTCTACCACTTTTTTTTTTGCTTTCATAAAACCAAACTATTAAGCCAAGTGTTAAACTCATTTAGCGCGGATTTATGCGCCCGAGTGCCTCATGCATATGTGTGTGTGTGTGTGTTGGAGGTCCTGGCGCTGCACGAGTGTGGGCTTGGGTGTTGCATGTGTGTGTGGGCCTGCTTTGTAAACGTGCCGTTTTCTTTTATGCGTTTTTAATAAGCCTTTTGCCAAGCGTGTCGTAGTTTGTTTGTGAGCTGCCCCTCCCCTTCCCTCCCATCCCCCACAGCCACAGCCTCACTCATGTCCTTTTTTCTATTTTTCTCTATTTACAGCTTTGCATTTTGATTGCTGGCATTTGTGTGCCTCTAATATTTGCTGCAGCAGCCAGCCGATTTTTCTCCGTTTTTTATTCCATCCATCTATGTTTTTTTTTGTATTTTTTTGGGACCCTGACTGAACTTGAAGCGTAAAAAATTGAGTAGCAAGGCAGGTCCTTTGTATTTTTTGATTCACATGTGTGTGTTTGTTTACTTGTGTTTGTGTTATGAGGAGCAGCATGGGATTAATTAGAACATCGAGTTCCGACAATGGCCATGCGACAAGTGCAAAGGAAAGAGGATTATTACTTTGCGTATTGGGGACACTTGTTAGGAGGGTTTATTCGGCTTACATTTAAAAAACACTTGAATTAACATTATACTAAGCTTTGAGTAATTTACAATAAATGTTTACACACTTATCCATACGTAAAGCTTCCCATATACTCAAAAATGGGATTGAAAATGTTTCAATTTGTTTCTAAAATTTCATTCATTGCCATTGATTTCAAAGGGATGCCATTTGCAAAAATACAAATTTGAGAAACTTTATCTCCAAAAATAGAAATTTTAACAAAATTTATTATTTGCCTTGGATTATTGTTATTATCGTAAAATTGAGGCTTTTGTTGTATCCTTTTGTGTAACATAAAACTACGTATTGCAGACTATTGGCAAATTTTTGTAATGTCAATGTTTTTGTTGCCCTTAACGTGTTTGTCTGTTGTCGGCTGTTGTTGTACTTTGTTTATTTCTGTGTGTTTTGAGCTTGACATGGCTTGCTGATGCGGAATTACCGAAGCAAACAACAAAACCAAAAGGCCATGTTACAGATGGTTGTCGGTTTTCAAATGCACTCGAAGAAACCATCTTCGAAACATGCTTTCTGTTGAATATTCCATTATATAACTCTTCTATTTTGTATATTCCTTTATGATCAGTAAAAGCTTTCATTTATTTTTGAGACTTAATAAGCCCAATCTATTTTTTTTTCGAGTGTAGCTTGGATATGACAATTTTTGCCTAAAATAGCCAAGTATAGGCTGCCAGTCCATCATTTGAATACCTCAATTCCCCTGCCTTGGCATTCTGGTTTGGTTTCGGCTCTTCTCCGAATCCTTCGCCTTTTAGCCATCGCCCCCTACCTGCCAGGATCAACCGCAAACATCCAATAGCATCCATCGACTGAAGGACTCCGCTCTGCAGAAGTAAAAGTGCCAATCAAAGTTAATTGAAAATTCATTGAATCTTGTATATTTAAGTGAGCCATACAACATAAATCTATGTAAAATGTCTGTGGCTCCCCGTCTGTCTTGCTTGTATTTATGTTTGCCTGTATGTGTGTGTGTGTGTGTGTGTGCTTATCTTATCCTGATTTGTTTGGTGTAATCGTGTCCTTGCTGGCGCTGTCGTTGTTGTTGTTAATGTCCAAAGTGTTTGCAGTTTGGCTTACAAGGTAAACAAATTTTTGATCAAGGCATAAATAGCAGAAATTGCAGCACAAATAAGAGCACGAATTAATTTGTTTATGAAATAAATACAGCAAGAGCCAAAGATTTGTTTTATTATTTAAATACCTGTTAAATAGTTAATTTTCTCTTGAGCTAAAGCCCAATATTTATGTTTTTCCATCAATTTATGTTTATTACACTCTCTGAATTGTTGTGGCAAATAAAGGATCCACAACGTATCCACTGAGTGCCACTGGTTTTGACGTCACTACTTTTTTTTTCGGGTGCCGGTTGTGTGTGGGCGTACCGGCTTCCGGTTACACCCACTCTGCTGTCATTTGCATCGCGTACACCACACTTACAGTTACAGCTCGCCAAATGTTTACCTTTTACTTAAGAAATTACACTCGAGCAAACAGAATTTGCGTGCCCAGAAAATTCAGAGTCGGAAGTCCGACTCAAGTGGCCGAGCACATTCTCCCACCGCCCACCTCGAATCAAATGCCAGCGATGCTTTTCCAATGGCTCTTCCACTTTTTTCCCTTTTCCAATTTCCATTTCCCCCCTTGCCAAGGCAGCTGCCTACAAATTGAAAAGTTTTTCTTGGCATTAGTCGGTGGAATTTGCTTTTCATACTTCGCAATCGATGGGGCTTACAGGATCATCACTAAGGAGATCTCAAGGACTTGAAATCAAACTTACTTATTGAGCGTGAGACCTAATAGTAGTTAACAAATTCTAGGCCAAACGATGTACTAACTAACTATCAAGGGATATCCTCCCATTCGTTTCCTTTCTCGTTGTGCTTACTTTTCCGATTTCCTTCTTATTTTCAAGAGGCCACTGGATTGGACGTCTTTGGCTCCCAGCATGTTTGTTGACTTTTGTGCGCTAATAGCAAAGAGCGTTCCATTGTGCGGCCAAGAGGTCTTTCCAACCAACCTCCTTCCCCTCCCCAACTCAGGGCCCTTTGCACTGGGAACTGGCTGGGCGGGAAGTTCAAAAGTTTAGCGGGCCAGACAATTTGTGGGTCCCAAAGTTTTTAATAAGAGGTCATTGATTTACATTAGCCAACCAAATTGGTAAAAGGTTCCTTTTGAGAGTGAGAAACCAAAAGCTAGGGAAAGTAATACATAAATAAAAAAAAAATGATTATATTGGGAAGTATTGCCCTTCCGGCAGCGAGCACCTTTTATGGCAGTTGGTCCTTTCGGCCAATTCGATTGATTGACCAGTGACCAGAGACCGCAGTGTTCATGCATGTCAGTCATGAATGGAATAAAAGTAGAGAAAGGCAACTCAAAGGACCGCAGGCACTCAATATTTATGACCAGTCGAACCGCAAACAATTGAAGCTTAAAAGCCAAACAATGAAATTTAGAACTTCCAATTAGGAGTTGACCAAAAACAGCGGCAATGGCAACGGCAACGGCAACACGACAACACGACAAAGCAATAAAAGCCAACTTTATGGACTGCACAAAAGGCGTGGCCGACGTCGACAATAACAAGCTCATAAAATGTTTTTTGTTTGCTAGTTGGTTTTGGCCCAGCACCTGGCCAGCTGCCTAAAACCAATAAGCAGCCACAAAGGACACTGACACACGCACGCACCTACTGCGCCAAATCAAATTCAAGCTCAAAAGGCACAAAAACTGATTGAGGAGGTAGGTCTTCGAGTTGAGAATGAAAAACTAGGCCTAGACCGATGCCTGCCCCCCCAAAAAGCCGCAAATTGTTTCACGTTGAGGCTGCATTTGATTTTCCCAAAGAGAAGGACGTTCCCCCAAAAGCCTACAGAGTGATTACATTCAAATCAGAGCTACCAGTTAGTTAGTGTCCATTGTGTCCAATGTCATGGCTAGCGAGGTCCTGGCGATGGGATTTTTTCAGTAATTGTAGGACGTTGGGTACAGAATTGAAAATTTTAAAGCATATACTTAATTTAATATTCTTTTTTAAAGCTATATCTCTCAGCAAAGACTCCGCTCATTGTCCTTGCATACAAATTACGCATACGCAACGTGGGCCTGACTTATGGGCTGGTTCAAAGCTTTTATGCCAACATTTTATTGATGCACATCAAGCCACAAAGTGGTGGATAAGGGAGGGGGATTTGGGGGCAACAAAAAACCATACTACACCAAAAATTGTCCCCCTGTCTTGTGTTGTTTCTGTTGTTAATGTGCGTGGGTGAGTGTGTACTTTTGTGTGACAGTGTGTTTGGGGATATGTGTTCTGCATTTTGGGCAAGAAATTAAGTTGCATTTTCATTATTTTCGTATAGCCAGGCAGTCGTTTGGCCATTCGATTCGCTCGACTGGGTCACAGTTCAATTATAAACTGCCCAAAAGGCACTCAAAAAAATAACGTATTTAAAAGAAAAATCTATATTCCATTTTATGTTTGAGGGTGGCGTTTTTTTGAAAAGGGGCTGAGCATTAATTGGTTTCTTTATTTCAATGAGAAACTCGAAAAATATCAACTTCTTTGCAAAAACCTTAATAGAGTTTTATTTTAAGTGTAAACTGGGTTACTGGCTGGGTTTAGCCGATGTCTGTCTGTGTGTTAGCATGTTGTTTTTCCTTTTCGGCTTCAGTGCATCTTTGTTTGTCAATTTGCTTGGTTTTCTTTGCCGTTTTGGCAACTCGGTTGCATCTTTAAAGGTCCGTGTGCCAGGACAGGAATATGCACACAAAAATGAAACGAAATTCTTTCACCCTCCCCCAGTGGAACCCAAAACAAATGCCCAGCCCCTGGGAAGGGATTGGGTTAAGGGGGAAGGCGGAAAGCTGGGATGCCTGAAAAACTATCCCATTGGCAAGCGGAAATGCAAATTGTCGTGTGCGCATGTTGTTACAAATTCAAAATGACAATGGAGACGCTTTGCTCCGCTCCACACGAATCCAACTAACCGTGCAGTCAACTTGGTTGCAACTCGAGGCGCCACAAACCATTCACCCACAATCTTGTCCCCACTCCTTTGATGTCCTGGCCCGAGGAAAATGAACACTGCATTAGCCTGGCTCTTAAAGACACCAATTGCTTTAAGCTAGAAAGGTTTGCATAGTTGAAATATCTACGATATTAGGAGATTCCCGATCCCAAAATATAGCTTATCCTTTGCCCAATGCATTATGTCGGCACTTGTCAGCCACTCCTGTATATGCGATATTTTTTTGTCTATTTTCTATGCGTGAAAATTTCCATCAGATGCATTTTTCATGCAAACTCTCCTGAATTTCCATCCATATCCACCCGAGGACATGCATGCAAAAGTCATTTTTCTTATTTGAAAACTGTGGCCAGCTCAAAGGATAGGTGCCACGCCCTCGCATTTCTATTGCAACTTTAGAAAAGGGTAAGGAGCTTACGGAACTAAAGGGATATCCATGAGTATATTAACTTTCAAGAATATACATTTTTTAAGAATTTAATCCCATTAAGTTGAAGGCACTTGTTAAAATAAATAGTTGATTATTTTGAAAATCAGAAACGATTTTTGTAAAGGGTATTAGGAGCTTCGAGGTAAAGGACTTGCTTGAATCTGAGGATAAAACGCACATCCGTTTTCTGGGCGGCACTCAGCTCAAGTCAAGGCTGTCCGCGGCAGGCAACTTTCTGAAGCTTGCCAACACTTGGCATCGCCTTGGGAAAATCCAGAAGTCCAGAAAAAATCGTGGCTGGAAAGGAAAACTGCTGGAGAGGAAGGTTCGGAAGGACACACCACCACCAGCGAGTACATAATTCGACCATTTAATGAAACCCGCTGCATTCCTATATAGCAATATTTTCATTTTATTTTTCTGTTTCTTCTGTTTCTTGTTAACTTTGGTCTTTGGGCCAATTTCGTTCCGGCTCTCGTCGCTGCTGGATTTCGTCGGACGTGGACAGTAATTATAAGGCCATTAGTAGGGCGTCGGCAAAGGGGGGTCAAGAAGGACATAGCCATGGTTATTGTGTAAACGCATTAAGCGTAATGCCCAGTACAAAATTAAACAAGTGGCCACAACGAGTAACAAGGATTTGATTCACAAGGATACATTCCACACTTTAAGTGGAACTTCCTAGTCATATATAGTAAAGTTTAAGGATAACACTTATGTATCTTGGCTTGAGCTAAGCTAAAGTGCGATATCATAAAATTTTACCTTATTTTTGATTATGATTCTTATATTTAAGCTAAACCCCATTTGGCCCAAGGACAGCATCAAAATTTACATCGAAACCTGCGAGCATTAAATTTCTACTATCATTAAAAATGTCATAAACAGTGGAAAGAATAATAATGAAAATTTAGAGAAGATATAATATTTGGTTAAGACAGATATTGCAAGAAATTCTTGTTTATAGACACCTCCAAGAAAATATCCACCTTTGTAAATTTATATTCTAACAAAAACACCAGTTTATTCCTTCATTATTCTTCCAATTTAATGTTACATTTATTTTCTTGATTTGGAAAATATATTTATTTTTAAGTGTACAAATATCTTGATTCCTGTGACATCCTCCTGTCGGTGGCTGTGACGGCAGCCATATGAGATAGACTTGCCAAGCGGATCCCTGGAACAAAAAACTTGATGTAATGACGGCATTAAGCGAAAATAGGTGGAGAGAGACCAGGACAAGGATCAGCATCAGGGACCAAAGACCAAAGACCAAGGACATTGGGTATTTGGTTTCGCTAAGCCCCAAACTGACACTCGGATTCACCTGGAAGCGAAAATCTGCGCTTGACTATAGTTTTATCAGCGCTTAAGTTTTGGCTGCGTTCCAATTAAAAGGAACACATATCTTAATGAATGGAGGATAGGTAATGGAGATAAATAGAGCACAAGTTTCCTGGAGTTATCCTGCAAACATTTGTTTTGTTTTGCGGGAAAATAAAGCCAAACCCATTTCATGTTTCCATCTTGCAGAGGAAAAGTGAGTTGACAGAAGTAAAATGCGGCGAAAACTTTTTAATGGGCTCAGGGGGAGAAAATAATCTGCGTGGAAAATAACATTTTGAAGATTGTAATTCAAGCTCCTTCTGCTTCTCTATGAGCTCTCCAAATATCCTTTTCCTCGGAGATGTCCCATCCTTTGTCATTTTGTGCTGCATCATTGGGCAGATGCTCAATAAAATTTGTCGCATCCGATTGCAGGCTCATCTTTAAGGGGTCACCACTCGCTTTAATAGTTATCCCGATCCCTGTCCTCCACACATACACATTGCAAGGATATATACTCCTTGGCCGGGAGAGTGTTTGTGTGTTTGGAGCAGGTTGATTTATGCGTCGAGTCCGGACAGGAGGCAAAAATAACACAGTCAAGTGCATGGCAAACACTTGGCCCTAGACGCCATGCCGCCTCTGCGGCTGTGGCCACTTTCTTCTGCCCCTCGCCACGCCTTGCCTCATCTGAGCCTGGTTTCCCGCCACTTGGCCACTACTACTTGCTGGCTTTTTGTAATTTTTCACATAGGCAGCCGGGCAAATGCATAAAAAGCCAGACAGCTGAGCATAAAATATTGTTGTTATATGAAAAGCAGCCGAGGCACAAAGGACCTCCCAGTCTAAAAAGAGCAGAATGCAACGAAATAAGAAAAGGAGACTGTCTTCAACTCTGGTCGAAGCTAGGGATACTCTTCCCAGCAGAAATATCTAAGACGAGAGTTTCTTCTAAAAGCTTACATCAATTTTAACACTACTGTTTGGTAAAAGTTTTCTTATTTTGTTTATTTTTCTATTTAAGGGTACCGGACCTGTGCTTTTAGAGGCATATCCTTGCTGGAACAACAACAGCAGCTGCATTGCCGCTGTCTGGCTTGCTTTGAATGAATGAAAAATGAACTGAAAACTGAACTCGAACCGAACTTACTGAACCCAACTGAACCGAACTCAACTGAACGGAGCTCGCCAAGTGTCGCTTGCCAGCCAGTTAGGCTGCGTTTCGCCACGTCATAGTCGAAGGATGCACAGGACTAGCCAATATACACACAAAAATATTGCTGGAGTTTATTATAGAATATTTGGGAGGCTCTGAATGCATAATGCTTGCTTTAACTGATTTAATATAAACATGTTTTCAATTATTTGATTTTAATTGGCGTCTGTTTGATACCCGAGACTCACCATTCCCTTCTAAAAGAACCCTAGCCCTTTTTTCCAGTGTAGGGTTTATATTACGCTGCGTTGAAATTATTTCGCAGCTTCTTCGGCTGCCATAGAAACTTGCCAACTGGCTGTGAATGTTTGATAAGAAGCATCCATTGATAGAGCCGGACAAAAGTTGTTGCGATACTTTGGCGAAAAAATACAAACACATGCTGAATGGGGTGAAGGGGAGTCGTGTGGGTGGGGCAGGAACCTAGACTATTTGATATGCAAGGTGTTCGTTCAAGTATTCAAAGATTTTCGCTGCATTTTGTCAATAACTTGAATGAACCTTGCTGCTATTTAGTTTCCCCCAGCTGCCAGGCGATTCCCAGCTAATGTGAACTGATATATTGATAAATGTTGATGGAAATATATGGTGGCAATGATAGAGGTATTACTAGGTATATAGGGAGGGATCTTGCATACCCAAATTAATTCCACTTTTTTTATAAATTTCCACCTTGAAAAATCAGCTTTACCACAAAAACTAATATTAGCCGGGAGTCAGACCGCCGAGACGAATGGCTGGCAGCTGCTGATGGATGCCATTATGCGTTATTCCTGCTCTAAATTGACACGCGCCACTATTTAAGGTTCCTGCACACGAAGCTGGAGGGGGTCCTGGCGGGTGTGGACTGGGGCTCCTCCAACAACGAGCTCATTGTTATGGCTGCGACTACGAAGCTGACGCTCGAAATGAGCGGCATAACTCAATGAAAACTGTTGGGATGTTGCTGCTGATCCAGGCAACCGTGCACATATTAAATAAGCAATATAAACAGCCCCGGATCCGCCCGGATTCGCGGCCGGGGGCGGTGCGATGAAAAGGTAAAACGGGTCAGGGATCAGGGGTGAGGGGGCTGGTTGCCGGGTCGGCGGGTTTACCGCAACATAAATTATGGCAAACGCTTGGCTGCCTCATCACTCAGGCATCGCATAGTTTGTTGCGTATTTTATTAGACGCCTATTTGCGACGACGGCGACTGGCATAATTTCACAGCAAATAGCTTGAAAAATTTGCATACACAAATATGTGCTGGTTGGGTGGATGTGTGTGATTGGGTGTGGAATGAATTAAAGGCGCTTGCTGACAGGTGGGTGGGAGGGTGCTTGGCAAAGTCTGACTTTCTGAAGTGGGTGGCGGAGGTAATCGGCATGGCAATGTGCACTCTGTGCCTAATTGAAACTGTGTGGCTGCTCAAATTGAGACAATTAGAAGCTTCACAAGGCGCAGGAAGTGGCAGAACCGAAAGCGGAAAGGGTAACGCCTGCAGAGCCACAATGGCAATCACCTTCCAAAGGAAATTAAAAAATAACTCATATTTTTATTGCTCTGAGCCAATAATTAAAATGGTAACCAACATTTTTACATCTAAGAGAAACTATGTTCCTAAAAAAAAAGTGAAATCTCTAGTGTCATATCCTCTTAATTGGCAAAAGCAGAAACTGAAACAACCAGAAAGGACAAAGAGTCCTCTCTTCTTTCGTTTCCATCTTGATTGCTAAGCAGATGCTGAATTTTCAATTTACATTTCATTTACGGCCTAGATGCGGTGTGTGTAAGTGTCTATCCTGTCTTTTTGCTTTTCGAGAGGAAATTAAATAATTGAAAAATAGTGCAAAAATAAATTACACGTCAAGTCAGGAGCCAGAGAGATGATGCCAGAGGAAGTGTATCTGAGATTTAGGGCGTTGTAAATCTTTGGAATAGGATCTGGAAAAAATGATTCAACGATAGACGAAGTAGTTTAGCCCAGAAGAAAATATAGCAAGGGTAGTAATTGAGTCATAGTTTTAGTTAATTATTTTCTTAAATTTTTGGGAGAGTTTGTCCTAACTTTGATTTCCTTTTATTTGATATTTAAAAATACAACCAACTATTTCTCTCCCTGCAAAAGTGCGTTTGGTGCAGTCTTTGGTTTTTGCGGCCTCGGCTCCTTCGAAGGACATTAGCATAAAAGCGTTACTAATACACATCTACTGGGGGACCAACAAGAAACACTTAATGAAGCAATTTTTAGCCGGCTGCTGGAGCATCGGGGCATCGGGGGAATTGGAGGCAGGCAATGCTGCAGATGTTGCATAAAAAGCAACAATTCCTGGCTAAAGCCAGAAAGCTCTCAACATGTGCTGCACCTTCTGTGCCACCTGGCCCCATAGCCCCTCTTCGTGCCACCTGCGTGGGAGCAGCAGACTGTGCTGTTTGCCTGTGCAAAAGTGTGTACAGGTGACTTAATCAACATGCAACTCATTTTGTTTTGCATGCTGGTGCATGGACTATGCGACCATGTGTGTGTGCGAGTGTGTGCGGCTTGTTTGCTTAGGCATGAAATGTCAGGAAGGGGCTACACGAGGGGATGGTGGGCGGCAGTAGGTTGCAATGGCAGGTATTTAGCTAAAGCTCTTCCTAGTTGCAGGTGAAACTGCACACAGGCAACGGCAATGGCAACGGCAACGGCACTAGCAACAGGAACAACAGCCACTCGGGTCGCATGTTTAAGACACTAAATTGTGTTGATATCAACAATGAGCCCGAAACACAGCTCATACACGAAGCAAGGTCCTGAATGGGTCGGGTCAGGGCAAGGACTCGGAGTCTCCCAGGAGCCAAGACAAAGATACTCCAGCCAAATACTCACAGAGAGAATTAAGTACTCAGAGCTGTGTAAGCTTTACAATATTTTTGTAAGACTCATTTGGATTTTTTACCATTTCTCAATAATTTCTTTCAGTGGCTTGGCTCATAGATCGAGGAACGTGCTTAGAGGCCGGGCTCAGTTAGGCAAATGCATACAAATGGTATCTCCCAATGCCTTTGGTTCGCGCATAAGTTTTCCGACTTACCTGCCACCAACACAACCCACATGCCGCATCCTTCCTTGCCTTTCCGGGACCAAGTTGTGGAAATTATGCACATGGAGAATACTCTGAGAGCTGTGCACCCTAAGCCGGGCAATAGATACTTTTTGGTGTGGACAACATATTGGAGCTTGGAGTGCAGAAGTCACTTAAAGGTGGACCTCGAGGGATTTCCCCCAAATTGTCGATTGCACATTGGCACTAGGTTGGCGTCAATTAATTGAACTTTTGTTTCTGTGTGAAAATTACAGGTAATGAAAAGTTACTTTCGGTTGGTTGTTTAGATGCTCGAATAGGATAACCAAAGTTTTTTATGAATACCATGAACTCGACTGGAATTAATTGCCTTGTGTTGGGGGCTTTCCTCCTCTCGAATAAATCCTTTCTGGCCAGGCAATTTGTTGCTTTTGAGGCTCAGAGTTGGAAGCTAACGTCCGTCAAATACGAGCTGGCATATTAAAACAGTCGAAATGTGGAGCGTAAGGTTAAAAAACCAAAAATGAGAAACAAAAAACAGAGTCAACGAGCTCCGCTTCGGTCAAGTGTGACATGGCACATTCTGATTCTGGCTCGTTGCCGGCTGTCTGCCCTGTCAGGTGCAACACTTTGGCTATTAGAACGCAAAATTTAACAATGTCGCCCTCGATTCTCCCCTTTCGCCACACCTGGAGGAGGTATTCCTCAGCAAGGATTCGGTGTGTGTGTGTGTGTGTTTGTGTGTAAGTGTAACGCCACAGGTCATAAATTCAATTTGGCTAACAAACACGTTGCACACACAGACAGTTGCAACTTGGCCAACTGCAACATGTGCGAAGTTGTTAGCCAGAGCAATTTTTCATCCCAGCAAATGGCAGCTGGAGATTTTGGTCTTTACTTTCCCAGCTTCTTGATACCCTAGAAAGTTGTGGGTTTTAATATTTGCATTATTATATTGTAATGAAAAGTGTATCATATGCCCATATGAATATCCAAAATTATTTGAAATATAATACAAAGGAAAGAGTCTACCCTGAAGTCGATTGTTTTAGTTCTTGGTACTACTTCTATTGCATTTTTCGGTTTGTTTCGTTAAGGGGAAATCAGAACCCTAAACTAATTAAGATGATTAAAATCTTTTGTGTTGCTCTGCATGCCATGCCATGACCGTAGCAAAAAAAATTTTAAATAAAAACATAGAGTATTTTGTGGGCAAAATGATTTCCGCAAAAAGCTACGAAAATTTGATTTACAAAAATTTTCCATTTAGTTTTGCTTGTCAAATGGAATCTGTAAAAATCTATACCAAAAAAAAAAACTATCTGCTGGCTATTGGGGGTGGTAGAGAAAAACTTAAATAATATAAAACTGGCAAACGGAAGCTGAAACAGCAACAAATATCCGATTAAATTATGCTCAAAGTCAAAAGCGCAGACAAAACTGGCCAACAAAACTGGCCGAGAAGCACTTTCGACCAACTCGGGGTAGCTGGTCGGTCCTGCTGCCAGGATCCTGGTTGCATCAAATAAGAAAACTTTTCGACTCTATCTGCCACTCCCTTTCCGCCCCCCTCTGTCGCTTGCCACTTGCCGAGTTGCATGCTTCTTTCTCTCTAAAAATAAATCAAATAATTCAATTTTAAGCTAAACTTATTTTCGTATTAAAAATGAAAATCAAATAGAAGATAAAAAAGGATCAAGCTGTGCTGGGAAATGCTCTTATGTGGCCAGTAGCCAGTTTCTCCTCCCCGCCCCCTTTGGTGACAGTGGGCGTGGCTGGTAGTCATGCCAACGCATAAAACTGCAACCGCATGTGAGGCTGTCTGGTAATTGTGTGTGCGAGTGTGAGAGAATTTCTACAGAATTTCTTCTGAAGGATATTTCGAATACCCTTAAGAAATTCGATGCACAAAATTCTATTTTAGTTTTGAAATATAAGCCAAGTTATTTTATTCAAAATCAGAATGTCAAAAAACGACGAAAGTGTTTTTAATTAAATTCAAGGAAAAAAGGACACCTAAAAATCGCCGCTAGTATCCGAAACTCTGTGCGGGGATATCCCAGAATTTGGCCGAGTGTCCGAAAGTCATATCCTTTTTGTTGGCCACCAACCTCACTCATATGTTTGTTAGTGTGTCAAAGTTGCAAGTGTGGGCGAGCGAGGTTGCATGTGGCCAGCACAATAAAATTGTTTGTCGTTCAGCGCAGTCTAAGCGAAAGGATCTCTGGTGCTCGCTATCTCTTTCCCGCAGCCAGGACCTGAGATTTATGCGGGCCAAAAAGGAGTCCCTTCTTTTTCTATTTTTCGATTTTTTTTTACAGTTTTGGGCTCCTGCAAATTGCATGAAAGTTAAGCAGTTCAGAGCTAATGCCGCGCCCCACTGCACAAAAGCCACAATAATCTAAAGTGGACAAAGGGACGAAGTTATAAAGGATAAAGGATTGCCGAGCGTTCGCCGGGCGACTTTTAAACTCCGCCATAGCCACGGACAAAATCAATTAACAGTTTTCGGCTGACCGCAGGAGGTCTTTAAAGTTTTCCACCCACTCCCCCCCTCCCATTTTTTTAACTTTCCCGCCTCGATTTGCAATTGTCCTGCTTTCCGGCACTATTTTGTGTGGCAATTGTCCTTTGTCTGTGGGTTTTTAAATAATAAATAAACGTTTCAATGCACCTACAATCAACAGAAAAAACCACAGGGGAGGCACACAAGGATATCGCAAAAGAAGAGGCAAAAAAAAAATATAGAAAATAAAATTTTTCATAATCGAAAACGTGACTGTAATTTTTGAGCTGCCTAGGCCAATGCCACGATATGGTTGGCATTCCACAAACCAAATTCTTAAAGGAAACTCAAATATTTTTTTATTTTGACTATAACCAAGAGAGACTCAGATTGAGGTTTTTGGAAATCCATTTGACATTAATATATAAAAGTCCTGAAGTCCATGAGACCTACCTACTTTTAGTTTCTAATTTTTCAAGCAATTCTCTTTGAGTCTCCTTTGTAAGATCTTCAAATATTTTGTTTTCTGGAACACCTCAAGCTACGAGGCTTTTTCTTTCAGTTTCGATTTCTGGTTGGGCGGCTTTTGTTCGAATGAAAATGCGATTTGCGCTTTTTATGATTGGCATGTGTTAATAAATTTTCAGGGCTCATGGCGATGAGCGTCATGGAACGTCACGTTGTCCATGGGTTCCCTGTACAGTACACACCCCCATATGGTTTCGGATTTTTCAGGGCTCGGTATAGTGTGTGGGAGAAGCGACACGTGTTTTAGAACCCATCCTTCGAGTCTGAAAATTAGCTTCGCACTAATTTTGTGCTTCGGTGAGCAAAAGAAAGTAAAGAAGTCCTGTTACTGGCACGCTGACAGGATCTCTTCTTCCCAATACCATAAATAATTCCAGTCAAATGTCAATGGCTCAATTTTCGATATAGAATAAAATATAGATGTGCCAAAAGTGAATAAACCAAATGAAAAACGAGAATTTCTGGTTTATGGCTATCGCCAAAAACTTCATGGCAAATTAACTTAAAACGTTTTTCGCATACGCAAATAAACACGACAAGTGGTACGGCAGAGTGGAGAATTGCAAACATTTCCCTGATCTATTTATGTTGCAAAAAACACCTAAAAAATTCTAGCCAAATAATATGAAATGGAGCGGGAATCCAAACATTCGCTCGCACATACAGAGGCATATATAAATAAATTTTCATTTCGTTTCGCATTCATCAAACATTTTGACAATTTTATCTCCATGGGCGTTCGAGTGTCCTTTATTTTGGTGTATTTCCTTTCTTTTTATTTTTGGTGTCGGCTAGTCCTTCTAAGCGGGGTCCGTTGGGCAGCCAAAAAGTAAATTTATGTTATGTTTTTCGGGCCCACAGCCATTCCCTTAGCCATTTCCACTGGCCATTGGCCATTGGGCTTTGCCATTGCCATGCAGAAGCAGGAAATGCGTGTTTAGCAAATGTTTTTAAATTGTATAACGAGAATTTATGACGGACATAGCAAGGTACCCGAAAAAAAAACAACTAAAACATCAGCACGAGCCACAGAAATTGCATGTTTCAAATTCGTTTAGCATTTCATTTTATTATTTTTCCATTCCTGTTGCTTTTACTGTCTTGGGTGTTGAAAATGAGGCATAAGTATTTACATTCATCTTTATGCAAAGGTAAGTGACCAGAATTTGAAGAATATCAGGCTATTTTTTATCTTTCGTAAAACAAAAACTTTTCTATGGCCAAAGCCCAAAAAAGTATGCTACATTTTTTAAAGAAATTCATTTCCATGAATCCTTTTAAAATTTATGTATATTTGCTTAGTTTTTTTTTATAAAAATTCCTTAAATTGGCGCTAAAATAAAAAGGTCTCTTATCAATTCTCCTATTTTTCTAGGCATATTGGGTTAGCCATCTTTTCCATTTCAAAATATCCTTGAGCCACAAAACGATATCCTTCGTTGGTCCCAACTCTGTCCCGATCCCCTTGATTGTCATTTATTTGAGGCTCGTGGCGAGCTGGGTTTGTGCAGCATTTCAATGAGCCAATGCAAATAAATTATAAACAGAATAAAAGGAACAGAAAAGGGAGACAGAATTCAAATAAAAATATTGATGCTGCTCTCGGCGGCCGGAGACGTGACGAAATGTGTTTCGTGTTTGTTGTTTCTATTTGTCGAGCACTTAAAAGAAATAACCGCCACGTTCTATAAATTAGATGGCGTTTCTCGCTTTCAGGTTTTGGGTTCCGTGGCTAACGAGGCGTATGCGCTATGTCCTGACATGTGAAAAATGTCCCGCCCATACATATCCCTGCCACTTCTTAGCTCGGCATGTCTGTGTGTGTGCGTGTGTGCTAAGGAGGCGTGGCAAGGAGCCGCACAAGTGCGAGTGAGTGGTTGCGGTTGGCTTGAGCTGCTTCTTAATCCTGGCAGCGGCAACCGCTTAATTATTCATTGAAGCCAATGCATTGGAATGCCGAAAGCCGCAGGCTTATAAATAGCATGCGAACGGCGGAACCTCACAATTGTGCGGCCATCACCCTCGACATTAATCAGTTTATGGTTGGAGTAGGAATTTATTGAAATAAATATGTGTCCTCGCCACGCTCTCTCCAGGGAGCACAGTTTCTAAGCTGCCTTTCAAAGGAGTTGTTATTGGGAGTACATAAAACTGAATAAATGGAAATATTCAAGTTCATTTTAAAATACTGGAAACCATTTACTAGAGACAAAAGCTTTAAGGCATTCCGTTCAAGGATCGCTTGTCGTGACCATTATAAAAATATGCTTAATAATTATATGGGTATCAAACCCTGCTCAAATATTAAAATAATTTGTAATTAAAATACAAGGCGTTAAAGCTTTAAACTCTTCTGACATTTGCTGAGGCCTGAGCTGCAAGCATTTAACACAAGTCCTGTGCCTGGAAGTGTGTTTGTTGTGTTCGTGATTTCTCGCTGCACTCCATTTTTCTGGTTTTTATTATTTCGTCTGGTAACTTTTTTCCTTCTATGGCATTTAGCAACGTGGGGCGTGCTTTCGGCTGCGTTTTGTGCCCCAAATGACCGAGTTCTTTGTTATAGTTACTACTACTGATCCTATTTCCTTTGCTTGTAGTTGTAGCAAATGCATTGTATTCGTGTGAGTGTGCGGGTGTGCGTGTGTTTGGGTGTCTGCAATTTTATGCGGCCGCATTTATGAGTTTGCATGTCGTGCTTGCCACCCCCCACTCCCGGAGTCTCCCCGTCCCACAACCTTATCACCATTGCACACACTGTGTGTGCAGCTGCCACAACACTTTCAATTGTTTTCAACACTAAAAATCCTCGACAATGAGCCTGCAGTGAAGTCGCTCAATGGGGGCTTTCTTCACTCTAAATTGTGTTTTTCCTGCGGCAAATATTTTGTAAAAAAAGAAATTTTTTATTCGGCAGGTCCTTAATTACAAAGGCCCAAGACATGCCATAAAATGTATTAAATTTCGTTCATATTTCCATAGTGGGAACGATAAGAGGTGCAAGAGAATAAATTCTTTCTGAAGACTCCCACCAAAAGCGGCAAAAACGCTTAATTTGCATTCAACACAAAAGGCAATTAGAGATTGAAAGATCCAAGAAAAGATTCATTTCGTAATCAAATGAAACATTTGCGAAATTATTTTCCCGTCTGGCTCGCATTCCCACCATAAACATAAAGAAAATCCATTTGTATGCAAAATAGATACTGTCTCTGACTAAAACCGAGGCTCTGACTTTGCGACTCAACTATTTGGCACTGACTCGCATTTACATGCTAAATAGTCCTTGCCCCGGGTCTCAAGGACTCAAGGACTCTGGCAAATGGAGTCTCTATCTCCAAACTCACATGCCAGCTCCTGATTTTGAATTGGACCACTTCTGAGTCCTTCTGTCGGCTTGTAATTGAAACGTTAAATAATAAAGCCGCCTGTGGAGCGAAAGAGATTCAATCAGTCCTTCGAGAAGGCGGGCAATTAGGGACAGGATTTGCCTCACAAAGGAGCCAAAGGACATAACTTTCTCACCTACAACCTACAGAAAAATTTCAAATAATCAAATTTGTGCAATTTGCCGAGGAAAACAGAAGTAAACAAAAAAGTTGATGCGACAAAAGGATATTGGAAGCGTTGGGATACCCTTGATAAATGTCATAAATAATTGAATAAATTAAGTTATTTAAAAGATATTAATTTAATAGTTTAAAAAAAGTTTAATATATTAAAAAGTAAATCATTTAAAAATAAGAATACTCTTATAATCAAAGGGCCCTAACCCAAAAACTCTTTGAAACAAAGAAAACTCTATGAAATAAAAACTTGATGCAATCAGTAACAGTCTTTCTACATCTCTTCCTATCTCTCAATGACTCAATTTCTCCATGTCTCGATTTCTCCGTGTCTCTTCCTTCGCCGTATCACTTTTTTTTTCTCAATTTGCGGCAAAGGAAGCAAAATTAGTTGGCTGCAACCTGCAAAAGAAAAGTTTTACGCTTAAGTAAAAGTGCAAATGCTCGCCATTCTTTTCCCAACCCCACAAAGCTGTTGTCTCTTTCCCTAGCAATTTGGCCATCTCTTTCTCCATTCATTGGCCTGTATCTGTATGCTCCAGAATATAGCTTTGCCTTTGCCGTTTCCGACGCCTTTCTTCGCGCAAATTGCGCACAAATTAGTTCAAGTTGAGGCGCATTTCAGCGTTATGACTGTCAATGAGCCGAAGCCGGAGGGTGCACAGGAAATAATTTATAAAAATTACTCGAATTTTCCTTAAAAATCCAAATTTGAACCTATCAAAAAAGGTCCTTCTTATATCCATCAGCTTTGACTGTTTCCTTAGCTCCTCGCTTTTTTCTTCTGTGTAGAAAACAGGACTGGGTTAGAGAAGAAAAACCTACTTGCCGTTGGCTCAACTTCAAATTGCCAGCGGGGCATGTGCAGCACGGGGGCAACAAAAAAAACTTAGAACCCCTCGAGCTAGGGTTACGATAGAAGAGTAAGTCGGTGGCAGAGGGGACTGCGGCAGATCGGCGGGGTAAAAACTCTCTTCACCCGATTTGCTTGCTGGCATTGTGCCCCAGTCAGCAGTTTTTGTTTGGGCTAATGATGCGGAGGATGATGTCGATGTTATTGGTATTTTCCATTGATGCCTCACTGGGCCAGAATCAGTGTGTGTGCTTCGATGTTCTGCTGCTTGAAGGATTCTAAGCAGTCCGCCTTGTTCTTCCGCTTGTTTCTATTGTTTTCCTTGTTTGCCAAAGTTGCGTACGGCCCTATCAATGGAAATGCTGTTGGTGCAGGCTCTGTGAGGACTTAACTAGGCATTTGACGAACAACAACATGTCCGGGTTATTACGAGGGACGTCCTTGCCAACAATAAAAGTCTTAGAGGTTCGCCTAATTTCTATAAATAAGCAGGTAAATAATTGATATAAGTAATTCCTCGTAATTAGGACCTCAACATTATATTCTTTTCGAGTATTTTTGATGCTTTTGACTTTCAGAATCATCATTTCATCATACAACAAAGTTGTATCTTACTTTCAGGCGACCATTTTTTTTATTTAAAGGCTTATAATTAAATTTCCAATTTATATTTTCATAAAATGCACATCATTTGTTATGTTTTTGAATAATTTATGCAACAGAGCACCGTTAAGAATCTGTTAGCCAACGATTTCCCATTATTTTCCGGCAAACAGTGCCATAAAATAACGTTAACAGGGATGAAACATTAGTAGGGTTAACAGCTGCAAGGATAATGGAATTGAAACAAACAAAAGCCGAGGCGAACTTTCCACCCGAAGGACCGCTCTCGCAGGATTGTTCTCCCAAAGAGCAACTAGGACTCTCCACGCTCACGAAACCTCAGACAATGCGAACCAGTTTGTGCGTTTCGCTTCGGTTTCCTAACATCCGGTCGTCGGGCGGACCTCGTGCAAGGTCCTTCGTGTGTGCTGACGGAAGGAGGGGGTGCGTGCCAGCACGGGAGTGTGTGTGTGCGGGGCGCCAAGTAAAAACCAGGTAATAAGGAGAGCAAAGCTTTTAGTCTTGGTCGGTTATTGGTCCTGTGTGGTTGGCGAAAGCGACAAAACTCCGTGAGCTCCGCTCGACGACTCCATTCTCCATTCTCGATTCTCAATTCTCAATTCTCGATTCCTTGATTCTGCACTCCGCCATACAATTGCCCCAGTGCCGACGAGTAGTAGAAACGCGATTAAACCGAGGACATTCGTGCGTTTGTCGGTGATAGTGGGTGTGTGCGTACTGTGTCCTGTGTCCTGCTTGTGTCTCTGTGTGTTTGTGCGAAAAACAGTGAATAATTTTGTAGAGCTGCAAGCAAAAACGATTCGCACTCTAAAAACAAAACAACAAAAAAAAAAAAAGAAGGAAAACTAATCCTGCTCGCAGTTTTGAATTCATTCTAATTCATTTTCATCAGTGGTCCTTTTCGCGACCCCTCCCCTTCCGAGGCGGGCTTGACAAATTAAAATGCATAAATTATGAATGAAAGTACCGTTACGTGCGTGACAACCAATCATTTGTTATTATTATGCACGTGGGCCATCCAGCCAGCAAAAAAAAAGTGAGAGCAAGTGAGAACGAAGGCAGCAAGTTAACTGGGCTAAAACGGGCCGCACTACCTCCAAAAAACCAACCGTCCTTGCGGCTGGCTGGCAAGGAGCCTTCTTCTTTAAAGTTCTAGCCCAAAAAAAAAAATAGAGCAAGAATCGGAAGGAATCGTCAGGAGCAGAAATAGCAGCAATAAGTGAGTATTATGCGACATGGAATTTTCCTCATATTTCTCCAGGGATTTTCTAGCATTCGGGAAATGGTTGCGGGGAAAGTGCGAAAGGAGACGCCCACACAACAGAAACACCGTAGACCAGCACAAATTGTAACTTAAAGTTTTATTAACTTGGCGCGGACCTCGGGGCCAGTTCAATTTGTGCACACGCCTCAGGTGTCAACATAAATTATTATAATTATGAAATTCTATAGCCCCGGATACGGCTATGCTGTCGTTTACTGTAAACAACGAAACAGTAAAGGGCACCAAAATAGCAAAAACTTAAAGATATTTTGTAAAGGAGATGTGTGGAGGGAGGGCTTTAAAGTTAGCCTTGGAACTTTATTTATAATATAAGTATAACAAAATCCACTTTAAAGACCTTTGGCTCTTTCCAATGTTGTATTGACACCTCGGTTTTCCGCAGGACACACGTATATATGAAATTCCCGTACAATGCCAATTAATTTGAGTCGCTGAGCTGGGACACTGCCCGGCCTGGCTTTGAATTATGGCCTTTCATTAGTCTCATTTAGTTCAGGGGCTGTCAGAGAGGGGACAGGGAACAGGGAATATATATAGGTTATAGCCCACCAGCAGATCGTTAAACTTCCAAACTGACGCAGAGGTCAGCTACATGGCTGACTGACCTTTATGGCCCTTTCGATTGACACTAAAAACTCAAACACCGAGATGGAAACAGAGACATTTTCGCAGCCATTATTGAGAAACATATTTTAGAATTTCCGGCGCTTCAATTTTGAAATTTATGTCATTGGTCAGAGCTTTAATGGGCGCGCGGCCAGCTCGATTTTATTTATGAGTCATATTTTTTGAGCAATTTGTTTGATTATGGACAATAATAATTGTTTGTCAATGAAATTGCAGTGATTTGTGGACAGTAAACGATATTGCGATTAAATTTGCATTTATATAAATTGAAAAATTGGATGGCTTAAACAAGTTGTGGGAGATATATGTATATTTGAAGTCGTGGGCAGCCAGGCTTTAGGTTCAAGCTCTTATATCAAGGGCTATCCAAGGATTTGAAAAACACACAATGGCTTAGCACACACACTTGGCCCACAAAATTGTAGAGGGCAATGCCAGTCATTCATTCAGTCAGTCAGGCAGGCAGTCAGTCAGCCTGCTTTAAGTCCCAAGGCTTTGCCTCTCCAAGAACATGACCTTTCAGCTGAAAATGCAGATTGAGTCGAAAAATTTAAAGAGAAAAATCTGAAGAAAAATGGCAAGGACCGATGTGACTGACCTGGAATGGTCCAAGTCGCAGCTTAGACCTTGTTTTCCGAATATTTGCATATTTAACAAGCCAGTGCCGTGCTTGCCGCATAATTAATTATGCAAAAGACTCGGCTCTGGAGCCGACATCAAGTATACGCAGCGTGTGTGCTTTGGGTCCGTCGTAACTATTTTACATAAGCCACTCACCGTTCGACATGTCCTGTGTTGGTTGTGTATATATATATGTGTGTGTGTGTGTGTGGGTGCGTGTCTCTCTCTTAAAATAGATGACAACAAGGTGCTAAAATTATTCATGGCCTCTAATTACAGAACATGATTTTGGAAAACTTTTGCCCAAAAGGCTTTCACAGATTTCTGCCCCAAGTGCTTTGCTGCTTTGCTGCTGCTTTTGCGGCAGTTTTCGGTTTTAATTGATTTTATGCAAATTTAATTCAGCCTGCCCTAGAACAATTACACAATCGCTCCGATGTTATTGTTAATGTATGCCTTTGCTCAATGATTTTTGAGTCGCACGGCCAAGGAGACTGGCCGAGCCAGCCAGGAGCTTCCACCATGGGCCTTTCAGTTGGAAGAGCATTTAAATCACATTAACAGTTATTGGCCATAAATTGTATGATTAATTCAGTTGGCTTATTGTTTCTGCCTGGCATACATTTGTATAAACCAAGCCCATAGATAGTCAAGCTATTTCCAAGGAAGCTCAGGAAAGATTCTTGAATATATTTTAATAATTCACACCGGGAATTTCAGGTCTAGAAACTATTTACAGTCTAAAAATTCCATAAAATATTAATATACAGATTGTAGTGGCTATGAATGTTTAATGAGTAGTAGCTGTAAATAACCGAAAGCCAACTAGCCAACCAAGTGGGGATTAAAATAGATCCTGGCAGCCATAAATAACACCCTCTCGTATCAAAAATAGAGGCCAAATGATTGATGTATTGTCCCCAAATACGTAATCAAATTATTACGTGAATTGTTGACTCAAAGACAATGGCTGACTAATCCCAGAACAAAGCGTTTTAAGGCTAAACCATTCTTGTTTTCTTCTCCTTTCAGACTGTTGTTTCAATTAAGTTTAGTGCGTAAAACATACGAAGAGAAGCAACCGGAAACGAAACTCGAACGGACCTAAAGGAATGGAATTGGGAGGCAAACACAAACAGTGGAGACGAAATACAGACAGGATATAGCATGTAAATGCCACTGCCTACATACGTATTGTCCTGTCTGTGTCCTGCTTAATAGGAAAAGCAAATAGCAACGAGCTCATGGAAAATAAATATAAATAAGCCAACGACAACAACAATAATAGTGGGGAAAAGCGACAAGAAAAGCAATTGGTTGACGCTTTCCCTCGTTGGCGGTCAAGGAAAATTTATTGCATTGCACAAATGAGACAAAAGGAAAACGCCAACGAAGCAAAGGCAAACATGGATAAGAAAAATAACCAAAATTTCGGCAACAAATTGAAAAATTAAAGTTTCGCACAACGGAAACTTTTGCGAAGCAAAAAAAAACTAGACATAAATCAAGCCCCACAGTATGGATTCTGGATATAGAAGATATTTATTCGCCTATGGCATCGTGGCCTGGCTGCTTCTGCACATTTTCCACCTCGGTAAGATAAAAGTCAAAACTTTTCATTAACCCCCAAAATATACACAAGTTTCGCTGCCTCCGAATATAATTCATACGCCATGTGGTCCCTCTTCGAGATAACTCATTGAAAATTCATTCAATAATCGATAGGCAGAGTCCCGACTCGCAGAGTTTATAAAGTCAGGAGCCAAAGTCGGGGCTGACAGTTAAAGGGGATAAATCCCCTCCCGTCTTGGGCTCCAAGGACCTCGCCAAGGCATTAATAAACAAGTTTGCCACTGCCTTGGCAGCCTCTGCTGCCTCTGCCGTCTCTTGTTATTTATTTTTAATTAAGTTCAACAAACTGCTAAGCAAAAACTAAACAAAATTAACTGGCAAACAAGCGAAAGTCGCGGGTAACCGCCAAAGGGGGAAAGTCTTTGAAGGATACTTTCCTTGGTGGCACTGGGAAAGGGGCGAGGATTTGGACTGCGGTTTGCCAAAAGACTCAAAAGATCCGTGGAAAAGCAAATACAATTAATCCAACGATAGTCGCAATTACTCGCAATTTTAATAAATTTAATTCATATTTACTTTCCGGTTCATTTGCTTTTCGATTTATTCCACCTGAGTTAGTTTTAATTACAAATGCCAATCTCGATCCCAAATAAAAACTTGATCCTAAAACTATTTCATATATTATTTGAGATAAATTTAATTGCCATTAATTTGAACTCCTAATGAATTCGCACTGACAACTGAGGCATAAGCAGAATTCAATTAATTGCCCATCTTTCATTAGCGGAAACCGTAATTAATATATTTTATTAATATTAATTTTTTGTTTGAGGTGACCGCAAAAACCTTCAACTTAATTAGCTTGATTGCCTGGCGAAGAAATAAAATGGGAAACACTGCGAAACTTGCCTGATGCCGCATTTAATTAAATAAATAAACATGCTCAAGTTTTTTGCCATTTTTCCGTTTCCGTTTCCGTTTGTGTTTCTGTTCCTGTTCCTGTTCCCGTTCCCGTTTCCTTTTGCGGCCGAGTTGTCAAAGCGAAAAAGTTTCTGCGGCAGATCTGTGTTTACTATTTAAGTTGCTGTAGTGGTTGGTGTCCCAAAACCCCCTTATATTTCCACGCTCAATTGAGAAGGAGACGGCGGAATAATAATAATGACTGACAAATACAATTTCTGTCTAGACAAACGGGGGAAACAGAAATGATTATTATTTGCTGGCACTTAGTCGTCTTGGCTTTTCTTTTTTTTCTCTCTAGTTTGGGGTGCGCTGCGCTGCGCTGC
This sequence comes from Drosophila varians, assembly GCA_018150405.1. NCBI lineage: Eukaryota > Metazoa > Arthropoda > Insecta > Diptera > Drosophilidae > Drosophila > Drosophila varians. The sequence goes on from JAECWK010000125.1 coordinate 5,402,394, forward strand.
CTGAATTATAGATAGAAATCTTATTTTCCTATTATGAGGTCACGTACACACACATTCCAGCAGCAACAAATAATGAAATTAAGTTAACGTGGCGCACACTTTTGGCCGAATTGTAACCAACAAAGGGCCGGCACCGATGTCCAGGGGAAGTACACATTTATTGGCAGCACATGAAACTAATGTTGAGCGACACGCACTTCGACATGTTCTCCATATTTCCTACCCCCTCCACAATCGCCGCCTCTGTGTAGTTAATGAAAGTCCCCCGCCCTCTCGCAAGGCAAACACTTGAAGCTCCATCGAATTGAGTTTATTAAAGATTTTCGCCGGCCTGTAGGGGCATCATAAATACCAATAAGTAATATTGAGTGTCCTTTGCCAGCGATTAGGTGGGGTTAAAGGGCTCTCAAAGGCCCATTGAGTTGGCCAACAAGTTGGTAGGTGCGAACAGATTGGAGGACTCAGGGAAGGCTTATGTAAATAAGCCAGGACTAAGCCAAGGAGCTGAAACTATGAGAATTCCACTTGTAGACAAACTCAACCTTCATTTTATAAACGAATTATGAGTTTGTCTTCGTCCGTCTCTGATTTGCCATTAATCATAATGCGTTAAAATTGATGTTTTAATTTTAATTGAATTAATTGATTCTGCCTGTTGCCCCTCCGATGTGTGGGTTGTGGGGAAAATCACATTATTCGGTTATGTCTTTGACCTCGATTGCAAGGCAAAGTGTATTTTAATTATGTTATTACAGCTGCTCCTCTGTGCATAGTAATTTAATTGATATTCTAATTAAAGAAAATACTCTACGGCACACTCGTGCCTTTGATGGGCCAAATTAGTTTCATTTGACGGATAGCCCGATTAAATTCCTCCATTTGTCATTCCTCACACAATTTCCGATAATTACAGAGAATAATACTGACAAGAGTCTCCGTGAAAAAGTCTCCAAGGCCTTGGATTAAATTCAAAATAATCAATCATCTTGAAAAGTTCAAAAGCCGATTGTCACAAAAATATTGTCGTAGGGTTTCCGGAAATCAAAAATATGTAAAGGGATTTTTTTGGGTATTGTGGGGACGGCGATTAACCGGCTAACAAGGAGCGCCAAATCGATTGTTGCCAACTTCGTTGCCAACTCATCTTTCCTTTTACTTTATGGCATATTTTTTGTATCCTTCGTCCTTTTTGCTTTTTGCGAAATATGCAAATGAAAGTGCGCCTGCAATGCAGCAAAAACAGATCTGAACTGAGCTGAGCTGACAACTGGGAGCTGTTTTGTAAGCCGAGGGGGGTGAGGTTTCTGGGCGGACGTGCTCCCGTTTTGTGGCTGCAGTGACAACGACCAGAACCAGGACCAGGAACAGGGACAGGACAACTAGTGATGCACTTCTTGTCATGGAAGAGACTCTCTCTTACAGGACACTGAGGTCGGAATTTTATGGGTCTGGTTTGGTAATTGTTGAATCTTAAAAGCAAATCATATATTTTATTAAAAATAACATCCATCTAGCCATCTATCAAGTCCCAGCATTGTAAATTTCTGGAAAATTCTTGATACTTTTTCCCCAGCCTGAAATTGGACCGAAGGACCTCTAGACTGGCGGGGACAATGGAGGAGACAGAGCAACTTCCGCCTCTGATTGCAGATTAAGCACGTTCTAGGCGTCTGCCTGGGGCGTAGCACGGGATTGGCATGGCAGTGGGTGGAAAGGGGTCACTGGGATTGATGCGTATTGATGCTGCTGGCGTCTGCGAAACATCCAGCAGAGAAGAGAAACCTTCTTATTTGCTCAAGGCTTGGCATCCGGTCCAAAGTCCCTTCCCCGATTCCGCATTTTTTTCTGTCCTACCCCTAAGAGCCCATGAGTAAGCTCTCCAACTGAGCCGCATCATAATTTCCTTGCAGCCCCTCTCCGGCCGGGCTGGGCCTGTCTGGCAAAAATTTGCATTGCAGTGAAGCCTTGGCAAAAGCCATAAATTCTTGGCCACTCCCACTCTTAGCCAGCCATCCAAGCAGCCAGCCGCTTTTGTAGCCCGTTTTTCCAATGAGTTTTCAATGGACTCTAATAAAATTAATTGCATTTTGCATTTGCTTGTCGAGTTATATTGATCGTGGGGGAACCAGGCGCTCCTCCCTCGGTTGAGCCGGGCTGAGCTCATGTGACAGCCAGATTTGGATTCGAAATTGCAATTGCTCTGCCGAGGATTCTCTGGCTCCGGAAAGGCAGAGGGAAGGAGCTATGAGATTGAGAAATACTGTTTGCATTGTGTAACTAATCCAGTTGGGTAAGCTTCTGCCTTTGTCAGTCGGTTTCCAAATGGGTTTTCCCTCTAAATATGATTTCTATTCGATTTTTCCGGCCATTTCTTTTGAAGAAGGAGTTCTAATTGATTGAAGTAAAGGATTTGCCAGATCATTTAAATATTTAGTGTGCCAGGCAATAGTCTGAAAATAAACTAACCACAAACTCTGAAATTGTTCATTAGTTGTTTATGGAGGAGACCAACCCCTTGACGGTTTATTAAGATGGCTGAAAGAGCCATTGCTCACCCCATTAAAAAGCCATAATGATATGCAAAGCAAAACTTTCCTCGGCAAACTTCTGCATTTGACACCCCAGCCCAGTGTCCCTTTCCTTTCTCCCTGGCTCCCAGTCTCTCCTCCTCGTCGCTTTTGAATTAGATTTCTAGCCCAACTAACCCCAAAAAGAAACTCATTTTTCCAGGCGGAGGAGGTTAAGGAGGTTTTGGGACGGAGTGTGAACCAGGAAGGCGGCAAACTTTTGTCTGCGACTGACATTTGTTGCCCTCGGGCGGCAAATGAAATCATTTAAAAATCAACAATAATTAAGTAGCAAACTTTGGTCCGTGGCAGCCAGTCAGCAATTTGTTCTAAGGTAAGGCTCTCCGCAAAACCAAAGTCGCTTGAGGAATCCACTTTCGGCCATAACTATGACGGTTACACGACATCAAATGGAAAACTTTCTATTTTGGCATTTTCTGGCATTGGCTCTTCTTAATTAAGCTCAGGTTTAGATGACAAAACTTTCAAATTTCTAGCTTATTAATTAGCAACCCAGGCGGGTGGGTGGCACTTGACATTTGTCCGTGAAGGAGGAAATTAAAATTTAATCAGATGTAAGGCTTATTCATTTAAATTGAAATGTTTACTAAAGTTGTCCTGGCTCCTTAAGAATTCTCCTGCCCCCGAGGTGTTGTCTTAGCGGTTACTTCAAAAAATTCTCATACTCCGCTTAGGAAAAGAGCCCGTAAAAAGGAGATTTCACGGCAACTGGGGACTGAAGACTTTTGTTTGGCGGAAGCCTTTTGGCAACGCACTTTGTGTTTGTCTTCCGCCAACGAGCCAGCCAGCCAGCCAGCCAGCTAGTGGAGAGTGGAAAATGCTAAATTATACTTAAGCCACACACTCCCACGCTCCTGCGCTCCTGGGCTCCTACAAAGGCACAAACAAACAAAATACATTCCACAAAGTGTCCGCCAAAGCGGAGCCACGCACCGTCCGGAATAAAAAGGACTCAAACGACGCCGCCTCTGCTGCCGCAAAGCGGAAATGCACTCAAAAGGAGCAAAGCCCAAGGTGGGCGGACCTCCGCCCACCAGATTCTACTCCCATTTCCGCCGCCCCAACTCCCCCATTTGGGACACCGTCATCAACCTCGCCATCGACTTCAATGGCGGCGGTGCTTCTTTTTGCTGCCTTTGTGCATTGTGCTTTCAATTTGTTTGTTGGTTGGTTTGTTTGTCGCTTCGGTGGCTGACTGCTTGAACGACCACCACAAAAAAAAAAAACCCAGAAAATTCCTTATACATAGCCGAAGCAACAAATACCCAGTACTACAAACTATAAAGCCAAGTATTCCTGTAATAATAAACTGGACTAAGCCTCAACCCTCTAGAAACCTTTGTCAAACAGTAAGTAACAACAGAAATAAATACTTTCAAACTTCCCCTAATTTGAACTTATTTTTGGGCACATAAATGTTGTTATTTTCTATTTCCATAGCCTACGTATAAATCCGTTTTATTTTTAAAATGTTTCTTTCACTTTTCATGAACTTGTCCAAAAATAAACTTGGAAACGGCTTGACGGACTTAATGAGACTGTCTGTCGGTGGTATGGTAAAGTGTGGGATTGATTTCAAATTTGGTTTGTGGCTTGGCTTCTATTTCTGACATTGACATTCGTCTGTCACTTTAATGCACCATAATTGTGTTACTTAATCAGGAAATTACGAAGTGTCTGGTCTGGGCCGTAATCAAGGGATCAGACTACACTTGGCCAACCACAAATTTGTCTTTTTGTGACGCAAGTCTCTATGCTAACTCGGAGTTGGCTTTTAAGTAAAGAGTTTCCCTTAGCTTTAAGCCTTAAAACAAATCATAAATGGCAGATGAAATTCCCTCCCAAATGACTTCTAACTCGACTCACGGATTGGCCCAGTTCCGAGCTGCTCATTTCGGGCCCTCAAATATTAATTTCATATCTCGATTCTCCTGACCCAAATTGCCCCTTCAGTTACCAGGGCCTACACAGTTTACGTCTTTGTCTCGGGCCGTTAAATAAGTTGGCAACTTTTCATTTCACTACGGCATTGTGTTGGGTGAGTTATATTCGCCACCCAGCAGCCTGGGAGCATCTTCGCCTAAGAAAATTCTCCAACCAGGCCACGTTCCTCAAGTTAGTCGCGTTCACCTTCCCCCCATTACCCCGTTCCTGCTATTGTGTTGCCAAAACAAAAGCGCATTGTTCTAGTCTGAAGAATAGAGGGAGGCACGGAAGGAGGAAGAGGCTGCCTCCTTCGATTTCCTTGACTTTTATGCACTTGCTGCAAGTTATTTATGTCCTGCCACTGGCATTGAAACCGCGAACACCACGAACACGGCTCGAACAACTTAGGCCTTATTAAGGCGCCACTCAGCCCGACAAAATGTCTAACAAAACATCCGCGTATTTCCAGATACCGCCGATTGCCTAACAATGACCGAAATCAAAATCCCCAAGCATATCATGCGGCACGAGGACGCTGTGCTGGGATGCAAGTTCGATCTCGACGGGGAGTCCCTCTACTCGGTTAAGTGGTACAAGGACGGATTCGAGTTCTATCGCTATGTGCCGAGGGACATGCCGCCAGGACAGGTCTTTCCCCTGCCCGGAGTCGACGTTGAGGTAAGAGATTACAACTTTTACATATATTCCCATCTAGTTTTCCCTCAAAAACAAATCATTGATAGTTTGAAATGAGAAAAATTTGGAATTTTGTGACGGAAATTTATTTAGTTTCTTGATTTTGGCCCTGAAAGGACGATGAGCCACAAAAAGTCGAAATTGTTGCAGTCGCTGGAGGAGTCGGTGCTGCCGATTGATCAGGAGGACTCGGTTCGAATGATTGCCGAGCACATCCGCCAGCCCCTGATGGATCCTTTCGAGCGAAGTCGTCTTCCGAGCAATAGCAAGGACGTGGATCTCAGTGTCCTGCACCTGGAGGACGCCATCAAGTTCAGGGACACCATGCAGAGCTACCAAGTCTCACCGACTGCTGAAAGCCTCGATGAGGTGATGCCAGTCAAGAACAAGGACCTCGACGAGATGGTGGAAGCCTTGATGGAAGACGTTGAAGAGGACGAAGATGAAGAGGATGACGAAGAATTTGAAGACGAAGAAGACGACAATGAGGGTGCAGACGATGATCCCGAAGACCAAGACGAAGTCACAAACAAGCCTGGGACGCTCGGGAGCTGGTTGAATCGGTTCAAACTATCAAAATGAATAACCAGGATAGGGAATCTCTCACAGCTGCATCTAGTTCAGATATATGGTGGCAATGATCAAGACTATGAAATAAATAACTTTATCTTTGACTTTGTGACCTCCATTATTCGAGTTTCTTTTCCTCTCCTTTCCAGCTACAAAACTCAACGGACGTTGTCGTCGTCCTGCGCTCTGTGAGCCTTCAGTCCACTGGCCGATATCGCTGCGAAGTGTCCGGCGAGGCGCCTTCGTTCCAGACAGTTTCCGGTCACGAGGACATGATTGTTGTGGGTAAGTGAAAGTGCCTCACAAAAAACCATGAACACTGAGCTGTTGGCTTGGAGGAAAAGGGGACAATGTTGCCGCCACAACCAGTTTTTAGTGAAAGCTTTAGGAGAAACAAAAACTATATAATACCTGATACTAAATAGCAGAAATAGTATAATTATAAAAAAAAATATAATATCCTCTTTAGATATTTTTAAACCTTCTTTTTACCTTTATTTGGCATCACTAGCTCAGCTGGCCCGAATAAAAGCGCCAAGATTAATTGCACCAAACGGACTAAGCGACGAAAAGTAATCTGTTTCTGTTGGCCTGTCTCTGTCTTCTTTGTGCAGCCCGTCTCTTTCCGTCATGGCGAGCTTTCTTTCTCGCACTTTCCTTTGGCCCGTCTCTTTCGGGTACATGTATAAAATATTTCACATTTATTTAGTTTATGCCTGGCATTGTTTCTCGCTGCGATTTACAAATTCTCGGGCAGAAAACCTGTGCCAAAAAAGCCGGCGGGCGGACAGGAAGAAGGACGAAGCCACAAGAAAGAGATAGAGACGCAGAGAGAAAGGGAAAGACAGATAGAGAGAGAAAGAGAAATGGCCATCCTTTTTGCAGCCAGCTGTGTGTGTTGTTTGTATTGTATTTCCACTGGCAAATTGCCCATGTACGTGATGCAATTCTGTTGCTCACTTACAGCTCCGGTTCTCGTCCTGGTCCTCGTCCTCGGCCATAGAGACTTTCTCTCTCTTTCGCACTGGCCGCCCGCCCTCCCGTTCACTCCGGGCCGGGCTGCAACTTAATTTGAAATTTTTGCGCAATCCAACAAAACATGGCGCAAAATATGGCCGAAAGCTGTGTGAAAAACTGCTGCGGAGGAAAACTTAGGATAACGTGTTTAATAACAGCCAAGCGGAGCTCAAAGCTTATTTTCAGGGAAAGGAATATGCTCTCGAAATCTTGACATATAAGATTCGAAGGGTTTAGCCTTTATTCGCTTCTTCAGAACTCACGTAGGATAAATCACACACGTCTTGATCGACAGTACAAGCACCTTTGGTGAACACTGGAATGGTTTAAATAATTAAGAAATTAATTAAAATTAAAATATCTATTAGCTGTTGAAGTCTTTACACACCTGGTTTGTCGTTGTTACAACCTCCTAATTTCATAAAACACTCATTGTACACTTCAATGTAGCAAGAGCCGTGAAGTACACAAACTGGCTTATGATAAAGGGGACACCGTTGAGGACAGGGATCGTCCTCATACGAATCCACCTCCTCATCGGCATTTACAGCTTTTAATTAGGAAAAAAGTGATACGTTTATTAATTTCTGTGAAGCCCACTTACCGATCAATATAAGCAAAACTAGTACTTTCATGGCAGAGTTTCCAGAAATAATATAAATTCGTAAGCTAACAAATACAAATTTTAAAACAAATATAATTTGTCAAGCTTTGATTGGATCGTAAACGGTTTCGCCAAGCAAGCAGATCCAATTTTCTAAAACCATCAAACAGATTGAATGGAATCCCATCCATATTTGACCTATAATGATGTTTATTGAAAACATTGGCGGCACAATTTCGGCTTTATTTCCGCTGCAGGGAGCGCAGGGGGGTAACCAAAATTTCTATATCGCAAAATTAGGCTAACTAAATATATCCTGGAATGGAATGGAAGGAAGGAATCCAACTAAACATGGCGTAAAATATAGCCGAAATCTGTGTGAAAAACTGCTGCGAAGGAAAACTTAAAATAACGTGTTTAATAACAGCCAAGCGAAGCTCAAAGATTATTTTCAGGTAATTTAATATGCTCTCGAAATCACGATATATAAGATTCGTAGGATTTAGCCCTTATTCGCTTCTTCAGAACTCACGTTATCACACACCTACTTTGGTTGAAAGTACAAGCACCTTTGGTGAACACTGGAAGGGTTTAAAAAATTAAGAAATTAATTAAAATTAAAATATCTATTAGCTGTGTAAATCTTTACACACCTGGTTTGTCGTTGTTACAACCTCCTAATTTCATAATACACTCATTGAGCATTTCAATGTAGCAAGAGCCGTGAAGTACACAAACTGGCTTATGATAAAAGGGACACCGTTGAGGACAAGGATCGTCCTCATACGAATCCACCTCCTCATCGGCATTTACAGCTTTTAATTAGGAAAAATGTGAAATGTAAATGAATTTCCAGTAAAGCCGACTTACCACCGATCAATAAAAGCAAAACTAGTACTTTCATGGCAGAGTTTCCAGAAATAATATAGATTCGTAAGCTAACAAATACGCATTTTAAAGCAAATATAATTTGTCAAGCTTTGATTGGATTGTAAACGGTTTTGCAAAGCAAGCAGATCCAATTTTCTGAAACCATCAAACAGATAGAATAGAATCCCATCCATATTTGACCTATAATGATGTTTATCCAAAACATTCGTCGGCACAATTATGTGAGCCAGGCCAATTTCGGTTTTATTTCCGCTGCAGGGAGCGCAGGGGGGTAATCAAAATTGCTATATCGTATAATTAGGCTAACTAAATATATCCTGGAATGGAATGGAAGGAAGGAAAGTCAACGCAACACACACTTCCGCTTTTGGTTGGAAATTACTCAATTACGCTCAGACTTTAATGGGGAAAAATGCGACGATGCGATGGAAAAGCCATTCTTTGGCCTGGTTTAGACGTAAGCGGATTAAATCTGAGGCATAATGACTATGACGATTTGCGGATCAATAAGCTTAATGAATTCCTGCCCCTGCAAAAAAAGGAGGAGAGCCCAACGAGACCGGAGTTATGGCGATGCCTGGGCAATCCTACTGTCATTTAAAATACGGATATATTTAAATTAATGCCCTGCACCTGGCTGGCCCAGTAACAGACCTAATTGAATGCAATTACAGGGGGCAGATCTAACCAATGACCCAGTTCCTTAGATTAGAAGGCTTCGGACAGCCAAGCGATAATTGCAGTGTATGCGCGGAAATTGAAAATGGCGCAAGGGGCAGGAAATGGGCGGAAGGTAATGTCAACCGGGGCAGTTGCATATGATGGGTGCATCCGGCTGGGCAAATTGGTCCAACGTAATCCCTGCGAGAAATGCGTGGGAGAGCTGCACGTGCGGAAAAAGCGCTTTAAATCTATGGCTAAACAATATAAATATTGTTTCCCAAAAAAATATCGCAGGTCTCTCTTCTAACATTGATACTAGATAATCTTCCATCATCGTTTCGAGAATTTCTTTAGTTTTCATTGATTTTTCTCCGAAATGACCGAAACCTTTCCCAGGGCTAAAAAAAATGAAAGTATTAGGGTCAGCTAACAAAAATCTATGCCAAAGTTTAGCAACTCGTTGCTTTTCAATCAACTGCGCCCCTTTGACCCTTTTGTGTGGCACAGCCATTAAGGTGAAAAATTGTTAGTTTATTTAGGCATCCGATTTACTCAGATATTTGTTTCAGCTGCTCAATTGAATCCATTGTTCAGCCCCCGATCCCGGGCCAAGGACAAAGGACAAAGGACGGCCCACGCAAAAACAACTGGGTCCAACGCTGATCCCTTGGAGGCAAACAAAGCCAGACAAGAATAAAAATGCCCAACAATTATTAGCAATTGGTACTAAGCCTGGACATAATGCAGAATGTTAGCCCCAAAACGACAAGGACGAAAAATGTCGAGTGTTTCGACAAATATTTAGGGGTCAAAGGTCAGCCACAAAATATCAACAGCTTAGTATAAGTGAGGAGCAGCCGTATATAGTAATTTAAGAGTTTCAATGATAAGACTTTAATTTATTAATGAAAAGCAATTGCTGGCGAAGCCAAAGTTTTGGCCCAGTTATTGCCATTATTAAGTGGCTGGGCGGAAATATTCTTTTGTGCCATAAACGTTAAAGTTGTGCTCTGTTTTTGCTTTTGCCAAACATTTCATCAGTGCGAAACTATCGATTATGTTTAATTGAAGTTTCGCCTTAGTTTTTGTTCGATTTTCCCAGTTGTTGACCCAATTGGCAGACAGCCAGGTCTCCCATCCCAGCAGCTGGACATTCACACAGTGACCTACAAAAAGCAAACTACAGCGACAACAACGCACAGAAAACAAATCAAATGCAACAACATACAAAAATGGGGCACCCAGGAGATGCCTTCGACATTCCTCAATATTTATTATGATTCTATTTTTGTTTAAGCTTAAATAAATTGCATTCTGCATATTGTTGTTGATTGGAATCGATTTAATTGCCCAACTGATGGCCAAAAAAACACAAAAATTTTTTAGACCCAGCTAATGGCAGTGGTATCGAATTTTTGGCTAAACTCTGGCAAACCGAATTAACCATCAATCTTGTTTTGTGGGCGAAGAAATAACTCAATTTCAAAATGGCAATGCAATTATCAAATATCTTGTTTTGTGGTTTCATTTAATTGCCCAAAAAATCCATGTGCCTATTTGTTGTCTTTATTATTTTAAAGATTTATTATCGTATTATGGAAAAAATATTATGGGGACATGAAGGCCAATATCGTATGAAAAGAATATCTCATTTTATAGTTAAAGATTACCCCCCACAGTTAAACCCCCTATTTTGCAAACCCTGAATAGCCAATTCTTGTGCTCTTGGCCAATTGCAGTGACACCGAAGCACGGACCACAAATCACGGGCGGACAGCCGCGCTACCAAATTGGCGACATGGTGCGCGTCAATTGCACTTCGGCGGCCTCGAAGCCGGTCTGCCACCTCAGCTGGCTGATTAACGGGATGCACGCCAACCGCTCGCTGCTCCGCCCCTACCAGCCGCTGGTGGTGGGGCGGGAGGGCCTGGAGGTGGCCCGGCTGGGCCTGGAGTTTCGCGTACGAGGATGACATTTCAAGCACGGCGACATGAAGTTAAAGGTAAGCTTGTCCCGAAGTATTCGAGAATGAATATATATTTTTAATAAAGTCCCCTTTACGGGTTTCACCCAAAAGCCCAATAGGCTGGTCTCCGCCGGTCATAATCAGCTTATACCACCCGGATAGGTCGTGAAAATTGATACAGTCATTCAGCCGATATCCCATATCCTCAACCCATACATACTTGCCAGCGTTCTGTTGCTCTGATTCAATTTGCGACAACATAACATGGCAGCTCATGTTGATTATTATCCATTTGGACCCAGTTGGCTGGCTACTGACCACTCGTCCCACAGAGCCACCCGTCTACCCGTCCACCCAACCACCCGCACCACTGCGAGTGCAAATGTATGTTGAACAAGCCACAAATTTCATGGGAACGCGGGTGGCGGAGGAAGTGCCTCGGTGACATGGCCAGCGGGAACAGTGGTATCATGGATAGGCAGTTAAAAAATAGTCTGGATTCCCTATAAATATTTAAATAGATTTTTCCAAAAGCAAGAATCATGAAGCCATTTAAAAACCATCATTGGCACAGGCTTTTATTTGACAAAATTGAACGATGAAACATTTATTTTTCAGCATTTAAGGATATCAATAAAAAATAGAACAGAAAGGACCAAATATTAGATTTATGGACAGTCCTAAATTTTAATTTTTTATCTAATTGCTTTACATTTTTATTAAACTCATTCCACTGTCCAATAAGCAATGGCCACCTTTTGGGTCACTGTCCGTTTGCATATGTGGTCCGCCGTGGATGTGGGTTTTGGGTGTGTGCATATTTGTGTGTGTCCTGCGGAGATGTATGCCGGTCGTTTTTGGGTTATTTGACGTGCGGGAGGAGTTAATGAAAGCATAAAACTTTTACTGCTCCGTCAAGAGCATGGCAATTTGCACTGCCCCACCCATTTATCAATGTGCACAGATTTGATGAAAGTATTCTCTCCCTGCTTCCTGCTCCCGTCTTGCATCATTATCCTGACCGACCTGCAGTGTGTCGCCAAAATCTCCTCCGTGTACTGGCAGAGCAACGAGGAGAGTGTGGAGAGCGACAAGCACCAGAGGATACCGGTGCTGGAGTCCCGGGAGACGGTCATGTCCAAGTCCCGTCAGTCGCTGGACAAGGCCCAGTCCACGCTGGAAGGTGAGTGATCATCAATCATCTGTAAGCTGGATATGGTTAGTGGTCCAGCACTCGCAGAAAAGGATGATTATGTTTGCTTTTGTTTGGAATCCCTTCGGTATGCCTTTCCTGCGAGTGCACCAGCAACAGTTGCCTGTTCGCCCATCCATCTAACCCGCTCGTACTCCTCCATTCCATTCTCCCCCCAAAACAGACAAACAACTGAAGAAGAGTCGACGTCCTGCGGCGGCCACTTCGTCAGCGGCAGCAGCAGCAGCAGCCGCGGCAGCAGCAGCGTCCAATGCAGCAGCCTCCACAATGGCGCCATCAGGGGCGATCTGGGGCTCATCTGTGCGCTGGTCACGCATATTAGCTTCCAAATCAATTGCACGCATTTCCCTCTACGCGCTGCCAGTCTTAATAGCATTTCTGTGTAGCTTTTGGCCTCCTGTCGATGGGAGTTGCTGTCAAAGGAGGCGGAGCCGCATCGGCATCAGGAAGACAAACAGCAGCCAATTAAACTGCGAGCCAGCTGCCCAGCGAAGATAACAATTAACCAAGAAGAGCAGCAGGAGCAGCCTTGGCATCCACAGAGGCAAATATTATTAGGTTCCACTGTAAATATTTGGAGTTTTTCGTCACATCAAGTATACGCCGCGTGGACGGCCACCAGCCACTAAATTGTGTACATAACCATATATAATGTATTTTTATTATTAAATAATTAGCGAAGCATTGAAATGTCGTTGTTCCTCTTTGGGCTTTTTTGCTTGTCGTTCTTGGGAAGAAATGCTCAAAGTTGTTGCCTAAGAAAACCAAAGAAAGTTAAGCTTAAATGTGTAAAATAATGAAATCCATCTAATTAGCCAAAGAATTTGTCTTAAGAACTAAGAAACTAAGAAGGATTCTTAAGGTATTTTAGCGTTAAGTAAGAAAAATATTAAAATTAGTTGGATAGTTATAGGAAAATAAAGTGTTTAACGTAATATCATGATTTTCATTGGTCCTTAGGAACTTTAAAAATTAATTAAAAACATTTTCTTTCTCAGGGCTCCAAACCATTTAAATTTGTTAATATTTCAACAGTTATTTATGTACATAAAATCCTTATTCAAACATTTTCTGTTATTAAAAACCTGAGAGCCACTTATTTATGAATATATAGAGAAACCCTCTCATATCGGATACACTTTTTAAGACAAAAAACACAGCATCCCGGCATTTATTGATTTTAGTGCACTTAAATGTATGGCGCACACCTTATGGCATTATGGCATATCTCTACTAAGAATAACTTTGTCTTTTTCTTGTACGGCGAACAAATTGTTAAATGTTACTAGACTAAGACCTCATCTAGCGGAATTATAACCCATAGAACGTATAAGCCAAAGTCCCTGTGTAGCAGTCTGTAAAAATATGCGGATAATGAATGTTATTAAGTCTTAAAAACAATAAAGAATGCAAAAAAAAAAAGAGAAGGTATTTGAGTGCTTGTTTATAGTCAGTTTATAGTCAGTCCAAGGTTTGCATTCCTTTTATAAGGTAAGGTATATTGATTTTAAGATTGCTTAATAATAAGTAATTTTATTTTTTTTAAGGCAGAATGCATCCCATTCCTTTCTCTTCCAGGTCTCTCGTTTTTTCCACCCATTTATTTTAGGTATTTTTGTATACAGCACCCTGTTATCCTGGCGCTCTTGACCTGAAACGGAGAACTCGGAATGGAGAACAAAGGGCGCAGAAAGCACAGACGTTGCCAGCCAGGACAATTGTCCTTGCCAGGCATTCTTTTCGCTGTTATACTTTTTTTTTATTATTGCCGGCAGTGTCATAATATCTCGCCTTGGCGCTGGGACGGCATTCATGTCGTTGCTTCATTTTATTGTTATTATATTTACTTGTCGGATTTGCTGTGTGTATTCCCACCACCACCCCCCTCTGCCATAGATTTTGTCCATATTTTGATGGAGGGAAACACCCCGACCTGGCGATGCGTGTGCCATGCACTTAAACATTTGATTACGTGTCATATATCAACACATTGTACGATTGAATTCTCGCTACGCATGCGGTGGCAGCTCCTCCTCTCCTGGAGTCGTGATTGGGAGCCATAAAGGGCCGGGAATCTGGCCGACCATGCCTGAGTAGATGCAGTTAAAGCCAGGCAAGAACATCGCTATCGGCGGCCATAAATGTGAGCAGCTCCAGACTGCCTTTCTTATGGCAGGCTAATGACTTGGGAGTACTTCGAAGTAACTTGGCTACAAAAAATTAAGAATGTTTATTTTGATAAGTTCCAAGGACTTCGTTAACTGGAAACTTCGGAGGTCGCAGTATCGAATACTAATATGCCCCACCGCGAAAGATTCCCCATTTTGGCTGCCCTTTAAAGCCCTGACAGCAATTAAAAGTTGGCAAAATCTGGTCATAAGGGTTTCTGCTGGCTTTGAAAAGTTACATGGTTTTTTTTCCCTCCTTTTTTCCGTTTTCCGTTGAACCCATTTTGCTTTTTGCTCGTGCTTATTTGCTTAATTTCACAGCGCTTGCTTCGCATGCACAAAGGACGATGGGCGGGGTCAGGACGAGCGGATAAGGACGATTCAGGGGGACTCGTACACAGTGACAGTCAGTCGGAGGCCTTTCGGGGCTGGGCTGTGTTGCTTTTTATATTTATTACAGCCACTTGCATCGCATTTTGTTTATATGCTTTTAATGCAATTAGCACGCTTTTCACTTTGATTTACGCCCGGACGGAGACTGAGAATCCGGATCGGAGATACGAGCGCCATCCAAGAGGAGAGCCAGAGGGGACAGAAAGGGACAGTGCCTTGACAAAAGGGACAAAGTGACTGACTGCCACACACACCCGAGTGGCGTGGAGTGGAGTGCACTCGCCCTCCTCCCACCCCTCCCTACATTTGTGCTACGCCCCTTGCCCGGTTTGGCTGCCATATTTATGAGTGGGCCGCTTTCATCCTTTGTGCTGCCCATTTTAGCATTTGTGTTTGCAGTCGCATTCTCAATGCGCCGCCATTATCCTCATTTGTCCTTTATTTATTGTAGTCCTCTTCGCCTGTCGCTCTTTTCAACACTCCTTCTCCCTGAACTGTCTGGTGTACTTTCTAATTAAAAAATAATTAACATGATTTAATGGTTTATATTTTAAAGTAACTTTTTCACTTACGAAAAAAAGTTGTATCAAACATGAAAATTAACAACTCATCCTTTTCAATGAAGAAAATTATATACATTTTTTATTTTTATGTGTTGATGATTATTTAATAGAATGATATTTAATTTAAAAGTTTACTTCCAGCTGATATCGATAAGTTTTCTGTGCGGCCTTATTCAATACTGCAATATCACTGTTAAATGGGCACTGTTAACTTAACAGAGTTTACCAATACCGATATTCCACTATCGAGTAAATTGATCGACAGCAGTGTTGTAAACTGCGCAGCATTAACAAAAATGGCCGATCTGTTTAATAAAGATGGCCGTCCTCTTTGTCAAAAATGGCCGTCCTCTTAAATAAAAATGGCAGTCCTTTTTAAATGGCGTTGTGAGCTAAATATGTATGTCGTTGTTTTGAAAATTATTTCAAGTGATTGCCAATGTATGGATTCATGGAGGAAACATACACCTTTTGAAAGGAGCTAGAAATAATGAATAGAAATGTAGAAAGTTAGCGACATCATAATTGGGAAGACACCCCAATGCCTTATGCTAGAATTACTCCCATTTTCAGCGAATCTTTTCCCCTGACTGCATCTGCTTATGCATTTTCATTAGCGTCTCGTCTCTGTCAACGTCATTGCCACCATCCGACAGTCGAGTGCTTTGACCCAACCCTTCCCATTCCGTCAGACGCCCCTCTGGTTGCTTCTTCATCGTGTTCAGCCCTAATGCATATTGTTTGTGTCCTCGAGCGTAATTTGCTGCCTCGTTTGTTTTTGTTATTGCTTCACTCCGTTTCGCTCCGCACTGCTTTGAGCTGTTTTGTTTTTCTCGGCGCTGATGGGCGCAATTTTAATTACGATTTGCTCACTTACATTTCATTCTGCTGCTAATACATGGCCCGCAGCTTCCTTCGATTGACTGACTGAGTGAGTGACTCGCTGACTGACTGCCTGCTGATTACACTTCAATCAACCGGAGCCCGTAAATATCAATCAGGACGCGCGAGGCCTGGAGTTCAAGGGCCAAAAGGGTGGAGCGTAGCGAGTTGAGAAGCGCCGTCAGCAAAACTCATTTAAAACTAATCAACAAGTATCTGGGAAAATTAAGCCAAGACGAAGACAAACACGATTAAATGGACCGCAATGGAAGCGAAAAATTAGCTACGACTGAAGGCAACTCTTATCTACAATAGAATTATTTTGAACCAATAATCGCAGCTTATCTGCAAATAAATGCATTCCAGTGGCACCTGTAATTTCAAATTTAATCAAACAGCCTGTAATTCTTCCCACACGATTTCCTCACATTTCTGGCTTTACTTAAGCGCTTTACAACCTGTCCAAGGGCCCCACAAGATCCCTGAGCAATCAGTGTGCGCCCAGCTCGAGTCCTGAGCACTGGACCCATTCACAGATAATTCCAATTGAATGCAGGTGGCAGGAACAGGACCAGGACCAGGACCAGGACATGCAACAATTACCGGGGCAAGGAGTGTTAAGGCTAGTTCCAGTTTGCCACTTGCCAGCCTGGCTTTTTGTTAATTTTTTAATACCCACAGCTGTGTCCCGGGCCCTCTGTAAATCTCTCGTCTCCGTCCCAGCCAGCTTCTTGGATTGCCTTGTACATTGTAGAGAGCAATTTCCATTAATTTTGTGTGCAACTCAACTGAAACGTAAATGAACAAAGGATCTTGCCTTCAGGTGAACACCCATCAGGCTGAGGAGAGGATTCCCGAAGAAATGTTTGCCATTGATAAAATTTACTAAGCTCCCCCTCCTGCTCTGCAATGCTCTGGGAACTACTTCGGGGCCGGGCGATTCCATATCCCCCCCAACAAGGCTAAAACAAAGACTAAGGAGACAGAGGGGTGGTGGTGGAGGTACTATCAGCGGCATCGGGTGTTGATTGTGCTAAATAACTGCACAACAATGGCCTAAGTACGTTGATAGAAAAGTAATGAAAAGCCAGCGGCATCCAAAAGGGGGAACCGAACAGAAAAATACCAAAGCCAGGGGCAGAGCGGCGAGGGGCGAGGCCGGAGCCAGTGCCAGTTGATTGGTTGCCCAACAAAGGCTAATTCGCTGGCTGGCCCCGGTCCCGGCCCTGGCAATAATTGGTAAAAGTCAGGGCTTGAGCCAAGCCAGAGAACAAAAAAAAAAAAAACAAGGAGAGTATCTACGATTGCAGAACAAGCAGCGAAATCAAAATGGGAAAACATTTCGGGACAACTTGCCTTTTATACTCTCATCAAAAGTCGAAAATGGTAAAAATATTTTTAAAAAACCTTTAGATTTGAGACAAATTTGTTAAAGTTTAAGGAGGAAATCAAACTTTATCCCAATGTGAATAGCATTTGAAAGCCAAAAAGAGCATCCCAGTAGCATCACAAAGGACGAGATTGCCGCAGAACATGGAGAAAATCAAAAAACAAAAGACGAAAATTGTGTAAAGTGGTTTTATGGGGCAACAAAATAGAAAAATAGGATTTACCACACTTACATGTAGACACACAGAAAAGGCAGTTGGGGAAACTGGACTGGGACTGGGACTGGGATTGGTACGCCTTAAGGTTAAAGTAAAGATTGCAGCAGCGGCTCAAATGGATTTACGTGTTGCGAATTTTAATTAAACGATAAAAAAAAGCGGAGCAACAAAAAAATTACGGACAGCAGACGTAGACACATCTCTCAGGCCAGAGAAATAGATGACCAGGCCAGAAAAGTACAGAATAGAAACCAGTGGCGCACTGGCCAAGTCTG
This sequence comes from Drosophila varians, assembly GCA_018150405.1. NCBI lineage: Eukaryota > Metazoa > Arthropoda > Insecta > Diptera > Drosophilidae > Drosophila > Drosophila varians. The sequence goes on from JAECWK010000125.1 coordinate 5,420,416, forward strand.
GCCAAGAGGGCACTGCGTGTGCTTAGTAAAAATTTATGGGCCTAGTCTGGCAGAAGAAAAAGTTAAGGGGAGAGCCAAGTAGCGGCATCATTTGGCCATTGTGAGTGTTCCTATTTTTCACACCCTTCCTGGGAAGGCATGTCAGGGTTAAGTTGGCCTAAAAAACTAAAAAAATATTCATGAAAAAAAGACAAAGTAATATTTTAAGTACAGAGCGTATGCTTAAAAAACGTGTGGATATAATTTTAAAGGTAACATTTATTTACTTAATTGGTAAACTAACAAAGTCCTTGTACCCTTGGATTCCCTTTCTGCCTTTTTGCTATTCATTGCGGTTCACTGGTGTAAAATTTAATTTACGAGCTTGTATTTTCAATATGTTTGCCCTCTCACCTTGCACCCCGCTGCTCCTTTTTATACCCTCCCCAGTGGCCCCCTTAAATGTGATTAACATTAAATCATATAGATGGAGGGGCATGGTCATATCTCTGGCAAACACCTGACCACGCGCCGAGACCATCTTCAATCTCTTTGGAACCGCAACCATCTCGGCATCGCAAGCATCATCCCGGGGCTGGACAATTACACTTGGCCCCTGCCATTCATTTTCACGCACGTACGATTTTTTCGCACACAATTTTCACCTCTGCGGAAAACCCGAAATGAAAAACAATAAATGTTTCGGGTGACGGAGATGCGAGGGCGAGAACGGGGCGCGAGGGCAAAGGCAATGGCATTTAGGGCTACGCTTTTTGTTTGCTAATTTTCTTAGCCAGCGAGATAGAGGCGGCTTGTTGATAAGCCAAATGCCATTAGCTTCCTGCCCGTTTCCTTTCGGGCTGGAAACTTTCCAGCAATTTGTTTGATTTGCCGCTTATTGGACTTTGCGTTTTGCATAAGCAATAAACATAAATTATCAATATGAAGGAGGCCCTTGCGGCCCGGAGGATGGGGTTCGCTGACCGCTGGACTCCTGACATTTATTTATGCCCATAAGTCACTAAACGAAATGGAAAGGAAAACGGGAGAAGGCATCCTTTCCGACGGACGGAGGGAGGGCCTCTCTGGGTAATGAATATTTTAAAACACCCGCGAATTCCGCAATTAAATAAAGACTTTATTAAATGATTATAAATAATTAATCGCCAAGAGTGAAAATTGAATTGATTTAAGCGGGGTGAAAATCCATCAACCAAGAAACCGCGAAAATCGCACACGGAAAAATCCGCACGAACACACGGTATGGCTGAACGAGTTTCTAATAAAAAATGAAAATGGTCGCCATAAAAGGCAGCTCACAATTTGAACGAATTAAAATGCGAAAATCCGATATGCTTAGAGCCAAAATCAAAAGGATTAACGTCAACGGCGTGGCGATATGGGTTAAATAAAAAAAAAAAACCGAGGGGAATACAAAAAAATGGAAAAGCACGAAAAACCTGTGGAAAAGCGAAGCGAAATCCAAACAAAAGCAAAAGTTGCATCGATATTTGGGGAGCACTCCCACTGTGTGACTGGGTGTGGGTGATATGTGAGCTCCTGTGATATACATGAGCACTTTCTAAACTACTTAAAATATTTTGTTGAAGCTTAACAAAAACAAAATCAACGAAAACCCAAAAGTTATCCTGCCCGATCCCTCTTCATCCTCCATCGTCCATCCTCCATCTTCTCAAATGGATTTTCAAGCATCTAAACGAGAGGTATCGTTTTCATATGTGCTCCAAGGACACTCTACAATTTATTGGGACATAATGAAGTGGCATTTCTTTAAATATATATTGATTTAAAATTTGTATATAATTTATTTCAAGTTTTAATTTTATTTAATGTCTTGATGTATAATTGGAATTAAGATTTAAGGATTTTTAAAGTGTAAAACTTAGCTGCACCTGCACAGTGATGTATCTTTCACTTTCCTGCATGCGGCAATGAACCGTGAAACCGTAAAATGTTATGTTCTGAAAATCTGAAAATTTTTACCGCGCTTCAAAGCGTTGCTACTCCACTCCCAGCGCCTTCTTCTGGAGCTACTTGTATGGCTGCCGTTGCCAGGACTTTCCACCTGCCAATAATGTTGTGTGCGCTGCGCTGCGCTTCGCTTGGCATCTGCACCTGAACTTTCCCGAGTTTGGTAGCTGAAAGCCAGTTTCTCCACAACATCTCCACTTTGCGGTGTCTGGCCCATTGGGTTTAGTCCCACCAATGGTGTCTCACTTACAGCTTTTGGTATACCTTTTGATTATATAGATTTTGTAAAGGAAAACCAGAAATTTAAAATTATTAATTGAATTAATAAAAGTCTCAAGATTTATATCCTAAAATAGTAAGTAAAGCTGTGAAAATTGATTCCGCATCATACTGCTGCTTCCCATGTTTAACTTTCTTGAGTTGTTGTAAGGTCTTTAAGGATTTACCCAGGACTTTACAAGTTCTTCAGCTACCTGTACAGGTGCTCAGGCATCAACAGACGCCCCCACACAATATCCTACCGTGTGGGTGTACAGCCTACAAGGAATGTAATTTTGAGAACCTTGTTAAATAAATTTAATATGGCCACGGCTATCGATGGACATGACCACTTAGGACTTGTACATTTTTAATAAACACCAACGGAACGGTGGATGGCCCAGGCACGTGTCTAAACCTCATCCACCACCATCCTGGGAAGGTGCATTCGCTCTAGTGAAATCCCCGTTGGGGTATCCTTTTTGGCCAAGTTAGCCAGCGATTTGCTTTCGAAACTTTCAAAGAGCAACAGCCCCAGCACACTTAATTTACGAATAAACGCGCATAATTTTATATCCACACAAGACCCAAAACCCAGGAACCCCGGACTCCCGGACTCCCTAACTCCTCCGGCTCTTCCGGCCCAACCCGCTCCCGCCCCCATCTCTTAGACGCTGTCTAAAGTTGTTGGCATATGAAAAGGCTGCCAACGTGGCGTGTTATAATAATTTCTCAGGCTACGCATGTGTGCTAGCGCTAACGTGCCACTGTGTGTGCGAGTTTTGGTAGTTGAAAAGTTTGTTAACCAATGTCTGCTTGCGGGCGAGGCGCAAAATTCTCCTCAAGGTGTGCCTGGCACGCAGCTAAGTTATACACTTGAGAAAATTATATGGGCAATAGGTTATACGCTCATCCTTATTTTCCAAACATTTGATCCATTTATTTCTGTCAGTGGACAGACACACACCTAGGACACCGCCTGTGCCTGTCTGACTGCTGGTCTTTTGTGCAACTTTTTGCGATTTGCCTTTGCCCGAACCGCTACTGTTCGCGTTACTTTGCCGCCCCGGAGCTGTCACGCCCCCCTTTACCTCTGTCGTTTGGTCTTTTGCTTCATGTATGCTAAAAACTTAAACCAAACTTGCACCCACCCACACACAGGTGAGTGCACCTGCACGCATGTGGAACCCTTTTTCGCCTCCGCCATTGGCATTTCCAGAGCAATTTGTTTTTTTTTTCTTCTTTTTTTTCGGGTAAAAGTTTTCGCCGCGCTTTGAAATTGGTTGTTCTTGGAGTTGTTGTCTTTGATGATGATAAAAGCGGTAAGGAGCAGGGGGGGGCGGGGAGGGGAGTGCCAAGGAGAAAGGTGAAAGCAGGGGCGCGTTGGACCGCAACTGGGGAAAGCGCGAGCTGCGCAAACAATGCGCAATGAGGGCAACAACAATACTAAGAACAATAGCAACAAATCAAGTAACAGTGCCGGGCCGAAGGAAAAATAATAAAACGCTTGCCAACCGAAAGGAATTCCAACAATCCAGAACAAACTGAGCAAAAAAAGTGAACGATTCGGCGGTAAAAATTGTTAAAACCTTTTACGCAACTAGATATTTTTTAATACGGTCAAAATGGTATGTATTTTTTTTTTAATAAAAGATGATAATCGTCATGTAATATAAACTTGTTAGCGCAAAAACGAATCACTTTGTCATTTTAACTCTAATAAACATTAACCACAAACCACAAAGGTATTAACAATAAAAAAAAACAAAAGCTTTCACTTATTAAAATTCATCATAAACTCTAATTAATCGCAATTTAATCCGCTTTTGCAGTTCGTTACCTATTCAATTTTTGAGAAACAATTAAGGGGGAGAATTTGTTACTAAAGATTATTTCTTTAAAGTATTTGATTTTTGTCTAATAAACTGTTTTAAAGGCAATGCTATTCTTGGGAGGGTTTGTAAGTAATGTTTATTGAATTATTTCATATCCGATCCATCATTTAATTAATAGGATTGTACAAGCAGGAGCTCAGGGAAGTGGCCGGAAAAGCCCTTACCGGATGTAAAGATCCCTTTGGACCAATTATAGAGTTGTCAGTGTCATAATTTGGGTCTCTCATATGGAAGACTATGAAAATTTATATTAAATTAACATTTTACTCAATTTTAATTTTTTATGAAACTCTTGGTAATACCAGTTTAAACTTTAATGAAAACTTTATTCTTATTGCCAATTATTTTTGCAATTCCTGGAATTATCTTGCAACAAGGCGATAGCCTTGATCCGTGGCGCTTATATGGGAAACCTTAGGGTAAGACACGTGGACAGATGTCAAGTTCAGCAGCAATGAAGCCGCATTACCGCACAAAAGCCAACCATTGTGGAGCAAAAGGAGGCGGAATCTTTTGTGACACACTGGCAGGAGGTAGTTTCAACGTCAATTAGATGATGTTTACTGCATTTGCCACAAATTGACAAACTCGTCGATGGCACAAAGGGACTCTCCCACTCCGCAGGCAACCACACGAGAGCCAAACACAAAAAAAAAATGTAAAAAATATGTAAAGCAAAGACAAGGAAAACCGAAATGAAAATTCAAAGCAAAGGAAAATATGCCAGAGCACAGGACTGGAGAAATTGTTGCTATTCCTGGTTTGCGGCTATGTTCAATTCTGTTGACGTTATCAAAAGCTGCGGCACAAATACAAAAATAAAAAATAAGAAGAAATCAGGAAGTACATATATATATATATATATATATATATAATACAAACAAAAAAACTTAAAGGAAGAAAAGGATACAAGTAATTTGCCAAGGGCAATGTGGGCACAGCGGAAGTTAACATTGAAAAGGATTACGGAGTGCCAGGGACGCGTCTTTTGTATCCAACTCCCCTTCGTGCCAGTGCGAAGTCTCTCGATTTCTCAGTTTCTCGCTCGACTTTCTCCCTTCCTATCTTGTGTGTGTCAGTGTTGACAACAACCAGTTAGCATCGCTAGCGATTGGGCCATTTGTCGCTGCCCCTTGGGTCCTTGGCTGGCAGTTCCTCCTCTGCCTGCATGTATTTTTGCCATCTTTTGGCCCTGATTCCCCGCAAAGTCCTGCTGCCAGGGCTACAAAGTAAAAAGTTAAAGATTTTCTGGTATTGGGATTTCTTTATTATAAGAAATAATATCCCATCTTACCTGTAAAACGATTTTTAATGAAGCAATGTTTTTATTTTTACCAAATAAAGTTACTTCCTTCCACTGCAAATATTTCAAGTCCTCCGTTTGTGGGAGCCCCCCAGATTCCTTCGCCTTTTATACTTTTATACTGGCAAATTGAAATTTGCATTTTGATTAGCTGGAGCTCAATGACAGTCCAAGGTGTCCTGCTCAACCCATCTCATGCCATTCATTTTCATTTGCTCAGGGCAGGGAAAGTGTCAGAGGGAAGAGCGGTAGCTGAGGCATATGTGGCCATAATGACTCCATAATCCCCTTTTCAGGCACAAAGCCCTCTTCTAGTGACTTCGCCAAATTATGACATTTACTTACTAATTTCCTTCCTAAATGCATTCTCTCTGCGAGATGTCCTGCAAGCATGATACCAAGGAGTATATCTCCACAGCCGGCATAAGTTGTTAACTTAAGCCCTAACAGAAGCTTTTACTGTCGAGAGCTGTGTGTGTGTGTGCGTGAGTTCTCGTGCCCCGTGCCCCGTGCCCCGTGCCCCCGATCTCCTCTAGATTCAGTGCAGATTCCCACTCGAATTACCCCCCAGCCCGCACCACCTTTATCCATTTGCAGGATTCCCGCAAGCGGTTTGAGTGTGCGGAAGGAAATGTGAAATTTTAAGTGAACTAGGATTTGGCTTCATAGAGGAGAGACAGGCTCTGGCTCCTGACTCCTGACTGCTGACTTCTTGGGTTGGGTCTGATTCCTGGCTCTGACTACTGACATTGCCAATTGTTTTGGGTTTTCCGGGGATACTGCAAACATGTGTATCGGGCAATACTGTTGGCACCTGACAACTCATTTCCCATTCACACCCATTATAGCAACTCCAAGAGGATGGATATTGCATTGAAGGCCTTTGATTTGATTTTTAAAGGTAATAAAGCCTTTAATTGTTCCTTTAATTGTTGTCTTTTAATTGGAATTGTGAAAAATACACCTCAATTATTTTCCTCAATCAACAATCATTTCCGTGGAACCTTTAAGGACCTCTGAGTATTTACTTTCCCTACAATTACTCGACGCAATCAGGTATTAATTTGCCTTCAATTCATTCATTTTTTTAGAGGCTCTCCTTGTCGTGTTTATAAATTTATTTGGGCTTTATTTACTGCGGTTTCGCGTTCGGAGGCTCATTAATTTGGCAATTTGTATGCAAAATGCACACGCAGGGACCAAAAACCAGTCCCATTCCCTCCGCCCGGCAACTGTCCGATGGCTGTCATTGTCTGGTGTAATTAGAAGGCTGTTAATGAATTTCATTTGTTTGTCGGCCTGTCGACGGAATTCCGTATTTTTTGTAGTCTTTTTCGGTTTGGTCTGTCCACTTCTGTTGTTTTGTCATTTTGTCCACTTTTGCTTTCGTTGCGCATACGTAATGTTTGCATTTGGCGAAGGATATCTTTTACCGCTAAGGATATCTTATATTTTATATATTTATAACAAAATAGGTTCCATTCCCATGATGATAGAGTATTCAGGGTTTCTATTTTTATTTATTATGTCCTGCAAATATATTTCTTTTGTTTGGTGGCCACTCTTCCACTGCCGGTTGGTTGATAGTTATTTAATTTTTAATTACTTATGACGGTCGAGTGGCGGGGACAGCATCCAAGCTTGGGCTGGGATCGGTTTTTTTTGGGATTGGCTGTTTGGGCATTGAAATGTGAAATTAAATTTGCTGTCGCGCACTTTTGTGTGGCACCCATGTCTTTGGCAATTAATTGTTTAATTTTGTTATTTAAAATTAATGATATGTTTTTCATATGTCATTGCACATCTGTACGTGTATTTTATATAAAATCGCATCAGGTACACACACCATTTTTTTTGCACTTTTATGGCCATTTAAAACGGCAAATAACGTTGAAACATTCATTTCAATTATGCAGATAAGCGCAAATGTAATGAAAGCTGAACAAGAGGATTAATAAGGACAAAGCGACACGCGGCTTAAAGTCAACTTAATGAGTGCCAGTGCCAGAGCCAGGACCAGGCCAGAATTTCAGTTCATTGATTGAAAGTCCACATGAATGACAAGCGTTAATTGTTAGGCTTCCAAAGTCATGTTGTCAAAATATTAAAATATTTTTGAAATTTATATTTAACAATGAAACCTACATAGAAGAATAATAAAAAGGACTATTTAGTGAATTAACTTGTCCTTTTAACAATTGAAGTGTACCTTTTATAGTGAAACTTTCATTGATTTGGTGACCGCATTGAATGGATAATTATCATTTTTTGTGTATTTATATTTTCGCATAGATTTAAAGGCCATTATTGCGAAAAAGTACTTGACTAGCCAATGAATCGAAAGCTCTTGATGCAGGATTAATGAAAGCGGATTACGATTCCTATTATGGGTCACAAAAAATGCCATGAATTAATTTAGAACAAGAGTTAGTGGGCTCTAAATATTTATGTTTAAGAGTATACTTTTTACAATTTTAATCGGGTATACCTTTAAAGAAAATGCCACTCATTGCATTAGGGACGCAACATTGTCCTTAATTCCATCATCATTATTGGTTGAGGACTTTTACCAATGGCTTTTAAGCCTTATGGCTTGACATTCGATGATCTTTTTATTGCCATTGCCGCACACAAAAGTGTCTGGAAAAAAGTAAACTGCAAAAGCCATCACACAGTCACTAACAATTGCGGCATCGGTTAATGGAAATGTTTCTGTTATTGTAATACATTTATTAAACATAATTTGAGCGAATGAATTTCAACATAATTCAGAGACAGACACCGAGGAGGGAATGCTCCAGAGGGGTAATGAGAATAAGAGTTGGCGGCAGAAAGCGACTGCAATTAACATTCATTGTCATGAGCAATTTTTTTCTGCATTTTTCACCATCGATTCGAGCTGAGCCATTTGCAGCGCGATAATTATGGCCGCCCAAAGGTTGGATGTCAGGGAAAAGAGTCAGAGGACGAGGCATATTTAAGAGTATTAAAGTATCATTTAAAAAAGGCCACAGATCGCACTGCTAGACAGGCTCTTAATAAATATTTGCGAGCTTACGACCTGGTGATGGCGCGCCCATATAAGTAGGCAACACTTTTTGAACACGGATTTCTGGCCAGGATTTCCGTTGGAGCAACGCACTTTTTTTTTGGCCCAAAACAGACATCAGCTGACTGGCCTTTTGATGACTGGCTAAAGTGCACACGTAAACACTTAACATGACTCCGGATACATTTGGGAAGGGTCAGAACATGGCACGGTATGCTGCTGATGACTGAGTTAATTTTTCAACTGGAAACGTGGGTGGGCCGGCGACTAATTTAAGAGTGAAAATCATTTTCGGCGGCGCTTTTCCTTTCGGGCTAGTTGCCAATCAGGTCACGAACTGTCGCTTCAGTCCGGCTCTCGGGCCCAGATTTTTCATGTTCTCGTGTTGCTGTTGCCAGGTGAAAGGGTCACAGAGAACATGTTCATAATGTGCGCTAATGTGCATAATGTATGCGAGCCAAAAACCAGACACGCATACTTGCACACCCACAGTACACGTCCCACACATATACACAGCACACACACACACACAGTTTACCTGTACCAGGTAAACACGTGCAACAATAACAACAACAGGAACAAGGCGAAACAGGCAATTTAACAAGCCATCAACGCTGATGGTGCTGACAATGATGTTGATGATGGGACGGAATCGCCAGCAATAACAACAAACATCTGGAATAACAACAAGGCCAAACAGCAGCAGCTACAACTACAATCGGTGGCAATGCGGCCATACTTTGTTGCACCCAACCACCGCACACACCTGACACACCTGACACAACATTTATCATTTTATAAAGAAGGAGTTAATTGGCTAAACATACTCTTGGTTCGAAGCGGAAACTAGAAATTTCTCAGAACGCCTCAGCAGAAAAGTTACTTCGCATAATAAATAAAGCAAAACTCTGGTTGGCTGCAGTTTTCCAGGAGTGGCAAAGTAAGCAGCCTCCTTTGGCAGCAGGACTTTACTTATGCCACTTTGCAAACGGACGCGGAAGCATGAAAATTAAGGCAATTCAGAGCGGGGTATGCTGCTCGTCACGTCCTCCTGCAAGGATCACGTAGTGACCCACACGCTTGAGCCAAAAAGGGAATATTTGATGCAAAACTTTGCCTTTGCCAAGGCAGCGCTTATCTTTGCTGCCGCCGCCGTTTCCGTTTCAGCTTCTGCTGCCTTTGCCTCTGCCTTTGCTTGGGATTTGGCTGGAATGGCTGTTCGGGTTGCACATTCAATATTTATTACGCATGCGACCGGATGACACGCTCGGCTGGAACGAAGCCAAGGCCGACAGCACACCTATAAGTGGCTTAATTAGTGCGACAAAGTGTTCGCCAATTCCTGCCCCTTCAAATCCCGAAAGTTGCGGTCCTTAATCGGCTTACTGGGCGACTAGGCAGTCCCAAGGATCCTTCTTGCCTACCTGAAAATTCCCATTGAAATTGGCTTCCAAATAGTGCCTCGTTGTGTGCGAAATGGTACTACTATCATGATCCAAATCACTTTTAAATGAAAATAATACTTTTTTAAGCAATTTAATTACGTTAAAAGTGAAGAATCAGAGATTTTATCCCCTCCGCTCTCGCACATTGTCGTTGCCCCGGGCGGTGGAATGTAACAATTGAGGCGCCAGACACGCCCACCCTTCAACATGCCGCCTCTCCCCATCTATCCACATAAAACCGAGCTGTTGATGGCTTTCGGTCAGCACAGGGAATTCGAGGATTCGCACTGGCCGGACACACATAACTCAGCGGAGCGACTGGCAATGAAGGCAATGCATCCGGGGCCTCGTGGGCTGCCAACAATTAACAGCATAAATTTAAATATGCAATTAACACAACAGCTTGATGTCCAAAAAAAATGCAATAAAATCCACAGAGTCTGAGCTACAGAGAAGAAAACTAATGGAGCGGGGAAGAGGGAATTGAAATTAAAGGCACACAGTGTTCAGAGTATCCAACAAAGTTAAGAAGTAAATCCCTTAGTCCTGGGAGTGATTTCATTCATTTAATCCTTGATTTCATATTTCAGGGAATCGCCCTTAGAATTTATTAATTATGCAAAACATTTGGATGGCAATGGCCACTGTGAGTGAGTCTACAAAATATAAAAAAACACTCAAACTAAGTGGGAAAGGACTGGGCCCCTCGCAAAATGGAAATTCGAACAGGAAAAACAGCAACAAAGAATCAACAATAAAATAAGCAAAAAAAAAAAGGACTCTGGCGACAATAAAAAAGGCCAAAGGTCATTTTGACACATGCACACGACTACACCGAACAGTGAAATGCATTTGATTGTTTGTGTACTTTTTAATGCTTTTTTTTTCTTTTGTGGGACTGCATTTTTTTTTGTATGGAACACGCAAAAATCGAGTAAAAAAATACAATTTTCCGCTTTATTTGCGCAATGCTGGCCAAGCCACAACAACAGCAAAAATGACAAGGGCAATGTCTGTACGTTATATGATACTGGCTCTGCCCGCTCCGCCCCCACAGCCTCGGTGGGCTTATTGCAGCTTGCTGCCACGCCCCCTGCGAGGACCCCCCGCCCCGCAGCAGTCGTTGCCATAGCCACATGTCAATATTTTTGCGCTTCGGCCTCAGTTACAAGGAGCCGCAGGGGATTCGTCCTGTTAAATTTATTTCAGTGCAGCGGGAGACCCTTTACCGATGTGTAAATTGACGCTCGAACTGCCCATTTAATGAAATTAAAACAAAATTTCAGCGCAAATTTAATATTGAGTAGTAGCCGGGCTGCGTGCAGGAGGCAATAATATAATAATAAGCATAATAATGGCATTAAAATTATTGCACCTGGCCGCTGCGGCGGACAGTAACACGGGATATCATGAAAAATAGCGCTGCTCAATTACAGGAGTCAAATGGCAAAGGCGATTTCAAAAGTCAATGCATTAATGTAGTTGCTGGCATGTTGTTTGCATTTTTGCTGCTTTAATCATTTGCAACACAACGAAAAGTCATCGAAATTCGGAAGAAGAGAAAGGATTTGAAGGTAACAAAGAAGAACTTAGAGAAGTACTAACAAAAACGCCTAAAATAATTAACAAGAACGCGGGACTACTCGCAGAGAAACCCCAAGCGATGTTGACTTTCATGGAAGATCGGCTTCTCGAGTTGGTCGGGTTGTGGCTCGAATTTCAGCAACTGCTCGATGGTATAGCGCTTCACGATTCTGCCAAACTTGTTGTAGAGCGTCGTCACCGGGCCTTGAGGCTTGGGACGGGGCGTCCAGCGGGGAAGGGGTCGCCAGTGGGTGAGATTGCCCTTGCGTTGCTCGCTCTGGAGCAGCTGGGCCGGCGGACAATAGCGAGGTGTCCCTGCGGCCTTGGCATCTTCCTGCTTGACGGTATGCGATGGCAGCATGTTGTACGAAGCCGAGGACACCAGCGGCTGATTTGTTGAAAGCTTCACATGAGGCACGGTTGGCACCTGATTCTCGACCTCCGTTTCGGCTTCCTTGTCGGCGGCATCCATCTGCGCCAGGTCCCTGACCAGGCACTGTGCGTCCCACTCCTTGGTTGTCGGAATATATCGTTTGGTGGCGACCGTACTTGCCTGCGACTCCTTCTGCCCGTTGATCGAGCGAATAATATTTTGTGTCGGGGGGGCCTGGATCTGTTTCTCCTTAGACACCTGTGGCTGTTGCACCTGTTGCAGCTGATGGGCCTTCAGCTCCGCTTTCATTTCACGCAAAACCTTTTCGATTCGGTCCTTTTTGGCCACTCTTAGGCGGTCCACTCGAATCCGTTCCTCGGGCGAAAACCGGACCGGGGATCGGGAGAGATGTATAACTACCTTGGCATTTTCAGGCGTTTCCTGGTCTTCGCTTGCAGTGGTTAAAGGACCCCTCATGCGTCGTTGCTCCACCAACTTTAGGGCCTCCAAGGCCACCTTGCGCTCCTGTTGTCGCCGCTTCTCTTCTGGATCTTTGCGTTTTTCTGGAGCCAGTACATCATTTTGTTGGGCGGCCGCCGATGTAGTGGGCTCCTCGTCCTTTGACGATTTGGTTTTAGCTTCGGAGGGTTTGACGTCCGACGGTGCTGCCTTGCTCTCCTCTTTTGCCTTTTTAACCCGCTTAATGCGCGGCACAATCATGTAGTCGACGTCGTTGAGTAAAACCACCTGGCAACTCCGGGCGGCTAAAAAATAAGGATCAACTTTAGGAGTCGCTCGATGCTATATTGGTTACCTTTCTTACTTTTTTTAGGGAATCCCTTCCACGGGAGTGTTAATTTAGTCTTTGGTTTCTGCTCAGAACTCGTTTTAGAACTTAAATCTCCATCACTTTCCGCTTTCGTCAAGTTTTCTCTCTTGCAACGCGGAACGAACTCCTGGGCATTGACATTTAGCTTAATGGTGGCGCCTCCCGAGACTCCAGATTCCTCCACGTCATCTTCAGTGTTTCCCTTAACGAAATGGAGATTCGGTATGGGCGACTTAAGGATCTCGAAAAGGGCATGACTCTTTGTCAAATTGTTCATGGCTTCTATCCAAGATTCTACTCTTTGACCCAATGCTTCTATCTGTGACTGTTGCCTGCTATTGTGAAGTTGTTGCAGAACAATATCTGTATATATATGCGTATGGCCGGAGCTTCTAGGTGATATGGGGAGTTTGTCAAGTTTGAGGGATGTGGCAAGGCTTGCTGAGACGCACCGATACCTATTATATAGGTAATTGTCTATTTTATTTAATTGTAGAGGAGACTTTCAACCCTAAAGGAAAGTGTGGATTAAGGGGTTTTGCCAACTTGTTGAGAAGCTTTCATTCTACAGGCTCAAACAAAAGTAAATATCCAATCGCCAAGCAATCCATGCACGTTTCGCAATTGTTGACATTTATTCGCACAATAAACACAAAGCAGCCAAGGAAACATGGCTAAAATAGGTGGAGTCCTCAAGGAGAAGGATGGAGATGTGCCTGGGCAGCAAAGGCAACCTATGCAGGGGGTAAACGACATTCAATAAAACGTTTGAAAATATCATGGCTGGAGACGGAAGACTGGAGAGGAGCATGCTAAGATGGAGATGCTGTGCGAAATGAAATGAAAGAAGCGCACAGAAATATGCAATTTCACCTCAATCAGAGTTGTAAAAACAAACAAACAATGGCCAAAGAGCAGTGAGCTCTACTGCTCTGTTCCTTTCCGTGTACCCTTTTCCCTTCTGAGCTCTTAGCCAGATGTCATGTGAGCCACATGCTGGGGCGCTGCTTGAATCCTCGGTACCAGCCTCGTTACCCATTCCCATTTCACTTTTCGTATCGTTTTGCAAGCTCTGGCGAAAATGCAAAGAGCAGAAAAATGCAATAAGTAAGACGTAATAACTGGAGCTCAAGAGCCGAGAATGCTTGGCTTTATAATCAGGTAGTTGGAAGAAAGTAACCAGCACTTTCACCAGCCTAAAGCCTAGGGAAAAGATAAAGTTTCTATTACTTTAAAAAGCCATAGAAAAAAAACACGAAAGGATACAATTATTGTAAATTATGTATATCAATTAGAAAGTTGCCGTTTGCCAAAATGTGCAAAAATTTCAACAACATTGTCCGACAACTTGTAGGTCATTTGGGGATTACCACAGAGATTGGCATCCGCACATTCACTTATTTATCTATGCATGGCATGGAGTTGGCCAACATTTTTGTACGTAATTCGACTTGGGAAGTAGGTGAAAGTGGAGGCGGTGGCCAGTAATGCATTTGTGGTCAATTGCCGGTCCGTGGGACAGGGGCTGTGGTATGAGGGATGAGGGATGGGGGACGAACTGGAGGCACTGACATCATTTTAATAATAAAATTGTTAACAGAATTGCTGTGCTTTGTGGGGCACGGGCCAAACACAAAAACATGTGTTGGTCTTGTTACCAGCCAAAGCACACATATGCACCGAAAGAAATTCCACTTACATTAGTTATTAAACTCCAAAATATGGGTAGTTGTTACAAAAAGTGTGTCCCGTATTTTGTTCGGTGCTTCAAACAATTTTTGAGGGCCCCTCGACGACGACCTCAATGTTGTCGGTGTCGCTGGTTCTGTTCCTGTTTTGGTCCTGGATCCGTTTCGGGCTCCTGCAATCCAAATAAAATGGCCGACGTGTGTGTGTGTACGCACAACTTTTGCCATATTTAATCGTATTTGCACAAACAACAACATACACCCAGCAAGCAAGAGGGATATGTTTTTTGTTTGGATTTTAGTGTTGGCAATTGTAGCCGACAGTGGAGCAGGAGACAGAAACAACAGGAGCCCAATGCGGACTGCTCACTTTTGGGCATTTGCTTATTATTGTTAGAAACTTTTGCATTGCGCAACAAAAAGACCACACTTCCCACACAATTGGCCTGGCCTCCTTGTTGCGTGCTGGGCCAATGTGTTTTTAGAATATTTTGTAACACAGAAATTACCTCAGAAATGGCCGAGAAACGAATGCAACTAGAGATGACAGTGCAAGAAATGGAAAGGATACTTGAAGCTTACGAATAAAAAATGCCAAAATATTTAAATTAAATTTTAAAAAATATACAAAGAAAATTGTAATGCTTTTGTTTTATTTTATTCAGGAGTCTCTACAAAAAGATTTGAAATATTTTTAACAAGGATATACAAAATTGTAAAACCTATACTTAGATTATTGCAAAAAGGATATATCATCTCGAATTTAAAGTTTTTGGCTTTCTGGCCATTATGTCGGTTTGGCTTTATTCCGATTTTTAAGCCTGTTTCGCATGGAGAGTCTGCTGGGGCAGCTTAAAACGTGCAACAGAAAGTTTAGTCCTGGTCAGGTAGAAAGTTTTAAGACACAAATTTATGCCAGAACGGCGGACGGAACGGACAGTCGAATAAGGGAGCATGTGTGCTGGGAAAGTGATTAAAAATTGGGTCAAGTGTCTCTGTATGTAGGTGTGCGTGCCCGGGGAGATTAAGCAATTTGGCATTGGCACGCACACAA
The DNA here is from genome assembly GCA_018150405.1 of Drosophila varians. Classification (NCBI taxonomy): domain Eukaryota; kingdom Metazoa; phylum Arthropoda; class Insecta; order Diptera; family Drosophilidae; genus Drosophila; species Drosophila varians. Next base: position 5,435,865 of record JAECWK010000125.1, read on the forward strand.
ATCAAAGGATTTGTCCAATTTTTTCCCATTTTTTTTTTGTTATGACTCCCCCCAGCAACAGAAGTTTCTCAGCCACAACGATTTGTCATTTGGGGAAAGGACGGACATAGCTAAAAAGATTGCATTAAAAGAGGCAACTTTTACTTAATTACCCAACGAGACCACAAAGACAATTTTCGGGAATAGTGAGGCAATCGTAACGAGTTAACTGGAAGGTGGGATCAACATCAGTTGCCCCACATTCCCGATTTCAGCCAGGCTTCTAGGCACTGCAAAAAATTGGAGAGCATAACCACAAGGATAGTATTTCCCCCTCGTTTGTCCCTTGGAAGTGGACTAAATTTCTCGCTGTTTAGTTGTTCTGCAAAAGGAGTTAAGGACCAAGAGCAGCTCGTTACAGGTTGTGTTTCTCTGGTTGGTTTTTGTCTGTGGTTTTGCGGCATCCACAGGCAGCGGCATGGACACACCACCAGAGCACCAAGCACCACTGCCACAGGCAGGAACACTGCCACTTCCACTGAATCAACTCTGAGTGCGCTTCACTCAAGGCGGCATTCCTCCCATAGTCCGTCTCCATTGGCCGGCTTCAGTATCAGCAGCGGAAAACGATTTTCCAACTATGGAACTCAAGTCGGAGGATTCACGCCAATCTCCGATTTTGGCTGCAATTTCCGCAATTGACAGCACAACTACTGCCCCCTAGGAATTCAGCTCTTCTTGGGGTGAAAGTTGAAGGGTTAATTTTGATTTTCCAAACTTATCCAAGTGATCATTGCTATTCCTAATTACCTTTTGGCTACAAATCGCAGCTCAACAACCTCTTTAAATACTAAAAATCGTTTCAGTGTTTGATTTTTTGTGCTGCCGTGCAAGTTATTGTGAAAACCCCATAAAAGTTTTCCAGTTTAAAGTGGAAATTTGTGGGCGGGCGACGAATTTGCGGGGCGTGTGCTTGCATATTTTATGGCTTCCTCGGAGACGGAGGCGGAGGCGGACAAATAGTGAAGTGGAACTGCAGCTGACCACAGCTCATGGCTCCACTTAGTGTCCGTCTGACGAGTCCGTCTCTAAATTGTTGTTATCTGAGCTTTGATTGTAGACCGGAGGATCCATCCCTACTCCGGTTCCCCCCATTCCGGGTGTTCGAATGCAGTTGTGTGTATTTAACGTGCCTTAAATCACATTCAGTCTGTAATCAAGCTAAACAAATATGGGAGGAGCATTTGATGGACAGGGAAAGGGGTTCCCCTGTGTGTCAGGCTTTCGTTACGATTGGGCTAACTTCAATTTAGACCAGAAACCTAACTGGGTCGATTGCCGAGCTGATTTTGGCCATAATATACGGTGCGTGTAACTTTAGAAAGGCAATATCGGAGAAAGATTTACTTTGGAAGACACCTATTGTGTGATTCAATGGCAATTGCTTGGCTTAACTTAATGGGCATACAATTTCCATAATTCAAAACGGCATGACACTCATGGAATGCACTGTCCATAAAGCCAGTGGCAACTGCAGTTAAAGCGCTTATGCTCATGCATCCGTGGATACATTTTATGGCCCTGGTCGGGTATGGGCACTGCGGACATTTTATTGTCACATCGTCATGGGGGGCGGGTCGCTGGTTTGATTTTGATTTTGAGTTGGATTTTTTATGCAAAATCAATATGAAACTGACATAGTGGATGGCTGACAGGACAGGGTTGGATAAAAAACGGAAATCTGATTGAAAAATTGCCATAAATCGACGTCAATTCAATTAACATAAATTGCGTGATTAATGATTGACAAATGCTAAGCAGACAGTCGTGGAATGGGCAACGCTTGCTGATGACTCCCGCAAGTAATTGCCGCATAATTCGATAAAGATAACGATGAATGATGCCAACACCCACGCCCAGTTTACAAATCCTCCCTACCAGCCTCACTCGAATAATTTTTTAATTCCTATGCCCCCAAATCCCGGCGTCCAAAGAAAAAAAAAAAAGAGAGACTGGCAATGTCTGCAGGTCATTAATCATGCATTGTACTTGCGAATCCCAGACCGTCCACTCAGGCAGACTCACTCCCCGCACTCAGTCAATCAAACAATTGAATACATTTCAATCATTAATGGCCGGCAAAAGGTAGCAAAAGCAAGGCACTCCAGCCCCCGCCCACCTGACACAATTTGATCTGACTCGACCTGACTTGGGTCAGGTCGCAGGCGAGACGTAGCAGCTTTCGGCCCATGTCTAATTGATGGACAGTCGTTGAAGTTGGCCTAATGATGGCCGGGAACTTATTGAATTATGATTGCTGGATCGAAGGTGAATGATGAAATATAGAAATAACAAAGTTCTAAGGTTAGCCAAACTAGGGGAGAACTAGGAAGAGTATTGGGGATCATCCTCATTTAAAAAGAAATAAAAAGGATATCTTATGAATCCAGTGAAGAATATTGTGAGTTCCACGGGTGGATCGATGGCGGGGGAAATAACAATTATTTAGCCACGACCTGTTTCTAAGGTCGTTAATTTGCGAAACATTTTAGTGGCGCTCTAATCGATGTCCATTCATTGTCCGCGACAAGAGTGCCCTCCTCCTGCCCATCCCTCCCATCCGTTCGTACCGAATCCATAACCGTCTATATTGCGAAATGGAAATATGTGGAAATTTATGCGTATTGCGAATTGGTTGGAAAATATTTTCCAATGGTCCGACAAACATGAGATATTTTCGTTGGCTTTTGGCCAAAATGTTTTTCGGCAACATAATTACTTAGTGGCGGTCCGTGGCCATGGGGTGGCAGGGTGGTAGGGGTGGTAAGTGGCTTTGTAATTAGCTCCTGCAACAACTCCCTTAATTATTCGTACGCTCAATCGTGGCATTCGAATGCAAAATAATATTGGAAAATGCTGTGAAACATCAAAAACACCAATAAGTAACATCAAATCTCGGCTTCTAATCCTTTAAATAGAGTATTTAAATTCCCAGAAAAGAAAGGATTTGTGTTGCCATAGCATTTTGGGCCATAGCCCTTTCAATCAGCGAGAGTTTTGTTGTTCTTGCCCTTTTCCCACTAATTTCCTGCGCTCTTTTGTCAAATTAAAAACACACAGGACCAAAAGTTTTGTTGGTCCTTTGCTTTCTGTTTGTTTGTTTGTTTGCTTGTTGGTTGGGTTCATTTATCATGATTCTGTTTGTCGAACTTTGTCGCGTATGTTCGGATTCTTGATAGGCGGGAAAATGTCTCCGTTGTTGTTGCTGATGTGAGAATGCCAGCAGCAAATGGCAGCTGTTGATGGGTGGGGGGTGGGGGGAACCTGAAGTCTCCAGTGAAAGTTCGCCACCCCCACCACCACCCCCACCCGCTGCTCCTTTCTAGCTCTCTTGTGTCAGGCTCACTTTCTGTTTGTCTTTTTCGGCGGAGCAGGATCCGAGGGAAAATTGCAAAGTGATTACTTTTGATTAGTTGCAAAAAGAAACGTAATTTGTTTATCGCCATTGTTGTTGCTGCTCCTTTGATAAATGTAATTCTATCAAACTCGCTGATTACAACACAATAATTTGTGCTCAAAACAATGGCTAACGAGCGGCTGTTTTTGGTGTGTGGCAATGTTTTGTGTTTGAAAATTGGAAGCATGTTAATTTTGGTTTTTCGCATTTTACGCAACATGCAATCCCTATTGGGATCCACTGGAGGGATAGAAAGTGTTTAGAACAGAAGATGGCTTAATTGAAAGAATATTCAAAAGAGAAGTGAAACTCTGAAGCAGAAACTGGAAACTGGAACAGAAACAGAGGCAAACTTAATCTAGAAGCAACCGAGCTTACATTTTTAAGCAGCTGTCGCTGCTTGCATGCAAAATTATGACTTAAAGCGCAGCTGGGGCTGCAAAATAGTATATATACAATAGTCTATGTATATACAGTGTTCTTCAGTGTTCAGTGTTCAGTGTTCAGTCCAAGGACCCACCCACACATACACACGCATATCTGCATAGAAGCTGAAGCAAGAGCAAGGAGTGTGCACAAAAGGATAACACAGAAGTAAGTTATTCATTGTGCACGCAAACATTACGGAAGTCATATGTTAAAGGCACAGAGGGGAGGCTAGGGAAAATTTGAGGAAGGTGGAAGGAGGGAGGATGGAGGAAGGAAGAGTCCTGGCTAAAAGGTAGCAAAAGGTAAAACCAGCAGGCAGCCGGCTCCGCCCATTTTGGCCAAGTTTTTGCCGCTCGAAAGAAAAGAAATATGAAATATGACTCCAAGTCGAATTGTGAAAACTTGCAGAAAGGTAAGACTAAGCATATCAAGATCATAAATAAAACACAGTGCCAGCGAGCAGAGCGAGAGCTGGGAAATTAAATTTTCGACTAGCAAGCTAACCGAAAAACCTGCCTTCTTCCCAAGAACCTCACATCCTTATTGCCATAACCCCATAAGAGTGTACGAGTATGTTTGTATGTCAGTGCACATGGCTAATATACGCAACGCGCTGCCAACTTTGATTTGCAAATAAATTATTCCCTTCGCCTTGCTCTCTGGCCCGAAAATGAAAATACTGCTGGAAAAGGAGAAGGTACCGAAAGGTAACCCAGGATTCAAACAAAAACAGGTGAGGAATCGCCGGTAAACGTGCAATAATTTTTTTACCACCTTCCAAGGTATCCTGCGTTAGCTTCACCAAAAGCCTTCAAAGTTTTATTTATATCCTTTTTAAAAACTGCTTGTAATTATTAATTGAATATAATATTTTGTAAGTAATATTTATTTTCTAAAAGGATACCATTTACCTCCAGTCTTGACCTTCGGGCTAATTTTTTCCACCAAATAAAAGTGTAGGCCCTTTTTCCACGCTCTCAGCCCACTGAATTCTAACCAGAAAGTTAACTCGAACTTAAAATAAAAGTTTGTTCGCTTTTTTCGGTTGGCATTTTTTGGTTTCGCTCCGTTTTATTTCATTTTTTCCTTTTTAAGGAAAATTTTTCTTAGCGTTCCACAAAGTCAAATATCATAAAGTTCGCTACGCTTTTTTGCATATTTTATTTGTGCTTATTTCCAAAGCGCCCTGAATGGAAGGAGAGGTTCGGTGTTAAGGGAAAAGTTTTTTTCCCTTCAATGCGGCAGGATGTTGGAAATTTTTCTTTGGTCGGTTTAGCTTATGCCACGGAAAAAATCACTGCATCAGGGACATTAAATATATGTTAATGGATCTAATATTTTGTTGCAATTTATTTAGAAAAGCCTATTAGTTGTATTTATATTTTTTGTAAATGCTAATGGGCCATGAAAGATTTTAGCGTTTGCCACTTTTGGCTGATAAAAAGCCAAAGTTTGGCGTGAAAACCAGCCAGATGGATATCATTTTCACCGCCTCCTTCCGCCCTCCGCCTCCTGCCCCCCCCTGCACTTTTTTTGGCGCTCTCGTTTTTGGCAACAATTAAATTATTCAACCGAAATTTGTTGAAGCTCCCAAAAAAGTCACGCGCACTTGACGGCAACAACTACAACAACAATAGCAGTTGGAAAAACTTAGTTTTCGTTGTTGTTGTTTTTGTTGTTGTTATTGTTGTATTTGGTTTTGGTGCTTTCAGTTCCAGTGTCTTTTATGCGTTGCTTTTTGGGTTGGGTTTGGGTTCAGGTTTTATTTTCCAAATGAAATGAGTTTGAAGTGCATTTGACGGCGGTCGCCAAAGTTGGCCAAGCGCCTTCTTGTTACCAGTGGGCGTGGCCCCGAGCCCACGGCCTGTGCAACTTTTCTGCTGAGGATTTTCATGGTATTGCTGCTGCTGTTGTTGTTGTTGTTGTTGTTGTATTAAGCATTTTAATGGAAAAGTTTCGCAGTTAAAGGCGCTTTTCCATCAATGATATTTTAAAAGCTTTCACTTGCCAAAGACACAAAAAAGGGACACAAAGTTCCGGGTCCAAAAACTAATTAAACAAATCTGACTGAGTTCATCAAAAATATTTCGTAATACTTTTAAAATAACCAAATATTTATTCAAAAACTTTTTTGGCCTACCATGTGTGACCATTTCCGTTATAAATCATAATGTTGGTTATTTTTCTACCTGTGCCTTTCATCCATGCCTCGAGACCTGTTCCATTCAAAATTCCATCCAATTCCGGTTGCCTCCTTTGCTCACCCGGATTCGGTGCTGGTCGTGAAAGGATCTGCTGCACATGTCACTCGATTCCGGGCAACGCTTTCCACTTGCACTTTAGCACCAATTTGCACACAGAATGCCAAGGAGAGAGTGCCACCCGAATAGGGCTTGAATGGTGGAGAAAGGAGGGGCATCCAGACACTTACATGTATCTTCATCTTCGTGTAGTTTTCTAGTTTCTAGTCTCAGCTTTTCTCGTTTCATTTCCTGGCCTAATGGCGCATAGTGTTGTAGGCCTCTCGAATCGGACCCGTCACTCACCACCTCGCCTTCCTGCCGTCCATCTGTTCCGTTTTCCCCATTTTCCAGCTCCGTTTTTTACAGATTTAAGCCTTTTGCAGCAGGACTAATGCTGATCAAGCTCCACTTTAAGAAGAAGCATGTGCTTATGTTTAAGAGTCTGTTAAATGTCTATATTAAATGTCTGTATTAAGAATCTATATTAAGAATTAATTGTTACTTGGCAAAATATAGATATCGTATTGTTTCTTTTTCCTGGATTTATTTCCCCATTCTTTCCCTTCATAAAAATTGGCTCTCTGATTATTTTGATGAATTACAAGGACAAAGAATGAAAAGTGGAGTCAGGTTAAAAATACATATAAATCCCATGAATATTTCCATATTTAAAAATTCGTTAAATTGTTTTTTTTTTGTCCTTAACGAAGGTCAATTCGGCTTGTTATCTTCATTATCCGAACTTCCCCGTGATAAACACAATTTGATCCATTGATTATTGTTTATCAATATGTTATTTTAATCTTTGTTTCCCCTTGGCCGTCTCTCGTTGGTCAGGCAAATAAAATGGACTTTATTTACGCATTTTATTTATGCGCTTCATTAAAACTTTAAGTCGCCTTTATTTATAGCTCGTCCGGCGCCCACAGCATTGTTAATATTAATATTTAATTTATTTTATAATTTTTACACACACACACACACACACACACTCCTACACGTATTTGCGTGTGCATTTTCAGCACAATAACTTTGGCTTGATGATGTCCTTGTTTACTGTTATTATTGCGCACATATATCTCTCTTTGTATTGGCAATGAATTGGCTGACTCCGTCCGATGTCGCCTCCTGTCGTATAAATCGCACTCAATAAACCATATAGGAGGCATAAATTATATTTTGCCAGCTCGGAATTTTCATTAAGCCACGCCAGACAGCCATAGAATGGCAGGAAAGTCGAGGAGTTTTGGGCGAATTAAAGCTCTTGATTAAAGCTCGGCTGCTTGGCTGCTTGGCTTCGACTTCTGGCCGCAGCTATTTCAAATTTTATTGTGTTGGCCAAAACAACCGAAAGCAGCCAAAAGCAGGCAAACGCTGCCGAACAGCAACAAACCAACAACTCTCCAAAAACAAGCGAAAAATTAATGAGCGCAATAAACATTTTAAGTGGAATTGTTGGTAAAGTTGTTAATTTTTAGTGCAATTTATAATTTTATTTTGTGCTGCCGTTAGAGCCGGTCTGCTCTGTGGCAAGTGTAATGAAATTGCTTTCGAAATTGGCAACAGTCAGCAAGCCACTAACTCTTTTCCTGGGCCCTCGATTGGCATCATAAATAATCTGTTTACAAGTTAGTTACGCAGTTAATTTTGGCTCTTTTCGACGTTTTCTTGGCCGCCCCCGCCCCCGCCATCGCCAGCGCCTCCGTCTTCGTTGACCTTTTAAACTAATTTCCCTGAAGATTGGCAGAACCGGAAAAGCCGAAACGTCCACTGGCTGGTTGCCGGTCCAATTCCCAGGCACGCAGCCGGTTAACACAGACCGAAGCTTTGTTTATTGTTGTGTAAGCCAGGCACGACACCTGTCCACCCATTCAATGGTATATGTACTCCGGATTCCCGTTCCCCACTCCCTGAAATTATTAATATTTTATTCGGCATCTAACCATTTCTTCTCAGCTTCAATTCTATTCTATTCCATACTCGATTCCATCCCGCATTGCATACCTGATGATGCTTTCATCTCGTTAAGTGGCTTAAAGCCTTTTCCGGCCAAGTTTTTCCCTCTCTTTGGGAGTCTCTTGGGAGTCGGGAAGCTGTCCGTCATAATTGTGCAACCTGTTCCGGCCGTTTATAGAATTAGTGGTTCCAAGTAGAAAGTCGAGGGCTTTTGTATTCAAAAGTAAATCAGGCTTAAGAGTAAAACCTTTAGTTTTTCCACGAAAGACACTATGACCTTTCAACTTTTAATGAAGCTCTCCTTTGAATTAATGTATAACTTCCATGCTTTACAAAAAGTAAACTCCATCCCAATGAATATGGATGGAGGGCAGGTAGTTACCTGAACCCAAACTGCATGCCGAACATGTGTTTTGTGGGTGTGTAGGTTCTCGTGTGGGTTTTTTTTTTCCATGTTTGCATTTCTGCGCTGCCAGGACATGAACTTTAAAAATAACTTGGAATGTTGCATGATGAAGTGTGCGGGAGGGCACCGAATAAAACGGCGAATATTTAAATGTATAATGAGCAGCTGAAAGCTTTTTAATGGCTTTTCAATTAGATGAGGTCAAGTCGAGCCGCAGTCTGCGAGTGGGTGACTTTTGGGCTGTGGCAGTGTTTATGTTTGGGGACCAAATATTTGCATAGCACCTGCGGCGGCCTAATTAGACACCGGCTGATAGAATAGCCATCGTTTATTAAAACACAAAAATGTTAACTAATTGCAATTTAAAAGAGATCTCGTATTGGTTCCCATCCACCATGTTTCGTTAGTATTTACGCAGCATTTGGATTTGTTTTAATTTTGGCAAAACGCTCTTGGCAATTTGAATATTTCATATTTCACATTCCTGCTTTTTATCATCGTTTGCATATTTCTCTCCATATTCTTGGTTTTTTTCTATAGGATAAAGTGTGTGTAAGGTGTAAAAACACTTTGCAGCGCAAAAGTTTATAATTAAAATGGACATGGTACACAATTTTGCACTTCACCTTGCGGCTGGAAATTTCAGAATTCCATCCAAATTTTTGAGAGAGACCAGCAAGGATTGAAATTTTGGCAGGTAGCTACTTATGATTTGGTTACACAGAAATTTGTGATACTGGGACTGTAATCCTTTCATTAAATTGTGCTTGCTTAGTGCCTAGGATAAAAGCCAAGGACCCAATGATAGAATGAATTTTGGAGGATATTTAACCTGATCTGCGTAGAGTGCCCTTCTCCCCTTTGACCCTTTGATCCCTGTGAAATATAAACAGTAGCTATTGTATCGTCGAGATGAGGATATGGTATACGGCATGTAAAAAAGCAATCTCCCCGAAACCGAGCCACCAGAAACTACCAACAGAATTTTTGCGTGCGTCAGGACTTTGCCGAAAATATTTTGCAAGTACAAATAAATCCATTTCAATGCAGTTGCAATACATCCAGGAAAAAAAAAAGGATGGCAAAAAACATTGGAGAGGCACAAAAACTGGGCGAAACCAAAGCGCCATAGCACTGGTATTAGTGGATTAGAGAAAAACGAGAAACAGGCTGGAGAAGGGGCATTGGTGGCCGAAAAGGGATATGTAGGTGGAGCAGTGGTACTATGCGAAAACCGCATGAACAACAACGTAAATAAATCAATGTAAACAATCGAAACAGTTGTCGGTAAATTGAAATTTGAAATGCAACGCTGCCGATTCCTATGCCGATGCCAATGTACTCCGATCCATTCAATACGCATACGATTTTGTTTTTGTTTTGTTAATTCTTTGCACAGTGACAGTCACAACGACCACAACGCCCACACCACCCACATCCCCCCTCCAGCAGGAACAACAATAAGAATATGTGTTGAAATAGACAACCAAATATAAAAAATAAGGGAACAATCCCTATGATGACATATGAAGTTTGGCAGCTCAGACTGCAAAGGATAGCAACAAACAAAATGGAAAACACTAAGCAATAAAGGACTACACTCGGTGTAGAAATCTCTAAGAAATCATTTGCGTTTTAATAACAATAAGTTAACTTTTATTAATTGTTTAATTTTCAAGTACATGAGTGTCATTCACTTAGCTAATTAAATAAACCCGAGTAGCTCAGCGTGAAAACCCCCAGAAATAGAAAAAGAAATGCGGTATCTTCTTGCCAGGGGCTAACTTAATCATTACAGAAATCCATTACCATTGTCTGCGTACGAAAACTTTCTGGCTTATCCTGGAGTTAACTTTGTCCTGGATTCCACTGCCAGTTTCTTGCCACCATCCCGCCACCTTGCAGCCTCTTGATGATTCCTGGGAAACAAAACCAAGGCTCAACCCTTTTGTCGCCCAAATCCTCCCCATTTTGTGGTAGCCGCCTGTGACACGTGTCATGTGTTGTTGTTATTCGGGCTCTAGTTGGTCCTGGTAGGTCCTGTTAGAAATACAAAGGACGTGTAAAGGAAGCTGGAATGCCAACGCATGTTTCGTTGAGGACAACAAGAATGATGATAGACCATAGCAAAATGAACTGCGCCCGGTGGCGAGAAAACAAAGAAACAGGACGAACGGCTTCCGTATCCCACAATACGATTGCAGTGATGAATACACTGAGAAAAATAATCACCTAAATAAGTTAAAACAAATATTTAGAGTAGCGCTCAACAGATTTGCTTAAAATCAAATTAGACTACGAATTTCCCCTAAAAATAATATATTTTTTCATAGTGTACCTTGATTTTTCAACCGTGTGTGTGGCAATCAACAATGAATGGATGCCCCAACTCCCGCCTCGGACCATGTCCAAGTGGCATGTACAACACATTGTTGGCTGCTCCATTCATTTCACACCACATAGATTTTACGTACTGAGGAAATCTTTACCCGAAAACTTGGCCAATAATATAAAGTAATTAAAAACCGCACAGATAAGACGAGGGAATGGAGCGGCCGGGCGGGTGGGAGATCCGAAAGCTAATCTGGTTGGACTTTTATTGAGGAAATTGTACGAGTGTAGGTGGAAAGCGAATGTTAATGTTTCTGGCCACAGGATATGGCGGCACCTGTTTCCTTTTTCCTGCCCCCCTGCCACCGCTTCTGCTCCCACCCGTGCCCTTCATCCAGCTCATCCCACTCGCACTCTGGTTTTCGTCTTCTCTAGAACAAACAAATTTTTATGATGGAATTACAAAATTTTAATGTTTGCTTGCTTGTAATTAAATTTTCTACTGCCGTTGTCGTGTCTCGCTGATGTGTCCTTCCAAAAGGCATGAACGTTCTTCAGAGTCCTGCCAGGTCTTCGAAATATATACCAGAATATTTTTCTGGGCTTTGATATAACTGGTTTATACTTGCAATGTGCCTTAAAAAATGTGGTAATGGTATACATCCTCTTTATTTTTAACATTAAGGGTATATCCTACGTCGACTCATAAATATATTCTGATTTCCCTTCGGTTTTTTGTTGTTTTATGTGTGACTTTTATGGGCGTGACACGTGAGCTATTTTTATTACCCAGCCAGCGGAAGCGGAAACAGGAGACCAATGCCAAAGGAGACCGGAAGGGAAGGGGCTGGGCGAGCAAGGCTGGATCGCAAAACAGAGCAAGGACAATGGCTGTGACCTTTAAACTTTTAATTACACAACTGCCCAAACTGCATACTACATTTTTAATTAAACCAAATCGCCACAGAATTGAATGAAAGCTAATGAATAAATTCGGGTTGCTTTAAAGGTGCCACGAAAACAATGTAACTTTTTGGCATTATTCGATTCGCACTTGCTTAAGTAAAGTGTAACTTGTTTTATTCTGTCTACGTTTATTTTTTATGTCCAAGTGTGGCATGTGGCATGTGGCAAAGTTTGTGGTTACAACTTATCCACCGAATCAACATTTGTATTGGCGCATTTGAAGAGGGACCACCGGCTCAAAGGTTCAATTCAGCCAGTCAAGCGTCGAAGCCGAACAAAAACTTCCACCAAAGAAACTGTCAAAAGTTTACTTTTTTTGTTAGGGGTACGAATAAGTTAAACTTATCCCGGGGATATCCCGCAGAATTGTGGCAGCGAAAATGTAAGGAATCTCTAGATTCCTGGAACTGGGAAGTGAGACAACCTAATCGACTTTCGGCATTGGATGGGAAAAATTCTTTACATTACTGGAATGTAACGAAAAAAAAAGGTAATCCTTTAAACAATGCATGTTTTTTCTTTTATTTAAATCCTGTAATTCAAGAACTGGACGAGGTTCATTAATATTTATTCCTTACGTAAAATGTAAAAGTAACCTGAAGACAACGCTTTCACTATTGTCCTTTACTTAATGATATTGACAGTAGAAAGGGCGTAATCCTTTGGCCTTGGCCTAAGAATGATATTATTGAAATTGCCCTTAATTCGCTATTCTTTCAGACTAAAAGAATATACGAAGAGCGAATCGGACAAACAATAAGCGAATGTGTAAATCAACAGAATGGAAGGACATTGAAATTGTTGAGATTATAAAATCCCTACATGACAATCATCATTATCAACGACATCGATGACACTGACAGGATTGTCTGCGATGACAGGGACAATTGTCAGAGGCCAACGAGCAAGGACATGCAGCTGAAAAGGACGATGGAAAAAGCAGAGAAAGTCCATCCGCCATCTCATTTGCTTTCGCCGCCCGTCCCGCTCTGATGGGCGCCAATTATGACTGGCTTCCTTGATTCGCCCGACCGTTCCGTCGATTCTTATTCAAAATTAAAGGCAATTATCCCTGTGCAAATAGGCAGGGCGGCGATGGTGGCAACCTTGAGTGGAATGCTCCATGCAGTGACATGCCAAGGGAAATGGGGAAACGATGTAAGAACAAATGGAAAAATTGTAAATGAGTATCGAAGCCGAGGGACAAAAATGGTAAAACAAGTTTAAATAAATCCCTGCGACTTATACGACAATCAAATCGAGAATGAGGGAAACTTTTGCAGAATATTTAATAACTTTTCACATTAGAATGCCATACATTTATAATTTATTTACCAAAATTAGTTGAAATTTAATTTTCTTTGACATTTTATTAGCCATTAACACATTCTGCTTCTGGCTAAAAGCAAACCAGAGCCTCTTCCACTGCCTGGAGAAGTAAGTTTTGGGGCTTTTACTTCTTTTCGCCCACCGCAACGCGTTATACTCAAATAAACATTGTGTATCCAACAAAATATTAAGAATTTAAGGTTGTAAATGTTTTTTGGGGCTGGCCTTTGATTTTTAGCCACAAAACCGCATTATTTTGGTTTTCAACTAGCAGAGCTGCCCTTTGCAGGCCCCTTGGTTCGTCCTATTTCCTTCAAGTGACCAATTGCAAAAGTTTCTCGGCGCCCTCTTGTAAAATTTCAAATTCATTTATCACACACGAATGCATGCCAGCTTGGGAGAAACGGGGCGATTGCCAGGGAACTTTGCCATCAAACAAATTATAAACCAGTTTGTGCAAATTACTCCATTATTAAGTTTTTGTTAATTGAAGTAAATTTCTGTAATTGATGTAGTTTGCCTGTTTCGTGTTTCTTTCCTCGACTTATTTATAATTGAGTGGCTGGCATCCTGTCTAAAAAATGGCTTAGCCTTTAAAATATGTCTTATTTCTTGTCTATAAACTGGTCATGGACAATCTTAGAACTTATATGCATCCTCACATATGCAAACTCCCACCCAAGACTGGAGAGCAAAACCCCAAATTCTGATTGCATTACTCCTTTGAGCTGCATGGGGTTTTTGGCTTTGGGTCTTCGGAGCATAAGGAAGGTGGTTTCCTTAATTAAAATGTCGTCAAAACAATACGGATTTTGTCAAATGCATTTTGAACTCTCGACCGGGTGACAAGCTGTGGGTTAAATTGCGGAAGGTGTGAGGAGAGGTTAGGGTTGATTGTTTACCGGATTCTGGGCTTTGAGATGACAAACGGTTGCCGCCTTGAGATCTCCAGAGCTGGCCGGCAACTGCACTGGCAACCACACATTGATGGTTTACTCAATCAGAGCAGCACACAATGATGCCGAGTCGGACAGAGCGAGCTCTGTGTGTGTCTGCCCTATAATTAGCTCATTTATGTTGATTTCCTTTGACAACGAATCGAAAATATAAATTGCTTCTATTAATTCGGCTTATTCATTATGCAGAGCTCGTCCATCCTCTCCCTCACAGCCCGAAAACCAAAGTCATTCATAAATTTGTGGTCAGAATGCTATCGAGCAAATTTGAAATGATGTGGTTACCAACTGCTAAGTGCATTCCACACACTATTCCGCCCATAAATGGTTACATTGAATATGCGGACCATTGCCTATATTTGAAGTTGCATTTTTGGGGTGAGGTAATTATGAGCTAATGGTCGAGAAGTGCTAATTAGAAACTGTAATGCATCACAGATTTATGGATAATGAATACGGTTTGTACTCAACTTAAATTCGAAACTAGACAGCCTTTAGTGGAGTTTAGTAAACTCTTTAACAAGTGCATTAGTTAGCCCTTGAATTAAGCCACCTGGAGGATTTCATCGAGATTCCAAAAAGAACGTGAAAAACACTTCATTAGCCAGCCTTCTCCTTAAATATTTCGAGTATCTAGACGCACTCGAAGTGCTTTAAAAATTTCAGTTTTTTGGTGAGAGGAGCAAAGTGGCTAGATGGAACGAAAAAGATAGCTAGCAAAGATTTAATTAACATTGAAATGGTTTCAATTACGATGGGGAATTAGTTGAACTTTGTGCTCCAACTTGGCCGTGGCGCCCGATGATGGGAGGGACACTTGTGTTTTTGCAGACACTTTTCGACTTTTTAAATAGAGTCTCTTGAATGTGAAAATTTATAGATATACGAAATAAAGTGAGGATGTTTTATCGTTTAATTTATTTAATAGTTTACCTAAGCTACTCTTTTTAAGAAGTATATAATTTTTAGATTGTGGGAATAATCACAGAGTATACACAAACGAATAATCTCATTTAGGTCTCCTTCCGTTTGTAATAAATACAAAATACTTAAAATGCAATTGTGTTGCTCATACGCCATGTGGGCCACGTACGTAGCCAACGTTCTTATCATCATCATCGTTCCCATTTCCACACCCATCATCATCATCATCATCCTCCTCAGAGTCGTCGTCGTCGTCGTCGTCGTCGTCGTCGTTGTTTGTTCCCCTTTCGTCGTTGCTTAAAAACAATTAGAAATGCAACATTGTTTTAATCTCTTTCGCATTTAACGCAAATTGCTTAGCATTAAGGCGCTTGCCAAAAACACCCGCAAATGTGCAAAAGAAACGCGCAGACAGGACGCAGAAAGTGAAAGAAGAAAGTCGGGGAAAGCGCTTGAGGTTTTTGGGTGCTCGCTTTTCGCTTAGACGCCGGTCAACGAATGCAATAATTCCAATTTAAGCATTTTTTATGAGCAGCACAGCTTGTTTGCCTGCACTTTCTTCTGGTGTGCGTTTCTCCCATTCAATTGCAGCTTATCTCGGTTGCCCTCTGTTTTCAGGACTTTTTTTTTTGCATATATGCAGATTTCAGGACATGGACTTGAGTCTCGGGCTTAATCAGTGGGGTTTGCGGTCAACAAAATAAAGAAATGTTGACCTCTTACATAGGGGTGAGAGTGGGTAAGTACTATTATATATACTCCACTAGTCTTGGCCCAAACACACTCAGCACGCAGGACGACCTCGACTCGTGTCTTCCCGGGAATGCGTGCTATTTTCGCACCAATTAGTGCCGGCCAAATGGTGTTCGTGGAAGGATCGAAGGAAAGATTTTGATATTACTTAACGCGGCCTTTGATTTCGTCGAGGTTGATGGATTTCCTTCCATTCCGCTTCTGGTTTTGTGCTCAATAACATTTATTTATACATTTATTGCTTGGCACAGCAATCAATTGCTGAGGCCGAGAATAAATAAAGCTTAATTGCGTAGGAGGCGCCCACAAAGAGGGCCACAAAAAAAAAAAAAAAAGACGATATCGGAAGTGGTGGAGGGAGAGTGTGCAGGACGAGATTTGGCATGCGGGCACACACACACACACACACATACACACTGTGAAATCCATTTAAAGGTTATCCCGAGCATTATTTTATCAAAGGGAATTAACACGCATAACAACAACAACGACAACAAAGCAAGGACAATGGAATCGACGCTGCTTGGGGTCTCTTATCAAAGCATGCAGCAGTTAAGCGCACGCAGCTGCGCTGTAAGAAAAAATCTGATCCTAAATAGAAAAACTATTCACCCGACAGTGAAAGTTCCAATCAGATGAACCTATTTTTTTTTTCGAGTGCAGCGAGGTTGCCCGCATTGCGTGTGCAGCAAACGCAACGCAGATTCCGGATTCCAAATACGGTAGGGTCCGCAATAAAAGCTCAAATAAATATTTGCTTCCCACCGCCCATGTTCGTCCTTTTTACTCTGGCAATGCCACCTGTCATGGAGCTGCTTTGGTTCAATGGATTTGTCTTTGGCTTAAACACTTTGTCGTTTCGGGCTTAGGAATCAACACAAAATACACAAATGTCCGAGAGGGGATCGAAGCGTGTATTAAAGGTTTAGCAGAAAATAGTGGTTACCCCTTGAATTGTTGTATTTTTGTTTAACTAAGATAAGAAGGATTTTTGTGGGGAAATACTATCATGATTTTTATGGAAATTTTTCATTACTCATCCGTCCCGGATACTCAAAACTATTGAAATTACCAAACAAATTAAAGCTTTAAATGATTTCAAACTCTAGAAAAATAAAAAAAATTATTTATTTGCATATTATTATTCAGTAATTGTTCAATTTGCATTACTCATCCGCCCAGTGAGACATGCGCCACCAATCTGCAGTCAATTTGCCACAATTTATCACACATCCCGAGGAACCTCTTCATTTCATGTTTTTTTTTTTTTTATCAACTTTAGATCATACCTAAGATGTCACAAGCAGATGCCTTGGGCCGCCGCCCCTTTCTGAAGCGCCTAGCCGTGCGGGCGGGGGCGTGGCCATCAAGGCCACTGGGCATGTGTTATGGGGATATCCTTGTTTCGGTCTCCGGCTCGCTGGCTCCGCTACAAATTGATCATAATCTGTAAGCCATTTATCTTGCCAACACAAGCATTGGGAATGGATCTGAGTTTGTTAGGCGGGATGCCGGGGTGGGACGCATGGGTTTTCAAGGGGCGGGCTCGGAGGGTGGATTGACAGCGGCGGCTTAAGATGAATGACCAGAGATGCTCCTCGCACGATTGGGCAGCAGCATCGCTGCCATGAATGACACCGCCTGAATGGATGGCTTTGTTTGAATAGATGAATTGCTTGGCACACACCCCGTCTGCCCAAGCTTCCCCTGCCCTGCCCGCTCTCTGCCACCCACCAACAGATTTGTTTCAGTTGTTGCTTCTTTTTATATTTCTTTGTTGTGGCGGCAATGTGCTAATTTGGCCATTTGTTTATCGATTTCGTTTTTGGGTTGTTTGTTGCTCCGCAGCGTTAAGTGGCCAATAATCAAAATCACTTGAGCGAAATTGCTCTGGCTGGCAAAGGACTAACAGGAGACGCGATGAAGGCCAGAGACATATTGGTGATATTTGTTACACGGACATTATCTGCTGTCGAAGGGGATCAAAAGTCATTACATAAATTTAAATGACTGTCAACAGAATAGCAAATACCAGGGATACAATTTCATTTTTATTCCAATGTGTCATATGAAATTGATGCCCCAAGGCTCCGAAGAACTTATTGGATGCGGCATTTCGACATTTGCGCTTTGCCACATTAAATCGCAGCTCCTTGACCCGATCGCGCACTCCATGCCACATCGGCGACACACCAGTTTGTGGGCCAAGAAAACAAAGTAATAAAGAATAGCTGGAGCTGGGACGAGGGGAAATCATTTTATGAGCACGCCATCCATATATTGATCAAGTGACAGGCTGGCTGAGTGACAAACAAACTGGGTCTCCCCCATGCTTATTATGCAAATATGCAGGCCAAATTGATTTGCTGCCGAGGACGAGGCGGTCGACGGCATTTTTCCCACCCACTCGCAACTGTGTCAGCAAGACGGAAAACAAAACGCGGCGTATGCGCAATTTCCCTCAACAACAAAATTCACCGGAAAATGTATGCAAATATCTGGCACATATACCTAGGACACGGGGACCATAAGCCACGTAAACAATATAAGGAATTGGTAGGCGGAAAAATTGAAAAGAAATTGAAAATATATGTGGCTATGAGGATATCGCACAGCCTGCCGGCGTCATGTTCTGGCCAAGAAATCTCAGATTAAACTAATTTTTGGCCTGTTGCACCGCCGTTAAGCCGCCACAGAGTTTTCGTTTGAATATTTTAAGAGCCCCAAAGAAGCTGTTAACGAAAAGAGAAATACACTAGACTAGATATATGACTATCTCATCCTTGAAATCATGAGTTTCGGCTATTTAAGTGCCAAGAAACCCCCAATCGGAGAACCCAGTCAACGCCCCCGAAGAAATTCTTTCTGTATTTTTCAGGCGTTTACAAAATACTCGACGAATGCTTGAGTTCAGATTTTTCGCAAAACTTCAAAGAGAAAATGCTCAACCCAAAACTTGTAGAGCACACACACACACACACACAAGCCCACACGATTGTCCTGGGGGAAATATGAATGAACGCGGCGGCGGAAAGCGGAAAAAACCAAAAGCCAAGGTGAACACAACTTCCACTTCCAGGTCGCGGTTGTGGGTTGCCTTCAGCCATGGCCATGGCCTCGCCGGGCTGGCGTTTTCATGGCCATAAAGGGACCCCGGGCTATACACGAAAAGAATTTGTACACAAATTATTGAACGCACAACCGGGTACAGTGCGTTGCGGGACTGTAATCAAATTTGTAAGACAAACTGATTCGATAGCGATACATAAGAAACTTTAAAACACAATTATAGCTTGGACTTAATCTTCCTTAGCATTTTCAAATCATTTGCCGGTTTTTAACTTTTCGAAACGCAACTTTAATTTGCGTTGGCGAAAAAGTTTCCTTGTTGTATATGTGAGGACGCGCGACCCATAAATAAATTTGCGACAAAATAATTATAAAAAAAAGTAGGAAAAGGAAGGCGCAAACGTGGTCATAAAACTAGAATCATACAGACACTTTTTCGATTACAACTTTTTCGGCTCGCTTGGAAATAGAAATAAAATTGGGCAGCCATTGTGCCCACACACACACATATAAGCACACGCATGCCAAACCACGCCTACGGCTATGTCCTTGCTGTCCGTCTCAGTCTCCTGGTCCGTGTCCTGTGACCACCTATACAATTTCAACTTAATGACACAACAATCACGAATGCCATAAAACATTTTCTACGCTCGTGCAGCCACGTCTCCACATATACACATATATATTTTGTATTTTGAAAACTATTTCCGTTGAATTCTATTCGGCCAAAACGCAGCGAATTTGGTTGCCGGCCAGTTTTTTTTTGGCTTTCATTTCTCTAGCCAAAAATGCTCTCACATTGTTATGGCAACTGACTTTTGACCAGGTCTACGGCTTGAAAGCGGAGAAGGTCAGATATATTCGATTCCGATGTTAATTTATAAAAATATTATCTTGCTTTCAAAATTGATTAATTAAGTGAAAAGGAAAATAATATAATATCCACAAAATTAGTATAATATATTAATAGATCTCAAATAACAGCATACCCTTCGTCGCATCCACAATTCTGTAGTTTGCGACCTCCTATGAAAGTTTTTCTATTATATTCAAATTAAACTTTGGCACTGCCGCCGCCCCTCTGTCCTCTGTCTGTCTGGGAAAAGTGGGGGAGAAATGGAAAAGGCTGGCGAAATGGCTCCCGCAAATCCAACAAATTTGTGTTATGGCAATGCGAACAAAATGTTGCACACGTTAGATGTTTGATGGCCGCCGTCTACGGGCAAATAGAAATACAAGTCCGTGACTTGTGGCACGTTCCGTCATTAAATTCAGCCAACGGGCCGGCGCTTAAAAGCGTCATTAATACGTGGCCACGGACTTCTCTCGCTCCGCAAATTTATTTTGTTCATTTAATAATAAATTTCTCAGCACCTGAGCCCCTTCTGCGCCTGGTGCGCCTGGTGCGCCTTGTGCGCCTCGTGCATTTTAGCAAGTTATCAAGAACTTGACTGTAATTCTATTTATTGCTGCATTTGCCATGCCAAACAGTTGCTTGGCCGGAAGAGAGAATGGCTAAAACAGGACAAGCCGACAGCCAGTGTGAAGCTGGCAAAATGAAAGCGCAGCGGTTCCGTTGGGAGAAAGTGCGCTTCTTGGCCGGGCATCTGGGGAATCGAATTGCCGGAAACGGTGGTGGAACATTCCATAAGGAATTGTTCGCAGGAAATTAAAATAATTAAATTAGAAAAGTTCGCTGGAGGTCTGAAGGAGTTGTGGCGACTCGGACTTGAGTGGGGATTCCCCTAGCTATGGCTTCCAAATATAAATCATTGTTAAATTATTATTTTAAGGAGAAACAAGGATAACATTATATGTTCTTCTTTAAGCCTCGAAAAATCCTTTCAACAAGATTAAATACTTGAGCACAATTTTTAATGAATTCTTGAATATATGGCGCCACTTGAAATATAAATTTCTGCAAAACCGCTGCAGGGGATACCTTCTGTGGGCCAAGTCTATATGGCAGCCCCAAGGCCAAGAAGCCGCAGGCTGTTAACGTGGCCCATGCAGCAGCTGCTGCTGCTGCTGCTGCTGAGGCTGCAATTTTAACTGCCTTTTTCTCTAATTTCTTCTGGGCTGGGCATTTTCCGGGTGCAAGCTTAGCTCTAGCGATTTCCCCCAAACGACCGCCAGAGGCTGCGGAAGATGCGGGAAAAAGGGGTAAATAGAATGGCAACGTAGACACATAGACGACTGGCAGTCAGAAGTTTATTTAGCTGCTGAGGCAATGCTTCTTTGCTGTCTCTAGCTCCGTCTCTATCCCAGAAAGAGATAGGGCGACTTACACTGACAGCCATCGTCCATATTTCTTATTGATTTATCTGTTAATTAAAATTCTTAGCACGTAAATGGGTGTGTTTGTTTGGGTTGGGTTGGGCCGTGTCCTGAGAAGCTGCTTCCCATACCCATATATACAAAATAAAGTGCTGCACCACCCACACACACACTCAGCCTGGGACAGGCAACATGAAATGCATTTCAACTGCCTGTCTTCAAATTGCAATGCCAATGTCTCTGCATTGGTAGTCGTGTTCCAGGCGTGGGTGAGTGGGTGAGTGGGTGAGTAAGACATACGGGTTGCCTTTTAATTTGATCAAATCCTGCCCACCCACACACCCATTCAGACTTCGTTGTCGTCGCATTTCGTTTGATTGATTTCTCAAAAACAAAAACCCAACGCAACAATAAATAACTTTGCTGCACAACTTTCATCTTGCTGACAATGCAACGCTGTCAAAGCCCAAAAATAGTACGTTGTCATTCAATTTTGGGGCATACGATTTGCCGGATACCCTCAATTGATAGGGAATTGATCTATTAGAGCAACCTTTCGCTTAGCTACCTTTTTTTTCACCTTCGTCAAAGATTGCAAACCAATTGTAAGTTTGGACAAATTTACAAATTCGAGATCCGCAACACGTCCAGCTGAATGTGTTTGAAGCTATCTATGACCGAATCTACAGCCGAGATGTTACCAAAAAAAAAAAAGAAAAATAATGTCAGAGGCAGCCAGACGACAGAGACATAAGCATATTACAATATTACACTGTCACCGGAAATGGCTGTAACGGCAAAAACAAGCTGCAAAAAAAAAAAAAAAAGGCTGGGGAAAATCGAGGAGAAAATAAAAGAAAAGGCAAGCAGATTGTATGCGACAAATGGGAGATAATGTAGCTGGTGAGTGGGGACCAAATTTCGGGATGAAATGGGGACGGACCGGGGACTAGCATGGGGACTAGCATGGGGACTGGAAATGGGATACCTCTGAACCGAAACCAAATCGAAAGTGAGAAGCAGAGAGAGAGAGAGAGTGATAGCAGCGTTGGGCATATAAAGACGGCCTGTCTATGTCTGTATGGCATTATTTTAACATTTTATGCTGGCACAACGAAAATCTGACAGTTGACTAGCGCAGAAAATATGCTCCCAGGGATATATGCACATACATACATACGTATGTATGTATGTGTTGGCCATGTAATACGGAAAAGAGCGGAAACGAGGACGAAAAGTGTTAAAAGAAGCCGACGAGGAAGTCGGTACATGCATGAGGAATTCCTTTTGGGCCCTGGCGTTGATATTCAATCAGCAGCACTCATATATTCATCATCATCATCAGCTAGAGCCACGACTATCCTCCCACCTCGCCAGGTCCCCGGACACACATATCCCTATATCCCGGCAGGAATCCACCTAGGCCATCATAATTGACAAACCAGCTCACGTAGTGAATCAGTGATGAATGTTTTTATGCTTATTGTTGAGTTCACTGAGCGAAATGAGTTGTTTGTCTGCCCGGCCGTCAGCCAGTCCGTGGGCTCACGTATGTGTCAATGTGTGGGCATTAGCCCTCCCAGCTAGTGGGCGTGGTAGTGGTGGGGGTACTGGGTAGTACTAGCTGCACGTGCGGCCCTTTGGGGTAGGGGCAAGAACGTACAAATATTGATGTAAGCTCGATCTGCTAGGCATTTTGAAGAGTTTCCATGGAAAACATATTTTGACAAGTGCTGGTGGTTGAGGTTTTTAATTAACAGAATCTCTTTATTAAATTCGAATGAAAAATTGAAGTTTTAAAGTATAATAATGGTTGCAACTTTAAATATCAATATTTGCATATTCACTTTTTTTTATAAATAAATATGTAGTCCTGGTGCATAATTTAGCCACTTGGCAAGCACTTTACATATTTCAATGGTGTTTGATATGAAATTCTAGAACTATAAAATATAGCAAAGGCTCAAGGGCTTCAAAGTAACCGAGAAAGTACGAAAACCGCAGAGGGACCAGGGCCAGGGCCAGGGCTCAGATACCAGCCCGCCCAACTCTGTTGCATTTTGCAATTGGAATTTCGCCAAACGGCAATTGAAATTATTAACATTCAAAACATCCATAGATGAATGACAGTCATTGGCGGCGTGTGTGGTTCGACGGGGTTCATAATAAATTAGGTTGATTGCTATGGGGATTCGCACATACTATGTATGCATAAGTACTGTTTTTTTGACGGGGGCGGGGCAGACTCCTCAATCACTTTTCCCGGTCTGGTGTTATTTTTACCGACAGCCCCTGTGAAATTGTTTGTTTTGTGGCCACTCGAATTTCTCAAAAAGCGAATCAACTCTTTGGGTATTTGATTAACAGTCTGGGTCGCCGGCCCATCATCAATTATTCGGTTGCAGGTCAAGTGAGAACGCTTGCGGGCTAGGAAAAGCGAATTTCAAAAGGAGCAAAGGAGGGGAAGCGACTCCAGGCCAGGACAAGGAAGGACAGCGAAGGAGAGCAACAATTGCAATAATTAGCGAATGATTTAAAACCGTCAGTAATCATCATTACCGTTGTCGTCGTCGTCGTCGTCGTCTGGGTCTTTTTGCCTGGTACACTTGGGGAAACTTTGTGGTCTTTTTTAATACATTAAGTATTCCCGACACACAGCGTATCCTTGGGATTTCAAAAAAGGTTGCCTACTTATATGGGCTCAACAGAAAATAAGGTTAGATTTTCTTTTGGTGCAGCCATCATTAACAAAGGCTAAGGCAGACCAGGAGCCAAACCAAAACTGAACAGAACCGAACTCAGCCGAATGAACCGCCGCTGACGAGACCGACAGAGCACCGCAGGCATTTTCATTTGAGCTCGTGAAAATTTCAAGTGAAAATTTCGTTTGCGGCTCCCGCTAATGACGATAAATTGCGTTGCCATCGCACGGGCCACTATAAATAAGTTGCGCTTGGCTTGGCCCAACTTTTGACCCCGATTTAGGCCAGGAGAGAGGGCCAGGATAATGGCAGGAGGGCCGGTTGTCATCAACGAACGGCTTAAAAATGCTGCGCAATGCGTTCCAATTCCGCAACTGAATGAAATTTCGATTTATCAAATTTCAGCCGGAAAAGGTTTAGTTCCTCGGCTGCAGTCAGATTAGGACGGGCCTCTGTTTGATCTATAACTTCCTGGCAAAGCTGCGGAATACTGCAAAAATTCGGTAAAAATATATATGTTTCTCTTACCCAACAACTCTCTGAAATGAATTAATTGTGTAAGCCATCGAAATCCTGTTTCCTCAAACTAAATCAAGTTTGTCAGGGAGTCGGGGGTGTATCAATTAGGCGGGACAAAAGATGACTGACGACCTTTGTTTTCATCAATTTAAGTTGGCCAAGTCATTCATCCAGACAGTCATTGAGGCACTCATTCAGTTGGGATCTGCTCTTTGCCGCTTGCCTTCTGTCCATCTGAAAGTGTCCGTCTGTCTGGCTGTCGGTCGGTGTGTCTGTTTGTGTGTCCTTCTGTCTTTTTGTCTCTGTAGGGCTTCCCTCGCAGTTGTTGCTGATTTTATATATTCAAATTAGTTCGCTTGCACGAGTGGCCCTCGAATGGGAGAGCCGTACTACTGTGATATTTCCCAACTACGGCTGACTGACCAGGCAACCAACCAACCAACCCGGCACACGGCGCACCAATCCAATCCACTCCGGCTCCGGAGCCGGGAGTGAGGGGTAACAGGGGCTATGGGGCTATCAAGTTGCCTGTGAAGTGCTTATCCTCAAATCAGTGACACTTGAATGTGCAGCACAAGTGACTGACCAAGTGGGTGACTCAATGCCTGAAAGACTGACAGTGGGACTGTGCGACTCCCTTGATTAATTCTCCATTCAATTTTGACTTTGCCTTTAAACATTTATTATATATTCAATAATTAATAGCTAACCAAACATACAAATATAAATTTTCCTGTAGGGTATCTTAGTGTTTCGTAAACGTGTCAAGTTCGAGAGACAATCCAACAAAAGTGCGAAGACTTTATTTATTTACTTTGCCCCCATCGCCTGCCAACTGGAACTTGAACTGAAACTGGCCAACAACTCGAGTGCTGTTTGCTTCCCTGATTGAGTAACTAAATAAAGTTGGCCCGTCCCTCCCCACCTCTCCTTTGGCACCCTCCTGGGGATTTATGAATTCAAGAGGATCATTAAATTGATTCCTCTTGCCATGAGACTTAATCGTATCAATTAAAGACAGAGAATGAGCTTTGGTTGTGGAACTTGCTTCCTGCCATATTTCTGTTTCAATCAATTATGATAATGGTATTCAACTTTTCTTGCAACATTTGAATTTTATATTGCATTTTAATTAACTTGGCCAAAACTAAAAGCCCAGCCGATTTCACAGAGATCGAATCCGCAAAATAGCCATCCAAGGCTGGCCAATAAATTAGCGCAAGTAATTTGCGCAATTAACTAAAAATAGTTGAAACCGCTATTAGTTCGGTGGCAGCAACGCAAATGCAATGAATTGGCCATAAATTCGCGATTGCGAATTACTTGGGCGACCCTTTTCACTAATTTGTTCGTGATTGCGTGGGGGAGTGGCGGCAGGATCCAGTAATTTATGTTTTAACACACTCGCACATGCAAATTAGCACGCACAAAACAAATGCAAATATTGGTGGCAAGGGGTTTAAAAGGGGTCGGAGGTCGGCGGTCGGAGGTCGGGAGTCAGGGAGCCTATAATGAGCTCAAGTGGGGCGGAGAGCCATGGGGTTTTTTGGGTTCTTTGCGGTTCATCTGGCAACAACTGTTGACAAAATGAAATCAATAAATTTAAGCGCAAATCAATTAAAATACACCAGATCCTGTGAAAGTCCTGTGAGTATAACTTTCTTCTCCTAACCACGTCCTTGCTGATTCTGTTGTTGGGCGGTGGGCGGTGGGCGGAGGGGTGGGGAATGAAAATATTTGTCAATTTGTGGTTTTTGCGAAATTAAATTTGTCACACATACGCACAGCTGGAAAGAGATGGCGAGGTCGAAATGTAAGAGACAGGCATAGAAATACCAGCATGAGTTTTGGCATTTTCACCTCTTTTTGTGTGCATTTTATTTTAATTTATTTATACGGCTTATTAAAATTGTTGTAAGGTCTATTATTTAATTAAAATTTGTCAAATTTGATTTGTGTGCCGCTCGGCAGTGCAAAAGTTTCGTTTTTAAAGCTGAAAGGCATTTGTCAAATCGAATTAAATGCTGGAATACGAAATTAAGCGGCTTTCAAAATGGGTTTCAGTCTCTAATCTAAACTGATTATTGGCTAATCACTATTTAAGAAATTTACTCGGATATAGCAAGAAAACTTCAAGATTACCATCGCATGACGCATCCCAGTAGCATTTCCGTCTTACATCAAATTTAATTTGGACAATTCAAGGCACTTTCACACAAAAACAAACACAATCGTTGATTAGCAATTGTCTAACACCCTCTGGAAGGGGCACTTAGAGAGGTAAACCCGAGCAGAGCCGCACTGGAGCTGTGTCAAAATTGAGCTAACAAGTTGAATCGAAGCGACAGTTCTGGGGAGCCACTGCGAATCCTCTGGATAGTTGTGTCACATTCGTTATCGAAACAATTTGGAGTAGCGCACTGAGATATCTGTCAGATCCAGTCGGAGGCACACAACTGCTTCAAAAAACGGCTGACCCGTCGAACAAAGTCAAATGTAAAAGTTTAGAAAACTATTTGAGCGTTACCAGTTCTGCAAACCATGTCAAAAGGAGGCACACACCACGGCTCCTTCGACGAGATCGAACGCGAGGTAGGTGGAGCGGAGTCACCGCCGGCCACTGAACTGCCTCGTCTACCCCCCCAATCCTGTTGCCTTGTTGCGGAGCAGGAAGCCGTAGCGTCCTCACCCGCTGGCAGCCGCAGTCGTACGCTGGACACGCGTCTAAACCCTAACGCCCCGGTTTTTGTGCCAGCGTTCAAGGTCGATATGGTGGCCAGCAAACTCTACGATGATCGTAAGTATATGACCCGTGTCCCATATTCCTGTCATTCGCTATATCCTTTCTTTAACCTCCAGTGGCCCCATACACCCGCTGGAGCACCGCCTCCTCCGAGGACCTCTCCTACGGACCCCGCTTCGAATCCATTTGGCGCGAAAGCAGCCTGATGCATCAGGACATGGTCGTAGGCAACGAAGAAGACGAGGTCCTGCAACTCCTAGAGGAGGACGAACAGCAGGCCATGAATATTGGGACCGAGTCCTACGATCCCAAACAGAGAAGAATAACCCTAACGCAAACGAATATCCTGGACATTGTGGGGGCTCTGCAACCGCTGCCACAACCACAACAGCAGCAGGATCAAGTGCCGGAGGTGGGGAGCGGGCAAAGAAGGGACTTTCAGCGTCGCCGCCTTTCCCGATGTTGCGCCGCCTGTCTTCTCATGTAGCAAGTCTAATGAATCGAATTTTGTTTTCATTCAATTTATATTTACACTTGAATACAGACTTGTTAAAATGTTATACTTCTCCCCCTGCCGTAATTTAATTTTTAACCAAAATATTTAAACATTCAAGCAGGCATCGCATGGTTTAATGATTGAGATCCTTGGGAAAAATTAAATTCTTAAAGAATTCTCTCAAGCGCTGCAATTAAGACTCCTTTCAGAACTTTGTAAATGCACTCCTTTCAAGCCCACTTACGAGTGGCAGAGAAGAGACGCTTCGCGTAGAAAGGTCGACTATACCTATGACATAATTTATAGTCTGCATTTTAGCGCCTTTAACTGGTTGTTTTACTTTCCATGAAGGTTCTTGGCTCATGCTGCCTTTGCGCCTTGGTGCCTTCAGCTACTTTGTCCTGACTTACTTTCTAATGATGTTGAATATGCATGGAAACTTTTGCCGCACGCAGAATTTGCCTTCCCGGACGGACGGTAGCTGAAAACTTGATTCACCTGTCTATGGCGTTCACAATCTACGCTTTTAAGCCACACTTTAAGAAAATCCCAAGCAAGAGAAGTTACTTTTTATATCTATTAAGGTATCAGCCATTAATGCAGCCTTTTTTTTGGCCAAGAAAAAATCTTTGCAAGTATGTGGGGCATAATGAGAAAAGTTACGAGGCGCATTCAGAGCTGTTCGAGCTTTGAGTGAAAGCTTGGCGAAGGTCCTGTCATATAATGGCCCAAACCAAGGCAGATGTCCGCGACTTTTGAATGATTAAAATGGCCAAAAGTGGCCACAGCTGCAGTTGCACAAATACTGAGCGGAAAACAATTACCAACTTGTATGCAAAAGTGCCAAATTGCCAATGGAGATGGGCGGGCGGAAACTTTCACGGCGCTCAATGTCAGGCCGGGAAAGGACATGTGGATAAAGGATGAATCCTACGACACCTGGGCCCCTTTTGTCCTTTGGCAAAGGATGCGCTGGCAATTTTGTGCCAATTTTCGGCGCCTTCTGTTTGTTTATGAAACAAGTCACGTAAGCGAGGAAACCCGTTCGTTCGGAGGGGGTTGCCTTGCCCTTTGCCCCTCTTGGGGGGCGTTGAACCGACAGTTGGGTAAGTGGGCGTGCCATCACCTTGTTTTTGGTTGCCAGTGCTTCTGTTGTTTTTGTTTTGGCCGGAGGCGATTGTCATTGGAATCGAGAATTCGCCAGCAATTGGCAAACGTCACGAAATCAGGTAAAACTTTTCACGATCTTTCGCGCCCTTTTCGCCCCATTGTTGATTTGGTAATCTATTATTTTAGCTCAATTTTTGCTTAACTTTTTTTCTGGCAGCAACTTTTCATAACGATATTTGTGTGCCTTTCCTGGTTGGCTGTTTATTGCATAAAATTTATGCTCGTATATTGTGCAATTGAAAAAGTTTGTCACATTTCTGTGATTTTCCGGTCTCTCTGTCAACAGTACAGTGCGTTTCACAAGCGATACAACAAGGTTGTTGTTTTTATTTTTATTTTTTTTTTTAAGTAAAATATTTTATTCGTTTAAAATGCCTCTCAATTAAAAAAAATAATTTAAAATTTGAAAAGTGGCATTACTTTGATGCGGAGGAACGTACTTTGTTAGAGGGCCTTGCAAAAATGTGGAAATAAGGGAAACCAAAGCCGCTGGCATAAGCCATTATTTATGCATCGATTTCAAATTACCAAAAACAAAACGGAACGGGCCAGAAAAAGAAAGTTGCAAATAAACACTATAGCAAAGCGGAAGGCGGCAAATAAATAGACAGGGATATGGGCAAACACAATGCCTGCAATAAATATCCTCACATTTGTACTCCGGCTTCTGGTTGGTTCCATGTCCATGTACCTCTAAATAAATTCATTTTTCTAATATTTATGCCTTGATATGGCAATGGCAACGGCCAAAATGGCAATCAGTTCAATGACCAACAAAAGTTTGTCTTTTCTTGCAGTTTTCATATTAGCCGCGTATCCTAGTTGAGTATCCTTTTGTCTAAGGGGTATATAGGGCTCGAAAAATTTTCCTAATTTATAAGAAACGAAAAAGGTTTCTTTATAAAGCCTATAGATTAAAGAACTCTGGAAAACTTGGGTACAATGTTCCAGTTTATATTTCCAATATCCTTTCTGTCTGCTCTTTTGGCCACCTCTGTCCTTTTTGGCAACAAATGAAAAGGAAACAAGAGAGACAGCTGCGAATGTTGGCAGCACTTTTAGTTAAATTGAGCAACAAACACGTTTGGCAATAAAAATGATTCCACTTCCACTTCCAGTTGCTATTGCTATTGCTATTGCCACGCCCCCAACGCTCCCTCCCTCCTATCAGATACATCCACTTTCGACTCCAGTTGGAAAAATGCAAGCCGCAATGCGCTGGCAGAGGAGTTTTGCACATTCCAACAGATTTATTTCACTCGAAATAGTTTCATTTTAGTTGCATTATTGTTATTGTTTGTTCTTTGTTATTGTTGTTGTTGCTGCTTTTGCTGTTGCTATTGCTTTGCTTGCTTTATTGTTATTGTTGTTGCTGTTTGCCAGAGTGACTGTGAAAAGTTTTTCTATTATTTTCAAATTTAACTTTGCCATTTGTTTGAATTTCAGGGATAACACGTTGCCATGTGTGTGTGAGTGTGTGTGTCTGTGGTTGAGAAAGTCTATGTACGGGAAAAAGGGTTTAAGGCATTGAGTTTTTCAGTATTTACCAAGTTTTTTCTTTTAGGGGCACTGCTTTGCTTGTCCAATATGAAATATATTATCGATGTGCCCAACTTTTACCAACTGCACAGATTCCACTCAACTACTTTCCCGATTTGTGGCTGTTCTTTTGAAGCTTTTTAGGGTCTGTTTAGGGTTTTAGGGATAGCCGTGCTGTAATCAAGGATAATTATTAAAGGGACTAAAGCCGTTCCCAGTTAGAGGTGCAAATCTTTCATTCACTTTTGCCCCATCCATCCAGTTTACCTGTTTTTCATTTAGACTCTCTCGGCCACCTCCTTCCCCCGCGCCTGGACAAACACTCATAGACAAGGTGCCCAAATTACTGCCGGTTGTTGGTGTTGCCGCGTGTCGTTGTTGCCACCTTGTTGCCAAAAGCAGCAACAAAAAATAGAGTCGAGTAGAGAAGATGGCCAACGAAAGAGCCGAGTAGGAACAACACGGCCGCACAAACAGTTGCAAATGTTGCATTTGCATGCATGGCCAGTTGGCTGCAAATATCCCCCTGCTCCACGCTCCTCGCCCACCTGCTTCCTCCTGTTGACCAGTTCAGGTGGACGTTGTCGCTGCTATTTAGACAAGTGACATATGCGCCATTCGCCCGGGTGAAGGTGAAAGAGAACGGGAGAGACAGCTCATGCAACATGCAAAATGGTGTGTCAGAAAGGAAAGCCGCCTCGGTTTCTGTTTGCCCCCCAGCACCTCTCACTTCCCCTTGTGACCCGCCCAGACTGAGGGGAAAAGGATGCCGTCGTCTCCCCCCACGAGGCACACTGGATTTAGGATCCAGGATAACTCATCGATCGATGTGGGAATGAATTCAAACTTTAAACTCACAATATGTGAGTTTAAAACAAAATCCATGGGATTTATTGTAATATATCATTAAAGTAGTTTCCTTGGGACACTGTTGTCCACCTGGTGGCGCGTCCAACACCTGCGTCCGGCGCTTAAAGAGCCGCTCCGGCAGCGCACAAATTGCAGGAAGCCACCGGCAGGGAACACGGCAGACAAACAGACGCAAATACAACAAACTAGTGTGTGAATCTTTAGTTTCGTTTTGTTAAAAAAAGAAATGTGTGTGTTGTTTTTTTTTGTTAAATTCTAGCCAGTCCTGGTGCCGTTGGCCCTTGTGTTTGACACAGTTCAGGGGAGCAGCCAGCGTTATTTTCGTGCTTCCCTTCGCTTTGTTTTTGTTTTTGGCCCGGCTCTGTTGTTAGCTTCCGCTTTTAGTTGCAATTAAACAAGTCAGTGCACCGCACGGACCAGCCGATAGAAGGGCAGAAATGCAGAAAGGACATTCAAAGCTAGACAGGGGACGTTGCTCATCAGTGCAATGTCCAATTTGCATGCATCACTCCTCGGTTCTCCGTTCCATCGTTGTAACTCACAATCAGTAGGACGACAGGAGCGCTCTCCTGTAGGACTCCCTTATCCTTTCAACCTATTCAAATAATTTTTGCTCCACTCCATTATTTATCAACTTCATAATTGCTGCTCGGGATCATCGGTTAGTCATCCATTCGTCGTTAGGGTTTTATCAATTACGTCGTCAGTTGGGAATCCCCCCATGTTGGAGCTCAATCAAAATTGACGTCTGTCGATTAGCGCCAGGTTCAGCAGGCTTAACTTCGCCGACAGCTTCCCAAAAGTGGATGCGAAAAAGCCAAAATAAAGCGAAACCAAAAATATGGAAGCGCAAATATTTACCTATAAAAATTGTTTAAGCATTTTATGTTGGCACAGCAGTTGCCATGACAAAATACACACAAACGGCCGCACATGGGTTGTTTTTTGGGGGAAAAAGTTAAGGCGCCAGTCCTCCATATGGATATATGTATGTGTGCATAAATATTTTTGTATGTAAATGTGTATGTATTTTTTTTTTGGTCGGGAAAAAATTAAATTAAACATTTTTTATGCCTTCGATTCCCTGGGAGCTTCGAGTGGCAAATAAATTTCTGTATCGCATGACATATGCATCAAAGTGGGGAGTAGAACGGGGTGGGGACTGGGCCAAGGGGGCGTGTCACATGCCTGTCGCAGCTGTCAATAAGTGCGTCGAGTTGACGTTAAAGCTCGGGCATTAAAATATGCTGTTAAAAATGCAGATCATCCACCTCCAGTCCAGTCTGTCCATATTTCAGTGACTCGTGGCATGGTGTCCCCTTCGTTAATGCATTTCATAAGCCACAGCTGCCACCGAAGCGGTGCCACTTGCATGTGGCAAGTGAATTTAATGCGGCACATAGCAAACTTTGTATCGATTCGGGCCATCGATATTCAACGGACCTTCAACCCAACAACCCACCTCCACGTCCTTCCTCTCCGCCAAAGAGCAACGATCCGAAAGTTTTGGCAAGGATTTAATTTGTTACAAAGTTCGGTATGATCTGGAGGATGAGCTGGCGGAGAGTCCTTAAATGTGTGCTTGCATAAGTGCATATTTCCAAGCGAGGGTGGATGATGATGTTCTTGGAAACGATGAGAAAATGTTTCTTTAAAGTTTGTTAATCAAAACACCACATACAAGTTAAGAAAAACATAAAATACTTCCATACATTTTTTTTATATATATGAAACGTATATTAATTCCCAAAAATTTTATAATTTCCCCATTAGTTTTGTGTTCGAATTTGACTGAAATGAGGGGGTGAGGGGGTGTTGGGTGCTGGCAAAAGTTTTTAAATAGTTACACAAACTGCAAAACGCTTTTCATCTTGTGTGTTTGGTCCGGCAAAAATGGATTTGTGGAGCATTTCAGTCAGTTCCACTGCCATTGCACTTGGATTTCGATTTGGCTCCACAAAAGTACACAAAAGTTTTCTAAAAGAAAACGAAATGAAAGTCCCGATATAGGTTTTACTTTTTCAAAGCTTCCGAAACTCAGAAACCCTTTAATTGACGGCTTTAAGCTTGCGGCTACAAATTAACAGATATAAGCTGGACGATATCCTTCGGCCAATACCTTTAACGGGAAATCAATTAGCAGTTGAAAGGAAATTTTCCCATGAAAATTGGTTTAGACAGGAGTCGCCTCATTAGGACATCCACATTGTGATTAGAATTAGCCAGATATATTAATAAAATAATAATTAAATGTGTCAAAGTTTCCAAAGTGTAATTAATTTTAATTATATAGACAAAACTTGACCAAAACCCTCACTCAGAAAGACACACACGCACTCTGTTTTCTTAAAATACAGTGATTCCTTGAAAGGGAAAAGGCTTATAGAAATTTTTATTATATTTACAGCATAAAGGCACTCAAGCTCTTAACTTAGTTAAAAGTAGAAATCAATAATACTAACATATTTTATAAATATAAAAGGTTTTCTATTAAAAGTGTTTACTGTCTCTAAGAATGATGAAAGTTTTGGTATCCTACATGTTTAATGGGCCTGGGTGACAAAGCACCTGGCCAGCTAGGACACTAATATTTATGTAAACACAAGGAAAAAGATCAGAAGGGATACTTTTCTTTCACCAAAAAACTATAAAGTTTTATAAACTGTTATTGGTAATTGGCAAAAATAAGGAAGAGGACAGATTAGGATAAAAAGTTATGCGTTACCTGCTGTGGTTAGTGTCTGAAAAACTTTTGCCATCCACGGAATTGGATGGAATCACCCAATCCATCAGTCAATAAAAATATGACAAACCACATGGGTGTTAAGGGACGTAGATGTGGAAAAGTGACCTCCCAGAGCAGATTGGAAAATAATAAATCATAGATGGAAAACTAAAACTTTAAGTCAAACCATAAAGGACACCTGTGTGGGTGCCGCTTTGTCTGTATGAAACAGCAGCTGGAAACAACAACTTGCTACGTGTCCCATGTGCTTTCCTGTAAACTATTGTCCTAGTCCAAAAAATGTACGACAAGAGTGAAGCCAAGGGGAAAACGATGCAGAGGCTGCAGCGAAAGGAGGCACTCATGTGTGTGCCAAATGAGTTTAATCACCTTGCTGAAAGTTGAAAGAAACTAAAGATATAGAGATTAACAGTAGAGCTTGCCTTTAGAAAACAGCAAACATTCATTATATATAAGGATATATAAAGGGGACAAGCAGGAAAAGGAAAATTTATATGCAAAATGTGAATTGTTTTCAGATATGGTTCCATGTAATGCTGATAATCCTACAAAGTATGTGGATTTCCCTGTACTTGTCTTTCCTCCGAAGAGAGTTTCCTTCAAGAAATAGTTGACATAGTTTTTGAAGGCGTTGTAATTGAAGTGTTGCTTAAACAAAGGCTAAAACTTAAATTGCTGGGAAATTGTCTGTGCCAAAGATGCTCACCATCCGTACTCCGTCCCCGGAAGAGTGGCAGGCGTTTGCCTCTTTTTGCGTTTGGCTGCTTTTTGCGTTAGTTACTTGTTGGTGCTGCTACTCGAGTTGCACAAACTCCAAAGGAGCCGGAGGATCCGGGAGTTTAGGTCGCAGGAGTAACATTTATGGCGTCGGCGTCGCTTCTTAACTGTGCAGAGGGCCACTTGCCTGACGCAATGCTTTGACCAAGTAGCGGGTGACAAGCCAAGCGCCTTTGTGGCTGTCAAGTGCTCCTTCCCACCCACTTCACTTCCCATTTATATTTTTTTTTTTTGGCTGCGCAGCCTCAACTCCACACATAAGTGCACTTGCAACGGCCACAGAGACTGCAACAAAGTTGGCTTTGCAACAAATACAGTGGTAACAAATTCGACTTTGGTCGCTTGGTGTGGTAACTCGAGCTGATGACCTTGAGTGGGATGTTGGAGGTGGCTGTTAAGGGCCTATTTCTTTTTGAATGTAGAGAAATCCTATTAAAAAGGATTTCGGTTGGAGTGTGAGTACATGGAGCGAATTGGTGAATAATTAATAACACAATGAATGTCAATGGTCGAAGACGAATGAAGAGTCAATGGACTCTTTGAATATCTTATATATATAAATATATAAATAAAACTCCTTTTTGGCAATATTAAACCACTATGCAATTGCCAAGACTTTAGCGACAACATTGGCGATGGGCACTTTGTCAAAATGTTGCCCCGTCCCTTTTGCTGTTTGCCAAATTAAATCTAAACCATCGGCCACAAAAGCGCAACATCTTACCGAAACTGGGGCATGGGGCACGTTGGGTAAGGAGAATGGGGCAGAGTGTGTACAGTTGTGTGTGTTCGCAGACAACTATCGATTGCCTTGGGCTAAGGCGCAGCTGTAGCCAAGTCAAAGATGCCGCTGGGGCGATGGGGCATCGAGGCATCGAGGGGCGTTGGGCCAAGGCGTAGAGGCGCGGAGGCGGATAAAGAAAAAATAAACTTTTGCTAATACAATAATAAAAAGTTACTACGTGCAGTGTTGCAAAAAGAATAGGGGAGAGTAAGGCAAAACCGAGGCAAAATAATATAAAAAATGTAAGTAAAAACTTTTGCTTCGTTTCTCCAACCCCGTCTTCCACGTGAAGTTGGCACAAACTTTTACTTAACGTTAACCTTTAAAGGTAAGCAGGGAGGGGGGCATGGACAGTGACAGTGTTAGTGGCAGCTGGTGGGCGTGGCAAGCTTGGCCACGACACTGATTAGATTTATCAGCAAGTCGAGTTGCAGATGACAAAGCGAAGCGACAGCAATAGCAACAGCAACAGCAACAAATAGGAACGCAGATATGCAAAAATCCAGTGCAACAATCAAAATTCAATCAGACAGCGACACCGCAACAGTTGCCACCACTTGTGGCAGCAACAGTTGTCAGTTGCTTACATGTTGGCACCCGTGGCGTATGCGTAATGTACACGGCGAGAAAACAGTTTCATGGAAAATGAATCATTTTCAGTTTTGTTTTTTCAAAATATCTTGAAAACCAAGGATTTCTTGAACCATTACAATCTGAAACTTAAATATTAATAATATGTATTTTTTTTTGGTTTGTGTGTAACCACTTTACAAGCTGAATGCTGCAGTAATATGACAGCCCAACGAGGACAGTAATGAGTGCAAAACGGAAGTTCGTCATTGGATTAAAATCAGAAATTGCCAGAAGAATGGTACTGCTCTAATTGGATTTGAAGGGCATCCATGGATGGGGATGTTGCTCCGCATGGGATGTTGCCCAAAGGGGGAAGCCCTAGACTCGTATTCTCCATTTTCCATTACACACATCTGCAATCAAAATGCAAAATGCTTGGAGCCAAGTGTCGCCCCTGGAAGTATTCCTCCCCCAAAACGATTGATCTGCCTGGCATTTTACAATATCTCGGAAATATCACGCGTCCAAATCATAAATGAGCCATAAATAACACATTGCCACCGACTCGCATAAACACAAACAAACAAAGGATATATTGTCGGAAAAGGCAAATGGCAGATTCAGTTTATATTGGATTATGGGTATACCCTAGAGTATTGAGACTGATTCGGTATTGAATTTAAATGGAACTAAAAGCAATTCCATGAAACTCTTTCTTGGCATTGAAGAAAATTGGTACTCTTTCTATTTCTATTTTTGATTTCTAATATTCCACATGCTAAGCCCCTGCTGGCAGCCCAGCTATTCCATCATGCTCCAGGCGTTCAAGGGTAATGCATATATGGGTACTTATGACCAGGGCCCATACATTTATAGATGACGAAGCTGGCTGGGACGTGGCTGAGGCGCCAGAGTAATGTCGATTCCTGCATCTATTTTGTTTTGTTTTTGGTGCCACAAGGCAGGCCCCTCCCTTCCTTGATTTTTCTCACACCCTCTGTGGCGACCTGAAAGCCTTGCTTTTGTTGTTCCCCGGCACTGGCAGTTGCTTGTTGATAAAATTTAATCATATTACACATATTTCGCTCTTTACGGTCTGTTACCCCAATATGGCCCGGGGGCTACCATGGGCATGATAGGATGTCGAATGCCGGGTGATGGTTCCTACTCGTACAGCCTGGCAAGTATTTACTCTTGTTTACAGTTGTGCACCGCCGGCGAGAATGGCCAAAAATATCCAATTTGAAAATTAATGCCTTTAGGATATTATTCATAAACTCGTGTGTGGACGTCGGGACAAGAGCTGGTGGATGTTTCGGGAAGAGGAGCGGCATAGAGAGCTGGCCATTTGCTAAAAAAACAAACATGGCCAACAAATTGGTCAGAAAAAAGCAAAGCTGATGCATGGCCACCATAACGAATCTTTCCAGCGGTTTCCAGCCACCCTTTCTCCGCTTTCTTCATATTTATGGATGTAGATTTTTCGGTTGCGCCCCTGCTCCGCCCCCCCTTGTAATTGGCCAGCGGCATTTGGCGTGTTGAAGTTTCGCCAGCAACCGCAGAACTTTATTGTGCACAATAAGTTAAATGCAACAAACCATTTGACCGAATAACTGACGACGTAAGGAACCCGGAAGAGGAGGGTAACCAATAATTCCAGAAATCTTTATCACCATTTTAAAAAAACTATGATTTTTAAATAGTCTGGCAGATATTCAAGGAATTCCCGAAAAATCTTTCAAGGCGAGGGATAGACAGGAACCATGGGATGCCAATAAGAGTGGCCTACTAAAATGTTGTCGGAAATGAATGCGGAAATTACACTAAAACGCAAAAAATCCCACACTTGTGTCGCCCAAATAAGCAAAATCTCTCAAGGAAGAATTGCATTTATAGCAGAAAAAGTTAAAGTATTACAAATAAGTTAGATTGGTGGGGATATTTTCAGTTTCTTAGCTTTAATAAATACTAATATAGTAACATTTTAAACTTATTGCTAAGGTGTGACCCACACTTAAATTTTTGCAGACTGCATTACTTCTTTGGGGACTGGTGATTGGTTCAATGCCTTCGCTGGAGTTGGGGAGTTGAATTATTTCGATCGCGTGTGCACTTCACGACCCCTGGGAGGTTAAAACACGTCAAGTGTCAAAGACCCAAAGCTCCAAAGGCATTAACAGCTGCCTGGCTAATTATACCGGCCATGGGATGGGGCGAGGAATGTATAAAAATTAATATTGCACTGGATACCTAACAATAAAAAAAGTTGACCAAATAAATCATAGAAATATTTAGGTAATTAAATAGCATTCCCAATAGCTTCCACATTCCATCCGCACAAACCAAATGGCAATTCATTATTTAGTTTTTTAATTGCCAAATATTTGCTGCCAATGTACATAATTTGTAATACATTAACTAAGAACAAAGAAAAACCGAGATACTAATGCTGTGTGTGGGTCGGGGAGGGTTAAGCAAACAACGAGACAAATATTTCGAAAATGCAAATTAATTATGCTACACATGTATTTGTTTAAGTTATCTAATTAGAGTCGAACGCAATTCATTTTCAGTTGTTTGTCGTCATTTGCATTCCAAAATTTATGGTTACACTCATTTAATTTAATAAACTACAAATTGCAGGCTCCTTTCCCGCTGTTTTTTGCCAACTACCTTCCAGTTCGATTAAATGGATTAGCATAGTTTTTTGACAATAAAATGAATTAAATAGTAATTCTTTAAAATGAAAATCAATTTATAAATAATGTCCCGCATGGCTGAGCAAATCCTTTTAAATATTAGGGGCAGGATCGATTATAAACGCATTTGTCTAATAAATATTAATTAACTTTCCCCCGCTTTTTTCGCACAAAGTTTTAATCGTTTTAAAATATTAACGTGAACGAAAACCAACTCGGTTTAGTTTTAACTGCACTTGAAACTCTTGCTCTCTAATTACCATTTGTTAAAATTTAAACACAAATTTTGACGATGCCGGTGCATAAAAAATTTGCAGACCCATAAATTTAATTAGTTTGAGCCACGCTCAGTGCGGTCTGGAGGTCAGCAGCAAGCTATTGGCCAACAGCTGCCAGAGTCAGGGCCACAACCATACACGGCACACAGAGTCAAAACTTTGCCAAATTAGTTCAAAGTTCAAAAATGTTCCAGCCCAAGAAGCCAGCTACGGAGTGGGCCGGGCCAACAAAAAAAAATTAGCAAACACCCAGTCAATTATTAAAAATAATTACTTTAGCCCAAGTTGCCACAGAGAAAATTTCTTATTTGTATACATATTTATATATTCTTTTTCCTTCCACATTCTCCTCTTGGAGCTTTGGTTTAAGGAGAATTTGTTTTGGACAGGAAACAGCCATGAACTTTTCAGGCAATATTGGCCAAGCAAACTTGTGGGCTTGAATTTACTTGTAAAACTTGTTTAACTTTTCGAAACAAAAGAATAATCCGTGAATAAAACATTTTAAATTTAAAAAAATTAATTGTGAAGTTTTTTTTTTATTTTACATAGATTGCTCACTTATTGCCTAGTTTTGCGGTGGCAAAACACCCAAAACGTTTCGAAAAGTGTGGGATTTTATGCCGAAATATCTAAAAACACTGCCCAGCCTGCGGCCACACCCCCGCCATCGAGTCCCACCGACAGCAACCGTGCCCATTCCGGCAAAAAGGCAGCCAACTTACGCCATTTGTTATTTATAAAAGATTAAACCGCAAAAAAGTCAAAGGGAGACCATTGAAAGGGAGTGGAAGCG
Organism: Drosophila varians; assembly: GCA_018150405.1. Classification (NCBI taxonomy): domain Eukaryota; kingdom Metazoa; phylum Arthropoda; class Insecta; order Diptera; family Drosophilidae; genus Drosophila; species Drosophila varians. The sequence goes on from JAECWK010000125.1 coordinate 5,475,632, forward strand.
GGGATATTCTGGAAAAGAGATAGGCAGGTACACTGAAACGAGAGTTTCCACTTCTGTACAGACGAAGTCGGATCTCATTTGTTTTATTTCAAGGATATTTCCCTCCTGTGTCCCAGTGTCGGGAATCGTTTTATCTGTTTCATGTGCTTGCCAACCGCAAATGGTGGGGCCACAAAAAAAAAATAAGAAAGAGAAATTATAATAATATTTAACTAAATATGCCTAAAGTAGGCGGGAGCTGCCACCAAGAGCCTTCTGCCCGGCCCCCAGCTTCTTTTATGTGTGGCTTTATTTATGGTCGCGTCCCTAATTGAATTGCAGTTTATTTGGACCCGACCTGGTAGCTGTGAGCTATGAGCTGGGAGCTGGGAGCTGGAAGCTACTTGGACAAAATGGACAAAAGCCCGCCTGAGCCCGCCTCTCTGGTCGCTCTGGCCACAATTTTTTAATTAACTTTTCGCGAGGCCAAAAGGTAATTTGAGCTTCTGCGAGTGTGTTTGTGAGCTGGCCAAAATGATTTATACGAAACAATTATCAGTTTAAATGGCGTATTGAAATTTCTGCACAAAAGTTCCAGCCACTTTCTGTTCTGTTCTGTTCTGTTGAGTCTCCTTCCACCTGAATGAAAAGTGCCCTGCCAACGGGCCTTAATTTTATTATGCCGTCCAAGCTAACGAGATTAAAAAGTTTCGCCAACGCCTGTCACAACTGCTGAAAAAAGCGGTGGAAGGGGGTCCCCGAAACTCTGCGGGGAGGAGTTGGCTAACTCAAAGTGTTAGCGATAGTTGCATCTGAAAGCAGAAAGCTGCAAGCTGGGTTGCATTAGCCGAGAACGGGGAAACTTGTTGCTGCATCGAAATGGCAACGACCATTAGGGAAAGTTCCCAGAGAGGCCCCGGGAAAGGGGACTGGACGGGGGACGGGGGATGGGGGAGTAGAGCCTGGGGACTTTCCGGTCCGACCACAGCAATAAATCAAAGCTGAAATATGCAAACATCCCATACAAATCAAATGAAAGCTAAAGCCAAACCAAATAAAAGACAAGCGCCAACCGAACTAATAGAAAACTCCCTCCCTGCCACCGATGGAACCCAATTGGATTGCAACTGCCAAACCGAAAAAGAAAACAACAAAAATGGGGGCGGAAAAAAATGGCAGGATATACTATATACATATATGTGGTGTATATATTCGGGAAAGTAAAAACAAGAGCGCTCCATAAAAACGCCCATGCTGCGATGGTGGGCGTGGCTGGGAGCAATCGGCGTAAAAGGCAGCCAACATACTATTTCGACTCCGGCAGTAAGCGGGATGAAGAAATCAATTTGGTTTGATATCATACTCAAATTAAAGCGAATTGCGATTTTAGGCGGAACCAGCTTTTATAGGAGCTGTGATTCTGTGGCTCCGAAGTCTTAAATAGATATATATATTTTTTGGAATTAGAGAAATTCAATAACCATCTCCGTTTACACAAATCAATGGGCAAGCAAGCGACTGACATCAGTAAATTGTTTCATTTTTAAATATGCCATTTATGGGCATTATTTATTGATGGCTTTTCCCATCAATGGCCACTAATAGCACTCCTCAAAGCAGTTGCCAGCAATTGCATCCGAAATGAAATGAAATGGCCAACAACTGCCACAGCAACATTGGCGAAAAAATTCGCAACACATACATAAATGTTCACTGCGGTCAGCTAAAACATGCAAAAGGACTGCTGCTAGCCTGGTTGTGTTTATTTTTATGATACAATTTTTAAGCCAAAGTTTTCATTTTATAAATATTCTGTGAATGCGTTTACACAAAATTAAATGCCATAAAATGCAGCCGACGGGAAGGGAGCGATTCAGATGGATCCAGAACCCGGGATCCAGGCCAAGGGACAAGGGCAGCGCCATTGGGAGAGAGGCAGCAACATATTTTAGCGACAAAACAATTAAAACTGCATGCTGAGCGAGCTGCAAGGGGTCATCCGCTCCTTCCACGCCCCTTTTTCCCTAGCCAGGGGCAAAATGAGCAGTTTCTGCAGAGTTTGAGGGGAGCCCGGGCTACACTGAAAATAATTTAGGTAAAAATATTTGCAAACTTAGGTCAATAATGAGTAATCCTTGCCGTAGCCCTTACAATACCTGCAAAATAATCTAAAATCCCTTTCCCATTAAATGAAACTTGTGGTCAGTTTTTCCCAGAGTGCAGCAGAGCAAGAACGGGTAGTTGCAGCTTTGGGCCAGGAGTGTCACGTTTGCGAGCCATAAATTTCGCATTATTGCGCGCGTATCCGTGCATAGATTTTCATGCGCATTTGCTTAATAAAACCGTAGCCCCCAGTACCGCCGCACGCCGCATCACTCCCCCAATCCGCACCAAAGCAAAACACAGAAAAAACACCATGAAAATCAACAAAAAAAAAAAAAAAAATGTGTAAATCAAAAGCGCGCCAGCGAACGAGCGCCGAGACAACAAAAACAAAATTTTGATGGCCCACATGGCGTATGCTTAACCACATCCGACTACACACTTCCGCGCATTTGGCGCTGGCCCTGAAAACCGCCACCGCTCTGGATTGTTAACAAATGACTCGATGCGGTTGCCAAAAGGGCTGCCCAGGGTCCGGGGGGTGTTTGTTTTTTGGGGTTAGCTAGGCGGATGCCCGCCTGATTGCATACACAAACCATATCTGTAATGACTCATTTCGCATGCCCATTTATCTTCCCACCCAGATGGAGTTTTTTGTGACGGAAAATATATAATGGAATGTTCTTGAAAGTAAAATTAAATTAATAAATAATAACTCCACTTTGTGCCTCAGTGTGTTACTTAACTTTCCGCGATGTTGCAGCTAAAGCTGGCCAACACTTTTGAGTGGCAAATCATAATGGAGTGAGGCACCACTCCCCAGCGGAGCGGGGGAGTGCCTTTTGACTGCTCCATCTGCGGCATCTGTGGCATCTGCGGTCAAAATGCGCCCATTAGTCGTCCGCCAAAAATGAAATCTATACGTGCGATGCCTTTAATTAGACGTGACTCAAATGCAGGAAGCTCCCTTTGTGTCGAGCCCTCAAATAAAGGAGGGGATCCGTTTTCCCGTGGGCTGAGTTCATGGCGCATGAGAGTTGAGTACTTCAAAGAGTTGGTTATCACATGGCTCCCGGCATTGGCGGCAGTCCACTCCCTCATGACTGTCCACTAAAAGGCACTTAAAAAAAAAAGGACTAAAGCTTCGTTAATGACTCTATGTTAACACAGAAAATGTAGTTCGAGGATTTTGGATTTGCTGTGCTTTGCTCCACCTTCCAAACTCCAATCCAAACACTTTTCTCTGAGTGAGTCGAGTGCTACGTTTAATTGGTGCAAGTAGGCCGCCATCGGGCATTCCGGCCGTGCACCTAAGGGGCACGTTAGCTGTGCGACATAAACACAAACACGCACAAATCCCGATCTAGCCCCGGGCCAGAGGTAGCTGCTCCATTGGCGCCACGTTTTCTTTATGCGCTGCAGCTTCCAACGAAGGGCAACCTACTGCGGCCTCGGCCATCCATTAAGCCAGAGGCTCACTTCATTGGCACCCAAAAGAGGGACAGCAATGAGAGACAATCGATTCCGTGCTTTAGCCAGGTGACGTTGGTTCACATTGCCCTGAGAAATGGCTTGTTCTCACTTAAACTAATCCTTTCAGAGAAGGAATTAAATATTTGAATCAGTTATCGATTCAAATTGAATCAGTTTCAAGGCTTTAAAGGTAAAACATCAATGCCAACAGAGTCTGTCCTCAAATTGAATTCAACTTGCCTTCTATACTTACAACAACTTGCAACAAAAATCTATAAAATTTCAAAGATTTCTCAATTGTGAAAAGTTTTGGGTGAAATAGTTTAAGCATTTTTGCCCGAGGCAGGTAAAAAGGTCCACAGACAGATTTTCTGCAGACCGAGAAAATGGTTTAAAAATTTTAAATATTTTGCGTGGCCCGCAGCTAATAGTTCCCTAATGGCAGCAACTTTGTGCCACCCACAAGGTCAACTACATGGGGCAGATAACCCCCGAAAAAATCTGCACAAAAAGCAAACTTTTATTTTCTGTTGCTCCTTTTTTTCGAATGGAAAATGCTGACACTTGCAGTCGCGTCCAGCAATGGCTGCCAGCAACAATTTTGAGTTTATCACACGTGCCAAATTGTGCGGCCACCTCCTGCGGCGACAGGACGAGAAGAAGAGCATCACCAGCACCAGCAGGAGCCAGGATCCAGAGCGGGTAAACGTGCAGCGGTATACGTGAGCTTAAACTATCAAGCGAATCGCCCCCAAAAACTGTTGGCCGACTCTCAAGTGCACTGTGCAGAAAATTATTTATTCTGGTAAATGGGTGCTTTAACATTATATTTAAATCATAGAGAAATGTGTATCAAGAGGCCTCAACAAGGCCTAAATATGTTACAAATTTTTAAAAACAAGAATTATTAATTTAAAAATCGATTTTAATTTTTTCGCAGTGCTCCAGCCGATTCCAACGCATTTCTAGTTTTGATTTATGCACCAGAGTTCAATGCAAAAAGTCAAGTTTTGCTTGGCCTGGTGTGGCCATAAAGAACATAATTTATGTCATTTCACTGATGGCTTTCCATGCGCTTAGGAGTTGAGTGGTTCGATGGGGTGTTGGCCAATGGCCACCCTCCGGCGCCTCTTCGGATGAATATCCCTTCCCGGGCCAGAGTCTGGCCATTCAATTGTTGGGCCCAAAGCGGGCACAAAGCGAATTGACCGGAAATGCGCCTAATTGACTTGGTTTCTTCTACAATACTACTTTTACCATATTTTTTGGTTGGGGCTCCTCAATGGGATATTTGAGTGCATTAGCCCAAGTCGGCACAATTATTATTACCATGGGTGATGGGTTCCCTTTGACTAAAAAATATCTTTCGGTTGCAATACTCTGTTTTCTGAGGCATAAATATATATGAAGTTTTATTCGATATAATAGTAATGTTTAATTTAAAAAAAAAATCTGCAACAACTTTATAATGTTTTAAAATTTCTTGCTAAAGAGCATTACAAAGTGTGTAGGAATTTTACAGCTTGGGCTTGCTTGTGGCAGTTAAGTTATTTTTGAAACGAGTTTGGACTATTGTTGTTGCCTTTTTATTTAGCCATTTTCATTGTTATGCGATTTTGTGGGCCATATTATTGTTACGGTTGCCGCTTGACGGGTTGCCCTAGCATCTCAATGCCAGAATCCCTCCACCCACACGGCTCGGCTGCCATCTTTTGGCTGCCATCTCCGGCGCCCATCTTCGTTTATGTAATTTAATTCAATGTACCGTTTCAAATTGAATCTGTGAAAAGCTGCGCAAAGAAAAATAAGCTTCGCAACGACGGGCAAAACGGAAATTTCCATTAGCCCTAGAAAAAAGCAAAAAGTATCACAAAAGCCAAAATCCCGAGATGGAAGACAGGTGCGGTCGAACTTCTTGTCCGGGCATCCGATTTAATTGAGCATCGGCTAGGAAATACCTACATATATATAATATTTTCTCTGGCATTACCAAGAAGTATGAAAAGTAAAAAAGTATCATCGTTGATAAACAATTTAATGTCTGTAACCTTTGTAGCTTTCATTATTCTCTTGAATTAGTTGGCTGACCATGCAATAGTTGACATCTTAAACGGGACTGAATACCTTTATTGAGTGTCTTACTGTTTTAAAGCCATCATAAAACGCCCAAAATAGCCCATTTTGGTAGAGTCCAAACACCAACGACTCCCACACACGCTGGAAGCACTTAAAACTAAAACTGAACTAAAGGAAATTAATTGCAATAAACGTGGCGGAGAAGTTTTCGTTGAGCGTGAAGAAGGTGGATGGGGAAAAGGGGAGCAGGGGAGAAGGAGGAGATACTGCCGAAACATGAGGAGCCAACAGGACGAACAGGACTTGGCCGAAACTAATGAAGTGTCGCAATGGGATAATTAAGCTTTTAATCGCCGTGTCTGCAACGGTGTTAGTAGGTGGTGGCTAATTCCATCCGAGCTCTGGGCTTTGGAGAGAGCGTGTTAACGTTCTTAGTTCGGGAAGCGTAATTAGTGTTTTATGATCGATTTGTGTTCACACATAAAGCCATAATTCAATTTTCCGGCACTTTAAAAATGGTAAATGGCTGGGCTAAAATGGTGGGACTTTGCTTTCTTTTCGGTCCTGGGAACTTGTCTGGATGCGTGTGTAAGTTTTGGGAGGATGGAAGGATGGGCGACGGGCGAGGCCAAAGGAGCCAAGTTAAACAGTTGGCCAAACAAACAGGCAACCAAAATAAACAAACACTGACACAGCCAAACACGCTCGGAGATTTCCGAGCGACTGGAGCAAGAACAACTTGGTACACTTGGAATACGACCCAATACCAAGAACCTGGATCCTGGGGCTGGAGCTGGGGCTGGAGCTGGAGCTTTAGCTGGGGACAGAGATTCTCTCTTGGCAAAAGACAAACAGCAATAAGGTGGGTGGATGTATTTAGGAGGGGGAAGGATAATCCAGGGGGAAGCCGCTGCGTGGAAATGGCAGAAGCCGCAGCTTTGAGGCTGTTAATCCTTTGAATCCAATCGGAGGGCTAGGCTAGTGAGGGTGGAACTCAAAGAAACAGTGGCGCTTACCAATTTAGTTTTAACATTTGTTTTATTTACATTCTCGATACTCGATAGCTTTGGCTCAACCTCAATAAATTAAGCGAAAAGGCTATAGCCCCCAGAGGTGATTTAAGATTTTCCTTGACAAATTTAACCCACAATAAATCTTATACCTTCATCAGAGCCAAAAATCAGCCCTCTCATTTTGTCTTGGCCACAAACACTACTTTGGCCAACAAAAGCACACACTCGCAAGAACACGGCCGTAGATTCGGGCAGGCTTGAAGGACATTAAGCTGATTGTTTTGTTTGGCTTAACATTGAAATGTTGATATAAATTAATTAGCCTCAAAAAGGTCAGCCGACTGTGGGTCCTGCGACTGTTGAAATATTTGTTAAGCGCCAACACATGGCCTAAACACACACACTCTTACACTCTTACACCCATACACGCATCCGGCCCAGAATCTTTAGTTTCTGTTGAATGACTTTCTTGGTGACCCAAATCAAAATTAATAGAGCTGAAGTTTTTAACAATTTTCTCAAATTTTCACCAAAAATCCATCTCTGTCTTGCAGAGTTATTGAATGCGAACTGTAAAGCCAGATAAACTCATTCATTGTTATTTTAATTGAAAGTAATATATTTTATTGTTTTCTGTCTGTTTACTTTGATTCGCTCAAATTCTTAAATCCTTTAAAATTTGAAACGAAAGGAGAAACTTTGTGGCATAGGTAAGTCAAAAGTTGCAAGCATTTTATAAAGAATATGAAACAATTCATATTTACTTTAATTTTTCTGTTCAAGTTGCAACAATTAGGCCTAAAGATCCCCACAAAACCCGTTTTGGCCAGGGCTCTAAATAAACAAATTATAACAGAGCCAATGGACCTTAATTTATGCAATTAAAACAGATTTTGAATGTATTATGTAGGCAGGGCGACTGCCCTCGTCTATATTTCTCTCGTGGCGCTTCGACTCTGCAACAGTGGGATTATTCAACTCGACCCGGGCCGTGGCTGCCTTTTGTTTGCCAAATGTGGCCAAATCAATTAAAAATTACGCATACGCACTGTAAATATTTGAACGGGTCTGCCGCCTATTTGCCCGCAAAAACCCACACACATGAATGCAAACATAAACACGTTGTTTCGTTTTCCAGGACATTCTGCCGCGAACAAGGGTCAGATCGGGTCGACATAAATAATGAGAGAGAGTACATCGAGAAAAATGAAGTGCTTTAACTTTATCGAAACTGAGAGGGGTAAGAGGGGATGATGCCAAAGTTAAAGGATTCTAACATTTTTATTTCGATAGCTTTCGCCGTGATGGAGATGGCATTAATTAACGAGAGACATGTCCCTCCATTTTATTTTCGTTTGCAACTGAAATGAATCTCGCCTCGTCTAGAAACTTTCTGTGGTGCAGGAATGTAAATGCCAGAAAAAAATCCTGGAAAATATAAAACTTTCGCAGCGCCAAGAATCGCCGAAGGTAGGAGTGGGAGTGGGAGTTTGTTTGTTTGCTTAAATGTCACAACTTTTTCATGTCTGAGTCAAACTGCAAGTGCATCTGCGACTGTGTCTATCTGCATCTATCTCCCAAGGATCTTTCTCTTGCCGTTTATGTCTTGACGCCGTCGCCCCCTCCTCGCGCTCATTGCTGACACAAAAGTTAAAAGCAAATATGCCAAGCCACGCCGAGCTTCGTGGCATGCAGCAAACATCAACAGCATTTTCCCGCTTTCCATGCAAAGCGGAAGCAAAACAAAAAAAAAAAAAAACAACGCCCCCTACACCCGCGACCGAAGAGAAACAAGCAAATGAAAATGGAAATTAGGCAGCTGCGAGTGCAGAACGACTGCCGATGCACTGTACAGCCATTTGGCTTAATTTCTTGGTGCCATTTGTTCCCTTGTTCTTAAATTGGGTCAATATACAACATCCTTAAATGTGCAATAAGCCTTGATAAATTGTTTAAAAATTCACTTTGATGGCATTTTTCTGAAGGGGTTTCAGTTCCCTTCAATCTGTGGATCCCATAAATCGATTTATATAATCTCATTTTATTCCAGATTAAAGTCTAAAGCAAATATAAATATTTGGAAGCTTTCCCTATTTTTTTAAGGGGAAACTGACTTAAACTGAAAATGAACTTGTGCATTTATCTTGAAGCTCGACGCCGGAGCAGGCAAGTTTGGCTGGCTGATTGCAGCCACGAAGCAACTCGCAGCGGGACAATGCCACCCGGTGGCAGCATGGGACTTATGTATGTCTATGCCTCGCCGGGAGGGGCCGCCGACGAGTGGGGAGGGGGGCTAAGAATGAATGGCAAAGTCTTGCAATATTTTCAGTGACATTTATATCACGCCCGGCGCGCCTCACCTCCTCCGTCTCGATGGCATTTAAAAATTTATGCAATAAAGTTTGTCCTGCATGTGTGTGAATACTTTTCAGAGTTTTGGCCCAGAGATTTTCCACACTTTGCCAGGGCCAACTTTGATGAAGGTCAAGTTAAGCGAGAGAATGAGCCAAAGAAAACTCTTCAAATTCCTTAATTATGCCAGAGAAAATGGAAATGGAAATGTTAGAGGCACTGGCAGGAGACTGGGGACTGGGGACCTGGGTGGCTGACTGGTCATTTGGCTGGCCTGCCAAATAAATCAGCCAAGCACTTGACAGACGCACTGAAGTTACTAATTTAATTTACATTTTTAATTTATTTTTGCGCTCAGCTTTTCTTTCGCTCTGGCCTTTCCCCCTCCGATTCCTTTCGCCGTCAAGTGAATAAGTAATGAATTTACAACTTCTCGGGAATTCTCAAATTAAAAACAATAACACAAATGGGAGTAAACCAAACAGGGACTGCCCCAACGAGAATGGTAAGAGAGAAGCTGGAACAGGTGCTGGTTTTGCATATAGAGCCAAGGCAAATGACTAATTAAAAACCGTTGGGGGCGTGGCGCCGCACAGTTAGTCAGCAGAAACATAAAACAGGCAGGAACCGAACGCCATGATATGGCTTGGGACTTGGAAAACAGTTGCCACAAAATCTCTCTGGATAGAGTCCGAAAATTTCTCCAGTTCCTGTTGCAGAAATGAGAAAACTAACCTCTTAGGAAACTTTAAGACCCCAGAGCACTTTAAGCGAGGACTTGGCACAATGCATTCTTGTTTTCTTTGGTTTCTGTTGTTGCTGCACAATCATGGCTGCCCCTATTCCGACCTCCTGGCCACTGTCATTTGCACCTCTTACACTTTACACTTGCAAAAATGTCGGCCACAGAGCTTCATGCATATGCAAATTGCATTTGCTCGGCACTTTGGCTTGGATTGCGCCCCGTCTCTTTCGCACTCGATTGCAGTGCGGCGGCTTCCTTCTCTTTTTAACAGCGCCCCACCACAGTCTGCCCATGTCCGGGATGCAACTGAGATTGAGGCACTGAGTCCACCTGACTTGATCAGTGCAAGTGCGAGGACACGTGCCTTGCCATGCCCCCTTTCACCCGCCTAGCCCCTCATGGGCGTCGTGTGGGCTAAGAGCCACTGAGAAATGGGCAAACATCCTGCGAAATGGATGTCGGCCCAACTTAGTCGCGATGATTGGGAGTTTAAAGAAATAAATAGGCATTTGAATTTTCAATATTACGCCTCCTACTTTTGAAACTTATCACTTAGAGTGCTCAATTTATTCCTCATCAAAAAGGACTTGCCTTTTTTTTTTTGGATATAACGCATACGCAGTGGGGTACCCCACCAAACAATTAGTTAACCAAAAACGAATTAAGGCAACGACATTTCATTGAAACACTGCCCTTTCGCGGAACCATTTCCTTCCGGCTTTCCAGTCAAAAGGGTGACTTGACCTTTACCTTTGCCATTTGGACGACGAAAAAAATGTGTTTTTTTCTTCTTTTTTTTTTTGGGGAGCAAAACCTTTGATACAATCTGCGCTGTTTGATTGCAGCAAACTCTACACAAAAACAATAGGAACTCAAGCGCAAGAAGAAAAGAGAAAAGAGTGCGTAAAATCAAAAAGCGGAGCATAAAAATTAACTTTGTTAAAAAAAAAAAACTGGAATTTCTCTGCTCAAATGTCCGCTGGGCGGCAAAAAGGTTTATGGTAACGCAAAGTACAGGCAACGGGGTAACGAAAAGTTCATGGGGAGTGGCAAAAAGGACGGGAAAAAAGTTGGTCAAAAAGAAAATTAAACGATGCTTAAAATTACTTGTTCGTCAAACTCTTTACGCGGTCCTGGACTTTACCTACTGTTTATTTTATACTCCTGCTCATCCATTTTGGCAATTATTTTAAGTCCTTTCGGAGAAATTATTCAAATTGATTTGAATAAATATATAATTAATATTTCTGCTCTTTGAAGAGATCGTTGAACAATGATGAGCCCAGAGTCTTATGACAAATGATGTTATTTGGTTGTTTTTTTTTCCCCCTTCATTACCTTGACGCGTCTTAATTTGCTTTTGTTAAATTACATTTTTTAATTAAGCGACGATTCTGGTTTTGCTTTGCTGGCCTTAACATTTCCTCTTTTTGGTGTTGTTTTATTGGGACCGGCGACATTAAAATGTTAATGAAGCCGCATTAACATATGACGGTCATAAAAAGGTATTAGCTCGGACAAACACACACGGTGCCACACACACACACACACACACACGAGTGTGAGCTCATGCAGCTAGTGCACAAATGAGCAGGGGGGGTGGGACACACCTGAATTTAACGGGAACTACCCGCTGACCGCTTGATCCTGTGCGAGCCCTCCTTCCCTGACTTTCCCGGCCCTGTCATTTCCCTGTCCTTGCTCTATCCTCTTGCCTTCATTCGACCTTATGCCGCATAATCCCCTCAAAACTGCACTGAAACAAACGAGGAATGCGTTTTAATATAAAATACTTACGCGTACGTAATATTTGATTGAAAACTAAGAATTACCTATAAGTAATCTGCATTTTTTCAAAATATTTTCAATTAGGTTGTCTTGTATAGCTTTAATACCTCCTTTTCTGTGAGTGTACCAATTCCCTGCGAATAAGACAACAGGGAAGTGACACAAGGGGCGGTGGAGCTTAGGGCCCGCACACATGCTGACAGACCCCATTCACCATCCAATGGTCTCCAAATGGCATAAAGTTGAAATAAAAGTTGACTGGCTGCTGCGGCTGTGGCCGGACCTGGATCTGGTCGAACTCCAAGCCCTGTATCCTGATTCTCGGGATGCTCCTGATGGCGCTCCTGCTGGATATTCCACCTTGGCATTAGCATAACCATTGGCATTTTGTGTGATGTAGAACGAAGTGTTTTTGGCCCCGGCAAATGTCACCGCAATAGTTGCCATTCTGTCGTCCGGAGTCCGTCCCCCATTGTTTTTGGGTCTGTTTTAGGGATCAGCGTTGTCAGGACAACGATCAGGTGGCCTGTTTTTCAAAGGGTCGAATACATTTTATGACGAAAAAAGACAATTTAATGTATAAGAAGAAATCGTTTGAGGAATTACAGAGGATTAAATGGAATAGAAAAAAATTACTGAATTAGCGGTTGTCAAAGGGGTGTTATCGCATTTATATTTGATTTCTTCAATAGAGATGAAGGATTTATTTGCTGACAAAGAATATTAGCCTGGGAAGAAGTTTCCTGGAAAGTAGGGTAATTCTTAATCGAGTCTAAGGTGTTGGCGCCGTGTTTATGTATCCTCAGATCTTCCAGTCTGAAAAGTTAATTTGTGGTTTTCCTAAGCCAAAGAATGCTTCGCATATTTGTTGCCTCAGTGGCAGGACACGAAAAAGCGGCTCTGGTAGCACCATCAAAAGGAATTCGGTAGTAAAAATTTACTTTATTTTTCTCTCTCACTCACATGTATATTTATACGCACATAAATTTCGCTGGCCCGGGCAGAGCTTACATTTTTATGCATGGGAAAATGCCGGGCCAAAACGTCGCTAATAAGTTGCCCCAGAACGGGAACAGCTACGGGAACGGCAACGGGAATGGGAGCGGGAGCGGGAGCGGGAGCGGGAACAAAGCCCCCGAGTTGGCGTATTCCATCCAGAACTATTCCCCATATCCTGCCCAGCTCATTCCCATCGTTTTTGCACACATTTCACGCATTTTGATATGCAAACAAAATGCACTGAATAAAGCAGCCGCACATGGCACAAAAGGTGGGCCAACAAAAGACCGGCTAAAAATAGGAGAAAATTAAAGCAAAAAAAAAATACAAATAAAAAATATGTATGGGGAACATTGAAAAAAGTGCAGGACGTATAGTAAAAACCGTCGAAATTTGCACTTGAACACAAAGAAGCAATTTAACAAAAAGCAAATGGCAAAAAGTAGTAAGTAAAAAAAACTGCAGTGAGAGAAAAGGCTGGGAGGTTTGAGCTCTCTTAAATAAATCCATAGAAAACCTGAAGGATTTGATAAATAAAAAATAATGAATTTCCGGGAGAATACTTTTATGGTTTTAAATATTCAGACGTGATTTTTTTACCTGTTCCTGCAGGTGCAACAGGAAGGCTTTCGTAATGCATATGCTGCTCGTGAATTGGAGCCATCCTTTCTCTCTCTATATACTGGATGTTTATTAAAAGTATAAACAAAAGCTCTCCCACGGAGCAACAAAAGGCAGGGCTGGGCTTGTGTTGTTACTTTTTAGTGCAAACTGCATAATTTATATATAAATGCGCTGCCTGGCCTGATGGATGGCTAGATGTGAGGCGGCGCATGCGGATGTTGGGACGTAAGGATATGCAAATATTATGAGACTACTTGGCAGAAGCTCAAATGATATCTGTTAACTTCTACACCAAAAACCAATCAAATCTCAACATTTAAAGACCCAACGCGATTGTCAACACGATGGAAAGTCGAACAAGCCAGCAGAAAACTATGGAAAATAACAATAAGCGTTGAAGACGATGTACAAGGTACAATAACAAACAATATTTTGCAATAAACAAGCAAAATCAATTTTCGTTACTAGAACAGGCAATCAAAGCAACACGAACACGCGACCAAGACACGCCCTCATTTCGCAGCGACAACTTATATTAGCCCCGCAGTGTCCTCGCTCTTCCATCTCCTTCAATTTTACCTTCAACTAAATCCCTATTTTCCTCTTTGGGTTACACACCACTTTTGGTCGGGTCATTTGATGCACGTTGGCGTTGCCGTTGCTGTCGGGGATGTGGGGCGCGATTTGAGGGGCACGAGCGGGAGCAGGAGTAGGAGATGGAGAACAGGTTCAATTTTCTCCAGAGCACGCTCCTGGCAGAATTGGCCATTTGAGAATAAGCCACTTCGATCAACTGATGAAGGGCTCACACACTTGTTGCCAATTTCGCCCATTTTCATTCTAGCCATTTTCCTACTTTTCCGCTTTTTCGTTATTCCACTTTCCTTCTTCTCATTAGCCCAGTGAATTCATTAAAAAAGCACTGACAACTGGCAGATTCAAAAAATAATAAAGAAAAAATTGTCGGAGGAGGCAAAGGCAAAAGCCAACTGACACAGAAGCGACGGCAACAAATTAAAAGCCATAAAAGGCATCAAATTATGTGACGCACTCTTGGGTGTTGCCACAAACGGATGAGCGGGGTGCCGGGAACGGGGTCAGTGGCAAGGGGGGCCGAAGGCTACGCCAAGGCAGCCTATTTGTTAACCCCAGCGTGCCGGCAAACAAAGTTTTTCAATTTCAGACGCATAATAAGGCGACACAAAGAGTCAGAAGGTGGGATGGGCGGAAAAAAAGTGAGTACGGGAAGAAGCGGAAAGGAAATGGAACCATTTGCATCTTTTTCGCATATCTTGGTACTCTTCCCAGAGGTTTTTTTATTGGCTTAATTATATAATTAAAATGATAATTGAAATATTTCACTAAAATTACTTGGAGCCTGTGATAGATCATTTTGTGGTATTATTACAAGTGTTTCCATTTCGAGGATTCATGTAAAGCTGATAAATACTTTCTGGAAGAGTAGATGGAAAGAAAGAGAGAGAAGGTAGAACCGAAGAAAGAGATAGAGGAATTGGTACAAGGGCAGAGCAAGTGCCGTCGTCGTCTCCGAGGAAAATGAAATTATGAATGTGCGTTTGCCGACAACCGCACCCCAGACACCTACGCAGACCAACCTCACCTGGCATCCCACCTCCCGTAATAACGACGCCCAAACCCCCTATCCGACGCCCCTGTGTGCGGTGTGCTCATTTTTCTGTCAAGGTGTCATAAATGACGCGACGTTGGCGGCATCGCCATCGCCATTGCCGCGGCATGCGTGTAAGTAAAATAAATGAGCCTCGGCACAATGGCAGTGGCGGTGGGATAAAAGGATGGGAAGAGGCGGCCTGCCAGGTGGAACAAAAGCCAAATGAATGACACAAACCACAGAGCAACAGTGTCAAAAAAAAGGGAAACCATATAGTATAAATAGACCCTGGCAATACCCTGTCCCCTAAGTAAACCCCACAACTAATTCAAAAATGAGGTGTACAGATCGATGGATCTAAGTGAATTATCTTTCCTTTATATTGGAATGTATTTTCCAAATAATTATGTTTTATAATAAATGCCTTCCGTGATATTCCTGTCTGAGTATTAGATCCAAGACCAAAGGTCACGGTGTACTGCCATAAAACTCATTTTATTTATGACATTATTTGCATACGCTCTAATAAACGACAAGCTCTTCTCAATTCAAAAATAAATATGCAAGTAAATTTAATTAAAAAGATTTTGGCTTGCTGGTTGCTGGCGTGACAGGTCCATGGAATTTATTTTTAAACCACAATAGAAAGCGATTAGCCTGATTAAATGAATAAATTCGCTTAAAAAAGGATAATCAAAGCCAATACCAATACAATATTAACCTTTTATTTTGTTGGGAAACACATAAAAATAGACCCTCGAAACTATACTTAGAAAGAAATCCATTTGAATGGCTCCGAAGCAGCCGCAGGAGGACCTTTACAAAAGGAAATCTTTACCGGTGGCAGCCGTTGGCCAATGACTTTTGCCATACACTGAAACAATCCAGAGAAACTTTAAATCTCATTAAACATCCTCCATCTAATGACTGCCTCATTTTGTTTTTTATAAACTTTATTATTTGAAATTTTTCAAAGTGTATTTACTTTTTTTGCTCCCATTTCGATTTAAAAGTCCGCGCCTTTGTTTTCATTGCGGCTGTCACTTTGGACACAGAGCCACGTTAATGGCAAGTGTAAAATGCTTTAAGCCAAGACCAGGACCTTCATCAGACCCAGGACCCAGGGCGCGGGACTCGAAGGAAGCGGACCAATGTGAAGAGCTTTTGGGAACAAAAAAAGAGTTTAATTAACACGAAAATGGTTTCAATTACATAAAATTACGTTTCTTTGCAGTCACGGCGATGCCGTTGTAGTTGCCCCTTCGGCCCTCTCACTCTCTAATTCTCTTCCGTCTCTTTTGTGCCAATGATGGTAGGGGTGTGGACTTACTAAAGAGGGCGAAAGGGGCGTGGCCCAGTTGATTTGGGCACGGAGATTTATTGGGCGTCAGTCGGGCAAATTAGTTGAAATTGTCAGTTAAGAGCAAGTCGGGAAAGTAGCAACTTGTGTTTTACGATGAGGGACTGAGTTTTTATCGAAAAGGAGAATCTTTCATATTATCACATTAGTCCTCAAAGAATTATCTTAGTATTCCTATTAATATTATAGAAAATTGTAAGAAACCCTAGAGCTAACAAATCATCACTTCGACTTTAAAGTTTAAGCTTTAATATCCCAAAAGCACTCAGTTTGACATTCAATTGGAGCAGAGTTTTTTGTACTCCCGTGCCCTATCTGAAACATTCCGGGTCGTGGTCCGTTTGCCATTATTGACACATTAATCAAAGAATGGACAAGTACTTTCAATTTATTTTCCGCCATCGTTTTAAAGCGCTCCCTCAGCGACGGAGGGTCGAACAAAGCGCCGGGCCAGCGGGCAGACACGCCAGGCAAAAGTTCAGAGTGCTTCGCTTGACCTCGGCCTATGTCAGGGGGACCGTTACTGTCATTTCTGCAGATTAGCCATCATTATAAATATTGACCAACTGGCTGGCGGACGGATGGCATGAACTGCAGACACGAGTCAGGCTTCGACGCATTGCATACTACAAATTAGGTTGATTGCTCTGGGTCCAAGTACCTGCCACTTTGCCACTTCTGCCACACCCCCTGTCAGCATTTCAATTACGGCCGGCCGGGTGCATTTTCATTTTTTTTTTTTCTTTCTATTTAAACAGATTTCTCTGTTTTGATAGCACGACCCGTAGAATGAAGAAATCGCCAACGAGAAGTGGGTTTGCTCCTGCATATTTTAGCGCTATTCTCGTCGCATAAATACTCCTTTGAACGTGTGCAAAAATAGCAAGAAATGTGGCATTCCTTTGGCGGTCATAAATTTGCTTTGTGCCTTTTTGCGACAAAAGTTAAGAGCCGTAAACTTGCAGGGGTTTTCACTTGACCTTTCTTTAAATATTTGCTCACTGTACTGTATATTGCAAAGGATACCGAAGGATATACTAAAAATATAATTCAGAATTTTAAAATATTCTTGTTGGAAAGTTACTCAAATGCCGCAGTTAGTGTAACTACCCTGAATAGTTAGGGCAAATTATGCTAATTTTCATTTACTTGACTTTTGTTTACCCCCGACAAAAATTTAACGCCACATATTTTACACTCCAACATTCATCACGTAGCATTGCATTTCAGTTTGCATTTTTGCCAGCACATAACACGCTCCCCGCACCCGCATCATTTCTGGCCCCCGCCCATGGCCCACCCACACACAAACAGCAAATAGAAAGGCAGGCTGCCCCAAAATGTAGGCAATATTTTTTGCATTTACATTCTAATCAGCTATTAAATTACAATTATTTACTGCACCGCACACACACATTGTTGCCATTGTTGTTATTGGCTGTAGTTTAAATCATTGCGCCCTGACCTCGGGGGCGTGTGTAATTGATTTTGAACGACCACGCCCTCGCCTGAAGTTACGGTTGCCGCCCACTTGAGTTCACATCGAGTTCAACAAGTTTTCATATCGAGATGTTTGTAATCGCTTAAATATTGAACAATATTTACATGTTTTTACAACGACAGTCATTCCTCTAGTCCATTATTTACAGCCAATGAATAATTAATGCATTTGGAATCTTTAATTATTCAAAAATCTCAAAAAACTCACTTAATTATGAAAATTTACAATTAATTGGGATTTATTAAACTGTTGCAGCCCTAAGCTCTGTCTGTCGAAAATAATTGGCATACCTGGACTACCTGCCATGGAGATGAAGTGACCAGGACAACACACGCACTTTTAGAATTTATGGGAATTGGGGCGCGCGGGAAGTAAAAGTGTGGGCAGAAATTCCTTAGCGCTTTGTTTTGTGTCCCTATTGGACATTCTCGTGGGCATTTAAATTCTGTGAAGCAGCCATAAATTATGCGCTTTATCAGCGATAAAAGTAAATACAGTTGTTGCTACAAACACGCCTATTGGGAGGCGGCAGTGGCACCGGCAGCGGCTTTACCTGTCTTCGCCCCCTGTCCCGCCTCAGCCGCCTCTGCCTCTTCAAATCCCCCTGGAACGGCTCTGCTCACCCTGCCGCCCAGCAATCTTTGGCTTTCCCCATTGGGTCAACTGTCCCCCGGATTGCCTACATAAAAGGGAAAAAGAGAACTTTTCAAACAAAAATGTACCAACTATTCAATATCCTCGACAAAGAAGGATTATTTATACTCCCAGTACTTCTAGCTACTTTTATAATATTAAATACATTTCCAGATATTTCATAGTTACTTTACGCGCTGCCCTACAGGGTATGAAAGACAAGAGACAGAAAATAATAGCGGTATGCAAATGAATAATTCAAAGTGTCCTGCAACGTTGTCCTGCGTCGTCGTAATGCGTAAAGCACGCAAAAGATTACGCATACCGGAGCACCTGGGTGAGAGTGTGCGTATCGGCATGTGTATCTGTGGCTGGCTGCGGGGGAGGGGCAGGAGCGTGTGTAGTTAACGTTTTATCTGAGGGGTGCCAAACCAGAGACGCCGTACAAAAGCAAAAACAGCATGCGACAAATATTTAACATTGGCATATTTTTCACACACAGCCCCCTTCCCATTCGGCCTGCCCTTCGCCGAGTCCTTACACCCTGCCTGCTCGCCAGGCTTATGCATGTTTTATCTTGCCCACGTGGAATTTGCGTGCGTTTAAACGTTTTCGATAAGGTTTCGCTTTTAACCCGCAGACGTTCCCCCAGCCCCGGGAATCCCCCAACGAAGCCTTGACTGGTTTATGTCGCCCTACGAAGGACTGCATCCTGCTGCTGGGGTGAATGTGTATGTGTGTGTGTGTGTGTGTCTGGCCTATTTGTATATGCGTGTTAAGACCTCGGCTGATAAAAATGCCTTTGGTTAAACATTTTCACCCTTTGACCCCTTGGGGTAGGCATGCATAACATACGATGCCAACCGAACCACACCGAGCCGACCTGAACCAAAGCGAAATATTTCCCTCGACGGGGCATTGGAGTGTTAAAGATTTTCAAAAGATTCCGCCACATTTAATGGGCTTTCACGCTGGCAATCGCCGCTGATTGGGTGGCCAGTCCTTAAACTTTATTTCTCATCGCCATTAAAACTTAAAGTCTGTCCTTTGAAGCCCTAAATTTAAATGATTTTAGGGTGCACTTGGCGATTTTCGGTTATCTTAATTCAGCTCGTTATGCAGATTGTAAAAAATACTCGAGCGACTTACAGTTTATTATTTTATGTGTTAAATTGGTTTGGTTTTTTGTTTATGGCTTTAAATTTCTGCAAGTGCCCGGCTCGGGGAAATAACCATAAAACTCTTAAAGAAATTGTTATCGACATGCAGCGTCTGCGATGTATTTTTCATGCTACCGCACACAGTAATTCGTATCGCATATCAGGATCAGGGGCTGGAGAGTTGGAAAGGTTGGTAGTGGGATAGCTGGGAGCTTTGGCTTCGTGTTATTAAACGCGGATTAAGTGGCGGACCCGCAAACCAAGCAGAAGCCTACGAAACCACGCCAAAAAAGCCGGCCAGACGACCCCGGCCAGACTCCATGGCTTGCATGTGCATAAATTATAATGCGACGCTTCCTGCCAAATACGCCCCTCTTTTCCGAATGGGATTGCCGGCTCCATCCATAGCTCCACCGCCATCGCAAACTCCATCTGCAGGCTCTGCTTACTTACACATAGTCCAATTTATCGTTACTTTGTTTGGCACACAATTTTATGCTTAATATGTGACGGCGGCACTCGCATATGGGACTTCACACGGAAAACAATATTTTTTTGATTATTTACTAAACAAACAAGTAGCCATTCATCTGGCTGAGAACTCATCAAACTTGATACTTTTACAGGGATATAGGATGGGGTGTTCCCCTTATGGTAAAGTGCCATCGAATCTAAAGCTTCAAATTCAAATCTCAACAAAAAAAAAACATTATTCAACAACAAAGAAGCCAAAATTTCATACAAAAAATTTTACAAGTGAGTACATGTCCGCATCGATGCAGGCTGGAGGTCCTGGCGTGTTTCTGTTCCTCGTTTTTCGGGCTGGTCATGGCTTCCATAGGGAAGCACATGCAATATTTAAATTGCAGTCATGGTCATACCTACTCCGTATCCGTATCCATAACCGTATCTTGTATCTGGTATCTGCCACCCATCCATATATCCGTATATCGCTCGTTCCGTTCGTTGACATGGCCCACGGCCCTGGCATTGGTCGGAGGAGACCATAGTAGCACCCATAGGACACCCAGGACTGTGCAAAGTCACAATTGCATAAATTTACCACCAACTTTGCATTTATCATAAGGGGGAGAAAGAAAAGTGGAGGAGCCTGTCACTCGCATACGATTTCCTCAAAACAAGAAACTTTTATTTGGGGGATTGGCCCTTCTATTCTGTGGGGCTTGTATGAAAATTTAAATTAAATTTGTCATAAGTTGCCTTTTTCAAAGCAATTCAGAGAAAATCAAAAGTCAATAATATAATCAATAGGCAAATACAAACATGTCAAGAGCTGAACACCCTTTCACATAACTTTGAAAGCTTGCACCTCAACGGGCTGACTAAAAGTACATTTAATTTACAGCGGACAGACAGGACATCAGCAAACCCTTCAGTGGTTAAACAATGGAATCCTGCTACTGCAGTTGCATAAATTTCGGACTGAACCATCCGATCCGATTCCGTTCCAGCCCCGCAGCCCCTTGGCAGTTGCATGTCACAAGCGCTAAAACAACATGCACTTAAAAAAGCCCGAAATGACTCCTCCTACTCCACCCTGCCACCCACTCTCAACTCTAATGGCTGTAGTGGGTATGTGTGTCTGGCCGGGCTTGTCTGCCTGTGTCGTTTTTGTTGAGAAAATAAACAAAATGCTTGTTGATATTTTGTGGCAGCCAATGAAGCAAACAACTTTCTGTCCATCCGTTTGTCTTCTGTGTCCATAGCATCCGTTGGCCTGCAGCGAAATCGACAAAATCAACAAGACCCGAGTTCCGGAGTCGTAGTCCGGAGTCAGGAGTCGGGAGTCCGTGTCCGGGTCCGGGCCCTGGTCCGGAGAGCGAGACAGGCTCACTCGATCTGGCAATGGCGGTGAAGTGAATGCTGCCATTTGCAAACAATAACTGAAAATATGTGTGCCAATGGGTCGAGTTCGGGAAAGAATCCACAGCTCAATCTGAACTTGAATCCGAGCTGTGCGTGTAGCTATCAAATGTCAGTTGCTTAGGAGGCCTTCATCCAGAGAATGCTTCACCGTGGAGTGAGCCATTAAAAAGTGTATCGGAGTAACCGAAAAGCAATCAAATCATGGAAAGGTTTCAGATGACAATTCGTTTTGATTTATTTAAAATTATTTAGAATAAAATTTAAACAGAATGAAAATGACATTGGCAGTAAATGACTTTCCATGTTAGTCCACATTATGGCAAAAATAGAAGGAAATAATCCTTGGAGACTCCTCGTACATCTAACCCACATCAAAGACGCGTAAGGAAACCTCGAACCGGATTGACATATTCCCCCGCTTATCCATTGCCCAATGACCGCCATTGTTGGCGACAGATTTTAGCCGCTTGTTAGTGGCTAACAGTGGCGTTCTTAAATACACCGTTCGCCCACCACCCCGTACCGAACACATAACCCATCGAATCCTTGTCACCTGCTGGGCTGCACCTTGAACACCGCCTTCGACGGATATTTTTCTGGATAGAGGATAGAGGATTTGTGCCAGCGCCACCGCTTTGGCAACAAAGCAACGTTTACGCTAGAAACCGCAGCGCCAGGATGAAATGAAGGCATAGCATACACACATCCCGAGCAAACCATATAAATAAACAAAGCTCCGGTGGCTCTCTCTGGCAATCTCGTCGTCCTTCGTCCCTACGCACTTTGTCGTGGAGCGAGAAGCGAGAGGCAACTGTCGAAACTGTCAGGATGTCAAATAAGCGACAGTGGGTGGCAGACAGCAGGAAGTGTGGACCAACTGAAACAGAGCCAGGACCAGCAGAATTGTCAAGGGCAGGAGAAGGAGAAGGAGCAGGAGCAGGAGCAGAAACAGGACCAGCGCCAGGACCACCCTAGGCATATTTATTGGAAATCTGAAACAGCTCAAATGTCTACACTTTTATTAAAATACTATTTCATTTATTTGAATATTTTATTTAAATATATTGTATTCTGTATTCTGTAATTTGTTCTCTTGATTAGTAGAAAATATTCTCTCCAATTTTTACCATAGGCATTTCTTTAAGTGCAACATCCACCCAATTTGTGGGCAGCCACTCCTGACCATGTATCCATGTCCGGCATAAGGCACAAAGAATTTGTTACATGAAATTGTTAACGGGCTATGGCCGTAGTCGGAGCCGAAGCCAATGCTGAAGCTGTAGCTGAAGCGGATGCCTCGACCCGACTGCGTTTGATGCCTTTTGCTGATATATGGCCAACCTTTGACATCCTTTAAACGAGCAACATGATGCTCTAGATTATGGCCAGGAGATTGCCTCGACATCTCCCCCTTGGCCACTCCTGCTGGCTCCCGCCACAGCGCCCACTCCGGTCCCTGGATTTTCCCCGGATTGTCTCACTTGGGCGATACGTCAATGTGACAGTTTGATAATTTATTTTGTTCAAATTTTGTTTTTCCCCTTGTCCTGGGAAAGCGCTTAAATAAGTTATCAACGAGAGGACCGAGGCCATGTAAATGGCAGCACGTAAATGAATGAAATTATTTTGCAACAAATTAAGGCAAATTTATGCGTCAAGACGGAGGTGGGCACGGGTGGGAAACGGCCATCTTATTGTTTCTTTGGTGGGGGTGGATGGATTGGAAGGGGATATCTGGAAGCCTTGTAACAGGAAACACAATCCGCAAGCAAACAAACAAAGGCGAAACGAAAACGAAAACGAACGGAACGAAGCGACACGAAACGAAACCAACAAACAAACAAGACAACTGAAAAGCGAAGAGTCCTCCTTCTGCGAAATCTGAGCAAGGCTTTGTGCAACAAAGTGAGGAACTTGGCTGCCCCTTTTTGCCCCTCCGCCCTCAAATGGGGGATAGCCGGGCTCGCTTTGCACTCGTTCACATCCCAGATATATATTCTTTTATACCCCTGCCTTGCTCGCCGCCGAATCAAATGTCAATAGAGAGTACATTTCATTCAGCCGGGTGATGCTTTTTCCACAGACCGACCGACCGACCACCCACCCACCGACGCCCATTGTAGCTGCCACAGTGTTTGTTTGCGGATTTGAAGCTTTTTCCTCTTTGCAACGCGCTTTTTTTTTACCACGCCTGCCGTCACTTTTTACTTGAAGGGGTAAGCTGAATTTCAAAGGAAATTTGCAACGCCTTGAGTAAGTCGGAAGAAGTAAGATCGAGCTGATTTCCTTTCAAAATATTAGACTTTTGACTTATTTTTTGACTTAGACCTTAATTAGACTTTTGTTTTGAACTCAAGCCGATTTTTAAGAGCATCCCCATTTCGTTGTATCCTGCTTGGATCTCTAATCTGCTTTTTGGTCCTGATTCTGGTTTTATTTCCGGCCATCTCCTCAATGCTGTCCGCCCTCCCCAGCCCATCGACGACGGCCAGGCTCATGCTTTGCTTTTTATTTGCACGGAAATGTATAATTTTTCCGAGTCAAATGTAAATACTTTTAGCGTATTTTTGTGGGTTTCATTGGGTAGTTGCTTTCCGGCTCGCCTCGCTACCCGGCTTCGGGGCTCGGGGGCGTGGCACATGCAAATGACACGCCTGATGCTGCGTAAATAATTTTAGCGCTCTCTCTCTTGGCATAAAATGCAAAATAAACATTTTATTTCAATGCTGCCTTGGCTTGGCGGAATTCCTTCGTCGAATGTGGGTCAAATGGTAGCCAAACAGCAACAAAATAAATAAATAAGGAGTAAGAAAGCGCCACTTTTATCCCGAAACCAGATGCCGAAAATACAGTTTAATTGTGTGAATGGGTGGGTGGGTGTTTGGTTGCGGTTTCGTTTGAGTAGAATCGGTGCAAATGTCACGTTTCAACAGCTCAATTTTCGGTTTCGCGATATGCGAAGAAAACTTTCAGATCCAATTAAACCGGCAAGGCCCAGGATCTCGATGAGACAATTTATGCATCCTTGGGAGACGTCGGTCGCATATTTATTCCCATAGTCGGCGAGACAATGACGCCTGCGGCCCAATAAATAACGCTCCCTTTTGACACAATCGAAATTGGCTGGCAAACAAATTTCCCCACCGAAGATAAGGCCCGGACCCCCGGTTCTTATTTATTTTGAAGTCACGCTGCGACAAAGGTCAAACACTTAACCCGCATTGTGGGGAGTCAAAAAAAAACTGTCATCAAATTATGGATTCCAAGGGAATCCTTTGGAATAATCTAAACCAATCTGATGGCCGCCTCATAGCCAAATGTCTGGCATGGTGCCGACTTTAAGCTTATTTTTATACTGAAAATAGGGAGTAAATGAACTCCTAGAATCTTTAAAAGTAAGTAGGCTCTGCCTCGTAATGTCAGTCGGACACCGACAGGAGAGGAGAACTTCAGTAATCACTCAGAGCTACACCCGGCAACACACCTTATACAATTACAAAAAAATACTTCCACTGTAAAAAACATAAACAATATTCGACGAAAATGACCAACAAAAAGGTAACATTCGATCCCATGAGTTTTATGAACACGGTCAACATGGATGCCTACTTGGACGACGTTGGGCCGACCCGGACCCCATCGATGAGCTCAACCTGCAGTGCAGAGATCAAGCATGGGTCCAAAAGCCTGGAGGAGAAACTGTTCTGGCAGAAGGTCCACCCGAATCTCGATTTGTTTGATGGTGGCTTTCCAGGCAGTTCAGAGAGCTCGTCGGACGATTTCGAGTTCCCGGAGACTCTGGAGGAGCGGGTCCGTCGCATGCACTATACCCGCCTTCGGAAGCAGCACTACAACGAAGTGAAAAGCCGGGCGTTGGCCAGAAAGCTGATAGACGAGGAGTTCGGGAGCCAGGCGATCAGTGCCGACCACAAGGAGGAGGCAGAGGAGGAGATTGAGATGCCCTCTCTGGGTGGGGGAACCCCGGAATGTTTCACATGCGAAGAAGCATCGGCGGCCTCGAGTTCTATATTTCAGTACTTGGAATCGACCAGCACCTCGCTGGAGGAAGCACTGGCCAAGGAAGAGGTGGAGCCGGGACTGGATCCGTCGCATCGCTGCTTCGAGAAACTGATGGGCACTACGAGGCTTCAAACTCTAGGACCAGTCACGTCCCACTCGGGATCTGACGCTTCTGACCCTGAATCACTGCCACACGATGTCGTGAGTTGGGATGAGGATCACAACCGCGTTTTGGACATGAGCAAGAAATCGGACCTGGCCCAGCCGCGTGCGTCAAGGCAGTCGGCCATTAGAAATAAGAGTCGCAGCAGCCGAACAGTTTACGGGCAGCACTAGAATACAAATATGTGGCGATTCCAAAATCAAACAAATCACTAACTTCGATTATCATTAAAATAAACAAAAAATAATACTATAATGCGACTCTAAAAGTAAATGTAGTAAGCAAGCTAAAAAAATGGAGCCTTTCCCACAACTATTTTCCTTGGTAATAGCATTCTAATTTAGACACCAAATAACCGTAATCGGCTTTGATATCTACTGACTCCATAGGAAATGTTTTTACTAAGGGCTTAGATGGGAGAACTAACCCAGAAAACCGCACAATTATTTTTGCCATTAAAGGCCGAAACCAACCCACACACATGGAAACCCAAACTTAAGGCTGTGGATTGGCGAGGGAGCCAAAAGGATAATGGCACATCACGAGTCGCATTAATAGTAACAAGAAAAAAATACCATACCAAACCGATTAGTAGGCTTTACCTTTAAATGTCAAAACGAAAAATATCCTTCCAGAGGTTGGAGTCCTAAAAAATTAGTAAATCATCAAAACTACACTGATCAACAACAAAAAATATTATTCCAATATATTATATAAAGACAATTTATGTGTTAAGTAAAATAATATTAACAATTCGCCGATGGCTGGCAAAAAGATAACCTTCGACCAGATGAACTTGGGCTGTCCCATCCACTCCGATCCATTTGAAGTGCTGGTCGATCCAGAAAATGACCGCAAAGTATCTCCGCCCGACGAGAGATCGGTCTCGATGAAAGGGGATAACCTGAAGGACAAGTTGCGCCAAGAGGCCTCTACTTTTTTGCCACACCTGTTCGCAAAAAACCCGGATAGTTCGGAGGAGTCAGACGAATTCGATTTTCCAGAGACCCTGCAGGAGCGGGCGCGTCGCCTGACCTTTGCACGCCGCCGGAAGCTGCATTATATTGAGTTTGGGACCGTGGAGCTGGCCAGACGTCTGATCCGCGAAGAGTTTGCCAATGTAAGTGACAGTTATGACACCGAGGAGGTGCGGATACCGGAGGATTCCTTCGACGAGGAGTGTCCGCCGTGCGGAGAAGAGTCGGATGGGTACCCCGCCCTCCAGTATTTCCGGTCGACGATCATGTCGCGCCACTCGGACGAGAGTCTGGCCAAGGAAGAGCCGGAGCCGGGTTTCCGCTCATCTCATCACTGTTACGAGCAACTGACGGGTCTACCGAGGAATATCCCTGAGCCCTCGGAAGAGACCCCACGGCTATACTCGGTGGTAGGCACTCCCAATCCGGAGCTCTTTCCGGCTTTCACAGCTGTACCAGTATCTGGTGAGGAAGAACAAACTGATCACGTCTCCAATCTATCGACCTCCACCCTCGGGACGGGGAGCGTCTCGAAGCACACCCGCGTCCAGGAGGGCGACAAGACCTTTGATCTCGTAATGAGACAGCTTCCGCAGAAGCCCGACTTGAAGCGTGAATCGGTTGGGAGGGGCTCCAAGACCCAGAACAAGCTTAAGGGCAATGTATTGAAGACCTCGCTAAAAACCAATTCCCAAAAATACTAAAAACCTTTTCGAGATGACAAGTGTCCTTGAGCAGGGTATCCATTGACGTTTATTGTGACATTCGTGCGTGCTTGGTGGCAAAAATAAAATATGTTTTATTATTTATTATTTATTGTTATTAACCCTTGACTGGTGTTTAGTTTTTAGCTATAGTAACTATTACTCAGAAGGACTTTAATACATTTGTCTCGCAATGGTAGCACAGCTGAGCAGTGCACGATTTAATGTTCCTCTTGGCCATGAAATGGAAATAAATATCATGTCATACGATCTGCATCGAAAATCCCCGCTCGGCTAATAAGGACTTTGTTGTCTGAGCAGGATAATGCCATTCCCAAAATTGTCTAGACATTCTCGGTGGCTTGAACCCCTCGTGTTTGTGTTTTTACGACGCTGTCCCAGCTGCTGGTTCAAGTTCTCAAGTTCAAAGTCAAAGGAAAGAGATTTGATTATAACATTTAATTGCGGTTTGCTCCACACATGTGGTGCAAGGAGCTCGGCAGATTCATATTCTATCAAATTAATGAACAGAAAACGATTCGGGGAATAAGAGCGCGGAATTCATTTCCCAAAATTAATTTACTTTTATAAATTTATAAATACTTTTAAATAAGGTTTCCAAATGGCAACTCATAAATTACACAATATGCTTAAAGAGCAACTCGGAAAGACTCTTTGCAATTGCTTTTTGGGCATCTAATTTCCGTAATTTTGTGTGCTTTTTGTCGGTGGAAGCGAAAGTGACTCGTCATGCCGACGAATCAAGTCGAGTGGTTTGCAAGTGCCTCGTCCTAATCATCATCCAAACATTGTGGCCAGTCATCGTGACTTATGTCAACCCGATCAAGTGTGTCCTTGCTGTGAGTGTGCAGCATGCGTTTGGCCGGCAAGGATACAAAGCGATTGTTCTCCGAATTCGGAATTGTTTCAAGTGCGGGCCGAGCTCCCCAGGACAATGGTCGAGTACAATTGAAATTTCTGGCAATGGGTAAATCTGTAATCAAGGGTGGAATGTTTGCCGGGGACTGGCACTCATTCAAAGTAAATTACAGAAGGGATCGAGATAGTCATGGCACTATGAAATGCTTGGAACATAATATTAATTATAGATTTCAATACACATTTTCCAATCGAAACTATTCCCATCTATTCATATATCCTTTCTAGTTTCAAAGTGATTGATTGATCATGGTGTCCGTTTAAGGACATTTTTCAACAAAGTCAAGCCACTGGAAAGCGTGAACCTGTCAAATCTAGGGTTATCGCCGTAATCGAGCTTAGGATATGCTCGCTGGCCCCACACACCCATAAAATATTACTTAAAGGCGGCAGTCACGTGCCACGAGTGTTGACCCCAAAGGAAACCAAAAATCATAACTCAATGTCGAGCTAACCAAGTGCAAAAGCACGAAATTAGTTTACACTTGAACCCCGGTCACCTGACCGGGCACTCTCACCTCAACTCCGTCCACTTGGCCCCTTCGCCTCCTTTCCATTTTGGCCATATTTTCGCAGCAGTCGCAGTCGCAGTTGCAGTTGCAGTCGCAGTCGCAGTGGCAGTGGCATTCGTGTTCATGCATAAACAAAATGGCTGCTGCAACAACCGGAAACTGACAGCAAACGACATTTGCGATATGCATCATATGTCTCCTCTCCCCTCCCTGCTGCCGCTCCAGCGCCGCTCCTGTCACTTTGAAGGATGCGGGGGCGGCGTCGGTGGCGGCGAGTCAGCTACTTGGCATATTTCTGTCGTGTCATTGTTCCTTGTGCGTCTTTTTTGCAGCTGCTCCTGATCCTCCTCCCTCCTCTCGCCCCTGCCACATGCAACGCCACTGTCTGCCACTGTTAGCCTTGCAGGTGCAATTATGACGGCGGCATCGCATCGGTGGTACGGGCCTTGGGTGGACTAGGAGCGTGGGTGGCAACGGCGGAGCATACTATCCGTGTGTCTGTGTGTGTGTGTGTGTGTGTGGCAGTGTCAGCGACACATACACATTACATCATCAGGCAACTTTTTGCAACTGTCATAAAATGCCAGCAACAGCGGAGGATGCCTCTCATAGCTCATCAGTTAACAACTTGGATGCCCTCTTTGGCAAAGTCTTTGAAAAGTAAAAAATATCAGTAAAATATTTAATATTAATATTATTTTTATAAAAGTAATTATTTGAATTAAAAAGTTGTAAAAATATTTAGTAATAAATCAGATTGTTTATGATTATTCTTAAGGATATAGATATGGAAATGATATAAATATGATTTAGATATGAGATATGTGTAAAGCCTATAAATATTCTAAAATAGTAACTATTAATTAAAATAATTAAAGGATAGAGCATTTAAATGGCCATAAAAGACCGAAAAGAAACAACAAACAAGCGAGACACAAATGAATGTTGAATGTATAAAGAAACATAAGCTAGGAGGGCAGGACACACAATATCCAACTCCAACTAGGGTCACAGTACTTATCGAAAGAGAATTTCTTGACGGGATATATACTAAACACTAAGTTTCTTTTAGCGACACCTTACTGTAGAACTTCTGTTGCTTGCCTTCGTGCTTCCACGGTCGCTGTAACTGCATTTCCGGCTGCTGCTCCTTCTGCTAAGCCGGAGCGCTAAATCCTTGAGCCACCATCGCCTCGCCCCCGCCTTCCCATATCTCTAATGAGGTGTGTGTGCGAGTGTGTTGCATTGTTGTTGACGCTCCAGCTGGCATATGATGCTTGTTAGTGAGTTTTTCTCGTCGCCGTTCTGGCCGTTTTGTTGTTTGTTTCTTTCGTTAGCGGATGTGATCCTCCGGCCTGGGTTGAAATATTTTCATGAGTTTTGACAGTAATGTGTCGCAATGTTTGTCACAGTGTCCTTTTTTTTTTGTCTCTGCTCCAGCCAGGCATCTAGCGTCATCTAGCGCCGGAATGTCGGCCCAGTCATATGCAGACTTTGGGAGGAAAGTAAGGTGGAAAATGAATGATAGGGCGGGCTGTTCTCGTTTTTAGTTTCGTTATTCTGAAAAGTGAAGAATTGAAATCGTTTTCGAAATCACCAGGCACTATTGTATAAAAATGTTTATTGTTTATTCATTCACATGCTTTGCACGATAGGAAAATGGGAACACTTCGGGAAAAGGATACTGGATTCAGGCCAAAAGTCGGTGATAGGGAATGAGGCTGGTGGGAGTCCCATCGCTCCTGACTGCTGGCTCTCCTGACTCCTCGCTCGGCGCGAGTGTTTAAGCGTTGATTACACTTTCGTGTTTTGGCGTTGCTTGTCACTTGTCTCTTGTTCCTGAACAAGTTAGTCGGCTCCATTGTTTTTCCGGCTGTTGTTGCTCTAGTTGTGGATAGTCGTAGTCTCAGTCGCAGTGCCACTGTGTTGTTCATTTGCCACATCTGTCGGCATTTGCATGTTGTATCTGCTCAACGGGACTGCTGACTTCGTCCTCTGGTTTTGGCCTCCATTTTTTATACCATATGCAGGCGGATGCAAGTGCATGTGTGGTTTGGCAGATCCTTCTAAATATTCCAGTTCCTTCTTTCTGTTTTTGGTCAATTACCAAACCGAGCAAGCTCCCACCGGCTGCTGTTGAAAAGTCAATCTCTCTCCACGATCGATATTCACAGCAGCATCCGAATGCAATGCATGGACATTTGATATAAATAATTACATTTTGTTATGTGCCAAATTAAAATGAAATGCCATCATCATTTTTGATGGCATGTCAAATGTTGGGGCATTAAGTTTTCAACCAAACCGAACTCCCCCGACTGGGGATGACTGACTGACTGACTGACTGGTGGGCCACAAATCTTGCGTCAGCGTCTGGTGTTGATTGCCACAATGGGCATTCTGCAGCCTATCCTGCACCCCGGCTCACCAAGCTGCTCACACCCACTCACACCCACCCACGCTCGGAAAGAGAGCGAGAAAGAGGGAAACAGTCGTAACAAGCGATATTTCATGTACATGCCATATATCAATGTCACTTTACTTTGGCAAACAGTTTCAGTTAATACACAATCAATGTACCAATGTGTTATCAATAATAAATTGCTGGCGATTTATCAGTCAATGCAGCAAAAACAACAACCTCAATGGCGAAAACAGGAGCCACAGGAAGAGCACCAGCTATGGTCGCCTTCTAGCCAGAGTCTTAACTTGGCCAGGGAGTAATTTTGGGGAAACTCCGCCTGTATGCGAACGCATCTTACTCTATAGAAAATTTAAACCACAAATCAGGCTGAAGGGTTCTCTAGTTTTTTCCATAAAGTAATTATTTACCAAGACTGTTTTATTAATTTTTGTTGGCCTTTATTGCTCCTTTGATATCTCCTTTGGGAGAATAAAACCGATCCGTCAGAGACGTTCGATTCTCTGGGCGCCTAAAAACGGGAATTTGGGAGAAGAACTTTTAAATCCGCCCACCCCCGCCTCTTAACCGCTGGCCGCACACGAAAGTCAAACATAAATCGCTCCCGCCCACCCATTCTCCTTGGCCATCGCTGGCTCCTCGTCCTTTCCACTTTTTTCCGGAAATTATAGCTTTTTCGTGTATGTCCAGAGAAACAAAATTGTGCAACAATATTTTACATAATTCGAGTCATTATTTAATAAGATTCATTTAAATGATTTACCATTAATACTGATTTATTCAAATCGATACCGATAGTATGTTTTATTGTAAAATACCTTTTCGCTCAGTGTATTTGTGTGTTTCTTCTGGTGTGTGCGCTTTGCAAGTTATGCGCAGCATGCAAAACTATGCACGTGCTCGGTTGAAGTGTATAAATGTGCTAGTGGCGAATGGGTCCTGGGTCCTGGATCCCGAGTCCCGGGACCTGGCGGTGGCCAGGCGGTGGCAGATCCCCCAGCACCGCATCCCTCGACTGCCTCCACGAACCTTCGACAATGCGAGTCATGCGGTGGACTCATATCGGATGACAATTAGGCCCTGGTCATCAATTCCAAGTGCACAAGCGATAAATCTTTGGTAATTTGTATCTGTGTGTGCGGTGCTCCATCTCCATTTCTCGCTGCGTCCGTCCTCTTTTCTCTATTCTCTCGTTCTCCCTGGAGAAGTGGCAGCGTGTATCCTGGCAGGTTAAGTGCCGGCAACTATTTCCAAATGTGGCCAACCAAAACTGGAAAATATTCGTTCGGGTTAGCGATTTAATTGAAAATTTTCCATATATGATTTTTATCAGTTACAAAAGCAAAGAGCCGCTTCCACTGCTGCAAAGTCATTCGACTGGACTTAAATCTAATTTGCCTTCAGTCGCAAAAATTCTATACATTCGGCAATGCTCCAAATATTTTATCTGTCTATTTACAGACGGCCAACCACCACAAGGCTTTAATTTAAATAATTAATAAATTATTATGCTGGTCCGACTGACTGACTATTCTCCGCTGGGAGCGGATGTTGGCTAAAAGTTTCTCATTAAACAAATATTTTCACAGCAGTTAAAATTTATGTTGCCAGCTAGAGACGCCAACATTGGATAAATATGTATGGAAAATTTATGCTACGGCGGTCTTGGGGCTGGAGTGGAGAGTGGAGAGTGCCGGGTTAGGTGAAAACTGCAGCAGAAGTAGTGCAGTGTAAACAGGGGGTGGCTGGGCTTGGGACAAGGACATGCCAAAGGACACACACACACACACACACACACACACATGGGGGGACACATAATGCAAACATGTGACTTCCGCATGCGGTGCAAACACTTACGCACACTCCACCCCCTTTGCATTCATAAAGTTGCTCCCATAGTTGTTAACAACTCGAGCCAGTCTGTGGACGTCCTTGTGTCCCTTCCGACCGCTTGTAGCTGGTGTTGTTCGGCCCACATCCCTCCTCACCGACGCCCCGAAACCATACCGAGTTTGGGGTTAAAGCAGCATAATGTGAAATAACTTATTGCCCTTAAAATGTCATTTATGTCAACGGTAAGATAAGTTACGCATACGCACTGTGTGCCCCGCACCGCCCTGCCCTGCCCTGGCCTGGCCCACGCTCTCCCTCCCTCCCACTAACCCCACACCGCCCGCTGGTCCGCTTGGAGCTGCTTTGTGTTATTCTGTCTGCTTGGCAGGCTTCTGACAACAATTAAAGTCAACAGGAAATGTGACACATTTACTTTCGGTAATATAATATTTTCAATTATTTAGCATAAATGCATTGCACGTCAAGTAGCCAGCCTCAGCGCAAAGCTCAACTATCAAGTACCCTGTATTAAAAATATTTTGACCACAAGTTCTTACTCAGAAGAATTCTGAATTATTGCCCTCATTGAGGAACAAAATATGAAAGTGTTTAAAAGTCAGCCATCATTCCGAAGTATTTCCGTTTTGGATCCTTTCTGTTCAGTTATCCACACTCTGGCCTGTAATTTAACACATGTTTTGTGTTTTACCATTCGAAATATCCTGCGGCAATTTCCAAAAACTAATTAGCTGCCTTGTTACAGCTACGTTCAGATACATTCGCACAATAACAAGGTTTTCCCTTTTGCCCCAAAACGTAAGCATTCTGCATTCTGAGCTGTGGCTTCAACTTTGAATGCAATGCGTGTTTCCAGCTTGTAAAGAGAGTCCTTTGGCTGGGCTTTGATGGGCATAATAAACAATTGCATTCGAGTGTAACTTTTATGCAGGCAGCTTGCCTCGCCTCACATTAGTTATTCATTCACTCGCTTCATGTTTTTCTCAGTCTATCAATGGTGAACCTTGCATGTGTTTAGTCACTCTATTAAATAGACAATAGTTTGCACTATTTTTAGGTGAAAGGCATTTAAATTTTTTATTCCTGATGCGATGCTTTAATAAATCATAATATTTTCGGCTCCACTCCGATATCGCACAGCCCAATTAAGATAAGATCCAATTGTGGGCGACCAATCCTTCCAGATACTTATCGTCCATTTAAACCAATGAATATGTAAACACGCATATCCAAAAACATTGTGTTAGCCATGTGCTTAGCCACGTTCATTTAAATATCCACACAAAATTTAACATACAAACGAATGGCAGCCGAACTAAGGCAAACATTTGCCCCGAATTTGTCAAACCAGAAAATGGCCAAAAAATAAAATCGAGGCACATTACCCACAATTAGGTGGGTTAGAAAAATTGTGGGCCAAGAGTGCGGGGTTTCGGTGGTTAGATAGCGACTAAACACATGTAAAATGCGGACAGGAAGCGGCATTGATAGAGGCAATTAACAGCTCGACACGCCATATTTCCTATATGTGAAAAAACAATATTTATTTCTGCCACGAAGGAGCACGTGAGCTGCGAAAATAGTCGGTAATATTATCCACAATAACAAAGAGCAAACTCTAATAAACATATAATATTTCTTTATAATTCTTTATATTTTATTATGTTCCACAGCACATTGAATTGATTACGTTCTAATTAGGTCGCCATTATTGTCTTTATGGGAAGCGGATACATTTTTTTGTAGTGTAGACACGAGTAGCGGAAAGAACAAGGTGAGGCAATATAAATACAAAAAAATTTGGACACATAATTAAAAATACAAAAGCATAAAGAGAGGAGCTGGAGGAAACGGCCGGCTAATGGCTGTCGATGGCGATTAATTTATTGTTATTGCTTAGGTAAACAAAAGACGGCATCAGTATCGAAATTGGAGACCGACCAGGCCGGAATGGCACAGAAGGGGGAGGGGTTCGTATTATTAGTAAACCAAATGCGTAGCCATAAATTACCACTCAGAGCGATGCCCGAATGAATCCTGAGAGCAAAAACTCGGACCACAAAAGCAGATATGTAATGAAAATCCCTCAGACAGAGGCCTGAGGACCTCGAGGGCCTTGAGGAGAGGCGGTTTAACCAAGGATTGGTCAGACGTGCGTGGCCGAGTCGAAAGAAATCCTCACAAATTTGCGGAACGAATTGATCGTGCACTCGCATATTTTATTCGATGAATATTCCCCTCCTTTTACTTCAATCAGAGTAGGAAAGGGTCCTCCCAATTCCCAGGACGTATTCAACCAATTTAGAATAGTGTTAAGCGAAAGACTTTAAAATTTGATTGAACTCCACATTTATATTTTCCTCTAAATCAAGTGGCTAATCTTGATTTATTAAGTGTTGGCTTTTGTATAATTCATAAGCAAGCCAAACGAAGTGCTTTCAATATTAAATCCTTCTCAGAACTCTTTTCTTTTCACAGAATAACTAACAATCGCCTTAATGCTTGCTTTTGGAAAAAAGCCATCCATTTCAGGAACGAACAAAGTTAGTTAAAGGTCCCCCTTACGGGTATTTTGGCTGTGGAGCTGGCTTGTCCAAGGTGTTTTAATTAATTAGCTTTTTGTTTTCATGTTGGCGCTCTTGCTGGCTTGAGCTTTCCCAAAGCATTTCTCACCCTAACCCTAGTCCTCCAGTCCACTCCCAGTCCGCAAATCGATTGCGTTTTTACGACAATGCGCGACTAATTTGTGTAAATTAAATTTATCGACCAGAAAATGCCACAGCAGCCCGTTTTCCGCTTCCGACTCCGACTCCGACCCCGACTCCTACGCCGCCTCCTACGCCGCCTCCTACTCCGCCTCCTACTCCTTTTCCAGAGCCCAATCACTTAAATTAATCATACGCAGTGGGGTACCAACGCAATGCAGTTGAAATTTGGGTCAGTTTCCGTCTTTGTTCGGCGCTTTCCAGCTTTCCTTTTTCGCCGACTCGATTTGGGTTTGTTGTTTCTGCTACCGTTTTCCTTTTCGAATTCGATTTGAGTGCGTTAAGCATACGCAATGTGGTCCGGCTGCAATTGAAGCTGACCCACCTCCATGAGCGGGTCTAGTGGCCATGTTCCAGGCCACCACCAACACCACCATCATCGCAGCACCCCAGCCCGCCCCGACCTGCTTTCGGCCTTTAATGGCCAAAACCGTAAACAGGCTACGCTCCAAAATGGCCTGCCAAGTGCCCACTAAAGCCGAACTTCTTTCCATTCTCACCTTGTGCCGGCTTGGCCCAATGCCAGGACGAGCCGCCTCTTCCCATCCTCCCCCTGGACACTCATGCACTTTCATTAAGTTTAATTAAATTCTCACTTTGTAAATGTCAATGCACAAAAACACACACAACTACAGAAGAAGGTCCCTCCACATGCCAGAGGATGGGAGGCTTCCGGAAAGTGAAAGCGAATGTTTGATACTCAGCAGTGAATGGGAAAAAAGGACTAAGCCGAGAGAAGCCTATAAGATGCTGGAAGAGCGTTTATTTTGAATGCCTTAATGCGAGTATTTTTGAGGAGGATTAATGAATTTTAAAAGGATACTCCTGCTGATACCCTCTACTCTCCACTCTGCGACAAGCCGAGCGAATTTATAGTCCTCGGGCATGGCGACAAAAATCTTTCGCCAAGCAGGCACAAATAACAACACGTTGTGGATTTTTTCAGTTTTGTACGGCCACCTTGTATTGTATATATTTTTGGTTGTGCTTTATTTTTGGTTCATTTCGCAGACATTGTTGGCTTTTAATTTGGCCAGCACGCAAAGGCAACAAAAGGTAACGGCTTATTATGCAACAAAACTTTTCTATTTCCATTGGCACTTCCATTCGCTTTCGTTCCGCACCTCGCCTCGCCTGGAGTTTTATTAATTCTTGCGCATTTTTCATGGCAAATTTCCCAGGCAGCTAACGCCCAAGCCAAAGCCAAAGCCAACGCCGAAGCCAAATAAATTCAAGTCAAAAATTCTGCCATAAACTTAACCATAAATAATTCAAAATAAACTTGAGCAGTGCAAGTACAAGTGCGAGTGTGAGTTTAGGGACGTGTGTGAGTATTTTCGTGCTAGGATATTAACCCCAATTGCGCTTGGCACTTGTCGTCCTGCCCCAAGCTGTTTTCTTCCCAGTCTTCCTTTTCTTCCCTTCCCCCATCCTTGATTCCTTCGCCTCTTTTTTTAAGTGTTTTCCTTAAGCGCCATAATCAGGCGCAGCGTGGCAGACATGAGGGGGGCGGGGGAAGTAGCAGAAGGAAAGAGCGGAGCAGAAAACACGCAAATATGCAAATATATGTGCCACATTCGTGTCTGTGTGAGCCTGTATCCGTATCTGTGCGGAGTATAAATTTTAGTGGAATGTTTGTGCTTCCTCAGAGTTGCTGGTTCCGCTTCTGTTGCTCCTTAAGCTGCTTAGAGGCCGCCATGGGGCTAAGCAAACAACCAGCGCCGACTACAAGCTGCATACCCTCTAAAACTATGGCAGTCCGAAGGATTCATCAGCTATGTCCTTGCCTTGGATTGGAGAATGGGGGTTTCTAAATATGGATAACAAAGTCAACCATCTCCAGCAAAAGGTCCTTCAACTTGGTTTAACATCGTTTGATTGAATATTCCTTTAAAGGGCATTTGGTCTTCTCCTCCTGGCCAGGACATCTTCAATTTTCTTGTACTCCTTGCTTAGCCCGGCTGCTTGATGTGCGCGCTTTTTTCTTTGGCTTCGGTTCGGGTGTATTGTATTTTTGGCCTATGCATGTTTAAAATTTTATGTTTGCCAATGTGTTTGGCATAAATGCGCGCCCCTCTCTGACTTTCCAAGACACTGGTATGTGTATGTGTTGTTGTCTAAGCAAATGTTTGGCACCATGTGGCATGCGGCAACATGCGCCTTGCATATAAATTCCCAAACCAGCTGCCTGACAATTTTTTCAACGCAGATTTTCCTTCTTTAAGTTCGCCCAGTCATGCCCAGCCAGCTTTGATTTCTCTCACTTAATTTTCTCGGCATTGATTATGTCTCTAAAAGTCCATAATTAAATTCGCCTAATTAATTTCGGCCATTGGCTTTGATATCGCTTGAACGATTTTGACCCACCCCCGCAAACAATATCTCAAAACTGTCAACGCATTCTGACCAGCAAGTGCCCAAATTATGATGTCAACTTTCGAGTCAACACACGGCTAAAGGCACATTCGTCCACTCATATGTGGAGGTGAGGTGGGGCGGAGCACCTATCCCAACCAGCCACGTTCTGGGAAAGCCACCCACGCACACGTTCATTAATCATTACCAAAAACCTGTCCCCAGCGCGAACAAATTTTGTTCGGTATAATTGTCATGCATGTGGCATAAGTATCTAAGAAGGCAGACAACAAACAGCGCAAGTAGAACGAAAAAATTATATTTCATTTCGTGTTAAATTGCGCATAAATACATTTATTATGTGTGTGTGTATGGTTGACTTTGGTCCTTGGTATGTGGTGTGTGGTGTGTTCGCTGGGTGTTAGTTCTTGATGAGGGCAGTGACCCAGTTAAGAAGATTTTCAGATTGGCCTTTATATTTTTTATAATCCTGCAACACAATTATAAATCAACGCAAAGTATAAATATAAGATTCAACTTATTTTGAAATATTTTCTAAAAGTCAGAGAAAATGTATATTATAAATCCATATCCTTCGAAAAGTCCGTTAAAATGGAGCCTCGAATTTGCTAAATCGACGCCAAAATCGAGACTGAATTCGAGAGATGGCCGAGGAAAACGAACATATCGAGAGCGACCCCGAAGTCGAGAGAAAGGACTTTTGGCAGGACCTCTCACTATATGCTCTGGGAAAGCTTTCAGCATCGGAAAAGCGCCGAGTTGAAACAAGCGGCATTGAAACGCCACTCTTTTCATATTATCGCGGCTTTCCGCGAATTATCCTTTTGCCAAAAACAAAAGTCACCTGGAGCCGCCGCATTCTGGCACTAGCACAGATAAAAAAATTCCCGCTGTTATGGTTTTCATAAAAATTGGCACTATGACGTAAGCTTTATATAAGATTAAGATAAGATTAAATATTATATTTATTTTTTATTTCATTATTTATATTACAGTTTTTTTTTTCAAGTGACTGATTGCACGGCAGGTGACCAGGATTTAGCTTCTTTTTTTTGTTGAGGACTTGAAATATATTCACTTAATGCACGCCCGTGTCCGTTTTGCTTGATGCGCCACGTCCTCAGTTGGCTGTCCCTCCCCCTGACCGCCTCTATTTTTTTTATTGGCCCTTTCCCCCTCCCGGGCCGGGTCCGGGGCCGGGGCCGACGATGGTGGGGTGTGTTTGTATTTGTGTGCTGTGCCGGTACCGTTAACGCGTGACTTCGAGTGCCCTTAATGCTGTAAATGAATATTTAATGTTAAAAGCACTTGTCGAAAATGCAGCAGTAACGATGCCAGTGCCAGTGGTAGCCTCAACCGTAGGACCAAACGGTGAAACGATGCCAGTGAAACAACAACTGCAGTCCAGCTTGGTTGGCTGGAAAAAGGGGCAAAGGGGCAAAACGGTGCGGTGCGGTGCGGCAACTTTGGTTGAGGGATGGCGGCGGGGTCTGTGTGCCGCTTCACTTAACGAGCAAGTTGATTTTAAATTGTTTTTGCAATTGGAGCATGCGATTAAATATAAATAGTTGCAGTCCAGTCCGGAGTCCAGAGTCCGGACCAACTTTAAAGGCCCCTTTTGCAAATTAGCCTTCAGCTTTAACTGCTCCTCTCTTTGGCCAACTGAATCCTAGTCTTTCCCAGGCCGTCTGACATAAATAATGTTCTGTGGGCTCAGAGATCGGGACTCGAAACAGTTCTTGGGCGAAGTACCAGACATTTTTGTTGCAACACTGCGTATACGTAATAATTACTTTGGACACCACTAAAGAAATATCTTTCGAACATTATTAAAGTTGATCAAGCCAAATCTCTCCATAAAACAAAGCAAAGCAAGGTCCTTCAGTTTAACTGATTCCATTTCCCATTTCTTTGTTAATTGTCTTCGCCCTCTATTCCTTGGGCTGGAATGTTTGAATTTCTTAGTGTACTTTTCCCACTTAACGTTGTCTGAGACAAATGTTTATAAACCGCTTAATTATTCACTTGCCCTTTTCCCTTTGCCAACCCCTCGCCCGGGTCTTTTCATACTTTTCTCTTGTTTAGACGGCAGTGCGTGAGTCAGTGACTGTCTTGTGTTGTTGGGTGGCACGCAAAACAAATTGACACAAAGGCTCAGATTTTGCGGTGTTAAGTCGAGGCCGCATAAATCACGGAACTCTCGGGTTCACTTGCCTGCTTATTTTCCGTCTTTTGCGACTGCTGCTGCTTAAGCAGTTCTGCTCTATATTTCATAATTTCCCTCCACCGGCCCTCCCCGGCCATGCCTTTTCGGCTAATGAAAAATTCGCAGTGCTGAAAGGGCACTCATTTGGGCCCATATAAATAATACTGACGGCAAATCGGCAGGGGAAAAGGCTGCAAGTTAAATTGAGGCCATTAAAGTTATCAGTTTATTCATGGAAATGTTAACCGTCCCTTTTTAGCAAGAAATTGTGCTATGAAAATTTTAGAATCTTACAAATGGTGTCTGGGGAAGTAATTTATAGTAATGTTAACAGTTTGTCTCAAAGATTTCAGCAAATTTAAAAAAATACATATTTTTATTTATAGTTTTTGATTAGCTTCCTAGCTAAACAGGGTTGGCAACAATTCTTCTTTAAGTTTTGTGGCATTTCATTATTAGCCTGTGTTGCCTCAAGTTTTTTTTATTGTTTGCTTTATCCTGCCCTATTTCACGTTCAGGCATCCGAGCTCCTTCTGTGTAGATTTCAAACCTCAGCAGATTAAGAACACTCCATCCTGCCTGGGGTCCTTCACTCCAAAACGGGACTCATGCCTGGCTGCCAGTTGACCCGCTTTTCTATTGTGCCATATGCAACATGCTTGCTTGTCTTCTAAACTCTACTAGGAGCTCGCAATACTTTAATAACTAAATATTATATTAATAATTTTCGTTTTTGGTTTTGGTTTCTTACACCTACCACTTTTTCTGTATTTATCAAAAAAAAAATAAATAAAAAAAAGCTGTGAGCTGTGTGAGCATTGCGTTAAAGTTTAACCACAGAGCAGCAGCATCAGTCAGTCATTGTGTGGTAGACTAAATATAAACTGCACTTCGAATGATGGGGCAACTTCTGCCTGCATTCGCCTCTGTGTGCGTTCCATTTTGCCTCGCTGTCAGCGCAATTGCTGTCATTGCACTTAACGCACTTGCGCCCATTCAGGATCGTTGGCCAGGGGGCTGGTGACAAAATTGGAGACGAGGGCTGGTGACTGGGGGACATCCTTGTGAAGCATCCAGCAGCAACTGCCTGCAATTATGGGCGTCTCAATGCGTTTTGTGCGTGGCTTTGGCAGTTAGCCTGGAAGCCTGCCCCACCCGTACACCCGGGCTCCATCAGCTCTAGGATGAGCGAGGCTACGCCTGGATGTTATGTGCATAGCTCCCTGCATAAAAATCAAAAGTTTCATAATTTTTCAAAATTATTGCTAATTGTATCTTTGAGCAATAATGAATCCTTTCAGCTACGTAATTTCCTTGCAATCGAATCCGAAAAAGGCAAACAACATGGGATATTGAAAAAATTGGCTTTATATGGAATATTACTTCAATCTGCTTTAAAAATTCAAAATGAAACATTATTGATAAAGATCCTAAAGTGAAGGGATTAGAGATTTTCATATTCTATAAAAATAGAAACAATATTTAAAAAAAAAAAAAGGAAATTGTTGTTTCCTGTGCACATGAAAGGGGAAGGACGATATAGGAGGGCAACAGGCCGAGGACCAGTGGCGGACAAAAGCGTTTTGCCCAGACACAAAAGCTTTGAATGCCCTCGGGGCAGCCATTAGCCTAATAACGCCATGCACCGACACACCAGCCGACGCACTGACACGCACCCTTGTCCACAAACATCAGACTCTTACGCTTATCCTAGCAAAAATGCTCATCGGAACAGTGGACAACAAGGACGAAAAGCATACATCAACCATTATATTATATCCATGCAATTATTCATTAAGCTTTGTTCAAAACATTAACTTTAAAAACCAATAAAAAATTTAAAACGTTGTGAATAATTTTTAATTTATTAAAAGCTTGGTTCCATTGCCTCCCATTGCGTTGCTGGGTGGCTGTCACGTGTGCAGATCTGCCACAGTCCTGGCAATAATGCCACAATAGTTGCAACAAACAGTGGGCGACAGACTGAGGACTGGGAGGAGACTGGGATGGACAGGCTGACCGACAGACAGCGTAATGAACGTCGCCCCAGCTTCGTTACAATTAACATAAATAATAGACAAGTGGTCGCTTGCTGTCGTTGTTCTCGTTATGCTCTTTGTCGCTGGTGTGGTTGTTGCTGCTGAAAAGTGGAAATATATTTTTCACTTTTCATTTCTAATTATGACGCCTGGGACATGCTCCAAATGCCACAAACAAAATGTTTTGTTTTCTGCATTTTGTTCTGCGGTCACAGAGTGAAAGGTGCGTTAAATTTGTGAAACGTATCCATGTGTATGGTAATTAGTTCTGATGGGCCATTTATGGGCCGCCTGCCCTTTAATTGATGGTCCAATTGAAAAGGGTTTGAGTAAAAAACAGTTTGTTGTCGAAATATATTTTATTTTCTTCCCTTCGTGAGTCTCCTGTTTCCAGTTCCAGTTTTATGGCACCGAAACAAAGTAGTATCCCCAATCGTAAGTCAAAGTGGTGCCTCGCCTTATTCCAATTCCGATTTAGCTGTTCGTTCGAGGCTTAAAGAGACAATTGTAGGTTCCACGCCCCGAAACTGTTACCCGAAAGTCGCCCCAGAAAATGATTTTCGTCGCTGTCCAAACTCC
The DNA here is from genome assembly GCA_018150405.1 of Drosophila varians. Classification (NCBI taxonomy): domain Eukaryota; kingdom Metazoa; phylum Arthropoda; class Insecta; order Diptera; family Drosophilidae; genus Drosophila; species Drosophila varians. The sequence continues at coordinate 5,518,508 of JAECWK010000125.1, forward strand.
GCTTGAAGAGTTGCCCCAAGCAGTCACAATCTTTACTGCTTTTCCCCCAGCTCCAGCGCCCAGCTTGGCCGCTCATTCCTCAAAATGTATGTGGCAACGTATGGTGGAAGCATTTTGTGGCATTCCATTGCTGATGCAGTAAGAGCAGCTTACGTTACGTTACGTATACGCAACGTCTGAGGTTTGGCAATAAAATTGCACATTGTTGTCCCCAAATTGTTGTTGCCGCGGTTGCTGTTGTTGCCGCTGTGAAAATTCCAACCATTGCTAGATTTATATGTTTCAGCCCTCTTAAGCGGTAGTCAGACATTGGTTTAAGGACCAGTGCTACTCTCCCCTCGCCCTGCTTATTTTGTGCCCCGGATAAGACGACTTTATAAGTCTAGACGAGATGGAGTTGGGTGAGCTTGGTGACATTCAAATGCCGAGTTAAATTTCCCGCCAGCTGCCGAGATTTATGCGGACTGGGCCCGGGCTGGGCTGGGCTGGCAGCCTCTTCCGAAAACCAAATCCTCATCCAGGGTCAAGCATTCCTGAGGCTGCACACTCTTTTTGGGTGGGCAACGAACAAGGATAAAGAAAAAATACCAAAGTTTCTGCCAACATTTCCTACATACAAAATTCTGCTGTCTTCTGCTATATTTATATTTATTTCTTTTGGCCAGATTATTGAGCAAGTTTTCTGGTATTTTGAGCACAACTTATGGTGCAAAAATTGAATTGAATTGGGTACTCAGGAGGCAGAAAGGCTCGAGACCAGAAACTGGTCCAAGCCGGAGTTTCTCGTGCCAACTTCCTACCAGCCAAGGGGCTAACAGAGCGATAACGGAGGGCCGGGAAAGGACAGCCGGCCAGAGGAGCCAGAAACGAGGAGCGCAGGATCCGAGGAAGTCGCAGACTGTGCGGACAAAAACTTTTCTGCTTTTACACTCAACTTCCTTTCCACACACAAAATTTGTTTAATTAAAATTTTTGAACAAAATCTGTAAATTGTTTTTGGGTTCGTTTCGTTTGTGCATCGCTAACCCTGCTTTTCGTTAGTTTTCGTTTCCAAAAAATAGTTTTGACAACACACAAAATTATTGCCACCATCTATGGAAATTGTTTAATTATTGCAAAAGGCTGGAAATCAATGGAGTGGACTGCTTAAGGACTCACAGCTACCTGACTTTTTTTTTAAAGTTTTTAAAGTGTTCCGTGTTCGGATTAGACATCCCTTCGAAAGGGATATAACCTCCTTGGGGACAATCATCAATTATTCACTAATGTGCGCATAATATAGTTATATAATTGTGACACGAAGCGCTTTTGTTTTTGTTTTAATAGTTGTCTTCCACCGCCCCACAAATGTCACAGGACATCCATCAATTTATCATGCCAAACGAAGGGGAGTTGGGACAGACAGAGGTGTGGAAACTATCCACAAATTCCCCCAAAAAGCGACAACGCACAAAATTATTCAAGTCAATGAACAATTTAATTTATCATTAATATAAAATCCGACATAACCCAGGACGAGAAACGGCGACCGTGGACGGGGGGAACGTGGAGGGGAACGTGTCGCCTTGGCGTGCTGCCATCGCATGGCACTTGAGCTAATCTCATATATCATCATCGCCGGGATCTGGTAACGAATGACAGGAAACCGAACCGAACAGAGCAGAGTGGAACTGAATCGCCCTGGAACTGGCTGAGCCCTGGCAAAACCGACCCCCACTCGCTTTTCGTTTTCGCATTTTGTCCTGTCTCTCTGGCCCGTCGAACAATTTTTCTAATATGTTTGATTTTACTTTCAAATGGGCGACCTCTGCGCTGCGGCCATGTCCCCCTACCCTCCTATCCCGTACGGGCCCCCTCGGTGCGCCATAATTCTGGCCAGGCAAGTTGCTGGCATCAGCAGCAGAACCGGAAAATACACTGTGAAAATTTTGGATTTGGAAAATAAATACAAGGATACCCTGGATATATGGGACAGCTATGCTTTCTCCTCTTTTTTCTGAGTGAAGCCCGGCAGGGTGGTCTGCTGAAGTCTGACCATTAATACTCAATTGGCTGTGCTTCCCGTGTGGATTGTGGTCGTGGTTGTAGCCGCCCTCGGCCCCTGGACCGGCTGCTCCCCCGCAATTCCTCAATTTCCTCGAGTCTCGCCCTATCTATTCTATGGGACACTCTACCGGGTCGGCTGCCGTCGTCATCTTTGCCGTCTTGTGCTGACACTTGAATTGAATCGAAATTGGTTATTAGCAATTCTTACGAGAATCCCAACGACTCCGGCGACAACGTGTAGAAAACGAGAACGAAAATGCCGGTGCGAAGACACCGGAGCACGAGGATGGCCGACTACTCTTGAAAAAATTAAATGGAACAGGAACGGGGTTTCAAGTGGCCAAGACTCTTTGAAGGTGCCCCAGAAAATCTTTTAAAAAATGATTTTAAAATTATAATAAATATATTCCCTCGTTCATTTTCTATTCCTATGTTTAGGGAATGAAACTATTGTTCGTGTCCCTAGATCATTGATTATTTTAAGGGGACAAAACTTCAGGGAAAGATTCATGGACCGCTCATAAAGATGGCAAAGGACTTGAATGAGGATATATTGTGCCGGATGTGGACGTGTGTGTATCTGCTCTACGCAATATTTATTCGCCACCTTATTTTTTATAGCCGCAAGTCGATAGCAGTCAACGGACGGACAAAGCCTGCCAAAGGCAAGTCAACTTTGGCCAGTTTGATAGCCGCTCCGTGTCAATGCAAACAATGCACTGGATAGCACGCAGATGGAGGCGTGAAAGGAATGCGGCAGAGGCTGGGGCAGGGGCAGCGGCAGGAGCTGGGCCAGGATAACAGGAAGCATCGAACGGAGAGCGGACATATCAATGGTTATTTTGGAGCAAAATGAAATCGTTTTTGTGTGCAAGTGGAAGTGCGAGAGTATGTGAATTTCCCGTGGAATGGCAGTCATGTTTACGATTCGATCGCATTCGCACACGATTTTGATTTTGATTTGTTTGCAGAAAACTCACTGCGGCGAAGGAAAGAGCGAGAGAGAGTGCATTCGCTCGGAATATCTAAGTTTTGCTAGATTCCCTCTACTTCCTACCCTCTATCCTGTATCCTCAACCATGTAGCCCCATAGCCACCATCCACCATCCCCATGCCGGCACTCGTTGCGATATGCGATGCTCCTGCTTCTGGCTCAGTGGGTTCCTGCTGATGCCCGCACAAAAGCCAGCTTCGAATCGCATGCTTTATGCATAAATAAACAAATCACTGAAATCAAAAACATTGAAAATGACTTCAAAACTCAACGCAATGTGCATCCAAGGACGAGTATGCATTCGCATTCGCATTCGCATATTCCCATCCAAATGCAACCGTTGGACATGTTTGCTCAACGTTTTTCCGCTTGCATTTATTTTCTAGGGTTTTCACTTCCTGCTCCGTGATTTACTTTCCCTATACGGATGTTGGCTTACATAAGAGTTAAAGGATGCCTTAAATTCATATGTTTTGGGTTACTTTTTCCCAAGGCTTCAGTTGAAATGAAGTAAAATATCAGGTAATGATTTTCATAATTAATTAAAATTGATTTGAAGTTATCCAACCTGGATGCAATTCAATATTATAAAATAGTAATAATTGGAAACGAAAGTTAACGATTTTCACCAAGGCCAACTGAAGGTTATGGTTTGGTCTTTCGACCCACCCGCCCATGTCTCAAATCTCCGGGCCACGACGTCTCCTTATCCTCATGCATATTCATGGCCGACACACATACGGCCTAAACGATGTCGGCCCAATCATCATCCAATTAGAACTGTAAAATTATACTAATTACAACTTTGAAATTAGAAATATGCAAATCTCCGGCACTCTCCCGTCTCTGTTGTGTCTATCGCAAAGTTTGGCCTGATTAAAAATTTCATCAAAACTGTATAATACTCTATGTATTTATGTGGTCGTGGGTGTCGTCAGCATGTGCCGGAATATGTGGGTCCAGTCAGTCCGTGGGAGCTGCATATATTTGCTAAAATTATATTGACATCCAACGGTCGCCGTGCAAGGTGATGGCTGCAAGACTCCTGATAAGTGAGCAAAGCTCTCCACGGCAAAGGCCTTAAAAAGTCACAGCTTAGAGATCCAGCCGGGCGGGCTCACACACGGCAATGTGGGGGAGCGGTGGTGGAGCCAGGACGACACTCATGAAAGCCAAGCCAAGACTGTAATGCATAAATTATGACACAGTGAAAGCACAAAAGTCACCAACTATATGTGTCACACATAAATATATGAATAAAAATTATAAATGCACAAAGGAAAAATTAGCACATTAAAAAGGAAACGGAATAGCTAAAATACTTTTCATTTTTGCAGAAATACAAGGAAATAAGGAAAGGTTATGGGGATCCTTGAAAAAACTGTGGAATATTTGGTAACTTTATCTTCGCCGAAACTACATTTTCTAACGCAATTTAAGCAATGGTTGTAAAGACACTTCGTTGGCCAATTAGCGGAGAGTCCTTTGGAGGTGCTTTACAACCCTATCGTGGACTCCATTCGGGGCTCCTTAGATATGCCAAACACGCATCGAAAGGAGTGGCGAGCGTTGGTCACGTGCCCGGCGAGTAAATTCAATCAATTTGCGATGACGACACAAGCTAGTGACAATTGCAGCAGGTCCTGGGAAAGGACATTGCCTAATTGTTCGCTAATTGTAATGCAATTTAGCAGCAGCTCCGAAAGGTCACCCAAGGAGAGGCTTTGAGTCAGGGCTTCATGGCAGGGATGTAGTGTATAAGCTGAAATAGTTTCCAGGATGTCAGGCACAGAATCAGGCTCGAACTTCCTTTAGTTTTCAGCCTGCCAATTTCCATCTACGCATTACTTGATCATTTTCCAATTGACATCCCACAGCTGTTGCCTATTTCTTCGACTACTGCCTGACTGCCTGTTTTCGAATTGTCAAATTAAAACGGAAAAATGTTGAATTTGATTAGCGAAGCGTTAAGGAAAAGACGTAACTCTCCGAGAGGAAACTGGTGGAAAAAAGGAAAAGGAGAAAAGCAGTGGAAGGCCAAGATAATGAGCCACTGTTGGGGCATCGTTTAAACGAAACTTTCGCCATTTTTTGGGCTCCTCCTGATACATTTTCAGGGATGGAAAAATGCCTAAAGTAATGTAGATCATTGGATAGGGTTAAGAAATGTCCTTCCAAAAAAATACATTTAGAAAAATCCTATAAATTAACTATTAAGTCTCGATTAATCCCCAGCCCTAGCCAAATAGTTACTCAGTCGAGCAGGAGGCAGCTATCATTGGCAGTTACACGCCGAGTACAAGAGCAACTGCAGCTGCTATTCCGGCCTCGCCCAAAGGACTCCCTTTCAAAAAAGAAATGGGCGTGCAGTGGGCGGGTAGACACCCCTTTGGTGGATAATTTTGTAATTATTTAACTTAATGGAAAACAAACTTAATTTTCGTGCGGAGAAGCAGGATAATGGTGTTGGAAAAAGTTTATAAAATCTAGACTCAGATGCATTCAACTTCCAGCAGCCGCGAGATGGAGAAAAACCTGCCAATTTGTTGTAAATAAAAACCATTTCTCAATTGGTTCATTAGACACCAGGGAATGGGCAGGTCGGGCTCATCTCTGAAAAGGAGGTATAGTACATTTGTTAAATTATTTGTTTATTGTTTGGTCTGAGGGTTTCTCTAATTGACAGAGAGAAGCGCTTGAGATGCGGAAAATAGTGGCATTGAAAAGTGCAAGACTCGCTACCCCACTCAATGTGGAAAGTTCAAAGGTTAACAGAATGAAAAGCGAACGAAAAATTGATAATCCACCTGGCCCCTCCTGCATTTCCCCGACTTTCCGGAGCGGATAAAGTTTTGTGGGCTGTCTGAGAGATCCGGTTATTAAGTGCCGCAAAAGTTGCCAGCCCCGAAAATGATAATTGGGCATTGAGAAGACAGCCCGGCTAAGAACTCCCATCCGCTTCTCGATCTCCTCTTCCTTGCCGAAAGCAGCATAATTAACACAAAATAATGATAAAGTTCGGGGCAACCCATCGCGGCCCATTCAATTACGTAAGTGTTCCCTCCTCGAGTTTCCCGAGAGTAAAAGATTTACAGCCAAACTTCGCAGCGAAATGGAGTCGCGATTGGATTGAACCAACTTTGGACCCAACTCCCGGCAGCTCTTCTGGCTGGAAGCCTCCCAGTGGCACTGGCCAAGTGCCTGCGAACGGAAATTGTGGAATAATCAGCTTTGAACAGCTCAAATCTGTTGGAATCGGGCCTGCAGGAGAAAAATATTCAGCTCTAAGTGGATTTAAAGTGTGGCAAGGATAGCCTTTGAAAAACTAATCCCATATGTGCTTGCTCTCTCCCAGGAGTTGTGAAAATGGCCAGGACAAAAAAGGAATTCTCATTGCGCAAAAATTCAATTACGGCGAGGAAAAACATAAATGCAAATCTTGGGTGGCGAAAACAAGCGAAAAGCCCCGGAGGCAAAAAAGTGCTACCGCAAGGAGGTGCTGGAAAGTATGTTTAGAAAGTGAGGAATTAAATGAGTTTCGCCACTCCCTTCCCTATTTGCACTCATTTGCTCCTTGGCTCGTGTATGTTTATTTAGTCAATGGCAATTAAAGTCGCGCCACGCAAATTAAATGAAAACCATTTGCGAGCATTTCAAGCAGAATAATATAATACAAACTCTAATTTATACGAAACAGCGTCCTCCTCCGTTTTGTGCTTGTTTTGCCTGTTTTATTTTTTTATGTTTTTTTGGTTTTTTACTTGCCTTTTTGTAGCAATATTTTATTTTAGTTGGCGCTAGTTTTTTAAATCAAAGTGAGCGAACGTGGGAAGGGAACGCATAAGCGATACGGGGTGAAGGAGCTGAGGAGCAGAGGAGCAGAGGGAGCGAGTGCCTGGTTAGGGTCGGGGCCAGTCCATTCCATTTCCAGCTAAATAAATAAAAAGTGAATTTTTAATTAAAAGTTAAGTGGCAACTCATTTAAATTAATGTTGACTCAAGCGTCATAGCAACACAGTTGGAGAGCCAAGCTGGCAGCAGGGCGAGTAGTGGAGTGTTTCGGGGTTTGGGTGGCTGCGAAAAAAGGGAAATAGTGCAAGGGGTTTGGGGAGGTTCCTTCACTTCTTAATAAGCATAATGCATCGCAGGACCTTGCCTGGCAAAGGAGAGAAGCATACAAAATGGAGCACTACATGCAACAATGAATATGTTTCTCAGCAACTAAGCTTCGCTGGCCATCTGGGAAGCTCGATCACAGGAATATCTATTTTCTAGCTTCGTAAGCCCTAAAATACACCTAATTCGTATGATTTCCAAACAACTTGGGATAATTATTACAACCAAATCAGGCAAATCGATTCTATACCTCCAATTCCAATTCCAATATCGGAGCAAGGAAGGTGGGCTCAGTGATTCTGCAAATTTGTTTGATCACCATGTGTTAATTCTGATTGCCAGACATTGCCAATTAATTACAATTGAAGCTGCTCCCCATAAGCTTGGAACGCTGGCAGAGATGTCAGGAGTTGTCAGCTCTCTGTCCACGCATATTAAATTTGTTTGCCGAGGTTTATTGAACTGTTTGGCACGCCGGGAGGACTCCACCCGGCCAGGGGATCCAGGGGCACACACTTAGACCACTGACTGCTCGCCAATTTGGATTGATGTATTTACGTCCGCCTGCAATTTGGTACGTGTGCATGGAATATAGATTTCGCCCCCGAAATGCTCTCCAATGATGCAGTCAACCGATTCCCATTCTGATTCGAGTTCCAGACTCTCAGTCAGTGGCTCATTTAGCCAGTTCAGTCTCACTTTATGCACTGCAAGAAAAGTCACATAGATCATCACAGTTCGTTAATAATTTTTTAAAAATTCTCTCAAGACTTGGTTTAATTTCCACAAATTTTAAAAAAGTTTCTATTTACTTTATTTTCTGCGTCTACCTTTTGGCGTACTACGTAGTAGTACCTCCCAGGGCAGTTGTGTTGCTTTAATTTCATCATCACACCCACTCGTGCCTCCAATGTATGCAAATTTTGCCACCTTTCCACAAATTTCCCTCTTGACGGCCTGCGTGTGTGCGGCAAGGTGTGTGAGGATGCGGGTGCGGGAGAATTCCCACAGCTCCGTCAATATTATTGATCAGGCGTCAGATTTTGTGAGGCCTCAATTGGAGTCAGTTGCACTCACCGATTGTGGCAAAATTTTCATAGTTTGGTGCTCCTCACAGTCCCCGCCACAGTGGGGAAATATTCGACTAAAAGCCGTAGACCATGAGACGGGGTCGTGGGAGACTTACGAGCAATTAGCGTTGGGTATAAACGGGAGGAAATCAATGGCCATCAATAGATAAAGCCCCCATTCGGGATTATTTTTTATTTTTGCAAAAATCCTCCCATGGCAACTAAAAGTTAACTCGAGCCGTCGCCACTCTTACCATTTTTCTCGGGGAGGCGTTTCGATGGCGTAGTTGGCAGTAAAAATGAGTTGGCATTTTTTGCTCTATTAATTTTTGTTGCCTCTAACTAGCGGAGGCCGGAGGCCGGAGGTCTAAGCCCGAGGCCTTAAGGCCTCTAAAATTTAATTGAGAACGCGGACCAGGACAAGGCTGAGAAAGTGAGAAACGGAGAAATGGAGAAATGGAGAAGAGAAACAGAAATAGAAATAGAGTAAGCCGAGCTAGACCACTTCCGCACGCACATATACACACAGCGTTTGGAATTTGCGAAGGCTTCTTATTAATAAAACAAATACCGGAAGGAAGCCGGCGGAATTCGCTTGGGTCGAAAGTTTAAATACTCTGCAAAGAATATAATAAGTGGTGGGAAAAAAATATGAAATTCCTCGGGAGTATAAAGAACAGAAGAATTGGTATGAAAAGGGCAGACGGAGAAAGTGGAATATTTTCTGGGTAATGCCTTATAAGCCATATTTTCAATAACCCAGAACCAGAGAGAGATGGCAGAACAAAACTGACAAAGTTTCTTGGGCTTTTCGAAACTTTCTTCTACTCATTCAGCCCACTTTCTCCGAACCCCACTATCCGCCCCCGTCGCCCTCTTCGCCCACTTTCGCCCAGAAACTGACTGTCTTTTGGCATTCGCCTGGGTTCGCCTATTATTTGCGCATTTTATTTCCATTTCATTGACACTTTGACAGCAGCATTGACATTTGCGTGACTCGGGTGATTAGAATATGCGCCTCCCGAGTTCCTTTCTGCCTCTCTTTCACTCGTTGTCCTGCCGTCTCTTTCCGCCGCCCATTTGGCGTTCAATCTTATTATGCTCTGACTTAGTTTTTCATTGCTGCGCCATAAAATTGCCAGAGGACTTGTTGTGTGCAATTAATTTTATTTTCCTAACAATGACACTAAAGTAGTTTGTTGTACCAAAAGTACTTTAAAGTTTGAAAATGTTTTTAAAAAGAAAAAGAGTAGAATAAGAATGTGTATCGCTAGCCAAGTGCCCTACCAAAATTTACCTTTCCACAAATTGATTTAAGCCTCGAATGTCTCGAGAAAACACATCTGCTGTTGTTCTGTGAAATTTATCTGACTTGTAATCCCATTCGCGTTGCCTGTCGCATCGTGTCGCCAATTTAATGGTGGCACATCCATATATTCTGGAAGCTACAACTATGTATATATAGAGGCTGCCTCAACCTGGCCCAGAGACAAACGATTGTCGCTTAAAGTCCTTGATGTGACAATTTTCATAGCTGATGCCGTTTTTCGGTTGCCACTTCATGATTGCCACAAGATGTTGACGGGTCTCCCGAGAATATGGAGGAGCTTCCAATCTTTTGCATTTGACTGCAGTTCTCAGCTGAAATTTTGTGCTTTAAGGCAAATGGCCGTCGCGAAAAGGAAACCACATTTTGTGGCTTATTTAATTTGTGGCACAACAAAGTGTACCCCGAAATCGAGTTATCATAACTCGGTTTCCGGCAGTTGCTTCAGAATTTTATTGCGTTTTTGGCTGGCAGCTACAAATCTACTTTGGCCGGCCTAACCAAATCAAAAGCCAATATGAACTTAATAAATGAAATCAAAAGACCCAACTGTTTGTATTTTACAAACTGCTTGGATTCCGTTTCGAGGAGATTGGATGGCTATGGAGTGAGTACTTATTAGAGGCATTAAATATTTGAGATACGGTTCGTTTAACTGCTATTGTCAGCTGTCAGGCTATTTGGCTAGAGTCGGCCAGGTAATTGCCCGACTCCTGGCTCATTGGAGCACTTGCAGATGTGTCATGACCCCAGAAACTGTCTTTGTTCTCCACCGACAATACCGAAGCTAATGCAGTGACATAACCATCCATCCATCCATCCATCCATCTATCTATACAACCATCATGCATCCATCCAAGCCATCCATCTCTTGTTAACTAAACACAATCAAATGACGGACAAAAGGCTTTGGGTGAATGCTGTTGCAATATTACGTATACGCCACGTGGTTGCCTGGCACACTGACTGGCTGACTGACTGACTGACTGACTATCTGTTTATCTGGCTTTGCACTTTAGTTTTTTGTGCTCCAGCCATAAGCCTCGGGCATTTAATTGAACAAGTGAGCACTTTATTAAAATGTCACTCAACTGTGTTTAGTGAGCACCAAAAGACAGGAGGGCTGGAGCTAGTCGACGACGTGGTCTGTGCAAATTTTATTACAGCTGTGTCGGGCATTTTGACAGCCGGTTTCACCTACATTTAACACCGGGGGCACAAAAAACAAGCTCTTCTTTCAAAATCGACATAAAGTTACTCTGGAAATCAAGGGACCTTACCTGAGGGTCTAAGCGTGTCTGAACAAAGTGTAATTATTATTTATAATTTGTATTTCGAATCTTATTAAAATTAAATTGTACGTATTAAATATTCTGCTGGAAGACCTGGCATACCCTCTAAGGTTTACGGATTACTCCTTTTGGAAAAAAAAGTTGAAGCAACAACCAACCGGAACGGTGGAGCCGGGGCAGTTGCAGTCACGGATGCCGCAGTCGACTTGGACTGCATTTAGCGTATGCATATTTAATATTTCCCAGGCAAGTTGCAACCAAACAACAACAGCAACAACAGAAAAGGCTCCAGAAACTCTCCAGCCAAAGCCAAGGAACAGTAGCGAAAAAAAGGGTTTCAAACTGGAGTAAAAAACAGGGGGAACACAGCTCATACTCGTATATCATTTGGCCCTGCTGGCAGTCAGCCCCTTGCAATCCTTTCCCTTCGCGTATCATTTTTCCTGCTAACAAGAAGCAAACAACAGGAAACCAAAAGGGGGAAGAGGCGGCTGGGTGGGAGTGAAAAAAAGTTTTGAAATGAAAAAGCAGTCAGCATATGAAATGAGTTTATTACTCAAAATGTTCCACTGTGTGTGCGTGTGTGTTCAAATGCGGCACGCTTTAAGTGGCATGCATGCACCGTGTGATGAAGGGATTGGGGCTTGGGCAACGGGCCAGGGGCCATGGCCGAGGGGCCACGGACCACGGGCCATGGGGCGTAGCCGGAAAACAGGAAGGAGCTGACGTCCTGCTTCGCTGACGACGCTACCGCGTTGCAGGCAAATAGTTAGCTGGATTTATTTATAAATAATTTCCAAACATAAATCGCTGCGCGGCTTAATCAAATTTACGGCAGACAGTGAGTGGCAAAGCTAAGAGGCCACGTTGTTGCAAAGACACATACTCGCGGCAAGGGCGTGGGCGAGATTTTGCAATTAATATTTGAAGTGCCTTTATGGCACTTTGCAATATTACACACCACCGGGATTTTCTTGTCAGTGGGGGGAAATGAAAAGGAAATGCTCTAAAAATACCAATTTGTGTTAATTGAGCGCGACAGGACCTGGAACAACAACGGATTGCATAATGCACGGGGCAACAACAGAAACAGGATGCCCTGCAAAGCGGATAGTACACCGGAAATTGGCTTATAGATACCGAGCCATAGATATTAGCCACGCTTTCCGTTCGACCAAATGGCGGATTGAAGATGCAAATTCAGACGTGCATTGCATATGCTCCATTAAAATGGCTGTTGCCTCGAAATGTGTGCGGACCTGTGCTACTAAGTACCTGTTTAAAATGGCTATCAATGTGGCAATAAGTGGGTGGCTTTAAGATTTCCTTAAAAGTATATATTTCGTAATATTAAACAGGAATTAAATTTCATAGCAAACTATAGCCCGGAGGCTATAGGGATTTCTCAGTCAAATAATTAAATGAGTTTCTATTTTTTTGCACTTTCATTGAGCGATTAAACTCCCCTCTTGACCTTCAACCACTCGGGTAAGCGCATTAGTTTTAGCTTTTACCATTTTTTTGCCCTACTAGCTCTTGGCCAGAGAAAAGGTGGAGGGGGCGCATAAAAGGGGGCGGATTGGCAGAAGGTCGCCTTTCTGCATTAGCTGGCTTGCAAGCGGCTCAAGTGCAAAATCGAATTTAGGTAACGGAATTTCGTCCTGCTTGCCAGGGATCCCCCCTGCGGGTATTTTTTTTAAACACTTGGCTGGCAAAATTTCTTCTTCGCTTTTCCTGGAAAAAATCCTCCTTTTCCTAACCACTTTTAACAGCAGTCGACGATGCGACGATGGCGATAAGCGCCTGGAACATGCGTGCTAAAGACACACCCAAATCCATGCATCAACAAAAATTAGATCCCATTAAAAGAATATTATTAATTGATTTCCATTTTCCATGTTCTAATAAATACAGTAAAAATCAAGCAACCTGAATAACAATTAATAACAACTTTTATGAAAACAAATGTCACTTTTTTGGTTCAGTGCACATATGCACCTGTGTTCGCTCTAATGTTGGTCACAAAAACAAAATTAAAGACTAGCCAAGGGGCGGAGAAAGAGCAAGTGCCCTTGGTGGGAGGGAGGAGAGAGTCTGCTTAGACCGGGGTCAAAGGGTGTTGCAAATTCAGCTCGAGCACCAGCACCAGCACCAGCACCAGCACCAGCAGCAGCAGCAGCAACATCAGCACCTTTGCCATTAACCCAACTCGGTTCGTTTTGGTTCGGTTTTTACTGGATGCAGCTTCTTTTTTTTTGCTATTAGTTTTCGCCACATGTTTGTGTGTGCCACCCCACCCCACCCTTTCAACCCAGCCCCTGGCCCTGAGTCGGAGGATACCTGAACTCACCTGTTCGTTTTTTGTTTTAAGTGCAACATGAAATGTGCATACCAAGGAGCAGGCCAAGCCCGACACGGACATGGGCCTGGACAGACTCCCGGCTCTCCTCATCTGCATTTTGCTTGGCTCATCCTTGGATTCCGACCCCTTGGACTCCCTAGCCCCTTCGCCTACGATCCGCCACAGACTAATACACTTCCAGTGGCCGTGCCAGAGTGTGCATGTAAGCATGTTACCCACACCCTGCCCCTCCACGTGCCACCAATGTTTTGGTAGTCTGGTTTTGGGCCTGGGAACTAAGATATATGGCAGCTGCCAAAAGATGCAAAACATGGCTTTTCGATGCATATAGCACATACGAACTAGAGAGACTGTTCTCGAATAAAACGGACTTAATATGTGTCCTTTTTGGAGAAGTTTTCGATTATAGAAAATTTATTTTCACTAAAATTGTACTCAACTGCCGGTCGGGCTCGGCACGGCGATTTCCTTCAGAAAACTTGCACTGGCCTTCATCGCCACGCTGTTGCTCGCAACATTTTTCTCCACCAATCTCAGCCTCCGCTCCAGTCGACGGTGTTCGGCCCACAGATTGGCCACCACTTTTTTCTTTTCCATTAAATAATCAATGGACGCATCGTAGTCCTTCAGGAGGGCGGGATAATGCATGAGGCAGCCCATCCTGCGCAGGTTCTGGACTTCGTTATTCAGGTGGTTGTGCCGCATCACCTCCTTGTGGAGCTGATCTCTGTTGTGCCTCTTTTTCGTTTCTCGCTCGGCGAGCCTGTATTGCAACGTGTGGAGCATACTTCTGGTCATCTTCTCCTTGTTTTTCCAATGCGCCATTGCGTGGATGTTGTAGGTGACCCTATTGCTCAGGCGCCTCAGTTCCATGTCCTTCTCTTTGGGAGGAATTAGGTAAAGTTAGGCTGCGGAAGTGGAGACTTGGCATAACACTACCTTGAATTTTAATAACCAATGTCTGATTGTGCGCCTGATTGGACAGATACTCGTTCACCCACAAGCCGTTGCCTAGGTTTTCCATTTTCTCTGACAACTAAAGTAAAATACTCAAGGACCTAGTAAGGGCTATATCGCAAGAACTTACATATTTAATTCTTGAAAATCGATGTTGAATATAAAGCAAGACCCGCCGCACCTCAGACATCTCGTGTCGAGTTCTGTTCATTTTCCTAAGTATGTCCCCGATAAGTCCTTTGAGGTGATCGAAGCCGTCTTTGTTGAGAATTTCACCCATCTTGGACTCGAAGGCCCCAAGCTTCTCGTCCATCGTGGCTCTGACCTCAATTTCCTCCATTTGCAACTCTTGCATTAGTTTTTTCTTTCTAGCCTCCACTAGGCGTTTGTGCGCCAGTCGGCGATCCAGTTCCAGGATTGCGGACACGAAGCGCATTTTGCTGATCGCGTCGCTTTGCTGAGAATCCTGGGGCTGGGTGACGAAGCTGAGTTCCTTTTTACGGGTGAAGTACTCCGTGACCAGCCTTTCGAGGCCTTGGTTCCTGTACATTTCCACTTGATAGTTCAGGGCAAGCCTATAGAGGCGCTCCTGCAACTTTTTCTTATCGAGAAGTCGGCCGAACCGAACTTGTGGAACCTCCTCGTATTCCACAATTTGGTTAATAATATGTAGAAGGAAGTTTTCGATGGCGTCAATATGGGACAAATTAAGTTCGTACGAACTGCTAGAGGAGCCTTCAAAAGGCACGCTCGCGTGACGAGGTCGGAGGGTCATCATACTCTTTGAAATATCCTCGATGGATGTTCTCTCCAGCAGCTTTACCTCGATTCTATCGTCGCTGTCCGTCGAGCTGGGAAAACTGATTTCCGAGCTTAGGCTGGGACTTGGATCCTCACCGTAAGGTTCTCCTTCGGCTTCCAAGTCAATAGACTCCGAATGTTCCTGCCTCTCGGTGACTTCTGTCACCTGCACCTGCGCCTGGTAAGAGACTTCAATCTTCCGAATGGCCTCCTCTTTGGAAAGTTCCAGGACCTCAATACTGGAGGCAGTCGAAATATTGTTTATATTTGGCAGGTCCCGGAAAATACTGTGCAGGAAATGCGCCCGCTGCTCTTGAGGTTCTTCCAAATCTTCGTTCTTGCCCCACATCAACGACCCAGTTTTCTCTGGGGGGGTCGCCTGGGTACCCCCACTGGAAGAACCAGTAGACAATTGGCTACTCTCCAGCAAAAATCGGTCTAAGGTATCCATGGACTCTGACGGCTCATCGAACTGCATTTCCTCTTCGTCGGGAAAAACCTGCGGGGCTTCTGACGGTTTTTGTCGAGACTTTAAATAATATATTTGATAAGGTTCAGGAGGCGATGGCTTCGATGCAATTGGAAGAATACCATCAGCTTTTTTGACTTTGCGACCTCGAGAATTACTGGGCCTCTTGGACGTTGTCGAGACGTCCGTCATCGTAGAAGCCATCGAGAAGTTGCTTTGTGTATCTGCAGAGGAACGTTTTGCATTCAATAAAGAAACACCACGGGAAGAAAATGTTGCACTTTGATTCCGTGGTGTTCCTTTAGAATGGGACCTCGACGATCCCATCAGCGACACAGTTCTAGAAGATTTCTTCATTGATATGTTTGAGTTCCTATTGGGTGTTTCTTTTAAGATAGACTTCGAAGATCTTGCAGTAGAGACAGTTCTTGTGAATAGTTTTATTGATAGATTTGAATTCCTGTTAGGTGTTTCTTTGGAGATTATTGATCTGACCGCCAATACGGATAAGGAAGATGGTTGCAGTGATAGATTCGAGTTCATATTTGGAATTTCCTTCAAGATGGGCGACGAAGAGTTCACCGTCGATACAGAGTTGGTTGGACTTGGATACAGAGATGGTTTCAATGGTAGACTATCCTTAATTTTTCGAGCCTTAATCTCTTTATTTTTGGCTGAAACTATGGGGGCGGCCACGGCCTTTTTAAAAGCCTTTTTTATTTCTTGACTGGCAGTTGGTTTTTTTTCTTTGGCTGTTTCCAGTCCGGTGTTCTTGGTGAATGTAGGAATTGATTGGGACTTCACAGTGGTTTGGATCTCAAGGTTCAAGTTAGTTGTTTCATTGGTAGATCCGTGCGAGAATATGTCTGAGCCCGGACCAGTAGCATCGGAGGAGGGATCTGTTTGCGATATATCCGCCATATAGGAAGGTGGCCACGACACACTCATGATGGAGTACAAATAATATGAAGCACTTTGGAATAACAATCAGTAATTGGGAATATAATCAGCAAATAGGAACGTGAACGAAACGAACGTGTACCAGTGTGATATTTGAATGAAAGGAAACTATATCCCAATTCTTTTCGGCTTTCACTTTTATACTGTACTCACTTTTTTTTCGGATTGAAAACATCAATCCCAACGCCCTACGCAGACAGTATGTCAAACACCTGGCAACTTCTTGTGGCTCCGAGCATTTACCTGGCTGAAAAAGTATGGGGAAAAGGCCCAATATCTGATACTCCCTTTTCGGCTCACTAACTTGTCTGTGTTGTCGTCGTCCCCTCCCCCAAGGCAGCTGCCTGTTGTTGGTTAATATCATCACTCATGTATGCCGCATACTAAAGAGAATTTATCATGTCTGCTGCTGCTGCTGCTGCTGCTTCTACTTCTTCTACTGCAGCTATAAAAAAGTGGATGGATCTGGGGAAGAGTGCCGGCAGATGGGGAGGTTAGGGGCTTCTGGGCTTTCGTCTGCATTGCCTGCCCCAGGGCCGTGGCGCCACCCATTGTCGCTCAAGTGTTTCGGCAAACTGGCTTGCCATCTATAAGGAAAGTGATGGCAAACTAGAGAGAGAGAGAGAACTAGTTGGGAGAAGCGGAAGTAGTGGAAAGAGGATTGGCCAGAAGGATGTCTGGCTGTATGCAGAAATGGGTAGCCTGCGTCATCGGGTCAGATCTAAATTTCTAATTATTATATCATTAACAAGCTTCCATTCATAATTCCATGGTTTTTATTAAAAATACTTTCTTTTTTTACATTACTTTTGAAAAAAATCCTTCCAATAATATTATTTATCACTGGGTACCTTTTCTTTCGCAACTGTTGTGTGACACCTTTTTGTGGCCTTTAGTTTAGTTTGATGCTGCTGCCACGGCTGCTGGTGCATATTCGTAAATTCGTTTACGTTTACCTAGCTCGCTGGCACCACCCGCCCCGCGCCACCACTGTCGTCGTCCCTTTGGGCGACCGCCATCAGCTAAGTAGATTTGGGCAACCTGCATGCAGCCATGCTGCAGCTGCATCGTTTGAGAGGATATATAGATATATACATCGTTTTTTTTTTTTTTTTTGGGTAGTGCGGGTGCGATGCGGGGCAGCTGCCCTCTCTCTGGGATTTTTGGCAAATTGCCTAAAACTTTCTTTATATTTCATGTAATGAATTCCAGCGAGAAACGGCTGCGGACGAGAGTTTGGAGCGAAGAGTAGGAAAATGTTGCCCCTGTTGGCCAAATAAAAAAAAAAAGGGAAACAGAATATAACGAAGGCGAGTGGGGGAAGTGCTGCATACATTGCGTATGCGTAATGTGTAACAGATATTCCACATACGCCATCTGGTAGTTGGGGAGGGGGGGTGTGAGCGGGTTCCGTTTCCGCAATTAAAATGTTGATTACATGAAGTACGACTGCCGCTTGTTTGTTTCCTTTTTGCCACACCCCGTACCCTCCCCCGCGCCACTGGGCTGTTGGTGCCACAAAGGAAAACGGAAATTATGTGTAGATGCGGGTGTTGGCGCTTAGCTAAGCTTTTCATTCAGCATTAACAGCAGCAACAATGAGCAGAACACATAAATTGCAAACATTTGACTGGGATGCGATAAGGACTCCGATAGGAAAGGCATCCGCGGGGCTGAGGAGGAAGGCAGGAGGCGGGTTTAATGACTTACCTCAATGGCAAAGACGAGACAGCGCCAAAATAAAAGTCCATTCCCAAGGATTTACCGCAGTTGAAAACAAAAATAGTCGAAAAAGACGTTAAGTCGTAAGTTAATTAAAAGGAGGTATATCCAATTTTTTAAACATTTGGTAAAGAAGAGGTTAGGAATGTGGAAACAGGTTTTAATAGATTATGGGCTCCATGAAACACTTATCTTTTAAAAGATTCAAGTAGCAAAAAAACCTTTGCTTACCGCTCCTTTGCTTCACAGAATCTTCCAAATATAGAGCAGAATCTAGTTAATTTTCTGGATAAAGGCTCACTGTCTGCGCCCTGGAATAAAAATAACGCATATTTGGCAAAGCACGGCGAAAGTTGAATGCTCCAGCGGCTGACAAAAAACATGCCTTACACCGTAATTAAATCAATCATACGACCTGTTGGTAAGGAGCCAAGACAGAAACAGAAGCGAAAGGAGCAGCCCGAAAAGAAGCAGGGCAGGACAGATGGATGGGAGGCAACAGGCGCGACGAAGGCAACGCCCCCGCACACACCTGGAGAAATTCACGGCCCCCACTTTGTGCGCCCCCCTTGTTTAGCATAAATGAATATTTATAATTCAAACGCCTTTGCCCATTCCAGGCTCTTGCCTTTCCTTCAGTATGCAAAGCAGTGGCGGCAACTGAAGATCCGCAAAGTGCCTTTTTTCGGGCAAGCAAGAGGGGGCATCGGAGAAAGTATCGGAGAAAGTAACGGAAAGAGAGAGAGAGAGAGGTAGAGAGAGAAACAGGTGGGTGAGCGTGAAAGAAGGAATAATTTTTTATGAATATTTATTTGTTTTTACGAAATCGAAGTTATGCATTTGCTGGCTCTTTTCTTGCTGGAAATTATGCTCTGTTGTACATGTACCCCTCCCAACCCCCAGGTACACCTCCTTTCCTCTCCCCTAAGACCGCCCACAAATTTTCCGCCCTTCGAAGTGCCATCAAAGTTTTCCCTTCTTCGACTGCTGAAAGGTGCGTAAGACAATTTAATTTATTTGATGCATTAAAGCAGAAATATTAACGCTATAAATCAATGAGAAACAACTTTTTCTTCGCTATGTTGTTTTTTCTGTCCCGCGTTGCTCTTGTTTAAGTGTATTTCGTATTAATTTATGTGTGTGCCCTTAACCCTACCCCCACCCCAGAGTCCCCTGCATATATCCTGTCCCTTTGGGCCAGCCTGAAAAATTTTCGCTTCGCTTTTTCCTTTGCGCGTATTTTTTATGACAGCTGCGGGCAAAGTTATGGGACTAAAAGTTGACATTTGGAGAGGGGGTCTGATTCTTATTACGGGTGTGGGAAAGGCCAACTTCGAAGGCCATCGATACATTTATGAATTCTCCGACAAAAAGAAAAATTATTTTAATCAATGTTAAAATCGGCAATTATTGGTACCTTTTCTCTGGTTAATACAATTTCATTTGATATAATTTGATAGAAAAAAGACTCGTTAACCTAGTTAAAATGGTGGTGAGTGCCTATTGCCCAAAATTTATAGATTTTAGCCACCATTTTGCCTATAATTTATGTAATTTTTATCCGATTTGAAAACGGAATGTCATTTATGAATCAGGAACTTATTCCTCTTCGATCTGCTTCAAAAGATTTGAAAAGTAGAACAAAAAATATTTTTTCGATTTTTGCAATTTTTACTGATGGTACCCCTTTCCTAAATTGCAAAAAATCGAAAAAATATTTTTTGTTCGATTTTCAAAAACTTTTGATGCAGATCGACGGGGATTTCATCCCTGATTCTTAAGTGCTATTCCATTATAGATCGGCTCAAAATTGCCAAAAAAAATGGAAAAAAAGGTGACAAAAAACTAGTGATTTCGACATTCACCATGATTGATATTTTTGAGTCATGTTTTTGTAAATAATGTAGGGTTTAATGCTGGTGAAAGCTCTGATTAATCCACCTTTTGATGCATTTTTTTCGAAACATTGCACATAAAAGATTTCAAAAAAGTTTCATAGAATTTTTTGTAACTTTACAATCCATACTTACATAAGTATTTTTTTTTTAGTTTTCTTGGTATTTGGGCATTTTAGCCACAACCGTTTTTGGTTGCTAGAGGAATCCGATTCAGTTAAGCCAGACTGCACCATTAGCTAAGCAAACAAAATATGCAGCGTCCTCAGATCTCTTTATTTTTTGCCGAAACCCCAAGCTGAGAACCACATAAGCTTAAAAATTTCAAGTGCTGCACCGATTTCAACCCATTCCCAAAAATGAAGTAAAATGCCACTGACCTAGGACGAATTTTGAGATAGAAAACGGGGCGGAGGAGTGCACACTGAAAGAAAATCTTTTTTCAAAATGCTTGCTTTCCTGAGTAAATTCTTCATGCACTTATAGATTTGTCCAGTGCATCCAGAGAATGCACAAGCAATACCAGTGGTCAGCATTTGCATATGGAGGAAGAGAAAGCCCAAAGTAGAAAAAGGATGCTACGTTAAATCCGTCCAAAACCTACATTTGACCTTAATGCTTCGCCCATTTTTGAGGACAAAAAAGCAAGCCGACTTTAACTCGATTAATGCATACAAAATGCAATTATTTGCTTTATTTTTCATTTTCAATTTGAAATTGCATTTTAACTCATTGTCATTACAGTTGCGGAAAAAAGTCGCTTATTTAAACCCCTCCACTTTCAGTTGCGTGCATCGCATAGATAAAGTCATATATCAGGGATAATTTTAAAAGTCCTTCCTCCCCCAAACCTCCCTATTTCAACTGACGTCATCAGTTGAAGTTTGGCTTTCTGGTCTGTTGGTTCATTAAATATTGTGATAATTTTTCATATTTATTTTTAAGTGGTTTACTGTGACAGTTAAATTTACATTTTATTTCATTAAGCAAAGGCCATTTATATTTGATTTTCGCGTCCACTCACATTTATATTTATATATTCAGAGGGGTTTTTATGTGCTGATATATTCTCTTATTTCGTCTTCAATTTCGTCCTAGTAATGCTTAATTAAGCGCCACAAAATATTATTATTCTCGAATTCTACCGATTGGGGAATAGGCGTTGGTGTAATGTAAAAGGATCAGAGAAGGGGTCACTCCGTGAATATTCAAAACTAAAAGTGGACCTTACAACGATTGCCCACTACTTGGACTTGAATATTATAAACTTGGAAGAATTTTATGATTTAACGATAAAAGCATTAAATGCTAATAGGATTTCAAAAAGCAAAATGTTTAATAACATTTGTTATGGCGATTTCAAGCCAACATAATTCTGCTGTCTAAAATTTCCCTCTGTTTTAGGGCTTTTATGTTATCGTCCTGCCTACCATATCATAACTGACCTGACCCATGTCTGGCTCAGCAGCTCTGTTAGGGAAACACTTTGGAAACGGATCAAACAAGAGCGAAGAAAAGCCCAGCTCTCCCAGCTTTCTCTCAAAGCCGAGCTTTTCCGTACTTTCTCCTGGTGAAAGGCGCCCCAATAGGCCGGCTTCTAGACCTGGCCATGTGAGGGCGCCTCAGCGCACAAGGCGCTGCGAAGGACGAGTTTTTTTTAGTCAACATTTCAACGCTGAGTCGAACGCACGTCCTTTTTGCCGCGCGCGGACTTGAGGTCCGCTCTTTCGAAAGCGCTTTCCGAATCCGAAACGAAACTCAAAACTGAAGCAGGCGACTCCACCAACACGGACTCCCACTGACACACACGTGGCCCACACAGACTGCTGGTGTGTGAGTGGCCACTAAAAGTAATTCCGTGTTTACAAAAAAAAAAAACAAAAACCAAAGGAGGCAAAGGAAAAATAATATAAAAAATAGTAACGAAAAAGTGCAAGTGTGGCAAAAATAATAACAGAAGCGTACATACTCGGGTATTGCAAAGCAAAGTTTAGGGAAAGAAAGTATAAAAGTGGACGTGGAATCTGTAGTGGAAATACTTTGAACCTGGCATGCGGCATTTGTTGCGTGCCACAAACATTTGTCAAGCATTTGCTGTTGTTTTTGAAACTGAGAAAACGGTTGCGGTTGCGGTTAATTAAAGCGCAAAAAGTGGAACACAAGAAGTAATCACCAGGCAACCTCAAAGTAACCAAAATTAAAATAATAGAAACGGGGACACAGGGGGGAGTGATTAAAAGTTTAAAAAAAAAATAATGTCGGTACTATTTTTGGCACTAGTGGAATTTCAAGCTTATGTCCTTCTTAAAACCTACGTGCTTTATAAATCAAAAGAAAAGTAGCCATGGACAGATTAGAGGCTAGCCACACAAATCCCTTGCGCTAGCATGGTTTAAAATTCCGGCAAGAGAATAGCGTCGTAAATTTCACTTTTAGCCAAGAATATTTAATCTCTAATTATGTTTTTTCCACTTTTTTTTTTTTATTTGCATTTCTTCAGACCCACTTAGTTTCTTTTCTAGTTCTCCTCCTTCTCCTTCCGCATCAATTTGGGCTAATTGTGTTGCTTGGCTAGCTGGGATTTTGGAGCAGTGTCCTATATATTCCATAAGGCAGGGTCTTGGTCATTCACATCCTCCTCCATATTTTCACCGACTGGAATCCGCTCTAGATGCTTATGATTCCATTGTTTTTATTTCGCAAATTTTCCCGCTTGTATTGTTGTAATTATAATAACAGCTTCTGGTGTTGTTGCTTTATTATCTGCACCTGACTTGTTAGCTATTTATTTGTGTTTATTTCGCCATTGTTTGTTTAAAGCAGAATGAAATGCAGAAAAAATAAATCGGAAGGGAGACATCGAGGGGAAAATATTTTTGCTGGCTGTCAGGCTCTGACATGCATATTTATATTTATAAATATTTATAACTATTTGTTAATTGCTCTTGTTGTCGCTAGATTTGTGAATGGCTATAAATAAAGTCCAGCTATAGAAAAAATCATATTTGCATATTTTCTTTTTGTTTGTGTAAATAACCAAAGACCTTTGCGTAAAAGTATATCGCGTTCATTAATAATTATTAATAGCGAGATTTTAATTATTTGGCGTCAGAAATTATAATTAAAAATATACAGGAAGAAACCTACTTAAAAAACCTGCTTAAACGGTTTCCCAAAGGAAAGAATAAAAATTGGCTCATTGGTCATGTGGTCCATATAGGTCGTCCTCTACTCCGTCAATTTTCCCAAAAAATTTCGTTGATCTTATTTTGAGTTTAAGTGACCAACTCAATTGCCTGGCAACTGTTTTCCCAAAGCTCTAAATCACGCAAAGGGTGAGAGCTTGGGGAACGAAGGACCTTAAATTTATATGGCAAGGTCTCTGCTCCATTTTGGTGCCTTTCCTCGGGCTTCCTCACTTTTTCCGCATCGGAACTGGGAAAAAGGCTGCTGTGTAATTAATCTTTGCCCAAAATGCTTGAAAATTTATGTCTTTAACTTGACTGCAGCACCGCTCCATATGATGGAAAGGAAGGAACCAAAGGAAAGTGGCGAAATTTTTGGCAGGACAGAGGGAAGAAGGTCGTTTAATAGTTTTTGCCTTTAACTTTTTCGTTGTTTTCGTTCGCGTCGCGATTAAAAGTGATTAATAGCCAACATTTTATTACCGCACAGAGGAAGCACTAAAAGGGAAGCCCCAAAACAACTTAATGTCCAAATGAAATAAGTGAAATTTTCACACCGAAATTAATAAAGACATTAGTGCGTGTGGGCGTGGCTCATTTAGGGCATTTAACCAAGGCAAAAATGTGCGCACTGGATCCCTTCAGCCAGCACCAGCTGCCGCACCACCATAAAACCGAGACCCGCCACCACCACCACCACACCTCGCACCATCAGCACAGGCAGCTGGCGGTGGAGCAACAGGCTCCGGGGACTAGAAAATCGGCCACAGGATGTGGAGCCGGTCGAAGGACAGCGGCATCAAATCTGCAGATTTGGTACATTCTACATGTGATACTCGTCCTAATCGGTGAGTTATAAATCTTTCTCTCTTTTTACATATTTTCTGGTTAAACCTTGGGGACCCTGCTCTATTTTGATCCTCTCTAGGCGCATTTTAAATGGCCCATAATTAATGCAGGGGTTTCGGTTAGTTTTTATGAACAAATTTCAGCAAAAGAGGTTTCATAACATTAATGGGCAGCGGCATTAATTTAAAGTGGGGTAATAAACATGCAACTTTGCCCAAGAGATAATTTTATTACATTTTAAATACGTACCTCGTTGTCCTCTTTAAGAGTCACAAAGGTATTCTAATCGAATAACAAAATCCTTTAATGTGTTGCAAAAATTACCTATAAAGCTTTATTGATTCAGGAGTACTACCTTTCATAACAATCCTTCTGAGAAGGAAACGCCAAACCCCGCTCAAAAAATTCCTATAGAAAATCCCAGGAAAAACAATCAACAAATTGAACGCCAAAGAGCAAAACAATCAAACAGGACCTATGTCCAAAACAAAGGAGTCGTTCAGGACAAATTGCGGAACGCTGACGGAATAGAAATTAATAAATTGAACGAGTCCTCTTATTGGGGTATACTATGATTTTTCGGGTACTCTGTACAGTTTTGCTTTGAAGGTATGAAGGATATTTGTATAGTTTTGGCGCTCTTTGCTGTTTTTTTTGCATTTAATAAATTATAACAAAAAATCAGTACATCTGTGAAGGAGATCTGTGTCTGTGTAGGGGGTTTTATATGAAATTTACTGATAGAAGAGGTAGTTGGCACTTCGAAAGGCAAAACGTTTATCTTTTTGTCACATTTTTTGGGGGCTCAAGCAAGTTAAATTGACATTTCCGCCAGGACCGACTCCTGAGGAAGCCACTAATATCGTGGGGCTGGCGAGAAGGGAAGACTGTTACTGTCTTTTCATTATTTTCAAATCATATCACAAAGGCAGAAGGAACACAACTGCCGGAGATAGGGACTGCTGAGAAGCGGAAACGGATATGGTTCCAAGTGAATGTTTGCACACCAACGGGAATCTCCTGGTCGTCCTTCTCAACTCCCACTCTCCTGACCTGCTGTGTGTGTGTGTGCGTTGGCTTAATTCAACGTCTCATTTGCATACATTAA
Organism: Drosophila varians; assembly: GCA_018150405.1. NCBI lineage: Eukaryota > Metazoa > Arthropoda > Insecta > Diptera > Drosophilidae > Drosophila > Drosophila varians. The sequence goes on from JAECWK010000125.1 coordinate 5,543,661, forward strand.
AATGTCACATTTTACATGTCGTTTGTGCGTCTCGCCTTAAGCCTAACAGCAGGAACAGCATCCGCAGCAGAAGCCAACGCCCGTCAGTTAACGTTAAGGATCCTCCCCGGCAGCCACCCGCCCACCACCACCCCCCGGCCTACACATAAACTACATTAGCAATTGGTGGCGAGCAGCCAGCAGCCAGCAGCCAAAGGCAGCCATGTAAAAATGGCTTAACGCGCAAATCTTTCAACTAAACATTAATCCTAATGGTTTTCAATTTTGTTGCGCCTTCTGTGGCAAGTCAAGTTTGGTTTTTTTGCGTTAGCGTTTTTTTTTTATCCTTCGAAACCGCTGCCCCCCTCTGTCCACCATTCTGGGTCTTTATTTTTGCGCTTTGGCTTCGGTTGTGGGTCCTGCTTTGCATGTTAATACGCTCTTTGATATTGCCGAGTTGCGCCTGCAGCCTGATTGCTTCTGACAGCGTCTCCCCAGCCAAGCCACCAGCCGGCAAGCAGCCCCGCCCCCCATCTAGAATTCGCCCCTCATCCGCAGGCTAACTGTAAATATGAATTTCGTTGAAATTTCATTGGAAATTCAGCTCGTACTCATTGAATTTTGCAAAAAATAATATAAAACGAAAAACCCAAAACAAATAAAGGAGCTCCACCAGCCCTCGCTCTCGCTTTCGCTGGCTAACATCTACAATATACATATCTATAAATATAGGCCGCTATTTCCTCAATTTTCTGTATCACCCTCATTAGCTTGCCACACAATTTGCCATTAATCAAGTCGAGCTTCGTTGGTAAAGTGCCTTGACTCACTTTACAAAAGGCGCCAGGGGTCAAGATTCCCCACTTGCACTGCACCAAAAAAGTATGCTACATTTTTTTAAATCACCATATATCCTGTTTTATCACTTAAGTTCTATACAGGTTATTATGTTTATTAATTTGCCATTAATCAAGTCGAGCTCTGTTGGGCAAGAGCCCTGACTTACTTTACAGAAGGCGACAGGGGTCAAGATAATCACATAGTCTCTACTTTCCCCACTTTCTGCACCTGCACTGGACCAAAAAAGTATGCTACATTTTTTGAACATGCCCCATATCCTTTTTTTAGCACTTAAATTTGATGTAGGTTATCAAGAGTCTTTTCAGATAATGTTATTTAAAAAGAAATACATATAATCCAGGCTCAAACTTAGATTCCAGATTCCAAGAACATCTTGTAGTGCTTGGAAAGAATACACCAGATGATGCATATGTGGGCATTATGGCCTACATATGTAGGCGCTTATGCGGATGCTGTGTATTTGTCCACCCTCCGTCTTTCCCCCCTCGGACACATACCAAATACCATTAAATTGTTGCTTGAAAACTGAGCAAAAGCTCAAGTAGGCTTTTGTTTAAATAAAATTGTGTCGCCACAATGGCCAAAGCAACTGTGGCTCTGTGGGCCAGCGAGTGTTTTTTTGATTGTTCTTGTTTATTTTGATTATTCACACACGCATACACAGATTGCTGCCAAGGATAAAATACATGTACAAACACACTCGTATCAATGTCATGTGTTTGCTAGACAAAAACATTTTGAGCCACTAAGCTTTTGTTGAAGTTTATCTCTACATTTGCCCAATTGATGGAGGCTCCTAGATTGTTTTCCTCCTGATGCTTTTTATTTTATTGGCATTGACAGGAGCACACGGTAGCTGAGGTGTCTCAAGCACAAATATATAATAAGAGCATAAAAGCAAGTGGAGCGGGGACGTTCATCAAGTGTAATCCTGAGCATTTCCCATATTTCACGGCACTCTTCGATGACACCACTTTGACGAAACAAATTTCTTAAAACACATTTGTTGTCAAAACAGTCCAAGTTGAATGTAGTTCTATATCTTCTAAATATTTCGATAATACGATAAGGCTATATTAAAGAAAATTTGTATCATTTTAATTAAAAGTAAAAGCCGAAAACATAGACAAAAAACTGAAAAACAAAAAAGGAGCGTATAAGACAAACAATGAAGGGAAAGTCCGATGTGACCCATAAGGTCCTGTCCGGTTTTTCAGTTCAGTTCGGTTCAATTCAGTCCGATCCGGTCTGAAAACGGCCCTAAGCAAATTGAAACAAAATGAAAGTCTCCGTGTGCTGGCTTCTTGCGGCCGTTTTTTCTATACGTCTTTATTGAAATCATTAGAGCGAGGAAGAGGCAGGAAAGTGTATATTCGGGCTTGGGTAGGATTGGGCATTAATGTCTAATGATGCTCAGACGAACGACCCACGGCCGCCTATTAATCATGCAGACTTCATGTTCCATTAAGCAGTCAACGAGTGAATGGAAATGCGGGAGGTTTGGGGGAACAAAGGACACTGTGTTATACCCAAAAATCTTTGAAGCATAATTCCTCAACTTGATCGGATTACGATTGGGTCAACCTAGGTCAATGCCTAAACAAACTGGACAAGTCAGCGTAGACTATAGAAGAAAAGGACACTCTAGAAAACCAAAAGGCAGAATAAAATAAAGTACATTTTTGATAAATTAAACTCTATTTATATTTTCATTTACAAACTTCACTGGTATTTTCTGTAGTCTTTCTTTCGATATCCAATCATTTTAAATACTAGCTTCGAATTTGGCGAAAGGTTTAACATGTAAATATATACCCTTGAAGAAAAACAAGGGAGATGGAAAAACGAGAGCTGGGAAAGGACATGCGGCTTCAGAAAAGTACAAACATTGCGAAGCAAACAAAGTCACTGGCCACTGGCTGCACACTTGGCCATTTGCCTGTTTCGAACTTCTGGCTCCTAATGGTGAAAATATTGTATTACAAAAATTTGTGGAGCTACCCCGAAAAAGGGAGTAAAAAAAACATCGTCGGAGGGGAAGAAACACCCTTTAAAATGGACCCAGAAAGGGTCTTGCTTTTCTCGTCTCTCCGACTGCTGCTAACGATATGGAAAATTTATCAAAAAATACAAGGGGCCGGCAACAACATGACACCATCTGACCGACCAGTCCAGGCATAAAATAATCAGTCCAGCCAAGGATACACAGGAAGGGTGGGTGTGGAAAACGGAGTGGAGTGGAGGGCGTAAAAAAGGCAAATGTTGGGCAAAAAGCCTTTTCAGGTCAAAGCCTGGCAACCTCAACCTCAAGGGCGTTGATGGCCAGCAAATTGATTTGGATTCGGAGTCAAAAATTATCAAATGCGCAAATCGAAAAGAGGAATCTGTGCGGGGAATGTGTGATTAATTCGCTTACAAGATCTCAGATGAGATACGGAAACCTAAATTCCCATGGGAATTCATATTACATTATCAAAATTCCGTTCAATCCAATCACTGACCTTCGCAGAGTTATTTCTAAGGTATTTTATATGCACTCTGCACGGAAGAAGACAGTTGATTAGGAGAAAGTGCAGACAAGCGAGAGAAAAGGCTTGAGACACTCGAGTAAATAAGACTCCCACGCCCACAATCAGAGCTCCGGCTAAGTCGTGTAAGCCGCTCACCAAAGCGTAAAGACAATTCAATCGATGGCCCACACCCGGCCAAGTTTTCTTCTCCGCCGCCTTCTGGCCAACTATGTATTTGAAATATTTTCACTTGTGTCATTTCCTTGAACACTTTCCCATGGAATGCGCTTCGGAAGTTTAGGGATGGGCCCGTGTCTGGCCAAGGAAACATTAGTTACATGTGCCTGCAACTCGAGCTGATTTATTCACGCATCATTTGCCACGCCCTCCACCTGTCACGCGCCCATCGCTGCCAGGACGCACTCTTAAGTCTGGCCATGGAAAATGGCAAGTGGCAGCTCAATGTTGGTTTTCCTTTAAGTTTCCTGTAAGTGTACCAAATGGAGGTCCTTTGGCTTCTCAAGGGATCTACAGTAGCATTATGGCGAAATTGAATTAATATTTTAAATATGTTTAAGATCTATTTTAAAATTGTTATTAAAACATAAGGACTGAAAAGCTTTTTTTGTCCAAGTGTATTTTTTCTAGTCTCTTGCCTTTTGTTAGGTGCCTGCAGTGGATTTTTGGCAGTGACTGTGCGGCGCAAATAGAGCGGAAAAATTCCGCCTCCGGCTCCGACTCCGGCTCCAGCTGCTCTTGCTTCCTCCTCCGATCCCGAAGTGAAAGTTGCAGGCGAAAGTTTGCCATTTGACTGGACCAGGACCAGAGCTCTGAGTTGTCGTAATTTATTTGGGCCGCTGGTAATCAATGCCTCCACTGAGTGTTCGGATGGGTTAAGCTTATCGCATCCGTTTTTCGGCCCCGTTCCATGGACCTTAACTTGTAAAGTGGCCAAAGGGAATGTGGCGGGAAGGACGGACAGTTTTATGGGCGGCAGTTGAAAGGTCACTGCAGATGGTCGATTTGTAGCCCTTCCATGCCTCCTCGTTCTCTCCCCTTGGTGCCACTCCAACCAGAATTTATGACGAACATGCTGCAACATCCTGTTAACATACCCATTTGCATATCCACATGCACATGAGCATATTCCGCTGCCCATTTGTTTGTTTGTTCGGGAAGATCTGTAAAAAGCAAAAAGGATAAATATGAGAAAAAAGCACTGGCACATACATAACAATAAAGCCGCATTAGCAGCTGGCCCTGCAACAAAACAATGCCAGCCAAATTGTTAGCTAAATTATAACCATCATTTTAATGGTTATATTCGTTTTATTTCGCTTTTGGCGCAAAAACCCAAAGCTCAGCACAAAAATCGCCACCCAAATGATGCTCAAAGATGGGCACCAACAGTAATGACTGCAGAAGAATATGTTCGGATGTCACTGCTGGTATTTTTACCAGGACTAGATAGTTTGGTCATACAGGACTATGAAAAAGAATATGGTTTATTTTCAATATTTCAGCATTCATAAACGCTGTTTTCACCAACTTGGTAAAGCATTCAAAAGTCCTGTAGTAAACATTTTAAGAACTTCTGGCGGAACATTGTAAGCATTATGATGTCCTTTACCATCTTAGCTCAATGGAATTTTTATTGTCTGCTCTCAAACGTATATACCCGTTGGATTGCGGGTAGGGTATTCATAAATTTATATCAAAATGCGCAGCACTTGTGTGCAGTTGGCGCCGCCACAAAGTAAAGAGAAGCAAAAGCGGAGAAAGCGGTGAAAGCGGCGAAAGCGGCGAAAGGGATGAGTAGCATCAGAGAAAGGAGAACAGCGGCATCCGAAACTGCCAATGGCCTCAATGAGTGTTTGAGTGTGGGTGGGCGTGAATATGTGTGAGCTCTAGTGCAATGGCGGTTGTGGGTGGTTGTGGGTGGCCATGCAGCTGCTTTCATTATGACAGTTGAGTGACTGAAAACTTTCGTTTTCAGGCCAGAGAAAACGAATTTGTTAAATCCTTTGCCCTGAATATAAATGTGTATGCAATTCCGCATCATTTTTAACAGTGTAATTTTGTACTCCCTTCAAAGTCGCTGCTTTTTGTTGCTTTGAGCGTAGCATAAAATTTTAATTGAATTCTGACATTTCGGCATGTGGGTGGCCAGAGAGCAGAGATTACACCAACTTTACAGTTGTCAATAACTTTGATGTCGCCAAAGTCTCTGTGGCATCTTTTATTTATACGCCCCGTTTCATTATTTTTCATGAAAATGGGCGTCTACTACTTTTCAGCTTTTGGCGTTGTTGTTAACATTTCATTTTTGCCGCATTTCATTCCGCCTGCGATGCGTTTTATGAATTCAGTTATTCTGTTGGCTGCATATTCAATTTTTTATTCGCTGTCCCACCGCAGTGCATCTTCTTTTACCGCTGGTCCCGCCTTGCCACCCAAAACCCCCGGGGTTTCCATGGATTAATTCGGAAGTGGAAAAAAAATAACCCTTCCCTGGCATTTATAATGCAATTTTAATATGCGCGCGCAGCTTGATTAAATATTTAAAAGCCATACATTTTTTGGCCAAACTCTGCGCTGGTCAAAAGTTAATAATATATTATATGTCTGTGCTGCACTTAATAAATCCAATAATTTCCATTAGCCGCCTTTTTCCCTTTGCTTAATGTCTCAAAGGAAAAAACTGAATTGGATATGAAGGGAGCTACCTTTTTAAATGAAAGCTTAAAAGGTGGTTGAGTTTTTTCCGAATCTTCTTAAAATATGGAATGCTTTTTGAATTCAACTCCCATTTGCTTGTGGATGTCACCTCCCACGCATGTCTTTACCCCACACTTTTAAAACAAATATCTATTTTATTATGCATTTGGCGCCTAATTAAAATAACGCATGAAAAGAAGCGACAACAAACTCCCAAAGAAGTAATATAAAAATGTAAAATAAGAGCAAAGTAGAAGAAACAAAAATCATAAAAACAATAACAAAAAGTAATCAAAAAGTGGAGCACTTTACGTTTGTTTGCCCTTACCACACAGGGAAAATAAAGAGGGAGATAGGGAGTTAGGGGGCGAAAGAGACGGGGTAAGTCCGCTCGGGCAGATGTTTTTATAGCTCATAAATTCGTAAGATGCTGTGCGGAATTGCCAAGAACCGGCAAAGAACCGATGGCCAAGGAATGGGTGGAGGCGAAGAGCAGCAACAAAACATCAGAATTCATTGGCTTCTGCCAAGTTTTGTTTATCCTTTCGCTGCCTTGGCATATAAATGCTTTCTCTCCTCAGTCTGCCCCCAGTTTCCCCCCAGTCTCCCCCCGAATCAAATCAATACAAAATTGATGAATACAAATGATCATAAAAAACAATAAAAAGCAATGCCAAAAAAAAGCAGCTGTATCTCCGGGTGGGAGTTATCGTCCTGATTTGGTTATAAAAATCCCAGCCACGTACTTTCAGCTTTGTTCTACTTTCGCCCAACAATGTGGGCAGATATTTTTTTGATGGCGAAAATCGGAAAGTGAGAGGAGCTACGATTTCCAGACAAATGCATTCTCATTTATTATTCATATATGAATCTATATAATGACAGACAGCCGCTCATTTAAAATTAATTTCGCGGAAGAGAGCAGTAACTCAAAGGGGGCTGATATAAATTTTAAGAACGTGGCATGGAGTGGAGTGGTCCTCGTGAAAATGGTTACGACTCGGAGGTATGAAGGTAAACTCAAGCCAAACAAGTGCGTTGCCTGCACTCAGTGTCTATGACAACTCCGGTAAAGAAATTCCTTGCCGGGATTAATATACACATGGATCATTGCTGGAAGAATAAGTGTTTCCATACCGAGGAGTAACCAAGACACAACAAATATATGCATAAACACAAACAAACCCCAGAACACACACTTACAAATGTCCCTGACGGGAAATTGATTTCAATCAATCAAATGTTGTGATTACTTTGGTAGCGAGCGCTCCCCGATTCTGGTCTCGATTAGTATCGACGTTGTCTGAAAGCCATTAGCAATAATTTACTTAAAGGCTTAAAGGGAATGGAAGACAGAAGTGTCAACTAGTTAATAGAAGCATTTTACAGACACGGATCGGCAATAAAGTTTGGTTTCGGGCACAGTGGGAGCACGTGGCGTATACGTAATATTGCGTATATGCAACATCACAATTATTAAAGCTTGAATATATTTATTTTTATTTATATTTGTTTAGGATAAACTCAATAATTGATTGCCAATTTTGCATCCAATTAACCCTCTCCTCTTTACCTTTTATATATTTTCCCAATTGCAATTCAGCCCGAAGGCTCAGAAATGCAGTCTATTTCTTCCTGTTTTTCTGCTTTTGACTTGCGCTGTTGCTTTGTTGACGCTTCCGTTTCTTTTTATGATAAATTGATTGATATTTGAATTTAATGATATGCGGGCACCGGTCTGAAGGGAAGAAGCCCAGACGACCAGTTGCCAATTCAAATTTCCTGGCCTTTCATTTTTCAACTTCAACGACAGTGGCTGCCGCGTGTCTTCGGTCTGTGCCTTGTGGAATATGCAAATTTCTTGCCACATTTTTTTTAGAATTTCTTGTTTCTTTCCCATCCTGTTGCTGTTGTCGGAGTCATCTTTGATAAGCAAACTTTTGCACTGATAATGATTTTTTTATAGTGCGTTGACGAGCTCGAAAGGCATTACGGGACGGGTCTGGGGTGTTGTTTAATTTTATTTAAATTGGGTGGCAAAGAAATTTTGTGCATTGGAATGGATGATCTAAACAAGTAAACAAAATATATGCAGAAATAATTTGTTGTCCTCATTATTCTTTAATTAAATTAAAACATTTCAAAACACAATCACCGTAATATTTGTTTGGAAACATTTTTGTTTTCATGAACACCCAAGAAAACTAACGACAATTTGCGTTGTTGCCAACGATTGCGAATCGATTTATAGGCCAATTTGCATAATCATTAAGTTCACATGCCGCCACATGCCACATGCCACACACATACACAAACACACATTGCTGATAACTTTGGCTTAAGCTCCAGGAGAAACATCGGCTGGAAAAAAGGTTGGCGCACAATTTTGGCTTGAATTTTTTATGCGAAATTGATTTTTGCCAACGCATTGCGGCTGCCTTGCCGCCCTGCCTCCCTGCCCTTACCGAATCACTTCCGCCCCAGACAGGCCTCGCCCACATTTGGATATGTCATGTATGTTTACTTTTATCAGCTACCTTTCCTTACCACTCCACACTTTCAATCAGACTTTCGATTTTGTGGGGAGGAGAAGTCGGCATACTTAAAAGTCATCAAAATAGCAATTATATAAAATATTTTCTTTATCTAGTTTTTGTTTTGGGAGGAGCATGGGTGGATAATATTTAATATTCTTAATCCGTATAGATTATTTCTTCAAGTGTCTTTGTGAAAAATAAAGCAAAATCCCAAGAAAAAAAGTGAAAGCTTTGCCATAAGTTAAATTTCCATAAATATTTCTACCTTCACCTGGCTACGAAAATTGCTTAAACTCATGATGGCAAAAGTCCGTTTTGGCCTCATTAAAGCGCCTCCGGTCAGAACCGGGCCACTGAATTATTTATAATACTCTGGCTCGGTCCAAGACATGGCATGGTAATGTACCAGGGCCAAAGTTGTCTTTATAAATATATATATATATACATATATATCCCAAAAACCCTCCTCCGCCGCTGCTCTGCTGCAAGGTGTAAGCCCATCCCCTCGGGCTGGCCGGCAAAAGTTGAATAGGAAGTTCTTCAAATTATGCCCAAAGCAGTCAAAAATACAAAAAAAAAAAAAAAAAGAAAGTAGAGAAACGTAAAATAAAGAAAATTGGTTGCAGGGAAGCTAGCTTGTGGGCTTTTATTTTAAATTCTCTGCTATGTATTTAGGCACATAGTCTACGGCTAACTGAAGAACGCCTATGAGCCAATATTTTAGCTAAACTTTGCTCTCGGCCTCGGGGCACATGGAAATTTTTTCGGGACCAAAGTGCTAGTATTCAAAGGAAACTGGAATTGGGAACGGTAATCAAATATTAATGTGGTTGAAATGGTAGCAGGAAGGCCAGCTGTAACTTGGATTTTGGTAAGTGCATGCCTCCGAAACTAGTCTAGTAAAGGAAAGAGTCTGAATAGATAATCAAGGATCAATTAACTAAAGTACATACAAATTATTTGTGTTTGTAGAAACTAAACTCAAATTCTCCAAAATTATTTTTATAATCTACCTTTAACGCGAAAACAATTTTCTTACACATTAACCGCTTTAAGAAGTCAAACCGATTTTCATCTCGTGTGACTCTCCACATCTCGGCCGGGCTTAACTGCATAATTTATACGGCAAAGGGTCGGGCACAAAGTAAAAGTTTCTCTGCCTGCAAGTTGGCTCAAAGAGCCCGGCACTTGGCATCGCCTTAAGCCGCCTTTTCAGTGCCGCAAATTGCATTTAGCGCATTAATTTGACGCCTTTACAGCGCCTCCGGTGGAAACGGGGTCCAAAGAAAGGAATTAACTCATACCATTCCTTTAATTATGCCTTAAGATGATCTAGTTCCCCTTCACCGCACATTGTTTCTTTTCAATTTTCCAGAAGGCGTGGGCGTTTGAAATATTAGCATTTAATGACAAGGTGTCAAGGCTATCTGAAGCTCTTGTTTATATTGATTTTACAGCGCGGAAAAATACATATTTAATTTAATGAAACTTTAATGAATCAAAGATTTAAAGGAAGGAGTTTCTGTGTTGCCTAGTCGGAAGGATTTTTTGCCAGTGCTCCTTTTCACTGCCCACGCCTTTGCTAAATCTCTCGTTCCTCACCTGACTCGCGATGACTTTTGGCCCTCGGTGTGCGCGCTTTGATGTCTTGTGGTGGCTTTTCCGCCCCGGAAAACCTCCTGGGAAAGCGGCTGGGCGGCCGGGCTGGGTGGCGACCTGACCCCAACCCGAGCGCGGAAATTGTGCGCCGCAATCTCTTAAGACCAGCGACAAATATACTTGGCCTGGCGTTTGTATTTCAGATTCGGCTGGGGAGCGGCGCGGGAATGGGAGTTGGCTCGGGGCTTTGGGCATTACCAAGATTTAACAACAACTTCTGGGCTTTTGTCGTCGGCTGGCGGCAGCCAGTCCTCTGTCCCTCTGTCTGCGGGTTAAACGATGCGAGTGAACTCAGGTAGCAGAGGACACGGCGCTCGTAAATAATTAATCTGCCCGCAAAGTGCGATTATCAAAGTGTTGGAAAAATGTTAAATAGCTCCCCAGGGCAGAAATGCCGCCAACAACATTAAAATGTGGCGACATCTGAAGAAGCGACACAGAAAAAAATGATTGCACTCTCATCTGCAATTACAAGAAGAACATCGTTCCTCAAAGCAAAGTGGACTTTTACCTTTCAGTGTACTCCTCATTTTGCGTTTGTCTCCTCGGACATTTGCCCTTTGGCCATTCGACTCGGCGCTCTTGATATTTTTTGACTGCCTCCGTTGATGTTTTTCAATTATGCAAATAAAGGGATTAATTTGTTGCGGCTCTCGAGAGGAGGGTGAAGTGGAGCTAGGCAGTGGGTGTGGCAGATACTGGAAATTGTTTTAAAGAATGCGCCAGGCCATGATAAAACTTTGTCCCAGCGCTTACCCCTTTCCATTTTCGCCCTTTTCGGGAGATGGCAAACTGCGCGACAACTATAAAAATTTCAATTACAAAAAGGGCGCAGTAGATTTTCGTGGGAAGAGATTCAGTAGACGGGGGTTTCAGAGGCAACTTCCAAAATTGACTTCATTTAAGTCGAAACAATTTTTGCCTGCGGACAAGTCTTCTCTTGCGAAGGGGTTGTGTGGGTGTCCTTCAAGGAGTGGTGTAAGTCCTCAATTTGTAACTAGAGATTCGATATGATTCTATATTTCAGATCCTTTTTTACTTCATGTGTAGACACTTACGAACGTTTTGCCCAATGAAGGAAATGTTTGAAAGACCGAAGAAGACTTGAAAAGTTGCGCTTCATTTAATTTTATTTGGCTAAAAATTTGGCTGGTGTCAATTTTGGCTGTGCGTGTGGGTGGCGCGTCGTTTCTTTTTTTTTTGTTTTGTATCCGAAACATTTGTTTTACCCCTTCGGCCCTCCATTTTATTTGCTGTTTCAATTGTCAGCTGAGCTGGAAGTGGCTGTTGAGTATTAGGTCTAAATGGGGAATAACAAACATTCAAACATTCCGAGCGAGGCGAGCGCAACAAAACACCAGGACAACGAAAAGGGTGGAAGTGCCATCATGGAGCTCTTTATGGGGATATGGCGAGAACGGGGGGAGCGGAAGGGAAACGAGAGGGTTGCGATGTGGGGGCGTTGCACAAATTAAACCCGAATGAAAATTAAACGATGCATGAAATTACTTTGCTTCTTTTTTTTAACTTTTTTGTTGTAGGCAAAGTTTTTTTACAGCTGCCTTCCTCGTTCCCCCCGCTGCCAGCTTCTTCGACTTTGGCTTTAGCTTTTGGCTTTTGACTCCCAGCCCCTCCTGTCTTTCCCTCCAACCCATCCCTTCACCCCATCTCGACCACCTCGGCTCAAGTTTCCTTGCCGTTTTGTTGGGTTTTTTTAATTTTTAATGTGCAGCCAGTTGCTGGTGCCATAGTCTGCCGTAAAGAAAAAGGACACACACCATTTACGCAGTCCGTCCTGCAGGGCGAAATGAAGAGCGTGGGGGACACAGAGCAGCAGAGTCCCAGGCCAATTTGCCAAGTCAAATGTCAGTCAACTGCAATTAAGGCACTAAAAGCGCTGGGCGTGTCCTTAGACAAGACATAGGAGAGGTAGCTTTAAGTTTAATAATATCAAATTATTAAAGATATCTCCTGATAAGATTTTTTTAAAGATTTTTATCATTTTCATATAAGGAAAGGCTCAGTTTTTTATTCTTCACTTTCATATATGGTAAAAAATTCTTTGGAAAATGATCTGAAACACTAAAATTTATACGACAGCTGGAGCACTCCCCTCTCCCAATCCAGAAATCCAGATCCTTGGCTTATTAGCACATTTTATTGGGCCATCTACTCCATTTATTTCCCTTTTCTTCTGCTGGGATAACAAAAGTATGCCGGCACGGAAATGAATTTATAATGCATGGCTTTTTGGCAGTTGGGGCTATAAAATATTCGAGTCCAAATGCCCGACTGCATGTACATATGATAGTGATTCTTATGCTTTTTGTTTGGTTTTTCGGGACGGCAAAAAGGCGCTACTGGAAAGGCAAACAGCTAACTCATTTTGTGGTTGCCATCGCTGTCCCTTCTTCATTTTTTTTTTAAAGCCAATTGTCTGCCAGCAACACACACAAGCTAATACCTTTCAGGACACACACAGGCACGTGGAAAAAACACGGTGAAAGCATTCAACGTATTTTTTATTGAAGGCGCGACTGCCACAGCGACTCTGATTCCGATTGTGATTTCACCCAGACACCCTTCTCCTTTCAAATCTGACCTACACTTGAAAAATAATTGACAGACCCAAATGCATTGAGATTTTGGGTTTTAAGTTCAAAGATTATAGCTCAAAGGCAACTATTTTAATGTAGGTAACTATATTTTTTTTTTTTATTTAAAGCAAACATTTGAATAACTTACCATTTTTCGAATGCCTTTCCTTATATCCTCTGACGATTCAAGTGCACATTGTTCAATGTGCTGAGGTGTCTTTGTGTGCATAACCTCCGGCTTGGCTTTTTTATAGTTGGTCGTGTGACAACTCAATATATTCGCCATTTGTCGCTGTACGGGAGCCACACTCCGCCCCCCCCCCACATCGACGTCCTTTACCGACTTTTTTCCTGCCACTTAAGGTGTGTTGCCCCGCTTCTTTTTCCGCTACTGCCACTGCCACAGCCGCCAGTCGTCATATAAATGTGGCTTGCTGAATGTCGCAAAATTGTTGAACGATGCCAAAGACAACAGGAGGTCCACCTGCCGCCCCCTGCACCGCTCCTTCACCAATCAAACTTCACGCAAAAGGACAGTGGTATAAAAATATGATGAAAAATGTGTGTCCTCCCTTTAAGAGGGGAATTGCTTGAAAATATAGAAAATTAGAAGACATCCTAGCGTCAGATAACTATGCTACAGGATTTCTAACAACCAGTTTGATCAGGATATTTATGGATTTAATACCTCTCCAAAGTATCTAAACTGCGCCTATTTTCTCTGGTTAACTTTACATTTACGTCCTCCAAGCTTACCCATTTAAATGATCGTGTAAGTTACACATTTCCGTGTAGTAATTCATTTTCCTTATCAGGTAACCACTGTGCCTCCAGATCCTGGTGCACGAGCTCCTTGCTTTCGCTACGTTTCCTTCTTCCTTATTCGCCCAGCACTGTTGTTAGTGTTATTGTAGTTGGTGGAGCAAATGCAGGAAAATCAATTTCGTTCTCCATTTGCAGTTGGCAATTTGCATAATAAGGTCGTTTGGCCCAATTTGCATGTGAATGTGATAAATTCAATGGCGGCGCTGCACGTTACACCCCACACATATGCACTTGCCGTTGCGCCTGTGTGCGTGAGTATTTGTTTTCCCCGCTTGTCCACAGGACGAACTCACTTTTTCACGTTTGACGTTTGCAAAAATGAAAAGTGTGGCGGTGTATTTAATAGGTGGGTGTCCCTATATCCCAGTTCCACTGCAAATACAAAGCTTCTGTTCTGGCTACTGTCCTTAAACTTCCCTAAACTAGGACACTGCAAATTCGACAAAAGGACATGAAAGATTAATGAAATACCGAGCTTCATTTTCAAGCTCTTGTGTTTCATTTTCAATGCTATTTGAAAAGCGATAAGTTTAAATAGCAATTCTTAAATCCAAGTGGGTTTGTTTCCCTAATTTCTTGCTGTGTTTCAGTTTTAGTTTTTGCGCCTTTACTCGTATTTTTGTTCCACCTTACACGTGAATTGTGGACTGCAGTGACATGGTCTGGACGTGGATTTACCGGGATCCGAAAACCCAGAGACCGTCCAGCAGAACAAGTCAAAATTCATGTGACACGGCCCAAAAGGTTTTTTGTGTTTTCACATTCTGGCCAGTTACGGGTCTATACCATATACCGAATGGAATCATAACCGTTGAAATATGAAAGTGGGTTAGAGCATACGAATTAAGGGGATAGCTAGGGGTGCGGGGGGAATGGAAATGGAAATGGCCTGGCCAGTGGGTTCACATTAAAAATAATTTCGCCACACTAACGTCGCAACTTGTATTTCTTTATCCGCTAATTGCAGACATTAGCAGCTCGCTGACAATGACCGAAGTGAATATACCCAATCATATAATGCGCCTGAAGAGCGCCACCCTGGGCTGTCGTTACGCCCTGAACGGAGAGTCCCTCTACTCGGTGAAGTGGTACAAGGATGGTCACGAGATCTACCGCTACGTGCCAAGGGACAAGCCCCCAGGACAGGCATTCCCCCTGCCAGGAGTCAACATCGATGTAAGTCCACCAAATTCAATTCCTAAATAAAAAATTTTCAAAAGTACTCCTATCTCAATGATGTTATAAGTAAAAGCAAAGAAATTTTTCCAGTTACCATTAAACCCTATGAAGCTCATTTATACATTCTTATTTTTTCACTGCTCAGATAAGAGCAACAGGTGCTGCTTTTCGGAAGCAAAGAAACGGAAGCAGAAAAATTTAATTTAAAATTTTATTAGAATTTATGTAGCTGATTTCAGAAATGGAGTGGTGGGAGGGAGGTGGCCCGGGATTTATTGTTACGACCCGATCATAATGATTATTTTAAAACATGTAATTGCCCCAATGGCAAAAGGAACCCTCAAAGCTTTAGCGACTCCCCGCTGCCTGCTGCATCCCTGCTGTGCCACACTTGCCCCTACTCTAATGTTTTTCCCAGCTTGTTGCTGATTACGTCGTCGCTGGAATGAAAATTGCTGCCACGTAGTTTTGCCATTTAACTTTAATTTAATGTGGATGTAACCTTCCTTTGTTGCCCATAAAAATGTGTGTCTATGCGGGTCGTTGCTACACCCCCCACTGCCATCGTTGGCTCTGCCATTTCCTGCTCATTTTGGCTTAGCTAAGGTCACGTGTTGGTCTGCTCGCCCTGCGATTGAAAAGGTTAACGGAAATCACTTAAAGCTGTCAATATCCCAGACAAAGTTGATACTCCTCGTCTAGGCCAACAAGCCGCTCTAATAATAATAATTTGCCAGGAGCACTTAAGTGCGTCTACTTTGTTGAACGGCCAGTCAAGGCCAGGCCAGGGAACGGAGAGGACACTGAGCACAAAAGAGGGTTTCCCTTAAAGTGTAATTTTCCAAATTTGTTTTTCCTCTGTGTTTTCTTAAAAATAAGTGATATTTATCTTGTAGAGATAAAATTCTGTCTTTAAATAACAATATTTTTCTCTCTGTGCTGTCAAAGTAAATCCCGTCAATTGTCGGGAGCAACGTGGCGTATGAGCAATGTGCCAGCGTATTTTATGGCCTGTGTGCGTGTGGCCAAGCGGCTGGAAAGGGCAAAAGGGAGGGAGCAAGGCTAAGGATAGCGGGGAGACGAGCAGCGAAAGGAGCAGCAGCAGAGTCCTTCGGTGGAAACATAATGCGTAATGCGGCATAATTTTTGTTTGGCTTCAATTTCTACATTTGGTCTCCGCCCTCTCGAAAAAGGGTTGAAGGCCGAGTCGAGTGGAGGGAAATGATTAGAACAAAAGACGGGCTTTTTGTGGGAATGGGAAGGTAGTCACTTGCTGAATGAGTGAGTGTGGTCTAGCTGGAAAAAGCAAGATAAAGTGGGAATATTTTCGTCGGAGCTTTGAGGGTGGCACCGAATAAAGAAATTACTTTGTTTAATTGGGGGACTTTGAGAGGAGAACGTTTCCTTAAAGGTGTTTTCTCAGCTAATGGATGATTCAAGCTTTAGGAAAAGCGTTGCATTTGCATCTTAATTGTGTTCCAACTTTTCAGGGGACCAGAGCAATCAGGGCAGCATTAACAAGGTTAGCGCAGATTCTGTTTGGCCAAACCGAATTCTGAATTACAAATAACAACTTGAAATTGAAGGAGAAAATGCAACTGAAAATGTTGGGGAGTGGTGCAATGAGGGGAGACTGCAATTTGAATTGTGGTAAGATTTGGTTTTTTGGCGAGCTGAATTATTCCCCTGCATCTGGCTAAAGGGAAACCCCTTCTTATCCCCCTGCCAGAAACCAGTCCGAAACATTTTTTGAGGGTGTGCTGACAACTTGAGCGTGCCGAAAGAATTGGCAAAAGGACGAAGACGAAGAGGAAGACGAAGACGTAGACTGAGCTGCTGGAGAGTGGGGTATGGGGAGAAGAATCAGCTTAAGTACTGCCAAGAAGCCAACAAACAAAAGCCAGTCCAAAGTCATTGTAAAAGAAGGAGGGCTGGCCAAGGGGCAAAGGGGCTAAGGGGTTGGGGTTGGGGTGGGCTTTGGGAAAGTCAAAAACAAGCAACAAACCAAAAATAATGTTGAACGTGACTTTTGTGATTGTTTACGCTTGAGAAAGGGAACCGGGAACCGGGTGGAAAATGTGGGCGAGAGAAAGCATAAAGCGAGAGCAAAGAATTTTCATAAAAATTTGCTCGAATCAAATGAAACTTTCTCGTGTTCCTCCGTATGTGCGAGTGTGTGTGATAATAAAACTGCAACTTAAGGAACTTGACTCGACTGCAATTGTTGCCCAGGGAGAAGGGCTGGAGCCGGGCGAACACTTTGAGTGACTTTTAGGGCAGCATTCCTTCCGCCCCCACATGCGTACGAGAGTATCTTCAATCTTTTATTCCTGGCTCCTCTTTCCGGGACTTTTATGCGATTGTTTCTACAATCTAGATATTTCATTTGCTTGTTTGGTTTTTCGGGTTTCACTCTTCAGACTTTTTGGTTTATGACTTTTCTTTTCCTTTTGTCCTATTCATGTCCTGCTAAAGAAATTTAATTTTGGCCTGCTGTCGGTTGAAGAATCGGAAAAAAACGACCAATGAGTCCCTAAACTAATAACAAACTGTTTGCTGAGGGGACGACGACGGTCCATCATCAATCTTCATTCGTGGCGAATTTGTGAATGTTTAAAATCATCCATAGAAAAATCTTGAACTCTAATTGCGTTTGATTTTGTGCCGATTCATGGACTTGCCATTTATTTTCTTTGCCTTTAGCGTTTCCTTTTAGCAGTGGGTTTTACTAAGCGAAAACCTTAAACTGGCGATTGTGTTGTATATTTTTTTAATGGATATTTTTAGTTGGTTTTTATATTTTTTATTAGGGCTACCTTCCTATACAGGGGATTAATACTTTTCTTTATACTTGTATCGTTCGCAGCTGCGTAACTCCTCGGACACACAGATTCTCCTGCGCCGCGTAACGCTTCAGAGTTCCGGACTTTATCGGTGCGAGGTGTCCGGCGAGGCGCCCGCATTCAACACCGTCGCCGAATCGGAGACCATGACCGTTGTGGGTGAGTTTAACATAAAGGGGCGGCTGGGTGGGTGGGCCTGGTGGGCCATAAAGAAAAATAAAGGAGTGCGAATGCGGCACACTTGGACAACGAGCGACAGCAGAAAATTTAATTAAAATGCTAATAGTGCCGGACGGCCAACAATGTTGTGAATGGCAGTGGCAAGTGATGCGGCATCTGAAGTTGCAAAATGCAGACTGCAGAGAACGGAATGCCGGCACGGAGCTATGTGCAACATAATTGTTGGCAGTGGATAAAGAGCGGAGCCAAAAAAAGGCTGGCGACAACGATTGGCAGCGGCAAGTTGAAGGATAACAGGACAGGACGCCGGTCAACAGGCAGTCGAGCTCTCATTGTAAAAAAAAGCTTTTAAGAACACATTCGAGGAAACCGAAATCTGAGCCTGTCGAATGCAAATTGCATGCAGGTTGTCAACTCCTTCTCAAGCAGTCTTTGATGGGGTAACCCAAACGTCAGGACTTTTCATTGGACGGGGGAGGAATATCGAGGGGATTAACCTTTAGTTGGAATAAAAACAAATAAACCTTAAAGAACGGATTTAAATTGCTGCCAAATATTAATTTTGCTAATGAAATGAAACTCCATGAACTATTTCGGAATGACACTTTAAAGCGGCTGCCACACCCAGGCGGTGCGAATTCCGAAGGCGGCAAGGCAGGTGACCCCACCTGGTCGAGGTCCCCGGTCTCAGATCTCAGGTCCTCCGCTCTCCAGTTTCAGTCGCAGTTGTACTACCGTAAATGGAATTCATGCAACATGGCAATGCGTTGCAAATGGCATTGTCGAGTCGTCTCAACTCCCAGGATCCTTGTAAACTCAGTCGCTTTTCTCTTGTTCACTGCTTTTTAAAGGATTCCAAGCTCCTCTTGGATTTTTTCTCAGCTTTTCTTTGGAATTCGCCTTGGCGACCATGGAGCCGGTTCTGTCCCCTTTTTTTTTGTGCCACCCCACTCTTAATACAACTGCATAATCTAAGCAAACAATTGAAATGGAATTTTTGCAGTCGACGGCGCGGCCAGCGTCGACTCAGCGCCAACAAAAGGCGCACATGTGTGTACAGTGAAGGGGCGTGGTCGAGGACTGAGGCGGAGCTGGGCTGCCACTGTCATTGCGAAATTGAAGTAAAATTATGTTTTCATGTCCGACTTTTAAATGGAGAAAAACTGGGCTAAGACAAAAGCGCCATCTGGCAGAGGCGGGCTGCCAAGAAAAAAGCGTTTATCCTTCCACCATTTACATACATATGTTGGGAAAAGGATACGGAAATGCTGGGAATACACTTGAAAATAATCTAAGCCAAGTCGGTTAGAATTCTACTCAGATAACTTTCGTTTCTTTGGTGGAATCCTTAAACCTTAGACCGCAACGAAGTCTTGACGCAACGCAATCAAGTTGGCCGACTGAGCCTGAAGTTAATCACAAATTTATAAACTCATAAAAGAATCAAGCGGTTATCAATATGTGCGGGAGAAAACTGGGGAAATCCCCCTGGGGACAAAGGAAAGCACCACCGCGCCATCGAACCAACATGGAAGGGCCACCAACATCATCAATAGCTGCCGGGGCCCCGGGGCAGGAACCTGCATTAACTTATGGAAACAAGGAGCAGGACATCACCACGCCCCTGCCCCTGCTCCTGCCCCGGATGCGGGGCAGCAAGCACATTTCATGCTGATTTTGCTTTCGGCCATTCCCTGAGCGCACCACCCCTCGAAGACGCATTGGTATGCCGGGGAAATGGGAAATGGTTTTGCATATTAAACAATGTGTCTGGGCAGCCAAATTGAACGATATTCGAGCGGAGGAAGAAAAGTGGATGGAGGCGGGCATAGAAGGATACAGTCATCCCTGACATATCCGGATTTCAAATTCTTAAATTTTGTGCCTGGCGGATAAACTGTTTCTCTACAATTTAAGCTTTGAGTCTTTTTTGTCAGGCTCCTTTATGGGGTAGCCTCTGTGGCACAACTGTGGACGTTGCACATCGCTTGAAAAAAAAAGGAAAGGAAGGAAAAATTGTGAAAGGAAAACAAAGTGAAGTTGAGTGGGATGAATCCTCCATCATCAAGAAGTGTGTCAGCTTCACCAGAGACTTTGACTATAAAAGGGAACGGGGTGGGTGCGGGGGGGAGGGTCTAAGGAGGTCCACTAATGCAAGTGAACCATAAAATATGCTCCAGTGAAAGCCGATTGTCCCCAAAGGGAGTTGGCAATGTTAATTTCGCGATCGTAAAGGGCCAGCGGCAGAATTCAAAAGGACACAAAATAGAAAATATTCAAGAAAAATTGCAGTTCTGAATATACAAGACATAGAGCTGCAAAGAAATGCATAGTATAGTAGTCCATTAAAGTGGTACATGGCCTATTAATGAATTCCAATTGGCTGTGCAAAACTTTAATGAAAGCTTTCGGGCCCCCATTGGATAATTTACAGCTCATTAGGGTGACCAGGCCAAAGAGCAACAATAAATATTATGGCAGAGTGCCCTCCTTGCTCCGCTTCCTTTTCCACCCATAGCTCATAAAAATCACATTTAACTTTGCTTGCCAGTGGGAGGCTGTTAGCTGTTGGGCCGTCTCCGTCCTTTATGCAGGCAATTGCTTTTTTATATTGTAAAATCGATAAGCGATCACATTATATGTCCTTGCGTATGAGTGTCTGCGTCCACGGAAAGAGAACGAGCCAAAAAAAAAAGAGAGATAGAATGGGGAACGGAGAAAATCGCCGGGAAAGTGAGTTATATATGTGTTTGTCCTTTAAAGTGCACTTAACCATAAATTCAGGGAACAGGATGAGGACCCGAAGAGACAGAATGAAAGGAAGAAAGGGGAAGAGAGCAGGACATGTGCCCTGCGTTGAGAGCCTTGCGTGCTCATTAATTATAAAAAAAAACGCGATACGCAACAGCTGCACTTGAAGAAAACTTTTAATTGTCTTTGAACTATGAAGCCCAAGCCCAGACAGCTAGACATTTTTTCTTTGCTGTGTAAAACGAAACACGCTCACGCTAAGGACAACAGAGGCCGATGCAGATGAGGATACAAGGATGCGGAAGAGCCACGGAAATAACGGTAACTGTAATGTTGTCTTAACTCAAACATGCCGCAGCTCAACAGGAGGATCCCGGCGAGGGAACGGGCGCCTGGTATCGTGCATTAAAAATCGTTGCCATATGCAAAATTAAAGATAACAAACGAGGATTGTCAGGGGGCTGGGAATGTCGGAAATGAAACGGAGTGTAAATGGCGGGGGTGGGAAAAGGACTGAGGTATATTTTTAAAAGCTACGATGCTGCCTGGAAAAGTCGCCATTTAACAGTTCCTCATTCTTGAATGATATATTGAACTATTCATATAATGTCCTTTTGAGCAGAAATTACCAACTTATTTACCATTCTCTCTCCGGGTGAAAATAGATACTTTACATAATTTTATTAGACTTTTGCCGCTGTCACCTGCAATTCAATTGAATACATTTTTTATAACGGAGTGTAAATCATGTCGGAGAATGCTTATTAAAAAAATTCAGTAGCAGATAACTGCACAAAAAGCCCAAATAATTGGGCGATCGGAGGCGGAGGAGGAGGGCGGCGAAAGCACTTTTTCCAAGGACTCAACATGTGCATAATCCAAACTCGCACACAAGTACATACCCGAAAGCCAAAATGGTCTTGCAAATAGAGCAGGTGGATGCCCAGGAGGTGGTCCTGCCTCCTCTCTGGGTCCCCTTGACAACCCTCATTGCCAAAATCCCAACCACCTGACCTGGCTTATCGTCTGCCAAGAAGATGTTGCGGATGGCGCTCCCGGCTGGAGGAGGCACTTTCAGGTGGGAGAAAACATACCGCAGCATATTAAAAGAAGACCACCAACGGAGAAGACCCACTGCAAAAAAAAAAAGAAAAACACAGAACGCCCACTTGGAGTACTTACTGTAGTCCTATTCTTGGTGTCCTACAAACGCAAACACTTTTTAAAGCGGTTTTATCTGGGTTTCTATGCAGAATGAACTCTGTACAAGACGTATATGTTATTCTGTACTTATTAAATCCCATCCTTGATAATTGCAAAGTCTCTGAACCAAAATCTTCTTATAAAGACTATGTCTTGGGTTTTGGTGGTTACTATTCCTGTACCTTTTGTTGCGGCACACTGCCTCTCACCGATGACATTTTTTTGGATACTGATAGAAAAAAAAGGTGTAAGTACGTCCACCGCCACTCCCCCTCTAATTCCTCGCCACCAAGGAAAACTGCTTAGTCATAGGAAAATGCCGAAAATATTCTCGAAGCACTTGGCCATTCGACATTTGGTCATTTCCCTTTCAGCTTTTAGTGTTCGGCTTATTGCAGGTCCTGTGACCTGCGGCTCGCCCAGCCCCCTATCCTTCCCTTTCCTCTATAGCATGTCCTTTATCGTTGCGTGCTAAGTCTGGCCAAAATAAATTGCCAACTCATACAGACATACGTGTCCTTTTTCATCCGCCGCCATCCCCCTTTTCCTTTACGGTTTTGTGTCTCTAGATTTATGCCGCAAAATAAAACCCAAGTGCGACAATATGGCGTTGACTTAAAAAATGCTCACGTAATGTATATAAACAATTATACGAACATCATTCCGCAACACTAGTTAGGAGAGGGTTTAAAGAGTAAATGTATTTTTTAAAAGGTTATTCATGTTACAATATTTCGAGGGTCGTTGCCACGAATTTCTTAATCAATTAACCTTATAATTATGAAAATAAATATGAAATTATTCTTTGGATCTGCACAAATGGGTTTATCAAATATGCATTTCATCAAGTTGCATTTTAAGATTACTTCATAGGAGCCTTTGTGCGTCCCTCTTCCATTTTCTCAGCAACTTGCACCTTCTCCTTCCAAAAAGCTGGTTGCATGCAGCAAAAGGGGAGGGGCGAAAGGTGCACAAGAGGAAAGTAAACTTCATTTTATAAATTACAAATAAGCAAACGGAGAAGGCAATTCTAATCCTGCAAAAGGGCAACATGGCCAACACTGAAAAAGCCTTCCAAAAATAAAAGATTACAATGCAGAGTCCTTGTACTGTTGGCTTAAAATGTTGCCACGATTACTCAACATTTTTCTAGGCAATCATTTTTAAAAGTGTATGGACTGGACTGCACTGAAACCAGATCCAAGCTTTCCATAACCACAAGGAAGCAAAAGCGAATCCAGCAGAAACACCCAAACGAGTTCTAAGGGAAATTATTTTTTGAAAACCATTAAAAATTAATTCTATTTTATGGCACACACACATGCAGCAATAGTAAATGTTGTACGATATCCATTCTACTTCCTTCTTCTGGTTACGGCATGAACGAATATTTTTAATGCAGACACGGAATGGCTGGCTGGATGTGAGGGCCAAATGATAAAAGGATATGAGGAGGTGCCTGGAAAGGAGTCGCGATGCTGGTACTGCTTCTCTGGTTTGCTTGGAATAACAAAAACTAGACTATCATTTACATTTGTTTAAATAAGCTATGTAAGTTACTTTAATGTGGAGGAAAGAAAACAAACGTTTCTATGCCTCATACTCACCACTTTCCACATTGAATGTCTCATTCCATAAAAGTTTTGTTATGTTCCTTCCATAATGGTCAGGAACTATACCCAAAAGGCCGACAGAAGGCCTGCCTGGGGGTCGTACAGCCCCACCCTTTTTCGAGGATCTCACACTCACATCCATAAATATGGACCCACGGATATGTTACATGTGCCAAAATAAAAACACCTACATGCACAGTCACCCATGGTCAAATAAGCTTTGAATAAGCATTTCGTGTACACCGAAACGAAGCTGCTTTCTCTCAATGGCTTGGATTCTTGGGTTCTTGGACCTCAACCTCTACAACGCCCTCCCAGCGGTCTTACCATAAATCGTTGGCTGTTTGTCTAGCTTCCTCATGGAGAAGCCCTTCCCAGGCAGGCAGTGGGCGAGAAAAAGCAAAGCTACATATAAAATAATAAAACTGAACGTTATGGAGAGAGAAATGCTGAAGAAAAATAGAGAACTCGGCTTAAAATGGCCAGTTAGCTGCCGTCCAGTAAATATTCAATTTCCACGGCTCATTAAAATAAAATAACTAAGCTCGGAGGAATACTCTTCAGAAAAAGCTCAATTAATTTAAGAGAAATTTCTTGGGAAGTGAAGAGTATACTACGATATTCTCAGAAGCATTTCCGAATACCCATGAAAAGATCTGCAAATCGTCATATCGAAAGTTTTATTTAAGAAACTCAATGAAAATAGCTGCTCCAAAATATATAAATAAGCCATTTTAAATTAAATTTTATTATGTTTTTAAATATGTTACCAAATTACTCTTATTATTAGTCAAGTTATGGCTTTATTTGAGGAAAAAGTCTCCTTAAACAGGTTAAAATCGTAGTGCGTGACTTTTGGCCAAAATGCATATTTTTAGTCACCATTTTGCCTATAATTGATGTAATTTTTATCCGATTTTAAAAAGGAATATCTTTTATGAATCAGGACCTTAATCCGCTTTCACCTGCGTAAAAAGATTTCAAGAGTAGAAAAAAAAATATTTTTCCGATTTTTGCAATTTTTAATGATGGTACCCCTTTCCTAAATTGCAAAAAATCGAAAAAAATTTTTTTGTTTGATTTTCAAAAACTTTTGATGCAGATCGACGGGAATTGAACCCCCGATTTATAAATGGTATTTCTTTTTTTAAATCGGAGTAAAATTGTTTAAAAAACTTGCAAAAATGTGCCAAAAAGAACTCTTGATTTTGGCCCACTTAACGATGTTTTTAAGTGGGGATCTTGGCCAAAATTTACAATTTTATGTCACTTTATTGCAAATAATGCAAATAATCTTCCTCCAATGTGAAAAATTCTTAAGTTGGCTTGGTACAATTAATACATTATTGTAACTCATTATCCTAATGATTATTCCAGTGACTCCCAACCACGGACCGAAGATAACTGGAGGTCAGCCCCGATACCAAATTGGAGACACCGTCCGGGTGAATTGCACATCGTCGCCGTCCAAGCCTGCCTGCCAGCTGAACTGGTTTATCAACGGGGAGCCAGTGCAAAAGATGCACCTGCGGCACTTTGACAAAATCGTGGTAAATCGCGATGGCCTTGAAATGTCCCGACTGGGATTGGAGTTTCGAGTGCGGGGATACCACTTTAAACACGGCGATATGAAGCTAAAAGTATATCCTATTTACCTTCTCTTAAAAGGCAAATTAATTTAATTGAATTATTTGTAGTGCGTGGCCAAGATCAGTTCCCTGTATCTGCAGAGCAACGAGGAGAGCGTAGAGAGCGATCGTCAGCAGCGGGCCCCGGCTCTGGAATCACGGGAAACTGTGGCCGCCAAATCCAGCACGATTGGTATAAATAATTGAGACAAATTAAACTAACTATCTTCGCTTAAAACATATACTAACAAACTATATTTTCAGGCGCAGCAACTTCAAAACAGTCTTCTCAACTCATGTCAATGCTGTCTCCCATTTTTGTGCTGCTGCTGTTTCGTATCTGGACCTGGCCGAGAAATAGTTAACTATTTAACGAATAAGAATCGAATCGAAAACCAACCATTTTATGCTAAGCGCCGTTCGAAAAAGCAGACATATCCTATGCCAAAATCTATGAGACATAAACCAAAGAGAAAACTTTAAATTCAACTTTGGTTAAATTCAAAATTCAATCGATGTGTGTGCATAAACAAGGGACAAGTTCCCTCAATTAAATATCAAAATGGTAACTACTCAATGCGAGCATTTAAGCAGAGGCTAAGACACTGTAAATAGTTTTTCATAGTCCTAGGAAATTATTAATAGAATTAAGCATATCGTTGATTAGGCAAAACATTCGTTGATCTTTTGTGATATTTTCTGAATTTTTGACACCGTCTGGATCTTGTGTTCATAGTCCTCCCATTTGTCCATTCATTTTGAGAAAATTTTAAAATTTCGGGCATATCAAAAAGAATCTAAACATTTCGATTTCGATTGTATAAATTGCATATCCGCACTTCGACTTACAAAGGAAAATCTAAAGCCTAATCTAAGCAAAAATTGCTTAAAATTATAGTATTGCTAAGCTAAGAACCTAAGGAAGTGTACGAAAATTGTAAAGCGCAAACAAGTCTTAGCTGACGGAAGCGGAAAGACGTTAGACCTATATTACCGACAAAATATCATTCGAATTGTAAGCGACGCTAGAGTAAGGCGAAAATTAAATTTGCATTTCAAAAATTCCTCAAAGAGAAGATCGTATGTAATGATATTCGACTAGTAAAATGTAAATACTCAAAAATAAAGCCAAGGTTTGCACAAGTTATAAACTTTGCATTTTGGCCAATGTCTTGATGTGAAGGATGAATAACTTGATGTGTGTGTGGGAAAATAATTAAAGCTCTGTCGATTTATGCCAAGCCCCGAGACAAGTTTAGTTGCCTTTTTCAATTCCCTTCAGTTCACGTTGAGTTCAGACAATTCACAAAAAATAGTAATTAAGATATGAAACAGTACGAAGAGGTTATCTATACTGACCAATTGTTGCATCACCGTTGCGTGGGCCAGCAAATCGAGGCAACTCGAAGGGCCTGGGAAAAAAAGTGTTCTTGGTTTCCTATTGCTCAGAGGGACCTGTATACCAGGTACGCTGAGATATACGACGAGTCTCTGGCAAAGTACGGCAACGATCACTTTGAGTACTATGCCAACAAGAATCGGCTGCGAAGCAAGCACAGGGTCAAAACCAAATCGTATATAATGCGGGAGCGGGAGGATTCGGTGATGTCTATGAGCCACATAAGGGCCTACAAAGTTTCGCCCACGGCCAATGGGGAGTACGGTGCTGTAAAGCCAATGACCCACTTCTATTGCTTTTAGACCTTTATGTGGCCTATTATCGGCAACCCCGAATCCTTTTACTCTCAATACTGCTCTCAATAAAAGCAGGATTCCTTCCTGGCGTGTTACATATTTTTTCTTGCTCTGTATTTGTTTCCAAGAGGCAACGATCTCCCAATCAAGATGCAAATTTATTTATTTATACAATTCTGCCACATTATCGGACATTCAAATTGAGTCACCTTAACTCGTCCCTTTAAAAATTAGGCACATGCATGATACTAATCCTTTGGCTTATGCAAATTTCCTCTTTATGAGTCAGAGCCCTCCCTGTAAGGTCTAACACCCTTTACCGGACCCACTGAGGCGTTTATGGCCAAGCAACAAAAAAATAAGAAAAATGTGAAAATTGGAAGAGACGTGCTAAAGCCAAAATGCGCAACAAGCCGCATTCGAATGCATTCAGGTCCAAACAAAGTTGGCAACAAACAAACAATGGGCCAAAAGCAGTTCATGACTCATGCGAGGCGGTGTTGGAGGCGTTGGGGTGGTGCCTGATGCCTGGTGCCTTGCATGTGTCTCGGGTTCACCTGGGCGTGAGAAATGCAATCCATTGGGTCCGGCTCATTTGCATACAAAGCCATTCGATTGTGGGCCAAACGGCCCCTGGTCTTGGCCAAATTTATCTCGGGCATGTCTTTGATAGCCGTTTAGCTTGGCATTGATCGACTGCAGGCGCAATTGCTAAAACTTAGCTCCCGAACTTAGCCAAAGTGAATGTTATTTTGTACATAGCCAGCGATGTTTGAACTCACATTTATCTAGGATCTAAGCGGGAAAAGCCATGGGCATGGCTCCTCTCTAAGCATTATCTCCATTTGAATCTAAGCAAATCTTGTGCGTGTTGTAAATTCAAGTATGTCACTAAATCGAAAGTTAGACTTAAGAGGTTCGATGAGACCCGACAGGTGGCCAGAAATGGTTCTTGGAAAATGAAAAAACTAAACATTCCTTCATTATTCTTCATCAAAAAACTGTTAACAATTTATTTACATTTCTTTCTTTTTTTACTAACAAAACAAAAATCGATTAGTTTTTACAACTGAACATGAAAATGATAAATAAACTAAGTGGAAAACAAAACACGAGCTGCCTAATTTTCTATTTTGGGGAAGGGAAAAACTAAAGAGTAAGTTCGATTTTCATGTCATTATTACTCATTTCTACGTGGCCGAAGCATTGACTTTTAAAAAACAGGAAACAAAAAAATTATATACAAAAATTTCATAAAAACTTAAAAAGTAAGGATATAACAATTTCAATAAAAGCTTGAATTATCCACCACTTTTGGTTTGCAGGTTGTTGCGTTGCCTAAAAAATAAAAATGAAGATGTACGATGAGATAATTTTTATGGACCAACTTCTGCACTACCGCTGCGTGGCCAGCCAGATCGAGGAGACTCGACTCACTTGGCAGAAACGGAGCTCCTGGTACCCGGCCGCACAAAGGCAGGAGTACTCCCGGTATGCAGAAATCTACGCAGAATCCCTGAAAAAGTACGGGGATGAGAAGTTCGAGTTTTATGCGAAGAGAAACCGCTTGGGGCGCGGATTCAGGAAATATACAAAAGCCTCTTTAGATCAGGATGCCAAGGACCGGGAAACATCCATGGATCACCTGAAGGGCTACAAGGCTCCGAGAACTACCAACGCCGAATACGGAAGTGTTCCGCCATCAAAGCTCTTTTTCTGCTTTGATAGAAAACACATTCCGAAATCACGGAATGTCTAAACAAATAAATTTTATATTTTAAGTATCTTAATCGCTTATATGCCACAGGGTCTGTAATATCTAAAAGTAAAGGGAAGCGGAAGGGAAGCATTTAGGCATTTAACGATATGTTGACAGTAAAAACTACAATAAACGGCGAAATATCCGTTGATGTGGCTTCATAAAAGGAGACTGGAGGGTGAAGGGCTGGGCTTTCCATGTTTTAAATTAATTTTATATACAATGCATACCACCCGCCCCCAGGATGGCACTTTGGCGGAACTGACAAGCACCGGGCTCGTAAATTGGTAATGTTTGTAAGCCCAGTTTTATGGGTCGGCAATGGCCCAGTCTGTTTACCATAATTACCTGTTTATAATTAATTAAAATGCAATAAGCGTAAATTTGATAAAAGTGCCATGCACATGCTTACGCGGCAGCGATAATTTCGTATATTACAATTCCAGTATCAGCGATTTTATTAAATTGGATATTCATGTTCATATGTGGAATTAAAAGGGTAAAATATTACGAAATATAATAAGAACAGCATAGAACACAAAACTATTTTTATTAAAAATACTTTCGAATAAATATTTTAGAGTGTAGTTATGACTTCCTTGCGCGAGATGGAAATAAATTGATCAACTAAATTACAATCGAATAGACAAAGCCCGATAATGCGCGGCCGGAATAAATGCATAAATTATTCAACAACCCTGCCGAGAAGAGGAAGCCCTTAACCCTTTTCTGTCCCGAATTCGTGGGGCAACCGCATGAAATTGCTGCATAAACACATTGGTTAATGCAATAACCAGTAGTTGGGACTTTGGCGTGTTTGTGTTATTTTTCTCCCCGTCTGAGCCACGCTTATTGACCATGAATAACTAACGGAAATGCAACACGAACTGTGGTCACGCCGCCCTGCTTCCTCCTCGTTGTCCTGCCACGTGCCCCAAATGCATCCGCCCTCAATCGATGATTCATAGTGTTCCCATGTATGTTGTTGAAGGTGGCTGTGTGTGAAGCTTAATTGCGGCGACATTTTGATTTACGACTACGAAATCAAAGTGACTCAACCCGTCCTTGGGGGATTGGCAAGGGTAATAATAATTGTAATAATTGTTTAAGCAGTTCTATTCGTATTGAATCCTATTGATGCATCGCTTTTATTACTTTGTTTATTTAGTTATAACTAGGTTTGTAGGTCTAGGCAATAGGATATTCGGTAATATTGAGGTCCTATAAATCAATTTAATCCTGGATGAGATCAGTGCCCTTTGCGAGTTACCCAATAACTAATTATATTTGTCCTCCAACAAGGGTCTCGCTCATTTCAACGAAATGTTTGACTGGGACGGTTGGCTATTGAAGATTGTCTACTTTTACGGGTTTGTGGTCGGAGTTTCCAACTTTGAAATCGATTGGAGTTCGAGTCGCGTCCTTAAAACAAGGAAGACTACCATTTTGGCCGGTTTGCAAAATATAATTATCCTGATTCTTCTGGCAACCTATTGGAGAGGTCGCACAACTTTCAACGTGCTTTTTGAAAATGCAAACAAACTACACGAGTATGTCGTAATCTTGATGGCCGGGCTAAGAGTAGTTGGTGGTAAGATTATTAACCAATTCGGTGGATAGACATTAACTCTGTAAACCCATTGTGTTTAGGGATTACTTCCATAATAATAAGGTGGATCCGGCGTCGTCAACTTATGCAGATAATGAAGAAGTTGTTCCGCCTCTACTTGGCCAAGCCGCAGGCCAAGAGAATGTCCCGCAGGGCAATACTCGTAAAATTTATTAATGTAAGCATAATCGACATTCTTTTAATGGCCTTTGGACTGGAGTCCCTGAGTCGCTTCGGTTTTGACCAGGCCTTGGGCATGGCCCTGCAGTTCAGCATGGCATCCCTTATGTCCATAGCCATAAGCCAGTACTATTTGGTGATGCTATTCATCCACACCCAATACGTAATGCTGAACTCGGAGCTGCGAAATGTCATCGAGGAGACTCGCAGACTAATCTGCCGATCGTCCCGCAACGGCGTTTTTATGACCAAATGCTGCGATCTATCGGACCGACTGGACGCCATTGCCAAGCAGCAGGATGAGCTTCAGTCTATTATGACCAGCATTAGAGGGGCTTTCGGGATGCAGGGGCTCTTGGTCCTCATGGCCTACTACGTGTCCGTGGTCTCCACTTGCTACCTTAGCTACAGCCTCTGGAAGAACGGCACCGAAACTCTTGGGATGTCAACGAGCACTGTGACTTTGACTTTTATTTGGTGTTTTTTCTACTACGTAGATGCCATAAGAAACCTTTTTGTGGTCCTAGGTATACAAAATGAGCATAGGACCCTGATTCGTATCCTGGAAGAGCGAACTGATTTCTCTCCAGGCTTGGATGTACGTCTTGAATTATCGGTAATTATTTAATAGTCTTTGAAGTTCTGCAATAATTAAAGTTAAATGTTTTCCAGTTTGAAAACTTTCAACTGCAGTTGATTCGGAACCCTCTACATATGAGCGTCTTGAATATTTTTCCCATAAATCACAGCTTTGCCACATCAATGTTTGCCTCAGTATTTATGAACGCCATTTATCTTATACAATATGATATGGAATATTATTAATTTAAGAGAATATGATATAAAAAGGGAAGGGAGTTATGTCTTTTAATATGTATTGGTAACCATCGAATAGCGAGGCAATTGCATTATTTAAAGCCCCCTGGGCATCAGAACAATCTAATCATTTCATCGTTGTCCGGAGTTAGACCGATTTCTGATCACTTTCATGGCCATCATTTTATTGCCCTCAACTAACGACGAATGTCATTTTAGCGAAATGTTTGACTGGGTCGGTTGCTTGCTAAGGGCCATCTACTACTACGGATTCTGCGATCGGTGTTTTCCAACTTTGAATTTGATTGGAAAACAGGCCGCGTTTATAAAACATTAAGGTCTACCGTTTTAGCTGCAATTGTAAATGTCCTGACAGTAGCACTTTTGATTGCTTATATTTGTGGCAACACCAACTTCAACGTTTTATCCAGAAAAGCAACCAAACTTCATGAGTATGTGATTATGGTGATGGCAGTGCTAAGGACTATGGCAGGTAAAACAAGTCTTTGAGTCTCTGAACTTTTAACATGCCTTTTTTCTTTTATTATTCAACTATAAGGATTTACAGTGATAGTCAACCGATGGTGCCAACGACCCCAAATAATAGTTTTGGTCAAGAAGTTGTTCCAACTATTTCGATTCAGGCCCCAAATAAAAAGGATATCTCGTTGGGCGATTCTCAACAAAGTCGTTACTACTTGTATCTCCGACCTTCTTCAAGTTGCACTGAGTTTGGATGCCTTGACCCACCTGGGAATGCATCAAGCGATGGGAATGATTTTCCATTTCGGAATGGCGGCCCTCATGAGCTTTGTTATAATGCAGCATTACCTGGTGATGCTGTTTGTTCTGGTCCAATATCAGATTCTTAACAACGAGCTGCTACAGGTGGTTGAGGAGAGCCGCTGGCTGAGCTATCATTCTGCCCGAAACGGAGTTTTTATGACCAAGTGCTGCTCTCTGGCCGATGAGCTGGATGAAATAGGCAGGTGGCAGGACCAGATTCAGTCGGTGGTGACGTATATGGGCGAAGTCTTTGGCATGCAGGGGCTACTTGCCTTCACAGAATGCTACATCAGCTCCGTGGGCACTACCTACCTCACCTTTAGCCTCCATAAGTACGGAGTGAACAGTTTGGGAATGACAGTGGAGTCCCTAACCCTCTCCCTTATTTGGTGTTTTTTCTATTACCTGAATGCACTTAAAAGCCACTTTCTCATGCTGAGTATCTTGGACCAGCACCAAAAAACCCTGAGCCTTTTGGAGGAACGCACAGTGTTTGCTCCAGGCTTGGACGTACGTCTCGAACAATCGGTACTTAACTATTTTGACTATTAGTATTTAATACTTATTATCTATTAATTTTCAGTTTGAGTCGTTTCAGGTGCAGCTTCTAAGGAATCCGATGCAAATGCATGTCACGCACATGTTTCCCATTAGTCATACATTTACCACAGCCATGTTTGGATCCTTATTTATGAATTCCATATATCTGATACAATATGACATGGCGAATTTTTAGTGCCCATTGAATATATTGATTAGAAAATAGAAAAAGGACGTCATTTCCTCATATTCACATTACGCCAATCTAATTAGGTAATCTCCGGCCAGGATCAAGCTTTCTTGACAAGGACGTGTTGTCATTTTAACGAAATGTTCGACTGGGTCGGTTGGCTGCTAAAGGGTGTCTACGTCTACGGATTTTGGATTGGCGTTTCCAACTTCGAAATCGACTGGATGACAGGTCGTGTCCTAAAAACGTATAGAAGTACAATCTATGCAGCTGTGGTGAACATTTTGACAGTGACTGCTCTAACATTTCATTTGGGAGGTGTCGACGATTTGAATTTAATCTTTGGAAATGCTAACAAGCTTCACGAATATGTGATTATCGTAATATCTGCTCTGAGAATCATTGCTGGTAAATCATTTAAGTTAAAAAACTCAATCAAAAAATCTACAGTTGATTCGTTGACAGGACTAACCGTGCTGCTCAATAGATGGGTTGAGCGCTGCAGACTAATAAAGCTTGTAAGGATACTGCTTCGTCTTTATTTGGCCAAGCCGCAGATCAAAAGGATGTCCCGCTGGGCGATTCTCGCCAAAATTGTCACGGTTTTCCTTAATGACTTATTTCAAATAGCCCTGTCTCTGGAAGCCTTGGGTCGCCTTGGGAGTAGACGGGCCTTTGCCATGTATTTGCAGTTCGGAATGACGGCAATTATGAGCATCGCTTTGTCCCAACATTACCTGGTTATGCTATTCATCCTGGTTGAATATCAGATTCTTTACTCGGAGCTGGAACATGTGATTGAGGAGTGCCGCTGGTTGAGCTACCATTCTCCGCGCAACGGGGTCTTTATGACCAGGTGCTGCTCTCTGGCGGACCAATTAGAGGACATTGGCCGGAGGCAGGACGAGATTCAGGCGATTGTGACAAACCTGGAAGAAGTATATGGATTGCTGGGACTATTGGCTTTCACCGAAAACTACATTAGCTCGGTGGGCACCATTTATCTCACCTTTAGTCTCTTTAAATACGGACGCGAGAGCTTGGGAATGCCGCTCAACGCCGTCATTTTGTCCTTTTGTTGGTGCTTTTTCCATTACCTTGATACCTTTAGGAGCTATTTTCTCATGCTAAGCATTTTAGACGGGCATCGAAGGATGATACGTCTTTTGGAGGAACGCAGTGTGTTAGCTCCGGGCCTGGACGCACGGCTTGAGGAATCGGTACGTTATATGGCTTAATATTTACTACATTAACTCACATTATCTCCTGTTTTTCAGTTTGAGTCCTTTCAGCTCCAGCTGGTTAGGAATCCTTTAAAATTGAATGTGATGCAAATGTTTCCCATAAATCATACCTTTACTCCAGCAATATTTGGATCTCTAATAATGAACTCGATATACCTTATACAATACGACATGGAAAATTTTTAATTGAAGATAAAAAATAATATTGTAATTTTTAGGAAAAAGAAGGACTAAATGCTCATTTTTACACCCACTAATATATAATACAGGTCCTCAAGAATTTGTTTTTCAAAGTGTACAACATACGAGTGAGGCATGGTTTTATTCATTAATTCCAAATAGCATAGGCATTGTACTAATTATTTAATACTCAACATTTCCTAGTCGCTCCAGTTGTTCATAGTCGACCCCCAGGAAAGGGACGTAGTAGGTGCCAGGATGCCGGAACGGACCAATGTTTAAGAATCCAACACGATGCGATTGTTAATAATATGTATCTGTTGGATATCTTACCTTGTCTACCGAGGATGTGTGTTTGGGAAAATAAAATACGATTCGCAAAGGAAAAAGATGATCATCCATCCTAGAAATTCGTGGACTCAATCGATTGCCTTATTCCTCCAAATATGTGTAGTGTGTTACGATGGCTTTGGGAGCTTATACATTGTATTGGCAGTTCGTCCCTTGTTTTATTATAGATATCGAAACATATCCAGCTCTTCCTTTTTGTCAAGCTTAATAATTTCGGTCGCAATGGTGTTGTGGCTTTTAAAAACGTCGCGCCTAATCGTTTGGATGAGAAGTTTGGATTGGAATCAGCAGTTTGTTCGGCTTGCCAATGAAGTGATTACCTTGAATAGATCCATAGAAAGTTCTATTGGATGTTTCTCCTCAGAGTGCAGTTGCTATATTTTATTTTTTGTGGGACAGTTTCCTTTAATTGTGTTGGAGATTTACAATTACTACATGGCGGAAATGCGTCTATTTGCGGTTAAAACTATACTGCTCCAGATTGTCTATAATGTCTATGCTGCATACCAAATCCTGCTCATATCTTGGATCGCAACATTAAACCACATATTGAAGGTTAGTGTATGGTAGAACGCTTTATTTTTTCAAATATACTTTAGTTATTTCCAGAACTATGACCATCATCGAATAGGTAGCTATGGGCAGAGCCAAAATCGAATGCTTGTCCAGCTATTTCGGATGTATTCAAGGATCAGCAAGGGCCACAAAGGCATCGAAGAGCTCTGGATACCTGTTTCCAGTGTCCTTTTTTCCGACATTGTCATACTGGTGTGCTTCTGGACCGAAATCTTACAATGCGTTCTTTTCGACCACAAGCTGGACGTGAGAAGTAAGTGGGACTTCCTCCTGCAGAATTACTTGGGCAGCTCCCTGGTCCCTTTGATAAGGATCATCTTCATTGGTCTGTGCACCGATCGTTTAGCTCATCAACAAAAACTATTGCGGTTGTATCTACTCAGAATCGACATACGCGATCTGCAGAAAACCAGCCTCAATAAAAACCTTCGAATTCTGGTAAGCCTATTGAGATATAAATGTTATAATCTTATAATAGTCTCAGTTCTTCTTCAGCATTTATGTTTTGATTTGCAAGTGCGTGGACAGACCCTGACAAACAAAATAGTGAGTGTGCATCATGTCTGTGGATGTGACTTTGTTTTAAATTTCATATTTTGCATAATGTTGAATTCGTTGAGCTTTGTACAATACACTTTGACCACCGATCACCAAGCGTTTCGGTTCACGCAAATAAAAAAATTGTTGATTGGGTAGTCATTTCAATTAACAATTACAGTAAGTACTACAGAAAATGAATCAATTAAATGGATAGCTTTATGCGTTTCCAATCAACCGACGCTTCTCTTTGAGTCAGTCCAAAAATGCAGGCGAGAGGACATGTTGGAATCACCAAATGGAAACACCAAATGCATCGGTGGTCTATTCTGGGTATTTGCTTCTTAACGTACATATTGTATAGGGGATACGTGATCGGGCAGATAAAGTATGACTATCGCAAAAAAAGGATGATTACAGAGCCTTCAAACCGGTGGATTAAATTGATCGCTTTTCTCACAAGAGCTTATATCGTGTGCAAGGACTCATATGGTTTGGTGTACGTACTCTATGCTGTCTTGCCGATGGTATCCCATGGTCCCTTGGCAAATCAAGAAAAGCAGATAATATCGGACAAACGTTTCATAAGCCTAACGTTCGCCCTAATAATGCAACTATTTTTCATAAAAACTGCCTACTTGATTGTTTGGCTAAGAAGCCTAACGTGGAATAAATCGTTTGTTAAACTGGCAAACGACGTAATTCTAATAAACATCGCCATTGAACGTGCAATGGGACCTCTGTCCCTCGAGGGAAGCCATTTTCTCATCGTTTTTGGGCTGCAGATTTTTATGTTTATACTTGAAATCTACCACTACATGTGTGAGCCCATAATAATCTTCGCTTTAAGCGCAGTTCTACTTCAAATTGCCTTCAACACCTTTGCAGTCTACCTTTTGTTCCTTACCTCCTGGATCGGCACCTTAATCCAATTTTTGCAGGTATGTAGAACCAGCATCAATTATTTCAAATAATATTTCAAGTCTTGTACACATTGAAAGGCTTACCAAAAACAACCACTCCCTCAAAGGCGATGTCGAAAGCTTTTCCAAGTTTTCCGACTCTACTCAAGGATTAACAACTGCCACAACAAAATTATGAGGCTATGGCTGCCAGTGTACCGTCTCCTTTTTTGCGACATTGTGATTATGGTGACACAATGGACAAAAATCATGGAATGTACGTTTTACGACCACAACGATATACCCAACAAGTTGGCTTTCATAATGCAAAACAACTTGGGCGGTGCCATGACCCTCTTACTGCGAATCCTTTTTGTTGGACTGTGCAATGACCGTCTCGATCAACTAAAGACCATTTTGAGTTTACATCTGCTTCAAATCGATTTAAGTCATGTAGATCAGTGCCTGGTAGATATTTAAATAATCTCGTACGAATAATTAATTGATATTTATGCTCTTTCAGCATGACTCCTTTGACTTGCAATTGCAACTTGAGTTGGTCGACAAAGACGATAGTTCTTTTGGCTGTAATTTTGTGTTAAGCTTCTTTTTTTATACCATACTGTTGAACGCTTTTAGCTGTGTACAATATATTTTAGTTATTGGCCCAAAAAGGTTTAAAATTGATGCATTTTTTATTAATTATCATTAACGATTGCTCCCATTGCAGATAACAAGATATTATCTAATTTTTAAAACTTAACAAACTTTTACAAATTTATTTAAGATTTTATCATATTTATATTCTAAAATAAAATCCAGCCTATACGAACTTTTTATTACATACATAAAACCAACAAATTTGTAATCGAATAAATGTAAAATTTTAGAAAATTTCAACAAGTGTATTTATTTATTCGATTGATGAAGCAAATTTTTTCGAACGAAGGAAATACTACATAAATTCAAAAATTGGTTTTTAAAGTGTATCATAAATGAGTGTAGCATAGATAATTATGCTACCCCTTCCAAATAAATTAGGCTATGGGCTAATGCACGAAACCCATTAGACTTTCACAAAGCTTGGGTCCTGAACCCAGGAACATAAACCATAAAAAGAGGACCTTTACCAAGTCAGTTGAACACCATTCAGGGAATGGGCAGTGGATCGTCCGAAATGGAATGGAAACGTCGACTCCGGCATTGGACTATCCTGGGCATCTGCCTTTCCACGTATTTGTTGTATCGGGGATTCGTGGTTGGACAAATAGAGTACGATTTTCGAAAGAAAAGGATGATAACAGGGCCTCGAAATCCGTGGATAAAGATAATTGCCTATCTTATCAAGTTTGGAATCGCTTATAAAGATTTATTTGGGCTAACCTACATTATTATGGCTTTTATGCCGATTTTACCTAAAAGTGTCGAACTAGGTTATGACGATATAAACAAATACTTAAAAAATGTAGTTTTAGTTCTTATAATGCAGTTTTTCTTATTGAAAACGATTTGCCTCTTAATCTGGATGCGGAGCATTAAGTGGAATCAAGCGTTTGTCAAATTGGCGAATAAAGTAATCTTGTTAAATACCGCCATTGAACGGTCTATGGGACCGATTTCTTTGGAGGGCAGCCATTTGCTAATAGTTTTTGGGATTCAGTCTTTTATGATTGTACTTGAAGTATTTAATTGCATGTACCAAAGAATGATTATATTTAGTTTGAGTGCAGTACTGGTACAAGTCATCTACAACGCCTATGTCATCTACCAACTGCTTCTTCTCTCGTGGATCACCACCTTGGTTCGCTTTTTACAGGTAACTATGTAGTCAAAGGACTGGGACATTGTTGAAAATAAAATGCATTGACAGGTTTACCAAAAAAAAGAATCCACTAGAAGAGGGACCCGAAAACTGCTTAAACTTTTCCGATTCTACTCAAAAATCAGTGATTGCCGCAAGAATGTAACAAGGATTTTTCTTCCAGTCTTCTGTCTACTCTTCTTTGACACGGTGTCTATGACCAACGAGTGGTCGAATATAATTCACTGCATTTTTTATGACCACAGCCGCGATGTGCCTGGTAAATGGGATTCCATTCTGCTTAAAAACCTGGGCGGTGCCATGTCTCCCCTGCTTAGACTCCTTTTTATTGGACTCTGCAATGATCGTCTCATTCGTCTGGAGAGAGTTTTTCGTGTCCAGCTGCTTGACATTGATACAAATAATGTGCAGAGTTGTTTTCCAGGCGACATGACCACAATTGTAAAAATGAGACACCTGGTAAGTATTTTTGAATTTCCATAAACTTCATATTTTTATATTATTTTATTTCAGAATTCCTGCTTTGATTTACAATCGCAAGTTCAGTCCCTCGGTAAAGAAATACAAAGTTTGAACAGTGTTTGTGGGTGTAAATTTGTTTTGAATTACTATTTTTGTGTCGTGATGAATTCCCTAAGCTTTGTTCAATATGTTTTATCCACGGGACAAACACTTTAGCTTGGTGAAGGAAGTGAACTGGAATACATTGGAAGCCTCAACATTATTTTAATAAAATACATATAAGGTTAACAAGTTTAATAATATGAGCTCTACTATGTACATGGGAAATTACAAATTTATTTGTGATTAATAAGTTTGTACATGGGTGAAAAACATGGCCGCTTTACATGGCCTCGGCCATGCTAAAAAACCACACACACAAATGCACATATGCTAAGCTACATGATTGCCACACAATTCACACGATCAGCTGCGATCCCATTCTTTCCAATGACAATCGATAGATTTGGTATTTTTTGTCGATCCTTTTCCAACACTGTTAATAACAGCTGGTCCAATAGGAATATTTTTTAAATTAATAAACCTTTATGTATATTTCTTTGAATTATTGTTGTACAAATGAGAACTGACAAAGCTTAAAGGATATAAGGGATGTTGTTATAAATATGAACAACAGGAGGCTATAAAAAACCGCTTCGAACTAGTCTGATTGGATTAATCGGACGGATTTGTCGACTCCCAGGACAATAGACCCTTTTCCTTCTCCGGTGCTCAAATCAGGGACACGAAAGGGTTAACAGACACTCTTCAATAAGATTAATCCTTAGCAAATCCCACTGGCCCCGACAAGCTGCTCAGCCCGAGCAAATGATCGACGCACTCAAGGATCAGTTTCTCAAACCAATTTCATCCTAAATGTTGCTTGTGTGAGTTGGAGGTGCAGCCGGCGCACATAAATTTCAATTAACATAAATTTAATGTCAGCAGACAAAGTTACGCCACGCACTCACACTCGAATAAATAGCATTTTCAATTATTGTCTGGTGCAGAAAAGTTTGTCCTTGGGCCCCAGTCGTTGCCTAATCTGTTGGCGCCCTTTGAGTGCAGCTTCACTGGATCCAAATGCACTTGACTCTCTGAAGAGGTTTCGTCCTGGCCCGGAGAAGGCGACGGGGTGTTCCGTGGCACTTTAAGCCGCATATAGCAAATGGTCAGAGGCAAAGCAAATTGCTGAAAGGCGCTTATGCAAAGCGATCAAAATGCGAGGCGACATAAACCGAAAACAAGAATCGAAAGAGGGAGGTGGGCAAAGGAAATCCCAACCCCGAGGCAGTAAAACCAATTTGAAATTGTTATTTTAAGCGAAAGTAAATCGCAGAGAAAGGATTGTGCGAGGGGTGAGTCGTAAAAAATCAAATATCGGTTGAGTTTGCTGCCGCCTTAGATGGCATCAGCCATTTGTGGCCAGATAAGCAGACTCCAGGACACTCCTCACCCTTCCACCTTCCAAAGGCCTCCCCTTTGTTCAAATGTATGAAAATGGCCCCAACACATTTTCGCATTTCGGCCCACCCGCTGTTGGCCATAAAAATTCCAGGTAACGAAATGTATTTTCTGATGAAATCAGCACTAGATGAGGATGCGTGTTACTGTTTTAGGTGCCCAGTTGGCGTCTGAGAGTTGGGTCCGAGCTGCAAATCTTCGGAAGCCAATAAAAATGGCAACATAATGAGCCCGACAACGGCAGCCCCGATAAAATGTAAATTGAGGCAAGGATTCCACACGGAACTGATTTTATTGGAAACGAAATTGGCTAAAAAGGATGCAAGACTTTATTCTTGGCTTAAGTTGCTTGAATTATAAAAACAAGCTTTAAAATTCATAGAATCTCTGGCTCTTTTTAATAAACTTTAAACCATTATCTGCATTGGCAGGCCAAATTGCTAAAACCGCAGCTTTGGCTTCCGCAACTGCGTTGCTATTTTCCCCAACACGTAACGGCAATGACACGAAATCATTTCCATTTTCCCGGACAAAATGCCGTTTAATGGGCCGGCCCCGGATTCAGACCCGGACAAGGACCTTCCACACGCTAGATGTGTAGAAATTCTGTCCAGAATCTATGTGTATAATTTACGGCCCGGACGATGGCGTATGATGTGCCAGAAATTGCAACACCCCAAGGACATTCGGCCACCAAAAAAATAAATGTACGGACGGGAAGGCAGCAATTTTTTATTTATTTTTATGAGTAATTTTGTTCATTGCCACGCATTTTTATTGCAATGGAAGAAATATGATTGTAGCCACTGAAATTTGGTGCTTTTCCTCGGATTGACTCCCCAGGAGCGGACTTCCGCAGGAATTCGTGGAATCCAATGCGAGTGACAATAGAATTTGGGAAAATAAATTCCTTGGGAGACCTCGGAATATTATATTTTGTGTTTCTTTTTTAAAATCTGTGAACGCTACGCACCTGAAACATTCGCAAATGCAAAAGAAAAGAAAGCACAGTAAACAAAAGGCAATTACGTGACGCCGACAAGGACAATGACAACGCAGGCTCGTTCTGGAGAACAGGAGCTGAAGTGGCACGTAATCTGGCAATGGGGCATGGCCAATGGACACTGGCAGACACTTTTATTGCAAATCATTTCAAATGCTGCAAATGATAACAACAACCCGACGAGACGACAACAAGGAATGACAGCCGGCAAAGTGACATTGTGAGGATGACCACCCACTTCCCCTCCTTTTCTGGCTGCAGGGAAATCGATTGAAGGTGCAATCATCCTGTCTGTCGTCCTGCCACCGATAACTGAACCGAATCGGGTAATGGATAAACAATATGGACAGCCGTGGAAAGATTGCAGATGTTTGCGCCAGAAAGGTGACATGAGATGTTCCCGCCTTCTTTCCTGTTATTCGTCTGAAGGATTTAAAGGATTCATTTTTATTTTACAGCATTTTTGAATAGCACTTTGCATCCTTTAAGGTTTCCTTTTGAATCCGAATCGACCTTAACAATGAAAACCAGTTGCTGTCTCGATAACCTTTTGAAAAACAATGAACGTCTAATTCAACAAGTCTCTTGTGCAATTTGGGAATCCCTTCATCCAATAACCAAATGTGTCTCGGGCTAGGAGCTCAAATGGCATATTCCTTCCAATTGAACGAGCTCAATTAAACTTTCGGCCATATCGCCATCAGTTTTTAACAGCTTTCCCCCTGCAGGAAACCCACCCACTTCGGTAACTTTCGGCATACCGATTTGTATGAACTGGAGCTTAACTTATCATTGGCAAATGGGATGCCAGGACACCGGGCTGGCACTGCCTGGCAGTGGCTGGCAGGTGAGGAGGCAATCAAAAAGTTTACCTGCGCCGCAAATTGATGTCGTCTTATCTGTGCGAAATCAAACATGAAACTTTTAAGCCCCACACAATTGAGCTTAATATGCCGAAAGTATCTCCCAGATACGGATACACATCGTCGGGCTGGAACTACAGCTTAAGTGGAACTGGTAGCGGAATTATGGCAACCGAAACCAGGAATTAGTCTCATTTTCTACCCTGCGAATATCCCCACGAAATCTGCTCTACTCTGGCGTTTTTGGGCTGCTGACAAATCTGATTTATGTGACATTTGATAGCTCCGGATAGCAGGTGGGAATTTTTTCCCAACTGCTCATTTGCGGCCATTTGTCGACTGGCTAATAAATCTGGGCAGTCATCTCCTCGTATCCTAGTATCCTCGTATCCCTGCATCTCTGGCACTTATAATTTGTTTGGCTTTGTCCTCGGAATTTATCAAATGTTCTTATGGTATTTCGGTGGCAGCTTATTAGTGAAGTCCGGCCAGGACCTTTTTCCTTTTGTCTACGCGCCTGAGGTGCGACTTAGGGATAAGCTGGGAGATATTTTCTATTTATTTTTTGGCCCTGCTGCTGGAGCTTTGGTGAGCAAATGAAATTTGGCAGATTCCTCAGCTACACTAAGGAAATTTGTCCTCCCTTTTAGCAAGGACGAAATACATAAACATTTTTCTGGATTGCCCGAATATGTTTTCTACTTTTCACCCCATTTCATGGACATGGCATCTATGTATGTAGGAAGTACACATATATATTCATTGCATTACTTTCAGTGTCCTTTTTTTTGTGTAACTGCTCCTTTTTTACTGCTAAATGGTTCGGGGTCCATTCGCACTCACCCACCCACTGCCGAAGGATGCTGTCACGTTCGCCGAGAACATTTTCACGTATTTGAAATATTTTCTTAAAATTACCCAATTTTCTTTGTGTTGCATCCATGGAGAATAAAAGAGGAAATCCTCCTGCAGCCGGACAAGTTAACTTCCCAAGTAATTGCAAAGAGACAACAATTTGTACTGCCAATTTAAGAAAAAAGCCAACGAATACTTCGATTTTGAAACAAATATGTTTATTAATGAACTTCCACAGGATAATTCACAATTCTTCAATCGGATCGAGCCGCGAACAAGGATCGCCGTCCCGAATCGAACGAGGCTTAAAGATATTTACAGAGATGTCTCCTCTTCGCCCGACCAACCCGATGGCAGTTAAATTCAGTTGAAGTTACTTTATGGCATTTGATTTGAGTTGAGTTGTAAATAATTCTTATTTGCATATTTGCAGCTTGTTAGGTTTGAATTGTTTACGTTCACATAGATTTAATCGTATAGATTCGAATGCATTCTTGGTTTTATTTCCTTTCATTTCAATTCATTTCATTTAATTTTCATTTGGTTTTTATACAGCTAAAAGTTGTTATTTAAATACACAAATAATTTACACTTACGATTACCACACATGTATGTTTTGTTTTTCGAATTAACGTTTATGCAATTAATAGTTTTTAGTATTTCTGCATTACTCTTAGTTTTCTCTTTGTTTCCATTATTTTTTGTCAATTAAAGTTAATGGCATTGATATTAAATAAGACTTTAAAAACAGTTACAGTTGACAACAATGCAGATTTATATATGGATTTTGTATGTATGTGTGTCGGTTTTTATATAGTAATTCTAGGCTTAATTCGCATTCACACCCACACCCACTCGCAATTGCACACAATTAGCATTTGAATTCGGCTCGTATCGATATTCAAATTAATAATTAATATAATATTTTTTTTTTCTTAATTTTAAAATTGGCGCACCCTCCGCGATTTGTGGAGTTTCTGTTTTTCTGCCATGCTGACATCTTAACACTAATTTAGTTAGCTCGTAATCGTATTTACACACAGAGTTTATGGACATCAATGGGGAAAACAGTATAGAGTTCATGGACAAAGAGTCTTCTATTTACACAATACACTTCGATCGATTTGATTCTGTTCAATTTCATGTAATTCAATTTCAAATGCATTTTTGAATTGAGTTCAACATTGGTAATAAGGCTTCATCACAATCATTTTCTATTGTTTTAATTTTTCTTTCATTTAATCATTTCATTACATTCAATTTGCTCTTTTTGTTGTCGACTTTTGCTATTGTTCCTAACATTTGGCTAACTAAACATGTTTGCAATTCGTCTTCTCGAGGATGCAATTGAACCCGGAATGTTATTAGTTTACACAGGGCATTAGGTTACACAGGATAATTAAACATAGTGAAGGACACGCACACCTACGCAGGACATTCGCTTTTAGTTAATACCCATTA
Source organism: Drosophila varians (assembly GCA_018150405.1). Classification (NCBI taxonomy): domain Eukaryota; kingdom Metazoa; phylum Arthropoda; class Insecta; order Diptera; family Drosophilidae; genus Drosophila; species Drosophila varians. The sequence continues at coordinate 5,588,078 of JAECWK010000125.1, forward strand.
AGACTTTGGCAATTCATATAAATGTACGATATGTTTTTGTTAGTTTTAAGACTTTTCCAACAGTCACCAAGTTTAAATTTCTAACTTTGATTTCTTTTTCTCTTATTCCATTTCATTATGTTTTTATATTATACTTCAATTAAAACTAAGTGCGTTTTTGGTTTGCATTTCGAGTGTGTTCTTAACTACGGATAGCGTTTATCAATTTTAATTAATTACAAGTTCGATTTATTCAATCAGTGCTAGAGAAAACTGAAAATGCTATACAAATTAATCGACTTTTAAAAGCATATAAGTTTATCCTAGCAAATTCCCTTAGAATCCTTAATGGAAAGTGATGCAAATGTAAATAATGGTATCCTTTTTAGAGCTATTGTTTGCGACACATTAAATCCTTTACGCACTGAACAGATTTTATATTCTAGAAGCTAAATGTATCATTACAATATTTCGCCTATCTCTTACGGTTATTTATAATATATTCTTTTTGTGTTAAACTCGTAATTTTCTCGACCAACTTGTGTTGGAGCTTTTCCATAATTTTCTCAACCTTTGTGTGTGATATTTAATTGCCGTGTGTGCCTTAAAAATTAATAACATACAATACAGTTACATAAATATATGCATTAATGATTAACTATTTACAGTCTGTTTATAACCCACTTCTTCTCAACACTTCATTTTTCGTTTTCGATCCTTTAACTTTTAAGTAATGTTAATTAGATTCAATTCTTTACAAATTAAATTCATAAAAGCTTGTGTTAAGCGCATAAATAAATGATCTGAATTCTTGTGTAGTTGGCTTCTGCTTTTTACTTTCAGTGTATCCTTGTTTTTCTATGCGAAGCGAAGACGGAAAATCGGTGAAAAGTGTGTCTGTTGTGGAGGGAAAGCGCCGCCTGGAGCTTAATGCAGCTACCGCGAGGCCAAAGCGATTTTTCCCGCCTGCGTCGCGGATTTTCCACGGCTCGCCCTTTGATTTTCCTCCATCCGATCAGCCAGCAACTCACTCGCCTGCGGCAGGACCTCTATCCGTCCCATTGCCACTCCTGGCATCGCGTCTTTGGCGTCATCGTTGTCCTCGCGTCGTCCGACGGCGCCCCCGGGCCCCACCAGGGTGGCCACCGCCACCACCACAGCCACCAGCATCAGGGCCAGGGAGGTCGGTGCGGAGGGGGACGGGGCAGCGGCGTTGGCTGCATTTGGATGGACGAAAAGCGATAAGATTTTGGTCACAAACAGTTCCCGATAAGACGTACCTTGGACGGGGTCGGCGCGTGAGTTGCTGGCGAAAACGGTTTCCCTCGACTCGAGCACGGGCGCCTTCTGCGGCCGGTCGCCCTCCACGGACTCCTCGTTGCTCCTCCAGTACAAGGTCGACAACGAGGCCACGCACTGCAAGATCCATCAAAAGGGTATTAGCTGGTTTTATACTTAAACTATGACGTAACTATAAAGTCGAATTTCCCTAACTTCTAAGCCCATCTAATTGGTACTAAAAAAAAAACGCCTTACGATATTCAAAATATTAAAGCCAATCTTTTAAATTAAAATATTCAACTGAAATAAAGAAAATATGCAAAGAAGACTTTTCATATTCAAAAAGGATAAGAAATGAACTAAGCTTTTAACAAACTTTAAACCAAAACAACAACCTCTACATAAATTTCAGCTCAAGAAGTTCGACAGTAATGAATATTATATAAGACCCACCTTTAGCTTCATGTCGCCGTTGCGAAAATGTTTCTGCTCCACCCGGAACTGTAGTCCCAATACGGAGGTCTCCAGACCCTCGCGTCCCGAGACAATGGTGTCGTACACTCGCAGCTTCTGGGGCTCCGCGGCCTCTCCATTCACAAACCAGGATAGATCGACGGCGGGCTTGGACCGACCGGCCGTACAATTGATTCGGACGTAGTCTCCGATCTGGTAGCGGGGTCTTCCTCCGCTGATCTTGGGAGGTCCTTGATCCGGAAGAGCTTAAATTCGTAGAGAAAAAACCATGTTTTTAAAACGGTAATTTCAATTTGACAGTAACTGTCCAGTTGGGGAATGGCTGGGGAGTGTGGGAGTAACAGGATTCCGCAATAAACCTAAGCCGCCAAAGGAAAAACAAGGGAGCTTTGGGGAGAATTCAAAAGGACACTAAAGTCAACGGAGCGCAGCCGGAAATTCAATAAAAGTTCCAGCCGCTGATGCACTAACGGACATCGGATAAAATTGCAAACAGCACAAAAATAAGAGAAAAATGCGATAAAAATAAGAAGGGGACCCAATAAAAAGGTCCTGGCTAAAGTGTCAACACCCTAACAATAAATGTGAAAATTTTATTGAATTTCTTTCGCATCGTTTTTATTGCAAATCTTGATGTTGAATGTATATATTATATTTATTGAATTCCCAGAGCTTTTATAATTATTTAAATGTAAAATTATGAGCTGTCATCTGTCATTAAGGAACTGTGGGACTCTCCCATAGATATGAGGACTCTGCAAACGGAAACGGAAATGGTTTCGACTTGATGTTGGTTTTCCAGTTGTTGTTTGCCAAAGGGGCCCCGAAAAAGGCGTTTGGCGAGTGGGTGGTGAGCTGTGGCATATGCCCGGCTCGTCCTGCTGCCGAAGCTTTTAAAAACTTTGATTGAAAGCCAAACAGAAACAGCCGGGACCGCAGTACGAGCAGCAGGGGCAGCAATACAACCGAACGGAAAGCCAGAAAACAAAAGCACAACAAAGGCCCCCGGTTAGAACAAAGACTCAGTCCACACTAAACAATAAAAGGGAGACAGCCATTGCGCACGGAATGGGGGCTGGGTGGCGATGTCCTGGATGTCCTGGAAGGCGTTAAAGGGCCCACTGAGCCACGCCCACGCAAAAGTTTTATAATTGAACAAACGAAATGTCAACGCCAGTCCAAAGCGCTCCACACTGCACGTGTATACATAAGTGGGGCCTAAGACCGGAAAAGGATATTCCATTACACTGATCAAAATTCGTATTTTATATTTAACTAAAGAGAAATTTCAGAAATTGTAGCCCAGTTTCTACTTAAAATTACGAAGCACGTAAACAACTCCTTGGCAGTTTCGTTTGTGTTTCCAATTTGTGGCGGCGTCTTAAGTAAATTTTTGACATCGCCCCGAAGGAAACCCGGGCCTGCCAAGATCCGACGGACAGACAAGTCCAAAATTGAGTTAAACTGTTAAGCCTTGGCCAAAACTTGCCTTCGGGCTGGGACTGGAGTGTATCAGGACTAAAGGAAGTTCACTAAGCTTATTTGGCATTAGGAGCATGAAATCAAATGAAGCCTGTCAAATGCAGTGCAAATGCTTTTTGACTAAGTAAACACAATTCCGATTGAATTGTGAATAAAGCTGATTGGGCCAGGATTCTCATCGTCTTCGTCGAAGGAGCCGCACAGTCCCAGGTGTAAGTCCATTGACGCGTCGGCCGAGAGACAAGGCCAATTCACTTGACTGGAGATTAACTTGGAGGTGGTATTTAGTTTCTGTAACTGATTGGTTTGTTTCCCCTTTTCCAGGATTATAATTTTGAAAGTAAAATTTCATATTTAATGGAGTCCGTAGAGTTTTTCTCTTACATAGGAAAGCGTTCATACATTCTCACATGTTTCAGCAGAAATACCCTTTTATTTAGTGTTGATTTAAAGTCCATTTCCCCACAGAAACTTTCAAGAGCAAATGTCAAAGTCAGTGCAGGTTGCCCGGCAACCAATCCTTCCCCTTGGACGCAGCCACAGATTCTGGGCCACCAGCCAACCAGCCAGGACCAAATGGCCGCAATTTCTAATTAGAGTTATAAGTTTTCGCAGGACTTTCAGCTCCTCTGGTCGCAGGGACATAGCAGAGTGTAAGAGGGGGCTAAAGGGCTGGATACTTACACACAACAACCATGTCGCCATGTTCGGTGACGGTTTGGAAGGAGGGCGCCTCGCCAGAAACCTCGCACCGGTAGCGTCCCGCCGACTGCAGATTGACGTTGCGGAGCGCAACAATCGCGTCACTCGAGTTGTGCAACTGCAATTAAAAATGGTAGTGAAAAGTACGGTCATCACTAGGGGATAGTAAATGCATAAAGGTCGAAGTAATAAATACCCTTTCAGAATCAATAAAAATATTCCAATCTTTTATTTTCAGTTAATTTCCCTCTCCTTAATTTTTAGTTTAAGTCATATTTTTTAATTTCCATTATGAAAGGATAACAACTAATACGCCTGTTTAAAAAAAAGGGAAATCTGATGAATAATGGCCAGCCAGGAGATGGAAGATGGTTAAAATTAATGTAACGAAAAGTGGGGAAAGTTGCAATGCCCTCTCAACCGGACCGACCCCTTAACTCCTGGTGTTGTCATTGGCAGTTTCATTGGCATCGGCCAGGGTCGGGACGGGACGCGGAGAAAGGAGGTCCTGCAGCCACTTTGGACGTTAATGTAACGTAATTGCTTTTGAAAACTGCCGCAGCAGCGCTTGTTTTTCATGCTGCCTCGTTTTTTTCTGCATTTTTTACTTGTTTTTTTGTAAATACCTTTTAAATGCCCGATATGGCCAGCCTCGACCCCCATCCCTTGGCCGCGTTTCCCCCGTGGTGGAGGGAGGGTCAACGCTGAATGCCTGACCAAAAAAGGGTTAGGCAAATATTTCACTTGAACTTTAAGCCATTAAATCCGGGTCTAAGCCGGTAGGGTTCGGCGTGGCGATTCGTGGAGGAGGATTCAGGGGTCTAAGGAGATCAGTTGCTTGTTGTTTATCCGGCCAGTAGCGGGGAGGAGACCTCCCCACCCACACTTTGTTATCTGGCCAAGCAGAAAAGTGCACTTTGTTATCTTTTATTGCGCATTCCTTCCCCCTTAGCTGTTGTTGCTTTAACCTAATTTATAGTTGGCCACACAAACACACGGATTCGGACCGGGACACGGACACGGACAGGTAGAAGAGCTGAGCCCAGGCCCAGGTAAACCGCACGTCCAAGTCCCGTCCGGCTAGCTAGACCAACTATTTTCCAACTGCAATAAAACAAACCAAAACAACAGCAACAGTGGCAGGGGAAGGGATATATGTATCGCCCCTCCCCCCCAGTCACTCAAATCGATTATGCTAAAACAATATCCAGCAAATGGAGCTGAACACAGTGCCTGGCCATCGCGCCCCACCACACATCCGCATCAATTGGTTATCGCCAACTGGCATCTTCTGTAACTCCCATGGTGCGATTCCTCCTCTTTCTGCCCGACATCAAAAAGTTCACCGTCGGGCAGCCAAAGGAGCAGTAGAGTACAGTGGGCAGAACACAACCTAGTGCCACTAAATGTAATTAAAATTGGAATTAAACAAAAGTAAGTTTAATGAGAAAATGTTTTTTGAAACTGTCAATTGAAGTCTTTTGTTTTCAATGCTACAAGGAGTTCGAGTTCCGAGGGGATCCCTTAAATTTCTGTGCCCATTGTGCCCTCCGAAACGGAAACCGCTTTGCGGTAATGTGGAGCGTGTACGGAGCTCTCTTAACGGAATGCGCTGCGGCGGCAATGGCGAGGATAACGCGCTTTATGGACACTCTCCTGGCCACGCCCACTACGGCCGGCAAAAGCGCAACTTGAAATATTTATTGCACTTAAAGAGCGACAGAGACGGACGGGGCGGTGTGGGTTTGGGAAAGCAGATTTCACTTTTTCGGTGGCCGATTAGTAAAGGGAAGGGGGAGGAGGTGGAAAAGCGGGGCATGTCGAATGTAACCATCAACTGGCGGCGATTGTCTGCTCACGTGCTTATCTAAAACTCGCTTTTGCTATTCCTCCCATTTCATTTTCCAAAAACCCATCGCCATCGCCCAAAGCGATCCCTTTTCCTCTTTTCCAGGAAGTGCCTGCGAGGGGCGGATATTCCGGGGGCGGGGCCCCGTCTAGTGCATCGTTACGTGCCAAAGTTTCGGTGGCAAAAATAATGGAGCAGCGCCAGGCCAAGTGCCCTGCACTCATTCTCGTTTTGCGGTCGATTAAACAGTTCGATCGGTGAATGTTTTATCTGTCTTAGCATATGTTTGGCATGCCATCTGTATCTGCTCTCGGATTTCGGAGAAGTTCCAGGCAAGTACATAAAAAATAAAGTTAAAGTTTGAGAAGGGAGTCCTTCGAAGAAATAAGGCAGAGGGAAACTTTGTTGCTGGCTTATTAGAAGTAGATTTAATTTGTCTTAAAGTATGGCTTAGTTCATCATCCTGCAGAGTTCCAAGTACGAGGATACACAGTAGAGTCTGGCAGTTGCTTTGTCTTCGAGTCCTTGCTCTACAGTCGCAGTCCTGCGAAGGTAAGCCATTGTCTTCAAAGACAAGCAGTCACCTATCGTATCCTGGCAAACACACACGCAGACCATAAAAAGGAAACATGAAAGCTAAGGATACACAGAGGTTCCAGGGAGAGAGAGGGGCTTCTATTTCTCACAGTGCACGAAACACATAGAAAACAGAATCCTGCGTCCTGCATTGTTGTTTCCACAAAAGTATGCTACGTTATTTTTAATGCTTAGTTTTAGTGCGACACCACCCGAACTTTTCATTGTTTTCTTTTCCATTTCTAGCGAGGATTCCGGGGGGAGATGGTGGCTATACTCACATCAACGCTAACACCTGACAGCAGAAAGGTCTGGGCGGGGGGCATGTCCCGGGGCACGTAGCGGTAGAACTCGTTGCCATCCTTGTACCATTTGACGGAGTACAGGGCCTCGCCATCCAGATCATAGAGGCACTCCAGTTGCGCCATGGAGCCCTTAATCACGTACTTCGGAATGCGAACCTCGGCCAGTCTCAGGCCGGCAATGCTGATATCTGCAAAGGACAAGAGGATGCGATTAGTCATTAAATTGTTAACCCATTACACATTCAAAAATTGAATTAATCAGTTTATCAGTTATACTTTGTTTATTTTTTTAAAGCCCATTTAAAGCTTTAATTAACTGGGTGGATATCCGGCAGGTAGCTGATTGATTTATGTTGCTGACAATTTTTAATTAATTACCAAAGTTTATTTGCATTGGACGACCGGCCGTGTCAACCGAAGCACGAAATGAGCGATGGCCTCCGCCCGGAGACCCTTTATTGCATAATGTATACTTTTTATAATTTATAAAAAACATTCCCTTGTTTTCATTTGCTCATCAACTCCTTTTTCGTTTAATTTGTTTGAGTGCCGTACATCGAGGGGGTGGGTGTGTTACATAATATAATAAAGATTAATAAGTCAATGTGCTGACAGGGAATGATGTTTTGGTAAAGCAATGATTGAAGGACCTATCGATGTATCCATCTATGTAGGTGGGCGGACCATTTGTACGGCCCACTTGGCCCGGCTCGTTTCGGCTCTTGGCTCTTGTAACATTTTATGGCAAACTTGTTTATTGTCAATATTGACAATGAAACAAGCTAACACACAATGGTTAGCGGGCTGAGGGGCGGGGGTATTGATATATTGAGGATGTGCAAGGCACACACACCGACGCCCACCCATCCAGCCTGAGCCACATTATTACATCGCCTGTGGCTGTCACTCCAAGGAGACGATGCTCGCTTGGCTCGGCTCGACTTTCAGTTTCCACAGGATCTCCCACCAATCGCTGCCCACATGACAAGTGTAATAAAATGTGAAAGGATATTATTGTACACACATCCATCCGGATGACTTGCAATTGTTGTCGCCAGGATTGACCCAAGTGCAGTGTCATGTCCAGCCGAAGAATGGATGATGAGAGACATTATAGCAATGAGTTTTTAAGCTTCGCAGAATCCCCAATCGAAGTGATTGAATTAGAGCAGGGAAAACAAGGTCAAGAGTCGAGGCAGCAAATGAAAATTAAAAGTAAATCAAATATGTTTTAAGTGAATTCCAGCTAATTGTTGCCTAGCCCTTCAGAAACACATTTAAGGAGGCTTAGAGTTGAGAACTAACAAGCCACCAGGACTGCCAATAAACCCGACCGACAGGATATTCGTGCCTGTGTGCATATATATAGTGCATTTGTATTTGTTGCCATGGAGATGCCACATCCCCACGCCCGGATACCATTCACTTTCAGGTGAGGCTGCGAACAGTTCTTTAACCAGCCACTTGCAGCAAGTACGTTGCCACATTTTGCTGCAAAAGTTTCGCCAAGTGACAGGCAACCTGCCTGGATGCTAGCATGGGAAGGACTAACCCAGAGAAGGGAGACAGGGACATTAATGAGACTGCATGGGTGAAGTTTTTGGTAGAGATTCTCTCCACAAGGACTGCGTTCTGCGTGTGGAATGAACTCCTTTGGCTGACATCCAAAACAAAGGAAAAAATTCTACAAAAAACCAAGAAGAATAGGTTAAATAAATACAGGAAAACGGAACCCAAACAAAAAACTTTCATTTTATTCAGTTTGCAAGTGAATTTAGGTTACATGGCTCTGCTGGCTTCATTAATTTCGCTTAAGAGTCGAACTGCAAATGGAACTGTGACGCAAACCCAACAGCGTTACAATAAAAGGATATATGCACTGTACAGGTTGTCCTGGCTAAGAGGACATCCGCCATGAAAGTACGGAAAAGGTAAGCTGGTAGATGTATCACTGTAGCATCAATACAGGCAACAGCCGTTTCAACGAAACTTTCTCTTTTGGGCAATTTCGGTAACTTTGTCATTTCGGCGCCTTGACTTTCTCACAGATACACCCCCGCAAGGAACTACACACACCCGGCGCATGCAGAATGCCAACGGGACACACAATGCCTCTTCTTGTATCCTTCGATTTTTGCTAAAGTCAAAGTCGGGGCTTGAGGGGAATTAATATGCTCAGGCTGCAACCTTTGGCAAGTGAAAAATCAATTTCCCATTCACTAGCACTTTGAGAAATAATTGATTAGAAAATTAAGGACTTCAAGAGGAACTGTAGACGAAATACAAATCTCCCAGCTATATAGGTTTTTAAGGAATTGGTACAAAATATATTTATTATATCCCCACTTATTTTTTCCTTGTGCATTTTTCGTAAAAGAAAACCCGAATGATGTTCATCCCTTCGCTGTTGCTTCATTTTCTTCTGTCAACTTTTTCTGTGGGCGACAAAAGTTTCCTTTCATACTTCATTGGGGTTAAGTGATTAAATTTGCAAAGGACGCAAAAATACCAAGACATTTCCACAGCCAAAACTAACTGAAAAGCTTGCCTAATGGTGAATGCGAAAAAGTAAAAGAAACTTTCTCACATATGACGCTTAAATTTATGCGCGTCCTGTCCCATGTTCGGGGGGACATCCTTCCCTTAGATATCGGACGTCACACGTGTATAATTGCTAACAATCCGCCAAGATTTGGTGTCAAATGATCTCAGCGAATGTCTTAAAGAGGTTGGCAAACTTTCTCGACCTTTAAAGGTCCTTTGATAGTCCTTGGAGTTTTACCATTGTACCAGTTAATAGGCGGCAAATCATGTTCGATTCAAATGCGCCTTGGGGGACATTCAAAAAAGCAGAATCAAAAAAGTACTAGCTCCTGGCTCATCTGTTGCTGCAGCTCCCCGTGGCGGGGATTGTTTGAACTGGCATTGGTCCTGAATCGGATTTTTTGGTAGTTCCTGCAAGGAGAGGGTGGGGGCATGGTGGGTGCTTGAGGCAGGTCAGTGTATCGCTTCACTTCTGCCGGACATCTTTAATCTTTGGCAAAAAGTTAGCCTCGTTAGAGAGTTTTCCTTTTCCAAGGCTCACTGTTTTTTTCCACTGTTGATGTCCTTTCTTCTCTAGATGCTATTTTTTTTCTGTTTCGGACCTCGAGGCCGGTTCAGGCTTAATATCCGCTGCCAGTGCCGGTTTTTGTTGTTGCCTGCCCTTGGTTTATTAGTAGTTCGTGCCAGGGCACTAAGGATACAAGGATGCCGGGTAGCCAGGATGCCAGGCCAGGATTTTCCAGCCAGTAGATGAAAGCAGCCAACAGCCATGAGCCAGGACCCAGGAGCCAGCAGCCGAAGCTGTTTGCCTATGTAAATGTCTGCACATGAGCCAGGACACCGCCCAATCCTGCCACCCAGCCGGGACAAACAATGGTGGTGCGTGCGTGTGTGCCCTGGTCCTGTTCCTTTGCTCCCACTTTGGCTCGTAGTGTGGCCACTGCCCGAGGTAGCAATATTTGCTTTCTGCGCTCTCATCATTTGCATATAATGGCTCTGTAAAAGTTCATAAGGATCTTGGCCAGGACATGGCTGCGAGGATGCAGGGCAGTGCCTGCAATTCGATTGTGGAATTTAATAAAAACACGTTGCGGGCTATCTGCATTTCCCGGGAGTGAAAAGGACTACAGTAAAAGCCAAGTTGCCAAGGAATGGCGCCTTTGTTGCTTGATTTATTTGGTCAACATTTTTCGAAATAGAATTGTTGGGAGAATATATTGGAAAAATGCTTAAAAATCTTCTGCATTTTGTTACCAGTGTGTCGGAACTATATTTTGCTGAATTCGATCTAAGCCAACTAAACCGTGACTGGAAACGATGAAAGGCATTCAACGGTTTTTACAGCAAAAATATTTTGACCACTCCCCGACTGGCTATCTCCTGTCGACTTCCCCAGTCGCCAGAATGGAAAAATATTCGCGATTCCCGCTTGGCCTGGCTTTAATGTGTCTGGGGGCCAAGGGGCAGCTGTGGCGGTAGCCTCTGCCTCGGGGGCGTGGCAGGGAGGGCAACAATTACTCCAGCCCTCCCCGGGGCAACATCAAAAGCGGCCCGGGCGGGGGGCAAGGATAAAAAACCAGAGGCGAAATTTGTATGGAAAATGAAAAGAAAACAGGGCGAAATTATGATTAGGGGGCAGAGCTGGACCCGGAAGCGGGATACGGATTCCATGGGGCCCGGGTTCAAATGGAGGTTAAGCTGGACCCTGGCCCCTCCCCTTTCGACTGCATAAATATTAAATTGCTGAGACAATAAGATAACGCCTGGACTTGATTAGGGCCAAGGAATGAAAAGTAAAGGGGCGTATCCATAATTTGGGGGAGGCAGGCGGGGATTTATTTTTAATTCAGGGGGAGTGGCCTGCATCCCTAATTATTTTCCTGATGCGCTAGTGCAGGACTTTAGCATCTGATGTCCTTCATCGTCATTTTTACGCACATCCTCGTCCATGAATTTCAATAAACCCATCGCCTACCCATTGCCTTTGTCCATATTTATCGATAAACCATGATTTAGGCTCATTATTTGCTTTATCCTGGCTCACACACACACGCAGATGGGACTGTTTGCAATTGTGTTGGTGTTAGGCCATTTTCCCACACATCATGGCCAAAAGCAACAGAACAGAATCAACAATGAGAACAACAACTAGGACTGGCCGTCTTTTGAGTAACGCCATTATATTCATTAGCAGAACACACACCCACTCGGAGGCACTGAGAGAAAAAGGGTTTTAAAACTTAACAGTGGTTAGAATTAAGTATTAAGTAGGCGCTACTATGTACATTTCTTTAAAATTTCTTTGGATTAACCCTTTTAAGATTAGAAACTTATTTTCTTGTTGTGTATTTAGCGGCTTGGCAAGCAAATTGTTGCTATTGTCATGCATTGCACATATCCTGGCGCCCTCTATTTTCTTCCTACAACTTCTCAATTTACACATGTGTGTGTGTGGGAGTTTCCTTCCTTTAACTGTATTTATTTTGGTGCTTTTCCTGCCCTCCCAGCCTCCTTCTATCCGCCACCCAGCCTTTCCTAGAGTTTGTTTGCTCTGCTGGCTTTTTTTCCTGCTGTTATTTTCGCTGACTGGCGTCAGTAATTTGCTCCTTATTGAGATGTTTGTTTATTTACCGAGCAATTTGTATTCATTGTGTGGCTCAAAGACTAGCACAGCGCCGGAGGGAAGGGGAGGGGAGGGGCTGGTATCCCTCAAGTTTACGATGTGCTTGGTAAGTTATAGTTTCCGCAACTCATTTGGCCGCTTTGGTTGGCTGGAATTGATTTTTATGCCGCCATCAGCTGGTCAGTAGCCTTCCCGGCCTTTCTCCATTTCGGCCAATTTAATTGTTTATTTTGGTGGTCTCCTCTGTGGGTTATGGGGTAGAGGGTGGAGAAGGACTCGACCATTAGCCAGCCAAGTTAATTTATTTGCAATTAGTGGGATTTTTTCGTGGCAAAAAAGGATTAATGGCTGGCATAGCTAGGGTTTAATATTGTATGGAAAATTCTCTGCATTTTCGGGAAACTTTTTCTATAAGCTTGTGGCTGCACTCAGATTTTTAGGGGTTCATTCTGCTTCACCCACTCTTTTTAATTTATATACAAATGAGCTTCGAGCCTTGAGGTAAGTCAAAAGTTTTCCCAGGAAATTGTCCAACAAAAATTGTTGCAACTCTATCATGTAATATGCAATCCTCATAATACAGCACCCGAAACTTTTGCTGCACTTGAACTTTGGCCCCCGAAACGGGTGGAGTGGGATGGGAAACCCACACAGGGGGCAGGGAGGAGAACTGCACACGTCGCCTCTGGGCTGAAGTCGGAACATTTTGCTAATGGAGCTTAAAATTTATGTAAGCCATTGTCGAGCTCTAGGCCCCTCTCGGCCGCCTCCGCCGCCCATGTCATGCTTGCATAAGTGCAATCCTGGATAGGGGGGGGGTTAGTGGGTGGCTACAAAAACATATTGCATACTATTGTGCATGCAAGCTGAAAATTAAAAGCGCTTACGTTGGCACAAAAAACAAAGGGACCTCCAGCCAGGACCCAGTGCAGCATGAAGGCGAATTACAAACGAAAGGAATGCGTAGCCAATGGGCCAGGCCAAGTTGTCACCCCAAAATGGAAATGAGATTCCATCAGCTCCAGTCCAATTATTACCAGAAAAGCCGCAGATGAAAAAAGAAACTTCTCCCTTCCGTTGTGATTTTATAACTCGAGAATATTAATGAGAAAAAAAAACAGAATCGAAAAAGGGTAATCACAGTTTAAAATATTGTTTACTGACATTTCTTTAATTAAACCTGAAAAGTAGAGAAAACGACTGCTTTTTGGCACAAGCTGCATCTGCTATTGAAGTGAAATGATACTAAAGCTAGAGCCAAAAGATAAAGGATAACGCTGATGACGATAATGTCGCCGATTTGCCACATGAATACAAATATGTACAAATACGAGGAGGAGCAGTCGAGCCACTGAGCTCGTCCCATTTTTCTGCAACGGGGGCAGGAATAATTTAGTGCTTTGTAGAATAAATGTTTCAGTTAAAACTTAGCAATTCGTTCGAGATACAAAGACAACAAAAATGTAGGGGAGAAAGAAGTCAGAGGCAGCAACCCGGAACCAGGGAAATTGTTGAATTTTTCATCCCGTTTTCCCCACACACTCGTGGGAGCTATCCCCTTGTTATCCTTGCATCTCTCCTTTTGTCCTTGCGCTGGCTTCTTGTTGTAATTACTCTCCGGATCTGGTTTAAGCCATTTGTTTGACTTGAAATTTATCTGGATATTTGCCTTTCCTTGACTGCCTTCGTTCCTTCTTTTTTTTTTGGATAGCCTCCGAAAAAAAAGTTCCTTTTTTTTAGATGGGAATTAAATTAAGCCATTACTAATCCAGTGGAGGAGCCTAATCCGACATTTGGCAATCGATAGACACTGTTGCATAAAATTGGGTAAATGGCATTATCCTGCTTTCACTTGCTTCCTTTTAATTGGTAAACTATTCGCAACAGTTGTGTAATGCTTTCCATTTCCCATTTAATTTGAATTGTTTAACTTTCGCAATCTCTGGCACACACAAAAATCAATTGAAATTCCTCCTAACCCAAGCCAAACGGAATTGTTGATGCGATTAAGATTCCTGTTGCTCAGTGTAAAGTGGCGCGGGGGAGGGTGCCTGGGTCCTGTTGCGGTAACCCCAAGGACTCTCGATAGCCATCAGTGGGCTGCAAAGGACGAGGAAGTGCGTCTTGTCGCTGGCTGCTTATTGAGGCTTAGATCCGATTTGCCAAAAGACAAGCCGCCCATGAAATTGTTTGTTTATTGAAAAATGATTGTAAGGGGAGACACCCAAGCCACGCACAAAGTATTCAATATATATATTTATATATATATTTTTGGTATATATATAAAGATTGGGGAGACACTGGATCTAATGGGAAGAGGATTTGTGTGAGAGCCAAGACCAGAATCCGAAACCAACACAGGCCACAAAAGCAACAGTAGCAGGAGTCACAGACCAACAACAAGTTTGGAGTACAGTGAGAAAACTTAGGTAAAGATACCTCTAAGATAATATAATATAAGAGATTATCTAAATATACTTAAAGATTAAAAATAATATATTTTAAACATATGTTTAATTGGATAATCATCATCTTTAAACCTATTTCATATCCCAAAAAGAGGCTTACATAAATCCTTCATATAAACCAGAATTATTCCAGTTTGTTAATTGAATGAAAGTATTTTCTCTCAGTGCCGGAATCCGGGTGGCTGGCAGGCGATGCGATTAAGCGTTAAGATAACCCGACAGCGAGCCTTAAGCCGCCAAATGGTCTGTGAATGTTGGAATGTTGCCCGTTTCTTGCCGCTTTTTCGCCTGCTTTTTGGCCCTGGGCTTTTGTCGGCTTTTGGGGCCCATTATCATTTTTGAAATCAATCTGTTTACAAGGCATAAAAGTTTATGCATACAGATGTATATTTCACTCGGCTGGCCCTCCTCGTTTTTGATTGTGTTCTGATTGCTTTGTCGCTGTTTGAAAAATCGTTTGTTGATTTTTCCATTTCAGTCTAAGTTTCTCTCTGGCTTTTTGTTGGCTTGTTTTTTTTCCCCCCATTTTATCTGTGGCACTATAAATTTGTGTGTTTTTTAGTCGCCATGTTGCGGCTGATGAGTGCTTTATGTGCGAGTGTGTCTGTGTGTGTGTGTCTGATTCGAGTGTTTGTGCCACAAAAGGCGGCGACTGTTGCCGTTTGTGTGCATTGATTGAGTGCATTGAGTTGTTGAAGTTTGTTGCCAACAGTTGCCTCCCTCCCTTCCTTTCTCCTCATCCAACCCCCCCATAAACAACAGTTGGCCAAAAAGTTGCCTGCCTTTTTGCGGTTTTGTGATATGGCCAACCAACAAAAGCGGGCCAAAAGCTGAGAAGAGTGGGGAAAAAATGTTGACAACAGATTGCACTGGGCCATGTTTAAATGGTTGGGCCAAGAAAAGTGGCAGGCGGTGAGGCGGAGGAAAGCGAGCCTGTTGAACATCCGAGTGGAAATAGAAAAAAGGGACTTAGATAGAGATTCAAACTACTGCCAAAGAATATTGTGTGAAATCCCAAAGAAGTAATCCCCCAAATTTAAAGTATCATTTTTTTTATTGAAATTTAACGCAAGGAGTGTTGCGTGGGTGGACAAACAAAATATCATAAAACACAAAGGTCACACCCACTGGCAACGCCTCGTTTACATAAAAAAAAATGTTAAAAAGTCGTGGAAAAGAAATCCCCAATGGCTGGCTACAGTGGCAGACATTAAGGTAAGTGCCCCGCCAAGAGTCTCAATTACCGCAATCCAACCCAGGCCACCTTTGTCGCCTTTTGACTAATTGTATTAGATGAATTGCGAAGCCTTAATCATATAGACGCCTTTGTCGTTATTTTACTCGTGTTTCCACTTCATCCGAATCCGGTCATTAAGAAAGTGCAGTTGGAAATGAATGTATATATCCTCAGATATATATATTGTATATATGGATGTGGGTGGACTGACTCAATGACATTACTCCCTTGACGTTTTTTGCCTGACATTTTCCCTTTTTAAAAATTATATGTATTCGGGACTCATATACCCATTTCAAGGGTGGAGTTTTCTTTTGTTTTTGAGGTTACTGATTAAAATATTTAACTTATTTGTAGTCCTGTTTGATCCACTTTTGTTTTACGAGGTATCAATGAATACATTTCATTCACTCTGGCATATTTTCTTAGGCCTGTCTTGGTTTTATGTTGCATCCGACTTGCCTTTGCCTTCGCCTTTGTCTTTGTCTTTGGCTTCCATTTCTGTTTTTGTGTCCGACACCTGTCCCCCTGGCCCTGCCACGCCCCATTCCGCTTGGGCCGCCTACGCTGCGGGCTTTATTCAATTTCAAGTTTCATTTTACTGCTCGGCTCCTTCGCTTTCTTTGTTGCTGTCCCTGGTTTGTCTTTTCCTGTTTTATATTTAACTTTACGGTTTACCTTTTTTCTTATTTAATTAATTTCTCTGTCCGTCTGTGTGTGTGTGTGTGTGTGTGTGGGAGTGTGTGCGAGGCGGTGGGGTCTGGGATGTGGGTCTGCGAGTGGGCGGGTGTGGACATGGTCAAAAGCCCTTTGGCCTGTGCCTGGGAATTCTCCGCTGCGGGTCGAAAACGAAATGTATTTAAGCTCCTGCCGTTGCTCAGTGTCGTCTGCCCCATACTTTTTAAGTGCTGCCTGTTTTTTCATCGGACTTATAAAATTTAATGACCATAGTTGGCAATTATCATTTCGGTAATTTTTCTCCCACATGCGATAAAATTTTAATTATGAAATAATATTGTCATAAAATTGCATGCAAATCTGTGGTGTCGTCCCGCCACGACCCCCCTTGTCGCATTTATCATTAATCGCCAGTAGTAGTTTCCATTGTGGCATTCAATTTTATCTAGTGTTACTGCAAAAAACCCATAAATTATGCAAATTTTTAATGAGCAGCCGTAGAAGGATTACCCAGGACCTGGCGGGATCCTGGGGGGGCAGGAGGCGGCCTTTTCACTGCCAATTAGAGAGTGTCTCAAGGCTTCCGGCTGTCGCAGCTGTGTGGCATTCAACATCCGCCAGCCATTTTGGGGCCACAATTAAAACATAAAAGTCACTCATACGTCATGTAGGCCGCCCCCGCATATTCGGGTGGGTGTGTGCCGTTGCTTTGTGAGCATTTATGACATTTGTGCACAGCAGGATCCCCCTTTCGGGGCGAGGCGAGACGGGTCGCCACCCCTTTTAAATAATGCGGTCCCACGCAGAACAGAAATTGTTGCCTACATTTGTGGGCCGAACACCGCGGAATGGCGGCAAGAGTGGGCGGCTGGGGAGGGGGCGGGGCCGGGAAATGCTAGGCCCGGAAAACACACCAAATGTCGAATGGAAATACATCCCAGTGACGGTGACTGAGGAATATTACACAGTATAATTTATGGCTATTTGTCTCGACTAAATATTCATTTAATGTTTTCATTTTTAGCGCGGCATGTGCTCATGGCGAAAATCTCCTGGAAATAATTAGTCGAATATCTAACAATAAATGGATTTTGTTTGCTTTGTCAAACCGTTTCTCATTTTTCGTTTGGAGCATTTTAATGAACTTTTAAAATATTCATACGTACAAATTCTGGGAACATTTTCATCGAACACATGACGTCTGTTGAAAATATTTAAACTGTTTATTTTTGTGAACAAATTCTATTAGTAATGATATCAGAATGCAATTAGGAAACTTTAACAATAAACTACGAGATAATTGTTTTCTGTTTAGTTTTGTTCCATATTTAGTTTAAATTAATTTGGTGGCCCTTAAATATTTATTGTTTCCCTTTCGGCGAAATTCCAGCCATTTCAATTATCCGTGTGGGCCTTGTGTGTGTTTTTAATGCATAATTTACACACGTCTCCCATGGTGCCTGTCCCACATTGCGATATTTTATTTATATGCCAGTATTTTTTCACAATTTTGTGTTTGTTATTTGTAATAGCAGTGCGCCGCCCCCACGCCTCCTCCTCCTGCGACGTTTGTTTGCCTTTGCCTTACAACGAAATATAATTTTCACATTTCTCCTGCCGCCTTGCCCTTTTCTCCTTTTTTGTGTTGGCGTAGCGACAACTTCTTTCACTTCCGCTATGCCACGACACTTTTCCTACTCCTGGTTGGGTGTATATGTGTGTGTGCTCGGGAAAGTGTGTTTTCCTATGTAAATGTGTGAAATTGCTACGTGCGTATGATATTTCCCACATGAGGCGCCACACGAGTCCTGGCTGCCAGTCGGCTCTGCACGAGTCATGTATGCCTTTTGTTATTATTTTTTCTTTTATCCTTCCCAGGTCCTTCCCAGGCGTTGCTTCTGCTAACTACACTCGGATTAAAATTCTATTGGCTAATGATGCCTTAAGGTGTGCCTCGAAAACAAGCAAATAAATATTTGATATCCCCGAGTTCAGGTCTAATTAATGGCCGCCCTTGATTTATTAACAAGTATTTTCAATCTCCTCGCCAAAGTAGTTTCTGCAAAACACAAAGTTTTCTAATCCCCGACTTTATGTTGCTGTGCTGCTGCCTTTCCAGCTTTGTTTTATTATATTTTTACTCTTTTGTTTTGCTTTCCCCCCCCCACCCGGTTTCTTTGCTTTATGATTATTATTGTTGGCGCTACTTTCCCAGAGAAGTAAATATGAACGTCTCGCCCAGAGCTAAATATGTTGTAACTATAAAAATGCTCGTTGTTGTCTCGTTGCTGCTACAGTTGCTGCCGTTTGTGTGTGTGAATTATGAGTGAGGCAAACTTTTCGCAGTCACTGTGCCAAGGGGGTAAACATCGAAATGCGTTTAAGTCGACTGCACTTTGGCCCGGGGCTTCGCTTTTATCTCCTTCGTTTAGCTGCCTCCTTGGTTTATTTCCATTTTTTTTTTTCGGCCGCCTTATTTAGTTTCCTCGGAAGCTCCTTCCACGTCGACCTCGGTTATTGCTCCTTTTTATTTCCCTGATCCTGTTGGCCAACGCAAAGTCTAAGCGGTTTAGCTTGCAACTCCCGACTTGCAACTTGCAACTTGCAACTGAGGAATTCAAACGAAAGCTGACAACTCGCGACGAGTCAAAGTTCAACAGTCTGTCTCTTTTGAGGGGGCAGTGGGATTGGGCGTGGCACTTACATTACGGCAAAGCAAACAAAAGGGGCGGCAACACATGGAACGGGGCTGGCGAGGACATACCCTGCCAGTCCCCCGGGTAAGGGCACACAAAAATGGGCTGCCACGCCCGTTCGCTATTCCGCAAACAGGGGCGACAGTGCCTCAAATAAGTACTTCCATATAACAATTCGCCCAATGTATGTGCATGGAGGAGCTTCAGCTCATCAAGTGTCTGAAGACAGAGGAGCCAAGTGCTGGAAGAACGACGAACTGGGAAAGCTGGGAGCTCACAGCGCTGCAGGGCGGCATGAAAATTCTCGAGTGTGTAAAATGTTGAAAATGCATAATATTTTTTCACCCACACAGCCACCCAGTCACCCAGCCACACTGCCACACAAACACCCACTCACAAATACCCACACAGAGAGACACACTTAAAAAACAAACGAAAGGATAGACAAGGATCTGACTGCCTTATTGTCGCCCGGCGCTTATCGGGTTAAGAAAAGTAATCCCATTTGGAGTAATCCTCCGGAGATCCAACCATTTGATACCCTATTTTAATTGGAATGTAAAATAATAATATATTCACTGGACTATCTTTCGAGTTTTAAAGATAGAGAGAAATTCCATAAGTATTGTGGATATTTTTCTAGAATAAAGGACAATTTAATTCCTTAAATGTAGTATCCTTTTTTTTGATAAAGTAAATATTTTTTTAAATTAACCCATATACTCCGCATGGATCCAAATGACAATGGGCACCAAAGTAGAAAGCAAAACAAGCTTCCAAGCTCCAAGTAACGCTCATAATCAGACGATGGCGACACCGCCAGAGGAAAAGCCGAGGGGTTTCTGAAGGGAAAACAGTAGCGCTGGCTGGCTGGGGGGAGGATGGGTGGCAAGAGATTGAGCGGCAGCTGAAGCTCAAGAGCGAAATTGCAGTAAAAAAGGCAGCTGAAGTGCGCAGTCCTTAAATGAGGAAAGTTTAATGCTTTCATAAGCACAACAAATCCTAAAACAAACCCCGCCAAGCTCTTATTTTTTCCCCCGAACCGACCAAGTGAAAAATAGGCGAGCGCTGCGTGGCGCCTGGTAGTACCCGGGCATATCCTAGTGTATCCTGGCGTTTTATGAGCCGCCAGGCTGCTCTATCCCTTTCCTCCTCCTTTGTTGCGGCTGTGGCTGCTGCAGGTATAAAAATCAAGAGTTTGTTGTCTTTGGCTGCGGGGCAATAATTTTCCTCCATTTTTGCATTTCTTGCCTCCTTCGAGTCCCTTTCCCCAGCCCACCTACCCTCCCAGTCTCTTCGGTTCATCCTTTTGCAATGAAAGTGCACAAGTTTTGCGCTTAATGGGTCATTTGTCTTTTTTTATAGGGTTTACGGGTGGGTGTTTTTTTGGGGTGGTATAATGGTCATAGATGTGGAGTTTCGGGAGATGTCTCAAGGAGTTTCCAGGGGTTACACCAGCGAAAAAATATCGCAGAATGTGTTAGCTAAGTTAAAGTTTTGTCAAAAGCTTAGATTTATAGAAAATCCATCTACAAATCTCCTGGGGGTAGCCCCATAGATCCTTTCTATACACTTAATTCTTTTTTCCACAAATTCTAGCTTTAAACTCGTTTGATTTTCGAATATTGACACCGGCATTAAATTCTTGCCAAATAGACACAATCTCATTCGCAATTTAGGATTCCGAACCGGAGGGAAAAATGCACGCCGAAGCTTTTAAGCCAAATCAATTAGATGCCAGATGGAAGAGGTCTTCCACCTAGCCACAAACAATTTGGCCACGCTTAATGACCGTGGTTCAAAGGGGCGTGGCTGGGAGCGGAGGGTGACCACAATTAAACGCACGCAAATTGTGTGGCACACACATAAAACAAAAAATGCTGAGCAGAAATTATGGTCTCAAGTAAAAATTAAAGGCGAGCTTAACGAGCTTTCTGCAGCTCTTCTGTGTTGGCCTCTCATTCCGCTTTTCTGGTGTCTACTCTTCTGGCCAAGCTGGAAAATTGATGCATCTGACAGCCGGAAAAAAGATGAAGGAGCAGGACCATTAAAATGCAAGGGAGACGGAAAAGGAAAGGGAAGAGGAAGGAACTGGGGAAGACCGAAGTGGATATTAAAAGTACACGCAGCAAAGAGCAAACGAAATAATCATAATTTCTGCTAATAAATTTTATATATTGCCTGAAATTCTCCTTCCCCTTCTCCTTGCGGCCCCAAATGCCCCATTTCCTGACCGCCGCAAGTTCAAGTGTATCCTTAAATATCGGCAACCTGCTGAATCAGCTCCAATGCCGCCGCTTATGTGGCCATAAAACTTGAAGAGTTCTCCTCCATTTTCCACATCACGTGAGTTGGCTTGGCTAAAATAAAATTTTTAACATTTTCCTTTTGGACCAAGTACTTGGCAACAAAAAAGATGCCCTACAAAATGTTTCCCAATAAAGGCATAAAAAAATGTAATACAAAAAAACAACTAAGGATATTCTAGGATTTTCTTTTGAAACTTGGAAAGATCAAATAGAAATAATAACCCATATTATTTATTATTTAATATTGGTTGCCTGTTTTTATCTGTTTCCTTTTTAACTTTTCCAGGACTATGAATCTATGAATTTCTCGTTTTAATGTATTGGTGCTTCTGCATCTGTATAAAACTCACAGACACATTGTTTCTTTTTGCCAAAATGCAAAATGTTACGTTTCATAAATTCCGTTGCTTTAATTACAAAATTTGACTCTGGCTGCTGCTGCACAGATCCTTCTCCCCCGTCCGTCTGGTTGCTACTTTCCTTCAAAAACCAGGACATGCCCCACACACAGGAGGGCAGAAACAGGAGCAGGAGCAGGAGACTCTCTGGCACTTGGCTGGGCATTCACTCTAACGGCATGTAATTAGTGTGGCTCTATTAAAAAGGCACCGCCTGTGCAGCAGGACGCAAAGGATGCGGCGGGGAGGGGGGAGCTAACGTTTTTGCTTCGTTTCATGGAAATTAGTGTTTTAATGTATGCTAAATGCGGCCATTATCCTGTCATGTCCTCGGCTGGCAACTCTCGACTTAACTCGCCGCGACAACAATTGCCCGGCAGATCCAATGTCATTAAGTCCCGAATACACTTTATATATCGGGGATAACACGAATCCCAGCTCCCTCGTTATAAATAATTTTCAATTAGCAGGTGCTTCAATCTGCAGGATAATTTACTTGCTTCCACTAAGGAGAGGATGATGGGTGTGGCCGGGCCTAATTAACCCATCGATTGTCAATTGATTTGGCCGCCTGTGTCAGGAGTCAGCGCGGTTTGAGGCTTGAGGTCACCAATTTGGAGGCAAAGCAGTTGCAAATTGCGGTGACGAAGACGCTTTAAAACCGCAGACGAATTATCCTGCCAAAGGCCTTGACGACTCTTAAATTTATAATTTAATAAGAAGAGTCGACATTCCAGCCGCACATACTTCATTGTGCCATTCGATATCCCAAAAATCTCTATAGAATTCGCATTGAATGTTATGGCGCATTCAGTGAATTCTAAATTATCTCAGTCTGATGCTCCATGAAAATGTCACAAAAGAATGTCTCCGTTTTGCCAATATATGACAAGCTGCAAGGCAGCAACAAGCTGCAGGAATCGCATAAGGAGTCCGGGGTCCCTGGTCCCAGAGGCTGCTCGGGGGAAGTGGAGGTCGGGCCACAGAAGCCGTCTGTCTGGTGGATGGGAAGATGGCCAACTAGCGATAAGCCAGAAAAATCAAGAGGAAAAGCGTGGAGCCATGGCTAAATGAAATATTTATGGAAATGGCCAAGGAGCCAAAGAGGGAAACAGGATGAGGAATATGTGGCCGTTCAAATCGAGATATCCACTGCAACTCTCCTCTATACGTGCCGCAACAAACTTGCAGCGAAAAACACCATCGAATTGTGGGCAACAATTTTATTTATGGGCCAAAAGTGCCAAACAGAATTATGGACACTTGGCAGAACGCTTCTGGGACGAGGCAATTGGCCAATAGCTGTCAATATTTAAATGCGATACAGACTAGGAAGCGCTGAACTTGAAGAGGCAGTCAGCCAGAAATACACTGAGATATTCTAATATTTTCAGGGACCATCCGATGCAGAACAGTGAGTATTTAGTTTTGTTTAGTGCACCGACAATGCACTGCGGCGACCCTGACTCTGCCACAGATTTCGAGAGTCTCCCCTCTTTTTATGCTTCGCTTCCCTGCCTCGCTGTCTGCCGCAGATAAGATGCTGCACAAACACACACAGTACACACAGTCACACCCACTTCGGGAATACGCACTCTAAGTAGCAAAAACTTCAGTGGCAGCAACTTCTCCAGCTCGAATCATTTCCAGCTACTTCATTCATTACCAGGAAAGTGCATTTTTTGCGCTGTCTTTTGTCAGTTTCCAGAGGGGGGAGTTTCCAGAACTTTGTGTCTTTTTTACTTTGTGTCTGAAATCAATTTTAATTGATTTATGGCTTAAAGTGTTTTTTCGTCTTTTGGTCAGACAGTCAAGTGGCCTGGAATAGGAACGGGAACGGGAACGGGAACGGGACCGGGACTGCCAATGCGATCCCTTGATTGACAGCCATCGCTTTGGGGAGCCGCCCCTCTTTCCCTCTTTCCCCTCTCGAGACAGCTTTGACCTCCACCGGAGATTAGTAACGCATAAAGTTGCATCTTAATTGCACTCGAGTATTTCGGGTGTTGCATTGGAGTGCCTTAAAGATTCTTGAGAGCTAGGGGCTTGTATCTTTTATCTCTTCCCGTTCACAAGTGTAAAGAGTCCATTACGATAAGGGCGGTCGAGAAGATACATTCGATTGAGACTCAATCAGAAATTCACATTCAAGGGGCTGCTGGGAGATATTTTTGAGAAATGAAAGTCCTGGCATTTGGCAATCTCTTTAGAGTGACCTTTCCTGCTTTCTTCTTTTGTCGGGGCTTATTCCTTGATGGCACTCTCTTCCATAGCTTCCTTTTCAGGACTCAGACGAGGATAGATGGGAAAGGATGGCGAGTTACGGAGACAGGCCAACATTTCGTCGCATGTTAACTTTGTTGACAACACAAATTAACACTCATAAAAGTTTTTCTGTGCCAGCCCAACATAAACAACAAAGAACAACAAGAATTTATGTGAATACTTTTTGCACAACAACAATGGGGCTTCCACTAGGGGGGCTTCCACGAGGTCGAGATACAAAAAATTGACAAGAATAAAGAAAGAACGAGGAAAAGGCGTTGCAGCTCTTGCACTTTCCATTGCAACATTGCAATTTCGTCTAATTGACGCATTTCGTGGCCTGACAACCAGCCACAAGATACTCTCACAGATACTTACACACACACGCACACATCCAAACAGTGACACGCAGCTTGATTTGGGAAATGGCGAAAAAAAAATGGCGAAAAAGGGCTGGAAGGGATGGATGGAAGGCTGGTTAGCGGTCATGCTGGCAACTGTAATTGAAAATGTCTTACGCTTGTCGAACCGCAAGACAGAATACGCATACAAGTACAGACACACTGGCAAAGGATACAAAACACACACCAACTGAGCGGCTAAGCACACACAGATACATGCACTCAGACAAATGCTGGTGCACGTTCCTGTCTAGCATCCTCAGCCATTTGGGGCTTTTGTCCACAACCAAGACCAAAAAAAGCAACTAAAGCTGGGGGATAGAGTATATGAAGGGCTTTGGGAGTACCCTCTAGATTCGGGGATATACTCCAGTAATATTTATCTGAATATATCCTTTCCCTAAAACCTTTCCTTTAAAATTTTCCTAAAATTTAAAAGTGGTCCTTACCATTTAGAAATCCTTGGTTGTATTCTTTCAAAATATAGTTTCCCCTTTCGTAGGGTATCAGTTAAGCTTCAAAAAAAAAGAACTGGAGAAGTAAAATCGCTGGGAAAAGCGAAAATGAGCGTGAAGCTTCGAAATGACAGGTCAGAGGCGGAGTCGAGAGGGGTGGTACGTGGCCACACGCCACTGGCAGGACTACCAACTTGTTTATCTGGCCACGGCCAAAGCAGGGCCAGGGAACATGGTCCTCGTCGTTTGTAATTGCCCCAATGGATGGAGACAATCCCAGGACAGAATCCGAATCTGAAGCGGATCCCCAGGAGCAGCTTTGGCAACTTCATTTGCACCGAACCTAAGCCTGAGCCACCCACTGACCACCACCCCACCTCCCTCCCAGGCAGTCACGTCATTTTGATGTCTGCAACAGTTTCCTCTCTCTAATTTTTTCTTTTCTTTTTTTTTTTTGCAGTTGCCTCTCCTGGCAGTTTGGGGATGCAGCTGCCTTTGGAGATGAGGTCAACTAGTTGACACTTTTTGCGCCTTCGCCTTCGCCTTGTGGCATGTTTTGTGGCAATTTCCCGAATTAGAGAAGTCACGGGGAGCCCAAGGGGCAGGAATCGGGGGCATCTTGACTGACTGGGGACCGTGCAAATATGCGGAACAGACCAGCGAAGACACCAAATTGATTTCTATCTTAATAAAACTGAAAAGTGGAGAGACAGATGTATAAATTAAAAGGGGCGTCACTAATAAAGTTTACTTCAGAAATTCTTGGCCAGACTTTAGTTTAATGACCCCACCTCCACAGCTATTTGTGTTTTATTACTCCATGATGGCCAATTCCCAGAAATCTCATCATGAATCAACGGAATTTTCTAGTGGCCTATAAAATCGTATAATTTCCAGGGTATAGTGTGGTGTTTCAGAATAATTTGTTCCACACCGTTCAAGACAAGAGGGTATTCTCAAAACAAAAAACCAAAACTTTCTAAGCAGTTTCCATTGAATTTCATAATTTATTATTAATTGGTTTTGGCCTCTGACTCCAACGAATCCATGGGGGAGTTACGTGACCAACGAAACCAGTTCAATGAACATTTCAATTAACCGAAACAAATGGAACAAGCCAGGAAGGCAGCCGGGTAGAACAAGAGGAACATATTGATCAAATCACAATCAAAAGCAAATAAAATCGAAATTGCACATAAAATGTGATGCAATTTTATGGCCCAAAATGAAAGTCCCTTGGGGATGTGAAATAGAACACAACATAGAGAATGGAATATATAAAAGGAGGAGGAGTTGGAGTCATCCGGGATATTGGAATTATTGTTGCGTGTGAAAATGAAACAACGGAGTGACCGCAGACCGGGGCTGGGCGGGGGTTTTCGGGATGGAATTGACATTTACGCTAAATTCGAATTGGAAAAAGGGGATGCCAAACAAAACAAACACTGCATTATAGTTTGTAATCGTTTTTCGATTTAATAGCCAGACTCCCGAGCATTTCAAATAGTGTACACTGTCCAGGGAGTCCTCTGGGCAGCTGACAGGAACAAGGACAAACAGACACGGCAGCGGGGGTGGTTGCCAGGGGTGGTTGCCATGGGTGGAGGGGTAGCAAATAATGGCGGTAAATAGAAATGTCTGTTCCATGAGACAACTGAAAAACATGATGACCAGACCTGGGCTTTTGGTATGTGGTTGGACATGAGATACCCCCTAAAAAGCCAAAAATGTGTCACTCTTTCTCTTAATTATTTCCAGGGTATCAAAGTACTTAGCCCCCTGTCACTGGGCCCTCTAGTCGTCATCCTTTGGGGCCAGCAAAGCTCTTTGGGGATTCCCATTTTGGGCCCTAAATGAGTTTGCGTGCGACTGGCCGGGCTGTGTGTGTGTGTGTGTACTAACAAGGTCCAAACGCTAATGTATTTCACGCTTGGCTGGACATCGTTCAAATGGCCAGGGAGGCCGAAACGGAGGGGGCGGGCCACTGGCTGGCTGACTGGCCAAATAAAGAGAGCAATTAAAGCGTATTGACCATGAGGAATTTATAATTGAAAGACAGAAGCGAAAGCCAAATGCGGCAGCGCCCAAATCTGGGCGGAAGGTCAGCAATTAAGGGGAAATTTGAGCCGCCCACCCTCTTCTCTGTAATCCTCCCAGTGTCATCTTCCCCATCAGGGTCACGTGTTTGCTTTATTTAGTCCGACTTCAAATATGTTTTCGGTTATGGTCATCCCTAATGTCCCACCCCTGTGACCTGTGACCCCTGCCCCGCCCCGCTAGAGCCTTTAATGCCCATGGAACAGATGTTTTCAATTCGAATTCGATTTCTTTTGTTCTGTTTGGCCAAGCTGAGGGGGAGAATGAAATTGAATTATGAACCCAATTTGGGCTAAGTTTTTGGAAATTAAGACCAAATAGGATTATCGAAGTTGAATTTTTGTCTTTCCAACTTTTCCAAATCGATTTTAAAATATATATTAATTGGGGAAAGAAAGGAGAAAATGCAAAAGTTTCGAAACAAAATAAAGGGTATTCTTTTAAACTCTTTATAAAATGTATGAAAACGTTTCTATAAAATCCTTAATAACTAAATGTCTCTGTCAAACTAATTATATTTCCCAAAGAAACTCCATCAACCATGAAACTCCATTTCTCTCAGATACAAACATTCTGCTAATTAAGCCCATTGCTGAATAAGTACTGACTACGAATCTAA
Source organism: Drosophila varians (assembly GCA_018150405.1). NCBI lineage: Eukaryota > Metazoa > Arthropoda > Insecta > Diptera > Drosophilidae > Drosophila > Drosophila varians. The sequence goes on from JAECWK010000125.1 coordinate 5,615,516, forward strand.
TTTAAACAAACTCGGAGAATATTCCAATATTTCAAACATCTCATGTTTGATTGCACAATCCAGAGCCAAACATTGGGACTGCAGCTGTTTGTTTGCTCCGGACACCTGGAGAGAGTCTTACCATGGCTCAGGTAGAAACGCTGTGACAAGGTTCTGGGACGATGGGAGGAAGGAAGACCACGTGCTGATTAATTCATTAAGGATTAATGGGCAGAACGGGACAGGGACACGGAACAGGGGACAGGGGACAGGGAAACAGGTTCGATCGAAGAAACAGATGACTACTGTCGGAGCCTCGGACATATGCGTCGAGACAGAAACACACACAAATTGTGTAATGCCCGGCTAAATTGTTATTTTATGTGGCATCATCATAATAAGCGCATTACCAAAAGGCAAAGGGAATATTGTGAGTGTGCATTTAAGGATATATACGAGTATTAGCAGGCACACACATCACCAAATTCCCAGAGCAGTCATATGGAAAACTACGCACGTCCAACCCGGCAAACCGAAAAGGATATCGGACGGCAGGCGGCGGGCGGCAGGCAGCAGAAGGAATCTCACAGGTCTCGGATGTAGCTGTCATTCAGACGATGCCTTGGGGACATTGAACCCTCAGATGCCCCGCCCTCCGAAATTTTGGTAAAGCTCAAACTTCATCGGTACGCGTGCCGAGACCCTCCCAGGCTCAAAGGTGCAGGACGTGTGGCCCAACCGAAAATAGATACTCTGAGTCCGACTCAGGCATCCCACTGGCATCAAAAATTATAAACATTTTTTAAAACACTTGCCAGAGAATTTATAGTCCAGGCTACGTGCTGCGGTCACGCATCAATATCCTCTTCATCCTGCGAAGACAGTTCGCATTTAATAAACTCAGAGCTGGCCTTTGGTGGCTTCAAGTTTCCAGAGGCCAGAGGTCGCACTTGCCAAGGATTTCGTTGAGTCTCTAGGCATGCCTTTCATATGCCAGATGAGTTTCACTTGTTTCAAGCACTTTTGCGAGGGATTAGTGTCACAAAAATAGATTACAACTCTATTTTTTGGGTCAACTGGCCTATCCGCAGATTACACATTATTACACGGAATCGATGGCCCAGAGAACCTATCTCTGGGCTGCTCAGGTTTATTTACATTAAAACATCATCAACATGTTTATATCAACATCAAACTCATTTTACGCATCACCAAACTTTGCGTAATCCTTTGATCCTATGAGGCCCCCGCAAAATAAAAAAAAGGGTCACAAAATAAAATCAGATCCAATCCAGAGCCAAAAGGCTCATAAAGAGGCCAGCAAGGATGCTGCGTGGAAGGAGGAGTAGGCGGCCCAAAAAGGGTTTCATGTGTCCCGACGAGCTCCGGTTGTTGTCACAAATCCGAAATAAATCAGTTAACTTCCCGAGTCGAGGGCTTGTTAATTTGAAATTTATACGAAAAACAATTTAAGCATTTCACCCCGAAACTGGAGAAGAGCCACAGCTTGCTCCTTTATCCCTGTGGGTGACCTTGAGTGGCGCAAAGTGTTGGGATAGGTCCACATCTGATTTCGATTGGAATCTAGTGTTCTCTCCGTTTAGAGACACTTTAGATCTATGATTAAAATTTACGATGTGGGAAAGCCTAAATTCAATTTCCATAAATTTGGATTAAAGTTTTAATCGATTGCCAGGGAGTCCTGACCTCAAACGAAGAAAAGTTTTGCGTAAAATACTTCACACACCGCACACAATTAAATTCCATGAAAAATGTCAGACTTTTGGCTAACATTTTATCTGTCGGAATGAAAAGTACAACCCAGCAACCACGCCCACCTTTCCTAATGAACCAGCCTCAAACCCTTGCCGGCAATATTTATCTACGAGATACCAGTTTGCCACACATGACTTGACGCACGGCGGGACGAGGGGAATGAAGTTTTGAGGCACCTGGAAGTGACTTGAGCCACAGCCTGAGCAAACTTGACAGTTTCAATTAGCTCGTCCGTCTCGCTCCAGCCAGGACTCTGTGCCGCTTCCACTCATATAGAGGACTCGTAGATTTCGCAGACTCATTACGAAATATTTAATCATATTTTAGGGCAGAGAATGCTTAGCCACAGATCCGAACAATGCAAACAAATGTGCAAAACCTCAGACGACAGATGCAGAAGATGCACAGATACAAGATACATTCGTACACAGATACGGAGATACAAAGATACAGACACAACTGTAATGGCTCGAGTGTATTTGCCAGTTGGCAATAATATCAAATTGCACTCTACTCTGCTTCCCCCAGGAAAGTGTATCCAGGGGATACACAAATATCTTGCAAATACCAGCAAATGTGCAAACATTCTCTCAGCCACCCCCTCCTCCCTCTCCTCTGTCACCAAGCAAACATTATTCGAGTCCTTTTGCAGTCGGGTTAAGCTCCCAACCATCATCCTCCTCCTCCATCTCCTCCTTGCCGCGTCTGACTTTCCCAGCTCAGCATTTTTGTCCGCTCGTGTTGACAAAGTTTGTTCCTTGTTATTTGATATGCTGCGCGGTTATTTGATAATAACAGCTGTCTGCGGGGGTGGAGGACGGTCTATTGGCGGCAGGAGACCCTCACAAATAGCTGTCCCATAATATCAATCGAAGTCCTTTGCCAGCTGATGAGGCATTCAATTGTTTGCCAACTGATTGTGACACTGACTGCGGAAATTCCAGAGTCAGTTCGAAATGGAATGCAGGGGGGTAGTGGGAAATCTAATTCACTTTTGTCCTTTCAAAGGAAGTATAAAAGTATTTGGTGGGTGCCATGTGGTATGCACCTTTCCCTAAATAATTGATTTCTAACTTCTCTTGATCCCTGAAATTTTAATGACGCAACCTCAAACACGAACTGCGGCTGTTTGTCAATTAAGTTCAATTGAAATTAATTTCATTTTGAATTTCCACTGCTGCCACACATTTTGCTGACTGCCAACAGAGACAAAGACCGAGAGCCACTTAAGCCCCCCAAAATATAGACCAGAGACCTGAAGACCAAAGACTATCCCCAAACCAAAATCAATAGGGCTGAGATGGCTCGACTTGGGTTGCCTCAATGCCGACCGTAGCAGAAGCATTGGCATCGAATTCATTCTTGTCGGAGGTGAAAGCAAAATCTCATTTGCACTTTCTGTTTTGCTGCATTTGCAACATTAGAAATGCATTTGGGTGAGTCGGTATGTAAATAATTCATGGCTGCCACAGGCCAGCAAACATGTGGGTTTCTGGGTTTCTTCGCTTCCATGATCCATGTCGGCCCGCCACTTGAGTCGGGCCTATCAATCAATGCTCGGTGTTGTGTCAATTAGTTCTTATTAATTTTCATAAACACCATTTAAATTAGTTCTTTTATCAGAGGCCCTTATTATTTTTTTTTAAATTACCTTTCTTTCGCTCTACCTCTTTCTGTTAAAACTTTTTGTAATTAATACATCTTTGCGAGCAGTGTTGTTGGTCTACTGTTTTGGCCAAGGGCTTGTTGCCTCTTTGGAGCTCAATGTTCTTTCGTTCTGCCATCGATTGACACACATAGTTCCACTTCTAATGGATTTTTTCGCGCCAACGACATCGACAACGGCAACGACACAGTTTCAAAAGAAGTTGTTTACGGTATTGGGGAAGGACGTTGGTTGGGAGAAAGTTCTCGGCGACTTACCTGGAAAGACAAAGAAAGCGAAAGAATAAGAGAAATGTTGATTAAAGTTGCAGTCAAGCACAAAGTTAGAAATTACATTTAAAGTTTGGCTTAAACTACTTCCATACACAAGAACAAGCCCCAAACTAATTATTTTCCATGAAAAAGAAAAAGTAATATCGGCGAGGCTGGGTCCATGGCCCTTGAATTGAAATTTTGATATATTTATGGGCTGGTTGACATGCACGAGGATTTTTATCAGCTCTGTCCCGCTTGAAATAATAATTTCTAATTAGAAATGAAACAGAAATAGAAATGGAAATGCACTTTATCGCAGCTGTAATCTGTCAGATGGCGGAGTCACTCGGGGTCGCTTTAAAATAAGTTTAGTCGCAAGTGGAGTGACTTTTCCATCTTCGGACTTCCCTGATCGTCGTTGTTCTTCTCGTTTTGTTATTAAAACTGACAGTTTTATTTGTCAGCAGATGCCCCCCTTCTGCCAGGGCAGCCCCTCCCCTATTTTTCGGATGCTCTTTCCATCCTTATGACACTTTTTTTCCAGTACTCCCGTTCCCCACTATGCATGAATATATTTTATTTTATTTCACATTTCCAACACCCCCACTCCCCGACCCCTACTCCCCGGTCTGTTTTTGACACATGTCATGTGCGTGCCACGCCCTCGGCAAGGAAAAACGGGCGGGGTAGTGGGTGAGATGCACAAGTGTGTAAGACAATTGATTTTTTGTTGTCTGCTCTCCGAATCTATAAAAATAAACTCCGATTTCGGCTTCGAAGGGAACTTCATGGACGGTGGTTGCTTGGAAGAACCAAAGGGGGAAAGTGTTGAAAATTGAAAAGTGTTTTTGGTCGCACTTTTTATTGCTTGGAATTGTACCGTTTTTTTTTTTTTTTTTTTTTTTTTTGGTGGAGAAAAGTTTCCTACTTGCCCACTACTTTTCTATAATTTCCAGCTTGTTGTTTTCCGTGCCTTTTTCTACTTTCAAAACAAAATTATACTGCTCTTTTAATTAAAGTCCAAGCTGTCATTGAGGGATTTGCTAGTCGAAAAGGAGAACTGGAAGAGTCAGTAAGTACATGAATCAGAAAAGTTAGGCACCCAGGCCCCATGGCCCCCAGTCTCTTCCCAGCGCTGGGCCCCTTATTTTTATAGCCAGTTTTATGGGAGGCTGCTGCACTTTTTAAATGGCCTCGCCGATCAGCGACTAATGCCTCCGAGTTCTGGGTTAACTAGGGGGGAGAATATAGGAAAACTAAGGAAAATGGGAAACACTTTTCTCACCTACCCGTCGCATTTGATTTTATTTGTTATTTCTCCTTCGCTCTTCGCTGGCTTTTATTTTTTTTAGACCTCAGAGTGTTTTCTTTTTTGGGGTCATGCCTGGGGCCTCCGCCTATTAACTTTTTGTGGTCGCAGGCATCCGTTGAAGGTTGACAAAATTAGAAAATGGGTAGCACGTGGGCGCGGGGTGGTTCGACTTTGTGTCAAATGAATTAATAACATAAAAATGTCAGACCTTAATTATCATAAACAGACAAATGACAACAAATATTAGACGACTCATTTGTTGTCGTTTCAATTTTTTTTTGGAAAGTGCGAAAAGAAAATGTCCCTATTTCCATATATCTCTTAATAGCCCCTCATTAGTTTGAATGCTTTCGACACTAATTCGGCGGCGTGACACTCGAATTTATGAAATTACAATGCCCCCAATTTTGTCCCTCTTGTTTTTCTGCTTCCCTGAATCTTAATTAATTGGTTGGCGTTTCAATGAATTAATTAATATGGGAAAATCTTAATAAACTGATTTAGTCTCTCAATTTATTGAATGCAAAGTTTCCACTTGAAGTCATCCGTTAAATGAATGTTTCATTGCTTTATTTTGCATTTGCTCCTCGAGGATTTATTCATTAAAATTCACTTTGCGTCTGCTTTAAAATCAAATTTTTGGAACCGTAACGAAAAGTCGGGGAAAGTGTGAGGCTGGGCTGGGCTGGGCCGGGCTGGGGTGCCATAGTTGTTCAGCATATGCTGGCCGTTCTGAGAGAATTATGTGGCGCAAAAAAACTAAAACAGGCAAATTTATGCGTTGTGAAAAGTTTTTTTCCTTTCGGAGTCGGCTGCCAGAAGACACAGCATACTTATGGCACCCACTGTCCAGCCTTTGAATGGAGCACATATTTTTTTTTTCTTTTTGCTTTTTTCGGAAGGCCGGCAAATAAATTTTTCGGCGTTTCCCTGCTTTTCTCCGAATCTCACTCTCGCTCTGGCTCAGCATCCCCTTCTCCAGGGCAAAATGAGGCGCAACGAAGCGTATGACAAACAGATTTTTCTCAAACACAAATCTGTGCGCCGAAAAGAAAAGAAAGAAAGGCGCTGCGAGGAAGGCAAGAAAAAGTGTAGGAATTTCCATAAAATTAGAATAACAGCAGCCGGAGCTGGGCGGCGAGTTGGACCGAGTTGGGGCATAGATTCTTTACCGCCGACGGATAGCCCAAAATTTATGAGAAGCGCCAACGGGAGGACCAAAAAAAAAATATGCAAAGAACAGAAACAACAACGACGACAACGCGGCCTAAAAAATGTGCAAAGCCAAGGAAAATGCACTGAGAACAAAGCATGTAATAAGGGAAATATATAGAAAGAATAAAAAAGGGGGAAATAACTAAACAGATAGTAAAATGTTTATTCTTAATTGCTTTCATGTCATACGGGGCGTATACGTAATATATTTTGGATAAGCTTTCCAGTGCCATCACTTTTTTGTAAGTAATTTCCTTTTTACCTATTTATTTTTTAATATTTTTTTCCTGTGCATTCCCACTAGAAACTATGAAAAAATTCGTAGCACCATTACAAGAGACACAAGAAAATGGTGTAAAAAATAATTGAAGTCGAAGCAGACACAGATTTTACACACGCACTGTTGAATTGTGATTGGGTGTGTGGGGCGGGGCAGAGGGCAGGGGTAGGAGCGGGCTGCCAAATAAAATATTAGGGCAGACGCAGAACCCTTTTTGTCATGTCCTCTATGTCCTCCCCAGAGATTTTTTTATTTCGCGGAACGCTGAATTTTTTTCGGTTGTTTCTTTTCAATTTGTTCAGCGCCAAGTTTGCGGGAGGACTTACGGTAAGTAATTTATCTTGACGGTGGCTTGGGCGCATACTTGTGTGGAGGAGTGTAAAAAAACGAGAGAATTTTAAAATTATTTTAATTTCTTTGATCTACGGATTTGAACTAAAAAGTCTCAAGGTGAATCGCCAGTCTCATTTTTGTAAGTTCTGTATCTAATATTCAAGGTAAAAATCGTTCTCCCTTTAAATGTTTTTGGAAACAGTTTTTGCTTTTGTCCTTTGACCTTTCCATTTTTTTGCTATCACTTTTTGTTTCCCTTCGGCTTTTCTACAGTTTTTCACTTTATTTTTAGTTATTTTATTTTAAAGGATTTCTCGTTTTATTGCTTTGTTGTTTGGTGATATTTGCCCTGGTGCAACTATTTTCCCCACCACTATATATCTCTCCTTTTTTTCCCTGAATTGGAATTACAAATTTTTTATTACTTTGCGGGGAACTCTCCTCCTTTTTTTTTTTGGTTCTTTTTCCTTCTTTTTTTAGTTGTTCTCTGGTCCTGGTTTTTCTACATTTGAATGTGTGTGGCTCAGTGTTTTTTCATAAATCTCCAAATTGAGATTTATGTTAGTTTTGCATATTTTAGCCATGTCCAATAGCGGTTAGCATGGGGGGCGAGCCAAAAGCTTTAAAACTTTTAGTTTTAGTTTTGGCAGCGAGGTGAAGTGGAAGGGGCTTAATAAATTAGTTTGCGGTCGAATTGTCGCTCTTTCTGGCTCTTAACTTTTTGATTGCCGTTCGCGGTTATTTGACAGATGGCTACCAATTAGCTGTTCTCAGATCCTTGTCCCACAGTCCAGAGATCCTAGTCGATTGTCGTATCTGCGAGTCAATAATTTTGATTTCCACTCAATGGGTCAGATATTCAAAGTGTTTTCAATATTTATGCAAATACTCTTAATCCGCCGTCAGAACTGGGGCTCATCGCATAAACATAAGTATTTCTATTGGGAAGACGCTCCCTTTTTCGGGATCCATAAAATCCTCGAAATGCGGCCAGATGTTTTCCTGACGCAATGTGAAAAGGGAAAGAGACAGCAACGGATCCAGAGACAGAGACAGTGACAGCGTCGGGGGAGTGGGAGGCCTAATAATCTGTACGATTTGCCTTTTCGCCTTTTGCCAAGAGATTTATTACCGCCTCGTTGCGGATAAGAAGAGTGCAAAGTGGGGAGTGGGAAAGGGGGGAGGATAAGATATATATCCGAGCTGGAGACTTGTCTCCTTGTTTATGAATATCTTGTGTCGCATCCACTGCAATGAAGTCATTTTGAGACACTTCTGTTTCGGCTGCTGCTGATTTGGTTATTTATCATTATTTCTTTTATGACGCCATGTGATACAATATTTATGCGCTGCGAGGGCTGGCCAAAGAGTTATGGCCGGCATTTGACATTGACACAGTTGCATAAATCAGGGGGAGCCCTCTATCCCTCCAGCCCTCTAGCCCTCTAGCCCTGTGGCAGGGGGAACCCTTTTCTTTCGGCCTCGCCGGAGAAAAATTCAATCTCATTATGGGCTGTCAGTTGGGCAGGCCAATCAACGATGCCATTCGAATCTAATTTGATGAGAAACCCACAATCAACTATTTCCTGATCCCCCCATGGCAGATTGATTTAAATATGGAAAGCCCAAGGGGTTCTTTGACAAATCTGCCAGAAGCTCGGAGAACTATTAGCATACGAGGGCTTACATGTGTGAGCAAACCCACGCAGACCCTCCTTCTGTCTGAAGACCCCCCAAGGCGCTAACAAAAAACTTTCAGACAAGTTAATCATTTGCGGGATATTATCAATCCATTTTTGGGGTTTAGGCCAAACGCTTTTCACTGCCAATAAAGAGAGAGGGGATTTGTGATTTAATTTTCGTCTACACTGGAAACTATTTCCATTTTGAGGCAGTTTCTGAAATCTTTGACTCCATTGTTTTAGCCACAAGCAGCCTTGGTTGCGACCCTAATATCCCGACTGATGGAATTCGGATTATAGTTTGCCTCTGCGTGAGTGGGATTTGGGCACATCATTACAGAAAACTCCCAGAAGTAAGCCAGGACTCGTGCCTGGGACCGACCCATATGCGGTGCACGGGGGCGTGAGTGAAAGAATTTGGGGGGAAAAACCATAAGGGAGCTGCTATGGCTACCATATTAAGGCTTATAACACTTTGCATTTACAACTCTAATGCAAATACAATAGAACCATGTGAGCAAAGTGTCGATGGGATGAAGGGCACTCGAAAAAAATCATATAGCTTTGGAAAATTCGAAGTTTATTTTATAAAAGTTATGATAATAATGCAGAAAGCTTTTCAAAGTATTTTTGTTTATAGTTAAGGAGCTTAAACTGTTTAAAATTTTCCAATTTCAGTTTTGTCCTTCAGTGTAAAGTCTCGTTTCGACTTCAATTATGCCCACATATGCCGGTCGAAGCACAAAATTTGTTTAAGCTCCACTCTGGGATTAAAATTTGCAACTCAACGAGCAGGGCCAGGGATCAGGGCTATGGCCAGGGTCCAGGGTCCAGGATCTGGACCCCTTGTATTGTGCAAGGGTGTGCGTTGGCTTAGATAGTGCTGGCTGGGCTGCCAGGACTGGCTGGGCTGCCAGGACTGGCTGGGCTTTGGGCTGCTTGGTTATTGCGGTCTGAGAAGTTTCCTGTGGCGTGACTCTGCGGTCAGGTCTTGCCCTTTCCAGGAGCTATCAATCCGATCCCATGAGCCAAGGGACCTTGTGAAATGCAAGGACCTTATGCGATGAGCATTGAACTGATTACGCCTAAGGAGATTGAGATTGAAATGGAAATCCCTGCCTGTATATTCGGAGACTAATGAGTAAAGATGGCTGAGCTTTAAAGGACACTATCGAAAATGTTTTGTGAATGTTCTTTAATTAAATACATTTTTGATTTATTCTCTCTGGCTTCCTCTGTTCCCTGCAAAGGCAAAAAGGCACCAAATACATAATAACAATAATGTGATTTGAATTTTCCGCCGTATGCGTGTCCCTTTTTAGTTCACCCCTTTAACCCCCCCCTAGCCCCACGGCCGGCATTTGTGCTGATTTAACACTTTAAGCCTTTTGCCACTGTGTGGCACTCAGCGAGATGATTTATGGTTGGAAACGGAAAAGCGAACGCCAACTCACAAAAGTATGCAACACACAGCGTATACAGACTTGTACATAAGTGGGTGAGAGAAAGGCTTCAGGGGAAAGTACACAACGAAAAAAAAGCCGACGATATAAATAAGCAACCACTAGGGGTTAAGTATTTCGGGCCATTCAAGTACTCCACATTATTTTTCATTGTGCACCAGTCGGCGAAATGTCGACGGCAAGTCACTTAAAAATGGCTGAGCACAAGGTGGCCAAACACATACAAAAATGGGAAAATGGGGAAAAATGGGGAAAAATGGGGAAAAGGTGGAAAAGTGCGGATACAGACCCGTCCGAAATGCACTTAAAATGCAAGGCAGAAAAGCAGAATAAGAAATACAGAGCACGAGAGACGAGACACAACCCAAAATATACCAGAAATATAAAAAATAAAATTAGTAAATATATATTATGTACCTAGGTAGTTGTAAGAAAGTCTCCTCCAAAAAGGCAAGCGATAAAGCTTTAAAAAAAAGTATTCCAACCTGATGCAAAGTGGCTGCCCCTCTGCTGGCGAAGTGTGGAGTGCCATGAGCAAACACTTTCAAGTGCATTTAAAGTGCAACAGCAGCACACTCGAAGCCACTCTTTCTCCTTCCTCCTGGCCTCCCGCCGCCGACCGTTAAGTTCAGACACCCACTTGAGCCGCCCATTGTCAGCCTGCCACCTGCCACGCCCCCCTCCCCCCTTGCCACTTGCAGTGTTTGTTGCCAATAATATTTACACTAAAAAATGTGCAACGCCTGCAACAGTTTGCCAGCCCAGACAAAGTAGCAGAGTAGGCAGCAAAAAATGAGGCATCCGAAATCCGGAACCGGATTCCGACTGTGCCGGGCCAAGTTTTGTGTGCAACAGGGCACAGTTTGCCGGCACTTAGTGCCCAAATATTTTCCAGCCCGAAAGATTTCCGGCAAAAGCTGTTACTATCTGAATTTCAGGGCCCTTCCGCCTTCCTCTCTGCCAAGCTGGCTAATTTCGGAACCTAATTTGTGTCATCCTGTTGGGAAAGTTCGCACTCGAGAGGCAGTTGAGCGGATTTTTGTCTCATGTGGTTAGCCAACCTGACTAGCAATTAAGGAAGAAGATGATTAGCACAGTCCAGAGAAGAGAATCAAAAAGTTTAGCCCACACAGACTCAAAACCTCCAATGGGATATCTCTTTTGTATCCCATGTGGCAAATGTCCTGTATCTTTTTTCCTCATATGATATATGTTCGGTGTATGACTGGCTGCGATTTCTAGCCAACTCATAACCAGAAAAAATGGAGGACTCCCCGCCCGAGGATTTTCACACGCCATTCGTTTTCAATAAGTTGCAGCTCGAAATTAGGGGAAAGTTGCCGCAACACATTGATGATGCACATGGGTATGAAAAAACATATATTTTTTTATAAATGTAAATACACAAAGAGTCATGCTGACTCTCGAGAAAAAGCTTGTGTAATGTGAGGCGTAAATTGTTCGCAGTCAGCTATGAATATCCAACTTGGCCAAGCCAGCTCCTGGCTAACGAATTGAACTACCAGACGACTCCACCTTTTCCGCGTTTCGGAGCAGCTTCAACAGATTGCGGCAACTTTGTGACGTTGCGGAAAGGCAGAAAAAAATAGACCTGCCATCAACCCCACCAAAAACAAAAACCCCCCAGGAAGGTGGTTCGAGGAAAAAATAGAGGAAAATATAAGTAAAGTACCAGCCATATATGTAAGGCGGAGCATCATGTGAGCGGGAAGATGTCGGCTGCTATAAAAATTACTTTGTTTGCCAGGTCCTTACTCGTGGCATTTTATTGAGCCCCGAACAGTGGCTGCCAAAAGTTTGCAACTGAGATTCGGGTCTGAGATTTCTCAGTTGTATTGGGCTAGTTTGCCATATTATTTTTTCCTCTTTATTGCCAAATATATATAAGCCAGAATCGTAAAAGTGATTTTGTGACGATTCAGCGACTTTTCGGAACAGGTAAAGGTACACACGGGTGGGTGGTGTCCTGGCAAGTTGTTAGTAGAGAAGGAAGAACAAGCTTCCTGGTGATTGAGGAGAAACGACTCTTCTAGTTTGGCTTAAAGAGTTGCCAAAGAGGTTTTCTGCAAAATGTGAAACTTTAAAGGAAACCCCATATATTGCCTCCACATTTATCCAGTTACTCACTCCTTTGACCTTGACTGGTTGCATTTCATTTGCGACTCCTCCCCGGTCTTCTAATTAACCCGTTCGGGGTTAAGTAAACTTCAACCCCTCGTGTCTGGATCCACTTTCTCCCCCAGCTTTGGACTTTTTCCATTCTCTGGTCGCCTTGGGTCATGGCACATATGTTTTTAATTATAACTTCTGCACTTCTGGCCCCCTTCGATCCCGTCCAGACGTTGCAGAATTCCCCTTGTTTGCCTTTTTATGGTTTCTGGGGTTTCTGGGGCCCGGACTGGAGGCTTTGTTCCACTTTTTACTCTTTTCCAGCTGATTATATTTCGCATTCTGAGCTCCTTTGCCATAATTTTGAGCGAATTTATGTTGCGTTACATTTACAGCAAACGAGACATTTTATAGCAGATCATCAATCAATTTGTCAGCTCGGCCTCCGGATTGAGGGCTCTGGGCTCCGGGCTCCGGGTTCCGGGAGGAACCACGCCCTTTATATAATTAAACATTTGGCACTGCAGCCAAGCAGCCGTAAACTTATTTATAGTACGGCCAGGAACGGCAGCCGGAATACGCTATAAAATATCATTTTATGGCAGTGAAAACCACAGGCGCCTCAACCCAAAAAAAAAACAAAAAAGGAAAAGGAAGGAGGAGAAATGTCAAAAGGCCCGGATGATGGAGGTTGCAATTGGCGAGAAAATACGGAGGGGCGGCTTGGCAGCTTGTTGCAGTTGCCATGCGTTGGCAAACTTTTGCCACATTAATTTCAGCAGCAAAAAATACAAGGCCCCGCTATGCCCCATTATGTCCCACCGGCCACCCCCACTCCCTTAACCCGTTTGGTTGGGGGAGTCTGTTGCATGCTACATGCTGCATGTTGCCGCCGTGACAAAGGCAAATAAAGCGAGTTGTTGCCGCCACCGAATGAAGACAAATGGCAGCCTGCTGAAAGCTGTGCAAAGTGTGTGCCGAGTGTAATTAGACAAACATTTGGCCAGGCCAAGACCGAGGCCAATTGCTAATTGCTTCAATCAACAAAAGTTTTCAAATTTACGCTCGCGACAAACTTCACAGAAAGTGTTTTTTAATATGCAAGACGAGGGAAAAATATGAGTTTAAGGGCACTTGGAAAAAATACTCAAAGAGTATTCGAATTTTAGACAAATTAAAGGGAAGCCACTCTTTAACTCGAAGCCTTTCTTATCCTTAACCTCTGTTATATTATCTTAGCACTACAGTTTACATTATTATTTTTCTAAGTGCACTTTGAAATTGCACACTTGTCTGCTATTCCAGAACTCTGTGGCGCTGCCTCTGATCATTTTTGTCGCATTCTGCCTTAATGACAAGCGACGAAGCGCGGCTGTTTCTAATTGTTTTAGCACCTCCCCGCTCGGAAAATATTCGGAAAAGTGGGTGAGACACTTCCGGGGCTGCGAGGCCTGCCATTGTTAATGGATATTTTCCTCGTCTGCGGTCGAGCAAGTTCAATTCTTTGGCAAAGTGTTAATTACACCAGCCAGTGACAAATTTTGAAAGATTCCTCTGCCAGCTGACAAACGATTTCGAGTTTTCGGGGTCCAGAGTCTGCGGTTTTCGGCCACAGGATATCAAATGAGAAGCGGTGCCCCCCGGGGGAGGCGGCTTCGGCTTCGGAAGCAAATGAAAATGTTCCGAAATGTTCCGGCAATTTAATTGTTGCTGCTGATGGAGATGTTGATGAGCTTGTTGTTGCCGCTTCTAATGCTGTTTATGTTGCTGCTGCTGTTGCTGCTGTGGCTGTTGCAACTGTTGCTGAGGTTGCCATTGTTAATGGGCCTGGTCGGATGGCTGGCTGATGTATTTGCCAGCTTTGCCCGAATAACTGATTTCTATTGCCACTATTGTAAATTACCCGCACCAAAAGCCTCTCCTAATGAATAAATTTATGGTGTTTTAGAGCCGGACGGGCTCACTGATCAAAATTGTAAAGCCCCACAGCAACTCCAATATTTATAACCCCTGGCAAGTAATTTACCAAAAGACATACCATGTATTCTAGGCAGATGCTCCGCCTTGAAGCGTAGTCACGTTGCCAACATTGCGATAATTGCGTCTAATAACTTTTGATGGCTGTAATTAATCCCCAGTGGCGGGCTGTCCCCTTTCGGAGGAGCCGTCCCATCTCTGCCGATTCTGTCAGCCATGAAATTGACACGTCTCTGGTATTAAGTGGCACATTGAATAGTCCAAATTAATGCCCATGCTCCGTGGTTGTTATCCCTGCTTCCTGTTGCTATTCTAGGATTAGAGCTGGTCAATCGATTGAGTAGACAATGCGATTGCGGATCATCCTAGAGATGAACTATTAAAAACCTGCTCCTTAAAAGCCTCATTAAAAGGTTTCTTAAATTGTTTACACCAACTTTGAAACAATGCCTTTGTTCTTGGGAGCGATCTTTAAAGACTCCTTTGCTATTTGCCTCCCCGGGGCAATCGAAACGGGGGCGTAACCCTCTCGAGGTGACTCTATGGGTGGGTGGGTGCCGAGAAATGAACATAAAGTGAGCAAATGCGCCATAAATTAAAACTAAATGCCGGCCGCCGCTGTCAAAGGCAGAAGAAATGCGAAGACGAGCGGCGACTGCAGTCACTGCGAAGATTAACACTCGCACATACGCACACGCACACACACACCGACGCACTTGCCACGCCCACAGTGGGGCGTTGACACCAACACACACACCCATACTAATACATAGATACCCTCGCATAGATGTCAAGCATTGGCCAGAATGATTTACGGCCTGGCATAGGGGGAGAAATTGCGCATACGCCGCGTGGCCGCCAAGAAGAATTTGTTTGCCCATTTCTTCAACTGTTTCGCTGCTGTACCTCATAAATTGCTCTCAGTAGAAGTATTTCAAAGCAAACTGGAGGGAAGCCCAAGAAGTCGAAATGGGAAATACTCTTCCTATTATTAAAAAAAAAAACCCCACTATACAAAATTCATTTGAATCTTTGTTTTAATTTGCATAAAAAAGAAAAGGAAAACATTGTTGTGTTTCTTACAAAATCCTGGAATAGCCTACGCAGGAAAAATTCCGCCTCTTTGGGTGGTCGGCTGTGTTCTTGCCACCGGTTTGGTGGCGACACTTGGCAGACATTTGGTCATTTGTTGGCACAGCTTGTTGCTGTTGCTGGTGGCGGCGAAAAAGTGTGGAAAACGAAGGCTGACGTTTGGAAAAGAGTTTGCGCCACATCATCTTGTTAGCATTTTGTCAGCCGAGTTGTCACATTCGCTTCGGCCCGAGATCTTTACTCCGTTACCCTGCAACAAGTTGACAACAGCCAGCCCCACTAGGGTGGGATGAGAAGAGTGGGTGGCCAGGGGCTGAGACTGAGGGGTGACAGAATTACGGTGCAATGGTTCTCCTTTATACGTGCACCCCTATCCCGCATGCACTTTACGCCTCACTTGACTTACATTTGGGGCACCGACGACGCCTCCGCCTTGGTCTCCGGCACCCCTTTGGGTTCTTTTCCCCCCTGACCATGTCTTTCCGCGCCCTTTATCGGGCTGTCGCGCAAAATCTTTAATTGTCGCGCAATTTTCCAGTTACTGCATTTGTCGCCGACGCCCGCACTTCTCACTCCTTGGACCTTCCTCGAAATTGCCAAGGCATCCCATGTTTTCATTCATTTGCCCCACCACTCGCACAGTGGAATAAACAATAGTAAAACCTAAACAAAATCCTATTCATAAATAAATATTTACCGAAGCTTCGGGCTTTTAGAGATTCTCCCAAATTTTCTGCATTAATAATTTTCTCTGTTTTTTCATCCAAACCTCCTGAATATTCCGGTGCATAAAAAATGCGCTGATTTTTCATTGGAAGGGCCATAAAATATTCAGAATATATTCAAATATTTATCTATAGCTTTTAATCACTCTCCGCCCATTCAAAGGTTTAATTTCATGGTATGTGGCAATCGGGGTAATCTTTATGGGCGCAAACTTAGGAATTTAATTTTTATAGGAATTCTCGAGACATGGTAATAAAAAAAGGAAGAGGTGAGGCAAATTCCAATGGGAACATTAAAATGTGTATTTCATTTTTATCCACTGTGCGTATCCATTGAGGCATTCATTCATTCTCGATTCCCATTCGGGATTCTCATCTTTCGCAACTCGTTCTTCTCCTTTTCTGCTGGTTGCATTCATTTGGGGCGCCACTTTCCGAGGCGAGTGATATGCCCCCTGACCCCGCCTGAGCGTCCACGCCCACTGAAACTACCAATTAGGTGGCCAGGAGGCGGCAGCAATTTCAATTAAGAGAATTAATTGCGTGTGCGGCAGTCAGTTTGAAGTGTCTCCGGCGAGTCGAGAAGACTGTCGAAGGCTGTCGAAGAATGGGAATTCTCGGCTGGATGGGATAGATAAGTGTCACTTATCTAAATACATATTTACCTGGAGGAGGAGCTGCACCCACTGCCAGGTGGATGGGAAACTTTGTATGCAACCCGCATATTGTCAAAAGCGGAAATTGCAGGAAGCTGCAGATTTTTATCGATGCAAGTTGACAGGCGCCAGAAGCAGCACTCGAAAGAATCTCTAACCATACAAGCCAACCACCCATCCACCCACCTGCACCACCCAAAAGTTCTAACACTAACAAAAGGGAAAAAGAGTGGGAAAAGTGGGAAAAATGGGAAAAGCTTTCCCAACAATTGCTTCCGTTGGTTTTTGAAAGCAGCGTTGGGAAACCGGAACTTCAGTTCCCAGAGATTTCCAATTAGGAAAAGATCAAACGATCCCACTGAGAAAACCCCCCAAACTAAACAAGGGGAAAACGCAAATCAAGGGAAAAGCTAAAAAAGCCATAAAATTTAGTCAATCGATAAACGGAGTCACAAGTTTTTCATCATCAGTGCTGCAACGGCGGCAGCTCGAAACAATTCCTAAAAAGCCTTCGACCATAAAAAATACATTTTACGATCCTCACGCAGCCAACTATACAGCTAAAGCCGTGGAAAGAGATAGCAGCTCAGCACAGAGTGAGAGGGGGATAATAGGGGGGAAAAGGACGGGAACAGCTAGTGTCGATGCTGATGTAAAGTGTCACTTAAAACGCGCTCAATATTTGATGCCCCGAAGACAAAATTGAGGCACCTCCGCAATGCAAATGAAAAAGAGATACGATGCGGTGGTACAGTGTGTGCCATGTGTGTAAGACCAGTTTAATTCTGGATAGATTTTACCTTCTTAGCGCATCTAATATAGTTTAAAGGTGGGGAATAAAGATCCTTACCTGAAAATAAAGAAACCAAAAAGCTTAGATTGGAATCTTCAAATATTTGGGGTACATTTTGAAACACTTGGCAATCCTGCAACATACTTTTCGTACTTTAACTACAAAGTAGACCTCCTACCTCCCCCTATTTGGTTCACACTCCCCTTGCCCTTCAGGCTCCCCAATCCCCAGGCCAATCCCCACAAAAAAAAAAAAAAAAACCTCTAAACGATCTTTGGGCGAACAACGTGAACGCATTATAAAAATGTTTTACGATGTCGAGAACCCAAAGCAACGGAAAAACAAAAACAGCGGAATAAACGCTGAGAAACCGGAGCGAGTTTTATTATGTCGTCGAACGTATGAGAGATAAGGTCAATGGGGGTGGGGTGGGGGCTGGGCCAGGGACAGGGACAGGGATAGGGATAGGGCGGTAGGTGGGGCGCTGGCATCCAGGGGCCAAAGAGCAGGGGCCCCGGTGGATTGACCGCTTTGCATGTCGCGGGCTGCATTAAGCGAAACCAAAAACAAAGCCGATGACAGCAAATGGGGGGAAAGAATGTGGGGAAAGGCACTGGGAAAAAAATGTAACCTAAATTAAGGGACTACCTTAAAAATACTAATTAAATTTATAAAGGTTTTCAAACGAAGCTTAATACTCTCATGACCTTTTAGTTATCGTTTTTGGCTTAAATTTTTGTCCCCAATTTTTGTCGCAGTGCAGCTGCAGGGGAACTACAAAGGAAACACTGGAGCAGCCAGAACTGAGACCTGAAAAACGACGTCTGGACAAAAGCGCAAACATGAATCGCTGACGGCGGCAGCTTAATGGATATGGATATGGATATGGCTATGGATTGGCTATGTTATATATGGATATGTATTCCAAGAGGATTTGCCAACTTTAGCTAAAAAATTAAACTTAAACCCACAGCTGAGAGCCATACTCTATAAGCTGATAATTGTTTTAGTTTAAATTCGTGGCTAGGAGAGCTCTTAAGAAAATGTCCTACAGATATCCTTAGAATTTAAAGGGTATTTCCTATTTTCTTATATACTTGAGCTTCCATTTTTGAATTCCTTATTGATGGCTCGTGTTTTTCAATTTCGTTATCAAGTTTAAATGTCTGCCCCACGCTTTGGCGTTGGCGTTGGTGACCTTTGTCCCTTTTAAGACTTATCCCCCTTTTTTAATGTATTTTTTAGCCCGCATATGTGATGTGCCTTTTAGAGCTTCAAAAGTTGTTGTTTCAGTTGTTGTTGGCGATTCAATTGAATGTTTCTGCGGCTGGAGGACAACTGGCGACTCATCAATGCCGCGTCATCATCCTTATTTTTTCCAGGGGGATGATATATGTATGAAGAAAGTACACCGAAAAAAACGAGGTGATTTCTCCTCCTACAATCACTCAATGAATATCCTGTGCGGCCAAGTTTCTTTCAGTGTGGAAACGCAGCTATAAGTCCACGATTTAACGATGACAGAACATATGCAACAGCAACAACATCGCCAATAATAACAGCAGAAAGAAAGAAACTTCCACAGTGGCAAATTGAGTTGTTTGTTGTTTCGCGTTGTTTGCATTGAGGTTGTTTTTGTGATGTGGCAAGCAGTGGTGTTGTTGTTGCTGTCATTTGCACATTAAGAAGGAGCCGCAGCTGCTGGAGAACACTGGCAATTGTTGTCATCGATATGGGTTATATATTCTCCGCTGCTGGACAGAGATGCGGGGGATAAAGATTGAGAAACAATAAAGATGTATGCGAATTCATTATCGGGTCAATAAATAATCAAATATTGCCAGTCCAAGTGGGTGGAGATGCAGCCAGCTTTAAAGCCAGCTTAATGGCTGTACATTTTTGATAGTAAACCATTTTGTTTCAGCGACATTTTATTCGGTTGTGTTGTGTGGCATTGACGCGTTTTTAACCGCTTAACAAGCACTCTAAATGTAGTGGCAACACCATGCCACCCCCTGCCCTGCCAGCCACTGCCATCCGTGTCACCCACTCGTGCCACCAGTGCCACCAATGCCCACGGTAAGTGCCCCACAATTCGCCGGCCAACAACTTTCAACAGCAGCAACAATGCAACATATACGCACCCAGACAAAGGCAGCGATAACAACGATAACATTTTAGCACATAAATTACAAATTCATGAAAAATTTTATGCTCGTGTTGTGCACTCCATTTTTTTTTTGCCTTTGTTTTGGCTTTTCAGGTTTCCAGCTCTCCCTTGCCCCTTGCCTTTTTTTTTAGTTTTCTGTTTTTGGCGGTAAACGTAACGAATGTTGCTGATGCCATTTATGTTGCTGCCACCACGAGGTGGGAGGTGGAGGAGAAGGTGGACAGATATCGCACATATATGCACCTGGAATGGGATTGAGGTTCACCCAGAGTTGTCCGCAAAAGGTGGCGGCAAAGGTGCAGTGCGGTCAATGCGTTATTTGCAATTCATTGCAGCCATGGGAATCCAAATGGGAAAAGGCTGCCACATGGGGTGGCACGGGCACGGGCACTGACAGAGGGGGTGGGTTAAAACCAGATGGAGCCGGCTAGGCGACACACGGAAACACTGGGTAGCGGGGCTGCAAGGGGGAATCCAAAAGAGTCACCGGTTATGGTCCGCTTTCGGGTTTATGGCTTAATTTTTGTTGCTGCCGCTGCTGTTTGTGCCACACATTTCGCAAGCAATTTAAATGCTAATCAATTTGCCGCGTTTCACGCTCCGCCTGCAACGTGGCAACGTGCCGTGCCCCATGCCCATGCCCCGTGCCTCATGCCACATGCCCGCAATCGAAACGAATCCACCCACCGAAAACATCGCAGCACCCAATTCAAACAAACAAAGTCGCCAAGAATTATGAAAAGGCCGAAAAGGAATGCTGCACAGGGCCCGGCCCGGTGGCGGCCGAAAGCCAAATGAAATAATAATCACAGCCAGGGAAAATAAATAGAGATTGGCGAAAGCCAGATTCCAGGCTATCGAATCGCCAATTACCTCGGAATGGAATCTACATTGGCGAAGTACTAATTAATTTTATTTTAAAGTTGAATTCATGCCTTAAACTAATCGAACTAAGAAAAATTTAAAACCAAACCCAGAGTTTCCTATTTTTATGCATATCTCTGCAAATGTTTGCTTTTGTAGACCAGGCCAGAAATCAAACAAGCCATGGCCAGGAGGCGGGAGGCCTCCCACTCTGTACATTCCACCAAATGGACGGGAAAAAGTTATGACCGATGTGCAGGTTATAAAAACAAAAAAAAAAAAACAAAAAATGCAACACGTAGCATTTGAATAAAATGTGTGGAGGGAAATTCAAGTGATAAGGGGATTTTGAGAGCAAGTTACAGATAGCAGGCATAGAAAAAAATATATGAAAAAGTAGAACAAAGTTTGATTTATGAGCTTTATTCGTAGATTTTGTGGAACCGAAACTGAAATCTGTTAGATGGAAAAACTGAAAGCCTTGCGATGACAGAACACTTTGGCCACGCTGGAGAAGCTTAATTTGATCGAAAGATATCATGGGACAAAATGAAGGTAAGTTGGAAACTTCTTCACTGATTTTCAAAAACAGCGTCCGCAAAAAAATAAAAAAAAAAACGCTTTAATAAAGAAGATAAAAAAGAGACTTTCAGCAGATGGTTTAGCGAGTAGAGGGCGGAAAAAAAGGATAACAGGACCAAGATGAAATTGCATTATGTCGATTTTGTGGATTTTCCTATGCAAAGAGTAAAAACGGATGAAAAAATAATGAAAAAATGTGGACGGAGAGCTGGCTGGCTCCACTGCTGGCTGCAAGTGGCTCAAAAAGTGCCTCAAGATGTGGCAACATTGGTCCAGGACAGCAGTTACTTTGCATCTTTTAAGGGGACACAAGGATGCGAAAGGACACGAACAAAAAATGAGCAAAGTCAGTGAGGGGGAGTAAGGATAAGGAAGTTTTCATTGGTTTCGGCTGCGGACTGATGAAGCTGAAATGGCTGCCAGGTATCCTTGGCTTGCCTCCTTTCTTGCTCCTTTTTAGACCGTCTCATAAAAATCATTCATTTGCAAAAAGCCAAATTGCCAAATGGCAGGACTACTGAACGGAATTGATGAGGAATTTTATGAGATTTTAAAGATCCAAGTAGATGCAACTAGAATTCTTTCAGTATTCATAAGGCCCTCTCTATCAAAGTCCCTTTCAAAGTCCAGAATGTGTTCTAGTTTTCATTAATTTCATGTGATTTTTATTTCTTCCGCTTTATTGTCGATCAATAAAAATCCTATTAAAGTGTCCAATAATTCTTTTGAAGTTGATGAATTGTTTCCACAGATTAAAGTAGTTTATTGCATACCCTTTGACAGCATAATCTTTGGAAATTATTGTTTGAAAATGTAGGTTGGAAAAGTACTCCTGATACGAAAAGAAAGCCCACACAAAAAGCCCGAATTAGGCAACTTACAAGACCACAAAATTCTGCTCGAGCTTACTCGCTTAATTTCCGAGGCGGCAGGATGGTGCGGCAGGATGGGCGTGTTTTTAATTGCCAAGGACAATTAAAAACAATTTTGCAGGCACAAAAGAGTTGGCAATAAATTTAATTGGCCCGCTGCCGTTACGCCCATTGATTATTTTCGGTGTGGGCGGGGCACTTTCGCACCTCGTGACAAGGTGTCCGGAGGGTGGAGGGTGGAGTGAGCGGTGGCCCAAGAAGTTGGGCTTGGGATTGGAATTTCAACTGGCAGGGGGATATAAGGCTGTGGATGGTTCATGTTGGTTTTTCCTAAAAGGGGCTAAGAAGCCGGGGGCGGGGGCTAGGACGGCAATTTATGCGGCTGTCAGTTGCAGGAGAAGCTTGGATTTTTATTGGCAGCCGGCACGCAGCCAGAACTCGTTCGGCTTCCTCTCGAGTAATTGCATCGAGCACATAAATCAATTGAATTGCATTTTCATGCGACAAGTTTGGCCAACCCCCGATTGTCTGCAAGTGAAGTGAAAGCCACTTTCTCCTTTCTCCTCGGCTTAGCTGCTCCCCCTCGAGCGTGGCATAATCAATTGAAATCGCAAGCAAGGCGTCAATACCAGGGAAAATACTCCCCCCATCCCCATCCCCATCCCGGCCAGAACTTAAATTTAAACTCAAAGGCAACCCTCTGAGAAGTTTTCCCCCGATTTCCGAGCACGTAGAAAGATTATCGGCAACTTCGTTTATGGCTTATCAAATTAAATGATTAATGTTTTCTTATTCGCTTCTTATTTCTATTTATTTTTTTTAGCTCCTGGAAAATGTCAGCAACAGTTCTTCCCCCATTTCTTTTCCAGCTTCGTTGCGGTTGTCGGTTTGTCTTAAATTTTCCTCACCACATTTTATTGCCAAAGTTTCTGTCTGCGGCGAGCGTTTATGTTTTAGTTGATTTGTGGTTGAGTGAAGAAAGTGCATCCTGATCAACCTCGTTACTTCACAGTCCCCATAAATCGCAGGTCCTTGTCATAGTCCTTGGCCCTCTGGCGAACTCTACAACTTTTGAAATTCCATCAGGACAGAGGTCCGTCGGTGATCCTCGCACAAACACACACATCACATTAATCAGTCAGGGCGGTCGGACAAATACGCACTCGAAATACGAAAGTATAACTCATCAGGGGACAAATTACAAAGACAAACGATGACTGACAACCGCAAGGCTTTTTCGGATGTGGGGCGTGGCTGGGGTCGCCACTTAGCACCCACAACCCGGCGAAGCTGCAGCTTCGAAAGGGAGGCGACCACCGCCCGCCCCCAGGGGGGGTGGCAGCAGCGTTTTTGTTAATTAAACAAATGCCGCAGTGACATGTGCACATCACGACGAGAGATGTGATGACTTTGCCGGGCTGGGTCTGAGTTTGGGTTTTGGGCTTGGGTTTTGGGCTTGGGCCTGGGCCTGGGCCTGGGCCTGGGCTTTGGCTGCTGCGGTTTGCGCATCTGCATTCTGGGTGGCGTGTTTTGGGTGGCCCTGAATTCTGGCTGCCACAGTCAGGGACACTGGGCGGGAAAATTGCGCTTGACAAAAGCGCACACAAATAACTGAGGCAAGCGGCGACATCGCCGACAATGGCTCTGCATTCAATTTAATTTATTTCAATTGCAACGGAATTATTACGACAGACGACAAAGTGCCGTCGCAGAGCAATTTGCTCAGCATCCTTTGCAGCCACCCGTCTCCCCTTCCATCTAACTTTATCGCTTTTTTAGGGAATTGTTAATAAACAAATTCATGCGCCAAGAACGTAAGAGCAGCGAGTGTCGATTTCAATTAAACAGACGCGTGGCTCCCGCCTTGGCCACTTGGCCTGATAATGACCGCAGCGACGCTGCCCGAGGGGGGTCTGCCATCCCCGGGCGCAGTCAGGAAGTTGCAGACATTTGTTTCCTAAGAAAGTGTACAATGGTGCAAAAATTGTGCAAAAGAGGCAGACATCTAAAGGGTCTTTATTTTTAAAACATAAATAATTAAAAACCAAAAACTAAAACCTCTTTTTCAATAAACTTTATGTAAACTTTTCAAAGCAACTCCCTTGAAATCTTAGCCCACATCATATACAAATTTTTTAAAAATTCCATTGTCCCTCTTTCTGAATTTTTCACTGTTCAAAAAAAGCACTTCATCGTCTCCCAATTCGCAGTGCCAATTCCCAGTGCAATTTCGCAATGCCAACCCATCGTGGGTGGCCACTCAAATAACGCAACTATTTTTGCTTTTATTTTGCTGTAGTTTTTGCCATTGTTGGTGTTGCTGTTTGGCTTGCCCAGTTTCAAGTGTAAATTAATTTATGAGGCACACCATGGAGCCGGCGCCAGGCTGCGGTCACAGTGATCCCAGCCTCCCCAGCCGTCCCAGCCTCCCCAGCCTCCTCTTCGGTTGGAGCCCGAAAAAAGGGGCGAAATGTCAGCCAGAGTGTGAAATTTCATATTTGAACACTCGCCAAAACGTTGACAAATGAAGTCTGCATAATTGGCTAACATTCGGTTATGGAATTCGAGAGCTTTTGGTCAATACTCGAGTACACAGTAACAAAAATCGAGGAAGTTGTTAGAGGTAACAATCCATCCTAATGCCTCAATTCAGGAAATCTCTATTTCCTTAGACCAAGGTTGATTTTTTTAGCAATATTACTCACCTTTCAGTGTACCGATGAAAAACAGAGCGGCCAGTAAATTGAGTTGGCCAAGCATGTTGATGGCTGATTTGGACAGAGTTACTGATTTTCCGAGTTCTGATTCAATGACTCCTGTTTCTGGTTTAGCTCCTGCTCGGATATCTGCAATGGAATAGGGCAGAGAGTAAAGTAAACAAATATGTAAATAATTATTTATTGTGCCAGACACTCCTGTGAGTCACTCCAGGCGACAGAACAGACGGCAATTTGTTTGCTTGTTTGGCCGAGCATAATAGAGATATTTTCAGAGGAGGGTTGGGCCCCACAGCCCCGAGAATGAATATAAAAAAAAAAAAATAATAAAAGCAAGTGCCACGAGCGGAAGAACGCCAGCTGTCACCTGTGATCTCCAACCTGTTACCTGTTACCTGTTAGGCTATTACCCGTTACTGTCATCATTCAAATGTTATTTTCCAACGGACTAGTCCGGCCTGGTCGGGTCTGGTCTGGGCTGTGCCACAAATTGCTGTTTGACATGCCACCTGACGCTAATCAAAACTACACATGCACTTTTTGGGGGATCCCCCAGCCCCAGCCCCTAACCCAGCCCCAGACCCAGACCCACCCACTGTCCCGGCAATTAAGCTTGGTTTTGTGTTTCGGGGTCTGCTAAATTTTCATTACTGTGGCCCATTGTGTGTGAGTGTGTGGCCCGAAAAGGGAATTTGAATTCGATTTGGAATCGGATTCAGGCCCCCTCCCGCACCAAACCTTCCCTTCCCTTCCCTTTCAAGCGTCCCATCAATTCGAAAAATCGTTCAATGATTGTCATCGTAGGTGTGACTAATTGTTGGTCATTTATCTTCTTTGCTTTCTTCTCCGATTCTGGTGCTTTTTTTCTCCGTGTACCGTCCAGAGACTCTTTGTTTTTCGGTTTTCCATGAAAGTCATGAATAATTTCCGTTCCAAATGGAAAGGTTGGGCTTAAGTTTGTCCCTCGCCTTGTGCCAGAAGTATTTCCTCCTCCTTCTGTGTCTCTAATTGATAGATAATTGAAGGTCTCGGGGAGTAGGGAGTGGAGCGGGGGCGGATTACTGATCAATTGGCCGGAGGCTGCGTTCAGATGATGAATGAATCCGCCTGATTGAGTGAGGGATAAGATGGAGCTCAACCATGAATGGGGAGTCTGTGGCCCTGATTCTGAATTCTGAATTCTGGATTCTGGATTCTGGTGATGTCATCCGGAGATTTCTCTGTTAAACAGAATTCTATTTTCCTCCGAACTCATCGATTGGAGAGTCTTGTTTATCAGTCGCATTAATAAAGATTTGTAAACCAAACTAAAGGATTTAATCTGGAGAAGTAGTAATCTACTAGGAGTAGCTTTAATGCCTTGATTTTATCTGGGTCACAAGTTTTTGATTGACAAATGCAAAAGACATTTATGGTGCGGATGGAATAAAATCAAATAGATTAGAGCCTCGAAAGTCTGTCAAAAAAGCTGTTCGCATGCAAACTTTGCCCATTCAACTCGACTACAAACTAGACTAAACTCCCCAACTAGTAGCTCTGACTAAACCAAAGCTATAATGTGACTGGCACATCCGTGTATCTTTCGGGGCTCCTTTGTATCTGTATCCGTATCCTTATCTGTATCTGTTTTTTCTGCGCCTGTTAGCTGGCACCGTAAACAAGTCAACAAGGAGCGACTGCCATGGGCAACAGTCCCGCCCACCTGCCGGCCTATTGTGCTGTTCTCCCCGCCCACCCTTCAGGACAGGTGCACAAAACTGTGAGCCCTAACATCACACACGACGTCTCATTTTCCTTCTTTTTTTTTGGCTCGCAAGCAAACTAATTTCAAAGCAAATGCGATACAGTCGCAAGTGACGGAGGCGACGCCCCGGCCTGTTGTTGGGTTTCCCTTGGTGGCTCTTGGTGGTGGGGCTGGGAGGTGGTGGGCCATGGGGCTCGTATGTCAGCCTGTCAGTGATGATACCCCGACTGAGGTGTGTCCTGCCCAGACTCAAAACCAAAGACATAATTTTATCCAAGCATGGCTAATATTTGTAAAGCAATATTTTGTCAGGGACTTGTAATTTATTAAAAAGAATATCCTTTTTTTTCCACAGTGCCTTCTATCTTTTAAAATGATCTTTTAAGCCTTGCTACACTTCCATGTCTCCTTTTTTTTTTAGGGAGCCTCATTTGCATAATTCCGTCGTTAAGTGGCGGAAAAGTGTAATCGAATGAACGAGTAGATAGCAGAGCCACGCCCACAAGGACCCAACCTGCCACAATTTGTGTAAAAAATTACAAGAAATAAGAAAAAAAGGCATTTTCGGCTCATTAGGAAAATCATTTGATAAAGAGCTGCAGGACAGCTCCAGGACAAAAGTCAGGGGAAAACAATGGCAAAGCCATCGAGGTCCTGTCGGAGTATGATATTCTGTGAACTTTTACTTTCCACTGGCAGTTTGGTTGGGTGCGTTTTTAGTTTCAATTCGGATCCACACAAAAGAAGTGTGTGAAAAGTTCTATGGAAAATGAAATGCTGCCAAGGTCTTCTGCCTTTCTTCTGTTTCCCCCATGGCAGTAGAAAATTGAAAAGTTATCAATTACCGCTCCTTTTGAGTGATTGACTTTTCGACTCACTCTCTCCTTCGAATGAAAGTGTAGCATATGCCAAAAATGTTTTGTTCTTGGGCAGGGCTTCCCCCTGGACGCCCACGACCGCCTCATCCTCATCCGCCTCGACCCCGACCCCCTCGATCGGCTCAGGTTACCTTTTCATGGCCCGAAGCGTATTGAGGTAATTGAATTTTGGTTTTTAGCCAAGCTCCTGGTGAGGCGGGGTTTCGGTTTCGGTTTCGAATAACTGCAGTAGCAGCAGGGTTTAAATTACAAAAATTTGAATTAAAAATAGTGCGAAATATTGATAAAATCGGAAAACATTTATTATCCTAATTGGGTTTTTTTCAATAAATCAAAGGCAATTAAATTCATTGTAACTAATTGACTATCTCCTCGAATAATTTATTTAAATAGCTATGATTAAGTGGGAGGAGGCTTCCAGGGAATGTTTATGAAAATTAACCCATAACTGCACCACTTAATTCGATTCACCCACTCAACCACTTGACTTGATTGAAGGCGGATCATATTGCCCAAATAAAAACTGCTCGGCGGCCAACAAAAATTATTCTAATGGGTATTAATTAATAAGACTTGGCGATAAATAAGAGTGTTTATTTATAGATTGGAATTCCATCGCAAGACAAAATGAAGAAGAATCTGTTTTTTAAGAATTTATTGCGATTGCGGGGGCTGGTATGGTAGGTGGGGGAGAAAACAATGGCCACTTGCCAAATCGATTTCAAAACTTCATAAACAAGCGGCGGGCGAAAAGAGGAATTCCCCTTCGGCACAATTTGAGAAATCTCCGTTCGGCCAATAAACTGGGAACAACAAAAACACCATTGAATTTATAAACACAGAACGAAGCAGTTTGTGCGCCTTTAATTTGTTTATTTTGTGCTAAAGAGCAACACGCATCGAGTGCCATAAAAAATCAACAGTCTCTGGACGGGGCTGGGGGCTTGTATATTCCAGAGGCTGCTACTGGGAGGGTGGGGTGCTGCCCCAAGAACTTACAAAATTTATAAACTGTGCAAACTCTAACCGAGTCGGGGTAGGGCGGAGGCGGAGGGCCATAAAAAAAGGCAAACTGAGTCGAAATATTTATGCAAACGTCAATTGGGCTGCAATTGAATTGAGCCGCGAGGCATGGCGCATGAGGAATGGCACATGAGGCAAGAGGCACGTACAGGGCTCCCCATACCATACTCTACCCTGTAAAAGGGTTTTCCCAGCCAACTGATGTACTCAGTTTCGGAAGGGGAGAGAAGTTCATTTGATTAAACCAAAAACTATAAACCAGAAATTATTGGTTTACACGCGGCTAAGCTAATTTTCGATTTGTAATGAATTTTCAAATCCCTTCTCCCTGCCCTCCCCGGGTAGGGAATTTTCGAATCGATCAGCGATGAGTTTTCATTTGTATTTTTTATTAGGCACCCCCCGGCCCCATCCCAACTGCCAGCCAGCCCGCCCAAATTGATACACAAGTCAGACAACGTGACGTATGAGTGATGATGCGTGAGGAGCCACGCCCCACGCCCCATGCCTCCCTCTCCACGGCCAATCCTCCTCCTTGTAAACATTCGATTCGATGGATTAGCATATGAGTTCCATATTTGCCATGGTGGAGCCTGTTCAGGAAAAGTGTTCGATAGATGGAAAAATAGGTTGCAACGACGCCGGCGCCTATTCGGAAAAAAGGAGGCAAAACGGCGAAAAGCGTTTCCACTGCCTAGCTTGTTTATGCCACTTGAGGCTGTTGGAAAGTCCGCTACCCCCCGTCCGCTACCATGCCACCCATGCCTCGTCCCTATCCCCCGCAATTCCACTAATGTGCAGCGTTTGATTGACTGACGAGCGAACGAGTTGAATGATTGTCGGCTGCACATATTGATTTGCATCTGTAGTCGAAGTGGATTGGCCATTTGCCGTAATTCGCCTTACACAATGCCATAATTTATTTGATTGATATGCCTTATATGCCGCTGCCACAATATCGTAAATATCGTATATGTGTCGTCTATATATATCACATAAATTTATAAAAATTATTTGCCTTGGCTTTTCGCCATTTGTTTGCCGCTAATTTGACTGTCAATCAATCGATGACTGAACAACTTTTTTCCACCCGCGCCACATAAATATTATTCTGTTTGTAAATTCTGTTCACAATAAAAACGAAACTCGCCATTTGTTTCATATAATTTGCTGACGTTCCATATTTGATTTCATTTATGCATAAATATTTTGTATAGAAGCCGGAATTACCACATTTTTTCATTTGTTTAAATGACCTTTCCATCACGTATCGGTTTTTATAATGTTATGGATATATTTATACACTTTCATCATTCTTTAAAAGTCTGTGATTCACTTCTCTGGGCGCTAATTTAATCTATATTTTTCAACTTTTCAATTTTAATGCATTTTTAAAGGCATTTTCAATCAACTCCTTGCAGGCCAGGCCACTTTGTGCATCAATTTTTCATTGAATTCTTGATCTCTATGTATTATAATAAATTCTCAACACAATGTCCAAGTCGAGTCGAGTGGGGCTCAAATTAATTGCCAGAATGCAATCTTAACAAATTTGCCAGGAGAGCCAGGGACCGAAGGGACAAAGGTTTTTATTTAACTTGGCTCCAGCCAGCTCAATTGGGAATATGCCATAAATTTGCAGAA
Organism: Drosophila varians; assembly: GCA_018150405.1. Taxonomy (NCBI): domain Eukaryota; kingdom Metazoa; phylum Arthropoda; class Insecta; order Diptera; family Drosophilidae; genus Drosophila; species Drosophila varians. The sequence goes on from JAECWK010000125.1 coordinate 5,645,343, forward strand.
AAATGGAAAATACATTTTAGTGTGTGTCTTCAGTTTTCAGTTTTCAGTTTTTGGCCCGGAACAACGCCATCGTCATCATCATCTTGGCCATCATTTATTCATGACAATTTTTGCTTCTCGCAGCTGCAGCCTGCAGAAAATGAAATGAAAATGAAAATGGAGTCACAACCACTACTATGCCGAGTGTTTTGAGGTGAACACTGACTCGACTCACTCGTATTCCAACAAATGAAAAACCCTTCTCATCGATAATGCAGGCGAGAAGCCACAGCCGGGGTGGTGTGGAGGAAATGTAAAGCAATTTTCAACCCATAAATGAATGAGAATGAGGAGCTCCTTCTCCGCCCCCATGGATATTTATCCATAACATAGTTAAAACAGGATCTCCCCGAAGAATGCGTATTTTCCAAAGGCACCAAACCCACCCGGTCCACCTGACCCACCGAAAGGGGGCAGGATTCGAGCTGTGCAAAATGAGTTGGCCACAAAATGTCAGTAACAGACACCTCGGCGAAGTTTCTTTAGCCCGTTTAGGAACCGCAGCAACGTTGAAAAATGTGGCAGGAGTTGGCAGAAGTTTTCGTTTATTTTTCCCCCTTTTTCTGCAAATAAAATCAATCAATTTTCGGTGCGGCAAGTGGCATTGGAAGCCAGGAAGGCGGCACTCTAAGTCTTTCTGCGACACTGAAATCTATTTTCTAAGGGAAAATGTTTTCCATTTAAAATACCTTAATTTTTCTTTCAGTGATTGATTGATGGGAAGCAAAAACCTAGACTACTTAATAAGTCATCCTATTTTGAGGACACACAGGACTTTCTAGTTCGGTTCAAGTAATTAATAGAATCAACTGGTAAAGCCAATCCTGGGTAAGACTCAAGTGCTGAATGATTTAGAAGACTCCGACAAGAGCCCTTTCCCTTCCCATTCAACCAATTTTTTCTTTCATTTCCGAAGGGGAAGAGGAAGGGGGTGGCCCTTGGAGGAGGGTAAATTTCATTAACAAAAACCGCAAAAGAAATGGTTGTGGGAATGGGAATGGGAAAGGGAAGACCAAAATTTCCGAGCCCTGTGTCGATTTCTGTGTAATGCCTGAAAATAAAATCAATCAACACGTTCGCTTAATAGACCGTCGTCGGCCCTCGTTGTCTCGTTCTGGAGTCTCAGATGTAAATGTATCTGCAAGATACATTTTCGAGTGTTTCCCCAGTACACCATAAGTATTGCACAAAGACAAATTGCTTTTGTCTCTAATTTTAACACGACTTTGACGTTGGCTCCTCATTTCGCTTCGATCTTTGTGCCATTGTTGTGCTTTAATTTGTTTGCCGTGGGAGTGAAAAAATGTTCACACGGTTAAGGGTTTTCTTCATTTTTTTCGTCTGCGTATTCCTTGAGGTTTGCAGGTTTGTTTGGAATTGATTGGCGCACGTTTTGCGCGTGGCTAAGCAAAAAAATAAATAAAATACAAAACCCAACAAAGAACATGGCCAAACCAAAAGTTTACCCGATAACCAGCCAGCCAGCCAGCCAGACAGACAGACAAGTGAGAGGAAAAGTAAAAATTTTTTTATGGGTCCCGGGCCCCACGAAAAATGCATTTCGAAAAATTTTTACATTTACATTTGGGTTCTTCTCTTCGGTTCAATCTTTATTGAACGCTTCTTTGGTTGTTTTTCCTTTCAGGGGGGAGTAGAAGGGCGATGGATGAGGGCCAGAGGTAGTGGGAGGTTCGGCACTTTGTGGGTGCTTAAAACAGCTGACAGGCCCCACTGACAGATTGATGTATGTGGCTGCTCCCCACCCCCCACCACCTCCCTCTCCCATACGACTCCTTGGTGAATCTTTTCCACACTCTTAATGAAAATATTTCTGTTTGTGCTATTTTCATTTGACTTTGCGGCCTGTTCGAAGATTTATGTCTTGGCCGGGATTTTGGCCCGCCTTTAACCTGAGTTCATTTTTATTGGGAGGCTAATAGGGCACGCACGTTGACAATTGGTCTTAAATGCGCTCTGCCACTTAGGTTTGGACTCTTTCCACATTGTGTTTTACAAATTTTGGATTTGCTTCCCTGGCCAAAAGGTCAACTAGTCTTTCATGAGTTCTATTTTTCTGACGCATTCTCCATGGAGATGCGGGCATGTCTCGAGGAGAATGACAGACTAAACATCTTAGCGCCTCGTAGTCGAGTGGCTTTGGAAACACATTAATCCCATTATTCTCCCTCCTCTTACACGTTTGTCATTAAAGAGTTCTCCAAAGTGTACTCCAAAAGGTTTAAAGACAATAATTGTTTCTCAGCTGAAAGGTCACAAGACTATTTCGTGATTTAAATCTCAGCTATAAAAATATTTGTCCCGATCACTTAAACCATTAACTGATCCCCGAAAGGTTTACAAATATTAATAACTCCACTGACTTTACCAAATATTTGGACTCAAATGAAAACAAAGGCCTATCTATTGGGGAAATGGCATCGAATCGAGACTTGAGTTGCACTTTCCATCGAAACTATCCCAATCGCAGGCGAACTCGCCGAGATTAAACCATTTGGAAGCTCGTAAATTTATTCAAATCCGCTGGCAGCTCTTTGATATATTCGCGCCAAGGATTTGGCAAATTTTAAACCCATTTTCGCCCCGGCCCAGTCCGGTTTAAATCCGAAAGCAAAACTTGCCAACGCATAAACAAATATGCCAAAAAAAAAAAAAAGGAATGTGTGGAAAATCTCGCGGGCGAGACAAAGGGGAAAAAAAGAATCAGTTCCATTTTCTGACCCAAAATACAAAACACAACAAAAAATGGAGCGAAAAAAGGGTCAGACCCCCGAGGTGGGCGGCGGGAGGCGTGGCGGCTTGCCTCATTGTGGGTTTTCGTGTTTATCTGAATGCAAATATTTGTTTGTTTACAAAAAGTTGCCTTTTTTTTCCAATATTTTGCTTTGGTCTTTTCCATAAATATTTTTGCAGGCCGAAATACTTGGTATTTTATAAATTGTTTTTATTGTTTCATGTAACTGGGCTCGCTTTCACTTACTTTTCACTTAAAAATTTTGCAACTTGCGGAGCATTTGCAGCTTCTGTTGGTTTTGTCCCAATTTGTTTATTCGGGCTGGCAGTTAAATGGTCGATTAGGATGCTAATTAATCGCGAGAGAACAGCAAACACTTGAGCACTTTGGGGTTTCTGATTGAATCTATTGATTGACTTCTTGACTTCTTGGCTTCTAGACTTTTAATTTTTTTTTTTAATATTCAAATTATTCAAAAGCTGTTTTCTTATCAGCTGTTTGTGATCATCTTTCGGTTGGCATTTCGAAAACGGTTTTCAATATTTCTTCACACACACAAGCTTTTGGATGCACTTTCCGAACCGCTCACGCACGAGGGCTGCTGGGGGGGTGGTGGTGGTGGGTGGCTTCTGACCGGTCACTCACGCACACACACTCGCACACCGAAAGAGTATCTGCTATCCAGGCGTCCGGGACCTGCGATCCGATTCAATCTACGATTCGAAAATGACTGAAATTTTGTATCTTTGAATCGTTCAGATACCACAGCGCGACCTCGGCTCTTTACAGACCCGAACGCTGCCGAACGAGCGATGTGAGCGGGTCGCCCTGTTCAGGAGACTCGAAGCAGCGTTTCAATAAACAATTCCTTTTAAATTTAAGAACTTGAGAAAATATATTGAAATAAAAAAACTAAATATAGAAAATATTATGTATAATTTTTGAATTTTTTAATGAATAAAACTACGTATCTGTAAAATTTTGTATCTGTCTCATTTTGTATCTGTTAGAATTTGTATCTCAAACCAAAATGTTAAGCCGCCAAACGAACCGAGCCCTAAATCGGGCTCAAAACCGAAAAACCCCGAAAAGGAACGAGCTCGCTTACTGAATACGAATTGGTCCGAAGCAGTGGCGTCCTCTACCGGCTGTCCGCCCAAAACTCAGTCTTATACGCACATGTTCGACGGGAATGGTTCGAGGAGAAGGAAATCCAACAAGTTGCGAGCATGTTCGAGATACAGAGAAGGTTTTAGTTTTTTAAAGTGTAATATTTTAGATAATTAAAACTTAAAAGAATATTGTATAATGAGAAATTACTAAAATAAATATATGAATCTCTTTTTACCTTTGGAAAACAAAATCCAAACAAGACTGCTTATATTGGCAATAATATTATTGTTATATCCTTAAAGATCCCTAAGAATCCTTATATTTAAAAGTTCGGTTTCGATATTTAAACTGACCTTTATTCACGATGTTTACCCCTTTATCCTTTCGGTAGCTTAACACAGCAATAATTTCCTTAAGGACCTAGAAATCTTGGCTAATAGTGGATGGGAGTAATAAAACAAGATGGTTGTAGCTCAATGAGGTCCTGGCTAATTGGCTGTACCTAAATACCATATGAACATGAATGTGCATGCAGGTCAGGGATAAAGAAACTCCTATTATAAGAGTCATTTGAAAAAATAGCACCTTTAAAGATAAATCTATAAGAATAGGTATATGGAATAATATTTTCTTTGTAAGAAGGAATTGTCAAAAAAAAGATAGTTGCAGCCAAAGGCTCTAGGGACCAAGGATCATCTTGCCTAATCCCGATACCACACATCCGAGGGCATTTACTTGGCCACTTTATGGAGCGCCTTTACATCCTGTCTGACAACTAATGCGGTTGCCATCTTGGCCCCGATTTACCCATCACCCCTTGCCCGTTTGCCATTGAGAAGTCCCGCAGGATCCCGAATATCCTGGCCATATCTACTTATAATGTAAATAGCGGCACGCCCATAAAACAATTTGCCCCGACTTACAAATAGCCCGAAAGGAGCAGAGGGCCAGAAAGAGGCAGCAACAAATTTAACACTTAATTGTATTAACAGGCCTCGTGTTGCACGGGTGCGAGGGAGAGGAAAGGGCATAGGGGCGGGGGCGGGAGGGTAATCTCAGGCAAAAACCGAATCCGGACGCGTGTCCAGTTTGTTGTTGTTTGCTTAGACAGTTTAGGGCTCACACAAAGGACCAATACAAAAGGGCCCGGGCCATAAGGCCAAGAAAACAACACGAGAAACCAGAGAGAAAGGAGCCACAAAGGCAGTGAGCAGGGAGCAGGGGGCGGGGGCGAAGGCGAAGGCGAAGGGATAGCCCCGGTTTGATTGATGATTTTATGACATTGTTTACTCAAGTGATGATGAGAAGAGTAAGGAGTCCGCAGATAGCCGGACAGCCTTAGCATGGCATCCGTTGTGTCCTTTCAAGCCGGTGTCGAGTGAGATTCCCTCTCCTTAAGGACAGACAGACGGACCAAACGGACCAAAGGACACACGGACACACGGACAGCCAGGCGGACACTCCTAATAATTTTCCGCACTCCCTTTTTTATGGGCCTTCCCAGGAATGCTATCAATCTTTTGCTTATTAGGGATAATATTACAATTACTTGCAAGTGAGATAAGCCCCAGGCGGGCGGAGTGTGTCCTGTTTGGACTCGGATTTATCCGGGCTCTTCGAGGGTTAAGTGCTCAAGTGGTCGCTTTGATCTCCAGATGGGCCTGGCGAGGGTGTTTGGTAAACAGATATCGGTTCAAGTGTGGAAGTCGATTGATTGACAAGAAAGAGCGGTCTCCTTCGTTTGAAAGAAAAGAACAAGGCGCCTGGCCTGGATATTCCAATGAAAAGTATCAACAGTTTTTGATATTTTTAGAAAATACTTTCAAAGGATTCTTGTGAAATATACACCAGTCATTCGGAGGTCTGTCTGTTGATGTTTTCTAACTGATCTCGTTCGAATTTCTATTAAAAGGTATCCCTCGTCTCCCTTAGTTCCTCTCACCTGTTCAACCTGTTTCAATTTAGTCATAAACTCGAAAGGACTCTATAAACTATATATACCTGAGGCCAGAATCACCCGCAGGTTCGGTTTTTTTTTTTTGTGTGCTCCGACGTTTGAGTCAGGAAGCCAGCTGGTTCCATGGTCACTACACCGCCGCATGTCCTGTATCCTTTGTCCTGGCCTGGTTTGATGATAAATTAGACGGCCGAAGAAGGAGGAGCAGAGGAGCCAGGCAGGCCAGAGAACATTTGCGGCTCTTTAGTTATCCCTTACCTTTCTTTTTGCCCATTTGGCGCTCTTTCTTTACTGTTCCCTTTTTTTATTGCTTTATTATGGTCTTGGAGGCAAGGTCCTGTCCAAGGATATGTGTGTGTACTCCTTGTTTGAGGAGTAACGGGTTCGATGAGTAGTTACACGAGGAGTTAATGGTTTGGTAATTGAGGTAGTAAAGGGAAGTTTGTTTGGCTTTCTTGGTTTGTAAACCTTTGATTTGCTTTGCCTTCGAATTAAGTTTAAACCATATTTCCCATTTTTTCTTTTATCAGCTGGTCACTTTCCCAAAATAATAAAATAAAACGAAAACAGGATCAAACCCCGAAACCGCAGAACAATAAAAATTAAAACACGTTTTCGATTCCACTGCAGAAAGGGGGATGGATGTGGTATTTGAACACATGTCAAGCCATCAATGTTTATCTGCTGTGGGGCTATATTCCTACTCCTAGCCGTGAATCGGGATTATCTTTCGGGCATGTTGATTTACGACCACGAAAACACACACAAAGTGTACCAAATTCAAGGCGAAATGTGATTGAAAACTGATAAGCCGCACAGGATTGCCTTTGGGCCAGAAACGGCATAGATATCCTGCGGGGGGTGCAGGCTCAGTGGGTGTCACGTAGGTGTGAAGGGGGGTTATTAGTGTAACTGTCAGCTGGGTGAAAGTGTTGAGTGCCCGTCCATCAAACTCGGTTTGCGGCCAGTGGGCTCTGGATTCACATTCAGATTCGGATTGGAGATTTCCGAAGGCGACGGTGAGCGTCCTCCCCGCCCCCTCAAAGTGTCATGTTTTATTGGGACTGTACGGAAGACACCAGGAGAAATGGATATACGGCCGTTTGGATTAACCTTAAGAGGGTCTGAATTCATCCCGAACTTTTCTTCCGGTGCATCCCATGTGGGCCTCTCTCTCGGCCCTGCTGATGCCTTAATTTACCACTAATTTGTGCTTATCTTGCCCCACTCCCCGGACAACTTTGTGCCACATGCTACGCCCGAGTGGGGCGGCTGTGGAGGCCTGGCCCTGACAACTCATTCCCACATTTGCTGGCCATGCAAATCGCTTTAGCAACGCCTGTTTATGGGAAATGGTTGCCTGACTTGGCAATCTTGGGAGCTGGGAGTTGGGAGCTGGAGGCTGGCCAAGCTCAACGATCAGTCAAGCATTTATTCAGAATTCGGAGAATTTGACAACTTCAAAGGGCACTTTGTTGCACCTTGAATGCCATTAAACAACTATCCAGATTGCATCTTTGTTTGGTTTTCTGTGTGAGCCTCTTAATCAACTTTATTAATAATTATAGGACGGGCTAGCTGGACGATCTGAAAAGTCAAAGAGGCGAGAAACAATGCCGAAACATTCGTCAACAATTACACAATTAAGCCCGGGGCCAAACAGCCCGGAGAGGCAAACTGCAAAACGGAGGCAACTCTTAAATGGTAATTCACTTAAATAATCATTAGTCAACAATTTCCAGGCTCGAAAACAACAATCGCAAACGCCAACCCTTTCCCCATCCCATCCCAGCCCCGACCGCAAAATGTAGAATAATGTATTCTTTTTGTTCGTGCTGTTGCTGTTCTTATTGTTGCGGTTCTTATTTATGGCCCAAAACTCAGCCAGGAATCGCATTTTGCCCTCCTTCGGGGGTAGCACTGTGTCCTGAGAGTTCGTCTGATTCGGTTTCTGGGCTGAAGGGGCCACTCCAATTGAAATTCAAGTGCTCACTTCATGTCCACTTAATTTCTGGCGCTGCGACTCAATAAAAATTAAAAAAATACCCCGACCAGCTACCCTTTTTATTTATCCTTTCCTTAATTTAATGGTTAATTTTGAGGGGAAGAGAAATAAAACTAATAAGGATTACAAGTTGCCTGAGATATAATTTTAAGGCACTCCCTGGTGTCCATTTTTTGGGCGCAGCACTATCTCACCCAAAAAAAAAACCCCGAACTTGTAAGCATTTCTCTTCAATTTCTTGACTCCGGCAATTATTCAATTATTTTCAGAGACATAGCCAACCTAGAGCCAACCAGAAATAAGTGAAACGAGCCCAAGCAGAGCTCCTTTGTTGCCATTATCATCACGGCCCCGGCCTCAAACCAATGCCTGGCTGCCAGACAAACACTTTTCCTTTCCTTTACCGAGCTTGTGTATGAGTGTGCGATTGTATCCTGCTCAAGGACACACACGGGCTGACTAACCACGGCAACGACCACGCCCACACGGCCACACGCCCGTAACCGCTTCCTCGGCTGCCACCGCCTCGCCCGCACCATTTTCCGGCGCAAATGGCACGCGACAGACCAAATGACTCAGCAACTGGAAGTCGGAAGGTTCAACAAACCGAAGGCTGACGGCTGACCATAAACTATAAAATACACCAGGAATACAGGAGAGAAGAATGAAATCTAAATAGTGGCAAACATGCATTGGGAATTGACATTTATGACCCGGCATAAAAACCATATTTGTTTGGTCTGCGCCTGGTCTTGGCCATGTGTGGTAAGAGACCCATTTCGAATTTGGCTTTGGCTTGGGCTTGGGCTTGGGCGAAGCCTCGTCCTGGTCAGGCCAGTGACTGCATTCCCCTTTACGATGAAAGTGAAAAATATGCCCTGGCATAAACAGCAAAAACAGGGCCTCCAATTTGCAGTTGAAATGCTGGACTAAGCGACACCCCATACTTTCCTTTTGTAGGGATACCTTAAGAGTTTTAAAAAATGTCCTTTAAATGGCAACCAAATGCATTTAAAATCCTCACACATCCATAACCAATATATCCCTTGTGAAAAAAATGCAGGGCATTCAAGGAAAAAACTGCAAACAATTCATATTTAAGCAGACAATGGAACCAGCATAAAAAACCGAAGGCGGACTAACTGGAAAATGTGTGGGTGGCTGGCCCAGGGGTGGCGGTGGCATATGACGTGCCGACAGGGTGTGTTATGTCCCTGTCCCTCTCCCTGTCCCTGTCCCAGCCCCTGTCCACTCCCAGCTCCCAGCTCCTGCTGCTGTTGTCATGACATTGCAGACTTAATTAATTTCAGCACGCAAAAAGCTGCAACTGCCACTCAAAAGTTATTCATAATAATCCAAATGATTCATGACAATAAAATGCACAAATTGAACCGTAATTCTTTACATTTTCAACTGTTCTTGTTGCGGTTTTCTTTGGCGACTCAATTGAATAAAATACAGTTCAAATAAGTGGTTTGTAAGGCTTTTCGAGCTGCACTTTCTGGTATCTGAAAGCCAATATCTTCGGTCTTGCCAATTTTCATCGATCATTTTATAATACACGACATGTGCAAATTTATTTAAAAAGAAACTAAAAAACGAAGAGTTTTTAAAGCTGAAAGGCCTGTGTCCAGGTCCACGTCTCCACCAGCCTCGAATATGGAACAAGGTGTCCGACACTCGACATTTGTTCAGCTTCGGTAGCGACGGCAGCTGCCACTGAAATTAAATCCTCCAATCAATTTAAAACGCAACAGAAACCCAAGAGGAAAAATAAGAAAAAGTTTTTTTTTTAAATCCACGAGGGGAACCGGTTCTTATGCAAAGCAGCCTGCACACGCCGATGGAACTCCAGATGGACCCCAGACCCCAGACCCCGGACCCCGGACCCTTTCCGGATCAGTGTCTCTGTGGCAGAAGGTGTTCGTGTGTCGACAACAGCAACAATAAAAACCAATCAGGGGCAAGAACAACAACGAGCTGGCAAACACGAACGGCAATTGGCAACAGAAGTTGGAATACATTTGTGCACCTGATGAACCGTGGCCAAGACGCGTGCCAAATGCGACAACAGAGGTTTTGAATGCACCTCGATGGCAGGATATAAAGGAGCCATTAAACGAGAAGGTAAGCCACAGAAAGAGGACACTGTCTGGCAGAAATCGAAAGTGGAAGAGTGAGCTTTTCAAAGTAGTGGCTTAATAGACTTTATGAACAATTCTTTCATTTGTAAATTAATTAAAATCTAACTCCTTTTCCACCTCATTTATAATAAAATCTCCCGACAAAAAATTGATTTCAATTTCCGTTTTTTGATCCTAATCAATTACAACGTTGTCTACTTTGACGAGTGCATAAATTTATAACCTAAACTAATAAAAAAATGATTATAATTTGAGTTACAAAAATATTTGCAATATCCACAAGCTAATTAGGTTTTTTCTCTGGGCGATGACAATTTCCGAAATTAATTAATCTGTTTGGATTTCAATTAATTGCATCGCCTGGAACATCCAGGTGGATGGTGGATATGAACCTGGGAAACAATTTGAATGCGTATGCATGGATTGAGGGAGTGAAAAGTTCGCAACATTAACGAACCATTAACAAGTTGGGGCCAATAAATTTTTATTATGGCCAATTAAAAGCGAATAAAATCGGCAACAAGGCGGCATAAAAAATGAGCACAAATGCCCAACAAATTTCGATTAGTCGAGCGGGGCGAGTGCAGGATTGTCCTTCTTCCCCAACCACGCCCCCATCCGTCCCAGGGGCGCACGCTCATCAACTCGCCTCACACATTTGCGCCACAAAATGTTGCCACTGTTACTTGGCGACCGCCGCCGCCACCGCCACCGCCACCGCCACCGCCGCTGCAGCACGTTGCATTGATTTATTGTGGCTGAATTAGAAGTCAGCAGATAACGAGCCACGAGCGGCGAGGAGGGGGCTGCCTGGACCTCGGAGGCTGGGCGGGTAGCACCGAAAGGGACGGGGACAAATGTGAAGAAAGAGAGGGGGCTAGCGGCAATAGCAACCATGGAAGCGATGGCATCCAAACCATAGCCATTGTTCTAGAAACAAACTAAGCGTCAAGTTTGGAGCTCTGAAAGAGAGGAGGATACCGTGGGATATAATCGACTTTAAAGTAACAAAAAATTTGGGTATTTTTAAATATTTAATAATAGGGATTTTTACAAAAAAAAATGAATCAAACAGTCGTATTAAATATTTTATAATATTTTTAATAATGAAATCCTAATACTTAAACATTTTTTAACATTTAGAAAGCATACTCTCTGAAGCAATTTAAAAATCAAGGATTTTAAAGAGGTTATTAAGGTATTCCCTACGCTTTAAGGAATGAAAGTTTTCAAAGACCATATATCACCGAATTTTACCAAGAGGAAACCCTTTGACATCCACTGTTCCTGACCCGGGACTCGACTGCCTGCCATCGGTGGCTTCGCTGGCCCGAAGCAACTTAATACGCACGCGTAATCGTATATTTATTTAAATTTATTGCCGCCAGCTAGAAAATTTAGCTACCGTGGAGCTCCAACTCTCTCTCTGTCCTTTCTGGTAGAGGAGAATGCCACGAGATAGAGGGATGGGGATAGAGGAGACTGGGGGGATCGCAGTCACTAAAGTGAATTTCTTTTGTGAGGCACTCGACGGCGTCTACGTGCAGCATAAGAAATATTCAATTAATCACACTTTATGGTTTAGTTTAACATTTGTTGCAATTTTTCTTGCTTTGCTCCTGACGCTTTATTACAATTGTTCTTTGCCACTAGAAAGGATCCCCCCAATCCTCACCTCTTCCCCCGCTTGTATTGCCATGTTTCCAACTTGTAAGCAATTAAATTTGTGCGTATGTGAGGCCAAGGAGGAGCCAAGGAGGGGCCAAGGATGGGATTGCGAGCATGACTTTCAGCTTTGCTTAATTAATTGCACTCAGAGCTTCTGGAGTCCTTCCCCTCCACCTCCTCCTCCTGTCGCCTCTGTCTGCCACGGAGACGTATCCTTGTCCCATCCTCGTGTCCACTTTGGTATTTATTCTGCTCGGTTTTAAGACATTAAGCATTTGCGAGAAATGCGATTAGAGTCGGAGGAGCGAGTCCTTTTTGGGCAAGTGGATTGCGTGAGGATTGGATGTGTATGGCATTTTGATTGGCAATTGAAATTTTTTCGCTCTTCCTTGAGCTGGAAAGATGATGATAATCCACTGGATTATTGGATAAGTATAAAAGTAGCATGATTCCTTAACAACTTTTTCGAAGAATTGTAGGAAATCGTAAATTAGGTTTAAATGTTTAAATGCCCGAATCAATCCATACCAATTTTTGATTGGGATCCCTTTTTATTGGGCGTATTGGGCGCCCCCTCGATGGACTGCCAAATGGCTTGTAAAACTGTCGCGTGAATCACGCTAACGTGCTAATTTTGCCAGCTAATAATATTCGCCAGCCCAGCTGCCCACCAGCCCACCAGCCCATTTGCTATATGTTGCCATAATTTTTTTGCTGCTGCTGCTGCCAGGCCAGGCCAGACCGCGTCTAATTAGGCCGCGCTAATGGCCGAGAGCCGCGCAGACTCAGCTGCAAGTCACGAAACGCCTATTTAGGCCCAATCACTCCCCCGCCTATCGGTCTGAGTTGGCATTTTCTTCGTTTTTTTCGCCACCTAATGTTAGATTTGCATGAAATTCGATCCAGAAAAAAAAGGGGGAGCTGGCAAAGTAAGGAAAAGTAATTTAAATGGAAGATAAATTTATTTGTACAAACACGACAGATTTTATACAACACGCTCTCATAATCATATATCTTTTTTTTTTGCGGGAATTAATGCAGTTAATGCACTTTTAATGTGCAACAAATATGAAATAATTCAGCCGCTTATCAACGCAGATAATGATTAATTTTTGGTGGCATTTTGCGGCTCGGACTCCGACTCCGACCAAGTGTCCAGTTTGTTGTTGGAGATTTGTCAATTGTAATTGCAACATAAAAAGACTACATAAAAACAAATGACAAATGTATGTTGTTCGGATGCCTTTGTCGCTGTCCCTCGTATATGGAAATATAATTTTGTAATTGTAATTGCAATGCATATTTAAAATGGAGGTCATCGCTGGGAAATTGATTCCGCGAGATTAATGATTGAAGTCCACAGCCGAAAAGGAGCCCATTCAAAGGGGAATATTTTGTCAGTTTTATCGCGTTTGCTGGGCAAAATGAATGTTGAAATCGGTTTATGAAATATGCATTCCGATTAATATTAATGGTCGCTGCTCCAAAGTTAAAGGGATAACCCGTCCAGAGATTTACTTTGTATCCATTAATGCTTTTTCTCTGCTTAAATATTTGTTTGGATTTATTGAATTTTGCCTGCATATATTATTTAAATATTTGGTAAACCTTTTTTACTGATTGACAGAAAGCCAATTTGTTGTCGAATATTGATATGTTTACTGACATTTTGTGGGAGTCGCATCTATTTTTTCACAAACATTTACCCTTTCAATTGGCATATAAAATTTCCTAAAATTAAATAAAAGTATTAAAAGTTAAATTTCAAAATTCTATATAAAAACATTACTTTAGCCCTTGAAAAACTTTTCATTGGATTACAGAGTATTTATTTCCCCATACTTGACTACAAGTTGCCTTGTTTATTTGTGGCAACTACCACGCTTCGATTGCCACTGCGGCACGTTGAATAAATCAAATTACCGGTGGGGAATGCCAACATTGGGTCGGACTTTTAATTGCGCAACAAACATTTACAATTGTTGCCTGTCTTAACTTATCCACGGCGGAAAAGGGGGCGAAGAGGGGGAGGGAAGAGGGGGACAAATGGGAGATTGGGAGGTGTAATTTCAGTCTGGCAAAAAGATACGAAAAAGCCAAACGGCCAGACGCCGCATAAATTGCCATGAAGTGCAAAAGTTAAGGCTCATTAATCATAAATGTTAAGGCCTTTCGAAGCGGCGTGGGTGGCCCGTGGGCGGGCGCTTGACTCGGTGGTGGTGGCAGAGGAACAAAGACAGACAGCGAAGCGGTGAAAAAGCAACTGTAAATTGTTTGCCATTAATAGACGCCCCCAATGGCTCCCCATCCGGCCTTTCCTTTTGGCCATGATCCTCACATTCCAGAAAAAATTTCCATCGCAAAAGGCTGAGCGATTTTTCAAGGATTAAAAAAGAAGACGCATATGGGTGGGTGGAGGAAAAGTTGCCAAAATAAATGTAAATGTAAATAAATAAAATTATTTATGGCGGGGCAAAGTAACGGTTAAGCTGATGTATATATTCCGACAGATGGATCTATAAATACAAAAGAAAGTCTGCGAAATTTTTTGTTAATGAGTTTCTTAATTATCAATATCAGGTATTTAGGATTGCTTGAAGCATTCGTTGAATTCTTAGTGAAAACTAAAGTCCCTTGTTTTATGGCTACAATTTTCTGGTAAATGAATTGAAGATTAAAAATGTCAACATCATTTGGTTTCATATTCCCCTGGCTAAGGGGTCAGGGCAGGAGGAGGGGCACGTTCAAATTGAGTAACTTCATCAACTTTCTTCTGCCATCAAAAGCAGCTCAGGCTGAACTGGCGCGGTAGGACACCCAGCCACTCGAAAAAGGACCCACTCCCCGCACACATACTCTCACTAGCACACTTTTTACATGGCTTATTTAGCATAATTACAGTCCATTACCTGGTCACGCTGACCAGCCCCCTCACCCCCAGTCCCTCGATGTCCGTCGATGTCCTCGATCCCCCCTCGAGTCCTTTGAGGGTTAGGCAAATTGCCCGGCAGGCTTTCGGCCAGAGGTGCCATATGTTGTCAACTGGAAGTGGCATGTTGACCAAAATGGCCACCGACCAGCAGCCGCCACCTCCCCCGTCCCCAGGACTTTTTTTAGCTACGGAAAATGTAAATTTAATGAGACTCTCGCAGCATTGCAACGGAAAATATTTAGCAAACATTATTTACATCAAAGTACGGCAACAGCTGCCACAAACAGCCAGTGGAAAATATGGGCGAATGTAAAATGCAGAAAGGAATGCGTTGTGGGGGCGTGGTCGAAATTAATCACAAACAGAAACACGGCTGAAAGCCTTGGTAATATTTAAGTGCAATATTTGCAATTGATTTTTATGGTTAACTAAAAACAATCCGAGTCAATCGTAGAGCCGTAAACATTCAATAACTCAATTAAGTCCCTCAAAATGTTATTAAAGCCGAACGCGGTCGGGGGCTCAATTAAAGGGTCAAAGGCTCTCCAAACCACTGACCATTGTCCTGCAAAGTCGAAAGTTGGTCTAGCATTTGACATTGGCAACGCTTTTTAGCCAGTTTAATTAAAATGCAAGTAGGCAATTTATATACACTCGGTGTCCCCTGTGCGGAATGAAAGAGAAAGGACCAACTGGGAAAACAAAAAGGCCAGGAATAAGGGATAACTTTCTGTATGTGTGTGCGTGTGTGTGTGTCTGTGTGGGTGAGTTGGCCTGGTCGGCTGCCATTAGGCCTGGCCTTTTTGATTTATGTTTTTACACGCTTAAATGAACTGCGGTTCCAGCCCTCTCAGCTGCCCATTGAAAAGTTTTTCACATGAATGAGTTAAAATCCGCCAAAGAGAAGCACAAACCGGGCTTAAAAAATATGGCAAAAAAAAATAATAAAATACGAAAACGAAAAGCGTATTTAAAACCGAAAACGAAAATATTTGTACGCCAAAGGTGATAGCGATTAAGGATTCGTTTGTCCATTCAATTTGACCAATTGATTTATCGGCTGACGATTGTATCAATTTGACCTGCGGAAGGAGACTTTGCGTAGATTTTTATATCAATTATTATGCAATTTAAACGTAAATTGAATTGAACCCGATCGATGCCGATGCGCATCTTAGTTTTCCATCCAAAATTCAGACATTAGTCAGGCGACTGAATGCCTTGACCAAGTCACCCAGAACAACTGAAATAGACGATTATTTATACGGCATTTTAATGTTTTCTTCCATTCTATTCACCCCCGGCACGCATTGCATGTGAAATGGCAGCAACTGCTGCCTGACCTCTGATCCCCATACCCACCCACAGCCACAAATCGATGGCTAACTGGGTGGGTGGAGGGGGATGGGATGCAACGAAACGAACAAAAATGCATTGTCAAACTATCAAATTCTTAAATTGCAACTGACAATCAAGTCACGTGCCGCACACTGAGCCAAGTCACGGAAAAAGGAAAAAGCCAAATCGTGTGATGCGATGTTTGTTATTAGAAAGTGCTTCTACCACTGGCTTTAAGCCCGAATTTATGTAAAGGCTTTAAAAGTAGCTATATTGCAAATATGACCTCCTTTTCTCGTTACTTTTTCCATGAGCCGGACCAAATATTTGTCCAATCAAGCCTATTTACTTTGCGGGCATCCAAAACAGGTTTCACTTGACCAGAAAACAAACAAATAAATATTTGGTGGACCCGCAAGGTGGCTGGGGAGGAGCCTTCCAAGGACAGCCAGGTCCTGGAGAGTTTCCAATTTGCACTGAGATATTTAAAGTCTAATTAAAATGCAGAAACGGAAGCCGTGGAAGCTCGTCGGATGAAAAATTAAGGCCCAGGACCACAAGCAGGAGCAGGAGCCGGACCACGAAGCTGCACTCATTCTTATTTAGATAAACAACTTTAACTGAATTTGCAGCAGCTGGCCCGAAAAAATATTTACACAGGTCTAATTGAATTTTCAATTAAGACGCGCTGCAATTGCCCGGCGAAAACTTACTGAAAAAGCTGGGAACACGGAGAAAATGGAAACGAATCCCGAAGCAAGCCAAATGAGGCATACAACAAATATTAAGCATACGCCGTGTGCAACCGCAGGCGGCAAAGAGCGGGAAAAAGCCGAAACAGGAGGCAGCAGAAGGAGTAAAGAAAATCCATTAGCCAAAGTGTGCAAATATAAAAGCGGCAGATCTCCGGGTACACGGCTCCCCGGCTCCCCGGGTCTACGGCCACCTTTTTGAGCGTAGGCGCAAATGAAACCAACGACATGCAAATAAACAAGTTCCAAACACACACGTAGATACCCAAAAAAAAATATCCTATACACCCCAAAAAAGAAAAACTCACACACCAAATAAAAAGTGGAATAAAAAGGAAAATGGGGGGAGGGTGGAAAATGAAAGCCGACGAAGCAAAATGCGCCATCAACAGTCAGATTTGCATGTTCCTGATAGAAGTGAGTACAGTAGGTGGCTTAGGGGGCCAGCTGGGAGGTGGTTTGGTGGGGCATGTGGAGTGTGAAAGGCAGGAAGTTGAGAGGTGCAGCTGGTGGGGCAGTAGCTGTTCCGGCTGCCCAGTTCCTCACATTTTGTAGCCATAAAAGGAATTTTTGAAACTGAGTTGGATCTTTTTGGAGATCTTCCAAATATTTTAAAATATACAAAACTAGAATTATTAATGAGAACATATAGTTAGTGCCTCTAAACCTTCATATTTTTACCACCAAGAGTCAAATTTTTAATAAACACTAATCCAGTTTATATTTTTAGTATTCGCCATACCTTTTAGCCGCAAAATAGCCAAAGACCCAAGCACCTTTCGCCCACACCCATATACGGGCTAGCCATAAAAGTTTACAAGTGCGAAATTGCATTTCATGAAAGTGTCCTTGGCTTTACTGTGAGAACACAAATTCCTTTTTTGCTCCCCACGTATTTTGTTTGTTGTTGTTTGACTTTTTGTTGGCGGCGTTTCGTTTTTTACCTTCGCCAGAGCTGCAGCCGCCAACGATTTTTAAATTCACTTATTCAAATTTCTTTTCGTCGACCAGCCCCACACAAATGCATTGTTTGGACATGTCACGTGCATAACGAATTTGTTACCAAAATCTGTTTTTGATTTAGTGAACAGCTTGCACTTTTTCCAAGCCCTTTGCTCGTTGGCTATCTTCCTCACGAGGCTCTTCCTTCTCGCTTAAAGGCGACTTTGGAAACTGGTAGCTCCAAGAGCCATACATTGATTACGACTAAAGTCTGTGTAACTTTCTCTATTTAATTGCTTCGATTTTCAAAACTTTGGTTGGAAGGATGTGTTAAAAACAAAATAAGGAAAAGCATTCTTTGAGTCTCTAACTATATCTGGGTGATTATTTAGGATATTTTAAACCATTAATATAAACTTTTCTAGTCTTTGAAAAAAGGCCTCAAAACATATCAACAATATTGTCCCAAAACATATCCTTTATTCAAAACCCCTATTTTATTTGTTTTTAAAATGAAACACCATAGTGGGAGTTGCAGGAAAATATTCTGCTACTAAGTTTTCCCAAGTTAGAGGCATGTTATCCTTAATGGCTGGGCCAAGACTGGCTAACTGGTAATCAGGCGCTTTTGGCCAGAAAGTTTTGCGCACTGACTGGCCGCAGTTTCAATCAAATCAGCATTTTTGGCTGGACTGATTAATGTGCTTGTGTCCAAAAATCAATCAATTCATCCAAACAAACTTTCTGGTCTCACTCGATGGCTTAGATTTTTATTGCTTTCCCTTTAATTTGGGCCCCATTCGACGCCACTTTCTCCGTACGACGCCGTCGTTGGGGCAGGACGGAGATGGGGAGTGTAAAGGCGGCACGAGTGGACCTAATTAACACGTCCATACATCAATCATCTGGCCAGCGAAGGAAGAAGAGTTCAGCGATGCGGATTATTGTGCGTAAATTACTCAGCTGGTCCGGCAATTTGGAATCGTGTGGGTGTCCCGGAAGGGGGCCGGGCACGTGACCTTTGGCCCCGGGCTTTAAGTCCGCTTTAATTCCTTTTTTTGTTCGCACTGCGCTGCCTCAACGTCATTGTCGTGGTCTGTCATGTTAAGTTTCCTTTTCTGAAAACTTGTTACCATGCTAAACTGTCAGTTTGCATTTTGTTGCACGCACAGCGAGGGGCGCTGTGGCAAGGGGTGTGGCGTCGAGGGAGGGCAAATTCGAGGGGCGTGGCTGGGGCACTGCTCTGCTTATAAATGACACGACATCAAAGCGTAACAAGCGGCACTAAATCTAAACGATGCTGCTAAAACACATACGAGCTTACACTTGAAAAAGTTGAACATGGGAAAAGATCCTCAAATTTTTAGAAAATACTTTGAAAATCTTTCTTTTCTAAAAGAGTTACAATGCTGTTTTAGCCCACCATTTGAAAGGCATTTTTGTTCACTGTGTACATCTGTCACATCCATAAACGCTCTTTCCCAGACGCATGTCGAGCTGTTAAGTCCCCGCCGGACAGGGAGGATGAGTCCTGCCGTATACGGGTTGTGGTCGGACGTAGTTTGGTTTGCCTTTAGTTCCTTTTTTGTTTGTCTTTGAAGAGGAAGTCGAAAATTGACAAACGGTTTATCAAATTTTGGATATTCAAGGTGCATAAAAGCAATAAATAAATCCAAACTTTAAAAAATCGAACCAATATTTTTACTTTATTAAACATAAAATTCAAAAGTTTGAAAAAATGATGGGGTCCTCCATGAAATTGAAATTTTAACGTCATAAAATCAATGCAAATATTTTGGCCAACAAGCTTTGCGCCGCCAAAAACTATATTATTTAATATTGATATTTATTTTGGCCATCGCTCATAAATTTAATAGCAAACATCCGACCAAAAAACACCTTAAATTATGGCCGTTTGTACGAGCTGTCAGTATTCACTTTATATTGAATGTGAATAAACAGTTTTTTGTTTCTCCCAACTTGTTTGCCGAAAAGAGCAATGCAAACAAATGTTGACCAGCCTGTCAGGAATTTTAGTTTACAAAATTCCCCTACTGCCAGCTAAAAGTAAACCGTTAAAAGGAAAAAATCAGCTACAAAAAGGGAAATCAATCTGCGCAGATGGCGAAATATTTGTTCCCTATTTTTCATTATCATCTCACATTGTATACTTTTTTTATACCGTTTTCATTATTTATATAAATAGCAAAGGTACAAAACTACAATTAAATTTAAACATTCAACGATAGAAATATCGATAAGAGCGATCGTGTCGATCGGATAGTGTTGAAAAATGCGAAAATCCATTAAACATGGCCGAAGCGAGGGAAATAGACAGGGACCGATATTGTTAATATTCTTCACCGATAATGATTATTTTTAGAGCGATTTCATAAGTCATAAAAATAATAAAACAAAGCTCGACAAAAACTGACAGGCATACAGGCTTCGTAAAAGGATTTTGTCCAAATTTTATGCATTTCCTTGTAGAGTTTCTCTTAAAGTTCGAAACTATTATTGAATTCAAAATCTTGTCCCACTTGTCAAGTCTGAGTTTTAACCTATGTAACTCTTCTATTCTACATTTTCATATTTACAATTTAAAGTGTAACCAAAAATCAGAAAACACAATAACACCACTAAAGAAAAAAAGAAAAATAAGAAGAATAAAAACAAATGCAATCTATAAACAGGACCGACCAGTCGGTCAGCCGGTCGGTTTGTGAATCAGTCAATGGTTTGGCTGAAGAGAAAATCAAATACTGTAGAATAATGCAAAGCGAAAGTATTTTCATTTTTTTTTCCATGTGCTCGATTTTTGTGAACCATTGTTGGACAAACACTTTTCCGTCGCACATTTTTTCCCTTTTGTTCCGTATTGGATTTCAAAGGGTTTCAGCTTCCTGTATCCTCGTACCACTCAGCCACATTTGGCGCAATAACATCGAGTAGATACTTTCCTATGCAACGCAGTGATTGACACCAGGAGAGATTCCTTTCTTCGATTTTAAACTAAATAATTTTCTTTGTATTAAAATGAACTACACTACTACTATACACTAATAGAATATTTCATTTACAAATTGCCTTACCAAAAATTTGGATGAAGAATAAATAACATGGTTGGCCGCTCGAATCTGGTAATTTCATTTTTGCATTTCGTCAAGCGAAAGTTTTCACGCCCAGTTCCGGGTGAAGTTGTGAATTATAACACCATTGTGGGACAGATATATGTATAAGCATGATGTATACGTACTTGGGGCTGGCAAACTTTTTCAACTCGGCAAAAAGTTGAGGCCGTGTAAAGCCAAAGTAGTTTAGCCATGGGATTTTTGCACTTCTTGTAGCCAGGAAATGTTTACATATGCGCATAAAGATGCATCTCCGTCGCCTCAGACCCCTTACCCCTCCGCTTCTGTCCAAAGTTTCATGGTATAGAGCTCCTGCCAACTCCCAGGGACACAGTAGAGTGTCGGCGGGTGGCAGGGAGGTCCATAAGAAAACTTTGTTTCATTTGTTATGCTCGTAAATTGCGGACACCGAGGCCAAGAAAATCTCATTTGCGCTAAGTAGGCAGTTGACAATGTGGTCAAGCATGTCCCATATTCTCAAAAATTTAATTAAATTCATTGTTTTTTTAACTTATTACCATTAAATGTACATTCGGTTTAGTCTTCATCAAAATACGTGTCCGATAAATAGATTATTCCCCCACCATGACCTTCTAAAAGTTCAAAATATATTGCACTAATTTCAAAGTTTAATGAATTCAATAAAATATTAAATTGCGCCAAACGTATGCGACAAATAAACCGAGACTATCAGATTATTTAACTCATTCAATCAGTGCTATTTAATTTGTGCAAAACTAATGTTTTTATTTGGTAAATTAGCTCCGACCGATGTAATTAAACTAACTTTTCATGCGTGGCTCATAAAATTGTATAAATTTGGACGTTTTTGGTTCCAAAGCTAAGAGTGCCGTCAGAGTTTGAATCAAGTAAAGCCATCAAGAATTGGATAAATAAATTTAAACAAACATAAATAATTTTTAAAATGAACAAGCTATTCTGGATATGTCTCATTGTGGCAACTGCAGTCACCTCAAGCTTAGGTGTGTAATATTTTTTATTTTGCTTGAGAGTGAGTTGATTTTAAATTAAAATTTAGGTGATTCTCTGGAACGTCGGGAACGGCAAGCTTATCAGCAAGGTTACGGAATGGGTGGAAGCGGAATGGGCAGAGGAAATGGAATGAACGGAGAAAACGGCGGTGGAAGCGGAATGGGAGGACCAAATGGCAATGGAAACGGAAACGGATATGGCGGTCGAGGTGGGAACGGAATGGGAGGTAATGGTATGGGAGGCAATAATATGGGTGGGGGGTATGGGGGCGGCATGGGAGGCCGTGAAGGCAACGGAATGCGAGGAGGAATGGGTGGCGGGATGGGTGGTCAGAATGGAAATGGAATGGGTGGACGGGGAGGCAATGGAAACGGAATGGGAGGAAACGGAATGGGAGGAGGAATGGGTGGACGCGGAGGATACGGCAATGGTATGGGCCAGGGAGGTATGGGAGGCAATGGAATGGGGCCTGGAGGAATGGGGGGCCAAGGGGGCTACAATGGACGAGGAGGAATGGGTGGCCAAAACGGAATGGGAGGACCAAACGGAATGGGAGGACCAAACAGAATGGGAGGACCAAACGGAATGGGAGGACCGAACGGAATGGGTGGCCCCAACAGAATGGGAGGAATGGGTAACGGTATGGGAGGACCCAATCGGATGGGCGGTCCTGGTGGTCAAAACGGAATGGGTCCAGGGGGTTGGGGTGGCAATAATTATAATAATAATGGTAACGGAAACAATGGAAATTACCAAAACGGAAACGGAAGTAACTACACTCAAGGCTACAGCTCTACCTCTGCCACAACGACAACCGATAGTGGCTGGTAATGTTTTTGATTGGATCCTCCCACTGTCGGATATTCTTAGACTTAAAATAATTTCAAATCAATTAATTTGTTTTAAAAGTTATATGACAATCTAAAAACATAAAAATTAAATAAAAAAAAAAACTCTGCAACAAATTTAAATCTAAATTGTTAATCAATAAGTATAGAAATATTCATGCGTACTTAAGTAGCCACTTATTGGGCATTCAAAAAAGTGGTGAAGGGAGGGTTAAATATACTACAGCTGCTGTGTATTAACCAAACAAGTCACGCCATCCGTCAAGGAACGGGGACAGCTGGCTTTCTAATAGATTGCCTTATCCTTTAATTGATTACAAATAAACACAAACTGCGCGTGAAAGAGGGAGATGTGTATATACTAAGGACAATTTTCTGGTCCTTATCATGGCTACGTGCTCGCTTTTGGCTTGCGTGCATTTCCATATTTGTTTAGGCCGACCGAAAAACTAAAGACTAGAAAAAAGGGTGACCTGAGTGACCCTGACCTCTGGCCCGAGCCTGCCTCCATGACTTTGATCCTTGGGCCCCGATCCTGAATCCCGACCCACCCCAACGTTCGTTTTAGGTCTTCTGTTTGGCCAGGTGCACATGCCAACATGCGTCGCCCAACGTAAAACATTGAAAACTTGAAACTACATAAATCTTTATTAGCTTTGCTATCTGGGAGGGTTGAGTGGCCAAACCCGGGAAAGTGGCAATCAATTAAACAATGTCACAAGTGCTTGCAACACTTGCAGCAACGCATTTACATGACAAAGAGTAGAGGGGAACAGAGCGGCCACAAGCCAACCGAACCAACTCCTAATGACCCTCTCCTGGTGTTTGATATTAACCCATTGAGTCTTCCAGTTGGACTTTGTATCTTTTATAATATATTAAAAAGTATTCTTTATAATTAATAATTTTTTTTCAATCATTAAAGAGTATTCATAGTTTTGGGTGTGGGAACTTAACTCTTCATCATTCAATAAACCACGGCCAAGTGGTTTTAAACCGCCAGCGGTTACTATGATTGATGTATCAATAAAGTCGCTTAGAGGACCTTTCCTTGAACTAGTATCACATTCCCCATTCGTTGATCCATCTAAGCGGCTTTGTTGTCTCCTCTCCCCCGGCGACCCCATTGGCATTCAATTTTCAAGGATGCTGCCACATCGGGTTAACACTGGCCATCTCGGCAGGCAATCCATTTGGGTCCTGGGCCGGGGATGTGTTCGGTGTTCTGGGTGCCAGCGTCGGACCATTTTATAATTTATCAAAATGAAAATTGATGCCCCAGCGAAGCAAGTGCAGTTCAATTCCCCTCACTTCGGAATCCGCTTGGGTCCTTTTTTTTTTTTTGCTTGCGTGCTGCACTTATAGCGGTGATGATGGGGATAGGGGCAGGGCTAAGGGAGTCCAGTCGGTGGAGCATGCCACACGAAATGCCATCGCAAATAGCGAAAATGCTTTCGCAAATATTTAGACGAACTTTTTTAGCGACACGCGTTCAGGTCGAGGTCCTGGCCGAAAGAATGCTGCAGCTTTAAGACAGCTCCTTTCCATTGGCCTCGTTCTATGTCTTGTTTTTCTTCTACTTTTGTTTCATCCTCTGGTTTCTGTTATCGTAATACCCTTTACAAGGTTTAGTAAAAACAAAATATAGGTTCCTTTACTAACTAAGAGTATAACTAAACCATAGAACTAAAGGATTCAGTTTTACTAAAGTAAAGTGAATAACTTTTAGAGTATCCGATCTTTTCTAATGCTTTTCCCTCAAATTGCCTTGCCTTATATATTTTTTCAGACGGTTGGCATTTATGCCAGTTAAGTTGTTGGCCAGTTCGTGACTGCTGGCGGCCTTTATTTGCGCTTGCATTTTCATTTGTGAGTGTAAATAGCATTAAAAATAATTTTCCGGCTTAAAAACGCTCCACAGAAAAATAAGAGAAGGGAAAATGGGGAAAAG
This sequence comes from Drosophila varians, assembly GCA_018150405.1. Lineage (NCBI taxonomy): Eukaryota > Metazoa > Arthropoda > Insecta > Diptera > Drosophilidae > Drosophila > Drosophila varians. The sequence continues at coordinate 5,669,908 of JAECWK010000125.1, forward strand.
GGGGAAAAAGGAGAGAAGGAAGAAAGGCGCAGAGTGAAGCGCTGACAGCCGGACGGGCTTATGCACTTAATGAAATGTACACGGCAATTGTTACGGCGACCGAAAAGGAGAAGGAGACAGGAGACGGAGATGGCCAGCCTCGGCCCCAGTTCCGGGGCCGGGGCCGGAGACAAAGATGCGGCGGACATCAATTGAAGGCAACTTAAATTTCGCCACGGCCATCATTTCGGGGAAAATGGCAAGCTCGTATTAAATGGGTTAAGTTCGTTGCCGGCAGGTTAAGCCGTCCATGTTGTTTGTCCAATTTAAGTGTTTTTCGGTTTAAATGCATTTAAAAGCCTTTGGCCAAATATTAACAATTGAATGCCAGTGGCAAATGGAAAGATTCCCGGTCGGGGAGATTTCTTAATGGAATTGTTATTTAATAAATCGTCAATATTGATTCAAGTTGGCCAAATTGAGACGGTTAATTGCCTTGGAATTCAACAAAATACTTAATGTGTTTTAGTGAGAACATTTTGAAAGGCAAACTGTATTCATTTCAAAAATGTAACATCTGCCCTACTTCAATTGTTTGTCTTATCTTAACCCAAAGGTCGCCTCCGTTCATTCCACTCAAAGTATTTGCAAATAAATCTAATTGAAATCTTTTCAATGATAACATCGCCTCAATAAATATTCATGACACTTGTGCCCCCCATCCAACTTTGTCCCCTTTCCCTCTGTGTTTTTCTTTCATTTGCAAACGAATTGACCTCAGCTTAATAATAATAAAACTGAAAATTCGAACAGATTTTATGGCTAAATTAAATATTTTGCATAATTATTCCAGGCGAGGTGTGCAGGTGTAATAGCTGCAGAATAATCTTGGCTGCCGGAAATCACATTCAACTTAAATGGAAATACATAGCTGGGTTACTTAATCAGAACAAGGCAATGGGCAAACAATTGGCCGGAAGGAAATTTCTTCGCCCGTTGAGGCTGTCAGGAGAAATTTTGAATTGCAAAGCAAACTGCCAAAATAAGTTATTAGGGCCAACTTTGCCGCCCTTTCCCGGTAATTATGTACATCCACCCCAAGGACTAATTAAATATTCCCCATCCAAATGAATTCGGACATTTTAAGTGCCTCCGAATGGAGCAGCTATAGGTCAACTGCCTAATCTAATCAGCATCTCAACAATTAACCAAGTCGAGATGCTTTGGCCAAAAAAAAGCCTAAGATAAAGCCTATATATTACGTTATCCTTGAAAAGCTATTGAGGGTTGAATCTTCTAAACACCTTTATTTAAACATGACCAAAGTTATGGAAAACCATCGACTTTGGATGGGTTTGACGATTCTGGGAATTTGGTACGACATATGCGTGGTTTTGTTTCAATCGGTGGGTTGTCCGACATTCTCCTTGGAGCCATGGAGGTCGTGGTCTGCCGCGCCGTTGACTGGGGCACGGCCAGATTGGTGTGACTGGAGGCCACCGGTGTGGGTATGGTTTGCAGATGAGCGAGCGATGCCGATGGCTTCTCAATCTCAGCCAGTAGTTTCTGGTAACACGGGTGCTTGGGATCAAAGCCAGGCTCCACTTCGTGTGGCGAATGATCTCCAGTGGCGGTTTCAACTTTGGAAGAAATTGGGATACTCCCGCCAGTGAGTTCATATTCACATTCGGGGCAAATTTCTGAACATGGCGTTGTCCCTCTACTTGATCGCTGATTGAAGTAGTCTCCTCGGACCATTCGGAGAACTCTTCCGAAATAAGTCGGCGAGCGAGAGGCACGGAATAGAATTCCTTATAATGAATCTTGCGACGCCTTTCAAACTCCATTCGACGTACCTTCAAAAACAACTCATTTAGATAAATATACATTTTTATAGAATTTACCTTCTCCTCCATAGACTCTGGAAAGTCCTCATCCGCCGAAGAGTCCTCCGAGTCGCCGTCTATGCCAAAAGCAGGCATTTCCGTTTTTGAAGTCATGCGGAGCTTCTCGATCAACGCATTTGTGTCCAGCTCCTTGGGCAGATCATCCTCAAAGACATAGGGCGTTTTCGGCTCATCGATAATCATGTGGCCGTAATCTTTGTTTGCTGGATGGAAGGTGGCCAAAATGTTAACCTCATCGAATTTCGCCGTCTTCATGCTGAGAGCATAGTTATCGTTGTAAGTGCCTGAGGCTTTGAGGATGCCCTTAACCACCGGATCGGTAAAGCTCTCCATAGATGTTGGAACAATGTATTTATTTCCGATATTTTATATATTTTTTTAGTGTTTATTTTAAGAGTGTCTGCCTCCCAACAAAGAACAGTGTGAAAGTGTGTTGCTACTGTGTGTGGAAGTTTCCAACTGACCAAAACATTTCAAGTTTTTGTTGAAGAAAAACTAACCTACTACTTTGATGGAACTCTGATACAAATTGATTTACAAAATGTATTATTTAAAGCAAGTCCTTTAAGGAAATTTCACCCACAAACAGAATCTCTTTCAATTACGTTATTGCAATCCCTGATAATCCTGGTTATTGTTTTTGGGTTGAGGACGCACTCGATGTGCTTTGTACTTTTGGTCCTCGACGCTTCCTAGTTCATAAGAGTATTTTGCTATCGCAGCCACCAGACCACAAAGTAAACTCATTTTGACGTGGAAAAGCGGTAGCCGCGGGGCGCAGTGTAGGATGCTGTGGTGAGGGGGCTACTGGATGGTGAAGCGGAGTCGGGAGCAACACTTCATTATTGATGCTTCGAACTGAAGCTTTCGTTATTGATGTAAACATATTCATCACAAACGTGGTACCCCCAATACACCGAACCAAGGAAGGGGCGAAAAAACATGGCAAAAGGGGGCGGTAATCGGTGGGGCAACCAAAGCAGTTGCGGCAGTTGCAGTTGGTTCTGTGGCAGCTGTCACTTCAAAACACTTCAGTGCACACGATTTTTTCCCCGCTCTCCACCGAACCAAAGGGGTGGAAACTAGTGTCGAGGGCGGCCACCGACAGGATACCCGGGGGCGTAGCGGCAGGAGGGTCAGGGAGCAGCATATTGGGAATTGATTGCAGCACATTATTTCACAATTTTGCCAGCAAATAAACAAGCCTTCTGCCGGAGTGCATTCAGACACGACTTCAAAGGCAGCACTTGAAGAAAAACATGGGATCTGGGAAGCATCTAGGATTCAAGAAAGCAAATATTTGAATTCTACCATAGTGGAGATTGGGAAACTTCTCCCAGTGGATCGTCGCTTCAATAGTGGCATGCATATGACGAGCAACTCCTTATAAGCCCAGTTTATGCGACAAAACATCGCCATTGAAGTGGCCCCGACCCTCCCACGGGGTCGTCATTATCACCACATCGCCCTCATGATGATGTTGCAAGCGATGCCAGCAAACAGTCAACAACTGTTTTCATGTGCCGGCAAAAGACTTGCAGCCATGTTTGATTGCCTCTGGCAGGGTAGGGATGTTGCCGTTGATGCGATGTTGATGCGGCTAGGATATTTTTCCTTCGATTCCCGGAATTGCAGTTGGCCCGATTGCATTTCTTATGTGCCCCCACCCCTTTTTTTCCCAATCCCTCCTCATCAATCGCAACAATGTGCAGCGGGAGCAGGATGTGTGCATTGCGTATCCGTAACTGTGCGTCCGAATATCTGTATCCGTACGTGCTGCATATGCGCATAAGTAAGAAACGTGAGGTGAGATCTGCAGGGGTATTGGCGAAACAGGCTTCCTTCCTCACATCAACAGGATTTTATGGCGAAATCATAAATTTTCACCCGATTCTTTCGGCTCTCGCCTTCCGCCCTGCTAGGGAGCTTCCGTTTCCGCAAGGGAATGCCGTTCTGCAAGCGAATGGGCATGGCCAGAAGGTGCAATTCATTAGAGTAAAGCCAAGGGCCTAAGAGCTTTATACGAGGGTAAGAATTTATTAATCGGGGGGCTTGTAAAACCAAATTAAAATATTTCGTTTTCATTTCAATTCGTTGCCTCATTATTTACATTTGTGCATAAAAGAAACAGGTCTTTGGCCGTTCCACACTTTGCCAGCTGGAATGGCAAACGGTTATGCATATTTATTAAAACCCGTCTGCTGCGATTAAAAGCCAATCAGACCAATTGCAAATTCCTTTTATTGGCCTACCTGTCTGTCCGGCTCCTCTACATATTGCTTCCTTCCCGATCCCCCCACCCGATGTCCAGCCCGTAGTTTATAAATATTTAAAATTTAATTTTTGCATTTCCACGCACACAGCCCACAGTTTATATCTTTATTTTTCCCATTTGAGGAATGCCTGATGTTGGTTTGCAGTTTGGTTTTTTAACCCACTGATATTCTGTGGGGCAAGTGGTGTATTCCATATTCAAGAATTTAAAATACGATTTTTTAACCAGATGTTTACTTCATTAAAAAAATTTATATAATTCTCTTTGCGAATTTTAATGTTTTATGAAAAATGGTAGTACAGTTTCATATTTTTTTTATCGGGTATCTAAAGGTCGTAAAGTTTTGTTCTTGAATTTATCACATTTCCCCAGGTTTGCTCTTGCACCAAGATTAAAATGAGTACTCCCCCATTCCCCTTTCCCTGCGTGCCCCTCTCGGTTGCTGCTGCCTTTGCTGGCTTTGCAATCGAAGCGTGAAACGTTCCAAAAGGCAAACACGTTGAGCGCAAATGTACCACGTTTCCTTTTTGGCTTTGCTCCACCACCCATGGCACCGCCAAGCACCGCCTTCCACCCCCCACGGAATTGGTAGCCACAACCAAACCAATACCTGGATCACCTGAAACTCCGCTGTGTGTGTTTGGACGGTGTGTGGGAGTACGCTGGCAGTTAGCTACCGCTTGACAGCTTGGCAAACAGTTAAATAAAGTTGGCAGCATCTCTCTGCCAGAGTCCCTCGTCCTGCTTGCGTCCTTTTCCGCCACAAGCGTGTTAGCCTGATTATTACACCCTATACGTGGGTGAAATGGGTCTAGAACTCGATTTGGCTCTAAAAATTAATATATATTCTTTATATTTTTAAATGAGTACTAAATGTGAAGAAAAGGAATTCCTTGTAATAATTCTTATTAATTAATCATTTTATTTTCAAGTATTTTTTAAAGAGAATCTGCCTTTTGATGTCCTTCCCCAAAAGCTAATTTAATTAGATGTTAACCCAAAGTTGACAGCGTTTTTGAGATAGTTTTCGTTGTTATTGTTGACTTTCTCTGGAAACTAAACGGAAATTCAATTAAATTTCGCTGTAAACAAAAACAACTAACGTCTGACGATCAAATGCTCAATGAACTGCAGCAGAAAAGTAATTGAATTAGCTGTCAAGGAATATTTATGACAGGTCCTGATTGTGGTGCTTCCAACTAACATCTATACATACTTAGTCAATTTTTTTTATCAAGAATATTAGGAATATGAATATAAACGTAACTGCCTTGCAAAAGACACTTAATTATTAGTAAATTCTCTGTTGAATTAAAATTTTACAACAACGACACAATGGCTCGGCTAATGAATATGAATTACGCCAGGACCCCCCTCCTTGGATCGCCTTGCCGAAATGTGTTTGTCCAAGGAGCAAACAGCAAGGCAACAACAAACAAACAACAAGCCGAAACAAGACAACTGCAAACAAACATTGAGCTGATTGTACGACAAACAGAGAAGGGGCTAAGGAGCTCCACGGATCCTGCGTCCTACCCACTTATGTGCGACAACAAGACTTATGCGACAAAGTTTCTCCTACTAGAGTCTGCTGTCTTTTCATATAAACTTGTTGGTAGTTTTCGCTGCGAGTTACTCTACTATTTTTTTGCGCCCCACCCCCCACCCCCGGAACCCTCCTGGCCACCCATTCGTATTGTCCTCGAACCAAAAACAAACTTCACGGGACAAAACTCGCATAAATTACACTCGCACAGGCAGAAGTCACCAAATGTCAGATGCACTAAAAGCAAAAAGCGAACCCACTGACAAAACTAAAAACCAAATTGCAGCCAAACTGTAAGGGCTACACTTTAAAAAATTAATTTTTGAACTTCTTATTTAAAGTTCTTAGTGAAAAAATAATATTCAATTGGGAAATTAGTGCACAATTGCGAGGCGAGGACGCCTTGAAACTCCTTTATAATAAACCCTTTGTTAGCCTTACAATAATCGTGGAATAAAGAAGAACCCATTGGGAGCTGAGTCATCTCCATTCGCCAAGGTCCTGGCCAACTTTCCGCGAAAGGAAATGCGGCCAATTTGTTGGGGCTGCACTTTCCCCCGGAACTTCCATTTTGCCATGACGGCCTTCAAAACTGACAGCCGCCGTGGGCATTGCAGAAATGAATAGAGGAAGTAAAAAAAAAAGGAACAAAGGAAAACCAAAACATGACCAAACTAAATCGAATCATCACGCACAAAAAGGGAAAAAAATTACTATGATTTATGATACAGTAGCTCACGCAATGGCTCTGCTATTTTTTCCAGTTTAGCTATGAAAAGTTTTTCATTGTTGTCCAATTAAATTACGAAAATCAGTCTCGAAACCATGATAAACAAATGCAACTAATGGCAATGTATTGTTCAGACGTATATAGAGTACAATTACCTTAATTGGCACATTTTGAACATAATAATTATAGGAATTTGAGAGTGAAATTTCAACTCGAAACTCTTCAAAATGGATAGACACAAGTGGGTCACATTAACTGCCCTTTCATCGATAACCGAAACTAATCATCTGATGGAATTGCCCTGCCATCTACTTCCATACATTTGCCATGAAAGTTGATTGCCAAAACAAAACCTTAACCAGAGGCCTTTGGACCTTGGCCAGATGCCCATTTGTCGGCCAATATAATGAACATTCAGTACGGAAAGGCGTCCCAAATTGCAAGGGAAAGAATGAGAATTCCAGTTGCGGGGGAATGAGAATTCATGCAAATGAGTTTAGAGCCAAAAAACCAACCAAAAAGGAACTAGGATATTGGAGCGTTGCATGGAAGGATGCATTCTGCATCTCGGGGCCTTATGCTGTAATGAAAACGAATAAGGCCAATTAACTTCCACATTAAAGACAGATAAAGCGTTTGGATATGGGTACGAAAACCATAAATCAGTTTTTGAATTTAGGTGAAGTTTTTATGGAAACCTCAAGATGAAATATTGGAAAGAGTGAAATCGCGGAAGAAATATTCCCTCAAAAATGTACATAAATAGTGAAAGCTGATGAGCTCTACCCGGCTTGTTTACTGACTGAAGCCCTTGCCGCAAAAGTTTGTGTTTCTAGACTCTTAAACAAAAGTCCTGGCCAGACTTTCTGTGGTTTTGTTAATGGAATTCACTGCCTTTTCCCTTGCATCTTTGAGCCAAGTTCAACAAAAGCTAGATAGAGTATTTGCAATTACAAGATAGTTTAGCCAAAACAGATAAATATCTTACTTGAAACAACAATTTAATTGTTTACAAAATAAAAATATAGTTCTGGTAGTAATTAAATAAGCAGACTGAATTTTAGAGAGTTTCCCGATAACATTCCTGCAGAATATTCTTAAGGAAAAGGAAAGTTTATTCAAAGCGTGAGCTTTGTATACTTCAATGTCCTTGAATAAAGTCCAGATAGTGGTCTATACGGGAGTATAGGAGCCTTGTCTGGATGGTGACCCCTATGCTTATACCAACTACGATTCCCACCTAAGCCATCCGGCAACCATCACCCCGCAGTTATCCTGCAACCTTACGAAATGGCCGACCAGGGAGCTGCCATAATACAATTTATACGACAACACTTTAGTGCAAAGTTTATGCGCAGTGTTTACAACGTGCCATAAAAGCCGGACAATGCGTGGCCAAAGGGGCAAGGGGTTCAGCAGGACCTGGAGGCTGGGAGGGGTGGCAAGGTGAAAAGGGAGAGGGGGCTGGGCGGTCAGTTGGATGCGTAACAAGTGCAGTTCATATACAGGGCATAAGTAGAACGATCCAGGATCAGAGTTCATTGCCTTCACTCGGTTCCCGTTGCTCCGTCTCTTTCACCGAACACCTACACATCTCTTTCGCTATTGATGCCCCCTTGTTTGTCGCCTGAAATTGGCAGCTCCTAAAAACGAAGTAATAAACTAACTCTGGCACACATACTTGGGGATTTTTGCGGCTAAATACGGTTATGGCTTATGGCTGGTGGTCCACCCAGGAATGTAACAAATATGGGGATTTTACAATACCACCCCCTCTTGTCCCGCATCCCTCCACCCGCTGACGCGGCACTTTTAATACCCCGACAAGTGTGCGCTGTCATTGTCGATGTGGCAGGGATTTAACTTCGTCTGGGGATTATCACAACACATATATCGTATAGTATCGTCCAAAATGAAATAAACTGAGGCAAACTGATTTTTCAGTCTAGCCAAAAGTTAGACAGTCTATAAAATGTAAACAAAAGTTGCGGTGGGGATCATCTGGACGTACTTTACGGGTTCATCCAATCTGTTGTGCAAAGTTGAGATTTACAAGGCCCGGGGTGTTAATTTTAATAAATTTAAAAGCTTTTACAATGCAGAAAACTGCTAATAAATATGCAAAGTTACAAACTTTAAAGTCTTTTGCTTCTTTTAGCGCTAAATTATAGCGCTCTGAGACTGTTCAGATCCACTCTTTGGATAAGAATATCAATTTATGTTGATAGATGAGTGGTTCCCCCACAAAAACACAAACTAATTGAGATGACAAACGCCAAACACATCGTTCCATCAGTCAGTCAGTCAGTGCAGCCAGTTAGAAATTGCTTTTCTGCTTTGTGCTTTGCTGCTTTTTCGATTTCTTGCTTTTCCGAGTTGTTGCTTTTAGGGGCAGTCTTGCCGGTTCCGCCAGTTGTCTCTTTGGCCAGTTTTGGTTTCATTTTTTGGCCAGCCGTTTTTGCTCCTTTGGCTGGTGGTCGTCCTTAAAAGTTCCTAAACGGAAACGAACTTGGCTGGGTGATGAAAACAGAAAGTAGGAGTGCCAGACTCATCGCGAGTGACTCCATTTCCACTTGAGTAAACATTAACGTGCCGGACGCTCCATTGAAATTCAAGCGAGCAATTCATTTCCACTTAATTTTCAACGCTACTTTTTCCCAAACCAAAAAATCGCCCCCACTTGTTCTTTTGGTTTTGAGCGGCCGCCTGATTTTTGTCATTTCCCTTTTGCTTCCAAAGGATCTCAGCCTTTCATTATTTTTTTTTTTGCTATGGCGGTAAAGTTTTCCGTGTTTTCCTTTTTTTGTGTCGCAAATTAGTCTGAAGTGGCTCACCCGACGCAAATTTTTAAAACTTTCTACCGCGGGGGATCGTGTAATTTGTGGCACTTTGATTGGTCAAATTGAAATCAATTAAGTGCGGTTCGGCACGTGTCCATTTCTGGATTTGATTAGCTTCCGTTTCGGTTACAGTTTCGATTAAAATTAATGGCCTGCAAAAGTTTGACCCAAGTCAACTACATAAATTCCACTGACACAATTAAGTGCGTTTGTGGAAATGGAATTTATCGATTCGTTTGTTTGGCCAAACGATTAGAATACTTCCCCCAACGGAGGCCAACAGCTCTGCATCTGTTCAAATCATTTGCCGCCATTCAAAACTTTTTTGCTTGTTGATTTTCCGGCAATTGTCAAGCGACAAATAGCGAATTGGATTTCTTCCTTTCGCGCGCCACCCAAGGCTCTATTCTCCTTTTGTTTCAATTGTCACCTGGCCGAGCAAATTGATTAAGTGGAGTTTGTTAATGAGTCGGGCCAGAGGTGTCGGGGGCCTTTTCGGGGCTTGGTTTGATTAAATTTTCAATTTTCGGAAATTACCGAATCAGACGGTGGCCCCTCGGGAGCCTCCACGTAGATAATTCAATGTTATTCTAACTCTTATTGGCCGGAGGAAACTTTAATTGCCATAAACCAGAAATTAATCCGTTTATATGAAAGCTCAGGAAAGCCCACCTTATAATATTTCCATTAGACTAAATTATTTTCAAAGCGAAACAAGTTCGAGAGAATTTTCAGCTAATATTTCGGACCAAGTTCTGACCACCAAAAGCGAGGGAGAGGCCCAGAGGAAAGGGGAAAGTCATTCCCAAAAGCAGTCGGCACTTTAGAAATGTTGCTCGAAATGGGCTCGAAAAACTTTTGATTTACTGTAGGTAAATGTTATTGTTGCCTGCCACAGCTGCCACTGAAGTTCGTGCAGCCTTTGCTGCTTTTGCCTCTGTTGTTATTTAGGAAAAGTTTCCACAGCAAGTTGAGTTAATTTGTATCCACAACTCAATTGCAAAAGTTTAACCGAGCAAAAGATTTATAAAGTTTATATGCAATAACAAGTGAAAACGGCTTCTTCGTTCGGCAGTTGCAGCCAAGCAGGACTACAAAAACCTCTGGCAGTCAAAGAACAATAAACAAAGATGAGTGACTTTTGTATATTGGAGTGCAATAAGTCTCGCTTAGTGCTAAAGGTGGGATATTATATATTAATCAAAACAGCATTTTAAATCAAAGGCTTGTGAATCCCCAACATTTAAGGTTAAAAAAAAAAAAGAAACCCGAAAAAGAGGTATACAGAATAACCACACTTTTAATAAATATATCATAGTCTGCACTATGTAAATCCGCCATGGTAATGGCCATCAAAAGACAAAAGTGGAAAAAGGAGTCCGAGTCAAACGGATGCCCAGCTGGGGGCATTTGCAATCAGCCCTCGATAACCAGCAAATGGCCAGTCAAATGATAACGATTCAGATTCCGAGCATCGATTCAACTCCGAACAGGACGACATAATAACTGGGCCCGATGGGTGGCACAGGACAGAAGGCTGCGAAAAATGTGGGCAATGCTGGGGAGACGCCAGCGATTGACTTTTATGCCACTTACTGCACTCCCAGGACGAGCGATGGCAAAGGACGGAAAAAGGGAGTGGAATGGCAGAGAAAGCCAGCAAAATTAGTTTGGCCTGCGGCTAAAAAGTCAATTTTCATAACAATTTCTGGCTCTCATAATGAAGCTTCGGTTTTTGTTGTTGATTTTGCTGCGCCAGTCAAAGAGCCACCAAGTTGTCGGAGGAAAACAGTAGAAATGACTGACTGAACGTCTTTTAGCCAAGCAGTAGTTTGGGATTTGGCATTTACAATGGTTGAGAGAATGCTCCTTTGGCTGGTTTTGCTTACCTTTTATGGATATAAGCGGCTTTAATAGAATTAGTTTTAAGCATTTCATGGAAAATCAGCGCGAGTAAGAGTAGAGAATCCAGGATCCTTTCATTATCTGCCGCTTTGGACATCCAATTAACACATTTATTCCCAATTTTATTCTGGAAAAAGCTGTGACTTTCCTCATTTATTCAGCCATTATTCAAAGGCAGCGGGCGTGGCCCAGAGGTCTCCTTGATTTACAGTACAGCTGTGACTGCTTTCCACGCCAGTTTTTCACAATTTGCACACTTTTTGTGTTGTTTGTTGTGCTGCCATTATAAAATATGCATTTGCAGCATTATTAAAAATGGAAGGCGCATTGTTAGTGTCCCTGCGTATGAAGGTGGCATTGAAAGCGGCGCGCAAAAGTTTGCTTCAGTTGCTTGCGGCACACACGGCGTATGGGTAATGTCAGCTCTGCATATGCATAAAAGATTTGGGCACTGCTCTGCTCTGTGCAAAATTGTTGCTACTAAAGTTGCATAATTCCACATAAATTCCACTGACATTTTTTAATCTATGTTGAAAGTTTCTGTAGCATATGTATACACAACTCAAATGTATGTGAGTATTTATTTCAGAATTTGCATAAATCCCAATTGCATTGCACTTTTGCCTTCTTCCGTGTCTCAATGGCCAAATAAAATATCTTCGCTTTCGCTGCTCAGCTCTTAAGATGCTCAGCTGCTGCACTTTAGTCCCCTTACTTTCGCCGCTGACCCTTTCCAACTCCTTGGCTGGCTCTCAGGATTCATAAAATGTGTATGAAGCGTGCAAAATGTTTTAAATTTATTACAATAAAACGAGCAGGAGTCGCGTCTCGGGTCCTGGCGTACGCAAATGCGACATAAAACGCTAAAAGATAAAGCAAACTGAGCAGCCAAGCCAGAGTTTGGAGTTTGATAATTTCAAAAGACCAGCCTTTCTAATACTCTTGCATTTCCATTACAAAAGCTTAAATATTTTTAAATTTTTGAAACAGCTTTTTAACTCTGGAGCTAAAGCCTTTTCCCTTAAATGAGACTTTTTAAATTAATGTAACTAATAAGCCATCTACGATTAGAGTATTTTGTTCTGGTAAACTAAAGTCAAAAAGGTAAAAGTAGATCGCTTTTCCGATTGGGTCTGGGCACTTTTTTATGTGCTCCTTAAAGTGCGTCACATAAAAATGACGATGCATGAAGGAATGTGTGTGCACAGGTGACCCCGACCATTTATCCATCCACCTCAGAACAACCCCAGCCCCATCCCCAGCCCCTCCTTCGTTTTACTTTCTTTTTTCCATCTACCTTTTTTTTTGTTCTTTACTGAATGCATTGCGAGTGACAACACTCAAGGCTAGATGGGTGGAAAGTGGGTGGCGGAGCTCGGGCAGGTGGAAGCTGATACACGTTACTTGTTCCTGAGTTTATGGGCCAAAGGCAAAAGTGCGTGTACACACGTGGGTGCGAATGCGTTTATTTACAGTGAACTCTTTTTAAATTTTTGACATATGCCACTTTTGTTTTAGAAAAATTGTAGACTTTTTTAGTTTAAAATATTTTATTTACGCTTAGTATTTCATGTTGCCTTGAACTCTATTCTTTTTAATCTATGGTTTTTTATAATTTATTGTCACATTTCGGTTTCTATTATGCTCCCCTGTCGTTCATGGGCCTCTTTCCTCCGAGGCTGTTCATCAGTGGGTCCTCCATTTTCCTCCAACCTTCCGTGTAGACCCACCCATACCAGCGCCCCCCCATCAAACGCATTTATTACATTGCTTTTGAGCCAATTTTTTCCAGCCTTTTAACTGAAAAATTGGCACAGCGCATCGCTTGGCATGCAAAGCAGCCGTTTTCGGTTTTTCTTTCTTCCACCCCCACAATCCACCCCGCTTGACGACTCTCCATCCCTTGTTTTTCTTCCCGCTTTTCCTGGGCCTTTTCATCTGCCCTTGTCGTTGTTGTTGCTGTAGCTCCTGGCATTGTCAGTTGGCCACGCGCTCATCCTGAAATGGATCAGTGGGCGAGGGTCAGGGGTCATGGGTCGCGTCTCTTGCAGCGATGTGGTTTGCTAAGCAGCGTAGGAATACTCAACGGAATGCCGCAAATCAGCTCAAAATTTCTCTAAAAAACCCCCTAGAATGTCTCAGTTGAATGGGTTTCTTGCCCTGTAAGCTCATCAGACTGAAACGTCGAGTCCAATGGCTATTGCAGGGAATCAAAAGTGCTATTCAAACAACTTCATCAAATGGCCGTTCATTTTTGGCCTCGAATGCTTATTGAAGTGTGTTGAAAATCAATTAATGGCTTGTCTATACCTTCAAAGTTCGGTTTTTTTTTTGTACTTTAGTCGGCGATTCACGCATGGCTTCAGAGTGTATCAAGTGCAAGGCAAACAGGAAAACCGGCCTGTACCTCAAGTCCAGTGACCCAAAAAGGGGCAAATCAATTTCGGGCACCCATCGCAGCTCTTTGACTCTTTGATAATGAGACCAAGCCACCCAATACAGGAATAGTTCAATCGGTTTTCAGGTTAAGTCAATATTTGACTCGAGTCACAGTGACCACATCACACAATTTTTCATGCCGCACTGGTCGGGTTCGTACCACAAAATTCGGACCCACTCCTCGCCACGGCCATTGTTCCGTTTCTTGGCATCCGGATCCCTTCTGTTGTTTGCCTTGGTTCACTGAGTAGCCGCAGAAATTTCATTAAGTTCGTTTCGCAACGGGGCCAGATATGACAAAGGGAATGGGTTAACTGCCGTCCACGACAGCCCAGAAAGTATGCACAACTGCAAACGGACGCAGATATCCCAAGGGAGGAACTTGAAGCTTGGCAAGCGAAGAAAAACATATACAACAAAGTTGTCCAGGCAAATATTTAAATAAAAGGTTATACAAGTATAGAAATCCCTTCCAAGTGATCTTCTTCCGGATCTTCAAGTGCTATTTTGAGGAAGATAAGATTACTTTGAAACCGAATGCCCAAGTTTCTAGAAACTGTCTCTTTGAGAATCCCCCAGCAACATTCGCTGGAATGTAATTTTATGAGTCCTTAGTTGTTACCAAAAATTCTCTTGGAACTCATTAAGCGCGCGGAACTCGACACGTAATCGCATCCGGAATCCGAATCCGGCTCTCAAATGCGGCCAACTGTTGCTGGAGCTGCGAATGAAAACCCAGCTGGGGACATGCAGTGAGTGCCGGTTCACAGTTTGGGCCAATTACACGGTTTGTTAACACACAAAACAGGCAAAATGTAATTACATTTTCACTTGCTAGAGGGGGTGGCGCGGAGATGATGCGGCATACGTAAGGCTATACCGTCTTTTGAAATCCGATTTAATATTGTTAACTGTGTGCCAAACTTTGTCATTTCATTTTGCTGAATTTTAGGGGAAGTGGAAAGTAGACGACCGGCAACAAGATGCCAGTATGCAAATGTGTGAGACGTTCACCAAATGCAAATGCAAATTGCAACAGATTCCGCAGAAACTAATGCAATACTGTACTGTGCGGTAGACGGGGGCCACCCCATTCCCATTTCGCACCCCAATTGCCGTTCATAATGCCGCTTTAATGCCCTCCAACTAATGAGCCTACATTAAGGAAATTCGTGAACGCAGCAATTTCGGAGGCGCCACCTGCTGCTGGATGCTGGTTGCAGTGCGAGAAAATAGTGTTTCATTTCGTTCAAAAAGTCCAAAGGAAATATTACGTTTATAAATAAATATAAATTGCTTGACCAATTTCTTTTAAACTTATTCTACAGAAAGTAAAATAATTATTTCTTACTGTGTAGAGTCCACTGTGTAGAGCAGCTTTGGCAAGGCAAGGGCGTGGGTCAGAAAGGGGTCTGTATTGCAGTTTGTCACGTAATTTATTAAAATGCTATACACACATACACTCATGCATATATGTATGTAGAAGGAGGCGTGGCTCGGTGCAAAGGCGGAGGAGGCGAATACAGCTTAGAGGGACAATTGGCGTAATCATCGTTATGCCATCGTCATAATCAGTGATGCCATTGTATGCCACAGCAACAGCTCATTGATTTGCAATTATGGAACGTGCCGCATTTACAAAGGTAGTGTGGATATCTGCCCCTTCCCCAAGCAATCGAAAGGGTTCACCCCGCACCTCCTCCGTCCCATCCATCTATCTCTGCGATTCAATTTAAATCAGCAATGGAATTGAAACATTTGTCCCACTAATCGAATTAAATCGTTTTGACAACATACATATAGAAACTATCAAAGGCGTTGATTTAAAATAAATAAAACAGAAGTCTATAACCTAAAGACTGTTAATATTTTCTTTAATTTCCTAAACTCGTGCCTTATTGCCCACGGATGTGAATGTTTTCTTCACGAAAACTTGAACTTTAATTCCTGAAATTCGTTTTGCTTCCCGGGACTACTTTTTTTTTGCGTATTACAATGCTTAATTTTATTGCTCGCTTTTATTGTTGTAATTTGGTGAAATCTTCGCCAGTTCTCTTGTGCTTTTTTTTCTTTTCATGCTCTTGTTTCTTCTGTTAAAAAACTTTTGCAATTGTGTAAGACTTGCTATCTGCGTCGCCATTGTTGTGACTGTGTGTGTGCGGGGAGTATAAAAATTAGCCCCATTTTGTTTGGCTTTTGTGCTGCCAGCCATCTTGTGGCATTGCGATGGTTGGGCGGAGGGGGGTGGCAGCGGGTGGCCCTGCAGTAAATCAAAAGTTGAAAATTATAATAAAGTCACTTTTGGTGTTGCTATATCATGCACCCCTAACCCCCCGTCCCAACTCCAGCTGTCTCTGCTCGAGTTTTATCAAGTTCGGTTGCAGCAGCCACAAAAAACTTATTTCATCTGCTTATTCGGGCTGGTGTGGCTAATAAAAAGCCAAAACAATTTAGATTAACTGTAAATTGTGTTATTTTGTTTAGCCAGTCAGTGGATTTGTCGCCCCGCCCGGCTTGTCCTTGTTGGTAATGCTCTTTGAGCTGGTAATTTGTAAATGCCCTGAAAAGTAGGCAACACTTTTGTGCGGAAGTCAATACAAAAGTTTGAAGGAGCGGGGGCCTCTGGCAGGCTCAAGCTTCCAGCTGCCACTGGGATGAATAATGCTTGAATAATTACAAGAAACACGAACGAGTTGATTTTGAATAGGTTCACAAATTCAAGCCTGGACAGCCAGGGCTGAAACTTTAATTATCCATTAACCATAACAAAATACTAAATATTCCTTAAAATTTGTTTTTAAGTTACGTATCTTACGTTAAGTATAATATCTTTTGTATACATATATACAATTTTCATTTCGATATATGTTTTAAAGTAATTTAATACTCAAAAACTGATATAGCCGCCCTTGATCATTTAGCATTTAGAAAGCGGGGTCTTGACTTCCGTCGATTTGTTGTGCTTCCTGGTCCTTCTGAATCTGGTCCTTCTGCTTCTGTGACATTTGCTTTCGTGGACTGCTGGTCTTTTGTCTAAGGAATTGGGCGAAATGGCCACTCAATGCGCTCTGTTAATTTTGCTCCGCAAACGAAACTGGGACTCTGCACAAGGGCTTAGGCCGACCTATCACTAAATGCGCTTGAATTATTTATAAAAGGCATATTCATGAGCCCTAGCCAAGGTGAACTGGGTAAATGGGGAACCTAGAAATGTGGGAAAGTGGTGCGGTGGGGATTTGGGAAACGGAAATGTTAACTAGTTTGAGCTGAAGCAGAAGCAAAAGCAAAGGCAGCTTGACAATGGCATTAGAATGTCGAAAAGTTTTAGCCCATCAACCGCTTACTCACTCAATTAGCACGGTCAGTTCTTCTAGTTCTCCTCGGCTTTTTATGCAAATCTCCCCTCCCTCACAGGCGGCAGGAGGAATGGGCGGCGATGGGGGCGTGGCAATGAGAACCATTAAATGGTACATCAACTGTACATTAGCTTGTCTGTTTTTGTTTCATTAGCAAGAACAGCAGGAGGAGGGGGTGTGCACCATATCCTGCGGCGGCTTAAGTCTCTCGAAGTCGACGCAACTTGACAGCGGCAGCATCATCTGAAGTTGCAACAGCAGGAGGCAGCCGCAAAAGGCTTTAACAAAAGCTGCCAAGGACCAATAAAAGAGACAGATAAGGCAGAGAACGGTGGTGGCTAGGTGGAAGAATATACAGAGGAAAAGTAGCGAGAATGCTATTTGGCTTTTGCATATGCAAGGAATGATGATGGCACTTGCAGCGTATTGGATTGACTATCGAGTGCGTATGAAAGATGAAACGAAAGGATGGGATCTATAAAATAACAAGAAATATGGTCAATCGATGATTTATCCAAGGTGCTCTGAAAGTCAGAGCTGGGTGAAGTCTTTAAATGGAACTCAGAACATGAATAAAGTTGAATTTCCTTTTTAAAACAAAAAGCTGTCAGGCAATTTATTAATTAATTTGTTTCCCTCGGAACGATAAAATTCATTTAAATTCTGTAATTTGTTGATCAATCAAATAAGTGTAAGGCATTAAGTCAATGCAACATTGTTTGCCAACGTGGTTTTGAAACCTTACGCATCGTTGCCGAGGCCAACTACTGGGAACAGAGTACGGAAAAAAAGGATGGAAATGACGCTTTTGTTGGACAGGACTCAATCACCCAGTCAATCACTGGACCCCGCCCCCATTGGCTTTTGTGCGTGTGACATATGCAAATATTTATGCAGCGCTCCTTTGGCTTTCGCTCCTTCACTGAAAGTGCACTGAACAAAATGAGAGTTTTTAAAATATAATTTATTGGTTACTTTGAATAATAGTAAAGTATTATTTCTGCCTAAGAATCTATGTTTTCCTTTAAAAATATTCACCATAGTTTAAATATATTAAATGTCCTTTCTCTGTCGGATTCTGCATTAAAATATGTAAAACCGTTGCATTTGTATACATACATGCGTGGGGCAAACAAATACACTTGCACAGTGGCAGAGGCAGGAACATAAAAGTTAAGTAAATATATAAACACGCATCGGCTTACGCTTGCCTGCCTGACAGTCTCTTTATTATGGCTATTTGCTGTTGTTGTTATTGATATATGTACAATGCATATACCCAGCCCCTTGCGGGTCAGACGTGAATCAAAATGTATGCAAGTGGCCCAAACAACATTGGAAATCAGTTATGTTTCATTTTGCACTATCATTTTCCCACAAAAAAACCGCCTAACCGAGGACCATTTTTTCGATAAATTGCAAGTAAATTATGGATAAATCAAAAGTGAAGTCCCACTTTTAGAGCCAATAAGTAGCTAGCTTAAAAAAAATACTAAAACAGAGTAAGAGGATTGAATTATAATTTAAAAAAAGGCCGGAACAAGGACTTTTTATTAAATTTTAAATTTTGACCCAGAGTATACAGATCTCAATTGGCAGGATGTATGCGCTCCCGATTCATGTGGTAGTAGACCAGAAAAAGGCCAAAGGCGGCGAAGCAGATGATAGCGCCCCAGAAGCTAAGCGATCCATAGCTGGCATCCTCACGATAGACTTCGCAGACCTTTCCGCCAATGATTAGCTTCAGCTTCTCCCTCGGGCCAAGGGATCCTCTCATGGTGTTGCTGGGTCACAATTTTAAAACATTTTCCGGAATGCAAAGAGTGATGTTCGGGGGCCAGGCTCCTGGGATTCAGTTATCCCAAAAACAAAAACGAAACAAAATATTGTACAGGCCTAACAATGATGAATCATCATTTGGCGGCAACAGGATGCCTGTCCTGCGTCCTGCGACATAATTGAATTTAGTGCTAATGATGGCATTGACGATAGCACATAATATTCAACATTAATTCAAGCAGACATTAATTGATTGATTATTTGATTGCATTATTGTCAATATCACAATTGCAATTTCGTAGCTCCGCTTCGGCAGGCAGCTTTCATCAACGCCTTCGTCCCCGTTTCCCTCTGTCCTTCTGTCCCTCTGTCCTTTTGGCCGCGCGTCCTTGTTGTCAGTCGAGCCTGACACATTCGCGATATTGAATGTTTGTCATCTGGCAAACAACATTGATAATAATAATTTAGCGCAATTTACATGCTGACAGCCATAATTAATCGATGCAGTGAGGACGCCAAACAGGAGTCGCATTTACAGCCTTGATGCGCAATTTTGAGCCGTGAGTTTAAATTGAAGCCTAATGGAAGTATTGTGTAATTGTGTATTCGAACTTATACGAAAAGAAAAACTGAATTCACGTGTTGAATAAATCATGAATAAAAAAGTTTTTAATTGGTGATGCAGCAAAGTGATGTACCTTTATTCGCAGTAGTTTTTTGTGCCACTTGTTTCCACTTGCCGTAAATGAATATTTTGCCAAGGCATAGTATAAAACTTACCTCTGACTGAAAGTTAAAACAAAAAGAAATGTTTAATTTACATTTATCGTTTCGTAGGCTTTCTCCACTCAACAATTATCTGGCCCGGAGAGATTCTAAGGCGAAATTTGTGCGCCCTGCAATTATACAAAAATTCATCTTGGCCATCTTCTTTTTCTTCTTTTGTATTGCATTATTCATGGACCGGGGCTAAGAAAATTAAAAGCCAGCCTCTGCCTTCTGCCTTCTACCGTTAGCCGTTAGCTGTTAGCTGTTAGCCACCCCCGCCCCAGCTGACCAAATAATTGTTTGAAGTTCGCTTCTTCTGGCTGGCCTGTAATCTGCCACAGTTCTGGCCACTAATTTCGCCTTGAGACAGAACTGCCTACCAAAGAGCGCACTTCACCAAGCCCAATTGAAATTACTTGGGGAACAGCAATAGGGACATGGATAGGGAGATAGAGAGAGAGAGAGAGGGACTGTTGCAGGACGAAAGAGATGGGGAGTTGAAGAGGCTGGGAAGTAATTGAAATATTGGCGGCACCAGCGCGAGTTGAACTCGTAAATTATGCACCCGAAACCGAAACCCTAAAATAGGGAAAAATACACGAATACCCCCAACTGCCTTCTGTGCAAACAAAAAATGCTGGGCTGGAGAAGTTTTCCTGAGATTCTCTTTAATTTATAATTTATCAGTTTTGTGCTTTTGAAACTCCTCTGGACTGACTACCCGCCGAGGAAACTTTGATTGCGGTAATTAGCAAATTGTACAACACCCCAAAGAGCGGACTCGCAAATCATTCGCCTTCCAGGTAAGTTGCAATATTTATGGTTAGTAATTGGTGATGAAAGTCTCCTTGTAATGCCGTTACAAGGCGAAGAATATATTCTCGATTGGCACAAAGACATTTGTAATACTTTTACAACGTGATGAGAAAATCTCCTGGAAAGTAAAAGGTTCACCAGCTTCTTAAACTACAGTTTATATGTTCGGAGGGGGGGAGTAAGGAAAGGAAAGGAAAGCCAACTAAAGTCTCGTGAAAAGGGTGAACTGGTAAACCAATTTGCCAAAGGTCCCAAAAATATCTGTCGGAAAATATGTGTGTATATAGCACAATGGAATTGCCTATGCGGCAATATAGTTTCCTGGCCCCGCTCCTGCGGCAGGAGAGAATCTCGTTTTTTTTTCCCATCCCCTGCCTGGCTTTTATTATTGTTACTTTGAGGCTGACACAATCCGGATCCCAGCCTCCGCTGGGTTTTTTGTCAGGTGAAAACCTAAGCTAAGCAAACATACAAAAAAGTGTTAGTATGCCCAACGCGACACTCGCCAGCCTTCAATTTTGCACTGCCTCCCTCCTTCCCTCTCTCTCTCTCTGGCCAGCACAAAATGTCCTTTTAGCCAGGACACACAGCCAGGGCGGAGGATATGCGTATGTAAAAATGTCCGACGTGATGTAAATTTCTATTGAATGCTGAGCGGGCAGAAAAAATATTTTTAATGGTCTTTTGGCCAGCCAAAAGCTGGCGAAGAGGATACAAAGGACCAGGAACCGAAGGTGCAACCGAATTGTCGAAAGTTGAATGAATTGTCGGTTGAATCGAAGGGACAGGTGTTATCCTGTGGTTATACCTGTGTCCGAAACTGTTCTGCATATGCCAGGCTGCTTATTTGTGGAATAGTAATCAGGTGTGTCGAAGAAAAGCGAATAATGTTTGGGGGAAGGTAATTGTATTAAGGCAAAGCTAATTTTGAGCTTAGCTCTTAAAATAATCCTTTAAATTCTTGGCATAACACAACTCTCCGGAGAATGCAAAGTATTTCATCCGTTTGGCCATCCAATTCAATGCAGATGATTTAGAAGCTAGAACATATGGCATTAAATCCATCAATGCCAAAGCTCTCCAATCAATTTGGACGATTTTTCAGGCGTCAATTTCCGCAATTCCATCACTCGAAAACACTTTAAACCATTTACGTTTTGTCATAATTGCAAATTCCGTTATCAGATCATAACGAATAAACAAGGAGGCGGGGAGGGAAAGCCATACAAACAGACAGAAAACATGACCTTTATCAAATCAAACTTAATTCCCATGAATTCCGCATAAACTGCGTGCAACATCGTTGACCTTGCGCCGATGTGGGCCCGCCCGGTCCCGGCCCCGTTCCATGGCAAAACCAAAAGGCAACTGCCACACAATGGGAGGAGAAATAAATCGGCGTAGAGGCGAAAGGATATAGAAACACAGAGTGACATGTCATTATTGGGCTTTGACAGGCAAATTCAAAAATTCAAATATTCCAAATCGATTGCAGTTGAGTGGAGAAAGGGCCGGTGGGCGGTATGGGCAGAATTTGTGTACTTGTGCGTGTTGCGGAAAATATTTGAATATGTATGGGATGGCATGGCGTATTGTATTGTATTTTTGCATAATTTGGCATGTAAAACATGCAAAGCGAGATGAAAAACGTGATGCTGGGTCAGAGGAGTAAAATTATGAAAATATTGCATCATGTGCCGCATGCTCGGCAAAATTGTGCGGCTTTTCTATTTTCTATTTTCTATTTTCTATTTTGATTGCAATGGATTGTTGTTAGGAGCCGCATACCCTGGCGATTCTAACTAATTCAAAACAGCGGGGATATTCGATTTCTGGTGGCAGAATGAGCTCTTTAGTGGCAGCTACTAGATTCCACTTATGATTACCTTTAATAATTGTGTAAGCCTTAGAGTAAAATAATTATTTTGTAGGTATCAAAGTCGTTATTCTTGATGTTGAACAATTGCCCACCGCTGTAAGAGATTGTCGAGGACTTTGCAGTACTTAGACACCTCGTTTCATGGCTGGATTATAATTGTGTTCTTCTACTTCTACGTATGCATGAATTCAAAATTTGAAATATTAAATATGGATTGCACTTACACGGAACACATACTCATGCAGGATGCGGTAAAAATTTGTTGCCCTCCCCCACCGCCGTGCTGGTTGTTTATGTTTTGGTGTCAGGGAGCAAAGTGCAGTTGGTTCTTTATGCAAATATGCCAAGTTTAGAATGCGATTTCGAGTGTTTTGCCTTCATGGCATCCAAGTTGCAGCTACAGTACGGGAAGCCACTGTAAGTTCGAAACGAAAATCAAGAAAAGAGCTCACCTTGGCTGGCACACACGAAACGCTGTGTACCTCTGTCGCTACCTCGGCTGGCTGTCATTTATCTTGTGCGAACATTTTGTTGTCATATTTATTTATCAACAGGCAGCAGAGAATGCGGCAAACTTCTTTGGCGTCGCCTCCAAATGGCGTAACAAAATAATTCACTTCTCCAGAAATTTATTTCGCCTTAGATATGTTTTTTGATGGGGATAAAAAGTCATACGTATGTGGAAAATCTCCTTGTAATCTCTGCAAAGTTTCTTGTGCGCAATTCCTTTTGCGCCAACGAAAAATTCAAGGTGCGGATTTCAGCTTAAAGTTGTCTACCGGCTTTTGTTTATTTCAATAAAAAAGCAATTTATAAAGCCCGCTTTACCTCCGCCCTGGCGTATACGTATACCTTGAGTTATGCAAATATCTATGGAAAGCCCAAGATCGTCTGTCATATGGGTCATAAAAGCCAGCTTTTATTGCTCATTTGACAATATGGACGCAGTTCCAGGTTCCCGTGTCGCCGCAGCTCCACTCTTTTGATGCCAAATCTAAATAATTTGGCAATTTCGTGCTGATTTTATTACAAGCCACAAAAGGGCGGACATTAAAAGGTACCTAAAATTCCCAAGAGTTCTGGAATCGTGTCGATAAGGCTTGATTAAAATTTCCCCTTCTCATACATGGATGGCATGGCATCCGATTGAGGTAGAAGACAAACAAATGTTTGGAATTAAAATATGGTCCAAGGTAGCTTAAATAACGTTTCAAAACCATCTTGCCCTTTGGCTTCCTTCTGTACATACTGGCTATGACTTTTCCACTTTTCAATAAACCTTTTTTCAACTTTCATGTCGTATCAAAAAAGTTACTGTCAGACACTGCACTTGACTTGAGTGAAAACTGAGATGGAAAAAGACCTGAATGAGGTTGACTTAATTGCAGACATAAATTTCTGTCGGTGGCCTACTCAAATTCTTCAAGGATTAAAAGTCGACTCGTCTCGTAAGAAAAAAGAAGAGATGAAATAATTTGTGCCTGCAACTGGGAAATGAAAAATGTATTTAACTTTCCTTTGCGTAGTTTTGCTGCAATTAAAGTGGCCAAGGCTAAACAAATGGTATGTACACAGCAAGTTACTTTTTCTGTTCGGCCTTTATTTTTAATTATAAAAAAACTTTCGGCTATGTATTGTTGTTTTGGCCAACTCTGCCTGGCCAGGAATAACAAGTGGCATTGTTGCTGCACTCCGTATCTGTATCTGGTCGTAATTGATGGCCAGGCCGTGTAATTAGCCACAAATTGTTTAGGCCTAGTTGAACCGGACATATACAGGACGAGGAAACCAGGGGCAAGGAAAGGAGAAGAGGGACGGAGTTAGGGGCTGACACGAGTGGAGCGGAAACCGAAATTTGTGTGCGCAAAACCAAAAGATGACACAATTTCGGTCCACTAAAGTGATCCTAGGCCTTGGTATTAGTGCGTGCATGTGTGCGTGTAAGCCCAATTTCCCTATCTCCTTTGGCAGGACTCGCCCCTTCTGCCACCACAATTAAGTAGGCTGACCATGTCCACGCAAATTAAAATAAAATTTCTCTTCTTTCGGAGTTGCTCTGACCGGCAAAATAATTTGCGAGTGGTCGTTGTGTGCGAGAGGATTTTAAGGGCCCCGTTCCGGCCCTGCTACTTGTCGCCAAAAAATGAATTGAACTTTTATAGCTAATGACGTTGCACGTTGCATACGGCATGTTTGCGCGGTGCACGTGTCGTATACGTAATTGCACAGCATGTTCCGGCAGCATCGTCATAGAAATAGCAGAGCTTGCGACATTTTTTGAGTCTCTGAATTGGTATAGATTTTGGTTAATTGGAGAGTTTGGGCATTATTCTGAAAAGATATGGCTTTAGGTCCAATTATTGGAATACATCCTTACATCACATTTGATAAAATTCAAGGTAGATTTTCCACCACAACTGCCCAGCCTCTTAGGCATATTACACTAAATATTATATTAAACAATTTTTGGCATCGGATGCGAATATTTTGGTTATTTTCCCCCTTTCTTTGGGGCAAAACTTGCTAATAAATTGCATAGAAACATTGCGCATACGCAACGTGGCACAAACGAAAGACAAACAAGTTTTTCCACCGTCCGTCCGTCTCTCTTCTTGGCTCGCTGTTCCCCACCCACTGCGTGTGTAACAGGTGCAGTGGCAGGAAAAAGCAAAGGAAAGATCTGAAATTTCTTGCCGTCTCGACTGGTGGTGCTGCTACTGCTGTTGATGCTGCCACAACTCAATTTATTTCAACATGTACTTTTGCAACAATGAATTTCACTTTAGTTGCTAATGGATTTCGCATAGAAGGCAGTCAGGCTGCTGTAGAAAAGGCAGAAGCTGCAGGATGCATGTAGAAAAATTGTATTTAGAATATTTAAAAAATATTTGTAGTATTTGTAGAAAATATTTTCCATCACTTAATGTTTTTTAAAGATTTTATAATTCAAAATATATTTTTATATATTTTGTTCAGTGCACTTGAAGTAGCAAGCTGGTAGCCTGCCCGTTAAGGGTTGAGGGTTTTTTTCGGGTCAGCTGCTAAGGAACTGCGTCGAGTCCTTGTCCTTTTGCTCCTGTCTTGAGTGTCCTTGTGTCGGTGGTAATGCATTTTGTTTGCTTGGCTGCAACAACGCACCCACAATGACAAATGAAAGTTGACGCGTTGCCTTATTGAGACAAACGAGGGGAAACTGGGGCATTCAGGCGGAGGATGTGAAAGGTGCTGCATCTTGTGCTTTGGCTATAATTATGCAAATGACCAAAAGGTTCCCACAAAATGGGCACTCGCCAACAAGGGACTTCCTGTGGCCCAGGACCAATGCAATTACAAATGCACCCAACGAATAAAAATGTGCCCGGGGCTTTGTAAGCGTCTTTTCTTCTTCCCAATTTCTATTTCCTTTCAGTGATGCTAAATTTTCTTGGGTCATTCTTTTAGAAATTATATATTTTGGAAATATATAATATACATCAGTTTTCAGTAGCCTTTTAAATAAAATTGAGAATCTAATCACTGTCAAAAATCCATTGCATCTCAGGCAGTACTAAAATTTTCCTAGGACTATTGCAGCTTCCTTTTCATTCTTTTTAATTCAAGTCTAGGACACTTAATTAATTTTCTTTTAAATTACATTTGTCTGGACACTTGTATCAACAGTGTCCTGTCATTGTCTGATGCTCATTTTGAAGCTCCTAGACCAGCATTCAATTCATTGTTGACTCGATAGAGTAAACTCTGTCCTTCTGCTCCTTGTCGTTCCGTTTCCACTGCAATTCCAACTCCTGTTGCTGCTGACTCGCCGAAACAGCAACAATTCCATTTGCATGGCTAGGACATTGTTCTCCCTCCCCCTCCCCCTCCGTCTCTGTCTCTCAGCGCTGCTAAAGGACATTCTGAGTTTTCTTGGTTTATGTTTCGTGGAGACTGGTCCATTGGCCCCTAATGCCCAGATATTTGCCTCGAAATTCAGTTAACAATTGCGTATTACATGCCTGACAAAATTGTGTCCAACAATTCGATTCGCATTGGTGTAGGTTCAGAGCCAAGAAAGGAATGTAAATTCAACTGGAAACATTATTGTTTTCACAATTGCTTGAATAGCCAAAGGCATTTCAAATTGAAACAGTATGGGCTTGGCTATTGGCTTGGATACTACGAAATTGGTTGATAATATTTAATGGCCCAAGAATTATAATTGAAGAAAATATTTTCATATTTTTTTACATATATGGAAGTTATGAAATCGTATCCCATTCAATATTCAATATATTGATGTTACGATAATTAAGATGCATTAAATGTGTCACACGCTTCCATTTAATTTCCCGAAATTGATTGGATCACTCAGGGAAACGGTTTCTGGGTCTTAGTGCATTCCCTGTGTGGCATATTCATCAGGCCGCCGTTTCCGCTTGTTGCTCTTCAGTTGTTGTTGCCTCCGCCCCCTAACCGAAGCGTTGTTGATGTTATTGTTGCTCCTGGTTGGCGGCGACTCCTTAGTTACACATGACATGTGTCAGGTGCAATCAAATACGCTTTCAAAGCTTAAACGCTTTTGGCGCAATGCGTGAGAATTTCAAACGGTTTTGGGGTTGCCACAGGAGCAGCATCACCAGCACCAGCTCCAGCACCACCAACAGCAGCAGCAACAGCAGCCACAGCTACAGGGTACTGTCCTGATGTGCTGATGCCTCACGTGGCACAAGTTGTAGGCACACTCCAGCCCCCTCTCCACCTCCTCTCCATCAATTTTGCCAGAGTATTTACTTTTGCGGCATTGCTTACTAATTGAATTTATGTACGGAATTTTCAAACAAAAGTTTGGTGGCAAGAAAAGGGGGCTAAGGTCGCAGGAGAGGAGGCAGCACATGTGCGCGATTGGAATCGGTTTTGGCAGTGGCTGTCTTCTTCTCTTCCCATCCTCTTCCTTCAGCTTCATGCCGTCTCTTACAAATAAAATTTTAAAACAATTTGTTCGCCTAATGCGGCTACATGTAAAGTTTTTTAATTGTCTACAAATTGGCCGCCTTTGCGGGGAAGTTGAAGAAAAAGCTTGAAATATATTCGACTGGGGATTACTTAGTATTTTTATTAAATATATAAAGTCCAAAGAAAAAGAAGAGGACAAAGAAAATGAGTTTAAATGACGGTAAAGTTTAATATTTTACGTCATATAATCTTCCGCTTTCCATCAGGGATACCTTGGCATTCCCTTGCAAAAACCTCTAACAACCAAAGAGACTGAAAAGTCGTCGCCAAAGTTGGCGTCACATGTTGCACTTCCCAGCCTGGCATAATTGCTCCTAATTGAAATGCGAAACCCGCAAAGAAATTGAACGAGATGCCAGCCATGAAGTCCCACTTTCCCCGAGTTCCCCGAATCTAGTTTTTTTGAGGGACTACAACCCATATGGGTGTTGAAGTAAATGAATATTTGAGCATAGCAGCCAGGAAGAATATCATTTTGTGAAGAATATGTAGATGGGGTTAAACCGCAGAGGGAGATTTGAAAGCCGGAAAGATCTGGTTTGTCCTCGGGCGAAATGGGGTTTTTATGCAACACCCAGTTGACCACAAGCTGCAGCTTACACACCCACACTAATGCACCTAGATTGTGGTTGCAACACTTGACTCCAAATAGATTTTATTGCTCTCTGGTTGGGGACGTATAAAGCTCATTATGGGCTCTGAGAAATTGCATCTAACGCTTAATTAATGCTCGGCTTACAACATGCGTCATCAGGCATCAAAAACATGACTTTCCCACTGACTTTGTTGTGCTCAAGCCCCCTCCTCATAATTTCAATCCCCCACTTGAGTCCTGTGTGTCCTTAGCCGTTACTATTACCAACTGTAAACACGTTAGTGGCAAGTCAACTTTTGTGGCTTGACGTGTTTGCGTGTGATTTAAATTAAGATCGAGTGTGCCTTGGAAAAGGGCAAGGAAAATGTGAAATAAGGGCCCGGGATGGTTGGGTAACTGCAAAATAAATTGCAACTTTTGCCAGTGGAATAGTTCCCCAGTTGGATATAAATTAGTATTAGCCAGAGCAATTCAATAAAGGGAATCCTTGTAAACGAAAGTTGGTATAAACAAGGTGTGACAAATATCTCTTATTTTCCTTTTGCAATACAAAAGGCCAGTAAACATGAGGGACAATTGCAACAGGAAGTCCTTTAAATACTTTGAATACAACTCAGAGAAAAATCTTAATTTTTTAAATGTTAAGTTGGTGGCTTAGACTTTACTTAATTTCCCCCATGAGAACATTGTCCTTGCAGTGTCCTCATTAGAATGATGATGGGAATGTCTTGGACTTGACTGCGGTGACTTGATGATGGCTCCTGGCCCTCGGCTCGTGGCCTCGTATGTCTTGGAAATCTTTGGGGTCGGTTTCGGCAGTGCACTGCCCCAGGGGTGACTCGTTAAGTGTGTCATTGAGCCAAAGGATGGGACCGAGAGTTCAACGTGTCCTTGTCGTGGCATGAACTTTTAATTTACAACAGGCTCTTCGCTCCTCCCTCGGCTTTTCTTTGTTGATTTAATTTATTATGCAAATGTTTGTGCAAGCGATAGAGCATGTGGCTCCCAGTCGCCTTTTTTTTTCATATCATCATTATTTAAGGCGAGAGCTACCGAAAAATAGCAATTTTAAGTTTTTTTTTTGGTGTGATAGACTTTGTGTTTTCCTTGCCTTAAAAAAATGTAATGCATATTCTCAAGGGAAGGATACAAGCCAAAATTAATACTGTTCAAATAAAATTGCCTCTTTAAACCAAAAATTTTATGAAATTCCATTCCTCAAATGGATATTCCTTTCGGGAAGGGTATAAAATCTTGGCTCCTAAGTGAGCGCCGCAACAAATGACGGCAATGTCAAAATTTTCTCACCTCGATTTTTCATCTCATTTACAAGGAGCGGAAAGGATAACGTCAGCAGGGTGTGTGTGTGTGTGTGTGTGTGTATGCCCGGTTGTGTTTGTGTTTGTGCTTGGGTTTATCAGTCACATAATGCCAGCATGCTGACATCATAACTTATAACTTGATAAATAACTATATGTGTTATCCCTCTTATCCCTTTTTTGGAGCGCTCCTTGGCAGACAAATGACTTGACGGAAAGCGGGATGGGGATGGGGTGTCCTGTGTGGAAAATGAGCAAGAAAATGTGTGTAATCATGTGTCAGTGTGTGTGTGTGTGTTTGGTTGTCCCCCTCTTATTGTATCGGTGGCACTTTTTTGACCAGTTTCCTTTGTTGTCTGCTAAATTCTGGCTCTTTATATTCATACGTCCTTCTAACTGGAAATACACTCTATTATCCTTGTTTTCAATATTAATAGTATCGTTTTATTTACACATTTTGGCCTTCAATATTATCCAGTAGAGGAACAAGCTTCGTTTGTTTGCTTAACTTCAAAACTTTGCATTGTCTGTTTATTTTCCTTTGCTATTTAACCATGGCAGTTAAGTTTATGTGCACTCATTGATGCATGTTGGAAAGTTCAGAGCCAGACAACGTGACGCACGATCGTTGCCTTGAAATGTGCCCACAATGAACTCCACCTGCCTCCTTCTCCGCCGCTGGCACATGCCACGAATGCGAATAAAGTTTGCAAAAATATTTTACACATCAGCTTTGGACGGGGTCGAGTTGGAAACAGGTTGAAAATGCAGTTAAAGCTCACATGCATCCTTCAACCCAACAACACGTACAACCACACACACGCCAGTTCCAAGTAATATTAAATGTTTCCATTTCTGAAGGTAGTAGTGGGAGATATTTTCTTTATTAAAGTACAGAAACAAATACCCTGACTTTAGCTTTATCCCTAAACGGTTCGTATTAAAGTGGAAGCCACAATCCAAAAGACCAGAACCCGAAAAAATAGGAGAATTATTAACAATACTAACCATACTTTAGGACTCCTTTGGGGCAAAGTAAAAGTCTCTGGTCGCTGGTCCTCTGGAAGTTTTAATGAGTCCAGGACTGAGATTTGACCTGGCCAACTTTAAATCCTCCTAATATGCGGCTTTCCAGTGGGAGCAATGCTTACACTGCACCACAGAGTTGTGAAATATGCAGGAGCAGGAGCATGCTTTCCACATATACAATTTGGGGGCTGGGTTGTCGTCGCTGGAACTAATGAAATGAGTTGGCTATGCTCCGGGATTCGGGAGCAGTGCATTTTCCAGGCATTTTTCATAATTGCCGAGTTCAAAGGCAGTGGAAAATGGCCAAACAACAGGAAAGTTTTCCTTTAACCTCCCACTGGATATTGCCACACTTTCAATCGAGAGAGGGAGGGACGCAAAAGGGGGCGGCTAAATAAACAGTATTAAAAAGTTTCCTTTCCCGCTCAGTCACTCGCTCACTCTCGGTAAAATCCACTTAAATGTGTTTTTCCAATTAAAAAACTTTTTCCTGCACTTGAATATTTTCGAGCATGTGCGAAAATCTTTTATGCGAATTGCATTCGGCAGAAGCCAACAGTCGGAAAGAGAGGGGGCCAAGGCATTAAGAAAGAGAGGGCCAACGGAGAAGACAGTGTGGCAATGAAAGAGTCCGTGTCCGTGGTTGAGAGTCAGAGCCACAGAAACCTAATGAAAAGTGATTACAAACATGATAGATAAATGCTGACTGGCCACAGTCTCTGTTTCTCTGTTGGAAGCCCCTCTCTTCCACACCCACACCCACGCCCACTCCCACATACTTCCTCTTCGCTTTCTTGAGTAAAACATCTTTTGGTTTGGCATTTGCCACTAAATGGTCAAATAAACTTTTTGGCACTGCTATCGCAGTAATGAACTTCTTAAGAGCTTTCCCATTCTTCTTTTTCTCTCTCTCTCTCTCTCTCTCTCTCTCTTGGCTTATCTCCCGTCTTGGTCGCTCCTCTATCTGGCTTTAAACTTAATGAAAATCCATTAAAAAGTCCCACATTGTTGTGGCATTGCCCGGAATTATCTCACTTTCCCAACTTCTCCACTCTATCGCTTTCTCGCTTCCCACTTCTCTCCGCTCCTCACCGCTTTTCTCGCGCTTGTCGTGCACGTGTGCAACGTGACGTATGCGTAATGTGCTTCTGCTTGACTTGAGTTGTGCGCTGGCGGTTACCGCTCGCAGCGGGCAGCCATTTGCAGCCATCAACTCAAAATGGCAGGCCAAGTAAGCCAAATGACTAATTGGTTAAGGCAGAAGATCAAGGAAATATCAAGGAATAAGCTAGATCAAGAAAATCCGAAAGAAACGCCAGAAGTCCTTACGCCCTCCATTTAAATATTTTGTTGTTACAAATTTTTTTAAAGGGATTTGAATTTCAACCCTGAACACCTTAAGCACGCTTTTTAGGATCAAAACCATAAAATAAAAACCCTAGAAAAACATTCGGAAGAGTTCCTTTTCCCCTGGCTAAGAGATTTATTCGCTGGGCGAACAAATCAATGAAACCTACACAAAACCAATAAAAAACTTTAAAGACCCAAAAATGTCAAATGCATTCGCTTTTCAGGGTTTGAATTATGAAATTGCTTTCCATATAGCCTACAAACAAAAAGCCAATACTAATAGCAACCAGGACAAAAGGAAAAAGGTCAATAACGAAACCCTAAACTACAATTCATTGAAGGAGAAGGTCTGCAAAAGTTCTGAACTCGAAATGAAATTGGACAAGGAGTCTTTGCGCAACTTATGTGACACTCACATAAGAAATATTGATAATATTTCCTATTTTAGAAGCTAATAACATCCTAGAGACGTTTCCAAAGTTTACAAGTGCTCTTTAATTGGAAAAGAACTTAAAGTGAAGCTTCTCGTATCCTTGCTTCAATCTGCCTGTGAGAATGTATTGGCAGCACTTTGCCTTGGCAACTTACCCTAATACCCAATCTCATTTCGGCATAATCGAAGATGCACCTGCCAGGTGTTCGCCCCTCTGTCAATATTGATGCTGATGCATTGCCAAATAGCGCCGAAGATGTCGCTAAACTGTTGCACAAAAGCAATGCAATGCGATACGAGCGGTGGGTGTTAACCTGGGCCAAGGTGGGGTTTGGTTGCGAAACGACCGAGACAACCGGAAATGACAAACAGCGCAGCGGGCAAGGACAGCCGTGCCACTGCCATGCCAAATGCATTACACTTTTCGGCACTGATATTAAAAATATTATAGAACATTAATATTATTCTTATTATTTTCGAAAGTTTATAAATATTTCAAAACCAGAAGAAATAAAATATCCGATTTTGTATTTGAGGAATTTGTGAGCCATAATTGCTATTTATTTTTTCATGTGTAGAAGCTGTATCACTATGTAATTTAGGGTGAGTTGCGGAATCTGACCCAGAGACAATGACAAAGAGGTGCAGCCACCGCCTCTGGTCCCGCGAAACCGCAGGAGCTGCTCTTCTTTGGCAAACCCGAGACAGGTAACAACACTCACACCTGCAGACACATGCTGGACGGGGCTGCGCTGGGTGTTGGAGCTCAAGAGTTTCAGGTAAATTTACTTTAATCACTGTTACGGGGAGAGTTGCTGGGGCCGAGATGGGGCGGAGGTGGTGGAATACCATAGTGGGCAGCGAAGAGAGCAAAACACTTCAAAGAACGGACTGGCTTTTGTGTTATGTTAATTACTGGTGTCACAGCAGCAACAGCAACAGCAACAAGAGTCGGGCAAAAAGTCGCAGCTTTGAGTGCGCACTCGTATATCCTTTGAGCTATTTCCGCCGCCTCCCGCCACCTGGGCCGCGTTCCTAAGCCGCCTTAACTTGAAATTAAAAACCAACAGTGGCCAAGGCCCGGCCCAGTGGAAAGTCTCGGTGCCGCTTAACCTACAATAACAAGCAAAGTCTTGTTGACATTTTCCCCATAATTACCCGTGCGCAAAGTGAGGCCAAATTGTTGATTTTATTTCGCATTACGGCCGAGTTTCATATCTCCTTTTTTTTCCCATCGCGTCACAGCGAATTTTTAAATTATATGCAGGGCTTACTGCAGTTCTTTGATGGCAGGAGGATGCTGCAGAAATTTCATTTATTCTGTTTGTTAGCAACAAACCAGAATTTAACATCTGCCCCATTCGAGGACGCTGTGGATTAAGCAGTTTCGTTCGGCTGAAATGTCCTGTTGTGAAAGCTAACATTTTCCTGTACATCCTGGAGCCACTGGAAGAACTACCCCTACGTGTTCATTCTGTTAAAGTAACAGACCTAGCTAAGGGTGGAGTTTTCGCTGTTAATGGGAATGCTTGGGGGCTGTAAAGACTTCTATGTTTGGCGGACAACAGAGTTCATTCCTGAAAGGATACAAGTCCCTGCGACAGTATTATATTGCCCCTAAAAGTTGCAACTGTTATGACTTCAAACTAACCATTTCCGTTGAAACTCGGTATTTATATTTTTATAATTTTCAATTACTTGTAGACAAAGTAGATAGTCCATTTACATATCCTTTCGAAAATTTTTCATGAAACTATCACAAAAAATATATCTAACTACTGTAATGGAACTTTAAAAGCCAATTTCTGCTGTGGCTTGCGGAAATGCATTTAAAAATTATGCGAAAAGTCGCCAGCGAATAAAAGTATATACCCAGCAAGGATACCCCCCATGGAAAGTTGTTGGGAGTCTAGAGGGGTCTGGGGCTCGCAGGTTAGGGATATCCCAGCCATGGGTAGGACCGCCCGCTGCCGTATGCATATTTGCATAATGGCTGCGCTGTTTCAAAACTTGCTAAACACTCTTGATAGACAAGATAAAACACTGTGCTCGCTATTTTTGTGCATAATTTACGTTGGGCAGACCCATCCAGCCACCCACACTCCAGGAAGATGCCTTCCATTGGGCGCATATTTTCACCTGCTCTGTGGGGCAGCAGGTCCTTTGTTCCCCGACACTGGGTGGATCCTCTATTTGGCTTCCGCTAGTGAAATGATTTCAATTATTTTAATTAGTCCCACATTTTTGATGAGAGATTTTTGCGGCTTATGCTAACTCGTTTAAAATTCATTCGCACGGCTCCGGGTCTAGTATTTAGTCGATTTATATCTACTAAGCGTTTTAATTTGTAATTTCTCAATTATTCATTGAATCAACCTTGGCAAAAGTTTTCAATCGAGAGTTTTATGCGCAAATCTATATGCCAGCTACTTTTCTCTATTTTATTGTTAAATTGTGCTTTGTAAGGTTCATAGTCAAGTTTCTGTTCACGGTGAACAAAAAGGTCGAGGGCATATTTATTTTGATTGAAAAATAAATTGAATTGATGAATTTATTATGAAAACATAAACGGGCAACACAATGGCAATGGCAACGCTTCCTATAACCATCGTTCTTCATCCATCGTCCCACCACCTCCAGGCTCCGCCAGTTTCAATTTTGTGCAGTGAAAATTTACAATATTATTTCTTCACCCCTCAAGCTTCCCCAAATTCTCCGCCTTTGACACTTGCACAAAGCAAACTTGAAATTTGATGATTTCTCCTTTGTTGGTTGCCCCCGCTGGTGGCGCTCCATTCAAGCCGAAGTAGGTCCAATGAATATTTACTTTAAGCATCATATACGATGCTTTTTATATGCAGATTTGTGTTTACTTTCCCACCCAGCCGAATAAATTTTCCGCTTTTACAGCACCTGTAATTCCATTCAGTTTATTTGCCTAATCACATATTCAATATGGCAAAGTGTATTGGAACAAATGCTAAGTACTAAGCCCATTTTGGCGACAATTTTTACAAATTATGGCTATTGGGTATGGTTATTTTCATTTTTCACATATTTTCCAATTAAGTTTTTATGTAGTAACTGGCTTTATGCAAATCATAGCTTTTAATTTGATTAGGAAATTTAAAAATTGGCCTTGTTTTGCCCCTTGTTTCCCCTTATTCTTTATTTAGAGGCTATTATTTTTGCTTCTATTTAATCTATTTCCATCAAAATCTCTTTTAAGCAAACAGTATTTTCGTGTAAGTGAATTTAAAGCGCCCTAACCGACTTACAGTTGCAATATTAAATTAATTTTGCAAATTTTCTTCGGATTCGAGTTTGCAAATTTAAACAATTGCCTCTGATCTTTAAACTTTTTGGAAGAAATCCGGAAGTTGAGGCTAAAAGACATACCTAAAAAGTGTTTTTTTGTAATGGCATAACATGGTTTTTTTCTAGGGGTTTCAGACAGATTTTTGTTGCTTTTTCCGGCTGCAACAGCAGCTTTGTTGATGTTGAATTTTCCAAGGAAAATGCGCTTAAAATCTTTACTTATGGTTTCCCCAGGCAAACACAAAGAGCGAGAGGGACGGCACCAAATCTCAGCAGGGGGGAGGACAAGGGAGGATGGCAAAGGAGGTGTGTATGGGTGGGGGGCGGAGAAGACTTCAGTTTCGGGGGGTAAGCAAACATATTGCGCATACGCCATGTTAACCAAAAGCTTGGCTCCATTGTCAACAGCTGTTTGCTGTCTTAGTCCTGGTCATGGCTTCCCTGATCCTCCTTCTGTCCTTTCTCTCCTCCTCCAGCCTCCTCCATTCTTCCTTTCTCTGTCTTCGCCCTGGCCATTGGGTCTCTTTCTGTCCAAGTTTTTAATGACAAATGACATGGGGCTGTGGACACCGCCCTTTTGCTGAGCTACTGCGTCCACACTGTGAATAAATTGGGTGCATCCGGAATACTGCAGGCTTTATTAGGCCCCATATGCTGCACTATCTTCTCAGTGCATATGCATAGTGCTTGCTTTGCCCTTTTCCTTGTTCCATATGCATAGATGAACAACCTCCTTCAACCCGCAAAAAATTTAATGAAACATAAGAGACGCAAACAACAACAACACTAGCCATGCAGTGCATGTTTTGAAGATGTCTTCTCCTGCATCCTGGATGTTTGACTGTTTGTGCTGGTGTCCTGTGGCAGTATGCATAAATTGTCTAAAGGGAAGACAGCTGAGATTGATTTGCAGGCGACAGTTGCTGGTTGCTCCGGCTGTTGTTGCTGTTGCCCTGGTTGTTAATGTTGATGTTGCTCCCGGTCCGTTGCCTTGTTGCAGTTGTTGCTAATGTTGTTACACAGTGATTTATTTCGCCAACACAATTTACTAATTAAAATGAAAACCGAACATGTGAAAAACGATTGCCTATGGCATCTAACATTTTACGCTTTAAAAAATCAAAGTTTTTCTGCATTCATGTAAATGTAGCCATCACATTTTTTTTGTGCAGTCGTGTTTCGGTTGTTATTGTTTTTAGCATCGGAGAAAGCTTTTCTGCAGCATCGGAATTAGAAAATTTAAATTCACATATTTTCCCAAGCTGGCCCAAAATGTTTTCATTTCATTTTATTCATTTTTCACTCAAGTTATTTTAGCCAAGAAGAGAAAAAACAAAAACCTAACTTGCATTTTCCGAGTAATTTCAATGGAATTTGGCTCGGACATGGACATGGAGCAACACAGAGACCAACAAAAAATGCAAATAAAATTGATTAAATTGTTTGCAGTTTAGCCAGTAAATTCAATAGACGGCGTTCAAGCCATTCTCACCACTTTTTCCGTTTCCACTATCTGCCGGAGAAATTATTAAAAAACGATTTTGTGGCAGAAGGCCCCAGGGTGGGGCAGCAAATAGGGCTCTTGCCACATCGTTGGTTTTTATGGTTTCGCGCACGCACAAAACTTTTGAAAACAACAAAAGGCACACAGCAGCAGCAACAGCAGCAGCAGAAACAACAGAAAAACAACATCGCCATCGTTTCCTCTCTTTTTAAATGCCAGTACACTGGCTGGGAAATGTTCATTATATCCGTTAATCGTAGAAATTTCGGGCTATATTAAATTTTCCAAACACCTGGGTTTACCACAGGAACAATTAAATCCCATATATTGTTGAAGCCAGAATTTCAAGGAATTCTAATTATATAAGAAAGCAACATTGGCACAGAGTTTTGCTGTTTAACTTTAATTTTAGGTTTTTTATCATCTTCGAGAGTATATAACACAATCATGTCATCGATCATAGTAATTGTTATGTGGTTTTGCGGCTCCTGCATGTTGCACCTGCAACCTCAGTACCTGAGTAGCCGCAACAATAGCCAAAGTAATATTGGTTACATTAGCAGGGCAAACATTGGCCTTTCCCTCCACAGGAAACTCTAAGGCAGAACTTGGATAGATAGTTTAAAGAGCACCGCAGGCTTTCCCAAACCAATTCGTGGTTAAACGAAAATTTATGCAAGCCAAATCAGAAAATGAAAAGGACTTGCATTCGCTCCGCAGAGCGAGGGGCGCTGAATAAGGACGAATTAAACCGAGGCCGAGTGCAACATTAAGTGGCACATAATTGCTTAATCTCTGCGGCTCTTACAGGACATTGTAATAATTTATTTGACAGTCCCCCGTCCCGTCCCTTCGGCGAGTCCAGCACTCCCAGCCCAGAGACATGAAAATTAAAACGAAAAATTTTTCAGCCCAGAGACAAGTGGAAGCGAGATGGGCAGACAGGACAACGTCAAGGCAAATTATGCAGTCAGCATGTCCCTGGGCAGGACCCAAAAAGGGGTTAACAATGCAGGCGATCCTCTCTTAGTTTTTTTTTGTCGTCATTGTTTGTGGGTCAGTAGAGGATTTATGGTTAGCCCAGGAGCGGCTACAGGTCAGAATTAATGAAAATCGTTCATGACCAGAGGGAAGAATATGCAAATACAAATTCGGAATCAATGCAATGGAAATTCCATAAATTATCTAGAATATTTTTAGTTATTTCCATATTAGTAAAGCAACTATAAAAATATTTTTGGTCACCTTAGATACTTTTTAAGTTTTTACTCCAAAAAGTCTTTCGATTTATTTCCAGATGCAATTTATTGAAACAACTCAGAGAATAAACTTATACCTAATCAATTTAATAACGAAATGAAGTTGACCTCAGCATGTCCTTCCAGCAGGATAATGCCTTGCGTCAAAGAGTGGGTGGGATGAAATATGTACACGAGTGAGTGGCTTTACAAATAGGTTGCATAATTACGGACACAGTTTGATAGATTAATGGATTTTAATTAGAAAATAAGCAAATACGCAGGTGGAATCTATGGTATTTTCAGCCGTAAATCCCTTTAAGTGGATGATTGATTGGTTTAACTGTGTTCCATCATTGATTGTCTAAACTAACGACTTTACCGATGACTATTTGAAATATCATTATAAATTCCATTATTCCTTAAATAGATGTCAAGACGGAAATGAAGTTTATTCATTATGGTATGTAAATCAAAATAAAGGATTTTTTTTTATAATTTGTTTGTGCCACCCACAATATCCTTTTAAACGCATTTTCTGGGGCTCTGTCTGTGACAGGCGCCTGCCTAAGGCCTTTATCTGTGTAACTTGATGATATCGCTTGTTGCCGTTTTCCTTTTTGGAGGACATGTTGTGCGTGGCACAAAAACACACCCATACCAAGTACAGCAAGTGCGGACAGGAGCATAAAATATGCAAGCAACACTGCCGTTGCACTTTTGAAATATCGTTTCATGTGTGTCGCATTTATTTACGGAAAGCGAACTCCCAACGGGCCCGAAAAATGTACGCAACCCGTTTAATGCTCACTTTACAACTTTTTTGTGAAAACGAATATGGCAAAAAATCTGCCAGCAAAATGTATATATTTCCAATATGATGTCGTGTCAATAACAGTTAAGATTATATTGCCCAGACTT
Source organism: Drosophila varians (assembly GCA_018150405.1). Classification (NCBI taxonomy): domain Eukaryota; kingdom Metazoa; phylum Arthropoda; class Insecta; order Diptera; family Drosophilidae; genus Drosophila; species Drosophila varians. Next base: position 5,708,826 of record JAECWK010000125.1, read on the forward strand.
CTGGTTTTTCCCATATTTCCCAGCTTTCCCCGCACACCTTTCATTTTTCACGTAACTGAAATGTTGGTATCATGTGAAAATGGGGAAGCGCTTTATTTGATTCCCAGTAGTTTCGCCTCGGATTCTCTCCGATTCCACGGGGTAGCTTTCAACCGATCAAAGAACTACACTTTATTATTCATTACAAAACTCGATGAGTTCTGGGAATATTCTCACTCGTTGCTTAATTGATGAATTTTTTTACTATATCTTCTGGAGAGTTTCCTCATCATTATTGAATTAGCAATTGAATTCGGCATTCAAAGGCTTTAATATCTTTCAAGTGATTGTCCAAAGAGAAAAAAATTACTTTTTGATGATTGAAAACTTGTGCTGGGAAGCGGGAGTTGCATTGAATTTCTTCGGAAGTCTTGGTTAAACCGAAAACTTCTAGCTCGGGTTTTTGCCTTGCAATATATCGCTTTCCAGCCAAAACCATCGCCGCTCTTTAGCCACAAAGTGAGAAACACCACAAGCGCCAAATACTTGATGGAAAAACTGCAAACAGAAACGAAAATCCAACAAAAAAGTGAGAGTATGTGGAAGATACCAAAAGAACAAGTTCATGCAGTGAAAAAAACAAGAACAAATATGAAATATTCTTAGCGGAACCCATGTGATGTCCTTGGATAAGTTAAATAAAAAACATTTCTAATTCAAATATTCCTGACAATCCATTTTAATATTTAATAAGAAACTGAAAAAGCGAAATGTTTTTGTTTTTATCGTCTTAATAGTTCCCCCTAAGAAGAGCAAAGAAAAAAATATACAGTATAGAAATGTGAAGGCATGATTTTTTGGAAAGCAGCCAAAGGAAAAAGAAAAGCGCAGCACAAATACGCATATCAAATTTCTCGGCAGCGCAAACAGAAAACTGAGAAAATCCAAAAGCCCGAGAACCCGGGCGAGAGAGAAAGTGTGGAAAGTCCTTTTTTTCTCCACCAAAAAAAAAAAAAAAAAAAACAACAAAAATGGAGACAAACTACGAGCTTTGTATGTGTGTGTTGGTGTGTCGCACTCAAAGGACTTTTGACTTTGCGTGCAACTGAGCATATGAGCGTGATTTCTGCATTTGAGCTTTGCTGGGGCATAAATGAATGTTGGGTGAGAGTTGGGCTGGCTACTCCACAGAAGGCCCAGGGCCTGGGTGTCCAGTTTGTATCCTCTCATCCTGTTGGCCGCCCCTCCAACAGATTCGTCCTTTTCCTGGCTGCAAAAAAGCCTGCTGAAATTTCAAGCACTTTTGACACTCTTACACACACAGAAAGAAAAATAATTATAGGAAGTTCCTGCCATATATATTTTCAATTTTTTAAAAACTTTAACAATTTTATTGTAATATTACATGGTTTATTATATTTAAGCTGATGAGATACATAGTTTAAACCTCATTTGACTGTTACTGTTAGAAAAGAAGGCTCAACTCTGATCCCTGAGCCAAGGAATAGCCTTACACAAAGATTTACGTACAAAATGTTGACATAAAGTACGCCAAAGTGGAATTGCATTTCGTATGTAACTTGAGTATGCTCTTTTGTTAACACGATGACGATGATTCTGATGATTCTGGCGATGATGAAAACGATGATGGTTTTGCTCCCAAAGCCCAGTCATTTTCCACTTGTCAGGGGTCAGGGGCCCAGTCCCTCATACAATCCCACTTTTTACACTCTTTGGGCATTTTTAACAAGGCATACCTCCCACTCTAACCAACAATCGCCGACACAAATGCACACATAAAGTGGTTTTTCTGATACTCCAAAAACGGTTGATTGTTGCAAATGCTGTTGTAAATATCAAGAATGCATTTTTGCATTCTCAAAAAGTGTACTAAAAAATTTGGAGAATTTGCGATAGTAGTAGGAATGCCACAAACATAACATTTTCATAGCAAAGAAGGTATGAAAACTATTTTTAATTCATTTTAAAAGTGTGTGAAAAGGGACTTTTTTAATTAAATAATTTCACGCATTTTATTTACCTTATTTTTTGGATTTTGTTTATTTTTCAATTTTATTTTTCAATCATTATTGGGAGGCGTCCTCCTTAACCAGGCTTTTCAACAAAACCAACTATTCATTACTTAAATGCTACTTGAAATAATAACGCCTGCCTGGAGTTAAGAGTCTAGAGTCTAGACTATCCTTCAAACCTATGCTCGGGGTTCTGCACTCTCTCTCATCCACACATTTCTTTTCTGATATCCTTGGTTGTGCATTAACCCTTGGACTTAGCAGACTGTCTTGGACACCTTGGAGTTTTGTACTTGGAAGGTTTATTATTCTTTTTTCCGCAGTACCCAGTGTGTAGGTGTTTGCATGGGGATGGCGACGTAATTACGGCAAACGGACGCCCAGGGCGTCACTTGGGGCACTTGCAGTGGCACCTCCCCCTTCTGTTCGGCACCCAGTCTTACATTTTTCAGCACTTAAGTGGCCTTTAACACCTGCTGGTGCTGCTTGTTGCAGGTGCAACAATGTTGTTTCTCTTGTCATGTCCTTTTCTTGTCTGCTCTGTTGCTGCAGCCATTAGTGGTGGGTGCACTGGAATATGTTGAAGCGATTGAATTAATTTGATTTTAATAATAAACTAATCTGCTTAGACAAATATACAATTAGCAATTGAATTTTAATGGGTTTTATCCTTTTAAGAAGTGACCAAACAAGCTTAAATATTTTAGGCTTAGAGGCTAATTGTTTTCGGTGCCATTCAGAATTCAAAAAGCAAACGCTACGTGACCATAAATAAAATTGACAAATGCGGTTTGGTTTTTTTTTTCTGCATGATTTTTATGGCGGTAATATTTCCTGTATTTCCAACCGCATTTTGCGCTAAATTCGCCAAATTAAGTTTGCTGTCGCAAAATTGTTATGCAAATTGCAGAACAGAATGGAATGCAAATTATGTATTTTATATCGCGATTAGCTCAAGGCAGCTCAATTAGTTTAAATGCAAATCCCATCCAAGACCAACTCCGAATCACAAAAAAGGAGGAACCTAGAAGATTCTTTGATAATGATTGGATTATCGTTTTCATTATCATTTAATTTTTATTCCTGCGAGCTTGGGAGAGTGAGTTGAATTTTTGATTTTGCCAGCAGGCGAATGTAAGTACATTCGATAATCGCAGAGCTTTTGTTTTAAAGCTTACATAACATTTAATTTGATTGCTGCATACGCTCAGACGCTCAAATATCCATGAAAACATATTGAGCAGCAACAGCAGAGGCGGAAAAGGCAACAAAACAGGCAGCAGCGTCCCATAAAAGGCTGTTTTATTAACTTCCACACAAATACAGGAGCACCCGGGCTTTTGTGCGGCATTTGGTGGTAGGTGGGTGGGTGGCTGAACGGGCTTCAAGAGCCTCTGGCAATACAACAAGCGGCAGCAGCAACGGAAACAAAGTGGCCTATAAGCACATCAGCAAACAGAGGCAAACGTTGAAGCGGCAACTCGTCCAGGTAGCAAAAGATTCCAGGGACATTTTCATATATTTTATGTATAGATTTTATATATTTCATATTTGTGCAGGAATATCTTTGAAAGCTTTAAGTGTATTAGGATATTTTAATTCTTTTCTTCATAAATAAACTATGGGAGTTATTTGGTTCAAATATAGTTAAAAGATAAAACAAACTCTTGGAAAACTTTTCAATTTTCAACATCACTTTCCGTATTTTGTCGGCTGGGCAATTATCAAGGACATGGACGACAATCAAATACTGGCACACCCTCAGACAGAAACACAGACACAGGCCAACACACACAGTCGCAGACGAGCCAGTATACGTATAAGCACATACAATTCAATTTCCTCAGAATGTTGTATTTATTATTTCCTCATTGCATTTGGCGATGACGTTGTCGCAGGAGTTAGTCCGTAAATCGGAACAGTTAAGCGGCAGGCGGACTTGGCAGGGACTGCGCATCCCCCACACAACGGTATTGCATTACACACTTACAAAGTCAAGCACAAATAATCACGGGGACTCTAAAAGGATAACATTAAAATATATAAAATACCATATCTTGAAAGAAATCCTTCGAAATCGTTCTGATAATTCTTTAAAAACTTTCATAAAATTAGGTATCCTTATTATTATTATTATCAAGGATAATACTACTTCTGTATCCACAATTGTATTCATGAAATTTGACAATATTGTTGGCATACAAAAGGCAACATCCGACCAGGTAAGGAAGACCCAGTCAGATGAAAGAGGCGGCGGAAGGCGAAGCTTCTGGGGAGCTAGGGGTTGGAAGGATAAGGAAGGAGGAAGATCCTGTGTGCAAGGATTTCATGCTTTAAACAATGCGATAAAATGGTATTAGTCACGTTAAATTGAATTTATTTAAGCGCGCTTTTAGGCGCACCAGCAGGCAAGGCTCTCTCTTAAGCTCCGGCACTCCCAACACCCAACTCCTACCTCGCACCCGCCACGCCACATCCTTTTCGCCTCTTACCGCCGCATTTATGGCTTTGTGTGTGCGAGTGTTTTGTTTGTATTTGTATGCGAGTTAAGCCTCATTGTCAGCATATCCTTTGAGTGTTTTATGTTGCAACAGAGCTTGCTGGCTTCAATTGCTACCTGAGTTTATCTCACCGTATTCATGCATCCCCCTTCTCTTTCGCCATCATATCTCCTTTCTCTTTCGCGCTCTCTATTAAATACGAAAATTATGCAAATTATGCGGCCTTATTAGATTTATTTGCGGCATTCGGGAAATATGTGTGTGTGTGTGTCTGTGTGTGTGTGTATGATGCTTTTTTCCCTGTTTTAAGTAACTCCCGCAGGGATAGATAGTACAGGAAGAGTGTGCGAAAGGAAGAGGTGTCTCGTTGCCAGAAAGAGGCAGAGATGGCAATGTGCAAAGGAGACGGAGGTCCTTTTGGTGGTTATTGGATAGCCGGGAAATGATTTACGCGCTCCGACTGCGACCAACAACGCTTATGAGACAGTGAATTATGACTGCCGGTGGCGGTGACATTCTTTTGGAGGCGTGGCAGGTGGGCGACGAGAAGGCTAAACGCCTGGAAGTAGTGGAAACAGAGTGAAAAACAAAGAGCAAGGACATTAGCCGACACGAAAGCATAGGGTGCATTAAACCTATAGTCCTTAAATGGAACACTGAGAACTATCTGTGATATGAGATCAGTATTTCGCTTTTATTTGCAAAACTATCTCCACTCTCCTCTAGATCTACGCAGATAATTCCATCGAAATTTATGCAATTCGAACAAAGGAACAAGGAGATGAAAATCCTACTAGAGAGCATAAAAAAAACAAGGAAACTAGTGTTGATCAAGTGCAAATGCCCAACAAAGCCACTAAACCGTTGCCACACACATATGCACTTGCATATGTAGACCTTGTGTGCATGTGTGGGAGCGGAAAATACAATTGAAAGAGGCGAAAAGCGGAAACAACAGTAAAAAAGGATTAAGCCATGTTGTAATTGTTTTGGTCTGCATGAGCTTTTGTCTCTCTCTTTTGGACCCACGCCCTCTCTCTTTTGTCTGTTTGCCGGTCTGTGCCGTGTTGTCCTGCATAAATATTTAAAATTTAATTGAAATTGCGCATGTAGTGAGTGGATGGGTGGGGTCGGGTGGATTTTGGGTTTTGGGGTTCGGGGTTCAGTGGAGATCAAAAGACAAGCGTTTGGCAGCTGTGGAAATCAACGCCCCGGAGCGTGCCGCACACACTGAGGAAAATGTCGGATGCCTGCGAAAAGTGGTTGCACCCCTGGGGTGCTACGCGAGGTGCACGTAGGCAGATACCGCTACAACTAGCCGCGTCTCGTGCTTGTTTACAGATGTCCGGTCTTTGGGAACTGCAATGGGGCAGCTACAGATGCATGGAGAGTACAGTAATGCCTCTAAGAATCAGTATAAAGATTTCCCACAATAATAGGATACTTTACTTTTTCCTTAGTTTCTTAGTTTTCTCTGTACATATTCTTTTTTGGGTTGCCATCCACCTTGGCGTTTCCAAAAGGCAAAAGCAGAGACGACGGCACTCTGCCGCATGCTGCGCCGGACGACACACAGTGCGTATGCGTTATATGGCTTGTTATTTATCTTTAGCTCATGGCTCTCGGACCAGCGCTGTTTCGGTCGCCCAGCTCACTGCACACTGGAATGCCAATAAACTGGGCCCAAAGAACACGACGCAACGACGCAAGAAAGGACGTCAGATAGGGGCGGCAGTGGTGATGGGGGCGTGGCTGCAGCACTCAAGGGCGTTTAATTGAATGTACGTGACACGGCACGAGCCATGAATGGATCGGCTTCCGAATGGAATGCACCAGCGTAGACACATTAACAGTGGCAGTGTGTCGGACCCACCTTGACATCGTTGCATTTGTACTGTTGCAGCTAGCTGGTTGCAGGTTACTGGCTTGCTCTGACTCCTCCTGCTGCTGGCCATAAATCAATGCAAATTACACTGCCATTGCCACGCCTCTACCCTGGCCTTCTCCTCAGCAGCTCAGCAATGACATGGCCGGAAGCTTAACACATGCTCCTTTGGGAAGTTGGTGGCTTAACGAGATGATTTTCAAAACTACTGATTAAAGAATATTACATCCCTACACCGATCTACTTTTACAAAATAATTGTATATATTTAATTTAAACGACAAAAGGATACCCTTACTTCTAAATTACACTATTTTACATTTTAACAAAGTTTTCAATCCACCCTCGCTACCGTTCCCCTGACCTTTTGCCCTATGACAATTTTTCAACACAACTCGCACAATTTTGCATTTTAATCACTCACTCAAAGAATGCTTACAATGATATAATCTTTTCGGTAACTCCTGGGTCCTTGGAATCTCTTTTGGACCCGGGGTTTTTGCATTTTTCGAATACCACTGAGTGTGTGTGTGTGTGTGTGTGTATTTGCAACTGTATGTGCACATACTGATGCAAATATGCTGTGGCTTTATGTTTGTGAGAGTGGAATTCCCATGCATGTTCAACATGATTAATTTCTGTAATAACTCGATTGGAATCACGCGCCAGCAGCAACTTTTCCATCAGCCATTCCACAAACACACACACACACATCCTCAGATACTCCGAGTGTGTCCCTGTTGGCCATGCACGTTCCGTTTTTCGCCGCATACGTGAGGATAGTCGCTCGTCAGGGGCAGTACCTTGAAAGGATTTTCCAGGGGGTTTGTGGATTTCCTTCTAACAATAAAATTTGTTATAACTGGTTTAAAATATTTGTAAAAAATTGGAAAAGTTCCAATGGACTCCCATAGCTACGCCCCTGATAGAACATGGGCACCCTCTCCAATCAGCTTGTTTTCCATTCCGCTTCTCTGTGGCGGCATTTAGCATTTGACTGCAGCCAGCCAAGCGAACAGGGGACAGAGGACACGGCGGGGGGACGGGCCAAACCCCTTTCAGATGAAGAGGTGCCCATGCTCTAGTTAAATCATTTGCATCCCACCCCAGGAGCCCCACCTCGGTGCGGCCCCCATCATGCAGTTCAATAAGTTTTAATGCACTTAATTAATTCCCAATGCGTCTGAGCGAAAGAGGGAGCGAGAGGTGGAGGAGAGCGAAAAAGATAGCTGCGTTTACCTTGGCAACTGGCAAAGTGGATTTTAAAAATATTTTTCTTTTTGCCCCAACTGGAGTTTGTCAATAACATTAGCATTCCTTGCTCTCAACTCTCAACTCGGGCCCCACTCTACTCTGCATTCCATCCTGGACCATCGACGTCTGTTTACCTAATTTAAGTTATTCTAATTCAATTAGTTCATCGTCTAATTAATCGCATTTATCAGGGCTGCCGTCTCCGCCCTTCGTTTTCATTTCCTCTCGCTCAAGTCAAATGGAAAATGCAATTTAGCTGAGTAAATATCGGATTCGATGATGTAGAGGTTGCATTTGTAGATCCAGACGATTGACGGATTCAAGAAAATTGGATGTCATGTGTCCTCAACTCAAAGAATCCTAACGAAAATCGTATCGAACGATATAGTAACCCCTTGCAACAGTAGGCTGCGCTCTTCTCAAAAATTTGAAGCCCTCTGAAAGTGTTTCAAAATACCTCAGTTGATTCTTGGCTTCTGAGCTGTGCGGACTAATAAACTTTTTATTTTATTTTCCATATTTTGTTTTATATTATATTTTTTTTTATTTTTATTTTATTTTACTTTTTTTGGGTTTTGTATGTCTATTCTAAGGACTTTCATGTATTTCTTGTTTCCTTATTTATTTTTGGTAAATGAGGTCCTTCCGCCTCATTTTCTTATTTAAGATTAAACTTATTCTACGAGAAACTTGGTTTTTTTTTCCTTGGTTCGTTAACATATCCTTGGTGGTATTAATATGCTCCTTCATTTGATAGTTAGTCGAGTTAGTTTTTTATTTTGTATTTTATATATTTTTATTATATTTGCATTTGTTGTCCTTGGTGGTATTAATACGCTCCTTTATTTTATAGTTAGTGAGTTAGTTTTTTATTTAGAATTTTTTTTTTTGTATATATTTATATTATATTTGCATTTGGTTGTCCTTGGTGGTATTAATACGCTCCTTCATTTGATAGTTAGTAAGTTAGTTTTTTATTTTACTTAACATACTTTTTTTAATTTTTTTTTTTTGTGCTATATAAATACCTATTTATGCTAATATGGTTTTTATAAAATCAACTTGGACGTCATTTTGAAATGGATCTCCATTGGATAGCAGTTCCGCCGCAGATAGAAAAACGAGAATGCGAAGCCAGCCGAATCTCGCCGAGCTATTGAATTCCCCGTGCTGGCGGCCAGGCTTTGCTTAAATTAAAAGCAAAGTCAGTCCCGAATGCGAGTACAAATTGCAGGAGAAGCGTTTATTTGTCATAGGATTTGGCCAGCCAGCCAAGAAGTGGCCGAGAGAGAGGCGTGGCGGCGGGCGACACGGGAAAGCTGCAAAGCAACAATACAAACAAGCCCAATGACAGCCGCACCGAAAGAAACAACGCGAAAAAAGGTGTGGGTGGATACGGGAATCGGTGGCAGAAATACGAGAACCAACCGTGGCCACAGCGGTTAGCTGCGGCGATGACTTAACGGATTTTCAATCTCAGTCGCAGGGCGGCAGTACTGCCATTTTTCCACTGGTCCCGGCGGGTGCAGCTGAGCCTGGCTTACAGGATATTTTGGGTATTTTGTGATTACCCAAGATTGGTAACCACTCATACCTTATCCCATCTTTCTATCTGGAAATAAACATTATGGACATGAGGTTACCGCAGGCCTAGTTCTTCATTGATAAAGCCAAAGGATATGTCCTTAAGGTATCCAATAGCTGAAACCCAGAATAAAACTTTGCTGCCGATATTTATATTTATTTTATTTTCCTTCTACCATCCAAACCCTTCACCGTCCCTGGCCGCTCTTTTTGTTGTATTAACACTGGACAAGCGCTTGTTTGTTTGTTTGCCTGCTCGTCTGTCGCTTTCTCTGTTTGCTGGAAACTTTTACTACAGATGGGTGGAGATTGGGTGGAGATTGGGTGGCTGGGTGAAGATCTGGCTGGAGGTGGCGGGGTGTTACATCCGCAATGCATTTCCTTGCGGAGTTAAAATAAATTGCGAATAGTAAAAACCACCAATAAATTGTCATTTCCGTAAGAGGGATATTACATTTTTTAAATTTATGAGCTTGTGTGGACTTTTAACAGAGCAACAACAAAAAAGCCAAATAAATAAAAAATAAACAGTGTGGCCAATGTTTGCATGTCCAGAGTTTCTGCGGCCCCGAAAAGTTAAATCGAAACGGATGCTGTAAAAAAAGTGTTGCACCAACTTTTAACCCTTTTCCGCTCGAACTTCAATTGGGAAAAGCTTCAATCCGCCGAAAATTCTAATTAACTGATAAACAAAAAGTTGTCTGTGGACTCCCCCCACCCCTCCCAACGCTTCCGAGTGGCGTCCCCGACGAAAATGAAATATTATTCACATGCATTGACATTGTGAAAATTGCCAAAAATTCTGCAGCGGACAGGTCGGGTCAGACGCTAAAAAAAATGGGCGACACGCCGACAACGGGGCGTATGTGTAATGTGCAGCGCAACATACAAAAACCAAATGCAACCATAACAAATTATAATATAGTTTATCGATTAATGTGTAAAACAATGCGTAACCAATGGCCGCGAACCTTGTGGTCGCTTTTTTGCAACCCTTTCCCCCCCATCCGCTCGCAATTGGAAGTGGCACATCCATATATGTATGTAGTGTGTTTCAATATGGTCTCCGCCCGCAGTCCATTTTCCCATCCCGCCCTGGAAGCGGTTTTATGGTAAATTTATGTCTGACCAACTACCTTTTTTTCCATTTGCCAGACACTCGATTATGACAAGAGGTTATTTCAGATATTCGATGAGATTGGAAAGTGATTAGGATGAAATTATTTTTTCGATTTATTTTCATTAGATTGGAAATGACAATTATTTTATTTTCGCAAACAAAATGGACAGGATTTTTTTATTAATGGTGATACGTGTATTTCCAATAGCATATGTGCCATCGAAATCCCTCCATAATTACTGGAAAGTGTGTTCCCATGTTCGAACCTTTTCCATTGCAATCCTGGTTTACTATTTTGTGTACTTTGTGCGGTTTCTGCAGCAATTTCGTTTTGACATCTCTTTTAGTCTCTACCTTTGGGTTGTGTGTGTTTTTTTTTTCTCGCTGCCAAGCTCGTAGATTATTATTTGTACATTTTACCAAATGTGTTGCAGTTGTTGTTGGGGCCGTTGTGGGTTGGCAATTTGCATGTGGTTATGCGCAAATTTCATTGTTAAGCACCGAAGCCAGAGCTATGCAGCAGCAGCAAAGGCCAGATGCAGGTGTTTGGTCGTCGGCAGGACAAATAAATAGCAGAAACAGTGATAGCACTTCCAAGCTTATCGCTTCCTTTATAAACTATAGTTTAGACTTTAACAAAGGGAATGAAATTGAAAAAACCCTGGGCCACAACATCCTTGCCCTAACCCTAATAATAACGAAAAACGACCTATTTTTTGTGGATCTGCGACTTCACTTCGAAGTTAGAAAAGTTTGTGCTGGAAATATGAATATTCATTCTGTAATCTGTGCATTAGTCCAGGCTGCAGGTGTTGGAACTGGTGTTATTTCTGCTGCGGTAATTAGCTGCTAATGTTTGTCGAGGGTCAGAAGTGGAGGGGCGATTGGGCGGGGGGATGGCACTGGAGTGCATGTAATTGGATGCGTCAGATTGCGAGCTAATTATAGGCAATGCAAATACAAGCAAACCGCCAAAACTCATTTGACTAAGCTAGCATTGGCTCTAGTCACTCCCCATCATAGCTTCTGGGCTTGCTTTATTTTTGTTTTTGCGCATTTATATACACGAGGTATATATTTATATCCAAACTAATAGCGGGTGATAAATCTGGGCGTGCTACCGCCTTAAGCCAAGATATAAAAGCATAAAAGTTTTCACGATAAATTTCACAAACAAACACCTGAGATACATCATTAGATTAAACACAAAAGATACAACGCGGCGTGGCTAAAAGGGAAAATACCGGGATATTGGTCTTGGCCAGAAGGGAAAGTGAGGAAGGAGAGGCTAGCTTTTCCGGCAGTGGCAAATTATTAGAAAAAATTGAAAACCAATTTAATATTATTTAATTATAATATAAATTATAAAAATCCAAATAATAAATAATAATAAAATAATTTAATTTTTTTTTTTACTTGTTTGAAAAGTTTAACGTGCTCCACTGTGACAGTGGTAATGCTTTGCTTTTCCTTGCCCCTTCCCTTGACATTTTCCACTGCTACCTGGGAAGCTCATTAGTGAAAAATTACTTCTGCGGTGACTTATGTCATTTTGCATGAATTTGTATTTGTGCTTTTGTTTTTTGTGGCTCTTCCTTTCTGCTGGCTTCTACACTGTTGTCTGCTTTGAATTTGTGGTTTGCGGTTGGTCTTAGCGGAGAAATCGCTGGCCATGAATCATCATCTGCATCATTTGGCCAACAAGGACCCAGAGACAGGGACAGGGAGATGGAGAGACGGAGAGACTGGGATGACAGTTGACAGTGCTGAGGGGAAAATCCTTTGCCGGCTTTAAACCAAGCCAATTTTTCCGTGTCGTTACGTGCTGCAATTGCACAGATGTCAGGCCAAAACTTTGTTTGGCTTTGGCAGGCAAATCATTAAAACGGAATGTCAGGCATCCGTCCGGAGATTGCTCTACAACTTACCGCCGCCTCCAGCCTCCCAGTTGATCCTGTTGAACAGAACAGGCCGCAAAATGTTCGTTTAATGAAGCCCGTTAAATACGCACACACGCGACATGAAATATTATTAACGCTCGCCCGCTGCTGCTGTGGTTGGTAATTAAAAAATTGCTCATACGTCACGTGGGGCAATCTCCCTTCCGCGCTTTTTAACGCGTTTCCATAAATGTTACACATACGCGGCGCCGCGGGTGGCTGAAGTCAGCACTCAAATGTCAACAGTAAATGTTAAAATTTAATAATAAAAAAAAAAATGGAGACAACACCACCGCCAGAGCAGAATGAAAAATTAAAAATTATAAAATACAATGCAGGCGCAAGCGAAACGAATTTTATTCATATTTCATCAAGCATTTACACTTTTATAAACCTTCAAACCTTGCCGGTGAAGCTTTAAGCTGGAAGGCTTAATGGCCAGATCAGACATAATTTCAAAGGCTTTAAATATTTGTAGGAAGAGAGGAGATGTTTCGGCAACATTTTCGAATATTCCCTTTAAATGTATCCTCTTTTAATTTCAAAATAATAGCATACACCACTCCCATAAAATGCAATTTTCAAAGTCATCCTCTCTGCCGTTGACATATTTTCGCATTCGTTGGTGGTTTAAATAAATTAAATTGTTACATGATAAACGCCGAAAAAACAGGGGAACAGATGAAAAGCGTTCCGTCAATGAGGAATTTCTCTGTTTGAAAATTAAATTAAAATGCCAACGCGCAAAATGCTGGTGAAAGAAATGTATTTTCTTGATAGTTTTTGTTGGTATTTTGATATGTGTGTGTGTGGTTAGTGCTTTGGCCAGCTGCTGTTAAAAAATTGGTATAGTTATTGTACAGAAAAAAATTTGGAAAACCTATTTAAAAATTGTTGTTTATATTTGGAATAGTAAATATTTTCTGTAGATCTTTGATCAGATCAGATTATTCGATTCAATAACGATTTCTTTCATGTAAAATATATAGTAATATTTTTTGATAAACTTGTTTCATTTGCTTTTAGTGGAAATAGTAGCCTTAACATGCTTTATATTGCCCACGCGCTTCGCTTCGCTTTTCTCCCATTCAAGCTAAGGACGAAGGACGACCTCCCCAGCAGCCCCTTCTTCCACTTTCTGCGGTGCAGCATTTTCATCAGAGCACACCGCGTTGTCATTTATCAAAAAAGCTAAAAGAATATATTTGCATTCTGAAATATGGCATTTTTATGCATTGGTGTGTTGCATTTTGCAAAACGGCAACAACATCCTTTCCCTTCGTCCTTCCATGAATGAAAAAATTTCATATGAAATGCGAATTCATAAGGCGAGAAATATACGTCTAGATGTTTGTGAGTTTGCGGTGTGCGTTGTGTATACGCCACGTTGGCCGCAATTTATGCAGACATTCACTTACACATAGCCACATGAACGCACACACACTCACAATCGTTACCCCATTACTTGGACACATAGACACATCTACACCTACACCTACACCTACACCTGCACATCAAGAGATGGTCGTATATTCGCTTAATACTCGCCGGGGAGAAAATTTTCCAAGTAAGTGCATTGGCCAGTTCTTTTCAAACCGATGACTTGTCTGAGAAGCGAACTCTGAAAGGATTCTTGTACAGGATATTAAATGGCCTGAATATAGCAGCCAAGTAAAACACGAAATTCCTCATTTATTTGGAAACTTGTAACGCCAATAAATAAATTTCGTTTTAACCACTACTTATAGGTAGTGAATACCCCCATCAGGAAATAGTCGGGGCAATGTTGCCCTGAACCATTTCCTATATACAAATTAACGTTGCCCCAATATTATTGTTGATGAAGCTGTAGTAATTTGCCTTTGCCCCGAACCTGTGGCCCTTCCCTCCCAGCATTCAAACATAAAGACACAAATGGCCTGCATAAAATACAAAGCTTAATGCTTTAATAAAATGCCTCATGGGCGCTCACACATGCTATTCAATTGCCACTGGCCCTACGAACAAATTAAGCATTGACTACAGTCCTGGAAAAGAGACGGAGCCAGGAGCTGTGAAAGAGATGGAGCTGGCCAGTGCCACATGCAATAGCACTTTAAGCACAGTTCGGGCTTAACACTCTCCTTCGGAGCCTTTCACCCTTCAGCTCAGCCCGAAAACCACCTGCCAATGCTACATTTTACTTGTACAACAGTTTTTGTAGCTTCTTTCGGATACTCTGTAATCGGAGAGTTGCCTGAAAAAGTGATTGAAAGATAAATTATAATGTTATCAATCAATATTCGCCTCACAAGTCTAATAGCTTTCTAGCCTAATTCACCTTTCATAAAATTCATAAAAATATTAGCAAGGCCTGCTTGCCACCTTTTAAGATCCTTGCAAGGACTACTCTTTAAGGGGGTGCCAATTTTATATCCTGTTTGTTGCCCCCTTTTACTATTTTATGCTTGTTCGTTTTCCTTTCTACTTTATTCTTCGCATCTGCTGTTCTGGACTTTTTTGGATGTTTACTAATTAACCGAAACATGCGCTCCTTGTAGTTGCGCCTTACTTGGCCACTTCCTTTTGTTCCTGCCACATGAGTAAGTGTTGGTGCGTGTCCTGCCATGTGCTCGTCTGCATGTGTGTGTGCGTTTGTGAGTGCTTGGCATTGATGAAAGGCCTGGAAGGAATCCAGACTCTGGGCAGAGCAGAGAGTATGTGTATTATTTTGCAATTAACAATCTGCGCCTTCGAGCAACGCCCACAAGCTTTAGCAACAAAAAAAAAAGAAAGAAAGCAAAAAAAAAAAAAAGGAAGCGCAGGAAACTCCAATTTATTGACTTTAAGGCCTTTTTGGCAGAGGCATGAATTTAATTGCAAATTGCGCATACGTCCCGTGTGTCTGCTGTTAATGAGCTGATAATGAATTTATTAAATTTACTACTCGTTTGCATTTTATAGTCCAGTCGAGTCTATCCCATAGATAAATTAACTCTTCGTGTGCGTTTTTGCTCGCTTTGTATTTTTCATGGCACTGCCACTTTTGTAGCGGGCCAGCGGAATTATTTATTTATTATTTATGCAGAGTCAAGCCATGTAAATTGATCCGAATGTTGTTTCGCATTTTTCCATTCCTCCTTTATTGTTGTTAATTTATGCACTTTGTTTAATAATTTTAATGGTGTCACGGAAACGAAGTGCGTCCAACTAGGGCATAATAAATCAGCATTAAAACGACCAAACTAACCTTGGATTGAATAAAAAAAAAATGTAACTGTTAAAGTTTCTACAAAAATTCCTAAGAGTTAAGTTTTTTCCGCTACAAATTAATCTTTTATTTTTATTTTATATTTTATTTTTAATTTCATCCCATTTGTGGCTATTTTAGATGAAAACAAAGCAGCAAATTAGTTAAATTATACATAAACCCATAATATATTTGCGTACTTTCTATCGCCCGGACTACTTTTAATTTTTAATCCCTTTTAGTTCCCAAACCCCGACAACGTTTATTGGCCTCAATTATGCCACAAAATTTGTAAACATTTAATGCTAATTAAATTTAAATGCAATTAACTCGAGTGCCTGATTTGATACCAAGTAATATATGGCTCTTTTTTTACATAATTTATATTTTAATATATATATATATATCCTTTTAAATGGTCATTTTATTAGGCTTAGCACAAAACATTGTAATTATCAGTGTGATGTGAATTCAAATTGCTTTTCGCCCTAGAATCGGCTGTTTAAATGTTGATTTAATTGGTTCAGTGAACTATAATGTGATGTTTGTGGTCAACTGGCTGTGGCATTGTATCCTTGCTCAATTGATAAATGTATGTTATGAATATATATAATTTATAATATTTATGCCACTAAGCAAATCCGAAAAACCATTATTTTCTTGCTATATTAGGACTTAATAAGATTGATTAGTACGGATGTTAGCTCATTTTAAACGCTTTATTTCAATTCAAACACAATTTTTACATTTGCTATTGAAAGCTTCAAGTTGAAAGGTAACATGTTTGAAGCTCGTTCGAATAAATCAAATAATAATCATCATTATTATTTTCCGAATTAGATGAATAACCAAATTTGCTTTTTATCTATTGTATGCCTGATTATGGTAGCCTGTGACCCAGGCTGTGCGGGCTATGGTGATTGCTGTCCACCAGGAAGATTAGTTGTAAAAATTCTGTTGAGGAACGAATAACACTTCCTAGCGACATAGCCCATATTCATGTTCCTGAAAGCTTGGCAACATTGCTTAAGTAAAATGGAGCGAACAACCAACCATGTTTTGTAGTTTAACTTATTTCATAGTCTTATATTTTATGTATTCTTTTCTTGGCGCTGCGTCGCTATATCTTTTTTTGTCAGTTTAAAACAAGCTTAGAACAAGCGAATATGAAATAATACAGTCCCCCCGCAGTATAAAAATATATATTCATTGTTGTATAACCTACTAAAAATATGCAATAAAGGTCCTGGTATAAGATTGATTAGTACGGATATTAGGTCATTTGAAACGCTTTATTTAAATTTTAACAACATTTTTACATTTGCTATTAAAAGCTTCTGGCTGAAAGGTAACATGTTTGAAGCTTGTATGATTTAATAAAATTATAATTATCATTTTTATTTTCCGAATTAGATGAAAATCCAAATTTACTTTTTTTTCATTGTATGCCTGATTATGGTGGCCTGTGACCCAAGATGTGCGGGCTTTGGAGATTGCTGTCCACCAGGAAAACGCTAGAATCGTTCAGACCATTTGAATGTTAAAATGAAAATATATATTCATTGTTACAAAATATATATTCATTGTCACATACTAAAAATGTACAAAAAAGGTCCTGGTATTGTCAAAATATCGTAAAACCAAAAGTTTACTATGTAATTAGTTGCATATTTTCCCCTTAATTGTTTTGCCAGTTGGCTGCACTTGACTTGCGAGTTATTTTTAACCTCATTCTGCGGCTTTTTCTATCGTGTGGCGCAATTGTTTTAGTGCCACGCCCACGCCATCTCCCTCGTCCGTATACAAACAATAACCCCCACCATTGTTGGACACGCATAGACAATGGGAAAATCCTCTTATTCAAGGTATCAACATTATCTGCAGCATAATAAGCAGTAGAATCGCCGCACCCACTCCACAGCTCTCTCCGTTTATTATTTATTTATTTAAAAATTTCCGCCTAGTATCCGCTTGCTATCCCCCACACCCCCACACCCCCTTTGCGGTCCAACCTTTTTAGCCACTTTCGTTTTAATGTAATCAAATGAACGTGCCTCGCATTATTCTGTTGCCAATAAATTTCACGAGGCAAATAGATGAGGATTGGATACTCCTTGCCGCCCCGGGGTCCCCTCTGGGCTCTGGGCTACTACGTTTGGGGGTCGCTGCCACCCCCGGGAACTTCAGATCGAACACTGTGAAAATATGTAGTTCCATTTCAAATCTATACTCGAAGAGTCCGAGTGCAAGCTACATTTCTAGGCCCCTTTTTTCGCTGAGTTTACCGATTCCTCGGAAACTTCTACGAACAATAACAATGAGCTGGCTTCGATTCTCAGTTGCTGTTTTGGCAACGCCTTTTTCTTTGGGGCGACGTGTAAAATTGAAAAATTCTCCCGAGTAGCCAGCGAGAAAGAATGGAATAAAAAGAAACAACCGCAGAGTCCTTCGACGCGGCGGTTCGACGGGCTAGAACAAGGAGTGGGTCCAGGAGCCGTGGGATTTTCGACCAGGGTGGCCTCTCATATGAAATTGAAAGGGACAACACGTCGAGTCGAGGCTATTAGGTTCGCAACCGCTTTCTCCGCCACTTTCTCCGCGCCACAACGCCGCCCCTACTTCCATTATCATTGCTCTTGAGACTCGGGGGCTAATGGATTTCGGGTGCCGCTGCCCTTCCCCGCCCGCCTCCTCCGACCATCGGCAGCAATGTATATTGTATTTATGTGTTTTTTTGTAATATTTATGTATTTATTTTCACTCGCAGTCCAAGTGCTCAAAAAGCAGAGTAAACAATGCGGAATAACATTTTACTTCACATATCCAAAAAGCGGTTCACCGTAGCACCCGCCCACCGTCGCCACTCGCCTCTCACTTAACGGCAGTGTACTGTACTGGCCATGCGAAAAATGCAAAATAGCTGAGAGGAAAATATTTCTATTATTTATTTACTCGCCCCCTCTATTTGCATACGTCTGTACGCCTGTCCTGCAAAGGGATGTGCTAGGATGGGGTATTGGGGCAGAAGGTCCGGGGACAGGCACAATGAAGCGTGTGGAATGTGTTTAAAGGGGGCTTTCTTTTTTACTTTGCCAGTTGCCTTTGTATATTTTTCATATTTTACACTTAGCAAGAGTCCAGGGACAGGATTGAGATGTATCCCTTTTGTCACACACACACACTTTACTCACCATGCTGGCTTTTTTCGGAGCATATTAAAAGTTATAAAATTGTATCATACATCAAATAAAATATATTTCATAATCTTAGGCATAAAAATAACTATATTTCAGATATTTAAGTTGCAAATTATAAAAAAAAAACTCAAAATGTAAATAAAATTACTTCATCTGTGCGCAACAAAGTATGCTACAAAAACTAAAATGCCCAGCTTAGGACGAAAAGGAAAAGGCTAGAGGAGAAAGGCAACATTGTTGAGGAGTTTCCATTTTTGTGTTTAGAACTCTCAATTGAATCTTGATGCACGTGCCCTGGCACAGAGCCCAAATATAATTCCGGAGCGGACACAGCGGTGCCATCGCATTCGGGGCCATCCTTCTGGTCCCAAAGGGTGAAGGTTCTGGCTGATTCCGTATTCCAGCCCGCTCCTGCGTATCTCAACGCCTCCCCGAACGCCAACGGGGGTTGGCAGCCGTCCAATGGGTTTTTCTTGTTCTTGTTTCATTCATAATAATTTTTATTATGGGTCATCGGCCATTTGTTTAACGCTATCCTCACACACTTACGCATGGAAGGGGAGAATGCCATAGCCCAGGGGCTCGGGCCCATTTCCTTCAGTCCATCTATTAGACCAAATGTATCCCGTGCCCGGGCTTCCCTTTTTTGCGATTTGTGTTCCCCCACTATTGTGTTCTCCAATATTTTTTATATTCTTTATTTTGCATATTTTCGTATTATTTGTTTTATTTATGGGCCCATGACTCTGATAAATGGCCGCAACTTTATCCCTTGTCCTGTCCACCTATCAACGTGTTGATGTGATTTCTTTTCCCAACCGATTACCCTTTAATTTTTGGGAAAGTTGGGCTATACTGGGACTTAAGAAATGGGGTAGACGACTATAAAAGTTAATACCAATTAAGCGTTTTAAAAATATAGATTTAAAGGACCTAATAAGGTTTTTTCTTTTATTAATTAAAATAATGCAAAGTATATCCAATTCGTTTAAAAAATGTATCCTTGTACCTTCTACTTTTTCCCTGAAAATTATTTAAATTTCTTATGCAGGACCTCGTGCCAAAAAAGTAAAAGTGGATGGGCAATATGTGTGGGTCGGCGGTAGCAAATTGATAGATGTCCTGTGCGTCCGTCCGTTGCGAGGACCCGAAAGTGGCAGCTGCTCGTTGTCTACACAAGAATTATGATGGCTAATAACAGGTCTAAGTGGTTGCTCCACAGTGTTCCATCAAAAATCGCATTTTGGTCAGCTGCTAACACAAAAATGCAATTGATTCTGAACTCGACAGTTGGTGATGGTTTTTGGGTACACGGCGATAAATCAAACAGGACAGGAGAGTGCAGCGCCCCAAAATGAGGGGGTGCCACATAATTCATCATATCAGAAGCCAATGTCTCTATGTTTACATTTTAGCATAGATTACTTTTGGTCAAACGCAATTAAATTGAGCTTGATGCAGCTTTAGAGCCGCTGACTCTGTTTTATTTCATGCAATTTTGTTGATTGTTTTGGCGCAGACGACGGGACGAGGACACCCCAGCATCCTGCAGCCAAACCCTTTTACATCCTGCCATGGCTCATCACGCTCGGCTACGTTTTCATTTTGGTTCAGTGTGCAGCGAAAAAGTTTTCCCTATGACAAAGTTTGTATCTGCGGATACTCCCTGTCCTAACATCCTTTCGTTGCGTTGCGAGTGTTTTATTTAATTTCCAGAGCGCGGCCATTCGCGATTGCAATTCAAATTCACATTGCAGCAGGCGGCATCACCAGCAGCAGCAGCGGCAGGGGGGAAGGGGGTGTAATTTGGAGCTGGGGGCATGGCTTTGGCTTACTTACTTGCCGCACCCCGCCGCCCACAATTTTGGACCCATCAAATCCAGCAGTGATTCCGAAATTGAATAACTGTCGCCAGTGTTTGGAGAAGAATTTCAAAGGAACAATGCCACAGTGCGTATACGTAATGTCATCCATTGATCCCACATGCGAATTCATTACGTATACGCACTGGAGTCCCATTTATGCATAAGTTCTCAACAGTTTTAATTTCAAAGGCTTCCGTGGAAACATTTCATTGTAATGAAATTTGCGGCACGGGGTGTTAAGGATGTAATTATGTGTTTCCGTTTAACCCGATGTCTACCATTTCGTTTGGCCAATTTGCATTTGTCTATTTAAGCGACTGCCGGCAATTGAACTCAACTATGCTGCTAGCTTGGAGATGGGTCATAGTCGGAGTCGGAGTCGGAGTCGGTCTAGACCCGAAAGGGAGAAGGAGTGACAAAAAGGGGGTTTTTACGAGAAAGTTGTCAGCGCTTTGAAGCATTCTCATCGTGACTTGTCTTCTCCCGTGGCAATTCCATTGAATGTCCGCAGTCAGCCCACAATCTGTTTGTCTGCATAAACCCACCTGTCCTCCACTCTTCAGGGCTCCCTCCGTTCCCTTCCTGCTGCTCTCCTTGACATCTCCCCTCCCCCCACCTGATCTACCGGCTTTCCCGGCAGTGCTATGGGAGTGTGTGTTGGTAAATATGCCCTGCGTCTATTTGCTCTTGTTGCGCTTTAATTTATGCCATACAGCAGCATCAGCAGTGGAAACAGTTCCTGTGGATGCTGAACCGCCCGTCCCCTCCCCCGCATCCCTTCCTCTGTGTCTGTTTGGTGAAGCAAAACCTATTTTCTTTGCAGCTGATTGCATTTTATAGCATTGCAACCTGTCAGGCTAACAGCTTCAAACTCTCAACTCCTTTGGCCCAGGAATTTTCAGCAACACAGAGCCATTCTCGTTCCCATTCCCATATCCCGTCCCGTCCCGTCCCGTCCCGACCAGTCCCTCTTGGACTCCCTACCCTGCTGTATGAATTTTTTAGCGCACCTCGCGTGCTGTTTTCCAGTGGAAGGCAGAAAGGGGGACAGGTGGAAAAATGCGCGTGGCAAGCTATAGAATAAATACAAATTCATTTAGCGGAAAACCTAAAGTTTCGGTACACTCCAATAAAAAGAATATAATTTTATTTTATTTTTAGTATACAAATAATTAGTTTTTATTTACTGTGCACTTTTGACATAAACACATTTTTCCATTTAAACCGTTTCTTTGTTCGCCTGCATTTGGTTGGCTTCAATATTTATTGGCGCCAATCAGCCAGCAATAAGCGTGCAAGTTTTTCCGCCCATAGCCATAATTTGGCTACAATTGTTGGCCACCTCCCCCTTTCCTTTCCACATTCCGTTTGGAGGCCCGGGGCCACTTTTGCTGACACCAATTTCTATTTGTTTGCATTGCCAGCAGCACCTTCGCCGCCGCCCAGGCTCGCCCTCTTTGTGTGCCAAGTGGCGTTATGCGATTCAAGTTGCGTTTAATAGTTAATGCAAAGCTTTTAAGTACCCAACAGTAGTCACCGGAAACTGCAAGTCGCTGGAACAAAAAAAAATACGAAAATAAATACGGAAAATAAGCAAAAACAAGTGTAAGAAATGCAAAAATGTCGAGGGGAAAGCTCAACGATTTTCATACCGTATGAATTTTCCAATGATTAAGTATTAAATCGGGGAATTTTTTTTATAATGAGGGCTTCTGAAGCCCTTTCTTTTTAATTATTTTCCGTTTTGGATTTGTGTTGGAAATAATTCTATTACCACTTTCTGGCCTTATATCCCCACCTGTCGCGCTTCATGTGGCCCTAATGTTGAATTAAATTTTAAGTATTTCTGCTGGCAAAATGTTAAGGGGAAATACTCGTTCCTTGCACTGCAACAAGGCGAAACAAGTGCGGCATGTAATTACATTAGCTTTTATTTCTATTATGCGCTCATAACGTATTTTTTATTAATGCAGCATTCCATTAAAGGAATTAATGGCGAAAAAAATACGTTAGCTGTGGCAACAGGAGCGCTCCGGGCCGAGGGGGCGGAGCCTGGGCGGGTAATTAAAAATGATCGGAAAGTTGAGCCAGCATAATGATGTGCTTAGTGCTGCAAGTGGAGACTGGAAAGTGGAGCGGGAGTCGAAGCTGGAGCCGGGAGCCTGGAGACCAGCTGCCCGAATACGGCAAATGCTGGACCAGAAACACTTTTGCTCATTGGGCAGAAGAGATGACCCAGCAAGTTGTTAAGTGCTCAAGAACCTGTGCCAATATTTGGGTCAACGAGTTGAACTACAAGGACCTCAAAGGAAGCAGAGACTGGAAAAATAGATATGCCCATAGTGCTGGGAGTCCAATTCCCAAACCAAATGTATATAAACTCCCATGTTTTGTCCAGATAGTGGTAGGATTATGAGTATACCTTAAAAAAAAACGAATTATGAAGTGAAATGCAACACCCTCGAATATCTATTGGCACTGGCCCTCCACCGCAAAATGCATTCACAATGGAAATTGTGTTAGCATAGGAATTTCATAAAATTTTCATAGACCAAAAAAACTAAAAATCCTATATTAAAATGGCAAAAAAAATCGTCGGAAACCCATGGAAATCAAAGCCAAAATGCACAAAAGAATATTTTAGCGGCCAACTGCGGTGGAAGGACTATTAATATATATATAAAAAAGCAATTCCATTTTTTAGAGTATATTGCCACTCAGCCCATCAATAACCAGAAGATTTTTGATGAACTTGCCGAAGTTTATTAAAAAAAATAAAGAAGGACAATAGAGATATTCTTCCCTGTTAGTCAGCTAATATTTTATTCATTTCATTTCGATATTGAGCCACAAAAAAAGGAGGTTTAGGAAAAAAGCGTGGCTTTTAAAATGTAGAGTGGGAATCCCAAAGAAATTGTTAGCGATCGTCCAAGTGTGAAAATAGTTTTTAGTTTGGCTTTCCGTTTAACCAAGTTTTTCTCTTTTATGAAATAATAAAAAAGAGAAATGTGAAAAACGATTTATACATGGAAATGGAAAAGGATTTCAATATTTTTTCCCTCTTTGGTAACTAATATTTTGTTTAATTCCAAAGAACGTAATATTTGGCTGCTATAAAAATAATATTTATAAGTTTTTAACTCCATTGAGTTAACTTTTAACTTTTTACTGAAAATTATCCCTATTTAGCGATAAAGCAGCTGTCTTAATCACTCTTTCAGGCTGAACCTCCTCAATTACCAAGAAAACCTTTTGGCAAGGATGCTTTGGTGGTACTGTTACTGGCAGCTACTAACTTGGCCCAAAGCAACGTGGCCTGTCAAAAGTTTTCGGGCAGAGCGTCAATGCTATCGTCATTTTGCTTTGACTGCACACATGATTATTACACACACTACACCCACACACCTAACACACACCCACCGAAAGACAGACACATGCAAACTTTGAACCGAAAAACTTGCCTCAAAAAGTTTTTAAGTAAACGGAGAGACGGAAGCCGCAAAGGGGAAGAAAAAATTAAACTAAAAACCAAACTTTAACTTAATGAAAATGCAATATTTGCCGGGTGGGCGCAAGGGGGGCAGGATCGTGGGAAAACTTTTTCCTGCCTGCTGGCAATTTATGCGCCAACCAACGTAGGCCAAGTCAACGAAATCAAAGATGAATCAAGTCTCCTTTCCATTCCCTGATTTATTCCTTACAAAATCAAAATCGGCTGTGGCATATAATTTGCACAAGAGAGACGAACCCAAATAGGCTAGATATACCCTGATTATGGCGGATAAAAATGGCGACAAGTGTAATCACATAATGGGGTGTCCTTGTCTGCAAAATGGCAAATGTGATTGTCAGCTGTCAAGGACCAAGAGTGCTTTGTTCTTGAGACAGCATGAGTGGGATCGTTTGAAATCCGCCTTGGATGGTATTGCAAGTCTCGGGAAGATTATAAAAAGCGAAGGATATTATTGAAAGGAATGCTAAACCCATAAAGGATACCCATCGATCTACAAAGTAATTGAACCGTAGCTATTTTTAATATATTTTGTGTATAAATAAAAAGAGCATCCTCTTTAATCCTTTTTTTTACATTTTGTAGCAACTTAAGGTTTACAAAATACAAAGAATAACACACTCCTGTAAGGACCTTTCTATATTACAACCTCATTTTACCTTTCTACGGATATTTTTAATACGTCTCATAGTAAGCAGTTTCTTTTCCATGTGTCTGGAGGGGAGTTGCACGAAAAAAGGGTGCCCAGATAATCCAAATCTCATTACGCGCAAGTCGTACTTAAGATTAAAAATAATTATTTCAATTTCTGGGCCAGGCCATCGTCACGTAGTCCCAGCCCAGGCCAGGTGTGTGCAGGGGTGGGGCGAAAGGGGGCGGTGCCTGAGAAAAAAGTGAAAATTCAATTAGAATGCGCCAACTTCATGTGAACAGGCAGCCAGGCGAGTCTAACTGTCTGGCTCTGTAGTCGGCGTCCCTCTGTCTGTCTGCTCTCCAAAAATGCAATGCCGGCATGTTGTATTACAGGTGGATGTGGGTAGAAATCAGAGGGGGCTTTGGGAGGTGGTGGGGAAAGTCCCGGCAGGAGCAAAGGCAGAGCAGGCGCCATCGTCGCGTAATCCTTTTGCCAGCCTGCGAGCAACCACAATAATTTGATTTTACTTTGCTTTAACTTCATGAAAAAGTTTCAAGTTTTTTTTTTTTTTTTTTTTTTTTTTGCCTTATTTTTTAGCAACACACACACAAACACACCTTGGTTCCACCGCGTGCTCCTGATAAAGTTTTTAATTTTGCTGCTGAAACTCATTTAGCGCAACGAAAGTGCGAGGCTGCGGCAGCATCAGAGGATGATACGTGTTTTAGGATCGTCTGCTGCATATTTAATGGCCCCAAAGCCCCACAAAAAGGGGCACCTTAAAGCCCGGTTCGGTGCGTCGACGCATTTAGCGTATTTTTTGGCACACTGTATACATATACTTTTCGCCAACACTGTGCATTTCCTGCCTTAGGCACAATGAACACCGAAAAATCAAGTCGGTCGGAACTTTGGACAAACAATAATGTTGGCAAGAAATTGCTACACGAACCGGAAAAATACACAATCTACAAAAATTCATCTTCATTATGATGGTGGAATGGGTTGGAATGCATTTAAATAAGGTCCCGCCGACCGCCATTGAGTTTGCTGGAGTTTGGATTTGCATAATAAATTAGAATTTCTACATAATAAATATTGGGAATTTCTAGCTTAAAAGGGCAGGATACCAAAAGAGTCTCAACCAAAAGTATTAGTTTTTTGTGCAATCTTCATTTTTGGCAAATATATCCCCTTCGTCTCTAATAATCGAAATCAAACACTTTCAAACGTCATTCGGCCAAAGCTGTCGCATTGATTGGTTTTTTAGGTGCTATGATTGCATCAGGTGCCTGTGGTCGGAAGGAAATAACTTTTAGGAACACAAAAGTCCATTCGCAGTCCCTTTGCCAAGCTGGTATATATTTTTGGGGGGGAAAAAACAATGCAATTCCATTGTTTCGCCGAACAAAAAGAACAGCCAAAACACTCTAGCCAAACCCACTATCCAAACCCAACCGCTCCGAAAGCAATTCCCTTTGATGGCGTAAAAGTGTTTGAATTTGAATTAATAGGATTAGAATGGAATGACTTTCAATGGGGGTAAATAAATTAAAGTGCTTTTTACCATAAAATTGAATGCAAATGTTGATTCGGTTACTCCGGAACGAGCATAGCTCTAGCCCAAGCTGGTCGAGTTGATATAAGAGCAATCAGATTAGTTGGCTAAAAAATATTTCGGCATGTAGCAAACCGGAATGGCAGTTCGTTCCACCGCAAGTGGAAGCATTTTAATTATCGCAATTCCCCAGGGCGTAGTTTAACTAATTGCCCTCCCAGAGCGGGCCTAGTCCTTACTAGGGGGTGGCTGATTTTTGGGGTGTTTTTCAGATGTCACAATTAAACTATGGCTCCCCCAGCCACTGTTTCACACGCAAAAGTTAAAGAAATTTTATACATGTTCAAATATTAAATTAAATCTATTTTTTATCAGTAAATTCTTTTTGTTTTTACTTCTAGTATGAGATATGCGAAACATTTATTTTATTTAATTATTACCACTTATTTTTCCCAGTGCATCTACGAACTTTTTGTCTCGTTCTTGTTGCCCTTATCACAGACTCGAAATGGCAAAAACTGCCGGTGCTCCCCAAATAAGAAACCGCAAAAAAGTAAACAAAGCCACGACAGAGACCTGTAAGTCGGGGAAAGGACCTCCTGCTTTGGGGGGGAAAAAATTAGGCATTCCGTGCGAAATGTAGATACGAGATAATCATTTTAATAAATTTCACAGTGACAAATGACTTGGCTCCTCTCTATTTCTCGATCCTTTCTTCTACACATTCGTTCTTCGTTCGTTCTGTCCCATGTCCTTTGCCATGCTGTAGGCGTGAATTAGTAATAAGTGATGCTTGGGCTATGTCCTGACTAATTGATGAGAGACGCCACTTAGTTACTCTGTGGGCGGGTTACATTTTTTTGGCTGTCTCTCTGTTAGTACAAAACTCTTTAATGAAATAAAATAAAAAAAAAAGAAAATCATATATCATATGTCACCTTTAATCATATATCACCTTTTTCTATTGATCTGCATCTGTGGAATCCCTTTGCAAATTCGAGAAGTTAACCGTAGGATGGAACTCTATTTTGAAGTTAAGTTTGTTTTGTGCAATAGAGTAATCCTGCTTTAAAAGGATCAGGCCAAGCTCTTATGGAGCTTCATTATCTTTTTCAATTCCCTGGCGCCAAGTTCTGTCTGTTTTTTTAGGTTTTCTGTCCTTAGTCCTTACCAATAATGACTGGCGGGGGAGCAGCTGTTAAAAAGAAATACCGGATGTGTCGAGTGTTTTTAATTTTCGCATGAACAGTTTTGTTCCGCCCGCTCCACACCCACGCCCTCAACTGTTTGCTTGGCGCATTATGCAAATTATAAAACTACAAAAGAAAACTTTCAGTTATGTTTTTCGGCATTTTTCGATGCGCCACAGCTGTTTGCCAATTCTGGCTCAGCGGCCTGATGCTAAGTTGGGAAAAATAGAAAGAAAACGCCAATTTACGTACGACCAGCTTTATCTTAGCTTTTATTTGATATTGATTGTTTTTATAATCGAAGACTTAGGGAGCTAATACAATTCGATTCGTAGAAATGATGCCGTAGAAAAGTTTACCTCAGCTAAACGTTAATCTACATAATAAATATGCCATAATCATAAGTATGAATATCATATACATGCTCGGATATATGTCTACATAATGTGAATGCTCATATGTGGTTCATACTTAAAACAGTATTCAATATTTAATCGCTAGTCGAAAATTTGGCTCGATTGTGGGTGTGATTTGCTCGCTTGGGTGTGATGGGGGCGGGGATGTTGTAACAAAAAACAAACTGGCGACTTAGCGCACACAATATATATTTACGTATACGATAAAGCTAAACTCTAACAAATTCATAGCACAAAACAAAAAATACTACAAATAATAATTTGTGACTTGATTCGACAATTCAAATCCAATTCAAAATTCAAATTGAAATTCTTAACTAATTCGATTGTTTTGTGTGTTTTGTATTTTGGTTTCTTTGAGTGTGTGTTCCTTGTGTTTGCTTCGTATGTGTTTTTGTTGTTGTGTATTTACATAAATGAACTACAAACCTAGAAAAATGAGTGAGATATAAATATCAACAAATCATACATTTTGGCATGTATTTATGTAAGTATAGGTATGTGTTTAAATGTGGAAACCCATTAGGTCAGCTCATCTGGTAATGAGCCGATTATCCAAGAGTCCCCAGTCCCATGTGGTTCGCTGTTCAGGCCAACGATGTTGGCGACATTGTGGCACGTGTCGTTCTGGTCGGCGATTTGGTGGGCGTGGCAGCTCCACTGCTGTTGCCACTACCGCCGCCGCCTCCGCTATTCCCATGCAGGCGGAAAAGTTCTCCCACCGTAATGGCCACTTGGACAGCACCTTTTCCCTCGAGCACGTCGGCCGCACAGCAAATTAGATTCTACAAAGAATAAGATTTACGAATAAATTTAATTATCATATAAGATTAAAGAGGGTTAGCTAGAGTTCCTTGTTTTCTATTTTTTAGAGAACGATCAAAGGAGTTTTATCACTCGTTTTGAATGGTATTTCCAAAGACGGTAATAATGTGAAGCGTTAGATAACTTATTTTGGTAACATTTGTTTTAAACTACTACAAGTTTTAGTAGTGGAAAGTTTCCATAGTTCCTTAATCGTCCTTTAAAATACATTACTTTTGATTTCTCCCAACAATTAGCCTTTGGCATGTCTCAGCTAAAGGGAACTTCCCTAGTTGAGGGTTGGTGTCTCGGGTATCCAAAAGTGTGGCTCTAAAACTGTGATATCTTTTTTGGATATTTTTCAATATATTTTTTACTCTTGGAATTCAGTTTAATATATTTAGCAATTCTTTGACAATTTGTGCTTACTTTTAAATGCAACAGGTTTCGTATTTCATTTTCATTTGGTTTGGAAGTAAATGCATGGAATATTTCTCTGACAAAATGTTGTAGACTTTGATTTCGTATGTTGTATATATGTTGTTTAATATTTATAGAATATAAAAATTAATGACTGATTATAGTTGGCATTTAGTATAGCTGCCCCAAGTGCTGGATCTTTCCCACAATAATTTTGTTAGACAAAATATATTCTTCTGGCTTTAGATTTTAGATAAATATATGTGTTCTTTCACTTTTGTGTATGAGATTGTGCTTCTTGAAGAAATTTGATTAGCTTTCATTTTGTTTTTCATTGTTTAAGTACAAGTGTTGGCTTAAATTAAATAAATTAGCTTTATATATTTTTTATAAAGATAGGAATGTGGTTAGAACAAAATCTATAAAGTTAGCTGCAAATCAAAGAGTTGGAGAAAAGCGTTATTTTCCTTTAAAAACTATCAAATACAAATGAGAAGTTACTGCTTTCAAGAATGATGAAGACTGCATTAGATCCTTGTAGATACAGATACAACATATAGCTATAGATATAGATAGGCAGACTAGGGTGTCAGCGATCTCCAGTCAAAGGCACTGTTTCTGGTTCTTCCCTTTTGGTTTATAATTACTTTTCTTGAATTGAGAGTTTTGATGCTAAATGTGCATTGAAGTCGTAAAAAGTGTGTGATGTCTTGGCCTGTGTTTAATATTTAACAAATGTCTTATATTTTTTCTTTGACACATTTAATTTGTACATCAAAAGTACATTCAAAAGGGAAAAGGTCGCATCAAGCATCAAATATTTTGACACATCTATGATGAATTTGTGTTTCTACAAAGTACTATTGAAAAAATATATATTTCTTGGTTTCATTTTGTAGTTTGAGTCAGAGTTGAAATTGGTATAATGATTTCTGTTGATATTCTGCTATGTCCTACATCTATTTCACGCTTTTCTACAACTATTTTGAGTGTCCCTGCTTCAAGTAAAACCATACAATTCCCTACAACTCCCTTCCCACCAATCTGTAACAATTCTTTTCTTCCTATTCATTCGGTCCTTAAGTGTATGTCTATTTTTTCATCATCAGGTATCATCTACCCACAGAGCTTATATAATAATGTATAGAGTGCGTAATGTCTTTTTGCCAAATGGGAACATAATCGATATTCGTTTCGTTGTAACTTAGGTCTTAATCGTTTATAAAATTAAATATTTGGGTAATTGTTTGCTTTTTGTTTTCAGTTCAGTTCTTAATTCAATTTAGAGTTCAATCGCTTCATGAACTAGGAATATGTTTTTAAATGGATTTTTTCTTTCAAATACTTTTTCAAGGGTATGCACAATTTTATAAATTAATAGTAAGCTAGATAGATAGTCATGGAGATGATAAATAAATTAATGTTTAAACTTAAAACTTAAATGAAATTAGGAAAAGTTATTTGTAAACAAAACTCAAAGGAACTAGAAACTGTGAAAAAATAAATATATTTTAAAGGAACTTTTGCTTTTTAGTAACACATTAGATTTATTATATTTATAGTAAGATAGTTTTAAATAGCAAGTGCCACTGTGCATACCCTTTAAGCAAATACTAAATGCCTCAATGCAATTCAAAGTCTTTGGGTTGTCTCTCGATTAAATGCCTCAAAAGATTCCTGTTTGTGGGGGTCTCTTAAAAGTAGATCGGGTTATATAGAATACATTACATAAATACGCGGCTTAAACCTAGAAAGCGGTAAACAAAAGCAGCCTCAAAAACTCACTATTTTGCAAGTGAAAAAGCGCAAAAGCTGTCCCAACATTTTCGATACTCTACTGGCAAATAAAGGCATAGATAATGAAGCTATTGGAGCTACATGGACTAGCCAGGGAGCGGGAAGAAAACCAGCCAGAGAAAGGTGGCTATGAAAACGCACGAAAGGATAACTGTGAGGGTATGGGAATCGTGCTTCAACAAGGATGCTCCAGCCTCCAGGGTCTTGGTCTTTATCTTCTGCTCCAGCTGCTTCTCCTTCTCCTTGGGCAAGTAGATGCTGAAGACCTCCAGTTTCTGTTTCCCATTCCGCTGCTGCTCGAAGAACTCAATGCGCTTGCTGATGGCCTCCTTGGTGCTGGACTTTTCCTTGGGGCTCTCGCTCTTCTCCAGCTGCGGCTCCTTTTCATCGATTACGTGATAGTGTCCCGCCGGTCCAGCGGCGGCCACATCGTGCTCGTTCTCCACAATCGTGTGCAGCGTTCTGTTGTTATTGTTGCTTTGGAAACTGTGCTGGCCATGGGCACTCAGCAGATTCTGCTTGATCTTCTCATAGGTCTTCTGTTTGGCACGCAGCAGCATCTGACCCACTGTCGCCTTGTGCCCTTTGCCTAAAGACTCCTCACCGCATTCCTCAACCCCTACATCATCGGAGCCACCGTTCTCGTATAAGACATTCTCTATCTGCAACATCTGTTCTTGCTGTTGGCTGCAGGTTGTTGGCTCACTGAATTGCTCGTGCTCGAAATGTTCAACAACCGTTTGCTGCTGCCGACGAGGATGATCGTGATGTTGTAGATTGTGCAGATGATGTAGTTGCTGGTGATGCGGATTGGCATCCAGGGCAATCAGAGCGGTCACAGTTTGCAGAAGGGCCAAAGCATTGGGGACTCTATCCTCCTCCGCATCATTATCATTGTTATTGTTGCTGCTGCCGCTGCTGTTATGTTGCATGTTGCTGTTCTCGGCATCTTTGACATACACATCAGCATCATAGTCATCGTCAGCACGTGGTTGTGGTTGTGATTGCGGTTGATGTTCTATTTGTGGCACAACATCTTCACAGGAGCAAATCAACTCCTGCAACCAACACCAATAACAGATGCATCAGTTTCTAGTTTGTATTTTTTGGTATATTGTGGGATATGTGTGTTTGTGTGGGTGTGTTTGAGTGTGTGTTGGTTTTGGGGGATTTTAACACTTAAAACTAAGCTACAACGGTCTAGGACGAGAAACACATAGCTAAGAAAGGCCACCTTCAACCCTAAGTCTATGTAAAGTATGGAAAGGAAAATAAATAGTGGGAGTGATACGATGCGGTTAAAGAAAGATTCTAAACTTTAAAACGCTCTGTATCTTAGGATTAAGGATTATCTTATAGTTCGTTTCACCCACCTCATCTACGCCTATGCGCCGACACGCCTCCAGAAAGTTGTCCACATTGCGGCGACACCTGGCCATGGTCAGCTTGTTCTAAAACACAAATATTGCATTTTGTTTTGAAATTTAAAGAAGTGTCACCGAACTTACCACACCGGGAGATGGCACATGTATGCTGGCCACTGAACGCGGACGCACGTAGTTGGCCAAGTGACAGAGTATGACGCCGTCGGTCAAAGCCGAGGCAATATCCACGGGCAGTGTCATTTTCAAGCGTGTTTCGATAATCTGTAAGCATCCAATTAAAACAAATATCCAAAATATAAGCGAGAATCCTCCACTTACACTCCTTAGCTGCGACATCAGCTCGGTCTCCTCCCGCTGGCGGTCAAACTCCCGCCGCATGGTGAAGCTCAGCTTCTCGGCGGGAATGTCATGGTTCCAGGTCACCGAGCGGTGTGCCTTCACCGTGCCCATCTTCGTTGTGGAGCTTACCGGGGACTTGATGGTGGTACTGGTGGTACCTACACCTCCACTCCCGTTGGACGTATTGAACTTATTGGCGCCGTTCTTCAGCGGACTCTGGGGCTTTACATAGCCCAGGCAGTCCGATGATACAGCTGATGGAATGCCGGTCGTGGATGTTGGCTTTATTTCTGTGTTGCGCGAAGGAATCACCTTCTGGATGGGTTTCTTTGGTATGACAACATCATCGACTCCATTTCCATTTCCGTTCCCATTTCCGTTACCATTGTGGCCGTTCTGGTTCAGACTCGACTGTTTCATTATGGACTTTGGCAGTGTGCTGGACGAGGTGGAGCCATTCGAGAGGCTTTGAGAGGGTGGCGGCGGCGAGAGGTCTTCGTCGTCGTTGGGACTGTGGTTGGCATTGGGATGTTTCTGTTTATAGACGCTCACCTCCTGGTTGCGTTG
Source organism: Drosophila varians (assembly GCA_018150405.1). Lineage (NCBI taxonomy): Eukaryota > Metazoa > Arthropoda > Insecta > Diptera > Drosophilidae > Drosophila > Drosophila varians. The sequence continues at coordinate 5,742,033 of JAECWK010000125.1, forward strand.
CTGCTTGAGCGCTTCCTTGTATTCCCTGACAAAGAATGGTTTTAGACTTTAGTGGTTTAGAATTAATTATTTGATTTACTTGTAGGTTTGAATCTGGGGAAAGCCTTTGCCGGACTTGCCATTGCTGGCGTGAACAGTTCGCTCCTGGTGGTCCAGCATGATGTCTTCGTCCTGGTCCGGAGAAGATCCATTGCTAGAGCTTGAATGCGCGTAGCTTAGCTTGCAGGGCGAGTCCGCGGGACTCAGCGTGAGGCTCTCGTCCACTATGGTGCTGGTGCTGGAGGTCAGCGAGGCGTCCATCATGTCCGCATGAGAGTGGACCGCACTGGGCAGCGTCCGGGGCAGAGTGGCTGCCGCCGAACTGGAGACGCAATGCAGTGGCGAGTCGGTCTTTGACTTGGCGGGGACGTCGTGCGACCAGCGCTTATCTAGGCCATCGCTAGTGCTGTAGCCGGAGTCGATCTGATGCCTGCGATGGTTGCTGCCACCAGTGGTGCTGGCCTCGAGGACATTGCCACTGGAGTTGTGGCGTGGTGCCCGTCTCAGAGTGGTGTAGCCATCGTAGTTGCCTCCCAAGCGGGAGCCCTTCTCGTCCTTGGTGGCCTGGGTCTCCAGAAACTTGAACACGTGCACCAGGCCGCGCATGCAGAGCTGTAGAGTAACATGAAGAGTTACCAATCTGCCTGACAACACGAAAGGACATTGAAAACTCACACTAGCTGGCGGCGAGGTCAAGGGATTGTTCTCCAACTGCAGCTCCACCAGAGTGCCCATGTGGCGTATCTCAAGCGGCAGACTGGCGATCCGATTGTTGCTCACGTCCAGGGAGACCAGACTCAAGCAGGTCAGCTCCCGGGGTAGATACATCAAGTGGTTGCTCCGCAGCGAGAGGGATCGCAGGGACCGGAGCTCCCCGAGGCGGGCCGGCAAATTGGCCAGCTGATTGTAGGATGCGTCAAGGTCGGTAAGCGTCTGGTCCAGGCGCCCTAGCTCGTCCGGCAGGGAGGTCAGCCGGTTGTTGGCAACCAGAAGCACCTGGAGGGGCAGGAAGCATATCTCCCGCGGCAGCGTGGACAGCTGATTGCTGCGCAGATCCAAATAAGTCAGGGACGAGAGCTGCTTCACCGACTCCGGTATGCTACGGATGGTGTTGTGGTAGAGCAGCAGTGTCTCTAGGAAGGCGAACGTCGTCACCTCCTCGGGCAGCTCGCAGAATCTATTCCGGGAGAGGTCTGTGGAAGAGGAGGAAGCATTAATTACAAAATCCATCGACGCAGGAAGGAGTGAGGAGAGCCGGTAAGTGAACCCGAACCCTGTTCCATTTGCTACGCACTTTTATTCCCCTTGCACTCGTCAAGCTTCTGACCTCAATCTGCCGGCAATTTGATTCGCCCCATTCCCAGTCCCAACTAAAGTCATGCAAATGGGAGAGCTCCTAACGAGCGTCACGACTTGGTAGTTACCCTGGGGTTGCCTTCTCAACCATAATTCCTTCCATTCGGAAGATTTCTTTGCAAGAATAAGCCCTTGTTTTGAATGAAACTTGAAGAATTTGAGATAAAATTATTAGGCACTATCTGAAAACCCAATTGTATTGCGCTCCGTAATCCCCGCGAGAATTCCGACAGCCGGCAAGTGCGTGGAGTGAGCAATTAATTTACTAAATGAATTTGCATGCGAAACGAGCACAAACAGTACGAAGTCTGTGAGTTCTGTGGGGGCGCGGCCCCACTGCGGGATAATAATAATGAATAAACCAAAACCCAGAGGTGGAGGAGTAGGAAATGGGGGGCTTAGCCACTGCCAAAACAGAGACAGGAAGAGGTAGCAAAGCAAAGAAGACAGCGAAGCGTAATCAACGTGAAATTGTGCGTCAAGTTTTGGGAAAAACGCGATTTTACTTCTTTTTTTTTTTTTTGCAAATTGCAGAAATTAAGCAAAGATACAAATTCAGTGAGAACGAAGCGAAGAATTAAGAACGAAATGAGAACGAATTAATTGCTAAGCTTTGGGGAATGCGTGTGGGAGTACACATATTTTCCGACCCAAAAGTCACATAATCAAAAACACTCTACCTTTCCCAAAAGTTGACGTTCTAAACAAATTTTGAGTCTCCAAAAGCAACATTGAAAGCTCTAGAGATGGCATTCCGTTCGCTGAAAAGGATACTCCCGCCCAACGCCTTGGAAGGCTTTATCCTGGTGACCCTGGTGGCGGGAATGGCCCTGGACTTCACAACCCTGCTTCAGATGATGATGCCGCAAATGGTGCGCCAGGGAAGTTTGGATGTGACCATCTACACCCTACTGGGAGTCTTCCTCTTTACGAATATCCTCTCGAACATGGTCATGTGCATCCTGGTGGATCCCAGGGCCGACCCCAAACAAATGGTCTTGGAAATGGAGGTGGGGAAGAATAGAAAGGACTGGCACGAGTGCACCGAATGCCAGATGTGGGTTCCGTCTCGATCGCGCCACTGCAGGATCTGTGGGGTCTGCGTCCTGAAACGGGACCACCACTGCATCCTCACCGGCTGCTGTGTGGGTCACCAGAACTACAGATACTTTTTTTACTTTATTCTCTACTTGTTCCTGGCCTCCATGATCTCGTTCGTTGTGGGCATGAACTTTATCTTTGTCCATCGGGCAGGCTACTTCGAGTTCTTCCCGATCTTTGTGGGTTTCTTCATAATGGTTACCCTAATGGCGCTGGTCTTCATGGTCATGACCGCGTGGATCCTCTACAAGCAGTGGCCGGCCCTGCTATATGGAGCCACTAGCCTGGAGGCCGAGGCCCTCAACTTTCAGTACAATCTTGGATTGCTTTGGAATCTCAGAATGCTGTTGGGCAAGTGGATGATCTTTACCTGGATCTCACCGTTTGTTCCCAGCCCGCTGCCCCACGATGGCATACACTGGGAGCCCACAGCGAATAGGGAAGTTGGGGAGTGAATAAACGAGGAACAAGTCAGTTAGGTTTTATAAACACTCTTCCATTCCATTTCATATCCAATTATACTAAAACCAATAAAGTTCAAGCAGCGAGAAGCGAGTTACCTGAATGTTAAGTCAAGTTTTTCTGGCCAAAGACTCCACTTCAAGTTTTTGAAGTAGTTCAAGTACTTGGGCCAACAGTGCGTATGAAATCGGCGGATCTTAATAGTCGCATCGTTAAAATTTACGAACCACAGACCAGTCTGGTCTTAGCCCTCCGCACCCAGCTTCTGGCGTATTTACGCAACTGGCCAAAAGGCTGTAAAAAAACCAGAAATGCGCATTTGTGGGGCCAGAAAAACTGGCTGACTGGCTGACTGGCTAGACTGTATATGTGACTGATTGACTGAGTGACTGAATAACAAAGTGACTCCAGACTGTCGGCAGCTGCATTGGTGATTTACGCACTGAGACCAGACTTTGTATATATAATACTTACTCCTACCACGGCTCCCAGACAAAGGCGATGAATGAATGGGAGCTTGACATCGGTAGCTTCTAGACATTAACCTGCCACTTGGAGGGCTGCTACAGCTACTGCTGTTGCATAGAACATGAGCTCACAATGATGCAACTCACAAAGGAAGCCAGAAGTACACTAAGCGGAAATGATGTGGGAACTACAACATCTTATCATAAAAAGGATACTCAACCAAAGCTTAAAAATCAAAAACATTTATTTCAGTTTGCCATCAAACTCTAATTATTTAAATATTAAACCCTATATCTGAAAACGAGACAAATTGCATTTTCTAGAGTGCAAATCCTTTTGTGTCCTGACATCCTAACAAGTTGAATAAACCCTTGCCGGGCCAGTGACGCTGGGCTTAGAGTTGAAAAGCTTCCCAAGGATACCGTTTCGGATGCGGAAATTGGATTTTCCCGAAGCGGAGGCATCAATATGGGACAAAATGGGACAAGCACCGACTTTGTACTTTGAACCTGCCCCATGATGAACGGATATTTTCATCTTTCTGACACCTGCTCGTCTCGGCTCCGTCCTGGCAAGTTGCCAAGTGTTTCCACTCTATTTACCCCCGTTTCTCCGATTTCCCCGGCTGGCTGTTGGCCAACTTCATCGCAATGCGACACGCGCAAATGTATTTTTTATGCCTCGCAAAATAAATCAAATTGCTCGACGCCTCGAAACAGCCAAAAAACAAAAACCAGAGCAACACATCGCCCCACTTTGTTTCCATTTTGAAATTTTGCATTTCATTTTGATTTTCGTTTTGTTTGCCCACCTGAGGCTCCGCATAAAGTCATAAATATTGCAGAAATTGTCCTCCAACCACGCCGGCAATTATCACAAAAAAAAGGCCAAAAGGGTGCGGTTCGGGATTTGTAAAATGGAGGAACATGGCATGGCTCTGGGCAACGCCCAAAGTCAACTTTGCGGCAGACAAAGGCGCGGAAGGAACACGCATGACTATAGTATGTCTGAGGAGCAGGAGAGATGATGATGTAAGTGGAGCAATCCACTCCTTGGAGTCGACTCTTTGCCATAATGGAGCTGGGCATAAATTCTTCATCATGTATTCAAATGCATTGAAGATTGCAAAAGGGGGATTAATTTTTAATCCATAAATAAAAGGAGAATTGCTGAAAATGGAATACTTTTATTTTGGTATTGCAAAGAGTTAATGAAAAAAAAACCAGTAGGGAAACACACTAAACTATAAATAGACGAATGTTTAGATAAGACTGACGACAGATTGATATAAAAATCAATTTCAAGATAAGGGATATATTTTTAGCTTTTTTATAAATGCGTAGGGAGTTACCTAGCATATTTTATAACTTTATTTGACCTACACCTTAGTTCATAATCCAAAACACCCTCACATACCCTGGGGCTAAATGGCTCTGGCCCTAAAAAAAAATATAAGGACCCATATGGCAGACTTTGGTTGGCATTTTTGAAGGGCGTGTGGCGAGCCCGGAAGCAGCCAGAAATTAAATTGATGGCGCTCCACAAAAAATTGGCAAATGGAGCTCTTCCCATCTTTCTCTGTCTCCAGTCTAGCCATGTGGGCGACGGCTTCGCTAGCCATAGGCAGACGAGGAGGTGAGCACGTGCCCGCAGAGACGGCGACCCCAACCAGTCTCGACTTTATTTGGCTTCGGGTCTTTAATTTTTTCTCTTTTGAACTCGCCGAATATGAATAACGATGCGGATGCCACTTCATGTCCGTTTATTAATGTTGGCTGACCATTAGGCAATCGAAGGGGCCAGAAAGCAGTCCCATGATGGATTTATTGAAATTAATTTGATTGAGTTTCGCTGCTGAATTGGGAGGCCAAAAGTAGGGTGATGAAATTAAAAACCATTAGGGAATAGTGGGAGAAGGCTGAAGAAAGGGGGTTATTTGGTCAGAAAAACAAATGAAATCTTCCAGGGAAGTTCGAGCCCCCAATAGAACCATTTGAAAATATTTACTTATTTAACCATTTGAGATCACTTTATTATATGGGCCAATGTCCCAAAACATGTGCGCATTCGAGCACTTGGAACTAACAAATAATCAAAATAAGTAATTCGGAAAACCGCGCTCCGTTCTTTCGCCATCAATTGATTACTTTTTGATATTGAAAGCTGGAAGCAATCAAGCTGTGCCACACAGATACACACCCACACCGAAGCACTGGTATCAGTCTGCTTTTAATTTTATATACAAACCCATACAGTGTGCTCCCATTTTGTTTACTCTGGCCGCTGCAATTTCGCCTAAGAAATTCTGCTTCTTTGCCATCCAGTTCTTCGGGCTCATTTAATCACAAAACAAACAGAGGAGTTCTGTGTTGGCCAAGTGTAAACATTTGGGAAAACAAATATTGAAAATATTTGGAAGCCAGCAAATATTGATGGCTTGTGCTTGTTTTTTGTTGTTTTCCCTTGATGATGTATGTTTTTCTTTCTAAATTCAAAGTGTAACAGCTGTGATTTTCAAGTTACATCCACAAAAGAATGGAAAGAAATGTGGAGGAGGCCTTAGGTAGTAATCGGGGTTCCATACTCAATGGAAGAAAATTCTTTATGAGCGATTTTTAAATACTTTTCTGTGATTTGATCTAAAATGATACCTTCATACTTGACCTAAAACTATTTCACAGCCTCCCAGTGACCACTGTACTATTGGTGTGGAGTGCCCGTAATCTGATCCAAGTTCTTTGTTCCGTCTCTACTATTTCTATTTACGAGCGCGTGCTGTACTCAGTAATTAAGAAAGTAGAACTACAGCAACAATTTGAGCAAGAATAATTAGCCGATCGCCAGTTAAATAATGCTTACATTTATAAATTAATGAAAATGACTCAATGCATAATGTGTCTCTAGTCTCTCTATCTGTGTCAAGTTTGCAATGCCCCCGATATTTCCAAGATATCTGCAAGTATAAATACACATTGGTGTATATTCGCATAAGTCGTTCAACCGCAGATAAGCGGCAATTGCATTTTGTTGATGAAATAATTTGTTATTTATAGCCCGCAATGGGCACAAAGAGATTGCATTTAGAAATTTAAATGATATTTGTATAGCGGGAACGTAAGCTACAGGCGATGAATGCAAACAAGACTCGTCCAAAGGCATGGGAACGAATTCTTCCATTAGAATTAACATGGCTTAACCAATATTCTTCCCATTCTTCCTGTATTGAACATATCACTTTATTCTGGGAAATACTCTATCACGATCCCATCTCGAACCTCGCTGCACTTTGTATCTTTGTATCTCAAATTGCGCATGCAAGCCACGAACCCTGCAGTTTGGGCAGCACTGGAGATAAGCGACGTGCTGCGGCGGTCGCATTTCCTCTTTTGTCTGGCCTGCAGACGGGGAGAATAAATAGTAATAAAAGTACAAAAAGGCAGACTAGCTGTCTTTTTATGCCCCATCATATTTACAATGCAAACAGCCAGTATGCGCGTCAAATACATACGACAAAAGCATTTATCCGGCACTAAAAGTTGTTGTTTTGTTTGCCGGGACTTTAGACTTCCCCAAAAAAAGAAAAGGCAAAAAGAAAGAGATTTCTTGTGCCCGGTCAGTTGGTAGACATTTCACTTAGCGTCCCATAAATGTATTAAATCTTATGTTTGGGTAAACATTCTTGTATCTTTGAAATACATTATCTTTCGGCCTTTAAAAAGCCAGGTGACCACTGCTGTCACTCAGCTGCTGCTGCCAGCGTTGCGGTCTGCGCAGCTGCTATTGCTGCCTCATGTTGCTGCCGCGGCTGCTGTTGCTACCTTCTTACATTGGCTTGGCTTCTATCCCCACCATTCCAGCCACAGGCAGCTGCAGTTTTGTACCCGTTTTTCGCCTTTTCCTCGGTTGCAAGTCGCAATTATTTTAAACAATTTCCTGCCACAGTCTTGTCATGTTTACTCTTCGCTCCTCTCGATTGACTCTTTCTTTTACGGTCTTTGTCTAGATTTCTGTTTATGGTTCTGTTTGATTTACGTGGCACGCGTGTTAATTAAGCGCCTCCATGGAATGCAATTCCGAGAATGCCTGGGGGAGTGGGTGGCACCCGGGGGCCGGAGTGTGGCAGCCGCAACAACAAATGATTTTAGGAAATGCTGACAGGCGCCCGCCTCCGCCTCCGTCTTCGAGCTTCCTTTTCGTTTTGGGGGTTGCAAAACATGCGTGCAAATAAAGAAAAAAAAGAAAAATGGTCGTGTTTTATACTTTTCCTACAACTTTCTTTCTGCAGACCCATTGATTTCTTGGAAACCTGAAACCCTTGCAACTTGTGGTGGCAGCCATTAAGGCCAAGAGCTGTTGCCACCTCTTAAGGTCCGTCTCCCCCGCAAACGGAGCAGTCCTAATGGGGGTGACTTTATTGTTCTCGAAGAGGCAATTTGTAGAGGTTCTTGGCTCGGGTGTATTTACAAATATTTTCCCTATGGATGAACCCTTACAGGGAGGTCCATCATATCTCGTCTCCCCCTACGCTCCTGCCACCAAATTCATTCGCACCAAATCCAGCACTTTAATTAGTAATTAGTCACGCCTTCCCAGCTTATGACTCAATTGCCAAAGGGAAAAAGAGCCATGAACGTTTGTCCAAAAACAAACCAAAACCGGAAGCCCACGGAGTCTCCATATGGGGAAGGGTTTTTTAAAAATAGAAGGGAACGTTTGCCTATTTCGAGTTGATAGCCCGTGACCATAAGTCACGGCTTGTCACAGACAAATTCACAACTACTCCAGGCACGTACGCAAGGGAACTCAATCGGAATAAAAGGAAATTGAAAAACGACTTTTCCAGTTTGGAAAATAAATCGGGGAAATATTATAAGCAGCTTGACAGATTTACAACATCTCCAGTTGTATCCCGAATTAGTTCTCAATTTATGACAGAAGACATTTTTATTTCAGCTTCCTTCGTTCCTGCAATTAATCTTTGTGGTCCAAAAATAAATAGTGGCCGGCACTAACTTCCATTCCCAGATATTTATATACAAAACACATATGTATACGAGGAAAACCCAAAACACAAGTGAAAATCAATGAGAGACATGTCCCGTGCTGAGAACAGATGTTCGAGGGTAGCAGCAGCTGTAGAAGGAGGCGGGGCAGCGGGTGCGGGTGTGGGTGGTGGGCGGTGGGTTGAGAATAGGGTGCTGGGTGCTGGCTCAGGGTGGGTTTTCCCATTCCCGCTTCCCATTTTCCCATGCTGGTGCATATTTTGGCCCTAACAAAAACGAAAGTTGGTTGAACTTCGACGAAATTTTCCGTGCCGGCTGCAGTGGCGAAAAAAAAGGAAAATTCGGAGGAAAACACGAATAGTGCAAAGTGCCGGAGAGCGAAAACGGCGGTAATTATTGTCCTTGAGAGCAGGCGGCCAGAGAGAGCGAGAGCGAGGAACAGGGAGGTGGTGGAGCACCCTCTGCGGCTGCTGCAGATTATTGATTTTCGCGGGACAAAAGGAAAATTCGCTAATGCAACTGGAGAGATAAGAAAAACCGGTGGTAAACGCATCCGGAACACACCTTCACCGACGAGCCGCACCCAAAACTCCGAGATAAAGAGTCCCACTTACACCAAAATTCCAGCATGTTTAGGTCGTTTTTTATGCTGTGTACCCATGGCTAGAAAAAGGTTCAACTATGTTTTTTTGTTAAAAACAATGGCTTGGCTATCTCTTAGTGATAACATAACAAGATTGTGTTACCTATTCTATGGACTTGGATACATTTCTCCCTAAGAAAGGATCTAAAGTACTATCACATTCTTATCCTTAACTTATCTACATCTACAAATAAATTCATACCCTTAAAGGGAACATTACAATTTTCATCAGGACCTCAAGGACCAACCCTTAGAACTAGAATTTAAATTCGCATCGCGCACCTGCAATTACGGTGTCCGTGAGCACGTACTTCGTGCCGGCTTTGGGAAAGTCCTTTAGCTTGCGATTGGTCAGGATCAGCTCGCCGCTGAAGTGCGCCTCCTCCAGGATCCTCTCCAACGACCGCGTCAGCTGCGAGTGACTCAGCAGGGCGGAGGAGGAGGCGGCGGAGGCATGGCCGGCACCACCGCCGGAGATCCCTGATCCGGAGCCGGATCCTGAACCAGGATACGATGCTGAGCTGCTGCTGCTACTGACGACCGCACTGCTGGCTCCTACGGCGACGCTGTGGAGGCGCTGGTAGACCGTTGCTGCCATTTCCCGGACGTGTGGGCGTGGTGACACTCACACACACACAGAGAGACGCTGCCTGGCACTCACACACCGACACAAATGCGTACAGACGCTCGCAAGAAATACCGAAAAATAACAAAATCGCCACTAAAATCGCTCTATTCAAACGCACGCATCTCGAGGCTTTTCCGTATAATTTTCACTCATTGATATTTCCCGGAATTGGACCTTTCTTTTGCGGCTTCCTGCTTCGCCTCCCACACACTCACGAGACCGCACACAGTCACAGTCACAGACGATGAAGCGGCGCGCTATGGAAGTCAACCGTTTGCTTTGGAAATCGAAAATAAACAGCTGGCCCGCCCGCACATATCAGTGTGACCACAAAATTATCGATACCAAAAATATACTATTTATCGACGTTGCTGTTTTCCAGCTCTGTTTGAAAATACTAATTCAATAAAATTATTGGCTTTTATTATTAGTAAAACATAGAAATTAAAAATCATTTGTGAAAATGAATAAAAAATTATGTTAAACTGGCTTTTGGTTAAGGAGCATTAAATTAATATAAGAAATTTATTAATTTTATACCAAAATTACTACAGACACTCTTGATACACTTTGACTAAAGTAGTTTTGAGTGGTTTTACATATAAGATTTTAAGATATTGAATCTAATTTAGAAGTAACGTTTTCTTTTAAAATTCGGCTCGCTACCGTAACAACGTAACGCAGTGACCAGCTGAAAAGACTACGAATTCGAAAAATCCTAACCTGGCCACACTTAACCAGGTGCAACAACAAAATTCCAACGCAAGCGAAATCGTGCAACAAAAATAGTCTTAAATTTAGATAAAAAGTGTAATAAAAATAGGCGCGTTGTTTTCCAAATAGTTTCGGACTCGGCGGTGCGGTGACCTTCGTTTATTTCACCTGTGGGCGTAGGACTAGGCCACGGCTAATAACATCCCCTCGGGTTCCGTTCTCTTCCTCTTCTACAGTAACTGTGTCAAATAAGCAACAACAAAATAGAACAGCAGTGGGTTCCGTGTGTGTGTCGAGCTTTAAATGCACAAATTGATAAGCAATTTAATTCAATTTCAGATAGTTAAAAGTGTTGCAAGTTTGTGTAAGTTGAAAGCGCTCTCAATCAGTGCAATAATTGCCAAAAATATCAAGCCGAAATAGAGTAATCTATATAAATAGATTACCCTTGAAAGTGCGAGTGTGTGCATAATTAATTCAAACGATTTATTCGGTTCCGCATTTTTAAATTATAAAAACCCGCATTTTTAACAACAACAAAAGCGGTTTTTGTTTGTTTTTAAGCTCGGGGGACGCAGTAGCTCTCCCAATCAGCTGTTCGGAGTGGCCGCAAAGAGCGTGCGCGCCAAAACAAAAAGAAGAAAACAACACAGCCACAGTGGTCTGAAAGCGCAGCAAAATTTGAAGAAAAAAGTAATTTTTATTAAAGGTAAGTGCTCAGCATTCAGTTTATATGTATATTCAGTTTATATATACTAACACTATTTAATATATTTTAAATGTCATATTTGCATTTCCAAGTTTTTAAATCGTTTAAACTTAACACGCGTGTGTCCAATACTAGTGAAAATTTAGTGGAGCTTAAAAAAAATTAGTGTAAAATGAGTGATGAAGCTGGAGATTCGAGTGGAGCTACTGCTCCTCCCGTCCAGCCACCTTTAACTGAGTCGGAGGCGGCGCCAAGTGCCTCCAACTTGCCTGTTCCCACGCGATCCAATATTCCCACGCCCGCATCCTCGGTGACTGGAATCCCAGTGGCCAGTAAACTAAAGGCTCCGTCCAGTTTTGGGTCGACAGGATCGGTATCGAAAATAGGCAGACCCTGCTGTAATCACACAACTCCAAAGGCCGGACCACCCCCCAGAGGTGAGTTTTATTTCTAAGCACCTTTAATGTCCAACCGATTTTTTACCACTAAAACAATAATCGGAGAAACCCTTTATAGTACTAAGAAACAATCTAAATATGAGGGTTACCACCATAAGATTTGATTGACAATCAAGACTGTCTTCACTTCATTCACTTGTCAAACCTTTACAACGTAGTATACACGAATATTTGCTTATAAAAGTTTTGAATATTGAAGTCGACACTTTTTTACAGAATCTCTTGATTATCGCGAGTTATTAAGACGGCATTTTAATGTCAATTTAATGTAACATTTCAAATAAAGTTTATTTTCTGATGGTTAATGTGGTTGAAAGGGCCAGCAATTATGGTAACCAAGAAATGTATTAGAGTAAAGAGTAAGCGAATTCTAAAACTTAATATCCCGATTACCTTGATTGTTATAGCATGTAATTGTCAACATGACAAGTTCAATCATTGTCCTTTGCCACTCGTGACTTTTATTGATGTCGACAAACATCAATTCTAGTCACTTGTCTGTAATTCCGGGCTGAGCCAACTGTAGCCATTTACATAGACACCCACTTGGATGTACATACAATAAGAATTGGCTGCAATGATCTAATATAGGCGATGACACACCCACGCACTTGTTCGTAGTAGATGCACTGACCTCACCCACTTAAAAGTGCACTCTTTGCACTACATTGAACTCGAGAAATTTGCCAAGGCATATGTATAAACACAATATGATTTCTTTTCTATTAAAAAAAGAATATCTCACTTAATTTCTCATTTGGGTTGACATGTGTGTCAACTTGTAAGCCCCAACAGCAACCGTTTTGTTTGGTAAACAAATGCTTGAGACCATTATTTAATAATTTTGGAACACCAACGCGCAAGACAAAAATAAACAAAACAAATTGCCGCCCACTCTCGGCTCTTGATTATAATTATAGAGCTGCCCCGAAAAGTGTTTTTTGGTTAGGAGAATAATGGCCAATTAAGCAAGTGCTGCTACCATTTAATTGAGCCGCCTATTGTGGCATATTTCAGGCACGTAACCGCAGCCGTCGACACTCCGTCGACCCACTAGCCTATATAGCAAACGATCTGCCAGCCATCCATCGATCAGCGGATTTGTCGATGGCTCGACGCGTTTTCTATTTCACTGGAGCACACACGCTCCATATCCAATTGACAGTCTCAATGCAACCGCAAAATCGTAGAAAGCCTCAGGGCAAAGTTACCCAAAATAAACACAATAAATCTTTTGCGATATTCGAAAAGATTAAACTGAGTCACGAGGTGTAAGTGGTAACAGTGTGTGAGAAAATTATAGGGTTTCCATAGAATAGCTATGATAAATAGTTAGTTATGATTTAAAGTAAGTACATGGTTCCAAGCTCAACGCTTTGATCCGCTGGCTAGCTCCATCCGCTTTCTAAAATCTCTCTTAACATGCTGAAACGGACTGTTTGGTTCTCCGCCAAGACCTGTCATTTATCTCGCAACACTCAATGTCACACGACTGGGAATTCTCGCCAACCTGGCGACCGGCCGGCAATCTCTCCGGCTCCTAATTGAATTTGTTCTGGCGGATGACACAGAAAACAAAAAATACACAAATGTATCTGAAAGATGTATGTTTGTTTGTCTAGACTCTAGATACTTTGGGACGTTTTTGCGCTGCGCATTTTGATGCCTTGTTCCGTTTCTCGGCTCCGATCTGATATGATCACTGCGGTCGCGCCCTGTGCTCATGGATGAGCTTATGTCACTTTTATTGATTTCGATCGGAGACCAAAAAGTAGAGCCCCTCTCCCACTGGAGAACAGAAAGCCCATTTGTCTTCGAATCGGATCTGACTTCTAATGGATGAGCGCTGTCGCAAAGGGGATTACTCCATTAGATTCTAGATTGGGCCTGGGATTTGTTTACATCAGCAGCTCGGTGGGAGAGTCAATATTGATATTATAATTTGATACTTTTTGTCTTATTTGGCTCGCCACTTCATTGAGTCGTTAAAGCCGATATAATTGGATACACGTGTTGCATATTCAAACAATCAGTCTCAGGTTAACCATAAAAGGCATTTAAATAGGACTTACTCTTAAAAAATGTCCCAGGTTCTAGAGACTGATACTAAAACATTTCTTAACGGAAATCTGTTTTTCTTTTCCACAGAAAGAATTTATAAATAATTGACTCTGGTTAGCCCGGAAAACATTTCTTCGGCATCCAGTAGTTTGTGCATAAAAGTGCACGAATTGTTGGTTAATTTGTTTTAGTACTTTGAAACTTTAAAAACTAATTAGTCACGCATCGTTGTGTAAAACCTGGGACTGGTGATTCAGAACCTATTCCAGTCACTTGGAAAAAATCTTGAAAATGTTTAGTTTCCCAGAAAGTTCATTGAGAACTTCTACCATTTTTTAGGGAATCTCTGAAACAGTTAAAATCTTATAATTGTAGCATTAGCAAATTTTTATTTTGAAACATTTTTATCTTTGTTTTTTTTAATGTTATGGATAAAGCACTTAAAATTTCAAAAGCCGCTGAAAGCCAGACGGATTGATAGAAAGGCGCCATCGCCGATCCATCAATATCCGATCAGAGAAAAGGAAATTAAAAATAAAGCCATGTGGCAAGACTTTGCGGGAGCTTTGCATTTGTTTGCAAAATATATTAAACTACGCGTCCGTGCAAAAATAAAAAATAAGCAATGTTTTTACGCTCTTATTTTACGCGTGTAGTCGTTTATTTCAATAAAAACACAGAAAGCTGAGGCATTGCCACAGTGTCTGCTTGGAAAGGCACTTGCCAACAAAGCTGAGGTTCCGGACTCCGGAATCCGGATCGTGCCTCTTTGTCTACCTCTCGTATTGTTTTCGCACTCGCTCTCCCGCTCCGAAGTATCTCAAAGTTTGCGCTGGCTTCGGTTCGCGATTGGGGCTTGCCAGCCGTTCAGATACTTGTACGACTTTTCGCGAGACGGACGTGTTGGACGCGCGTTTCCACCTCAGATGGCAACCAATTGAACTTGATCGGCTCTATACTATAGCTTATAGTGAACACGCAAACGAAATTGACTAAATCCAAAAACCAACAGCCAGCTGTATAACAAAGTCTAAACCATTGTTATAAAACGCACATAAGGTGATTTTAGTGTCAGGCACCTTAAGAATAATCTTTTTAAAACCCAAAAGTCAACTTCCCAAAAAGAACTGTTAAGGCATAAGTTGTGTGGCCCTTCTGTTGTGTCCTTGCCAAGGCCCTAAAAGGAAAATATATATTTCGGTTCCCTTTTCTCGAACTGTTGGGATATTTTTGGACGCTATTGTTTTGATTTTTTCGCCACCGGTTTTTGATATTTGTGACAGCTAGTGACAGCCTTTGACCTTGGCTCTGTCTGGTCGCTTGTATTTGGTAATAAAATTTATTCTTTTGTTATTCTGTGATTCCCAAACTGTGCTTTCGGTTTCAACCTCCATTTTCAATGAATATTTACTTAATTTCAATCTAGCCAAGTCTAGAATTTGCTTAACTTCTCTTGTTTAATTAGTTTTTATTGCATTTATGGCGACAAGATAAGTTTTTGTCGTTGATTTAAATTGTTACAATTTTAGTTTCTTATCTATTCCCTATGCGTATTCTTTCGGGAGTGTCCGTGTTAAATATAATGGCCAAGATAATTTGGCAAACGAAAAAAAGGTCAATAAATAATTGTTTCTGATTTTCCAAACTCTTATCTGGTGACTAATTCCTAGTAGAAGTTCTATGTGAAATCGCAGTCAAAAATTGTGTAATTGTTTTATTGTTTATACTTTGTTATTTAAGCCCTTTAGAGTTGGCCATTATCGAATTTTTAAGATCGTTGCTAATTACTGATTTTCCGCTGTTATCTGCTTTCCTGTTTGGATTCACTTACATAAGTAAATTTACACTTAAAAGGATGTAAATGGGCTAAACACGTGTCCAGAGACCTCACAGAGCCCCTCTCATTGAAATGTCGGCTAATTCGTTGCGATAACCTTAAGGCATTCTATATCTACAAAAAAACTCTAAGCAACAACAAAAGTTTATTTGCCGAAACAGCAATAACAAACTTCGGTTGCGGATTGTATTGAAAATTTGCGGTTAACCGCTAATTAGATATAAAATTTGTTATTGCTGATTTGTATTTCGAGTAAGTCTGATCAAGACAAAAAAGAGAAACAGATACAGATACGAACTGATCGGTCTAAAAATACGCATGCCAAATGGTAGGACTTTCACAGTCTCCATATTTGCATATTGCCCAAGAGTTTTGATTTTAGTGCAATTTCATTGAAGTTGTCTGGTTTGTCGTTGGGCCCGGCTCGGTGTTGACGTCCTCTATTGCCAAATCCGTTGACTTCCACCGGCTAACACTTTATGCAAATTTCGATTTTTTGAATTTAGTTGTTAGTTGTCTTTGGCTGCGGCTTTGGCTGTGGCTTTGGCTAACTTTCTTTCCGTTTGCGGCTTTCTTTTCGCTGCCACGTTCCGTTCGCATAACGCACATTTCGGTCTGTCAATTGTCTAAACATTTTAGACCTGGCCAAGTGTTTTCATTTTGGCATTGACATTGTTATTGTTAACTGGTATTTTATCAGCGGTATGCTTTTGTTTTCCAAGCTTTTACTTTTTTACCAACGAAATGATAACAGCGCAGGTTCTATTCTCTCCGGGCCACGACATTGCCAACACGAAAATGGTATGACTCTTGCTGTTGGCAAGTGTTATCTTTGAATTAGAAACGAGAGTGAGATCTACAAATATTACTCTACATAAAGAAATTCTTTTCCATCTGAGACGCTGATTACTTTACTCGTTGTCGCTTCTGAAAAAGATAGAATGTTGGGAATATTGAGCTGATTTATGGCCTGAATAAATTTTAAAATCAATTTTGAAACGCAAAAAAGTCGTATAAGGGAAAACCCACAAATATATCAAGGCTACTGATGCTTACACAACTGAAATAAGCTGAAATATGGAGACATTGTATATAGAACTATTGACAAAACGTATCCGAAGATTACACAATACACCTGTATACATTTTGTGGGCGGGGGTGGAAGCTTTGTCGTAAAGCCTTTTGGGGGAATATCACCTTAACAGACCGCTCTTCCCAGCTGTCGAACTGGGACTGCAAAAACAACAATCAATTTCACACCGACTTCTGAACAAATTCTATATACTTTAATATATTTGCTGTGGATGCCCGCCACCGGCAATAATGATCTGTCGTCATTTCACTCAATTTAGTCGCTTGTTTTGTTTACTGTTGGCGTTTGCTTTTCGTTATATTTGATTTATATTTATATATACCTAGCATATACCTAGTTTTTAAGCTTCCCAATGAGCTCAGCTTGCTATTTGTTCTAGAACTGCTGGCACAGAGCCCGACCGTTTCGTGGGTGGTGTGCCACCATGGCGTATGAGCAATATCGATGCTGCGACATCACGTATACGCACCTTTGTGCTCCGCTGGCTAATTTGCATTGCATTTTGTTTGCCACTCATTTGTGGGTATTTAATTGCTGTAAATGCTTTTCTTCGGCTAATTAAGCTTCACACGCCTCGAAAATGATTTTTATTTTTTATTTATTATGTGTCGGCTTTTTCTTTGGTTTTCCGCCGGCGCCTTTTACTTTTTTTCACTGACTTCCACGGCAATTTAATTACAGTTTCTTTGACTAAACACAAATCGGTAATGAAAAGCATGAACAAAAAATATATTGAAAAGGTGTAACCACCTTCAGTTAATTAATTTTTATGGTTCGTATACGGGTACGTGGTTTTCTTTTCTCGCCGCTGGCCAAGCCGATTATGAAATAATTTTTTAGCTTGCACCTGTTTCACTTGAAGATCTCCTGAAATGATTTGTTGGCACAACGTTGTGAACCCCGATGCCTAAATGGAAACCATCGTGGTCTTTCTCTCCCAGTTTCGTGTAAACAAACCCATTATTGCCTTAATTTTTTCCGCAGTTTTGCGTTAGGTGCGTTTTGTTCAGACTTTTTGATTTATCTTCATTTCCTGAGATACTTCGCTGCTTCTAATGAATTATTGGAGAGCGATGCTTGGAGTAAGCCTAATGAAAAAATTCATTAAGAAATATCATCAAGAGCTTAGTTTCATAGACAATTTTTTTGGCAAATTTACTTACTGATTTTATTTTATTGAATTGAAAATAATGAAGCCGGATACATTTTTGTAGATCTCGCTTTGGCAAGTTCAACTCGGTCGCTTGACGTTGAACAATTAAACAAAGTTAATCACTTTTTCCTCACATTTCGGTAATTTTTCTGTTCTGCTTTGTTTGTTTATTATTACTTCGCTTACACTCGACTGCTTTTAATTATTTTGTATGCAATAAAGCTCTAAGCAAGAACGGCAAAAGCAAAAGTCAAATAAATTAACACGTCACTTACACAGTTCTCGGGGCGAAGCACTTAAGTTTCGCTTGGCAAAACCTCAAGTGCTAAGTTAAAATATTCAGTCGAAGCAAGTGCCTAAAGGAGTTCTCGAGTTTTTTGGGAAATTACAAACTTGAGGGACTAGGCAATAAATACAAAAATTGAATACACAGAAAGGTGTAGTAACAATGTTTGACTAAACGGAGTATCTTGTCAAAATGTAACCTCTTAGGTGACTTCCATCAATGATGATAGATGATGAACTTCCATTTAATGATGACATTAATGTCCATATGCGATGGACTCCTCCCTCCACTTCTTTACTCTGAAAAACGGTTATAAATTGCGACACGCCCACATTTTAACTGGCGATCGAACGCTCCATCAAAATTAATTCGAATACCAATTGCGTGTGGGTTGCACAACCGAAAGTTAATGGCCACTGACCAAATACAAAGCAATTTGCTTTCAGCATTCTTCTTCGCTATTTTGGCCAACAATTTGTGTGGACTCATAATTTGACAAAAAACAATCCCATAATTAAGTTGTTTTTGTTTATCTGAAGATCGAAACACACGCGTCTTTTTGAATGTTAATTAATCACAAATAAAAAAAAAATATTAGTTTAGGAAAAAATACTTTTTGAAGTCCACTTCTCGTGAGTTGTTTATTTGCTTTTCTGTGAGCTGGCAGTTAATTGTGGGTAAGGCAAATAAATATTGGTTGCAGGTGAAAAAGTCAAATGTCAAACAAAACTCTGGTTCCTCTTGTTTTTTTTTTTATGGGTCATTATTTCGTGTCTAGTTTCGTTCTGTGAGTAGAGCTGGTTTTGGGGTTTCTTCATAATATTGATGGATTGCTCGTGTTGGATATGCTAATGTTCTGTGAAGAGTTGTTTTAAGATTTTATTACCCCAGGCAGGCCAAGTGACATTCGTCTTATGGCCGTTGGACTTTGTGGTCCAGAATAGGTCTCAACAAACATTGTGGATCGTTAGCAGTCCGATTAACTCTTCAAATTTACAGAAGGAAAATATATTTTTAGGCGAAATGTATGTCAAGTTTAGCTTCGACTGACAAGTATAAATCAATAAGCCATGTCGCTTCGAAGTTTGACGATATAAATTATAATTATGCCAAATTGGTAATTTGATATTTATATGTTGGCTCTTTGCATTATTTTTGAAAGATTGTGAAACACGACGCATGTCGAAAACGTGCCCTCTTTTTTGAAAGATATCCGTAGAAATTCTGTAGTTTGAGATCCGGGAAGCATTGTATCTCAAATTTTCGTTGAAAATACCTTCACCAAACACTCACCCAGTTATCTAATCTTTTTTGAAACTGAATGTGACTCTTTTGGGGTGGGGTTGGGGAAGTTGATCTGCCATGGCGACCCATAACTAATTGCCACTTTGCACTGCACTTTGTAGCCATACTCTTTTTGGCTAAGCTTTCTTGGCCCGTTACCATGGCCTGAATACGCTTGGCTTGACTTGGATTGGCTTAGCCCCCCAGCTTTAGTTGTAATTATGTTTTAATATTAACTTAAAATAATTTTCTGCTCCTAATTTTGTGTGCTCATATTGCGTTTTTGTGCTTGTTTCTTTTTGAATTTGATTTTTTTTAGAAACAGCCAGCATGAGTCGTGAAAGCGATGATTTGAGTTCGATTAATTCGGCTTATACAGGTAAATATGTTTTTATTTATCCATTATTTATTACATTTATTTGTTTAATTTTACACATCTTTACTTGGCTTCTGCTCAATGCGTTTTTATTTAATCTCTTCCATGACATTATTAATTTATAATTAATTTTCGATTAACTGCTTGCTGATGTGGGCGAAATTAACACATCATTTAATGGAATTTATCATAATTGAATTGATATTTATGGGAAACATTTGAAAATTAATACATCACAAAAATATGACAACTATTTAACTACGATTAATAAGAGTGTTATAGGCTGAGCTCAAAGTCACTTAACAATGTAAAATACTTATATTTTCGACAAGAAATCTCGCCTATCAATTAGATAGTTACACCAGAGATATGGTTTTTATAGATAGTGTATCTTATCGGATTTGTCTACTCCCAGTCACATGGTAATTGATTCTGTTCCGTTGGCAATAGAGCTCAATGCAGTTTTTGTTAACCCCCATATCGAGGCAATTTTCCTCCCTCAATTCAGTTCAGTGATCTCTATACAATCCAGACGTTTCATTGCCTATATCTGCTTTTATATTCATAGTCTCTTCTCGATCAAGTATAATGTCAAAACAATCCCACGATCTGCGAAGGCTCACGGGCTCGTACATGTATCCCAATCAAAGGCCTATTAAGGCCGACTATCGGCTATGATAAGTCATAACGTTAATCGCTTTTTGCCTTAGCCGGAGGGGGAAATTCATTAGGCTAAAATAGTTTTATAGATGGGTTCCAGCCAAAAGTGTGATATTGGAATGTTCATTCAACTGTTTGCCCTTCTGGCACATGTGCTTCGGATTTTGTCGCATTCGAAACACGTTCACAAGTCCTACAAATCGAAATTGTAATGCGAAATACGCGACTGAAACTGGCGCCCAACCGGTTAAGGGGCTCCACATGATGTTTTTGGGTATTTACTGTATATATCTAGTATATATCTATAATTAATATATATGGGACACGCCTTTGGGCGATCAGCCATAATCACGTAAGCATCTTCATCTGGAAAACCAGTTTTCTATTTGGCGAAATTCTAGTTTGTCTCACAAAAGTTCCTGCTGAAAGCATTTAACATTTCCAGTAAGCGAAAAATAAATATTTATACAAACAAATTATGGATGCAATTATTGTGCGGCCAGAACAATGAGCAGAAATTAAATCGATTGAGATTAAAATGAACTACTAGATGTGGTGCAGTGGTTACCCCATAAAGCTGAACAGTAACTAATGATTTCGAAATGAGGAAGTGCCAAAATAAAGGGGGGCTTGTAACTAAATTACTTTCAACCACACCCCCCAGAAAGTGTATTTTTATCGAAACCCATTTAGCTCGGGCGACTGTGCTCCCCTCATTAAAAGCTTTACTGTAGCCGGACCGGTGGAAACGCTGGGAGCTGCCCACAGTGATCAGGAATCTCAGATCAAGACAGCTAATAATCAGTTTTGGTCGGCGTTTCCATTTAACATGCCAAAAAGTCAGTCCCAGTCCGAGCTTGAGGTTGTAAAACCACCCGATATGTGGGCAGCTGAAGTAGCAGGTGAAAACTGGACAAAAATTGCATAATAGACTTTATTTTTGAGACTTCTATTAGCTTCTGTCTATTAGAAATTAAAAAAAAGATTGTCTTCGTAATCCGTAAGATTTGTTCTCAGTGCCAGAACCCACATTACTAGCCAGATAAAAATCGTTTGAAAATTGCTTTTGCAACCTACACAGGCCACCATAGAGGGGGGATGCGGTCCGGCGACCTGCACACAGTTTAGTTTAATTAAATGTTGTTTAATCATTTCAAGAGATAATAAGCTATTGACATGACCAGCGCTGTTGGCTGATTTATCGCCGGGCAACGCGCGATCGCTCCACCATAAATGGCAGGCGAATATTTGTTTTCGTCTTTTGGCCAGAATCGTAGAATCGTGCACAAAGTGGGTCGAAGCCAAGTCGTCAACATTGGCGGCGCAGCTTCAGCGGCGCCACACGCCCTCCCCACTCCCCACTCGGCACTCGGCACCTGGTCTGGTACCTGGCAAGCGGTGCTCTTTGATGAATCACCTGGCAGTGCGCTGCGTATCTGTCAGATACATGAGTTCATTAGTTGCGACACTGAATGTCAACTGCAAGGAAATTGTTCATCATCTATGTATGTGCGTGCGTATTTTTAGAATCGACAGCTTTAAACTGACATCGATGACGTTTCACAGTTAAGTGTTGCAAATTACCTGAAGGGGGCAGGTGGGGAGGCGGGCAGGCTAAATTAGCGAAGGTAAAATCGAGTCGGGTCTGATTTATTGGCTGGCATTGGCCAGCATTGATCGGGTATTACATAAACTCTGACATTCGCTGCTTGCTCCGGTCCGAGATCCGGACTCCCGAGACAAACTGAAAAATACAAAATACAATACACACAGAACGCAAGAGCCATAGAGAAACTATTGCCCCTTACAATTAGTGAAAGTTGGAGGAAAACAAATAATATAAAAGGGAACCACTCGCCAAGATACACATACAAACGGTTACAACGCCCAATTGTGATAATTAAAAAAATAGTTATGAACATATACGATATACGAAATAAATTGCTACCGTCATGATGTATAATGGCAAATAATAACAAATTGTCTTGCACGATCAGCAGCAGCCGTGCCAGTAGCTGCTAGCTGCTAGATAGCCTGTCTGTATCTGTACTTGTATCTGTATCTGGCAGATACAATTGAACCTTGAAGTTGGGTAGCGTGGCCAACACACAGCGCCATGTCATGGCTGGGCCAACGCAACCGCTTGATTAGCCAAAAACAGTAGCCCAAGACACACAAAAGGCCTGAAGAGGAGTCTGCAAGAGAGCCGCACACAAGCAGAGCACGTCTGGCGTAAATTACGAATGAACAAAAAAAATAATAAAAGCCATTTCAACTGACAAAAACACAATTAACTACATGACGGGCAGAGCACAGCTGAAGATGGTGCCGTATCTGTATCTGAAGCTGAAGCTGAAGCTGAAAAGTAAACGGAAACCAAAATCGTGCAATTGAAAACTGAAATCTTTTTCGCGATCGCCTTCTGGGGAGATACTCCTTTGTCCGCAAATGCAATTGTGCTTTTAAATCTCCTGCTGTCTGCCATTGAAAGGCTTTGAAAACGTTACCAAACTGTCGACAATTTAATTGATTTATGCTTTTGTTGCTCTTTCTTTTCAACTTTGGCCAATGTGTGCAAATTGATTTTGAAAGTTGCAATTGGAAGTGAAAGAATATCAATAAACGATTTGAAAGAACGATCATTTGGGGATTTTTCTTTCTAACTAGGAGCCAAGAGATCTTTATGGCAGATGACCTTTGCTGTGTCATTGTTATTTATCAAAAGAACAGATTGGTAAAAGTCTAAATGACTTTCATTTTGCACTTCACTTTAGTTGATGCATTGATTTCTGTCCATAATCCACTATAATTGCCCTACGACCGCAATAGCACAAAGCCTAGCCACTTTGGATATATGTACATATATATATTTTGGGTCTAATAACATCTCAGATTACCGTTCGTTTTTTTTTTGTTTGTTTGTTTGCTGCCATCTAACCTTTACCACAACTGCTTGCGGCCAAGATCTTATTAAACACAAGAAACCCAGCTCCCGAGCTAAACTCATAAGCTGCCAAAAACTTTCACAACCCAAAAAGAGCAAATTGGGCTTAACACAAATGCGCTAATTTTTAACCAATACCAATAGCCACATATATGTATGTAGTATATAAGGCATCCATCTATAAATGTAACCATGCTAGTGGGGAAATGTCAGCCGCAGAGGCTGGAAAAACTCGCCGCACAGCTCGTTGTTGTTGACTTAACACCCACATGGCTACGAACATGGCTAAAAACGCCAAATGCTAAACTATTGCGAATGCATTTTATGGAAATTCGGCTTGAGTTCTCATGCGAATATACATATACCCCACAATATATTATATATACGATATATAGACCTCTATCAAGAGACCGTCAGACGCTTTACGCGCTCCTCGCTCTCACCCACATCCGATTGGGACCGCTTCTCGCCCGCTCGCCGCTCGCTTAAGTCGGAGTCTGGAAGTCGCACATCTTGTAAGTTCTTCGCCCGTCATTCCCAGCCGCATGTACCTTTATCCTTATCTCTATTTGTATCTGTATCTGTTTTTGTTTTTTGTTTACTTTGCTCGTTCCATTTGCTGTTTTGTGTTGCAAAAGATGATTATTATCTAGAGGCCACTGGGCGACGTCGCAGCTCAGGTAAGCATTCCGCTCGATTGTGGGTGGCACATGAAAAATATCTTGGCCCGCTTGCTGCTGGCCATGTCTTGTATCTGCAGCCATTTGCGCAGGTGGCTAGCTTATGCATCTGGGTTACTTGCTCGCTCCTTAAACGGCCACGCGGCAGACACGTTAAAAGCGCAAATTTATGGCCAAACTGTCAAACAGTATTCCACGTACCAGAGAGATCTCAGAGATCCAAGATATGTACGTATCTTCGGTAGCCCAAAGTATTGTCAAATTAACAAAGCCTAATGAGCCACTGGAAACGTGCAACTGTGGGAGTAATTGCGTCTCTAATGAGCCAGGCTGGAAGTGGCTGTGACAATATTTGCTGACTCAAGTCGGCGAAGTCAAGGTCTTTCTAGGGTTAAACAACATGATTTTATTTTGATTCGCTCAAATTTAATTTAACCAGCTTGTGGATTAATGAATTTGGGCCAGAGTCGTTACGGTTTTAATAGAAACTAAATTGATGGGGAAACTTAATCCATAAAATGATTAGAAAATATTAAAGTAAACGATAAAACACGAGAGATTTATGTTAATTTAGTGAAGGGGCTTTAGTTGCCTAGGTCAAAAAATTATTTGCAACATCCCAGATTGTTTTTGTTTATCAAAATTCATATTTTTCCACAAGCAACTTTGACTTTTAAATTGTAAATTTTATTAATTTGATGTTCAATATGTAGATGTTAGAATAAATATGAATATTCAACATCTTGTTTATTAAAAGAAACTGGATATTAGTTTGACGTAAAGACAAATATATTAATAGTGACAAATGATAATGCGGCAATTGAAAAACCTTTAAATAGAAAAGCTAACCAATCGATCGTTTCAATTTAAAATTCTCTGGCAAAGAACGAGGTAATAAATTTCAGGCAATTGCAATTTAAGGCGTAGTTCAGTTTTAGCAAGAGCCATGGAAAAATTATGAACAACTTGCCATATCTAATGAATGTGGGTGGATGCAGCAGCCGGCAAACAAAACAAAATTAGCTTTACTGACACGACAGCCAAATTTGGCAAATTGTTGTTATGACTTCATTGAGCTGCATGCAATTTTTATTTCGCCTTTTAATCGGCTTGTTTCCTGCAATTTTCCACCTAATGGTTTTCCACCCAGACTAGCCTTTCGAAATTGCAATCGGAGAGTTCTAGGGACTGTCTGGCGGGTCTCGGACACTTTAACCTTAGAAGTGGAATATTGAACAGATTGCAAATGTCAAGTTTATAGATATTCATTATGCGGGGGATCGCTCTCAATGGTTTTCCATTGAGCGCCGGGATATGCAAATAGCTTTTAGCCAATGACATCATACACCCAACTGGTGGAACACATAAAAAATGAACCGTACTGGAGAGATAAATGAAAACGCAGTCAGGCCAATTTTAGCAATGTGTATTGTACTTTGATTGATGATTTAACTGACGATTGAAACTAATGGACCCCCCAACTTGATATTTATTTCCCATCGGACAGACCACAACAGCGCCGTGCTGACAGCCAACACAGACCAGTTCATCATCGGCCAGCGGGTCTGGGTTGGGGGCATTCGCTCCGGAAAGATCGCTTACATCGGAGAGACACATTTCGCCCCAGGAGACTGGGCAGGCATCGTCCTGGATGAGCCCAATGGTAAGCTCTGACAGATTATCCTTAATCATAACTAACTTTTACTTTCTTTTGTAGGCAAAAACGATGGCTGTGTGTCTGGCAAAAGATACTTCCAGTGCGACCCGAAATGCGGCATTTTCTCTCGCCTCACGCGTCTTACCACATACCCGATGTCCGGGGCCCAGACCCCGACCTCGCCCTTGGCCAAGAACTCGCCGGACAGATCGCGCACAGTTTCTCCAACTGCCAGCATTCGTAGCTCTATGCTCCGCAGCCCCGGAATAGGCAGTAGGTTTCTAGATTGTATTTTCTTTTGGGTGTTTAATAATTGCATTATTAATTCCATAGAAAACGGGCTTACTGTTGGTGACCGTGTGATTGTCTCCTCGGGATTCGGAAGTCGTCCTGGCGTTTTGCGCTACTTGGGTGAAACACAGTTCGCTCCTGGCAATTGGTGCGGCGTGGAATTGGACGAGGCTAGCGGCAAGAATGACGGAGCTGTTGATGGTATACGGTAATGAAAATATTCTTTTAATTTGTATCAATTATAGACCTAATATCCCGCTTCTTTTATAGATATTTCGAGTGCAAACCCAAGTACGGTGTTTTTGTTCCGATTGCAAAGGTGTCTCTCTCGCCGTCGTCGAAGAAGACGCGACTGTCAAGGACGGGGTCCCGCGAGTCGCTCACCTCGATCGGAACCATGAACAGCATCGCTACCACGAATACGTCGCGGATGCGCATGAATGCTCAGGTATAAGCGGTGTCCCAGGGAAGGACATCCTTCTCCCAACTCCCCCACACCACCTCCTCCCTTGAACAATTAAGCTACACAAAAACCGTTTACAGTTTTTTACGTCTTTTTTTTTTTTTGTTGTTACCTTTAATTGACCCAATAACCCCTAATGTGTTTGATTTTATTTGAGCCCTGGTACTAACGCGTTCTAATCGCAACTCTAATCGCAATTCCTAGCAGCGCAAGTCGAGCACGCCCGTTAAGCCAATTCTAGCGACGCCGAAATCCCAATTTTCCATGCAGGTAGGCTAAAAACAATACAATATCCACAAAATACAGAACGTATGGTATTCGCTGTTGGTTTCTATTGGTTTTAGGCAGCTCTATTAGTTAGCAGAGCTTAGTGTAAGCGCTGGTTGATATGCCCAAACCCATTGGCGTTGATTGAACAAATCGAATAAAGATCTAATCAAGCTTCTAGGAAAACCTATTTCTCAACGCTAATGGGTTGGGTATCCCCCCGTGTACATTTGTGGTTTAACACTAAGCTTTTAAGCCGTATAACTAACACCCAAGACTAATACCCACACTATACACTATATAAACACACTACACACTCTATCCCAGCCCAACGCCACCAAACAGAATATGTAAATTAATAATAAATGTTCTGTTAATGAACTCCTTGTGTTTGAGTTGGTTTTTTATTACACCTTGTATACCTAAAATAAAATCTATTCAATTATTTCCTGCACGCTTTTGCCGTTTTAAATGTTTATTGTTGAATGTTTTTGTATATTTTGCTACTTGATTTGCATGTGTGTTCGCTGTCAACGGTAAAAGGTAAATTGTTGCCAAAAATATGGCAACAATTAAGTAATGAATGCTCTTTGCTACAAGCTGCTGCACCCTTGTTTGTTTCTGTTGTACATACACCCACAACGCCACACTACGCCTTTGTCTATATATCCAATATATGTACATATATCTGTCGGTATCCTCCTCTATCTACCTACTTATTGTATTGTAATTGTGTGTTCAGGCATATCATAAAAGCTTGCTTTGTGCTCTTTGTGTTTTCTACCCGATCTTTCCCATCTGTAGGACCTGCTGCGCGAGAAGCAACAGCATGTGGAGCAGCTGATGGTGGAGCGGGACCTGGACCGAGAGGACGCCCAGAACCAGGCGCTGCAGCTGCAGAAGAACATCAACGAGGTAATTATCTTCACCGATACCATGTACACTCCGCTGCCCTATGCGGACCGATCGCGACCCTATCTGCCGAGCAAGAAGCCCAAGCAGCGGCACTTGTGGGTGCCCACCACCCTCAGCAGCAGCATAACGAGCACCACAAAGCCAACAGCAGCAGCAGCAGCAACACCACCAGCTTGGAGGCAACCACTCCAGCAACAGAAACAACATCAGCAACAGCTACAGCAACAGCAACATCAGGCCAAACAGAAGAAAGTTTGGTTTTGCGATAAAAAGAAACTCTTTCCAGTTGGCTGATCGGGGCCCGGCCCGGCTTAGTCAATGTTTGCTCAGTCACTTGTGCAGTTTCGGTTTCGATTAATTGTTATGTGTTATGTTTTGTTTTCGCATTGCATCCATCGGCTGGCTGTTGAAGAAACCAAAACATCCAACCCACACCCACACCCACTCCCACCACCCACTCATTGAGGAAACCATTTTCCTTTTCGTTTGGTTGATTTTCTATCTGTGTTTAACATTTATTTTCTTTTCACAGTTATGTTTTTTAATTATATTTTTGCCATGGTCTTGTGTTTTTCGTTTTGTTGTCGACTTAACTCAAACTCACTTAATTTTTGGCACCTTTTAATTTTTGTTCTTTAACCGTCGTCGCGGAAACCAAAAAAAAAACAAGTCATCGCCAAATTGTCAGTCATTTTCCAACAATGATTCACCAAATTAACTCTTCGAACGCTGAGAAAAGTACAAATTTCATAAGTTTAACTAGGCATGAAAGGCTTTTGGGGGTTCAACAGCACGTAACTCGGTCAAAATTCGGCTAACAATGGGTTAAGGTTATTATTGGGTGCCATTTGCTGAAATGTATACAAACCAAATTGATTTGAAATCCAGTCTGCATACATTACTTACAATCTTATTTATACATTTTGTGCTGGCACAAAATATCAATTTAAAAAACCTCTCTTTTTTTAACTCGTTTAACCAGAATAATGTCTGAATGGGTCATAAATTAATGTTCTAAGTATGGAAAGAAATTCTAAACGGAATCTTCCAGTTCATCCAAAGTCAGAAACTTTTACCCTTCAATTATCATTTACACTGCAGAGAAATTACAGCAAATAGCTAAGCTATAAATAAGCGATTATTGTTTGTATTAAATGTTGGCACTTTTGCACACTTTGGCTTATTAATAAGGTCCGTTTCAAAAACATAGCGCCCTCCCAACTCCCACCAATTTTCCTACCCTGGCCTCTTGGAGACTATTTTCGGAGATGACTGTCTGGGATGATTCAGTTTTGTGCTTTCTGTTTGGTTACATTTTGAATAAATTGTTTGTACTTGTAATTACCTGCGGATAGCTGTTAGTCTTTTCTATTTGTAAAGCGCACTGTGAGTTTGAGTGTTAAATTAGCAACAAAATTATCACCCCGAGATTCCCACTTCCCACCCAACCACACCTTCCTCCCCTTCACTGAACCATCTGTATCCTTTTTAACGCAAAACCAAGACCGCAATCCGACCACCAATTAGAAATTAGAGTCGTAGGCTGGCCCAGAAAGTGAAAATCTGTTTGCACAAAGTTATTTTTGTATGATTATAGCAAATACTGATCGAAGCGGATCGCTGGAGACGTCTGATAGCGAGACACAGCATAAGGCTGTCTGATCTGCGACGCGAGTTCCGCGGCTGGTCGGGAAAGCACGAGAGGCACTGCATCCTTCACAGTGTCCTCACCCCGCTGGGAGTCAAGTGAACGTCCGTCCTGGAGTCCAAGTCGGAATAGGAAGAGGAATTGGAGTGCTCAAAACAATTCGATTGGATGATTTTTGTAACTAACTTTCTTCGCATCGAGAAAGAATTTGAAACTGAAGACAATGTTGAAGTCTGCACAGCGTTTTAAGCTGGAACAACCAAATACAGAATAAAATATCTACGAGATATTTTTAAAAAAGAAAAAGAGTAAAGATGAAAAATAACGAAAGCCAACCACATAACCAAAACGAATAAATTTACCCCAAAATATGGTTTATTTGGCACAAAAAAATTGATTACGAAAACAAAGGAAATGGAATATGGAAAAGTTGTTTAACAATTTTTAACTATTTTGTACGAAAGCGAATTTTTCTTGCTGTTGGTTTAGTTGATACGATATATACGATACACTTAACTACTTACTATATAAAGAAAAATACATTAACAATATGAAAAACCTTATTACCCCCTGCAAATGTTGTTTTATTCACGGTCTTGACTTTGATTGCTAATCCTGTTTTTGTATTATCCTGATTCCTAGCTGAAGGCAAGAATTGTCGAGTTGGAGACTGAGTTGGGGGATGAGCGCAAGAAATCCGAGGAGTTGCAATTCTCTGTGGACGAGGCGCAGTTTTGTGGCGACGAGTTAAATGTAAGGAAGAGTAGAATCCTTGACTAGTCTTAGAGGATTTGGATAGATCCGATATGAAAGATAGTGCTATGGTCTTTACTATGGCTATTATGTATATTATTTTTGATAGAAGTTTATATAGTTTTTGTTTCTTAATCCTTACAGTTGTGTAGTTTTTTTTTTTATCATTGTTGAATATGTCCATTACTAATTTTTCTAAATATAATTCGTAAAGGTTATTTCTTTCTTTCTTTTAAAAGCTCTATTCTTTAATTATAAACTTATTCCATTTCTCAGCCCAGTTGTGGCTTTAATATTTGTAGCTACTCAAAGTATGCTATATTTTTCTTTAAAAATCAAAGCCACAAATAAGCTTAAAACTATTTAAAAAATGGAAAAGAGTACTTTATCCAAATCCTTTAGTCTGTCTTTATTAAATATATGAGATCCTTTAATGTTAAATTTCACATTTCATTTAGGCTCAATCTCAAGTTTACAAGGAAAAGATCCACGATCTGGAATCGAAGATCACCAATCTGGTGTCGGGTAAAAGAAATGCATCCGTCAATAAACAAACCATTTATGTAATATATTTTCCAATCTAGCCACGCCCAGTCTGCAAAGCATCCAGCCTCCTGCGTCGCCTCAGGACGACAGTGCTCTCAAAGAGGAGATCGAGCAGTTACAGGAGAAGCTCAACGCCCAGCAGAAGGAGACGGAATCCCGCATTGCCGAGCAACTTGAGGAGGAGCAACGTCTCCGGGAGAATGTCAAGTACCTGCAGGAACAGAATGCCACGCTCCAGTCCGAGTTGCTTAGCAAGGACGAGTCCCTGGAGAAGTTCTCGCTCTCCCAGAGCGGCATCGAGAATCTGCGAAGGGAACTGGCGCTGCTCAAGGAGGAGAACGAGAAACAGGCTCTGGAGGCGCAAGCGGACTTTGCCCTGAAGTTGACCGCCAAATCCGAGGAGCTGGAGAAAGTCACTTCCGAGTTGCTAAGCCTTAAGGCGGCCTCAGATTCGCTGGAGAGTGAAAGGGCCAACAAGACCGATGAGTGCGAAATCCTTCAGACAGAAGTCCGCATGCGAGAGGAGCAGATCAAGGAACTCAACGAAAGACTGGACGAGCTCACGACCCAGTTAAACGTACAAAAGGCTGATAGCTCTGCCCTCGATGAAATGCTTCGACTCCAGCAAGCTGGAGGAGCGGAGAAGGATTCTATTTTAGAACAGAGTCAAAAGGAGCTTGTCAAACTCAAGGCAGATGCCGCGAAAAATCAGGAGGAACGAGAGCAATTAGAAAAGAAATTAGGTGAAATGCAGCAATCGGCGGACCAAGAGAAACTAGTCAGGGAAAAGGTAGAAACCGAGATTAGTAACTTTAAGTTAGAAAAGGAAGCCATAGAGCAGCAGTTGGTCGCCAAGCAAACCGAACTCGAAGCTTGCCAAAAAGAACAGGTGGAATCAAATGCGCAACTCCTGAGAGTCAAGGAAGAAAATACTCAAATGGATCTTAAGTTGACCGAATCAAGTGCTGCTCTTCAGAAACTTCAACAACAGCTGGAGGAGAAAACCCAAGTGGCCAACAATTTGCTGGCAGACCAAGAGCAGCTGAAGAAGAGTCTGGAGGAAACCGTCAAACAGAAGGACTCGGAACTTCAGAAACTTCAGACAAGCTCTGCCGAAACCGAAGTCGCTTTCAAAACAAGTCGAACTCAGTTCGAGCAACTCCAGCAGCAGGCAGCAGCTTCTGGCGAAGAAGGAGCCAAAACGCTGGCCAAGTTGCAGGATGAAATCAGCCAGCTCAAGTCAGAGGCTGAGAAAGTTCAAAAGGAGTTGAGGTCTAGTCAAGCTGATGTAGAATCCAAGGCCAAACTCTTGGAGACAGCGAAAGGATCCCTTGAAGATGAAACTAATAAGTCTGCCAAGCTGCAGGATGAGATTCTCAGACTCAAGTCTCAAGTCGAAGAGACCCAGTCGGTGCTCTGTTCAACCCAGACGGAAGTGGAGTCTAAGACTAAACAG
Organism: Drosophila varians; assembly: GCA_018150405.1. Taxonomy (NCBI): domain Eukaryota; kingdom Metazoa; phylum Arthropoda; class Insecta; order Diptera; family Drosophilidae; genus Drosophila; species Drosophila varians. The sequence continues at coordinate 5,773,984 of JAECWK010000125.1, forward strand.
CTGGAGGCAGCTAATGGAGCTCTGGAAAAGGTCAACAAGGTAAGGCCAAGAAAATGTTTTTTTTCCTTTAATTTTTTATGATATACTTTCAACAGGACTATGCGGAGTCCCGAGCAGAGGCTTCTCACTTGGAAGATCAACTTAAAGAGATCACCGAAACGCTGCATGCGGAACTCCTGGCAGAGCGTTCCTCCAGCACCGATTTGCACTCGAAGCTGTCAAAGTTCTCTGAGGAACTGGCGACCGGACAAAAGGAACTGACCAGCAAGGCAGATGCCTGGAGTAAGGAGATGTTGCAAAAGGAGAAGGAGCTGCAGGATCTTCGGCAGCAATTGCAAAACAGTCAGGACGCCCAAACTAATCTCAAGGCAGAGGGTGAACGAAAGGAGGCTTCCCTAAGGGGAACTATCAAAACGCTTGAGGAGCAGGTATCCAAAGCGCAGTTGGACAACCAGCAACTGAGCAGTGGCACTCAGGAAACCATCAAGGATCTGCAGGAGCGACTGGAAATCACCAATACAGAAATCCAGCACAAAGAGAAGATGGCCGCCGAGGATGCCCAGAAGATATCCGACCTAAAGATTTTAGTGGAGGCCATCCAGGTGGCCAACGCCAATATATCCCAAACTAATTCCGAACTTTCAACTGTGCTGGAAGTGCTCCAGGCGGAGAAGAGTGAGACAAATCACATATTTGAGCTCTTCGAAATGGAGGCGGACATGAATGCCGAGCGTTTGATTGAAAAACTCACTGCCATGAAAGAGGAGCTTAAGGATACCCACGTCCAGGTGGAAGAAGGAAGCAAAAAACAGCAGGAACTGGAGCAGAAGCTAGAGCTGGTGCAGCAGAGTGAACAAAGACTGCAGCAAGAAGCTTTGAGCTCAAAGGAGCAACTTGTGGAGCTTCAACAATCATTGGGAGAACTTCGAGAGTCGCTCAAACAAAAAGAGGAGCTGATCGTAGATTTTGAAGAAAGATTAAAGGCCACCAGCTCACAACTAGAGGCCAAGTCGACTTTCTCTCAAGAAGCACAGCAAAAATTAAAAGAAGCTTTGGAAAGACAAAAATCCCTAGAAGAAAAGATAGAGAAATTAAATGGAGAACTAAAGGAATCGGTCAAAACGGACAGAGAACTTAATGAACAAGTGTTGAAAGACAAAGAAGTTGTCCAAAAACTAGAAGATTCCCTGAAAGCGCAAAATGAGCAGTGGGAACAGCAACGTAGATTGTTAGAAGAAAAAGAGAAAAAACTTCAGGATGAGCTTTACGAAACTAACAGCGGAGTTGCAGAAAATCAATGAAGCTAATACATCTGCTAAAGCTGCCCTGAAACAAGCCCAAGACTATGCCAACGAGTGGGAAGGAAAACTCCAAGCTGCCAAAATCCAACTAGAAAATCAGGAGGCAGTGAAGCAGGAGTTGGAAGAAAAACTACTCCAAGCTAAGGAAAATGCAGGCAACTTAGAGGGAAAATCGCAGGTAGTTGAGGAGGAACTGCATCAATTGAAGCAAACTAATGTGCAGCTGCAGGGATCACTAGCCAAAAAAGAAGAGCTTCTAAAGAGTCTAGAAACCAGACTTCTTGAGAGCAATAACCAACTGAAAGGGCAAAAGGGCAGTCACAACGAACTGCAAGATAAATTGGAAAAGGCGCAGCAAAAGGAGAGGGAGCTTCTTGAGGAGACATCTAAGCTTAGCCAGCAAATAAGTCAGTTGAAGAAAGCTAATGAGGACCTTGAGAAATCCCTACAGCAGAAACAAGCCCTGCTGGAGAAGGGCAACGAGTTCGATTCCCAGTTGGCAGAGTACCAGAAAGTCATTGATGAAATGGATGAAACGGCCTCCATAAAGTCCAACCTCCTGGAGCAGCTTCAAAACAGAGTCGTAGAGCTGGAGGCTGCCCTCCACTTGGCCAACGAAGCTCAAAAGACAGCCAGCTTGGAAATGACAGAACTAAGGCGTCGGTTAGAGTCGCTTGATCTGGAGAAGTCCAGGGAGATTCTCTCACTGAAGGCGCAGGTCAATGGAGCAAGTATCAAGGCAGGTGGTGGCGGCGACGGGGAGGTATATTTTAAAAATTCAATGCAAAATTAATGAAAAAATCTATAATTTGTTTTTTTTTTTAAAGAGTTCGAATAACGACACTAGCATGGCCAAGATCAACTTCCTCAACTCAATTATTGCCGACATGCAGCAAAAGAATGATGCCCTCAAAGCCAAGGTCCAGACCTTAGAAACTTTGCCACTGGACTTTACAAAGTATGAATCGTCAGATATATCAGAAAAATGGGTATTTTATATTGCTAATGGCTTGTTACTCTTTATTTTGTTTAGGCCACATGTTTTTGATGTATTAACCAAGCGAAAGCCAGCGCCCCGACTCTTCTGCGACATTTGTGATGAGTTCGACAAGCACGAGACAGAGGACTGTCCCATCCAGGCCGGCGAGGACCGGGATGACACCCCGCCACCCTCCAACGAGGCCAACAACAACGAAAAAAAGGAACGCAAAGTTCCTGCTCCCAGGAAGTACTGCGAATCCTGCGAGGGTAAGTCACATTATTCTTGAGCCTCAATTCTCTGAACCAAATCGATGTGTTTGATCAATTCCAGTCTTTGGCCACGATACGAGCGAATGCGCCGACGATGAAACCTATTAGATCTAGATCAGATTGTTTATTTAAATTCCCGTTTACCTTCTTTTCGACCCTTGGACCTATCCGAATTGCGAGATCTACCGATCAGATGAACTAACTTTCAACATACCTCGATAAAAGAGCTTCACTCTAGCTAACAAAAAACATTCTCTATTTGAAATTGTGATCTTGCGTTTTTACAGATGCGTGGAATGTAGTCTATTTTAAATTGTTTTTATTTATTTAATGCGATGTGTGAATCACTTGCGGTTGTTTCGTAAATTTTTTTTGAATGTAAAAATAGTGTACAAAGAAAATATAAAAATTATAACGTGGAAAAAGACGTTTTATTCTTTTATTTAAATGTATACGATTTTTAAAGAGTAGTTTAGACTTAATCTCCGCCCTCCTTTTTCTCCTTTATGGCGTCCTGGAAGAGATAAATTATGAAAATTACTCCGTATATTGAATGACTTTAATGTCATACCTTAAATCGCTCCTCGAAGAGGGACAACTCGGCCAGCAAATCGGTTATGGCGTTCATGAAGGCTTCCTGCGGAGAGTAGTCCGCCGTGGTCTGAATTCGGATGACGAACTTGTGCTCCAGGGGATGAGGCACTTTGTAGCCGGCAAACAAAACATTGGGGTCTTTCAACAGTTGGCTGCAACCCAAAAAGTGATTAAATTGGTGAAAAATACAGGTAAGCACATTATCTTACTTGCGAATCATGTTTCCCAGTGTATGATCTTCTTTATTTATCGTAAATATGGCCGCGTTGGTGACTTTTGTGTCCAACTCCTTGATGATTCTGCCAAAACAAAATCAAAGGCGTGTTAACAGGCTGTGCTGTTTTGTTTTTTTTTTTGCTTACTCACTTCTTTTCGCCTTCATACAGCAGGAATGATTCGAATGTGGGTGGCGCATTCATTTCGCTTAATTATTTTGTTTAATTTCAGAAAAATATGAATTGTTTACAATTTTCTGCATTTAGTGTTGGAAAATGCGGAATGATTTCGAGGTTATCGATACGAACCGGTTATTTACGAAACAGCTGATGTTGTGCATCACCGTTTCCGGTTTTCCAAGGATGGGACGTAATCGATATTTTTAGTCCAGTCTGATCGCTATCGATTAAAAAATGTATTTTAATCTTTGCCGCAACTGGCCACTCTGAAAATTCAAAAAATTGCCGCGTAACACCCTTCCCTAACATCGTTGGTAGAACCAAACTACAATTTTCTTTATTAAATGCTACATAAGCGGTATTTTAATGTTATATGCATATGTATGAGGTTCTGATTTTATGGGGAATGTGGTAATACTAAATGAATAACGTAGAGTATCCATTAGCGACAGAAATACGGCTGACCCAAGTTGGCGTTATTCTCGTTGCGCATTCCTGCGAAGAAGCGATTAATGTCCTCCTCCGTCACTACCTTCTTGGTGGCAGCAAAATCCTGCAAGTACTCCTTTAGTTTGTCTTTCATGCGGTTGTACTCGGTGATCGCGTCGATTTGCTGGGTCCTGTCGATGGAGGCCAGAGCGCGGATGCCCTGCTCGTAGCTAGAGTTCTCCTCGGCTCGCTTCATGCCACGCTCCTCGTAGGTCTTGGCTGAGTCCTCGGCGTCCAGTAAAAACTCAACTCCAAGCTCCTTGTAGAGGGTTAGGCAGTCCGAGCACTGGCAGAGTGACTTGCGCCAGTCATTGGACCAAAAGGCGGCTCCTGCAATAGCAGAACACAAAGGAATTATAATTGAAACATCTCACAATAAAAAAGTAAGCTATACGTTGGCATAATCTACCTAGTTCTCATTATTCAATCAAACATTTGAAGTTGAACGTACATGAACATACATAAAAATTTAAATTGCTAAGATCCAAAATGAATCTTGAGTATTTTACTGATGGGCTGGACTCCCTGATGTACTGCGGCATGAAGTTCTCACCGGAGCAGCGTATACTTATTGAAAATTCCCTGATTGCCCTGCAAAATGATAATCGCTTCTCTGGCATGTATCTGTGGGGTCGCATTACGGCCACAAAGGGCGATTACTACATTGCTTTTGGCTACACCAATGATTGCCTAAAGGATCGAAAGTATTTTTATAGCTTGGATCAGTTCCAGTGGCAGCTGCTGCCTTTCGTCCAGAGTCCCAAGATTTTTCAGGCTACTATACTCGCTAGAGAGCCGTTTATAGGAGACCCTAGCATGTTAACCTACGTTAAATTGGTAAATAAGATAAATAAATTTCACATATTTCCTTTTCAGCTGAAGTTATTGATTGCAGGATCCTACCTTTGATATTGTGGCCAATCAAGTCACCGGCATCAGCCGTCCTGAGGTGGTCAAACTAAAAGAGGAGGAACGTCTCGCTGCCATTGTGTTTATTATTACTGAAGAGTGCGCCATTTGTCCACGAGGAGCTTTTTACAAAATGACCGACGGCCGTGTAATACCTAACCAAATGTTTCGCGGTCTGAACAGCCTGCAGATCGACAATCAATCCTACTATCAACTGTATCGCTTGCCCCGAAACGATCTCAAGGTTAACTTGGCCAAAAGAAGTGACTACAACTATGCTATTGACTTTCTGGACACCATTGATTGTGTGATCCCGCTAGGTCAGGCTTTTGCCTTGAATCTTCAAAAGAATGAGCGATTGGTAGTGATTAAATCTTGTCTTTGGCTTGGCATGACTTTTTTTCACAAAATCGACTCGCACGAACATGGTTTCCTTTATCTAGGCGATGGCAAGAAAAACTTTGACTTGCTTTTTATGTATTGAGTTTCATTCCTTAATAAAGTTTCCTCTGATCGACAACGAAGTTTGGAACTCATTTCAAAGTATGTATAAATAAAATAAGTTTGTGCGATTACATACCTTCGTGCTGATCGAGTGGCTTGGGTCGACGACACTCATCCAATTTGGCTCGCTTCTTGCTAGGTTCTTCTGCCTGAGATTCTTGCTCTCCTTCAGTCACTTTCATTATATCGCAAATGCTGCGATCCAATTCATTCTTTAGCTGGTTGTCATCGGCCTCTGGCTTGGAACTTTTGTCATCCTTTGCATCTTTCTCAGCCTCGTCTACCACCGGCTTGAGGGCTAAACCAGTGTAATCTTTAAGGAACGACTTGGCGTCCATGCAGCCGTCGCAGATCATTTCACTGCAGGAGTCGAGCCACTTCTCGCTGGAGCCCGGAGCTTTCATGTGTGGCAAATGGAACCAATCCTCGCAGACGGCGCACTGCAACATTACCTCCTCTGAAGTGCGCTCGGGATCAGGATACGGGCGTTTGCACTTGCAGTACAATCCCTGAAAATTCTGGTTGTAGATATTCTCGGTATTCGGCGACTGCACGCCCTCCAGCTGAGGGTTCAGAGAGCATTTTCCCAAACGCCTAGTAGGGCAATCGCAGCGGAAATTGCGCTTAGTGTAGAGCTCAACCAATTCGTGGTTCTCATGGCATCGGTAAGAGCAGGCCAAGCAAACGCCAGCTGCCTTGCTCAGATCACCACGAGACTCCGGACAGCAAGTCAGGCATGAGTAAAGTGCTTGACGACCAATGGGGCCCTTGGTGTACGTACATGATTTCTCGTCGGAGGCGCCTAGCACAGCGGCGTACTCATCTTCCAGCTCCTTTTCCTGCTCAAGAACGTCAACCATGGTTATAGTGGATTGCTCTTGCGGATTATTTTCATCGGCCTCTGCATTGGTGATAGTACTGTTCGGTTCACTCATTTTGATGGAGCGCTACAACGTTCCAAGCTTTGTAGCTTGTTCGCTAGTTTGGCGTTTGGCGGTTTAAGTTATAAAAATTTGCAATTAATTTAGCGACCTCTTCTTCTTACTTAATTTGCTAGAGATGTGACAACTTGTAGGCCTATTAATCGTAAATCGATATTATGCGCTTTCCAACTCTAAAAAATACCAAAAGCTATCGATAAGTTCTTGGTGATTTAAAATATTTTAAGAACCACAGCTTTTGAAATTTGAATTGCTCGCATAGCTTTTAGTGAATATTTTGGCCATAGACAGCTAGACAAAAATATGATAACGAAACATAAGAAAAACCCCTTTCTTCAAATATTCGATGGCGAATATCTTTGTCATTTTCTATCCGATCTGGAAAAGGATTACTATTTCTGAATCAGGGCTTTAACCTTCTTTATTTTGCAACAAAAGATCTGGTAAACCTTTCAAAAAAAAAATCACTCATTTTTGGAAAAAATCATGATGGTACCCCTTTCCAAAATTGAAAAATTATCAAAAAAATTTTTTTGTTTAATTTTGTTGCAGAGTAAAGGATATTGATGCCCAGATTAATAAATGGTATCCAGTTTTGAAATCGGGTTGATACTTAATAAAATATACGCTTTTAAAAGTACAAAAAATCAGTTTTTGGCAAATATAATCTTCCCCCGGTTTTCCATTTCAAAATCGCAATTTATTTAGAATTTTTCGGAAAATATCTTATGAGATCTTTTCAAGAAATCAACCCGTTCGTTTTGATTTAAAAATAAAAAAGATAGAATGTATGTATCTTCCTTTATAAAACGATTACTTTTAAATTCTTAAATTACTTTTTATTATAGAAAAACATAAAGTGTATGAATTTGCTGTAAGAAACTAGAAAAAGTCATAACAAGGCTTCAACAGGGCAATGAGATTCGCATTTCCCTCTCATATATACAAATATTATGTACAAATGTGGTTAATTAGAGTTATTTAAGCCAGATGTTTAGTACTTGAAAATTAAAACAGCCTATTTGGAGACCCCTTAATGGCTTTGTAATCCTACACGCATAAGCTCTAGTAATTGGCAAAGTTGTTGTTCATTTGGTGGGCTCCCACACCACCCATGGATCCGCCCCCAGTCAGCCCCAGGCTGCTTAAAGTCTCATCAATGCCCTGGATGAGATCGATGGATCCCAGGTCCATCAGGGTGCTGTTCAGGATCAGGTCGCTAAAAGATTGCTCCTGGCCCTCCGTCTGTTGCTGCTGGTTTTGTGGCTGATTGAACTGATGCTGCTCGGGCTGGGTTTGAGGCAGGAACTGATGCTGGTCCGGCGGATATGAATTTTGCTGCGTCTGGTACTGGGGCTGTGGTTGCTGTTGGTACACCATGTTGGTCGGCGTCGTGGGGCTCGAGGCATTCATTTTCAGTCCCAAAAAGTTGTTGTTGTTCATCATCATGCTATTGTTGTTGTTGTTGTTAATGGGGGTCATGGATCCACCATTAAAGTTGGTCGGACTGCAGGTATTCATAGAAAGATTAGACGCCTCTGGCAGATACAAATGGTTTGGATTCTGGCCGATCTGAATCGGTGGTATACTGTCCACTGTGCTGCAGGTGGAGCGCGGCGAGGGAAAGTTAAAGTCCACAGAGGGGCAGTGGCTACTTCGACTGTCCATGTCCATTATGGCCGGCTCCACCTTTATGTCATGCACAAACTGCTGGGGACTCCTGCCGGGATACAACATGGCCATGTTAGGCGACACCTGGGTCTGGACCTGGCCCTGAGCTGGCTGCTGTTGGGGGACCACCGAATTTGGACCTGGAAAATGAAATATAACGTTATTAGCCAGATGCTTAGAATGATATTAAGCTGAAGAAAAGTTTAATGAACGCAACGGTAACCGCATGCAAAAAGCATTTACATAATTGAGGCGAAACTGAGGTGAAACTAAAGTAATTTGCGAAAACGAAAACTCAAAAAGGACAACGGTCAGCCACAACATCAACTTGCCAACAGGAAGGCAATATCAACTTACTCTCGTTTGATGTCCAACTTTGGGGGCTATAATATGAACCTTGGGAAGACTAGACAAAAAACAAGAAATGGAGAAATGTCCTCGGGGATCCGAAGACTTAAATAACCTTGCCATTGCCGAAAAAAAAAAATGAAAATGTAGTAATATTTTGTGGTTTCATTGTATGGAATTATTGATTTTTAGGCTTTATTGTTTTGTTGGCAAGACTATTTACTTTATCAATTTCAGCCAGAATAACCTTTTTTCCAAAAACGTTTATTAATCAAGTTCAAGTACAATTAGAATGTGTAGAACAAATATTTTCAATTCGAACGGCGCTCAACAAACTACTCCCTAAATCAACCAGATATTTACCGACTACTATTCAAAAAATTTCAAACGTTTCCGGGTGAAAACAACCTTTCACCCTTTGGTCCACAATGTATCAAATCCTGTTCTATATAATGTATATCTATATATTCAAAATTTCCTACGCGAAATGGTCAATAAAATGAGTATGGGAGGGGTGTGTGAGTTTCTAGGAACTATGTACGTAGATGGAGTATTTGTATTATGGAAACCTAGTCCCAGCACCAACAAAAATGCGGAATAATCTCGAGGACTTACTGGACGTTTTGAACTGCTTGGATGGATAGAAATCTGTGTTCATGAGACTGCGCTTAAGGCTTTCCATCGCGTGCTGGCCCATTTTACGTGTGTGCTGGATGCGGGTGTCTACAAAGATATTTGGATATCGGAGTGGTTAGAAAAAACAATGGTTTCTGTTTCGGTAAGTGCTCTCAAAAACTTTTTTAAATCTATTAAGTTGCGTAGCCATTGTAATTTGTAATACTGAAATATAAGACGACTAGAAAAAGTATTTTTAGTTGTAGTTGTGTTGGACTAACTAGTGTCGGTGGCGCCAGGTAACTGATTTTTTAAAGATTTTCTTGTTTAATTTATTATTTTAATTCCAATAGAAAATTCAGTTAACCGGGACCCCAATTCTTTCCATCTCCCAACCCCCATGGTCTACTGCAATCCATTGGCTTCCGCCAAACGCCGAGCTATTTCATCCGCGCTAAGAAAATCTCCAGTATCCGCTTCGCCACCTGCCGCTCCTCCCTCGCCAGATTCCGGAGGCTCCGGACTTTTGCTGGTGTACAGAGCAAAGTGTTCCGCTTCGGACAAATCCACACTGGGATCGAGGATCACACCGTAGGCTCCCTCGCAGAGATTCTTGATGCTTTGCCTGTCGGCAATAGCTATCAGCTCCATGTTGCCGTCACTAATGGGAATATCCGCCAGCTGGAGCGTGCTTAGGGTCTTCCTATCGAGCGGCCTTCCATAGCTTAATGTGCTGGCATTTGAGTAGCTCTCCGGCCGCAGCAGGCTGTTCTCACTGTCGCCTCCCTTCAGCGGAATGTGAATCACATCCGCGTCCAGGTGGGCAGGTCTTTTGCCGGACACACTGCTCGAGCTCCGGCCCACGGGCTTGCCATTCCTTGTCTCGCTCCTACCCATGGGTTGCATGGATTTGGTGGAGCTGCGGTTAGGATCCCCGAGGGAGAAGTGTGCCACACTTGGTTCCCGGCTTCCAGTAGGAGTGGTGGCCTTGGAACCGCCCGCCTGTTTGCTGGGACTCGCGCCTGGCGTCAAGGACTCGTCGTCCTCGGCCTTGCTCCTGCGGCGGGAGAAGAAGCGCGAAAAGAATCCCTGGCGCTTCTTCGGAGACGCACTCGGAGTGGGCAGCTTCTTGGTGGGACTCTGATCTGGGGTTCTCATAATAACAATAGGCGAGGGAGTGGTTCTATTTGAGCTGAGGCTGCCGTTTCTCGACCGGCTTACCGATATCGAATCGCTGACAATGCTCAGGTCCTGGGAGTTCCTTTGCGGCTTCGGTGGCAAGGGCGGCAGCCGCTGGTCAGGCACCGGCGACGGTGTCCTCGGTGGGAGCGGTAGGGGCGGTGAGTCTGGTGGCGTGGCCGGTGTCTGAGCTGCGTTTACTTTGATCCTTGGTGCGGGTGGATTGGTCAGTACCACCAATTCGTCGTCATCCAGCTGACCGAAGGGATTTGTAGGTGGGTAGTGAATCGGTTGCTTCTTCTCTTTGGGTGGAGCTCCTATATCTACGGGGTTATTAAAAGCTATCTGAAGGCTAGTGTACGTGGCCGTCTCATCGAAATTCTCATCCAAGTCCACCGAAGCCTGGGCACTGGCTGAAACCAATTCCGGCTCGACTTTTTCGGTTTCCGGCAGTTCCTTCACAGCGGGATTTTCTAGGGTATCCCTGCGAGAACCGTTGGGCGTGTGTGGCAGGCCGTTGCCTTCGTCGTCCAACTGGTTGGTAATGGTCGTGTTGGCTGTCAAGCTGCTCACATTGGTAAACGCGGTTTGGGCGGTGCTGTTTGATAAGGAGACGGTGTCCCCATTCTCCACCGTTAGGCTGTCCGTTCGCTCAAACTCGCTGCTCTTCATCCATTCGGTTATTTTGTCCACATTGGTCAGGGGTCGCGGCTGGAGCTGTGGGTGCTGCAGAATCTCTTCCATGGGCGTGGAGGTCTGGGTGCAGTCATCGGCCAGTTGGGGCAGCAACTGGGGCACCTCCAACTCAATTTCCATGTCCGGTTCGTTATCGTTATCCGTATATTCGGTCACCGTTGCGCCGTCCATCTCATGCGACTCCCCACGCTGTTGCATTTGCATCTTTTTCACCGCAATCTCGAACTCGTTCAGTGTCCCCGAACTCTGCTGGTCGTCGGAGGACACTGTGTTCTCCTCATCGTTGAGGTCCAGCGGTGGACAGGAGTATTTCGTGGCTGTCGTTTCGCTGTCAAGGGAAAGAATCTGCTGGAAGATGTCCAGCTCCTGGCGGCGCTTCAGCTTGCGCTGCAGCCTGTCAAAAGTTACCGTACCTGATTTGGGGAAGTACTCGAACTGCAGCGGGGCACTGGTTGCTCCATCCGACGGTCGTACAAGTTTCAGCTCCACCTGAACAGGAAGAAAGCATTTGGAATATATTTGAAGGATGAAGTTCACTAAAGATTAGTCTCCCAGAATTAAACTTACATTAACATTTGTTGTGATCTCTGCGTTCCTGTACCGCGGTGTCCTGAACGCGATGGCCATCTGTTTGAAGACATCCGTTGGCTTGAACTCCGCATTTTGGCTCCAAATCTCCCGACCATTGCTGTCTGTTTCGTAGAACACCACCTCGATGTCGTCCTTGCCGACCCTATCGCACAGCATGATGATCTCAGTGCCACCGGAAGCCGGGGCGGAGCAGCTGCAGAGCCTGGTGATGGTCAGCTCATTGCTCTTCCCGTAAATCGGAGACGATACAATGGGGTCCAAGGCTACGGTTGTATTTTTTACTGTGATGAAACCTTGGTAGCACAGCCGCAGCTCGTACCGGTTGATCTTGTCGATCTGGTCCTTGTGATCGAACTTAGCTAAAGCACAATTTGGACAGGATATATTTTTGAAGCCCTAAGACTTGAGTGAAAAACTCACCTCCAAAGGGATCCACGTTTTTGCGCTCCCTCTCCAGCAGCGAGTCGCGCATCTCGAGCTTCTTGGCGCACTGGATGCCCACCTTTTGGAGCACCAGCCGCCGCTCCTCGGGAGGAAGGCGCTTGGAGTAGACGCCGGACTTACAGGCGTCCGCCTCCTCCTTGCTGACCAGCCAGTGGGGGTGCTGGCGGTAGGGTTCGTCGCTGGTCACGCAGGACACCACGACAACAACGGGGCCGTCGTAGTTGCACACCTCGATGGTGGGGAAGGTCTTGCCCTTGTCCGAGTTGGAGTTCATGCCCGGAATCGATCCTGCGGTGCGGCCCTCGCACTTGTAGCGAAAGCGGATTATATTGTTCGTCGGCTCCTCCACGATTCGCAGGTGGGGTCCACTTTTGGTCGGCTTTGGCATCGGCGCCGGACTCTGAGTCTGGCCCAGGAGCTGTAGTGGCAGGTGCGACGACATTACCGGCAGGGATGTGGACTGCGGGAATATTGGCTGCCCGGACGCCGCTGCGCCGCCCCCTATGGCGCCATCGTTCACCTCCATTCTGGCATTGATAATTTCCTCTAGGGTTGGTAATACGCAAAAATCAATAAGTCGGAGTGCCCAGAACAATTTAGCTTAAGTTAGGGGCTGCATGAGAAGGGAGCTTAAAATACGCTAGAGGATTAAGTAGAGCGCCCATTACTTTTGACCTCAAATCGAAGCCACTACTTTAACACAAGGGAATGTGGAGCATTAAATATTTGGAATAAATTGAAGGAATCCTTCAAGTGTCTAATTACCAGGGAACAATAGTCTTTTGTAAGCCAAAAGCTTCCGAAAACCACTTACAATATGTCAAAGGGTCACAAACTAGAATGTGAATTCGAAACTACACATCAATCTCTCGGCGAACGGAAATCGAAAACTGCGTGCTGTCGGATAATTCGTATCCATCAGATACGCGCCGACTATAGAAAGGCAATGGCATTAGGTTGCCATTGTTTTGGCGAAAGGGTGAGAGGTGGCTAGAAGGCTTCCGTCTCCTGCCTCTTTCACTGCCAGATGTCGGGGCACTGACGTCAAAAGTTACGCAGCAATTTGCCAGACTTATTATGCCACTCTCCTTTGCATGTTTGTTGCTGTTTGCGTTTTGTTTTTGCCACGGGCCTCGGATAGCAACATTAACATTATTCCACATTATTCACCCAGAACATGAGCAATAACAATGTTCAATTAGCCACTAAAAATTCCCGGCCAATCTGATGCTTTTTCATCCTGGCCTAATTAAGCGCATTGTCGATTGACTTATGTGGCCAGATTATTCATTAACCCGAGAAGCAGATCCAGGAAGGGCCAGGCAGGGAGATTATGGGTGGGCTCTGTTTATATTAATGCGGACTATCTAGTATGTGCCATAAATTGATGGCTGTTTATACGTACGTATATCCCCCAAGAACTCCTCAGCCATTGGATTTCAGTGTTGATTGCCTGCGAATTAAAGAAATGATAGATTGTCATTAGATTTTTCATATAGCTAATGCTTTACTTGATAGATTAGCATTTTTCAGCTGAATTACCTCCCTTTCCATATATTCCTATTTACACACTTTTAGACATCTTCAATCATCGCTGTTTTTAAATTATAAATTAGCTAAGAGATTATAAAATACAGAGGATAGCATCTATTTTCCTTTAATTTGTTTCATATTAAATATATATTCTATTAGACTGCCTTTTAAACAAATATGCATATATTAATATTTAATCCCACTGTCTGACCCAAAGAAATTATAATATTTCTTTGGGGGAAAAACGGTTGTGACGTTGACTTGATTAGCTTATCTTAGTTCCGCTGACTCGACTTATTTATAAGTAGTGCCTACGAACCCCAACATTTTTACTATTGGTTATCCCCCAAGAATTTCGCAAGATCCCAAAAAAAGCTGGACCAATAAAACTACCAATTCAAAATCTGATTTAACAGCTGTGAAAATCCCATTTCCATCATACTTGGAATTTCTCTTATCTGTGTGATTTTTTCTTTCCCCCAAATGTAAGCTGATAACATAATCTGTTGCATTTCAGTGATGATCGAAGCTAAGAATGGGTGTTGCTGGGGAATCTGTCGGCACGACTCTAAAGGTCGTGCCGGTGATAAGGCTATCAATGAAGGTAAAAACCTAATTTCTGGGAAAATAAGGGCAATTTCTGGAGTTAACAATAGTAAGCATTGCTTTCAATATTGTTTGATTGGATGCAAAGGTTATAATGTTGTTTGTATCCTTTGGTAAGCCAGAAGTCGTAAGCAATCCGAAAACATGTGTCGTCCGGGCGGACCCCTAACGACTTCCCTTTGCCATTATGTAAGCATTCAAATGCCGACTACTGCCGCATCGATCAAGGTTATCATTGTTATTCGCTTGTATATGGGATAATAACATTGTCCGTGTAATGTGTATTTAATAGTCGGAGCCATAAAGAGGCCAAGGAAGTCAAGCCTTGCCATCCCTCCGTTTGCCCCAATGCAGGCGCCCGTGCCGTGCCACCAAAGTATTTTGCATTTTCCGCAGATAACTCAACTTTTCAACAAAGAAAAGAAGAAAAGCCCCAACACATACAACGCAACATAAAATCCAGCAAAAAGTCTTCAAGGAGCCTCAGACAGCCTATTTGTCTAAATGCCAAACGTTGGCGTCAGGCTTCCACTCCTTGTAGCCAACAAAAGGTACTAATACACACTCGCAAGGGGCCTGAAAAATTTGCATATGTTAATTTTGTGTTTACATTTATAGCCTTGCAAAAACAATTTGTCCGTCACTGGATTTCTGTTGTTGCTTCTGTCATTGCTTGTTTTTTTGTTTTGGTTCTTTTGCAATTCACACCACAGTCCACCGACACACACACTCATACGCGAGGATGGGGACACATCCTTCGGTTTGTTTACGAACCACATGACGCTTTATGGGTCTACCTCGGTCCGGAGTCCGGACTGCCCCCCACAGGAGCCCCGACCTCCGAGTCTCACGTGTGTCGAACATCTGAGCTGTGTAATAAGCAAAAGTGGGTCGATGTGTGCTGGCAGGCAGCAGCCGTAAAAACACTCAAATATTAAAATATCAAGAACATCGAATTGTATTTATGATGCATTTAAATTTTATATTAAAAAATTTTGCCCACACCAAGTTAGGACTTAGATGCACTGAGGAAAATTATCATCAATAATATATAAGGATGCTAAATAAGCGGATTATACAATATTTTAAAATCATTTTTGCAATTTTCAGTCTTTCTCTGTACATCACACATTGCGTATACGTAATATGAACCAAAGAATATTTTCACAAATTCCAGAAACGTGATCAAACCGAATATTGGATAGATTATGCCAGAAATGCAATAATTGAAACGTGAAATACATCATTTAATGTCCCACATGGCGTATGCGTAATATTTAAAACATGTTTTAATTTTAAGAAATAAACTTTGCGCAAAAGGAAAATCCTAAACTTTTTGTAATTTTGAGAGTGTGGAAATTTTGTAGAGTGCATAAAGTATGGTTAGCCTTGCCAGCGGCAGTGCCATCAGGAAAGTTTTAAGTAGATCGAGCTCTGGCTGTTGCTTAACTGCCTTCGGCAGCAGAGGCTGCCTTTAACCCGCTAATCTCTCTTATTCACAAAGCATACACATCCTTGCCCCAAAACCCAAACACACACACACACACACACACACCGGACGATGGCATATGGGGGCATTAGAGCGACAGTGTTTAAATTTGTGGCGGAGGTTTTTTTTCTTAGCAGCATTAATTATGAAAAAGCTCTTGGTTGACACCAAATTTAATTGAAATTTAAATATTTAGGTTCTAATTATACCAAGGCTCGCCTTCAAACGAAACAAACCGCAATGAATGCGCTACTGTAATCCTTTTCCATTTTCCACACATTAAGGGCCTCGCTCCTGGGTTCTCGAAGCATACGAGGATCCAAAAATAGCAATAGGGACTAATGGGCGAGCTAATTGGTTAAATCTTTTCGCATATGTGAACAAATGGTGTATATTTAGAATTTCCAAGTATGTCAATTAGCCCTTTAACCTACAAAGCTGGCACTCCTATCTCCAACTCGTGTCTTTTTCCTAAAAATGTTTACATTTGATACTTGTGGTTGGCTTAATTTATTCAATGATACCGCCACAAATCCACTGATTAGGCAAAACGAAAGAAACCTTCGTTTCTCAATTTAAATTGTAATACTCACTTTCGAATATCAAAATTCTATTCGCATTTTGCCGGCCCTGTCGTTTAATTTTTGTATTTTATTAAGTGCCCCAGAAAAGCTACCCAGAAGCGTAATTGCTTGATTCATCTCCATTGCCACAACTCCCCGTGAACCTTCTTCCTTCATCTTTCTACTTGTCTAGTCCGGAGTATCTTCCTCTTCAATTTGGGCATAACTTAAGCTGAATAATACTTTAAGATGGGTCGGCAGGGCATAAACTCTGCCAACAGAAACAGAAAAAAAGCCACGCACAAATTTAATTCGCATTTAGGTTGAATGGGCGGGGCTGGGAAGGACGGGAAGGACTCGGAAAAATTCGGCGACATAAATCAGAGCTACGAATTGATGCATAAATAAAGCAAACAAAAAGGTCTTCGCCCACGGAAAATAAAAGTGAGTTAGGCCCAAGAAAAATGTTAATTAAACGTTGTCAAAAATAGATGGCAATGGAAATAAAGATACATATCCGTGGTTGGGATGGCCAATGAAATTGTTGGTTTCGAGTTACGCCGGAGGTTTTGAGCCGTATATCTACTCGGACTGTCGTCCGACATACATTTTTCAGAAGTAGAACCTTGTCACGTGCTCAATCGATTGGAAAATCGCGTTCTGAACCGAAAATAAACACACGGCTAAATAGAAGAGAATAATGGAATGGGACGGTGGGAATCCGGCGCCGGGAGAAGTGGGAGTTGAATACGAAAGCCAGGGCCCAAATTTTGCCACCCACCACCCCACTCCAAACACACTTCACTCACTCACCCACTGATGGCCTAATCACACTCAGTCACACACACATGCCCACACCGACCAAGTTCCACATCAAACACAGACAACCTCCCCCACATCTTCCCACTTTTTCCCATTGGCACCTCAAGTGCTTAAGCCGGAGCATGTGTGTGTGTGAGAGAGTGCGTGACTGGAGGTCCTGGCAGTGTCCTAGTGTCGGTGCTGAGTGCCTTGCATTATTTCATATACGTATCCACGAAAAATTAAATTCAAATAAAAAGTTTTTCGTACAAATTTCGCCTGTCACCGAAAAGTAAAAATGAATTCTTCGCAGGCGATGACAACAAAAAAATCTCCACCCCAGCAAAATCAATAAATGCTGAAAATTATGATTTTCCCTCTAGTTCTAAGACAGTGTCCTTCAGTGGGTCTTGCCCCGCTGTCATTTGCAGGAAATCCATTTGCTTTCTATATGCATCGAATATATAAATAACTAATGTTTGTTTACTCCTCGATCCGAACTTTTCTAAGGTCACAATCGATTCAATTTGTTACCACACAAAAATAAAGTTTCTTGTGTATAAAATAAACTAAATGCGTTTTATTTTAACAAAAAGTAAAGGTAGATTTACTGCTTTTGCTGCCTCAAAATATTCTACTTATTGATTGGCTTCCGTTTTTATTTTTTCTTACTCCGCTTGTAATTTAATCAACATTTATTTTTTCGCTCTCCCCATCTAAAGTGTAACTCAACGTTTTGTGTGCTGATTGCTTGAGCATTTTCATACAGAAAATTCGTATTTAATTTGTTCAGACAGGCAGCTCAAACGGATTTCCATTGGCCGAGGGGGCACGTGCCAGAGCGAGGCATTTAGCTGATGGTAGTCTAAGCTGATTTTGATAAGGTTTTCCACGCCGCCTATCAATGGGTAATCCCACGGCGAAGACTTCCTTAGCTAATTAGGAACGAAATGGGGGTAACTGCTGGAGATTGCCCTCCTCTAAACATAGAATGTGAAGTAAACTTTGTGTCACTGCCCCAAGATAACCCTGGTCATCATACCACAATCGGTTTCTCGACTTTCTGGGCCAATGAGTCAGCGGCTATCAATTGTCTGTGTTTTCCTTGGCAAAACAAGTCAACCCATAAACCCGAAATATATTTTCCTCGATGATTTTTTATTTTTTTAATGGCAAACGTAAAAGCTTTTGCACATATTGTTGGTCGCATCACCTGAAAATTGTTAATGTGTGCCCCCAACTAATTAAAAAGCAATTAATTCTCTCACATTTTCCGGTTACATTTGGCTTCCCTCATCACTCTTTGTTAAAGTTTCGGAGGGCGAACGGCAAAGTTAAATTCGAAAGCAAATCGATTTTCATGGCATTTCAAGCAAATCAAAGGAAGCATTTTTGCAGTCAAGTAAATAATGCCCGGCGTAACCCAAAGCGTTCCCCGAATACCGAATACCGAATACCGAGTGCCGAACCCGACCAGACCAGACCAGACCACAAGCACGCCAGACCAGGCCAAAGCAGACAGGCCAGAACCGACTGGTCAGGCCAAGGCACTGAAGCGTTAGAGCCATTTCCATACTAATGGCCAAGACAAAACGGAAAATTCACTACAAACACACAAGCATACAGAGAAAAACGACCGACACGCGATGCCCGAAAATTAAAGAAACCGCAGCATTTAATTATTTTGCCATAAAACTTTTCACGATTCAATCAATTCAAATTCTGTACAGCATGGCGTATGCGTAATGCGTAATGGGATTCTGGTTCGCCATTCTTTTTCAATATGGGGTGTGAATTTATTTCCCAGGATGGGGGCCCAAATGTGAATGACACATCAATGTAAAGTTTGGTTTGTCGTTGTTCAAGTGGAATTTGATTTTTGGACGGAGAAATTGTAAATAGAAAAACTTTCTTGATAACTTTGGGTTCAACTGTTAAGGCTGAAGTCGAAATTATCGTCAGAGTTTAATGATTTTCAATTACAAAATTATTTAAGACTTTCCAATAAGCATATTACGCTGATTAGGACTTGGGATGCTTTATCAACAAAGAACGTATGTAAATAATAAAACCCATTCATCGCCAGAAACCATTTACAAAATATTTGAAGAGAACCTTTCATTGTTTACTTGCGGCTGCCCCAGGAATGAATTTCTTCGCCCATCTGCGACCTTTCTGGCGTTGGCATTTAATTTACAATAACTTTCGATGGGAAACAAGTCTATTTAATACAAGTTGCAAAGTTATAGCTTGACTCTATTCCGCTTCGACTCTATATGTTGAATGTAAGCAAACGCATTGGCACACACGCGGGCCAAAAGGTGTGAAAATCGTAGAGGATTGTTTCTGTTGTTTAGATTCAACAATTGCCGAAAACATTCAGTACAAGTTGGCTGGGCCCAGATAAATCGATATTTAAGTAAGTTTTGACCATGACTGTTCCATTTCATACTATTTTTATGGATTTCCAATGTCCATCCGAGCTGTGTGCGTGCGAAAAGTTTTCGAGTCTTTATGGTATTTTGTGTCTTTCGATTGCAGTTCCAGGTTGTGTATTCCTTTGATTACAAATGAAATAAACGAAATGATCCAGATGCCGTGGCAATTTTTATAAACTTTTCCCCGGTTGCTTTACCAACTTGTAAAAATATTTACATTTCGCTAATATAAATATTTCCATTTGGCTACATTTTTTCGCTAGCCTCGAAGATTTTAAATTACCGTTTCGCCAAGCTATTTAAAAGTATTCCTTTTGAGATGGTTTTGGATATATTAGATTAGGAATCTCAAAACAGGGATAATAATTTCTTTATTGCTTAGCCTGGACTTCTTATCGTTTAACGGAAACAAGCAAGTATCATTTAATTCATATAATATAATACATCTGAAGGCAATTAGCATTTTCTTTTCTGAGCTGAGCAATAGAACTCTGTGCAGTCTGAAGGAAACGTCTACTCTGGGGAATAGTTCCGGCATAAGTGCTGGCAAAAACAATCTGGACCAGTATGTAAATCGACAAATCAAACACCAACCAAGTTTTATTCTTATTTAATAAATCGCAATCAGTTGCCGGCTGCATTGTGTGGAGATTTATTAGCATATAATATATGGATTATTCGTTTGTTGAGCTAGAACTAAGCGTTACACTGTCAGCAAAGCGAAAAAACACACCAATTTATCCGAGTCTTGATTGATGTTGAAATGTGACTCGAAGCCAGGCTTGATTATTATTGACAAAAATGTCGAATTTGGGAGAGGTGTTTGGCACACAAAAATACTTGAACCTTTCAAGGAATTCAAAAGACGCAAACTTTCAACACAGTGCCTAGTTTTCATTGTTTGGTGTATAAAATTTAAAAATAAAATTTGCATTTCACGCGGCACTTGGATAACTAATTGCCCACAGCCAATGTTGATATTTATTTATGTATCTGGGGATTATAATTTATGAATATTTCTGTTCACTGCTGTTCGGTTTCTTGCAGTGTCATTGCAAATCGAACTAATACGGGAAGCTGCCTGTACCTAAGCCTGGGTGTAGAGTGTTCCTAGACAGCGGTGCTTTACAAACTACGCCTTAGATTTGCTAATTTTGTTTTTGAGCTAAAATTGTTTTTGCTAGCTAACCTTTTATGGGGATTTATGTTGCGGTCTGGTCGCTTTTGCAGCCCAAAAACAATTTTATTAGTTTCAATTTGATTCAATTTATTTTGGCCCGATCCAAATGCACTCTGCGACACAATAATCGAATTATCTCTTTGTTTTATTGACACGTGTAATTGATTAAATTTCGAATTATTATTCACTTGTTTGTGTTTTGTTTGTCTGGCTTATCGCGCGTGTGGCTTAGTCACAAACAAAACGCGCCAAACTTTTTTTTTTTTTTTGATTTGGCCAAGAAACAACACTAACAAAAGTTGCCAAAGTTGTTTGGTTGGGGCTTTTATTTTATTTTATTTATTTTTTTTATACACACTGCAACCGCAGCCAGTTAATAGCGGACATTGATTTATACACACATCTGTAGTTCACTTTGTAGTTGTCGCGTCGCATATACTATAATTAAGAAAACACACACATAGAGTCGCGTGCGACTTGCACAATATGCGATAAAATCGGGCGAATTAACGGAGAGATACGTCCGCAGCCAGCCAAGTTCAGATTTAAAATGAGCGGAAGTCTCCCGCTTGTTAGCCAGGCAAGCTCAACTTTGACAGCGCTCTGCTCTCGCTCGCTCGCTCTCGATCGCCACTTGCACTCTGTGCGTATACTTGATACGTATACGTGATAAACTGTACTGGCTCCGCTGATATGGCGCTCCCTGGCAGGCACTTTTGTTTTCGCTTCAAGCCAATTCCGTCCATTGATGTCCGTACTTCTTACGTCTGCTTCTTGTGTTTATTGATTTTGACTTTTTGTTTCTTTTATCCAACTTTTTTCAAGTGCGTTTCTATGACGTAACAGAGCGCTAAAAATTATTATAGATTTTTAAGTGGGTTTTGGCAAAGTGTTGAGATTTTTATAATACACGGCAGGTGTTTCGAA
Source organism: Drosophila varians (assembly GCA_018150405.1). Classification (NCBI taxonomy): domain Eukaryota; kingdom Metazoa; phylum Arthropoda; class Insecta; order Diptera; family Drosophilidae; genus Drosophila; species Drosophila varians. The sequence goes on from JAECWK010000125.1 coordinate 5,795,449, forward strand.
TTCGATTTTTGGCTATAAATACACACAAGATCCTGGAGGGGCCACTTTTCCGGTGATTTTTCAGGGAAGGAAATTTATTGGATCAATTGAAACGTAAATACCATTAACTAATTAATCCCTAAGGTGTGAAGTCTAATGAACTCTATGCTTCAGTACAAATCTAACCATGATCAACTGGAAAATAAAATATTCGCGAAAATTCAAAAACATTTTCCAAAAAAAAGATCAAAGAAATGGAAAACTAATTGATCATTGCAAAGGCTTCTAGTTTCAAACTTTTAACGAGCTTACCTTAAATATACATTCATTTAGCCATTGGCCATCTGATTCTCAAACATCTGTTTCGCCAGGTGCAAAACAATAGATCTTATTTATTAAATATTGACAGATAAATATTTTTATTGATTTTCCAAGGAATTGACGGACCTGAAACTAGCGCGGCCCTCGCCAAATGTAAATTATAAAATCTATATGGACTTGGCCAATTCACGCAAGCAAAATTCCCCAAAATAAGGAAAAAGTCTCGACATCGTCTAAGGTCAGGCTGAATTATTAACTCAATTTTTGGCTTCTGTTCCATCGGCAGATTTTAGTCATTTAAATAAACACAAGTGCAGGCAAACAAACGGATATATGTACACAGGGTTGGGGCTAAATATTTGTTGCTAAGATTGCAATTCGGGCAGAAATAATTCATTATTGTTCTACACATTCAAATATTTTCCTTTTGGCCTCACAGATTTGGAAACTAACAAAGTTTACGTTCGGCGTGGGCAGGTGCATTCTGTGAGCCATTTTCTGGTCCCAATTTATGTCTATATAGGATAACAACAACAATAACAATGGAAGCATTTATTAATTTTTACTTGGGGGAATTTAATAGGTGAACTATATAGTTTTCAATATCATTTGTTAAACTATCTCCAAGCTAAAAATAAAAAATGAATCAATTTAGATTAGATGCAGATACTTTTTTGTGTTTTTGAAACGTAGGCCCATGACGTCCCAAGATGGGTCCGACGTCACCAAAATCTCAACTCATTATCAAGCTTGTTTCTGCGCTCCACAAAAAGAAGGAGGTGTTGAAGATGAGGAGAAAAAAATGGAAGAGAGGCTGAGGCAATGACCAAGCTTCCCGCCCTGCAGCCCCCTGCAATTCTGGCACATGTGTGTGATTCAAGGTCACACGCGTAAGCGGGAAAGAGATGGAGCCAGAAACCAAGCCCCAACGAAATCGTCAAAAGTGTAGGGGAGATAGCGACACAAAGAGAAAAAGCAAAGTGTCATGGCGAGGGGGTGGTGACACAGTGGAGCGCATAGTTGGGCAACCACTTGTTGTTGCTGCCGCTTTTATTGCTCCTCTTCGCTCAGCGCCACATTAAGGCCAGCTTGCATGCACTGGCAATAACCACCACTATATCAGAGACTATTTTTTACACGGCATACCATTTGTTGAAATATTATAAGCGTAATTTTATATAAAGAAAACCCCTTTTTTTTACCAATATTAATAATCTTTCCAGTGGTTTCTTCTGGTGTATATGCAATGATAGAGCCACGACGAAAGGTCTCCGACGCCCTCGAAAGAGGCAGACTAACAAAGACCGTAGAGCATTAACATTCAAGACATTCAGCTGGAGAATAATAGTGATAAGGGGCCACCCGGGGGCAGTGGGGTCTGGCGGGCGTATCGATAACACGATGAGCAAAATTACAAACAAACTCAACATTTTTGACCAGCAGCAAAAACATGACGAAAAGACGAAAAGGGAACACAAAATTTATAAAGAAAAATTTAATACCGCCCCGAAACCAAGATGCCCTGCGTACATTGCTCATACGCCCCGTGGGACTCATTTATTTTTCGTTTTATCAATCGAACTGTAAGAAAGAAAAACTTAAATAGCTTATTAGGAAATCAATTAATTGATTCATAAAATAATATTACGAAATCAGATTCTGGTTAATTATGAACTTTGATCAAAAGTTAAAAGTGTATGCTATGTAGATTGGCAAATAAGAAAAACCTACCAAAAACCTGTCCGTCTGCTGGGTCTTGGTTTTGGGTCTGAAGCACTTGATTGGCTTTGGATTCCCCGAACTGGCTATGAATCATCATCCTCACACTCTCGCAGTTCCAGTGGCAAACCTGATACAATTGTATCACACATTCACTTTCAATTGGGGCCTGTGTCGGTATGTTTGGCCATGCGGAAATCTGCTGAGAGCGGAGCCATGAGAGTTACCATTGATCATCAACTCTGGAGAGTGGGGAAAACTTGGGATCCTCCTACATTGGAAGGGAGGGGGGCCTACATAGTTGCCGTTCCAGTTTCCAGTCACTTTGCATTTTACATTGGCACATTACATAATGGGTAAATGCAGTTGGGGAGTTGCCTGTAAAACGCTGGAGTTCCGCATGGAATGCAGCGATGTTGGAGCTTTTATAACTACTAATTACACATGAAACCTAAAAACTAAATATTATATGAAGAATATATATAATTCTCTGTGTAGGCTCTATCAAGGCTGTCTTTTCGGAAGACACAGACTCCATCATTTCACAACTAAAGGTAACCCAGACAGACATCGAGAAAGACGCCAGATTGTTTTGCTTTTGCCTTATGCACAGAACCCACAGCAACTAAATAAGTAAACGGCAGCTAAAAAGCAAACACAACAACTGTTAATTAATTAACGCCTGTGGGTGCCTCAGAAAACTAAGTGGGCGGGGGTTGGATTAAAACTTATTGCGATTTTACAACATTGCAAGCGCACATTCAAAGCTTATTATTAGGTATGTTTTAGGTTGGAATGTAAAACGTTTGAGGAAATACCTGCTCAAAGGTCAGATAAGGTGTCGGACCATTAATACATATGTGTACAAGCACTTGATATCTTTTGGGCTTCATTGATTGTGAAAAAAACAATGAAAATCAATTTAATAAGAATTCTAGAAAAGTTACCTTATATCTCAATGTCTTTGTTTTGGCGATAAGCTCCCACTCAGCACATGTTTGGCTAATATCGATTCCCAGGAAAAGTAACAAATCATTGGCTAAACGATTTTAAAATGCCAGTTAAGAGAATAAAACCGTGCAACTTAAAATCCGTTTAATAATGCATTGACTTTCCAGGAACATTTTTTTAATACACTTCCAAGCTGCACAAGTTCTCAGAAACGAAGGCGTGCGCCTATCCGATTAACTTGATTCCAGTTAACACGTCAGTGACTTTTTATTGGCTCTAATAATGTTCCTAACCAAACCGAAAAACTGGTCATCCGAATAGCCAAATGATAGTGTGACGTTGTCTTGGCGTTCGAAAGCGGCAGATCGCCGCATGATTAATGTAATTAGATAACTTTTTCCCCAAGACGTAAGCATCCATTATTGTAACGCCAGTAGCCCGTTGGGGGAAATGACTAAGATCCCCAGATACCAGTTTCTGATGTTTTTTAATCGATCTGCTGGGAGAAACCCGCCGAACATCAATGAAATGTTCTTCCACAAACCCAATTTGTTGTATTTGCTCTTAATGGCCAATTATTTATAAACAAATCGGAATTTTGTAATCTCACAGCGCCGTGAGATTATTTATAGATAGATTCCAGAACTCACCTAAATCAGAATTTTCAGCCAGAGCAATAATTCAATATGTTTTGTTGTTGATTTTCAATTTTCCACTCGAATTTTTCCAATTTTATGTTCGTTTTCGATTTGTATCACTCACACACACGCACCCACACAGCACGTTCCAATGGGAAATTCGAGACGAATTAATTTATAAAATTAATCAATTGTTTTATGAGCACATTTCGATTTCGATTTGAATTTTACGTTAGTTTTTCGGATTGGATTACGCTTCCTTCGAGCTGTTCAAGGAGACCGACAACCACTTGCGACCAGCGACGAACCGTTAATGAAGCCGATGCCGCCTTGGCTACCACACAGAGGGGTCTTCCAATCTCCCACCTACCCACCCATCCTACCCACCCACCACCAACAACAAAAGTTGTCCTAGGGCCGGCTATTCAGTAGGAACAAAGCGGGACACAGATAAGCTTTCGCTACTTGCGCACACTCACATGGCGTGGTGAGTTCTTCGCAATAAGCTTTTCCCACGCTACACCCACGGGTGTGGTGAGCTTCATTTGAACGCACATTTGCCGCCAAATCTAGCGGAAATTGTGCCCCCCGGGAAAATGAGCCGCATAATAAGAAAACGGATGCGGAGGCCACCGCATCAACTTACTTACGATGTGTGAGAACTCAGCCGGATGTGATGGTTGAGTGGATGATAGCCGGCTGCGAGACGGACTGGTGCCCCGCAGGATATGTCTCCGACTTTGAACTCGACGAGGGTTTGGGGTAGACCAAATTTATATTTGTAACATGTCAATTGAAGTAATTTCTTAATCATTTTAAAAATAAATTATTTATGTCTGGAATAGGTAAAAGGCGGAACGATTCCAAGAGATTTTACGTCGCGTTTTTTGAGAGGACTTTCAGAAATTGAATTCAAGAATTGGATGTTAATTGGTCAAGATAAAGACTTCCATGTGGGTCATATTTTTTTTTTAAATAGTAAGCCTTACTTTTGTATTCCAACCTCTAGAGATCTGTCTTGCTTGTTTCCTTCACCAAAGTTCAGTTCTATAGTTGGTTTCTCCTCGTTTCGAACAAAAAATAAAATATAAAAGTTATTGTTGATTTAAATTGTTCTCTTTCGAACTTTAAAAGATTAATTTAATATTATGTGGCCTAAAAGTCCTCGGATCCGTCAGGTGAACCCCTCACCTTTGAAAAATGTCACACAAAAGGGATCGCCCAGAGCTCTGTACTCAAAGTCATTGATTCCAGGACAGCTCAAGAAGCGCCGTAGCTATGGATCAAGATACCTGAAGAAGGAAATGTGAGTATTTTTTGTGAGGGTTTTGTCCCAAAACATCAATGGAGTCACATTCATTTCCAGCCTCGCCGACAAAGAGAACAACCAACAGTTACTGAACAAAGTCCCCAAGGCCATGCTGCTAACCCCTTCATCCTCGGACAACTCAATGTCCACCACAGTCTCCAGCTCGGGACAGCCCAGCTATACGGTTACCCCAAAGAGCAACTTCGTCAAGGAGCCCTCTCTCCCGACCTCCACAGTCGTGGCTCCTTACTTGACTCTAAAACGCCAGCAGACCGCTGCCATGATTAATTTCCGCGTTCGCAAATCGGTGTCCCAAATGGACTTTAAGGAGGCACGTCGTACCGGCAACTACCAGGTGGTGGCCCACGTGCCCTCACCCCGCAAGAAGATCATTGGAGAGCAGGGACTGGAGGAAACTGCTCTTGCAGTGCCTGAAGGACTAGACGCCAGTGTGGCCAAGCTGGTGCTGCCCCTGTGCGAAGCGGCCGAGGGGCAGATGAGCTTTGTGGTCGGTCCGGAGCAGGACGCCCGCGTGGCCAGCCTCAGAATCTTCAATACCATAATGCTCCACGCCTGGCGCAAGCGACGCGAGGAGGTGCGTCACCTCAGCGAGCAGGTGGAGGACTTCAAGAAGAGTGTAAGTGGTTTCGGGGGTTACTCAGTCTGGTAGAGGTAATAATGTCCTTTTCTCCATAGTTTGTAAAGAATCGAAACCAGTTGCATGTTTACAACTCACTTTTCTGCGTGGAGAAGCGTCGGAACGCCACCCTAAATGACCAGTTGCGACAATCGTTTCGGGACAATGCCCAGACTAAGCTCTCCTACGAGGAGCTCAGCTTGATACTGGTGCAGACCAGGAGCGAGAAGGACAAGCTAGCCGAGGAGCTCGCCTCCAAGAACCAGGACATTGAAAATCTGCAGGATGTTCAAGAGTCGCTCAGGACGGAGCTCTTTAAGGTAAACACCGAGCAGCGTCAGCAGCTGGAGCAGTTGACCCAGCTGCAGCGTGAATACCAGGACAGTCAATGTGCCCTGGATGAGATGAGGCAGCAGTTGGAACTCCTACACATCGACCTGGCCCTCAAACGGGACTTTATCGAGCAGTTGCGGGAGAATATGTCAAAGCTGGAGGAATTGAAGCACGGCACCGATGACCGATACAGGTAAGGATTTTCAATCACTCCAAATACAGAAGATAATAATGTCTATTTAAATGTCAAGCCAACTCCTGGAGCACTCACTGGAGATGGAGCAAACAATTCAAGAGAAGGAGGAACAATTGGTGAACTTGCAGAATTGCCTGGCAGCCACCTTGGGGCAGAGAATCCGCCAGTGCTTTGCCCAGAGCCAGGTCTACCAGCATGCCACCTACCGCATGCTGCACTTTGTGGCCCACTACATGTTGCCAGGAACCCCGCCACCCCCACCGCCCATTATTCCGGGTGCGGTCAACAAGTTAAAGGGGCTCTTCTCTCGCGGCTCCCTAAACGAGGGTCCTGCCTCGGTTGAGATTTGCGATTGCGATAATGCGAATGCAAACCACACAGGGCACACCATCTGAAAGGTCCTTGGAGATTGCCGAATAGAATTTATTGTTACCTTTTAATAATTTTGTTTTGTTAATCTTTTGATTTTTTGTTTGTTCTAAAATTGTTAAAGAAAGTATTTGGTTGAAAATATATGCATATCAATAAGAACCTGCCCATTAATATAGTATTATCCATAGGACAAATGGATTCTCACATTGGAGCGAATTACGCCGGAGGTAATCCAATTGCTGGAAAAAACGTAGTCGCCCTCCGGAAAGGGCCAAACATTGGCGAACTTTTCGTATATGAAATGGGTCGGCAGTCTATCGACAATTACATCAGTCTAAAATTGAAATAATTAACCGAAAGTGGAATCATCAATGCCCCAAATAGACTTACGTCATAGGGGCAGGAGTGGTTGATGTTGGTGTAAGTTCTGAATGTATTGAACAAAAAGGATATAAAGGGATTCTGGACTTCATCGAGCAGCTTACAGCCGTCAAAGGTGAAGTTATAGTTGACAGGCGACAAGCCATTTGAACGCTTGTAAAGGGCAAAGTTTACCTAAATATATATAATACTTGTAAATAATATAAACTTAAAATTAAATCAGGCTTACCTTAAAGTGAGTTACGGGAATCTTAAAGAGGAAAGCCTTGACGGAAACCTGTTTCAAGGTTCGGTTAACAGCTTTTATATAACAATATTCGAAAGTGGAGAAATTTCGATCGAAACTAGTGCATTTAATGTTGGTAAAGTCCACTCGCAGGCAATCCAACTTGGAAGGGTAATAGTTTGTATTGAAAGGAAGGAGTTTCAGGACAACCCACTTACCATATTTATAAAAAATATAAATAAAACAACAGGCCCGACTCGGAAAAACATTTCAGCCGCAAAGCAAATCTTTTAGCTAACTGGCATCGAATTTTAAAAAACAATACAAATTTCGTCGACGATTAAACTCTCATTAGCTCTTTCCTATCATTACAGATGATTGAAAAATTATTTGATTTGTAGGAAATTGGAAAATAGAGGGAGCAATATGGAGCAAATGTTACTGCTAAAACGATTTATTTATTCATATTTAAAAAACATATCCTAAAACACACATTTTACATTTTTTTGTTGCACTAGAACTAGATATGACAAAGCTAAAACAATTAATTAGACGACGACCAGGTCGACCAGGCTAAATGCTACATTATCTCCTCGACTGCCTCCTAGGTTTTTGCTCAGTTTCAATTGGGATTAGCGGTAAGGTAAGGTATTACGTAGATATGGATAGGTTGGAAATTTGCAGATCTTCCGAGTTGAGGCGCAATATCTGCTGATCCTCCGAGTTTATGCGCACCAGTTGCTCGCTATCGAAGCTCAGCAGATTGCTGATCGTGGGACCATTATCCGCTTGGTTGCTCCCATTGGGGTTGCTGGGGTTATTGGTATTATTATTATTATTATTATTATTGCTACTGTTGCTGGGAGCGCTGTTTTCATACTGATGCATGGGCGGGACATGTTGCTGCTGCAACTGCTGTTGCTGGTGGAGCGTGTGCTGGTTGTGCTGCAATGAAACGAATTTTTAAGTATCTCAAAGCTTCCAGGTTGCGGTCAATTCCTGCCTAATCCACCTACCAGATGGTTTGTGGTCAAGTTCCACTGCAGATTGCTGCCTGGCCCATTTCCTCCGCCGGACGTCAGCAGGTTGTGCATGGTGAAGGCATTATTGAGATTGCTGAGATTGTTGCTGTTGTGGTTGGTGCCCGGAGCAGGCTTCATGTCCGTTGCTCCAGCGGCCCCCGTGAACTTGGACTCCCAATGACTAGTTCCTGCATTTGCGAAGGGATTGCCGTGGAATTGCAGACTCTGTTGCTGCTGTTGCTGATGTTGCTGCTGTTGCTGTTGCTGCTGCTGGGCCATAACTTGCTGGGCAAAGTGGTTATAGTTATTGCCTAGATCCGCGCCGCCATACTGCTGTTGGTGCGACTGCTGCTGCTGCTGCTGCTGCTGTGGGTGGTTGGGCGACATCAGCTGCTGCTGCTGGCCGTTGGTGGGCGTGGCCGCAGAGCCCATGTTGTACGGGGAGGGGGTGCTATTTTGATTGTAGTTGCTTGACGGCGAAAGGGGCTGTGGCGAGGGCGTAAGCTCGGGAGGGGCACGGTACGACAAGCCAAAGGGTTGAGGTGAGGTATCTTGAAAAAGAATTGATTAAATTTAATTTTTGAAAAAAAAAAGTTTGTCACTTACCTCTCGGTTCCGTTTTAATGGGAGGTATACTTTGCGCATTCCAGCAATTCATGTTAGTTTGTCCTGAGAGAGCGGCAAGCAAACAAAAAATGATGTTTAAAATAAAAAGTTTCAAGCAGCAAGAAACCAAAACAAGCAAAATTAAATGAAGGGGTAGAACAATTTATAAAACATAACCAGCCAGGCATCAGGAAAGCGTAACTCAATTAAAAATTTCTCAAAAAAAGCTACCTAGTTAAAAATTATATCATGCACAAACAAAATTAAAAATAATAATGATACTAGTTAATAAAAAATTATTTAAAAAAGCCCTTAACAAAACTTACTCAGAAAGAATGTTTTCTAAGCCTTGGAGCAAAACTTACTTTAATCTAAAAACTCCAAGTATTAGCAATAAAAAGCCAATATTTTCAAATATTCATTACAACTTCTTTTCTGTTTTTATTAAGCTACGATATTTTATACAAAATATTTTTACCAAACTTGTAGTTTTATTCTTTATATAAAAATATCAAATATTCCTCGAAAAAACGACAAAAATTTCATGTTTCATGCTGATTCCAAATAAACTTCTCATTCCTCCTGACTCCTGTTGACTCCAAAAATATTGCTATAATTTCGACTATATATGTAAATCAATATATAAATATATAGAAGGACCTTTGCTCCTTGTTATTTGTTTATTAATTACTTGTTAATATCGTGATTGTGGGTGTGCATTGAGTGAGTGGCTTCTAATAGTTGCTAATAGTCTATTCGATTAATACATCATCGGGGCCGATGACTAGTTCATTTAAGTCTTTGTATACCGAAAAAAAACGTCAAATATGAAAACTATTTGACCAGGTAGGATCAGTTGGATGGCTGAAGACATCCCAAGACAAAGTACCCAAAGGAGACCCAGAGTCACGGACGGGGAAAGTATCGACAGAGACAGAGACGAGCGGAGGCGTCCCCCAGATGGGGAGCCACAAAAGTGAAGCCAACACCAATGAGAGACAATGACAATTGATGACTTACTGCCATCCGGGTGGTCGGACTGTTGCAACTGCTGTTTGTGCTGCTGCTGGAGCAGCAGGTGCATGGGATCGCCGCCAGTCTTCTGACGTTTCCGCCTCAAGTGCGCTGGATCTATAAAACAAAATATACACACAAAGTTGTACATGGATTCGGGATTTGGTTTCGTTTCAATTAACGCAATGCTCTACTCTGAAAATTGAGTCACTTCGCTTAAATACAATAGTTGGTTTTCGGTTCGAACCCTCAAAATGGGCAACCTGGACAATAACAAATCATTTTTCAACCCACTTTGGGTCGGGGCTTTGGTTTTATGCCTGGTATCGCTTACAAAATATTTAACCAATCAATGGCTGCTGGGGGAAGGATACTTTTAGCACAATTATCAAATATAAAACAAATACAAATTTTTTCGGGAGGTTTGACCTCCGGCAGCCGGACACCAGAGCGGACACCCAGGGAAACAAAGGCTCTTCCCGGATTGGCTTTCGGCCTTGTGTCCGACTTGCCTCGATTGTGAGTTCGTTCGTTTGCCTATTAACAAATGGTTTCTAACAAATTCGCGGCCTAGTTGGCTGCCGCCAACCGCTTGGCCACCTCTTCGGGTGTGAGAATCTCCCCGGCGTCCACTGAGGCGTAGTAGGCGGAGGTCTCGTCAAATTCACTGGCCGCCGCCAGGGGCGGAACACTGGTATACAAGGCAAAGTGCTCGGCCTCGGTCAGGTCCAAGTTGGGGTCTAGCTGGACGTTGAAGTGGCCCTCGATGGAGCTAACCAGGTTGTGCAGGCTCTGGCGATCGGCGATGGCCACCAGCTCCATGCCGCCCTCGCTGATCGGGATGTCTGCCAGCTGGAGGGCCGACGCCGTGCGTCTGTCCAGACCAGTTCCCACCGACACCGTGCTCGACTGGGAGTAGGCCTCGTTTCTCTGCTGCTGGGGCAAGCTATTGGCACTGTCCCCCTTTAGGGGGATGTGGACCACATCGGCGTTAAGATAGGCAGGTCGTTTTCCAGAGACACTGCTCACACTGCGCCCCACTGGCTTGCCCAGCTTGGAGCCGGGCTTCTTGGCCTTCACGGGGCTGGACTTGCTGGGAGTTGGAGTAGAAATAATGGGAGCTGCCGACTTCGAGGATCTAAGCGAAGCCCGCATGGGGTCCTGCATGTTAAAGTGTCCTATGCTCGGCTCCCGGCTGTTCGCCTTGGAGTTCTGCTGCGAGCTTTGTTCCTGGGCCAAGTCCGGCTTGCTCTTTCGCCGGGAGAACAGCTTCGAGAAGAAGCCCGGCTTCTTCTGCCGGGGAAGGGTATTGAAATTTGGGTTCTTGGGAGTGGGTGCCGGAGGCAGTCGTTTGTTGAGCGGCGATTCCGCCGTAGAGGGCCTGGCCTGGGCCGTGTTTGCCTCGATGGAACGGTTTTCAGCATTGCTGTCCTGCTTGCGAATCCGTTTGGGCGGCAAGGGCGGCAGTTTTTCCTCCTCGGGCGGGAACGGAACCCTTAGGATAGCTGGCATAGGAACTGGGGGAGCTGGTCGGGCTGGGACGGCCTCCGATTTCTGGGCCTGCGAGTTAACATCGATGGGATCGTAGTGCTGGTGGGCGTCCTCGGGGGCGCACTGGGACATGGGAGGCGTGGGGGGCATTATGTCGTCCATGGGTATGAGAACAGGATTCTTGAAAGCAATCTGCAGGCTGGTATAGGTGGCAGCATCATCAAAGCTGTCCTCGACCATCAATGGGCCTCCCTTTTGTCCAACTCCGACGACTCCAGCCAGTTCGTTCTGTAAAGTATTATTATAGGTGTCCCTCTGGACCTTGTAGTCCGTGTAAATCTCGTCCAACTCCGCCACTTGCTCCAGCAGTTCATTGAGGGTCTTATCCTCCTCTGTAATATCGAGGGTTGCCTCCAAAGCAGAGTCCAAGACATCGCCATCAACGGTGGGGCTGGGCTCATGGGGCTGCTGTTCAATTTCGTTGGACTTCATCCACTCGGTGATCTTGTCATTGGCTGACAGTGGCCTTGGTGGCTCCAGCTGCTGACCCAAATCCAGTTGCTCCAACTCCCTGACCTTCTCATCTATGATCGTGTCAATTTCCTTTTCCTGCTCGGAGCGCAGACGATGCGCCTCAGCCTCCATATCCTGGGGCGAGTGATCCGATCCGTGGTCATGCTGCTCCTGTTGTAAAGTTGATTGTTCTTGCTCGAAAACTGGCTCATGGCTAAAGGTATCTTGCTGTACAATTAGCTCCTGCTGGGAAGCTTCATCTTCTTCCAAAGATGGCTCCTGTTGCATCGGCTCCTCCTGACCAATAAAAGGCACATCCAAGATTGGAATCTGTATCTTGGGCGTATCTAAGTCAATGACCTCAATCGTGGGCGCCTCCCTTTTGGCGTCCAACGAGAGGATCTGCTGAAAAATATCTTCGTCGGGCTTCCGTTTGAGGTGCCGGTGAAGATTCCAGAACGTGTGTTTACCTGAATCCAATGGCACGTACTCGAATGGCAGCGCCTCGCTGGTGACTCCGTCCGAGGGGCGACGCAGCTGGATGAAGACCTAAAACCGGAAAATTATAGACGAGCGTTCTATGACTAGGAAACTCCACTTACCTTGGCGGGCTCTGTGATGTCCAGGGTGTGATAGCGCGGCGTCTTAAAGGTAATGGCAGTCTGCTTGTGAACATCCGTGTGCTGGAAGTCCCCGAAGGCCTCCCACACACTCTGCCCGTTCTTCTCCTCGAAGAAGCGGACGGAGATGTCCTCCTTGGCCACCTTTTCGCAGAGCAGGATAATCTGGGTGTTGCCCAGCACGGTGGCCGAGCAGCTGCACAGCCGGCAGATGACCAGGTCGGACATGGCCTTCTTGTCGAAAATGGGCTCCGAAACGACGGGAGGCAGAGGCGAGGTGAAGCGGCCCTTCTGCTCGCTCTCCATGAATACTTGAAAGCACAACCGAACCGAGTTCAGGTCGATGCTTGAGGGCTGGAAACGGTGCGAGAAGCCAGCTGAAGGAAGGAAATCCTTCTAGTTCTAGTTGACAATGCGAAATGATTAAAATATTTCACTTACTCTTGAATGGATCCACACGGATCTCCTCACGCGCCTTGAGCGCTGCCTCTATGTCCTTCTTCTTGACACACTGGATGCCCAGATTACTGAAAACGGCTCTCATGGTTTCGCTATTGATTTCCAGTGTACAGACGCCCTTCTTGCAGCCTTCCTTTCCCACCAAATTGTGGGGATGGGGACTGAAATGTAAATTAAATATTTAGTTTAAGTTTAAGTGTCAAGATAGGACACTTACCGATACGGAGTATCTTTGGTCACACAGGAGACAACCACCACGGCGCGTCCTTTGTAGCCCACAATTTCAATTGTCGGATACGTCTTGTTCTCCGGCGTGGAGTTCACGCCCGGAATAGAACCCGCCGAGCGACCCTCGCACTCATAGCGAAAACGCAGAGCCTTTCCCGCCGGCTGTTCCGTAATCTTCACGTACGGTTTCTTCCGCACATTCTTCGTAGACTGTGACAATTGCTGCTGCTGCTGCTGCTGGGCCGGCAATCCGTTGTAGTTGATGCTCTGTTGGCCATCAGCCGCTGGGCCGGGCCCAGGAGCGGCTACGCTGCTCTGGTTAGGAAACATATCGTGGCCTATTACTGAAAGAAAAACAAAAATAGTCAAATGTTTTGCCAGAAATACCCGTTAGGGATTACTATTTATATCAGTCTGGGTAACAAAGAGATACAACTTTTGGTAGATAACTTGGCAGCATCAACAAATTTCCTTATAATGTTTTCTGTATCTTAAAGTTATGGGCAAAAAGCCGAAACAATTCCTTGGCATCAAATCGAAGACCTCCCAGACACGGCAGACGATGACGATGTTAACCAAAAATAAGACCCCCAGATCCCTTCAATTTGTTATAAATTATGAGGTGGTCATATGTACAAAGTATATTCTATATAAGTATGGTTCTTCTGGTCCCTGTCTATACGAACCAAGGCGTAGAACGTCTGGCGGAAAACTGAAAATGTGGAGATCTGTTTAGGATTGAAATGCCCCGCTCTCTTCCATGTGGGTGACAGAATTATTGGGTCTTATTGGGGGCCATATGTGCACCTTAAGAATGCAATTTCAGTGCATTGAAAGTGATTCCTTTGCACATGGATGGATCTGGGTACGGGTCTGGTCCGGTGTAGTCCGGCTAAAGCTCCGGACGCCTTGTTTAAAAATAAACTTTTTGCGTAACGCAGCCGCAAAGCGACAAAACTCTGCCTGGCGGATCGAATCGGCAGCATCTCCTTCTATAATATACATGTATATCAGGTGGTACATATATAGAGGTGGCTGTATATAGATTGCCTCGCAGACTGGCCTCCCCGGAGATGGGAGAGCTTTTATTTTGGTTTTTGGCGAGTTTGGAGCAATCCAAACAAACCGTTTTATCAATGATGCCGCATTGTCAACTGCCATAGCCATAGCCCAATCTGGTGGATATACACGAAGACCAAGTAGCTGTATGACCTCAGAGTTTATTCTCTGATCGTGTCTAGACATCGGTCTGCCATGGGCAGTACATGCGTCAATGGCTGACAAAACTAGTGCCCATGCATTGGTCCGATCTGAGCCAATTCGATTGGTCGACGACCAGGAAAACGTGTGCCAAACGTCTAATGTTTTTTGAATAAGTTTGTTTTATACACTCTTGTTTTCCCAGCACAATTAAATCAAAGTGGCTGGCCAGCTTATTAATTTCTATATACAAAGGCTGACTAATCGTCGTTAAGAGTTTGTTTATTAAATAAACTTTATTTGCTCAGTCAAACAATCATTATCCCCATGCTGGATGGTGACTAATATGGTGGACCTGCACTTAGGACGATATAATTTCTTATAATCATAGACCCTCAAAATCTACATTCTCTAACTAATCTAGTATATGTACAAAGACATCTGTTTCTCACTAGAGGAATTCGATTTTCCGATCAAAGTTTCTACAGCTGTCAAATGTTTTTTGTGCGTCAACTAAAAATATTTAGACTACAAATCATATTGGCCGAGCTCATATACCAAGTATCTATATCCTTTTAAAAGAAACAACAAATCAATGCCAATAACCCTTAAAATAAGCACACGAATAAATAATAAATCAAAAAAGAAATTCCCACGTGCTGTCACATCCTACATATTATTTAAGGAGGAATATAAAATTTTCATTTTTCAGTAAGCAATTGTTGAAACCGATCAAACTTTAGCACTGCATTACGTCATTAAATTATTTGCATTTGGCAAATATGAAACGCCCGTTGGATGAATGCCAGGACATGTAATTTTGAACAAAACGAAAGTTCTAATATATAGTTACTTGGAACATATTGCTCATAAGTACATTGTACATATATCAGTTGATAGAATTCAAGTCAATAAATCACCTTTCACTTATCACGGCCGAACTTTGATGGAAAGTCGTTCACCAAGCACAGATAAATATCAAATTATCCAGATATTGGATATTTGAAATGGTTAATCAATTACAATATTGACAACACTGGGTTTCGAGATACAAATAACTATATTTTGTTTTAGCTCTTCAATAACCGCAACAAATAAACTGTTTTGTGTTTTGTCGATTTGCTCTTGAACCGAACCACACGTATCGGTATATATTTTCGGATCTATAGATGTTATAGAGAGAAATATTTGACTGATCCGACGCAAATAAGACTCGAAAAACGACTTGAGTACTCGCCTAATGTCTGAACACTGAACCGAGAAAAATGTTTTTGGGAAAAAACTCAGAATTCTTTATGCACGCTTGGCCAGCAAAAGTTTTGTCGTCGTCGGAGCTTTCTGCTATTTTTATTTATTTTAATATTTTAAAAATTTATCGTGTTTTAAATGTGTCTGATACATATTGGATCTGCTTGTGTTTTGTGTCGTGTATTTATTGCTTTTGCTTTCAAGGAATTTTCTCTTTCGTTGTCCCAATTTCAAGAAAATTGTTCAAGTATATAAATATGAGTTCACAAGTGACATTTGTAGCATTTAAAATGATAACTTAATTGAAAACTTAATCATCAATGTCAATAAACTTTTACTGGGAATTGTGTAAACACATGTATTCTTTTTCATTTATTTATTGTTTATGTGATTCGTAACCTTAAACTGCATAAATTTTTAAATCAACTGTGAATATTCTTAGTTATTATACTTAATATTAGAGGTAATCGATAGGCACGGGACGTTTCCGCTTTGAATCGGGTAAGGACTTATCGAGAAAGGACTTCCGGTGTACTAAAACTATTTCTTTTTAATCTACATTTATTTATTGTTTATAAGATTCCAAATCTTATACTTTATAGATTATAAATCAACTGGGAATATTCGTAGTTATATTTAAAATTTAGTTTATGCTTTACCAATACCGTTAACCAACATTAGATGTAATCGATAGAAACGAGTTATCAAAGATGGCTTCTCTTTTTCAAAATGGAGGCTTTATCGGTTAATAATTTTCGGTGTAGTAAGAACTTTTGTGTTTAATCTATTATGCATATGATTAATGTAGTTTAATAATTCAAAAACTGTTTCAGATATAATTTTGTTGCTCTACAGAAACAGGCACATAACACCATTGAGTCACTCTTAATCTATGATTCGAACACGTATTTTGAAAGCGAAAACTCTGTAGTTTCAAATCATGAAATTATATGGGAACAATGCCAGAATATTAGCATCCCAGAAAATATGCCTAATCTAAGCAAACTATGCAAAACACCTTAAAATGCATCAACAGAGGTTTGTTTGTTTTTGCACTGAATATAAACACACGGCCCGAGTATAATATATTTGTATACAAGTAGAATATATAGTAGGCATATGGTACTGGGCTTTGGGTTATATTGGCATTTCCGCTTCAAAATCTGCCCCGAACGAATTCGCCCTGACACTTGTCACCGTTCA
The DNA here is from genome assembly GCA_018150405.1 of Drosophila varians. Taxonomy (NCBI): domain Eukaryota; kingdom Metazoa; phylum Arthropoda; class Insecta; order Diptera; family Drosophilidae; genus Drosophila; species Drosophila varians. The sequence continues at coordinate 5,812,115 of JAECWK010000125.1, forward strand.
ATCCGCAATCCGTTGAGTATTTGGCGCCAGTTCAGCAAGCGCTAATGAGTTTGCAGAAAACAATCCTATAGCTTCTATGCTGGCCGAAGGATATATATTGTATAATTTGCAAATGAATGAATACCAAAAGATTTTTAATAACAAAATATCTGACTTTTGACTGGGCCACCAATTTCCACGAATCCGAGTGAGTCACAGAACGAATTTTTCGCTATATAGATTGAAAAATCTAAGGAATGTGCTCGTGTGCCACCCACTGTTGCCAAAATCATTCACAAAACGCGTGACTCCTGCTCTGGGTGATGGGTAAACAGAACGGGAATAGGTCAGTTACCCTAGAGGATGCAGTCCCACCGTTTGAGGAAACCAAATACTGGAATTTCCCTCAATTTCAATCGATTTAGCAGTTGAAAATGTCACTCAACGCAATAGCAAGTCACTTGCCAGGCAATTAGCCGACCAAATATATTTATATTAACAATCCCCCATATGATTGGCGATTATATCATCCGCTAAACCAAAAGGAGATTAAGGCCATTCATAAACCAACGAAATCGCGGGGGTTTTGGGCCATCAGATAGGAGCGGAAAAGCGTATCGTTCAGACTGATAGGGTCCGTGTGTGGATGGCGCATAAATTCTAAAAGCCATACTCCAAGATAACCAAAAATTAAATTAAGTATAAATTTAGAATGCAATGACGTTAGCAAGACGAAAGCTTAATAAATAAACATCAAACATTTCCCAAAACCAATGTTTAATTAAAGTTTTTTAAAACCATAAACCAAATAAAAGCCAATAAAAGCTTATAAAAGAAGGTTCCCTCCTTTAATAGGCCCAGCGATCAGCGTCACTTATCTACCAGTTATGACTTCTTTTGGCGAAAAATAAAAAGGTAAATAAACAAAATAAAATAAAAACATTTCGTTCGATCATTTAATATGCTAATTTTATGCAATTTCCTATAGCGAAAAGGCAGAGAAAAAAGTTCTTCTGGCGCCAGCACCACAAATTAAGATTAAGATCAACATCAAAGTAGCAGAAGCAGCCAAAAATTCCTCAGGTTTTTTGAGCGCCCAGAGAAACGGGTTCCGCCAATGTCCAGACAGGCAAATATTTTTAACGATCTTTGGCGTCAAGCAATTTACAGCTCAAATAAAAATAAATAACCGATACGCTGACAAATCGGTGGAACTAGTTCCGAAACTATAACTATAAAGTCGGTTCTACTTAGCTGGGGGGTTTTATTTAGACTTTACAGGTAGTGATACTGTTATCGGACAATATTGAAAGCTACTGAAAGTAACGCATTTTTCAATTACACTTTGGCACTATCACCGACATGTGACACATCATCGTATCTTATCCATCAGGCAGGCACAATAATATTCACGCTTCCCTATCGCTTGGTTTAAATTGTATATTTCGCAAACACAGACTCGAACTCAGAATTCCTGTTGATTGATGATTTGCATATAGGGCTTTACCCACCTCCAGATCGTATCTATCATGCCAACGGAGACTTGGCATATGGGAAAACTACCCTATACGGAATATCATCTATTGACTTGGCCTTAGATCTTTGTTAGCACTCGAGATTTGTTAAGCGTAGATGACTGGCTAAAAATATATAAATATTTCTGTTTTTCTTTCGTTCAACACTCTCGATTTGTGAGTCAGCAGCCGGTTTGCACTCAACGTGGCTGCTGCAGTTACTCCATATTGGCTAAAAGTTGTTTCTGCTCATAATTACCTGCGAGTTAAGACGAGGACCAATGAGGAAACATGGTTTAGTTTTTATTTTTCTTAATGCGTCATTCACAAGAGCACTGAAACTAATATTTTGTTATTAACACGAATTATTCGCGAACCACACAAAGACGTTGAAACGAAATGGAAGGAATTAAAGTTGAGCGCGAACACGACCGCGAAGGCATCGAGTCGATCTTAGAATGAAACAATTGAAAACCTCTCCGGGGTATTTGAGGGGCCGCAAAAAACAAATGCAAGTGGAATTCAGTGGGGCAAAAGCTTTTCCCAGCCACCCCGTCCCCCCACTACCACCCAGAGGAAAACTTTCGTTTGGGACGCCTCGTCGGCAGAGCCACCAAAGGGGCACTAAAAAGCCAACGGCGACTGCGCTGCCATGTACACAGGTGTTTTGGCCATTATTTCGGTTTATCGTTTGCATTCACAGTAGATTATTTAATAGGAAGGTGGGCATAATTGGTTCCCCAAAAAGCTTCGGGTTACACTGAAAAAAGGATCTGCCACGTCAATTTCAAAACAAGAATGTCCTTGGGTTAAGCGAAACTGATAAATAGTGGGGAAAAAACATAAACAGTTCATGAAATATGTTTGGTAAAAACCCGAAGAAATCAAAATGAAGTTGATGAATAATCTTATTTTATCGCAAGTACATATATAAATATGTAGATTCTGAACGAATATGCTTTCTATATGGATTTTCCCAATCATTATAATCTTTAATTGCTCCAAAGATCAAAATAAATAAATCTAGGCTTTGTGCGGGGGACTCACCTAAGTCAAGGAGTGATCTGAAAACTTGTTATATGCATTGATCACACGAACTGCTAATAATTGCTGATACCTGAAAATATTTTAACACAAACCAATAAATACACTATGCACTTTCAGTTTCTGCGGGTTTTCAGATGTCTTCCTTTTTCAGTTCTTTATTAGAATTTCGAAAAAAGAGGCCATTATGTAAATTTTTTAAATGGAAACTATTTTTTGTAGTTGAAAAATTGTTAGCACACACACTGAAGCGCCAACTATTACAGAAACCGGTTGCGCTTATTATTTATATACATATAATATAAAAAATAATTTCTTTTCTTGTCTCCTTTTTTTTTTTTGATTTTGGCGCGGGCACAAAGCGGGTGGCGATTATATCGGAATAACAGTGGCAATAACAACAAAGAAAACGGCAAAACTTGATGGGAGGAGAACAGAAACAGAAACTAATGAAAAGCTAAGAAATCGAGAGAGAATGTGACGTCGTTTTAGGGAATTCCGGGCTTTATGCTTATGCGATCATCGCTCGATCGGTTTTGTTTTTGTTTTTCACCAGTGGCGGCGGATTTTAATTTTAATATTTTTTTGTTTTCGCGCTCTCCCTCTCGTGTCTCATGCTTTCGGTTTCGACGTTGTTTTTGTTCAAAATTTGTTTTTGGTAATGCCCGTGATGTCTCTGGTTAAGTTTTTTCGATGTGCCGTGTAATCTAATCGGTAAAACGCTCGTTTTTAATCGAAATTATCAATACGTGCGCCGTGTTATTTGCTTTTATAAGGGTATTGCGATACGTTGGCTGTTGTTTTATTTTCTCGTACTTCAAAAGCAAGTGAAACTTTCGTAGGCCAATTGAATTTATACGTTTTTGTGCAGCTCTTTTACTTTTTATTTTATTTTTATCTCATCACACAGCTCGTGCACAGGTTTTCTGGTATTCCAACCTGTCTTCCCGAGAGAGCGACAAAATCTAAAGCTTTGAGCACGTCGAAAAGGTAAATAAAAGGTATGTAGTACCACGGAATCACGCACAACCGATCACGAAGCCAGCGAGTTGAAGAATAACCGACTAAAATAAAAAGACACGGGCACAGCGAAACTTTCAATATAAAGACACCGCCGAACGGCTAAGCTTTTGTGGAGTAGCAGCAGCGGTGGCGACGAAAACCACTCTGCGAAGATCCAAGCTAAGCTTGCAAGAGAGCTAAAGAGACTCGAGGCTTAAAAGAGAGCGCCAAAACAAAGTCGGCTTCTGTTTTTTCTGTAGCTGTGCTGAGTCACGTAAGGCCTAAATAGTCGCTCGAATTTTCCAACAAAAGCTTAGCACTTGTTTCTTCCAGCTAATAGAATTCTTCCTACCGGATTACAGCTGAAGAATCTTCAAAATGTTCAAAATAAAAAAAATTTATAAGACCTATAATACACAGGCCAATATTTCTTCGAGTGCTTAAAGATATGACTCATCCTCTCGACTGACTGCCTCGGAAAAGCTTTTCCGCTTTTATGAATGAAAATACACGAAGCACTCGATATCCATGCCTGTGTGACTTGAACCCATCCGCCTCCCAAAACCTCCCAGTCCTCCCCAAATTTGCCCAGACTGGGAGGCTTGAATCAGCGTACGATTCCTGGAAAAAGGATATTATCCTGCGCCGGCATTTGTTGTGGCCTTTATGTCCTACAGCAGAGGGTCCCGATGCCGTGACTCACTTGTTCCGTGTTCTGCATTCCGGAGCAACTTTCGCTTTCTCGACGAACTCTGACATTCGAGATTCCGTTTTCCACTGAACGTGATAAGTTGCTGATTCATTTTGAACTTAAATACTCAAAACTGCATAGAATGGTATATAATGTATGTAGTTACTCACACTGATCTGGGCCAAATAGCCGATAAGAATATTTTATAGAAAATTTCCAGGAAATAAAATGTATACAGACCCTGATCGGACCCCTTTAATATGTGGTTTGTTTCTTGATATTCAAATTTATAAAAGGTTCTGGAAGTGGAGGAGAATGTGGTGTATTCCAAATAAAACATGCACCAGGTATCCCCACATGAGCTAATCCCAAATAAATAGAAATTATGTCAAATGTTTGTATTGAAATTCCACAACAATTTCAAGAGGATTGTGGTAAGGGTACGGAGCGGACCTAAGCCAACTCCCAATGCCTTGATGGCACGAACGAAAAACACCACAAAAACACACTCAGTTAATGGAGTCCAGACATCGATCAAACAGCAGTGGAGAATGTCCCACACCCCTGGTAAACCTTTGACCAATTGCAGAGGGTTTTTCATGAAAATCACGCGATATTTATCCAGTCCCAGAAAGGTAATGCCTCGTGGAGATGGGCAGGTCCCCCATTATAACCCGACACGTGCTAAGGGAGTCACTTGGCATATATACACATGTAGCAGAGGTATTACAATACGACATTATTGATTTTTCCGGTTGTCGGGGTCTCGCCTTGGCGATTTAAACTCTTTGAACTTCCTGTGACACGTGTCCTTGACAGCGGGAGGGCAACTAACCCTACAATGTTGGTGCTAGCTGTTCAATGTGAAGGTAACTGAGGATTTCAGAGGCGTGTGCCTTATTAAGTTATCCCTATTAAAGTATTAATTGAATAATTTATATTCGATGTTAAATATAATCAAATTTTTCAAAAGGTTTTAATTATATTTACCTTTTTAAAATCTGTAAACCACCGCCTCTGCCAAAGAGTCCTGTCTAAAGTGAAGGTCTTCCTACCATTGAACTTTGAATGAGTCAACATTAAAATTGTCTCTAAAAGGTTCCAAGAAATATAGTAAGGACTTAACTAGAAAAGGACTATGGGTGACAATGTATATGAAATTACTGGAAACGATTTATTGTTATAAAAAATAATAAATAAACAAGTCGATTTTAAAGGTTTTGCGGGTCCTGGATCCCTTTTAATTAGAGGGTATATCCAACAGAAAATCCTTGAGACCTCGGAGCTCTGGTTGGGTCGGAAAGGGTGTGCGTGCAATTCGCCAGTTAACCTCCGATGACCTTGGCCGATTCCGGGTATTTCTTGCGAAATAATCAATGCCCAAGATTTATTCGTGGTAGGCTGGGAAAACAGGCAAAAACCTTTCATAATCCCATTTAGGGCTGTCATATAACGAAACCTCACAACAGACCAGTCCCTTTTCCAACTACATATTTACAAATTCAGTAAGGAATGTAATAAATTATTATTTTTTTTCAACTTTTTTAATACGCTTCGAGAAAAGGCGTTCAGTCCTCAAAAATTATAGTTTAGTTATCAATTTACGAAATTGGTGGACTAGCAGTATCCGATCCCTCACCTAACGCAAAGATGGACGGCGACAAGAACGAGGTGATTCAGTGCCAGTGCGACAGCTACCCCGAGATTCCCCATGGGTGGGTGCTGCCAAAGCCGGAGCTCTGGACCACGGACTCGCAGCGCCAGACTGTGTCCAGCATGAAGGTGTTCACCACCATAATGCTACACGCCTGGCGCCAGAGACGGGAGGAGGTGCGTCACCTGCAGAAAGTTGTCCAAAACCTACAGACACGAGTGAGTTTTAATCAGATTTTATTTAATCTTTATTTATTATTTATTGTTCCCAGTCCATGAAGACAAAAAATAAATTGCACGTTTGCGACACTTTGATACGAGTAGAAAAGAAACGAAACACAGAACTGCAGCTACAATTGAAACAATCTACACTTGACATTGACCGGGTCCGTGCATCCTGTGAAACACTTGCCACAACAGTCTACAACCTTACCACAGACAAGATGAAACTCCACACGAGCCTGCAACTGCGCAAGAAGGAGGTGAGTTAGCAGGACGAAAGTGACTTTTCTTTTTTAATATAGGTTTAATGACAGTATGAAAATCTGGAAGAGATCTCAAATCAGACCAAGAAGGAGCTATTTGGGGCCCTAATGCAGCAGAGGAATCAGCAACACGATCTCTGCGAGCAACAGCGTTTGGCCCAGAAGCTCCAGAGCGAGAATAAGCAGTTGATTAGCGAGGTGGTGCTTATGGAGGACAGGGAGGCCAAGTCTAAAAAGGCACAGGATTGGTACCAAAGGGAGATGTCCCGGAAGGACGAACTAATTCGGACAATGAACGGGGAGATTGCTTCATTTGTAGAGAAAATGCGAACGTTAGCAAAGTAAGAAGCGTCTATTTGGAAATGGAACCTCTCTAATCCTCTAACCCCTGATCCCTAGCCAAAATCGTGAACTGGAAACGCTACGCGAGGACAAGAAAAGGATGGACGCTTTGATTGCGGAGCTCCGCGAGAAGATTAAGGCGCTCGAAGTCCAGAATCGCTCCAGCTCCAGCTTCTTCAGTTTTCAGGGATCAATGTCGAACAGCGTCAGTCAGGTGGGAGCTCAACGATTGGTGTGCCTCACAAGGAATGAGATCTGGAACAGGTTCCGTAACTGTTCAACCAGGATGTTCTATCTCTTCTGGTTCACACTGCTGCCTGTGCTACCAGTTTCGATCCACCACTAGATTAATAGTAGTTATAGCTAGGTAAAACAAAAAACAGATCATTTTATTTTGTCTATTAAAGAAAAAAAAGTATAATTAGGTTTTATTTTAAACTCATGGACAAATTCGTGGAAATGTGAGCTTAAAAAGGTGACGAATTCGCTACCAATCAATGATTAAATGTTATGGCATAAAAATAGTATAAAAATATTGAATAAATATTGGTCAAATATAAAAAAATATTTTGTTTAATAAGATTTTCTGAAAATAAAAGGAATAACTGAAAATTAAAATCTTCCCACCAACAGCCAGCAAGTGTCATAGTTCGACGGAACACGGACAAACTCTAGTTGCTAGTTCACTTGTTTTTATTTTTTTTTTATATTTTCACTCTTTTTGCCGATTTTTACCATTTATTTGTAGTTGGAGCTTTAAACTTAAATCTTTATAGTCTATAATTACTTACTTTGTGGATACAGTTCAAGTTTAACAATGGAGTAATAAAAAATATGTTCACACGCTTTCGAAATACGTCCGCCGCTATTTCCGTCCGCCATGATTTGTCCGCCATATTTGGTCGACCATTTTGATTAATTCATAAGCTGCCGCCGTAAGAAAACTCAAATCGAATAAATATTTTCTAATTTCTTTATTTTCACATATTTTGCAATAAGTATTTTGTATAATTTATGTTATGGGTTATCCCTTGCACACTCTGTTGCATTTCTCATATGTCCTCAGTTACCACGCGAAAAGTTAATTCACTTTTATCGTAAAACTTACATTAAATATCGTTCAAATCTTAAATTGCTTTTACACTTACAATCTGCACTCTTATTATTTGTATCTGCTTTTAGATCTGTGAAATAGAAAACTATTTTCCTCTTGTTTGCTCTTGGTTTACTATGTTTCGTTTATCAATGGTCTCTAAGTTAAATATCCTTCTGTGGAGTTATTTTATAATATTTATGTAGTATGCATATTGGCTATCAATATTTGGCTTGCTGGGCGTTCGATCGATCGATGTATGAGTTGAATTTCTTTTACGGACTGTTTGCTTGGACACCAAACTTAAAGTGAGTCGAGTTTTATTTGTTTTCAAGTGAGTTGAGTAAATAGACTTTGTATTCTTCGCTCGCAAAAAGGGACGGTAAAATTACAATAAAATCATTTTGAAATATGTATGCAATTTGTTTTGTTCGCTTGTTACTCGTTCGGTATTCGGTATTTGGTATTACCTACTAACGATCATAATATAAATATATTTACAATTGGTTAGAGTTCTTCATATTCTTGTGGCATATGTATTTCATAAATAATTTCTATAGGCAACGCATCCATGGACGTTGTGTCTCAGTGTGAATGTATCAGTGTGTTTATTAAATATAAATTCAATTTAATGGCTCGGTAATTTACACAATTTACGATTTTACGATCTTGTATATATAATTTTTATGTAGTTTATCGATCTCTTCCGATTGATTGATAACAGAAAAACATCAGTAACCCAAAAAAGAAGCAACAAAGATGGGAGTTTGGAGTTTGCTGGAAGGGTTTGGGATCTTGAATAGACACTACTACAGAAAGTGCTCTGGCTGCTGTCGCTACTTTTGTGATCAATTAGCTACGATAATAATATCTATTTAAACTTTAACGCTTTCTTGTTATTTGTATGATAGTTAAGCTGCATAGTTAATTACTTTTCGTTTAAAGAATACATTCTGTTTAAGGCTGCTTAATTTATAAATATTTTCTACAGCAACAAAAGAAACAAAATGCAATTCGGTTTTATACCTTGTGTGTTGCAATTTATTAATTGAATTAAATGATAATGCACAAATCATAAGTTAATATCGGCAATTATTGCTAATTAAACACAAACAAAAACTAAGTTTTTTCTTCATTGCAAATCATAGTTATTTTTCTACATTTTCATTTTCTTTATTTGGAGTCGATATGTCGCCCCATATATACGAAATCATTATCATTTAGAATCGTCTTTGAGACGTAGCAACATGCTACACAATCCAGGGTATTTAAATATATATTTCAGTCGTGTTCGACCAAAAAGCGGGCATTGTATTCTCTATGGGCCCTTCTGGAAATACCGCCAATTAATACATACAATTTGGTTTCCAATTTCAATATCGTTTGTTCAACATCAACTTAATAATCGTTTTGGTTTTTTTTCGATTTTTAGTCGCTTGCGCACAGCGTTGATAACAAAATCATATTTTCAACGCGAAATTTAACAAAACGGAAATCGAATCAAACTAAGGACTCGTCGAATACATATACGTACTTCTGTTACAATTCTTTACGTTTTCGTTTCAATCAGTTTGCTTATTATTTTATCTTATTTCCGTTTTTTTTTTGTTTAATTAAATTAATTGGACGTTTAAGTAACTAACCGTTAATAATCGTTGGCTGCCTTCTGTCTAACGCAACACTTTCGTCTAACTAAACTTTCAATAAATACAAATACAATACAAACAAATATAGTATAGATAGTATAGTTGGATAAAGTTGAATAGTTATAGCTTCGTTCATGGATGTCGGTCTCTCCGCTAGAACCTTACAACTTAAGCAAAGTATAAACCAAAGCCAAAAGCTTACGCTGCACGCTGATTTTATGTTAGAAGGGATTGGCGTTGCTGCTGGCTGGATTCCTGCTCGAGGGCCGCGTGTTGAACGAGGATCTGCCACTGGTGCCCCGCTGGGCGGGCAGAGGGCGGCGAGCGTGGCGCATTTCGCTGCAGAAAGGGAAGAACAATGCTTGTTAGTTGGTATTGGTTCTGGTTATTATCAAAAAAGATCGATCCAAATGATAGTTTGTAACTAAAATTTATTTGATCGATCCAACACTAAAACTCTAATATTCAAATCAGCGCACAGCAGTTTCTTGTCTATATGGTTAGGCGGATTCCAGCAGCAGGTTATCAGGCGGGCGGGCATGCAACACATTCTCTGCCACAGGCAGATGCTTACCGAATGCTGGAGTCTCAGGGGATTGGAGGATAAAACATGGGGGATGACTAACTCTATTTGTGAGAGGCATATGTGTGGAGTGATATATATTTGTTTTGGGAAAGTGAAGATGCAGCTGACTTTTAACGACCCAAGTGCACCCACCGATCCATTTCCATCTCCTCGAGACGCTGTGTAAGAGCCAGCTTCTGCTGGACGGCCAAGCGCAGCAGCTGGTTGAGAGTCTTCTTCTCCTCCTCGGCTGCCTCCAACTGGCGGTTGAGATCATCCACCTGGGTCACATACTCCTCACAGCGAGCGACGAACATGGCACGCAGACCTTAAAAAAAATTTTGATTAACAAAGATATGGAGAGGGGATTCAAATCATTTACTTGAGAAAGTGGCTGCATCTTCCTTTAGGCTACGCAGCTCATTACGGAGCTTCGACATTGTGTCGTTGACATAGATTTTCTCGTTCTCGTACTTTGACTTGAGATTGGTGAGGGCCACCTCGGCGGTTTGCTTGTTTGACTTGAGCACGTTGCGCAGGGTTCCGATTTGTTCGCGCTTTACAGACAGCAGACTCTTTAGTTTGACTATCTGTTCCTGGAGCTCCTCCATCTCCTCGGTGTTGACCTTCTCCATAGCTGAAAACACAACCATTAACCAATGCTGAAAAGAATTTTATGGTTGAGACATACCATCACCACCCTCGGAGCGCACTTTGTGTTTGTTTAGGTCGATGGTATGCTCCACGGCGGTCTTCAAATGCTTGATCTGGTCGCTGACAGTGTCCACATGCTTTTTGATCTCCACGGAATCCGCCAGACCCTGAAGGTCCTGAATAATCTGGGGCTTGGCAGTAAACACATCCGATTTGAACTGAGACTGGATGGCAGTCAGGGAGTCGTTCTCGAAACTGGAAAATCACAAGCAATAATAATTACCACGGCATAGAATTCCTTAACACAACAAACCTCATGTCATCGCTCTTGTGATCCAAGAGGACGCGCGTGGGCGTCTCGCCATTCACCATACAGACAAGGTGATACAACTGGGCCAGGTCGTCGCTTAGAGCCACCAATGTGCTGCGTGCTGATCCCAAACTTTGGCCGGCATTCTGGGAGATGTGAGTCAGAGTCTCGACGTCACTTTGCAGATCCAGGGACTTTTGCTCCGTTGATAGAAGCTTGTTCTTCAGGTTGGTCACCTCGTTGCGCAGTGTGGTGGTGGCATCCGTGTAGTTGAGACCCTTTTGCAGTTCAGCAATGTCAGTCTTAAGTCCGTCGATCTCCTTGGCGGAGAGCGTGAACCAATTGGCGTATTGCGAAATGACACCTCGGAGCTGTTGCTCCAGTTCCTCCCTCTTTTGGTCTTCCTTGCCCTGCTCCTTGACATCGATCTGCTTCTTGAGTTGAACCAGAGCATCGACATGTGCGGCCAAAAGGGCCAGGCGGGACATGAAGTTCTGCAACTCATTTTGTGACTTGTCCAGACTAGACTGGGCGTCTCGAAGGTTGGTCTTTAGCTGGGTCTTTTCGCTCTCCATGCTCTCCAGCTGCTTCTCCAACTTCTTCAGCTCGTTAAGGTGAATCTCGGAGAAGAGATTAGTGCCGTCGGGCGACTTTAGTTCGGTGGTCAGGTCGGCTTCCAGTCGTTTCAGGGCCAGATTATCTTCCTCGCCATCCGAGTTGTTGCTGGCATTGTCCTCCATGTTGCTGCGAATGCTGTAGGCTAGGTTGCTGATGTGGTACATAGACTCTCGGTTGAGGTGGCCATCAAGCTCCTTTTTAAGTGCATACTTGGCTTCACGTTCACCCTGGTGGTTAAAAAATGAAGTATGTATTTTAAGAGCACATTTGAAAGATGAAATAATCTTACCTGCAGGGCCTCCAGAGCCTCCTCCATCTGTTTCTCGGCAATCTTCTTTAGATTCGCCAGCTCATCGACCTGTTGATTAAGAAGCTCAACCTCTTCGGTGAGACGGCGGATCTCGTGTTTGGCACCTTCAAACTCAACCTGAAGACCAGAATCAAAATGTAATATTTAACTTTTTTGGTTGGATAAAGTCTGTTACCTGTGAGCTGCGCAGGTTGGACACCTGCTTCTGCAGCGATATGTTCTCCTCCTCCAGCTCGGAGTACTCACTAAGCATGCGCGTCTCCCGGAACTTGAGATCCTTCAGCTCCGACTTTAAGCGCACCCGTTCAGCCTCACTGTCGCTCTTGTCCCGACCAAAGTCGGAGTTTTCCTGCAGCATCCTGTCGCGTTCGTTGCGCACCCTCTCCAGTTCGTGGCGTAGCTGCTTGATCTCGTTCTCCAGATCGAATATCTGCATGTTGAGGGACGTCTCCCGGGCAGCTGACTCGTTAAGAAGGGCATCCTCTTGCTCGATGCCTGTTTTATTGGTCACCTTCTGTGAGGTCTGGAACTTGGTCAGTGCCTGGAACAAGAGTAGCGAAAACAAAGGGCGTTACAAAGTGAGCTCAAAGCAAAGTAATCAGAAAAGTTTTCAGTCTGCCCACTGAATGCCTGCGATTTTATTTGCATTTGCATGCCCCACACGGGAGCAACTGGGAGGGAGGAGCAAATGTGGCTGGGCGTTGGTCACTGGAGAGCCTTTTTTCTGCCCGCTTCGGTGATAACAGGCTCGCCTTTCGCAAGCCGTCTGTTTTTATTAAATTTCTTATTAAAGCTTAACCGGAGAGGGTATGGAAAGGTTTGGTAAACTAATATTTTGCAGGTCCTGTAGTTTGTAATATTAAATTAAAGTCTCCTTCCCGTTTTAAATTAATAGCATCGCCGTAAAAAGCATAGTTAACTAACCACGATTAATAATTATGACTACAGAGTGCTGTGTAATTATTTATTCCCTCTGCAGATACGTGCCTCCCCAAGGGGCAGATGCACTCTCTTTAGGAGAGATTCCATGCTCGCTGACCGGCAATTATTGGATTTTGTTAATTGCGACGGAAAGCCGCCTGAGAGCACATAAAGGTTAACGCTGGTCAGAGACACTCCCAGCGCCCTGAAAAGGAAACACGAATACGGAATGTTTATAGGGGTCCTGGCCAAGCCCTTAACTGGGCGCTGGAGACCCGTCCACGTGGTGGGCAGCAGCGGGTTAAGGTGTGTAAAGAAGGCATAATCCTGTGGCGGCTTTAATTGAAATCTCATCCCCCAACAGTCGCTCGTCTGGCATATTTTGAATGGCGGCCATTTGGAGTACGTGCTTCACAAGTTCCACCAACATCATCATCACCATCATCATCGTCGTCGCCGTCGTCATAAAAACTGGCCCCAAACAAAAATCTCAAGTGGAAAACCACGAATCAAGGATTTGGTTGAAAAAAGGGAAACTACATTAAGTTGTGGGAAAACTTTCTTTTGACGATTTCCTCCTAAATGCCGCGTAATTAGCAAGTCTCTGTTCCAGTTTCCATCCCACATCCTTAAGCCAGGCCAACCTTTTCATTCCTACCCTTTCAGGCCCTATAATTATTGTTGGCTCTGGGATGTTGTTTTTGCAATCTCAATTTGACAATCCCACACCCACAACAAGGCAAACCGAAGCCCCCTTCCACCCACTTTTAAGCCAAGTGCATTTCGTTAATTAGTGTAATCCGAAGAAGCGGCGCGGGCGTGGGTCTACTAAGAGAGAAAGCAAACAAAGGCCGACCGAGGCGAGTCCAAAGTCTCGGATGGAATTTCAGCTGCCTAAAGCTGTCACACATTCTTGCAACAGAATTGCAAGGCGCCTCTTAAATGAGGGCTGGATAAAGACAAAAGGGTATGGGACTGAGGGCAGGAATTCTGTGGATGTGGAAGAGCAAGTGCGAGATAATCATCAGACAAAAGTTCTGTCACGACGGAAGCTTATTAAAGCATTCCCAAGCCCTAAAACATTTATAGAGGTAGCCTGGTCCTATCAAAATATGTCCATTGCATGAAGTATTTCTCTCAGTGTAATTATGCAGTACAAAGCGACTGTTCCAATCAATATTCACATCTTAGAGATAAGGAATTAATGACAAAGAGTGCTCTGCCGATAAGAAACAGAACTTTGGGCTTTCATTACGAAACACTCCAAAATAAACAGAACCCAAAATGTTTTTCCCAGTGCACAGGAGTCATCTATGGTTCAACAGGCCGCAAACAAATGGCGGCATAAACTTTATGCAAATTAGAAAAGATTTTTAATTAACTCGAGCAAATATTAACACAGTTCAGAGGGCCAAACAAGAGCAAAGCAGACACACTACACTTGCGAAGGGCCGTCTCCTCCCACGCCTCATCCGCCTGCACTTTGTATCTGGTGGATTGCTCCACAATTCTGCTGTGTTGGGGATTGGAATGCGAGAAAGATCCCGTCTAAACGGGCTAAATGTGGGATGGTGGAGGGCTGCACAGGGAAAAATACAAAAGGTCTTTCATTTACTATAATCCAAACATGATGATAAAGTTTCCTAAGATACTCTACAGTGTAAGGGGACGATGCGATTAGGGAATCCCTGGACTAGCAGCAACAGCAGCTGTTGCCGTCAGCTCGCCGGATGACTGCAATGAGGCTTCTTCTGGCCGGGGCCCACTAAAGATAGACCAGATTGCCCACATTATGACGGCGGTGAGCAGAATTTTGGAGCGCACAGTGTGGTGTGTATGCCGGAGCACTTAGGTGGCAAAACAACAAACACGTCAATGGGAGACTATAACAATTTCCTCCTGGTCAGAGGAGTGGGTGGCCAAGAGGGTGGCTATTGGTGGGCTAGTGGGCTGGTGGCCTACTCCCCCACTACCACTACCCAGTGCTGATAAAGTATGCCATGAATGACTGAACAGATTGTGCTGGGCGACACCACGCCCAGTTCGTTAACGGATGACACAAACCTCGCAGCCCGCCAGCTCCACTGTCCTGGAACGCATGAAATTTAAATGTGAAAAGCAGCCCCCAAATGCAACAATAACCGCTTACATGGAGAGAAACCTTAACTGATTGAAAATTATGTTGGTCCGGCATTTGAGGGATTTGTTTCAGTGTACCCTAGGTGCAGGCTGTGCACAATTTTAAGCCCACGCAGAGGGAATGGAAAATGGGAAATGGCAAACGGAGAACGAACGAGGCATTTGTGGTCGTCATGTCAATGCACGAGCTTGACACTCTCTCTCTTTGTGAATTGGAAATGTCGCCAAAAATGAGAAAAGAAACTGCGAGTGCGACCAGAAAAGCGACTAAAAACTGCAGGCGGCAAATTGTGAAAATGGGTTTGCCGGAGAGTCTCCTGGTCTTGGTCTTGACGTTGCGGAAATTTTTAAGCATGGAAGCTGACACAAAAGAACTCAAATTACGCTCTTAACGAAATGGGAATCCATGAAATACAGAACAGAATACCCTTTAGTTTGGCGCACTAAAAGGATACCCTGGGTAATCCTATTATACTTAACCGCACCCGTGAGTGTGCTAACAAAGGATGTGCATTTTAGGCAAACTTTGATCACATGTGCGTGGAACTTTTTAAGTGCTTTCTAAATAAAAAAATGTATATGTTTACATTTTTAAAGACGGAGTTGAAAAAAGGAACAAAAGGAACAAAATTACAAGATCAAGCATCAGCAAAAGTCCTTGAGAGAACTATAAAAAAGGAAATAATAACCATTCGCTCCTGCTGTGAATCCTTTTCGGAATCTAATGCCTGTCTGTTGCATAATGCAGTCTGCATATCCTGGCAACTATCTCGAGCGCATTCAACAGCCAATAGTCATGTAGAATAGTGGCCACATTCCAAACCGTGATGATAATGGTGGCTCATTGGATTTGGCCAAGTTCCAATTCCGAGCCAATTGGCCTCTGGGCCCTTAAAGGGGGCAGGGCTTGAAGTTTGCGCAAATAAATTGCATCGTCATTATGCAGGACAATCACAGCTCTGCAGGACCAAAGTTCGCAGCTGGAAAACTGCAATTGTCACAACAGTTGCCCTTGCATCCTTGCCCAGATTTTTGCTCATCATCGTCGCAAGTCTGTGTACTTTACATTTTCATTGCTTGCAATTCATTGCAACGGCCTCTGGGGAAGTAGTGGCAGGAAAAAGGGTAGTTGGAGGTGGGCTGTGGGAGGAAAAGCTCCAGTTGGCGGGAAATACAACACTTTTTCCTACTCATTTCCTTTCTGGCAGGCCAGACAAACAGCTCGGGCTCTGGTGCTGCCTGAGAGACGGAAACATGTTTTGTCAGTGCTCGAGCGCCACATTTAACCCTTGCCAACCCCAACAGCCAGCTTAACCCGCCCGCACCCATCCTAGTCCATTGTGTCCTGTCTGAGAGTTGTTGCTGCTGCCAGTTTGATTGCCGTAGAATTGCAATTTGCGCCAAAAGAACAGAACATCAGTGTCAAATCATTATAATTTTTTCTTATCTTTTTTGTTTTGTCGGTTTTGGTTTTATCCTCGTCCTTGCTCCTGTCGCATCCTTTAAGCGAGGCCGCTTTGATGTTGCTCTTGTTGTTCAAATTGTTATCGTCTGGCTTGGATTTGTGAAGGATAAGCATTTGGCTTAATGTACCGGGCCATAAA
This sequence comes from Drosophila varians, assembly GCA_018150405.1. Taxonomy (NCBI): domain Eukaryota; kingdom Metazoa; phylum Arthropoda; class Insecta; order Diptera; family Drosophilidae; genus Drosophila; species Drosophila varians. Next base: position 5,828,685 of record JAECWK010000125.1, read on the forward strand.
TTGAAGCGGTATTTAAGCCAAGTGTTGGAGAATTAGTTTCTGGGATTGTGATTAATCGAATGCATTTGGAATAATTATCATTTTGAATCCAATCATCTGTGGATAGTTTGGAATAAGGTTTCAATGCGACAAATATTCCATCTACCATCTTTAAGTTATAACAAATTATAAAAACTTGGCTTCGTTTATTACTGCCAAGCCCAACCGTCATATAATGCCATTAATTATTACATTTCTGGTAAAAGTTTTCGGGGTAGAAAGTAGCAAAGTGGCACCCACAGACCCCAATCTACGCAGGACACGGGAATGCTTGCACTGAAGGGAGTGTCCTTGGTGGTGGCGCGATGCGAGCCATAAAATATGGCCATCACACACTCACAACACAGGACATGGCTAACACATATGTATATGGTCTACATGTGTTGGTGCACTGCGCTCCGTCGTCCATCGTTCGTTTTATGGCTCTTGTTTCGGGGCCTTTAATTGCCGCAGTTACAATCGCCCAAACAACAACGTGTTTTCCTTTTCTGCCATTTCCCTCGAAAATGTTGCTGCACTAACTCTGATTCTGATTCTGGTAACTGAATAAATTGCCAAATGCGGGTGACAGTTCTCCCGCCTGTCTAACGTCCTGAAAAGTGGGTAAATATTTGTTTTGTGGTGGTCCTGCATTTGCCAATTTGCAGTCACAGTGATGGCTTTAAAATTTGCACGAGCAGAAGGAATTATTGTTTTGGTTAGTTTTAATTATTACGTTGCGGGTTGAATTTTGAAACTATAAACAGACTTTTTCTATTCGGTCTCCACTAGGCCTCTCTCTAATAATTCTACAGACCCAGCATAATCCAATTCCTATCAGGATCAGGAAAATATTCACGCCTTTGGCTCTTGACAAAATATTCGATTAATTTTAGTAAGCTAATTTTGGTGGCATTGCCTCAAGTCGAAAACTTGGCTCCCTTTGACTCCGGTCCCGTCACCGCTGATTTATGTCATTCCTTCCCGGGGTCGCCCACGGCTGATGTCTTGATTACAAGTGGAAATATGTCCCCCTGCTTCCTTCTCACTTGGACGCCACGCCCGCCCACTTTTTGCAGCCACAGTGGGGGGACAAGAAATGCCCGCAGTGACGTTGTCGTCGACATTGCGAAAATTTTTAATTTTAAGCATCCATTAAAATGGTATGGTGTGTTTGGGTGCGGGTGTGGGTGTGGGTGTGGACTAAAGAGGGCTGCTGGCTTTAGTTCTCGCACTCTTTTTTGTGTTCTCGTAAAAGTTCAGTTGAGTTCAAATCCAACAAGCTGGAAACTATCAAGCGGGGGTCCCGTACAAGTACGCCCCACCTGTCGGACAATTAATTGGCATGCTTTTTGTCCTCTACGCATAGAAATGCATGAATATACAAACGTGTGTATGCATATGGGGTATTGTAAAAGGTGTTTTTGCATCAGTGTGTGGTGACAGGTGTGAATGCCCCCATTACGTTGTACTCCAGATCTTTGAACTCTCCGTATTATGAAATGTTTAGCTGGGGTCATTATCTTCATACACAATTACTTAATATTGATTATACATTTGCATAAAATAAATGCTTGATTTTACATAGAAATGAATCTACTTATAAGCTTTAAAAACCCAATCTATTCTGGATTTAATTACCTGCTGAACAAAGGAAATACTAGTTTGAAATGTCCCTTTCAGTCACAACTTCGGTGCCTGGAGTCCGCAGCCGGTGGAAATTCCAGCGGAAATGCCAAACGATGGCGACGACTAATTGGAGACAATCGCCGGAGGAAACGAGGGCAGGAAGGGCCAGTGGCGCTAAAGGTAGGTGCAAAATGAAATGGCAAAAATAGATTGGCCAAGCTGGCCCGGGCTTTTAAGCTGAAATAATGTTTACAAATCGAGCGAGATCCGTTGAAGCTAAAAAGAAGAGAGAACAAAGAGATGGGGCTTGTGGGAGCTGGAGAAAAAGAGTGTCCAGTGAGGCGGCTTAGGGTACCGCTAGGAAACAAAGCTACGTTGGAAATACACTAAACTAAAATGCCATAAAACGTAATTTAGCAATTTACATATTTGCCATAAAATTCATAGCTTAAACATGACTTTTTTCTGAATGTTATCACCTGCCAACCAATTCTGGGAAGCTCCACTGTATATAGAAACAGCACGTGACCATATGGTCAGCTCCATGATCAGCGAGTTGATCGCAATTATTTCTGCTAGACTAGAGGCCAGACATCGCAGAAGAGAGTGCCTGAGCTGGAGAAGCATTGAAAATCGAGGAGGCTCCCACTGACCAACAGGTGAGCGAGTTAATTTGCCAGCAAGACAAATTGGTGGCGATTGTGGAAAGGTATTCTTTGTCTGTATTCCATAGGTGAGTGTCGGTGTGCCAGTTGGGCGAGCAGATAAGCGGCGACTGCTTAGAAACAGATCAGCGAGCACAGTGGTGCCCACTCGGAGATGGATTCGGGTACAAGAATTACCAATTAGATTTTACTTTGCCCTTAGCAGCCACAAAACAGGTTATAAAATGACTCACATAGCGCATTCCAAATGTTTTCTTAATGGGAAATTCGCATGTAGGATTTCCAGTTTCGCACTCACCTCCTGGGTAATGTCCAGTTCGTGGCGTGTGTTGTCATAGAGTGTCTCCAACTCCTCGCACTTCTGCTGCAGCGCCGACTTCTCCTCTAGCAGCGACAGACCATATTGGGCGGACTGGGCGCTGGCGGATGAGACTTGGTCCAATTCCCGTGTCAGGCGCTCCACCTCCATGCGCAGATCCTGGAGCGTCTGGCTCTGGGAGCCATTTTCCTCGGCACTGGCGCTGGACATGATGGATCACCTTGCCTCGTGGATGAGGAAGTGCGGGGGGAGGGTGGACGGTACAGCCGCCGGTGGGCGTGGCAGGTGCTGTTTACGGAGCTTATTGCTGGTTTCCTGGGCGGAATCGTTGATTCTTCTTGGTATTTTGCAAAGTTCTTCTTCGGTTTTTGGAGGGAAATCGATAAAGGTGTTACTCTTGTGTTTTTGTTTATGCCGGACAAGCGGAGAAGCGAGTTTTTCTTTTTTTGGGGGGAAGGGAGCAGCCCACTAACACACACACAAAACGACAACTCCGCTCCGCCTTGTGTGGGTTGCGTTTCACCTTTTCTCTTTTTTCTTAGTTTTTTTCGTTTTTTTGCGAAACGGAATTGGTGGTGTTCTGCGAAAGAAAACCAACGAACAAGTGTGTGGCACTTAATGGCCAATTATCCGTTATCCGTGAGCTTTTACTAGCAAATAATTCTGCACAGCTAATAAATAATTGGTATGTACATATGTAAATTCCAGCAGCGGCGCTTAAAACAGTTGGCAGCTAAAAAACGACAGCAGCAGCGACGCAGGAAGTGCTTTCAATTGACTCGAAAGCAGAGAAACACCGTCCAAATGACATCACACAAATTCCACTTTCGATTGGGGAGTGCGAGTTTTGCCCATTTTCATGGCATTTCCCCCAGCTTGCCCTTTACGTATTTTCGTTGCACAATTGCGGAGTAGACGGAAGAGTTTCTGACGGCCAAGCGGATTTTCTAAGCAAAAGTTTTTAAAATTTTATCCGCAATCACGTCCGACTCGCTTTATGTTTTGTATTTGTTTTTGTATTGGTATGTTAGAGATGGGATCATCCACGATATATCGTTAAATCGATTTTTCTTTCTGTTTTTTAAAAATGGTCAAGTTTGGTCCCACTGCATGTCTGTCACCCAACGAGAGAAAAACATCTAAAAGGAAAATCACATTTTTTTACTCACAAAAATACAAGTTAAACTAAAAATGACCGACGCTGTCCAACAAAGCTTTGTTCGAAGCTTCATCGACTATTTGAAGAAGCAGGTGGACCTGATGTCGCCGGACCAGGCGGAGAGCATTGAGGTGGCCATTCAGTGCTTGCAGGCGGCTTTCGACGTCGGCGAGGATGAGCAGGACGGAACTGGGCAGGACCTAGAGCAGGAGAGGACACAAAGCAGCACCTCGAGTGCCCCGTCCGGTGAGGGCGCTGCCAGCGGCAGCAATGTGCCCCCTAAAAACATAGACATGTTTGAGCTCTTCCAGTCGCTGTACATCGAGCGGAATCCAGAGTCCCTTGCCCTAGCAGACTCTATCAAAAATGAGGGCAACCGTCTGATGAAGGAGTGCAAGTACAACGAGGCCTTGCTTCAATACAACCGAGCTATTGCCTTCGACCCCAAGAATCCGATATTCTACTGCAATCGCGCGGCGGCTCATATCCGTTTGGGTGACAATGAGAGGGCCGTCACTGATTGCAAGTCCGCCCTGCTGTACAACAACAACTATAGCAAGGCGTACTGCCGGTTGGGAGTGGCGTACTCGAACATGGGAAAGTTTCCGGAGGCTGAGCAGGCTTACAGCAAGGCGATTGAATTGGAGCCGGACAATCCAAACTATCTCAGCAACCTGGAGGTGGCCAGAAACGCCCAGAACCAGGTGCCACTGATGTCGCAATTGTCGGACGGACTCAATGCTATGCTAGCCAATCCCACGATTAGGAATTGGTTCACCAGCGCCGATATTGATCTAGAGCAGTTGCAATCAATAAGCCAGAACCCGATGTTGATGAACTCGCTTGGACAGCTGTTTGCCAACATGCGCAATCCGACTGCTGCCGCAGGAGGAGCAGGTGGCGCTCCGGATGTTGGAGGTGCTCCCCCACAGCTCCCACCATTGTCGATGGAAACGCTGCAGCTTTTCCAAAACTACGCCACCCAATTGTTGGGTCACCAGCAGCAGCCAGGTGAAGGAAATGCCGACAATGGTCAGCAGCCGGGTAACCAGCCACCGCCGAGCATCTAGTGGGGCGCAATCCTAGCCAGGAACGGATAGATCACACCAGGTTAAGCTGGATACTATGATTACTGTATTTTAAATGTTTAAAAGGCTTCTATAACAATATAGATATATATATATATATTTTTATTAATGGTAATAAATATATACAAACATTCAAGATGCTACGTGGCCTTTTAAATGACGTTTTCCATTCATTTATACTTGTTTCCGTTTCCCTTGTACATTAATCCGAGGTTGGTATTGATATAAACAAATTTTTAATAGTGTAATGTTGCTTTTATTGAATTCAAAAATGTATGCTTTAAAATGTGAATTGGGTCTCATTTCTATGTGATACAATTGTTGCTTTTAATACATGTTCAAATAAAGACTAAGCCAAGGCGATTAGAACCATAGTTCAAAAACCATTAAACGATTGCCTCATGTAGGAAAAAATCATTAAGCATAGGCTGAAATTCACGTTTGTATATTGCAGGTTTTCGTTTAGTTTGTTACTCTTTCAAACTTATAGTAATTCATTAGACACAATTGATAATGGTGCGTGGATTTCAGTTCAAAACAACAACAGCGCCCCTTTTTGTTTGATGTAAAATGTTATGATGGCGTGGTGTTGTTTAAAAACAATGCTTACAAAAATAAACAATTTGCGAGATTTTGATTAAAAAAAGATTGTGGAAATAAAAATTCAACCATATTTAATGAAGGATTTTAGCTGAAAGTATACCAAAAGAGAAAGTTAATCGAAAAATGTGTTTATACTCACCAGCAGTCTGTTCATTCGTTTCTATTTAGTAGTCTGCTTGATAGCAAGATCATTAAAGTTGCATGTATTTTTATTCTGTACGAAGTTGAAATACTCTTATCTCAGATGATTGGTTTCTTTTTCTTTAGGACTAGGATAAAAGACCGATTTAGAGTATTGACTGCTGCTGCTGTTTCTTTGATTCAAATTTAATATTTGTTAAAGCGCCTATTCTTGTAGCCGCCACCACCGCCTCCTCGCTGTCTCGCCCTGTTGTTGTTTCCGAAATTCTGGTTTACTTTGTTGGAGTATTTTCCGGAAGGCGGAGAGTAGAACTTTTGATCGTTAGAAGGACGCGACTTTTTTTCCTGTTCCTGCTCCTTTTCCTTGCCGTTAGCTGCCGTTTTGTCCCCAAATGTAATGGGTGCGTGGCGTTTACCAAGCTTGTTCTGCCGATTCAATTTTTATAATTATTGATTCTTAACAGGATCAGTTGAATCTTACCGGTTTTGGCACAATCCAAGACAATACAATCTCATGTTTGAATATGGGTGGCGAGTGAAATAGATCACGAATCAAAACATTAATGTTAGATGTTGTCTTCAGAGCTGTCTGCTTCAATTGATTCTCCTCCGTCTTTAACTCTTCCCCTGACTTGCCCTTCAAAGCTTCTTCGAGTTTTTTAATGTAACTAAAAACAAGTTAAGATGAGCTAATAATCCAAATATTAAAACCCTAAGCACTTACCCCTGTGTCCCCCTGGCTAGATATTGCAATCTAGCACGAAAGTCTTTTAGTTTTTCAGCGTCCTCGACAAAGCTTAAGCTATTTGGATGTTTCTTGCCCAAAGTGTGAAGAGCGTACAGTAAGCACTCGGCATGTGAAAACTGAAACGATGGAGGAGTGTCCCCAAGATCCTCATCACTTAGCTTCGGCAATGGCATGTACTCCTACAAGAGAAAAAAAAGTGTCATAGCCGAATCGAATAATTTCTTGATTTAATAACCTACCAGTAATACATTATAGACTGCATTGATACGCTCGCTGGCATTCTCAAGAGTGTCCGTGTATGTTACCATTTCGGCAAATACTTTTAGCAATCTAAGTTGAATCTGATCTTGCGAAACTGCAGTGGCGATCATGTTCCAGGTCTTTATGGGCAGCAGCTTATCGCATACATGTGCGACAAAGGCTGTCGATTTTATAGTTTTCTATATAAATAAGAAAAATTAGATTAGATAAAGCGATTCAAATTTTTGAAGAGACTTTAAGGAACTAAATATTTACCGAAAAATATGGTGCTGCCGCTGTAGCACACTGTATAAACCGCTCCACAACCTCGTCGTCTACGGCGATAATATCTGTGTCGGTATGATTGAGCTCTGCCTGCTCAGTGGCCAGTTTTACTAGCTCGGCGTGTCCAGTGATGGTGTTGCCGAGTTTCGTAGCTCCAAGTATGGTCATGCAATGGTGGAACTCATCGGCTGTTACATCCTGCAGTGCCTTCTTGATCTCCTCCACTATGTAATCCTCGATCTCCTTCGTTATCACATTGGGGCCCATTGTAAGCAACTTTGTCGCGATAAATTTGAAGCAGCGTTCTCTCGTTGGCTCATCCCCCGTTGTAATTTGTTGGAAAAGTCCGGTGACGGAGCTCTTTGTGTCCAGCTTGATGATGCTCAGCAGTGAATTGTTTACCTGCTGCAGTTCAGATGGATCGTCCAGGACGAGCAGTTGAGCTAGTGTATCACCAACTCGAGTGGTGGCTTCCGCATTTCCCTGGCATAGCCTCGGCAGATCCTTAATGGCCTGACGGCGAATCTGTCAAACAAAAATTGGATTTTCGATAGAATATAAAATCTTTATACAATTTATCTTGGTTTTTTCTCTATTATTCACCTGTGTGTCGTCATCTTCGCAAAGATCAAATTGAGCGTCGATGGCTGTATCAGCCAAATCCGGAAAATGTTTAAAGAAGTTCCCTATAAACTGCGAGGCCAGTCTCTTTTCCTTGGAAGTTCCCTTTACTGCCTTTAATATCTCCTTATACTCTTCCACATGCTAAAAAAAAAGAATTCAAATATGTACAACATATTTTTTCCGGCACGTTTTGTATTCCGTATTTTTTTACAATGGCGGAAGTTTTACCTCGGATATTTTATCGCCCGCCTCGGACAGAATCTCGTAGCATTTGTAAAGTCTCTCTATGTTGTCCATTTTTTGTAGCAAGGATTTTTAAGTTTAAGTTTGGTTTTTTCTATTCACTTTTAGACTTTTTATTTCGTAAATCGAGAGCGTTCCTGTTTTCAGGCTGCTAACAAAATGGTGCGTTTCAGTGTGACCAGATCGATATAACCCTAATTGGCAAACTAGACTTTCGTTTATACGGCTGTTTTTACGATTTTATAAATATAGAAATATTTCTTAGTATTTTAAAAATAAATTAACACTTGTTTGAATAAATATATTTAAATTGCATTTACAAAGCGTTTATGGAATGGCCTTCAAGGCCTGTTCAAAGTATTCCACCATCATTGGGTAGACTTCGTCATACTGCTTGATGTTCTTGCGCCTGGCATTGTCGCGATACCGTTGCAGAGCTCCAGAGATCAGTTCCAGCTTCTCGCGGTCCGCCGTATGTCCATCCAGCCACTCAATCAAACGCTCGTTGGACCAATTTGCTGTGGTATGGGGAGACTGCAAATCCGCTCCAGCATGCCCAAAGAGTAGAAGCAGCACAATGTAGCTGGGCACCAGGGAGTCCTCTCCAATGATTTGTTTTACCAGCTCCTGCGGCGATTGCACGATCAGTAGAGACATGGCTCTCAACAGGCGGGAGGGTTTTCCCAGTTCGGCAAGATTAAGGCAAAGGGGCTTCAGAGCTTGCTCCATGTGCTGGCAATCTTGCTTCAGACGCTGTCTTCCCGCGTGGCTCAAAGGGCGCAGGATGCTGACGTTGTGCAGGAACAACTCGATGCAACGCTTGGCCAATTCATGGCCGCACTTTGTGGTCATCTGCTTGTCATCGAAAAGGGAAATGTGATGCGACCAGGATCGGTTTATAAATTCCTAAAAAAAATTTTTTGTTAAATAAATAAAGCTTGAATCCAATTGTTAACCCTACGCACCTGGAGCTCCTTCATGTACATCGAAGCACCTGTGGTGGATAGCCTGTCTGAGTTTAATCCTGGCTCTCGGTGCATACTCAAAATGATGATACTGATGGTCGTTATAATTGACTCCATAATCTGCTGCAAAATGGTGCCGATGAGCAGATCCGCCTGTTCCAGGGAACGCAAAATATTCTCCCTAGCGGTTCCCGGTGTCTTTTCAAACTGCACCTGCAAATCGCCAAGCATGCGCCGCACCGAGTCCTTGTAATAATACAAAACGTTGGCCAGCTGTGTGTTTTGTTGCTGCTGGAGATTGGGCAGATCGACAACCTGCTTGGAATCGGCTCCCAGCTTTGATTTGAGCTTCTAGTTTGGTGCATAGTTCCTTGCCGCAGGCCACGAATACATTTGCTATGGAGTTTGTAAGTCGGGAATCGATCAAAGCAGCACTTAGTTCGGTAGAGGCCACGCGGATGAAGTTGTCCACAGTCTCGTTGCCAGGCAAATCCACGCCAGCCAGACAGGCTTTCAGGTTTGCGGCACACTTGCCGACATAGCCCACCTCCAGGGGAGCAAACAGCTCGTTGTCAAACTGAAATTCGCCATTTAATCTTTGTTCCAAGCCTCTGGCGGAAGTCAGCAGTTTAGATAGTCCTTCCTGGAGTGTTTGCGTCATGTGCTGGGAGCATTCATCAAAAGATTTTCGCAATAGTTGCTGGACCTGTTTCCAGAACCGCTGGGGAATGCATTGATCGGAGGACTCGGAAGTGTATCCAAATTGGTTTATCTGCTCTAGGGCAGCCTTTAGCAACTTGATCTGGGTGCAGGTTTCGTAGAGCTCGTCGTAGAGTAGCCAGTGCAGCGACTTCCAGAACTTGGCCCGGAAATTCTGGGTGGTGGTCAGTTGAGGGGTTTTTCCAGGCCCTCGAGCTGGCGCAGGTTTACTAACTTGGTGTGTGGGTGACTTGTTTAGCACGGAGATGTCGTTGCCAGCAAAGCACTCTTTAAGAGACTGCTCCATGTCCGCAATGAAGGTGGCCAGGAGATTATCCAGGGATTTTTCGAGCGTGTTAAAGTTCATAAAGATCTGTGAAATCAAAGAATTAGAAGGAACCGTTCTTAAATCTTAAATATACACAAACCTTTAATGCATTTACAACTTGATTTTGGTTGCGCTCCTGGAGTCCAGTTACTAGCTGCATCTGCGTAAGGTTCCTGATTTTCTGACCCGAGCTGATTACGTAGGCACGTTCCTGCTGGATAAACTCAATATCCTTAAGGTCCTTGTCCTCGATCAGCTGACCCAGCTCAAAATGAAGCTCTGCTTGGCGGAGAACGTCTTTGGTGCTCTTCAATTTGGCCGTAAGGTTCAATAGGGTTCCAGCCGATCGCAGCAGGTGGCTGACATCGTGGAGTCGACCAAGCACTTGAGTCTGGTTCTCCACTTGTTGATATTGTGTGTCCACCTGGTTCTTTAGCCGGTGACCCGTCTCCCTCACCCGTTGGACATCCTCTGCTAGTGTGTTCAACGCGGCATCGAATCTTCCGGCATGCGTGGCCTGCTGAAGCAGAGCTCCATGCTTATCCCGAACTTGCTGGTGCAGCTCCTCGGTGGTGTGGTGCAATTGCTTTGACAGTTCCTGGATCTGCTGTCCAATAGTTAGGTGCGACATGGAAGCCGAATAGTCCTCATCCTCGGAAGTTACTGCATTCGCATCCCCAGACACCATGTTGCTGATACTTCAGATTGTCTGAAATATATAAAATAGTTAAAACAACTTGCAAATTGTAATAGTTTTTAATACAAACAGAATGTTTATCCACGCAATCAGTTTATTTCGATTTTAAGTGCTGGAAAGCGAGTAAACGCAGTGCTGCAAAACGCTGGCAAATATTATCATTTATTGTTTTGGTTTGAGGAGATTAATGGAAAGAAAAATTTAATTATACTGCTTTAAGTTCCCTGTTTTCATCTTTGGCAACTTCCACATGTCGGACGACATTAAAAAGTACTTTAACGGCCTGCTCCACAAGTACGTAATTCCACGAGCTGTTTGGACAGGACTCTGTAGGTGACTACTTGGATTCTCTTTTCGCAGGGTCAGTGGTCTGCATGTCATCCAGATAACGGACCGCGATGGAGTGCCCCTCCTACGGGTTAGTCAGGAGAAGAACGTTGACTTTGCCCTGATGCCCTCATTCATACCCACATTCACCACGGCCTGCGACCAGGCCAGCAAACTGGGGCTGGGCAGGAACAAGACCATCATATCGATGTACTCCAACTACCAGGTGGTCCAGATGAATAAACTGCCGCTCATCCTCACCTTTGTGGGGGCGGAGAACTGCAACACGGGCCACATCCTCGCCCTTGAGCACCAGGTGGACGGGTATCTGGAGGACATCAAGCAGGCGGTTACTGAGGCATAGAAATAGTCTACCATCTACAATGTAATGTGCTTTATACATATAAATATATATATTTTTAATATTTGTTAAACCTTATTATTTATTTAGCTCAACTGAGTCCCATCTAACATAAAAATATCTCAACAATGTTTATGCTTTTGTGGTTTCTTTTAAATATATATTTAGTTTATTTACTAGATGATTCAAAGATTCCGGATTAAACTTCTGATTTAAAAATAGTATTTTTAAGTACCTATGAAATGAAATTTTAAATTTGCATGTTTTTGTTCAATAGAAAATGAATAATTATGGGAACTTTAATTAGGTTTTGTCAAAATTTATGCTAGAAACAATGCCGTTTAGGGACTCAGAACAAAATTGTAAACATCGCAGTGCCATACAACATTTTTTACAAATACTAGTTGTTTACACTTTATTCAAAATGAAACATTTTACTTTTCGCTTAAATGCATACACTGAATTAATCCGCTACATTTCATGATGATGTTCCTCCTGCCCCAGCTCAGGAATGATCTCGACAAAATAATGTTCTCTGTTTACAACTAAAATACAATCCGCACATTGCTGATCTACTCCTGTTCCGATTTCTCTTTGCGCGTCTCGTCTTGGCCTTTTCAGAGCTCGTCGTGCAGATTATCCGTTTCGGCCTGGAAAGCTTCGCTGTCGCAGGCGGCAGGAGTCTCAAACTCAAAGTAGTATTCACAGCGATTGGGCTCGCTGACGGCAGTGATCTTTGGGTCGAGGGCACACTTGATGTTGATTATGGCAGACCGAGTGGGGCCATTCCAACACGCAGCGCCGTGGGAGTACTTTTGCTGGGAATATTTCTTGGGCTGGCCGATCCATTGTTCCCATCGTCCGAGAGTTGTTTCGGCGCCGCCACTCCTCGACTTCTGCGAGGTCCGGTCGAACGGACACAATGTGTAAACATACTCCCGATCCTCAAAGGTATAGCACTGACCGTCCAGCACCGCCCACTCTTCGTTGGGACCATAGTCCTTGCCATTCTGCTCGTCTATCTCTTTGACTTCGTGCTCTATCTCCCGAATGCTGCGCTCCACCTCTTCCAGAGCATTGCGCGCCTCATTAGCCTGCTGGATGAGTCGCTGAGTTTCAGGATCGTATGCAGGCGGTGTAGCGTCCTCCACGTCGGGTGTTGCCTCACCAACACCCACATCAGGCTCTTCGTCGTCGTACTGGTCTTCCTCGCCTTCCTCGTCAGCTTCGATGTCATCATCGCCCGCCAGTTCCGCTTGTTCTGTAAAACGTAAATACATTCGTAGTTAGTTTACTCAAGTGTTGATTTTGTTTGCGACTGGTTGCTTACCGTCAGTTACATGTGGGGGAGTCGGCTGAATTTTTTCGGTAGTAGCTTCTGGCTGCTGGATTCCATCCTGAGTATTACCCTCATGCGTGGGTGGTTGGAACAGACCTTCAGCGAGCATCTTCAGCGGCTTGATTCTTGGCCATGCCAGAGTGATGAAAGCGTCTAGATCAACACGGTCTCGTTCGTCCAGGAAGGACTTGGCCTCCTCTACGGTAACGACGCCATTACGGTCCTTATCCAGAATCATGTCGACCATGAGTTCAGTCACCTCCACAAAGCCATCTTTGTTGGTGTCGTATTGTACAAAGCTGAGCGAGGCTTCCTGGCGCATCTGTTGGGGTTCCGCCTCGGCTTGAGCCGTATCCGCATCCAGTTCGCGCTGTTGCTCTTTGAAAGCATCGATGGCCTCCGTTTCGAAGGCTTCAGCGTTCTGCTTTAACTGATCCTTTTCGGTCCGAAGAAGCTCTTGCTCCTTAAGACGCTGGTCCAGCTCGAGGCGGCGAGCCTCCCTCTCAGCTCTCATTTGCTTGCCACGGGTAATCATCTCTTGGCGGCGCTCAGCGCCTCGCTTGTGCAGCTCTGCCTCATTCCTGCGTTGAACCGCAGCAGCTGCTCCGAGCTCCTGGCAGGTATTGGGGCAAGCCACCAACTGGGACTCATCGCTGCCGTCGCAACAGTCGCAGATTCCGTCCTGCACTTGCGAACTGGGAATATCTATTGGCTGGTGGCCCTTGTTCAAACAATGGAATTTTCCTTGAGCACAGGCAGAGGTGCCCGGCTCATCGCTTCCGTCCGCACAATCGCAATAGTCGTCGTTGATCTGCGTAAAGGGTATGCTCCGGCTCCCGTCCAAGCAGGTCCAACTGTTGTCCGACCGAGGCTGGTAAAGGGCAGCCTTTGCCAACGAGACTCCAACGGGTCGTGGAACTCCACTGGCTGAAATTTCGCTCGGCACAAGTAAGGCCACCAGGAATGGCACTAGCACAAATTGGCCCCTGCTCCTCAAGCCCTGCATTTTTTCTACCTATTTCAACTACTCCCAACGGTTTTTCTAGCTTTAGTTGCTTGTACTGTAAATCTTACGTGGAATTTGCTATGATTTTACGAGTCGTAAATGCCGGTGCAGGGTTAGGGATGGCAGTTTCACAAAGGCTATCGATAGTACTTCACAGTGGTTTGTGCATTGGATAAAATATTATCGGGGATTAAATATAGTTATAAAAGCTAATTATATTCACTATTGTCTAATATTAATAAAGCCACCTTAAATGTCATTATTTTATTACATTGTAAACGCTACATTATTATTATAACTTTTATTCGACCCCCTATTTTAAAAAACATTAGCCACATGGCAACCCTATTAGATCAGCTGCCGGTTTGTTATTCAACCAGTTGGATAAATTGGAAACAATGGAATTCCTGACCAAAGTGTGGGCCAAGGAAGCCCCAAAACCCCAAGAAATAGAGGCTACATCCACTCCGAAGCCGGAGGCAACCACCTCACAAAATGAAAAAGCTCCGGCCAGTGATGAATTCAAAGAATCCCCTGAAGAAAGCACCACCGTGAAGAAGGATTGGGGATACGACCTGTACCCTGAGCGGAGGGGAGAACCATTTAAGCCCAAGTGGTCCCGAGTTCTGTTAGGATTGGAGGGCCAGGAGAACATCGACCGGTACAAGTGCGAGCAGAACGTCTACTGGTGCGTGAAAAACGGACCTCTGGTGAAGCTTATGATGGGAGCGCTGAAGAGCTCCGGATGCGCCATCGACCTGCGGCGACACATCTCCTGCGAAGTCTGTGATCCCTCCGTCACTGGTGGCTACGATCCAAAGCTTAACCAAATCGTTGTGTGCCAGAATATGGCCAAGAACAAGAGCATGGTCCACGGAGTGCTGACCCACGAGATGATCCACATGTTTGACTACTGCAACAACGATCTGGACTTCAGGAATGTGGACCACCTGGCCTGCACAGAGATCAGGGCGGCTAACTTGGCTCACTGTTCCTTTCTAAGTGCCATGTTCCAGGGTGATGCCTCGCCATTTAATGTCAAGGAGGCGCATCAGGTGGGTACTTCAGTTGGTTGGAATTGCTGGAAATCTAAATCCCCTTTCTCCCCAAGAACTGTGTAAAGTCCAAGGCACTGGCTTCTGTTCTGGCTGTGCGGAGTATCAGCAGAGCCGATGCCATCGCCGCCGTGGAAAGAGTCTTCCCCAAGTGCTACGCCGATCTGGAGCCGATCGGCCGGAGAATCCGTCGCAATTCCACGGACCAACAGAAGGCCTACATGGAGGGACCCATGTATGGCTACGATGTATATTAAACATACAAATGAGCCTGTTTTTGTAACGCAATAAAACTATTTTTAAGCTTTGAAGTTTCAAATAGGTTTCTGCCAGACCAATATATTATATGTTATGGATGGATATTAATTAAATTATAGACGATTAACTCTGGAAAAGTACCAAGTTCAAACTAATTAATATTCAAATTGTATAAAAGTTCAAAGCTAGTGGCTTGTTTTGTTAGTTAAACTTGATAATTCTGTGAGCCATGGAGGACTGTGAAATAATTGGAATGATATTTGACTTCATTGGGGATGTTTTGTTCGGCTGTAAGTTGAAGGATATAGGATGCAGGATTAAACGAGGTCTAAGATATGTATTATTTTTGTAGCTGACTCTTCAGACGATGACTACGATTCTACAAGATAATTAAAGACACCATAAGACTCGATCGAAACAAAATATATGAAATAGTAGCTGTTTGGTAATATCTGTTTCAAAATTTGTCTTTAATTGGCTTTTAGTCTTGTTTGTAAAATTGAAATCCAAAAATAATCTGATGATCGAGATGCACAAAAAGCAAATAAATTTGTTGTGAACATTTACCTTTAAAAGCTTTTCAATAGGCATCAAATATTCCCTTTGTGTTTTATTGACCCAAATCATGCAATCGTTTTTGGTTCGAATTAAGCCAGAATTAGTCGTGCGTTTTTGTCATGGCTCATTAAAGGGGTCTGGGTCAAAACCGATCTCCGGCCGTAATGCCCAGGTACTTGGTTACAAAACGGTGAGCTAAGCGGATCGAAAATGTTTTGGGACCTGCTCGGTGGAATTTTCGAGTTTATATTCGGCCTCTTGTTTCCTAGTGAGTTTTTCCATAGTCTGCCCCAAAAATGTTATTGTTTTTGTCAACGCACAGGTTCAGGCAGCGGTGACGAGCCCGACTCGGAGGAAGTGGAAACCACCTGAAGCCTCAAATCAATACTACTCTGTATTCTTGTTAATTTTGTTAAAATTCCATGCTTCGTTTTATTACATCTACTAAAAGTGTGTGTATATAACATAAACTGCTTCAACAGCTACTATTTCCTCATAGTATTCATTCAAAGTGAGAATTATGTACAGTGCGCCCCCGCTACAAGCAAACTCAAGCCTAATTTGCGGGGCTCAAAACAATTTAAACTGCTTTTTCAGCTCCGTTTTCTTCCACTTGGGCAGCTCGTCAAACTCGTAAAAGGACATTTTGAAAACCGAGACGAAATCGTCGTGGGTGAGATGAACCTGGAAGGGATCAGGGATTGTTTAGGATATACATAGATGAGATTTGTTGGTAGTTACTCACTTCTCTCTTTAGGGGGTTGATTTCCGGTGGCAGCATGTCCATTTCCTGGATGAGAACCGCCAGTGGGTACTTTTTGTGACCATCGAAATCCTTCTGTTGGTTATTGAGGAGCAGCGGAGAGCCACTATTGGCGAGGCTACACGTGCTGGGAACAGCATTTCCCAGATCCTTCCGCATTTTCTCATAAGAGAGGAAGTTCTGAAAAAATTTTCATGTTACTCGCATTTAAAAAGCAGCCAAAAATCTCGAATTACCTTTCCATAGTCATTCTGCCAGGACTCGAAAAAGCCCTTGAAGACATTTGGCTCCTGGAACTGCTTCACCACCGCCAGGGCCGTGGCCGACCGGCGTCCAAAGGGGGCATTCTGCACGTAGGTTTGGGCAATGGTGGTGTAACGTTCCTGGTGCAGGGCCTGCGATCCCAGCCAGACATAGGTAAGGGTGCCAGTGTCCAGGATGTAGGTGCAGTCCGCGCTGAGATCCTGCTGCTCAAAGCCGAGTATCTCCTCGTAGCGCAGCTTGGTCTGTTGCCACCAAACCAGGAATAGCTGGACCGGCGGACGCGGCTTGCTGGGCACACTGGTGTTCAGGTAGCAGTTATTGCTCAGGGTGGGCGATACGTTGCCACCGTTGGAGCTGCCGTTGCACATGCTGCCGGCTCCACTGCTGCTGCTGGTGGTGCTGCTGGAGCACGAGTTTCCATTGCCATTGATCACCAGGGTTTGATTGAAGTAAATGGCCACCGATTGCCAAAACTCCTTGCTCTCTTTGCCCTCGAGGACGAGCGAGCTCTCGCCGAGCAATGCTCCAACGGATTTGGCCATCTCCCGGGCATCGCCGGTGCTGCTCTGCCCACACCACACCCACACATGACTGGTCTTGATAACGTAGCAATCTTTGGAACTGATCGATGAGAGCGGAGTCTCCTCCACCGCCTTGGAATTGTAGCTGGCGTCGCCGTAGACCTTCAGCAGGAACGTCTCCAGCAAAGCGTTCGTCTTGAGGTCTCCGCCGTAGAATAGCTCGCTGCGCTGGCCACGCATGATGATCAGCTTACCCTCGAAAATCTGAAGGAAGTGGGGCGGCTCGTCGAACTCGTACAGCTGGACGAACATGCCCGGCTCCTTAAGAGCCTCAAAACTGGACGTTGCGAACTTGTCGGCGCGGGAAATGGATTCTGCGGAGGCCTCAGAGCCGTTCCACTGGTAGATGACCGTCTTGATGCCCACTGAAGCTAGATCCGCGGGAATGACAGTGGCGCACTAAAAAAAATGGATAAATGGCTGCTTCTCCCAGTTCCCGTCATGGCTTACCTGCACACTGTACTTGACCACGTAGCTGGCATTTGTGGTAAAGACCACCGTTTTGGATGCGGGCAGCTCCTGGACCTGATCCCCCAGAATGCGGAAAATCACTCTCTCGCCCCTGCCATCATCCACGAGCTGTGTGTCCGCCGCCATTTTGGGGCGCTCGCACAGGGAGTGGGCATCCAGCTTGCCGAACTTGGTGGACACTGGCTTGTGGCCCCGCGAGTTCTCCTGCCACACGCTCAGCCAGTTGGCAAAGAGCCGCTTGAACTCCACCGGCTCGTGGCCCTCTAGAACTCTGACCACCAATGTGTTGTCCGGATACTTTTTCTTCTTGACGAAGGCTCTGCCGTTTCCCATCGCCGAGAGGGCGTCGGCCTGGGGAGCTTGGGCACCCACCCACAGCCAAATGCTCTGGCCATAGTTGTCCAAAAGGTACACCCCATGGGCGTCGCTCAGATCGTCCTTCGCCGGCATTCCCACGTCCAGTTGGTCCAGATGCAATCGCCCGCGTTGGTTGCACTTGTAGATCCTAAACTTGTTTACATTATAGTCGGTGAAGTCGGTGACCAACTGGCTGGCCTGGCACACCATCCGTTTGTTGAGGGGCAGCAGCGAGTTCCACAGCTCCTTGTTTTCCGGCGCCATGGCTTGCTCGTAGCCATCGTCCACAATGGTGACGGGGGAGCCCTGAGCATGCTTTTGCACCCAGGCGAGGGCACTCCGCCGTTCGATTCCGGAGCTGGAGCGTCCGATCCATACAAAAATCAGGCGATCTGACTGGAGAACCATGACGTAGTCCGAGTTGAAGTGGGACCACTCGATGGTGGCCAGCTCAATGGACCGGAGCCATTTGCGGGCGTGCAACTGGAAGAGGCGGGGCCTTGGAGGAGAGTTTGTCAAAGCTCCCGAGAGAATACTATGGAAGAAAAGGGATACATTCAATCTAAAACAGGATTACCACAAATAATGACTTACTCGTAGCCAGATTTGAAATACGAGAGGAACCGGGCGCTCTCGTGTCCCTGGGTCTCCCGGTAAATAGCCGCCACATTGCCCAGGTAGGAGTCCAGCTCCTGGATTTTGTGCACCACATTGGAGCGGTTCTGTTCACTGACATTCCTGCCCAGCCAGTAGTGGATGTATCGCTCCAGCACCACATTGGGTTTCTGCTCGCGTGACTGCAGGAGAGGATTACTCTTAGGATGGTGGCTACTCAAAAGAAAGTAGTGGCCTTACGATTGTTTCGTGAGTGGCATAATGTCCAGCCAAGCTCGCGGCATAGACGATGTAGGCGCAGTTGTCGTAGAAGGTTCCAAACTGCGACCTGGCCACCGCCTCCAGACGATCCTCGTCGATTTTCCAGATTGCAAAGGTAATTGCATTTTTTGCCACCTTCCGGAACGTGGCATCCACTTTAAGGTCTGGTATGGTGTTGGGGCGGACCTCCTGGAATGACAGAAATCGATACTTTTTATTATTGTTGATTGGGTCTGGTATTGGTTTTGGGTGGAAGTGGAAGTGCTTCCAATCCTTTGCTGGCACGTAGAGTAACCCGAACCCGAACCAATTGAAGAAATTCAGGTTTTGTCAACTGCAATTGGTTTTTCAATTATCATTCTTTTACATGCTCAAATTTTCACCGCTGTCAGGCTGTTGGAGCAGTATTTACCACGACATTAAACAGCCTTTCCAATGGTGGCCACTGGGCAATTGGTCCTGTCATGAGACACTTTTGTGTCAAACTGAAGGCGCCACGAAAAAACAAAAGAAAATTGATTTTGTTGGATCAACAAAAAGCAAAACCCGTCTGGAGAATGGAGAATGCTCTGCATCTGAGCGGAGGCGAGTGATAGTGAAAACTGAAACTCCAACGAGGCGGGAGTGGACCACATCTGACCACATTGGTGGTGCAGCCGTTGTGGTTGTAGCCAGTTTTTTATGCTGGCCGCCGCTGGTGTCGAACATTAAGTTTTTATTTATTTATGGAACGCAGTTAGATGGAAAGTGGTTGGGTGCATCATCGGCACCTGTCCCCCGATGTCCCCCTCTCCCTCTCCCTCTCCCGTATGCATCTGGATCTTCATCTGGATCTTGGCTGAGCTAACGGTGCGGGGTCATTAGGCTGCTTTGGGCTAATTAAAGCTTTGACTCGGAGCCATTTCATTTGGAGGCCTGTGCCTGTGATTAGAGCTGGCGTGCTCAGTGACCAAAAACAAGTTCATGCTTCGGCTGGCAGGCAGGGTGGCAGGGCAGCATCACTCCCCCGTCAGCGACATTTCAATGGAAATCGCAATCATAATTGTTGGCTGTGTGGCTTGGCTCATAAATAAGCAATGCAAACATGACGAGATATGAAATGGAAACATTTTAATTGTCGCCTGCAAATGGTGAAATAACTGGGATTACTTTAGCCAAAGTCGGGGTAAGGGGGGTTGGGTTAAACCAGGTTTTCCAGCTTTCTGACTTGGCTGATTGATTGATCCAAGCCAAACTACATTTGTCACTGGCAGAAGAAACACAAAAAACTGGCACAGAAACGATAAATATAGAAAATTATAAATATTTTTCTGGTGGCTTTTGTTTTAAAAGTTGATTGGACCGATGAGACTTTCACAGCCAGCAATTAGCGCCATCAATCCAAGCAAGTGTTCTTAGAAGAGTGTCCAAAAAAATAGATCCAAAGCCAGTACATTTTTACTTTCTTCGGGCCATTAGTCATTAGTTTGATGGATGGAGCCCAACATATTTGAATAGTTTAGGCTTTAATGAGTGTGGTAAACGCTTGTTGCAGCTTCGAGCCAAAAGTAAAAGTTTCCAATACAAGTAGAAATCCGAAATCCTAATCAGAAACCACGAATTATGTACAAATAATTGTCAACTCATTATTAGCAAAAGAAACTGGCTGAGGTAAAGTTGTCTGGGCGGGAGATCGGGACAAGTTAGAGATGAATATAGGATAGCTTCCACTTCGGTGATATGCATAATGAAAAGCCAGTAATTACCGTTTCTTTTGGTGACAGCGATAGCTCCATGACGGGCTCTAGGAAGTCACAGATGTATCTGTATCTGAGAGATACACTGGAGCTGCGACTGCGACTGCCGCTGCAACGGTGGCAGCCTTGAACTAGTTTTTTATTCCAATCCGTGGGGCAGCCAAGCCGGCAAAGTGAAATCCTTGCGAGTTTTTCCAGCGCTTTTGAAAAGCGAATGTTGAAAAGTCACACACACTCACGCGCGCACACGCATCTATTAGTAGATCGATCAAAAGCGGATGGACCTATGGATGCTTCACGGCACACCACCCCAAGGACCATAGAAAAATCGCAAATTTTGGATGGGCCTTTGAAACCCAAAAACTGATCCGAAATATCAACGAAATGAAAGTAAAGCCAAATGCTAGGCTGCCGGACAGATTAGATTCGATTCGAAACGATTGGATTCCGTTTGGTTCGGTTCGGTTCGCCGACTCGCACTCGAGCTCAAGACGCGTCTTTGCCAGCAGAAAGCCAACAGCAGACTGGTCGCCTCGGAAGGCGGCGCTCTAAGTTTATGGTCTGGAGTCGGTCGGGAAGCTCCGACTGTGACTCAGAAGTGAATGAAAATTATCAGTCGACCCCGCTCTCTAGCCAGCTCTCTGCGAGAAAAGCAGAAAGCGCAGCGCGTTTTGTTGCGGTTTCTTGGCCGTCTCTGGGTCTTGGCCCGGGGATTTGAGCCAACGGAACCCGGCTGTGGCCAGACCCGACCAAGAGGAAGTGCCGTCGCTAGGGTTATTCTTGGGTGTTTGCTAATTCCTGCTATTACCTGCGGGTATTTAAACAAATTAGAATGAGGCTTAAACAGACAACAGCTTGATTTAGGACCTAGGCTAGGGTAGGAAGGTATTTCTTGCTGGGACCCTGTCTTGCAAGACACCACTGCCTCTCGGAAGGGTATTCATTTCGTGGCTTAGCTCAGGTGTCTTTTACCCCCTCCATTCCACACTTTGCTGCACTTACGGACATTCTCCAGAGCCAATCAAGCACAAACTGAGAAACGAAGCAGAGGAGGAAGGTATCGTATTAGTGGACTCCATCGATTTGCATCTCTCGGGTTTCCTACGACTGCCCCGCTTCGATGGCTTGGATGGAAGTCGTCACTTTTATGATTTATGTTTGGCGACTGGCCGAGGAGACGGGCATTTGGCATGATCATTAGCGGCTGACGGGGCATCTTGGGAGGTGCACTGGAGCTGACACCCCCAGGTGGCGTTGAGTAAAGTCATTCCGGGGAGCAATTTTGGCAGCGATTTGCTCGACAATTCAGATCCCAATTAAGTCGAAATTGTTTTGTGTATTATGCGGTAATGAGTCTAAATGCTTTTCCATCTTCCAAAGCGTGAAAGACACTAATGGGCCTGGCCCGGAGTTTCCGTAGGTTGTTCGAGTATCTTCAGTATCTTTATATCTGCGTATCCAAGTATCCGAGTATCCAAGATCCAAGTATCCGCATCTTGGCAAGACAATGTGAGCGCCTTTCGAAAAAAAAACACAAGTCCCCAGCTCGGCTCTCTTTGTTGTCCGTGTTTCCATGTTTTTCTGCCCCCCCCCAAGCCGCCAAGTCAAAACTCTGAGCAACTCAAAACTCAAAACTCTGACAAGTTCAATCAACCGTTGAGGTTGAGGCGTGAACTGGGGGAAAAGCGAGAAACAAAAATGAAAGCAAATGCTAATGTAAATGTGGACTTGGACATGGATGGAGTTGGGGATACACATAGTAGATGCGAAATGCAAAGCATTTTCCAACTGAAAATGTGCGACTTTTAGCATGAATCAAAAAAATGCAATTTACGATTTATGATAATTACACACGTCAACCAGCAAGACAAACGACCAGGCAATTGACTTTTCCTTTTACTGGCCAAGAGCCACCAAACCATTTCATTGTTTGCCTTTTGTTGTGGGGCGGACGGAAAGTATCTGAAAACCCCAAACACATTAGGAGCGTTTTGTGGACTCCGGCGCAGCCGTAGCACGCGACATTTACGTGAAAAGTCTCAAAGCCGAAATGCAAACATCAGACATTGCAACAGGCAGGCAGGCACACAGTGCCATGCAACCTCGACTTGTGGCATTTTCCGCAACTGGAAACGGGAAACCGACCAGCAATGTACCGCTTTGGACGCCTTTTTTTTATTGTCTCGATTCTCCATCTGGCGCTGCCGCCCCTCTAGCGGTGATTGTCGATTTGTTTTCCCGACTCTGCCCGACTCTGCTCCTCCCCACTCTCCAAACTCTTCATTAGCCACCTTTCCGAAGATGGCCAAAGTATGGCAAACCTGCTGCAGCTTCTCCAAGTTGTTCTCGGTCTGGGGGCAGACCACATTAATTGTGGTCCAGTTCCAGATGCAGACCAAGCCACCGGGTGGCTATGGGTTGATACATTTCTTCGACATGGGAAGAAGACATTCAGACGTTCTAGCTTAGTACTCTATCTTGGGATTACTATAAGGGAGTTTTTATTTATTAATCGATGAAGATATCTTTAAACATATCTTTGAAGGTATTCCTCTAAAGGATTGAAAGAGAATTGGACAGATTTTAACGCTTATTGATGGAGAATCCTCCTGAAAACCTTTTAAGGATGAAGGTTTGGATAAGACTGCGTCAAGATATGGATAATCCTTAACACATCAAAGGAATGTACCGAAAGTAATACTCCTTTTGAAAAAGTTAATCTAACTCCCATCGTAAATCCATTTATAACCCAAAGACTAAAGCAACTCTTTAGACAAAAACCGAATATGGACAATATCCATTATAATAACAGGTGTTTGGACTGGCAGAGCTTTTGATTTGGTATTAATAAATGGCTAATTAGATTCGATAGGCGGGAACGGAGTCGGCGACCACAAATCATAATGGTTTTGAAAGGCGTTCAATCTTGGATTGGAAATCGGAATGGATTTTCTTCTGCAACAATTGATTCGCTGCACATTTCACAAAACTTGCTACCGCAGATGTGGTTTTCCAGTCTTTTTCGGATGTGGTTTCTTCTCTTCTTACTTATTTTTTCAAGTTTCAAGCTCCTCGTAATAATCGTTTGGAATTGTCTTCTTCCCACGCCACCGGCCTGAGTCCCAGTGTGGGTGAAGCCGAACCGAAAAGTTCAAAATAATTTCTTCATTAAATTTGAAGAGCGGGGAAAAGTGGAGGAGCCTCACGTTCATCATTGGACAACAATTGCGATGGAAGCTGACGCTCCAGCTCCAGCTGAAGCTGACGCTCCAGCTCCAGCTGAATTTGAGCATTTGGGAGCCATAAACAAACGCCGTCTAACGGTGGTTTAACTGTTTTTTAACATACAATTAACCCGGCGTTAAATACTAAAAACAAAAACTGAAAAATGTAAATATAAGTCGGTTTGGTTCGGTTCGGGTTCAGTTCAACCGAGCCGAGATTATCTTAAGAAACTCGGACTATCCGGCGCAGATGTGGTGCAATAACTTTCTAACTACCAGCCACCAGGCGGGGGTCATTCGTCTTAATTATCACACGACTAGGAAAAGCCACAAACTCTCTGGAAATTCATTAGGCAGGCCCTTAAAAACCGTCCACTGTAATCAAATTCCCAGTTGTTGCTACACAGCAACAAAAACGAAGTGAAAAGATGGTCAACATCTGCTGATTATACATGAATCTTCTACCAAATGGCTACCGTAGACTATGAATTTTAAGTTATTCTCAAAGCCCTATGGTTTCTTCGAATGTACAGCCTCTGAAACAGTGTCCATTGACCCATTTGCATTGGGCCTGGTCCAAGATCCAACAAATCTAGTCAGGGAAAAGCCATAAAAGCATAAAGAAAGCTGGGATGGGATGGGCCGGGCCGGGCCAAGAGTTGCGTAGAAATTGTTCCCACCTTTATGGTTTGTTTGGCTTTGTTTTCCCTTCCCTGGGGTTTCGTGTCCATGCGTAGTTCTCCCCGATGGTCTTGTTTCTGACATTTAATCACCGGAAGCTATCTTTGGGCATCTCCAGAAGCCCGCTTAATTACGACGAGAATCTTGTTCGGTCGGCGCCCTTCTTGGGAACTCCAGTTGGGCAGCCACCGGGTCAGATAAATCCATTTACGTTATGCATTTCATTAGTTTTGGTTTGGAGCCATTCAAATGGGTTTACCATTCCTCCTTGTCTGTTGGAATTGGCCAATTAGACACGTCTCTTTTCCGCCGATTGTCTTTCACAAATACGGGAAATTGGAGTCCCCATTGTGGTAGATTGTGGGCGAACGGGAGACTCCACTATCTCGAGGGGCTTCTGACTCATTTGTGCCTGTTTTTGGAGCAGAAGTCACATCTTGAATTGGAACCCCCTCGATCCGTATCGATGTGAAAAAACCAATCATTAGAAAGTGATTGATTTTTGAAGATCAAAGATACTCACTTGAAATAGTATTTGTCATTAGGTTTAAGTAATAATTAATAAAAATGTTGAGAAACTTCTTGGTCAATCGGTTACTTGCATAAATGACTAATTAATCGACTTGCAACCATCCCACTTACCACTTACCACTAAACACTTAATTAATTACTTAGCGCCATAAAAGATGTAGAAACACCTCCTAATCGCCTTTAGTTTACACTCACCTGCTTCAGAAAATTAAACGGTGGCATTTTGTGGTCCAATCTGCGGCGTCTGCGATGCAAATGCAAGTTTCGTTGCTTTCTGGTTGCGAGTATGTCAGTAACCAGCTCCAAGTTGCAACTCCAAATTAAACAATTAAATTAACTTTTCGCACTCAACGGCTCATTTGTTGTTGTCCAAATACTTGAGTCCAAGCGTCATTTACCGTTATGGAGTAGGACAGGTGAGAAAGGAGCAATGAAAAGGTGATAACGCGTTTGAATGTTTTCGGTGCACCCCGGCTTGGTTGCACACTTTTTGCGAAAACTTTTCAAACACCGGAAGTAGGAGAGGAAAATCGGAACACTTTCCAAATAAATTAACCCAAATTATCGCAAAGCGGAAGCACTAAAGGCCCCACCGAAGTACCGCTCAAGAAGTAGACAACAAACAATGTCGGGATAGACAGCACCACGATCCGGATTCCGGACGCCGATCTGTCGCTTTTGACCTAACCCGTGAAAAGTCCGCTTACGACTGAAAAGCCCCAACGTGAAAAACTTCAATTGAAGCGGCGGCAGCCCAGCCAGCCGATCGCCAGTACATACAACATATGTACTATATACATATTATGTTCCCTCCCCGGTTGGCGTCAGTGAATGTGACCCTTTCAAGCCGCCCTCTGGCCATGGCCGGCTTTCGGGTATATTCGGCCACTGGACAGTGAAAGACGATTGTTCCCAACTGGCTAACCATATTGCGAGGTGTCTGCGCAGTTGTTAATTAAGAAAAACTTGTGTAATTGCAAAGCATTAACCAGATATGTGGCGTCCACCAGGTATGCGGTGGAGAGTTGGGCAAAAATGCGTGCAACATGCATGTTGCATGTGAAAACGAAGATGAAATGGCCACTGTGAACTTTTACCCAACTAATTTTATCCAGAAAGTAATGAATTTCTAAATGTTTTATATTTTTTTCCAGGTTTAAGGCATTGCTGATGGAAGACTTGGCAAGTTGTGGGATGTGGTGTCCGGATGAGAGAATTTATCCGGTAAGACTCCTCCAATGTTCACGGGGTACTACTCAGTCGACTCTTTTTTACTTTCATTTATGATGGACAAGTTTCGCGGTCCGCTGCTCGCTGGTGTCAAAATGTCGGTCATTCTATTCTACTCAACCACCTTCCGAAAACAAGAGGGTTCCCAGAACTACGTTTTATTGTCTGACGGCTTTGTTAACTCATTCGCTGTTAGGGGAGCCGCCAGAAGGCACCTTTGGCAGCTCCTGTTGCTGATCCCGCTCTAGGATCAAAAGACACTCCCGCACCATAACCCTGGCGTGGGCAATGTCCCGCTGCAGGCGCTCTTTGGGCGCACGCAGACCCATTACGGTAGGCGCCAAGTTGGGTTGCATCTCGGCCAATAGGCGCAGCAAATCGGAGTATTTATCCTCAATATTGGCATTGGCGTCTACGGCTAAAGTAGAAACAAAGAAATAAACTGAATCCGATGAAACCAGGCAATCATACTTATCGCAGTGGGCAGCATGCCGTAAAGAGCACCATCGATGCCTGCTCCTGCTCCGCTTCCCACCCCATTGGCCAAAGTCATCAGCTGGATTTTGGCCTGCATGTACCGGGTGTACTCTAGTTTGGCCATCACCTCCTTGTACTCGTTGGCATAAGCAAAGGACGATGCGTTTTGCTGCTGTTTGTTGCGCTGGGTCGTGGCAGTGGAAGTAGATGCACCTGAGGAGCTACTACCCGCCGCTCCAGGTACTCTAGTGATCTCCACTCTAGGCTCTTGCTGCTGTGTCCCCGTCTCCTTGGACGCTTCTTCAACGGGTTGCTCTTCCTGATGCTTCAATCGCGTAGGAACAGCGGTCACTGTTATATCGCTGTACTTGGAGCGGAAAGATTCAATGTCCACGTAATCCATATTTTGAAAAAACTTTTCCTTGACCGAATAGGTTTTGTTCTTTTGAGTGACATTTAGAACAAGACTGGCCTACTTGACTCCTTATTGCGTATTCTGGTCGTGCATTTGGTTGCCTCATCAAAAGGACACTTTTTGTGAAACGACTGTTTCTATATTTTAGGAAGAGGACCTTGGAAGAATTGGATATAAATATAAACTTAGTTCTTCTTTATTTAAATACTTTTTGCATTAAAATAAACTAAATCCTTTTAAAAAAAAATACAAAACATTTAAACACACACTATACCTCATTGGAAAGCATTCCTACAACCCTTAATATGATTTTCCTGCAAGAAACCAATTAGAACCACGTGCACGTGACTCGGGGAGCTCAATGAACCTAGTCAGTGGGAAGAAAGAGGAGCAACTTGCACTGTTTACCTTCACCTGATACTTTGGTACTTTCCTACCTGTTTACCGTCTTTGGCCCCCACAACAACCTTTCTTTCTTTTGGGCTATCGCATGACGTGCTGGTAATTACCGGCTGTAGAACAAAACCCGCTCATAAACAGTTCATTCTTCTGCCCCACTCTCGTTGCTTGGTCCCCCCCAACGATAGCCACTCAAGCGTGCTTCCCGTTCTGCGCAGGCGCACATTTCGCTGCCAGGTCTGGCTGGCCACCCCAATTTTTTGCCATGACTCATGGCGTATTCAAAACACCAACACGGGGCGACTCTGATCATCATGCTTGGTGTACTTGTACTGGTAATCTGTTTTACATGCAAATTTAGGCCAGAACTTAGCTCAGGATCTGGGGGTTAACAATCTTCGGCTGTTGCGTATAACAATTCAGTTAGCTACTGACTAGATTCTATTTAATTGCTGCTCTGGTGCTGGGACCGGATGATCTCCTCCAGGTTGCGTTCCGTCTGCTCGCCGCACTCGAAGCGATGGTAATCAATGATCTCGCAGTTGTGCTCCTGCAGAGCCTCACCCACCGTCTTATCGGCGTCTAGAAGATATTCCTGGTGGATCAGGCACGTCTCTTCGTCTTTGTTCTCAGCCGGCTTGTCCTTGTCGTATTCGCCAATCTTCTTCGGCTTCATGCCCACAATCTGCTGGCAGATGCTCTTATGGAACTCAAAGTCCAACAGCTTGTGAGTGGATCGGTAGGCCACGATAGCACCGTACTTGCCCACCTGGGTGATGCCTTCGGTGGATCCAACATTGGTTGGTGCGGGATGGGCGTAGCCGGCTAATTTCAGATCGTTGTTGACTTTGAAGCACAAAGCCCTTCGGATTGAGGCGTTCTCTCCCATAGCTCCGATCAACAGAGCCAAATGGTCGCCCAGGGTGCGTCCTTCATCCGTGCGAAGGTTCCTTAATGCCTCGGCATCAAAGCCAAGCTAGTGGAAGATAGAAAAACGTTATCAACGAAAATTGTACTTCCTTTTGGGGCTCACCTTCCACAGATCTCCATCGAAGTCTGTCATGTCGGTGTAGTGCAAGCAGATCCGCGAAACATGGTCTACAAACCGCTTAAAGGTGTCGTTCCTGGCCACGAAATCAGTCTCGCAGTTAAGCTCCACCATTGCACCGCGGTTTCCCCGGATTAGGACGCCGACCAGACCCTGGGCCGTTGCCCGATCCGCCACTTTGGTAGCCTTTGTCCAGCCCATCGACTGTGCCTGATCGTTCAGCCATTTCTCTGCCTGGAAGGGGTTTTATTACATTAGTGTGTTTAACCTTGAAAGGTGACCTTCTACCCACCAGACTGACATCGTTGTTATGCATCTCCAGGGCCTTTTTACAGTTGGCAAAGGTGTACCCAGTTTTCTTCCTCAGAGCAGCAAGGGCACTCTTCTCCAGGCCAGATCCGGCACTGGCACCGGCGCAGAGCTGCCGGGTTGTGTGTACTGCACGCATGCATAGCCTGTGCACCAGCATTTTTAAAACGAGATGTGGTCAGAATTTATAAAAACAAAACGATTGAATACCAAAACGTTGTGGAATTGTGTTTGGTTAGACTTGTTGCTCTTTGCCTGCTGCCACGGGCAACGTCTGGTGTTTGTTTTTCCAACTGGAGTCGTTGTCGTTGTTGTGCCTGCTTGGCCACGAAAATCAATTCATTCTAAACAAAGGGAAACTCGGGAAACGTGTGATTTTTGCATTTGTTTTCAACTCCTTGTTATGCTCGGATCAACTCGGGCCAATTGAACGCGTTGCGGCGCGTATTAATCGAAACCCTTGGCTGAGCCTCGATTGGAAGACGACTGGGTAAGTCGACGTGTAGCTTATGGCGAATTTGCAGGGCGAAATACGAAATAAATTTTGACAATTTTCCGGGTTGCACAATTCCAAAGGCAGTTAGTGATGAGAAAAAAGCCGGCTAGTCGCGTGGAAAGGGATAGAGCTGTTATCGATAAGTTTTTCAGGGACTGCCACCTGGGGGAACTAATCGTTATAGCCATGACAGAAACCTTAAATATTACCCGGCAAGATTTAAATGTTTCCTTTGAACTATTCCAGGACGCACCATGCAGAGTCGACAGAATCCGAATCGGGAGATCAACATCCCCAGCTCCACGTCCATTTGCGGCCCACGCCGCCCATGCGAGAAGCTGAAGATGTTGTACACCCGACCCAAGCCTGATGTCTTGCACAGCATCCTGCAATCGAAGGCCAATCCTGATTACAAGGCCCGCCGCCTCTGGTACGAACTGAACATGCCTGAATGCGCCAGCCACCTGCTGGACGGCAAGATGCAGTCCGACCTGCCCGACAGCATCCTCTGCCCAAAAAAACTGAAGCGAGGCAAGCACAAGCAGAAGCGCGACAACGCCTCCAAGGCTAACTATATGACCATGCGCCTGGAGCGGGAGCACTTCCGCAGTAAGCTGGTCGAGCTCATCCTGCACATGGATGACGACCAGGACCCCGGCTCTGGCAACTGCGGCCAACCGTTTCCCGATAAGGATGAGCGGGAGGTCCTGCGCTATTACTACTATATCAAGCATGGCATCGACACCATTCACGTGTCGCCGCTGAGCAAAAGGATCTTGAAGAGGTGGGTGTTGGGTAGAAGTATCCTTATTTGTATAATTATGAGCAAATAGTTAATATATTTATTTGAAAATGAAATATTCAATTTCTAAATCCAAATTCTCCAAAGCAGTAATTTCTAAATATGTTTTTGTCATTTGGACCATATATTGCAATTATCATTATGTAAGTTAAATTATTATAGTTGGGCTTATATCTTCTGTTTCACCTAAATGCTTCCCACAAAAAACAATCCCTTTGAAATGTTTTATAATTATGCATAAGCTGCCTAATTCAGGACTTAATATCAATATATTTGACTTAATATCAATATATTTGTAATTTACATTACAAATATTAAATTATTTTTATTTTTGTAGAATTACTGAGTTGGTGCCACCATTGCTCTTCAAATGGCAGTCCGCCCTAAACGAGAATATAGTGGAGGTGCGGGCGGATTATGTGTTTGCCATGAAGAAGGCTGTGGTGGACTTTGTCCTGCGCCACACTGTCCTGGACCGACTGACCAAGGAGGGGACTGGTGGCAAGGTGCAGACTGCAGAGCGGGCGGAGGTTAAGAAAATGACGAATTTCTGGCGTTATCGGTGAGTTTGTTCGAAAAAACAAAAATATACTTAAATAATTGTATTTATTTTTTTGCGCTTCTCTGCGAAAGCTTCCTAGTTTGGGAAACTAAGAAGTACAAAGGGGAAAGTGGGTAAAATTTTAAATTAGCCCCGCATGTGCGAAATTCAAATTTTTTAATTAAAATGAATTACACTAGCTCCCGCCTCGCACCCGCACAAAAAGTAGATTGTGAAAAGGCAACGAAAAAGTTACCATAATTGAATGTGCGAGACTCGGCTTCGCGATGGGTGGTGGTTGGTGGGTGGTGGCAGGTGGCCCCACCTTCCGGTTTTCCCGTTTACCCAAAATGCCAAAAGCGTGCAATTGACATGCAATTACACCCACATACAAACACACTCCAACACCCCCACATGCTGACGTGTGTATTCCAGGCGGTTTCCTCGTTTCATTGTGAATTAAAAACCCAATCGGATTTTTGCGAAATGAATTCCGGCTGCCCTTTGAGAGGCTCCCTGCCACCGAAGTCTTATGAAAATAACTTTGGCTTCAGCTCCCGAGACATCTTCTGACAAAGTTGGGAGCCAGGCAATATGGAGAATAACGAAAGTCGTGCCACATTATTAAAAGCTTCTTCGGGAGCAATGGGGAGAACGCGAGAAATCGCTTTGCGGCGTGCCACAAACTTTTTAACCGCACTTTTTCAACTACAATGCCGCGGAAATGGAAAAGCTGAAAGACTGAGAATAAGGATGAGGAGGAGACTGAGGATGCTCCAGAAAGTTAAGTCCTCCTGTGTATTGGTTTGACATTTGATGAGCAACAGTAAGCTGGCCGGGGAGGCGCTGAAGAGTTTTGCTCCTGTGGCTGCGGCTCAAAGAATCAGCACGACATAAATTCCAAAAAGGATATGCTTAAAAACGAATTGAACTTGTTTCTGACACTGCGGGGGCGGCACTTTTGAGGACCTCCTTTCCTCTCCCTCCCTTACACGTCCTTATCAGTGCTGACAAGCTGTCCTTTTTCCAAATTATTAGAAAAGCTAAAGACACCAGTTTGTCTATGAATAATTTAAAGAAAATAAAATATTTTTGAACACCTCCCATGGCTCCTCCTTATATGTAGTCCCTGTAATCCTCCTGATAATTTTCCACACAAGTATTTATTTAGTCTTAGGGATATGAAATAAATCTTCACATCCCCAACACCTTGTCTGATTTAGGATTTCTTTTGTTATCCTTCGAACCTGCAAAGTGGGTCGAAGGCCTATCGATATTCCGCGTGAGGTTTGCTAATTTATTGCCTCCAAGCATTTGGCATCATTAAGGCAGGACCTTCGGCGGGTGGGCGGCTGCGGTTCCCTGCCCTGCTTAATGGGCTGTGACGGAGTAGCTGGAGTGAAAAGTTTCCCTTATTCTCGAGATAATTTGCATAAAAAGACGCTACTAACTGGGCCTTTCCCCTCCTCTTCATTTTTATCCATCCAGCTATGACGAGAATCGCAATGTCCTGATGAAAACCCTCTTCTGCATACATCGGAGTGTGGCCAGCATTCTGGAGCTGTGGAGCATAAAGTACAAGGACACCACCTTTATCGACGGCAAGGAACTGGGCAAGAGCGGGACTCCCTTCACACTATTCGGTTTTGTGGTAAGTAATCCCAATTCAAAATTGGTAATTATTTTAATTTAAATCGTTGGCAGTATGCTTGTGGAGCTAATATTGATACCGGAAAGAAATTACTCGAGGAGAGCTGGTACGGCGAGATCCACTCCTCCCTGCTAAAGGCCAGCAAGCGCGGCCAGCTGCCGGACATACGGCGGTTCACCCTGGTCAAGAGATTCTTTAACTGCGTCGCTGCCCTGATGACCCAGCAGCTGGAGGACATCTGCATCCGCAGTCTCAAGGCTTACGCGGACTTTGTTTGCGACTACGGCCACTCCAATCCTGGCTTCGAGATCGCCGTGATGTTGGCCGACGAGGACACGATTCAGTTCAATCCGAGCTTCTCCAAGATTCAGAGCGAACTGCTGCGAGTGATCGACTCGATCCTGCAGAGCATCCAGAGCCACCCGCGCATCGAGAGCAAGCTCTACACGGACTTGGTGGTGTCCAAGAAGATCTTCCTTACACCCAATGTGCCGGACAGTATTGTTCAGGAAACGAAGAACCGAATCTGCGCCATGCTGGAGGAGCAGCGCATCGGTCCGGAGCTGCGCCTGCAGGACTTTGATCCCTTCATCGACCTGATTAACGGCAGCGATGCGGAGCGGGTGGCCAACTTCATGGAAAGCGAGGCCACCTTCGATCAGTACTCGGAAATGGTGTACGAGTACCGGGAGAAGGAGGACCGTATCGCCAAGGAGGTGTGGGCAGTGATTCGGATGGGCTTCTACGAGTTCCACCGGGACAAATTTATCACCCACTTGGAGACCCTGGCCCGACAGTTGCAGCTAGACCTCCTGGCCAGAATGGTCACTGACCAACAGGCCAGGATCTCGCGGCTGGGCAAGGAGTACGATGCCATTGCGAAGAAGGCCCTCACCGTGCCCAAGGACACGGCCGAGCTGATGGAGCTCAAGGCGTATGTGGTCCACGCCGAGGAGAACCTGGCGCCGGAAATGGAGGCCAGACTGAAGGTGAACATGAGCGAAATCCTTTGGTTGATGGACCACACGCTCTACTCTCCGCTGGAGATCAAGAACAACAGCAACTCCTTTCAGTGGTACCTGAAGCTGCCCTCCATCTTCGAGCAGCACCGCGCCATCATAGCCGAGAAGATGATCGAGTACCAGGAACTGCTGAAGAAGCGCATCGAGCTGTTCCGCCGTGAGCTGCAGACCTACTTCGAGCAGGTGCAGACCTACGACACCTGGGGCGACATCAAGCAGCTCAGCCGGTACAAGAAGCGGGCTGGAGTGCTGGACCAGCGTCTGGTCCAGGCCATGGAGACCATCGACCAGATCAACGAGGAAGAGACCTCCTACGGCTGGGACCTCTCCCAGTATCCGGTGCGCAAGAAGGCTCACGACCAGCTGAAGCCCTACAAGACGCTTTTCGACGCCGGCCAGGACTTCATGGACAAGTGGGACCTGTGGATGCACTCCCAGGTGGGCTCCTTCGATCCCGACGAGATCGACACGGACGTGTCGAACTTCTACCGCATTATCCAAAAGCTGGACAAGCAGATGGGCGACCACCCGATAACCATGCAGCTTATCCAGGACGTCAAGAGCCAGATCGAAGCCTTCCGCGAACACATGCCTATTATCAATACCCTGGGCAATCCGGGCATGAAGGCGCGCCATTGGGAGCTCGTGTCGGAGATCATTGGATTCCCCATCAAGGTGTCGCCGGAGCTGACGCTGGAGAAAATCATCGAGTACCAGCTGGACGAATATGTGCCCAAGTTCGAGGCCATTTCGGAGAGTGCCACCAAGGAGAACAACCTGGAGCGCGCCATGGCCAAGATGGTCAACGAATGGGAGGGCGTGGAGTTCTCCGTTTCGCCCTACAGGTAAATGTCCACGTGATACCAATAGAAACTTTGCCGTAATTGGAATGTCTCCCGCAGGGATTCTGGAACCTTCAAGCTGGCTGCTGTCGACGACATCCAAATCCTGCTGGACGATCAAATTATCAAGACCCAGACCATGAAGAGCTCCCCGTACATCAAACCCTTCGAGGCGGACATCCTGTAAGCGCCTTTAAAATCTTTAATATTTATTGAGTCCTTTCCAATCCCGAAGGCCATTAGGGATTCCCTTTGCAGCTTCGGCGCGGCCTTTTTGTTGGGCCGTCAGTGTCACTGGCAGACGACAAATCACACATGTCTAACCTTTGTTGTCCTTTTGCAGGAAGTGGGAGGCCAAGCTCATGCTGCTGCAGGA
The DNA here is from genome assembly GCA_018150405.1 of Drosophila varians. Taxonomy (NCBI): domain Eukaryota; kingdom Metazoa; phylum Arthropoda; class Insecta; order Diptera; family Drosophilidae; genus Drosophila; species Drosophila varians. Next base: position 5,863,132 of record JAECWK010000125.1, read on the forward strand.
GATCCTGGACGAGTGGCTGCGCGTGCAGGCCACCTGGATGTATTTGGAGCCCATCTTCAGCAGCCCGGACATTCAGCAGCAGATGCCCGAGGAGGGGCGCCGCTTCAGTGCCGTTGATAAGGTGGGTGGTTGGGTCCTCGCCTCGCCGGGATGAGGGCGGATGTTAAGAGCACAAAGGGAAAAACAATTTAAGAATTTATTGATTTCATAAGGGCAACTTTAAATAATAGGAATTTCTTAAAAAGGACTCTCAGGACTCTCAAGCCTTAAAGATTGCTACCACATTCCTAACCCTTAAATTTTACTCCCATTTCAGATATGGAAGGAGCTGATGAAACAGGTGGCCAGCGATCCCAAAGTTATGGTTGTGGTCCAGATTGACAAAATGAACGACAAGCTGAAGAAGGCATACAGCCTGCTGGAAGTCATCCAGAAGGGCCTCAACGCCTACCTGGAGAAGAAGCGCCTCTACTTCCCTCGCTTCTTCTTCCTCTCCAACGACGAGCTGCTGGAGATCCTGTCGGAGACCAAGGACCCCATGCGCGTCCAGCCACACCTGAAGAAGTGCTTCGAGGGCATCGCCACGCTGAACTTCACCGAGGAGCTGGACGTGACGGCCATGCGCTCCTCGGAGCGCGAGGAGGTTATCCTGGTGGACGTGATCTCCACATCAAAGGCCCGCGGCCAAGTGGAGAAGTGGCTGCTGGAGCTGGAGATCGACATGAAGAAGAGTTTGCATCACAAGGTCTCGGAGGCCTTCTACAGCTACCTAAAAATGGTCCGCCACGTTTGGGTGCTCACCTGGCCCGGACAGTCCGTCCAGTCTATTTCGCTGACCTACTGGACTCTGGAGATCACCGAGTGCTTCGAGTCAGAGGATCCCAAGGGCAACCTAGCCAAGTACCTGCAAAAGTGCGTCCTGCAGATCAACAAGATTGTGGACTTGGTGCGCGGAGATCTAAACACTCAGAATCGTATTACTTTGGGCGCTCTCGTGGTGCTGGATGTCCATGCCCGCGATGTGCTGGCCGAGATTGTGGCCAATGGAGTGGAGGACTTGCAGGTGGGCCTGTCTAGTATTAATTTGAATTTAATCCAAACATTTTCTTTGGACTGCAGGACTTCCAATGGCTCTGCCAGTTGCGGTACTACTGGGAGGACAACAACCTGGACACGCGCATGATCAACTGTTCCCTGCCCTATGGTTATGAGTACCTCGGCAACACGCCGCGTCTGGTGGTCACTCCGCTGACGGATCGCTGCTACCGCACCTTGTTTGCAGCCCTGAATCTGCATCTGGGCGGTGCCCCCGAAGGTCCTGCCGGCACCGGCAAGACGGAGACCACCAAGGATCTGGCCAAGGCCGTGGCCAAGCAGTGTGTCGTGTTCAACTGCTCCGATGGCTTGGACTACCTCGCCCTGGGCAAGTTCTTCAAGGGCCTGGCGTCCTGTGGTGCCTGGTCCTGCTTCGACGAGTTCAACCGCATCGATTTGGAGGTGTTGTCGGTGGTGGCTCAACAGATCCTGACCATTCAGCGGGGCATCAACTCCGGAAGCCCCACGCTAGTGTTCGAGGGCACCACTCTGACACTGGATCCCACCTGTGCTGTGTTTATCACCATGAATCCGGGCTACGCTGGAAGATCTGAGCTGCCGGACAACTTGAAGGTGAGGATCCTCTTTTACAGTCCCAGACCTAATCCCTTAATCCCTAGGCCCTGTTCCGTTCCGTGGCCATGATGGTGCCGGACTATGCCCTGATCTCTGAGATTGAGTTGTACTCCTACGGATTCCTCACCGCCAAGCCGCTGTCCGTCAAGATCGTGGCCACCTACCGACTCTGCTCGGAGCAGCTGAGCACCCAGTGCCACTACGATTACGGGATGCGGGCCGTGAAATCCGTGCTGAAGGCAGCCGGCGCCCTGAAGCTTCGCTACCGTGACGAGAACGAGGATATTCTGGTCTTGCGCTCTATAAAGGACGTCAACTTGCCCAAGTTCCTGAATCAGGATATCCCCCTGTTCCAGGGCATCACCTCCGATTTGTTCCCAGGCACAGTCCTGCCGGAGGCTGATTACGTCCTTTTCAACAAGTGCACCCAGATAGCCTGCGACAAACAGAATAAACAGTGTACTCCTTTCGTCTTGGAGAAGGTCCAGCAGGTGAGCTATCCTTGCATCCTTTACTTAAATTTCTACTAACACGTTTTCAGTTGTACGAGATGATTGTGGTGCGCCATGGCCTGATGTTGGTTGGCTATCCTTTCGGAGGCAAAACCACAACATACCGCGTCCTGGCAGAGGCACTGGAGTGCATGGAGAAGACGGTAAGCCATCACACCATGCTATTGTGTTCCTCCAATAAATCCATCTAATTCCCAGGATGGTTCCGAGAATAAAGCCATCTTCACGGTGATCAATCCAAAGGCCATTACCATGGGCCAGCTCTATGGCCAGTTTGATGCAGTCTCCCATGAGTGGAGCGACGGCATCCTAGCTGTCAACTACAGAATCTTTGCCGTGTCTGACTCCCCCGACCGCAAGTGGCTGATCTTTGACGGGCCGGTGGACGCCATTTGGATTGAGAACATGAACACTGTGCTGGACGACAACAAGAAGCTCTGCCTGATGTCCGGCGAGATCATCCAGCTGTCGAATACCACGAACCTGGTGTTTGAGCCCATGGACTTGGAGGTGGCCTCGCCGGCCACAGTGTCCAGATGCGGCATGATCTACCTGGAGCCCAGCTCCCTGGGCTGGGAGCCTCTGGTGGCTTCGTGGAAGAACACTCTGCCGGCCGCCTTCCACACGGTCAGCAAGCAGCTGATATCCATGCTGATCTCTCGCTTCTGCCCCATCCTCTTGTACATCGTGCGCAAGGGCCTGAAGGAGATCGCCCCCACCTCGGACGCCAACCTGATGGTCAGCCTGATGAACTTTTTCGAGTGCTTCATTGACGATTTCAAGGATGAGAAGTACGTGGCCAACATATCGGACTTGGACTTCAGGGCCCAGACCGAAGGCATATTCCTGTTCTCCTGTATCTGGGCCCTGGGAGGAGCCTTGGATGCCGACAGCCGGGAGAAGTTCAACATCGTTTTCAGAGCCCTCATGGAGAAGACTTTCCCGCAGAGTTTGTACGACACCTACGGAGTAACCGAGGACCTTTACGTGGAGACCTTGGCCAAGCCCTTCATTTTCCCGATACCTAAGCAGGGCTCGGTGTTTGATTATAGGTACATCAAGGAGGGCAAGGGCAAGTGGAAGCCCTGGCAGGATGACGTCAATTCGGCGCCCCCCATTCCTCGCGACATTCCCGTCAACCAGATCATCATCCAGACGAACGAGAGCGTGCGAATCGGCGCTGTGCTAGATCTCCTGGTGCGCCACGGGAAGCCGTTGATGCTGGTTGGTCCCACGGGCACGGGAAAGAGCGTCTACGTTATTGACTACATGCTGAAGCGAATGGATCTGTCCGTGTATAAGCCTCTACTGATCAGCTTCTCCGCCCAGACCTCCGCCAACCAAACCCAGGACATCATCATGTCCAAGCTGGACAAGCGCCGGAAGGGCGTCTTCGGGCCACCGCTCAACAGCCGCTTTGTCATCTTTGTGGACGACGTTTCCATGCCTCTAAAGGAGAACTACGGCGCCCAGCCCCCCATCGAGCTGCTCCGAATGATGCTGGATCACATGATGTGGTACGACCGGAAGAACATAATCCCCATGAAGCTGATTGACCTGCAGATGATCGTCGCCATGGGTCCTCCATCCACAGGCAACACTGTGACGCCTCGTTTTCAGCGATTCTTCAACGTTGTATCCATCGACGACTTCAATAACGAGATCATGACCACCATTTTCAGTAAGATTGTGCTTTGGCACTTGGACACCAGGTAAGTTATCTTGGATATCTTGTGGATACTCTCGAAATCCTTCAATTTTATTTTGTTGCTTTAATATTACCCAATCCAATCCAATCCAATCCAATCCCAGGGGCTTTTCCAAGGAGTTCGATCCTTGCATTGACGAGATCGTGGGCGCCACTCTGACCATTTACAATGACGCCAAACTGAACCTGCTGCCCACACCCGCCAAGTCCCACTATCTCTTCAACTTGCGCGATTTCTCGAGGGTTATCCAGGGGGTCCTGCTCTCCGTGCCGGAAGCCACCGAGGACGTGAACTCCATGCGGCGCCTGTGGGTGCACGAAGTGCTACGGGTGTATGGCGACCGTCTGGTGGAGGACGGCGACCGCACCTGGCTGTTCGAAAACCTCTGCTCCACAGTGAAGAGTGCCTTCAACACGGATCCGACGCGCCTGTTCGGGCGCCTGGTGGAGAAGGACAAACAGCTGCAGGAGGCGGACTTCCGGCAGCTGATCTACTGCGACTTCACCAACCCGAAGGCGGACACCAAGAACTACGTGGAGGTGCAGGACCTCGAGGAGCTGCGGCGGGTGGTGGAGGCGTATTTGGTGGAGTACAACAACATGTCGAAGAAGCCCATGAATCTGGTGCTTTTCCGCTTTGCCATCGAGCATTTGTCGCGCATATGCCGCATCATAAAGCAGCCGAGGAGCCATGCTCTGCTCATCGGGGTCGGTGGCTCCGGGCGCCAGAGCTTGACTCGATTGGCTTCGCATATATGCGACTATGAGCTGTTCCAGGTGGAAATCACGCGATTGTATGGGCCGTACGAATACCACGAGGACATCAAGGCCATCCTACGCAAAATTGGGGCATCCGAGATGCACGGCGTCTTCCTCTTTACGGACGTTCAGGTGGGGAAGCGCCGCCATTGGCAATTGGACTGTGTCCCTTTGGGGGTGGTCTCCGTCTCGGTCTCGCTAACTCTTCTAGACTCTTTCAGATCAAAGACGAATCCTTCCTGGAGGACATCAACAATCTGCTCAACTCCGGCGAGGTGCCCAATTTGTTCACCAATGAGGAGAAGATCGAGGTGGTGGAGAAGATGGCCCAGATCGACAAGCAGAGGGACAAATCCGTTCAAACAGACGGCAGTCCTGTGGCCCTCTTTAACTTTTTCGTCACGGTGGGGTCTTTATAAATATTTGTTTGCATATAAGAGTTCTATGTCCTTCCGAACTATATAAGATTCTAAGATATTTTAGATACCAAAATAACTCTTAAGCATTATCCTTCCATTATATATTTTTACCTTAATTAATATTTATCCTCCCACCTGGCAGACCTGTAAGGACCAGCTGCACATTGTCCTGGCAATGTCGCCCATCGGCGAGGCTCTGCGAAACCGTATTCGCAAGTTCCCCTCGATCGTCAATTGCTGCACCATTGACTGGTTCCAGTCCTGGCCAGAGGATGCCCTGCTGGCGGTGTCCTCTCGCTTCCTGGCCACCGAGGATTTGACTGCCTTGGAAAGGCGCACAGCCATCGACATGTGCATGGAGTTCCATACCTCCACTCAGCTTTTGTCTGCCAAATTCTTCTCCAGACTGCATCGCTACAACTACGTGACTCCAACCTCTTACTTGGAACTGATCCAAACTTTCAAGGCGCTGCTGAGTGCCAAGAGAAAGTGAGTTTTTGATTATTTAAGTATGTTTAATGTCCTTGGTACTTTCCAGCAACATTACCACAAACCGCAACCGCTACTTGACGGGGATATCCCAGCTGGACATCGCCGCCCAGCAGGTGGCCGTGATGCAGGAGCAGTTGATAGCCCTGGAGCCGAAACTGAAGGAGGCCTCCGAAATTGTTGCCGAGCAGGTGGCCAAAGTCACGGCGGACAGCAAGCTGGCTGAGGAGCAGAGAGAAATCGTCAAGCTCGACGAGATGGCTGCCAAGGAACAGGCGGCGGTGGCCCAGGAAATCAAGGATGAGTGCGACGCCAAGCTGGGAGAGGCTTTGCCCATTTTGGAGTCGGCTCTGGCCGCCTTGAACACCTTGACGACGGCGGACATTGCAGTGGTCAAGACCATGAAGAGCCCGCCCATTGGTGTAAGGATTGTAATGGAGGCTGTGTGCATTCTCAAGGACGTGAAGCCGGACAAGGTGCCCAATCCAAGCGGCGTCGGCACAGTGGAGGACTACTGGGGGCCCTCCAAGCGTGTGCTCAGCGACATGAAGTTCCTGGACAGCCTGCTCAACTTCGACAAGGACAACATTCCGCCCGAGGTGATGAAGAAGTTGGGGCAGCGAATCTTGAACAACGAGGCATTCGATCCGGACAAGATTAAGACCGCCTCAACGGCTTGCGAGGGCCTGTGCCGTTGGGTCATCGCTCTGTCCAAGTACGACGTGGTGGCCAAGATTGTGGCGCCCAAAAAGATCGCCCTGGCCGAGGCCGAGGCCACCTACAATGCGGCCATGAAGACGCTCAACGAGAAGCTAGCCCAGTTGGCCAGGGTGGAAGCCAATCTGGCGGCTATCCAGAAGATACTCGACGAGCAGCTGCGACAATACGGGTGGAGTTCTCCTTTGGGACACATTATATCCTCATCTAATTAGGGTATTTCTTTTAGAATCCTGCTGGCAGAGCACGAGGCTTGCACCAAGAAGTTGCAGCGCGCCCAGGAGCTCATTTCTGGCCTGGGTGGCGAGAGGACTCGTTGGTCGGAGACGGCCAGGATGCTGCAGGCCAGCTTCAAGAGCGTCACCGGAGACGTGCTGATCTCGTCCGGGGTGGTGGCCTATCTGGGACCCTTCACCATCGATTTCCGAGTGGACCAGATCAAGAAGTGGGTGAAGAAGTGCCTCGACTACGGCGTAACCTGCACCGCCGACTTCCAACTGGCCGTGGTGCTGGGCGAGCCGGTAGAGATTCGATTCTGGAACATATGCGGCCTGCCCACGGACGCCTTCTCCGTGGAGAGTGCCATCATGATGAAGTGAGTTATTAATCGATTTTAATCATTGTCTGCGATTGAGGATTTATAGTCCTTACTTTGTTGTGGCAACCACAAGTTGTGGCAACATCTGGCACTGCCCCCCGCGCGAGATCGCTAAGCCGACTCGCATCAATTAAACAAACCTGACACGGTAATTACGACCCTGCCACCTCGCTTGTCACGGCATCCTTGCCTTCCGTGGCTCCTTTTTATTTCTTGTATTTCTAATTACAAAACATAAAACGTTAGAATTCACGCGTATTAGGAAAATTAAAGATACGCCCGCGAGTGTGAGAACGGCACCGGATGCTGCACGGTAGCCTGGGTAGCCAGGATAGCCGTGGCATCAGGGGTAGCTGTTTAGGTGGCAGATGGGTGGGGGCGGGGGTGGGATGCATGCGCGCATTAGGCAGCACACCCGCATGCGGCCAGAAGGACTCGTTGCCAGGACACGCCATCGCGGTGGTGGCTGCTGTGGCACTAGTCCCAGTCAAAGGTACAAAGGGCAAGGGAAGTGAAAACTACACATAGAGAAAATGTGGACATTAATGGAAATTATTCCTATAACATTGTATTTTCTTCGTTTATTTAATTCGGGATGATTTCTCTCCGTGTACAAGGGCTTTTAAGGCGGGAGGGAGGCTTTCATGTAAGATGCGTATATTACGCATCTGGTGAGTTTCTCGGAGGTCAGAGGACCAGAACACTGGGGGACGGGAGGCCACATGCCACTCCAGGCCAGGTCGCTTGTTCGCCGGTTCGTTCCCTGCCACTCCATGTCGATTTAATAAAGGAAATTCCTGGCTGCTTTCCACGAAAGTGTTCAAAGTAATTTGGAGCATGCCCGAAAATACCTGAGGGCCATCGCTTTCCCAGCAAGGATGCGGGCAGCAGGGCGACTCTCGCACCAGACTCTCGTCCTGTATAAGCAATTGATTAATGTGCGCCCAGAGCGGATTAGGTTTAATTTTTACGCAGGCCAGAGGGGTAGTTGATAGAACCGAATACATAGAACAAACAAGGATAGCGATGGCGATAGACGATTGCACATCCTGGGGGACTTACTCTCTCTAGTTTTGGGCTTTTGTCTATGGATTGTGTTTGCCAAATATCCTCGGAGGGTGGGCCCACCTACCCACGAGGAGGTGGATGTCCTGTCCCCGTGTCGTCCTTACTATTAACATTCATTTGCCTAATATTTCGGGATGACACGTAGCCCATATGGTGACCGCCTTCATCCTCGTAAAAAGCCATTCCTTTTTATATTTATATTGGGGGTATCAAATGTGGATGTCGTTTTGGGGTCATGCCAGTCATCTGAAATTCGAGGACCCTGTTTTTTGATTAAATAATGTTAATTTGAAAAAGGTAGAAACAATTTGTAGGCCTTGTTTAGGGTTCGAATTGAAAAAATGTAAATCTATGAAAAGTTTTTAATAATCCACAACCATAAAGAATGTGTTTTTGGAAATACGATCGATAATATTTTTAATAATATTTTTATATCTATTAATCCCTTTGATGAGGAATAATTTTGATTTTTTTAAATCATTCAATTTATGAATCCTTTTTTGTTGTAGCCTTTCAAAGCAGAAAAATCGCAAACTCCATTCAGGGGATTCTCAGCCAATTCACATTGCAACACCATTGCATATTTTTTTTAACTATTCCCATAACTATTTCCTTTTTTTCTGTTGCTTTTTTGGCGACAAACAATTGTATCTTTGTTAGAATCCCATCTATTCACGGTCCCTGGCGATGCGCTTTGAACTTTCACAATTTTTTACATGGCAACGGCCTACCCAGGACCCACTCTCCATGAGGGTTCTGGGGTATTTGGTGTCCAGACATATCGTATGGAGGGGTTTCGACTGGAATTCCTTTCCCTTTATGGCTGTCTTTTTTCGGGAATCCTGGGTGGCTGCGGCGAGTGCACAGGAACATTGCTCTTTTGTTTTTCCATCAAATATTTTTCATTCATCAAGTTTTCAATTTACAAAAATGTTCATTCATTCGCACGAGCAATTTGTATTCGGTGTGAATTTGTCATGTGTTGGCTGCTTCTGCTCCTGCTGCTCCAGTCTAGCTGCAACTTATTGTTGTTTTTTCCCAACCTCTCGCCCTCCCCCATTCACAATTTTCCTTCTTTTTTTTTTGTCGCTCCCAATCCTGTTATTTTTTTTATCCCACTGCGGCTGTGAGTTATCGCAGCAGCTATATACACACACTATATATATTTATTTATATGGCTGTCCTAGTCACACAACAACCGCAATCGATGTACACACAATCGTATATATAATATTTGTAGAATAGTATAGAAAATCAGGGGCTTAGTCAGAGACTAAAAAGGTATGGGAAGGGGTCCTTAGTTAACACTTTTTTGATAATTTAAAATTTAAACTAGTTTGCAGGTACTTTTCAGTTTTAAACTTTTCTGAATATCCTTTAAAAAATACATTTGTTAAAATATTTCATCAGACTTGTTAAACAATTATTTGAAATGTAAAAAAAGGAGATTAGTTTAAAGCTGACCTCAAAGCTCCTGCTTCCCGGCCACCCTGACTAAAGTCCTTTTGTAATGCACTCCTGTTTGTGGCTTAACGTTTGCATGATGTATTGGCATATTTGAAGCCAGAGGTTTCCTCTTATTCCAAAACCCACAAAACCCATACACACACACACACACACCAGCAGCAACACAAAATATTTCTATAGCATTATTCACGGTTATGAATTATTGACGTAAATATTGAATGTGTATTTATGCGGTATTTCCTCTTTTTTTTAATATTTCCAACTCCAACCGAACTGCCGATGAGTTGCTTGACAAATCGAAATGGTTGCAAAAAGTATCCTTTAAAGTATTTCATTTAAATTGCAGAAATGCTCGCCGCTGGCCTTTGATGATTGATCCGCAGGGCCAGGCCAACAAATGGATTAAAAACTACGAGAAGAACAACAAACTGTGCGTCATCCGCCTCAACCAGGCTGACTACACCCGCGTCATGGAGAACGCCATCCAGTTTGGCCTGCCGGTGCTGCTGGAGAACATTGGCGAGGAGCTGGACCCGATTCTGGAGTCTGTGCTGCTGAAGCAGCTCTTCAAACAGGGCGGCGCCCTCTGCATCAAGCTGGGCGACTCTGTGATTGAGTACAATCATAGTTTCAGGTACACATCTTCCAGTAATCCATTCCATTTGAGTTTCTTCCTAATCCCTGTTACAGATTCTACATGACCACCAAACTGAGGAACCCCCACTACCTGCCCGAGGTGGCGGTGAAGGTCACCCTGCTGAACTTCATGATTACCACCCAGGGATTGCAGGACCAGTTGCTGGGCATAACGGTGGCCCGCGAACGTCCTGACCTGGAGGCGGAGAAGAACAATCTGATTGTCCAGGGGGCGGAGAACAAGCGCATGTTGAAGGAGACCGAGGACCAGATCCTGGAAGTGCTCTCCTCCGCGGAGAACATTCTGGAGGACGAGACGGCTGTTCAGATCCTGAGCTCGGCCAAGGCCCTGGCCAACGACATCAGCGAGAAGCAGATCATCACGGAGGCCACCGAAAAGCAGATCGACATTGCCCGCCTGAGCTACGTGCCCATTGCGGAGCACTCCACCATCCTGTTCTTCACAATAGGTGGGTTTGTGTGCCACTCGACGGAATGTCCACTAATTTTAATCGCTTTTTCAGTGGAGCTGGCCAACATTGACCCCATGTACCAGTACAGCCTGGTGTGGTTCGTCAATCTGTACATGTCGTCGATTGATAACACGGAAAAGGTGGACGACATTGCGGCACGTCTATTGGATTTGCGGAATCACTTCACCTACAGCCTCTACGTCAACATCTGTCGCAGTCTGTTCGAGCGCGTGAGTGGCCATTGGATGAACCCAATTACCGTCAAACGCTGTCCATCCGCTTGTCCGGCCGTAATCCGGCAGTGTCCTTTAGCCTTGTTAGTCCCGTAATTGCGCATAATCGGATAATGTGACATTTGAAGCGAGGTCGTCCTTTGCGTTTCATTTGCTTTGTGGTTGAGCACGGTTTTTGGTTTGGTCCGGAGCTGGACTTGACTTTCGCGAATTTGTATTTAAATGGCATTAAAGCTCGCCAACAGGATGAGGACCTTCAAACGTTCCCAGCTAAATATTGAGTTTAGTTTCATTCTTGCATCATTCTTTGCATCGGTTAAGCTTGAATAACATTATTGCCATCCTGCTGCTTTCAAAAAAGATATAATAATCCAAACCTGTTTCTGGGCTTTATCCTGTTTTCAGTCAATTATGGCTAGGTCCTTCCCCCTTTCCCCGACCCCTGTGGGACGCCCTTTGATCCCTTGATTTTAATTTGCTTTTTCGAAAAAAAAACCCAGAGAGAAGCTCCGTCGCTTTGATTTCCTTGGATAACCCTTCCATGTAGCCCATTTAATGCCCGAGTGAGCCTCTGAACCCTGACCCTCAAGGACCCCAATCACATCGCATCGCATCACTTTTCCACACTCCACAAAAATATTTTTTATATTGTAGTTTCCTTTGAATGCTTTGAATCTACTTTATTCAATTATTTTTACAAATGTAATGAAATGTCCTGACCTTTCGAACAGGATAAGCTGCTGTTTTCGCTCATATTGAACATCAACCTGATGAAGCACGATAACAGGATTGACAATGCCGAATGGATGTTCCTGCTGACAGGTGGCATTGGCTTAGAGAATCCCTACAAGAACCCCACCACCTGGCTGGGTGTCCAGAACTGGGATGAGCTTTGTCGCCTCACCAACTTGGGCAACTTTAAGGGCATCCGGGAGAATTTCACCGACAATCCAGCCATCTTTAAGCTCTTTTTCGATTCAAAAATGCCGCAGGACTTCAAGGACGTTCCTCCCGCCTGGGACAAGCGCTTATCCATGTTCCAGAAGCTGCTGCTTCTTAGAGTTTTCCGGCCGGATAAGCTCGTGCCGGCTGTGCTCAATTTTGTTTCTGGGGAACTGGGCCAGCGGTTTGTGGATCCACCGCAGTTCGACCTGGGAGCCTCGTTTGCCGACTCGCACTGCTGCGTCCCGTTGATATTCGTCCTGACCCCCGGATCAGATCCCACGGCCACGCTGCTGAAGTTCGCTGAGGACCAGGGCTTCGGCACCAACCGCCTCTTCTCGCTATCCTTGGGCCAGGGACAGGGACCCATTGCCATGAAGATGATCGACGAGGGCGTCAAAATGGGCAACTGGGTGGTGCTGCAGAACTGCCATTTGGCGGCCAGCTTCATGCCTTCGCTGGAGAAAATCTGCGAGAACTTGCTGCCGGACTCCACGCATCCGGACTTCAGGCTGTGGCTCACCTCCTACCCGGCGGAGCACTTCCCGGTGGTGGTGCTGCAGAACGGCATCAAGATGACCAACGAGCCGCCCAAAGGCCTGCGCTCCAACATAATGCGCTCCATGTTGAGCGATCCGATCAGCGACCCAGAGTGGTACGAGTCCTGCACGCAGCCGAGGATCTTCAAGCAGCTGATCTACTCGCTGTGCTTCTTCCACGCCGTCATCCAGGAGCGGCGCTACTTTGGGCCCATTGGCTGGAACATTCCCTACGAGTTTAATGAAACGGATCTTCGGATATCCTTGATGCAGCTGAGGATGTTCCTCAACCAGTACGAGACGGTCAACTATGACGCGTTGCGGTATCTGACAGGTGAGTGTAACTACGGAGGACGTGTCACTGACGACTGGGATCGGCGCACGCTGCGGACCATTCTGGACCGATATTACTGTCCAGAGATCATCGACCTGGAGAAGCCGCACTTCCTCGACGACACTGGCCTGTACTACATCCCGGTGTTCAAGGAGGTGGACTTGTATCTGAACTACACCCGGGAATTGCCGCAGATCTCCTCGCCGGCCATCTTTGGCTTCCACGCCAATGCGGACATCATGAGGGATCAACAGGAGACGGACATGCTGCTCTCGCACACTCTGCTAACTCAGGTGAGTCCTGGGGCCCAAGAGTTGTAGTTCTATTGAAGATTAGGTAGCCTAGGACTTTTTTACACACATAATACATTACTTCTCACACTCTTTTCTTGCCACAAAAAGGATCGTTGGGTAAGAATTATTTAGAATTTAAAAAAGTGCTTAGTAATTTACACTTTTGAAAAATATCCTTAAAGGACCTCTATGATCGACGCGTAAGTAGCCACACATTTTTACAACGCAAACACCGCTTAAAGCTTTTTCTCGTTTATTGACATGCCACGCTACAGAAACTGGTTAAAAAACAAAGGGTTTACATTGAAACTATTAGTAGGCGCTTCCCGGAGAACCTTTCCCTGCCCACTTATCCCACTTGTCCCCCCTTCCTCGCCCAATACCAAATCCCCCTGCAGGACACCAGCGCCAGCGGCGACGATAGCGGCGGTTCCAAGGCCCTAACGCCCGAGGAGGTCGTCACCAACGTAGCCACCGACATCCTGCAGAAGCTGCCCAAGCTCTTCGACCGGGACGCGGCCCTTCTGAAGTACCCGACCTTGTATCACCAGAGCATGAACACCGTGTTGGTCCAGGAGATGGTGCGATTCAACGTCCTCCTAAACACCATTCGGACTAGTCTGATCACACTGAAGAAGGGAATCAAAGGTGAGTTGAAAGGATTCAATAGGATATGGGTTTTTTTTTGGCAAATGTATTTAATATATCATTTTCTCAGTACGTATTGCGATCGCAAAACAAAGTTTCAGGCAAGGATTAGCTAAGGGAATCGTCAAAAATCGAATGGGTAACCATAGTGAGGGCTTATGGGTTGGCAGGATTGGTGGAATCTGTGGGTTTCTTATCCGTGCCTATATATGAGACACTCTTGGTTAACGGGGACTTTAATGTCGAGCGCATATGGAAATCTTCGTCACTGTCATGCCTGGCCATCACGGTGTTCAGGCCAATGAACTTGGATCCCGTATGGCCCGACTGCGTCACTGGGTCCAGTTCTATGAAGGACAGCTTGGGCTCGCTCGCTGGCTGAGTGCCGAGTAAGTTGTAGTTACTGCTTACCCTTTGCCGAGTGGAACGTTGACGCTTTATGGCTTTTTCCTTCTCCTTGCTGTATTTGGTAAAGGCCTGGACGAAGGTGCTACTGACTGTGACGCTCTCCGACTTATCCGTGCTCAGTTGCTGGGAAGGCGGGACAGTCAACTCGGCCTGGTTTAGAATGTCGTCCATAATCTCCTGAACGTCCTCGGGATGACTATTAATAATGGGCTCTACCTCTAGCAAGGTTGAATCCGGGACCTCCTCCTCGGGAATGTCAATGGTGCTTTTATTGCTGAACACCTCGCTCAGCTGTGGCTTCAAACTGCTCATGGGGTTAAACCGTTCCGTCCTAATAAAAACGTCTATGATCGGATCCGGGTCGGATCCACCTCGGTAAACGTCCTGATTAACCAAGTCTCTGGTAACATTGTCCCACTTAAGTTTCTTAATCAATGACAGGAGCTGAGCCTTCACCAACTCCGTATCCGACATGGAGGGCAGGTTCCTCAGGGCCTCAAAGTCGAACGCCTCTTGCGCCCGAATATCATCCGAAGTCCGAATCCTGTTCTGGGAAACGGTTGAGTGAAGTTTAATTATTTTGTGTGGGGCAACTGGCGGTAGGATCTCTAGCCTGCGTACTATTTCTGCAAACATCTCCTCCAGAAAAGCCTCAAAGATATCACAGGATATCCGCTGATTCTCCTCCATCCAGCGTTGTCCAGGCACGGACTGGCGGATGAGCTTCCTAATAATGGCCCTGGCCTCGCACAAGGAGGCCTTGTGGGGAGCGTCGTCCTCCTCGCTGTCCGTGGAGGAGAGGTACAAATCGTTGTCGATCAGGCGGTCGACGAAGTCGCTCGTCAGCGTGGTCCCGACATCAAAGGGATCTAGTTCGTCCCAAACCATGGGAAAGATAACATCTTCTATAATGTGCTGCACAATGAGGGAGTTTTCGTAGCGGATATATGCCGCATCCAGATCGGGGACTACCATTTCCCAGAGCATCAGTCGCAGGGGCACGAAGTTGATGGGATTTTGGATCAACTTGAAGCTCTCGAGCCATCTTTCCACGTCCTTGTCGATTTTCTTGGCCATGTGAGTCACCGAATCGATAGCCTGGTTTTGGGCCTCATATTCAACGTCTGTGTTCAGGATGGTGTCGATATACTTAGTGGCCACTTCGTTGTGGTTCAAGTGACACTCCTGGAACAGCTCCTCGTACAGGAGCCGCAGTTCGTTCTCCTTTTGCCTTAGCCCGCCCTCCTGCGCCTCGCGACGCCACCGCTCCCTCTGGGCCATCATGCAGTAGAAGTGGAGCTCTCGCTGCTCCTGGAGGCGGGACATTTCTTCCGAAAGGAATTGCATCAAGCAGCCTATGTAGGTGCCCTCGAACGAAACGAGTATGTTCTCCACATCAAACCGGTATATTTCCTTTCTCATTAAATCCGCAGGAGCAGAAGTCTTGGTCTCGAGGGGCTTAATGTTCCAGGTGGACTGGTACTTGCGATCCGATCGTGTCAATTCATATCCGTATTTCTCGTAGAGCCCACCAAATTGGGCCAGTTGGAAGATGGAAGCTTCCCGTTGTAAAACTGTTTGCTTCCGTTTGAGTCGACACTTGGGCTCTTCTTTGTCCCTGGACTTTAAAGTTCTCAAGAGTTTGAGGTCTTCAAAAAGTTTCTGCAGATATTCATCGTTGCAGAAGTTTTGCTCGTACTCCCGAATGGGTTCTTTGGGTTTGGACCAGTCTTTGAGTTTTCTGAAAGGACATTCGCGATTACTCAGGTTGACCTTCTTCTCCAGTTCGTCGATTCTCATATCGAAAGCCTTCCGTTCGATTTTCGGCACAAAGCTTCGGCGGGCTGGATCTACTCCGTGTCGCATGAGAGGCGCATAGAACTCGGAGCAGGGCGATCCGAGAGACTCCAAGGGGGTCTGCTTCTGCCACTTTCGTGGCGTCTTGGCAAGGACCATCTCCAGTCGACGCATTCCCCTTTTGTACTGGATCTCGTTTTTGTGCAAACCGTCCTTGCGCCGCTTCTCTATTTCTTCGCACGCTTTCTCGATGCGGGTCTTGGAGGCGGAATGCATCTGCTTCTCCCGCTTGTCAAACATCTTGATCACGATCTCCAGGCGCATCATCTGGCACTCCTGGATGTATTCCTCCCGCTCGAGCCACTGCTCCCACTCGAAGGCTTCCAAAATGGACTTGTACTGGGACTTTATTGCCTTTTCCCTGTCACTCTTCTGAAGGACTCTCAGATTCGACTTGAGTGCTTCTCTGAATCCCCATCGCTTCCTGGCGCGTTCCAGTACCTCGACCTCATCCATCCCTGGTGGCTTGTCCCCAGGCAGAATTGTAGGCAGAGAAAATAGTTCATGGGCACTCATTTCGTTCAAGGCCGCGGGCAGGAACGCCAAAGTCTGTGCTGAGGATTCTCTGAAATAAAGATTTAAAAAATACCCCCATCCAAAATCAAAGCCTACCTGTAGAGTGTCTGGGTCCTTTGATCCTTGAAGCGACATTTTTGTGGTGTTTTTGACAAATTCTTAACCTGGGTGGTTGGAGGAGTCATCTTTACCTCATGTGTGGATACACTAGTGTCCTTTTCCGTAAGGAAACCGATTCCTGGAGATTTAAATCGGCATTCACTGTCGGTCCGAGGCAGTTTTCCGGCACTTCGTTTCGCCGGATTGTTGGCCCCTAAAAAGGATGTTGTTATGAGCACTGTACCATAGGATTCCTCAACTTACCTCCGGCCACTCTTATGCTGGGCGATGTGGTGGTTAGACATGAGGACAGACCCTGCCCAGTCGGTCCGATTTTTCTGGAAGGGATCTGTCTGGTTTGGATTAATTTTGGTTTCTCCTTTCCTTTTTTTGGCGGAGAAATGGGAGGTGGCGGCTTTTCAGGTGCATGGGCCCTTTCCTCCTTGAGGAACCTGAGAATATTTTCCCTCATCAAAGTCCTTTTTCTTTCTGACATTGGGAAGAGCTCTGTTAGTACTTTGATTTCTGCGTGTAATTTTTATGAGTTTATTTTTGTTAATTACTGTCTCAAGTGTCTAATGTGGCTGTTGTTTTTCATTGACTTATGGTGCCAATTAATTTTAATAGTTTTTTGCAAAGGCTACTTGGATATTATTATCGAATTTTCCATTTAATCGACAAAACCAATCCGCATCTAGTTTACTTAACAAAAGATGTCAGCATTCAATAAATTAATAATGCACATTGGGTTTTTTATTATTACTATAATATTTATAGGTCTATCAATATAATATTCATAATATATTAGAATTTGATATTACGTTTCGATCGGGTGGATGGAACTCTTGGAATTTTGAATTCACTTGTGTTTCCTGACGACCTTGCTGTGTCAAGTTGACTCGGAGTCCTTTCCGATACCCTCTTGTCGTCAATTTTGTCGGATATCCTCTGGTCTTCCATTCTATCTGATATCCTCTTCTCGTCCTTTCTTTCGGATACCCTCTTGTCCTTCCTTTCGTTTCTACTACTGGTATCCATTGGTTTCTTTCGATTTTGGTGTAGTTGCTCCGAGTAGGGGGAGTATATTTGGGACGTGGTACTCTGCGAAGATTCCAGCTCATAAGAAAGGTAATCCTCGTTGATTTGAAGCTCCGAAAGGTCAAGCGTTGATTCATTAATCTCAGTTGTCTGCTGCTCGGTGATCTCTGGACTTTTTTCTGTAGGAATCATTGCCGAATGTCCTTTGCCTTTGAGATGATGGAAGCTAACCTCTTTAGGAAGGTCGAGGGAACTAAATATGCTGCATACATCGTTGATAGTCTTGTCTGATTGAATCGACTCCAGGGGATGGAGTATCTGGGACTTGAGGTACGATTCAAAGATCAGGGACAATTCGTCTTCGGTATATTGGTCCTTGTTCTCCAGGCTTCCAGTAATCTTTTCCCATTTAATTTTTTTTATCAAACTCAAAATGTACATTTTGATGACATCCGTATCCGGCAGTGAGATGGCGGCGTCTTGAGAATGTTGGATCCGTAGTTCCTTTTCCCTTATGTCGTCCGATGTGCGGATGATGTTGTGGGACTTGGTGAGATGCAGATCAACCAACTCATAGGGTCCGGGATTTTCCATCTTATATATGATTTTCTTAAAAATATCATCAAAGATGTCGTTGTAGGTTTCATTAACCATCCGCTCGTTCTCCTTTTTCCAGCGTCTCCCGGGAACGGCGCGCCGGATGAGCTTCCTAATGATGGCTCTGGCTTCGCACCAGGAAGTCTTGCTGGGAGCGTCGTCCTCGCTGTCCGTGGAGAAGAGGTACAGATCGTTGTCGATCAGTCGGTCAATCAGCTCGTCCATTAGCGAGACGCTGATATCAAAAGGCTCTAGTTCCTTCCATATCATAGGAAAGAGCACATCCTCCACCACGTATTGCACAATTATGGAGCTTTCGTGGCGGCGTTGCGCTGCATCCAAATCAGGTTTTACCATATCCCTCAGCATTATTCGCAAGGGCACAAAGTTTAGAGGATTTTGGATCAATTTGAAGCCCTCCAGCCACCTTTCCACGTCTCTATCGATTTGTTTTGCCAGATCAGTTACCTCCGCGACAGCCTCTTTTACGGCGGAGTGATGGGGATCTGTGGCCAGTAGGGACTGAATGTAGTTCTCGGAGACCTCGCAGTATGTCCAACAGCATTGCTGGAACAGATTATCGTACAGCACTCGCAATTCGTTCTCCTTCTGGCGCAGGCCACTCTCCTGGGCCTCGCGGCGCCAGCGCTCTTTCTGGACCATCATCAAGAAGTAGTGGACTTTCCGTATCTCAAGAAGGCGGGACCACTCTTCCGACAGGAACTGCATCACCCAGCCTATGCAGTCGCCCTCGAACATGTGCTTCAAGTTCTCTATGCCCTCGATCTCGCCTTCCTCCTTGATTTTCTGGATTTGCTCTACCGTCAATGAATAGAATCGATTCATGGGTGGTAAAGTTCTTGCTGGGGGTGCGGCCCTTTCGTTGGACCCCCGACTATCGTACAGGTCCGTGAATCGGTGGAGGTTGAAGACGGAGCCTGCATTATACTTAGCAGGCTTTGGTCGTTTGTGTAGACATTTCGGCTCCTTCCTGATACTGGCTTCGGCTCCCAGCTTCTTCAAGCTGTCGAAGAGTTTTTGAAGATTTTCCGGATCACAGAAGTTCGGCTCGTAGTCCCTGAGACGTTCCTTGGGCTTGGCCCACACTTTGAGGTTTCTGAAAGGGCATTTCAGGCTACTCATGTTGACCTTCGATTCCAGTTCGTCGATTCTCATGTCGAAAGCCTTGCGTTTGGTTTTCGGCACGAAGCTTCGACGGGCTGGATCGACACCGTGTCTCATGAGTGGCGCAAAGAACTCAGAGCACGGCCATCCTAAGGACTCCAAGGGGCCCTGCTTCTTCCACCTCTTACTTTTGGTGGCCAACTGCCGCAGAGCCTCCTTGTACTTCTTCTCGTTTTTTTGCAAGGCAGCTTGGCGCCGCTTCTCGATTTCCTTGCAGGCCTTCTCGATCCTTAAATTGGAGGAGGAGTGCATCTTCTTTTCCCGCTTTTCGAACATGTTGACCACGATCTCCAGGCGCAACATCTGGCACTCCTGAATGTCTTCCTCTCGCTCGATCCACTCCTCCCACTTAAAGGCCTCCAATATGGACTGGTACTGCGACTTTATCCCTTTTCTCTTGGAGCTTTGTCAAGGACCCTCAGATTTGTCTTGAGTGCTTCTCTGAATACCCATCGCTTCCTGGCGCGTTCCAGGAGCTCCACTTCGTGGATCTCGGGAGGCTTCTCGCCGGGAAGTACGGTTGGCAGGGAAAGCAGCTCAAACGCTTGGACATGCTCCTTGTTTAGGACCTCTGGCAAGTAGGGCAGCGTTTGTGCCGAAGATTCCCTTGAAATAATTATTTTTAGTTCCTTCTGGATTCTTTTATCCAAAAACTTACCTATAAAGAGTTTGCGTTTCTTTGGTTTTTATTGGAGATTTATCTTTTAAAAGGAAATCACATTTTAATATTCCCTCTTCCTCATTTGACTTTAAAGGAAATATCTTCACTTCATGCGTGGACACAGTTGTGTCCTTTTCCGTCAGAAACAAGACGCCTGGTGCCTTGAATTGGCATTCGCTGTCTGTGCGTGGCAGTTTTTCGACCTTGCGTTCCGCAGGATTATTAGTTCCTAAAGAAAAGACGCAGATTTGAGCCGCCATTCTTAAGTTTCCTTGAACCTACCTCCAGGAATTCTTAAATTGGGGGATGTGGTGGTCAAACATGAGGCTAGGCCCTGACCAGTCTGCCTTGAGTTCCACCTGGAATTGGGGACCTTGTTCCGCGCAAGATTGGAGGAAAGTTTTTTTAGTATTTTCCTTTGGCGATTCCGGTCTTCTACTTGAAGCCTGAGAACTTTTTCTTCAATTTGTTTGTTTCCTTGTTTCGACATTATTAATTAAACAATGTTTCTTATTTTTGTAAATATTTAATTATTTTTTTTTTTATATTTTATAAGTGTCTATTAAGTGTTTGTGTGTGGATATTAGAGCGTATAATGACTCAAATTTGATTTCCTTCATTCCATGGCTACTTTGATGGAATTGTTTCTAGTTTTATAAAATGTTTTATAAAATCCTTAAACCTGGATAATACTGATATGATTTTGTTATCTCTTGATGGGACCACTTATGGTTATTTGACTTTTAAATTCTTGGGGCTGGGCTGATGGCGCTACGCTGCCCGCCCTTCCCTTTCCTGAGACTCTATTCCGGTCCTCTACGGATCGATACGAATCGGCAAAAACGTTCCCTTGACTATCTCGGTGCACCGCCGGAGAGTTGAAGGCCAAACTGAAGCTGGAACCCGCTTCCACGTGGACGGTTTCCAAATCATCCATGTGCATCATTTGCAAACTACCAGAGCGTCGGCTTTCGGGACTGGCAATCTCTTTAATTATCGGTTTATTTATAATATTTGTCTTTCCTATCAAAGATGAAGTCGCCTTTACTTTAGTTTGGCTTTCCTGAGGCTTCATCTCTTGGTCATTCTCATGGATTTCGGCTCCCAAAATTTGATTAATTAAATCAAACGCCAGGTCTTCGTAGTTCCGATGCCCCGATTCTTCGACAAGCTTTTCGCCTTTTGTTGTTTGGTCCATTTTCCGATTGGGTGTCTCTTGCTCATTAATCCTTTGATCCTCTACTGATTCGGAAGTGCCTTCCTTTTTTCCAGATTGTTTCCATGGGGATTGATTTGATTCCGGACCCCTCCCCTTGGTTTCTATATGACCGAGTGTCGCCTTTTCTCCTGTTTGATGTCTTACCAATTCTAGCGGGTCTATCAGATTTCCTATTTGATACTCCACCTCTCCGAGGGATTCTTCTCTGCGCCCTGACCTAGTGTCTACTAAGCTTGCTTCTTTCAATTTCCCAGATAGAGTCTCTTCCGATCCGAGTTGCTCTGTCTGCTTTTCTGTTTCGCTCTTCCTTGAATCGAAGACTTCCTCCATTTGTGCCGTGGAGGCATTCATCTCCAGCAGTGACGGGAGCATTATTCTGTAGCCCCTGCCCTTGAGGATGGACAAGTTTTTCTCTTCGGGAATGTCGAGAGTGCTCTTCAAGCTAAATATGTCGTTGCTGACCGGCGGCGGCTTGGGGAGTTCAGTGATTTTATGGGATCTGAGGAATGTTTCGTGACCGATGGACACCTCCTCGCCGGCGTACTTGTCGAGGTTGTCCAGTCTGCGTGTGATTTTATCCTCATTTGGTTTCTTTAGCAGGTTCAGGAAATAAAAACGAATAAGTTCCGTATCCGGCATGGAGCTGACATTTCGCAGCGATCGTGTGACTTTGCTTTCTTTCGCTCGGATATCGTCCGAGGATCGGATGCCGGCGTGGGACAAGAACGAACACACATCGATTAGCTCTTGGTCGGTTGAATCCATGGTGTGCAGGAGGTCGTTGTAGATTTCGTGGACTATCCGCTCGATCTCATTCTTCCAGCGTCTGCCTGGAACCGCCCGACGTATGAGTTTCCTGATTAGGGCCTGGGCCTCGTACCAGGACGGTTTCTGGGGAGTCTCGCTTTCGCTGTCCGTGGAGAAGAGATGGAGGTCGTTGTCAATCAGGCGGTCAACCAGATCGCTTGTCAGCGTGGAGCCAATATCGAAGGGCTCTATTTCGTGCCACATATTTGGGAATATCACATCGTCCACAATGTATTTCACGACCATAGAGGTTTCGTAGCGTCGCAGCACTGCATCCAGGTCTGGAGAAACCATGTCCTTCAACATCATTCGCAAAGGAACAAAGGTCAGCGGATTCTGGACCAGCTTGAAGCTCTCCAGCCAGCGTTCGATGTCGCCGTCAATCTGCCTGGCCAGGTGAGCGACTGTTCTGGCAGCCTCCTCCCCGGCGCACCTGCCCATGTCCGTGGTGAGGATGCTCATAATGTAGTCGTGCGAGACCTGATGCTTGACTGAGCTGCTCTCTTGGAACATCTCCTCGTACAGACGCCGGATGTCGTCCTCCCGCTGCCGCATTCCCGCCTCGGCTGCCTCGCGGCGCCAGCGCTCCTTCTGGGCCAGCACCGATAGCACGTGCAGCCTGCGCTGCTCCGAGAGCCGCGTCATCTCCTCCGACAGGAACTTCATCCACGAGCCTATAAAACTGCCCTCCATGGAGTTCAGCAATGCCTCAATGTCGTATCGCTTACTCTCCTCCTCCAAATAAGCAGAATCCCTGTTTAACTTGCGTTTTAGATGCCATTCGGAAGGCGGTTCCTTCGGCTCCTTTTGGATCGTTGACTGGCGGTTTGAGCCACAGTCGTCCTTAAAAGTGATAAATTGCGTTTGCGTTGAATCCGTAGACGCTTTGGGCTTCTGTCGCTTTCGCAGGCACCTTGGTGCCTCCTTGTCCTTGGCCGACTGAGTTCGCAGTGTCCTCAGAGTGTCGAACAGCTTCTGCAGGTTCTGCTCGTTGCAGAAGTTCTGCTCGTACTCCCGGAGCTGCTCCTTGGGCTTGGCCCACTGCTTGAGAGTTCTGAAGGGACACTTCAGGCCGCTCATGTCCACTTTCTTCTCCAGTTCGTCGATTCTCATGTCGAAAGCCTTGCGGCCGGTTTTCGGCACGAAGCTTCGACGGGCTGGATCGACTCCGTGTCGCATGAGAGGCGCATAGAACTCGGAGCAGGGCGATCCGAGGGACTCCAAGGGGGTCTGCTTCTGCCACTTTCGTGGCGTCTTGGCAAGGACCATCTCCAGGCGGCGCATTCCCCTTTTGTACTGGATCTCGTTTTTGTGCAAACCGTCCTTGCGCCGCTTCTCTATTTCTTCGCACGCTTTCTCGATGCGGGTCTTGGAGGCGGAATGCATCTGCTTCTCCCGCTTATCAAACATCTTGATCACGATCTCCAGGCGCATCATCTGGCATTCCTGGATGTACTCTTCGCGCTCGATCCACTGCTCCCACTCGAAGGCTTCCAGGATGGGCTTGTATTTCGACTGCATTGCCTTTTCTTTGGCCTCTTTGAGGAGGACCTTCAAGTTGGTCTGGAGGGCTTCCTTAAAGGTCCAACGCTTTCTGGAGCGTTCCAGCATTTCCACCTCGTAGACTCCTGGCGGCTTGTCACCTGGCAGCACGGACGGCATCGAGAACAGCTCGAACGGCTTCACGTTTTCTTTTTCGAGGACCTCTGGCAGGTAGGCGAGGGTTTGTGCCGAGGACTCCCTGGAAAGCTAATGGTTATAATTATTATATTTTATTTATTTTTTCAACCTACCTATAAAGCGTTTGCGTTATTTTATTCCTAAGTGGACCTTTGTTCTCAAACTTTGGAAAAAAGTCGCATCGAGGCTTCAGTTCCTTTTTGGGGGTCACCGAAGTATCTATTTTGACTTCATAGGCTGTGACTTTGGTGTCCTTCTGATTTAGAAATGCAATTCCCGGGGCTTTCATTTGACATTCGCTGTCTGTTCGAGGCAGTTTCTCCGACCGGCGCTTGGCGGGATATTTGGCTCCTAAAACATTAAAATTTGTATTCTTTTGGGGAGGGATAATTTTTTAAGAAACCCACCGCCAGGGACAGCTGTGCTCAGATATGTTCCTAGTTCTTTATCATTCTTTCCTTCTTGTTTCTTAAAAGAAACCCGCTGTCCACTGTCCCTTCTATAACTTTGGTTGGCATTATTAACATAAATAGTAAAACTTCTTTTTTTTTTGGTTTTCAATTAATGAAAAGAAAAGGAAACGAAAACTGTGTCTTTGTGTAGTTGTGTTTTCTTCAAATGTGTTTCATTTCTAATTAAGTTAAAATCGGAATGGACTACTAAGTTTACTTTAAAGGAATCGCTTTGCTTAATTTTTCAATTAGTTCCTATTAATACTCCTAATCTCCTTCAGGCTTGGTGGTCATGTCTGCTGCTGTGGAAGCCGTCTACAAGTCCGTCCTGATAGCGAAGATACCGGCCATGTGGGCTGGAAAATCATATCCGAGTCTGAAGCCACTGGGTAGCTATGTGACTGACTTCCTGCGACGCCTTGAGTTCCTGCAAGTAAGTGATGGATTTTAAGCCGCAAAAATGTATTAATAAATCTCCTCAAAAAGCACTGGTTCGATCATGGAGCTCCTTCGACCTTCTGGCTGTCCGGCTTCTTCTTCACCCAGGCCTTTTTGACGGGAGCCCAACAGAACTACGCCCGGAAGTACGTGATATCCATCGATCTGCTGGCCTTTGACTACGAGGTCATGTCGCTGGAGGAGTCCCAAATCCAAGGCCTCAAAGCGCCAGACGACGGGGTCTTCGTATACGGAATATACCTGGAGGGCGCACGGTGGGATCGCACTGGGAAGTACCTGGCCGAATCGCGTCCCCGGGAGCTGTTCGACACGATGCCCGTGATTTGGCTGAAACCGCTCAAGCGGGAGGATCGGCCGGAGCGCCACAACTACCTGTGCCCTCTCTACAAGACAGCGGAGCGCCGGGGCGTCCTGTCCACCACTGGCCACAGTACCAACTTTGTGGTGGCCATGCTTCTGCTGTGCAATCCCAACACTCCAACCTCCCATTGGATCATTAGGGGGACGGCGCTGCTCTGCCAGCTGAGTTTTTAA
Source organism: Drosophila varians (assembly GCA_018150405.1). Classification (NCBI taxonomy): domain Eukaryota; kingdom Metazoa; phylum Arthropoda; class Insecta; order Diptera; family Drosophilidae; genus Drosophila; species Drosophila varians. Next base: position 5,888,150 of record JAECWK010000125.1, read on the forward strand.
GAGTTATTGGTTTCTTCGATTTGAAAGTATATATTTCTTAAGGTTATAGTGGAGGCTAAAATAAAAGTAAAGTCTGAGCAACAAAATAAAGATTTCAGCAACCTAACGAAGTAAAGTTAAAAGGATTAGGGCGTCGTGGAGGATAAGCTTTTTATTTGCCATACGGAAAAGGAAACTCGACCAAATGGAGCATCTGAAGCGTACGAAAGTAACGAAGTGAAAAATCAGGACGCGATTGAAACTAATTGGTGCCTCTAAAATCAAACAGCTGCGACTCCTTGGTCTCGTACGTGACAAAGTCCCCACTGACGTCCGTGGAGTTGTCCTCATCCGTGAAAGTCTCTTCGGCATTTTGGGACTGCAAATGGATTTCATCTCCAAACACAACTTTCGACTGCTCCTCCTGGGTGATCGACGCCTCTTTGGTGGAGCTTACTCGGGTGCTTTGCCCCGATGATCGTTTGGATGATCTTCTGGATCCGGATGAACCGGTTTTTTTGGAAGCAGATGATCTTCTGGAACTGGATGATCTCGAGAGTTTTGAACTCCTTGGCTCCACTTCCTCATCCTCATCCTTGGTGTCGGAATCGATCGTCACAGACTTGTCGCGGTTGAGGAACCTGGCAAAGAAGGCATGGGAGTGATGGGATCGCAGCAATTCCAGATGGTCGCCCTTCTCGGGTATGTCCGGCACACTGGTCACGCTGAATATGTCCGAGTCCGTGGCGAGCTGCATTTTGGTCATCTTTGTGAACACCTCCGACTTGATGTAGTTATCGTTGTGGATTTCATCGGACACAACGTCCGCGATGCACTCGTCGGTCTTCAGTTCCTTGGTGATATTGTCCTTAAAGAACTTCTTTATGAGATTCAGCCTCTGGGAGTTCACGAGCATTGAACCGGCATTGGAAATAGCATCCCCCTCTGCGCCCGATGGATGCTTGCGTGTCCTGGTCCTTCTTGGAGAATCGTTGGGTAAATTTATGATGTCGTCATTCGAGCGTAAGACCAATAGCTCGTCGGATCGCATCTGCCTGGGATTCTCGGCCATTGCGACGATCTCGTCGAATATTTCGTCGAACAGGTCCCCGTACGTCGCCTGGACAACCACCTCGTTTTCCTCCTTCCATCTCTTTCCGGGCACCGTGTGGCGGATGAGCTTCCGAATGATGGCGTGCGCCTCGTACCAGGATGGCTTCTGTTGGCACTCGCTCTCGCTGTCCGTGGAGAAGAGATAGAGGTCGTTGTCGATCAGGCGGTCGATAAAGTCACTGGCCAATGTGCTGGAAATGTCGAAGGTCTCAACCTCCTCCCAAACTCTCGCAAAGATCACGTCCTCCACTATGTACTGCGATATCAGAGTCTTCTCGTGGTGCTGGAGAGTAGCATCAAAGTCCGGGCAGACCATGTCGCGGAGCATCAGCCGCAGGGGAACAAAGGTAAGAGGATTCTGGATGAGCTTGAAGCTCTCCAGCCATCGCTCGATCTCCTCGTCTAGTTTCCTGGCCTCTTTGGTGGTGGCCTCTTCCGCCAGCTTCTCCACGACGTTGTTCACATCCGTGGACAGAATCCTGTCGATGTACTCCTGGGACACCTCCTGGTGAAGGGAGTTGCAATTCTGGAACAGCTCCTCGTACAGCATCCGCACGGCATTTTCCTTCTGGCGCACCCCAGCCTCCTCGGCCTCGCGGCGCCAGCGCTCCCTCTGGGCCAGAATGGAGAAGAAGTGGAGCTTGCGCTGCTCCTTGAGACGGGACATCTCATCGGAAAGGAACTGCATGATCCAGCCGACATAGGCTCCTTCGTAGGTTGTGATGAGGGTCTCAATATCCTCCCGGCTCTTTGGTGCAATTTTTTCCTTAGGCGGGTACATCTTCGGATCATAGTTGTAGGGCTGCTGCATTTGTAAGGTCATTCTGCTCTTTCTGGTGTCATATCGGTTTGAGAAGAGGAACATTTGGTCTGATTCACTGCTGCTGTGTTGCACGGGCTCCATGTGGAGGCGCGTCTTGAGGCACTCGGGCGCCTCCTTTGCTTTGGACCGCTGAGTCCTTAGGGTCTTAAGGGACTCGTAGAGCTTCTGAAGGTTGCCGTCGTTGCAGAAGTTCTGCTCGTACTCCCTGGCGTGCTCCTTGGGCTTCGACCACTCCTTCAGCTTGCTGAAGGGGCACTGGACGTTCCTCATGTTAACCCGCTTCTCCAAGTCGTCGATCCTCATGTCGAACGCCTTGCGTCCGGTGGTGGAGGCGAAGTTGCGCCGGGACGGATCTACTCCGTACCTAATCATGGGTCCATAGAACTCGGAACAGGGCGATCCGAGGGCGTACAGCGAGCTCTGCTTCTCCCACTTGCGGGAGGTCTTGGCCAGTTGAATGTTAATGCGCCTCATGCCCCGCTGGAACTCGATCTCGTTCTTGTGGAGACCCGCCTGGCGGCGCTTCTCGATCCGCTCGCAGGCCTTCTCGATCCGCGAGTTCGAGGCGGTGTGCATCGCCTTCTCCCGCTTGTCGAACATCTTGATGACGATCTCCAAACGCATCATCTGGCACTCCTGGATGTACTCCTCCCGCTCGATCCACTGCTCCCACTCGAAGGCTTCCAGGATGGGCTTGTACTTGGTTTGCATCTCAATGGCCCTGGCCTCGTTAAAGAGTACTCGGAAATTGTTTTTCAACGCATCGCGGAAGATCCAGCGTCGTCGGGATCGCTCCAGGATCTCCACCTCGTGAAGGCCAGGTGGCGTGTCGCCTGGGAGAAGCTTGGACAGGGAAAACAATTCCTGGGGCTGAGTCTCAAAAGCGTCATTGGCCTTGACTTTCCTATGGATCTCCGGCAAGTATGCCAGGGTCTGGGCGGAGGACTCCCTTTGGAACGGAAAGAATTTTGTTATTAAATATTGTGTTTAGTCCACTACTCTTACCTGTATAGAGTCTGTGTGGTCTGATCCTTGTAAGGACGATTATCGTAGAACTTGGGAAAGAAGTCGCATTTGTTCTTTAGTTCCTTGCGAATCGGCTTTGGAGGAATTAGTTTGAGGACCTGAGCTGCACAGTTTTCATTTCGTTCCTTAAGAAAGTTCATTCCCGGCGACTTAAACCGACATTCGCTGTCCGTTCGAGGGAGCTTCCCAGCGTCGCGTTCCCCAGGATTATTGGCACCTGAAAATAAGGCGAATATAGTGCAGAGAAACTTCCTGTTAAGATAAACAAACCTCCGCCAATTCGTGTGTCTGAGGACCTAGTTATCAGGCACGAGGTGAGACCAAGTCCAATCTGCATTTCTGTTTCCTTGACTTTGGGGAATGTGTCTCCTCCGGAGGATCTTTGCTTCCTGGCCTGGGTGAATGTGACTCGTTTCTTCTGTTTGGCATCATCCTCCTTCTTTGGCTGCAACTCACGATTCTCCTGGATGAACTGGAGTATTCGCTCCTTCCTCAACTGTTTCTCCTTAGCCGAAGGCATTTCGAAAGTCTGGTGTTTGTATGGATTTTGTTGTATGGGAGCCTGATTTTTGCTCAGTCGTTACACAAACGGGCTACTTCGTTATCCTGCTCGGCCCAGCTCTGGTGGGTGAGTAAGGAAAATATTGGGTTAGTCAGTCAGTAAACAGGTTGAGGGATATCCTTGGCAACGAACCTCCTGGAAGGTAGTTGACTCCTCTGTTTGGGGCAAATCGATTCGATTGGATCCTACTTTTGGTTACAGTGAGCCAGGTTTATGTTGTTACCAGGTTTATAAATTTCTATAATCCTTTAGAGATTGTATTTTTATTTTGTGTTAAAATGTGTTTATTGCTTTATAATACAAAGATATTAAAAATATATACATTATCTATCAATAGTCAAAAACCTTTCGAGAACTATATCTAACATATTTTTCGGTTATACCTTTGGTTTATATGGTATTCCAACTCCCAACTGGTCTGTCTCCCTCAGGGCTCACATTATCCTCGTCTTGATTTAAATCTATTATACTCAGCAAACATTCGTTGCCATCAGTCAGACTGCTGTCCACATTTCTGGATTCAGTATCCCACACGACTGGTGAAGACACGATATCCTTTTGTTCTCCCAGTCCGTTTTCCTTACTAGCCATCTGGGACCACTCGACTTGGTACTCCTCCCCTTGACACTCACTCCGGATGGGGGGTTCCCCGGGAGGCTGCCATTTCAGCATCAATTCCACGAAAATCTCGTCCAGCATATCCTCGTAAATGTTATGAACGATGCGCTCGTTCTCCTCCTTCCAGCGCCTGCCGGGCACCGAGTGACGAATGAGCTTCCGGATAATGGCGTGGGCCTCGTACCAGGATGGCTTCTGGTAGGTCTCACTCTCGCTGTCCGTGGAGAAGAGGTAGAGATCGTTGTCGATCAGACGGTCGAGTAGGTCGCTCGTCAAGGTGCTAGCTATGTCGAACGGCTCCAGCTCCTGCCACACCGCGGCGAAGATCACGTCCTCCAGAATGTACTGGACCACCATATTGCTCTCGTGGTTCACTAGAGCGGCCTCCAGATCCGGGCACACCATGTCCTTGAGCATCAGACGCAGCGGGACAAAGTTCAGCGGATTCTGAATGGGCTTGAAGCTCTCCAGCCAACGTCCAAGGTCCCGATCGATCTGCCTGGCCATCTCGGTCACCGTCTCCGCCGCCTCTTTGGCGGCGATGTCCTTCATATCGGTCTGGAACATGTGCTTGATGTATCGGTCGGTGACGTCCCTGCTCCCCGAAATGCTTTGTTGAAAGATCTCCTCATACAGCATCCTCATCTCGTTCTCCTTCTGCCTGTTTCCGGCTTCGGTGGCCATGCAGCGCCACCGGTATCTTTGGGCGATGAGGGTGTAAGCGTGGAGGCGCCGCTGCTCCTTCATGCGCTTCGATTCCATAAAGAGAAACTCCATGACGTTTCCGATGCCACTGCCCAAGTAGGTACTCAGCAAGGCCTCCAAATTGATTTGCCTCAGGTCCCAGTCCCGTTTCCGCACTTCTTCCTTCGTGAGCGAGTATTTCTGAAACTCTCTAAGCACCGAGGGCTTTCGCTCCTCTTTTGAGGAGTTGGAAGAGCTCCTGTAGTGTGGCAGCGGGGCATCTAGGAAGGAGCCTAACGACTCAGCGCGTGGTCGGTGCTTCCACCGCTTTTCGCCCTTTTCTCTCAGGCACTGAGGTGGCTCGGCGCGTTGGTCACCTAGTTGCCGCAGGCGCTTGAGGGTCTCGTACAGCCTCTGCAGGTTGGCCTCTGACCTGAAGTTGTTTTCGAATTCCTTGGCCATCTGCTTGGGCTTTGCCCATTCTTTCCGCTTGTGGAAGCGGCACTCCAGCCTGTTCATGTTCACCTGCTTCTCCAGCTGGTCGATCCGCAAATCGAAGGCCCGGCGTCCCGCTTTCGGCTCGAAGCTGCGACGAACCGGGTCTACTCCGTACCGCCGGATGGGGGCATAGAACTCTGAGCAGCGGGTTCCTAAGGCCAGCAGCGTGTCGGGCCTCTCCCACTTGCGGGAGGTCTTGGCCAGTTGCATGGTTATGCGCCGCATGCCCCGCTGGTACTCGACCTCGTTCTTGTGGAGTCCCGCCTGGCGGCTCTTCTCGATCCGCTCGCAGGCCTGCTGGATGCGCGTCTTTGAGGCGGAGTGCATCTCCTGCTCCCGCTTGTCAAACATCTTGATCACAATCTCCAAACGCAGCATCTGGCACTCTTGGATGTACTCTTCCCGCTGGATCCACTCCGACCACTCGATGGCCTCCAGTAGAGTCTTGTACTTGCTGAGTTCCAGTTTTCGGGCGTCCGCATGGAAGCGTCTCATATTGGTCCTTATGTCCTGGAGAAGGGTCCGGCGCTTGAGGGCTCGGTCGAAAATGTCCACCTCGTAGACTCCCGGTGGTCCGTCTCCCGGCAACACGCTGGGCAGGACGAAGAGGTCCAGGGAGGTGGCCTGATCTTGTGACTCCACCTGCGGCCGGTAGGCCAAGGTTTGCGCCGAAGCCTCCCTTTTGAAGAAAGCGATATTTTTGGGATTCTCGAAGAACATGCGGCCCTACCTGTAGAGAGTCTGCGTGGTCTGGTCCTTGGTGGGTCGCGGGTCCACATATTTGGGAAAGAAGTTGCACTTGTTCTTCAATTGCTTTCGTGGGGGATGCGGGTTAACCAGCTTCAGTACTTGCGTGGCCACGTTGGGATTCCTGTCCTTGAGGAAGTTCTCGCCCGGAGCACGAAAGCGGCATTCGCTGTCAGTGCGGGGCAGTCTGCCAGATGGTTTGTTTGTGCCTGAAAAGGGATATATCATATATCACACCTGCGTAGAAAATCCTTTCTCAGACTCACCTCCAGCCAGCCTCTGGTCCATTGTGGGCGAAGCGATCAGGCACGGAGCCAATCTTGGCTTGTTCGGTCTCTTCTCACTCGAACACGTACTCTTCTCTCTGTTTTCCTCGATGAATCGCAGGATCCGCTCCTTTCGCTCCTCCTCCTTGGAGCTGGACTTTTTCTGTTTGCGGTTCCGCATTTCAATTGTGGAGCATTTTTGTTTCCAGGGATTGATGTTCGGTTTGAAGGTTGGATTTTCTGGAAGAGGCCTGCTTGGCTCGAACCTTTTACTGAAATCTTTTCATTATTTTGAATAATGACTGGCTGCGGAAGTGTTTGCTTATTGGCGAATATTTTGTCTCAATTATGATTGAAATTTTCCCTAATCCAAAAGCTAATGGGTCCGGCTCATCAATATCAATTTAAAGCCTTGGATGGCCAAGTCTTGGTCAAGGCAGATGCCTGGGCCCTGAGCTTCTCCACCCACTCGGCGTGCCAGGACGTTAATCATTTATTATCCGACATGTCTGTGATTATTTAGCTTTTTGTCTCGACTCACCCATATTTCATTTTCTTCTCGGGCTTTAAATTTTTCAAGTCCCAGAAGATGCCCCAGCTTCCCTGCTGCTTTCCCTTCATCCTGGTGGCGCTGCAACTAATTTTGTGTAATAATTTATGAGCAAAGTTTGCCCGGGGGTAGGAAATGCTTTCCGATAAGAAGTGTTTTTGACGATTAAGCACAACACTCGAGCAAGTTGTTTTTCAGGAGAGAGCCAGCCCGGGGGTCTTAAACATTTGAGGGTCTTTGGTGGGCAGTTTAAGGCCGTACTTGCACCAACCGAAAAAAGTTATCCAAAGCCGAAAACTTGACCCATTTTGACAGCTTCACAGATTGCCAACTTTTAATTGGCATCAATTTTTATCAACTCGGGAACAACTCTTCTCGACGGTGCAATTGAGGACTCATGTTCGTGCTTAGCAGGCCCATTAATTATGGCTCAAAGCCTTTCGACTCAAAGGCCCCCCTTCCATTGCCCATTAATTACCTTTGCTAAGCATTTCCCCATTTATCAGGCGAGGATTCGGTTCCTGGCGAAATGGTTTCGGAAGCATCCTGCAGGCTCCTGCGTGACCCCATCAAAAATAATGATGCCAATTAGCCAGCACAGTTTTCGCCGAATGTTTAAACCGATTAGGGAGCATTGCCAATATCTTTTTCCCAAAATAACATGAAAATGGAAAATTACACTGCGAATATGTTCCTAAAACAAAGGTTTTTTTTTCGGTAAATCTCTCTTGAACATAAAAAGACACGTCTTGATATATTTCTAAAATATTTTAAATGTTTCTAGCAGTTCCCAAAACTCTGAGCTGTTCGTAATTAGTATTTCTTTGTATTCCCTTGTATTTTGTTGTTTTTCGGAGGTGTAGGTGGAGATGTTGGGTCTTTTCTATTTTCATTTTCCAAATAATGCGTATTTATGAGTAAACAATGAAATTATATTTACTTTTACTCTGTCAATATTTGCATGCAATTAATTTTCCCAGCCCGGCAGGAGGCGGGAGGACACCATCGCTTCACCAGGAGGAGTGAGCAGGGAAAAATCAAAACCAAGCGAAGCATGGAGGGCGAGGGCAAAGTGCCGTAACGTGTGCAGGCAGCACTTTCCAGGGACCCGTCTCCAGGACATCCCATTACCCAAGCAGCACCCCACATTCCCCACCCAAGGGTCTGCCGCAATTTACTTTAAAAGTATTGCTAACGAAGGAATCGAAGACGAGTGGCTGGCATCTAGTCCTTTGTTGTTGGAGGTCCTGTTATTATTGTATCTGACGCTGATGATGGGCGATGATAACGAGATACTCGGCTCCGCTCCGCTCAGTGCTCCGCAGCCGGGAGCCCGGATTCTGGAGTCCGGAGAAGTTTGCCAAGTTGCCAGGCTGTCGAGCGCTTCCTTCGGGCGCATCCTTTGTGGTCGCCTGGGCTGTGGCAGGACCTCTTGCCGGAAAGTTCTGGCTAATGCCAGCCGCACTTTACCTTCCCTCGGTTGCCCGCCAAAAAAGTTCGTTTTGCATGCTCTCGACTTTTTTAATTAAATCTTCGAGCAGAAGATAAATAGAATTGGCTAAACAGCGGCCGAAATATTGGGAAATGTTGGCTAAATGGCAGGAGGGGTGGTGACTTCCTCCAATCCCGCACCCCCCCTCTAAAAAATGAAGCCATTAAACCGCATCCAACTCGTTTCGTTTAATGGCCTGGCCGTTTAAATTTTCAGGCCTCGTCGAAATGCCAACAACAAGAAAGGGATCTTTGGATTCGCTTGGCTTGATTTTATGTTATCAAAAATATTTTCAGGCACTTAAATTAATTTATAGCTCAGCAAGGAACTCCCTTTCGAAAAGGCTAAATATCATTGTTCCTTTCCAGGGGGCTTCTGTTCTGTTCTATCGCTAACCAGAGTCGCAACAAGGGAGCTGAAAGCAGTTTGGATTTTAATCGAATTTATTCAGGCATTACAAAGTTAGAACCAGGGATATAATTTTGAGATGGTTTATTTATTTTAAAGCAAAACTTTCCTTAGACTACGCCTCTGGTTCGGGCTAAATAAATGTTCTAAGCGCAAAAATGTGTAAATCAATATTTATTGTAATGGGCAAAGCTTCCTCCTCTATAAACGTGATAGAAAGTAATAGGGTAGATCTATAGAAAACATGTTGAAAATCTTATAAATAAATAGATAGAATCGCGGAGGTATTTTTAATGAAGGGAACCAACAATATTTTACCTAGAATTGGATTTAATATTTTGAATATAATTTCCATCTATTAAAAGAATCTGAAGACATATTTTATCATATTGGAATAATTATTTATTCAAGGAGAGCATCTAATCTTCGTCTAAAAAATGTCGCATATTCTGTTCCCATTTTTTTTGATTTTTTTTGGGGCTTTGGGGTGTTGGCTTTGTGTGCGGTTTGCCTTTCGCGCTCATGTCGTAAAATTTATGACACGAAATGTTTTGGCATTACTTTCGGACGGTTTATCTGCGGCCATGTAGCACTCACATAGGTGGGCGGCTTGATGTTAGGTAGGCGTGGCATGTGGTTAAGCCCAGCCCTTCCTGTGCTTGTTATTCTCGATTTGGGACAAACATAAAAAACAGCGACCATATTTATTTATATACAATATTTGTATGTGAATATGAAAATGTTTGGATTTATGCTCGGAAATTTGCATTTTTTTCCGCTCGTCCTGCTGCATTGAATTCGCTTTGTTTGGGTTTAAGGCATCGGAAGGGATTGGATTTTGCGTCGTCGGTTAGCCATTTATCAACTACTCCGCTCCGAAGGCGAGTTTCGGGCCAAAACATAAAATTGCACTTATGCAGCGCCAATCTAACCATAACCAACCAGCCATAACCAAAGCCCAGCCAAGTGCATGTGGGTTCGTCCTTCGTGCTGGCATCCTTTTGGGAACGGAATAGGGGAAAAACTATTCTTCGGTTTTGCTGTTTTTGTTGAGCGGGTATCCCGGATCCGGGACTTCGGACTAGAAGCCGCATAAATTGCTTTAGCACCAAAGGGATTTGTGTCAAAATCAGACCAAACCAGGCAGTCCAAAGACAAAAAGCCTTCACTCCGTTAATGCGAAATGGAAGAAGTCTGCTCGGATTAATGATGGAGCAGCCTTTCCCTTCAAAGCAATGGTGTTTCCATGAAAACATGTTCAGAAAACAGACGTTTTCAAAGGGTTTTTAATAGGAAAACACTAATATACTCTCCAAACCAAAAGAGGTTCCACCTATTTATTAGCCAAAAGAAGAATTATAAAGATTCAGGACGTATATAATCCTGAGAGAAAAACCTGAAACAAAATAATAAATTCCCTTTATTTTGACCACACTGCCAAGTTCATTAGAAATGTATGAGACCCTCTCGCTAATGGCATTAAGGAAAAAAGGGAATCCTCGGCATCGGCAAAGTTTTGCCTTAATTTTAAGCATTTTGTGCTGCTTCTCCGGGCAGAAAGTTTTCCCGCTTCAATGGCGCCGTTGCCGCCCATCCACATATGTGCGGATACAGATCCGGATCCGGATTCCGGACTCCGGACTCCGGATACACACACCTATGTATGTTGCGGTCGTGTGGGTGGTGTGGCAGCCATATTACGCTCTAGCAAATCAGCTTACAACTTAAATTGAGGCACTTTCGTTTAGCTTCACTTTGCATGGCCGCTCCTTTGGCGCACACATCCTTGAGTGCCTTTGGCAGGGAGGCCTTTCCATTTTGCCGAAAGCACCTCATATAGAGGGAAGCTGGATGGAGTTGAAAGGAAGCAAACAAACCGCCAGTGGCACAATTTAGTTCCTCGGGGAAAACCCCAAAGTTTTTGCCTGTTGTTGTTGCAATTTCTTTTCGGAAAGGAGCCAGAGATGATGGCGGAGGCGGAAAGAACTTTTCACTTGCTCTATTTACCAGAATATTTCTTCTGCTTTATGTACACATACATATATAGAAATAAATCAAGGGATTTTTGGGATTTTGGTTACTTTTTTCGGGCTTCGTTTGGTTTCGTTTCGCTCATTGCTTCTCCTATGCCGCTTTTCCATTTTCCGACACATGAGCTAGCTTCTCCCGGCGGGGCATTAGTTTGGAAAATTGTTTAGTCCACCGCAGGCCCAAGCAACAACTTGTTGTGGTTTTTCTGGCCAAAAGCAGTTATCCAAATACAATGCAATTAGGGCCGATTTTCTTATCCATCCAGAATCCAGAAACCGGAATCCACTTGTATTTACTCAAAATTTAGAAGGAAAACTCAGAAGGTCCAGAAAAAATTGACTACATTATTCTAATTAGCGAATTGGAGGGCAAAAGCTTATATCAACTATTGACTTGGAATGGGAATCCAATGCTTAGTGTTAATTAAAGGCACATTTGGTGCACAGCTTTGGGTTAATCAAGCGAAAAGCCAACAGGAGCGAACGGAGCAGAACCGAAGGATCTGTACATTATTGATAATTTGTCGTATGTCGAGTCTTGTTTAATTAGGACTGTGAGTGGGACTGTAAGTGGGAAGTTCCTCCCCGCATGTCTTTGATGTTGTCGAAATGTCCTTTGGCAAATGCGGTTAATTAAATGTACTCACATATTAGCAGGAGTATTTCAAACATTTTATTTGGCATCTGTCGCCGGTGGAAAATTACTTTTACGGAAAATGTGACAGTAATCGAAGGGAAAAAAGGACATTTGAAAATGGAAAATTACAAAGGACATTTGGTGTTTGGCCAAGCGCAAAATGTGTTTCAAAGACTATGAATGGAAATTGCGTAAAATATCGGAATGACAGCCCAAAAGGACTTTTGTTGTTGGATATGAAATTGAAAACTAACCTGACCTGGCTTGAATTTTTCGAACTGGGGAATGGGACCGGAGGGCATTCAAACTAATTAGTTTGAAATTGAATCTGTTTGTGAACAAAGCTGTCGCTTAGAGGAACCAGAACAGGAACCAGAACAGTTGCTCTGGCAACAGGGCGTTTGAGTAATAATGCACTGCAAATGCATTCGCCTGCAGCCTCAAAATATTGTGTTACTTTCGTTGCTGCTAAGATTTTCGGCAGCATTTAAGCCCAAATGTTAGGAAATATTTGCCATTAAGCCCGTCACGGACATTAAATCCGTTGCGATAACCAAATTAAATGAAAATTTTCAACTGTGGCACGTTTCTAATGGCGACAGACAATCCGGGGAATGAATGGAATAAATCAAATATATCCCCTGGCCGCCGCCAAAAGCTGCTCTTCAAATCAAACTGACTGTCGGCCAGCATTTGACATTTAATTAAATAAGAGCCGCAGTTGGCCACGTCGGAATGTGGGCTGAAATATACTATATACGTATGTACATAGGTCCTGCCGCCGGGAGGAAGAGTAAGTGCATAACTTTTCCGCCTACATTTTTCGAGCATGTTGCCCTTTTTGTTTATTTGCGGAACTTTTTTCATTTTCATTTATTTGCCATGCTGGTCACAGCTGCGTGAGTGCGCACTTCCTTCGCAATATTTCCTTTTTTCGCCTCCTGCTCCTGCTTTTTCCTGGCTGCTTTTGCTTTGTGACAGCTCATAAAATGTGAGCGACACGCATTAAAAGTGTATGCCTCTAAGTAGCGGGGTGGGCCGTTGGATTTGACACTGAAGAATGGCCTTTGGGGCCAGTGTTCTGCTCCTGTTTTACTGCAGGTCCTGGGCGCTGCTTCTGGCACTGCTCTGCTCCTTGGCCGGGGCATTATTATGATGAGCCGGCAAAGAGCAATATGAAAATGAGGAAAAACACACTGCACACTGGCGCCGCGGGCAGAAGGTCCTTCCGCCCCCAAACGGTTGTGCCTGTGGGCGGCGTCTATAAAGCGAATTGAACACACTAAATAGTCCTGGCATTTATTTAATTGAAATCTCTGCGAGAGCCCATTAAATGTTTGCTCATTTATCACAGGCTTGGACCGGACAAGAATATTAAATTTTCTCAAGATTATCCAAATGTTTGCATAAATTCCAAGGACCAAGGCCCGCAGGATGCTTTGATTGAGGCATGTTTCTCCAGATTTTATTGAACTTTATAGATAAACGGCTCCTGATTCGAAATTTGAAATATTTTCAAGGTCTAGTAACAACAGCATCACAATTAAAATTAATTGCTAGTGTTAAATGGTGCCTTAATTTGTCCATTTCATTATACGGCCCCATAACGATCTGTACACACTCATCCAGGATCATCCCGCTTTTTCGCCATGCCGACTTTATTTTATATTAATTATCGCGCTATTGAAAGACGGGGATTTTTGGTGTTTTATTTTATTTTATGCATTCATATATGTCTGTCTGTTCTTTTTTTTTTTCATTTTTATTTGCATCGCGTGTCCTGGCAGCCATTTTGTGCGCAATTAAATTGCGTAAGCGTTTATTGCCCCCGGGTGTATATGGATTTTATATTTGTATATTATGCTTTCGCCGTTTTTATTTTTATTTTTTAATTGGTTTGGTTGCCGTTGGATTTGTACTTTCTGTTCGTTTTTTTTTTTCGGGCCTTTTAATGAGCCAGTTGCCATGCAGCATTAATGAAAAGTGCCCACTCCCTGGAAATGTCGAAAAAAAAGGAAATTCTCGCCCATGCCACAAAGCGAAACAGTTTTTAAATGAAGTGTTGCTTCATTAAATATGAAAATTAATGCTATTTATTTTGATTAAAAATTCATTTGCATTGCATTTCCTAAAAGTTATCCAACAGGCGGGTGCACCCATGTATGAAAATATCGTACGTAATGCCGGCAATCATTTACGAAGTTTGATTTGCTCATCGAACCGAAAACATAGCTCTTATAATTTAAAAATGTTACTTTGAGAATTCACAACTTACATTCGATTCAAAATTTATGCAAAAACTTCAAATGAAGGAACTTTGTGATGTAAATTTGTTGGGCTTCCGCTCGGCAAAGGATGTCACCCCATATAAAAATTGAAGCAAAGTTTGAGGAATTTAAAGCATTGACATTTTTGAATTCGGAGCTGCCAGGGATACGGTTTTATGATGCGTGAACCATTAAAAAGCATATAAAATATTCCCCTTTGAGATCGCTCCAATCCAATCCAATCCCCGAGCCCAATTGAGTAACCAAAGTCCTATTAGGGCCCATGGCGATATATATGGCTCTATGTAACTGACAACTGTCACCAGCTCGAGTCCCTGCCCCCCTGCCCACAAAAAGTGGCAGCATCATCAACCCTTGCCCACCCCTTTGATTAAAAAGTTTTTTTTTGATTTTTGCCGGATCGTTTTGGTTGCACAACCCCCGCCTGATTATCAAATGCAAAACTAGATTTCAAAACTTGCTTTTATGTTTATGTTTAAATTTGGATTTATCTCCCTTCGGCTGCGAGCTAATAACAAAGGGGAGATTTAAATTTTGGTTGTTAATGGTTTTTTTTTTGTCCCTTGCATGCCCTGGCTCGTCCTGGTGCTCGATGTGGTTCCTGATGCCTGATGCTCCTGCAAATAATATGCTGATGGTGCTGCTTGCTGTGTAATTTTCCTTTAGCTTCGGAGATTCTGTTTTAAACAGAAAATGTTGTAGGACAGTGGGATAGATAAGGGGAAAGATAATTAAAAATGGTAAAAGGGATACAATATACACAACTTTAAAAAAAAAGAGGGACATCATTATTAATTATATTAGTCAAATATAAATGTTAGTAAGACTTTAGATAGGTTGCCTTCTCAATGTATTAAAATAATTTAAATCAATTTCCACTTGATTGATTTTTGCAGCTTTTATACTTGATAGAAACCACTGTCCAAGGCAATCCGGACTGCCAAAGCTAATTAAATTCAGTTCATAGCCTCGTTATGGTCCGCCTCGCTTCGCCTGGTGTTTCATATTTCTTCTGGAGAGCGCTTTCTCTCTATTCAATATATTATTATGTATTCCGGTTAGTTGATATTCTCCGGGTGTGAGTACTAGTTTCATCTGCAGCTGCTGCTGCACCTTCCACCCACCTCCCCGAGAGCCACCCATTTGGTTTTCAACTGCGCTTCGTCAGGGGAAAGGCAAAGGGAAAGGGCAAAGAAAAATATTTAAAAGGTATTTCAGTGTAGACCACATAGAAGTACACGAAATGGGTGGCAATGCTCACACAGACACAGGCACAGACACAAGCACACCTACATGTAGCTGGTGGGTGGTGGTCCTTGGTCCTGAATCCTGGAGTCCTGGGTCCTGCCCCCCGCTGCTCCTTCTGCTGTAATCACGTTGCTGCACAACGTCGACGTTTACTTTTTGACTGCCAGAGGCAATTGCTTTATTAAGAGTTTCTGCTCTACTTGATACAAGGGACCCCTCTCTGGCATCCTTCCCCCGTATCCTGCCACTTCTTACACATTTGCACCCTGCAAATGGCTGTCTGTTTGCGCAAGTGTGTGTGTCTGCGTTGGTAAAGCTTAATCTTACTTAGTTAACTTTAAATTAAATCTTGATATTCACATATCGTTGGCCCAGCCTCTGTCCTGGCGTTCTGGTGTCCTTCGGGGGTGGTGGGTGTTGTTTTAATGTCCATGTCCCAATGTGTCTGTGTGTGTGTGTGTGTGCCTGTAAGCATGATGCCAATTTTAATGTGGCCTCGTGTTCACCCTTCTCGGCCTGGCTCGACCAACTCATGTTTTTGCCATCAGCCAGACAATTTCACATTTTATTTTCTTTTATTTTTCACAATACATGAGGGCATTATTAGTGCCAGTGTGTGAGTTTGTGAGTTTGCGAGTGTGCGTTTGTGGACGGTAACCATAGAAATTTTATTTTAATATTTTTTTAATGAGCATGCTAAAAATTTAATACATTTTCCATGCTGGTGGTGGCACTTCTTTTGCACATTTTGCGCTACACTTTCCTTTTGTATTTTGGTTTTTGGCTTACTTGTCATTGAAAATTAAACTTAAATAATAAAAAAACTTAATTTTAACCATAACGAAATTTTTTATTTTTATAGGTCAAGACTGAAGCTTAATTTTATAGTCCATTTCAAGGGCATCAAATATTCATAAACTCTCAGCGCCAAATTCGTTTCATTTTATTTTAATTTGTGTTTTTGAGGTTTTTGCATTTTTATTACATTCTCGCATTTCCAACACACATATTTTCCTACGGATTCCTCCATGTGGGATGTGTGCTTTGGGGTCCTGTGGATTTTGGGGCCCCACTCAGGTTTTCGAGGCTTTCGGTTAATGCAAAGTTTTGGTCCAACAATTTCTGCTCACCGACCGTTGGACTGACATGTGAGTTATTTAAACTTTATTCTTTTTTATCCTGGTTGTTTTTTTTTTGGCAAAAATGATATAGCAAACCAAAAAGTTGTATCAAACACAGTGTGGCAATGTGGAAAAAGGTTGGCCGGAAAGCAAACGTAATTTCTAATTAGATATTCAGTGCGAGGAAGTGTAAACTTATGTTAATTATATTACGGTTACTAATTTCAAATTTACATTAAAAATAAAACAAAAAAGGTTCAGACAAAGATTTTTTGACATTAAATTGCATCGAAAGAATTTTAGAAATTTAATTAAGACAAAATATGCCGTATCCAGTTTCCATTTCCTTTGAAATATTTACGACAGGTGCGATAAAAACGTTCTCCTTGAACTTTGCAATTGTCTTTAATTAAATGAAACGGCTTTTCCAGATCAGCAAATTGGTGGTTCGGCTTTCCCCTACTTTTCCATTATATTTTCCACCTTTTTCCTGTTTTTTTCCTTTGAAATGTCAGACGGCGATAGCAAATGTCTCAGTCGATTGGGCTAAGTCCTTGCGATTCCTGACAGCCTGGGGGATCCTGCTCGGCTTAGTGCCACCATCTCGCAGAGGCATTACATTAAAACCATTTAATTGACACATCGATTGCGACGGAGTGGAGTGTGTGGAGCGGTGGGAAAAGTAACACCTACTAGGACCATTGTTAACATTGACGAGGCTTTCGTCCTGCCTTGCCACACACACACACTGCCTGCTGCTTGGTGCACTTTTTATTTTCCATTTTGAGTCCAGAAGTTGAAAGCAATTTCTTCAATGGCAGCAAATTTGTTGGCAACAATTTGAAACGCTCATTTGCCGAGGCATTCAGAGACCGCCTTTGAAGCTGCAAGTGAAAGCTGGAAAAAGGAAAATAGAGAATGGAAAAGGGAAAAGGGAAACTAGAAAATGGCAAACGGTGGAGAGGAAAAATAAGTGAACCTGCCGTGCCATAGTGAATTGTAATCCAATGGCAATCGGAATCAGAATCGGAATGCGAATCATGGGGCATGGGGCATGGAGCAAGGGGGACAGAGTGGGGATGAGTCACGTAGCTGCTACATTGTGGCACCCAGAGTGGGTGTGCAATTTCTTGTAAAAGTGCTCAATGAATCGAAATTAATTAGTAAGGGAAGCTGGCACAAACCAACAAAGCACAAAGGCAGCTGGGAAAACACACAAAAAATGAAGGGAAACGGCAGACAGTCGGTGGAAAAGCTGCAACAATTTGTAACCTGAAGGAAACCGACTTGAAGCAAGCAAATAACGAAGGACGAAAAATTAAGATTTCCTTTTTATTATAACCATTTTTTTCCCCCGCCTCCTGCTACGCCTCCATTCAGTGCCGCGTTTCTATTTCATGTTGGGTCTCTGGGTTTGGGTTTGGGTTTTGGGTTTGGGTTTGAGGACATTTTACACATTGCCAGGCGCTTTGAAGTGTGGAAATTTAATTAAATTCAGCTGGCGAAGGACAAAAAAAAAGTGGGAGAAAAAAAACCGAAATAAACTAGGAAGAGGGTGCTGCGTGTGCTAGAAATTCGCACTTAATTAGAAATGCGATTACCGGGTCTTAGCTGCTGACTTGTGCACTCTTTTCCACTTTTTCTCGGCTTGCCACTTTCAACCGAAAGTAAATTAAATTCCTTTGGCCCTTCAACCTTCCCCCCCTTGCTAAGACGACACACACATATTTTAAGCTTTAAACTTTTTCCACTTTCAGGCATTTAAATATGTTTCTCATTCTCTGTTTTTATGGACTGTCAAAACAACTCGCAATCCGAATCTGAAAATCCATTTCCAGCGGCAACTGCCACAAAATGAACCCCCAAGAAGGCAATTTAAAAACTTATTTATTTGCATACTTTAACGAGATTTTCCCCAGCAATCAGCTAGTTTCAACAAAAAAAAATATATATATATATATAAGAGAAATGTTGATGCCTGGAGAGCCACAATTATTGTCAATGGCTGGAAAACATCCTGTGTAGCATTAAAAATTTGTGGTCGACTGCCGTCGAGGACTTCCGTCTCAAAACTGTTATTACTTCTATTCCAGCTTGTGGTATTTTCTTATCCTGGGCTTTAATTGGAAGTCCTTTATAACAGTTTGCAGATGGTCGAGAACGGCAAAAGTTATTCGGCAGCAATCTAAATTACTAATGCCAGTAACTAGCGAAGTCTGGCCGGGCACTTTATATGACCGAGACCGGGACCCGGACCCGGACCCGGAGCCGGATGGAGTTCTTCAGAGTCCTTAGGACACGGCCAAGAGGCACTTATTTTTATTAACTTTTCGGCCAGCGAGTGCTCTTGAAAGCGACTGACTGTTGTCATGTATATGTTTCCACTTTTTTCCCCCCTGGAATTGCAAATTATAAACAGAGCTTAAATGCTAGGCTTAGTCCTTTTTTGAGTTTCAATAAACCTACATACGTTCGCCCTGGGCGAATGAAATTGTTGATATGGCTGTCAAAATGGTCTAGGTAAGCAAAACGCTTTGGTGGCATGCCTCATATCAATGCAATTTTTTGGCTGACTCTGGCATAAAGTACCTCAGGTAACTTGGATGCCAAACAGGATGGTATCGGTTTAAATGAAGGGACATGGAGGCATTTGGTTTCTCCAAAATATTAAGTAATTAAATTGGCTTTAAAATAGTTTATGCAAACACCTATAAAATGCAGCTTTGATAAGTCCTTTTACATCTTAAACCCCCATTTTTGGTATCCAAAATTCGGGACACTTCCCGAATAGACAGATAAAAGCCAAAAACTCGTAGGGACTTGGCGTCCGTCCTCCGCCCACTTTGGCTGGCAAAAAGCTGAAATTGAAAACTCAAAGTACATGGCATAAAGCTTCCATGGTCATAATGTGAGCCACTGACATCCATATGTACGGAAAATGTTTGCAAAATGCCTGTGTGTGTGTGTATGTGTATGTGTGTGGGGCAGGCTCACAAACATTCAATTAAAGCATACTTTTGTGCGTCTCAAAATGGCGTCGCCGTTTTTCACACTGTTTCCGCTTTGCATGGTCAGCCATGGTCCTGTGAAGCCCTTTTTGCCATACAGCTTTGATACTCTTATGTGTAAACAAATATCCTGCGGCTTATTCACAGTTTTAGGACGACAAAATGAATATTGCAAGTTTGTCAAAACAAAGTCAAAGGCACAAAAACTCATAACAAATTGGCAAAAAACGCTTTACATTCGATATTTTGTTCGATGCAAATATAAAGTTGAAATTGATATCTATTCATGGTCGAATAAACTTGTTGGTCATGTTTTTTCAGGGTTGCATTTGCTTCGTTTTGTAATTAACTTGCTCTTTTATAGGGCATCTTATCTTCACCATGGCTACTAATTCCACTTTTTCCCTTTCGGTGCGTTTTTTCGCTTTGCTTTTTGGTTGGTCCTGTTTTAGTTTTGTTTTTAGTATTCCGACATCTCCATAGTCCTTGGCTTTGTGCATATGTGTGTGCGACGGCTTCATTTGGCGCACAGAGAAACAGGAGAGCTGCTGGAGTGAAAAGTAAGAGCCACTCTTGGCTGAGCACCTGTCCATGTTTTAGGTTTCAGTACCTCTTTTTCCCGGGAGTTGGCTTTGAGCTGCACATGAAACATTTAATTTAACCATAATACAGCAAATTAATAATTGAATTAGTTTCGAAAGAGGAAAGTGAAAACTCCATTAGCTTGGACCAGCCATTCGGTGCAGCTTGATTGAACGTGGCTTTGATTGGAAAGAGGAACCTCAATTACATCCTGGAATTGATTTATTAATAATTTAGTATCATTTATCTCTGCCCCGTTTCTTTCTGTGTGGCCTGGCTGCATTGTCTGCTGGCACTAATAGTTTTTCAGCTCGTAAAGTCTTTGGAGCTGTGTTTGTGCCCCTTGTCTTGGCTTGCCACTTCGATCTAAGTTGGCTTAGATTTTCCTCGTCCTTTCGCAGCATCTGTATTTGTATCTGCATCTGTATCTGTAGATATTGCTTGGTGTTTTGGGTTGAGACTGCTTGTGTGCTTGCCATGGCGGAAACTTGCCAGGCAATTTCCGCTTTAAGTACCATTAAATTCGTATTCATTTTAATGAGCTCTCAACATGATGCCCCCCTTTTATCCCGTCTTCTATTTCCCTTCCTGGCCGAGACAGTCATACAGTCATTCAGTCAGTCAGTCAGGCCCGTCTCCCAGGGCCATCGTTTTAATGACATTCGATTCGTGTGTCTATGCCATGCTGCGTCTTTGTTTGGACAACCCATGGCGCTGGCGGTTTTTGGTCAGGCCTCTTTTAGCTTTACAACCACTTTGACGGACTTTTCATTTCATTTCGGACAATTTTCGACCACTCAACGGTGAAATCTGCTTAAGGTCCTCGACCGTTGCGGGTCTGGGCTATCGATTTCAAATTGTGAATGTGACTTGACCAGGAGTCTATGTATTTTTAACTCCCAAATCTATTTGAGGCAAAGGACACGAAGTACACTAATGAATTCTCATGCCCCTAGCAGCATTACGTATCCGCCACGTTGCACACAATTACCTCGCCTTCTCACGAATAGCTCCTGATAAATAATTCAGAGCGCATGTGGAACTAAAAACGAAACAAAGTAAGTTAAGATCCCTCTGTGGCTTCAACCGCCAAACAAAAAGCACAAGCATCGCAGCACTTTGGTTCGTGTTTTGCGACTTATCTCGGCGAATGGATTATGCAGTAGCTTTCCGGCACGGATCGAAAATGGGAGTCACCCCCACGCCAGTCTCCACCAGAAAAACCTCATCTATTAGGGCCAGTAAAAGCAATTATTTGAGTGAAAACTCCGGGACCACCGCTGAAAGTTTAGAGCTGTTTTTGGAGCTGCGGTGCTTTGGCATTATCTTGGTGCGTTTCACGTTTCGCATTTCACGTTTTTTAGTTGGCCAGAAAATAAATTCCTTTAAGGCAGATCCAGCAAAACAACTTTCTACTCCTGTCCATTGTGCTTCACCAGCTCACTGTTGATGTTAATGGTTTACCACTGCGGTCGGTGTCGTCGAATAGATTAGTTTTTCAATTTCTCAGCTCAACACTTCGAGGGGACCTGACTGGTATGAATGGCTTACAAATAATCGTGGTAATGGTCATGCTGGTAACAAATCAAAAACACGTAATGCTTTTTATACCCTTGCAGTGAGTATTCTAATATATTAGAAAACTATGAATAAAGATGTCATGAAATCTTCATAGGTGTCCCGCTTAGAAATGAATGAAGATTACACAAGATTCCACCTCCAACTAACTTCTGAAAGGTAATACAAGTCTCGGCTTTGCCAAAAGAAAGATTTTCCTTTTAGGTTTCCATTTTGTTTGATGATTTGGCAAAAAGATTTATTTTTTATTGATTGCTGCAAAAGGATAAATGACTTTATTTTAAACTGGAATACTTCAAGATGTTAAATACGCAAGGCGGATCCTGTAAATTGAGTTTAGATCCTTGGAATATGCATTTAAATGTATGGGAGAGCATTCAGCTCACATTTGAATGGCTTCGGCAATTTACATTCTAGTCCATCCCATCCCATTTATATTCCATCAACGCCACACACTTGCCCCGGCAGCCGTTGCTAACTATTTTCCTTTTGAGTGCAAAATGCTGGAAACTGTCACATCAAATTGGACAAACTCGGAGAGCAGTCGAATGGCATCCACGTAGACAAATTCACATTCACATTCAGTTGGCAAATTAAATAAACACCTATTTTGGCATTCACACAACGAAATGTGCAATTACATTTCCTAAAAGGGGGATATCTTGTGGGCACCCCTTTCGCCAGTCTCGCTGAGTCGTCACCAAGTTGCCGAAGGACTAAAGGACTCGAGTCACCTGGCGGCTGAACAATTTATCATATGCTGACATGCCAACTGTCATTGTCAGTATCCGCGAAAGGTGTCGCTGGCAAGCCGGAAAATCAAGGAGCAAGGAGGCAGCGAGGCCATGTCTGGCCGGGCATTTTGTTTTCCACTTGGCACTTGTCAGACCGCTTTATTAGCCAGCTGAAAGCGCTGGGAGGAGATCAGCCTCCCAAGTCGTGAGTCCGGCGGACTCTCAACTATTTTCCCCAATGGAATTTGCAATTTCCCGTACTTTGCTTCGTCCATCAACTGTTTGTCATGTCAACTATGCGCCCAACTCAAGACAACACTTAATTATGTTTTCCGTTTTCAGTTTTCTGTTTGCAGTTTTTCGGGGTCCCGGAAAAGTTTCGCCACGGGAACTGGAGTGCCCGGAGAGGAAAGAAAAATTACTCAAAATGGCAAAATGATTCCGCTGCGTTGCTTTTTATCCTTTCGGCTGCTGGATCATAAATTATTGAAGTTGCCAGTCTGTCAGGGCCAAGTCTCCGTACTTCTTTCTCTATCTGAGGAAGTTTAATTTGGCAGCAGGTGCCGAGGCGCGACCCCGTCTTAAGCCAAGCCATTGTCCCACAAACGAACGTATAGAAAAGTAAAATAAAACTTTTCCACTTATTTTTTCCGCTGCCACCAAAAAGAAACTAATAAAATGTCCTTTGCGGTTGACACAACTATATATTATTTTTCTTTACATTTTATATATATATATTTCAGCGAGAGGTTCGCTGCTACTATAAAATTTATTTTGTTTTCTCATAACTGGCCCTTCTGTGCTGCTGCTGTGGTGTGTCCTGGCTGGCCAGGACACTCAATAAATAAGCAGAGCAAATAAACCCGCAACCTCCTCGTTTTTTGCCCGACTTTACGGTTGCGAGGTAAAAAACTTTCGGTTGCCAGCTTTGTCCCGTTTACATGACAATTTGACAGTTTATTAAGTTGTCTCCCCCTGACGCCTTCTGAAAAAGTTCCCACGTAATGGAAAACTTGCTGGGGTGTCCTCCCAAGGGACTGGGAACTTGCTTATAAACTATTCAATCGAGTCGAGTTTCCAAAGAATATTATAAATTGCCTTGATTACCGACATAATTAAATTCGAGACGAAATTATTAGAGTTTGGGTAAACAACTTGATAAGAATAAAAACTTTAATAAAGAATCCCACAATTTCCACAATATGGAAAAGATAGATTTAAAAAATGCTTGTTTTTGCAAAACGAACGTGAACCACGATTAACTATTGAATGAGGATAATTTTGATATAAATTACAGATAGAGGAGTTGTCACGCCCCTTTGTCCTTTGCCCACTTTCACTTCCGTTTGCCATCTCCGATCCAGTCGCGATCGTATTTGGTGGACACTCGGCGGTATGAGTGCGGCATTGACTGCTGGGTGGAGCTCCGGTGAAGGTCCCTTTCCCGATCTCGTTCCCTTTCCCGGTTCCGTTCCCTTTCCCGATCCCTCAGCCTCTCTCGCTCCCGCTCCCGCTCCCGCTCCTTTTCCTGCTCGCGATCCCGGGCTCCGCAAAAGCCGACACGGTCGTACATCCTGCTGTGGTCGCGCTCCTTCTCCCGCTCCCGGTCGCGGCGCAGGCGCTCCTTTTCCTGGTTGTGGAGCTGGGTCCAGTCGTAAATGTAGTCGTACTGGTGGCCCAAGGAGCGGAACAGGATGCGGAACAGCTGGCGCAGGTACACGTGGTCCGGCGGCTCCTTGAATCGAAGGTTTCGAACGTACTTCATGTAAAGGGCGAACTCGGCGGGAAAGCCCTTGCAGAGCACCTCGATCGAGACGCTAGTCTTTTTCTCCAGAATCTTCTCGTACTTCTGCTTCTTGTTGGCGGCGGTGACGCCCTGCCACGGCAGCTTGCCCAGGTTGAAGTACATCATGCAGTAGCCCAGGGACTCCATGTCGTCCCGGCGCGACTGCTCAACTCCCTGCTGGGCGTTTATAGAGGCGTAGCGGACGGTGCCGGTAAGGTTGCGGTCTTTGCGGTACGGGATGTGCTGATCCGTTCCGCTGTCCTTGAAGCGCTTCGAGAGCCCGAAGTCGATGAGAAAGAGCTTGTTGCTGTGATTACCCAGACCCATGAGAAAGTTGTCCGGCTTGATGTCCCGGTGGATGAACCCGTGCTCATGCACGCACTCCAGCCGCAGAAGCAGCTGGTCGACCAGCATCAGGACGGTCTTCAGGGAGAAGCGGCGCTTGCACATGTTGAAGAGCTCCTCCAGGGATGCCCCCAGCAGCTCAATCACCATGGCATTGAAGTTCTTCTCGCTGCCGTAGTGAAGCAGGGCCGGGAAGCCGGGGCTGTCGGACAGGTGCTCGTACACCTTGGCCTCGTACATCAGCTGGGGGTACTTGGCGTCCGCCGTCTCCACCTTGATCGCCACGTCGGAGCCGTCCTTGAGGCACAAGCCCATGTATATGTCCCCAAAGGAGCCCGACCCGATGGCCTTGAGGATCTGGTACCGTCCACCCACCAGTTGGTTTTCCAGCTTCATTGTCATGTTGCGGCCCTTCAAAACGGCCGTCGTTGGCTTCTGGGTCATTGTTTTGACTTGTGCTTTTTTTTTTGGTAGCCGAGAAATAAAATATTGTCTTTTTGGTATTTTTTTGAGAATAAGTTTTTCTACTAAGCCGATTTTGACGTTTAAAGCATTTTTGATCGATATTGTTGAAAAAATGTTCGCAGGTAACTGCCTATTTTCCCAGGGCTCGGCTTTTTCACTGAATAATAAATGCTACAAAATAAAAGTCGAAAACCAAGCGAGCCTTTCAACACCTTTAAAGGGATGTACAGATAGATTTCACATCCATGCCAGAAGAGTGTAAATGTAATAGCATGTTGTAAATATTTATTCCCAGGCATTGTTTAAACGAGTTTATTATAATCAAGCTAAGTGCATTTTTATTTGCATTGAGTTGCTGCATTTTAATTCAAATTGCTCGCTCGAAAATAAATTCAAATGGAAGGCAAAAGCTCAATTAGTTGGCAGTTTGGACGAAAAACGAGACCAACAATTTCCTGGACATTCAACAGTTGAAAACGGAAATTAAATATGGAAAGTGGCGATGTAAAATTCAATATTTTAATGCGCCTCCATTTTGAAATGGAAATAAGCTGGATATAAATATAAAATTAGATCATTAGCTTAACGTTCTGCAATTTAGCTGAGGGGGGCACAGTAGTTCGAGGGGGAAACAGAGGCATGTGGGAAGGGGCAGCCTCCTTCCTGAAGGAAGGATGGGAAAGGACGGCGGCAACGAGTGGAAATTAAGCGCTACTATAGGTAAATAAATAATGAGCAAACACACGTAAAATGAAGCATTTTAAAAGCGGCTTACAATCAACATAATCATGCCCAGGACGATAACGATGATGATGATGGTGTCTCTGAAGTGTTTGTGTTTGTGAGTGTGTCAGTGTGTGCGTCGGAAGACAATGCCGGATTCGAACAAAGCAACTTAACTGCAGGTGTATGTGAGAGTGGGCGTGGGCGGGTAGGTGCTTGAGCAGGTGCATTAAATGCTATTACGGCGGCCCAACTCCCAGCTCCCACCTGGGACCCAAGCAACCCATGCCAGCCCAAAGCCAGAAGCACCTTTCACTTGACAAAGTCCATTGTTAATAATTTCGAGACAAAAGTCCACACTAAAACAATAACTAAGCACGCATTAAGTAGTAAGTAAGTAGACTACAATGCTTTGGGCCACGGGGGCCTGAAGGAGGAGGACTGGTCAGGAGCGGAGTCGGTTACGTGCCCCACACAAAAGTACTTCTGGCCAAAAGCATAGGAAATAGACATAAAAGCCAAAACGAAGCAGTCCAAGTGGCAAGATGCTGCTGCAAACGACGAAGACGTGGCAGCAAATAAAATAAAACAAATATAATGAGATTTCGTGTAGCGGGTGGAGCTGAAAGTTACACTGCGGAAAAAAGAGTTTCAAACTCAGGAGACTTAAAAATAATTAAAAAAAAAAAAAAATTACATAAATTAGATCTCCTTAAAAGACAAGAAAATAACAAATTAATGCTTCCCTGATAGCTTAGAAATTGTTCTTCAGTGCCTGGACTTTAGCAGAAGTGGCTGCAAAACCAGCGTAGCATACTTATCAGGGCCAGGGCGAAGACGCAGCCTGAGCAAAGCAAAGATGGCGTCGCCGCGCTATCTTTTGTCTGTCTACTTTGAAAGTGTGAGTGTGCCTGGCGGTGTGTGTGTGTGTATGTGTGCGAGGTATTTCGCGAGCAAAACAACTAAATTTATTTTAGTTTTAACTATTTACGCGACACAAACGGCGAGGATGCCACGCCAAAAGTAATGCCAAGTCCTGCCATATGTAACAAAAAGTATGTGACACACACACTTACAGGCAGACACATTTTCACTTTTCACAAAACCCTGAGCACAAAAGCCGCCGGAGGACAAAGGATATTATAAATTACATACCAAGTTCGTTTATATTTTTTTTTTTCTTTACTTTTCGCCTCTCTCAGCCTTGTTTGTATGCCTGTGTGGGTGGTGTGTGTAATTTGGTGTGTTATTGTTGCTGTTTCTGTTGTTGCCGTTTTAGACTAGTTTCAATTCGTTGTCCTTGTTGTTGTCCTGCCGCTTCTTCTCCCTTCCCTGTGCCGCTCCCCGCTGCCGTGTTATTATAATTTTAGCAGTTTATTTTCTTTTGCTATGCAAACTTAATTCCATTTCTCTGTTTATGTGCTTACACACTTGTTCAACTTAAATATAGAAAAAGAAAAACAGGGTGTGCCTGCTACTTCCGAGTATCTAGTGTTTGAAAAAGGATTATGTAATAAAAAATGTTGAAAAGTGTTGGGAACATCGTCCTAATCCGTTAAAGGCTGTTCGACTCGAAAGGACTCCCGAAAATCACCCTGTTCCTGTGGCAATCAGAGAAAGGCAACAGCAGCAACAACAAGAGCAATAACAACACGATTCCTGAGCATCGTGAAGCACAAAAAAGTGGTTACCCCGCACAGTCAAAAGTCTTTTCGTCTGGGCCAGATCGGACGGACATTATTGCTGCCGTTTGCGATGCTGTTGCTGTTGCTGCCTCAGTCGCGGTCTCGGTCGACGCTGGCGCTGGAGAAGAAGTTGCTGCTGCTGCTGCCAGCGACTGTACCAAACGTAAAACGCCAACTAAATACATATACAAAAATCAAGAGTTTAATGTGTATGGGTGTACATACGGATGGCGGCATATGGCAACATTCCACGCGCTCACTCAAACGCCACCCGGCAGGAGCTGCAGGAGCAACATGGGGAGTGGTAGCAGCGATAGCAGTGAAAATAACAGGAGCAACAGCAACATCAGTGACAAGAGCAACAGCAACAGCAGCAGCAGGAGTTGCAGGACCAGCAGCAACATCAGCTACATCGAACAAAAGCAAAGCTTCAAAATTGTGTTGACGTTGGCAGGCAGTAGAGGTTCTTGAATTTTTTGGGAACCACCACCACCACCACCCCAGTCCCTGCCACAGCCACTGCCACAGCTGAAACATCATCCAGAACACCCTCCCTGCCCACCCAAAAAATCTGTTTTATTCTGCCTCCACAGGGGAGGGGTTGCTTCTCCTCAGTCGGGACTATAAAAATGGATTTTTATTATGTTTCTGCTTTTGGTTTTGCTGCTCCTGCTTCTGCAATGTTGTAGTTGCTGTTATCTCTGCTGGCAGGATACTCTCTCACCTTGGAATTCGAAGGTAAAAGCCGGAGACACCAAAGACTTTTCTCCAGTATCCTGGCTATCCTGGCTATATACCCGCAAGTGACTCAATTCCGAGTGAGCTTTGAGTAAAAGTTTCGGGAGAGCCTGAAAAATACACGTCAATGGGTCTTACGAATTTAAAAATGAACGTTGGGGGCTTCCATTTGGTGTTTCTATTATGTTTTTATTATCTAAACATATTTAATCAATAGCCTAGTTACTTTAAAAATGTTAATTTCTTCTTATTTTAAGAGTGTTTTTCGTATTTGGAGAAAAACATATCACAGTTATTGCATAATCAATAATTGTATACAGTCCGATTAATTATATTAATCAAAAGATAGTTAATAAAACCTTAACCAATTGAAAATAAAAATAAATAAAGATAACATACGTAAAAGGAATTATTTTATTCTATATTTGACACAAATAAAACAGTACATAGAGTCCCTAATAAAACCATTTAACCCTGCTTTCGATTTTAAAATGATAGTCAAAAAATCACACAAAGAGAGAGAAAGAGAATCCTGCTCGATGGCCAGGACTCACTCGAAAGGAGCTTCCACTCAAAGCGAAAGCCGGCAGCAACAGTCTGCCTGTCGACTTGTACCATCCAGCCTCTCACACATATACTCACACAGACACACTAACCAAGGATCAAGTATATAAGTAACTATGTAATGGAGACGACCAGACTCGGACTGGACGCAGGACGAGGCGCGCAAGAGAAGCTTGCCACCACCCCTCGCGGCAGGACACTATTGGGATTAAGTCCCAGCGTCTGCGTCTGTATGGGTGTGTGTGTGTTTGTGTGAACGGGATGCTGCGGCTCTGTGTATGTGTAACTGTGCCTGTGAGCGTATTTTGTGTTATTTTGTTTTTGCCTTTTGCCATTTTGTACATAAATCACCAGCAGCAGCGACTGCGACGGCGACTGAGAGCCGCGAAAGAGGATGCTGCGCAGCTGCTGCTCTGCCCGGGCGCCAGTGTGTGTGTGCAGGATGCTGTATCTGTGTGTGCCGCCATTTGGAATTTTTCGAAATTGGGGTTCGCTACAACAAACGCATTTCGTAGTAGACGTTTAGGCGTCAACTAGTGCGCTTGGTGCTGCGCTTTCCCGTAAACACGCTCACCACCAGCGAACGCTGGAGGAGACGCTGAATCTCCAGCCAGGATCTTAGCCAGGGCCACTCTGCTGCCAGTACTCCTACCAACTGAAAAACTGCTACTTACATAGGTCCCACACACAAAGACAGAAAGCTTAGATCCTCAAACATATATCCTTTTTCACACTCCAACCAAGAACCGACCACGACAGCCACACAATTTTTTAATCGAGGCGGAAATCCAACGATACGAAAAGTGAAATCTTTGTGGAAAATACTAATTCTAAAATCATTAAAAAAATCGAAAGTGTCCAGGTTGCAAGTCGAAAGCCCCCATAAATCATTAAACCGATAACTGAAACACAATCCCGTATCGGAAAGTGCGCGTTATGTAAAATATTTCCATGGGTATGTACTTGATGTTGTAATGGAATACTCGTTTTATGTCATGTTGCAAATTTTGGTGTCCTTTAATGTCAATCAATGTCGTTATTGTCATTTATGTTAATTGTCCAAAACATGAATACTACGATTACATTAGAAACGATGTCAATTTATACTTGAGTGAGTATTACTTATATTACATACAGGTTAGAACTAAGATTTCCCAAATAAGAAACCTTCAATGACCCAAAGCCAATCCAATTTCCTGCTAAAATCACAAATCAAATGTTGTCCAAGAGACCCAGGACGAGGTAAAGGACAAGAGCAGGAGAAAACAGAAACAGAAAAGTGCAAACAGAAAAGTTTCAACGAGCTGAATTTGTACAACTCATCAAATATTCCTTTGCCTTTGCCGGGGCCTGTGTGGGCGTATGCAGGGCTGGTCCTGGCACCGACATCGGTCCCAGCCGAGTCCATTTTCAAGGCAAAAGGAGCACCGGGCTGTAGGGGGCGAAGGCGATGGGCAAGCAAGCCTGTCGTAAAATCGAGTTCATCGTGAATTCCAAACGAGAAGCCGCAAATGGGAGGCTGTGAGGCTGGGCAGGCTGGGAGGCGGCAACCCTGCGAATCTCAAGCACTCACGAGATGCTAACACACACATACACCCACACCGACTCATACACTCAAACCGAAACGAGTGTCATGCGTCGTGCGCGATGTCAAGGACCGCACCCAAAAAACTTTTTTCTCGCAACGCGAATTTCTGACGAGCTCTGAGCTCTGATGGATGTCCTGGCTGGGTTGCCGTGGCCTGTTCTGCCTGGATGGGATTTGGGTGCTCGCCCCGCCGAGTGGCGATGAATTACAGGAACATCTTCCTTTTAGGTGAATATGCAGTGAGCGAAATTATTGCTTTAGTAAGAAAAATCGGAAGTATAAGAACTTGCAATACATTTTTCTATATTTTTTAAAAGAGTTGAATACTTTTATTAGAACTTCAAGCACTTTTTAATCGAAGATTCAAAAATTTATGATTGCCCTTTTAGTGTTATAACAATTGTGTGTAGGATTCTTACAATCAAGGCCGGATAAGTCTTTGGAAAGTATGCAAGCGGAAGGAAATTACATTTTTATGTGTCGCGTAGTGTTCGTCTCCCCAACTAAAAACTTTTTGCTTTCTTTCGACAAAAAAAAGAGTGAACGTGCTTTGCATAAAAAACGAGCTGTCCATGTTTTATTATCCTCGACACACACACAAAGGACATAAAGGAACGACTTGATTCAGTCGGGTCTCCGTTATCTCTTACGCTTGGCTGGCATAAAAATTTGTTGGCTGCGTTTTTTGCACGTATTTTAGCGTTGGCTTTTTTCGTCCTTTTCGCAGGACTAGGGGTGAGGCACCTCGCCGTCGAGAGTTCATTCGCGTTGCTTTTTGCCAGATTTTATTATAAGTTTTTCCTTTAGTTTTTTTGAGAGTGTGCACTTGTTAGGAGTTATACTCGGAGTCTGGGGCTTTGCGGCAGCTTTTTGTCAGGTGGAAAATAGTTTCATTCAGTTTCTTTAAAGCGCAAAAAGTTGCTCAAGTTTTTCCCTTTAAGGAAGGGAAGTTCAGTTCACTTTGTATTTGTAAGAGGATTAAGGGAGTTGGTGCATTTTAGGATGGGAACTTTGCAACGGACTGCGTTCGGTAAATCAGGAGGGCAGGAAGCGTAGCTCTTAGCCCATTAGACCCTAAATGTAACATTAAAAAGCAACAAATATTTGCACAACTTGCAAGGCAAACACCGCCCCGAATGGCTTGACATAAAGCCAAGAAAAAAATCTATAAAATGGAGAGCTACGACCTACAACACTTTCGTCTTCATTGCTTGGCTAACAAACTGCCGTACATGCACTCGAGGTCCTCTGGGTGTCCTGCTCCTGTCTGAGGCAATAAAAGAGAACAGCTTGCCGGCGAGGGGACACCGGCGAACCATTGACATTAAAATAATGCATAAGTGCTCATGTGGCAGCAATGCGACACCGACGACGACATTAGAGCGAGAAATTCAGAAAAGCCTCCGGAGGCAACAAAGAAGGCTAATTGTCAGGCATTGAAATAGAAAGACAGGCGACAGGGACAGGGAAAAACGCTTTATGAAATGCATGGCTTGGATGCCAAGAGACTGAAAGGGCTTGGAAATTTGTAAGCCAGCTGGGAAAGCAAACTGTGGGGGAGGGGGGATAAAAAAACAAGTAGGCTTCAAAATTTTCACTTCACCTGCATTAATTTATGTTGCTCATTTCTTAAAATTTAAATCTAAGGGACATCCTAACGATTGCCTCCTTTTTTCCTTCTCTTTATTGGGTAAACTGGATTAAGCTGAGCTGGAAAATTTATTTTCGTGACATATTTGTTCAGCGAAGCGTGATTCTAGGACGAGCTGCCAGCAATCGATAAATATTCAACAAAAGAATATGACACGCTGCTGACAGATGAGGCGAAAATTTGCATCATAGAGGATACAGGAAAAAATCAATATACAAAGGATACAAAGTTTGTCAGCTGTTTCGTTTTCCATTCACCGGACTGGGAACGGGATGCAGCTGGCTGGTCCTTGCCACAGCTGATTTCATGCAATTTCCATTGTTGCCGCTTTGGGCGCCAAATCCGTTGCAGGAAAAACGCTCGAGGAAAAGATTTTCCACCCCATTGTCCTCCGTCGCCTGCTGCAAATGTGTGTCACGGGCCACGAGGTCCTCGCCGTTTCCTTTTCAGGGCCTATTCAGTTTGCCAGGCCGAAATCTGGCTGTTTGTTGATCAGCTGCTCCTGCCTGCCGCTCCTGCTGCTGCAGGACAACAATGCACACAAAACCATCTATTTTTCAACTATTTTCCATCCCCCCTTCCTCGGTGCAAACCAGCCCATTCAGTCGCTCCTCCCTGCGATTTTCCTCTGCTGTGCATTTTCCAGATGCAGCCAGTTTTTCTTCAGGGTCCTGTGACGGATTTGCGAGCTCTTGTGCATGCTTTTCAAGGGATATTGATAGCCACTTTGATTTATAGTTTCAGCCATTGGATAGTAAAAAATTTACATTTTAGATGGATTTGGCTTAGTAGGGACTTTTCTCCCATTCTTTTGCTTTTATTTATTTTTAAGTTCTACGAATACAATTCTATAATTTCATTATCTAAGCTTTGGATTCCTTTATGATACACGGCCCATCAATTAGGCTTTATCTGGCCTCTACAATCGGTACAATAACCCGGTGGCAGCTATTTAGCGGACAACAATGTGCGACTGTAAACATGAGGACATGTCGCAGGATCTGAGAGCCGAGCTCATTCACCTTTCCCGTCGTGATGCACAGCTGCCGCCTTGGGAGCTCTGGGCGAAAATCACAGCTTGCATTCAATGGGAAGACGAGCGCATAAACAGAATATAAAAAGTGCAATGCATTGGCCCGGCAGCGTCATAAAAAACGAAATGAAACGCAAAAGGATACAAACGACTCCGATTCAGATACGCACACAGATGCACATAATCGTAAAATCAGCAAGGATAACAATACGAAGGGCGGAGGGAGCACACTTGAATGTCCTAAGCCAAATGTGCCAGGCAGAATCGGTGAATGAAACCCACGGGCAGCTGGCACTGTAGGATAACCCAAAGTGAACCGAAACCGGATTTTGTACTTGGTGGTTAGAGCGGGAGAGAGCGATCCTTTGATCCTTTGATCATCCCCTAAGTCGAGGTGTTCTCCCCGCATCCCGATCGTGAGTACTTAAACCCCTGGCCGGTATCAGGGTTCTTGTATCGCAGCACGTTCGCCAATTCGGGCAGTTCGATCGCGACTCCGCCGGCGCAAGGATCTCCCAGTCGAGTCTCTCAGTTTGCAAAACTATATTAAAAACGGAAAAGAAACTCCAGGAACTCTGGGACTTCAAACCGGTTCGCGTTTGGTGTTCGTTTACGTTTTCGCTTTCGCTCTCGTTTGATGACCCCATGGGGTTCCTTTTCGGTCAAGGATATGCTCGCCTTTGGATATTCCTCCAGCTTACCAGCCTGGTTATGTAATCGGCATGCCCCACGGCATGTTTGTGTCGTTTGGTACGTTTTTCTCCTGGTATCCACTGTAGGCCTATATGTATTTCGACCATAAGGCACGCGGTGAATGCCAAGAGCGAACGAAACTCTACAAAATTCAAACGACATTTCAAATATAAATGAACAATGTTTCAGAAAGCAAAAAAAAAGTGTTGAATATATAAAAAGAAATAAATTAAAAGCACAATAAGCTATGTCATAGAATCTGACTTTTTTTTTCTGACATATCTTTGCCCCATAAAGTTTATAAAGCGTCTCTGTGAAATATAATAAACGCATTCATTAAACTCAAACTAATCTCATTGCTATTCAAACAAGAAAGTTTCCTCTCGCCAAGCTAATAAATTAAAATAATAAATTAGAAACTCAAATCAAAAGGTTTCTACACTCTTTGCTCAAAGAGTTCCATAAAATGCGAGGAATAACTTGGGAAAGGGATCTGAAAAAATGCCAATAAGCCCGGTCGAGCATGAAAGGGAAGCAGGATTATAATTTCTTTAGCGGAAATTAATTTAACGTCGACAGGGTCGGTCGGTGGGCGGAAAGCCGTCGCACAAATATGCATTAGATGGGGGCTTAATGCAGGTGTTCCAGGTGGAATCTACGACCTAACAAGGACAGCGACAGGCGAAAAGGGGGCGTGGCTGGCCCGACTTATCTCCCCACTCATAGAAGCTACGAATGACGCTGTCAAGCTTCTAAGTTGACAAAGGAATGAGCAGCCAGAGGAGCAGAAAAAGTTGGTAAGTAGGAAATTTGCAATATTTTCCCAAGAGTGCCAGCGTCCTTAAATGGCAAAAAAAAAAAAAAAACGGCAAGAAGAACGCAAAATATTTAAACGAAATACTTTGGCCGTAAAAAATGCGGAGCATGGAAAATCCAAACTGATTAAAAAAAGGTAAAAATAACACGAACATGCTTGACAAAGTGCTGGGACTTGGGGAGGTTGTGTTGGGAGCGGGTGGCCCCCGACTGCTTACTTAGTTACATGAACAAGGACCACACCCACACAGACACACAAACGCAGGCAAGCATGTATCCTTGCAATTTGTTCACTTCTTTGCACCGTTTTTTGCGCTTTTCTACGCGCTGCAGACTTTTGCATATCCTTGCACAAATACACTGATCAAAAACATGATTTACTTTATATAGTGCTTATTTTTGTTTTAGTTTTTAAACTATTATTCATAAAACTATTCTTGTAGAGTATAAATTCCTTTTATTTGAAAAGATTCGCTACGTTTTTTCTCAGTGCTGCATATTTGCAGTTGCACCCACACGCATACACGCTCAAATGCACCCACACACACGACTGCATGCCTTAGGGACTTATCCTGCTGCCGTCGTCCTTGTTGTATTTGTTGTTTTACTCCAGGCCTTACCGCTTTGGCATGCAAATTTGCTTGCATGGAAATGAAGGCTCTCAGTCTCAGATCGCAATCCTGACTCCAGGACTCACAGGACTCACAGGACTCGCAGGAGCAGCCGGGCGTGTGCGTTCCATTCCGCATATGCATAAACTGCTCGTGCATTTGGCTGGTTTTTGGCTCTGTTTGTTTTTTGCCTCAGGTCATGTTCGCCCGGGCCAAGGGTCCTGGGGGAGCTCTAGCTTATGCTGCGCCTTATGGGTTTCCCTTTTTCGGGCTGCGAAAACTTAATAACTGTTCAATGCAGATTACTCGCTAGATTACTGACGAAAATGGGGTTTCTTTCCGAGTCCCCGAAGCAACCATTGGAGCTCTGAATATCGATTAAATGGCAGTGGAATACAAAGGACGAAACCCTTATTTTGGGGCCAAAACCTCGGAGGGAATAAAAAACCCATATGCTGAAATGAGTTTCTGAAATGGCTCCAAGAAAATCAAATTAAAACAAATAGTTTTTCTAGTCCTTGGTAGGGAAACACATTCCACAATAAGCATTAAATAGTAGAGGGCTACAGTAAAAGGACATCCTTCTTTGGCATACTTGCTTTAATCCTTTCATGTCCCTGTTGCCCTGAAGCCACCGCTTTTTGATTGGCATTTGCATAAGCAGTTCGATGCATTTTCATCGATGTCCGGGCTCCATCTTCGACTGCATTCCGACCGCCAATGGCGTCCTGGCGCGCACATAGCATATGTGTTTGCTTAGTTCTGGGATCCTTGCACATAGTTATGGCCTTTTATGAGTGCGGAGGCCATTTGATTTGGCCATGCATGGAAATGTGTTCGACTCTGCTGAACTCAGTTCACTCATAAAAGCGGAAATTGAAAATATATAAATTTTACACAAGCACACAAAGACTGCAAAATAGAAGTCCTGGATTGAGAATGTAAAAGGATATTGCATTTTCCTGGCTGCATGTGAAAAGTATCCCATTTGGATGTGCCTATAATTAAGATGGCTTACAAGTACGGATGGGGTGGATGGATGTCTTTTCAAATAGCTGTCGTGCCGAAAGTAATGAAGGATTTCCAAAATAGATTCTCGATTTAATGGAAATGGCAATCATTTTGTGGTTTCGCATTCGTGGGCAGAGACAGGATCAGGTTTCGCTTTGATGTTGCTCTTGTGCGAAGGATATTAATTTTCCCATGGAATAAATCGCATATTTGCATTAGAGAAAATTACAATTTTCCACCAGACCCTGGCTGCAAATTGAATTTGTCTATTTGTTTTGGGAATCTGATGCCTCTTAGGCCGAGTCATTTGAAAATTAACGTTAATATTACAAGCTCTTGGCCAAACAAATTGGGCTAAGAAGATATTTCAACTAAATATGATTGAATCAGGAGACGCAAAAGTGTCCAATAAAAAACAATATCCTTAAGCCTAATAAATGGATCAAACATGTAGGAGGCCATCAAATTGGTAATCCCCGATTGTAAAAAGATAAAACAATTTTACCGCCACATATGAAAGCTCTGGCTGGAAACAATAAAGCCACAAATCCCCGGCAAAAAGAAATCATAAAAGTTCAGACCCTGGCCATTAAAAGTAGTCGAATAAAAGGCGAATTGCAAGCTAAGCTGGAAAGGCTTACGACATTGTTCTGGGCCATGGATTTTTCTGGACTACCAAAACACCCGAAATGTATCTAATATCTGGGGAGGAAAAGGGAGGGAATAGGATAGGCTGGGGATGTTACAATTTGGGGCAGGCAGCATTACGCTACAATAAATCTGGGCATGCAATGAAATGTAACACGAGATATTGAATTCAATGTTGGAGGAGGTCGAAGGGCAAAGGGGCAGGAGCTCCCTGTCACCGCTGCCAATGCTGCCACTGCTGCCTCTGCTGCTGCTGCTAGAGAGATAAAGAAAAGTGGCAGCAAATGCGGAAGAATAATGCGACAGCACGAACAACAGACAGGATGGCAGGATGGCGGGGTGCCAGGGCAGTGGGTGGCTCTTACAATGGTGAGCCCTACCCACCACATACACACACACACACAAATACGCATACACATATTGAGACAATGCAACACCCGCAACATGGAAAGGCAACAATTGCAATGCAGCATCTAATATTTTATGCGTAAGAGCAATTCAGGCGCGCCTCCTGCTCGGATCCTCCAGATCCCGATACCGTCCATAAACAAATACTTTATGCATACTTTATGTGGAGCACTCGGGCATACTCTATCCCCTGGCTTGGTTTACTTTGAAAAGTGCGGTGATTGTCGCTGGATTTGCCATCCATTAATATTTGCATATTAAAACACGGAGGCATCTTCCCGGGCAAGTATTTAAAGCTCTCATTCCGAAATTTAAATCGAAACAATGAAAATATCCACCTTGTCTTACAATATCTTTTAATTAAATAAAGTAAACATTCCTCCCCCTTTGAGGTACATCCTTTTTGAGTTCTAGTTCCAATATGCCATTGCCACTCCTTTTTCCTGGAAACAAGAACAGACTCGGCTTCCTAACATCATTGTGCAAGTTTCCATTAAGGGAATTAGTTGCGAAATAATAAAAGTGCACGGGACGGGACCAAGACAGTGGCTCAGGATGCCACAACATGCACACAACCCAATAAAGGATGCCCCTCATAAGAACGAGTCCTTCCAGGACCAATGTGTGTGGTCTTTTGGCTGATTTATAGAAGGTGACAGATGTGGGCACCGAGTGATAACAAGCTTTTCCCTCTTTTGGGCACAAAATTCTATCAAATGCTCCGTAGACAAAGCCAGTCACTGGAAAAATGCCTTTAGTTTGGTGTTGGAAATGCTCCCCCTTGCTGGACGAGGAGCGCCGGGGCCAGGGCAGTGGCAGGAAAAAAGAATTGGTCCCGGCTGACGGGCCAAAAGCCCTCGGTTCGCTTTTGTAGTAACAGCTGCAAGTGACGGGCATGAAAAGTGGTTTTCGGAGCGCGCAAATACTAGAAAATGTTGGCACCGCCTTGCCCACCGACTGGCTGGAAAAATAGTTGGAAAATGGCAGCAGGAAAGCGGAAAAGCGAAAAGGGAATATTTTTGCAGTTTTGCTATAAATTAAAGCAATGACGTGGTCGCCGCCGACATCGTCTTTCACATATGGCTGGTTCCCTTGGACCACCGACTCCGGAGGCAAAAGTTCATTCAGAATTTATTATTATTTTATTATCAGCGGAAGTCCGTTGGGTACTATAAAGAAAAGGAGCACCATGTGTAACCAAAACCCATTCAATAATATGGAAATTATTCTTCTATTTATTTAGCAATTGCATGTAATTCGATTAATTACTTCCCTCCAGCTAATTTGCAAAGCGTTCTGCTTTTTTTCCACTCCTCTGCAATGGAGTAAACTAATTTGCTTAATAAAATATTATGGAATGGTGGGACCCTTTTGCTACTTTTATGAATATTTTCCAATCAATTTGCCAGAGACGAGGCAGGAAATTTTATTGTGAAACTTTTCCAACCAAATGGCAACTACCATAAACTGGTCAATATTGCAACATTTTTGGTAAGGGCTTGTGTGTGCTGGCCAACAATTAAATTTATTAAAATTGGCCCACTTAGTGGCGCAACTAGATGGCGGCTTTTCTAAAGGCCGGAAATTCAGCCATTTCAATTTTGTTAATTGCCTTTTGGAAACACGCAAAACACTGTAAAGATAATTAAATTCAATAAAAGCGACCAAAAACCTTAAAGAGACAACGTTTATTTTTTCGTTTTCGGAAAAAGATGAATGCAAAAATAAAGAAACAGAAATGCGGCAATTAAATCCTGCGAAGCTTAATGAGGTTGCTCTGGGGCCGGGGGGGGAAAAGGAGGCATAACCAATATCCCAGGCCACAGCCAAAACAAATGGAAAGCAAAATGAAAATTCGTTGCGAAAAATTGGCAACGTTGCATTTCCATTTCCATTTTTGCACCGCATCCTTCGTATCCTTCGGGTGGCCATGTTGATTTCATTTCATTTAGTCGACTCAAAGCTGCTATTGTCGTCGTCGTTGTGTTTTGTTGTCTGAGCATTTCGATCCATACGTGAAAAAAGTACTGAAAGAAATCGGGAAAAGAAATCCTTTTGATTCTGATTAAACAGCTTTATAAAATATATATCCTGAAGTGTCTGAGGAGAGGCAATCAATGGTTTTTTTCTAAAACCATATAGACTATTTCAAAGAATGGAATTTTCTTTGTGTGTGTTCAGTTTTTCAGCTGCCATTGTTGTTTCGCCGCCACGCCAACGCGAAACCGTTACGCGCAGTGGCCGCAACAATGGCGGCCATCGTCCTGGCGATTGCTATGCCTTTGTATTGGTGTTTCCAATGGCGTCTGGCCGGCCATTAGTATGCCAGGAACAGGAACACGGGCAGGACAACAACCGCATCCAGAGGCGGCACTCGACTGCTGGAGAAAAACATGCCTGTGGGAAATTATTTATAAATAAATCATCATACTTTTATTATTTATTTATCGCTGATTGGAAATCCATCCATTTGATTGCTTATCTTTGTTCTCCTTTTTGTCCCTCACTTTTCATTTAATCTTAAACAGTTGAAGAGGGAAACTCTTGGCCCGTTTTGAGATTAAAATCAAGCAATTAAGATCAGTTCGTCATTTTAATAGTTTGCGATATTACCTAATAGCCCTCGACTGTAGGCCTCTTGGCCAAGCTTAGGCCAAGGCCCAGACAGGCCTAGGAGGCATCATTATCTTGGCCATAATAAATCGCTGGACATCAGCAGGCCGC
The DNA here is from genome assembly GCA_018150405.1 of Drosophila varians. NCBI lineage: Eukaryota > Metazoa > Arthropoda > Insecta > Diptera > Drosophilidae > Drosophila > Drosophila varians. Next base: position 5,927,631 of record JAECWK010000125.1, read on the forward strand.
AAACGTATTTCCGCAGGGATGGCCCGGACCCGAACAACAGCCAGATAGATGGCCGAACAAAGGACCAAGTTGACCAAGTGGCTTTGGTGAGAAATCGAAACAGGACAAGGGCCAAACATCAAATATGGCAACGGGAATAGACCCAAAAACCAAAAAAAAATATATCCAAAAAAGCAGCCCCAGCACAGAGCATTCAAATGCCAAAACGACGAGAAGCACTCAGAGTCCTGTGGGCCTGCCCCCCGCCCCCGCCCCCCGCTACCCAGTGGTAGTAAAAAACCGGCAAAAAGCAACAACCGGTAAAATCGAATGTTCACTTTGCTCACACACACACACACACACACAATCGCTCGAAAGTCCCTTATGGCCAACACCCACACTGCAGGATATATAGGGCTGTGTGTAGTGGTAGTGGGACTGAAATTTTGCACACATTTACAATAATTGTAAATGTGTTGAAAATCGTTTGCACAACTGTGAGCAAAACACGTTCGAGTAGAAATCACTCTCTTTGTGTGTATGTACGAGTGGGTGTGTGTGTGTTTGCGGGAGTGTGAGTGTATTTGCTCATTTGTTAAGGGGAAATGGCCTTTGTCTGTCTTCAGCTGGTGCGGGTGTATTTGTGTTTGTGTGTGTGTGTGTGAATGTCCTGGCCGTGAGCGCAGCCATGTTTTTTCCACCGAATTAAATGGCGCAGGCGCCATCAACTACACTGCCAGAAAAGTAAAGTTGTTTGGCGGAGTAACTAAAATTAATAGCTACATATATATTTTTATTAGAAAAGTAGTGCCTCTTTAGAGGTCTATAAATTTCAAGACTCCTGCTAAGTCCCCTCTCAAATATTTGTATATTGATAACAACTTTCCAACAATCTCCAAAAACTAATCAAACTTTAAATCTTTGCTGGCACTTTGAGCGCACTTCAGTCCAATAGAGGAGCATCTAGTCCCAGGACTAACTGAAATGTTGCTTTTCCAACAGTTTTGCCAGCTTGCAGGACGGCAGGGCAAACAATGTGGAAATAGGCAGCCAGTCGAGGGCCCGGATCGGACAGCCCAGGGGGAGGCTACCTGGCAACGGAAGCTGCGGAGCATCTCTGCGGCGGGCTGTACATGGCAACGGCTTTTATAGCCCGGCCCTGAAAATCCTTCTTGTCGGTCTGCGCACAACATGGCGTATGAGCAACGCACACCCATACTAATACCAGTACCAGTAAGGGACTGTAAGGACTCTCTCCGCTCTGGCGGGGCTATTGCTATGGCAACCTTGACTACCTGTGCTCATGCCCTGACAGCTTAACCTCATCAGTCGCTTGGCGGTCGCAGCTGCAAATACTCCGCATCCACCTACGAGTCCTTGAGTCCTTTTTGGGATGCTGAAGCCGCTCCCGCTCCTGCTCCTGCTGCCAATTGCGATTTTTCGTTTCTTTTTGGATTTTAATGGATCGATGAGTGCTTTGAGGGCCTGGGCTCGCTTGGTTGTGGCCTGTCAACATTTTGTTTTCCTTTTTTTTCCACCCAAAAAGTTGCTAAAAGTTTTTCTAGCCGTGGACGTTTCCACACAGGGTCCCAGAGTACATAAAAAGCATATGCAGGAGCCAGTATATGTATATAGAGGCCCAGGCATTTGGCCATTAGACTTTCTCAGCTGCCAAGATGCGGTCAGGTAACAATTTTCTGGGTTAGCTGGTTAGCCAAACTTCCTTACTTGGGTGAAGAGCTTTAACTTCGGGTATTGAGTATATGTATTGAGTGGCGAATTGAATCCAAACCAATATTTAATTCCAGCCTCCTCGAGTCCTTATTTGCAGTGTGCAATTTGCACTTGAATGGAACTGCAAATAGAGTCCGTTTTGAAATGTAGATTCATTTGTTTGTCTTTCGCTTAAGCAGGACAAACATGCAACAGAATAAATAAACAAGGCAACGCAGCGGCGAATACAAAAGACTCTCCATTCTGGCCATCTTGGCCATGTTGGCCACGTTGGCCTTCTTGGCCATGACATGTACAATGTATATCCTTCCTTTTCCAGCGCACACATCTGGCCAAGTTTTTGCTATTTATTGCAAAAATATTTATTCTGTAAGTTCTCTTCATATTGTATACACATCGTATGTATGGCTCAGTGCTTGGTGCTGTTTGAACTTTGTACATGGCCAAAGTATTTTTAATATGCGCAAATAAATATTGAATTATGAGCAGCCAGGCAGGCAGGCCATCCTGCCAGGCAACAGGGCTCTAGAAGAGTAAGGACTCGTTGACAACGGCAAAATCAGCAGCTGGCATCTGAGAGATACAGGGAATATGAAATTGGCTTTGAGGATTTGTGCCATGGGGGACTTAGCGCTAAAATATCAACTTTTTATCTGGATGGAAATGGAAAGCTTTGCTAAACCCAATTAGAAACGTTTTCCTCTTTAACACGGAAAACTTTTGCGCTTGGCTCCGAGAGCGCCAATTGACGGCAACATTTTCAATTTGTCTAACGAGTTGGTGGTGCAAAAAGTTGGAGCCCACATGTGGCAAGGCTTGACGTCACAAAGCCATCAAATGCATAAAGGCTTAGCTGCACTCGCCCCCGCACCTTGCCATCCTTCCGCATCCTTCCGCATCCTTCCGACGTCTTCGGCATCCTTTCGCATCCTGCACTAATGGAAAACAATTTCCGAACGTTGCGAATTTTCAGCGCTAATGAAGTGCAGTGATCCTACTTCGGGCCATTAAGTACAACAAAAAAAAAATCAAACTGAACAACTCAAAAACAATTATTAATTTCCATGGCAGCGTGTTCTTTATTTTTGGCTTGTCGTTCCTCAATACTGCTTTGTACTCTGACTGCATATAAATTGGCTTAATTCGCAGAAAATGGCAAAACTGAATCACAACAGTCGGAGAGGCAGTCCCATCTGCAGCACACATCGCTGTTGCTGTTGCTGTTGCACTTGCAACATCCCAGCATCCCGCTACCCCAGTATCCCCGCATCCAATGTTGACAACAAGAACAATGCCGGGGAAAATAAATGGGGGATGTGCCGAGAAAAACTTTTGCAAATGAATAATCCACAAATGTGAGTGTGTGTGGCAGCACAAATTGCAATTGTTGCTTCCACCCAGCCAAGAAATGAATCTCCACATTCGACAGAACGGATTCCTTTCAAATTGACTTCATTTTTGTAGCTCTAAACAATTGCAAATGCGAATTTTATTGGGAATGTGAATGCAATACAGTTTTTATTCCAATAACAAAACAGAAGAAAAAATAAATAGAAAATAAATGGAGTAAACAATTTATAAAAAATAAAATTCTTAACTTTTATTTATATTTACTTTATTTTTTTTAATATTTTATGTTACCAACTAAGGAAGTAAACATACCCGTTGCACATTCCCAGTGATAGACATTGCTTTTGTTTTTGCAACTGACATGCTCAAGTGGAAAAAAGCATTGCGTATACGCCCGAGTGCACTTGGCAATAATAATTTGAGCCACTATGGCAGGCATTCCAAACCGACAGGACCGAAGGACGAACGGACCAATACACAGGATAGATGGACGGAGTGACAGCAGACAGGTGGGCGCTTTTCATCAGCAGGGTCCGTACAATGGCATAAATCACCGATGGCTAAGCAAGTCCTGCCTATCACTGACAGAAAATTGGGACAGAAATCCTTAAATCATTTCCCCTATTTCTTGGTAGTTTTCATTATATTTCTCCAAGTGTTACAATAGAATCTCTGTAGCCTGAAGGAAACCGCTGCCATGGCAACCGGTAAGATGAAAGATACATGCGTTGCAGGACGGAGGACTGGGCGCAGAGGCTTCTATCCTGAGTGACTGCTCTTAAGCTGGAGGCTTTGGCTGCGTTTATTGCCAAGGTACAAGGTGTGGTCGGATCCCTTCTCCCTGCCCCATACTCCAGCGCAATTCGTTGTCCTTTGTGAGTGGCCCACGCACTCATATCAATCAATAACTAAAGACGAACATGGACATGCAAATCTTGGGAAGTACAGCCTTGATTCCGACTTAAGCCTCTCCAGCTCTAGATAAAGCCTTCGTTAATGCTTTTCGTCTAAATTAGTTGGCTTGGAGACTCTATATCTGCAGCTTGTAATTGAGTTTTGTAATTGCGAATCCGAAAATAACTTTTCAATGGAGAGCGCATCGAGTCTGATTGATGCGATTTGGCTTTGCAACTCAATAGGATTATAAGGACATAACAAATTGGATAAAAACCCTTAGATTTTACCGTCCAGAGCAACATTTATGCAAATATTGCTTTTTCAATTACAACAAGAAAGAAAGTTTTTCAATTTTAAAACACTAAAGTGGCGAAAGTTGCCGCTCAATAGTTCTGGCCAAAAGGGACCAGGACGAGTTTGTTGTCGGAAAATCATAAAATCAAATGCCGCCTCGTTTCGCGAGCAACTTTTGCGAAAGAAAAATACAATTTTGGGAATTTTATTGCCACAGCCGGCGGAGAGAGTCCCTTGCCAGAATATCATATCGTAAAATGGAAATGAAATTAAATGCTGAACATTATTTATGGCGCTGTGCATATCAAATGGCTGAAAGGAAGAGGGCTGCTCCAGATGCACCCTTTATTATTGGAAACGCACCACGCCACCACCACCACCGACTGTCATCCGATGAAGGATCTACCTTGGGCTCGTGCTACGTGCAGGGATTTCCGTGGAATTTATTTTGTTTTCCATTTCCATTTACATTCGCATTCGCTGGCACTTCGTGTTCCCTTCATTTTATTTTTGCTCACTACTATTTGTATCTAATTTGCATATTCTCGGCCTCGTTGCGCGCATCCTGATCCTGATCCTGACATGCGCCGCGCCACGCCGTCCAGAAGGGCAAAGGACATCCCTCGCCCTGTCGAAGGGTCGAAAGGGCCGAGGGGTCTGTGCATCTGCATCGCCGCATCGCTCAGGCTCAGGCTCTGGCTGAGGCACAGGCTCTGGCCCTGGCTCCTGCTGCTTCATTTAAAGTTTATTCGGCAACTTCAAGTGAAAAGTTAAGTCAACTTTTTCGGCTACGCCCCTGCGACTCGCAGGACGAGTCCTTGCGTTTTGAATTGGAGAGGAACACAAAATGCCATTTCCGTTTCCGGCAACTTTGGCTCCAAGAACAAAGCAGAAGGCGAAACAGAAATTTTAAATGTATAAGAAAGGATTATAAACGAAGCTGAAATGCTCTAACAAGTCCTTATTGTAAAGGCATTCATATTATTTTGTATATAATGAATATTTTTAGAAGAATATTTTTTGGATTATTTATCAAATTTTTTCATCACATTTTTAAAACTAAACCAAATAGTTTCCATTCCCTCGGCGGAAATTTCTCGCCCTAAAATATCCTTCACATTCTATTCAAACAAAGTCGCCTCCACTCACTCCGTGCATAAATTCCACTCAAATAATATTTGTGCTTGTTGTGGAGCTCATTAGTAGCTGGCAGGGAAAAGTCCTGGTAGGAGCTGGAGCGGCCGGAAGCTGTGGGCGACATGCCACACCCAGGACATCCAGGAAGGACTTTGTATTTGGCCCACACGAGCGAGCTGGCAAGTCGAGATCAAGTTGGGCCATCTCCGGCGCCATACCACGCCCACTCTGCACCTGTTGTTGGGAGGGGCGGCTTAACTTATGACTGGCGAAAAAGTTGCCACGCTACATAAATTAAATTAGGAGTTACCCAGGAGTACGTGTGTGTCGGAGTATTGGGTTATACTTTCAAGGATACCATATCGACTTTTCGGGTATAATGGTTATGCAAAGTATTCGCAAGCGTGGAGATTATTCCGCCGCTAGTACCTGGTATTAATGTTCCCCAAGTATCTCCTAGTCGAATAACCACACCAAGTCTTCTTTTATTTGGCGTTCTGGCTCTGCCTCCTGTGGTTGACATTCATTTGTGGAAATTTATGTTAATTAGAATTGAATTTCGACGCATGCAAAGTTTGGCTGCGTTCCTCGTTTGATTCAATTTATCCGGCGCTGTCAAAGAACAAGAAGGTCGAAGGATAACAGAAGACGAGGCCCAAGGATGAGGTGTCCTCTGGCGAAACTTATTTTTCTTCAATTTTCTCTTTTTTCCTCTGTCTATTTGTGTGCTGCCATCTTTTTCGCTTTTAAACATGAGAAAGTTTTCCCGAGTTTTCTCTTGTATTTTGCGGTTGTGCCATAATGATTTGAGAAATTTCCTTATGGGAGAAACATTTTGCATAGCTGGTTGTTGGGGCTTGTTAAATCTATCAGTGACATATAATACGAGAGTAATATTATTATGATTGCTTGTTGCTGTTTTGACTTTAACAAAAGTTCCGATTTCCTTTTTAAATTTAATGCCACAGACAGGAGTCTTGCAGAAAAGTTAGCAAAGTTTTTACTTCATGAAAAGTTCTTTTAAACGAACTAAGCTTTATGAGCAAAACTAAGTAGTTACACTTTAAAGAACTAAAAGGAACGCCAAGATTTACATTTTATGTATTTTACGATCTTAAAGTTCCAAATTATTCCGCCCCTTGTTAAAGTTATTCCCTTTTTAATTTGCTGCATATTTTAGAATGTAAATGCTGGATGCCAACTTACGATGAAAATGCAACATTTTTGCAGTATTTTCCCTATTATTTTTTGTTCCCTTTTTTCAAGTTTATTCTAAATATATATTTTTTTTTTTTGACAAAGTATAATCAGTGGGGAGGCTACAAACAAACTGAGTGAACCGAGAAAAGCATTCAGAAAAAAAAAGACTGGAGCGGAGAAGAACGCAACTTTGCTTGTGCGCATAATTTTCCTGAATTGGGCTTCGGGCTTCGGTCTTCCAGCTTCCAGCTTCCAGGACCTGGCTGCCGGCTCCCTCGTCCAGGACCTGCAGGAAATGGCAGCTATTAGCATTTGACTGCTTCACTGATGATGTTAACGATGCCAGCCACCGACCGACCATCCAACCAACCGAAAGTCCGTCCGGACTCCCTCCCGGAGTATGGGCGAAAATGTTATATGCACATAAAGTTTTAAGTCTGGAAGGGCGCGGGGGAAGAAGGACGCGAGCAGGACAAAGTCGTAGCCAGTCGCCGCCGGTCGACAGTCAGCATTTATTATTGCACATTTTATGCGCTCCACTGCACAATAAAATAAATGAGAATCATCCGAAATGCAAAAATGGAACCCAAGAAATGGCGCATAAACGCCGAAATTATTTTAATGTATTTCCCTTCCTGCCCAGGAAGCAAAAATCCCCCAGAAGCATGGCGGAGAACTCAATCTTTGTGAGCCTCATGTGGCCAAATAATTGCTGACGTGACACATTTAACTAGACCAGGAACAGGACCAAGACGGATTCTCTTAATGATCTCCCAGGGAGGCGGCACGTAAGCGGATGCAATCAAAATTCCATTTGGCGAAGCGCTGAGAAACGCACAATCAGTCATTAACAGCATTCTTCGTACACCCCTCGCATCCACAGAGGGGGTGGTGCTAGAAAAATATACAAAAATAAAGTACAAAAGCGAAAACTAAACAAAATTTGAGGCGTCTCCGGCCGTCAGGAACACACGTCCATTCAATTCAATTGTAGATGTGACTGATGTCGGGCAAGAACATAGGGGAGGCACCCCAAACACTCGAAGAAAAACTTAATTTGTTCCAAAAATCAGTTGACTTGGAGTAATCATAGGAGGCTTAGTTCTCCTATAAGTCTGGATACCTCTACATGAATGGAGGCACTGTATTTCTTTCCTCTGTAATGACCGCAGTGGCCACTGCTTCTGTATGTAGCTCCGGTGGTTGCTCCTGCTCCACCCTGGATGGCGTCCAAAAAGTCTAATCAACATCAGAGCAACAATTTGTTATAAATCCCTGGCTCACTCGCTGTCACATCCGACGGGGGACTGTGGACCACATTAATGGATGTTGGGGGCGTACCGGACTAGACTAGGATTATACGAGAATTTTAAGCTGCAAGAGAGAATCAAGAAGCAATTTCGATTGCCAAGCTGCAGAATGTCATAAATCACTTAGAAGCATTAAATAAATAAAGGTAATTTTTCCCATTTCTGACAGTGTGAAGTTTTTGGAGTATTGCAAACTCAATTACCAGAGCTAATTCCCGAATATTCCCACGAGAATCGAAGGGGGCACAGGATCTGCGGGGCATCGAGTTCCCTTTGCGAATGCATTATTCAATATTTCAGCACTGAAATCTCACACACCCTGGAACGAGCTACGAGTGCCGCCTGGCCTAATCCGAGCATGGCGTTGAGAGCATTAGGAATAAGGACACATCATTAGAGGCAGTGCCGGCCATTTGCAGCAGACTATTATCCTGCAGGGGCAACATCCTGCAACCGTAAGTCGGCGGCCCAACCACCCGAGGCACTGCTGGGAGAGGGTCCAGTCCAGTCCAGCCCAGTGCATAATTCATCAAAATCAGCAACAGGAACCGCACAAAAGTTGACTCTAAAATGGAGCGAGAGTGGGATTGCCGGGGAATGGGATTCGCAGAGTGGGCATAATATCGAATGGCTTAGGCTTGGGCGACGTTACCTGGGCTACGATTGTAATTGCAGTCGTTGGACGCTTTCTGGTTAGGGGCATAATCAAAAATGCGTGTGCCGGGCAGCCGAACCGGCCATAATCCCGGAACGCACGAAGGGGCATCCTCGTCCTCTTCAAAGGCATCATCGAGGATGCCGCTTCGGGGTGAGTACACTGAGAAATATTTTAATACTACAGTGTACTTTTAAGAGCAGGATATATGTTAAATTCTTAGAAATAGTTAATTATTTTCATTAAAATTAATATCCCGATACTATTCCTCTTTAACCAGAGTCTAAAGTTCCGTTTGAAGACATGCTTTTCGGTCTGTGTACAACAGAGATCCTGGGAGCTGACTCAGCAGCATTGTTAGTCCATTTTGTCCTGTTCTGCCACCGACTCCCACACCCTCCCGGATTCCAAACCTTCGCCCCTTGTATCAAAGTTTCGCCCTTTGTTTTGCGAGTTGCTCCTGGTTGTGCGGTTCAGGATTCTGGGTCCTGTGCAATTTTTTGTTGCCGTTCCCTGCTCGGCTTGGATTCGGGCCTGGGCTCTTCCTTTTCGACTTCCACTCGGCCACCCTCCTCCCTTTTTGTTTGTGTAACATTCCATATCCATTTGCAACAACGCGCTCGAAAAAAAAACCCAAAGCGAAAAAAGGAAAAAAATCCTTGGAAACAGAAAGCGACAGCAACCCCTTTGGACTGTGGGCTGTGGGTGAAAACTCGGTGCCACCCCCCAGCTTCAGCATCAGCATCAGAATCAGCAGCATTTTAATTCGAATTGGTATTGCTCCGGCACTGTTATTGTTGTTTTGTGTCCTGGCTTACTGGCGCCCCATCCCTCGCATCCTCACATCCTCGCATCCTCGCGCCGCGATTCCTTCTCGAAGTAACCCTCGCGCTGTTTGGTTTCCATTTGATGCTGATAAATTGTGAGACCGACACGCCGGTCGGTTTGGGTCGGGTCGGATCGGGTTGGGTGGGTGTTAAGGACTCGCCCCAGAGCGGAAGTTGCATACAACGCATAATTTGATAAAATATTGCACGCTTTCCTTTGTCTGAAAATGATTATTATTTCGTTTTCGTTTCGAGTCGTTTCTGGGTTGCTGGAGCGCGTACATATGATGAACATTAGATGTAATCAATAAGAGCTCGACGCAATCCATTCAGCGCAGCTAATGGATGAGAAATCCTATCAAATGCGGAAATCAGAATCCTTTTTTTTCTGGTTCTGGTCATGTTTTATGTGTGACAGAGTAATTATTTAGAGTGTCAAGTCAGGCGTAAGGGTTTAGATTAAAACAAAGCGTCTAAGACTATTTAGCGGAGATCCTAACTAAGTAAAAGTCCTTCCTCACGACTAATGGCGGAAGCACATCAGCTTCTCAAACCGGAAATATACGATAAATATATCTTCATTCGTCGGCGATTTCCCCAGCGTACAATTGACACATTTCTGTATTTCGTTGACGTCTGCCAATAAAAATAACGAAATAAAATAAGGGCCTGAGTGAAGTAAAGTGGCAAGTGCATGGAGTGGAGGAGATTGTTACCTTGAAAACGATACGCCAGGGAATCATTAGGGACCCGTCAGGGGCTGCAGCCATAAATATTGGCAATAGGACGAAAAGCCCATCGATAATAAGGTTAGAAAGCCATAAACCCAAAAATCAACAAAATCTCCAAGGGGGATTCACCGCCGAAAGGCTCTTCATAAATGTGCCAAATTGGTTTTTCCACAATAAAATGCTAATGATTGATTCACATTGCCCCATGGTGGGCCGTTAGTTGTGCCCGATTCTGAATGGATCCATGGATTCCATGGACTCATGGCTTTGTCTAATTTGTGCAAACCCAAAAACATTAAATTGGGGTTTCGTTTTGGGTCTCGGGGCTTTTGCATTTGTAATTTTCCAAATGGTTGATACCGACTGCCAAGTACCTCTTATGATTTCCAATTTAAGTCATTTTTTTATGCCCTCGGTGTGGCATAGTTCGAGGACTCATCATTAACCCCTGACAAGCGCTAGAAGGATTGCGAGGTACGAGGGCGAAAGACCTCTCTTCTGGCCATTCACAATTGGTCCGCAGTGCGGAACCTAAGCTAATGATGACTGGCATGCACAAATGTACAAATCTTAATTATGCAAATCACGGTCGCGCATAAATTATGCAAATTATAATGAAATTCCTCATGGCCGGACTTCGGATCCGGAATTCGGGGACCCAGAGACCCGGGACCAGCGCGACAAGGGTCCATCTATATGTACAGGGATTGATAAAAATGTGGCTATAAAATGAAAAAATAGAGCCGAACATTTAAATACGTCCTGGCCGGAGGCCTAGGCCGGGGTTGAAAAGTCGAAATTATTTTGGTGGCCAAAGTGGAGGGCCGTAAATTGCAATGTAAATGCTGCATAAAACTGAATTAGTCCCAGAACAATTACAATAAGGAAGAGTTCCCGCGGAGGGAGGGATGCTACACTGCAACTGCAAATCTTGTCAAAAGCCGAAAGCCCGAAATCGCAGAGCAAATGGTGCATTGCCTAGAGGGTCTGTCCAGATTCCAGATTCCAGATTCCGGATTCCATTGAAAATAATGGCATACGGTTGCCGGTTCTCCAGCCTTCCCACCGCACATCTGACACAATAATTTCCCCTACTTTAATGTGGTCCGGGAAACGGAAAAGATGGAAAAAAAAAAAAACAAAAACAAGGGAAAATGGTAAGTTGCCAACGCAAATTATTAAATTTATTATGCGCGAAGTCATTAGGTCTGTCGCTTGCTTGTACTCTTAGTCTGAGTTATTCTGAGGACTAAACGGCGCACTCACACATAAATATCCCGGGATCCTGGCAAGTCTGAAGTGTGGAAAGTCATTAGTGGCCATTGCCGCTGACAACAAATAGAGATGCTGCAAAAACTATTTCCAGCTAAAAGGTATTGGCATTAAAATAATCACAAAAATTTGTATCAATCAATTTCATTTTTGGTGAGAAAATATCGTAATTAAAAAACTGCAGATAACAAACAAATTGGAGTTAAAAGAAAAAAACTTGGAAACCTCAGCATTCGTTTGAAAACTTTCTTTGCTTATTCAAAATATGAAATACAAGCAAAGAATTTTTTAGTTTCAAATGTAAGCATCACAGCACTAACAAAGAATATGTAATATATTCTAAATACTATAAATATTGAAGTTGGAAATACACTTTTCTTTATAACAATCATGGAATAATAACATTTATTAAAATCAATATTTTATGGAAATATAAGTATTACAATTCTTTGTATTTTATGAGCATTTACAAGGCAAGGACATCCCACATTGTATAGATCCTTTTCTAGGGTATGTACTAGGCAACGAAAATATTTGGCATGTGCCATTTATGGCATTGTTCCAAGTTGGAACAATGCGATGCCATAGTTTCCAGGCAACTCTTGAGCGCACACACTCGTAGAGAATGCCTCGCCAGGCCGGGCCATGCAGATGTGGCATCCACTGGGCCAGGCTACATACATATATAATAGTGTGGCGGGAGTTTGGTGCACGGGCCGTGTTCAACCCCCAAGGACTATGGGCGAGCCGAGCTCAGTTCCAGGACCAAGGAGCAAAAAGGGCGGCGGGCAAGGATCAGCAGGCAGTGAGCATGTGATTAGATTCAGTTTCAATGGAAATTGAAATCATGCACAAAGGAGAGGCCACGAGGGCTGGGAGGAAGCTGGGGGGTTGGCAGGACATCAGGGTTGAAAAGGAGCGAAGCGATAAAAATCCCAAACAACAAGAGAAATGAATTTTCGGATGTCCGTGGCAGGGCATTAAAAACTTTTTACACAGCAAAAAAAAACTTGAAGGTTTGTGGATATTCTTATATACGTTTTAAACATAAAGTGGGCCATAGGCCATACCTTGAAAATATAGATAAAAATTACAATATTTTCCCTCAGTGCATTGATTCTGACTCATCAGGTTTTTGTGCGTATTGGTAATAAGAGTGGCACACGGGTAGGTGTGGATGCTGCATTATGCGAGGCACAACCACTAAACGTCAACCACCTCCGTCCACACCCGACCCACATTTTTATGTAGTGCCTCATAATGTTCCTTCTGCAGGCCGAGATTAACACCAAACGGCGACGGTGGCAGAAATAAAGCAAAAAGGACATTTATAATCGACAGCAGCGCCAGCAGCCGAAAGAGATAGAAAGCCCACACAGAGACAGAGAGAGAGAGAGAGAGAGAGAGAGTGGCAAGTGAGTGAGAGGGCGAAATCGGAAAATCGTTATGCGACTATAACCCACCACAAAATCGCGGTCGCCTCTGTTGTTGCCGGGCACCCCACACTCGCACATCGATTCCGAATCCGAATCTCGTCCAGGACCTGCATCAGAAACCGAAAACGAATCCGATTCCGGCCCAGAATCAGAATCAAAATCCTCTGACACGGCGGCCGCATTCTCATATTTTTTTCCTTTTTGTGGTTCGTGCTATTTTCAAAAATATATTAATTCGCAAATCCCCAATTTCCTTCGCCTTCCGTCTCCGTCACGCCTCAGCGGATTTGTGATTTGTGGTTTATTTTAACGCATAATCCTTAAACTGTGTCATAAATTAAACAATAAGCCAAATGAACGGCCTCAGTGACTTTTCACATTTTAATAAGCGATTTTTTGAGATGTTATTTATGGTTTTAAATCTTGAAAAAAATATCACGTCAAAAGTGCTTAAAGTTTCTTTGCAAAGGATGTTAAACCATGGAGTTTCAATGTTAAACAGAAGCTGTTTTCTTTTCTTTAATTTACATAAACTGTAAAGTCAACGATGATTTAAAGATTTTATCTAAAAGTTTTTAGTTTCTTATTGAAATATCATTAGTTAAAATACTTAATAAATTAAATAAATAGTGAGGGTTGTTCAAAATCAAGCTCGCCATCTAGGAGCCTTATGGAGAAACTGTTGTTTCTTAAAAACGCCGCGCACTGGCGCCACGTATCAGCTGTGATTTTCCACCCTTATTTTCATATCCTTGCATATCCTGAGCAACCCTGCCCCGTGTCACAAGGACTTCCCTGTAGCATTACACATCTCCTCGACCTTATCCTTGCAGAGTCTGGAAAATAAACAGGAATGGATCCCTCGAATCTGCCCTTCGGATTCCCTGGACTGCCCAACCACGGACACATGCCCATCCCGCCCACGGCCAACATGCTGGGCGGCCATCCCGCCCCCACTGCCAGCCCGCCGCAAAGCGTCCCCGGTCGCCGGACGCCCCTCGGCTCCGTGGGGTTAGGAGGATTCTACGCCCAGAGCATGGGCATGTCCCAGCCGCCGACGGACGAGAACAAGCCGGGTCCCAGTGGTCCGGAGAAACCGCTAAGTCCTACAGCCGCCGCCATAGCGGCTATCAGCGGGGGCACCACCACTGTGGCTGTGCCGAGTGGCTCCGGGGGCGGCAGTGGGTCCGGGCCCGGGGGCTCCAACAGCGGCAAGCAGAAGAACCGGCAGGGCAAGACCGTGAGGCTGAACATCAATGCCAGGGAGCGGCGGCGGATGCACGACTTGAACGACGCCCTGGACGAGCTGAGGAGCGTGATTCCCTACGCCCACTCCCCCTCCGTAAGGAAGCTCTCCAAGATAGCCACACTGTTGCTGGCCAAGAACTACATTCTGATGCAGCAGAACGCTCTGGAGGAGTTGAGAAGGTAGGCATAGTGCAGGGCTCTTACGAATCATTACATTCATCCTATTCTTTTGTATTTCAGACTCCTGGCATACATTCAGAGCACCACAGGAGCCGCTCCTCTGGACCTCGGCTCCTTCCCGGCCGCCGCCAAGCTGCAAGCTCTGCTCCAAGGACCTCACAACGAACCACCCACCAGCAGCAGCAGTTAGGCCTCGAGTCCTTATAAGCAATCCACGAACAAGCAATAACTTTTAAGTCAATTGGCCAAAAACGAAGGCCAAAGTCAATGTCTAGTCGGAGAGTTGGAAGAGCCAAGTGAAAATCTGTTAAGTGATATTTATTTTTGTCGTAAGCATTTCTTTTTCGCGCATTTACATAATGTCAACTTTAAGCCATAGGACACCAATACCAAATAAAGTATTTATTCAACGAAATCATAATAACAAAATAATTTATTTCTAGATCCGTTTCAAGACCTAACTTATAATATATGCGATCGTATAGTATAGATGATTTGCTGAATGGCCAAAGCAATTTGCGAAATATGCGAAATAAGCTGAAGCTGATTAAAACTAGACACAAAAACGGCGAATACTTTGGATGCAGTGAGGGGAGGACGGCGGCGGAAGCGATCGATTAGAAGATCGCCTGACACTATTCCGGAATGCCCGAGGACAGGACCTTGTTCTTGCCGGTGCGGAAGATGCGCTGCTGGGGCGGAAGCTCCCCGATCAGGAAGTGCTTCATCTGCTCGACGGCGTCGCGGGAGTGTCCGGTGCCGTGGAAGGCGATGGTGGCGTCCCGGCCGGCATGGTCCATGATCACGTCGTCGCCCCCCGGATGCTCCCTCAGGAAGTGAGTGACGTCGTAGACACGGTCATAGATCACCACCCAGCAGTCGTCGAAGCTGTCGTGCTGGGCCACTTCCTCCAGGGCGATCTCCGGCAGGACCTCCGCCGCGTTCAGCCTGTCCTTCTCGCTGGGCACGACCATCACTTTGGCGCTCTGCTTGCCGTGGCCCAAGGGCACGATGCGGAGGGACTGCAAGAGGTTCGTCAGCGCCGAAGACATGACTTTCACTTTTGCTTTTTGATTTTGATTTGCGAATATTTGTTATGTTTTGTAATGCCTGCAATGGCACAATCTCCTCAGACAGTCTGGAGTCGCGAGGGTTCCGCTCGATCGATTTCGGTTATGGGTTTTGGTTCCAGTTTCCACTTTGGCTCAGATTCCCCCAAGCTATCTTGTGTGTCTTGGACGGATCGCGGCACTGGAGTGTCATTCATGCCCCGATCAGTAATCGTTTTATAAATGCCAACACGTGAATCGATCGGAAAAGCGAGGCGGCTGATAAGGCTTCGTGGACCAGACCAGAATCCGAAGCCGGATCGGGTAATAGCAAACTAGTTTTAATCAATATTCATGGGAGGCCTATGATTCGCACCGAGATTAGGTAATAGATTGACTCAATTTCTTATGTACTTTGGCAGATGAGCGCCGTTTCGAGCTCACTGAATCACCTGAATACCCATTTAGTTCCCAAATCAGCATTAAAACCCAAATCTTCTGGAGCTTATCGCCATTGCAGTTGATTTATTGGAGCAAGTCAAGTGTGCATCGGAGCATCCATTTCGTTTGTGCAAAACAATTTACCGCCAGTCATTAAAAAAGTCAAAATACTTTATGGGTTAATAGCCTGAACTCAAAAGTTTTCAATTCTAAAAATGCTTTGTTCCCAATTTTTATTGAAAAAAAAAACGTATTGAGAACAAAGATTGCGACGTCGTCATTATCGCAGAAACAAAACTTTGAACTTGAAAAACGGCTGGAAAACGGTGCCACGCTTTTGAACTCATTGATCTTAGTTGGAAAAGAATTGAAACAAGTGCAAAACTATCAGGTCTTACGAAAGCAATTGGCTTATGAAATTAATCGGTTCCTTAAGTAGTACTTAGTCGCCAGACAAAACGCAATTAGAAAGTCGAGACATTGTATTTATAAATAAAATGCAAAGCTAAACTAATTCCAACTACGACATCAAAAAATAACATTTTCAGCAAATATTATTCACGAATTGAAGACGTCACAAGTCAATTGTTATTGCAAATGTGTTATTTTCAATGAGTTCAAGATCGATGTGCGGTTTTTCGCATCTCTTGGGAGTCTTGGAAACCCAATACCCCGCCGACTCAGTGTTAAGATCAGCATCATTACGTTCAAAACCACACTAAATTACATACTTATGGTGTAATTAAAAGTGTTACGAGATGTAAATCTGGGTTAGGCCACTTGACTTTGACTTTGAGGTCAGAGCTGGCAGTCATACTCGTTTCAGTTAAGTGACTAAATCATCAAATTATGCCTGGGAATCGGAATTTGATTGTGAAGAGAAATTGCGCACAATCTGAATCCCGAATTTGGGGTTATCAGCTCCTATTTGACATGATTCGGAAACATGTTTTAGGTTTTTTTTGGGCTCAGGCGGACTATCAGCTTAGTTTAGCAAAAAATACGCGTAGAAGATCAAAGTTGAGGTTGTCAAATTCCCCCGGATTTCGATTTGACGAATCTTTGCAAAATTTAAAGATTGTCTTTTACCTTCGAGAACATTGCCAAGTCCAGGGACAGTAACAAATGTGTATTCTACGAATATATTAAAGTAAATGAGATTAAAAGTGACGCAATGCTGTATATATTTTCAGGATTTTTGTTTCTCTTTTCACTTTATAAATTATCTAGTAAATGCAGAATCATTTTAGAAATATTTTTAAAGAGCTTATTATTTAATATATGATAGACTTCCTTATTTTCAAATTCCTTAACCAGGTGGCAACTCCCAGAGTCATGTTTATCCTCGAAAAGCTTATTTGAATTCAAAGCTTTTTGTTGCGGGAAACGGGTAACAATAAATATCTTGCGATTTCCGATGCTGTTTCAAAAATGAGCCAGCTGTTGCTTTCTGAAAAGCTTTCCCTAAAATGCCTTTCCAACGCCATAACACATAATTTTATTTAATAACAATAATAGCAGTACCGAATATTGAAAGTTAACAAGAAGTTACTTTTAATCAAAAAGTGTAAAGGACTTTCCCGCCTAAAAAGAAAGTCGCCCGGTTCCTGTTTCTAGTGTGTGTGCCTTCGCATTTGTGTGAGTGAAGGTGAGAGTGTGTGGGTGATGAAACATGACATCGGGCCAACTGCGTGTAATTTTCGGCGAACATCAACACAGTCGAGTTCCAGCAACGCTCCGGCCAAGTTGTTGAGGCGCGTGAGCCACAAAACCCCCCCAAAAAAAAGCCAACCGCTTTCTTTCATCTTTTTGATAATCCATGGAAATAATTGACCAGTGCGGAGAGAAGGATTATTGAATTACAAATTTATGAAAGACAGCTAATAAGGAAATTGTTTCCGAAAAACTCGTTAAGCCCATAAAGTCGAACAGAATGCGCTGCTCGGTGTAGAGCAAATTGCGCATACGCCACGTTGGACCGTCAGAGGATTCCGTGAACATATTGTTGCGGAAAATTGCATGTAGCGATTTGAATAACAAAACTGTTTGCTCACATTATTGCAAATAATCAACGGGTGAGTGCTGACACCATCAAATGATTTATTTACCACTCCATTTGCATATCAATTGTTATTGTATTGGAAAAAATATGCGAATTGTTGAAGAGTCCAAAGGCACGTTCAAAGTACGCAGTATGTCAAAGAATATTTCATAAACTGGCGCCTGATATCGGCGAAAATGTTGTGGAAATTTAATTGAAACTTAACGAGTCCATGTCCTACGACTCTGCATAGTCAAAAGAACTTTCTCCCAAACTTTTATTGTAAAAGTTTGTCTTGTGAATTTTTATTCGGAAATGCTTTACTGAAAACGTGGGGTCTCATTTCCAGAGAACGGTTCTAAGTGAAATTGTTGTGAAAGTTAATATGGCTGAGCCATATAGAAGTGGGGAAGCCAAGTTTTCTTTTTTATTCAAATTCAGGAGGAAATTTTTAAGATGGGATAAGTAGCTAAATGGCATTTAACATCCATCAAATTCTCATATCAGGCTCTCATCGGGTATGTTTGGTTTGGAAATTGTGTTTTCACTTGACACTGAAGCGCCCACTTTACCTTTTTGCAGTTGATTACTGATTGAAGTGATTGCATTGCGTATACGCCCTGTGTGGCTGTGATGAAAAGCGTATTTTAATTTAATTAGTCTGGCTCTCGGGATCCACTGCCGACGTACATATGTGGATAAGGTTACCCAATTTGCCGGATTTTGTTTGAAAAGCCAGTGAGGATTTCCTCCGACATCGCAACAAGGAAAAAATCCTTCGCCTGAGGCTGTTTAACCTGGCGGAGAGCTTTGGCTGTGGAGCAGCCACTCCAACACAACATTCAGGTCCTTGAAATACCCGCAACCAGTAACCCTCACCATGACCGTGACCCCCCACCTCCATTCCGGAGCCCCAGTCTGAATCAAGCTCTTTTTTTTGTCGGTTTGCGACCTTCGTCTTACATTTTGCGCGTCAGGCAGTCAACAGGCTACAGGCTACAGGCTGCAGGCGGAGAAGTGCATTTATTATAGACATCTTCGAATGGTGCGGAGCCATGAATATTTATCACATGTCCAAAGATTAATGCATTTTTAATGTTAAAAACGTCACCCCAGTCGACCGCCGGCTTTGACGAGGCCATAAAAAAGCGCTGGAGGGAAAAAGGAAAGGAAATTTTGAGGCCAGACAGCCAACCATGTTTGCTAACTTGTTGAGTTATTGGCGGCTCTTTAGCCCTCGGCCCTCCAGTGGGCGGGTCCTCCTTTTGTTCCTTTTGGCTCAAGTATTAATATCACACTTATTATTTTCCTTCTTGCCTTTTTAGCAACTTTTTTTTGGTGGGCGCATGTAAACATGTTCCGGTGTTTACTCCTTGGACATTTTCAGCGTTTTAATGAGCGTTTTATTGTTTATTTTTATGCTCTCGCCGTAGTCCGGGGCACATAACTTTGGGTCACTTTATTAAATTGCTGTTTATCTTGCCATCCCAGCCTTGTCGGGCTCTTCTCGGCTTTTATTTTTTTATTTTATTTTCAATATTTTTTCTGGCTTTTCTTGCTTCCACGGCCGGGTCCGGATCCGTATCCCATGGTTTAATGGCCTGTGGCAAATTGACATATGGTTGTTGATTTTAATAGGATATTTAACTTTCATTTTATTGCATATGCGGGTATCCTCGTGAATTTTCATCAGAGAGCTGGTTGAAGAGCTTATGAATTTTTCCATATTAACAAATTCCCTTGACAATCTACTTATTTCACGTCCCAAACTTTGAGGAGCTCCTAACTTTGGGCTCCCTGGCATATCCTTTTGTACGCCCTCCCCAAAGCCATGTTTATTCATTGATGGCTAATTAGCCAAGTCGGCGGAGGGGCCAGCCTCCCATTTGGCCCGCTGATCCCAGTGACATTAGAGCGACAGCACAAACAACTGCGACCGCCATTGGCGGGAGATAATCAACTCGAATAACGAAAACAGGACATTCCGGAGACAGACACTCAGGGCACACGAGACGGAAGGGGGCGGGCTAGATGGACGATAATGATGTTGATAAAGTTGCTTCCCTGGCCCGACTATGTCATTACGGCGAGTAGAACAAATTGCTGATGCCTGATTATTGACGGCCAGGACCTCTGCATCCGTCAACTCCTGGAGGCCACCCTTCGTCCCCTTTTCCCTGGGTAAACATCGCCAGCTTGTTTATTCAGACCGAAGGTTGGCCTGGGGCTCTGAATATAAAACTGCACTGGATGAGTTAAAGCCAAGCGGAAAGTGCAGTTGTGGGAGGACACGAGCCAGCAGCCTTCATAAGTTTCATTCCACACCTGGGCTAATGAAATACGGGGCGCAATGCACATCAAAAGGAAATGTTTTTCATTTTTCTAGAAGGCGCATAAAAATGTGTATTTTCTAAAGTCCAGCCATTTTTTTTTTTCACTGTGACCCTTAGAAAAACAGCCACTAAATGCTTACTTTTGTATTTTTTCTGGTCACTCTCGTGTCCAGCCATAAGGGACAACGGCAAACGCGCATCCTGGCGGACCTGATGTCGTAATATAATTACACCTTTTATATTGTGGGGGTGGAGAAATGCTCTGCCACAGGAAGCCCTAAACTGTGGGGAAGGATGCAGGAAGGATAAGGGAAAGTGCTTCCGGAAGTCAGAGAAAAGCGATAGTATAATGGAACTTCTTCAGTGGATTAACAAAGCAGGTTTATGTTAAACCAGGTACTTCCGTTCAATCAAGGATTGTTTTTGTCACATACATGTTAGGACTCTCGATGGCTTTAATATGCTTAGGAAAAAAGGGAAAGGGCCCCAAATTATATATAATTTTATTTGCCAAATTTCAAGTCCTTTTCGAATCTTCAACTACCCGGTCCGAAGGATAATAGGGCATACGACTTGCTGAAAGCTGCAATTGAAAAACAGCAGGGCGTGAGTCCGTTCTGTGGACTTTGAGCCACAAAACACTTCATTAGACTAATGAACATAATTTTCCGTAATTGTGCAATTCGAGGGATCGCTGAAAGGCATCTGTGTCTCTTTTTTCTCTTATCATTTTTTGTCCCCCAACTGGGAATGATGAAATCGCCAGCCGGGGCTAAAGAAATCACAGGAATGAGCTGGCCCACGCTCACCCATCGCTTTCCCAGGCAGGCAATGAACCATGCGGCTGATTTTATCGATTAGATAAACTTAATTTTAGTCACTCTGTGTCAACACATTAACGACTTGCCATATTCCCGTCCTTGACTTTGGTGCGCGGCCCAAACAAAAAGCCGCAGGCGGAAGTAGTGCGTCCCTTATCTAGGGATTCCGGCGAAAGGCGAAAAGTGAAAATGTGCGCGATAAAGCCGCAAAATGATTTACAAAGCCCACTCGCCAAGGAGAAAGCTGTCCCGCCTGACAGGCAGACAGACACTGGGGGCAGGGCTAAAACGCGGTTTTTGTATTGAAATTTATGGCAGTGGCAATAAATCCCTATATGCCCACAGGTAGACACATGTGCGAATGATGCATGTTGGCAAATAGCTGGGGCATAACCAGGGAGCAGCACCACGAAAGGATTCAGAATACCTCCTCCAACAGGTATTTGTCAAAATAATTTACTTGCCGGGGCACAAAGGCATCAATTATTTAGGGACTTTTTTGTTGGCTTCGCGGATGTTTGATTATAAATATTATTATTACGAATTTGGAAGTAACCTGGCAGCCTTAAATTCCCTTTTGAAGGTTGGAGTTTCCAGCATATTTTGTTTAAACCGCAGCGACACATATGCCAGGGCAAAGGCAGCCAACCGAATGACAGACTGACTGACTGACTCAATGATTGAATGAATGACTGGGCGCGGCTGTGCGATCTGCTCAATTTGACATTGATTGGGTTATGTGTGATTTACATGAGCCGGGCCTGGCTCTTTGTTGGCACACGGGATAAATGGAAAAAAAAGCAAATGGGCTGGTCATATCAGCTCTTTGGCATTTCCATAAAAATCCAAGGGATTAAGGGCAGATTGACGGGCAAATAGATTTTTGCATCAAGCATATAATTTCTGGGAAAGTCGCTTATCTCGGCAAACTGTCAAAATTCAAATTATAACTAATTTCATGAACTTTCCCGCCTACGTTCCAGGTGGGCTCACATACATAGGGGAGCACAAATCACTTTTCAGGACTTTAAAGGGGAACCAGAGCATCCTGGGACAGGTGGGTGGGGACTGAACCCTCACCCACGCACATACACCTTAAGCAATTGCCAAAAAAGGACCCCAAAATACAAAAGTTGGCCGTAAATAAATAATGAGCCAAGAGTAAATTGCAGAGCTGCCAAGAAAGGGGGTAAGTGGGAGGCGGAGATGAGGTCAGAGGGCCCGGGACTAAACAAAAATAAAAAGAAAGACTCATCCAGAGGTAGCGGCAAATATAAATATACTAATTAATTAACAAGTCGCTTATAAATTTTGCTTTTGCACAGACATCGCTTCGTCTTGTTGGAACTTTCGTGCATTCCCTACATTTCTAGGACACAGAGAAAAATATTTCATTAAGATTAGGCTTTAAGAAATAATTAGTTTCTCTTTTTCCAGGCAGGTAACCTTCATATTTTTCAGTAATTATACGAGTTTTGAATTCAGTTCCTACCTTTCCGTGCTGTTTTTATTCTTGAGATGGTGGGTGGACTTTTGAGGACTCTTGAGGGGGTCATGGCAGTCACCTGGCAGTTTGCTCGGCTAATTGCGGACTAACCGAGGACGAGGCGCCTTTATGGCAATTTTGTGGCTGTGGCCCAACAAAGACAAAGCCCTCAACCCCCAGCCCCCTTTGATCCTGGTTGGGAACTGTCAGCACGTGCTTGTGGTCAGGATTTGCGGGAGAACCGCAAAATAGCACCCGACCACTACCTTAAGCCGCTCAATTAATAACCCAAAAAGCCAGAGAATCCGGAGATGCTGGGAAGATGAATTGCGGACGAGGGGGCCCGAGCTTTGATTTATTTATGAGGCCCAAGCACCCTGGGTCCTGACTTGCTAATGAATGTTTTATGGCTAGTTTGGGTGTCATTAGCCGGGTCGGAGAGCGGGTCAGAAGGTGCACATATAATTGAGCCACGTTACCAGGGGACTTAGAAGGGCATTTGGTATTTTATGTGTGAGAAGTTGATGCATTCCTTGACCCTTGGATCCCTCTATTACTTTATTGCTGGGCAGCCGGAGCAATGGACATTGTCATACGTGAGGAGGACATTTCCCTGGCCCAGATTGGCGTCTACGCTTCGGTGTCCTTTCTGGTTGTTTCTGCGGTGGGAGCCGCCCTCTACACCACCTGCTCGAAGCGCTACCGCCTGAACTGGTTCGAACAGAATCTGCTGGAGTCGGCCAACGAGAAGGACGAGGACCAACAGAGGTGAGTCACTAGGAACTTTGTTTCTAGAATTTAATTAAATTTTCATTTACCAAACAATTAATCAGGGCCTGAAAAATCTACCACTCAAAACCCATTAATCACTTTCCGCCAAAAGTTCAATGTCCAATTTTTGCAAATAAATCGTGGGGAGTCGGCGACTTTTAAATTATTCATATCAACATAGTCCCAGTTTTGTTTTCAGTATATTTCCATTTGTTTTTTGTAATTTAAAAGACAACAGGGATATTAAATCTACCTTGTAGGTAGAAGCACCCATTGGGGTACATTTGGAGTAATGCAATATGCCCTTCTCCAACGACTGGGGGGAAAAGTAAGTGTGTTTTCTTTCCAAAAATGGCAAGCTTGTGTAAAATAATTCGAAAATGTTTGGCAACTTCAATTGGGCCTCTCGAGCACCCTCGTCGCCCCTAAATTGTACACAATAACAGCACCGTTTCACTCCAGCAGGGAGGCCCTGGTTGCCGGCGCCGTGGGCTACAACGTGGACAACGTAAACGAGGTGCCGCGTGGGAAATTCGGCACTGGAAACGCCGGAAACCTAAGCCCCACCTCCCTCAAGAGCGAGGACAACGACCCGGCCTTCTGGGTGCCGGCCTCGGTCACCTCCGCCTCGGCCGTCCAGCAACAGGTGTCCAACACCACCGAGGAGTCGGCTCCGCCCACCCCCACCTCGCCCACTGGCAGCCTCAAGTCGAACACCCTGTCCTACTGCTCCACCGCCTCAGTTCCCATCGCCCGATCGGACAAGCACGTGGTCCTGGCCATGCACCCGGGCCGTCCCAGAGTGTCCTCGATGAACGCCAAGCTAGACCACACCAAAATCGACATGACCTTGTACAGGAGCGTAAGTAAAGGGGTGTTTGTTAAGGTCAAGCTTTCAAGGATAATCCCTTGCAGCACTCCCAGCCCAAGACCATCAACCCAGTGACCCTCAATGAAGTGAGGGGCAACCTTCACGTGAGCTTTGGCTTCGACCCGGTGGGAGGACTATTGAATATCAGGTTGCTGGAGGCCCAGAATCTGCTGCCAAGGCAGTTCAGCGGAACAGCAGATCCTTACGCCAAGGTGCGACTTCTGCCCGACAAAAAGAACTTTTGGCAAACGCGCATTCACAAGAAGACCCTAAATCCAGGTGAGGCTTTACCTCGAAATTAATAAATCAGGTCTAACGAAGTCCTTCACTTAGTTTTCGATGAGCAGTTTGTTTTCGAGGTCACCGCCGGAGTGATTGACAAACGCACCGTGGAGATTCTACTCTACGATTTCGACGCCTATTCCCGACACGTCTGCATTGGCGGAAGCAAAATCCATTTGGCCAACTTGGACCTGAGCGAGCAGGTGAAGCTGTGGACGCCCTTGTGCTCGGCTTCAGCCCAGGACATGAAGGTGGACCTCGGGGACATAATGATATCCCTGGCCTACCTACCCTCGGCCGAACGATTGATGGTGGTCCTGATCAAGGCCCGCAACCTGAGGATTGTGGACGATGCCCGGAACTCGTCGGATCCGTATGTAAAGGTAACTCTCCTGGGACCTGGAGGCAAGAAGATGAAGAAGCGCAAGACTGGTGTCCAAAGAGGCACCTTGAATCCCGTCTACAATGAAGCTCTGGCCTTTGACGTGGGCAAGGAAACACTCAAGAATTGTGTCCTGGAGTTTACTGTGGTCCACGATGGCTTACTAGGTGAGTTACAAATGCGTGTCCTTTTATCCTTTTTCAATTAAAAGATCTCCCTTTGAATGCCAGGTTCAAGCGAAATTTTGGGTCGAGCCATCATCGGAAATTCCCCGGAAGTGCGCACGGAGGAGAAAATATTTTTTGAGGAAATTTTCAGGGCCAAAAACGCAACAGCCCAATGGGTTCCACTCCAAGAGCCGGCCACCAACTTGGCCAACACAGCCAAGTCCACAACCAGCCGGAACTAGCTTCCACAGTTAGCGGGGGCGCTGGGTTTTTGTCTGAAATAAAACGGCAATGGTAGTTGTCTTGGCCAAGTTAAAAAGAATAATGGTAACACGAAATACATGATGTAGAAACCGGCAAAAGGATAACCAAATCGAGGATAGCAAAAAAATCAATTTGATAATTTAGAAAAGTCAAAGCCTGGGTTGAAATGAAGATACATGAAATCAATAACTCAATATTTGGCATCGTACTTAAAACATCTTCATTCACTCATTTACTGGAATAAGGGAACTTGCAGGGATAAGTTATAAGCTGAATAGATCGAGGAAGAATCGTAACCAAAGAGTAAACAAACTACTTAGAACAATTTGAAACAAATATCACAATGAGTGTGCTTTGTATTGCATCAATTAATCGATATATATATATATATTTACTATACCCTATATGTGTCAAAATGTCATGAAGTACCTAAAATACAAATACCTGCTACAAAGATGAACAAATCAATTATATGATAATCGTAAAAGTATATGAAGCTAATTTTATAATTTTTTGTAGGCGAAGGTTTCAGGGCAATGCGGGCACAAAAACGAAGCATTCGTATTTAATTTTTGGCTTTGAACATATGTATGTAACCACAGTTAAGTATAAATAATTGTAACCGAATCAAGCTATTCTTATATGCATATTATATCCACCCTAAGTAGATAATGATAATGATGTCTATATAGTAGTTCTAGTTGAAGCGCACTATGTATTCTATATTCGCATACTAACTATATTAACTATCTACGTAAATATTTATCTATGTGAAATAAAGCCCTTAGAAGTCCTTGACTTTAAATTGGGACTCCTCCTAAAATATAGTTTTCGTTAATTTAAGTTAATTACCAAAGTTTCCCCTTGAAATTAATTACGAGGCTCAACTTCAAAGGCTTGATAATTTTCGTTTTCCATTGACCGAAACCAAAAGAATTCCTATTTCTCAAACATTTCGGAAGGAGCAATGAAAGTCAAAAAGCAAGGGGAAAACTTTCCGGATAAACCCGTTGCCTGATTTTCCAAAATTGACTGATAAATCTGTCAGGAGATGCGACGGGCAACGGTACATTGAAGGTTAAAGCTGCCAAACTAGGAGGTCCTGCCCCCCGGTGCTGAAAACTGTTGCGGTATTCTGTCTGTGTCTATATACGTTCACCGTAAATTTCCTTTTCAATCAAAATGTGCTTTCATTCAATTTAAAAGGCATTGACGACTATAAGTAGCCGCAGTCGGGCAGGGGCTGGTGGCAAAGGGGGCCGGCGGAAACTTTGAACTAGTGCTAGAAATTGTTGGCGCCAAAGAAAAGTTAGCATGCTCTAGGGGGTGAGCCCTAAAAAGAAAAAAAGAACGTTTCAAATTCAACATTTATTTAGTAGTATAAACTAAACAGTAAAAAATAACCCAAAACTTATATTAGTAACCACAATATATGCATTTTAGTAGAACTAAAGAGATTTCTGTTAGTGTATAGCTAAGCCGGTAAAAGGTACAGGTACATACATTCTTATGGAATTTCATCAGAAAGTGACCCAGGAAGGCGAGTGCAAAGGCAACTGACCGATAGTGGGTTGCAAATTGATTCAAAGATAGTGTGATAGGCAAATTATTTTCCTGCCATTTTCCTTTGCTTGAGTTTCTTTTCTCACACTTTCCTTTTTTGCCATAGATTTGTTGGTCCTTTACGTTGTGGCCAAGGTCGTTATATTTGTTTGGACTGAGGGGATTTCCGATTAACAGGATATGAATTTATTTATGAAATATTATATCTCCTTACTATTTAAATTATTTAATTGATTAATTAACTTAAATAAAAGTCGATCAATAATGGAAAAACCAAGTAACGAATTTCGCAATACTTTCTTTTACTTTTCATCCATTTTTCACTCCATTGGCAATTGCTGAGATGCCTTTGGAGCGGTAGCTATCAATTTTTCACCGATAATGCCTCACATCAAAGTCAGTTGGCAATAAAATGGAAATGCGACTAACGAGTAAATTCCATTTTTAATTTCCACTCACTCTTTGTCTATCCCCACGCCATTTTGTCTCTGCATCATCTCTCTTCTTTTTTTTTTATTTTCCACTGCATCCTGTACCCCCCTCTAACCACTGACTCCGGGTTCCGGGTTCTGGCCAGTCTCAAAAGCTTGTCAGCGGAAAACGTAAACTAACGACATTTTCGTTTTCTTATTTACACAATCAATTTCGTGCTTTTGTGATACTCGGGCGGAGGCGAGCGAGACTGTTGAAATGAAGAGCAGTGTGAGTCCTGCTGCAAGTCCTTCTTGCACATCCTTCTTGTATGGGGCGCCATTGCGTGTGTATCACATCCTCTCTATGCCCCCAGAACTTCCGTTTCGTTGCCGTTTCGAAGGGGTATTTGCATCGCGGGATCACTCAGGATGTCGTTCGCTGTTTTAGATAAATATTAAACTCAAGAATAAACTTTGATTTTAAAGCTCATCCTGTATTATTTACAATTATTAGTAATTGTAATTGAAAGCTCAATGTGGTGACATTAAGAGATCAACGCAACGATTACCTCTCCATTTTAAGAGCTTACCTAAGGCCGCTCTTTAATCCCCACCTGAAGTTTATGCCCACCTTAAATTTCTCCACACCTTTAATTTCTCTCACCCTTAATATCTCTCCAGCCCACTTCGGTTTGTAGATTATTAGTAATGGGAGTGAGTAGCAACCGGCCATTGTGGTGGAAAAAATAAGAAATTCTCTTTGGAATTTATTTACATTCTTACTTTAAAAGTAATTTAAATAAAAAGAGTATTTGCCAATTCGGATAACCGGAATGTTGCTGGAATATTTTTTCGGAGGTACCGTTAAGTTGCTATTGCGAAAGCAGTAGTAGCTATGGTAGTAGCCATAGCCGTTGCCATACCAGTGACGATGGCAATGGTGTTGCAGTGGCTGGTCCTGCAGTTGCTGTTCTGCCATTTGTGCCGCGAGGGAAATTGTCGTCAAAGCGGAAAAAATGTCACATTGTTGTTTTAGCCATCATGGAGATGAAGAAGGGGGCGGGCATCGGCGGCAGGATGGCAGAACGGATGGGATTGGCATAGGAGCTACTACCAAACGACTTGCCACACGTTGCATGTGTGTTGCAGTCTGAGTACCGATGGCAGTAATAGTTCTAGTT
Organism: Drosophila varians; assembly: GCA_018150405.1. Classification (NCBI taxonomy): domain Eukaryota; kingdom Metazoa; phylum Arthropoda; class Insecta; order Diptera; family Drosophilidae; genus Drosophila; species Drosophila varians. Next base: position 5,955,946 of record JAECWK010000125.1, read on the forward strand.
TCGTTTCGCTTTCTTTTCGCCGCCTCCATTTGCCCCTTCCCCTTTTCCCACTGTTTTACCCTTTCAGTTTTTGTCCTTTCTTTTGATGTTGACCGCATTCGTTGGCTCGATTCGCTGGCTGAGTTCGCTTTTTGGGGCTGCCTTTATTGTTTATGCAACTGTCAGCAGTTTTCGCTTCTCGTTCGCCCCAAGTTTTCCCAGCGCCGCCTACCTACCTCCCTTCCTCCCTCCCTCTCCCCCCCCATTTCCTCCTGGCGGATTTTCCTCCCAATATATCAGTGTTTTCGTTCGTGTGTGTGTGTGTCTGTTTGAGTAGGTGTTTGCTTTGTATCTCTCTGCGACTTCCATATTTGTTGTCATTTCGAATTGTTTCAATGACTTTTGACAGGGAGCAGATTAGCTCGGCGACGCCTCCCGCAGAGTTTTTCTTATCCTCCCATCTCCTGCTATTGTTTCCCCCTCGGCGAGTGTCCGGGGAAATCAGAGGTGTGTATATTGGGATCATTCTCCATTCCCAATCGACAAAAAGTTCAACGGTTTCGAATTCAATAGATTCTCTGAGATTATCCGCAAATTGTTTTCCTTTGTTTTACTTTTTATAATGTCTTCCAGTTTATTAAAAGAAAGTAAAACACCTTTCCACACACTCTTCCAAAGAGAGAGCACTTTCCGCATCGAATTATAAGAGAATTCGAATTTCCATATCTATTTTTCATCATCAATTTATCACTTAGCCGCGGGTGACTCCCCGGTGGCCGTGCATCCAATTATAAAAAAGCCATTTTGCATGTCAACAAAGTGCATCTAAAACTAAACTAAAAAGCGAAATAGAAAATTAATTAAATTATTTTTGGCTAAGCAATGTCGCATCTGGTGGTGGGGGTCCACCCCTCGTCAACATGCAAAATTTATGGCAACCACGGAAACAGCAGCAACAAGGCTTCGGGAGATTGTGGGGAAGGTTGGGAAGGGGTGGCGCCAAAAAGCCAATTGAAGAAAGGGTAGGGGGTTGGGCAACTAAAACTAAAACAATGTCCCCAACGGGCCTGATGGCCAACCGAAATTTCAGCCACCCAATCAGCATATTTAAATTGTGTTGTGTTTGGTGATCGAAATGCATGAAGTACGACAACGTAAATAGGACAACGCACCACTAGTTGGAAGGACACCGCAGCCACTAGCGCCCAGATCGAACCGGAGGAAGGACACATTGGCAAACATGAATTTTTACCATGTTGGTGACTCTGCGGCAGTGGCTTTCACCCGGACACCGCCTCCCGCCGGCACCGGGATTCCCCCACTATGGTAGCCCCATGTCGCTCCCGATGGCGACAACATCCACACTTTAATGGCCCCACAGAACGCTCCCGGTAAGGTTACCCGTCCAATGCACTGAGCTAAAATCCTGAACGGAAGTGGAATCCCATGCATGTCCTTCCGCCAACTTCGAAACTGGGGAAAATCGTTTGTGGACTCCTGATTTACATTTCCGTGCCATTCGGCATTTCCTAATTCCGGATTCAGTTGATCTGAATACTATATCCGATTTTCTTGAAGTGCATACCGATACCCATACCCATACCCATACCCATACCCATACCCATACCCATACCCATACCCATACCCATTCCTATTCCGGTGTTCAAAGCCATTGCTATTCCGATTCCGATTCCGATTCGACGTCGTCATAGATCGATGCTGGTCAGCAGTTTCGTTTTGATTGTGCGATTTTCTACTTTGCTGTGCATTTTTCCTTTCATTCATGTCATTTTGCTCCATTTTTCCGCTTTTTTCATTTCCAGCAGCTGGCTGTGTGCTCTTTTTTCCAGCAGTGTACTCGTCTGTCCTTTATTTTCCGTGGTCAGCCGCTGTAGAACTCTAATTGCTGGGCAGCGGTCGACACATGCGAAGGTGGCCGCGGCCTATCCATTTTTTAGATCCACACAAATCGCTCGAATATTCTTTTTCCATTTTTTTCCCCCTGCAATCTTTGGCGGGGGCGCTGGAAAAAACGATGGTAAATATAAGTCGCAACGGAAAGTCCGGCAGGCACTTAAAGCCATCCAATTTTAATTGGAATTTAGTCGAAAAGCCGTAAATATTATTGTCGTGGTCCGGAAGCAAATCTGGCTATTACAACAGGGCCGCACGTATTCAATTCCGATCCAGCTGCACTGTTCCAGCGCAGATATTGGAGTATCGAGTAGTTTATATAGCGGGCGAATAGCCTGGAAATGGCCCCGGGCAGGACGCGATTGAGCGAAGGACGCCATAGGGGTATTACGTGAGTTGAAGCGGATGCGACAGTTTTGAATGTGAAATGCCACAGAAATAGCGCCAATTTATGGCCACTTTGGCTGAAACGAAACTCTTCTTATTGGCTATATTTACATGAAATCAAAGGATTTATTACTTGTGGATTACTATAAATATTTATTTACAATTTCAGGCTTAAATGATCGTGGGTTCATATGCCCCTAGGCTTTTCTTTTGTGCAAAAGCATACAGGACTCTACTTTCTGGATCAGAAATCATTCTCAAATTCACGCCCCCAAAAGTGATAAGGGGGTGGTGGGTGGTTAGAAAACATTTGTATCCTGGGAACTGTTTGCATTTTGCGTGTGCAGTGCAAGGACGAGAAGGGGTGGCTGTGACAGGGTGGGAGGGAAAACATGCCAAGGCGCACAACTGGAAATCTTAACGTGATTTAAACATCCAGGCAGGAGTGGGAAAGCTCCGGCCGGCGAGAGACGTTGTGGGGACGACGGGAAGTGTAAAGGAGTGCCGCTGACAGAGGAAGATGGAGGAGCCAGAAGGACACCAGACATTTGGTGGCCGCACAATTGGCACGTCACAGCGGCGAGGCCCGAAAACGGGTGGAAAGGAGCCACACATTCCAGCCCACATATCCACTGAAAGAAAGTTTCGACTCCACAACCTAAAGTTAATCAGACACAAGTATGAAAGAAGTCCTTACGATGTTCCCAAACCCTTTAAATAAATCCCAGTGTATCTTTAGACTCCTGCCTGATGTTTTGACAAAAGCTCTGCTCTTGATTTTGGGTGATTCTGTGGGTAGTGGCAGCTGGTTTGCTCCTCGAATTTCTGTTGTTGCAAGAACGGCAGCCTCGTAACGCAGCCAAAATGCTTCAGTACCCTAATCAGCAGCAACCATGCATTTCGGCACTGACTTCGATGCACTCACTATTTATGTGCAGAGCCATGAACCGGTTGCCTTGCCACGCCCGTCTCCCAACTCACAACTCACATCGCCCATCTGCCACCGCCCTCGAATGCTGCACTCCGCCCAAATTGCACGTGACACAAATAGATAATTGCACTTTGGCCAAAAGTGTGACACGAAGACATCATTCAGGGGGCGATCGGGGAGGCGACGGTTAATATGGACGGCGGTGTTACTGACACCCTGGCGATAAGATTTCTCAGTCAGGAAAAGCACTCAATTGTTTGCTAGATTTTCCGATTTCCATTCGAGTTTTACCCGCACCCACAGCACAAGGCTTCCTGGTCTGGGCCGTAATGAAGTGTAAATTGGTGGCTGAGTGAAGTATACATTAAATTTTGTCAAGCTTTTAATTAAATCTTAATTAAAGTAGATGGTTATTTCACTACTCCTACTTTTCCTACTTTTTTTGTGGCGCTTTCTTGTTTTAAATTCAAATATCTCAAAAGTTCTGTTGCAATTTGATACACAAATCTGTGGTTTAAGTCCCCTCCATACCATACCTGTTTTAGCCGGCCTTGTCAACGCAATGTTCCAGTTTGTTATCGCCTCGACACTTTCGCATTTGGGCGGGCTAACACCTAAAACAAGCCAAACACCCAAAACTGGCTAAACACAATGGGACAATGGGATCGCACCAGGGCTCCATGGCATTATGGCGGTGCGATTTGTGTTAAACAATTTGTAGTTCGTGTTTTGGTTGTCCTTGTAAGCGACGTTGATTTCACTTATCGGGCCTCCACCACGCGGAAATTCCAGTGAAAACAAACACAGATAGAGAACACCGGTAAATGCATTATAACATATAAAAGGGGTTTTTAAAATGTCCTTTTTTTTGAAGTAGTCAAAGCTGCACTCCTTGAAGAATAAATTATAGCGAGGGATCTCTTTAACTGGTACAAGACCAACGACATTTTTATTCATTTCTAGAAATATTATCGTTTAGTGTACGCACTCTCAGGTAGAAAGGACAATGCTATCCTGCCTGGTTCCTAGTCAAAGTTCAAAATGCAACACCAAATACAATTTGGCCAGCATCCGTAACACGGGCCTGGTTATTGCATTTATTATTTAATTTCCTCGCCAAATATTTATGCTACTTTTGCACTGCCCAGTGGGCATGTGTCTGTCTGTTATTCCATCATTGATAATTTAAAACGTAACGTAGATTTGAAAATTTGAGTTAGACTTGAATTTATATTTGGGAGACAGCCAAACATGGTAGACACTTTCTGGTCATAAAACATAAATCTGCAGCACTACAAGCTAACAAAAAATGGCCAAAATAAATGGTAAAGAGTGCAGTAAAAGTTCAAGAGCTCACAACTGGGTGGAAATATATCCATGTATGAGAAGCCCCACAGACCCGCCCATTTCTTCCCTCGTATAATGATGCCAAGTTATGTTTCCATGTGTTTTGGTTTGTTTTCTTCTGTTTGTTTGCCGAACGCTTTTTTCTCGTTTCATGTTTGCTAACTTGGCCCTACAGTCATAAATTTAGAAAGCCAGGAATAGAGCTATGCGAATTGTAAAGAAAGGGTATCCTTGCTATTCAATAAAGTCAGTCTTTGCAGACAAACTAATAATAATAATCAAAGCGAGTTGCATTGATACTTGTTTTATATTTTATTAATCATAAGGTATTTGAAACTCTGGATTCCCGGATTGAAGGAGATTCCGCCCGGCCATCTGCGAGTTCAGTTACCCGAGTTGGCCTCAACTCCGGCGTTTAGGCCATAAAACATAAGCCAGCAATTCGGGTAAACGCGATAAAGATGAGAGCTCCTCCAATAATTTTGGGCGGGCTTTTCCAGCTTTTGCTCCACGCCTACACAATTTTATCGCCTGCCGCAGCATAAACTAAAAATTAAAAAAAAATTAAAAAAAAAAAATTAAAGCCAAAAACAAAAATAATATCGAACAAATCGAGCAAACGAGAAATAAAACGGAAGGCGGTGGGTGGAAGGCCAGAAGTCCGGGAAACTGCCAAGAGATTTCTGCCGTTGTAATGATAATTCTGGCTGCTTTGGTTGTTCGACTCTTTTTCTCTGCTCCCTGTTGTTGTGGGTTGAGGTCGCCACAACAGCCGCAAAACCCACAGGCGAGACGGGTTGGGGCAGGCGGAGGGGAGGGCGGCGGCTATCATGCATTTTTGGTTTATAAATTCAGTTTGGCCTGTAAAGCGTTCAGCCGGAAAATGCGAGAATTCCGGCCAACCATACCAGGAAATGGCCAACGCATTTTTTTCAGCTTATTTTGCGCATAAAATTTCAATCTTAAGTTTGTTGATAAATTTTTGTTTTTATTCTGGCTTTACAAAATTGTTGGCCCATTAAAATTGTATTGGCCAAAATTTGTTTTGGCCTCGTGTTTACTCTGCCACTCTCCCCGCTGTCTTCTTCCGGCCAATTTTAATTGGCCTTGTCTACTTTGTTGTGTGTTGGCAAAATGTTTGCACTAAATTAAATAATTAATTTGCAAAAGTCAAACAAGTGTTTGCTTATATTTGCGATGAACTTTACTTTTTGAATTCAGTTAATTAGTTGGGGCCTCAATTGCTATAATTTTAAATTGGCCAAATGGTAAGAGTGGGGCCTATTTATCAAATCCGAGTTATGGCCCTCAAAAAAACTTGTGGTAAAGAATTTAAAAATAATGTATCGCCATCCTATAAGCACTTTCAACATCAATACTACAACTTCAAAATATTTAATAGCTTCCATTAAAAGACACAAAGGAAAAACCTTTCAATTGTAAGCTTCCACATACCAGGATAGGCCCTTCACTCGTTCGCGTTGCCTTCGAATTTTACAGAAACTGGCTGGGAAATTCTGCTCACGCCGCTCAATTATAGCGCTAATATGCACTTGACAATGTAATGACATTTATTGAGCGGCATTGGCATTTCCTCCCAACGATGTCGCAGGGCATCCCGGCGGAAGGCGGGCGCAGCCCATGGCTGGCTGATTGAAAGTGTCAGAGTTAGGAATTCGGATTCAGCAGCCAGACATTTGTCGCAATGTGAAAGAATTCCTTGCATGGCGCCCTCCGGGCTTGAATAGCGCTAATTTCATGTTGCTGACAAGGCTTATTGACAGGAAATCGCTGCTTGTAGTGGCTCCATCGCTTCCATGGCCTGAATGGGTTTCGGTCTGGAAATATTTGTCAATGGGCCACAGAAGCGCGACGTTCATTAATCAAGCTGGGTATGATTATGTGGCCCAAGGACAGGTCTAATCAAACCTTTAGTTAGTTAGTTATAGAATTTTAAGGAACAAATCAGAGTATAAAGAATTCTTCCTGTACCTATAAATGCCAATAAACGATTACAAGTGTAAATAAATAATTCCGCAATTGTTCCTCTTCACGCTGCCATTTATTTGAATCATTTTCTTCATTTTCCGCTGTCAAGAAAGTCTTAGAGCCCCTGTTTTTGAAGCACCTTACCCCTTTGTCTCAGACTTGGGCGCCTTTTCCTTGTAGCCCATTTACTTTGTCGGAAAAGCTGCTGTTACCATTCCATTTAAATACGCATATCATTTGTAGGGGGAATTTCCCAGCAATCTGCCGGGGTATCCATGCTCCTGCCAAACTCGTTATCCCCATTCCACATACTCGGTTGCCCAATGAGCTTAAGCTAACAGGGCTTTGCGGATTTTCCAGCATTACGGCCGGGCGTCTAACCATGTGAGGGGGCGTGGCTAAGTAGCCTCCCCCAGGAGCCCCCGCCCCCACAATGCTGTGTCTGTATTTGAGAGGCTGTGAAAATTGCTAAAGTATTGCAAAACTCATTTCCCAATGTCAATGGAAGGCGAAAAGATTGAGTAGTAATATCGGGCGACGGCGAATTGGAGGTACTCTTATTAGAAATAAATAATATATCCATTAAAATATGGATCTTTGTGGGTGCTTTTCAAAACTCCATTAAGAAAAAAAGATAATTAGTTTCTGAATGAAAACCATATCAAAAACGATCAGCTATATTTGCACTTAACATAATTAATTTGCAGTTGTGTTGCAAAATACATTAAAAATTAATTTGTATCCATCATTTTTGGGATTAAAAGCCATTGCCCCACCACCAGCAGCAGACTCCGGGACACCCTTTGCATCCTTGATTTATTTGCGGATCTCGAACCGGCTGCCTTGCATTTGTATGTATTCGATTATTTGTTCGCTTTGAATGTGTTTATTGGTCTCGGCACATAATAAAATTATTTATTGCATTATAAAAAATAAAAAGTGATATAAGAGCTCGAGCGGAAGGTACAAATGCTCGTAATCAGTTTTCGCTGAGGCATCTCCGTGTCGCTGCTCATGTTCCTTTTCAATTTGCATTTCCATGTTGCTCCATAAATACATAAAAGCCACGCCGAACAAAATAAATAAAATTAAAATAAAAATTTACGAAAACCGGAGTGTCAGTGGTGGAGTTGCAGTGGGGGGGAGGTGAAGGATTTACTTAGTGTGTGTGTGTGTGTACCATGGGCGGTTTTATTGTTTATCAATATAAAGCTCGTAAAACACCTGAGCGTACGTACACACATGGGTTAATGGGGGTCGTGTGTACGTTAGAGATGATCGATTAATGGGACGGAAGGCTTTTGGGGAACAAGTATGGGAAATAGGAAAAATTCATTCACTTGAATCTGGGCAGGATTATCGGGCTCTGACAATATTTTGGTTTCCAGGCAAAAGCCATAAAGTGAAAACTTGCCATCTCCAATCGAGTGGCGCAGGAAACTTATTCAGTTTTGTGCTGATGCTGTTTGCATAATTGAAAATTTTCTAATGAGTTTTCAAGGTTTATTGGGCAAACACGTTCCAAAATATATGGACAAGCTAGCTTAGGCGACGCAAACAAAAACATTTGCCTCCATTGAGAAATCCAGTCACACTCTTTAATCCTTGAATACGATCCTTCGGCTCCCGTTCCCGCTGGCTGGCTCTGGGCTATGGATAATGTTCATTTGACGGTGCTGGCGTCTGTTGCCCTTTTGATGGCAGGCGGCTGGTAATTTTGCTTTTAAAATTTTCTTAGAAACACACCCACACCGCACACCCAAACATAACATACTTTTGCGGGCTACCCCTTTGGCGAATCCCTCCTTTGTTCCAGGACACATCACGTTGTGCGTTATAATTCTAGTTTATGCCAGAGGGCGTCATTCACATAAAGTGCCTTTGCGTCTGTGTCGCTTTGTCATTCCATGAACACCCCAGTGATGGTGCCCCTCCTGTTTTGGTGTAAATAATATTAGCACTAAACAGATGACAGCCAGCCAAGCCAAAACAGTGGGATGCTGCTCCTTCGCCGGCATGCATATGCAGGAGCACAAGCTCAGGAGCCATCAGCTTCCAGGATAGCCACTGACAGTTCTTGACGGGCGGACCATGGCAGCCTCGGCGGCTCTAAGTACACATAGCCCCGGAGCAATAAACTTTTCATTAGCAAGTCAGTTTGCTGTTTGTTCGCGACAAAAGGCTGCAAACAATACAGTGGCTCTACCAAGATCCAAGTCCCGCAGAATATTACCCCCCTTATGCGTGACATTAGCACTCAATATTAGGCAGGCTCCACTGTATCATGGCCAGGAGCAGCGACACAAATTTGTCAAAGGTTTTTGCCCCGCTCCTTTTATGCGTTGCAGCGCCGGGACTATAATTGTTTTATGTCCTTTTTGTTTTTACTGTCCGCAAATAACTATTACCGCGCAAATGAAGTGTGCCTAGGCCGAGAGTGGGCGTGACTGTGACCCGAAAAGGGGCCAAATGTTTACTGAAAGTGAAAGCTGGTGGATATGAAAAATGTTGCCCGCAAAACTTGCGGCTCTCCGCACAATGAAATGAAACTGTGCCACAATTCGCCAAATGAAATTCCTTCAAGCACTGAACTAATTACGCAGCCGCCACCCTGCGTTGCAACTGAGCCTACAATGTTAATTTTGGCCCCAGCTCCAGGTTTTCCCTCCTCGATACCCGCATCTATCTGGGCGGAGCACTCTTCAGTTCATTTGAATAAGCTCCCAGCCAAGTCGCGAGCATTTGCAATGCTAACCCACAAAACCGACACAAAAACCCAACCTACTCACAGTGGAAAAGCAATTTTTTTTGCAACCTTTACATTTAATCGATCGCTAAATATTTAATAAATGCAAAGCCGAAACGATTTTATTATTTATAAAGCCAGTTAATCATAATAATTCCGTAGAAAATACCGTTTTAGCCGACATTCTCATTCTCATCGACAAAAAGTTCAGAAACCATTACCCATATTCCATCCAATATACATACATAGGGCCTTCCATAAAAAATGCCTCCAATGTACAGAATCTTGTTTTATCCACTGTTCACAGACATATGCAAATTTATATGCAAATATAGAAAGAGCACACGCAGCCCAGCTTCTGGTTTCCTTTTTGCAATCCTTTTTTGCTGCTGCCCTTTGCAAGGACTTTTTCGTTGCCTCCTGACGTAGTTCGATTAATTTTTTTCCCCTTTTTCAGCCTCGTTATTTTGCACAAATATTATGGCTTTTGTCGTTGTTATGCATGCAGATCCAAGTGGATAAGGGGTTAAGCTTCACGGGCACGGAAGCGGGGGCTGTCGCTAATGCCGATGATGACTATGATTGTGTTGTCGTCGAGTGCCAGTTGGATCCTAGATTTCCATTTGGAACGTCAGGTGAGCTCCACCTCTGCAGCCAGTTCGCAGACTTAGTTTACGCAACGATTCGGGCTGCGAAAAGTTTTGCCTTCGACGTAAAAAGCGTTTCCATTTCGCTAATTAGCTGGGCAACTCAAGAGGCAGATCAAGTCCTTACCAAGGACTCGCTTCGATGCATAACGCCGGGATATCCTTCGCTGATTTTAAGTTATTTTCGCAGCGAGATATCTTTCACTAATTTCACTTTGGCAAATAGGGGTTAAAGCTGGGGGTGCCGGCCAGGGGTTAACCTGCCCCAACCAACCTCGGCCATTCCTGTGACTCGACAATTTTCATCGCCCTGCCCCACGCCACGCCGCCTCGTTACATTTTATGCCGCATAGTTTTCCCGCCCACACCCCTCCCCCCACACACACTTGCATATGCATAAAGGTGAATGTGCGCCTGTGTATGTGGCAGGCATCTCAAATGGCGACTCTTTGTTGTAGCCCCGAGTTGGCCAAAAATAAAACTTTGGCCAAATAAATGGAAGGACCTCGCGATGCTCTCTATGGGGAGACAGTTTCCCTAAAGAATATTTTTAAATACTATCAAATTACTTCATAAGAAGCCCATTTTCCACCAGTTACACAGTTTTATCTTCTTTATTAAAAAACGGATATCCTTTCCCCAACAGAAAGGGTATTAAAAACCAGCACAAACCGCTCCTCCTTTTTTTTGGGGACTCACACATTCCAATGCCTTCGTCACGACTTGCTCTTGTCGCTGCTCAGAGTGCCATTGCCATTTTATGAATAATTCATATCCACACATAGGACGAACTCGAGGTGGGGCGTTACCAAAAAAAAAAAAACAAAAATGGCAGGAGGAAACCACACGCATTCATTTTCATATTGACACCCGTCGCGGCAGGCACTGAGTCCTCCAAATCTAACCTCAGCTCCCTTGGTGGCAGGTCCTCGTCAACGGTTTTGGCGTCATCATTGTCTCCTGGCCATTCTTCATTGTCTACGCCCGGCCTAGGCCTTCTTTTTTTTTGGTTGGCATTCTTAAAGCCTTTCCTGGGGAAAACCTGGATGGGAATATCTTCACTGAAATAAATATTTTCCTGCGAAGAAATGTAAGAGCAGGTTGAAGCTCAATGATTGAACTGCCTTCTTGAGCCCTTAGGGAAAAAAGCTACTTCGATTTTTCTCCCAGTGATTTACGTCCTCAGCCCCACTGGCCACCATCGATGGCTTCATTAGACACTCACCACTCACTTACAATCACTTACAGTCTCGCCACGTTTTCTTCGCCTCGCCTCTCTACGCAAAATGTTGGCCTTTTGTTTCGCGATTGCATATCCGTCGAGCACTTTTTCTGGCCCTGTATCCTGTAGCCTGGCAGGAGTCCTGTTTGCTAACCGCTTGCTCCTTCGCCCGCTCACCGTTCGCCGGCCCTGTGCGAAAGTGATTCTAATCGGCAATTGGCCGCGGCGTCGTTATGTGGTCGGTGTTGCTACTGTTTTCGTTAGTGGTGCCCGATGCCGCTATCCGTATCTGGCCGTATCTTGTTGCCAAATTCGCTGATTCACGTAATTTGCCCAGCGTTGCACCAGCGACAACAGCCAAAAGCCATGGCCAAAACCGATGTCAGCCTTTGCCACCAACATACACTGCTCCAAAGGATCTCCGTGAAGTGCAACAAAAGTGAATAAAGTGCTGTAAAAGGCCGACTTTTCCCGGCCAATAGTATCTCAGGGTATTTTCACATTCGTTGCAGCTGTCTGGACCGTTTCCGACATTGTTTTTCAGTTAAATGAATCTTAAATAGCAACGTGAGCAACACACAGATAAAAAAGGAACACAGATTCTTTTTCGGGCTTTAAGTATTTTATTTTTCCCTCTCCCTCCATTGTGGTTTCCTTTTTGCGGGAATTCCGGCTTAGATCTTCCGATGACTGAGCTGAATTTTTAATGCGTTTTAGTTTGGGTTTGGGATTTGGTAGAGCTTTTTGCCTCAAAGGATGTAACTATAAAATCGTTAAATCATATTTGGGTTTAAGTCATTAGAGAGACAATAGCTGGTCAATAATCGAGTCGTTGCTCAAACAAAGCCTTATGGGATCGTAAAATTCTATGGGGCATTCTAAAAAAATTAAAAAGCATTTAAAGCATTTAAACTACGAGTTAAACTTCTGCAGCTTATTGGTTTTAATGTCAATGGAATGCAATATAAAAGGCTGCAACCTGGTCGAAATATTGTTGATGTATAAACTAGCTTAATGTTTATGCTTCGAGCAGGCCATATAAAAGACTGTACATGAAAAACTTTGGCCGAAAACCAATGATTTATGGCTTCACGTGCTTGGGTTTTGTATTTGTTTTTAGCCAGAATAACTGACCCATGCCCAACTAATGGTCCTTATGTTGTCCGGCCCGAAGCCAAGCATTATGTTAGGTCCTTATCAGCAAAAGAGCAGAAATCGCTCTTAAAAACGATAACAGAACCCAAGAGAGGGTCCTTTCAGAGAGTGTTCTTCTAACAGACTCAGCTCTTTGGGAAATTTGCTCTTGCAAGGATGAATGTTCGCTCTTCTTCTGTTGGAAATTTACAGTCCAGTTCTGGTGTCCTGCTGTCTAGCATCATGTAAACGAACACTCATCCTGTTAGGCTAATGGCCGCAGCAGCATAAATCACAGGAGCCGTGGCTGTCGACAGCAATGTGGTTGCATGGGGATGTCACCACCACGAGGACCTCCGAAACCACTCGCCCACCTCCCAATCCTTCCCTAAAAGCGTGCCCCAAATGTGCATTTAAATTAGCAAAACCCACTCCCACCCACCAATTGCCACATTTAGTTGGCGCAACTGCAATGTCATTTCTATGCACCACGCAAAATGCATAAATCATTAAGAAGCGCTCTCCGCTCGCCGCAAAAATAATAACAATAATGCTAAAAACAGTGAAACAAACCACTGTTGCCACAATGCCTTTGAGTATGCCACACCATCCAATCAGCAGTAAACCACTTCCTCCAGAAAAAGCGCCACCGCCCCCCCCGCCCGCCATCGATGGCTCGGTTGCATGTGCAACCAATTACAAGAATTTCCGGCAATCAGTTTTTAGCGCCCAGCAAGAATCACACATGCGATGGCCAACAAACACCCCGGCCAGATAGTGTAGTTGTAATCATTTCTGAAATTTCAAATTTCAATTCAATTCTCGTCGCAGCGCCCATGCCCCTCGACGGAAAGGACACTCGAAACGACAGGACCGGGCCGCCCCCGAGCTGAGCAGTCAAAATTTATGTTACCATCCATAGATCATCACGAATGACACCCGGACACGGGCAGTTGCTGCTATTGTTGGCATATTTTTGTGTGTAAGCCGTTGCGGGAACAGGAGGTTCCGACTTTCCATCCAAAACTGATTGAAGCCCTAGATTGCCAGTGTTTTGGGCTAAACGGTCTTAAAAATATAGATTGCAAAAAAGATTTAGAGTTGACATAATAGGTGTTTCGTTTGACAAACTGATTTGTTTTCTTTACTTTGGGACCTTTATAGTGTTCTCCATAACGCATTCGACTTTTCAACATTATAAATTCTCCAAATATAAGTAATGTATTCATTATAAAAAATTTGCATATGAAAAATATATTTAAAAAAGTGCACATTACACAAAAATTACGCATACGCCATGTATAGCGTTGCATAAAAGAAAAGGTTACGTATACGCCCCATACTCCCTAGTCTTCTTTGACTTCAAAATTAGTTTTCTCTTACATCTTTTTAATAAGGAATTTAAATAAATAAATTATTGATTGATATTCGTCCAAAATTAAGAGTTTAACGTCACCTTTTTGTGAGTTTTTCGTCCAATTTTGATCCGATTTACAAAGGAAAGGCCATTTATGAATCAGGGGTTTAATTCCCGTTGATCTGCATCAAAAGTTTTAGAAAATCGAACAAAAAATTTTTTTCGATTTTTCGCAATTTAGGTAAGGGGTACCATCATTAAAAATTGCAAAAATTGAAAAAATATTTTTTGTTCTACTTTTGACATCTTTTGATGCAGATCATAGCGGAATGAGTTCCTGATTTATAAATGCTATTCGTTTTCCCAATCGGATAAAAATTGGATAAATAATTGGCAAAAAGGTGACTGAAATGTATACATTTTGGACCTCAGATTGTAACTTGGTTAACGATCTCTTTTCTCTCAGCTATTGTTAAAAAAATGCCCGTAATGTTTTTGAAATGTTTCGAACGGTTCCATAAGCATTACAAAATTAAAAGTGAAAGATTTCGATTGAAAGATTTCTGAAAGGATTCTGAAACGTTACATGCCGGGTGGGTAATGTTTAAAATATATACTGAAAGATATTAAATGTCCGATTTACATGCATCACAGCCTTGACTTGCATATGTCTTGGCAATAAAAGAGTGCCTGGTTGAGTGACAGAGATTGGGAGAGTTGTCAGTCAGTTGGCAGAGGCCAAGTGTCCCTCTGCTTTCCCTCACCTTGGCACCCAACCCCCAACCGCCCAACCGCCCACATTCGGTTGCAAAATGTCAAAAAATGATGCTTGCATTCCGGCCTTTACTGTGTTCTGTGCTGTCTTTTAATTGAAATCGAAATCCAGTCTGCGGCGGGGCAAATATTTCCCAATTTTTCTTTGTTTGGGGAAAGGCCACCAAAGGCTTAATATAATGCTGACTAAACCGGAATAATGGCTGCGGTCACACCGACTATATCAATGCTAATACTTCTAATTAAACAACCGACCAGTGACGATGATAACGAATTGGTTTGGTAAGCGCAGTATCGATGTCATCCGAATTATGACACAATGTACATAGACAAACCAACAAACAAACCGACAAAAAAAAAAAAAAACACGGCCAAACAGAATGTCAATTAGCCTATTGAATTTTGTTCAAAACTATGACTTTCGGCATGGAAATTTGATAAATTCCGGGCATTTATAATGCATGTGGACAAGAAGCGGACATTTTGCAGTTATTTAAAATGAGTTCATGCCATATTATTTTTGGTCATGCATCAGATGCTACGAAAGGAAAAATTTAATTAAGTTTTGCAATATGGATTTGCTTTTAAACGAACCAAAAGTGACAATAAAAATACGAAATGAATAGAGACGGAATGTTTTAATCAAATGCATTCTGTACTTTCAATAAATTGACAACTATTTTTGTGTTCAAGGATAAAGTGGATGACGCCCCAGAAAAATGATAGCCCGTCAAGGATTCTCCAAATTGATTAATGGTTTCTGGTCATCAAAAAAGAATGCATGGCAGTGCTGGTAACAAAATCTGGAAGCAGTTTCTGCTTTCCAAACCAGAAACCAATCACTTATCATTTGTTGCAGCTTGAAAAAGTGCTGCTCGCTAATTGAATGTCATCAGTGCCTTCGACTATGTCAATTTGAAATATTATTAAAACCATTTTCCATAGCGCAAAGTGAGAACTAGAAAAATGCTTGAGTTGGCAGGCAAATGGCACTGCAGAGAAATGGAAAGCTAGTTTTTTACTGACTGGCAAAATGTGCGTAAACAGCATTTGTCTTTCTTTTTCATTTCAACATCTTTTAAAATACTTGCTGCAGCATCGACAAAAATTACAAGAATTTCATTGAGAGCTGCGCTGGCTAGGAAAGCAAAAAATGGAACAAGAATTTGGCAAAGAATCTGGTGCTTCAATGCTGTCGCATTTATTTAAATTCCAATTCAATATCAATAGAAAAGGAACAAGTTCAAGCCTTCAACAAGTTTCTGTTTAAACTGCAAAGTAATTATGTAAACACAAATCATAACACAGACTTTAAGGGAAACGTGATCAGGTTGTTGGCAAAAGTCCCGCAGCTCCCCCCAAGAGTCTGCAATATTTTTTGGCAGCCAGGACACAGCTGGCAGACACCAACAAAATGCGCCATTTCTGTTAACAAGACTGACACTGAAACCGAAAGCCAAGAATGCCAAAAAAACAAGAATGGGAAGGGGCAAAGTGAGCAAGAAACAGAAGAAAAAACGTTTTATTTATAATGAAGTTCATTTACTTTGTGCAAGAATACAAAAGGAACACACAAACGATTTAGTTTCATGTTGCGTTTACTTGCGGAAGGAAAGATGCCCCGAAATAGTGCAAGTTGTGCTGCAACGCTTTCGTGGCAGTTGCTATTGTTTTAGCTGTTGTTGCTGCAAGATTAATATGCTGCCTTTTTCCATTGCTTATGCTGCCTTTCAGGACCAGGCCAGCCGCGTCCTGTCAAGGGTCGCACACCGCCCGAACTTGGCAGTAGGTTTCCGAGGAAATCGAAAATGTTGTAAGCTCTTTAAAGACTTTCCTACATTGCAAATAATCTTTCCACAAAAGATCGCTTATTTACTGAAATAACACAAATAAATAGAAATAAATCAATGATACTCAACTGCATAATATAATATTTAAGGACTAATTGAAAACATTTTAATTTGGTAACAATTATTGTTCAGGGGATTTAATTTCGCATTTTACTTAATGAAAATATTTATTTAACAGGTTATTTGAAACGTTGAAGCAATATATTTGATCACAAAAATGATTCCAAGTGAAAATTAAATTAATTATTTGTGAGCACTGTATCCGGTTCCTGCTGGCTGCCACATGCGAGTGTGTGCCCTTCCATTTAATGAGTGTGTGTGAGTGTGGGTGTTTGCACGGTGCGTGTGTTGAGAGCTTAAGTCATGAAGGAAGCAGCAAAATCAGAAGCAAAAGGCAGGACGTCAGCCAAGGAAATACTTTGCCAAATAAAATATTATATAACTACTTTAAGGAAAGGGATTTATTGTGCTCCTTGCTTTCGCCATGAGGACCCCGCCCCTGACGCGCAGACTTCTTTCGCCCACTGTGTGCTCACCGAGATGCAATGAAGCCGAAATGCAGCACTCAACTTGAGCTGCTGATGTTCTTGCAGCTTCAAAGATCCTGCCAGCGAAAATGAGCAGGCCATGGCGGGACTCTGTCAGGATTCTGGCAGGGAGGGGGAGGCGCAAGTCCTTTCGGTGCCTCAAGGAACTCTCATTTGCATCTTTTGGCGCTGCCATAACTGCCGCTTGTATGCAGTTACACATCACCCTCAAGTTTGCCAAAGCGGCAGTTTTCCCAGGCACACGCCCTGGCTTTTCATTATTTTTGGGTCTTAATGTTATCCTTATCTGGCTTGGCTTGGAATGGCTTGGCTGCAGCCTTAAAACTGAAAATTCGGGTGCGCCATTTTTGGAGTACTTGCAAGAAGATGGCGCTTGACCTTCCCCCGCTCAGCGCCATTTTCATTTGCTTTGCGAGGCTACTCAAGCACAATTTTTAACTCAGCTGATTATCTATATTCGCCAGAGTTCTTTTTAAGTAATTAGCTGCGAGAAAGTAGCTCTCGGGCTCAGTTCTTAGAAAATATCCATTAAATTTAAGCTCCACGAACAAATTTATTTATTCAAATTGTCTCCTCGCCCGGCTACCTTCGTTCAGCCGGAGATTTGTGAGTATCCGCCGATGGGACTCCTTGTGAGGATCCGACAGCTTCAGGGCATGGCAAATGGGAGTGAAGATGTCGTCGACGTGGGGAATCTTTGCTGCACTGGGCATCCTCCTCAGGCCCGTCCAAACACTTGTCCTCGCCTTGGCATCATCGGTGGGGTTAGGGGCAATGGAGACCTCAAAGGATCCAATTGGTGGCAATCCAGCATCGTTGATCCGCAGCTGGAGCTTCACCGCCGGGTGGATGGCCCTCAGGGCTTCCGCCAACGTAATATGGAGATGCAGGGCCTGGCGTCTGTAGTTCTGGCGGTATCGGCAATGTTCGATGTACAGCACCGGCTGTCTAGGATCCAGGGGGCCCTTGTCGGGCATCTCGGCGGAAGGTTGGCCTGGTAGCTGGATAGCCAGACAGTCGGACAGGTTACGGGCCACAACGAGCAGTAGTCATCGGGGGCAGGAGCACGGACTCCCCCTGACCGAGGGGAGAGAGCACAGAGGTTTGTTTGACACAATTCTCCTGGGCAGCTTCATCTCTCCAGCTTATCGGCGACCTGAAAGCCTCGGGGCGGAGGTTAGCGGGAGCCCCTTCATAAATCAAATAAAAGAGCGTATCTGACAAATAAATCTTCGGGAACGAAAAAGCCGCAGACATGCAAATGCGCATGAAATATGCAAAAGCCGCAAGTCTTGAAATGAATACAAAAAATTAAATCAACGTAAATATACAGTGGACTCTAGGATGGGACTTCTTTATAACTCTGGAGAAGGCATCAAACTTTTATAAAATATTCCCGAAGTCGAAAGCATGTTAATATCTTAAGGATACTTAGACACAGGATGTCCTATTGATCTTTGTTAAGCTCATCCTTTCAAATTGATGCTTAAGTAATATCGCAATAATTACTGTACATCTAGTATACATTGTCCAGTTTTTGCTGACATTTTTACCTGCGGCGACATGGAAAAAAATCAAAAAATATTTTTTTCTGCAGAATTTGCCAAGCTAAAGAGTAAAGAGAACCAAATATGCACAAACACACACAGATAAATAGAATGGAGGAAGCCAAATGAAAAAAGGAAAGAAAATGTATATTTTAATAAACCGAACACAAAGCAGAGTAGCAGAAGCCGTCGGCCAACCATCCCACTTCCCATTTCCAACACCCACCACACACCACCCACCACCACACACCACCCACCACCACCCACTGAGCGTCGAGCCAACGGCAAGGTTAGCCAGTTCATTCATTCAGTTTTATTCACAGTTATTGAAAGTAGAGCAGAGCTGCTCTCGAATAATATGAAAATAAATAAAAAGCAGGACCAAGTCGTGAGTCCTCGCCCTCGCCCTCATCTCATCCCATCTCAGCTGCTTTAATATGTATTCTGCATACAGCCAAGGGTTAGAGGTCGGAACGTGGACCGACGACAGTTGACAGAATACACCAAAGTCACCCGCAAATCCCTGGGAAATATATTCACCGAATCTTGAGGTTTGGGGCCGCTGTGACGATTGCTTGCTGTTCCCTCTGATTGGATCAACATACTTAGTTCGTGTTGGCAAAGAACCCAACAAGCAACTCACAAATAGTCAGAGGGATGCACTCCCCAGCCCGCCACCGTGGTTTATGGCAGCCTTTGCTCCTCGAATTCAAGTGTTGGCTTAATGGCAGGCCAAGAAATTTAAGCTTGAGACTTTTCTGATTTTATTTGGTTATTATATGAGAAGGGGTCCTGCATTCAAGATATAATGTGATCGAGTTACTTAGTTCACGGATTAACATTTTCTCTTTAAATATACTCAATACTATTTGGAAAAAGGTTTTAAAGCCTTTAAAAACCCACAGTATGGGGTTTGCCCTGCATTTAATGATCTTTTCAGTTACCGCACTCATTAAGATAATTGTCAGCAGTGGCGTCGTGCCTCTGGCAAGGACGCCTCCAATTGAGCAACATTCTGCTCGTCAGCTGAAACTTATAGATGACCGCGTAAACCGGTCAGTGGCCTCGCCCCATTTGTCAACGTTCGCCGGCAGTCGGCAGTCAGCCAGCCAGCCAGCCAGCCCCTGCCACAGGGCTCACAGAGCCTTCAACTTTCAGTTTCACTTATTCATTTACCCCCTGGCGTCCTTTGGATTTCGCCTTTTCCTTTCGCCATCGCTTGCCGCTTGCCGCAAATTGGCCAATGCGTTTGTTGGAGGCATCCGGCGTTCCTGGGGATTAAAAAACGCTTTGCATGCCAGTGGCAAGGGCGGGGGATAGCGGCCCAATATCGAAATAGGGCGCCAGGATGGCCAATGAAATGCGTAAATGAATTTGCGAAAATTATTTGCGCTTACCCGCCTACCCGCCTGCCTGCCTGGTCGAGGCTTGATTAAATTTCTGTGCCAACGAGTCCGGCGGGCATAAAACGGATCGGCATTATTTATAAAATATACAAATAAATGTGTTTCCATTGATACACAAGCACAGATAGTGCGGATTTCCCAAGCGGACCCTGCCCTCCCCCCAAAAAAAAAAAAAAATATCCTCCAATTCTGTTTTGGGTGGTTTTTTTATTTATTTCAATTATGAAAAAGTTTCCTTCGGCCGGCACGTTGCCCACAGAAATGCCTTAGAAAAAATAATAAGAGGAAAATGGATTTTTTCTTTCGCTTTCAGGGGCAGTTTTAAATTCACTTGAGGCCTCGGCGAGGGATCCCTCATCCTGGTTGCCTTGCCGAGTCCTGCATCTTTTTCGCTTCCATTTTTTCCACATTTTATGTTTCGAGGACGTGGGATGAACAAACATTAACTGCTCAATTGTTTTCAACGCGCTGCTTTGTCCAGAATTGATGAGCTTTAAATTGTTTGGCCCCCCGAGCATCTCCTCCGCCATCTTTTGTCTTCTCTGCCCCACACCCCCACCCACAATATGGCGCCTTTGTCCCCCTGTTTTCTATTTCTTTGTTATTCCATCGTCTATTCCCCTCTTCATGTCTGCTATTTATTCATAATCAACAGAGTTAGCCTAATTGGTATGTCAGGCGTATGATACCATGGAGTTTGTTTAGTTTTATTGTCCCTCTCAACTTTTATTGCGTTTCTTTTAATGTAATAATGTAAGCAAAATAGTCGAACAATGTTGGCAAATTAAAATGTACATTTTAAATAGAAAATAATATTATCTTGTTTCCATTTTGTGGCTTATTTAAACTTAATTTCCACATTCTTTTCGATAAAAGTACGAAATTCATCTTCAGAACATAATGGTGTTGTTTCCAAACACTTTATTACCGCATTATTATAAAATTTCTGCCCGGAAAGCAGAGCAATCATTCCATTAGCGTCTCCTATATTTGCCTCCGGTATTGCCTCATTGTCCTGTGGACTTCAACAGGTAAATGCTTTCGAGCCCCTGTGTTTCTAATTAAATATTTTCTTTTCAATTCTCATAACTCCCAAAGGAGTCAGGTGTCCCTATCCCGTTTCCCCTCAAACGCGATTTTTAAAGTGTATTGTTTATCTTTAATTAGCAGCCTGTTGGGCAGAAGGGGAAATGCATGGGGAATGACTTAATGGCCAATCGACGTCGATTTGTGGGGCTGTCGGTCGGATGGTGGTGTTTGATATGATTAATTACCTAATTATTGCATTAGATTATCGCCCAGCTGTGGTTGGTATAACTTAAAGCGGCCTGCGGCTTTTATTGCCTGCGTTTAATCACTGACCTCACCCTCCCACTCCCTCTCCGACTTCCCATAGAAACTCAATAGATTTTCAATTGTACTTGAGGTCAAGACTTTCCCCAATAAATGCGGTTGCTCAGCATTTCCTGCCAGAAATTCCAAGCACGTATACGCCACCGAAACTACACTCTCTTCTGGGCTGATCAATGGCAAAACTATTTACACTTTAATGCAGGTGTTGTGCCAGATAACTTTTCAAATTGTAGGCATCAACAAGTGGAGGAAGGATATCAATTTCAAGGGCAAGGGGTTGAAGGAGACTCTGGCCGCAAAACAATAAAAACAAATATTATTAAAAATAAAGCAAACTTTCCTCATAAATCCGGTTAACAACCGAATTGGGATACAGTTGTTTCGGTAAGTTCTTGTCTGTTGACCTGCCATTTTGTCTGCTCACACACACACATATGTATCCCACATTACACCCACACCCACTGTTACACGCACACAAACTCAAACGGCCGCCATGTTAACCATTTTCAATATCAAAGTCACGTGCAAATGTTGTATATTAGTTTGCTGCCAGGCTGATGTTGTGCTTCCCCACAGAATTTTTCCTTTTGCTTTGGCAGCTGCGCCGTTGTTTGCCGACGCTCTAGTGATTTTAGTTTGAATTTTACGTGCCCATCAAAATGATTATGGGCACGCACACAGCCACGCCAAGGACTCACACATTGATTTCGGGCGGTTCCATCTAGTTAAGGTATTCATGCACTTCATTAGGAGCGTCATGTCATACGGCAGGCTGCGGGCAAAGTATCTGCCACAGTGTGTGTACCCATGAGGCTGGATGAGGCTGGGGGAGCCTGGCCTGGCTGGGAGCGTGTGGCTGTCGTTTGGGACACTGATGTTTAGCGCTCGGCAAAGTTGTTTTAATTAAAGTTTGTGCTAGCATTGCAATTATGTGCCATTACATCCGGCGTGTTCCTATAAGTGTGACGGAAATTCTGGTTACAGTGGAGCTATCAGAGATGTACAAGAGATAATTCTAATTATTAAAAAAAAACTACATTTAAATAAGACTTACAAAATTGAAGAATAAACATCGTAAACTCTCATGACCTTTTGTTAAGTTCATAAGTACTTCCATTATCCCAATCACATCTGTAGAAATACCCTGTTTATGTTTTTTTTATTGCATATTGATCAGTGTGTGTTTAAGTGCTATCGAGTTTCTGGGTTTCAGAGTTTTGGGTGCTACTTGTTGTTCCTGTTGCTTCCATCAAGTTGGAGAAATTAGTTGTATGGTTTTGCTATGCATTAAGCCGATTAAAAGTTTTCCTATCAACATGAATGTAATTGCAACAAGTTGTTGAAACTCCGTTGCAAGGAGAGAACCTATAAGAATCTCTTACATTCATCCATCGTCTATTTTCCTATATACCTGACCAGTTTCTTAACTATAGAGTTGAGTTAATATTAAATGGAAAATTAGAGATATATATATCGTTGAGTAAATGTTAAGGGGCGCCTGGCTGGATGCGGTCAACCACAGAAACCAAACAAAAGTGTTGAATAGTCCGTCCGAAAACAATTGGCGTAAAAATGGCAAAAACCACAGTGACACTGCCAGAGCCAAAAGGTAAGGGGTCGTGCGAGGCGATTCTGGACAATTGCAGTTTTCATTCATGCGAATCGAGTCCTGTTTTGCATGGTTCCAGGCATTGGTAATAACCCCAAGTAAATGTCAATGCAGGAAACGCAGCAAAAACGCATAAATTCACCAACAACGCACATGGACACCGAAATGAACAAACGACGAGCATTTGCAATTGCATTATAATTTGTTGTTGCCAATGGTGGTGCTGGTGCTGCATAAAGCGTGCCACATGCAACATGCCGACAGTTCCCGACAAAAGCCAGTGGCCCGGCCTTTGTGTGTCCAAATGAGCTTTCTCTCGTTTTGGCTTTTGGGCTGCTTGCGAATGCATTATTAATGCATAACTCTTCGGCCTATTGTGGCGCTGGGGAAATCCCCTCTTCTCAGTGTCAGCCCCCCCTCTGGGTTAATTAGCATGTCGGCGTTTGGGCAGCCCCTGGGCTTGAAGTTTGCCCCAAAAGTTGCCATCCCAATAGCCTCGAAGAAGTGTAATTAAGGCCATTGGGCATGAAGATACGAATTGACCTGGTACTAGGTACTCCCAATTGTAATGGAATTACACCTAAACAAAATAAAATAGGATAGTTTTAAAGAATAAGCCAAGGAAATTTCTCTTACAATCTTTCTTTTATATTAAGACAACAATATTTACATTTACTAATCAAACTTGTCCCGTATTATTTCTTTATGCTTTTCCCATTTTGAATATTCAACAAAAAATACTTTAAAATTTTAGGTACTATTTTAAAATAACTTTCGTAAACCTGCATACGATGTCTTTCCTCCTAGCCACTGCCATCTTTTCATGTTTTTCCCGTGGAACGTGGCTGAGTAATTGTGTTTGGGCGACGGGCGCGGAGCATAAAAGTGCAATTTATATGCTTAAATGACTTTATGATGCAACCCGGTAGCTCGAGCCGTGCGAAAAACCAGCAACCAGAAGCCGAAAGGGCTACGAGGCGACATCAGGCACAGCAACACGGGAAGCACCTCCTTGCAGCACGTGAATTGTTTACATGTGATAGAGATTAATCCATCAACGTGGGAACGTGAAGTTGTGCCTCGGAAAAATGGGATGGAACGACCCAGTTAAATAGTAGAATATCCTGGAATCTGCCAAGGATTTTGGCAAGCCACAAAACCCGTGAGAAGTTTAATTTAAGGATTTCTCACTTTATAAGACCGTTTGCAGAACATTTAATTAGGAATCCATTATAATGAACGCTTTCCGTATGTGTGTATGTAAGCTTTGCCAGGTAAATAGGACACATCCAGATGCAGACCACTGGCATGTGTATGGAATGGTATCACTTTTGCACAGATATGTAAATTATAAGTGACTGTAGTTAGTAGCCAAGTTTTGTCCCCCACACCCTGCATAAATATTCATTTTTGCTGGAAGCCCAAGTGCAGGAAGCTTTAAACAAATGGAAAAGTTTTATTTTAAAGCCATGCTTTGGGCTGGAACTAGGCTCACGAACGATTTAACCGCATAATTTACAATGACAAACGAGGTTGCCCCGAGTGCGCACAATTACACAGAACGATGAGTAGTTGGCGAGTACACTGAGAAAAAAACTCAATGTTTAAGAAGAAAGTGATCAAATTTCAGAGCAGTAGAGTTACAGTCTTCCTTTGAAAATATACAAAAATGTAACCTCAAGTTACTTGTAATAAATTAATAAAGTGAATCTGTTCAGGGATACTTGTTTCAGTGGGCTGGTGGGGTCGACCTTTGGACAACCACGCAACAAGCTGCGCCGGATAAGCCTCTTGTCCTTGGGTCCGTGGAGGAAACACAAGCTGCGGTACATTGAGACAGAGTCTGAGGCAGATACAAAGACAGGGACAAGCACAGGGGCACAGACAAATGACAGCCGAGACAGCAGGCAGTCACAAAAGTACGCCACTCGTCCGGGGACTTGAGCTAGTTTGCTCGAAGAGGTGGGGCATAGTGGCTGTGGGCGTGGCTTGTGGGTCGTGGGTCGTGGGCCGGAACCCTGGTTATGTGACCTGTGAGCACAATCAACACGAGCAGCGGGCATTATATTCGCAATCAATATGCACAATTGGACGCGCTTGATTGTTGTGATTTGTATCGCTCCGTTGAGCAGACTGTGGCCTCTGTCCTCCTGAGGGCTCCTGCCCCAAATATATACTCGAATCGAGTTGTTATTAAAAACTCAGTGTTGCAAGTTTTCAATTTTGTAAGCAGTAGACCCTTCATCCTTGTGAAAAGCAACGGAATAATATTTCACCCCATGGCTTAACCCTTTTCAGCGCTCTGGCGGCGCCCTCGAAATTCGTTATCCATGAACTGCAAGCCGTCAGGAGTGTCAACAAAATGTTTCGAGTACGCAGCTTATGATAAATGATACCCCACTGCTCCTGCCAGACTCCACTCGGCGTTTAATCTGCACGTCAGCAAACTTCTGACAAGTTACATATCACAGCTAAGTAGAGGCAACAGTTGGTTCAAGTTCAGCCCGAAAGCTGGATAATGGAATCACCGAAGCCCTGGGCTTTAAGTTTTCGATGAACAGGAGGACACGCAATGTTTTCCCAGCTGGATGCTAATTTTGGGCTCTAAAAAGGTAATTGAATTCAATGGGGAACAACGATGGGCGGCAGGTTGAGGAGGTCAATGAACATATGCTAAACTCTGGAAATTACCACAAAATTTGAGGAGGCCGCCTGCCAACTACCAAGTTGAACTCCGAAAGAGTTTGACTAACAAAAAGCTGACTATGGCACTAGACGCTTTAACTTTTGACCGCAGTGGCAGCTTGAGGCGTACACACTGAAGCCTTGAATGGTATTTTTTATTAGATTTGCCGTCAGTCCAGGAGACATGGAAGTCTCTCACCGAATTTATCAAATTTTATGCAAGTAACTTTTTCGGTTTTTGGTTGTTCCTTCGGGGTAAACGGAGGGGGAAGGAAAGTAAATATGCCTTTGTGTTAACTAAGCTGAAAATACAAAAGGGCGGTGGGTGGTGGGCGGAGGGCGCTGGGTGGGTGGGGGAAGCCTTGTGACGTTGCAGGAATGCAGCTGCGAATATCGAGTGCCAATCTAGACGACGTCGACAACGACAGCTCCTGCACACATAATGCAACCCAAACACCCACACCCCCTTCTTGGGGAAAGAAGGAAAAGCATTCGGCAGTTTTATGGGAAAGTTTTTCGGGCACGCTTCCACATGTGGGTGGCTTGAAAGTGCCCAAAAAATGTAATGGAATAAGCTTGGATAATGGAAATGTTTGCTCATATTACCAATAAATAAAGTTGAATAATAATTTACATTCCTAAGGAGAGGATTTCCTTGCAACAGTGTGCAATAAATGTCCTCCTTTCAAATATTCACGCTGTAAACAGGTTTCAAAATATGCCCGACTTGGAATTTAATTCAATCTGAAAAGTTATTCATAAATCATTCCACTGTTGCATTTCAGGACGCAGCCACCTAACAGCCAATACAATGCACCAGTCAGCTGCAGGATCAAATTCCACTCCTGCATCCCCAACTCAAGCGCACCCAGGGCCGCACTCGAGCTGCAAAAATATTTTTCTATAATAGTTTTTGGAGTATCAAACTCGGGGAGCTAATGCGAAAAGTTTGCTACAAAGATTGCAACAAAGGCGTGGCCAGAATGCAAAAGGTCCAGAATGCTCAGGAGGGTGTGGCAGTGTGGCATTGGCGGGGGACGGACATGGACTGGGTGGTCTAATGACAAGTGCCGGCGCGATTTCTTTTCTGCATTTGCCCAAACCGAGTTGAAAGTGCTGGCAACTTTGTGGCAGCAGCAGCAGCTGATTTGCATTCCTTTAGGCGCTAAAAGCTTTTCGCCGGTCCACAAAAACACTCGACGACACCTGTTGGCTGCTGTGGTTGCATCCGCCCCGGGACGTTGCATTATTCAAATGGCTCGCCAAATGTCAAATGTGCAATTCATTTGGAAAAACAAAGGAAAGTAAAAAATCGAAGCAAACAAGGACCAACGAACTGGGACTAAGGACCAAGAGGAGTGGCAAAGTTTTCGTACTCCACTTTGGCACTATTAAAGTGCAACAAATAATTTGATATGCAGCCCCATATGGGGCAAAGTTGCAACATTTATTTAGTTAGTTAAGCGTGCGCCCCACATCCTTTCCCCGGGCGCTCGCCATCCGCATCGCATTCTCGTAAATCAGTAAAATTTATTGCAAAAGCTACAGCAAAAGGCGCGCACATGTTGTCCAATTTAATGTTTGCGCAATTTTTCGGCGGAATTTTACAAAACATATTTCAGTTTAGCTTGCACTGCTCACGTTTCCCTCAATGTAATTTATTTGCAAATCTGCCGGGGGGCGGGCGGGCTTTCGGGTGTCCTGGCTGGGCGGCAGATAGTGCAAATACAGGACAAATGATTGTTGTTGGGCCAAATTGTTTCAAGGGAATATATAAATTGAGATGCAATCCCATTCGGCTAAGTGTAAACAACAAACGGGCAGGACCACAAGTGGAGATTGATTGAAGCCAAGTTGTAATTGGAAATCAAGTAAATTAAAATGCAAATATAAACCACAAATATTTGCGTGTGATTCTGTAATAGAAACCAAAAATTAAATGGATAACGAGCAATTATAGTGCTGCCAGAAAAGTAACAGCCACTTAAGAGTCTTGCCTTTTGGCTTTAATGCTTCCTGCCAAAAAAATTCAACAAACTTTCTTTAATGTTTTACTTGCTCAGCCCTTTCGATTGGTCCTTTAACACCACACACACCCTGCCACACATCTAAATTATAACACCATTTGGGTAATTACACTTTTTGAGTGTTTTAGCTTCGGGAAAAGTGAAACGGATATTACCAACTCCGTCGTCGTTCCGTGCCTGGAGCGGCCTCCAGGAAGTGTTTTCGGCGACAAAACAAATTAAAACTCCATAAAAGTGGATACATATTTTATGCTGTTGGTGTTGCTCTTGCCGTTGCTCTGGCTGTTGTTATTGTTATTACGCTCGTTATTTGAACAAATGTTTTTGCAATATAAGGCCAGCAGGACTCTCTGTGTGCCATAATGCCTGGCTAAAGTAAATGTACCTAAAACGAAATCTAATAAAATAACGACAACACCAGCAACTAATAATGCCAAAAGCGGTGGCAGAGGGGAACCAGCCCCAAATTGGCAAACAAGTGTTAAAATGTTTTCAAATTAGTTTTCGTCTGTGCCACCAAACACGGCAGTGCCACCTAAAGGTAAAACGCAACTGTGGCTCCATTCCCAAAAATCCTTTTCGAATGCAAAGCTCGTGTTTTGGAGCCTTGTGTTGCACAGGTTCTTCCCTTATGCTATCTCCAAGGATGTGTGTTACAAAACTAATTAAAACCGTTATTAATTTATAGCCATATTTGGCACAGTTGTTGCCTTTTGGCAGTGTGTTGGCTTTAAAGGAACTAACAAATTTTTTGGATATTTGATATTATCTTCAAGTTAATTCGTTTACCAAAAAAACTCTTCATCCGAAAACATGTCAGAAATTAATTAGGAGTTTTCTATAGATATTTTGGCTGCCAAACCAAACTGGAAATCACAATTTCGCCGAATCGAGCCAAGCGCGTAAAGTGGTTTTCCCCCCCAAAACAATAAAATTCAAGCGGAGCAGTTCAACAAACTGTAAGTAATCGTTTGGCCAGCAGGAGGGGATGCTCTTCCGAGGATTGCGTGAAAGGAAGGACTTGCGACCGCAAAAAGAGCCAGAGTTAGTATTCACCTGCTGCGCTTATTTCCGCATCCGCTTCCGTTGGCGGTAAAGGCGTCTTATTGATTTTTTACCAGCCCAGCTACTCTTACTATTGCAGCACATGTTGTGCGAATTGAAATAGTTATGACAGGCCACGTGGCGTATGCGCAACGAGGAACGCACAGCGCACAGAAATTACCATATAAATGGATTACAGACATAGACCAGGCACGGATGGTGGGGAGGTGGGAGGATGGTAAAAAAAAAAAAAAAAAAAAACGTAAACGAGAAACGAAAAATCACCGAGCAAACTCCGCAAACGTTTTTCCAATTTGCCAAACGGAAATCATTTTCTTATTAAAGTTGCAGCCAGAATGCAACAGAGGCAGGAGTCCCATTCCCCAGTCCCCCACAATGATGGTTGTTCCCACTTACAACTTCGTTATGATCACATCGCCATTTTGTGGATGATTAGCTTCGCGCTTCTTAGCCACATTAGCGCCACTTTTGCTGTCAGTGGCACAGGAATTATGAGCCCGGCAGCCGGAACCGGCAAGTTTTCGCCAGCAAAGTGCGGAAATTGCACACTAAATGACAAGTCAAGTATTTATGATTATGCCTTAAGCTCAAAAGCCGAACGGCTTCGAAGGATCTTCGAAGGAGGGGCCATACCATCTGACAGAGGCACTCTGTAATATTGGCCGTCCTCAAAGGGGTGCCGGAAAGGATTTAAATTGAATATTCAATACGATGCAGTCGCTTTCTTAAATAAAACCCCAAG
The DNA here is from genome assembly GCA_018150405.1 of Drosophila varians. Lineage (NCBI taxonomy): Eukaryota > Metazoa > Arthropoda > Insecta > Diptera > Drosophilidae > Drosophila > Drosophila varians. The sequence continues at coordinate 5,985,205 of JAECWK010000125.1, forward strand.
GACCTGCCCTCTTTGTTGGCACAGGAGTATATTAAAGCCACTTGTTTGGAATTTCTTTCAATTAAATGTAGTTAAAGTAGCAAACACACAGCCTGGCACACTCACTTAATGACTTGGCCGAGTGCAGAGTGCAGCCGGGCCAGTGGCAGCACATATCGAACTAAAAAAAGGCAACATCGAGCTCAGAAAGGCAGCTCGATGGTTCGAAAGTGCAGCATAAATTCCGACTGCAAATGTTGCCGAGTGCGGACGCCACTGACCTGACCCGTTTCACACGCCAAATTGCTTCGCTGCACACACAAAGACTGGCCGGGTGGGGGCGGATAAGAGGGGGTGTGCCCATGGGTCAGTTGGCCGCTTACGACGCGCTCACAAACTCATTTTTCAATATTAAAAGCACATGGATTTCATGGTGCATATCCCTGTGCACCTTTGCCGCCGCCGCCGAGTGTATCCTCGGCGTGTGACTTCCGCAACTTTTTGGCGGCCAACTTTTCCATGCACAATTAAATCCCGCTGCAATTATTATTGTTCTGTGTATTCCCATTGTGGCCCACTCTCTGGAAATCCGTGTTCTCCCTCCGAAGTATTGTTAATGAAATTTACGTGATTTTTATAGAGTGCAAAGTGCAAAATAACGTAAAGAAAGGCTGAAGCTCACCTTTTCCGCCTGCGATGTGTGCGCAAATGTCACGTGTTTCCTGTCACAGGGCTGCGTGGGCGGATCGTCGCCAGCAGAGGCAGGTGACAACCGGCTCAATGGACAGGTAAATATTTGCTGCGAAATGAGTTTACGACTCTTCATGCATAAAGACAGGCTCTGGGATGCCTTTATTCTGCAAATGCATTGCCATTTGCAACGTGTTTACAATTTCTGGGATATCGACATGAAGGAACTTTCTTTACTTTCTAATAATTGAATAGTCACAAATATCGAGGCTGGCCCCCTTTAAAATTCATTTGACTTTGCGTCCATTATCCTGCGGGTTGAGTTGATTCGCGGAATTATCCTTTCGCTTCTTATGCTAATGGGAAAACTGCCTTTTTAAATTACGACGCACAACGAAACGGAAGAAAAGAATTGAATATGCGCATATAATTTAACTGAGAAAGGAGCGGGCAGCCATAAACTTTTGTTGCTGCAATTCATTTACCGGGCTGGCAAAATGCCTTATAGCCTGGATATACGTATGTGAGAGAACGTCAGAGGGCCGCGGCAGCTGTAAGGATACTCGGCCGACTCTTCTGGCCGTGGCTACTTTATGGAAATTAATCAGCGCAATTATGACTGGGCAGTTATGCAATTTGCGAAATGAGAAAAGATACAGTGTCTCAGTACTGTGCAGAAAAGTGGCTTGGCGACCAATGCCAAATACGAAAATAATGTTTCATTTAAACGACGGCAATCGATAACAAGGAAGATGTACAAACATTTTCCTCCTTAAAGAAATGGCCAAATGAAGGCTGCCTTTCGTCGTGTTCACTTAACAAGCATTTGCAATGACAACTGATGTACACAGAAATACTTTTCCTAAAATAAAATATCTATATTTTGACAAATAATAACTTTAAAATCTTGTTAGTTAAATTGTTTTTAATAAACATGTGCTTTTAATTTAGCAAGCCTCGTATTTAGTTCCCTTGGGGGTATTCACTGAAGCTGTTTGGATTAAATTTAATTAAGTTTATATACGCTCTTCCGAGCCGTGCTGCGATGGCCTGAAAGTTGAGGCATTTATTATGTCCTTTCAGCGGTTCGGACCACGTCAAAAGCCCCGCCAAAGAGTTTATCAGCGAGCAGCGTAACGCAGTGGCTTTCCTTCCTTTCGGCCCAAGCTTTTCCTTCTTTTCCACCCATTTTCCGCTGTCCATTGATATAACGATTGCCATTGGTGGCGGTGTTGCAACTTGCAACTTGTGTTGTTATTGCTGCTGCTGTTGCCACTGTCATCGCCTTTCGTTCTCGCCTCGGGGCTTTACTGTATACGCTTAAGGCTAACGCAGACATATGCGGCGGTCCCAGGATGCAACGGCCCCACGACGCAGTACAGCACTTGCAGTCTTTCATTGAAATTTGTTCGCTGTTGGCTTTTATTAAATGAATATCCATCCCAGACCACCCCCAAAAACAGGGGCTTGGTCCCGGGAACCGGCGAATGGAGGAAAATCTCTTCCGCAAATGGAAAGCAATCAGAAAATGTTACCGTTGTATGTACAAATACATTTAAATTACTCGAAAGAGTTGAGCGGTCTTCAGGTCTTATGGAGAGGACATTACCATAAAAGTGAGTCAAAGTGAAAGGAAAGCGTGATCTCCCAACGGGGGATATGCATTTTTCTCAAGGTATTTATGCTCTTCACTGCATATCTTAATTGGTTTCGGTATTGATTTTAACTTTAAAACTCTTTCCTAGTCCCATTCTTGAATATTCCATTAATTTCGGCCTGGCCAGGACTTCCGCTAAGAAGCTGCAATATTAAATCGGATTAACCAAGCCTAAAGGGAAACTCACAGGACGAAAAGCTGCATTGAAAGTTAAACGACTTTCAGTGGACAATTCAAATTACTAAAGATAAAAGTTAGCTCCTTGAGGATACATCTAATACAATTTGTTTCTTTTTAATCCTAATAAGCAGCTTGATGTAGCTATATTCAAATCCCCACATTAATTTAGTGCAACTGCAATGCATCTGAAGGAACAAGGCCAGTTTAAGCCTTCACTTAATACATACTAATGAACTAATCCTTTTCCCAGAACGCCAAATCCGATAAACGCTCTAGTCACCGACAGAAATGCAAAGCTGACCCACAGGCGAATGTAAACATTAAATTAATTGAGTGAATGTGTGGGATGTGTGGGTGTCCCAAACGGACCAATAGACCAACAGATAGACCAACTAACAGGACAACAGACCAGACCAGAAACCAAAGATACCAATTAATTTCAGAAATGGCGGTTAACCCCCATGGCTGCCTGATCTCTCTCCGCCCTAGATGTGGAAATCACAGCTGGAGTTTTCCAAGTCGTCCCTCCTCCCTAATGCAATTAAAACGAGCTTTGATGGGACTCCTATTTCGGCTCAATTGGATCCGCCCCGGATATATATAGCTCGCCGTCGGCGTCAGCAGACATGGCTGCCAACAGTTTATGCAAATTTTGGCGGCAGGAGCGAGTAATCAACATTTTTGGCGCCCCACTCAAGGGCTCGAGGCTAGCAAAGAATTTGCATATGGCCGTGGGGTTATATCCTCGTCTTCCTGTTCCTGTTTCCTCATCGCTCTTATCCGTTGGCATTCCCACATTCATTAAGTAATTTGTTGCCACAAAATTTAATATGTTTCTAAAGTGATCCTTTGCTATTTATTTAATGCTTGTCAGGCAGCGACCGCTGTCCCTTTTCTGCCTTTCTTATTCCCTTTTTTGCTGCTTCAAGGCAACCCTTTTGACCTTTGACTGACTGACAAGTTGGCCTTAACGACTGACCGCGGGGAGCAGGGAAGTGGAGGGGCAGAACAATCAAATTGATCCCGATTAGGATTTAAATTGCTCAAGTTTTCCAGGGGTTCATTCATTTTCTTCTGCAGCCCCTCAAGTACTTCCGGGTTATGCACGCGTGGGTTTCTTTAAATATATCCGCGTAAATTTTTTGTAGTCCAAATGCATGGAGGAAAATATTAATGTAACGCAGGGCTTTTTCAGACAACGATGATTTGAACTCGAAATGTTTTTTTAAGTGCAGACACGTTGCCCTAAGCTGTCAGCTCCGGCGCTCACATTCTCCATTTGCATGTGTTGATTTTTGCTTTTGGGCTAAAACATGTTCAGCTCATTCTGTTTTTCCCTTGTTAGCAGCATTCCTCCTCTTTTTCGTTATGTATATTTTTTTGGATTTTGCTCAAGATTTTCCGGTGTGCCGTGGGATGCTGGCTGCTCTTTCCGCCACCCGTGTTGTCTCGGAGCGATTCATTTCATTTGAGAGCGACAAATTGTGCGTGTTGACTGTAGGAAATGAATGTCATCTATGTGACATGTTGGCAAAATATTGAAATATGTGGGCGACGGACAACAAAAGCCGGAATCAGAGCACATGGGCCTGACAAGTGCTTATCTAGAGCGCATATTTGTTGCATGCTTCGGGCATAGGTCGGGCCGGGCGCTTTCGAAATGGCTTTGAAGTGATGATTTGATGAGTATCTCGAAACAAATGAACACGACCAAATCTCGGCTGGAATCAATAAATGCTAGGCAACCTCTCCCATTAGGCTGGCGGCGCCTCCTTTTTCCTTTCACTTTAATATTGGCCCAGCCATTGCTTGTTAAATTCCATTCAAAGCTGGCTATGCATGAGCCAAAAGCAATTTAATAAACTGCAGCACTTTACTAAAAAATCTCGGACATATTGGCTTTGCTTTTGTATTGTTGTAGCGGAAAACTCGCATTTAACAACCTGCTATAAACGAAAGCACACACAGAACGAAAGGCCAAAACCCAAAGCGGATGCTGAAATCGAAGGATTCGGCAGGCTCATCAAACTGCTTGCCAAGGCCAGAATCAATATTTTATATACAGTTTAAAAAAATACCCAGAAAAACAAGGATTAAAATGGAAAACTGAAAGGAAAATCCATAGTGAAGTTTATGAAAGCAAAACATATGAGGAAAACAAGGAAATGGTTTTTAATTAGTTTGAAATATTTTTGCCATACGTGCGCACTAGGCGTATACTTAATATCCTGCTAAGGATATTTCTCCAAGTGTTACTGGGAAATTTTACTGCAAATGAGTGGAAACAAGCCGCCCACGCAAAATGGAGGAAAAATCTGAAACGAATGGAAAGTTCAATAGTGAGGGGACCGCGCAACAAGCGAAACTTATTGGATGAGATAAACGATCAGCGCTTGTCAGTGCAAAATTCATAAATTTGGCAGCCCAAGAACACAGGCCATAAATACCATGAATGCGGGAGAAAGGCAAACAAAAATCATAGAGGGGGGATGGGGCGATTGGAGAAATAGGTTGGGAAAGGGTTGGCCAATAAATCGACAGCTGGAGGAGAGACGGCTAAACAAATTGTTTAGCTAAAAATAGTCCGCACAAATTGTGGCTTATAAATTGTGCCCAAAGTGAATGTTTGCATACCAGCCAGTAACCCTTCGGCGTCGTACCACTCGGCGTATGCGCAATTTGTTTTGCGCCCTAAACAATTGTTGGAACGTGCCAAGAGCCCGCGAAAAAGGCGAAAGGCGAAAGACAAATGTTCAACAGGGGGCAATAATATTGGAAATTTGATGCTCCACTGAAAAATGTAAGGAAACTCTGGCACTGGCACTGGCTCTGACGTTTGCGCATAATACATATTTGCCTTTCTGGCGAAACAAAGATTTCATTCCATCCTGTTGCTGGGAAGAGGAAATTGTAGAGCCAAAGCCAAATCCATTTACGCATTCTCCAGATCCAGGCAAATAAATAAAAACCGAGAATCGGTGCCGAGAAAAGTGTTTCCCTTTGTAGTGTGTTTTGTCTGTTTATAGGAATTGTTGGCCACATTTGCTGACGGCAATAGTGTTGGCTGCAGACAAAGGCAGCACGCCCACCCGGGTCGTATAAGGATATTATGTGCTCCTGGGAAGGGTCCGCCCGCGGCTCTGTGCATGTCTGACTCAACATTGACATTGGCATAATATTGGTTTCATTTGTAACAATGCAATATGTAATGTACAAGCAAACAAATACCGATACGCTGCTGCCAGGTGAGGGATTGGATTGGATCCTGTCAAAAAGTGATTCCCCTTCGTGCTGTTTATATAAGAAAAGATGAAATACTTATGAAGGGGTTAGGATTAGATTAGATATGAAGATATATAGTTCCAGAATGAGACAGATTAAAAAACTTAATTCTACATACAAACTTTATATAAGAAATCCATCCACCTTCGAAAGAAAAACTTTAATTTGATTTTTGTTTTCCATATAACGTTACAGATTCTTTATTTATTTTTTTATTCTTTCTTTTTGTTTGTTTTTCACTTTTCTTTTTGTGTTTTCTGGCTTTTATAATAATTTGTTGTTTAATATAATTGCAGTTGTTGTTTTTGTTGTTGTTGTTGGTGTCTATGAGTGTAAAGTATGTGTGTAAATGTCAGTGTATGCGCCTGTGTTTCGAGTCGTTTCTTAACTAAATATTTCCCCATTTTATTTTAGTGGCTTGTGATCTGCTTACAAGTTTTTTACGCCATCATCGTTCGTTTCTGCTTACTTAATTTGCAATTCTATAATTTTCGATACCATCAAGAGAATCGAATGCTGCACAATTGATTTGTTAGTTTAACTTGCAGTTGCAGTTGCAGTTACAGTTGCCTTTGTCATATTATTATTCGTAATTTATTCATAATTCTTTTGTTTTTTTTTTGTTTTGTTTCGTTTTTAATACTAGTTTCCGTTTTTCATTTCTGTTTACTGTATATTAAAGTGATTTTACATAATTTACTTATACGCAAATTTATCTAAAACTGCATTCAAATCGAATTTTCTGCCGTGTTAGTTAGTCTGTAATTTAATGGGGATCGCTCCTGGTGGAGAGGGACTCTTTGGGGGTCTTCGGGTTATTTGTTTGCGTTGGTAAAAAATGCATACATTATAAATACATAGTTATCAAATAGTATGATTCTGCATCGCCTGTTCGGGTCTACCTGTCCACCTGTCCTCCTGTCCACCTGTCCACATGTCCACCTGTCAGTCTGTCTGTGGGGGGAGTGTTCACTTTTGGTGTAAATGTATTTCGCATCATATATGTATACGTGTCTGTGCATTATTCAATATGGAGTATATGCTTCTAACTCACGTTACAAAATATATAACAAATATGTGTAAATGAGTATATAATTAACTGCCATTCCACTACATAATTGGGTTCCCTATTGCGCGGTTTGCTCTGTTCGGTTTGTTAAAAATATAAAATATTGCACCGATTACTTTGTTTGCTGAATGTCTCTGAGTGGCTTCCGTCTGCTTAATTAAAAAGTTCAGTGATTGCGAATGTCGTTCGATTAGTTTTCCATTTGCCATTCGACCTATACATACATATATAAATGCAAAATTGATTCATAGTCAGATGCATCGGAAAAAGCCAAATCTCTCAAAATGAACAAATGGAAATACTTTGTACGCGAAAAAAGCGCTAAGCCAAAAGAAAAATAATTCCGATTCAACTCTAATCTCAAAAAAAACAGAAGCGTAACTTTGGCAGTGTTCAGTGTTTGTCTGGATTTTCTGTTCTGTTCCGCACTGTAACGTAACTGTGGCATTTCGGATGCAAATGAAATAGCGCTGAATGCAAATTGGCTTTCGTTTTTAATGGATGACTAATTTGTATACTTTATAGACTCGAGTCGAGGCTCATATTAACAATTAGTGTGCTTTTAAAATTTCTAGAATGTTCTCAAACAAGTACAGCCGAAAGGTTGATGGTGTGTCATCATGTTCAATATTTATTTCGCTGTATGGTTTAACAATTACGTTAAAATCTTTGCACTTTTCAATAGTCAACTTGTGTTGCAGTTTTGTTACATTTTGCATCTTTGTTTATTATATGTATATGTTATGTAGGTGTTTCTTAGGTAAATTACTTTATATTTCACTTGTGGTAGTAGGATAACTCGAATACCGAAACGTTTATGGTTGGGCCGTGACTTGCCATCTGCCTAATGGGAGAACTTGTGAAAATAAGGAACTGAAACATAACTCCCAATGGGACCTTATGCTGGTCTACATGCTGCCTGAAAAACGCTACGATTCGGATAAATTTCTTATACTTATGTATTTCTCCTGCCTGCCTATACTATGTACTTATGGTTCTCTACAATCGGATTTCAATAAACTGCATTTGTGTGATTTTTCTGGCTGACAGTCAACATAAAACATCAAAAGTCTCCTTTCATGCAACAATTTATGCAGCATACGAATGATTTTTATTTTTAAATAAAAAAACAATTAAAATGGGAAAGTGATTTTGTTGTCGAAACGTTGTTGTTTATTTGTATTTTAGTTATCGGTTCATAACATACTTGCAGCTTAGTTGAAATGACTTAATAGGACTTTAGGTTTTTCCATCGATTTGAAATGGTTTCATAATGTGTCTGTGTTTTCTTTATATACGTGCTAAAACTAATAATATATACAATGTAAAATACTATTCCGTTTTCCATCATTCATATATAATTTGTGGGTCTCCTCCTCTCAAGTATTTCATTAATTATATCAATTGCGCTAAGTTCATCTAAAGGTAATCTTCTTGTTCATTACTTTTAATTTTTATTTTTATTTTTTACGTGGCTAGCGTTTCCTCAGCTAGATTAGCTTGGTGTGAAGATTTAGCATAAGTTTTTCTTGCTTTAGAATATCTTTTAGGAGTATTTTCTTCATCGACTCTGATTCGTACTCGTGAGTGGAGAAGAACCGTCTTCCCAACGCCGATTGTGTTGGATTTTGAATAAATTGGACACAATGCGGCAAACTTGCGAAAAGTGTTTCAGTTTTCAGTTAAAAATGTCATAATTTTTATATTTTAATTATATATATATTTATATGTATATATATGTTTCGTGTTTTAATGTATGTATATACTTGTTATGATGGAACGAAAACAGTCTTTGGGTATTCCTTTATATAAGTTTTAATTATGTTTAATTGTAATCCTTAGAAATAATTTTAAATCAAGAGATACAGCTTAGAAACGAAAACTTGAATGCAATTTCTTGGCCTATCTGCCAAATGACTCTCGCGAAAATTAAAAACTTGGAAAAACAAATGCCTAACATAAAATGTACAACTTAAAATAATATGCACAAGAATCTGTTCAAGAACTAATGTTATAAATTCATAAGCGTCCCTAAACTAAACTTTGGTATGCTCTTGCCTACATCTTAAAATTCTCATTTCCCCGCTTTTTGATGTCTCCCAACTTTTCCGACAAACTCGCGGAAAAACTTCGCCCGCCATTTGTCGGGTTTTCGGCTTTTCCGGTTTACGCGCCGCCCTAATACAATAACTTAGTTTCTTTATCGTAAGTGTTTAAATTTAAATGCTGATGAAAAATTTTTACAAATGCCATTTTACGTGTCATAATATGTGTTTGATTTTTCCTTCATATCCATCCGAATCTTCTTACTACTTCGTTACCCGCCCACTCTAGGTTTATAGATTTTAGGTTTCGCTTACGTAGAGAGTAGTGCCAACTGTCAGCATTCAGATGCTTCTTTGGTTGCGCTTTCTTTGTGTCTGTCTGTGTGGCGATTTCGTTTCGTTTTAAATGCAACTTTGTATCTACTAACACTTTTAGTTTCTTCATTAGGTATCCGCTTCAGACTGGGACTGGGACCGGGACCTTCCCCATATCATCGTTTCTCCGCGCATTGGCAGCTTACAATTCTAGTTCGGTACTGTGGGGATTGGGCGCCTCGGGTCCGTACATATTGGCCAGCTTGTCGAAGCGTGGTCCCCAGGCCCCGAGGTAGTCGTACTCCTGCTGCTCATCATCGGTGCCTGCAATGAACAAGTACACAAGCACACAAAAAACTCAAATTTAGTTTGAAGGGGACCATGACATCGTTCCTACTAAATCAAAACAAGGCGGCACACACAAACACCATTTAAGGTCCTTTGTTATCCTGCCAAAATTTACACCCAATATTCAGCTGTAACTGAGGCTCGTTGTCCTGGAAATGTCAGAAAAGATGATAAGTGAAAACAAATCGAGCGCTTCCCTCGCCTACGAGTGCTGCACTAGTTTGTAGCCTACATTTGGGGCATCGGAGGCATTGTGGTCTAATTTCGTGACTAACTGCTGAATATTGGGTGCAAAGAAACTAGAGTTCATACACTAGCCGGACTTCGGACTCACCTGACGCCAAGGAGCTGAGCGATCCGGCAGTGCTGCCGCCGCCCTCGTAGGCATAATTCCGCAAGTCGTCGAAGGGAGGGGCGTTGGGGTCGCCGTCGGCCCGCTTTTTATGCTCCTCGATGAACATGCCCACATTGGGCTCCTGACCAGGCATCAGGGTCATGACAGGGTCTGCCAATAAAACAGCAAAAAAGGTTTGATGAGTATATCATAAGAAATGTTTGGCACAAAGCCACACAGCGTTTAATTTAACCATCGTTTGGCTTTGGAAAATCTCAGCAAATACTTACACATGATTGGCATCTTCATGGGCGCCAGCTCAGGTGGCATCGGCCCACCTATTGGTATCTGGAGCGGTGTGATATCAAAGGCGGTCATATCATCCTCGCCGCCGCCCTCATCGTCGTAGTTGATGATGTTCTCACGTACATCGTCATCGGGTCCTGGATATTTGATATGCGCCTCGCGGCGGCGATTGTAGACGACGAATACCAGGACGAGTACTGTGAATAGTTTCAATTAGGGGAAATTAAATTGCCGTTCCCCGTCGAGTTGTTGTATCCTCCTTCAATGTGCAACAACATCTTTCGGAGCTTATACAGTGAGCCAAATACACTTAATTTAACATTCAGAAAAAATGCAATTCTACTTTCTCCTTTACGGTGGAAAAGCGAAACTGAAAATGGCTTTCCGCCACAGCACAACAAAAAACAAAAAAAAAAAAAAAAATGCTTAATTAAATTGGAAAACGCTAAAAGGAATTTGGCGGAAGAATATGCCAGCGATAAATGAAAAAGGGAAAAGAAAAAATAAACAAATATTGCAGCCATTGTCCCAGTTTTCGTTTGACCAAAATGGCAAATCAAGCTGCAGACGCCGCGCAGGACACTCTCTATCTCTGCATTGCCTTGGATGGCGGCAGGAGCTTTTCTAATTCCGACAGTGCGTTCGTTTTGCAGCATATTGCGAAATGGGGAGACAGCGCTCAGCATCTGTTGCTCAGTCAGGGAAAACAAAAAGTTTTCGGCATTCGCATTCGCATTCGCATTGGGGAAGTCGTGGAAATTGCCACAGCAACTGGGAAAAGTTGACGCAAGTAATTTGCTGCGGCTTCTTGGGCGAGGCAAAAGTTTCGTCCTTGGTCCTGGCATTCTTTACGCCAGCTGGCCAGCGAGTAATTGCAATTACTGTGTTCCTCAAATACACATTCGCCATACCAAATTTGTCTTGGCCATCTTTAATTTGTGCCCGGATTTTTCAGGGCCTCTCATTGATATGCAAAATATTATACTTTCCTGCTGACCATTCAATAAACCTTAATTTATGGAAGGTCTTTTGTTGCGTCATGTAATTTGCGGAAATGACTTTTGACATGTTTGCTGGCTGCGGCTCACCCGTTTCCGGTCATTGCAGATGGCTGATTGTAAGACTTAATTAATTTCATGGCTTACACGCCGGGCCATTAATATATAAAGGGCGTGACTCTTGGACTTAAAATATATAGGATTGGGGATACGAATTAAAGCTATCTTTAGGCTACAAAAAAGTTCCATGCAATAACTACTTTGTTACGAGTCCTTTACGCCATTACTTTACCGGAGATGTTAAGCTACTCAAACCTTAAACCTGCGAGGGAGTCACGCCGACCTCCAGTTGAATTTGGGGACACTTTTGTGGGGTGGGGTACTTACGTATCAGAGTGCCCAGGCAGAGCGCCAGGGCGACTATAAAATCACGCGACGGCGTCAATACGCCGGAGGCCAATAACTCCAGTTCGCAGTGCATGCCGGTGAAGCCCATGGGGCAGTGGCACTCGTACTTCTTGGGTGGGTGGTGATCGCGACAGCGGCCCCCGTTGCGGCACGGGTACAGTAGGCACTCGTTGTCGTTCACACAGGTGCTGCCGGAGCTCTTGTAGCCAGCCGGACAGCTGTGGAACGGAAGCCCCAAAAGTTGCGTATTCGTAACACGGGTTTTGGTTGTCGGATGTGTGGACGTGGGTGGATGTGTGTGTGGGATGTGGAGTGTTGAAAAAAACAAAAGAAATTATTTAAAATTTGTTCCATCATGCAGGTGTGGGTGTTCGGTGAGTCTGTGTTTCAGTTTGCGAAAGTTTGGAGCACTGCAAAAATTGGCTTTAAAACAAAGGGAATCGCTCTGATACCTGGTAACAATAGAGTAACAGAAAGCTCTTAAAATCAGAGAAAAGCTTTTACCCAATCAGGAACTTTATTCCCTTTGATTTTAAAAGCCAATTTTTCTTTCAGTGCATGCTTTTGCTCGCCGTCCGTTTGAATAGGTCCATTCTCGCTCCGCCCAGAATGTGAAAAACTGTCAGAAAGTCCTTTTAAACGTTCGCTGCAACTTTCCCAATTTTTCTATTTTTTGTTTATTTTTCTTGCAGTTATTATTTCACGCTTTGTGAGTTTTTAGTTTGGGATTCGGTCGTGTGACAAACTTTTTGCATTTGCATTGCACAAACACTGCTCCTCCCATCCTTCCGACTTTCCTCCTCAAACACGCATCTTAAGTGCTGTTTTATACTATTTTTTGTACTTTTATGATTATGGAGGAATTTTTATTGTAATTTTGTTGCACTTTGAATTGAATAAAGTTTCGGTCCCCTTACATTCTTGGCGTGGGTTGGATTTCATTTTATTCTGTCGCACTCTCCCCGAGTATTTTTTCCTGCGTTCGTTCTTAAGTTTGTTTTGATTAGTTTTGGCCAGCACACCCACACGCGATCCGGGCCGGGGGGCAAAAGTTTTTAACGCCTGTTGACATTCGTAGCTGAGGTGCGAAATGGCTAAAAGAGAGAGATTTCTCAAGGCCCGAGTAATTGAGATGCATGGGATTCTTTAACCCGATAAACTGATTGGCCAGTAATGATGACAAATCGAAGAGAAACCAAAATATATATTTTGTCTCGTATAAATCAATCTCAAAGCCACAGTTACTCTTCATTGTTAAAATTCTTTGCAGGACCTTAACAGAATTCCATTCAAATACAATTCAATGTCCTTCAAAAGCAGACTTTGGCCACTTTTGATATATTGAAGATTATTGGCAAAAGCCATGGCTTGACCAGGAAAGCCGAGCCAGGGAAGCAAAAAAAGAAGCCAAGAGACGGGGATTGGGTAAATACCTCGAAAGCATTGAAAAACTTTCACACTAAATCAGAGCCAGTTGAAAAGTTGAATCGGGATAGTTCTTTGGCTGCCTTCGATTACTCCCAAGTGCGTAGTTTAAGCCCATCAGAGTGAGTGGGGTACTTGATAATTTTTCGAAATATTTTCACTCGCTTCTTTTTTTGGCGAACTCGTCTGCAAAGTTTGCCATATTTTATGTCATTAGGTTTTAGTTAAAGTTGGCTTGAGCGAGACCGAGCAAGGAGGGCTTTGCGCCCTCCTTGAGACGTCCTGGCTTTTAAATGTTAAAATGTTGAGCAAAGGTGAAGGTGGCGTATAAATGGAGCTGGGCTATAAGCCTGAAACTGACATTTTTCTGGCTGTTTACACACATAGCCGGCATTTAACGTGAAAAATTGAGAGTAGAAAATGAACGAGGGGGAAAAAAATGCAAACATAGTAAATCCGGGCGAGGTAGTGCCCACAAATGGAACTGGCAGCTCCTTGGAGCCACTCTCCTCGGAGCCCACCTCCCCCGCAGCTCCTTTGAGCTGTCTTACCAATTTGCCGTCCTCCCTCGTGTGATTCCCTAAGTTTCTTTTTGGCTTTTGGGTGGATTTAGTGCATCGTGATTTCTCGAAATGCCAAAGCTAACAACTGCAATTGCTCTTCCTCGGGTTTCGGTGGATGGCTTGCCCTTGTCTCCTCATGGACAACTTGTATCTTTGGCTGCACATTTGTTCACTTACCTGAAGGGCATTTCAGGTCTTGTTCTTTGTCTTGGCTGAGTGCATTTTGAAATGTGTGATGGTTGGGGCGGAGAGTTGGTAAAAGAATAGCCCGGGAATTAAATGGACCCGAGAAAGTACGTATCGGAGTGTGAGTTAATTTCTAATACAATATCAAGGATTTGCTTGGTTAAATACGCTACTCCGGGCATCCGGGATACATACCTTCAGTTAATTAAATTAAATTATTTACAGACACACAAAATACATAGATCGAACAATATGATAAGCTTGAACATCGAGTGGAAGGCTGAACGGAAAATGTGCCAAAAACAAATACTCGAATTGGAATGCAGATGAAATGATAGTTTGATGAATATGGAAATGCCCTTCAGAATGGAATTAATTTCGAAAAGCAATAAAATCCATGAGCATCACATATATATTGGATTTTCATTCTTCAGTGAGCCATGATTTTAATGCCAAATGATGGGATTGCAAATGATAGAGATAGAGATGTCAAAACAAAATCAAAGTGCACGAGATGAGAATAATTGAATGAATATGTCGAATTGATGGGAAAACTAAATGGAATTTAATGAATGAACAATTTCACTAATAAACTTGCCATACATTACACACTAAAACGCTAAGCATTTGCTAAAGCACTAGTTGCCATAAGATGTTGTTGCATTTAGGGGGATACTCGTATATAAGATTTTAAGGTGTTTGAGGGGGTATCTCGGGATCGATGCTCACTCAGAATGATCAAAAGGCAGACGAGGATCGCCGCCAGGGCGCCCATGCTGAGCTTTAAGGTCTGACCCTCCTGCACCAGCTCGCAGTTCTCGCCCCAGAAACCGTCGGGGCAAATGCACCGATATCGCAGCCGGGGCTCGAGGTTAATGCAGGTGGCCCCGTTCATGCAGGGCATATCGAGGCACTCGTTCCGATCCATGCAGCCCTTGGAATCGGGCGACATGATGCGTCCTTCGCCGCAACTATTGTTGGGTTTTCAGTATTCAGTATTCAATATTCATTATTTAGTATAGGATGGCCGAGAAAGTTAGCATTAATTAGTCAAGTGATGGGGTTCAATGGCAACTTAATAAATTGGGCAACCGAAAAAGCAAATATCGAATGGATGTTCCAATTGTATGATTGATAGTTAACAGATTCGAGAGAAAGGTCCGAGTTAGGTCGCAGGATAAGCTGCAGTCGATTACACAGAGAAAAGTTTACGCAAAGTGCCACCATGTATAAGTAAATAAGTAATGATGTGGTTTCTCTGCGTAAAAAGGACTCCCAGTTCTTAGCCAATTGGTCCTTTGGGAAGGCTTGAGGCCAGCCAGGTGTTCAGGGTCAGGAAGTGTGTGTAGAGTGTGTGTTGAACAAAGATAAGCGCTGCTGTACGGCTTTAACCTGTGCTATGCTTGTAACTCTTACTCCGTGTAATGAAACAAAAGCGTGAATATGTACAAAGGACGATTGCAAGCCCGACAAATGCGACTCTCCGATTCTTCTTGGATCGACTTTAGCTCGAGGCCCGAGCTCAAAGCGAAAGCGAATACTAAACGAAAACGAAAACGGAAACGTAAGCCTAAGCCGATTGATTTGTCACGCAACGTTTAGTGCCAATCACTAACTGACTTTGTGCCATCTATGTTAGTACATGTGTGAGTGTGATTGAGTGAGTGTGTGATGCTGTGATTCTACGGCAGCAGGTTCTTCAATTTGACGAACAGCCCCAATAAGCCTTTGCTCGGACTCGCCCCCGACTCCTATTTCAAAATGTTTTTCCTCTTTGCGGCTTTTTGTGGGTTGCAGGCTGCCCTTTAATTGATTAAGCCTATCAAATGTTAGCTTTGCTTGCTTATCGAAAAAGCTGGCGATTTGTTTTCGTGTTCCCTTTCATGTGGCATTGGTTTTGCCTTCTGCTTTTTGCCCCTTATCGGTTGTGTAAACGTGGCTATTTCTTTTTGTATAATTTTCAGTTGGTTAAGTACACAGTCCGGACAGTCCATTTAACTTAATAGTTGAATTTTTCTTTTTGGTGGGGTAATTTTTCATTTTGATGAGAAACGAAAAGCAATGCGTGATGATTTCGGGATGATTGTACTTACGTGCACTCGTAGACGTTCCACAGATCCACGCACTCGAACGGATCGGGGCAGATTACGTTCGAGCAGGGCTTGTTGGAGGGGCAGCCCTTCTCCAGATTCCTCGCCATGGTGGCCTGACCCCACTGGGTTCCATTCATGGCTGGTGGCAGAGGCAGGTGCTTGCCCTCCAGGCTGCAAAAGATATTCCCACAATTAAGTAATTAACTAAAAATATAGAAACTACTTGTCTCATCAAGTATACGCACCGTATGTCGTCGAGACAGCTCTTCTGGTAATCCGCGTACACCTCAAAGGTTCTTACTCCGGTGTACTCAGCCTTTCCTCCAGCATAGACACCCTCCTGCTTGTCCACCAACAGCCACTGGTGTCCCACAAACTCAAACGTCTCGTTGTATCGTCGGCCCTCGCCTCCGTCCAGTTCCAGGGTAGCAGCGGATCCGTAGCGATTCACACGCACCACATGCCACTGCCCGTCGTTCACGACAATGGCGTTCAGCCAGAGGTCCTTCTCCTCGGTGCGCAGCGAGTTCAGGTTGTACCGGAAGTGGAGGTGGCCGTCCTTGATCTCCAGGATGCCGTACTCGCGGTTGTGCTGGTCGCTCACCCGAAACAGCTCTCCGTACTCCTCCCTCGTGCGGAACCTCAGCTGCACTTGGGTGCTGAAGCGGTCCGGCTCGAAGCTCAACGCGTACTTCACGTAGCTCTGGGCCTTAAAGGTTGTGGGAATGGTGGGGATATTGCAGGCAGGTCCAGTCCAGCCCGGTCGGCAGTGGCAGCGGGCCTCGGACAAGGAGCCCACGCAGTTTCCATGCTCCCAGCAGCGGGCCGTGGCCTCGGTTTGGGCACACACCTCCTCGGTTTGGGGGCAGCCGGCCACGCTGTTCCTGGACAAGCCCGGATGGGCCAGATCGTAGAGCTTGGAGTTGTGCACCAGGTTCCGGATGCAGCCGTCGAAGCCCTTGGCCGTCGGCATGTAGTGCCAGAAGTACAGACTCTGGTCGAATTGCTCCCGGTACAGTCCTCCCACTTGCAGGGGGCGTTTACGTTCAGATACTCGTTGAAAGGCGGAATCTGTCCCCTTGCCTGGCAGGACATGTCGTCGAACTCCGGCGGAGTGCCGTCCTCCATTTCGGCAATCTCAGCCGACTTGCAGAAGTCCACAACCATGCGTATGTTTTCGGTGTCCCAGAAGAGATCGATTCTGTGCCATTCGCCGTCGTCCAGGGTCTTCTTGGTCTTGACTCGCAGCTCCAGTGTGCCAGAGCCGAAGTCTATGAGCAGACGCGGATAGCCGCGCTCCAGTTCCAGGGCTATAAAGTCGGATATGAGCATCTCATCGCGCTCCGGCGGCACAATCGGTCCATTGTAGATGATCAGGCCGTCGGGCTTTCGGGTGATGAACTCCAAGCTCAAGTGGGACTCGTCGCACATTTCCAGCGGAGGATACCAGGCCCATCCGTTGCCTCGGAAGCTGCGGGTGGTCTGCTGGCAGCGGGGTCCAGTGTAGCCAACGGGGCAGGAGCAGTGGGGCCCGAAGCGAGTGTCCATGCAACGACCTCCGTTGTGGCACGGTGTGTTGCGGCAGGACTCGGGCTTGGTGAAGTTTCTAGCTCCGCAGGTGCAGTCCGCAATGGTGTCCACTCGCACACCAACCAAAGCTGTCTTGTTGGCATTTACCATGTACGGGAGGGGGCTGATCTCCAAGGGAGTTGGTGCAGCTGCCCTCGCACATTTGGTTCTCGTAGAGGCACTCGTCGATGCCCACCATGGTGATGTTGATGCCCACGTCCTTCTCGATCTCCTCGCGGTGCATCAGGACTATTCCGTTCAGCCTGATGGGCTTGTAATAAGGGGAACCGTGGGCCGAGAACCTCACATCCGTTAGCGGCGGATGGCGCCTCTTCAACTGCACACTGAAAATGTCCACGTTCTCTCGGTCCGTGTTGAGCATGTCCGCCAGCTTGTCCCTGAACCTGTCCAGCTTGGAGCGACTCAGGCTCTGGGTCCGGTAATTCCACACGCGGATGAAGTCTTCGTCGGAGATGCCGGACAGACGCACAGATCCGGAATTGATGACCGCTTCGTGGGGAATCTCCCGCACCGTGACCGTGACGTTGGCCGGGATGTCTGTCTGGGTGTGCTTGCGATCGTAGACCTTGAACCTAAGATGGTAGCGACCTTCCCGGGTGCCAGCGCGCATGGTTACCATGCCGGAGTCCTCATCCAGCTTGAAGCGGGGGTGCTCCATGGCCTCCCAGTAGAACTTCTTGTCCGGCAGATCCCAGTCGTCCAGGTCGTAGACATAGACTCGTCCGATTGGCGTGTCGGGCGACTGTCCCTGGTAGTTGTACACAAAAATGTCCTTCGAGCCGGGCTGCATCTTGTTGTCGTTCACGTCGCCTATAATCACGGTGAGCGTGCTGGTTCCGGTCATGGCCGGAGATCCGTGGTCCTTGATGACAATGGGGATCATGTACTCCTTTTGTTGCTCACGGTCGAAGGATCGAAGGGAGGAGATAACAGCCATGCCGTCTCCATTAGCTCCCTCTGTAAAACGCAAAACAATTTACAAATTAAGAGTGATTCAAGGAATATTTGAAAAAGTTCTTTAGCAAAATGCCCAATCTAACTCCAACAGGTTAATAATTTGCAAATTGTAGGTCGTATGACTTCGAAAAGAGCTGCCTAAATCCGGTTACTGGCCGTGTCTTTGAAGGCATTTAGTCAGTTACCCATTAGCTCCGACAACCAACCAACCAGACAGTAAAATCTTCTATTAGCCAGAAGCCAGGAGCACATTTGCCACCTGATTGCAGATGCAACTTTTGCAATGGGCCATTTGTTGTAATTTACGCTTTTGAGCCCAGCCAACAAGTGTTAAGTCTGGACGGTTGGGAATGGAAACTATTGCCCCCAAGGAGGAGCCCCAAAGGCGCAGAGAGAACGCACACCCGGAATGTATTTTTAAAGAGACTCCATGGCGTGTTTTTAGGCAAATTGTATGCAAATACGGGGAGTCTGGAAAGCCTGTGCTCTCCGCAACGTTTGCATAAAGTCACTCGACTGGTAGTTTTGTGGACTCCTCGGCCGGATTCCCATTGCCCCAGCTGGGCCATCAAAATTGGATTGCCACCCACCCACAAATTGCGACTGCTTGGGCACTTTTTCCAGTTCCTTGCCAGGCCGGGCCGGCCGGCCTGGGTGGCTTTTCCTCAACCGAAAATGCGAAGGGAGCTGCGTCGCATACACATGAGTGTGGTTTCGATTTACTCTGGCCGGGTTAATTTAATTGAAAACTTGTGCATTTGCCATTTTATTTTTCACCTCGCCAGCTGGCTGGTCGGAGCTAACATTATTTAAATTTGCGTGTCCCATTCTCGGTTCCGGTTGCCGGTGTAGGGCCAAAGATTCCGGGCGCCCCCTTTATTTGGGGCGGCAGGGTAATTGCATTTTTATGCTATTGTTAGCGTCCTGTGACACCAGGATCCCTCAGAGCTTGGCAAGAAAATTTCGATACAAACACAAAAGGGAAGCCAATGAAAACTAACAAAATCCAAAATGTTACGCTTGTGGATTGTTTAAGCTTTGACCCGAATATTTGGCAAACTTTTCCCTGGCAGCGGGCAAAGTTTTGGTCAGATTTGCAACTATTTCCAGATCCCTATAACCCGGACAGCAGGAGCAGGAGGAGAAGGTGCCTTCCCTTTCCCCCGAGCTCCTGTATATGCAATTTGCAAGTAATTGGCTATGGAAGTCAGATTGCCAAATCGAAGGGCAGAAAGTCAAAAATTAAATTTCTAATCACAACCTGAATTGATTTTAAGTGCAATGGAATTTGGTTTTAATATATTGGTAGGGCCGCGAGATAGGTAATCTAATTTCAGAGCTAATTTTCACCTATTTATAGAGATTAAAGATTTGGGGTTTGTACTCACTTTGATCCTGCTCCACCTTGAAGGAAGCCCGAATAATATCGTCAGCACTGGGGTCTAATCGGAACTGGAACGGCGGGCCGTTGCTCTTGGAGCGATCGTCATCATCAGTGGCCAGGATCTCGACCACCTTGCGGGGCGGGACATGCTCCGGCAGGACGGGCCTGTAGTCCTTCAGGAACTTGGGGGCATTGTCGTTAATGTCCTGCACTATGACGGTGAGGGTGGCAGTGGCGGTCTTCGGCGGGGAGCCATCGTCGATGGCCAGGATCTTGACCTGATGGCGGGGCACTACCTCGCGGTCCAGGGACCGTTGGATGGTCACCGATCCGTTCTGGTTAATGGCAAACTGCCGCTGGCGATCCGAGGACCGGTCAATGGAGTAGGAGACCTTGCTCTTGCCGCCCTGATCCGGGTCGGTGGCCTTAAACTTCTCCAGCTCAGTGCCAACCTTGGTGTCCTCGAACACGGAGACTTCCACATTGGCCCGCTCGAAGTGCGGCTTGTTGTCGTTGATGTCCCTCAGCTTGACCACAACCCAGGAGTAGGCCACGTGGTACTTGTCGTTGTCATTGTCCTCGCCCTTGTCGTTCACCTGGATGCGGAACCGGAAGCCGTTGCTCTGCAGCTGATCCTCGTAGTCCAGGGGCTGGACAATCTTTAGGGATCCCGTGCCGTCGTTGTTTCGCACCATCGTGAACTTGTCGGCTCCGTATCCGCTGTTGTCGATAACCTTGTACTGGAACTTGTTGGTCTCGTCCTCGTCGTGCACCGTCACGGTTAAAATGGGCATTTCCGGCAGCGCCGTGCCGTCCGTTTCGTCCACTTCCGTGAACCACTCGTCCTTGGTGAATTGCGGCGGCATATCGTTGATGTCCTTGACCCTTATGGACGCAGTCCCCGTCCCCTTTAACCCCCCGCCATCCATCGCAACGACTTGTATGGAATAGTCCGGAGTCCGCTCGCGGTCCAGGCAGCACACTGCGGTTTTTATCACTCCCGTGTCAGGTTCGATCTCGAAGATGGGCGAGCCGGTCTCCTCCTCAATCACGTTCTTCTCGATGGAGTAGACCAGCCGGGCATTGGAGCCCTCGTTGGGGTCGTCGTAGTCCACGGCCGTCATGGTCATGACCACCATTCCGGCGGTGCCGTTCTCCGTCACATTGCCAAAGTAGACGCCCTGGGGGAAGATGGGCGCGTTGTCGTTGATGTCCTTCAGGTTGACCTGCACATCTGCGTATCCCACGAGACCCTCGCCGCCCTCGTCCTGCGCGAACACTGTGAAGCGCCACTGGGGCCGTCCGTTCGGTTGATCCCGATCCAGGGGCTGTTAAGGCGAAAAAATAAAGAAAATCGTGTGAGTTTAAGTGTAAATCCCTGTTAGCGGGGCATTGTATAATTTTAGCTGTCATAAACGCAGAACCGATTAACATCTGACTGGGGTCTGGGGCAGGACAACATTGTTGTGGCAGGCATCCTTGGGAAAGGCACGCATCCTTTACCCTCCCATGAAATTATCCTTTCGCACAATGGTGGGAAAACCTCAACCCCAAAAAAAAGGGAAGCAAGAGCCTGTACCTGCCCCTGATTTTGATTGTGACTTTGATATGCATTCACAGCAGCCTGATGGATGTGTTGCTCCCACCTGGGCACCATGTGCCACCCAGGTGCCCCTTCCTTAACCCATCACGTATGCAAATAATAAAAGGCGAACGAGAAAAAAACTCCCAGTTTAATCAGTACTTTGTATCTGTTGGCTGTTGTCGTGGCAACCCTTGGATAATGCCCCAAACCCCGGCCCCCCATGTGACAGCCACAGCCGACCGACAACAAGAGGAGCTTTCATGGCGCTGACATTGGATTTGTCGTAAAAAAATATGCACAGGGCGTCACAACAATAGAAATGGGTATAGAATTATTTTCGTGATGGATTAAACCCTTGGTTTCTCAGTACTATGTGTGGTTCAAGGCTTTTAAATTTTGTTTAATAGATCGGAGGGAGTATTCTGTTAGTTTTCGATTGAATTATAACTTTTATCCTAAATAAACCCAAAGCTTAAACCTTAAGCGTTCAAAAAAAAATATATATTCCCCAGAAATACCCTCGAAATAAAAAAAGTCATAAAAATATGTACACATAACTGCTGCGTAGTCATCGCTTTAATTTGCATGACAAATTCGCCAACATTGTTATGACATATTCAATTTAAGGGATTAGTTGGGAGTGGGTCACCGACTGCGGTCTGGGGGCTGGGGACCGAGGACAAGCCACAGCCCCTTTAGAAGGGGACTCAGATGGATGTTATCCCTTATCAAGTCGAGACCCCCACCCCGCAGCCTACGTTTGGGAGTCGGAGGAAGTATGAAATTATTTTCGTATAGAGAGCGAGATAGTGAATGGACTAAAAACGGGCAAATTGTGCGGGCCAAATGTGTTATTCGTTAGGAAATGCTTTCATATTATTTTTATTTTGGCCAGGCACGCCAGGGAATTTAATTTAATTTGGCTTTGGAGTTTTTGGGAGTACACATTCCATTTGGACGAGGGTTAAGTGATATTTTTCAGCCCGCATATGGCTAGGGATTTGCAATTGTGATTCCGTAATTAGTTTCAATTTGTTTCAAAATGGATGCTTTTGCGGATAGTTTTAAAAGGCTAAAGCATTACGCCAAAGTCGCTTAAAAGGTTCGCATTAAAATCAACTTTTCACGAATGCAATGTATTTTTTAACTTTTCAATTGGATTGAAAGAAGAAACAGTTTTTGTGCGAAATTCCATCAATGTTTTTCGATGCGTTTCAACGCGTCTTACTTAATAGCCTCAATGGAACCCTGTCCCTTTGTCCGTCAACTGCCACTTAAATGTTAAATAATGAGCACGTAGACAGATTCGCACGTTCGCATTTTGCGGGGATTCCGATTGATTCGGAGCGGGTTTAAGTGCACATTGATGGGGCTTAATCAGCGAGAGCATATTTCGAAAATTCGCCATCATTTTCGGTTCAGTTTCCAGTGTCCAGCTGCGGCCTTGGCCGGCGTGCCACGGGTTTTTAAATATCGCATTTATTTATTTATTTATGCGCCCCAGCATATGCGGTTTACGGCCACTGGTAATTTGTTAATGCTTATAGTGGAGGTGTGTCCACCTGGTTTAAGCGCATCGCTTTGTCCTGGCAGTATGACTTACCTTTAAAACGAATATCTCGCCGGTGGTCCGGTTGATGTCGAACTTGCTATTGGCCGGATTATCTGGATCGATGCCCTGGCCCGTGAGGAAGTACACAATGTTCTGGGGCCGGTCCTTGTCCCCGTCCGTGGCCGTAACCTGTTCATCCAGAATGGCGAATAAACACAGATATTTATTATTTATGGTCGGTTGCTCGCTTGTTCAGAAAATCATAAAATATCAAATTAAATAAACAAACAAAGTGCAGCGTTATAGAAAAGTTAAACAAACATGCCATGCAAAACTAGTTTTAAAAAATCTAAATTATTTTATATACTCATTTTAGTTATTTTTGCAGAAGCAAAAACAGAAAATATTTTTTCGGGTTGGCAATAATATTTTATGTAGTTATTTATATTTTACAATTTGGCTTTTTACTTTTTTGTTTTTCTAATATGACGGTTGAGCCATAGAAACTATTTTGAGGTCCTTTGCAAAGGATTTTGATTTATTTGCCGCAAAACGCTGACAGGTATTGGGATTGGAGGCAAAAAAAATATTTTTGTTAGAAGTGATTGGCGAATGGGAAATGATAAATAAAATATTATTTGCTTACGGTTAGTAAATGTAAATAAAAACAATGCTAAAGTGCTGACAGATTGATATTAATTCCCTTTGTTGGCCTTAAGCTGCAGCCAGGTTCATTTTAATTAAATTAGTTTGGCGTCAGTTAGCCACAAGGAAAACAAAATAAAACCACAACAGAAATCTGGTCGGGCCGGGCTTAATCGTGCAAATGTGTGGCATTAATACTTAAAGAGCGTATTGAATTTAATTAGCAGCTTTGGCAGCAGAACAGCAACAGAAAATGGCCAATGGAAAAGCGGCAACCATACGATAAATAAAATGCTCTACGCAATCGTATACAATGCCTTCCGAAAAATATATACAAATTAAATTTTAATATAAATGCTGTTAAAAACTCGATTAAAGCCTCTGCACTAATTGTTCGTCGCACAATGTCTGGTTATAGACTTTCAATAGTTTATCGAAGGCCCGCTGGTGTTCTCTTTCAATTTGCACAATTAATACTGAATGGTTTAATAAATTCCGGCATTACACCTTGCACCCGGCGATTACTCATTATGCCTGCGAATTGTTATGGCTGGTTTACACAAAAGTTTACATGGAAATGGAAATGGGCGACTGATTTTGTCGAGCCCCTGTGATGTTGGGTTAAATTAATTGTTACGGGCTGCTTTGTTTGTTTTTTGAAAGGGGGCAGCGTTAACGCTGGATGAGTTTATGAATTGTATATGGTATGTACAGGACTCAGATGTGGTAAATAATGTATTGTATATAGCGACCTGCATGATGGTAAAGGGCGTGTCGGTCATTCCCTCGTTGAGAGTCCTCTCGTAGGATGTCTGCGGGAACTGCGGCGGCAGATCGTTGACGTCGCGCACGTTTATGACGATTGTTGTTTGATTTTCATTCAAACTGTCGGAGGCAACCAATTTCAGTTCGTACTAGCGTGTGTTTCATTGTGCAAACATTAAATAAAATATATGGCCAACGCAAAATGGCGGGACAGAGAACGAAAAAGCAAGAATGGAAAACAAAAAAAATAACACAATTAAACAATAAATTTAAAATGCTCATAAATAACAACAGGAACGTATAACTATTGATAAAAATTAAATTAAGGCTCGCATAATAATTTACACATATTGAAGATGGTCTGTACATTAATATGCGTTTTTTTTTCTGTGAGGGATACAGCGGATATGACGTATCCTGCATGTCCTGCGACTATCTACTACAAGACTTTTCCACTCTAGAGTTGGCAGCTGATTTGCATTTTCCATATTCACGCACATCGCACGCTTGTTTACTCATTAAAACGCAATAATTCAATCGACTTATTCAATTATGCATTACAAGCTGCATAGTAATTTTAAGCATGATAATCGACATTTTTCCAAGTCATATTCTCAATGTAACATCTATTTTTTCTTCGCTTGACGTGGCGTGCTTAATGATAAATCAATATTATGACTGAACAGTTTTTCTGAAACCGCAACATTAATGCTTTGCCAATTAAATGTGATTCGCTGCCAGTGTGTGCTCTGTAAATAAATGTTTTTTTTTCAACTCCCCCCTCCGCCAGAACGGACAGCGTTTTTTAATTGTTTAATTACTTTTACGCATTTTTTTCAGAGCCCTTAAATCAAACGGAGTCCAGCAAAGCGGCAAAAAGCTTGGGGATCGCAAAACATGCAAATGGCTTTAAATATTTATGTTGCATTCTCCATACTTAAAAAGTTCTGCTTTTCGAACGCAATCAAAAAAAGTTTAGATGGCAAAGTCCATTAATATTGCAAGGACAGTAAATACGTACTATGTGTGACTGAAAGGAGGAGGAAAAACATTGTATTCTCCCATGGAGGTGATTAAAAAAAATATTTGCTCTGAGGGACAAGCACTTATTTGAATGGAAAATAAAACTCAAAGCTAACAAAAATATTCAAGAAATCATTTCACTCTAAAGTTTGTGTGTTGGGTGCAATTCAGGCGGGATTTGGGGGCAGAACTTCAAAATAAACACACATTACATGCAATAAATGTCTAGAGGAACGTAAAAGTTTGCTGCGAAAATGTGCCGAATATACAAAAATGACTAACAACGTAATGAAGGATCTACTAAACAAAATCATAAATGGCAACTAAGACTTCAGTTCGATCTCGTTAATCATTGACCTGCAAGACGCGCTTCGGTAAATTGCGATCATCCTCTTCGGTAATCTGGGTGCGATAAGTGGGTCGCTCAAACACTGGAGGATTATCGTTCACATCCTTGACATGGATAATCACGGTGGTGTAGTTCTCCTTCAAATTATCGGAGGCGGCCAAACGCAGCTCATACTGAACATGGGAGGAATACACGGATATATCGAGAATTTGTTACTACGGAATTAATATTGCAAGACGTATAAATTGAAACATTTGAATGTTTTCCAAAGTTCGACAAAGTTTCCCAGCCGCTTTCCAATTAAAGCCACGACAATGACTCCCAAGTTTGGTCAATTGTTGGAAATTGCAATTCAATTAATGTTTCGCCAAAGGTCCTTTCTCCATCTCCATCTCCACCTCCCTGCGTTCTGTCTTGCCTGTGGTATTGGAATTTTTAACCGCACAGCGCATGTAACCAAACTTGTTTAAACTCTTAAATATTTAAGCAGCCCCGCGGAGGGCGGTGAGTGCAAATTGAAATTCAAAAGGAGACGAGAGCTTGGCAGCGAGTTTCTTAATGAATTTTATAGTTCGTCCGAGAAGGACGAAGGAACTGGAAGATGGCTAGGACTTTAAGAAGATGGCTTTAAGATGGCCTGTTGTTCTGGCAAGTGGGAAGCGGGAGTGAAAGATTGTAATCCCCGTTGTCCCTTATGTATTCTCAGCTTTCAATGACATAAACAAATCTCACAGTTGACTAAGCCCACAGCGCTTGTGTCGTAAATGTATCTGTTCGCTGCAAAAAGAACGTTTGTCGATTACAGAGGACTCCGTCCGGGCTCGGGTCTCCATTTTGCATTTTTCTTTTCTGGATACCCGCTTCCCGATCCCCTCCTCTATTTTTGTTTTTTTTTTTTTTTTGTGTTTTCCATAGATGTGTATGTGAATATATTTTTTCATTTTTACTTACCCGGCGTCTCGTTTCGTAATCTAAAGCGCCAGCTACATAAATGGCACCCGTCATATTTTTAACCGCAAAAGCGCCGCCAATGTTGCCGCTTGTAATTTCATAGCGGATACGTGAGGCTGGAAACGGGAAAACGGGAAAGGCGCGGAAAAATTCAGGAAAAGGGAAAAGTGTGGAAAAATGTGTGTGTAAGATAATAATTGCGGAATTCGCCGGCC
Organism: Drosophila varians; assembly: GCA_018150405.1. NCBI lineage: Eukaryota > Metazoa > Arthropoda > Insecta > Diptera > Drosophilidae > Drosophila > Drosophila varians. The sequence continues at coordinate 6,012,099 of JAECWK010000125.1, forward strand.
TGGGCATATTTTTTGGCGGAAGCCCTCTACTTACACTCGTCGTGGTCCTTGGCCGTTACAGTGAGCACTGTGTGCTGGATGTCCTCGTTCTCATCCACTTCGGCCTCGTACAGCGATTTGTCGAAATAGGGCGGATTATCGTTTTTATCGGCGATGCCAATGCGTATGAACTTGGTGACTGCGGAGGAGAAAGGCAAAAGTGAAAGGCGAAAGGCGAAAGGGGAAAGGGGAAAGGCGTGGTTAAGTTTCTCGTTCGCATTTTCAATTTGACACTCGAAGAAAGTTGGTACTTGGTGCTTTGGCACTTGGCCTGTCTGCGCAATTATCACGTACTAGACACAATGAGGAAAACTTTTTCGCCAGACAGAGCAACAATTTGACGCCTCCTATTGAGGCGACAATCATTTTGTTTGTCTTTTATTTGGGACCCCCCTCACTCCCCATGCCATTTTTTTTTTTGGTGTTTGTGTTTTCATTCTGCGTGGGAGTTGGAAACGCGTTTCGCATATTAAGCAGGCCAGGATATTTTCGGTTCCCATTTGATTTTCATTTGCATGTGAGTGTAGGCCCTGTGCGATGATGTAATTTATTTGATATTCATGGATTTTCTATTTTACCAGGGACTCGAAGGAAGGAAGGCGGTGGAAGGTAATGCGATTGCAAATAAATTCTTGCCCAAATTTGAAATTATTTTCGGCCTATTTGCGGGCCTTTCTGTCTTGTCTCGACTACTCAGCCACATAATTAACTCTCATTGCCTCGGGTAATGTTAAACAACACCTATTGTAGCCGTTGAAATTGCTTAGAACTCAGCCAAATGAATTTCTTGGGGAGCAGGACAAAGGTCTCTTGTTCCGCCCGAGTTGAATCGTAAGCACACAGTTGATTTAATATGCCAGGTCGGCAAATACTCCCAGGACAAACCAAACTGCACTTCTCCAGGGGGGGAAGGGGCAATGGTCGAAGTCGGGGAAAAGTCGGCAAACAAAGCCACTGACAATGAGACATATCAGTGAGCAGAGATGTCGTCGGGCTGGTAAATTGCATATATCATTTATAATAGCTCCAATAACAACAGAGAAAGCAGGCAAAGCGGGTGGGCTTTAATTAAATAAATGCTAAGAGCACCGGACCAAACCAAAACCTGAATCTAAGGCAGCAGATGTGCCGAGGAAGCGACTAACTTTTGCAGTTAAACAGCCCAAGCACAAGCTCAGTTTCCATTTAACAATTTACTTAAGTTTCCCATGAAATGCTCTCTGGGGCAGCGGTGTGTTTGTGTTTTGGTTTATAATTTTGGTGTCTTGAATGGGAATTATCTGTGAGCAAGAATTATGCATGTTGGCTCGAGCTGCAGGTTGACAACTCCTCCTGTTGCAACATTGCAACATTGCAACTGGGCGCACATGGCGTATGTGCGATAAGTTCCTAACCACATGCTCGGGCTCCTTTCCGCCTCCTTTCTGGCGCCTAAATTAGCAAATGTTTGGAAACGATTTTGAATTAAATTTATGGCAAAACATTGCTAATTGCCAACTCGGTTGTATTTGGGTTTCCATGTGACGACATTTTAATTAAAACTTGGCAAAGTCCCGCTGCCAGAACGGCATTAAATGCAAATCATTTCCAGCATCCTGATTAATATTTATGCTTCAGTAAAAGGCCTTGCATTTACCAGATGAGCATATTACTTTGCTTGTATTTTTCCATTCCCATTTGCCCCCTACCCCGGTCTTATTTTCCCCAAAACTTTTTCATCCAGATTGCAATGGAAATTAACTGCAGTACATCGTTAAATATAATGATATCCCCCCTGGCAGGCGAATTAAATGGAGTTATTACGGAATCGGAACTTAACTCTTTAATTGGCATCTGTATTGTTCTTAATTGTGGTGCTTCTTATAATTATTAAAAGTAATTTCGGCATCGCTGCAGCTGTTATTATTCATTTATTTCACCCACATAAATAATAATATTTTTCGCTTTATTTAAAAACGATGGCGATGGCATCGCATGGCCTTCATAACTACGTTTTTCATTAAATCCTCGAAGCATATTCCTCCTTGACTTTATTACGTCAAAATTCAATTTGTCCATATGGAGATGCGGACGTGTGTGTGTGCAATATATTGAATGCTATGAAAATTTCATGTAGCCTCATATATTTCTGACGCAGATTTTTTCCGCATACCACACAAGACTTTGAGCTCATCTTCCGAGCCCCGATAAATGAAATTTTATACACTTTTATTAAGCCCATCCCGAAAGGATGTGGGGAATTTAAAGCACGCCGTCGTAGGCAAAAATACAATTTATTACGTCATAAGTTATTGTAGCCGGAGCAGATACAATGGTTAACCCTATTTGCTATGCTTTTATCGCCATTCACTTTATCAGCTTTATCAAAGGACGCCCGGCCCTTGAAATATTTTATCTATTTATCTAACACCGATTTTATTGCATTCTTCCCCCCCCCCAAACTGGCACATCAACTAACCCCAAATCAAATAGAAGAAATCCCATTGAGCTTTTGAGCTTTTTGACACACTCTCCCGGATCCTGGGACTCCCGGACCCGAGACATTCGCCGAATTTTGATGGTGAATTGTGTGTGCAATGTTTGGACAGCTGCTGGGGAGCGAGTCCTTGGGCGAAGCGAAGCCCACTGCGATCCTTTGTGTGGCCATAAAAGCTGACATTGAAGCAATTTGGGTTAACTGCACTCGAGCGGAGTGAACGAGTGGCGAAATCAAAGTCAGCTTTATCACTTATTTAGCCCATGGAAAATGTGTCACATTGCTTTCCTTTCTTGGTCCCTTTGTCGTGGGGTGTGTGCCAAATAAATAGTGTTCAATATATTTCCCATTTTTTGTCGGTGGAGATGCCATGCTTAGCTGCACAAATGCCACATGCCACTGGCCACGCCCCTGCCAGCAGTCCCACTTTGAGTGTCATAAATTTATGCGCTGTTTTCGCTTGTTCAGGCGGCTTTTCCCCCATCCAAACATATATTTATATATGTATATGCTCTACGTGATGTAGCACAATGTCAAAATCAAAGACGCCATATTTTTTCCCAGCTCCTCCAGCTCCTCCTGCGTGGTGTCTCCTCGTTTATCGTCAAGCTTCGCACTTGAGTGAATTTGAACGATATTAAATGGCAGAACGCAAAATAAATAGCAAATGTCGATGCTTTAAGCTTGCTTCGCTCTATTTCAGGGCAGCGTTTCCGGCGCTTCCTCGAGGTAGAAACTAATTGGCCAAGATGCAGTCTTCCTTTGGCCGTTCCGTTTTACGACCGCCTCTGTAGCAATTGCAGCACACAATGTACGATATGGAAGAAAATCACAACTGACCATCCGGCCGGGGTCCATACATGTGGCTTGGTGGCCATTAATGGCGCTTAATGTGGCCGGGCCATAAAGACGGGCCAACAGCATGTCCAGGGCTAATGCCGACGGGAGGAAGCTGTGGCATCTAAATTGTTGCAAAAATATTTTATTGCAATTCTTAAACCCACCCACTACAGATCGTAAAAACTTGTTCAAATGCATTTTGTCGCTTGGCTGCTGCTGATTTTTTTATGATTGCGGTCTATCCGTCCGTCCGTCTGTCTGTCTTTCCGCCTCTCTGACTGGCAGCTGCTCCCTGCAGTTCTCAGTTCATCCTTCGTCCTTCAAGCTTCAAAACAAAAAAGAAACAAAACAACAGCAACAACAACAAAAAAAAAACCAAAATGCACACCACATGCGAGCCTGGCAACAATGTTGCTGCGGTTCCCTCTGATATTTTGAACGCCTGTCTGTGTCATGTGTATATGATTGTCATGCTTGTGGTTATTGAGGTTTCGCTGCTCATTCCAGTATTTAGCATTTCACACTTTCCTCAATCATCGCATAAGGGCTCTCAGTCGGGCGGCGGAAAGTTTTCGACTTTAAATGGCATTTTTTAATTGGTTTAATGGCAGACATGCCGGCAAAAAGACGGAGTAGCTGAGGGGCTCCGAAAATCCATTAAAATCAATTGAAAGTCAGAAACGGAGCTTCTACCCCGAAATCAACAAGAATTTTTGTCACGTACTTTGCCAGCGTTGCCAAAATTTATGAACCCAAAATTTTGGCAGGACATTAATTGATAAAAGAACAAGCTTATACAGGGACCCAGGTGGATGATAAATCGGCGAGAAGCTTGGGAAAAAATCTTCCTAAAATGTTCTTTAAGAAATTGGAACATGAAAGCGAATGCCCAAGTGCCCCTAATAACATTTTCGGGCTTACAGCATTGATAGCAACAAAAAGCAAATGAGTTTTCGGGGGGTTGGATGTTTTGCGGTTTTTGTGGCCAAAGGAAAGTGAGAGAAAGTCGGAACAACGAAGGAGTGGGCATAAGAAACATTTCTCTCCATGCTGATAATGACAGCCGGCAAGCCGGAGATGCATCCAAGCAAGCCTTGTTCCATGTTGCAGCCCCGAAAACAGTTGTCATTGCAGTTGCAGTTGCACTGGCTCGGGGGGTGGTTGCATACGATTGTACAATTACCAAATGGCCATAATTCTGCTCTGGCCAAAAACTAGAGGCCCTGTTCTTGCACTTGACTTGTTTATGCTGGTCTCGGCCGAACCGGAGAATTTATGCAGACAACAGTAGCAGCCCTTGCATAATGAATGGGTTACAAATGGGCTAGTCTGGGCTAGTTTGGTGCCTCGAGAATCATCAGATGTCGCCACCACAAGCGGAGAACGGCAAATGCTCCACGTTTCGACTCCAAATTGACTGCCAGAAAACTTCGACGTCTGTCAGTGAAGCTCCAGGGAAGCGAACTGGAAGTTTGGTGAAATACACGGAAAAAACTGGTGATTTTTAGTTGCGAAAACTCGTTTTTGATCAATTAAGAGTTGTACAGTTCTTCCATTCGATTGAATTTCTGCAGAATTATTTAATAGCTTTTGAAATATTTCACTAATCTTGAATACATATGTATCAAATGCTGTTAGTTTCTTTGACTGCACCTGAAATGCCATTCTAAAGTATAGAGGAACTACGTCAAGTGGACAAAGTGCTATATCACCTGAAACTTGCCAACACACCTGCTGCTGCTGCTGCTGCTGACTTTTCGGGCCAAGGGACGACTAATCATGCCGAAAGGACAGCGGCGGAAAGTTGCGGCCCCGTGTCATAGTTTAAATTATGTGCGAAACTTTGGCCAAACTTTTAATAGCGTCCACAGCTTGGCAATCGAACGGTGTAAACATGTCAAGCACTTTGGCTCGTTCTCTATCACAGCATATGCTCAGTGATTGGCCTGGGAGAGGTCCTGGGAGAGGACGGGGAAGGGATTTCCGGGAAATAGTTGGCCCAAATGCGTGCCTCGCATTCGAAAGTCCCGGAGGTAAATGAGTTTACCACCGCATTGCAGTCAAGCATTAAATTGTATCTCCCGACGAAAACTTTCATCGCATCTGTCCAAGGTATTCCACACCTTTCGCCAGGAATTTCTCTCGAATATCGACAGGTGGACCAATCCCCCAACTAAACCAAGTTGAATTCTTTAAAGCATTCCCAGACGCGGCCAGTGAACTGGCCAGCCGAACAGGGCTAATGGAGAAAAGTGGCCAACAAATTAGAATCCTATTAATAAAAATTACAGGCTCGGCCGGCAGACATCGGCAGTCTCTTTGTTGCGACTCCAGGGACTTGGCTTTAATGTCTGCCAGTAATGACAGACACCAATAACATCAGCGCAGCATCAGCATTGTGTTGTACACACAAATGGAGATAATTATCCTCCTCGAATGGCCATTAGGCATCGAGAGAACTTTCCGCTTTTGATAAACTCGAATTAATTACATTGATTTATGCCTGACCAGAGACCAGAGACCAGGGACCACAGACCAGAGACCAGAGAAGAGGGACCAAAGTCACGCGTGACTTATCGACACTTGTCTCGGGAGTGACACGCCAACGCCTCCGTGGATAGCGCACTTCCCCAGACATCCCCGATAGCCCAGACGTCCTTGTACCGAACAAAAGGAGATGTCCTGGCATCAATCAATGTTTTATAGCAATTTATCAAACTATTGCGCTGCAATACAATTTAAATTGTGGCCTAGTTTTGCGGCGGCACGTCCGCAAATAGCTTATTTTACTCTAGATGTTTCCACTTTATTTATGCGGTCCGAGTGTGTGTGGCATTTACTGAGAGCTTACACTTGGAAAATTTACACTTAATATTACTACTTAGAAATAAGGAACCTTGGGAACAACCTAGAACTAACCTAGACAATATTTTTTCGGAGTGTGCTCTTTTATTTTCTCAACTTTCTTTTTTGAGAAATCGCATCAACAATGTCGTGCGCATGTTTTGTCAATAATATTTTCCATTTGATTGATGTTCTTGCCATAAAAACCATTGAAATGTGCTTCAAATGGAGATCGAATATGGCTGAGCCGGGGGGAAATACTGTACAGGCAATACAGGGAAGCCATCTATGAGGGAACTGGGAGGAGACACACATCCCCGCTTATTGGGTTTGGGGGGAGTGTGTTCTCATAAAAGCGTCTCCAGACTTTGGGCTCCCGACATCGTCCATGTGACCGGGCCAGTGGCACTGTTACTTTCAACTAGCAGCTGGTGCTGGTGTTGCACAATGTTTTGGCTTTTATGGCCGCAAATTCATTGTTGTTGCGCTGAAGGCTTCCGCCTCTATCTACATCGCCCAACAATAAATATAGTTTATGCCCCTTGCGGTGGGTGGCATATTACACAATGTTTGTTGCGTCTACAATTTCTGGTTTATGTAAGGTCGCCACCTAAGCATAAAACGGCATTAAAGAGTTGGCTTTACGGCTCCTGTTGTAAGGACATCAAACGAGATCTGACCTCTCCGGAGCGAACGGAACCAAACGAAATAAAATGAAAATTTTAGAGAAAACCTTTCGAGAGCGAGACATACCACATTCTCACATTTATATCCCGAATCAAATATGCAATCAGCTCAAATAGAAGAATATTCATTTCGCATGAATACAGCAAAACAATTCCGATGGAAAACGAAAATTCCTTTGCACCGGAAGCAGGGCTTATCTGGGGCACACGGATTTATAGATATCGTATTTTTTATACCTTCTATTCCCTGTACTGCCCATCCATTTCGATTCAAATATGTGCAATAAAATTAGTTGTGTAAATGAAACAATGGCCACCAGTTCAAATGTTAGTTAGTTGCTTTCAAAACATTTGCGTTTCATATTTGATCCCACATCTTTTGTTTGGTCTGTTTTCGAATGGTCGAATGGTAGTTTTTGGATGCGGACGCGGAAATGGAAATATAAGATATGCATGTACGGCGATATTTAGATTTCCCGTTGACCATTCGATTTGGCCCGCGACATTTTTGTGTGAAAATTAAAGTGCCTGGGTTCAGTACCACCTGGCGTATGCGGAATATTTGTGCCCACTCGCTTTTTCCCCGTTTTGTTTGGCCATTTTCCTTGCTATATTGGATCGGCTACTACACAAATCTTGTTGGTATCTTTTTGCGGGAATATCCGTGTGTGTACCCGTGTATGTGGCTCACAACAGTCATGCATATTTTTAGAAATTCTCTTTCCCTGAAACTAACGCCGGCTCTGTGTCCATTGTGTTTTATTGACTTGAGCGCATAAAAGTTTCCGGCTTTACTTGGCTCTGCAATTCTCTGTTTTTCTTATAAGCGGCTTAAAGTTTAAGAGGGACTGCAAATAGAGTTAACTGCTCTGAACTTTGGCGTCAAAGTAATTAAAGTTTGCTTTCGATGCGGTTTAGGCAAGTACCAACCTTACCTGAGTGCGGGTTTTAGAAGAAGTTTGGATGGAAAGCAAAATTTGTTTACCTGCAAATAAAGTAAGAGGAAACAATTTGTTTAGTAAGGATTCAGAAACGATATTTCCAGATAAAGTCAAGCCCCAAATTATATTTATTTTCTTTGTCATTCTGCTCCTGTTTACTTCAATATCAATCCGCCGAGTAATTGAATCCGTTCCCAATTTCCTCCGGCCTATTTCCACAGTCGCTCAGAGATTTTATTTGATTTATTTAATTACTTCCTTAAAATCACATCAAAGTATCCATTTGCTTGAGTTTAATGAACGTTTACTCATTTTAGGCATTGGTCTTGAATTTCAATGCCCACAAGCTAAATTTAAACTTTGATCTGCTTAAGTTTCTTTTTCGGGAATTTATTTGTTTGCATTGGAGCCTTAATTGAATTACCTTTGTAGCAAATTTACAGCCAAATTACAGCCACTATACAATTTCTACGAACCAAAAATCTGTACTTGACACTAGGCGTTCTTTGTGATATTATTCATTTAAGGTTTTAAAATTAAATGGTTTATGTCGGGGAATTGGATTGCAATCTATTTTATTATTTCACACGCTCGTTTCATTTCAGCAGGTAGAAATTTTTTGCTCCACGTCCTTTCGGGCACCGCGTCGGGTTGAATAAGTCAGGAGTAGAGCATAGGAATTCCATTACTTGCATAATCTGAATTTGACGTTGGCAACAATCACAACAAAGGTGACAAAAGTGACAATGAGAAGCAGGAAAGCAGAATTCCCGCTGCAAGGCTAGCAAAAAAGTGCTTTGTAATCAGCTTAGAGCAAGGTGGAGCGGGCGAGAGCTTTGTTAGAACGATTCCTGATTCGCCTCGCTTTCTGCTTTCTGCACACCTCAGTCCCTTTTTAGCCAGCCTGGTCTGTTTGTTATGTAAACCAATTAGTGTGGACTTTGGGATTGCGTTTAACTTGGTTACCTAACAAACCCGAAGCCGTTGCGTTTATATTCTTCCAGGAATTGGGCAGTACTTGGGATACTTGGGGTCGCCTCAGTATCATCTCGCGCTTCAAACTGTATTTAATTAACTTTTATTTGTTTTAATTATCGCTTCACAACCAAATAGAAAACAGCTCTTATTGTATTCATCCGCCTGAAATAACTGGAATGGAGCTGGTGAGCTGGCTGGGTGCAAAGGATAAAGGATAAGGAGAGTTCGTTTCGCTAAGCCGGCTCTATTCTAAGCAACGTCATGGCCCCAACACAAAAACCAAACTGCAAACAGCAAAAAAATATGTATAAAGCGAGCGAAATGGCATAAAATATTGTAAAACAGAGCTCTCTGTTGCATTTAATTACATTTGCATAAGATGCAGCTTATCTGCCCCTCACCATGCCTCGTTGCAGCTATTCCATGCTGTTCGCTGAATTAAAGATAAAATTTAAGTTGCATGAAAACACTGAGCTTAGCTGCAATAGCTTTTCAAATCCAAAGCTAGGAAGGACCTGTTTGAAAGTATCTCCAGACTTTAATTAGTGCTTATTAATGAAGTTGCCGACCCATTTGATTACATTTTCATACAGAATTGCATGAATTTTTTTACTTAACAATCCGATTTTACATTCCAAAAACTGAACAATCCTCAAACACTTTTAACACAAAAGTCAGCCCATCACCCGCAGTCGCGTTGGCATTTGTTAACATTTTGTCCAAGCAATTTGCGAGAAAACAAAAAACTGCCAGTGTTTAACAAATATCCTGAGTGAAAAAAAAATCAAATAGTTTGCGCGTTGTTGGAGGCGAAACAAAAAGCTGGACCGGCGACAAAAAATTGTATAAATAAAGGCCAGTCAACAATCTCGCAACACGTTGCAAGTGTCCGTGCACATTTTTATCAACATTTCGGTGCGTGTTGGCCAGAGTATGGGAGTGGCACGTCCTTCTGATTAATGGCACTCATGTTTTAAAATTTCAGCTCCCACATTCCACTTTATTATTTGAAATTTTAACGATAAGGTTTCAAGCACTGCCCCGTACTCGGTCTCACCAACTAAACAGTCCATCTGGACCATTTCCAAGAAATCGGAAAAATCTCCTTTGTGCCTTGTCGAAAGATTAAGACCTGAATTATAATCGGTGTCCAGCCTCCCCCTGCAGGCAGGGCTCTCTCTTTTAGGAGCAATCTGTGCCAGCCGCTATTTACCTTACGTGTTCACATTTAGTTCATTTGTTTGTGCAGCTTCCACTCAATATGTTCGAGGAGCCGTTGCTGTTGTGGCTTATTTCATTATCCCGTACCACCCGAGTCCAAACAGGACTTGTATTTCTTTTTTCCCTCCCTGCCATCCTGCCCAGCTGATGGTGCAGGGACGAAGGAGAAAAGAGATCTCCGGAAGGTGGATTGCGGACAGTATTGTCCATAGTTTGGGCCAAGTCAGCTCGACTTGATTTGGCTTTGGGTGCGTGTTTGCCCAACCTGACCTCAGAACCCTTCGTCCTCCATCCCCCGACAGTTCCCCTTTGCCCCTGGTTGCTCGTGTAGCAATCAGGAAACGCCTAGAGAATTTACTGCCCAGTTGCTGGTAAAATCACAGTCAGTCGGTTCAATAAAATATACACATGAATGTGTCGGGCCCGGGCCTAGGCTTCACAGAAAGTACCTTCCCTCCTCTTAGAGAGTCCTTGGCAGAAGCTTTTTGCTAATTTTGTGCCCAGGTTTTTAAAGCAACTGGTCAGTGGCTGATAATAATTTGCCCATGCCCCAATTTCATCAAACAAAACAAGCTCCGCTTTCGTAGGTTGCAAACTCAATTAGTTGTCGGGAGTGAAAAATTCGAGGCCCCAAGGAAGCTATTTTGATTATAAACTTTTGTGAACTATGCGACTCAATTGTGTCCAAAAAAAAAAAAAACGCCCGAAATAGGAATAGCAGTTGGGAAGGATCCAAGACAAAAGCCGCAAGGAGGTCAAAAGTTAAACGAGAGTCGAGGACGTGTCCGTGGGTGTGCGATAAAATGTTCCCGGCAATGATGATGATGCTCTCCTAACAATTGCACTCTTGGCTTTGTAACTGCAGGAAAGCCAAGGACAATAAGCAGTAGTAATAATAGAGGAAAGTAAGCAATCTTGCTGGGGGACGTAGCTTGTGTTTGCTCCTAGACAAAAGTAAGTGAAATTAAAGTTTAAAGAGAAGTTTCATCCAAGTTAATCAATAAATAGTAATTGTTTACTTTTTTACTGAGGCTACATTGGTAACCAAAATAAAGCCTGATAAATGGAAAACAAGCCTCATGGCAACACCCGGCATATGCGTCATCCAGGTTTCGACCACATTCAGCGACACGTGCTTGGGCTTATCTGCGAAAACTTTGGCCCAGCATTTTTTATTGTCTTGCTCCACAACGAGAGTTTCCAGGATACCACCCCCTCCCCCTTCCCATCTGCCTGTGCAGGACCTTATTCTTCGGGACATTTATACTTGTTATGAGGCCAGCGCTGAGGGGACTCCAATCCAAGTGGCAACACTTGAGCTCAATTGTCTGAACGTTAACAAAGCGATCCCACGATGGCCGCAGAGGGATGCGGGATGGGCCGCATTTCTGGTTGGCTCTTAAAGGACTTATTCTTCCACCTGTTCTCACAATTAAATCATCAACTCGCCCCAAAAGTGAATGGACAAGTTCCATTGACAGGAGTCGAAAGCCTCTGAGGTTGGGGACACCCAATGGGTATGTTGATATTCAGATAAAGGTTGAGGCCATAAAACCATGCAACCAAAGAAGTTTTTGCAGTTTTCGGCATTTTATGGCATTTGTAGCAAAAGTTTTGTTTTTGTCTACTCCTCTATTGCTATTCAGTTTCTTGTGTCAGCATTTATGACTTTTCTATTTGTTTCTTCGGGATTTTATTAGTTTGTTTATTCGGTTTCACATTACTGCTCTCCTTTGTTTCTAGACTTTGAACTCAAAAATGTCCTAGTGGCCAGTTGATGAATTTAAACATACAAACGATCCCAAAATTTAACAAAAGCGTTGTCACTCTTTGAAGAAGCACTCTTCCCGAGTATATATAAGCTTTAATTAGTTTGCATTGCCGTCACAATCCTTAGTCAACAGTCGCCGACCCACACTGCGTATACGCAATTCGGGATTTCGTAAGGACTTAATTAAAGTTTTCGCTGCACCGCCAAACACTACACTCAGATAATTAATGCAAAATTTTTAACACGCATTAACAATTCCAAGTTTGTCGGCGCATAATAATCAACTCAAGTTGTGGAAAAACTTTCTCGTTTATTATCATCAGACGAGGTAGGAACCATATTGCACACACCTAGATTGCAATGCATCTTAATGAGCGCTGAGAAGCAAAGTTGGCCGGAAAAGTGAATAAAAAGAAAAGGTGGCAAGGTAGGCAGGCCAAATGATGGAGTACAAGTCCTAAAGTCCACTCAACCAGAAAAATTCCTTCTCAGCCCGAACTTCTGGGAGCTTCTGTGTTTGTCTGCTTTCACGCTTTTCAGCATTCAGTTCTGAGTTCGCCTCTAAGCGGCTTTAAGTTGGCGTGAAAATTGTTGGGGCAAGTTTTGAGTTTCTTTTTCGCCCATTTCGACCAGTTTCTTTGATCAATTAGAGGGAGGGCGGGAACGAGAAAGGGTCTGCCTCCTAGAAGATAGCAAAACATTTTTTTTCATTCCTCGTGTATTTTTGGCGGCTGTTTAAAAGTGATAAAGGTTGCCGTGTGACAGCTGGTCGAGCTAATAAAGTTTGGCACAGATTGCGTATAAAAATATTTGGGACTTGCAGGAGATACGAAAGAAATGATAATTTTTTTTAGACATATAGCCTTTGGATACATTTGTGAACCAAAGGCCTGGTGTCCTTCAGGTAACAGGTTCACTTTGCTGAAAATCCAATAAGCAAAAGACCACCCAGGCAGCCCGTCACCTTTATTAACTTGACCCTTGTTGAGCCGGTTGCACTTGACACGTTCCTTTGTGTCTGTCACACATAAAAAACTTCGGAAAGTGCGATAATTGTCAAATTATCGCATCAAATAGCCAACAAGGAGGCAGAGGAGATGCGAAAGAGGAACTTCGCAGATTAAATGGGAAAACCATTCGCTTCTGGACAGGGCAGTGGCGCCAAACTAATTGTAATGAATTTTTCAATTTTCCCAGCACGCACTCAGCCACACATCAAGGGCTTTGGATTCCCACCACGGTCTGGCTCTGATGAATGATGCGCACTCGTTTCTGTCATTCATCACCGAAGTCGGAAATAGAAACGCGTTTCTGCGGTCAGTGTTCGACTCTAGCCGCGCTGACCCAACAAGATTTTTCGACCCACTATCGGAATGAGTTTGTGGCTTGACTCCATAGAATTTGATGAGAAATTAACGAAGTGAAACAGAAGGATTCAAAGCCGCATCCCGTATTGGTAGCTTCGAATAATGGAACTTTTAAAGTGGGCCGATGTTTCTCATTCAATACCAACTCTTTTCAATTGCAAATTTTGCAATTAGCCAGAACGAGAGCGTGTGACCTTTGAGAGGCTCATCCTAGCCAGATAACCTGACCGTTTGCCAATTAGATTGCATAACCTTGGCCATTGTTAATTTCCAGTGAGGCTGGAATTGCTGTTTGTCTATTGCTATTGATGTATTGTTTTTCGCATCCTATCCGAAAATGAAATCTAATTACAGAGACCCCAGGACCCCGGGGCACGGGGCACGGGTATAACATGTAAACGACCTGTTTGCAGCTGACAAACGCAACTAATTGAAATAGCTTGCTGGGAATTTGTTGTGTGGCAGGGCGCTGCTTTTATTTGATCTGGGCAGGGGTTAAGGATGCCACTAAATGTAAATGCCACTGCGAATATTCCGCCCTAGAAAATATTTCAAAATGTATTAATTTGTAAGTCCCTTTTTCTCTTTTCGATTGAGCAGCACTTTTGCTAGAAGATTGTAATGCCAATCATTTGTGCAACCATATTTTTCCTCTTCACATTTAGCCTTCTATTCTGCCCCATTTCCATTCCACTTTGCTGTCCCATTCCGCCCTGCTTTGCTCAGCACTTTGCTGCCACTGCATCTCACTGTCTGCATATAGTTTTCCAATTAAGCGAAATAATACAAAAAATGCATCTAGCATGCCAAATCGTAATTTTTATCCAGCTTGTCATCTTTTCGGTGGTGGCAGGCGGGAGGAGGAGAGAATAAGGGGGACAATAACAAAATAAAACAATATTTGCAATGACAGCAGGGCGGGGAGTGAGAGTATCCGTGGCCTGCTTAAGATATTCAAGGCGCACTCATTTGCACATTTCCGCTCCGCTTTTTTCGCTTAGCGGAAGTGCTGCATACGCCATGTTGCGAAACACAGACGGAGAAGGCACTACTCGACAGGCCCTTCGTCCCTGTCTAGCGCGGTTTAGGGCGGTGCAGCGTTGACAATTTCTTCGCTTTAAGTGAACGAGGAGGTATTGCAGCCGAAACTCATTCTACGCTGCGCCATCTTGTCGCCGGATGCGAATTTATGCGTATTCAGCTAAAGGAAGGCAGGCGAAATGAGAAAAAAAACCAAAGTAGAAATTGTCTTGCCATTGCCTTTTTGTCCGTGTTACTTTTTGCATGCTTTCAGCTGATTTCTGTCCGCCTTTTCCAGCAAATTAATTGCGTAGACAGCAGACAGGATCCTGAAAAACTGCACCGAATGCACAGAAACAAAAGTAGACATTGAACCAGTACATCACACCAAAATACATATTAGTTCTGTTTTCACAACACACCTAATTTTCCTGGCAGTGTACAAAAGCTAAAGAACTACTGAGATAAATCCGAGACACTTTTTCATTTGGCATCTAAATTATTGTTTGCGTTTCTTAATTGAAAATTAAGAAAAGTTTCGCGTAGGTGTTCGGCATCAACTTTTGCCTTCTGCTTCTGCTTTTGTTTTCTGTTTTTTTAAGGAAAATACTATAAAGTTTTCTGATTTTCCAACACATATATCACATTTCCTTTTAACTACTCAACCACTTTAAAAGTATTGCCCGCCTCTGGGGAGCGCCTTCTTCCGCCAGAAGCAATTTATCCTTTTTGAAAAGGAATGTCACAGTGTTTCTACATACTCGAACGTCCTGTGGGATCGCCTGACAGCTGCCCCGGCCAAAAAACAAAGCACGACAAATAGGAGAAAACCCTTGATTTATGGCCAAAGGAAAGAGTTTCAACAATGAGTAATTCAGGGGGAGGGCCACGAGGCTGCGGATCTTCACTCCACGAAACATAAATCAAGCTATTTCATAATGCGCATAATAATAAATCGCATAAAATGTATAAAATGTAATTAATAACTTGCAATATCCTGGCCTTCAAGGCGCTGGGGTTAAATTCCGCCCCATCGCAATTAATGGGGTGAAGTCCTTTCCGCGTCCTTCGATTCCGTTTGACAGGCGCATAATTGAAATGTTCGCAGCAACTGCATTATGCATTAAAGATGCAAGTCCGATGATTTCGTGATTTTTAATGCAAATTAAATATTTAATTACAGTATTTTATGGCAATGCGGTGCATGCTTCGATGGTTTAGCTGAAATTCATTTACACACCAATGGCTCGGATTTGATAGCGGGTTTGTTTCGGTTTCGATTGAATGATAAATGAACCAAGCCTATTAAAATATTAGCAGAAATGCGGATAATTTACTCAGGGAATCACGTAACGGATGGGGGATACGCAAATATTTCAAAAAAAGGCAAAAACACCTGGTGTTGCTGCAGGGCACGGATTGTTAAAATTCGATTTGCAAACTAATAAATCGTCGCCGTTCGCTGATTTGTTGCATGCATCAGTGCAACGCCTTGTTGATCCATTTTCGCTGAAATGAAAACTCAATTGACTGCATTATAACCCAGGCAGGGGCTTCCAGCGAAAATCCAGCGATTTCTCATTGTGCAGGTGTATGCTTTCAGTTAGATTTTCTTTTCACCCGCTCACACATGTCCCGATGATTCGATTGTGATTTTGGATTCAGATTCGAGCTCGAGTACTGATTCCCACTCTGATTGCCCAGCGAAGGCAAATAAATTTACGTGCCAGCTCAAAGGCTCAAATGCCAATTGAAAATTGACTGACAAATGTGTGTTGTTTTGCTGTTTGGCTGCCATCTGGGTCTTAAGCGATTTGTTCGCAAACACAGATGGGTGAAGGCCCCCTATCATCCCCATCGTCCCCATCGCCCTAGCTGGCAGCCATCCAAAATCAACAATCGCCTTGAGTACTTGACCTTGTCCACTCATTAAGACAAACTTCAATTCTGTCTGTGGCAATGGTAATGGCACTAATCCAGTTACTTCACAACCACCGAGACACACTCAAAGACAACGTCGCTAATTATTTTTAAACTGCTCATAATTTGTCTAATGAGTCCTACGCCGCGACCTTCCAAGAGCCAAGCCATCTCCAAGTTGTTAAACTTGCAACAGGCGCAAAACTAAATATTATATTTGTTAGAAGGAGGGTAGTGGGTTTCTGACTTTTTAATTGTGTTCACACAATTCACACAATTCACACACAAGTCTATGAAACAAGACGGTGAAGTAATTACGGTGGCTCCTCCAACAAAGGACCTAAGGGAAGGACAATGGGAGAGAAACTCTTCTCATTTGTGGCACTCTTAAGCTGGAATACGAAAAGGAAAACTGTTATACTCCCTAAAAGGGTAATAGCCATACAACAAAGGACCTCAGAAACACAGGGAAATTCTCAAACAAGCTCAAAAGCTTTTCCAGCAGGGCTGAGACTGACATTCGAGTTTGCCGCTAGTCCTAATCTAAGTCGAGTAGTCCTTAAAACTTTGTTTATAGTCAGGAGCTATAAATTTGAACTTATACTCTGGAATAGATTCTGTATTCTGTAAGTTCGACTTTCAAAACTTTTAAGTTCAAGTTCGAAAATATGTCCCATAAATTTTAGAGATACAAGAAAATATATAAGTTGAGTATAAGTAGCTTTTGCAAGAATATAAGTTGGAGATAAAATGTCCTTAAAGCTTTCAGAGTAGCGTATAAAATAGAAAGTTATTCTAAAAAGCTTTTATAGAAGGATGATTGTATGGACCAGTTTTTAACGAAACATTTTTGTAGAGAATGTGTTTACAAACGCAACTTTTATAGGTCAACAGAAGAAATTTTAAATAAAGACATCACATTCCATATTTCTTTATTTTCTAATATTTCCTTAAATATTTACTAATTTTTTGAGAAAAAAAAATCATTTAGGAATATAGAATATACACTCTATTCCTTGTTTCCTTAAATCGTAACCGAAACTTTGTGGCATATTGGTCAATGGGAAAACTTTATTGCCACTAAGTAAGAAATATTCATACCAGCTTTAGGTTTGGCTCATTACGCTGGTCCTAGTGGCATTTAAGGACCGAAATGTTTTCAAAATTCGGCTACAGCTGCTGCCAAAAACTCGCGCTTCCGTACATTGTTGGATGCAAAGAATCTGCTTAGCTTTTTATACGCACATATTTTAAAGTTTTATAACCAAAGGCGGACACTTAAACGCAGCCATCAAAGGCACAGAGCCCTGTGGCTGGCTGCCAGGCTGCGGCTGATGATGATATTGATGATGAAATTGGCAAGTTTAGATGAGCACGAGAAGTTTGCCATAAACACTCGAGCTGTGAAATGTTTATATGCATGATAAAATCATAAAAAGAAGTGACTCGGCTTATTAAATGCACAACGGAAAAATTGGTGATCAAACAAGGGGCCAAGTAAAAGCGTGATTTTTTTGATGACACAAGTTTTGGTTGGGAAACTCCTGATGAAACTGCGCGTGAAACTATTTGGATGAGCAAAGTTCATTTATTAGAGAAATTTCTGGTTTCTTTTATGCAGAAATCTCGAGATGAAGTTTTCCACTTCGTCGAGGTTCTGCGGCAACTTTCATGAAAATTGGGAACTCATCCTTGATCACTTGCCAAGAAATGCTGAAAACATGTGTACAACTTTTTTATGCATTTTTCAAAAGGAGCATCTTGGTGCATCTTGTACTCAGTAAAACTTTCTGATAACCTAAAGTATGCGAAATTTTGAAAAGACATCTAATTGTCGCATTTTCCGCCGCGAAATTAACTCAATTCCAAGGCTCCATATTTAATTCAATTAGATTGGACTGAGTTTATGGGTTCTTTGCGTTGGCATGGGCGTGGGTGTGGGCGTGGGCGTGGGCGCGGGCGTGGGCGAGTGGGGGGGCGTGTTTCAATCGCCAAAAACTTTTTGACATTCGCATAATTTATGTAGCGCAATTTGTTCTGGAAGTGATCCGCTACATGCGATCGCATTGTTTGCCAGAGCAACATATTGCAGCAAAAAGTGCGCGGCCCATAAACAATGGCCAAAACCCAACAACCCAAACACACACACACACACTCCATTCACTCCAAATATGGGCACGCACGGCCATAAGTTGACCTTTAAAAGCAGACAACAGAATACACTTGAAATCATAAATTACAGGCCCGCTGCTGGGTGGTGCTGGTGCTGTTCCACACACCCACACACACACACACATAAGTTAAAACCACTCATACGCCCTGTTGGCCCAGGACACCTGCCAAAAACAAAAATTTAAATAAATTCACTTGTCAAATATATCGTACATAATTTCAAGTGCATTTTAAATCAATCGCATGTGCTACACTGCACCACGCCCACCCACGCCCTTATAAGGGGGTGTATGTGTATGTGGTCGTATAAAAATAAAGTCATGGAGAATGGAGAAAGTGGCAACCACTTGCTTGTTCGATATTTATGACAAATGTGGCCATGATTGCAGTGAGAGAAAATGCGCTTTACTCAAAGGCCTTGCTTTAAGGGACCCTAAACAAATCTGTCAGAATTACCCAGCTCAAGCGTAAACGCCAATATTTTTCTCACTGTGGCTTTGGAAGGGGGGGCGTGGTCGGCGAGGGCCGCCACGAGTGTTTGAGATTAATGGCGCGTCTAAAATGCTTCACGTGCGAAAAAATCTATAAAACTGACTTACACTCGCACCCAAACACACGCCAACGGACACACTCAGGTGGCTCCTGCCCACCTGGGTGGGGTGCACCTTCCACCACGCGTCCCTTTAGCCCGGTTTGGGGGCGCGTGTTTTTGACACTTTAACTGCGCTTCCACTTTGAGCATAACTTGCGTCACGCCTGTTGTTGCTGTTGTTTTCGGTTTGGCGTTGTCGCGACTGCTGGCGCTGGATTGTTGTAGTTGTTGCTGTTGCTGTTGCTGCAGCTTGTCGGCTGTCATTTTGCGTTTATTTCAGCCAGGTTGTAAATGGCAGGACTGTCATTGTTCAGGCGGTAACTTCCACCTGCACCACTCGCCTAGCCATCGCCCCCGCCACCGCCACCGCCCCTGCCCAGGCGACCCCAGACCGCTTTTCCTCTAAAAGCCATCATCGGCTGATGGTATGCATTTAATTTTAGAAAAAGACATTAAGTGGAATAGAGTTGTCTACTTGACGCAAATAAAGAACATAAACAAGGGTAATCTGCCCCATTTTAAGGGAAAAAAGGGCTTCCCCTATTGCTCTCAAGTCTTATTCTAAAATAATAACATGTCTTAATACTCACAAACACAATAAAGTATTTCCCAGACCGAAAAACATCACATACCTGGAATAGAAGAGGAAGGGAACTTCTACTAAGCTATCATCATTTGGATCTTATTCTAATTCCTTCAGAAATATTGTCTTATTTTCATAGTGAAAGACCTTGACCAAATCTCCCCAATCAGGCAATTCCTTGGAACGAAAGGGTGGAGGAAGGACATCCTAGGCGGCAAAATGTGAAGCAAATCGGCTTACAGGAAAGTATGGATGCATGGCCTCGGCATTTATTGAGTCTGCTGCAGCTGCATTTTCGACTAAGCCAATAAGCGTTTGAGTAAAGTGAAATAAAAGTGGAGAAAGGCTAATGCCATGTCTTAGCCTTCGATCCGGCCCCCTTGTTGCACTCGAATTTACTTGGGTATTTGCACGGCCCACTCACTTTTGTGAGTTGTTAGCTCCCAGTTGCCAGTTGCCAGCTTCCAGCTTCCTAGGCACCGTCCTCCGGCATCTGTCGTCACGTTTTAGCGCTTTAGTAGCTGCAATTTGTTGGAGCGTGCGGCCGGGCCAAGTGCACACATGCATGTGCAAATAACTTTTTACGGTAATGCAAATGAATGCCAATTTACGAGCCGAGACTGTAACCAAACCTAACCACCTTTCTCCCCACCCCCTTTAATCCCTCAAATCGCGTTAGTCGAGCCAATTTGCAACTCCGGAGGTGACAACTCAATGGATCTCCTTCGATCTCAATAAAACCTTAAAGCAATCTCAATAGAGCGAGAAATTGAATTATAGACACAAACATGTGAAAAAAAGCTTCATTAGTGAAGTATTTAGATGGTTTTTGTAAAACAGCAACCATAAATTAGATGAGTTTACTTCTCCAGGGCACAGAAATCACAACTATTTCCGTATTTATTTTTATTTAACCTGCATATTCAGTTTTGGTTTTAACCCCCACACGAAAAACCATGGCTCCTCCAGGGAAAGTATTTAATTTTGTAAATATGCAACAGCTTTCAGAGAAAGGCAAAAAACAAAAGGCAAAGTGGAGTGCTTCCGCGTCCCTGGAGCCAATAACAAATTCCTTTTTGGGCGCCATATTTTCGACAGGTGCAAAAACTATGGAGAACTTTCCCAAACAAGGGAACGTTTTCAAAAAAAACAAAAAGGAGCAACTGCAAGGGGAGGGCAATCATTTATGCTGCGCTTTGTGGAAGGCATTTTCACGGACTTTTTCACAGCTCCAAAACAAAGGCGGGCAGGACCGTATTTTTGGGGCTAGAATTGTCGATGCTTTTGTCGTGACATTTGACTGGCGTCGTGGACTGGCAAATTATTTAAGCTTAGACAATGTGAACAATAAGCCGGACCCTTCTACGAGCTGGGTGCGAGGTGTGTGAGGTCCCCAAATTCCAACTGACCACGCCCTTAAAGTGCCAGGGTGTTTGTGTGTGTGGCCATTTGTGCCTCCACTTCCACTTCCATTTCGGATTTGTCTTCCGTGTGGATTTTGTGTGTGCCCTTTGTCTGGGCGGCGGATGGGCCTCTGCAAGCATTATAAAACAATTTGTTGTCTTGACACCAACATGCCGGGGCCCGGCCGCAGTTAACCGCAGCTGACCCCACCTGAACCCTTTTGGCCCCTTTTCGGACGCCCACACACACACGCACACACACTCACTCGCCTATTGTTTGCTCATTGCGAGACAGGATTTCGCTTTGCTTCCGTTTTCCGTTTTGTTTGCGGCTGCCATTGGTATTTGTTTATTTGTGTAAACGTAAGTGTGGGTGCTCGGTGTTTGCCTTCCGTTTACTTTTTATACTGGAGCGGACTGGAGCACTTAAGTCCTGTTTATTTATTGTAGAGTCGCCGCTTAAAGCAGCAATCGATGTCTCAAAAAAGTTCCAATATTCTGAAACCTATACCTTAAATTAGTCATGGATGAATAAAATTTTTGTTGTGCTTATCAACCAAACACATTATGGATAATGTACCTTTTCAAATACTCTGTGTATTCTTCATTTAGGGATTCATGTACTCCTCAAAATTCCTTCCTCGGGTGACACTCCTGGTTTAAATATGAAATTAACAAATTCCTGTCTCTCCGCCAGCGCAAAGTTTCGAGAGAATTTCATCCGTATTATTAAAATTTCATGCTAAATCCTCCCATACACGCACACAGGCAGAGGGAATCCTTTGGCGCCCGCAAATTTATATGAAATACTTTCAGGCATTGTTTAGCATGGACACGGGAAACCCACGGGGACTAAGCGCATTGGATTACACACACAAATACGATCAACAATTGGAGTTACACTTAAGCCCGCCCCTAAGCTTATTACTACGAGAACGCCCGCGCTAAATAATAAAAACACAAATTTTGTTGATGAACTCAATTAGAGGCGGCGGCAGCCAAAACAAAGACGACAACACCGTCCTTTATTAGCCCTTTTATAATTAATTTTCAACTTTTTTTTTTTGCGTAAAGTCTGCTTTGCCCAGCCCGGCTGGTTTTATTTATTTGAAATTTGCTCAGGCGCCAAATGGTTGGGAGCTCGAAATTCGAGCGAAATCAAATTATGAAAATTATTTTTCTTTCTTTACAAATACACTTTCAATTAGTCAAATTGAAAGTTTTTGCCGAAGACAAAAGTTGGCCAAACTTCGGTGAACTTTAAAGAAAACACGCCAAGGAGATGTGTATTTGCCCTGCCATGGCTATGGGTCATGCTTTCCAGGACTCGTTGGACGTGAGGGCAGGCCATTTTATTGCCTTTAAAACTAGCCGGAAGTCGAGGGGAAGCGCTACGAAGAAATTGCAACTAAAACGCAGTCATGCTGCGCAGGATAATCCAAGGGATAATCCGTGCGCCTCTGCAGAGGAGCACTGCCATATAAAAAGGGATACAGGAACGCACAAAGCCCTGTCCCCCCCCCCCCCTTTTTTTTTCCAGGGGTCCACACATGTTCAATTTTATGCTAACAAAGCTTTTTTATTGGACCCACCAGCAATACTGGGCGGTGCTCTCGGTTCGACTGCAATTTCGCGGCCTTTGTAAAGTATTTTTTTTTTCGGCAGCTTTACGTCTGAAAAATTGAAATGAATTTGGTGCCTAGAGCATGAGTGAGTGCGTTTTTTAAACCAAAGTCGCTTTTTCATTAAGTTTATGGTTTTAAATGTAAACATATTGATGATGATGCTACAAAAGCCGAGCTTATGTTTGCTTTCATCAGATCGATCGGCAGTGGCAGGCTTAGGTGGAATAACTTTTTAAATTAATGCAGAGTCAAACTTTGGCGCCTGCCCTCAAAATAGTACCATTTCCATCGACATGGAAACAATACAAATCTATTAAAAGTATATTACAGATAATTGCTTAAAAGGGGATTCAGACTTGAGATGGAGATCATTGCCAGTTCTAGGTTACTTTGGAAAAATCAATTTCCGAAAGGGATAAAACTTCGCCTCGATGTTCGCAAGTTGTTTACCTATTTGCCAGGATAATCTAACCTGTCACCCTTCCACTCATTGCCGAAGAGCTGCCCCACTGAGTGGCACATGATTAGGGCAACTCATGTGCGCGTAGAACGCCGCGAGCCAAGTGGAGCACAATTTGCATATATATCTTTATGAGCGGACCCGAAGAGTAACCAAACTGGAAAAATAACAACACGACCCCACCGCCCACAGTTCGCCGAAAACAGCAGCATGAACAAAAAAGGCCAAAAGGAAAAGTAATGTTGGCAAAAGAAGAAAAAGAACGCAACAATTTTTCGGCGTGGCTGCTGATGTTTTATTTTTTATGCAAATTTTGTTGCATATGAGAAATTGCCAGTGTAGGGAAGGGAAGAGAGTGTGGCAGGTTGGGGAGAAGCCACCTCCAGAGAAGAGCAACAAAATCATCATACAGTATGTGAAGAACGAAATGTGCAAAAACTTTAATAAAAGACTATGAGGGGGCAAACCATAAATTTGTAGAGCAGGGTGCGACGTGCCTCTTCAAACAAAGCAACACTCAACGTCGTTGCCGCTCCAACAAAATAATTTCAGCTGCAACAAAAAACACCGTACAACACGATGGGGGATTTGTGGAGCTTTTCGGGCTGCTTGCATATTAAAAGTCAAAAGCGTTGAGCTGTTGAAAGGAGAGTGTAAGCAGCGAGGTTGAAATTTCTTCTGCCTTGTTGCATGCAACACGAAAAATGTCGTTGTCAACAATGCGACAACATGTGGAAGGTGGTCTCCAATCCAGTGGCGGTGGCAAGCTTCCTCCTTTATCAGCTTAAATTAGATGATAATCATATTTTAACATGTTTGCGGCATGCGGCTTGGCTGCATCAAAAATGTTTAATTTAATGCAAGTTACTTTCAGTTCATTTTTCCCCCCATTTTTCCCAAAGTTTAAGAACTTAATTGCGCTGCAGCCACTCCTGTGCCCAACACAGTAGTTACGCATTTCTGCCCTGATTTATTTCAACCTTTTCTTTTTTTCCCTTTAGTTGGTTACTTTTTCCGGTCGGTGCTTTGCTCTGTCTGCGACTTTATGGCGAATAAATCAAAAATGGCAATGAAATTGTTTCCGCTGCTGTTGCGGAAAAAGAAAACCAGCAAACTTCTAATTGGTAATTGCAATTGTGCACCGATGTTTCCTTCATTTCGTCGTGTATCTCTTGCCCTCGAGACTCGCAATGAGTCTGTGAATTATGTCGACAGTTTTATGCATCTCTTGGCCCCAATAAGGGGTTTCAATTTCAGCATTTTTATTCGCTTAAATCTCTAATATGCAATTGAAACATTTGAGGTTACTTCCTGCACTTCTCCTGCACCTGCTCTGGTTTTTCATAATTACCCATGTGAATGGAAAAGTGTTTTGACGAAAACCACACGGCAGTGACAGCTGCTGACAAATAAACAGACACACCGACCCACAGACGACAATCAAGCGGAGCGACAGCAAACAATTATACGCCATATTTCACGGGTGTCTTTGATTAAATTATATTTGCATCATGGCAGTGGAACAATTAAAATTCATTAGAGTTAATTACAGCCGCAATTAAGAGGACATTTTCATAACTAATTGGGGGTAATGAAAAAGAACAACAACAATGTGCACAGAAGTATTTTCATTATGTTGCCTCGCTGTATTTTCCTTGTTTGTTTTTCTTTTCATGAACACCGAGACAGGAATTTCCATAAAACTCCCATTACAAAAAGCACAGTTTCCTTCGGTTCGTCAAGTCCCATGTTAATCACATGGAACAACTTCATATTTGCGATTCTTATGCAGGCATTTTTAATCTTTATTAATGCCTTTTCAATGCCTCAATGCCTCAAGTGTCGGATAGAGCCTTAAGACTCTTCGTCCTGCCCATGCTTACACGGCACAACTTGAGGCAGACTTTGGCAAGAAAAAATGCCAGAGCAGCAGAAAAAAATTCCAGCAATTATAAAAGTGGCAACCGACACAGGAACAGGAGCAACAACAGGAAGAAAAAGTGGAAAGAGTCAGTCTAGCCTTGTTGGGACTTTTGTTTTGCTTCGTTAGCTGCCTTTTCCTTGCCGTTTCCTCGCGGTTTTCCCTGGCGCAAGTTTAAGTGGATTTTCATAATTTACGCGCTCTGCGCTCGCTGAAGAATCATAAATTATTACCCGCAGCCCATAGCCCACAGCTCGGCCACGCCTCTTTTCTCGGTTGTAACAATTGCATTTAATTGTAAGTAAAATATGTGAAAAGTTTGTGTTGTCTTCTTTTTTTTTTGGTGCCTTATGAAGCCGTATCGAGTGCTTAAAAACTTTTCCAAGTCTCCGAAGTCTCCGAAGTGGGCGGAAGCCCAAGCCCACCGCCACCGCCACCACCTCCACCCATCCTGACAGCGACATGTTGTTTTCATGTGATTTCCCTCTGTCAGCAGCAGCTGTCTGGGTGTCCCGGTGTCTGGGTGGCCGGCTTTTTTTGTTTTGCCTTCATGATGATGATTTTTCAGCTTGCGATTCCTATGTTTGTCTTTCGTCAACGTTTATGACAATATAGCCCGGCAAGCTCTATCGTCAGCGCCATTCCCATTCCCGTTCCCATTGCTCGGGTACTTGGTACTCTACTTTATGCTTTTATTGGTTACATGAAAATATTTTCTACTACCACCACCCGCCCAGTTTCTTTTGGCGTTGCCTTCCCAGCCACAATTGTCAGCCACAGAAGTTATAAAGTATTTTTCCTTGTTTTTTTTGTTTTGCCAGTAGTGGGCGGGCAGGAGCAGCTCCAGCGACATGTTTCCATAAAGTTTTTAATTAAATTGTTAGATTCTACATTGACACTTTGCTCAGTTTGTTTCTTGGGAATGTCAAGCAAATTGGGTTTCCGGCAGGCCCATAAAGTGTGCCAGCCATATCTTGGTATAATATGTTGGATTCATAACTCCGGAATTCGTGAGTTACCTTTAATGCGCAGTTACCACCATTTTTTTGGCAGCTTTAAGCACGCACATGACCAGCTTGCTAGGAAACGATGCTGCCAGCTAAAGTCCAGAGGACCTCTGGCCAGTCCTGACCTCCTCCGATAAATGTGCGAAATGTGCACGCCTGGGTAATATTTTCCACCTCCCATAGAGGTGGCTGAAAGGGCTGGAAGAGGCGGTTGGCTGCGGTCCCATGATAAAGTTGACACTTTATGCGTTTTGGCTCAGTGTCGACAGCCTGAGGCTAGAAAATGCAAAACGCCATGCCGGAAAAAGCGGAAAAACTCCGGTCTCACGTGGGAGTTTTTGGAAGTTTTTGATTTTAGCTATCGAACCATGGGAATTCTTCAAAAACACCCCAACTAGAACGCTTTTTCCATGGAAACATTAATACCAACTAAACATTTTAATCCGCCAACAAAGCCAAACAGGTTTTACTGCTAAAAACCAATTCCAGACTAAACAAACTCTTTTATTTCTGTCTAGAAAACAATTCGTACTTTTTGCATTACGTTTTGGGCTCGACAAAAAATCAATTGAATTCTATGAGGACACTTGGCGTATACGCGATTTCAGCTACTGACCTGGTTTCTTTTTCGGCTATTTAGGGAAAATGCGATTTGTGTGGCGGAAAAAAATTAATTTATTTGGGTTATTAAATACCCAACACGGACGCCGTTTTAATTACCCCTATTAAAGGGAATATGAATGTAGTTGCGTTCGAAATGTGTGCCAAAAATGTCGTATTTATGTTATACTTTGGTGTTTAGCACTTTGCCAAATTAATTAATATTTAAAAGATAGGCTCAAACTGTAGTGACGTTGGGGGCTTTAATTAGAGCTGTAATGCTGACATCGATGTCAATTTAGCTGAAATGTTTTGGAAAATCCAATAGACGATTTAAATGACTTTTATAACTGTTACATTTTGATGCAAATGTCGAGTATATTCAATTGCAATGAAAGTCTGTTTCTATGGTTCCCTACATTCCCTACTTGGTGTGGTCTGGTGCTCTTCAATTTTGAAGTCCTCATCAGGCTGTTTCAACAAAAGCCGCTTGCTCAATAATTTCGAGTGCACGCGTGTTCAAATGAATTGAATTGGATAATTGAATGCATGAGTGACTGACTGGCTGATTGACTGGCTGGAGTTGATTGAGAGCTGCAGTACAGCATGCCATGCCAGGCATTTTCCCGCTCCCACTCTGCATTCCTCGATATATATTTTTCAACATTTTTTTGCCAGTTCGTACTTTTGGGGTTAGGCATTGCAACGTGGTGGAGCGACAATCGCAACGCCTTTCAATCAAACGCTGCACACAAATTCCCAAACAAACTGACAGTTGCCCCGCCCTCATCCGCCCCCAACCACGCCCTCTCCACCGCCTCCGGCTCCGCCACCACCAGCTGTCAGTGCACGTGACAAATGCCGACAAACGACGCTCGTCCTACTTCCCTTGTGTATCTGTTTCGGGGTCTTTTTGAATATTGCAGTCATGGGGGGGTTAAGAGCGAGCACCTATTCCACCTAAGGCATTTCTGCCCGACTTTGTGCGGCACTAATTTGTGAACTATTTCCTATACGATATTTGGCAGGCTGATTGGCCATCCTTAAGCCTGACTTTGCCCGAATTTAAGACACACCTTCGATATGATTAATTTATGCAAAAAGCAATCATCGCAGCCAGGGTAATCATTAATGCGCTGAAACGGCGAAGGATAAATCAAAGGAGCAGCACCAGCACCAGCACCAGCACCAGCTTTCCCTTGGACAAATTTGATTGGCGAAAGCGGCGCCAACAAGTAGATTTCCATCAAAAGGCCAAGGCTGCCCACGACTGGACGGCAGCAGGAAAAAGTAGATGCCCGGCGGCCCCCGCCCATTGGCTGTCATTAATCATTTGGCCCCAAAAAGGTGCCGAGCAGTTTGAGGGTGACGTTAATCTCGGGAGAAAAATTGTATCAAATCGAAACCCTGGATACCCTACTGGGCGATAAACACGGCTCCAAAAACAACTTGGGGCCGAAAGGTATTGGACTTTTTCGGATTTTGAGCTTCGTAAACAATTAACGATGGCCGTGTGGCCATGTGGGCGTGGCACGTTTTTGCCGGGTTGCTGTTGCTACTGACTTTTGACACGTGTCATTTACGTTTGGAAGCGTCGACAACAACACCGACAACAACGATGTCAAAGTGAATGAGAATGAATGACAAGGCCATGTTAATGGCTATCAGGCCGCAAACACACAACGAGCCCAGTCCTGTTCCTGGCCAAGATGCCAGGTCCAAAATACCTGAATTCTTGTGGCAATTAAAACATTCCTTGCTGAGCTTAAGGCCTTAGGGGAATGTTAATTGAGAATGTCCGACCCTCTGATTCTGGTGCACTTAGGCGTGATAATTGTATGATTGGGAGGCTCGAAGGACATTAAAGCTTTAAATAACACATCACATGATAGCTTTATCTACCGGTGACCTCTAAACGCTTCCTCCTCTATAGCCCAGGTGGGCTGTCTCATCAGAAAACGCTTAGGCGGTGGCCCCCAGCCTTTCCCGGCCAGTGTTATGCCAAATGGGCAGTTCTTCTTCTACGGGCGGTAATTTATTTGCACTTTGATAGCAACAAGATGCACCCGGGGAGTGGCTGGGATGCGCCAGGACCAGGGTTGAGGGTGGGCTGCCATCCACTTATAAATCACCGAACGCAGGAGCAGATTCCGCAATGCTTTTTCTCCTGTTGTGGTGGCGACTGCCACTAAGCAGTTTATTGAAAAGTGGACCCTGAGTGCGGCGCCATAAATATCAACTCAAGTGGGCGCAGGCACGCCCATGAGGGTGGCCTCGAAATGCTGCCTTTTAAAGCGTCCTTCTTTAAGGATCAATATTTATCAAATAATTAAGTTGGCGAAGTGAATGCAGTTGCTTGGGAAATGGATGTCAAGGTCGAGACAAAGTGCATTAATATTGCTCATCAAAAAGCACTCGGCACTCCCATTCAACAGATTCGCACTTTTGATAGCCCGGCGGAGGTGTCCTTCCGCTTTACTCTACATGAGATGCATTTCATTGCATTCGCTTCGATGGCTGCTCAACATGCTCAGAAGCGCACTCGAAAAACGCCATGAGCAGCAGCCGAGGCTGGATGTTAAGAGTCCTTCCCCATTCACACAAATTCCCAAGCACGCACACACACGCACAGAGAGGGGGATGGGTTGGGTTGCAAACAAGTTCAAAGACCTGCCAAAAAGCCGGCACTGTTGGCACTTTTTCCGAAAACACCCTCAAAATGGCCAACATGGGTTCCACAAGGGGCACACGGACATCTTAGGGAGACCGAGAGTTCGAAAATCTCTATAACCCGGAATCCTGGGGCTCTGTTAGAAAGCGTTGGCAAGGAGAAAGTGGACACCATGTTGGCTACACCTTTCTTGGCTAACACACTCTGGATTTTAGCAGGATTTCCCCTTTTCCCGAAGGGAAAGGCTTGTTCATGGTTCTGTGAATTTTCCGACTTCGAAATGTTATTTAACAGCGGGGAAAGTCCTTCGGAAAAGTGAGAGCAAACGCGAGAGAAGTTGGTTGCGAATCCCGAGTAATTAACGAAGTTGCCACTTCGTTTTATCACATCTCGGCGTGTGGATTTTAACCTCGTTTCTCCAAAGCCGCTTGTTACTGCGTAACCTTCTTCCCTCTTTGGTATTTTATGTTTTTTTTGTGATGGGTTAGCAACTTTTTGTTATCTTTTGTTGCTGCTTTTGGTAGTAGTGTTGCTGCTGTTGCTGCTCTCGAGTCGCAAAAGTTGTTGACAGGCTTCTCGACGCAGCTCAGCTTGAAATAGTTTGCATGAAATTAAAATAATCTCCAAGATTTATTGCTCTAGAAAGCGCAATTGACTCGGCTCGCCTGTGCCGCTGAGTGTCTATTTTTGGCCCATTGTTTTTAAAGGCTTCTCTGAGCAAGCTTTAAATATGGTAGCGGAAAATTTAAGGCAATTGCCTGTCGTTGGCGGAACGTTTACATATTTTGTGCTGTTTTTATCGGGGGGCCAGCCAGCTAACCAGCGAACGTAGCAAACGTAAATTGGCCCAAGAGCCTTTAGCTTTGTTTAATGGTCGAAAGTACATATTTGCGTTTACTTTGGAGCCCCCACTCCCCACTTAACCAGAGTCCTGGCCCAGCATTCCTCCCGTTTCGCTTTGGGCATTTCTCAAGACGTTGTCAGCTCTTGAGCGCCGGAGAAGCAATAGTGAGTGGTAAATGCAGCTGCCACTTTGGGGCAACTTGTTGTTGACTTGTTGCCATTCTGACCATTCGGAAGGAAAAGCGGAAATGAAGTTGGCAATGCGGAAATGCCATTTTTCATGATTTCTTCCACACACCCATGCACACATACCAATACCCACTAGAATTTGCTTGGCTTCCTCTTTGTTTTTTGCCCCAACTCGTCCGCCTTTGGTCAGGCGGGGGTGGGGTTTGCTCCTGACAAATTGTTTGGCGTTTCTGGGCTAATATTAACAGTGTATATCCATCAACGGAGACCGACTGCATCTGGGGATAGATTCAACAGTCTGGAAATTGTCTCACTTTCTTATTTCCAGTATTAAATTCCTCTATGGATTATCCATTTGTAAGGAACTTCTACTTTTAGTTGATAATCATCCAGCATTAGCAGGCCGATTCAATTTACAACCAATATTGATGCTATCCTAGACTATTTTAATGTCCTTAACCGAAAGTTCAATGTCTGGCAGCCAGGATTCTGCCCTGCTCGGCATCGATCATAAATGATGGAGTGCGGCAATCAAGATAAATGGTTCCGCCGAGTGCCATCGGAGCCAGGGGCCAAAGGAATTCACGACTCGACGGCAATTTATTGTTGAACTTGATGACATCACGGCGTATGCGCAATGTGCGACGAGAGCAGTTTAAAGTTGCAAAAACAAAAAATCAAACAACTATTTACAAATTGTTGTGACCCTTCAAAAAAAAAGTCATAAATTGAATGGATGGCAGGACGTCGCAAAGGATGCGGACGGGACATGAAACCATTATCGCGTATGAAACGAGAGTGTAGAAACCGTTTAGAGCATAGTTCCCGGGCTAAGGGCGTATAATTTTGGTGTATTTGGTGGGTGTGGCCGCCTCCAATTTTATGGCATCCGCATCCAACATTTTTTACGAGCACTTATTTCCGCCCCAGAAATTAGACAACTGCTTGGAGCCGTTTATGCCGAAAGGGTGTTGCCATCAAAAATGTTTCCCAATAAGTGGAGGAGTCTTGTTCTTTTTGCCTCGGCTTCTCTATCTCTGGGAATTTATGATGTGTGTAACAATCGGGCCATTGTTGGGGATGCCCTTGGCCATTCACTGGAGTATGTCATGCAAATTCTGGTTATTTTATTTAATGCGATTTTTACGAGTGCCCGAGAGCCGTGGGCCGAGGAAGGACCTAATTTTCCCCGGGCCATGTCAGTGGCTCAATACCTAACTCCTGGTTAAATAATAATTTCTATCCCTATTGGGTCCTTTTTACTTGGGTCCTTGCAAATAGCCCTACGCATTCAGTGATGCCTAAAATTTAACTTTCCGACATTTGTCATGTTTTGTTTGTCTGCTGTTTTGGTTTGGTTTTCCCGCTGGCGAAATTTATGCATGAGGAAGCCAAAAGGCTGGCGTGGCCTGGGATGGCTCGGGAGCGGTGGTTTCGGAGTACGTACGTGCAGAGGCTGGCTGCTTTTAAGCCTAAAAGATATGCATAACTAAAAAGAGCACGTTCCGGAGATAACAAAACAACAAACGGAAAGAAAAGCTTAAAAAACAGGCAAGAAAAACAAGCCATTGATAACTGTATCTGAGTATCTATGAGCTTTGGTCCTCCGATTGTCTCTGATTGTGCGTGCGTGTGGGTTAAAGGATATGTTTGTTATTTAGCCAAATGATTCGTTCTGGGCCATCGGCCAATGAAGCGGAAAGTGCAGGCCGTAGCCCGAGCGCAGCTGTGACAAAATTGTTGCCATTTAAATAGGTCGCCATCACAAGGTCGCCCCGTAAAAGGAAGAACGCTCAAAGCCAAAGAACAACAAAGGCCAAATAAAATCTGTTTGCCCGGGTCTAATGCAAAACGGAATCCAGGGAAACCGCATACAATGGTCGCTGGCGGGAGCAAAAAAATACATCAACTTGGCCATCGGGGAAAGTGAAATAGCAAACAAATGCAGTCAGAGCACTGCAGCCTGAAAGCATCAAGGTACAAATATCTGCAAATAGCACGAAATGCAAACGAAAGCCAATGCGAAGCGCTAAAAATGACAAACAAATATTAAAGCAAAGTGGAACAAAAGCCAGTATCATGGCAAGAAAAGTCCCAGGCTTGATGGAAATAAATTTAATAAAATGGGAAGAGCACGCAAAGGGATTTTGGCCAACAAGTATAAATAAAAATAAGGTGCTTTCTCAGGGAGCCCGTCTCCTCAGCCAAGGAGCTTTAACTCGAAAGTCGCAGCAGAAAAATATAAATTGAATCATTCAATATATTGTCTCGATTTGAATTCTCATTTATTGAAAACAAAGCTCAAAGTCTTAACACCATTAATGAGATATCTTTCTAGGTATTTTGCTCAAGGATTTAATCAAAAATTATTCAAAATGTAGACATCCTTGTGAGTATTCGATCGAATAATTTACCAACAACCTACCAAAAGCGTATTAACACAAAACCTCAGCAAATTTGATTGTTATTAAAATAACTTTTATTCAAAATAACATCGAAATGGAAAAATCTAGCTTTTCCGAATGCCAAACAACTTTTCACCAGGTACATCGTACCCCGAACTGGTATGCCAAAAATTCACATATGTATATATATTTATTTCCCCTCTTGTTGCCGTGTAAAAAACAAATAAGGCAACTTCAATTAAAAACAATAAATAAAAGTCCCAAAAAGTTGGCATCAGCAAAAGTCGAAGAGGAAAATGAAAACGAACATGGAACCGTAACCGAAACAAAATTGAAACGAAAGCAAATCATCTCAGGGCTCTGGCATTTAACAATAGTTTATGGCTTTTCTCCAAACATGATCCCTAACAGCGGGCTGCATTTGTTCTGGCGAGCAAGAGTACGAAACCGCAAGCTGTTGCCACAAAATGGGCTAACAACGAAAAATTTAAACCTCCTGGAAGGCCCAAAACCTTGCCACAAATGCTCCCTCCCTCCACCCGTTCGTTCCTATTTCCTCAGCATGAATATCAATATTTGCAAGCTCCGGTTACTGTTGTAATTTACATATATCTCCTCGCCCGCCTGCCCCCCAATGCCCCTCCTCGTTCAAACAAACATGAAAACTTTTTAATTTTCGTTTTCATGGCCAACATGGCCGCCTCCGCCACCGCCGCCGCCTCCGCCTGCCGTTGCGCGTTGATTGCACATCATTTTCAATGTGCCGCCCTGAAAAGTATCCTACCCAAGTCTATTTTTCCGCCGTTTCCATTTACCACGGCTTATGTACGGCTTAGCGATGTATTAAACAATTGAAAAGCATTTTCGCCGAGCGACGCAACAGAAAAAATTCGAAAATCAACGCTCAGCGAGAGGAAAAGGCGTGGCTGGGGGTCACGGGGCCGGCCCTGGAAAAGTGGACAAAAATTGATTGCCATTTCAGGGGCAATTTTTAATGAACGGCAAATAACAATGACGCCAAGGCTTAGCCATAAAATTGTATGACAATTGAAAAAGGAACACAAGTTACAAATCAAATTTGGAGAATGACATTTCCCACGAATTTAACAAATTTCTTAAATTCCCACGAATTTAAAAAATATCTCTAATAAAGATCCTTTTAAGAGACAATATTACTCTATTTTGTATTGTTTCCTTATATTATATTGTTTCCTTAGCGAAACCCTGTTTTGTGTTAAATAATCCTCCAAAATCACTTCAGTTTAAATGCTTTCATGTTGGGGACTCTAGGCCCCGTCAACAATCCGCACCTATGTCAAATATTTTTGCAACCAGCTTAGCCATTCAAAGTCAGGAGGCCGGCTGACGTAAAATGTTTTTGATGTCCGCCCCGCCGAATGTGGCAAATGCCTGGTCAACATGCCGCATAAATGAAATGCCCCAAATGCACTCGACTAAACACACTCGCCCGCGCCACTCCAAACACACACACAAATTCGTTGGCCAATATTTGTTGAACGAATTCGTTTTTGGTTTTGGGGAATTCGAGGCAAATTTATTTGCTGCCATTTTCGGTCGCACTCAAGAACACAACATTTTGTAGCTAAACTATTTTATGCATTTTCCAATCTTAGCGCGATACAACTTCGTTGCTTTGCATGAGCGGAAAGTTGAAAAAAGATACATAATTGAAACTTGGCTGGCCTTGCGAAATTGTGGTGAGCGGGCTGGGTATTTAAATGTTTAAAAGTCTCCAACAAACTTTTGGATCTAATTTGGCTCTTCCCAACCCACCTTTGCATTTAATTTTTGGCTTTGGGGTGATCAAGGTAGACTTCAATTTTTTCACTTACCTGAATTGGGTCCGTTGCTGTTGGGACGCGCCGAGGGAGCACCGTCCCGGGCCTCCACCTCGAGGGCGTAGGCGCCCTTCTTCTCCCTGTCGAAGACAGTTTTGGTGAAAATTTCGCCGCTCTGCAGGTTGATTTCGAAAAACTCCTTGCCCTCGTTCCGCGGCGAGTCGACAATGTAGTAGTAGACCTGAAAGTTGATACACAACACACAAGACACTCTGCTTTATTTCCGTTCGGTTTTTTGGTTAATTAAAACATGGTCCTGTTGCCCTGATGCCAACACCCTGGCACACACACATACACACACGCACATAACTTCAAAAGGAGACAAAGTTAAAACATGACTCAAGAGTAAGGAAAGTGAGAAATTTAATTACTGCTTCGGACATTAAAGCAGAACGATGATGATAATCAAATCCTGAGACCTTTCAGGGCCGCATAGCGGGTCTGCGCCTGGGACTATAAATGAAAACGCTAATTAGTGCGGACATTTCGCGCGTACATGCAAATTACTTGGCTTGAGGACACAAATTGTGGCTGGCTGACTGGCTAAAGGAACAAAAAAAAAAACAAAAGAAAACAAAAAAAAGAGCCTGACCAGCGCCAAAGTGCCATATTATTATAATAGCAAAAGCGGTTTGAGGGGCTCGTCTGAAAGACCCAACACAGACGATCCCATTCCGACCCGACCCGTCCTTGGCTTTCCTCTTTTCATCACAAAAGACATCGCCTGCGGTTCTGGATTCTGTGTCCTGGGTTCTGGGTTCTGGGCTCTGCATTTTGCATTAGTTTTCCCCCATCAGGTCCTGTCCTCGCCCGCACTTTGGACTCTCACCAAGGGCTTAGCACACACTTGGAAGGCGTGCAAAAATGTTAACTCTTTGACATTTATTAGCCAGCTGCCAGCTGATGGCCAAATGGACGAAGGACGTGGTCAGCGAGCAGAAAAAAACAATTACAGGGGCGTGAAAGGGTCGCCGAAAGAGGGATGAGATAAATTTAGGTGGGTGGCCAAGACGCGACGATGGCCATGCTGATAGTAATTTAAGATGTTTAAGGAGCTTTCGTTGCAGAAGGACTTTTTAACTATCAATAAAATCTTAACAAAACCGTTGAATGTCGTTTAAATACGGGTTTGATTTGCCCCATCTTGCCACCTGTCAGTCACCATTTTCTGGGTCGTTTTCTTTCGATTTGCAACTCTTCATTGTCAGCGCCATTAATTTGGTCGCAATCGTCTGGCATTTCCGGCCAAATTCCCCACGCCCCCAGCTCTCAATTTAACTCCATTTTGCAGGACGACCCGTCCGTCGAATGGCTATGGTACTCACCTGATTATTTGGGAATGTGCCATCCTTGTCGATGGCGTTCACTTGTGTCACTTTTGTGCCAATCGGTTCGCCCTCGAGGACCGTTTCCTGTTCTCGTTCGGTGAATAACGGTATTTCATCATTAACATCCTCGAGCATTATGTAAACGGTCGCTTCCGATGCCAATTGTTGGGCCCCGTTGTTCTATAAAGTGAAACGAAACGAAGGAAAGGGAAAAACCAATTTAAAAGGGTCTAGCAAATTGTTGTGCACGAAGAAAAATATATTTCCAATATCAATATTATTTATTATATTCCCAATAAACTATAACTGTATACCTTATAAATAACTCTCCCCTATTGGAGTGTTTAAAAATAATCCAATTTATGAATAATTTTCCAGTAAATTGGCGGTGTTTTTTATTTGTGTAATTTTTTTGCATAACTTTTTTACTGGGCTCAACTGTTTGTTTTTTAACTAAGCCATAAAAAGTCTGTGTTTAATGAGTGCCCTTGGTGCTCTCGCCAAATATTTGTATATTACTCTTCAATAAAAGTTAATCCCAGCTCTTTGCGTTGATTAAAAAATTTCAGAAATGCTTTGGCTAGAGCAAAAAGTGAACAATATTCAGTTGAT
Source organism: Drosophila varians (assembly GCA_018150405.1). Lineage (NCBI taxonomy): Eukaryota > Metazoa > Arthropoda > Insecta > Diptera > Drosophilidae > Drosophila > Drosophila varians. The sequence goes on from JAECWK010000125.1 coordinate 6,048,472, forward strand.
TGATTGATTAAACAGCAGCCATCAATCAATAAAACAAATCTCATTGGCAACTTGTCATTCATTAGTTATTTTATTGGCAAGAATTTGAATTGTGGCAGCCAGCTGTTTCGCCTAGTTAATATTCCTGCTCCAATAAGTTTATTTACATTTACATTTTGGCATTAATCAAGGCATAGGATATCAATAAATATAGGAACACATATTTACACCAACATGGACTATAACAAGGCCACTTATGTAAACTAGCACCGGAACAAACTATTTATTCTCATTCCACTTTTCAATGCAAATAAATCCGTTTTGCCAAATAATTGGCTAAGGATTTTGATTGGTTGTTATGGAATATACTAAAATTTTCAAGGGCATAAGTTTTAATAGATTTTGAATAAATTATAAAATAACTATATTGATCTATGAGTTGAAATCCATTTAAGCCAAGTACTTTATATTGCCAATTTGTTTTTAACGTGATACCAACCGCAGGGAAACTAAAAAATATATTTGACATGTTTTTCGACCACAAAAATAAGGAAAATTTGTAGATTAAAAATTAATCCAAATAAATTGTCAAACTAAAGCGCGAATGTTTAAACTTTTATGGCTAACGAAAAACCGCAAATTATTTTCCAAACTCAGTTTGGAAATGTTTCTTCCCCCCCCCCCCCCCCCCCCCCAAAGGATGTAAACCCACCGGGATCCATTAGCTTTTAGCGGGTCATTTGCACGAAATGAAACCTTGTGATATTTAATTACCTAAACATTGGATACAAAATGTGGAAATCTTTTTGTGCAATTGAATTTTTATAGCATTTCATTAGGCGGTTGTGTCGCGGTGCCCTGCGGTTGCCACGGAATTCGCATTAATAATTCAGTTGGCGGTTTAGTTTGTCTGGCGTACACAAATTGTCCTTCGCAGGAGCGCTGAATGGCCAAACTAATGAGGCTACCAGTGCAGCGGAATGCTAAAACTTGACATTGATTGGGAATGCAATTGATTACCGTTCAGCCACCAACTGTCTATCAACCATTCGTCAGTCATTCAGGCAGTCAGCCAGCCAGCCAAGCAGGCAGTCTGTCAGTCAGTCACTCAATCAGTCAGTTTCTAATGAATTCGACGGCAACCGGAGCCGGGGGCCGCATTTGCATTTCCCAACCCGAGGGCGGTGGGGCGGGCAAACCCGCGCAAGTAATTAAAACTTTTCAAATCAAATAATTACAAACGTATTTTGAAGTCATTCTCAAATACAAAAGTCAAATACATGTCTCAGGCCCTAGCGCCTAATTGAGCTTAAGAAAGCTTGAGAACTTTCGGCTGTCTGGGTTTTGCTACTGTAGAAAATATTTTGAAACTTTAAATTGAATTCGTTTTGGTTTTTTTTTGGTGTGGTTGTGGCAGGACCAGGACTTACCTCAACTCGTATGGTTAGATTATATTCCTTGATGCTTTCGTAGTCCAGCGGATGATTCACCTTTATGTCCGCCCAGGTGTCTCCGTTGTCCGGTCTTTGTTGCAGGTAGAACGTGTGAAACTTGTTCGTTTGGGCCGTGGACCCGGGCATCAGTCGATAGAACACTGTGGGATTCCCTTCGATACCCGAACTGCAGACGTCGAGGCCAAAGGTCAATTTCGGAGTTAAAAACAATATTAGTAATGGAGCTAGACAGGATTTCTTAGGATTTTGTTTAGTCAAGTACAGGCTACATGAAATTATGACTTTTCTACAAATTAAATACTTAAGTTCATTTTCAAAAATCAATTACTTAAATTTAAAAAAAAACAACGAAGCGAATGTTTGTTGTGATCCTGAGACATTCCATTGCTCCACAGGACATTCACACAGTCGGACGCTCAGAAATAAAACATGCGACATTACAAAATACAAAAACTTGACGCACAAATGAAATTCTTTCTCTAGGACTAGGTGCTGTCAAAAATTGGATTGTGCGCTTTAAAAACTCGAATACAAAAATTCCTTAAAGCGTCTTTTGTGCGATTAAAAAACGAGAACCCAAAAAAAAAGGGAAACCAAGGCAAACCAACGGAATATAAACCAAATGGCTTCAAAAATCTAATTGCCATTTGAGTGTGTTTGGAAATGGGTTCGGCACATGATAATGAAAATCAAATTAGGCGCAAAAAGATGAATGTATATACCTAATGTATATACGTTTTATAATATTTGAGCCCGGACAACACTTGCAGCTGACAGGAAACGGTAGCGAAAAAAAGCCCTAAGAACCGGGTCTTAAGAATAAATGAAAACTGTCAGACTGCGCCAAAATGTTGCCAAGGACAAACAGCAAAAAAATTATTGTTGCAAACAAAAAGGAGAACCTTTGCGGAATGGTTGGAGGGGAAAAGTTGTGACAGGGTGGCTGCGGTATGGGGGAATGGGTGGGAAATTCGTGGATTGCATGAAATTTTCTTGGAGGTTTCGTTTCGTATTATTTTGTTTGGTTTGTAATTGTTCTGTGATTGAATAAGGTGTGTGTGTGTGTGGTCTGAATTCGAATTCGATTTCATTTATTGTGTTGGAAAACTATAAGGTGTTGGAAAATAATTTGCTCATTAGTGTCTGTACACTGAGAACATGTTTTGCATTTGATGGTTGTATTGCAGTTTGCTTAAAGCCTAAACTAAATGATATAAACTAGTTGCTAGTTGGCTTAAACAAAATGGAACAAATCATAGATCGTGGCCAAGATATCTCCACAGATTTGCAGATTTTCATATTGGAGATTCCAGTGTCCTCGACCTTGCCGCGTGCTTTTTGTTTAAGGATGTCGAGGCGCCTCAAGAGCAAACACAATTATTATGATATACACAGCATACTCGAGAGTCCTTCGACCCCCCTCCTTGCTAAAACACTTAAACCCTCTCCGGCGTCTAATGGCGTCTAATGTATATATACATATTGTTAACAAATTTCTGTGCTGGGACATGACCAGATAATTGCGAAGAGAAGAAAAGGAACGACCGAACAACCGAACAAACCGAAGGAGAAACTCAAGAAGAAAATGCTTTTATTCCAAATAATTTAAACACATAAAAAACAGAAAGGGCGAGAACAGAACAGAAAGCAGAACCCAAGCACGTTTAATAGATTGTAATTTCCTTAATATTGCACTGGGGAGCGGAAGAAGGTGTACTTAAGGCATTAAGGACACTAAACTAACTCACTACGGCAGATTCTAGGTTCCAGATTTGGATTAAGATTCAGGCTAGGGCTCAGGCTCAAGCTCAGGCTCAGGCTCAGGTGTGTGCAGGTGGTGCGTATGTGCAGCATTTTTTATTTTCACTGTTTACGTTTGTTTTTTATTTTATTTTTTACTTGGCCTTTAGGTTTAAGTGCAGTTGCTTTTAGTGCGGCAGGAGAAAAAGTGCATGGGAAAAATACAGAATGGGATAATATAAAAACTGACTTGGACTGACGCATAATTAAAATGCCAGTGCCATGTGGCTGGTTTGCCACGAAGATAAAACGCAGCCCGGGGAGATCCAGAGCAAAAAAAAAATGGAGATGGGGCGGGTCAAAAGTCATTTAAGTGCTCTGCTTCAAGTTTTTTAATTGCAATTATAAAAAACAAAACTTTGTTTAAAATAAACTTTCCATTTTTTTCCCACAATCTCCGCCGACTCTCCTCGCATAGTAGCAGAAGCGGATTTATGTATAAATTTTATTTTAGCCACTGGCTGACACTAAGTGGCAGGTAATTGAAACTGACCCAGCTCATCATGCGAAAAAGGTCGACGGCGGTGGCTGCCACTGCAAGTTTATGCAGGATAAAGGTTTCATCCTCAACGAAGCCGGGTTATATGGCTTTTCTATATGGCAAATATCAAAAACTGATTTAAGGAGTATATATCTAAGATCCTTATAACTCCTATCTATACATTTTAAAGCAGGATTATATGACTTAAATAAACTATAAATCTAGGAATTTAGTGGTGCATTTAATATACATGTGTGACTTGTGCAGTTTTGGCTTACAGCTGTGTTTCATCAACTTGTGCGGATTCGGTGCAGTATAGGTGACAAGGGGAGTCTAGGGGGAAATGATTTTGGGATATGGAACTAATCGGGTGATCACGTAAAACATACACAGACTGGCTAACGCATGTTAGGGGATCGAAGGATCCCCCGGAAGTGATTTGGGCAAAGGCATGACAGTCACAAAGAAACATCTAGATTCTAGAACATTCAACACACAAAGAAATAATGGCAAGGCACGACAACAATAACCAATGAAATTGTAAGGAAAAAAAACACCTAGAATAATTAATATGGTAAAAAATACGTAAGTCTTAAAAATGAACTAAGCAAAATGGAATGAAACTTATTTCATTTTATGTTTAATTTTTGGTTTTTGTTTTTGTTTTGGTTGGTAAAACATTTGCACGAAAAATGAACAGACCTGGCTTTGATCGAGACGACTTTGCCGCCAACGGGCATATTTTCCTTGACATAAATGGGCCCATAAACCGTATGATCCCAGACGGGCGGATTGTTGGCCCGATCGACCACGTCGATTTGTACTTCGACAGTACGCGACAATGGCGGATAGCCCTTGTCTTGGGCCATGGCCTCTAACTTGTATGTCTCGCGCTGTATTTTATATACATTTCACGATCAATATTATCAAAAATCGTTATCGTTTTAATTTATGGTATACAAGTATAGTTTCATTGTTTATGTTTTGTTCAAAATTAAGCAAGTCGTTGCAAAAATGACAGGATACGCGTCGATACGGGTTGGTAAATACGACATTTGTTCAGGAAAAATGCAAAAAACAAAATTATACAATATAGTTGGAGTATTTTATAACAATTTCTAAAAAAGGATACACAAATTATAACTTTAAACCAACACCTCTTGTTAGACAAGTTAAAATGAATGGGAATAAAAACGGTTACAGTCATTGAAAGGCCTTTGGCAAAAACTGTTTTTAAATGCAGTGCAAATTATTTTATATAGTCTCGACCCTAGCCTTCAAAAAATAAATCTCTTCATATACTAAGGATAATATTAGTAGCATTTAACTAAGGATTAGAAATGCTTCAACTAAATAATAATTTTAAAACAAAAATTGGGCTTTGTGCATTTTGTAAATACAATTTTCATAGCATACAGTATCTTCTGCGCTTATGATTATTTTTTTTCGTTTTTCGATTTCGACTATTGCTTTTTAACATTTTTGAACACAGAGTGTAGTTACCTTGTTTCTAGAGCTTACAACTAAACTGCAACCTTGTATGGAGTATATAATATAATGCGATACATCATGTTTAACATAATTAGCGTATTCACCAAATGAAAACCAACACCAAAATTTCAATACGATCCTCACAATATTCCAGGCACTTTTGTAAATGTTGGGAACTTGAGTTTTAGAAGGGTAAGTCACAGATCAGAGAGGGGGAACTGCAAATCCAATGGATATTACGTGTATGGTGGAGAGAGTAAGAAAAAGTCAAAGTCTTTGATATTTGGTCTCAGCAAAAAGCAAAAAATATCCTGAGGACAACCGTTGAAAAAATTCGTATGTAGTTGCATCAAAATCAAATACAGCGAGGAAAGTTACCAAGATTCGTTTCCGTTTTAGAATTTGGATTTTGGACAGAGCCAGGATTGAGACTCAGGATTCAAAATTTTGATTGCCGAATGTCGTAGAGAGGAAAAACTTGGGAGAGCTTTTACGATATGCCGGCAAAAAAGGACCTTTAACATCGCAAAGCTCCCGCAGAGTTAACAGAAGGACCTTATGCTAAAAGTAGTTGAAAGCTTATGCTATGTTAGCCAATGCGTTATTTCTCAAAAATTGTTCTAACTATGTTAAGGGCTGTTGTTAGACTCGCATTTCAAAGTTCAGTGTTAGGTGTGAGTCGGGTTTTGATTTTGATTGATTTGATTGTCTCAATGGCTATACAAACCTTGCCTTAACCGATGTTACAACCGTACCCACAGTGACATTCTCGCGTATGTGAATCGGCCCATAAATGCTCTTATCCCAAATGGGAGGCTTATTATTCCGATCGACGACATCTAACTCAACGTCGACATCGGCGGCCGAGGGCGGAGTGCCCTTGTCTGAGGCGCTAACCCTCAGGCGATAGCGATCGCGCTGTTGATTGATCGATTTATTGGTTGAAGTGAAGTTTTCAGATGTCAGTTTTGGGGCCAAAGTGTTAGCGTTAACAACGTTAGAACGGGAAGTTAACATGGCAGGGAGTAGTCGAGGCCCGAAACCAAAATGTTAGCATGGTTACGTTTTTGGGTTTGTGAATTGGGCATCGTTGACGTTGTATAAATGATTTTGTCAAATCGAGTTTAATTACAGTATATGAAACACAAAAAATAAAATATTAAGAAATTAAGCATAACTTGGAGGGAAGGAGAGGGGGATTAGTAAAGGATATAGCAGTTATTACAAGGTAATTGGTAGGGCGGATCAGGTAAGTTATGAAAGGATATGGATTTTTCTTTTGACGAGACTATTTCTTGCTCTATTTTGAATTGCCCTACGATAGGGTGAAGTATTCTTCCACGGCAATATTTACAACAATGAAGAACAGGACTTGATCCTTGAGTTAGTTTCGTTTAAGGTTAGCTTACAGTATAAATTTGCGACTTGAGGGGTTAGCACAGTAACAAAGTTAACGCAGAATGTTGCATTTACTTACTGGATAACAACCCTACATCGTTGTTTATACATTCGATTGAACCGTAATTTCGTATATGTAAATATAAATTGAAAATTAAAATGGAAATGATTAAAATGCCTAAGCCTTCGAGTCTCTCACACAAAAAATAAAATAAATAAATCAGTAAATGTGCAGTTAAAACAAAATACTTCAACAAATCTCTCTCAATATTCGCCAAGTATCTTTTTGGGGAAAAGTAATCCGGCCACATTTACAATGGGCATGCAAAATGATATGTTCTTCAAAAATACATTATGTTTTGGTTACAAAAATATAAACTTTAGCTATGGCAAAAATATAGTAAGCTTTCAGCAAGAGACGTTCAAAAATTGCATAGTCTCGACAAAAATGATTCGTTTTTCTCTTTTCAAGGATTTTCTGGGGTCAGTATTTCTTATAGGATAGAAATCAAAATGTGGCACTACAAAATGAAACTACTTATTAAATGAAAAGATTATTTTAATTTATATCATATCTTTTTTGTGGTGTAATTTTTAAAAATAGTTTGGCAACGATGCTCAAAAATTCTCGTGATCGTTTGGGTGTTTTGGGCCCTGGGGGGTTTCCATTTAATTGTTCTTAATCCTACGAGCCTATCACCAAAAAAAATAAGCAGCTCTCTGTTATTAAGCGTTTTAATCCCAACCCCTGGCGTTCAGGGCTTGACTTTCTTATTTTGTGTTAGTTGGATTTGTTTCAAAAAATGTTAAAAATCAATTCGCTCTCTTGGCATTCTATGCTCGTGTTCAGGTATTCTCTTTATAGCCAATATACGCACTATAAACTAAACAAAAGAATCGTTGAATCAACATAAAATATTCGACATTAGCTGAATGCAGATTCGCTGGATGTGGCAAAAAAACTTGCACTGCTTGCACATCAAATTTAACTCCACCTACGACTGTTTTGCGGTCTTGAAAGTATTTTCAATAAGAAACAAAAGAAAGGTGCAGTTTGAAATGAAACCGAAGAACTCAAACATAAGATAGATTACGAGTACAAGCCGCTTAAAGTCTCTAAACTTTGTAGATGCTAGGCATCCGCCATTGAAGTTGTTAGTAAAAAAACTATATTTCCTTTTGACAAAAAAAAAAGTTGAATTGAAACAAAAAGACTTGGTTAGTAGGGTTTAGGCAAACTAAAAATCGGGAACGATTCGTAATGAAAACAAAGTTCTAGGCTCTTATCGGAAAGCAAACACTTACGTCAAGAGGTTTCTTGAGGACAATCCAACCGGACTCGGACTGGATTTCAAAGTATTCCAGATCGTTGGGATTGAACGGGGCTGTGAGGCTATAAACTATGGCTCCATTGTTGTCGGCGTCTTCGTCAGAGGCGGAGACTCGCAGAATATTTGTGCCGATGCTGGCATCCTGTTTCACGTTCTCGACGTATTTCTGGAGGAAAACCATAGTTCAGTTAGTAAAGAGTACAATTAGCATATCAAATATAAATGGTTCTACTCACCTGTCGATCGAATAGAGGCGGGTTATCGTTGACATCCGTGATTTCCACAGTGAAGGAGCAGACTCCCTCCAAGCTGGGATCGCCCTGATCCGTAGCCTTGACGGTGACTGACACAAACTTGCCATCGTCTCCCTCGCGATCGAAGACCTTGTTGGTCGACACCTCTCCGGTTTCCTCGTCCACGGTGAATTTGGTGCCCTTTTGGTTGGGTTGCTGCACAATCGAGTACTTCACCTATGGGCCAGAACATGCAAAATTTGTTTAATGATTGACACAAATTGCGATTAGAGCCGTTGAGGCGTTGACCTCGACACACGACATGCACTTTTGCAGTGCATTGAACTTGGCGGGCACGAAAAGAGAATTATGGCTAAATCTTGTCATGAAATCTCTGCCTGTATCACACACACACATGGGGTAATTCAATTAGGTGTGGATAACCATGTTGGGGCTGGCCTCAAAACACAAATAGCGTATAATTAATGTGGGTGCAAGCCAGGGGCCCGTGTAATTAGGGAACGATAATCAGAACAGTCCTTGAGGAGGACTTGGTCGGGGTAAATTGGTAAAACAAGCATCTGAATCGGTTAAGTCAACAATTAGGTCGATTTAGGCATAAAGGATATAAAACATGGATATGTATTTGTTGTGGCCCAGAGGCATACGGATTTCTTTGCTCACCTGCCCATTGACGCCTTTATCCTCGTCGGTGGCCACCACTTTGATGACGGGACTTCCGTTGGGTGCACCCTCCTCGACCTTGGGATAGTAGGTACTGCAGTCCTTGAACACGGGCTTATTGTCGTTGACATCGGTGATGAAAACCACGACGACTGCGGTGGAGGTGTGGATGGTCTGATCGCCATTCACGCAACAGGACCCGTCGTCCATGGCAGTGACATTCAACTCGTACTTGTCCCGATCCAGGGATATGGCTTTGTTGTGCAACCGGATCACACCGGTTATGTCCTCGATGACGAACTGGCCCGAGGAGGTGCCGCCGCCCACGAAACCAAAGCGCACATTGTCTCCGTCCTTGTCGGAGGCCACGACAGTGGTAACCAGAGTATTGGGACCCGCGTTTTCATCCACGTTGGGGGTATACACCTGTTGCGAGAACTTGGGCTCCTCGTCGTTCTTGTTTTTGGTGTAAACTCGAACTGTAGCCGTTCCCGACTTGGCTGGCTCGCCCTTGTCCTTGGCCGTCACCATAAACTCGTAGTAGGCGTTATTGTTGTCGGCATCCAGTTGCTTGTTGTTGACAATGATTCCATTGGAGTCCACGGCAAAGTGATCATCGGATACGAGGTACTCGATTTCCGCATTGGATCCCGAGTCAGCGTCCATGGCCTTGACGCGCAGGATACTGGTGCCCAGAGGAATGTCCTCGTCGACGTTGTGGGCTTGGTAATCGGGCAGCTCGAATTTGGGGGCGTTGTCGTTGACATCCGTGACACGAATGGTAAGCTGGGAAAGAATGTTTAAAGTTAGTTTTATGTTGTGGGAATGAAGGTGTTTCTGCACTCACATCTACGGAGGTGGAGAAGCCGCCCGAGTCCTCGGTGGCTGTCACAATCAGAGAGTAGACGTGTGGCTGGCGCAAATCCTCGAAATCCAATTCCTTGGCCAACTTCACGATGCCAGAGGTGGGTCCAATGTTGAAGGTACCGGCTCCCTGGCCCTGGGCCTTCAGGGTGTAGCGTATCTCGCGGTCCGCAAAGGACTTGGCCTTAATCGAAATGATGCTGGAAGCAGAGTAAAAACGGAAAAGTTGGTAAAGGAATATGTAAAGTTTCTTGCATATTTTATGTCCAGCCGAGGGCCAATTCAAGCCCTGCACTTGTATGAGCTTGCATATATGTGCTTGTCAATCGCTCGACTGCCTTTTGACAGTTGTTTTCCCATTGGAATTTCAATGAAGACAAACAGACCCCATCCAACCACACATTGCTAGATAAACAAAAATATGAGGTCGTATGTGGGAGCACATACTTGGCCACCGTCTAGCATTGTTATGCATAACTTTTATTGGGAGCCACACGAAATTTGCATACACTAGGGGCGAAATATTTCCATGGAATTATGACGACTCAGAGCTTGTGGTTTCCTTTTCTCTGAAAAAGCCATGCGCTTATCTTTAGTTCCAAAGTTTACTTACTCCGAGTCTTTCTTCTGGTTCTCTGGGATTTCGGCCTCGTAGCTGGGCATGTAGAACTGAGGGGCCCGCTTGCCGCCCACAATCGACAGTCGCTCCTCCGGGGTGCTCTGGAACCGGCGATCATCGACCTTTCCATTCTGATCCTCCGCCTTCACGTACAGCACGTACTCCATGTCCAGCTGGAAGAGATCCGTGCCCCTGGTGCGCACCACGCCCGACCGTTCGTCCACCTCGAAGCGTCCTCCTGTCCGATCCCGAACTATGAAGTAGTGGATGTTGTGATCGGTGTCCGGATCTCGGGCCTGCAGGGTGAACACGGGGGTGTTGGGCGGAGCATTGAGTTGCACCACCGCCTGCATGGGCAGGGGCCGGTTGATGAAGTACGGCGGCTCGTCGTTCACGTCCTTTACCAGGATTATGACGCGCTGGTTGTCCGTATACTTGATGCCAGCTGAAAAGAGGGAGGAGGAGAAGATGAGAACTTTGTTTTCAATGTTCGGTTTGTTTGTGTTTTGCTTTTTCGGTTGGTTTGCCGAAACTTTTGCCTTTTGTTATTACAACTAATGGATGGGTGGCTTGGGAGGTATAACAATAACCCATCCGAGAGAGAGAGAGAGAGGGTGGCGGTATGTAACACATCACTCATACGCCCCCCTGGCTGGCAATTTAAGAATCTCGAATTTCAGTTAAGCCATTCAAATGCAATCACCCGTAAAAGCAGTTGCAAGGCAATAGACTTTCTTTGAGCCAAATTGTAACTAGCTTTAGTTCCTAAACAAACTCGAATAATTTTTAAAGTTTCTAAAGAATTAGAGGAATAATCTAACCATTGAAGCCAACTTGTAATTTCCACCAAACATGCACACCCATATTTTCTGTTACCAAAAAAATGGTTAAAGCTGAAAAAAAATCAATAAAAGGCCTTGGAAAGAGAAAAACAGAGTGAAAGGTGAGTGCAGAAGTAATGCGGGGGTCGCCCTTTTTTTATTTTCCCTTTGCTACCTTTGCGAAAAATGTCTGTACCGGAAAATTCCAATCATGTTGTTGTGTGCCTTCCCTCGTATTTGTTGTTGCTCCCTTTGTTGTTGTTGTTGTTGGTGGTTGGGGCAAACAAGAAGCGGCGAAAGGGAGGAGCACCACCGCCATCGGACGCTTATTAGGGGCGTGTGGATGTCTGTGGGAGTTGGGAGGTGGGTGGTGCTGGGTCGGCTGAAGTAGCGGGCAAATAAAGCAGACGATCTGCCTGCCGCCCCGCGTGCCACAAGTAACTCGAGCGTTGTGCAAAAAGGGGGCAGGTTGCAAAGAGAAGAGTAAGGAAAAGAATAAACCGAATGGGGGTGAAGCATGTGTAATTTCTCAAGAGCGGCAAAGTGAATTGTAAACAGGTAGGAAAGGCTAACCCTTGGCTCGTGTAAGCAAATATTGCAATTGAAACAAAGACGCAACGCAGCCGGAGTTTGCCGAAAAAAAACGCTGGAAACGGGGAGCGAAATAAACATTTTCGCTCAACAGATTGCACAGAAAATGCAACGAAAAACTTTTCGCAAAATGCACAAAGCAAACGCCATGTTTCGGCCTCAGAAGGGGTCCTGGGGCACAACTTGGCAGAGTTTCTGCTGATTCTTGCCAACTTTTGTTATTTTCCTGCCAGCTTGGCATTGTAACGCTTTTCTATGGCTTATTGTGCTAGTGCCAAGCCGAGCAGGTAGAAGAAAAAATAACCAGAATAAAGTAAAACCTTTCCATACCCATATATAACTGGAAATTTAAATAAAATGAACGGAGTTTTATTGTTGTGCTACGTGTGTGTTAGTGGCACTAATGTAGAGTGAAAGCAGCAGCCAACATGGCGGATTTCCGTGGCGACAAAGCCACGATGGGAAATGGTAGGAAAATGGCCAGGACGGGGGAAATGCCTTTTGTGTTCTGACAGAGAAATTACGTATGTGTGTGTGTGTGTGGTAGGATTAAAATGGGCAGAGCCAGAAAGATTTTTATTATGTTCGGCGGCATCGCCATGAATAAATGTGATTTGCGATTAAGTAATTCATGGGCAAAACTATAGCAACCTTCGTCCCAACTGCGAAATAAACTTAAAAATTTGTAGACAAATTTATTACCAGAAAATATGGGTACATTGAGCCACTATCTTTCGCGCACTCTCGTTTCAATTTAATGCAAGTTCTTGCCACATTGGTCCCCCCCTTTTTTTGGGACAACCCTCAAAGCTCCTTTATTGCTTCCTCTGAGCGGGTGTGGGCGGCTTTTCTCTTATCAGAAACGCCATATAGCCGTACGTATGCACATTAAGTGTCTGTCACACGCGATGCAAGCCGAGGCGGAGAGATCCTTGAGGAGTCAGAGCCATGCAGCTACCATAATACTGGTAATCACTGCCAAGGGATGCCGTTTTGCCACGCCCTCGTCCCCGAAAAACACCCTCAGAGTCAAAGCCATTGTCATCATAAGCTAGCCGCCAGGGGGATGAGATTAGAGGAGTTGGAGTTGCCCGGGGTGGAGGCGGGATGGCCACACAGACCACCCAGAGGTTAGCACTAAATGCAGTACTGGGGGAGATTTTGTACCGGCTTTGTCTCCGTATTCCCGTTTGCATTCCACTTCAGACGAGCTGGGACAACAATGGAGAAACAGGCAAAAAATTAAGAAAAAGAAATGCGAAAAATATACGAAAGTGACAAAAAGCTAATAAAAAAAACGAAGAATACCCTGTACAATTTTTACATAATAATAAATTGGATAAGTTTTCTTCTCTTAAGCAGGAAGTGGCCAAAAAAATTCAATTACCTTCGAAAGTCACACTTTGCAAGGCAATCGAAGCTCTTTTTATAAGGGAATAAAAAGTGTGACTTCAATTCAAAGTTGCAGAAAACTGCTGCGGCTGCATTTTAGCCCTTTTCTTTCACCTTTTATGGGCCTGTCTCTTTCCATTTCGCTGGGGAAAAGAAACAAAAGTCGCAAAGAAAAAGTGCGAGAATGTCGTTGGGGATAGACAAACAAAGCTGCTTATTGTTTCAATGGATTAAGTGGAAGGCAGCCAAAGTGGAAGATGCTGCACTGAGAAAAAAAAACCAGCCAGGGAAAGGAAGTTGGGTGGTGAAGTAGAGGAGCAGCTGCTCATCATGGCTCAGACGTGTATTTAGGGGATGCGGGTTCATCGTCTGTAGTGGCATCTTCGAGTGGGTGCCGGCTTGAACTTCCTCCAGCTTTTCCCCATTTTTCGCGCCCAGAAAGCTCCCCATTTCCCCCTTTTTTTTAAAGCGGAAGCTAACGAATCTCGGTATGGAAGAGCTGCTCAGATAAAATTGAATTTGTTAGGAAAATTGACGAATGAAACTTGTGCTACGTGCTCTATTAATGTCATTTCTCTCTGGATAAACACAATTTGTGAGTTTACGTTTCATTTTAGACATTCAAGTGACCTTCCTAGAACGGATGGGGGTTTGGTATTAAACTTAAAGACACTACAATAGGCAGGAGGAAACTATAGCCACCGGCACTCTAAAAACATTCTTTTATTTCCGCAACAAATTATGGAACATTTTTTTGTTGGTTATCAGCCACTGGAAAAATGTTCTCCATTTTTCACCACAATTTAACGGCAACTTAACCTTTATGACTCTGCTTGGGGGACCCTGCTTGTAAGAAGGGGCCCCCAACATCCCATATCCCACCGCTCCTTCCAGCCACCCCAAATCCCTAACAATTGACACCCCCTTGGTGTTCGACATAATCAAGAGGGTCAAAATGTGGTTCGGTTCGGTTCGTGGCTCTCGGCTTGATTAAAATGCAGTGAAGTCGAAACTTTATTCTCCGGCTCAACATCCAGGTACGCGTTCCAAATGAATTTTTCCACTTTCCGCTGCGGTTTGAATGGAAAAAGTTCCTCCAAGGGCGATGGGTGGCGAGGATTGCATAGGGGTTATGCCTTGGATAAATACGTGCAAGAAATACAAGTACAATGTTGAGCTGCTTCCCGCCCGAAATATTTTTATGGCTGCTGTAATATTTCGCCCGGCCAAGGGGAAGGAGCTCCCTTTTTTATGGCCAAAAGACTTAATGAAGCTGTTAACAATGGATTCCGGGCGAAGCAAGAAAGTAGCAAAAACCTTGGCCAAATATTGAACATGGTTATTGATTGAAGAGCAGCCGGGAGTTGAGGCTAATTCGTTCTGAAGTTCTTGTGCTGCCAAGATTGCTCTGGACCAAAGTGGCAAATATCCGTCGAAATGAAAACAGAGGAAAGAATAATCGAATTGGAGAGCTGAGGAAAACTCTGGAGATCCTTTGGCTTCAATGCATTTCCAGGCAGTGAGCTATGAAAGTTTGTGGTTTCCAACTTAAACCTTTAAAGTCAGTTCGCTGGAAACCGGTTCGCTTCTTGACAGACTAATAAAGACGTTTGACGATATTAAAAATTTGTCTCTGCAAATCAGCTAGCAGATACGCATCCCAAGAGATACAAGATACGCCAGAGCGCGTGTTCAAGAGCTGCAGCCCCAGCGTGAAGTCCTCAATTTGAGACGTCGTTTATTGAGTCACTTAACAGACTCGCAAATGAGTTAACACCTGGACAGGTGGGACGACGCCAACGACGACTGTCGCAGAAGCTGAGGTGCGACAACGAGTTTGCTGCTCACTAGACAGCCGTAGGTTGGTGGCAGAGGCCGGAGGAGACCTGCCTGCTTTCGAATGCAAAGATATGCAAGGCAGCACACAGCGCCAAAAAAGGGTCACAGAAATACGCATCGTGAAATGCTTTAAAAAGGGTCACACATAGCGAATGTACTTTATCTTTGAGCTGTGTGATATGCTTGAAAATATCCTTGAAGTTTGAAAATCTCAAAAGCGTATAGTTTCTTTCAGTGCCTTAAAAAACAGCAAACTATCTTCTGTGCCTGGGACTACCTATCTGCGGCACCGCGTGTCTGGCAACAAATTGGCAGTTGCAGATAAAGATAATGTTATGACTTCTGTTGCCGCCGAAGCCACTGACATTTCCCCATAAAAACACGCTCATCATCAGGTGTCATATTTCTCGCGCCGCTTCTGATAAGTAAACTTTGCAATTTATAAACATTTCTGCGAGTCTGCCAAGTCTAATGTTGACACATAAAGCGGGAAACGCCATTTGCCCGGCTTAAGAGCAAGAAACATTGCCAGCTCCCCGGTCTCCCATTCAGACACTTTAATTGCCAATTTCAGGCAACAAGAAGGATGGGAAAAAAATATTGCCATCATTAATAAATTAATTTCCACGCGCCGCTGCATAGATGGCAAACGGCTGAGGAGCTGCGACTCAATTAAAATTTACCCAATCAACTTGGAATTGAATCGTATACTTGATGCAGAGCGAAAGCGTAGGGACTTTTCTAAGAATAATGGTAGAGGGTCCCTGGCAATTATTATAAAATGATGTGATAAACAGAAGCAAGGACCCATTTCAATCCAAAGCATCTTAAATCTTTAAAAAATCATTCAAGTGCCTTTCTTCGAGGTCCACCTGTCTATTCTGCCTAGACACTGATTTTGCATACACAGCAGCAAGGAGGGAAAATGAAGTGAAATTGCGCACATGGCGGACATTAAGCGAAAATTAATGAAATTTTCCGATAGCACCTTGCCTCCAGTATAGACGCAGTTCTGCCGAGCTTTATCATCGGGTTTGCTTGCCATTCTCTGGGGCTGCTCTGCGTCCAATCCGTTGTTATCCGGGGGCTGTCGTGAGCTTGATTGAGTTTGATGGCGATTGTGCTGCGCCAACTGCGCTGCCTTGATTGCAATTTCAGCCATGATGTTCATCGGCCGCCACCCCGGTCTGCCGTGAGATAACTGGAGGCGGTGCGCCAGGACCCCTTGCATACCAATCAGGCGGAGCAGCACCCCATCTCAGGTGGCAGTCAGTCATTTAAGGCCTCTGGCAGTGGCACGAGACATTAGTTCATTTTTTGCTCCACCTCCTTCTTTTCGAGCTCTTAGTTAAGCGCAGGACTTTGGCTTTTGATTGATGAGCCAGCCGAGCAGAAGTTGGCTTTAAGTTTCCACCATAAATTTCACTTTAGCTGTAGTAGCAGTCAGCTGCCAACAGAATGACATAGAAATGCACTGAACTGTGGGCCATGCCAGATAAAATTATGTGCGGGGTGGTGCACAGAGCGAAATAATATTCTCCACAAAATGATGGTAAAACTTTTGAGTAATGGAAGCCATATTCAATTTCCAGATAGTCTAAGGCTGAGCTTTAATAAACAATGCAAAGAGAAAGGACTTTTTCCTCACTGGAAATACGCCATGCCCTCGATTTCATTGATTTGATTGTCGGCAGCCCCTTGTGGCACATAAATCAAACACTCCACGCCACTTCATTAGAAGCTCCCCCATTTTCCGATCCACCCTGCAGAAAAGTTCTGTCCTGGAAAAATTATAGTTCGGCTCGTAACCATTACCGCATTTAATATGCATTTTTATGAGCCTTACTTTCCAATAATAATAAGCAGCAGCAACGCCACCCATAAGAAATAATGTACCACACACATACACACCCAGAACAGAGAAGGGAAAGCTCACACAGATACGAAGGATAGGAGAGTTGTAATCATAATCGTAAAGCTTAGCATACTTATTCGGGCCACAGCGCGCTGCTGCTGCTGATTTGTGCCTCGCATGTGCGGCATACCAAAACACCAAAAACAAATGGGAAATCTCTGCCAGGCACCCCCACACGTTCGCAGTCTGAAATCGAGCCTGTGGAAATTGCTCAAATTAAATGCAAATACCGAAAAATATTTAAATGTTTCAGCGCATTAAGCTATGTAAATTGTTGTCGTTTGCCGTTGTCCGGGTCTGACACGCACTTTCCATTCAATAAAATTGCAACCACACAATGGCACATCAATTTGCACAGCCCACTCACGCTGAGAGGGCCAAAAGGGGCGTGGCCGGGTGGCTGGATGGCTGGCAAGTGTCCAGATCAGGCAACAACATCTGGCATGTTGTCATTAAAGGCCAGCCAGACTGACCCCCAGGACAGCCGAGGGGACCCATAGACATTTGGTTTAAAAGGGCCAGTAATAATGTTATGGCTTGAATTTTATTTTGGCTTTTCAATTTATAGAATAGCGACTTAAGTGGCCTATCGATGGGGATTTAATACGAGAGTTTCCATGGAAGAGTTTATCCTTTCGGATCCATTAGCATCGCAGTGTTTGCTGTTCGGAAATCTCGTTCTTTCATTTGTTTCCCATAAAGCACTCGTCACATCCACACACAGTATCAACAATGTCGAGCGCCAAATGAATACCAGTTGGGCCACCTCTACAGGCGAGAGCATTTTGCATTTTAATGAGTAAACACAGTGGAGCTGACGGGGCAAAGGAACGGACAAAGGGTTGAAAAGGGGGGCTCCTGCCGGGGCCGAAAAACGACAGGATGCCCCATGGAAAAGGTGGCAGGATCGCTGGTGTGAATACCGCAACGCTGCATATGCAAAGTGTGATTGGTCGCAGGCCCGAAAAAAAACGGGTAAGAATAGCCACAAAAAAAGGAAAGCGGCCAGGAACCAGGACTCTACTATATATTCTTTTCCCCATTTCCACTTATAGGGCGAATTTTCAGGGGTTTTTGTGGTGCAGTTTGTGAAGTTTAGAGGAGAGAAAGCCAGAAACAGGGACGAGTTTCCACGAACAATTTGTATTTGCAATGTGAAAACAAAATGGCCACTGAACACAGCCAATCCGCAGGATTAGTATCCTGCTCCAGCCCCAGCCCCAGCACCACCGCCCCCTTGGCACACCTGCTGTTTGATTTGTGTTTCCCCACTCAAAAAATAGTCGGTTTTTGTGTTTTCGTTTTCATCAAATAGCCAAAGCTGTTAACAGCGAAAAACACTGTGCCAAATATGGTTTTTTGTGCTGCTCTTATTTAAGTCACACAATTTCCTCCATAGGATGCATGCATGGAGGACAAGTATTTATTTCGCCCGAGCAAACAAATGTTTATTGATTTTGCCCAGTGAAAGTTTGTTTTGCGATTTCCAATTGTGTAAACTATCAGTGCAAAATTTTATTTTTTTTCAAGGGGGAAAAAGTAAATCGCATGCTTATGTGTAGCTCATTTAATTTATCCCATGATTTGATTACTTCAATCAAGATGATTCATTGTGTTAAGCCTCATAAAAAATAGCTCCGCTTAACCATATGATAAATTAATTATTTATTTTAATGCAATTTACTGCAAAATAATTCCGCATTTTAATGTGTGAGCTTGCGACCGCCGTGTGGGCTAAAACATGTGCTTAACAACATGTTAAATATTTATATTTTTGTCTGGCGTTTGACGTTGATGGGTTCGGCTAATTTTGTTAAAATCAAATTCATTGACATGCGAAATTTTCACGGATCACTTGGCGCCAAACACGAACACCTCGCCCAATCAAGTGTGAAGATTTTGTGCGTTAACTTTTTATCAGCCAGCCAGCGATTATTATGGCGGATAACAACTTCATCGCTCTCGGGTCTTGACTCTCGGGTCGGTTAATTGGACCATGACGTGTGTGTTCACTGTAGAGCCGCCATCCCACAACGCCCACAAGAACACAAATCACGGCCGGCAAACTGCGAGCTCTGTGCAAACTGTGATAAATAACTGCCGCAAGAAAACGTCAAGCAAGAATTGCCACAGGCCAATTGTAGTCGCATATTTGTGGGCGATGTGCCACGCCCCCGAAAATATCGTTACCCCTTTTTTGCATTGCAAATCGAGCCGCCTGCCTGCCACGCACAGGACGGAGTCCATTTCTCCGGCAGCAAGAAGGGGTTCGTGTGTTTACGGGTTCCGTGTACGGCCGGATCCTTTCGCCCCGCCGTGCTAGGGTATATTGTAATAAACGCAATTTGTATCATGAATTATTACTGCGGCGAACTGGCCGAACGGATGTGCGGACTCAGCTCAGAAAAGTGGATATAATGGTTACGTGAATGGGATTGTAGATACTCTTTGTAAATAATTTAGAACAAATGATTAGATTTACTTTATTCGCAAGTATAAATTTATAGTTTTATGTGCGGTAAAGTTTGGATACCCGGCACTATACCTTCTAGTGATAAACCAAATGAACCTCAAAACAGATATACCCTTTCACAATGAACACCATCTTGTACAGAATCTAACGAGAACTGAGCCAAGTCCGGCCAAACGATGTTCGTTTGAAAAAAGAAACTTGGTAGGAAAAAATGGTATGTGAAATTGCAATGCAAACAAATTGGAAATAAAAAACACACCCAACGACCAAAACAGAAAGAAAAAAACTATACAAAAGAAAACAGTGGGGAGAAAGTGTGGAAAATGGAATCCAGGGCCAAGAAGCGACATTGAAATAAATTTTCAGCATTTAATTTGCCTCTGCACTTGCGCCACTAACTTTTTTTATTAACTCACTATTCTGCAGCCAATATAATTTTTGTGTGAAAATTTACAGAAATAGTTTAAAAGTGAGAAAACTAAGCCAATCTGCTGAGATTGGAACTAAAACTTTGGCAAAGTCTTGGCAGTGCTTAAAGTTGATTTTATGAATTCAAGTCAATAATCCGGCCCCAGGGATGTCCGACAATAAAGTCAGAGCTCAGCAAATTTCTGGCGCTGTCAAACATTCTCCGTCAAGTTTTCCTATAAAGTATCTATATGCATTTATATATCTATGAAATATAAGTATAAGTCCTTATAGCGGAGGGTTGCGTCTCCGCTTGTTTACTCTTGTGCTTTTTCGCAGCCGTCGTCTCTGTTTACTTCATACTTATTATTCCATTTGTCGTTTAGTTTTCTAAGGGTTCTTCTTCCTGTTTTGACTGCTCAAATGGGGCGCCATTATTTATCCCTTGGACGCCATTATGTTTCTGTGTCGTGAGTGTGTGTGTGTTTGTTATTGCAGTCGCAGTGGCAGTCGCCAACAACTAAAAACTACAAAGCAAACAGAATAAGCCGTGCTCGAAGATTTTTTGGACGCAGTGCGCCAACCTCCGTCCAACCTACCGAATTTCCCGAATTTTCCCATCCGTCTGCTGCCATGGCAACATGGTCGCAATAGACGCCATTTTGTTGCCACATCTCTTTGGTGGAAGGCTGTATCTGTATCCGTGTATCCCCGTATCCCTAAACGAGTCTGGTTACTTTCCTTCCTCTATAGGCTGCCTTTGGGCATTTTTGGCTTTACTGATTCTGGTTTTGCGACTCAGTGTCTGCCTTTCATGCCCTGTCTATTTGTATTTGAGTTTCTGCTTCAGGTTCAGCTTCGGTTCCTGTTTCTCCATCTGCTCCTGCTCCTGCTACTTTGCCTTTCCGGGCCGTCCCGGCCACGGCCATTTATTTCGTTCCTGTTCCTGTCACTTGTCTACTCCGATTATTCTGTAATTTGAAACTTTTCTATTTTTTTCCATTGTTTATTGAACCTTTGACAAAATGGAAATCCCATTAAAGTGTTGAAACTTATTGAATCGATTTCAACATTTTTTCTTTTCACACTTTCAGAATTAAAATGTCAATAGCATTAATAGTTAATTGGCAACTTGAAGTGCTGACGAAAGACAGCTTGGATTTTATAAACCAATTTTACTGACATGAAAAATATGTATGGGAGTTTTATGGAAACAGGAGTTAAAGGACTTTTGCAACTATGAGTGACCCTTGGGGATGGCACTTAAGAGATAAAAATTCATTTTGTTCCAGGTTGATGAATTAAACATTTTAAAATCTTTCAATTCTAATGATAAATAACATAAAATTCTTGTTTTATGGTTTAACGTTTTCGATTTATTTCTTTATTCTGAGAATTTTCTATTGAAAGATAGATAGAGCCAATAAATTCTCATAATTTTGCATCGACAGTCCAATTGACATTTTCAGAAATTTATTTGCGCTAGTCCTCATAATGACCAAATAATAGCCAAGGACACTGCCGCCAAAATGGAAAGACAGAAATTAAAATGAAATTCCAATTAGATTGGATAGACAACCCAATCAAATCCTATGTCAAAATGTGGGCCTGCATTACCATTTTTTATTTATCACCGGGACACGCGTTTCCACCTCGTGGCAGGAAGGTTAAATGCTTTTGTATATGTTCTAGAAATTGGAGCGTCGTTAGCTGGCAAACCTGCTTAATATTCGCGATGCTCGACTGTCACATTGAAAACCTTAACCTACCATCCGGGATCCCCTGCGTTGAAAATTTATGTAGCGAAACTTTTTCTCTAGGCTCCGTCCCTCTTCGTTGGCCTCCCCGCGGCGCCACTCGGAATTTAGGCCAAAACACTTTGAAGCTGGCAACATGGCGCAGATGTGGGTTGCACGTTAACAAATTTGAAGGCCTCCAAAATCCATCTAAACTTACACAAAATCTGGCGCAAATGATTCTCGCTATCTCGTTGTTTTAAATCGGATAGTCCTCAAGTTTGCAAACTATTATTGAAACTTTTAGTGTCTGAATAAATTAATTATTGTGTTGGATGTTCATGGCATCTTGGGATTTTACCAACAAGGCCTTTACACATGACAAATTATGACATTCCATTGGTGTAAGATGTTTATAATAAAGTGAAATTAAAACAAAGCCAATGCATACTGTGCCGGCAATTTCCGTAAACCTAATTTAAATAATTTCCATTATGAAGAGATGCTGCTAGTGCCTTTGACTTGTCCTGCTCACTCGCTGCTCTTCAAAAGCACAGACTTGCATATAAAACATGAAATTAATGCTTAATTAAGTAAGTTTCTACCTTGACTCCACCCCAGTTAGTGTGAGTGTGTGGGCCTTCTTTAAACTCGATTATTGCTGCGATGAGGGCTCTGCGAAGAAGTTTTCCTCGGCATAAACTTAAATTTTGATATTCATAATTTATACAAAGGCTCTGCCGCAATTTGTGCGGTATTTAGCCAGGGTTGTCCTTTTAGGATTGCCATTTTGGCAGGCCAAGTTCTGCGACTACCAGATGCAGTTTATGACCTCGAGTGCTGGAAAGTTTTTCCAGTCCAGGTTCGGCAACACCAAAAAAGTTTTATCGCAATAAAAGTTGACAATTGCAAATAAAGGGGTATAAATGTCAGCCTGGCATACCTTGAAGTTTGATACCGGAGCACAATACCTGAGATATCGCATAACTTTGCATGGAATCCCCCACAGCTCCAGGAAAAACGCACAGAAAACTTTTCCAATTATTAAAAATAGATTTTTTCGTTTAATGTATTTGGTGCTTAAATCTATGAGTTTCAGAGATGAATGTTAAATTTTTTCCAGTGCATTCAATATTTTCTACCTCCCGCTTTTCTTTTCCTTGTTTTGGATGCAAGTTTTCATTTTCCATGGTGAGCATAAATTTCATGGCTTTTCCCTTTTAGCTTTGCATGTGTGTCCGACGGAATGTCAAAGCCTCCAACCCCCTTTTAACCCTTTTCTTTGGCCAGAATATTCAAACAGAAAAAACGTAGCATACATTTTAGGGCAAAACAATGCACCAGGACGAGGAACGCAAATTTTTGTTTGTTGAGACGACTTCAAGAATCTAGATTCTAAATTTTTTTTTCTTCATAAATAAACTTCTTAATGTTCCTAGGATCTCTGAATACTAAATGGTGCTTATAAAGAAGGAAGCTCTAACGCCAATTGGGTTTTGGGAGGCAAGAAGACTTCTAATTGTTATGAGCATTTTCCTGTTGGTCCTGGTCCGAGTTCTCGAAAAAGTAAAATATCCCAACCCAACCCTTAGGTTTCAATTCTAACCAAGTGCAATCTCTCTCTCGAAGGGATATCCTTTAGCACGGATATTCTCTCGATTTCGAAAGGCGCATGCTCAACACATCGTTCAAATTTCATTTGTTTCAGTTGTTCTCAAACCCGATTTGAGCATTTCTTTTCTCTCTCAACCCTTCTCCCTTTCGCTATTCTGCCTCTCTGCTTCGCCCCCTTTTCCACAACGTTTCCTCATGTGTATTAGCGTAGCATTTTAAATGAATGAAAAATATTGTCGTAAATTTCTTGTACACTTAGGCTGCCTTGCTTTCTCTTCTCGAGCCTTCTTTATCCTTTGGCTGGTGCAATGCTTTGTTAAGTGTCTTACATAGTTGGGTTTCCTCCCCTTTTCCCGGTTCCCCATTATCTGACCCGTTTGTGCATCCTGCCTGCCTTCTACCAGGAGCTGCTCATAAATTAACTCAAGGATGCCAGAATCTCTTTGAGAGCCTAGAGAATATTGTGCTTGAAATTTGAAATTGCTCGGTTAATGCTTGAAATACGAAACACCATCTCAAGTGGTTGGAGCAAGTCCTTTAACGATAATTTTTGAAACGATCTCATCAAGTTGTGTTTGATTTTTTATTCTTAATACATAATATGTTTTCATTGAACTATTGAAGCCTTTGATTATAGAGCTGATTGGAGTTGCATCACCTAAAGGACATTAAGTTTCCATTTCTCGGCGCTCGACAAATACATTTTTAATTAATTTTTAGAAGTAGCTTCAAAAAGGAAGAAGGAGATATGCTCCTATAATATGCAAAGGAAAACAGGGAAAATGAAAATGAATTTCGCAAGGGGCAGGAAAATGGTGATTGAAAGGAACTGCAACATTGATGGAAACAGTTAATTGACTGACAGACGAACAGACGAGAAATGGGGAAGGGTTCAGCACCCATACCAAAAGTTCATCCACACAATTCCATACTGTCCTTAACAATTAGCGACAGCAATGCGGAAAACTGCAGAGGAGTCCTTCCTCTTTATTTCCCGTACTTTCTATGCTTTTATTTGTATTTTTTAACTGCCACTGGTTTAAATAGGACAGTGTGGGCGAATGGGCTTGTGAATATATTTCAACATTTCATGAACTTGTCCTGGTTGCAAAAAGAGCCCGGACTCTGGCAGAGAAAACTGTCAATTGGTTGGACTTTTCGCTTGACTCATGTCAGAGTTGGGTGGCAAAGTGTGTATGGGAAATGTGGTTTTTCGGGTTCGGTTTTCGAGGATTTCGCATTCAGCCCGCACGCCCTCAATTTTAATCCTAACTTGCTTTACAACTGCTCAGTTGATGGCTGACGGGATTTGCAGTTGTTGTTGCGTCAATATTTGCTTATTGATCCACGCTTGCAATGACAGTCAATAGAGGGACATGGGCGAGAAGGAATAGTTTGAAAATAGTCCCCTTATATTTTCAGTGCACTGTTTCTCTGTCTGGCATCGAAGGTAATTGCTTGCCATGTCAACCAAATATTTGAAAAGCAATTTGCAATTTTATCGCAACAAAAGATGCTGCCAAGAAAAACACGAAAAATAGAAGGACCTTCTCGAGCAGAGGAAGAATAGAGAATAGAGAGCACAAGACAGTCAGCAATTTTCCTGTGATTTATGTATACGTGTCCAAATTGCAATAAAACATCACACCCCAATTATTCGGCCATTCTTAATTCGTTTTCCATCTACTGAGCTTGGACTTACGTTTAAATTTGATCTAAAATTGTTTCTCTAACAAGAGAATCCTGGAAAGCTCATTGATATATTAATTTTTATTGGACTCTCCGGCTTTTTCAATTAGTCTCGTTTGTGTGACCTAATATCCTCTTCCCTCCCCTGGTTTCCTTGATTTTTCTCCCCCAATTTCCATAATGCGGTATTGTCTGGGTTCCATTGTGCAGACGCATTTATTTTTCGGCTACCCCATAAATATACACAGAAGCATATAATTATGCATGAAGTGCTGAACAAATTTGTGTGCTAATGTGAAGGATTATTCGAAAGACTGTGGTGAGTTCCATAAATCCCTGCGTAAATACGGTGAACGCCCGTTAATTGCTTTACCAGCGAGAAAATTGAACTGAAACTTATGCAGGAGTGATTGGAAAGCCAGAATGCCTCTCTCTATCGCGTATGGTATAAGTTATTTCAAAGACTTACCATTGTGTCCCATGTTGGTGATGATAACCCAAAAATCAATAGTCTTCTCGGGGCCCAGCTCCTCGTAGTCCCACTTCTTTTTGACTCGCACAGCTCCATTTGTTTCCACCGTCACCCAGGGATTGTCGTCCCGGATTTTGAATGTCTCCTTATCCGTTTCCTTTTCCAACTGGAAAACAGATTTTCCTTCCGTGTCGCCATCGGCTTCCGTGAATTCAATTCGCTTGGTGGGTCGAACTGCCCGGGTAACCCTTCTCTTTTCGCGGTGGTGCGAGTGGCTGTTCACCTCGTCGTGCTCCAGGTGCTGCATTATAAAGGAGACTGGCTCGGGGGCCAGAAACTCCAAAAGGACCTTGGCGGGCTGAGCACTCAGGAGGCTGGGATACCTCAGGTCATGGGCAATAACCTCGATGAGGAGTTCGTTGGAAGTCGGCTCTCCGACTAACATAATTTCGCCGGTCTGGGGGACAATGATCACAACATTGTTGGGGGTCTTAAGCCGGTAGGCTATTTTATCTCCATCGGCATCGGTGGCCTCTACTTTACCCAGGATGGCAAATCTCTGGTAGGTCACGCTGTTATTGCTCTCCAGGCTAGCAGCCTTCTGGCCGGCGATGGCGAATTTGTAGTCGTGGGACTTGAAAATGGGTCTGTTGTCGTTTTCATCGAGAACTGTGATTTGAATTTTGGAAACTGTCTTGTCCAGGCCGTCCACATCGGAAGCCTCCACCGAGAGATCATAGTGAGCTCGCTCCTCGCGATCCAGGGGACGGTTGGTGACCAACCACACTCCGGACTCGTCGTCGCCCTCGATTACCAGCGACTTGGCGTTTATTTGCACATTCCGGTTGGCCTTCCGCTCCTGCAGGGCGAAGGCATCCTCCACGTTTCCGTCGATGATCGTATACCGTACCTTCTTGGGCTTGGCCAGTTCTTCCTCCAGGAGGGAGCCGCTAAAGGCCTGCATGAGGGGCACTCCTCTGACCCTGGTGCCCGCCGGACTATTCTCCCTCACCTCGCCGCTGGCATCCAGAAGGGATCCCGAGAACCTCAGCATGTCGTTGCGGTGCATCACGAACAGCTGCAGGTTGTGGGTGTTGGTTACGTTTGGGGTTTGCTCCACCACCACCAGCTGGACCGGACGGTTCACCAGCGGAGAAATGTCCGCCGTGGTCATCACCACTCCATCATCGAGCACGGTGAAGTACTTGGAGTAGTCGCTGTTCAGCATGTGGTAGGCGGCCCCTTCTGCGGCGTGGGAGCTGCCATTCACTTTCACGGGATGGGTCTTAAACTTTTTGATGCTGAATCCGGGATAAGTATCGTGGGGGAGGACCAGGGACATTTCGCTGTGGTGCGAGGGTTTCTCCACTTCGCCAGGACTTCCGGCCAGCATGCGAGCTGCATTTTCCGCGGACAGGCCGGAGAATGTCGTCTCCTCTTGGGCCAGAATCAATTGCAGGGATATCAAAATTATCGCGCAGGTGCACAGATTAAATCTGTCGATTACGTAATTACGTTGCCTGGGCTGACTCAGGCAACGTCGTGCCGCCATTTTGCTGGGGCACTTTTCAATCCGGTCTATATGAGCAATCTCCGTGCGACTTTTCCAACTCCTTTCAGTGCCCTTTCAATTATGGATTATACACTTTATACTGGAATACTTCATGGGTAAGTTCTCGCTTTCATTCAACACATTTTCGTTGGTTTGGTGTGGGTGGTATCGCCGCCGTATCCTGAAAATAAAATGGAAATTGATTTGTAGTTCGTCACACGATTCATTAAAGGTAAATATTTATGGGCATTGTGCAAAGTTTGTGGGTCAATAAAAGTGAATAATTAATGGGGGGGGTCAATAAATAGCCCCCTAATAGTCCTGAATTGGTTAATCAAGAATTCATGCGTGTGCAGAGTTCGTGGTAAAGGAAAATTAGCAGGATAATTAAGGGCACTATCTAATAAACTTTTAGCTAAATATTTTCCCAGTAAATAGGTGTAGAAAAAGAGGAACACATTCAAAGGATTTCCTTCACTTTGGCTGTCAAAAAAGTTATCAATTATTCAGTTCCTTGCTTAAAATTTTATGAAAAAAAAGGAACACACATATAGCTAACATTATTTTCATCATCACCATCACAACGTCACACCCAGCTGAGCCTGAGAAAATTGTCAACTTTCCAGTTTTTAATTGGTATGTGGCATGCAGCAGGGCAGGAGCAGGAGCAGGAGCAACATCAGCAGACTCACAAAGAATACTGAGAGTGTTGCACAAAGTGAAACTTTTTAATGATATTAGCAAAAATATTAAATATTCACGAGCAACAAGGAGGGAGCACGAGAGTGGGTCGGTGGTAGCCTGATTCTGTCGAGGACTTTGCACAGGATGTGGGATTTTCGGTTGGTTTTTGATGTTGTCGTGACACGCTCTACATAACGCCTCAACAATTGCATTGTCCTAGGTTCCAGTTAATTTTAAACTTCTCCCGGGTATGTGCCCGGTGTATTCCACCCCCTGGAAGTATGCGCCACACATGGCTGGCTGGCCTTGAAAACTGAAAATTTCATTGAGAAAATTATTTTAATTACCCCATGTACAACACGCCACGTCCTCCAGGCCCACTAATCCGACAACAGCACGCACCCTGCAATTTCTCTACCTAAGGTTGGGTAAGTTGAAACCCAAATAAAAAAAGGTTCGCTTCCCTCTTCACAATTTTTCCAACAGCTGCGCAGGCGCCGATGACTTTTCACTGCCGTACCAATGTGTTGACAATAGTTTTATTTGCTTTTTACGCATTCCTATCAAATGGGAGGATTTCTGGTCCAACAATTGTCTGAGGGACCTGGAGAGGGGAGCTGGACGGCTAATGATCTTATAACTAGCCAGACATATTATTGGGTGTGACCGGAATTCGTTGACAAATGATTTTTGGTGATTACACGAATTATTTGTAAAGGCATGTGTGTTGGGGAAAGAATTGGGCAACAATGCACGTGTGTGTGTCATGTGTTTCATAATTTGTTGAGGCATGTGGCATATAATTTAATGTTTTAACCCCCATTATTCAGATTCCCTATTTGACAGCATCAAAATCCTATGCTCCGCTTCCGACGTCCCTGTATTAGGCCCAGATCCAAAAATGCAAGCCACATACGTTTATTTCTCACCTCATTGGCTTATCGCAGCTGCGGCATCTTAATTGCAATTAGCTATGAAAATGTCCAGCAGCGCAGAGACAGATAATAAAACGTAAAAGCCAGGCCGTAGCCCATATCGGCTGTGCGATCTGCTAATCAGTTGACGGAGCTGACTACCAAACAAATTATCGAAATGTCGTCCATTTGCATAACCAGCTATTTCTGTTTTTCAGCTAATAAACCCATAGTTTCGGGGGTAACAAGCTCGTCGTCCCATTGGTCCCCAGCTCTGGGCCTTATAAATCATTTTCAATTTGTTTGGCAAAGATTTGAACATTCGGCCACGGCTCCCAGCAAAATAATTCCTTTGTCTTTTCTAATTTGATTGGCGGCACAGCTTTGGGCTGCCGCTGGATTTGATGCGTGTTAAAATTCATTTGAAATGTCAAAACACAGTTCGGGTTTTATCCAATCTATCCAAGCGGATTTCTTCTTTATTTCTCATAGTGTCACCTAATTAAAAGCGAAGATAAAATGCGATACAATATGCTGAATAAAAAGAGCTCCAATGCATAGCTCTACATTTTGGCATAAATGAATATTTGATGTTGAAATTCCGTGTGGTTTATATTTATTTATTCAAACATTCGATTGATTGATGCGTCATGGCAGCCAAAGGGCACGAAGAGAATAGGTAAATAAAAAAAATAAATGCTTGGAAGCTGCCACAGGGTATAGTTACACTTTTGTTTGATGAAAACGTATCTCATTGTTTGACACAAAACTGTGTTGGGGAAATCAATCTGACCGACTTTCCCGATACGTGTAGATCTTTCGGACACGTTTTCGTAGGCCTCGAGCCAAGGCACGCCCCCACAGAGCAGCACCTTGGGCTTTCCCCTACATTAAAGCCATTTAAAATCGATTTAAAATCAACGCTAGTAGACCACCTGCCGAGCGGCAGCCCCAAAGAACTCGAGTCCAAAGAGACAACGGTTCCAGCTCAGGGCGTCGTCTGACCGCCGGTTTATGGTTTATTAAATTTTTAACTATTGCCAACAGATTTTAACAAGTTTCGGTTTCAGTAGCGAAGCTCATAAAAGATCAAGCCTGCTGCATAAATTACTTTTTGAGGCTGTCCTAAAATACACCCGGGTCTAGAGTGAATGACGCTAAAATGTTGACTAATGAAGCTTTAATTGTCGTCGATATATTTGCTTTCTTTTTCGGGTCTCCTCCGGTCGCTGTTTGCATTGGGCACTTTATTGATTTCTCCATGGGATATTACCCAATCGCATGCAATTAAAATTCACATTTCCATATATTATTTACGCAATCGCCACCCGCACAAACAAAAGTTGTCGTTGTATTTAACTGATGGTTTCTTTCACGCTTTTAACTCAATTGTAACGTGCGATCCCGACTTTTTCCTTGGTTTTTGTGCTCGTGGCAAAGAGAATATTGAATTTCCCCAATCAACTTTATTAAATAACGGCTATTAAATGTTTTTTAATGGCCAATAAATGGCTTTGAGCAACAAAGAGTGAGCAGATTGTCAATCAAAGGAAATGTTTTTTAGCTTCGAGCTATGACAAAAATTATTATTCCCTCCCAAAAATATAAATACCCATTTAGGCGTAGTAGGGTCAAGTAAAAAAAATATACATTTTTCACCTGGAACTGCGGGCAACCCCTAGAATGCAAATGAGGAACTAAACGGGAGCTCTAAACAAAAGATGAACCCTAATGGAACACGATGGAGGGCTCGAAACTCCAGTGCATGTGTCCACTCTATCAAAGGCGATGAGGCGTTCGCATCGGGGCATTGAGATTTTTATTATTGTGCCACCAGCGCGTGGCACTCCAAACAACAATGGCCAAGAGTCTCCCTGCCAGGTAAAAATTTGAAAATGAATAGAATCCCAGGCAGAGGGGTGAGCGCCCTTCGGTTTCTGGTTTGATTTGATGCCATTGGGAGGGTCGGAAATCTGGTTTGTCCCTCCTCTTAATGTATCCGGCAGTAGAAACAGAATAGATGACACGAGCGGAGCTGACAAAGATGTGGCCAGACCAGGTATAGAAATGATTCCTCTACTCGAATTTCGTTTTATTTTTTGGCTCCAAAGCAGCCGGGCTGCCAACATCCGACAGGACGTGGCCAGACAAAGTGCTTCATCAAATATGAAATAGGCCATCCAAGCGAAGGGGAAACAAATGGAAGGGCCTGCCAAAAATTGTCAACTACATGGGGACCCTCTTACAGTTTTGGGTGACAATGAAAAATTGAGCAGACAATGATTAATTGGCTTGCTCCCGGTTGTTTTGCTATTTAAATTGAAGCCAGGCAAAAGAAATTCCCGTGAATTCAGCTGAAACTCATTAAATCGGAGAGTCCTGCGAGTATTTATAGCCTGTCAACACTTTCCCAAAAGGATAGCGAGCAGAAAATGACTTCGCCATGCAAATATCGCATCGCTTCGGTTGAGGTTGAGTGTGAGGATGAGGTTTCTGGTCCCCAGGCTATTGTCTGAGACGGAGTCATAAATAAAGTCATTACGCACTCGTTGGTTATTTATACTTTCAGTCCGCTCTTTTTTCTTGCCATGCGCCAAAGGATTTTTTGCCGGCAGACAATGCACTGGGAAAATATTTGCATATCAGAAGAGCCCGACTGCCCGCCTGTCAGCCCGCAAGCCCTCGGAAGGGCAAACAACAACACGGTAGCCAGGTACAAAAACGAAGGCGTGCTCACACTACAGGTAAGACGCAACCTGATACTCTCCTCCTCCTGGCTCCGGCAACAAATTATGTGTTAACTCATGGGCACCATTTGGTGACACGCCCCTCAACCGCAAGACCCCGAGACTCATTGGTCGGATGGAAAGAAAAAAAAAACTGCACTGCCAACTGGAATTTAGCGATAATGATAACTCAGGTAGGTGATCATTCAAGGTGGCTGGCTAAGAGTGAGTTACCTTAAATGATGATGGCTCGAGTGCGTGGTAACACGAAGTTGGGCTAATAATAGTTAAAGTCCATGCACTGCCAGAATATGTATCATATTTGTTTAATTTTCCTTCCATCCCAGTCCCATAAAAGGTTCAAGAATCAACCAATCATAGCTTATAATATCAGTAAGCAATTTGCTTTCATACTTCCCCAGCACAACAGATATCACAAATCTAATTCCCAATGAAAACAAATCGCATTTTCCTGTATTTACAATAGTTTCCTCCAACGGCCAGGACAATTGGCCATTATAATGTCATTAACTGACTACCTAGAAGCAACTTTGCTCTGTCCACTCCATGCTCCATGCCGTGTAATAACAATTTTAGTCGATCAAAGGTGCTCTCTTGCCTCACGGCAGCCCGAATATTGGCAAGGCTTTTAAGCAATTAAATGTAGGACCCTTTCTGCCCGGGCTTCTGCTTCCTGGAATTCTCCGGAGAGAAATTAACTTTTTATTCGCCCCACTACTTACTACCGTTCCCTGGCAGTGCGAACGCCTGGAAGGTGTTGAATAGAGGTAGCGCCTTAATTAAATTTTCAGACTTTTGTCTGGCTTTTTGCGGTGCGGTGGCTTTGCAGTGTTGGGAGCAGTGCGGAGAATTTTGCGTGTTCAAAGCGAATTCTTCGACAAGCCATTAAAGGCTGGTGGCAACACCAGGGGGTAGTGGCTTTGCAGGTTTTTGCAACTGGCAGTTGTTGATTACTTTTATTTGGACGAGACGATTAAGCAATTTGGTGTGTTTGGATTAACCTGGCGTTCTGCATGCAATGAATGAATTGCAGAAACTATCAGGGGCTCTTGTTCCGATATTCTATCGATAGAGTTCTTTAAAAGTTCTTGTATTAATATCTGTATTGTACATTTTCGGCTGCACCTTCTAGCTGTACTTTTAGTAACAAGGCCTGGGACATTATGGCTGCTAACGAGAAATGTTCAACAATGGAACAGAATTAGGCATGAAATGTGCCAAAAACTTATGAGTTCCTAGCAGAAGCAACTAAAACACACGAATCAAGGCAACAAGACATGTTGGCACTGAGCCAGCCAGTCCACAGCCCATGACTGTGGGGATAGGCCTGGCTAAACGGAGGCAGGGAAGTGCCACACACCCCTGCAGACCCTTTCATCACCTTCCGATGCACTTCCGGCTGCATCGCCAACTCAAAAAGTGCAATGCTCTGAAATTGAATTAAACAAAACAAAACACAAAAAAGTATATAAAAAAGCTACGACAAAAGGTGAAAAAGGAAAAGACCGAACCGAATACAAAACCAGCAATGTAGAGCGTGCAAAATCGCAATCGATGAGGGGGAAAAAGTGCAACAAAATCAATTCAAAGGTGAATGGGGGTGGCACAGTACAGTGACCGTCATAGGCGAAAGGCCGTTCAACTCGCGCGTTCTGCGTAACAAGGGGGATGTTGCACATATGCAGAATGTAGCACCAAGGTTAAATATTTGCATTTGTTTTGTAGGCGCAGCATGTTGCACCCGCGTATTATTGTCCAACACTTATTTCTGTGTGCCACATTGTGTGCAGCACTCGAAAGCCTCGGCCGCTAATTAAATTGAGGCACAATCCGCCGCATAAATGGGTAAATGGGGACGGGCATTAATTGGAAAGCGTTTTCCAATCGGCTAAAACAATAACGGTGGCATTCCCAGTGGGAATAAATACGGAAATTGAAACACCTGAATAAATAGCAGATGCAGGACCATGCCCACAGGGAGATGTTCCTTGCCCTATTTTTTTGAATGTTAAATGAAAATGTACAATGAACGCCATATATTAAAAAGAAATCCTGTGTTAAGGACGAGTTTAATTTGGAAATATCAGATTCCTTGTGATTATGTTTTGATTTGACAATTGAAACAACATTTCCTATGTGCTCCGAAGAATGAATCGATTCTTATTGTCTGACATTCTTCCCTCCCCCTTTCCGCCTTCCGCCCCACCCCTCTGACTCCATTCTGTCCCGTATTCTTTCACGTATTTATGCGCAGTCACGTTGTTACCGTCGCGTAGTTCTCCTTTTGTTGGTGCTGCGGCTGCCCCGAATGAATTTTACATTTTTATAGCGCCCGGCCGCAGCACTCTCCTTCCTGTGAGCGAATTGTGGATCACCCCTCGTGTTCGTACATCTGCATTTTTTTTGTTTTCCTACAGATTTGTCACAAGTATTGCCGTACACGCCGTACCATTCCCATTTAATTTTT
Source organism: Drosophila varians (assembly GCA_018150405.1). Taxonomy (NCBI): domain Eukaryota; kingdom Metazoa; phylum Arthropoda; class Insecta; order Diptera; family Drosophilidae; genus Drosophila; species Drosophila varians. The sequence goes on from JAECWK010000125.1 coordinate 6,082,120, forward strand.
TTTTTTTGCCATTTGTCGTCACCACCCTCAGCATCCCACCCCTCGAAAGTCTATTCCGTTGTGTTATTACACTGAAATAAATAAATCACAGGGGAGACTAAGGACCAAAGGACCCAATACAATCAATACTTGATTATAGACGAGCAAATGGATACGACATTTATTAGATCTCTTTCATGTTATGATCAAGTACTTTGAAAACTGAATTGACAAGTGACTTTCAATTTAATCTCGATACTCTTCCAGTGTAGTCCTGCTTTTGTGCAATAAAAAGGAAGCGATGCGCGAGCGCACACACATAAATATCCCTGGGACACACGCACACAGAGACAGTCGCCATCATGTGAGTAGACGAAGCCGGAACTGTTGTCAAAGGCGGAAGTGGAGTGGCCAAAGGGGGTCGAAGAACACACAGAATCAGAGGCACACAGAGAAAAAGTGTGAGGGAGAGTCATTCTCCAGGCAGTGAACGGAGAACAACCGCAGCAACCGGCGAAGAGGGCAATCACCCGACCCGAGACATCGGATCGCAGACTATGATTTCTGCCTGGGGTTGCAATTCCTATTGATTTTTCATTGTTTTTGCTGCCTCATCTTGTCGCTGCTGCTGCTGCAGTGCGGCAAAAGTTGCAAAACGATTTAGGAAGTGCCCGTCCCCTCATCAGCCTTTGGTTAAATTAAATCCCCTGGCCAAGTGGACTCCGCTATATTGCGCTTGCCACCCGCAGCTGCGACTCAGACTCCAATTTGTTGCAAGTGGCACTTGGCAAAAATAAACTAACCCAATGCCCATCACCATTTGACACAGTATGCAGATTAGCAGCTTATGGCACTCTCCCCCCCACTCACCACTTGAGATTGATTGATTGTCAAGTGGTTGCAAGTGGACGGCTGCTCCGCACGCTCTGTTAGCTGCAACTTGCCCCACAATGCAATGCAACAGAGAAAATGCAATTATTCACAATACGAGTTGATGCGAGCTTTTTAGAGGTTATAGGCTTAGTCCACAGGGGATTAGGGGCATCTGGAAGAAGATACTCTATTTATTCAAGTGAAGAGCAGAATGATTCATTGTTTCGAATTGTTAACCAAACATTTTGGTTGCCAATTAGACCATTGCAGTAGGTGTTTTTGTAAACCTATCTAATTAATTAACCAATTATTTGGTGTCCACTTTCAATACTTGAAATAGTTGGATTTCCTTTCAGTTTAGGAGCTTTAATTTTTTTCAACCATTCTCAAATCTCTTGTTACTGACTGGGTGTCTGCATTTAATTGCTGTTGCCAGCTAATAAATTTTAATTGTCCTCAATTAGCAACGGAATGCAGTGGAAAATATGGACAGCCGGAGCAAGAGGAGCAAAGGGGTTGCAACTCTTTTGTGCGAGGCCTTCGGCTGCAATCAAACACATTTTTTGTGGCCGCCCTCGCCAGACTGATGTTTTGCATACAGAAAATTCCATTTGAAATGACATATTCTGCCGGGCCACTCAAAAAGAAATGCGGAGCGCCTCAATAATGGCAAGGGGCAGGCACACAAATGTGGCACATTTGGCCCAGGCCAGAAGAACATTCCCAAGTTGCAGGCGGACTGCCCAAGTTGACCCTTCCACTTTTTCATCGCAAGTCCCACACATGCTGCTCATATGTGCGAACCGAGACGAATGCATTAAGCAGAAATTTCATTCATAAAGATTCCATTTCATTTCGCCTGCCTCAAAGAGACCACAAGGCGTTGGCCTGGACCGGCAAAATGGAGTGCAAGAGGCATCCCGGTCCCAGCCGAAGAATATTTATTGTCCAGGGGCGTAGGTGCACACATCCTAAAGGGAACTTCGATTACAAAGATGTTTTTAAATGAAAGTCCTAAAACCTTTTTGGAATTCAAACAATTGCAACAGCCAGGCCCCTGCCAGAAGATGCACTGCTGCAAATTAAAACTGTAGAGACTCCAAGGAAAATGTGCAATAAATGTGAAATTGTTTTAATATTTGCCACACTCGAATGCCGGGTATGCAAATTCATTGAATGCTGAAAATTCTCAATTTCGCAATTCGTTTTGCTGCAACCCAGGGAACGTAAACATGGACAGCAACGAAATTATTTTGTACATCGAATGACGGGGACGTGCGTGGAGGAGTCCCCTCGCCCGGGTTAGGGTTCAAATAAATTGCTTTTGACTCTTGAGTGGAGTCTTGGTGGACCTTGACTTGTCGCTTGAGTGGAAAATTGCAGCAGGAGGAAATTGAGGTTGAAATTAATAATTTTAGCCTTTCTGCCATGCCTGCCGTGCCGGCACTAAAGGTGCCGAAAAAAATTAATTGAAAATGCTCTACGAAAACGAGGAAGTTGCCAATCTCCCTCTCCGGTCTGTCTTTCTTTTATTATTTTTACTTTGCATAAGCGGAAAAAGCAGCCTTTGTCCGGCTGCTTTGCTTTCAATTTAACCGCAAAGCAATCTCAATCAATCTCGATAGTTATTGACCTGCCCCCTACCTAAGAGACCAATATTTCACGTGCTTTTTTTCGCTTCTCGCGCCGCCGTCGCCATCGATCAATGAATTTTGTGTTTTTTCTTATTTTTTTTACCCCCAGTTTTCTTGCAACATCTTCGACGGCGGCGGGTTTCGACCGCAATAAGTCAAATACGAGGCCAGCGAGCTTCATTATGTTCAAAACCCAACCGCAGAAGGGAGCGAACCTCTTCGGGCCAATAACAAAAAGCAGCCAAAACAACAACTAGTCTTGGCCCCCAAAAGGCAAGAACAATGCAGCGCAGATAAGTCAATTATATTGACTTGGCCAAGAACTCTTTGAGGCTGGCTGTCTGGTGCTTTTAAGGTGGCAAGCCGCTTTTTGCTCCTCCTCTCACAATTCCCACAGTTGAAAGGCAACGTCACAGGAGGTTCGTCTTTGGTTTCTGCTTTTTTTCTTAGTTTTTGCTCGAACCAAGGCGATAAAATCAACGCTGTCAATGGAAAAGTGGTGGGAAGTGGGCTAAAACTTTATAAAATGGGATAAAACATTTTTTAAATAAAATTCTGGACTCATTTTTGGGAAAACTCATATATAAACAAATACTCTTCATTTATATTAGTTTATTTTTTACATTTATCCTTTGCCATTTTAGCCTTCTTAGCACCACAGTTAAGGCTCTGGCAGACAGACAGTGTTTTATTTTTTTTCTGACTGGCACGTAGATTTATACTCATATTTATTTTTTTCTCTTATTTAATTTTTTTTTTCGAATTATGTATCATCTTTAGAGCGCTTTGGGCTTTGGACTTGGGTCTTGGGGACTTTGTTTTTGTGTAGACGTAATTTTCTGATTACATTATTGCTCGCAAATTGCTAGATTATAGTGTGCTTGTTGTCTGCAAATTATGGCGGTTATTATTGACTGACAAATTATAGTTATTAGTTTTTCATCGTTTTCAATAAAATGGAAATTTCCCCCGTATAGCCAATTTTGCGCCTAATATGTGAGAAAGATCGATTAGGGTCGAAATTGCCGAAACGAAGGAGTTATTTTTTTTTTGGCAATAAAAGGCACATAAAGTTAAATGAAATATTTAGATAATTATGAGTTTAAAGATTTATCCATACAAGTAATAGTGTTCTTTATGGCTCTCGCCTTTGTTTATCTCCCGGATACTGAAAGTATCCTCCAAAGCGCCCCTATCCTTTGGCCAAGCTAACACGATTTCATTTATTTCACCCTTCATTGGTTTTTTCCAACCCGCCGCGACAAAGCAAACATGAAAGCAGAGACTAAGAAACCGGCAGAAAGGCGCAGAAAAGGCAAAGTGGCGAGGAACAAGTGCACCCACATGGCGCTAATCCTGCGGAGAAAGAGCGAGAACAATACGGAGAAAGCCATTCGGAGAGCTGGCTAAAAATCTGCAAAGCACGGAGAGCACTTTCGAACTCTCTCCTGCAAAAAACCAACCCCCCGCCAAATTTACTGAGGGCTGGCAATTTTCCTAGAAGAAAACTATGTGGAGTACTACGAGTTCGTATTTTCGCTGATAAGCAGCATTTGGGGGGCTCCTTCCGGACGTGGGCAGGGATGGGGATGGTGCCCAGCAGGAGCTTGGACATAATTGTAGCTCCAGACAAGCGAGAGAGGGAGAGAGAAAGCGAGGGGCGGAGGCAACCAAAGGGGAAGCAAGGGGATTCGATCGATTTTTCGTGCTCCCCAAAAACAGAGCGGGAGCTGCGGCCAAAAAGAAATTGCTGCATACGCACAGGAGCTATGGAGGCCAGCGGCTTCTCGGGCTGGGGCTCCGCTCTCCTGCACATGTGTATGGGTGTCGTGTATGTATATGTCTAAGGTGTGTTAACCTCAAATGCTCCGCACACACACTCTTGCAAAGCACGCAAATCAAGTGGATTTTCTTAAAAAACCTACCAAAAATGAATTAAAATTTAGTAAAAGTCCCATTTGTGTTGATAAATTATAAAATCCAATTAATGAGATATTTTTCAGGGCATTTTTTAACTTTTGTTTGCCATAAAACTTTAAACGTTAGGTTTTTTCACTTTAAAAAAAAACTAAATTTTGCTAAAGACACATTTACTGAGAGATAATTATTTTCCAGCTTACTTTTTGATTCTTTCCAGCGATTTCTATTGCCGCAAGTTTGATTTTTGGTTAAAAACTTCAGCTACTAATCCAAATTATTGATTTTCGGCGAATGCCGTTTTTGCCACAATAAATTCTTTGGTTTTTGCTAAAACTGGAAACCCGATAAGGTTTCTACTTTATATTAGTTTTAGATTCCATCAACACGTTTTTAAGCTTACATAGACACTGAAACGCATAAATATATTGCACTAATACATATACTTATTTATGTATTTGTATTCCTTTGGTATATGTTGTATTTTCATAGACCCTTGAATGGGGTTTTATCCATTTGCGGTTGGGAGGAATTCGCACAAGCTTTCTGTGTTGGACTTTTTCGTTACCGAATTTATTTAAATTATTTTAGCTGTGCCCATTTCCCAAATACACACACTCGCGCACTTAAACACGCGACGCGAGACACGCACACAGACAGGGCAACGTATAGAATTTTTCACTGCGCCTATGTATTCGAGGGGGATGGGTGGGTGGTGTCGGCAAATGTGTGTTGGTGTGCCTCTGTATATCCTGTATATCCTTTGGCGCGGACCGAACCAAACACACCAAGTCTGGAGCTAGCGACGTTGTCGTCCTTCCACGAGCAACTCAATCGACACAATGAGTTCAGAGCGTATTGGAAAAGTCCTCACAACCGCCGAGAGCGAGTGCTGTCTAGGCTAACCGACTTTTCCACCACCAAACAGAAAGCCACACATGGAACCCACGGAGAAAGAGCCCATTCTCGGATTCTCCGATTCTCTGAGTGGGCGCAGAGAGAGCCCAGTCTGGCAGTGGGAAACCCCAACGTGGAGAAAGGGAAACTCTCTCCGCTAGCAAGGAAAAATTCTCACGGCGAGAGTTTTCCCCGAATCATATGTTTTGCATCCTGTGCAAAAATATAGAAGGCCTACACAGATTCCATCTCCTCCCAAACCGCAGTTGGAACTTCCTGACTTCCTGCGTTTCGTTTATAGCTAACCTGCCAGCCATAGCCAACTTCTTCCCACATTTCCCCCCCTTTTTGGCCAATAGGTGTTGCTGCTCTATCTGTATTTGTGTAATATCCTGTAGTTTCATGAGTTTCCGTTACACTCTACGTGGTTCTTTCTATGGCCGGGAAGGCTTTCGGTTCGGCAAAAGTGATGCTCGAGTGATGAGTGCTGGTGGGTGGATTTTTGGTAAACTTTCTGGGGGCTTCGAACGGCAAAGTTTTTAGTAATTTAAGAAACAGGTTTAGGAATCAGGATAAGGACACCATGATATTTTCAAGCTGTTAAATGGGTTTAAAAACGAATTGGGAGGAATACCATACCATAAAACGGAGTTGACGCCATTAACATTAAACTGCAATCAAGGATGTCAGAAGCAGTCTGGTCGATTGCAAATGTTATTGCCCAATTCCTGCCGAAAATCGCGACACACCCATTTTTAGTGGCCAACATGAAAATAAAGTCAAGTGGAATAAATCAAACCTGCAACATGAAGCAAGCGGAGCCGGAGGAAAATGCTATGCAAGAGCCATAAATACTCATTTTGCATGAATGAGAAAATAAAATGCAATTTGCATTTGACTGCACACGACGACGAGGATGTTGAGGACGTCGAGGACCAGGACGAAAATTATTTGCCAGGAATATACAGTTATTTAAGGTTGAAGCCGACAGTTATGCACACAATAAACGCCGTGGAGTTCGTAAATTTGGCATGAGCAGCGCAAAGGACGCAACAGGAAGTTGGCCAAAAACAAAAATATAAAACGCAGGGAAGAAAAAACAAGAACTTAAGAAGTAGGAAGGAAGCACGCAAAATGCGCGCCATATGATCGGGTAAACAGAGGGCTGGGGGAGAAACAGGAAAAACAGAGAGCAGCGAAATGGGAACACGTCAAGTGGGGAAGGCGAGGGACGCACAAACACAAACACACTCTAGTTCTAGGACATAACAGGACCCCCCCAAAAAAAATGGGGAGCCTGCGTTGTTTACAGGACATCACACACACACACTCACACGTAAGCGAGGAGGAGTTACCGTTGGGCGATCCGCACGCGTTTTCCAGTTGGAATGAATTTGAAAGCCGACGGAGCCAAAAATTCAAAACACACCGAACGCGAAGCCAGCAAACGAAAGTCTGAGTGGAGCTCTGAAATATTAAATCCAAGGAGCGGTCTTTGGTGGAATAAAACGGAAACGAAACACACCCCCTATATCCCTTACCAGGGCGCGAGAGAGAGAAGAGACCCGCGGAGGTGCCCCAGAAGGGGTGCACCACTTTGTAGGCACTGGGAGGAATGCAATTTTCGCGGGCAGGATGAAGAAGCCCCGGATTAGGGAGACCCCTGTTCACGAATTTCTGTAATTAAGCAGCCAGCAAAGCGTGAGATGAAGGGGCAAAGGTGGGTGGGAAAGGCGGTTGGATGGGCGCTACAGGAGGACATCGAGGCTAAGGCAGTTTTAATTTCGAATTAAAAAAGAAGGCCAATTAATTAACCAAGAGAGTCGGATTTAAAACGAAAAGGCGCCGGAAAGGGTTGATGATGACGGTGACTTCGTTGACAGGTGACAGAGGTGAGCCGAAAGGGGGTTAAATCGTTAACCGGGAAGTTGGGTTAAAAGTTTTCAACCAAAAGCGGGTAAATCTCCCTTCCTGAGAAATGCAATATAATTGTTTGACAGTTTTTGCAAAAAGTTTTCTGGGAAACAAATTGATTGGAAAAGGCTTCCTTATAATTCAAAATAATTTTAATCATTTAACGTATTTCTGCTTATCAATGGGAGGATACCTGTGGGACGCAGGGTCTTTCTCACAAACTTTCAAATTTATCCGAGAAGTCCATGGGGAAAAAAATTCGTTAATCCCAGTCTAGACACTTTAAAGTTGCTTCAGCCCATAACTTTGGCAATTCATCCCAGGAATCACATCTATTAACTTTCTCTTTATTTTATCACAATTTCCTTTTTATATTTTCAATTCTCATTGGGGGGCTGAGTTTTTGCTGAATATTTAAAGCGCATTTCGTATTCATAACGCGTTTTTGCTTTTATTAGAGTCCGGCCAACCAAACAAACATTGGCAAAATCTTACCGAAAATGTTTACATTTGCGGAGAAGGTTGAGCTGTTCTTTGTTTTTTGGTTTGCGTTTTCCGGACATAATTTTGTTCATTAAAATTCCATAAAACGAGTCGAGAAGCGGCAACGGAACATAATTGTTTCCATTCTTGATTGCATCGCGTGCTCGATAGGGATTGATTGGATTGGATCGGATTGAACCGCATCTCTCACCTCGTGCCAATTGAAAGGTTCTCAAGTTGCCTTGCCTCGTATGCCTCCTGCCTTTGAAGACACGAATATCCTCCCTTATAGCCTCTTCCTCAAACTGTCTCAGCATTCGGTCACACATTGCCGGCACATGTTTACTTTATGAGTTATTCCCCTGAAAATTTCGAAACCAAAAAGACAAGCATATGGGCAGGCAGACGCCCTCGCCCTTATAAAAGGTTCAATTTCGTTGGGTTTAGTTGACCTTTCCCTGGGAGCGGGATTGTAAACTGACAGAGGCCACGGATGCGCCACGCATGCGCACACTCTCCTGCTTTTTTAAATTTTTATTATTTTGACTTTATCAAATTGTGCTTAATCCCGCTCATCCCGCTCAATGGGAAACATGTCCGGGCTGGTAATGATGATGACATTATTGGCTGCAGACCAGCATCTTTCTGTGTGGTTGCGGCTCTGCGGCTTGTGATCGCATTATTGTATATAATTACAAGGTCTGGGAGCCAAACCCAAACAAAACACAAGGCCAATCATCGATGCAGCAGTAGTTCTTCTGTCAGCAACAGCTGCCACTTTTTAGTGCATTTTTATGTCACTATAAGTTGAACGCAACAATTTCGTTTTAGTGCGCTTCATTTGTCGCTCTGTTGTGACATTTGTTTCATTTGTCATCGGTTCATTAGTCATCGAAGGACCTGCCCGGACACTCCCTGTCATTCGATATGTGTCGCTATCAATGAAATTGTGTCTAATTTATGTTCTTCCAACGACACCTCTGGGGAGAGGCAATTAAAGTGCGTGGGATACTCAAAAATAAAACTATTGATGGTAAATGAATTTTTTACTTTTGAGTTGCTTATTCCTTTGAAATTTTCTCCCTTATCACGGGTGTCAGCGCACTTTTCTGATTAGCTTGCAGGATAGCTGACATGGCCTGGCTTGGATGAGAGTCCCAGGAGCCGTCAGAATTCATCGTCAACTGAACTCTTCCCATTAAGTAATAATTAGTACCATTTCTTTTATATATTTTCAAACCGTACAATGAAGTCAAAGGTTTTGAGTACCCATCAACTTTTCCTTTATATAAAGTTGATATTCTTTGCTAGATTTTAGGTATATTCAAGGCAACCTAAAGGTTCCACAGCTTGGCACCAAGCTGGAGTCACGTTTCCACGCAACCATTATCCCACACTCCTGGTTCTTCCGTCTTTGAGTCCCGAATTTCGAGATCCTGACTACTCTGGCTGAACATTTTTGCGGCCACATGACGACGTTCAAGTGTCGCAATTTGATGGCACATTTCGTTAATGCCAACGTCTTGTCGCATTTATACAAACTCTACTTGGAGTATCCTATTCCGTTGCTTATTATTTTTGAAGCCTTCGACTTCGAAGGACATCCAAATCCACATCCAAGACAATCGCGAGCAATAAATATTCAAAATAATTTATTTAAGTGAAATGGTAACACATTTGGCTTTTATTCACCTAATTTTACTGAGATTAATGACGAATTCCAGCCACGCATCGAAGCCCTCACTCCAAGGAAAACAAACATAAAAGGATATAATAAAATTTCTGGAACTGTCTCAGTTCAAGGTTTGTTCTTCATCTTTCCTCTTCACTTTTTTCTCCCCATCCAGCATCCTGCATTCAGCATCCAGCTTGTCTGTTAAATTTTGCACAAATGCCAAAGTTTACACGCATCAGCAGAAGCTTCTGTACAGGAAGCGAGGGTTATAAAAACGAGTGAGAGAAACTTTAAAGAAATCCAAATAAAAGCAATGCAATATCAAAACTTTTCGCCGCCATTTTTTGGTCCTTTTATTTCCCCATTTTTATTTTGCGACTCCCTCTCGGTTTGTTTCCCTCGAAAACCCAAGCTGCGAGCGCATTAAGCAATTTTTCAGAACAGTTTCCCCAGACTTTCAGGGGCACTGCGGATGAGTGTGTGTTTTCGAGGGTCTATTAGGTATGACACTAACAAATAATGACAATTGATATGTCTGGCATTGATGGAGAAGCTAGAGGGAGAATTCCGCAGAAATGTAGAAATGAAATTATTAAAACAAACGCCACTTTATTCTATCTGAGGCAACTTTCTTAATTAAAACTCAATAGTGCGCAGCGAATGCCTGCGGGGAAAATATGAAAACAAATTGTGAACAACGTGCTCGAGGGAAAATTATGTCAATGCACAATGCAAAACTAATTTGGCAACTTGGCAGCAACAGAACCGGCGTTAAACTTTAGGCAAGCGAAATCCTTTATTGTGGCTCGAGATCCTGGAGTGTAGTGCTCAAGGTTTCCATGGCCTATCGCTAACACCTACCCAGCTACCCAGGCCCAAACCCCAAGCTGGAGCTGGGAAGCCCTAAGCTCAGGCCCCAATCCGGAGCACAACTAACTCATAAAGCCAAGTGCAACTTTTACAGTTTTCTAGCCCGGCCAAGAAAACAAAAACCATAACCAAACTGCTGCGTTGTGGCAAAACTTTCTTAATAGATTTTTGCTCTGTGATAAACTTTTTCCAATACACAAAAGGATGGCAAAATATATGTAAAAAATGGAAGGAACCAAACCAAATCAAACCAAACAGGAAGAACATTTTTTCTTTTCCATCTAACTCGACTCCTAACGAGAAGTCTCTGGCTGTCCGGATTGGAATCGTATTGTGGCCATCTTTTGCTAAATTCACTTTAGTTGGGGAAATTGATTTTCATCTCTGGCCGGCATCTTGAGTTTGTATTGCGGCTTAGTCAAAGTTTTCGTTGGCTGCTTCGATTTGGGCCTGGGAAAGTGACGGAGTGGAAACAGGATTCCTCCTAATGCCGGGCTTATTGTTTACACATCATATTACATTATGGCGCATTATATTCTAGATGGCAATCAAATTGGATTGCTCGAAGAGCCAGGCGCTAAAGAGTTTCGCCAAACTTGTTCCGAACTTACTAAAGACCAAAAAAGCGGAGGGGGCAAAAAACTGAAAGACAATTGCTCAAACCAAGTGACTCTTTTTCCCCGAAAGGGTTTGAAGTCACTTTGCTGTAAGTCAAGCTGTAAGCCGGGCTTTCATCACAGCTTTTCCCATTCAACGCCACACCTTGAGGCCCTAGTCATTCCCTGTTCCCTGTGAGCTCGGTTTGCCTCCTTCACCGGCCCATAAATCCTCCCCTTCCCCTGGCAACAAGTTAATCTTCATTTTCCTGCTGCCTTCTATTAAAATGCCATGCATCAATGTGACCGACAAGTGAGAGGGAGCTGCAAAAACCACAGCTCGCAGTCACAACTGTGTTTCCTTTTTTCGACCCCTCCTGTCAGGGCCTCATAAACTCAATTAAAATGAACGAGCCACCAGAACTAGTCAAAGTAGGGGCACCCACATGCAGATGCAGAAGATGCACACTCTCAGATGCGCAGATACATTTGTATCTGAGTAATCCTGGCAAGGTTAATCACAGCAACACTAGGATCAAAGGAGTGATATTTGGAGGAAAAGGGAGTAGTTTTATGTAAAATTCAAATATTTAAGGTTGTAGGAATAGAATTATAATTATAAACAAACGATGGGAACTGCGGCTAGGGGTTGGCAACTTTTGATTAGGCCGGAAGAAGTTTTTCCCCCTCGAGCTTCCTTCCCTTTTTTGCGCTCCACTTAATAATTTAATGGCTGCAAATTTGTTGCAATTGCAGCCAGCCGATCCTGTGGGAACCCGTCTCGCACTACCGGAAATGAGTTCTTGATGGCACTTGGACGCATTTCGGACCACCCGAAGCCAAAACTTTCAAGTGCAAGGCTCACCCGGCTAATTAAGCCTCGTCCACACCCATTGTCCGACGTCTGTTTTGGTTTTGGCTTCAGCTGCTGTCGCAAAAACCTCGCCGGGGTGGACCAAAGAGTCACAAACGAATTAGAGTTGCGACACTCGAGCACGTTTCTGGCCCCCAACAGTCCCTTTTACTCCTTTTTTCCCGGCTAACCAACTTTTTGCTGTTTTCAATGTCAGACAATGCGCACGTCGCGTTTGTCTGTTGAAAATTTATGTGTCTGCAATTCATTTGGATGCAAAAGCACAATTTTCTCCACCTCCCAGCTATCCTCCTCCATTTAAACTTTTTTCTCTTACCATTTTTGCTTACTGACTCCTTTTTTTTTGGGTTTTGCAATTAGTTTTTGTGGCGGTCCATAACCCCTGCAATATTGACCAATAAATTCTGCGTTGATCATAAACAAATTGAAATTTTTCGGAGTCCATTTTTTGTTGTGACTCGACGGTTGTTCATATCCGCCTCTTTTTTTATGGATATTACATTTTAAATTTTCGTAGACACCTCAGTGATGGACGTTTACGAAAACGTGTCCCCTTTAAAAAACTTTTCTTCCTGGTCCTAATACTTGATCCCCATTAAAAATGCATCGCATCTTGTCCAAATCGAAAGCCAGTGCATACAAACTTGTAATGCCAAGGACATGGCTGATAGGTTCTAAGCCGAGAAAGATGAAGGCCAAAAACTGTGAAAATGTCAGAGTTAAAAGGAGTCAACTGGCCAACAGAGGTCGATGGAAACCGGAAGGGAAACAGACGGGGTAGGAGAGGAGAAAGGACTTTTAGCTTCCACACAACAAAGCAATAACAAGTATTAACTAGGATTGACTCGGGCTGGCCGTAGAGACCACCGACAAAGAAAATCCATGGCCATAAAATTGTTGTTTTGGCCATAGACATGAGCAGGACACTGAAAGGACCCAAGTTCAATCGCATGTGGCAAGTGCAGTGGGGAAACTATTTGGCAAGCTCTTATGCAACCATCCGACCGGATGAGACGCAGTCGAGACGGAACTGTACGTACCAGAAAATTAATTATTAATAACTTTTTGAAGGGCGAATTGCCAAAACCACACCCCAAAGGAAACAAAAAAGAAAGCTAACCGTAGCGACCACTTGAGCGTTTATTGTTTTGGCAAAAAGTTCCTATCCTTCCCCCATGAAAGGAAAAAGGCTAAGGGAAAGCCTGGCATTAGCCAAAAGTTTCCTCGAGTTTATTTTATTGAATTTATGGGAGGGGTGGAGACAATGAAGCGCTGGGGATTTATTTAAGTGGGCTTAAACGCTTGCCGCGACCCGGAGAAGATGCAAAAGTTTTGCATTTCATTTGTTTACTTTGCATAAATTGAAAAGCCAAGCCCCTAATGCCGCTAATTATACAGTCAATACAAAATAAAGTAAAAATCGACAGCAGACAAAACAAATCAGCAAAGGCCGGAAGGAAGCCGGCGATTGCAAATGGACTCTGAATTATTGAGGAAGGCCTAATTGATTTCTATGGTACTCGCAAATATTGTGTATTTAAGCCTAATTTCTTTTATTCTTAAACTCAAACTTTCTCCGCTTTAGTCTCCGCTCCGGTCAAGTTCATTCTATTATCTTAATGGTGGCAATTAAAATTAATTTGCATTCTGCTTCCAGCGAACTTTAACAGCACATTGACCGTTAAATGAGGAATTAAAAATAAATTGAAAGTGAAATTAATTGCTGGGTGATGCTCCCAGTCAAGTGGAGTATGTTCCATCTCGGATGGACTTGGATCGCTCTTATCCGAACTGCAATTAGCAGACGGCAGTGGCCCAGTGAATGTTTAATGAATGCATCGGGCCTTTTGTCTTGCGGACAATTGATGGACAGCAGTATCTTCGGTTCCAGCAACATTCGCTTCATCATTTATCAATTCCATTTCAGTTAGTTTGGCCAATATCATTTTTCTTTCCTCACAGATTTCGCACGCCCCTGCCGAGCGCCCAGTGCCGAGTGCCCAGTGCCCAGTTTTACCATTCAGGCCAGTTACTGAGCCGGTTACTGGACTGAAGTTGCTCGGTTTTGGATTTCCGCACCCTGCGACACTTGACACGCAGCCAGCCAAGCCCACGTTCCTTCCCTCAATCACTCTGTTAGCCAGTCGGGCGATGCCCATTCACTCATTCATTCGGCCATTCGGAGGACAAAGACGCCTCTGGTCAGCCAACTGTTGACATTGCTAAATGAATGAACCCTAGTTAAGTTACAAAATTGCATAAAAAAAGAAGTGCGCACAGGAAGAGGAAGTTTGTCCGGAGTTTATCGAATTTTCAATGCCCTGATGGGAGGAAAATTAATCTCTACAAATGTTTTTTTTTTGTTAAAAATGTTGCAAATAGATATCAATAAAATTTCTATTATGAGACTTGAGAAAATGCTTTTAAAAATATATATTTTATAATAGTATTACTTTTCCCTCGAACCTCGACCAGTACCCTTTCTTCTTCCGTTGGAAAGTGTGTCACTAAAAAAAAACTGTCATGCTGGCGGACAGTGAAAGAGACAGATAAATTTATATAGAAAGAGAAGCAGGAGACACAACCGACTGCAAATCAAATGCATTAAGCGAAACGGTAACCGAGAACGCTCGAGTATCAACCTGAACTTATCTTAGCCCTGCGATTCCATTTATCCATTTAGCGCTGAAAAAAACTATTTCCTCCCCAACTATCTTTTTGTTTTTATACCTTTTTGTTTAAGTTCGACACTTTGCACGTTGCCGCAGTTGGGAACAAAGCTGGAAGGGATGCAGCAGCGTAAATCCCATAAAAACGAAAATGGCCCAAGTAGTTGGAAATTGCAATTTAATTTCGACCGCAAACACGAACCCGAAGCTGGGAAAACCTGGGCGAAGGAAACTATTTCAGGGTTTTCTGTGAGTAAGGGACCGGAACGGGAAGATATCCCCGTCACTCCCCTGATGGGTGGACGTGCAATATAAGAACCCCATTTGGCAGCCTCTGACCCCGAGACCGAGTCCCCCAGGTTGGTTTGTTTATTTTCCCCGCCCTCGGTCACATGTGCGTCCCATTTATCACTGAATCGCATTTTAACCACAGGATATTTGATCTGGTGCCATTTGACATAAGTCTTGGCCAAGGTTCCAGCAGTTCCACTTCGACATGTGGATACAGATTTGCCCAACGCGCTGCAACTCTGGGGGGGAGTCGGTCTGTTTGTGCTCCGAAAAATCAATAAACTGATAAACATATTGCATTGTTCGCCCGGTGGCCGAAGCCCGAATTCAATTTTGTCAAATACAATTTGGAATCCATAGAATGTCCAAAGCTGCAGCTATTTCGAATGGAAACTAATTTAAAATTTATGGCGAAAGTTAAGCAGCCAATTGGTTGGTTGTCCCATGAAATGGATTATAATATTGGAAAATATAATGTTGAATGCGGAAAATATAAAGCCCCCACTTACCCAATAATTGGCTTTGTTTTGAATTTTAAACAAACTCTAGGCAAGTTCAATTATCTCATAAATTAAACTTCCTGCCGTGCTTCAAACTCCCACTTTTTGGTTTAATTTAACTCGCTTCGCGATTTGTCTCTTCAAAGATCAATCTACTTAAACTAGTTTAATAAAATTAAAGAGCATTAAAGCCAATCTGCTCGAGATACGAGTATTTATTCATGAGGAGTTCCCAGAAAGGATTGAGAGCCTTGGCAGAGATCCCCTTTCAAAGGCAACAACCCAAACCTGAACGTCTCCCTTTGCCAAAATGCCAACAAAATCAACGAGGTAGCGATGCAGATTCGGAGCCAAGGCAGGAGCCAAAATTCCCTCGAAATATTTTCCTTTGTTATTGGAGCGGTTGTTTTTGTTTGCTGCCTGATGGTTGGTTGTCCTGATAAAACAAAACCGAGAAGTTTACTATAATAAAATATAATGATTATGATGCGGAACGTTTTCGAGCATCACCTCAGGCGTAATCAAGGGAAATATCAATGATTCAATTCATGACAAGTGTTTGCTAGTCGAACCCAATTTGTTGCTTGTTTTGACATCATCAGTGGCATCTCGCATCCCATCCCATCCCATCCCATCCCGTCGGGCCATCAGCATCATTATCGTGGGGCTGCCGCTTGAATTTTTATGAGAAAAGTGGCCCCATAATCATTATGTATGAGTGCCATTTACCCCCCATTATTGCCACCCCTCCACCCAGAAAAAACACTCGACGAGCATCCAAGCAAGACAATCATTATCTTTGCTCGCCCAGCTTCAACCGAGGAACCCCCAGATTTTACCCTCCTTGCCGGGCACTTTGAATGTGTGAGCGACAGGAAAACTATTTTTCCATTATCCCTCTTGCGCCAGCAGTCGATAGAGTAATTTGTCAATAGATCTAAGGACAGACTTGGGAATGAATGCCAAGTCCTTGTAGTGATTGAGCGACTAGATAGGTAGCCATAACACCTTCATCAACAAACACACTTTGTCAAATGGATTCAGACTGTATTTACTTATGCTTCCTTAATATTATTAATCATATTATCCATTCACCGAGACCCTCCTAGGAACAATAATTAAAAAAATAAATTAACATATTTTCATTGACTCCATTCAGGCCTCCTACTTCTTCCATCATTTAAAATACCCTCGGAGTATTTTCGTGTATTAACTTTATGGCTCCCCCCATCATTATAAATTAAAAAGGCAAAAAGCACATTAAACCCATTGCCTCGAGCTGATTTGCTGGGCAGCGTTGGCTTTTGAGGCCCTCATGGTCGGGCCTGTGTGTAAATTAGTGGTAAAGCAAATATTTGCTGCACAAACCACGAGAATTATATATATTTGTGTAGGCACATTAACAATTAATTACAATTGCCGTACAGCTACACAACAGCTACACGTCGTTTGATGTCGACGATGATAACATGCCACATACGCCCCGTTGAAGGCGGCTAATAAAATTTAAATATTGATTTATTTCCCTCGTGCTGCCCCTTTTGACCATTTTTATGCGTTGTTCTTACGGCCTGTTTTATGGGTCTAGCCCGAAAGCCTAGCCTGAAAGTTAAAGCGGCCCGAGGAGACCTGCGAACTAGGAGCCTTCGTGTGTAAATCAGCATAAATCCTGTTGTTTAATTTGCTTACCGAATTGGGTCATTAGCGATGATTTTACAATGCCATAAAAGGCTGGAAGGAACCCTAACGACTTCGCCAACTGGCGGAACTTAACTTCGTGTGTAAATCAGCATAAATCCTGTTGTTTAATTTGCTTACCGAATTGGGTCATTAGCGATGATTTTACAATGCCATAAAAAGCTGGAAGGAACCCTAACGACTTCGCCAACTGGCGGAACTTAACTAGGTTAGGGTGGGATAGAAGTGTAAGACTTGTAACCTGAAACGATTAACCCAAAAGTTCTCAACTGCAATCGAGGCGAAGAAAAATTCTTATTACTCACACATGATCATCAATTAGAATGCCTGCAGTCATAAACAAATTTGCGTACATCATCATTTATCATATGGAATATAAATGCCTTTCGAAACCCCCAGCTGTGGCCATTGTGAGTGGCTTGCTCCACTTTGGTCGGAGAGCATCATAAACAAAAACTTTTATATTAATAAGTAAATAAGGAAGTGGGCGCAGGAAAGACATCTTGCCTCTCGAATGATTTCCCAAGAATCGGTAAGTATATCTGAGTTAAATGGTTCCCAGAAACGATGCTTAAATAATATATAGCAAGGCTTTTAAATGGCAGCTTAAATCTGCCCATTTCAGTTTTGAAACGCCAATTGAATAGCTTTCGACACTAACAAACACCAACGGAATAAATAATTTTTATTTTAGTTTATTATCCCGTATTTATTACCCATGAAAGTATATTCTTTCCGAATATCCACTTCGCATTAATCAGTCACTTATGCTCCAAATGCCAGCCAAAGGCTTGGTCGAAACTCATTTGGCACATATTAATTAACAGTCTGAAGAAGTTGGCCATTGTCATAAAATGCTCAGACATGCAAGCAATTTGTATTATGCTTTGGGAGATTTCCACCCACACACTCTCGCACAAAACAAAGTAAGGGCCACTGAGGAGGAAGAGCCTCGCCCTGCAGAATTTTATTGCCTGGGCGCGAAGTTTGTTAACCCTTCTCCCAGCTAGATATGAAATCGTTTTGTTTTTTTGCCTTGGCTGGAGAGGAAAGTTCACTTTCTGCCGGAAGTTGCTTTTGGCTCTGGGCTTGGCCAGAACATTTAATTTCTGACTCATTCTTTATTCCGGAGCTTCTCTGCCCGATTTGTTTCCGAGGTGTTAGGGACAAAGATTAGAAGATTTATGCGCAGATTCTGTACTTGTTAAATATGCTTTTTGTAAGCCTCAGCTCTTTTTGTTTGTAAACATCTTTTTCCTTAATTAAAATTGGTATGTTTCGGTGCTTAAAAGAATTGAGGGAATATTAACTTTATATACCTAGAATATAGTTTATACATTTTCCATTCAATTTAATCCATCTTGATAAATTAGAAATTAATTCAAACGCAACGCTTTCTACTTTCCCATGATATTTCCTTCTGATTGAGCCCCAGATAGTTGTCTCCGATTTTAATTTGTAATTTTTTAATCATTTTCTCCCCAGATTAAATTCACATTTATCCATTACCAAAAAATAACTTTCGACAAAATTGTTTCTGATACGCTCGAATCGTTATTATCGGAGGAGGTTGAGCCCCGACACACAAACCCCCAGACTTATCGAACAACTATAGATCATGGGCTTAATGGCAGCTCAAAGATATCGAAGAAATTGAACCGAAATTGATAGAAAGCAACAACACAGCCGGAGAGGAGAGTTTGAAAATATTTATCATGCTGTATTAATCAATTTCATATGCTTCAGAAACCGAATAAAAAGGGATCGGGTCGACCAACGGGGTTTGTCTAATAAAAAGCTGTCTCGCATTTGATAAACGCGACCGATAACAAAACGACACACGGAAGGTTTGCAGCACCCGCACGAGATGAGCCCCAAAAACGGAGTGGGATGGGATGGGAAGGGGTCTATGGGTCTATGGGGCAGTGGTAACTCCAGCGGCTTCTTCCCTTTTTTCTTTGGTTTTTTCTTGGCCAAACATTTCGTTTAGGCACGCCAACCAGACGAACCCGAAATGTGTGGGGAAACGGGGCCAAACCCAAAAAAAAACACGGACACAACAAATTTTCAAAAAGTCATCATTAACCATTAGCGACGTCATCGATTCAATTCGTCGGGGTCGATGTCGGTGTCGTGGTCAATACTCTTGACTTTTTTCCTCCCTTTTCGTGTGCTGCTGGTGCACCTAATTAATTGTTAATTAATTAACATAGATACAATGTGCTGCGTGTGTTTGGCAATAGGCCACAACCAAACATATTCACGGCGGCTGTTGTTGTCATAATTTTCGTATCGGTCGGTGTTTCTTCCTTTGTTAGCTGCACATAAATTTTTCCATATTTTTTTCCGAAATGCATGCAACACGCACCGGCGCCAAAAACATTCAAAAACCTTTTGAAACGAACCTACAAAACGCCTAACAAAACGCAGCAAAGCAAAACAAAACAAAAGCCGAAATTCATTTGCGTGTTAGGCATTTGTTTTGGCCCAAAAATATCGTCATCAGACGCTGGACGCTGCACGCGACCAAAAAAAAATGTAAAACAAATAACAGCCAACACGGTGGCCCCAACAAAAAGCCGGCCCAGAAGTTACCTGATCCGGCCCCATATCACTGGGCCGCAAATTATTTGGGGTTTACCTCTTCAGTTGGAGCGAATGAAGTGTTTGGTCAAGTGATGAGCAAATTAACTGAAATTGAGCTGGTGGCACCTGAATTAAAAAGTACTTTGGGGGAAAGAGGCATCACAGGTGGCCACGGAAGTGTGGGTCAATATTAACTGGCCTGAGTGATGGAGGGTTTGCGATGAAAATATTATTTTTGGGACGACTTAATGGGTTCATAAACAATATTTCTTGCTACGATATGGGAAAGGTTCCGGCACAACTCTCACTCCAATTTCAATCAAATAATATCCAGAGAATGAACTTTTAAACCAAATTACTTTCCTCTAACACCTAAAGAGTGCTCACCCATTTCTCATTCGCATTTCCTCCATCAGAAATAAGACAAAAACTGTGTCATTAAGACCAAGAGTGGCCAGGCAATCATCCGGAGTGTGTACATAGAGTCATTGTCGTTTTCCTCCCAGAAGTGCAGGCCATTTGGAGTTTCATGGACACGCAACATTCAAATCAGGCCCAAAAACCAGTTGCACACTGAGCGAAATTTTCAAGCCTAGGATGTATTTTTCAATCGTAGCTGTAACTAAACTAAAACAATATAAACACCATCCACAACTCTAACAATGCCGTTAATATCCAACAGACACAGATACGAGCATCGGACTCAGGTCGTATCTTTTCGATGAAGGCAAGGGACTGTCTGGCCTCTTGTCGCCCTAGTTATTATTGAAATTAAATTACTCCTAATTGAATCTGAAATGGTCAATAAAATCGCATGCTGACAACTATTTTGTTTGATAGGCTCCGCCTGAAAGGGCAATCCTCCGGCTGCCTCAATTTGTTTTGAATTTTTTCATTTACATATGCATGGCAAAAATTTCATTTTTGTTTTGTTATCGTTTACATTTGGTTTCTCTTGGGCTTGGACTGGCTTTTTTACTTTATCAAAATGCAAATTGAATTAATTGTTGTTATTTCTCCTCAGATCGCTTATCGGCTAATGTGGCTATATGTCTTTGTCCTCTTTGGCTGGGCGATATAAATCTTTGAATTGCTGTGTTTGTGGGTTAACTTGATGTAAAAGTACTGATACTTTGATGTAATTGATTACATGAAATTTCTTTCCGCAAATTCTTTTGTTTCCACAGATCAAGCCGCAGCTCTTATATATTTATTGGCTTCTGGGAAACTATTGCTCAATAGGCTCTTGGACTACTTCAAACGCTTGTGAGGCCGATGGCTATCGATCTACCAAGTGGTCAGTACTGAGGACTTTTAGCTCTAATTACCTAATTGATCGAGATCTCTCTGTCACACTCCTCTTCCAAAGAGGCTTTAGGTCTTGGGATAATTGCCCGACTCGTTAGCCAACTAATTCCAATTCCACTTCAATTTCCATTTAAGCACTTAGAAAATGCACGTTTCTGCTTTTCACATGAACGATTGACGGCCAAGTGAAGAAGATCACTCAAACTGAAAGCCCAAACGCGAAAGTGCCAACGCAAATCAAAGCCAAATCAAATCAGAGACAAGTCAAAAGCTAATTAACTGGAAAAAGCGCAAAAAAAAGAGCGAACAAGAAAGGAGATCAACTGGAGATCACTCGAGCTAAAGACTGATGATCGTGGTAAGTCAAAAGTAAATTACATGCGAACATGAAAGATGCAGATAAAACATGCCAAACAAAATAAAGCTCAAGCAAACAAACAACCAGCAATGACATAAAGCATTTAGCCGAGGAAAATCAGCGAATTGATGATCAGTCACTGATCTATGTTGGCCCGATGGATGCTCCAATGGCTTTGCCTTTGGCTTCGGCTCCAAGTGCCCGTACTGCTGGTTCCTCTGGTTATTATGTATGCCAAACAAAGTCACAACAAGTTGACGACATGAAAAGAGCTACAAATAAATAAATGGCCAGGACCATGGGATCGAAGCCAAGTGGAAGATAGTTCGATCGGATAGATCGTACAGATCGTACTCCACTCAGCTGCATTACAACTCAGCCGCATATTTTGGCGTGTCTTCAATCAGAGGAAATACCTGGCAACACTGGAAGAACTAAAACAGCAGGTGTTTTTTTTCCATAAGAACTCTTTTTTAACTAAAATAAATTATTGGGACATTAATTTTTTGAAGTGTAAGCTGTTCCTTGGAAACTGTTTAGCGTTTTTAAAGTGCTCTCTTGGCACAAAACTTGTCAGAGATCTTTTGACCATAAATCCAATGCAGTCGAACGGGAGGAACACAATTTAAAAATTGTCTAAGTCAAAGGCAGTGCAGCGTGCACCTTTCCGAAGGATAGGTACTTGGCTCCAAGCCCCTGACTGGCTGGCTGGCTGGCTCTTTGGTTGCTTGGTTGGCCATAAAAGGTCAAACACAGCATTCTGGCCAAACACTTGTGAACCCGTTTAGCCTTGGCCCGTTTTGGGCGTCTGTGCCTGGTAATTGCCCCCAAAGATTTATTTGCACGCCCGCACCACACACTCTGGACCCCGGACTCAGCACCCTGGATTCTGGATTCAGGATTTTGTATTCTGTGGCAAAAAGCATTCTTTATGCTAGTCCGCTTAGCTCTTGGCCAAAGATAACTTGGCCCAGCTCGCCTCTTCGGGCCAAAAATCGAGCGTGACTTGGAACTTTTCATACGGTTCGTACCGTTGCGCAGAACAAGAAAAAGATTCTCACGAGCCAGCGCCTCAAATTGGTTGACAAACTAGTCGGGTCTGCTCATATATGCCGGCCTACTTGCATATATCCATTGCTCAGCCCATACCTTCCTCCCTTTGGCCTAAGTAATTGCTTTTGTGGCACGTCTTTAATATGTTTATTGGCCATGGAGTGCGGTGTCGGTGAACGTGCAGCACCTCGGGGGACTGCTTGGACCCGATAGTGCGGCATTAAGTGGTAGCCAAATCTGTTCGGCCGAGCCTGCCACCGAGTTCCTTTTCATGGGTCGTGGCGAATTAGCTCTGGCATTGGCTTTGGCTCCTCCGATTGTGAGAGAATGCCGCAAGGGAATCCTGGTTATGAATAGAGCCGTTGGTTTGGGGGCTCCTTCAAATATCCTTCCCTACCATGTGAATTGTGTGGAGGGTTAGGGATGGCGTTGGTAATTAAAGATATACCTTCTGGACCATTAAACTGTTCGATGGACTAAAAGAAAGCCATTTAATTGATTTTGATTTAATAGAAACAGCACTGATTTAATTACAATTTCAAAGCTTGGTTTTATTTTCTTCAAAATTAATATTATTTAAGTGGTAGCCATTATATTCTACATGCAGCTGCAGTTTTTACATCCCAGCTGTGTCTTGACTCTTGGATTTTTGAAATGATTGCCGCGGCTTCCCTCTCAGAACTGGCTTAATGAAGTCGAAAACACATTTAAGCAAAAAAACGTTCGTATAAATAAACAGAAACAGAAACATCCTCCTTCGACTGACCGAGAGCTTAATAAACGGGGTCGGTCCTCCACTGTTGCGAGCTCCCCTCGGGCTAAACTTCATTAAAGTCGGTAAAAGATGCCGGCAAAAATTATGAATTCAGTTGATTTATAAGTAGAGCAAGGGGAGCAGAATGCCACTAGTGACAATCTGCGACAATTTCTCGTTTCGGAGATGCAGAACCAGGCGGTGAGGAAGCGAACTCAGGCTGCGACTCAACGTGATGAGCAATTGTGCGGCAAAAACTTAACATGCTGGCTGCTGTAGGGGGGTAAGACTGTGGGACAGACATTGACATGAACTGCCAGCTAATCGACGGCGAAATAAAAAACAAAAACGTGAGCCTGGGCTGGGAGCCACTTCGGAGATTCTCTGACAAGGCGACCCATTTGTTGTTTTCACTTGTGCACCATTTCACAGACACTTCACTTGCCATACCGGCGGGGGGCTGGTAGAGGCTAGAGCCGGCTAGAGCGGGGGTGATGAAAGCTGGAGGTCCAGGGAGCCAAGACACAGGTTATTCGTTACTCTATATAGACAATAAATTTAAATAAGCTTTAGGCTAACTCATGTATTTCAGATTTTATTCCTACAGACGGCAAAGAAATGGAAGAGTTTTGAGAAAGAAAATAATCTGAAAAAGGATCATGGAGCACTGTTAATGCTCCCTCACTAAAAGGGTATCAGCCACTTAGCTTGGCTTTCTTCCCTGCCCAGGTTTTCCTTTTCTCTGAGCCGAGCTTTTTTTTTTAGTTTAGCTGTCGCACCGCCTCCAAAGAACATTAAATGTGCATGTAAGGCAATAACTACTATTACGACTAAGGCAGCATCTAAGACTGCGACTATGGCGAGTAGTAACTCCAGGTTGTTGCTTTTTGTCTGGTCCAACTTTTTGTCTGCAGCTTCCTGCAAGTTTTTTGCCTCGTCTTCTCTGCCTTCGGATCTCGAAGTGAAGCTGGGGCTAAGCTGGATATCTGAAGCTAAAGCTGGAACTGCCGCTAACGATGTATTTATGCCAAGCGACAAACTGTGGGAACAAATAAAAATTTAGCAAAATGCCAGACACTGAGCAAAGTGAAAAAAAGAGGAACAAAAAACAGAAAAAGGGGAAACTGAATCATCCGATTGTGGGTCGTTGGAGTTCAACTGCAACTTTGGGTAAGAATTTTTCGCTGTCATTAATGTCAAAAATATCAAACTGACAATATTGTAAAACTATGGGTAGTACAATATTTCTCGAGTTGATTGTCAGACACTTTTCTTTTCTTCTTCCTACTCATTGACATTTGGATTGCATTCTACGGAAAACTTTTGCATGTAACTCCTTGGCTGAAAACTTTTTTATGTAAATCAAATTTTATACTGCCATTTTTTTGGTAGCCTTTGTTTTGAATGGAACTAAAACGGCTTTGAGAAAAAATGTACGAAACACATTGCACAAATCGACCGTCACGTTTTTCGCGCGCTTCTTCATCATCGCCCTCCGATCTCTCATGGTTTGGAGCAACTCCAGCATTTCACATTCAGCTTTGGATCTCACTCCCCTTTGGTTAACAATTTTCCCCATCGCATTTGTCTGTCAATTCCGGCGACAGTAAACCCGAGTACCATGTGCAACGTCCTTGCCAAGAGATTCAATAAGGACATGAGTCATAAACGGATACTGCCGCAAAATAATCAAGGCGACCTAATCCTTGAAGGAGTGTAGGATAGAATTAGACTAAGACCCCTTAGTTGTTTAGCCCAGTTTTAGCCCAGAAGAAACGTGTTGAAGACGAGCCTTAATATAGGAAATAACCAACACGATTTATCGCCTAGGCGAAAGGTCAGATTCCCCGGTTAACACTCGTGCAACCAAACACCGAAAAACGCTTTACATTTTACGAGGCTTTGGCTTCTTAGTGGATCTTCCTGCTCATCGCTTTTGCACTGGGTTGCCTTTGCCAGTTTTTGCCGGTCATAATAGTAAAAGCAAATTGCGGCAATTGCATTCATCATTAGGCGCCACTTTTCGGTGGGTGTAGGAGGGCATAGACAAAAGGTGCTGTTAACCCAGCAGCCACCACCACCGCCCCCCATAAATGATGTTTTTATGAACGAGCTCACATTCCTGCAATTTACGCCGAGAGTGGAGTCGAGTCGGTGATTTGTTGCAGTTATCAGCATTTTTCATTTTCAAAAGCCCTCGCGGTCTGTTAGCAGAGACACATCATCAACAAGACAGCATTTGGAACGAAATGGTATATGCACAGGGAGAAAAATATAGGTTATTTCTTATCACTCATTCGCCCTGTGAGCCAAAGCTTTGCAGTGGTATTTATCTCTGTGTAGAATCGGAACCTGCCACACCCTCTTAAGTATTCGCACTCCCCCCTGTTTGGTGTGGGTGCCATAAGTCAGATTTATGTGTGCAAAATAGTTGCTTGAATGTGCTGGCCGAGGTTTCGGCCTGTCCCCATGCACTTTACCCTTCTCTAAGGCCATGGGCGGTGGGCGGTGGGGGGTTTGGGGCGTGGCAGAGCCTAGTTTAACGATGGTGCGGCTGCTGCTGCTGATGTGTAATATGATTTGTGGGCTTTGTTTAAAAGTTTTACTCCGAGGCGTTGTTTGTTATTGTCTCCGATTTAACTTGGCCCGAAGTTGACATTCTCTCATATGGCAAAGGAAAAATGGCAAACTAAGCTTCAAGAATGCGACAAGCGCTTTGTATTTGAGGGGATGCAGATGGAGCCGAGTGTGGAAAAGATTTTATTTCACAGATAAGGTTGCTTTTTCGAGTGCAAGAGTAGATGTGTGTGAAATATTAATTTGGGAATGTCTTATGCGACGTCCAGGATGGGAGTGATGCACATAAGAATGCGATATTTCAGTTTGCTTAAAAGATGAGATGAATTTTACATAGCTGGAAAATATTCTGAGGAATGTATTTCATTTAAATCTGAGTTGCGAAATATAAGAATAATGATTAAATGATCCCCCCGCCATTTAACTGAAAACAAACTGTTAAAATATTTAACCAAATTACCGAAATTACCCCAGAGAAGAGGCTATCGGAGGAAAATCTTTAAAATTACAAGGAGTACGAAGGAGAAAGGGAAAATCGTGGAGATGCCAGTCATTAAATAAAAGATACTTCACGCCGACACCAAGAATAATGATGGGGATTACAAAAGCGGGGAAATACATATTTCACAATAAATGCATAAATCACAATTTGTTCGCCCGCCAGTGGCGTATATATTGGAGATTCATATATCGGATAAGATGCTTACCCCCCAAAAGAAATATTCCAATCAGAGTGACGAGCATCCAAATTGCAGGCTCTCCTTTGGGTAAAAAGTGCCCAGTGCTCGAAATAAATAAAAAACACTTTCCACTTTAATTTATCTATGGATTTTCGGCTTGTTGCACTCTCTGTGGCATTCAAATGCTTTTCACTTGCTTGCGGCCGCCCAAAATAAACACTTCATTATTAGAAACACATGCAATGCATTTTTAGCAGGGGGCACCTCCAAAGGGTATGTTGCTGGTGTCTTCCTGTTTCGGTCTTTGCGCCTTGAGGGCGAAATTTTAAAAATATACAATATTCTTTTCTCTCTATTTTTTCACATCACTGCACGTTCAGATATTTTCTGTTGTTTTTTGTGAATTTTGCACACGCAACGGAAATGCTGTATGAAGATGCAAATGTTTCGTTACGGATTGCTGGGAGAAAATCAAGGAGGGGCGATCCCACATGGAGGAGAAGCGCACAGCGCCCCAAAAATAACTTTAAAGGGAACAAAAGAGGGGATCTAATGTAAGCAAAAGATCACACTGGCACAAAAAGAGCCATCTACAAAAATGGGAAAATATGGAAATATTTACATAGAGATGTCATTATATATTAGAATGTAGTTTTCAAAACATCAATGCCACTTTCATAAACTTTATTTAATCTGTGTGTTTATTTCTGCTCTATATAAGTTCTTTGTTTTTCAGTTCCATTTCATTGATTTTCCGCACCGGCTGCTTTTTAAATTAAGCCACCATTCCACTTTTCTTTTGTTTAATTCGATTTTTACGCGATCTCCCGCCCAATTAAAAAATAAATCCGTCCGCGAGTTTGAAGCTTCGCGATCGCCTGTTCAAAATGAACTGAAAACTGGAAAAGAAGCCCCCGATCTTCGGCTCTCGGCGGATCCCCAGTTGTCTTCTTCAGAAGAGCGCAGCCTGGCGAGAGAGCTGGTGACCCCGCAATGTTGATATTCTTGTTTGCCGCTGCACGTGCTACAAAATGTTGAACGCGAGAGACTGCGGATTGGGGCTTTTCCCCAGCCGGCAAAGTGAACACCTCATGGAATTTGTTTATGTTTTGAGCGATTAACCGGCTTTTTTGTACTCGCGATTTCTCCCTTCTAATTCTAATAAAATTTTATCAAGGAAATAATGAGTATATATTATATTTTTTAATTGTCTAATCAGAACACAACTTATTGCGACCTTAACAAAGCCCTAAAAATTTAGGCGCTGGAGCTAATTAAATCTCAGATTATGGATTAATTGTTGAACTTTTGCACACTTGTTCGTTCCCACGATGAGGTCTGGGGTCCGGACTCCGGATCCAATACCGTTATCATAAGCAACCTTGACGGATTTGCGAAAAGTATGCGGTCAGACGTTGGTCATTAAAGGCGTGATGGGGCGAAAATGGCGCGATTAAAAAACGCTTTTGTAAAAAGTTGTCACATCGAAATGTGCAAGGGAAGCTGAAAGAGACGGTAAATGGCAAGAGAGAGAGACAGGACGATGGACAAGTGCACTGAAATGCGGTTATGGGGCGGGGCGGTAGGAAAATAATGTGACCCAGAGCCAACGAATGCCGTGGATCAGGCAACCAGTTCAGTTCCCCGGCTGCAAATGTGTGACAATTATGAAAGGCGATCGACGGCGCGATATCGATGACAGTCGGAACATAACAAAAGGCCGTTGCCGGGGCAGAGGTTGGGGGCAAAGTGAAAGAGACAAAGCCACCGACAGACGACGGAAAGCTCTTAGATAATCATCTCTTTGAAAGCGCTGACAAAACAAGCGCAAAAATGGTTAAAAAGGACTAGTGGGGCTGGGCTGGAAATGAAAACAAATAAATAAGAATTCTTTTCAACCGTAACGGAAGTCGTTGAGAGCTAAATGGTCAACGGGCCAGTGGGCAATGATTAAGAACGAACTAACAAGCTGTTACCGGATGCTAAAGCCGGCCAAATTGTGGGGCTTATAGCCGAAATTCGAGAGGCATCTGAATGGGTTCAGTGTCTATTTTTGGAAGTGTTAACATATTGTCTTTCCATAAAAGAAATGTACCCCAGTGAGCCCCATAAATTGAGGTGTTTCAGCGAAGCGATTTAAATACATTATTTTGAGGGATTAAAGCTATCAACGGTCGAGCTATTGAAGTCTAAAATTCAGTTATTGACTTTACAAAAGAGTATTTTTTTCAAGCTAAAAGATTTTTGTTCGGGCCAACGTATATTCCTAGGACGAGTTTGGTTCGCATAAATTGTAAGCAATAAATTAGAGAATTCTGGTTCCATTTTCCATCTCAAATAATTTTCGATTAATATTAAACATATTCAAAATCCGCGCCTTCATCCAAATAATTAGACATATTTATGTGTTCATAAATATCCCAGATATGATGCCTGTTTTCTCGAATTCTTCGGATCCGTTCGAATGTATTATTTCTCCAATCCAGTTTGGCTTTGGTATCGAATCTTCGGCAGCTTTTAATTAAAACGCGATAAAAGTGAGAAAATTCGTTGCGGTTTGTCTAAATGGGCTCCCAAAAAAAAAAGAGGGGCAATCAAAAGACCGAAAAAAGAAAGAAACCTCGATTGGGCATAAATAAAATGTGTGGATTAAGGAAAATCGACGATTTCTTATCCCGTTTTCGGTGCGCACTTATTTATGTAAATCTTGTCGACGTCTCAGTCGCCGAAAAACCGTCGTCCCAGTGGGCAAACAACTAAAATGCATTTGTGGAGCAAACCAAATCCGCCCAAACACAAAAAAAAAATGAAATGAAACCCCATAGAAGCCAATCCAATTGGAGTCCCCACCAAGCCAAGCCGAGCCAATCGGATTCCGATGGCCACTCGAGACGTTCGAGCCGAAAGCCTATTGAATAATATTCGATTTGATTTTCGTTACAAACGCTGTTTGCATACCCTCTTTCCTCCCCCTCTATCGCCTTCTATTTTTCATGGCTTAATCACTTGGTTACTTGATTTTCCACTTTATGACGGATTATGTGCAAATGTTTGCCAAAAGCCTCTAAAAAAGGTATTTCTGGGACGAACTCTGCTATGAAAAATGGTTAAAATAGGTAATTTATCTAGAATGTGGACCATTAATCAATTTATTATGTTTGAATTTAACGGATACTTTTAAGTGTTGGAAGAAAAAGACTCTCAGATACTTTAACTTTAAAGTTTAAGCTACGTTTACTTAAATTAAAGTATTACTTAATACTGTTCTTTGCTTGTTCAGCGAAATTCAGCAAACCCTTCAAAATATAATTAACTCCTTAAAGACCGCACGTTTTTTATTAAAACAATCAAAATGTATTGCCTTTAAAATAAGGACGAGCTTATGGCCGTGTTTAAAGACCTGTTTTAAAAACATGCCAACGAAGAAACCACAAAAAAAAACTCATAAAACCACGAAATGCAGCACGTGGTAAACGCACTTAACAGGTAACACCCATTTGGGGAATGATGAATTGGGTCTCATAATGAGAGTGATGGGGCAAGAATTTTGAAAGTAAGGTTGCGCCAAACAGAATTGAATGGTAAACACCCAGCTTAATAAAGGGTGAGAGTCTGATGATAAATATTTTATATAATTGTATTAAAGTATTTCCTTATAATCGTGGACAACAGTACAATCACTTAAAACCGCAAACACCAGCGAACTTGGCAGCAACTTGGGAGACCGCAGCAACAATGCCACGCTCCTCGAAGTGCTCCCAAGTCGCCGCCGCCCCTTCCACGCCACCTCTGGCCCTCGTGGCTTCGGAATCCCATACTTAATGTGAATGAGCGCCGTTTAGAATCGCGGTTATGAGAAGCGTCGAAAGGGCAGGGGTAGTGGAAGTTGGGGGACAGTTAATAAACTTCTGGCAGGGCCCAAAACTTGGTCTAAAAACCAAGGCGAGAAAGTTGAGAAGCGCAGAGAAATTAGTTAGAAAGACGTGCGTAAGGTGTGTTACGGACAGTTCCGCTTCAGACCGTAAACCAGAGGGATCCAATGTGGTTCGGTCCCGGGAAACTTGTCAGTCAGTCAGTTAGACCGTTTTCGGGACAAGCACAGCGAGAAATTTGTATAAATTAGCTCCTGGTATTGCTTTATTTTTTATATAACCAAACATCTACAACTTTGTTTTGTTATAGTATATTATTATTATTTTTTGTTTTTAATAAGATGCTATATTTAAATAATTGATTATTTTTGCAGTGATTCTCAAGCCATTCATTAAAACGGACGCGTCCTCTTCCAAACAGAAAACTTTTTGACAAAACAGCCAACAAAAATGTATGATGGAAAAAAATTGAAATGCTTTTGCCTGCATTTTGGCCACGAGCACGATAAAAGTGTCAGTTCCAAAAGTTTGTGGCCAGGGCAGAAGCATCTGGCCAACAACAGCAAGAATTAAAAGGGTATTTAGGCGGGGAAAGGGGGGACAGTGCAGAATATCCTTCATTTTGCCGAGACAAATGGCCAACAAGATGAAGGAGGTCAACCGGGGAGGTTTGATTGGGTAAAAGTTTTCCGCAAATAGCTGAAAATATTGAAGTATCCACTTTAATTTTTATATTTTTGGAGAAAGTTTAATTAAAATTATCCAATTTCTATAATGTTAAAGTTTCCATCCTAAGTACAGCGTTTTGAAGCCACTAAAAATGTTTCAAATGCGGCTTCGTTCAAAGCACAAAAGTCAAGAGAAGCACGGCAACCGACGGTCATTTGCCAAAGGTCAACGACAAGCTGAAATGGCTAAAACACTTTATCCAGAACGGAGCCAGGCCAAAACCGTGGAGAACGACCCGACAACAGCCTCCACTTTGGCGCAGTTCATTATTGATTTTTGGCCACAGACATGCATAACGCTGAAAAAATGTGTTGAAATTTATTAAAATTAACTACAAACACACTTTTTTGCCGACTGCTTGTTAGAGCTATCTATTTTAATAACTAACAAATCGTGCGTTGATTAAAAACATCATTAATTAAATATGTATCGTAGCATATGCCAGTTTCCAGTAACTCCCCGTTCCCGCCGCCCCGTTCGAGTTTCTCTTCGCTGGTTTCACATGAAATTAACGCCGTTTTTCATTTGTCATTTAAATCGATTTTAAACACTCAACAGCTTTATGAATTCATGAATCAGGGTTACGAATGACTCCCATCTAAATAAACAGACGTCAAATATTTTTAAAACTTTTTATTAATACATTTTTATTAATTTTTCTGTTTACAGCGTTTTTCTGACCATGATGTCCTGCCAGTAACACGTAGTTGCAGATCCTTGTGATATCCAGAATGATGCAGTATGGGGGAGTATTCGTTGGCACAGGACACATTGAAGCACCGGAGATCCTGACGCAGTTGATATGAGCGCAGTCCTGAGGAAGCAGAATTTTAGAATCAGTAATGAGAATTATTTCATATATTACGTTATAAAAAAATATAAATATAAAATCCGCTGTTTTACCACAATAAACTTCCATTGAAAACAAAGCGTTTTAATATTCACGGTGAAGAGGAATGTGAAAGGAAGTATTTATTTATATTGCAATTCTGTAGAAATATGCCAAGAAACCCGAAAGGACGAAAAGGATATAATACGCCTCTATTTGAGTCACTTTTTTGCACTTTTTTCATCCAAATCTCAACCGATTATAAAAGGAAATAGCTTTTAAGAATCAGGACTTAAATGGCCGTCGATCTGCATCAAAAGTTTTTAAAATTCGAACAAAAAATATTTTCTTGATTTTTTGCAATTTAGGTAAGGGGTACCATCATTAAAATTTTCAAAAATCGAAAAAATATTTTTTTTTTCACTTTTGACATCTTTTGATGCAGATTATAGCGGATTAAGCTCCTGATTCATAATTGCTATTCCTTTTTCAGATCGGATGAAAATTGCACAAAACATGAGCAAAAAGGTGACTCAATATGATCCTTTTGTACTTTATTTATTACTTTTATTTATTTATTCAAAAAATAACAAGACATTCGAGGAAAAGAGGAGAATAATATGAATGAAAAAATATATATTTCCGCTTGCTAAGTTGAAATTCCGATTCGACCTGTCAACGCTAGCGAGAGATACTAATTTAAATTGATTTAATAAGCTGGAAACACAGTAATAATGGGCTGGCATCTTCTACCAATCAGCAGTTGGCCAAAACTCTCTGGGCCAGGCTAATTAAATTTAATTTTCCATTGATTAAACGTATTTATTTCGATGTTTTCGGGTTCCCTGGTAGTTTGGTCAGCTCCGCCAGGCATTTCTTTCGTCTTCTACCTGACACCTTGAATTATTAATTGTATGATTGATTGTTTTGCTCAACGTGTGGTCCATCGTTCCACCTCCTGTCCCCCAATCGCCCCACCAAATACCGCGCTTCGTTTGTTTCGCATTAGCAGCAAGTGGCTTGGAGGGCAGCTCCACGGGGAGCTAACTACCCGATTCGAATCCGGAGTCTTCTATTTGTCGGCCCGTTAGGGCGTGAGAATTGCTTTTTTCTGGCATTTTTCTCGCTTCTTTAACAATTGTTTTCTTGAATGAAGTGGCTTGATTGGCAGTACGAGTGTTAATATTAATGTAATTTGTTAATATTCAAAAGAGGGTCAGCATTCGAATTTCATAGTCAAATGTCTCTGCCAACGTGTGTGAGATTCCAAAGGTTCACTTTTCAGCAGGCACATAAGCTTCATAAGTACTAAAAAACTTTCAATTTAAGAGGAAATAATAACGTTTTGTTTTTAGAAATTCGAATGCCAAGTTTTTTCATTGGTGTGTACACACCTTCTTAGTTAAAGTTTCATTACATGTGATATAGGGGCGCTTCTCGGAAACAAACACCACCAATAGATGGCCCCACAAGCAGTTTTGTTGTAGCGCGACCTTTTACCTTTCTAATTGAAACATCCAAATAACGAGGCTTGATGGTAATGCGATAATATATTCAAAATTTCAGCAAATTTAATCCAGGAGGTTAATTATAAGGCTTTTGCCGTTTTTGCCTGTCATTTACGCTGGTCATTTCCCTTTAGTGGACTGTAGCCTCCAAGTCCGACCACCGAAAATCGACTAAAAATAACATCCTGGCTAATATTGTTGCCATTTGCGTTAAGTAATGGTCTCCGAATGGAAATTAAAATATCAGACCAATGTAAAGCAAATCCAGGGGCTGCGAAATCCAAGGGTCGGGGTTGGAATGAAAAGCTAATCCATAAACATTAGGCCAAAAATACAGCGAAACAAATAGCGCCCAAAATAATTAAACAAATTGCATGACTTTTAATAATTTATCTCGGAATAAGGCCGGTTAGGCGGAGAAAGGCCGGCTCATGCACAGAATCGGGTGTGAATCAATGTAATTAGCATAAAATCTAGATAGTCTGCTAAATGTGAGCGGTCTCCAAATATTGCATCTGCATTTCCGTCTCGTTACGTTGTGCCAATATTTGCATATTTATGGAAAATGTTGAATTAATTCACAGAATTGCTTTAATTTTAAAAGGGGATAATGTACTTTCAGTCAATTCACTGTAAACAATCTTGTGTGGGCCTATTAATTCCGGGTCCATCTTGAGAACTCTTTTGTACTTGACTCTGTGTCCCCTGGAGCCATCATATCACCCATACGCCCCGTTGCCCATAATTTGTGTTCAGATCCTGAGCCAGCTTGTGTGTTTATGTTTGATTTGGGATGCTCTGGGCAACTCCGGGAATCTCCGTGTTAATGCCACTAATTAGGTAGTTGGCGGAGTGTTTGCTCATCTTGGAAACTATTCAATAATGATTGGGGTTTCAAAGGGCTACATGGGAAGTTAATAATTCCAACGAAGTGCAAGGTTTTAATTAAGTTGTACATTAAACAGGACTTCAACCCAGTCCCAGATAAGTTTGGAAGCTGAGCTGTACTTGTACAGGCTCACAAGACTTTGTACTTATCCCCTAAAATAAAAACCATAAATTTGGAGCGTTAAGGAGTTGGGAGGATAAATTGATGGCTGGTGACTACATTTCATATCGATGGCTCAAAGCAGCCTCATTTATTATGCGCCGAAAATGTTCTTTTTTCGCCAAAGGAAAATCCACAGGCAAGCAATAACCTGAGAAGGAAAATTTCAAAGGTCACTGCTCACTGCTCAGGATTTTTTACGGCCTAGAAAAATTGGCCACCAATTCCTCCTCATCCCCGTCGACAGCTTCTGGCTAGTGTAAAAGGCAATGCATGTTGGCCTGTCAAACGCTCCGTTGAGTTCGCGGCTGCTAGAATGCCAGGATCCAGGATGCCAGAACGCTCTGTTTCACTTAGCAGGAGGCGCTCAAAGTGGCTTCCCTGCTGCGGCTGCCACTCGGACACCTTTGTCGGGTCTTAACGGCGCGTTTACGGCTCCAAATGCCGGAATGTCTGGCCGGATGGGGGACGTACCAGGAGCAAGGATCATTAGGCAGTGTCAACAAGCGGATTGCCGGATTGGCAGCCACCCAGAAATCGTAAAAAATATGCTATGCGGGTATTTGCATGGAAATGCGTTTATCCCAAATCGTATTCCTGCTGGTTGTCTTTTTTTTTTTTGTATGGGCTTTATTGATTTTTAAAAAATTATGCTTAGATGCTAACTACTAACAAATTTTCCTTTAACTAACGTAAATGTAATAACCTTTTCTTTTGTGTATGACTCATAATACAATATCAATATTAATATTTCATTTTCTGTACTGGTTGTGTAGTTGCTAGTAAATGCAGAAATATGAATTTGGTTTGATCAACACTCGTATTTAGTTTCGATTTCGATTTCAATTTCGGTTTTGGTTTCGGTATAGGTTTTATGTAATTTATGCAATTAGTCTATTAGTTGGTTTCCATGTAATTCTTCTTGGTTTGATTCACTTGAATAGTGAAGTAGCAATCATTAAATTACAGAATTTAATATTTACAAAATTATGTTACAGTTGAGTTTGCCGCTTCCGCCATTCCGCTCCTGCCCCGTTTAGTTTTAAATTTCACCAAAGTTAGTTATGATTTTTTTCCTCTTATTAAATTTCTACTTTGCTCTGCAAACTTTCGTGGCTTTGCTGGCAGCTCCCAGGCTCGGTTTGCAGGTGCCACCTGGTCGGTGGCAATCGGACACGTTCCCCTGTCGGTGCCGCCGCACCCCACAAAAGTTGCAACGTTCAACATTTTCGGTGTTCGCGTTTTCGAGGGGCGGTGACTGGGGACTGGGGAGCGAGTTTCGAAAATTTCGGTTTTCGGTTTAGTTGCATAGGACTTACGTGCTAGAGAGTTAATGCCGTATTTATACAAGGTCTTTAACTAATATGTAGCAAGTTTTATAAACTCTTTTTTCTATTTTGGTTTATGCTTAACGTAAATTTCTAAGTATATCTAATATTTATTCAGAGAGTTATGCATTGATTACTCAGTTGGTTCAGTTTTAATGCGATCTAAAAGGTTTTCAAAGATAGGGAAATGCCTGGAAAGTTATAAATCATTGAAAGGATTCATTGAAACTATATTAGTTTTTCACATTTTATATATTTCTTTAATGGCATGTTAACAGAAATTGAAGTGGCGCAGAAAGAGTGCCCCTTGGCGGGAAGCTGTGGTTTACTTTGTTGAGAACCCATTCATATTTTGAAACACCCCGATATCTTATGTACGAGAGCCTTAAGCTTAAGTCTTAAATTTCACAGATAGCCACATGTACACACAATTAACCCTAACCAGACACACAAATACCCAAAACACCTGCTTCCAATGTGGGGGTGTGTCTCAAAATTCGGCATCTGCCATCGAGCTTACAGCTGAAACATCATTTTTAACTACAACTTAACTATTTATTTTTATAATACAACTTTTCCGACATCGGGCGGCGACATTATCCCGCTGCCACCGCCAGGTCCTGCCCCACTGCCGGTGGCCACAACCGCCAGGACACTGCTGCCACTGCTGTCCACCGGAATCACTCCTCCGGCACCACCAGCTCCTCCGGCACCTCCCAGTGGGGGCGACGATGATGATGTTCCCGCTCCTCCGCCGCCATCCGATGGGAGCTGCTTGGCTTTCGCCTTATCGTGCACGTACATGGCGGCCAGGGCATTGAAACGTGGACCCCAGTTTTGTAGATAGTTAAAGTCTTGATTCTCATCATCAGTGCCTGGAAATGAAGAGGTTAGAGCCGGATTAGACGACGACCAGGGTGGAATAGTATTCTAAGACAATAAAAGCACGAGATGATTAACTAAATTATCTGAACAATAAACTGATATCGAAATGTCCTTGGAAATGCGTTGAAAGTTTAATTGAAACACCCACCGGATGCCAGCGAACTCAGCGACTCGGCGATGCTGCCACTGCCCTCGAAGGTAAAGTTGCGCAGGTCGTCGAAGGGCGGAGCGTTGGGATCCTTGTCGATGCGCTGCTTGCGCTCCTCCATCAGGTAGGCCACGTTCAGCTCCTGGCCGGGTGGCAGCAGCGTCATCACGGGATCTGGGGGCAAACAGGCTCCAATTACTTGGCCTGGCACTGGCATTCGCCGGGTGTTTACTCACAGATTATGGGCATCTTGCAGGCGGCGATGTCCGGAGGTCCTCCTTGGGCGCTGATTGGTATTTGCAGTGGCGTAATGTCAAAGGCCGTCATGTCGTCCTCACCGCCGCCCTCGTCCTCGTAGCTGATGACCGTCTCGCGGACATCCTTTTCGGGTCCGGAGCGCTTCTTCTTTTTGGTTGTCTTCCGCTTTCGGCTGTATAGCACAAAAATCAGGGCTAGAACTGGAAGAAAGACAATCAGGTATTAAGTTTATAAATGGGGACTATATTTGCTTAAATTCCTCCCAGCAAGAGCCCATTATCCTGGCAAAAAGGAGAGAAAAATTCGCAGTAGAGACTCCTGGATGTCTGTTAACTGTCAAAGCCATAACAACAACTCCATTTACGTTTAATGAAGGTAATTAAATGTAGGAAAAATGTTTGTCTCTTCCTGCTTTTACATTTCCACACTTTTTGTTAGACAGAAAAAAAGGGAAACTATTGCCACAGTGGAAAAGTGCGAAGCATTTGTTTATAAAATATAAAATGTTGCGCAGATTGCGAGAGGCCACTCACCAACTAAAAAGCTGAGTTAAAAATCTGGTTAATTTTTTATAAACGACTCTTTTTTCTTCGTCCTTCGGAGAAAGTCAGTTGGCAGTTATTGCAACTAATGAATCCGCTTAGCCCCGAAGTAGAGTTGCAGCATTAAAAGCAAACCAAAGAAGCGGCGGCAAAAATGCCAGAGAAACATTCTTGGGTGGCTTGTCATTTTGGAAAAGCCAGGACAGAGTTTTAATTATTTTTACTTAGCTGTTTGCTTAACCCCACAGTGCCGGGCCAAGTTAATATTCCTGTCAACTAAAGCGCAGATGATAAAATGCAAGCCTGCGCGAGAGTTCCTATTCCTCGAGTAGTTTTTCAGTTTCAGTTTTTGTTTCTTCTGGACGCCACGGACGCCGTGGATGCCATGGAGGGTCATGTTTACACGACAAACAGAACCGAAGAAGAAACAGCTTTTGCCCAGAATATGTTGCAAGTGGCTGAGTGGAGAGGAACTTATTAATAACTTTATGCTACTTAAGCAAACTAAAGTAAAATGGCAAACGCAGAAAGGACACGGAACTTAGCAACTTCTTATGGCAGGACATCTTGGAGAGTCGGAGACAGTTGAAATGCGCATTTGGGATGTGAATGTTTTTGGCCTTCTTGTAATCCGCTTACTTGCCAAATGACTGTCAATGTGGGAAGCGCACTATTCTGTCGCCACTTGGAAAAAATCCAAGCTAGAAAGTGTAGGACTTTTCCTTTCCCAACTTTAAATGTCTTGGAAAGACTGATGCTTTTTTTCAGTGCCATTCACTACCAAGTTCGTCTTGGGAACTGAAAAGTTTAATGCAACAATTACAGCATAAAGTTGCAACAGAGGCACGACGCAAACCTTAAAACGAACCAAAACCGCAACCGAACCAAAGATAGTTCATTGCCAGCTCTTGGCCATGGCCAGAACTGCATTAAATTTGTCTCTCTTCGCAGAAAGGAGCTACCAAAGTTTCGAAATTATCTTGCCGCACAAGTTTTCCTATTAATGGACAATCCCCACCCGAAACCGCCCAACAGAAATCTCCGATAATTCGCCTAAAAGCCAAATCTGTTTCTC
Source organism: Drosophila varians (assembly GCA_018150405.1). Lineage (NCBI taxonomy): Eukaryota > Metazoa > Arthropoda > Insecta > Diptera > Drosophilidae > Drosophila > Drosophila varians. The sequence goes on from JAECWK010000125.1 coordinate 6,120,528, forward strand.
AACTTTTATCGGGAGTATAATAAAGTGTACGAAAAAATCAAGGATTAGTTATGATCCCAAAGTTAGACAAGCCATAGACATAAATAATTTACCTTTAATTACATTGGGTCCCAAAAATGTTGGGAATTTAATTTAAAACTAAAGTTGTAGACAAAAATTTAGTTAGTTGAGACGTGACTTAAAAACGAAAATAAATATAGCCAGCCTGGGAAAAGTTTTTTTCGTAAAACTCTAGTTTAGTTTACGTGCTCAAAAGTCCTGCGAACCACAAAAGCTAGTTATTGGCTTAAAAAATCAGGAACATTTTTGTAATTTGCATTTAAAATGCTAAAATGCTGGCCAGATAGCTGCTAAAGGATGCACTGAACAATATTTTGCCAAGCCGGTCATGGCCATCTGTTCATTCATCAACCTTTAATCAACATTACCTCAGCCTAGAAAAATAAACCAAGCCCAAGACCAAGACCGAAAACTGCAAAACACGGAGGCAGGGGAGAAAATCTAGTAACCTACATAAAAACTTGCTAAAACAAAAGCGAAAATATCCTGTAAGATGGACAAAAGCCGAACCGAAAGCTCTTTAACGGCCTTTGTTTGCACTATACTGGCAAGGACCCGAGCTATATCTTGTTGCCGGCCAGGACCTGCTGACCAGGTCAGCTCATCAAGAAGTGGTCAGAGGAAAGCGGGGGCGGAGGTCCTCTTTAGTTGCTCCGCTTGAAACTTTATGCTAAAGTACAGTTCAGCGATTCACAGATTACACAGGACGAGCAAGAGTACCAGGACAGGCCAGGACAGGACAGGACATGAAAAAGCGTCGACTGTAAATAATGTTAGATAATTATTTAGTTTGTTTTTGTTGCCGTTGCCGTTGTTGGCACTTTAAGGCAAATCAACACGAAAGGAAAACAAGCCGTCGGGAATCTGCACTGGCGTTGTCAGATTTTATGTTTCGGTTCCTGCAGATATTCTCACATCATAAAAAAAGGACGACAATGATGAAAGTACTTTGGAGAGCGCCGGCTCGCCGGCTCGTCGTTTATTTATTGCGCCTATTTTGCGGTTTAGCGGTTTTATGGCCACTTCCAGGATCTATTTTTCCTTTTTCCGGCCCGCGGCCAAGTGCGTAATTATCTGCTTCGGCAGCGACTAATTAGCTTAAGGACGCCACAGGCCTCTGTTGTTTTCAGACCCAAAGACTCGTTAAAGTCTCCAAAAGCGAATTACAAAGGCTGGGTAAATCAGCGTCACTTTTAAATATGGCCTAAAATAAATTGGCGATAGTGGGGTGGATGGCAAGGGACTGGAATGTGTGTAAAATAAATCTGAACAGAAGCGAAAATGTTACGCTAATTGAAAATCCTTTCAAATCTCAGACGAGCCCGCCGAAACGAAAATAGATTGTCGCACACAGTGCGTGGGTGGGAAAACGCATTTGCATCGGTTGGTTGGCTGGTTGGTTGGTTGGTTGGTGGATGGGAAGGGAAAGGCTAAATAACCAAATGGCCAAAGCCACTTAACACTCGTTCCCAAAATCCATTAAGTGCCCAGAATTTTGCTGAAATTTTATTTCATTTTCTACGTTTTTTTTTTTCCAAAGCTATGAAAGTGCTCCAAATTGGCTTAGGCGCCGAATTAAAATTTTTTTGTTTAAAAAAATGTTGAAAAATTCATGGATTTTTCAGAGGAGAGTTTATTAATTACGGAAAGATTTCAATTTACTTATCCTTAATCCTCTTTTACAAATACTGAAAATACGGTTTTACATTCTGTATTAAAGACTTTTTGTTGGTGAGGAAGGCAGACTTTCAGCTGCAATATGTTTTCCAAACAAACTAGGATTCAGCATCTCCTACGATGAAGAAATTTATTCATTTTTTTCCTCCTACTCCCCTAGTTTAATTAGCCCATGTAAATGTTTTTCTCCCATTTTTTGTTTGGATAATCCTACGAATGGCCCCTGACTGGGTATAAAAAAGTGCTGTAAAAATAAAGCGACGAATACAAGATTTGTTGGCGCTCCCACGTTGACCCTTCACCCCAGCTTGCCTTAATTTTTTTTTTGCCCCCCCCCACACACTTGCGACTGTCCAAACAGATGTCAGTGGCGTTGTTTTCGGGGGGATTCCTCCTCCAAAAATTGCATTAACACGGAAAAAGAGAGGCGAGTAAAATCTCTGGGCTGAGTGGAAGTGGAGGGGCGCAGCATGTTTCTGGTTAAGCCGCTTAATTGTCACACATGAATGGGGCATTTTTTGGGCCAGCTTAGAGGAGCGGAGGCGTGGCATTCGGTACTTACTCAGTATGATAATCAGGCAGACGAATATGGCCCCCAGGGCGCCCATGCTCAGCTTGAGGCGCTGCCCCTCCTGGACCAGCTCGCAGTTCTCGCCCCAGTAGCCCTCCGGGCAGATGCATCGGTAGCGGAGCCTCGGCTCCAGATTAATGCAGGTGGCTCCGTTCAGGCAGGGCAGGTCCAGGCACTCGTTTCGGTCCACACAGCCCTTAGTGTCCGAGGACATGATGCGACCCTCGCTGCAACTGCAATAAAATGGGAATTCAAAGGCGATTAAGTCAGGTCAAAAATGTATATTTTGGCGCAAATACGGTTTTGCTACACTGAAAAAATTAAGTAAATTAAAAATATATTGTTAATTGTCATGAATCTAAAATTTTTTTTCAGAAAAAACTATCCTTTATTATAGATATGAGGACCTCAAAAAACGGACATTCATTTAAAGTTTTTACGAAAAAGTAATTCTCGTTAAAAAACACCCTCGCTGAAGTGTAGTTAGTTACATTATTTTTACTGCCAAAGCCACAAACTTTTTATATTTTCAAAAAGTTCCTCAAGCGAAGGATGGCATAATTCCCACATGCCTCTCCCCCAATCAGCGAGGGCGTGAAGATCCGGAGAGATGGATTCATTCCCTGGACACCCCATAGCTGTGGAAAAATTAAAGCTTTAACTTGAAGGACTGCGGAATTCACCATCGCCACAAGTTACACATTTAAATTGAAGTCATTTGGTATTCCAATTGAGGGCAGCTCCTCCTCCTTGAGCAGGATCTTAGTGTCCTGGCTGAGTGACACAAATTCCACACTGGCGGCAGGCGGCACTGCGTTAACTGCTGCCCACAACTGGCAGCGAAATTGAGGCTAAAGTAAGCATAATTTATGACACGTCGCCACCTGAAGGCAAAGCGTGTGCCACTATTTAAATTTATTTAAAGAGCAAAGAAAGCCGGGCCGGGCCGAAGCAAGGAGACCGCAGAAGGCCAGCCAGGCGAACACGTGTTAGAAAGCAGCAGGCCCAGATGTTTCTGTTCCCGAAAGCAAATGGAGCGAGAAGCTCACAGCTGGGGGTGCTTAGTCTTCCTAGAAAGAGGACGGGAAGGAGCTGGAGCCGGTACGGGAGTGGGAGTGGAAACGCGGGAAAAGCAGACATGATGCAGTGCCGGATTGGGTGTCCTTGCTGGGTGCTGGGTGGCTGTCGTCGCTTCTTCGAATGGAGTCACTCCGCAAAACTAATGATGTGGAAAATGTGCTCTGCTCTCGGGCGATGAAACGGCAACCCATCATCGATGAGGTGTTGCAGAAGCTCTAGGATCAGGAGTCGTGCCCCAGATTCTGGGCCATGCAAAAGTGTATGTGTCGCTATATGGCACTGAGGAAAACGTCCATCCCCCAGCCATGACGGACGCTCCATTGGGATGGAAGCACTCTCAAGTTTCTCCGAGTGCGCTGTCTGGTTTTCCATGAGCGAAGGGAGACAGGCCATGACAATTGATATTATTTGTTTTGCATTCGGAGTCAATTTTGTGTTTGGCTTTGTCTGTGTGCTTGCATCTGGAAAATGGCAGGGGACTCCTTTGAAAAAAATGTGTGTCAAACCATGCTCGTTTTGATATCCGCCGTAATGGCACTGACGAGGAACGGAAGCATGATTTCGATATGGAAAAATGTCAGAATATTCCTTGATCCTCTTAAACCGATAAGTAATTAGCCAGAAATGCTAATAAATGTCGGAATGAATCACCTTGAGTTCCTTACTTTTTTTTTGGGATACTTACGTGCACTCGTACTCGTTCCACAAGTCGACACAGTCAAAGGGATCCGGGCAGATGACATTCGAGCAGGGCCTGTTCGAGGGGCAGTTGCGCTCCAAGTTGCGGGCCATCGTAGCCTGGCCCCACTGTGTCCCGTTCATCGAGGGGGGCAGGGGAAGGTGCTTGCCATCCAGCCTGCAAATCGGAAAGGGAAATTCAGGAATTATGCATGACTGTCAACAAACGAAGGACTTGCAAAGGGCTTTGACCTTCGGCAGTGAAAGGAATATTAGGGTGGTGATAGCAGAGTCTGGAATGCCCTCTACTAGAGAATAAAGTGACACTTTTCTGGGATTAGCCCTCACCTGATGTCGTCCAAGCAGCTCCTCTGGAAGTCCGACTGCACCTCAAAGGTCTTAACGCCCGTATATTCGGCCTTGCCGCCCGCATAGACGCCCTCCTGCTTGTCGATGCTCAGCCACTGGTGGCCGGTATAGTGGAAGGACTCGTTGTACCGCCGCGACTCCCCGCCATCCAGCTCCATGAGTGCGGCCGAACCGTAGCGGCTGATGCGAATCACATGCCACTGGCCGTCGTTGACGGCCACGGCGGTCAGGCCCAGTACCTGCTCCTCGTTGCGCAGTGAGTTCAGGTTGTACCGGAACTGGAGGTGGCCCCGTCGCAGCTCTAAGATGGCATACTCCCGGTGGTGCTGGTCGCTGACCCGGAACAGCTCCCCGCCCTGCTCGCGAGTGCGGAACCTCAGCTGCAGCTGAGTGGAGAACCGGTCCGGCTCGAAGCTGAGGGCGAACTTTACGTAGCTCTGGGCCTTGAAGGTGGTGGGAATGGTGGGCACGTTGCATCCGGAGCCCATCCAGCCCGGTTGGCAGTGGCATTTGGCCTGCACCAGGCTGGCCACGCAGTTCCCGTGCTCCCAGCAACGGGCGGTGTGCTCCGTTTTGAGGCAGACCTCGTCCGTTTGGGGGCAGGCGGGGAAACTGTTTCGTGCCAGGGCCGGAAAAGCCAGGTCGTAGTGCTCGGAGTTGTGGACCACATTGCGGATGCAGCCGTCGAATCCCTTGGAGCTGAAGGCGTACTGCCAGTTGTAGAGCGTTTGGTCGAAGTGCTGCCGGTAGAGTCCTCCGAGCTGGAGCGGCTGGTTCAGATTCAGGGATTCGGCAAAGGGGGGAATCTGGCCGCGAGCCTGGCAGGCGTTGTCGTCGAACTCAGGCGGAGTGCCGTCTTCGAGCTCGGAGACGACGGCCGTCCGACAGAAGTCCACCACCATCCGCACGTTCTCCGAGTCCCAGAAAATATCCAGCCTGTGCCAGACGCCATCGTCCAGGGTCTTCTTGGTCTTCACGCGCAGCTCTAGGGTTCCAGATCCGAAGTCAATCAGGAGTCTCGGGTAGCCCTGCTCCATTTCGATGGCTATGAAGTCACTGATCACGGTTTCGCCCGGCTTTGGTGGCACAATTGGTCCGTTGTAGAGGATCAGGCCATCTGCCTCGCGGGTTATGAACTCCAAACTGAGGTGCGACTCTTGGCAAAGCTGCAGCGGAGGATACCAGGCCCAGCCGTTGCCGCGGAAACTTCTGGTGGACTGCTGACATCGAGGACCGTTGTAACCCACAGGACAGGCCACGCACTTGGGTCCGTTTCGGGTCTCCACGCAGCGGCCGCCATTGTAGCAGAGGTGGGTCCTACAGCTGTGGTCCTGCCCGGTGAAGTTCCTGGCCCGGCACACGCACTGGGCGCTGAGCTCCAGCCGCACGCCCACCAAGGCGGTGCGGTTCACGCTGACCGTGTATGGCTTCTTGCCCAGCTCCACCCGCGAGGTGCAGGACCCGGCACCGCACTTGCCCCGCCCTTCGTACAGACACTCGTTGATGTTGACCATGGTGATGTTGAGGCCCACCTCCTGCTCGATTTCCTCCCGGTGCATCTGGACCACTCCGTTCAGGCGGACGGCCTTAAAGTAGGGCTGCTGGGTGGCGGAGCGGGCCGCGAAGTGAACGTCCGTAAGGGGATAGGGGGAGTCTGCCCTCAGCTGAACACTGAACACGTCCACGTTGTCCCGGTCCGTATACAACAGCTCCGCCAGTTTGTTTCGGAATCGCTCCAGCTTGGAGGGCTCCACCTGGTTCTTCACAGGATTCCAAGTCCGGACAAAGTCCTCGTCCGTTATGTGGGCCAGTCGCATGGAGCCGGCCTGCTGGACCGCCTCCGCTGTTATGTCGCGCACCGTAACGCTCAGGTTGGACGGAATGTCCTCCTGGCCGTGCTCGCGATCGTAGACTTTGAACTTCAGCGAGTAGCGGCCCCGCCGTGTGCCGGCCTTCATCGTCAGGATCCCCGTGTCCGTGTCCAGCTTGAATCGCTGGTGTTCCTGCACCTCCCAGTAGTACTTCTTGTCCGGCACATCCCAGTCGTCCGGGTCGTTGACATAGACCCGGCCAATCGGTGTGTCCTGTGACTGTCCCTGGTAGTTGTAGACCAACACGGACTTTGTGCCGGGCAGCATCTTGTTGTCGTTTACGTCGCCAATGGTCACGGTGAGGGTGCTGGTGCCTGTCATGGCCGGAGCTCCGTTGTCCTTGATCTCGATGGGGATGGCATAGGATTTTTTGACTTCCCGATCGAAGGGACGAAGGGATGAGACGATGGCCACTCCATTGCCGTTGTCGCCTCCTGCAATAAATAAATATATTAAAGGGAATAAGAAGCAAATGGGAAAGATTGTAGTCTTATAGGTTTCATTTAAACCCGAAACCTAAAGCCTGAATGGGAACTTTAATTCCAGGCAATGCCTAGAGTTTCCCATCCGACTGGCAGGTGTTTCAAATCAAAATTAATTGACTCCTTTTCGATTTTATGAGGGTCGGATTGCAAAATGCATTTCGGATTGAAATTTTGGGAGAAGGCTTCCATTAGCCACAAATTCCCCCAACGCTGTATGGGGCAGATCGAACAGGAATCCCAGAAATCAGACATTGGAAAGCCGAAACCAAAGTTTCGCTGGATTTTGCACCACTCCCAGCAATTTAGTTTGTTCATTCAAGGCAATTGCCACACAATCAAAGTCGAAATCAAACGCTAAACCAAACTCTGTTTGCATAGTAATGGTGATTGAATTATGTTTCAGACAATCAGCATCATCAGCATTGTTTGTGCCACAGTGCCACAAAGTTGGCCACCGACACAAAAAAGTGTAGTGTAAAACCAACCAACGGCAGGGCTGGGATAGAGGAACTGACAGTGGAGGCTCTCGAATGGAAATGGAGGACTTGGAAATGGGGAATCCGATGCCTGGAGCCTTCACCGCAGTTGATGCAGTTGACCATGTCTGGACGTCTTTTGTTTTCTTTGCGATTTGGTGTTTTCCTTTAATGGTCTTCCCTGGGGGAGCAGCACTCGAAAAAAAGAGGCCCTTGATTGTTGGATGGGATGAAATGTTAGCTACTTCTCTCCATTGAATGTCTGCCAGTGTATGCGAGGAGTTTGCTCCATTTTCAATTTTTTTTGCCCCGGTAAAATGGAAATTTTTGTATAGCCCTTGTTGGGAGTTATTTGAAACAAAAACCCTGGACAAAAAGACAGAAAAGTTTGAAGAGCAACCCAATAAAATCGATCAAATGAAAGAAAATTTGAGGTGACACTTGAATGCTGTTGCTGACATTGACAGCGAGTTTTTCAATTTTCTCGACTGGTGGTTGTTCTGTTTTCCAGCTTTCCCCAGTTTGAATTTCAGGGCAATTTTTCTCGTCTCTGTCCCTGTTTTAGGGTCCAGCCTCATTGATGGGTTTTTATCGCATTGTTTTTTGTCTCTGCCAATGCCTTGCAGACCTGGCACGTGTTTGGGTGTCAAGTGTCTGGAATCGGGGCAAAATTTCAGCAAAAGGCATTTGGGTATCAAAATAAATAATTGATTTCCAAACGCAGAATTAATTATACGGCCGTAAACAATTGTTGAGTCTGAATGCCTAAATAAATAAAGAATTAAGTCGGATATTCGCATGCTATTAATTTGCATAATTACTTAAATGAGATGCGTAATTAGTATAAATTGGTGTCCCGTATCCCACTGAATAAATTTTTAATCAAACTAATGCATGGAAAATATTTTGCAATGCGAAAGTGTTGCCGATTATTTCTCATTAGCCGTTTTTTTGTAGGCAGCCTCCATGACAGATGTTTTGGCTTACTAAGTGTTTAACATTTTTCCAATATTAATTATGCAGAGCGATTTGTCCTGACCTTGTTCGCAGCTTTTCATGTTTTAATGCGCATTTTATGCGGTTAAAAGCTTTGCATCAATAAATAATTGATTTTGGCTTAGTTTTTAAGGTAATTTAAATACTTACTGCGATCGTATTCGACTTTAAAGCCAGCTCTGATTTCGTCGCTGGCCAAGGGATCCATTCGGAAGGTAAAAGGACCTGCATTGCCCCGCAGCCGATCGTCGGCATCCTTGGCGGCAATCTCCACGATTTTCCTGCCGGACACGTTTTCCGGCAAAACCGGCCTGTAGTCCTGCGCAAATTCCGGGGCGTTGTCGTTCACGTCCTTCACGATTACCGTCAGGGTGGCGGTGGCTGTGCGGGCAGGACTGCCGTCGTCCACGGCCAGGACCTGGATGTGGTGCCGGTCAGCGGTCTCCCTGTCCAGTGGCCTCTGGATGCTGACCGCCCCCTTGTCGCTAATCGCGAACTGGCGCCGGCGGTTGGTGGCGCGAACTATTTTGTAGGTGACCCGGGAGTGACCGCCCTGGTCGGCGTCAGTGGCGCGGAACTGCTCCAGGACGGTGCCCACCTTGGTGTCCTCGTAGATGGAGACCTCGATGTGCTCCCGATCGAACTTGGGCACGTTGTCGTTGATGTCCCTCAGCTTGACCACCACCCAGGAGTAGGCCACGTGGTACTTGTCGCTGCCCGTGGTCACGTCGTCGCCCTTGTCGTTCACCTGGATGCGAAACCGGAAGCCGCTGCTCTGTAGGGGGTCCTCGTAGTCCAGTGGCTGGATGATTTTAAGGGAGCCCGTTCCGTCCGCGTTCCGCACCATTGCAAACTTATCGGCCCCGAAACCACTGTTCGCCACCACCTTGTATTGGAACGTGTTGGTCTCGTCCTCGTCCTGGACGGTCACGGTGAGGATGGGGGTTTCAGGGATGTAGGTGCCGTTCGTTTCGTCCACTTCGGTGAACCACTCGTCCTTGGTGAACTGCGGCGGCATGTCGTTGAGGTCCTTGACGCGAATCGAGGCGGTGCCAGTTCCTGTGACAAACGGAATAGCGTCAATTACACACAGATACAGTCGAAGAAATTGGGGATATATTTGCCAGATATCCTAGCCTTTAATATAATTGAAATATTAGCCACAAAAGGACAATCAAAAGGACAGAGGGATGGCCATGACGGGTCAAATTTCTTGGAAAAAGACTCAGTCCGAGATGCTGACAAAACAGCCTGCCTGATTGATTCAGAATCCCGACTGGGAGGATTTGGTTTTACTCACCCTTGAGGCCTCCGCCGTCCATGGCCACCACCTGGATGGAGTAGTCGGGGGTGCGCTCCCTGTCCAGACAGCAGACAGCCGTTTTGATGAGTCCCGTCTCCGGCTCGATTTCGAAGATGGGCGCACCTGTCTCCTCCTCGATGACGTTCTTCTCAATGGAGTAGATTAGCTTGGCGTTGGTGCTCTCGTTGGGATCGTCGTAGTCCACGGCGGACATGGTCATCACGGGGCTGCCGGCGGTGCCGTTTTCGGTGACGTTGCCGAAGTAGATGCCCTGCGGGAACTGCGGCGCGTTGTCGTTGATGTCCTTCAGATTCACCTGGATGTCGGCGTAGCCGACCAGGCCCTCGCCGCCCTCGTCCTGGGCGAATACAGTGAAGCGCCATTGAGGCCGACCGTTGGGTTGATCTCGGTCCAGGGGCTACAAATGAATGCGTTATTAATCTCAGCTCCCGACATTGTCCTATCTACATATATGCCTTGCCATTTGCTTTGTGCCCTTCGAGTTTTTGGCCAATTCCAGTTGTATTTGTCTCAACCTGACACTGATAGCACTGTGGCAAATGGTTTAGGGACGACGGTCTTATCAGATTTCTCATTAAATGAGTTATCCACACGAAATTGCATTGCCAATCTATTGAATTGAAATGTGATACCACATACGATTGTTTGTCTACCTTGGCATTGTCAACCTCTGCGCCTCGTCCTTTCCCTATGCAAATTGTCTCGAGAATTGCTTGCTCAGCTAGTACGAAGGGCCTACACCTTAACGAAACATATTCAGTGTGTTTGTGGTTGATTCTGGCCCGGAGTACAATTTGCTTTTACGATGAATTAATTCCGTAGTCCGATTGAAGTCCGCCTCGAAATGGCCTAAGAATCGGAAAGTATCTCCATCCAACAGAATACTTGAGTGTTTGCAAAGGGGGCTAAGCTTTAAGATACAGTCCCTAACAAAATTTGCCTCTAATTAACTCTCTGGCTTTAACAAGCGTCTCAGTGAATCTGGTAACCAGATTACCAATTCGTTTGCAAATCACTCAGCTGTGAGCAAATAAACTTTGAAGCGCCGGTTCGCTCAATTAAAGTGAGGCAAAAAATTTGGTTTCCCCGCCACGTGACACTCGGTGCAATTGCAATTACAAATTAAATACCACTCGGCAGGCAGCCAGCAAGGAAGCCGCGACCTAAAAAAAAAACTCCCTCGGCTCCCGACTATTTGGAATTTTTTTGCATTTTCCACACACACACATTATCCCGAGGGTTTCCTTTCGCGATTTTACACTCAATTTTATGCCAGCAACCGCGCTCCAATAACGAACGACGAACGTCATTTACATGCGGTCGGTTGTAGAGCGTCAAAACCACAAATGCCACATGCTGTCCCTGCCACGCCTCCATTTCTCCCACTTTTATCTCCGTCACATCAGCGAGGAAAATGCCCCATCCGGCAACAATAAAACAAATAAAGCAAACCGCCAGGAGCAACATTTGAACATTTTATGCAGAAACCGGATCGGATTGGGGGACTTTGAGGTTGGTAGTTTGTTAGTTTGGACACCCAACTATTCATTAGAGCTACCAAACGTTTTTTCTAAACATTTATTTCGTATTTCGATTTCGAAAACGGGATGTCTATACTTTTAGCCAGATGTTAGCCAAAGGATTTAAGCCACTTGCATTATTTAGTAACTCAAAAAAACTGTCTTTGCACCTTGCAAATGTGTTTTTAATTAACTAATGGGAAGTACTTTTTCCCAGTATATTTTCAAACTGTATCCCATATTCCATATTTTGCCAGCACTAACGCTCGTTCACTCCGTTCCGCCACTTTGAGTCATTTGTTTTTATGGACTTTGTCTGAAATTAATTGTAGTCTATGTGTCTGACAACCAATGCTGGCACTTTTTGCATCTAAATGTCATTGTTTTTTTGTGTGTGCCAACACACACGGGTGTGGGAGTGTGTGATTGTGCGGTCTGGCACAGTTTTAAATTAATCATACGCCACCGAACCGCGTGGAAAGATTTACAATTTGCAAAAGTCGCGCAATTCAGGATGCCAAAAGGCGTGGACCGACAATGTGTTAAATATTGAAAATGTTGTCGAGTGCTCGCGTTTAAAAAAAGTGTGACTCAGGTAGACTGGCATTTAATTAACCGTAATAGGCACTTTTTCCATCAATATTACTTTTATTAAGATTTATGGACCTGTCCTTCGAGGATGAAATATACCCCCCGTGAGATGGAAAGTTGGAGGCCCCTCGGTTTGGTCTTTTTGACTTTGCACTCGTCCCACAATATAAAACGTCCATAAACGGTGCCTCAATTGCAAACGGCCAAAGCCGAATTCCCCCTCAAACGAACCCCCGGGGCTTATGGAGAGTACCCCCGGTTGAAACACAAACGAAAAGTTATTTTCCAGTTTTCGTTTTGCCTTTTTTTTTGGCCATTGCACGCCATTTGCACGCTTTGGTGCTGGGAAATTCCAGAGGGGCGGCATTCTGTCACCGTGCCCCAACGTTTTTAACTGGCTTTCATTGCGCTCCTTTTACGAGGGGACTGGGTCTCGCAATTGGAATCTGTTTTCTGTTTTCTGTTTAATATGGCAAAGGTTGAAAGGTGGACTCGCGCACTTACCTTCAGTACGAAAATGTCGCCCGTGGTGCGATTTATATCGAATTTGCTATTCGCTGGATTATCCGGGTCGATGCCCTGGCCAGTCAGGAAATATACAATATTTATTGGTCTATCTACATCGCCATCGGTGGCTGTGACCTGCAAAGAAACAGAGCGGAGGGTTAGATGCGGTTGCTCACAAAAAGTGCATTATACTGCTTGGGACTCGCAATCAGATCCTGATTTAGTTCCAGGTGGGGAAAGGCGGCGACGGAGGGTGGGGGCGGAGGACAGGAGGACAGCAGGAATACAGGAAAATAAGGAGAGGAGGTTAAGCGATTTTTCGTGGCCCGCGTTGGACGCTGCTAACAATATTGGAGACGATAAATCAAATATGCAAATGAGCCAAATGCTTTAAATGTCCAATAAAGGGCAACGCGGATGCTGAAATGGGGAAAATAATGCAGGGACAGGGGCTGGACAGGGGCTGGACTCGGCTGTGGCTGAAAAATCTGGACAGGGGGCGTGGCTGCCAGATTGCTTGTAAATTTATGCTTCGATTTTTTGCTCGACTATTTTTTGCACATTTTATTTTGTTTCGCCTCGAATGCCGCAAAATATTGTTAGGCGCTTGCTTGGCCATTCAATCGGATTTGGGTTTTCCTTTTGTTTTACTGTTTCATTTCCATTTTCTTTGTTGTCAGGCCACTGGCCAGTAAATAAAATCAGCATTTAGGAGCTTTTTCTCGAAATATTTGATCACTGCCAATTGTTATGAGGTTCGATTGGGCTAAATGAGAGTCTGAGCAATTGAATAAAATCAAATAAATTAGAGAAAATTGAGCCGATTTCCCTAATCTAATCTAACTTGAAAGGAAATAGAGTAGAGGACTCTCGAGTAAATATTTGCATATTTCTAAGGCACGTTGATGGTTTCCCTTAATTACTTGGATATGGACTTACAGGTTATTAGCACTTGTAATCTACTTTGAACAACACCGCCATCAGAGCAGTGGTCCTGCCAATTAAAAGCAAAAAGTACATGTGCCTATCAAAATCTGTATCCTCCAGGGAGTAGTGTCCTTTTTAGCTTGGCACAAAGTAGAACAATGGGAACTGCATGCGTGTCTAACCCATTTTTGTTATTGAAAAATGGGAGACTCAGCCGACAATTGCAGGCAAACTTGTAGCAATATCCTTTGGATCCTTTGTCCATTAAATCGTCGTCACGTGTTAAGTGCCTGTCATTCCCCATTCCCTACAGCCCCCCGTTCGCGCCGCTCCATCCGCTTTTCCTTCACACTCACAATGAGACAATTTACGTTAAATGTTGATATGACAAAAGAGTTGTCTACGTGCCAGTTCGTCCCCATTATTACAGCCCACCCATTTGGAGGCGGAAGCCTGCCTCCCGCCATTGTGTCATCGGTTCCTGGGGAATAATTTAAATGCTCCGCCCACCCACACATGCCCCGCTACTCTTTCGAAAGTGCAGCGTTTTCGTTGCAATATTTGCATTTAATTTTCCAAGCTCTGAAATCAATTTGCGACCAAAGGTGTCGGCGACAGCCAGCGCATTCCACTCGACTTGTGTCTCCATAAAAGCGATACATAAAAATATCGTTAATTATGGCGGGTCGCCATTGAAAGGGCTCCTCTGGAGGCACTCTGCTCCGCCATAAATGTGTAATTAAAAATTTGCCTTTGCTTTAACCGTTTCGTGTTTTTTTCGTTTATTGGTTGAGTTCAGTGGAGCCTCGGCGTTTTAATGTGTATTTAATGTTTGGCGAAAATAGTACTTATATACTCTGTGGGACTCTATTCAAATACACAATCCCCCTTAGTACTTTTATCTTAGAGCTTGGAAGAAACTGAAACTGACTTCCAGAAAATAGAATTTTTATGCTGATTATAAAACTATATTTTTCATACATGCTAGATCTACTCTCCCTATAAATAAATGGCATTTTCCTTAATGCATCCGTTATAGAGTATTTAAATTTTGATGTGCCGTAAAGTTTCTTGCGCTGGTAAATTATGGCTTGAATAAAAGTCGCTTGTTCCGAGATACGAACTCATATATTCAACGGGGCGTATGCGTGTTTTTCCACCATGTATGCGCATTTCTGTATGCGAACTCATAAAGCTGATGAATGTATTTACGCGTGTGTGTGTGTGTGTGTGTGCTGCGGAGCCATTGCGCAACTATCACGTTATTATTAATGAATGAGTATTTATTTGTGTTTACGGCTGAATCGCTCCACGCGAGCGGATAACTTCCTCGGCCTCATCACCATTCCCTTTACCCATATCCTCGCCCATTTCCCAATCCCATTCTCGATGCTATCCACTTGCCACTTGAGCTCCCCAGTCTGCTGTTTGCTCTCGGCCCGCCATTCCTTTTTTTTATTGTTCAGTTTTTGGCTTTTTATGCAAATTACGGGTAGGCCATTGTGTGTATTGTTCTTCGTTCGTGTTTCGTGTTGTTTTTATTCGCCCGGCTGCTGTTCATGTCGCTGTTGATGTCAATATTTAAATTGTGTGGAGCCAATAAGGCGATAGAGTCCTGCCCAGAAAAGTAGGCAACAGTTTCCGTACGCAATACATACCTGCAGGATGCGCTTGGGCAGGTTGCGATCGTCTTCCTCAGTGATTTGTGTGCGATATGTTTGACGATCGAAAACCGGTGGATTATCGTTGACATCGCGAACGTTGATCACAACGGTGGTGTAGTTGTTTTTGCGATTCCTTGTCGCCTCCAAGCGCAGCTCATACTGCAACGAGAAATCCATCAAAATAATTACTGGATAAATACTTTTCAAGGGGAATCCTTGGACTGTGTTAAACGGACTCCCGTTAATTGGGTTGCAAGTGTCCACTAAAGCTTTCTATATAGAACATTTTGTTTCAATTGGTTTTTCCCGACACTTTATGGCAATGACATAAAAACAATAGAAAAGCAAAACAGAAAACCCAAATACGAAATTGGCAACACATGTTTCAGGGGTTGCGGCATGTTGTTTTGCTGCCGCTGGTTGTGGCATGGCACGGGTCGGCTTGTTGCATGGCCGGGCATTGACAGCTACACGGATTTCCAGTCCTGTGGGGGTGCCAAAACAAGTTGCGTATAGGTGATGATGACGGCGAACTACGCATGGTGCGACAGGACATGCCAGGATGCTGACTGGCTGGCTGGCTGGCTGGCAAACTCGTATGTCTGCGCTGGATTGGTGCGTTGGCAATCACGTTAAAAATGCGCATTGGGAAATGTAACGACAGCTGTAGCTGTCTGTCCCCCCCAATCCCCTCTACCTTTTTATATGAAAATGCTTTCAGCGTGTAAGCGAGCTTCCTTTTTTTTTGGGATTAATTTTTTGTTCATACGCCTCGCCTTGCCATGTCAAAAGTTAGTCGTCTCCCTCCGAAAGTTTTGCATAGTTTTGCATATTTTTTTGGATCTGTTCTCAGCGAAAGCACAAAAATACATAAATTATGCATGCAACAGAAAGTTAGGGCCCAGACAAAAAAATTGGACAAAGAAAAATGTGCATCCAATTTAAGACTTAGACAACACACTGAAAGAATAACTTAAACTTGATACTAAAGTCAGAGTCGATGTTTTTAAAATGATAATAACTTCAAAGTGATTCGGAATTCGTCAGACTAACTTTATGATCTTCTATGAAAGACTTAGGAGTGGTGGTCTAGTAGTTTGGGGGTACTTACCCTTGGCCTCGTTTCGTAGTCCAGAGGACTCGCCACATAAATGACACCCGTGGTGTTCTGCACGGCAAAGGCATTGCCTACGTTACCGCCTGTGATCTGGTATCGAATATTCGTCGCTGTAAAAAAAAGAGAAAGTTTCAGGGCCATTAAAAAGGATTCATTTTAATACGTCAACCTGGTGGGATAATTAAATTGTACTATTAAAAGTGTGTGTCACACTCTGCGTATGCGCAATAAAAATTGAATTAATTTAATTAAATTAAAAATAATCCACAGGGGATGGCTTTAATTCTAATGGTATTTTATTTAATATGAACGTTAAAAGTTTTAAAACACTTTGGGCCATTAAATTTGTAAGAGAACCCACTCACATATCCGGGATATTTCTTGTTTTTCCGCCCAAAGAAACTTCAGAGATCAAAAAGAAAGAACAAAAGTCAAGTCGAAAAAAAGGAGGTAGGAAGCTGAAGTAATTAAGTTCATTAAAAAACATTTTGCACCCACGGGAGCGAGCGAGAACGGCGAAATGGCATGTTTGCAGGCCCTAATGTTCCAACAGGAGGCCTGCAACAACAAGATGCCATATGATTTACTTATTTCGTGTTTAAACAGCCCACGAAGTGCTGTCTTCCCCGGCGAAATATGGAAATGCTCTCACATGTGACAACCAGCCAGGACACGTGATGGAAAGCCGGGGAAGCAGGAGAACTCTGGCCCAACTGGGACCCTATGCGTTGCCACATTGTCTGTGCATTAATGCGGAAATGTGAAAGGCAAACATTAGCGCAAATTAGCGACGCGTAAATCGCTTAACCTGCTCAGCCAGCTGAAAATGGGAAAGTGCCATAAAGTCGGAGCGTTGAGCAGTTAGCACTTGCCTGGATTAAAGATTTGGTAGCGGGAGATCCTCGAATTATAATCTATTTAAAGCAAATACAACAAATAACAATAAATTTGTTCTATTTCAAATAACTAAAAAACTGGACATTGCCCCGGTGCATCTGGTCGTGGGTGAACTTTATGAAGGTGTCGTACTGCTCAACCAACTGCTGCGTGAGCACCTCCTCGTACTCCTCCCTGAGTCGATCCTCGCTCTGCTCCACCATGTCCTGGCACATCGAGTGGAGTTGCTCGAGGGTGAAGAGCTTCCTTTCCTGGGTGGATTTCGATTTGATAGAGCTGTTGGCGGACGTCTGGGTGTCCATCTCCGAATCGCTCGAGTCCGTGTCTGGAAGCATGGGCAGGTACTTCAAGGACTCTTGAATAGCATCTGGTATCTTCTCCGTACGAATAACTTTTCGCTTCGATTCTTGGTAAATTCTCTCCATGAACTGCACGCGTCTGCGTTTCTGGGGAAAAATATCCAAGGAATCCCCCTCCAAAGCGAAAGGGCGCTTCAGGGTTAGGCAAGACATTATATTATACTTCAAATATGTTTTTTGTGATCTTGGCAGTTTGAAGTTTGATATAAAATTGAGTGACGATGTTAAAGAGATTTCCAGGCATACTACTTTCCCAGTCCCTGGATTCATGAGCCGTCTTCGCTCAGGCAGCAATTCACATTGTATGTGTTATGTTTGTTTTTTTTTTTTGCCTTTTAAATTTACGGCCATCGTTTGAAGGCAGCCTATAAAATGGTCTCTAGTTTAAACATCCGGGGGCTCTTGTTTTTGTCACTTTTTTATCGCCTCGCAATAACAACAACAGGGACATTAAAAGTAGCTCAGGCAAGTCGTGTTAAGTAGTCCCCATGTCCCGGCTCCTAGACAATGACATTTACAATTTACGACGCCAAGACGCCATTTTAAATCACTGATAATGATAATAAATTAATATACAGACACCAGGGACCCCACACAGACCCAGGGACCACATGGGACCTGCCACTCCTGCCACGCCTACCACCCCCATCTTGCCTACTACCACTCCTGCGTTTCCTTCATGTTGCCTGTGTACTTATTTAGCATGAAAAGTCATTTTAAAAAGCGCAGGGAAAACATTGTGGGCATTTTGGCTCTTGTTTGGATCTTTCTAGGATTTCATCTTCATGTTGTCCTTTTTTATTGTGCGAGGGTCGAGGGCGACAGCTAAGTGTTTTTATGGCACACACGGAAGAAAGGTGAGGCTTCTTGTTTGAAAGTGACTATTTAAAGCTCTGAGCTTTAAGAGATTTGAGAACATGGGAATAAATGAGCATCGTTTGCATGGAGTTGGGAACTTTTCAAACTGGCAACTGGCTCGAATGTGACAACATTTGGCCAACACATGGCAACCACTTCGGAACTCCCAGTCAAATAAATAATCTTTTCGCTCATAAATTTAGAATGGGACACGAAACGGCAAAAACTTTGCTGCTCCATTCGCACTCGCAAGTAGACAAAAACATGGCAGTCCAAGAAATCACATAAAAGATTCGTCCTGACCCTGTTTCTCGTCGACTCCTTCAGCCTTCAATTCATATTCTATGCGATTCGCATGGAGAATTGAAAGCTTTTCCGTCTGCTAGTAGTTCAAAATTTTCGTGTGCACATTTATTTTTTCGTCCTGCGGACCTCTCAACGATGCTTCCATTCCTCTAGGAGATTACACTAGCTAGCAAGGAAACATTTGAGCTTGTAGAACTGAAATAGCAAAAAAATAAATAACAGAAATGAGATGTTACGACTCCTTTTAAGGCGAATATGACTTTAAGAGGGATTTAAAGGCATTAAATGGAACGAATTTCTTGTTGCCATGTGTATTGTCCTTCCGAGAAGTGTTCTCCTTTTTTCCAATTCGGGTTAATGCTTTTTTCGCAGTCGTCGCGTCGGCGACACCAAGGATACGACGTCCTTTGTCCTTTGCGGCTGTTGCTGTTGTGGAAACCGAGCCAAAGGAAAGACAAAGTTCTACCCGCAAGTTCGCGTCGCAGCCCGGTTTTGGGGGAAAGTTGTTAAACGCTTTCAATGAGATTTTGAATGTTTTTCGTGCTGCAAATTGTATCTGCCACAAAGACCAGAACTTTCCCCCCACCCGGAGGGCTCTGTGTATTAACAATAATAATTTCCGCAAGGGAATCAATACACAAATATACAAATTCGCATATGAGATGCTCGCTTGCTTTCCATTTGTGTTTGTCTTTCTATTTTATGGATTTATGCATAGCAGTGAGCTGTAACTTCAGCCCTGTATCTGTTTCTTGGCCAACAATGAGCCTTTATTTGTTAATATTTCGTAAATATTTGCGGTACATGGCCATTGCCTAATAATATTTGACAATGGCTGCACACCCACGCACCAACATGGCGGAATATTAAAATAAATAAATGTCGCAAATGTCTATTATGAGCTTGTGGAATGGCAAGAAATATTTCTCGAGCGCCGCTTTAATATTTATGCATAAATTTGTGGCCCCATGAGGGAAATTGCCAAATTGGTTTTTTCTAAATGTTTATGGCCCTGGTTTCCCAAACTCCCAAGTATAAATTCTCGTATAATTTGTAGGGCTTTATGGAAGGAAGTCGTAGAATTCATGGCTCAAACTGACTGAAAATGTCGCTGCCGCATGATTTGGCAGAAATCATGTAAGCAATTGTCCTCGGATGACTTTGTTATGGTTTTCCTATATAAGTTCGGCAAATGACGATTCAATCTCAAGAAGGAAGGCAGTAAATCATTCTCCAATTGCTATCTGTTTTTCTTCGATTTTTAGTTTATTTTATATTATTTTGTCTAAAATGCAAATGATACCGAGGTTTTCTTGAATAAATTACGGCATTGACTAGAGTTAATTGCTCGGAAATGGATTAATTTGTATGAGTTCACTGACATAATCTGGGAATCAGTGAAGCAGCTGTCTGCTACTTTGTATCCTTCAAAGGCACAACCCTCTGAGAATAACAATTAAAGACACACTTAATTAAATCAATTGAGAATTTATGCAATAGATTTATTCGCTCAAGCGATTACGTTCAAATGCTAGACTTACAAATCCAATTGAAGACAAAGGCAAAATCACATTAAATTAGAAACAAACATGGAGTTTTATGGTTTATGTGGTGACCCTTTGCGGGCGTCTACTCACACTCATTGTGATCCTTGGCGTTGACAGTGAGGACAGTGCTCTGCAAGTCGGCATTCTCGTCGATTTCAGTCTCGTACAGAAATCTATCGAAATATGGCGGCGAATCGTTTTTGTCGGCAATACCAATGCGTACAAATTTTGTAACTGCAAATAAGATAAAAGGAAGGCAGGCCATGATATAGAAACTCATATTGTATATAGATTGGTTGGGTCTGGGTTGGGTGATGGTGATGCTGATGGTGCTGGTGCTGGTGCTGGATGTGGTTAGTGTATGAAATGCCAATAAGCAGCATTAATTATCGCAAATTTATTGATTGACAAATTGTGCGCGTGCCTTCTTTGCGGTCGAGGAAGTCGTAAACTTGTCGGTTTATGCCCGAAACGTGGCAGGCATAAAAAGGAAGAGCTTCCTAGAACTCATACACTCGAAGGATACGGGAAGCAGATTAATTTGGGTCCTGAAGTTCTACTAACAATCAATAATCTAAACGCTTCCTGAGTGTACCTAAGGATACCAAACATTTCCCAGATCTGGCCAAGTAAATTGTTAACAAACTGGTCCGCTGTTAATGCAGATAGAGAGCCTTCACCTAAATCAAACCAAGTATTTCGCGTCGTCCTGGTTGAAGCTGCCAAACTAGAGCCCAACAAAAATCACAAAACAATCTCCTCAAAGTGCAAACTTTGTCCCCCTAGTAGAGGGAAAAGCAAAATAAGTTTTCACAAAGTGCACTGCGAATTGAAGGTTTTCCGGCCCGACCCCTGCAGTTGCATGCCACGTTTGTTTGCCTCGCTCTATTTGCTTATTTCCTGCTAATGTCTTGCCAAACAAAACTTTTGAATAGTTCTGAATGGTGCAGTTTAGTTTTCGGAGGGAACGTGCGTTAATGAGTTTTATTTGAGCGGCGGGGCAGCTTTGGGCTTAGGGCGAAAACACGGCAGCTGCACGCTCCACAAATAAGCGTGGATTTTTGAAATCCCCTCGAAGAAGTTTATAAGCATTTCAGGGCACAAGTTTCGCAAACTCCACAATTGTTTTTCACAAACATAAAATATGAAATCCTTCAAAAGTCCCAGCATAAGCGGAGGAAACCTTTCAAGCTCTTAAGTGTCCCTAAATAATTAAGTTTTATTCCATTTGCATGCTCGAATATTGTTAAACGCATCTCTGTCCTTTGTCAGACCAACTAGCAGAGTTTCTTTTGAAGCGTTCAATCTTCCTTGGAGCCCGGGGATAACTTAAAAGGTCCTTCGCCTTCTGTCTGAGTTGTTTCCCACATGAGGAAGCAATAATCTGTGTCCACAATTTCATACACAAAAACACAACGAGCTTTCACTCCCATACATAAATATATGTATTCTCGTATTCTGAAAAGTGTATTTTCTACCAAAATAAATGTTCTTTGGCAGCCTGGCAGGAGCACATCATAAAAGAATCAGCCAGGGAGTGAGCTACGAAGAATTAATATGGCCGTAGGGCGGAAATGCCTGGCGTACGTTGCGTATATGTAATGTTGAAAGGGACAACAATCCTTTTGGCAGCAAAGGCATTTCGTTAAATGCAATTTGTGCTTTAATCGTCTCACGAAGGATTTAAAACTTCCCAATTTAAATTTTATGGTTAAATTTCATTAAAATTTCAATTTATTTATCGTTTATGTAGGCAGAAATGTCAAAGGTTCCACTATAATACTTTATAATTGTAAAGCAGGCGACACGAATCGGAAACCAAGCGAAAGTGTTGCTCAAACTTTACATGTTTGACTTCGATGCAACTAAACCAAATAGTTTAGTCTGTCGTCCTTGTTTGCTTTTGTGTGGCCTAATTGAATTTTGTGAAAACTGGCCGAGAACACACTTCAAAAACTAATTAAATATGCAGAAATGCAAGCTACATTCTTCGCCCTTTTTACAGGGTCTTTGTCCCAAACCCTGATTTTCCTGTCAAGTACAACTCTAGCTCACACATCATCCATTAATTTGAGTCCAACACTCAGTTCTCAAGACGTAAACTTGAGCAACCTTTTCATGATGAAATTAAATGGTAAAAAAATAAATAAAGCGATGAATGGACTCCCAACAGGCTGCCATTCAAAAGTATGCTGTAAGCGCTGGCCGAGACGAACAGAATCTAATTTAGAATTTAGCTCTTTGCTTTATTTAGTTTGGAGGTAAGTCTAGCACGTAATATGGTCCCGTTTTTGGCCCAGAAAATGAAGGAAAATGAGAAATGAGCAAAAATAAATAGCCAAACACACAAACTCGCAGAAGCACATAGGCCACTCGGTTCCAGTGGCAGCAGCTCAAGCGCAAATCTCGTATAAATAAGACCCCCAAAGAAGGGAAAACGAGTCGAGTAGAAAGCGTTTAGGAAGTCATTCCCCAGAAAACTCCACACACCCCACTAGTGAGTAGTGAGTGTGTGGCTACAATATACTGAATAAATACGAATATACCTCGATATATAAACATCCAAAGAAATAAGCACACACACGGTGAGCAAACATCGCTGGCAGTCGAAATTGCATTTTGTTTCGTTTTTTCTTTCGGCCCTTAGAGCTATCTTGACTTAATTTTTTGGCACTCTGACATTATGGCAGGCAAACTTGAGTCCTTGCAAAGGATTGGACTAAAGGATACTGATCCGCTGCAGGTCCTAGCTGGCTCCTCATTTCCACTTACATCCCTTTTAGGACTCCTATTTGAAACTCCTGCAAAATACCCTGTAAAAAACAAGTGATTCCGTGGCCCCCTGCTGGCCTTTTTGTTGGTGTTAAATTGAGCAGCAAAGTGAACTGCGCCCAAGTCATCAGACAGGTAGTCAGTCAGCCAGTTTGGAGGCTCCACCCCCCACTGTCTTGGCCCGGCAGTCAAAAGGGCTCACTTTAAACTATTAACGTGTGCAGGTGAAAGGCGGCACGGGCACGGGCAGTGGCAGGAGGGCGGGTGGCCAGGTGAGGAGCCGTCAGCTATTTATGGCCGCATAACTGGCACACTAACAAGCCCTGCCACGCCCCCTCAGCATCCATCCTCACGCCACCTGCCCCCTGCTGGTGAGCCATATGTCAGTCCATGAATGACTGGCAGCTGGCACTAGTTTTTCTGTTTTTTTCTTTGCTTTTTTTTTCGACCCCCCGTAAACATTTCTCTATTTTATATGCTGCTTTAGAATTCGTTTTTGTTGTTGCCTCTCTTGGTCCTGTTTTTTATCCATCAGCAAAGCTGAATAAATATAAAAAATGGAAAAAGGGGAAATGGAAGGAGTGGCAAAAAGGGAAAAATGTGTGCAAAGTGGCGTCAAATGTCAGAGCTGTTCAAATCAGCCATGGCAAACACAGATACAGACTCGTACATTGACGGGGCCCCAGCCTCAGATAGTCAAAGTAGTTTTGTGGAACTTGCCGGCAATAGGAGCGGGACAAGCAAAGGCTGGAGAGGAAGCAACATTTTCAGAAAGGCAACAAAGCGCATCACATTAAAACTGGCAGGATGGGTGGGGGGATTCGCTTTGACATCCAGAAGCTGTATGGCTTTTCAAGGGGTTGTCCGTCCCGTCACTGGGTTTTTGGCTTATCCCGCTTTCGGGTGGCTCCTTGGACACTTTTGGTCCTTAGACCATTCTCCTTAGTCATAATATTTAATGTGCGCTCTTCGATGGATAAAATATTATGCCTTGTTTACTCTCGGATGGCTAGAAAATATTTATTTGCACACTTAAAGGAAATTTTGAATTCAAAAGTGGGTCTTTGAATTTATTTAATAAGCTTATAAAGTTCCTCTCTCAAGTCCCCATTAAATTATTTGCTCCAGTTAAGCCTTTAATCATTCACCTTCAAGGACCAAAGAATATTCAAAAAGGAAAAGAAAACCAGAATTGTCGGATTGGCAACCTCAGGCATTAATTCGACCCCTGGGCTTAATTGTGTTGCGGCAAATCCAGTTACATAAACGCCTTCAAAGTTCGGCCGCAAATAAATAAATTACAAGTTTTAATTTACTAATTAGTTTACAGGCCGAGCGTTTGACATCAGAACAAATAAAGAGATAAATAAACAAGGACAAGGATATGTATGTGTATATGTACAAGAAAAGTAAATGTTTTTCTGGGATGTGGAAACAATTTAAGTCCCAGGGCATTTAACGCCCATTCGCCCACTTGGTGCTATAAATTTTCACAAGTTTATGATAATCTCATGTTGTGTTTACTCATGTATTTCGGATTAAGTTTGCGCCCTTAGTTTTCTGTTCAACATGCAAAAAAGTTTGCCCTGCCAAAGCAAAACCAATATTGACGGAGATCGATGGGGGTTAGGGGATTCGAGGGTAAATGGCCGGCCGCCCATTGCGTGGGAGTTATTATTAGTTTAATGCGCCACGTGTCAGCGAGAGACTGGGACAACGGACCACAGTGCGTATGCGTAATATGTCATGCGGCAAAAGTTTAAACTGCCTGACAGTTTTTGCACCACACCCCCAACTACAACCCAGCTTACTACAGGCCACTGAAAAATTACATGGATGGCGAGGATTTGTCAGTCGGGGCACTCGCATAATGGCAGCTCATTTGACTTTTGGCATAAATGATGGAGGTGAGCCATGTGTCCGTCCGTCCGTCCGTCCGTGTGTTTTATAATTAGTTTTCCCATTAATTTATTACTGCGGTTGGTGCGCTTTGATCTTGCCAACAACTGTTGATGACACTTGACATTCGGATCGGACACTTTCTATAAATGATATCGAGGCCAGCCAGGTAATTAAGGCAAACAGTTGCCACTCGACTTTGGCCATCGAGTGATTTGTGGCATAGTTTGTCGGTTATGAAAGCCATTTGCCCTGCACATTGCGATATTTATTCATTTAAATTTGTTTTTACAGGATTATAAACCTATTACTTGGTAGTGATTTATGGCTCGGCCTTTGCTGATTTGCAAAAGAGACTCCCCGATGGCATAATCGGACTCATCCCCTCGACAAAGTACAATTAAATCCCTTTAATGAACTCGTTGAACCCTTCGAAATCCAAATAATATCCTTTTGGGTACAGTCCACGCTTTCATTTCCCATTTTTTGTTCGTATATACCGTGCAGCTCATTAACTTTGATGATGGTCAGAGCTCAAATTTTTTCGGGCCTTTGCAAAAGCCTCTGTTCTCGGCTGAAATTTCAATTAAAACCCGGTCCGGTTCAGTCCAGTCCAGTCGGGAATATTTGTATTCATTAGCCAGTCAGCCAATGATGATGATCATCGTTACCAACATCCGATGCCGGAAGTGACCTGCACTTCAACTTTATTTCCAAAACCCCACTCACCTCTCGGCTTTTGAGCGAGTTAACCAACAAACAACAGAAAAAAAATTGTTAATTAAACTTATGAAATGTTTAGAAGGGGATTTGGTTTTTATACTTTTTGCCTGTTTATTGTGAGCAATGCGAGGAGCATTAAAATTCCTGCGAGTTTCCTTTCAGCCCGGCTAATTAAAAAGTGTCCGCGGACAGTGACGGGCACAAGCAGCAAAACAAAAATAATCCGGAATAAAAAAAGGGGACGAGACAGTATGGAGGTCCGGTATAAAAAAAAAAAACGTGAAAATATGGTGCTATTCTCTCGACGGCTGCGGCGTTGATGAGTTGACAAATATTTTGTCAGTCATAATGAGTTTGGGCAAGACAAGGTGAAGCGGAGACCTTGTTTATGGGCCGCGTTCTCATTAACAACAGCCAAACAGGCCGGCTGAGAGCCGAGAGCCGAGAGTCCGCTGGCGTGTTAATTACGACCTACATCCGCTACGGGGGTGGCCGGTCGGCCGAAGGAGTTGAGGCGGGATGGAGGTCCTGCCAGACCGAAAGCCGCAATTAAAAAGCTTGTTCACGTGGAAATTGCGCTTTTATCAGTCCAGCTATGTTGCGTATACGCCATGTGTGCAGTGACAGAGGAGCCGCACAACCGGAGAGTCATGCCAATCAGAAATTAATTTAAAGTTGGCGATGATGGAAACTAAAGTCATTAAATGATAGAGAGGAGCTCAGTCAAAACAAACTAGAAATGTACAACTTCCTACAAGTCAACTGATTTGTTTACTTTGTTTACATTTTCCATTATTATAGTAGAAGCCCACCGGGATATATGATTGCGTATTTAAAATGCAGGATGAGAACCACGGACCCAAAGGCGTCGTTAGTTAAGATCCCTCACGTACACACGTGCGGACTCTGATTCTCCAGGACCTACACAAATTACACTTCATGAAATTTTCACAAGACCATTTACATAAACATAAAGACGGTGTGTGGGGGAAGCAAATAATCGTATCCAGGCACATCCAGGCAGCTAGTTCACATTACAGGGTATACAAATTGCCGAACACACTTACCCAAATAGGTGCTATTTGTCAAAACCCAAAAGATTTTTAATGGATCGACCATAACTACGCAGGCGGAAGCAAAGCGAGGCGGTGAGTTTCGGTTTCAGTTTCCTGTGGAAGAAGCAATTCCAGTGGCGCAAAAAGGACAAACTTTTCTGAGAGTCGCGCAAAGCAATTAATTTGCGTTGATTCTGCTTATTTTTGCTCGTAGTCCAGGTTTGCCTCGACACGACACCTTGCCGCAATTTCCGGCTGCTGTATTCCGTATTTGCCGCTGAGTGATTAAAATGATAAGTCGGAGCGATTCCACAGCCAGCTGCTGGGCTTGCCTTCGTCTTTGTTGGCTTGCACTATTTGAAATGAGTTGCCTCGGTGGGTCCTGCCGCCTTCGCCCTTGAGGTATGTTTGCAATTTGCGCTTTTGCTGTGCACTTTTGTGGCGTTTGCATAAATCAAAGCACAGCGAGTTTCTCATAGTAGATGGCATTAATGTTTCGCGCACCAAACTCAAGCTATCATTTTGCACTAAAAATATATTATACATTTAACTTTCACTCTGCACGGGGAACGTCCTTGAACTAAATCGCGGATTTTCAGTTCGTGTTTCAGTTTTTCGTTATTTTCGTTATTTTTCTCGCGGGATAATCACAGATTTTTGTTTATTTATTTCAGCAAAAATGTCGAAAACACACATTACCGTCGCTAAAAGCATAATCGGTGGCCATCAACAACTTTGAGGAAGCTTTTCCCCTCAAATTTGGACACTTAATTAGGTTTGGTTAAATAGAGTTTCCATAAAATGTGAAAGATCAACTTTATGATTGACAGATTAAATTACCTATAAATAGAATTACTAGTAGAGTTTTGACAGGCAGGAGAATAATTAGACACAAGAGTCGCTTATTT
This sequence comes from Drosophila varians, assembly GCA_018150405.1. Classification (NCBI taxonomy): domain Eukaryota; kingdom Metazoa; phylum Arthropoda; class Insecta; order Diptera; family Drosophilidae; genus Drosophila; species Drosophila varians. The sequence goes on from JAECWK010000125.1 coordinate 6,147,765, forward strand.
TCTTGCAGTGCCTCAAACCCATTTGATAGCCAAGGCTCTGCTCCCTTTCGGAGGAAGCCCCCGGCAAGGTAGGCCTAAATCTTAGCAATTATAGTAGATGCCGAAATGCCTTGGAAATTCTCAACCGTTGGCCAAACAGCAGGACCATTTGCATCCGAGCCAGGCAAACAAAAGCCCGTCGCAGGCGGGCCAATTAACGCAGCTAAGCCGAAGGAAAACCCGCCCAGGGATATTCCTCGTCCTGGCCACAGCCTTGACCTTTATCCGCGGGCGTGGACAGGCCCTAAATATTTAATTGTTTATTCTGCAAGGGGTAAGAGCTTTCAGATGCCCCATCCCTCCAAATGTACTTTAACAATTTGGCCCTCTTGGGAAGAGCCTTTTAATGGACAGCTGGCTCGAGGGGGGCGGGGCACTTTGTGTTACCAAGGCGATTAAAGCCAAGGAAAAGTAATTAGTGACTCAATTGCTTGGCTCTGTCGCTGAGTGCCGCATACAAATGGCCTGCTTTGGGCTTTGATGGGTTATTGGTGGTTTTGTCATAAACCCGAAGCCCGGCACAAGATGGCCAAATCAATTGCCAGCCAACTGTCCCTCTTAAATATGAATAAAAAGTGGGAGGACACCGAAAGCTAAAGGGGATGTAAAAGTTACTGTGATTAAAAAGTTTCGAAAGTTTTGAAAGAGTCTTTAAAAGCCAGAAAATTTCACCACTTGGTTATTTATTTTTTTTTTAATTGGGCGCGTATTTCTAAGTAATTTCTTGCAGTGTCTGAAGCTAAAAGAAAGCGAATGGAGGTCAGGGAAATTAGCGTCAGGCTGGCTCGGCTTTAAGTCATTTCGCCAGCTCTATAATCCTCGTTTACGCAATTTATGCAAATTTATGCAAGTCCCTGCTCAAACGGCAGCTGCTGCCTTGCATCGGAGTAACTCCGGGCCATGGATGGAAAATTTAAGTCGGCAAACAAGAGTTTTTTGCTGTTTTCGGTCTGTCTGCCTGTCGCTCCTTTGCCTGCCAAAAAGTTAAACACGCTCATTTCTTAACTTAACTTTGAGCTTGCCACCACAAACGCAGCTCAAACGCAAAAAATAAAAAAGCCAGCAACGCACAAAAAGAGCCCCAAGAAAAGCCTCAATGCAGCACAAATTTTGAAATTGCACTTTTCCGGTCCGAGATGAAGTCGGACGGGGCGGAAGAAAAAAGAAAAAAGGAACTGTTGCCCTGCCCCGCCGGAAATACAAAAGCATAAACTTTCCGGCCAAAAACTAACCGCAGAGGATGGGGGCCTCGAGTCGAGTGTCCCGGGCCGACATTTGAAAGCGCCAAAATATAAAGCGCAAAATGTGGCGGAAGTTTAATGAATATAAACTTGGCCGATCCCACAAAGGCGTGGTGGCGGCTGGCTGGGGGAAGCAAGCCAAGTAAATTAGCCGGGTTTACTTGGAAGAAAGTAGCTGGAAAAACGAAAGAATTGTGATATCTACAAATGGAACTGAACTGACTAGTTTATGAGAGCCACAGGAAATCAACTCGTTTATTTATGGAATATGACTGCTCGACTGCCGTAGTAATGCGGCCACCTGTGGTGAGAAGTTTAGCGTTTTGAGTAGGTTTAGAGCCTTAAACTCTATTTTTCTTTTCAGGAGGTTTTGTCAGAGGAGCTCCAAAGTGCTCTTCCTTGTTTTAATTGAAAACTTTCCCATGCATATCTATATGTATCTGCACGGCGCTTTGGGATAATCTGAGGAATTAGCAGATAAAACTCAAATCCCTAAGCGCCCCGGCGTTCTGGGAATCCTTATTGTAGCTGTAGCTGCTGTTTTGTATGTTCCTTGTGTTTTTTAACAACTGTTTGTTGTTCCTGTTGTTGTCGAACAAATGGCAAAAGTTTTCGCTTTGTTTTCACAATTGTTGACGTGCAATTCAAATGAGTTAACAACGCAAAAAGTGAGTGACCCACATAGCCAGCCAAAGCCAACATCTGGCGTACCAAAAAGAAAATAATAAAAAAATAAAAAGGCTCTATAAAAAAAGAAGGAGCGGCAAAAAATCTATATGGGAAACATGAACAACTTGAAGTTGTAAAAACAGAGGAGCCAGAAACAAGCAGGCAACATATGCATGTCCTGACTGTTGTTGCTGTTCTTGTTCACAGTTGCATAACAACAAAGTGGATAAAGGAGCCGCCACGAGGCAGGGGCTGTCAGTGGGCGGGGTAAACAATTATAGCCAGCATTTCCGGAAAACCAGGCAGATTGCCTGTTGCCTGTTTCCGACAAGCAGGAGAAGCCATTCACTCAACATTGCAGCGCGAAATGTTTGCAGGCTTCCAGTTAAATCTTCAACAAAATTGCATCCTAAGAGCAACTTAGCAAACGCATCAAAAGCGCTTAACAATTCAATTAGCGAGACATTGTAAGACGGATGGAGGGGAAAACCCGAGGGGGCCGACGTGCCGTGAAAAGTCTCCGGTTTCCCGCCATCGGATTACAGCCCGAAAATGGAACTTCAGCTCAACTTTCTTCGGTTGGCAAACAAATGAAGCGCCAAATATGCGCTCCCTAAATAATCAATCGTGCCTCGGGATACTGCAACTTCAACTTAAATAAAGTGCAATTAATTACGGAGTACTTGTTTTTTCTCTTTGGCCAAAGTTTTAAGCCATAAGTTATTGGGAAGAGTGAAACCAAGTTAGCTGGCTAAGAAACGGCTAACGCACCAATATCCTTTAAATCTGGCTTATATTTTGAGCAACACTGACTTGCATTCATTTGAGCTTTTGGGCTGCAGCTGAAGACATCCGACCGCAGGGAACAGGAGCCCGAAGCTCTTGTTGAAATTGTTCTTTAGCTGGAAGGATGGCAGGCTGGGAGCATTTGGCATAAACAATTCTCTGGCTTATAAGATTTGCCTCGTACCTTCGTCAGAGGATAGTTGGTGAAAGCTCCAAATTGCAACAGAGCCGAGAGCTTACCTTGTTAATTTCTCTAAAACTTTTGTGGCAAGTCAATGGTAAATGAGTTTTGAATGTTTGAAGTCTGACCTCTTTGCTGAGAGACTTTAATAGATTGGTGGCTAGGAAGCACCAACAATATACCAATATACCAGCTCTCCTTAAAGTGAAAGGAATCCAAGGAAACCGATCCCAAGAACTCGGTTTTGTGTTGCAAGTGCCATAGTGACCCATAATCGTCTGATTATATAGATACCCGGACACCCGATTGCGGCAGACGTGTCAAAATGTCATGGAGACACAACAATCGACAGACGGGGATTGCGGCACATTTACTAATAAAATAAAAACTGAAATGGCAACGATACAACTGAAACATTTATATGTATTTTGGCAGGGCGTTGGGCGGGGCACTTCAACGACCAAATAACTAACCGCAAGTGGATGCCACAGACAAATAGGAAAGGAAGCAGAAACAGGACACTGGTGAGGCAGAAGGACCACCAGCTGCAAAGCTGGAAGTGAGAAAATAACATTTTAGCTTTTGTTGGCTCGTGACAGGCTCACAAGATTTCCTCGCTTCTATTTTTCTCCATTTGTGGGCCACTTTCATCTGCCTGTCCGATGTCAGTCAGCAGGACTCTTGTTGCTCCTGTCTGGGACTCGCACATTTCTTTATAAATATATATTCCCCCGCAGGAGTGGAGTAGGGAGTGCGACGTGCTTTTTGGCGTCGAGTATTTATCGAGCTTTTATTATGTCAACATTTCGTTTTTGGCCAAATGAAAATAAATTCAAATGATTTATTTACGAGTATTTGATTTATTTGATTTTCCGCATTTCCTTTTTTCCTCAGCCGATTTGGCCGATTTTCGTCCTGCCGTAGTGCCGTATTGCAGTGTCGACCTCGGATCGCCTCCTCGCACATGAAAATTGTATTGTATTTGCTCGGACTCGATTTCGGCGATGCTGTTTGATATGGCCCGGAATTTATTTTATGCGGAATGTTTATTTGATTTCCCACGTTTTGTGTTTTCTTTTTAGCGGCAGTCAACGAAAATTGCAGTGTAGCCCCGAAACTCTATTTTCGCCATTTTCCCATATTGATTTAGGCCAGTGCCGGCGAAATTGCGAAAAAAGTATGAAGTTTTTGGCAGGATTAGAGTGACGGCAGCAATAAAATTTATGCAAGCACATGGAAAATTTAAAACAAGATTAAAATGCATACGAGAAACTCACTGAATATTAAAAAATATTTTCATTGCGCGATGATCGAAAGTAAACGTGTTGAAGTATTCAAAGAGCGCCACATTTTTTCAACGAATCTTTATTTTCTAGCATCAAAGCATGTCTAGTTTTTTTAACTCCCCATTTGGGGAACTTTCAAGGCCGACGTGTCGGATCGAAGGAAAGTTTCAATAAAAAATCCCATCAATTTTCGAGGCATTTATTGGCTCTATTTATTTGGCTTACTTTGCTTTGCTTTTCGGTGGTCCCCCAAAATAAAAAAAACGAGGGAAAAACTTGACTCGACTGGAAACTGATGAGAAAAAGGAAAAGTTTCTGTTTGCCCAGCCCCCGAGAACGGCAATTCTATTTGGTATTATTTATCTAATGGCATTTGTCGTGGGGCATAAAAATAAATAAATATATCTTGCCAGACCAGACGCGCGCCCTCTTCTCGGCTCAAGTGTTTATGATATTTTGATTTTATTTCATATGAAAGTTTTGCCTCCACCAGAAGTTTCGCCTCCCGCCTTGGTCCTCTCGACAGCCTGCATTGATAATAATGACGCGCCCCCTATAAGGATATGCCAGGACATTTTGTCATGTGACATAAACATTTTGTTCTCACGACTTTTGTTAGTTGCCGCAATTTTCTGGCCCTGGCACTCTGGCTCTCTTCCCTGGCACTGGCAATAAAAACGCCTCGGCTGGCACTTTTGTCCAAAAACTTTCTTTTATTAAGATTAAAAATGACAAAGGCGCAATATTAGGGGGAGTTCACGCACTTTGGCGGCCTGCTGATAAGCGTCAAAGGCACTCTGCCCGACTTTCCCCAAAAGACTTGCCTCAAACTCATTCTCGCATTCGCATTCGCATTCAAGTGGGTGTCACGCATAAATTTCATAAATATAAGCGTCATTATTTCAGCTGGCTGCCGTTTTTGCGGCCTTAACCATCAGCCACGCCTCCTGCGCCCCCTACTGAGCTACCAGCCCTTTGTCACGTGCCGGTAAAAGTTTTGTACGAGTAGTGTAGCCTCTGGAACTCATCTAAATGGCGGGTCTCGTGTGGAATTATTATTTTCCACTTGGAGGTGGCAGCGTGGGAGGTCGCCAAATGGAAAATCCTTGATACTCTACAAATATCAGAAGGTCCTTCCCCTAATTAACAACAAAGACTATAACACATTACTCCAAACTGTCTTGTTTAACTAATATTTAATTTTAGGCCAGTATCTAAGCCACTCCCCTGGCAACAATTTCCAGCAGGCCATCACTCAATTCCAAGATCGCACTCCTCGAATGCCATCGAAATTCTCGGGGCTCTCCTGGCATCGCAAGATGGCCGACAGCTAAAGTGACATCAATCAATGCGCCCGGCCACGCCCCTAATGCGTTCACAAATACACTCAAGCACTCACACACACACACACACCGAGACACTGACATGATTTCCCGTTATCAGCAAGCGAGCATGTAATGCCGTTGCCAGAGCGCGTTTGCCGTTGTTTGCTCGTTATTTCAGAGCCTGAACTTGGAACTTGGGATCGGGAACCTGGAAGGGGGACTGGAACTGGGGCTGGGACCACGTGGCGTATGAGTGCTGGCTGGCAACGTCAATTGATTGACGACATGAACCCCGTCACAGAAATATATCTATACACGAAATTCGCGAAGGAGGCGAGCTGCGGGGAGTCCTCAAAAGTAAATCAATTATGGTGGAACAAAAGTTTGCCATTCTATTGGGCTGACAAATTGCCGTTTGTTACCCGAGCAATCGCGCATTTGGATCATTAAAAAGTTGGCGGGGCCACAAAGGATTGTTGTGATTTCGTGCTCGGCAAGAAAAACACAATAAATCCAGCTTGGCTCCACACTTTTTTTTTGGGTAATCTGCTCCAGAACATCAAATTGTTGTCGCAATGTAAACAAATTTTTTAATATAGTCTCCGATAGGCGGAGATCAATAAGCCAGATACTCGAATACTTGGCTCACTCTTGCTCAGAAAAGGCCAAGCCTTTTTACGACCGGACCTTATTTTGCATTATGGCCCGCAGATTTATTTGCCTCGATTTTCGCTTCACAAAACTGTCCCATAAATATGCAAATTTTGCCTCGCCGGCAGAAGAAATACACAAATAATTCTCGCAAATACAAAAAAGGGAGTGGCGACTGTCAAAAGTATGGGAATAAATAAAAACTGAAAACTCATAAAACTGCATTATTGGACACTTGAGAGAGATGAAGAGAAAGAGGCCAAGTGGGATAGAGTCCGACTCTGAGAATGAGTCCTGCATATCCTGGGAAGGGAGCTTAAGCGAAAAGCAAAGCAACTAAACCGGACCGCAAATCACTTAAACTTTAGCGGAAACTCATTAGTTTCACTTGCGAGTTGCAACTTTCCTTCTCATTTATCGCTAAATTTCCCAGCCAGAAAATGCACAACCATCTGGGCCAAGACTGATTCGCACTGTAACCGGTTTAAGGACACAGAACTTTTCCACCCAGTTGGAGACTCTCAAATCGATGGAAAATTAATCAGTTGGCAGCTGGACTACATTAAAGGCAGTCCTTCCTCTCATACCAGAAGCAATTTTCTCGGAATGCTCTGCAGTCTGTGTCCATGGAAAGCCAATTAATGGCCGTTTTATAGCCCGGAGATACAAGCTGTTGGCACTGAGGTGTTGTTATTGTCAGCGCCTTTAACTAAACTCGCTTTTATTATTTTATTGGAGCTCCTCACTTTCCGTTTTCCTCGTTTTATGGAACAACTACAAGGACGTGCTTTCAGACTCCAGCTTTCAGCCCTCAGCCTTCTGCTCTCAGCGGGTTGGCAAGGCTAATATAACAAAGAATTTGTCTTGAGGACATGCCATCATTTGGGCCAATGATTACATTATGCGATAATGTAGCTCCATAAAAGGCTGCGGGGCGACAAACAGATAGTTCAGGGGACAGGAGACGGTGGCCAGCGGGGCGTGGCCATTCTGTTTCCCATAATAAGCTGTAAAAGTGACACATACAGTTGACCTGATTTTGTCAGCGCATCCTTGTTGCTCCTGGAGTCCCTTCGCCTTTGCTTAATCCAACTTTAAAATTATACACTAACGATTCTCGCCTACAGTCGGGAAATCGGTGGGGCGGGGTTAAAAGGGCGACAACAGAGCAAGGATTAAGTTTGAAGCACTGAACCGTGCGGGCAACTAATGCCGGATCCTGTGCACTCGTCCTTGCACAGGCTACAGTCACACATTCGCCGCTCAAAGGACGGGAGAAGCAGACTAAAAATGCAGCTACTACACTTGGAGCGATTTCTGTTAAAAATAATGACATTATCTGGGAAAACCGATTATTGAATACCTAATACACATTGCTAATAATTTACAAGGAATTCTTTGAATATCAAACTATAATATTTTTCCAATGCGATAGCTTGTAAGTGTCCTAAGTTTTTGAACAGTGCTTTATTCCTTGTTTGGGAAAACGCGTTGTTTCGCCTCGCTGTCCATTTTCATGGCTTTTTCTCTGCAGCTCACATGAGGGAAAAGTCCATTCCGGTCTTACGCCTTAGTTGGCTGCCAAACAACAGAACTTCCTGGGTAAAAAAAAAAAAACTCCCAATTAGAACGAGTTTCGAAAGGTAAACGCAGTGGACATCCATTTATTTGTACCGTCCCACCTTATGAGATTAGCGAGAATAAATAATCTCCAGGCATCTGGCTCTATTTATTGGAATTTTCTAAATTATTCGCGAGGCATGCGACTTGAAGAAATGAAAAATGATGCCAGCATTTGTCTCCCAGTTTATGAAATGCTCGAGGGCCGAGCAGCAACAGCCATGCAGTGCTAATTAAATTTATAAGAATTAATTTGCCAGTAATTTGCGAAGCGGGATAAAAGTACCAAACCGTCGCCAGCGGCTACAACCAACGAAAAAACTGAAATAATAAAATAGGGAAACAAAATGAAAAAAAGACTGTGATGCCAGTAATAAAGTATAGCAGAAAGTGACTTAATTAGCCGAGAGTCGCGTTCAGGGTCCTCTTCCGGCCGTCCCCCCAGAACATTTCGCATCCTCTGCCCTCGAAAAAGTTGCAGAGTTTGCCATTTTGCAGCCTTAAAGAGGGGGGAGTCCAACAAGTTGGACCCAGAGCTGTGACAATAATTTGAACATGTCTCAAGTTGATCATTAGCATATTTCATAGGCAGGCTGGCAGGTTGGCCTAAACAGGGCCAACGGCACCATTTTCCCAACTGGCTTTTCCTTTTTCCCTGTCAAGTCGGTGGAAAGCTCCTTGCTGCAGCTCCTGCCGCACTTCGACATCTTTGACGCGCCAAAAATGCACTCAGCCGCATGACCCATTTCCCAGCTCTCCCTCCTCGCACTTTCCGGCTTTTCCGAGCCGACAAAAAATGAGCCGTTGTGCTGCTACTTTTGATATTTCCCGAGGATGCATTTTAGTTTGGGTGCCCTGACTGGGCTTCCCAAGGATAACAAAATCTGCTCTGCAGTTGCCGTAAAATGATTTGATGAACGAGTCCTGGCACAATTTGCGATTGCCTCAAGGCGGTGTGCCGGTGTGAGTTTGAAAAACTTGCCAGTAAGTTCGGAAATTTAATATTTGGCCGTTTAAAGCCAGACTCACAGTTCGGAACACGTAGGACTTGTGAATAATGGGCCTGAAAGAACACAGGATTATTGGTAAGAAGTTAGTCAAAGTTCAAAGGCCACTGGGGAGCCCGAAGTTGATGAGCGGAAAAGCTTAAAGGCGTCAGAAGCATTCGGAAACTCTGATCGGCCTAAAGGATTTAAATTTATTAAGTTTGCATTATCGGGGGATTTTCTATTTAAATTTCCGCTAAGATATTAACCTTTAAGGAGTAAAATTGTTGTTGTTACTTGTTGGTAACAATACTACACTCAATTAACATTCGACTATGAAACTCAATGAGATCCCGTCACGTTTTGTTTTGCTTATGAAACATAACCAGGCCCGTCACGTTTTATTTGTCCTTTGCTGTGGTATATTTTATTACGCGGAGTAAGAGTCCTCCTCGTTTCATTTCCGCATAATATTTCCTTTATTTGCCGTGTTAATAAACTTGAACCGAAGTGGTGGATGTGCTGGGTCGGCTCTTCTGGACTCTCCATGTCCTTAATGCACATGCACGGCCCCCTTGTGGGACAGTTGACCCAGCGGGGCAGCTGTGTATGTCCAGGACCTGAAGTCCTGGACAGCTTGGCTCACCTCTCGCATTCACTACTCACTCCATGTTTGCCCGCCCTTTGGCCTCCTGGCCTGGTAACATACCAATTAATTTTTATTTATTTTAATGCCGCCCCTCCCACTCTACTCGCTTTTATCCTGGAAGGCATATCACGGCCCTGGTTTTCAGCAAAGAGTTCCACTTTGGCTGTTTCTGTTACAAATTTATGCATTACTTGCATTTTATTGACCCAGTTCCCCCGTTTCCGCTTTAGTTTTCTCCTATTTGTGTTTCCCGACGACATCGAGCGAAATGTTGAAATTAAATTTTATTTTAGCAACTTTATTTTTAGGGTTCGCCGGAAAACAAAGTAAGCAATTTTTGCCATGCCATTATATACGTTGTAGGTTACACCGAAAAAGTTTCATTTGCCTTTCCTGCGACTTTTTTTTTGGTGAATATTTGCCATGTTTGAGCAAAGTTCGGTGGCAAAGTTTCAACAACAACGAAAAGTTAAGCAACTTTTAAAATCTTTAAGTTTATTCCCGATTTTTGTGTGGCAAAGTATTACAATTTGAATAGCTTAAAATTGAGGTATGAAAATTGAACCAATCTGGTTTACAGCTCCTTAACTCTTCCTTTCCCTTGGCCCTTTGCTTGTGGCTTGGTTAGTTAATTACAAATTCGGTTGAGCTTAAGCGTTGCTGTTGGTAACAGCCAGGGAGACAGACGATAACTGATTGGCGGACAGGTAGTTGGGGAGCGTGGTTTGCTTTGAATTCGGGAAAATTATTTAACGAAAACGCATACCCTGGCCAGGACACGACCCTCCAATAGTTGCAAATTTCGGGGGCAAGCGGGGCCCTTGGCAGCTAAGGGCTCGAAGCCAAAGCAAAGCGTTCGAGTGGCAAAAAATAAGTTAGACAAAGTTGTAAAGTTTACACATTCGCCGGCGGTTCAGGGGGCAGGAGGACGCAGGGCGTTGAAAATTTGGGCGTAACGTTGAGAATGTTTTACGCTTGAAGTGTGCTCGAAGTGGGCGTGTTATTTAATTAGACTGTTCTTGTCGCTGCCACAGTGGGTTTCATTAAACTGTTGACAGGAGCTCGTTTATTTGCCCGCCTTACACATTTCCGAATAAATTAGCTGCCTCCCAAGTTAAAAGTAAACCCAAAACATACATGTCTAATGGAAGCATAATGAAAGTACTCGTTTTTATTGTTTTTAAGAAAACCCACAGCACCTTGCTGCGAACTTTCTCCATTTCAAGGACATGAAAATTGTATGATTCGCAAAGTATTTTCAACTATGCTTTGGAGTGGACTCTTTGTGGCCGCCTCTAAGACCCTTGCCGTCCAGAAGAAACAAAGAAGCCACTTACTTTTTTGCCAATGCTTAAATTTTTTATAAACATTTTCCATTTTCCTCGGTCCTGCGCTTAAATCAAAGCCGATTTATTTCAAATACCGCTTGAAAGTTTCAATTATTATTCATAAAGTGAAAATTTTGGAAACACAACCTAAATAAATAGAAAAGCAGCAGGATACAATTTATGATTGTGACGAATTTATGGTCTGCATCGATTTAGATGTGTTGAAATTTGATAAAGAGAAACGCGTTTTGGTTTGTGCCAAATGCCCAATGAAATTGGTTTTAATGAAGCGTGGCCACCGGCCACTTCAGTTTGAATTGATTGGCGCCACCCGAAAACCGCCAACCACAAAATATATGGCATTCGATTGCCATTTTGGGCTGGACATTTTGGCATCCGCCATTTGCCACGAATCTGCTGAGGTGTAAAGCCTCCAAATGTTATTGGGGCACGTTCGCGGATCGACTCGTGAGCAATTAGATGCAATAAATCACACCGCTTATCTGGCTGGCCGTGAGCTGCGGGACCCTGATTCGATTCCTTTGACTCTGATTTGGGGTCCTGGTCCTAGGCCTCTTTGGAGGCGCTAGCACAAATTGCTCACATGGCTGCCTTTTGCACAAACCGGGCAGGGGAAACACCCACAAATTCCACTTTGAAACAGACAGACATTCGGCGGAATTGCAGGCCCGCGGCTCTTGGCTGTGTAATGGCATGGTGGCTGCCACATCCCCAGGATATATGGCCAATTGTTGGCACAGCAGTAAGAGTTGCAACTATTTTATCTGTCGCACAGACAGCGCCGGCGAGTATAATAATTTTATTTTATGGCCGCACGCTTCTGGGGGAAGGAAAAGCATCACTTAAAGTATATTACTTTGATAAACTCCAAATTAGAAACTACTTTCCCTATATCCATATCAAACTTATTTCAATAGGAATACAATTTGGGGCAGAGATTGCCCCAATCCAGGGGATTTATTGCTCTTCACTTTGGATTACAGTATGATTCTGCTGAAGACGAATTTCGTGCTCAAATTGCTTTCTTAACCTGGCTTAACATTCTGCGCCCGACTTCGATTCCATTACCCATTATCCCGACAATGCTGACACACATACCCTAATCATAATGCCAGGCATCGCTTTTTATGTGATGGCATGTAAAGCTCAACCTCCATCTCAGCCACAAAAAGTAATGATACCACAAAGGGCCCTCGCCCGCCCACTGATTCGTGTTGTGTCGGGCGTAGAGTGAAGACTCACTTACGGCAAATAAACCCCAGATGATAAATTAAGAGCGGCTGGTACAGGTCCTTTGGAGCGGAAGTGAAAGTTCCCGTGAAAACTTAGGTGTGAAACTACCGGGACTCAGTGGCGCTCCCAACTCCCACGCGTGGAGTTTATTGCGAGATAAACGTGGCATATGTAAGGCCGTTTAATTATGCAAGGCCAAATGCAAAAACCGTGTCTATCCGCTTGGAACAGCTCAAATCAATTAGCCGGGCCAGGAAATGGGCCCAGAGCCAGGGGCAGGGACCATCCGGTTTATGGCTTGATTTATGCAACTAATTAGCAAAATCATAATTTTCGGACCCCCAACAAGTGAATATTATTATTTTATTAAGTCGCATATTATGCGATATGTGTGATTAGGGCACAGGGACAATTATAATGACGACAAGGGCTCCAAATCCATCCAGTCAGCCGTCGACTGGCAGTGGCACACTAATTATGCCATTGCATAAATCATATTGTCTCTGCTCCAGCCCCCTCCCACCCGTCCTGGTCCTTTCTGTCCTACATATTTATATATGCCTGTAGTTTAGGGTTAGCTGGGTTTAAGGCCATCAGCCATAAATGTCAATTAGGGCTCAGTTTTAGAGCTCCGACCCAGTTGAGCCTCTACTTTGCTCCACATAAAGTGTTGATTGATAAATTGATTGATTGATGGCTAGTTTGATCGTTAGCCCCCTTATTTTTTCCACCATGATTTAGTCCGCTGTTAGTCTGGCGATGTCATAAATTAAGATTAATCATGTTTTTTTGATTGACGTTATTGTTGGTTTTTCGAGGATGGCTCTTAAGCCGCTTAGCGTTTTCGGTTGTGTGGGCCAGACTGGTGTGACATTGTTGCTGCATTGTCGATAATTGTTTGCATTATGCGCACAATTTGCTTTTTGTTTACTCATCCGCAGTCATTTGGACTTGTTTGGTTTCGGCCCGAGGCCGATATGTTTGTCTTTCACAGTTCATTATGCGAGTGTGCCAGGTAGATTCCATTTTGCGGGCCAGAATTTGATTCATTGGCCACCAAAGTCACTTAACTTTAACACAATTGCAAAATAAATTTTCAATCAAACGATCAATTTAATGAGTTAGTTCGACAACATTTTCAAAGAATTATGATTAACGTTATTAAAAAAAATATTGTTTGATTGGTTGCTATTTTGTTTGTAAATATGATGAATAATTAACAGAATTGAGAAAAGCCAACAGAATGCGTTGATTTTATTGCAATTAATGATAAAATTTGCAATTTTATATTTCAACATCATTAAACAATATTTTATATAAATGCAGAAATTTTTTTGAATTTTTTTGGTCAAGTTAGTTTTAATGAAACTCCAACTTTTAATTAAATTCTTCATAGACTGTAAACAGTATTCCACACGAGTGCGCCACATTAGTTTTGCATTGGCGAGGATATTGCTTGGCGAATTCCTTGTCGAAACTTTTCACACGTTTTTGCCGCGGAAAAGCGAGCTTAATTAATTCACTGGCATGCGTTTTTCTGTGGCGTGAACATTCTATGGATAGTTTGTCACTATTCGATGGCCATTTGGCAGTTAATTGATTATATATTCCATTATATTCCATTAATCATTGCGAGGGAGCGCGGCTGCGGATTGAAGTATTTAAACGGCGGCACATTCTCAAACATCCTCGACATTTCAATTTAATTCCTTGCATTATTTATTTTAACTAAAATGATGTGCGTTATCAGCGGCGCGAATTAATTCCGGCCTATCATATCACATTAAAATAATTTATTTCCTTCATTTGAGGCTGTCGCCGTTGAGCGGCCCAAGAGCCACTCGATGTTCGCCCACATCCTCGATTCCGCTCACCAGCATTTACATTTACATTCACACTCCCACTCGGGTGTATTTTTTCATGCACTCTGCCGCTCGGAAGACACACACTCACTATGCCCACTCTGGCACTTTGGCACTTGGCACTCTCGGATGCCGCAGAACGCGCACTCCGCCGTCGACAACTGAAAATGTACTGACTTGGCTCGACGGCGGCAGCGATTCCGTCGGGATGCTGGACTGAACAGTGGACCCGTCTGTACAGCAGCCAGCGTTCCACGGTAGCAATTACAGTGGCACTTACTGCTAGTCCAGGGACATTTGCTAATGCGATAACGAGCCAGGACTCGACTCACTAGGTTAGTAGGTTGCCTGTTAGCCGGCTTTCCTCACGGGAAATTCTCTCTTCAGGCCCAATTGCCGGCAACTGTTAAAAGTTAACAGGACGTCTAACAGTCACTGGTGGTCAGACATTTTTATGTTAACTCAACAAGTCAGAGTAATGGCGGACTGCCCCAATAAGTAGGCAATAGTTTTTAAAAGACTAATTTAAAGGTTTCTTTTTTACTTCTTAACACAAAACCTAATGGAATAAATTACAGACATACTATAACACTATATTCAATAAACTAAATATTGCTTTAATGTTTCAATGAAAAAGTTGGGAAGTAAGCCTTGGAGTCCTTAGAACTTATTTAAGCCACCTTAACATTTAAGCTTCTCTTAAAAAACTTCTCTCTTAAAAGTCCTTTAGATAAGTTAACATACTTTCCTCTCTTCTACCACTGCCGAGTCCTTCTGCTAAATTCTCTTCAGCTGTTAAACATCCTCGCCTAAGCTAAACATAAATCCGAGGGCAGGAAAAGTTAATTTAATTATCCATGTCTGGGCTAAGCAAATTGAAAAATGATCACAAATTGAGAAGAATTTTCAATTAATGCTGCAGCGACATTATTCACCGGAATCTGGGGCAGTTAAAGCCTTAAAGGTTCGTTCGACTTGGAAAATGTCCCCATAACTCATCCCGTTGGGAATGCGTGTGCCAGGACATGTGTATGTGTCATGTGTGAACGTGTGTGTACCGATTGTTGCATAATTTAAGGGCCGCCCCGAAAAAAATGAAACACCACCAACAGAAAACAACAAACAAACAAACGAAAAAAAGTGGAAAGTTGGAAAATGATTTAAGCCGTTCCGGAGTCACTGGGCTTACACGAACGAATCTGTGTGACGGCCTGCGGGCAGAGGTGCGTGTGTGAGTGTCCTTAAATGGGTGGCTGTGGCCATTACTTTGTATTTAATATAACAATGTTGTTGACGCCGGGACCTGAGTGTTCCGGTCGCTCCTGTCAAAGGAATTATCCCCTTGCCACGCCATAGCCTGTTGAAAATTGAACCTCATTTTGCCACTAGCCGTGAAATGCCGAAAATGTCATATATAGTGTATATACTAAAAACCCCAGGGTTTATTTGTTTAATTTAAATCATATTTTGTTTATTCGCAGAGAGAAACGCATTCAGTGATAATAATTAGTTTGGCTACTTACGGTTGGATGAATATAGCCGACAGATTTCACACACTTACCTGTAAAAAATAGAAAACAAAAACATTTTTTAGTTAATTTCCATATTCAAGGTATTAAAGAAACGAATGTTAGTTCTTACACCTCAACGCATTTGAAATACATTTTTTGCTACTAATAACATTGTATTTGAATAATAATATTTTGAAATTCGATTGCCTTTTTGCGCCTATACATAAAAAACAATAGGTATACTATTTCAACTGTTTTTTATTGGATTCCAGTGGCCTCTTGTGGAAAATTGCTTTAGGAATTCAAACTGGGATTTCCCTGGGCAGCTACTCAACTTAATGCAGAACTAATGCCTGACATGGAGAATCCCGAAATGTGAACGCTTCCAGCGAAGCCATTAGATCCGAACAATTATTTTGAATATATCCGAATTCGGTAGCTGCCCAAGTTGGCAGGCGAATCTGTATGAAATACATTTCCGCCCGGGATTTGCGGCCTCATCATGGCCCAAAGAATGCAAAATATGCCTGTCCACATATACTGCTGCCGGGCTAAACATCTTGAGTTACTCAAGACGCAGCTCCATTTCTGGCCCAAACCGCACAAATGCATTACGCCCCGAAAATCCTGGGGAGCGGAGGAGCCGTTGCCGAAGCTGTGTTAGTGGATGTTGACTAAATTCGCAGAGGAGAGCTGGCTAATATCAAACGGAAGTGCCAAACACAAGCGCATACAAAGATCTCGCCTCCAGCTACAGCACCAGCTCCAGGACTTCGTGCCATCCTTTCTGGGTTTGCCTGCCAGCATCGCTTGCCCTGCACTTGGCTTCGGTTTCCGTACACATTTGAGAAATGCATGTGGAAAATGCCAGCCACTGACTGCATTTGTAACTGCTACCAGTTAGAAACAGCCACCTTCGGAAGGACAACTGCACTGAGACAAAAATATATCGCCAGGACCTCTGCCTAACTATAAGCTTTTAAATGGAATTTTTTCAGTGCACTTGCTGGAGTCAACGTGCGTGTGCATTTGTGTCAGTGTGTTTGGCTAAGCGGCGCATTTCCTGGCCTGAGCCATCAACTAAATAGCATTCATTTACGTTGATTTATGCCTGACTGACTGAGAAAAAGGAGAAAGGTGAAGGAAGGCTGGCGAAAGGATATTCCTCCGATGTCTTTCTGCGGGAATATTTATGCCCCAAAACGACACTTTAAAGTTGCAATAAAAACTGTGTCGCCCTTTTAGCAACACCGCTTTTGTTATTTATAGTTGGCATTCAGCGATGTAATTACTTTTTCAACACGCACATTATTATGGCCCAAAGTTCGGGTCAAAAGCCAATGGCTGCATTAGTCCTCGGCATTCGTGGCTCGTGGTTCGTCGTTGTCAATTGCCAACTGCCAACTGCAATTGATAAATTGGCACTGGAGAAGCTTTCTCCCATTTTCCTCTTATTTTCCCAGCAACTTATTCTTTGGGAGCTGGCTGGGTGGCTGGCTGGATGGGTGACTGGATGGGTGGTGGAGCTGCTTCCTCTGTCATTGACAGTTCAATGTGCGCACTGATGCGCAAATATCAACTCCAATACACACTCCTGGCCACCTTCGTCCTCTACACCCAACCCCACCACCACCACCACCACCACCACTCGCCTTTGATTCCAGTTTTTGCCATTTTCGCTGCGCTTTTTATGGCAGTTCGTGACCGAGTTGCAGTCTCTTTAAACTATTTTCCCCGTATACATCTATATTCCCCACCCGGATTTGCTTGATTTTTTTCTTGTCTTTTCCGCGAGTTCCTTGAAATTGAATTAGTGGCATTGGCAGTTAGGTTTCCTAATCTTCGAATGGTTTCGGGGAGTTGCCAAGTAATGGATGTGATAATTTGTTAAGGGTGCCTTTCCCGGGATCTCTCCCAGTTCTTGGCTCTCAATTTGTTTTCAGATCAGCTAGCTGCGTGTGGGAGTTAATGCGGGAAAGTTTAGATGTTTTTCTAGCCACTTTCTGAGTGGCAGAACCTTGGGGAAATGTTTTCAAAATATGAAGTATATCCGACTTTCGACAATTTTCGGACTGAAACCAAAGACCTCATTTTCGTAGCATTTGTTTAGATTGATATCAGGACCTTTTCATTGTCAAGAATTTACGGACTTGCCTTGACTTGTTATTTACGAATAAATTAGTTAGAAAAAATGTTTATTTAGAAGGCAATATACCAGGCAGGACTTGCATGAAAACTGAAGCCACAAAAGTGCGCATATAAAAATCTCATAAATTGAAATAAATAAGGAAAATAACAATTTCAGCCACACAGTCACCCGCACTCCGGGGTCGTAGAAATAGGGAACCGACATACAATGTTCTCGGCAGACCTTGCTGTAATATTCATAACTCTTTTCAAATGTGGTCAAGTGCTACGACGGCCGAGGGGTGTGTGTGTGTGTGTGATGTCCTGTCCCTTTAGCTGGCTGTGGCCAGGATTCGACAGCTCTGATAATGCCCCGGCGAGGGAATCTGCCCAGCAGCAGAACGGCAATAACTACAGTTGAGTGAGCTTAGCTCAGTTTTGAGTCTAAGCCGGCAGGACCAAGTCGACCTGACTTGAGTTGAGCTTGGCACATTTTATTAAAAACGAGATGGACGATGGAATGGAGTCCGAAAATTGCCACAACAAGATGCACTTCTTCCACCTCTCTTGTGGTGCCCCTTTGCAATTCTCTTGCCAGAAACTGCACAGAAATGGAGTCCAACATGCTTGGCACATTGGATGCCATGGCCGTTTGCTTTGTGACTCGTATTTTTATTACTTTCCACCCACCGCTGCCCCGCCTCTCCGCCTTGCCACGTCTGTTGCATTGTCTGGCGATTTATGGATTTTATTTGGCCACTTTTTACTTTCGTTGTTGGCATTTGTCGCCTTTTGTATGTTTGTTGGCTTATTGCAGACACTCAGTGACGTTATGTCCTGCAGGCAATCTTTTGTACTCGAATACGTCATTTTCATATAGTTTTGGTAAGATAATGGATGCGGGACTTGGAATACTTTTCTTTACTTTTAATGCTTATTATAACGAAATAGAGATGAAATATTTTAGATTAACTTTCCAGGGTCTGTAGTTCTTACTTCACTTAACATTTTACCCGCCACTGTCGGCGTTTATTTTGTTTATTTGAACGAAAGTGTCTGCCATATTTTCGCACTTGGCAGCACATGGAGTCTCGTTTGTTTATTGGCCATGAAATGGAGACATTATGGCCACCTCACTGCGAGTAGCCCTTGCCCCCATTCTGGAATTTTGCGAATCGCTCCTCCAATGGCATTAACCCACTTCAAAGCTGTCGGCATGACCCTTCCAGGCCAGATCTGGCATCAGTTAAATTCTAATTAAATTCACAGTTAACCAACCCCAAAAGGCATTCCACACACTTGTTCTCTGACCCTTTTGGAAGAACCATTTGCGGGCCACCGCAAAGTCAAAATGGAAACGCAAGCATCCTTTCGGATCGGTGACCACTTTAGTTTTCGCATAAAAACCGACACAGGACCACTATAAACCGAGGATAACAGACAATGATAAGATGCTCAGAAGTAATTACAACGCCTATTAAGTATTTATGAAACAATAAAGCGTTTAGGCTAACGAGGCCCGCAAAATCTTTGGCCGGGCTCAAAAGGGGAAGCCAAGAAGCAATCATTTTCGAATTCGGTTTAAAAACTTTTAGGCTTGCTGTGCGAGGCCACATAAAACAGGACACGAAAAGGAGAGCACGCCGAGTGTAAGCGGAAATAAAACGCTACAAAATAATAAAATGTTGTCTTGGCCGGGCCTCGTAAAAAAAGCCAAGACATAAACAAGGCGCGCGAACAGTGGGGAGTTTCCCAAGTGGAGTAGCGCCAGAAGAAAAACAAAAGAAGAATTTTCACTTACCGCTTTGGGAGCCAAAAATAATTTTCAGCAGGCAGGCAGAACAAAAAAATAAGGAAGGGGGGAGGCAGAATAACTTGTATTGTATTTTGTGACCAACTACACCTAAAAAGTTCTTTACTGTTTTTAGTGCCTCCCCTCTGGCAGGACCTTTGCTTGGCTGTGTTTGTATGTGTGTGTGTGTCAAACGATTAGTGCAGGACTTTTGAAAGTTTCTGCGGCTTTGTCGGAGAAAAGGACAATTGAGCCTCCACTGTCCCTCCTTTTAACGGGACGCCGCGAAGAGGAAACTTTTGTGCAAATAGTTTATGGTTATTGCAGTTGGAAATACACGAGCATGTGCGGGCGGTTAGCAAATACTCGGGCTAAGTGGGCTCGAGTGGTTTAAATGATTTTAATTGTTATTGTCAACATTAATTGGAGTCGGGCCAAAGTTTTATTGGTCCCGAGATAATGCTGCATTTGTCCAACTTATCAGAGTTCTGGCGAAACATAAAGCTGCCATAATAACCGATATGAATGAACGGCTTCGCACAAAAAAACCCTTTCTCCCGAATTCTGGGTAATCTTGAAAAAGGATGCCTCCCTAATTAGCCTCAAAGCATCCATTTACCAACATATGAACAAACGCACCTCTGTTCGCAAAATTAATAAAAACCCATTGCTTTTTAGGGGCCAAATATGTTTTGAAAATATACAAAGGATCCAGCCCACGGGAAAAAATATTTGGAATACTCAAAGAGGATTTGCGAAAGGAGGAACAGACAACGCCAAATAATGAGAGACATCCATAGGGGAGGCCGGAAAATCCCCCACGGACCCCCAAAGTGAAATACGATAATTATGCGACATTTAGCAGTTTAGCAGGCAGCGGGAAAACAAGGATCGACGCATTCAAAGGACTTAATGTCTGCGAGAAGGTTGCTCGCCGTGCTGAATAAAAGCCAAAGTAAAAAAGGGTTAAAAACATTTGCAAACAAAAAAAACTCACAGCGGAAATTACAAGAGCCGACGGTTGGCGACGATTCCAAAAAAAAAAATATATAAACGAAACACACGAAAAAAACGGCGACAAGGGCCACAAATGCAAAATGAAATCGAATGCGCAAAAGGGTAAATGTGTCAAGGGGTGGCATGGGTTAACATTAATGTGGGCGTGGTAGGGGCAAGGAGTGGGGCCTTCAATGTGTGCGTGGAATTGCGTCGCTCGGCTGCTGGGTTAAAGTTTTAAAACTCGTTAGTATGCGCAACGAAACGAAAAATCAACAATTTCTATTTTGATTATATTTTTACCACTGTGCCCGAGTAGTTTCGGGCTCGTTGCCCGACAGCCGTTGGCCATTAAATGGTGTATTGGTTCGATTTTCCTTTGGTTTTGCCCGAATCCAAAACACTATCAAAAGCTTTAGTGTTTATAAATGCCAATCCAAAATCCTGCCACTCGTGACTGTCAAGAGCCATAGGAGTATTGTTTACTTATGTATTATAGGGTATCCCCATTCGAGCTTATAGCCCCTAATGTCCTTACCCAGAAACCTAACCAGGCATATTTAATAAGCATTTAAATGAGCAAACTTCTGTGCCCAAAAAAGTTCAGCAGCCCGATGAGAAATAAAAAAATGCTTGTTTACCCGGCGTATGCGTGATTTCGTTTGCCTAAAAAAGTTTTCAATGGCTGATAGTTACACTTTCACCTCCAGGCGAATGAGTCTGCCATAAAATTAAAAGCGCTCGACCCCAAAAATGTTACATGTGCCGTATGCGAATCATCGTAAACATTTCCTCATATAAATACATATATAGAGAGAGATATGACGGACAAATTTCGGTTAATGGCCATGGCCATAAAATGGATTTAAAGCCATTTTTTGTGGTCTACTAAAAATCTGCTGACCAGGCCACCGACCTCAAAGCCAAATTAATGACAAAGCTTAAGTCCCGCCCCAAACCAACCGCAAATGGCTCTGCATTTTTCAGAAAGTATTCCCTTTTCATTCATTTTTCGGTAATTTCCAAATCTGAGAATTAATGCCGGTCCGGGTCAGCCTCAAATGGACAAAATGCAAATTCAATAAGCAACGTCAGCTTAAAAAGTGGAGATTAAAATGCTTTAGTTTCGTTGATTTCAATAAATTATTAAAATCTCTTTGTCCGACCACCTTTAGGGCCCTTTCAGCCGTTTCGGTCGAGAAGTCGGCATGCATGTAGGTCAAATTGGACCCGGCTGGCTGCCTTCTGAAATTTCAGCCATTTGGCAAGTCAACTATGCGGCAAAAGAAAGTCACCGAGACAGAGTCACCGAGTCAGTCGGAAAGGTACACAGGAAGGAAGGATGCTGCTAGATGCTAGATGGAGGATGGAAGGTGGCTTTCACTTTCACCAGTCCGTATCGTTAACCAGTTCCAAACGAGGGGGCTCTACTTTTGAGCCTTTGTTTGCCAACGAGCCACAAAAATAATTGCCAGGGCAACCATTCTCCGTCTAACTACAAGTTCAGTTTATTGTTTCAAGCCAAAGTTGCAAATTGTTGTGGCTAAATTTTGGCAACATTTTTGGGTAGTACTTTTTTCGTAGCCCGGTATGATAATAAGCCATCATCCACCATAATCGGAAATAAACAGAATGGAAACTGGAGTTTACTAAAGCCAACCGCACAAAGGTAAAAGTTTTTAAGGGAAATTAGTCCACAGAAAAGTTAATTACTGCCAAAGTAAATTATTCGAATATGGTGTAAGCATTAGTCGAGGAAAATATTGTTCCCCTTTAAAAGGATTTGGTCTTATTTTATGAATGTTAAATCATTACTATTATCCCCAATCAAGGATATTAAAAGTACAACATTGCGTATGAGTAATGTAGTTACTCATCCGCAATGTTTTTTTTTTTAAGTTTGTAAGGAGCTAAAAGAATAGCGGCTAGTGAACAAAGAAAATCTGTTGTCTTACATTACTAATTCAGGCACTTTTGAGAATGCACAGCCCCGGGAAACTTTTGCCTTGCAATTCTTTGCTGTCACTCGCACGGGATTTGCCTGCTCGGGAATTTGTGGACTAACCGACCTCACAAGGAGCACCCTCACATGCATATGCATAAGCCAGAGGGTCTCGGCAGACTAGAATGACATGGCCAAAGTCTCATTACACCGGGTGCTGGTGCCAGCAGCAATACGTATAGGTATACGTATACGGTGCGTATGCGCAATCTGCTCAGTAAGTCTCCGGGTCTTTGGGTAATTCCACGTAAGCGCATTAGCCGCACAAGCTGTGACTCCTGCCATTAAGCCACCAGCATTGCAAATAATTTAATATCTTATTTATGCGACGCTGCACACACTGAGTGACTTAATTCGGCGATCCCCCAGAGCCAGGAATAATTGATGACAGTGGCTTTCGAGTTTCAAGCTTCTAGCTTGATAATTCCACAGACTTGCCTTGGCTTGAGTACCTTCAATTAGAATTCTGAAAGTTTTACTGGCATTTGATGTCAGTGATATTCTAGCCAGGACTGTGGAATTGACATTTTGAGGAAGTTTCTAAGCCGCAATGCCACCAGCCTTAGGACGTTTCAATATATTACAAAATTTATTGAGCTCCAAAGTTGCCGTTTGTGACAAGGCTAAGTGAGTGGCAATTATTCATTTCAGTTTGACGGGAATGTGTTTAATCAATGTGTCAAATTTAAGCCTTCGATTTTTGGTCAATATCTGCTCGAGCATCAATGCCAAATGCAAATAATTACATTCCTCCACACTATGTGGAGCTCCTAGCTTTAAAGTCCCAAAAGGCAAAGAAATATATATTCTTCGTTGAGTAAAATGGGAGAAAAAAAAACAAAAAAAGAAGCCCAGAAATTGCATTTACGCGGTTCGTTAGACCAACAAACAGAGAAAAGAAGCGAGGCAAGCGGCTCAAAGGCCAAACCAAGTTGGTCCAAAGGCAAATCCGGGTCGGAAGGGGTCGGGTCGTGCTGGGCTGGGCTGGGCTGAGCTGGCCTGGGCTGCTCTTGGCCAAAAGCACAAAATTGCAGCCAAACATTTTCGAGTGGCGGCTGCAGCAGCAGTTCCAGAATTATGCTACAAATTTATGAGACGACATAAATTTTGCAATGTTTGTTTTGGCTACACACACACTCCCCGCAGCCCCCTCGCCTTTCACTCTTGTGTGTGTTGGTGTGTGGAAAAACAAACCCAAATATCTAAAGCACACACTCGCAGGGAGAAGGGAAGAGAAAAAGCGGTGGCAGCCTTAACCCATCCCACACAGCTGGGGGTCGCAATGGCCCAGCTCTATGATGAATGTCATGCGGTGAAATTTTAAGCCAGCACCATCAGAAAAAGCATGCGAGGCTGGGAAAGCGGGAAAATGCAAAATGGGAAAAATGTGGGCGTATCAACCATCGCCTCGTCATTCTAAAATTGAAAAATGCATGCAACTGTTTTGAAGGTTGCCTTTGCATTGGCAATGGGTGTCTTCTTTCTGCCCAACTTTACATGTCCAATTTTTTTCGCCCCTTTCTCCCCCGTTTTCCCCGCGTATCCATCCATCTATCTCACCAGTGTCCTGACAGGCAGCGACCTCCAAGCGCCGGCAAATAGACAGGCATGTAAATTACTGGCCCATGTGCGTAAGAGGCAGCTGCCACGCCCATCGGCATTACTCCGCTGACCCCAAAAAAATGCTAAAATTTATATGGTTCCCTCGATCTATGTGCATGTCCTGCATTGATGCAGTCCTCTTCGAGTGGTTTTCTGCAAGCGCAGAGGTTTCAGCTTTTTTGGGCTTTCGAAAAATGGAACGAAAATTTAAGAGTTTCCTCATGGGTAAAAATGAGTTCATTAAAAATTATATCCTTTACAGCTATGGTAGAGTTCATGTATTCGTTTTGACAACATCTTCCTTTTGCATTCAAAATGCCAGTTGCATTTTGCAGCTTGATTTTTTGTGTGGTCGTCAATGACAGGAAAATCTCCGGCGAAGCCCAAAAACTTTGCTTCCATTGTTCTCCCGTTGCAGGACCTCTCCTGATTTTCCCTTTTCTCTGTGCCAAGTTGCTGGCGTGTCGAGGCGGGCAACACGTCACATGCATAAATGCAATTTTTATCCCTCAGCATGCCCCAAAAATGCGCTCCCACTCCCCACTCGAACCACCTATGAATGTCATGCCGAAACAGCAGCAGCAAAGACAGTGCAACAGTTTGTGTTGTTGCTGGTGCTTCTGGTGCAGTTTTTGTTGGCATTGCAGCTGAAGTTACTGTCATGTCAAGTCGGGCCGAGTAGAACGATATTTTAGACGGCAAGGGAAGTGAGGTTGGGGCTGTTGCTGGGGGACACATAGCTTTTATGTCTATAATTTCTGCAACGAGGCATGTATGCACTTGGTTGTTGTCAACATGTTGTCCACCAACAAGAGAACACTACCAAACCAAAAACAGGACACAGAAACCAAACAGAGCCGGCCCGAACAGCGCCAGCTACACAGAAAGCAGTTGGTATGGTAATGGACCAGGCTTCGATCACTTAGGGTACACTGAGATCAAAAATGGCTATAATTTTATTAAGTTTTTTATTTGAAAGGGTAACCCCTCTAAGGACATTAAGTTTAACATCTTAGGGATGCAACAGTTTCCATTGAATTATGAATTTTTCAAACAAAATACATCCCTTTTCCCACAGTGCCCATCTAACAGAGCCAGCGACAATCCTGTCAACGATTACTGGCAACATAAAGCACATTTAACATGCTATAAACTCATTGCCGAGTCCTAGCAAACATTAAAATCAGCCATGGGCTGTGGCTTCACACTGCTCTGCACTTCGTTCGATTCGATTCGATGCGGCCGGGGCAGTGCCGTAATTGAAAAGTTAATTTCAAGAGCTCTAAATTTCAATTAACTCTGACAGACTGGGAATTATGATGGGAAAAATGTTATGAGCTTGAACTAGAAAGGCTTCGGGCTGTCATTAAGGAGTCAGAGAGACATGCAATGGATATTACCAATTCCAATGCGGTTTGTTAACTTAAAAGAGCAGCTAGCTCCTCCATCGATTGGCCAGGGATGTGGTCAGAACAGGACTCCCAGGTTAACTATTCCAAGCATTACCTTACGAGCCTCAGTCTCAGTAGAAATCAAGCCACAGAAGCCAGGCTGACTAATGGCTCACACAAATAAGACGAAACAATGGCAAGTTTTTAACGAAGATAAATGCAAATGGCATCGTCTAACGTATGAGTGATGGCCGGGTACAGTTCTATGCAAAGTGCACTTGGCCAGGGCTGCCAGGGTTCGCAGAGTGACACACTAACTGCATGAGTGAGTGCGTTGATTAAATATTCTGCCCTCGGTTCCCCACAACACTTGGAGAAGTATTTTCCAAAAAGAAATTTAACAAATCATAGAATAAAAGACTTTCAGACATTTTCTCAGTGCACTTTTTCCTCATTTATCCTTTTTCTTTACAAATGAATTGTTGTTTATTCGCGTCCTGCACACGCACATCCTGACAAATGGTTGCTTGAAGAGTTCCTTGTTTTATGCAACACTGAATTGAAATAAAGGACATAAAGCACATTTAACATGCTTTCTGCCCGCACGTCCATTAGCTCCTCATCTCCGGGTGCAGTGAACTCTGGAGTGCCACAACGGAGAGCCCGAATGTGGCAATTTGGGCAGCTTAAAGCCTAATCCGCCGGAGATGGAATTCGATTTGCCATCTCATCCAGTGACACACGCTCGTCAAGGCAAATATCGTGGCAGGCGGCGCTTTGTGACGTCGTTTGCATGCCGAACATGATTCTCAAAGATCCTGCCACCGCAGCTGACACTCGTTAGCAGCCAGAGGCGGCGGCCTTGACGAGGTCGTAGCTGGGGGTGGAGTTGGAAGGGGACCTTCCACCCAGGAAACGTGACAAATTGCAGGAGAAACGGTCTCCATTCACACTGGTTTGCCTCCAACTATAATAATGATGAGGTGTGTAAATTGTCACAAGCCAAGGCCGTACAAATTGCATTATCTATTAAAGTAAAGCCCAAATGGAACGCCTAATCGGAAAAGCCCCTAGGCCGCTTGCAAAAATGCAAATTTTTGCTGCAACATGCCACACTCTGGCATATCAAATTTACAAAATATTTATGCTAATATTCTGGTGGTCCACCATAAACTGATGCATAAATATTTTCCCAAAAATTAACCAGCAACATGACGTGTATTTGACAATGATGGATAGCTTGATGGACATTCCCGAATAAAATTAAGACTAAAATTCTTAAAATAATTGGTTCATCGTTGAGCTAATATGGGAGAAAGAAGGCCCCTAATTAAATTGAATATTAAATAACCTACCATCTCATAATCGGAGCAAATAATTTTCCCATTTATTCCTAACTAAACAACTTGTTGGCCCCCAAAAACTAAATTCAATTATGCAAGGCTGGCCACAAGGGGAGGAGCTCCGCGTCCGGGATGCTGCCGCGGGGATGAGAGCACAAAGCCACCGACTCCTGCCAAAGGAAGCCAATGCTGCCAACAAACACAACTTGGCTCGCTGGAATTTCTAATACGCAGGAAACTGTTTGGCTCTTCAGCGTCAGACAGTTTAACTTTAACTTTTGCTAAACAAAAGCGGGGCGAACTTCTTGGTGAGGAGCAACTTTACATGAAAATTAAATAAGTGCCAGCTTAAGTAACTCGAGGGCAAGTAGGCGTGCTAGGGAAGCAGTCAAAGGAGCCACCATTTGATGGGATAACACCTTAGATATAGATTTTAAAGTCTGCAGTATTTTTAAATGTACAGAAAGTTTTTCGCAGTGCGTCAAGAAGGACACTCAGATTATACAAAAGGTTTCAGCAAACAATGCAAAGGTCGCAGGGGATCTGGAGGATGAGAAGCACAGGATGAGGTCCGGCCAGAGGAAGTCATCTTCCACTTCCGTCACAAACGGTAAACAGGTATGAGAGCTCCGCCACATCCTGTTAGTCCTGTAGGTCCTGTACGCACAGGCAATAAAATCCCTCACTGTTTCTTTGACAGCTGCTACTTGTCATTTGCCGATTTGATTTGGGCCCATGCATAAATATTTATTTAATTTCAACTCGACCAGCCCCCGGCCGTTTTGATATCAAAGACAAATGTTGCCGCCGATAAACCAAAAGCCAAGTTAATTCACAGTTTCTATGCCTCTGCACGCAGTTGCCCGAAAGTAGACAAGATCTTAATCAGAAACTACTTTTGGGGGCCCTGACAAATTCGTGTCGCCTGCCTGGACATTTATCATCGTTTAAGGGTCTTTGGACTCAAATATTTAAGGATATATATATGTATGAGGAGCTGTCGGGGTGAGTGTGTGCCTTGTCACAATCAAAAAGTCTCGCAATCATTACGGGTTATTCCAGCAAATCTTAGACAGAGTCCCTCCTTGGTTTTTGCAACTAGCAACTTCATTTTCATTCAGGGGAGTCAGCAAGTTGCCGGCAACTTTGGCTTCCGCTTCGCTTCCCCAGCATCCCAGCTGCAACTTTTCTGTGGCAGTTGGCTTTTGTCTCCACATCTCGATCTTTGGAGAATCTCGTGTTCTCGGCGTCTTTGTGGCAGCTGCAAATTGTCGCATTAAAGTTTTCATCCGCAGCACTTTGGCACTTGTCCATGGCCTCCAGTCGATTCATTTCAATTTAATGCCACCGCAAATTATGCCTTTGTCGCCGGAATTTGAATTTCGGGCCATGTTTCATGCAACGCTGCATAATCAAATTAATCTGCCCAATGACGTCCCGCCGCTTAGAATGATTGCAATTTGAATTGAGTTTGAGCAAAAATAGAAATAACCCAGACACTAGCCATAGAGTCAAAAGACCCAAAAGGTAAGTTGCCAAGGACAGGATATAGAGCACTTTAATTAACTTGCGGACGCGAGGCATTCGGAAAAAGTTTCCAGGCATCAACTTTGAACCACAAAGTAGTTTATTTCACCAGGATTGCGGTCGGGCGGTCGCAGCTTTTGTTCCAAGCCAGCCCGAGTGGAATGCACTTACCCACTTACCGCATTATATGGCCAATAAGGATACACAGACGCAGGTATGTGCCCTTGCCTGCCAGAACGGGCCCAAATCCCCGCCTCCGCGTAATTAATTTCTTTGAAAATATTTTGCCACAACCTAAATGTAACTTATTTGCGGAATTTTTGGGTTTCGACCTGAGTTATTTACGTGGTTATTTCGGAAAATTTAGAAGCCGTTTAATTAAGTTGCGGTACGGCAACAGTGGAATGGAAAGACCAAAAGATCCTCCCCCAGGGACCTGAGAAAATATTGTCCTCAGAGTCGAGTCCATAATGCATGGACAAACAATCGAATATGAGATACTGAGCGACCAGCCAGCTGACTTGCTGGCAACAAAGTATGCAAACAATTTTTATCAAAACAGAAACTTAAATAAAGCAAACAAATTGATGTGACCCATTCTTCGGAATAACAAGATGCCAAACCACCCGACGGGAGGGGACATAAAAACAAAAAATGGTCCAGTATCTTAGCCCGAAGCTGAATTTATTGGCCCGGCATTCATTCATCAGCAGGACGAACTCATCAGACTGTAATAATTTGCTATCAGAGAGTGTCACGACCAGGGGCCAGTGGGTTGGGGAGTGGGAGTGGTAGTGGGCGGGGCTTTTATGGGCGTTTGGTGGGGGGCGGTGGTTCATGTAGTGGCAACTAAACGCCTCGTGGGCGAGGGGCTTAGCAGTCAAAGTAAAATTGAATAAAGGCACGAACGACACTAAAGCCATGGACGGGGAGGGGCTTTTCCTATCCAAATAAACCATCGAAGGCTGGGCGGGGATACCCTGGGAAAGGATTTTCAGATCTCAATAGGTACATGCGTAACATCGATAGTTTTCAGGCTTGCCTTGAATTATTAAAACATGGCCACTTTGTGCGCTTTCTTTGACTTTTTATCCCCCATAGAAAGTGCCATAAAAATATAATATTCAGCATTCAATGCCAGAAGAGCAATTAAAAATAAACCAATTAAAAATGTCTCAATTAATGTGATTATGTTTGCAGCTTCTGTTCGCAACCCGTTTTCCATATAACCTTGCCTGCTACCCTTGCGGAAAATCTAGAGGCGAACGGAAGGAGAAATGGGCGCACGGGGCGGATGGGTAATGTCAAGTGTGCGGAAGCATAAAACAAACTCCTAACGGGCTAGCTGGCAACTCTTTTTTCACTTTCTCCTTTCTCTACTCTGAAAAAGTGTGTGTGTGTGTGTGTTGGTTTAGGGGGTGTATGTGTGTGTGAGTGTGTGCTAGAGTTGTGTATTTGTCTATGTCAAGTGTCAACATTTACTTCGTGACAACACAAATTGTGGCTGTGGCCATTTTAGCACCCACTGCTAGTGTGTGTGTGTGTGTGAGTGGGTTTTTTGAGGAAAAGCCACAAGTGTTGTCCCTTCTTGGAGTCGCAACTTGCCTCTTTTTCCTTACATTTTGTTGCCCTGTGTAGCTCGCTGTGCGTGTGCTTGAGATTTTTCATTTTAGATGCGGTCGCTAACTTGCCACGCATTCGTTTCGGGCCCACTTTTCCCTCCCCCCTCTCACTTTGTGCATTGCAAATGAAGCCACAATAATAAAAGCCCCAGACTCTTAAATGTGTACACACAGAGAAAAGAATCACAGACACAAAACTTGCAAGTTATTTCAGCTACAAGCCCCATACAGAATATTTTCTCCCAGTGCACCTTGTAAACATGTGTGCGTTTGTGGCTTAGTCAGACTGCAACAACCTACAAATTATAGTTTTAAGCTGGTTTTTCCCCTCTGGATTGTAGTTTGCCTTGCCAGTTGTGTGTTGTAGCTGCTCTTATCTTCGGTGCTAACATCCTCGATGGTTTTTGCGGGTTAGTTGGCCCCGCCCGGCTTAGTCCTCCGTCCGCCGCCACCCCTCCTTTTGCCTCCCACTTCTAAGGCTGTCAACTGTGTCGCATCGTAATTTCTAATTTGTTTGCATTATTGCCGCAGTTCTCGGCTTTTGAGTTTGTCTCTATTAAGGATGACGTTTCTGATGGCTAAATTGAATAATGCTGTTTAAGCGGAGTGTGCAAGGAGCGAGGATGTGATCCATTTACAATTGCCTTGTCATGGGCTAATGCCGATGTTGTTTTGTCAAGAAAGTGTCACATTACAATGGAAATTATTTAAATATTAACTCCACACATGCCTCTCTTAAAGGATTTGTATAACAGTTTTCCTCTTTTCCTTTCAGTAGAACTATAACTAAAAAATATATCCTAATAATACGGGGACTATAAACTATAAACACGATTTCCTTTTTATTTCGAATAAAACTATTAAAGACAAGGCTCTTATACTTTCGAGAATACGTATATTCTTTATGGAAAGTCCTTTATGGTGTTGGTAAAGCCATTCGAAAATAGAAAATATTTTCGAGAACGTGTTTATATCTTCGTCCTTATAAGAGTAAAAGTTCAAGCATAAGCTCTTCACTTTATGCACTTTAGGTATACGAGAAAAGCTCTTCGAAAAGGATTTATTTTATAGGCAAGCTTTCTATGAACAGGACTAAAGAGAGTGCTTCGTCGGGTTTTGCCATAAAGCTTTTTTTGGAGAGTCCTGCCTTTCAAATTGATTTGCTAACCAACCGAGTTCATTAACTAGCCCACTAAAACTTTATTCCACTCCGACTATATAACTTTTATTGTTGGTCAAAATGAAGTCTAGCTTGGCGAAAGTTTTTCTCCAAATTATTACAAAGTTAACCACACGTCTGGGCCACAAAGGGCCTGTTGCCGCCACAGATCTTGGTCATAATGCTCACTTCAGTGAGTTGAAAACATACCTAGAAGCGTCCAAGACCAAGAATAATTTCGAGTCCAAGTTGTTTGTGCCATTTGCAGGGATTTTGTTTTGGCAATTGCTGGAAAACCGTCATACATTATAAAGCAGTTTGGTCTGCCAGTTTGCGGAGCTCAAAGTTTAATTGTTGAGGTTTCTGTTTGTGCCTGACATTTGTGTTGTAGACCCTGCCACGCCCCCACATCCTACCTCCCGCTAAGCCACCCACAGTAACTTCACTTGCATATATATGGGAATTTTCATGAGCCACTCATTAAGTATTTGGCGCAAAAGTTTTAGCGGCTTTATTTTAATTCCGCTCCCTTCCTTCTCACCACTCGTTCTCTCAGTTTTTATTTGACATTTTTTTGGCCTGTGTGTGGTCAGCGAAAGTAAGTCTCAAGAGCAGTTGACTTTTAACTGCGGCTAAAATCGGTTGGCAGAGCGTAATTATGCAATGGAATGTGCGGCGGAGAGATTACCATTCCTTTGCAGGACATGCAGCCTTTTCAGAATGCGCAATTTGGTGCAACTGCCAGGATGTCAAAGTGCAAGGACTGGCTTATCTAGGAAGCCTGAGAGTGGGATAAAGAGAATGTCCTGGATGTCTGCTGGAAGCGGTTGCAATTTATAAAAACTTATCGATGTCATCAATCACTTTAACGCACATGAGCTGCCGCGTCACCTCCGGCTGAACCCGACTCGTAGTCTGGTCTAGATAAATAACTTTATTAAGTGCAGCAAGATTCCTTGTCAAAGTCTCAAAGTTGCCATGGAAAGCCCCCCGGAAGACAGGAGGGGGAGCGTTGCACTTGCAGAAGGATGCGGGCCGCAAATTGAAATCGAACTCGAAACGATTTCAAGGCGCTTTGTGCTCGATATTAATCAAAGTTGATTGCCTGTTAATACGGCGACGCAATCCATTTGGGAATTGCCTCTAAAAGTTTCAATCTAACCTGAGAGCCTTTCAAGTGCATTAAATTAGTTTGGGTACTAATTTCCTGAGGAGACTCTTTTGTTTTCGGTTTTGTAATTGAAACAAAAAAAAAAAAACACTGCCACTGTTTGAAAGAGTTTCTGAGTTTCCACAAATATGAAACCAATAATTAAAATTTACATTTAATTTAAGAGAGGTCCCTTAGTTAATGGGCAGACGTTGCACCTTCTCGACCAACTTTTGTTTTCCATTAAACTCGCTGGGGAAAAGAAACAAATTAACTAAACGCCCGCAGAATCGCACCAGGATAGAGCTTCATAATTAAAAAGCTCTCTGATGCCGCGAAGTTGAGTCTATTCCCTGGGATAGACCCTCAAGAACTTGAACTCGGAAGAAAGTAGGTGAAAGTACTGTTTAAGCCAGCTTGGCTGAAATGTTGAAGAACAACACGTAGGATAGGGGCGGGCAAAAAATATAAATTTTTCTCTGGGGAAAGTTAAATGTAAAAAATACAGAGAAAGCATAAAAAACAAGAACAGAAGGGGTTGCTTTCTTGGATTTTTGAGCTCTGGCATTATAATTTGTGGCATAAATGAGGCGCGCATCTTGTGGTTTTGAGTTACTCACTTTTCTGGCAATAACTTCAGCTTAATGGGGAAAGTGTAATGAAAGGCTGGCAAAGTTTTCGCTTTCATCAAGCATAAAATAACACGGACTGGCACTTACCAATTAACAAAAGTTTCCAAATATGCATTTGAATGTCGAATGCTGCTGAGTCCATTCAAATTAGAAGCAGACGTTTTAAAAAGCCCCGCCACTCGCCAGCGTGCTTTCTCCCTCTACAGCTCTTATCTCTTTCTCAGTCGCAGGACTCTTCCGTCTTCCGGCTTCCGCTTGGCGCCTTGTCCTTGGGTGCTACGGTTCCTAGGCTCGCAAAACTTGTCGATGGATGCGCTCAGCAGTGGGGATTTGTTGTTGCCACGGCGTGGGCAGCAGCATCTTGTCCAAAACTTTTTGATTTTAATTGTTGCATTCGGCCGGGCTTGTGTTTTTTCTTGCTTTCCTGCTGGGAGGGGACTTCTGGGGCAGAGGCAATTAAACTTTGCACTGGCAATCGCACAGTAAATGGCTGACCCCGTTCGGATTCGTCCTTTAATCCTGCCTCTTGATTATCGTATCTCTTTATGTCACTTTTCCACTTCCCGTCCTCCACTTTTATGCAACTTTCTGTGGCAATTTCAGATTCTTTCCAAGCTCTGTTTTGTATCCCTTTTTTAGCTGGACTCTACGGTTTTTGGTTCTCTTTTTTGAAAAGGGAAAATATTTAACTGCGTTAAACAATTATTTTGAAATTGCATGTTCCATTGAATCGCTTTTAGCTCTGAAAAATAAAGAAAGAGGCAACTCAAGATTAGATTTCGTTCTTTAAAGGAAGAATCTCAGTAAAAAAATAATTTGGCTTTATCATGTGGTCAGAGTTTTTATTATAAAAACGTGATTTATTAAGTTGGCATATTTGTGTCTGGCCGGCAAAAGAATTCCCTTGAACCCTGCATTAACTTGATGTTATTTGCATTCCCCTGCAATTTCATTGATTAATTACAAAATCAGTCAAAGGTGAGCGGCGCACAAATTGTTGTCATAATAAATATTAAACAAAAGAAATAATGGAATGCGCCGGCAAACAGGACGCCAGGAGGCGCGAAAAACTGAAAAATTAAGTGCGATTAAAAATGTAATAAATGCAGGCGCACAAAAAGCGAAATTGAATAATTGTGCGACACATTTTTTCCCCATATTTAATATATATTGTGTGCATATTTGCCGAGCAAACTGGCAAAAGAGCAAATGAGTTAAACAGAAGCCCGGCATAATTAATATATTAAATAAAGCTGGCAAATTTGCCCACGGAACACCGAAGTCAGACCAATAAAGTCGAAAGCATGTTTTTTATTTATCATTGTCATTACGGCTTTACTTTATGGCCACAAACATTGTCAGGCGACCTCCGAAGGCGTCATAAATTTCCAGTCCGATTCTTAGCCACAATTTGGGAGTTGGCCGACATTTTAGGGGGTCAGATGAGCCGTAGTTATGGCTGAGTAAACAGTCTTTTTAACGATAACGTTGGAAATTATTTTTATTTGAGATATTTTAGGTTGATTAATGAGGAAAACGTAAAATGTTTAACACTTTTTATATCTCTGGAACTTGATCTGCCAAGTAGAAATAAAAGGGGCCGCGCCTTTATTAGTTTTTACAAGTATGAAACGCTGTAAGGCCTCAAACATGCGTACGAAAAGGTCCTTAAGTCCTGAAATAATCACTCTTTAATGTATGGATTATGGCTTAGTACTCTGGCTAAAAGAGACTGTGAAGAATTACTTGAAATCCCTGTCACATCACAATAGTCTCGGATGGTCTCTGGGGGCCTCGTCTAGTCTCTTTTCGCGGCCCGTCTCCTTTGTGGCACGAATTACTTTTCTTGCCGTTTTGTTTTCCAACAACCGCACAAGACAATGCACACACAGCCCGTTGTGGGTGGGGTGTGTGTGTTCCGCCCCCCCTTTTTGCATACATGCCACTACACACTGTGGCCCGAAGAGCGCCTGCTATTTAATTTATGAAGTAGAGCGCGTAAAAATTGTGCATTGTGGCGTCTCCACAATGAGCAGAGTGCGAAGGGGAGTGGATAAAATAGGGACTTATCTTGGACCCAGGCACGCAGCTCCCTCGCTTCCCATCCCGCATCTCCTGTTTAGAGTTTTTTGTGTTTTCGCACAACAAAAGACAGTTTAGAAATCAGTGAAGGGCCGAGGAGCGACATAATGTATCTGCTAGGACTAATCAACATGCAACTCAACTCTTCTAATGGCTTTCTTAAAAACATGGCTCGAATGCACAAGTCCTGGCCAAATCACACAGGCCATTTATGAAATATTTTTCCCATCCTTTGCAAATTAGACGTGGCAACTTGCCCCAGCCAATCCTGAAACTTTCATCGAACGCAGAGCAATTTAACACCACTTCATGCAGGAGGGTTGCGGTGGGAAAAAGTTAATCTGCCGCGATAAATCTCAAGTTATTAATGCCGAACGTGTTGGGCGTGGCTGCCTCATCATCCTCATAATCATCCGAGGAAACCTTATTGGCGTGTCATCATTACGGGTACTATTTAGCCTCCCAATTAGTGGATGGCCTTTCTGGGCCCTCAAATGTAGTTGAGAAACTTTGCGTGCCACAGTCTGGTTGAAGGGGCACTGGAGCAGAAGTCTAGAGATCCCTGGGAAATCGATGAGCTTATCCTGGACTCACTCATTCAGCTCATCAACAATTGGAGAAATCAATGCTCCCCCGCATGTCGGGTGTCTCAAATTTTCACATGGAACAAACTTGCACTTCATTCGGACAATTGACATGACCACTGACACGTGTAAGCCAGAGCACGCGCTCCTCAAATTCCACATTCCATCTCCATGCATACAGTACGGTACGTACATATAAAGTGTAAATTGCGGATCGACAGTAGTCGCAAAAAATAGCGACGAGACCGACTAGAAAGGAGCCCCATCTCATGCTCCTGCCAAGGCATGGCACTGTCATTGGCCAACCAGCCCAGAGCTCCAGCGTCACGTCACGTCAACGAAACCAGCGCCAAACCAAAACCAGAATGCGAGCTCAGATTGTAAATGGGAGGAGATAAGGGGGCGTGGCAGGGCACTAGACAGATTTCGGGGAACAAGAGGACAAAGCATGAGTTATGGCTTGATATGACGACTATGTTCAACAATTTTACTCCATGATTCTTTATGATTGTGCCGCTGCTGGCTGGGTTGGGGTTTTCCCAAATTCTGGGAAGGGACTACGGATACTAACTGGCTCAGCTTGAAACCTAATTTTGGGTAATTTCTAAGAAGGAAAAAGTTTTAAAGTCATGTTTTCCATTTTCTTAGATCACTTTTTTACAAGTGTCGTAATACCCAAAATCCCCTCTTCAGACAGATGCTGTTGATTTCTTTGTGGCATGTCCTTAATCCAATTTCCAATGCAATTGTCGCCACTGAGATGTGCCAGACCGAAGGGGGCCATGCAGCTCAGGGTCCCCCAACAACCAATCCAGCCCACTCCCATGTATGTGGTTTCCCAGTGTCAGGGCAAAGTTTTTATGCTCCCAGAATACGCCCCAACTATTTCGAAATGGCAACGGGAGCTCCAGCCGAGTGATAGACAATCCAGAGAAGCTGCGCCCTGCGGTAGTCCCCGTAATTGTCCCTGAAAATGTCAAACCGATGTGCTGGCAACTCACATGAATGGGCACAAGTCAGAGGGATAATTATGACCAGGAAGGGGGAAGTACGGAAAACAAATGCGAGCAAACGCGGACAGGTGCTTGATTAGAATGGGTGGGCTTTGGATTGGTAACTCCTCTTCGCCAGAATACACACTGTGTTAATTAAACCCGGATTGCATATAACGAGGGACTATGCATCGACTGTTTTTATCATTTGCGACAACTAGTTTCGATTTTTATTATCACCTGGAAAAATCTGGTCGATTTCAATAGACTTGCTCCAAAACAAACCTCTTTTCGCCATATTTTCCCTTGGAGCTTTGGACTTTTCCCCCAGTGTATATTCAGCCAGAGCCAACTCTGATCAAAGCCCGCCCCACTGAGAGCTGGCCAACAAATTGAAAGCTCAATCATGTTGCAGCAGCTGTTCGTGCGAGTGGCCAAAATGCTGAAATGTCGAAACGCGTGTTCCCATGTTTTGGGTTTTTGGGGGTGCTAGCCAGCACTCCCCATGCCACTGCACCCTCTCCAGGCGCACTCACACATGGCCAAATTATGTAAATGACATTAATCCTTATGGCGCACAATAGTTTAACGGTTCGGCGCTTTATTGTCACGTCCCAGCACAGAGCAAAGCAGCAGCATCAACAATGCCAAACTCCGGCAGTCCGAGGCCGAGTCCGAGTCCGAGTACGAGTCCAAACGGCAGGCATCCGGACCCTGGACTACGGACTTTTCAAGTCCACGTGCTGGAACTGGGGGATTGCGTGTGTCCCGCCGCCTGTTCCCCTCCAATGACAGCTAACTTTTTCCTTGTTAATTGCGAAATCACTTGGTGGAACAGAAACGGGAGCTTCCTCTCCATGGCCCACTCGCCCGGCTTACATAATCACTTACGTGATCAACGTGATGACCTTCCTTTTGATTTGATTTATGTACTGGTACTTGTATCGGCTGATTTGGGAAGCATTTCATTGGATCATATTTATGGGTGGTTCACCCGATTTTCCGCTCAATATTAATAGTTTTTCGCTATTATGTTTTTAATTGTTCGACTATATATCACATTGATTGCATGTTGACTCAAGTAATGACATCCGAATGGAGTGGAAACG
The DNA here is from genome assembly GCA_018150405.1 of Drosophila varians. Taxonomy (NCBI): domain Eukaryota; kingdom Metazoa; phylum Arthropoda; class Insecta; order Diptera; family Drosophilidae; genus Drosophila; species Drosophila varians. Next base: position 6,185,263 of record JAECWK010000125.1, read on the forward strand.
CATTTCGTCTGTCCGACAATTTAACGGCTGGTTATTAAAAATTAAGTGGCTGGCGTGGCGAAGGAGTTGCACTACAGCTGGTTGATTGTTATTGAAACACTTCCAATTCCATTAGCAGCCAGCATCGGGGCATTAAGGGTCAAATAAAAACCGCAATAAGCGGAATTGCAGCGATTACCTGCGGGGGGGAAGAGCGGAAAAAGCACGGAAGAAAATCTGCGGGTGGTGTTAATGTTTGAACATTTTCCGAAGTGCTTTTCCCAGAACCAACGTCCACATCCACCTTCCCACACTTCATTGGGCTTTTGGCTACACGATTAATTTGTCCGTTGCCTAATTAGAATAATACAACTAATGTGGCCGGATCCTGTGGGATGACCTGCTCCTTTGGAATGCGCATAATTAGCCGTAGCACTTTCTGCCCTCCCCGCCCGTCCATGTCGTTAACCTGCGAGTCGCATAAATTCATGATGTATCCAAAGGAAGCCGTGGAGGAAGTGGCCAAATCACAGTTAGGTTTTATGTACACGCACTTATGTGGCCAGCCAGTGGCCAGTCGGTGGCCAGTCGGTGGCCAGTGGATGCCCTTGGGATCCTTGGGTAGAGTGCTCCTGGATGGCCATGTACTTCTGGTTTATTAATTCGCTGGCAACATGCAATCGACTTGTTTACGGAACGCCTCGTGTTGATATTAGCCAGGACTTCCAAAATCACCCAGAGTGCTAAGAGGATAATGTCCTTTGGTGCCTGCTATACAGCTTCTACTTTAACCTCTTTAATAGAAATGAAATTAAAATATTTTGCAATAACTTTGACATAATCCTGAAAGGCAACTTCTATTGCCACTTAAGTGCCTGCCAGGTGACTCCTGGCAGACTACAGTTTGGTCCTTTCTCAACGAGCAAGTTCTTTAAATATTTAAAGGACCGAGCCCTCCGTTCCGGGATCTCAATCAGTGCTTAAGAGGCACAAGAGCGAGGAATTAAACATGCAGCTCGTTCATTTTTGGGTCACTCAATTAAATGAGTGCATCTGGAAGAGCCCTCGACAAGGTGAATTTAGCAGGTCCTGCAGGTCTGCAGCTTTCCACTTTCCGGCTTCTCCACGTCCATCCTTCCACTAATCGATGGCAGTTCGATCCTGAATGCTCCTTGTGCAAGTCCTTGTCGATAGGATGTCTTTGTTGTTGGCCCGGTCAAGTTGCCTTTTGATTAAAAGGACATTGGGAAATAAAGTAGAGCAAAGTATGTGCTAAACTTTTTTCCCTCCTCGACGGGGATTAGAGAGGGAGGGAAATGAAAAAGAATTCCCTCGTCCTTGCTCCACGAGCTACGTACTCAGGAGGTATGTAATTGTTAAGTGCTCATTAGAAATGCCCCAGACAGAGGCAGATGAGGCTGATGGGGCAGATGGGGCAGATGGTGCGCACAAAACCTACTCCAAGTGCTCAAGTGCATTTTCAATTAGGGAGAGCAAAATATTTGGCTGCACTTTGGCCAAAGGAGCCAATAAACTGTTGAATTTACGGCAGGTCCTAATAGCTTTTCGCTCATTTATCCATTCCGCCTTCGGTTTATTCCACAACAGCTCAACACCCGCCAGGAAAAGCGCATTTGGGATTCAATTCTATTTTTGTTTATAATGGATTCGCTCTTCGGAAAGGTGATTCAGGTATTGGTTACCTATATTAATTATTTCATAATAATCCGAAGAGGAATCTGATTCCTTTGACCTGCATAAGGCTATTCAATCGCACTTATAAATACTACTCTAATTAGTAATTTGTAATTGTGATGCTTTCATAGGCTCTCAATCGATTAAAGGATGCCTGTCTGGACCAACTCCAAGCTGTTGCTGTTTGGGAGCTTACGTTTAAGAACAAATTGAATTGCTATTAGGCACTTTGGCCGACAACTGGCACATGTGAGGCAAGTGATGTGTGGCAACCGCATTAGGGCATCTTCCAGTCAGCAACTGTTTCTGTTTCCTTTTGCCTTGGTCCTTGGTCCTTGGTCCTGCCACCGTGGTGCACCAGTCCGACTCGTACTGCTCATTTTTGCATTCACAGTTGGATGGCGATGGCAGAGAACTTTTGCCACTCGAGTACATTTTGTTTTTGCAGCCGATTAACAGTGAAAAGAGGGTAGCACACCCTAAGCTCTAAGATTCTGCAGAATCTTACACACTGAGAGAAGAATAATTCATGTTCCATGAAATCCAAGTCAAAGGTACTTAGCACATGGGTAAATAGTATTTCTCTCAGTGGCATTGCTTGTTTTGTGGCATTTCGCCCCCATGCAAAGCTGCTCCTTGAGAAATGCAGCAGCCAGGCGCATATTGACTTTAGTGTTAGCCAGATTGTTTCGGCCCTGGCAGGGCAAATGTTATCCTCCTGGCCTCTGCCCCCAGTCTGCCACCCTTCGCTGGCTTTGTGTCTATAAAATTTGATTTTTACTATCACTTGCCATTGTTGTGTGGTGGAGGCAGACTCGGCCCATGGGAACTCGGAAGAGATTACAATGAGCGTCAGCATAATGTGTGCTCTGCAAAATTGAATTGATTTTTTCAACCATTTCCCTGGGTGGCTGTGTGGCATTAAATTTTTCATTTGCTCCGCTGTTAGTTGTTAACCTACTTTGCCCACAAGTTGGCTAGCAAAACTTAACAACAGGAAGCAGCTGATAGCAGAAAATAACGCACAGACCCTACACACACCGCACACACACCACACACACACACCCTACACACATGCCGGTATCAAACTGCCAACAAACAGTTTTGAGTTACAGCGGAAGGTGCAGAGGTTCAAAGCTCTGGGAGAAAGATTGCAGGGCATTAAAAAGGCCAAAAAGGAAGGCGAACTGTAGGGGGAAACGGGAGCGGAAAAGGATGGTAGCTGCTTGGCTCGAGAGCCTGGCAAAAACTTGCAACTTATGCCTGCATTTTGCACATTTTCATTATAAATATTATGCATGTGTGTGGCTAAAACACAGAATTTCAGCGGGCCAAATGCGAGAGGGTGAAGTTATGAATACCCTTTTAAAGTTGCTTCAAATGGGGTCAAGTCAACATTGTTTATCGAAGTTAATAGTTTAGTAGCTGAGAAGCACATGTTTATAAATTTATATTTACAAAAAATGCCATTTTTATTCTCTTCTGAATTTATCAATTTTAATGAGTTTGTATGGTAAACACTATCAGTACCAGGCATTACAAAGTCTACCAAGCAAAGCCAAGAACTTTTTCCATATCACTGGGATAGGCGGAAAATATTACGAATTTTTCCACATGTGTGTGGCTGCGTTTGTCGAACACAAGTTTGGCAAACAAAAAGAAAATAACTTTGGCGGGAAAATCGTCGTCGTGTTGACGTGAAAGTAATTTTCTGCAGATGACAAGTTATGCAAAGAACGAGATGAGTTTGTCTTTGAAACAGGATACGCTTTCCGTAAATAAAACAAGGCCTCATCTCGCCCCACAAATGTTTAAAAAGTTGTCCTGGTTAAATTGCAAAATGTACATAAATCAGTTAAATTAACTAAATAATTGGCCGGACAGGCGGAGACAGCATGGAAAACTTTGAGCCTTTCAGCCTGCTATTCAAAAGTTTTCCAAAAGTAGAATCCGACACACACGTGTAAAAAGTAGAATTCTCTTGAAGGATGCGACGAAGAATTCGAAAAGTTTCCAAGTCCGACGTGCAATGTTACATAAATTGAAATAGTTGCAATGCAAGACTTGCCACAGTTGACAATTCCTCCTCCTTATACTTTAGTATCAATTTTTTTTAGCAGTTTTAATTAAACTAAACTTACAAGCAGAAGTTATTGTTTCGCCAGCGTGTGTGTGTGTATGGAGCCTTCTTGGCAGGGCGAAGAGTAAGCAAAAGTCATTTAAAACTTTCGTATGCTTGGTCAGCCATGACTTAGCATGCATATCTCATACCCATCCTCAGACTCAGACTCCGCCTCAGACTACAAACTCGGACCCTTTTTCTATACAAAAGTTTTTCGATATTTCAAATGCAGCGACTACAAGTGGGGCCAGGATATAAAAAAGGTGGCTGGGATGGGCAGGACTTGTAGACAATAACTTTGCAAAATCCAATTACGAAAGCTGAATGTGTTTGGTGTGCCTTTATTTTACTTTTCGGCAGGTTCGTCTCCAGCCTGCATATTAAATTAGCCAGCAAATTGAGTATGCTCTGCAACCTCTGACCTTTTCCCTTTTCTTTCCACCGAGTCCTGATTCTTCTGCTGCCAATTTGAAATCAAATTTTCGTTATCCACATCCCGGAGGTGCCCAAGTTCTTGGCCAAAGGCTGTCCGATACAGGTCTTTACTAATAAACAAGCCAACAATGCAGGGGCGTGTCAGGCAACACCGGTTGCAGACATTGCGTATACGCAATGTGTTACGTGTCCCTTCGAAGGGGGATGAAGTCATTTCCTTTTTATCCTGCTGTCTCTGCCGCCTTGGGATAATTTCATTTGTCAATATGAAAGCGAAAAAGTGATTTACTTAAGTGTAAACTCATTTTCCACTCAACATCAGAACAATAACACAGCCGAGGCAGCACAATTCATTGCACTTTGTTTGTTTGGCATTGCTGTGTTGCAAGTGTCGCAATATTGCTGCCACAGTGGCAGCAGCAACCGTGGCAACAACAATGTCACTGCGCTTTTCACCTTAACAGCATAATGGCAATCAACTGATGGAAATGACGCAGCCACAGTTTCCAGGAAGGATTCGAGTGGGCTTTCCCCTGGCCGGGAATGGGAATTGAAATTGGCTTGACTGTGAAGGCGAGGGCAGAGGCGGGGGCGGGGGTGGGAAGTGGGACACGAGTGGTTGCCATTATTCATTTAAACCTGGGGATTGAGCAAAAAGTGTTGCATTGCCGCACAATCGACAAATAAGCCCTAGGCAATGTGTATTCTTTTTCAACAACCTACTGTTCCTGACTTCCTCCCTTCCTTCCTTTTTGCCAGCCTTGGCTCTTCCTTGGCTCCATCTGCAATTGAGATATTCATCCACTCACACAGTCTGCGGCTTTCGATTTGTTTGCGATTTAGAAATACAAATTGTGTGCCTGCGAAAGGTCGGGCTTTTTGTATTCGTTCTCCTCTCGGAAATTTGTAAGTAAAACAAAATTGCTTTCCATAGAAAAACACACACACACTCGTCCTTCGGATTGTGTCTTTATTTTTTATTAAATTGCCCAGATTTGCACTGAGATAACAATCAACCCGGCCAATGGCAATTGCTCAAGGTATTTATGGGTCCTCGATTTGAATTGCCATTGCCAGGAATAAAGGCCATTTAATGTTACAATAAGGCTCCGCCACCCCAGATTTATAAATAAATTAGAAGCAGTACTTACCATTTACATATCCTGAAGATGTTTCTGGTGTTTTCCTTTAAGGACCATGTGAGGATTGTCTTATTTGAGTTGAGGGAAATCAATCTGCAAGAAAAAAAATAGAAATGCTAAATCGTAGGCTAATTATTTTAAAAAATTCATGAATAATACTGTATTCCTTTTCGTTCACTGCCTTCTTTTTAAAGCCAAGTTAGCAGCATTGAACTAATAAAATTCCGGCAAATGTTTCCCCAAATCTTAAATTTTAATGTCAAAATACATTTTCTTGTTGGTGCCCCTGCCACTGCCACTGCCACTGCTATGGCTGTAGTTGTTGTTGGTGGCAGTTACAACATGATTGCCAGACGTTGTTGTTGCTGCTGATGCTGGAGCTCTACCATTTCAGATTACGGCCAGAGTTTAGTTGGCACACCGAGGCCTTTCCCTCCCAGGCTGACACATGCCTACAAGCTTATTTATAATAAAAAATCATACATGAGCGCACAGACAATGAGACAATAGACGAGAATTGTTGGTACAAGCGGAAAAGGGGGAGGTCCTGGTGGGATGGTACTGGGAGCTGGGCCCGGAAAAAAACAAACAACAACGAAAATGGCAGCACAAAAAATGGGTTTGGGGCAGAAATGTGGAAATGAAAGGCGGCTCTGTCGGGGACTTGGGCTTTTGCCTGCCTGGGAATTTCCAGAGCCGTCATTAACTGTGGGGCCTGTGTAGACTTATGTAACACACGGACGCATACAGGCACACCTCATCTAACCATTCATTGACATCATTTGGCATGGTAGATAACATTCAGCCAAGTGCACACATCCCTACACTGCGAACAAGGATGTGCCAAGTAGGAAGTTGAACAAAGAAGCTGCCAGATTTAAAGGGGAATCTCTTTTTCTCACAGTTTAGTCAATAATAGCCAAAGATGCTGGAGGTCACCGAGTCGTGCTGAAAGGGGGGAAATGGGAGGGAAAGGAAACACATCCTTGCCACCTTCCCCAGTTGCCCAGCACAACCGAACAATGTAATGAAATTTTCGAAATATCTATGATGATTTGCGGTTGCCATGATTGTCGGCCATAAGCTGCTCGTCCTGCCCCTCATCGCTCCTCTCTCCGACTGCCCCCTTTCCCATGCATGCGAATCCTTGTTTCGCACATCCTGGCTGCTGTAGGCCAGGATTCTATCGCATCCCAAAGCGTCGCACGGCACAGTTGCCCTTTGGATTCCTGGCGGGCAAAGTCAAGTGACTTAAGTCACACTTTGGGCTGCCTTTTGCCGTCCTCTGATTCCTTTGAGGCAGGCTTGTGAGCATGTGAGGATTCGTATTTGTAAGGATGCATTAAGTTCTGAACTTTGATTATAAAAACGAGAAATTCAATATCTTTTCCAATCATTAGAGGACAAAAAATTTTAATTAAAGATTATTAAATTACCCTTGTGATGAACAAAACTCTTCAGTGGAAATCCGAAACGTGTTTTTAATGACGTTTTCAGTTGCCGTAGTTTTTGGCTCCATTTGTTCATCTTTTCCAATATTTACCCCACTAGCTGCACTGGCCGGAAACCAAAATGGTTGGCGCAAATTCAAACTGGCAGCACGTAATAATTTTATTATTTATGGTGATGACGATGGCGAACAAGAATGGTAACCATATAGGTGCCACTCCCCCTTTGCCAGACTCCCAAACTCCCAAACTCCAACAAAAAAGTTGTAACGGAATTATTGTGAAATTTGTGGGGAATATAACGAATATGCGCATTCAGAATGCGATGAGACTGGGGCATGAAAATGTCTGAGAGTTTTGTCGCATGCAAACATAAATTTTTGTGTGCCATGCAAAATAACGTAATAACATTAAATATGCAAATGCCTTTTGTCAGCCATTGCATTTACACATGACAAGCAGGAGGAGGGAGGCGGCAGGACTCGCACTTACTTGTATTTGTATTCATTCACGAAGATTGGAGGACAGAAACTCGTCCTCAAAATCAAAGGGAAATGGAACGAGTGGGGGGTGGCTTTTGCCGTCGACTTCATCACACATTTTGCAATTTGCATAAAGTGAAAATGATGCACATTTCTGTTTTCCTACGACAATTTGCCTTTTATTGATTTTCTTCGATTTCTTTGATTTTCCTCACTCCGACAAGGAAGCCTGGCCTCCTCCATACGCCCCGACGTCGGTTCTACATCTGTTTTGAATGACGTTGAGTGGTGCTATGCAAACATTTTCTAACGAACACTTAGAGCAAATAGATTCGAGGGCTGCCAGCTCATGTGAGTCCTGGCATCCTGGGCCGCATCCTTGCAGGGCCGGGCAACTCCTTCGTTCTCTCAGCCATTTTTTATCGCATGCCAATTACTTCTTATTTTATGCCGGAGCTGCATCAGCATGAAGTCTTTCAATTTCATTAAAATTCCAAACAATTACATTTAAGCTGACACTATGCAGTGCCTGGGATTTCATTTACATACTAGCCTAGCCAGGACAGCCAATCAGTTTATATGGCTTCTGCATTGAGAGAAAAAGTTGAATATTTTTTTGTTGCACTGTTTATTTGACATTTTTACATTTTTTTCCACAACGGCTTAAAGGTGTCAATATATTCAGTTTATCTGACATTTTTCCCTGTGCAAATGCAAATGGGGAAAACGAGACCGAACAGTGGCTAAAGCTCCTAGTTAATCAGTCAACTTATCCAGTCAGACGACTTAATAACTTTTAAACCGCACAAAGCAGTTAAAAAATGCCAACCCCATGCACTTGGAGCGTTCAAAGTTAGTCGCAACTCGGTCACTTCCGCTTGATTCCTCTGCTCTGTGAAAACTTGTCCCACTGGGCTGCCAGTGGCAAAGTTTGCGATATCACCAAGAGCCACATCAATTGCCCCACCAGCTGGATGCCCGGATGCCTGGATGCCAAAGGGCCCCTCCTCCACTGGCATGTGCAACACATATTGGTCAATAAAGTGCGCTCAAAATATTTGCCACAACTTGTGCACTTTACCTATCACACAAGTTGAAGTTATTTCTGCGCCCTGCCCCGTCCCGCCGAACCCTTTGAGACTTGTTGTTAATTTTTGGGTAAATTTGCCAAAAATTCTCCACCCTCTGCTGCATTCTGTGCTGGTGTTGCATACTTCTGTGGCAAACTTTTAATTGATTCAATCGCCTCTGCAAATTTTCGGTTCGGTTCCGTTCTGGGGAGTTACTGTTGCCGAAATGTGATTCTCATTTAACCGAAAGTACTTTAACAGCGAGAAACTCAACTTGGTAATTCTATTGTCTCTAATATCTTTAAAAAAGGATACATTTTGTTTTTCTATTGTCTTCCCTTCATATTTAAAAGTTTACGTTTGTTTCCGAGTGCCTGGCATGTCCAGCATCTCCTAAATACCCAGCTGCCAGTCGGTTGTCACACTGCCACTAAAATTTTCGACGTTGGAAGAGGAGGAGGTGGCCTACTGGGTGCGTGTGGCTCCCGGCGTGCTGGTGAAATTAGTTAGAGGATTAAATTTGTACTTTAATGGGATTTCTCATTAGGTGGCTGTTCACGATTGAACCGAAATATTTGTTCGATACCACACGCACACCACACACTCCCTAGCCCAGACCCCTCGGGACTTTGGTCTCTAATAGTTGCGGGCCCCACAAATGGCAGAGTTTGCTGCCGGAGGAGCACCAGTTAAGTTCCAAAATGTATGCAAAGCAGCGTGTTTTTGGCTGGCTCATTAGTTTAGGACTTTGCCAAAGTCCCAATGGTCAGAGCTTTAGGGAAAGGAACTAGTTTTGCGATGCAGTAACCATTGTTTAGTTCCAAATAAAATCATTACCAAAAGTATCCGAATGAAGTGAACATGGTAGAGCCCCAGAAATCATTCCATTATCAAGAATACAAATAACTTTTACATTATACTTTTCCCTGGATTAGGGCTTTGAAATTTCCCACTTTTCAATGACGGCCCATTTCACTTAAAGGCCACAAGCGCATCCACATTTCAACGCCCAAGCCGCGAACTCGCATTCACAATTAACCACTTGGCGAGCCATAAATTTAACGCACACACTGGCAAAGGGACAACCGCATTGGGGCAGTGGGGAAACAGTCACCAAACCCCCGGGACGGAAACCAAATCATTAGCTAGAAAAATTGACCAGGCCAACAAAGGGAAGGGGTGGCGCCAGGGGGGCTCTCGGCTTTTATTGAATATTGCGCTGCTCCCGAAAAGGAAAAGGGCGGAATAAATTTCCATCAACTGCATTTTGCACAGTTTTGTGCCCGGCAAAGTCAACGTGACCAAACGCAGTTAAGCGACCACATCCGCCAGACTCCGAAACCAAAATAATTATGTAACCAGCAAAATATTACATAGCATATGTAGGCCCCACCGTACTGGCGGAGCTCCGCAGACCGGACACACAATGCAAACAAACCCGTCAGATTTTAATTCGTTATCTGTTTGCTCCAGTTCCTGTTGGTGTTTTACATTTTCTGCTCTATTTTTTTGTTATTTTGTTTTCTGATTTTGGGGGAATATTGTCGCTGCCGTGATTTGAAATGCGCTTACAGCTTGTCGAAATGCGAAAACTGGCTTTGTGTTTTTAACCAAACAAAAACATGCAACATGCTCCCACGGCTATGATGGAGCAAAAATATTATCCTTGCTCCAGCGACCGTTGTTTATCTGGCCTTTGCATCCAGTATTGTTAATTAAGGATTTCCCAAACAAACTGCGGGCTTTGTAATACATTTGGCTTAGTGATTTAATTAGATTTCGAAGGAAAGTCTCCCTAGAAGGCCCGCTCGAAAGGCGCTAAGCCTCTTAAATCGACTGCCTCGGTGATTAATAATGAGACGGCCATAAAGCTGTCCACATTCGAGGACTTGGCCAAGTGCGAATGCGATAATCAAGTGCAAGCGACCGGGAAAAACAACAGACACTGCATCTGACCGGCAATCAGCGATTTCGGGCTGATTAAAATCGCAGCCATTGCGACTGTGAGGGAGAAAATTAAAACCGACAATGCGAACGAGGCTCAGGCTGATGTATGGCATGAAAGGGGGCGGAACGGAGGCCAAATGGCTAAGATAACTGAACACCAAGTCATGACCATATCATCGAGGCAGGCCCCATAGAAAACAATTGCAACTGCCGGGTAAAAGCGAGGCAAATGCAGGACAATGGGCAGTGGGCAGAGGGCAGTGGGCAGTGGGCAGTGGGCAATGGGCTATGAGCAGTGCGGGTGCTAAAAAGTGTTGTTCACCAGAGCGTGGCAGGTGGCCCAGGAGGTGGAGGGATGTTGGAGGGATGTCCAGAGGAACAGCCAGCATCGTTCCCATGTGGGCGCCGTTACCCGCCGAATTTATGCTTTGTCCCGAAGCAAAAGCTGCGAGCAGCTCATGGCTGGCACAGGACCTTTTATCAGTTACACTGCCTCCCATAAGTATCGAACAAAAGGCAAAAAAACCTATGGAGGGGCTAGCTGGGATTGTGGACCGTCCGGAAGGGGACAGCTTATATTGCAGCGATGACAGTTGCAAGCATTCTCCGCCACCTTCCCTTTGAGAGGTGTCCTTTTCGACCAATACCAGGTACACCAAAAGAATAGTTTCATTAAAGGATTCGTAAATTTAATCTCTTAGTTATCCAGGATAATGTTTACCTTCGGCACCTCAGCAAAAAGAATAATACAACATTTTAAAGGCGTTGAAAAAATATTAAACGATTCCCCACCAGCCAGGCGGAAAGGAGCAGGACCCTCGCCCATCCTGCCTTTATTTTGGATGAGTTATGTGTTGCGCAATTAACATTTGTAATGCTGGCTGGCGCACACAGCATTTTCCCGCATTCTATTATTTTTTCGTCGGTTCTTTGGCAGAGCACTTAAAATTAAAAATTACAATTACATTTTACTTGGCAGACAGAAGCGGCCGAAGAATTTTTTGTAGCTCTGCGCCAGACCACTCCTTTGACCCTGTGCCCCCGAATGGGTCCTCGAGATGTCCTGGTGATATTTTATTTGCCACTTGCTTGGCCGAAAGTTGCCATTTGGCAGAAGCCAAGAAATGAAGACGACGAACAATACAGGCAGGACATAGGACACAGGTTTGCCATTTGTCCTCGCAGCCTCTATTTTTTTTGTGTTTTATTTGTTTGTTTGTCTTTGCCGGCCAGAAATTCATTAAGTGGCAAATAGACGCATTATGTTTATTTGTTTTTGGCGACTTCCTCTTACCAAGACTTTTGTTTTTTGGAATAACAGCGAAAATATTTTAAATGAAATGCATTTTCGCAGTGGCAGTTGCAGTTTTGAGAGCCCTTGGTGTCCCAATAAACCTCAATGGGCCATTGACCACAAACTTTTAATTGAATAAATTCAACCAATTTACATAAATTTCCATGCTGCACATCGAGGATCTCTGGGAAGGACGCAACGAGGAAACGGCGCTTTCAAAATGCCAGCGCTGTCATCGACAACAGAGGAAATTGAACTAATTATGTATTAGTTTGGCTGCCGGCTAAAAATTGCCACGCAATGCAGTCCAAATTGGCTTTCAAATGTCGCTCTCTGCCTAATTCTGAACACAAATCGGGTCTGCAACTGGCAGCCTGAATGGTGGTTATAAAGATGGGCTTTTAAAATGCATTCGCTTAAATGGGGAATGAAAATCGATTGAAAGGATTTGATTTAGACGGAACCATTTTTCAGCTTGAATTAGCAATAGCTTCAATTAGGCGAAAATGTTGCTCCATTCGCAAAAATATCCTGCCTACCCGCCTCTTCGCCTCTCCGCCTCCCTGGTGACCTCAATTTAGTCAGCCAATAATAAATAGCCATCGGGTTATTGTCCTGGTCCGAACAAAAGAGAGAAAAATCACATGAAAATTGCCGGCACTTGAGATATATAAACATACACTTCACATGAGATGGCCTTGGCATCATCGTGGGCAAACAAATCATTCAGGACGAGGAGCCGGGGACCTCAAGTTCATGAGGACCCATAAAAATAAGCCATTCGCGTCTGGAGTGCACGACTATACCATATATGAATGAGTAGATCGTATATTATGAGAAGACGGCACATTTAGCACACATTAATAAGACCGCAGAAACGTGCGACGAACAATGGCCGAAAAAAATCGGAGGAGGCGTGGATACAGCCTGTGTGTCCTGCCCAGAAATCGGAGGGGGCGCCGAGAGAAATCTTCGACACACGCAGTCACTCCCGGCAGCAACAATCACTCATCATAATGATGCTCAGACATCGGGGAAGGAGCTCAGGATGTGGCAGGACTCTGTGTCATGCGTGGAATTTTTGGCAGGAGTAAATTAATTGAATTCATTATGGCTGATAGATGCATGTGTATAAGCGAATATGTGCTAGAAACTGGCATTTAATCAAAAGCCCAGTGGTGTGTGCTTACATATTATATATTTTGGGAAAAGTTGGAGCTGCCAAATGAACTGAATTATGAACTGGCTCTGTTTATTGCATTCAAATGAGTGGAAAACTTACTTGAGCAAATCTAATCAGATTAAACATGCATTTCCAAAGTTTTGTATAATTATGGAATATTATTTTTTAACAAAGCAGTAAATTGAACCACTGTCTTTCTATTCATCGGATCTAATTGAGTTACCTGTAAGCAAGTTTGTTTAATTTTAAACACATAATTGACTTTCGATATTAAGGATTCATTCGAACCGTTTAAGCCTAATGGTGCTGGAATTTAACAAACTTCATCAATAAATTCTTTCCAGCCTTTTGGGGCTTCACGATGTATTTGCCATTCTGCCCACGACAGTTCGGTTGTTGTTCCGTATCAATCGAGAATATCCCGTATTTGTATTATATATATATCCCGAATATATATGCGATATTCTCCCCAATATCCATTCGATTCGGGGAGCAGGTTTGCCAGATACGCGCTTTATTATTGTTGTTACAAAATGTTTTCAATGAATATAAAATATGTGCGCAATATTAATTTGATTCGCCTTACCGTTCCTTTTTATTTTTACGCGCCGTTCGCGTGTGCAATTCCACTCGTTTTATCATTACAAACAAATTACAATAAATATTGTTTTTGAGGGCCAGGGGCTGTGAATGAGAGCAGTGAGGTGTATTTGAAAAAATTGCACTCATGTGGGAGCACTCTTTTTGTTTTTTAATTAAGTGACAGCACAATTTCCAGAATTCAACTTCAGGGTTTCAGGATTTTAAGTATTCCGTATCGTACGGATTTTAATTGCTTAATTTAAGAGATAGAAGGCCGCGTTTCTCTTAATTTCTCGCCAATTGGCATATCTTTGGCTAATTATGTATCTTTCAGCGGGCCACCCATTCTCCGATGAATATTAATCGAGTTAATTATCACGTTTTCGGCTTACGCCTGATTATTGGAGTTCTCTTCTGAATTCTGAATTGATTCACCATATTGTCTTTAATAATTGAGGAAAAAAATGTGTCCCCTGAATTGCCTTCATTAAGGTGAGGAAATGAAATTAAGCTGTGCAGATAGACTTTCAATTGGCTTTCATTTCGCCAAGGCAAACGCTGCTTAACCGGCTAAGAAAGGCCAACTTATGTGGGTCGTGTTGCTCTCAAGACACGAGATCTGGCTTTCGGGGAGGCTGAATGACGTGACAGCCTTTTAAGCGACGGGAAGCCCACCATTGTGCAGACATTAATGGGAGGTGCTGCAGCACCACCGGCACTTCAATTAATTAATTGCAATTTGCACGACGCACCAGAAGCAGACAACGTTGGCCATTAAATGCGTTTAGCAGCAGCAGCCGCTGTCGCGCCACGTCCTCCTCACTGGCTGGAGGTAACATTGTGTAAGATGCCAATGCGGCGTATACTTGATGTGCAGCATGGCTGCGCCCCGCCCCGCCCTGCCCCGCGCCGACCGAGCAACCGACCCCTCACTCTGTTCGCTTGGCGTGTTATTAACACCGCGTGAATCCAGCAGATGTCGGCATGCCCATAATGCATCCATGCAACGCTGTGCCACGCATAAATAAATGATGATGATACGGCTGCTGATGCCTCAAATAAGATTCAGCAACATGCACGAACAGAAGGTGTTTCTGGCAAGGGGATTATGCCTCCACCTGCCTGGGATTTGAGCTCCATAGATACTCACACTGACACCGATACATGTGCGATTCCCGGAGGGAGCTATGTGAGCTAATCGATGCTCTGATGCAATCTAATTAGACCCCAGGTGACTGCTCCTCAGCATTAGGTTAATTATCTAGTTGACCAATATCGGGGCTGGAAATCTTTGCAAAAACATCATGCTTTCCTTCTGCATTCAATCAAATACATATGCGGCATCGAAGAGTTTAAATGGCCTTTAAATTTCACCCTAATTACCACAAATCGCCCGCAACTAATTTAATAATAGCAACAAACCATAAGGGGTGGCGGGTGGCGTGCGGCTGGTAAATGGGAGTGGCAGCTGCATAAACTGGCCTCAATGGCCATTAAAAACTTCTCGTAGTTGGTATATTTTCCAGCACCAGCTCCCCCACCTTCCTACCCACTCCTCCTATGTGTACGTATATTTGCGGCAAATTGACGGTTTCATTCTCGGGCAACAGAGGAAACTTTCTGCCCAGGCACTCAAAATGGCTCGAAAGTCTCGACAACAATTCGCCAGAATCGGGTGGGGCTGGAACAGCTACCAAAGTGAGTGGAGGTAGAGGTAGAGGGAGAGGGGAAACACTTTATGGAGACCACTCGTAACCTCAAAGCGCAGACGGCATAAAACAATTGAACGTGGAACGTTTGACGCTAAGTCGGGCCGGAGTATCATAAAAAAATTAAGTGACACTCAGCGCAAAGACACTCGGAGAGGCAGTGATTAATTGGCCCTCGAGTTCCCTGCCGGGGCGACCTCAGCGGTATCATTAAAAGTTTCCCCCATTGGCCGGCCGGCTGCAGGCTGTCAATGTTGTCATCTTCATTTGGCATTATGATAATAATTGGGCCACGAACCAGGACCTGGACATCCCAACACCAGGACCTGTCAAGTGTCCAGGTCGGTGCCAAAAGTTAGGCCCGCCTGTCAGACCTCCTTTCCCAAATTGATGGCGTTAGTTGGCGCTCATGAATACGTCACAGAACAAATACGCATAAAAAGGCCACTTGATTATTGGAGAAAAGGACTCTGGGAAAAGTTTAATGAAATTTATATATAACACAGACAGCATGATGAATGAAGTTGTCTTTAAGGACGGCCTTTCCGGGGCAACCATCTTCACTGAAATTTGAAACACGTGCCAAGCAAAAGGGTTAAGAGCTGAGAGTGGTTGGATAAAATATTTGAAAAGGGTTAGGCCACACTTCCCTTCTTAAATTTGAAATTATATTTCAATTTAAAGCTTCTTAGAGCGGTCAAAGCCATTAAAGGCAATTTCTTTAAAACATACTCACACTTGTTGTGCCTGAGGCCAATCCGATTAGGAAAACTGCAATTAGAAAGAAATAAAATGGAAATTATTGAATTAAAGCCATTCTTTGTGTATTGTCTATAAAATTATTGTATTGCCTAACATCCCTGATTTGGTAAAAGCTTATCTTTCGGCGAATCAATCTTTGCAAAGAATTTGCATTTCATGTAATCCATTATTCAGCCGCCACACCACCATTATTAGGAATACATGTCAAAAATCGAATAATAAATCACAGGGCAGCCTCGTCGCACTTATTGCATAATTTATTGTCTAAGCCCGATGCTCTTTTGTTTTCCTCATACTTTGCATAGTTCCATTGCCTATTCTCTTTACCCGGAACTGATATTTTGCCAATTTGCAGCTTATTATAAGTTTTCCATTTTATGATTTTTTTTACCGATTGTTTCGATTTGCTTTTGCGCTTGATTAAATTTGCACTCAACTTTTCAAAGCTTCATTAATCATTTGTTTGAAAAGGAAATCGAAGGGATCGGAGGCGCGGAAAAAACGCTGAAACTTTAGCCTGAAACTTTATTGTAGTTGCCAGTGCAGTTGGCATTGCCAATAATAAAATTTACGCCAACACGGCGGCGAAGTGAAAGGGAAAAAATTATGAGTTTTTCCAGTGATTTGCCATTTCAGTAGAAAGCCACTCGCCCGCCCTCCCAAATCCCATGATTTTTGGTCGGCAGGAGCAGCTGTCCGAAGTATTTATGGGAGGAAGTTCCATGACTAATGACTGCGCCAGATCCAAAAGTGTTCTCCAAAATACAGAAAATATAAACAAATGAATATCAAATTTATAGTCTCGCTATTTTCAGCGTATTTTCAGAGAATTAAAAATTTAGAAAGTGAGGAGGAAAGCGGTTTAATTATTCCATTCGCTAGCAGAAGTGCATGTCGGGTGAATGAAAGTGGTAAATTCTCCTTAGTCACGTCCAAAAACACAAAGGCCTTCATTTATTCATCATCAAAATGGCGGTCGCGATGGCCAAGACAAAGGCCTGCCCTCCCTCTGATCCTTTCGCTTCCGTTTCTCTATGTATCTCGGAGTCATTTGTATCGCTAAGGCGGCGAAAGGATTCCAGCGACTACACTGCGAATTCAAAGCGAAACTTTTTCAAGCACAATATAAAGTACATCGAATATCAAGACTCGGTTTTAATTAAAGTTTCACCTACTTTCTGTAGAGATATTCCACAAATATTTCCTATATTTGGAAACAAATTTCTTACTGTATGGAGGAAGAAAAACACGAAGGACCGCAGTGACCAACAACCGCAAAGCCTCGAAGGCAGGGCTCCGGGAGGAGTTGGGAAAAGTTGGAAAGAGCATAGAATGGGCTTCCCTTGTTCATTTAGCAGTCAAACGGAGTTTGCCAGTGTGGAGACATGCCTGTCTCCGCTGGGTTTCCGCTTCCTGTGCCATCTGCAAATTTCATGGCAATATATTTTTGCAGCTTGGGCGAAGGAAAAGCAAAGGACACCAGTGGGGGAAGGCAACTTTACTTGCCGGGCAGCCCATCATCAGTCATTTTGTCTAAAAGAATATATTGCAATTAAAACCAGAAAATATGCTTTTACACTGGCCAACAGAGCTATAAGTTTGCCGCTCGTCCACCACTCTGGTTTCGGCCCTCTTTATTTATGAAGCGCAACACTTTTGGTGCCCACCCACTGCATTTTGACTGCAGAAACTTGGCCGGGAGTTGGGAGGATTCTGCTCCTTTCTTTCCGACTCATCTTCATCTTGTTGCTACTGTTTCTGCTGTTGGTGCTGTTGCTGATGCTGGTCCGCTGATGTTTTACTATCCAGCCAAGAGCAGCAAATTAAAATTGCTTCATTCTGGCCCTCCAAGTACGCTGTAAGTCACGCCTTGTTATGGCCGCAGCCGGACCTTCAATGGATAAATGGACGGATTTGTTGGTTGGTTGGCCGGGATGGTTGGAAAATGCTGAGGCCACTGCCTCGGTGGGCAGTTTTCAGCTCGACACTTTATAAATTATGTGGCTGCTGCTGGCGTGGGCTTTAATGAAATTTCCATCTTCCAACTTGGTTACAATTAATTCTTAACTATGGCTTCTAAGATGGGTAAATATTTTCAACTACCTTTTGAAAATAAAGGGCGTTTAAAGTTGAAAAATATATTCTGCACTAGAGACACATTGTTTAACAAAAAAAACTTTGCATAAATGCTGCTTATTAGAATTACGAAAATAAAACTACAGACGTCATTAAATAAGTTGCTACAATTACATTCAACTTTTAACTTTATTATCGCCCCGGGACAACCTTTATATGTACGTAGATATGTTTCTGTTTAGCTAAAATGTCACCTTGAGCTCGGCGAAAACTTGGCGCAACCTTTTCGCGGGTCTGCAAACTGGCAACAAGAATTTGATTACTTTTCATCTCGCAATTCCAGCCAGTTTGTGAAGCTTAAGCCATCTGCATCCAATTTGAGGGAGTTGTTCCTCGAATAAACCATTCCCATTTCCATTGCCGTTTCCCAGTTATCTGGTCACTCCTCCGCTGGCAACTGCATTTCCATAAGCAAAAGCAAAACTTTAAGTGAGCATTAGTTTGGCGTTGGCCCGAGTTGAATTTTTCATTAGAAAAGTTTTTATGCACTGGCAGAAAATGGGAGCCAACAGGCAGAAAACACCTGACCAAGGAATGGGGAGTGAGGAGCGTGGAGGAGGAAAATCCGGAGCCGGCACAAAAGGAAATGGAAGCTTGAAAGTCATTTGCCGCTTAAGAGAAATGTGTAACAAATGTTTAAAAGGCGTTTTTTGGGAGGGAAAACATGGGTGAACAAAAGACCGCGACTGAGAACTGAAAAGTGTGTGGGTGCTTTGGCAATTTTATAAAAGCTTTGCCAGTTATGCCAGAAATTTGAGTCCACCCGCTCCTCCACCCGCCTCCTGTCATGTCATTTGCCACACTTTTCACTCAAGACAATGAGTGTCATCACGGAGGCATCAAGTTTTCATAAGACCACGCATGCTGAATATCTGATGAGTTTTTCGGGGCAGGAGCAACCCTTCTCAGGAAAATAAGAATGCCGCCCCCTTATGAACATTTTATTTATATGCCGCAGCTTTATGAGGCGTGCAACATTTTGTCCCACAAAAAATGCTCTTAATAGAAAAATTTATTTGTCGAAATGCGAAAGTTTTGGCTCGCTTTTAATGAGATAGTCCGAAAGTTTGCTCAAGCTGAACGAAAACTTTTTATTCCTCGGCTCATCATTTGTATTTTCGATTAAAGTCCTCAAATAAATTCTTTATGCGATAAGGAGCTTTCCTTAATGGCCAAGTTGGTGGACAGGCGCCAATATCAATCACTCAGTAGGGTTTGGTTAAGTGAAGAAACAATTTCTACAAACAAGGAAAATTACTTTTAAAGCTCCGAGACACTGGGACACATGTAGCCCATACTTTGTAAAATCCTCCCCCTAGAAGTGGCAGGAGGAGCTCTCAAGTAGACTTTAAAGACATCCTGACATATGGGGTTTTTTTTAGAGACAGTGATGACAAAAAGGGTATCCAAAAAGCTAGATGATATTAAACAAACCTTAAATTTAAGTATAATTTAAGTTTATTTTTTTGTATTTAAGTGAAGTTTCCTAAAAACCCGCCAATTGGGCATCCTCGTTGTCCTTTTGCGAGCTAAACAAATCACATCAGGAGCTCAAAGAAGCTGCAAAGATACAAAGGCAACCGCCAACAAATAGACAGACGCACACAATGTGTGTTCCCTGACATGGCCGTTAAGTAATTCCATATTTTATTTGCCTTGCCAACAGCCAAATGGAAAGGATTGGAAGGAAAGGACTCCCGCACTCAAGTCTTTGAGGAAAAAGTCTCACATTTGTTTGCCGATTTCTCACGTGGAGGCATCCAACCAACGGAATCAGTAACCAACATTTTTGGGGAGCTCTGAAAACTTGTTTAAAGGGATTGCAATAAAGTGCCTGGCATATTGGGATTTGTCCCTTTTCCGTCTTCTATTTCTTACCTGCAAAAATTTGGCATTTCCCAAATGAAAAGATTTTTTTTGCCACATGCCAATGATGGCCCTAACCCTTCTCCCCCTGTCATCCGTCAGTCGTTTTATGTACAATTCCCTCAAGTGCTTTATTTGGCCAAAAAAAAAAGGAGCGACTCTTGCCCGTTTGGGGATCCGCTCACAATATCGTTAACTCTTTGGCTCCGGTCTCGGCCCTTTTTTTAAACTGTTGCATATAATTTATTGTAACTAAAGGTTAGAGAAATAAAAGATCGGGATTTTCATCTCCTGCCCCTGGTCTTTGTGGGTCTCTGGTGTGCGATTTCATTGAGCTTTTCTCTGTGTTTATTTTTTACTGAGCTTAAGATTTCGCCTTGCCGTTGGTGACTCTTCGTGGAATTATAAGCAGTATTAAGCCATGATTTGTAGATGCCATTAGTTTCGAGTTTTCTGATTCGAAAGCCATTTGAACGTGCTGAGGCTATTGGATCAAAGCGACAATAATATTGGCTGCCAAGCAACCAGGGAAATATTAGCTGGAATATTATTATTTAACGAAAGCCCCTCGACGACTTATGCATAATTAAAATGTCTAATTAGAAGTAATCACATTAAATGGAAGGACAGTAAAAAATATGTTGGTAAGGAACGGAATTTCCGAGGCATCATAATGAGAGCCTCGACTTGCCGCAATGGCAAAATTGTTGACATTAATTAAAATGTCATTTAAATGAAATATACAACAGTGCGGAATTTCAGTCTATTAAGGCGGGAGGATGCAAACAGCCGCCTTCAGTTCTTCACCACTCACCACTCGACTCCTGGAGTAGGCTCAGGAGAGCGGGGCAAAAAGGACACAAGAGTAACGAACCGAAGGACAACGTCTCGAGGAGGGGCGGCGAACAAAGAGCAAAAAGGGCCAAAGGGATAGCGAATGTGAAAGTCTGGGGAAATAGGGATATTAAGAAGGAGAATGCATGGGAAAAACGCTCCATTAGGGTAATGAACAAGTTAACAGGCGGCTATTTCTCATTTCATTCTTTTTATTGTTGCCGAGGGAAGAAGGAAAAAGGGCGGCCCAAAAGCAATTTCCATGTCCCCATGCTCCTTGAGCTTAAAATTTTAATTTCAATTGTTTTTCTTCCTTCCACTTTTGTGGGGCAGAGTGTCACGCAGGTCAGCGTCGAAGTCAATATGAAAATGTCGGCAAATAATTATAAGTAAATTAATGAAAATTGAACAAGCTAAAGAGGACGGAGGAGGAAAAAAGAAAGGCGGCCGGAGTCAATGGAGTGTGCAAAATGGTTGGCAATTTGTTGTTGAGCAAATAGCTTCATGGTCATTATGCTGGCGACTCATTTGCAAATGGCCAAGAGTCTGCTGTTGGCCTTTGCCCGAATGACTTGGCATCAAATTGGTTACTTTGTTTATCCCTCCCGCCTCCAGCCCTCGCAATCTGAGCCGAGGGCCAAGCTCTTTGAGCTGATTCAGCGCAAAAAGATTAATGAATCCGCCTCGTATCCGCCGCTCTCTCTGGTAAACATCTTCCACTTTTCCATCCACTTTGCCTTTGCCCTTGCCGTTGCCTTTGCCGTTGCCTTTGCCTTTGCCGACTGTCTGGACTTTCGTCGCCTTTGACTCTTATCCAATAAAATGAAATTAAATAAATTTTTGAGCCAAATCTTATTTGCGTATTGTCAGCTTTGTCATCGTCAATGGTACTGGTCCCGAGTCTCGCGTTCTCCTTGTTGTTCGATACTCTATTTATGAGGCCCCTCCAGCCACCAGAAAAGTGACTTTTATTTATGGCAATTGTTGGCCAACATTTTCTAAGCCATTTACCCTTGGACTTTATGTTCGTTTGGTTAGCCGTATTATCGAGTGGATTATTAAGTGTATTCTCTCTTGCGAATGTTTCAAGGGAATCGCACTTTAAAATGGACTTTAAAAATCCAATATCTGGCAGACTAGGAAGCCCTTGACTTTTTTATAAGCACACCCGGCGGCGGGTAACGAATGGCACGAAACAAATTTTAACTAAAAATATCAAAAAATCAATCCCCGACCTGATGAATATCCCATAGAAAATATCATCCGCCCTTAGCCCTTAGCCGCTGCCAAACTTTACATTCTGTACTCTAAATACTTCGGAAACAAATAAATCTATGGCGCTCTGGTGGGCGTTGTAAGTGAATTAGGGCGTGGCATATACAAAAAATTCATACGGCATGTGAAACATGGAAATATATTTTTCACCGGATTGATGAGTTTTGGGCGGATGGGGGGCGGATATGTTGCCATTGAGAGGATTTTAGCCTTTTAGCTGAACTAAACAAACGTGAAAGCAGTCCAAATGTTACCGCCCCAAAATGAATGTGGCCTAAAAATTCTCACATTTGCTTAACTCAATTAAATTGCTTGAAAATATATATATTCTACATGAATTCGGAAAGGATAACTTGGATTTTTTCCATTGCAATGGTTTTACGTTTTGTTCTGTAAATATTTGTAGATTTTAAAGCAATGAGGCAGAGAATTGTGTATTAGAAGAAATAGATTTTTAATGCTAATTTTTAAAATATTCATTAAATGATTTTATTTTTAATTAATTTAAAAGGACGCCTAATTAAAAATGAACCTGCGAAAACCACTTTTCATGTACAATATTCGTCTTAGTTCAGGAAAATGTCAATATTTTTCAAGAGAAGACCCACTCATGTGAAAAGCCCACACAAATCCTGTCACTTTAATTGAATTCTAATTTTTTTGGCTCCGATTTTCGGGTAACCACAAAGATGGGGAATGGAATGGAAGAGGAAATGCCTGGAAAGTCTGCAATTGATGTGCCCCAGGAAGGGGCGGATAAGTGGGAGGAAACCGCAATCACCACGCCCTCCAGCCGGTGGCTCATCCCAGCGCCAGCCCCTGTCCCTGACCCATTTGGTGGTAATACAAACGACAATTACAACTTGCCTCCAGTCGACGTACAAACAGACGAACCACAATCGCAGCTCGAGGAGGAACGAGGGGCTTTCGAAAGCGTTCTAAAAGCAAATCTGTGCGGTTAAACGCAAGTGTCAGCTGTCATTTTTGTGGAAAGAATTCGGGATGGAAAAAACGGAAAGAAATGCAGAAAAGAACGCTCGTACACATGGCTCTGATCTAAGTGGAATATGCAAAGGCAATAATTCTTGGAGCAAGTGTAACAAGAAAATAAGGGCAATGGCAGTTCGGGACAGACGTAATGAAAGCAGAGCTGCATCCAAGAGATGTCAGCATATGCAGCTCACTGAGCTCCTCATAAAAAAGTCCTGTACTTCAGTAAGCGACCAGAGAGCAGCGAGTTGGCAAGAAAAAAACGCAAAGCCGAGGCAAGAGGAAAGGCGTACAAAGGAGTGCGTGTGGCAGGAGAGGCGGAAAACGGATTTCCATAAGGCCGGAAGATGGATGGCAGTTTGCTTTTCTCGGTTCCTTTTTCGGTCTACCTTAGATTAGTTGGTTCGATAAGGAGCGACGAGGAGTTGATGGTCGAAATGGAGGCGGAGAGGGCCAACAAAAAGCCAGAAGACAAAGCTGCAGTTAAGTAACAAGCTTGCATAAGCGCATTGAGAGATTGCTTAAGCAAATTGAAGACAACTTTTTATGGCTTGGCCGGCAAAGGGAATCCAGAGTAATGGGAATTTGTTTGCCCAAATAGTTTTTGTCTTTAAAAAAAAGGAGTTATGCTATATATTTTCGTAGAAAAAGAGTCAGTATAATTATTCTCTTCCCGCCGGAGGGCCGAGAGATTTCCAGGAGCATTAGCAGAAAATCCACTGGCTAGCAAATGATCAGCCATAGACAAAAGCTGACGTACAACAGCTGGCTCTATCCTCGGCCTGGCCCTGGAACTGTCCATCTGTAATGCCTGCAAATCGCCTGATTATGGGCTTAAAGCCATGCAGCCACATATATCGCCAACTAGCCATCTGGACCAGCTTGACCAGCTGGACAAGCTGGACAAGGCAAGTTGTTGATGGCGAAGCGGAATATAGGGACAGAACACGAGTGGCTCCGTCTACTGCCGTCATGTTGAGTTGTGTTGCCCAGCAGGATTTGCATGGCATTGCTGAGTCCTTTGGCGTCTTTGCTTTTTATTTATTTTTTTTTTTTCGTGTTGCACGAAGACTCCTTGTTGTGACTTGGCGCTGGACTGTGTGGAGAAATCTGTGAGTACACTGAGGACGTTGGACAGGTCAGAGTTCTCAAAAGATTTTCGTGTAGCTTCCACTTCTCTAAAACATTTCTCAGTGCACTGCAAGGATGTTGTGTTTCTGGGAGCTTACTAAAATCATAGTCATGTCCATGAATATCCCTAACTGATTACATGCAGAAAGCTTATAAAAACAAGAGCACAGCCTGGCGACAATGACATAACAGCTGCTTGGAATGCTGGTAAATATTCTGAGCCCAGAGCTGTGATTTTCTAGAGAACTATCTTGGGAGCCTCAAAGTTTGTTGAAGTTGGAATTGTAACTATTGGATTCCTTCGGTAAACGTCGCTTTTCACGTTAGAATTAAATGAAAGCAATAAATTTACATGTCAAGAACAATAACATTTATTTGAAAGCATTAAGCCAATTAAACCGAGCAACTTGCAACGACAAAGCGAGAAACGCAACCACCGAGTGCGGCCACTCTAGGGCGAAACCACTTCAGCCACAATAACGCAGACTTAATGAACGCCAATTGGGTGGCCGCGACCACAACAAGTTGAAAATTATGCTCGGCAATGGCCGATGACAGCGATGAATGAATGCCATTGACAGGTGGTTGGTTGTGGGCGGGGGTCCTGCTGCTCCAGATCCTCACCAGCTCATCTCGTTTCATCACATTAAATTTTTGCACTCCACGAAGCAGTCTCTGCCCTCGTCTTTGTGTGCCATAATGCAGCCAATTAATTATTTGGCCAGGCTTTTGCCGCAGGCGTATTGACTGACAGCTGGCCAGGCTATTATTGTTCCCAGAGTGCGGCATATGTCCTGCATCCTGCATCCTGCATTCTGCATCCTTGGCGCATTGCGTGATTTATATTTTTAATATGGATTGCTTTCATTATGCATTTTTCACAATTTTCCACTGCCGCTGCAACTGCGCTTCGTTGTTTTCCCCTCCGGCATGGTCAGTAATTGTAATTTCTGTTGTTTAAAAATTTATGACCATCAATGGTCGCTCGAAGGCATCCTGCGCTGGCAGGATGGGGAGTGTGAAGTGGGTGCCAAAGTAGCGCAAAAATAATTGCATTCCCCTGCCTTAAGTTGCTTCGCAGTGCGAGAAAATTGAAATTGTATATGGGCTGGGGATACCACGGAAGGAAAGGAAAAGGATACGAAAGGCAAGGATCTGCTAGAGTAAAGTAAAATATATGTACATTAAGTGCAGTTCCGTGCAGGACAGTTCATTGCGTAGCGTGTCCTGTCCCCCTTTTCCGGTGCTTCTCGCCGTTTTCGGCCAGAGAAAATTGTTGATTTCAGCACATGCCCGATATTAATTAAGAAGAGACCCCGGAGATGAGCCGGCCTGAGCTGGAGTTTTTGGCCCGCAAAGGCAAACGGGGCCAACGGGAACTTAATCCACCCCGAGAAGTGCAGAAGTAGTGGCAACGATCCAAGCAGGGCACTCCTTCCTCCTTTCTCCTGCTCCTGTCAAAGTTATTAAGTCCTGAGCTGATTCGCTCACCGGATAAGCCGTTAGCAGTTAACATCATTAGACGTTCGCCAGGACGACGGGCCGAAAACTTTCTCCGGGGCAAAATCAAAATAAATAAAATCGCATAATAAAAATTGAGGTGCCCAAAGTTTGCGACGTGATAACTATGTATGTGTGCCGGGAATTACCGCCTCAACTCCGGAAATTGTGGGGCGCTCCGGCAGGGAAAAGCGTATCGCCGAAGGTAACTACGTGCGACAGGTGAGAATCAAAGAGAAAAAACAAAAATCTCAATAAATTGGCAGTAAGCACTAAGCAGACAATTACTTGGGGATTAGCGTCAGACTTAGGGAAAACTTGTTGGGGATCTGGAAACGAGACTCCAGGAATTATGGAGGATAAAAAAGGGGAATCGAAAATAATGATTCAGAAAATACTAAGACTTTAACATCGTTTATACAAAAAAAAAAGAAAATACATATTTTGTTTTGCGCAAGAGATGCGTTTATCTTCGCAAACCTTCCAAAGGCAATTCAATTATATTTTGGGGGATAGACTGGACTTGACCATTATAAATGCATTCGTGTCTGCGTCAAACAAAATCCTGGCCCCTCGAGGACACTCTTTCCATCCTGCACTTACTTATACTTCCAGTTTTTGTGAGTGGAAGACTATTTTCGCTCTTTATCTTGGCCATGACATGATTTATATGCAGCTATTTTATCTGCTATGCACACACAAGGAAGACTATTCGAATATCTGCTACGAAAAGGAGCACAGCTCCGGGTCTAGAGCCGAGCCAGGAACACAAAGCCTGCCGGCGAATCACCTACACGGACAGGACTTGGTGGCCTGCTCCTCGGTCGCATAAACTTTGCGTATGCACAAAAGTCCGTATTATTTAAAATATGCATAAATTGGACTTTAAAATTTTTGGGAGTGCCGAAAGCCAAGCCAAACAAGGTGCTACCTGCGGCAAGTGCAGCTTGTTTGCATTTTATCCATATATTACTGCTTATACTTTATACATATTTGTGTCTGTACAGGAATGGTTGTTCTGTTATGCAAACATGTTTTAGCCAAGGGCAGGACATTTGATGTCCTCTACACTTGAATAGGGAATATTACGGGGTTTCTTTCTTTAACCTTAAATCTCCTCTTTTGGTAATTACCTTTTTCGAGGCACAACTTAAAATTCCTGTCGCCGGGAAAGTTTATTAATACTTTTGTCATTCCCTTTCTGCTGGAAGTCGATTTTTTACATGCAACTTTTGTGTGTTTTTTTTCTGCCTACTTGCCATCTGTCTCTGCAGAGGCAGTCACGTGTTTTTGCGTCCGGGCGCGAAAAAAAACGCAAAGTTGCAAAAGCGCTCATACAGCGAACGTGTAATGTGAGATTCAGGCATAACTTTTTTCAAAATAAAAACAAATAGGAGCCTCCCCCACAGGACGGCAGACTGCAGTGTTCAAAAACTGGAGTTTTGATATTTTTGTTTTTTCCTTTGCTCAGGAGATTTCGGGATGTGTGGCATGGAGCAGGCGGCACACGGCAGATAGCATACGGCATATGGCAATGTATATACGACAACGCAAACTTTATGGCAGGTGGAGTCGGAGCGAAAGTGGGTGAAGGTGTTAGCCCCGGTGGCATGGCTTAACGGGAATAACAAAAGTTTCCTTTGCTCACTAATCCATTTGCTTGCCCCTCACGCATTAAATGCATTAAGTTTTCCGCTGAAACTTTCCTCCTTTGAATGCTTTTGTGTTCCTTTCTGCTCTGCTTTTCCATTCTTCTCTTTTTTTATATAATTGAATTGTATGGCATCTGGTTGCCGGAGGGCTGGGGGCGTGGCAGTAGAATCTTTGTTTACACTTGAAACTACTCGTATTTGCACACTACTTGCCAAGGGCAGGCGTCTCTTTCGTTGTGTGTCTGTTTCATGTGGAAAAATCTAATTACATGGCTTGGTGTTTAACTAACTCGGGGAAGCGCCGCCCAGACAGCTTCTGGTACGTGTGTGTTTCGCCCGTTTTTATTGCCGGCGTACGTGGCGTATGCGTAATATATATGTGCACCAAGGGCCTACGGGGCGTATGGGTGATGCATTAAGTGCTTATAATTGGAACGCACGACGAATGCGCGAAAGTAACGTATGGTGTTTACACATGACTTACAAATTGTTTACGCGTTCGGTTTTTAGCGCCGCCCTTGCAAGTTGCCCCTGCAGCTGCCACAGGACACACAGGGAACCGGACACACACTCGCACTGGTAGGTGGAGGCTGTTAATGGCTCTAGCTTCGAACTGCAGCTTCTGGCAGCATTTGCCTTGGCTTACCTCACCATATTTGTCAAGCACTTGAGCACGTCTCCGATTGTGGCAAGTAAGGGAAAGGAGGCGGGAAATGGCAAGCGGAGGCGGCGGTTGGTGGGTGGCGAAAAGGCAGAGGGCTGCAGCTGTGACTATTAGTGCCATAAGCAGAGATTAGACAGACTTAAAACGATCATCTCCGGCACAGAGAGAGGGGTTTTCCTGTAAATTGATTTTATACGACGACCGATGCGATTACCGATTTCATGCAAAGTTTGAGGCTTGCAACATTTTGTAATATATTCATAGACCTTTCCTAAACTTTCTAGAAAATCCCATCCATATATCAAAACAATTTAAGCCAAATTTAAATTAATTACAGGGGAGGTTGGCATTTTTCGCATTTTCTTTTTTCTGGTTGCTGGGGAAACTCGCGACTGCTCCGAGCTGGAAAATTAATTACATGCAATGGCAACAACGTCGCCGGCTGGCAGAGAGTCCTTGCTGTTTCCGGGCCCCTAAAATCAACACTCAAAGCAAACTTTGACAACTGGGCCTGGGTGGGGGGAGTCTCACCTTCCGAAGCAAAAAAAGTGTTTGGAAAATTGTAGAAGAAAGTACTCGATGTAGGTGATAAGTGGGTCGGTGTTGGGGTTGGGATTGGGCTTGGGGGTCTGCAGAAGAAACGAAGCGAAATGTTAAGTAAAAGTTGTCAAGTGTTCTGTTTACTTTACTTTCATCAACATTAGAAATCAATTAAATTCGTTTGATGCCGAAAGGGAGATCAATAAACATTACATCAAATGTGACTGACTCCCACCACATCCGCCGTAGACATTTTTATTGTTGCTCCACCGAATCATTTCAGCTCCAATGGGTCTCAGAATCAATGAATAATTTACCAGCCAGGGGAAGCTGAGACTTTTTTATTAGTTTAGATTTACAGCAAAAGTTTTTGTCTGGCCTGAAAAATGTGTTTCGATAAATTCAATAAAGAAATTGATTGAATTTGTGATCAGCCGCAAGCCTTTTATGCCACTTTCATGGCTTTATAGTCAATTAATTTTTATGAAAAACTGCATTTATTTGTTTAAACTGATTTGATTTTCAAACGCTTTCCATGTGCCTTTTAATGAATAAATATAATTGAAATTACGCCATGTCTAAGCTTACCAACAGAGTGTTTTTTCTGCGTATTCCCAATGGTAATCCGAGCTAGCCTGGAGCTTAATTAAAGCATTTATTTCACCTCCACTGACACAGTCACACCTCTGGACACTGATATTTATGTAAACATAAATTGACAAACACTTTTTGCGCGGCCACTGCCCTTAAATGTTTCAAAAGCATTTATTTATTTTTTATGACGGGATTAATTTATACTTGGCTATTATTTTAATGCATGCCCAATTAAGCGGCGCAGATTTTGTATATATATATTTTGTGTAATAAAACGGGCAATAGTGGACACTTTTATGCATTTAAATCGCCGATTTATTGCTGTTCACGGTTTCAAATTTTTCCATTTGCTATTTATTGCATTTTATATGCACTCCGCCATTTTGTTGTCAATGAAATTTTCTTCGCTTTTTGCCATTTGCATTTTTGCCATCCTGATCGAAGGCAATTTTTTTTCGATTAACATGGATTTAGGTCAAATCGGGCCACCGCTGTGATTCTCTATTAAATGTAGTTTTTGTATAGTAATTTTATTTGATAAGCATATGCTTTTTTATCTAATTGGAATTAATTTGAATCATTTGTTCAGTAATAAAGGCATTCATGATTTATGCACAATTCTATTAAAATTAGTTTGACTTTTTCTGCAAACTCTCCGATTGAAAATTTTGATTTATTTTTAAATTCATTGACTATACACTCTTTTGTTAGGGAATAATTTGCTGCTGTTTGTTTGGCAATTTATCGAACACCATTTATTCATTGAAAAAAGACAATGTTTTTCATGAAATAGTTGTGTTGATTTTTTGATTCTGGGGCTTGACTTGATTGTTCCTTATCTCCTCTGATGCATTTGTTAATATATTTACTTTTGATGCACTTGGTTCTGCGTTCAGTATTTATTTATAATCGCTTTCGAATTAAACTTTAATTTATTATCCACTCAGCTCTTGTAGATTTTGATTAAATTGAACTTGGAGTTGCCAACGAGTATTTGTTTTCGGGGAAATACATTTGATTTGTTGGCCACTGCTCTGGGTTCTGCCGCCCAAAGCTAATTAGCAACTGACGCGGCAGCGCCTCCAACTTATTCCTGGGCACAAAGCACACAACCTGGCCTGGCCAGACAATTTGATTTCGATTGCGACTGACAGGACCGTCAATTATGGACACTCCACTTAACACCAATTGCTGAGAAAACAAACAGGACGGGAGTGTGCCGGTAAATCACGACGAATTCACGCGATTTGGTGCGAAGGAGTGCCTGAGGGAGGACGAGGTCCCAAGTCGAGGATCCTGTGTGTTGTGCTCGGTAACAGCAACGCCGCTTGACTGACTGTCTGGCTGGGATGCTGCTGTCGGGGGCCATCCCAGAAATTTCTTGGTCAATGTTAACTCTGGCAGCCGAAGTTCGAATGTTTGTGGATCCTGTGTGGGAGTGCGCATGTCCTCTCTTTGACACACTTTTCGCATTCATATTGCTGTAGGTTAGTGCCTCCACAGAAGTCGAGTCGCCTTAAAGCCATCGAATCGAAGGCAAAGGGCTTGTGTTACTTAATATGCCTGACACCTTTGGCAGGACTCTGGACTTGGCAAAGCATAAATGATTTATATCGTGTTGCCGCAAGTTTTCATTCATCTTTAATTCAGGTCTAGGGTCGGGGGCCTGGTGTTCTGGGGTCTATAGTCTGGGGATCCTGCCCCCAATGCATATACTCACGTCTCGCCACATTAAACTGCAGGTCAGTGTGATTTGGCCATTTGTCTGGGCGGTCGCATTTCGGGGCCAAGGGTTGGCTTAGGGTTTCCTTTGGACAGCTGCAAATTCATTTATGTTAATTTCGCTTGGTTAGACTTCTCGGCCGCAAAAACCAGAGTCGGCTCGGGGTGGCAGACACACATTAACCATGGGGCTGCTTTATGTACTCTGTCCTGTCAACACACAACGTTGCGTATGCGTTATTTTAATGAGGTTTTTCTTGCGCCCCGAGGATTAGTTTTATGATTGGGCATATTAGTCAGGAGCCCTTCCATTGTGTGTGCTGTGTGTTTGGCCATCAAATGCTTAATTATGCGTACAACGTAATTCCTCTCAACATAAAATATTTAGCACAGACGATTGGGCCTTGACATATTGCCAAAGTCAGAGGAGAAGATGGCTTTTCGGTATTAATTGCAAAGCCTCTCAAATTCGCACTTTAATGGAGCACTCGGCTGAAATAATTGATTATATTTCGCCCAAGTTGGAGCCTTTTTAAGGCTTCACCTTTCTCCAAATGAAATACAAATCCGTTTCAATTCCGCCTCGCAGCATTCCGCTAAAATGCGCATTCATAACTCAAAATGGCAAACTAATTTACGCCAGACTTATTATCTCTCCGCTGGCAACATGTTGCCTAGTCCACGCGAGGACCTCTCCCAACACCAGGACCCGCGGGAGGCATTGAAACGGTTGGCAACGGCCACTTGGGCGGGGGCGCAAATACATTAACAATCCGGTGCACGTCGAGACTCCAGGGGGATTCAGTGGGGCGTGGCAGAAAAGCCGGGCTCGGGGGCAGGACTCGTCGAATAACACATCCACCTGGCAATGAGCAGACAGTCACAAAGACAGACAGACGGCGACACCCAGACTTGCTGCTTCGGATACAAATACAGAAACAGATTCCAAAACATGAATGCAGCTTCAGATACCCAGGTATGGAGGGACGTTTACTTATAAAGAAGAGGCGTGGCAGAGTAGAAACGTTGCCAAAAAATGGGAAAACGTTAAATAGTTTCAAGAGTTTTCCTTAAAATATGAGTTCTATTTTGGATTCCTACCATTTTGGGATCCCCCTGAAGCTTAAAGTGTATGAATCCTTTATAGCTAAGGACATTCTTGAAGGATTTACTCCGCTCCCCTATCTGGGGGCATACTACGAAAATAGTTGTTGCAGCCACGCATTCACCTGCCAGAGCCGCGTGGGTGTTTTGTCATTTTAACGCCACGGATGCCACTTGGGCGAGCTGTAAAGAAGAAAAAACAGAAGGATAATGCCGGGCTAGGCTCAACCCATTCCCCGGACCTGGCTCTTGGCTTTATTTACACTTGAGCGAATTGTTGCGCATTTGCAAAGCGACGACATCGTCGGGGACACGGACTTGGAGCCAGGCAAATGAGTGTCCTGGGTGGCGTGTCTGGAAACAACAACAATGGAGGCAGTGTTTCGTCGCCATGTCTTGATGAAAAGGTGAAAGCATCTGGGGCTGCATCAAATGAGCTGCCGTTTGATTTTCAATGGCATGTGTCTGCCTCCAAGTCTGTGACATGTCGCGTGATTTGAATTCAAGATGCTATCGCAAATGTGCATTAATTTGTCAGGCCTTTGGCAAATGTGCAACTAAACCCGAATTTCTCTCCGACATCTGCAAAATGCGTGAATAATAGCTGAGTTGGACGGGATTGGCAGGGTGACATATGGAATTTCTCCCCAGCTTTGATGAGAAATGTTGCGATTATTTAGGGATTTAAATAGCAGACCATGTTGTAGAGCCAACTAAGCTGGCAGGTATGAAACAGAAACCAAATTTAAGCAAATAAACATTATACATTTTCCCATTATACATAAGCGTAAGCAGCTTTTCCACTCTCAAGGTATTGCTTTGTTTTTTTTAGTGCGCTTTCCGTATATCATTATCAGGAGCATTGCATACTAAAATTGTGGGTTTATGACCTGTAAAAGTTCTATCGTGTTTTCCCTCTTTTTTCCCATTATCTAATTTTTTATTTTCAATTTTTCCACGCTCTTTAATTCTGCATATTTCCCTTTTGTACTTCAAGCAGGCAATAAAAATATTTTAATGCAAGGCTCCCCGGCCACTTGAGTTCGCTTCTCCCTTTACGGGTGTGCCCATTAAAAGGGCTAGAAAGTACGTGAACGGGAATAAGGACAACAGACCCCGCACAATATATCAAAAAGGTAAAAACAAAACGACGGCGGCCACGCCATGTCGAATTTTTCCTGAAGTCCGGCCAATGTAAATGGCCAACTTGGACGCAAACGTGGCCATAAACTAATTGAATATTTTAGGGCATTATCTATGCCATTTATTGTTTGAGTTTCGCCTGGCCGGGTTTCATTTGCAGCTGTGCGCTTTGCTTTGCTATGTTGGGTGGGGGGTCCTGGCCGAGAAGGACGAGATGTGCCCCATAACGAAATCAGCGCCGGCTCCTGATTTTATTTATTTATTTATTCGCCGACTCCCTCTTTTTACTACTTTTGGCTCCTTTTAGTTCCGTTCCAAGCTGGTAGCTGGTAGCTGGTAACTGGTAATCTGTTTGTGTTTTGTTATTTCTCGTGTATAATTTTTTCCGGTCCGCCTCCGGCCTGGCCTTCTGTGATATCCAGGATTCCTCCTCCATTTTTCTTGGCCGCTTTCATCTATTACGCTTTCATCATCTGGTAAAAAGACTTGGCCACCTTTTTTAGGATGCCTGGAGTTGCGTTCCCATTTGTTTTATTTTCTCAGATATAATTCCGCTTGATTTGATTAGGCTACTTTTTACATGTAGGACATCCTCCTCCAGAAAGGAACGTTTTTTTATTTAATAGGATGCTGTGTCTTATTTCTTTCCGTGTAGAAACTGATTCTTTAAGAGCGCTATTACACAAACAAAAAAAGAGAAACCCCAAATGTAAACAAGAAATCATTTCAACCGATTGCAGTTAACTGCTTTCTGGCAGCTGCCAGCGGAAAAAAAGTGGCCAAATGACATTGCAAAAGGCTCAAAGCTCTTGCACCCGGGGAGATATGGCCACGCAAAGGACAAATGTTGCTGCAACTTTGCGTGGAATGATAAAAATGGCAAAGGCAGCCGTTTGGGCCAGCAGTGGCAGTGTGGCAGTGGCTGCTACGGAAAAAATTGGCCCAAAATCACTGGCCCGGGCCAAGGGAGAAAGTTTCCTCAAAAAGCAGCGACCAGCGCCAAAAATTGTGCTGCAAAAATTGCATTTAAGGTATGCAATAAAATGCCATGCATACATTTTGCTCTTGTTGCTCCTTTTGGCCTGGCCGGGCCAGCGAACAAAGGGCTGGGCCAAAGGCAGAGGAAAAACTCCATTGAGGCACAAAATAAGATTATTAACATTGTTAAAGCGAACGAGAGCATCCTGGGATGCTGGCTAGCTGGAAAGCTGGGCGTGCGGACTTTGGCATTTGGCGCCCTTATAGGCGAATCCTAGCCGAAGCCCCTGATGATTGGCTCTGGGCAGGACAACAGCAGGATGCTCCCCTTTTTTACCAGCCGGTTGAGGTTGAGCTTGAGGTCCCTTCACCGATATGCGGAAACTGTAAACTACAAAAAATTTATTTAAGGAAGCTTTCAACAGCCACTGGACCCAAAACAACAACAACAACCAAAATGGCAAACAATTTAAGAAAACCATTTGTTGGCTAAGCCCTGAGGGTGGCAAAAAGTAAAAAAATAATATACGTAAGAAAGAACGGCGAAGTTTTAATGGCCTTAAAAGCGTAATGGGTCTGAACTTGAACAGACTTCCATGAATCATAATTAATTATAATTTTTTCTTAATAATTGTTAAAAAATAAGCTACTAATAAATAATATTATATTTTTAAAACTTTTCTTTATCAAATCAAAGGACCTTCGTCAAGGGCAAAGTCAACCAGCAAGCCTGGAATGCAATTGCAAAGAGTGTGGCAACAAAATGACAAACTAACAACATTTCGGGGCAACACCCAGGACTGACTTTCGGTCCTAGTCCTGGTCCTGGTCCTGGTCCTGGTCCTGGTAAGACTTAGTCTTATGGCTGTGCAGCCTGAGCCGGGGCAACTGATAACTTCCGCCCAACAACAACATCATAAACAGCCACTTGGCACAATGAAATAGCTTCTCCTTCGCCCTTAACCCCTTATCCTCTTGGCTCCTTCCGCAGGACTTGACTTGGTCGGTATATGCAAAGCTGCCAAGATGATGGATGGAGACCATGGGCTTGCGATGGCCAGTTTTGATGATACTTCGTTTGCTTCTACTTTTTGCAACCATAAATTGTCCGAGACCTCGGATCAGGGACAGGGACCAGGAGGGCGATAGACATGTGTCTAAGTAGTATCATCTCTGTGCATGTACCTTTAAATCTTTGGGTTTTACGCTCAATATGCTTGATCCTTTGGCTACCAGCTACCAGCTTTCCCTTTCCCCTTGCAGTTTCCATTGTCATGGCCTCGAACAAGGTTCATTTGTTAGTGTCGCTGCTGCACTTGGCTGCTGCTGCGGCTGCGGCTCCCTCGTCCTTAGACCAAGTCTTCCACATCCTTTTAGCAGGACACACACATGGCCTGGTTAGCAGGGCCACATCATCTGTTCGGCTCAGGCCGCAAGTGCTCTGCGATTTAGCCAGGCCGACAGGGGCCGCTTAATTATTTGAGGCTATTAGCCGTAATCTCGTCATTGGGTGGATTGGCCGCATGATATTGATTTTAAAATTGAATAAATTGGATTAAGTTGATGTTCTAATATGTAAAGCTTCACTTTGAAGTGATTTTATTGATTTAAAGTTAACGTTTGGAAAATTTCAGGCCAAATACAGAATTTAGCTTAGCTATAGTTATAAAAAAGAATATATGTAGCTTCCTTCTATACAAGTCTAAAGTTATTAGAGTATTTAAGCATCGAAGCTAGCGCTTCCTTCTCTTTTGGTACAAAATTGT
Organism: Drosophila varians; assembly: GCA_018150405.1. NCBI lineage: Eukaryota > Metazoa > Arthropoda > Insecta > Diptera > Drosophilidae > Drosophila > Drosophila varians. The sequence goes on from JAECWK010000125.1 coordinate 6,221,008, forward strand.
CTGTTGCTATTTACGAAGCCGATCTCCTTCTTGGCTTTCAGTTCTTTGAGCTTTCCTTTGAGCCTTTGAAGGCCCTTTGGCTCCGGCTCATATAACCAATTTGTATCGAGTGTATCTGCTGGTTACACATTAAAATCCAATTAATGTAAATAAATACAAGAAACAGGCAGCCAGAAAAAAGGAAATTAAGCAAACAGGCGTGTGCGTGGGTTCTTTTATTTAAAATTTGTTCTTGATGTCAAAGGAGAGACGGGCACGGAACACCACATGTGTGCCCTCAATGCAATTAAAATGGCTTTTGTGCGGCGTCCGACCACTCCCTGTCTTCTCCTCCTTGTTTGCTAATGTTTAAGCCAAGTAAAGCACGTTAATCTGTTGCAATGTGGCCTGGACCCCACACACACACACACACACCCACTCGCACTAACGCAATTTGCTTGGCCATTTCCCTCGCCATTTTTTCCCGCCATCTTGTTGTTTTCTCCATTTCCTTCACTTTTTTTCGTGGCCAACGAATGGCAGTGGAAAACGGCAGCCGTTAAGCAGTTTCGCCTCGTTTTTCATGGCAGTCCAAGATTTGTTTGTTTCTCTATCCTCAGACAACTGGATGCTTACCCATGTGCGTGCATTTTTTTTCTTCCAAAAATACTTAATTTGAGCCGTTTGAGGAGTTTATTTGGTCACTTTTGACTGAGTATCCTGTGAATTAAAGCATAATAAAAAACAATTATATTGTTTCTAGCTTATTGTGGGCTTAAGCTTGTTCAACATTTGCCCTTCACCCTGAATACTGCCTTAATAATTTCTACAAAATATTTTTTTTTAATAGAGCATTTTCAAGCCGCTCTCCTTCGCCGATTTTCCGGCACTTTCTTTGATTCTTGTTTCCATGCTGCGCTTTTCCCCGCCTGCCAAGTGAAATTGCTAACGGAATTAGCACACCAACAGCCATGCAGGGACTCAGATTCGTATCCTGATTCCACTCCAGCTGGAGTCTCTCTTGCCAACGCCATACTCCTGGTCTGGTCTAATGCTTTCGCTTTTATTTTTTTGGCCCTGTTTATTTGTTTGTTTCACGTTGGTCTCCGCTATCCTTTACAATTTCATTTGCTGCCCGGCTGTACGTTATCTCCCTCTTGTTTTTGGAGCCCAATCCTGCGCTCAATCCCGGAGTCTTGGCGGTACTTTAAAGCCTTCATGCATATTTAAATATTATGTGGCCATTGGCCAATGTGCTCTTCCGAGAGCCCTAATGTTATGTGCAGATGGCATAATTGATTAGATGTGAAGTGCTTATAAGCGATGTGGCTTTTGTGGAGAAATAGGAATGGGTACAGGAAGTAATGTAGCTTAAAAAAGAAAGGAAAGCAGGCATTCCCCGTCTGACAGGACATCCAGCTCGCAAAAGAGGCTTCCATTTAACATTTTGAATTGTCCCCATCAGGATTATTAATGTTTCCAACTTTGTTCTTTAAATTGCATGTTGTTTTTCCAGTTCCTGAACTGACTTTGATTTTTCCTCCCCTCTGTCTTGGGGCTCGCAATGAATTTCGCGAACTGTTTGTCATTTCGCAGTGGCATGACACGAGGACAGCGTCAGCAAGGACATCGGAAATGGTTTCCCAGGCCCACGGATGCAGTGTCTCATCCCCCACCATGTGAGCGACAGGATATGGCTGCTCCTGGTCCTCCGCCACGACTGTCCAGCTTTAGTTTGAGCCAAGCTGCTTGTTATGCACGCGCTGATGAAAGACGGGTTTGGTTTTTTCTTGCTTTCGCCGTTCCTATCCTGATGTTCCTGATGTTTTGTTTTGGGCCCAGCTCGGGCTTACAACAATGTTGGTTTGTAGTTTCTGGGCGGCTGTCCCAGTGCTGCCTGCTGCTGTGGCTGTTGTTGTTGGCAATCAAAAGCATGTTTGGCCAACAGCTGGCATGCGCCATTCATTCATTGTACGGAGCCGTAGGGCAGGCAGTAGGACGGCCAGCCGAGTGCAATCATTTTTATTAATTTTACCCAAAAGGGAATTTATGTTGCTGGCCGCTTGTCCTTCCGGTCATTAGTTATGTGGCCAACCGGAGGACTCCTGGCAAGGCCAGCGGTCCAGTAGCCCATATATGCAGATCTCACTGGGCACTAATTGGATATTTTAATTACATTGGGCAATAAACGCGTCGAAGTACTCCCCGAAACTGCCAAATAATAACGCATAGGAAAAATAAAGAAAAAGTTCCACAGATCTAGTGGGAAGACACTGGGAAAAATCAAGGATACCGTAAAAAGGTGGGCGCTTTCCCAGAAAAAGAGCTCACGAATTATAAAGACATTTTGTTTCTAGAGAATCATTTTAAATATGAATGTGGTTCTTGGATTATTTCCCTCAGTGAATTATCCGCCATGTAATTTGTTTGCATAATAACAGTTTGCCATCATCCGCTGTTGCCACTTTTGCGGCGATGGTTGTTGCTGCCTCATCTGTCTGCATATTTCAAGAGCTGTTCAGCTGTTCAGCTGCTCAAATTCACAGGACTCCTCATAGGAACAAAAAAAAAAGTGGGAGAAATGGCATCCGGGCGGGGGATAGCCGAAGATTGATTGCCTTATGAATGCGAATGGATACGCATACGAAATGAAATCTAGAATTATTACGTCAGAATATATCATGGCTTGATTGTGATTGTGATTGCGCCATGCCACCAAATCCCGGCTAGAAATCTGTTTATTTTTTATTCCAGTCTGGTGTCGGGCGTGGTGGCGAAATATTTAAAAATGTCAACATACCCGGCCGTTATGCCTGTTTTCATAAGCGACAAAGGCAAAAGGAAGACAACAATGTGATGGCGTCTCGTCGTGTGACGTTTTGTAATGCTGAAATGTTCAAATAGCACCACAGAACCACCCAACCACCAAAGCCTGGCCCGGCGACAGGGAATGCACATTAAAAAGCAACAATAACGAGCCGGTTGGACACAAAATAAAAAAAATATTCAACAGAAAAACACGAAGGACGAGGATATGCCAAGGCAGAAGCATATTCTTTGTCGTTTGGCGGGGGGGAACAAAAAATTCCGGAGAACATAGTCGTTAAAACCAAATGTGCTGATTTCCTTAGTGCTCTTGGCTCCCTCCAGATCCCACAGCCTTTGCCCAGGAGGAGTCCTTGCTGAAGGGACTTGCCCAGAAACAGACAGAAGCGATAAACTTTTTGTATGAGAATTAATTTGCGCTTTCTTCTCTTGTATTTTGTTATGCTTTTAGTCTTAATGGCCATAAGTGGGCATATTTTGTATATGATCTGCAGCAGGTTTGACTAAATAAAATTACTTTGTCCTTAGTAACACTTGCTCACTTTAATCCAAGGATGTTCCCAGCAACGTCATGAATAAAAATTGACTGAAAAAGTATATATATTTGTCTATACGCAGAAGTTATTTCAAATCAATGCCCATAAATTGCCTTGAATTATGTTGGCTTTGAACTAAAGCGAAGTTGCTGACTAGCCCAGTTGCTATCTTCTTTGTAATTGCCAATAAGTTAATAGATGGACTGGTCCGCAACTGTGCGGGAAAAGTAAAGAAAGCGAATTACGCTTATCGCTTGAATCGCAGACCCAAGGAAAACACTCAAAAACACGCCAAATTACACACAGAAAGAAAGCGACAAAGGCCCCGCCCCGAAAGCGACAAAATGTCATTTGAGTGCCATAAAAGCAAAGTAAATAAGTAAATCAGGAGTCGACCAAAAATTATCTGCAGCTTAAATAAATTTGGCAGAAAAGTATCAAAAGCGGGGGAATGTAAAGTTAAATGAAGAAGCAAACACCTGAGAGAGAAATGGCCAAAGTTCCTTGGCAGCCCATCTTTCAAATTTAATATCTAATTTAAATGTTGTAAATAGCAGCTCTGTGTGTGAGTCGGAGAGGAAGGGGGGAAGTGGAAGTGGATGTGGGAGGACAGAGTGTGGGGCGGATTTTGTGGGGTTGTTAGGAGTGGCCACTGGACTTTGTTATGCAAATGACTTGCTCTGCCCCGGCGCCAGAATATTCACACAGTTAACACCAGGGCCGAGGGGGCGTGGCAAGTACGGAAGCATATCTGGTCAAAGAGCCGGGAGTGAAGCCTGGCGTTCCACTTTTTGGAGCTCGAGACTCGCACAGCCGCCGCTGTAAATATCATTAACGTGATTTTAAAGGCGGCTCATAAAACAGCCAGAACGGGATAGCGTTATCCTGGTGCGAAACAGGAGCGGCTCGAGTGTCGGAAATTTGCTTTTAATTTTGCAGCAGGCATGGGCGTGGCAGCTATTCCTAAATGGTTTTTTGGTTAATGCAGCTTCCTTATTTTTATACCTTGTTTTTTGTAGCGCCACGCACCTGCCATTTATCCTCAGCCTCAGTCTAAGCATCGGCCAGGACATGAACAAAGGATGCTCTTTGTGCGCATATTCCAGCTTTGTAATGCAATATCCGTTTATCTTCGGCAGGATGTTTAAAGACTAGACTAACAAGACGCATTAAGAGACAACAAGACGTGTCAAAATCTTTAACCGACTTATTCACAAGGTTTGCTTTCAATTAAAAGTTTATATGGAAGAGCTTTAAATAAATTTCAAGAAAGAATATAAAAGATGAAGAGAAAAGAAGACTATTTTCTCCAACAAAAGCTCCGCTCCATCTCATTGCAAATTTATTGATTTAAAGCACAAAAAAATGGCTCCCCAAAGAGCGAATAAAAATAGAAAATCTTCCCACTTGACAGAACAAATCAAATTATGGCCGGAGATCAAACTCACAGCCAAAATCAAAGTAGTCGAAATTTGGTCGTGACATTTCCTTAATGGCTGCAAGGGGGCGTGACAGAAATTAGCTTAATTTTTAATGTGGAAGGTCTCGATCTCAGAGGCTGTTGGTGTCACAGATGTCTCATCGACAAAGGAAGTGAGGAATTATCCTAGACTTGGCAAAATATTTAACGCACTTTATGAAATAATTCAATTTAAATGGCCCCGCGAACATTAATTAGTCTGCAAAACCAAAGCCTGTCTAAAATTAGTCTAAGCAAGTTTGGCCAACTAAACTTCTTGGCAAATCGCGACATCAAAGCGCGTGTTTAACTGATAAAAGGCACTGGTTGAGGCGTTGGAAACTTCCTGAATAATTAACCGAGAGCATCAAATTACATTACATTAAGTGCTGCCGGTGAAAGTGTTCCGCCAATCTTTCGACCGCCACTCCGCCTCCATTGTGGGCGCGAATGAATATTCTCATTAAAATTACGCGCAGCTGTTGGCTGTTTCTGTTTTTTTTTCTTCTTGTTGTCGTCTGGGACATAGGCCAGGACCTGACCAAAACCAGAACACAGCTCAGAGAGCCGGGCCAGACAAGCCGGGGACACCAGCTAGCCTTTAATTTAAGCAACAGCAAAACGATTTTACGCAATTGTAATGGCCGGAAATGTTGTTGAAGTGTAAAACGTGACTCCTCCTTGTCGGCCCCGGTCCCCTCCCCAAAAATATTTAATGCCCCAAAATATAATGTTCCCGAAGCACGAGCCAGCCAGGACACGAGCATGGAAACGCTCAACTTGGCCCAGTTACAGCACTTACAGCATTTGAATGCAAACTTTTCTCATATTTCATTTGCTTCTAATTAACTTAATTTACTTGTTGGCCAAGGCAAACGAATCTCTTGTTTCTGCTGCTCCATATGTGAGTGGATGGCCAACGATGGCAAAGTAACAAGTTTTGTCGTTTCAATTATGAAACGAACAAAACAAACTTGTCGTCTAGTTAATTATCCAAATACCAGAAAGGTGAATTATGGCACAAGGATTCGGCAATTAGTATAACAAAAAAAAAAAGCTATTTATAACCCTACCCTACCTTGATAAAAATCGACTAACCTTTCTGAGTGCAACACCTCCAATCAAAGTGCATCTTTTGTTGCCAGATTCATGCGCTCACATATGCCACGGGATATTGAAACTGATACCCCAATGAGGCAATGATATTCAATTTGGTTAATGCGATTTTCAGCTTAAACGCAATTATATTCAATTTGCCCGAAATATTACGTACAATCCGATAAAGCCAATGCAAAGTGACAAAAGAGCCACTGAATCCGCGGGAGGTGGGCTTAAAAAAGGATACTGACAGTGGCAATGGAAGGGAGACAGTAGAGGGAATCGTGACCTACATGAGGCCAACTTGTCAGCCCTATCCTTGCCATCCCCGGGCTCCTTCCCTTTTGTCACTCCACATCCAACCGACTGCCACAATAAATAAACAATGGGAACAAAAGAAATCCAATAACAAATTTTTAAACAAGTGTTAACGCTACCTGAGCCCCGTCATCGTCACGATGGAAATGGGAAAAACAACAGCATAAATATACACAGAAACACGAAAAAAACAAAGAGGGAAATGCCGCGTTTTAAATGTGGAAATGGGAAAATGCAAGTACATAAAGTGCCAACCGAACTGACCAGGAAGCCAGGGATAAGCCTTCCCCACGATCGGGGCATTGCCAGTTGGTGGGACGAGGCAAGGGCAAGCTCTGTTGAACCTGGGTATTGTGGTCGGCTCTGCGTTTCTCCCATGGCGTTAAGTGCTATGCCAAAAAATATGCAAACAAAAGCCTCTCTTGCCACATTCGAAGCCACATTCCCATCCCCGCATCCCATTCAGAAGGACACTCTGTCCCGTGCGTGAGTCGAGTGCGTGGAAAAATATTTGACCACGCCACTCGGCCATAAATACTGTGTGTCGAAGTGCTAAAATATCGAGGTAAATAAACTGCTTGGCTGCCCACGCTCTCCGGGCATGGAAATGAAATATTTTTAACTAAAAATTTCCGTTTTCGTACAACAACATACACAAAATAACTCCCGAAACAACTTTTTTAATTCTGGATTTTAATAATTGTAGGGTTTCCCATTATAAACAGACCGCATTAAAATACGAAACCACTTCTCAATCCCCACAGGTCACTGAAATATTCGCAATTCTGCGACATTTTTTCCATGAAATTCACAGTTGCCCGCATTCTTACTCCTGAATAAATGGAAAAAAAATATATGGCTACGGGATGCGTCTTTTTTCCTGGAAACTTACTTTCTGTCATTTCAATTTAGCCCTGTTCTTCGATTTTAAAAACCTTTTCAGCTAATTAGTTGGTATCAGCTGCAGCGGAAACTTGCAAAAGTTTGATGGCCTTTTTTTTAAGTAGCAATAAGGATTTGTCGTCAGACACTTGCCACATCAGACATCGTAAAATTAATTTAGGTGACAAAAAGAAGAAAGACGTGGCAATAACAATTTGATTTAGGGGCCAAGAGCTGCCAAAGTCATTAAATTTAGAAAAAGATTGCCACACATAGTGCACAAAAGTTGGAGCAACAAAAATAATTGTGCCATTCGCGCTATTCCTCGCCATAAAAAAGCGAAACAAAACAACAAAAAATTAAAAACCAGGCGGGCAAAAAAATTGAAGGCGAAAACGCGCGAAATTTATGGGGCATCTTTGCGCAGTAACACGCACGCATATAACGAGCTATAACCAGGACTCTCACACATAGACACACACACACACACATAGACAGCGGGAGAAAGTGCTTCTAACAGTACTTTGTTTTAGTTTAGGGCACAATGGCCGCCATCGCCATAGCAGGCCACACTTCAGTCAATAAAACGCAGGCAACAACATAAAATGAATGGAACAATGGCGCCAGCAGGACAGAGGGTGGTCAGAGATCCCCATATCTAGCCTAAGCCTAGGCTCTGCCAGGATAACCCCAGCCAAACCGTACTGCTCCGGCCCAGCCCGATCCGAACGAATACCCCTTAAAGTTGGGCCAAGAAACTTTTGTTCAGCTTTCCATCTGTATCTGCACTTAGTTGCAGCTAATGGCCAAGGGATGGACGGTCAAAGGATGCTAGGGGAAGGGCAGGGTTTGGCCAGAATCAATCATCAAGTTTAAACGCATTACACAGAGCGTTAAGCGATAAGCAGCTTTGTTGCATTTGCTGACCTGCTTCTTCCTGTTGCAAAGAGATATATCCATGACTTTGCGGACACACACACAAAAGCGTTTTGCTCCTCATCATCAACTAGAGCAATTTTATTGTCCTGCACTGGGATAAATTGTGAAGATGTTATGTTGCTTAAAGAAGGAAAACTTTATTTTTGTCTATAAAATACATGTCTTATTTATGTTTGAATCATTATCTCCCTTATTAACTAATTAACTAAAAATATTTATTTTTTTCTATGTACAATCTCCCCCGAAAAAAAGATACTGCAAAGAAGAGTAAAGCAATAATACGCTTGCCTTGGCTCGTCTCGCCCTGAGTCGCTTATATTGTATAGCCGGTGATGTATATACTATTTCTTTGGCAGGATTTACGATGCCAGCTCCTGCTAGCAGGAGCAGGAAATCGGCAGAAATGCGGCAGCAGGACTGTCTCTATTTTCAAGTTGCAAAAGTGCTCGATTGGAACAATTGCTCGGGATTGAGTTAAGGGGATTTGATTTTGGGCACAAGGTTTTCGGGCAGATGCAATGCCATTATGTTTGAAAATACTGAGGGATAAATTTCAAAACAATGCTGCCCAGTATCGGAAATATATCCTAATTGCAGCCCAAGGACCTTTCCTCCAAAAGTATGGTGCCAAAATTATCCGCTTACAATCTAATTGGGCATTGGGAATCCATAAAACCAAAGATGGAGCTGGAGTGGTATTGGATCCGTGCCGGTTTGCTGTTCCGCCCTTTCCTGTCCCTGTGTGGTAACAAAACTATTTATTTAGTTGGTCATTTTGTTGTTATTTGTATATGTAATAGACACAGACACTCACACCAGGGCATAAAGTTTAATATATACAGTCTATACCGGCTACAGGACCCGTTTTCTATCCTATCGCGCTGTTTCTGTCACCAGAGAGACGCACATCCGGTCAGATCTATAAATTTCCTGCAACCGTATCTATGTGTGCCTGCGTTAGTGTGTGTTCTAGTGCCAGTGTGTGTGTGAAATGTGCGAGTATTTATTTATTGTTGGCGCTAACTCGTGAGGCCAAAAAAGTGTGGGTTCCAGCCAAGGCAAAACAATGAAAAAGAAATGCGAAAAATAATACCGAAATAAAAATGTTAGTGGGCCAGGCTACAGTCGACAGCCGATAGACCTTTCCATGTGTGGGAAGTAATGCACTTGCAGAAATTTATATGGTACTTTTAACGAAGCCTTCCTATAAGGACTTTATCTTCGTATGTTTCAAAATTGGTATTACGCACATTTTACTTTGAAAGTATGATGGGAATGGCTCTCTGTTTTTTCCAGTGCCTCTTGGCCAAGTTTGGTCATAACGATTATTGAAAAGAGAACAGGATAAAAACGATACGGGAGGAAACGGAGCCAAATGAACGAACGCGCAGTGCACACACAGCGGATATCAAAGTGCGATTTATTTTTATTAGTTCCGGATGTCAATGTGCGGGAAATTGAGAAATTAGAAAATATTATACAAGTCCTTGGCTTGTTAACGCTCACCTAAATGCCCCAAGCCCACATACATATACACACACTGTTAGATTTATTATTGCATTGGTGTGTGTGTGGAGAGCCCCGCCCCTTTTGATTTTACGAGTGGGTTTTATTTGATTCCCGGCTTTTATGACCTTAGTCGCAGCTGCCTTAGTCTTTGACTAAGTCACGCCTGTGTGATTAAGTCGCATATTGGGATACGGGCCAACTAATTGAGATTCAGTTAATTGACATAAAATAATTGTGCATTTGTTTTGATTTTTTCCTCACCTCTAATTGAAAAATAATAAATGCGTTTCATGGCATTGTAAAAGTTAATTGAATTAGTAATTACATAAAAATATGCCGATTTATTACGAAAATATATATTATGATTGGTGATGACAAACAAAACAAACGAGTTGAACTTTTAACTACGTTTTCATATTTTCTATATTTTTGTAATTTAATCCTTGAGAATGTTTTTAGCCACAAAAATCTAGGCAATCCTATAGCAATGTTCAACTAAAATAAAAGTCGATTGCAATCATAGCTTTTTGTGGAATTTAAACATTAGTTACCTACGAAAACAATTGAATGTCGATAATTACACACTCGAAAGTTCATGTAGCAATCGCAAGGACTCCGTTTTGTATACTTAATTCGGGAGAATGTTTGAATGTGTGGGGGCGTGTAAGCTGCATGTGGCATTCAAATTTATTCAAAACAATTTGGTACAAATCGCAAAAAACTAATTCGGGGCACGTACGCCTGGTACAACACGCGTTTCCCAATAAAAAGCCACGTTGCCCTCTCATTTTTGGAAACGCTGTTACAGGGCCAGTAAATTTTATATGGCAGCTGGATGCTGGGTGGGTGTGTGTTTGGTTTATAGTTTTTGTTTAGTTTTTGCCAACGATTCACAATAGTCGCTCGATTTCTATGCAAAACTTAACGAGAATATATTCTCGACTGCCCAGCAAATTATATCGGTTGTGCCAGAGCATTTTGTTGCTGTTTGCCCATTTGTGGGTGTTTCAGAGCTGGTTTTTGCGAATATTTGTCCTGGTTTGTGTGCCTTCTCCCCGCCCAATTTATTGGCTAAGGGCTCTTTGTTGTAATTATGTTTAATTTTATTATCCCCCCTTCTCTGGCAACCAGATATATGAATTTTATGGTGATTATTTGGGCTTTTCGGTTGGTTATTCGTTAATTGCCGAATGTCCAATATTTTTGTTTAATACTTTAATATTATTTTATAAGTGTCTGTTATGCCAAGGATATTTTTTATTAAAATGGAAAAAAAAAAAAAAGGATAGTTAGCCTGATATGTACGATTGGCAAGAGAAATGTGGGCAAACTCAAAAGCCCAGAAACTCATGCCTGGTTCGGTCCACTGCCCAGAGTTGCCAAACAACGCCACAAATATTTCTCGTGCCGGTTCAGTTTTTTGGGCCTCTGCAGTAATTGAAGCAATAGAGGCGGCCCCAACCCAACCAAACCACTTCCCAATGGGAAACGCTATCAATATTGGGCGGCGAACACTTTTTAAATGCCGCCAACAGATGCAGATAGCCATGTGTAGCCTCGGATGGTGTGTTTGTGAGCCCGTGCGAGTGCAGGATACATGGCTGGCGTTCTTTCTGTTTATCAATTATCCCGGGAAACTGGGTAACGGCTAGGCCTATCTAAACGATAGACCGCAGTGGAGGAATTCGCTGTCAAGTTGTCTCTGCGGCCCACAATTCAATACCGCCAAATTGAAAATCGATTCGATTCGATCCCGCCGCGATTCCCGCAGATCCCACAGATTGCCAACCGAACCGAAACTTATTTCCAGCAATTAGCATGACAGGACCAGAATGGAGGTTCTCCATTAGCGAAATATTTTTGTTTTCGAAGCTTGTTTTCGATAACAATGAATAAATTTCGCGGCTCAAAATACATAAATAAGGAGCGCGTTAAAAAGCTTTTACATTAAATATGCATGAGAGTTGGCATAATTAAATTATGCAAAGGCTGCGGCCGCGTGCCAAAATTGGCACTGTTCTAAATTACCAACTGGCAAGAGTTCAATGGGCAGAACACTGAGAAAATATTAATTTGGGGCTTTAATTCCCCAGCATACTCCTTCGCTTGAAGCTCTGTTAGGGTATAATAGTCCAAAGCATCCTGCGAAACTGAAGCGTTCTCGTTTTTTCGTCACTTCCACCACTTAAAGTGGACCCAAGACCAAGAAAAAATTCAAAAACAGGGCCGAGTGCAAAGAAAAAGTGGGTGAGCACAGGAATTATGACTTTCATAAAGGCAATGCGCCAAAGAGCCCGGTGCGGAGCATCGTAAGTCAAAGAACCTGACATCAATTCCGAGCTGCATGAATGAATGCACTAATAGCACTCGAAAGTGCCCCGGGCAAGTCCAAACTTGGCAGCCACTTAAGCGAAATTGAAGAAAACTCAAATTACACGCGACACTTTAAAAATTTATGCCCAAAACTTGGCCCAATATCTTCTGTTTGCTGGAAGTGAGAGTTGGAAATTAAATTGGCAAAAAGCGGAGGCGAATCGCAATCATTTTGCGGAGATATCCCTGCTAATCTATTGTTTGCCCAATCCGGGACATTTGTCAGTTGTCCCGCTGCCAGTGGAGTTGCAGTTCGCAACTTCATAGCCGGGGGAGGACATTTGACAAGAAACCGAATGAAAATAAACAGAAGCCAAATGGCTACACTTGGGGAAACCCACAAAGCACAACAAACAAAGTTGCTTTATTTTAAAAAAAGACTTAAATTGTCATAAATAATATAAGGATACGTTAGTTAAAGTCATTGTACGATTAAATATTTTTAAAGTTGGTCAAATATTTATTCAAAGTGCAACAGAAATAATAGAAGGAGAGCCAAATGTTTCCAAATAAAATGGTGGCAATGTGCCGGAAGTAAGCCAACTCAACTCTGGCTCCGTCTTCGTTTTCGTCTTCGTCATCGTCATCGCCTCCGAGTGAAGTCACTCCGTCCGGAAAGCGTCGAGCTCTCTGGGGAAATGCATTAAAGAAAGCACTGCTCCAAGATGCGCCATCTAATCTGAACGTGAATTGTCTGTTGCTGCAGTATTTGTATGCAATTTGCGTATCGTCGTCGTCTTTTGTTTCGCTTTGCACTCGCAGCTGGCCTGCCTGACACTATTTTTGCACTCTGAATGCATAATTCGCATAATCCTATCAAATGATAAGCAGGGAAATCACGGAGACAGCTCAAAAGTGCTGGCACCTTCTTATTTACCCATAAAAATGTTCACCAGAAGATTGTTTCGCCAAGTCAATGCATGAAGGACCATGAATGTAAAGGATTTTATCATATTCAAGTAATAGTAAGGCCCTTTAAATGCGTTGAATCTCTTATCCTTTAGCTTAATTTCCGCCAGTTGAATTTGTGTAGCACTTTTCCCACTTTTAAAGCCAACTTTCCCCCCTTTGGCCACCGAAGCACACTGAAAATGGAGCTAATTTAAAATCAATTGCGAACAATAGCCGGATTTCACCACAAAACACTCCCACAGCCCCCACTTTCCTTCCACTAAATTGGTTAACCATTGTTTGGGCCATGTTCTCTTCTTTGGGTCTGGGGTAACATCTCAACATCTATGGCCAGATGGGCGCCAGATGAGCGCCGGACGGGGGAGCGGAATGATTATGACTGACATAACACCGGAAAAGCCGGAAAACAGGCTAGAGAGTCTTGCTCTCTTTGTTTATGTAAAAACAATTTCTGGTGCAGGACCCCGGGGCCCTTAAGTGACGAAATATCAGAGCCCAAAAACGGGTTGTCAGGCCAAGAGAAGGACAACTCGTTTCACTGTCAGCAGGCAGATCTAATGAGAGGAACTGGCAGGGAAGTTGGGAAGCTGGGAGGCTGGCTTTTGGTGTCGGGTCATTGAAATGGAGCCCATTCAACTGTCGCTAGCGTGAACTAAACACTGAGAAAACAGTCTCTGAAAATAGCTTATAGCGTAAATGATATTGAATTGAACAGAACATTAAGGTCCCCATCGGGGCAATCACTTTAATCTATTATTTACTTAATTACTTATTTACATAATTACTATTCTCACATTTCTGGCAGTGTACCTGCTCCTGCTGCTGATAGATACTCGGGATGAGCTTCAAATCGAGCGTGAATTCTTTTTTGGCTCTTTCCTGTTGGCGGAGCTCCCTCCTCTCGAAACAAAGCGAGCGAAAATGTCAGATAAATTTTTCAAGGGGCGTATACTCGATATCCCCCCCACAGCTCTCGGCTGGCAGTCATTCAAACTTCAGTAGCAGATCCACTGCCAAGCACTATATATGTAGATACTTGTGCTCTAAGATATATAGTATGTGTATGTTGTGGGCGGGGGAGTGGCCCTTAATTAAGATGCCTGCACAAAACAAGTGTTGATGCATCCAATTAGACGTAGTTACAATTATGCAAACATCACAAAAGGCATTTGTCAGCTGCAAATAGCAGTTACAATAAAATATGCATTATTTTGGGAAATACTTGACTGAGACGAGTCTGGAAAATAATGGTAGCCGAATTGCGTTCATGGCAATGCTAAATATGCTAAGAAAACACCACAAAACATTCCAAAAATCTAGGGAGCCACACACAAATCTGGCACTAGCATGTCTCCAGCGTGTTGCTTTTAATTATATTTTATGGAAATTTGCTAACAACTCTAACAAGTCACCTGGACAAAAGCACACAAATATGTTTGGAAACTATTTTTTGTACAATTTCACATGACCAGGTGTTGGTTTGACCAACTCGTTGCCAAATGCAAATTGCTGGCATGAAAGCTGACACGTTTTGCTATATGACTCCCCGTTGGCTTTGCGCCAGTGCCAATATTTCTTTTCTTCCTGCCTGCCCCAAAATGGGTTTCTATCCTCTCCAAATGTCAATCCAACAGGAAGCTTAATTTTTGTATTTTGTGGAAACCAGAAAAATGAATTCATCATTATTATTGGCCAAAGGAAATGTTTTCCGGCATGTCTCTAATTTACTTCATTGGTTCTAGGCCCCTGAAACCAAAAATATTTAAACCAAATAAATGAATATTTATGGGGGAGTAAATGGAGTTGTTTTCCAATGGCCCACACAAAAGTTGATGCTCTACCAGATTCCCGAAAACACATGCTCCGTTTGTTGGCAACATTTTTTGTGTCAAAAGTTTTTCGATTTTCCGAATCGCACAGATTGCACATTTCATTTACCTTTGCGACTTGCTGTTGGGATTCGAAGGCAAACAAATATTTATTTAGAAATTGGAAAGCAAACAATTTGCATGGTGCCTTAAAAAGAAATATACATTTTTCCCCTTGTTAATTTAAATTAATTAAAATAGTTTCGATTCAAGCTAGTAGTTGACAAAATCCACAATATTGAGGAATTATAGACGACTTTTCGTTGCAAACTCCTCAACAAATGATCAAAAGGGCAAAGAATCGTACTGAGAGCGAAGAAAGTTTCCAAGAATCTTCTAAAGAAGGGCTGGGAACTTTTCGCTTGGACCAGGAGTGCGTGACATGATGCAGAAAGTTGTGACAGTTACCACGGATGCCAGTTGCCACCGAGCACCGAATACCGTTAACGCCTCGACACTTTTGTCAAACGCAAACTGTCAGATAACGATGACGATGCCAATGATGGTGATGCCTTTTTGGGTGACACGGTGCGTGGCTGTTTAAAACGCTGTTTACGACTATCCTGGCGGTGGGTGGGGGTCTCCGCCACTCACTCCCGCAGTGAGTGTGTTAAATTGGATTCGAGTGACAATTGACAACGGGGGCGAAAAGTTTGGAGGCTCCCGACCCCCGAAAGTTGTCAATCAGAGGCCAAACTTCAGAGCCTCCTCCTCGGCGTCCTTCGCGTCCTCCCGGGTCCTGCCACTACAACAACATAATCAATGCCGAAGTGTCGGGCTGAGCAGATTCTGTTGACAGAAGCGATAATGATGTCAAGCGTGTTGTACTTAACAAACGCCACTTAAACGTAACGTATCTGGGGCACCACACGCCACCACCGATTAACACCCGATTTACTCCCATTCGAGTCGATTCGGGGGCGACCTTTTTCCCGCCATCGATGCTGAAAATTGCAATTTAAACGACACTTTTTCGATGCCGAGTCACCGGGCTATGATTTATTATTTTAAACCTGTTGACTACTTTTGTTTGGCCAGCATTGTTGCGTTGCGGGTTGAGTAATCGGTTGATGGAAACTGGATGCGCAACATTAAAAGGATGTAATTGAAAACGTATGACGGGTGATGGATTTTCCTGAAAGAAAAACTACGAACCTTCGAACGCTAAACTCGTATTTTTTTGCCGCTCTGAACTCACTTAGCAAGTCAAGTTTTGGGCAACTTTTATGGACCTTTTGCCCCAGGAAAGGTGAATAAAATCTCAGCAAATACATTCATGGATGGCATAAACAGAAACAGAAAAGTAACGAAACAACACGAACAAAGTGATAAACATTTGGCAGACATTATCAAACAGATGTTGCCACTCCGAGACCAAAAAATATAAAGAACCCAAAGTGAAGACGTGCCTGTCGAGTTCCCCGATGATTACCTGAACCCGAAACGAAATAAAACAGACCGAGACACCAAAGACCTGACAGCATAAAAGCCAAGTCAAAGCCCGGAATTGGCAGCATATGTGGCTGAAAGCACCCGGCCATTTATTGACACAAGATTGTCAAAAGCTACCTGAACAGGGACCAGGACGAGGCCCCAAACCGACATCAATTCAATTAAAATGGAGCACTTAATTTTATGCCAAGTTCGCCGCACTCAAAACTCAACCCTCGGTGGCGGGTCGATGGCAAATCAAAATGGAAAACGGTGGAACAGCTTGTTCACGGTGTCCTGGCGTCCTGGTGTCCTGGTGTCCTGGCATCCTTGAGGAGCTGCCGTGAGCTTGTGCTGTGCTGTGCTGTGCATGCGATATGAGTCAATAATATTGTAACAGCTGTCTGTTTTCTCTCCGCCACGCAACGGCTGCCAATTTCAAATGGAAATTTAAAGGTACACCGGGAAGGGCAAAAGGCACCCGCCCCAGGAAGTGGCAGGGCTATGCAAAATGGGTGTTAATCAAACCCACCGTTTACCATTTGACAGTTGATTCTGTGGCTGGCGAGTGCAACGCAACGAAGCATCCTTGGCACTATTGAAAGTGCCAACGGGGCGGGTACTTATTTTCCTGGCCAGAGTAGTTTTCTCAAATAAACTCAGATATTAAAAAGGTTTTGGGAATAAAATTCATTTCAATAAGAATGATACTTTATTTTTATGTAAAACTCAAACACATTTAATTAATCATAAAAACATTTTACTCTGTTTTTTAATTACCATATCTGGTGTGTGTGATTGTGGAGCAGTCAGGGGAAAAATGAGCAAGTAAATCGGTTTATTAAACACTTTAATTATTTTCGCATTTGCAACCAAACTCTCGCTTTTGGTTTCCCGTGTCCGCTGGCAAACAGCGAAAAACCAAACGCCATTTTGTGGCACAACACGGAGATAAAGTGCGGCAGAGAGGCGGAAACATTTGGATAGTATATGAAAAAACCATTTAACTTTGTGCACTGCCACACATAAAACATAGACAAACACTCGCACATTGGCACTTGAACAAACAGAGCCAGACACAGCTCGCTTGACAAAATGCGGATTCGTGCCTTGGCCGCCGGCAATTTGTTGTCCTGCCACTAGGATGGGGCATGCACAATAGATGAATCAGGTTGGATGCACTCTAAATTATCCGATAAATTAAATTAATCATTAAAATGACACATTTTTCACTATAATCTGATTAGTTTGTTGGAAAATGATTTGGCTTTAATCGGATTATGATTTATAAGTAAGAGGTACTTGAAAATATAAGTTCAAGAGCATTTCTTATTCGTTTCAAGTACAAGTTTCAAGTTGCAATCTCCCCTTTTCTGGCTTTTTTCTAAGCTCCCAAACTGCTTTTGCCCGACGTGTCACCTCAACCGCTCGGCCAGGCCAGGACTCTGTGAAAAATTCGTAGTTTCGCACAGCAATTATACGTTAAAAGAATCCCGCTTAAGACGGCAAAGAGCGACGGGAAAACAGGACAATTTGTTTTGTGTGTGCGTGTGCACATTTCGAGGATGAAAATGAGGATAAGGGGGAGATAGAGCGGCCGGGCCGGCATTTCCTTTTAATTGGCTCTAATTAAAATTAAAAGCTGCACGAAATTGAATATGAGCCGAAGTTCCCAGCAGCTCCTCCTGTTATTACGTGGCTGCTGATGTGGCAGTATTTCGCCCCAACTTTCCACTTGGCCAAAAGCATTTCGTAATTATTGCTGCCGTACTTGTATTCTTAATTGCTGTGTGTTGTGGCATCCGTAAAGTTTAGTCGCTAATTTGTTGCTCCATTTGCACCCATACACCACCACCCAACCACAATAAAATCTGTCCGCGCTCCAGTGCCAAGAAATTGAATCGAATTGACGGCGGTCATGTGCATAAAAGTTGACTTTAGTCCGCTCTTTCATGGTCACTCCCCGAAAAAGTTCAGAATACAAGTTTAATGACTTTCGGTCGGACTTATCGCCGCTGCCAGAGGCCATCGGGTTTTCAGTCCAGACATGCGATTGTGGTGGAAAAGATGCCGTCAAAAGTGGCTCAGATTGTGGCCCGCGGAAGTGGCGACATGGGCCTTTCGGTGCCGAAAATGTGCCAAATATTTTGGGGTATCAACAAAAGAGTCGAGAAGTAAAACTTTATTCATAACAGATATTGAATAACCTTTACAAAATCTACTTCGGCTTTAAATGAACCGGATGGCTGTAGTGAAAGCATCTACAATATTCGAATGTGATTTCACTTTTTCATTTTCACCTGTCAACCGGCATCAGCAAACAATGAAAACACACATGTTTGCAAATTAGATTTTACATTTATTTGGCAGCATTGTTTGGGATAAAATGAAAACACACCGATTCCGTAGGGATTTTGTTTAATTTTTCGAATTATTTACCTTTTAATCAGAATCCAAATCAGAATCCATCTAGACGTCTGCATCCTACGGCTGTTTGCCTTTATTAAAAGCGAATGTAAATGAAAAGTTGGGCTATACGCCGTGGTGGCCCGGTGTAACGAAGGAAAACTTTAAGCTTAAGCTGTTTATATTGTTTTTCAATTCTCCCAGCGCACAAAAAAAGGGTCAGGTCAGACAAAGCCAAAGTTTAAAACAACGAGTGTATTGTCAATGCCAATCAGAATGTCAAAGTGCAGATTCTAAAACAGGAGGCAAAAACAGGAGCCGAAGCCAGGACTGCGAGCCAAATGAAAAAAGCTAACCAAGCAGCAAATGCGGCAAATAGGATTAAAGCCAATCTCTTATACGGCACTCGCAGTCAGGGGCTATAGGTATTAACAAATATGTAAGCCCCTGTACCGGGGGCGCGGTGGAAAAAAAGGTGTGCGACCCAATGTAAGGGACGGGACGAAACAGTCAAACGTATGTTCTAGATCTGCCAGGAATTCACACTTAACGAAGCATGAAGCGGAGTTGGAGCAAAGCAAAGCGGAGCAAAGGAGGGCGGAGCAGGAGCCCCGCCAGATAAAGGAATTCAATCGAAGCTACCAAGTTGACAGCGCCGAGCGTGGCAAATATTTGGGTGAAATAGTACCCGGAGTGGGGCCCGGAAGGGGGGTCACGGAAAACCTAAAACCCAATCGTAGACCAAAGTGCAAATATTGCCCGGGAAACGCTTTGCTGTTTGATTTTCACAGCCATGAGATTATCATCAGAAAACCATTAGAATTTTTATTGAATTCCGCACGCATAGAACGCCTACTTACTCCTCTCCACCACAGAGATATCTTCTCTATTTTGTGAACCGAAAAGAAACGAAACGGCACAGGCTGTCACCAATTCAGGATAGCGATGGACAAAGTCTGCTACTCCTTATTTATATTTGGAATATCAAATACTACTTAAATTTTCCGAAATTCCTGGGCACACACCCTTTTGAAAAGTCACTGCTGTTATTATATCCTTAAAGGATAAGCCGCGAAATAATTCCATTAACATGATTATCTTGTAGCGGGACAAGGACTTCCGCTCACGCAGCCATCCCTACTGCAAATATATAGCAGCCAGGACAACGCTTTCCATTTCCCTTCACCAATATTGACACACGCAAGGCAACAAACAGGCAGCCAGCAAGCCGCATTGAATTATGTGCCTTGGGCGAGGGGAGCGAGGTCAGACAGTTGGAGCAGGAGGAGCGGGGAGAGGGTGGCAGGACATTCCAAAGGATCCAACACTTTCACGCGCGTTTTCGTTAATCATTCGGGATTAGTGCCGAAAACAAACTTCCGCCCCCGCCACAGTATTGTTATTGGATTTGAATTGACTTTTGTGCCGGGCATTTCAATTAAATCCGCATGGAGATCTGGGCTTCGTCTGGCTGTCAGACACCGTCTGGTTAATCTTTTATAATTAAACTGATTTAGCCCGGAACGGCCCGGCCTGGGGTCAGAGGTCAGCGGTCAGCGGCCAGGCGTTGGTCGGACCTTTGACTTGTTAGCATAATTACGCATTAATATCGTACATTCTCATTCCCAGACTAATGCGAATAGATAGTCCACGTGGACACTTGCGCAATTTACTCTGCTTACATTTAAACCTAATTGAAATTTAGTTGTCCTCGGACCACTGCCAAAGGATACCAAGTACCCGGCTATGTCTAGTATAATGTTCATTCTATTTAAATGAACCCGCAAATGCACTTGCACCGCAATCGAGCTTATTGTGTGCCTCAATCCGGAATTGTGTCATTGATTAATTGCATTTTGTGTGGGACGCAATCAGATTGAGGATATTCATAAGGAAACTATATTATATACGCACTTTGGGGGCAATCCAGCCAGATATGATTAGCTTAAAGTCCAGGGTCTCCAAGACAGAGTTAATCAACAAACAGAAGCAGTCACGATGACATCTTGGACGCCCTTTTCTGAGATTTAATTTATTAAAAGACCCCGCCCGACATGTCTCTTTAACTTGTCATAATTTCTGTGGCGAAAATATTTCTTGCAGCTTGTAGCTAATGCCACACAATGCAAATTTCAATTACTTTTGTCGGAGGGAAAACAATGGGCTGTGGAGACAAGCAGACGACAACAATGACTTTTATGTGCTTTAAATTTATGGAGCTCTGGCTCCAAGTTCATTGACATCCCCAAAGCCAAGCAGGACGCTTGCAGCACAGAAATGCAATAATTCTCCAAAATGCTTGACTCCACATTCATACACAAGGATACGTAAGGACTCGCAGGCGCATACATCCGAATAGCTTCGAGTACTGGCTTTCAAAGAGCTCTCGAATTGGCAACAAAATTACCCAGACTAATTCAAGGGGCTTACCCCGAAAAAGGGAAAATGCAAAAAGGCAATGATAAAATTGCCAAAATGTAAGCAAAATATACAAACCGATATGCATAAAATTTAATCTAGTTCAAACGGGGGTTAGGCACAAAAAAAAAAATGGAATAAAATAAAATTCAGAGTTTCATGGAAGCGGCACGCTTCAATAGAGCTTTCTCTGTTGCTTTGGCTCTGGCCTGGAAAATTTATTATCATACCGATATGCGTAATAACTTGGCAATAAAAATAAATCACAGGCCAATGCTATAAATATAAAAACATCAGCACAAATGCCTTATAAATAATAATGCGTGCGACAGAGATGTTTGGTTTTCAAATTCTCTTCCCGGGCGAAATCGCCCCACCGAAACTCCCGCACAGCACCCACGAATCAGAGCAAAAGTTAAAATAAACAAAAAGCTAAAAAAAATATGGCCAGGAATAAAAGGCGGAGCAATCAGCATGGACCGATGCCCAGGCATGTTTATTGAGCGAGAATCTCCAATTGAAGGCACAGAAATTTGCCGCTAATATGAATATTGTCGTGAAACGGAAATGAACAAATGTTTTGACTACCCACCCACCCACTGAGCACCCACAGCCACAGCCTCTTCATCGTGGGCCTGGGTCCTTCGCAAGCCATCAGCAATGAAGCATGCGAGATTTCATAAGGAAGAAAAGCGGTATAAAAAATGAAATGGTAAGGAAAAGACGCAGGACGATGGCGAAAATCGCATAGCGAATGCCGGGGTAAATGTATTTCTTGTTGATTGCCTTGGCTGACTCTCTCTCTCCCTTTTCGCTTTTGCGCTAGGATATTGATAGCCCTGATCCGGGACGATGGTTACACGGAGGGGGGTGGCGGGGCGTGACATTGGCATTGGCAGGACTCAGGGCAGCGGAACTTCAATTTCATTTGATGCAGAAAAATTGCTGGCAATACGTAAGTGCTCAATGGTAAATGAAATAAATAAACGCTTCGATGCGTATTTTTGGATGCTCCCAGAAATCGAGAATAGAGTTTGGGGAAAGACATATTTCTCATTTTTCCCATTTCGTTTATGCGGCTGCTGTTGCGCTGGAGTGCGGGCTTTTGTTTTCATTTTGGCAATTTGTGAGAAAGATTGAAAAATTCATTCGCTACGAGAATACGCAAATTATTGATGGCCATTTGGCGAGGCTAAGTGAAAACGCTGGCCCACACCCCCTCCCCATATTAACCTTTGGCAGATCGGTTACAAATTCAAAAACGCCAGGCAGAGGCAAAGGCAAAGCAAACAGATATACCATTCGTAACTAGCCAAACAAGATTTATTTAAGTTGAGGTAAACAATTCTAATGGAGGCTGGCACACATCAGCTGTGTTATAATATAATGCAGAAATTTTGGCCCATAACCATGCTGTCAGAGGCTGCATCTCCAATAGCAGCAGCAACAACAAGGACCTTTTCAGACGCAAACACATGTCATCGCACGCACAGATTGAACAGATTTAACAAGCGACGACATAATGCCTGGACTCCCAGGCTCCATCCAGACTCCTCCCAGGACTCTTCCATCTGCACATTTACAAAATATACACAAGTAAATATACAAGCAAAATATTGTTTGCTCAGCTAGTGTTTAGAAAAGGGAATAAACATACGTGTTTGTGTGTGCCAGCTCGTCGCATGTGCTGTTGAGCTCTTGAGAAATTAATTTCAAGTGGAAACATTATCCTCAGGACGCCGGAGAGCGGCGGCAGGCGGCAGGCAGCAGGCGACTGAGTGAGCAAACAAATATTCAAAATACGGGCACAGAAGTCTTAAGTCCCCGGCCGACAGCTGTGGACCCTGATAAGCCCCCGACTTGAAGATGACGTGACTGGTATTAGCCCAATGCTCCCATACTCGGATATAGTCTGGCAGAATCTGTCAGGTAAAACTTGAACTGCTGAAGGCCGCCCATAATTGAAATGTATTTCTTCTGTTATTAAGCAGCAGCTTAATTGAAGTATTCGGTCAGCAACCTGTTTATTTTCCTTACTGCCCAGCAAGAATCACATTAATTAGGCTTTCGAATCATACATACTGTTTATTTTTTTTGCACCACTAAATCCGAGTCATTTGTCAAGCCGCACAAACATCCGCACAGCCGATATGGCCCCAAAGGTGTTTATTATTAGCGACACGGGAATAATGGGCGTATGAGTAATATCCTGCCGCATTCCTCCTCATTACTCATACGCCGCGTGGGCTGCCAAACACTTCAAGCATCTTAAGAGGCCACTAAAAGGCAAAAGTCATAAAAGCAAAAAAGAATAAGGATATATGTATATACGCATAAGGCAGAGCGGAAAGTAAGGCAAAGCGAATTGCAAAGCGAAAATGCTGCCGAGTGCCAGACAAATGAAATAAACTACAGGCAACACGGCGTAAAAGGTGCACCCCCCGGTTGTGCACCACGGCGGGGGCAGAGTGGGTGGGCTAAGTAAAGCAACAATTATGCCAAAGAGGCTGACAGTCGACCGGCGACCGTCGACCGTCCGCAGTCGTTGGCTTTAATAACACTTGGAGGTGATGGGGGAAAAAAAAAATAAATGTAAGTTGGCAAAGAGCGCAAGGCAACTCCACAAAGTCGGTGACGGATTGTTGCTAATTTATATATACGTATTTTTTTTATTTTACTTTTTTTTTGTACAGCTTCATACATACGCGTATATGTATGTCTGGGACTTGAAGTGTGTCCTTTGCAAGGCAGTCGCACTTTTTGTTGTTACTTTGCGGCAATTTTTGAGGCGTGAAAAAGGGAAGGAGCGAAAACAAACACTCGTCTGGGCAAATGAAACAATTTCAAACTGTGAAAACTTAGTTTAACTTGTTTTATTTGACGTATTTCTTTGATTGTGGCTACTTTTTTGCATTCAAGAGGTGGAAAAAACGGGGCGCTTTGAGTGTATCAGAAGTTAACTTTCATTTATAAACTATTAAGGCCTTTGGGGATGCTAGGCTGGAAAGAAAAAACAATGTAATGGTCAACCATTTGTGCAGGACCTAATACCGACACGCCCCTTTATCCGCGCCCCATCCAGAAATCCTCGCTAATCTTGTCTGCTTCAATGAGCTGCGGGATCCTTTCGTTTGAGATGCTTGTTTTCCAGCAGCGCGCCTTGGGGAAATTAGTTTTGTGCGGTTTCCTCTGGCACGCCTCATTCCTATTATGGATTTTACTACTTCCTAACACCCACCCACACACTCATAAACTCCATTTCCCCTTCCCGCCTGTGCTTTTTTCGTTAAGGTTTGTTTTATGGAAATTTCTCGCCATTTATTTGCCACAAGTGCGAAGTGAAACACTTTCCTTTCATCAACTCAGTTCATAGAGATTTTTTGATAAGCCTATGGAAAATTAGAGGCAACTCAAAACCCTCGGATCATTGTGTTTAATATTTCAACGAAAAATTCCTTTCCACTCATTGATTTAAATTTCCGCTTATTCATCATTTTTATTGCACCAAGGGGAAATGAAATAGAATATATATTTATTTTGTTCCAAACTCATCTTCAAAGTTTTCTCGGGATAGTTTATTATTGGAAAAACATCCGGCACACACAACCAAAACACCCAAAAACCATCCATATATGGAGCAAAAATGTTTGTGAAGCTGCCATAGATGCTCATTTCTTTTCACAGCCACCACAAGCTCACAAAAAGAAGTTTTCGGGGTAAATTTGAGGAATTTTCTATGAAATATTTCCCGGCATTTGTTGCTGCACTCGGCCACCAACTGTCGCATGGCTGGGCACAAACAACGACGGCAAAGACTCTGAAACTGAAGAAAATGTTTGAAAACACGTAGCAAACATCAAACAAATTGCGGCGGAATCCTTTTAGCTAAGCTCCTTTCAGCGGCAACATCCACGACAAACTGGAGCTTCTGCTGGAGCTTCCGGTTTGCTGTTTCGTTATGGCAGGACTTCCGTTCTGCAGCTCCGCTTCAAAAACTAATTCAAGCAGCAAAAGTGGCGCGTTGATAGCTTTAGAGTCACCACCAGTCCGCCACTCCACCAGCCAGACAGCCAGCCAGACACACTTGCCGTCTTAACGATTTTTATTTACCCAATTCAGCGCATGCCACACGCAGTCAGCATCCTTGTTTTTTTGTCAAAGTCACAGCTATTCAGCAGTTGCCAAAAATTTGTGTCCCCAGTCCCCAGTGCGCAGTAAAAAGGACACACGCTGTGAGAGACAGACCTTGTTTCAGTCGTCTGGACTTTGCACACATGTGTCCTGGGAGGTCAAGATCTCCACCAAAGTTCAATGTTTTGCATCCCTTTTAAACTAAATTGGACACACGGACCATTTCCCAAACGTAACTAATCAAGTAAGAGACATATTTACAAAGAAAAATATTCATAAAATGGAAAATTTTCGTAGCCTAACATGCGAGAGAGCTTTCGAGTATCCTTCAAAAAGGACACAAATAAATATCAGATAGAAAAGAGTGAAATTTAATTGAGAGACTTTTCCCAATTAAGCTATTATTATTTTAACTGGAAAACTTTGGATAAAGAATTCATGACCACACACGAATAGAATCATTCCGGTGACCCGCAAAGAAAAGGAAACTCAAAGAGAATGGGGAACATGGAAAAGGATACTTTGGCCTCCGGTCAAAATATGCACATGTGTGGGAGAGAAAAAGTTATCCCGGAATGAGTCTGTATCCTTGCCAATAACTCAGAGTGCCAGACCAGGAGCAAGTCGCAAAAAATTAAAATGTTTTATCTGCCGCTGAACGTCATTTACATAAAACCGATTTCTGGCAAGGTCCTGGCAAAATAAAAAAAAAAAAAAAGGAAAAAACGAAAGGGCGGAAAAACTTGAGTCGAAAACTAAAGCAAATGGAAAACTTGCCGGGCAGGGAAATACTGAAAATTTTAAATTAACTTTATGATTGCTGGGGCACTCGACTGAACAAGCACATATGACAAGCAGCTTAAGCGGCTTACTCCTTCTCGTCCTGCCTCTGTTCCGCCTCTGTCCTGCTCTGGCACTCGTGATGTTGCCACTTAATTAAGGACATTGCTCCCTAGGCCCGAGGCATGCAAATGAAGAGCAAGACAGGGCGAGGCAGTGAAAAAAATATCATTTTCTATTAGCAAGCAA
Source organism: Drosophila varians (assembly GCA_018150405.1). Classification (NCBI taxonomy): domain Eukaryota; kingdom Metazoa; phylum Arthropoda; class Insecta; order Diptera; family Drosophilidae; genus Drosophila; species Drosophila varians. The sequence goes on from JAECWK010000125.1 coordinate 6,247,122, forward strand.
ACAATTTTAACGCCGCAGTGTAATAAAATTGCCTCCATCTAGTGGATAGATAAAGGGGCAGGATAGGTGGGAGTGGTGCGAGTGGTGCGGCAGCGGCATCCCACTCACTTATCAAGGCTGATAAAAAGCAATAACGGAAAAATACTTGCGCCACCCACAGAAGCTGCAACAACAACCGGGGGTAAGTAAAATCAGGCCAAAATGGGCAAGGCAAAGTGAATTTTTCGAGCACACACATTCGCCCCACAACGTTTAGTATGGAAATTAAATTTGCATAAATAAACGTCGACATGGGAAAGCGACAACGACAGCGGCAGGCAAAGGCAAGCGCTCCTAGGAGCCAGGACAATGACAGGACAACAGCCAAGGCTGCCATCTGAATAGTGCGAGATAGGGGGGGACCTGCTCCTCCACCGCTTCCCCTCCAGCAAACCAAAGGAATCTCAAATATGTGTTCGAGTTCTGCATAAACAAAATTAAATATATAACAGAGGAGTTTGCCTTTCAGCCTGGGAATGGGAATGGACGGAGGGGAAACCGCAGCTCCCAGAAACAAAATCAAAATAAACACAATCCGAATAAAATAAAATCGAGAAAGATAGTGTGATATAAAAGGCGTTAGAAGAAAATAAAATGTAGCCAGTGCTGGCCACAAAAATGCTCGTTCGAGGGGAAGACAAAGTGCATTTGCAATTTGAACACAATACGAGTGGGGAAAAGGACTCGACAGCGAATCAAAGAGTTTCGTTTGAAGGAAGGACCATCTATAGAAGCCTTTACCAAACAGCCATAAACTGAAAGAATTCATTTTCAAAACTTTTCTGAACAATATTAACGCACGTGTGCGCAATGAATTGGAAAAAAGGGCAACTTACTTAATAATATTTAAACAAACTGTTTTACAGCTGTATTTATATTTCTCCTGCAGAGTCAACAGTCACCTAATAAATATTCATAGGCTGTTGAGCTTGTTATTATAATTAGCCATAGATGGGAATATCCTTGCTCAATTAATATGCCATAAACAAAAAGGGGTTTCTTGCCCCAGCCAGTCAGGCACATGTGTTTCGTCGTTTTCTCATTACCCGAAAGACAGGACTCGCTGGGGGGCTCGCATTAAGCCACTGCGTTTAGTTCATTATGACAGGCAGGTAGGAGACCACAGGACGGCAATATGGCGCTAATTTCAGGCGGCTTAAAGTCTTCATTATTTACAATGTCGCCAAAAAATTGAGCCGACGCCTGCCGCAAGGCCGCAGCAAACATTTTTCAAGCTTAATGTCCTGTGCCCCGGCATCCCACTACCCTGCCCTACGTGTGGGAAAACAAGTTCGGCTCTCCTGTGGCACACCTTGACATATTTTGCTGCGGAGTCACCGGGGGCGGCAACAATAAATAAACTAAGCCAGCGCAAAGAAGCCGCAGAATCTACACAGAAATCTGCAAACAAATGACAAACAGGAGCAGCCAGAGACAACTAAACAACAAACCAAACAAAACCACTGGGCGAGATGCGGACGAGGACCGAAAACACCACAATGTCCTGTGCAATATTCCCTTTGGTCCGCAAAAAACCGAAAATAGAGAGAGAAAGTGTAAAACACAACAAAAGGGTAGCAATTTTGGCAATTTCCACTGGCCAGGACATAACTGTGACCAACTTGTGCTCTAATAAAGGCGGTTCTGGCAATCGATTTTCGGTTTTTGAGTATTTGGAAAATGTTCACAGAATCTTTGTTTATGAATTCAAGAAATGTAATGGAGGATAACCCTGCAAAGCAACGAGTATATCATGCCGGGGATATTGTTTTCCCGAATTTGAATAACCTTTTCGGCCTCAGAGCCACCCAAATGATATTCATGTTCGGGGTTTAGGACTCGCCTTTAGCCCTTGCCATTTGTAATTGCCACACAAGGACGCACCTGAGTTTGGATTGGGTGGAGTAATATGAGGTGGGGGCGTGTGCGTTTAGCAAATATAACAAACATGCAACGCGCGTGTGTGCGGCATGCAAATATAGCCACACAATTGCTTAGATTAGTGTCCACAGGCATGGAGTTGTTGTTGGCCATAATTCGGCGACACTGTGTGTGTGTGTGTTTGGGACCCGTGGGATTTGCCAAAAGTCGGGGACAGGTGTAATTTGAAGTGGCCCTGATTCGAAATTCGAATCGATTGGAAGCGAGCAACGAAACCACTCACGCTGCGAATTCAATTTCCTAGCCCAAAAGACTCGAAACGACCCCGAATGATGCCACGCAGGACTCATGGTTTATTCATCAGCAGATGGAACGCTTTGAAAAGCCAACATATCAAAATTTCATGTCTACATAGAACACCTTCTCACTCCTCCCAACACACGACTCCCTCGACCTCTTGAATCCTGGGGAGTTCGAATGACAAGTGTCCGCATGCCAGATGAGTGGCAAATTGCCGACTCATTTATGAGTTTAATTAATAATCGAGTTTGGTTCCCAACAGCACGCAATGTTTTTTTCGACATTACATTTCCCATTTTATTCTCCAATTGTTTGCCTGCCAATTAGTGGGTGAGGCAGAATATAATAGCCAGGGAACAGGTACAGGAAATTGTTTTCAGACATGCAAGATTAATTGCCAATTATCAGATTCTAGGTTCAATGCGTTTAATGAAGTGAAAAGTGCAATTAACTTTTGTTTTCAAGCTTATGGTGGAGGAATAGAATGAAAGGCTTGCATGCGCATTATTCGTCGAGTGGTAGTATTATTTAAAATCAATTTCAACTTAATTATTCCAATGCTGTTATGCATATTGAAGGACCTACATCTGGGCCACCGACATCCACCATTAAAATCAAATATTACAAAGTTCAAGTGACGACTGCGAAACTACCATAATGTCAATCAAAGTGCTGATGGGCCACATGTTGCCTGTGGAAACATAACATCCTGGGGAAATTTTCGAGCTTAGGGAGGCTCTGTTATCCTGCAGAAGGGGCATAATCTGGAAGCTGAAACATTTTTCGAAGTTGTGGCTGCGAAAAGTTAGTGCAACCCCTGAAGTCCTGGGATCCACAGCCACTGTTACAGATTTATTCTTTCACCGCAAATGTCTCTCGGCGGTGACATGTTAATTTTGGGGGAAACTTATTACAAGTTGAAAGCCTGAGCATTAGAGGGGGAAACGAAAAATTGGGTATGGGGAAGAACTGGCTGCTCTTTGATTTCCGCCCGGCTATGAGCTTTAATTTTAGGCAAGAGGCTAATTCCTGGAAAATTGGATTCATCTAGATGAAGCCAGAGAAGAACCTTCAGAGGGGGAACCAGAAACCATTCAGTTTTAAAGTCTAAAGGCGACAAGGGAACAAGTCCCTTTAAAAAGCTGAAAGAAACTTTAATAAATTTCAAATTAACACACACAGACTCTCACACAGAACCTGGTCACAAGCTGCACAAAATCATTTTTACCATAAAATTTATTGCTTTTGGGTCTGGACTTTTTTCTTCAAATATTTGTCACACACTTGCTCGCCCCCCAGTTGCTAGGGTGTGGGAGAAAAAGTGTTTTATAAACCTTCAATTGCTGTCAATTTATTGACAACATGTCGCCGCAACTTCCTCGCCACTCAGAAGCCCCGGGTGGAAAACAAGAAAGAAAGGACCCGAACTGGAGACTGGAGACAGGAGACAGGAGCCAGGGAATCGAAGCCAAAGACAAAAGGGCTATGACCGAAATTTGTTTGCCAGCCTTGGGCACAAAATATGACGAAGACGGTTTTGGCCTCCCTTTATACTTTTATATGTTCCATTGCTCCTGTTTTTGTTATTTTAGCATTTTTCCTCTTTTCCTTTTTTTTTTGTTTTTGTGTCCTGGCTGTATGTGAGAAATGTGAACAATTTACAATAGAAATTGCTGTGTGTGCATTTGGCTGACTCGACGTATACGCAATCAGCGCGCGATTGCTAAAAGCATCAAGGACTACAACAAAAACCAGGTGACGTCGTGCCTGTGGAATCTTTTAAAGCCAGGTGATACCCAGATAGGGATCAAGGGGATGATGCCACGAATAAATAATACACTATAAATGAAGCTGATGTAGTGTTTCTTAAAAGTATCATTTGAACTTTTTGCTAAGTTAATTTTGAAAACTAATACAATTATGGTTGGGTTTGAAAGGTCCTCCTTAATCTTAGGCAATATACCTGCTATGTTAGAGCATAAAGAAAAAAACAAAACAAATGTTATATTTTACATTTCAATTGTTTTTTATGATTGCGCCCAAAGTGCACACGTACCACGCTTGACAATTCTCGATGACTGTCTCCGATTCCTGTTGTTCTTGTTATCCTGGAAATGTATTATTGTATTTGTTGGTGTTGCTGTTGTCAGTCGGTTGTCAATTTGGTTGGCGTGCGTGTAAATTGCACAGCAGCTGCTCGATTGACAATCCCGACTCCTGTCCTGGAGCCTAGAGTCCCTTTGAGTGTGTGTGTGTTATCAGAATTTTCTTGATTTTATGGGGCATCGCGCCGAAATTGAAAGTGAAAAATGCTTTCCAGGTGCTTAAGTGATGAAGTGCCAATTGCCGAAACTCCCTCTTCGGGCCTCTGATTGCACGCCCGAGTACTTTTCGTCCGTTCCCATATTGATTTCCTGTAAATTATTATTTATTTCGTTGTTTCCTGTTTGCCGAAATTTGCGTGCGTGCCAGCCCCAGAAAGTAGGCAACAAAATTTTATGGGCCCCCGGATATGTGGCATAGACATGAAACGGAAAGCTGTTCGCGGGCATTCTTAAAGGCGTGTCTTTAATGCATTAAATGGCATCCCACTCCCCTGGATGGGCAAATTGTCAGCCTCTTTAGCCAACACTTTCATCACAAACATACATAACTCACTTATGCCACTCAAATCAGCGGCATAAAAATGTAAATTAAACTGCAAAGGTTACGCGGAAGCTCCGAAATATAAGCATTATCCAGCCGGCAATCATAAGATATTGCAGCTGGAGAGAAGTGGGCCAACTCCCCAACGTACAGTTACGTCTTGAGAGCCAACTACTAAATTAAGGCACCCGGCCATAAAGCAACGTCCCACAAAATATGAAGAAGCTGGCAAGGATTCGGGGAAAAAATGGCAGAGGAGCTGAGCAGCAGCAGTGGCAACAAACAATTTTACAACTTTAGGCTCGCGCTTACATAAAAATAAATTTCTTATTTACATAAAGAAACTTTTAGGTTGCCAGCAAGTTGGAAAATGAGAAGAAAAAGTAAACAAAACTGAAATCAAAATAAAAACCGCAAGGAAGAATCCCTCTTTTTCGGCGTTGAGGTGGCAACTTACATTAAGAGTAGCAAAATTTGCATATTTTGTGTATTTGGCTTTTGCCTTAATTTGTTTGCACATGTAAGTAAGCATACAAAGTGAATTTGCATGTTTGACTGACAAGGATACTCAAGGACTTTGGCTGAGTTTAAGTTTTCATCAAACAATAAACAGGAGTTCTAAGATGCCATTGTCACCTTTGCTGACTTTCGGAACAGATTTTTCCAATTGATTAAAAATATATTAATTTAGCTTTGGAAGTAGTACCTCAAAGGATGCTATTCCCTTAGCGGCATTTGGCTCTGGTTTGTTGATTTGCTTCTTCGGCCAGACGCAGACAAAAGTATATTTAGAAGAGGTCCTGGGGGACCATGAGGTAGGAGCTTTTTTTCACAGCCATTTGGGCAAATAACAGTCTTTGTTTCTTTTTAGCGCGGCCTCTCCTAGTGGCCATAAATATTCTGGCATTGTTTTGCTTTATTATTTTTATTGTTATTGTTCCCCCTGCCCTCGATTTGTACTCTAGCCCAACCCGGCCAGGACCTCCCATCCCATCCCATCCCTCCCATCGCTCTTCACAATTTATGTTGATTATTTTTATGGCGCGGTCGCTTGGTGGCCAGTCCGTCGTATCAAAAACAGGAAACTAAAGCCCGGCAATATGTCAATATATAGTCTGGCGCTGTTTGGTTTGTGTTTAACGTTTAACATGACAAATGGCCACGCCCCCTGGCTTAACGCTTCTGTTGTCAATGAAAGCCAATTTATGCCCATACATATTTAAAACGGGCAAACAATGGCCCGGGAGATAGAAACATGCCTGCAAAACTTTCGCAAAATGTTTAGAAAGAGCCAGTCGATCGTGGATGTAAATGAAACAAGGAAAAGGTCCATAGAACTGGGATTAATAAAAACTCATTAAGCGTATCGGTTATTTTGTTAATTTATTGAAATTTCCAATTTAAATTAAATAACTACAAATAATAAAGACGAAATAGTTGTTAATATAATCCGATTATTATATAGTCAATATGTAATAGTTACATTATTTATGGCCACTAGCTTAACCACCTTTCAGATTGACTCCTTGTAGAGGAACAGGAATCCAAAGCTCTAGAGTTAACCCCAGAATGTGCTACACAGACAGGACTTTGTCGGATGACATATTAACAGGCATTCGCACAGACAGAGTTTTGAGGTTGAGCCCGAGACCCGAGATCCACACTCACACGAGGAATGTGGCTGATGGCCTCACGGTTGGCTGCATACCAAGTTGCGTCTAAGCCAGGACCTTCGGAGTGGCTTAAGCATCACCCCCCTGGCCGCCCACTTTTGCGCCATATTTCGCAGGACCTCAAAACTCTGAGCTCGTCCTCCGTCTTCGTCTCAGTCCCGTCGATGCCGATGCTGATTCTTTGTGTTTGGTTTTTGTGCGTCTGCTATTTTAGTAGCTGGCTATTAATATTTTACTTCTTGCTGCACGTTTTGTGGCCTAGATTTTGTTTGTTTGTTTGCCTGACAAACGCCCTTTTATTGTTGTTGTCATCCTTGTTGTCCTTGTCGACGTCTTCGCTGCCATTAATACGCTTAACATGGGTAACATGATAAGCTAACAAGTGTGTTTGTCTAGGTCCTGACTTGGTTTTGATGTGGTTTAGACTCCCCTGTCCCAGTCCCAGGATACGAAGGGATTAGCCTTGATTTGGTGGCTTCTAAAGCGATTCTTTCGAAGGTTTTTTTTTGCAATCCGGATCCCAAAGCGACACAGAGCCGCCCACATTCAATTCATTAGCACGTGTTTTCGACTTCAGTACCCAAAATTAATTGAACTTCATTATAGCCATTACAAATCTACCAACCGCACATGGAAAATCAATTAAAAGCGGCGCTAGAAAATAAAACATTGGGTGTGTTGACCGCAAATCGCTGCCGCAGGAATATAACACACACAATATCATTTGAATCGCCAAAACACCAAAAATTAAAGCCACACAAACAAATGCGGGTGTCCCTGGGAGAGCGTGTCAATATTGGGAATATTTGTGGTCCAAACACGTTGCCATAGTCCACTCCAAAGGCAAACAAATATTATTTCCTATATAAAATAAATGCGAAACTTATGAGCCGTGTGTTTATAGGAAAGTCTGCACATTATGAATATGAGGATGCGGATTCAGGTGCACTGTCTCCCAGGAGAAACACGGATTATCCCCGATGCAGGCACACGGCTCACAGTGCGGAGATGCCAGGGACTCAAAATGAACATAAAGGACGAACAAGGAACAGGACAAATTTGCATTTGATGCGCGTTCTCAGCGCCCACACTACAGTCACAGACCTTGGCAGTGCGGAAAACCAAATAAAAACCCTCAACAAAATAAATAAAATATTGGGTGGAGATTGTGACTTTGTGTGCATCCAAAGTGCATAAAAATTGCATTCAACCGAAAAATATTCAACTCTGGCAACAAGGAAAGCGTGTTTAAGCTTTAAAAACTTCTCTGATTTTGTAAAGGATGAAAAACAAGTTACTTTTCAGCATTTATTCAAGGTAGAGCACGATTTCTACCTCAATTAAATGAATTACTTTGCGAATGCGAATGCGATGGAATCCAGAGGCCTTAAATTTCTAGCGAGTCTCCATTTCAATATCCTTTAGTTCGAGTCCTCGGTCTCATCTTCAGGGCTGCGGAAATACTTGCCAAACATTCAACTCATCAAGGGAAAGCGAATGATTTCCGTCATTCCACAGGGAGGGTGTTCGTCAGATGAGAAGAGCCGTAATCCAACGCCTACCTTGCTTTCCATGCTACCCCGGTATCCTGGCATCCTTGCTACCATAACCACGAACCCAACAGTCCACTTGTGCACTGGAGCGTTCTGCCAGCGACTTAACAACATTTTGCATTGTGCCCACTGTCATCAGCCGTTGTTGCACCCCCCCCTGGCTCTCCCAGGACCTCACCATTGCCTCCCACTAAATTTTCCATCCTCCACATTGCCCATTTCCCAGTGCAACTGCAACAGCAACTGCAACGGCTGCCGATGTTTCCGTTTGCCATCGCTGGGGAGGAGCCATTCTGCGTAATCTTGTTAGATAATTACCGTGTAGGGACTCTGTGGTTGTCGTATCCGTGTGAGCCAGTTCCATGCCGTGTGTGAGTGTGGGTGGGTCAGGTGGGTAGGCCATTTCAATTGCCCTGCCCGCCTTGCTGTCAATCGGCTTCAGATCTCAAAAAATCTGCAACTTGGAGTTGCTCCTGCAAAGTTGGAACACTCTTTTTAAACCTTTCCTTAAAAAAAAAGCTTTTAATAAATTTAATACTTTTTTCAAATACAAAAAACATGAGAGAGAAATATATTAAAATAAAACTCCCACATTGTTTATTATCTTAAATCCCGGATATTGTTTCCCAGCCGGATATCCTCGACCAAACATTTCGATATCGAATTTAAAGTGCTTATGCACATTTTATAAAGATCATAAAATAAAATTAACATTTGTGTCGCTTTTCAATTTTCAATTTAATTTCAAATTTCATAAAATCACCGAAACCAATTACGTGGCCATGTCGAAAGCCGATAATCACCCATTTAATGGAACAATTCGACTAACAGCTAATTTATTTATTAAGCCCAGTAGCCACCTGTATTTGTTTGTCGTTGAACTCAAATGAAATGGAGCAGCAAGGACAAGCTCGGGTAGAAAAACGAAAAAAAAAAATTATGCATAAATTAATTTCACGCCGTGAGCAAAGAAAACATTCGAGTGGGTGGCCGAAAAAGAAAATGAGGCGACTTTTTGATTGAATTGCAGGCATTGCATTTCTGCTCCATCAGTTGGAAAACAATTATCACATTTGAAAGAAAAAAGTTAATATTTATGCGAGGCCAGCGACCTAATTGGTTTGTTATTATTGGCCACTTTTACTTTGCATTCAGTCGATTTACATAATACAAATTGCAATTATCTTTAATGCGCTTAACTTGGCACTAGTGTCCGGACAGTCCTGGTCAATTTGGAAATCCTAATTGATTTTTTCAGCCTGCGGAAAATGGCGAAACTTTACAATACCATTACCTTGGCAAAGGCAACTCCGTGGAATTAGCGGTCCCAGTTGTTGGCTTCGATCGCATAAACAAAACACGCCGCTCCAAAATATAAATAGAAACACAGGAATACCAGCATTCTGGTGTCCATCTCGCAATTTTGATGAATTTGATTTCCAAGGTAACTATGATTTGATATGGAAAATAATTAACAAGTGAGTCCTTCCTAATGAACTTACACAGTTTTTTAAAGATTTCTTCGAGTTCAGTGTCTCGTGTTTATTCAATTTGCAATTTTTACTCGCCAAATTAAACTTGCTGTTTGGTAACATTTACAATTTTAATAGTTTTTCAATTTTTCATTGAATTTTTATGACTTTACCCCCCACTCGCTCACTCGTACACAGTCAAACTTTTTGACGAACAACTCGCAGGAAGCGATGGCAGGACGATGGATGCCGCCAGCCTGGCCGCATAAATATTTTAGATTTTCCACACCAGACTTTGTTGCTGCAACAGATCCAAAGGTTGGGAGGATGCAGCGCGGCGACAGCTGCATTTTTCGAGGGCCTACCGTGGCTGGCCGGGGTGTCTGGGCTGTCCTAGCTATCCTGGCTGTCCGTCCAACTGGCGCAGGATTGTTAGCAGCACTCTGGCCGTGTCGCTTCTGCCTAGTTGGCCAAACTTGCCACCCGGCAGCTGCAATGTTGAATGTTGGCGCGGCTGTTGCAACAGCATTGCGGTGCCGCCAAATTCGCAGGCAGCTCTCAAAAAAGTACACTAGCTGCGGGTCCCTTCTTTGGAAATAAAATCCTCTCCCGGCGTTTTTACTTTCATATAATAAATTAAAGGCCGTTAAAATTTCTTCAGCGTGTCACTCATGTCCTCAACATACCTTAATAAATTGTTATTGCAACTACGTCTGATGCCGTTGCCTGTAACATTATTGGGCTCTTTGGTATTAATTTGTGGCCTGCACCAAAAGTGCTTAATAAATATTTTAATTAAGACGCAGCATAACCCGGCAGGTCAAAGGACCTGGGATCAGCATCTTGGGGTCGGGCCAAAGGAGATTGAGAGGCAATATGTGCGGACTAATGACACACAAGCACACGCATCCCAAGGGTCCTTCCAGGACACTTTGATGCATACAAGATTTGATATGAAAATGAATGTCTGGAGGGTATTTGGATAATTAAAAACGACTGCGCAATTTGCGGCAATAATAAGTTTTTGCGCCGGGAAAACATATTTTCTTTGAAAGAAGCTAAGCCTCCTACTTTATATTGGATTGGTTTCTCATATTCTCCCATCCTTTGTTTAATTTTTTAATCCACTAAGAAACCTCTCATGCCGCATGGATAAAACTTTCCGACACTGTCATGCAGTTTCGACAATTTTATTTTAAATTAATCAAATTTTTTGGATAATTTTTGGCCAAACGATTAAATCTGAAGCTAAAGTTTTTGCGTGAAGTTGGCCAAAAATTGTTCAAAGTTCAGCTTGAGTCGAAAATTGTATAAACTCAAGCCACCGCCCCCAACGCCACTAGCTCCTGTCCCCGGGTTACCCCAGTCTTTCTGTGTGCGTCCCAGCTCATCTGCATATGCAGCGATGGAAGCGATGAAAACTATGACTCGAAAATGTGACCTGCCCTCTGTGCCAGAGCGAGGATACGTGGCGGGGTGGGCTCTGGCCTGGCCTGGCCTTGGGCGACATTTAGCACTAGCCACGTAGCCCCCACCCCAGTATAGCCCATACCATACCCCACTTAGCCCGCAAAACTTGGCCCGGAACATGGCGGAGCTTAACTGTGACACATTTTACACATAATTTTCAACACCTAAATCCGCAAGTTAGTGCCAGCCATCAGATTTTGCACACGTTAACGCAAACATAAAGCGTCGGATCTCGGATCTCGGATTTCGGGCTTCGGATTTTCGCAAAAAGGAAGCCGGATGGACCTTGCCGCCCGATGGACCAACCTGTTTTGTGCATTTTAAAGCAACCAAGAATCGCCAGCCAGCCACGAATAAAAAAAAAGGGAACATGAAGAGCGCCACTTTTGTGCATGCAGAAACACAGAATGGGTAAAAAAGTAATTCTTGTTTTTACAAAGAGGTCAGAGGTCAGAGGAGCTCATAAAAGCTGCAAAAGTTGGCATCTAACTGAAAGGCACTCCACTAACCAGAAGAAATTATCAACATTCCGAATGCTAATTTAACATTTAAGACTTTGAACAATAATTGTAAATTATAAATTATCCATTCCCTGTCCCTGTCCCTGTTGTCAACACTTTTGATATAGTGGGAGATAAATTTGAAATTTTTGTGTGGCACAAACATTACTGGCCCTCCTTACCAGGCTCATATTTTGATTTAATATATCAATGACATGAATATAATATATATAGGTATGTTGGACACATCTGGCCATATGATTTACATATCAAGCCGACCGTCAACTCGACTGTTGTTCCTCTGAAGTTGTTGACCGTCCATCAAGTGACGTTGCTTTGTTTGTTCCAAGCAAAAGTTTGCTTGGCAGCCCGGACAACAGGACTAGCCTGGACTGGCTGCACTGGTCGTCGAGGAGGATATGTCCTGGGACCGAGCTGAATCCTTCAGCAGCTGGAGCGGAAATTAATAAAAACAAAAACCGCTTCCAGAATGCTTCCAGGGCAAAACAACATAAAATTACAAACGAAAATTAATATGCAAAAATGTGATGTACGAGTATGTCGAGTGTAGCATATGTTGCATGTAAATGCAAATGCTAGTAATATGTTATAAAAAAAAACACAATATTTTAGAAAAAGTTTCTAGAAATAAAAAAAGGTTTCTAAAAATTTTTTTCGATTCTTGAGGGAATATCTTAGAGGAATCATAAACTTAAGTAATTTATGTTGCATTAGGAGGAAGGAATAGGGACAGAATAGTCTTAGGATATACTGGAATCCATCCCACATTCCCCCTTTCCCCCATTCCCCCTTTAAATAAAATTTTCCCCAACTAATCAAGATTGGTTCGTGTTGTGGCATAAGTTTGTCAATGAATCAGGACGCTCCTGCCACAACATTTGGCCAATCAATTGCCGCCTTCAAAAGGCTAAAAAAATAAGAGCCAGGCAGAGTCTCCCAGCCAGGCAATTCAAAATGTTTATATATGTACAAGAAAGCACTTAGAATCCGACCTCCCACACTAAACCCGACCCCTGACCCCGGACAAAGTGGTTGAGCTGGCCGGGGGTTAGGGGGCCGGCCGGTTGTTCGGCTGGTTCGGCTGGCATGAAGATAAAATGCCCCAGAGGAATCGGGCAACAGTTTGCAAAAGTTTTCAATAAGCTTCGGTATATTGGAGCAGTTTGTGGATGCGCAGCGGAAATGCATAAACATTTATAAGAATTTCCTTTGAAAACATGTTAAACATAATTTCATGCCGAGGGAAATTCTGGCAACAGGATAAAAGCGGAGGCGCGGAGGGGGAACAGTAACAAGTGAAATCAATTGAAGTTATTTGTAAATGAATTTTCATTTTGGCGCGACAAGGATTCAAAAATTTGAATGATTCGAGGATATTCTAGGGAAGTTTGATAAAGGTCTTTGGTCATTTATTAGTTCTCGGAAATTTAAAATTATTCAGTATTTCGCTTTAGGACTTTATAAATAATTCGCTTGCATTTATCCAACCACGAATTGGTATGCTCTCTGCGGCCGGAATATCCTGCAAACGAATGCCCATGCCCTGGAGGATTTCCCGGGCCTAATGTCACCATAACTCAATGGTAACCTATTGAATCAGAGCAAATTAACATGCATATATCTGGGCGAGTCGGAGCGATGCTCGTGTCGAGCCCACAAGGACACATGTCACCCCCTGGCGGTGTCCCCCACTCGCGCTCGTCCTGAAACGGACTCTCGTGCCGCTTGGCATACAAAATAAGCACAAATTCGATAACAAATGGTTCGGAATCGAAACAACAACAATCCAGGGGATATATAATATATTTATAAAGAAGCAGAAGTGGAAAAAGCGAAGGACTCTTGCGAATTTAAGGACAAATGACATATTGTCAGGAGAGAGAGAAGGCAACATATGGATAGTCCGATGTGTGTTTTTGCTCGCGTTTGTTTTGTTTAACGTGAATATAAAATTTATTATCCAGCGGAGCGCATAAATTAGTCCGCCGATGCGATGAGGAGTCAGAAGCAGACGTAAATTGAGACCAAGGACCTCGCTGCCTCCCCAGTTATCCTCGTATTCCAGCCACACAGAGATCAAGTTGATGATGATAACAAATGGAATCAAATGAGTGGAATGTTGGATATGGCAGTCGCGTAGAAAAACCAGCATCATTAATTGTCAAGGGCTTCGATTTGTGCGTTCGCAATCAAGTTAAAACAAATACAACTTGATTTCCAAGTAGGTCAAATGATAGCCGAAGGACCTCTAAATAATTAAATGAGTTTTGCGGCCCCAATATTACATTAATTTCACACTTCACTATATCCCAGCTAATTACCTATCATCGCCTGACATCGCAAGTGCTAATTTACCCAAAACAAGAAGACTACTTTCGCCTTCGGCTAATTAACACATTTTCACAGATTTCCCGGTGTAGTCCCGGTTCTGGGAGGGACCGCAGAAAGTGGCAAACAGCAGGCAACCTGAAGGCAGCACGGCTTTCGATGTGTTCCGGCCATAACTTTTACAGGCCAAAGTCGCTGCCAAGGCTAAGCACTTCGTGTATGCAAAGTCCTTTGAAAAGGCTTGGATGGGCGAATTCCACAACAAAACCCATGGTAACATGACCAGCAGGCAGCGGTAACGAAAAGTTTTGGCCCAAAACCCAGTTGAAAACTTTCAAGATTCACAACTGCAACACTTTTGCAGTTCTGCACTCAACACGGACACAGACATAATCCCGCACAGCCTCTGTGCACATCCTGCATATCCTGTCTGTTTACCAAATGAGTTTTGTGCTAGTTTGTTTAAAGCCTTGGGCCCCAAAATTTATGACGACAGTCCGGGGGGGAGGGCCCAGAGCGGGTGTGCCTGTATCCTGCGACTTCTTGGTGTAATGGACAGATAACTGTTGCCTAATTGTTGTGACATTTATGTGAAACAGAGTCTGGAGATAACACCGGGTCCGGGTCCTTCCCACCCTGAAAGTTGCTTGACCATTTAATTCGTTTTCGATTCAAATGCGATTTTACTCCGTAGAAAGTTGTAATTGGTAGCTGACACCTTTTCAAGAGAGTTTCAAGCCCCACACAGGGCAAAGGATACAGGAAAAATGCACAAAATGGCAATTACTCTGACCCATTTAATTTGTTTCAATCGAAAATAAACTATAGCTAATTAAATGTTATAATATCTGTTTATTCAATTAAATTGCGTTGTTGGGGTTAATGGCATGAGCCTCATACTACGGTTTAAGAGTGACAATTCGGCGAGTGCACCTGTTGCCAGGACAACGCTGTTTCAAATTATATTGGTCAGAAAGGAAAATATTTCAGCACACGCGGGGCATAAATTCCGTTTCATTTAGCGCTTAATTCCATTTTATTTGAATGCTCCTGCTACGCGGTGTGGAAGGCAGGTGGCAAGTGGCAGTGGCAGTGGCGCGAATATTGAATACCGCGCGTAAATTAACCCAGAAACGTTTTCGTGCATGAAATTCCAAAAATTTAACTAAAATTATGCACCTTTGTGCAGACACAAGAAAAACCAGCCGCTCATTTTTATTTTTTTTTTTGCAGGAATGCAAACGCTGATTGCAGCCCCTCGCTTTCGCCTGCGAAACGTGACTGCGTTTACACGCAAATAAATACAAACTCGGAGAGAGCGGCTCCACGGGTTAAGGATCTGAACGGGAAAGTTTGCAACAAAAAGGCCAAAGAAGCGGCAGAAGGAGCGCTGCAATCACAAATATGAAATGCGGCTACCGAAACAAAAATTCTATTTATTTGCCTCTCCAACGCTACAAATAAAACAAAAAAAAGAAAATGGCGGCTAAAAAGGGACTATCACGTGCCGGGCGTGCAGGGCCGGCGACAGCAGCGCCCGCCAGGTGGCGCTAGTCACTGAGCGGCAACCGGAAACCGGAAATGCCTGTTCCACGAAGGAGCAACAAAAAACAAAGAGGGTGCACAGCTGGCGTCGCTTTATCTGCATTTTGTTGATTCTCCTTCCTCGGCATTATGCATGAAATATTCTCTATGCTGCGCAGTTTTTGCTGTTTTGCTGTAAACTCACGGGAGCAAGGTGTGATAAGTCGGGATTACACTAAAAAAATGAACAAGAATGGCGGAAAGGCTGCTGATGCTGGATGATGGAATCAAAGAATATTGGAGCCGGAGCCACTTTATATATATACTCTAAATTATCCATTGAAAGGTAAACTGAAAAGTAATTAAAATGTAGTTGGTTGTCGGGACATTGGGTTCCTTAATCCTGCGGGAAGTCAAATGCCAAAGCCAAAGCATAAGAGAAATCTGATTAATCACATTCGAAGGGCTTACAATTATGGCATATACGGAGCTCGGGGAGACGGCCTGCCATCCCTACTCCGACTGGGAGAAACATGCATGCAGATGTCACATTAGCCTTATACTTTAATTAATTTCTAATCCGAGCTCATTGAAGGCGACTGCAATTAGATGCCCGATGCTTGTCGGCTGGCAGGGATTACAAGGATATAACCATTTGCCCCCAACATTTGTCAAACATATCTTCAGCCCACACCCACACCCCACCGCCACCCATCCTGGCACAGACTTGGATATGAATTTGGGGATGTGAGTGTGAATTGCGGATTGGTCGGCCATCAACTACAAATTATACATTTGGGAAATTTAATTGTCAAATCGGGTTCCATGGTTTCGATGGGAAGGGAAATGATAATTAAGCTTCAACCGGCCGGGGATTATCCATATCCCGAATATCGGAAACCACAAGCTTTGAACTTTAATGAACCGTTTTGGGTAAGTTGGTAATCCGACTTTGCGGTTTCAATAATAGCTTCCGGTTTAGCTTATTTTGGGAACTTTAACTTAAATCTGCGTTTATAATCTTCAAATCGAATTTGTGTTTCAAACTCTTAAACATGCAAAGGGGAAACCAGGATACTGCCACGCCCATCGATTCCAGACTCTTTGATTTGTGGGCTCGTGGTAATTTATCTGCCACAGAAGCTGAGTGCCACGCCCCGCCCAACGCCCGTCGCACATCTTCTTCGGGGGCACTTTACACTCAAATTGTGTTAATTTGCATATTGGAAACTTTTGCCTAATTGAACATAATGCCACTTAATTAAAGTTAAGACAAGTTTTTGACGGTAAAATGGTTTAGGCCCAGAAGGCAAAACAGCCAGGAGTGGTGTGGCGTCTTGGCAACAGAAAGTATGGCCAACATTTATGGCAGTTTGTTGTTGAAATTTACGGCAATTAGTTTAATATGAGCAGATTATGAGGGACGAAGCAGGACGAGGCACAAAATCCTTTCGGCACTGGCAAATTAATTTGAGGGGCATCCCCAAATAAACAAGCCCAGGGCTTTGAACAGACCAAAAACAATTAGCACTTACGAGTCCAGGACTTGAATGTTTAATGATCCGTTTCCCAAGGAATTGTGGCTGGCAAATGGTTGCCAGCCAAAGGATTTGTATTGAAACTTTATTGGTTTTAAAATATTTTTAGAGTTTACAAAGTAAAAGTTTTCAGTGGATGCAAGTCTAGTAATCCTCGACGATCAAGGCTGTTCCTGCTAGTAGAACTTGTTCAGGGGTTCCCAAAACATTGTCCACATTTAGATGACATATTAACTTGTCCCTGCGGCTCCTGGAATACAAGGGCAGCTTCGGATTGGACTCGCTCTTCTCGGGCGGATACAAGGAGTTTTTGACATATTTTGTGCCCGTTGAAGTTGCCTGATTGTTTTCCTCTTTTATTTTGTAGGTAATGTAGAAGGGGTTCGACTTATCCTGCCCACCTTTGGCGCCATCGATCTGAAATGAAAGGATTTATTTAATGAAAACACTGTGTATGAGTAATTCAAAGTCTAATGGTTGTGAACCAGGCTAAATATCCCTCACTAGCAGAGTTTCCTTTAACATAAACCCCAATTAACAGACTGTTAATAGTTCGCTGCTTTGGCCATCTGGCAGCTCTAATTTGCTTGAAAGTCAATCAAAATAAAAGGGCAAAGCTTGAAAAAACTAATATTTTCCGTTTTAAAATAGCTATTTCTATCAATTACCTTTTAAAATTCAAAGAATATACAGTGTAATATTTAAAATATTATCAATAGCATCGATAGACGATTGTTTTTAAGAGATATCGATAGTGCGATTTAAATATATATTTCCGACATCCCTAGCCGGAATGTCAATCAAATGAAAACAAAAAAGAGAAAAATAGAAAAACAAGCGTGAAAAAAGCAGGAGGAACGGCTAGCCGAGTAAATGTTGAATATCGATGCGGTGAATGGAAGCCTGAAAATGGAGGCGGACAGCATTGGACAGCCTATACCAGGGGCCGAGAGGAGGCCGGGCATGGAGACACACTTTATGGCTAAAATGGGGAAGGTAAGAGACACAAAGACAGACGCCCAGTGGCCTCCGTGAAGGTGGTGAAGGAGGGGTGGTGCCCGTAGGACTCGCTGGGGACCCCGAAAAACAGCAGGAAATAGTTAAGCACAAGGATCAGACAAAATATTTACAATTAGCAATTGATTAAGGTGTCCGCTTCCTATCTAATTTTGTGTTCCTATAAGACTATCTAGTAAATACTAGTTGCAAATTAAAAGTAAAACCTCGATTCTATATCCATTGTTAGGACTTTTAAAACTCACCCTAAGTGGCGCCAGTTTAAGGATCACAGAACCTTCTCCTCTGTCCTGCAAATCACAAGTTTTCAGTTCCAGGCGTTCACAGGACACATTAAGTTTTCGGGACTGCAATAACTTCAAGCAGGCAAACAGGTTCTCGCAGTTAAAAACATGGGACAGATTAACCTCCTCGCCGAATTCTAGGTACAGCTGCTCCCGGAATCTCTGCTCTCCAGCTTGGGCACGTACTATGAGGGCTCTCAGGAAGTCCACGGCGCTAGAACTGCCAGGTCCACACCAGAGTTTCAACCAGCTAGCAGGAATCTGAAATGTTGCTTTATTAGTTTCGTTGTTTAAATGATAACAATGTCCAAATCCCTACCTGCTGCTCTGCCAAAGCCCTAAGGGTGGTAACGTCCACCTCCTGGGCGTCCTTCAGCCAGGCGTGCATCTGGGACAGGGTCTGGTGAACAGTGCGGAACAAGTCGCCACCCAGTTTCAGTTCCGCCAGGACAAAGAGAGCCCAGGAAGATTCCCCAGGATCAGACGTGGCCTCTTTTATCGTCTGCATGATCGTACACGTTCCCGCTAGTTTCCGCCAGAGATTCAGAAGAGGCTTGATTTGGTGTTCCAGCTTTTGACGATCTTTAAGGCTATCTGGTCCACCTTCTTCCCTCGCCCCCGAGCCGTAGTGGAGGCTCCTCAGTTTCTTGATCACCCGCTTGGCCTGCTCGATTTCCCGCTGCTGCTGCGCTTGATTGGCCAGGCCGTACATACTGGGTTCGTCCTGATCCGGAAGCTTTTCCAGGGCCGCATAATAATCCTGCAGTTGGTGGCTCGTGGGTATGGAGAGGGATAATCCTAGGGGGGACCATCGGCTGCTCAGGACATCAGGGGAACAGAACTGATTCAGGTAGCTACCCAGGATATCCAGGTCCCTGTGGTTGTTGATCCTTCCGCCGTAGGCCAGGGCCTCGCTCAGGCGCTGCATGACCAGCCAGTCGCATTTTCCGGATCCAAGCTGTTGGTCCATCCACTTGAGGATGCCCATGGCAGCCTTGAGGTCCGCCTCGCCGAACTCGTAGTACTTGGACCAACCCTGGGGAATGAACTGCCGCCTTTGCTGGAGCACGGCCGTAAGAATGAAGAATACCAGACGCATCTTGAGATTCTTTGGTTGGTTCTTCACATTCTGGTCCTGCTCGGCTGCGTAATTTTGTAGAAGCCGCAGGACAATCTGCTTGAGACCCTTGGGCTGCTCGTATCGCACCTTCAGGCACTTGAAAACGGCGGATTCGGAAAATCCTTTCGTAGTTTCGCACACCAACCACAGCCGAAACTCCTTGGCCTTTTGCATCTCGGCCAGCTCCCGCATCATTTGTGTCAGAAACTCCGGCACCAGGTGGATGTTCTTCACGCACAACCAATGGCCCTCCAAGGCAGCCTGTCGCATCTCGGAGAGCACTCTCTTCTCCGAGCCCTTGCCAATGGCCATTTCCCTGTACTTTTGATTGGCCCACTTTTTAAGTTCCGTGGTCGGATCGGTCTCCGGCTGACTTATCATGAGGATAGGGCGGTCGCAGCTGCTCTGCTGCAGTAGTTGCTCCACCGATGGTTGAGTGGAGACCTCGGGGGAAACGCCCAGGAGATCGTTGCTTACTTTATGCAGTTGTTGTAGCATCAGATCGGGCCTGAAGATTTGGGCAACCAGCACGCGATGGAAACTAGGACCCAACTGAGCTGTAAATTTGGAGAAATAAAATTAAATCTTGAAATAGTTTGTTCATATATTTGTTTTCGAACTTACGCAGCACATCATCGGCTTGGGCTTCTATGAATCCTCGCCAGATGTAGTCCTTATCCAACTGGAGTTTGGCTCGCAATTCCGGAAAGAACTGGAGCAACATTGCCAACTTTAATTGGGCGTCTTTCGTCATGCAATCGGGCAGCTTTCCCATCTGACTCAAGAGCATGCTACCATCCGAACTGCCCATAAAATTGTTCACAAACAAATCCCATTCCCTGGAATTGAGCTTCTCAGGATACGCCTGATGGCAGACCCAGAGGGAAAGGGCCAGTTGACTCTCTCTGGAAGTGGCTCGGGCCAAGTTAAGGTAAACACTTCTTACCAGGAGCTCGTATACCTTGGACTCGTCGCGTTGGTTCCTCGAAAGGGCTCCCAGAAATAGTTCTATGTAAACCAGAGCAGACAGGTCATATCCTTTGATAAGGCCAGCATAGAAAGCAGACGCTTTGGAGCACAACTCCTTCAAGGAGCCAAACTGGGAGAGTAGGGTCTCCTTAATCTTGCCACTCTGCTTCAAGGCCTCCTCTATTTGGGCGCTACTTTGTTTCACCTTATTCAAGCTGGCCAGGAGCTGGTCGTTGCGCAGGATGTCTCCTTCGGACTTTGACAGTTGCTCCAAGAGCTTGTCCTGCATCTCCGTTTGCTGCTTGAGCAGATCTCCCTCCTTCTGGAGCAACTGAATTCTTTGCTGTTCCAACTCGGCGTTTTTCAGGACTATTGCCTTGGACATTAGCTGATCGGCCAGACCAGCGGCTGTCACTGTGAACTTAAGTAGCGCTAGCTGGCCCCTCTGCTCTTCGGGCAAATCCAGGCGATGGGATTTGCTTATCAAAACCAACTGGAAACCCTCGTGCAGGTCCACCAGCTTGGAGCCAATCGCCAATTGCCTCTTATTGAACCTGACGTAGGTGTGGCCCTGCAGAAGTTGCAGGATAGGAGGACGCAACTGCTCGCAGTCGGCCACCAAAAGAGTCTTCCCAAAACGCACTGCCAGTTCCAGCTGATAAGAGAGTCTCTCGTTGGAGTGGGTGGTCAGCTCGCAGGGTTTGCCGCTTCCTTTCAAAAACGCCATAAGCCACTCGGCAGCGGTTTGTGTGGGATCGAGGAGCAAAGGAATGGGGCACGATCCGTAGGGTAGAGTAAGCATTTCAATGAGAAGAGCCGCACTCTCGATGATCTGGGCATCGCGAGCCAATCCTTGGCTCTCCCAAATGATCTGCTGTTGATCCGTCAGCAAGGAGCCTCGCAGATCGAATTCTGACGGAAGGTGGAATTCCGCCGCCAATCGTTTAAGAGATGAGCTTTTGAAGGGAAAAGTTTGTTAGGTTTTTAGTCTTGTGAACTTAGCTTTAACTCACCTTCTTTCTTCCAGACCCAATCCGGCGTAGTAATTGACGGCGAGAGCAATAAGTAGAGTCTTCCCGTCAAGGGTTTTGTGGGCCTTCTTCAGCTCTGCCAGCTGATCGCTCCATGTGGCATACTCCGCACTCAGCTTTGCCACCAACAGCTCTGCCGCCTGCAGGTTGCCACTGGCCTCTTGAAGCTTCAGTTCCAAGACCGCCGCCTCCTGGGTGTAGGTTTGCAGCTTGGCAGACAATTGCTTCACCCTCTTGTCCACGTCGTCCAGTCCGCTGGCCAGCTGCTGCATCTCGTCCTCGGCGGCGTTGAGATTCCTCTGAAGCTCATTTTGCTCCCTCTCCAAGGGCTTTATGCTTTGGATCACCCGGGAGTACCGGACGCTGGCCTGGACCCAAGCTGCCAAGGGAGCAGCGGCTGCAGAAGCCCTCTTGGCGTTCTTCGATTCATAGGAGTCCCCTTTGGCCAGAAGCAATTTCTCCACGGCCTCGCAGTTCTCTGGGCTGATGCGGGCCGGATCTAGCGAGCGTATGTCTTCCTTGACTCCTCTCTTGGCCAGGAAGGTTTTCATGCTATTCCAGGACGTGTCTCGAATACCCATCAGACGGAGAACTCCCTCGAGAATATCCCTCACCGCTTCAGGCGGGGCTCTCAGGGATCTAATTTCGGACAAGGCCTCCGACTTGATCTGGCCGACGGCGTTGCTGGCTTCCGCCAGGATCGGCTCCACCTCCGCCAGCTCCTGCTGGATTTCCTTTTGCCGGAGCTTCAGCTGTTCGCTGCTGCTCTGGGTATGCTGCTTCAGCTCCAGCATGCTGGATTTCTGCTCGTTGGCGTTCCTCATGGTGGCAGAAATCATTTCAAGGGCGTCATTGGCCAGCTGCCGCTTCTCGCCCAAGGCCTGTTCCTGTGCGGCGGCGTTGGACTTTAATGTGTCTACCAGAGCGTGAGCCGCAGCCAACTTGTCCACACCCATTTGGAGTTTGCCCAATCGCTGGTCGATTTCAGTGGCCGCGTTGCTGTACATGTGGAAGTAGCTTTGAATGAGCTGATAGAACCTCTGGGAGGGTTGATCCTGAGGCAGCTCCTCCGACATGTCGGCAAAGTGGCTGCAAACGGGCACCTTGCCGCGACCACTTCCCCCTCCGGTTAGGGTTTCATTAAGTAGCTCGATGAATTGCTTGGGAAGCATGGCTAGAGTATCTCGAGACTCCCTTCTCACATACAAGAGATCCATTTGGCGATGCAGGGCAGGATAGGTTTCGAAGTAATCTTGGACTTGGGAGCTACTGGGGTCCAGGATCAAGACGATGTGCAGATTTTCGCGGGCGCCTGTAAACATGCCTTAATAAAGTGTCAATTGGATTTTGTTACTTACGTTTCATAAAGTAGGCTCCCAACGACTCCTGGTACCCATCCAGCTGGGCAGCCTGTTTCAGGGCACTGGCCACCGACTCCAGATCATCGCCAAAGAGTTCCAAAATCTCGCTTCCCTCCAGGAGAGCTTCGATGGGCTTTAAGATATCCGGGACATAGCTTATCCAGCAATGTTCGATAAGCAGGTAGCTCATCTGCTGCTCCAGAGCCGCTGTTTGCATGGCCAGCTTGAGGTCGTTGTAAAACTCTGATAGGTCGTAGGTGGGTCCTCCCTGGAGAGTTATCACCTTGGCCTCCTGCATGGTGGCCGCTGCGTAGATGGCTTCCAGGTGACGTCCCCCAGACTCGTCCAGGATGAGCAGGTGGGAATCATTGCGGGACAGGACACGGGCTATTTTAGCTATGTGATGCAGCAGCTCTTCGGTGATGGGCGCAGCGATGCAGTAGCTTTCGGTATCTGTTAAGTAGGGAAAGGATACAAGTACTGGATTAGGAAAAAAGCTTTTAAAATCCACAACCCCCCAACTTATTTCGTTTTATTTCTAACTACTTTCAGTGGATGACCCCGGAGGAGGAGGCCCGGCAAAAGTTCATCATGCGGGAGAGGGACCGCGAAAGAAAGCGGATCAAACGCTTGAATCCCGAGTTTCGGCAGATGGAGCGGGAGCGGGATCGTTTCCGCAAGCAGACACCTCGGCCCAGTGTAGTTATCCAAAATCCGATTGCCCCCGACTGTCATCTACGACCTTCCTCTTGTCTTGAACCTACAGAAATGCCGGAGGGCAAGTTAAACCTAAACTCTGGAACATTCGGGGTGAGGCATTGAAAGGGCGTGTAAATGTGCCAGTAGAAGTATTAGAAATCTTTGCTTTTCAGTCACCAAAATGAATTAATCAGTTCGATGTGAGTAGCGAAGCTTAAGGATAATAAGATCCTTAATAAGTGATTTACTTACTGCAAATGGTGACCTGTCGTTGGACTTCCTCCAGCCATTCGTCGTGGCTTAGGCACCGCAGTTGACCCCGAGATTTGGGCGACTTTGGCACGAAAAATACTTTCTAAAAAAATCGAAATTATTACTTTATTATTAAATTCAAGATTTTCAATAGTAATCACCTCTTTTCCGTAATATTTACGCATTGTTTGCTTGAGTATGTCCTCAAATTGCTGGACATGTTCCTCACTAATCAGTCTGTCCTTGAACATTCCTAACAACTCGCAGTGAAGAGCCTTTTAAGAAAATAGTTTAAAGGCAATGAAGGATAATATTAGAAAAGCCACTTCCAAGTGGAACATACCTCGTTGAAATGGGAGGAGGGATAGAAAACGAGGTCGTGCAGCAGCTTCATGATGCATTTGGGACTGAACTGGTAGTGGGCCTGCCTCCCACCAGTGGCCGTAAAAGTGGCCTGCAGCTGCAATTGGGAGAAAGTCAATTAGCAGGTCCTCGGATGACGAAAATTCCCGAATCGAGGCATAATTGGTGGTACAAACCTTCTCGAAGCACTCCATCAAGCTCTCGCTGGCATGCTGCAAATTGACACCACCGCCTCCCGCCGATCCTCTGCTGCCCACCACCCGAAAGTGCTCGCCCAGAAGCGGTTCCAACCGACGCTGCACTATTTCCAGCATGTCCTGGCTGGTGGGACGCGACACACGAACAAACTGATTGATGGCAAAGTAGCGTGGGGCTATTTTCATCGGATTGCCGCTAATGGATGCACAAATTTGCAGTCCGTTCACGCCAATCCACTCGAGGTTTTCGGCATAGAAGCCCGCCCTTTGCACCAGTTGGAACAGCAGTTCCACCACCTCGCAAGCTCCCCAGGAGTCCAGCTGGCACAGGTCCAAATTCTTCATGAATAAGACCAGTCTTGCCTGCTTCGGTCGGTACTCCCGGCCCTTGATTCCGCTCACGGTAACGCAGTGCGTCCTTAGGGTGTGCAAAATATAGCTGGGCGTCAGCTGGGTGGAACAGTTTATGGTGACCAGTTGGTAGCCAGAGTTTTCCATGACCGCCCGCTGCAGGAGCAAGGTTTTTCCGGCGCCACTGGGCCCGATGAGCATAAAGGGAGGCAGTCGATTGGCCTGGGCACTGAGCAGGGTTTCCAAAATCTCCAAGTACGACTTCACATAGGCCGTCACAATTAGCTGAGAGCCCTTCTCGGGCGTCTCCAGGACGTCGAGTGGGTACTGCTCCAGGGCATTACGCCGACTGTCATAGTGGGTCAATTCCGCGTGGTTGGGGTTCGGGATGTAGAGATTAGCGTGCTTCAGGAACAGTTGGGCGAACTCCCTTTGGCGATCATTGGGCATGTAGCCGAAGAGGGCCCTCAAGGTAGCGGCTCCGTATTCCTCCAAGGACTTAGAGCCATGCACTTGAAGGAGCAAGGAGTGGAGGAAGTGAATGCGATTAATCCCCGGTAGGTGGCTGTCCAAGAAGAAAAACTTTGTATTCACGGAAATGGGATATTTCTCGGGATAAATAGAGCTCACCTCAATAATCCTTGACTCTCTAACCAGTTTACTGCATATTGAAAGTTTCCGTCCACATAGTTTTGGAGCAAATCCCCGTAATAAGGTTCCTTGGAGAGTTCGTGCTTGAGTATCTCCTTGTCAGGATAACAATCGTAGCTTTAACAAAACATTGGAGTTAAAGAAATATTCGTCCTAAAAACTTATTTATTCCTGCGAACCTCATGTTTACGATTCCCATTCGGGATATTGTGGCCGGAGAGGCATGCCTCACATCGTCCGTTTCAAAGATGAAGTTGACATTGTTTCCGAATTGGATCCTCCAGCCAGAGGGTAATGTTAAGAGCCTGAAAGATTATATGAAAATCAGGAAACGTTGTCCAAGTTTCAAGACAAGATGGAAGGGAAACACATTAAACTACATAACACCATGCCAGACCCATTCCCCCATCCAGACACGACCCATCCCGCCGACTGCAGTTTGCGATTGACGTTTGCCAACCAACCGCTCTCTCTGTTATTTCAGCTGATGACCCCCGAGGAGGAGGCGCGCCACAAGTTCATCATGCGGGAGCGGGATCGCGAGAGGAAGCGGATCAAGCGCCTCAATCCCGAGTACCGGCGCATGGAGCGAGAGCGCGATCGATTCCGCAAGAAGGCACGACGTGCTAACGTAGCATTTTTCCAATATTTTATATTATTACTATGAACATGCACACACATCCGAACACGAAACACACGACATGCCTCACACAGACACACACTCCGATCTGGTCCTTGAGATCCTAGGGTCCTTGGGGGTGGGGCTGAGCTTCTTCCCGGACTGTTGACACTTTCCGCACCCTCCAAACTAGACTAACTCCCACAGTTGATGCGGCTGGGAACGTTGTGCTTTAATATGTTTTCCCCTCTTCGATTGCAGCTAACCCCGGAGGAGGAGCTCAGGCTGAAGATGCTCCAGCGGGAGCGAGATAGGGAGCGAAAGCGCGTCAAGCGCCTGAATCCCGAATACAGAAGGCTGGAGCAGGAGCGCGACAGGGACCGGAAGAAGGCCCGAAGGGCCAATGAGGCCTTCAGACAGCTGGAGAAGCTCAGGGACAAGATCAGGAAGGACCGCAAGAAGGGCCTCCTGGTCACGGATCCGGGACAGCTGCCGCCGGAGTTTGCGGCTATGATACCGCCAGTGCCTATGGTGAAGCCGGAGGTGGGAGTGCCGCCCACACAACCTCTGCCACAGCCCACGCAGCAGCAGCAACAACAACAACAGTTGTTGCAGCAACAACAACAGCAGCAACAACACCAAGGACAGCAGCAACATCAACCGCAACAGCAGCAACAACGTCCACCGCCCACACATCTGCACGAGCAGCAACTGAGTCATCAGCTGGCCCACCAGCGGAACCGAGTGATGACCACCAGCTCGCTCTCCCAGCTGACCTCGCCGCCCGCCCACACCTCGCACCTACAGCAGCTGAATAAGCTGCAACAGCTGTATCCGCCCAGAAGCTTTGCCCACCCCGCGCTACCTATTGCCGGCGTGACGCTTATGCCGCAACTGTGCCACCCGATCCTCCACCAGAACCTCAGTGCCACCCTCTACGGAGGACCACCTCCCAATGGGATCAAACAGGAGTACGGCCAGGAAGTGTCCGCATCGGCGATGGCGGCGGCGCAAGCGGCAGCCCTTGCCTCCCTGAGGAATCCACAGCAGCAGCAGGCGTCGCAGCAGGAGGATGCCGACCTGGCCCTCAACCTGGAGCCAGAAATCATTCTCCAAACTGCGCCCGATGTCAGTCCCGCCCAGCAGCAGTCCCAGCACCACTTTAGTGCCCACCAACATCCGCAACAACAACAGCAGCAACACCACCTGCAGCAGCAGCAGCATTGCAACATGTTCCAGCATATGGCGCCCCAGGCGCACATGCAACACATGCGATCCACAGTGCTGCCACCGCCGCCGCCGCCCTCGGTGGGTCTGCCCCCTCTGCAACCTCAACCAGCGCCGCCGCCACAACTGCAGCACGCGCCGCAATGAGCAGCGCTGCCTCCTCCACTTTAGTCCTAAGCTTAACACTCTAGCCAGCTAATTGCATCTAAAGTTTAAGACCACACATGCCTGGAGTTGTGATTGGATTTGAAATGGTTTTGTTAACAGGATGGGTTCTACAAGTATTAGGTTTTTAAGGTTTTTATTAGACTTCCGAATTTTTTGAAATTTATTGCAATCGAGTTGGGAACTCCCTGAGATTATAAAGAAATTTCCACTAATTTATAGATTAAATAATTTTTGAAATTGTATAATAATATATTAATGTGATAGAAAGGGATTTGGAATTTAGGGTTTTGCAATCTCTGTCCTGCGGTAGTCACAACTCTCAAGGATGTGTGTTCTTCTCTCACACGCACACACTCATTCTTTTAAACACTCATTTAATACATGTTTTAAATGTTATGCTAAGTAGACGCCATTTGTGAAATGCCGTACACACGTATTACGTTAGTTTAGTGGGCTTCCCGGTCATGTGTTTAGTTTTGTTTAAGTGCCGCCGTTGTTTTCAGCATCTCTCTGTTTTATAGGTCTGTACGTATTTTGTTTAGTCGCTAAGTGATAGGAGATACAATACTTGGAGTTTGGGATACGATATACACTACGAAATAACGATAACTTTATACCTAAATGATATAAACAAAAAGGCCAGCCGCAAAATAATTGATACGAATTTAGGCGCAAAAACAAGAGCGAAATATAAAAATGTGAAAATCTAGTTTATTTCTACTCACTTATTGTCATCCAGGACCGAGTTGAGTGCCTCTATCCACTCCGGATCAATGCTGCCGTCGCAAACGATCCAGGAGTGCATGTGGGGCGGCTCCTGGTTCACCAACACCGCTGTGTGGGTGAGTATTCCGTCCTGCCACTGTCGCGTGTCCGCATCCAGATTACCTAGCAGTTGGACGCGACTCATGGACTTGGGACTAATCGTGTGGACCCTGAGCTGCTGCTGGCCACTGAGTGCCAGCTTGAGGAGGGCCATGATGGTGGACTTGCCGCATCCCGGCGGCCCCACAACCACGACTCCCATCCGCTTCTGGAGTTGCTCGTGCAGTTGCAGGGCCTTTTCAATCTGCCTCTCGCTCCGACAGAGTCCCAGCTGCCCAAAGGCGGCGGATAGAGATTGATGGAGGGCCGTTTCCGGTGCCGGAGCACTGCCAATCTCGGGGAACACATTTCGGAGAAGCATCTCAAATCGCAAGACGTCCTGAGGGGCCAGCTTTGACATAGTGGATGCACGCAGACATCGCACCACCACCGACATCTCCGCACTTGTGTCGGTATCGGGTGACTCCTCGCCAGCCAGACGCCCCCTTATCCCCTCTCCGCATACCAGGAGCACCGTCTTCAGCTCCCGGAGTCCCCAGTCGTAGTGGCGCTGAGCGGAGAGCATCTTGCCGCACAAATCAAAGAGCTCCACGATGCGGGAGGCGATGGCTGACGCCTCCTCGAATCCCTCGACAAACAACATCACCCTAGCGATCTCCTCCGGCTCCGGTTGCTGCATCACAATAGGCCGGAAAAGGGCCTGGATATTGCCGGGCAGCTTCTGGCGGCCACCATACTCAGCTCCCGCCGGATTCAGGGTCACGAAGATGCCACAGTGCTGGTTGAGTTGCACCTGGAAGGGAGTTAACTTTTAGAAGGGGGGATTCAAAGGTTCCCCTAAGAACTCGAGGTGACTATTCACCTCAAAACTCATCATTCAAGGCAATTTATGGTTTCTAGGATCCCCAATTTTCCCAGGACATAACTCATCCTGCTCACCTGTCGCTCGCCAATCTGGACACTGCTGGCCCGCTCCTTGAGGGCGCTCTGGATGGGCTGGATTAGCATGGAGATGGATGAGAGGGTGGCCTCCTGTAGCCGGTTGAACTCATCGAAGCAGCCCCACGCCCCGCAGCGGGCCAAGCCTGTGAGGATGAGGCTCATCGATTCGGTGTCCACATTCTGCAAACAATTCATTGCATAATGACAAATAGCAGGAGGATTACAAAGCACTCAGAAAAAAAATTTTTTTTTTCCAGCGATATTATAATGTAAATCTTTTTTTTCAAATATTGAGATATAGAACTGCAATATGTTAGAATCTAAATAAAATCAAAAGCCATGTCCTTTAAAGTCTACGGCATTGTAAGGGACATTTTTTTAAAGTACTTTTTACCTCGTCACAATTGAAAACCAACACCAGGCGACCCAGCATGGCCCCCAGGGCCTTGACGCACTCCGTCTTGCCAGTGCCGGCGGGGCCGAAGGGATTACCCCCGAGTCCCATGTGCATGGCCTGTGTGAGGATGAGATAGCACCTGTGGGTCAGCCGGGTGTGCACCAGCTTACTGGCCTGGCCCAGGAACTCATAGGCGTATTCAAATTCGGCGTACACCATCCGAACGCAAACTTGTCGATTGGCATTAGCCGCCGCCCCGGATGTCCGCTCCCCCTTGCCACCCTTGCCGAAATAGTATCTGAGTTGACACAGCCAGTGCCAGTCGGTGGTGTGCACCACATTGTGTTGCTGCAAATGCTCCACCACGCCGGAGTAGTGCACCAGGTCGAGCAAGAGGGCCCTCAACTTGGTGCTGACAAGGCAGCCGCTCTGGGCTCTCTGTTTCATGGCGGCCAGGTGGGTGATTTCGTCTTTTAATTGTTGTCGCAGCTTGGCCAAGGACATGCCCCCGATGGCCTGCTCCGTCTGGCGCGTGAAGTGAAGAGCCCTGGCCGTGGCTAAGACCTGGCTGGCATAGGTTTGCAGGACTTTCTCGCTGAGGTTGTCGCTTCCTCCCGTAGTCGAGGTGTAACACTCATGGATCTGGTCACGCAGGGTGTCTTGGACTACGCTTACCAGTTGGTTGAGCCAGTGCTGGGGGGGAATGATTATTAATCATTAGAGAGGACCAACTATTAACGACACCTACCTCTATATCGCCTCGCATCTCCACCGGCTGTGCCAGCTTCAGCTCATCGCCCTCAGCGCTGTGCATCGCCGTGATGCTGTATTGAGTGGCCTCCGAAGGATTTGCCTGGATGCTTAGACTGTGGCAGCCCGGGAAGAGCTTGCGGATGTGCCGCTGGATGACGTCCGCGTCCTTGCTCGCCTGGCCCAGCAGCTCCAGCAGATCGTCGTCGCCCAGAAAGTAAAAGCGGGGAAAGGAGTTGCGCTTGTCCTGCGGAAATGGGATTTATAGGGATTTGCGGATTCCGAAAGCCACTCACAGTTATGTAGCTCATCAGATTCTGCTGGCACCTAGCCAGCTGCGTCTCCAGCGAGTTCACGATGGTGGAAATGTTGTTTATCTTGGTCAGCGAGGTGACACGCGGATCCAGTTCTACTTCCCGCATCACGAACCGGAAGTCCTTGTCGATGCGCTTGAACAGCGCCTGCTCCTGCTGCATGGTTCCAGAACCAAAGACAGGCTCCAGATACACCCAACTGAGAAGAAATAAGTTATATTGGGTCATTGGACGAGTTAATCTGATCCTACCGCCTTTGGGAGTGATTAAGGCTGCTGAGCAGGACGTCCAGGGTATTTAGACGACTCTCCCACAGTTCCGCCTGGTCCGAGAAGCTGTCGAAGGCCGCCGAGTTCTTGGCGGATTGCAGTAACGACTGGTTGTCCCCGATCTTATTGAGAACCTCCTGGTAGTCCTTGATAAGGCACACGCTCTGCCCAGAGGCATCTGTGCGGGTGATCAGCTTCAGCTGGGCTGTCACGGACCACTGGTCCAGTTCGATCAGAGCCTGCCTTACAATCTGCTCGCTGGCAGCCTGTCTCACGATGTTCGCGATCTCCGGTGCCGCCGCCTGCAGGGCATCCATGTCCTGAAGAATGTCCCGGAGGAGAATGGAGTGCAGGGGCTTCGACTGCTGGTGCTTCAGGAGCTGAAAGATCCTGGCCCAGTGGCGTTCACTAAGGGCATCCGACTGGAGCTGCTGGAGAAGCGGGAGGGATGTCTGGAGTCGCTCCACCTGCTGACGGATTCTCTTTGAGGGCAAATCTATCGAGGCGTGGACGGACCCCTCCCACTTAGCTATGAACTCGTTTAGAACGTAGGGGCGTCTCCTGTAAATGGCCCACTCCTCCTGGAGGATGGGCTGCAGCTCGGTGAGGAAGCTGTCGTAGACCTGCCACTGCTTCGATTGCTGCTCCATTTGGTCCTCTATTTCCTTGAAGGGCAGCAGCGTCTCCGACGGGAACTCCATGTTGAACTTGGAGCACTCTTCCAGGAGTTGCTTCTTCTTCTCCTGCAGCTGCTGCCAATGGAGACGCCGCTCCTTGAACAACTCCAGGCTGGCACTCTCGTTGGCCTCCAGTTCGGCTATGGTGGATTCCCAGCGGAGCAGGAACTTTTCCGCCTCGTTTTTGAGGTTCTGGAGCTGCGTCTCCGCCTGGTTTTTGATCATATCTACCTGTCGCTGCAGGATCACGGCGTGGTTTTCAAGAAGGGGCTGGAGCTGCTCCCACTGCTGCAGAATTGCAGAGAGCGCGGTGACCCTCTCTTTGCACCATCCGGCCAGGCAGGCGTCCTTCTCCCGAACTGCATCCAGGGTTTTGGAAACCTGCGGTAGCTCGGTCATTATCTTTTCGTACTTCATTCCCGACTGGCTTATGCTGCCCTCGTCCATAGGGACGTTCTGGAGGAACTGCAGGGCACTTTGCAGGAACTCCTGGATCAGACTGACGTCCGCCAGGATCGAGGAGCGCAGGCTGCTGGCCAGGGCCTCCCAGTAGCGCCGACTAATCAGCTCTATTTCCGACCGGAGCGGCAGGACGTTGATAACGATACAGTCAATGGACTCCTCGGCCTGCTGGATCTTGGCCAGCTGTTGGCTGAAGTGCTTGCAGCCTTTGAAGTTTCGGTCCCAGTCCCCGGCCTCGTTTAGGTGGATGCCGCACAGCTGTTCCACGTCCACGCAGCCCAGGGCGATCCAGGGCAGCCATATCGTCTTGAAGTCCTCCAGTTTGTCGAACAGCTCGGCTGCTCTCCGGTAGAGAGGGCCAAAGTGGTGGCTATTCTGCGTGACCATTGACTTGAACAGGTCCTGGCTGTGTTCCGAGAGTCCGTGGAAGTTGCAGGGTCTCTCTATAAATCTCCTCAGCTGATTGAAGTACAGATCTCGAATCTCCTCCTCCGGAGGACTATAAACAAGTTCCCGCTGGCGCAGGATCAGCTTTACGTGTATGTCCGGTAGCTTGTTGTTCATATCGAGGAGTCCCAGGATGTACTGGTATTCTAGCACCTTGTAGAGCTGGTGGTCCCAGTGCAGCTTGAAAGCGTCTAGGTGGGTGTATCCTTGGCGCTCCAAGGTTGCAAACAGTTCGCGCAGATGACGCAGCTCGTCCTTCCAGATCTGATTTTGGGTTAACAGATCGGTGGACATAAGCTTTACAACCTGTTGGAAAATTAAGAAAAAATATTTTTCTTAAACTGGAAATGAACTGGAAAAAATGCATAATTTGCTTCGACTTTTTAGTAAATTTCGCAAATAATATTATTTAAGCTAAACTCCCCCGCTCAACCAGACCTTCCATTCCGTTTTCAATGGCGGCCGCTTTCCAATGGCGTAGGTGTGGTGAGTTTAGTCGTGTAGAAAACGCGTAACAATGTGCATTAAATTATTAAATTAGATATTCGTACCGTTCTCTTCGCCTGCTCGTGATATCCGCCCAGAAGTGTGTTGTCCGCCGAGAGCTTGGAAACGGCCGCCTGCAGGATGTCCACGTAGCGCTGGACGGAGCTCTCATCCTGCCAGGCCACCGTCTCACTTTGCACCAGACGCTGCAGCTCCAGGGCGTTCTTGAGCATGATCGGCCGCTGGCAGGGGATCATCCGGTCCCCGATGGTGTTGTGGAATGTGGCGATTTGCTGCAGCCGCCGGGCGTAGCACATATACTTGGCCGCGTGGGTGGCGGCGGAGCGCAGCTCCAGGGGAACGTTGTAGCCGAGATTCTCAAACTCGCGCACATCCTGGCAAAAGGTCACTAGCTTGGGATTGAAGGTGACGCGCATCAGCTGGCGGCCTTCCTTTTCGAATTTCACCACCGCCTGGTCGTCGCGAAGCCTGCAACGTAAGTCAAATGAATTATAAGGATAAGTAATATGTAGAGTCCTTCCCACCTCAGCTCGCCGCTTTTCACCGCCGTCGAGCACTGACCCGACCAGATCTCAAAGTTGGTTCGCAGCAGGGACTCCGTCTCCTCCTTGATCTCTTGCACCGCCTTGTTGATCTTGTCGAATCCCTCTCGTCCGCTGATCAGGTGGCTGACCTTTTCTATCTCCTGGATCTGATGCTGGACCACCTTCAGCCAGCGGCACTCGTTGCAAATAACTGACAGATGACCTGTGTCCGGCTCCATATTGGAGTCCACCATCGCCTGGCGCAGGTCCTGCAGCAGGATGTGCAGTGACTGCAGGAACTGCTCCCGCTCGATGGTGAGCAGTTCCAGAACGGCTGGGCGTTGGATGAGGGTTTCGTACTTGGAAAAGATGTAGATCACCTGCCGCGGGTTGCTGAGGTGATGGTGCAACTGGGCCTTCAGGGCTGCGGCGATGCGTTCGTCGATTGGCTGCAAGACCTGCTCAAAGTGCTGCAGGGCCTTGTGCCATTTGGACTGGCCCAGCGAGGACGTGTCGAAGATGTTAAAGTCTGAGGAAAGTAAGTTGATAATCTTGATTTACCTTCTAATCTATATTATTTCCCCAAGGAAGAGGAGCTTTATTGCCTACCCGTAAACGGAGCCTGCTCTTGGAACATCTCTTGAAGCTCGTCGTCGTCCAACAGGGTCGCAATCTGTTTGTACAATTGCTTAATTCCCCGGATCTCGCTGAGTCTCTCCTTGAAGAGCTGGCCCCGCTTCGGGATGTGCGGATCTCCCAGCCAGGGATGCTTGAGGTAGTTCGGCCAGAACAGACGGGTCAGGGAGTCGCACAGCTGAACCCAGGCGTCCACCGTGTCGATGCTCTGGCTCATTAGGTTGTTCACGTGGCTAGAGTTCAGGCTCCAAATGTCCTCCGCCAGTAACTGGGCGAGACACACCTCGAGAAGCGTCTTGCCAATGATTTCGAGGAGGTCTGTCATCCTCTGCTGCGGATAGTTGTAGGGCAGCCGCCAAAGCTCATCGAGATTGCTGTGGGCGTGGTCGAGAAACTCCTCAATGGTGCCGCTCGGACTAGCTCCGTCAATGGTGCTGCCGGGAAACAAAGGTAAGAGCTGCAGGAAGCCTTCAGTAGTTTTTGCGTTACCTAATTTGCTTCTCAATACTTTCCAGGACTCCAATGAACACTTGTGCCGCTTCGCGATCCAAACGGGAGCTCGACTTTTGCCCAAGCTTCTGCTTCCAGTACTTGATTTCATCCCGCAGACTTGTGATACCTAAAAGGGGTAATCGATTTAAGATGTTGTAACTTCAAAGGGGAATAAAAAACCAACCACTCTGAGGCAGACCCAGACTGGAACCCAAGTTCTGATGTAGGTTGTCCAGAATCATGCTCAACTCGGGTCCGTATTCGTTTCTCTGAAAGTAAACAAGTTAATAGCCGGAAAAAGCTTAGGTGGCAGCATGAATATATTAAAAAAAACCATGCAATTTGCCGGGCAAGGTGTAATTGGCAAAATGAAATTGCAGACTGGATTGAATTATTCGCAAATGCGATTAAAACTGCACCGAGTGTTCAAGCCCAGTAAGGGAATTACGCAGCAGGTACTAGACTCCACACATGCAGCTCCCAACTTACCCGGGCGGAGTTGGCGGAAGGCGAGAATACCCGAGAAACGGAATTGTAAATCGACTTTATCATTCCGCCTTCCAGGGTTAAAATGCCAAGCAGGGGCTCGGAGGCCGTACCGTCCTCGCGCCTGTGACTCCCCACCTGGGGCACCTTGTAGAAGAGCAGGCCCAGCTCTTCGTTGGGTATACGATGATGGAAACGGATTTTGCCATCCGACTTGCTGTGCACCGCCGATATGACCGTATGCTCCTCCTGTTCCAGGAACTCCAAAATCATGGCCGTCTGTTCATCCAACTCAGCGCCCGGCAAACGGGCGGAGAAATATTCCACTAAAGGATAAAGGCTTTGAGTATGTTAGGGTTTCATTGAAGGATCACTTCTTACCCGATGTATTTATTATGAATTTGGTTCTCTGGCTCATGTTTAGTTAGGTTTTTTCACTTCTCTTCACTTCTGTTTAACTTTCGGTTTTAACCAAACTCTTTCACTTTTTCCGAAGGCAAACTATTTGTTGTCCTTTTCGGTTGCCAGGGACAACAAAGTACAAGGTTGCCCCACAGGGTTGATTTCCACATAGAAAAAGGACAAAAGCTTAGTTTAAGAAATTGTTCAGGTGTCCTTTGCACTTTCTTTTAGTTGTCAAGAGGTTAGAAAACACATTTAATCCTGGAAAAAATAGTTTATTATTGCAATGTCTAATACGTAGCAGAGGGAAACAATTCAATTCTCTAGGTGTGAGTTAGTTTCTGTTACTAAGTTGGTTGTTGTGTTTGCTGGTTTTTTTTTTTTTTGCACCTGTTGTTTGCCTTTGGGCAACTGACACGTGTTCCAGTTGCCATGGTCGATGGAGGGTTGGTGGTGATGCGGAAGGTGGTTTGTGTTTGCTTTTGCCTCTGTCCAGTTTTCATGCATCCCCTGGCACTACATCAATTCACTCTCAGCTCATGCTAATGAAACGGAGCACTCGACTGGGAGACTGCACTAAAAATGCCTCAGCAGGTTTATATCATTTGAATGCCCATTAATTGAATTGTGCGGGCGTGCACAAATAGTGTCTTCTGCCGGACAGGTGCGACGAACACAAGGGAGGACTCAGAGCACACCCACACAAGACACGGAAAACTCAGGACATGGAAGACAGGACACGACACGCTATGACAGGATTCAGGTTTATGACTTTCCCAAAGCTGTAACAACTCAATATTGGAGAGGCAGCTGGTCTATCGGCCAGATTGCAGTCGGTTTAGGTGTAAAACGTGCCCGTTGGGATTAGTTTTAGTTTTTAGGACACTTAAACTTAAGCTTTAAATGGATCGGAGGAGATCCGACCACTTGCAATTAAAGCGTAGATAGTTTTTAAAGTGTTTTAATGCGTTTAGTTTGCTTTTTATATTTCCATTTCCTTCTCAATTGTTAACCATTCATTTCCTATATCCCTTGCTGACTTTGCCAGAACTTCGCTGACTTCTAATCGCATTTACGTTGAGCTCTGGGATTCAAGTTGCGTCTTAAGTTATGCCAAAATGTAGTTAGGCCAACTTGCTTCGTAAACTATAAGCTGGGCTACCGCATATTCCCATATAAAGGACACTGGGGAGCGGATCACAGAATTTAATAACCGGTGCAGGCCGGCGCCGGGTGGTTGAGTGGTTTCAGTGGGAGGGAGGCTGTGGCTCAGAGGAAAGCCAAGGCAGGCAGAGCCCAACGCTTAAGCTGTCTGCATGTGTTTGATGCAGCCGAAACCGAAATGTTTGCCTATCCCCTTGCCTCCTGTTTGAAATCAAACAAAGTTTCATGGCAAAAACTAGGGATACTCTTGGCCCACTGAAAGTGTGCGATGTTTTCCTTTTGTGTTTTTTTTTTTGGGAGGCGGTCGGAAAGCTTTAACTCCGGGCACTGTCAACACTCGAAGTGCTGTGCCACCCATCAACCATTTAAGCAAATTAACTGTGTAATTAAATTCTGCAGTGAAGCTTTCTTGATGCTACCCAGCTTCGGCTGCTTTTCTTTTCATCTGGTACTTCTGTTTAACAGGAAAGGGAAAGGAGTGCCCTTTTGGGCCATTGCCTTTCGCATTTTATTTTTACTTAAAACCTTTGTCACACATTCCGCTGGAATTTATGATTCGTAGCTCATTTGCGCTTCGGGTTTTAATCTACGAATCAGGGAGTAAGCTCCCTAATTGGCCATTCAGTGGAACAGATCCCAGAATAATGCATGACAAATGCCTCAAAGTAGCCACTAAACATATTAAACACTGATTTGGCTGATGTCCTTTTGGGTTGATTTAACATAATAGTCCTGATGGCTGGCGGCTGATGGCGATTTATGGGCTCGTGCGATTTTTATGCGGCTTCCAGGACTACCAACTACTCGCACTCACACATCGATAATATTTTATGCGCTTCTGGTTTTCTTTTTATTGCCTTCGATTACGAGACAGTTTTCTCGGGGGGAACAAATCCAGTGGCAAGACAATAAGAGGGTTTGTTAGTGCTAGCCAGGCCAACAATTTATGGTTTATGGATTTTGTCAAATTACATGTTATTCTGGCAAGCTTTTTGTATCTTCTCTGTTTCGGGGACCATCTTTTGTCTTTGTGGGTGGATGGGGACAATGAATTGTCAACACATTCAAGGCGTTTGCATTACAAACGAGCAAATGCGAGAAATGGTTAGCATGTGAGTCCTGGGCATTTTGCATTGGAATTGCTCTTTGATGTCCTGCTCATTGTTTATTTGTTTACTTTCCCTTGCTGCTTTGCATCTATAAAAACACATCAATGTGTGAATTTTTATCGCCCTGGGGCTAGGCCATCATAAAGTGGAAATTATATCGAAGATTATGATTGTTATGGGTTCTACGACATCGAATTTATTGATGTCCAGGCCAATAGATAAATATAAATTGAAAACAGAGCGGCAGTCACAGGTTGTGTAAATATCCTTGTCTATGGTAATTGCCTATAAATGTGTGTAATCCTGAGGATATTCCAGGGCGATAAATAGACAGATGGTTCTGGGAACAATACTTGCTTGAAGAATGAGTTAAGGGCTTTGAATATATATATAAAGGTTTTTTTTTACACTATGTATTTCTCTGTAACACTTCTAAAAGATGGTTTTACCAATTGGATTGTGCTATTCTAAGAAAGAGGTAGTTTAATTTAAAATGCATTGCTTTCAATAATTGAAATGAGATGAAAGTAGTAATTTGCCAAAAATAATACTCCCTGGGCGGCCACTGCCTTAAATAAGGAATCAAAATACACTGTCATGGAAACTAACAAGGGGGAAGGCGAACATCATTGTTTTAGGAAATTCCGGAAAAAGGAGGTGAAGGAGGTAAAGTTGTTGCTCAGGGATTGCGTGTGGGTGTTCCTGTGATTGTAAACAATGAATATGCATGACTTGCCATGAGCACGTCGCATACAAAACAACAGACACCAGCAGACGGCAGTGCAACTTCAATTTGCCAAAGTGATATTCCAGCTAGCAAAAGGAAAAAATCAAATACCTGAAGAGGAAGCAAGCCCTTCATATTGAAGAGCTCAACTTTGATTAATTAATGCCGTCGATAGGCAGATGACAACTGCAGAAATCCTCGTCCTGGGAGCGGAAATAGTCTCAGGCTCCTTAAAAGTTAAGAGCAGCTTAACCTGTTCCAATTTCGAATGTTCATGGTGCAGTCTACACGCAAAGGAAGAGCTTTTTTTGTTTCACCTCATTGAATGGCAGCAGATACAGTATCGGGTCTAGAAATCTGCATGGGGCTCTGTGTGTGTTGCATAATCTGGCAATTAGTAAATGTCAAATTCCCTGCTTCTATTCGCATTGAACATCTAAATTTACAGCCCGAGAATCGCAGCGATATATCATCGGGCGGTCCAAGGAGACAGCAGCAGTAAATAGGCAACGGAAATTGCAGCAACGCATGTGATTATGTTGTCTGTACCACCAGGGAATGCCTGAGCCTTCACACATATGCATAACTTGCACGGCACATGGCACATTATTATGCACCCACATCCATACATAAACATGCACTATAAGTGCACTGGCATACGAGTGGGTGAGGAGTCCTTGGCTTGATTAAAAGCCTTGTCCCAGCGATGAATTGTTGCAGCATACTTCGTGGAGCATCTTTAAGGTAAGCTGCGTTTCAAGCAGAGTCTGAATAAAACTACGTCTCTACCTTTAACAAACTTTGTAACTATAGAAATTAATTTAAACAACAGACATCCAAGTAGCAGAGGCGTTTTGTATGAGAAGCATTGTGTATTAGAATACTATAGAAAGATAGGCGGATAAAATCTAAATATTTAAAAAATGGAGTCCGAAGCAGAGTGCAAGCCAGCTACCACAATTTTAGCTAGTCTGGATATTACTAAAGTTCAGATTGAGACGAAAATTTCCAACCTAAGCGAGTGTAAGCAGCTCCGCCAGGACATTCAAGATATGAGAACCGACTATGGACACTGGTTGAGCATCTTCCAGGGCATACACTTGAAGTTAAGTCCTGAAATCGCGCTCTGGGAACGGTCACTGGACATTGTCTGCACATTGATGGAGGGAAAGGGCGTCCGGGCCGAGGTCTCCGAATGCGGCTGTGGATCGTACATGAAGCTCTCCTATGAGCCGTCTGAGTCTGTATTCGTTAAAGTGGATCATCAGGAGGATCTCCAGTGCCTAACACTACCAGAAGCCAAGGCCTGGATTGAGAAGAAAGTTGCTAGTCTCAAGGAAGCTCTCCAAAGGATGGAGAATGATAGGAACTATGTGAACGCCCAGAAAGAAAAGATAGAGCTCTTGGAGTCATTCATTGATGAAAGGGAAATAATACTAAACCAAGAAGAAGCTAGAAGCCAAGACCCTGAGCCCAGTGAATCAAAATTGGACAATGAATGCGCATTTAAAAAGATTATGGACAATCTGGAGGACGACAATGAAAAAATATCAAAAATTAAATGCATAATTTCTCATCAGCTAGCGAGACTTTCCGGCCTCAAAGCTAAAGGCAAGAATTCCGAAATAAATAATCTTCGAGAGGAAATTAACGACCTTTTGAAGAAATTCGCATTAGCTAAAAATGCTATAAATAATGAATCCAATCAAGAAGTTGCGCAGAATTCTCAGGAGGAAGAATCACAGGAAGAAAACCCAATATTGGGGGATACTTTAGAAAATAATGAGATTAAAGCTATTAGTTTTAGCAGCGGAGACAGAAATACATCTACAGACTTTGTCGATGATTCGGAATTTGAATTGAACTTAAATATTATGTCGTATAGCGAGATTTCTGATTATATCAGTCAATCGCTGGACGATTTGTGCCTAAAACTCTCCAAAAGCAACTTGGCAAAAGGCTATAATAATGAGACAGTCGATGAGGTTATTAATTTTACACAAACTGGGTCAGTTGATGAGACAGTCTACTATGATGCCGAAGGACCCGAAGAAGATTCTGAAGACGACAAAGATTTAATTAGGAAAATGGACAACATCCATAATTTGGAGGATATTTCCGAATCTCTGTTGAATTGAAATCTAGACTCTATTATGTAAATGGAATTGTTGAACGCATTGTAAATTTTAAATAAAATCTTTTTCTATACTTTTTTCTATACTGGCAATCACCTTTACCTGGTAATCACCTTCACCAAGTTGACTAATGCCACCCACTCGATTGAATAATTAAACATAATTAGCAACTATTAACGACAGCCCAGCCCCTTGAGGGACAAATCTGGTTCAAAAGCGCCATTCGGGCATACACAGTTGGCCAGCTCTGGGGCATCCCGGGCAAATCAAAGCGAATCAACAGCAGAACTGGCCGGGGAAGAGGTGGGGGGTGGTCGAAAGGATACAAGCGGTGGGCAGGACCCTAATAAGTCAACTGCAATGCATAAATTTGGAAGCAGCAACAGAAGCAGCAGGCGTAGGTCAGGTGGCAAACCCAAACACAAATCCAAAACCCAAATCGTAGGCCCAGGCCAAGTGTTTGCCATTTTCGACTTTGGCAAATAGCCCAGGGAATCGAATGGGCGGGGGGCTGGGGGACAAGGGCGAAAGGGTAAACCTAGCTGTGTTCAAGGAATTTCCTGATTGACAATGTGGTCCAGTTGGGTGCTGCCCACTTTTGTCGCCTTGGTCGTTGGTCAAGAGCAAATTTGGCAATATAACAACGCTCCAACCTTTGACAGGCAGCAAACATTTCGATTGTTCCTGATTTTGGAGGCAACCTTCGATTGTAACATTAAACTTGATTGCCCCAAAACTTTGGCTAACAGATATTTAATGGCTTGGATATTAAACTATTGCAAAAGCCTCCGCCTATCACTTTGATGGCATGTCGGCTTGAGTGCCATTCGAAATGATTCAACCATATTTGAAGCCAAACAAGAAGTGACAGTTGTGAGGAAAATTAATACAAATGACAATTTCCGCCTCGCCCTAAGCATTTCTCAATTGCCCTCGCACAAGGCTAATCGTGTAATCCTTTTTAAATGATTGCACAAACAAACGGATATTAATATCATAAACAATTTACACAATCAACTACCCACACACACACTTCAAACATTGTAATTCTGTTTATTGCTTCTGGTTATTTAATATTCAATTTTCGGTCCTCGTTCTTGGCCCGAGTCCTGGCCACCTCATAAAATGCGGAAAAACTCATAAAACCCAAAGCAAACATATTTTAATCTGCACCAGGACTGCCAAAGGAGCTGCCACAAATAAATAAAAAAGCAAGAAACCGAATATGTAAGAGCTTCCTCTACATGAATGTGTTGCGAGAATTTTGTAAATACAAAATTGCAAACATTTTATTGAGTTCCGCTTAGGCGAACTTGTGGAGGCACATTTTGTCGCATTTTTGTGATACCAACATGTGAATTATTCCTAGTTCTTCCCATTTCTATGTAGATTCATTAGGTTGCAAGGGCTTACAAAGTCTGTTTCTATTAGGAATGTAACGATTTCCTTGGCTTTTATTTCAAACGTTTTCACAATCTGTACATTCAATACAATAATCTTAGAGAAACAAACTCCTAAACATTATCAGATCCTGTCGATTTCAAAATGGCTTTGGAGCAAATCAGTGGCATGGACAAGTTTCCGTTTATGAAAGGCCATGCAGCTCTGAGCTCGGAGAAGACCCTCGAGGATATCAGGAGGGCCTCGAGCAACCTGCAAAACCCCCTCGCTCTGATAGCCCCCCCATTCGAGAGGCCACAGGAACGACTCCACCAACTTTCCAGCCAGGGCCACGTGAAGATCGACTTCGACCATGGAACTACGACGGTGGGATTCGTTTATCGCGGGGGAATAGTCCTCTGCGTGGATTCCCGGGCCACGTCGGGCAACTTCATTGGGTCGCAGACCATGCAGAAAGTGGTGGTGCTCAACGACTATATGCTGAGCACCATGGCCGGAGGAGCAGCGGACTGCTGCTATTGGGATCGGGTCCTATCCCGCGAGTGTCGCCTGTACGAGCTGCGCTACAAGGAGCGGATGCCGGTGAAGTCGGCCGCCAGATTTATTTGCAACATTGCCGCCGAGTACCGGGGCATGGGCCTTTCCATGGGCATGATGCTGGCCGGCTGGTCGGCGGAAGGTCCCAATTTGGTTTACGTGGACTCCGAAGGTCTGCGCATTCACGGCAAGGTCTTTTCCGTGGGCAGTGGATGCAGCAATGCTTTGGGCATCCTGGACACAGACTACCGCTTCAACTTGAGTGACGAGGAAGCCTTCGATCTGGCCTTTCGCGCAGTGTACCATGCCGCGATGAAAGACATTTACTCCGGTGGCTTGATAAGGTTGTACCACATGGGCCGGAAGAAGTGGAGGCTCGTGGCCACCAAAGATTGCCAGGAGTTGCACGAGAACATGAAAAAGGGATTTCCTAACTTCGGAGTTATAGATAACGAGGCGGCGGCAGGGCAGGGATCTCCTAGAAAAAAGAAAAGGCACAATTAGCTATTTATCAATCTATTTTATAATTTTCTGTGTAATCTTACAAAAGGCGACTAAAAAAACTTTCCTGTTTATTTTCTAATTTGCTTACATGTTTTAATTAGTCCGCATTCTGTTTACTTACATTTTCACTCAATCATTTCGCGCTCCAAGGGATTTCCCGAAAATTGCCAGTCGCTAATCATTTTGCGCTAAATTAAGTGTTCTAATGAAAGGCTCCGATTTT
Organism: Drosophila varians; assembly: GCA_018150405.1. Taxonomy (NCBI): domain Eukaryota; kingdom Metazoa; phylum Arthropoda; class Insecta; order Diptera; family Drosophilidae; genus Drosophila; species Drosophila varians. Next base: position 6,290,306 of record JAECWK010000125.1, read on the forward strand.
CCTTTTTTTCATGCTGCCTGGAAAGGTTGGGCTTGGCTTGCTCAGGAGGACACATAAAATAAGTAAATTGCCTCTTTTCTGGACACTGGCACAACAATTAAGTTAGCATTTAAGTCGAATAAAGGACATCGCCAGACATCGGAAAAGACAGAGTGGCAAAAGGGTTAGCACGAAAGTCTCCTGCATAAATCAATGGCAACAGCATTATTTTGGCCAAAGAAGGGCAGGAGGTAAAAAAAAGGTCAAATGCTTGAATTTTTCTGGCCCAGGAGCCCAACAGCCCAACAGCAATAATAAACAAGAAAGTGTGAAATAAAGCCAAATGGACATAAAAATTTGTATGTCCTGCAAGAGGAAGTAGTCGGCTGCGGGAAAGTATAAGAGAAAAATGCAGGCACAGCAATAAAACGCGGCGAATGCTTTTAATTTGAAATGCTGCGAGGACTGGACCCTGTCCCTGAGTCCTTGAAACTCTTTATTCCTTTCAGATCCTCTTCACATTTCCCTCCCCTTGTGGAGCTCCTTTTTTTAAGTGATTTCTCTGGGATTGGGCCTGGGATCGCAAAAGGTGTGGGAGTACTTATAACGCTTGTGTGGATTACAAATCCCACGGGCACTATAAACTGCTTTATTTGCAAAAGTTCACGAAAAGAATAAAAAATGTACAAGTTTTAAATTATTTTCTGGATGAGCATTGCAAGTGGAACCCAAAGATTAGGCTCTTTTAATTGGAACTAGAGTGGGAATAGGGGGAATGTTTGATTAAATGGATTTGCTAATTTTAAAGTCAAGTGGGGGCTGCATGTTTTCACCTTTCATTTAGATTGCAAAGAACTATAAAGTCCGATGCTTTTGTTTTATGTGTCCTAGCCGTAATAAATGTTGTCATTGCTGGGCCATTTGGTTATTTTTTTCTCCTTCTAAGCCCTTTGGAGGCAGGCAATAAATGTCAGCGAGTCGGGTGAACCGGGCATAAACTACAATGGCCAGCGGATACTTTATTTAACACTTGCATAAACTGACAGGCCCGGATACATCCTTTCACTCCTGCCCAGTAGGTTTGGGTGTGTGGTGTGTGGTGTTTGGTGGGGATGTAAACGGTGCAGCATCCTCATAGATGAATGAATGGTGAGTGCAACCAGCAACCAGGATGGCGAATATGGACACGTGCACACCTCGTTATTTCTATGGAAGGTAATCAAAACGAGTCCAGGCACCGGCACTCAAGTCTTAAAAAAAGTTGGAACAAAAGAAATTTGTGGGATGCTAAAGACGAATAGCAGTTGCAGATAACTAAGGTAAAACAATTGTTGTTAAATACGACAGCTGGATTTTCTTAAAGGTTTTTCGTGTTGAAATTGTTCTGGCAGTGATTTTGAAATTCGATTCCCTTTATTCTGTTTCGTTTCCATTTATTTTGTTTCTAGTCCTAATAACATCGAATATTCTCGTCTGCAGAGCTGCAAATGGATCCCTTAAATCCAAGAAAGCCGTCAACACTAAGCCATTGCACGGAAAGAGTCCTTAAGGGACTCACTGACTGAAGTGTGAAAGCCAAAGCTCGACACAAGGAGAAATGCTTCACATTATATTTAATTATATTTTTGGTTAAGTTATACTTTTGGTTTCGGATGGAGACTTTTGCAAGGCTTTTATGAAGTCCTTTTTGTGGAAAACATTGAGGAGGAATCACAGATTTTTCCTCAGTGCAATACAGAACCCAAAAGCCTGACACGCCCCCGAAAGCAAGCGCCTCTAGCTAGAAGGGCATAAAAAAATATTATGTCAATAGATAAAAGTCAAAGTGGAGACGACAGACAACGAAGGCAGCTTCGTGGATACCAAACAGCAAACATTGGCCAAATGTCGCGTGTTCAATTGTGCTGGCCCAGCCTCCTTTTTATTCTGGTTATTCTAGCCCTCATCCTAGAATCCCCTTTCGCCCGCCCATGAATTACCAAACGCCCCGCGAACCGCTGTCAGTGTTTATTTTATTGATGTCGATGCCGCTGCCTTTGCCTTTGGAGCTCGAGGAAACCATGACAAAGTCATCAGTGGGTGGAAAGTGGCGGGCAAGGATAGCGGGGTCCTCCTTGTTTTACGAGCAACGAAGCGGCCATAATTGTGCATTCGCAGTCACAGTCATAGCTCCATTCGCATTCGGCTTGCTTATTATAGGCCCGTGGAACGGCCCCCGCTGCTTCTGGTAATTTGCAAGTGATTTATGGGACCTTCTGCATAAAGGCAGGAGCTGGGTCAAAGGCTGAGAACGAGGGCACCGCAATTTTCATTTGCCATTTGGCGGACACATTCGCCCCCCGTTTGAAACACTTGATTAGCCGCGATGATTGAACGGTTATTGGTAAATCGAACCGTTTGTTATTAGAAGAAGATATTTGGAATGGCCAAACTTTTAAAGGCAACTTCAAGCCCTGTTTCAATTCCGGTTTGTGTGATTTTTTGGCCAGCACCAATTAGGATCCACTGCCCTAGTTTCCTCCTGATAAACTTCACAGGGAATTCAATATTATTTTGATTTATTAGCCAGTGCCAACCGCAGGCGATGCCGCCACTCAACAGCCATTCGCAAACCGTAATTTGTGTTACCCCCAAAAAACGAAACCGAAAACACGACCCAATGACAGCTACAAAAAAAAATATTATAAAATATATAAATATTTTCGGTGCGGCAGCACATGCAATCTTCTGTAATTTTCACACTGCAAGTGGGGGTCTTGGGGAGTGGGGCAAGAGGAAACCTAAAACCAGACAAAAAGCATAAAAAATATAGCCAACCCGAGCTGTCAGCGCAAACAGTTGCAAACAGACATGAAGATTATAGTACGGTGGGGGATTGCCAGGACTAGTAGTAGTTACATTGTAGTTACACATATGGATACGTAGGTTCCAGCTACCACCATAGAGGGATTGCCTCGGATCCTCACGTTTTCCGTTTGTTTGCTGGAAAAGCAAATTTGGTAATTCAGTTCGCTAGCGCACTTGAAATTATTTTCCCTTGGCTCTGGCCACAGGAAAGAACAAAGTTTCGAGTTCCTGGCAAAACTTCTTTGTGGTGTAAGTTGCGAAATTTATTGAGCTTGCTGCAAAGCCCTTGAAGTTAGGCTTTCGCAAACACTTTCATATGAGCATTTGGTTTGTAAGCTGCTATTTCGGGCCATTTAAGCGTAAACAAATTCGTCGGTTTGGATTCTAAATCATCAATTGATCAATCAAGCTCAGCTTTTAACTGATAAATTGAATTATACACCTTTCCGAAAGGCTTTAAACTGCTTTTGCCGTTAGTAAACCCGGGTTGTTACATTTCAATTTCAATATCTAGTCCTCTCGGGCCTAAGGTTACTTCACCTTAAGCACATAAATCCTGACAGCTTGAGTTTGTAGCCGCTTCTTTTTTTTTTCCAAAGGACCCTAGGCTGTCAACTTTAGCATATTTCAAGGCGCTATTCACGGTTTTTTCGTTGCTTTTCCGCAGCTTTTCTTCGTTTTATTTGTTTTTCTTTGACTCTTGTTTTTGTTGCGAACTTCTCGTCTAAGCTGTGTGGAAAATCGCAAATTTATGTTAATTTTACGCAGACATTATTGTAAATGATGGGCACGGGTAGGAAATTATTTCAAAATAAAACGGCGGACTCGACAAAAGAAATTGTTTAAATGATATGCAGAAAAGTCAACTTATTTCGGGCTGCTAAGCTTTCATTACTGCCCACCTATGACATTTTCCGGCAAATCACATTCGGACAGGCTTTCCAGGACCAGCCGAAAGGTCTGCCATTGAAATCCACTTAACAAAGGGAGCTGTCCCGGAGCCAAAGGATATACGGACATGGTAATAAGATTTCCACTACACTTTTAACATTTGGCCAACATTTTTCATGCTTGCAATAGTTTTATCTCACCCGAAGCCCACCCACTTTCAATGTGGGGCGAAAATAAACGCCAAATTTGATAGATGTTCTGGCTGGGCAAATGTGACGCATTTTCGAATTTCCTGAGGAGCATTTTTATGCGCTTGGGAAAGTTTGTTTGTCCGACTGTCGGTTTGTTTATACATCACTATCTCCGCTCCGTGTCTATTTATTTATTTTCAAATAAATTCTCCGGCTACGGACGACGGCTCCTTCATCGATTCCCCGTCCTCCTGCCCACCCGTCCTCCCGTCCTTCTTCTGAACTCTTCAAGGATTGAATTGAATTAAATTGAACAAAGTTTGCTCGCCCTCGACTGCAGCGCCGAGATAAGGCTGGGCGAACGGAAAGGGTGGACTGCTGGGGCCGGGGACTGTCGAAAGGGGATTGCATATAAATGCCCCAATATTTGGGCGACGCATTCAACTTTCCACCATTTTTTTATAAGGATGCAACCAATGAAGTAAAGGCAGGCAGTTTAATGTTTTTTGTTTCATAAAAGGATATGCTATTGGTTGAGAATTAACAAGCCAGTGAATCAGCTTTAAATTAAAAGCATTCTTTCGTGTTTAGTTATACAAATGCGAATTTAATTATTGAAATTTGCAACATAATTCATGAGAGCCACCTGAACAAATCAGGAAACCCTTTGGCACACTTTTAACCACTTACGAGTGGCCGGAAATGTGTTTGCTCTTTTCGGTTAAACACTTTCCCCGAGGGAGCCGCTTTTTAACCGCCCGAGTCCTTCGTCCTGTCGGCATTCCCCGAGTGAATTGCTCTTCTCCTGGCATCGGCATTGGCGCCGACTTCTTCCTGTTCCTCATTTGGTAAACACACAATTACCTGAGCGTGGCTGGGCCACGATTTGCATTGCACTTGAATTATTTCCGTTTGCAATGTTCCGCCTTCCCGCAAAGGAAAAGCTGAAAAGCGCTGGAAAATTGGGCGAGGAGAGGTTCAAGGGGAAACGGATCCGGAGCAGGAGCAGGAGGCAGAGCGGCCCCGCACATATGCATAATTTCATGCTCACTGCTGCTACGTGGCGCTTATTTAGTTTGCCTTAAACGCTGTTACAGTGTCCTTTCCCACATCCCTCCGCCTACAATCCCCAAACTATATTCCCCTTATTTTTCCTCTCTGTCTCTATTATGGCCATATCTTCTGGGACGAATCGTGTTCTGCGGCAGAAGGTATGCTCTGCAACTGAGCTGGCGCTTTGTATGCAGACTACCTGCACTTGGGGCCGGAGTTTGGGGTCTCTAATGAGACCAAAAAAATTGCATGAACAATCGTAAAAAAAAAGGAAACTGATTCTGGATCGGGATAAATCCCTGGACCCATGCTGAATTTATGCGCAATGAAGAGTGAAAACCAATAAGCTCTGCCAAGTTGTGCATGAAAGGGAAATTGGCATTGGCATGGGCCTGGCCCGGTCTGGACTGGTTGTCCTACTGGCACTCCTTCCGAGTTTAGAAAGAACGGAGCTTGGCTCTAGCGACCAATATGTTTTTTGAAATTCTGGCTCAAATAACAGGGAAAGTAAGCTAACGGAAAAATAGTTTAGAAAAAGTAGAAAAGAAAAGTGTAAAAAAAATACTTATATGGTTCAGGCGAATGATTTGTAAGTCCATTATTAATTGACTTGTACCAATGTCCTTTATAGTGTTGGCATTTTGTTCCATACTTTAATAATGTGTACATTAATCACTTGATTAAAAACCGCATGCTAATTGGCCAAAGCCTTTAATTAAATACTTGCATCTGACCTAAACAGCGCGTGAGTTTCTACTTTGGTGCACGGCAAACAAAGTATCCTTTTTATAATCAACCTAAATGCTTCATTAGTTTTCTGGTCAGGCCCGAGCACACCTTCATATGTGGGTTTTGGGGGGGGTCGGCTAATTAGTTTCGATTTGATTCCGGCGGCTTCCAATCAGCCAGTGGACGGGCTGCTTTGCATTGCAATGAGCCGCGAATCGGCCACTTGGCAATGTGATTGCGGTCCTTTCCGCCCTGCCCCCCTATTTGCAGATGGCCTCTCTTTTTAATTAAAATATTAAAACAAATACGGAGAGTGCAGTGCGGTGTGGGATTCCATATAATTAAATTCAACCGCAATAGCTACGGGTGGGAAGGCCAAAGCAGGAAGACTCTCAAAGTATGCTCTGGAAAATTGTCGTGCACAAAGGCCATCGGATGAGGGATTGGGTCATAAATAATAATGGCTGGGCACTGAAGCGCAAGTCAAACATTTTTTTAATAAATATGTTATTTTTGTTTACTTTTTTGCTGAAACTTCTGACATTTATTCGGCCATTTTCTAAAACTGGTACGGGTGGCATTGTCTGGCTAAAGTTTTCCAGCACTCGAGGCATAGTTGCCATTTTTTGGCATTTGGCAGTCTGTGTGAAACAAGTTAGTCCGTCCTTGACCTGGAAACTCTGCACACATAAATAGCTTTTGTTGATTAGTGGGATAGGAGGGGGGGCCTTCACAGCTTAAATTGCGTTTAAAAAAACCATGAGATGGCAGCCGATCTGCCTAGGTCACGCCTGATGCACAGGCTATTTAATTATTCGCCGATATATCCTTGGAAGTGCATTCGCCGCTTGAAAGACACTCGGTGAGTTTTCGTTTTTGCCAGCAGAAGCAAACTCTTCATTCCAGTGTCCTTTCAATGGGGAAATTCGCATGTTGTGGTAATTAATATGCGAGCCTGCAAAATATTTATACCCGCACGCAACGGAACACAACGCGAAGCCATTCACTCAGTCTCGGACAGAAACAATTACCTCGTGTGAGTGGCAATTATAAGTTGTTCGTGTCTGTTAATTAAATGTGTCCAGTGAAGTCATTTAATAAGCCGGAGCAACATGGCGTATATGCGATCAAGGAGGCTTAAGGAAGCCCTGGCACGGGCACGGGCTTAATCACCCGCTACAAATGCGAAAAACGATGTTTACTGGTGCAATGATAAAATATTATTTGCCAGCTCCTGCACTTCGATGGGTTTCTTCTTTGTCCGGCGGTGGGATTAATTAAGTGGCTCTCTTCTGCCCGGTAATTATGGAAGTGTGAATTTTCCCGCCAATAATAAAGTGCGAATGGGATCTTTGGACAAACAAACGCTAATTAGGCATTAAGTCGAACCCGGTAATTAATCAGCTCAAAAGTGCCCATAAAAGGCGGGCCTTTAAGTGTTGGCCCAAAGTGTCGGACGCAAAGTTTTCACGCTTCCTTTTTTCGCAACCCTCTTAGTTTTCGCACCCGTAGCCGACACGCGGTTTTGCGGCTTCCGGGTAAGGTGAGTCCTGAGTCCTGGGTCCTGGGGGAGCAGCGGGAGCTCACACGTAAAGTGTCTAAAAACTAAACAAAAAACTTTAATGACAGTCGCTTGCTAGACATCCCTATATCCTTTTGGGCCTCACGAGCAGCGTGGGTGGCTATAAGACTTTAAGGATACTCGTGTTACTTTGATTGCTTTTCAATACTATTTCTATTTCCAACTATTTCTTATTTGTTTAACGAGATATTAAGGTACGAAGAGTATTTTGTGAGACTCCATTACAACTCCTTGGCGCAACCCTCGCTCCCTGTACAGCTGTTGCATTGTAAATATTTGCATATGTGTTGCAAAATTAGTTAAATAAGCATTTATTGTTGTTCTACGCTAAGCTGGTTGCGGCATTTGTTGGGCTCCAACATTTGAATTACTTTTAATGTTTGCCCGCCGCGCTGGGGAAGCGTGCGCGTCTTCCACTATTAACAAAAAGGTAATTTCCCAGCAAATTGACATAAAAGACTACACGGGGTAAAACTTTCCCCGGCAAGCTGTAAGCTGTGTTGTTTAATTTTTCGGGGGCGACACAATCTTGGGCGACACACCAACAGTAACACACACCCACACCCAGCCGTTTGCAGAGACAACATCAAAATTTATGTAAATGAAAATTGCATTGCATAAGCGCTATTCGGCGCTGCCGAAGTTACGTATACGCAGTGTGCACCGGAAGCAAGTGCACCGCTGCCCAAACCCATTTTGCACGTAGTATTAGTGAGCTGCCTTCATTATTTGTGGCATCCTTTAGGGCCGGATTCTTGGATTCGTGGAGCATCGGGCCATTAAGGCAGCCCCAGGTACTCCTATATATTGCAGTAGGTCTATGGCAGCTTGTGTGGCAATTTTCCTTAGTTTTCCCATTTTCTTTATTGGTTTCTTATGCCGCCACGCAGCCGAAACTTTCAACAAGTTCAGCCGAAAATAAAGGCAACAGACTGCTGTGCATGCCAGCGACAAAATTGTTGCCCGAAAGTCATCAACCTTAATAGACTCTAAATAATAAAAGACAAACACGCTTGGGTCTGGCGGCTTTGGGATATGCGGAAACATTTTTGCTTTGTTTTAATTAACTGAAAGATGTGCATAACGTGAGGTAATTGGGGTACCTTCGCCAAATATTGCTAACGGAAATTTAAAGTGCGTTTAAACAGTTTATTAAATTATTTATAAATTAAGTTAGTTGCACAGTCAACAGTCAACAGCTGAACTCTCTTTGTCGGCCATTAAAGTTAATTTAAGGCCGGAATGCCGGATTTAAGCCAGGAATTCCTCAGCTATGCTTTGCCAATTATCCAACCGCGAAGAGTGGTTGCCGACGCGGGCAGCCACTTAATAAGCCCACCATCCGGCCAGTGGCCTCCTTTTTGGCCCCGTTCCGGCCCCCCCTTTCAGCCCCCGTTGCAGCCCCCGTTCCCGATTCATTGACAACTGTCCATGGCTGGAGGATTGTATCAAATATACAAGTAAATTGCTTCATTTTCGAATTTCTGTCATTGCCAACGTGCTATCTCTTACTCCGTAGCTTCCTTTCAGCCTCTTCTCATGTATGTTTTGGAAATCTATTCGTGCCACGAATTTCATTTTCAACTTGGCAGCTGCAGTGTTTGTTGTTGCCGAAGCGAGACGTGCAACGGCTGCCAGGCAACTTATTAAAAATGTCTGCAGAAGCAGCAAAAAGGAACTCAAATAAAAAATCAGATGCTTGGCGATGGTTGAAAAAAAACCAGCAACCAGAAGAAAATTATTTGCTGCAAAACTTGCAGAGCCGGGAGATTGCAAAGTGCAATGTCGTGCCATGTAATTGTCTGAAGAGAGAGCTCAAGTAAAAGTGCTTTGATTTCCGACATTAAATTAACTGCACGCCTCCTTAATTGTTCCTTGCACATCCTCCACTTGCGAAATCATGGCAAAAGGCATTTGAAATCAGTAGGAATTTTTAATTTAATACAATTCACATGAAAGGGCACTTGTATACTTATGAGGGGAAAAATTAAAACAATTGACATGTATTATTATTAACATTTTTTTGCGGCAAGTACTATCAAAGTAATTACGGCTTCATAGCTGTTTGGTGTCCTTTTTACAAGGGTTTCATACTTAAATTTTTATATATTTTTTGGAATATAGCAGCTGGGAAAATTGAATCCAGCGTAATGCCATATAAATCGAGCCACCTTCATATGAAATTCACTTACATCGGCAGCCAGTGGCAAAGAAAGAATTGCAATCGAAATTACTTTTAGCTCTCCGACGAGAAATTCAATTTGCATTCAGGGCGGCTGGAAATGGAGGTAGCTTCTGGGTTGCCAGTGGGTGGGTGGAGCAGCGTGTGGTGGGTGGCAGCAATGCAGAGTGTCGATGCATCATCACTGCTCAAGTATCTGCACTTTATCGGGGCAGCTCTTCCGACCCACCATCAATTATGCTACGTATTTCTTTATTGCAATTATCTCGTTGGGCCCTTGGACCTGCATTCGCATTGTTTTCCTTTCCCCGCCATCAGAGCCATCATCATCGCTCTCAAGCGAGGAGGGCTCTTTCGGTTTCTTCTTATTTTTGATGGGCCGGCGACTCGGGTGATACGGCAGTCCCTGGGAAATTGGTTTTAATTTCGTAACTCGACGTGGCCGGACACTTGTCGTGGCGTTGACTTCTCTGCTCTTCTGGTTTCCAGCTCCAATGTCAATGCCTCCCATTCTCGTTTTCAGGTGTTCTCGATTTAATGAATGAAGATTGCAGACCCTGTGCGTTGGCTCAGATTCATGCGTAATGATATTCAAACAGGTTATTTATTGACTTAAGCCTTCGGCTCTGGCTCTGCTCCGCTTTAGCTGACTCTATTTGCTTTCCTCGGCAAACAACTCGATAATTAACGCATCAAATGCAGACAGGCCACTTAATCGTGCGACTTGAGGATGTGGGGGATAAGATCTGGAGGCCTAGAAAACAACGCTACAATTGTCGATCGATTGCTGATTCCTGGGATATTGAAATTACTAAGCAGCTGCATTATAATTTCTGCTTTTGTCAGATGAACAGCAGCGAGTTTTAACATAATTTTTTAGAACTAGAACTAGAACTAGAACTAGTTTTAAGAAGCAAACAGATGGTGTTTTAAAAAATGTCTAGTCTATTTTTCCCAACTGCACCTACTTGAATTGCAATCCTTACATACCCTTCACCAAGAGGTACCAACAATGACCCAGCCCGATGCAGAGATAGAACACATAAGCGCCGTCACACTTGAGAAGCACATCCAGGGCTGCCAAGACAATCGGACGGGACGGACTGAGATCTCAACAGGAGACGAACGACGAGCAGGTGTTCCAACTTATTCATTAAAAACAAAAGGAAACAGACAGGAACTGGCAGGAGTCGTTAGGGGAGTGGTTAGGGGAGGAGTCGAGGGCAAAACCTGGGCCACAACACCCATTGCCAGTTTTATCTCTGTTTTACACTGGAAACAATTTTCCTTCTGAATGAAACTTTTAAGCAATTTAAGAAAATTTAAGAACTTAACCCAAAATCATGTAAATGTCTTTGGGCCAAATTTAAGAGTTTTCAGTCACCTTTGTGCTTGTATTTTGTGCAATTTTGATCCGATTTATAAAGGAATTAGCATTTATAAATCAGCGTTTTAATTCCCGTCGATCTGCATCAAAAGTTTTTGAAAATCGAACAAAAAATATTTTTTCGATTTTTCGCAATTTAGGTAAGGGGTACCATCATAAAAAATCGCAAAAATCGAAAAAATATTTTTTGTCTTACTTTTGAAATATTTTGACGCAGAGCGAAGCGGATTTATTTCCTGATTCGTAAATGCTATTCCTTTTTTAAATCGGATAAAAATTAGATAATTTATGAACAAAATGGTGACTAAAATTTCTCCATTTTGGCCAAAAGGTAGTCATTACGATTTTAACTTGGTTAACGAGTCTTTTTCCTTAAAAAATGCCATAACTTGAATAATAAAAGTAAGTAAAATCATGAAAGTGCTTTTTTTTATTGATTTAAATAATAGAACCACTCTGTTGTTATTTCTTTCGGTGCACTGCCTGTTGTTTTTAAGTTTTTTGTCCCATTCTTGGCAGTATTCAGCTGGTTAAGATTGTGGTCGACACGCAATTGCGGCAATTTTAGGTTGGATGCGCTTACTCCGCTCCGCGGGGCAACAAAGCGGAGCAAAAGCCAACTAAACGCTTAGAAGCCCTTCTTGCCCCAGCTGCCTGTTCAAGCCATCTCCTCAAAATCCCCCAGAAGACACATCCGCCGCAGTCCATCCTGGCAAGTTTCTTGCGGCAGCGACAACTTGCAACCAGTAACTGGCAATAGAAGGAGAAATGCTTCTTAATATTTAATATAAATTCTATCTATTCATCTATTAAAAGAGGGTTGAATCAAAGTAATTATGATAAGTTCTTTATAGTATTTGAACTGAACTACAATATTCCCATCTCAATGCCATTAAGGGATGTATATATTTTTTTGAGTGCAGCAACTGGCAACTTGAACTAACTGCATCGACTGAAACCGAAGCCGGTTTTGGGTGTGTTAACTTTCCATGCCCGGTAGCGCTGATTGCCAAGACAACGACGGTCCAATTCATTCAGCGGTCTCGCCTTTCAGCGGCAGCAGCTGCTTGAGGTTCTTGGCTTCCACACTCCACCCCCTTTGGCCCCTGTCGGTGGCTTCTTCGTCCTCCTCTTGGCCGGATAAGTTTTGCATGCTGCTGCGGACTCGGGAGAGCTCCGCGGGCGTTACCAGTTCGATTTATCATGGGCCAAGTTATGATCGCCTAAGTGCCGCCGTTTAGTGTTCCTGTTTTAGCATCGTCAATTGCTCATCATAAATTCTACCCATGACACGACTAATTGCAAGTGGCTCGAAATAATAATAGCCTTGCTCTGATTTTCGCTAGTTACGGGGAGATAATACCAATTGGCTTAAAATGTAAAAATAATCCAGGCTTATCTTAAGATTATAAATCATATGCTTGAATCATTTATGTATCATTTACAATATTCAATGGTACCATTTCAGTCTCAAATTATATTCAACTGTCAAAACCCTACAAAATAATTGTTATTTTATTGCAGCTAATAAACAAACCATGGTAAAGAAGCCCCAAAATCAAAGCCAATAAATATTGATGCCATATCATTATTAGCCCTTCTGTTAACACTTTCGGCGACCACCGAACAACACAGCCAGTACCGCCAATTTGGCAGCCAATAATTGCCGGCAAATTAGAATTGGTTATTCAACAAAACCATTTTTGATTGGCACTCGTGCAGAGTTTGTAAATCATAATCAATTGTTGGTATTCCAAACGCATAAAACCAAAATAAAACCACAAACTAATGTCCGAAAAGATCGTTTCCATGCTCCAGGCTTTGGCTGTGACGGAAGTCGGGCCCCACCGCATTGGAACAAAAATGAATACGGAGCTCCAACGGCCAGCTCTTTCAAAAAGAGGCCATAAATATTGTTCATTTGTAAATAAATGGCCAACGAAAAAGTATAAAAAAAAGACTGGAAAATAAATAGCAGATATTGTGGAAAGCCCAACCACTCGCAGGGCATATAAAACATTGTTCATGTTCATTTCCAGTACTTGGTTTTCTATTTCCTAGGCAAACATTGGATGGCTGGCTGGCCAGTGGCCTAGCTGGTTAGCTAGTTCTGCTGTTTCTGTTTTTTATTACAGTATCATCTTCCGGTCACTTTGTCAGTTCTCCAGTACATTTCTCAAAACAGTTACGAGGAGACAAGTGGCCCCGGCGCGTGCTCCACGAGTGGGTTTCGAACTTAAATTATTGAAAACAAGACAAGCAAACAGAAGTACCCCCGATAAGCGGAAGCTCCATAGACACAGTCGAGGCGACCATTTATGGGGCTTACACTGCCAGGAAGGGGGCATACCTTTTGGACTTGGACTCCTTTTTTTTTCTCTGTCATTTAACTTCTTGGGAGCAATCAAAGTTTATGCGTCCGTTAGAGAGTTCTTAATGAAAAGAAAGTTTCAGGGTGTGAGGAGTAGTTTTCAATGATTTTAAAGTTGATTCCTTGTTAGGGGGCATAGTTACACATTTGTAGAGCTGCTAAAAAGTGGCAGGGCTCAAAGGCAACTCCTGCTGTTCCTACATAGCTACATAGACCACCAACCTCTCACCAACTACCGCCCACTGCCGACCAACATGGCCAACGCCGCTTAAAAGCAGTTCGCGCGACTGCACAGGCAGTTGGTGGAAGTGGAAATGGCCGTGGAAGTGGAAGTGCTGCCGCCGCCGCCCAGAGCATCGCTGTTTTCGTCCAGAGTGACCAGCACCAGAGGTCTCCCCCTCATAGTCCCACACAAGCCACTAAACCCCACAGCCACACCCTCCATTCGACGCCCCCACCCACACGACGCAGTCGCCGCATCAGATGCGCTTTGAATATAAATTACACAAATAGTGCACACGACTTTGACGGCTCCGGCAGGCGACATTGAATGCAGCTACAAGAAACAGTGGTTCGGAAAGCCCTCAAACTCAATTGAAGAATTGGAAATTGTTGAAATAGGAGTTAACAAGTAAATATTGAAATTCAAGAATCTCAAACCCACTCTGCGTTCCCCCAATTCCAAATTGTGAGTGTCCGTTTCCACTGTGCGGATCAGATGCCAGGGGCATGGGTCGTGTCAACGTTGCCCTTTGATGCTAATGACTCGGCCATCGCCTTACAACTGCCGGATCGGCTCCGATGATGGGGCTCAAAGCATTCTGAACTTAGCGGCCAATCAAAAACCGTGCTACAGCAAATTGGCATGCGTGATGTAGATGAATGGAGATGCTGCTTTGCTGCTTTTCCAGCTTTCTGGAGGGGATTTCCCAGCTCCCAGTGGAGGCGCATAGTTGGGGTGGACGTCCGACAAGTGATTTCCGCAAAAGCTTTCTAGATCGCAGTCGCATTTGCTGCTGCGTTGATTGATTGATTAATTGACAAAGGCATTGCCGTTAGTTTTCCATTTCCATTCGCATTTGCATATCTAATTTATGAACGAGCCCAAGCCTGGTCTGTCTGTCGACCTGTCTGCCTGTCTGACAGTCCGTCCGCCGAGCGGCGTATGTAGTTCATTGTGTTAGTTATGCAAATGCCGCACTTCCGTTGCGTCCAGCGTCTGACTCCCATTGCAGCTTAATTATTCATTAATTTCAACTTAAATTCCATATTTGCGCCAGCGGCCATTTGTGACCCAAATTTCGTTGGCTGCCCCCGGCGATAGGCGCTGCAGGGGCTTTTGTCTATCTGCAGGCCTTTGTCACCATAAACGAGAAGTGTTGGCCGATTATGAAATAATTATGGCCATTCTGCACGTTGTATTTGATTTTGTGGGAGACAGGTCAACGTGGCTGCAGTTCAAATACACTAAATCTTCAAAAAAAATATAGAAACTAAACAACAAACAACGAGTACAAACATTCTTATGCCTTCATAAAATGTTAAAAATAGTTAGCAATCGTTTATTCGAGGTCCACCTGTGTCATTAAATCCGATAGAGCACGTTTGGCAACATTTGTTTTAGCTATATCGGGCATCAAGTTGGCCTGTTCCATTGTGTCCTTACTTAAATGCGACTTTCCGGGTTAGAACCACTCAGATTCAGGCACTACATCCCAAAACGTCACCCAGTTTCAGTCCCAATGTAATTTTTCAAAATCTTTAGTAGAACACACCTGCCTCCACAGTCCGGCCTCCAGGTTTATTCTTTGCGACGAGGCTGAAACATGCCTTGCATATTTAATCCCGGCTACATCGGACCCGACCCACCAGGCTGCGACACGGACTGCGTGGATGAAAATAACTGCCTCAATCCTGCCTGCGATGTTTGCCCGGACGCGCAGCTCCCGTGTTGCAGTCCCGCCCGCGAGAAGAAGGAGCAGAAGGATAAGGACAAGCCGAATAAACGAGGACAAACCTTAGATGGATCCGATCCTTAGAGGAAACCAGTTCTCGGACTTGTGGAGAGCAAGTGACTGCTCGGCCGTTCACATATTTATTTTCAAATGAGAAATAACAAATAAACATATTTGTTTTTTTAGAAATTCATTGTCTTTTTTGTACGACTAAAGAACCTGTCAATAGTAATAAATCATAAAATGTTAAACATACAATAAAAAAAAGCTACATTTTCGAAATTATTTATTTTTCGTTCATGTCTACTTCGGTTGAACAATTGGGGCATGGTGGCCTGCAGCCCATTGGCTGCTTAGCCCGAAAATTGATTGCTTCAATCGTCAGATTGGTAGTCATTTTCCACGAATCCTTCCTGACGAGCCATCCGGAAGCGGAGCCCGTTATCGATGTGAGCCACGTTATACCACTGATGCGAAAGCTGGTACTGATACTACACGATCCGGAACCAGAGATTCATCCGGTGGAGACGGCCTTGATCAGCGAAGATGGGATAAGCGAGCTGCTGAACCTGACCTTCCTTTTCTACGACACGATTGCGTCCCTGGCCAATTAGCACCTGCCCCCGATTCCCGGACAGTTGCCTTCGACTTTGTTGTCATCAGGGCGTCAGCCAGATCCTCTTTTGTAGCCTGAGGAAAATGGAAGCGGTGCACACGGCCATCGGGGTGGCCAGTGTAGTGGCTCTCTTGGTGGTGGTGGCCAGTTCGATTTCCGAGGTGGGTGGCAGGGTGGCGGAACGCACCGCCAACCCCTTCTGCTCGGTACTGACATACGGCAGCCCTATGGGTGACCAGCTGGCTGCAGTGGAGGGGATAACGTCGCTGGTGGAGAGCGATGGCATGGACAACGCCTGCTCCATAGTTCAAAATATCGGAGGCAGGGCGCGTGACATAGTGGGACCGCTTTTGCCCACGATCGGTTGCGAAGGACGAGGGTCCAGACGCTCAGACCCGGAAGGCGAGGGTGGATCCAAAAAGATGTCCGACACCGCGGCGGAGCCAGAGACCAAGCCAGCACCAGAACCCGAGCCAGAGGCGGACGCATCGCCGGAGGAGTAGATCCCAGCAGGCTGTGGCATATTTTCTTTTCTCCAAAATTCCATATCAAGTAGGCATGGACCTCAAACTTCAAATTTTTTGTCAGCTTTGTGTAGACCCAAGGGAGTAGAGCTCATTCATTTTCAACAGCTTCGACTGAAAACATCGCTCTCGTTAAATAAAAAGCAAATGAAAAATTAGTCTAAATTCTAAATTTGTAGCCAAGGCCTAACTTCAACTATTTTCCCAGCAGCAAGATATTCCCGGGACTAAAAGTAAGTTAGATTAAAAATCAATCAGGCACTTGAACTATTCCCAATACTCAAGGCTAGTTCGAAGTCAAAGAGTCTGGTGCAGCGGGTGTCCTTAACTAAGAGCAAGCCTTCAAGATGGTTCTCATGTACGTTTGCACTTTCGATCCTTTCTACATTGGTCCCTGCCCTCCCGGCTGCCTGGCGCCTCTGAAGGGCACCTCGGGATGCTGTCCACCTAGCTGCGGTCCCTGCTGTGGTCCTTGCTGCGGACCCTGCGGCCCGTGCGGCAGTCCGTGTTGCAGCTCGTGCCCTTGCGGATGGTAAGGCGTCGTTGAGGGGACAAGGGCAACGCCGTTTAGGTAAGATAAAAATAGTCAGTGAAAGCTATTCTTCTAATTCGATTATTTCAGGGCATTTCAAGGCAGAATGTCATCTCATGTCGCGCTGTATTCGTTGCTGCTGGGGAGATCAGTTGCTGTTGAAAACCCTTTCCTTGGCCCAGGAGCATTGCACCTTGTTCCTCCTTCAAAGTATTTTTAGAGCACGACTGTTTAAAAATAAAATGAATGAAAAAAACTATTCGACTTGGCCAAACTTCGAGCATCCAGTTACAATCATATAGCGTTGGCGCCTGCAAGGACCAACACACCCACTAGTGCACATGTTGTCCTAGGTAAGGACTCGCCTAGAACAGCTGTTTCCCCGCGGGACACATTGCGCAGCCGCGCTTCCAACTCGAACGAAAACATCGAATGTGGAGCATTGTGTCAGGTCAAAGGTTGCCGCTTCCTCTTTCACCTGAAAGTAGATCCTGAATCCGCCAGCGAATCTCATGCCCGATGCTGTTTTGTTTTTTGGCTAAGCGCGATTTATAGCGCCATGCAGCGGTGTCCCTGTGTGTTATGCTTCCTTGAGGCTTTTCCAAGGGGTGTGTGTGTTGGCCATTTCACTCTCATTTTGCCATCGCTGGCGTTGTTTTCCCGCGGAATTTATTGCGGTAGGTCGGAATTTTCATTGCTTTGCCACCGCGGCCCCTTCCTCGGGCGAGGTTTCCCTTTTTTCCTTGGGCTTTTCTTTGAGGTCGTATGTGTAAGTGTGTGTGTGTAGGGAGGGCGTGTGGCTTTGGGGCATGTTTTATGGCCAAAGTTGCTTGCCTTCTTATATTTGACTTTTAGTTTTCAAGCTAAAACTTTTCAGCTGCATTGTAATTCTAAGGATGTTGCACATTGAAGAAGCTTTCGTTTATTTTCTCGAGTCCTAAAAGGAAGCAACAGTTACTCCTAAGAGTGGCTTTAAATCCTTTGAGTTGGCTGCTCATTTCTGGGGAGTGTCCCATTTGAATTTCCATTTTGGTATCCCAAGTAGGCCTTGCCTTTTCCGTTATTTATTTTTCTTCAAATATCGTAACTATTAGAAAAAAAGCAGATAGTCAAGAAAAATGTCCTTTAAACTTTTAATATCCTTAATATTTTAAATACTTTGTCTCTTAATTTTATTTTTATTTAAATGCAAAATAATGTCCAGCTGAGGAGGAAAACTAAAGACCCAAGCTTAGAACTCGAAAACATGGAATTCCCGAAGTGGACTTCGGGTTTTGGCTCGAAAGGCAGTGGGGTTAGTTTGAAGTCGGTTGCAATCGGTTGCAACTGTTTGGAGCTCGAACCGTTCTCGACCGAAATGTTCGCTCGGCTTGGGGCTTTGGGGGTTTATCTTGCGGTGCGCGCCTTCGTCCGACTTCAAAACGTCGTTTCATTCTCGGGAGTGCGGTCGGTTGTTCGCGTTGGAGTGTTTTCTCGGCTTAATTTCGTTGGCGTATCGCGTCCGCGTCTGTGGCCGTGCTCGCAAGTGGAGATTAAAGATCTGACAAGGCGCCCAGTGAACTGGACTTGGCCACAAATCAGGCCTAATCCTGTAGACGAGCCTTAAATAAATTCGGGCGAGGTAATTAACAGCCACAGTGTAACAACAAACGTTTAAATCACCTCTAAAGTTGGATTGAAGGCAAAAACCAAAGACAAAGCTTCCGAACTCAATCAACAGAATCAACGGTTCATTTGCTAAACAAACGGGACCAGTCGAAATCCACCATTGATTTCTGTTTGTGTTGTAGCCAGTCAGTGCGTGTTAGTTATTGTGTGTGCAAGTGAGTCCTGCTACGAATTTCATTTATTGGCGGCCAGCAACTGATTTGAATATTCACACCCACCCACAAAAACACACTCAACGGAGGAGGATCTCTGCCAAATACTAGACCAAATTGTGTGCTCTTGTGGTCGCCTGTGTGTGCCAGTGAGCAGCATGATTTATAGGTCCTGCAACCGGAGTGATGTAAAGTGACAATTCCTGGTAATTTTCGATTTACATGCCGCAGTGGCTGGGGTAAGTGTGACGCCAGATCCATGCATTTGATTTTCCATTTTTTTTAAACTATTCTGATTGGAAACAAATTAAATTTTAATAGGAGTTATTCAATATTGTCAATAATTCAAAGACAAAATTCAAGGCTACTGAATTAGGAATGACGCCAATTACTTAGTGCAGAAAACCAATTAACAGAACTTGTTAAAGAATCAATTAATTTTATTTATTTTTGTTGGGATTTTATGTTTTCTGTTTCCTTGAAATATCCCAAGTTGACTGCCTTTGCAAGTGAGACGTTACCTCTGAATTGTGATAGTCTTACACCTGCTCCAATGACTTGTCAATCAGAAACCGCAAAGTGAATACTAACCACCAACAGCGGTATCAGGTGCCTCCTACTTCCGCTTTTCTGGGGCTTCTATATAAAGTAGCTTCCTTACAGAAAGCGACTATGAGAAATAAGAAGCATTCACAAAATAAATCAAGAAGTAATTACAACTTATTTCGCATCGATTTTTAATTCGTTCACAAAACGTAAATTAGCGACCATGAGTAATGTTGCCATAAATATCGCGACATTAGGGAAATTTTATTGGCTTCGGACGGCTGAAGATAATATTAATGGGAGCCATTAATATTTAATCTTCGACAGCAGGTCCTAGGAGCATTAAAAGCCTGAAGTTTACCAAAACGAAACCCATCCATCTCATTATTATCGGAAGAAACATATTGAAAACTTTTCCGCACCTGTGTCTGAACATTTTTAAATTAAATATCCAGTAGAACTTCAATAAACTCAACAAAGCCATTCGTCATGCTCAAGTAACTTGGGGTTAGGATACTTTTAGGGTTATACTTTTGAATTTTTTGCTGGTCAGCCAACCAGTTTGGCAACATAATTATGCAACGATGCATGCAGCTGAGGATCCCAAAACAAAGGGGATGAAAGAACCCTTTATTCCAAATACATACATTTTTTTCGTATATATTTGGGTCACTTTCCGGCCAAAGCCGAATTGTAATTAAAATATAACATTTCAATGCAGGCATACAAAATTTCACTTTTCATTTCAATCAAAATAATCGTATACAAAATTGCTTTTATAATGAAAGGAAACCGCGTTAGCCTTGGTGGGACTTAAAGAGTTCAGCGCTGAACAAAATCGACGTCATCAGCCGCAGGATTCCTAACCGCCTTCATTATCGTCTGACGGTGTGGTCTGCTTTGCGTAATTTCATACATAAACTCTCGTTTTTTGTGCGCATAATCCGCAGCTTTGATGACAACCAAATAGAAAAGGTTGAGTCTGGAGTTGGGTCTAAAAAATAAAATGAAAGGTTGGGGGATAGGAAAGGTGTCGTCCGCATCACACACTCAAAACTGTGGGTGCTAAATGTTCGAAAAATGAAGCGTTGAAAAGTTGGTCGCGGCGTTACGCATACGCCATGTTGTGCGCCAGCCAAGTGGTGAGAGGATTACGCCCCGCCACTCATATAGTTAATGAAATGCAGCTGCTGTTTTACTTGCGGCTTCTGCCGTGACGCCTCCTGAGGTTCCCGGCCATTCTTATTTCCCGCCCCTCAACAAACTTATGAATTTTAAGGTGATTTTCATGTCGCAGAAGCAAGTTCACGAAAGTTTGGTCCTGGGGTATCCTTGGGCGACTGGGGCACGTCACTTTACATCGGGGACTTGTCAGCAAAGGGTTGATCGAATCATAAATCAAATGAAACAGTTAGCTCGGGTCGCAATCAAAATCATTCTGCGGTCTTCAACATTTGTTGCCTACGGAAAGGCGCTATGCCTTCGCAAATGGTAATTAATCATCAAAAGTAATTGGTTTTCTGTTTTGATTTGACGTTTGAAAAATTGCAGCTGTGACAATTCAATCCCATTCTCATTGCCTCAGTTCCATTCCTTTTGGTTTTTCCTGCGTTTAAAAAAAGTTGCAACGCAAATGCGAGGCAGCTTTTATGTTTCATTTTTTTGAGAGAAACTGTGACCTATGCATTTTTATGAATGCAAATCAAATATAAATGAACAAATAAATATTAAAATATTCGGAAAATGTTGAATAACAATGGGATTAACTTGATACACAACAAGAATGTCCTTGAAATAATCGCTGGCTCTTTGAATACTGATTGCCAAAAAATATGTACATATGTATATGGCTTTAATAGAATTAAACAGAATTATTTCAAATATTTCATATTTTCGCTTAAAACAATACAATACGTTTGCGGCATTTCTCAATTAATTAACAATCAGATTCATTTAACTCAAAAATAATTGAAATTCTGCTCACTGAATATTTTTCCACTATAGGCCCGAGGCAACAGTGTATTATATTTTAAAAAATTTAAATTGTTAAAAAAGAAACCCATATAAAGTTCAGAAGAAGCCCCCCGTTGTTGGCACTTAAAACTTCTCAAATGCAAACAACATAGAAGTACGTTTCTTGACAATAAAAGATTATTAAAAAAGCGTTAAAGTCTTTAAAGGGAATTATGCCCTACAGTAGCAGACATAAACTCAACTTTTTACTTCTCTTTTTTCCGTGGCACTTCAAAAGGAATAAAACGAAGCCTGAACTGAAAATATCCCCACAAAAATACACAAAATTTCTCAGTCTTTCGTTGACTTTTTTTCTTGTTGTTTGGCGAGGCTGAAAGTGGCCCTTGTGGTTCGTATATTTGTTTTGTTTTCTGGCTTCTGGGTGGTGTGGGTATCACTGCTAACTCAATAACAAAAATTGTATTTTTTTGTTACTTTTCCAAGTGGCAGATTCAGCATCGCATGTGTTTGTTTTGGTTTCGTAGTGAAGTTTATTTTATAAATTAATATTATCGCACAATTCAAAGGGTAGCCTTTTTTGTGAACATTTTTATTTATAAAAGCTTGTCTAGTTCAAGAGGATTTTCCTGGATATCCATCAGTCGATCCGCTTTGAGGGTCCCCCCGTTTTTTCTTTGTTAACCATCCCATCACGTGCTCCATATAATTTACTTCTCAATTAAATACCACTTTGGCCGTCATGAATGCGCATATTTGCTGCTGCTGTTACTCCACATAAATATTTATGCGGGACTTAATCAAAGGAAAATGCTGCGATTGGGAGACGCTGACGGGGAAGTCTCTGTCAGAGATGTAAGCCAGTTTCGGATTTTACAAGCTCTCGTCCCTTTTCATTACATTTCATCTATTTGCGCTGGATCAACTCATTTCTGTTTATTTAAACATTAAATGCCCTTACATTTGATTAGCGACCCAAGTTTATTTCCATATCAATGTGCAGCGCCAGATCCTTTCCACTCCTCATCTGAAAGTCATAACGAATTTATGTGTTTGCCTTGCTTTTAATTTGTTTTCATTTTTGTATATATTTTTTTTTTGGTTTGTGTAATTCCCTCTTTATTTTTTTGGTTTTGAGCTCATTACCATTTCTTTGGTGTAGGTCCGGGGGGGAGGCCTGCCTATCTTTTATGTGGGCAGTCGCATTAAAATGCATGAAATGCGCAATTAAAAACGAGGACAAAGTCCCTTTGTAGATGGCAACGGGATACAATTTCCTTTTAATTAAATATGTAAAGGCATTTTATATTTAAGCACATATCGATGCTTAATTAAAAGCACTTCTGTGTGGCCAAAAAGGTTTTTACATTTTGCAGTTCGGCAAATGGGAATGGGAATGGGATCTTTTTAAAGTCAATATTTGTGTGTAACCGTGATTTTTGCTGCTGTGGCATTTTTTTTTGAGCCCCCAGATGTGACAAGTGCCGCTGAAACTGGTGTCAGCCCCGTTGTTCCAATGACAAATGGGGCAATTGCCTTTCGCCGAGACAAGAGGATAGGCATGCGGCATCGATATGGCCAAGTCGCGTCTCTTGGCAATAAAAATAAACTGTTTAAGCCACGGAGGCGAACTCTACCAGATCCCTTCTGCCACACACGCGATGAGCACTCGAGTGTAAAAGTATGCGAGTAACTGGGCGTATTTATTTATATTTATTTTTGTGAGCCGCCAAAAGTTGTCAACATGGATCAATGCGATGCCAACTTTCAACTGGCTTTGTCATCGGTTTGGTTGCCAGTTGTGTAAGCGTTATCCCTTCGAACATAAAAGACAATGTATTGTAG
Source organism: Drosophila varians (assembly GCA_018150405.1). Taxonomy (NCBI): domain Eukaryota; kingdom Metazoa; phylum Arthropoda; class Insecta; order Diptera; family Drosophilidae; genus Drosophila; species Drosophila varians. Next base: position 6,313,327 of record JAECWK010000125.1, read on the forward strand.
GTTAAAGTATCATATTTCTCTCCCCATTTTCATAATATTATGATTATCGTCGTGTGTGGGTAAAAACAAGGCGACAAATCAGGCGGTGGGAAATGTTGTTTTCAGTTCATTGGGCCTGATGTCGTGTCCCTCGTTTACCGCCAATAAGGTTAAATCGTTCAGGAACATAACAATTGCAGGGATGATTGAGCCATCAATGAAAGCATGAGCTAAACTGGCTTGAAATTTTGACTATTTGCATACTTTGCAGCAAATTTAAATATATTTTTAAATACATTTACGTTCAGCTTTATTTGGTGCAACGTCAAAGTAAGTTTCAATGCCATGAGCTTGCACATCAAGTAGGTGAGCTACTCAAAAGCCCCCCCAGAGCACATCAAGCATACGCAGCGTGTGCCTTTCGAAACGAGGAAGAAGTCAGTCGTGCTGCACTAATTGCTCGACAACATTGCAACAATAAAATATAAGGAAAAACTCCCACAGAGGAACTGCGAAACGGACAACAGAAATATTATAGAACTCAATTTGCTAATTGCCATCAGAATAATGAAGTCTGCCCGTTGGACTTCAATCGAGGGTCTGGGGTCTGGTCTGATTGCGACCATCAAGTATCATTCGAGTAATTCGGAGTGCACTTTCTAGAGCATCTTCAGCAAGCCAGCTGAAGACTTCCACTTTGAAACTGGGGGCCTCCGGCTAGTGAAATCAACTTGGCCAATATTGAGCAAAGATTCGAAATATTTTCTTTAATGAAGCAGGAAAACTACAAGAGGAGTTTTGAATTCAAAATAATTCAGTCATATATTTTTTTCAGATCCATAATAATTGTTAAATACCTGCAACACTTTCTGTCACAATGGCTGCTGCAATAAAATCTAGGGAAATACACAGGACTAGTTTGAACTGGTGGAAAAGAACAAGGAGGAAAGTTTGTTGCTCACGAGTCGAACAAATAAAAGTTCGGCTTCAGTTCAGTGGAAAGTTCATGCGAAACCCCATGTCCCATGCCATGCCCAGCCCCCGCTTTTGCGATCCTCGAGGTGTTTTCCCAGGAACCTTGTTTTCCGCATGTGTATGCCGGGTGTTGTTCGCTCACTATTCTCGCCTTTCCCTGCCGGCGCCAAGTTTTCAGTTATCCTTGCTTATTCTTCGTCCATTTATGTCTTGTTAAGAGTTTTATATGCTCCCTTCTCTACATTTACTTATTTTTTGCCTCGCAAGTTTTCTAAACTGCTTGATAACTAAGCTTTATTTTGTTTGCAAGGGTTAGAGTTTTAGGGGAAAGCCTTTAAGCGCTTCAACAGCTAGGCGGTTTATCCGTTTCTGATTAATTTTCGCTTCCTTGCGTGACATTCTTCATTGACTAAAGTATAGTACACAAGTAATACAATTTCAAGTTAGCAACATTTTCAATGTAACTTTAAAGATAAATTAAATTTTCGTTCGCCAGCTCACTCGCAAATAAACTCGCTCATTAGCTTACAGGACTCGTAAAAAATGTTCCCTGCCAAAATCACATTTAAATTGAATGTCAGCCCGTTGGCAGTGGCTGTCGCCTGCTAATTTGATCTAAATTCACGCACTCATTTACTTAAAATATGCGTAATGACAATTTGATTAGGGTAATTTGATGTTGATCTTCAGCGGCGCGTTGCCAAATCCGCAACATCGTCAAGGCATCCGGCAAGGACATCGAGGCCAACAAGGCGTAGAATCGTGTAATCATTTTGGTGGCAATTTGGCGATGGTTGTGAGCCGTTTATGTTAAATTAATATGCAACAAGAAAAACAACAAGAGCTAGGCAAATTGCGGCAATAAATAAGGCTCTGACTGGAATGATAATGAAAATGTTTCCTTAGGCTCGCTTTTAGTCTCAAGAAGCTAACCGAAAGTTGTCTCCAACTTATGAAACATTTTTGCTGTAACCCATTCTCCATTTCTCCGCTGAAAAGTTACACATTTAATGGGAAACTCGTTTCGTACTTTGAATAATTGCACGTTTTCGGTAGCCAGAAATTCAACTGGAATAAATGTCCTGCGGCTGGCCCTGCCTACGTGCCTTGGCATCTCAAAAAGTCTGCCGAAATCAGTTTGACCCACGCCGTTGGCCGCCTTCATTTTCATTAAGACATTTTTCACTCACTAACCTTCTGGGCAAGTTATTCAATTTCGGTTCTTGGTCAAGTTGGCAACGAAAATTTTTTTATTGGCCCTAATTTTGTGCAGAAAATGTTCTTGAGAGCGAATGAAATTAAGGTAAAATAAATGATGGACCATGGGCTTACCAGGAAATAAATTAATATTTTGGCAAATGACCTTGTTTGTTTACAGTGAATCCTTTTTTTTCTATTTACAAATACTTAAACCAGTTTTCACTAATATACCCAAAATTACTTTCGGTCAAAATCACACTTTGCTGCCGTGAAATCCCACAAACACGTACTCCAAAAAATACGGTCCACGGGACGGGGAGAATGCCACAAAGGACGCAAAGAAGCAGCCACAAACAAAATAAAAACTGAGTTCTCCTCGGCCCAGACGAAAATTCAAAAACACAATACATTTTATAAAATACACACAGCCACACACTCCATGGGAAATGTGGAAATACTTGATGCTTCTGGGTGTGCACATTGTTACAAATGGCGAACTGAAAATACAATTTGAGGCAAGTGTAGCGAAAATATTGTGGTAAATACTTTAAATTTAATGTAAGTGGCTGCCAGAGAGTGTTTGTATGTGTACAAAGAGAAAGAGACGGGTAGCGAAAGTGAAAAAGAGAAAGGTAGCAAGTTAAGCATCTTTTCGACCGAGAAGTGTTTGGGCAATATTTTCATAATTAATGGCACGTGCATTGAGTGGCTTGAGTCCATCAAGGAAATAATTACAATTTGAGGTGCAACATGGCAACATTGTGGTCAGAACAATTAAATATAAATAAAGGCCAAGGCGAAATGTGTGCGGAGCAGATTGTGGTTTATTGACCAACAGCATTTTGCATCCCAAGAGCCTTTTCTTTGGTGTGGTTAACCACGTTCTATAATCCTAGACCGAAGATAAATTGCCTAAAAATGGTTTTCCAGCGGCCTTTCCAGCGTCCTTAAATTTCTTTAAGCAAAAGAAATCTACAACGTTGTTTTGCCTTAAGCGTAGCTACTTCAATTTAGAAGTATTATTTATTCACCGAAATTCCCACTTCTTTTAATAAACTTTTCCGCCCTAATTTTGGTTCGAGCTTTAAGCAATTACAATACGAAATTATGAAAATTTCATAATTTGCTTAAATGGCCAGCAGCATTAAAATGGGGAGCCCATCCCAACAGGATCCGAAAATTCCTCCCACAAACCGCCGAACCAAAAAAAAAGAAGACAATGTACCGAGCAACCGCAAGGACGAAATGGCGAGAAGAAGGACGAGAGCCTGGCGTCGCTTATCTATGTGCATAAGTTATGAAGGCTGGGGCCAGAAGCTGCTCATCGTTAAAACGTGTTCAGTGTCACGTTGGACAAGGATACCCTACCTCTTCATGGCCTCTTTGAGCCTTTTTGCCTGCCAGGGCTTAATGCCAGATTGGGTGTATTTAAAATGGCAAAATAAAATGTTAACATGCCAAAGGGAATACATTAACACATACACATATTCCCAATTAAGGATGAGACGTGGCATACGCAAACGATGGTCTCCAATGCACTTACAACGTAGGCTGAATAGGTAGCAGGCAGAGGACCATTTCAGGATGCAGATGAGCCCAGAGACCTTATAAAAGAAACAGGAGTGGGAGAAAATCACTTGATCCGGCTTACTTAGTGCAGAGTTAAACCTACTGACCGCAAACATAAAGAAATCTTATACTGGCAACTGGGGCTCTCCCAAAATAATACATATTTTCAAAATATAAGTACAAGTTTTTGTCAGTAATGCAAATAGCTTTTTTGACCTGGTTTTAAATTCCTAAAACACAACTTTAAAGTACATTTTTCTCTCCGTGCCACCAAAGGCGATGAGGCGTGCAGGAGGCGAACCAAGGAGCCTATCCGGCTGGACCACAAAACCTTTATGGTAACCCAAACCCACACACGCACTGGCCAAGCAAAGTGTGCGGGTGCAGGCTGGGTGGGCCTCGAGTGCAGCAGGGACATACTTGGCAAGCTTTCAGGATTCCTGGCTTACGCTACAACCTTGCACAACTCGGCCTCGTAATTTCTGCCAGCCTCTTTACGCATTGTTAATTTTTTATGGGCGATACGAAAATTTTCACTCAAGATTTATGTGCCCTCCGACAAAGTACTCGACTGCAGAACTCCGAAAATGGTTAAATTTCGCCGACGAAAGGTAATGGGAATTAGCCACTATAAAGAGTACAGAATCTAGACTCCAGACAGACTTTAATTCTTAAGAAACGCATGCTAGGTTTAATTGAAGACCTATTTGGAACAAATCTTGCTTAAGTACGATTTAGGTTTTAATTACTCGTATGCCAAATATTTGGAAAACGTAAATCATTTCGAGGATTTGGCGCCGTTTTTCGTTGGCATTCTTGGCAGTGGCACAGAAACAAATTTTGTTGCAACTTTTGTTGTCACCACAGTGGCCGCAAAGATTTAAATGTCCTAAGGGAGCCAGGAATTCAATCCAATTACTGCTAAAACATCAATGACCGAAAATATCTGATCTGGAGACGCTATGTCGTCTTTGGTTTTGGAGCAACCTTTGCAACTGCATAGGAAATCGATTTGCCGACTCGTTGACCAAAAAGTTTGTTTATCGTTAACAGTGTGCCGTGGCGGGGTCAAACTTTTACCAAATATTTTTGCTCTTTGCATCAAAGGCCCTCATTTCAGTTAGTTAGCACTTTCCAATGCATTTCTGACCCAGATAATCTCCCAATTTTGGCTCCGTGTTAAAGTCCTTCTTTCCCCTTCCGAGTTTTCCCTCTTGGCAGCTAGAATTGTGGCAAAAATCTGCATAGAATGACAGAAATATTGAATTTAATTTATGATGAGCGAGTTTTATGCGGTTGGTTTTGCTTCGTTCATCTGCGGAAGTGCAATTGCAATCAATATCTGTTCAAGGCTTCAGCTGTGGAAACGAAATAATCCATAACCTTCGCCCTCCGAGGTACTCCGCCTCTCTAAATATTACCCAGCTCAAGTTTTAAGCAATGGAAAATTGAATTTGCAGCTCTGTCAGACAAATTTGATCGATCGCCAACGGGCGAAACTTAAAGTATTGAGGGTATTAAGCACACTATGATGTGTGGTTATTCCCAGGAGCCGTGTATCTGTCGGACCTTTTCAATTAGTAATTGTAATTATCCTGGCCTGAGGCACAGTCCAAACCAAACCCGACTGGTGGGCGAAATGCACAAAATTTCGTGTTCAGTTCAGGGATGTTGGCTTTTGTTCAACTGTTTGTCTGCGGAAATGGAGCTCAGCATTTTGCCAAACTGCTATTTGGGTCACAAACAAACAACTGATATCCCAACTGTGGATGGGGATGTAATTTGTAATATATATTGGGATGTATATCAATATCGAATTTCATTTAGCGTCCTTGATTAGCATGTTATTTGCATATTTCGATTTTGGCGGTTAATTTAAATGCACCTGGAAAAACACATCAGGTCAATAGTCACTTTCATTTGTTCAATAAAAGTGTCACCATAATACTTTTTTTATTTGTTTATATTGCTCTATGACCCCTGAAAAGTTGGCCCAGCTTCTCCATCCATCTGTTCTGCCCATTTTTCCAAATAATGCATATGACGCACTCCCAAGAACTCTGTCAGTTTTTCCTTTTTTTTTTTTTTGGTCTACTTGGAAACATATTTGCACAAACTGCCGAAAATCCATTTCGATTTCAAGCCATTAGTGCCCCCGTCGCAAATCTGGGTGTGGGGATGCGGACAAAGTTTTGTTTTCACGCTTCGGCATTAAAAGAAAACAGTTGGGCCAAAACGGCAGAGAGGAATAAGCTTCAAAGTTTTGCAGTTTTGTCTGCAGTGCACCCATTGTCCTGGCCCCTTATCCCCATCCCCTTCCTGGGGCGACCATCCATGCTTTCAATTTGTTTTTTTCTCCGCTGCCATTTTTCAACTTTGACTGTTTTTTGCGGATTTTCTTTGTTTGTTTGTTTGGCGTCGAAAAATTAAAGGAAAATAACAGCGGTAATGAAATAGAAATAAGCGAACGTTGACTCCTCCATTCGAGAATGGCAACGCATGTGGATGCCTTTTTGTGACAAAGTTGGCGGCTGGTTGAGAAGTATTCTTGATCGACTGTTACTCGAACTTTGGCTAGAAAACTTTTTAACTGCTTGACAATTAGTCATAAAAGTATTAGGATTTCTGGAATATTTTTAATAAAGAAAAAGCTCTCCGTTTGCCAATGTAATCCCAACAGTGGTATGCGAGAACTTTTCTGTGGCAATGTCCTATGGGCATTTCCTTTTAAGATTTTAAATTAATTCTCTAATCCGGTTGAAACTTTTTGGCCACATAAGTATGCAGTGGCAGCAGCAGCTTCTGACTTTTGCAACGCGCCTCCGCCTCCGCTTCTCCCCTCCTCGCATACGCACTCTTATATATAATTTAATTAAAAATACGAGTATCTCTCTCCTTTGGCTTCGTGTTTGCCAAAAAGTTGGCCAGCGCTCAGCAGCCTCGGCAGCTTTGTAAAAAATATGACTAACGATGTGCACGAGTGCCACGCCCTCTAAGCTCTCTAGACTAACTGGCTAAAATGACGACTCCGGCCCATTTACGGGGTATCCACGTGCCGTGGCCAGTTCTCGCCCCTATGGGTCATGTGGGTCAAGTGGCTGGTTAAGAGGATGGGGCCACCACCCCCCTGTGGTCTCTGTTGTCCTGGCTAGGGTTAAGTGGGTTTTAATGAAAGTTAGCATCCGTTTTTATGAAAGTTGTTCTTGGGAGTTGCGCTGCTAAGACCGGAACTCGGATTATCGACGACTTTTGCTCAGACGCAATCGAAAAGCCAAGCCTTTAAGGTCAGACCTGATTAATTGTTTTGACTTTGGGTCAAAACGGCTTCCGCGGTTGAATTTACTTTAATATAATGCCCTTTATTTTCGATCAAAGGAAAGAAGGCACTATTGCAGTGCTCCTTTTTAATATAAATAATATTCCAGGTTTTTTATTGCTTTGCAGCAGCTCCTGTGTATCTTTTCGTTATATTTTTTCCTGTGAGCTTTCGTTTTGGCTTTGCGAATTTTTTGCGGCACTTTTTCAGTTGTTTTCCTGACCCCCGTGCTTCCTGATCGGAACTGGGTATTTCCGGTACGTCCATTACGAATTTTAAATGCAATTCTGTTTTGTTGCGGCACGGGGCGCTCCTTTATACATTTTTTTTTTTTTGGCAACCGGGGCACAAAATTGCCAACTTTGAAGTTGTAAAGAGAGAAAACTGGTTGTGGGTCTATCAATTTTCGTGCAGATTTAACTGTTACACCCAGTTTGTTTTAAAATATTTATGCGCCCAATTAGAATTAATTTTCCGGTGAACTTTGGTCGTTTTCCGCTGTACAGCAAGAGTACGTGCCATCTTGGTAATTAATTTGTTTGTATTTGGCACCTTACACTACGTTTAATAAACCTCGGTAAGATTTCTATCTGCAACATTTGTCTTCGCCATCCCACCGATGTGGTCAGAGGCTTTCGGTGTACCCCAAAAGTTTTCCCAACGGCCCCGAACACCCCACAGATTTCAGGGCTGCTTAACATGCCTGTCGCCTAGGCTCAACGCTCAGTGATTTTAATTAACATTTCTGATTTTGTGGCTCACCAAAAGCCCCCCGCCTTTGAGTGTCTCAGGTGTGTGTGTGTGGCTGGGGGTTTATTAGCACACCTGTGTACCGGTTACACCCAGGGCATTAGCTTTAACTTGGTCTGCCCGACTAATTGAATTGCCTGACTAATTAGGTTTGGGGATAACTTTTCTGTGACTTGGATTTTGCCAGCATTTAATGCATTTCATTTGACTTGATTAACTTATTTTTATCCTCACATAACTTTAATATTCCGTATCTTTTCAGACCGACAACTGAGCCGAAAGTTTAATAAACCCATACAAGAGGGTAAGTTCAAATGTCAGATATTTGATTTGATTTCCCTAGCTTGTTTGGCAGTTTAGCTTGACAGTTTTCAATGCTTTGACAGTTGCACTCACCCGTCCATCCAAGCGGGTATTTATCATTGCATCTATCCGGGGTAAATAGTCAACAGGAGTGCCATCGTTTTTGTCGTTGGAACAGTTTCGTTTAAGGATATGTTTTCAATGAGTCTTGCCAATAGTTTCTCTTGCCACAGGCTTCTGGCAAGGAAGCTTGTTAAACAATATTCCTGGCCATGGCTCAAAGCAGTGAACTCGATATGTGTGGGGAAATGGCAGAATTGCGAACTGAAATCCAATATCAAAGCGCCAAATGACTGCAAGCTAAAACTACGACTGCCAGAATATTTTCTTTGACTTCGATGCTGTGTCAGTGTTGGGGCGTGTACGACATCCGTAATCAAACGGAGGAGAAATCTAATTATGAGCATACACAAAAAAGTTGGGCCAGACCACATATCTATGCTAGGACATATTGGCGAATCGCAGTAGATATCCTTTGACGGTCTCTGTTAGCTTAGCCAAGTTAATTGAGATTTTCCGGGCCAAACCAAACTATAAACTATATAGAAGAAAACTAATATTCCACATATTAAAGTTATTTTTAACCAGCTAAAGAACATTTACCTTGTGTAGGACCTGGCCTATTTGATGACGTTGATAATGTTGAAAGGCCAGATAAGATCCGGCTGGGAAATGCCTTGAAATGAATGGCAAAGGCGAAAGAAAATGTGAAGACGAGTCACAAAGAATTGGCGGAAGGAGGAGCATAAATTATGAAAAGAAAATTTCATGCATGTGCATAAGGAAGCGGAGAGGAATATCCTTCCTGCGAGGCTGCTATCAGCTCTTCGTCTTTCGTAATTAATTTGATTTCATTCATTTGAGCCGAGAAAATGTTAAAAAAAAGGGCCAAAACAGGGCATGGTAAATTAAGTGAAAGGCAAGTCCGGGATAGGACAAGGCGGCGAACACCACCCAGAGTATATTTATAATTTTTCCAAGTCGACGGCTTAAAGGCAGCCTGAAAAGTTAACAGTCGACAATTGAACCCTAAAATCTTTAAACATACTCCCTGTTACAATCACTTCTTACAAATATACTTTTTTTTAAAGGCTAATTTAATTAGTAAATATTTCAAACCAACTCAAGAGAAGTATTTAATGGGTTATGTGAAACAAAGCCTTTCCAGCCTCATTGTGCTGCCATTATCCTCCTCGACTGGCCGGGCGTGTCGACATTGGTAATAAAGCGCTCACTTGCATTTGTCCAGGATGCCATGAATGTATGGATGGGACATCCTCACGCAGTGTGGGTGTGCGGGTGTGTGAGTGCCCGACACGTGAACCGACTACTCGTTGGGGTGTGAGTGTGCACGAATGAGGTTAAGAGCTTAATGAGTGCCGACAAGGCAACCTGTAGTTGACATATGACATTTTTATGTGCCTTGAAGCCTTCGCAACAAGGGTTTCCTATTAATACACATCCTTCTCGGAGGCTCCAAGATCCCACCGGCTCCGCTCTTCTCACCCACTCTTAGATTAGGTTGTAGCTGCCCCCAAGGTAAATGCTAAGGTTTCGACTTAATTAGTGCTGAGAGTTAGTTAGCCTCCTTTTTATGATAGTGTGTCCTGTGTTCTTTCTGCCTCTTGGTTTTTTTTTTTTTTTTTTTTTTTTTTTGTTGTAATTGTGCACAGGGGATTGTGTGTGAAAATGCGTAGAAAATGTGACACAATTTTCGGTCGTTTAACTTCGGTATTTTGGGTTTCTCCTGGAATTTGTAAGAGACAATAGAAACGGTTCAGTTATTTATTATGGGGTATGCCAGTAAATTCGTAAATTCCTGAGATTCTTTTGTTTGAATTAAAGCTATATTGGTAAATAAATGTTCGGAATTGAAAACCCTCATTCATTGAACTGATTTTAACCTGGTTTTTGGAAAGTTAAGGTAGTTGTTAATATTTTTACCTTTGGGTTTTTGGTAGTCCCCCATGATGGACTAATTGGATTAAATAGAAGTTGTTTACTTTTCGTAGCCGCTCCCTTTCGTCAATTAGACCGAACAAGCCAAAAAGTTATGCAGTTGCAATTGCCACGCTCACCAAACAACATGTAAACACACGTGACGCCCTCCAAAGGACACCTCCCCATCCTTGTGCCCCTCTGAATATATATATTTGCGGTATTCGGAGGGTGACCACTGGACCATTTTGTAGTCAGCCACGTTGTTTGGCATTGTCGACCTCTCGCGGCCATTGTTTATCTGACTGCTGTTGCCTTTGTTGATATTGCAAGCTGATGACATTAATTGTTACATTTCGAGCTGCTGTTACTTCTACTATTGGTCTGACGGTTGTGTGCTCCTTTGCGCTTTTAACGCCTGGCTGGCTCCAAGTTTCAGTTTAGGTATTCCTGTCATTTCTAGCTCTTTTCAGGCAATCACTCTGGTATATCAATTCCTTTGCCAGCTCTCGATTTATTCGCCCGACTTGGCCGCCCGCAGGCCGCATTAGTTTTAACGACGGCGGGAAGCCCTGTGCCAACTTAGACAGTTTTAATTAAATTTGAATTAATTATTCATAATGCAGGCGGGTGGTTTATGGGCTGCCAAAAATTTATAGCCAAAAGTGTGTGGCATATTTCACAACTGAACGGTGGAGAAGGAGCCTAGGCTTGAGGGAGCTCTTGAATAATGTTTTACCATATCGAGGCTTAAAGAAATTAGCGTGTACTAGCCCTTTAATAAATAGACTTCTTGGGTGAAAGATCTTCAATTCTTTGGTATTGACATACTTTTCATGTAGGCTTTCAGTTTGCAATTGCTGTAACGTCGTAAGCTGCTAATTAAGTGCCAAAGGTTACAAGTCAATTACGTAATTGAACATCTCGCCGCACTTGAGCAAATCGTTTGACAGACAACCGCCAGCAGCAAAAAGGCTATGTGTGCGATAAAAAGTACAACATGAACCCACACACGCAATATCAACAAGTTCATTAAAAAAGTTAGCACAAAAGCAGCAGCGGATAGCCAGGAAAAAAAAGCAGCGACTGAAGCCAAGCGGACGGAACCCCGCAAATGTAACGCTTCACTAGAACTTGGCAAAATTGTTATTTTTTCACTCGCTTCCATACTTTGTTATCTGCCGTCCCTGGACCCCGATCCGCACGTTTTTACTCCACCTACAAAGGAGAGAGGGGCGACCGGAAATGATGCGGCTCATTTGCGTCAGACCACAAAATGGAGGAGGGACTTCCATAAGCGCGGGGATTAAGGGAAACTTTAATGGCAAGGACTATTTATTAAAAATTATACCACAAGAAAGTTTCGATAAAAAATGTTTGAGTTTCTATAACGATCCTTCAAATGATAGGATAACTCTTTTTCAAAAAAAAAAAAAAGAAAATGGCCATCCGCTTGACTATTAACCTCATAAGGCGGAAATCACTTTCTCGGCAAGCAACCCCAATCGAAGTCAGCTTGAATGGACTTCGAGGGTGTTAGCTCCGACCGGAAATGACTCGGCAATTGAATTGTGTGCGAAATACCAATGCTCGGATGCAAAGTAACCTGGAAACACTTCCCGCATGCACATTTGGTTGCACCTTAATGACGTCAGCCAAGTGTGTCGATGTCCGGACTCCGGAGACCTGGAAAAAAAGGGTATAAAAAACAGAGAAAGGGGAAATCGACACGGACGTGAAAAGTGAAACCGTGAAAAGTTCGGAGCGACGCTTTTCCCTTTGTTATGCACATGAATTGTTAAAGGGAACGAACGGCACCTCCACGCTGGTCCTCTCTTTCACGTTTGCCGGAAGTTTGTGGCGGGAAATTTCATTTATGCTGACACTTGACTTGACTTGACCCCCCAGCCCGGCCAGCTTGTCGCTCGTCCTTTCCTTCTGTTGTTTGTTCTGCGATTTTTATTCGGGGGGTTGGGCTTAATTTGGTGCAAATAAATAATGGAAACAGACGGCGAGTTGAGTTTGCCAGTTCGATTTGGCCTTGTCGTTCAATGAAGTTTATATTGTGTTCGAGCTGTGCACTTTGTTCTTTCCTCCTTTCGTTTACACTGGAAAAACTATTCTTTTTTCGTAATATTGTTTTTTTTTTTTTGTTTAGTTATTAAATAAACATAGAAACCAATAAGTATAAAAAGGCACAGGGGACATAAGCTTTTACATTAGAGGATGTGCTTACATCCTTTTAGTTTGTGGTACACTTTTTATCAGTGCAGCCACATTAGAGCGGAAACGTGTTGACTGCAGAACAGTCGGATGTCCCAGTTCGCCGGAGAGGAAAAGGAAAAGCGTCGAATGGACAGTGGAAAGTACCGAGCAGATAGCGCTTTTCCTTGTGTCACACTTTCTCTGATTTCTGGCATTGACTCGGTTCTGACAATTTAATTGTTTTGTAATTGAAGCTACTTTTCTATGGGTTGCAGATTTATGGGAAAAGTGACTGGGGAATATTGTGTGGCCTATGGGGTGGGGTTAAACACACAAAATGGCAGCAAGTGGTCATACGAAAATAGAATCTCATAAAAGTTTAAACACCTCTGCTGCAGTATTTAGTTGGAATTGGGAATCAAATGGTCAACCAATCGACATCAGCCACTCAGAGATTAAATTTTCAAGAGCTAAATATTTGCACTGTGAGTATTTTATACCCAAGTTAATCGAATGATGGTTAAATAAGTAATGAGGGAGTAATCGAACATGCATTTCTGCTCCGATTTATATTTGAAATGGGAATCGGATTCCGAAGTTGACATTTTGTTGCCTACTCTGACCCGGCCATAATGCTTCCAACTTCCAGATGTTATATAATTATAACATAATTAAAATAATATAAAAAAAAATGTGTTTGAAAAGGCTCAACATATATACCCAATATTTAAGCCTCTGTTTTAGTTGTGGGAGTTTATTTTTGTAACCCACATTTGCTGAAACCATCCTGTAAACACACACCTTGGCTGGGAAAGTTTTGTAAAGGATTGCATTGCGCGTAATTGCCTAGCAGGGATGCTAGAGCTTATGGTCTACTTCATCAGGAGGATTCTTTCTCCCCAGGAATCGCATCCCCTCACACAAAAGTTTCCTGCCGCCAGTTGCTCAAATGAAGTTAGCAAAACTGATTAACTCTCGGCTGCTTGGCTCGATTCTCTCTTCGCCTTGGCTTGCAGCTGTTGGCCCAGAATCCTGAGTCCTGAATTCAAGCAGACTAATTGAATTTACAAGGCGCTGTGCGATGGCCCAATAAAAATTATACCTTTCTCCGGAAACCTAACGATGGCTTGTGCAACGGCGGCATTTTGATGACTAATATAATTTTAATGGAATATTTGCTCCTGCATTTCCAGTTGCATTAAAATCCAATTGCATTTTGTCGTGCAGCGTCGTTAGCTGGTCCTTCATCGTCCTTAGACCTTAATAAATAAATTTTAACAGCCTGCCACGCCCGCTTTTAAGCCCTTGAAGTGCTTGCTCGGATATTATTATAGCCCGTAGCCCGTGGCCCACTTCGTCCGTGTCAATGTCCTTGTCAGAGCATTCTGTCTGTGTATTTTCATTTTTGGTTTTAGTTTCAGAGAGCGAACCATTTATTTTGTGACGCCCTCCGGCTGCGATGCCAGGGCCCTGCCACGCCCACAATTGGGATAACTAAGGGGGGCAGCCAGTTAGTCGCTTGGCTAATTTTGCCATTGCCCATGATAAATGGGCGTATTCAAAGCTCATGTGGGGGGTATGCGATTCTAAAAACAAAATGTTCTGGTGGTAAAAAAAAAGCAGAAACTGACTATAAAGTTTATCTCATTGTTATATGGGTTTACGTTTCTGAATTAATACAAAACACACTACTGACGTTGAGAAAAATCTGTGGTGCATATTTTTCTGCTGAATTGCCACTCTCGTAATGACACTTTGCCCTAGGTTGTTTGAGCGGTTATGTTGACTCACAGTTTTCTTGGTGAAAAGCTTGACATTCGCCATTAAAACCAACGCGTCGCCAAGGTGAAACCACTTTCTATGTGCCCTGGCCCTCCTCGTATGTTTCCAAGACCTCTTAGACCGCACTCGACTATTTAGCTTTGACGCATTTGTTAACGATTTTCCATTCTAATTAAAAGCTTACTCACTGGGCAAAGTTTAGTAATAAAGAATCACTTATCTGTCTTTGCAGGATAGCGTTACCATAGGAAAGGTGAGTACTACTGATCAATTAATACAATATACCAATAATTAGAATATAATAATACGAATTCCTAGAGATTGGGACTTTATGAATCCTTAATCGCATTATTACGAATTTTTCTCCCTTTTCCCTAACGCTCCTTTTTCTAATAAAAGTCAGACTCCAATTAGGAGCATAATTTACGCAGTTTGCAGTTTGATAAGCTAAGCTCGTTTAATTAGTCGCCAAATTGAATTTCTTGGTTGTTCAACCCAAAGACCAATTAGTGTCAATAAGCGGCAAAGATTTCTGTTACCGCCTTTGCGTCTATGATCCACTTTTCAGCGCAATTATTCTCCAATTTGTGAAATTGAACACACTTTTTGATGACCCCATAAAATGGAACATAAAATTCCATAAATGCCATAACGGCTGCTCCGCATGAATTTGGTTTCTGGCGAAGCTAGAAACTGTGAAATGGGAATATTCCATTTAAGAAGAAACATTTTCTAAAAATCCATTTTCCGGCCTCTGCTGTGTTTTTACTTGATTAATTTTGTGGCTATAAAGAAAAATAATGAAATTTCATGCTGGGCGAGTGGAAATAAAAACAAAATAAGAAAAGGTACCATTCCTGGTGGTTCTTCGGAAAAGTAACGAAATCAAATTAGAAAAATTTGCATTTAGTGGGTGAATGAATGCGCAAGAAAGTAGGCTGGAAAAACTTTTTCGGCTTTTCCTACACGAATACATTTCCAGTGAGCTGGAAAAGTCGGGGCTGCCAATAATGATGTCGATGATGATGGGTTTTACTTGGCGTATTATTTTACTTTTCTCAACTAAATTAAAAAGTTTTTCCTTTGGGGCCATCGCTCGCATCGATTCGATTATAATGAGCTTGTCATGCTGGTTGATGGCCGAATAAATGGAAAAGTATGATTCCAGCGTATACTCCGTACATCATACACATCCGTATATTATGTTCAGCAACAGTTTTTAATTGCTTCCCAACATTTGGCCATATGTTTCCGTTGTTTGTTTGGAAGTTGGCCCGCTCGAAATGTTTGATTAATGCGAGTGTGCGGAAAGCCGCGCCATCGCAAATAATGAAAAATTACTCATTGCCACACCCACAAACACACACCCAGGCCCGTGGTCCTGGCGAAAAACTCACTAAACAACTAAAAACCCACTGCACACTCTGGATACTGGTGGGCGTTGTTAAATATAAAATTCTATGAATTTGTACGTACATCATTTGAAAATCGTAAAACTTGCAAGTGTTTTTCCTGCCGGAAAAGTGTGCTGTGTGCAGTGTGTGCTTCCGAGGCTGAGTGAGAGCTGTCATAAACAGGACGAGAAAAGGTAAGCTCCTGTCTGCAGCTTTCCCGTGCCGAGCTCTCCTTTGTTTTTATTCATTTTTTATTCCTGTATAAAGAGCAGACACACGCAGACCGCATCTTTATGTAATTATAATGCCCTGCCAAAATGCTGATGATGATTACTAAGTTATTTGGCCAAGTTTATGGCTGTGCAAAATGCAAAGGATTTTATGCGGCCCCTGGGCCATGTGCACAAATTAATAAAATCCTTACTCAGACAAATTAAATTTAAATTAAATTGCCCCTCGGCCCCGGCCTTCAGATTAATTTAGGACAAAGGATATGAGACAGAATGCTATTTTTAGGTAGCTTTACGAAGTCGCTTTTTGGAATGAAATCAAATTCACGAAGTCACTTGCAACGGGGCAGAATCGATAAAGAGGTTAAATGGCAAATAGACATGTGACGACATCGTGCCGGCGGCTAATGAATGTCACGGACATCACTCCGCCGCCTCTGCTGAGTTCTACTAAAATGAACATGTATCTGTCAGTCGACTGCCAGTCATGCAAACGAATAAAAACGATTTTATTGTAATCCGTTCTGGGAGTCAAATGCCATGGGGATGTGCGGAACTAGAAATTTTGTACCTGGACTTTATCGCATGCCACGCAGCTCTTGCCGTTCGAAAGAATGTTCCGTTTCTGGGAGACTATAAAATGCTTTTTCCCCAAAACAGAAAGGGTTTCGGTTTCAGGTCTATTGATTATCAATTGATAAATGGTTGACATTTTTCCCCACTCTCACCGGAGGAAAGTGACTCTGCCACTTCTGGTTAAATAGTTTAAGAATGTCTGCCACATTAAAAAACAATTTCCGCTAAATCACTTTCCTGAAAGGGGAAGCGGAAAGCCCTTTGCAGACATGACTTGAGAAGAAATTCCTGCGAAGAGAGTTCAGCATTAAAAGAAAGTATGACAGTAAAAGTAAGCAACACGCCTTATGTAACAAATCAAGTGCCAGAGGGTTTATTCTCCTCCGCTTTGCAAATGTTTTATGTCAGTTGAAGGCGAGCACACAAAGCTTATTGATTTAACAAAATGAATAACTTTTAAATATGGGCTGGAACCTTCAGGACCTCTTGAAAGTTGAAATGATGTGTCTGTGCCAATTTTTTTGAAGATGGAGTTCTTAAGATGGAATATTTTTAAAGTAGTTCATTCAACTGTCTACCAGAGCCGAAGCCAAAAACCTCATACTAGGGATTTAGCTCACCCTGCGGCAAGAAAACAGCAGCATAAAAATCTCAAAGAAATATTAATAAAAGATGAGCGACATTAGTGTCTTGGTTTTGTTGCTGCTGCTTCCCATTACAGTTTTCCCTCGCTCTGTTTTTTAGGATTTTTTGTAAATGTCCAACCCAAAACCGTAAAATGTAGAAGAAAACAACATTTTTACAACTTCCTCTTGCCTTTTTGTTGGCCATACCAGCCTCTAACCTCGAGCGTTCTGTTGACCTTTTTCGACGCTGTTTGGCTGTTTGGCTTGGATTCAGCCATTGGGTGCGAGATGCTTTAAAGGGTCGACGAATGCAAAAAGAAAATGTCATAAATTTGTAACACTTTTGTGGGGGCTCCAGACAAGATGACGAGCAGCCGATGGTCTGGAAAAAGGAAGGGGTCCTGGGGCAGAGGAAAAGATAGGAAACGCTTGAACAGTTTTGTGTAGAGCGAGTGATGTCGATTTGGCCAATTCTTGTTTACTTTAAATTAAAATTGATGAAAAAAATATGAAGAAAATTTATTAAAGGGACAAGATATACAAATAAAATAGAAAGAATCATCCAATTTTTAAGTTAGCTTCTGGTTTTAATGCTTTTTCCAGGCATCACAGTTGGTATCCCTTTAATAATCCCAACACTGGCCGGGAGCGTTGTCCCTGTGAGAGCAGAAGGGCAAATACCAACAAAAAGTGAAACTTGGCCTCTGGCACACAATTTGTCACACATACATGACACATAAATTATATATACACACAAGTTGGAGATGGCCGGACTTTTTGGTTTTGGATTCGGATTCGGTTTCGGATCTTGCGACGTTTTTTTGCGGGCCAGACCAGAGCCAGAGCCAGAGCATAGTTTGTTGGCTCATTTGATTAATAAATTGTTTAGAACACAAACTTACTGACTTGTGGCTAATAAAATATGAATGCCGAAAGTTTGCGGACGGCACCAGCATCAAAGGCCAGACATGAGTCGCAAATTAGTCATGCGCATATATGGCGAGTAATTTATGTTTGCGTTGATGTATGTGCCTCAAAGGCAGTCACATTTAACCCCAGTTAGCATTAATGAGTCCTCCCATATGCTTCCCGTAAGCGGTGTATGGCAAAAGCCGGCATGGGCATTCCCTTCGGGTCTGCAGTGCGTATGCGTAATTTGATTTTTCATTCTTTTTCCGTTCGGGCAATGATTTTTATGCGTTTACACATTTGTCGCTGTCGGCCAGAGCTTTTCCGTCTGTGGCCCGTTTTTGTTTGGGTCGCCTTTTTGATTACATCTCAATCAATTGGTGGCAGTTTTATGTTTGCACATTCCAACATCTTTCGGCTCTTCAAATGTTCATTTTTACGATGCCTACGGTGATTCTCTGGTTGCTTTCGATGAAAATTTGTCAGCATTTCGACTTGTTTTGACCTCTCCACGCTTTCGTCCTTTTTTCTTTCGATTTTTTTTTTTTTTTTGTATATTTTGTGTTGTCGCAAAAGTTTGTTTATATCGAATTACAATTTTATTGTATTGAAATCTTTTCGTACGTTGTAAAAATATTTAAAATTGAATTTTTAGTTTATGTTGAGCTGAATACAATAAACTGAGTTGAAGAATGCCAAGTATAACCTCCAATGCCCCTCGGATGTTTATTAAAGCGAACTATATATGCAAATGCTTGTCATAGAACTTTCAACCTTTGTGCTTAAAGACCTGTTTAAATATTCCGTTGGAAATGCCTCCATTTCATTTGGTTGCCAAAAAAGGTGAAAACGAAAAAATATATAAACAAAACAGAGCCCTGGGGCCAAGCGTCAGTCAGAATACAATTCAATTTTGTTTAGCAAAGAAATTTTCCTGCTTTTCTGCTCTTCTGTTGGCGGAGGGGGGGCCAAAAGCTCACTGATCTGAAAAAAAAGGGCCAAGTTATTTTATAAAATTATTTTTCATCTAGCAGAAGGTACAAGAAAGAGGACCCAAAGCCCACTCAGTCGAGTGGCAGCATAATTTTCATTCAATTTCGCTCATTCGTTGTGGACTAGATGCATTCATAGCTATTTGCCATCATTTGTGTGTTTATCCACTTAGAAATGAAGCGATTTGATTTCCGTTAAATGAGGCGTTTTCTGCAATCAGCCTGCGTTGACTCCGAGCCTTATAATTTGCCAGGACGAGCTCATAATTTGGAGCGCCGAAAGGAAAGCCCCCGACCTGCCTAGTCTCGTATTTGCAGCTTCATTAAATTGCGTTGTGGCTGGTCCTGTTATCCGCATCTCACTTTGACTGGAAGTGCACTTTAGCACAAATTTCCTTTTCTTGTTGGCAGCCGCTTCCTTTGTTCTCGCAGCATGGCAGCGGCAAGGATGTGGACGCGGATGATGAGATGGGGCAGGATGCCAGGATGCCAGGGGCCTTTGGTCGTTGGTCGCTCCGTTTTGCCAGCACTAAAGTGTTAAATCACATAATTATGACTCTCATGGCAAACGCCTTCCTAAACTGCAAAGTTTTTCTGCGGCTGCCTTTGGTAACGTTTCTACTTTGCACAATTGGTTCAGTTTTTCGTTTTTAAAATTAATAAAAGTAGATGAATTTTTTAGTTTTATATTTTTACTTGAAAGCCACTTTAAATAGTATATATTAATTTGTTATCCTATATAATTTCCAACCGTATACTTTAGTCGACCCTTGTTTTATTTATTCCCCCCCTCACATGACATTTTCTCTGCGCCTCGCCTCGCCTCTTTTATTTTCTTTTCACTTTCGCATACTATGCGAAATTTTTTCTTGCACTCTGAGGCATTTTCCTTTGGCCATGTGTTTGCTTTGTCATCTGAAGCTCAAGCCCGACTTAATTATATTTTAAGTTGACTGCTTCTTGCATTAATAGCACACAAAAGAAGCTGGGAAAAATAAAAATTGTTTTCGTCCGACACTCGCACACGCCAACAGAAATACGCCAACAAAAAGGAAAAGTTTTTGCCCAAAGCTTAATGACTAAATTGAGAGCAAGTTAGCCAGAGTTTTCAACACACATTAAAGGCAAATAATTTGCATACCCAACCCGACGGCAAACAACTCGAAAAGTATTTCACTAACTATTCGAGTGGCGGAGGCGGAAAAGAGCAGCTTTAATTGTGTGGGACCTGCGCAAGAAAAATGGCTTGTAATAAATCTCGGCGTCCACTCACGGAAACGGGGCCAGGCCGGGAAAATGCGAGTATCCTCAAGATAAGACCCAACTACAGGCTCTTATCTGGGCGTGAATGCCATGATGCCAAATCCCTTGTCGGCCATTCGAAACATTTAAACACTCAGTCCGATTCTGAGACTAAATTTGGGCTTAGCGTCCCGGCAACGCCCGTAAGTGGGCCTTTATTGTTCCTCCTTGTTATGGCCATCCTGGCCGGTTCCTAATCTATAAAAAACCAACTCCCACATATGCGTGGGCGTAAGAACACAGAAAAACCACACCCGTAAGCGTTTCGTAGCCTTAAAGATCCCACAAATATTATATCGACAATCGTTTCCCAGTACGAGGTGCGTAGGTGCAAGACCGGAAGAAAAAAAATCGCACCAGCCCCATTCCGCCTCCCATTGAAACTGTTGCGTTGGCTTGACAGATAAATTCTTGCTGCTCGTTTCGGTATCCATGCTTCCAAGAACAGTACATTAGGGGTATTAACTTAAAAGACACATTACCCAGAAAGGTGGCTCTTTTTCGGTGACATGTGTCATATGCGCCTTTGAACATCGTAATTTCATTTGTATTACCATTTAAATGGCTTACACCGCACTTGGCCAATTTCTCGCTCTATTAACTAGCAAATATTAACTTTCAATTACGAAATGACAAAATCAGGTTGTCCTCGCCGCCGAGGCAGCGTTCACTCGTGCGTATTGGCAAAAATGTCGCTGAATGTAAACGGTATCGGATTTGGTGACATCAAACGGAAGCCCAATAAGGAAATCCAATATTTGACAGCACGGCAACATTAATGCCCTATAAGACTAATTGATTGTCGAAAATCGTCTTTAATGGAGTGGTGGTTGCCACCAAACAACGCGGGGTTCTTCACAATTAGCCCACTTAAATGTGTATTTATTGATCTGTTTATACGCACTTGACAGATTATTTGGTTAGTCTGCCAAGTGGCTCTTAATGTCTAATCAAATATGAGTAGGGAAAGGTTGTGAGGCACCTATGTACATTGGTTGTCGACTGAAGTGCAAACAAACGATCCACGGGGCGTATGAGCAATGTGAAGAATTTCGTATGGTATAAAGGAGGAGATGGAGTTGGATGAATCGCGTCCGATCGAAACAAATATATTGCTTTTGTCTTGATTTTCCAGCCTGAACAAACAATGTGGCCCACGCGGCGTATACGCAATACATAGACGTCAGAGTAAATTTTGCGAAATTCCACTTGAATGGCGCACTGTTGGTGACAACGAATGGAAATAGTGGTGGAGAGTGGAGACTGGGAGCAAGGTACACAGAGAATGGGAAGTGGGAAAACTTAAGAGAGAGGAAATGGGACTAAAAAAAATCCTGTCTGACTCGGTTACAGCGCAAATAGGTAAATTGCAAAAACATGTTGCCTGCGTGGGTGGGGGCATAAGGCTCCTTGATTGTGTTTTGGTTGGCAGCCTTGCTGTCGTTGCCGTTGAATGACTGATGAATGAGCTGAAGTGCAGGCCCCGAGTGTAAGACTTTGAGCATTTGAGTTTACGTCGACGATGGAGAGAAAGGCATGCAAACAATGCTTCCAAAAGGCAAAAGTGCGGACCAGGACGCTGCAAAAGTGGTGAGCGGAAAATGGGCGGCGACAGGTCGTCTTCCCGTCCTATTCGACGCAGTCACTGAGTTTGAGTGAGTCGCCAGTCAAGGATTTCTCACGTGTTCCCCGGCCCAAAGCTTCGGCATGCCTTTTTGCTAATTAGAAAATGTTTGACATCGCGCAGCAGCTTTGTTGATGAAAAATGAGTCTGTGAAAGCTTAAAGGGAAAAATTTAAAACTAAATACAATTACGTAAGACTCAGTCAATTTTTTTTAGAAATTCCTCAAAATAAACATCCTTTAAACAGACTTCCCCCTTAAAAATTTAACTTTTTTTTAGAAGAAATCGATTCTAAGAGCAATTAATACACTTTACCGAGTTTCTTCTGCTATATTTTTTTAAACTGTGTTACCCCCAAAGGCACCCACTCTCCTGGGCCCGGCACACATCATAAATAATTACATTTTGAGCGTCGACTAAATTGAATTTTTAATCATTATGCGAAAGCAACCCCATCGCCACGCCATATCTCATAAAGTGACTCATAAAACGAAATTACTCGCATATATCAGAGCATTTCAGAGCTCAAGAAATCTGCAGTGTGAAAATGCTGAAAACAAAAAGAGTGCGCAGACTAGGAATGTAGTTTTTAATTAAAACGAGCATCTAGTTAATGGCCAAGTTTACTACGCTCGCTGTTAACACTTCCTTCCCTTGCAGGCTCTTTGCCCATTTAAGGCACTTTCTTGAAGCAGAAAACTTACACGACTGAGTGGGTTAAGGGACGCTTTAATGGGTGGAATGTTGGGCTAAAAGGGTCGGAGGGACTCAAGAGCCTGCGTTATGGTTGTTGCCATTCCATCCCGCGTCTGAGATTGCATTTGCCAAAAGCAAAATGAACAATGGCAGCGGCGGGGATTTCCAACTAAGTCTGAAAGCTTTAAACGCGCGCTTTGACACATTCTCTGGGGGGAAAGGCAACGTAGGAGGGCTTTGGCAGACACCAGCATTATTGGCACACCGCAGGCACCACATGGCGTATGAGCAACGTTATGCCATTTCCCATTTACCATTCGCTATTTGCCATTTACCATTTACCATTACCAGGCATTCAGCCTTGGCTTATCTGTCCAGCTGCACAACGACTAATAAATGTGTGTAAATTAGTTATCAAAGTCGGTGGATGCGGATGGGGAAGCGGATGGGTCCTCCGGCTCTTAATCATAAACTCGCCTTAATTAATACGGCTTCTCAGATGCCCGCATTATGTCTGCCAGCTTAGAGTTGATTAATTTTTTTCCGAGCAAAGCCAACTCTGCCTTAAAGGTGGCATGTTGGTGGCTCTCCTGGCCGAAATTAAACGAGTGAAAAAGATCAAGTGTCTTTAATTACTTAATTGTTAAACATGGGTTTCGTGTTAATATTCATGTCTCAATTCAATTACCTTATCAAATAAGAATTAAATAAATTTATGTTAATAACACCATTTCTGCCGCTTGTCGAGCACTTATGACTGCCATTGAGGTCTTAACTGTCGCCTGACACTCGTCACCCATCGGAATAGGGCCATTAATCATTTTGTTTGCGATAATTTATGCAGTCGGAAAAATGCCACCGATGAGTTTCGAGGTTCAAGCTCTTTGTTCTCAGTCTGTCAAAACTCGGTTCGATTACCAAATTATTGGAAAATCCTCATAAATTAATTCAATTGAAAGCACCCCGCGCTGAAAAACTAAACGAGCATTATTTGGTATATCATGGAATTTCTCCTTGAATTTGCGTTCACAAAATTGCTACCCCAGTTGCTGTCCCGGCTTATTATTTCAATCCATTGGGTTGTCGAGGGGCGGAAGGATGGAATTGAATTCGAGCGGGCGGAGTCAGTCAACCGATGGTGACCTGCTTTTTGTGATCCCGCTGCCCTTTGGCTCGTTATGGTATTTTTGTTTGGGATGACGTGAAAAGAAAATATGTTCGGAGCCCTTCTTCCTTCTGCCTTCCTCTGCCATCCAGAGGTCCTGTGCTGTGAATGCCTTCACTAATTTATCAATGGCAAACATTTTTGCAATGGTAAGTAATACTTTGTCCTGCCTGCCCGAGAGTTGAAAGGAGGCCAAGGACTCTTGAACCCTGGTCGCATCGTTTAATATTTATAACAATTCAGCTGTAAGACCTCTGGTTCGGACGCACTTAACTCCTGCCGGCAGCGGCTCTTTAATTACGTTTTCCGAATTGCAAGGACATCAATCCGCGTTCGCTCCATCCCAAATATTTGCCGCATAACTTTTTTATGAGGCATTTTTCCATTAAGATGCCCCTTTGGCCCTACTTGCCCATCAGTTTGTGTGTGCGTGTGTCACGTTGTATTGACTTTTAAACACATCAACCGCAAATACCGCATCGGATATATAGGAAAACTCAATCAAACTGTTAATCGACTTGTGGGCCAACAAACGCCAGGAGCATCTCAACCATCTCTTCCCAACCCCAGGCTAGTCGTGCGTGGGTGCAAAACCAGCCCTCTGGATGCAAGGGCGCCCGCTACCCTTTTGATTGTTTTTTCATGAATTTTCCAACCATAAAATGTCAATAATATGTTTGCTATTGGCACTCTGAGGCCCCGACCCCCGATCTCGTCGCATCGAAAAATTCCGCATGTGTTTGCTCTGCATTCGTGGTGGCCTGGTGGTATCCATTTCATTCATTTCAGGAGTCATCATCTCTCTGTATGTCCTGTGTCGTCCGTTCTCTGTCCTCTGTCCTCAACCTGTTCAATGTCAATAGGCAATAATAAATATTGAAACGTGTGGCGATGAAATTGAACAGCTTCAATCAGTTGGAGTGGGTGGACGATCGGGGTTAAGTGGATAGGCATTGATTTGATGGAGTCTCAACAAGTCAATTCCATTAACTGATACGTCAGGAAAAAAGCTAATTTTAGCCAAATTTCAGGAAACAAAACCCTGGGAAATAATTTAAACTTAGCTTAATCTTATTCAAATTGACGTAGAACACTTTGATCTAAATGAAAATAAATAAAAAATATATTTTATTCAAAGGTGTGGCCAGCATTTATATTTTGTTGTCCTACCTCGAGAATCCTACCAAAAAGAGAAAACAATTTAATTCCTCCTTTAAATTCAAAGCCTTGAAAAGTCAAAGTGTCTCTCCGATGTCTGTTCTCAGTTCGTCCTGAGCCAAACGACTTAAAGACTGTGATTTAATTGGAGTGACTTGCCGTCGTAAATAAGTTAAATTAAACGAATCTAATGAAGAGTCTGTCTGTCCCAGAGTGTGTGTTTGTCTAGAGCTGGCAATGTGGTGAGGAGATAGACGGCTTAGTCGACAGAAGAGACACACACAATCCAACTCCAGGGCCACCTCGCTGTGGTGGGAAAGTGATATAGGGAGCTGTTCCTTTTGTGTCCTTTTGAGGTGAGGCTTTGTGTGGCCTTGTTTGGGCCTGGTGGGGACCTCGGCCAAATAAACAAGCGGAAACAATTAGCGATGTAGCATTATTTGTAGCATGCTCTTCCTTACGCTCTGCCTGCCGGCCTGTAATTAAGAGTCTCATTAAAAAATGATAAATTTAAATGGAAACATCATCTACAATCAGTCGTCTGGAGTCTCGAGTGCTTCACTGGAAGCGAAATCCAGCTTAATTGGAAAATTTGCCTCGCGAAGTTTAAAGACAACGCCAAACTTTTGCCGTCCAGTAACTAAAGCGCAGCAAATATATTTAAAGATAGAAGCTTTAGTAGATCTCTTTGTAATCGACAAATTGGAGCTCTTCAACCCGAGCAAATCTGACAAATTAAAAAGTTCTCAAAGGGTCAACTTTAAGTTGCTATAATGCAGAAAGTTTCCCAGAATTCCGGTTTGCCCCAATCCAGTGCCATCAGATAATCCTTAAGAGCCTTTTAAGCTCTGAAAACTGGATGTCTTCGGTGCAATCAAATATTTTCACACCTGCCAGAAAACATATACGAAATTACCTTGTAAAATTCATCTGGCCGGCGGGGAATTGAATAAAAATAAATTCTGCATTGTTTCCGCAGTCAGCTTAAGTGGCATTAAAGTGCATTTAAAAATTAAAGCCCCCCAAACAAACACACAGCAAAAGTGCATTAAAATAAATCAGGGAATTCTGAATGACAGACGGTAAATGACGGTAAATTCCTGGCGCAAGGATAATTGAAAGTTAAGCGAAGGGAAGCTACTGCGTTTAAGGGGACCTTTTAAGTTAATCAACTTTCTTTTAATTCAATCATCTTACCATTAGTACACCATAATCCGCCCAGTATACGCGGGACTTCTCCTTTAATTCTGTAGCATTTGCAATTCAATTAAGGCGAGCTCTGAAAAGCGGGCCAAAAGACAATGCGCCCACCTGGCGTGAAGCGTTAAAAATGCAATCAGAAGGCAAACAAAGCCAACAAAAGGAGATGTAGCTGGAGCTTCACCTGTAACTGTGACCATGGACAGATCAGGCCGGCTATTTGCTCCCCTGTCCCTCTCTTTTCACGTCATTCTGTACCTGACAGGTAAAGAAATCCGCGGGCAAGACGATGACGATGTCGTTTGTGCCACGGCGGTCGGTCAGTGGAAAGTTAATATCTCGCCACGCTTTGGCAAGTGAAACCTGAGACAGCCTGGAAGTGGTAGTGAAGGGTTCTTGAAATAGCAAGTCAAACATAAAATATCAAAGCCGAACGGATTCGAGAGAAGCTGGCCAGTGGCCACACGCAGTTGCTGAAGGTGGAGCTGGTGAAAGGAAAACGGATTCATCGAAAATTCCCTTTGCCTTTAATGCTACTGAAGACTAAATTGGAATCAATATCTTGAAGGTAATGTGGGTGTTTATACACTGAAAGAATAAAAAGTCATAAAAGCCAGCAACTAAATAAGCAAATTCCATACATTCTGAAGTATGTAGCTTTTGCGTATAGATATTAATATAATTTTAAAAACTTTCTCTAGTGTAGCCAATCGCCGTCCTTTCAATATCGGTGGTCAAGGTGTGCGTGTGTTCAGTGGGTGAGTGGTGAGGGTGCGGGGACACTAATCCCTGTTTTAGGCATCATTGCCTCAAAAGATTGCTGCTCATTTGCCGTGCCTAATTGGCCAATGTCAGCTTAATGTCGTCCCCTCTGCGCTGCCTGGCTTCTGCTACTCCTGTCTGTGGACACACTTCCGCATGGGACACCCACAGGCACACACGGACACTGACACAATCTGTGGGCTCTGTGGGTGTGGCCAAAACTAATCGCATTGACCAAATGACCCAAAAAACAAGCGACAAAATCTGCAGCTGATTGCACACACCCAGAGGTTATCCTGGCAATTCTATATATAAATTCTCGTGTTCACACAGAGGCAATTACATGAAAATTCTCACATTTGAGTGTGAAAATAAATCAAGGAGAAGACGATGTTTTTTAGAGGGACGAGAGCGACTTGGAAAAGACTAAGTAGGACGTGCTGGTTGGTTTGTAAACAACAATTGCACCGGGCAACAATTGGGCACGTGTGAGACCAGGACTCCCATTCCCAATATCCCCAAGATACCGATGTCCCTGTGTATCCATAAACGACAATTTGGTTTTCTCATGTAAATCCCCGGGAAGGTCGTCGGCGTGGCTTAAAGCTCTTCAGCGGTTTGCCGGGGCTTAGCTTTATGTGAGCCCGGCATGCGATGTTGGCCAGCACGTGGCCAATTCCATTTCCCAGCCACATCCACTGCTCCATCTCCGGGTCTGACCTGCTGCCAGCTGCCTTTAGCCTGATGCCAAGAATGGGCCAATGATGCCAGGCACCAGGCTTCTGGCTTCTAGTTCCTAGCTATTCGCTCTCATGCACCGCACGTTCTGCAACTAATCGCTCAAGTCTTTTATATCCTGCGGCAGGCAAGGATAACGGCGACGAAAGCGGTTCGAGGAACACTTTCGTAACCATGCCGGCTCCTATCTGTTTGCTCCTCCTCCAACTTCAACACTGCTCAAATAGGCACCTGCTTCTTTATATTAATTTTTATTTTTACTACGCTTTTTGTTAATTTCCTAGCTTGTTTATTTTTGTAGAGCATGCATATTTTATTCTCCTTTTTTAATTATTTTTCAACATTTATTAGACGCTATTTTGCGCAAGTGTCTTGTGCTAAGGCATAATCACGTATAGCCACCGCCACTTTGCTCAATCCCAGCAGCTTATTGCTCGCAAGGCTTTGGAAATTGATAAAAAATGCTTGTCATAGCCGCAACACATGAGGATTTCAAATGGCTTCATTTATTTTGAAAATATTGAAGTATTCTGAATATTAATCGTTGCCTTCAAAGAAAAAAAATTCTAGCAATCATTTAAATTTTCGTCCGATCAACAGTTTCGGTTTAGTAAATTGCCAAATATTTCGGCGTCTGCTGCCCTTTACAAGGGCCATAATTCAACAATTCCACTCTCATATAAAAAAAGGAGCTATAAATTAAATGTCCGGGGTCAAAACATCAGAAACTGATGTATGAAATATCCGCCGACTTTAAAATAATTTGGAGGCACACAACACAATAATAAAAAACAAATCTGCCGACGGAAATAATATATATTATATTGTAATATAATTTCTCGAGCGTAAATCTAATTTATCAATTTATGGGAGCCAACAAAAAAGGAGAAATCACGCCAACCAACAGAGTCCGAAATACATTTTGTTACCAACTTTTTCTGCTGGCAATCCATGGGGAGAGGGCTCCGAATGATGTGTGTGGTTTCTGGGACTTGCTTTTCGCCTCTGTATATATATATATATAAAATAAAACGTGGCCCGGCCTTGCAGTAATTGGCAATAAATGTGTTCATGAATTTTAATGTTGCCCTCGTCGGTCAGCCAAAAGGCGCAAATCGGCCACGCCCACCAGCCGGCATAATTCATAATGCTATGCCAGATGTTTCGGAACGTTTTGTTTCTGATTTTTGTGCTCCTTTTGGGGGGGGTGGTGAGGCAGAGAAATTTAACGTAATTTGATTTTGCTCCCTTGGCAAGTATTGAGATTTATTTGGTTTTGAATCGGGCCGGGCTCTGGATTGGGTTTTAGGGCTCATCCCCGTGGCCATTTTTAGCAAATTTAATACCGTTCACTTGGCCGGCAAATGGGAGTTTATTGTGTGTGTAATTTGAGAATGGCTTACTTACTCCAACCACTTCCGTTCCGAGCCGAAGTTGCTCTAATTTATCATATTCAATTACAAGAGTGGCGAACGTATTAAATGCCACATCCGTCGAGGGTCGTGGGTCGTGGGTCATGGGGGCACCGTAGGCGTATGAGTAATTTTGGTTTTCCTTTGGCCTTGCTGGGCTTTTGTTTCTGTTCGTTAGGATTGCTTCCTGTTCGCCTTCTCTTCGATAAACAATATTGTTGCCAATGTTTAAATAGGAAAAGGGCCATCCATGTGCTGAAAGCCGATATCAGCAACTACTCTGCTTCCAGAGAGTCAGTCGTTTCCTCCTCCACAACTTTTGGCCACTTCGCGTGCGCCATCTGCAGGCAGCGCAAAAGTTGGACCAAAGTCCAACGGCCTCCGTGTAGGACGTCAGCTGCCTGGATACTATTCCAGACCCACCTCGCCTGCTCTTAGCCATCGTCTCGAGTGGCTAACGAGCGGGTGGCTGGCAGATGCGGATTTCTGGGCCATCTATCTCTGACTGTTGGTTTAACCAATGCCAATGGGATTAACTTTTAAGGGTTGTGCGGTTTTATGGAAACTCTTCTTTCCAGCCTTGGCATTGAAATAAACTTGGAAGCCAGTAGGTTTAATGTGCATAATAAAACATGGTCATTCCAGTAATCATTTTAAAGTTCCTCATAAAATTAATACTTCAAGACCTATGAATCCTTAAGCTCCCATATAGTTGCCTTCCTATACATCTTCTTCTGAAGCATTTGGTTTGCCTGTCAAGCTACCAATGTAATGCATTTGAGGCGTATTTATGCCCCCATTTATTTCCTAGGTGCGACACCCAATTTGAATTTAAATTCCAGCCTCGAGGGACTCGTATGCGAAAAATGGATTTATATTTTGCTTGCGGAGTACGCTTGCTTGCACTGCATTATAAAAAACTTCCCATTTTTGAATGCAGTTTTGGGAACTTTATTGTGAGTTATGTGCCATGTTAAATTGAGTGTGAGAGTGCGAATAAAGAGCTAAGGGTGTGCGAGTATGAATGCTGCGGGAACTTTTCGCCGTCTTAAGTGGAAAAAACTGTCCTGACGGCCCGACTTGTGGCGGAGGCTGTCGCAATTTTTCACTTTTACCGCAGCAACTTTGCAGAAATATTACTCAGCCGGGCCCAGTGGCAATATCCTGACAACAAATCCGGCACCAGTACAATGCATAAGGTGCCGACGATGAGCCGGAAACTTGACAGTTACTGCCAGCCAGACAACTCTTTCGGCCTCATGCGCCTCATGCGCCTCCTGCGGCCTCCCCAAAAAAATATGTAAAATGAAAAATGTGCTGCTGCACATAAATCCTGAGGCTTCTCATGTCCCCAGAAATGTCTGCAAGAAAAGCCGACGCGTTCAAGCCAGCCGAAATTTAATTTCCCAATGCATTTCAGGTCTTGGCTTTTAGACAAATTGAAAATGGTTAACGTGGCACTGCAAAAAATCATATAAACATTTCTCTACACATTAATTGCTGTTGAGGTAAAAATCCATAAACGTATTCACCTATTTTTCCTAGCCATTTTGCGCTAAAAACTTAAATTTCCCATTTTTTTCTACATTGTTTTCTAACCACAATGTGCTGCGGCTAATTTATGCAGCACGTTGGACTGCATCGGAACCGCAAGACCAACACCGCACTTTATCGCTGGCCGCGGCGCACAAGTGTCCCAGTGTCCTGGCGGTGGCGACCACAAATCACCGAGGTCAACACGGCGTATACGCAATGCCCTCCCAAAACCCACAATCACTCCCCGGCCTCAAAAAACAAAACGAAACTATGTACCAAAACCACTAAACTTGCTGTGCGCGTATGGAAAACAAAAAAATTGTGTAGCACATTGCCAGGACAACTGGGGGAGCCTTTGAATCCATGTCAACATGTGACACCACGTTGATTTCAATTTGAATGGCTCTTCGGCGAGCGGGAGTTAGTTAGTTAGGGAATTGAGGTGGGTGGGGCATCGCGGTTTTATATACAGATTAGCAGCTGCTGTGAATGAAATCGCAAATCAACCAGATAAAAGGTTAAATAGTTGAGATTGCTGTTCAATCTCCTTCTGGCTGGGTAACAGGAACCGATTGTCACCTAAGAGAAATATTATTTCTCAATAGGTTTTTCCCTGCATGTCAATATATTCGATTCCATACTGAAATATTCCTTGCCAGACCCGGACTTGAAACACTGACCCACAAAAGACAGTCACCACTAATTGCATTCTCTAACCACAGCCTGAAACGAAACTGAAGAAAAACTGAAATAACTTTGCATCTCTCTGGCTCTTTTCTTTCTTTCCATTCATTTGCTCTGCGACCCGTTTTGCGGACTGTCCCTGACAGATGCTGTTCAAGTGGCTGCTGTTCAGCCTGTGCATAATGCCGGCGATGTTCAGTAACACGAGGAGGAAATGCCCCATTGAATGCCAATGCAGCATGGACGACTTGGATCGTTATCAGGCCATCTGCACAAAAGGTAAGTGGCGCAATAAATGCAAAAGGCGATACCAATAAGGACACGGCGGTGAGAGAGGAAAAATCCTTTACTGGAAAACCGTAAGCGCTTGCAAATTATGCAAAACCATTGGGGGGGACCGTAGACGTAGACAACTACAACCCACTCTGTGGGATACTATCATAATTACATTTCCAGCGGTGCGATAAGATGCTTTGATTTGCGCAAATTCCCGGCACACACGCAATCCACGGATACGGATATTGGTGCAGTGGGTGGGGAGAAGCCCCGGACATTACTTTTAAAGCTCTGGCCATTTATTTTCCTTAAATGTCTGGCAATTTCAATTTGTTCAACTGTCATTTGCCGTCGACGCTGTGGCTGGGGATTTTTTATCCAATTTTTTTTTTCAGTTTCTTTCCCCCTCCTAGCTCATCTATGTGTGTGTGTACTTTCCTTTGCACTCGCCCACACTCACCGAAAATCTATAATTTCAATTTAACGCTTGTTTGGCCAGCGCACACATCGTAGGTCCTCGAATGCCTTTGAATGCGGAGCTTCTGTCGATTTAATTTCAATCTAGGAACTCAGTAGGGCTTTTAATTATTGCTTCAACGAAGACTTCTACTTCTGAAATGGGGACACGGGTCTTAAATTCAAATTTAATCAAAGTAAAGTCTTTACAGCAACTATTTAGAGTCGGAAACATAAACCTCTTGCCCTGCAGAACTTTAGATTTAAAGAGTTTTTGTGCTGGAAATCTGTTGGCCATAAATTGTGCTAATATTCTCTAAGCTGCAATTTGTTAGAATTCCCGCAGCTAAGCTAATGAGCAACCCTTATCTTTTACTTCAACTATGACCCCGCCAAAAAAAAAAAAAGAAAAACAAGGTTAGCAACAAAATAAAACTGGGTGCGCGTTAAAATATGTAACAATCAGTGTTAATGCTCAGCATTTTTATGAAAATTCCCGCAGCGTGCTCAGCCAACAAAATAAATATATGAAAAAAAAAAAAAAAATAGAAATGCTGTAACAATGAGCGCATTATAATGCAACTTCACCCTTAGCTATTCTCGTATATATGTACTCGCTCCATGCCATGCAAAATGCATAAAGCCCAGATCCGAAACCAGCAGCCCCAGCCAGCTCTACACAATGGAAAGTGAACGAAAAGTAAAAATTGTGCTGCATACAAATGCGATGTTAATGGTAACTGGGATCCGTTTAGTTGCCTCTACTCTACTTAGTTACTCGAAAAATTCTAAATAGATGCCATGCCGATGCTCGACATTGTTAGAATACCAAAAAAAGGTGGACCCCCAGGTTGGGTCTGCAATTAATGATCTTTCGCCGGGGACCTACACATTTTATTTCCCGTGTAGTTTGCGATTTGCAGCCGCTGGTACAATAAAATTAGTTCAAGTACTGCTGCCTGGCCACTCGACCTCAACTAGTTTTAACTGTTGTACTTTAATTGTGTTTTTATTTTTATTTTTATTTGTATTTTTCAGGTGGCCTGAACTCTTTGCTATCCTCCAACGAGTTGGACATTGATGTCAAGGTTATTATCATCGGCGGACCCCGGAATTCCATTACGATTGGTCCGGCCCTGAGGCAGTTCATGAAACTGGAGATCCTGCGGATAACTGACTCCAACCTGCCGGCCATCGGTGCCGAGTCGTTTTGGGGCCTCAAATATCTGCGGATATTAGGTGAGTAATCAATCCTTTTACGAGCCTAAGAAACTCTAAAATTCATCCTGATACACAACAAAAAAACGAAGGAAGGGCAGCGATTTAAGCAGCTGCTGTGCGCACTTAAATCCAACTCGCTAATATGCAAATAATATGGGAACAATCGGGGGCGAAAGACGCGACGAAGCCATCCGTTTGTCCTGCTGCCTCGTAAAACCTGAAATGCAAACGCAAATAAAGCAGCGGACGCGTTGCAAAACGTTAAATGAGCATGCCAGTGGCAGGCCAAGAAAGGACAACACAGGATAAGGCAGGACTTGGCTATAGGGTCATGCCGATTACTGATGTATTTTGTTCGGAAAATGTATTAGATTAACTGATTTCTCTGGTTAGTGGGAAAAAGGGAATCGAAACCTGGAGAATCTTCAACCTTTATTGCTAAGGAGTTTATTCATTTGAAATATTAAATGAAAGTCTTCAATTTAGGGATGAAGGGCATTCCATCTTCGTTGCTGCTTCGACTTGTGATGGTTGTCTTGTCAATAAAATTGAAATTGATGCGCCAAACAGCAAAAAGCGCCCGAAAAATAAAATAAGATTGTGCCGGTTGGCTGGCGTGCTGAGGGGCGAAAAGCAAGTGTAAATCCCAATGAAAGCAATGCTCCGATATCGTTGGGGCTTTAAACTTGTTTATTTGTGCTTTATGTACGCCTCCGCCCCCCCCGCTGGCGGTTTACAGCTCCTGCCCTTCCCTGCCCTGCCGTGGCCTGCCCCCCAATTATTTACATGCCCGGATCTTATTTTTTTGGGGGAGAGGTTGCCCATGTTTTTTGGTTCGCTTCAGTCAGAAGTTACATACACATTCTACAAAAACAGAGCTGCAGCAAGTTGGGCATTCTTTTTTTTCGGCAGCGAAACAATTGCCATTGCTTTTGCCTCTTGGCTTGCTTTTTCCATTTCTATTTAAATTAATTTTGTAGAATGTTTGAAGAGGCGTGCCCATTGCTTCTGGCTCTTGGGCTAGACAATGGGGCGTATGTGTAATGTGTTTTCAGTTTGTTTTGTACAGAACATAGTAGTTTTCTTAGTTTTCTGCTAAGATTTAATCCCATTTATAACTATTTTTTATTCCTTTGTGTGAACTTTGCAAATATTATTCCTGTCACCTGCAGATCTATCGAAGAACAACATTACAAACATTACGGAAAACAACTTTCGCGGCCAAGATAATTTGATTGAATTGGATTTATCGAAAAATAAAATATTACGCATGGCCAGCTCGACTTTTCGCCATTTGACGGTGAGTACAGACATTTCCGATATGATCCGTAGCCTTTCATCTGCCACTCTGTCCGATATGCAATCTCATTATTCAATTTCATCCGATGTTCAGCTTAATTAACAGAAATATCATTCCAATATACTTACTACTTTGTGTATCAGGCGCACGTTGTATCTCGGAGATGATTGCAATTTTTGCACGAGCACATTCGGCTTGTAATAAATTGTGTGGCATTTTTAATAGCCATGATGGTGGAGCTGGTGGTGCAACCACGGCTGATACTATTTTTAATGCCAAAAGGAAAAGTTGTACGTGCTTGAATTTAAGTTCTTCTGGTACACTTTTCCACTTCACTGTCTTCAATTTGCTTTCGATTTTGTTTTGCACTGCGCCCAGCGCCCTTCGCCCTGCGCCCTGGTGACTTCCTCTCCCACTTTTCCGCTTTCCACTTTTCCACTTTCCTCTTTCCTCTTTTCCTCTGCCATTGCACTTTCAGTTTGCAGTTGCAACGTTTGCAACTTTTTTTTGGCAGTTTCCGGACCATGCCCTGGCAGCATTTGCCTGATTTATGAATTATTAGCCGTAGCTGTGTAGCTTGATCATAAAATATATTATTAATTCAGTGCGTGCCGTAATAAACTTTCTCCTGCCCCACATTAGGATCTGCGACGTCTTAATTTGGCCGAAAACTCGATTGTGGAGCTTGTGCAGCGCAACTTCTTCATGCTGAGCAGACTCAAGTATTTGGACCTGAGCGGAAATCCGCTCCAGGATTTACAGCCGGATGTGTTTCGCGATGTGCCGGTGAGTTACATTTCGTCTCTATATGGAAAAGCCACTGCTAACTTAACGCTTTGTATTGTCCTGTTTTGCCAGGAACTCAAAGTACTCAAGTGCCGCAATTGTCAGCTGAAAAAAATCAATCCGCAGATGTACAATTTATTGCCGCTTTTAAGTGAATTGGATTTGGGACGCAACGAGGTTTGTCTCCGCAACTTTCTTTATTCCTTCCCGCCCCCTGGAAGAGTTTTTCCAATTATTTTCTTGCTTCCCGCAGTTTAAGTTCCTCGACAAGGACGAATTCAGGGATGTGAAGCGACTTACCAAAGTTCTTCTGGATGGCAATCAATTGTCCGTGGTGGTGGACCAACTCTTTCGGATGCAAAAAAGTCTTAATCATTTGGGTGCGCCACAAAGATATTATACCCATACCCAGTATCCCTTTTAAACTCTCAATTTCTTGATTTCCTTTGGATTTTATTGACTTCCTTTAGATTTATCGTACAATCGGCTGGCCAAAGTGCCCAATGACTCGTTCCTGCAGCTGACTAATTTGACGTTCTTGGACCTATCTTACAACAAATTGGTGCGACTCGAGCCGCAATCCATAAGGAGTTTAAGCAACTTACTGACCCTCAACATAAGCGGCAATGTACTGATGGATCTCAGGGATATGAGAGAAACCTTCGAGGTAAGATATCAATTAACATCGCTTCCATTATTTCAATGCTGGTAACTTCGTAATGCTCGACTAAGAGCCATTCCCCGTAGATTTAATGCATTTAAAAGCTCCCAATCCCATTCTTTCCAGCTCATACCCCAACTAACACACCTGGCCATTGCGGATATGGGCCAAATGCCAGTTGGGCTGCTCCATCCCTTCAAGCAGCTGAGGTATCTGAACATCTCTGGCAATTCTTTGAATAACACTGCCCTGGAGGTCATAGATCCCTGTCGTGAACTAGAGGTAAGTCAGTCACTGCTCACCTGGGCTATAATTCTGAATGAAATGTCGTCCGAGCGCACACACCCATTTAGACCGGAGATCTATTGTCCAGTGATTTGCCAACCTTTTCGTATGTAGACTGTTGATTCTTTTCTGGCCAATTTGTAGAATATTTCACTGTAAAACATTGCGACAGAAGGGCAGGGCCCAACACAGTCCCATTACTAGGATTGAGGGTCCCGGGATGGAACGAGGCAGCGCGATGGGGGAGGGATATTTGTAGTTTTCGTTAGCGTTTGCCATTTCTGTTTATACATTTCTGACAACAAGCCAAAGCCGTGGCTTTATATCGCATCCCACCCGGCGAAACAGGAGGATGCCGTTGTCCATCTTGCCCCCCCGCCGCTGTTTTTCACCCCCTGTCAGTCATTCTTCCCGAGTCCCCCTGTCTTTGTTCTCTGGATGTTGTCCTTGCAATCGCTTCTTGCGGATTGTTTTCGTTGCTGTGCTGTGGGGATCCTTTGTTGTCACAGTGCTGGCATCGAATTTGCTGTTATTGTTGCCGTTGACTATGGCAAAATTTATTGTGCAGCAGCTACAGCATCCGGAGGAGCAACAACAATCATTTTATAGCCATTAAGCCTTTCATTTTAATTGAATTTAATTGGGTATACACTTCACTCAAGCCATTTGGGTCTTGTTATTGTGGCCGGGCCGAAAATTTTCAAATTGTTTTGCCTGATTGTAGGACTATTCCTTTGTCTTTTGTACACTCCAAGATGTTTTTACTACTTTATAAACTATTTTTCATTTTTACAAATAAAAATTAATTTGTTATTATTGTTTAAAGGTTTGGTACAAAATATTTAAACACAGCTTATAACTTGCATCTTTTGCTCAGTGATAATCTAGGTATTCCTAAGCTAATTGTAATTTTACCAGCAGACTTTTCCAATAAAAATTAAACTTCTGTTCAACATCCTGCCCCCTTCATCCACCCAGCTGTGTAATGCACTTTTAATTGAACTTTTCTGGCCATTTCCCATTTTCCTGGCCTCGTTTCCATTTCGCCCAATAGTTTTTGGATTTATCTCGGAATCAATTACATGGCATCAGCGAGGACACAGCCCTCAGAATCCAAGGCATACGAAACGTGCGACTCGACAACAATCCTCTGATATGCGATGAATGTCACATGGGAAAATTAATAAATGTCGTCCGCCAAGTAAGTAAAACGCAGTTGCAACCAAAATAAATGTTGCCAGAGCTGGCAATGCGCCGGCATCAAAAAGTAAAAATTCGATTTCAATTAGTTTTCAATGCCGGAGCTGATGGATGATGCCCAACATGATACGATTTTCATACTCACTCCTTTTCCCACACTCCTTCTTTCTTTATATTTTCAACGAGTAGTTGCAATGGAAATGGGATACGTATCCAATTTGCTTTTTGCCCAAGAGCCTGCGAGGAGCGGAAATAAATAACTTGGACATCAACGGGCTGCACTCGTGCCTGACTTTCATCACCGACGAAGAGCAGAATGCCGCCAGCACTTCCTATAACTTTCTTGAGCACGGTAAGAGCTTAGTCGAGAATATATTCATTCCCAGTAATTGCATGTAATTTCTCAAACAAAAAATATGTTAAGTATCCAGGTCCATTATCTGTACAAATAAAAAATGGAGCTCATGAAAATGCTAATCTGATTATCTGGTCATTTTAAATCTCTCTTTATATCTCCAACAGGCGGTCTCAATACTCTGGCCATTTTGGGTGGCATTATCTTTGTACTAATTGCCGTCATTATAGTGTCCTTGGTGGCGTGCTTTTCAAAAAATCGTGCCCGGTACTACACCAGGGAGGACCATCTTACTGGCAGTAAGTAAAGATTAGTAACCGAATCTCTTTTTTAATTGCAGGTAGGGAAAAGGTGCGTTTTAAACTTCGTCTTGGGCCATTTGCCAAGTGCAGGCGCCAAAATAAAATTAGCCAAAAAGTATCTCAGACAATTTATTTTCTGGCTGCCAACACGCGGATGGTCTACCAAATTAAAAAAGGAAAAGTAGCCACACTTAATTAATTACTGGAACGTGCTTCATTATACCGTGTGCTTAGTTTACTTCTAACCTTCCCAACCTCTTCGGGTAATAAATAATTTGTGGACTGACCAAGTCGATGCGAGAAGTTAAAAAAAAAAAAAAAAAACTTAAAATCTCAAGGAGGCTTTTCCGTTCGGAACAATTTTCTTACAAACAAAGATAGCAATTTTTTAAAATATTTTTTATTAAAAAACTTGTATTTACAAAATGAGTATAAATATTAAAGACATCCGCTGGCAGCAGTTCCTTAGAGCTTTTTGTGGTCAATCATAGTTTTCTCTTCTGATTTAAGTCCCATTAAGTCGTGTGGTCACGATTGAAGTATCTGGGAATAAAATAAGAATGATAAAAGGTTTTTTTTTTAAATAATCTGTTTTGTATATAGATATTAGAAATAGTTAAAATAGTTACTATTTAACTTATTGTAAAAAACTGTATAATATTATATTGTACCAATTGTTAAACATATATATTTCAAGTATTTTAATAATCCCCATGCTAAAGCGATGCAACTATTCATTTTTCTACTTTTAACAGGCGAAAGTAAATGCCTTGAAAAAAGCCTCGAGGCAGCTACGATAACGACGCTAGGCAACGGCAGCTCTCCCACAACTACGACCACATTGACCCTGGCCACGTCCCCCGCGGCAGCCATTGGAACTGAACCAGAATTGGCCGGGGGAGTTAAAACGAACGGACAGAGTCGGAGTCCTCCCAACGGCGGAACTCCTGTGCATGCAGGAGTTTCCGGTGAGGAAAAGGGCAAGGAGATTAACTTTACTTTTCCAGTCGACGATCGCGTCTGCACCATTGACGAGATGATGCTGCCCCCGGCCCCGCCGCCACCTCAAATGGCACAGCACCACCCGAACATGGGCAGTTTGATGTACAGCGTGTCACATTCACCCGGCTCGGCGACAACCTTGGCAGCTGTGGCCGCTGCAGCAACGGTTCTGCCCCCCGGTGCCCCTACTCACTCATCTTCGGCCCTTCCCCTGCCACTACCCACACCCGCCGAGGCTGTGGTTGTGGTGCTACCACCGCCTCCGCCACCGCCGTCACACCACCAGATGGACGGCAGTCTCGCCAGCCTGCGGGATGTGCAGCAGCAGTTAGTGCATCTGAGTAGCACGCTGGAGCCGCTGGTCAGCGTTAACTGACCCAGGGGCGCGCCGGGATTCGCCAGCTCCTCGTTCTCCTTCTCCCCGCCAGCGACGGCACCAGCTGCATCAGCACTAGCATCCCAGAACTGCAAGTTTGCCCAGCAAACATTGAGCACGACACCGACGTAAGCCGCAGGAGATTTGAACGAATAAACCGAGAGAACGGCAAAATCAGGTCCTGCCGACGCAACGGCCGCCAGGGCGTATAATTAATGCCGATGCGGGGTCATACTGAAGTGCAGTAATTAGGATTTGAGTTAGCAATTGAGTTCATTAATCACTTACGGACTCCCCATTCGATCGTTATCATCATGGCCCAAAATTATTTCATACTGCCATTTTTGCAATTAAACAACTTTACCAGTGTTTCACTAATAAGATAATTGTAATTTAATTTTAACATTTTTTATATGCGATGTATATAAAAAAAAGGGAATTAAGTGAAAACTTTATTTTTGGCACATTTCAAATGTGATACAAAAAAAATAAATATATAAAAAACGAAGCGTATTCTGTACATAGGTATTAAACATAAGTAAGTTAATAATGGTAAACAATTTGTACTATATATTTGGCCAATGCGATTCAAAATTGAGCAGCCGCTGTTTGAGAATTTAAAAGTAAACAAAAACTAAAGTTTAGCACGTAGTTAGATGCATAGACTAACCAGACACATATAAAATAAAATGTAAGGCATGGCAAGATATTAAAAAAACTACCATCTAACAATTATTTGAATAGAGCCCACTAGAAACCCGTGCGTTTTAATTTGTTTCCTTCCTTCCAATCAATAAAAACAGAACTTGGCATTTTTATTCAATAAGCATAAGTCGAAAGATTGTATTTATTTTACACACAGCTATAACCGTATTCCATAATAAAGTGTGACTGTTTATGAAACCAAATAAGAGATAGAAATGTCTGCATTTTCCGTGCCACAAGTGGGGGCAAAACCGCCAAAATGGTAAGCTTCCCGTTCGAGCAATTTATTTAATAAAAATGCACATTTACTGCGATGCACACTCCTGCATCATTTGCGGTTTTCCTGCGACACCCCATCCCATCTATCCTACTCCCATTGTGTGCGGCAGCTGAAATTATGTTGGTAACATGTCGCCGAGCATGTGCTTGGCTTTCCTTTCACGCTTTCCGTGGAGCACTTCCTAAGCGACCGCAAGGACGACGACACCAGGCTAAAACCAAACTGAACGCAAATGAAAATTGCTTCCGTTTCCGTAGTGGTTTGGTTACGGGATTTGGATTGCTATTGTTGCTGATTGCATTGTAAGGCAGAAGTTGCTGTAGCATCACTTCGCTTTGATTTAGCTCCTTGAAATGGGGCATCGGAAGTGGCAAGAGTGGAAAATATTTCAAGGTTTGTTCACTATTTTTCAAAAATTACATTTGAAACCATGAAAAGATGTAACCATGCAAAGAGTATAATTATCAAGAAATTATATTTGCATCCGTTTATCAATAATTTGAAAATGTAATATCCTGCTTTAATCTTCTTTGATTTTAAAACATCAACATAATTTCTAATATCCTTTAGACAAAATCTATTTCCATCAATTCGCTCGCTACATACGTCGAACATTTTGCCATTATGCTAACAAACCTTATTGATCGCCGTCGATGCATAATGTGGCCTCGTGAAAAATTGCTAACCATTTGTTTGCCGATTCATATATCTTTAAGACAATGTCCAGGCCAGTGCAGTCCAGTCCAGTACAGTCCAGTCCAGGCTAGAGCGGGCCCAGCTTGCTGGCTTCCATTTATTGGCTGGAAAAACATTTGAATTTATGCATGGACCATGTAAAGGCTCTCCGCACAGGCGTTCCGGTTCTGCATTGAAAATGCATTTGAAATTGCACAGCAGTTGGAGAGTACGTAGTCGAGGGTCTGGGCCAAGGCATGCGGCATGCGGCATACGGCATGCAAATTGAGCAGTGTGGTTGCCGCTCTTGAGATTGCACATCAATATTGCTACACTTGACACATCCTGCTGCTGGGATGAAGTGGCATGAGTGGCCGCTGTCCGGCTTTGATTAACATTTGAAGTGAGCCGTCCCTCCTCCTGAAGGGATCCAGAAATATTCCCCAAATTGCCACTGGAGATACTCGGAATGGTCCTTCGGAGCTGGCCCGAATATTTTCTACTATCCCATTTTTCCCTAATTCACTGCATTTAGTGCACTTCACCCGGGCATTGCTCATACGCAGTGTGCGCCCGGTTGGGTTATAAAAATTTTAACAACCAACCCGCTTACAAGCCATTGAGGATGGAACACGCCCGCCATTTTGCCATCTGGCAGGCTTCAATTGATTTCCTACTTTAATGCACCGACTTCCTCAGCTTTGTTCCTGCTGGCAGGGATATAAAATTTGCTCCTCAAACTCCTGTTTTTTTATTACACTTTCGTGTGCAACAGTTGCGGTTCGATGTGTAAATTTAATCAGTCAGCTTCCTCAACCTTGGTGCAGTGCAGGGACCCTCAGATCCTTAACGCTTCATTCGCTTTATTGGTTTACTTAGCTGGAGTGCGGAAAAGTGTCGAAATTTAATAAAATGCACTTCGCCCAGGAGTACCAAACTTATTTGGAAGGATTTCCATTAGGTCAATGAATTGATAAGGCAGGCTTACAGCATTACCTAGCAAACAAATTTAAATCTAATCATTTTTAAATAATTTATTGCAAAATCTTTGCTGCGCCCAGCCAATCAATCATTGTTTCGTTCCACTATTAAGCCTTTCTTGATGACAGGCAATGTCTTCAGTTTGGAGCAATGTCAAGGCACGCATTTGTCAGTACTAATTGCTTTTCAAAGCATTTGCAAAAGTTGCGAAGCAAAAACCATTAGCCTTTAACCTCTGACAGCTAACACAATGAAAACGAGAAGAACGGGGCTGTCCAGAGCTGTATGAATTCTTGCATACATATACATATAAGGAGAGTGCAAATGAACACTTTGGATGGTTTATGGGCTTGCGGGGCTGCCCAGAGGCTCTGAGATTTCTACACATTTTCGACACGTGTGACAGGCCGGCTGAGATATGTCAGGACACGGATTTTATTCCCAAAGCGATAGCACTATGCCCGAAAAAATTTTGTTTTATATAGCACGGAGTAATTTTATTTATTTTCTATTTGAATTTCCATTTCATAATCACTTCTCTTGTTTATTTTGTATTGTATCCTTTCTTATATTTTATTACAAAATGTCTCGAAATAGTTTTCTATGTGTAAACCGGTGCCAGGACAACCCAACTCGCAATCGAAAAGTCTTTTTTGCGGCTTGTTATAGTCATGCAAAACTGTGCGTAGCAAATGGTACCCAAAAAAAAGTCCCCTGAACCGTTTATAGATTTGACACATCCCATAAATGGGCTTTTGGGGCAAGGATTGTGGTCCTTCAATTAAAGCATTGCAGTGGAATAGTGGAAAAGCCTTAAACAGCCATCTGGATATACTTTCTTTGCCAAAGGAGCAGCAACAAATACGGATAACGATTTGTTTTCATTGGCCAAGTGTGGCCCCAAAATGGTCCCATGGGTGTTATCCGCAAACTTTTGGAAATTCATAAATTTTTGTGGTGCAGAAAAGATAAAATAATTTAAATTCCACACGTATAAGCTGCTGGCTAATTTGAGGGGACTATGGAAAAGTTGTGCCCG
Organism: Drosophila varians; assembly: GCA_018150405.1. NCBI lineage: Eukaryota > Metazoa > Arthropoda > Insecta > Diptera > Drosophilidae > Drosophila > Drosophila varians. The sequence goes on from JAECWK010000125.1 coordinate 6,356,308, forward strand.
TGGGTGGCAACTTTGGCCGTTTGCCATAATCGCTTGCGGCATAAATCCATGCGCTACCTGGTAAGTGAAAGGCATAAATATCCAATATGGGGTAAATATATCAAACAATGTAGGGACTCCCTCCTGCCACTCATTTTTTACGCTTCGAGGGGAATTACCCGCTGTGCCGGCTTCTCAGATTTATGAAGAGACAAAGTTGCCGCGCGTGTGTGACTCCATTAAATCCCTTAATAGGATAATGTGGCTTACGGAAATAGGCAGAGGGCCCACAAAAAAGAAACAGCGAAGTGGTGAATATTGTCAAATTTATTTGACACCCGCTGACAAGCAGAAATGCAAATTTAAACCGACCAGAGAGTGTCTTAAAGCGAAAAACCTGGACTATTGAGTGGCTTATCGACTACCAAGTCCTTTTCTTTTCCCATTTTTCCTATGGGATAAGTGATGGATGAAGTCTACATGTCCAATCCTTTCATAGTGCTGTCTAAAACGGCGTCAAGAATCATATATCCCTTAATTTTAAACTTACATTTCTTATAAATGGTACTACTTTTATAAAGAAATGTATAGGGAAGTCACAGATTATTGATACTTTTTTCAACCATCGATAAAGCCAACAAGGACATCACCATCTCACCCGTACACCCACTCCATCCTGTCGAGGAGTCCATGCTGTGGCGACCCTAAACACGTGCAGGCTGCAAATATTGGAGGCCACATGTAGTCGGGGCTCCATGGCACAACAATACGGATGAGCGAACTTAAGCACGCAGCTTTGTGTATTGAACATGTCATCGGCAAAATTTGTGTCAAAAACCCGTCCGCACATACCGGTGCTGGACTGGATGGGAAAAGTGGAGAGGAAAAGGGACTTGGGCAGGTGCCACCATTGCATTGTTGTTTCCACGGACCATAGCCATTTTCACAATATTTTCAGTTATGCTCCTACCGACTCCCCGCAGCCTGCTCTTCGAAGCCTTCGGTCCGCGCCAGCCCTTTACCCGAAAACATGGCTTGCCACTTTGAACATAGCCCGGATCCAGATCCTGGATCCAGATACCACGGACTCGGGGCATACTTGGCCTGCTGCTATACATCAATTTAACAAGCAAGCATGCACAGGGGAAATTAGCTAGCAATAACGCCACTTTTCGGACCACACCAATGGTGGAGCTTATGACAGATGCATATGGAGCAAATGGCCGTCGAAAAGGACTCGTTCACAAGTTTTCTTTTCATGTTTCTGCTCTTGATGGTCCTCCCAAGGTGGACTAGTTAAGCGGCCTGGTTATAAGTTATTGGACTCAAACCCAGCATTGATATATTTTGCAGTATTATCGATTGTATAAATTATTTTCCTTGATTCTAGATCGTATGTCCCAGACATCAAAGTCTCCCATCGAAGTTTCTCCGGCGCCCTTCAATTAGAACCCCCATTGGCCTTAGCCTGGAAATCTATTAGTTTGGAGCCCATCCCAGAGATTCAGATGTCAAAGCAATCAGGGACTGACGTCGTGACGCCATCCCGAATCCCGGCTAAAACACACCTGCAACCGAGTGGCGTCAACAACCTGACCGTGGTCCTTGGCTACAACATTGCCACACGCAACGACGTCATTCCTATATGCAGGGATGTATATAAAGATTTGTTCACCCACGATTAGTTGACGTTGGCGTACATATACAGTTTCCGCGCCATTTGCTGTCACTTCGCCAGTTTGCACATCGTCAGACGGCGACGACACCGCTGCCAAGTCTGCTCATGCGGCACAGGAGCTGTATGTTTTTTTAGTTTTCCTTTCGAATTTTTTTCTGTCCTGTCCCAACCAGCTAATGGTAACTGGAAATGGCAGCAGGTCGCGGAGCTTGCCCGCCAAGGTTGGGTGCCAATTTTGTTTGCTTTTACTTTTCATAAGACAACAATTTCGGTATCGCTGCAATTTTCCGTGCTATTGGCCCTGATCAACAGCTATTGCCTGATGAGTGGCCCTGCTCTGGACTGCTGGCCTAAAACTTTGCGGCTCACGGAGCCCACGTTTCAATGGCAGATGTCTGCCATGCATCAAGGTTGTTCTGGTACCTGAAAATACCAGGTCTGTTTAGCAGTTCTCGGAAAATACAGACGGCAAAGAAGCTTGAAGGCTGCAAATGAATTATTTTGAACAAATGTTTTCTTTAAAGTCATTAATCACGGCACTTACTTAAAAAAAACGTAAGGATTAGAAAGTGAATCCTTTTAACTCTGCCATCAAAATGTACCTAAATTGTTTCCAGTACATTTAGACGCTGCTTCTGACTAAGGATATGGCTTCGGCTCCGGCACCTGCAAGGCTTCGATTGTTCCATCGCCAATTGCATTGGTTTCTGTGCCTGTTATGGGCTCTTGGCCAAACTCCGGACTCCGCAGCTCGTGGCAATCGCGCTGATTGTGCAATGCAATTTGCCCGACGCCTTTGTCCCGGCCTCGGTCAGGCATTTGAATTGCCCAAATTAAGTCACAAGTGAATCGAAGGAAAAGAATAGTTGCCAACTGTTTTTGGGGCTGATCGAAGGGAGCCTAATGTGGTCTAAGACCAATCTAGCTGGTACAATAAGCCAAGGTAATTCAATCTTTGAATGTAAAAATTGTAGGAAAAAAGGCTGGACTACTTTTAGTTTCAAACCCCTTTGCAAATGAAACTTTAAAGATAATTGAATCTAATTGCTCTTCACACTTCCGTAACAGAATCTTAAACACAACTCGATTCGCAAACATATTGCCATCACTCCTTGGATAAAATCGTATCAACGCCTCTCGGAAAAGTTCACTTGTAATATATTTAAATGAGATACAAGCCCATAACCAGTGCCATTTTCCTGCCGGCCCACACGTCGTGAGTGCAAAAGTTTTGCTATTATTAAGGGCCTCATTGTCGGTTTTGTTGGACCCTTGGCGACTGTCCGCCGCCATGGCCCGACCTGGCCCCTTCACCGCCCCCAGGAACGTGTATAGTTGGGGAGGGAATAAAATGGCAGGGCACACACACACACACACACACTGTGTCGACTGGCCCCAAACCACACAATAAAGGACAATATATTTCACACAACTTTGTTCATATTTTTAATGTCAGGAGTATAATAATTACGTTCATTGACTTTGTTAAGTAGCCTACTTTATGCTAATGTGATTTTGCTGCACACAAAACTGGGAATGGTCGAACGTGAGGACGGGTAGGAGCTTTCAAAGGAATATTTTTACATAATTGAAATGTCCAGACAGAGTCTTAAAGTGTCAGTTTTGTCAAGTGAATGGAACTAGGACCACAGTTATGTATTATGCAGGCCATTTGCTTTTCAAAGTTCCATTCAAGAAGATTTAAAAGCTGCTCACCAGTTATTAACGTCCAATTCCCGTCACGACAACTTACAAACTCAAGTGCAGCTGTAAAAGCGGCCACTTATCACTTGGCTTAGCGAGGAATTGTAATAGCCTCAATTCAATTAACAAGCATTACGTAAACCGGCTGGACAGTCCAGCATGCACGTAATATTCCTAAATAAATGCGTCACTTTTAGAAAACAAACAACAAACCAAAATACGCACACTTTATCGATTTTATTTGCTATTTTGCACCTCTTGCATTGCTAATACGCCGTGTTGTCCGCGTATTATTTAATGGCGCGCCATCGATTTTCCTCAGCGGTTGCAATGTCAATATCAAAGACAAACAGGAACCCCTAGGAGTGCAAGTGCCGAGAAGAAATGCTGAATTCACTATAGAGCGGCTAATTGAATTTGCAGGTGCGACAGGTGGGACATGGCCAGGTATAAATGCCGGATTGCCAATGAGCGCTAATTAATAGCCAAGCGGCGGACGGAACGCGGCGTATCCCAATAACAGGCGAGCGCGAAACGTTGAAATCGGAAATAAAATTTTATATTTTTGTAGACTCTTGACAATAGAAAAACAGCATCAACATGGTGGTCAACTTCAAGGTGTTTAAGAAGTGTTCCCCGAACAACATGATCACGCTCTACATGAATAGGCGGGAGTTTGTGGATTCCGTCACGCAAGTGGAGCCGATTGGTAGGTATCCAAGGCTGGAGAATGTTCTTGGGAATATACACACATATGTTAGCGGTGTTCATATTCCTAATAATCGAATAATTGGCCAAATTAAATGAATTCCCTTGCAAAGGGAGATAAGCAGAGCAATCTACACACAAACCAGGATATAATTAAACTCCCCAGTAATTTATGCAGCCAAAGATGGTTGCATTGGCAGCAACTAAAGTAGCTTATTAGTTACGTGACCGGTGACTGGTGACCGGTGAAAACACGTGACCAACCGAGTGGGGGGCGCCCTGCTTCCGAAATCACCGATTAATTAGCATCTACTTGCAGATGGAATTGTGGTGCTGGACGACGAGTACGTGCGCCAGAACCGCAAGATCTTCGTGCAGCTGGTTTGCAACTTCCGTTACGGTAGAGAAGATGACGAGATGATTGGCCTGCGGTTCCAGAAGGAACTGACCCTGGTCTCCCAGCAGGTGTGCCCGCCCCAGAAGCAGGACATCCAGCTGACCAAGATGCAGGAGCGCCTGCTGAAGAAGCTCGGCTCGAACGCCTATCCCTTCGTCATGCAAATGCCGCCCAGCTCGCCGGCCTCGGTGGTGCTCCAGCAGCGGGCCAGCGACGAAAGCCAGCCCTGCGGCGTCCAGTACTTCGTGAAGATCTTCACCGGGGATAGCGACTGCGACCGGTCGCATCGGCGCAGCACCATCAACCTGGGCATCCGCAAGGTGCAGTACGCGCCCACCAAACAGGGCATCCAGCCCTGCACCGTCGTCCGCAAGGACTTCCTTTTGTCCCCCGGCGAACTGGAGCTGGAGGTTACCCTGGACAAACAGCTCTACCACCACGGCGAAAAGATCGCCGTCAACATTTGTGTGCGCAACAACTCGAACAAGGTGGTCAAGAAGGTCAAGGCCATGGTGCAGCAGGGCGTCGACGTGGTGCTCTTCCAGAACGGTCAGTTCCGCAACACGATCGCCTTTATGGAGACGAGCGAGGGCTGCCCATTGAACCCGGGATCCAGCCTGCAGAAGGTGATGTATCTGGTGCCCACTTTGGTGGCCAACTGCGACAGGGCTGGCATTGCCGTCGAGGGTGATATCAAACGCAAGGACACCGCTCTGGCCTCGACCACACTGTGAGTGATTGCATGAAATATTATTACTTGAAGTGCCTCGTTAATAAAGGTTTTCTTGTGTAATCTAGCATTGCCAGCCAGGATGCCAGGGATGCCTTCGGCATTATCGTGTCCTATGCTGTTAAAGTCAAACTCTTCTTGGGAGCTCTAGGCGGCGAACTTTGCGCCGAATTGCCGTTTATTCTGATGCACCCCAAGGTAAAAATTTCAATGAACCTCCAACCTCCGAGTTATGAATTTAATTCAAAACTCTTGTAGCCGAGCCGCAAGGCTCAATTGGAGGCCGAGGGCTCCATCGAAGCTTAACTGGAACTGGCTACCTCAACGTAATGACCAAATGGCCTGATTCTTCGTGTCCAACTGATGTTTGTAGACCTCGTGAACTAAAACCATACAAAAAAAAAAAACTATGCTGATGTTGCTGAATTGTTCTGAACTGCAGTCGTCGTACTTTTCCTATCTATATCAACTCCAATATTCATATATGTGTGTATGTGTATTATAACTATAATATATATAATTCAACAAGGAATTAAATATGTACCGGATATATGTATTAGCATAGTACTTTGTTGGGAGAAACACGAGCTCTTTAAATTTGTACAATTTGGTGGAGAAATAATACATTGAACTCAAGTAGCAAGTTATGAACTAACCATCTTCAAATAATATTCAGTATTTGCCATCTCGAAAGGATATTAACTGATTTTGCATTTATTGAAGTGCACTGGGGAAATCAACAGAAATTCGTAAATGTGGAGTTGGCTTTCGTGGCTAAGTAATTCCAATTTGCAATTGGAGTTTCCAGAAGCAAATTGAATGAATGCATGCCTAGAGTTTTGGGAAATGTCTTATTCAATTAAAAGATAATTTTAATATATTTTCAAGGTATCTATTTAGGTGTCTTTAAAGCTTAAATGCATAAAGTACTGAAGCAAATTGAGGCCATGTGGGAATTTTCCTATCAAAATTGTGGTGAAAGTAGCTAATTGTGTTGGGCAAAACCATAATGATTGGTGATAAACAATCTTAATGATTCTGCAATGTTAATCGGTTCCTACTTAGACGTTTTTGCATGGCTGCTAATCAGTTTCTACCTAAACTGATTAGATTTCCATATCGCCATTATAAAATTGCATTTCCATTGTAAATAATAAGTACAACTATAGGCGATAATATGGCGAGCCTCAAGGCAAAAATAGTTGACCGCGTTTATGCAATAGTTTAATCAAACCTGCCTATTTTTAGACGCTCCTATGATAGTCTGGAAAATCTTTCAATACTTTCTTTAGCTCATTTTTGTGTTTCATAATCAGTGTTATTCCTGGAAGTTTTTGGTTACCAAGTGGAGGAGTTCCAGTAGTCGAGAGGTTTGTCTGGCTGATAACAAAAGCACCCACAGCAACTTTAATGCATCTATCAAGGTCTTCCGCAAAAATAAGTAAATATATTCCAGGGTGTTTCAGTAAAAGAAATATCCCTTAATTTTAAAATTTCATGGTTATATATAAAAAAAGAATACATGTTTGCTATTTTTTTAAATACAGATTATAGATAGATGTCCTCGCCTTGATTGAATTCAAAGTTAACCCCAATGTATAGAAAATGTGAAACACTTAAGCCGATTAACTGCGACGCTATCAGTTCAAACAAAAACAAAGGAAATTAGTGGAGCAGACATACTGATTAGTGGATAATCTATTAACTGCTGTATGAATAAAAATGCTAGTTCTAGTTCTCCCCCGGCCAGTCTTTGTTTCGACGCCGATATGTGCTGTAAATGCTGCGGAGTGACCCAGCAAAAAGATCTGGGTCTTCGGATCGGGAACTCTGTTCGCTGTATCGGGAATCCTGCTAATTGTATGCTGGCCCGGCTTTATAGACACGCAAATCATGAAGGCTCTGCCATTGACCCCCACTTCAAAGACCTTTGAAAAGTGGGAGGAGTTACCGATTCCCGTTTACGTTTACATGTACCTCTGGAACTGGACAAATGCCGCTGATGTTCAGGCATACGGCGTCAAGCCAAGCTTCGAGCAACTGGGTCCCTACGTCTACAGAGAGGAGCGAAAAAAAATGGACCTGGAGTGGCACGACAATGGCACCGTGACTTTTAACCCGCGCCGAACTTGGTTCTGGGAGGAAGAGCTGTCCGGAGGCAAGCAGACGGACCTCATAACTGCCCCACATTTGCCATCGCTGGTAAGTTTTAAATAGTTTCGAGAATTTGTAGTATATTTGAGACAATGTTTTTCAGGCTGCCTCCAATCAAATGCGAAATTCAAATAGTTTTCTCAAGCTCATGTTCAACATGGAACTAAATGCCAATGGAGGCAACCTTTTCGTAACCTACACGGCAGCAGAGTGGCTTTTCGACGGTTTCTACGATGAATTCCTGCATTACGCCATGACTCTGAATAATCCGCTGGCGCCGGAAATCGAGACGGACCACTTCGCCTGGTTCCTCAATCGCAACGGTTCCAAGGACTTTGAGGGACCTTTCACGGTGCACACCGGCGTGGGAGATATTAAGGAAATGGGAGAAATCAAATTTTGGAAGGGCCAAAACCACACGGGTTGGTACGAAGGCGAATGTGGCCGCCTGAATGGCAGCACCTCCGATCTCTTTGTTCCCGATGAGCCCAAGGAGAAGGCCTTAACCATCTTTATTCCGGACACGTGCCGCATAATAAATCTAGAGTTCACGGGAGAGAGCGAAACCATCCAGGGAATCCAAGGCTGGAAGTACGAAATAACTCCCAGCACCTTCGACAATGGTCAGCTGAATGGAAATATGCGCTGCTGGTGTCCGCTAGAGAAGCAACAAAACAATGAATGTCCTGCCAGTGGAGCCACTGATCTGGGACCGTGTGCCGACGGCGTCCCCATGTACTTGTCAGCCGATCACTTTATGTACGCCGATGAAAGCTATGGGAACACTATCAACGGCTACCAACCGGATAACTACGAAAAGAATAATTTCTATATGGTAATGGAGCGGAAAATGGGGGTGCCTCTTAAGGTGAATGCCAATGTTATGATCACCTTGTACATAGAATCTGACACCATTATCGAGTAAGTTTAATATCAAGGATATATATTCAATTAATATTAATGTTAATGCTCTCCAAACAGCATTTTAAAAGGACTTCCCAGCTTTTATGCGCCACTTTTTACCACCGCTAGTAGAGCCGAAATTGACGAGGCACTGGCGAAGGAACTAAAGGTAACTATTATTAAAACGCTTATAAAAACAAATATATTTACTAAAATAATTCCAGTTGGCCCTCAATTTACCTGCCATTGGCCGTTACACGGGAGTGGGATTCCTCTGCTTGGGCTGTATCCTTATAGCCTGCGGCACTGTATTGACTATTAAGCGGAAATGGTATGGCCAGGCTGAGGCCGATAGACTGGCTCTCAAGGATAACGAGGAGACACCTAATGTTACAGAGTCGCCAACTAATGATGCTATTATATGAATTCTTAGATGCCTTTGCCATTGAACACAGATTTGTGATTTTAAGAAATCATACTGTGATAAAAAAAAGTTTTTACTCTTTAATTACTGTGTAATGTTTAAGAAATATGTTTTGTAATCTTCCATTTTTTTTTTTGTTAAAATTAGTTAAAAGGAATTGAAAAATAAAATATACATAAATTAATTTAGCAGTTTTATTTGTGGAAACAAAAAATATATTAATTTAATTAGCGTTGATAAATGTCACTTTGTTTTTTGTGGCTCTGTGTATTTTCTGTCAGTGCCTTCAAAGTTTTTTTTTGGCTGATTAAGTTGTTTGAGCCAAATAAAAGAGCTTTAGACTCAATTATAAAAAACACTCAATGGCTAAGAACTTTAAAAGATTACCATATCGGAGCTGTTTGAATTCAAAACAATGTTAATTATAGTTTAAAGGCAATAAAAACTTCAAGTGGGAATACCTTGGGGGGGGGTCTGTTCTTGACACCTTATCACAAAATTTCACCTACTTGTATTCAAACATTAATAAACCCCAAAACTTTTCAATAGGCCGCCAAGAGCCAGATTAATAGCCCGGTTTTGGTAGCTTTCCAATCAGTTTGCAAACATCAATCGCAGTCGCACAATGTGCTGCAATTGCTGCAGTGTCCGTCAACAAAAGATCTGGGTCTTCGGCCTGGGTGGCCTGATCCTGGGCTTGGGGATTTTCCTGGCAACCGCCTGGCCGGCCGTGTCCCGGCAGTGGATGCGCAGCATCATGCCCTTGTCGCCGGGCTCTTTTATCTACAAACGCTGGGTCGCCACGCCAGTGCCCTTGTACAGTTCGATTTACTTATTCAACTGGACCAATCCGGAGGATTTGGGCACCGTAGGAGTGAAGCCCAACTTTGAGCAGCTCGGCCCGTACGTTTTCAGTGACTACAAGGTCAAGGAGGATTTGGTCTGGCAGCAGCCGGAGGTGACTTATTACGGGAAACGCACTTGGCACTTTCTGCCAGAGAAATCCAATGGCACACTCGAGGATGTGGTTGTGACTCCGCACTTTGTGTCTTTGGTAAGTGAGAAATATGGCTTGCAGGTTAGGTTCAATTTTCAATGAAAGCTACAAATGCTGCAGTTTTTTAAATGCAAACACAATGGCCCCAAGAGCCAGACTATCTGTCACCACATTGAGTAATCCCAGGTAATCCCCCCTATCCACTGCCATTCAGACAGCTGCCTCGTACTCACGCCGATTCCGACGTATCCTGCGCAAGGTTATGAACTTTACCCTCAATCGCGAGGGCGGTGACAGCAAGATGACCCACACAGCCGGGGAGTGGCTCTTTGATGGCTACTACGAAAGCCTGCTGGACTTTGTGGAGCAGCTCCACTCGCCCCTACTGCCGATTTACAACAGCACTTTCGGCTGGTTCTACGAGCGGAACAACTCCAAGACGGCTGAAGGAAACTTCACAGTTCACACTGGCCACGGCGACCTGTCCCAGTTGGGGGACATTCTTTTGTGGAAGGGAGAGAATCACACCGGCTTCTATCCCGGCGAGTGCGGAAAGGTCAATGGCAGTACGGGAGAGCTCTGGTCCCCGGATCGCCATTGGAATCAGCCCACCACAATTTTTATGCCGGACGCAGCCCGCTACTTGAATCTCTATCCGCAGAAGAACCTGACCATCGACGGCGTAGACGTGTGGCGGTATGAATCCACCAACCTCACCATCGATAATGGACAATTGTCGCCGGACACGAAGTGCTTTTGCCTCAAAAACCGGGAGTGTCCCCGCAACGGAGTCATGGACTATGGTCCGCCAGCCTTTAATGGGCCGTTCTACATGTCCCATCCGCACTTTTACCTCGCCGATGACCTGTACAGGATGAACACCACTGGACTAAAGCCTAATGCATCGGAGCACGGCATGCATGTGGTAATGGAGCCGACCCTTGGCGTTCCCCTCGACTTGAGGGGGCAGCTGATGATAAGTGTGCTGGTGCAACGGGATGAAGAAATTGAGTGAGTACAATATTGTCTTCAAATACGGGAAGAATCTAGTAGCCAAAATACATTTTAAAATTAGAACCATCTATAAGTGGAAACTCTTGATAGTGCAATAATATGGTATAGTTCCCACTTCAAACGCAAAGATTAAAATTGTTGTTTCGTATTATTCGCTAAACACAAAGATAAAGATACGCTATAATATTGGGAATTTCATGTTATACATTAAAATAATTTGTTCTTTAATGTAGATTCTTCCAAAACGTTTCCTATGATCATTACGCGCCCCTGTTCACAATGCGAATGCACGGCGAACTGGACGAAGACCTGGCCAGATTATTAAAGGTGAGTCCAACAAGGATACTCCAAACAAAAACTTAACGATTTCGTCTCTCTTGTCAGCTTGCTTTGAATGCAGCGCGCATCGGTCAGTTTATTGGAATCGGATTACTTGTACTCAGTATTAGTATAATCGCAACAGGAGTCTTAGTCACAAAGAAACAGATGTGGTACAACCAACAACGAAACGCAGGGGACACAAATCGCCAGGGAAGTTTGGCTGCAAAACAAATAACTTGAACGCACTTAAAGGCGATAAGAGCGTTGAGAGTTCAAAGCCACCAAAGATAATCTCTCTAATCAGTGGAATTTAGGCAATTTTTAAAGCTGTTATCGTTGTTAAAGACGGACCATAACAAATGCACGGCTACGTGCTCGGCTGGATTATCCAATTTCGTTCAGGTGTTGGCCAGCTGCGGGATTCTAGAATTACACAAAATTATGGCCTTTCAAATATGCTAAAATTTATTAATATGTTAATAATTGTTTTTTGTCGCTCGTTCGTGAGGGTGAAATCCTTGAGCACGTAAGCTGCATACTTTATGGCGTACGAACTCTTTCACCACACAAAGGTAAGCGACCACACGAGCAGCGGCAAGAAAGGCAGCAAATACCAAACTGGAAATTTGAAAAATGCCAAAAGAATATTATAAGCGACTAATTTATATGCACCAAGCACGCAAACTTACGTTTTGCACACACATTGTTGTTTGTTGGCCATCGACGAGGCCCAAGTTGGAGCAAGTTAAACAATGTACGAAAATATGAAAATTATATGACTGGCAGTATGTGTCGGCCATAACTTTAACAAAATATTTGTGTTGTGTATAAGGTATTTCAGGCTATAAATATTTCCTTAACCCATTCTAAAATTAATGTAAATACCAAAAACCGGAAGGACTATCCCAATGAATTAAATACATTTTCGTGTATCATTGAAACGAATAAAAAGCATACGGAAAGGCATTACTTCGTTGGTCAGAATAAATTATTTAATTGAGTAACTAACACGAACTATATAGAAAGTCAATATGCAAGACATATTTTCCAATTATTCAGTTTTGTTTGCCTAAAATTCTTGTATATTTTCGGCTCCAGAATTAAATGCAAAACAACCCTAACTTTGACATATTACCCAAGGCAGCCCGAATAGAAGGATGTCAACATATTTATTAACATTTATTTCACAGCAATTTTGGTTTATCGTTTAGGCAAGCAGCCTAGAAATGTTCCTTTTTATTATATTTTCCCTTGGAAAAGTTTTGACATCATTTAATTTACGGGCAAGCATATGTTTCTATTTAAAGTTTCATTTATTTTCATGTGACACATATTCCTCTTTCTTAGGAGTAATAATAATAGAAATTTTCCAAATATCATTTATTTTCTCTGGCCTCTCAAGTGACTTTTCAAGGGCTGGCTGTTGCCTGTCAATTTTTATTCTATTTTGGGGTTTTGTTCGGGCTTCGAAAAGCTACAACCGCAATCTGCAATTGTGCCAGGAATTTTTAATGAAATATTTAACAACAGCACCCAAAAAAAAACGAAATGAACCAGTAAAAAAAAATGTGACAGTGTCCAGTTTGGCAGCCGAAAAAATTTGTCTAGCAACAAGAACATTTAATTTTGGAAAATAGGTTGTCAAGGTACGCGACTGACTGACATTTTTATACTTTTTTAATGCTCTTGATACCGATTAATATTTTTCACTGGGGCATTTTTAACTTTTGTAAAAGTAAATCGATTGTTATTTTAAAAATCAAAGCTTTTCAAAACTAAATGAGTTACTTTAAAAATTTATTTAAGTAAAATTTCCTTGGGTAGCAAAAAATCGAATCATCTGCTTAGTTCTTTTCAGCTATAATTTTTTTAATGCCCCTGCGGTCTTTTTCTTTTAAGCATAACAAGCAACAGATCGCGTCGGCGGTTGACTTCATTATTTTGGCCAAATCCTAGAAACCAAGAAAAAACGCTTCAAAGCTCAGAAATGGGGGAGTGCGGTGCGTGGCATGGGCCATTGTTGCCTGCTGTCCGTTTATGTCGCGAAAACTTCGGTGTCCTAATCTGCTGCCTGACTTGCATACTAATTTGTTTGCTTCTCGCCGGAAAAGACCCTCCCCTTGACGGGGAATCCCCTGCCTGGTTGGGGTGCCTTTATGGTCTTTTGGGCTGCTGACAACCCGTAGATTATGTTGTTGGCTTGGCTTTGCCTTTTGTCCGAGAGTATGTGTGTGACCAGTGTCATGTTGCCTCGGCTTACAGATTTTGGGCAGCCAGGACTTTGTTCCTTCCAGCCTCCCAGCCTCTCAGCCTTTCAGCCAGCCAGTTTGTTTATTTCAGCTGGCCGTCTATAAAACCCTGTTTAGCTGCTTAATTTTTTCCTTTGTCATGTTGACAGTCTCTCCGCCGGCACAAGGACTCTTTTTGTTGAACGCTTGTTGGGTTCATTTCTTGCACAATTTAATGTTATTTAATTGGTATTTAAGTTTGTGAAAATGCCAGTGTTTGAAGGGCCGATAAGGCGGACATAATATTAATGGTAAGGTCAGTTTTTATTGGGCGTCCTCGAGGCCCTAAGCAGCCACATAAAAGCCTAAATCTTAATAGCATAAAAGATTAAAGGCTTCCCTTTCATGTTTAAGTCTTTAATTATTTCCTTCAGTAGATTATTTATTATTTATTTTAATATTATATCCCCTTTTTTTTTAAAACATTTATGCTAAATTTAATTCGACGAATGCCACCGAACAAAATCCGATTGCAATTAATAATTTGTGACATTTTAACTACAATGTTAAAACCGCAGTTTTTCAGCCACATTGCGCCACTTTCTATCGCTCCCCTACACTTTGGAAAATTTATGATACAATTTTCTATGCCACGTGAAATGGATCCTATTTTTTCTATGTTTTTGGTTAGCTGGGAAAATTGCATTGGGCCTTTGGCGTTGGGTCAGATGCTGTAAAGTTGACAGCAGCAGAAGGGAAATCTGCTGTTGCCAAAAAAAAGGGCTTAAATAAACATGGACCATTGTGCACTAACGCCAAAACAACACAAAAATCAACAGGCGAAAATGTTGTGCAAAAAATTTTTAAAAATTCAATTTTAAAAAACATTCCGGAATTCGGGCGTTTCTTTCTTTTTACTATTTTTGCCCTAGTATACTGGCCATAAAATTGGTTATGGTTAGAAAACCGAATGGTGCAGCCAGACATTTTATGTTTGTAATTTTTATTTTCTCACCATTTCAACCTTTTATAAAGTTGTGTTTCAGTTGGCTAAAATATTGACCGAAGCCTGAAAAGTGCACAAAACCAATGTATAACTAAACTAATATAGGTTGAAAATTAAAAAGTGAATTATAATTAAATATAGAGGTAAACATAATACATTGCCAGTAATGAAACAAATGCTGTAGTTAATTAATTTTCCCAACTTTGTTTTGTAATTTGCTTCCACAAAATTTATTTCATCAAAAATTACACTTCTCTTTGTGAATGTTAAGCATACGCCGTGTTGCCAAATAAACCAAAAATTGTAAACCAAAAAAAAAAAACCTGGAAAGATGAAGATTTATCCAACATTTAGAAGTTTTTCCTAATCGTAGATAGACGTAAATTCACGAATTAGTTTCTCAGTGAAGAAGATTTTGAAATTTCAGCCATTAGCACAGCGCCTGACCAACACTCGCATGTCCTTCCCAGCTGGCAAACTTTGGGCAACGAAATATAATACGCATACGCCATGTAGAACACAATGAGGCTGCCGAACTCATGTGTGCTGAGCGTTCTAATTGCTTGGCTTTATGAACTGAGAGCATTAAGTTGGAATGCAATATGCAACGCATGGCCCATACATAAAACGCTTTACTCACCAGGCCGATTTTCGGTTATGAGCAGGCTTTAAGCTGCGCTTAAGTTCTCACTGCTGGCCGATTGGCTGGCAGATAGCCAAGAAGCCGGAGCATCTTTTGCTAGTCTTTGCGAAAACCATTTGCCCAAAGGGTAAAAAACATTAAACGGATCGCCAAGGAACCAGCTAAAAGTGTTGGCCACTTTTAAGCGGCAAAGAACTACATAAATTCGAGAGGGAAAGTTGTTGGCTCAAACGAGCCCTGGCCAACATTGTTTGGCATCGTGTCCGAGCATATGACTTTGCATATTTGAAAGGCAATTTCCCCAGTGTTAGGGTCATCCATGCAAATGCAATTCCGATGCATTCTGTTTATCAGACACTTTTCGCCCTCTTCAATGCTACACATTCATGCCCCATTTTATCCCTTTCCATATCCGGCCTAAGGCATTATTTGCTCAACATTTGCACTGGATCCGGGGACAGCTTGCGTATGCTTTCAATCAACTGAATCGCGAATATTCGCACTTCCGTATGTTCGTTTCCGCAAAATTTATCGATCAGCCACCTGGCCGGCGCCGGCGTTTAACACTTTTCGCACTTAAACCGCAGAAATTTTGTTAAATTTTCATTAAAAATACATTGCCTGGCAATTGCTGCAGCTGTGCTGTGCTGTGTCGGCACCAAAATGTCACTGAATTTCCCTCCTCATCCCAACGAAAAAGGGCTTTTGCATCCGCTTTCATGAGAAGCCATGTGTGAAGAGTTTCGCCAGGTTTGGGTTGCCTCCAACGGCATTCGAAAACAAGTTACAACATCCCCGTGTGCCCCGCAAATACTTTAAAGTCCATGAAAATCGAAAATATTATTTACAACCTTAATAAAGTTTACATCTCTTGACAAAAAAAAACTGAAGGATGTCTCAAAAGTTCCCATAGACCACCTTACTTAAAAGATAATGCCTGGGAATTGCCCTTAACACATTCCATGCATCCTTAAAATCCAAATGCATTGCTATATTATACAATTGATTGTTCCTCCACCTCATTTGTCAACCATATCGGAATAACGAAGCACGGAATTCTATACGCATTCCTCTGAGCCCATGTTGCCATAATTTTCTGCCACATGCCACCTATGGCATAATTTATTTACATATATAGATTCATGTGACTTAATGCCGGAGCTGGGCATTTAATTAAGTGAAGCAAATCCATGGCCAGGGCAATGGCAATGCTCTGGGGTTGATTGGGCGAGTATCACTGCAGCATTTAATAATGTCAATTTCGTTTGAATTGTGTGTGCGTTGATTTAGTTAAGGCTGCGGCTTATTGCCGGCCAATTTACAGCTCCGTCTGCCCTGTCCGGGCCTGCCGGACCGTGTAGGTCAGCTGGAAGCCGGTTTCAGCAGCACTCGATTGTGCATCGCTGGAAAAGTGCAGGACAAACGGCGGACGGGCCACCAGTTCCTGCCCCGCCAGGTTGTTGCCACAGTAAAAGCTGGCCTGCAGCTCCGGCTGACTGGCCATAAAGGCATTCGGTATGCTGAGGTAGTCGGACACTCGGCCAGGAGTCTTCACTGTACTGCGACAGTCGGTGTCGTAGGCCGGTCCTGGGGCATCAAAATTGGCTTTGGACATCGCGAAATGATCGATCTTGTAGCTGTAACAATTTTCGACTATGATTCATACTATTTATGGAACTCCCCGCAAGCTTTATCTCACCTTATCTCGTCGTCTGCCGCCCCCTTTACGCAAATGGAATACTTCATGCTGGGCATGTAGATGCCACCTGCGAAATTGAAGCTCACAATTCCTCCAGTTTGGGTCCTAAAGTATTGATCGCAGCCGAGGGGAGCCAGCAGCTCAAGGTCAGCCATAGACGGCGAGGTCAAGGACTGTATTAACTGGGCGGCGGGACCAGAACCAGACTGCCCACCAAATATGGTCCTGGGAAGTAGATTTCCCAGAAAAGGCAGAATCGGACGAACCGTGGGCATCTGCACGATAGGGCGTTGGGTGGCCAGAGCTGCCGATTCGCGGGGACACTCCAGCTGGTTAAGAGTCAACTGCCAGATGGCCTGTCCGGAAAGGGCGCTGGTTAGCCGGAAGAGTAGCTGCAGCTCCTGACCCCGGCGTAGGGGCAGATACAAGTGCTGACCGTTGCTGCGACCACAAAGTCGAAAACGCTGAATCTGCAGAAAATCGTGGCACTCCAGCAACTGGGTAGTTGCATTCAACTGCGGCTGCGGCAGGTCCAATCGGTCGAAATCAACGCGCACCTGACACACCTGGCTGCTCCACGGGGCCACGCGGTACTGGCAACTGTCCAACTTGGCCAATTCGCCTGTCGCCGGGCTGCGGATAACGATGCGCTTCTGGCGGACACTTGTTCCCGAATTGCAGGACACCGCCTGACACCGGACAGGTGTAAATGAGGGCGAAAGTGGGAGGGCCAGCGACACCAGCAGCAGCAGCAGGTGAAATTCCATTTTGTTTGAATTGTTAGTGCGTTCCGAATTGGGGCATTTTCGCTGAGCAGCGCTTTTATATCAATTTCTGAGAGCAATTGTATCTTATGGCAGATAACTGCCATTGACATTCGGGCGATAACGTTCCGAAGATGTTACTTTTGTGATAATGTATCTGGGGTTCGATGGATGCGTCCCTGGAAATTTTATGGGGCGATTGTGAAACCCGAAATACTTTGCTGAGGTAGCTTTAGGATATCTTCGAAAGGGTGACTCTTTAAATTTGTCAAAAATAATATAATTTTGTTGGCAACTTCCCCCATCAAAGGACCAACTTAGCTTCTTTAATTCAAGTAGAATGTCCCCCATTCATTATCGAATAAATAATGCGCTGGAAGAAATGCCAAGTATGCATGCAATCAGACAGTTGGCCCGCCCCCAGCCTACAGCATTTGTTCTCCTTTGGTTTAAGCCTTTTTTTTTTCTAAATAGGAATTCATTGCCCAAACGTTTTATCAATAAATGCCACAAGGAAGTTTTACGCACATTTTATGACAAAGATATACACACACACGCACAAACGTGTGCGCTGGAAAAGAGGCGTTTATGGCAGCCTTACACCTTTTATGAGCACCCACACTCCCGGGCTGCTTAAAGGACTCTGGCGCACGTAAAACAATAAAATTCCCGGCATTTATATGAGCATACCTTTGATTGTATATGAAACGGTGTGGGAGAAATAGGGAACCCAACGTTTTGCATATTTTGTGGCATAGTTTAACATTTGTAATTAAAATTAAATACCCCTCGCCCATTTCATTTTATGTTAAACACAAAACCAGTCTGACAAAAAATGCAGCCGAGGTGGCGTTAAAATTAAACAAACGACCAAATAATACTTGAATCGCATGCACAGCGAGATTAACATATCAACAGCCACAAAAAAATGTCATAAACCAGGAGAAAATGTTTCACAGCAAATATTCAACGATGCATTTTCATGCTAGCCTGTGCCAGCGAGTGCGGCAGGAGCATTTGCAATGCACACTTTGGTACACATTTGCGTTCAAGTTTCAAAAATTTATGGCCCAAGTACAAGCCCAGTTTAAAAACAAAGCCAGCCCGGCCCGAAACCTTCAAAATTATATGTACATATTTATGGCTTGTATATATATATTTATATTTATAGAGGACAAAAAAACGGTCGTGCTGCCGTCGCATAAAAATGAAAACTAATGTACTAATAAGCAAAAACAAGGTGGAAAATATGGCAAACTTAACGACGTTAACTAAAGGAACTGGTAAACGCCAAAAGGTGAAAAATGGCTGATGTTCTGCAGGGAACTTCCAATGCCCTTAATTTATCCTGTAAAATTCGTCTCTAGGCCATGACTTTTATTATATATTAAAGAAACTTTAAACTCCTTTCATGGATGGAATTTTTGATTTATGGAATTTTTACATTTTAAAAAAATTATTAAATAACATAAAAAACATTGTTAAATAAAGGATAATATTAACGCTGGTACTCACATTCCAGGAAACGAATAGAATTTTCCGGTACGCCCACTTTGTCCTCCGTTCGTTCCCAGCAGACTTCATCAGCAATTTGTAATACCTACTTTCCAAGGGCATTTCCAAAGCCACAAAGAAAGCAAAACAAAAAAAACTCGAAAAAACGAAAACCCAAAGTTTTGTTGTAACCGCAGCGCTGCTGTGCTCACGTATTTATGTCAATGTTTTGTTTTCGTTGTTGTTGCCTGACTTGGCAGACCACCTTGGACCCCGCGCCACGCCCTTGGTTGCATGTCGGGGCCACTTGTTCTACCTTTAACCCATGGCGAAAGAATAAGTGACGCCCATTCTGTTTTGGCCCGGGTCGAGGGCTTCACTGCCTTCTGCTCTCTGTTCTCGACTCCCAGTCAGCTTTATGTGATCAACAACTTGTTTTGTTTTTGCAGGACCTGCTGCAGGATGCAGGAGCTGCAGTAGTTGCAGGCGTGGGTGCAATGCCAAAAACAAATGTCAAACTACAAGTACCGAATGCCGAAAGACATGCAAAGGCACAAAGAGAAAATATTTTACTTTGAAATAGGCATAACATTTAGAGGCAAAAACATTTATTGCTAAATTCAGGAAGAAATTCAGGAACAACTAAACGAAAGTAAAGAGAGGCTTAAGCTTATTTCTCGCTTTTCCATCTACAAAATGGAGTCGTTTTTGTCGCCCTTTGATCTTGGGCTCTCCTCTCACTGGAAAGCTGCGGTCCAACCTTAGTTAGTGAGGTATCTCTTGCTCTCTTTGGATAGATAAATAGAAATTTATAGATTTTTCCAGTTTTATCAGCAACTGGAAAGTATTTTTCCAGTGCAAACAATTCAAGTTTTCTGGAAAACCCAGGGAACAACTTCTTAAGTTCCTTGCTCCGTTTTTCGACTTTTTATTTTATATTTGTTAAACCGACTCTATAAAAATAATGTCCTGTTGTCCTTGCAACTTCAAATGGCAATTGCCTTTGCCCCGGTTTTCGACGCTTGATCGAAATTTAGTGGCAAAACTTTCAGCTGCGCGAAATTGTGTCGCATAAAAAGCCAATTAAGTGACATTCGATTGGCTTGCATACAAACATAAAAACATGCACCCATATGGTGCAGACTGGGGGCGGGGATGGCCACTTTTCACAGTGCGGGGCGGCATGCCACGCCCCAATCATAAATATAAACAACGCGACGACGGTGGCGTTGACTTTGCCATCTAAAATGGAAATCTACCGGTAACAAGGACATGCATATTTTCCGGCTCGTGTTGATTTCCTTCGCCAGCCTTCTTCCTTCGTGTTTGCTTATCAAGTGCAAATGCATGCAAGCTGCAAAAAAAATATAGAGAAGCAAACGAATAGCGAATAACGAATAACGAAAACAGCAACAATAATATCAACAAACAGCGCAGATAGGCAGCGAAACAGGCAGCGACGTGTTGCTCTCTGGTCCTTGGTGCTGGTCCTTGGCTGCCGTCAAGAAAAACGAGTTGTTTCCGGCACTCAAACACTTCTGATTGCGATTCCAAAAAATACGCAAAGAATATGCACGGCGCTATAAATTTAAATGCAATCGCATTAAGAGAGCAACAAATAAACGGATGAAGGCGTTCCGGCAAGGAGTTTCGGCTTTTCCAAATTTATGTAGCATACTTTTTGGGGCTCGCATTCAGCTCAACTTGAATTTTCTCGGAAAAATGCCAGAAATATATAGAAAATTATTGTAAAAAAACCAATTCATCAGAGTGTAGTTATTGTTTATCCAATTAAAACGATTTGCCATCTAGTTTTATCATAACTGAGAAAAATAATCAAATTTTACCTTAAAAAGGAATCAAATTTCTCGGCTTTATTATTTTATTATATTTCATGCATTTCTGCCTGTTGTGTATCAGAATTTGAGAACACTTCCTATCCTTTTTGTTTTGGCACAATGATGTTGACAAGCACCAGAAAGCAAATTGAAAACTTCAAGTAAATAAAGCAGACAGAGCTCTTTGCAACGCCGCACCGCTTTCTTTTCGCTTGCATTTAATTTAATGCATTCTGGCCATTGTAATAAACTTTTGGCCAGTTGGCCATTGTTATTACTTTTCAAAGTTTCCTCTCCGCTTTGTCTCTATTTTTGTGTGCCAAGCATATCACTGAGGAGAGCTTAAAGTAAATAGCAATTCTGACAACCTTGAGGTAAAGTAGTTAAAGGACTCCTCCGCCATGGCAGTGGGACACAAATTAATGCGCAATCAACCAGCCTGCTAACCAAACTTTGAAAAAAGCCACGCTCATCAGTCAAAGCCCTTTTGCTGAGCCAACTTTGAGCCGGGGCTTATTTATGTGCGTCGGCTGCAGGATCCATGAATTGACTTTGTGACTTTATAGTTAGGCGCCATGGAAGCGCTTATCCTGCCCTTTAGGGCAAGTCATCCTTTCTGTGAGCATAATGTGTGCATGACAGTCTGTTCGTCCTTGCTACATCCTTGCCGTCCCCTGACCCTCAGACGTGGCCGTGTGTCAATGCCAGAGAAGAGGACATTGTTGCCACCCGGCGTTGCACGATGCACGATGCACGATGCACGATGCACTTGATGCCAGGCGGCGCACAATATGTCTTTTGATTTCCGCAAACTGTTGGCTCACTGAATGCCAACCGCAAGCCGCAGAATTGAGGATGATTTGAAAGCAATACGTACTGCCGACCGAAAAGCGAGTGTTTCAAATTCCAATGGCGGAGACTGAAAGCTTTTAACAAGCCCTTCCTGTATTTACAACATCCTGTGCAACAACAGTAAAACCATAACTGCTACAGTTAATAATCAGCTTAACCTAATAAGGAAGCATATTACATTAAACGAAACCATTAGCATCTTTACCCTGGCGTAAAATAATACTCAAAACATTTCAATTAAAGATTAAAGCGTAGAAAATGGGAATTGATTGATTAGAGTTAAGCTCTTGCAATGCTAATTTTGATTGCAAATTACTCGCAAGGAGATTGCAACTGCAACTTGTTAGTCGAAATAAGCTCTGAAATGGAAGGTAGCCAATATAATATAACCACAAGTCAAAGGACTCATACTGCGGATGCGAAATATACAATCTGTATGCGTGCCAATATTGGCAGAATATTTTGGATGTGAATTGCTCAGCAATCGACATTGTGTTGACTCCTGGCTGCCGTTTGTTAATCCGAAGAGCATGTAATTTCTATTTATCTATGCAGATGTCTGGCTAATTGATTTTGCAAGAGTTTTGCCGTTTGTTTGTTTGCTTTCTAGCCAGTTGCCAAAAGCCAGTAGAAAATGGAGTGTATTGTACACACAATACAGTTGGTAAATAATTTAAAATTACAATTTCGAAACTCGAATGATGTGAAGGCACTTGATATGGTCGCGGCAATGGCTTTTTTATGCGTGTTTGTGTGCACGTTCACGTAATGCACATAAAGTTGCGGATGCTTGGGGCGGTGGCACACGGCGTATACTTAATACACACGTATGCCCTGCGTGACTACTGGCCATGCTCCAAGGAGGATCTGCTGCAGGATGCTGGACTGCTAAAGGAATCAACTTAAAATGTGCAAATTGTTTATACGGCGACCCCTCGGCGGGCAAACACAAACATATTTATAGGATATGCAATGGATGGGTTGAAGTATGTGCTGGACATTGAATAAGATTAATGAAGGCTTTACTTCTGGCTCCCTCGTACTCGTACATTTTGTTTTTATGTGTGGCTTGGGTCGGCCGCCTGCTGCGGTCACGTGGTCCGGCCGCAGGATGATGCCACTCTCTCCGCCCTCTCGGCACTCCTTCCCCTCTGTTGCCACTAAAATATTTTTGCAGTCGGCCTCTGCTTGTTCTGCGGCTGCTGTAAACGAAAAACATATTTCAATGATGCATGCAAGTCCTGAATTCCCCGAAAGCCCCGAACAACATCAAGCAGGCGTTGCCCCCGTTGCCTCGTTTGCCTGCCAAACAATAAACTGGCCGGCAACGAAAGAAGGAGATGAAGCTGCCGACCACAAACAACTGTCAGGGACATGTTCCAAAATGTGACAATTTTATTGGTCTGTCAAGGAAATAAACAAAAAATTGAAAAATTTATATGAACAAATGAAGGAATTTGCGCCTCAAACTATTTATAAAAATTCATCTCATTCTGAAAACAATTGAAGTTTATCTCAAAATACATTAAGTTTGTTTTCACTGCCTCTTAAGATCCTTTCACTTAATCAATTACAAATAAAATGTAAGCCAACTGTAAAAAGTTTTTATCTCCCACTTGCAACATTCCTATCAGCATAATCATTTCGCAAAATTTACCTTGGGAACTGCCTTGGAAACTCCCAATGGAGAAAAATATAAAGTGAGAAACGCCAAGTAGAACTGCAGACATATTTAATTATAAATGCAGTTTGCAACTTTCCAAGGAGGAGCACGGCGTGTTGGGGGAATGTGAGGGAATGTAAGAACTTGGCCATAAAGTACTTACTGGTAATCAGCTGGGCAACACTCCGTTTCTTCTAAGACCCGCTTCCAAATTGCAGTTTAATGAGCTCATTGACAGGTGCAGAGCAGCAGAAAAAATGAAGTGAGCCCCAGGGATAAATGGAGTGTAATTCCCAGCTAAAGCAAATGCAATATTAATCACCAGTTTTAAACCAAAATTCTCTCCGAATATTCCCACCAGCCAGACCTCAACACATTTTTTCTTATGCATTTTTGTGTGCGCTTCGCCAGAATTCCATTTTTTAATTAACCACCAGAGGACGGGAGCAGACCAGGGCAGAGATGGTGGCCCTGGGGACCTGCTTGTCAGTTTACCTGAATGTGGAGTTCTGTTGACATTTGCCACCGCCATGCGACATTTTGAAAATGCCTGAATGGTCTCTCTGAAATACATAATACATACGCACATGCATTACGTAAATATGTATGTGATGCGGCAAGAGTTGAGTGAGTCCTGGCGACAGCTGTTGCAGGAGTAGTTTTTAAGTAGCTGCTAATGAGTCGGTAACTTTCAACCAGACAACTTTTCGAATGGTAGGAATTCTTGCGGCAATCTTCTTATGGCAACACTTCATCCAAGGAAGAACATTGCTCCACTTGGCCATTTTTAATATTCTCCTCTGAATCTTAAACTTTAATAGTTCCTTGATTTAAAGCTATTTGCCATGACAAAATATTATATGTGCATACTCTACCCACTTTCACAGAAATAACATGAAGACATCTTCTCGCACTTGCCTGCACTCTCGTTCATAGCATATCCTTCGTCCTTGGCACAGCTGGCCCTGGGGAGTGGCGGGTGTAAACGTGGCGAAGAACAATGGCTAACAATGTTACGCATACGACACGTTGGCCCGGACGCGTCCGGACGGTCCGAAGGAAACGCCTTTAAATGGAAACATTCGCGAGCAATTATGTTACATCAGCTATGGAAAATCCAAAAATGTGATTTTCCCTATTTTTTACGCAGCTCTCGCTGCTTGGCGTTAAATTAAAAACAAGGAAATAGCATGGCGGGTTTATGATGTAAATGCTAAGCACAAAAAGAGCAACACAGGACCAGATGGAGGAAGGCAGAGTGGAGGAAGGCAGAGGTTTCACTGTATAAATTCACACTAAACTGGGGATTGCGAATGGATTTGCCGAGGCTGAGGCAACAATGGCGTACTCGGCATAATCGCCAAGTGAATGGAAGCGCAGCATCATCGAAGGCGACGGCTGTGCTGACGGTTGACAAGGATGACGCAGAGTGGCGGGGAAGCAATCCCGGAGATGACGACCATGACAGGCGGAACAAACGAGCAGGAGTCCGTGTATGGAGAGCAGCCGGATAACAGCTGTTGCGGAACCATTGCCGGCATAGTTTATCCAGCGCTCTTTTGGCTCTTTTATATTTACTCCGGATTCGGGATCCTGGATCTCCTCTCCCCTTCCCCAAAAGAGTCAGTCGCGTTATAAATCGCATTAAGTGGATCATACTTTGCATATGAAGTGCCTCAACCTACAAGCCAAGTACACCCACTAACCCACTGAAGGTTTTGTTGGAGATGGTAAGCACTGTTCTCGGGATTATTTAAAATGTCATAAATTCGATGAAAAGTTTCTGAAACATTTCATACGAAGTATAACTTTCGAAACATTAGGTTACGTATGCAATATTGGCCAAGAGCCCAACCCACAATCATGGTGACAGTTTTTGGACCAAAATTAAACATTTTCTGTCACCTTTTTGCATGTCTTAGCTAAAATTGTGATCCGATTTATAAACGGAATACCATTTATGAATTGGGGCTTTAATCCCCGTCGATCTGCATCAAAAGTTTTTCAAAATGGAACAAAAAATATTTTTTCGATTTTTCGCAATTTAGGTAAGGGGTACCATCATAAAAAATCGCAAAAATTGAAAAAATATTTTTTTCTACTATCGATATCTTTTGATGCAGATCGTAGCGGAATAAGTTCCTGATTTGTAAATGCTATTCCTTTTCCAAATCGGATAAAAATTAGAAAAATTATTTGCAAAAAGGTGAGTAAAAACTTTTCATTTTGGCCCAAAGACACCCACCACGATTTTAACTTGGTTAACGAGTATTTTTTCTCTTAACTATAGGTATAATAATTTCTGTTATGTTTTAGAAATGTTTCAGCAATATTTCGCAATATTTCAGATATGTCGCAGTACTTAAAACGGAAGTTCTTTTCCGAGTTCTTCTTGAAAAAATGATGAACAGATAATATGTAAGACTTTTTCTCCCCAAACCTTGCCAATTTTAACACGACTTTGGAGAGAATTACTTGACCAGTTTTGTAAATGAATCTCCCATGAATCTAGTTCAAAGCTTTAAAGAAAATTCGAATAAAAATACAAAATATCTGCCATCTCTATTCCTATACTTTGCCCCTGAAGGAGAGCGTTGAAAAAAGAAAGCACTTCAACATAACAAAGGACTCCAACACCATTGCCAAACGAACGGCAGCGCAATCAAAATTCAAAAGTTTCATTTGCAGGTAAATGCTGGATTTACTTGGGGGATTTTTAGTGCCCTGCCACCTCGTCATCCCCTAGGTCCTTTTGGTCCTTCTTGTCAATTGTTTGGCAGCGCATGATGAATGACGCCGATAGCGTTTCACGATGATAGCGAAAATTTGTAGCCGCATTAACTTGCCACCGTAAAGTTCTGCCTGCCGCTGCCCCTTTTCCAGGTTACAGTTTCGGTTTCGGGGACCAAAGGTCAACACAGGTTGGCTGCGAGATCTTAATGGGAATGCTAAGTAGAGCATAGTTGTGAATTATGCGAAAAACTTTTCCACCTCTCACTCTTTTGCGGGAAACGTGGCTTTTGCTGGAGAAATGATGAAAAATAGAGTCTCATCAGGAAAAAGTCATTTTTATCCCAGATATCGCTTTCATTTACAAATGGAAAGGAGAAATAAGTCCTTTAAATGTTTAATTTACATTTTCTATCAAGTCTAGACTGTAGACATCCTTAAGGATAACTTTATCGATAAAAACCAATATTATGGATTCTTGTAAAGTTGATTGTGGTATAAAAAGTTCCCACGCCCTACCATATTTTCTATAAATAACAATGGCCATTATCATAAATATGTTACTGGAAAAAACAAGCGAAATAGCCCGGGCTCAGACAAAAGTTATCAACAAAAAAACAAAACAAAAAAGCGTAAACAAACGTAAAAACATTGTGTAGTTGAACAAGCAATCCAGCTTTGTTAATGAATAATTAATATAAATACTGAACAAGTTTTTGTTTGCCTTCCAATGTTAATTGAAAGGAGCATTTAAATAACAATAAATATACACGGAGCACAAAAATGTGGATGCTCTTTGTGCAAAATGGAAATTAGGAGAAGTAACAAGGCGGCGGATTGGAGTGGAGGAGGGGGTTGGGTGTAATAAGGACAATGCGATTGCCTCAAGGAGCTGCCTCGGGGAATGCTTACGAATGCCATTACACGACAAAGACTTGAGTCCGAGTATCCTTATCGGCAATCGCATAAATCTCGTCCTCAGAGAGTTGTTACCGGTTCAGGAGTCCTGGCAGCGAGTCCTGCGCCAGCGAGTTGCCACCTAGTTGCAAATTGTACGCAAGGGTTTCCTTAAAGCAATTATTATATCACGCAGCTTTGTTTCCTTTTATTTTATATACTCCAGACAAGGACTCCAACTTGGACTCGGACTCGGACTTGGACTTGGACTTTCGGACTTTTTTGCTGACTCTCCTGGAATGTGGAAATCGTGGCTGCGTGACTTTTATTGGACTTTTGCCGCTTTCCCTTCATTTTGGCCAAAAGTTTGGGTCCTTGTTTATCGTGCTGTTTATTCGGTTTATTCGGCTTTTGTTTCAGAATGCTAAGCGGCCCGGGCCCGAACCGTACCGGCCCGGCCTAGACACTTCCAACCATCGTAGTGGAGTCCCCTAATGCTGGCGCATATCCCGCAGCGTTTACTTAACGCGCCGGGCGCGCTCTTATCTAAACGATTGCCTGTGGAGTGATTATGAGTGTTTGAGGTTGTTACCATAATTGACGCTCCAAAGGCGAGCGAAAAAATAAAGGGAATAAAGTTGGGTGGAATGAACAGACAATGAATAATAATCAAGAGCCATTTGGCAGCGTTTTCCGGCTAATAATAAACCGAATCACGAGGCTCATTCACACACTCTGTGCCTGTAACTTGAAGGAGATGCGTCGTCAGGAAAGAATTCGATTCCAAATCATAAGTGGAATGAATTCCATGGCCTAAAAAATGTTGATTTTCAATGATTTTGCTTGTTCAATTTCCAGGCACGTTCCCGACCAAAAAATCGGCTTTTGTACCTGGCCAAAACGGTATAACGGTAAATGCGCATTAATGTTACCTTAAAATGGCAAAACCCCTGCGCCCGTCCGCTTCGTCCGTCCATTTCCACACACAATTACCACAAATAACTCCGACCGTGTACTCATCAAACTTTTCACCAAAGGCGGGGCATGCAAAATGTTGCACGTGGCATTGATTTCTGTGACATGATTGATTGCCAGGCAGCCCTTAAAGCTCTGCCAAGCGGCAGATGCGGCTTTAAGCGGAGCCAGCAGCCCAGGTCAACACTTATTTTGATTACTGTTTTCGGAAGAGAGCCCGAGTCCTGAAAGGATCTCGTATGATGTGACATGTAGGTCGAGTGGCAATCTTTCAACACGTTGTATACGCAATGCCCGAGATAAGCCAGGAAAGGTCCTTTAAATTATGCTTTAACCTGTTTGTGAATTATTATTTATACTCGACGGAATGAAAAGGTAAATAAGCGCCCGAAAATACCACTTTGGAAGCCATTTGGGTAGCTTCAATCAACAGCTTCTCCTTAAATCAATAGCACAAGGACGAATTAAGACGCATTTGTGTGTCACGGTCGCATCCCTCCCAGCCAAGCCGGGCTAAGGCAAACTGATTGCGCAATGAGCATTAGAGCATGACACGCAACTCACTCACGTCTTCAGCCAGCTACGCTTAAATTTAAGCATCAGGAATAATCTTTGGCTGTTGTCGCCTGTCGCCTCCCCACCAGGCTGCCAGGATAACCTCTCCAGCCCCAGCCCCAGCCCCAACCTCCAACCACTGCTGCGAAGGCACGTCGCCTGTTGCCTGTCATTGTCATGTTTGCACTTGGCTTTAATGCTCGGCATCGCTTCTGGGGTTTGCTTTCAGGTTGGTTAAACGCCGCACTTGCTGCCGAATAAAACTTTGGTTGCTCCATCAGCTCGGTAGCTGGTAGCTGGTAACTGGTGCCAGGTAGAAAACTGCAAGCCTGCAACATACAAATGCCCAGCATTTTCAAAGCCATTGCAATTAAAAGCTGTCTTCCAGCCACCACCTAACTGGAAACCTTAAAAGGGAGAAATGGCACTTGAAACAAAATCTATAGATTCTCCAATATAAAAAATAGTAATTTCTATACAATAATAGTAACTCTCCCATTATAAGAAAACTACATTTTCTCTGTTATTGTACAAATTTAAAAGAAAATCATTACTGGTTAGTTTCCGGTGCATTCTAGTTTGCATCACATTGCCACAGCTGTATTTTCAGCATGATTACTTTGTCTTTGGGAAGTGCAAATGAAAACCCCCTTGCCATGGCGGTCTGTGCGTTTGTAAAGTTTGTTAATTGTGTTGATTTTGCGTTGGCCCTCCGGGCATCAAATGCAATTGAGAAAGGTGTGTACGGAAGCCGTACGGAAAGTTGAAGCTTACCTGTTGCCACTACTTGAAAGCCATTCATTCACAAATGCAAACTGAGCTCCTGCCAGATTGATTTTAAGAGACTCTTGTACCTAAATATGTGAAATGCATTTCTTATGTGACAAAATCATGGCATGACCCTATTCCTCAATCCATTTCTCATCGCAAAAATAAACCGATTAGGCGAAACAAATAACAACAAAAAAATCGAGTCTGGGGAATAACTTGCGTTCGCCATTTTTCTCTGGCAGTCAGCGGGAAAATCTTGTTTTGCATCAATAAACATTGACATTGGTGCTCAAGTGTGTGTGTGTGTGAGGGAAAACTTACAATTCTTGCTGTGTGTGTGTGGCGGGAAAAATGCATTTTCTTGTTGTGCGCACACGAGTCATAAATGATGCATGGCCCGCAGGCAACAGAGAATCACAGAAAAGAATGTTTTTTTCCCCTAAAAATCCGATGGAGTTTTTTTTTTTTGTTGTTCCGAAAACAGTTTCCTAGCAGCAAAGTGGGGCCGGAGGAAAAGGAGCTATTTAATACAATAGAATCCATATTTAAGTGAGTCTCTCAACAAAGGCTTTGTTTGCCGAGTTTTGCATTAAATTTGCATGAAAATTGTACGGAAATTAAAATTAAAGTTAAAGGAAAGCTCTAAACCCCTTCCAGCTCAAACTTTAATTATTATTTTCGCCTAACGAAATTTGACACAAGCCGGAAGTGGGCTAAAAACTCATAATTTATCAGGAAATTAGTTTGGGAAATTGGTAGAAGAACTTTAAGACGGCTCAGAGGCAACAAAGAAAAAAAAGAAAAGAAAATGATTGTGGAACATAAGCTTAAGCCATTAGCAAGGCTTAGTGCCGAGGCAGAAATCATAATCTCCTAATTTCCCTGCCATAGAGTCGAGGAGTAGAACATCCTGGGATAATGCATGGGACGTGCGGCACGCTGGCGTATGCGTAATATGCCTAATGCAAAACGCAAACTCAAATAAAAGTGATATACAAGTGGTTGGCCAGGGGGAGTGGCTGTTATGGGGGGGGGTGGGCGAAGACGTTACGCAAATGTATTTGTAAGCAGGCACTTAGCCGCCTCAGGAGTTGAGTTTTTGAAATATGCTTGACGGCTGCTCTTGGCTGACTGCCTTTCTCGCCCAGCCAAAAAAATAAATAAAAATAAAACACAAGACAAAAAGCAGCAAAAGCAGAGGTCCTTATGAGAATTTGACAACATATTCACACACTTCCCCCACCCCTCCACTTCGTCCTGTGTGCGCTTTCGTTTTCCTGGCAATCTCAGCGCGTGCCACACGCCTTGCGCATTTAACGCGTATTTTGCACTGGCTGCTCTTAGCTTTTGCAGCCTTTTTCGGAAAAACCAGACCAGCCAGAGAGCACTGGCTCGTCTCCTGCCAGGATGGCTTTTTCGGCGAATGCCAGGACATTGCGGCTACATATAAAAAGCAGAGGCAGCCACACAGAATGCTGCATAAATTGTTTTCAAAGTCCCAGCCAAAGTGAGTGAATGCAGGACATCATTTATACTCTAGTACAGAAATTAAATGGAATTGATTATCTTTTAAATAGGACAAACTTAAATAGGACAAATTAGCCATCTCTGCAAATATTTTTAAAACTATTCGTCACAAAACTCTAAACAAATAGTTTCGAGTGCACATTCTTTAATGCACATACCTGTGGAGCTGGCTCAAAAAATCCTTTTGGCAGGCAGACAGGTAGCTGCTCTTTAAAAGTGATTGACAGTCCTGAGAGTGGAGTGTTGGCAGGACGAAAAGGAGCTAGAGCAGCTGACTTGGCAACGAAGTCCGCCTTGGGGTGTCGTTGGTGGTTTGGCAGCCAAAAATGGGCGGGGATTTTCATATCCGCCCAAAAAGCGTTTGGTGGCGAGAAGGACCACTTACCACAGGAGATGAAAACAAACGGGAATCTCCCCTAGGACGGGGACAGGGACAGGGACAGGGGCGTGGCTTAAATATCCTTAAAATGTCAAGCGAAGCATTAGTCCCTGAAACTTCAATAAGGGTCAAGGATAAGCTTAGATTTAAATGTACGACATGTGGGATCAAAACGAAAAGGATACAATTTTCCATTTGACAGGAGGGACCCCATTGATTTATCGATGAGATGGATAAATATTTGCATGTGTGGCTACTTTATTCCTTGGAAATCAGTCGTTCAATGTAATTATATAGTCTTAAATATTCAACTCCCTTTCATTACACAGATCCACCTGAGCCTGTTGGTCCTGGCCACAAGGGAATTATTTGCCATTTACAATTTACAATTTATGTAATGTGCGTGCTTGTAATTTGCTGATTTAATTAGTGGCCATAACTCATTGTTATGGCCAAGGCCGCGGCCAAGATAATAAATGACTTTTAATTGTTGACCATACTCGTAATTAGTGGGCAATGGAGAGCAATGGGATTCGGGAATGTACAGGCCGCATCTTATCATCGGCGATGATCTGGTAATGGAGTGCATAATGTGCTGAAAACGAGGACCTGCCTGCTGCCCTGATGTTGAAATCAGGTATTACATTTTGTGGCAGATAGCCGGGCGTGTCCATGGAGCACGCCATGGAGACCCATTTCATCTGACACAGGTGGCTGATGTTGGCCGGGTATGTGGTTAGCCGAGTTACTGCAAAACCACACAACAGGGCGCCAAAATAATAGCAAACATTTAACAATAATTAATAATCATTACTAAGCCGCACATTATGAAGTGGTTGACTTAATATTGAAATTACTATTATATTAATGTCATCCAGAAACAACATAAACAATGCCATTGTTATCCCCTTTACGCTATTACTTTCCATTCAGATGAAAAGCATCAGGATCAGAGGGGAAACAGCAACTATGGCTGCGATTGTCCTTAATGACAACAATGTGCAAACTGTTTTGAAACAAACGAGAAACGGAAAGTGGCAACAATAACAAGCTTGTGTGTGTAGGTGTGTGGGTGTGTGGGTGCTGCAAATTATGGACATGCGTGTGAACTACAGGCTTGTAAATTGAAACAGTGACACGCCCATTAGCATCGGCCGCCCCCAGTCAAGGACAACCAGCAAAACAAACTGTGCGGTCGACACGGCTGTTGACAATTTTCAACAATTGCTCCGCATTGGTAGCCATATAATCGCATCTCTTGGCCATGATATGGCTGGAAAACAAATATAAATTGGCAAAAACAGATAAATATAATTTTGGATATTGGCGTATTTTAAATGCCATAAATATAGTAGTCATAAAACAATACTTTATACTTTCCCCAAAATCGTATTGTGATTTCCAAGGTA
This sequence comes from Drosophila varians, assembly GCA_018150405.1. Lineage (NCBI taxonomy): Eukaryota > Metazoa > Arthropoda > Insecta > Diptera > Drosophilidae > Drosophila > Drosophila varians. The sequence goes on from JAECWK010000125.1 coordinate 6,388,747, forward strand.
TCCTAATTTTATATTAAACGCCTTGTAGGTCTAGGATTTCCTTGGGTCCATTAACCCCTATGGTGGGGCAAGGCATTTCAGAAATTAACCCGCCTGTCTTTGGTGCAATAAAGCACTGGGATATAATTGTGGCGACCGGCAGGAGGTGTCACCCCATTACCCCCCATCGCCCCACGACGCTGGCATTAATAATGGCGGAGGTCCGGGGAGTCTGGGCCCGGGATCCGGACGAATGGGAGCAACACCGGCGAGTTGGCACTTTCGGCTGAATACTTTTCGGGGACAGAATTTAATATTTGGAAATAATTATGCGAGTGCCTTGCTGGTGTAAAGTGCGTATGGCGTGTCGGGAGTTTTGGGTGGTTTTTGGGGCTATGGGGGCTCTGGGAGCTCTGGGGGCTTGGGAGTTGTATTCCCGCCCAAGGCAATTTAATATATGCGATTACAGATGCGACTGCGAGTGCATTTGCCATTATATTGCATAATTTATGTGCGCATTTAATTAAATTCCAGCCCTTTCGCCGCTTTTTTCCACCGATGACCCAAATACCCGTCAGTGGCACGTTTAGCGTTTGTTTAATTTAATAAACTAACAATCCGGGAGGAGCGAGCATTAACTGTCCAAATAGCTTTAAATTAATTTCAAACATCAAGCCCCATTTGTCATCGCCATTTGAAAAAAGTATCAGTTTCCTTTTTTTTTTTTTGGGAAAAACTCCTAAATGTGGTCTTTGGCGCTTTGAACGCTTTTTACTTTTTACGGAAAACCAATAATGTGTGGAAAGTTAATTGCATTTAATGGGCATTAGGGGGTAAGCGGATTGTGGTGGGGGTCTGCAAAGAGCAAATGTAATTGCAATTAAATAAAAACCTTTGGCTGCAATTAGTGCACACATAATTTATATGTCATGTGTGAAATATTTAGGTTTTGAAAAAAATTGCATAACTATCGAAAAGTTTATTATGTGCTCAATAACAAAAACTTCTTTTTTTAAGTGTCATTAAGTACATCTATGGTTTTGATATTTACTGAAACCTAACTACAATTATTAATCGCTCTTATTAACTTGCAAATATTTATACAATTATGCATCACCCAAATTCGATAATTAAAACACAAATTTAAAATGTAAGTGAACGCGTCTAACGCTGTATTAGTTATGGACTTTACTGATTTACTAAACAGTTTGCCTAATTTATGAGTTGGGTCGCGCTAAATGAATTCAATTACGACCAGTTTTGTAGCAGTTTTTGCAACAAAAAAAAAATTAAAACAAATTTAAATAAATGGCATTTTCATGGTCTGACAAATGTGTTCCAGAATTGTGCACAATTCCGATCTACATTAAATCTAATTAATTAATTACGAGAGCCACTGCATCGGGGACTTTCGAGATGCAGTGACATGCTGTCCTGCCAGCCTGCATGTCCCTTACAGCACCACAACAAGGAGCCACAACCGGCAGGGAAATTAGTTACGGTGTCGGACAAGGACATGAACAGGACTTCATCCCCATCGTCAGCCGGCGGCCATGTGTGAGTGACTTAGTGGCCCGGCGTGCTTGATCTGTCATCATTAGTTGAATCTGTCACAACAGACACTTGGTCCAATTGATTTAGTGTCACAAGAGCTCAGCTCTCCGTCCAGCCAACAGCCCCGGAGACCTGTCCTGCTCCACTCCCATCCCCGGATGCCGGGCTTTTGGTCCTTTGCCAGAGAATTTCAAACACTGGTTTAATTAACTCGAAACTCTATTAATCTTACACGAAGGCAATTAGATCCTTAAATAATCAATTAGATATGGACGTCATTTTGTTAAAGTCTTGCATATTTTTATAAACAAGTTTTAATTTTGGAATAATATTGTAAAAGTGAAAGCCAAATAGTTTTTTGTGGCAGAATACGGAATTGGATGAATATTCATAAAGGACTTGCACTACTCCCCTTCGACCACTTCAAAGTTGGCCAACTTCGAGTGCGGTTTGTCCGACAAGTCCATATCAAAAGTCAACGTTCGCGTATTTCGCACAAACGTCAGTCTCATTAATTTGGACAAGCTGCAGTTTTAAAATTTAGTGGCTACCCCGCCAGTTAATTAACACCTGAGTCCTGGCACCGCAGCAGCCCCTGCCAAAGGGGCGGAAGGTGAGCCGAGGCGGAGGCGGACGAGGCCACTTCAGTCACACTTTTGTGCTCGGCATCCGTGTGCACTGACGCAGAGCGGAAGTGGCACTTTCCGGATCCTGGAGCGGGATCTGGGCGCTGGGCGCTGGGAGCTGGGATCTGGGAGCCGAAGCTGCCACCAGCAGGCGTATCGAAAACCGAAACTTTTGATGGAAAAAGTTTGCAACAACAAACGCATGTTCCTGGGCAAAGGACGAAGGAGTGTGGCGGTGGCGGTGGCAGGAGCTGCTCCTTTAAACCATCAAGTAAGTCGCTATATTTCGCGCGCATCGCCTCATGAATTTTGATACTTTTTTTGCATTTTTTATTTCGTTGGCTAGAAGCTATCGCTTCCACCGGCTCCCTTTAAGCCGCGTCCTTAGATTTGAATAATGAGCCCAAAGCCAAGGTGCACAAAAGTAGGCCACAATCTCGCGTGAGGCTTAAAGATTTATGGCGGTGTTCTTAGGACAGATTAGACCGGCTGATAGAAAAAGTTGGCATAAAGAAAAGCAAATTTTTATAGATAGGCGAAGCTCATAAATGCGTCTACAATGTCCCTTTAAAATTATTTTTTATCTCTAAAACAGAAACAACAGAAACTTTTAACAAAGTCGTTAGCTCTTAATTGTGATATTCAAATAAGCTGAAGTTCTAAAAAAACAAATATTCATACAAAAAAAAGCAAACAAATTGACTTTAAATGATTTGCTTAATTGTGAAGCCTCGCCGATCCAAAGTCGATGGTGCAACAAATAAAAGTTTTGTCGTTGTCGCAGCAAAGAAACTAAAAATGCAACAGTGGCAAATTCCCAGCCTCTGTTCTTTTTTTTTTTTTTTTTGCTGATGCTGCAATTTCTTCAAAGCCGCTGCCTGCTGCATGCTGATGACTTTGTCAACAACTTAAATTGTTTGGCCGCAGCAAAAACGAGAGCAAAGTTTAAATCCATTTAGGGCCCGGAGATCAGCAAACTGCAAGCGGATTACATTTGCCTACCATGCTGCATGACATTTCGAAGTCGCAAGACACTTTTTAGCACATTGCAAGTTTAATTCTTTCGTTTGTAAATATATACAAGGATCAGCAGCAATAAAATGCACAAGTTATAGACAACACACATCCACAATCCCACACTGTTGCAGCTGCCCAAAAACCTGTAGGGGCCGGCGACTTCCTCAGTCACCAACTCGAAGTGGGAGTCCTCAATGTGCTCCTGCGGCTCTTGGGGCTCCTCCTCTAGTATGGGATGATCGATTTCTGTGACCTTGTAGCTCTCCTCCTCCAGCAACACAGTCTTGTCGTCACTTGCGTAGAGTCGGATTTTAGAAACTATGGATCGAGATCTGAAAGCTGATTACCTCATGGCTCTCGCCGCGTTCTGGTCTTGGCGTCTCGAAGGCTTTGGATAAACTGAGAATCCAGCAAAGTCACGGATCTCGCAAGCCTCCACATCGCAATTATTCCCAGAAACCAAATACATTTGGGAATACACTCAGAATTCAATTGTTTATCAGGACTTGAATCTGAATTTTAATTAAATTTATTAAGAAACGCCCATAGAAATATCAGAGCCTACTGAGTAGCTATTGCACTAATTAAAAAATTATAATAATCCTTAATAAAAATATATATTTTAAAGAGATTCTTAAGGATAGAGCTCTTCGCAGCTCAAGAGAAAATGATTCGCTTGCCAAGACATAGCTTTAAAGATCAAAATCGGGGCTTTCCATCTTGATCCCTGCCCATCGCTGGCTCTTATTTTGAGATACTTTACTTGTCAGCTTGTCGGGTTCTCTTACTTTGAGGAGTACCTTGAGTACGAGTATCTGTATCTTATCTGAGTCACAAAACGACACCGAAAGATTGTCAGCTCTTGACGGTCCGCTGTTTTCTTTGTTGGTGCCTCAATTAACACCTCTTGGCGTGGCGATAATAACGCAGACCCCAACTGATTGGTAATCAAGAAAAATAAGGTGGGGAGAAAAAAAAACGTTGGAAAAAATCGGAAAGCAAGTTCTCTTCAGTCAAACACCGAACGCCTATCGCAATGGACACGGATGGGAAAAAGGCGAGCTCCTCGGGCCCGGGGATGTCGCACGACGAGATCGATTTCACCAGCGGCTACGAGACCCAGTACCGGAAGGAGTACAGCCCATTGAGACCGATATTTGTGCCGCCGCCGGACAAAAAACACGCCTGGTTCCGCAACTGGTCGACCATTCTGATGGTCTTTTTCCTGTCGGGGGTCTTCGTCCTGGGCACCGTGATGCTGGTGGTGCAGGTCTTCACCGCCAGCCCCCTCCAGATCTTCATAATCGTGGCCATCTATGTGGCCCTGGCCATCGTTCTTATTTGGCTGGAGATACAGTCCGTAAAAGTGCGGTGATATTTCGAACAGTGTGACTAATTTTCTGAGTTATCGCCTAAAAATTTGTGCCAGCAATCGAGCTGTGTTGTGCAAACACATTGAAAGCGACTTTTCTGATTAGTTAGTGGACTAAAATAAGTTTAAATTAAAGCAAAAAACGAAAGCCTATATGTTTTAGACAGTGCTTAGTTGTGGCATTCAGTGATGGCGCTCCTGTTTAATCAACTAATTATTTACAGCCCATAAATGGACGTAATCTAACGAACAACTACAAAAAACAGTGCTCCAGATAAAAGGGCTTTGTGTTTTTTAATTGGCCCGAGAGATAAGCACACAACAGTTAATGAAACAACACTGAGTTGTTGGCCAAAAGCTGGGCATTCAATTGTAAACAAATACGACTACTTAACAGACAAACACATGCCACAACATTGACAAATTAATTAATTCAATGTCAACGAGTGTAGGATTTACTGTGAAGGATTGTTGAAATAATAAATAAATAAGTGAATAAACACAAGCGTTAAATGGAATTACAGGTCAATTATTCTTCGGTCCTTAATGGAAAGTGTTAATGAAATTAAAGTTTGGCAATCTTCAGTAGAGTATGGGCCCATAATTATTCCAACTCTCGATTTCACACATCTGCCGGAGCAAAAAGTTTAGAATCCCCAAAAGTCCCTCGCTCTCTGAAAATGGTTGGCCAAACATTTTCACAGCTTGTGTAAATATTTCGGAATCACTTCTGTAATTGCTTTTCACACGCCACTGATGAAAAAACGGTGTCCCCCTTTACAATGTTCCGAATTTTCCATGTTTTCACAACAGTTTGCTCGCCCCCGCAGCTGCAGTCCCCGCAGCCGGTCTGTGTGTCATCGTGTTGGGGAAATTCTAGTTTAATAGCTTCAAATGTTAGAAACATTTGGTCAGCGCAAAAACAGCAGGACCTCATTCCAGGAACCAAAAAGGCAGCGCGTCGCCCCATTAAACTTTAATTTCCGTTGACAATGAATGGCATTTTTTTGCCCGCCTCACTATTTTTTGTCGCTACTAGAGGCGCTAGCAACAGCTGACTTACCTTAATTACTAGCAGGACTCACAGGAGTCGCAGGACTCGGGGCCATGCTAATTATTTGCCGGGAGGTGCAGCAAGTCGTGACCCAGTCTGGGAGACCGGAAGCATCGCCAGCGCATTTAATCACGGTGGCGGGCAGGGCGCGTCGGACTCGGGCATTAATGCCATTTCCGGTGACTACGTGGAAGCCCCGGACATCGGACAACCAACACTTTGTTCTCTCCCAGATGTAACCTAGGGTTAGGGATGCCCCAAGGGCTTAGTGAGCCCAAACCTGCGTTTCTACGTCTAGGACTTAATATTTTGATAAGGAAACAAACTCTAAAACAAACTATCTGGTTTTAAAACAGTTTCCATTCAAGGAAAACGAAAACCTTGAGCCAAAACAAAATCAAAGCAAAAACATTCAATATGCAGATGCATTATTTTTGCATTGATTTATTGGTCGATTGCCTGCTGGCTTAATATGTGCAATATAAAAGGCATTTAAACAAAAGCTGTCTTCCATTTTGTTTCTCTGGGGTTTTTTAAATATTTAAATCATTGAATTTGCACTGGCCATGGAGACTGTGCTCCATTATTCAGAGTTTAAACAAGTTGGCAGAAAAAAGGACACAAATGAGAAACTCAGTGCCCGGGCAACTGAAATGCCAATAAAATGTTTGGTTGCAGCGGCATCCCGCTCCGAGAATCCTAAGCTGCACTTGGAAAAGTCACTGCATTTCTTATGGCCACTTGCCACTGGCCACTGCCTTGGGAAATGTGTCTTAGAATTTGTTTAAGTAAATTTCAGTTGAACGCTTTTCATTATGCCACTCAGCAAGGACCCAGACAAGGCTCGCAATCAAACGGAAAAGGAAATCTCAGGCGAAGACATGACTCTGCTCCCAGAACTCAACTCAACTCAACTCTTAAATGGAATGGAAAAAGCGCAATCTTTCAGTCGCCTAATCCCCAAAGAAATACATCGTATATTGCAAATAAAATGAAATGTTTTCCGCATTTCCCAAAACCAACAATACATGGCTATTTTTGTGTTAATTATTTATGTAAATTCTCCGCACTTAAGCGCCTACTTTTTGCCTACATATATGCAAACGTAATATACACATAATTAAATTACCGGCAGACTACAAAGTGTGACCACATTAATAAAAATAGCACTGCTTTTCATTAAAAAACATAATCGCTTAAACAGAATTTAAATGTATTTAAATTTCTGCAAAATGCTTTCATTTTCGTTAAAGCCAACTATGAAAGTGGCGCATCGGGCCCAATGAGTCCTTCCCCATTTTCAGCCAACACCCATTTGAATATTCAATTAAGTCTAACTGCCAATTCAGTGATAAGCCCCTGACTGACTACGCTGCCACCCCCACCAGGTCCTGGCCAAGAGGCCTTGGAGCTTGGAGCTCGGCTGGCTGGTGATAATTTTAGTTAAGGCCGCAAAGGATGGCCCTCGACGCTGAGCTAAGCGAGGATCAAGCTGCCGAAAGTGATGCAACTTATTTAGCCTCCTTGTAACTATATAAAAATTTAGATGCCTTCACAGGATGCTGGTAAATTTCGTTTTCTATTTCTCATTGGAACTTGCTACCATTAAATTCCGAAAAATAGATGCAAATAGGATCTATGGGCAAAGTAACGAGCATGTCAAAGCATTTTTGTGACATCTCTTATTTATTTTATAACCAACAAAAGCCAGGAGCCAGGAGCCAAGAGTCAAGCGAAGGCAAACAGCATGCATAAATTACCGCAGAGTCCTTCGGTCGGGAGGCCTCTCCTGTTGGCCAAAATCCATTGCCATTGCAATGCAGAAATTGTGTTGAAATATTAAAAAAGCAGGCCAGCAAAATAAGAGAAACGAAAACTGTGGCCAAATGCAGATGAGCAGGCAACTTTCGGACACTTTTTCCCAGCCACTTTCTATAGTTCCTTGTGGTTCCTGCCTTTTTTTTTGTGTTTTTTTTTGTTTTTTATTTATTTGTTGAATGCTAAAAAGGCCACTTTAGTTTTAACCACAAAGTTTGCTCGAATGCGTGTGAATCTGTGGTGTATTTGCCATTATGTGTGTGCCGGGGCGACCTCGTTGCACTTTTGTTTTCGGGCCAAGAGGCATCGGTCTTTCATGTCATTTAACCATTTTTCGGGCCAGGACAATTGGGCTTTGCTCCCAGGGCTCCCAAAGCTGGCAGGACCCTCACTTCTGCGGCGTTGATTGGCCAGGCCTTTAAAGTGTTTTCAATGTAAATCTATGTAAATACATGTTGCCAAATAAAAGAGCAGCCTCCGTTCTATGAGCTTCCACTCCGGCATCCAGGCAGCCGGGCAGCCAGGCAGCCGGGCATCCAGGATAAATTGTATAGCCATATTTATTCGCTCACCCAGTGCCACCATGTGTGCACTCTTCAGACGACTCCTAAGACCTTAATCCAGTCGCATATTTATGCACATTTTTTTGCCCCGGTCTGTGTTTTGCTTTCATTTCATGGCCCAAGCCCTGTTTTCGCAATTTCTTTGTTTGCGAAACCTTGAATTGGTCGCTTTGATTCCGGTTGAGTCCTGGGTGTCCTTGCGTTTGATTGTTCTACATTTGTTATCCCTGGCCGTGTTTATTTACTTTAGCAGTACTTGCAGCTGCATTTAATGGCATGAAAATTAATTTGACATTTAATAGTAACGCCGTATGCCGTATGCCGTATTTTTATGCATTACCCATTCAATGTTTTTGTGTTTGCCGAACGCAAACAAATTGCCGGCGCGTATTTTATTATTTATATTGTTTTTGCTGTCACGTGTCGCCTGCCTACCAATGATGCCTGCATATTATAATTATGAATTGTGCAAATAAATCCGGCAAGTAGCGACCTGTTAATGTGTTAATAATTGCCATTCAAGTGCTGTTCTGTGTGTTAATGTCTTGTTAGCCGGATTTAATGTGTGGGCGTACGGTGCGTATACTTGATTCATTTGTTATTGGCGGAAAAATATGGGCCATTGGTTTGATTAAGTCAGATTAATGGCACTTTGCTATGGCAAGTATGGTATACAACTTGTTAATAAATAAATTTATAAATTAAATATTCAGCTTATTGAATTAACCGCCTGGGAAACAATTTGAAACCTTTTAAATTCAAAAATACTAAACTTGGTCTCTACGTATACGTAATATTTGACTTAGGTTTGAGACTAAGTTTGAATGGCTTTTGGATCAAAGTTGGCGCCATAAGCTTATGGGCAATAAAAAGCTAACCATTTATATTCAAACCGGTCTTAGCTACCGTTGTCATGGCAAAGCTTCCTTAACAAATGTAAATAAATAAATATTTTTAGAGTATTTCCCCTAAACAATGGCTTTTAAATGAGAAAATGATTTAGGAGCTGAAAGTCCTTCCCGATTCCGTTCCCTGTTTTAGTCAAATATGAGAGCCTGGCAACCCTGGCCACCACCAAGAAGGAGCCCCAAAAGCCCCGACCAAAGCGAAAGCTCTCAATTCGACGTCAATTTTCCGGCACAACAGACGCAACATTTGCCGAGGCACCGCGCGAGCTGCGTAGAGCGGAAAGTAAATTCTAGTGAAAGCTGAATTAAAGGAAAAACCAGCAAGAATATGTATTAAATAGACCACTAAAATAACACACAACTAATCCAATTTAAATTCAAATTGCCAACGAAAATGAGTGCCAAACAGGGAAAGTGGAAAATAGAAAATGGAAAATAGAAAACGGACAACGGACAACGGACAATGGACAGAGTGAAAAGTGTCGGTCCAGTGGGGCAAAGTGACGAAGAGAAAGAACTTTTTTTGTGCAAGAAAACTAAGTGCAATAAACTGTGAATAATCCCAGAATTAGCGGCTTGTGCATCGCGGGGGCGTGCCGGCAGGGCGGTGGCTAAAAAGGCGGAGGGAAAGCGGATTCACTTCCATTCTATTGCTGAATGTCCAGATTTATATTATGCAAATTAATTTCAATTGGTTTGCACTCTGGACTCTGGGGCTCTCTGTTTATTGTTGCTGTTGCTGCTGTTGCTTCTGATGTTGCTGCTGCTGTTCCTGCGGATGCTTCTTGGTCACCGTGGCTGTATTATAGTATTTTGAAACTACTACTAGTAGTAGTAGTAGTAGTAGTAGTAGTAGTAGTACTACTACAACGGCTGTGTTGTTTTTCGTGTACACAAATTCGGCCAAGCCGATGTTTAATTTTCCGCACTGCATAACAAGTGTTTAGATTTACCGGCTTTTTCCCCGGCCAGGACTCTCTGTCCCGCCCACCCAGGAGCATTGCTTCCCAAGAATTTTTTAATCATACAAGAATGTTACCTGCTGGCACAAAAACTTGGCCACCTTTACATGGAAAAGTAATTAAAAAGTGTTCTGGGTAGCAAGCTCGTGCTTAAAGGCAGACCGAGTACCCGGAAAACTATTCCAGAGATGCCAATTACTAAGTCGCTTAGGTTCACCTTTCGTTGTGTAATTTTTCCAAATAGTTCATGAAACTTCACGGAAAGTTCAGTCCCCAAAGGCGTTCGCCATTCAATTATGGCCAAGTTTCTCAGTTCCTTAAACCGACACTAATTAAAGCATCGTCCTACGTTTGCCTTGCAATATTTAAAGGCCCACTTGCATATTTATGAGGGCCCCCAATAAAATGCGGAATTTAAACGTCATAAAAGAGTAACTAAATGCCCATTCCGAGCGTCATACAAAATGCAGCAGCATAGGCTCCGAATGGCGATTATTAAAAAGCCGACTGGATGTATGTTATAAATAAACCTGCCGCATGACAATAATATCAATTACAATAATGTCGGATCCCCACAATGGAGAAGACTTGCACGAGACTCTCATTAAAAACCACACAGGCACTCGCACACTCACAATGCGCCTCGCCAAGAAGCCAAAAATACAAAGTTGTAACAGGGCAAGACAACATTTACTTACGGGTATATACTATATATAAGTCGGCACTATATATAGTGCAGCAGTCGGTCGGGAAGTCAGTCGCCATTTCAGAGTTTCAGAGGCTGTGATGCCGGAGCTCGGCCACAAAACCTCGTCAGCACAATCACAGCAATTGCTGCCAGTCTGGAGCCTGGAGACACTGCACCGAAAACAAAAGTTGATTCTTTAAAATAAGTTGGGGATTTAATTTTTAGATAACCATGAGTCAGGTGCAAAAATCCTTTATTTGTCAAAAAAAAAAAAAATAGTTTCCTTCATCAATCAACTCGGTTTTTTTCTCTGTGCATAATCTGAAAATGGGAACGGGACTGGGACTGGAACTGGGACTGAGACTGGGACAGATGGAGGAGAGTTCCGCCATAATGGGAAACCAGTGACAGACCAGACAGCCCGCCAGAAGTCCATGGAGGCCGGGACAGCGTCGGTAGTTGCACAATTTTGCACAAAAGCCAAAGCATAATCATGAATAATGAGCGTTTGCGATAAGTGATAAATGCCCAGTGGCAAATGCACAGGGAATTCGAATATGATGGAAATGGTTTTTCATCCAGGGGAGGGGGACCAACACTCTATCCTTACAAAACTGTTTACAGGCTATAAAAGCAGGTTTCCTCCAGAGACTCTTTGAGTTCCATGGGGGAGCCCGTCCAAACCTTTTGTGATCTCCACTCCCTCCTACTACTCTGCCTTCAATCCGGTTCCCAATACCCAGGGACCTGCCAATATAATTCGAATCGGGATTCGGAGCAAATCAGGTCGCTAAAAGCGCACCAAAGGTGCGTACACAATACGTAGTTTCCGGATTCCTTGCAAAACGTATAAATTGATTGAGAGCTTTTCCTTTGGTCGCAAAGTGTTTGTCAGAGATTTCTTTTATGTGGCTGCTGGATTTATTTACGCCGTAGCTTGCCATCTATGTAGTTTTGTCAGCTTTAATTGAAATTAATTTACTTTCTTCGCATAGTATCTGTATCTGTATCTGAATCTGTATCTCTTATCCGTATCTGTATCTGAGCCAGTGTATGGGTGCACATGCCGCTGAGTGAGCAGCCTTGTATGCGATCAGATCCGAGCCCAGAGGTCAGCAAATAAACAAATTGTCGCACATTATGGTTTATTGTCTGTGCAAAACGAAAATAATCATCCATCCCGACTAGAAATGTGCAAAACCCAACTATTCCATCGGCTGATTTGCATCTCAATTAAATGGCAAACGCCCTTTTGGGTGGGCCTTTCCCGGGATATAGCGAGTTATGTATATAGGAGACTGCAAATGCAAATCCCGTCGTGATGAACTCAGGCCGGCACAATCTATTCTATATACATTATATATTCCCTATATCTTGTATAGATAGACGACAAAATGCGATACGATTTGCATACAAAACACTCGAATAGATGCCTTAAGTCGCGCAGGCATCGCCTGGAATTTCAATAACTTAAAAGTTTGCAAACTAATCAAAACCAACCGCCTCTCCGCCCTCCCCCCAGCACTTGCCAATTATGTAAAGCTTCTCTTCTCCAAAGACAAGCACACAAACCGCAAAGAAAAATGAATAAACTCGTGGTACCGTAAAACTATCCCAAAAAAAAAATACCAACAAACAAAACTTGGAAACAAGAGGCAACAACTCGAAGAAAATAACAACGTCAAACAAACCGAGAAACTCTCCAAAAGTGCTAGCAATTAAAAATATTTTCCCAATTTGCTAACGAACAAGAAACTGTTGAACAAAAGCACACAACATCAACAAAATCAAAAGCCCCAAAAAAACGAATGTCGCGCAAAATGTTGCAAGTGTCGTTGGCAACATTGGTGCTGCTGTCGCTGATGCTCCAGATTGCTGTCGCGGCTGCTGCCGACGCAGCTGCCACAGCGGCAACCGGAATCGATCCCAGCTTGAAGAATGCCAAGCTGATTGAGAGCAAAGTGCTGCCCGACTTGGGCAGCCTGTCACGCAGCCAGCAGGAAGACGAAAAGTGGCAGCAAGTCTACCGGTTCATCGATGACGGCTTTCCCGTCCTCGAGCTGTACGGCTACAAGCCAAAGTCGGGTGAGTATCCAAACCTGGAACCATTAACAGAAAATACCCATAATTTTAGGCATTTATTTATTCATTTAATAAAAGAAATTAGTTTTCCTTGAGTTTACTTTGTAAGTGTTTAATGCCGGCTTGGCTATTCACCATTAGTCCATTTGTAAACATGGCCCACACCCATCCAAGGCTCAACATTTCCAGAAGGGTTTTCCGATTCAGGCTAAAGACGTTTAGTTTATTTCGATCGACTGCCAGGAACATTACTTGTCGGTAAAGCCAGAACAATTGGTGCTGGAACAGGAATAAGACTTTAAAATTTAAAGGAGACATACGAGACTCTTACGATCTCACCTGGCGTTGGGGCCTGGAGTTGGGTTTGAAGCGGGCAAACCTCTTCTCCACTTCTCCGATGGATGTCGTGATATAAAAGAAGCCCAGGGGCCACAGTGAGCTCAGAAATATTGTCTTGAAAAACTCATATGCCGATGACTGATCGTAGAGATTCAGATGAAAGGAGCTCGAAAAAAGCACGCAACTCTCCAGCAAAGCCGCCCAGACAAAGGGTCTAAGCAGAAGGTCGAAGTTTTGTCTTAGTTTTATCAGGTTCCTGTAGAAACCAAAGAGTAGGAATCTCCGTGTGGGTCCAACTCTATCCTGGATGCCGTAAAAACCATACAATATAAGGACACCCAGGGTGGCCACCACGCACAGGAGAAAGGGCTGGATGCACACGAAGAGCAGTATCGAAAATCTGTTTAAATTTTGAAATATCTTGAAATTCCCGAGTGTATTTCTTCTTAGAGGTACTATACTGACAAAGAGCATTCTAATCGTTGGTAGAATCGTGAAAAACCAATTTATTCTGACCTCCTGGCGGCAGATTTCGAAATATTGATGGTACATCCGGGCGAAATCGTTGAGCACAAGGTGCATCCGATCAGTGCGATATCTGTTCGAGAATTATTCAGAATTCGGTAAAAATTTCAATCAGGTTAGAGAACTAGAGACCTGAAGCTATAGTATATGGCCAAGGTGATGACAAAGTTCTCGTACAATGAGATGGTCAGTACCACTTTATACATGAGGTTGAGGGACCTCATGCTGTTGGGTGCAAAGTCCGACAGTCCCAGGAGGAATTCCCACAGAACGTTTGACAAAAGAAAGAATAGCACCAGAATTAGCCATGGCCTCAGCCAGAATCGGTGCATGGCTGAGACCAGCTTGCTGAGCTTCAGGTTTGGCTCAAAGGCATCCGGCAGCCGCTTGCCTCTAACGCGCTTGTATATGTTGCAACCCGAGAGCGTTGTCAGCACTTGCAACAGCTGCAAAACGCTCGTTAGACAGGACATGGCGCAACTGACTCGCAGGAAAAACGAAACAGCTCAGAGACAGCTCGGAAAACTCCGAAAATGGGCAAAATGGAAATGCGTGACATTGATAAATGACTTCGTTCAGCTGTCCAAATGTTGATCATAAACAAAAACTACTTGATGCATTCAAGAGAAGGGAGTGCGGGTGGGAGTGCCCCAATCATTCCAAGTAACATCGTTTATAAATTATTGGTATTATTGATATTAATAAAATGCGTGCTACTTATGCTTAAATTCTTTTCCATTTTAACGAAGAGTGTATTTCAATGTTTATATTACAAAAAGAAAGAAAATAAGAACTTTTTTAATGTATATAATTATAGAGAGTATAAAAACAATGAACATTTAACTAACTTAACATTTAGCTAACTTATTTCAAAATGTTTAAAATTTGTAAACCCTTTTTTAAGTCTTCATAAAGAGTTTTAAATTTAAAAACTCTTTTACCAAGCAGCTTCCACTTTCCATTCCAACGAAGGGTTCCAAAGAACAAAATGGCGAATGTGCGACTGAGAGCAGCATAACTACAGGAAGCCATTTTTGATAGAGAAAAATACTCTCTGCAAGATCGAAATGGCGGTGGAAAAGAGCGTGAGTGAGAGGACTAAGTCTACGTAGGAAGAAAGTAGCAAAGAAGTTTAAATGACAAAGAAAGGAACAAATTAATGTATGTTATGTCTTCTCTAAAGAAAAACGTAATATAATTAAAGTACTCTCTGCAAGACCATGACACTATAGAAAAAATACCTTCAGACACACCTTCTTATGCGAGCAGCATAATAAATAAATTTAATTAGGAGCACGAAATTCCCCAGTCTACCCCCCACCCGCCTCGTAGAAAAAAAGCAGCTAGGCCCGAAGTTAATTACTTGATTAGCATGCAGACAGGTAGGGGATTCAGGTGAGCTGAGCGCCGGCACTTGGCCGTAAATGAACGAAAACAGTTTACATTTTTAAGTGAGCATTTCCCCCCTCTCAGTACATACATATGTATGTATGTATGTATATACATGTGTAGACTATCCATCCATCCATCCTATCTATTTTTGCATGTGGCTTTGGAAACTACGACCGCAGACATCCCATACACTCTGATTGTGCCCAAAATCGATGTGCGGAGCATCGAGAAGCCGCGACTGAAGGAGTTCATGTTGGAACACTTGGTGCCCGGAAAAGTGTTCGACAGCTACAGCGGGGTGGGCAACAGCAAGGAGGAGGAGGAGTCCTTCGGCAATGGGAACGGACACAAAATCGTTTTCCGTAAATTGGAAAAATCCCACAACAATGTTTGGCTACTCAATGGGCAGCAAATACTCTATAAGCTGCGTATCAATGAGAACCTGATGGCCATTGCAATCGATGGTTATTTGGGCGATAGGAAGTCGCCCTACTCCAAGCGAAATATCCAGGAAACGAACAAGTGAGTACCATCTAAGGACAATGGGCCAAAATGTACTTTAAACTCTTCATAAAAGAGTTAAATAAAGTATTTAAAATAGGGCAACTCCTAATGATTCAATCCTTCAATCTATAAAAACAACATAACATAATTGTTAAAAAATTAAAGTAAACTTTAACTAATTTGTTGAAAAACCACTGTAGAGGCTTTTGCCAAGTTAGTCCTAGTTTGTATGCGGTCAAAAGTGCTCTCATGCGAAATTTATCAGGCGGAAAACAAAGTTTTTGCTGGTCCAACTTTTTCACGTTTCCTCCTTTTGGCCGAGGACACGCAGCGAATCTATGGTCATAATCCCACTTCCAAATGCCATTACCATCTCCTTGAAAGTTTCAAAAAAAGAGTGGCTATTAAACACATTTATAATATATAATCCATATCTTTAATATGAAAATACATATACAGAATATCCTTTGGATACATTTAGCGATTAAGTAACCTATTTTTCACCGTGTACAGTCGCTATAACGACCCCCAGCCACTGGAGCAGCCAAATATAACGAATGCCCACGCCAAGGTGGAGCCCATCATCAAGGAGTCAAAGGCCAGTCCGCTGATGTCCTTCCTGGGCAACATGAAGACTGGGACGAAGGTCTTCCAGCACTTTCTCTCCAAGAGCAATCTGACCCGGATAATGGACGACAACGCGTACACGGTGCTGATCCCGTCTGACAACGCCTTCCAGCGCTGGCATCCCATTGACTGGGGCTTCTATCCGTTCAGCGTGCCGGAGTTTACGGAGTCGGTGCTCCGGAATCACTTCCTGCCCATGCAGCGCCCCCTGCGGCTTGCCGACGTCCGGAACATGGACGAAGTAGTTGTTCACACCCTCGGCGGCGAGGATGTCGTCTTCCATGGCCAGCGTAAGTGGCGGAACATAAATCACATCCGAAAACTCAATTTATGACATGCCTCCGTCTCCACTCAATAGCCACTCCAACCGTGAATAATGTGACCATTATGTCCGACTACCAGCTATCGAACGGCAATCAGGTGTTCATTATCTCCGAGGTGCTCTTTGTCACGGAAGCCGTGGTCTCCAAGCTGCATCAGGTAATTTCAATGACATAATCCATCTTGGGTAAGGATTATAACCATTGTTGTGCTACTCGTTTCCATTGCAGATGCACAAGGATAAAGAGACTCCCCCATTGCTGGCATTCCCTTGGTTTGGAGCCCAGTTCCTGTCGCATTCATTCTTGGCTCTGGAGAGAGATCCTCGATTCTCGCAGATTACCAGGTTTCTTAACAGGGTCCTTTTTGTCGAAAAACCTTTGATACCATTTTCAATTTTTTCCTATTAGATATTTAAACAATGCCGAGATTGCGCCTCACATTTCCGGAGCCAACTACACGTTCTTTGTGCCGGAAGATCGGGCCTTTGAGAAGCTGGGCTTTGACCGACTTTCCGATGAAGTTATGGTGAGTCAAAGATCCAGATAAGGTATAAAATATCCTGCTAAATATCCTGCTTTCTGAAGGGCTCGCAACGAGGAGTTAAAATGCTTTTAAATCACTTTGTGAAGGGTCGTCTCTACAATCGGGACTTGCGCGACAATGAGGTTTTCGAGACGATTGGTGGTGGACACATAAAAATCACCAGGAACCCGGGCAGCAACTACACGAGCGTCAACAACGCCCAGATCACGGAGAGCGAGGTGTTTGTGTACAACCTGGGCACCATGTACTACCTGGACGACATCCTGTACTCCCACATGCTGCGCGACTTTGTGAGCAAGTCGACCAAAACGAGATCCAACCGACACGGCAGCGACTCCGGCGGCGGAGGCTCCCGGAGCACCTCGCGGCCCAGCGATGTGGAGATTGTGCCCAACGAGTTCGAGGGGGAGCATAATGGCGGGGACTACGCCATCCACGGCGAGGACGAGGACTTCGAGGATGAGATCATCACGCCCAAGGCGCTGCCCGTCCAAATCTACGAGTTGCCCAAGTAGAGATCGGAGTGGCTAGAGTCCTGGGTCTCGAGTCCTGACAGTTTCTAATTCTAGAGTCCAGGGAGTGATAAAGTCTCGTTAGTGGAAACCTTATTTGAAAACCTTGAAGCTTTTGGGTTCTGTCGCTTGGATTATTCTCCCGATTATGGAGCGATATATTAAAAATATGTATAATTTTTTTTGTAACTGATCTGCGGGTGGAGTGAGAGAAAAATAGAAAAGGATATGGAGGAGGAGTGGGCGGCGCTTAAAGCGTTTTTGTATAGTTCTGGGCTAATATTTAAAGCATTTCGATAGTCTAGTTTATAGTTACTTGTGTACATTTTAAGTTTAAATAAAACGAACCCAATCGAAACACATTTACAGCATCGACATAAAGTAATAAAGTATTATATGAGACACCTTATCCTAATGGAATTTATCAGCGATTTAGAGAAAGGCTTGTAGACATAGCGACAAATTACAGCCAAAATTAGATACCAATACTCGAATATTACGAATTAGAAGTGAAATTTCAGCAAACTATAAACATACGCGTATGGTATACCAATTAACTCTCATCGGTATTTATGCTACTTTGAGTCTATCCATATTTGAGGGGCATGGCGACTAACATATCGGAAAAATCGATCGGATTAATCGGAATATTTGAGAGATTTATGGGCATTGTGGCAACGGGAGCGGACAGGAGCGTGGCAAGAAATATCTATAAATACGAGTATATTACCGAACAGATATTGTATTTTTTAATTTAATGATATTGATATTTAATGTATCTGTGTATATGAACAAGAAAGCAATGAGAACAAAGCATCCAATTTTATAATAGTTTGTTAAAATAAAAACAAAACCTTCCAGTGAAAAGCTTTCCACAACTTTCGTTGAACTATTTTGGTTTATTATGAATTAGTTAAAGTCGATACACATGTAAGTATGTTCTATAAGTTCTATAATATATGTTGTATGTTGAATGGTTTGGAGTATTGAGTATGCGCTTGAATATTTATATATATAGATGGGTGTAAATAATACCTGTAACTCTAATTGACTTAAACAATAGGTCGCTAATAGAGAGTTCTCTTTAAAGTTTAAATATTATTGTTTCGTTTTAAAGCCGTGACTTTGCAGCTGCCAATATTCAAAGAGATGGAAATATTCGAGTCGGGCAGTGAGACGGGAGACGGATTTTCAAACCATACTCGTATTTCAAATGCATATTGCTTATGGATTCTACGCGGATATGATATGGCTCTTAGGACTATATACTATATAACGCGACATGACACACAAAAGTATTCGTTTCAACTACACAACTACAGAATGCAACATAATATTCGATCTTAATATCAAACTCTTTGCTCTTCTTCAAATGGTTGAAATTTGATTTATATTTTCTCGTGATTTTTTGATTTGGTCGATTCGTTTCGTTTGTGTGAGATCTAATTTCGAAGAGCAGCGCATGCCAAATAATTTTCTAAGATATTCAATTCGTTTTTTAATCGTTTTGTTCGCGGGTGTTGCTGTTTGGGCTCGGGGGGTTGTTTGGACTGCTGCTGGTTGTCTCAGTCTCATTATCACTCAAGTTCACAGGATCCACGGCTTCCTGGTCAACTTCCGGGGTCACAGCCTTCTCCACCGCTGCCCCACCCACTGCTCCCTCCAGCTCCTCGGCCACTTTCGGTTTGAAACTATTGTTCTCCGCATTCAGCTTGTAGTTCTTGAAGGGATCTGGTGATCCAGGAGGCTTCGATTGTTGCTGCTGCTGCTGGGCTTGGGCCGTCTGCCTCTGGAGACGCCTCTGCTGGTTGCTGAAGGTGGGGCTCTCCGACCGGGCCCTCTGAAGCATGGGACGCTGCTGGTGATAGTTGGGATTGGGGTCGTAGTCGCGAGATCGGCCAAACTCAAAGCCGTTCTGCCATTGGACGTGGACGTTTTCATAGGAGGGGTCCTCGTAGCGATAGTTACCCACCACGCCGGCAGCTTGGTTCCTTTTCTCAGCCCCACTCCTCAGGCGACTCAAAGTGCTGTGAAGAGGACGACCGGAACCGCCGTTCTCCCTCCTCCCCATTGTGGACGCCGCGCCACAGCCTCCTGCGCAGGAACCTTGGAATCTGACCATGTCCTGGGGCAGTCCACCCAAACGGGGAGTGCCGTAGGGGTTTGACATCTGCGAGGCCACGGAGGCAGTGTCGCAACTGACGCAGTCACGCGAAAACATAAAGTTGAAGTCGATCACCTGGAAAAGATTCAAAATTTAAAGTCAAATTATATGATAAGGAATTTCGATTCGCACCTTGCAGTCGGGACCTTGGCCTATCCACAATGGCAACCACTTGTTAACCAAGAGCCACTGCAAGCTTGACTTCGAGATGCGGTTCAAAGTGCCATTGGCATCTCCTGAGGTCGAGGCTGTCTTTTTAGCCAGGGTTCCGCTTCGCCCAGCTCCAGTGGCAACACTTTTTTCTGTGGTAGAAGAGAATCCCCCAGTGGATGATCCAGAACTTTCTTTTGTTGCCTTAGATTTCACTTTAGGAATGGCGCCTGTGGGTCGAATGGTGCTGCCGCTGGCGACAGAAGGGACATTTTCCGCTTGCGGTGGCTCTTCCTGGGCTGTTCCGGCGGCCCCTGCAGAGGCAGACCGAGCTGCCCGCTCCATGGATACGTTGGGAGTCAGAGGCGAGTTGTGGGCGGCCAGGGCTCCTGAGGTCTTGTATATGTTTGTCATGCTCTGCGAGTTTTCGCCGTGCAGGCAGCTGAAGAAGCTGGATGCGCTGTTCTTCACAGGCACCTTCACGTTGGCATATTCAACGGGAACCGAGGAGCTGGTACTCCCCACGTATCCCTGACAGTTTGGCACATTGCAGGCACTGGTGGCTGTCGTTCCAGCAACCCCCCCTCCTCCATTTACACCGCCGGTTCCGTTGGCGTTTAGTCGAATGTGGCCCACGGTCCCAAAGTGCGAGTGGCCCAGTACGGCGTAGTGGCCTCCCAAGTTATAGTGGTCTATGTTACCACAGGAGGAGCTTAGGTGCCTCTCGATCCGGCCGATTCCGTGTCCCAGGACGTCCAGGCGCGTGTAGAGTGGCACTCTGTTGGCCGCCGAGGCGCGGTAGAGCGGCTCATCGCGGATTTGCTCGTAGATGTTCTCATACCGCATGGTTCCCGTTCCATAGGGAAGGTTGTAGCCGTCCGTAGACTCCGTATCATCGAAGCTACGTTGCCTCTGGCAGTTGGAACGACTGTTCGAGTACAGAGGAGCGCAGCGGAGTCCGTTTCCGTATCGGTTTGCTAAAAAAAATTGTTGGATTTGAGTACTTTTTCGATTTTTTGAATAAGTAACTCTTACCATTTTGCATGTCAATGCGAAAGTTTCGCCGATAACCGAGGCCCGACCTCACGGCTCTGGGCACATCGTAAGCGGCTGCTGAGCTGGACCCAAGGATTCCGCCCCCTGGGGATGCCCCTCCTCCTGATCGATCGTACAAGTCATTCCTGTAGTTGTTCATGGGCAGTACTCGTGGCGGTTGCTGTTGCTGAGATGGTTGTGGTTGATGTTGCTGCTGTTGTGGTGGTGCTGGCGCAGCTCCTGCTGCTGATTGATTCGCGTTATTGTTACTGCTATTATTGTTGGCATTGGCATTGGCTTCAGTTGGTGCTGGCTGTGGTGGCAGCTGGACTTCCTCGGCATTTGCAGGGGCATTGGCATTCACATTTGCATTCGCAACTGCAGCGTTTTGGTTGCTATTGTTATTACTGCAGTTGTTGCTGGGCTGGCCTATGGGGGCGTATATGTTCTCGTAGTGCGGATGATTTGACTGCTGAGCAGCCGGAGCCGGAGGAGCTGCGGGGGCCTGAGCCGGCGCCAGGTTTCCGTAGATGGCGCCGCCAATGGCACCCTCTACAGTGCCCTCCGCCTGACTGTTCTCATCATCCAACAGTGCGATGGCCAGCGAAGCCGCTTGTCTGTAATCAGATAAATGGATCAGTTACAAAGTCTTGATCAAAATTGGAGACTCTACTCACCGTGCCAATGCACCCTGCTCTTCCATTCACATGGGCTTGTCGATCATGCACACGCCCGCATAGCTGCGCCCGATGGTCATCAGAGCGGGCAGGATGCGCCAGCTGTCGGAGTCCGGGCAGTAGACCTCCACGGAGGCAAGATTTGAAGTACCATCGTCGCCGCCGACCACATACAGGAGGCCGTCGTGGGCCACCACTCCAGCGTTGCGCCGGCAGTATGACATGTCCGCCACCGAACGCCACGAGTTTGTCTCGCAGTCGTACGCCTCCACGGACCTACGCACCATGGGCCCGTCGTGGCCCCCCACGGCGTACAGTATGTTGTTGAGCACCCCCACACCGGCGCCACTGCGTCGTGAACTCATTTCCGCCACCGCCACCCAGGTGTCTGCATCCGGGTTGTAGCGCTCCACGGAGGAGAGGCACTGCCGGGAGAAGCCATCGTAGCCGCCCACGGCGTAGAGGAGGCCATGGACCACGCCCACGCCCACTGAGCTGCGGCGCGTGGACATGGAGGCGATGAACCGCCAGATGTCAGTCTTGGGATCGTACATCTCCGCGCTGGAGAGGCCTGTGGTGCCGTCGAATCCTCCCACGGCATAAATGCATCCGTTCAGGACAGCCACGCCTAGGGTCGACCGCCGGGCCTCCATGTTGCTGCAGTTGGCCCACTGGTCCGTGGTCGGGTCGTAGACATCAACAGTGCGTACGCGGAGGGAGCCGTTGAAGCCTCCGACAGCGTAGACCTTGTCCCCCAGGACACTCAGTCCGGAGCGGCACCTGCGGTTGGGCATCTCGGCCGCCTGGTACCACTTCTCCTCCCTTAGGTCGTACCACTCCACGGAGCGGATGGCCTTCGGGGCCTGGCCGCCGATTACGAGCAGAATCTTGGGCATGCCCACCGGCTTGCGGGGCACAGTGCGGGCCGACTTGGTCTCCGTTGGCAGGAGGTGGTAGGTGAGGGCCTCGATAATCAGATTCTTGCACACCAGGTTGCCCTCGAGCAGCAGCTCCTTGTCGACGCGCTGCGTGATGTACTCCTTGGAGAGGAAGGGCAGCCGCACGTGCTCCATCAGAGCCGAGGTGAACTGCTCCCGCATCGGGACATCGTAGCGCAGCCAGGCGATCACGCACTCGTAGACTCGCTCCTCGTTGGGAACGGAGATCCGGTCGTTGGCTATCAGGCTGATGACCTGCTCGTGGGACAGATTCAGAAACTCATCGAACTGGATCACCTCGCTGCAAAATAAACCCGAAAATAAACATTAAGTATGGGAATTGTTAACCGGTTCAAACATTTTAATTGCTAATTTGCTATTTTACTTAAAATCGAGACATTTGCATGTTTTTTGGTTTGAAAAGTATTATTGATGAGAGGTTCTATGAATTTGTAAACAAATATTGTTCCAAAGTATGGTAAGAGATTAATATTTTTGATTAAACAACCTGTTACCCATTAAATTAGAACGCAATAGAGCCACTTTAAACCAATTCTTGATAAGAATCTTCATTATCTTTGAAAATACAATTATTAGGTAACTGATCTCGTTGAATAATTGCCCTCAGATAATGGGAAATTGTTTGACTTAAACGATAGTGACTAAGCGTCAGCTTTTGCTAAAAATATAAACAAATGAATGATGACTGGAGAAGATTAATTGAATCAAATAATGAGCATGATATCGCAATTCTGTCAAGGCAACTCACTTAAAATGCTGTTCAATGTAGGTCTCCGCGTAGTTGAGGAGCTCTACGCAGGCGTGGAGGTCGGCAAACTCCCGGATGCCCAAGCAGTTGCTGGCGTCCAGCTGGGTTTGCAGGAAGTCGCAGCAGGCGTCCCGGACGTCGGTGAGCTGCAGGAGATTGGCCGCCGTCAGCAGGACTTGCACATTGTCCTCGTTGACCTCCACAGTGGCAGTGTATACATAGTTGATGAGTAGCTCCAGGGCCCGCGCATCGACGCTCTGGAGGGTGATCCTTGCCTGGCGGGACTCCTCGAAGCTGTTGAACATGGCGTAGAAGTAGGGACTGCAGGAGGCCAGGACCATGCGGTGGGCGTGGATCTCCACGTCGTCGGCCACCAGTATCACATCACAGAGCTGTTTTTGTCTGGAAATAGTGAACAATTTTAAAATTTAATCTCTAATCCTATCATGGCCAATTGAATAACTGTTTGTTTACAAATAGTTTCTATATACTTCTCTAACGAAAACAAACAGCATTTCTCCCGAAACAGCATTTCCTGCCAAAAGTAAACAAAAGCCATAAATAGAAATCGAACCCAAAGCTCATAAATAACGATCTACTTAAGGCCTTTTTTCAATATTTCGCCACATTCACTTTCGGCCGAAAAACACGTTTGTTGTAAGTGGCCCAAAGCCGAAAAAGTTTCCATGCCGCCCCAGTAGTTTTCCAGCAAGCCAAGCTTTATGGCGGAAGCGGAATCGAAATTCGACTCGAAATCGCGATGTTTTGTATTTTTTTTTTTTGTCCGACGCCAAGTTCAAGTTCATGGCCTAATGCCAAGCGCCGTATAAAACTCATCATAATAAAAACTAGACAATAATTAATGCGAACGGCCCTGCGACAAAAGCTGGCTGGCTTCGGCAAATATTTTAAACAAATACAAATATTAGGCGAACAAAGCGAACTGCGCAAATATGCGAGACTCTTGAGGGCGATCGTCTCATATTTTCAGCAATTATTTTTCGCATCTTAGCCCAAATGAGCAAAAAGCAAAAGGCCCCTCGAGACGGGGCACCTGTCCAAATGACATTATGGCCATATAATGTGTAGCCTTTGTTTGGGTAGACAATGGAGATATTTTTAAAATAGAGCGGCGGCCAGGTTATATTTACACCACTTTGGGATAGGTCCAATTAGGAGGAGATTCAACTATAAATCCTGGTCTCTGAGGGCAGGACTCTTACTTGCGCATCTCGTTCATCTGGTCGAAGGAGCGGGCGGTGTGCTGCTCGTTGCTGTACTGCCCCACAGTGCCACGGTCCTTGCCGTTGGGCCGCTGGACATGCTTCTGGGAGCTCTCGTCCAGGGAGTTCTGGCTGGCGTAACGCAGCAGGCAGCTGCCCCGGTCCAGGCCCATGCCACTTCCCTCGGCGGCAGGATTCTGTTGCTGCTGCTGCAGCTGTTGCTGTTGCAGGAGGCGTTGTCGCTGTTGCATGACTGCCACGCCCACCGCAGCACCTAGTCCGGGCGGTGGGGCAACAAAGTCCGCCGCCCCCACGGCTCCTCCTGCCTCGTTCTGAAGCTGCTGTTGGGCGTTCTGGCCCTGCTGCGGTTGCTGTCCCTGTGGCTGTTGTTGCTGCTGGTTGCCATTGCTTAAATTACTCATAATACCGATCGTGTATTTGGTCAAAAGCGCACTAAGAGCTATCATTCAGCGGCGAGGGAGCACGCTGTCTGTTCGCGAAATCGGAACTTCACTGTGCGCAAATCGAGTGTTCAGAAAAAGCACCACTTAACAAATAAAACCGATTCAAAATATCTTCTCTATTTTCACGTCGATGTTTATATTTTTATTTATCAGCCGATTGCGTTTTGTTATCGGGAATGAAGAAATATATACTTTATGTATATCGGAATCGAACAAAGAACTGCCAACTGCAGAAAAAAGCAAAAAAAATGGTAGGGACACACTGTTTTTAGCAGTGCTGCCGGATTTTCTAAACAAAACCGTCATTTAAAGTAAAACATTTAAATTGGGAGACAATTGGAGAACTTACGAAGAATATGTTTGCAAATATATAAAGTAAGACATTTATTATTATTACTTGTTTCCAAAAAACGTTGGTTTTCAACGTCTCAGGCACCTAAATGTAAAAAAGATGTACTCATTTTGTGCATCAAAACACTTAAAAAAAAGTTATAGTGAGTAGTTTCTCAAGGCATTCCTCTTCCGATTTAAGAAGAATCCTTCAGAACTTTGAGAAACCCAAGCCCCAGGATTAAAAACACCATTCAAACTTTAGCTAATATCTTTATGAACTTTATTTGTTTGGCTTTATATTTGTATGTTTCTTTAGATATTTTGATTTGGGAATATTGACACTCATGCACATCAACATCTCGGATATGTCAAATAGGTTTTGAAACAACTGCCTATTGAATGTTTACGAATAACAGCAACCACCTAGGTAGGAATACATGATTTATAATTTCAGTATAATAATATAGCTATTAGCTAGTGTGTGGGGTTCTATTTACAATGGTTTACATTTGTATAATAGGTTTGTGTGATATAAAAACAAAGCACTTTGAATAAATAAATATTTGTATAAATAGGTGAAATTACAATTGGAAATTTGGCTAATGAGAGTTTTACACTAACTAGGCTGTAATAGTAATACTTTAAATATTTACACATAATTTAGATTCAATACATTAAAATAAATACAACGAAATATTACAAAAATACTTTGGGGGGAAGGGGAAAACTAAAATGCTTGATTGTTGGCTTTTCTTTTTGTAATACTTATCATTGAAGGAGAGAGGGGTTTTGTTTTTAATAATACTTAGTTTATAGTACAATTATCTAGATGCGATTTTGATTTCTACTTTCCAGACACCCGCCAACAAGGGTGTCTTCACTCCAAGTGGCTCCAAATATCCGGATATAGGATGCCACTGCTGGTTTTGTTTTTAGGGCTTTTGCAGCTCATGCTTAGGTTTCTTTATGGTGGCGGCACACACAATGCACTGGGATTGTCTCGAGTTGAGTTTTGGTTTCTATGGTTGATCCTGTGGCTTCATCAGGTCACCGACTGGTAACAGTTCAGATTGGCCGACATCCTGCCGAGGACGGCTGCCATTCGGTTAGGCAGTCGGCTGAGCTGCTCCTGCAGATTGGAGGAGGACTTGGCTCTGGTGGAGGCGTGCTGCTGCTGTTGTTGTTGCTGCTGCAGCTGGGCCACCACCTCGGCATGCTGGACATAGGAGACCCGTATGTTCACGCCCTCGTCATCCTCGTCCTCATCCTCGCTATGGCTCTCCACGTCCTCGTAGTAGGCGAAGCCCACCTGCTGCTCCTCCCGCTATACGTCCCCATAGTAGGGCACCGGGGTGTTCTGGTCGCAGGGCTTCACGCGCAGCTTCTGCTTGTAGTGGTACTCCTTGAGGTAGCTCTTCAGCCGACCTGGCAGCTCCAGCTGGTTGATTCCATCGTAGTTCGTATTCGAGACGATAGTGGCCCGGGCCAGCTGCTGCAGGGAGAAGGTCTGACGCCGGTGCAGGGGCATGGTGAGGCAGGGCTCGAAGAACATCACGCAGGCGGGGTCCTTATAGTGCTCCAGCAGGCCTGTCACCGTGGGCGCCGTGAAAACGCATGGATCGTGGCAGTCAAAGCTGTAAGGATATTGGAAATCGTTAGTAAATGTTTAAGAGATTTCCTGGAATGGCATGCTCACCTGAACTTGTGACCACTCTGCTCAATACGGGCGTGCAGAGATCTGCCGTACTTGCGGAATGTGACCGAGAAGAGGAACTCCTCCTGCGCGGAGTCGCGCAGCAGGAACGTGCCCTCCGGCTTGCCCTCGAGCAGATGCTCTGCCTCATAGCGATCCATCTTGCCCCAGTAGAAGCTGCTGTTCGTGATCTTTTCGAGATCGGGAACCAAACAGTGCATAAAGTCGATCTGCGAATGAACGGTCATGTTGCGGGACGTGGACGATGCTGCGGCTACTCCGATTCCGTTGTTGCCCGGAACGGCTACCGTCAGGGGGCGTGGCTGAGGCGGAGTGAGGGGCGTTTGCTGGGCGACTGGCTCTGTGACCACGGTGACCCGGCCGTTGGGGGACTCCACGACAAAGCGCGGCGACGTAATCCTGATGATCACCTGGTGGTGGCTCGCATCCGGCACGGCCACCGAGTTGCGCTTCCGCTGGCTCTGCAATCTCTGGCTCTGGCCGGCACAAGAGGAGCTGCCAGTGGCAGACCCCAAGGTGGCCGGGGTGGAGCGGCGATCTACATTGCGGGACTTGCGCGCCACCGAAGCTGCCGCCGCATTGGCTTCCTTCTTGTGTGAGTTGGAGGAGTTGCTTCCTCCCGATGTGGGCAGCATGTCTCTGAGTCCCCTAAAGGCATCCCGGCACTTGCACTTGCAGCAGCGCCTCTTGGAACCGGAGGAGGTGGTGGGGGCCGAACCGGCGACCGCGGATGAGACTGTGGCTCCCATGGACAAGGCTTTGCTGCTGCGACTCCGACAGCAACTGTTGCTGGAACTGTTTCTGCTTGCTGTTTTTTTTTGGAAGATATAATTTTATGATGAGTTTTGGATATTTTTCAATATGTTTGTTTTTTTATTTTGTGCACAGAAAAAACTTTAAATATTTTGTTAAATGCCTTTTTTTTTAATTTATATTTGTTTTTAAACACTAACTGTCTGTTTGCATGAAACTTTTGTGTAATTTAAATGATTTATCTGATGTGTTTCCATCACACTTCCGAGTATATTTCGGATGCACAGCTGATTTGCAAAAGTATCTCAAAGATACTAAAATATCAGGTAGTCGAGATACTTGAGATTTATTTTAAACACTTCAACTAAACACTTTAAAAGGCATTTAAACTCGATAATTCAAGTGGTTGTGAAATTAAATTTGTCTTGGTCACTGAACACACAGGGCGTATGATTCATTTTATCATCGATTTTATATTTTTGAGGATCCACCTTGATGTTAAATGAAATGTTTAGGGATGCGAATCTTTTTTCTCTGCACTGGGTTTTGAATAGAGCTGAGTATTTCTCTATTTATCTAAGATTTAAATGGATATTTGCCCACCTTGCTTGCTGGTGAGTTGCGTTCCCGACGACAACATGCCGCTGACTGGCAGCGACTCGAGCACCTCGCAGTACTCAACGACTTCGGACTCGTGTGGCCCGCTGCTGCGTCGCCGTCGGAGCAGCGACTCATCCACCACATCGTCGTCGTCGTCGTCGTCGGCGTTGTGGACGGCGTCGGGTGTGGGTTTGGGGTTGTTGCTGTTCCCGTCATGCAATTGCAGAGTACTAATCGCCGCGCCGACGCTTCCCGCTAAATTGTTATTATTCACGGACTGTCTCTCGGTTTTTGGCGCTTCCGTTGAACTGCCGGCAGTTCGATTTGGCACCACCCCGACTGCGACCCCGTATCCAACTTCAACCACGCCCACATTCACAATCTGGGCATTTGCATTTAGCGTGTCCGTAGACAATGAGGCGGCACCTTCCGTCTGCCAGACCTGGTCGGCCGTCGCTGGCTCCACCGAACCCTCCTCTATCACCAGCCGCTCCTCGGGGAGCGAGGCACCTGCGTTGCCGTTCTCCATCTTGGCCAGCTGAATCTTGATGATGATCTGACGCACTTCCGTCGGCGAGCTGCTGTCGAGGATCTCTTCCGCTTGAAGCTGCTCCTCGCCCAGGCTAACTGAATCGAGTTCTTTGATGACGGCGCTGGGGTATCTGGTTCGGGTTCTGGTCTGGTTCTGGCTATTGGCTCCTGCAATTGGCCTGCTAAAGTGATGACCCATTGGAAGCTCTAAACGGGACAGTAAATTCCCCTAGGGTTTCTGAAATGGGTGGGAAAAAAACCAAGAAAGTTAGTTAATGATTCTTATATTTCTACATTAGTGCTAATGTAATCGAATTATTTACAATATGAGCTCATCTATAGGTAACCTCCCGGCCATTAGGTAACGGAATCCACTCCCTTGTCACCCGATTTCTATTGACTGACCAAGTTAGCAGATTTCCGTTTCAATATTGGATCTCCCCGCAGCATTTCGCCACATCCAGAAATAGAGTCACTGGCCGAGAACGAGTTTTTTTTTTTCTGCGGCGTGTGAAGTGACTGGATGTCTTGACCTACAGCAAAGAGTCATCACTTGGTGGGGGCTTCACTAGAGCAAATTTTAATTACAGAGCCAGACACTAAAAGAGTTGCAGGGTATAAGTGGCAAAGGGACCCACTCGGCGGTCAAATGAGCAATTAAATGCAACTGTGCCTAAGTACTGATTAATGGGACTCCCTCCGTCCCAGGGCAACATCTCCCCCACGAACTGAGTCACTTGGGCGTGGAGGAACGGATCCCATCAGGCAGATGATTACGAGATGGGGATAACGATAAACAATGGCGCATTCCAATCCCACGCATCACGCATCAGTTGCCCCCAAGACGAGCAAGTACGTCCTATTTTTAGACACCTCATCCGCGGAGAGACTAGCTGATGAAATCAATGCTCAAGTACACAGCACGTCAAACACACATATGGGGCAAATCATGTGACTATCGGGTCAACCTTGCAGGTTATCTGGGAGGGAAATTGGAAGGAAGGCCACTATCATCGCCCTGCGAGCCCCATTGATAAGTTCCATTGAATTCGAGGGGCCCGTCTTTTCCGCTCCGCCCAGCTCGTCTACCGGATGGAGCGGTTTGTTCGTCTGAGTAATGCTTTTACTGGCGAATCCTTATCGTACACCCACATACCCAGATGTGTCATCTAGTGCCTGGTGTTCGAATTGAAACTGCGACATGAAGTTCTGTGTAATGTGGAGGGCCATGACAACAGGGCCAGAGACGCTGACGAAAAGCACAGGTTACCCATGAGTCATCCGCAATGGTAGGAATTCTTGGTAGTTACCCGAAATTGGACCAATGAGCAATAGATTTGCGGTTTTTTTTTCATTCTCCAGTTGGCCAATGACAAAGCCGTTCTGTCATTAATTTCCTGATAAAAGTATGTGATCTAACTATATCCGTTTCCCTAGAAATCTACAAGTAATTTGGAAGGATCCGGAGTCCGATTTATTATCACTAGCTTTGGGTAATTGAAAACCCATGGGCCATAAAGCATAAATATTTTTCCATAGTAAATTATTTGTGTTTACTTCGCAACCAATAGAAATGGGAATCGGGTAATGGGAGGCCTTTAATAAAATATTGTTTATCGCTACAGTTCGATGAACATTACCACGAATTGGAGAAATTTAATCAAGGGGCCTTAATCGGAGACTTTGTTTATCAGTTCTGAGAATGTTCAGAATCTCGCCAATTTGCAGAACCCCGCAGAATTCCATATAGATTTGAATTGGATTTCAGAGGAAAGGGGTCGTACATAAACATTATCACTTTCCCCGAGGGAGGAGGTCTATGCATGTACGTAGTGCCACTTATCACCATACTCTGTGACCTCCGAGCGGCAACAACCCTGGGCGCTTTCCGTGGAATTCCCTTGTGTTAATCACCAAACGAGCAATATGTGTACGGGTTTGTTTGAAAACCTAATCAAACACTCGAACAACAAGTCCGAGTACTCGAATATCGTCGTCGAACCATTGTCGAACAATCGAGGCAATTAACAGCGCATATATATTTTCACAAATTTCCCCAAAAATGGTGGGGAAAACATTAAAGCCACTTCCCGGAAATTTGAACCGACCCATAACCCATAAACGGTAAACAGTCAAAAATTGCAGCTTTTTAACCAGAATCAAAAATAATGAATTAAGTGGTTTAGCTGGAAAAACGTCCATATGCAAGATATATCTATTCAAATGGATGGAAGGGGGGGTCGATTATATGATAGACCCCAGCGAATTCAATTTGTATTCACCGTTGGCTGGCTAACGGTAATTTGCACACACTAATGGATACAGATACTTGGATAGTTTTAGAACGACGGGCTTCGTGCCGCACGTGCTGCATCGATCAATCGCATTCGAATCATACGATTTAATCAATGAATGAGCGAGTGAGAGTGAGTAATCAATATATGACATGATCGTTCGCATTTAACTTCTGATAATTACTAATTTTCCCCTAACCGAGAGTGAGTCTCCTGGCTGGCAAGGTCTTTTTATGATCGCACCTTAACGACTCTGATGAAATACAAAGCACACAACAGAGAAGAGTGACTTGAACTCGAGATTCGATTCCAGATTCCAAGAGACCCCCGCATGAGACGACGGCCAGCTAACAGATTTTTTCAATGGAAATACAAAACTCAAGCCGGGTTTCGGAAGAGAAATATATGGTACAAAGTACACTGAGAAAAACCAGAGACAAGCAGTCTGCCGAATACCCTTATCGCAAGATAAGAAGCCTTCTGTCTTTCCCTCAGTGCTTCGGGAGGCAGTTTAGGTAGTCAAAGGCGATCATGAGTCACAAAATGAGTCTCGTCCCGGACCCGTCTAAAGGTTCAAAGCCGAATCCCTGTCCCTGTCCCTGTCCCGAGCCATGTGCATTTTTGAGGGGTCTTCGAGGGCTCGTCCTGCCCCGACAGCTCCTCACCTTTGTTTGCTTAAGGGTTTCGGCTGTTGCCAAGCCAAGTCAGTCCCGACCGACGACGGAGCAGCTGAAGTTTTCTGCGTTGCTGCAGACAATGCGAAATTTCGTCAGAAATCCAAATGCGGATAATGATCTAATACATAACTTGTTCGGGGTAAAAATGTTGATAAATGTTGCTGGGCCGGCATGGGATGGGAGAAAGAAAGCGGCCAGCCACTCCAACTGGCTTGAATAGCAAATAGGGGACTCTACCAATAGCTAGGGGGGATTTACCCTCTATGAAACGAATGCGAAAATTATTCAAATCGAAAATACGGAAAATATGGAGCACATTCGAAGTTGAAAACTATTTTTAGAAAATGTTTTAATTGAGGCTATGGGAATGTTTGCCATAATGAGCTCATACTGGTGGTAACTGGTTTTTTTTTTTTAACTCCTCCTCTCTCCATCTCCAACTAAAAACAATCCACTCTTATTATCGGTAAGTGAATAATTTTTAGACATGGACCGCGCCCCGTCAAGGTCCGTTATTAAAAAATCATTTGGAGAACCCGGGACCCCCGAGCCCGGTACTTCAAATGACTTTTTGTAACCTTCCCACCGACTTGGCCGGCTTAGCTGGCCTGGCCTACTGTACGGCTGTGTGTGTGTGTGAGCGGGTATTATGTTTTACGCAGAAATTGTCACAACAAAACAGCAGCACGAATTGCGGTCAACGGGGCGTATGGGGAATGGCATGTGGGCAAGTGCAAAAAAAAAAAAGTAAGACAAGATGGTCGAAGATGGCAGTACTCTTAAAAATTTGTTATATTTTCATTTCCGGCGAAAACCAAATAAATTTGGTCAGAAAAGGCCTCCCATTCAAATCGGCCATGCTAACATTATGGTCACGATTTTTCCATAAAATCTACCAAAATGATATTTACGATGTGCCAAAAAATATGAAAAAACAAGCATACCCTGTTGCCAAGTGAAGGAGCCGAGTTCGATGAGAAGAAACCCCAACAATGGGGGGGCAGGCGTAGGATTTTAAAGCGAATTCAATTACTTTTTGTTGTAGCCGACGACGTCGCTTCTTTTTTCTCTCGTTTCTGGCTTTTTTGTTTCCATTTTGTTTTGCATTTACTGGGAATTCGCAAATGAAGTTCGCTTGAAAATAAAATCACATGCAAAGCGGAGCAGTAAAGTGCCAAAGAGGGACAGGGGAGGTGGTAGTGGGTCTCGGGCTGGGGCCATCCTGAGAAAGTGTATTTTATTTTGATATATTTTTTCGCAGGAAAATTGAAATGAGATTTATTTATTACGCTTTGGGTTCAGATTCGCAATGTAGCCCATTCATTGGGCTACACAAGAAAAAGTGATAAATAAACAAACGCTTCTGGAATTCATACTTTATGCGGAACTTTAATTAGCATTTCCAGTAAAATCGGTGCGAGCACGAGCTATATACAATATACTCTTAAAAATGTATATGGGTTCGCAGCCAAAAAGTTCGTGACTGATTATGTTCCGCAAGATCTTAAAGGGGGACTAGTGGAGGTAGTATCTCCATTGACGTAAGAAATTATTTTGTTTATATTACGGGCGCTCTCTCTCTCTCTCGAATACTGTTATCAAAAGGTGGAAAGAGAGTCCCATACCAACCAACACTACACCCACTACATACAAAGATAGGTGCTGATTATCTAGGCCCCGAAAACGATAATAATGAAAATAATAATATTAACATTAAATGTGAAAAGGGGCGATTTCTTGGAAATTCGCACACAGCGCAAAAGGCTCTCCATGATAAATCCGTCATACACACATTGGTGGAAAAATTCCTGGAAAATATGCACACGGTACTCACATGTTTGGTGAAGTCATGGAGTTTTATGTATGTCTGTCCGGGTGTCCCGGGTGTCGGGGTCGGTCTGAGTGAGTGTGCTGTTTTCTGATTAAACGAAAGCACTAACACAAATTCAACTTAATTCGCCCCGGGTCCGGGTTAGCCCGAATGTTTTCTGTTTTCTATTTATGCTGGTCAAAAAAATACGACAAAAAAAAAAGATGGTTTCCCTAGATACTTTTGTGCTAGTGGATTCCTTTTGTTTGGGTTAAGCTGAAATTATGACCATAAGCTGCCAGAACTTTTGTTACGGAGTAGTAAACGGCATACGAGATTTGTTTTGGTAGCCACTTTGTGATATCATAATCGTATCATCGGGCGAGTGATAGTCACTCCCCGAAAGATAACTCGAATTCACAAATGAAGGAGACAAGGTTTTTGAACCTATCACAAAGTTGATTTAGAATGGAAATTTCAAGCGAAAAAGATAGTTACGAGGCAACGGGACAGGTCTACAAGAATAATGGGAATTCCAAGGATAGATAAAAAATTTGGAACTTCACTTTGCACTTCCTCGCCTGTATAATCGTTTTCAAGGGTCAAGTCATACGATAAACGGCAGCAATCCATTTCTCTTTTTTAAAGTTTTAAACCGTAAACCCACCTTTCAATTGAGGTAGGTTTTGGACTTCTACGCGTTCAGTATACCTGCGTTTGACTTCAAGACTATTTGTCGACTGAGTCGAAATGGTCAAGAAACTTTTAATATATTTACTGATACTGACTTGTAAATATGATTAAATAAAGGTGCCTTAATTTTAGCGATTACGGAATTTGATAGCGAAAGAACTAAGACGACCTTTACGTAGACGGGCTCACAATCAGCGTTCAGCAGGCTGCCAGATTATAGGAGCTTCTATAAAAATTCATTGATAAATTACTACGAACCGCAAAATCAACACACTGGCCAGGGAACAACAACCGCACCACTCCGCCTACCACCCACTTCTCCCAGGGCAAAGATACAGACACACGAGCACCCGCTTATCAAACGAAACGTTTGCAAAGTTGTATCGAAACAAAATTCTAAGAACAATCAAAAGCATTTCCACAGAAAAGCAAATATGTAGGTAAGCATGGTATGGGGCTGATTCGGGGGGAGCATGCGGCTTAGATAAGAAGACCAGGAGTCGGGGGTAAGGTCAAGAGATATTACTATTGTGATTGTTATTGCTCATAACTTTGCTTGTTCGACAAACAAACCGTGTGCATACTGCGTTTCGAAATTCGGCCACAAATAGAAAATTTACATAAGCCAGGCTTGAACTGGTTTTTTTTCGAAGTAACTGGCTTTTGTTACCAACAATAATCGTGATAACGAAAAGATATATAAGCCGACGAGGATCATATCGTATAGATTAGAAAATTCGCTCAAGCTATTTCCGGAGGTTTTACTAGTTTTCAATGGAAAATACGAACACCACTTATAATTACTGCCAATTAGTATTTACGATTAGATGTAATTACAGGGGAATCCGATGTAACAACTGTAAATATGGTAGAGGGTGAGAGTGTTTTTCCGTAAATTGCAATTCTTTATAAAACATCTCATTCTGCAGCTGTCCCACCCCCTCCGACCATCCTTTGGAAGCCCACTCGAGATCCACTCTCGTCTCGCACACACACAATTGTGTGTTTTGCCCACATTTCACTTTTGGCATTGCGTTTTCAATTGAAAAAATTCACGCGAACAATTAACAATAAACGAACAAAATCAAATTTCCAGCGAAAAATCTCATCGAAAAAAAGGAAAACAAACAACAATGGCATGAAAGAGATGAAAGAGGAGGCAGTAGTGTGGGTCGGGGTGGAATTGGAAGGCCAATAGTCTACCTTTGTGAGAGCATTTCTATGAGGCGGAGTGGCAGTGGGAGAATATGTATGGCAGATGGGCAGACAATTTGGCAAGATCACTCTCTTTTTCCAGCTGCTATCCTACTTTGGCTTACTGAGAAGAGCCAATTAAGCAGACAGCTAGCCCCCTTTCCGATGCACTTATCCTGCTCAAAACTGTTTCACATGAAAAGCTATTAAAAAAAATTGAAAACGCTCTCAAGTTTAATACGAAAATTCAAGGAAATGAGCGGAAGAAGATGGTATGGTAGAAGCGGGTTTTACCAAGAATAATCAAAAAAAAAAGTCGACACACACATACTTGAACGCATTACAAACGAAGTTAATAACACCTTTTCTTATGAAGGGTAACAGAGCCCGATGTTCGGATGTTCCTCACTTCCCCTCCCACCCACCGGTTTTCCTGCTATTTTAGTTGTTGTTGTACGGCTTCGGCCGAATTGAGCGGCTACACCTTTAGCAAGAAGCCATGGCCAACAGAGCTGTGTTTTTGTATGGGTGAGAGGACTGCAAGTACAGTGGGACCTCTTGGGGTGAGGAATTTTTTTTCAAAATGTACTTGGATTTTCCAAGATTTTTTATAGATTTTTTATTTATTCGCAGCTACAACTACAAAGAAATTAAGCTGCCAATGTAAGACTTTCCGCTTAGCGGGTATCCACTGTATCAGCATCTGCTTGTTTCCGAACCTGTATCTGTGTGAGGCCAGCTTCAGCCAGGCTTGCGGTGTTAAATGTTTGCAGCAGCAGCAGCAGCATTCATTCAATAGCCCGAACCACGAACAACACCAACAGCAACAGCTGCCAACATCATCAGCAGCAACTCTCACACACACTCCGCTGCCCTCGTTTGGCTCGCGTGTGGTGGTGTATCTGTGAGTACGAGTATCTTTGTATCTGCCTCTGGCTGGCTCGTTCGCTTGGGCTGTCTGTCACTTCTCAGAAATCGGTCTAAATTAGAAAATGCGTTTCTGGGAATTTCGTATCGCTCTTTTGGGCTCACACAGAGACTACAGTGAAAATATACACGACATTATTACATTACGACAAATATTATTTTCAAGATAAATATAATATTGTATAAATGTATATATATTTTTTTCCCGGAATGCCACTGCTAATAAATTTATCAATGGCCTTTCACGACAATATTTTTATGGGCAAACAAAAGTAAAGTGCAAACGGCAACTATCTTTCATTAAATTTATGCAAACACAAACGGTTTCAGGGAATCCAATTTAAGCAATCAAGAAATATATATTGCCCCAACCTAAGCCCCCCATTTCACTTTGATTTTGTATCTTTTTCTTTTGACATTTTTGCAATTATTTACCTGCCCTCTGCTATTTTCAGTGCTCCGGTTACTT
The DNA here is from genome assembly GCA_018150405.1 of Drosophila varians. Classification (NCBI taxonomy): domain Eukaryota; kingdom Metazoa; phylum Arthropoda; class Insecta; order Diptera; family Drosophilidae; genus Drosophila; species Drosophila varians. The sequence continues at coordinate 6,425,551 of JAECWK010000125.1, forward strand.
TTAGCTATTTGGCGATTTAGCTATTTTGGCTATTAAGCATATTTTAGTTTGATTTCCCAATCTGCTGCTCACAGTATTTGGGTTTTCTTTAAAATTTGTTGTTGGGACGACACACACAGATATTAAAAACACACACACACACTGTTATTGCACTTTTTTTTTTTGTAATTCCAAGATTTTATTTGCACTCGACGGATTGTCTTCTCGCTAATGTGCGATTTCATCCATTTATGCAATTTAGACAATTTTCCCCTCGACGAAACCACGCACGGAACGGAAGTAACTTGTATCTTTAAGATTGAGTATCCGTTGTACCTATAACGCGTCCGAATCGCTGTGGTGAAAAATTGATTGTGGGTGTTTACACATGGCGTAAAGAAAGAAAACCCCGATAGTTATCGATAAGACAAGAGCTGCCATATTTGGCAAAGTGCAATCGCTTTTGGAATTGAACTTAAATTCGATAGCGATAACTATTTCCTCGATTAACCCGCCAAATTCGAATATTTCCCTTATCGAAAAAGAATAAATACACTACGTCAGGCTAAAAAGTCACCGGATAACTTGGACAATATTTGCTAGCTTTCAGACTATATTTGATCATTCGCAAAATAAATATCCTGATAACGTACAAAAGATACGTTAAATAATAGGGACACATTTTGAAGAACTAATCTCAGCGGGCGACTTTCCACCCACCGCGATCTCCAGATAGTAAATATGTCCAAATGCATATCTGGAGAGGCCGGATAGAACGTCTCCTCTAATCCGACTTAGTCAGTGTCAAGCAAGCAAGCAATCAAGTCGTGACAATCTTCCCCGCCGTCCACTATCACTGCAGTGGCCTAATTCAATTAAAATTAAAACGCAGATCTACGCCACCGAGTGAAATTGCCCCACATTCCCGGCAATTATTGTAGGTCGTGCGTGGGTAGATACGTCTTAATCTTCGTCTCAATCGCTATCATGCAATCGGATCCATCGGATCTGGGAGCCGCCGCCGTCGAAGAATCCATTCCCATGCACCGATCCACGTCCATGCCCGTGAAACCGAAGCCTCTGGAGCAAAAGCCCCTGCTCCGCTCTTCGGAAAAGGAGACTGTCAACGCAGCGGACTACTATCCGGAAAGTCCAGGCTTTGTGAGACGTAGAAAGTCCAAGGCCAGTCCCGGAGATCAACTGGAAACTCGTAGCGAACAAAAGTAAAGATATCCTTGGTCGTTTCCGATCGTTTAATGAACCCTTTGAACTATTAAAGTTTGTAACCAAAATTTATGTCTGCTTCAGCTTTCCCTGCACCCATGACTGGGCAGGCAGCACCATAGAGCTTACTCCGGATGTGGGCACATCCTCCGATGGCATCCGGCGCACTTTGCACCGGGTGATGGAGAAGAATGGCAAAGAGAACGTCGTTTTTCGCAGGATTCCGGAAAAGTCCTGGCGCTATATGAGCGACCTAGTCACTACCTTGGTAAGATCAATGTTTGGGCAAAAGAAACCGCCACCGAGTGCCACCAATACCACCCATACCGACAAATTGTCGGTGTCGGATTTGTACAAAATAACGCCAAGCATTCAGAGGAAACTGGACGAGCTGGCCCACGAACCACCGCTCCCGAGTCATCCTTTGCCGAAGCCTAATCCCGGCCAGAGCGAGCCCGTTACGTTCAGCATTTAGCTCGTTAATACATTAACCAAACCATGACCCCTAAAAATACTCATACATATTAATAAATACGAAATTAACCTACCCATAACTACTTTCATTGCTAAACTGGGATACATTCCAAGTTAAACTGGGATCCTTTCCTCTCGCACAGATGGAGCTGGACTGGAAGTATATGCTGACCCTTTTCCTGGGCAGCTACTTCCTCAGCTGGCTGCTCTTCGCCGCCCTCTGTTACGTGGTGGCCTACTCCCACGGCGACTTCATCTTCGACCCTTTAACGGGAGCCAGAATGGGCGAGGGAGGAAAGCCCTGCATCTACGGAGTGAGAGGCTGGGTGGCCATGATTATATATTCGGTGGAGACGCAGACCACGCTGGGATTTGGCGAGAAGTACGCTAGCGAGGAGTGCCCAGAGACGATCTTCCTGTTCGTCATCCAAATGATGAGTGCCGCCCTCATCGAGGGGTGCATGGTGAGTGTGATCTACGCGAAGACGGCTCGCCCGGCCAGGCAAATGACCAAGCTCAAGTTTAGTGACAAGGCAGTGGTAAGTTTTTGGATTGATTTCCCGAGGATTACCCTTGAAAAGCTATCACCAATAGATATGTTATCGCGACGGGCAACTATGTTTGCTTTTCCGGGTGTGCGATCCCCGGGAGCAGCAGTCCATTGAGTCCAAGATTCGAGTCTACATGATCGTGGATAAGCGGTGAGTCACAGTCGCATTTTTTGGGGATTGTCTGGATGTGACGTAGTCAAACCATGCTCTTCATGTCGTTATAATCCCCTTAAAAGATAAAAGATTCCATCTTATCTCTATCCCATGGCAGCACGCGCGAGGGCGAGATAGTAAAAACGCACACGGAGTTGAAGCTGGAGGGGAATGGGGAGCAGATGATCGTGTGGCCGGAGGTTGTTTGCCATGTCATTGACAAGTCGAGTCCTCTGTTCCAGTTCACCACCGCCAAGCTCTTCAATGCCGCCCAATTCGAGCTGTACGTATCCATTGTGGGCACCTCTCCGGCCACGGCCCAGATGACCGAGGCCAAGACATCCTACTTGCCCAGGGAGATATTCTGGGGCCAGCGGTTCGTCAACATCATTCACTACGACGCCCAAAACGAGAGATACATGGTGGACTACGAGAACTTCAACAGGACTATTTCCGTAGACATGCAACCGAGCGAGTATCTAAAACTTGAATACAGAAAGTAGACAGAGTTAACAATATCCTTTTTCACAACATTTATTACAAGGTTTATAAATAACATAGAATTTATCACTGAAGAGCAAAATAAATACTTTCTTGCGGAGGGCATTTTATAACAAATTATTTTCAAAGCTCTGCAATAACCAATAATTTTTAAAAGCCATTAAACGAAGCTCCTTTTAGCGAACTTGACAAATCATAAACTGGAATCATTTTAAAATTATTCTTCGCAGGACTCGGTTTTCTCGCGTTCCTTGTAAAACTTTAGTTCCGCCCTCAGCATTTCGTTTTCGGTCTGCAAACGGCAGAACTCACGCATGAAGCTATCACCTCTCAGGAGTAGGTCCAGGGCATCACGGATGTCCTGCGAGTTGTCCATATGCCGCTTTGATACCTCGTTCATCTGATTGATGATGTTCCTCCTGTTCCAGTCGCACATATAAGACATCTCCTGTTGGAGGAAGACGCGCATGTCGTCGACATGCTCCCGCAGATCGCTAAACTCCTTTCGGAAATCGCTTTCCATTTGAGAGGACAATCCGCTCGAAGATTTGGCCAGCAACTGCTGCGGCTTCAGCAGCGGATTAGAAGATTGCGGGGTGACACTTTCAATGCGCGGAGTGCTGTTCCGACTGGCGGGGAGCATGCGCAGCCGGCGCTGCAGTTCGGCGTCCGCAGGGAGAGGATTCTCTTTGTCGCTGCCCGTGCCAGTGCTGCTCGCCGCGGAGTAATTGGCCGACTGCTCCTCCATGTGCTCGTCTGTCTCGGTGATTTTCATGAGCTTCACCTCTGCGGAGATGTTGCTGCGATCCTTGAGCGGTCCGCTAAGTGTTTCTGCGAGGATTTTAAAAACTTAAATGTATCCAGTAATGTTGGGAAAGGCTATGCTGACTAGCTTTGAAACACACTTACGTTGAAGGGACTCCACTGTGGAATTGTTTCCTGAGTTGTCTGACGAGTTGAGAACCGATCCGCCTGCGAGGCTCTGACGGTGAAGAGTTTCGTTCACACTATACTTGCGGTTAAGGGTATCCCAATCAAAGCTGTCTCTTTGGGAGGGGACTAAACGGGTAGACATGCGATCCAAACTCCTCGGCCCCTGGTTGTCCAGAAAGTCGCAGAAGGAATCCCGTTGCGGTCGCGTGGTGATTGAAGTGCTTACCCCATATCCCATGTGGGCCATGTTGTTCAGCTGCTGCTGGGTGCTTAGAAGGTTGGCGGCAATAGATTTCCGCAGTTCGTCGCTATGGGCACGCTCCACACGCGGTGTTTCCATTGGCACTCCCATCATGTTACCTGAGCCATTTAGGCTGCCGTTCTGAAGGTTGTCTTCGCTGGGAACCGGCACAAACGCCACTCTGGTCACGGCACCTTCATGGACGCTCTTCACTGCCAACGGAGCCTTCGTGCTCCTCATGTCGTAGGCTATTAATTCGCCCTTTAGGTTCCCAGCACAGAAGTACGTCCCACACTCGCTAAGAGCAACAGTGGACAACGGATGAGAGAATCCCAGTCGATCCGAGGATGCCTGGACCCGATTCTTTCGAATGTCAAATATGTTGATCTTGCAGTCAAAGCCCACGCTGACCAGCAGGTTGGGCAAGGCTGCGCACATACTGATGTCCCGGCAAGGAGCGGTGTGGGCATCTGCGTTGAAGATCTTGCGCTTGCTCTGCACATCGTAGACGTAAACGGCCCCTTTATACGAGGCAATCGAGAGCTGGAATCGTTTGCTGGGATGGAAGCGCACTAGCGTGGATCTGGTAAGAAAGAATTGGATACAGTTTTGGTCCTTGTTATAGATTCTGCCACTCACTCGCTATCCATTGAGAAGGTATTCATCTTCTGCTTTGTTTTGGTCCCAAAAATACTGATGGATCCGCCTTCGCGAACGGCGGCTATGTACTCATCGGAGCAGTTGTAGTCCATGTAGAGGACCGTAGTGCGCTGCGGGTCCGCTGGAAACCTGTGGATCAGCTGGGCGGTTCGGAAGTTGTAGAGCTTCACGCTCCCGCTCTGGCCCACGGCGATCTCGTCTGGAGCTTGCTTAGCGCAGGCCACGCAGTAGGCATTATCTATGGTCAGCTTGCGGACCCGTTGGATCTCAGGAGCTGGCAAGAGATGGTATTTAAGAGGGTCAAGAGACTACAGAAATCTGCCCACCTCTCTCCTCCTTTTCCCTAATCCGCATCACCGCCAAACCCGCCATCTTATCCACCTCCACGAAGACCCGTCGCTGGCCATTGAACTGAAAATCCGTGGATTCGCCACTCGAGTGCACAAACTCAGACTTTGTCTCCAAATCGGCAAAGTCGGACAGCACGGTCTTCTTGGACGTGGATATTAAATGCATTTTTCCTATGTAATTAAATTGTATTCAAATTTCAAATTTTAGAGGGAACGCTGCTTGTTGTTGCGTCTAGAGATGCAACAGACCCGATGAAAGTTCGATAAAATCTTCCAGTGTTGCCTGAGTAAACAAGCAATTCAAAATATTTATATGTAGTTCAAAAAATACTTTTCTTTATATTTAAACTTCAAAGTAAATACTATGTTAATAAGTTTATTTTGATCAAGCTACCTTCTCATTTGACTTATCTTTCAATATTCACAATATGTTCAGTTTATTTTATCCCCAATCAAACGGGTAAAGCATCAGCATCCAAATAAAGTGCTCAATTCAATGATTTACAAATTATAAGTTTGGAATTAAGTTGAAATAAAGCTGGGGCGAAGTAGGAACTTCAAAAGGTCCTTTGGAAGGTGCCGCAAACGCAGTAGGAGTGGTCACACTAATCATTCACAGAAAGCGCTGTCACTAGCAAGAAGAAGACTACCCAATCACCTGCAAAAAAAGGAGAGTAATTGCCGAGAAATGTTAAAAAACTAATAGTCCGGCTGTTTGGCGTTGAAATGATTCTGGACGACCAGTAGGAGCATTTAGTGATCATTTCCCCTAATCGCCTTCGCTAACACGGGAATCTGGAGCCGTGAATAGGGACAAGGCAAGCCATCGAATTGTGACACACACACAGAGTCCACACACAAACGCAAATACGGCGTAGAAAGTAGAAGCAACAAAAACAACGAGGAGCGGAGGCTATCACCTGCTGGAAAAATGGAGGCGGACGGGCTAACAAACGAACAGACCGAGAAGGTGCTTCAGTTCCAGGATCTCACCGGAATCGAGGACATGAACGTGTGCCGCGACGTTCTTATCAGACACCAATGGGATCTCGAGGTACAACGAGGGCAAACATATGTTACCAGTTCTACTTGTCCTACTCTGGCCTAAGGATATACTTCTAGCTTTTTAATATATTTGGTATTCCCTGTAGGTGGCTTTCCAGGAGCAACTGAACATCCGCGAAGGACGCCCCACCATGTTCGCCACATCGACAGACGTGCGAGCGCCAGCTGTGATCAACGACCGCTTCCTGCAGCAAGTGTTCTCCGCCAACATGCCCGGCGGCCGGACAATGAGCCGTGTGCCCAGCGGCCCCATTCCCCGCAGTTTCACGGGACTTCTTGGGTATGTGATCAACTTCGTCTTTCAGTACTTCTACTCGACACTATCAAATATCGTGAGTGCATTCATCAATCTGGGCGGTGGGAATGAGCCGCGACTGATCACGGATCCCCTCGGGGATGTGATGAAGTTCATCCGGGAGTACTATGAACGTTACCCGGAGCACCCTGTCTTTTATCAGGGCACTTATGCCCAGGCCCTGAACGATGCCAAGCAGGAGCTTCGCTTCTTGATCGTTTACCTACACAAGGATCCCGCCAAGAACCCCGATGTTGACTCGTTCTGCCGGGAGACTCTCTCCAACAGATCAGTTATCGACTATATCAACACACACACCCTCTTGTGGGGCTGTGACGTGGCCACCCCGGAGGGTTACCGTGTTATGCAGTCCATTACAGTGCGCAGCTATCCACTGATGGTGATGATTAGCCTGAGGGGGAATCGCATGATGATAGTGGGCCGCTTCGAGGGCGACTGTACGCCGGAGGAGTTGCTACGCCGCCTGCAGTCCGTGGTGGCGGCCAATGAAGTCTGGCTAAGTCAGGCGCGCGCCGACCGGCTGGAAAGAAACTTTACGCAGACTCTGAGGCGTCAGCAGGACGAGGCCTACGAGCAGAGCCTGCTGGCCGACGAGGAGAAGGAGCGCCAGCGGCAGCGAGAGCGGGATGCTGTTCGACAGGCGCAGGAGGCGGAAGAGCAAGCCAAACGGGACGTGGAGCTGCGCAAGGAGGAGATAGCTCGGCAGAAAATCGAGCTGGCGTCGCTGGTGCCATCCGAACCGGCGGCTGATGCTGTGGGAGCCATTGCCGTTGTCTTCAAGCTTCCGAGCGGGACGCGATTAGAGCGACGCTTTAACCAAACGGATTCTGTGCAGGTAAGATAAATGAATTCAACTTAAATGTGTGTTACTATATTAGGCTCGCTTATGCAGGATGTTTATCATTATCTCTTCTGCCATCCTGATTCGCCGGATGAGTTCGAGATCACAACGAATTTCCCCAAGCGCGTACTCTACTCGAAAGCTGACGTGGACGCCGCTGAGGGCGCCGCCAACGAGACGCTAAACAAGAGCCTCCAGGACATGGGACTGAAGAACCGGGAGGTGCTATTTGTCAACGACCTGGAGGCGTAACCGTAGACAAGTACTCTTGACCAGACCACCACCACCTATACCACATAAAAGCATCGTCTTGTTAACCAGCTGCAGCGCATTACCAAAACTTGAACCAAGTTTTAAGTAGTCGTAGTCAACGTCCAAGTCGGAGGATGAACGGAAACGGATAAGGAAACAGAAGAAACAATTCCTAATTTAAACATGAACAGTAATATAATTAATTGTTTAACAATTCTTAGTTTGATTTTCTTGTAATCTATTCCCTATACACGCCACCCATTTATTCCACTTAACTCGCCACACTCAAACATAAGTTTAAATCTTTTGCAGATCAATTTGCGAACACCACATTTAAGTTTTTTAATACTTTGCATAAGACTCTTTGTTATTTTAGCTATAACTTTACTTCCGCGTTAGCCAAAATAGAAGCAGATCTTATTGTTTGACAATGATTTGAGGATAATCTGGATATGGTCGAATTGAATAAACTGAAGTTATAGTTATTAATTTCTAATGCAAAACCTTAAAATCTTTGATTTTATTACAATCTTATTATTATATTTACTAATGAGTAATAGTATATATTTGTTACGAGAGTTTCAATTAATGAATCCACCCGCACGCTTTACGAGTACTGGGTAGCAGGTGTGGCAACGCTAGAAGCTTTTTTATCGATAGTTTCAAATTTTAATATTTCTGTTTTTTAAGGATAAATACAATAAATGTAACATATCAATTTCGATTTTATTTTGATAATCAATTTAAAAACGCCAGTAATAATATATTTTTCCAATAACAAAAGATATCTCGTGGCCAAAATCGTCGTGAATCACACGCCCATCCCGAATTTCCCACAGCCATTTGCTGACTAACAAATTCTGAAATCCTACAATTTGTGAAAACCCGAGTTTACGCTGGAATTTCTAGGTGCGGAAAAGTTTAGTGATAACGAGGAATCCTACGACTGGATAACCACTGACGAGAGGACCCTCTTGCTGCCCAAGAAAAGTCGCAAATCCGAAAGCTCTGGCTTGCGGCCGAAGATTCGGCAACTGACTTCTAATTTCTTGAACGTGGAGGAAGTCCGGAACATAGCACGCGGACTACGTCAGCCCCTTTACCAGAAGCTATCCCAGGAAGACAACGATCTAAAGAAACAGTCAAGGAAGCAAAAGACCATGTCGGCACCATCGACTTCATCCGTTGGGGATGCTGCGGCCGCTCTTTCGGGCAATCTTCAGCTGCCGCCACTCCGTACCCTGGATGACTTCATTCTTGGATCGGCACGCTTCCAGCTGCCCAATCTCAAGGATTTCGATAAGTGGGGCAACCGGGTGGTAAAGAACTTGCTCTACTACCAAACGAACTACTTTCTGCTCTTCCTGACCATCTACGTCCTGATGATTGTCTTCAATCCGGCCAAGATTATCAGTGGCCTGATTGTCCAGGCCCTGGTCATAGCCGTGATCTGGCAGTTCTTCAGTGGAAAGTCCAAGTCGAACTTCATTGCCAGTCGCTTGACCGGCGGAAATGCAAATGCCGCGGAGCAGAACGCCCAGCAGAAGTGGTACATCCTGGCGGGTGCTCTCCTGGGAGGATATCTTTTCCTCCACCTAATCAGCGCTGTGCTGCTGACGGCCTTCACCCTTTTGCTGCCCATCTCTGTGACCTTTATCCATGCCTCCCTACGACTGCGAAACATCAAAAACAAACTGGCCAATACCATCGAGAGCTTTGCTCCTTCCACGCCCATGGGATCCCTGTTGGATGCCTTGAATGTCCGGGCCGACGGAGTGCTCAATTAGGATGATTCTAATGCCTGTTGAACCAATTTGATGTCACGTTTTTTCGCCAAAATACCCTTGTTGATCTTTGCAAATTCGCCGTATTATTGTATTCAATTAGATCTTTATTTTTGTAACAAACTATGATTTTATTACTCAGCTCAGCTATTACGATTATCAATAAAGTTTCCCCGGAAATCTGTGGTTTTGAAATCATTTTGTAGATATATAATACAAGTTTGTTACACATTTTTGTCAAATGTGGTCCATGTTATATACAAATTAAGTCAGTAATCGTAGTTTAAAACAAACGTTTTTTAGGGAATTAAGAAACACTTTTTAAAATCCATAACATAGGCGGGTGATGGAACATGTTAGCTAACAGTAGTGCTATATAGCTAAGTTAGCCAAAAAATGGCTAAAATGCCAAAGCTGTAACAACGTTAACAGAGAGCAATCGGTATATCGGTTGAATTTATCGAACTCTTCGCGGTCACCTGGCTCACCTGCCTCACCTGGATTTTTGAGAGTCCGAAAGAGCGCAACGTAGACAGAGGGCTCAAATGTCGTTTAAAAGCATCAACAACTCAAAAATTTTTTCTGTCGAAAAAAAAACTTCGGACGGGAAAACTGCGCGGTTTTAGCGGACGACGCTCGCGTGCGTTGACGACAACACCTGAGAAGCAGCATTAAAAAACGGTGGTTCTTGTTATTTGTTCGTTTAGAAAAGCGGGGAGGTGAGAAGAATTGAAAAGAAAAGAACGAGGCGAAAGAAAGCCGACTTAAAACATACAAGTCAGCCAGAAAGGTGGCCAGAAAAGGAGAGAACGAGGCGAAGACAGGTAAAGGAATATACGAAGTAGCAGCTTACAGTTACTTTTAATGTTTGGAATTAAAACTAAAACAATGCTCGAGTGATCCCAAGCCCTAAAAATGTTGAGTCGTAAAAGATTGGGATACCAAAAAACCAGTTAAAATGCCAGACGAATGATCGGGCTCGTGCTAATTAGAAAAAGAATGTGCCAAGTGAGAGGATCATATCGAAATAGTATCTATGAAATGCGTGTGTAAGTGTGTGTAATAGTGTAAATGTAGTGTGTAAATGTAATACCTTTAGTATCGGCCTATCAGTGGGAAAATGCGGTCAATTAGAATAATATACATGGCCAGTGCAGAATTAGTGGTTGTGTGTGTGATGAATTGGTGAATGAATTGGACAAAAGCATTGAAAATCAATACGAAACCTGCCGCCGCTCCCAGTTTATATATCCACGCACGCACACCTGCAAACTCTACCTGTGTGTCGCGGCTTGGATACATTTCTATCTGTGTATCTGTGTGTCGTAAAAATATCAACAGCACCGGAGAGGAAAACAGGTGGAAAGAAAGCTTAAAAAATGCGGTCGGTCAAAAAGTAAAGTTGCTATTAAAGCCGACCAGGGGGAGAGGAACCAGGGGGACGAGTAGAAACAGAGAGACCCGGAGACAAATATCCGAGTTACCTTTTCAAGCCGCACTCACACTGGCAAGCCGGACAGGTAGACAGGTAGCCCGGTTACCTGTGCGCAAAAGGGACGGCCATAGCGACACATCGCCTGTTGCTGGAGTGTCACTCTCACCAACCTCCTCCTCTAAGCCCCCTCGTAAGCTGGTTTCCCACCCGAGAACAAAAGTATTTGTTGTCTTTTCTGTTGTTTTGTCTGTTTTGTCATTTGCCTCGTAAACGGAAAAGTATTCAACAGATAAAAACAAGAGAGCCAAGCACTATCTAAATTTGTCCTGTCCCCTGTCCCCATAAAATATTTGAAAAACTAATTCCCATCTCGAACCGAAGACAAATGGATCCACCGCCAGCTGTCCCCTTATCAGGCCTTAATTAATTATCTCCCCCTGAATGGACGAAATTTTTAACTAAGCCCCCTGATTAAAGCGTAAAGTGTAACGCACTTTCCAAGTCAGCCCAGTCCGGTAATGTTTATCTCGTTTCGACATTCCTCTTTGGGGCTGCTGCAGATCTCTCGAATTCCTCATTCATGATGCAATCCATAAAATCCATAAACGAAAACAAAAAATGAAACTCAGGGGTGTAGTGGGTCAGTGGTTTCTTTACTATTTTCTATTTTATTTGCACTTTGTTATGTTGGTTTACCGTGATTTCGTTTAAACAAGATCGTTTGCCCGATATGCACTCGGCTGACCCCCTCGCCAATTTCTCTTTCACCAGTTACAGTGGGACGTGGATAGTTGTTAACTATAAAGAAAAGCAAACTTTAAAAAGATCAGACCAGGTCCTTACAAAAAAGGATATTGAATATAGTCTCAAGATTTCCGATCGATAGGATACAGTTCTATAGCTTTACAATTGAAAGACTACACAGAAACCAAATGAAGTTAGTAAGTACAAATAGTATCTTTTAAGTTGATAATTAAATTATTTACATTCCACTGTAGCCCCCCTGTGCTAGACGCCGCTGTCTAAGCCCAGCCTTAACTGTCACTTGAGCCGAGGGAGCGGCTGAACTAGTGTCTGGCAAGTATTAGTGAGTAGGGGAGATAGAGAGAGATACCAAGCTGGTGTTTGCAAATCCCAGCTCAAGAGTATGTATGCTTTTCGCAGGTGTGTTCGCCTTGTTGGGCAAGGGAAGGTGGGCAGGGGCGACTGGCGCGATTTTTGAATTCCAATGCTGATCCGAGCCAACAACGAAATGTTAAAGTTTGAGAATAATTGCGGCCATACCTGTATGTGTTTTAAGCTATCGCTAGTGGAAGTGGAAGTGTGGAATGCGGCCTGAGTCAGACTCTGGGACGATTGACTGTCGAGGGGGGACTGGCAAGGAGAGGAACCCCATCTCAGTTGCACTCGAGATGTACAAAATAATGATTTAACACACATTTTGTAAGATTCATTATCCATTATATCCGGTATTTGAGAGATCGCACACCAACCAAGTCTAGAGAAACCCAATTTGGCAGGCAGACTTTAATGGAAAACACACACCCAGAGGCGTGACATGGCTAACTTTACACACACGCGACCAATCTTAAGCATTCGTTGTTCTGGTTAAACGTGTCTCTTAAAAGGTCGCCGTGGATTCATATTAAGCTAATACTTTTTCCATTTTCAGGGCCAGCAGGCAAAGGTTTAAGCCTGCGACAGGACCACAGAGACCATGGTGAATCATCACTCAAATGGAGGCGGAAGTGCCGGAAACAGCAGCGGAAGCCTTAGAGGTGGGGGCGGAGCCCACGGAGGAGGAGACTACTCCGGCGATGACCGCAGTGGCGGGGGCGAGGAGCGGGAAAGGCTGGAAGGTGATCTCCATGATAAGCCCACATATCTTCTGGAGCACCTGGCCACATTTACAGTGAACAAGGAGTCCGGCATTGTGTATCCAGCTGATGGTATGCGGCGACTGCTGCAGCTGGAGAAGACCACAGGGATTTGGTCACAGAAGATGCAACTCTGCCTGGACTACCAGTGGGTACTAATCATGGACTACGAGACAGGGGTAAGAATCTATACCAATCCTCCAAGCATTTGAAGCTAAATAGTATTTTTATCTATCCCGTAGAACATAATTGAACGCTTCCCAGCATCTCTGGTCCAAGAACCGACAGCCTTTACCTCCAACGACGCCATGGAGCTTTACAACAATATTCTCGTCTTTATTGTATCGGGAGGCGGTGGTTCCCGCTCCGAGATGCATATATTCCAGGTAATAATCCCTCCTTAATTGTTTTTTTTTAGACAGAATAATTATAAATTCCTTATTTGCAGTCACAAAGTGTGTCCGCCGTCCATTTAGTTGAGGACTTGAAGCAGCTGCGCAGCGGCAAGATGATAACGCAACAGCGAGGGGCCACGCCCACACAATCCGGCGGAGCAGCCTCCAGCATGGCCATGATGATGAGCAAGACCTCGTCGTCGTCGTCGCACAGCAGGGTGGAGCTGCACCAGCACAGGGAGCAACGCGGAGAGCGCGATAGGGATCGGGAAAGGGAACGAGAGCGGGAGCGAGAGAGTCACCACCACATGCACCAGCGGACCAGCGTGGAGCAGTATGGCATGCGGGCTGGGATCGGAGTTTCCCCAGACGACGTGGCTCACTTGGTCGGCGAAACAGACTCCGAGCACGGCGGGATCGGGGGCGTGGGAGCCGAGCGGGATGAGACGAGCTCCACCTCCAGTGAGAAATACGAGCGGGATGTTGCCGTACTAAACCACTGCTTTGATGACATCGAGAAGTTCATAGCACGACTGCAACATGCGGCCGCTGCTTCCAGGGAGCTAGAGCGTCGTCGCCGCAATCGAAAGTCAAAGAAAAGGGACCCCGGAGAGGGATTACTTACGCTGCGGACGCGTCCGCCCCATGAGAAGGAGTTCGTGGACATTTTCGCCAAGTTTAAGCTGTCGTTCAACCTGCTGGCCAAGCTTAAGGCACACATCCACGATCCCAACGCCCCGGAACTGGTGCATTTCCTCTTCACTCCGCTAGCTCTGATTGTGGAGGCCTCCAGCGATACCTACTACGAGTCGCAGCTTCCGGCGCGAGTGGTGAATCCCTTGCTCACCCGGGAGGCCATCAACCTGCTCATTAACTGTGTCACCAGCAAGGAGACCGAGCTGTGGCGCTCACTTGGTGATGCTTGGGTTATCCCCCGAGATCAATGGAAGGATGACGTGGGTTCCTATCATCCGGTGTTCCTCGATGGCTGGTCGCCGGACTATATGATCAACGACGAGCTAGAACCCCCTCCAAACTCGCCTCCGGCTCATGTCAGCAAGCGCAGGCTGGAGGTGCAAGCTGGCTCCGGGTTGAACGGACGCGGCGGAGGTGGTTACGATGAATACGACACGGGAAACGGCATGAATCATGGAATGACCATGGGCATTGAGAAGTACACCATCCATCACGGAAACGACGGAATGAGAGATCGGGAACGCGAAAGGGATAGAGAGCGGGCGGGAGCGATCAGCGCCTCTGACTTCAACACCCGCAGCGAGTTATCCTTCGACTCGATTGAAGGGAGAGGTGGAGCAACGGGGCATGGACACGGGCATGGGCCTGGACCAGGGCCCACACTCAGCGCTATCACAGCTGGTCTACAGAATCTGCACACTCGCGATTCCAGCGGAGGCAATGGATATGGGGGAACTGGGGGAGCGGGGGGCCCGTCATCGGAGCTAGGTGGCGCTGTCAGAGGAGCGGCGAATATCAGCGATGACCAGATGCTCGAATCCTGGCTGGAGGATCTACAGGCGTCGGGCGCCAAGATTGTGCTGGTCACTTATCCTCGAACAGCAAACAACGACAAGGAACTGAGTGTGATGCGAGGCGAATACTTGGAGGTATGATGTCCCTGTTTACGATTCTATGACTGTATTACATGATTGGTTATCTGAATAGATCCTTGATGACACGCGCAAGTGGTGGAAGGCGCGCAACATGCGGGGACAGGTGGCCCATGTGCCGCACACGATCGTGACGCCCTTCAATTACGGCGATGGAGACGGAGCCCAGTTCTACGGGCAACAGCAGCCCCCGGCTGGTCTGGGTTCGACCAAGAAAACGCGACCAGGGGTTCGTATCCTTGCAGTTTTCTTACATCCATGACTTGACTTATATTTTCCTGTTTAATTAGGATAGTTCCGGTCTTGAACAGCGCTCTCCAGACCCCACCGACATGATGCGCAGCAAACACCTGGGAAAGAAGGGCGAGTTCCGATACTTCTAGGATTGGGATTGCTATACGATTACCATATACATATTCGCATCCATACACATACGCATGTATTCCGTAGTGAGAATGTAGCATTAGAAAATGCGGCCTCAACTGCTCCGTCCCTGTCCCGATTCGCTTGAATGGGATCCGATACTTTGCACTTGCTAGCCGGAGTCCAAGCTAAAAGTAACCATAAGACTAACCTAAGTTGAGCTCCGGATCGGAGATCGTAGAATGCTAACGACGATGAGAATGAAGATGGGGAGACGATGGCAATAAATTGTTTTAATAAAAGTATATCCAAAGGATCCGCAAAGAGATTTTGTTAATTTAAGATTTACAGAAAGGACGAAACGATTCACGGAAAGGAAGAGCTGATTTTCTTTATTTGGATGCTCACAAGAAGAAGTAACTGGTGCTCAATAGGGTGATCAAAGACCAACGATTCAATAAAGCGCGTTCTACTAGATCTGATTCAAAATCCCATCAGATAATGGAGAGCTTCTCCACACGGGCCAAGAGTGGGGAGTCCGAGTGGTACTCCAGGCTCCTAACGGCAAAGTCGCCCACGTCGTTGCTGAAACATTTGAGCGTGGAAATGGAGAACGGTCGTCCTGGGAAGTTGTAGTAAGTGAAGTACTGCCCGTTGACGGCGATCAGGAAGGCCCGGTCTCCGAGTCCAAAGGCGATCTTAAAGAGCTTGCCCCGAACAAACGGAAACTCGCCCTCAGTCTCCTCATCATCAGGGGCAAAGCTGAAAGCAAATAAGGACTCGATGAATTTTTTTGCAAGACCCCATAGCCTCGCTACAGTACCTGTTGTCATCCCTTTGATAGCTCCGTGAGACCGTGGTGCGATCGAAGTTAACGTGGAAACGGAGCACAGTTCGACCAGTATCGTTGCATTGGAAGCAGATGGAGAACTCCGATGTGGGCGGACCCTTGGCAATGCACTCCATGGCCACCACGGTGCCTGTTTCGTATCTTCTTGGGACGTCGCTCTGGAAGGCCACTTTGTCCGGGCACATGAGGGTGCGCGGGAAGACCAGGGGGAAGAGCATGCGGTGGTGGAACTGGGTGATCTTCTCAAAGTCCCCGTAGGCCCTTACGAAGTTGATCTGCTTGGGAAACTTGACAAACTCAAAGGACCCGTACAACTGGTCGTTCACGTAAATCTCGAAGCAGCGTTGCAAAACGGCCACCCGAAATGTGAAGCTCTGACCCGGCTGGAGTGGATTCTTGGGCCCGTCGCTCTTCCAGTTCTTGGAGATCTCCTCCTGCTGCCAGCCCTCACCCGGCTGGAACATGCTGCGGATGATCTGGCCCTCGCGGAAGTTGGCCTCGATCTTGAGAAACACGGTTTCACTTTCATTATGGGCGTTCACATTGTCCGTGAGGTCGAAAGAGATTCTGCTCGGGATTGGGATTGGTATTGGTTGAGTGTCTCTCTAAAGGATTCGTTATCCGACTTTTACTTGGTACTTTAAAGGAATTCACGTTTAGTTTCTAAAAGTCTTGGATTGCTCATGGGAGAGTTAAAAAAAAGAATTAAATAGTTTATTTAAATAGAGATTCAATTTATCCTTTCTATTCGTCCTTTATTGTTTTGAGTTGGAAAAAAGGACATGTTCATCCAATAAAGATTATTCCCTGTCCTGAATTTATTGACTTTCTCTTGACTTTTCCAATTGAATCTTTGTATATCCAAGACTTTATTTCTTATATATCTGTTTAATAATGATCCAGAATTAATCATTTTATAATTTATTATAATTTTTTAAGTTTTTAGACGCAACGTTTTTAAAAAATCTGCATATTTCCTCAAGTACCAAGTTGGAAAGTCGAAAAGTATTGCCTACTTATTGGGATGCGGCTTGACGCGACCGCTGACGATTAAAACATGTCCGAAGGGAACCTCCGTTAGGACCTTTGCCTTCCACACGTTCATCACGACTCGCGGCTCCACTGCAACTGACTTGGAGATTCCGAATCCGTATCCGAATCCGCTGAGGGCGACTCCGGCGGCGCCGTTTTATGCGCCCTTATGCTAATAGATTCGCCATCCGTCGCTTTCCTCGTTCATTTGTTGTGATTATGTAAAGCGGGTGAAATGAGGAATTACCTGCAGCCGCATGCAAACTTGACATGGACGTGGACGTAGATGTGGATGTGGACGTGGTAAGGTTGCCACCGACTCCCTCCCACACAACCCGTTCAATCGAATCCCATATAAATCCGTGGCAACCCCCGGATCCGACCCACTGAACCTCGCGCCATGACGGGGAGAACCTTGCGCGTTTATTTATTTGATTCAATCCTTGCCTTTGTAACCCATAACTGTCATCCTCGAGTTCTTTTCACGGTTGCTGTCACGCCCCCAACTGCCGACTGCCCATTTGTTGCTAGTTACCTGGCTACACTGCGACAAAATGGGTTTTTCTAACTAATTCTAATTTGAAAATTTACTTTCCAAGATGGTTATACCTTTTTTTTCGAATGTCCAAGGACCTCTTTGAGAATTATGCATTTTTGAGAAACCTTCAAGGATATTTTCTCCCTGTGCTCTCCATCTTAGCCTCCATTGTTGTTGCGTGTCTTGGGCGAAATAAAACAAGGCAACAACAATTGATTCCCTGTCTAAAGTTTTTGCATTTGCAGTAAAGTGCGACTTGGGGCTGGCTGGGCCAGGAGCTGTAGCTGTAGCTGGAGCTGGAGCTGGAGCTGTAGCTATAGCTGGAGCACTTCTCCCAGCCCCAGACCCAGTTCGGGTAATTCATTTCTTTTGACGTACTTTGGCATATTCGCTGAAGTTCTGTCTCCGTCTCTGTCTGCGTCTACACCTTTCGCTCCACGTCCACATCCAAATCAATGACATCTCCTCAGGGTTCCCAAGTCCTCGTCCTGCCACTGGAAGGCCTGGGAGAAAGTGAAAGTATTCTACGGAAACTATTTGAGCGAAAAATAAGAATAGAACCTCCTGATACACTCTCCAGGACGACTACGTGGCCTCCAGGGTGTCGCACTTAGGCGAGGTTCACTGTCGGTGTCGGTTGCACCTGATCGAAATGGGGTCCAAGTCTTTGGCTTAATTCGACTTGACTCAGCCAGGCTCTTTGCTGGATTGCGTTTCACCTTGGAGCTCCAGAGTGCCTGGCTTTGCCTGCTACGAATGGCAAATCGCTAATTGGTTAGTTATGGCCACTGACAATCCAATCCATCAATCGTCAGCGCCTGGCTGAAGGATGACCTTGTCAACTCCTGCCTCCCTGCCTCCCTACCTCCGTACCTCCCACCACCTACCACCTACCTCCACCTGCCGCCTGACCTCCAGCCATCGACCCTTCAGATCCCTTGCAGACCATTTCCAAACAGAACTAATGAAGTAATCGTGTCGATTTCAACTTTAATTTCCGCTTGTCACTCCCAACTGATAACCGAAAGCAAGTGGAGCAAGTGTGAGCAAGGTTTGTGTACGTTGCACAATTATCAGTTTCGTTTTTGGTTTTGGTTGGAAGGAGGTGGGTGCCACGTTGTCCCTACCCGGCTACCCCCCTGAGGCATATTCCACCTGGTGATTCTCGCCGGGCGGGGTCTTATCTCGTTCCCAACTCAGTTTCCCCCCAAACCGTATCGAATCCGTTCGAGGCAAACGACGACACGTCTACAGAAATCAGATTTTACGGTCGCGGGACTGGCGACGTCGGATCCGCAAATCGTACAAGCAATATAATGATAATGGTTTTACGACCTCCCGATGTGGACTCCTCGTACGGGTGGCTCCCCGAGCCCAGAGCCCAGAACCAGCAAGCGAAAGGCAAACGGAAGCCGAATATGCCAGCGATCGGTAATCAGCCGGCTTGATTATGGGTTCCCTATCTTAGGTGGCGTCTTTTATTTTTTTTTTTGGGCTAGGAGAGAGTGCCATTATCGGGTCGATCCGATTCTCCAGAAATGTGCCACTTTATCAAATGGGTTTGTGTTTCCCCGATTCAGGTGCTCAGATTTTTCGCCTCAGATCCTCACCTGCCTTGTCTGATGACGTGTTAGTTCCATTTTGTGCCTAGCTGAGGGACACACTTCCTGGAGGATGTGGAACCGAACCGATCTCCACCACGTGGCGTTTGCAACGGACATGAAAATAACTTAAGCCAAACGAACAAACTTCTAGCATTGCGATCACAGTTTGCATCCCCTTGGCCCAAGTAATTCGCTGCCCCTCGGATCGGTGGGGTCTCGGATCTCGGAAACTTTGCTTACACGTAGGCACTGATCGGAGGGATATCTGTACACACATATAGGGGGTATTTGGAGTGGTCTCTGGGCCAGCACTATATGCACTTGTCGCGTCTCGGAACGTAACTGAATTGTCGGATTTGACGGGGAAGTTTAAAACGTCAGCTCCCGATGGCCGATGGCAGGGCCCACGAAGTCGTCGATCGCCGTCGATATCTCACCTGTACAGGTGCGAAGGAGGAAGACCCTCTCGCTCTCTCTCTGCCCTCCAGTAGCAGCACCAGCTCCAGCTGCCAGTGCCTGTATGTGACAGGGAGAGCCGCAAAACAATATGAAATATTGAACGCATAAATGTGGAGCAAAAGTGGCTAATATTTTTTAGATAGCACACCACAACCCGAGGCACCTGACTCTCAGGTGAGTGTGGCAGAGTATGTGCCTGCCATGTTTGTATTGGCCATTAAATACGACTGTCGACGTAGCCACGGACCGAAAAGAAAATGAAATGGAAATGGAGATGGAGGTGGAGGTGGCGGTGCAAGTGGTTGCCGCACAATTTGTCTCAATAGATTCTGTCGTGGCTGTCGTTATCAGTACAAGTGGGTGGATGGTGCGGGTGCCGAAGGCAAAGCAACCCGGCCAGGCGCATCCAAACAACCCCACACACAAGGGGATAACCTAATAGCTCCCACTACGATTCAGGCCACTATTAACCAAGTTTGACTTTATTACTTTTCTGGTTATGCCAGTAATTATGGTTTGGGTTTCTCAGGGAATCCATAAAGATAGGAAACTATTCAAGTGGCCTGGAGTGTTACCCGTCAAGTATTTGCTTGATGGGCGACCGATCTCCCTGCCCTGCCACGTCTGGCATTGTCCCCCTGGGATCTCCCACCCCAAGGCGAGAAAACTCATCATTTCTTTTGATGTTTAGCACGATCCACGACCCCGACTCCTTTAGACCCGATTTGGGGATGTCCAGACGACTAATTAGGTAAATGTGTTTGCTCTAATGTTGCTCTCCTTGGGAGATACAACACCTCATCCTCCTCCTCCCTATGAGTGATAACAGAGAAGGTGAACATCTACATCGTTCGAGCATTTAGGTGATTGGGATGGCAACAAAGTGGTTGGGCCCAAGGACCCTCCACCCCACCCTCTTGTTTGCTCAGCTCCGATCATTGTTTGGAGTGGGAACAGAAAAAGCGAACGTACACCCCATTTTTCTTCGGCATTCCCATTCCCATTCTCAATTCAATTTCCAGCCCGGTCATGTGTGCGTGTGTACATTTGGACTGTGTTTATTCAGCTTGGTAACCGAGACACACAATACGGGTTATATATGTCATCTATATCAGTTGGCCAAGCCATGAGTTGCACGAGTTCCGTGGAAATAACCTAAAGATCGGCGGTCTGGGACTTCTTGGTGGCCTCGATCACATTCTGCATGACCAGATCGTACAGGTTGCCCTCCTCCTCAATGTTGGGCTTGTCCTTCGCCTCCTGGAGGCTCTCCAGCTCCTTTCTGTAATTCTCGAGGGCCTGCTGAAGGAGTTTCTCCACTGGGGAGTAGGTGGAGCGGGACCTTAAACGAGCCTTGGCTATATCCAGGGCCTGAAAGGGAAACTTTAAAGTTAATGCTTCTTCCTTAATAGGGGATTCCCCCTACCTTTAAGGTATTCGTGTTCCTCAACAAAGCCTCTTCGTAGGACAAAACCTTGGGAGCAGGTGGATTAAGAGATGTCTCAGCAAGTCTTTCATTTTGTCTTTCCAGCTTCAGTTCCTCGGCTTGCCTAGAGATTCGATTAGTTGTTATTAATATTCAAACTAAATAAATCGCTCACACTTTCTCCAGTTTCTGGTCGATTTCCGCCTCGAGGGCCAGGTATTTGTCGTTTATCTCCTTGATTAGATCCATTGTGCGTCCTTGCCAAAGGAATTGTAAATAAAATTGTAAACAAATGAGTTGCCGGGCAACGGTAATTTGTTGTAAAAGAAAATACTTCCGGTCTGAAAGTATAATTCAAAGCGAATTTGGAGTTGCCAGATGGTTAAAAAATGATTGCACGTAACCCATGAGACCCAAGGGTCTCAATGAATGTTTAAGATTAGGAAATGGCTTCAAGTCTTGTCCTACAAACGGTTTTGGTAACCATAAAGTAAGAACCTAAATAAATATATTTTAAAAATGTATAACACTTAATATTCTCACATAAAAAACGCTCTAAAGTCGGTTATATTTTGGAACGGGAAACCTTCCCCGACAAGTAACTATGGAAATCGTTTGTCATAAAAAAAGTATATATATAAACCAATTAAAAGAGACAAAAAAGATTAATAGCCCATTACTCAGGTAACAAACAGCGTCACCTGTTAGATGAACCTTCCGTAGATAAAATAAGTTAAAAATCTTACAATAAATGTTACCGAGCTGGGATTTTAGTTTATTAAATTGAATATTTATCAGATTCTCAGATATTATAACTGAAAGCTAATATCCGTTTACGGACAATCGTACTGACGCATTATGACCCTGCGTGCTAGACACCTGAGATCGTTACCTCTTGGGCTATCATTCCCTTTCATATCTATTAAAGTTTTATCTCTTCGGTGAACCTTTTCCGGTTTTATATCTGGAAGATATAAAGCGCTATCTTCCGACTTTTTTCTCTTTAATCGGGGGACTTTTTCAAATTTTTCTAGTATTTGAAGGACTTCAAAATATTTAAACATTTTTAATATATTTACTACCAATTGGTTGACAGGAAAAGTCAACTTTGAAGCAAAACCAAACCTTATTGCCAATTATTAGTCTAAAGATAAGTAGTAATGATAAAAAGAAACAAATGTTTGCTTTATTTTGCAATTATAATGATGACTTTCCAAAAAGCGGTGGGTCTGTCGTAAAATCAGATTTTCTTTCCCGTCTCGACCAAAGTCCAGCAGTCCAAGCTGATCCAGACTCTTACAGATATCTGGCCATCAAAACGGGTTTGTCGCCACCAAAGAAAAAACACTTTGCACATCGCTTAAGTCATACATACATTGGGGTTTAATTGAATGCAAAGGGTACGTTTACCATAACATTAAGATCCACGCAAATCGGACATATACCTTTGATCACTGCACACCGTTGCACACGGTGAATACATATATATAAAAGCTATCTACACACAGTATCTCTAACTAGCCTCCTACTTAAATGATCTACCTAATTATCCAGCAGGAACTGGTTGATGTGCGGGGCCACTCGCTCGGGTGTGACCAGGTGCAGGTGGTGGGTGCCGGGCACCTCCACGTACACCACCTTGGACGCGCGCTCCTTCAGAGTGGCAATCACATCGGCGTACACCTGTGGCGTCTCAAACTTCATTCCGGGAGTGCCGCGGATGTTGAGCACCTTGCAGCGGATCTGACGGGCGTAGGCCAGCGTCTGTTCCGCCGTGAACATGCCCAGCAGGCTCACCTTAAGGCGTAGGTCGCGGGAGAAGAGGTAGCCGTCCCGGCTAGGGTTGTGGCGCATGCCGCGGTTCATCAGCACTCTTACGGAAGCCTCGTCCACGGAGCCGTCATACGCGTCCAAGACGAGCTTGATCATCTCCTCGTATGAGTAGCAGGGCTGCTTGCTCTCCGGAAGGGTCTCGTAATCCAAGAACTTGTCCAGCGCCTTTCCCGTGCCCTCCGCCATCCGCTTAACACCCCGAACCGTGGGTCCGGCGATGTCGATGTTTATAAGCTTGTAGACTTCGTCTGGAAAACTGGCCGCGTACATAAAGGTCAAGGCGCCGCCAAGTGAGTGACCCAGTAGAGTGACATCCTTCCAGTTGTACTTGCGAACTATCCTGCGGATCAGGCAGATACCGTCCCAGAAGATAAAGTACTGCATGCCTTGCGGATAGTGGGACGACTTCCCGTGTCCCGGAAGATCGATGGCCAGGACGGAGACATCGGCGGGGAGCAGAGGGCACAGCCTGTCAAAGCTTCCGCAATTATCCTGCCAGCCGTGGAGCGCAATAATGGGCTGCCTGTTTCGGGAACCCCACCACTTTCCTGAAACAAGGGAAAATCGATTATCAACTGCGTCACGCACAAATCACGTCAAATTTTCATGAATGGTCCGATCGCACGCCGCCTGGCGAAAAGATAAGACCACGTCTGGCGGATGACTCACCCTCTACGGTGCCCCAGGGAACGTCGATGGAGAACTCTTCCCAGCTGTTTTCGCCCAGCAGATTCAGTTCCGTCTCCATGGTGCAATCGGCTTGGCCATCTGAAATGGAAGCACACATCGTAAGCGAGTAACAAAAACAACGACCTGCAGTGGCCGGTGACGAAACAAAGTCTGGTGAAATCGCCGTTTGTTAGGGGAGACGACGAGGCGTCGAGGGTCTATAGACGAAGTGGTAGCCGAGACTTCGGACCCAGGTGCGAATGCGTGCAGATTTTTGGCCAGTGACCATGCCCTCCTCCGGACCAGCTACTCACTTGTCATTAGCGAAGATAGGGTCGTGGTTGTCGCGACGCGGGCCTGGGCCATGGCTAAGTTGCGAAACTGGGTGCGGAGAGTAGGGTTTACGGGTCAATCTAGGCGGGTATCTGCGGTGTGGACTGGGCCTGAGTGCTTCGGACGAGTGGTGGAGAGAGAATAACAAAATCGCGATTCGCGGAGGTTTGCTTACCTGACCTGCACATGCCTATCGAAGATTATCAGCTGACGGAGGAGCTGGCCTTGTGGAGGAAAAGTGGCTAAAAGATGTTAGAAGCCTTGCGCTTTTAATCAATTACTTTCATATAGATGAAAAAGATGGAGTTGGATTAAATAAGTTTAGTAAAGTCTTAGTATTCAGTTTGTTTTAAATTGAAAGAAACTATCTGGCAGCACTTCCTTGAATCTTTAAGCAGGGTGACAACTCTATCGATTGTTTTGGTTATTCTTCTTGCTTCTGTAAACAAAAATATTTTGTTTCTTTTTAGTACAAATTACAATCCAATCACCAAAATGTAAGTACAAAATAAACAAGTCTCCCTAACTTTGAGCTAAGCTATAAAGATCCATACAGGACGGAGTACTGGAAGTCTAACGAGCGCAAGTTCTGCGACTTTTGCAAATGCTGGTTGAGCGACAACAAGGCGGTAAGTGGACAAAATCATCATAAGATTTCCTCTTTATCAATAAATTCCCATAGAGCATCGCCTTCCACGAAAGTGGCAAGCGGCACAAAATGAATGTGGCCAAGAGGATCACGGACATCAGCCGCAGCAGCGAAAAATCGGAGAGGGAACGCCAGAAGATGGACGCCGAGATCCGGAAAATGGAGGAGGCAGCCATGAAGTCCTACGCCCAGGATGTCCACGCCCGTGGTGACATGACCGCTCGATCCATAAGCACTGTGATGAGGGCTACATCCGGCGCCTCGAGTAGCTCTGCCAGTTCCTATTCCGCAGGTCGATCCCGTCAGGTAGATCCTATGCGGCTAGAAGGTGACTCTGACGAAGACGAGGACGGCAGGAGGGTGACAGTGGGAAAGGTGGGAAGCGAGCCCGCTGCCTCTGATTCGTCTTTGTGGGTGGAAGGAAAGTCAGATGAGGGCCACACTTACTACTGGAACGTCAAGACCAATGAGTCGGTGTGGAAGAAGCCCAAGGAGGGGTTCCTCTCCTACGAGGAGTATGAGCGTATTAATCAGCTGGCCATAGACCAACAGCAAATTTCCCAAGAGCAGGAATCGCTCCGGTTTCGCGAAAACGCTGACGAGGAAGTTGCTCGTGTAAATCGGGAGCGGATGAAGGCCTTCCGGAAACCGGAGAACCCCAAGGAGAAGAAGCAAAAGGAGGAGAAGCGGCAGGCTTTCAAGACCGAGGAGGAGGCGGCCACTAAGGAGATTGGTCAGTGGCAGACCGTGGTAGTCAAGTTAGTAACTTTATTAGAGAAACAAACTTTTTGCCAGCTATAATTATATTTTTTTGAAGACCCCCTGAGCAACCCATCGACTGGGAGCTGCCCCAAACGGACTACTACAACATAGCCCCGGTTATTTCGGCTCCCACGGAAGCCGAGCCACCCGCGAAGCGCTTCAAGGAGAAGACAATAGCCGGCTTGGACGAGGAAATGGCATCCAGTGCACCTGCCACCTTCAAGAGGAAGTTCATCAAAAAGGGAAACAGTCGCCAAAGAGTAGATGATTGAATTTGTTATTAGTCCAAAATAAACTAAACTGTAGGAAATGAGATAAATTTTTAAATAATTTACTGATAATTACTTTTATGGGAACTAGTATGTTATCGATAGCAAATCGAGGAAAACACGAAGACGCCACCTGGTCATACTGAGTTTGGCCGTTGAGTGGGAGCGTCGGAATTTCGCGTTTTTCGCGTCGCCGTTTTCGTTTCGATTCGTTTTCCGTTAAAAACAAAGCCAGATGTATTTGCCTGGTGGCGAGCGCAAGAGCAGCGTCGAAATTCCAATCTGAATCTGAATCTAGCGACTGCAGCCGCAAAGGCAAGTGCATCGGAATTGTGCAAATAAATTGAATTAAAGCTAAATAAGAGGCATATGCGACCGTTTGCTGCTCGCTGCCCGCTGACCGCCGTCCTCCGTGTTCGCTAAAATGCAAAGTGTTCGGGGCATGGAAAAGTAAACAACAACAGAAGCACTCGAGAAAAATTGTTTGTTGCCGTATTCCAGCAAAATAAACACACTCAAACAGACAAACACACACGCTTGTTTGTTGCTGTTTTTGTTGTTGTGAGTAGTGGTGTGTGTGCGTGTGTGTGGCAGAAAGGCAAGGAGAGGAAAGGTCAAGCCGAAAGTTGCGTAAAAATACGGGGCAGCAAAGAGAAACTAAGCCAGTTACGTCAGTTACAACATTACGGATTATTATCCGACATCCGATCCGATCGTTTAAAGCAGCGTGACCCCAAAATCCGGCAACATTCAGTTCGTCTACGTTTACAACATTTCCGCGACCCACGCTGCCTCCTCGTACCGCTCCGCCGTCGCCCCCTTTGCGCCCTACGCAGCCGAACGTCCTCCCCAACCCCATCCTCCGCCGCAGGAGCTGCTGCCGTCGGATACCGAACAGCTAGCCGACGAAGAGGAAGAGGAGGACCCGGAGCCGGAGGAGGAGAGAGCAGGTAGCGGACCCTCCATCAAGCCTCTGATCGCGATTCAAGGACCGCCAGTAGCGCATAGCTCGCAGCCGGAAGCGGAAAGACAGGAAACAGCGATCAAGAAAGGACCAGAAACTACCATGGCGGTGGCCCGAAAGAAGCAGGACGACAAGTACCTGCTCGCCCTGCGCGAGCTGGTGACGAGCGGGACGGGGGGCAATCGTCAGTGCTTCGACTGCGGCCAGAAGGGTCCAACCTACGTGAACATGACGATCGGCTCCTTTGTCTGCACCCGCTGCTCCGGAGTTTTGTAAGTAGTTCGATGGAATTTCCCCGAAGACCTAATCCTCTGATCTATTCTATTGGGAACAAAGCGAACCCACCCAGCTTCTGCGAATTACTGGTCGGTCTAGACCAGTCCAAGTCTACAGGTTTCAGTCTCTCTTTTCCATTCAAAAATGTCAACATATATTTTATGGGTTCCTAGGTAGTTCCCTCTTATGATTCATTCGCTACCATTTATGGGAAAAAAAAAAACGCTGATAACTATAACTTAATCTTTGATTATTTTACTTCGATTGAAAGTTTGCCGGAAGGGAAAGCATTTCGTTGAGTTTAACAACTTTGATTGGCTCGAATCGATGTCATTGTTCCTTAATGGTGTATAAATAGATTTAAATTTTCAAAAATATTACTCTCCTCCCAATCAATCTCAATCTTGAGACTCCACGGTCTCGGTCTTATCTTGAACCCCGACAATTTGAACTTGCCTGACGTCAATTTTCGATCAGTGTCCGTCCAGAGTGGAGTGACCGATAATTTCCGCTTGATGCAATGGACGGATACGATTCGATCCGATACGATCCCGTCTCCCCCTTATTATTTTGTGTGAAAGCGAAAGCAATTTCGAATAATTTCGCACAATTTGGTTTCCTTTCCATTTCGAAAATGCAAATCGAAAACAGAAAACCAAAACTTTCAATTGCGGCTGCCACATTTGGACAAACGAAATTGTTTTGTCTTTGCCGGTGGCGCTTTCTATTCGTTTATTCGTGTTTTCGAGTCAAGGTGTTAGCCACCCCCAGCCACCCACAGCCACTTGGCTTCGGATGAGTTGCGGGTGTCCTTGGCTCCCCCCACCCCTTTTCAAGTAATTTGCCAAATTGGCTTTGATTTGGGCGCCTTGTTACGGACTCCTCCTCCGCTTCGAAATTTTCCGCTAAATTTGATTTACGCATTTCCGGATCAAGCCTCATTACATGATTGCTCTTAAACTTCCGCCGCCTGGCCCAGGTCCAAAGCCGGTGTCTCCCACGGATGGTGCCCCACTTTGTGCACTCCACTGCTCTCAATTGGACAGCATGCGGGCTAGCTCTGATTCCATCTATCCCGCCTGCAAGTGGCCAACTGCAGTGCATTCAGATCTGCCCTGGCTGCCCTGCCGATGACTCATTCCCATTCCTTCGTGTCGTATCCTCAATCATTGTTGCCAACTGCCAGGGGGAAACGAACAATGGCATGTAAATGAAAAGCCGCATAAATGCCGGGGACAGAAAACAAGAGGCACAGCGAGAAATAAACCATAAGGATCCCTTCTTTTGCTCTATGGACGAGTGCCATTTGAAAACGATTCTCCGGGTGTAGGGTGTAACAGGGCTTTGCCTCGAAGAAGGGAAGACAACGAACTTCCTGGCTGGCTGCGACTGAAATGCGACTTGGAACTGCGATGGCGGAGCGAGTGCAGGGAATACCAATGAAACCCAGTCCAAGACGAAATGGCTGTGCATGGTTTTCAGCCCTCCCCAAAGTCCCGATTGCCATGGAATCCGCTGCAGACCGGCCGGCCAGTTAATGGAAGAAGCAGCTTGGAGAAGGGGAAACCTGTCCAACAGCTTTTGCCAGGCACACACTGGTGTGTGTTTTCGGTTAGCCACTGCTGACGCTGACGCGGCTGATGTGGCTTTTCTGGCTCTGCTGCAGTGCCTCCAATTGCAGACAAATTGTTGCACCTCAATCAAGCAGCAGTTGCCGCCATCTGCTCTTTCGGTCTTTTAAGTTTTGATGTGGCTGTGCTGCTGCGGCTTTGGCCTCCTTAATGCGTTAGTGAGGGTTCAAAGCTTGTTGGCTCATAAAAGTCAAGAAACTTGTTGATTAGATAAGGCGAAAGCAGCGCAGCACATTGGGAGCAACGAGGCTGCAGTGATGAGCCACTTTTTCCAGACAAGGCGACTTCGTCATCGTTCTGTTTCTGCCACAGCACTGGCCAAGAAAATATGGAGCTGCATTCTTTTCAATCTAATAGTTGTGTAGGTATTGTGCCTCCAATGTGGTTAATCATCTTTCAAATAGCTTTGGGAAAAGTCATTCAACTCTAATTAAAAAAACTTGCAATTGAAATGTTATTTGTTTCAATGTCGTTGATATTTGAAACCCCAATCGTTTGAATGTAAACAGTTTTTAATTCCTAGAAACTGATTAGTTTTTTACAATGTGCGATTTCCTGTTTTTTTTTCCCCCCGAGTATGTTTTTAAAATTTCGTTTGGGACTGTGGTGTTTGAGCGCTTTTATCTGGCACGGAGACGATGACGACTACCATGAGCCACATATATGCGTCAGCGGGCATGTGAACCTCTTCTCGCTGGGATTGCAGTTGCAGGCAAACTGGGCCAACTCAACTCAAAGCACGTCCCAACCTTTCTCCCAGTACACCCGTCTTTCTCTGAGACTCGTATGTAAATTTTCGATTATGAAACAGCATAAACATGTCTGCGTTTGACAGCGCCCCCGGAAGGGGCAAAGAACCGGGGGCGAGGGCTTTGGCGAGGGGCACACTTTCACCAGCCATGCGGTGTCAGCTGTGTGGCCCGTTTATTTCTTTCTCTGCGCCTCGACGCGGCCAAAACAACAAACGAAACAAAAAACAAAAAACTAAAAGAAAAGCGGCCAAAAGGTGGAGAGCAATTAAATAAAAATAAGCGGCAAAAAAGCGTAGAGCACTTCCATTGGCACTTTAGCCCTGGAAAATAATTTTTGGATAGCTTTTGTTCTAACTAGAGTTCCTGGAGCGCTTGAGGAAGTGTTTTTGAATCACTTACAAGCTGGAAGGAGGAGGAAGAGCTTTGGCGATAGGGAAAGTGGGTTGGGAGGGGGTGTGGAGCCAAGTGGCCAACCAATTACTGCGCAGTTTTGATTCCCTCGCACACAAAGCCGCATAAAAGGTGTCGTTGTTGTAATTGCTATTCGTTCCTTTGTTTAGCTTTTTGCTGCCCCCAAACCCCTCCTTGGCTAATACCCCGCCAACCCAGCAACCCAGCAACCCACCGCCCCACACCACACCTCTCTGGGTGTTTCGGCGTTCGCCTTGAAATAGAGATTTCAATTCTATTAATAATGCAGAGGCGCAAACGCCAAACGACAAGTTATTCGCCTCTCGATTCTAAATTCTCGATTCTCCTCCACATAAATGTGAGTGCAATTCGAATGGTGGGAATATACATATGGAGAGAATAGGATGGGGATGGGATGGGGATGGTGATGGGGTGCCCCAGTTTGTGCCCCAGGCGCCATTTCCTCGGCCCCTGGCAGCTGGAGAGGCCAATTAAGAGCCCAGAGAGGGGACTCTCCGGGCAGAAGGCGCCTGCCCACACAGAGATTTATGGTTTCTGTTTGGCCCGCTACCCATTTTCACATTGGGAGGCCTCGTGGAGCCTGCTGGGCACAGTGGCCAGGACTAGATATTCATACTTGATAGAATTTCTTAAATAAATAAAAACTTTTTTCAAAAGATTCTAAAACTAATGCTCTCGTCTAATGGAATTCCCCAATTAAAAGTATCTGTTTTCAATCAATTAGCCCATTCATCTGATAAATTGGTGTAAATTGAGCATGAATTTTGTGGGGAATAGACCTTCAGTCTAACGAGAAGTTTTCCAGACATTGTGGGTTTTGTAATTATAAACCACTGCCACTGTATTCCGGAGCAGGAGATGGCGTAATCCGTCTGCCCACATGGGCTTTGTCCGAGAAATCTTTCTGGCCCAATGTACGGCTCAATGGCAGATCCGGAGGTCCTTTTGCATTTTTCATTTCCATGCCATCCACGGCCACCAAAAGAGCTCAAGGCTCTTTGGGCAATTTGCAGCTCTGGCTCAGACGGCGGTGGCATTATTAAAATATTCATAGAGTCCTCCGTCCTGTCGTCCCTCGAGGGCTGCCGCGTTTAATTTATATTGTGCGACAAAGGCGACGACTATGCGCCAAAATTGACACAAACATGCACTTTCAAAAATAAACTATAATTGGGAGACTAATTTGGTAGTTTAATCCAGATTGGATATGGGGATTTTCTCTCAGTGCTCTGACGACACTCACATATTCGGTTAGAAGTGGCACTTGCATGGATAAGCAGGCTGGCGTGGACCCGTTCCGACGCCTCCATAAAGCCCCCGGGGCGGTAGGGGCTGAATTGCGGGGAACGGGCGTTGGAATTGGAATCGGAATGCGTGGGATTCTCTTTCCATTCTGGCCTGGCCTAATTGAGTAACGCCGGGAGCTGGGAGTGAGTGCAGCGGGACAAAAAACTGCAACGTCTGTCGGAAATGTTGCCACTGGTGTCTCATTTTTTTGTAGCTTGGCATAACTTTGTAATTAAAATGCTCCACAGCTGGACACCACACCAGTATTCAGAGTGGGTCAGCGGTTTCTGCTTTTTTTGTGGGTCAGCGCAAAAAGTTCTGGCTCCCAGCTTTTCCAGTTTCTCCCTCCATGTGGCTGGGAACTCGCCGCCTTATGAATGGGAACGAATGCAGCCCCGCCAAGTCCGGAAATATTCTAGAGCTGAAGCGGCAGCGAGACGGATCAGTGTCTGCGGCTTTATCGGAGCTTAGTTGAGTGTATTTATAAGTACATGTATCTGAGGTTTCCCCTGGACGGGGCGACCTTGAGTTCCAATTTCCCCGGGCGCTCTTGACCGTGGGATCAGAGCGAATTAGATGGTGGTGGCGGGGGTGGGGGAGAACGTGTCCATTCCGGACTTTTGCCTTCCGTTCGACTTTGATTCGGAGCCTTGGCTCACTTAGAGTGTTTGCCCAGTCGTCGAGGTCAGTTATTTATTTTTTACCGGGACAAGAGCTGAGAAAACAACACCAAAGCTGTCGCAATTTTCATTTATTTGCCAAACACACACTTTACACCTCTTGATTTGCCACTACAGTGGTGACTATGGTTTGATAGAAATTGCAGTAGAGAATATGGGAGTCCCCGGTAGATCTCCTCCAGCAATAAATAGTCTTCTCCAGAAATGTTTACGCTGCGATCAAACATAGGAAGCGGAAACAGATGCTTTTGTTCTGTTTCCAACCTCTAAGCTTTTCAAGAGAAATTGGAAACTAGAAATAAAATGTAGCTACGGCTCTGACAAGTCAGGCTCCACTGTATATGCAAATTTGATAGATTTAATGCTCAGGCTTCCTTCACGCTGCCTTGTGTGTCACTTGGCTGCGGTTGGAAATTGAAACCATGTGGTATTTTTAGTTCTGGAGAAGCCTCCAGCTCCCAACGGGTGTGTATGTAATTCCGAGACACAAATGGACGTTTTGTGTAAGCCCGGGGACGCCACCCACAAAGACCCGTTTCATCTCGCAAGTTGATTCATCGCTGCCATCGAGGTTTTCTTGAGGTCAATATCAACGGCTTGGAGCGTGCTTTATGACACTTCTGGAGTTTTATTTTCGACCACGGAACAATGATATCAAGATCCAACAAAGACCCAACTCAGCAGTTAACAAAACAAAGAGCCAGCCAGGCCACTTAATTACTTCCTTAATTGCACTTCGATGGCAGATCCCAGATCGCCAATTAGGAGGCGTGACACCCAGCTCCCACTTGTCTCCATATTTTAATTCGGATTTCCCCCTTTCGCTGACTCTGGCCATTCCTAGAACGTCGGCCCCTTGACTCCCACTTATCGCACTCGTCTGATACGCATTACGCCGGACCTTTCCGGCTGGGTCTGGCGACAGTCGCGTTCCAAGCTCGCCGCCAGTCACGGCTCATCCGCCAGAAGCTAAAAGTCACATTCCAAAACTGCACTAGACCCCGATTAGGAGCAGTTCTTGAACAATTCCAACGCAGTAAGTTGGTTTCGGGACAAATCATTTATTAAATGCGTTTAAAATATCTGGAAATGCCTAATAGGCCGACTATTTTCATCCGATCCTTGAACGGAATCGTTTCGTTGATCATTTTTCTATCTATTTTGGAGCAGTGTCTGTAATTATTAAAGTGTTTTTATTTTCGGATTCGGTTTCGGACAATTGATTTTAACTCGCATTGATGGCTATATTGATACTCTTGATTGTCGTAATAAAAGCCAGAGACAGTCGCTAAGCGACACTTTCAAACTGGTCCACAAAGTGACCTTAGAAAGTGTGGGGCTCAGAGAGTTGGGTACTAAAATGAAATTAGCATTGGGAGTGGTCATAACTGGCTAACTGGTATAACTGTTCCAAACTTGCCCCAGCATCAGTGGAGCTCTTTCTCCAGACCGTTTCTCTGGCCCCTCTGCCCTAGACGGGCAAGGTCTACGTCTCCAGTCCCAGGGCTCTTGGGTTCTTCGAAAATTGACTAATTGCTTTACTCAGCTCTGCAGTGAATACATATAGGCCCCTTCAGTTGCGAAAGTTGCTTCACTCTTGGACCCGTGACTCATGAGGAGAAAAATTCAAGAATTGCGTAGATATTCGTTGTTTTGTTTCAGTTTCGCATTTGTATATGCAAATCCATACCCCGCAGAAAGGGTATGATGAACAAAATACGCAGTTCATGAAAAGCAACAGATCTCCATCATTTGGTAATTAAGCCACAAACAAATGGAAAAATATTATTTATAAATTTATAAACACAGGCGTTTATATTCGTAATTATATATACAAACATTTTGATTCTAAAAGATAGATACTGCATTTCTATAAACAAATATTTTTTTGGCCACATTTCTATATTCCGTTTGATTGTAATTTAATAACGAAATTATCTTGGCTTTAGCCTCACCAAAAGCCTCAATCAAAAGTTCAAACATTCACATTTTGCCATACGTTGTTATTTATTTATTGTCATAATTTAGTTTGCCGTGCTTTGTGGTTGTGTCTTTTTGCCATTTTAGTTATTTTTGGTTTCTTGTTTTTGGCCAAACACTTCACGGAGCTGTCCAAGTTGTCGAAAGCCGAAAAGCTGAAACTCTTTTGCCATCTAAACTCAATCTAAACGTCATGCGGTAGGTCCCAGTCCCAAATCCCATTCCCAGTTCGACTTTGTTTGATTTTGCTTTTAATTTTGTATCTCATGGATTGTTTTTGCATTGCCTTTCAAAGGTTTTTTTTTTTTTTTTTTTTTTTTTTTTTTGAACGTACATGGGTTTTGCCGCAACGAGTTTTACTTTTGCTTTTGTTAGAGGCTGAGCTCCCTCCGAGTCGTATTTTTTTCACGCTGAGTGCGCAAAATGCGCAAAAAACAAGTTTTGCACTTTTGAGCAAGGAAAACGCTAGTGTGTGTTTCGGTTTGCTGTGATTGTAAGCTAAGCTTTTTGTTTATCTGCATTACAGTCTGTGTCACAGCCTCTGTCTCTGCTCGCCTTAGTATTTTGCTTTAATTTTCGTTGTATCCACTTGTGCCAAGCACGAAGCGAAACCGAAACCGAAACCAAAACTGCCGCGAGATCCGAGATCTGGGATCTCCTCTCCGCTGGCGGACCCATCCATCTGCTGGCAACGGCACAGGCTGATGTGGAAATTCCAAATTCCGGCAGAGGCGACGTCTTCGACCCCCTCAGCATTCTATCAAAAAGTGGCTCATAAATTCGTTTGCTGTTCCTATTTTTTTTTTTAGCAAATAATGAATGTAACCTTTTCGACCCTATTTTATGGCTAAGGTCAGTCCAACTTTAAACGGCCCACAAATATTGTAGAGAAATACTTTAAAAGGCAGTCGTTTCGAATGACTTTTAATGAGTTTTAAGTGGGGCTTAAGAATGTAACCAAGCGTTGTGTCCAAATGGCACCCTTTACCCCCCAATCCGATGCCCTGCCATGACCTCTGAGGTGTGACACAGTTTCTGTTTCCAGTGTTCAGGTTCCAGCGCTGCTTTGTTGACTCCCAATTAGCATTGCGATGCATTCCCCGGCTCCCATTGTCTCTGAAAATGCCATCGATGAGTGTGCATCCGTACTAAGGTCTACAGAATGTATCTTCGTATCTATGGCGACGTGTTTGTGAATAGTCCGCTCCTCAATTATCACCGACACGTTAATGTGGGCCAGAGCGTTGGGGGTACTTCCAGTTTCTAGTCAAACAGATGACAAATTGAATATTCAGAGTCTGTTCCTTTTAGTTTAGTGATTGGATTCTAAGAACCTCATCAAAAGAGGGCTGGCTCTGCACCTGCCACTTCCCACATCGCTCGGCTATTCGGCTTTTTGCATTTGAACAAAAGCCCCAGCTGGGTGGAAATTTGCAGTCATTACTGCTGCGATTGTCAATTACCTCTGGCCCCTGTCGTAAACGGTGGGCGGGGCCCAGTGAGTGAGTGCCTCTAATGCCGCCAGTGGCAGCCAACTTTCACTTTCTCCGCTGGATTTCAAAAATAGCCACCACCGCCGGACCACTGACACTGCTTGGCTGCCTGTCTGCCACATGGCGCATTCTGCTGCTTGTCTTGGTTTTATTTTTGTATTTCCACTCGCAGCTGCCACTGCATTGGCAGTCCCTCCCCCTACTCTTTGCTGTCTTAATCTCAATCCTCTAACGAACTGGCCGTGCGTGCTTTGGTGGCCACTCTTGTTGCCACCGACACCAACTTAAGGTGTTGGCCATGCTCACTGGAAACTAAATGGGATTAGAGCTGCTTCTGAGGCGGAGGAAGGCCACTCTGGCTTACAGATTGGGGCCAGGCAATCTGGGAAAAACACAATTAAATAAGACTAAGTTTTCAATAACAATCGTTTTCCACTGTGTACGGATAAGGTCAGGAAACGCCGCCTGTTGCTGCGGCGCCGGGTTTCCTCTTGCCTCTGGCTTCACAGATCATTTAGCTGCCGGCGGAAGTAGTCCTCAGTCAGCTGCTTTACTTTAACCCTGCTCCGGTCCGGTGGCCACGGGTCGGAAGACGGACGGACGACGGAGGAGGAGAAGGAGTGGCTCCACGCCACCGCGTTACTTCTATCCACTCCACTTCACTTAAGTGAGAGTTGATGGTTTTTTCTTTTCAGTATTCAGTCTTTCGCTTTCCTCCTCAGTTTTCCTTTGTCTTTAGAATCAATTTTCCTGCATCAAGTTGAGCCAGAATTGCATTAGCAGCGGAATGGAGAAGCTGTGATGACAAAGGATGTCATTTTCCGGGACTGGACACAGATTCCATTAGCCTGCCATTTGGTGTGCTTATGATACCCTATATTGGAAAGGTTCTCTTGGCAGTTTCCTCTCTTCCCCCTCTTAGGCACTCTCTATTTTGAATATTGAACATAATCTGTCTTGGAATCTCCGCTAGGGTGTCCTCCATTTGCTACATCCGATGGTTCTGGCTTGTTTTGGACCGGCAAGTAGTTAACCGGCTAGCAACTGAAGCCAGCGAAGCGTTCATGTGAAACGTCCAGTTTCTGGCCATGCCATGGATGGCTGTTGCCATGTTGGAGCCAAGCTTCGTGGCCAAGCTCTTACTGGTTTCCGATGATGGTGGTGTGCTCGTTTCGTTCGGGAAATTCGTGAAAAACCGAAATTAGCCGTCGTTGCGAGGCGAATTTGCTGGAAAACTCTCCATCAGCGCCACTTTCCGCCCCTCTATTTACTTTATGGGTTTCATTTTCCATGCCATTCTGGCCAGTGGCCACTCCAAGTGCTCCAATTGCTTCTGGCCCCCAAGGCCAGCGCAATTCATTTGAGCAATTAACCAAAATTGAACGGCCATTCGACGGGTCATTCTGGGGCCCAAGTGGGTCAAAAGAACCACCACCTGACTCGGCTCTTGTTGCTGAAAAATGGGGGGACAATTTTGGGTAAATCTTGAGCAATTTCCATAATAGAAATAAATGGCTTTGTGGGAAGTAATGAGGTTAAAGACCCACTTGAATAAAGATTTCTATTTACTTTATTATTATTAATCTAACTGTTTTCTTTACCAGACGAGGATTGACGCCCCCACATCGTGTGAAATCGATTTCCATGGCCACATTTACGCAGGACGAGATCGACTTCCTGCGGTCGCACGGCAACGAGCTGTGTGCCAAGACCTGGCTGGGACTGTGGGATCCCAAGCGGGCCATCCAACAGCAGGAGCAGCGCGAGCTGATGATCGACAAATACGAGCGGAAGCGATACTACCTGGAGCCGGCCAGTCCCCTAAAGTCCTTGGCCAACGCGGTCAACCTTAAGTCCGCATCAGCCGCCAACCACGTGCAACAGAATGGCCACCACAATGGGTATGCCAGCATCCATCTAACGCCACCGGCCTCCCAGCGCACCACAGCAAATGGCCTGCAGAAGACCTCCTCCTCCTCTGGCAGCTCGGCTTCCATCAGCAGGCCGCATCATCACCATCATAATCACAGCAGCAACAGCAGCAGCAACAACAACCACGACGCCTTCGGTCTGACTGGAGGTCTGAGCAGCCTCAACAGCGCCGGATCCACGTCCACGGGCGCCCTATCGGACACAAGCAGCTGCGCCAGCAATGGCTTTGGAGGAGACTCGGACTTTGTAGCCGACTTTGGTTCAGCCACCATTTTCGACGCCACCTCGGCTCGCTCTGCGGGATCGCCGGCCGTGTCGTCGGTCTCATCCGTGGGCTCCAGCAACGGATACGCCAAGGTGCAGCCCATCAGGGCAGCTCATCTGCAGCAGCAGATGCTTCTCAATGGCAATGGCCACCAGGGCACGGAGAACTTCGCCGATTTCGATCATGCACCCATCTTCAATGCAGGAGGTGAGTTTGTTTACCTTCCTTGCTCTTGATTGTTGTTCTTTGGTTCACATTTTAAGACGAAAACACGGAACACTACTAGATTATTTTAAAGGACTCTCCTGCAGTTCCAATTAATCATTATTTTAATTTTATTACAATCCTAAAAAAAAAAAGAAATCAGAAAGTATGCTTGTTGATTCACACTCTGCCTGCACCTTCTGCAATGCA
Organism: Drosophila varians; assembly: GCA_018150405.1. Classification (NCBI taxonomy): domain Eukaryota; kingdom Metazoa; phylum Arthropoda; class Insecta; order Diptera; family Drosophilidae; genus Drosophila; species Drosophila varians. Next base: position 6,463,103 of record JAECWK010000125.1, read on the forward strand.
ATGGCTTCAAGCTTTGGCTTCATCAACATCCTGCAGCTTTTCTAGCGCCAGAGCCACTTCCTCGTTTTCGAGCACCACCCACCATTTGCTGTGAGGCTTTCTGTGACCAAATCTCTAATCTCTATGTTTTTGGCTGGTCCCCCAGCTGCAACAACCATTAACAATTGGGTCAGCGATTGGAGCAGGCGCGGCTTCCACGATCCCTTCGACGATTGGGACGATTCGCCGCCTCCGGTGTCAAGTCCGCCTCCTGTTCCACCTCCAGTTTCGCTTCCAGTCTCGGCCGTAGCGTCACCACTTGCCACCGTTCGGGAAGAGCCAGAGTTGGCGTGGAACTTCTGGCAGGAGGAGATGCAAGTGGAGCCAGAGCAGGTCCCGCAAGAAGAACAAGACTACTTCACTTTCCAAAGCACTCCCCCGTGCTCCTCCAGCATCGGAGAACCACACGAGCTCCCCCTGTCGCCCTCGAATCCCTTCCTGCCTTACCTCCTAAACCACCAGCATCAGCAGCAGGAGCCCTCCGCCTCCTCCTACTCGTATCTGTTGTTTAGCTCGATCTCGAACGACTCGCAAGAAGAAGCTCCCAAGGCGGAGGACGAAGAATCCAATATTCTAAATGCCAATTTCCATGATTTTTTTACTTGGAGTAAGTTTTTCGGTTGCCTTGCGTTGAGTTTCTGTTTTGGTTGCTCGTATTTGGCTCGTTTTTGTATTCCAGTTGCTGTGTTTTTAGTTTGCCTTTGAGTTTCTGTTCTCCTGGAGACCCATGGAATTCCCTTGTCAAGCCCCTTTACTGAATATCTTGGATATTTTGCAGGTGCACCTTTACAGAACGGCCACGCGACTAGTCCGCCGAAGAATGGCAGCTCCGCTATGGCGCCCAGTGAGGATCGATATGCCGCTCTCAAGGATCTCGACGAGCAGCTGCGGGAACTGAAGGCCAACGAGTCGGCTAGCTCAGAGGCGCCCACGCCCACCAACGGCAATGGAATACCAGACGCTTTTGGCAATGGTGAGTTTTTTACAAGAGTTTCCCATTGCCAAGTCCTTGCTAATTGGGTCCTTCTTTTGTTTTTCACAGCAGCCATCCTCAACAACAATCCAAATCCCTTCAAGGGCCAGCAGCAGCAGCAGCTTAGCAACCACGTGGTGAATCCATTCCAGCAGCAGCAGCAGCAACAGAATCTCTATGGCCAGTTGACGCTCATACCAAACGCCTACGGCAGCAGTCCCCAGCAGCCGCCAAATGGCCTTCAGATGGGCCACTTTGTCCAGCAGCAGCAGCAGCAGCATCAGGCCCAGTCGCAGGCTCAGACGAGTTTCTTTAACTTCAACAACAACGGGTTCGCTATTTCGCAGGGTCTGCCGAATGGGTGCGGCTTTGGCAGTATGCAACCTGCTCCTGTGATGGCCAACAATCCCTTTGCCGTAAGTCGATGTTTGTCCAGGATATACAGTCTCCTTAAACACATTTTTCTTCAATTCCAGGCCAGCGGCGCCATGAACACCAACAATCCGTTTTTATGAGACCCGACGCGGAACGATTCGCCCATCGCCGAGTGGCTGAGACGCTGAGCCAGCGAACAAAAAAGCGGATTCGAAGGTCCTCAGAGGAGTCGATGCGGGGGAACCGAACCGAAATTAGTCCATTTAACGAACAATAGCATTAATCTATATACATAATACACGCCGGAGCGCAGTCTCTGTGTACATAAAGCGAATATGTACACGCCGCAAGCTCCGTGCCGCTTCAGCCGGCTCCTGACGAAGTGCGCGGGTGGGTGGCGTCGATATATTCTTTTATAATGGTAACTCTATTCTAAACTCTAACGTTAACGGATGCGGATAAATGTATTTTGCCGCTTCCCTAGAACTCTCTTCTCGTACTAAGCGCCCACACACACAAATTACACACCCCGACTAACTCAAAGTCGAGCTTGGGCCGGGCCACAAACTAACGAAAGTACTAACCTGGCAACCGCTGGAAGCCAATGCAGTTGGCCCAGTCTCGAGTCCCATGATATATTTGTTTTGTGCTTGTCCTCGTCTTATTTCGTGTTTGTCCTTGTCCCTTTTAGCCTTTTTGTTGCGGATAAGAACTCTGTCAGTTATTGATTGTGTGGCCTTAATAAGATTATAAAACTATATAATATAATATAACGTACTACTATATATACTGATACAGATACAGATATATACAATATGCTTTTGTACCTAATGAATTGCTTCTTGTTTTCATTGCTAATCAATGTGCTAAACAAAAAAGAAAAAGAAAAGAAAACACTTTCGTACGTGCGATATCGTATGTGCAGATTGCTCAGCTCGCGATTGGAACACCTTAGTTGCACCACGTCGTTTGTACATATTCTGTCTGATCGTAAGCCCCATGTAATACCCTTCATATGGCCCCAAACCCATCCATCCATCGAACCAAATCCATGACATGCCCACACGTCCAGATAAGAAGCAAGTTTTTCCATTTTTAGCCTTAACGTGTCAAACATTATCGAAGCCTTAAATTTATTTAAACTACGGAATTTCAATAAAAACAAATAAGAACGCTGACGTTGTTTAATTCTTATTATTGCCATTGTTCTTCGTCTGTGACTGTTGTGTTGTGTAGTTTTTTGAAAGTAAATGTTAAAATGGTTTTGTAGTTTCCTCGCTAACATTAAATTGGCATACTTTTAGGAAGCTTAAGATCAATGGGGTTCATTATGGGGTGCAATATATTCCTAGAAAGTAATGGAACTTGGCCTTAAATCAAGAGTCTTAAACCCAAAACCAAACCATGTAAGTGCAAAGCAGAACTCCAAGCAGGTTTTCATAATTTTTTGAATGTATTTTATTCATTTCCGTTTCGGTATAATTTCTAGTTTGTTCTCTTCGTCTTTAGTACTAGTTGGTTTTAGCAATCGTTTAAATTACTATAAATTATTTAAGTTTTATTTTACGTACTCGTATAATATAGATTTTATAATTTAAAAATTCGCGTATTAAAGAAAAGTCGAAAGTCATTTCACTGGCAGCCACACTCCTTTCTCGTCCTTTCGCTAATTACTTTCCTAGAGCTAAATAAAAACAAAACAATAATCGTAAAATGAATGGTAAACATAGGTAAACAAAATAATTGCAATAATTAAACAGAATTTAAAGCTGGAATCGCTGCGGTCTACTAATCGTAATCGTAATCGTAAACGTAAATAATAGTACGCGACCGTATGTCTTGAGAAGAAAGTGCTCCTATGCCTATGCCTGGGTCAGCATCGCATCAACTGTACAGTATGGCTTATGCTTTGCTTCCACCTTCCTCCGCCGCCACGCCTCCACGCACGCCAGTAAACGATTAGATTATGTTTTATATTTATGCGGAAAAATACTCCGCCCTTGGATATCGAGTGTATTTTGCATTTGCGTGGTTATATCGTAGTCGATGATAATGGGTTTCGAGTAACAAAATGACTGATGGGAGCGATCCTCACTCTGGCTGTGTGTTTGGGTTAGGGTTACCGGACACCGGACTCCGGAGCCAGGAACCACAACCGGCGTCCCAGCGAACTGTTTCGTCTCTCACTATGTATGTACAGACACGAAGTCGAATTCTGCGGATTGGCTACGATCGTATGCTTACGGATTACAAACGTACGGATAATAGACATAATATATCGTATCATATCTCATGTTACATGGTCCAGTATTCTGGCTAAAAGCGATCTCTTCGTGTACATTATTAGTCTGCTACAACTTGCTTTAGAGTATAGTATAATATGTGCACATGTATGGTATGGTATGGTATGTAATATGTTTAATGTATTGCATCTTGACACACACCTAGAATTGCTCGAATCGAATGCGATTATTTCTTAGTTTTTTTTTTTCTGGTTTTCCTCGTTTTTCGTTTTCACGTTAACATAGCCGATGCGGTAATTTAGTTAATTTAAGTATATAAAAGTACAAAAAGGGCTCTTTTCCGTGGCTTTATATACGGGTTGCGTAGAACCAACCGATCTATATACACACGCTGGTCTGATCTCTCTTTTCGAATCCGAACTGAATTTTAATCCAAAACCGAATCGTAATCGAACCAAACTACAATAAACTACACGTCGCGCTGAGCTGAGCTTCCTACAATTAGCCTTGTGGTATATCTTTGTGTTGCATAATGTGGATGTTTGCTGAATACGGGTAATATGGATTGGATGCTGAGATTCCGCGCTGCTGCGCCCGACCTCCGTTTCTACTCCTTGACACTTTACGTGCCATTGGCCTTCGGCAGGGACCGAACCAGATACAGCTTCTCGCCCTGCTTGTTCGTGTAAATGGGCGCTCTTTGGTAGTGGTCGACCAGCTGGTCCAGGGAGTGGAACTTGCGCTGCCCGATGCAGTACATATTCTGCTCCACGTGCACGCGGAAGTGCTTGTTGCGTCCGGGGGCTTTCAACGAAACCGAGTAGTCGCCCATCTGCAAAAAGAAGCCATTTTAGAATAGCTACGGGTTGGATAGGATGACACTCACGTTAGTCTCACTGTCTCTGATGAGGAAGTCGCCATCGTGACCGTGCCCGTTGAGCACCGTATCGCACTGGCTGCGGGTAATGGCGCCGTAATACCACGACTTGCCGGCCAAGTTGGGCCTTTCGATGGGCTGGCCGGAGGATTGCGACGCAGACTTGTTGCCGTCGTTACGCCGCTCCATGGAGTCGCCTCCACCGCCGCCACCCCCTCCGCCACCGGCGCCCCCGTTGCTGCCACCATTGCCATTGCCAGCAGCACTCGTGTTGCGATAGGGCGTGGCCAGGTAGTCGTTTAGCTCTTGGAGATAGTTGCGTGGAACTAAACCGACTTGGCCCTGGTTGTTGCGAGCTTTGTACCAGTCCGGATCGGAGGCTGGCCGATCCACGATCTCCAGACGATCGCCCTTTTCGAACGAGAGCTCCTGGTCGTTGTTCGACGTGAAGCTATAAAGGGCAACCTATGGGTGGGAAAGAATGTTACTTAAGCAACTCCCAGTTGGGAAAATCTCAAAGCCGAACTCACCACAATGTCGAGCACATTCTCCGCCATGGCATAGGTATGGATCTCTCCATCGTTATCACAATCTTCCGTTGTGTAATTGCTGGGGAACCAGCCGACGGAGTTGCCACTCTGGCCGCGCCACCATCCATCATTGGACTTCTCCAGGATGAGGATGCGCGTGCCCTTGGTCAGCGATAGCTCGTCGGGCTGCTGTGCCTGGTAGTTGTACTTGACGATCGCCGTGCCAATGGCCTCGGCGGGATCCGGGGGCAGTCGGCGCGACATGGTCGGGCTTTCGATTTGGCGCGAGGGCGAGCAGTTGGGCAGCGTCTTCGATCCGGAGCCTTTTTTCACTTTCTTCTTAATGCTGCACGGGTTATAGAGAGAAGCAGAGCAGAGGGAGAGATTGGGGTCAGATTCGATATCGTGTGGGTTTGAACTTTTATTTGGCAAGGAGTTAGAGAGACTAGTTCTAGTTTGGTCAGGGTTAGAGGGGATCTCCGGGTGAGTTCCGGACAGGGGTCGGGCGGGGCACGACAGACAACAAAAGCAAAACGAATTTGTTATCTCGAATTACAAAATACAAAAGCCGAAAGCAGTAAACCAAAGCTAAGGAAGGGAAGGGCGTAGGCGGAGGCGCAGGCGGTTAAGGATTGGTGGTTAGTAGGGATACAAGATACGTCTACGGATTAAATTTTACAAATACAGATACTGAGAGCTTAATTCTGCTGAAATCAGAGCAAGAAGAACGCTTAGGTTTAGTCAGGGACGTGGACCGAAGCCAGGAGAATCGGACGCACCTGTCGAAGAGCGAGGGCTTCTCCTTTTTAACGTAGTTGCTGGGAACGTAGCCGGACTGGTTGCGGCTATTTTGGACACGCCACCAATGCTTGGAGTCGTCCAGCAGTAGGTAGCGCTCGTTCTTGCGCAGGTCCAGCTCCTGGGCCCCTTGTGCCGCATAGTCGTACTTGGCTACCACATAGCAGACGTCTTCCTGAGATTTGCCTGAGGGAGGAGAGAAGATTTAGTGTCTTTAGATATACCAGTGATATTGCGAAGATATCACTCACCGTGCTTCATGTTTCCCGCCATTGGTTGGGTTCCAGTGTTGCTGCTGCTTCCGTTGGCGCCTCCGCTGCCGTTGCCGCAGTCGAGCGCTGGTTGGCCGAAGGTCACACTTTTGTGCTGGGCACTGCACGAAGAGGCGGTGGACAGGGTGCGGTGATGTAGCTGCTGCTGCTGGGAGAGCGACGAGTGCCGCTGATGATGGGCCGGTGAACCTGGCACTGGCACCTGGGGACGGTACTGGTAGATCTGGTTCTGGTTGGGATTCAGTTGAAGATTCTGGTGCTGCGGCAGCTGTGGCGGATGATGCGGATACTGTTGCGAGCTGCTGCTACTGCTGCTGGCTGAGGAGTCGGGGATGTTGCGCACAAACCGCTGGGGGTGTTCCAACATTCCAGACTGGCTGCTCCTCCGCCTGGGGGGATTTTCTGCTGCTACTGCTGCTGCTGCTGCTCCTGGAGGCAAGAGGCAGTGTTCTTGGAGTTTCGAGATTGGATCTGGATGATGATGATGATGTGGTTGTGGTGATCGTGATGGTGATGGTGATGGGTTATGTGGCGTTGCTGTTCGCGGGCACTCTAAGCATGCTGCAGGTGTCTGCAGCCTTTGGCCAATGCATTCTTACTGGGGGCATGGTCAAGGACGTGGGCGTGGGCGTGGTTGTGAGCGTAGGCGTGCCAAAAAAGTAAACGATAACCGATCGCAACACACAAACAAAAAGTACATAAAGCAGAAGGAAAGGAAAAACAGAGCAAATTATATGCAAATTAGGCTTGAGTTTTTTTTAGGCAGATCATGAAAAGCAGAGGAGGCGCCAAGCCAAGTGGCTAAGAAGCGTGAAAATGATTAGCTTAAAAAATACAAGGTTTGTACTCGAATTCAGAAAAAGGGAAACCAACCAAAAATTAGCGCGATTAGACAGTTGAATGTTTGGTTTTTGGGTCAGCGAGCCCGGCGATGGAGATGGATGTGAATGAGTGTTGTGTGACTGATATCTAAAATGGAGGGAATGGGGATCGAGGTAATGTGCAATGTGGGGATGGAATGGAAAACCGGAGAGGGATGCTGGCCATTCCAGTTAGGCGGCAATTAAAATCAGTGCAAGTGAAAGTTTACTTCATTCAATTGAATTCAATTGGTGGAGCAACAAAGTGCCACATCGGTTATCGATTTGTTTACGGGTGTTGGACTGGCTGGCTGGAGAACCAAGGAAACCCAAAACACACGAAATCTCGAGGCACAATGGCCTCCAATTCAGACCAAAAGAAACTGACTGTGAGACACTCGACCGCAATGAGTCACAAACGGGTATTGACAGTGGAATTGGAAATGTGTTCCTCGGTCGAGATTTATCGACTGACCAGCTGAGCTGACCAAACAGTGAGTGAGTGACATAAGGCACTCGACTGGCAGCGTATGCTGCTGGGCAGAGATCTTGGACAGTTCGTTGGCCCACAAAATCAAAGTCAATGTCATGAGTAGCCAAGGGCCAACCTCTTGGACGGGCTGCGATAATTAAAAATCAATAAGTGCTAGACGAGTTAAGAAGCTGCCCCGCTGGGAGGCTTAAGGTCTAAGCCGTTTGTGTCTGGCACTTTGGAAGGGAACCCCTTGAAGAGGCCCAAAGCGGAGTTTACTCAGTCAGTGCAAAAGTTTTGTCTGATACTTGAGAAAGTATTTTGCCTGCTTCCTGTTGCAAATTCACAAACAAAAAAAAAATAGCAAGGTTGCGATAAGAACCGGCTTGCGAATTCTATCATCGATTAGTCAAAGGTTTTCGGAATACAAAGATATGGGAAAATTCCCTCGGTTAGTGCTTGTAAAGTGATTCACAGTGATTCCACTCTTGGGTTTGTTTTCGTTTTCAGCGTAACACTTAATCGTTTCTTCTCTTGTCGAATGGAGAAAGCTGAGGCTGAAACCGAAACTGTAACCGTAACCGTAACCGAGGCCGTACCTGCGTCCAGATGGCAGCACAGAAAGAACCCGAAAATCTTGTGTTTGTGCAAATGCTTTGGCTGTGATAAGGAGGTGCCTCCAAGCAGGCCCGGGGTAGGTGGTTAACACGAAACGCTTGGCTGGCTGCCTGCCAATGAACTGCACCAGCAGCAGCAGCAGCAGCAGCGGCAGTGATGGATTGGGATTTTCTTTGGCTTGGCAATTGTTTTGTTATTGTTTGGGTTTGTGTTTGGGTTTAGGCTTGCATAAGTCCAACAGTCAAGACATTGACAAAGGGGCTTTTGTGGGAAACTAACTGGCAAAGAAATTAGAAATGATGTCGCTTATTTTCGGGGGGTAAAAATTCAAAGAAGTGGCCAAGGCGTGCTGGGTCGTGCCGGGAGTGGCAAGAGATCGGTTCCATTCGAGGGAGTATCTGTAGCTAGCTACTCCAGCGCCAGCAAATTGGTGGCCCCAAAAACGGGCCATTTTGTTCTAACCGAGTGAGTTACGACTTGGCTGCAAATGGGTGGGGGAGGAGGAGAGCTGACGGAATCGAAAGTGGGGCATCTGTTTGGGAGGAAGAGTGGAAAGGGCGGGCGGACGCTTATCTGGTGTCGTGGGAGGCAAAGGGCAGCCGGGCTGCACGGCCTGTTTACATAAGATCACTCATTCTGCGGCGGAGGAACTTCATTCCGAGTTGATTAAGGGGAATGGGATTTGTATTGGGTGTTCAGTTTTAATTTCCTTCTTTTCATGTGTGTTGTTTCTTTTATTGCATTGTTGCCGGGGGAGTCTGTGGCAGGCGGTGCCCAGAGTGCGATTCCAGAGATTGAGAGCTGCATAGAGCTGCTGCGCAAAATCTACAGGGGGTGGTGGCTTGGTCGCAGGACGCAGGATGCGTCGAGGGGTGTGAGACACCATCGAAGTGGGAGTGTTGGCAAGATTATTTCACAATCTTTGCAGCCAGGATGGCACAGTTAGCCGTCAACACGACCATGGTTACCCGAAAAGGTGGCGGCGGCTAAGGGTTGCAGGGAACCCACCCACCGGGACATTTGCACCACCAGGTGGTGGGCAGAGAGCGCGAGAGACCCTCAGGGCGCGATAGAGAGAGAGAGAGAGAGACAGAGAGTGGCCAAACAGGAGCTGAAAGGAGCAGCCAAATATTTTGTGTGTACCTACCGGAGACGATTGCGACTGCGATGGCAACTCCTATTCCTGTCGTGTCTCCTGGCACTCCTTTTGCCTTATCGGTGTCCCTATCCGAGTCCTTGTCCCCGTAGCCAGCGGCCCAGCCCTTCGCTAGAGGAAAGCCCCGCACTGCACTTCACCAACAGACTCTGGCCAATGCTTTCGCCAGGTTATTGCACTTTACACACACACTGCACTTTCAAAATTATATTTAATTACTCCGCACAACGCACCTGTGTGTGTGTCGAAGGGCTCTTTAACTTTTTCACGGCACCGATTCCGGTTATTAATTAATCCTTGACGATTTCGCCGGAGCCGTCGATGTTTCGCGTTTATGCATATGTTTGTGTGTGTATCAGGCTGTTGAAATTCTGGCAACGCTATACAGTAGTTCTGTTAAGAGCAGCTGCACAGTTAACAGAAGTGTTATCGATTAATCGATATCCATAATCGAAGTTTTAATGGGAACGTTTGCAGTTTATACGGCGATACCAAAAACTGTTTTCTCTGGTTTGTTTTGGTTTTCCAATTCGATAATAATTTAAAACACCTAGAGAAGCGCCTGCCAATATGCTAAAGTCGTCGAGGCTCGGTCTGGGGCTCAGGTATTACACGGCCAAGGCCAAGAGGAGCGTTCTGTCCCAGGACAAGACCAAAATCAAGGACTACACTCCTAAGGTTACGGACAACCATGAGCACCGGGTTTACGTTTGGGGATTCCAGGAGACGGGCGCCTTGGGCCTGCAGACGAGCGTGAAAAAGGCCAAGGAGCGCTACACGGAAATGGTACACCACCCTACGAGGCTGCAGTTCTCGAACAACAACGAAATCACAGACGTAACCGCTGGCTACGGATTCACAGCTTACGCGGTTCAGAGGGACGATGGAGAAACCCTCTTTGGCAGCGGGTTGAACACAGACTCCCAGCTGGGCTTTCAGGTGAAGGGAAATGCCAAGGACCCCGCCAACCTGGACGTGATCATCTATCCCACGGCCATTAAGTTGCCAAGGAGGCAGGAGGAGACGGATGAGGACATGCAGGTGAAGAGCATGTCGGCGGGAAGAGCCCACCTGGTAGTGGTCACGAGGAACGGCACAGTGTTCACCCTGGGGAATAATTCCTACGGACAATGCGGCCGCTCCATCATCGAGGACGAGCGGTATACGAGTAGTGCGCTCATCCACCGGATTTCCCAGGAGGACATCTGCGGCAAGGATGACGAGATTACGCAGGTGGAGTGCGGGCAGGATCACACCATGTTCCTTACCAAAAACGGACGCGTTTACACCTGCGGCTGGGGGGCAGATGGACAAACTGGCCAGGGAAACTACCACACAGCTGGTCAGATCACACTTATTGGCGGGGACATAGCGAAGGAGAAGATTGTGCGTGTGACTTGCTCGTCCGATTGCGTGCTGGCGCTCAACGAGGCAGGCGACGTCTTCGGCTGGGGAAACTCTGAATACGGCCAGCTGGATGACTCCGAGCATGCCGAGACCCAGATCAACTCTCCCCGCGCTCTGAAGCTGACTAAGGGCATAGGCAGAATCAAGGATGTGGCTGCCGGTGGCTCTTTTTGCATGGCGCTGACGGACGAGGGTTTGGTCTACACCTGGGGCTTTGGCATCCTCGGCTTTGGACCATTTGTGGAGCAGACCTCTCGGCCGCAGCACTTACTGCCACCCCTGTTCGGCAGGAACGACTTCAGCAATGCCACGACAGTAGTCTCCATCGGGTGCGGCGTTTTTCACATGGGTGCCGTCAACTCGGACGGAGACTTGTTCATGTGGGGCAAGAATCGGTTCGGCCATCTTGGCCTTGGCCACAAGAAGGATCAGTTCTTCCCCTTCAAGGCGGCCATCAACGGGAAGGTGCAAAAGGTGGCCTACGGAGTGGACCACACCATCGCCCTCTGCAAGCCATATTTTTAAGACGTTAATAGACATGTATTTAATTGTTATTAAAAGAAGTTGTAAACTAACATAAAACATAAAGTATAATTGTAACAGAGTCGAAACGGGTTTCCTAAGAATCAAAGCAATGAAAAGCCAACTCTTAAAGATCACAAATTCGCGTTGAATACATTTAATTAGTTTAAAGAACATTTAGATTAATTTTTCTCCGACTTCCAACATTCGATACTGATAGTTTGCCCCCTTTCGGTTGTCTGGTTGATTTGGTTTTAGTTTAGGTTTTGGTTTTGCATGTAAATAGCTTCGATCTGGATCCGTTCTACACATAATAGTTAGATTAGTTAAAGAGCATATATATAAAATATGTACTTGGAATGCTGCGGTGTGTCTGCATGTGTGTATGTGTACCAATCCATATCCAAATCCAATCTGTTTTCCATCCGCACTTGAGGCTCAAAACATTGCTCGTATTTGTCACAATTTCATCGATCGCTTTTGATTGCGTTCTAGGTACACTTTTTACTAGGGTCTATGATTCACAAAACTCGCTTGGCCATGATAACCGCCCGTCGCACGGGCCTGTGTCCTGCTAACCAGTGGTGTTAACCAGATCTAGACTTCTGGGCAGATATTCTTATCCTTCAATCCTCCTCGTCATCGCTCGTTCTTTCGTTATATGTTTAAATCGATTCTAATTAATAATTTGTTTAGGTTGTGTATTCATATGGGGCGTTGTAGCTTAAAAGATCGTCCTTCGGCCTAACGTCGCTCAGGCCTGGTGCTGCTGCTTGGCCTCGTTGGCCTCGTAGGCCTCCACCTCGGCGATGTTGGCCAGGTCATACTCGATCAGGCCCTTGCCCATGAATGCGGCGTACTTGCCAGCGTCCGGCAGTGGATCAGCCGATCGCTTGGAGACTGAAAAAGAGACAAATAAGCAATTTCGTATTTCTTTCGTCCTTGACCTGTTCGATCCCTTACCTCCCGAGACGAACTTCTCCATGAGGTAGACCTTCATGTCGTAACACTCATTGGCGATGCGCTCAGAGATGAGCGAGAGATCGGTGATGCGGGGAGTGACCACGCGCATTTGGCGCCGTACGCGCTCCGTGTCGATGTTGTAGTAGCCAGTACCCATCTTCTTCATCAGGTCGACGAAGCTGGTGGGTGGCAGGGTCGTATCCCGGTCCAAGGGCATGATGAAGCACCTGCCGGTGGTGGTGTCGATGATGGCCGATTGGTTCTCCTTGAAGTCGTGCATGAACCTACCCCGGCGCCCGTCCTTGAAGTCGGGAACGTCGATCTTGGCGTAGCTGTCGTCGTCGCTGTCGCCATCTAGCTCGATGTCCTCGCGGAAGAAGCCGCTGTCCTCGACAATAGAGTTGCTGTCCGGGAAGTTCTGGCTGGGCTCGAACTGGGGCAGCAAGGAGCGCCAATTGAGGGAGAAGGGTTCCTCGCTACGGGGATAGACTCGGGGCAGCTCCATGGAATCTTCGGGATAGGGAATCTCGCAGAGGGCGTGGTAGCGCATGCTGGCGTGGGATGGGGCGTACAGGCGGTACAGGGTCAATCCTCCGGTGACGCCCATCAGCATCACCACCAAAGCGATCAGGAACAGCAAAAAGGACTTTAAGCAAGGGTGATTCGGCGGGTTGAAAACCATGGACTCGACATCTGCTTCGGTATCGCTATAAGCGGCTTTGGGCTGTCGGGTAAAATATTTAATGTTATCAGTTTTGTGTAGCGAATCTTTTAAGGTATTCATTTGAAGGATCGGATAGAGATTGGCCGATGTTTAGCCAACACAGAGGGTCTTCTGCTAGGGAATTGGGCAAGATATAGACCTGCCTGTGGGTCATTTGTACCCCAGAAAAAATGAATAATATATTTCTTTCGGATTTTAAAGAATGAAGAATCGTTCCACAAATCTTTATAAACATCTTTAAGGATATGTGTTATTTCAGAAATTAGACAGTTTTTAAGTCTGTCTGGTTACTGGAAATTTACTATTATCTCTTCCAGAGAAAACACAAAGAAAACCTAGATATTACAAAATGACTCAGAAGATATAGTAGAGCCTCTGTTTAATTTCCCTCTTGAACAAATTAATTAAAATATTTATTTAAACATTTTAACAGGTTTTTTTTTTTTGAAAGGTTGCAGGTTTAATTTGTACATTATTAAACCCATTATTAAAACTTTGTACACAGCAAAAATAATCAATTTGCTGATTCGCAGATTATTTTTCATAATAAACAATTCATTGTACGGGATCTAAGAAATAATAGGCTCGAACACCAATGGAACCTCCTTTCCATTGTAATTTAATCTACATTATCGGATTAAAAAATAAAGTGCAAAAATTTGAAATGCATTTTTTCATAGAATTTAAAAATAAAAAAAAAAAGCATTGAAATGATAAATAAAAAAGTTGGGAACTTATCATGGGAAACTTTTTAGATAAGGAAATGGGAGGGGAAGAATATATGTAGAGTAGGCTGATAAGGCACGACTTTCTTTGGATACGTAGAATGGCAGCCAGTGGCAGGGCACTCATCGAGGTCAAAGAGCACTTGCTAGACAAAGTATGTAAGTCAGCCCCTGGAATTGGGTTTCAGCTCCACTTTCTGCTGCTCCGGCTGTCAGGGCCATGAGCCACGAGTCACATGCAACAGCAACAGGAAGGGAGCCTCCGCTGACCTCGAGGCTCGAGGAGTGAGGAGCGAGTCCTTGGAGGGGGTGGAGAGCCAGGAAAAGTGAATGGGCACACGTCATAGCATAGATAGGGCAGGGCCAAGCGGGATGAAGCGTGAAAAGAGTGCAAGGGCAGCGGGAATTCCAGCAAGGAAAAATCGATAGCCTGCAGACCAAGCTGCTGAGGCTGGATATTCCGAATACGAATCAGGGTCCGAATCGCAATCGGGTTTATTTCGGAGCAGAGGGAGGCCACCCCCAACCGCCCCCCCTGTTCACGAAACTTGTGGCTCTCGACGCCGAAGGACAACGGATGGGGGCGGAGGGCGCCTAGCAAGGACAACTGATTGCGCAAAAAAAAAAAATGGAGACATCTTGGATGCAATACTCACTGCGATAAGGGAGCCATGGTGCATGAGCGCCTCATCGTTGAGGTTCATCGGCAGGGGAACCTTCTCCTGGTCCTTGATCTCGCCCCGTAGTTTGCCCAAAATTGTCATGGCTGTTGCTTGGATTTGACTGCGAATGGGTCCGGACTCTGTTTGTTTTTCTTCCACGGAAAATCTAGTGCGCAGTTGTTGACTAGTGTTCTCGGTTTGGAACCATTACTATATGTATATATTTACACTGTATATCGATGTTGCTGGGGGTGTATATTCTCTTTGGTCACACTAAAGTGGAGCAATGAGTGGACCTGCCCACCTGTCGTTGAAGCCCCAGAGCTGCCGGACTCTTCGTCTTAAACCGGAATTTAGATTCAAATTGTTCAATCTTTAATTTATTTTCTGCATTGATAATTTTAAACACACTGCCTCCTCAACACAATCCAACTATGCTTCACAATTTCTAAACATTTTTATACAAAGTATTTACTTTGCCGGTTACATTAGGTATTCTCGGTAACTTAAAGAGACTATTCCTAAGTTTCTGAACAGTTTTTAGACGTAAATGGAAACATGAATGATATTCTCAACTCTTAGGGCTCTAGCTCTGGTTAGGAAGGTGCTACTTATGACTATGTTGGTTGGACAGGAAGGCGAGGTGGCCCTTGGGACACTTGTTGGCGTAGTGACCCTTGTGCCCGCACTTGTAGCAGGTGATCTCCTCCAGCGGTGTCGGCACTTTGACGAATGGCGGCGGCTGGTTATGCGGGTTGTGGTGACTCAAGGAGCTATCGTCGTTGTTATCAGAGTGGGACGAGTGCCCGGAGTGGTCCATTGGGTTAATATTGTTGCGGTGCTCCAGGCTACCCACGTACTGCTTGCACGAGTTGGCCTTGTGCCCCAGCTCACCGCAGTAGTGGCACGTTGGCAGCTTTTTGTGCAGCTGATCCTTGCTGAGCTCGGCCAGCGGCGGCAACTCGAAGCGCGGGTGCATGTGCTTGCAAGAAGGTCCCTCCGGACAGAATCCAGCCAGGTAATTCATGCAGAGCACCCGCCTCAAGTGCTGGTGCCGGCAGTGGGGTCCGTGGCGGCAAAATCCTCGTTTGTACCATGGGCAGTCCTTCACCTTTGACTGGGGGTCGATGTGCAGGAAGGGGCACTCCTTGTTGTGGCAGGCGTTGAAGCGGGAGTAAAAGTAGCACTCCGGCATCTTGGTCATGTCGTACTCGTGCAGGAACTCGCACTGGTCGCCCTTTTTGCAGAGGCCTCTCAGCCAATGCTTGCACACGATGGTCCTGTCGCCACGGATGTGCCGGAAGGGGCAGGCGCTGCCCTTTTCGCACTCCTGTCCATTCCGCGAGGTCGAGCTGATGAAGTTGCAAACCGCCGCGATGGATTTGTCCATTCCGTAGAAGGGGAGCGGGATGGCGCCCACCTGTTCGATCAGGTCCCGCTCCGCCTTGAACTGCAGGCCATTCACGTTGGCCAGGAGGATGTCCATGTCCGATAGATGTTGCTATATGGTATTGGAAATGTGGTGATTCTCTCTTTTCGCGTGTTGTTTTTCTTTTTTCTACTAGCGATGATACGCAGCCGGCTTATTGCCACTCGATAAATATTCGATAACATCTAGCGGTTTCTAGCCAAATTAAATATTTGATTAAATACAAATTAAATACACATTTTTAATAATTGAAAACATAAAGAAAACTGCTATTGGCCTTTGATAAAGTACCCATTTTGATATTTCTCAATGGCGATAAATTTAAACCACCCCCACAGTCACACCGATAGACGCGCTATCGATCACTTGTTTACAACTTTTCGCAATGTTTACAACGTAAGCATACCGCTGAGGTTAGCTAATTAGGAGAGAGTACCGGAAAATGTGGAAGACGGACCGCTGACCTACGAACCCACCCACCCACACACTACCCACGCGGCGCCCAAATGCTGCCCACGTACGAGAGGTTCAACGATCCGAAGAGCGTCTTCTTCCGGCTGCCCTTCGCCCGGCTGGCCGTCGTGGCGCTCAGTCTGCCGCTGGGAGGATTCCTCTTCTGCGTGGCCTGGTCGCTGGCCTTTGATTTTGTGAGGAGCACCTACACCCACTGTGATGTGGCCAACTACCTGCCATCCGTGTCCGCGGCCATTGGGAACTATGAGCCACAGCGAACTGTCTGGCGGCTGGCCATCTTTCTGCACCTGCCACTTCGACTGGCGGTGGCAAAGATGTACTTGGAGCACTACCGCGAGCACATCAGGAGGAGCAGGAGACTGTTGGGCGTACTGGCCTGCCTCCTAAACGTCGTGGAGGACCTTGCGCTCTTTTGTCTCTCCTTCTGGACGTCAGCCGATCACTATGAAACACACCGAAACGCCTTCGTGGTGTTCATTGCCTGCTCTGAGTGCTACATGCTGATCTCGTACCTCCTGAACAGGAATGCTCGAAAGGCTGTCCTGCTGCCGCACGAGGAAAAGTCAGTGCGGTACAAGAGGAACCTCTTCCTGGTCAACGTGCTGGCCTTTGGACTCGCAGGATACTGCTTCGTCCGGCACAACTCCTACTGCGAGGCGGGTGGTAAGTTTGTTGGAGGCCAGGACTTTACAATTCCTTTAATTTGGCAAGAAATGAGTCTTCATTAAAATGTTCTTGGTTTCCACTCTCAACTTTCTTTGCTGTGGTTTTTTAACTTCTCTCCTTTTTCGCTCAGTGTACACATTTTTCGCGCTGTTCGAGTACGTGGTGGTCTTGACCAATATGGGTTTCCACATGACCTCTTACTGGGACTTCTATGCCCTGAACGTGGTGTGCGATGCCAAGCACGGACTCTACTTGTCGCAGTTCTAGGTCGGCCTGCCACGGCCCATCCCACATCCTTCAGCTCTCCAACTTTCCAGCCAGTCGTCCGCAAAGCGACCGTCGAGTATTCTGTACATACGCGGTACTAGCTTAAGCTCAAAGTTTACTTAATTTTACCAAAGGGAACTACTTTCAAGGGATTCTCCCGATAAGGCTTTAAAATGGCTCCCGTTCGGTTTTAAAATTGGCTCAGTGTTCGAATTTATTGCCCAAGCCGGGCAGAATCACTAAAACGAGCCGCTTTCCACCATGATAGTTAATGCTTTATTTATACACATGCTTTTAGTTAAGAAGGCTTTAAAAATGTATATTTTATACAAACGCAGTTTGAAATTGGCTTTACGATTCTAATATATTTGAAGTGAGAAAAGTTTTTAATGAAGTTTTAATCAAGAACTGTCAATCTGGACCAAGGGCCTGCATAAAGTAGGCGAGATGTTTACATTTTGCACACACTCGCCGTGAAAATTCTGACTATGAAGCACCTTGCAGGAGACACCGTGATGCTGCTACCTAAAGCCTTGCCAGATCTTCGACCCAAGCGGCGTTTTGTCATTCATCTTCGACGCCTCTTAGGATTGGGACTTCTCCCTGTTCCCATTTGCAATGTGTACGTCCTGCTGATGGCTATCGCCACGGACTTTGAAGAGAGCACGTACACGTCGTGCCATGCCTGGCACATATTTCCCAGCTCCTCCGCTGCGGCCAAGTCGCAGCCCGTGGTCTGGGCCATTGCTTGCTGGACACAGTTTCCCTTCATAGCTATGACTGCCTGGCTGAACTTCCGTTTCTACCGCAAGACTCTTCCCCGGTCAGTTCGGAGTCTGGGCTGCTTAACCACCTTTGCCATTATACAGGGCAGCTGTAGCATGGTTTTGTGGGCAACCTACGCCACTGTCGACGGCGATTCTCCTTTTCACGTGGCCACCGCCGTGTCCATTTTCATCTCGGCTGCCGTCTTCATGGGAGGAAGCTTTGTGTGCGCCAAATACTCTCTCAAAGACGGGTGTAGACGACATGAATTCATTTTGCGGCTGAAGAGCCGCTTGGCTTACGTGTATTTCTTGGCAGCCACTACCATGTGGGTGTGGTACGTCCTCCATCAAAAGTACTGCCTGCCCTTGGGTAAGTTTGGATTCTAATTCAGTTTTCTTCTGTAAAACTTGACTTCTTCCCTAGCCTACTCGCTTTTCGCTCTTGGAGAGTTTGTCGCCTTTGAGTGCTGGTGCTTGAGCTTCTTCACTGCCTACTGGGACTACTACCATGTGGTCATCTGTTACGACCAGCGCCTTGGCTTCTTCATCAGTGAGATTTAAGCATTTACCAATTATTATCACATTTATTAAATAATCAGAACAAACAAACAACATAAACGTAGAACTAAGTCTCATAAATTCGGACTAGATCCTCAAGGCTAATGGGGTAGTTGGTGACTGGACAGCTGCCGTGCTCCTTCATGTGGCTCACGATGCACTTCCAGCAGAAAACATAACCCGAAACGGAGCAGGCAGTGGGAGTTTGAAAAGGCAGAAGGCAGACGGGACACTCGCCCCGCTTAGGTATCGCCTGTCTGACCTCATCGGGCAGGTCCTTCTTTGGCAACGCTTCTGGATTAATGAGAGTTCCGCCGACCTTCCGCCTCTGGTCGTTGGAGTACCACCACTGGACAAACTGCAGGAAGAAGGCCAGGACCTCGAGCATCTTCAAAACGATGTACGTCCACTGATCCTCTCGCGGCGGCTCGCTCGGATAGCGGAGAGTGAGTCGCAGGGCTCGGAAAACTGGCGAGTGACTGGCGGCGTACTTGATAAGGTAAAGGAATGTATGAATCGCCTTGGCGGCATGGAAAGCGTGGAAGGCACTAAGAAGACGACTTTCCCATGGACTAGTATCCTCATGCCGGGTGCTCCTGCTCCTTAGCTTTCGCTCCACGTACGGAAGAAGCGTTAGGACTGTCGCGGACAGGAACTGCTGGCGCCGAGTGAGCAACTTCCCGGTCTCTGTCGCCGTTCTCTGCAGTCCGTAGAAGCTTTCACCGAAGGAGGAGGCCCGTTTCCTCAGGTAAAGGTACTGGAGCAGCCATGTGAGCAGTGGCGACAGCTCCTCCCGGACCCGAAGACTGCCCCAGAGTTTAAAGTCCAGCCGGAGACCGAAGTAGTCAAAGATCTTGCTTAGCGCCGGATAAATCAGGTTGTCAAGCGTCTCCGCCGCCGAAATTTCAAAGATTGAGGGTACATTTTGCAGGTTCTGGCGCACGTTGGCGGCTTCTGCCATTATCTTTATCCTTTCTTGCTTTTTTAATTCATAAACGTAAATAAAAACGAACTGACAGCCAGTGTTGGATAGCGAGGAAGCTAACTTCTCTTATCAGTGGGATACTTTGTTCGAGGTCCCGAAACTTATTAATGGTTTTATTTTATAATAAATTGTTCTTGCTGATCTAAGATATTATTTTATTGTAGCTTTAATAAATAGCATGGTTAATTTTGAATAAAGTACTAGAAACCGCCGCCAATAGAAAAAGATCGAATACTTTCTTATCAATATTCGATAAAACTGAAACGATAGACATTTTCCCTGTTGATATGTTTAAAACTGAAAAAGAAAAGTTTCCGATAGCATTTTGCAATACTAAAAAGATTCCTCCAAAAGTTTGTTTATTTTAATAATTTGTTAACAAACTGCTGGCAGATCCGATGAAACGATGAAAACACCTGGCGCCGGCAAGAAGTCCACCAAGTCGCGCTCCAAGTCGGCGAAGTTGGAGCTTTCCAACAAGACCGCTGCATTAGCAGCATCGTCGGCATCCTCGGGAGCACCTGCCTCTGCGTCTGCACTTGCCGTCGGAGTGTCAGTGGGCAGCCTTCCATCCACTCCTTCGCATCTCAACATGGTCACAACGCCAACAACGCCCACATCAAGTTTCGGGAACTATAATATGTTCGATGCCTCCTTTCAAGTGGCAAGTAGCGGACATGGAGCAGCTGGAGGCGCGTCGGGAGAAGCTTGCAGTAACAGTAGCCGAGTGGTAAGATTACCCATAACTAGGTAGGACTGGATACAGATGCATATATGTATCCTTTTACTTAGATACACCAAAAGAGCTATGCAGGTTTCGACCCGCGCAGTATTAAGATATTTTGGGAGCAACACGACCAAACAGATGTGGAGCTGCCACAGGATGTGTGCGCTCGCCTAGCAGAGGATGCTTCCTACAAAGTCTGGGAATTGATTAACGTAAGCATTATCACAGTTAGTAAAAATAGTTGGTATATCTTTAATAAAATATATTTTACCATAGAATGTAAAAACATATTCTCGACATTCGGGTGGAGTCGTCACGTACGATTTGGTGAACGAAGTTCTCAAAGATGCTGATGTGCCACCTATGCTGGGGGCCATGGACAGTGACTGGGACCGCATCGACTATGACGGTAGCTACTATTTTCACTCGGACAAAATCTTCGAGCTGCGCGAGGAGTTTCAAAAGGAGATCACTCTCACAATGCCCGGAGATGCAGACTTTCACAGCTTTTGCCCCGTGGAGGACAAACATGCAGAGCAATTAAGGCAGGTTGTGCAGAATCTGGTGACAGGTAAGTGGAGACGCTGTTTCCACGTGCAAAATATTTTATTTAAGCAAGTCTCCGTGCAGCTGCTCTGTTTGCGGATAGCAAATCCCAAAGGGAGGCTGTGTGTCACGCCTTCCAGACGCCCCTAATGGGGTCCATGTACCGTGTTATAGTGAGTAAGGTGACCCATCTGCTGGCCTTTAAGCAGCTAGACCAGTTGAGCCAGCGTTGCTGGCGACTTCTTCGCGCCTGCAATTACAATTCCCATGCAAACCACATTTCCTGTCGGCCCGAGTACTTCCATTTGGCCGAGGTGCTTGTGTGTCAGCTCTTAGCTCCGTATGAGACCATCAAGCCTCCTTCAGAAGCCAGCGAGGAGTTGTGCACAGATTCTGGCATGACTACTGTCAAGATGGAGTTCGAGGGACAGCTCAAGCTGGAGCCAGAGCAGTTCTCAAATCAGGAAAATCCAACAATGGAAGTAGATAAGCAGGAACTTCCGCAGGATCAACAAGTATTTCCCAATGAGAACAGCCAGGAACATACCATCTACAAGCTCCAGACGGAGGACGAGGAACAAACTCCGGACCCAGAGCTTCAACGTTTGTCCAGCTTATTTGCCAGTCCCGTGGGAAGTACTTGTGTAGAAGAACTATGCGATACTATTGGACAACTGGCCTCCCAAAGTGGGTACTTTCACTCCGAGTGTCTTTTCCTAATCACACGGCGTCTGGACAGATACTTTGAGACCCGCGATTCTTGCACTGAAAAAGGTGAGTGTAGCCCATCTACTGCTTTTAGTGTCGCTTTTACACTAGATTCTCGTTCAGACATGAAGTACATTAGAAGAGCAGTGCGCGGACTGATTGCTCTGGGGGAGTATGCCTTTCGAGAATTCATTCCGTATATTTATAAGCTGCAAGCGGATAAGATTCCAGAGTGCCTGTGGCAAGATCTGGCGCAGGCTGCCATTTTTCTGGCGGGCAAGGATGATATCTACCTGTACGAGTGGCTGGAGCACGGTTGTGGAGCGGCGTTGCAGCCTTTTATGGTTCATTACGCACGTAAGTATTTATTAGAGACAATTCAATCACACTAAATTAATAAACTATTTGGTGTTGCAGGTGCCTATGAAAAGATGGTCACCAATCGCTATAAGCGAGCGAGAGCTCCAGCCTACAGAGTGGAGCCGGTGCCAGGAGTGCGTCGCTTGGAGTGGAGTACCTTGGCCGCAGCCATGTGTCATGGGGACGATCCCAGCAAGGCGCTGAAGCCCAAGCCCACGCTTCGGGAAGCCTTTCCCGAGCTGCAGCAACCGAATCTTCAACACAACTGCGCCGGTAACATACGCTTCAAGTTCGCCGGCTGCCGGCCAGTGCTGCTTAAGCCCAAGGCTCGAAGTGTTTCGCAGCCGGGGGACTCCCCCTCGTCAACCACGAATGGCGGTCCTGGCTGCGGCGCCAGCTCCGAAATTTTCATCGCCAAGCGAAAGCTTTTCAAGCCCTTGACCAACGTCAGAAAGTGGTCGCCTGAGAGTGGCTATCACTATCTGAGAATCTGAGTTAGGGAACGTAAGGATCTCAATAAAAAATACACGTATACTTGTCTGAAAATTTCTTTGGCAAAGTTTTGTGGAGTGTTTTGAGTCAATTCCTTAAGAATTTGACATCGAGGACACTTGGGAGTGGTGGGTACTTATCAGGACATTGTCTGCACATGGATAAAACCTGGAAACGTATCACAAATTGCAGGAAAAGCTGACTTTGAATTTTCGCGGTTGTTTTATCAAAACCGAACAGCTGTTTACCAGGGCCGTGGTAGTTCTGGTTAGCTCTGATAAGAAAAGAGAAAAAGAAAGTACCGTAGCGTTGCCAGTCTAAAAGAAATTCTTTCTTGTACAATTTTTGAAATATTTAATCTTATCATTTTTATGATTTATATTCCCTCTTTTTTACATTCTTTCTTTTTTATTTTAGAATATGTATATGTCCACACAACGAACTCAAAATATGCTAATGATGAAGTGAGTTATTAGTTTTATTATCTTTCTTTTTATTTTATTATTGTGTTTATATTCTTTGTTTATTTGCTTCTTTTAATTTTATTATTTGTTTATTTTAGAATATCCCCATGTGGAGAGAAAAATAATTTCAAAAAGAGTGAGTTTTTTTGTATTATTTTCCTTATTTATGTCGGTATTTTTTATTATCTTAAAATATTTAATGTTGCAATCATAAAATTTACACACAAACTAATTTTAGTTAAAGTTGTGTTTAGAAAAAATTAGGCAACATTAAAAAGAGTTTTAAGAAATTAGGGAAATACTTTTACAAAGTCAAATATTAGTTTTGGGTCTTAAATTCGTATTTTAAAAACAAAAGTAAAGTGCACTTCTTGGCCTTTCGCTATTATTGCAACGGAAAAGTAATAACCAAGGCTGCCTAATGGGCGCTAGTCCTGCTCCTTGGCCGTAAGGATCCCCTTTGTGTTTCGGTTTGTCACCAGGCTAGCGATTTACGCTTCTTTAACGTGGCGGTGCAACCGTCCCGGCCCCCACATTTCCACCCAGACCCACCTGCAATGGCCCCACATCCTCATAAGTGGGAAAGTAAAGCCGCCTCGAGCCCGAAAGAAATTTCATTTTTATTGTGCCCGACACTTAACTTTATTAATTTTCAAGCAATGTCGATGGCGAGGTGCGTATGACTTTGTTCCCACATCTCGCCGGATCTCCGAAGCCGCCTCTATCCGTTTAGAAAATCCAGCTTTAGTAATCCATTACCGCAGGTGCCGTAAAAATGCTTGCTTTACGATTTGCGATTAACGCGAAACAAGTGCGCCATAAAACCCACGGAGTCGCCTGCCCTTCCCATATCCTTTGTTTTTTCGCCGGCATTGGTTTCCCCGACATCTGGCCATTATTCGATTAATTTCAATAAAACGAATCGAAAATTTTAATAGCCAGACACACAGTTGACAGTCTGAATCACCGATCCGGGCTCTGCGGATGGCGACATAAAAATCCTTGTAGCAGCAACAAACTTCAGCACTCTAAATGTGACAGTAAATCCCTCGAAGCGCCTTTAATTAAAAGTTGCTACTCACGAGTCAAGTTTTACGATTCCTCCTCGACCATCCGCGTATCCCTTTAAAACTAGACCGGCAAATTAGGCAAAAAGCATAAGTGCGAAAATCGGCTCACTTAATCACTCAACTTCCGCTTCCGGTGTCGTCCTTAGCTCCTCAGGATGCGGCATCGGGAAAAAGAAATTAAAGAAAATATGCCTAAAAACTTTGGCTGCCTTTCAAATCGTTTCAATGGTTTCAATGGTGGCCGGGCCAGACGACATCCTTGAACGAACGGCTGCTTCGAAAGCACATAAATTTTAATAATTTATCCCATATTATTCCACTTAAGTCGTTTAGATTTTCATAATAAATTTATAACGGCCAGCACTACGAACTTTCCCGGTGGCACTTTATGTCCCTATCTCGGAGACAGTAAGAGAAAATATGGTCCGCACCTAAGGACTCTCTCAACAATTATTGTATTAGCCTTTCTAGTGTTCAGTCGGAGAAATTTTCGAAGGAGATAGTTTAAATTTCTTGATTTTGCTTTTGAAGTTGGGAATTTTGTGTATTTTCTGCAAGTCTACCTCAGGGCATATTTGGAAAGGACCCTGAGTGGCCTCCACATCAATTGCCAAAGTTCCAGGATTTCGCTGGGGCGGGGCGACTATTAAAATGCCATGGCAACAATGCCGACTAGCCACCGAAATGATGTCGATGATGAGCGAAGTCCTGGGATAGGACAGGAGATAGGGACTATAGGCCTATCCCTCTCCCAGGCCATGTGCGTGGGGCGGTGTTCGTGGCTTATTTATACGCTTAATTTGCGCCACAATTTCATTTACAAATTGTTGTCAGGCCGCTCCCCAGCCAGCCTTGTGGTTGCTTTCTGCCAACTGCTAGTCCGGCTGAGATTTGCGGCATTCTGGTTCGGTTTATGAGAAAAAGCCAGAAATTTATTGGCCCACAGTCGCGAGGGGTTGCAGCCAAAATTTATTATGGCCGCTCGCTCTGGAGACAATAAAATCTGGCTCAAGTGGTTCCCAGGCTCGAAGTGCAACGCCTCGTTGATTAGGCCTCAGAGTGGCTTGTCGAGCGAAACGAGGATGCTATTTAATCAAAAACCATTCTGGCTGCCTCCACTTACAGTTGTACATAATCTATTGATGCTTTTGTTAGATTTGAAGAGGTGTCCTATCCCATTGGGTCCATTTTTCTACTACATTTTGTATTAAACATGGCATATGAGTTATGGCCGAATGTCTTCAAGTTTGCTGGCATGTATATCCTGGCGTGTATGTATCTTCAGCTGTTTGAAGTGCCATTGAATTGATTGATGTTTGATGCACTCAACCAAGACGATATGCAGCAAACCGCAGAGATGCTGCACCATCGTGTTTGCCAGCTGCAGCTGCAGTATCCTTGCCCGGGTTTGTGTAGCATAATTTTTGGGGCCGCTACATCTGCAAATGTCAGGACGAAAGGGTTTTGTATGGTCTGGAGATAAAAATCACAGCAGACGCATTCTACACCACTTGGAATCGTGCTCGAGTGGAGTAATCTGATAACAGAAATTCCTGCGAATCATTCCCCTTTTCCCACAACTCCTTGGTTATTGATTTACGCAATGGCGGGGCTAAAAAATACATAATTTATTTTAAATAATTAAGAATATATTTTAACAAATTAAACATTCATTATAAAAACGCGCCATAAATAAAGCAGCATAAGCAAACGAACCTATTTTTTCATATCCTTGCGGTTACTTCTGTCGAAACTTAATATTATTTATTGATTAATGTAGTTTAATATTTGCACAGCCTACCTTTTTTCAAGCCTTTAAAAGGTTTTATATTCATTTAATATTTTTTTTGAGTCATTAATTTGATTTTTATGAAATATTTATTTATCCTGGGTCTGCCAGACTCCTTGTCGCCCTCCACCATTTGCATAATGGCCTCCCAGTGTTTAAAATTAACCCCATTTATCAAATCGTCAGGCGGCGTTGCACTCGAGAATGCAGGTCTCAAGGCGCCACACCTTTTTCAGGCGCTGCGAAACTTTTTGCCGGCTTTATCCTGCCAACATCTGAGGAAGTAACTGTTTTCCCATTCCGCACTTCCGCTATAAATTGTCGAATTTATGGAGCGTATCACTTGCTTGAATGCTTTACATACGATTCCTGGGCCGACATGGGACATCCTGTAAACGAGGACCTGAAAAACACAATGCCCAAGAGTTATTTCAGTAGGATTAATATTTATCAGAAAACTTTTCATGCCTTGGGTTGTAGTTTTTATCCTTTTGATGGACAATCTCGAATGTCGATGGCGATATTGAAGTTCTCACGTATTCGACGCAATCGAGTGCTATTAGAGGCTGCTCCTCCAAAAGGATGTGCATTCGGTGCCCCATAAAAGCCAAGAGAAATAAACAAAATTAACGGCGTTTGCCGTTGCTCCTTTTCCGGTGACGGTGTTTTTGTTCCTGACCGTTTTCGGTCATTAGAAGTGACAGCGCCGCAAAGCCACGCACTGGGCATTCTACCCGGGCCCCGGCCCGCTGCCTCCTCCCCCTGGCTAGTGTGCGAGTGGTCAGCTCCACGGTGTCCCCCGTCGGTCATTTGTCGTCCCTCAGTTTTTGGCCTGAGTTCAATTTTCTGGTCATGCACAGGCAGCCGCTGCAGTCCCGTCGAATTTTGTTCATTAGGCACGCACATGCACGGCTGCCACCGATCTCTCCTGCCTCCGCCCCACGCCATCCCGGCCTCCAGTGAGCCAGAATGGCTCCATTGGGGGGCGCAACCGAGATCCACAATGTAATCAACGAAATCGCCGAAATCGTCAGAAATAGTCGGAAATCGGCGTTTTGTCTGGGGGGGGATGGGCATCACGAAAAAGGGATATTACTTTTTAATTTTTTTTCTGCTCCACGGCAGGCTCTAGAAACCAAAACCTTTGCAAACGTTTGGCATCCAGATTAAAACCATTTGGCTGGAACCACGTTAATCAATCCAGTCTTTTTTTAGAAAGTTTTTACAACGAAAAGCTAAGCCTAAGATTAAGTTAATCAAAGCCGAAAGGACAGTAAACTGTAAGCTGATTTATGTAATTAGGGATTGGGGGCCTGCCAGAATGCGACACTGAAAAGGACCCCATTCTAAGATCCCCTGGATGATGTAGTGAGACACTCATAACCTGTGGCTTTTAGTCATGCGGTCACACACTCGGCCAGATAAAATTCCAAGCCAGGACACCCAAAATCTAATCCAAAGTTGAAGCCGTGCCAGAATGTGTAACCGCTGCCATAAGGAGAACTTTTCCTTTGGCCTTTTGCCTTCGGCTTCGGTTCATGTTTCCTCGCCCCCGTCACTGTTTCAGTTTCACATAACATTGACAACTTTGAGGTCGCCGGCGAGCTGAGTTCATGTGAAATTGAAACCAGAAAGAACCCCACCAACTTTCACCAGCTCTGGAAACGTAACGAAAAGTTCTGGGCCGCGTTGACAACTAAATTCGATATCGATTTGATTTAGTTAAACGGTGAAACCGTCTGTTCAATGGCCCGACGATGGCAGGACTCTTCCCCCACCGCCCGGAGCAATGAAATTCCGATTGATTGTCGCCTTATGCTGTAAAGACCAAACAAACAAAACGGGGCTAAGGACCAAAGGGAGGCCAAAGCAAATAGAAAGCTGCCAGGAGATAAGAAACTGCGATTGAAATTGGAAAAGAGCTTCACTTGGCAAAAGTTGGAAGCCTTCTTTGAAGCTTCCACACTCAATTTTTTGGTAACAGAAGGATTTTCTCAGTGTTGCTTTGATAACAAATATTGGTGGTTGGATGAGGGCCCTCGGGCCATCCGACCATCGGCTTAGGCGCGCGAAAACGCTTCGAAGGACGAATGAAGTGGAGTCCTTGTTGACCCGTCCGATAACCGCAGCCGAGATGGCAGGCGTGCCACCATAAGGAGTGCCTCTTGCCGTCTTCGCCTCTTCCCGTTGCCCGTTACCCAGCTGCCCATATCTGTCGACGCACTGTGTGGCAGTGGTCGTATGCAAATTAGTGCAACTCCTGCATGTGGCCACAGGCATTACATCCTCCCACCCCACCCGGTGCTCATGTGAATTTCAAATGGGCACCCCGTTTTCCCTGGAGACTCCGCTCCCTGATCCTTTAGTTTTTGCCAAGGCAGTGGGGATTAAGTTGCTTGCTGGAAAAGATGCGAGCATTAGGGGGCATCCTTTTGAAGTCCACTTCTTTATCTGGCATTTTATCTACATTTCTTTCGAATTTTCACTGACTGCATCATAAACAACAAGGACGAGTGCTGGGAGCCGTACGAGAAGAAACAAAGCGAACATGAACAGGACCAAAAAATTAACATAGTCTAAAAGGACTCGTCGGGGAACGCCTACACAAATGCATATCGTGTATGGTGTGTGGACACAGTGTTGCCTATTAAAGGCAAAAATTGGCATGACAATTGTCCTTTTGAGCACGAGTTCCTAACAATTTTTAATAGTTCGGGAATGCTTTAGAAGTTCCCTAAAATATTAGGTGGAGAATAGGCCATATACATTATTTCTTGATAATATTAAAAGAAAGGGAAACTTGGAAAGAAAAAGGACTTCCTCCATTTTAGTTTAGCTTTAAAACAGTCGAATTGGCAACACAGAGGATGGAACCGACTTCACACATGGCCAGTCCCACCGGGCCGACAGTTGCTGTGGCTAATGCCGCTCTTGCTGCTGTTGGAGTTGCCGTGCGGCCGCAAACGTTTTGGCCAGGAAAGCCAGTCGGGGGAAGGGACGAGGAGAAGAGAAAGCCAGAAAGACGCCATCAAGCGAATTAAAACCAAATCACTTACAAGCGGCCAAAAGTGTTAACGTGTAAATTTCCATTTACCAAGATCGAAGCATTCCGATAGCAGCAGACACCATAAACATGCACAGGGCGGGTCTCTCCGGATCTCTCCGATGAGGTTCTGGGGGCCGGACGTACGTTTAAAGCCTTAAGTGGGCGAGAGAAGGTGGACGTTAAAAATAAAACTAGTGGCGAGGCGCAAAGCGTTGGCCCAGAATATTTAGAGAGGAAGTAAACGTGTTGTATCGCCAGGATGCCAGGATGCCAGGAAGAGGGAATGGGATTCAGGTGGGGCAGGACCAGGCATACACTCACATTTACATGCATAAATAAGCAAGAAGCCGAGAACTTCTTAACTCAATGAATTCTCCTGCAATTTCGTAAATTAACACTTTGGATCTAGATGGGGGAGAATGGGGCGGTATGCAAAGCAGGACATAGACATCCTCGCACTTACTTCCGAGTCATTGGAGCCCATCTCTTTCGCTCCGGCTCCATCTCTGTCCCGTTTGTTCGTCTGTGAGCCGGTTGCCAAAAAGTTTACAACAGCGGAAACAATCTGTTCGCTGCGCGTCGAGGCATCAGCCATAAACAGTGAGTCCCCCTTTTGCCACTATGCTTTGGAGCCACCCACGCCCACAATGCCACAATTCTTTTCGCCCTGGATTTGCATTTTGGGTGAAATTGATATTTTTATACACGCCAGCCATGAGACGATGTATCGCGTATCCAAAGGGGGGACTTTCCTAACAAAAAGTGTAACTTATACCCCACATTTGGCAATCGCATACGATTAGCTTTGTTTGCAAGGGTAACTCTAAAGGATACTCAGCTTAAAAATAAAATAAATATTCAGTATTTTTTTTTTTTTAAATGAAGAAAACCCGAAAAGTTGTGTGAATGATATTCGAAGCGTTCTTGTCAAGGACTCATTTTCACAAACCCATCACTTGTCGCTGATATTGAAATCAGTTTTCCTGCCGGGACTCGGCTGGGAGGATCCCCACTTTCCCCCTTGCATAAATTCATACCGATTTTGTAATTCCCTTTTTGGCTATAAATTTCGCTTCTGTTTCGGTTTCGGTTGGATGCGTTGCTCCCCCCATGTCGCCTGCCACTCCTCCGTGCGGTTGCAATCAGTTTATCAGTTCATTTGTGTCCTGGCGTGGGTGGATGGAGCCTGTGTGTTCGCATTCGCAATCGGATTCGCGTGTGTTTATTTGTTATATGAAAATAGTGAACGACACAAAGGGGAGAGTGTGGTGGGCAGCCGTGTTGGTTTGGGTGTCGCTGAATCTGTGGCACCTCCGAAATGTTTGGCCCCCAAAAGGACACAACGAAAATGGCCGCAGTCGCTGTGTGCGCTGGAAATTACGCCAGCCGAATTGTCAATTTTAAAAGAATTTTTACATGGGTTAAGTCCGAGTGGCACTGCTAAAAATTATTTGGAATATATATGGAAATGCTTAGTGTTTTCCAGCTTAAGTTTCTTTTGCAATCTGTATTTTTCAAACATTTCCAGAAGCTTTCCCATAAAAATAGCAATATTGAAGACCATACCACCTGTTTCTTTCACATCCTATCTACTCCGCTTTCACTTTTCCCACGAATCCACTTTCACTTTCTCCCGGCTTTAACCAACTTGAGAAATCTCGCCCTGGTTAGCACCAAGATATTGTGTTAATTTGCCGCAGTCATGAGCTTCTGGGGTCGAGTGCCCAAAAGTCGCCGTTTGTTGCTGCTTTAATTCTTTTGTCAGGTCACGCTCGGTCGCCTTTCCAGTGCCCCTTGCATGCCGCATGCAAGAACTTTTAATTGTTGCAGCTGCAGCGAGAAACAAAAACAATTTAACAAGAACGCGTCTAGTTGAGGAGTCGGTGCATAAATTAGAAATTGGCGACCAGCACGGGCGCGCTGCAAGGATATTCTCCATCCTCCGTCCAAGCCCCACTTGGCATGTGTTGTTGCGTTTTGCCACTCAGTGGTTTTGTGTTCGTACTACGTACACACAAATTACTGAAAACACAGAAACAAACAGGGAACGGCTCCTCCACGGGGGGGGTTTGGGGGAGCAGGCGCCGTCCTTCCGCCTGCTTTGCATGCTCAGTTCTGGGTTAAACGAGGGGTGAGCATGGCCAACAGGTCCATGCCATAATGAATGAAATCAGAAAATTCAATGTTAAGACACTTTAAGGTTATGGAAGACTTAAAAAATTATTCTCTTCCACCTGAAATAAATAAACTTGAAGCTTGGAACTTGGTGGAGATACGCAAAAAGTCATTAAGTTCGATATTAAAGCCATCGCTGGGACAGCAAACTTCAGTTTCTTTTGAGGCCGCCTCCGGTTTCATGTCAACTGGCTTGCCGCTTTGCTGCAGGCGCATTTACAGTCAGCTGCTTTTTCATTATGTCCCTCGTCCTTCAGTCCATCGGTTGTTCTGGGCAGCAACCGAAAGCCGAAAGCGGATGCATTACAAAGGACATCAAGTCGGGATATTGAGTTTTGTGTGCAACAAAGAAAAGCGCATACAAAGCGCGGCGCAAAATAAATGCTTCTTTGTTGGATTATTGCTGGGGCCCGGTGCTGCAAGAGGAGGGGGAAGGATGCAGGATTCGTGGCAGCGAGAAAAAATTGAATTACATGCGAGCCAGCAGCTCCGCCTCCTCATCTCCGTATCCGTATCCGATGGAGTTTACCGCAGGCTCAAAACTACAGCAGATGCGTAGAAGCCACTAACAAAAAAAATATTATAAAAATAATGCACTATTATTAAATATTTCCATGGTTTATGCATAATGTTAGAGATTTTTAGCTAATTATTAGTTGAATTTGATATCAACATTAAAAAAAAATATAATTTTTTTATTCCTGTGTAAGGACGCGTAGGCGTGGTCGCGAACTGAGGCAGATATGATGAAGCTGTGCTATAAAAATATAAAAAAGCAATGCAAAGGAAAGCGGGCAAAGGAAAATGCTTTCTCCAATGCTCCCACTTTGCCACACCATTCACCGCCGTCCCTTTCCCAGCTTCCTTTCTGATCCAAGTCGTGGTGCTGCTTTTTTTGAAGCTTCATAAAAAATTTCCCAAGCGGAAATGCAATTTAATTAAAAATGTCCTGCTGCTGGCGGAGTCTCTTGCTGTTTGGTCCTCCTTGTTCCCTTCCCTGAAACTGCAGACTCCTGTCCGCTGCTGTTTTCCTACGGCCACTCCTTTCTGTTCGCCCTTCCCTGGAGCAACTACTTGGGCCCAGAGTTGTAGGCAAACATGATGAATTTCTTGCACAGATTTCCCGCTGGACTTTCTCCCTTCCCTTCCCTTCCCCGCTCCGGTCTTCGTCCTTTCTGTAGCCCCTTTTCGTGGCCCACAAAATCGTTTAAGATTAACAGCTAGCGATAAACAGGCGGCAATTAGAAATGCAGCAAAACGAATGGAGGGCCGGCGTCCACTGACCCTGGCTGTCCCCACCCCCCACCCCCGGGTGCCCCGTGCCTAACCTTCGGTTAAGTGAATTACCATACTCAATTAACGTTATGCTTATTATGCCCCAGCTTTAATCCAGTTTGCTTCTCAATGCAATGGGCATAAAGAAATGGCATAGGAAATGGAGGGCAGGATGCCGGATGCAGGATGCAGGGGCGCCCCTATAAAGGCAACACAAGAATGGCATTCAGTAGTTTTTCCTGGGAGAGCTCGGTTCGAGGCATTTGTCGAATGCTAAACAAAATTAGCTTTCCATTTATAGGAACGGAACAATGAACTAGCCTGCGGTCCGAAACTTGGCCAATCTCAGTGAATTCCTGGCAATTTGAGGCTACAATTCAGCTGGACTTTCGAAAAAGGGATAAATATGCGGTTTCTAAACGAATTTGTCAAGGGGCTTCATTATTTTCGTTAAATCTTTATCAAGTAAGCTTCGTTTTAATGTTTTGCTAACATTACGCATACGCCCTATAGTCTCCCCACAAGAAATGATATCCCTTTGAAAGCCCACTTTTAAAAAAGTCCTTTGTTTGCATCAAAGGCATAAGTTAAGGACAACATCAACAAGTGAGGCTTATCTGACAGCGAAACAAGGAGCGCTGATTCTCATTGGCAGAGAAATGGAGAAAATGCGAAAGCAAAAACGGAAGAAGGGATGAGCAATGACCGAAAAAGACAAGACTGCGTGACTAATGATGATGGCTAACAAAACGGAGCAAATAATAGGGGATAGCGAATGGGGTTAGTAAGTCAGGATCTGACCTGGCCAAAGGATCTGTTTAGGATGCGATAATCGCTGTGGCAATGGGCGGGGAGATTGAAAGGCCTAAAAGCTGATTGAAAGGTTTGCCAAAAACAAAGTAGAACCTCTTGTAGGGAATTTACTTTAAATATTTATGAAATACTTCGTCTGATGTCTGGTTAATATATTATTATTCAATATGGCTTGCGTTCATTTTTAATTGAATTAAGACGGCCAGATGGACTTTTGATACGACTTTCATATACCTGCTTTCCATTTTTATTAAATTTAGGCCGTCACGGAAAAAAATGTATCTATGATTTGTGCCTAAAATGTAATAAGGTCTACAGTTGCCATTAATTTGTTACCAAAGTTTAAGAGTCCCATAAATATTAGAATATATTTAATACTGAAATGTATAAGAATGTTTTTCGCTGTGATAGTCAAGAATGGTCCTTATTGCGCGGCTGGATCGCGTAAATGAGCCCTGATTCGCCCTTTTCCTCTCGAATTTTCAGCTTTTTCCCTTCTCCCCACCTCGGGCTGCCACAAGCGCACTTTTGTTGATTACGCAAAAATCAACCAGAGAAGGAGAAAAGCGCTGGAAAGGGGCAGTTCGCAAATCCTCCGTCCGGGCACCATGCAAGGATGCAACGCATCCACTTTATTGAACTTAATTGCATGCAATAAACCCAACGCGCCGGGTTTGAGGCGTCCAGACGGCCATAGAGATGGGTCCGTGAATTCCCAAGAGCAGAATAATATATGTACTTAAATATTGTCATAATAGTCATCTATTAGTGAGTCCTCCTCCAGAGCAAATCCTTTTAGGGAAGCATTCGATACATGGAAAATTCTTTAAATCATGACATTTTTTGTATCCCTTCCCATGGCGAAATTAATTGCCCTTGGAAAGGTTGGAACAATCAAGCGAAACCCATAAATTTATATGAAAATCATATCAGAAGTCGGGGACGGGATGAGAATGAGGCGCTGGAGACAGGTCGAATGTCAAAGGGAAATGAGCACAACAACATTAAGTTGGAGGCCTTTATGGATATGGAAGGCTTCAATGCAATTTCCGTAATATGCGCGAGGGATTCTGGAGCAGGAGGTGCGAAGGAAGATAGCTGGACGGCACGGGTGGAGATGAGATTGAATGGAATGCAAGCGGCAGCACATGAATTTAATTACCAAGCTGCACGAAAGCGTCTGCCTCTGCCAGCGACGTCTGTCCTGTCCGGGTGTCGGGTTCGTGTTGTTGTCACTCTTGGCTGCAATGTTAATCAACTTCATTACCACAAATTGCTATTAGCATATGTTAGTGTACCTCCGAGGATGCCACTTGAAGCGCAGGAGCATAAATTACACTGGAAGGATAAAGATTGGTAGTCCCCTTTGGCAGGGACCTAGTGTCTCAAACTTTTCGCTCAGTGTCGCCATGTGAGGGTGGCCCTCTACCCACTTGCAGATGCTGCGATAAATGCAGTTGGCTTGGTTATCAAGGCGGCGGCACAGCAAACAACATCAAATGATGCAATTACTGCGACGGTCGCAAGTGGGGGACAGGGAACTGTTGTTGTTGTGGTGGCAAGCTTACGGCAAGCGGAGGAGAGGGGCGTGGCCAGTGCAAGTCACGCGCTGGCTCATTGCCTCGAATTAGCGGCAAGTTCGGGCGCACAAAATCGAAATCGACCGCCGCTAATATAATTAAAAAGCCATTAAGCTCAAACAGATAACCTTGAAAGGCGAGGCGGTGGGCGGTGGCGTTGGGTGGCATTGGATGGTCTGGATTTAATACCCTAACCGAGAGCATCAATCACAGATTGAAGGAATTTAATAATTGTTTATAAAAGAAATGTTTGGCTTTAATGGGAAATTATAAAAAGTTGAAAGATTTTTGTTGGGCGGAAAGTATTTTTTTATACTTTGCCTGCCATCGCCATAAATTATAAGTCATTGGACGCGTCCGAAAAATGGATCCGTCGACGAGTGGAGGAGATGCGAGGACAAGGATGAATAAAGGCGAAGGACTGCGGATGTGGACGCACATTAATATCCCCAACATGACTGTGACTTTGAGTGAATGCTTCAAATTAAAAAGAAATTTACCATTTACCGCAGCCAGGACGAAGGCCAGGCCAGATGAGGGATTAAGGGAAGCCAGCCAGGAGCAGACCGTTTCAAGAAGCGTATACGTAATGTATCAAAAGTCGATCGCGTGGCCGTGCAAAGTCCCTGGGTCCTTGAAGGACCATCGCCATACAGGAGCAGCAACAACAATATGATTACAGCCAACTAATGACGCTGTCTAAAATGATTTATCTCGTTATGGTCAAAGGGGGGCCGTCGAGGAGGGGTTGGTGTAGGAGCAGGATGTGGGTGGCTCAGCAAAAGTCACATAAAAATGGAAGCAAATTCTCCGAACAGCGGCCATAACTCAAACGTGCTTATGATGTACACAGGCGATTCGCTCGACATGCGTACGTCGGAGCAGTCTTGTGTCCGCCGGAATTGCGACACAAACTGGCAACAAGGCGTAGCAACGCAGGATGTGTGGTAAGAAAATCAGGATAATCCAGAGGCCATGGCAAACTACGAATGGAGTGTCCTACAGTCCAGTAATGAGTACTGTCGTTTAATACCTTCGACTTTCTATATATGTGGAAAAATGTTTATATTTCGAGCTTAAATCCAACATACAGCCGTCAATGCCATCCTGCATATGTAGTCCTGCCATTTGAATGTGGCATTGGATCAGGCTGATGCTGAGACTGGTGCGGGGCCCTCCTCGGGGGTGGCAGTAGCATCTGCCACTAATGGATAGTAGCAGAAACAAATGGACAAACGCACAGATTCTGTCGGATGGTCGTCGACAGCTCGTGCAAACATCTTTGTAGATTTTATTTCTAAATCTCATTATCAAATGGTGTCCCTTGGATGGGACAAGGATGGAGGATACGCTACATATGCGTGGGAGAGTGTGTGTTTGTATATACAAATGCAATAAACTAAATGTGCTCCACAGCTTCTCCTTGAGCTGGGTGTTGGGTGCTGGGACTTGAAACAATACGCCGCCCATTCTGTCCCGAACTTAGTTTTCGTCCTTGTTTCGAGGGCATATCCTCAGTATCTGGCCATCAATTCGAGAGGATATCAGCTGTAGCAAATGTTTTTATAATCGTGGAAAAGTACAAAGATATAAACTGTCTCGCAGGTTTACGAGTTTTCTTAGCTTAACGTTTTATAGCTTCCGAAATCAATTCGCAAGTGCATGTACACCTATTTGCAATTCAAAGTACTTTTTAAAAAGTCTTCTTTTCTTAATCAATTGCCTTTTTGCTTCTCATTAGGTCCCATGTTTGTCCCGAATTGCTGGAACAGCTAAACAATAAGCAATTATTGCTGCAAATACCACAACCGAAACTGAAAAATTATTTTAAAAGCACACGACAGAAACCTAATTGCTCTTGAAATGACTACATTCGACTTTTGTAATTAGCAGCCAGTCGCTGGGCAGCCACTTCTCTATATACGTATATATCCCGACTTTCCCACTTGTGGCCCCCTGGCCGAGGAATAAATATTAATTTGCCATGGAACCGCTCTTGCGATTTTCCCTTCTTCCCCTCCCTGCCAATACTGCACGAAATTTATGTGCAACGTACAACAAATTTTCACTTATTGCCACAAGGAGGCACGAATGGGGAGGAACGGAATGTGTCCTGGCACGGACCCGGACGATTGGGGGCTAAACGTAGTTTGTAGTTTCTTGTTGTTGTTTGTCCGGCGCTGCTCCTCCGTGACAAGAACCCGCGCGAATGCAATAAATTGTGTATTTAATTTTTCTTTTTAATTTCTGCTTCCATTTGCCCAGCCGGAGAGTCTTGGAGTCCTTTTTGGCCGGGTGCCAGCTCCAACAGAGGGTGTCTGGCGCTTCCGGTCGGAGGAGTCCGCGCCTGGGTGCTATCGTTTTTAATGGTGCACGTCCAATTTGATTACAACTGTCATCTGTTTGGGCCCCAGCGAGATGGGGTGGCCAGTAATTGGCCAAAAAAAAAAGGGAAAACACCATTTGTGCCAGTGTCTAATGAAGTAATTTCAATTAGCGGTCGCCGTGGAGGGCTTCTGAGTTGGAAAAGGCGTTGCAAAGTGAGTAGAAAACAAATTTATAATCGATATTAAAAACGAAAACCATCAAGCCAACACAATTTCGTAATTCTGGGATATTTAATTCCCTTTTCTGTGTTTTCTAATTGGGCCATGTGTCAGTTGGCATAAAGTGACATTTTAAACGAAGTACAAAATATCCCCCTTTATGATTTTAACGCCAATCAATGCGGTGACCCCAATCAAAGTGGACCTCTTTTACTGACAGCTGTGGGTCCTTTCTCCTTTGTTATTGAGCTCACATGAGTGCCATGTGTCCGAAATTATAATTTCTAAACTCCACCCAGGATATGGTATAACTCGTTTGACGCTTTTTGTTTATGGGAAGGTGCCTCCATCTAATTTGTGTCCATTGGCCACTGGCCACTCATCCTGCCACTTATCCCTGTTATAAACAGACGAATGCATTGAGCTTTTATCTTTTTGACTTCAATGGCAGCAGTGGCCAGCAGGATGGCCAAAAAGCTAGAAAAAAAGTGCCCAAAAGCGAAAATTTGCTTTTATCACGCAAACAGCAGCCATGCCACTGGCTTTTCCACTCGAAGAGCAACAGTTTAGGCGTTTGTTGGAAAATATTTAGGAGTTGGCGAAATGTGGTGTCTTGGGGGGAAGACAACTTTATTAAAGACGGATAAACGGAAAAGTCAAAAGATCGACTGTAGAAATGAACAAAAAGAATTAAGACAGTGATGACTAGAGAAACGGACAGAAGAGGATTCGTCTGAGGATGCCTCCGTTTCCTGAAAAGTTTACATGACAGATTTAAGCATCTTAGCGACTAAAGAGATTAAAATTTGTGCCACTTTGCACATGAAAAATGCATTGTTATTTTCAGGATATTTGATTTTTAAAATTATACTGTTTCTTGGCAACAAAATTGTTTTTATAAAATATGAAATTTAAGCTTATTAACTCAAAGTAATTTGTTTGTTATTTGTTGAGTAATTTGTACCCACATCCTTTTTCGTGCAGTGCCGCTTCTCCCTGAGTTTCTGTGACTGGAATCGAGGTAAAAGTTTGGTCGCTGGCTTAAAAACATTTTCTCCAAAAGTACTTGGGAACATATTTGCTATCAGCTGGCGTCCAGTTGCTGCCACAGACTCCTCTATCCGCCTGTTTGCTTGCCTCCATTTGAGCGGCGCTGTTTGTCGGTTTGTTGCCACTTTCAACAACTTTCTTCACTCATTTTTCAGCCGCCTCATGTCAGGCTAGCCTTCTGGCAAATGCTTTAACAAAAAGCGTAAATATTAATGTTTTCTAAACGAAATAGAACAAATAGCCATTGAACTGGTTTGAGGTAGTGTGGCGTGCAACTTATTTGGAACACATACATCTGCCAGGCATTCATTCTGTTTTCCTGACAGTCCCCCTGCGCGCTCGATCTCACTGTTTAACAAAGTCAAACAATTTCATGCAATTAAAACCGTTTTTCATTAAAAATGCAAATTTCAAATGCAAAATGAACTCGAGTCACGTCAAGCATCAGCATTCTCCCACACACTCTGTCAAGCACCCTTCCCCCGAATCCACTTCCACTTCTCGTCATCTCTTCAGCCCGAGTGTTTGTACTCATGCAAGTTGGCTGGGTTTCTGGGCCCAGGTACTTAACTTGATGTCACCAAACAAAAGCACTTTGTTTCAACATGTGCCCGACACTCCAAGCAACCACCACCCATCTATCCAGCCACCCCAGGACCACCCAGTC
Source organism: Drosophila varians (assembly GCA_018150405.1). Lineage (NCBI taxonomy): Eukaryota > Metazoa > Arthropoda > Insecta > Diptera > Drosophilidae > Drosophila > Drosophila varians. The sequence goes on from JAECWK010000125.1 coordinate 6,501,773, forward strand.
GCCTTTCTAAGGAGGAAGGACCCCTCGCGAGTTGGCGGTTGCAGTGCAGCGTGCTTAAAAGTCGCTTGTCTTGTAAACAATCCTAAAAAATAACAATATGCCGTAAAATAGGGAGTGTGCTGGGGTGTGTAGCTGTCAGGATCTCCCTCTCCCATATCCCATTTCTCGCCAACGCCAACGATTAAATTTGCAACCTTCGTCCTGACTTCCTTTTAACTTCCAGTGCAAAAATAAGTTTTCATATTAATCAATCATGGTCATGGCAGCTGAGAATAGGATGTGGAAGTATTTTTATATTACACAATAACCTCCATTCGTTTTAAATAGCAACAGTATGTGTATAGAATTGTTTTCCGTGTACGTATACACCTCTCCATTTTCCGGTCTTTAGATAATTGTCTCTGTTCTTTGGCCGAAATGGAAGTAAAAGTCCTATTGTTTTTGGCCTTTTGTTTATGCCCTTTCCCGATTTTCACATTACCCAGCCTCTCCTGCATCTGACAGCTTGATGCTTTCGGGCTGATTGTCGTCCTTTATTGTAGTTCGCTAATGCGGTATTTCCACCTCCTGTTCAACTCCCGCCTCGCACCTCCTCCTGGATATTGATACACTTGACAATGTTGCCACGGAAATGGTATGGGGCGGACGCTGAAAGTGTTGCCTTGAAATTTAAGGAGAATTTTTTCACTTTGACTGAAAAGTGTCTGCCTCTTCTTAGAGTTTCATCTTCCTTGTAAAGTGGCTTATGAACTGGCTGACAGTGGCATGTGGAAGCCAAGTCTCCTTTTCCTTCACTGGTCGCTTGGCCAGGACCTAAGTGGTGTGTAGCCAGTAAGCCGGAGGTTGAGCAATTCGGTGCTCCTGGTATAAGTGGCCAGCTTGAGCTGAAAAGTTCACCTGGCTCACGCTTGATTGGAAGGCGTTTAGAAAAGTTTTCCAATGCGCCAACTTTAATAAACGCCTCAACGCAATGGCGATGGGACAGATGGGACAAGGGCACACGGATGCGTTGTGAATTTAATTTTCAACTTGTCTGACATTCCGTAATTGAAAGCCCAGGCAGTGACACTTGACACAAACACCCGGAATAGTCGGTCGGTCGATCGAGGCGTTCTGGCCGAGCGGGCCTGGCGTTTCGAATGGTGCATTACTAATACGCAGTGTGTGACAACCGCAAGAGACAATTTGGCAGCTGCCAAAGGGCTGGCACCCACACGTTCGTGGGGCACGGCGTGTGGGTGGGTGTGGGTGGCTGCTGCCGTTGCAATTCAAAATTCTGCAGTGTCAGAGGCGCAGGCCTGGCTGAACAACAACATCGCTGAAACAGGCATAAAATCACGGGACGCACAGTCGGAGGATGGGTTCTGGAGAATATTTTCATGTTAATTTCAAGAATAATATGTTTTTTTAAACTCCTTCATTCTTTTTTCTGATAATAATTAAATTATATTTTTAAACTGTCTACTACCAGCTAGTTCCCTTTCACGCTGCCATCTCTTTGGCCGATCCAGAAACATCGCACAGGCAATGTGGCTATCTCGAAAAACCGAAAATCGTGAACACAGTAGCTATCCGGGGCAGGAAGTGGGAGGAGCGGCCTTTGGACTGCCGGCGGGGGCGGAGACAAGGACCAGGGCCAGGACAAGGACTGTGGAGCCTGGCCGGCCTGGTCGTCCTTCCGTTCGTCCGCTCTTTGGTCCAATGCTCGAGTGGCCGCAGGGCAATTGGATATAATTTCTAATTACACGCTTGGACGGACTTTTTACTGTCAGCTTAGTTTACTGATGTCTCTATATTTTGCTCCTTGCGCTGCCCTTGTGCTACGTGTACATGCATGTGTGTGTCCTGGTGTGTAATTTGGTGAATGAACAAGTGTAATTTGGCATTTTGATTTTTAATTGTTTCTACATACAGCTGTCAGGCATGGAAAAATATTGTCTGCAATACGATAACTTTTTCGTTTGCTCAAAATAAGATGGTCGGTGTTTGCGAAAGTGGCAATTGGCGAGGGGTAATGGTGAAAATTACAAAACATGGTACAGATGAAATTTGCATACCATTATGCCGGCTATAGTTGGGGGCAATGTTGTGTGGCAGCAAGCGAAGGACGAACGACCTACAAGTTGTATGTACCACTGTTGCATCTTCACCTCTTCCTGTGAGCCATAAATTGCTGCTGCAGTTGCAATTCTCGTTCTGTTCTGTTCTGTCCTGTTATGTTCTGTTCTGTTGAAGCTTCCCAATCCCCAGTCTCGTATCCTGCCGACGATATCAACACTTGAACACGCGCCAGAAACGCGGCACAAAAAGCGCCCGAATTATGCAACAGTTTCTGATTCCGAAATTTGGCTCGCAAACTGGCAACAGCCAGCATCAACCGTGGCGAGCGGAGTTTATTTTTGCGCAATTACAAAAAGCGGCAAAGAGTAAAAAATTGCGCTCGCTGACATCGCCAGCTTCAACTGTCAACCCAACCGTTGCAGACATTTTTCAGTCGTGCAAGTGGCAGCCTTTGTGTTGCTGCCTGTCTGTTGTATATCTCAGATGTTGCTGCCGCTGCTGCTGCTGCTGCTGCTGCTGTTTCACGCCATTATATTGCAATATGATTATTATGCGAGCGCCAGAGTGTTGACGTTGTCACGTTTTGTTGCATGTCAAGTGCAAGGCGTTCGCTGGTGGCTGGCAGAACGTGGAAAGAGGCTGGCCAAAGTGATGTCTACTTTCGTTAATTAGGTCGCTTCCCCCTCACTATTGTACTACTTTTTATTTTCCTGAAAGTGCACTCGGGTAATGAGGATGATTAAAAAGGTAAGCCGGCTTTCCCAATTACCAAGGATACCAAGTTAAAGAGTATACTTCTGTTAAACATTGGTCAAGGGGAGCATTTACTTTGCTTTACTTTACTTTACTTTAGTAAGTTCATATCCCGGCCAACCCTCATCAAAAACGATTTAGAAGCCAAAGCGGCAAAGTCCGACAAAGTTTTTCCTACTTTTGGCAAATGTGCAAATAACAAATGATTTCGGATCTGCCGTCACCCACTTGTAAATAAAAGTGGCCTCTCCCCAAAAACACGCACATATGACTATATCCTGTGGGGGGAGTGTGGGGTGTTGTGGCTCTGGTGGGGGTACCAGCATGTTTTTGTGCCTGTTCCTTTTTTTTTTTTGTGCCTGTCACGGCCGTTTGCGTTGTCGAGCATTCGCCCTTTGGCCAAATCAAACGTTGGCCACAATTAAAGCATAAAACTACCAAAGCGATTTTGCTTTTGTTGGGCAAAAAGCACATGTATCCCTCCCGTGTGTATTTCTGTGCCCATTCCGCTTTACACACATCAAGGATGTGTTGGCCTTTTTCCAGGCTGTCGTCTCCAGTTGGCAGACGACTGGGGGCCATAATTAGTTCGAATTAGCTGCGTCTGGTGCTGCATCTGGCAGGTGGGGGCCTCTTGCCCTCTTCTTGACCTTCTCCCTATTCACCAGGATATGGGCACCTTCAAAGGCTACCAACTCTTGATAAATTATCTTCAAATGTGATTCCTAAGAATAACATTTGTTTTAAATGGTATAATAATTTCTAGTCTAGCACGGGCTCTCCATAAACCTTCCTCTGAACTTAAATGGAGCTCGTTGGCTTTGGTTCTGATGATGCCTTGTCATAAATCCGAGCACTCGCCGCCGAGGCTGCCAGTAATTAGCGCCCTGAATGGCCGACCCTGCTATCACCACACCCAGTCTCAGTCTCAGTCTCAGTTCCAGGACCTACCTCTGGCGCTGGCCCACAAAGCTAACGAGTCACTTTGTGAGGAAGAGAAGACGGGGACAAAGGCGTCTACAATTAGTGAGCAGCTCTGAGAGAGGACGCATTTAGTGGCAGCCTCTTTCCCCAGCCCATCCGTATCTCCAGATCCATCATCCTCCTCCTCCGGAGGCTGCAGTGAAGCAAAGTGGCTCCGTCGACATGACACCGTTTTCGAGGATGACTGACGTGTTGACTGGCTGACTGACGGACTGGCGGACAGAAGGACAGAGTGCCTGGTTGCCTGCCTGCTTGCCTGCCGGGCTGATACATTCATTTATTCGCTCTTGGGCACGTTCGGGGCCTGCCAGCAGCAACAAACAAACAGCCACCACTTTACTTGCCAAACCAATTGGCGCTGATCTGGAGAGGGTACTTCTCCGCCAGGATGTCAAAAGTCATCACCTTTTTGTCCGCCCGCATCGCAGGCCCAAGCTGCCCGTAGAGCTTGCCAAGACTGTGGAAATATTATGATTGCAAGCGGCGAAGGAGCAGTCGGGTATATTGTAATTCATAATCCTGCGATTTGCTTGCCAGAAGACACAGCGTCTTACTTCCTGTTGTGGTTGTTGGCGGCTTAAGTGGCGCTTTGAGGGGTCCTTGGTCCTTTCAATCTCCTCCCGGAGACTTGGGTCGAAAGTTGTGACATTGATTGTGTTTGGTCTTGGGCTCAGCTTAAATATGAAAGGAAACCCGTTGAGCACTTCAAACATTTCTCTTGCCTGCTTAACTATGCTGCAAGTGATGGGGCTTCAAAGGACTGCAGTCCATAAGACTCCCAGAGATGTCTCCTCCGCCCCCAGTGAATGCCTCATTTTGATTTCTTCAAGTTGGTTATCTTGCCATATCTTTACACAATTCGTACATCCCTTTATTGGTATCATTAATTGCTTAACTAAAATGTACACGCAACGGACAAAGCAATCTCGAGAAGCCAAGTCATATATCGTATATATATAGTCAATAGTAGGTGTTCCATATTTACAATAATTTACATAGATATTTAAGCACATTACGGGTAGTAACCACTTCATCCTCCACTATTCCAATCCTCCAATCTTCCAATCCTCTAGCTGTACAGCAACTCTTTCCCTTACCAGCTAGATATTTTAATTATTGTTCTCTCTGTCGACTCTATATCTGTATCCTGCTACAGAGTAATATCCTGTTTCTATAGCTCGAGCCTAGTCTCCTCCGTTTCACTATCTACGCTGCTTGACATTGTTTGGTCGCTGCTTGGTTATTTACACGGCTGCCAGCTACAATAAATGATATACATATGTTTCCAAGTCCTTTGTATAAATTCTTTAGAGTTATCTAACGCTTCCCACTTCCAATACAAAAATATCTCTATGCTCTATGCTCTGTGCTCTGTGCTGTGTGCTCTGCCCTGCGGCTAATTAACGTTATCATTTGATTCGCTAGACGTTCGTCACTCCGAGCTTGGCCAGGTTACCGAGCGTGATGGCATCTCCGGGCTGGAGCCTCAGGGCCGCCTTGTAACTGGCCGCCGCATGATTGGTGCGTCCCAGCAGATGCAGTATGGCCCCCAGGTTGGTATGGGCATGGGCGTCGTCCGGTCGCAGGGCCACCGCCTGTTTGGGTTTCGAGAAATCGAATTTAACTTCAAGCTAGCTCCTGGTGGTTTTGCTGTTTCAATGCCTCACCTTTCGATACCACATTTCAGCCTCCACTTTCCTGTCCAGCAGCCGCATTGCAGTGGCAGCTGCCACAACCAGGGCGTAGTCCTGGGGCGCCAGTTCAGCGGCTCTGCGGTGATAGATGGCGGACTCGTGGTGCCGGGACTGTAGTGATAGAAATTCAGCTGGAAAGTGGGGAACAATTAATAGGGTTACAGGATTTTTTAAGGAGATAGTGTACATACCATAGTGATGGTAAACACTAGCTTGTTCCGGCGCCAATTGGAGGGCCCGCTTGAACCACATCTCTGCCTCCGAGGCGCGACTGCTCTGCAGGAAGTAAATCAATCCTTTAGAATATTTTCCAATACAAAATTAGATATATTTACGTTTCTGGCCAGGGTGATGCCATAGGACAGGTGAGCCGCCACTTGATTGGGCTGCAATTCGAGGGCCGCCCTGTGGTGCCGCTCAGCCTCGTCCCATTGATGCAGGCGTCCCAGGACATCCCCTATTCTCTGGTAAAGCACCTCCCGTTGCTGGAGAACCACCGGCAGGGAAGAGAGGGCCTCTTTGTAGACCGCCAAGGCCCGCTGGAGCTTTCCCTGCTCCACGTAAAGCGCTCCCAGCTGCAAATAGACCGAACTCCTGGCCTGGTCATGGGCGCCGCGATCTCGGACAGTGGCTCCATCCAGTTTGGATCCCGCCTGGAGGATTTCGATGGCCTGCTGTCGCTTGCCAAGGGCTATGAATGATATGCCCAGATTGAGGTAGGCCGCTGTGGGGAGGCAGAAGTCGGAGGTAGAAGCATATCCTTTGAATGACTGAAATCAGAAAAAACTCACCTGCCAGGTTGGGCCGGAATTTGATGGCGCGCTGAAAGCACTCGACGGCTGCTGAATAGTCCTGCTGATTCTGGTGCAGGATACCCCTGAAGCGAGAAAGCGAGAGCGAAAGTGTTGACATTAATAGACTGAACTTGTCGGGCTCTTGTGATCTAATTAGAGCGACTAAATCGGAGGGACTGGGGCTCTTGTCGGGCTCCTGGAGCTTGGCTGGTCGAGTGGCTGCCAAGCTGAAGGGCTGCTACTTAAAGGAGCAGCTTAAAAATACACTCCAAAAATCTCGGCAGACTATCTGTCATCCAGATTGAATTAAAACTAGTTTTTATTTTTGTTGAGCATGAGAACTTATTTAATTGGTTGCCATTTAAAGCCGCTACAGTCTTTCTGCACTTTCTGCTGGCAGTTTCAAGAGAACTGCAAATGCTGGCCAAGGAAGGAGGGTCCGTTGAATGACTTTTTCGAGTGCGATGGGAGGCTGCTGTCAGTGGCAACAATCGCAACTGAACACGACTGGAGCAACAATAAAAGCTCGAATGTTTGACGTTAGGCAAAGTAAAAAATCAAATTATACAGCTCAGTGATTTTCTGGTTTCGGTGTTTGGTTGCTTCTGGTTCTCCTCCAGCTCCGGCTCTTGCTCCGGTTACGAAAAGCAATCCTTCTGGCAAAAGGTGCGAGAGGATAGGGCGAGCCAGCATACAGGAATCTGGAGTCAGGACACACAACTAGGGGAGCTGGAAAATCAGTCAAGCAAGCGAGAATGCCGCGAGCATTGCCAATGATGATTTGATCGGAGTAAATAATGTATGTACTGTGTATCCGCAGGATTTGGGAATGGGAATGGGAATGGAAATGGGAATGGGGACGGGAATAGGATTGTGGTTGGGCCGACAACATTGATTTTCGATTAGCGCGTGATCCGCCTTTGTAGGCAGCCTGTTGAAGCCTTTACCGTCACAGGACCTACATAATGGCGGTCCTAGCCGTATGACCTGATTCTGAACCATTGACTTTGCCGGGCTGGTGGGGCCAGAAGGACGAAAGGATGGGATGCACCCTTCCAATTACAAGCAATAATCTGGCTTGCGACAAGCCGCCTGACGTTGACTGACAGGCGGTAAAAAAAAAGGGAACTCGAAATGGCGCACAGAATATTCAAAGCACAACTCCGCGCTCACTTTTCTTTCATTGGGTCCTTTTTTTCTACCGTTGTGCTTCCGTTTTTCCCGTTGGCTTTTCTTCTGGCCCGTTATGTCGCATCGCATCGCATTGCATTGCTGCTGCTTGCATTTCGCTGCTGTGAAATATGCGCAATGAGCAAAAATGCAATGCAAGGAGACAACGGACAACAGACAACAGACAGCAGACAAAACACAGGACCAGGACCCGCCAGGATAAAGAAGAGAACAGTACAGAACAGAAGCACAGGACGCTTACAGACTTTGTCAGACGTTGACAGACGTCGCGACGGAAGGACGGAGAGTGTGAAAGCTAAGGACTTTTGTCGAGCATCCTGGTTATTACACATGGAGAAAAGGAAGACTTGGGAGGCCAATCCATATTCCATTATCGAATTCTCAGGAGTCTCATTAGCACTGATATTTAAGGATGTGACTATCATCCTCGATAGGATAAAAAAGAATTATAAACAAAAGAAATATTTCTCCCAGTGTATGTAACACGAAATGCGCATAGTTCTGCAGCGGCACGCAAATGCCCTGAGCAGGACACAAATGGAAAAGCGGGTAGAAGGCGACTTGGAGGATTGGTGCGTGTCTCCGAGGGAGATGGAACAAAAAGGGAAATGGGCTTCATTTGACAGCTAGTTCGGCATTGTTGTATTGCCAGCCCGGGAAAGGAGTCTCATAACTAGAATGCTCCGCATGAAATGTATAAAATGGTCGCGCAAAATGCGCACCCAAGCCAAGTGCAGACAGGCTATGAGGGAAAAGTGGTAGTCAGGATGGGGGAAACTCCATTCATATGTGGGCGAAAAAAACAACTAACATCCAAGAGTACAATGATCTCATTGCTTTGCGTATGGGGACTCTTAATTCAAAGTATGTTTCTTAAAAAAAAGGAGTCATTGGATACTCACAGATTGAAATGCACATCCGCCATGTTGGGTCTGTAGCGGATGGCCTTCTGCAGGACTATCTTGGCCTCCTCATATCTTCCCTGCGAGCTCAGAACGCTGCCCAGATTTCCCAGCGCTGGAAAAGCAAAGCATTTTGATTAGGTATCCAGACCAGAAGGTTAAGGAAAGTAAAACTTACCCTTTGGCGGATTTATGGCAATTGCACTCCTGTACAGGCTTTCCTCGTCCCGCCAATCGGCATTCCGTCTCACGGTTCTTAGGCTCATGGCGGCGAGGAGGACGCTGAAGCTGAGAAACAGGGCGCAGCGGGTTTTCTGGGAGCAGGCCATCAGCTTGGAGACACCGTAGCCAACCAGCAGACAGAATCCCACGCTGGGCAGGTACAGAAGGCGCTCGGCCACCACGAAGCCCACGTAGAAGAGCAGATTACTGGCGGGCAGGAAAGGCAGAGCCAGGAAGCTGCAGGACATGAGGAGCACGATGGAATGCCGATTCCCCGGCGACATGCTCTCCAGCTGGTAATCCGAGGAGCACTGGAAGCCGTCCCCACCCGAGATGGAGCTAGAGCTGGAGTTAGAACTGGAGTGGGAGCTGGCGCTAGAGGTGCTGCTGTTGGTGCTGTTGCTGCAGCTGCTGCTGCTGCGGGAGCCGCGGTAGGCGGAAGACACGAGGTGGTGGGCCTGGGCGTGGTTCTGGGTATGGGTGGAGCTTGCCTCGTAAACGTAGCCACTGCTGTTGTTGTTGCAGTCGCGGCATGGAAGCGCATCCTGGTGATGGTAAGCTGCCTCAAAGGCTTGGTACTTGGAGTCCGCCAACCGCTTGCGCTTGGAGCGCGACTTGCGACTGGCGACCTTCTGGATGTGGTACTGCGGAAAGGAGGCGGGGCCTCCTGCACTGGCGCTGGCCGCCTCCTTGGGCTGCCGGGCGATCAGCTGCCGGCAACTGCGCCACGCCACGCCCACAAGAACGGAGTAGAAGCAGGCAGACTGGGCATTCCGGCGATCCCATAAGGACGTGACCCTGGGGAAGGCGTCCATGCCCCAGTCGAAGCTCAAGAGTTGTGGTTGCAGCAGCAGCCTCAAGTTAAAGACGGGCAGGTAGAGGAAGGTCAGAGATCTCGTCCAGGTGGAGGGCGTCCTGGCGATGGGGTTATCCGCCGTGGAGAAGCCGGTCTGGGGTCCTGGGACAATTACAAGGCGACCATAAATGCCGCAAGCCAAGGCCCCCAGGACAATGCAAACCGATCGAAGACGTTGCTGAAAATGGAGATTAAAGGGGTGTTGGAGCTGGATCTCGGATTAATAAAGATCCTCCGACTTACCTTATCCACTTGACCGCTAAGACCGCGCATCACATCGAAGAGGACGCAGACGAGCAGCGCCGTGACCGCAGTCTCCTTGCAAAGCAGACCCGCCATGGCCAGGAGCAGGGTGAGCGCCAAGGCCAGCCACTGGCGGGGATCTCCGGACTCACGCCATCGCATGTGCCGCAGGTAGCTCAGGTACGTGAGCAGATAGCAGACGCAGGCGGCTACGTCCGCCCTTCCCACCAGCCCGGCCACCGCCTCCGTGTGGATAGGGTGCGCCGCGAAGAGGGCGCCCGTGGCCAGGACAGCCCACACGGAAGCTAAAAGAGTGCGGGCCACTTGCACCACCAAACCAGTGGCTACGCAGTGCAGCAGATTGTTGACCAAATGGAAGCCCCACGGAGCAAACCCGCCGCCCAGCAGATAGTTGAGCCGGAAGCTGAGCACGCACAGAGGTCGCCAGGATCCGTGGGAGCCGCTGTCCGTCAGCGGCGTACCCCAGAAGTCGTCCGTGAAGCTCCGTTGCCAAGGGGCGCCTCCCGACACATCTGCGTTGGCCAGAATGGCACGTCTACGTAAGTGGAAGGAGGGATAGTACAGGAATATTAAAAAATAATCAAGGATGTTACGATTTGAGGCTTTGCAGTTGTGTTATAAAATTCTGTAAGCCAGGACCTTAAATCTTAAATTGAGTTTCGACTTTCGCCACAGTAACTGCAACCTCGACAACGACTTCTACTACAATGGCAACATCATCGACTGGCATCCTGTGTTGGTTTCCCACACAAACACCGCACACTCGTACCTTGGCTTGCATTTTGGTCTTTGGCGGGAGTCCTTTTCGGGATTCCTTTCTCTCTTCATACCCCCTTCCGTGCACTCTTCTCACGCACGGCAGGCGGACTTTTGTAGGATTTTGGTGGGGCGTTCGTGACAACTCGTATATCATGGAAATGCCGAAGGGGTGGGGAAGGATGGGGTCTGCCAGCAGGCAGTCCTTGCTTGCCCCATTCCCATCCACCCACCTGGGCAACTGTCGCACCTGCTCGCCGCCACTGGTTCACATAAACAAATGCCACTCTAATGCCGCCTAAAGTCGCTGGAGCGCCTTCCTATCAGTGACTCTGTACGGGTGGCGGGGTGGCGGGGTAGCTGTGTGGGTGGTTGCCAGGCTGAAATTCGATTTTAAGCACCACTGGAATTCCATTGCAGCATCATAGCAAGCCGCAGGCATTCTCCTTTTTGGTTACTTTTTTCTAACGACGTTTCGTGTGTGTACTTGCTATCGCAACTTTAATAAATTTGCCCGGAAGCTTCCAGGCGCCTCCCTCCCATTACTCAGGAGCCAAAATGACTCTTACCTGTCGTCGTAGACGAAACCAGCGTTCAGGGTGTTCAGATATAAGACAAAGGCCAGGCTGCAGCAGAACAGACACGTGTAGTCCATGCTAAAATGATAGGAAGATGATGGAAAGTCATCGATTAGTCAACGTTTCTCAAGAAGCATCTGAAACAAGGTATTTATTGATTAGTCCAAAGGATATGGAACCCAAGTGCATTCTCCGTTTTCAAGGGACAAGTGAAAGTTATGACATTCATTTCGGTTGCAACTCCAGCTTGTTTAATTTTTGTTTGGAGGAATAAGGAAACTCCCGACAGCACTCCCGACTACTCCTTTTCTCTTCTGTTTTCGCCAGGCTTTCCCGGACCCCCATTTTGGAGCAGGTGGATTGCATTCATGACTTCCTCCTTGTGGCGCATTGTTTTCATTGTCGGACTTCATGACAGCAGTTGCTCTGGCTCCACCCGGCGTTGTTGTTGCTGCTGCTGTTGGCTTTGCTGTTGTTTACTGGCCGTTGATGATGTTGCTACAGCCATTACACATAATGAGAGCCAGCAGTCTGTTGCTGTTGCCTCAGCGTTTGCTTCTGTTCCTGCTGCATTTGCTTATCCCGCTTTTTGGACCTGCCCTTTCCCTTGATGGCCCTCTGCCCATTTGTTGCTGCGGTTGCCAACATCAACAAGCGAGGCACACTGCCGGAATCCGGAACCGATCTCTCTTCCCATTTGGTCCTTACCACCCGACGTCGTTGACATTAAGAGTCGCAGCAGTTGCCAACAATAAAGGCTGACAACAAGCCCCAAACTGGGATACATTCTATCTGTGAATGGACCACGTCAAGTGTCCCAACTCTCACCTCAACCACAGAACAATCTATTCCAGTTTTGGTATCGAAAAATATTCAAATCCCCAAAAAAAGCTTAGGTTATGGTATAAAGAAACCAATCTGGGCAAGAATTAGCAGCCCTTTCAGACATGAAACAAGAAATCTTCCAGATAGTTTCTTCCATTTGAACAAAATAGCGCGACTCCAGCGCTTTTCCATGTTTTTCCCGCACATTGTACATGCGAGTAATAAGCAGTTGGCTTAGGCCTTGGAAACGGGGCGGAACTGGGCGGAGGGCTTAGCGAGATGGCATAGTTTTGTCGACGTTGACACACCAAGAGATTTGGCAGGGACCAGGACCCTAGCACCCGGCGGATTATGGCCAAATTAGCAGCATTCAATATGCGAGTAAGCCGCCGGGGGAAATGGGAAAAACTGAAAGAGGGTCCCGACACACTTACAAAGTAATTCTCTATATCCACACAAGACACACCCGTCGAAATTGCTTTGCTAATGAGCCATAATGATGAGCCTTGGCCAGAGCGTTTCGTTTTGGCTTTCTTTCCTCCATTGTGTGTCTGCCTGATTGATTTGCCTGCAGTTTGTTTCCGAGCCATTTGCCCAGCCGGGTCCTGCTTAACACACTCATCCGGGGATCTGGACCTTCCGATATCCTCATCCTCGGATTGTCAACTCATTTGGCGAGCGACTCGCATACCAATTATCCGCAAATAATCGCCCACAACTTGAGGTCTCTATGAGGAAGAAGGTCCTTTGTTTGCTGGCTCAAAACATTTCCCTCAAACATCTTTCCTTCCGCTCAATCTCGCCTATCTCGTCCTTCCACGCACATGTCTTATTTTGCGGCTGCCAGCCTCCTTGGGCCATAAATCATGTTTTATTTTTGTAATTAGCACGGCCACCGCATAAATAACGGGCTATTCATTGTCCTGAGGGGACTATGATTACTCTTAATATTCATGGGAGTGGTTACCAATTCTCCTTTAACTGATTCAGCTACTTTTTAAATTAGGGAAAGTCTTTAAAATAAAACTACTCCTGCGACTCCTCCTACTCCCCCTTCTGATTGTCTATTTGGAAGTTTCTGGTTTGATGTTGATTAAATTTCCACTTAGGCTTATTACCAGAGACGCTCTTTAAACTGTTTCCACTAGTTCGGGACTGTCACTGTAGCCACTTGCCGTTTCCACTTCCTATTTTCCACTTGCCTGCCACTTTCCATGCCACTCACCTCATGCCAGTTGGCACTTTTGTTTTTATTGCCCTGCCACCTGCCATCCTTTGCTGCCTTTGCTGACCTAGTAAATTGTGTCGTCTAATGGTTTCTGCCACCCTTAGCCGCCGCACACTTTTTTTTCCCAGAGCATTGGCTCCTCGTACTCCTCGTGCATTTGACAGAGTCCCGCTTCCGCCCAGGTGCTCCAGGTGCTACTCTGGCCTCCACATAATGTTCATCCACCGAAGGTCACGTAACCTCTGGGTGCAATTCGAACAACTGGAGACGCGCCAACGGCTCCAAGGATCCATCTGGGCGGGCGTTGCCGGAAAGTTCCAGGGTCACTCCGCAGGACACACTCGACGGGATTAGCCCGTAGGCCAGCCCAGCGACTTTGGGTATTAAAATTCCAAATTAATTGCCGGCGAATGCCAAAAACAGCACGGAAATTAGAAACTGGCACAGGACTCCGGAGACTAATAGACGTGAAATTTAAGCGCATTGAATTAGTTTCCTCCTTCCCTTTGCTCCTTCTCCCTCCTCCCTCTCTTCCCACTCACGAATAAAGTTATTTTGGGCTGACAGCAAAAACTATAATTAATAGGCGTTTTTATTTCACTTTCCTTGATTATGCATAAAATTAATTATATGCCGACACCTGCGGTCAGTGTTCTAGATCCGCAAAAAGGGGTTAGCCACCCCCACGGACACGCCTTCACCCGCTACAGCTAGGCCTTCTTTTTTTTTTGGTTTTAGGTTTTTCGGGCGCCCAGAGGTGGGCAATCACGTTGGGGGCTCAAATTGCTGGCGACTTCGGTTCAGTAACCCTGGCAAAAGTGAAAGTTTATTATTATGCGGTATGCAGCGTTGCCTTCCTTCCTGCCAGTGCACTGCATTTTAAGTAAGCCTTTTGCCCAAAAAGACAGTAGTTTTTTTCCTCCTCCGCCCGGACACCTATGCGAGCCGGCGACCCAGACACCCAGCCGAGCCGGACATCCAAACAATGAACGGAAAGTACCGTAAAAATGCCGAAAACGTTTTAAAAATGAAACGATTACTCCATTGCGGCTTGCAAACGACCAAGTTATGATAATGTTTGGCCAACTAAACTCGTTTAGCCTGCCAAATACGAATGCTCCCCCTACATACAGTGTGGATTGTGGATGTGCAAGGTGAGCCTTGCAGCCAGTGAGCAACACATGGGGGGAGTCCTGGTTCTGGTTCTGTTTCTGGTTTCGAGTTTCGGGCCATTGGAAGCAGTCCGGCCTGGCTTTTCGGTCAGCCATTGCTGCTGCCAATATTTTTTGAGGTATTTAGAAGCCCAACTGAGCTCTGTGGGTCAGTTTTTGGTCAGTGAAGGGAAACCTAAATGTTTATGGCCTCGAAACTACATACGTATATATGTAAAAAGTAGAGAAGAGTCTTGAAAAAACTCTTCAACTAGAAGGGAAGTTTTGCAAACAAATCCGCTTTTGTGTTATTCTTCGTTAAGATCGGGAGATTTTCGGAATATTTATTGATTTAAGGAAAATGTCCTTGTCCATCTGAGATTTCTTTCTCTCAGTGAGTGTGGATTCGAAGCAAAGCCAGAAACAGATTTCGACTTTTTTGGCAGGTTTATGCTAATCAGAGAAAGCCAGTTGCCGCCCACTCCCACCTCCCACCTACCACATGTGCATTCGAGGACGTGGCTGTTTGAGGAAAACTTTTCATATTTTGGCCCTGCAGTAAAGTTTTCATTCGCTTTGGGGGCTTTCCTCGAGTTTCGGTTTTATAACTCGTTGAACATTTGCCCAACAGTTCGTACAATTACACCCTCGCCCTCGTCCTCGCCCTCGCCTCGTCCTTGTCCTTGCACCCTTTCCCAGTTCACCGGTTTTCCGGCGAAAACCTGTCTGAGCGGCTTTTGGCGAATTATAGAAGTGCCGCAGTTCCGCTTGCAGCTAAAATTTGAATGCAAATGAGATTTGCTGCTGCCTCAGATCGAAGGAATCTGGTGGCGTCTTTAAATGGGAGAAGAAATTCCCGAAATACCTTTGGCAGCCATTAATTTCGTGGCGCTTCTTGGGCCTTCTTACCTAATAAATAATAATTAGGTAATAATTAGCATCTGTCTATTAACGGAGCTCGATACCATGGTTTCGGCGCCCTCGCTCCTCGACCCTCTGCTCTTCAGGGCCATAATTTAATTTAAATGCCCGAAACTGTGAATCGTTTAATTATGTATTCGCTCCGAAACACAAACACACACAGGACACCCAAAACGCTTAGTGGCAGGAAGGGCCCAATGTGAGGAGGGGGATGCTTGTCGGATTTACTATGCAAAAATGTTTGGCGCCCGAAAAACAAAGCCAAAGCCCATAGAGCCATAGTGGAATCCACAGCGTCTCGATAATCACTGAGGGGGCTGAGGGGGAGGAAGCTGCGTCCTAGTTACAAACTCAGTTAAAGTATGCGTATGCGTGTTGTGTGTGTGTGTGAGCTGCGTTAATTGAATGCGCAACTGTCGTTGTCCTTCGTCCTTTGTCCTTCGTCCTCGGCTTCCGCATCCGTGCCACATTTGCGTGAGCCTGTTGAACAATTATAACTGCGATGTCCAAATACCAAGTGCCTTGAAATTGAGTCCGACGGCCAACGTGGCGTATGCGTGTTGCTCCACATATATGCTAATTAAAATGACATGTGTCCGTGTGTGTGCGAGCAGGACCCTCTCTATCTATTTGTCTGAATGTGTGTCTGAATGTGTCTGTGTATGTGTGTGTATGTGCTTCATGCTGTTTGCATTACATAATTATAATTACGCATACGCCATGTTGGTACGCATTTGATTTGCCTGCCATTCTGCACTGCAAACCCGCAACCGCAACGTGACTCGAAAAGTATCATTATGTAACTTTAGTCCTTACTAAAGCCCTCCTTAAAACAGCCACAAATTTTGCTTCTAAATCCAGCTTAAGGACGAATTCAAGGGAAATTTCTCTCAGTGGATGCAAGCTGCGAGCGTACATGGCAAATATTTACGATATTTTTGCATTCGCACCACCATTTTCCTCGCAGGAGACCCGTTTTTTGTATCAGTTAAATAGTTGGCATGGAATATTTAACAGTTTGACGCGAAGCTCAAACAACCCGGGGAAGCGTTCTGAGTGGCACGCAAATAGACTGCAAATCGAAACATGAACTGGCAGCAAGCGGTGGCAGCAAAAAAGTATCCTCCAGCCCCGTATGAAGTAATTAAACATCAGCCCTGTGTGGGTGGCTGGGTGGCTGGCAAGGATGGCAAGGATTCAATCCAATTGCTAACCACAAACATAATTAAAAACTTTGCGCAACCACAATCGATGGCAACGCGATTCCTGGACATTACACAATCCCCCAAGGCCGCCGTGTTGCAGTTGCAATAAAATTGAGCGGAAACGCACTGGGACTGCGACTGCGTGACACGAACTGCAGTTTTCGATACGAGCTCGGGCATAAATCCAATTAAATCACAAGTTACGCAATGTGTTAAGTCACGTTGTTTATTGTTTCAGCGCACACGGCAGAAGCATCCTTGCCGGTCCTCGGCTCATGGTATGGGGCATCCTACCCGCCCCCGCACACCGCAATTTATGCACAACCGACAGGCAAACAACGAGGCAAACAAACAGCTCACGCGGCTGCTGCGGTGGTGTGTGAAAAATAAAATAAAATGAAATAAAATAAAAAACAAACATTTCGCGCGGACCAGTACCCCCGAAAGACACAAGAGCCACGCTCAAATGAAGCCCCATAAAATACTGGAAAACTAAACGCAGTCTGCCACTGGATTTTCCCAACATACATACATATATATCAGTTGAGCTGCACACGCAGCCACCGCAAATGCAGTGGGTCCTTTGGAATGGGCGTAATCCCCCAAAAAGGATGCCACCGTCCCAACTAATATGCTTTTGCCATCTAAACCAATGCTTAGGAAAGTGCCACCAAAACTTCTCCACAGCAAAAGCTTTTTATTATTTTAATTGCATTTATTACTGGAGCCAAAGTAAAAGTATTCTCTCCCTAAAAATAACTAAAAAGGCATGGCTGTTCATTTAAAAGTTATTTGTTGGAAAAAACTTGGTAATAAATACCCCGGACCCAACCACACTTTTTCGGTTCCTTTCCTTTACTTATTACTTACTTTTGGCAAAAGAAAGTGCCACAACCCGTGTAAGAGACCCATTGAAAAAGAATTTGCCAAACAATTTTTGAAGTGCGTTTAAATTTGGTGTGGCTTTCTGTACAAGCTTGTTTATTTGTGGTAGCCATTCGAGTACAAGTCCAAGTCGAAGTACAAGTTCTGAAAGGTAAGCCGACAACGGATGCCGACCCAGGTTTATTGAAGCATCAATTTTTCTGCCGGCCAAATTATTTATTAAGTCCCCAAAAGGGGCAAGCCACTGGCGGAAGATTTGCCGCAAGAAAAGGGTTTTCCCTCAGAAAACTTTTAATGCGCCAGCAAGGAGAACCGGAAAAAAATAAAAGGAAACCAGCTGGAGCTGGAAGGCAGCCCCTGCTCCTGCTCCTGACCCTCCCGTTTATGGTTTTTTAATGCTGCAACATTATTATGTGGCTTCTATGCTTCGTCATTCGCCTCCGGTGGAGAAGCAAAGCGTTGGAGCGTTAAAATTTGTCACGCGTCCGTCCCCTCATGGGCCACATGGGGCACATGGGGCGTATGTGTAATTTTTTTTTTTTTTTGCACCTCGCCCGTGGCACAAACATCGTATCCTCATCGATCGGCGCGCCAGTGCCAGCTGCTGGCAAATGTGTATCACAAACATTTCTATCAATCATTCAAAGCGATTGATTCGCAATGCAAACCGAACTATGCAATGGGTGGAAAAAGCTCTGACCTCAGTTGGGGCGGCCCGCTCCAACCCTTTGCCGTTGCCAAAATAATGCACATTGCATATCCTGCGAACTCCAAACACAGACATCCACTCGGCCAAATTGACAACCGACAGATTTTTAGCCATTGTGGAAAATGCTCGTCATCTGCGGGCTAAGCTCCGGCAGAAGGTGCAGATTCGGATGCCGATGAAGTTGCAGTAGCAGTTGCAGTTGCAAATACAGATACAGATACAAATTCCGGGCCAGTGTGCACGGCAAACATGCAAATAAACAGGAGGGGAGCCGGAGAAGGAGGAGGACGAGGAGGAGGAGCAGGATGGGTGGCAAGAATACATGCTGGTAGCATTCAGCATGATGTTGCAAATTTGTATCTGCTATGAAATGTAAGAATGTAATTGATGTGCCATTTGCGGCAGAGTGAGGCGGCATCCTTCCCATTCGAATGCATATCAGGTGACCTCGACACGACTGCCATACACGGCTGCAAAATGTGTTTTTTCGGAGAGAACTTCATTGATGGCAGCAACGATTCGGTTATTTGCAAATCAAACAAAGGATATTAGTACCCAAAACAGGCAATGTTTGTGTTCTGTTCGTAATTGTATCGAATAATTTCTAATTTGTGATTGATTTCTGATGCTTGTACAATCCCAATTTCAAACATTGTTAAACCTAGCTACAAAGGATGGGTATCCTTATTATCTTTTTTAATTATTCATGTTTCATAGTACAAAACACTATTTCCTTTTTGCACCGTGTGCCTTTATTCAATGCTGCTGCATTTTGAGTAAATGCAATGGAAACGAATATTGCAAATTTACACAATATGGAGTGGCCACACAAATGCAGCTAAAGCTTCGATTGTCCTGCGACTGACTGAGTAGCTGTGTGTGTGTGTGTGTGTTCGGATTGGCATATCCGTGGCTGTCCTGCGGTTGCGGCCTGGCGTCCATTATGGGGCTGCATCAGTCGCGGATCTGCGTCCGCATTTATTCGCTAACGATATTTAATCGATGATTTACCAGGTCGTCAAAAACCAGTCCAGAGTCCGGACTTTTATATGCAAAGCCCCTTCCACGTTTTACAGTTCCAACTAATCGTTGGATTTTGATCCCTTCCTTCTTCCTTCTTCCTTCTCCACCCCCAATTCCTTCTCCATTCAATGACCATGTTTGAGCTGGGCAAATACAACTTACTGATTTTATTGCAAATTGATTTTATGTACACCTGCCACGCCCACAAATCCGCCCGCCGTCTGGCTGACTGCCAGCAGTTTAATTCAAACAAATTTTTCATGTTTACATTGTAGGGCGATAGTGGAAACTTTTTAATCAAAGTTAATTGGAAAGTTTAGCTTTGTCATTGCACAGGCACACACACACACATACACACACAGCCACACACATAGCCATAGGCACACATACATAGACGCCAAGGATAAAAAGGAAAACTGAAAACCAAAAACTAAAAATGTAGGTTATCCTTCAGCGCACACAAAATGGTTCTCGATTCTCTGTGGGTTTCCCCCCTCCCCCCGCTCTGCCACTCCGTGTCTGTCTTTATCGCTATCTCTATTGCTCTATCTGCACCCGTCTCTTTCTCTGCCCCTATCTCTGTCTCTATCGCCTATTCCGACTACTAGCATTGTTGCTGCTGCTGCTGCTCCTGCCGCTCCACCTTTGATGATAAAATGTCATTTTGCTCGTTTACATGTTTCGGTTCTGTGTTCGGCCTTCTTTTTTTTTTTTTTTTTTTGATTTTCCAGGGCCAGGCTGACATTCAACGCTCTTGATTAAATTTTATGCAGTTTAACAATTTTTTTTTTCCTTCGTGTCAGCCCGCACAACGTGAGATGGGGAAAGGAAGGATAGAGATAGCTGGCTGACAGTTGCAGAACCGCTCTTTTTATTACGTTTGAAGGCTGACAGACCGACGGCCGTCGCATTCAACACTTGAGCATAGACACCGCCCACCGCCCACCGCCCCCTTTTCGACCCGCTCCTGTGTCGGTGTGTAAGCTTCAGTTTATGCTGCAACCGGAAAATTAATCCTAATGAGTGCTGACACACACACACACACGCGCAGGGTATATGGGATGGGCGGAAAGTAGGAAAAGCCGGAGGGGCTAGGTGGTTTGGTGGGGGGGCAACGGAAAAAGGAAGAAGCGGTGCATCCATTTTTTTAAAGCTTGTGCCTGTGCTTTTTAATGTCCTTCTTGTCGAGGAAAGTGTTAAGATTTGAAATCAAAAAGTTGACTTAGAATAGGATTAAAAGTGGAAAAAGTCCTATCCATCCATATCCTTACAAGTCCTCCACTTTCTTGGAATATTCTTCGCTCTCCTGATATTTTTTAAATCCCTTAACCAAGAGTATTTCCATATTCGTTGTCCTGCCTTGAATACCTCAACGTTTCTGCCACTCTGTGTGCTCCTGCCTCGGTAGCTTGGGGCAGAGATTGTTTTTGTTGGGTCCGTTGTTGCACACGTGCGTCACATGGAAAATGCAATTCCCCCACAGACTCACATGGCCATGCAGCTGCTGTGCTGTGCTGTGCTGTGCTTTATATAAGTGAGTGTATGTAAAGGGGATTCTCATATAAAACAACATTTTGTAAGCATTTTATGGGGCCCATAGTGTGGCAGAATCGGAGTGAATGAAATGATTCAGGAACGGGAACCGGCTTCCTTTCAAAAGTGTTAAATGCCGCGTTTTGCATTAACTTGAATACCTGGCTGTTTCCGTGGCCCATCCTTTTTGGTCTTTTGGCCCACAAAAAGGATTTGCCTTTGAAACGCCATCATTTGGCCTGGCCTGAAATGAAATCAGTGTCAATGTGAGGAAAGGAAATTCGTTTTGCCAGCTCGGCTTTAAACTCGCGCCATCGGAAATTAGCTTAAAGAAAGGAGTCGTTCCTGAAACAGGATTAGACCAGCGAAGGCGATTTTGAAACGTTCCGATTGCAAGACATCGGCTCTATACTTTGAACTCCCCGCAGGGCTTCTCCCGCTGCTCCTGGCACATTTCACACGTTGATGTCGCCGAGTCACGGAAAAGCGTATTTAGCCGGGCCATATGTGGGTGTCCGTGCCTGGCACCCAGGCAGCTCCGGCCCCTCAATCCTCAATCCTCAATCCTGGCCCGGTCGCAACAATGGGCGCTGAGTAAACAAATTAAAATGTATGCATAGGCAGTGGCATATGCGGCAGGGTGTCGTCAATTAGGGAACGAACACAAAAAAGCACAAAAAACAATAACAGCAGCGAAAAAAAGTCGTAGAAAAAAAGAAGATTGCATAGCTGGAGGAGGCCGGAATGGGAATCGGGACGTGGACAAATCATTTTGCCAGCGATTTCAGCGATTTTCGAGTGCGCAAATTGTTCCCCATGTGTGTCCTCAATTTTTGCTCACTTGCCTGCCAGCCAGCCAGGCAGCCAGCCATCCTGCCTGCCTGCCAACCGGGCCATCAACAATTGTGGTAGCTAGCTCTTCTAGCCTGACGCCCCCACACCCCACTCTTGGTTTTGGCCAAAAAGCTCGCATCGCATATTTGGTTCATGGCAGATTACGTATACGCCCAGTTTAAAAATCGTTTGCATTGCTCGGGCTGATGTTATGCAGCTTCCATAGAGAGGAGGCCACCTCGCCACCACGCCACCACGCCTCCTGCGTTCCAGTTTCAGTTATTTGGGCGGCTTTTGTGTCGACGATGTTTTGGTAACAAAAGAGCAGCACGTTTCCACTTTTTGTGCCCATTACCTACCTGTATACCCAAGGCTGCTGCCAGGTGCTTGTAAAGCCGATCCATTCACCAAGGACCCCTATAGATGTGGCGTATTCTTATTATTTTATAAACTATACTTGTTTTCGGGAATACTACTGGTTCCCTCACAGATTTTCAATAAAGCCCGAAAAAAAATGTTGAAAAGGACGTTGTCCAATTCGAGCATACCCCTTAGATGCAGCATTCTTGATTGTTTTTACTTATTTCAGTTCTGTTTCTGTTCTTTTTTGCGCATGTTTGACATCAATATAACTTTATTCGTGTGCTACCATATAGCCACCCCGAAAACCTTTCTATGGCAACCCAACCCCCTGGATAGCCCTTCCAAAATTCACTTGTCCCAAATAGGCAAGAGTTGCATATTTTTTTGCAGGGCCGTTTGCTTTTGTTTGCCGATGGTGCTTTGTTGAAATTGTCATTTGTTACTCTTGCAATTTTGTTTGTTGTTGAATGTTGTGGTTGTATGTGGCAAGCACATATGGTAATGCGTTCTGTTTGTTTCGTTGCTTGTGGCTGCAACTGAAACTGGGACTGGGACTAGGACGGGGACTGGGCCAACATTTTCCTTTGAGCCCACAATCCAAATCCTTCCCTCCCTTCGATTCCAATTTAGAAGCCAGCCAAAAGTTCATCCACAGTGGCGTTTAATTATTTATTGTGTTTGAAGTGTGCAAAAAACAATAATCAACAAATTTACTTTTATCTGTCACGCCCATTACCGTGGAGGGGGCTGACTCGTGACATTTGCAAATAAATAGGCAACTGTAGCGGCAGCAACAAGAGTGCCAAACGAAAAATAAATAAACCCGTAAAAATGGGCTCAACAAACCCAACCAACCAACCAACTTTTCACATGCGCGCAATTTATGGACGAAAATGAAATTGCATTGCCCGAGTGTGTATATTTGTGTATTTGCGTTTGCAGTTTAATTTAAATATTTTAAACGCACAGGCGCCCCATCCCAACCCAGCCCCAGCCCAGCACCAACTCCATCTCACGCACTTGCCGCCACCGCTTTCGAGTTTAGTTTGCTTTGCCCCATCTTTAAAGCTGCCACCTCGCCCCATTTCCTTTAACCAATATTTAAAATATGAAGACCATTAGCTAAATATTGGCTTTGGCACGTTCACGCACAAGGACACGCACAGGACGCACTGGGGCGGCGTGGGAAGTGGGGAGTGGCTAAGAACATCCCGGAGAAGCAGTCAATAATATTAAAGAGAATGCGGGGCTATGAAATTGGAGTCTGCCCCGTGCTGTGCATATTTATTTGGAGCTCAAGGCGCCCAGCGAGGGGCGGTGTTTTCGGTGGTGATGGTGGTGGCACTGGGGGTGGGGTGTGAGTGCATAAAATAAAAATAAATGTTAACAATGGCAGAAAGGCGCTCGCTCGGACTGGATGTTGGAGTTCCTTTCGATGGCGACAGTGGCGGTGGCGGTGGCGGTGTCAGGCTCATGCCGAACAGCACGGAACGCCAAAGCAGTGACGGTGTCTTAGTGGGGTTCAACTTCCCCGTTTTTGTTAGTATGATTTACAATTCCCGGGCCACCCACACTGCATTATCCCAAAAGCCTTCCAATAATATTTTCGGCCTACGCTCCTGCCTGGCAGGAGGACACCATTGTCAGGGGTGGGGGGCATGGCAATTTGTTGTTGCTTCTGCCTGTACTTATGCTAAGTAAAGCGATGATGTAAAAGACAATAACCGGAAGCGGGGGAGTCGGTGGCAGGACGGCGGCAAACAGAAGCCGCAGAGACCGCAAATTCAGCCTCCGTCGGGTTTTCGGGTTCGGTTTGGCATTTCATAAAGTGTGTAACAATTTGTTTACATACACATCTTCATCTTGGTATACATCCGTGAATCCTTATTTGGACAATTGCGCGCAAATTATTAGCAGTGCCTTTGTTTTTACAGATTTCATTATACAAAAGATGATGTCCTGGTGGTTCAAACTAAGCGAAATATTATTCGGGATCCACAACTTGTATTTCAGTTACCTCGCCTGTTTATACATTTTTTTATATCCTTATTTATGCAAAATGTGTGTATTTGGCGCACACTTTTGCGGTTCATCCGTTTTGATATTGTTGCCATTTATGTTTTAATACTTTGTTGTCTGGAAAGTCAAAGCAATTTGTAACTCGCACACCCAGGTTTTTGCGAATCGAGGCTGCTCTTCGGCCCTGACACTTGCCGAAAGCTGCCATTCTCGCTTCCTCGTCGTTGGCTTTTACCTTTTCCAGTTTGCCAGAGCCTGGCCACCACAATCTGCAGTCTACAGTTTCTCCACAATGTCATTAGGAAGCTGTGCAAAACTTGCTGCTCACCTGTGCAACCTGGCAAGGGGATACACCATAGAAGGAGGGTAAGGATTGTTTGCCTTGGCATCTTGGTTTTCAAATTAAAGAAGTCGCAACGACTGGTGACCCAATTTAGAAACCTTATAGTGCGGTTGAAAACTGCCAAGGATCTCTTTCCTGGCTGTCTACAATTTTAAAGTAGAATGGCCGCCTGGAAGTAGTCATGTAGTATTCATATACCATTCCATCTCAAGAGTACCGGGTATTTTAAACTAACAAACGCCTTCGTACTACTGGTATACTTTGTCTGCAAAGGCGGATGCGAGGCAGGGACTGAGTGAGACACAAGGACACCCACGGAAATGTAACTAACACACAGCCAGACAGAAGCACACAGTGAGCCCGAGAGAGATTTTCCCGCACACATATATTTTAATGCAAATTGAGCAGAATTAATTTAGTGCTGTCTGTGTTTATCTCTGGTGCGCTTAATATCAAGCCGTCGTCGGGCTCCGTCGTTCGTCCTCCCTACTCCCCCACTCTCCCACTCCGGCTCTATCTCGCTCTGTATCCTGGTCCTTTCTCCTTCGACGTTTCTGTTCGTCCCTGCCGCCGACTGGCTGGGGCATATGTTAAACGCTTGCCAGTCCTGGCTTTATTTTATTAAAAAGTGGGCAGCCGCCGCCCCCTTTGCCGTTTTCTTGGAAGTAGCAGCTTGCGGCTGTCTGTCATTGCTCCAATTCTCCCCGTCTCTTTCTACTTCCTTATGCCCGTCTCTTTCACCATGCTCCTTCAACTCCAGTGACGAGATATGCTGCCTACTTTCAGGCATTGCTCATGCATTTACTGAGAAAGGACATAAAGCAGACAATTTGACAATCCGCAAACGGAGAGAAATGTTTCAATGAAATCTTATTTAAATATAAAGTTTTTCCTTTTCCGATGTAACAGAAAATGCAAATTTTAAAAGCAATAAAATAGTTTACATTTAGAAAAAATTATAAGTAAAAATTCTTTTACAATCAATTGTGTTACAGTGTACATTTATATGTAAAATTCTTTTTGTTACGCCGAGTCAATTCCTGACTCCATTCCCCCTGATTTTTACCTCCTTCCTGCGGTTAGTCCTGCGCCTTTGTTCGGAGCTTCGGTGGCCTCCGTTCGCATTAGACACGCATCATTTGCGCGTTAGTAATCAGGCGAAAGTGTTTCGCTCCCGACCCTGTCACCCAGCCAGCCCTCCTCTCCACCTCCCTCGGGGCATGTCCTTTTCCACGGGACAACGGCACAACGGCACAACAATACATACATTTTAGTTTAAAGTAAAACTTTTTCAATTTCAAGTTTTATGGGCGACAGGCTCGCAGCCTCGAATGTTCACACCCCGCCCTTGAATAAACAGCGGGGAATGCCCGAAAAGCCCGTCAGCTGCGGGAATTTTCCCTATTTTCCCTATTTCGTTTGATTTCCCTAATCGTACGTGCTCACAATTCCTGATGCGACCAAAACGCTTCAAGGCGATCCCCCAGAAAGCCACTCGGCCAAGGGTCTCACACCTTTTCGGCAGCAACCAGTTGCTTGGTTGGCCCCAGGACCAAAACCCATTTCCAAAACCCAGCTATTCAGTCTGATTTTTTCTACCTTTATTTTCATTCCTTTTTGTTATGGCCGAAACAAATCTTTTCTCATTTTGCCAAAATTATTGCACTTTTCATTTACCCTGGCTGCAAGTTCTTTATCTTTTGATTCGGGCCTTTAAAAATGTTCCACAATTCCGAATTCATGTGCAATTCAGTCTTTAGACAAAAGAAACTATGCAAGCCGGAGCTACGGAAACTATATTCCATGCATTGTTCTGTTCGGTTCCTGCCATGAATTCGGGCACAGTGCTCGGCATAAGTTTGCTCCTCTCCTTTCAAAGTTCTGCCAGCTTGGCAAGGAGCAGGAAATACCGGGACGGAGGATTTTATGAAAATAGCTGAAATAATTTTCCATTAAATTCTTGCGCTTGAAATTATCGCATTAAAACGAAACAAAAGCCGCTTTTTTCGCACTTGAGTGGAACTCCATTCTAGGGCTCTTTCCACTCTTTATCCTTCACCCCCTTGCCAGGACATGGCCCTGCCACCGCCTAGTTACATTAGAAACCACGTCCATTGTTTGTTTAAATTTTCTACAGTTCCTCAGCATCATCAACACCAGTGGCCCGTCTCCTCGAGTTTTGCCAAAACTCTTCTGTTATTTGCTTGCTGTTTTACTGTTTGCATTCATCTTCATTATTTGTTTAGCGCTACACCGCCCCGAGTGGGCGTGGTAGTCTCAGTCTCCGTCTCCGTCTCAGTCTCAGTGCCAGGCTTAGTCTCGGGCTCAGAGTCGCTGGCGGAGGAGAAAGCCGAGGAGAATGCGAAAAGAAAGTTGCCTCAACCGTTGAGCACTTGGCAGCGAAAGTTTTTGACACAGTTGATTTGCATTTGAAATCCTTGCTCCCTTCGCCTTCTTCCTTCCTCAACTCGAAATCGCCGGAAAGGTCCTTCTTACCCAACTCACGCCAACGCCAACGCCACCGCTCCGCCCCCGCCCACACAATGATTTATGGATTTTCATCATATTCTGTTGATTCAGGGAATATTTATGATTTGCCAGTACTCCTTTTGCCATTCTCCGTTTTCCTACTTGCTACTTGCTTCGTCTGGTGTCCTTGGGAAATCTACTGTTAGCAGGATATCCATGCATACTTTCCTTGGCAGCCACCCGATCCATCCACATAATAATTTTTGATATGAATATGGAATATGTTTATTAAATCCCAATATTTATTAGTTATTATAGTTATGGCCCCTTCAAAAATTTAACATCTAGGGTATAAATGCATCGGATCCTTGCCCATACTCTCTAGTTTTTGGGAGGATTATAAATTTTTCAAAAAAGAAATTCGCTTTGGCTATAGAACAACAGCAGAAATAAATAAAAATAAAAACAAAATTTGAAGCCAAAACAAAAGCACAACGGAAAAATGCTGAATATGCGCAAATTGAATTTGATTTTTAAGCACTGATTGCTTTTATTGTTCTGCTTGCCGGGTCCGGTTCGGTCTGGTTCGGTCCGTTCCGTTCCGTTCCGGAGAATTTGGCTTCGGCTACGGCGGAATTTAAATAAAATATTCAAGAAAAAGATAACCAGGCCAGTCGGGAGGATGATGCCGCAAAAATGGGATACCAATCGGTGGCTTGGATTAGTATTTGCGGGAATGTAACCTCATAAAAGAATCGGGTTACCCCCGGATAGGCAGGGTATTCCGCGGTAAAAAAAGGGCCATCTATATTAATTTATTGATATTAAGCTTTTGTGTTGTGCGAATTTGCATTTTTTGCGGCGGAAACTGGGAATAGTTTTTTGCGCTAGGCATCTACATGTAAGCCTCGGCATCTATGTGAAAATGAAATAACCAAATGCCAGTAACAATTAGGCGGACATTTCGGGTTTAAATTGATTTTTTCTAGCCTTGCAAAATTGCATTTTCATAGACGCTACAAAGGCAAAAAAAAAAAAAAAAAAAAAAAGAGAACATATTAGAGCTGGAATGTGCGCAAATAAATACGTAATAAATACACTCACTCCGCCCCCTAAGTTCGTCCTGCAGCGAAAGGCAACTGCAAGTCAGCGGAGCCAGAGACATTAGCATGAGAATAAAACGAAATTACAGTCTTTAAAGTAAATGTATGCGAAATGTTCGAGCCGAATGCCAGAAAGTATTCAGCTAAATGCGAAATAAATTTGCCAGAAGACAAAAAGCCAAGAGGAGAGCGACGTGGTGCGGGAATCTCAATTCCCTTTGGGTGTCGGAATGTGCCGCCGCCAGGAGACGCAGAAAATCAATTTCGGCTACAAGTTTTCAATAAAGTGAAAATAATGTCGCCAGCGCCATGGCTCCGCCATTATCCCGTAAGATAAGAAGGCGGTTGTGGGTGGTTTGGGTTAGGTGAATGGTTTGGGTGGAATATATCGGAGAGACGTAGCCTGCGAAAATCAACGCCGAGTGTCAAACAATGAGGGTCGTTAGAGGCAGCAAATCGAAGCTAGCGGTGGAGACTCCGAAGTCAAGTGCACAAAGCGTCAAATGAAAAGGAAACTGGAGCGGGGGCTTAGCGCGGGCGGTGGATTGAAAGGAAACCCGACTGGGGACCGGGATAAGTCTGGTGATGCGTAAAGCAACGCACTGTCAAAAAATATAGACCCGGCGCGCGAGTGCGACCAAGATGGAAGAGATGAAGCCGGCTCCAGAGGGGGCGGAGGGGGAGAAAAGTATCAGAAAATCCGACTCCTGCCACTCTGCCGTCTCCTGTCTCTGCTGCCGGCTGGTGTTTATTTATGTGCGTTGTGCCTTGTGATAAATCACTGACATTGATGCCCGCAGACGGAGCGTAGGAAGGCAGAAAGGTTGTCCCAGACTTAACCCATTTCGGAAGCCGTCCTTAAACCTTTTCCACTTTAAACTATTTTGCCAAAGGCGAGAGACTTTAAAAACTAGACACACACCTTGGACTGGATTTGTTTTTGGGGCCAGTAAAGCTAATCATCCCCTCCTCCAAAACACAAATACTCCAAAATAGACAAGCCTATAAAGTCCTTAAAGAGTTTTTAATAAGTTTATCAGAAGTCAAGCAGGCAAGCAGGAGTGTCCTTGCGGTCCCCGGTGGCGCCGCCTCGCCGGAAGTAAAGCGGTGCTCAATCACGGCACACGCCGGAAATCGGAAGTTAGCAGGCTCATGATATCGGCGAAAAGCAGCCAACAAAGTGAAAGCAACCGAAACCGAAACAGGACCAGAAACTGAAACTGCGACTGAGACTGAGACTGGGAACTGGGAGTGAGACAAACTCTGCCGCAGAGTTGGAAACTGTTTGGCAGCGCCAGATAAAATGTTGTTGATTGCGACGCAGTTGAGCGTTAATAATTATTATTTTTGTGCCATCAAAAGCACCCAAAGTGCAGGGGACCGTGATTTTTGATGGCTCACAATTTGTGGCAGATTTATTTGTGCATTAACCTCGAATTCGCACTACGTCCATTTCGATTTCCAGGCAGTCTCCAGCACGTTGCCTCAGTGATTACCGCTGCCACTCTTCCTAGTTCTTTTGCCTAGTGGGGCACCAGCCTTGTCGAATTTGTGGCCGGGTGGGTGTCAATAAATTCCATAGAAGAAGAGCAGGAGCAGAGCCAGCTGTTGGCCAACTTATTGATGCTGGTCATGTACTTGGCTTAGTAATGGCCAGACGGGTGTGGGGACACACACAGCTGTGGCAGCATTGATTTTTCGGGGACGGTCGCACTTTTATGGCTTTTCATTTATGAAATTTTTGACAGCCAGTCCCCAGTACCCAATCCCCAATCCCCAATCCCCAGAGCCCCGCTCTCGTACATATACCAGGCTTACCAGGCTTTGCCTAATTATAACATTTCTCCGAAGCTGAGCGCAAATCGCAAATCGATAGCAGTAAAAGTCCTTCGCCCCGCCCAGTATCGAAAGTATTTTTGGGGCATCCCGAAATGGACCTTTTCCTGCACTCGCTTTTAATTCAATTTTTCGGAATGGCAACCAAACCCTCGTCATAGCTCTTGGGCTCAACATACGCCTCTGGAAAAGTGTCGCACTACCACGAATTCCTTTAGCTTGGCTTTCGTTCGAAATTATAAATAGCAGGCGAGCAAAAATAACTTTCGACTTTTATTATGCCAGTCGAGGCTCCAGTTTCCTTTGTGAGCGCGAATTTATTGAAAAACTTGCTGCGAATTCTTCAAGAGGCAAGAGACCGTTTAAGAGGCAATGGACAAGTTTAATATGGGCAGGATATTATTTTGATTTCCCCCACAAAGCAGAATGAAGGGAATGTATAACTCACTTTGATTTGTGCAGCCGGAGCCGCAGCCACAGCCAGGCCTCGCCCCCTCGCCCGGCGTCCATTAGCGGCATCTCTCCAGGATCAGGATCTGGTTTAGGACCCGACTCCGAGGACACTTTTCTTCACAGTTTCCTTATGAACTGAGTGAGTCTGAATAATTCACGTTTTGCTGGCCTTTGTTTAATCTATGCGGCACATTTCGTCGCATTTTATTTCGGACACACACGGATGTGTGGCTTTGTTTGCTTTTGTTGGCCAACTTAGGTTTGGATTTCCATCTGAAAGTGGAGAAAAAAACCGGGATAAATTAGTCAAAAGATATGCTCAAGTTTCGCATGTACATGTAGTGTTCCAAAACCAATTACACGTTTCCTGTTCGTGTTTTCTGGTGTCATGGCAAATAATTCCCATTTTGTTCTACCCTAATTAATTTTTGTCGAGCCACAGCAGCAATGGCGACTAAATCGTGATTATTTGATCTACATTCGTCGATAATTACGGATTATTGAAATTTTTGTTTGAATTAATATGGAAATAATTTCCTCAGTCGAGCTCGGCTGGCGTGCGGCATAAATAATTACCCAAAAAAATGTGTGTATGTAGGTAGGTGAGTGTGGAAATACGAAATAATCAACATAAAAATAAATGGCCTCATTGGTTTCCATTTGTTTGCTCGAGTTCGTCGGCGGTTTATCGTCCAATCTATCCAAATGGGCGGCGCACATAATACCATCAATGCCTGGTATTGGAGTCGTGTGTGATTGTTGGGCTAGAAATTAGGTTAATTAGTGGTCAGTTGTTGTGTAACTGCCGTGTCCTTTGATTGTTGTCGTTTTGTTATTATTTCCCCCCCTCCGCCGTCACCTAACGCCGTCAATTTTATAATGCATCTGGATAGGGAAATATCAGTGACCGAACACGGCAAGTGTCTCAGTTTGTATCCCCAAAGTCCCATCTCCTGCAAATGGCAAATAAATAACCGCCCCTGCCTTTCCCCAGAATGCATATCTTGCCACCGTTTTGTGGCAAAATGTGGGTGTTGTTTGTGTGTCTGGCAGTAATGAACTTTTATATGCAACGTCATTAACTTTTATTGTATATATCTGCCATTCATCCTCTCAGGGGGGCCCCTCCTCCACCGCCCAACCCACACCTTTTGTAGCGATTTCTGTTTTTGCTGACATTATATTAAATTTAAATCATTTGTTGCGTTTATTTTAATTATGCGCTATTTAAAATGCATTATGGCTGCACAACTTTAAAGGGCTTTAAGTGGCAAATATTCGAGGCGAGGCTTGTGGTAGGGGCGGTGGCGGCGGGGTCGGGGATGGGGCGTTTAGACCAGGCTTAATTTAATTTGGTTGACAGAAATTCAATTATTTGACTTTGCCATGAGCCAGGGGGCTAACCGAAAAATGTTTTTCAAAAATGCCTCACGCATGCAAAGCCCAAGGGGGACACTGAGAGGGCAAAGGACTCGGAATGGAGGCAGCAATGGGGGCGGGAGGCGTATGCTGCGTGTACGGATACGTACTTTCATGAAATTTTTATTTATTCGCTTCTCATATTTCCCAGGCAAATGTTGTCTGGCCGACGTCGACAAATTCCTCTGGTGTAATTTCATTACTTCAATGTTTTACTTTGCTGAATTATAAATGAGCCCTTCAGTTTGTGTGACGCAGCGCCTCCCCTTTTATAGCCAGTCACGTTGACCCTGACCCCCCTCAACCTCCCGCCTCCTAAGGGCGGAGGCGGAGAGAGTCCTGTACTCGGAGCAGATGTTCGGCTTCTGCTTCTGCTATAAAATTCGACGGTGTCCTCCACCTGTTCGCCGTGACTTTGGCGGGGCGTTGGTGTCAAAGTTCGCCCCCACCGGAGACCGCCCGGACTCGATTTTTCCAAACGCTTTCAATGGGCTGGACTCGGCCCCCTGCCGCCATTAATATTTGATAATGTGTGGCTGTCAGTTAGCCATCCAATTGAGTGATTTCCAAGTCCCCCCTGGCCTGGCCTGGCCTCACCTGGCCTGTTCTGCACTTACCTTGCCTTCTATATTCTATATTCTATTATCGTTTTCGTTTTCCTCTTGTAATTTTTCACATTTCACGGGGCAGCTGCAACGATTCCCACAATGCAGCCAGCTGCCCCCTCAAGTGGCAGCCATTGACACATGACGGCCGCCAGTCGGCCCCTTCGACGGATCGTCTGGCCCTGTGACGCGCTATTTGACAGTTTGACATCTGTTGTTGTTGCTCGGTTGCGGGTTGACATTCTGACAAAACGCCGACCCGGCAGAGCCCCATTCAAATTGAATTTTATTTGCTTTACATTGAAGTAATTTCTCCAGTTGGAGCTGCTACAAATTACACATATCACTCATACGCCGCGTGGCCGTGGGGCGGTGCCACAAGTGAACTAGTGCCACTACTATCCGCCGCCAATCGTGCTGATTAGCTCCACTTAAGTACGGTATTATGGAAATTAATACAAAGCACTAGTCTTGGCGAATTTCGATTTAACATCATTTTTTGTTTGGATAAACGCGGTGGAAGCGTAGGGTTTCTTTCGGCCTTTTGATAGCCAAATCTGTTTAATTCGAATTTCTGATTTGTGTTTAATGGATTTTATGTATATTTTCCGCAGCTATAATTGAGTGGCATTCGAAAGGGAATTATTTATTTCATCTATTCATTATTAACGATTCATTCGTTTTTTGTCTAAACCAAATCTCGTATAATTTGATGGTTTCAATGTTAAAAAAAAATGAAAAAGGGGAATCAAACTAATGTAATATGAGGATTATTATAACTGAGTATTCTGTGTCTGATTCGAGCGTAAATCACTGGCCATAGGAGCTGGCGATAGGTCAGCTTTCGTCTCGGGACAACGATGCGTATACGCAATCTGAGTAGAACTGCCAGCAGCTGGTGCCCTGCTGGTTGTATACCCTTGGCAGTGCCGCCTGCACACTGATTAGACAAAGTTGGCTTGGCAAATTAAGAGGCAGGGCACAGACGACCACGAAGGACTGCAAACTGCAGGGAGCTGCAGACTGCAGCAGCTGCTGCTGGACAAAGATGCCACACAATGGCCAGGAGCAGGGGCCGGGTGTCGGCAAAGTTTCGGGTTTCGGGAAGCAAACAAAGAGGAGGTGGGAAAAGGACGAGCTTTTGCGACACGGAAAACTTTGCGACAAACAGCAACAACTGCTGGTAACCGCTTGCGCTTAACACTTTCCGTCTCCCAGCCTCCTTGATTCCTCCTCCTCCTCCTTCTCCTCTCCTCCTCCTCCTTCTCTCGATCTCCAGAAGCAGTTTTAATATATTTTTAATAACTCTTGGAGGACGACCTCGCCGAACCAGAGCCAAATTTAATTAGAAAGTTGAACTTTGGCCGCGTCAATGTGCCAGATGGATTCTCAATTTGGATTCGAAGTCTTTCTTGATCAAAAAAGATTTTTCAGTTTGCTCTAAATATCCTTGACTTTTAGCAAATTTATTGAATGTGTATTTTGTTTCGATAATAATTTTGTCCGAGATTCCGTATTTACTTTGCTTTTTCAACAGATTCTCTGTGTTGCG
This sequence comes from Drosophila varians, assembly GCA_018150405.1. Lineage (NCBI taxonomy): Eukaryota > Metazoa > Arthropoda > Insecta > Diptera > Drosophilidae > Drosophila > Drosophila varians. The sequence continues at coordinate 6,535,304 of JAECWK010000125.1, forward strand.
GTGTTGAAATTTAGAAACATTTTGTTTGTTCGCCAACCCAAAACTAAAGTTGGCCAAAATGCCATTTATCAATGTCGTCTGGGGGTCCGTCCCCATGCAGTCCTGGGATTTGTCTCTCGCTCCGAATCGAAGTGCATCAAATAAGCTGTGTGCATGCGAGTTGGAAATTTGTTTGCGGATTGCTAAAGTGTCTGTGTGCAGAACTACTCGAATTTTATCAATAATTCAAAGTTGTTTCGTAAACTTTTCTGGGAATTTAGGGCCGCATTTAGGCAGAGATTTTCGTGCATCACAGAGCGTCGTAGGAAATCCGAAAAATTAGCTGCAACGATTTTCGCGAATCCCCGTCTGCTGCCAGTTGATTAGCGCTTGGCTTGGAAACTTTCGCCAGACTTTACATGGCTTGTTGTGCTCCGCTCCCAGCCATTGCCATTCGCATCTGCACTGGGTGAGTTGGGTGGATATGGTGGCGGTTTCTATCTGTGTCCTCTTCCCCTGTCTGGGGGTCTGTGTCGTGGCAATTTGTTCGCTGTCACTTTGCACGCGGCTGCGACATAAATTTCGCTTTTGCCGACCCAATTTTCGGAGGCGGCATCGGCTGCTGCACCACCGAGAAGCGTTGTCAAAACTTTGAATTTGGCTTTTATTTACATGGCGAAGGGTGTATCGCGGGGTATAGTGGTAGTGGGTCTAGTAACTAACCAAAAACAACAAGAGAAAAAAATGAAAACAAAAATAGACCATAAATAAAAACCACAAGCAGCACTAGTAACAGCGCCAGTACCAGTACCAGTACCAGCGCCAGTAGCGGCGGCAGCACACAGAAAATAATGGAAAAAGTTAGTTTTGCATAACGCGCAGATCCCGAGCACACTTGAAAGTCTGCGGGTGGTGGTCAGGAGGAACAGGGCGTGTGTGAACCTCGACTAGGAGTGGAGCCAGAATAGCAGAACAACAGCTGCTGTGGCATACCCCTGCATCCTCTGAATCCCCTGGCTACCCGAAAAAACAATGCTGCAAGTAAAATGAACCCACAGAGTGTGTGTGTGTTGCACTTCAGCTACTGCCAAGGTTAGAGGCGCTGAGGGGGAGGAGGAGTTTGCATATTTACTACAGATGCAGACAAAGTTGCACTTTTACTGCCAGCCAAGCAACTTGGAATGAGCTGGCGATGCTCGGCGAACTTCTAGCCTCACAATATCCTTGCCAGGAGCCCCATAAACCGCTCCAAAATCGAAAGTTGCATTGAACTTGCTGCCTCCTTCGTGTTCACTGTTTTCCCAATCGCACGTACAAAGCAAATGCCTGTACCTGTAAATGCTGCCCTTAAATTCGAAATTACTCTCCTAATTTAGGAACTAAGGAAAGGATTTGTTTCGGGAATCCTATGATTTTTAACTCCCCAACTTATTCGGATTTTCTTTTTTCCTATTTTAGAAATTGTGTAATTCAGCGATGGGGAAAACATTAATTGACAACCTGGAAGGTGTGGAACGACAGGAATCCTGATCGAAAAAGTAAGTAAAATTTCTAAGCCAACTAAATTACAAAAAAAAAAGCTCATCAAAAGGCAGCTTAGTAAACAAACATTTTTTGGTCTTAAATCACAAATGTGGCACAGTTTTTAGGGAAATTTATTCACGTCCTCCAAGAATATTCCTTCTTAGCCAGCTTTGCCGCTAATTTAATTATTTTGAAAGTGAATTACACAAAAATAATTTATTTTGGGATGTTCTCCTGCACAAACTTTTCACTTATCCAGGCTTACACAAAGCCAGGAGTCCGGCTAATGGAATCCCGCATACCACTGGCAATTAATTACTTCACTTTGTTCATTACTAAAAAAAAAAAAAACGAATTTACATTTCGCAGACCTCACATACGCACTTTCTTAAATCACAGGATAATCTGAGCACAATGAATGACAGTTTAGAAACTTTCAGGCTTAGTAGAGGAAAACTCTTGACATTTTCTGAATATGAAATCTTTTTTTGGATATTGCTAAAAATGAATTGGACACTTTATTATATGTGGTCTCTCCTCGTCCGTTTACTGGGATACTTTTGACATAAAAGTATTTGGTTTCGGATAACCTCAGCATTAGGAGTTACCCAATTCCAACGTGTTTCCTGTTTTTCTCTGTGCGCCCGCCGAATTAAAAATTAAATAAATACCGCTGGCTGGGGCCAAGTGGTAAGCCCTACAAAAAGTTTTCCCCAATTTTTTTTTTGGTCTTCCTCGGCTGACTCCCGAAACGGAGGCTGGCACAAAAAACCGAGGCTGCAGGAAGCGGCGACTACACGAATTGCCACTTAAAAATTCAAAAGTTTTGCGGCTGGCGCATATGGCATGGCGGCTCAGCCACGCTCAGTTGGCATAAGGACGAAGAGAATAAGCATAAGCAGGCAGCGGAAGTGGCCATGCCAGGGACGCGGGACGCAGCATGAATGGAGGCTTTTTTTCTACAACAAAACAATAACAAAATCTGCGTGGGGTAAGCCGAATTCGCGGCGGTTTTGTTAACCTTAACCCGGTTGGGATGCTCCGCCAGCTGGTCTGGTGAAGGAGAAAATAAATAAAATTCGAAAACTGGCAGAACGACAGAACGGCAGAACAGCAGACAACCGGCACCGGCACTGGCACCGGCAGGAGCAAATCTAATTTCAATTGTTGAGACATTTGCATGGGAAATTCCCTAAACTGGCACGCACTTGGAGCGTGATGAAAATATTTTAGCCAACATATAAAACAAAGGCCGATTGTCCCCGAGAATTGAAAGAAAATAGAACAGAATTGTAGTGACAATGCCCAGAGAAATTACCTAAACTGTCGACAAAACGATTTAATTATTTGCAAAGGTAAAAAGTGTTTAAACGTTAATGAAAATGTAAAATTATTAAAACGAATTTTTGGTGACAGCTGGCAAGGCATGAAAATGCCACAAAATGCTGAAGAAAGTTGGCAAACAAGAGAAAGCCACAAATTGACTTCCAGTTGGAGGAAGACTGGAAGAATGCAGGACACGCTGTCATTTCTGGCTTGGCACTCTGATTGCAACTGAAAGTCAGTTGCTTCTGATCCGAGTCCTTTCTAATTCCAAGTCTTTTTCCGATTTTTTTTAATTTTTGGTTTGTAGGGACCCTCATCTTGAGATTTTCGTTATTTTTCTGCGTGTTTCTACGGGTAAGGAGTCTTCAGCCCCTGCACTTGCCTGCTGTGTCACTGGAGTTTTTCCTGCTTTGCTGCAGCCACGGAAATGTATCCCGATTTTGCCCGAGAGCAGCGACAATGCCACGTACACACTGATGTACACTTTCACATACACACAACGCAAAAACACACGACCCGAAATCAACAACGAGCGCCCGAGAATCGCTTTAAGAGCTAAGCCCTACTTTAAAGCCGATGTGCCGGTGAACGATACGAGCCGGCCTAGTACTATTGGTTCTAACTCACTGCACACTTTGGCAATAATAATCGGGGGGCCCTGAATCGCGCTTTTAGACTTTAAATATGAACTTTAATTCCCAATAGCCACATCGCGGCCGAGGCAGCGCCACTTGCGATTGCCACTTGGCCAGGTTCAGATTCCGGTTCCCGCTGCTGATCGCACGACTCGAAGGCAAAACGAAGACTGGAGTCAGCCAGTTGGCGCACTCGTTGTTATATACGCGAAGTCCTCCGTGACGGCCACGAAGCCTCATCTCACAGGACTCGGCCTCTGTTTAAGCCTCGTGGTGAATTGTCAACAGAAGGCAAACGTTCTCTGGCTCAGGAGTTTCAAGCAGGGAACTGTTGACGGGAAAAGCAACAGTTCTCTGTTAGCTGGAAAGCAGGACAGGTCCTGTAAATCTATAAACATTCTAATAACATGAGGTCCTTTTCTTTTATATTCCTAGTTTTCCGTTTAAATCATTGTAATTTCATTGTAAAAAATAAGTTCTCCCTAGGACTATAGAAAATTTCTTAATAATCAGTGGCCAATTATTATCCTTTCCATCTGTGCCCAAAAAAGTATGCTTGCTTTTATGTTTCAAATGCTAACAGTCGTAAGGACATTTATCCGTGGCCATGTTATGTTAAATAATAAAAGGGGCTAGTGCTATAATTCTGTTAATGTCCTTAAAAGATTATCCGCCCTCAAGAATCGTCCTTATGTTAAGAATGCTCCTTCCACAGACTGTTAGCGACTGTAACAGTAGGACAGCGAACCGGTTAAAATGTATAACAGCTATAAAGGGAACAGAGAGTCAGCAGAATCCTTTGACAAGACTCAATTCTGTGAAGCGGAATTGAACAGAGAACTGTATAAATTCTTTTAACAGCTTGGTTTTAGAATCTACAATTAGAAAACATCCTTGGAACTTCAAGTGCTACAAATCAGAATATTGATTAAAAAAAGGACCTCAAGATTTTTTTCTAAATCAGAGATACCATTAGCCTTGATTGAAAAGATTGGCAAAGGCCTTTCATTTCCCATTTTATTGCTCCAATGTTCGACTTTTCAACTTTCTCTTCAAATATTTGAAAGGTCCTTTAATCGCTTTCAACTACTATTTCCTTGCAATTCGCAGAGAGCCAGCTTTGAAAGGACAATCAAGGCAACGCAGACATTCCAAACTATTTAAAAGCGCGTAAATATTGTATCGAGTGCTCGGCGGACAGGGGCAGGGGCAGGGGAACAAAATGGCAAGGGTGGTGCATAAATAACATTGCCATTGAGCCAACGGGGGGTCAGGAGCCACGTATAAAATACACGGGTCACCAGCGACGACGAGAAATAAATTGTATTTAGTTGTACAATTTATGGTCCCTTTGCCATGGGCAGGGGGGCTGGGGTGAAAGGACGGTGGGTGCACTGCACACATTACACACATGCATAATTCAAAGCATCCTGCGGAGTTCGGTGGATGGACGGGGGACATATCGATGGTGCTGCATCTGCAGAAAGTAGGAAGGAGAAAGGCAAAGGAGGATGTAGAAAGTAGTAGGGATGCCCCGGGCGACGTTGATTTTGCTGTAGTGCACTTTGGCGGCATGTCCTTTGTTTCGCTTTGTTATTTTGTTATTTTCAAATTATTTATTGGGCAGCGAACGGCGGAGATGCCACCGCAGCATCAGTCTACACTCTGGAAAAAACTTCGATAGCCCAGATTGAATCAAAGCATCGATTGGAATCGAATCCATGCTGATTGCGACACTTTCATTAGCATTAGCTCCTCATTTCCGAGCCCTTGGCGTGGAGCACACATCCTGTGCAGGGTACACCCGTTTCCTCCGGTGCAGCGCCAGCTGCCTTTTTCAGTTCAATCGGGGGCTAATGTGTAATTCAATAGAGTAAGTAATGTGCATCAATTTTCAGCTCAATAACGCATGGAATACAAATGCGAAACATGTGCAAATATGTGCTCGCAGCCCTCTCCCAGACAGACATTCGCACACTCGGGCCAACATCCGCAGAAATAAATATCTAATAGCGCCATATCAGTCAGGGCCAGGGGAAGCGAGGCAAAACCGGAAAAGCGGAAAAGCTTGCAGGGGCGAGTGTCAGTTCGACATTGTGTGACGCGTTTCCGTTTCCGCCTTGCGGTTCGCTGCTGTTTGTTCTTTGCCTTCTGCTCTCTGCTGACTTCTTTCTACTTTCCACTTTCATCTGCTAGCTGGGAGCCATCGCTTTTGTCTGGGCTTATTTGTTTTTTGGTGTTGTCATTGGCCCCCAACCCACACCACCCACCTACACACCCACCAGGCACATCCCCAAGAAATATTGCAATGGCTTGGCAATTGTTTTCCTTTTTTTTTTTTTTTAAATGTGTGCAGCCAGCGATCGTGCGCGAATGCCATCCTGAGTAATGTGAGAGCTTCAATTGTGCGGAAAATTGAATTCTGCGGCAAATGCCAGAATTTATGAGCAGCTGCGTAATGTTATGGGTTCATGGATTCATTTGCATAACTGCGTTTTATTGGCCCACCAAACAACTGGCCACTTGGTGAGCAAACAAACCTGACCTGGGAAGCCTGCTCAGCTCCGGATGCCAAGATGCCAGCTTGCAGTCAAGTGCATTGTGGAAGACAAATAAACAAACAAGGCCGCCGGCATTTGCAGACAGGACCTGCTCCCCCACAGGACACGCAGCAAACTGACCGCCCAAAGTCTACATTGGTCATAGGAGGGGTGGCACGATACAGGTATGAAGGCACTACATGCATGTCTTTTGAGCTTCCTTTTCCCACTTCCCAGCCAGGATCAAACTTTGGTTTTGCTTCCTTTTGGTGTGTGGGAAAGCAATGGCTTCCTTTTGGGTACGAGGTCTTGGTTAATCGCTTTCTGCGGTTACTCTGACCATTCCGACCAGGTCGAAAACGTCAATTGAATTGGTGGACTTTATGGGTTGTCTGGAAATTTTTCAATTTTTCTAGGATACCTCTTTAATTGAAAGGAACAAAGAAAAATCCCAGGACCAATTGATATTTATTTTTTTTATTATCTTTTGTATATATTCTTTTTAAAATGGGCTGCTGCTTTCGCGGCAAGAATTAATTAAAAGCCAACCATTTGCCATACAATTTAGTCCGACAACCAACACGATTTATGTTAGAGGAGGAGGAGGAGGACTTTGCGAAGAAATTGTGGCCACATGAAGTCCGTCTACGGGCGAGCTCATGTGTGTCTGTCCGCCAATTTGTCCGTAAAAGGGTCAAACGATTGGCCATAGACTTGGCAGCTTTTCCGACTTCGGTCTGGCCGCAATTTACACCACGGCTGCAGCTCATAAATCTCACCGAGCGGAAAATTGCGCAATTTATTTCCGGCAAGGTGTTGATTGCACTCGAAAGTTGCCACCTGATTGGATTGGATTGGTTTTGCTGGGCTGCAGCCACAGGAGTGGATATGTTTCCGGATTGGCAATCGTCTTCTTATTAATTTGTTTATGCGACTCTAATCACTCACACCCAATCTGGAGTCCCAGGAATTCGGGTGAAAACCGCAGATCAACCCGGACCAAGGCAACTTAAGATTCAGTTCATGAATCTGTCTGCTTCTGCCTCTGCCTCTGCCTCTACCATCTCGCCCCCTGTGCACCCGTTCATCCTTTCTACTCAGTCAACAACAAATGTTCGAAAAATTTGTTAACATCAAAAAGTACATTAAAGGCTCAAGGAATGCGCTTTCGTGCGGAAATTGCTTACGTGCGTGGCATTAACAAATGACATACCGCCGGCGTCCGTATAAGATTCGTCCTTCGGCCGCCGCGTCCTTGGGGGTGCGTCCTGCCTCCTGTGGACCTTGTGGAACGTGTCGTTTTGTGGCGCGGCCTCAGCCATTGGCCATCGGTGGTGGCTTCGATGTCCTGCGTCCTCACTGCGCAAGTCTGCGGCTGCAACAAGTGTGTTGAGTTGCGGCGATAGCCGGAGACATTCAGCGGCCCTGTTGGCGGTCACTGTCCCTTGTCCCCCGTCTCGTGTCATCTTCCCATCCCGTTGTCAACTTCTCGAATGGCCCACGTAGCTGGCAGTCGATGCTGGAGCCACTTCACTACAAAATAATTAAAAATTGAACACACAGAGCAGGGAGACGACTGCGACAAACAAACAACTACTAAATGACACTTGCCACGGCATGGAATGTAATGCTATCTGTCCAGCACTCGAGAAAACAAATCGAAACCAGGATTAGACACACAAAGGAATCATTTGGGGGAAATCAAATACCCATGGCCAGCCACTTTCACATTAATTTGTAGTTTTCAAAGGGAAAGTCCCTCCTCTTCTCTCAGTGTAAAACCCTCCACACTGTCAGTTGCCATCATTTGGATTGTTGTCTTTCCGCTGGTGGCCTTCTCATTGCTGCTCATTTTACACAAACCAACAACGGGCAAAGGCGAACCAACAGGACGAGCAGCAGCAGGAGCTCCTTGGTCCTTGTTGCTTGGTCCTCGCCTGCAGCGGCTTAAATAATTTTCGCGATGGGGACCAAGGTTCGTCAATTGCCGGATATAAAATGTCAATAAGCTCCAATAACGCAATTGACAAGCTGAGACAGCCTCGCAGCAGCTCGAATCCTGCAGGAGCAGCAGCTGAGCTCCGGCAACAAAAACCCACCAAGTCCTGGGTGGAAGAGAAAGGGCAAGGGTTACTGCAGCAGCCAGCGAAGTGTGTACTAACTTCGAGCATCGACATTTCGCGATGCCCTCCGGGGATCTGGGTAGGACTGTCTGCCCGTCCTTGTGCTCATCCTTGTGCCCACCAAGTAATTTCAAGCTCAAAGAAGCTCCAAATTGATTACGGCTCGAATGATGAGCCAGCAACTCGAGAGGAGTTTATATATTTTAGAATCTTTATCAGAAAAGTCAATCAATTTGTTCAAAGCTGAGCCTCCTTCTCTTCCTTTTTCTTTGGATGATTGGCTGTTGAAGATCCAGATCTAGATCCTGAACCGTTTGGTAGTTCCCTCATCTCCTCCGAGGATCTACCCAGGACAATGCGGTGCCCCGATTTCGGGGTGCGTTCCAGAGACTTGTCCAAGGACCGGCGCGGAGTTGTGCGCAAACTGGAGACGGGCGATCCGGCAGCAATAGGTTTCTTCTTGTTCCACACGCAAAGCACGAAGATAATCTCCTTGACAAACGCCGCCTTGAAAGTGAGCTGGAAAGCAAGAAAGAAATGATATATTAACTGCAAAATGCCTTGTCCCGGCACTCACCCGCTCCTCCAGGGCCACCTGCTGCACGTAGATCAAAAACTCTATGATTCCAATGAGAAAGGCAATGAGAATGCCCACATACAAAGTGTAGAAGATGCCACGCAGCTCCTCAAAGTTCATGTCGGGAGTGGCACTCGGGTCCACCTCCTCCTCGCACTGCTCGCCCTTGTTGTTCTTCCACCAGCGCTGCTTGAAGTCGTAGAGCTTGCCCCTCTCGCTCAGCCGCAGGATGGCCTCGCTCAGGCTCGACCGGTACTCGGCCCCGAAGGGTACGGCTATGGCGTAGTGCTTCTCCCCGAACTTCTCCCCCACGGAACGCAGGTCGCAGTGGAGCTCCCGATGGTACTCCAAGGTGGTGGTTTCCATGAGGAACATGTAGTTGCCCCTGTTCCTTTGCACCCGATGGACTCCCTCGCTGTTGTCCTTGGTGTAGGCGGAGGGATCGTCGTTGTTCATTTGGGTGAAGGCCAGGCGGTAAACGGTCTCGTTGGACTCCGCCAGGAGGTTGTACGTGCTGCCCCCGTAGATGGTGCCGAACTTGACCTTCTTCTGGCCACTCAGATCCTTCAGACTGCCGATGCTGCCCTCCATTTTGGAGTTGGTCAAAAAGGCAGCCAAATTGGCCGTATAGGAGTTGGCAATGATGATGGCAAAGACCCACCACGTGGCCTCAAACAGACGCACCTGTTCCGTTTGAAAAGTCAGAAAGAAACTCACGCATTAAAGGTCCACAACTCACCTGAGGGCTCTTTGGAAGAATGTCACATCCTGCCGTCATTATCGAGGCCACCGACAACCAGCCGGTGTTGTGGATGTGCCACATATTCTCCAACACCTCCGGATCGGAGTTGCACGGATGTGGGTTCTCCCAGTCCATCTGGGCAATCCTCGCCACAATCGTCTTCAGAAAAGTCACCACAAACACCGAAATCAGAATCCAGATCCACACTTCACCGCCGAAGGGCATTAGGAACGCAGTCAGTTCCTTCTCCTGATGCTCGCTCTTGTATGCCAGGATACTGACTCCCAGTTGCATGAAGGGAACAGTAAAGTCCACGGCCGTCTTGCGGGCCTGCGTGATGGTCAAATCGCAAATTCCCATATGGGCATCCTTACGAAAAAATATAATTTTTAAAAGGATTCAGGTACTCTCCTTGTTGGACTCACATTGTTTATGATTTCGCCGATGATGCCGTTCCACTGCTTGGTGTCCTTGTCCTGCTTGCCGTATTGCTGATCGGCCACCGGAACGAAAACGTATTCGAAGCCAACTTCCTTCGAAATGGCATCGATAAGGTCCACGGCGTAGCCCTCGTAGAGGGCATTCCCAGTTAGATTCAGCTCCAGCGCTGTTTGGTTGTAGTCAAAGTATGGCGGGCCTATCCTGGTGGCCACTCGGTAAATCATCTTCTTCTGGACCTTGGACTCCACATTGAGCTGGGTTATCTGCCCCCTGGGATCCCACACGGCGAGGCCAACCCCGTCCACCGGATCGTACACCTCGATGTTGAAAGTTATCCGCTGTCCGTCCTCGTCAAATTGCAGGCTGCTTGTCCGGAAGTTTGTGCTATTCACGCCGGAAGTCTGCAACACCTCGGAGATTAACAGGGATCAGGTTAGGGGCGGTCTGTGGTCTTACCCCCTTCATGAGGCGTGTGAGATAGCGTCCCATGGGCCAGGTGCGACCTCCGGAGGCGGCAAAGTCACAGGTTATCCTCGGCACCGCCATCCGGTCGGGGTAGAAGAAGCTGGCGTTCCGCCAGGACTGCGCAAAAAGCTGGAGGGCATCGTGAATGAGGTCGTGGTGCAGGGTGCGGGGCGATTCATTGCTCTCGACCACCACATCGTCCCTTTGGATTACGTAGCCATATGGCTGCGAGTACTACACAATAGTTTCGAATAATATTTGACTTTCTATATGAGGATTGCAAGGTGTACTCACCGCCGGAGGTTCAGGATTAAGTAGGAGACGTGCTGCTGTTATATTTACGGCGAAAGTCTCATTGTCGGCTGCCAGTTCCTGAATATTATCGGTATAGGTCTCCAAGTTGGTCAGGAATATGTGCTAAAAAGTGTAATATTCTATTGAAATTATCCTTGATTTCTGAATGATTAAACCCACATTGTACAATCCTGTTTGACCAAACTCCGTGGAGGCATTCAGGACCTCCAAGAGCATCTGAGGCGGACAGTCCAAAACCACACGCCTCTCGCCGCGAATACTCTTCCACATCACGCGGTAGTCGTCGTCCTTCTGAAACTTCCTCACACGCACCACATCGTTGTGGAGCTCCCTCAGCTGCAGTAGGTCCTGCAAACGACCAGCTGCCTTTTCTATATAAATCAAACAATTACTTTAATTATTTAAATAGTTTTTCTAAAAAAAACAAACCATCGGAGGCATCGTAGACTATTGTGAACTTGCGCCACCCAAAGTTCTGTACAATGTCCGCATACGCCTTGGACAGGATGACCTGCGAGGGGTAGAGATTAAGGGTCATCTGGTGGTTGGGCTTCTCTTCCAGGTGCTCCTCATCGGCCACATCGAATTCCAAGTGAGGGATCCCAGTGCTGTTGCAAACCACGGCCACAATATCTAAAAAATTTGTGAGAGTTTTCCATTTAGAAATACATTGCTCATTCGCTCTGTTGACAAACAAAGATTCTCCGTCATTTCTTCTTTGTGTATTCTTTGGCAAGCTTTTTTCTTGTGTTCTATTTTGATTTCTTATTCTATACAAAGTACCAATGGAAGACGCGACCCTCCCACCCGCTCACCGCTGGCCGCCTTAGCACTCGGTCCGAAAATAGCCGCGACACCATTATCTATCAGATCACAGGCTGAAAATCATTCAAAATTTAGTTGGATGTCTGGCTGGCTGTCTGGTCAAGTGACTACCAACCCTGCTCCTGGATAGCAACACTGCCGTCCTCCGGCTTCAGGCGCTTCACCAGCGGATAGAACAGCATGGTCTGCTCCGACTCCGGTCCGTTGAGGGCGCTGACCACCTGCATGAACTCCTTTTCCAGCTCCAGCTCATCGTCGTAAAAAAAGGCACCTGGGGGGTGATATACGAAATAAGTCGACCCTTTTTTTTTCCTTCGACCGCATCTCACCAATGTTGATTTGTTGCTCTAGACTGTGCCGCACCAAAAATGCACTCCAAATGCAGCAGTGGAGCAGGAAAATGCGGTGCCACATTCCAGCAGTTCTGGAATTTTCACTAAAAATGCCCCGAACCAAGAATTTTTCGGATGAGCATCCGCTCTGACAGTTCCGCGGCGACTGGGAAAAGCTTTCTCCTCCTGGCCACTTGGAGATCGAGGTGGAAAATTGGAGAAGACGGATCAGCTGCGTGGAAAAGCTCTGCCAGCTGTCAAGTCTATAAAAAAAACTATCAATACTCGATAATATTGGAAAGAATCTTTTTCAAGCGATGTCCCTCTTTTGCCACTAACTTTAAGCTGCGGAAACTGGTTTTTGGGACAGTGAGAGGGTTAAAACCCGGCGATTAGATCCCTGGGGATGGGACTCCATTAAAGCCGGACACGGTTCAATCGGCCACAGACTTTCACCCACGAGCGGAGCCGCTGGTTCCAGGTGCTCCATTGAAAAGCGATGAGGTGTCAATTTTTCATGGCAACAGGAAGACGACAGAAAGGCCTCGCAGCCATCAGTTTTTTTGGGGATTTGCATAAAGGGAGCATTCGCTATTCAGCCAAGCGTAGTCTTAATGGTTCAGGAGGAGAATGGGGTGAGGGGATGGGGATGAGGATGGGGATGGGGATGGGGGTAACACACACAACATGGAAGTAACAATATGGCCGCTGGTGTCATTTTAGCCATTTTAGCCTTTGCCTCCGTTTGCTCAAAGGATTTTGTCGATGCCGAACACGTTTTGTGTTTTAGCCCGGCACCTTTTGTCGAAATTTGAATAAGTCCCACCCCGGACTAAACCGTTAATATTCATTTGCGGGAAACGGAAGCGACGATGTGGGTGGATTGGGCGGAGTGGGTGGAGTGGGCGGAGTGGGCCGAGCGGGTGGGGGAATCCTAATATTCAATATGCCTCCGAGCAAACTGCTGATGATGATGATAAATGCCTGGCCTGACCGATGCCACTATTTCGGATTGAATAGCCAGGCCGGGGGAAGCTGCCATTAGCTGCCTTTCTTTTCGATTAAAACTTTTCCCGCTATTCGTGGGGGGTAATCAGGCGCCAGGGAGGTCCCGGAAGCTGGAGTCCACAAAGAAAAACAGGAGTGTCCCGCTCCGGCAAAGCGTTTTCTATTACACGAAATATTTATGGTTATCATGCGGAGGCAAAACCCCGAAACACGTATGAACGAAATGCCCGGCAGCTGGCGAACCACGAGTCCCTGACAAAGCTCACAACACAGAAAATACACAGCACACACAGACAGAATCCAACAAATCCAGATCCTGGCCACAACAGCAGAAGAATCTGCAAAACTTTTGCTAGGTAATAAGACACAGGGCAGGCGGGCGGGCAGGGTAACCGAGGAATGTCTGGCTAGTGCAAAAAACTTTTTAATACTAGCCATAATGTTGCCAAAAGGATTATCCAAAAGAATGACTTTTAATGGAGACAGGAAGTAAGCGCATAACAGACAGAAGTATTAACTGTTTCCTTCCGCTTGCGGAGTCTTTCTCAAGGAGGAAAGGGACGAGTGGTGGGGGGCTTGGGGATTGGCGAAAACCTCTGCGCACATATTTACAAAACTGTCAGTTTCTAAGCGCTCCTCTGGCATCCTGCACAGCCAGGCATTGGGCTCCGGATCCGGGTAGGGGTTCGGGTGCGGGACTGGGTGTGTTTGTGGCACGTAAGCTGTGCGGAAATATTGCAACATGCTCATAACGGGGGGCTCGGGCTGCGTTTAAGCCTTGGTATCTGTGTCTGATTCGGAGGCTTATGGCGGTTACTGAACCATTCCGCAGGTTTCTATGATTTGTCCTTGTTTTTATGACGCTCTATTAAGGACGTTACTACGTTCTAATTGTGTAACTTTTCATAATATAACCATTAATATTTATTATTTAAAAGGAGAATCAAACGATAGGAAAAGGCTTTAGTCTAAACAGGGTAAAGCTCTTTTTACTAATCTTAGTTGGACTAAAAATGTATAATTAATAACTTTAAGGGGTGTAAAGGATTTCAATCTGGACTTCTACTACACTCTAGCTCATATTTTTTTCCGAATATCCTACCGTCTTGTGTGGACAAAATTTAGCAGGGATTTGGGCCTGGATTTGCGTCGGTTTCCTTGGCCAATGATTGCCATTCAACGGCCGGCCAGAGCCTGTGGCAGGCTGGAATTTTTCCCCGTGGGTTTCCAATATACGTTGCGCTCATTTTGCATTTTAATGAGTTTGTCGGAAATATGAAGCGCCCTGGCTGGGAAAGCCAAAGGCGAGGAACGTAAGGAAGAGATGAGGACAACAGCGGGCGCCATAATTTTGCATCCTTCATTTTTCTCTGGCCCTGCCGGAGCGTATTTTTCTACGAAAGTGTCCCGAGTCAGCTAAGTCACCGTGTCCGGGCTGCAGGATATTGCTTTAATTGAAATTTATGCTAAATAGATTGACACTAATGAGCATTGGCTCCTGCTCCAGCCCCAGCCCCAGCCAGCTCAGGTCTCACCTTCAGCAGCCGGCCAGGTAATTCCCGCGAAGACTATCTGCATAATTAAATTGCTTCTTGGCGCCTTTGCCGGGCTGTGTCAACCGAATTATTATTATTATTTTAGCATTTTTGTATGTCTATAAGATCCCTGGCATTCCCCTTTCAAATTTGCATGGCATGTGGCGCGGAGGCCTGGAGCCAAGTGCCACCAGCTGACAAATGGCTCAAGTTGTCGGCGCTTCCGGTGCTGCTGAGTGCTCCACTTCCGGTCCGGATGCGTCTCTGGCGACATGTGTAGCCGAGTGCCAAAAGTCTCCGTTGGACAATCAACGCGGCTTGAAAGAAATCCTAAGAAATTAGGCCTACTAATTGAGAAAATCTCTTAAGGGATTTAAAATGATAATTGTACAAAATTTTTAGTTTATAGCTATAAGATTAAGCTTACGAATCTCTGGAGTGACTAATAGATTTACATTTAAATCATTTATTTTATTGGGTTTGAATAGTAAAGATTTTTCTCTGTGCAGTTCCCCTACTTCCATCGCATTTATCGCTTTGCTCTGGTGACGGAAATGAGTTTTTGTCGTAAACTTTTATGGCAATAAACGTCGCTTGTTAGTCCGGAGTCCGGACTCCAATGCCATCCGCCCCCCACCCTGAACGGGGATGTTACGCACTTGGCACAGAAATTATAGCCGGGGCCCAAGGAGAATAAACATATAAATAGCTCTTATGCCTGGGACTAGTGTCGTTTTTTCTACGGCATTTCACATTGGCACGCTGCATAAAAATAAGCGCCTGCTATGGTTGCCATAGTTGGCGTTGGCCATGCCAGCCCAGCCCGGCCCCATAACACTTTGTGATGGGAGCTGGGGGGGGGAGGATCCGGTGACCATTTTCCATTACATTTGCCATGTCACGGCACATTTCTCTCGCATGTATCTGTACTCTAACCGGAGTCTATGGCAGCTCGCTTCCGTTTCCTGTCCGCTCCGCTTTCGCCACTCTTTTTGTTTTGGCACCGGGCTCCCCAGCCCATACCACCCATCCCACCCATCCAGGGTGTTATCATATCTGGCTTTTGTCTTACTACTGCTGGGCTGCTGTGTCGCCGCCCTGCCTTTTAATTCTTTTAACAATTGCGCTAAAAGTTGTGCATTGAACACTTGGCTGCCTTTCAGCCAACAGTAAAAATGGCACGGAAGCGAAGCTGTAAAGTATACCACCCGGGGGAACCACTTCCCATCCCCTCGTCCTGGTCCAGGTCCTGGTCCTGGTGCTGGTGGCCCATCCTGTCCTGCCCGGTGCAGAGATAACAGAAATATTGTTTACCGCAATGCAATTGTTGCCAAAGAAAAGGCAGCCGCAGCAGCAGCCTTTTCACTTGTTTTACTTTATTCACACCCTTGGCAAAGTTGGCCAGGAGCTGGATCTGCGGCAGGAGCCGTGTACAGGGTACAGTTTCCGCTTCCGCTGAAAAGTTTCATTTCCCACACGCTGACTGAGCTGCTACGATGCTCCTCCGTCGATGATAAAGTACGAAATTAACTTTTGAAAAAAACAAACAACAAAGGAAACCACGCCCGCGGCAGTGATATACGGCTGGGTGCAGTCCCTCGCCTGTCCCTCGCATGTAAAACAGGCCCCGGGATGATAATAATCAAGCGATATCATTCACCTGGTCCTGGGCCAATCGAGAACTTCCTTAACATTCCAGGGCACGTAAAAAATGTGAAAAATTTCGCATAAGCAAATGCTGAATGAGTTCATAACTCGCCAGAAATCTCGACCCATCTCATAGGCATGCATATTTAATACGTGGCTGATTCGTGTTTACAGATCAAGAAATTCCAGCTTCATTCGAGGTAATTTACCAACTCGATTATGGATATATAACTAAACACTCTACTATCTTAATGATGTCAAAGTTACAAGGATGATCAAATAAGTAGGAGCCAAAGCCAAAGCTTTTCTCTCAGTGCCCAGTGCCCATGCCATCGACACGAAAAGCAATCAAATTGCAAAAATTTGTTTCATTTTCTGCGATAACATGACTTGAATTTGATGAATGCCTTGGCAAGGGCAAGCCATGAGCTGAGTGGGGCCAAAAAGGGGGGCAGAGGGGTCAGAGGGGTGGCGGCACGAAGGACGCGAAAGATATTGGCAACGAAAGCCAAATGCCAATCTCGGCGCACTTTTTACGAGGCCAAGATTGAGTGGGTGGGGAAATGGGTTGTGAAGATGGTGCTCAGCATGGAAAAAATGTGCAGATATTGCCAAATGAAAGAGTTATGAATCCGCAACGTTGTTGCTCCCCAGGCGCTTCTGGCTTCAGTTCCTGGCTCCTACTCCCCGGCATGCCAATGCCGATTACTAATACGCCCCGTGGTCCGTCCCTACTACTCCATCACATCCTGCTCTGAGCCCGTTCTTCCTGGCCAGGGATTAAAATAAATGCGCCACATTTGTATGTGTTGCACGAATCGTGAGCCCAGGCAGAGAAGCTCAGAAAGGATGGGGACTTAGCCCCATTCCCAATCCCCATTTCCGATAACCGCTATTTATGGTTAGCTGCATTGGCCATCCACTTTCACATCGCACATCGTCCGCCTCATCATCGCTGGTGCCCTGCGGGGGAGAGAGCATAAAATGCAAAAATATTTCCGCAGTTTTTTTTTTTTTTTTTATTTTAGTGGGGCATGCCCCAGAGCTAGGGGCCACTTCTGGTAAGAGGGGCCCGTGTGTCATCAACTTGACGGAGTCCGTTCGGGGACGCACCAAATTTTGTAATTACGACCACGTCAGAAGCACTCGCCGCGCAAACAAAGCCGCCGACCGAAGAAATAAATGACCAGAAAATTCTGGCCGAGCCTCCACGGAAAAATGGGGGACGAAAATTAAATTTCAAGCATTAGGCTTTTCATCGTGGCTGGGAGGGAAGGCGAACCGTTTACCAATTAACTTCCTGACTTGAAAAGTGGTCTAGAACATAAATGCTTAAGTAAATATTTAAGGGACTTTAATTATGAATTTCCCAAAGAGACAATGGCTATTTAAATGTTGAAGTTTATTTCAATGTTTGAGCTGCTCGTTAGTTTCGTCGACATTTGCCCTGCTAATGTAAGCTGCTTTTCATCCGGAATCCCGGTCCCCAGGTCCCACCTGTCCACTCCCCCTGGTGGATGCTCTGTGCTCCATAGTTAGCATATGCAGGTTTGGTTGTCAACGCTACCAATGCCGCTCCTGCCGCCTTGGAACTGGCTGCCTTTCGCGGCAATTGCCAACATAAAAGTCAATTTATGGCATATAAACCGCTTTGTTGTCAGGGGAACTCAATTATGGGGCTGCCCCAGTCCCTTGCCGTCCCATTCAAAGGAACGTTGCATAAATCCTGGGCACTCATACAAGTAGCATTACCCAAAATATATACATTCACTGAATCAAAGTGGAGTCCTCCTTTGCCGCACTGAGCGAGACGAGTTTTCGTCTAGAATTTCAATCGTGCGATGTGACACATCATCAAAATTGGCATATTTCATTATGGCACTCCCCCACGACTTCTCACCTCCCCAATATATGGCATCGAATCGGATCGGATCGTTTGCATGTTGCGTGTCAGAGTTCAATACGCTGGTGAAAAAAATAGGAAAAACAAAAAGGAAACGGCAAAAATATAAACACAAACAACGTTCAAGTGTTACACTTTGGTTCTAGTCAGTGCGGGTGGCGGGGGAATTTCATTTCATTTCGCGCGTCATTTGAGGCGGCGCCGTTTCGAATTGTTGCAAGCTTTCCCCAACTCCAAGGATAGTGTTTGTGTCCTCGAATAGACTGGGAGCTTACGAAAATTCCGATTTTGGGTTGCAATATACTAATATAATACTTATAGTATCACGTATTTTGGTAATACAAAAAACTAGGACTGCGAAGGACTTTCTTTGTACCAAAAATAAACTAATTTAACTACAAATAATTATTCCTCAAAATTGGAAATTATTATTATATCGAAAGGTATCCTCGAGTCGTAGACTATGGCCATACTTGCTTTCTTGTTTCGTATCCATATCAGAGTTCCACCTCGAGTTGCTGTTGTTGCTTCTGGGCCATTGATTGAAATCGCATAAAAAACAATGCCACTGCCTCTTGGTGGGGCATGGAACCACCTCCAAGTGGGAGTAACAAAATATTTACGATTGTGCGCCTCGACTGTGCTCGCTCTACTCCGATTTCCCAGGGCTTTCTTTTATTAAAAGTTTTGATTGTTTTTCGCGTTTCAACTCGTAGCTATCGCGCCTAATGACAGCCGAGCATGCCATGAAATATGAGTTGATTGCCAGCCACACGGCTGGTGGCAGGGGCAGGGTGACATGGCCATTGAAGGGTTATAAATCCACTCGAAGTTGTTGCAAATTGCCTGCCCCAACCCGGCATGCTGTCCCAGTGACAAAGCAACTTGGTTAAAGGAAGAAAAAGGCGGACCGCCGCCGACCAACAAACAAGCTCATTAGCTAGCACCAATTACTTCTAATTAATGTCTTTGAGACGCATAAAATTTTGTCAAGTTTGCCGGGCCAGACTCGCTCGTTTACCTTTCTTTTGCTTCTCCTCTTGCACGCCAATTAACTCTGAACGCTCATTACAGGTCGCGATGGTAGCTGACAGTTTGAGCCAGGACCAAAACGCTGCTCCCGTCCGGCCACTACTGTGTGTCACTTTCGCCGGCCTCAGCTCCTGCTGGCTTTTTCTGTGTGGTGCAGCGGCGCGTATTAATTAGCTGCTCGAAGCCAGCTCCTCTCCAGGCCACACCCAGCGACCATCACCTGTCTAAGGTTGAAAACCACACGGTGAAAAAAAGGAGGATCTTTTTGAAGAATAACATTTTTCAAGCCAGTAGTTCCTCCATCAGGCGGATGTTCTGAATTCAAATATTTAAGAATAAAGTTTAGGGAGAATAAATCGCCTTTAGTAGGGATTTTTATTGTATTTCGGAGTGTTTCCTCGTCGATGTTGCCATGGCTCGGTCTCAAATGTTTCAATTCGCAGGCAGTTCAAAAAGTGCACCCGCCACGCCCCCCAGAAGTCAGCTCTCCTCGTCCTTTTGCGAGTAGGGCCACCTGTACTTGGACCCTCCGTCATGATTGTCGTTACCATTACGTCAACTAATTGGCTTCATTTGGGGTTGTCGTGTGCGCGCCACTTTCGGTGGATGCTGTGGGTTCGGGGCTAGGGCTCTGGGATCCTGGCATTTTCTGGCACCAGCCGGAGAACGTTCTAATTGGCAATGAAAGGAGCATAATTTATGAATATGTCGCGCACTCATTTCACGCTAGACTTGTCGGCCAATGCGGCTGTTCTTTGATGCATTAATTATGGGCCCAAAGGCGGAGGAAAAGAGGTCTATTGATTACCCAGCCAATTCTTGCCGATTATAAGGGGAAGGGAGAGTGGAGCTTTACACGCTTCTGCACTCCTGCGACGAGCCGGAAGACAACCCATTAGACCAATGTTTCGCCCTTTTTTTATGCTCCGCCCGCATTTTGGACATGGTCCTGGGACTTTTTCCTAGGGAAAAGGGAACAGCATAAAGTCAGAAATTGCATTTCCCCATCTGCGATAGTCAAACCAGACAGACAAACGACTCTATATAGTTGAGGCTAAAGACAGTGCGTGTCATGGCTATAAAGGGAATGAAAAAATAGGAAATATTAGCTGCTCTTTGGAGTGTTTGAATATTATTTTTCATAAAGTTTTTATTAGATTCCCCTAATACTTAAGTATTGTGGCTTACATTTTCGTTCTTAGCCTTATTTATCAAGTGAATGTATATATTTTTATAGTGGCATTTGTTTGTTTGTGTTTGGCTTTTATTTTAATTTCCCTCGACAGCATCTGCATGTTTATTTGTATCTGTATCTGGATCTGCTCTACCCCGTTCCAGTTCCCTTTTACAAAGCACTTTACACATTAATGTGAAAAAATTGTGCTGTGATGTTAGTGCGTCTTCCTCACTTCAGTGCCCAGAGCCAGTGCCCGCTCCTGACAGAATGCCAAGCCACAAAACAGACAGGCATCCTTCCACACAGCCACCCAGCCACTCCCCCCTTTTTTCCACCCCATGCTTCTGACATGCTGCGCGCATTTTAATAAAAACGAATTAAAATGTGCACTAATATGTTTTTATTATTTATGCTCATATCTGTATTTATTTGCATGTTGCAAATAAATTGCACTCCAAACTCGAGTGGGTAAGTGTGGCTGGAAAATGTGTCACCGAGCAAATTGCTCTGTCAGGTCGGTTTGGCATCATCCTCCCATTAAGTCCTTCGGTATTCCTTGGTCCCGAGAGCTCTCTCCTGTGTATATTATATCATTTGCCATATGCGGATTAGCCATAAGCTGATTTGGCACAGAAAGCCGCTTTCAAAGTTTACAACAATACCCGACCCACATCCAGCAGCTTGCAACTTGTGGCTGCGAATGAGAACGACTCGGGGCCGTCGAGTGTGTGCCACTTGAGCCGAGCTTGTGGCTTATAATTTGTTTGACAAGAATCAAAGCGGCCACATCTGCACTTACCACTTTCTCTGAAAGGGAAATTCTTTAATAGTTATATTTTTCTTTCTTCCTCAAACAAACATTCAAAGAAGTTTGACATGCTTCGTTATCAGTTTTATTATTTATTTATTAATATCACTATTCAGTTGAATTGTCGGCAAAGTCTTGGAAGAAATCAATCTGGGTCTGATTCGCGGACAGTCCCGGCAGCATCTGCTGTCCCGACGGCGAACTCCAGGCCAGAACCACTTCCTTGGCCTGCAAAGGTGTCGTCAGCTCGAAGAGAACGCCCCCCTTTCCATTTACCATGTGCTTCGCCTGCCGAAGCTGGCTCTGCAGCTTAAAGAGTCCCAAATCCCGCAGCCAGCTCTTCACCAAATCTGCGGCCACATTAGTTGGGTCTATTGGATGTTTATCTGACAGGCTGTAGACCAGAACACGGGGACTGAGCTGCATTGCACAAGCATTTTCGAAGCCCAGAGCCACTAGAAGGACTAGGACCGTGAATACTTTCATTTCGCGCGAAACAGAGATCAGAAACCGGCCGCTGATAGGCACGTACTGCGGTAGATGATTGCTTAGCTTCCCAAGCATCGACGTCTATCAGTTCCTATCAACTGATGATGACCCCTAGTCGGTCTATATAGATTACCTTCCCAGTATTTCTCACTTTAAGGTTCTCACAAAATGCAGAAACTAAGAAAGCTTTTGGACCTATAAAGCATATAAGGCTTAATTATATCCCTAAACAATCTGAATAATTGTTCTCTTTAGAAACAATGAATGCCCAGCTTAGTTGGCGACAGGCCAGAAACCTAATGGAGCACCAATTCTCCTGGTACATGGTAGAGCGTCCTCCAAGGCAACCAATTAGATACCAAAGCCAAGAGACTTTTTTCAATTAAAGCAGCGACTCAAAAAGAGCTGGAGCAATGCCCAGGAATTTGTCAGCGGGAAAAACAATTTACCGCTGTCAGATAAGACCTTTTAGCATTGTCCGACATTCCCGCACGGTCGATTTAATAAGACAGCTCATTAGCGACCGCCGGCTACATTCGGACATGGTCTCCCTGATGATGACCCCAAGACACATCCCACTGGTGGTGCCTATTCAACAATATGAATTAAGCAAATAAATATTAAATTCAAAAACATGAAATAGCTAGAGAATGCCTTAAATCTCGACTTTAGGTGCTTCTTTAAAGCGACCCTTTTCATTTTATTCATAAAGAGCGCCCTTAGAAATAATTTTCCTTTTGAGGGGTAACTTGATATGTTGCATATTATTTCCTCATCTCATGGCGAGGGTCAACAAGGCCCCAAGGGCCACATTCTCCCACTCCCCTCTAATGAAAGTAATCGAGGACCACGTGGGCTTTGGGTCCATAAACTCAAATTGAAAAATGTTAAATTATCATCAAATTTCATGCACTATCAAAGTCAATTTCCTGTGCTCCCCATCCCGTTGCCAGCGGCATCCTCAAGGACTCGACTTCGGCAAAAACAGTTGGCAGTTGTACTCACCCTCCCACCTCCTATGACCGAACCCTGCGCCTGCCCGGCAGTCACAAAAATAATTTATTCAACTTGATGCCGTGGCCGCTGTCGGCGGTCGCTAGGGCAGGTTTAAGTGGACGAATGAGGAGGGGACAAGGGGCTGTACGACCGCTGCCCTGCGGTTCATTGTCAGTTAAGCTTTTTAAAAGAAAACCACTTAGAATGTTGACATTATCCTTCACTTTCTATTTATTTTGTCATTTAATCAACTTCCTGCTCGACGGCGTCGTCCCTGATTTGCATACCCAACGGATGGATGCGCAGGGGCGCGGGATGAAAGCCCACATCTTGAGATGGACGCCTCGTTTGTCTCCACTCGCCGGTCCCTTGTATTTGAGTTCTGGCGCCGTCTGGCCCAATCATTCAAAGGAAAAGCCCCCCTCCTAGTAAATAAAAATTGCTTTTTGCCGCATAACCTGTGGCCTACTAGTCTGCCTTGTCTCAGTTCAATTTCCAGACGAAGGGTCTATTTGATATAATAACTAAACCACTCACAGATAGAAAACCATTCAAGCCAAGGAGTTTATTTTGATTAGAAATTAAAACATATCCAAGGAATACACATTTTGATTGTATATATGTAACAAAAATCTTCTATTTCTATTTCAGACATCCGGGTTTTGACTACGAATAGTTGCTTCGACTAGTTTTAATTGATTGCCACCAGATCTATGAAAAGAAAGTTAAGCTCAAAAGTATTAGCAAGTGAGTATACAGGTTTCCCAACACAAATGCAAATATTAATATTGTTTATTTTTCAGTTTTTGGAAGGCTGCCTCTTGTCAGGATATTCGCAAGTCTTTTTTTTGCCAGGATATTAAAAATACCTTTAAAGGGTCTTGATCAAGAAATAAACTTCATGGAACATTGTTTAATTTAATCAATATTATTAATTGTTACTGTTGAAAAATATAAGCACTTATTGTAACTCATATTTTGAAATAAAATGTTTCGGAGTTTTTTTCGCTTTTCCTTATTTAAATAAAGTTGTCCCTGACAAATTCTAGTTTTGAATGTCGCTAAGCGGGAAAAATGGAAACTGGCCGTGGCCGCTTTTCAGCGGTTTTATAATTCGCAACCAGTTAAAGCTTGGGATTCGTATAAATAGAGAATGTCATCGCCGTTTTAAAACTTTTTTTGGCATATTATCTCGGCTATTTGATGTCCGATCGCGACGGGAGTAGTCGCAATCGAATCAGGCGACGAATTTTAAGCGACCTATGCAAAAAAATTTTAAGATTTTATCCATTGAATTTGCTGAAGGATTTTCGAAATTTTTTTTGCATAGGTCGCTTAGATTTTGTCGCCCAAATCGATTACGACTACTGCCGTCGTGATCCGACGTCAAATGGCCGAGATACTATGTCAAAAAAAATTTTAAAACGGCGATGGGACTCTCTATTTATACAAATCCCAAGCTTAAACTGGTTGCGAATTATAAAACCACTAAAACTTACTGGAGGCCACCCGTAATTTTTTTCTCCAAGTTACTTGCAGACAATTGATAATAGAATAAAATTGCGAAAACTCGTCAATACACTGGAAAAAACGTAAGCAAATCTGTAAATTCAGAAAAAATACGGAAAACTGTACAATTTTACGAATTTATTTTTTAAAAATGTTATACAATTTGATTATCTGTTTATAAATATATATCTGTTTATAAATTGATTATCTGTTTTGGTATATAAATAAATTCCCTTTGTGTTTCATTTCTGTTTTTGTATCTCTGATGATTGGCCTTAGAGGTATCTCTCCATATTGCAGCAGTTTTTCGTTTTTTCAATAAGACAAATAAAAAGAAAGAGATTCCAGTCGTTTGAAATGTTTCCAGATTTGGCAAAAGCGTCCACGATTGTCACTTTATGGCGGTAAACCTGGAAGTAGTTTAAATTATTTAAATACATATATAAACGATGAACTATTTATGGTTACACACTTGATTTTAAGATAAGAAGCCCTGTTTGCATTTGTTTCTGGATTAAAGCCAGGTATTCCGATCAAAGTTGACGCCAGGTGCCCATGTTTCTGGTTTATAGACTCGAACCCTGTTTTGCATGCCGCATGTTATCTATAGATAGGTCTCTATGCCTAAATATAAATTTCTTAATTAGCAATAAATTCATACGCAAATGCTTTTTACCATTTGATAAGAAATTCGGCACCTCTAGATCAGGTTCTTTCTTCATTTATGTGTTGTTATTTTGCCGGAGCCCACGCTCGGCAAACTCGGCCAAGAATCCATCAGCAGGATCTTGCATTTATTGTTGTGGATTCAAATCTGTGACTGGCTAGAACTAGAATTCAAAATGAGCATCAAATTAAAAAATAAACGACAATATTCCTTACCATTTGACGATTTCTAACAAGGCGGCACATTTATTGGGCAGTTGGTCGTGCCTACAATGTATAGTCCTATAGTCCAGTCTCAAAGCAATCCTCCACCTGCAGCCACTCTATTGCGGATCAGTGGCCATCTTTATTTGGCATTTACAGACATGCATTGATAGTGCAGTCTACATGCCTCAGAGAATACTGTTATTCTTAAGGGATTCCTTTATCGGCAGACTCTAGATTGCAGATCCATGATTAAGTATTGTAATTATTATATATTAATGCGCAAATTGTAAGAAATTGTGCAAATTAAACAGCAAGCTCGTGAAAAAATCGTCCGATTAGCTGGAGACGGGAAAAAAGTAACGAATTATCGATAAGTTTGAAGCAGCCGGGAACTAGTTCAATGGTTCAAAAGCTCCTTTTCCAGGGATTTAATCTGATCAGCCTCGAGCGGTTACAGCCACTTTGAAATTAATCTATTATAACATGTTTCCCGTTAGTCTTTAAAGTCTAAACATTAAATTAATTGAACTGACATCAAAGTAAACCAAATATATTACTTGGGTTCCCTTAGTGCGACGTCGAAAACTCGTGGAAATCCTGGATGGAAATCCTGGAGTTGCCACAAGTTGTGTTCAGCTTTCAATGTCCTTGACATCCTGCCATTGCTGCAGGACAACACCCGCATACTCTTGTCCAAGCAGCCGGGTTAGACCAAATGCAGAATGTAATAACAGGATGCAGTGCATCAAAAGCCACGATGGTCGAAAAGTCCCATTATGGACACCATTGATCTTGTTAAAAACCCATTAGTAAAATAAGATTCTCTATTTGTAATCTATTTGAAAACTAGGATAATGTTTAGTAAATCCAGACTTTTTTGGTAATCTTGGTTTATTAAAAAAAAAATACAGTAACTTTTTTTAGTTTTTCTCCGTGCACATTCATAATAAGATGACATTTTGAAGCTGACTTGCTCCTTTTGCGTTATTAAAGTAATTCTATGAATATTTTAAAAGCTTCGGCTGTTTGAGTTGAGGACACACCCCAGACCTACGCCTCGTTATGTGCCCAACCCCATAAAAGGTTTAGAGTTTCACTGAGGACACTGAGGAGACGACGAAAAGACTTGGACAAGTAAATACTGGAAGCGAGCATGTAAATAATGCGAGAGTGCTAACTGCGGATGTTCTGACCAGGAGTTGGACTCCAAGGTGGGTACGGTCCACAGCAGCGGGCGGGATGACGGGGGCAGACTTAAGCCGCACTTGGGCAGCCAGTCCCATAAAGGAAAATCCTATTGAATGGCCTTTTGTTTTAGCATGGAAATGCTTTTAAACATCGTCCGAAAAGCACAAAAAGCAAAAGTCCGCAAAAGAAAAAGCGAATTTCTTGCTGCCGAGCTCCGATTGCTTCTTGTTTATTATTCGCTCAGTCAGCTCTAATGAAGGCGTGCACAATGAGTCTGTCCACTCAGGAGCACTTATCCCTGCTTACGCTGCCTTCCCCCATTCTCGTCCTCGTCTTCACCACGGCTATGGTCTTGCCCCAAATAAAAAACTGGGCCAGGCAGGAAAAAATGATGGCTTTTTGCTCTTTGTTTCCGTAAACTTCCTATTTTATTTAATTTTAAAAGAGGGGAAAAGATAACTTTCAGAAAACTCATGTGCACATTCATACGTAGCTTTGAAGAACCACATCCTTTTCAATTGTTAAGATGGATATCAGTCCTTCATAAAATAGAGTATTAGTTTGTCACTCTTGGTCTATTAGTTTTTGCTAAAAAACTATTCAGGAAAGGGGTCTGGCTGATGGCAATGGCTGATAGGGAAGTACAGGATAGAAAGCACATGACTTCACTGTTGCGCTTGAATTGATTATTTTTGAAGCACCCAACTTCACATATATCAGCAAACTCATCGAAAAACATTGGATAATAGTGGTTGGCCAGAGGGCAACCTCAGGCCAAAAAGTTTTCTGTGTGCGAGTTAATTAGTAGCCTATTGATAAAGTTGAATTGCAGCTAATGTGGGAAAGTTTGCCGGTCGCTGATCGACGCGTCGTTGGACCAGCAGCCGCCTCATGCATACACATTTATTAATTAAAATGCCACAAAAACACAAACACGCAACTCCCTGCTATGTCCTCCCGGCTGCCGCCCCACTCATTCATTAGCGTTTGTCAAGGGCTTATCAAAAACATAGAGAAATGGTCCAGGAGCAGGAACAGGGACCCGGTCGGAGGTCGGGGGATGCTGCAGTAAAGGCCAAATTGATGGTCCTGTTTGTTAGTTTAATTATGCATTTTCTGTGAGTCCTTCAACGCGAGCTCTCTGCTATCATTCACAATATTCGCTGTCATTGTCGTAATAATGCAAAAAGGACAGGAGCATTCTGCAAACAAACAAACTGCCAATACAAACAGCCCACAATTCGCAAACACATATCAGGACACTCTAGGACATGGGGAAAATTGCGGCTTATGTCAACAATAATTTTTGCAGAGTTTCCACCCAGTGGCTTTCCATTTGATTTTTAATTTGGCTGCGGTTGTGGATTCGATGTCCGCAAATTTCTAATAACAGCTTTTAATTGCCATAAATTAAATCACGTTATAGTGACTAGAGGCAACCATTAAAGTCTAGTTATTTTAGAATTTTCCCTCTGAATGGCAACTAGAAAACAAGCCTTTAAAAGGTATTCCCCTACGGAATATGATGTCCTTTCGCAGGAATATTTTGTAATCAATCCACACTTGCAATAAACTATCAATTAGCTCCCGTTGCTGGCCTGTCTAGCTTTTTTTTCTAAATTAATTGACTTAGACGTCACTCCGGAAGGACTCCACGGGGGGTAGATGCCTCGAAATTGTCCCATCACGTTCAGCTCCACGAGCCGAGTCGCAACTTATGGAGCTGCGTGAAATCCAATCAACGTTTTTCTAATCAGGCAAAGTATAAAGTAAATTCAATTACGCGGCTACTTTGTAAATCCCTCTGGATCACACGCCTAGCAGGCTTGTGTGAGCCAGGCGTGTAGTCCTTGCATATATGGAGGAGTATGTGTCTGTGGGCTCTAACTATGTGGAGGGGGGAGTTTTGCCCCAAAAGAAATTTTGAAAATAAATAGAATTCCGCCAAAGTCAAAGCAGAGTAAACAAGTGCAAAGTGTTGGGCTGTGGAAAAAGGGGGTGTCCTGGAGAATTGTGGAAGGGGTCCCAGCCAGATGAAGGGGAATCCATGGCAACTAATCAGAAATTCCGTCTCATGCGCTGATGTGAAGTGTGCCACCAAAAAAAAAAAAAAAAAGCGACAAAAATTGAATACGAGGACGCCGGAGACAGACAGTCGGACCGAAAGACAAGACAGGACGAAGTCGGACCAAGGATGAAGGCGGTATGGAAAAGAAACCCAGCCCAAGTGGCATCGCTACAGCGCCTGGGATTATGCAAAATTCAATTTGCAACTTAAATGTGTTTATTTTGCGTTACGCTGCTGGGGCAATTTTTATTTTCACTGAAAATGAGGGATTTACTTACTTACCAAGTGCGGCTGCCGAAGGACGAGTGGCGGGGCGAAGGAACTGCTGTGGTAGCTTGCCGAGCGATAAGCGAACGGGTAGCCCAAAAAGGACGAGGTCGCAAAGCTGGGGATCCTGGGGGAGGAAGCGAACAGTGTTCAATACCGCCATCAATTTTCCAATCTCATTGAGCGTTTAAAAATGTGTGTGTGGGTTTGCACTGAAAGAAAATCGAAGGAACTAAAGTAACATTGAGTTTTTAAGTAAAATTTCCATATGATAATAGTGCAAATGGTAACTATAAGAGTGGATAAAGTCGCTTTACTACGATTTTACATGTTCCCATAAACAAAAATACATTAAAATCCTTATTTTCCGGTGCATTCGTGGGATGTGAGGCGACAACGACATCGAGAACGTCCTGTGCCCGGCTGTAAATTGCTGATTTACAAACAAAATGAGATTTCCGGCGGGGAACCGCATCCTGCCACCCGGCCCGCCTCGTCCTGCCCGCGAAGCCTTTGCATAATAAACGGAGCTGCAGTCCGGAGACAAATTGCCGAATTCAATTTGATAGTGAATTTAGTCAGCCGTTTATTTAATTTTATGACCCAATCAAAGCCATCGAAGAAGTCCGAGGAAGCCCCTGCCGCTAATCATGTTACTGGCATGGGGAGACGATGGCTTCGAAGGGAACGATGTCCGACCAGACTTATCATAGCATTGTGGATTCCGCGTCGTGGTTTTAATTACTTGTCAGTCAATTTGCTTGTGACAGCCGGATAGGGTGGGTGGTGATGGGGTGGGGGGCTCGGTGACAACGCCGGAATTCATATTCAGCTGGGACTGGCACATAATTCTCAGAAGCAGTGGAGTGGGGCGGCGGCGGTCGCAAATGACAGTTGAATGGAAATTTAGTTTTAAACAAAACGTTAACCAAAGCCGCAGAAAGCGCCACTGCCGCACCGCACAGAAACCGCCTACAAGGGAAATGTTTTAGTTGCCGCACGCAAATTAGCCAAAAGTTTTCCCTTGCAGCAGACCGGGGGTGCTGGGATGGTGCGTCTTGAACTCTGATAGACCGAAACGCTCTGCTACCCTGGCCCCGAGTCCACCGCCCTCAGAACGCTGCTCTCAAAGCCCCCAGGAATGAATATTTGATGGCAGTGCCAGGGAACAAATTAAAAGCGCTAGCAAAAGCTTGTTGCATACTTTATGGCGCTAATTTAGGTGCGACAGAGAGAAAGGAATAGGGGGGATGGGTGACGGTGTGACGGGGGCAGGACAGCAGCGGCAGGACCTCATCTTCGTAGCAGGACAAGTTGCCAAAGTTAGAGCCAACCACCAGGACCAGGACCCCACTTTTATTTTGCTACTTGTTTATGCACGCACATTAATTTCAAAGGGTTGACAGCAGAAAAGCTTGGTCCTGCCACGCCCTGCACTAGGCTGGAGGCAACCGCATTCCAATGTTGCAAATTTTGTCGCTACAACTAAATGCTTTTAAGTGCAATTCATTGTATGAGCATACTTTTCCGCACGAAAAGTTCCGACACCGAAAAATGTCTGCCAAATTCTGGAAGCCTGATATTTAACAGCCTGAGGTGTGCCCAAAGTCCGTTGTCCTTGTCGTCGTCCTTCCTCCATTCCTCGCATTTCTCGCTTAACATCACGTATACGCAGTGGACACTCGACCCCGATCCGTTACGTATACGCCAGCGAGTCGCTGGCAGCGACGGTGAGCCGCCTCCTGAGTGTGTCTCCTCATAAATATTCATTCGCAATTTATGTAAATGCCTCCCATCTGACCAGCCCGCACACTTTTGATAATGTGTCGCGTTTTAATTATGAATTAATTGCAAATGATTTCAACATCATGCATTTTAATTGACATACCATTGTGCGGCTCCGATCTATGAGCGCATCGTATCTGGAAGGTGTCATCCACTCGAGCACACACATCCTGACACCCTGACAGCCCACCCTGCCCCACACCCTGACTCCGGCTCATACGCATCATTTATCACGCGACAGGGACCGACCATGTCCCAGGTCCGAGGGCATCGCTGCAGCTATGGCCATGGGACGTCGGGTTCATTGTGTGGTTGCCAGTCGTTTCAATCAATTTCATTTCGTTATCGTTATTGACATTTTGTAATTTAATCGTGTGCTTTGTCGCGTATACTCCGCATCCTGCACAATCACACTTAAGTGCACTGGCAAAAAATAGTAGGGGAAACCAAAGACCTGTACAAAACTCTTAATAATATGTTCTGTATTTAACCATTTTATATTTTAGGAAATCACCAAACATTAATGTTTCTAATAGCTTTTCTTCAGCGAAAATACAGAGATTTCTTTTGCAAGTGCTTGTCATATTTTTATACGCTTCCAATCGGCTTAATTTATCATTATGCTCATCATTTTAAACCTTTTCAATTCAAGTCGATTGATGGATTATTGATTAAATAATTGGATAAAGAATATTGTGCACCAGCAATTCTGAATTTAAGCCAAAAAACTTATTTTCGTTTCGTGCGCAGCTTTTTCCGTGTAAACACACTCAGTCCTGTGGCTGCTTTTAACTTTATCAGCGTGTTTGGCTTGAGGTTTTTCGCTACTCGGGCAGGTTAATAAAAAAAAAAAAAGGAGAGGTCGGCAGATGACACCGACGAAGAAGATGAAGTGGCGGCCAGCCGATGACGTGGCCAACGGTGACGGCCAAAATGGCAGCAGCATCAGCATTAATAATGGCTCAAACCGAACCGAAGTGGAGGATACCTGACCCGGGGCCAAAGAGCAGGTGTCGCAGCCACTAATTAGTTTCGGCCACATAAATATTGGGGCAGGGCGGAAGGTGCCGGCAAAGCAAAACATTTTATTGGGAACTAGGGTGTTGCATGAATAACGAAATTAGATGCCTCAGCTTCTCTGGTAAACTTTCCCCTTTGCCAGAGCCGCAGCCACATGTTGCCCTTTGCCTTGATTTTTGTGGCTACACACATCCATGCACTCCATCACAGGACCTTGCCACAACCCCCACTCCCACATATGTGATGTTGGGCGCTTAAAAACTCATTTAGCCCGAAGCAAAAACGGAAACGACATCTGTGTCCCCGGCGCGTCACTTTAATATAAAATGTAAATTTACACAAAACTACTTTTTGTCTGTTTTGTATCTCCTACTCCTTTCCCTTTCCCAAGTCAGCAAAGGTTTCCTCCGTTCACATTTTCTGCCCCACATCCTTGGGGCTCGACCGCAGAAAAACATTTTCCAGTGGTTCTCCAGAGTTTTTCGATTTGCCAACGACTCGAATTCCAGCCCTCGCATAAATAAGTCGTAATATTTTAATCAAATTATGCAATCCAGTGGGTGGACCTCCTCGTCCTTTCGCCTTCAATTACAAAAAACATATGACTTTTGAATTAAATGACCTGAAAATTGGCCCTTCCCCCGGAACTTCTGGCAGCACGAAATGAAATAAAATAAAAGGACACAGAAACGGCGCACACAGCAACACTTTACGATTTCATCAACGTGGGTAATGGCCAAATTAGGGCAACTTCAAGGACTCGGGACGGGTGGCAGTTGAAGTTGTCGAAGCACTCGATAGCCTCGCAAATTCATTGTTCCTCTGGCAGCAATTTTGCGGAGAATTTCTTCATTCGTGCCGTCAATTTCTTAGACCCTGGCCGGGCTTGGGGGCAAGAGGGGCAGAAAATGACCACAACCGCAGGACTACAAGGACAACATTGTAGGGCAAAGAGAGCGAAGAACACAAATGAGGCGAGACAACAACACAATAATGTACAATCCCCGCTGTACCAGGCACCAGGCAGCATCATGTAAGCGCCGTAAAAGAAAAATTGTGCCCTCGGTCAGAAAGGACTTCAAGTGCGCTACAAAGAAAGGGAGATTGCGATATTATTGGAGGCTTCAGGTAGCTCTATCCTTTGACCTTTTGAAATAAATTAATTTTATTTACTAAATTTTGGTTTGAAAATATATTTTACAGGTCGTCTAAGACCAGACCGAAGATGATCCTGTTTTTTCTGCAACTGTCCCCAACACGCTCATATTTGTGGCCAGAGCAAGTGCGGAAGGACAAGATGAACGAATGGAAAAAAGAAACTACACCTAAACGGAGACAAGTGGAAACACACGGACACGTGTGTCTACAATGTTGGTGGTCCAAGGACTCTGTCGGACTCAGAGTCGGACTCGGACATCGACAAGGACAGGTCAGGACAGCCTAGGATCAAATGAAGCACTCCAATGCCATCCAAGTGGGCTAATCAGCGGCAGACACACACAACGGAAACGGCTGAAAGGAGCATGTAACGTCAGATAGTCAGTCAACATTCGAAATAAAAGATATATGTGAAAAAATAAAGAGATAAAAATGAAAAAAATTGTCCTTTTTTTCTGTGCTGGAACAATATGGTGAGGAGAGGAGGAAGCTCGTATAAAATGAAGTGGAAAAAAAGTAAACTATGAATGCGGCCATATGTACACAGCCATATAGTACAATCCAATATCATGCATATGGATGTCTGGCTATCCGTAGTCCTTCCGTAGGTTTGTGCTTTTTATTTGTTTTCCCTTCTTATTACGACTCCATTGCGTTTAGATGGAGATTAAGTCGCTACTCCTTTGCCCGCCCGCCTCCTATCCTTTTGGCCCAGACCTCTCGAAAGCCCACGGAATCATGGAATGATTCCCTTTTTTTTTTTACAATTTGTTTTTGTTACAATTTGTTCTGCTCGGTTTTGCCCCAACTCCTGGGTACTTTTGTTATTTTTTGCAATTTTTTGCTTTATGAGCAGTTTATTTGCCATCCGAGTATGTGTGCGCCATTTTTATCCTGGCATGAGTGTGTGCCTGGGGCCATATAGGATATAGGATGCCAGATAGCGGGCAACTCTGCACCAACATTTGTTTATGATTTTAGTAACAAATGAAAACTGTGCAAAAAGAAAGCGGAAAATATTGTATATTACTGGAGGGGGAAGAGTGAGCTGACTATTATATTGCTTTTGTGGGAATGCCAGGACCTCCACACTCCCACAGTCACACACTCGCACAGTCGCTTTTATTAGTCACTGTCACAGTGAGCGCAGCAAGTTGCTCCCCAAAGTGCCATCGAGAAAAGCGATCCTGATGCTGAATGCTGATGTGTGTGTGTTGATAAGCGGCATGGTAATTTTTCGACTCTGCTCCGCCTGATGCTCAGCTCATATCCTGGCGCTGTTGTCCTGTGTTATTGTCGAAATGTTGAAGCGAAAATGTATTAAAAATAACAACACAGTTTCCACCCTCACCTAGGGCTAGAGTTGTCAGGACAATCAGGACATATTCTGAATGTCCCACCGACAGTATTAGTTTTTGGTGAAAAAAAATTAAATATTTTCAGATCATTTAACATTTGTTATAGAAAGACAGGAAAATTTTCACGCATGTCCTTTATTTGAATAATAACCAGGACTCGGAAATCCTGGCAACCCTCTGGAAAACACACGCCTCCAAGTATGCATAAGCCAAAAACGGAAAATATGTTCTGCTCTATAAAAACAGAAGAACACACACGTGTGGCGGCGAAGAATGCGGGGAAAACGCGGAGAATGGGTAGCCAGAGAATGACTGCGACAAAAACACATAAAAGAAAATTGACTGTGAAGCTCCCCCTCGAATATAGCCTCCTTTAGCATCCTTGAATGGTCCTGCCCTTCCGCAAAATCATTTGGTTTTTTTCCCAATTTGACAGAAACTTTAAATGTATTTTTATTTTTGTCATCTAATGGAATTAGCCAGCATATGCTTTTAATTTTTCGGGCTACTCTATTACGATCGGGCCCCGGGTATCCATACATCCTTTTTAAGCCTTGTCACGCATTTTGAAAGTACACCCATCAGAAGTGACATTCATTAGCTTTATGCGTATGACGGCGAGGATTATGATTCCCCCGAAGTGTGATTCAGTGTGGAGGAGGCCCAAAGGTGTTGTGTGCTGTGTGGGAGTGCGAGGACTTGTTCCTTGCACACATCCCGAGCATAATTTCTAATTAACTTTTTGCTCACAGGCGTGGCTTCGAGGTGAACTGAGCTACGACGCGTGGGCAGATCCCAGAGCCCAGATGCCGAGTCGCCCATCCCTGCGCCCCTTAACACGTCATCATAAAAATGTTTTGCCAACGCATTTATGCGGCGCCTCTTGGGTCCGAACGATGGATGGGAGCTGGGCGAGTGGAAAATGCGTAACAAATGAAGCAAAGAAATATCTAACACCGGGGAGAAAAACAACAAAAAACACTTGGATGCTTGTGAAAACAGAAACCAGACCCCGAACCGAATCTTAAAGAAGCAACAGCACCTGTAAGGCCCTGCATCCTTCATTTTCTTTGCCAGCCTGTTTTTGTTTTTATGCGTTAAGTCATTAAAATGAAAATTTATTATGCGCACCCCTCCCTGCCGGTGGAGAGGTGGGGACAAGGATAAGGACAGGGCAAAAATAAGGCGACGCGACGAGCAGCAACAAGCGAGGACCGCCTATGAGGCGTATACGTAACGCCAGGCAGCATATATCTCATTAAGCCTGGCCGGAATGCCGTCGCTGATGCTGATGCTGATGGCGATGGCAATGCCGATGCTTATGCTGTTGCCATAATGAAGCCAATAAAGCTTTTTATCTGGCAGGCAACGTGATTTATTTATACGTTTGCCTGAGAAATTATACACAAAGCGGCCTGCGACTCCAAATCCTAAGAGAGATAGGGCCTGAGTAAAACCGCATATCAAGGGGCGCGGCAACAAATAATTATTCCCTGCAAAACCCAAAGCTTATGGATATTCGATATAGTCCTTCAAATAAAATGCTTTGAAATATTCATAAAATAAAGAATGAATGTTGAATTGGATGTCAACTATAAATACCATCTCAGCAGGAGCTACCCTTATCCAGTCGCTCTTCTCATTAAACTCGGGTACAACTAATCGCAATTACATGTCGCCCCCAAACGGAAGTCCTTAATTTGTCAGAGTGTGTGTGAGAGGGCGAGGGTTTGGCAACTATCCCGGGCAAGTTTGTCAAGTGAAATTTATGCGAAAGCAGCGCCAGTAATTGAAGCGGAAATCCACAAGCAGCAGCAGAAGAATCTAATAATTTACTTTATTTGCACCTTTGAAGAGGTGTCCTTGTCGTTCCCGCCCTCTCTGTTAACTTCCGCCCCTGATGGCAGCTGTGGGCAAAACTTTTACACGTACACATGCCATCAGCAAAATGGAAAAAGTTTCGCTTTCTCACTAGCAGTTTCCTCGAGTTATTTCCCGCCAGCGCCTCTGCGCTTTCTACTTTCCTGCTCATCAAGGCACACAAATTAAGAAAATTATCATGCATCGTACCTAGGCGACCCGGCTCCTGCCCCTGCTCCTGCTCCCGCCCAGCCCACCTGGTTGCCATTCCCCGCCGCGCAGTAAACTTTCTGTTCAGCAGAATCCAATTAAACATAAAAATAAAATAAAATGTGACATTTTCCAATTAGCGGAGTGAATAGTTGTGGCAGACCCTGCCCGGAAAGAAAGATGAGCCTGCTGACAACATGTGTCATGCAGCAGTCCACTCCGGCTCCGGCTCCGGGTGGGGCTTCGGGGGGTCCCCCCGCTGCCTGTCAAGACAAATGCCGGCACCGAGATGTCTATCGCTCGCTGAGAATCCCAGTTGGCCTCGGATGAGCACTCAGAGCCGGAGGTGGGGGCTAATTAATGGTGCCACACAGCATAGCAGCAAAAATAAATATGAAACTTTTTAAGCCATAAGTCGAATGGAAAATACCAGAGCTACGATTCAAAATTTCGACTCTGAACAAACTCTTTTAATCCAATAAAATGGGTTAACTTTCAAATGGTAGGTGGTATGGTTCAGAGATTCCTTAGAGTTTGGCTTCAGTCTAATATCCCCAAAGCATCCTCCAGAGCAAAGCATCCTCAGCAACTGCAAATTACAAATGAGTTCGACACAAGAGACATGCCACGAGACTCGAGGGGAAAAAACAGACTCGAATGTGAAAATAATTGCCAAAAATAACACAGAATTTATTTATGCCCCACAACCCCCCCACAACCATCCGGCAGCGGCACTCGAGAAGTGGAGCCAAGAGCCGGACGGACCAGGGCAATTGGCAGTGGGTTTTTATGATTCTGGTCGGTATGGCCATAGACAGCTCTCTAAATGAGCAAAAACACATAAAAATGTTGAGCAATTTCTCTGCGGCTCTGCGGAGCTGGACAGAAGCCTTTGCCAGCCTTTACTCGTATCCTTTCTGGCCGTCGCAGCGGTTTGGGTTTGTTTTGGACGCTGTGCTTTCTTGCAATTTGCAACTAATTGCTACAAATTAATTTTAGTATGCTTTTAATGGCATTTTGAATGTGGCCGGGACGAAAGCGGGCCGAAGTACAATGGAGCTCTTTGTTCAAAGGGATTTTTGTGGCTTGCCTTTTGCTGTCTTGCCTTCGGTTTAATGAGCTGCGACAATCGTCATAGTAGAATAGGGCTGAGCAGCGCAGGACTGCTGCCAACAATGGAGCGTATTTAGTTGACAGGCCATGGAGACACGCCCCATCTTTCCCTTCCCCTTACGCGACAAACTAAGCAGAAAGTTTTGCAAGAAACTGCGCAAGAAAGCATAAAATAAATTCCATGCCCAGGACGAAGAAGTCTGAAGGAAGCGGCAGTGCGTGCTCATTAGATCACAATTGTATTGCATCCGGAGCGGGCATTACGGATTCCGGAGTCGCTGGCACTTCCCGGTTACGCCTCCGCCTTCGTCTCCTGCCCGTCAATTTGTCGTGTCAACAGCAAAACTAATTTATTTACGAGCTCGCTTTAAAGCCTGATTATTCATACGCAGTGTGCCCCCAGCTCCTGCGCACCTTCGCCCATCTTCCAACGGCCTCCATCCTGCCTGTGCTCTGTCCTGTGTGCCTGTTGACTTTCATTAGCTCGAATTACGCAGAAGTACTCGAGCGTTGCACGCATAAATCAAACTGCAAATCAAATTCACTTGCAGATGCAGTTGCAGTCGCCGGTCTCCGTCCTGGTCAGTATCCAATGGCTCGCCAGCCCATAAACACTGACCCCGATGTGGACCATTGGTTGCGCCTCCTTCTGTACACTGAAATCTGCGGATTACCTACTTAGGACATGTTATATATAAGATATCCTAATTGATTGGTTAATAATACACTGATTTCATTGAATTGACATTGTAAACTTTAAGTTCAGCTTAGCAAAGATCCTTTAAACCAAGCGAATTAAATTATTTACTAAGGATTTAATCAATAATAGTGACTAATTTATTTATATTGCATTTGCCATCCTTTCCGTTTGAACTTCCAACTTATTCTGACGGTAGCTGAGGTTGAAAGGAGCAAGCGCGAGGGTTTTTATTTTCCAATAAAAATGGAAGAGAGCCGAGCCAAGCTTACCTTTTCGCACTTTCTCTCACAACTACATACCTTTCCAGGTTAATTAGAAAAGAGAGCATTTCCCTGACATCTCTAGGTCGGCAATATAGTGTCCTCTCTTACTCCAAGAAGATTAATATGATCATTTCTTGCAGTGCCTTTCCCTATCTGTCACCGGCAATGCGGTGGCCACTCCCTGGTCATGTCGATGCCACCGCCTGTGTTTGGTTTACGTGCTTAAATTGGCAATTAGCAGATTAATTGTCACTGCCAATATATGTACATATGCGTCAATATTTTGTGCAGCCCACAGATGCAGTGGCAGTGGCAGTGGCAGTTGCAGTTCTGTCCGTCCCAATGTCCTTTTGTCCTTCAACCCACCGATCCACCTCACATCCTTCTCCGATGCAATTGCACACGTTCGGAGTTTGCTTTACGGCCCTGTTGTTTACACAATTGTTGCTCTGCTCCTGTTTGATTTCACTAACGAGCATTAGCATAAATTGCCCCAATCGGTGCGCCACGGCGGTGGGGAGGGAGGGGAGGAAAGGACATCGTCCATATGTGGCCATTCGATGCGTTTGTTACCAACTTGGAGTGGCCATCGCTCCCAAATGGGCGACGAAAACTGTCAAAATTTTCGGAAAACCAGCTCGAACATTGTGCAGTCAATCAATTGTAAATTTTTAATGAGTTTTCATTCTGCATTGACCCAAAATCGACTGACAGAGCTGACTGACCACTAGGGATGCGGTTGTGCCTCTTCCCCGATCCCTGACCCCTCCTCTGACTAAGCAATTAGTCACACTAATTAGCTGCTGTTGCTACAGCGGTTAGATAACGTGGCACTGGACCATGTCAAAATATTGCGCATACGTCCAGAGGTCCCGAAAGGCAGCAATAATCCTTTTACTTTGTCCGTAAAGTCAATTGGACTATTTGTGCGATAATTGAAGGTTTTAGAAACGCTTATCTTACTCAAGTTAGAAGATATCCTTTGGCTGTAAGTAAAGGATAGCAATAATCCTTTAGTTTTAGCTAATTTTAATAAAACCATTCGAAACTGACACTCCTCCCTCTAGTTTTGGCTGCAATAATATTACACAAAATATTTCCGCAACATATCGTCGATGGCAGGTCCTTGCCCACTCCTCCCCAGCCCGAGGAAGTCCTGAAGCTTCGGCTTTTAGTGCCACTGCATTTCACTTGACTTCACGTCCTCATCCAGCTGCAACTTATCATTTTATAAGCATTTGTTTTTGTTCGCTTTTCTGTTTTTGTTTCCTCCTCGGAATGTTTTTACTCGGCCCGAGTGCTTTTTCTGTGCACAGTATAACAAAATATTATGTTGCATTTTGTTTGCTCACAAGGAACGCCAGCCCCCGATGCCCCACAGCCGCCTCCAAGGAGCACTTGATGCGACAGATACTTTAAAGTGTGCCAAACTATCTCAAGTCGCATTCGCTTTTCTCCAAGAGCTCGCACACATTCCTGGCTGCTTTCGAGAATGGAATTAATGCAAAATTATGTGCCACGTATACTAATTTCAGCAAGAGGCGTTGGAGATCCTTTCTAGCCTACGATTTACGAGCACTTGCACTTGGCCGCAATCCTTTCATAACATTTGGCGACCGTTTTATTGCCTGTTTGGGGCGCAAAAAGAGGCCCAAATGCCGCGTGGCGCATTAAAATGTTGCCAAGCCTCCGCCCACAGAAGTCACTAGCCAAAAATTTAAGGAATATTTCAATTAGATGAGGAAAAAAGTTTAAAATTATAGAACAAATGGATTTTAAGCTATAATGAATCCTTCCCTTTGCAGAAATGATTTTGTAAAACGTTGTAGATTCTCAAAAAGCTACTCACATTTGTTTCAAGTGCAGCTGTTGTTATTCAAGCTGAAATTTATATTAGGCCAACAAAGTGGTCCTGCGAAAAAGGACGAGGCCGGGCTGCCTTTGGCCATGGCGCCTGCTCTCAAGTGCTCATAAATTCACGAAAATTTCACAGCCGCCGACGGACGAACAAAATAAAAAGCGACGACAAGGGTCCCTAGGTGGGGGTAGCGTCAGCTGTTGCAGCCCCTGGCCAGTCCATATCCTGCCCCACACTCTGGCCCCTCACCCATTCACAACCAGACACACTCGACTTTGGTTTGGCTACATAAATTGCTAAAGAATTGCCACTTTACAGTCGTAAGGAGCACATAAGCCGGACAAATAAAAACCCTTTCCATGGCCAGACCCTTGAGGTTACGCTAGCCTCCGGAGCGGAGCAATCAGTCGCAGACCTCGGATTGGATGTCATAAAATTGGATGCCAAAAGTGAGCAATGGGAACGGGGGCGGAGGACGAAGGGCACTTAAAGCTGCGGGAGGGACTCTTTGTCATCATTACGGCATCCAATTTGTACTCAATAAAAGAGGCAACTCGACCATTATGATGAGAGCGATGCCATGTCCTGGCAGTGGGTCCTGGCAATTGTTTTCCATCAAACTAACATGTACCGGGAGAGAGAATCCATCGAAGGATGCTGCAGTTTTCAAAACTCAAGGGAATCGCCTTCCAGGTCCGAGGTCCTGTGCATGTGAAGTGCCGTGATTTATAAGCGCTTTGCCGGCGATAACAGAAGTGGGCGGTCCGGCCCCGCCCACAACCAAACAATGGCAAACTGGATGCAGCACACATGCAAATTCCACTGGCCGCTGTCCCAATACCAAGCCAAGCTCCTCTGGCATCGGTCCGTCCGTCCTCCGTCTTCTTTCAATTTTCTTTGTACGGGTTTTTGTGGTCGCTTGGCTTTCCGGCAAATTTTTATCTCAAGTTTGGGGGGCCCGTTGACAATAAAAATGGCAATAGGACATGGCGAGGCCATCGCAACCGCACAAATGCCAGGCTCCACCGTCGTCTCCGCTCTCCGTTCTCCGTTCTTGGCCCATATCATTAATTTTGCACAAAAGGACAAAATGTCCTTTGCCAAGTACAGAATCGTGGGAGGGAGCCGGAGATCTGGTCAGACCAGAAAATAAATAAGGCAAGCTGCTGGACTTTGTTGTGCATTGGAGGCTCTGCGGTTGGGATTGCTCCGGTCCTGCACTGCGGAAAAATATTAAAAAAAACACAGTCTTGTTCATAACTTCCTCTTTAGTCATTGTCGAGTGAAGACCCAAGTCCTTGCCAGGACATACTTTGTTTAGAATTCTAGCTATGACTGTGTATAGCTCACTGTGTACTTGGACTGGGAGATGAGGTGGAATTGAGGTCAACCCAGAAGCAGAGGCTGCAACACGTTCGACATTTTGCCGGTCCCATGCTGCGTTGGGTTTTGCCAAATTGAAATTGTTTGGCCAAAACAACAAGGCTAAAAACAATGGTTAAAAAGGATATAGATAGAAAGGAATTATTAAAAAACTATATGAAGGATAAAAAATAATTCCAGATTTAAAAATGCTATTCATTTAAAATTATGAGTATATATTTCAAACATTTTATTTATAAGTAAAGAAACATTTTTTCAATAGAAAGTATTCCAAAATAAATTTGAAAGCAAAAGCTTTTTAACGGCCTTGAAAGCTCGGAAGAAGCGCTGCCATCTGGTTGGTGAAAAATAGCGAAAGCAGGGTGAAAGTTTAGAAAGTTTTTGGATGAAAAGTTCCCATTCTGTCGGAATAAAATCGTCTGATTGTGGCAGCGCTGAGTTCAAAATCAAATTAAATAAAAAAAACGCAGACAAACAGTGAATGTATATTTTTTTGTAGCCACAAAACCATTCAAAATGTCCGATACCTCAGAAAAGCCGAAGATCCGAGTTCCAAGGACCTCGACCCGTCACAGCAAAAAATCCTTCCAATGCTGCATATCCAAAGATTGTACGGTTTTCAAACAGATGGAAGTAAATGCCTAACTTTATATCCTTGTAGACTACAGTGAATACTCCAACATGGTGGACTCGCTGCACATCACACCACGGATGATGATTCACAAAAAGGGCTTCAAGGTCAACAACACCTACGGTCTTACCCTGACCATCCGGAACAGTGGACTGGTAAGATAAGATTGCGATTCAAAACTTGATTAAATAAATAGTGGATTGTCCCGAGTTCCCCCGCCTTTTGAAAGTGACCACTGACAGTCCCGAAGACACGTCCATCTCCATAACGGAAATGGAGCTGCACCGCTACCTGGAGACGGACGAGGTGCTGGACGTGAAGATTTGGATCAGGAGCATCACCAAACGGGACATCAATCGCCGTCGACACATCTTGGTCGAGTCCTTTCATCCGAACATTATTTTCCAAGTGCCCATCATCGGTATCAGGACTTCAAACCCTTGCAGTCATTGACACTCACTTGTTTTCTCTTCCTCAGTGCTGGACAAACAGAAGGATCCTTCGGTCAGTGACACCATAACCTTCCCGAGCTGCGTGCCTGGAAACAAAACTCACTTTGAGATGATCGTCTACAATCCCACCAAAGATCGCATCCGAATGCGGTATAGAAAGTGAGTTCCTGGCCATCAAATGGAGAAACTTGGCTTAGATGGTATAAATCTTTAAAATAGCACCAATCGAGGCCTAGAGATCAACTCCAACAACAAGGATGCCCTGCCGCCAGAGGACTATGTAAAGCTACTCCTGGTCATCGAACCGAAGAAACTCCAAGTCTACAAGGGCTTTTTCAACATCAAGTTTGGAGTGAGTAGGTATCCTAATCTAGCTTTAAACTCCCGCCCGGATTAGCCAACATTGTCCTGCAGTGCCCCCCAAGCCGGTGATGTTCCAGTTCACACCCAAGTCGATGGGTGTCCACCTGAGCCTGGGCACCCTCGAATTCGGGCAGACCAGGTTCTCGAGGGAGGAGATGCGAACCGTCGTCGTGTGCAACGAAACTCCGCACGAGGTGTACATCCAAGGAGACTTTTTCAAGGACGTCAAGCTGGAAATGATTGAGGCTATACCAGAGTCGCCGGACAGTGCCATGGACGAGGACAGCATAACGGGCAAAATATCTAACAAGATCATCGAGGAGGCAATCAGCATGCACAGCGTACTGCTCTTCGACTTCGAGGACGACAACAGCATCCAGCAGGTGCTCTACCACCCAGAGGCGGCCAAGCACTTTGACTTCATTGTGCCCAACAGAATATCGGCTCTGACCTCTGGCGAAATCA
Source organism: Drosophila varians (assembly GCA_018150405.1). Lineage (NCBI taxonomy): Eukaryota > Metazoa > Arthropoda > Insecta > Diptera > Drosophilidae > Drosophila > Drosophila varians. Next base: position 6,578,247 of record JAECWK010000125.1, read on the forward strand.
AGCTCGTTTTCCGGCCGCGCTACGATCCAGACGAACCCTTCCCCGATGACATGGAGCCGCCCTTCTTCGTGCGCACACGTGTCAACTTTTGCGTAAGCGACGCGGAGGACTGCATCGAGACCCACTTTGTCGTGATGTCCGGCGAAATCGGGGGCATCGAGGTGGAGACCCACCCAAAGGTGATCGACTTCCGCAAGGTTTTTCTCGGCGAGGAGCACTGCGCCCAGATCAAGATCCTCAACGTAGACGGTAAGTGTGTCAAGTCAAAGAAGTTTAACAATCACCCTTTCCAGTTGTGCCCGCCCGGGTGGTATACAAGGACTGCCTGGAGCCGGATTTGGCCGGAGTGAGGATCACGCCCATGGAGGGTTTCCGCCTAGATCCGTGTACCCGTGGCATCTTTCACTTGTCCTTCTACTCGCTCTTTCCCAACCGCTTCTCCATGACGCTGCGCTTCAAGGTGGAGAACGGAGCTCACTACAAAATAACGCTGAAGTAATCCCTCTGGAATCACCCATCCTTGATTCAACATTCTGCCTCCTCTCTCCTCAGGGGCACGGGGCAGCAGGTTCAGCTACGCACCTTTCCGCAGCTGGTGGAGTTTGGCAGCATCCCAGTGGCCGTGCCCCAAAAGCGTTTTATGCTCCTCATGAATCCTTTGGCAGTGCCAATTACTCTGCAGGTGAAGCCCACGGAGGACGGAGAGGAGACTCCGCTGGTTCTCAACATACGAGACGCCACTGAGATGCTGCCCATCACCGTACGCGATCCCATCCGGCACCTGCAGAACGTCCACGAGGACCTCCAGCGACGCGAGTCTGAGCCGTACGAGAAGATCCATCTCACTGACGAATTGCCGGAGTCGCTGTCCGTCAAGTCCTTCCAGACCAGCGAATCGACCTACAGCCTGGAGTTTGAAGAGGAAGTGATGGGTAAGCATTCTTAGAATCCCTGCTAAATAAAAACACCGCGCGAAAACATCCCTAGAGCCCATTCCCCAGATGGCCGCCCACCTGCTGACCCACCTGAAGAAGCAAAAAATTTTTGACAAGTCGGAGACTGATCGCCGGGTCATCCAGGAGGCGCTAATGGGCCTACTGAACACCAAGTATTTTTCCATCTTCACAAAGCACAACAACTACATATTTATGGACTGGAACGCGGTGCCGAGCGATCCGCGAGAGGTTTACTGCGACAACGAGATCATCTACTTGCGTCCCAACACAGGACGCAGTATCACCATCCTGCTGATCCCGAACAAGGTCGGCTACCACCACCGCTCGCTCTCCGTGCGTATCTGTCCCGCCCTGCCGCCCCAGGGCAATGCGGAGTCCAGTGACGACCATCCCGTTGTGAAGACACTGGTCAAGTCGGAATTCCTCTGCTCCAAGCTTTGGTTCGAGTATAACTGCTTCTACCCCGATCTCCAGTGGTCCAACACGGTGGATCTTTCCGCGCGGATCATATATGCCGGCGAGGACTACGACTTTGACATGACCTTCTCCAATCGCTCCATTGTCGGAGGTTTCATACACTTTGACGTCATCGTATGTCCAATATATATCCAATATATATCCAATGACCAATATATTTCCTTTTATTTTATATACTATATTTCTCTCCGAATCCGAGCAGCCCACGGACATGTCCTTTCGCGACGGCACCTGGAAATTCTACATAGACGCCCAGTCGGAAATTACTGCCAAGTGCGCCGTCACTTTTCGGTCCCTGGGCGCCGCCCGTCTCTCGGGCCTCGTCAAGATCGTGGGGGCTCCGCGCCCGTACCCTTTTCACCTCTTGGCCAACGTACTGCCTACGGAGATCCGGATCTCACCGATGTTTGTCCACCGCCGGCTCAATGTCTACGAGAGAAACAAAGTGCACTTCTACATCGACAACTACACGCCCACCCACACAAAGCTCAGCATGAGGCTGGTGAGTTGGCTTACTGGCCTCTTAAACCCTCAGAATAATTGACCCAATCCTCCGCAGAAAGACACCTCGTACCAGTTTCTGACCTCGCGGGGAGGCTCCCTGGCACCCACGGGCCAGAGTATGTACACCACGCTGATATCACAGTTCACAGACCCGGATCTTTACCAGAACACACTCTTCGTGGACCTGCAGTTCGATCACATCATGATGCTGCCCATCACTTTCCTGGTGGAGGGGGTGCCCCTGTACTTCGAACCCAACATCCGCGAGGGCTACGACTTTGGCCAGCTGTACACGGACACCCGGCAGCAGTTCCAGGACGGCATCTACACCCATCGCGTTCCCGTGCGGGTCATCAACAAGGGCCACCGCGCCTACCGCGTCATCATCGTCCGGCTGAGCAGCATCGGCCCGGAGACCTCTCACTGCGCCCTTCACGCCCTCACTGCTCGCTTCGACATGGAGCCTAAGAACCTGTATCTGCACCCCAACTGCGAGGACAAACTAGACCTCCTAGCCAGCTCGTACGTGGAGGGACGCTGCACCGGCGACTTCCTGCTACAGGTCATCGATCAGAAGTACCCGCAGCGCAAGCATATCATCCGGGTCCGGGTCACGGCCAAGTTTATCGAGGGCCAGCTCAACTGGAGTCCGAGGCAGGTAGGTGTCCTACATTTCCGTTTTAAATTCTTTGGCTAAATGTGGGAAATCCAGATCAACTTTAATTACAAACACTGCGAACCTCTGAGAGATCGATCGTACGTTGAGACCCCGGTCCTGATCAATCCCAGCTCGGTGCCCATAGACCAAGTGACGTTGCAGGTGTTCGGCCCCTTTAAGATCAAGGAGCTATACGAGGACAGTTTCGAAAAGGAGATTTCCATATCGATGAAGGGCCACGAGCGCAAGGAGATCTTCGTAATCCTCAACAGGGGCGCCATGAAGCAGCTCTTCTGCCGCCACGTCGAAGGTAAGATCAACGTGTATGCGATGAGGAAGCAGCTCCGGCCACTGTCTCTAAGGGTGTCCATCCTGGTGCCGGATGTGGTCATCCTGCAGCCGGAGCTCGTGCTCTTCGACCGAGGAGCTCCATACGACAGCAACGTCCACCTGGTCAATCAGGGCTGCCTGCCAGCGGATTACAAGTGGAAGAGGCTCGAAACCAGAGAGATCTTCATCGGAGACAAGGAAGATCCGGGTGGCATTGTGGCCGATCTTCTTTCGGAGATTATCCGCATGCTAGAGTACAACTTCAGCTGTTCTGAGCAGTCGAACATGACCAAGAGGTACCAGGAATGTCGCTGCCAGTTTCGCCGCGAAGTGGAAAACAGCGATTTTATCCTGGAAATTCTGGACGAGATTATCAACGACCTTGAGATAAGCCATCGGCCGCTGCTGTACCCCCACGAGGACACCAGTGAAGACCCGGACCAGAGCTCCTCGAGTATGGTGCGGGAAACCATTAACGACATTCTGGACAGGCTGCACATTGATTCCAGTGACAAATGGTCGGAGGCCTCCACCGAGTACTGCTTCGCCGATCGCTTCATTTACTTCCACGAGAAGAGTGGCACCGTGCCCATCCAGGATGCTCAAACAACAGACCAGGCGTGCCTCCTGCACATACCCCACATTCGGCGCAACTTCGAGATGCGGGCCATCTTCGAGCTGGCGGTGATCGGAGGACGCAGTCAGCGGTTGTCCGTAACCCTGGTCAACCTAGGGCCCAAGATCAAGTTCTACAAAGACAGCACCTACATGGGGATAAAGGTAACATATTCTTTATCTGAATTCTTCATAACCACATTCCCTTTTAGCCCTGGTACGAGACCTTCGATACGGTGGTCCGAGTGAGCAACGTTACCAAGTACCCGCTCCAGTTGGTCGTCGTGGAGGTGAAGCCTCCACCTGCCAAGCTCATCCACTCCAGCAAAGTGGCCCAGGAAGCGCTCCAAGAGAAGCGCCTGGTCGAGGGATTCAGCAAGCTCATTACTAGTGACATGATGCACTTGGAGCCCTTGGGATCGGACCAGATTCGAGTGAAGGGCATCCTTGGGTTTAGCGAGAGTTTCCGGCACTCCTTCGGGGCGGTGATCAACAACAGCGACTCCAGCTACTTCTGGCTAAAGGGGCAAGGAGTGATGCCCATGCTGGACATGAGTTCGGTACTCCCCGTTGTACCAATGGAGCCTCACGAGGTGGAGGAGGAGTACAGGCTGCTGCAGCGCATCTACCACTACGAGATCTTCAAGACCATCACCGAGGTGGACGAGGAGCCGCAGCATGTTTGCGGCGAAGAGGAGGGCCAGCTGGAGGATCTGGGACACTCACTCTCCGAAGACTTTACTTTGCTTTCTTCCAGCGACGAGGATATGCCCTCCGAGCGGCAGGCCCAGCACGACCTCCAGTTCTTCCGAATGGTTCGCACCTACGTAATGGTAAACAATAACCAGGAGCTGCCACACGCCACTGTCCTGAGGCAGCTAATCCTGGCGGAGCGGTATTTGCAGCGCCTCCGCTTCAAGCCCGAGCTGTATAGCCTCCACCACCAGGTGTACCAGAGCTATCAGAAAATGCACAGGGTTCCTGGTTTTAAGCAACCGGCGATGGTCAAGCACTTTACCGTCCAGCCTGTGCCCTGCGAGCAGCAGGCATACATCCTGGAGCTTGGACCCCTTATGTGGAACACCTTGCGGAAGTTCGAGATCAAGTTGCACTTTTTCGGTCCCGGAAAGCTGATTGCCGCCGCTCGGACAGCCGTGCGGATTCCCGGCCTCTATGTGGACTTTAACGTGGCCGAGGCACAGCAGTAAGTAATATGATTTTAAATTATGATTTAGAGTACCGCATTTTTTTCTATAAAATAAGTAAGTAAAAATATTATTTATTAATCTTTAAAATTGTTGAGATTAGAAGATTTAATATATGTTTTTCTACTTCCAAAATGTTTTAAGGATGATTAAAATCCTTTTTTATTTCTGTTAAGTAAACATTTATATTTTTTTTTAAATTTTAGTTTAAAAATTGTATTTATTAATTCCTTACAAAACTTCTTATTCTTTAAAAAGCTTGGACAAAAAGTTTTCGTTTTGGGCGGAAAAGTGCAAGGCCCTGGAGTACTTTAAGGATAAGTACCGCAACATGTTCGAGCGCCTGATGGACGCCGAGGACCCCAAGCTGAAGCATGCACACTCCTTCGACCTGGACAACCTGGTGAAGCACCAGCGGGATCTGACGCCGAAGGACCGACGCCTTATCGAGGAGTACTACAACAGTCTGAATCCCTCGGTGTATCCGGACCACAAGCACCACTTCACTCTCGCAAAGGTATTCTCTGGCAGCCTGTCCAACTACTCCGGGGTGGATGTGACCCTGGTAGGATTCTTCAAGCCTGAGGCGTGCTTCTACATAAAGAACCAGCTGGTGGAGGACTACATTTACATCGATGTGAGTATCCCTAGTGGTTGTTCCTACAAAACTAACAAATCTTTTGCCCCACAGCTCCACATGGGCCCCACTCTGCCCATTTTAATGAGAGGCGTCATCGTTTCGTAGATGAAATTCTGTATCTTTGAAGCATTTATTGTGGGTTGATTGGTTGGGGAGCATGGGGTCTTGGGTTTCACTTATGTGCAGAAATAAAGCGTTTCTCCCCCCGGTGAGGGGATTCATCAGCAGTACATGTTCAGCTGGCGGAAGAAGTAGTGGAAGATTAATAGCACCAGAAAGGAACTGGTCACGGGCAGGCCAGCGGCCTTGATCCACCCCAGGATGTTAAAGTCGTCCGGGTAGAACTCGAACGGTTCGGTGGGCATCTCTCCGCAATTGGAAATCACCACCGGTTCCACAGGGAAGTCGTCGGTATCCGTTTTTACCTGCGGAAGAAACCGATATGGGATATATGGAGGAATAGTTATGGAAAGATATTTTTGGGGGAATAAATTACTAACATCCTCGATGGCATAGATTGTATCCATTCCCTCCAGCACTTTGCCAAAGACCGTGTGCTTCCCGTCCAGCCACTTGGCGCCCACAGTGGTCACGTAGAACTGACAGCCATTGGTGTTGGGCCCCCGATTGGCCATGCCCAAGTATCCTGGCCGGTTATGCTCCACCGCCAGGCCCTTGTCCTCGTCCGGGAAGTAGTCCCCATATATGCTAATGGACCCGGTTCCGTCCCCATTAAGAATATCACCGCCCTGGACTAGGAAGCGGTCCACTATGCGGTGGAAGCGAGCACCCACATAGCTAGTTCCATTAATGCCGCGCAGGCAGATGTGCCGGAAGTTGGCCACCGTCTTGGGAGCCAGTTTTCCGAACAGACCAAAGGTGATCCTGCCGACAGGCTTCTTATTGTGCTTCACGTCCATGTAGATCCGAGATGTAACGGTGAAACTCAGTCCACTGGCCATTGCCAGCAGGCAGGAGGAGATCATCAGGGCGAGCAACTTCATGGCAACCGGATTCCGGACTCGGCGCGCTGATGAAATAAACGAAACTAAATTCGAGACGGCGTGGAAATCGAATTCTGGGTCGCAGTTCCGAAAGGGAAGCCCCGCAAGTTTTGGGCTAAGAGCAAGTACCCGGGGGTGATGGCATACCTCCGGGCCGCATTGATTTTCGATGCTCTTCCATCGGGGTTTGTGTTTTCTTAAGACAATTGTGGCTCTATTATTTTATTAGCAGAAAATATACGTTTATTATATTATGTAATCAATATCTTAAAATAACTCTTATCCTGTATTTACAAAAATTATATTATTTCCAAAGGGCTAAGGTTGTTTGGGCCAATTTAAAATAAGTTAATTCCTCATATATGTATGTTAGTGCTAGCCATAAAAGCATGTATATTACTCAAAATTTTTAAAATAATGTTCAAAATAATCGGTCAAAGGATTTTTGACCAAAAATACATATATGGCCTCGTACATATAAGTGCCAATCCTCTGTTGCCATACAAATTTCAGTAATTATTTTTCAAATTTTTGGTTTTTATTTTTTCCTCTTAGTTCTAAATACAAAACAAATGCAATAAACTTTCTCGTTCATTTTTAAAATTCACACAACATAAAAATTGGCATGGCATTTATGTTTAGGTCTTTCCAAAGCTCTCATAGTGTCTGTCTGTAAATTTCATTTTATGAATTACTTAAAATAGCGAGTGGACCCTTTCATAAGTACACAACAAAGCAACAAAATCTTGTCTTGAATAATAGAGTCGAAAAAATAATATCTTAGACTAACTTAACAACTTAATGGTAATACCCGATACATATAATATATACATTCATACTAACTAACAGCGGCTAACAGCTAGCAACAGTCTTGTGACGGGATCTGAGACTCCTGTGGCCAGGACGGGAATCGGAGCTCCTAGGCAGATTTGTGTGTGCTCGAGGGATCGCCTGAGATCTATACAGTTGAATCTTCCGCTGAAGATTCGGCCGAATTCTACATGCGCTTCTTCTGCGGATGCACGTACTTGCAATTCTTTCCCATGTTGCAGTGGCCGCGCATGAACTGCTTGCAGACGCCCGTGTTGCCACCGCCTCCTCGGTTGGGGCCAGATCCCGCTGAGCGCCAGTTTCCCCCGGAGTTGTCCTGAAAGTTGTTGCCACCGCTGCGCCAGTTTCCTCCGCCGCCGTTATTGTTTTTGTTTCTGTTGTTATTGATATTATTCCTGGGACCTCCTCCGTTCATCATGGGTCCCTGACCCGGTCCCGGTCCCTGTCCCGGTCCAGGGCCATTAGGCCCCATTCCGTTCATCATCATGGGAGGGAAGCCTTGGTTGAATCCAGGAGGCCCACCGCCAAACGGCGGCACAGGACTGCCAAACTGGTTGCCCATAAAATTCTGGGGCGGCATATTGTTCATATTATTCATGTTGTTCATGTTCATGTTATTCATGTTGTTCATATTATTCATGTTATTCATATTCATGTTCATGTTATTCATATTGTTCATGTCCATTCCCGGCCCCGGTCCCGGTCCGTTCATCATGGGCGGACCAGGAGGTCCTCCAGGTCCCATTTGATTTTGCCAAATCTGGGGTGGTCCATTCGGCACCTGGTTGGGCATCATATTGGGAACCGGCATGCCAGTTGGCGCTGGCCTGTGGACCATGAAAGGGTCAAAGGGATTGCCCATGGTATTGGGCCCAGATCCTAGTCCAGGCATCATGGGGTTTAGATTCTCATTGAAGGCGATGCTGGGTCCCGGATTATTTACAGGTATGTCAGCGCTGGGTGCATAGCCCTTGGGCTCTGGCCACGGCACCGCGCTGTAATCGTTGACAGCATCGGGGTTTCCAGTCAGGTCGTCTATGGGTATCACGGGAATGTCGTGGGCAAAATGCGGTTCCAGCTCCGCCTCTGCAGCGCTATCCGGAATCATATCCGGCGAAAAGTAGAGAGCCCGCAGCGTAGTTGCTTCCCGTTCCGCTTGCACATGCCGCTGCTTGGAGAGATCGCCGTTAGGGTGATCCGGAACGTTATCCACCTCAATGAGAGGCCGCCACTCCATCTGGGGCTGCATGGTGTCGTCGAATCCGCGCCGCGCAATAGTCAGTGCATCACGCTCGCTGAACCGCTCCATGTTCTTCATTTCGAGGAAGCTCTGCTTGGTCACATTCACGCGCTCGGATCGGTCCACTTCAAAGTAGCGGACCTGGGTCAGTTTGTCCTCCGGCTGCCAGGTGAGCATCTTCTTGGGGCCCTTGCGCCGGTGCAGCATGAGCACTCCAGGCGGGCCATCCGGTCCACAACCTGGCCCGGGTTTCCGGGGCTCCTCGGGAGTGTCGTCGACCGCCTCGGAGGCGTTATCAGCTTCAGCAGAGAGTCCCGCCGCTGCCTTCTCCTTCTGCACCTTTTGTTCGATGTCCTCCTTCACCCGCTTCAAGGGAATGTCATCGTCGTCGGCATCCGTATCCTTGCTGGGCGAGCCGGTTAGCTCGTCGTTCTCCTTGGCACTGTCATCAGACTTGTCCTCTCCCTTGGACTCGTCCAAAGTGTCCTGGTAGAATTTGAGCGGGGCCAGAGGGGCATCCTTATCCGTGGGCGAGCTCGCCGACTGCCTTTTTCGTTTCACGACCTTCTTTGGCTCGATGGATGCGGTCAGGGCGTCCGAGAACAGATTAGTTTCCACCAGGGTTTGAACTGAAAAATTAAATGGGAATCAGTATAAAAATAAAATAAAAAGTAAAGTTACTAGCCCCAATGGTGGTTTTTGCTTTTGGTGTTGCTTTTTTTCTTTCACAGCGAAACACGAATTAATAAACCCCCCCAATCCAGGTACCGTAATAACCTGGCAATTAGTTTATTAGCCCCAATGACCAACCTACATAGTCCCCTTGATTTCTTAAACTATTCATTACTTGAAATTTGTTTCAAAAAGGAATTTATTATTCTTTAGGAAATTTTCAAACCAAGTCCAACTTCATATGTTTTTAAAAAAGGTGCATAAGATTAATTACTTCAGTTATTTTTGTTGCTTACTAGTCTAAATATAAAAACTTTTGATTTTATTAAATCATAAACTAAAAAAAAACAAAAATTTTTTTTGGATGAAAAAAGTTAAAAAAGAAAAAAATTCCATCAGTGTCATATTAAATGTACAAATTATACTCCTTTATCTAACATATTATCCTTTCAGGAATCTCAAATTTTAAAAGACCTCTTAGTATAGTTGTAAGTTTTTTAATTATTATTAGCAGCTGATTGTAAATAACTAAAGAGATAAAGATTATATCCCAGCTTTATAATTTTTCTAAAATTATTCGGAATATGTATAGTATAATTAAGTTTAAAGGAATCTTTCTTTAATAAAGAATCGACCACATAAAGTAAACGCTACACTGCTAACGATGACCTGGCACTTGGGCGCACATGACGCATCTTCGGTGCTCTCTTTTTGTTTGCAGGAAATGTATCCTTATCTAACGAGGCGATAATAGACCCGCTGCTAGCCGGCCGGACACCCCGTTGCGACACGCGACAGCGATCCGGGCTGGGAAATGGCATACAATGCGATCGACCGATCGTACAGCTGGGATTCCTGCCCATGGGTCCATTGGATCATGGTCAGTCTGATCCACCGCCTGCTCAACTAGAAACTAGTGACGGGGCTAACCAAACTTCCAGAACCGCCAGCTCAATTTAAGATTTTTGTTTTGTTTCTTTACGCTTAATGCATTTTTTTATTCAATAGAAAAATCGTATTTTTCTAAAGGAAATTGTATTTATTTAAATGGTGCAGTGGGCTGCTGGCCAAGTTGTATCTACATACCTTATAGCTAGGCTAAGTAAGCAATTAAAGTTCTGGGTTTGAGTTGGTAGTTGAATACTTAACACCATCGGCACCGTCTGCCGGCTTTCATTTTCGGTTTCGCTTTCAGTCTCTCGGCCAGCATCAGCGCATGCGCAGTGCCGGGGCTCCGGGCACAATCCGCTCGCTGTCCGCGACCGTCCGCGTCCGGGATGCAATCCGTCTTGGTAACGCACTGGTAAATTACAATTGAATCAATTGACCCCATGGCCAGGGTTGGCCACTCGGGATCGGTGCCAATTTTGTATAAAGTTCTAAATGCAAGCAGACAAACGACCCCACCACACGACTCATTAAATTTTAGCCCGCCCGAAGCAAAGTAAACACCTTCAAGAGATTAACAAATAATACAAAACGTGACTTTCAATCGATTTAACAAAAGCAAAAACCACCAGTCCTGGGCTGTGAATGGGAGAGAAAGAAAAGCATTAGTAGGGATTTTAGCAATGGGATGCTTACTCTTTTTAGGCGCTATCAGCTTGGCGGCGCCGGGCCGCTCCACGTGACCAGCCACATTGTTAATGTCGATCTTCGGCTTCTTCTCAGTGGGCGAGTCCCTAGGTGGAGGCGATGGTCGCTTAACAGCCGGCACAACCACCAGAGCCGAGGGCGTCGCGGTTGTTGAACTTGGCTTTTTTAGTCCCTTTCTGGAGGGAGGAGGCGGCGCCTCTTCTGTCAAGCCATGCGATCTGAACTTTGACTGGTACGTCTTTACCGAAGCATTCTTTTCCGTATCTTTGCGGATTTCAATGGAAATTGAGGCCTTTCTCGAGAGAATAGGTATGGATCTAGGTTTCTGAGCATCGCTTTCTTTAGACGATGGAGCCACCACTGGTGGCGGCATTAGTTTATTGTCCTTGTCCTTGTCCTGTTTTGAGGATGACGATAACGAGCTTGACGACTTGTCCTTGCGGTCTTTGGAGCTGGAGCTCGACATAGACGAAGAGGAAGAGGACGACGACGAGGATGAAGAAGACTTGGAAGATTTGTGTTTATTAGAGGAGGAACTGCTGCGCTCCTTATCCTTGCTCGAACTAGAGCTGGAACTGGAGCGCGACTTATCCTTGTCTCTGTACTTGTCGCTAGAACTGCGATGGGATGATGAAGAGGATGACGAGGAAGAGCTCTTGGACGAGCTCTTAGAAGAGGAAGAGGACGACGACGATGTCGAAGACTTATGGCTAGACGAGGAAGACCTGTGGCTGGAACTAGACGAGCTCTCCTTTTTCCTATCTTTTCCGCGCTCCTTTTCGGAACGTTTACTCTTGTCGCTCTTGTTCTTCTTATTATCAGCCTCTTCCCCAGATTTAACATCCACTGAACTACTATTATCTAAACTGGAACTCGACTTTTTCCCTAGACCTGTACCAGTCCTGGGACTCTGTGCTGCATCTGTGGCATTGTAGTCTTGATGTTTCGTATCATTCTCGCCCGTGGGATTAGCTCCTTCGTCTTGTTTGTCCATTGATGACCATTTGATGGTAATGCTATTCGATTTGTTGCTGTTTTGCCCTGAAGTGATTGTGTAGGTGACGGGGGCACCCGTGCTGTCTGTGCTATCAGAGGAGGACGCAGAGTCCGTGAGGGTGGCTGCGCTGTTCGAAGTGTCCGAAACCAAACCAACGCCGTGACCCGATGCCAGTGCCGATGCGTTTTGGGGCTGTGCCATCGTCAGGGACCCTCCGCTGGCGTTCTCAGTCACGATCTTTAGCCACTGCTCGACCAGCCGCTTGGCTAAAATGCGTACACCTGGAACGTGGGTCGGAAATCACACGATTAGTAATCCTCAATAGGTAAAAACTCCGGAAAAAAGAGCTGCAAGACAAGATGAATGGAGAGAAAACTTACCTTCATTCCCACCATCCTTGCAAAGGCCCTTGACCAAAATAGGAGCCGAGTTGATCTTCAGACGATGCACATCCACCGGGGAAAGGAGCAACAGCTCTAGGATCTCCTGCACCAGGGGCCAGTTCATCGCTCGGATAGCGTCGTTCAGCCATGTGTAAACGAGGGACCAGCCGCCCACGGCCATAAAGTCCCCCAGCAGTTCCGTTTTGGTAGACTTCAGGATCTGTACGTAAACGCATTTGGAAACCAACTTTTTCGAATACTTCGCCATCAATCTGGAAAGAAGAGATCGCATTTAATTTGTGCCGCCAGGGGGCGCTGCAAGGGAAACTTACCCCGATATACGTTTGACTTCCTGAGAACTCAAAATTCCGCCATTGTTATCCAACAGCACCCTTAGGCACCTTAAAAGCTGCAAAGGCACTATTCGCGGCTGTTAAAAAATAAGAAAACATTAAATTAATAATTTAAACTAGTTACAAATTTTCGCCACAGGAGACTCACCATTTTTCTTTATCGTTTTTTCCAACAAAACAATCTGGCAACTCTATGCCTTATCTCCTTCTCACTCCCGCACGTGCCGAATTCAGTATGCACGTGCGTACATGTGTGAGTGCGTTTTAGCAACGCCTTAGCGATGTATGTATGTATGTGTGCGTTACAAATGGATACAATTCACCCACGGATTACGTAATTCCAATAAAATCAGCCTTGAAAGCCTTGTGAAATATCTAAAACAGTAAAAAACACCAAACTAAGTACTATTTTAAGAAGGAAACGCAATTTTGAGACCCTACAATTCACTTCAGACAAAGATTCCTTCTGCAATTCCAACTACAGCGAGAAAATGCTTAAACGCATCGACTTAGAAGTTAATTACTTTATTGTGAAACTATCAGCCTGCTGCAAAATGGAAAACCTCTGGGAGAAAAACGTGTTTTGGTCGCGCAGCGAATTTCTTTCAGACACTGGAAATACGGACGTATGGTCGAAAAATCGATAGTCGAATCCGTAATGCAGCCCTGCGCGGCAGTGCTAGCCACTCTCCACAAAATATTGAATATACTACCGCAGCAGGAATCAATTTTATATACATTTATCCGTACGTTCGATTCACGAATGCTATTTTCTACTTCGGCCAGCTTGACATTTGGCCCAAATAAAAGGGAAAGCTACTTTGTTTTGATTTTATTTTTATACCCAAGCGGGTTGGCAGCTCTGTGCCACGAACACAAAGAGTGCGTGCTATGACGCCATTTTCTTTTCACATTTTTTCACTGCGTAATTGCGAAATGTACCCAAAAGAGAAATCTATAAAACTAGTTTTTTTTTTATAACAAGCAAGGTATTTCCTCCTTTGACACTTTCTTTTTCAGCAAGCACCTTCGTCGTTATTTTATGGTTATTTCGAAATCGTCCACGCCCAAGAAGCGAGACTGCAGACTTTCTTCAGATTCTTTGACACTTCAGTCCAGTATTAATTTATTTGCCTACCAAAAGATACGGGAAAAATTGTTGAATCGGCCTTACTTTGTAATTGATTTTGCGAAGTTTTTTCCGAGAAAATTCCTGCGTACTCGTACTAGTTTGTTATCGAAATAATTCGATAAAATAGTGATGGGACAGTTTATAATATTTTGCGTTTGGTATATTTTTTATAGCTATACAAGACTACAAAGTATTCGCAGCGCCATTAAGACCACTTAATTTAGATGTGACCGCATCTGGTCCAAAACAAGCGTGCAAGGAATTCAACCTGTGGAATTATTGGCTTATCATTCTTAAAGAAATATGAGCGACAACGAGGAGGAAACCAAGATCAGCACGGAGCCGGTGGAAAATGCGTGGGCCATGAAAATCCCGGCCTTTAAGCCGGAGGACAACCCCAGCGGCATGGTGGAGGAGAGCTCATTCGCCACTCTGTTTCCCAAGTACCGAGAGCGGTACCTGAAAGAAGTTTGGCCCCTGGTAGAGCAGTGCGTGGCCGAGCACCACCTAAAGGCCGAGCTGGACCTGGTGGAGGGCAGCATGGTGGTGAAGACTAGTCGCAAAACTTGGGACCCATACATTATCATCAAAGCCCGAGACATGATTAAGTTGATGGCCAGGAGTGTTCCCTTTGAGCAGGCAAAGAGGGTCCTACAAGACGACATTGGATGTGACATTATTAAAATTGGCAACCTGGTTCACAAGAAGGAGAAGTTCGTGAAGCGGCGCCAGCGATTGATCGGCCCCAATGGAGCCACTTTGAAGTCCATAGAACTTCTAACAGATTGCTATGTCCTGGTGCAGGGCAATACAGTCTCGGCCCTGGGGCCCTACAAGGGTCTGCAGCAGGTAAGGGATATCGTGGTGGAAACCATGAACAACGTACACCCCATCTACAATATCAAGGCGCTTATGATCAAACGGGAGCTGATGAAGGACCCGCGCTTAGCCAACGAAGACTGGTCGCGTTTCCTTCCCAAGTTCAAGAACAAAAACATCAGCAAACGGAAGCAACCGAAGGTCAGAAAAACCAAGAAGGAGTACACACCGTTCCCGCCGGCCCAACCGGAGAGTAAGGTGGACCAACAACTAGCCTCTGGAGAGTACTTCCTCAACAAAGAGCAAAAGCAGGCCAAACGGCAGCAAGAGCGCAGTGCCAAGCAGGCTGAAGCGGCCAAGAGGCAGGACGAGCGCCGCAACAAGGACTTTGTTCCGCCCACGGAAGAGGCTTCTTCAAGCAAAAAGCGCTTAGCTGCGGAGGACTCCTCTCAAAAGGTTGACGTCAAGGCATTGAAGGCGAAATTATTAAAGGCCAACAAAAAGGTGAAGAGTTAATCAGACGGTCGTTAAATAGATATAATTAATTATACTATATATTTTAAGTAAATCTGCTTGTTTTGTATTTAATTGCGCAAAAAAAAATGATTAAAATAAAAAAAATATTAAGGCAAAAGTTCCAAGATAAAAAATAGACTCATCCTCAAAAACAATTGTAGCCTACTTTTGCAAGATCTTTACGTTTATTTAATTTAAAAAATAAATGTTTCGTTCAATTATGCCAGTAGAAAGTTTCTTTGAAACCTTTTAATAGTTTATCAACGCAAATTAGGATTTATAAATTGATCATTGATCACAATATCCTATGAGGATTAGGTTTTGATTTTTCGTTGTAATCTTTCTCTGAGCTGACTTAGTTATTCAGGGGATGTAAAGCGGGAGTCGAAATATCGGTGGTACTCTGGGCGTCGTCCTTACTACCCGTCTGTGATAAATGCTTCACAAGATCCACCCAGTCCCAGCCGCGGGCTCTATCGCCTTTGTGATCGGTGCGCTCCCACTGCCTACGTTTCTGAGCCTTGGTCAGGTGCTCCTTTTTGGGATCCTTTTTCTTGGCATCAGCATCCGCATCCGCATCAGAGATTTTAAGTGCCGACACACCTTCATCCACTGCTGCTACGCTAGGCAAGGACTCAGGCTGGCCGGCAGTTAGTTTTTCCAGGTTATCTTTGAGACACTCGAAAAGTGTGTAAGTCATTCCACATCCTAGCCACTGCTCTGCCTCGGTGCTCAGTGCTGTCTGGATCTCTGTCTTGACTGCCGGGAGGCTGGGAAAAATATAAAGTAGTAACCTAAACCTCGTTCAGACTTTTAACTTACAGATTGCGGTTGTAAAATGTGTTCATGTTAATGGTGGGCGCCTCATCCGGGTATTTATCGCCCCACTTGAGTTCCACGAGAAAGGACTTGTAGTTATCCTCCTCGCCATACTTTAGTATAAAAATAAATGAAATTGTTAATCAAATTCTAAACTCATTTCCATCCATGTGGCTTACTTTGTACTGAAATGTGGTTGCGTCGATTTCCTTAAAGCTCGGGTCGCCCTCATAAATGGACTGTAACGCCTCGCGCTCATCGGTCTGTTGCTCCAGTGGCGTGGACATTATAAAGTTTGTTAATTATAAATTTGGCAACAAAAACAGCATTTTTTCAGTAAATTAAATCAAAAATAAAAATCGCTCTGCAACAGGAACGGCATCAATCAGCTGTTTTCGACCCCGTGTCGCAACCCCTAGTCAGTGATTATATATGTTACTACTTCTAGTTGAATTTATCGTCCGTTATTCAAAATAACTAGGGCCTGGATAACTTTATTTGTTTCAATACAATTTTTTTGATAAAAAACATGAAAATAATAAAAAAAAAAAACATTAATTTGGGACGCGGTGCTGCCGGACTGCCCCGGTGCAACAAATTTTTGACAACACCGATTCCTGCAGTATTTTCTATTAAATACCATACGCGTTCTGAGAACAACAAACCAAAACGCAAACAATAACAACATAAATTCACGTAAAAGATGCTATTGCGCGGGTGAATCATCGCTAAATTAAGCAACAATTACATCGGAAGATCACAATTACCGAGGGCATCTCCTGGGGCTCGCAAACGACCCCATAATCATGTCATCGGAAGCAATCTCTGCTTCGGAATGTGCGCACCTGGCGGAGTTCAAGATCTTTTTGTCGGCTACGGCGGAAAAGGCGGCAGCCGGAAGCGAGGAGGCAGCCCCCCGTAATTGTGTAACCCGCACGAACAGTGACACCTACAAAGTCTCTAGCGTAGAGCGCCATGCTGAATTGGTTTTGTCCATTTGGCAGCAGTTGATAATTCGCGGGTGCCCAGATGCTTTCCGACTGAAGTTGCTTCACCAATCTGTGCTGCAGGTGGAACACGAACTATGCTATGCCAAGGAATGTGAGGTTTCTGGAGACGGTCCTGTACAGTATGACCTTCTGAGGCTGCAAAAGTTCGCTGCCAGCGGGCTGGAAAAATTTCTCCTCAAGCTTACCGACAATTCTGAGATGGATCGCCTGAAGCACTATGCCGATGAGGGTACTATTTGTCAGTTGGGCGTAGGATGCATGTGCCAAGTGGATGTAGCTCCTTGGCACACGTCCGCATCTGTGAAAAACAAGCCCCGAAAAATGGAGGATCGCCACCTTTGTCTGGAGCGCTTCGGAGCTATGTTTGGACTAGAGGACAAGAATGCCCGGTTCTTTGGCGTATTCGATGGCCATTCTGGCTCCCTCTCCGCTAGCTACGCAACCAGTCAGCTTCCCCAGCTTTTGGCTGACCGGCTAAAAACCAATCCCGAATCATCCACCTCCCCATCCAGTGATTTTTTTCGCGATGCATTTGAATCGGCGTTTCTTCTAGCCGACGAACGCTTCACGCAAAAGAAAATTACCAGCGGCACCACATGTGTCTGTGCCCTTATCACAAAGTCCCAGCTCTCCATAGCTTGGGTAGGGGACTCCAAGGCCCTCTTGGTGGGCAAAAGAACGCAACTGCAGCTGGTGAAACCACACAAGCCAGAAAATCCGGAAGAGCGGAGAAGAATAGAAGCAGCAGGTGGAACAGTGCTCCACGCTCAGGGCCAGTGGAGGGTTAACGGTATTCTAAACGTGGCCCGCTCTATTGGTGATTACAGTTTGGAGACGGTCATTGCGGAGCCGGACTTTGTGGATGTTCAGCTGAATGAAGCTCATGATTTCCTGGTCCTCGGTACTGATGGCCTATGGGATCATGTATCGGAGTCCTTTGTCATTGATACAGTTTATGAGTCTCTGGCCGACCCCACAAAAAAAATGGACGACATTCCAAAGCTGCTTATTGAGGCCGCCAAAGAAAATGACTCGCAGGATAATATTACAGCAGTGGTGGTGCTACTGAAGCCGCGAACGCAGATTAGCAATGAATAAGAGTCGGAGTGAAGCATTAACAGACTGCATCAGAAGTTATGGAAATCCAAACAGCGAATTTTACCCGCGGTAGGTGGGTAGAGGAAGGGAGGCTTATGTACATGGAAAGAGTTCACCTTTTAAATTAGAATATTTTCCAGTTTTGCTTTCCCACAAATGTAAATAACTTAAAGCGTTTGAACCCTTATTGTCACATTCTCACGTGCCTAGCGTGGTCCTTTGGCCGGGGATTGTCCGGCCGGGCCACTTGTTTGGTTGCTCTTGAATAAGCTCAATCAAAATAAGGTTTTCCAAAGGAAACCACAAAATGAACATATAAAATATACACACGCACATACACTCGTTTATATAAAATATTTTGAATTAGCATTAGCATGTAGGCATGTAGTAATATTTATACAAATCCAAGTTGTTTTCGGCCTCGAGTGCTTCCCGCTGTACGATAACAAGCAAGCCAAGTACACAAATAGATACGTATGTACATTTGCATCGATATTTAATGATCCCACGCAGAATAAGTACCTTTTTATACAAGAAAATATAATGGAACCATGCATTTTATCAAGCAAACCAATCACATTTTTAAAGATACGCACCAAAATTGTTTAAGAAAAATATTTAATATAGTAAAAATAAATTTTCACAGAAAATACTTATGATTAACTGGGAGGAGGATGGCCGTTTTGAGGTGGCGGAGGCTGCCCAAACGGAGGCGGTGGCGGGTACATGTGATGGGGAGGAGCATGATGGTGGGATGGTCCAGGCATCGGCATCATTGGCGGAATTGCGTAGGGCATTCCGTAGCCGTAGTTAGGCACTGGAAAATGCATGCCTGGATGAGGCGCCATATTGAAGTTGGCCGGCGGCTGATGGTAGTTATGATAATAGTTGGAATGCCAGCTGCCAGGATTGTAGCTGGGATGGTAGTTGTACTGCTGATCTCTTTGCTGATTCGGGTTCTGGTTGTTTTGGGGCATCGAGTTTCTCTGGTTTTGCCGGAAGCTTTCTCGCTGGCCACGACGACCTCGCTGGCGAGGTGGTGGTGCTGCCACTGAAGACTCTGTGGCTGTAGTGGCTACCGAAGCAATCGTATCCACAGAGTCTGTCGAATTTGTACGATCTCTTTGTCTACGCTTTCGCTGCTCCTGCTTGGCCTCCCGTTGAGCTTCATCATCTGAGTAATCGACATAGCGTTCCGGTGGCTCCACATCGTGCTCCCAGGATGCATCCGATCCCTTGATTTTCATCAGTTTGGAGAGAATCACAAACTGGGTGTGCTCCGTTTTGGGGGCACAGTATACCACATCGCCTATATTTATGCCCCTATCCTTAATCTGCTGGTTGCTGTTGAAACGGACGCAGTACAGCGGATCCGCGACCTGGCCAAGAACATCAAACACCTCACCTAGAACCTTCCGGCCCTTTTCCAAAAACAGCACCGTATCCAGATCAAACAGCAAGGAATTCGGGAGTACGGAAACCAAAACCAGTTGGTCAACTATTGAATGAACCTTCCCGAGCTCGACGCATTCATCTTCGGGCACCGTGATCTCCAGTTGATGAATAGGAGGCAGGTCGTCGAGCAGCATTTCCCCTCTAACCTTAGGAGGCTGACGGCGACGTGGGCGGTCTCCGGTAGCGCCATCCTCATCGAAATCATCTTCATCCTCATCACATTCCTCTGTGTTTATTTTCTTGTCAATTTTCTTTCGAAGAACGGTCAGGTATTCCCCTTCCGAGTCAGAATCGGAATCGCTGCTGCTGCTGTCTGAGCCTTCACTACCCGAACTCACATTCACCACGGGTCTTCGGTAGGCGGTGGTGTCTGTTACTGGGACTTCGACCACTTCGTTGTCAGTGTCTGGAGTTGGATTCACTTCTTCCACATCCGAGTCCTCGGCACCGGAGTCATAAGCTGCAAGAAGTCCGAGACCAGAGGCCGATTTGGTGGCAGAGTCCTGGGAAGCCGAAGGAACTGGTGTTGTTTCAGGTTTTGTTGCTTCCTGATTTTCACAATCCATTTCCTGCTGCTTAGAGGAGAAAGATGCAGATTGTGCTGTTTCACATTCCATCTCATTTACAGGTACTGTTACGGTTGCTTCTATGGACTTGGGAACCTCGTGTTCTGCTACGGTCTGCGAGTTTACTGCCTTCTCTACGGGTGCTTCCACTGCATTTGTTTCTAAAATTTAAAGTATTTAATGCCTATTTTATCAATGGTATACAGACAGCTTACCTGTTGTTTCCACCTTATCTGCTGACGGTCCTCCAACCGAGTCACTTTGTTTCGCTGCCTTGATAGGGGTTTTGGGTTCTATAGAAGTAGCTTCCACAGCCATTGGCTGTTGTCCATCCATTTTGATTAGCAAATATATCTGAAGAATACGTTTGTGATAAAAAAAAAACCTGGGGAAATCAAAACTTCTGCCAAAAACACGTTGAATACGCGCACGTGTTAGCTTCTTCTTAAAAAAATACACATTCTCAGGAACACAATATTCTGGTTTGCCTGTGAATGGCAAAATTAGGCGGGCGAATTAAAAATCTGTTTAGTGTATTTATAAATGCTTTTCAAAACTTGTAATTTTAAATAAATTAAACTCTTTTTAAAATCTCATTTCTTTTATTACTTTTTTTCATTAAAATCATTTTGTTTGTGAGCACAAAATTTAAATATGTATTGTATAGACTGAAAAGCAATATTTTAAGCTAAATGGACGCCAACTTATTCCACATGTAAATATTCAAAGCTAATAATTAACTTAGTATTGCACGTCTAGCATTAAAAAGCTTAAAATGTTTGTACATTTTCGAGAAGCGGGTTTCTGTAGTTCGTTGTGAGATTCTTGTCGTGGAAAAATCGAAACAAGTAAATATATTAAGTTCTTACAAAATAGATTCTTGTGTACTTTCCCATTTTCATTAGAGCACTAGTAGCATCTAGCGATTTAAATAATTTCATTTGATAAATTCATGGTTAAAAGCCAGAGATAAAATATCCTATTAAATATGGGGATTACAAATATTACTTTGTGCTAAGGCAGAGTTAGTTGGAAGATGTTCACGTGCGAACGAGATTCACAAAGCTAAATCTAATTAAATATCAATAGCACTTAGTAAATATCAATTTTTTTCATTTCCGCTCTTTGCAATGTGAGATATGTGTTAATGAAATTGAAGTCCTTATGAAGTCCGAAATCAACTATTCAGGTAAAAGCAAGCAACTCAGACCTAAGTGAAGCGAAACCGCCAAACCAAATCCTCTTACATCTTCCAGTCCAGACGGAACTCGTCCACCAGCAGCAAATGATGATGGATAAGCCAACCTAAAAGTTTACAAATGTATCCCTCAATTAATTTCAATACTTATAACTCCTACCTTCTTTTTGCGCCTGTGCCATGAAATCCTGCCATTTGCTCTGAATGTCCCAGTAGTTATCCTTGATCTGACTCCTGTCCTGCAGATAGGACACTGCAAAGAAGTACGCTTTGAGCACGTCCAGAGGCCGCGTGTCAAAATGCAGATAGACTCCCAGACACTTCTTGCCCTCCGCTATGATGAAGTGTTCGTGGGGGTCAAAGGACGATACAATGTTGTCAATAACGCTGCTGCTCTTGTACTCATCAATTAGATTCTTCACGCTAAGTCCCAGCTTTATGTTTAGCGATACGGACACCGTCTGGCCAATTGTGACTCGCTCCATTGCGTTAACCTATAAATATGAATATTTATAAAATTTTCGACAAATTTTCAAATAAAATCTACCTGCTGCGGGGTAAGCATCCTTGATGAACGAAAGAACTCCTCTAGGGCGATTAAATACCGAGATTCGTTGAAGGTCCTCAGACAAACTGCACGCACCGCTTTGAGATTGGAGTATAAATGGAGACTGACCACAACGTAGAAGATGGTATAGAGTACCGCCTGGCTCTTAATAAACGAAAGCAGATACAGGCCCACAAAAGATGCCACCAGGTTAACACACGTCTCCTGCGAACTGTCTTTCGAGGCTACGTCAGCCAGGTTTCCTCTCACTGCATGGTGTTGGGTCAGAGCCGAGCGTGTGGCTCCCCCAGCCACCCCCACAATTGCCTTAAGCAGCGTAGAACCGCATAAGATTTGGGTACTTAAGTGGGGGTACTTGGGAAGCACATAGATTTCAATGCCCATGGCCAGGTCGTTCAGGAAATCGGCCCGCAAGCGCCACTTCTTCGAGTCCACATCTAGCTGAGAACCCTGCCACCATGCAAAGAATATGCGCCCCACATGTCCGCTTCCTTCCTTCAGGATCCAGGTGACCGTGGCCGAATAGGCATTAATGTTCTCGCTTCCCACTCCGATTCCCTTTAGAATGGCATGGGTGCACAAGGTGCCGCAAATGGTGCTACAGAAGGCCTGTGCCGTGTCCCAGACCTGGTAGGCGGCGTAATCGTCGCTCACACTGTCGGGGTAGCCTTTGGGAAGAAAGATCTTCTGGAGCACGCGGAAGAGCAGGAACTTCTCCTGAATGACCAACTTTTCGCCGCGCAGAGGAACTCTTACAATGTTGGTCTGGTCTGAATGGTAAAAGAAATAGGTATATCGAGCCTTCCTATTTTATTTAATCGATTGGCTCACCTGCTGGGGTCACATATAGGATTTCCTCACCCTTAGTGCCGTATTGCTCACGGAAGTGGATTTTCATCTTGCCACAGCCTTTTTTTTTTTTTTTTTCCAGAGGGGAGCACCAGCTCAAAGCTCCCAAGCACCACCCACCTGGCCACCCACAATTGTGGCTATTTTTGTCCGACGTCGGGCTGTCTGCGTCAGTCGATAGGTGAGCGCCCAAGCAAGTCCATGAAATATCCAATCTAATCCAATCCAGTTCAGAACCAAAACTCCAAAAAATTAGTTAATGCGGCGATGCAAAGCACAATCTAAGACATTATTCAAGCAAGTTGGTGGGGCTGTTTTAATTAAAAGCTGGTAACTAATCGTTGCTAAACAAACAGCTTATCAAACAAGCCTTGACAAGCATTGGGGACGGCTTGGTTCGGTTTGGGGGTGTTTCACCTATCGATACCGATAGCAGCAGAGGCCTGGTTTAGAAAAGGGGTTTATAAATGAAGCTTCTAACTATTGTAATGTTTTTTTTTTCTAAATTAGTTTCTATAACAGTGATTAAAAAAGAATGCCTTTTCAAAAAAACAATAATTAAAGTTTGAGGTCTCCGCTCCTGGTGGTTATCACCCTCTGCTGTGCGTTATCAATCAGCTGATATGGAGCCGTCTCGGAGAGAATGGCCCCCAGGTGACGGTATTTTGAGGGCCCCCATTTGACGGGCACACTGAGAGAGCAAAAATTATAAAAGCGGGCCAAGAGAAGGGTTCGCCAGCAATTTCAGCTCGAAAATCAAACCACAACAAACAAAACAAAAGCAAAACAAACTCTATAAACTGTTTCAACTGCCAAGCGAAACGTCCCAGTAATACAATTTCAAAGGGACAGTGTAGTGTGATACAATTGTCTAAATTTAACGTGCGAAATAAAACTGAGTAAACTTTTGGCAGCCGATTGAGCAACAAGAAAATTCGTTAGTGTGTGCCTAGGTGCTGCACCAAAGAGTACACTAAACCACCCACAAAACAAACAACACACACCGTACATATCAACAGGCAATGTCACTTGAGGATCTCAAGACTAAGTTGCGCCGTCATCCGAAGATTTTGGGCGGAATTGGCCTGCTGACTGCGTAAGTAATCACGCCACTTTTTACTGTTGTGACCAAAACAAACTCCCCAAACCTTGACAGCTGCCACAGGTCCCACACGGCAAAAAAAGGACTCGAAAATTCCATGACTTGACCCACTTTTTGGGCTTTATCATAGGCTACCAAGGTTTTGGGGGCTCGGCACCACACGTTTTACTATTTTTATTTAATGGCGCCACACTTTAATGGCCCTGAATATATCGTACGATCGGGGATATACTATAATTATAGAGAAAACTGAAAACAAAAACACCACATCTTGTTTTCCGCATTCCTTATAGTCTACACAGGCGGTGTCGCACCTGTGACGTCATTTGTTTACATCAAACTAGGTGAATCAGGCTATGGGTGTAGTTGGGCTTTAAATCATAAACACATGAGGGAAAGTAGTTTTTAATTTTGAAATGAAATAATCTTATTACAAATTGAAACTAATAAAATGCTATATACAAGTTATAAATATTTACACATAACGAATTAGTTAATTTTAGGTGTTTTAAGAACATGTATGCATTTAAATTTCAAGATACATTTTTAAAATCGGGTAATTATATTTCCTATTAAGTAGTAGTTTTAAGAGTATCATATACATCACCCCATAAATGGAAACTCCTCCATTTCCTCTGCAAAGCACGATCAAAACAAAACGTACGATTTTGCAAAAGTGAGATAGCAAGCAAGGTGGAGTTGTTTTGCTCCTCCTCCGCTTCTTCTCATTCACAAAAGCAAAAGCAAAACAAATGCGTTAACAGCTGTTCAAGGCCCCCCACTCACACAGATACCTTTGATAGTGGCGCCATAGTGCGCAGTTTTTAATTTCTGCGAACCCCCCGCGAATATCTGATAGTTCTCTCCTTATCGCAGCGGATTTGGTCCTTGTTTTTCTTGTTTTTATGGGTTGTTGTTTGTTGTAACACTTTGGCGCGTGTGGGGATCTTGGGGATGACGTGCCCTCTTTTTTTTTAAATCAACCAATCAGCGTCTGTTTTTGTTTTTGTTTTTGCTTTTGTTTATCTCACGTTTATCTCAATAACAAAATAGTTGGCATCCATAGTTGTTGTTTTTCATTAGGTCGATTTATAAAATGGAAAACAAATATACAATAAAAAAAAAACAGATACTCTCTCTTAAAAAGATATTTGATAAAAGAAACAAGGACCTTTCTAATATAATGAACAAAAAAATAATATTAACATATATTTATAAAATATCATTGCAGTGCTGGCTTTTTGCTTTACGAGGCGCCACAGGTTCGCCGATTCCTCGCTCAGTATGTGGACAAGAAATCTGCGGAACCGGACAAACGACGCGCCGAGTACATATACATAAAATACCACATCTACCGCGAGTCCATGCGCAAGCTGAAGCAGAAGCAGGAGGACGAAAAAAAGTGGATCAGCGTTATCATCAATCCGATCGGAAAATGGTGGAAGGCAGCCAAGCACTCGGTGGCCTGGAGGCTGCTCAACATTGCCCAAAATGGCAGTCAGCCCGAGCGCCTGAAGGCGGTCCAGCAGCTGATCTGCATGGATCATCTCAAGGACTGGGACTTCCGGCATCTGGCCCAGATCTGCGACGCCCGTACGGCCGTTTCCTTGGCGCGATGCGGAGCGGACACCCGCTGGTTCATGCCCGTCCACCGACGCGGATGCATCAAGAACCCCAAGCTGCTCCTCTCCGAGCTGCACGTAATGCTGGCCCGCTTGCGCCCCATGTCCTGCGTAGACCACTTCTTCTCCAAATACTTCCCCGAACAGGATCCTATCGTAAGTTAACATTGAAACTATTAGTGGCAAAAGGATTAACTGGAGTAATTTTACCCAATAGGAGGACATCCACGAATACTTGACCCAGGAACAGACTATCGTTCTTTCCTCAGCTGACACAGACCTCCTCAAAGAAATCATCTCATTTCTTCATCACATTAGCAAGGACCCCCAGGTCTCAGCAAACATTATCAAAGACGGTGGTCTCGTACACCTGATGGAACTGCGCAAGATTTTTAGCGACGACAATGAAACTTTATCAACCTTGTGCAAGGTGCTGGCCAACATGTCCGTGGTGCCCGATGCTGTGGAGCATTTCTTCGCTTCGGGGTGGGTGGGCGCCTTGGCCGAATGGCAGCAATGCCCAGATCTTAGGCTGCAAGTGATATCAGCAAAGACAATGGCCAACTTAGATCACGACGATCCTAACCAATGCACCTATCCGCCAAATGTTTATCCACTGCATCCCAGGATACGCACTCGCAGGAAGCCCAAGGCTGACATTGTATTTGTCCATGGACTGCTGGGAGGGGTGTTCATTACGTGGCGCCAGCGAGATAGAAAGCAGACGGAGCTGGGCCTCTATGGAAAGAATGCATTTTATACCAGCGAAACGGACGATGTCTTTTTGGTTGGTGAGCAAAAGCGCGTCAACGGAGGCAAGCAGCGAAAGGAGCAGGGCAGCCAAGCCACCGAGCTATCAAAAACTGGCAACGGCAAGTCCAAAACGGAAACAATTAAAGGTAACTTTCCTTTGTTAATGGAAAACAACATTTTTCTTATCAACATGTTACATTTCTTTAGATCCTGTTTTAAAAGCCAGTAAAAAAGTGGAGGAACAACGGTTGAACATAAGCGATGCTGCGACCATGGAGTTTGTAGAGACACTGCGAAACGAGGCGGAACTGGACTCGGACTGGGAGGTGGTTCATCCCGACATCCCGCTAACTGCAAATGAGAATTGCATTGGAAAGTTTAGTGTATCCGGAAACGAGTGGCGGAATCAGGATACCAGTGAAGAGTACACAAACTGCTGGCCCATGGAGTGGCTGCCGGACGATTATCCAGATTCTAGAATCATTGGAATAGATTACACTTCAGCTGTGACTGAGTGGTCGGCCAACTTCACAAAGTACTGTCCATGTGAGAAGGGCCAGGGACACATCGATATTCGGGCCGGGACTTTAATGGAACGCATTGCCGCCGCAGATGTTGGTAATGAGCGGCCCATCGTCTGGATAGGCCATTCCATGGGTGGCCTACTCACAAAACTGATACTGCTAAAGTCCCTGGACTCGCAGGACGAAAAGACGCAGCAACTGGCCAAGAACACAAAAGGAATTGTGTTTCTGGGGACCCCGCACAGGGGCTCGCCGATCGCCAAGTGGAAGCAGCACATGCAGATGATTCTTTCGCCTTCGATCGAAGTAAAAGAAATGGAGGAGAACTCACCAAAACTGCTCGAGATGCACCGCCGCTTTATGGGATGCCTGCACACGTTTCTGCGGCATGTAAAGGTTGTGAGCGTGGCAGAGGGGTCGCCTACCATGCTGACCACCTTTAAATTCCCACTACGCATTGTCACGGAGGAATCCTCTAGGATAGATTTCGGAGACTTCTATCTGCTGAAGGACGACCACTTAAGCCTATCGAAACCGATCTACCGACAGTCCTTCCTGTATCAAAGGCTATTGCATGTTATCCGCGATGCTGTGAGGGAGAGATCGACACCCAAGGATCAGGATGGTCAGTCACAGACTAATCCGAACCAGGAAGTAATCCTCTCAAAGATTGTGGCTGCTCTAGTAAAAGGAGCCAAAGGTTTGTTTGAATCGCTGCCAAGAGTCGCTGTGAGATTTAGTTCTTAATTGTTGCACGCCTGTACCCTAAAAGTATCCCACTTAGGTTATAAGGAATTTGTAAAGTACTTTCCACGCCTAAACCCATCTCAAATCATTACCTGATATTCTTGTAAATACTCTCGCATCTCATAAGTAGCTTAAACACAAATTCTAACTTATTTCCGTAGTCAAAAAGGACGATAAAATAAAAATAATTGTTTTACAATCGCATGGTGCCTATAAATGTTTTTAATTAAGGAGGAATTTCCTATCTAAGGCTTTTGATTTTGATGATAAACAAAGAACATATTTATTGGGAAACTTAAATTGGGAATAATTTACCTTAAGTATTAATTCTACTTTCTTAAGCTGTGTATTTAGCTGGGCGTCTCTTGCTGCTGGGCCTGCTTGGCTTTGAGTCTCTCCTGCGCCAATCGACGGTTCTCAGCAATTCGGGCCATTTGCTCCGAGGAGAGTGATTTAGCTGCCGGCGTTGGTGGTTGCGATGACGGCAATGGTTGCCCATAATCACTCATATCCAAAGGAGCTCCGTTCCGGTCATAAGCAGCAGATATAGGAGCTCCATTTCTATCGAAGGCAGGGCCGCCCACCGTGGAGTATGGAGTTGACATCACAGCATTGCCACGGGAAAACGATGGGGTGACCAAAGTGCTGCTTCCCGCGGAACCTGTAGACATACTCTTGTGGTGGGGAGTTCTAGGTGCTAACTTAGACATAGCTATCTGTTCGCCCAGAAGAGCATCGAACTCGTCGAATGGTTCTTCCTCGAAGTCGTTCTGCTGATCATCTTGGCCTTCCTCTAACACATTTGCTTCGAGACTCGGAATATCTTCCAGTTGCCCCAGACGGTAGCGTGTCATGTGCACCTGGAGTGGCTTCTTTTTGCCTAACCGCTCAATATTGTTCAAAACATCGTCAAACGTGTAGGTAGGGTACATCCTGTGGCCCCAGTGCTGTAGCCGACGGAGCACTTCATCCAGATCACTTTTCTCGAAACCCTTTCCTTTGAATTTAATGTCCTTGAAGTATCCCTCGATAGTTTGAATTCCCCTAGGGCCACGCAAGGTGTCAACAGTTAGGCGCGGACGGGGATTTCGCACCGCTCGCTTCTTGGGTTCCACTTTTTGGGCATCCTGGCTTCCAGGCTCCCCGCTTTCCTTGATCTCATCGTCATCGGCAAACAATTTCTCCCCCTCATTGTCGCTGGGCAGCTGGTCTTGGTCCACGGGCAGATTATCGTTGAACAGGTCATCAACCCCGTCGTCGCCAAATAGAGAAGCCATCGAGACCAATGGAATTTCCTATATTCGCTAAACACAACAAAATTTTGCCGCCATTTTCTTCTTCTATTTGTCTGGCGTTCACACGCGATGTTTGCATAATACAGTGCTGCCAACTAACAAGACTTGGTTACACTTTGTTATAGATCGTCTGCTATTACATAACTAATGATTGAATAATTGCACAAAGTCTTAGATATTAAATCATAGGTCTGGAAGACATTATGTCATAAAATAAATAAGCAAAATCCCGATGTTTGCATTTGTTGCAAACTATTTAGAGGTGGGAAAGTTTCGTGACTATTTATCGTTAAAAAAAAAAAAAAACACGATTAAAGTTGTTATCTGACATACTTATTTTTATTTAAACGCTTTTGTTTAAGCTGACTAAGAAAAACTTAAAAATATTAAAAGAAACATGTTAAAAAAAATATTTTATTCTGGGCATATTATTATATTTAATAGATAGGCACATCTCTGGCACGAAATACAGCCCTGGGTAATCGGGGTGGCAACGCCAGGTAAACGCCATACTTCTAAGAGCATTTTTCGGGCGAGTTTACAATTTGCAGATAATTTTCGATAAAACGCGAAAGAACGCTTTAAAAACGCAACTAAAACCCGGTTGGGTAATATAATTTTCTCGCGCAATATTAAAAGCACGCACATCAAGCTAAATTGTTAATTTTAAAGCAAAAGACATGCACCTTTAGGGGCGAGAAAAAAAATTACCAAGTGTGGTGGGAATCTTGTTCTACGCATTGTACGCCGTATCAGCTGAAGAAGAAACACGTAAAAGCGTGGTGGCGAGGCGCGCAAACAAAACAAAGCGGTCGTAAACTATGAGATTATAGGATCCCCGGCCGGATTCTATTGATTCTTCTGAATCTAACAACACCGGCAGCGCAATGGACAAGCGATTCAAGAGGCCGCTAAACCAGAAGGCCATCTACTCGGATCCGCCCTACCACCATAACGCGTCGCGTGGCTACCCTAAGCATTCTCATCTGCACGGGCATACAAACTCCCGACCGCACTTGCATCAACATCCCAACAAACATTTGCGCCAGCAGCATGGCTACAGTTATCAGAAGGGCGCCTCCGCCGTGGCACCCAATAGCTACTACAAGCCCCCGCCACCGCATCATATTGAAGCCAGAAACGTGGGCGGAGGAGCTATGGCGCCGCCGTCGTCGGGAGGAAATACTAGCTCCGATGTGGTCACCTTGATTGTGGAGAACAATAACCTAAAGCGGATGATTGTTCTTCACCTCAATTTGATGCAGGAGCAAACGGACAGTTTGGCGGCAAAAGATAAGGAGTTGGATGACCAGAACGCAAAGCTGGCAGTCATTCACTCTCAGAATCAAGAACTAAAATTGGCGAACGCCAAGTTGGAGGCAACTGTCGAGGATTTGCGAAAGCAGCTTCGAAGAAAGAACAAGCGTCGGCATGATGACGACGATGATGATGATCACTCACTGCCCCCGACTGCATCACAGCCGCAATTAGTTCTCTGCAATTCGGGAACTCAAACTGAGATGCAGGAGGTACTGATACAGCCTATTGATTCACATCCCGCGCATCAGCCACAAGCGAAGACGCAACCAAGGGTGCACATTCAAAAGGAGCAGCAACAAGAAGAGCGCCTGTCCCACGTGAGATCTGGGCACAAGGCATCCTTTGTTGCGACTGCAGCTCGACCATTGGAGACCAAAGTTCGTGGAGAGTTTAATGGCAAAAAGGTTAGCACCATGTTCCTGAATCGAGTAAATCAAGACTCCAGTCTGACATCTGCCGAGCACCACATTCAGGAGGAAAACGATCCCAAAGAAGAGGAGAAAACACCACAGCAAAACCCGGAACACATAACGTTGCAGCAGCAGGAGGAAGACGAGCATCAGAAAATTGTGGAAGAACAGTTGCAGCACGATCAGGAGGTTGTTTTAGAAGAAGTTGTTGAGGACGATATATTCCATGATGCTTTGGAGCCCAACGAAATAGAAGTAGCATCGGAAACCATTGTGGATGGGGAAGAAGAAAATATTACAGATGCCAATGGCCATATGGACGATGAGCATGAGGATGATTCCGATGATGAATCCTCGGATGAAGACGAAGATGTTGGAGAGGGTGAAGTTGATGATACAGATGAAAGTGACGAGTCAGAGGAGGAGGAAGAGCAGTCGGAAAATAATTTAGACGATTTCTGGCATAATCAGGTAAGGTTCTTTGGGTTACTCTCCAAAGAAATCACTTAAATAAAGCCAATTTTCTTTTAGATTAATTCTATGGATCTGGAAGTTGCGGATGAAAAAACGATAGCACCATCCGGACATTCCACACCAAATCATCAATCAGCATTGGCGGAGGTGGAGCTCCAAAAGAGTATAGAATCGGAGAAATTTCCAGATCCGGTAGAGGAAGGAAAACTATTTCCGGAAATGGTGGTTGAACAAATGGAGGTGGACACTGTTGAAGTTATGGCGGAGGCAATTGTCACGGAAAATCAAACCACTATGGAAATCGAAGTTCACGCGGAGAAATTGGTGTCGATCAGCAGGCATCCTAAACTGCGCGAGCAAGACACTTCAAATGACGAAAAGAATGACTGCAATATGTATAGAGATGAAAAGGAAGAGGAAACGATATCTATGGAAGACGAAGAGCCTCAGAGTATAATCAAAGATGCCAAGAAAACACGCGAAATATCCGGAGATGAAAAGCAACATCAAAGGACGAAAGAAGAAAAGCTGGTAAAAGAGCCATCTAAAGTCAAAGAGAAGCAAGATCGTAAGGAAAAGCTAAATCAATCAAGCGAAATGGCAAGGAGCGATAAGCTTTCCCAAGTGCGGGAAAAGTCCACGGACGATCAGCCCCAGCCGTTAATTAAAGATCAAAAGTCACAGCTTGCTCCAAAGGACGGAGGGCAAACGGACCTGATCAAGGAACAAACACTGGAAAGTGTAACTCCTAAGGATTTACCCTTGGCTGTAGCACCAAAAGCCGACATCCATCCAAATCCCCCCTCAAGTGATACCAACCTGCCCAAGGCAAATTCCGTTGCCGTGTCGCCCACACCAAAAGTTATTGGAGCATCTGTGCAACAGAATGCATCTCCAGCTAAAACCGTGGCTAATCACCTATCCGATAAAACCGTAAAAGCTGAACCAGTGAAAAAACAGCGTCTGCAGGTGAAAATTCGGCAACACGACATGTTCAATGATAAAAAAATCAGCTCAACAGCATCATCCATGTTAATACGTGATCAGAAAAAAGAGAAAGAGTTCGAGACTAAGGTCAATTCAAAGCATAAGAACTCGCGTGATCTTGATAACTCACCGATTTCGAAGTCGGAACCGGAGGATGAGGAAACTATGGAAGAACGAATGCGCCGAAAGCTGCACGAACTCCTTCAGAAGGAGCAGCGTCGCCAGAGCCAGCAGCCGCAGGTTCTTTTAAAAAAACCCAGCAAAGAAAGCCCAACCACCCATCTAATCTATCCCCCCATTGGGCCTGGTTCAGCTGCAACTATAACTCCAGCGACTACGCCAACAACGACGCCCTCCTCCACACCAGTTTCCACGCCCCACCCTACTCCCGTATCCGCCCAAGAAACATCCTCTTCTGGAGTCACTTCGCGATCCAAGCCAGATAAAATATCCCTGCCACTGACCCCTCAGTCGGTGAGCAGCGTAAGCAGCAGTAGTAGTAATTCTACATGTAAACCGACAAAAGTCATGAACAACTGCGCACCACACACTTATAGCAAGGCGCCTACGAGATCGAAGAAGTCCAAGTCCCTGTACCGCACAGCCACATATCCGTATACGACACGGTCGTGGGAGGATCAGGAGTTCCATTGCGATAACGAGTTCTTCCTGGAGGAGGCTGACGAACTGCTGGCGGATAATCCCAGCTTGGAAATACCTAAATGGCGTGACGATCCCGTGCCACCCAGTTCAGATAAGAAGGGCATCGAACCCTTAAGTGATGCGGATTTCATTCGGCGGCATGAAAAGTATGTAAAGGATGAAATTGAGAGGAAGCGACGTGATGCACGGTATATTAGGGATATGATAAGGAGCGAGGCCCTGCGGAGTCGACGTAATCAGGACGAGGTTCTGGTGCCGCTGGATCCGTTGCCGACGTCCACATTTTATCCCCTACCCGAGGACATTAAGGCCATCCAGTTTGTTACCGAAGTGCCGGTTCAGGCATTTGGTGAAAATATGATCAACATGGAGGCGCGCGATGACTTTAGTTTACCCTGGCTGGATGCTGTTCAAGCTCAGACCTCCATTGCAAGGGCCAAAGCGCAGGCAGTTCCTGTGGCCACGTTAGCGAGCAAAAAGCTACCTACCAATGCAAAGGAGGCCAGGCACCAGGAAATGAACTCATCATATGTCTACCTTAAGAGGCGCAAGCGCCAGAGACGACGTTAGCCAGATTCCATAGTCAAATCAATTTCCAGGGGGAAAAGCTACGGGAGCTGAGACGGAGACTATGCTGATTTTTTTTTTATTTTAGTTCTCACTTAAGCATTTTTTGCTTAATTATTTTTTAAGATAAAAGGTAACAATAATCAATTCTAAAGTCCTGTAATCCAGACCAGACGATATTCAATGTAAATAGAGTGCCACAATTGTCCATTGATCAGTTTATCCTTGTATTCCTTGTATTCAAAAGCTGATTAACTGTTATGCGATTGGGCAAATTAAACATTTCACGACTTTGTGTTTTATTTTGAATACTTCTAAGTTGTTATTTTTTCTGTAAATTCTTTTAAATACTGTCGTCTGGGCTGGAAGTGTTTAGACTTAATTACCACCTTGCAATCCGTTGAAATTTTAAAGAGTTTCCTTCTAGCATGTACGTAGCCCCACAAAAAAGATCTATTCTCTACCTATGTATACCTAAAGTCGCTAATTTAGGTCATCAAATAACACATCTCAGCTTTATCTCCTTTAAGATCGCACGCACTGAAGTGATAAGCAAACGGAAAGAATTATTGTTCTATGGGCTGTTTCAGTTTTGGCCAAAACGAAAAGAAATTGGGAGACTTCTATATTTAAAACCTTTTTTTTCTAGATCATACTGAAATTTTTTTTTCTCTATTTATATCCTATGTTATGGAAAAGCGATGACCTCTAGAGCAGACCAAGGAGTGTGTTGCGAAGAGTTACTCAGGTATATCTCTGATAATTTTTGTTTCATTGTTTGTGTGTAAATTGTGTGCGAGTCATTTTGGTCTGCATAGAGTCGTCGGGTTTTACGTTTATTGTATTGTTTAATTTTATTAACTTTCTTTAACTTGTTTAATTTTTTACCAAAAACCAAGAACCGAAAGTCGAAAAAAACGCAAACACAAGATATACAAAATAAATAAACTTGATTTCCAAGCCGTAAAACATGTTTTACGTGTACAAATATATTTGTTCAGCACGTCTTCTGTTTGAGCTTCTGATAGGAGGCCTCGATGATAAAAAGGAGCACGGAGACCCTGACAGATCGCACCCAAGTGGGCTTTTGTAAATTTTGTAGGTGTTAAGCGACTTAAATGTATGTAATTTTAGCCGTAAGTAGGCAGCAAAATCGAAAAAATGTAAATTTATTGCATATTGGCCAGGACGATGGCACCTTTAACACCATCTATGTAATTAGCATAATTAGTTCAATTTAATGAAGATTCAAATGAGTATCAATTCGAAATTAATTGCCACCACAGTAGAGCCCATAAAAAGTAACACCTACTCTAAGCAAAATGTACTACATACAATGTATTTGTATTTGTTTAACAAGTTTTATTGTAAAGAATATGATAATAATATACCGGATAAAGTAAAATTTAAAGCAACAAATGCAATCAATACTTTAACCTGCACCTTTTTAGTGCCGAGGTGATATGTTCGTGAAATCCTAATAATTGACAAAACGTGATTGTAATTTATCAAATCTTCTGGTGCATTCTTTAAAATCTACTTATTGCTTTGAGTCAAGTATTGATGTCCTGTGGTGGCCCACAGCTCGTCCACATCCTGGAGGTTTTCGCGCCAGAGCTTCTGCAACAGGGTCCATCCCCGTTCCTGGGTAACCAGCAGATAGTCATTGGTAGGATGCAGGGTGTGGGTATAGAGACCCATGACCAGGCTCTGAACGAGGCGTGCTGCCACGCAGTATTTGATGTGACCCAAGTCAGAGCTGCTTATGGGATTAATACAGTTGTAACCGGCCAAAAAAAATCCGCCGGTGGCCAAGTCTTTGGCCTGCAGGATCATATAGGTGAGGGCGATTCCAATCTCGAAGAGCACCGGCGACTTGCTGGTGTCTCCAAAGTCAATCACCCCCTTGATGTGGTAATCAGATTGATTCGGCAGCTTCTCCACCAGAATGTTCTGTTCGTTGTAGTCCCCATGGATGATCTGGTGCTCGAAAGTGGGAAGCAAGCTCAGGATCTTTGACTCAAACAGATCGATAACCTCCTCACATATCAGTCGACGTTCCGTATCCTTCACTACGTAAAGAAATTGCCTTAGTTCCGGAACGCTCTGCAGCATCCATGTCGTTTTGTGGGTGTCGTAGGCCTCGTGGGTGAAATTCTTCAGGGCTCGATTTAACTTTGCCAGGTACTCTCCGCTGCGGAAGAGCAAATGCTTTGTAGGCGGCGCCTGGTGGAAAATCTCTCCTGGAATAAACTCGAGAAGGCGCACCACATGCGAGTTTCCGTTGAGTCGCTCCACAGAGTAATACTTTCCACTGGCATTTTGTATCGGTCTGGGGCACTTGACACTGTGTTTTCCTTAAAGAGTAAAAAAAGATCTTGATTTTTTCTGTCCTTTAAATTAAATCATTAAGTTTACCCAAAAAAAGGAGCAGTTGATTCTGGGCGTCCACAAAGTTCTCTTTCTTGGAGTCCAAAGAGTTCAGGATCTTCAGCACGTAGCCATTAGGACAGTGGGTTACTATCAGGGGGTTTTTTACATTGCTGGAAATGTGTTAATTATTAATTATTTAATATAAACAAATTACACTTTCTACCAACAAAAAAAATTGTTCAGTTTAAAAGTGTTTATAAACTTACAATTAAGTTTAATTAAGTTACAACCTAGTTTAAAGCTAGGTTTTAGCTAATATTAGTACATAATAATATTACTAACCAAATTAAATATTTTAAAACTTTTAACTTCTAAGTTTTGCGGATAATATTCGAAGTGTGACCTCTTATTTGGTAAAGTTTGAGCATCGTACTTCGGTCACACTACTATTCAGCAGAGATTTTTGGCGGTTAAAAGTTGCGACATTGTTTATTAATTTATTTGTGTTTCTTGTTATCCTCTCTCTAACCATGGGCATCACCGGCTTGATCCCCTTCGTGGAGAAAGCGTCTTCCAAGCTGGAGCTGAAAGAGATTCGAGGCGCGACCGTGGCCGTGGACACATACTGCTGGCTTCACAAGGGAGTGTTTGGATGCGCGGACAAGCTAGCCAGGGGCGAGGACACAGATGTGTACGTCCAATACTGCCTGAAGTACGTGCAGATGTTACTGTCATACGACATAAAGCCAATACTGGTCTTCGATGGCCAGCACCTGCCGGCAAAAGCCTTGACCGAGAAACGACGTCGGGAGTCCCGGCAGCAGAGCAAAGAACAAGCTGCTGAGCTTATGAGACGCGGGCGTCATAAGGAGGCGCTATCCTACATGCGAAGGTGCGTGGACGTTACCCACGACATGGCCCTGCGCCTGATCAAGGAGTGTCGGACGCGAAACATCGACTGCATAGTGGCGCCCTACGAAGCGGATGCCCAAATGGCCTGGCTAAACAAGGCGGAAATTGCCCAGTACATTATCACCGAGGACTCGGACCTGACGCTCTTTGGTGCTAAGAAGATCATATTCAAACTGGACCTCAATGGCAACGGTCTGCTGGTAGAGGCTCACAAGCTACATCTGGCCATGGGCTGCCGGGAGGAGAAGTACAACTTTGACAAGTTCCGGCGCATGTGCATCTTGTCTGGCTGCGATTACCTGGACTCGTTACCAGGAATCGGTTTGGCCAAAGCCTGTAAATTTATCCTCAAAACGGAGCAGGACGATATGCGAATTGCATTGAAGAAGATTCCCAGTTACCTAAACATGAAGAATCTGGAGGTGAGTCAAGCAAGGCAAACAGGGGGCAATCCATCACGTAAAGCCGAATATAAATCACAGTGAGTAACATTATATAACAATTATATTTTTGCATTTCGCCATAGGTGGACGACGAGTACATTGAGAACTTTTTGAAAGCAGAGGCCACCTTCAAGCACATGTACATCTACAATCCCCTCGAACGCCGCATGGAACGGCTCTGTGCCTTGGAGGACTTTGCAACAGATGAGCGTTACTGCAGCAATGCTGGAACCTTGCTGGAAGATAAACATCAGGCGTTGCACCTCGCCCTAGGAAACCTAAATCCCTTTTCTCTAAAGCCCTTAGACAGCTGGACACCGGAGAAGTCTGAGCCAACTCCAAAGAATGTAAAGCGGACGAAACACAAGAGCATTTGGCAGGGAGAGTTCCTTAAGGAGAACGTCAAGGTCGAGAAGAAGGACACGTCCTGTGCTTTGTTTTTCAAGAAAGTTGATTTCAACAGCAAAACTATTGACGAGGATGTGGAGGCCAATCAGCGTTTGGAGGAGGCAAAGCAGACGGAGGCTCAAGTCTTTACAATGTACAATTTCAGATCGAAAAGAAGGAGAAGTCCTAGTCGTGCAGAGTCTCTTAATACGCAGCGCACGCCTCCACAGTCGCCAGTGCATAAGAGTCGCCATAATCCTTTTGCCAAGGACCGATCGGGGTTAGATGCTCTTCAGAAATCGCCTGCAGTATGTGAGAATAGCTCTTTATTACGTTTGCTGAGTCCGAAAAAGGTAAGTCCTTTGCACGGTGAAGCAGGCGAGTCGAGGGTTAGCTCCCTCAAAAGGACAATTTTTTCCAAGGAGCAGGTGGAGGTGCGCAGTCGATTTTTCGCATCGCAACAAAGCAACACAAAGGAGCCAGAGGAGCTGCTAAATGACAATATCAGCCAAAAAAGATTAAGGTTGCAGAAGCAAGAAAGGGTAGTTGAGGATGAGTATCGACTTCCCAGCAGAAACTCACATGAAAGTGAGATAGAATCAAAACCGGCCATTTCCTTGGTGGAGACTGAAGAACCAACTTTGGATTCATTTGCTCCAGAAGGAATTTCAGACAGCAATAACGCCCCATTACGTATTAAATCCCTGGAATTGCTTATTTACAATGGAAGGGAATCAATAGAAAAAGAGGATATTATATTGCTTTCCGACGAGAGCTGTAGTTCCCAGCTGACCCCATCAACCTCGACCACAAACTCCTCCATCTCAAGCTCCTCTTTTCCGGCTGCTGGAAAAAGAAGAATCGGACTGAGCAAGCAAACATCCACTGCCAAAAAGGGAACCCCCAAGGCCAAAACGAACGGAAAACTGGGTACGGTGAGCCAGAATCAAACTAAGTTAAGCATGTTCGGATTCCAGAAACGCCCTGCGCTAAAATAGTTTCCTACTCATAGACTATAACCTTTTTGTTTATTAGCGTAATCTAATTTATTAAATTGAAGAACTGAACTGATGTACAATCTCCATGAACCTATCAAGCTATCTTGATATGCGCCGTCAAGGTGAACTCGGGGAAACTGCGTCACACTCAGCTGCCGCGCCTAACAACTTTAATTAAATAGGGTATAAATAGATGCCACATTTTCTTGCTAAAGCACTTATCATTTGTTTCTAAGATGCAGATGTCGGGATGCTGCAGTTCTATTTTAAATTCTTTTAATTTGATTGCAAGACTAGAATCGCATTTCTAAAAAATGTATCCTTTTATGGGAGTTGAATACCTTGAGCCTCGTTTTGAATTCGTGGTTTATTTTTTAAGTGTAGGAAACTCATTTTTCTTTGTTGCCATTCTTAAAGATAACTCCCCGGATGTGGAATAAGGGTCAATGAAATACTCCCTGTCTCATCTTACCTATCCTCCTTGACGAAAAAGTTTCGATCATCGTAGGCGATTATTTCCTTCACTTCGCTGATTGTGATCCCATAGAGCCGTCGCAACAGGCTCTCCACATCCTCGGACTCCACCTTGGGCTTAACATCCGATCCTGGCTTGAGAAGATCGCTGTCCCCGGTTTGAGGTTGTTCAGCTGTGCCGTTGCCATTCGAGGATGCCTGACTGTTCTCCTTGTTGAGCTTTTCGGCTCCATCGTATTCATGATTCAGGGTGTATGACTTTTTGGACATGTTTGTCAGCTCCACATTGTTCCACTGCTCCATTTTGGGTGGCTCTATCGGAGACGCAAAAAGCCGAGTGCAAACAAAACTTAATTAGAAGACGAATTCGAGGCGACGGGTAAAATGTTTTCGGCGGCGCGTTCTCCAGCGAAATGAATTGTGTTTCAGCTCAGAGGCTCAATTGAAACGAGTTCGTCGACGTCTTGTCTTGTCCATATCTTATTCGCCAGTGTGTGCGCATTAAAGTACAGTGAAGCCATGATAAAATGAACTGAAGAGGGGTGCCCCCAAGATCCTAACAATTCCATGGAATCTCCTTGTCTGGTTTTTATTTATTTATTTATAAGTAATGATCGAATTTTGTCCCAACGAGAGTCTACTGTACAAATGTGTTGTTTGATTCTGTCGCGTGAGATCTGTGGGTGTGTGGGTGCTTGTGGGAGCCTCTGTCGCCACTTGCAGTGTTAATTTGGTTATTTGCTTAATTTCTTAAAGCCCTGTTTGTATTTTGATTGCGACTAGGGTGCTGCACCGGCACCACCGGTTAAATTTTTACTTTATTTTCTCTTGGCCTTATCTGGGGGGCCGCAGTGGTTGTTGCCCAACCGATCGTGATGGACTTTATTAACGCTTCATAGCTTTGGAATTCATCAATAATAGTTAAGACTGATTACTAAAACTAACAGTGGGCCGGGGACAGATAGGCATCAGCGGCATAAATCCACCAGTCAATGGAAAGATTTGGAAAAGTTTGAAGATAAACCTCTACTCCTCGAGAGAAATGCGATAATTAGCGGGCGTAAATGTCTGAGAAACCTCCCAATCAAAAACTGATAGTTGGCCTTGACTCAATTGCAGTTTATTGCTCATACGCAGTGGTGTACGTAACTACGGCTCACCCACACCACCACCTGGTGGGGCACACACACGCCCAGGGGAGGCAATTAAAAGCCAAATACGACTACGGGACACGCAAATATGTTCAGCTGACTGCCGCTGCTAATCAAGCACTTAAACAAACCGCATCAAAATCGTTACATCTAAAATAAAAAAACCCCGCTTTATTTACCTTTTTGCACCTGTGGATGCACCTGAGTCGGCAACTAAATAAAAACGATACAAAACACTTGAAAAATCTCACAGACTCGACCACTGCTTTTAAGGCTATCACATCACTTGGACGGCTAGTTATGTAAACCAATTAAACTTAGTAACTAACTTTGCTAAGAACGCTACAGCGCCATGAAAACAATAACCCAAATGAACACATTCAAAAATTCAAAGCAATGTAAAGGTGCGCCGACAAGCGAATGGAAATTTTGATCAG
This sequence comes from Drosophila varians, assembly GCA_018150405.1. Classification (NCBI taxonomy): domain Eukaryota; kingdom Metazoa; phylum Arthropoda; class Insecta; order Diptera; family Drosophilidae; genus Drosophila; species Drosophila varians. Next base: position 6,618,377 of record JAECWK010000125.1, read on the forward strand.
CTGATGGCTTACCTGGAATTATTGCCAGGTGAATGGAAATTTGTGGCATTATCCAGCACCAGCCTGGAAAGGTGGCTAATTTGAATTTATATCTGTACAATTAGTAAGTCATTTTAATAAATACAATTATATACTTTTTGATTGTATATCCGTTTTGGAAAAATAACTGGGAAATTTATTGATACGAATCGAAGATAAGTTTTTTAGATTACTTGTTGCTGCGAATTTCCTTGATAAGAAAAAGCCAGGCGAATTCTCTCAAACAAACTACACATTTGAGTTCGTTCAAATATAAACCAAAACTAAAAAAAAAACAAACCCATACATTAGTTAAAAAAAAGGCTAAAAATCATGGAACTGGTAGTTTTAAATCGTGTGGAGGAGATAAATAAACGGCGCACTATGAGCATTATAAGCGGGAATTCATACGACGTTACGTACATTCCCTTGGAAAAGGATGAAAGGGATGTAAGTTCACCCACACCTGGTGTGAGCTTGACGGACTTTTCCATAGAGTTCCCGCTGAAAGAGCACACTGACCCGTCGCTGTGCCGGGATGCCTTTCTCAAGCAAATTATGGAAGATCACAATAGGTTGAGTGCGTTGGTACGGCTTTCAGAGATGAAATCGAAATGGTCCCAGGAGGTTAACAGTCAGCCGTTGCTGGTGTCCAGGCTTAGTTCCAGGAATCCCGTCGAGGGTCTGACCATGCAGCAGCTGGTCAAGCAACGCCAGAGTACTTTGAAGCGCAGGACGACACAGGAGCTCGATAGAATCGGCGGGCGCGCTACGACGATGATGGAGATTGCTTTAGAGTGCCAGAAGGCCTCGATGGACTATCTTTTGATGCTCCTGTTTAAGCAGCTGAGCCTCTTTTCCAATCCACTGCCGGGCAGGCTCGAAGAGGTGCCCTTCAAGCTATTTCGCTGGTCGTTGGAATACTTCGAGGCACGCCTGAACGTCAACCAGCTTTACCTCGACGTAATCCAACGGGAGCGGACGAAGGAAGATCTCGACTGCCTCAAGTTCCGAACGGATCTCAACGAGATTGCCCACTACGCGTCAGAAATCCTGGAGCAATTCCATCGAAAGGAAAATCTTTGCGAAGGCGTTGTTACTGATCTGCGGTAAGTTTTTATTCTTGATATGTAGTTTTCATTGACAACTTGATACCAATCCCTTTTCGCAGTAATGCTCGTTACAATACGAAAGCTCCTTGGGTTGCCAGCCTTCAATTTAGTGAAGCCTCTCTTACTTCCTTGCCGGCTACCAGCTATGCCCACTTGGCTTGCAGCAACTTCAAGATCCAGAACCTTCATAAGGCAATAGTGGAGCGGGTCGAGGAAGCATCCAGTGAGTGGTTCCAAGCTAGTGTTGGGACAATATCTCCAATTTTTGTTTCCATAATTTACAGATCATGATCCCATCGAGGAGCGGTACCACGTGGACTGGGTCAGGAGCTGTACTGACCAGCGGCTCATGCGTCTGGATAATAAGGAGGAGGCGCTAAATGCGATACTGACAAAACTGCAGGAGACGGCCAGCAGCGACGTTGCCGTGCAGCACAACTCGGAGGTAATGTACCAGCACCTGGTGGAGAAGCTGAAGCTCCAAATAAACCAGTGGCAGACGCGCTACGACCTAGATCTGGAGCAAATGGAACTCAACTGCAGTGTCTCCAAAAGCCGGCTTCAAAGGCTGAGGGACGACATTGCCTTCTACAAGGAGCAGGAGAAAATGTACGTCAGACGTATTGCCGAGGAGCGCGAGAAGATGGTGGAGGAGGTAAGTGGTTCTAGTGCCAAATGAAGTCTGTTCCTCACACTATTTTTTTTCTGCAGGCCAATAGAAACCCTGAGCCGCCCGCTGCCAGAAGGCCCTCCAAATTGACTCGCAAGAGGAAGTCCTTGCGAGCTTAGAGTTTTTTAAGGTGGTAGAATACATTTTGGGAAAACGAAGATCAAATAAAGTTAATATTGTATAAGTAATGTTTTTTAATCATTTTTTAATCATTTCGGTTTTGAAGACGTTTTGAAAAAATCAAAGGGGAGTTAAGCTTCAAAATTAAACCGATCAACAAATCACACAAAAAACAAAAAAATATATATAAATAAAAAAATATAAATAAAAAAAAGTTTAGAAGTTTAAGCAATGGACTTTTCAAAGCTGCAAGAAGAATTTTACAAAGAGGTGTCGAAGAGGGATACTTTGGAGCGGAGGAGTACAATGGAGAGAAGGGATACTTTGGAGCGGAGGAGTACAATGGAGAGAAGGGGTACAATGGAGAGAAGGGTTACCCCGAAAGTGGAGCCGCAAAGGGAGGAGAACGTGGTGGAAAAAGAAGAGGAATCGATGGAGGAAACGATGCCGGATCAAAGCTGGCAGTCCAGCGAAGATGAAAAAATGCACCAGGAGGAGGACATAGGGGACGAGACGCAAAGATCGTCGACCTCCGACCCCACGCAAATCAAGTTTCCGTTGCCTGAACACAAGGACCCGTCCATATGCCGCGACGAGTTCATTAAAAACCTCCTGGATGAGCACGAGGAGAACATATCATCCGTGAAGCGATGTACGGTTGGTTCCGTGAGAGGATCTCAAGTTCTTAATCCGCAAGCTACCTTAGCTTGGGGTGGCACATCAAACCCGGAGGCGTTGATACTGACGGGACTGAGGAAGTTTCGGTCGTCTCTCTTCCGGACTGGATTGCCGATCAAGCGGTCCACCACCCTGTCGGGATTTAGGTCCGCGTCAGGGCGCAGTATGCTGATAACACATCTGAACCGCGAGGTCCAGAGGGCGGCTATTGAATTCCTGTCGGTGCGGGTGCTCAAGCAGTTGCGGCTTTTTACGAGTCCTTGGCCGGGCGAGATCAAGGACATTCCGTACTTCTTGTTCCACTGGTCATTGGAGTACTTCGAGGCACGTCTGGACATAAACCAGCTGTACCTCGACGTGATCCAACGGGAGCGGACGAAGGAGGACCTCGACTGCGTGAAGTTCCGCACGGACCTCTCCGAGATCTCGAATCTCATCTATGACATTCGAGACGAGTTTGTCCAGGGCAGGAATATGTGCGGTCATTTGTTTACCATTTTGCGGTGAGGTGGCCGAAAGGACTTCTCCGTTAAGTGATTTAACTCCTGTCTTTTTTAGCAACTCGATGTACCATAGGAATGCGCCCTGGATAGAGGGGGTGAAGGAGAAGTTTAAGGAGCGGGAGCAGCTGAGCCGTCATAAGATAGTACAGAAAACCAGTAGCGCCCACTTCATGGACGCCCGAGAAACTATGGTGCTAGACCGTTTCGAAAATGCTACGAGTAGGGATTCGTTTTCGTCCGTATATTTTCTTAAAAATTTATACAACTTCCAGCTCTTGATCCCATTGAGCTGCGGTACCGAGTCAACTGGCTCAACAGCTGCATGGAGCAGCAGCTCTACCGCTGTCAGATGCGTGAGGACGCCCTGCAGAAGGAATTGGATGACCTCACCCAAAAAATGGACTCGGACAACATGGTGGAGCAGCAAATGGAGTTCATGTACGTTCATGAGATTGACAAGACCAAGCATTTGATCAAGGAGTGGACGGTGCGGTACGATAACGATCTGGAGAACGCGGAGGTGGCCGTGCAGGTGACCAGGCTGGCTTTGCAGAAATACAAGGACGATATGAAGTTCTACCAGGAGCAGGAGGGCATGTTCCGGCGGAGGATTGCGGAGGAACGAGAGCTCATGGCGAAGGAGAAGAATATTCGTCAGGAAAAGCAGGTGGGTCTCTACTGTCCATAATGATAGTCCTTAAAAATTTAATATATTTCCTTTAAGGATAAGGCCAAACAGCAAGTTCTGGAAGTGGCCGCGGCGGTGAAGGCCATCGAGGCTGTCTATAAGCCACCAGCCCCCAAGAAAACCAAAAAGAAACCAGCCAAATTCTAAAGCTCATCAATATTTGGCAAATTTATTTATGTTGGCAACCCAAACAATCCCAATTGGTTAGTTCGGGGCATGAACTTAGCCCCAAAAGGGTTGTTCCAGGCCTTCAAAGTCACTGTCGAAGCCATCGAGATCAGACAGGAGTGGGTGGCGTGGGAGTAGCACCAAAACTTAGGTCAAACATTTACCTTTATTGCTTCTGGCGGAGACAAATGAAATTACTGGGCCCCCTTTCGTCCTTTCGAGGAATTGCCGTTTTGGGAAATCGAATTATAGTAACCCGTAGTAACCTGGTCCCCCCCCAATTGAGGGAATTAAAATACGGAGTGCATAGTTATTTTATGCGCCGTGGCAACACATCGCTTCGTCCTGGATTGTTGCCTGGTTGGTGGGAATCTATTTACGCTTAGAAAATAAGGAATAGAAATTTTCCAGCGCCAGCCAGAGGCGGATCGGATCCTCTCGGAATGCCGGCCAATCTGCGACCCGCGACCAATGGCAATACCTTGGACGATTGGAAGGTGTTTGAGGTGTTGTGTGGCCCAGAGAACGACTCCAAAACCAGAACCAAACCGGAAATGTCGCCACCATTTAGGCCAACGTTTCCATCTTGCCAGGTAAGTGCCTTGTCTGTCGCCAAGGAGTTATCCATCAGTCCAAAATTAGCTTGCGGAAATCGTGTGCCAAATGGCCATATAGAAGGGGACGGGTGGCACAGACATCATATCAGGCTAGATTTATGGGAATTCGCAATTGAATAACGACTTTAGTTCGCTGGCTTTTATGTTTTTCAAATTTATGCGGTTGTTAGGGGAACTAATGGTTATTCCTGGGGGGATTTGCATAAAATTGGATGAGTTACAGTGGGTGTGATTGCATCAGAGTTTTGGAAAAGGGTGCATAATTAGGGGTCCAGCAACGGGTGTCCCATTTGTGGGCAATTCTTGTTAATAAATGGTAGAAATATTTTTGAAAAAATGCTAACCATATCCTGCCAACTGCATAATTAACTTGGCCAAGCTTATCGAACGTTTAGCACATTCCCTGTTTCGACTCGGCCCCTTCCAAAGTGCAGACAATTGGCCAAAAGTTGCACACCTCATTTTCCGTTTCCGGCCAGCGCAGGTAGCTTCCACCGTCACGTAACCCAGCCCCCAGGACCCATCCCCTTTTAGGATCCGCAGTCGCGTGTGCGTGAGTCCGTTCCGTTGTGGATATTGCATCGGATACTTCTAGCACTTGGCGCCATGTGAATGACCCAAATAACCCAAACAAACTGGAAACTTTTCCGAACGTGTAAACGTGGCTAAAATGGAGTAGCTCCTGCTCGGCTCCCTGCCCACTGCCCCCTGCCATTGAGCTCGTTTTCACTTGGAGCATAAATTCTAGCCTTGTGTGATGTTATGTTGAGGTAAATTCCTCGGTGCCATGCATGGGTCTCCCTCTGGTTTCTCAGTTGTCAGGCAGGTTGTTTGTTAGCCTCCCAGGCGAACCCGAGCTTAGTCCTTCGAAGGCTCTGGTTGAGCACGGTTGTTTCGTCTCTGGTTTCTGGAGTGGCTTTGGAGCTTGAAAAATGCCCAGTGATAATCATTTGCATCACCACCACTTGGGACACAGTGGTGGGCTCTCCCCACATCATCATCATTTGGTAGGGATTTGCCAGGATTCTTTTTAAAAAGCTAAAAAAAATAGAACCAAAAAACTATTCAATCCTTTTCTTAGTTGGATGCATCCTGTGGCACTGCGGGAATCTCTGTAACCGAGCACCATCATGGTCTGGACATCACCACCACATTGCGGAGCGAACTGGCTGCCTTGTCTTACAAAAAGGAAAGATTGACAGGAGAAGTAAGAAACTATAAGCTTTAAATGTCCAAAAATAAGAAATGTTTAATCCAACAGCTCGCGGAAACTCGGACAGCTTTGTGCAGCAAGGATGCGGACATCGAGAACCTTCGTTCACAGGCCGCCAGGCAAACGGCGCTCATTGGATCCCTTCAGAGTCGCCTCCAAAACGCGGAGAGCCGGGAGCAGGCGGTCCAGGCCAGGTGCGATTCCACCATTCAGACTGTGCAGCGGGAGAAGCGCAGCTCCGACGAGAGGAACAAGGAGCTGATCTGCAAGATCCAGCACCTGGAGACGCATGTGGCCAGCGAGGAGTCCCAAAAGGAGCAGGCTCAGGCCCAACTACACGACCTCCTGCGGCGCCTCAGCATCAGTCTGGGACTGGGGGTGGATGTGTGCGATGGCGGCCAGAAGAGCGTCCATGCCACGCCCGAGTGCATTGTGTCGCGGGCCGAGGAGGTAATGGTGGAGCTGCAGCGGGCCAAGGCCAAGGTCAGCTCCACCTGCGACACCCTCAGCTCCTGCGAGAACGAGCTGCTCAACCTTAAGTCCTTGGCCAACATCGAGAAGCAGCGTCTAACTGCCCAACTGGATGGCGCCGGGAACCACAACCACGAGCTCGAGGGACGATGCCGGCAGTACGAACGGGACCTCCAGATCCAGAGGGATCGCCTCACAGAGTCCGAGATCAACGGGGAGAAGCTTAAGGAGGAGCTACGCGGCTTCGAGTCGCGCTGTCACCGACTGCAGAACAACCTGGACAGGATTCAGGGCGACCGACTGCAGTTCTTGAGGGGACTAAGCAACTTGCTCAACGTTCCCGAGCCTTGCGAGACCCTCATTAAGGAGAAGCTAAGGGAGACACTGGCGGAGAACCAGGCTATGCAAGCGGTGAGTTCTGTTTTTGAGTAATGAGACTAGTATCTGTGTATCTGAAGGATATTAGAATATCCTATTTATGAATTATTTTTTATTCCTCGCCCCCAGCAAATGCACTCGCTCCGGGACCAGCTGACCTCGGAGCACGAAAAGCTGAAGGAGACCCAGCAGTCCACCGAGTGCCGCCTTCGCTCCGGCGAGGCCCAAAAGTGCGAGCTGTCGGAGCGACTGGAGAAGTGTCACGCCGAGATCCACACGCTTCGAAAGGATCACATGGGCCTGGCGGAGTTCCTGCAGCGTCTGGCCACAGCCATGAACTGGAGCGAGTGCTCCGCCCCGCCGGCCTTGGGTGCGGACACCAACTTGATGGCCGAGAATCTGCTGGAAAGGGCCGAAAGGATGACAGCCCATTGCGAGCACGAGGTGTCCCATCACCACCACCACCACCATTCGCCGGAGAAGGGCTGCTGCGACCACGGACATCATGGGCAGGGAAAGCTGCGGCGGGAAAGGTCCTGTCACGACATCCCGCTGAAGGAAAGCAGCAGCGTATACAATCTGCAGCGCCGAGTGCGGGTGCTTAGGGAGCAGGTGCAGCGCCGGGACCTCCACTTGGAGCTGCTCCGACGTAAGTTGGCCATTATCGAGGACGGGGCCCGGGGCAAGTGCATGCTTCAGGGCGAGCGGGACGACGCAGTGTGCCGAGCCAAGAAGGCGGCCAAGCAGGTGGATAAGCTGAGCGCCCAGCTGGCCGATGCTCGGTCCCAGATCGCCGAGGTGAAGGCCCAGCTTGCTGAGGCGGTGGAGTACAAGATCACCTCACTGGAAAGGGCGCGCAAAATCGATGAACTGACCACACAAATGTGCGACCTAGAGGACGAGAAGACCCGACTGCTCTCCCAGCTGAATGCCATGAAGGAGCGCTTGAAGTCCTCCTGCGAGTCCAACCAGAATCGGAGGTGCCGCGATGAGGCGCTGATAAATGTGAGTAGAAGTCCTTTTGGCTTAGGAAATATAAAATTTTGTATCCATTCCCAATGTAGTCGATGCGGGACGACGTGAACCGCCTGAGCTCCCAGCTCTCGGATGCCAACCAGCGCCTGTCCCACCTGCAATCCTTCCGCACCTCGGTGGCCAGGACTCTCCACCTGCGGGATCTGCCGGAAACCGATTTGCTGCATCGCCTCCAGGCCCTGTGCTCGGCTCATCAGGAGTTCACGCTGCTGTCGAAGCGTTACGAGGCGGCTTCTCCCGTGGGAGATCATCCGTGTCCGAGGTATGATGACCCCATCCCCCCCACCGCCCACTGCCGACCGCCCAGGGAGCTGAGTCCCCCGTCCTTCCACCACAAGACGACGACACATCATCCGGCGGAGCATCACCACGGGTCGAACAGCCACATACACAGCCACAGTGGCCACTCACATGGCCATGGGCACGGATCGCACGCGGCCAGGCGCCAGCGTAGCAAGAGCCGGGACAAGCGGCTCCACGATGAGTGCTTCGACTCGGATGTGCACCGATTGCACCACGGCTGCAAAGAGGAGCTGCTGGCCACCGGATCAGAGGATGACTTTGACTTTAAAAGCAAATACTGCTAGGAGACACTGACAACCAAACCCAACCGCTATGCATTTATATATTTTCCGAATAAATCGCTAACCAGAGTTTTTTGTAGCTACCGGACTTCGGTGGACTCTTCCAAGTTTTTGTTGGGCGGGTAGGGATAGGAGGGAAAGGCTTCCTCCTCCGTGCAATCCCTGCTGGCGCCGCACGTCCAACAGCACTCCGGAAACTTGAGCAGCGTGTCCATGGCCTTGTCGTCCTGGCAGCCACTGCTGGGCAGAGTGCGAGGGCAACTGGAAAGGGTTGGATTAGAAAGGATCATGGGTGGTGAAGAGTATCCTTACTAGTAGACATAGGCGAGTCCTTCGGCGTTCATGCAGATGGTAATGCCGCAGGTGTTGGGGTCGTTGACCTCCTCCCCTGGCTGGAGGGCAAAGATGTCGTACTTTTTCTTTTTGCCAACCCGGACATGAACCGGATAGCACTGTCCGGGGAATTCTAGATGGGGATTAACCTTTCATCGAAGAGATTTTGATGGGAGACCATCAAATAAAAAAAAAAAAAATTTAAGAAACCAAATTTATTAAAAAAAAAAATAGAAAAATCAAAGCAGTAGCTAAAGTATTTTATGTTCTGTTTGGAAAGACTGATGGAACGGCACTCAGAAAACCCCCTTTTATATAAAAAAAAAAATTTTTTTCAAAAAATTTTTTCAAAAACCCATTTTAAAAAAAAAAAAAAATCTATCATCGTTGTAGTTGTCTTCTGGTGTTGTTATTATTTTTAACGATTTAAATTTTTTTAATAATTAACATGTAAAGTCATAGAGTTTCTGAGAACGAAGAGCTCACACTGGCCGCGTCATAAAATTGTAATCTTGGGAAAGGCCGCAGTAGTATACTGAAAAAAATTGTCTTTTATTTTTGAAGAAATAAAAATAATAGAGATTAAGAAACTGCATTGTTCCCTGCTTTGGAAAAGACTGATGGAACGGCATCAGAAAAACCCTCCTGTTTATATTGAAAGTATAGATTTCTTTTCCAAACAAGCATTCTTTCCTTACAAAATCCTCATTACTTTTTAACCCAAACAAACCTATAGAAGTATCAAAATTATTTTCCTAATAATCCTACTTGTTTCCGTTGTAATTGTCTTCTGGTATGTGATGTTCCATTATTTTTTTAAACAGATTTCAAATGGTGTTGATTGCGTTAAATTCATGTAATAATGTAAGATGTAAAGTCGTGTAACGGGTTTCTGTGTAACATGTAAAGTAAGCTTTCAAAACTGGCCGCGTCATAACGAGGCGCTGTTAAATTGTAATCTTGGGAAAGGCCACGACACTAGTATACTGAAAAAAAAACTTCTGACTTCATTTTATTTTTGAAGAAACTACAAAATAATAGCTACAATACAGCAGGTGAAATTATGCAAATGGGAAATGTGCGAAGAGCATCGGAAAACTGTCGAATAAATCAGAAATGGACGGCTACCTGCCACTGCAACCAGTTTTTCCGGCCAAGTTCGAGCCCAGGGCGGCGGTGGCGCCTGGAAACGAGCAATTAATCAAGAGTTCAGTAAACGCTTTTAATGCAAAAACCGGGGAGCAGTCCACGTCAATCAAGATGCGTATTTTTGCATGTTCGGAATTACACAACACGTGAGGTGGGAGAGGTGGGTTGCCCCATCCGTGCCCCATCTCGCAGAGACCTGCCAGAGACACCGCAGACGACACCCGGAGCAATGAACTTGGACTGCCGCGATCGTCGTCTTGCCTGGCTTCCCTCCGGAATTGGAAAAGTTCCTTATGCTTCAGAGAGAGAAAAATATATAGATTGTCGTTTTAATGGGGCCCCTGATCTTTAAATGATAATGGGGATTATTTTTGCAGTGTAGGTATCTGCAGAAAACTTGTTCCAGGGTAACTGCCACATGTGGGCCTGGGTCGTCCCCTTTGGTTCTGGTGGATCTTGCCACATGAGCCGGGCATATGAGTTTGTAGCAGCAGGGAGTCCATTTCGCTTTGGCTTGCCAACAGGTTTGGCTCTTTGATCAGCACATCCAGTCTCCCCCGACTTTTGATCTTTCTTGGGTGTCGGGAGTCGGGAGTGGGAGTGGGAAGAGTCGGAGGAGATGCGGCCATTAGAGCCGCAGTCACTCAGGTGTGGCGAGAAGCCAGACTGGAGGAGATAGGGTCTAGCCCATAATTAATATGGTTGGGAATTTTGATTTAACACTTTACGCCTCGCGTCTAGATATTTTAAATGAATCTCAGGGATAACTTTTTCCCTCAGGCCTTTTCTCTCGAAAAGCAGGACTAGCCCGCGGGAATGCAAGCCCTTTTGACCAAAAAGTAAAACTCAACTGTATGGAAATGGGGACAAGTTTAAGTCAGAAAAGCCAACACGGTGGGGGCCAGAACGAATGCATGTGTCCAAGGGCCAAGGGGCTGAATGGGTCGGGAAGGTCACCAGGGGCCTTTGGTGTCACACGAAATTGTTTACAAATACAGAACACGCGTTGAAAAGCTTTGGATTCAACGCCTTACCTTCGCCTTTCCTTTTGAGATTAAATGATTTTTCTTATTTTTCGAGCACAAAAGCTTCAGTGGCAGCATCATCATCATCATCATCTGTTGGGGCCTGACTGGCATCTGAGATGGGCTTGCATTGACATTTCTGGCCCACACTCCTCCTCCGCCGAGATTTGTGGAAGCCACAAGCTTCCGCTTATTGTTTGTTGGCAACAATTAAGCCGCACTTTTGCGCCACTCGACTAAAATAATCAAAATGTTTGCGGCTCGCCCAGCCACCCACAATCCTCCACATATCGAAGGTATTTTATTTCCAGTGCATGTGTGTGTGTGTGTGTGTGGGATGGAGCATTGCAGTTTTTGAATTTTCCACAAAGTCTGAAATGAATTTGCATGTTTTGCAGGGATCAGTAATCCGGTGAACAGGAATCATGGGGATTCCCATACCATTAGCCCGCTTGCTCCGGAATCCGTATACGGACAATGGAAGCTGCTGCTCTTCCCCTCATAAAATGCTGGATTTTTGGGGCTTAGCAAGTTTTTGATTAAAACGCTCCAGCTTTTGATTGGTTTTGCTAGAGTGGAAAATGAATTGGATGAAATAATCTACAGAAGCCAAATAGTATTTAATAAGAGTTAGAAGGTGGGGTTACTGAACCCTTTTATAAACGACTCCATTGACCCATAAAGCCAGACATCTCACCCACTAGACCCATTTCCCTGCCATTGTTTCGGACTCTTCTGCGATTAATCAAGGTCGCGAGCTAATTAGTCTTGCTGCACTGGGAATTCGAGGGAAAACAATTGCCATGGCATTGCATCAGGGAGCTGGCTGGTGGCCGACTGGAGCTGTTGGTTGATGGTTTCTGTTGGCCAAGTCAGCATAACTGAACATTATTCAACGCGACGGGCAAAATAGTTGATTTTAATTGTCGAGCATGAAATAATAAATGTGCGCCATAATATCATTAAATGCAAAACAATAAAACAAAAGCGGCCATAAAACGCAAGCCAGGCGGCAGCAAGAGATTGTGTCTGCCACTCGATGTGTCTTAATTAGCATAAATGTGCATCGGTGTGGCCACTGGCGGCGACTCCTGCCGGTTTATGCAACTGACCGAAAGTGGAATCCAGTGTCACTCGAGAGCACCGCAATAACATTAATATAGCTGGCAGCGGTCAATCAGAATCAGAGCCAGACACTCCCGTTTGGGTTCATCTCTCTCTCCTTCTGGTACTTCCCCCAGATCCCCCATATCCGTCAGATTCCTCCGTTCCAAGCACATTATTATGCGGGTACACTTCTCCCGCCGTAATGGCTTAAATTGTGATTGTAATTGGTGGAGCACTCGATGGTAAATAATTGAGTCGATGGTGGCCAAGTGATTGCCAGTCCAATATGTCCCGAAAGAGTCGGGATGAAAACATAAATTAACAGAATCGATATATTTTCTCTCAGCTTTATTTGATTTTTCGCTTGAATCGGCGCTCAGACAAAACAAAAGTTCAGAGACATAGTACAAAGTGGTTATATAATGCTTAGAGCTACACATATAATATATAGATAGGTTCAATATATAGCGTATATCCATTATATAATATGATAGATTTCAAAAAACAGTTTCTCGAAACAAGCACGACAAGCTTTACTCGATCGATCGACATCGGGACTAAATATATATTATATATCTTTATGTATTCATAATTATGGTTAGTGTTCGATATTAGAAAAGGGTTTATACTCGTACTTCCTTAATACATAATAACTATGAAGGGCTCTCCGCAATTCTTCTAACTTTTGTGGCTTACAAAACGTATTTTTATTTTATCAAATCGGCTTGTCAGTTTTTCCTCATCTAAAAATTATGACGCCTAAATCGTATCACAGATAAATGTGCCGCTTCCGCACATCGGCCTATAACAAAACTATAACCTACATATATTTGCTGGATTTCTTTCAGTGTGCAGAGGGCGGAGGGTTCGAAGGTCGAGGGGGATGCCCGGCTCAGTTCTGCCACCAGAGGGCGCTCGTGTTCCAGATCCACGCGCCCGACCCTACTCAACGATGCTGCTGGGGATTGGGCGGCCCGAAGGCCTGCATGCTGTAGTACCTCTCCGAATCCTCCTTCACCACACTGGTCACGTGGTGAAACTGGCACGGGTGCGATATCTGCGACTTCGGCGGCAGTGGGGCCGGCTTGGCCCGCTTCTGCTTCTTCTGCTTGCGACTGCCCCCGGATACGGTCAGAGCAATGTTCTCCGGGTCACTGACCAGCCGCTCCACGTGCTGCCACAGCTCGCGGGCCGCGTCCGTTGAGTCGAAGCTGAAGCCGATCATCTGCTGGTGGTTGCTCGACAGGCACATGGTGTGGAACGAGGGTCCGGCGATCCGGTAGTTGGACAGGTTGTCGATCCGGTCCGACCACAAGGCGAAGCACGAGCCGCGCTCGGCCAGCACCAGGGTCACTCGCGGTATGGCCCTGGACCGTGAGTTGCCCTTGTCGTGTAGAATCACCGGGATGCCGGTAAAGACCAGGCGCCAGTCGCCGTCGTTGCCGGTGCCCTCGTAGAGATTGGCCAGGGCGCCGCTGACGAAGATCTCGGTGCCCAGGCCGCCGAAGAAGCTCTCCACCTGGCCGCGCTCGTAGTCGGAGAGGTTGGTGTTGCTCGTGGTGTCCGTGCTGATGGTGTCCGCGTCAATGTCCGAGGCGTTGTATAGCGAGGTGGTGCCGTGGGCACTGCTCCTCTGGGCCGAGGAGTGCGAGTGGGCCGACCAGTCCGCGTGCAGGATCAGCTCCTCCCGCGGCTCCGAGGAGGAGCCGGTGCCCTCGCTGGACTCCGACGGCGGCGCCGAGTCACTCACGGATCCCAGCCGGCGGCGTGTCTGCTGCAGTTGGTGTGACATCTGGAAAATGCAATAAAAAAGGGGAAGAGTGCTAAATTAGATTTCTGTGGCAAAAGCTTTTCGCTGCGGTTTCGCTTCCACTGGAGTTAATGCAATTCCCTTTGCCACTCGTCGGCACCTCGCAAAACTTGGCAACCGAAAACCAACAAAAAGAGTCTTTAGGAAATATTTTGGAGGATGGGGTCGAATGAAGGATTACCCTTTTTTTAAAAGACTTAATTGAAAACTATTTGCAAGAATTAATTTAAAGTTTAGGTTCCAGGTTGTAGATGGATAGAGGATAGTTTTATATTTCATTTATGAAAAGAATGAGAATGATCCAAGATATAGACTTGATTGTTGGTGTTGGTTATCCCTTGGCTTATATACATACAGTAAACGCATAATCTTCGTTCGTTGAATGTATTCCAACCCATCACTTGACAAGTTCGAATATACTCCAGAGTCCCCTTCCTCGAGGGTAAACCTATTGGCAGTCCCGACACCAGGTTAGTTTTCAGTTTGGGGCCCTCTTCACTTTTCCTCCTAATTTGTTATTTACTTTGTTGCATTGCTGCAATTGCTGCCAAGCACCAGAAAAAAATAAAAATAAAAAAAAAAACCCAAAAATGTGTGTACTGTGGTCGCTCTGCTGGAAATTAAACACAATCAATTTCCGCTCCAGAAACTCAAATCGTAAACAACGAATAAAATTCGCATATTTATGCCCACTGAACAATTTGGCAAATTTCATTTACTCATTGTTGATTTGAAATTGTTTAAATAATTATTGACAGGGCGGGTAATTGTTCATCCGGTCAATCGATTAGGAGTCAAGTTTATTGGGGATTTCAAAAGGATTGTGGATGACGCATACACCGTGTGATCCCTGGAACTTCATGGCAAGCTAATCTAACCAGATAAATTGGGGGCGGGAAGCTACCACGAGTAAATAAACAAAAATAGTCTCTAACTAATCCAACTAAAGCAATTAGGATTCCGGCAGAGTGATACATTTGCATACCTCCGTGAAAATCTGCATATCAAAGAGCTCACGTCCTAGCCGAAAAATATCCCAGAAATGTATCACAGGTGGAACTCAAACTGGAACGTGTACTTACTGGCAAAGCGAATGCCTAATGTTCAAATTTTTAGTCAAACACTCAAACTCAAATGGCAGGAAAGTTGGGTCGAGGCACGTGGACATTGGCACGTTTTAATTAGCGCCGCAAATTGCAGGTCACGGCGTAATTAAATTATTTAAATTGCTAATTTTCCGAAACCCGTTGCGGGGGTGGACGTGAAACTTGAAAGCCTGAAAGTGGAAACTGCTAAACGCGGGAACGTGTCCTCCGACTTGTCACCGCCAATAAATAATAATCAACAAATATGTGGAGGGCCCTCCAACAGCGTGGGGGAGGATGTCACGCTTCCTTGGCCCACTTCCAGGAGCCAGGAAACTTTTTCTTGGCAACTTTGTTTGCCGCTCCGGATGGGGAATGGATGCTGCAACATTAACGCGGTTATCTATAATTTACACGCACGCAGGGGAGAGGAGCGGAAAGGACAGGGGAGGAGGCTCCTTAACTGCGGTGATTTCTGGCTCCTGGCAGATGCACATTTATTGTGCTATTACTTTTGCGGTCCTAGCTGTCCTCTGCCCATCCCCGATGGCATCCGGCCCGTCCTCCCCTGAGTGTTTTTTTACGTGTCCTGCCGAAAAAGTTTATAGACACAATGGAGGTCGCACAAATAGCTCTTACTGTGGATATTCCTACTTTTGTACTATTCCAGCGACCGCTGCTGTTGGCAAAGATTAATTGCCTTTCGCTTTGGCTTCTGGTCCCCAGCTCTGAAAACTTGGCAAATATATTTAGTGCCGAGATTTATGTAGCTTCATTACGAGCCTCCCCCTGGGAAGGAGGAGGAGGTGGAGGCTAGGAGGCTAGGAGCTTTGTCTCTGTTTATCGAACGCTTTGGCCAAACAATTAAAAATATTGTCCCTTTTCGCTATCTCCTAGCCCCTGTTGGGGTTACTTTTTATTGTTGGCATGGCAGCCGCCTTCCAAACAAATATAATATGCCTCCCCCTGGCTAGTCCCATCCTTGCATGCCCCAGCTGGCCTTGGGAATATCGAAGTTCAATGTCAGGCTCGGCCGTGCCACGGGGCGTATGCGTAATTTACGACCTCGTGTGTGTATTTTGTCTAATAATCGGAAAAAATCAACATGGGCTTAAATAACAGGCAAAAGGCTTTCTGTTTGGGGTCCTTGGCTATTTAAATATTATTCAGGGAAAAGTTTAAAGCTGTCCATTTAATTTGCGATTTTTCAAAGAGGAAAAAGCATTTGCAGGTCAGGCAAACGCCTCTGTCGACCGCCCCGGGGGATTTTCGAAAAAAACATGTCACAGAATTTCATATTTCACTTTATTTGTGACACTTGACAAATGTTTGAAATTGACAGCTCCAGGCGCAGGCAGGCAGGGATGGGTGGGATTTACCCAAAAATGAGGCTTTAGTGCTCTAGAAGAAACGGTTTCAAATAATAGGTAACGAATTGCTACGCTTGAGAGGAAATCCCACACACAAAACCCTCGATCGTGGGGCAGGTCAGTGGTCACAAAATGCTGGACAAATTGCTGGGCATGTCCAACAATTGAGACCGTTAGGATGGGGGCGTGACTACCTACATAACAACAATGCCTAGTGGGAAAGTAACAGACCCAGTTGGTTGGTTGCCTGGTTGACTTTGGGGCCTTTATGTTAATTTCTGATTCATTTCCAGTTTGTTATTTGATGTGCGTTTTTATGAAAAGCCACTGAAGTGCATCGGAAAAATGGTGCGGACTAAGAGCAAACGTGCTGTGATTTAATTTTGTCTGCTTTCTGTTACGGTGACGGTGAAGGAGACGCAAACGGAGACGGAGACCGTATCGGAGGCAACATGGGGCAAAAATTCAATTAAAATGCACAAAGCCTCTCGTCTCGCCTGACCTCGGCCTTCCTCTGCCTGGCACTGCCCCCCCATCCTGTGCCCCGTTCCCGGGGACAAGCAATTATAGTTGTTGCTGCTCCACTCACGTAAAAAGTGACTCCAAGTTAAATTGAATTTGTTATTAAAACCCAATTTTCGTACAAGCATATTTACACTCTGCATTTTGATGGCCAGATATGTGAGTTCCCGACTCCGGAGGCCCATCAGCTCCAGATTCGAGATTACCAGAACCGTACTTCAATTTATTTCAGACCCGCATCGCGAAATTCCATCAACCTCGTCTAACACATGACAAACGCGGAAATTTTCATAACAACAACCGAATATTTTTTCACATAAACATGCAAATTTCTCACTCAAGCCCGGAATCCACAATCCAGAGCCCAGAACCCAGAACCCAGAACCCTCCTCCTGGTTAGATGCATTCATCTTCCCAATGAGTAATTTGCATGTAAATATATATTTTTCCAGTTTGCCTTTTTAGCATTTGCTCATGAACTTTGCAGTTTGTCAGTCAACAACAAAGCTATTGTATTGTTTAGGGAGAGACTCAAAGGGCCAGGCTAACAATACACTTCCAGAAAAGTCCATATATTAGCGGAATAATTTGTATAAACCAGGCCCTGCGTCTCTCTGCAGCTCTGGGCCACCACGTTTTGATTTATGAAATGGCAACAAAATATTTACGTAACCATTCTGGGGAATTGTATTAGCCAGCTTGGGGAATAATTGAATTTATTTTGTGGGAAATCGACACGTGTCGGGTTAGAATAATAAAAAACAAATGCTCCCAGAGTCGATTGCTGGATGACTTCATATTTGAATGAATCACTTTCGATAAAAAAAAAGTCACAAAACAGCAATGAAATTCATTAATAAAATAAAACCAAAATATATAATACTCTATATGAGCATTAAGCTTTAATAAACTCAACAAAAAAATTATTAAAGAATTGTATAACTCTAAGGGTCTACTCCTTTTCTGGATGTACTCTTCCAGGATGTGTCGAGTCATGGAAAGGCCACTAAAGCGGCGACTTTGCTGACTTGCATGACTTGTGAAAGTTCTGGGCAAGTAAGAAGTGGGAAGTGGGAAACCAGCTGTTGCTGGCAGAATTTGGCAGGAGCTATTGGCATCAGAGAATAATATCGATGTGGCTTTTGGCCAACACTCCATGGAGCTGCGGCAAATTGTGTGGAATAACTTTGTGGAATAGGGGAAACAAATATGCGAGTTCCAATCGAATTCCCACAGGCCATGGCAATTATGTGGGCCAGCAACAAGTGGCGGGGAGTGGGCTGGCCTTTCCTCATTTTCCGCCGCCCTCTCCTCCTGCGGAAAACTGCCTCCGGTGCAGCAGCGATTTGAGTGCATTTTGTGTTTTTTGTGCTACTTTTTTACACAATTTGCATTTTTTTGCGACTTGCAAGGGGCGTGATTAACAAGTTGGAGAGTGACTGCCTTTATCCACTTGGCTAGGCATTGAAATTGACACTTTCGAGGCAGCCTAGCCTGGCCAAAACGATAATTGGCTGGAGTCAGCAAAAAAATGCGTAATTGGCTGGCGATTGTCATGAAAGTCAGCCACCTAACCTGGAACTGTTGCCAAGTAATTCACCATCCCGGAGATGCCAGTAGTCCAGGCTCCAAGCTAGATTATCAGCTCGCGAGATTAGGCGGCTTATCAGCCTGGAAGATGCAGTCTTATCAGGGCCTGGAGAGTGTAAACAAAGCGATAAGGAAACCCCATAACAGCGACTTAATAACTCTAACTAAGCAAGTCATCGGAGCTAAATTTAGACCCAGTATAGAGCCAAGGACCCCCGGGAAACCTGTTGTATAGTCCAGGCACAAAAACTGGCACAGACTCCGATAATAACAGGGTACAGGCCCCGCCGCATAAATTACTAGCAGGAGGAGGACTCCTGGAAAAGAGAGGATCGAGAGCGATAAGGGAAGCCGCAAATGTTCGTATATATTGGAAATATATATACTTATAAGTAGTGATAGAAATGCCCGGCATTTCGGTTTTCGATTTTCGGTTTTTTGTTCGATTTTTGGTGCTTCGAATACTGCTGGGCTTTCAGTTTGTTGGGACGAGATTGACTTGCAGTTGTCAGTTGCCAGACGGGCGGCGAGTCGATCGCGACTTTCGATTTCGTTCGGCCCGGAGGCCGCGGGCATTATCATTCTTTCCACATCACGGAGAAAAATTTTCGACTTGATTAGGTGATTGGGTGATTAGCAGCTATCCAATCACACATTAACTATTGATTTGACAGACTATCAGACACTGGTCAAAAGTAATCTCTCTTTTTTTTTGTGAAAGTCACAACACACTAGTTTCTCTCTGTGCATTACCAAAGTAATTATCTCCTCCGAGTGCAGACGTCCTCAGAATCGTCTTCTTAGGCCCATAATTTCAGTTTCAGTTTCAGTCTTCCAAGACGTGCTGAACCCGCAACATGTGGCTGCTGCTTCCCATCCTCCTCTACTCGGCGGTGTTCCTGTCCGTGCGACACATTTACAGCCACTGGAAGCGCCGGGGATTTCCCTCGGAGCGGGCCGGGATCACATGGACTTTCCTGCGCCAGGCCTATCGCCGGGAATTTCGACACGTGGACGCCATCTGCGAGGCCTACCAGGCAGGCCGGGATCGCCTTCTGGGCATCTACTGTTTCTTCAGGCCGGTGCTACTGGTGCGCAACGTGGAGCTGGCCAAGACGATCCTTCAGCAGGGGCACTTCAATGAGCTCAAGTGGGACTACGTCAAGGGATACCGCAGATTCAACCTCCTGGAGAAGCTGGCCCCCATGTTTGCTGCAAAGAGACTGGCGGATATGTTCGGGCAGGTCCAGAAAGTGGGGGACCATCTGATAGCCCACCTGATGGACAAGGAGCAGGGCCAGCCGGGAGTCCTTGAAGTGGACTTGCAGCACATCCTAAGAGTGTAAGATGAACTCTCTATTTGGCTTCCAATGCTTGAACTTTTGGATTTCCTTTAGGTACTCCATCAACGTCATAGAAAACCTCATCTACGGCCTGGATGTCAACAATTTCGAGCAGAAGGATCACATATTCACCAGCTACCTGAGCCGGGGACAGTCCTCAATACAGTCCTTGTAGGTATCCTGTAGGCATCGCATCCTATATGGCCGCTAATTTGTTTTAAATTTCCAGCACTCTGAGCCGCCTGCCCCAGAAGTCCTCCTTCACCTACCGCCTGAGGGACCTCGTGAAACAAAGCGTGGAGCTGCGGGAGGACCACGGACTGATTCGAAAGGACATACTCCAGCTCCTGGTCAGATTCAGGAACGGCAACGAAGTCGCTGGCGACAAATGGCAAATTGAAATGAATAATGGTAGGATGAGTGGAGTTATCTCATTCATAACTCCCTAAATTATATATTTTTTTCAGATCAGGACAAGTGTCTGTCCATCAAGCGCCTGGCCCAAGTGGCTGAGGATCTGCTAAAGATGTCCGTGGACGCAGTGGCCTCCGTGGCGACCCTCACACTCTTTGAAATCCTGCAGGAGCCACTGATTGTGGAGAAGCTCCAGGCGGAGATCATAGAACTGAGCAACGAAAATGGGCAGCTCAGGTTTGAAGAGCTGGAGGGCCTCAAGTACATGGATATGTGTCTAAAAGGTAAGGATCTCTCAAGTCCTAAATAGAATTATAATATTTACAGAGTTCCCCTTGCAGAGACTGTTCGCAAATACCCTCCAGTGCCCATTATTGAGAGAATCTGCCGGAAGACGTACTCGCTCCCAAACTCAAAGCTCACCATAGACGAGGGCAAGACCCTGATGGTGCCCCTGCTGGCCATTCACAGGGACGAGAGGTATTTCAGCGAGCCCCTGAAGTACAAGCCCCTGAGGTTCCTGCAGGGCAGCGGTTCGGGTCCATGCCCGAAGGAGAACGCCTTCATAGGCTTTGGCATTGGCGGTGCCCAGTGCGTGGGTAAGGATTTTCAATTAAATAATCTAATAAAATTATTTCCTAACACACTTTTCTCTCCCTCCAATTCGTAGGTCAAAACTTTGCCAAGTTGATAATCAAAGTGGCGCTAATCAAACTCCTGCAGAACTTCCGCCTGGAACTGGACTCCAACTTGGCCGAAACCATGGAAGTGGCCCACCAGCCGACGCCCTTCATCAGAACACGGGTCGGGCTCAAAGTCAAGTTGCGGAGACGCGAAATAAAGCCGAAATTTTATCGCTAAACTAAGTTAGAATAAGGGAACTCTTTAAGCTGCCAAGTCCTTTAATGTGTGCATCCTTTCCAACGCTTTGTTAGCCGTGTTGCTCGCGACACCTGAAATTATGCTATAAATAAAATTCAGTATATTATGGTCACAGAGTTGCGCCATTGTCGTCCTGGCTCTGATCCTGTTTGCCTCTCGCTCGCCTCGTTAACTTTTGCAAAATGCCAAAAGGTCCTCGGGCTCACGGTGCGTATACGTAACGCCTTCCAGCGCCAAGTTTCCAAGCTCCCACCCTTCCGGCACCCGTCCCGACGCATTAAATTAGTCATTCGAATGTGTCTGTTGTTGTTTACGCCAACACGGACTTATACATGTTACACTTCCGATCAATCAAATAGATCCAGGGATAACAAGGATTATAAAAAATATATATTTTTTTGACGGTCTTGAATATAAAAAGAGTCGAATATTTTTTTTTTATAAATTTTAATTATATCACTTTGGTATATCACTTTCGCAATACAACAAATATTAGGAATACTGTTAATTTTATAAAAAAAGTATTACACAAATGTAATATTATATTAAGTAAGTCTATTTCATTGATCGGAAGTGTCCTGATACACATTTCGAGGAGCGATATCATCTCGGGCGGAAAAGACATGTGCTTCCATTGAGTTTATCATTAAATTTGATTTGCTTTGTTGCCAATCCGGGCTGACAGCCTCTTGGATACCGATTGGATGTCACTTCTCATGCCACCCGCCTCCTCCCTCTTCGAAAACTAAGCAAAGTCACATCCACCTATAAGTTGCTGGGCACCAGCTTTCCCCCACTTCAGGGGGGTGCCGGTGGCAATCAGGCCTGAGAGGCGCCTCTAATGATGCCGCAATTAGGCTGCATTATGGACACATTTATCATCCACAGACCCAGATCCAGAGTCGGTCCGGTAAACGGACCGATAGAGATGTCACAAACAAATGACTCTAATGAGTGCGTAAAGTGTTTTACATTAATGAAAACTTTTGGCCAGCCCCCTCCTTGGCCCTGCTTGGCCCCGCTTGGCCCCTTTCTGGCCAAAAAACCCATCAAATTAATTGTGGCCGAGTCGGAGCTAAGCTTTTGGGGATAAATGACCTGGAAAGTGTCGGAAATCGAGAGAAAAGTTTACGACTTCTGGCCAGGGCCTGCCTCGGTTGGGGCATTAAAATTGAAATTCAATCAAACGAACAGGGAACAGGCACTCCAAAAAAAAATAACCCCTGTCCTGGGCTAGCCCCAGAGTTTGCAGGAACAACGACATCACGATTGGAGCAAGTGGAGCTCTTCACATGTTTTGACCCAGTTTTGCGGCGTTGCCAGTGAGGCAAGTGTCGAATATAAATTGCATGGAGATAGGAAAACCGAGGAAACCGAGAAGACTCCGGATGCGGCAACTCCCTTTGGCACAATCTTGGCTGCCATTGTCCTGGTTACATTTAAACATTACTCATTCCACATTTAAGCGGTCAAACGGCCCCGAAAACCCTCGCGAGTCAAATTCAAAAAGTAAGTACAAAGTTGCTTTCATCGTCCTGCTCGGGCGGAGCATAAATTTTATAAATTATTCCATGCAGGAGCATACAATTTTCCTTCGTCTCGCATAAATTATGAAATATTTGTCCCCTCGGGGGACGTTGAAAAACAGGGGGCAATACGTGTAAAGTTGCTCTCCAATTAGGCTTATTAACTTACCATGATTTCTGGATTTGTTGTCGAGGTTAAGCTGCAAGGAGACAGAAAGTAGAATCCATTAGCCAAGTAAGGAGCAATGCCATTTAAAAATAGCTTAAAAGTAAACTTGAATTCGATTTAAAGTGGAAATAAAGCTCTACTCGGGGCTCGCGACTCGAGACATAAAAGGTTATCGGTGCAGTCGCCTTTAATTAGCCAATTGACATATGACTTTGTGGCTCAGCTTTTATTGTTTCTATTTTTCGTTTGTTTGTCTAACAAAGTTGTGCAACCAAAATTTAAAAGAGCTTAAGTGGCTCAACTAGTGGATACATTTGTTACACGACTAACTCGTACAAAAAACCTTAAAAAATGAACCATATTTGCATGAGAAAAGTAACATTTCTTTAGCATGACAATGAATAAATTCGATTCGAAATAAATTCCATTTCTCTGCCATTTCTCCATTTATGTAATCATCAAATATTGCAAGTCATTTAATTACCGAAAAGCCTCAAATTGTTGAACTTATAATTTCATTTTGTTTTAGCATTTTGCTAATTGGATGAGAACTTTTTCTCCACCCAAAAAATTTGACCATTTGTCGGTTGGTCGAGAAAACACTTGAAGTGGCGGTCACATGTGTTTATTTTCCCCCAGGCCCCCATCGAGGGGCAACACTCCCAAGAGTGTTCCCAAAAAAAAAAAAGCGAGAAAACTCAACTTGAGAATAAGTGACCGGCGACCTCAGAGAAGGGTCACTTGTAATAAAACTAACCAAGTGTCTGGCCTTTAATGGGCTTCCGCTTTTCTCTCTGTTTAATTTTTCTGAATATTTGCTTAACAATTAAAGTTGGGGACTTGTGGGGCGATTATTAACATTAAAGGCTTGCAGGGGGGGATTTAAAAATGTGCAGTTGAGCCTTTTTAATTGCATACAATCTCTGGATGAAGAGGGGAAAGGTATTGGGTATCTCATAGTTCGCCTTCAATTGGATGACAGTGGCTACAGTTGGTTTACTTTTTCAATTCGTGCCTCGCGTTGCATCCTCATAATTGCCGCATGGAGTTGCATGTTCGGAGACATCCCGTCAGCCGCCCTTCAAATGGCCCATTTTATTTTTGTATTTTTACACCGGGTGTTGGGTGTTGGGAGGAGTTGGAGGAGGATGCTGCCCACGGTTGCATGCAGCTGTTTATTGTTGTTATTGCTGCCTGGCTGCAGTTGCTTTAATTATTGTCAGCCCCAACTGTCGCCTCCCCCCACCACCCGAGGCATGTGTAATTTGTTTGTGTCTGCGCCACTTTTCGGTTTGGATATTCGCCTTGCCTCTCCTCCCTTTACATTATACTTTTATCTGTTTCCGACTTTTAATTAATTTATGGAGCCGCCATTTGGCCAGGCGGCTTCAATAGTGCGTTGGATTCGGAGTCAAGTCACGAAGAGTCTGGGAATCATTT
This sequence comes from Drosophila varians, assembly GCA_018150405.1. Taxonomy (NCBI): domain Eukaryota; kingdom Metazoa; phylum Arthropoda; class Insecta; order Diptera; family Drosophilidae; genus Drosophila; species Drosophila varians. The sequence goes on from JAECWK010000125.1 coordinate 6,642,397, forward strand.
CAGTATCTCACCTCGAAAGGTTTTCGTTTCTGACCCATTTCTCTAATATTTCCTCAAGGAAGAATATATCTTTATTCCAAGATACCTATTAATATCGGAAAATACGTTTATGGAACCAGAAATACCTTCTATCCACAAATTTCAAGCCCAATCTTCGACAGAAACAACTCCTCTCTCCAGAAGCCCAGAAATCCGCATTGCAATTGAGACATTTTGGATGTGGAGGGGAATCACTAAGTCGGATGCCAATGTCCCCCTAATCAGACCATCTTATCCAAACCAATTGAACCGAAACATAACCTGCCAAGCCGTAATGGCCAAAATAATTCAGCCTTGATTTTCAATTACCAGGCGTAACGAAGCGCCGAAGGGATTTATCGAAATGCCGAAACTAGATAACTTAATTAAAGCCCCGAAATCAATCTGCATACGAATGCGGGTGTGTGTATGTGGGGGCACCACCCCAGTCCGACCATGCCCCACCATGGCCCAAACAAAGGGAGTTAGCAAACAACAACAACAACATCCGCTTATCGCGATAAATCAAAGGCACGAGTGCTGTTAATTTTCCAGGAAAATTTTCGGGTATACCGGGGAGGAGTTTTGGCCCAGAAACGTGAGTGAATGTGCGTGGCAATAAAAACAACTTAAATTTATGTTTTCACGGCACAAAAAATTATCTTAGAAGGCTCTGGGTAGCCGGGGCGGCGGCAGTCATGTGTGAGTACATCCCATTTTTGCGGCAACTCTTGGGGCTGGCAAGTCTTGCGGATTCTAATTAAAAGCAACAGAGTGAAGTCTGCAACACACTCGAGCAGAAAATTATCAACTCCGCGGAGAGATCTTGAGTTGGCGATACGGGGAGTTAACCAAACTTCTGCCTGGCTAGACCAAAAAAGATGTTTCTGAAAGGCCTGTCCCCCCCCCCTGGCTGGGAAGAAAAAAATGAGCAAGCCCCGCCTGGCACACCGCAGGCCAAAATTAAATTGTGCACATTTCCGTGGAGCGGAAATTGCCCGAGTTTGTCACTCGGAATGAATACCCACAGTGTCTTGGATACACATATTTATGGCTCTATATATGTTTATGTACCTACTACCTGGTATATACAGCCAAAAACAGAAGAGGGTGGCTCCGAAATCTGATATGTATTTTAAATTCTGGGGGATTACAAGCTACCGCACCACAGGTGTAAATAATGTTTATTAATTTATGGCGTTTCTGGTTTCCATATTAAAGCGCTATAATCGTTTCCATTGCATTTAACCCGAAATTAGCGTGAAAACGCCAGACAGGACCTCTGGGCAATTGGCTAATTTAATTAAATGCCTAATTAATTACCCGCCCTGGTCACGCTTCACCTGTAAACTGCAAATGTGCAAAATGTAATCCAAAGTTTCAAACTTATTTAATTTATGATTGATTGTAAATCAAATTTCAGGTCCATTTAGGGTCGCATCTGGGCTGGTTTATCCAGTCAACTACCTTCTGAATCCTCCATTATCCTTGAATCAACAACTTCTTCGTTTTCTTGCCAAATTCACTCTCCTCCCATTGAACCCCGACATCATATCTCAGATGCTCTCTGGCTCGCCACCAGCCGGATGGTCCTTTGACTACCCAATTCCGGGCCAGAATATTCGCATATATTCTGTGCATCCGATCCTAATGTACTCCACAGGATGGCAGGATGGCAGGATGGGGTGTCTAGGTGGGTGGCTGACACCCATAACTCAGTCCCCATTTTGGCCTCCTCCCGGCTACTGGCCAGATTCACTTCCATTGACAAAAATTTCACTTTGAAGCTGGCAAAGCTGCTGCGGCAAATGGCAATGGGTTGCATGTTGCAGCTGCTGCTGTTGCAGCTACTGCTGAGAGGTGAACTCCAATCTGTCCTGTCACATGCCACATTCTGGCAAGCATTTCTAGGTATCTCCTCGTCGACTAGAGTTTGATATATACAACTTTTTTCATGTCGGCATGATTTTCGCAATCAGTGGAAAGCAGCCCGGCATGCTGCAGTTGTTGCATTTGTTAGTGGCACTGGCGCTTGGCGTGACACTTGGCCTCTTCGCGACTTCATCTTCTGCTCTGTGTCCTGGGCACCATGTGCCAAATGATGTGCAATTCACCAGCGAAACAAATTCCCCCAAACAAAGCCACTTTGCCAATCCAATCTGGAAGAAAGGGGCTTGTCGAACAATGTTAATGGTTCTTTTTGCCCCAAACTATGTCAAATGCCGTTCAATTAAGTTTTTCGCTTACACAATGATAAGCAACCTCTGTGCCCACCTCTATGTGGAACCTCCGTTTCCAAGCCCACTCCACTCCACACTCTCACTCATAAATGTGACGCCGAAGGGTATTAACACGAGTTTTAGGGCGGGCCAAGTGGGGCAAGTGGGGACATCGGATTGATAGCGTCGCCAAACAACAGAAAACAGAAAATACCCCTACGGGTTGCTCTGGCTACATGGCTGGCCCTACTACTAATCAAGCACGTAAATAAAGTTAAGGTTTATGCATGGCCGGAGGGAGGCAAAAAACACAAAGGGAGCCAATTTATTAGGCCAAAATGGACTAGGGATGTACCCTAATTTAGGGATGAGGCCATGAGAACGTATTTTAAAATAGATTCTATTACCTTAACCTCGTTAAAGTGTCTCCTTAATTACGTATACCCTTGCTGGCGGGTCAGGATTGCCTCTGGGCCAGTCATCATCGGATCAATGGGGTTAACACACACAAACACACACACACACCCACGTTCTGACCCCAACAAAGGCTGCCAAGAGGCAACCTCCAGTTCTTCTATTCTTCACCCATATATATATAGATGGATATGTGACAGGGGCGGGACGGAACCGAACTACTGCCCGGCGGCAAGTATAATAAAAAGTGCTCCAACGTTCCATGTAACATTTGATTAGCTTGTGGAAAGGGACCATTGCGGTTGGCCGGAGAAGACACAGGGAAAAAATGAGCAGCATATTGCTGGTGGGTGCACTTGGGGCCAATGGCAATTAGAGGTTAACTCCCCCACCCATAGCCCCTTCTGGGCTCTGTCTTCCTGCGTACATCGTTGGTTTGGTTAATATACAACATGCATGGCTCTGGTCCTTTTACAAGCCAAGTACTACAATACACCCCCCATCTCCTGGCCAGAAACTCCAGCTCGGTTGCTGTTCAAGTGCAGTGATGTGTGGCGGCAATTGGGGGGCGGAGTGTGTAGTTTCTGTGGTCACAAGTGAAAACTTGGTAACTTCCCTTAAACACATTTCTTGGCCAAGTTTGCCGTGGAAGTTGGTCTGGAGCTGTCGGAATGCTTAACTTAATCAAAAGATAAACGGCAACGAATAGTTAAAGATTCGCGAGGAGTAGCGTCTTGGAAACTTTAAAGCGTTGACAAAATCTCTGAATAAGTCTCTAAATCCATTCTCCGAAATCAATAAACCAGGAAATGCCTCGGGATCTAACGTCCTCCTCCAAACCCAGACCCAATCCCATCTGCCGCAATTTCTCACAGCAGACGGCTCAAGTTTCCACGTGAAAAATGGCATCATAGGAAAAGTTATTGTCTCCCAAAAGTTGCCAAACTTGGTACAGTGCGGCCCCAACACTACAGTGAACACTTCAGCTGCATCCAAAGTCGAGGGTTTATTATGCAATCGCAACAATTTAGTGGCATTTGTTGTCAACGCGTTGAATGCAACAAACAGTCTTGGCAGGAGGGGGAGGGACTGGAGGTGGAGGTGGTGGCACGTCTGGGAGCTGACTGTTCACATTTGTGCAGCCATTGTAATGAGTTTCTGAGCCAAGAGAAAAGCCCCCATCCAGAGCCAATGTTGCAATACCCAAAAATTAACACTCGAAGAAAACTCTCTCAGTTCTGCTGCTAAAAGGAACATTTTAATTCAAAAATTTTTCCTCAGTGCTGCCGAAATGAGTCAACAAAGTTGGCCCAAAGTTCGGAAGCCCCAAACTGTCTTCTGCTGCATGCCACAAACTGGTTGCAAATTTTCTGCTAATTGCCACAAACGCAGGAGTTTCGATACGAAAAATACTCATAAAAATCAGACACGAAACGGAAACCAATTTGATTTGACAATGATGATGACTTTGGCTGTGATTGATTGACTGATTGATGAACTGACTAAATTGCTGGACGTGTCGCTGTACGTTGTCCAATTAAAGAGCGAATCAAGTCCAACGGAATGTATGTTAATCAAAATCAAAATGAAAAACAAATTTGATTTGTGATCGACCAGCACGGCCACGAAAAGTGAAATTCCAGCGAGTGTGATGGCTCTGATCTTTGCGGTCTTTACCTTCTGGGGGGAGATCAATGCTCGGCGAGGAGTGAAAGTCATGACCAAACATTATGTTTTATGGGCAGCTCTTTCTCTGATTTGTTTGGCTTTGACAAAGGCAATCGAGCGATTCGGTGATGCCCTCCCACGCCTAGGACTTGGATTATGTCAGGGCCAAGACTCGCTTAATTAATTGATATTTAAATTGAACTAAATTTAAAGGCGGCCTTTGTCTTGTCACCAAAATAACTTTCTTTGCAACGCCCCCACCTCGTCAGCCTCATTGTGTGGCCCTGTACTGTCGCCGACAATAAAACCAACACAAAAAATTATAACAGACTATAAAATGTATAATATAAGCCAGACAATGGCCTGGCCAAAGTGTCCAAGTACAATTACCTTAACTTTTTCTGCCTCTTCAGCTTGGACCTTCAAAACGCCGAAAGCGAAACTAAAAAATGCCGAATGCCGGCCATCCAAAAAAAAAAAAAAAAAACCAACACCTCCAAGACCAATTGTCCGATGGGTGGGTGTATAAAGTTGGCCAAAAAAAAAGCGACTTACAGACATTTTGGCCAAACAGCCATCCATCCATCAATCATTCGAATGCCTAATTAGCATGCAATTCATGGGAACAATTGAATGGTGTTGGCCAGTTTTCAAATGTCATGCTGGCACTTGTTTTGGGGGATTATATAGACATTATATCGGATCTTGTTCAAGGGCTCTCGGCAGCCCCGAGACGTGTCTCGAATTTCGAATGCGAAATCGCATTTGTCTAAGGCCGATCGGTGTTTTGCTAAATTAACATTAATTTTCAAATAATATTTTATGCGGTATGCTTTTTGATAAAAGTTCAACTTTCGTTTTAGCGAAATTGTGTAAAGTGGAGAACAAGTTCTGGGCTCACCTGCCGCCGGCCGAAAGCAAACCTGATTTGAGGCGCGTGTTTCCTGTTCGCAGGCCTGAAAAAAAAACAAGTTTATTTTCGCAGGAAGCATTCCCTTCCTTTTTGGCGGCCCAACACTCGCCGAAATAATTAAAAACTCTTGTTTGAGATTGATCAGAAAAAAGCAATCAAACCGCATTCCAATCAGCCTGTAACTTGACGCTAAGAAGCAACTTTCTGGCGATATCGGAAAAGTTTCAATTTACTTGCCAAGCCTCGATTTCATCGATGTTGCCAGGATATTTGTCACGATGGGTTGCCGAAATGGGTGGCATATATTTCGTGTCAACTGCACATGAGGCGGGCGTAAAAATTGAGTTTGACTTTCATCAAATCACGTGACATGCCCTGAATATAGAACACCGAAAATTTATTTGGCCACATCAACTCCCCAATCTATGCAAATAAGTAGTGCAAATACAAATACATTTTTGGGGGTCCTGCCCCAATCCTGGCCCCAATCCCGCCCCAAAGATTTATGCGTTTTTCATATTGACATCGCTTAAACAATGGACTCCCAACGCCACAACACCCCATCGGTTTCTGCCATGGCAACTGTCGTTTATTACACTCTGACTTCGACCATAAAAAAAGAGTCGAAAATGCCAATAAATTTCCATTCAGCCAACTATCCATAATGAAGGGCACAATGAATAAATTCGCTGATGTTTAAAGAGATATTAAATTTGATTTTATTTCCGATTGTCGCAGCGTCAAGTTTTTTTTTAGTTGGAAAACTTTCCATCACAAAGTTCCGTAATTTTTTATACTTTTAATCACAATCTAAGCCTTGCGCTATAATCAATGATCTTTTGGGGAATAAGGCTGGCTAGTAATTCAATGTAATTCAAAGCGAAACAACGCACTTTGGCCATAATCTCAATTATGTCCAAGACCCGCCCAAGACAATGCGGTCCAGTTTCGTGGAAAATCGTGCCGAGCCTGTAATCTTGGCTTAATTAAGGTTCCACTCTGGCTGGCCAAAAGGTGGGACACCGCAATGGGCATAGAAATGTTTACACATACACCTGGGCCTGGAAGCTGGAAGCTGGCATCTGGCATCTGGACCTGAGCATATCCAACATCAAAGCCCACTTTCGCCTTGTTCGTGCAATTTGTATAAACTGTAAATGATTATTGCCAATAAATCTGCAACAAAAAAAATCACAGAAAACCGAAAAAACAGAGAAACTGGTTGGGGTAGAAAGCCAGAAATAATAATAAGAAAAAAAACCAGGGACACCGCCCAAGCTGACCACCATCACTTTCTGGCGGATGATATGTAACCCACCTAGCCACCAAGCCAGATAGCCAACTAGCCAAGTGGCAGACGACAGACACAAACAGGTAAAAGTGATTTGTCTTTAGCCGAATAATCCAATCGTGTTTTGGGGCATGTTGCGTGAATTCAACGCCCGGCTTCCGACAGCTTGTCATGCAAATGAGCTTGTCCGATCCTTTGGGGTGGAGGGGCTTACCGGCCCCCATATCGGGCTCCCCAGCAAGTCACCAAGCTTCACTTTCTTTTCGGGCCCAGCGGTTCTCCCACGTTGGCGCCGCAAATAAACAAATTAGTGGTAATGAGTAAGTGCGGCCTGGTCACCAGCAGTTGGTCCGAATTGGTCGGAAAAGCACTCCCAGATCACACAGTTTTCACTTCCAGCGCCGCGGCGAAAATCTTCGACCTAGTTGGCATTCTTGATTACTGGGGGACCGGGCCTGCTTTCGTTTTCATTCAGCAAAAAGTGAAACATAAAATAGTGGATCTGGTGACAGATACACCTGGCCAGGTGTGCTGTGCGCAGGTTGTTTAACCCAATTTTCGATATCTGTCCATCGCTGCTGGCTTGTGGGCTTAGCCCGGCTACGCAACTTTGTTTTTTTTCGTCTTTTTTTCGTGCCCGATTGCGGCCTAAACGCATTTTTGCGGCTAGCTCTGCAAAAGGCCAACAAAAACCAGACCTAACTAAAGCATTGCAATGTGGTATGGATTGCACCTGTCGGTGGGTAGCTGCAAAAAATGAATGGACTATTGCCATATAAATCACAAAAATAATGGCAAGTATGATACGAATCGCATACCCATTAAATCAAGTCGAATAAATCCGATTAACACTGTATTATTTTACCATCTGAATATGAACGAGGTCTTTTATGACTTATATTTATTTCTGGACTCCAGATTCGGGAACTTTTATAATTTAAATCTGAATACCGATTACGATCTCAAGAACTTATCGTTTCTCTTATTGGACTTTAGAGATTTTCCAACACTAAGAAGGCTATCAAAATGGCCGCCGTTGCAATCGCCACTGTGCTACTGTTTTGTTTTTATTTTTGCGTTCTCTTCATAAAAAAGTTGTTTTATGTGTTTATTAATTAGTGTGGCGATTAACTATGTATAGTTAAGATCTTTGTCTTAATAAACTCGATCAGTGCCTCCTGCTATTTATTTGGTCCAGTGTCGCCAAACTTAGACAATTTATTTTTTATTATTATTATTAGTGGCATTAAAAGTGAATCTTTTAAACCAGGTCTAGGGTTTATAGGTGCTTCAAAAGAAAAGAAGAAGAATGTAAACAATAGAGTACATTCATCAGAATTTATCTTCATCATCCCAGAAAACATTAATGGACTTCATAAACCTGTTCCTGTGGTTCTTGGGTAAGTTCTGTTTTGCAACTTGACACTGTACCCCATAGCCCTTTTGTTTATTTAAAATAAAACTAATGTTTTATTCCCTTTAACTCCAATCATATATTATTTACAAAAACCATCATGCCCCGAAAATAAATAGAAAAGTTTTGTGGTCGCCGTTAAAAATGAATTTAAGGCCTGTCCGACTGCCACATTAGGTTCAAATAAATTGGTTTTTGCAAAAAAACATGACACAAAATCTATAAAACGCTTGCATTTGCTAAACCTACGGCTTTTGTTTATAATTTTGTGTAAATACAAATTGAAACTTAATACGATATTTAAACTGAACCCTTCTCCGCACAAAATGCCCAAAGGCAAAACGAGACCACCCAGAATAAAATACATTGAAGCTTCATAAATCAAAGATTAAACGCTTAATTAATCTTGCTCGTTCCCAAAAGCACAGAGTTTTATAAATGACGAGGGAAATAAAAAGCGACGTTTAAAAAAATAAATTAAATTTCCAAAAATAACAAAGGAAGTTTACTCAAAAATTTGGTAGGGTGATGTCACGAGGCAAGAAAAACAAGCTACAAAGTGTATTTGAACAATAAGTAAAAAAGCGCACTTGAATATGCGACTTTTCTAACAAAAATAACGTCATCGTCGTCGTCATAATTGTTTTTAATTTTCCCATATCAATGCGGTTTGTTTCCCACCATATAAAAAAATGTATGTATCTCCAGCTGGAGGTCAAATGTATCTGAGTATCTAAGCGTCTCTCGGATGCATAAGCAAGTTACAAAGAAACGCCCCCTTAGAATCTCCCGAGCTACCAAGATTTGTATTCAACGTGACACTAAACTCACTTACAGTTATTTGCAAATTATTATTGTGTATCTATTGTTGGGGGCAAGTATCTATCGGATGTGCGGCTAGACAGAACGAGTGTATCTCCCATCTTCCAGTTGTATAAGCGAGTCAGGATTGACACGCTACGGGGATTGCATAAAGCGAAGGTTTGCCAGTGAGAATTGCATGTGCAATCGGTGGAAAGCAGCAAATAAAAAATTATGAAAATATTGACATGGAAAACAGTAAATAAAGTGCTGTATGAAGGTGACACTACATGACAATATCAGTTTAATGGCCATTGAGTAATCTCAACGCATTGAATAATTTAAAAGGTAAATGAATGAATCGCGGGATTAAATAGATTCTATAATTGAATTCCTTTCCCAAACCCACTTCCTTTCGACCGTTTTTTTTCCCATCAAATCGCTTTGCCATTCATAAATCAACTTGCCCCCTTTTAGCTTGAAAAAATGTTTGCCACTCAATATGCAATTTGGAATTCTCAGAATTTTCCGGCTGCCAGGTAGAAGCTTCAGCTTCTAAGCCACAAACTCGAAAACAAAGAGCTACAAAAACTTGCAAGCCTCGTAAATTATGTCAGAGCGTTAAACTACAATTAGAATCCCCCTCCAGAGAGATTTTTAAAGAGCTTCCAACTAATTATTTTTAGAGCCGTAAACGTAAAGTTTAAGATCATGTGACGGGAATCGTTGAAATGGCAACGATAGCGAAAATGAGTCGCACATAAAATTACGCAATAAAACTTAAAATTGTCAAGTTTGATTACCTAAATTCGGAATTGGGTTAATGTCAATTGACTGGAAATTTGAGAACTCACGTTTCCGGTCGGTCGATGGCGGAAACTGAAAAGATACAAGAGAAGGCAGGAAATGTATTAATACGATTTGTTTGAAAAATTGTTTGCTAAAATTAGGAATAAATCTTTATAATACGACTGGCATTTATCATGGGAGAAATTGCGCATTGTGCGAAAAAAAAGCGGAAGCAACTCATTTTATGATACGAAATGAACTCTGAATGCTTTTCCGAGCAGCCAGCCCATTAATGAAGCCAATCTCTGGCCAAGTTCAAGGTGATTCCGTCTGCGGGGCATTCATTCATTTTTTTGAAAAAGCAATTTCAATTAAAAGTAATGAAAAATTTAAGAGAATGCTGGCTGGGAAACAGAATTGAATCCTTTGCGCTCCGGTGGCTTGACCTACCGCAGTCATGGCCCCCATCGTTTTGCAATCTTCTCTGGATATTAAATTTCCAACTCATTAAAATTTTGCACACTGTCTGGTTGGAGTGAGTGGCAGTAGACGGGACTCTCCGGATGGTTAAGGGTTGTCCCGGACAGCTACTCCACTTGTTCCAGCCGGCAGAGAAGTGGTGCAGAAAAAACAGAGGCGAGAAGGGAGCTCCGAAGGCTTGTCATTCATAAATGAAGTGCATAAAAATGCCTTCAACTGATGTGAGAAACGTGCAGCTCGGGCTGACAACTTTTTTAAGGGCTTTGCTCCTTGTCCTTTTTTCTTTCCAACTCTTTAACTCTTTATATGGCTGCCCGGCCCGACCCAACATTCATTCATTTCTAAGCTTAATCAAAACCTTTTGACTTATCAATTAGGAATTCTAGAGTGACTCACTGGCCACCACCAATTGATATCAATTGGTCAGGTTCCGGAAGGTCAGCCCCCTAGAAGCGGAAGAAGGAATTATTAACCGAATCTTATCTTATCCGCTCTCAATCTGCGTCATATATGTATTTGTTGGGCATTATAATTTTAGAACGCCATAGAATATAGATACTTGCGTCAGCTTGGATCAACCCTCGTAGCGTAAATAATAAACAATGAATCGAATTTGGCAATAACAAAAACAGCGAAACGAAGCCCAAATTGCGGCAAATTGGCCGTCAAGTGAGTGAGAGATTGTTGGGATCCAAAAACCAGAAACCTCATAATTGGAGAGGTTCCTACAAAAGGTCGGCCGAGCAATTGGCAAACCACTCGAACAAAACAGCTCACAGCTTGGGGAAGAAACGAAAACAAACTGTTGAAAAAATAAAAACAAAACCTCAATGACAAAGCAAAGCAATAAAAATTAGAAGTTTGTGGCAAGATTAAACGTTTTCTTCAAATGCCCTAAGGAAAAAGGGAATCACTCTGCTTTTCAGGAAGTTTGTGATGAGCGGAAAAAGATTGCTTTAAGTTTAAAAATGTGGCTGAGATACGACGACTGCCACTGATTAGGTTTTAACTTTAAGCTTCTACTAATAACTTAAAAATAACTAATTTTCAGGGCCAATAGTTTGAAAACCATGTGACTTGGATGGCTAAAACCTATAAGAGTATTCCACAAACACTTTGATTCTCCCAGACTTTTCCTTCATTCAGTTTTCGGTTTTTCCTTTATTTTTTGGAACCACGACGACGACAAGCCCTTTTTTTTTTGCTTTGGTGCGTTGTTACGCTTGTTTTTCTGGGGCGTTTCTTCGCGATTGGCGTGGCTGGGGGAAACATTTAACTTGGCTAAAAGCAGCATTAGTCCGATGTATGGGGCGTGTTCCGGCCCGAAGGGAAGGCAGCCAATTAATTTTTTAATGGCTTAGACAAAATGACTGACTTTTGGGTTATTACACAAAAACAAAACGACAAAAGGATGACGGAAAAGTTTTTCTTTCCCATTTTCCCGTTTTCAGTTGGAAATTGTCAATTAGCAAAGTGCCTGCCAAGAATTGGCAATTTCTAAAACTCCCTCCGGCCACGCCTCCGCCCCTGTTTAAAGGGCCAAGTATAGAATCTAATTGCCAGGGACTTGCATTTTTATGATGTTTAATCTAATTTTGTATTTTACGATCTGGACATTTTTTACGGTCGTTTGCCTAACGACCTGGTCGCTAAAATAAGTTAACCGAGAAAAGATTTGGCCGCTGGGCTTTGGTCCGGGCTCTTTTTGAAGCTTTGCTCTTTCAAGCTGGACCGCAGAAAGTCTATTTTTATTTATTTAAGAGCTGTGGTCCGGGACTCGCCGTCTCTGACCAAAGCAATTTGTTTTGATTGAATGAAATATCAAAAACGTGACCCGGCCGTGCACTTTGAGCAATCTAGCTAACCGAAAAGAAACAAATGTATAATTCAGGCAATGAATATTTTGGCCTTCCAGATACAGATAGATGGAGAGCTATGGCTACATTCACCAGCCAAATGAAATGTATGCAAATTGAGCGTGAACAAGCGCCTTAACCGCCCCAGAGCACGTGCGAGTGATTGAGGCTGATAGGCGGGAGTTCGTCGCAGATAATTCTTCCTATCTGTGGCAGACTGATGTTCACTGTTCGTTAAGTACTCAATGATTAGTAATCGAAGAGCGCTAGTCCAGCCTCAACTCAATAACTCATCCAGTCCTGCTACCCGTTCGCTCCCAGTCGTGTTCAAGTGGCCAGTTAATCCTGGCAGCTTCCTGGACTGGAGTCGACGGAGAGGGAGGGAGCGTGTGCAAAAAAAAAAACACGCACTGGAGCTGGTTTGAATACTTTATCATATTCATGATTGCACTTCCTTGAGTGGCTTCTGCTTAGCAGCGAGGGCAGCTTCAGAGTTTGTTATTCTCAAAACTTTAAGTTATCAACCTGAAAATTATCTTTCTTTAATCATCTTTCCCTTTACAAGTCAACATCCTTCATTTCAATTTATCTCTCCGCGTGTTTATCAGCGATTATCTACATCCTTCAGCCCGTCCGCAGGTTATGCCAACACATGGCCAAATTTATTCATCTCGGGCCCCTGATAACTTCATCGAACCTCCCACGCGGCCCTGGGATCCCTCGCTTTCCCAGCGTTCTCTGGAATGCTTTTTGCAACGCCATAACTTTGCCTCAAAGACCCCCCACTCCAGCATGGCTGGCTAAAGCCTGACCCATCTGTGTTGGCCACATTGTTTGGTTCTATAGCGCGGTTTTTATGTTTTTCTGCTACACGGCTAAAAAGCAAACATTACAATTTCCACGCCCCTACAGAGTGTCCAGGAGTACAGGAGTGGCCAATGTTCCATAGTTTTTTGTACTGTGTACATCCGCGGGTCCCCAGCTGCGGTCACACACAATAACCGAACCAACGAAATCTTTTGCCGCTGCCACAATTGGCAGGCCAGTTGGATGTCCGGGAGCGGTGGGGGAGGGGCTAGGATTTCTGGAGGCGGTGGCAGTCGGCGGAGCAGGCCACTTGGCCGCGACCATAGAAGTGACTTAACTCGTTTTAAGCCTTACCATAAGCTTTGGGTTTTGGTTTTTTTTTTCCAGCGGAGTTGCCTGCATCTATTTCATTTGAAACTCCACTAGACTTGCCACAACGATGACACTTGACTGAATATTTATGACCACAAATGGAGCGAAAATAAAATCGCCAAGTCACGGGGCAACACAAAAAACCGAACACACATGGCGATGGTTTTGAGATGCGGATGGGTTCCTCTCGACTTCAAGACCATACCCTTATTGGGAGTAACTGTAACCGTTAGACTAACTGACTTGGCTAGAAGGAACCGGATGGTTCCTAAACTAATAAACGTAAGAAAATTGTTACTTGGATATAGATCTCTGTTGGACAATTATCCATGAATTTCTGGGCTTGGCTTGGGCTTCGAAATGACCAAAACATAGATTTTTATATACTTTTTCCATGCCTCTCGGATTTTGTGGTGCCGTGGTATGGGCCTTTTGGCGATCTGTATCTTTATCTCGGCACTTATGTGTGTTCTTGTCAGCCTCTCGTTGCTGCCTCAAATATTTGCGCTTATTTATGTGGCTTTTGTTTTATCAGCTTGTTTATTCAATGATTATGGGCTTGCTGAGTCGGCAAAAGCGGGCCTGACTACCGTGTTTGGTTAGGTTTTTCGGCGCTGACTTGGCTTGGCTTGGCTGGGCTTCGGCTTCGGCATCGGCATAGGCTTTAAGCCTATCGGTATGACCGCCATGTACTCTCCGGCAAATATGTAATGAACCATAAGCAATTATGATAATGTCGTTTGAGTTTGTGTTCCGCTTTCATCGCTGTTTCGTCGCTTATCAGCCCCCTGCCCAGATGAAGGGGTGGTGGCTGGGCTGGCAAACCATTAACAGCCTCGAAAATGTTGACAGAAAAGTAAAAAACAAGAAAACACGAAGAAAATGTGGTCGGATGATTCAAAACGAAAAACAAATACGCTTTTTGAACTCAAAAGGGACAAGGGAAGGGTGTATCATCCATCCATAAAAGTTGTAAATAATTACGCATATTTCTTTTATATAACAAAATATCCATAAATAAAGTTATGGGTGATAGAAAGCAATGCAGGAAATGTTAGTACAATGAGTATCTACGACTGACTCACACAAACTGCGCTTTCGTTTACGTTTATCAATTTTATTCATATTTCTTTAGAAATTTCTGTTTCCCATGAATGTCACGTTTGCAATTGAAATACAACAATTTTGTATTGATATTTGCGTTTATTTCTGTTAAGCATGGGAGGGTGCAGGTTGAAGCAATTTGAGGCAAAGTTTTTGGCCACGCTGGAAAAGTTGGGGCCTCGGGCCAATTTATGCAAATCAAAATGGATCTGTCCGAAGCAATAGCTCCATCGATGGTCTTGGCACGACCGCTCCAAGAAGCCTCCAGGCGAGGCTAAATTAAAACTCTCGCTTTGTAGCACTTTTCACCCATTGAACCTCAAAGAGGTGGCACATAGAGAGAAATCTCCTCCCCCTTAAGGGGATTAAGCATATTTTTATTTTTGTGGCATTTCTCTCTCTGTAGAGATAGTTTGACACTTGACACCCGACTGGAATAAACGTTTATCTAAAGTTCAACAACTTATGCAAATAATGCTTCCAGACAGGATTGATTGAGCGGGGTACTTGTGCCTGTGTGTGTGTGTGTGTGTGTGTGGAATGAGTGTGCTTCAATCAATGCCAATGCCTCGGTGCATATGAAAGCACTTTTATGTGAAGGAATTTATTCCCCCATCATGATTGCCAGGGCCGCAATTGTAATTCCCTCTCGGTGATATCTCTTCAATCATCATTTCTTTGTGCCTGGTACCTGCTCAGCTTGTTTTCCTTTGATGATTAACACTTTTTCGTGCCCGGCACAGGTTATTGGGGTGATAAGTCATAGGAGATTCTGAAAAACTATTGTCCAAATATTTGACACGCGTTGTTTGTAAAAAAGACAAACATTGAACAAGCAACCGATTGTCAAATTAAACACCACAGAAGTCTGTTCTTTTTACTGCCTCGAAAAACACATGCTGGCAATAAATGGATCTAAAGCAATTTATGACTAATATTAATGATTTTCTTCCAGTGTTTTGTATCGAAGCATATCATAGGTCTAATTGCCACAGCACCAGGCTCCGTTTGGAGAGTCCTCGAGCCACTTGACAGCCAAAAACCGTATCAGCTAAATAAATGTTCCCATTAACCTCATGAAAGCCTCATTAAAAATAGAAGAACACTTGTTTAAATACAGTCGAACAGGCAAATAAATAAACTATAAATAAACAACAGAAACAGACGTCAACAAGTGCAATTGTGGCCATAATTTACGGCGAATTACTTTGAGAGTATAATAAAAACATCAAGGAAATCCCACTTTAGTAATAAGAATAAATAGGGGAAAATTCTCCGAGCAATTATTTCTCTAGGCAATTATTTAATGCCTGTGCATCTAATTATTGTTATTAGAGATAGAGAAATGGTTATGAATTGGAGCTTTTCTTTTTGTTTAAAAAACAGTGACTGGTAAACAAATACTCATTTAGAACTGCGCGTGTTGAACTTGATCTTTTTCCACTGCAATTGGGGTCGAATTGCCGCTTATGTCACAATTGAACAGCATTAGCATTGGCAAGCAGACAATACGGAGACCAAGTGGCAGCTTTTAAGCCGCTTACCCCTGACACGACGCTGTTCCCCTTAGCGAGGGGCTACTGCTTTTCTCAATTGCCTTCGATTCTGGCCGGTCGTCGCGGTCTCGTGCCACAACATAGCGACCCAATTTCCTTTGGGGCACGTTTCTGGGTTGTGCAACCCACTGGCTCCCCTTTTGCCTTGCCATGGTTCTATTACAACTACTAATTGGATTAATAATGACAGACAAACAATGGCCATTGGCCAGGCAGCAGCGCCATGTGCGAGAAATGCTGAATGGCCGAATGGCCAGCGGGATTATGTAAGCCGCCCGTTGCCTTTTATGGCCAACAGAGAGAAAGAGCTGTCAAAATCTAGGCTTTGTAAGTTGTTGCCCAGAAATAAGACAAGCCGAGACAGGACAAGCCATTTAGCCGCTCAAGTGATCAACTTTCGATGGGGTCTTTGGCCTGATAGGGAAATGGTGGCTTTCGAGCAACACCGAGTGGGTGAGGTAGTTTTTTTTTTTACAAAAAGCTGATTGTATTCAAAATGACGGTATGACGGTGCCTCTTTGTCAATTTGTTTAGATTGCCTCCCCTTTTGCCAAAAAGGCAATCTCGCCTGGGAAGTCCTGTGGCCCACAGCTGGCGGCTGGCGCACTTTGTCGTAAATATAATGCATCCTGCAAACTAAATTCGCCTGCCAACACTTTCGCTGGGCAAGAAAGGAGGGCAATGCAGATGTTGGGCGAATTTTACTCATAATTAGCCGAAGCGCCTGAAAGCGGACTAAAGTGGCAGCGGCTTTGTCATCCTTAATGAGCAAAGACACTGCTAGAGGGCCTCGAGGGCCAACTTGGATGAAAATATGAAACTAACTCGCTGCAAAATGCCATTCCATTATATGATACTCTATATATTATACAAAATGCATTTATGTATATGTAGCATAAAGTTGCGGGTCTCTTGGAGGGACTGACCCAATTCGCGGGGACAAAACCGCGCCCCAAAAACTAAAGCAAAATGAATGGCAGCCAACCCTGTATCCCTATCTGGGGCCCCGTCTTGCCACCCAGCACGTGCTGCCGCTGCCAAATATATTATTTTGAAGAGCCTCTGCCACGCCATGTGGGCCCGTCTTTCAAGGGTGTTGTTTGCTGGTTTGGTTTAAAAAATTTGGGTCAACGGTGCGTATGATAATTCCTGCATTTGTCTGTGGCAGCCGCAGGCAAGGCAACAACAACAACAAAACAATTTGATTGAAATGTTGCACGAACAAACAGCGGGAAGTGTTACACAAAAAGAAATAGTAGACAAGTGCGGCATGCTAGGCTAATAAGTAAAGGGGATTATGAATTTCATTTTCATTATTTATTGGGTTTTTTAATTCAATAACAATCCACATTCATTAGGTAAAATTTTTTTTTTTTAGCGTTTATCTAGAGCTCATAAAATTTAAATAATTAGGACAGCAAAAGCACTTATTTTTGGCATCCGCCGGAAGTGTCCTCTCATAATGGCAAACTAATTTTGTGCGCCCAATTGTAAGGACATGGGGGAATGTGGGGCATGACGCGTAACCACCTTCATGTGCAGCACATGTTAGCGAAGCCTGACAGGATAACAAAAGGACAACAACAACCAGAAGCACACGGCACGGTGACGTGCGACAAGCACGTGCGTCAAATTCATCATACGCCATGGTGACGCACCCACCTGCCCCCAATGGGAGGGAGGATGGGAGCGTTTCGGTTGTACCTTCTGGCAATTATGTATGTGTTTGTTTATGTAAATGCGGCAATGTGTCGTGCATCCTAGAAACACAATAACAAGATAAAGATACTAGACACTAGATAAAAGTGCATCTGCAAACTTATTTTCTTATCGAGCAGATACTTTCGCCCGACTTCCACTTTGGACGCTTTCAATTTGTTCCCTGGCGCTGGCGAGGAAGTGAAAAAGTTGGCCAAAACTTTGCACAGAGATCCCAAAAACACACAGACAATTTGGCACGTGTTGACACCCCCCCAGTGGCCTCGCCTCCTTTGATCTATTCTAATATTCCAGTCTCCTCGGGATTGTCCCCGGGATTTTAAGCGATTTTTAATTAAAATTATAGCCCGACCAGCTGGCGCTTCAACTAACTTTGAAAACAAAAACGGATTATTAAAAAAAAAGGGGAAGGCGAAAAGGTCTCAAAAGAGGAAAAAACACCGTAAGATGATTTTTACGAGCACAAGAACCCGCTCGATGACATCAAAATGATAAAAGTCGAACAGTCGCACAGTCGCACACAAAGGCAGCGAAAAGAACCAAAGAAACATTAAGGAACTGACTCAGCAAAGAGTCAACTCCACCTCCCCAACAAATGGCGAAAAAAATACAGATATGTAATATATATTTATACAGAACTCGTCAATAAATCCGTGAAATGAAGGGGAATTATTCAAATGATTAGAGGCAACCTGTCCAAGCCATTGATGAGCTCATAATTTGTGGCCAAAAAAAAAAATAAATACGAGGCGAAATGTAGAAATTAATCGACAGCGATTTCTTTGTATTGCCAGTGGGAGCCTCCCTAGAGGGGATTGGTATTTTTCGGGCGGCGATAACTTATCTAAGGCATTCTTGACTGGGCCTACATTGGTATTGATACTACGATTCTTTCCTCAGTTAAGTAGAGTGCGGTTGTTTTCTAACTGTTCTTGATGTTGGCTCCATTTTTTCTGCTGATAAAGCAATTTTGTGGTTGGTAAAGCATGTTTGGTAATCGTTTTTGGGGTCAGTAATTTGGTAATTGAAAATCGCTCTAACAATAAGTAGTATAGACCGAACAAAATGGGTCAAATAATAATAATTCAGGCTTGTGAAAGACACAAGTCGGCCAAGAAAAGAACAAGAAAAAACGCTAAAACTGTTTATTGGAATTCCAGGGAATGACAAACTGAAAGAGATATGATAAAGCGAAATGGTGAAGATATAACAATCCAACACAGAGATGGAACAGTTTGCCTAGGAATTGCCTATTAACAATTTTTTAGATGCGTCCGAAACAGAAAAAAACAAAAAATCTCTTTAGAAAGATTTTGCCATTTTTTCAACCATTTATGTTGAGGTTCTATTGAAGAAGTACGACTTGGGAGTGTTCTTACCAAATCCCAAATAATATCTTGTTTTGTTTGACTCCCAAAAAAGGTTGATAACCTTTTCAACTTTCTTTCAAATTCAGACATCCATTGCATAATCATGGATTTTATTAATGGTTGTTACAATTATTCCCCTTCAGTGATTTTAAAATGAATTTGTAAAGGTCTTGGCTTACACCTTGGCGCCTACTTCCCCGTTGGAATAATCAATCTCATTGACAAGCCGAACAGTTTCCGCCTCCGTGGTGTTGATAGCCCAATGATAACTTCATCACTTCCAACACATTTCATTTCACTTTTCTGTTTTGAGAGACTTTTGCCATGTAAATGATATTTTCGGTATGTAAGCTGTGATAAATGATACCCGGAGCATTGCGGGAGGGGAGGAGAAGGTGTCTTTCCCCCCCAAACAAGAGATGTTTACAAAAGTTATCTTCGAGTTGATGGGTGTGTGTTTTGGGCCGGGAAAGTTGCTGCCCCTTCCCACATCTCACATCTCTGCGGATCCCATGGGATTATGCTGATGAGAAATAGAGACCGCCGGGTCAACCGAAAAGGTTAACGAAAAAAGTTTGACTCGACAATCGAGAGCTGTGTTGTTATTTCTGTTTGTTTGCCAAACTTTCCATGGGCCATCGGTGTCTGATGTGGATCTGAATTGGCATTTAATAAACAGTCATTATTACTTGGGGCTCTTGAAAAGGGATACTCTTGTCGCAGAATGAAAAAGCCCCACACATATCCCAAAGAGTTTTGACAGGAGTCAGCATATGAATTTGCTTTGTAGACAGTAAGAATTATTTGCAATTTGTCAACGATAGGCGACTCTGAAATCCGATGCCCTAGCTCGACATTATTTCTCGTTTATTTATTCCTGTCTGGGGCCTAAACTTCTCGGGAACTTGGGACAGCTGAGATGGCTATAAAAGCGGAAAGGAACCCACAACAATCTCAGCCGAAAATCAATTTCAGCATCTTCTGTTTTAACACTTCAACGAGCACTGAGCACTGGAGCCAGAACGAAAGCGAAGGAATCTAAAACTAATTTAAATAAAAACCAATCTGGCATAATTCGCTGCCTGTGTGTGCCTACGAACGACAAACTTTCGAAACCGTAGAACCAAACGATTTTTATTTTTATGGTGACCTTCATCCTCCATCCTCCATCCATGTTTTCGCTTTCGCTGAACTTAAATAAAAATTATGGGAGAAGGAGGAGAAGGAGGAGGAGTAGGCTCTCGAGGACGAGGTCTGTCTCTGCATGCTGATGACTATCCGAAAATCCAAGGAGCGGATCCTTAAGCCCCAACACCCATCACCCAAGCGCAGAAACAAAGCACAACACACATAAAAATGTGTAGGCAAAGCAAAGAGATAAGCAAACATTTTCCTTGCCTTTCCTTTATTTTCTTTCGGGCCGTCACACAATGAAAAGCGAAAGTGGCAGTGCTGGGCGAGAGTGTTTCTGCTTTCAGGCCTTGGCTGGGAAATGTCCGAAGCTGTCCAACGATGGGCACAATAGAATCTTCTGTATATAGCAAGCGTGAGTCGCCAGTCGCTAGTTATGAGGTTAAATAAAAAAAGAAAACATGCTTCGGACAATAAAAAATTACAATAAACAGAAGTGGCAGTACTAGAACAGACCGCAAATTGCCAAGCTGAAAAAATATGGTAGAAAGACCTCGAGGAATTTATATTTCCCGCAAATAATACAGTGCATATTCAATAAGTAAGGACAGAATATTGAAAAATATATATTTTATCCGTAGGTATCCCGCAGAAGTAGGAAAATACTCTTTTGTAGGAATATGCTCCCTTAGTTTTTGAAACGCACTGTACTCTGTACCTTCTCCGATGGCAACAGTCTGCCCAGGATTGGCCTCTTGCTCGTTTTGTCTGAAAATTAATTTGCGGCATTCTATGGTTTACGCATTTTCATTTACTTGAATGGAAATTAATTAGCCACGCAGGGCTCTCGAATGCGAGATGTGGTCTGCCAGTTAATAACCTCAGTGGCTGGCTGGCTGACTTGGCTGACTTGGCCAACAAATTAGATTCTCCTCACTGCAAATGAATCTCAATATTCGTTATATCTTGCAATCAAGTTTCGATGGGAAGGGAAAGTGAAACTGATGTCCCAAAGGATGTTGAAATGAGAGACATCAATATAGAAGATTTGGACAGTAAGAATTTTTAGTGCATGGACCCAGCCGGAATTTGTATTTGAATAAAAGTCTTATCAGGTCGTGACTAAAGCTCCAAACAGAATTGATAAACTGGTCGTTACTCCGCCGAACTCTATAAAACCTTTCGCCAATTTGCAGAAAACCACACAATCCAACCCGTTTCCCAAACTCTCCACTCACGCCCCGAACATATGCCCCCCGAAAAATGTGTGTGTGGCAAGCAAGCATGGGAGTCGTCCCCTCGTTTTATGGGCTGATAAAAGGACTTGGCAGCAATCAAAAACCGCAAAACATGTTAACCGTTAATGCCCCCAGACACCTATATAAGAGTGCTCAGTCCTTTCCGGGTGCCGAGGTCCTGGCCATAAATGCGCCAAATATAAATTATATTTAAACAAAATAAAAAAGGCACACCCGCCCGAAAAGCGACCATCCGGTTACAGGCCGTGTCCTTTCTCAGATCTCAATAATTCAAAACAATTTCGTTTTATTGCCGAAAAGTTTTCAGGCGGCTTTTCATTGTTTGGCTGCCCCTTTGGAGGGCATCCTGGGTGGTGTGGGGGCGGCCCCAGCCGGGGTGGAATCCTCCAAGCTCAGTTTAACCTCAACAAAAGCATATTGACCCTCGGCACACGGTCAACCCTTTTTAGCTGTTGCGAGGGTCGCGTGAAAAGCCAACACATTAAATGCAAGTAGCGGAATTGAAATGCACTGCGAGAAATTGTTACTGACATGGGTGTACCCAAGAATTGTCAATTGTTAATTGTTTATTTTATTTTTCCGCCGTGTGGGAATAATATTGGATGTGGGGGAGTCCCCCAGCTATCCGCCACTTACCGTTATTCGGTCCACTGCAGGTCTGATGAAGATGAAAACGGGTTCGTAATCCTTTTAGCGCCGGTCTAATGAGAAATTCCTCCACAATAATTCCTGCACACTCACACACTCCCCTTCACTTGGTCGGACGAAAAGGATACCCAGGCACACACACGCTCAGCGATTTAATTATCCCAAAAAGGAGCTGAATATCTTTGTATTTTTTTTGGCACCCGATCAAAATGTAAAAAAGTATCGCGGTCTCCGGCTTAATCACCAGAAGTTGTATTGGGAACTTTGTAAATTGGTTTTAAATTTAATCAAATGTCGTACAGATTCAATTGACACACAGACACTTCAGCATTTAATTAGTAGCAAATGCTGCTGTTGCTATTGTTGCTCTTGTTGTGGTTATTACTGTTGTTGTTGTTGCTATTGTTGTGATAGCGTGATAAACGTCAACGAAACACCCGCGAGATACAAGATACGACAAACTCGGATTTACAGACTCGGAGCAGCCGCAACGTCCGCAGAGCGTTGAATTCCAAAACAGAATGCCGTCAGTCTGAAAACATGAAATCGCTTCTGCCTTGCTGGGAAGCAAACGTCCACAGTCAGCCCTCGCATGGCTCTACGGAGCAGTTGAGGGGGCTTCACTGTACCACGAACGGAGACGAAGCCCAGCACTCGGCCGTATTCGTTTTTTGAGAGCCATGAGAGCTAATTTCTGTTGGTTGCCAAACTACACTGGAAACAACTGAAGAGCGTCTTTGCATTGAATATGTTAGAAGTTGTTACTTGAAAATTAAATAAATATTATAGGATGTCTTTTTTCCCAGCTTAATTTATAAATTTTGTTTAAAAATCAATTCTGAGATACTTTTCAAGAGAGATACAAAGATACTTGGTACCTGTGTCGAACCCGAACGTCAAACATGTTTGAGGGGCGATGGGAACGAACCTTAACCCAAGAAAGCATGTGGGTGGCTATACTCAAAAGCAAGTAAAAACCTTTAATGAGCATTTGTAGATTATAAATATTGGAAATATTAATCAAAATTTTGTTAATAATATATTAATAGTATTAAACATATTATTTGCTAATAAAAAGTTAGTTCTTTTGATTGCTTAATTACTAATCTTTCGTCAAAGAATAACAAAATATCTTATCGTGACTGCAGCATATGAAGTTCACATTATAAACCTTATCGCTTTGAAATGCCCTCAAATTATTGGAAATTGTGATTTCCCGCATTTATCCCACCATCTGGAATACATAAGTAATTGATTTTCAGGAAAATAGTTATTCCAAACCAGCACAGGCGCCTTATGCTAATGAAATCCTGTTTGGTTAAGCCTTTCACGGCCAATAGAAATTTCACATGTTCATTAATAAATCGGCGCCATAAACAGTAGCTACAAATTATTTAAATGAGCAGGAAGGAAGGACGACGACGAGTGATGGAGAATCGGTTCAGATATTGAATGTAATTAAAACCCTGGCCCACAGGAACAAAGGCCAAGTGTTTCAGCTGCAGGCCTTAACAATAGCCCTGAAATACACTGAAAGAAAGCAATCACAAGGATATGTTCATTCATCAGGGCTGTCTCTAGGATAGGTTACAGTTTTTTCCGTCGTGCAGGGGTTGCGTTGTCAAGACGACCACTTCGACACCGACACCGGCATTGGCCAAAGCAATTGACAACTTTTCCAGCAGGTACCGGAGAAGGTAAAAGCAGCCAAAACAAAACGCGCGACACCGAAATCCTCGAATATTTCGAAATAAAGACAAAAAATCCTCAGCAAAAAGGAAGGAAACAAGAAGGAGGATTCTGCACCTGCGTAAGGAGCGGAAAATTGAGGACAAGTGCTGTGGGGATTTTCGCGGAAACCCAACGGGAAGAAGGCCCAGGAAGTGGGCAGGAAAAGGGAACTGAATAGCACGAGAGGACTCCCTGGAGCTGGAAAGGCAATTTGAATCCGAATCGCAATCCACGCAGCTGACCACGGCCATGAACTTCTACGACGAGGAGATCACAATCAGTGGTCCAGATACCAAGCATCTGAGCAGTGTCCAAATGGAGCAACGAAATGGAGTGCCGGGGGGCCGCAGAGGTGCTGGCAGTGGCGCCTCAGTAGGAAGAGGAGGAGGGGCAGGAGGTTCACAAAGAGCAGCGGCAGCCAGGAGCCGACGACTGGTAAGTTATTGAAACTTCGCTTTGGAAAATACTTGATATTAAAGTAAAAATAGGAAAAAATTAAGACACCAGAGTATCCACAACGTATTCCTTAGCCAAATAAATAAAAGGACTCCTTGTGCTTAACATTTCGCCTTTAAACCTTCCAGGAACTACATGGAAACTCCACGGATGATGACGGTCTGCTACAGGACATCATCGACCATGATGACGAGGCAGACGATAGCGACGATGACGACGACAGCGAGATGCAGATGCCCCAAGGCATGGCCATGGGTGTGGGCATGACAGGCCTAGTACCCGGTCCCAGCCGAACCCAAAAACGGCCGGGGAGCAGCCGAAATCCTCAGCCAGAACCGTCGCACGAGGATCCCATGAGTTCAGGAAGCGAGGAGGGAGCCGGAGGTGGATTTCGAGGGTCTGGAGGAGGAGCAGCCAAGCTGCCGCACCAAAAATTAAGCCTGCCCATGAGGAGCAGTGCGGGTGGAAGATCTGAGCAACAAGAGGAGCAATTTAGCATGAGTCCCGACAAGTGGGAGGATTTGGCTCTGTCAGCGGAACTCAAGGAGCTGTTTCCGTACATTTTGAAGTACACGCCCCAGACAATCGAGACCCCGTTTCACCTGCAGCCCTTCATCCCGGAATTTGTGCCTGCCGTTGGAGATGTGGACGCGCTCCTCAAGGTCCAGGCACCTCCCCTTTTGCAGCCGCAGCGCCAAAGGGAACTGGATGACCACCTGGAGAAACTGGGCCTGTGGCTGCTGGACGAACCGTCGGGCGCCCAATCCGAGCCATCTCTACTGAATATGAAGCTGCGCTCCGTTTTGAGCGGCAATCGAGGTCGCAATCCGCGCCACGCCTCTTCAGCCTCGCAGGTTCCCACCGCCCGATCGGGCAAGGACATTGACAAGTGGATTGCCGAGGTGGAACAAGTCCACATGACTCAGTCTATGTATGATGCTCAGCCCAGAAAGGATATTGATGCTTTACTTGAAGATTGGCCACGAGCATTTGGAGATGCAGACACCAAGAGGGCCCTGGACCAGGCCTATAAATCCTGCCTGCAACAGGATATTTCATTGGCGGACTATGTTAGGGTGTTGTGCGAGAGATTCGGAGTGGAAGGTCCTTTGGAGTCGCAGGCTGACTACATCCACAATGTCCAAACCCTATTTGCACTTTATTTGGCCGCCAGTCAGGCTTGGGAATAACCAAATATATCAATAAAGTAAAAATTATTTTATCCTTTACCAAAATAAGTTTCAGTGCATCCTTTGGCGTACCTGCCCCACTAATAACGCTAATGGCTTCGATTAAGTGACAGCCAGACGGCGTTTGTTTGCCCCTCGATGGGGATGTCCTTCCTTCTCCTTCTCCCTTGCTCCTTTTGCATCTCACGCGCTCTGCCTCTTTCGCTGTTTGCGCCAGGTCCTGGCATTAAATCGCTTGGAAAACGGTCAACCCGTAATAACTGGGTTGTTTGATTTGGTGTCGCGCGGGGTAAATTGAAGAGGGATCCTTCCAAAGGTGGGTGAAGGTGAAGGACTCCCCGTTATACTTGTGGGAAAATGACCTAACCAATCAAACTCTTGGCAGCATCACATCTGTAAATGTCATATTCAGAAGTTCAAGAGTACGATTTCGCAAGCCTAATCAATACTTTTGTCCACAATATTTAACAACAACTATGTCCTTTTCAAAGGCTAGATCCTGATAAATATACATCCGATTCTTCAACAATGTACCTTAAAGGATTTGTAGATTGATTCTCTATCAACCGGCACTTAAATCCAATGGATCCCCATCAGAAAAGGCTGTCGTGTTTTAACCCATCAGCACAATTAGTCCTGACTAAGATATTAGCTGGCTTACAAGCAAGGCCCATGTGTGATGGTCAAATCCAAAACCGAATCTTGTGGCAATGGACTTAATTATGCGAAATGCGAACGCCACAAGAGCCCATTAATGTCATTTTCATTGCATCGGAGGGTGGTTTATTAGCCAACCTATTCTAGAGGCCTTTAGATAAGCTCTCTGCCTACGGTTTCAATTCTTTAAAGTTTATTGTGACGAAATAAAAGTAAAAGTTTAAATGAAAAGAAATGTTCTTGATTATAGTTGTTTTACAAAAAAATAAAGAAAAGTGTTAACGGTATCTTTCTTTAATTGAAAACGAGTTAAATAATAATCAAATATTAAATGCCCCGCCAACATTCTAGAAAATTGATAACATTTTTCGATGACAAACACGTGTCGCGTATATCGAGAATGTTTCATCGCTAAAGGAAAACCAAAACAAAGTCGCTTCTGCCCACAACTTGTTGGAGTTTCCAGATTTTATGCAGGAAAAAGCGGTCCCGCCATGAACGAAACTAGCTGTCGTTACTGCGAGCTGGGAATCGAGGACGATAACTATCTGGACTGCATCAAGTGTCGGCGAAGTGTCCACATCAAGTGCCTGCCCCATGCCAGCACTCCGGGAGACCTTCTTGGCGATGTTTTCTTCGACTTTACGTGCATTAAGTGTGTGGAGGAGCAGCTTAAGAAAGATGAGAGCAAACCCTCGCCAGAATCTGTCAAGGAAATCTGTGTGAGACAGAAGATTCCCTGGTTACTAGTTATTACATTGACGATCTACAATCTGTCCATTAAACAAAAGGGACTGGGACACCATGGATTCTTCCACTGGCGCACGCACATCATCAGCTTCGTGGAGAAAAACTGGAACTACATCTTTGGAATGAATATGTGGGTGGAGGAAATAATAATTTATATTGTGTACCTCTTTCATACTGGTTTTTATGCAGACGCCGGAAAAAACAGTGGACTGGCACGGTCTCAGGAGCTCTGTCCCACAACAATCCGGAATACTTTCAGTCGGGCCTGGATGTCTTCCAGGAGCACGGCTGGTGGAAGCTGGCCAAACCCTTCACAACACCCAGAAGTGTGCTCAGGGAATGTGAGTCGAACGACTCATAAATCATAACCCCTGTTCTAACGAAAAATTTTTCCCAGATGAGAAGAAGCAACTCCAGCGCCAGCAACTTCGGGTGGAGAAGCGTTTCCCTGCTTTAGACGAAAATAGCTGCAGCAGTGAGATCTCTGTAACGGATCACAACGACGATAAATCCAAGATTATGCCCATCGACAATGAACAAGGATGCAACGGCGAAGGGTGTGCACGCCTTATGTAAGGATATACAGCCTGTTTAGCATATTTATTGCAAATATTTATTTTTTGGTGTTCCATATATTTCAGACCTTTTATGGGTTGTCGGCCAAAGGTTCAGGGGTCCGCATCACCTGTGCCACAGCAGCCTGTGACCGTTCCCCCAGTTCAAGCTCCAGAAAATCAGATCACAGATAGCCAGGAGGAGGGCCAGCAGGAGTCGGAGGCAAACCAACAGCCATTGAGCAGTGTTCAAGCGAGCCTAATGGATTTCCTGGCCGAGAGCCTGGGCGGCGATGACCTCAGTATATTTGGCAGCATTCCCGGCATTATGCCACCTCCTTTAATTGGAGCAGGAAAATCGGATTTCTTCATGAACGATGCATTGTTGGAGGCTCCTTCCAGCAATGGAGGCTTGTTCGACTTTGGTATCCCCAGTGCCGTAGAGGAAGGCACAGAGAGTAAACTTATTAAACAGGAGCTAGAAGATGAGCCAAAGGATCAGGGAGATGAAAAAATTCTGGAGGACGATGGGGAGGAAAATGAGGAAGAGCCCTCCAACTATCAGCCGCGCATTGTGCAGGTTACCAATTACCAGGCTCAACAGCAGGATCTGACTATAAAAGCGGAACCAATGGAGGAGGAGATGGACGATGAAATTGAAAAGGAAAAGGTGTATTCCCTAGAACCCTGCCAGCCTAGTGGATTTACTCGCAATACCCGTAGAAATTGGCCCTGGCTGCAGGAAGCTCAGGACTCTGACGACATATCCATCCCCTCCGAAAATCTCAGACTGATGAGCGTCCACGAAGAGCAGAAATTGCTACAGAGGTTGCAGAGAATTTTTTCACTGGAGCAGCAGTCCCAAATAACTATTCCTGCCTATGTGCGGCGGCTGTACAGGAAACTCTCCCTGCGGAAATGGAAAAGGGAGCACAATCGCCCCATTTTTAACCTGGACGAACACATCGATCCGTTGGGCAGGGCCCGGTTGAAGATGCAGAACCACAAAATACTGGACAGGTACCAGCTTCTGACCCATTCCCTTCAAACTGCCAGAAGCTCCTTTCACGCCCGCCTGGCTGGATCCACTCAGTACGAACTCTTCGAGTCTCCCTACTCCCAGAGGGTCCTGCATCCCTTTATCTTTCGCAGCGAGACAATGGCTCCTCCTTGGCTAAAGCTCATGTGCGAGCTGCAGCACCGAGTGAACCGGACGCACCCCACCAGATCCACCATAGACTTTTGTTATGTGAGGCCTCAGCACATTCCGGCGGTGAATGCTTTGCTGCAGAGTTCCTTTTGGCCAAACATCGATGTGAGCGAGTGCCTCACATATCCGGACTACAGCGTAGTCGCTCTCTACAAGAAACTGGTCGTCGGTTGTGGTTTCCTGGTGCCGGACGTTGGCTACAACGAGGCCTACATCTCCTTCATGGCCGTGCGACCCAACTGGCAGAGGAGTGGCATTGCTAGCTTTATGCTCTACCACCTAATCCAAACTTGCTCCTCCAAGGATATTACACTCCATGTCTCCGCCAGCAATTCGGCGGTGATGCTGTACCAGAAGTTTGGCTTCAAAATGGAGGAAATCATCCTCGACTTTTACGATACCTACTTGCCATTGGATTCGAAGCAGAACAGAAATGCGTTCTTTTTAAGACTACAAAGATGAGGGGAATTCCAATAAATTCCTTGATTTCAATTTACATTTTGACTTTAATGGAAACAAAGTAATAGTTTTGAGAAAGGACGCCAATGGTAAAATCCAACTTTATTTTTAAACCTAAATACAACTTTTCGTAAGTTACGGCCAACCTTAGGCGAATATTTTCTCCTCCCTGCGCTTTTTGGTGACCACCGTGCCCGGCTTGTGCTGGGCCTCCGGGTGGTTCATTAGTTCCGGCGGGCACACGGAAACCGGACTGGCTGTGACGCACTGCTTGAGGTCGTAGAACAGGGCGCTGTCGTCCTTGGTGACAAAGGAAATAGCCACACCGTTCTTGCCAGCACGACCAGTACGACCGATACGATGTGTGTAGTCTTCGATGGTCTTTGCCATGTCGTAGTTGATGACCAAGGACACGTCCTTGATGTCGATACCACGACCGGCGACATCGGTGGCCACCAGAATGTCCTTTGCGCCGGATTTGAGGGCAGCCAGGGCGTATTCTCGCTGCTCCTGACCTTTGCCACCGTGCAAGGTGCAGGAGTTGTAGCCGAGTTTCTCCAGTCCCTTGGCCAGGACGTCGGCGCCCTTCTTTTGGTTGACGAAAATGATGACTGGCGGATCGATGGATCTCGAGAGGATCTCCATGAGCTTCTTGCGCTTGTCGTTCTCGCCCATCATGTAAACGATCTGTTCCGTGCGCTCCGTCGGCTTGCCCACGGATCCAATATAGACAGTGGCCGGTCGCCGAAGATAGGAGCGCGCCAGTCTCTCCACAGCCGGTGGCATAGTCGCCGTGAACATCACCGTTTGGCGATACTTCTTCTTGGTGTAAAAGTTCTCCATCAGCTTGTTCTCGTCCTCGGCCTCCTCAGTGTCCGGTTTTAGGTTAGAAACGGGCATGTACTCTAGGATTTTCTGGACGTCCGGCTCGAAGCCCATGTCAATCATGCGATCAGCTTCGTCGAGGACGATGTAGGTACACTGGTTCAGTACGAGATAGCGATTTTCCAGCACATCAATGAGACGACCGGGCGTGGCGATGACTATCTCGCAGCCCAAACGGAGGCGGAAGCCCTGCTCCTCGCGGGAGAGACCTCCCACGACGACCACAGTTCGGATGCCCAATGGCTGTCCAAACTTGGTGGTCTCCTCCTCGATTTGCTGCGCCAGTTCACGAGTTGGGGCCATAATTATAGCATACGGACCCTGGTCCACATCTTCCAGACGCTCGATCTTCGGCAGCGATTGGATCCAGGAGAGCAGGGGGATGAGGAAGGCCAGCGTTTTGCCCGATCCCGTCTCAGCCACACCAATAATGTCCCTGTTCTGCAGGCCAATAGGAATAGCCTGTCTTTGAATGGGTGTTGGTTCCTTGTACCCGACCTTGTCGATGATGTCGATAATCTCTCTGGGGAAACCCGATTCACTCCAGCTCCTGATGGGATTGGGAATCTTGCCGCCCTTAATGGTAATATTGTAATCCTCCCGGAAGATTCGCCAATCGCGCTCGGTCATCTCGTCATTGTCCTTTTCGGACCAGTGGCGATCATCCCACTTCTGCTTGTCCTCCTTGCGCTTCATCTTCTTCAAGCGCACCTTCTCCTGCTCCTTCTCCGCCTCGGTCCGCCGTTTCTCGAGAAGATCCCCGTAGAATTTGCTCTGAGTACGCTTTTGTTCTTTGATATCGATGCCTGCCACATTTCCTCTGCCGAAGAACTGGACGTGGTGGCGCTCCTTGTACAGATTGTTGTAATCAATGGAGGTGTCTTCGCCGGCATCCCAATCGAACACGAATTTACGATCGTTAAGGCGGCGAACACGTCGCTTTTTCTTCACTATTCCTAGGTAGCGTTCTCGAATGGCTTCCAATTCCTTCTCCTTATCCTTGTGGGTCAGCTCTTCGGTACGTTTGTCATCACCCCTCTCGCCCCGGTCGCCTCTATCGCCCCGATCTCTGCCTCTTTCTCTTCGTTCTGGTTTAGGAGGAGGCGCCATTACAGCAGGAGGCGGAGCGCCGGATGCCATGGCCGTGCCCATGGAGATGCTCACCTTGTTGGCGTTGGCCATCTGTTCGCGGGCTGCCTCCTGAACAGCCCTTAGACGCTCTACTTCCTCCTGACGCCGCTTAAGCGCTTCCTGAGCCCTCTGCTCTTTGGTGAGGAAGACCGGTTTGCTCCGGGCCTGCTCCTCTTTTTTCTTTTTGTCCAAAAGCTCCTCCAGGGAAAGGGGCTCCTTTTTTAGCTTCATATCCTGCTTTTCATCGTTCAAATCTTCTTCGTTGACTATTAAGGGTTTCACCGAGGAGTCGCCAACGTCCAATTTAGCCTTCTTTTCCTGGGAACCCCCACTTCCTGCTGTTCCAGATCCTCTTTCTCTGGAGCGCTCCCGAACATTCTCCCTGGGCCTAGGTCGTTCGGGTGATCGCCGCCTGCCGCGATCCTCCCTATAAATTATTCATTGATATTTCACAATATTTGTAAAACAAAGAAAAACTTACCGGGAACGCGAACGCCGCTGCCGTCTGTCCTTTTCCCTATCCCGTTCGTATTGTCGCTCCCTCGGGCGCTCCCTGTCCCATTCTCGTTCCCGGCCATTGCCAGCTGAAGGACGATCCCTCATTGTACGCTCCCGCGAACGCGAGCGGCGTTTTTTATCATTTACCATTCTTTTCGACTAATACAAAAATTGAAAATTGTAAACGTTTTCGGCTTCCTCAAGAAACAGCTGACTACAGTGTTGGGTAATTTTTTCCACAACTTACATTTATCGATAGACGACTGTATGTTTGGTGAAGTATTTGAAAATAACTTTACAGGCTGAGCACTAAAAAATTCTCTAAGCCCATAATTAAATTGATAAGCTTACCTTTAACCACAAAAATGTATTTTCAACATAGTTAAGTCAAATTGTCTATACTTGAGAGGCTTAAAAAGATTGCCCAACAAATAACATACGACTACCTAAAATCAGTTTATAATTTGTGATTATTCAAACCATTTTCATCAACCGATTTAATTACAATGCATTCAAGTACTTCCTCTTTAGCTGTCAGTTGATTAATTTTTGTTATAGAAACTAATCAAACACCAGACGAGACAATGAGGTCGCAGAAAGTCAAGACTTTTATCTAACAATTTAAATTATTGGTTTCTTTAAGAAAATCACTTGAATTTAGTATTTCTGTATGCTTTTTATTTAATTACGTTGCTTTTCACTTTCCATTAATAATCTTACGAAAATATATGCATGCTCTATGGGGAGTCTTCCCTCATATTTGGACAATTTAAGCGTCCACCCAAAATTGGACGGTAGCGTTAATTCCCTGGGCAAACTGGCTCTGGAGAATGACAGTTGCGAAGGTATATCCTGGGCCGCCAGACTTAATGGAGGCAGTGGGTCCAGAGCTGTTGGTGAACCTGTCAGTTACATTGATGTACCGGATGGTTTTGGTGTTGGTCTGGCCCTGTTAATGGCAGAAAAACTTAGTAAATATTGTCTGTAAATTGTTAAAAAAAACACTCACGCTCAAGGGAAAGACAACGGTACCGTTCTGGTATGTGTTGGCCTTCTTTTGGATTGTCACGTTTTGGGTGCTGGCCAGCCTGCTGCTGGACAACTTGGAACCCCAAGAGGCATTGGCAGCAAAGCTCAGAGCAACAATGGCCGATAAAACGAGGGCGACTTGGATGGCCTTCATGGTGGACTATTTCTTCCGTTGTGGAGGAATTGGCAAAAACGCTGACCGTTATATACCCCGACTTATCTCACGGAAAGGGGAGACTTTCATTATCAATTCTGAAGAATAATAATTTTAAAGACTTTGATGACTTATCAGTAGCTATTCGCTTTGTCATTTGTTGGTGGTTCCTCCTATCTATATTTAGGAGAGTTCAATTGCTTATATTTATTAATAAACAAATAAAAAATTGCTTGCAAAAAGAGATACATCTGGTGATTTTTACAGAATACTATATGGAAACAAAAAATTGTGAAAGGAGTAATTTAAACAGAAATTTTACTTAGTAAATATTGGATTATATATTTGAATAAATTAATGGATCCCAAAGTCCTGATTTATAAAACCTATTTGTATTCCTCATTTTATGAAGTATAGTAGAAACATTGGCAAAAGAGTAGCATTTTAGGCACTGGAATTTTAAGATGTTCAACTTGTCCAACAGTGCTCTATTGTGTCACAAAATTTGTCATAACTTGCCCAATTATTGTCAGATTCTCAAATGGAATACCTTCCCGATCTTGTATTTTCGAGTACAATCAATTTCTATCAAAACCTGGCCATCGAAAATCTGACCCCATTTTTGCAAATTTTCATGATGGTACCATCATTAAAATTAGCAAAAAATTGAACAAATTTTTTTTGTTCAAATTTATAAATCTTTTGGTGCAAATAGAAGAAGAATGAGCCGCTGTTTCATAAATGCTATTATTTTTTCAAATCCGATAAGAAATAAATTAAATATTAGCAAAAAAGTGGCTAGATACTTCCATATTGGCTAATACCATGATCCCCCATGGCAGTATAACGTAATAAATATATTAAATAGCTTTTATAGTTAATTAACTATTTTTAAATCTCTACAGAAACATTTGCACATTTCAGAAATCATTCTGAAATATTTCTGAATTGAAGTATTTAATGCTAAGAGGGTCGGTATTACAATAGTCAAATTTATATCTTTAATCATTTTTAAAACAACTGCCAATTCTTCGGAGCCCTTAATGGATTTTATCGATTATCGATTAGGAAACAGTTGACCCCACAAGAATAGTCTATCGAACTTTGGCATTTAGTTTTATCGAAGAGTGGTAACATTGGTAAACCTTTGTTTTCTTTGCGATTAAAAGTTTGAAAAGCCTTATTCCAATTGGAACTGCTTGCACCCTCACCACCGACACCGAGATGAGCGTTGCCACGGACCAGGAGACGGCCCCCATAGCCAACTCGCGAAATGGTCGCACCGGCAGCGTTTTCCGGAGCTTCGGCTCGCTCTTTGGCGGCAGCCAAAACAGCGGAGACCAGCAGCCCGGCGACGGATATGTGGAGTTCGGGATGCAGAATCCTGAACGGAGCGGCCGGACCCTGGGCACCTTTGCCGGGGTCTTCAGCCCCGTAGCTCTATCCATGTTCAGTGCTCTGGTATTCATCCGAGTCGGTGAGTTCCTCATCACCCCGGTGACGTCACGGCGGACACTTGTTGTGCTGGTCCATTGAACTTGCTCTCGTCTACTCTTCCCTTTGTCTCTATCAGGCTACATAGTCGGAAATGCGGGTCTGTACGTCACGCTGCTGCAGTTCGTCATTGCCTACGCGATTCTGCTCTTCACGGTGGCCTCCGTTTGTGCTATTTCCACTAATGGAGCCATCGAAGGAGGAGGCGTCTACTGTGAGTCACTGATAATTTTTTGTGTTTACCAAAGCTTGGGGATATTAAGCGTACTTTTGTAGATTAAAATGTGTAACCCACACTGATTTCTCAAATCATATAAAAAACCCAAAGGAATTCAAGCTTATGTATACATTTTAAATGATTTTAATCCATTAACCACCTGTCTTTAACAGTCATGATCAGCCGCACTCTTGGCCTGGAATTTGGTGGCTCCATCGGAACGCTGTTCTTCTTCGCCAATGTGGTGGGATCTGCCATGGCCATCTCCGGATGCACTGAAGGCATCTTGGACAACTTTGGTCAGAATGGCTACTTTGGAAGCTATTTGAAGGACGGTGAATGGTGGTGCTTCCTCATCAGCAGCCTGCTGAACACCCTCCAGTTGCTGGTCTGCCTGGTGGGGGCTGCCCTCTTCGCCAAAACGTCTGTGATTATTTTGGCCATCGTCACCGTCTGTCTATTCGTCACGTACTTCAGTTTCCTGGCCGTAGGCGCCACCAACGATACGGTAAGACATCCAATTCTACCTGGACTAAATACTCGTATATTTTGATAGTTATTTGGTAATTACTGGGGTGCGTCAGGGTAGTAGCAATCGCTCATTGGCCAAAAGCCCTGTCCCACTTATCATTTAAGATATCTAGACTATCTAGGGCTCGAATTCGATCTCCTTTAAATATTTGCCCAAGGTTTATCAATATTGATAAGGACTTTCCATTGGCTGTGGTCAGAAAGTGTGGTTTTTATTCGGGATATTTTAATAAGCTTTCGGGGGAGTCCAAATTTTATGGGTATTATGTCATAACTAATTAGAAAGACCGGCTACGATAAGTGGATTTTTGTTGTTCATATTTTACTCCTCCATTCGAAATCCCAGAATGTCAGAGGCCGGAACAAAGAGAATAATAAAAAGCGCAGTAAAGTGATAAGATTTGTGAGTCATATATGTAGAAACTATGGCCTCAAATGCATTCAATTAAAAGTTGGAAAGTTTTTAACTACGAAAAAATCATATTTTAGGCAAAGATTCTCTTTTTAATTGCAGATACCAGTTCCCTTGAGCAACAACCTATCCAAAACGATACATTTCCTTAACTATACGGGCCTTAGTGCCAACACTCTGCGGGAGAACTTGGGCGAACACTATGGAACCGATTACACCTCGAACGGCAAGCAGGTGGACTTCTCCACCACCTTTGGTGTGCTGTTCGCCGGAGTTACGGGCATAATGGCCGGGGCGAACATGTCCGGGGAGCTGAAGAACCCCGCGAAGAGTATTCCGTGCGGCACCTTGTCAGCGGTGGCCTTCACGTTCGTCTCCTACGTCATCCTCTCCTTCCTCATGTGCTGCACAACGCCCTATTTCACGATGCAAAACAACTACCTGTTCCTGCTGCCGGTGAACGTGTGGCCCCCATTCACCGCCATTGGAATCCTGACAGCCACCTTTTCCACCAGTCTCAGCAATCTGATCGGGTCCAGTAGGATCTTGGAGGCCTTGTCCAAAGATCAAGTTTTCGGAAGCCTGCTCAACTTTGTGCTGCGCGGGACTTGGAAAGGAAACCCCATTGCCGCCGTGGTGGCGAGCTGGTGCCTCGTGGAGTGTATCCTCCTGATCGGATCCTTCAACATCATTGCCCAAATCAATTCGGTGTTGTTCATGCTCTCCTACCTGGCCACCAACCTGGCTTGCCTGGGCATCGAGGCGACCGGAGCCCCAAACTTCAGGCCCCTGTTTAAGTACTTCACCTGGCACACGTGTCTCATCGGACTGGTGGGCACCTTGGTCATGATGTTCGTCATTAATCCCATCTACGCCTCAGTCTGCATTATTCTGTGTCTCATCCTGGTGATTGCCCTGCATCTCTTCTCGCCAGCCACTCAGGCTGCCCAATGGGGATCCATTTCCCAGGCCCTGATGTTCCACCAAGTCAGGAAATACCTCCTCATGCTGGATCCTCGCAAGGATCACGTCAAATTCTGGCGTCCCCAGATCCTGTTGTTGGTTTCCTCGCCGCGCTCCTGCTGTCCGCTGGTGGACTTTGTCAACGATTTGAAGAAAAGCGGTCTCTATATCATCGGCCATGTAAAGTTGGGCGACTTCAAAGACTCGCTGGATGCCGAGAACAATCAGCAGTGGTGGTCCTTCTTGGACCACATGCGGGTCAAGGCGTTCACGGAGGTAACCGTGAGTCGCAGCATTCGCGAGGGAGTCCAGCACCTTATTCGCCTGTCGGGCATTGGAGCTATGAAACCAAATACGATTATTTTGGGTTTCTATGACAACGAAGCGCCGCGGGACTTTTTCCAAAAGTAAGTCACTACACTGGTTCTGATTGACAGATAAGCCTAATCTATTTTAATCTGCGTAGTGGTTCCTCCCCCTATAAAACGGATGATTTCAACAATGGCGAAATCCAAAACTTTCCCATTCGACGCGACGGCGATCCCAAGCACTTCCAGGTCGAGGAATATGTGCAAATCCTTTGCGACACTCTGCGGATGAAGAAGAATCTCTGCCTGTGCAGAAACTTTCAGCGATTGGATAAGAATTTCATTGCCCAGTGGGTTTATGATCTCTCATAGAAATTGGTACACTCTAACACATTTTTTCGCTGCAGAAGCAATCACGTAAAGTACATAGATGTGTGGCCCATCAATGTATTCAATCCCACATTGGGGGATCCGTTCGATATGGTCTCCCTGTTCATGATGCAACTGGCGGTGATAATGCTGGCCAAGTGGAAGCACCTGCGAGTGAGAATATTTCTGTGCGAGACCAACGAGCAGCGAACAGTGGGGTAAGCTGGACAAATTAAGTCTTTCTGTAAGAACCACCAATACTATTTCTTTTTCTTTTCAGCACCTTCGATACCCAAGCCCCGCAAATGGAGATCTTCTCCAAGAACAAGCTGGAGCAGTCCCTCAAGGAGCTGCGCATAACAGCCGATATTGTGGAGATTGAGGAGTGGAGCCGGGACACTGACTTCAGCCGCCGGGCCCGCAGTTTGAGGCAATACACCGCCCAGGCGGATAACGTTATGCTGGAAGACGACGACGAGGAGTCTCTCAATCGGTCGCTGCTCTACATGCAACGGGCCAATCAGATTATCCGCGAACGCTCAGACCAGACGGCCTTGTCGTTTATCTATCTGGCCGCTCCGCCAAAGCTGGCGACTCCCGACTTTGCCCAGCGCAGCGCCAACTACATGGAGCTGCTCACCGAACTGACCGCCGAGTTGCCGCCCACAATTCTCGTCCATGGCGTGAGCACTGTGACCTCCACCACGCTGTAAGCCGGACAGGCGAGCGGGCAGGCATAATTCAAGAGTGATACGAATCCAGAGTGCATCCGGATTGAACCAATTGCGAAGAAGGGTCGTGGATAAATGGATAAATCTTAAGATCGTTGTGTGCGTTTCTGTGTGTGCTTCAAGCTTTATGTATAATCAAGAAATATGAACTAGGGTGAGTCGATTGATCATTCATATTCCTGCGATTGCGAATTGTCTAAAAAATTGTATTTCTTTCCTCGAATCGACTTGCCCTGCAAAATGTAGGTAACCATTTGTTTTAGCTAATTTACTCGTAATATTTATTCACACACACACATCCCTGAGAGTATCAGGAACCCACCCGCACCCAAATCAAACCCCCAATCATATCAACTAAATACATTTTAAGCAAATCTCCATGACCATCTCGCAATTGTCTCATGCATAATATATCATATTTTTAACTCACCCAACCGAACCCACACCGATATTAACCCATTTGTGATTGAATATCAATATCTGCACGACTAAACATGCCGAAAGGCGAAAGTATTAGATAACCGTCTTGGAACACGGTTGTAAAACAGACAACTTCATAGCGCACTTAGTT
Source organism: Drosophila varians (assembly GCA_018150405.1). NCBI lineage: Eukaryota > Metazoa > Arthropoda > Insecta > Diptera > Drosophilidae > Drosophila > Drosophila varians. The sequence continues at coordinate 6,680,526 of JAECWK010000125.1, forward strand.
TTTAAACGTATTTTGGCGGCGCACAGTTCCGGCGGACATTGATGGATTGTTTTTAGAGAAAATATATTGCGTGTGCTACTATTTACGGAACTGTGACTAACCGTCAACTATAATAAAGGATCATAGCGTTCAATGTAATCAGTTCTTTCCAATAACTTGAATAAAGATTTAGCTGTATTTATACATTCCACTTGGTAATCCAAATCCCTTCCAGGTTCAACTGTTATTTCGCAAAGTTATTTTGAGTTTCGACTGCCGGATCCTCTTATCCGAGCATCCATTAACACTTTCCGTTTCGGCTCAGGGAGCTCTTATCTGCCGTGGACTTTGTTTGTCCTTCGTTTACCGCTACCATTAAATGCTTATTAAGATAGGACAACGGGTCACGTGTAAAATGGGACACTCGGACAATCAGTTACGAAACGAAAAAAATCAGGAGCAGAGGCAGACGACCCAATAGAGTCATAAATGTCAACGGCATACAATTTGGTCCTGTTGTTGCACTATTTATGTGATGACAATTTATGATACTCATCAGAGAAGGTCGGCGGCGCACCTCCGCCTCGCCCTGATTACCTGACCGTATCCTTGAAAGATCCAAAGCAAGGATCTGAATTTCTATTTCTATCCCAATCACCGTTTAAGTGTCAATAAATTCCCATAAACACTTTCAAGGCGCTATTCTGCGCCTCCTAACGGACACTTGGATAGTAAAAGTTGGCCCGATTGTCCTTGTTAAAGCCTTGACGTGTGTCTTAAGTTATGGCATGAGTTTTGAGGAAATTGTCGCATGCCCTGAGAGATCTAAGGAAAGGATTTAAATAGTCATAGATAAACCTTCTAAAATCCATCGCCTTTTATTATTAATTAAACTATTATTCGCTCTTGATTCACTTTTAAGTACACCCAAAATATAATGCCTAGAAAGGTCTTTGAAAACCCCTAAGATTCCTGCAAATATTTGAATTATATGCAAGACCCTGGCAGACATACAGTCTGCAATTTTTGTGCCCATCTGTGTGGCGTAGCCACAACAAATTTACGGGGAAACAAATAAATAGCTGCCTTTAATAATTCATAATTCCGGATTATTACATGCCAATTTGGATAGCCTCAGTGGGACTGAAGCTAAAGTCATTTTCCTGTCCACAATGGGAACAAAGGCCTGCGAGGATCGTCATTGTTTCGCATTGTATTGCCAAGAGGGCTCAACAAGTGTCGGGGAAAAGGACAATAGAGTTTCCCATGGAATTCCTTTCGTTACTCCGGGACACCGATACGTAATCGTATTTTCGCAATTTAGCGCCAACGACTAATCCGCAAAACGAAAACGATTAATCTGGCCAGGAAAAACCAGAAACACGCAACCAACAGACGGACCCGAAGGATTATCATCAGATGGCCTATTGTTGGGTCGGATGGAAAAGAGAGGTGCCTACTTTTAGCCAGATCCGCCCACCGACCTAGCCTATTGTTGCTATTTTGACAGAGTCAGGGAAACCTGTGGACGACTACCTGGGACTACCTATCTCACAGGCAAAAATGCTAATTGGAAATCCCCGACCAGGACCTTTCCTGCGGGGCGTTACCGATCTTTAGGTTATCCGCGAACCTTTCTCCCGAAAATATTGCAGCATAATGCTTGATCTGGGATCAGGGATTGACCTGCGGTCGCGTGGCAATCTTGACAAAGTCGCTCCTTCAGATCCCGACTCCGATCATGATCCATCAGCGGTCATCAAACGTCAGGATCGCTTTGTCGGCTCACGGCTTTGTTCCTTGACAATTTGTGTGAAATATCTCTGGAGAATCATTTGTACTCTTTAGCCATGACCGGCGCTTCGGCGATTGTTTTGGCCGTTTTCTATAGAAACTGGGCCAACTATTCGAATTGATTTTCCCCTTAATGTTGCGAGTAGGCCGAGTTAATTAACCTTTCGATTCGGCCACTTGAAAGTGGGCTTGAGCCCAGGACAAGTAGAGCGAAGAAAATTATTTACAGGATTGTAAAGGATAACAGATTGTTTTTGCATTTAAAAGGTAACTAGGATCCATGTATACAATTTTAGATATATACATTTTTTAGATTCAAGAGTCGATAGAGTAAAAGAGTTATTTCAAAGCGAAGGAGCACTGTTAATTGGATTCATCTTAAACATAAATTGGTTAGTAAACCGCTTTCGTGTGAAGTTCTGGGAGAAAGCCATCCGAAGAACACTTAGTTGCGTTTGACCCAATAAAGCACAATCGACTAAAATCGAAAGTTGCAAACCACACAACGGAATTATTTTCTTTTGTTCCTTCCAAAGCCGAAAACATTAAACAAACAGGACCTGCTAGACCACAGACATGCAACGAAGGTGCTCCAAAGGGGGATCGGATCTTGGATGGATGCGAAATGATGGAAATTATTCCCACACGGCTAAAAAGTCTTTTGTTTGATAGCCTCCTGACCTTGGTTGCAATTGTTTGAATATAAAAAGCCAATATGCGAGCCAAGAGCACAAAAGGGCTATGATTACAGGAGACGGTAGCCAAATGGCAGGTCACATCCCTACCAGCGGTAGCTGGTACAGTAAATACCCGACCAGAAAGAGATCGAAACAAAGGCAATTAAACGTTTTGACCACAAGCCAATTTAGGGCACGGGCTTCGTTTGCTGATCCCAGGTAATCGGAGGATATAAACTCGAGACGGCGAATCAGGTAGCAGGTAAACCGAACGACCAATCAGGTTGCAGATGCGATTCCTCGGACAGGTATATAAGGGTCGGACCTCGGTTAGCCACTTCAGTTATCCTTCGATCCTCGAACAGCAAGCATGTTGACAAACAACGACGCAATGGAGCAGTTCTACTATCCCGAAGATGCCACTGTTCTTCCGCAATTCCTGGACAACATCACAGGCAACGATGCCTTCCAGCAGTTGGAGCAGCTGATATACCAACAGGACTTTACCTGTAACGCCGACAGCCTCTCCGAGGGCACCAGCAGTAGCTCCATGGATCAGTTGTACTTCGACACACCGGCTGTCCTGGAACTGGAGCACATGCTGAACGCACAGGAGCAGCAGCAGAACCCGCCAAACCACCTGGGAAAAATCCAAGGCAGAAGCACGAAATACTGGAACAAGCAACAGCGAAGCAAGCCCTACGACAAGGCACCCATGTCCTCCGCCTCCTCAACTTCCTCCAGCTACAGTTCCAGCTCGAGCTCGTCCAACCCCGGCTGCGGCGGCGATGTACTGCGAAAACGTCGTCTGGCGGCCAATGCCCGGGAACGCAGGCGGATGAACAGTCTGAACGACGCCTTTGACAAGCTGCGGGACGTGGTGCCGTCGCTGGGCCACGACCGACGACTCTCCAAATACGAGACCCTGCAAATGGCACAAGCCTACATCGGCGACCTGGTCACCCTGCTCTCCAGAGACTATTGATCCGGACGGCACAGGATCTTTTCGTTCCTTTGCAGGATTCGCTGCAGCACACCATCAACCTAGTGGAAAACTTATAAAGGCTGTTAGTTTTAGGTTATTATCATAGTTTTAAATACATTTAGTTTAGTTTAAAGTTTAATAAAAATCACAGAAAAAGGCAATTCAGAAGCAATTTCATTTTCTCTTTTCTCGAGAACTTTTTCAGAACTTTCCACTGCGGAAATATTGAAATGGAAGTTAATTTTAAGTAAAAATACCTTTTAATCCTTTAGAGAATGTAACTAAAATACTCTTCATAATAAAGCTAAAGTTTAAAAATATAATCAAGCAGTTTTCGTTAGACCCTTAATACGTACCATCTATCAAACACTAGTTTCGGCTTCTCATTTGTTTATATTCGCCACACTCCCCTAAAGGGTATCCTAGTTATCCTTGAAGAATGAGAGCGGCATGGCTAAGTAGGCAGAAGGGCACGCCTCAGGGATCCACAGACATAGGTCAAAACATCAGTTGCCAGTTTAGAATTAATGAGTTCCGACTTCCGACAAACAGAATCCAAACCCAGAAGTGATTAAACGCCGCAAACGTCAACAGGTAAACACTCGGGATAAACACGGATGCCGCTTTAGATCCTAAGGGACGGTAGACGAAAATTGATTTAAACATAGTCATTTGTAAATGGTTTGGGAAATCTGGGTGTAGTCTTCCTTCAGACTTCCTTCCAGTGTATTAAAACCAGAGTTTTTAAGGATATCACATTGATGTTTGTATTTATAAATATAGATTTTACATTATCTTAAATATATAAATGTCTAGATCTAGAAAGCCCAAATTGAATTAAAAACAACAAAACGCTCTTCACAGTTGCTACTATTTTATGTAAATTAAAAAAAATCGAAATATGCCAGAGAACTGGTGATTGCACAAATCTTTTAACTATATTTCAATGTTTAAAAACCTTTACCAGTAAGTAAAGTAACTAAAAGCACACAACTTTATTGCAATCTTGAACGTGATAATATTTTAAAACTTTTATTGTTGAACGTTTGTCAAAGATTTAAAAAGGTATATATATTTATTTAAGTTTGAAGTTGAATCGGAAATTACATTTTAGTGAAGAGCGGTCGGGCCATGGTGTTAATTCATTTTTGGACTGAATTTAAAACTATTTACAATATCGATTACGTCTATTATAAGCATAAAGTTAGAGGCAATGGCGTACTAACTAAATAGGTAGAGCATAATGTAAGAGCTAAGGCAACGTTCTAAAGTTAAGGTGTTACCAAATGATTTGTTAAATTAATCTTAAAAGCGGTTGTCTTGGATTCCCCTTTGGGCGTAGGCAAAAGGACATTGATGATCTTTAACGTTTTTTTTTTTTGCCATCATACACAAAAGACTATTTTTTTTTTATTATTTTGTTAAATTTTGTATATTGTTGAATACATTTTAAATTTTTTTAATAAAGAGAGTACAGAGATTGAACGAAACCATAATATGCGTTCTGTACACTTTTAAGCCAACGTCTCCACACCCCGCCCCAAGGGAAACCAATCCAGTTGATTTGGGTTAATGCGATTTGTCTGTTCTGTACAATTAACTTTTTGTTTTTCAATTAAAATATCAGTAAAATCAAGGTGAGATAGCTGAAGACTATTACTAAAGCCGAGAGGATTCCTCTCCTGTTTTTGTTGTTGCTTGTCAGTGTGATTGTGAAGATCTACATAATACGTAATTACATCATCCAAGCTTTACCACGCATCCGGCCGCGTCCGCGCATCGGACCTCCTGGACCACCGCCTCTTGGGAAGAACGGCCGGGGCCCGGGACCAGGACCATCGAATCCGGGACCAGGCATTCGCTGAAATGGTGGCCTAAAGGGGCCGTTCGGACCGGGCCCATTCCATCCGCCTCGTCCCCTGCCACGCCCTCGTGGCATTGGTCCGTCCGGGCCGTTCATAGGAAATCTCTGAAATTGCTGGAAAGGTGCTCCGAAGGGAGGGCGCGGGGGTGGCGGCGCAGGACCACCGCCTACGCCCATTTGCATGGGAGGCATTTGATTCCATCCCTGCTGCTGGTTTGGTTGTTGATGTTGAAATTGCTCCTGGTCCTGATCCGGCATAGAAGGCCCGGAAAATGGATTGCTGGGCTCCCAGGAGTTCATGAACTCTGAAGGAGTTTTCAGTAAAACAGGACGTGGTGTAGAATCGCCATTCGCCTCGGCATCTCCCGACGCGTTCTCCTTTGGTTCTGTAGATTACAATTGTTAAAAATAGTTACGATTCGTTTGGAAAATTAATTACCCCTCAAGGACTCATCAAGGTCATCGTCCGACATGTCCATATCCACCACCATATCCGCGGGGTCGTACCGGGCAGAGCCATCCACACGGTCCGACTCAGACGAAGAACCTTATAACGAATGTTGGGGTTGACTAAAGTAAACTTAACTTGTGTGTGAAGCAATTTTATACGTACTGGCATTCGATTTATGAGGAGAGCTGGTCTTTGTCTTCGAATAGCTATTTCCGGGCGGAGCCATCATTCCATCCTCACTAGGATGTGGTACAATCCGATAGTCCACATCACCACCAGCAAACTCCTGGAAAAAATATAAAAGCATGAGTAATCTTCTCAATACTGTCAGTAAAAGATTTACCTTTTCTGCTCCACCCGGTGAACCAGTGAGAGATATAAGGTTCCTGTGGTCAATATCCGCCAGCTGCCTTGACTTGTCCTTGCTCAGTCCCAGCTTGGCCCCAAAGTCGAAGGCCGGCGGCAGCTGCAGGGTCCGATGGTCCACATCCTCGGCGCCCAGCGCTGCGGGATCTGTGTGCAGGTGCTCGTTATATTCGATTGGGGCTGACCCTGTGTTTCCCTTTCGCTCAAATTGGGGCGGCGAATGGGGCGTCGATTGGTTCGCGTACGAAGAAGAACTGGCTCCGCTGCTGTTCAAGCTTGTGTCCAATCCCGTCCACGACATGCTCATGTTCCAGGTGCTGTTAAAGTCGTCACCTGCTCCTCCCGATGAGCCAAGAGATGGCGGCAAGGGAGGCGGCGGCATCGGCGAAGGAGCATATTGACTTTCTTGGCTTCCATTGCCAGATGCATTTCCATTTCCACCATACATGTGAGGTGGAGGTGGCGGTACATACTGCTCCTGGCTGGTAGCTCCGAATAGAGGAGGATTGGGCGTATACTCGGCAGATCCTCCACCCAAACCAGGAATGGAGTTACTGTTCGAACTAGAGATCTGCTCCTGCTTGTAGAAATTGGCATTCGGCACATAGCCCTCGTCGTCCGACCGCGATCCGATCACCTCGATGGCGCTGCCTTGGTCCTTCGAGTCCCGCTTGAAGTCGTTTATGTCAAACGGCAGCTTACCGCTGTCCAAGTAACCGGAAAAGCCATTCAAGCTACCGCCAAAAAGGTTCTGAAACGTAAGCACACAGTTATACGCCGTAATCCGCAAATGTCCGTAAATCTCCTTACCATTCCCAGTGACGTGCTATTCTCTTCCGGCAACTGGAGATCGGCATCCCGCTCCGGCGAAGGGGCATTAATGTCCGGGGAAGGAATGGGACTGGCCAAAGTGGGTATGGTCTCGTCAAGCTTTCTTTTCACGATTTTTATCCGAGTTCCAAAGCTTTTGTAGGCCTAAAAGGAAATAAAAAATAATAAAAAGGGGCTCTGCGTTTAATATTTTTGTAATACTTACACTTGCCACCACTTTTACTTCTTTCCCTTGGTGCTCGTAGAACTTCTTGGCGGCCTCTAGACTGGCTAGAACCGCCTTTCTACTTTTTATTTCGTTCTGCAGGTTCTTGTTGCACGCATTTATGAAGGCAACACATCTCTCCACGTCCTTCTCGATGTCGCCCGAGTGGCTCTTGTCCTTTAGCTGCTGCTTTATGACCTCAATCTCGAAGGTCGGTGGCTTGGGTAGCTTCTTCATGCTCTTGTCGGTAGCCTCCGCCAACTCCACGCATTCCCGCACCTGAGATATTAAGGTGGCGTTCTGGAACTCGTCGCTCACGTCGACCTGGGACTTTTTGGGCGGCGTTATGTTGAGGAGTCCACTAAGGTCGCTGAGGTACTCCTCATTGTAGATTTCTCGCTGTTCCCAGATCTTGAATATCCGAAGGATTTTGTCCTTGACGCGTTCGTCTCTGAGGAAAGGGTTTAAATAATGAAGAAAGTGTTAAAGAAGTCCTTCCTGGCTTACTTACCGCACCATGGTTGTGGCTCTCTGGAGCGCCGTGGCCCAGCACTCAACAAATTCGTAGCGCTTGCGCTTGCTGTACTGGATGACATCGTTGGCCAGGTAGAAAAGCACGAGGCGGTGGTCTACACGAACTGCACAAGGGAAAATCATAAGCTGGCGAGGATTCGCAAGGGAAAGACACCCATCAACACTCACCTCTCTTGAAAACATTCAGCCAGCACTGAATAATCTTTTTGTGATTGGAGCGATGCTGCAGGCACCAGTTGGACATCTGCTGTATGCCGTCCTGAGTGTCCTTCAATGCTTCCAGTCGCGTCTCAAACAGCTCCTCGTCGAAGGTCTCCGTCATAGTGTGTAGCTACTAGTCCGGCTTAGCACATTACAATTGTTTACTACGGGTATTGCCGCTGCACCCCGGCCAGGCGTTGTATTTTTATATATCCCTTTTCCCACACGCGCACTTTTTTCACCACCGTTTTCGCGCTCTATTCGCACGCAGCGATTGGGTTTTCTTCGCCTGTGGAACCCCTCTCTGACCGCCGAATTCTTCTCCGTTGCCTGCTGCAGGTTTAAAACCGATTTTATCTATTTATTCGCTTAAAAATTAAACAAGTTAGTTGAAACAAAATAATCCAAGAGGCTGCCAGACAGTGGTATCGCACGGCGTTGCCACCTGGGTAATGGGCTGAAGGCCTTGCCACTACATCTTTTGGCCCTGCCAACCTAGGCTTGAAGATGGCCAGTCCGGCAACAATTAAAGCCGGCTTGTTAAGACCGTTTAGTTAGTTTAAACTTTATTTTAAACTCTGTTTTGTAACTTTTATTGAGATGAAAGTATAAAAACGACCAAGGCCAGGCTTCGTTTCTATCTAAACTGAGTACAGAAAACTTGCTTAACAGCCAAAAAAATAACAATCAGAATTGTTATAAATGGTTTCCTTTTAGCCTTAACTGTACCAGGACGCCTTGCTCCAACCATTGGAGGATCCACCGACGCCAACTTCTTGGCTGAACCCGATTTGCTTAAATCAAGATGTACTTCACAGTCCAGCTTGTGACTAAAAACTGCTATGATTGGAAGTTCGTCGATCGACACCAGTTTTGAAGCTTTTGTGGACTTTTCAAACAGCAAGGTCCGTGCGTTTTTCAGGAGGCATGAGACACCGGTGCGTTATTCCATAATATGTAGTTAACCAGTTAATCACCACCAATTTTTATTATAGTCACAGCTGTGGACATCATTTCGCCCAAAATCATCCACTAACGCTACCAATCTCTTGTTCGGATTTGTAGACTGGTATCTTTGCTCCCAAGTACATTTATCTCTCCCATCTTTAAAGTGTTTCAGACCCGGTAAGTAGACCCATTTATTTTATACATTTATTTCCTTCCAGTACTTGGGCTCGATATATTCACAATATGTGTTTTGGCGGAAAGTTTGAAAAGCATCTTAACAGTATTCTTTCCCAGCTAATTGAATAATTGGCTTAATTTAGGAAATGTTTCCTTTATAGTTACCGCCTCTTGGTTAAATTTAAAACGAATTATTACTAAAACTCAATACGTTTATTAACTAAATAAGTTAGAGCTTGGTCCATGTCAGCGGAATGGATCTGCGCATGTGCGGTAGTCGGTCTCATCTACCATTTAGACGTCGAAAGTCGAGCAGATCCGGTTTAGTCGGGTAAAATTGGTCAAAAGGAGCGGTCGCTGTTTATCCTTCTGCAATTGTTTTGTTTTTTGCTCAAAAAGTTGTTGTAAAACTCGTAAGTTTGCCGGTACGGGTGATATTTTGTGTATATTTTACTTCAATGATAAGATTTTGTCTCCAAATGCGTGGGAGTGTTTGTTTACTTGGCGGTGGCTGTTGTTGTTTTTGGGGATTTAATTTATTAGTTGCCGGCATATGGTGTCCTCAATAGGGATGGGATGCCCCAGTGAATTGTACTATTAAAAAGCCATCTCCTATATCTCTTTGTTTAAAAAGAGTGATGAAAATGTAGCCCAACTCTAGTATTTAACTCTCAGCCTAATGTTTAAGTAATTGTTTCACTTCCGCTCGAGCTAGCAACAAGTGATAATTTCAATCGAGACTCGTGCGTGAAAGTTCCCCTGATTAATGTCACGTACGCAGCGCTTGCGGTTGTTTTGATTTCGTTTTATTTCATTTCGATGGTCGAGTGAGCAACAAAAACTAATCAAAAAGCAAGGACAATATTTGGCGATAGGAAAGTAAAGGAAAAACAAACTACATATATTTGTTTTACTTTAATGGTTTTTTTTGTGAATTCTTTATTTTGTTCAAAAGATTTTATCAGAGTTGGATTTTTCACAAACTGTTTCAGTCAATTAAACCTCAAAAATCCAGATAAAATTCTTGAATATTCAGAAATTCTCCTTCAAGCTTTCAAATACAATCCCTGTCCAACTGTTAAGTGAGCAACTGTTTGGCATTTTTTTTTTTTTTTTTTGCCGGCGTCCCTTCCTCATTGCCATTAGGGGCCATGTAATTATTCTGATTACTTGGCTCAGGCTCACAGACAGGACACCAATCACGGCAGCTACAACACAACACAGAACAACAACAGCCAGCCCGTGCTGCGCCACTGACCCAGTGCCAGTGCCAGTTCCAAGTTACGTCGGAGCCATTCCGTTACGCTCCACTCCTCCTTTCCGTTCGGGTCTGACTGGCGTGGTTCTGGGCATTTGACCAGCGTCGCCACACGGGCAAGGAAATGCGCCGTAGCAAATAATTACGCTTCAATTGCTGTTCTCCCTTCAAGGACTTTTGATTGTCTTTACTTTCAAGAGAGTTCAAAGATTAAAAACGAAATTTCGCCGGGCTTAAAGTTTACTTCGAATTCTAATAAAATTAGACCAAAAGCTAAATAAGGTAAGTCTTTTAAAACATTTATTTGAAAGACTTCGTATAAATAGTAAAACTCCCAGAATCTCCAGGAAAATTGTTTGTAGCTCTGAAAATTGTAAGCCAATCCATAACCGGAATACTTGAAATGAAGGATTCCCATGAACCATCGCAATAACTCGACCTTTTTATCAATTACCATCTTTTCCAAGCAATTCCTTTTAATAGAATGGGAAATTGCATGGAAAAAGCCCATATGAACGCCTAAATGCAAGCAAACTTATATCTTTCCCAATTTTCATCAAAAAAGAAGAGTTCCAGGAATGACTCGATAGTTACCTTTTCGTTAGGCAGACTCGTTTCCCGGCAATCCTTTGCCGAACATGCCGGTTTATATGACTTTAAATGAACGTGTGTTGCCCAGCTTCCTGCGAATCGACGCCCACGCAGTCCACCTCCCCCCACACACACACACACACACACAACGATAATCACAATTAGCCCACACCTTTGGCGTTGCGAGAAACAATAAACACTAATTAGGAAGCAATTCCGACGACAGCATCGCGCAATTGAAAAGCTCTGTGCTCTCCACTCGTGTAACCTGGTTTCCCCAGGAAACCCAGGGACTGGCTCTGTGCTGAAGGGAGTTCCATTTACTCACACAGACACCGGCGTTTGTCAATTAGTTGCTCATTCGCAGGACTAAGTTACCACAGGAGCTGCCTCATCGTCTCATCCCCACCTCGCAGATAGTGACGCACTTTCATCTACATGTACTTCCGGGAAAATGTAATCGGAATTTTTCCTCAGTTACTTATGATTGATGCTCGTGGGGAAATCTTTGATTGCCTGTTCAATTCGATATGCACTTTTATGCGCATTTTCCACTCGACTTGCACTCGCTCAACTTTTCAACATTTGATTTCCACGTCAATCACTGTCGCAGCCAAAGAAAAGTTTAGCATACAACAGGGCATGTGGCCTGACATTTGCCTGCATCTGTTTGTGACCCGACCTGCAGGCGGGTGCCGGTATCCAAGGGGTTACTGAAATAAATTTCCAATGGCTCCCCTCAACGTGAGTTGCCAAAGATCGACGTCATCGGTGGCATCCCACGCCTTTCCACTGGCAGGGAAAAACAGCCAACGAAGTAAACAACATGCCAACGTCACTATTAAATTAGTCCGATGGGAAAGGATTAGGCTTTGCGTTTGCATTTGGCTTAATTTAAATAATCACGAGTAGGATCCCAAAAGGGTCTCTAAATCAGAGAATATCCATCATGCTTCAGGGCCTGAGGGTGCATTACCTTAGGTGGTCGCGGCCCTAATGGCAAGCTGAGTGCATTCCCTGCCGGCGGACACATGATGGATGGCCACGAGCCATCTCATCCGAGCAATTGTTTCGCACAACCGCCCACACACACGCGCGGAGAAAGTCAGAAGCCACTTTGGCCGCTTTCTTTTTTCATTTGCATACATTTCATGTGTGAGAACGACAACCCGCAGGGTCGCACACAACCAGCAAACACACACGCACACCTAGTGACAGCTTGACAAAGGACATGCCAGGAGTGGAGGAGGGGGGCAGAGTGAGTGGGGAGGAGAGCACCCTGGATGATGAGTAAGCTGCCGTGGCTGGCACTTAATAAGTCAACATGGCTCCGCTCATTTATGATATATGACAATTTACTTTTTACTCCTTGGCCAAAGAGGATAGGGCAAGGATATTCTCGTAATGTATCACATGTCATGTTTATGTGGAAACACTTGAAAGCTAAGATAGGTGACTGTTTTTTGATGGCAAAGAGACGCGTTTTAATAAAAAGTCCTTAAAATTTTAATCAGCTTAAAAAGCAAGACAAGGATAATACAACAAATACATCCTGGCATCCTAATGAGCCACAGCAGTATCCCATCCATTCTGCCACTCATCGTCAGCATTGTTCTGGTAATTCATTGGCATGACCACGCCCCTTGGGTACCGCCACATCCTGGCTGGCATAATTAGCTAATTGAGCGCTCAGCGTTAATGATTCGCCTGACAACGAGGAAAAATCTCGCACACACAAATTGAAATTGGGAATGGCGAATCAGCCGAAAAGAAAAAGCGCTTAAAAAGGCATTAGGCGAGAATGGTTTGCGCTCTAGGTTCCTCCAGGATGTGTTCCTGGGCCCCCAAACCGGCCTTGCCAAGCTGCCAAGCTAATAAGCGTTATGCTGAATGCTGTATGTACTTGTCCCACGCGGCGTATACGCAACTTGCAACAGCAATGTCTGCTACGTGATTTGAACGCCTGAAAGGAGCTACACGTGGCGTCCAAATGTCCCATTTCGATGCTTACTTTAAAGCACTGAGAGAAACAAGTAATACAGAAATTATGGAGCTCTGGCCTAGCAGGTACATCCAGTTTTGAATGTGTCCCAGTGTAACCCCTGTTCCGTATCTGTTTGCGATGGTTTTTCCTCATTTCGTGCCATTGTTGTCGCGACGCTTTTTTGCTGTTGACTTTCGAGTGCGTACAATGACTGAGTCTACGGATCCTTGGATCCATCGTTCCCGGGCGATTGGCGGGTTCGCCCTGAGCACGTTTTATTTTAATAGCGCTCTTGTGGCGCGTTTCCCCCGGCCTCCCCAGTCAACAATTGTTTCGGAAAAAGGGCTCTCGAAGCGCTGAAGTTTCCACTTTTTCCACTCTTCGCTGCCGGCATTTAGTAGCTTCTCTCCGCCGCAGGAAAAGTGTCAGGTGATGACTGTTTAGTGCACATGTCGAGCAGTCAAAGTTTGGTTAACTGGAAAAGCTGTTGAAAAGTTGGCGGTACGTAGAACCGATGGCCACTTTTCCATAAAGTTGGCAGGTGTTAATAGCCGGATGCAAGTAATTGGGAAGAATTGATATAATTAATATGTTTTTTTTCTGGGTTCTAGTATCAAGAAGTCCTCCTTCTTCACTGTAACTTATTTAAAACCATTTCATCTAAATGCCGCTTCATCTTTGATTATTTTGCTTCAAGTTACAGGCCTTAAGCCTGTCTCCAGTCAAGTGTTTAATGCAACACATTAAGTTCATTACATGAAACTCTGATTTATTGTGACCACTAAAGGACCCCGCCTCGGTGGCTACCCTCCCACTGGATCCATCCCTCCTGAGTACGTGTCTCCGGCAGAATGTGGCTTAGTTGATATAACATGAAATATGTGAAGATTCTGTTTGATTTGCATACTGGAGCTTGCTCTGCGTCCAGGGTCTCAGGGACGGGGACAGCAGACCGAATGGAGTGGAATGCAATTGTCAAATGCCAGAAGGATGTGGGGCTAGAATTTCCATTGTCACCCTCTGGGTGCTGCCATGTGCTGCATTAATCATAGTTCGTGTTGGCTATTCGACAACAACTATTCGGGCAACTCATATTTCATGCATCAGTTGCAACCTCAGCGCACCAGCGCATTGAACTCGCCCTGTTGCGGCAAGGACTTGCAGGACGAACTTGGAGCTTTTGGCTTTGTGTTCCTCCAAACTTTTCCTTTGTGTTTCTTTATTTTCGCACTTTGGCAACAACCTTGATTTGGCAGGTCGATAAAAAATCACTTTAACCAATTAGTTGCTCGTCCTTTTGGTCCCTTTTAGTCCATTGAGTTTCTTTTATCGTTCCATGTTTAGTTTTGTTCCCTGACTGGCGATAAAAACTAAAGTGAGAATCACGCAGCCCTACACTTGGATGAGCTATAATAGTTAAGGTATAAGAGCAAAAAATTGACCATCAAGTAGGGAATAAACACTTCTCTCAGTGCATGGCACACTCCCTTGACAGAAAATGAAAACCCAGCGAGTGGGTGGCTCACATTTCCGCTTTTACGGCCTCACATGCCAAGGTGCCGGCCATTATAATTAATCATTCTCGGGAGATTCAACAGACAAGAGCAGCCCCAAGAATTTCGTTCATTTTGATGCATAATTTAACATTATTACAAAAATGTGTCGCCTTACACTTTAGGTGACAATCTAATGACATGCCCATTTGTCTTTCGAGGGCGGGAACGGCCTGTTATCAGGACCTTTTGTGATTTCAGCTGGCCCCCAGCCCCAAATTCGTTTTAGGACTCTTGAAGAATTCGCATTACCTTGAGGGGAAAGCTGCGAATTTAACAGAAGCAGAAAGTTTCGTTTTCATTATCGAGTTGGAAAGTCGACGAAAGTGGAAAGTTTCTTACTGGCCGCCAACCTCAAAGGAAAGACTCGTTTGCAGCCACTCAAACTGCAATTAGACAAATGACACATGCGGACTGGAATAACAGCTACATCGGATGGGAAAGGGCAAAGCAGTCTACTTAAGCCGACTCCAGAATGTGCCTTTTATTTGTCATTAGGCAACTTTTTGACATTATCCTTTTGGCTGAGTTTGCAGCAAAAGTTTTTGTCAATGTTGCAGCCTCAGACTTCCAGGAGATTTGTAATTAGCCACGACAGAGTTTTGAGTTAAATGTGAATTTCGTATTTTTAATGCTAATTGCTTTTTAATGCGGAGCTGGAAACTTTTTCACCAACAATTAGGCCGCAGCTCAAAGAGAGCCGAGTCCCGAGCCATCTAAAAAGGATGATTTCACGCACCAGAACGCAGAATAACTTTCAGCAAAGCACTTTCACATGAAATCCTGTGAGATTACTTGTAAATTATGCCCGCAATCCTTTTAAGCCGTCACTTTTATTGTAAATAATTTTGCGTTAAAATCCAAAGAGTCCACACGCGCTGCAGGATATCCATATAAAAACAAGAGTGGGCGTACGAAGAAGTAATGGGCGACAGCCTGTCGAAAATCGAGAAGAAAAATGCCGGAGACAATTGCTTTTGCATAACCGGCGGTAGGGAATCAGGATCCTAAAGGGGAGACACAGGGAACTGTTTACAAATGCCACACACGAGATTGGCAAGCCCAGGACGAACGACGAGCCATTGATAGTCGTATCCTTGACATCTGGCCGTAAGCCAAATAAGGCATTCCTTTACTTTGTCGTTTGCTTTGCCTTCGAAATGGGAAAACTATGCACCGGGAGGACCTCGGGCAGGTATGAAGGATTTTTCCGCAAGGCAAATATATAGTTTACAGAGTTGGGTTGAGGGAATGACAATATCTCACCCAATAGCAATTTCCTTTTATCAACAATTAGTCCTCCAGATAAACCATTAAAACCAAATTGATAATTTTATATTGCTTTTATCTTTTGATATTGGCCAATTCGATTAGATTATCGGTGACCTTTTGTTAATGAGAGAATATTTATAGTGCCACTGCCTCGTGGATACATTTTCTAGATTGCTTCCACCAAATTGGCGGGCCACTTTAAAAGTATTACTTTCGATTATCTGAGATTTGGAATTCCCCAACATATTCCAAACCATTTTCTACGTCCTTCCAATTTACCTCAGAAATCGTTTTTCTTTCATTGCCAGGAGCAGTTTTCAATTTCATTGATGTGCAGTTTATTGTTGTTGTTGTTGCCTGCTACTGACAAAGGCGGTATCCTTTTCCCTATTTTCCACACCCACGCCCCCTCGTCGCACAAACTGAAATTGTTTTGCCTTTTACCCAAAATTTACAATACTTATCCCCTATTTCGGTTTTGCCGGCGCGTGTGTGAATTTATTTATTTGAATTTCATTTTGTGGTTGCCTCTCCTCACCCACACTGCCACGCCCCCAAAGGCATCCCACTCAAAGGGGGGAGTAGCTTTAACACAGTTTCAAACAACTTTGCATTACAAATTTGTTTGGCTCGAAATGACGTGCGAAATGTTTTCCGTTGGTGGCTGCTTGATTTTCCTCTCAGTGCTTCTCAAGTGCTAAAAATTAACGTGACTTTTGCGCCATTTTTTCGGCGTTTCCTTTGTTTTCCAGCTTAAATATGGCCGGTCCTTTGGCCATTTGCATGGAAAAGCCATTAGGGGTCGGGGAAGAAAATGAATTCGGCTAAGAGCGCTTTTCCGCGCTGCCAAAAAAATAATATTCGGAGCTCACGTGTTGGGCGTGTGGATGCGCAGGATGTGCTGGATGTGGTGGGACGTTAGGTGGGATTTATAGGGCTTTATGAAAGCAGGTCTAAGGAAAGCTTATAATGAACTGAAGAACTTAATACTGCTTAGACGGATAAGGGATATCTTAAGAGGGTGTGAGACTGTTTTCTGTTTCCACTTGGGGACTCTTAACCATGATAGCAGGACTTTTTGAGTCCTGATTCTATTTATTCATGTACAAAGTGGCATTTGCTATTTTTCAGGGAACAAACCTCATATGTTGGCTGTTGCATATCTCTCAGCTCTTTTGTTTGCGATTCCCCTCCTGATTTATGCACATAGTCATGAGTTTTTTTAAGTCCCCATTTGCATAATTTTCTTTACAATTTTTTTTTTTTGTTGCATACCAGGGCCTGGTAATTTATTGATAAGCGGCGCGCGTGTCCCCACTTCAGACTGCCAGGCTGATTCAATATGTTTGAAATTAACTTGGATGCACGCCCCAAAAAAATGAAGGAAAAAAGAAAGCTCACCTATAACCAACGTTTTGGGGCAACAAGGGCCATGATGCCAGAATAATGTGATTCCTCCTCTCACCTGGGCTATAGCCTGATAGCCACGGGGATAATACGGATACTGAAAAGGATGATAATGAAGATGATTTGTTGTTCACCGCAAATTTATAGGCTCTCGGGCTGTGGGTCGTAAAATTCCCTGGGATCCGTGTTGCCATCAATAAATTAACCCGAACCTGCTTTCTTGTTGCTTTTCCGGTGAAACGGCGCTGGTAAGTGATTTTCCATGTCAGTTCAGGTTGGGTCGGGTCAGGTTTTGGGCCAAGGACTCATTTTTTTGTTCGTTAATTGGCTAAACTTTGGGTAGGGATCCGTTGACTACTTAATCTGGTAAAAGCCAGTTGTCCTTATTAAGTCAAATAAATTTCATACACATTTTACTAGGAGGAACCTCAACATCCACTCAATATTCCATCAGGGTAATCGATGCCTCCGCGCTCGCCTTCGTCCAGCTTAATTCAATTTGAACATAAAAAAGTTTTCCCTTGCCTGACCACCACTCGTCCCACTGTCCCCTCCTTTCGTCTGTCCATCCTCCACGTCCTTGCCAATTTTCCAGTGGCTACTTAAAACCACAAAAGAACAAGTTGGCTGCGGGATAAATTGGGTGGAAGTTTCGATTGCCAAATTCGAAATCGAGTAAATCGAATGCAACAGGGAACTGGGGGCGACTCGAATTTAACTTTTTACTTGGCCCCCATTGGGTTCTCAATTTATGAACATCTTCCTCGGCTCACTCCCCCGAGTTTGTGTGGCAATTTGTTTATTGAGTTGCTTGGCTGATCAATTAATTCGAAAGCTTGGTGGTAAAAATAGGGAGCCAATCCCCCGAATCCGGCTGGAAGGAAAATATGGGTTTTGTTGGTCAAGGCTTTTCAGTTGAGTTATTGAATGCCTGTCATTTGCATGGCGGCTCGCTTATGGAATTAAATGGATCCTTTTCCTCAAAAACCATAAATTGTGCTCTTAAAGGCTTAATTGAACCGTATTTATTCGATTGAAAATGTTTTTGCGTGTTTTCTTGGACAATTCACTTTCGTCCTAGACAGTCATAAAAAGTCTGCATGGCATTCACTTAATTAATTGTACTCTTCACTTGGATAATAAATGAATTGAGTCACGCAAAAGTGAATTTAAAATTATATTTCATGAGTCTCCAAAGAGATACTAATAAGTAAATATTTCGCAGCCACTCAAGGATCCATTAGGTCAATGGTCTACCCCTCCCCCATTTCTTGATATATCAGACTCTTGGGTTTCCTCATTTCAAAAGGGAACTTTTTCCGATGACTCATTTGATTTGATTTGTCAATTAAACGGTCACCGAACTTTGCCAAAGTTTTCTACATTTATTGAGCTTATAATTCCCAATATACTTGTTGTTCGCTTTTCGTTTTGATAATCACGAAATTATGCAATTTTATTTTTTGCTTGCGGCCAACATATTGCAAGTCCCGGTCACAAGTTTTCCGATTCCTCTGGTTACTTTAGAGCTGTGATTTGTGCTCCTGCGACTTGTCAGGCTGCCGGGCTATCCAATGTCCTGTCATTTGTCCTCGTCTGTTGTCTTGGGTTACAGCCAAGGCTCTCAGCCGGCTTGGCCATAAAAGTTTCCATGTTCCATGTTCGCTGTTGTCAAGCAGCCAAAAAATTTGATTTTGGCCCAGTCGGAGGATGGCTACAACCGAACGGAAGATGGAAGGGCAATAATGTTACAACTTTTAATGAGAATTTATGATTTTTTATCTTGTATTTTGTAATGAATTATCCATATACTTAACTGACTTGGGAAACGGGGGAAATGGTAGAAGGCCAAAATAGAAATAATTGATATTCGGAGAAAGGACTTTCGTTGGATTAAAATTAAATTATTTTGTATTGATTGAAAAGTGGAATTGCAATATTTAAAACTAGCAATTGAATTATTAATTTTCCAGTTCAAATATTCATTGAAATTCGCTTGTTTTGTTTCCACAATTTATTCGAGTAATCGAATTAAAATCCAATTATAAGTGAACAATATTTATTCGCAAATAAAATCTGCGGTAAAAACAATGCAAAAACTTTCCATTTTCGTTGCGGATTAAATTTATTTTTGTTAACCAAGGGACACAATGGAATTACGGAAAACCCTTTCAGTGGAATGTCCTTTGATGAAATTTCAATTTATGAAATTCAGTTAGTGGCTTTCGGCTTCAGCCATAATCCATATATATGATGGTATACACTTTCAAAATTAAATTAAAAGTCCGGGCCATAAAAGCAAAGTTCTTGCTGCTAAAATTGAATCAGCTCCTCGCTAATTGACCAGGCTAATTTGTAGCACAACAAACAACCGCACTGGGGCTGCCGGGCCAACAACATGGTCCGAATAAAGTTGGTTAATAGCGCATTAAGCTCGTGTGGGAGGCGTGTCTGGGCCCCTTATCTGGGCCCCTTCTATTTATTTTTATGACCGTATTGAGGGAAGAGCGTTGCTCATATGAACAGCTCCGCGTAGCTGGGCCAAGACTGAAGGTCACGAGTGTGGGTGAACGATAGCAAGCTGTTTTGGCCCGGTTCATTCCGGTTCTCCTTCTCCTTCTCGGCTTCGTTCTCGTCCAGAGGTCGGCGGAGGTGGCCATGCAGAAATGAGAGATGCTGGATATTCCTCCGACAGTGATACAGCAACGTTTCCATATTTAATATTCGGAAATTGAAATCTGAATTTCTGGCATCTTGCCACCTCAGCGTGAATTGAGTGAAAACGAGACGCATTTAAAATGGATACCATCTTGTTGATTTAATTCGATGGAATGCGTTTTACATACGTTTTGGTCCTTCTAGTGAACAGAAATTTAATCAAGGATGGCGCACGAATGCTCCCTTGTCAAGTTTCTACTAATTCCCTTTAATAACACAACTCTGGTTCCTTGAATTTCTTCAATCCATAGCCTACTTATGCGGGCAGGCACGTTCTGGGCCCAACTAAACATAATTTAATTGCCGACAAGGCGGCTTCGGTAATCGAAATCAAAGAAGCAGCGAATTTCTCACAATTAGCACTTTCGCAACTAATGAAGTTCCATCGCCTGATTTTGCACTCGTTTAATTAGCCAAGGCCAAGATTCTCGTACGAGTTGGTCTAATTGAAATAATTCTCCATGTGTGGCCATCTCCGCCTTCTCCCTTTCTGGCTGATAGAATTAATATGGCCTAGCCACGCCTACTGTCTTGTCCTGCCACAATACAGTCATGTTGTGTGTGTGTTGTTCTGGCCAACGGCTTTATTGAATTTTTCTGCCAGAAAAGTCTGGTGCAGCTGTTGACCAGGCTGCTGGGGTGTTTGGGCTCCTGCGGGGTGTTGATAAGTTGCGAAAAAAGTTTGGGTGCCCGACCAACAAAAATTATAAATACAACAAAAGCAGCTTAAAGTGCTTTTGTTTTGGCCAAGTCCCTGCTGCAGGGTGGTGGCCAAATGAATAAATGGATGGAGCAAAAAAGTACTAGAGTGCCTGGACCACAAGAAGAGACTTGCTAGAAAAGCGATTGTGATTTTGTAATTTTATTCCTTCGCTACAGATTATACTTTTGCCTTTAAAGCTCTTTTCCTCGAAGTCCACCCAACAAAAAATTAAACAATTCCAAACCCTTTCGAGCCAGTTTTCATACATTTTATCTCCGCCTTTCGGCAAATTTTAAATCGTTTCTAACCCAAGTAGAGACCCAATCCTTTGTTCATGTTTATTTATGTTAATTGCGGGCCATTAAAAATTGCCTCTGCTCATTTTTCATAGCCTATAATATGCATATTAATTAGTTGTTTGACAAAGTTTTTACGCAATTCGTCCTTGGGCTGGCGTTTGATGTTGGATTGAAGCCGGAGGATGGGACTGCTGAAGAGCCCTGGGAGTGTCTGCAACAAGTTGCGGCATCCCATCCATCGGAGCGACGACAGTTCAATGGCCCCTGAATGGGTCCTTGGCAAGCCGAGTCCTTTGTGGCAAACGCCAGTCGCTGGATAGGCGGCGGGAAGAGAGCAACTTATTTTCGAGGACCTCGTTGAAGGTGCAAAATAATTGGCCATTTAGCATTTTACAGCAACGAGATCAAAAAATTCAAAATTGAATCTCGCGCTGAGCACAGCAACAAAATAGGACAATAAACATTTGGTAAACATTTCAACTTTATGTTCCTGTTATTGTGTTGGCTGCTTTGTAGCGATTTTATGGCCATTATTAGGGCTTTTGACTTTCCTCGTCAGGACGGCCACAGGTGGGGATACTGGTCTATATTTACTGTTGCAGTCGGTCGTCTGACGGGCTCACTCTTGGCTTTATGGTCACGTAGCTGGAGCCACGTTTAGACGGGACTCTCGGACTGGCAGTTGAATGACTTCTCTGGCTTCTCTGTGTGAAGGGCGGGATTTGCATAAATGCAAACATAAAAGGCGCATATGTGGGCCATAAAAAGTGCTTGTGCGGCGATGAAATGTTGGCAAATGAATCAAATTTGTAAACATGAAGGGGTCATTCATGCAAACACTCCAACGTTGAAAATTTGTATAAAGAATAGGATATATTTAATATTTGAAATAAAATCCTTACTTTATGGGTGCATCTTACGTAAAAGCTTTTCCAGACTAACGTTATAGCCGTGGATGGTTGATGTCTTGGCTTATCCTAGACACAACTACGTAACGGAGCGAGCAGAAATAAACATCTGTGACGTCGTACGGGGCGAATGAGTGATGTTAACAGTGCGTATGAGTAATGCAAATAAAAGGGGAATTAGCGTCGGGTTTAAGGAAATTAAATAAATACAATAATATACCGGTTAACAAGTTTTCGAATGAATCAGCTTTTTGCATGTGATTGTGCGGCATTTCAAGAATTTCCTGAATGGCAAACAATTACTCAAAGTTAGCATTCCCCATATAGCATAATTCCTCAGCCATGCCACAACCACATTTGTCGTGGAGTTATTTTAATGAATTTCACTTGTACACTTGTCAGCACTTGTTTTGGTCGTTTGTGTTTCAGTCTCAAACGACTTCCGTCATTTATGGCTCAATTAAATTGTTGCCTCGTTTTTCTTTGCTTTAGGAATTTGCATGTGCGAATTGTGCACCTCCAGCTGCTGCAGTTCAAGTTCTTCTCGATTGCCGTTCGATGATCCCTTGAAGCGCTAAAAGGTTGACCCTTGGGTAAACAATCTGGCAGCTGACTGATTTTCTTTGTATTTTTATTGTAAATTATTATTCCTAAATTTATATTCTTCTCTCCCTTTTTGTTATTAGTAAAGAGAATAGTTAAAATCACGATTTAGTAGCTTGGATCGTGTTCCCAGTCGCACGGAGTGCATTCGATTAACACCTCGAGTCGTTAGCTCCTGCTTCTTTATTGAATAATTTGTGGCCTTTGTGCAAAATTTGCATCACAAAAGTCTGGCTCTATTTTGCGTTGTTTTTAGTTTGTGTACTGTTTCAGCGGTTTTCTCAATCTCGATTATCTTGGCTTTAATTTGTGGCTTCCTACGAGCCTGTGCCTGTGCCTGTGCCTGTGCCCGTCGGCTTTCGGTGTGTTTGTGTGTTTTTAAGACAATTGTTGGGCCATTGTTGATACAACACTTAGATAGCACTTGCCATCACAATGCACTTTTTGTTTGGCTGAAAATGTGAAACGTGACCGTTATTGACAGCGATGGGAGATTTTCTATTGCGGTTGTTTGTCAGCGACGATATTTGCAATGGAAATGCAAATAAACATTTTTACAATGTCCGATTACGTTTTTTCAGAAATAGGAAACCCACAACGATCTATGTAGAGCTTCTGGCGTAATTCCTGAAAATATGTTCCGTGTTTCCATTCAATGTTTCTGGGAAGAACGAAAATATTCGCTGGCAATACCTTTCTGGAGGAAAGGCCCCCTGGAGGTGCAATCAAGCGCGCGCTTTTTCCTGCTCCCATTCGCTCATTGCAATTGCCAGTTTTATTTTGATTTCCCTCTTTTTCAGTGGAAATTTGCACAATTCTTTTGCATTTCCGACAATTGGCGCACGTTGCCTTTCAATGTGTATGTTTCACTTTTAATGGTCCAGAGCGAAGCCCATGTGGTGGATGCTTACACATAGTGATGATTGGCGGATGATTGCGGGGGCGGATGCCAAACAGAAAGTGATGCAACGTCGGCGGGGGGGCCTGTTTAATGATGTGGAAACTTGCAGTGTTTTTGGCACAATACATTTCCAATGTTTTTGTTTGATTTTGTTTGGCGTAGGCATGTAGGAATTTTGTAAAAACAATTATCCGAAAAGTTCTATATTGGATAATATTGAAACAAATGCACATGTAAGGAAAGTAATTGATTGCTACTTTAAAATTTGGAAATATTCCCATTCCTGGGAATGATGGAAAAGATTTATCATCCGAAGCATTGTCATCGCAGACACTTGGCTTGGCGCAGTAATTTTCCGGTGACTGATAAATGTTGTTACCAAGTTTTGGTTGGAGCACGAGTCTGCTGCCTGATTTACTAGCAATTTCAGCTATTTGTTCTTGATTTCTTCTGTTTCGCTTAGAGACAAATGCGGCAGAATTGGGGGCTGGCGATGTTTGGCTTTCCGTCTGGCGGGGGGTGAGGCGCAATGTCAGAGCCACAACACATGTGTTTCCTGCCTTTATTTTGGCTTCTATATAGAGCACATTGAGCAAACAGGTAGCAGTGTGTGTACACAACCAAGTGCGCCGTCCCGTCCCACTAACCTGGCAACTGAACCGCCTTGCCTCGGAGTTCATTTTCTGTCTGACATCTTACAGAATGCAAATAATGCCACAAAGTGGAAACCTTCGATTGCCAAACGGTCTGTGACTAATCACCCCCGCCCTGTGCTGTGTGCGGCCGCTAATTGGTAATATCCACTAATACCCCAGAGCGGCCCATATGTTGTGGCAAATAACGCCGATACAGAGACGATTCCGTCAAATCAAATCACGCGAGCACTTATAGAGTCTCGCTTCTGGGGTCTCGAGCTGCGGTTTGCGGGCTCAGCTTTGTTTTCCTTTCGGATACACATAAATATATTTTCGGTATATTTTGCAATGACTGCAATTTGGTTTCACGGCTTGGTTCGGTGGTTTCTTAACCCAAAAACCGGGTATGTCGACACGGCACAAATTATAAAGGTTAACACTTTCAAGACTATTCTTCAAATACTCTTCTGTACCTTGGAGAAAATGACTCATTACGAGGAATAAATAATATTATTTTATCACTTTTGCAGTTGTTAGAAAGGCACTTGGCAACCATTTAGTTGGTAAATATTTTCCCAAAAAGTGTGATAAAGCTGGGTAGCAAAATGAATGCTATATTTAGTAATCCTTTAATCCACAATCACGTGGCATACCCCCCACTGTTCCACTGTTCTCGGGAGAGGCGCAAAAATTAGTTTTAGTTAGTACCGCCGATCGCGGAGCAAACTTGCCAAACAGGGCCAAAGGGGACTCTAGGCGCGGGGGAGTCGGGAAGGTTGCAGGGGGGCAGGTGTGAAGGCAAACAACGCCAAACTGCAAACTGGATGCGGAGTACCTTCGAGTGGATGCACTCGCTCTTGGACATGGACTTTGCACCCGTTAGCTGCCAAAATGGGAGGCTGTGTGGAGGCTGGGGGAGCCCAAAGCCAAAAAGAAAACACATTACAACGTGGGATCCAAATGCTCCAACAGAGGCTGAGAGCTCTCTGGCTCCCCCTTTCTCAGAGCAGGCTGCTCTCCCTTAATTCTCTGCCCAGATAAGCAGAGCAATAAACTATACTATACTATACTATATACTATATGGTATAACGATAAGCAGACCAAAACTATAGAAAGGACTGAAACTATTTCGACACGTGATGGCAACATTAAAGCAAAGTATTCCCCATCAAAGAGGGGAGAACCAAAAGCCAGAGACCCGCCAGAAGGGCACCACTGGTGAGCGCCAAGAAAAAGCCCCAGCGATGATCCAACGACGCTAGCGCCGACGTCGCTGCTCCACGAACCTCGATCGCTGGGCAGGCCAGGCGGTTCGCTTTTCGTCGGCCTGTTAAATTCACATCGCAGCTCGCCGCGCTCAGTTGCTCCCCGGAGTGGAGGCAGCCGTAAAAAAAGCGAAACAAAACGCCACAGAAAAATAAGGAAAAAAAATATAAAAAAAAAAAGAATATATAGAAGGCGGCCTGAACGGGGATCATTGTACATATTTTGGGATCAAGATAGTGCTTATCCGATCGGGCTGAACGTGTAACGTGTGTGTTTCGTTGGAGCATCCTAAAACTGCGGCGAGGGCAGAGTGAATCGGAATTGGAATCGAAATCGGATTTGAAAACGTAATCAGGACGGTGTACGGTGTACACTGTACAGTGGTGTAGTGTGTAGTGTGTAATAAGTGAAGTGAACGGAGTGAATAGATGGAAATTTTCACCAGCCTCCGTCTCCATTTCCAAGTGAAGAAGTGTATGGCCGGTGAAGCAGAGAAAGAAAGAGCGGAAACGAAATAAAAGAAGCCAAAAAGCCAAAAAGCTAAAGCAAAAGTAGAAGTAGAAGTAGAAGAAACCAGCAGCCAGAAGCAGAATCTACCAATCCAGAGTCTGATTTATGGCCGTTGGCTGCGTCTACGTGTGATTTTTTTTTTGTGATTTTGGCCAAAACAAACGCCACTGGAGACCCAAGGCGTCCGCAGCAACCAGCCCAATATGTGCTAAAAGTCTCAGCTCGGACGAGCTTAATAATCATATTTGAATGATTAATGCTAAAAAACAAGCAAGAAATTATTTGCTGCTGTCGGGGCTTCATACATCTTTTAATTTATTGTATGCAGTGACAGTTTCTTTTGCTTTTCGAATCATTTGTGTTTGTGTTTGCCCCAAAACAAGATCGCTGGGAAAGAGAGCCGGGCGAATGGGCGAATGAGCCACAAACTGGGCAAGAAACAAAGGGAAAGGAAATACAGAAATTCGAAATAACAAAAAAGAAAATATAAACACGCGAATGTGCGAATGTTTTAAACGAAAGTCGAAGCGGGTTGAGTGAATTAATAAAATATATGTATACACGCACATCAAATATTTATGTCCGTGTATTTGTGATAAATTAAATATCGTTTCAATAAAAGCCAATTTGTTATTCAAAAGTCTGGCTGGCCGGCCAAAAAGGTCTATAAATTTGGATTAATTGGGAGGACCTCTACGGAACGAACGTAAGTGATACTCTACGCCAAACTAGTTCCCATTCTCGCTTTTTTTTTTTTTTTTTATTAAATACTCGCTTTACTTGGTCTAATTTCTTTTCTTTGCTTTGCGAACCTTCTTTTAATTGCATTTTATGCTTACTTAACCATTTCACTTGCTCTGTGAAGTGTCCGCTTGAGACTGTCAAAAAAATAAATAAATAAATAAATGGAAATAAAAATGAATAAAAGGCAAAGAGGTTTTGTAGGTAGTGTTGTATTTTGCCAGCTCGTTAGCCGAATAGCGGGAAAGTTGGCGGATTAACGGTGGAGCTGTGGAGAGCTACCATGTTATATGGCCATAAGATAAGACACTTCAGACAGCACTTGATTTGAGTTTATGGCCAGCCCTCTTCTTCCACGGCTCCCCAGGCTCACCTGAGCTAAATCTCTCAACGTTCGTTGAATGTCAAACGCCGCCGCTGCCCTGCCACATCTGGCTAATTAATGGTCTTGCTTCAACCTCATACTTTAAGTATCAAAAAAAGAAGCGACAATTAAAACTATAAACTGTCCAAGATACAAAGTAAAGTCAAAGAGAAAGGGTATGCAATCAGTGCAACAACAGTGGCTGCGATAAGTGCGCGCACAGCCTGAACCAACAATAAATCGTGCAATGACTTCCCCGTCGAAATTTCGCTCCGCTTGTTCTTCCTGTTCCATATCAATCACATCGTTAAGGTCTCTGGTTGACATTTTTCCTATGCCCCAAACGTGTTCCGCATTTTAACTCTCCTATTAGCCATGTTTCGCTATTGTTCTCCATTCCACACACTCGGCACATAGAAGTGTGTAATTAACTCAGGTGGGAGCTAGAGATAGGGATTCTGATTCTGATTACGATTCTGATTCTGATTCAGCTAAAGATGATGATCATTATGAGCGTGTGTGGGCTTCAACAAATATAAAAAACGGTGAGAACCAGCATTTGTCCAGCTGTCACGAAACTAGAGCAGCCCCATTCACCCACGTGAATCAGATAAGCAAAAATGTTCGTTACCTCTTTCCATATTTGCTTATCACATTTTCTCGGCAATGACCAGGCGAATCTTGCCATAGGTGGTGTTGAAAATACATTAAATTATGAAGTTAAAGTCCCTGTAATAGAGCATTCCCGGTGACTCAATCAACAGGTGCCCAGCAGACGAACAATCCATAATATTCCCGATTTATGCCGGCCGTAAGTTTGCCACTTCATTGAGTTTTCTTCCTCGTGGCCTGGGCCAGTCCGCAACTGACCAGAAAAAACTCGCTTTTAAGCCAAAAGCCAAAGACGTCAGAGCTGCGGCGGCTTATTGCCGTCACTTAATGCACGTCATAAAACCGGGGGCATGGAAAGATTTTGGTTTTTGCATGAAATCGTTAATTAACTGGCTCGAAACAAATTAGGGAAAAGACTGGCACCGCAAAGGTGTCGCCCAGTGAATCACTGCGCTTTTCCACCACCTGGAAACGCACGGAGTTGGCTGAAAAGTGTCGAAAGGTGTTGGCCACGATACGAAATTGACTTGCTTAATCAGCACGATGATGTTAATTCGAAATACGCGTGGCTTTTAGCATTGTGACGACTGTGCCCGCCATTGTGGTATCTGCACTTTTATCAACGCCAACAAATCTGCCCAAATAACAAATATGTGCCAAGTACACACGCTCACACATGCTTGTGGTATATACTGTACAGGTGTATATAAGTTATCTTATCTCTGCATGACATGCATGTCAGCATGTCAGTCCCTAAACGACGCATTAGCCGTGAGAAATCCCCCATGCACTTCCTTTTACTTGCCTCCAGGTGTCCAAAACCATCAAAACCTATGTGGTCTACAGGAAACCTTAAAGTCTAAGCTGAAGAAACAAAGATGGGGTCCCAGGAAACCCAGGGAAGAAAGTGGACCCAATCTGAGTTAAAGCCAGCTGGGCTAAATACTATATTTTTCCGACACCTTATAAGGTTTACTGAATAGTAAACCCATTTCTCAAATGCGGGCTTAGTTACCAACAGGTTTGTTTTACATACAAACTTGCGATTAAGATCTCATTTGATAAAGTCAACAATAAAAACAAGAATATATAAGCAGGAATTTCCGACCACTTGACAATCTTTCAGATTAAAAGTTTGCCACTTTTCTGGATACCCCCAAACCAAAGCCTATCTGTTTAATTTTTGTTAAATTATGACTTGCGCTTAAATCACCAAGAGACTTATTTTAAATAAAATATAACTTACATATTTATTGCCTGACCCTGTCAAGCTGCCACAGGGAATTAAATAAAAATTGCAAAGCCCCATCCTAGTGGGCAGAGCCGAAATATTAAAAATGCCAAACAGGTCGCAACACTTATTTATATGCATTTTTTATATTTTTCGGCTGATTGATTTGTTGCCTGTCGCCTTGGCCACGCCGCTCCACTCCACCCACATTTGGCTCCAATAACGAGGAGGTGTGGGCAAAAGATCTCGCTTGGATTCGCAATGCTCTCCTTGCCTCGGATCGTCCAATTTCAGGCCTTTATTTGCCAACTTGCTGCGCTCGTGTTTTATTGTTTACCTGGCTCTCTAGCCCCCCAGCTAGCCGCTTTTCTGCTGTTTACCCGTCGTCAGCTGCTGTTTGATTTGCAACAATAATTTTTGTTTACGGTTTATGGCGGCTCCGCGTACGTGGATTGTTATTATTATTGTTTAGATGATTATACATTTTATGGCCGCAGAAACGGTCAACTTTCGTGATATGCGTTTCGTATTAATTATGAATTATGTATGTATTATTCCAGGTAGTTGGTCAAAATTTTGGGTATTTTTTGGTGGTAATTGGGCAAGTTTAAAACTAGTCCAATGACATTTTCAAGGGCATTTGTTTTTTATCACGATTATGTTGTAAGATATTAGAGTAATGTTTTAGGTAATTTTTCAATGCAAAGCCATAAAAGTTAATGTTTTTAAGCAAAGTTGTTACCTAATTATAGTGCTCCACCCCTCTAAAAAATAGAGGCGGGTTTTCTCTAATGACTTTTTTCCGTGCCGTTCTAACTGTTTGCCTTTCATTTCATTTCGCCATTGTCTTGGCAAAGTTATATTTATTTTTTGTTGTTGTGTTTTGCAACCAAACTAATTGCAAATAAATTGTGCGCAGTTATAATCAGTGAGAATGGGCCCTGCTCCGCCCCCGGCCCACCCCCTTGGCTGCCTTCAGCGCCGCCCCAGCCGCCTAATCTTAGACAGGCTGATCGACAAGTAGGCGCCAACTGACAATGGAATTTCATGGCATTAAATTGACAGGCTAATAAATAAAGTCGACCAAAAGAAGTGCACTCACAGAAAGTATTTTATAAATTTGTAATCGGGTTTAATAAATTTTACATATCAGTACAGCCTATCAGGAGGAAGCGTTGCCTTTTATTGAACCGCCTTTAAAATTTATTAAAAATCCAAGGGAAATAGAATCGAATTGAAAGGTGGGGGGGCAACCTTCCCACCAATCGCTCGCCGCTCCACTCGGTTCATTGACATTCTTGCCTCCGGGCCTGGGGCAGTCGCCGCTGGGGCAGGGCGCTGGAGCAACAGCGCAGATTGAAGAGCGCCTCACTAATTGTGAGATATAAAGTCAAGGTCGGCATGTTCTGTTCCGTTCGGCTTTCAGCTGATAAGGTGAAGGCAACCATGTGCCCTGATAAGAAAAGCCAAACACTGCGCAGAGAAAAGCCATAAAAATGGGAAAATCAAACACGCAGATGGAACAAAACAAAATATTCCATAGGTGCGGAATTTCATTCAAACATTATTGGGTATATGTATGATTGGATGTTTTTGATTGATCAACTTTTGGCCCAGAGCGAGCATTGTTGATTTATCAAATGCTTATTGAGTTCTTTATTTGAGTTGGTTCTTTAAATTTCTGCCATAAAAGCCTTTTGTTGACCCTGTGAATACTTTTTTAATTTATACCATTGTTAAGATGCCTTTAGATGGCCAAATTTTAATAATTTATGCAAATCTCCAAAGGTCATTGTTTGAAATTGGTCAATATTCCATACTAATTTATGCCAATCTGATGTGGTATCGGATGTTCAATTTTTAAAGACGACCCATTTTGTAGAACCTTAAGCCAATCGAATGTTTTTTTTTTTTGGCTTTAAGAAGTTAATTTTTTAACTTCTTTTAACGATTGGCACTGTAGCATTATTTTATTTCTTCCTTTGAACTACACGAACATGTCATACATAATATTATTTATGATGAAAAACTTCGCCAGACAAACGTATAAATTTCTTGGACAGTTTTTGCTTTTGCAACTTTTGCATATTTTTGCGTAAACATTCATAAATAGTCTAATGATGTTGCTCTGACTGCTGACTCCATTAATCAAAGCTTGTCACTCAGTCATTCACCCATTCAGCCAAGCATTCATTCACTGTTTTTTTCGCTGGCGGATGTATCTTGTATCTGGTGTTGTACAATATTATCTTATGCCCGGGGTTTCGCCTTAATTTTTTTTTTGGGCAATTCAGCCGCGGCCCGCATGAAAAGTTTTTGGCCGGATTCGTTTCTCGAGGGTTTTTCCAGCGAAGTGCCGATCCGCAATCAATCAGGCATATTATTATTAATGTATTTCTAGGTAACCATCATTCTAGGTAAACCATCTCGAAGCCTTTTATTCATATTTGATTTCTTCAATTGCAGAATTCTAATGGCATCTTCACCAAACAACGCGGCGCCGCCTGTTTTATGGAGGGCGAGACGGAAAATTGGTAAGTTTAAAATATTTTCATGGATCGTTAAAATTTTCCCAGGTTCAATGTCTTTGTCCTCTCAGCGTTCGTTATCCTGACTTTGTGAAAGTAGTGGGCGTAGAAGTGAAAGTCTGTTTGATGAGCTATCAAATATTAATGTTAAATAAATGTTTCCAAAGGCAATGGCTTTGCTTTTGAATTTTAAAACGTCGCCGGAAAACGAGTTTAAAATCCTTTATTATCCTTAGTGGGAATCAACAAAATCAATAGCAATCAGATTTGCATTTATAGTGGTAGGTAATTAAGCCAAAAGGATGAGTTATTCGGGGTCAAGTAAGCCGAAAGCTGCTGGGAGGGTGGCACTAGCCTAAACTTCTGGCCTGGCTGAAAACAATCACATAAAGTTTTAATTAATTTCAAACAAACGGCCAAACAAACAGCGGGCTGGGCAAACAAACAAAACCAACCACGGAGGGGAACTAGGGAACTTTACACAATTTATGGCCGCTGTCGCGTGGCTCTCACGCCTCCTTTTAGCCGCCTCCGCCTCCGCCCCCTGGTAGCATAGCGCTAGACTAACGGACTCTGTTTGTCTTTGTAATGGTAACAAGAAGCAGCGGGAATGGGTATGGAACTTGGCAATGGGCATGCCAATGGAGGAGACTTTGCACGCTTTGTCAACACTTTGCAGGAAGCCAAAGTCGCTGATGTCGTCGGTGTCACGCTCCATGTGGTTTATGGTGTGGAGAGACTGGTCCACACCAACATAACCACACACGTACACCAAAACACAAACACTGGCACACTTGTGTGCCGTCATTTCCGTTTCCGTTTCGTCGAAAAAACTCTGTCTCTGGCAAACAAAGGCCAAAGCCAAATGGGCAAAAGAATTGTGACAAAAAAAGTTAAAATAATAACAGAATTAGGAATAATATATTATTTTCCATTCATGTATTTAGAAGCAGTTTGTTTTGGCTGGTAAAAGTTTAATTGCTATTTATGTGGCTCTTAGTTGGACTTTGGTTAGTTTAGTTTGTTTTGATTACACATTTTTGTCGGCCCCTACCAAGCTTCAAAAGCCGG
The DNA here is from genome assembly GCA_018150405.1 of Drosophila varians. NCBI lineage: Eukaryota > Metazoa > Arthropoda > Insecta > Diptera > Drosophilidae > Drosophila > Drosophila varians. The sequence continues at coordinate 6,712,693 of JAECWK010000125.1, forward strand.
CAAATTGGCATTGAGCGAAAGTTTAGATTGGAGCTCAAAACGCCCCAATATCGTAACGTTTGAGTGCAAAGGGTTGGAGCTTTGCCGGAGTCGAAGCTCCGGGAAAGTTTTATCGAAAGTTTATCTTCAACAGCTGCTAGCTTTGAGCGTGTTTCAGTCCCGGTTTCTGCCTCTTTTGCGGCTTTTGCCTCTGGGCCTGGTTTGCTCAAAGCCGGTTCTTTTGGCCAACTGACTGAGTGGACACAGATGCCAATATCCGAGTGATAAACGAGTGTGGGCTTGTGTGTGCGGCTACATATGTTTTATTATTTTCCTTGTCCAGACTTTCAGCCAACTAACGGTGCATTTTTGGATATGATACCAAAACCATACCCCCTCTTTGGGGTCTTTACACCATTCGGATTGACTTTGAGTCATCTTTGAGTATTGCCTGGTTTTTATCTTCCCTTTCGAAACAGCTGTTGTCTTTGTTTTGCAAGATATTGCAAGATCTGGAGAAAGGAACAAGTATTCAGTTCCTCAAAACAAGTGTCTGTATGGTTTTTTAATTCTATTATCTATTAATTATTTATTGATTAGGTAATAAATTCAAGTTTTCAAAAGGACCTTTGAAAGTATCCATTAAATTTTAATGATATTCATGAATTGTTCAGCTTCCAATCGAAACATTCGCGTTGCTTGGCTGCCCCATCAATTCATTAGGCTATCTGCAGGCAGCGGCAATCAATTACGGCCATGGTCACGTTAGCAGTTGAGCAAAAAATGGAATTCAAATGTAAAAAATGTAAAGGCGAGAAGAACGCGCACATTTCCCAGGTCACCCAGCCGGAGAATTCAATTGGTTTTTGCTGATAAGGAATCTGACTAAAATCGAGTGCGAAAGGGAAAAATTGCGCTATCAACAAGTTGAACGCGAAAGCTTGGGAAATGTCAAATGAGTGAGGAAAACGCAAGGCATAAAGAACTGGAAGGAAACTACAATAAAGGGGGCGAAAAAAAAAGACCTAGAGAGTAGACACGCGGGAGAATACAGCAAAAGTTCATTAGTCGCTCGCGATAAACTAAAAACGGCAAATGTAAATAAAAAGAGAATTAAAACGAACAGAAAAATGCACTCAAACTCGCACTCAGATACTTTTGAGTAATTTCGCTTTGTTTATTTTAGGCGAATTCGCCGCGTATCTGTCAGCTACGTTCGCCGTTCACTGTTCGCTGTTGGCTGTTGGCTGTTCGCTTTAGTATTTCTCAGATATTCGACGTGTTTGGTTCGGACTGTTCGAACACGACCGGTGAGCGCGAGACAAAAGCGGCCCGAAAATAAATTACAATTAAAACACATGCACAGCTAATACGAATCAATCTAAAAACCACATAAATCGGGCAGAGTTTTGTGCGCGTGGTGTGTTGGTTACCAGAAAAGTGAACCAAAAATACGCGAATCGGATACTCGAATTTGGATTCGAATTCGGATTCGGATTGAAACGAATATTTGAGATGAGGCAATGAAACGTTTTATGTGCGATCAACGGTCGCGTGCTCAATTCTTCTTGTCGCCCCCAGAGCGCGATAGTGTGTGTGTCCCCAAGGTGTGAAAATATCTTACGCGTAGCAAAAAGTATCTATACATACATACAGATGTACCCGTGGCTGCATAATAGCGCTGCTACAATTAACATAATCCAAATAATTCAAATAAAAGGCGTAAAATGAAGCACCGCAGTTGATTAATTTTGAAGATCGCCCGCTAAATGAAAAAGCAAACCCGATTCAAAGCCCATTTTATCGACGAAAAAGTGAGCTAAAGTTTTCGCAGAGTATCTTCGGAGAGTGTGGAAAAAAAAGGAAGAAGTGCATTTCGTTGGGGCCAAGTTGTATTCTTCAGATACTTTCTGTCATTTGCAGCTGATCTGCTTCGCTCTCAGTTCTGGCCTGGCCTGGCCTCTCATCTCGATCGCCACAGCGTTGCCAGTTTGATTTTTTCCCCCCATTCGTGGAGCTTATCTCTTGGGGACTCTGCCTGTGCCAGTGCCTGTGCTGGTTTTTGCTTTTTCCTATTTTGTTGTTTATTATTTGATATTGTGCGGCGAATTTGTGTGGAGCGTCCAAGCGTGCAAAAAAAAAAATTCAACTAAACGTTACCCAAAACGAAATTTAAACCATTTTTTGGGCTCTATTATTTAGTGGAAAAGCACTAAACGTCTGCTTCTCTTTTTTTTTTTAGGTTTTTGTTCTCTTGAATATTTTTTATTAAGCCAATTTGATTTGTGCTGGTCATGGGGTTTATGGCGGAAACTGTGGCGGTCTTTCCTAGGGCAAGGGCGGCGCAGAGTGCGCAATTTAAACGCGATAAGCTGTCTGGGCAGCCCTTTGCCGTCCCTGCACCGTGTGCTTGCCCCGCACCTGTCGGCAGGTGCGTTCGTTGAGTTTAATTCGCTTTTGTTGTCGATTTTGTTGTTTTTGTGGTCTCTGGTCTTTTATCAAGCGAACATAATACACACGCACCTGTGCTGTCTTGGTCAACAAAGTCTCACCTGTAGTTGTAACGGAAGTGGGTTTGTCGCATTTTTTTGGCTCCCCAAAAAAGTGGCCAAAAATATAGGAACATATCCTGGACCAGGCTGAAAAATTCGCAAATCTAGAAATTTTTGTTGGCCAACTTTTCCATCGAATGCTAACCAGCAACGCACACAACGAAAGATTGACTGGAACCCCCCAATTCCCTCACCTCCTTCCCCAGCTACCCCAACACGACTCGGTTGTTTATGATTGTCATTATCAGAAGGAATTACCATTGTTATCCAGCTAAATCTAGTCATTACTCACTCACGGAGCCCACTGTCTCGTTCGCTCCCACTCCGGGCCTTATCAGTGGCCGCCCGCTCGTGCTTTGATGCTGATAATTCGGTTTGACTTGGCTTACCTGCTAACGGTTTGTGTTACCGTTGGTGGCCGCGGCTGCGGCTGCGGCGGGGCCTATCAGTCACGTTGAAATGATGCCGTCACTTGGCCAAAATAATCATTGACTGGTTATTTTTGTTGACCACTGCCGAGAAGGAGAACTTTCCTGGTGAGAAATGGAGGCCACAACCGGAAGTTTCCGTTCTTCAGATTAAAATTATTTAAATAGGTATGACTTTTCCCAAAAAATTTAAGTCACAGCCCTAACAATTAAGATTTATGTGTCGGAATTAATAACCAAATCTTTTCTCATCTAAAACCAGTTGGTGTTAAAATTTCAATTTCCAAAAAAAAAAAATTTGCAGAACTCTATGTGATTCCCCTAAAATTTTAATAATCTGTTAACACCGAACATCAAAGTTATAATGACTCTCATAAAGATATCGACATTATAATGATGGCTTCCAGAGAAACCATTCCTTGCACATATTAAGCTCAGTGAGGATTTGATTGTTTGTTATGAGATTTCTTGGCTCCATGACTTAATGGATACTCTTTCGCTATCAAGTTTTTAATGCCGTTTGTTTTGACGCACTTGCGACCAGTTGGCCCGAGCGCGTTTGGGGGCCTGTACGGACTTGGAGTACTCCCATGCAATATCAAGTAGTCGCCATGTTGTCCAAATGGGTTTCCTCGCCATTCCCTGCCATATATGTGTGTATGTATGTACGGGCGGCACTTCCACAGCGAGGGAGAGGGTGAAATTGACCCAATATAAGTGTAGTATGTACGGTATAAAAGATTTCAAGTTGTTTGCAATGGCAAAAGTTACACACATACATACATATATGGTAATTACGCCCGGATTATTATGGCCAAATGCAGAAGGTGGTCGGTCCACGGAGAGGCTGTTGGTTTGGCTTGGCTGGTTCAGCCTTAGCTTGGCTAGTGGTGTGGCAGCCTGTGACTGACTGACTGACTGGCTTCCTGCTGCCCACATTTGGTCGCAGTGGGCCCAAAACCTGAGCAGCTGGCTCTTTGGTGGAGGCCTTCTTTAATGTGGGTTAACAGTTCTTCGAGAAATTCCAGCGAAAAGATTCAAAAAGATTGTGCCTCCCACATGACAATCGATTAAAGACTAAAACTTTGAAATAATCTGAAAATATCTTTAGTTTTTAAATTAAGGAGGGCATTAAATTTTCGATTTTGTGGGAATACGAGAGTTCTTTATGGATATTTTATGTTTATTTATCGCTTCTTTTCGATGTCTTTGAACCTTTCCTGCTGCCTCTTGGCTCGCTTATTGTTTGACACCTTTGTTGGCCGTATCGTTTTTTTTTTTTTTTTTTTGCTGTTTTGTTTTGTTTAATTTTTATTGATGTTATTGCTTTTTATTGGGGAATGCCAAACAGCTGTTTGACTTTTGTGAGTTGTTTGTTTTTTTTTTTTTTGAAAGGGGGCTCTTGCTGTTGGAATCTGGCACGTGTCTGCCGGATGGATTCTAAAAAATAGTATCTTTCAGTGTTGATCTTGCGTGTATTATATATTTTCTTTTATTCGCTTCGTGTGGCTGTTGATTTATTTAATTTGCATCTCGTTTATGGTCCGTGAAAGGCGGCGGGGCTGGGCGGTTTGCTTGCCAAACTCGTTTGGAACCCTCCAAATTTGAATCATGTGCAGTATTTTCAAATTAATTATTCAAATATTCGAATGTCTTCGATTCTCGATGGCGAAATTCTTTCAGGGCGATGAAAAAGTCATTTGTTTTGGCTTACCAGAGAAGTGCATTATCGTTGCACATAAATTTAATATGAAATTATGAAAGTCCGATAACATTTATATAAGTTAACGTATTCCCAGGCTACTGGTAATACACCTACCCCTTTGGAAATTTCCTCTATCGCTTTGTTTTTTGTATATATAGGATTCTGGGTCTTATGATAAAGAAGCATATGATATAGAGCAGAGTATATGCCGCGGAAAACATTTCATTTTATCTTACACAATTCCCGCGCCACTCGTAAAATGTCGAAAATATTACCCGACTTTTGTCTTTAAATGTGTGGCCCTCGTACTTCTGTTCTGTTTATACATAAGCACCACCTCATCGTATCTATGTACATATGTGTATAGCTCATTCACAGTTCGATGCCTCAAGGCTAGACCACCGCCGAACATATGTAATAAAACAACAGATTTTTTACTTTTGACAGCGTTTTTCTAATAATTAATGTGAGTCAGAGCATTCCGGGTATAGTTATTCCCAATTAATTAGCATGGAAAATCGTATTATTATTCGGGAAACCCATTCGGGAACTGAGTCACTTGCCAGGCAGCTGGCAGCAAGGGTGTGGGGGGGCTGAAACTTGCGTCACAAGACGATGGACAAAAGAAAATGTGTGCCAATTGAACGATTTAAGATTCGTATATACATTTGCGTATATAAAATGCGATTAAACGGAAACGGGGCAGCTGCCCACACACGGTTACATTCGCCTGGGCTTGAGGGGGCTGGGAAGGTGGGTCAGGCTTTCGTCATACATGGGCTGGTTCTCTCTGGGACAGTGCACTGACAAAAAATGCAAAACATGGCTTGTGCATCGAAGCTAATATTCCTAATTAAAAGGTGATTTATTGATGGGTTTTATAATTAATTTCCGCACTTGCTCAATTATTTATTTTTTTTTTTAAGTTGTTTTATTGGGCTTTTATCCACATTTCCTCTCTTGCCAATTCGCCGCAAAGTGAGACGCGCAGCTCCGTCTCTCTTATCAGTTTATTCTCACTCGAGCTCCCCACTCGCGTTCTTTTTTGGTATCGAAACGATGATTTTTTGCACTGCATTTGAATTAATATGCTTTAATATTAAACATCCCCCCACACACACAAACACACACACACACACTATTCCTCTTGCCAGCAATTAATCTTCATTTTGTTTATACAAATCAAACAGATTTAATTAATTTATATCAGCTCACCCGCTCTCTTTGCTGTTTGTTTATGTTTTTGTTTGCCTCTTTTGTTTTCGTGCCTTTCCCATTCGCGTGCTAGCTGGTAGCTGGTGGAAAATTTTCCAACGCTCAACTCAATAAGTGTATGGAATTAAAATTGATTCTAAAAACCGCGAGAGGGAAATCCAGCCGGGTAGCCGTGTGGTGGTCGGTCGGGAGTCCCCGGAGGGGTGGCATTTCGAGTAGACCTGGCGCCTGCTTAAACGGTTTTGTCGTTCCATTGCATTTGTATCTTCTGTCTTTCTCCTCTAATTAACTAAAGGGGCAATTTGCAATTGTTGCCCTTTAAACCTGTTGGAAATCATTGAAATTACACGATCTCAAATGAGCTGGTTTAATGTGCAACACACACACACACGCACACACTGCTGGTGCGATTTGGATTACTTAATTGAATGAATGGTGGGAAAAGGGGACGTTTTCTGGAGGCAATCCCTTTTCCCCCATTAAAGTTTTTTAATTAAAGACCTCCATGAACAAACCTATAATTGTACATACATTTTATTTACTGTTCATTTCTCCGTTTCAAACAAAAAGACAAAAGCATTCGCATTATTAATGATTTCATTAGGCTGCTCATTACCCTTATCAGGGCCAGAACAAGTCAACATCGTTTGCAGTTGTTTCGGGGTTAAAAACTTCAAAAAGACACCCACCCCCGCCCACCTAACCTTTGCCCCCTTTGGCTGTGCGGCTCTGTTCAGTCATTTTTTTGCAAAAAGCTTACATCGAGAAGCGTTTCGAATTTCCCCGAGTTCCCAGAAAGCCGAAAAGTTCGCCCGAATTGCCAATTTGTGTTCCTGTTTCTGTTTACTTATTAATGTGCAATGTCTTGCAATATTTTGATTATTGTATACAATTTTTTTTTGCCTCTTGTCAAACCGCCCACGGCAGACTTATGCAGACACACAGGCCAGGCCAGGCCCGGCCAAGCATCGTCTTACAATTTATACTGCTGATGGGCAAATAATCAACTCCAGACCAAGTCTGCTCTTACTGGCTTGAAATTAATATCCGCACACACGTTTTGCTTATAATTTCAAGGGGAGAGGTTGCCTTCAAGACAACTGATACTGATCTTTTTTAGCTCAAAAGTTATTTACGTTGAGTCGCCCAAACCAAATAAACAAATCCATTGCAAGTGTCAAGTGAAAAATATTATTTTCTGAAACTTTTCCAGTCTCGGGAACCCCTGAGAGATGATGGCAAATAATATCAAATAGGTATTGTATATATTTGTTTGGTTTAGGGTAACCCATCATCGATTTCTCAGGTTCCTTAAAGTTGCCTATTATTTATTTGCTTGGGTCATTTCCTTGAATTAGACACTAGACTCCGTGACAATTCCGAAATTCGTTTGTAAAAAAGTTTCCATTTATGAATAATATTTGTAAAGATACTTATTTGTTCGACTCGGTGTCATTCCGGGACATTGGGCAGATCAAAGTCAAGCGATAAATCGAGTAAACAAATATTGTCGCAGACACTACGTAATGTCTGATCAACGGCTAATTAACACGTGATTAACACAATTGGACAGTTGTCAAACGTTGATCAAAGGGAAGCAATTCTTCCCCCACTTTTTTTTTTGGAATTTAAAAATAAAGGTGGGAGGGTTGGCTCTCCTGGTACTTGGCCAAGGGAGAGGGAATGTTGGCCTAGGTTCAGATTAGTATTAGGGCTAAGACATTTTCATGGCGTAGTATCTCCGACTTATTTTCAATTATTCATTTCTTTTGATATCTGACCCGGTTCCTGGGCCATACTTAGCCAAATTATCATGCGGCCGAGAACTTACCTTCCCCACTCAAACATTTGGCTTCTGTTTTCCATCAGCTCGCCAGCTGGCAAACGTTCAAAAATTGCCAGCAAAGTTTCCACTTATAAAACGAATTACTTAGCACCAGATAAAACTGTTTTTTTCCTTTTTTCCATTAATAAAAGGCAACTTGGAAGGTTTTTAATTAATTTTGCCTTTGTGTAGGTCAAATTCAACGTTGTAGCACTTTTATGGTGAATTGCCCAAAAGTTAGTATATGGGTTAAGGGGGTGAGAGATGATCGTGTGTGAATTGATTAGATTTTCACACGTTGCTGGAGAAGTGTTGCTCCCATTTTTCGCATCCTGCTAATTGCTGAAATGTATGTGGCCCGAAATTGATGGGTTTTTTTTTATATCGATATTGACATCAGTTTTGTTGGCAAAGGTTCGAATCAAGTTTGAAAGACTTCGTATTGACGACATTCCTAAAAATCGTGCGTCATTCCAAAATACACTTTGTCCCCGAGGGAGATTCATAGCGAAAGTATTTCTATAAGCAGAAAACCATTTGTCACAAATAACATTCCGAGTAATTCTTTAATTAGTATATTTAGTTTTTGGTTTCTCCATTTCGTTGACAGATCTTATTGACAGCTCTTTTATATTTGATTCGACGAATCCTTCAACCCTTACCTTTAACTGGCCAGGCTGTCCTGGCATGTTCTCGGTTTTGCTTGGGTTGATTGCACGGCCTGATGGTCAGCAGCAGCAGGGGATAAGGTGTGGCCAAGGCTGCCCAGCGGTCAAGGAAAATCATAGAAATTTCCTCTGAAAATTGCTCTTAATGTGAATCGAAGCCATCGCTTGTGGAAATAAAAGTGGAATAGTGCACGAAGGTTGTATCAGCTGTAATTTCAACTCTTTGGATTCTTAAGGCCAAAATGACGTACGTTACGTATACGCCCCATATGCATTCAATAAACAAATGAAAATTTGACATTTGAACATTAAAAATATGAAATATGAACACATTTTGTTGCAACCACAGCATGTTTTTCAAAATTGAAATGATAATAAAAATTTCCCCCTGGGTATACGTCGCGTATACGTAATATGTGTGCCATATTTTGTGCTAATTTGACAGCCGAGCCATTTCGATTATGTATGTTTTATTAAAGCCATGCTCGTAATTATTGCAGCTTAATGAGAATTTATTCAGGCATGATTGATTTTCCCCTTAAATGTTTTGCCTATTTATGACAATTTTAAATGTCACAATAAAAAATTTAAATATAATCGCGCACATATGGGGCTTGGAAAATGACAAAAAAAATTAACAATTAATTTGACAGATTAATTAAAAATCTTTCCAGCACGATGGGGGAGTTGATTGCTCGGCACCCCAGAGGGGTCATTGTGGGAGTTGTCGTGAGGGTCGGGTGTGCGTGAGTGTTTCGGAGTGTGTGTGCAATCAGCCGGTTAATTGAACTGCACCCAGCCAGGCTCACACACACTCCTCGAAGGCGAATGCAGTCAAGGAGGGGCTCCAAAGCAGCAAACGGCCATTGAAAAATTATTACAATTTGCTTTAAAACGAAGATGGAAATACCCTTACTATAAAATAAATATAATGAATAAACATGATTAATGTTTCCTAAAAATGCATTATAAAAATGGGAATAACTTTCGATCCTCCAGGCATTTCTGGCAAAACAATAGTACCCACAATAGTATTAGTGTGCGGTGATGGCTCCTCGGTGGCGACTCGACTGGCTCAGAGGCGGGACCAAGTCCAAAGTCATTCACAGAAATTGCTTTAGCTGGCGTCACATTGTTGTTCCTGGCCTGGCAATTATAAGTGCAACAACAACGACGACGACGGCGACCATAACCATGCCATATTATTTTCTTGTTATTGTCTTAGAGCTTGCAGCACGACACCCAATGAATGAACGACTGAATGACTGAGCGAGTGAATGAATGAATGAGTATTTGAGGGAAAAAGTCGAACGAAATGACACGATAATCAACGCAAACAGAAACGCCAACTCCTGGTAGTCTTTGACTCTTGTTTCCACTCTCTGCCTCTACGTTTCGCCAGGCTTGGCGTCTTTCTCCGTTTCTGTCCCATTGACGCGTGAGGGGTTCATTGACTGTTTTGTTGATTTTTATGGTTGAATTACTAGAAAATCTAATGCATGTGCCTGGCAGTCACTCGCTCTTAATCGGAGGAAAGCTGCAGTGGCAGCAGCAGCAGCAAATCGAGTTGTTGCATTCAACACCGTAGTCGAGATACACATCTACTAGTTGAGGTGGTATTTAAGTTGCTTTTAAGCCACAAAACATATAATTACCTTTCCCTTAGTCCCCCTTAGGGAGACGCAGTCTCTTGGTCCCTTTAATCCCCAATATTCCATTATTCGATCTGAATTAGAATAGAAATTGTCCTTGGTTGTCAATGGGTGACAAATGTTTTCAAATACCATTCAATGTATTTGCGGTCACTTTCAGGCAGCTGTCACTATTGCTATTGTGGTTTTATCATTTTAGGGCTTTGCGGTTTCCTCTGCCTTTGGTCCTTTCAGCTGGCCTTAATTGCTGGCAAAAGTTGTAGCTTAAAGACAGCTTTATTTAAGCCCACTCGGCTGCTCGGCCAAGTCAGTAAACTCAAGCCTGCACTTCAGGTGCATCCACTTTTGAGCCCCATCGTGCGCAAGGATGCATGCTGCGAAGTATGCAACATTTCTGGCCCGGCCAAAAGTGCAGAAACCAGAAAGCAAAGAGCCACGAGTCACAAGGCAGCACCAGAACCAGAACCAGCACCAGAAGAGCAGCCAACACTTTATCTTATGGCCTTGGCTTGCTGAAAACTATTTTGTCTTAATTAAAGCCACCGACGCATTTGTCGCTCCTTTGAATTTTCCTTTTGACGTCATGCAAATGCACCAGCAGATTTTCTTGTGGTCAACTATTGTTGTTCGTCTAATTTTAGCCAACAAACAAAAGCATTGAACCCTCTTGGTTTCCTTGTCTTGTCTTGGCGGGTTGGTAAATTTCCACCACCCCCGAAAATAGACCAAAAAAGCCAAAATTGTTTACTTAGCTCTTGACTAATTAACCGTCTTCAGTCCTGGGGGGAAAACCTTCAACAGGAAGCGAACGTCATGCCCTTCCGTCCACTTGATTTCTTTTAATTTGGTTTAGGGTGTGCTTTTCACTTTTTGGGCTCCCATTCATAATTTGTATCTGGCAATCTTTATTTTTCATTCGGTGTTTTTATTGTCAGGTAATTTAATTAATGGTTCCCCTGCGCGAAAATGGGTCTCTAAATATTTGTTGCTAGCAGGTAGTTTGATACGAGAGAACTTTCAAGTACTTCCCGACTAAAGCAGGCAGATAGTGGTAGGCTGCCCTAAGGAAGCCCGTTGATAGCCGATTACGAGTGGAGTTTTCAAGCGGTTCTCTTAGGGGAGATAAAGATACCTTTCGAGTCAAGTACTACTGGTTTTTATTTCCTTCGCTTTGCAAATAATATTAGGGTCGGAAACAAATCCCTTTGTGACAGTGTCCGAGGGTCACCACGGCGTATTCTTGATTTTCCGACTCGTTTTCTTTTTTCTCCGAATATTTTTGGACTTGGCAGGGCAAAATAGTTCAATCAAAATCTCAAATGAAGCATTTAAATTCTTGGCAAAGCTTTGGCTTCCTGCTGCATGACAACCCCGCGGGACAGGTCTCTTTTAGGACCTTTCGTGCCCCGCAGGACCCCAACCATTTCGATAGACAAACAAACAAACTAATTTCGCCTCGCTTAGTCTTGCTGCACCATGTTGGGCCGGACATGGCTCTGGGAAGCCATCGGGCTGTGGAAGGAGGGTCTCCTGACCGAACAATCCGGCGACAAGCGCAATCAGCGCAATAACGCCGGACCAGAAGAACTAGGCATTCAGCGGCAGTCTCCAAATGTTTGACCTTCAGTGGGGGGGGACTACATTGAGATTTGGATTACATTATCCGAACTTTTCCGTATATATAAAGTCGCTTCAATAAGTAATTCCCTGAACCTTGAGTTCAAACTGCGCCAAGGAAGCTCTGTTATCTAAGGTTTTTTCTCCCAGTGCTGGCTTGGCTTGGAGGATGAGCCAGGATGTGGTCGTTTGGCAAGTCGAGGCACGTTTGTCATTGGTAATTTCGAGCATGTCATAATGATAACTCAAACAAACGGGGGACCACACTCGCATGGCCCTTGGCGGAGATGGGAGATGCAAAGAGGCCAATGTTTGTTTATAATTTATTTTTAGGCCAAAAGTCTTGAACTGACCTCCTGCCCCGGGTAAATGGTCCTGGGTGAATGTTTATTCAGCGGCTCACGTAGCTCACTTCATGTAATTGATAAAAGCAATGCCTGTGAGACAATTCCTTGGGCTCATACCAGAGAATTAAATGAAATTCCTTGAAAAGCTTGCTTTGAAGTGGCTGGCTGGTTAACAAATTGTCATACAGCATTTGGTAATGTTTCTTTTTATTAAGAAAATTGTTACACAATCCGCGGCTCTCCCACTCGTGTAATAAGTTGGCCGCAAAAGAGATTTATGATAAGAAAGTAACTGGCGTCGCATACAATTTCAATATTTCTCCATCAAACTTGGCCAGAAGGAGGCCAGGATGGGGCGGGCGAAAGGAGTGTCAGTGGGAAGTGGAAAGTAAATTGAAAATCTTACTCAAGTAGCTGACAGCATTTTGTAGCTGTAGCCTCATCTCTTTTTTCCAGTCTGCGGATGCGTTTAAATTGGAAATGCGATACGCAGCCATTGGGCTCTGTGGGAAAATGGCCGGGGAGTTGACTGCCTCTGCCGCCGTCACGAGAGAATAGAAAGTTGCTCATACGCCTCGTGGTCTTTAATGTTTCGCTTAACCATAAAATGCGAAGAGAGAAATACAAATAACACTTGCACTCGCATTCGCATTCGCATTTGGTTCATAAAAGTTGACTTTAATTAAAGTCATTCGCTCGAATAACATGCCATTAGATAGTATATTTTCTTGCTGTGTCTTTCTTTATAAATTAAAGTTGTTTGGAGTCAAAGTGAAGGTCCAGCAAGTTTATAATTCTCTGTAAAGTATTCATCTTTTATGTTTATTATTAATATTACAGTGCGGCGTAGTAGTTGATCCCACCAGTTGTATAATATTAATGTTTTGCCATATTCGCCGCCCCAAAGTTCGCCTTTTTCCGCCAGACAAATGAGAATCGTTTATGACTGCCATTTGGATAACTTTTTCCTCCCAGTGACCTTGCGTCCACCATGCATGAATACCCGTAGTTACAATATGCATACGAACATCCAAACATCTATAAATATATGTAGATGTGTGCAAGAGTATATTAAAATATTGACTGCCAATAATAAAAGTGAGCAATAATGCGCACAAATTCCCATCCATATTTTCATTTCTGTTCGATAGTTGACGGCCCAGCACACAATTAAATAAGCTAAACACACTACTAATTAAAAAAAAAAAAAATAAATTTCCAAATGAAGTGAAACTATTCCATCCCTCCTCGTGGCGTATTTGCTCTGGAATTATAATTAAATACACAAGCCACAAGTGATAATGGCTTTTATTTATTTAATTTCGATTGCCTGACTCAGTCATAGTTCTTTTTCAATTAATTTCTATTTTGTTTCATGGAACTATGTGGTTCTAGATACTTTTTTTTTACAAAACATTATTCCTGGAAAGTGACTTTGCAACTTCTAAAAGCTACAGGTTATTGATCCAAGCCGACAATTTTAACATTCCCAGAATGCAAATAGCATTTGGTCCCCAGGTCCTTCACTAATCGACGCTGGCTAGTGCCATCGCCATCGCCATCGCCGCCGCCTAATGACACTTTTTCCCCATTTTATCCCGATTTTCCGCTCCTTTCGCTGGCTTACGCCATCTTGCCCCATGCTTGTTTGCTTTGCCGCAGATACAGAGACTCGGACATGGTGCGGATAGAGCGCGACGGTGCGACGGTGCGACGGGTATCGCGTATATAATACTTGGTGTATGTATAAAGTATATGGCTTTGTTATCTGCTATCTGGCCCGCCTTTTGTGCCACTATCAACGGTGTCAGCCAAATGCAGACCCAAACGAATTGAGTTTCGCACAATGCTGCACTGCGAGAAAATTTAAATCGATTCGCATTTTGTTTATTATGAGGGCCAAGAGAAAATATCATTTAAAGATAGGCAAGAATATAGGAAGATATTCAAATTATTTGGCACAGTGTGTGAGTGTGCGTGTTTGGGTATGGCGTGCGCCATTAATGAACATCGTTTGCTTATCCAGACTGACCCCCTCCCAGCCCCTACCCACCTTGGCTATTGACATAATGTAAGCCACCGATGTCTGTCTGCGAAAGAGTACCATCCGCCGGTCGCTCATTTGTCCCCGGCCCCCGTTCTCGCATTGGCATAAAAATAGTTCATTCTCGCTATTTTTTTGTGCCACCAGTTGCTAGGTGTACCAAGATAGACCAAGAAATTCAAAAAAGGATAGCACAACAGGGAGGCCAAGGAAGCGACAACGCTGCGTATGAGTTTGACTTTTAGTTTTGTATTCGAACTTTCTTTATTAGGTTTGCTTATTTTAAAGTCCTTCTCGACCATTAAACTGTGGAAATCCTTCAGTCCGTCAGCAATTCATTCGCACGTACCACTCATTGTCTATTCAAACGTGGCATGAAGGAAAGAAAACTGTTGCCATTGCAACTTGTGCAATCCTTTCACGGCCTTTCACTCACTTCTCCTTAAGTTTGTAGCTGGCATTGTTGTAGAACGGAAATTAAATCCTTTCCGCTGTCAACTATCGCTGAACGATGAGGTGGCCAGATGCTGAAGCTGAGTCTCCGAAGATCTTCTCCAATTCTCATGGCATGTTGCAGTCGCACCAATTCAATACCAAAATTGACAAGCAAACATATCGAATGCCATTGGGGAGGTCGGACGAAAAGCAAACAGACTCTGTGGAAGGTTCTCTTAAAGGGCGATGTCTTGTTTAATTATTTTCAACCCGAGGAGAGGTTTCCTGCTAAACGTAATGATTATTTTAAAATATTCTGTTGACTTTTCGGTGCAAACAATTTGCTAAACGAGCTTTTCACTATCATCACCGCACTTTGTATTTTCAATTAAATTCAGTTTGACCGCAAACCACATCAATCCTTTCTCAGTATCCTCGTCTACTCTTCGGGTAAATCCCCTCCATCCCATCCGCCCCCGCTTTATTTTTTGTCCTCCATTGTTTGCCGTTGGCTTTTGGAGTATTGTTGACGTTTCAGTGACGAGCGACGGGAGGGGAGAGGAGTGGAGGAGGCGCTGTGGTCATGTTTATTTTACTTAACTACCATTTTACTATGGCCTACGTGTGCGGCCGTGTCTGTCACATTGCCTGCCGGTCGGGGGCTCCCTTCCCTCGAATTCCTTGTTTGTTTATCAATTGGCGGCCTGTCTGTAGCCCTGCCTGCCTCCCTGACGCCCACCCACCCCTTCGCAGATGTCCCGGCCAGTTGACTGTTGGCGACCCCGAAAGCGTTAATTGAATTGCCTCTCTCAACCATGGGGCCCATGGGGGAAAGGCTTTAAAAATTGTTCGGTAAAATTCAGGAAAGAATCCCAACTCTGTCGAGAAACTCTGCGAAATAGTAGAGGAAAAACTTTCAACATCTGTCTGCAAAGTTTTGGCGAGCACGTGAGCTCACAGTTATGTATTATATTTATTCAAAACAAAACACCAACAGGTCTCGAACAACTTTTGCCGCTAACTGAATAATTGACTTGGTGCTTTATATAAACGAGAAGGTACACTTCACAGCTATTATGAAAGTGAAACGGAGTGAAAAGCGAAAAGTTGCAAAGAAAAACAAAAGTTCGAACAGTGATCATCACCACCAAAGTCAACAAATTACGCGAAAATTCGAAAATTTGCATTGGATAACATTCTGCGGCCGTTCGGCGGCAGCCAAGCCAACAAAATTGATTCAAAAAGCCCAACAACATCCTCGAAAACAGCAGCAGCCAAGAAATACAATTTACGTTACGCGGCTGGATTGCTCAAGTTTGACAAAATTCAATTCATTAAGACGGAGGGTTTAACATTCGCATTGCTGGCGGGCCCCATGGGCCAAGCGGCAAGTATGTGTCGATTTCGTGGTTGTCGCTACAAAAACAAGAACAAAAGCAACAAGCAACAGCAACAGCAACAGCAGCAACAACAGCAGCAACATCAGCAGCAGCAACAAAATGAAACTCCTACCCATAGTCCTCAGTTTCAGCATCATTCTGAGATAATCCCAGTTACAACAGGTGAGATAGGTGGCGTGGGAGTTGGTCTTGCCTTGAAATTTGCATAAATATTTTGTCACATAACTTCAGAAAGAACAACAGTGCGGTTGCCTTGCCCCCATCGAGATTATTTCCCACACAAGCTTTTCCTTCCTTTCTTTTCACTCTTGACGTTGCCAACAACATTGATTCGAGGCAAGAAAATTTTCTCGTATTTGCCAACTTTCAATTTGCATTTGGCTGCACTCGGAACGGGCACCATCCAGCCACAATGCAAAGCCCAGACCATATGCACTCTAGAATATTGCGAAGAGTTTAATACCCTCTCCACCCCCAAGTGTCCAATAATAGAATTCATTAATGCTGGCAATCGCATATAGAAATTCTCAATTACTCAAAAACTCCCAGAGTTTGAATATATATTTTAATATTGGCCCAAATGGGTGCTCAGTCTGTTTGCATGCATATTCCAGCTTTATAGCTTTTACCCCTAAAAGCAAAATTCCATGGCAAGTGTTGTATAAAAATTTTGCCATTTTCCACAGCCCCCCTCTGGGTGGAAAAATGGGGGCTGGGGCTTGATACGAATGTCTTACATAAAGTTGACGCATCAAACCGCAGCAAAGTGTTTGCTGCAGCGTGAAGGAGGGGGCATAGCTGGCAGGGCAGAGCGCCACAAGCACCTCCCACACCTACGACACTGTCAACTTGTCATTTGAGTTCGAGTGCAGGAAATAGCCAAAGGAATTCAGGAGCCAGCAGGCGCCGGGTGGCGCCGGGGGAGCTGCTCTGTGCCAAATGTTTTGCAGTAGCTTAAGCATGTTGCATGTTGGATGCTGGTTGGATGCAAGGCAAATGCAGCTTAAAAGATTAAATTCCCAGCCCCCAAAAGGGATGAGTGTATGCCATACACTGTGGCATGTGCATTTGCTGCTCATGGCTGTTCAGTGAGTCAGTCTGCTTGCCCCATAAATTCCCCACAGCACCACTAAGTAGCCAAGTTGCAACTTATTGGAGACCTTAGAAGCGAAAGAGCAACTACAGAACTAGAATCGCCCACATGGAAATGTATGCCTTGCGGGGAACTACATCATTGGGGAAATAGCAAAGGGAATAATCAATGAAACAGCGAACTTGCCCCAAGATACATATGAGAGCTTTAACCTCTTTTAAATTGAAAATATGTAGCTTTAAAATTTCCAATATTTAAACTCAAAACAGAAGAAAATAATTCCCTAGGAGAGTATTCCACAAGGAGGGAAGTTTTTACATATTTAAGCAGCAAATGCCCTTGAGTTTTCAGTTTAACCCGAAAGCCAAATTGTCAAGTCAGGACGAGAGCAAGGGGCTTGTCGTTTTCTTTGTTTGCAAGTCGAAAAGTAGCACATAAATCATATTTTCTTTACAATAAATAAGCATAGCATGAGTGGGGGGAGAGGCAGGCTTCCCAGGCAAAGGGTTAAGGACTTCCTTGGCATTCTTGAGGCATTCATCAGTGGGTTACTGGCTGTCGTATTTATATCTATTTTTAGCACTTAATCAGGCGCTCAATTCTGCCATTACAGACGCCAGACACCCACAAATACACACACAAAAATATATATATACGAAGACACACAACACACCCTGTTCTGAGTCAATATTTCAAGGAAATTGCCAATATTTCCGGTTAATGTTAACTGAAACACTTTCGGAGCCCGAACTGTCAATGTTATTTATGGCGACGTTACGTATACGCCACGTACTCCGCTCCGTGGGCCGCATCATGTGTGTCAGAGTGTTCTCTTAAAGTCGCTCCTTGACACTTAATTGCTCAAGGATAGAAAAGGACAGCGCCAAATTGATGAGCTGCAAAAAAGCAATTGAACAAATTTATGTGATTTGCCTCACAGACCACACCGAAATTCTTTCAAATTGAAAAGGAAAACAGCGGAAAAGCTGCAAAAAAGAAAAGCCAATGGGCGTAACAGGGGGCGTGGCCGCAGTCACGTGCCAAGTGTGACTTTCCCTCCCAAAGGATATGTCCCATTTGCAATGCAAATGTTGCGTCAAGCGAAAGAGATAGCCGCGGCAGGACGAGAAAGAGCGAACAAAGAGCTCATAAAAGTGTCGACACATGCAGCTGGCAAGTCATACACTGCTAAAAAATTCGTTTAACACTATTGTTTAAAGGATATTTGTAACAACATTTTGGATGCAGATTCATAGGCAATAGCTTTAAGTATTTTTTTTTAAGTATCCCGCTTGGGAATCGAATGAATACTGGAGAAGATATTGAACAAGCTTTCTGTAATTCTTAATTTTGAATAGGATGTCCTTTGCTGGGGCTTATATTAAAGTAATCCTTGTTTTGGCTGTACAATATCTCCCGATTCAATCAACTAAAAATCGAATTGAATATTAATGATTCTTTGCATCTTTCATCGCAGGTCTGCATTTGCGGAGCATCGAGGAGCCGGCGTCGACGCCGCTCCAGTTGGCAGCGAGCAGGATGAGTGCGGAGCAGGGGGGCACAGGGGGGTACGGCGGCTACGGGTCCAGCGAGCACTCGCTGCTCCTCGCCACACGCCACGCCGGTGTCCCCCTGCCCCTTGCCCAGCAGCAGCCCCTCCCCGCCCACTATCAGCCGCTGAACGCCTCCGCTCCGCCCACCTCCTCCACCAACGGACCCTCCTCCTGCTCCCAGCAGCAACAGCAGCACCACCACCACCATCTCCAGTCTGCCTATCCGCAGCCGCCACAGCAGCAACAGCAGCAGTATACGTTGCAGCAGCCGCACCACCAGTACCAGTACCAGTACCAGCACCACTATCACCACCAGCCCACATCGCCGCACCACAGCCGGCCCTATGACCCGGAACATGCGCGGATGGAGGCGTGGCTGGATGAGAATCAGGAATTTGTACAGGATTATTTTATAAGGTGAGTCGATTTTCCATTCAAATGACGTCCTTGCATCCTTCTGGTAGAAGTCCTTTTTGAATATTTTTCAAGGCCAAAGCTCAGACACAAGAGGCCCATGAATCCCCCAATCGATATCCTCCACATTAGAGAAGGGTCCTTTATATTGAGAAATAAATTGCAACTGCCTACCAGCCTTCCGATGAACCCATCGACCAAATAATCTATTTTCCCCATCGTGTCCTGATAAATTCTTAAATTTAAAACTGCATTGTCAGTCGAGCTGACCCTGCCGCATGCCAGACAATCGGCCATATTTATGGACGGGATTTGGCCATGGTCGGGGGTAGCTCGTTTCCGCTATAAACCGGAAATTGCCTTTGCCACAGCAGGACATCGCCGCCAGGCAGAGGGTCCAGTTGTCTATGACACATAATAAAAATCACTAACAACTAAAAGCATAAATTGGGCTTTATTTTCATGGTCGAGCAGGCCAACGTCCGCATTCCGTCCACTTTCTGCTTTGCTCTTGTCAGGCCTTGTCTCCTTTTTTGCCTTGCCCGGGGGGGGGGCAGTCGTTAAACGGGGCTGCAAAAGGCTTATGGGTGTGTGTGTACTGTGTCTGTGTGTACTTTGCATAAGAATATGCCGCATGTCCTTAAACCACTCTCCCTTCGAAAGCTGGCCTGGTTTTATGCCCTTGCAGAGGACATTTAATTTTCCAATTGAATATTTTTATTCGAATTTGTAGAAAACTGGAGCCCAGCATTTAACATGCGATTGGTTAAAGTCAAAAACTTGTTAAGAATATTCAAAACTTTCATTAAATTCTCCCACATCCTTTTGCCCAAACTCTAAAAAGAGTTGGATGCTGTGATTGCCATTTGTGCCTGATGGTTGAAAGGGGGCTTTTCGGTCAGGATTTTATGCCGAAAACGCGTGCTCGTAAGGACACATGCTGGGGGCGGGCGGCGCAGCCTGAATATTTATGAGTTTGGCATTTTATTAGACACAATTTTATGCGACACATGCATATAGAGTGTCTCTGCGTCTCCACCCAGTGCGGGGCGACCAGCGGCGATTCATTTGCCATTTTTAATAAGATTTTAATGTGTTTGCTCTAACTGAATGCCCCTTTCCCCTCCTTTCGTTTCTCCATCGCAGGAAAGCCACGCGTCAAACGGTGGACGCCTGGCTGGTCTCACATGCCACATCGGCGGGCAATGACGTGGTCAGCAGCACCTCCCCCACACATCCCAATGGCCAGGCGGGCTCGTCGCGGGGCGGTTCCGGAGCCACTACACCAGTGCGGTAAGTAACTAGTCCAGTATTTCGCTCCCAACTAATTAAATAAAGGGAAGAAATATTGGGGAAAAGATGAAAGTAATGTTGGTTTACTGTTACTAATTACTCCTTGATTTGTTTGCATGAATAGCATCTTATATTGGCTTTAATATTCCCTTTTTTTTCTAGTAAAATCTCCGCTCACGAGTTCGAGCGCGGCGGTCTGCTAAAACCGATTGTAAACACCATCGACGGCACGCCCACGTTCCTGAGCATCGGAAACCAGATGGATAACGGTGGCGTGGGCGGCAGCTGCGGCAATCTGCAGAACGCTGGTCTGGGGCAATATCAGTATCACCATCAGCAGCACCACCACAACCACAGCGGCCACTATCAGGCAGGCGGAGCCGTTGCCGGCGCCTGCAGTGGCGGAATGGCTGGCACTCCCGGAGCGGGGGCCAGCGCCGGCAGCGGGAATGGCCATCAATATCAATACTATCATTGCCACCAGCGACCACAGCGGCTGTCACGCAACGAGCTCAAGCAGCTCGACGAGAAGGAGTTGATTTTCGAACTGGTGAGTGGCGCTAGATTCATAAACAAATGATTCGAAGGAAGTTGTGACTATTAATTGGCCTATCAAATAGCATTTCATACATCCATTAGATATCAAATTGATTATTTTCCGCGAATCTCGATGTAGAGTTGCGTATTTCTAGAGTTCGGTAAACATATTTGTTTGCCAGTCCTACGCCATTTGTTAGGCTCTGTCGTTATGGCCATTGACGTTGTTATCGGCAAACACTGCAAAGACGTCACTCAGTTCCGTGCAAACAATGTATCCACATTTCCATAACCGCATCCGAACCAAGTTGCGAAAATTGCAATTGTTTCGCAATCCTTATCAGTCGCACAAACTGTTTATAATTGAACTTGTAATTAACCTTTCAGGTAAAGGACATTTGCAACGAGCTCGAGGTGCGCACATTGTGCCACAAAATACTCCAGAACGTGTCCATTTTGCTGAATGCGGATCGAGGATCTCTGTTCCTGGTGCAGGGACGCTGCAATGGACCCGATGGCCTCAAGAAGTAAGTATCCTTATCCTTTAATTCCTTAAACAGAGTCCAATTTAAGCAGTATTCGTGGCTTCCATGCATTTCGCAATCCTGCAATCCCCGAAAGGTCGTGCACTATTTTCAGCAATTTGTTGATGACTTCATTTAGCCGCAGCATTTCTGCGGACAATGTGGATGTGCTTCTGCCACAAAGGGACACGCAGAAGCAGGAGACGACGCTCCAGCTCAGCTTCAACTTTGTCTTGGCAACATTTTTATAGCATTTATTTTTGGCATTTTATGATGGTAGTGCGTAAATGCGACTGCTCCTGCTCCTGCTCCTGCCCCTGCTGATGTTCCTTTTGACATAAATGCCATAACCCGGGGAGGGCAGGACACTGGCAGCCATTTTGTATGCATCGTATGACGCCATTTTGCTGCCAACGCTAATTGCAATTGTCTCCACGCGCTTTTGCCAAATGCATACTTCGGGGTAAAAACTTTTAAAAGCCAAAGGAAATGAGAGAAAAGTATCGAGTCAAGACACTGGGGAATACAAATTTGCACTAACCGGATAATTTTTGAAAGTAATCCATAAATCAGGATAAAACTTTCTTGATTCCGTGTTCTACGATTTATTTAAATATATTTATTGTGCCCTAAATAAGACCCCAAGTATCTCCTTAAACCAACTTCTCAGTGAGGAAACTTTCCATTGTGTCCAATGACAATAGAAAGATAGTTGCCGTTGACGCCGTTGCCGTCGCCGTCGCCGTCGCCTGCAACACAATTTATAATTTTGAAACTTTGGATTCTCATTCCGCTTCCTTTTTGTCCAATTGCAGATGCCTCGTCTCGAAGCTCTTTGACGTGTGCCCCCGGAGCACGGTGGAGGAAATGGAGCAGCAGGAAGAGGTGCGCGTGGCCTGGGGCACCGGCATCGCTGGCCATGTGGCCGAGAGCGGGGAGCCCGTTAACATACCAGACGCTTACCAGGTCAGTACAACTGCGATCTTTTCGGGTAAATTTTGACAAATTTGAATGCCAACTTGGTAATAAATCACATCCACAGTGGGTGGATGGGAAGGAGCAAGGGCAAGAAGGAACAGAATTCATTCGATTGCGGTGCTCTTTAAGTTTTCAATATTGCTCAGTGAACTCTGGCGAAGGCGGCACCAGCACTTTTAACATTTTCCTGCCCACTCCGGCTATTTTTTTTTTTTGGCCGTTTTTCTTCTGCTGCCTGTCTGCCAATTGGAGCGTAATTAATCTTTCGCCAAAAGACAAGGCCGTGTTAGGGGGCAGCAGCATGTTATATCACCAAGATATGGAGTCCAAAGGTCTCCGACTGTTTTCTTTCGCTCTGCTATGGCTTTAAGCTGGCTGGCTAACGATAACAATTGCGGCCAGGCCACCACCCGACATGTTTTTTCTCCGCCCCCCCCCAAAGTCATATTAAGCCCATTTTGTAGATAAACCCCCGAAGCCAAAATACGGCTAAACACGGCAAATATGTGACGCACAGCGACGGATCGCTCTTTCCCGTGTGTAGATCTTCTGATTGTTAGCACAATTAATCAAGGCGGCTGAAAAAAAATTTGACACTTGCCGGTACCAGACAGCGCGACCAACAGATAAATCGAGCCCCGGTCCCAGCCCGATTTGTGGTGCGAATGAGTCGCATTATGGTTAGACAGCCAGAGTCACGCTAGAGTGCAGATCTTTTGGCCAGGCCTCAGTGCCACTGGACTTTCGACTCGCCTAAGTAGGTGGCCAAACAAATCAGAGACCCGAAACTGGGCTGGCCTTTCAAAATGGGGGGGACCCAGTGGTCAAAAATAGATTTCTTGCCATATTCCCGATTCCATATTTCTATTATATTTCTGTTATTACTCAATCCAATAGTTTTAGAAGAAATTAATCTGATTCAACCTGCTTTCCTTCAACAGGATGAACGATTCAATTGCGAAATTGATTCGCTGACCGGCTACCGGACCAAGGCCTTGCTCTGCATGCCCATCAAGGATTCATCCGGGGATGTGATTGGCGTGGCGCAGGTCATCAACAAAATGAATGGCGAGTGCTTCTCCGAAATCGATGAAAAGGTGAGTGGTTGGGAGGAATGGCATCGAATACGGAAGTGGGTGAATATGTGGCGGATTGGGCCCATGTGGAGATCGCATGACGGGGCAGTTCGAAGCGTTCTTTTGTTCCGAATAAGGCCGCATAAGAGCTGCACCCATCGCCGCCGCGTCCACACCCGCGCCCCCGACTGGCAAATTGCATTCATTATTCAACAAAGGGGAAAACTTGTTAAAAAAGCTTAGCAGAATGTCAGACAAAATGCCATCAGGGATAATCCCCTCCTGACACACAAATCCATGTGTGTATGCGTGCATGCCTGCCGCAGGACGACTCTCTCATAATTTTATAAAATTTTTCAACCTCTATTTTTGCTGCCATTGTGCGGCCTTTTTGCTGTTTGAGTAATGTTGTTAATCCTTTGGCTTTGCCTTTGCCTTTGCGTAATCCCCGCCAGGTCTTTGCCTCGTATCTGCAGTTCTGCGGCATCGGCCTGCGTAATGCCCAGCTGTACGAGAAATCTCAACTGGAAATCAAGCGCAATCAGGTGCTCCTGGACCTGGCCCGGATGATCTTCGAGGAGCAGAGCACCATCGAGCACATGGTCTTCCGCATCCTCACCCACATGCAGAGTCTCATCCAGTGCCAGCGCGTCCAGATACTACTAGTCCACGAGGCGGACAAGGGGAGCTTCTCGCGGGTCTTTGACTTCGAGGCGAACGATCTGAGCGAGGAGGAGGCCACATCGCGCACCAGTCCCTACGAGTCGCGGTTCCCCATTAACATCGGTATCACCGGACATGTGGCCACCACCGGGGAAACGGTGAATGTCCCGAATGCCTACGAAGACGATCGGTTCGATGCCAGTGTGGACGAGAGCTCCTGCTTCAAGCACCGCTCCATTCTGTGCATGGCCATCAAGAACTCGTTGGGTCAGATCATTGGAGTCATCCAGCTGATCAACAAGTTCAATGAGTTGGTGAGTTACTTGGGAACCCATTCAAATATTCCCCCTGTTATCCTTGAATCTCTTCCTTGCAGGACTTTACAAAGAACGATGAAAACTTTGTGGAGGCGTTCGCCATCTTCTGCGGCATGGGCATCCACAACACCCACATGTACGAGAAGGCCATTGTGGCCATGGCCAAGCAGAGTGTCACCCTGGAGGTGCTCAGCTATCACGCCTCCGCCACCATGGACGAGGCCCACCGGCTGCGGGTAAGTTAATACCAGAGACCGACTTCCAGGTTGTGACTTAAATTGCCCTCGCGGGTGTCGTTGTTTCGGAGAGAGGACGAGGAGGGAGCAACTCTGAAATGCTTAATTTTATTTGCGCTCACTTAATTTGCAGACGCCGTCCGGTCCGGCCAAGAGGTCGTCCACTACTACTCCCTGTTAATTTTTATGCGCAGCCATAAATTAATGGGTCCGTCCTGGGACGGAGCACGAGTGTCCCACTGTTGCATTGCCTTTTGTCCGGAGCTTCATGCTTTTTATTCCTCTATTATGTCTGTGTGACAGAAACAGCAGCAACAAGCTGTCGCTTTTAGCGGGTGCCCCCTTTCGGCGCTTCCGCCTCCTCGGGGTGTTCCAGCGTGTTGACAGTTGTAATTAGTTTGTTCGCACAAGTATGACAAAAAGAAACTTTTCTGCTTGCTCCGGAACCTGGAGCTGGAGCTGGTGCTAGAGCTAGTGCTGGAGCTGAGGCTGTGGCTATGGGTGTAGATGTAGATGTAGAATCGTGACTCTCTCAGCCGGACTCTTTGTAATTAAGCTGGGAAAATTATGACCGCCTGTCGGGTTGTCAGCCAGACAAAGATGTTGCGTTATTAATTTTAATTAAAATTATGCCACACTAGGCTTTCTTTTTATGGGGCGAAGCGAAGGATTCAAGCGATTATGGCATTAGGCAGAGCAAACCCTTTTTCCGGCTAGCCCCTGGCTTCTTTAGCACTTTCGCCAAATGGCGGAAAATGTCCAAAATTTTGATAAACTTCTCGGCTTTGGTGGCTCATTGGTGGACACTTCCACTGACACCAAACAGATGAAGGTCTGAAGCCTTTAATTTCTTCCTCTGACAGCCTCTTGAGCCACAACACGTGCCTCTTTTTTTTTTAGGATTAAGTGTCCAAATGAAAGATCAATATTTTTTAAAGTATGGAAAATATTTGCAGCGTCTGCGGGTTCCTTCAGCCGTTCATTTCCGACTGCATGACTTCAAGTTCGATGACATTCACTTTGAGGACGATGATACATTGAAGGTAAGGTTGTCCTTCTTTAAGGGAATTCCAAATTTTAAATAATACACTTTATGTATTCCTCTAGGCCTGCCTGCGCATGTTCCTGGATCTCGATTTTGTGGAACGTTTCCACATCGACTACGAAGTCCTGTGTCGTTGGCTGTTGAGTGTCAAAAAGAACTATCGCAATGTTACCTACCACAATTGGCGGCACGCCTTCAACGTGGCCCAAATGATGTTCGCCATTCTGACGGTAAGGTCATCATTTTTATAATAGCAGAGTCTTTATTTATGTTTCTTGCATTTCCAGACCACACAATGGTGGAAGATCTTTGGTGAAATTGAGTGCCTAGCTCTTATTATTGGCTGTCTTTGCCATGATCTCGATCACCGCGGTACCAATAACTCCTTCCAAATAAAGTAAGTGTCAAAGATGGAAGTTAAGTAAGGATTTTCTAAACACTCTCGTCTTAATCTAGAGCCTCGTCGCCACTGGCCCAACTGTACTCCACCTCCACCATGGAGCACCATCACTTCGATCAATGCCTGATGATTCTGAACAGTCCCGGCAATCAAATTCTGGCCAATCTTTCCTCCGACGACTACTGCCGGGTGATAAGGGTATTGGAGGACGCCATATTGTCCACAGATCTGGCCGTCTATTTCAAGTGAGTTTAAACAACTTCTCTAAGGGAATGACTTATCCATCTCTAAATTGGATACGATCAGAAAACGAGGCCCTTTCCTGGAGAGTGTGCAGCAGCCGGTGAGCCACTGGGTGGCCGAGGAGCCTCGGGCTCTTTTGCGAGCCATGAGCATGACTGTCTGTGATTTGTCGGCCATCACCAAGCCCTGGGACATCGAGAAACGGGTGGCTGACTTGGTTAGCTCCGAGTTCTTCGAGCAGGGCGATATGGAGAAACAGGAGCTCAACATTACCCCGATTGTGAGTTTATTTTGTTAAAAAAATGGCATAAAGAAGAAACATTTATACATAAATCTTACGTATTAAAGGACATTATGAACCGAGAAAAGGAAGATGAGCTGCCCATGATGCAAGTAAACTTTATTGATTCCATTTGCTTGCCTATCTATGAGGTAAGTATTAGGAACGGCATAGAATTATCCATTCTTTAATCTAATATACTTTCTTTTTTAGGCCTTTGCCACTCTCTCCGACAAGCTGGAGCCTCTTGTCGAGGGTGTGCGCGATAATCGGGGCCATTGGATCGATCTGGCCGATGTTGTGAAAACCAAAACTAGTCAGGATCAAGAGCGGATACAGGATCAGCAAAATGTGATATCGAACGGTGACTGCAGGGTAACGAGTGATGATGATGTGGCAGCAGAACCGGAAATGGAAGGCGACCACCAGGCCGAGCAAACAAGCGTAAATGGCCTCAACGTAGCCAACAGCTGCACCACTAATAACAACATTGCCGTCGCTTCTCGTCCCACCAGCACCCAGCAGCCCAGTGATGATGATGATGATGTGGAGCAACAGGAGCTACAGCCAGAGCAGCAGAATGGTCGTGAGGATGACGAAGTGGAGTGCCACCTGTCGAACAGCAGTTGCAGCTCATCTACCGCTTCGAGTCGCCTGTCCACACCCCCGCCCACAGGCGAAGATGACAGCACGCCGGTGTCGCCCTCGAAAACCCTGCAAGCCAAGTTGGTGGTAAATGCTCTCCAGCGACAGACATCATCCGGCCAGGCAGGGCAGGCCGCACAGAAGCAGCGCTGCAGGGGCTGCGACCAATCGCGCAGTGGGCTTCAGGTGAGGAAGACGAGTTCCCTGCGCGGAACCCTGGAAATGGACGGTCTGGAAATCAAGGGCAGGAATGGAACCGCTGCTGCTCTCTGCAAAAGCACCCCAGTGATCCATCACCAGAGTCATAGTCATCACAATCACCACAATCACCACCACCATCATCATCATCACTCGCATCACAACCACGGGCATGCATCACAGCACGGGATCGGGATTGGCAGTGCCAGCATCGGTGGCAGTGGGCTAATTAGCCTAACTACGCCGCTGCTGACTGCGACGGAAAGTGATAGGATACCAAAAATTGTGGGAAAAATTGGAAATCTCGACGGTCTGCCGTTTGCCAACGGTATTGGAAGTGCCCAAAACGGTCACGGTTTGCCCTTTGGCCCCTATCAGCATCAGATTCATCATCATCACCGTCACCTGCTGACACGCCGTCATTCGGAGACAAACAGCAACGGGGCCACTGCAGTGGCGGCTGATAAGTAAAAGCTTACCAATTTATTGTGCGTCCAAAAGCGTGAAGGAAGGAGTAACTAGATTGTAAACTCATTTGCGGTTACAAGGCGATAGTTTCAAGGTCTGAGAGAATGGCTAACAATTCTTAGAATACCACAAAAATATTGTCTTAAAAACTCCAGTGATTTAGACTTTATGTCACAAAACCTCAAAAGCCTTGCAGGACCACATAAGCGTATCTTCAATATGTACATAGCTCTTGACCCTTCATGAAACCACAAAAAACTCTCATATTGTACATAGCATATATATTTTTTGAGAAGCAGTATCGCAGTCCAGTAAACATGATTGTGTGGAGTAAAACATACCATAAGTAAATTGTGGCACAGCAATAGCCTACAAACTATAACTAAATAGAAAAGATTCCTATAAACCTATGTAAATCGTATATATACTTATGTATGTGTATATTTTGATCTGTACGTCTCTATTTGTAACTCCAAGTTTAGTTTTTATCGTCAGAGCTAGTTAAATGATAATGCAAAGAAGTCAAATTCTCTAGATGTTTAAGCAGCATGCATGAAAGCAAGATATAACTTAAAATTTTACCAAAAATGGCTTAAATTAAACAAATTATGTCAAATGAAAGTATTGTAATATCCACGGGACACATACATATATGAATACGATAACACTGTATAACTTGTAATCGTTAGTTGAATTATCTCTATGGGTACCAAAAGTCTAACTTTAGTAGCATAAACATAAACCAACCGCTTAGTGATGATGTTAGCTGTCGAGTAACGATAAAAAGAACCGAAACGCGAGCCTAAATTAGAGTACATAACCATTCTTAAATAAACCCGAAAAGAAAACAAACACTAAGCGCTTTAGTTTGTTCCACTATGCGCTCTATTCGAATTTAAATAATTGTAATATTACGCGATAATAATGAACATATATTTGTATCTGTGTACGTTTTCGATGGCCTATTTGGGTTGGCAATATACGCAAAACCCTGACCATCGGGCGAATCCTAGGCCAATAATCAGCACGTTAAACGTTCTGTGTCTAGCTTGGGCTAAACTGCTCGTACATATTCTGCAGATGCATCTATATACAATACATATAATCCTTTACTATAAATTAAATTAAAATGTACTTTGTGAGTTTTGTTATTTATTGTCAGCGTTATAATGAAACCTATCCAAAAAAGCAAAACTAAATAAAGCACGAAAATGTTTCTCTGGGAACGGGAGTATTCCTTAAACGTGGTTATTTTTGCTGTTTTTCCTACGACCCGTTTGAGACACTCTTGTGTAAAATTGGTTGAAAAGTTGCATACACATGGAGTTTCAAAGTCTACCCACACAAAAACAACACGTTCAGCGAAATTCAAATTTCCGCCACAAATATAGAAAACGGAAGAAACTAGTCCAAAACCGACTAACTATAAAATATCAACCCTAAAAAAAAGGAAATTTAGACGGGGCACGTCACTCGCTTCTTATAATTCGCAATCAGTTCTGGCCTGAAAAGTATAAATAGAAGCGTGCTGCGCAGATTTTTTCCTGAAAATTACACTAAATCTCGGCTATTTATGGACCGATTTGGACGGGAGACGTCTTAAACGATTCAGGGTACCCAGATCTAGCGATTGACGCGAAAAAATTTCCAACTTTTGACAAAAAAATTGGTTGGAGGAATTTTTGAAATTTTTTTGCAATAATCGCTTAGTTTGAGTCCCCTGAATCGTTTAAGCTAACGCACGGCAAGATCGGTTCACAAATGGCTGAGAAAAAGTGTAATTATAAGAGAAATTCCCGTGCAGCAAGCTTCTAGTTGTGCTTTTGCAGGCAGAACTGGTTGCGAATTATAAGATGCAGGTTATGTCCTCCGTTTGAATTTCGTATTTTTTCCGTTTGTTGGCGCTTGTCATGGCGCCAAATTCAAATTCCAATTGTTGAAATGTGTTATTTTTCAACTTCATTCTTTGGCGCCTGTCCAAAATAAGCTATGAATCATTTAAACTCCCCCGTGCTGTTTTTTAAGTTTTGTTTATTAGCCTTACATAAATCGATATGCATTGATATGTTTAGTTATAATATAGCATCGTAGATATGCTTATGAATTAGGTTTCTGGCTTGCTTATTTTACGATTTACAGAATTAACTTGGAAACCTAAATACGAATTTAACTAGACAGCAATCGCCAGTGGCAACTGCTTCATCATGAAGCCGAGTGTTTGTGATTCTGCGACAGTTGTTTACATTCTGTTTGGGCAGTCGAAAAGTCTTTAGGTAAGCAAAACATCAAATAAACTTATGCACAAACGCAGTAGTTGTGTACAGAATGCGTTAATATTAACGTTGTTTGTGTCCTCCGCCGTTCCGTTGGGTCAGTTTAAAGGGAGGCAATGAAGGGAGTCAGATCAGGAAACTTGAAGAGGTTTTGGTTGCGCGAGCGGGTTACTCGGGGTTGAGCCTGACCCTGTCGCTGCTGGGCATTGAATCCACTGGCCTGTTGTCCGGTCAGATAAATTCCGCACTGAGAGTTGCACACTTCATCACGCAGGATAGCATCCTTGGGCCACTGGCGGATCAGCTGACCGCAGTCTGTGATTCGCAAGGAGGCGCACTGAGCCTGAAAAGGAAATTATACTTTTAGTATAAATTATTTATGTTAACATTCGTTTTCCTTACCCCTTCCGCTGAGCACACGCAACTGGTGCAAGGAGATGGGAAAGCGGACTCTCCAACACGAACATTGCGACTACCGATTTGGCAGCCCTGGACGTTTTCACGCCAGGCGTTAAGATCGATTTGGGGCATTGAAGCGCAAGGCACACGCGGATTCCTAAAATGATAGTTTATATTTTTAAACAGGTAAAAACAATTGGTTATAATAAATCTTACAAGAAATTGCTGGGCAAATCGAAGGCAGCACGTTGCATATCTCCGGTGATCTCTAGATTTTCGCACACGATCTTGGCCAGAGTCACCTTGCGGATCTCAGCCAGCTGAGCCTCCGTAAACTTCACCTCCGGATTCTGATTCTCGTACCAGAAGCGATCACACTTGCGCAGCTGCCTGAATTGGATTCCTATGATGCAGGCAAGTGTGGGGCCCACAAGACCACCTTGGAGCGGACGCTCCGTCATCGCGCCGGGGAATAGATCAATATCGTCAACACTTGCGTATACCTTTTGGAAGCGATTGATGACCTCGGTGGGAATTTCACGGCTAAGATCGTTCCAGTTGGTGGCGCGTTTCAAGTTGCAGAGGGCGCGGTAGTTATTGTAAGAGGGAACTCCATGGTCGCGAGCTGAGGGCAGACGAATATGTTTACATTAATACTATATTAAGATGTAACTAAATAAACAGGCTCACCTCTCTGGATATTAAGAGCAATTAAATCAATGCCGGAGAATGGAATCTTGCGGTCCTCGAACAGATGGTTGGTCACCTCGCCAGTAATAAACTGGTCAAGCGTTTCCATTGGGGTGGCCACTAAGCCTCGAAGGATCTCATCAATGATTCCGGGTTGCAGTAGAGCGTCCATGCGGAAGAATCCATCACGAAGTAGCAGTGGCGGCTCCACAGGCTGGTGCTGGACACTCAATCGCGGAATGTGAGGCCGCAGCAGGGAATGACCAATACGGAAGGCAGCGGCGGCAAACTCGTTAAACACAATCGGGGAGCAGGATGGATTGTAATCCTTGTAGTAACCCTGGGGCAGCAGCTTTAATCCGTACAGGTTCACAGCGTTCCAGCTGAGAATGCGAGGAAGGAACTCGTTGAAGACGATGTGCTGCACCTGGGCGCTGACAATTCGACGGGCGTGATGGAACAGCTGCTCGCCATTCCAGTGGGGATTCACTCCGCGCAAGCCCTCGACGATGCGATTGTGCTCTCGCAGGAAGGCGGTGTGGATGGCGGTTAGACCTGGCTGCTCGGAGGCACGATCATCACCGCCCAGGAAGCACAGGCCGTTGCGGGATTTGCACTCCGGGTGGGGACCCATCGGCAACAATTCCTTGCCCCTCAGCTGGGTGCTGTTCATCCGACCAGAGAATCCTCGCAGCTTGTTCGACAAACAGTTGGTCTCTCCGTACACCATTGAGGCGTCGAGGAAGTGGGTGTTCTGGTTGATCTGGTCACGGGGACCCAGCGACTGCTGACCCGGTAGCGACCTCATCGAAGGGAAGCAGAAGCGCTCGCCACTCGTTACATTCACCTCCGGGTAATAGAAGTCTCCTGCTGGCACTGGGAAGGGGTTGCACTCAGGGTGAACCGTCTGGCGAGAGTTGCATGACCGGCAGCTGGGAATGGACTCGTGGAAGCCCTTGTGAATTGGCGTCAGGGTCAGATCGTGATCCACGAATTGGGCGAACTGCATCACCATCAGGGAGTATCTTGTGTGCAGATTAGAAATATCCGGGTGAATCGTGGTGGAAATAGTCCTGGGGTTGGGCAGTGGAGTTCCAGACACTCCAGTGATCCTGGGCGCCGAGATGCCATCCTCATACTGAGCCGGTAATAGGCGAGAGAATGTGGTAAGCGACTTGCCCCAGTTGGGGTTGCGAAGATTGTTGCACCTTCCCGTCAGCGTTCGGAATGGGGTATTGGCATCACAGGCAGTTTGGGGCTCGGGACATTCATCGATGTGCTTCTGGGCACCACCAAGCAGTCCACTGATGTCCACAGTTTGCAAAGTTTCAGTCAGTTCGTTGCGATTGAAGGCGTTCTGGTTGGGATTAAAGATCTGACGCTTGCGCCTGGAGATGTGATTCAGGGTCTTGACAATTTCATTGGAAGTCAGTTCGAAGATAAGCGAGGAGTTGGCCAGGTTCAGGGCAGCCAAGTTGGCCTTGCTGAACGATGCGGCTGTACCATCGGGCGATTTTGCGCTTATGCCACCCTCTAGAGATACGAAAGAAATGCACCAATTATGTTATTGTAGATTTTATGGACTTTTTGGAAACTTACGTGTGCGCCACACTTCGTACTCGAATCGCTTGCGCTCCTCCAGCTCCTGCTTGGCCCGCTCGACCGCCGCCTCGAGAAGCTCGGGACTGAGCTCGGCAATAGCCTCCTTGGTGTGCGGTTCCACCTCCACATGCTCTACATGTACCTCATCATCGGGACTCACCTGCCAGGGCTTTAAATCGAATTGTGGCAGCTGGGCACAGTCCAAGACAGAGTTTCTATAGGGAAATACTCGATCAGGATTTAATTATTAAGAAA
The DNA here is from genome assembly GCA_018150405.1 of Drosophila varians. Taxonomy (NCBI): domain Eukaryota; kingdom Metazoa; phylum Arthropoda; class Insecta; order Diptera; family Drosophilidae; genus Drosophila; species Drosophila varians. The sequence goes on from JAECWK010000125.1 coordinate 6,745,742, forward strand.
TTATTCTGTTGGCAACTTACAGGTAATTGTCTTCCAGAATGAAAGCCTTGGACTGGGCCGTGCTCACTTGATTAGAGCCGCATAGCAGACCTGACAGCGACGTCTGGCGAATGCTCTTGAGCTGGTCGAGGGTGAAGGAAGAAGGCGGAATCTCGTTTTCGTACCAAAAGCGATCGGTTTGCTTGAGTTGCTCGAACTGCAGAGTCAGCAGGCAGCTGATAGTGGGTCCAAACAGGGCTCCCACCACGGGCTCCTCCAGCAGGGCGCCCACCAACAGGTCTACGTCCTCGGCGTTTCTAAAAAACGACATGGTATATTAATTCCCCGGCCTTTAAAAAAAAAGGATCACAAGTTTAGGAAACTTACTGGTAAATTTCACGAAGATTGGTGATGAATTCTTCGGGGATACTGGCCACCTGAGCAAGCGTATCAAAGGTAATATTGACCCCCCGGTCGGGGAAGCGGCGCTCGCAAAGGTCCAGGGCATGCACATATGAGGCCACACCATGATCGCGACCCCGATGAACTGCCAAGGCCAACTCGGACCATCCCTCGGCGTTTGTCTGACTGGGCACCAGGGACTTTTGAAGTGCGGCAATCGAGAGCAGCTCGTGGGCGGACATCTTCTTGGCCAGCATCTCAGGTGGATACATGCTCCAGAAAGCGGGCATAGCGGCGGTGGCGAACTCGTTATAGATGCCTCCTCTGACAGAACTGGAGTAGTTGCTCGAGTGCTTTTCGGCAGTCAGTCTGAGGCCCTCCTTGGCAGTGGTCTCCTGGCCCAGGACCAGGGGCAAGAACTCATTGTAGGTAATATGCTGGATGGTGGCCGTTATGATGCGTCGGGCCTCCAGGAAGACGTCCTCCTCGGACCACTCGGGGTTGATGTGCGCCAGACGCTCGCCGATGTTGTTGTGCTGCTGCAAAAGAGCGCGATGCAAAGCTCCCGTAGCTCCAGCCACCTGGCAGTACTTGCAAGATTCCACCTTGACGCCGCCGCTGATGTATGTACGCAGTTGGTCGAACTCATGACGTGTTGATCCATAGAGTCCGGAGCCATCAATAAAGGCAGAGGCAACATTCATCTGCTCACGAGTGTCTGAAAAATGGATAAAGGTTGCAGTTAGAAAACAATAGTTGTTCCTTTATTTTAGTTCTTTGTGAAAAAGACTTACGTTTTTGACACGCCTCGGCATCGAATCCAGGAGCGGATCGCTTGTACTCCTTGCAGTCAGGACCAGCTCGGACGAAGCACTGCTGCAGCTCACTGGGATCCTTGACGGCCGAGTCTCGCTCACAGCACTTGCCGGAGATCGGGAGCTGGGCCACCTCAACCAGGTCGTTGGCCAGCAGCTGGCCCCAGGCGGGCAGCATGGCAGTGATGTGCTGGTGACGCAGCTCGCTCTCCACATGGCGCTGCAGCTGCTCAATCACCAGCTCGGCGTCGGGCAGGGCGTGGGTACCTTTGGAGCTTCTGGGCTGGCTCACACCGTCGGCGTAGTCGGCCTGCAGCAGACGCTGGAAGATGTCGCCGCGGGCACCCCACTTGCGGTGGGACACATTGTTGCACTCGGCGGTTGGCTGGCGGTACTTGCTGGGCGGGCATACGTCGTACTCGTCCGTGACACGGCCTTCCCCATCCGCAGAGGTTCCGCATTGGGTCAGGGAGCGGGCTCTCTCCGAGCGCAGGGCATTGATGGCTGCATTTTCCAGGTCCTCAGGAATGCGAAGAGTCAGACTGGGAGCGCACAGGCACCTGGAAATACAAATCGGTAGACATCAAGTTAGCAATGTAAATATAAGCAGCTGTAAAACACGGAACCTATGAAATCCACTAATAGTATTAGTCATCCCCATGTCTTATTGGCTTTACCCAAAGTTTTTTGATGTGTTTTCCTCGTGTTTTCATAGCATTATCAGGTTTACCCCAAAAGCCCAATGACCACGTGTCATTAATTTGCACGGAGTCGTCTCCGTTTCATTCATTCATCGGCTCTCGTTGCATTTTCCGGCATTTAATTACCAGTTTTTCACACCGCCGTTGTTTGCTCACACCGTTAATTAAACGAGGCAGGGAAAACGAAAACTACAAACTGAAAACTTTGAATGCTTAGTAATAATAAATATGAATAGACGCTGGCGCGGTGGAGGAGGCGTGAGCTTTTCTGGCTAACCGGATATGAGAAACGTCTGTCGAACTAATCAATTTCGAATTATGAACAATGACGCCGCCTGTCCAAGTGCTCAGCTGGCCCAAAAAGGCTTTGTCCGATTGACTTACTGCCTAACTGACTGAATGACTGACTGACTGATTGACTGACTGGCTTATTACGCCGCACTTTGTTGGCCTGTCATTATGTTCTATTGATTTCGGCGATGTCGAGGCGATGCCGAGCCGAGGCGGCTCACGTGACGGAGTTTCTTTTGTTGCGCATTGACATTATTTTTTTTGTTGTTTTAAAATTAAAGTCTTTTGTCAACGAGCACGGTATGCAATTTATTTATGGTCTTGACGTCAAGACCAAAGATTATGCAACGATCTGCAATCTGGCGAATAGCGTGGACGTGGGCGTAGAAGATCCGCTTTAGAACCCGCCTAATGGGTAAACGTCCTCACCTTCCCCTACATAAATTTTTAATTCGAGAATTCCTCGACTGCGCCGAGCCGCCGATGTTGAAATGTATTCAAAAGCTTAGTCGCTTTTCTGGTTTCGGTTTAATTAGTTTTATTTTGGGTCTTTTTTTTATTGAGTTATAAATACGTATATATATGTTTTTGTTTAACTTTGTTTAACACCCATTTAAAAGTTGAACGTAATTTGTGTTATTTCGTTCGGGGTGTTTAGACGATATGTTCAAGGCTGCTTTTGGTTTGTTGGCAACTTAGAAGTGACCGCTGTCTGATCTTTAGAGATTCCCGACACTTTAATGATCGTAGAAAACTATGCCGAAGAGTGCCATAAATCAGTTGGCAGCTAAATATCAGGAAATGTTTAGCTCATTAAGAAATAGACTTTGCCCCATTCCAGCATGCATTACCAAACTGTTTAGCAAATGCACTCGATTGCACCCCCGTTCAACCATTCTTGCCTCAAAGAAATGCCTGATGAAGTAACAATTACCAAAAATAATTCATAATACCCGATTACCCATTCGGCGATTGCCCGGGTGCGTGGCTGCCCATTGCGGCCAGTGGATTCCATTGGCCAATATCCAGGTTGCCTGGCAATTGGCACACATTAGTTAATTTATTTATTGCCAGGTACGGGCAGTTCCCCTTCGGTTGTACTTTTGCAGAACTTGACTGCCGTCACGTCGTTTAAAACAAAATAAATAAAATAAGCCCGGAGCTGAGCTTGAAAGCGAAAGCAGAAGGCCCGGACAAGTGCTGGCAATTTACATTTATTTGTTTATGACTCTTTATGCGGCACGGAGCGGGTCTGTTCGTCTGGTATTTATGTCACAGCCGGGCAAATGCTGAAATGCGAAATGTGTGTCATGCCTGCGCCACTGATGGCACCCATTAAACAAACAAATACAAAGCAACAAACCAACGGCCGGAGGAAGAAAAAGCAACACAAAACACAAATAAAAACAGCAAATAGAAATGCATGGCACACGCGGCGTATACGTTATTTAACAACATTATGACATCAATAGTTTGCATTTATTTTTATTTCTGCATTTTTATATTGAGTGCTGTTTGTGGTAATCCAAAATCCAAGTGGCTGAACAAATTAAATAAATCAAATATTGAAAATGAAAGTTGGTGTTGGTTTTATCAAACGGAAGCAGTCCGATTTGGGATTTGAAGAAAGACGCCTAACGTGATTCGGATGGGGAATTTTTTCGTGGATGGCTTGAACTTGTTTAGCGAAATTTATTTGTTTTGCTTGACATTTATGTGAGTTGCTCAGTTGCTGCTGACTGGTTGTTGGCAAAAGGTAGGCAGCAACAAGTATGGAAATAAAAAAGAGTCTTAAAATTTATAAGAATTTTGATTGAGTCAAATTCGTCGTAAAAATCAAATTTCATTATCGGTCGCATCAGAAACTTTGGGGTTACGATTGCCATACCGAAAAGCCATTTGCATTTTGTTTACTATGTGTTTAACAATCGGCAGTTAGTTAGTTAGTCACTGGCAATTACAAAACACGTGAGTAAGAATAGCAAAAATACCAATTGCACATGTAACAAGTAAAACCAGTTGGGGAAAAGAGCTGATGAACGCGTGCCAATCCTAAAATAGTTGACTTTTGTCTGACAATCAAACGCTGCTTGCATAAGCATATAATTTATCATCGCTAATAGGAATTATTCAATATGTAAACAATTATAGCGCCGAGATATCTAGGATGCCAGCGGCAATTATGCTATTTAACGCGATTTGCATAAATTCCTCGCCACTTGCCGATAAGCGATTTATGTTGCATTTGCAAGTGCCGAGACCGAGAGTTCGGTAGCAAATCGCAGTTGGAAGTTGGGAGTCACGAATTAATTGTCTGTGCAATTCATGAGCTAAGTGGCCTTAGATAAGGCGCACTCTACCCACACAGAGCATAAGCGGCTTTGCAGGAATGGAAGCCTCCTCCTCTGAACCGCAATCGGGTTTGCGCAATCAGCTGGCAAACAAAAGACTTAAGAAACAAACTTGACTCGCAGAGTCAATTGCCAAATCATGCAGCGGCGTTTGGAGCAGTTGATCGACACCGCTGGAAAATTATTTATGGCTCCGAAGAAGGCCCACACAAATGGGTTACTGTGGCATCTAAGCCGCGAAAACTGAAACTGAAACACAAAAGCACCCAATTGCGGAAGCAACGGAGTGCCTGGCAAGCGTATTACTCATTCCGCCACTGAAAACAACTGACGAACGGCTGTTTGACGTCGTATTTTCATTATCAACGATTCGCAGCCGCCTCACAGCCTGGCCAAATATGCAGACATATAGATATTTTTGTCCGTGTGTGTCTGGCAACACCCCTTGGCACCCATGTCTTGCCGCAGTTACTCCAAAGGCACGGAGCGTCAGCGCCATCGTCATCGTCATCGTCATGTGACTTTGCACATGATTTCCTCCTACCTCCAAACACCAGCAGAAAAAGAGTGGCTCCACCAATACTACTCCAAAATTGCATGAAACAACACAAGAAAGCGAAAGTATTTTCAAAAAACTACGACTTTTAAATACTCTTCTTGTCGGCGTTTACCAATATCCCTGGTAAAGCTTCGTAGACGCTTAAAGAAGTAACAACACCCAAAATAAGTTTTCTGGTCATGTGATCCGCCACAAACACTCCCCCAAATGTTTTTTTGTTTTTTCCCAGTCATCGTTTTTTTTGTGGCACCATTGCATCGTCGCTTTTTGGGCTCTTTGAGTTGCACAATTGGAAGGAGTAGACTCGTGAAAAAGTACCAGAAAAGGGCAGGGAATATAGTAAAGGGCCCTATACATTATTTAACCAGAAGGCGAACAAAGATGCGTTTACGGAAAAATTTCATGTGCACTTCATTAACATAACGATCATTGCCACGATGCAGCTACTTCAATGAACATCGAATGCAGGCAGGCATGATGCAATTTTCATGTTTACTTCTTTTTCAGTGACGTTCATCGATGTGGCTTCAAATATTTGTTACATTGCCAAGTCTCATGTGGTTAGATGCACTGGGAAAGTTTACTTAAAAAACTCGAAATATTTATAAATAATATCTTTTTTCTACTATAGTGTTTTTTTCTTGTGGATTATTTGCAACTTGCAGGTGAACGTCAGCCAAGAGGCGTGAAGATCATAATTCTATGCAAGTGTGTGTCCCCAGAGGGGCCGTTGCTTTTTATGGCAAGAAAGTGTAAACGCTGGCAAAGTCACGCGCCACACTGGTACCACACCACACTGGTACATACACTCGAAGAAAAAAAACAAGAAAACATTCCCAACTGCCACACACACATGAAAAGAAGGCGTAACTTTCGTTTTCATTGCGAAAGTGCATACAACTCGATATTGGTCAACGATTCGGGGAGCAGCTTTTGCTGTTATTTTTTTATTTATTTGTTGTTTTGTGTGTTTTGTTGTTACAGGGTGTTGCCTGAATGCAAATCGAATGCGATAGAGTGCGATTTTCATTTGGTTTACGTGCGAGTGCCAGTCGGTTACTGCCACCAAGGTCGCTGCAGAGTTAGGCAACCGGCGACCCATTTGGCAAACAGCAAAGGCCACCACAGATAATCGGCCAACTTCGGGCCATGCCCCGCTAAGCGCCACATAAATGTGCCAAAAGACCCACTGATTTGGGCACAATCGTCGTCGAATCCAAAACTAAAATTGGCAACGCTCCCAGATTTGTGGAGAAAATTTTCAGGGCGAAATAGGTGAAATTTTCACGGACCGTTTAACATAAAATGTGAGAAAGTGAAAATTTGAATAAAAATTCAAATGAGGATCGGATAGGGAAAGGGTTATAGACTTTACAGTTTTCTTATAATCATCCTTAGCGTCATCTTCATGGCAGCCTGTTTAAGCACCTTGAAATGGCGGAAGCCGACAGTTTTCATTCGTAGACAAGTGTCAAAAAAACCTCAAAAGGCTCTTTAAAACTTCATATGAAGAGCCAGGCACATTAACAAATATTTGGTTCCGTGGTTTGAAAAAATTACTCAAAAAAAAAAAACCGACAAAAGTGAGGCCCAGTCAAGCCTGTTGGCCCAGGCCACTTCATCCTGAAGTTGATTACGTCTTTGGCCACAAAAACACAATTTCACTCTCAACATTTCGGCGTTTTGCTTTAGTTTTTTATAATTTATCTTTTGGGTTTATTCACGGATGCGTTTTACAGTTGTATTTTCGAAGAAGGGGACCTGGAGACATGTTTTCTTTTTAACCTAAATAAAAAAAGGGCGAAGGGTAAAACAACAAACAATTGCTTGCCTTTTTTTTAGTCATATCTTCTCGATTTGGTTTCATTTTTATCGGGGTAACCCGTTTTTTTGGGGCACAGGTATGTAGATACACACAAAGTGGTCAGACAGGCGCCGCCACAGTTGGACACTCGCAGAAAGACATTTGTGCGAATCGAATTATTCTCGGCGGGGCAAAACAAGTTGAGCAACGGCTTCTTGATTTATGGAATAGCTTGGAATTGGCCAACGACAGAGTTATGCATGCTCTCCTCAGGGTCAACAACTACAGATCTCTATAAATGGCCAAAGCAGTGATTGCCTTTCACCAGGAAACCGGGCAGCCAGCGAGGAAGAAAAGGAATTCATCCAGCTGACCACATGTCATGGCCCACATGCCGAGAAGTTTATTCAACTTTTCACTAGACAAACTTTCGGTCCGTTCCGATCTCTCTGCCACCCAGACCAACGATGATTAATTAGTCAATATATTAGGATAAGGCATAAATAAAAAACGCCAAAACGTGTCTTAGTCTGGCAGAAATACGATAGAAATAAATATGATAAATGACGGACCATCGAAAGACGGCCGAAACTTGCAAATTAAATTACAAAAACACATTAAAAAAAAAAACCAACGAATTCTCGACTAAGAGAATTTAGAATTTGGTTTCGGTTTCAGCCTTGAACTCGTCTTTCTGTTTGGTCTGTTAATTACTTATTTATCATATACACACGAGCTAATTGATTTTTAAGCAGTTCTAAACACACAAAAAAATAAAAGCGAAATCTTGACTAATTCCAGATACCAATATTTTTGAGGACAAAGAGACGGCGCCACTCTTGATTTAAATTTTAGTTTTAATTTTGTGTTGGGTGCTAATGGATGTGTCCGAAATAGATTAATCGCAGAACAGAATCAGAGGTGATTGTGGCAGATGTGGGAATGTAGGAAGAAGTTTGCCACGAAAAGAACATGATCCAAAAACTATGATAAATAGCGCTCTTAATATTTAATTGGATTTTGTAGTATTATGCATAAAACACAAACCATCTATCTTAACCGGTCAACTATAATGTCCATTTCATCTTACATCCGCGTTGGCCTCCTACTTGTCATTTGAAGATTCAAGTTCGTTGCCTAAGTCTTTCGTTTCATCAGCCGGCAAAACTACGCTTAGTGCTCCAATTTTTATTAAACATTTGGCTTGCAAAAATCATAATTATAGCAGGTGACATCTTGCCTTGACGCCAAACTTAATAGAGGCAACGAATTTGAAAAAGTGTTAACAAAAATGTGTGTTATCTCGTGAATGCTGTTGCCGCAAAGTGCGTTAATGCTGTAAAACACTCGAGTAAACTTTTAGCAAGAATTCTACGGCCGAGTTGGATTTAAGTGACTTAAGTGTGTCAAATAGACAATGTCAGCAGCAGTCGGTAATCGGCAATCAGCCGCAGTCGGTGGCACTTGTGCTTAATTTGCCTGAGCAATCAAGCTGCTCCGCTGCATTCTGATCACCGCCGCATGACTAAGCCAAAGAAGTTACATAGCTAATGGCCAAGGCCTCTGATCCGATCGGAGATCGGATATTGGAATCGGAATCGGAGATGGGAGGATTATCTAATGGTTTGCATAACTCGGTTCCAATTTGCATAACTTACACACACTGATTAACACAAAAGCGTCAAATTAATGCGAGCAGCAGTGATAGGAGAAAACTTTCTACACTTAGCGGCCGCCTGTTAAAAATTTGATTCACAAAATCAGTTAATTAAAACTGGGCTTTGCTCTCCGGCTACCCTTCATCATTTAAAATAAAATCAAATCAAATTAATTGCAGGCCTAAAAATCGGATACGCCTGCAAATTATGTAAAGTTTTATATATGCCTAAGTTCGGTTTCTTTTCTTTTTTTTTTTTTATTTGGGATGCCTACGCTGAAAATTATGTCAATGCGGTTAACACAGCGAAAAGCGCGGACTGAAAACGAAAATAAAGTCATGATTATGTAAGCGTTCCAAAAACCACCTGGCACGACACACAAACATAAAAAGCGAAAAGAGTCTTTTGTTGGCCGCTGCTCGGTAGCGGCGCTGACAACTTTTTCTCCTCGATTTGCTTTGGCATCTTCCCAGTCCCGGTGAGTGAAAAATGAAAGTGAAACTTTTCAGCTTCCAAATTGATTTTTCATCACTGAGCAAAGAAATCCAAGTCGGATCGATATTACATGACCACGACCACGACCACGCCGTTTCGATCAATAAATATTCATGCACATAAATATTCAGATACATTCCTCTTTATAATCAGATGATTGTCATAATGCCAATTCTTGAAAAACAGTTTTCGATTTTCGTTTTTATTGTTAATGAAATGCGTCAAGGATGACAGCAAGGGGGAAGTCAAATGATAAGCTGACTCTGTCAGTCTTTGACTTCCGTTGACGCTTCTTGTTGAACTCGCAGGCGAGTCGTAGAAAACTCATGATTAATGATGCTCGAGCCCAGTCGCGCCGAGCCGAGCCGGCCGCGTCAAAAGCTGCCGAATTGTCTTGCGAGCCTTACCAACTATAATTTGTTTTAATAGCCATCTGGGTTTTTTTTTTGTTCGTTTAGTAGGCTGTCCATAATGCTCGAAGCTAATGCATAAATAAAGCCATAAATGCAACTTAAAATCCGCCTTCAAAATATATATGCCAAAAAAACAAGTTTTTAAGGTCAAATATAAGCCAAGATTTATATATTCTTGAAATTAAATAAGCAACTGACGGAGTAATATGTGGATGCAAGGATAGTAAGCAAAAGCATCTCAACAAATTGAATAATTCGCTTCTCAAAATCCCTCTATTAATTTCATTCATCAAACAAGAAAGCTAATTTGTGATCTTTATTATCAATTTAGAATTCGGAACTCACCATAAAATTAAACTAAACAGCATTTGTTGCTTCTTCATAGTGAAGCAGAGACGGTTGCTCCTGCGGCAACTTTTCTTTTTGTTTTGTGTTTATGAGGATTAACTTGTTAAATTAAACGACTTACTAATTTATATAGCTAGACTTATTAGCTCTTTGTTAAACAAAATAAATAGGTTTAAATTATATTTGGCACGTTTTGCGAATTTTGTTGTTGATTGATTGGTATTATCGTGTATTAAAAGCAACTTTAAATAGATTTATATTTTGTGAGGTGGACAAAAACTCCTGGCTTTTGATCTCCTTATCGAACGGTTGCTTTTAGCGAAGCACTTGGCGATTAATTTGTCACCAGGGGTGCGACGGAGTCTTGCCAAAGAGATTGTAACCGATGATGTATGCTATGATTTGTATCCTTTCGGTAATTAGCATAACGTTGGCAATGCAAAGCACAGCATTGACCCGAATACAGAGGCGAGGACGTGCCTATTTTGGCCACAAAAATTCTTAGGACTCTGGGACCGAACAACACGACTCGATCAGTAGGAATGCGCCAACGAACTGAAGCCGCGACTACAAATGAAATCGAAAACCGAACACCGACAAACGAAACCGAAACCGAAACAGAAACAGCAACTGAAACCGAAACCAAGATCCAAGATCTATGTCTTAGACCCAGACCTCAGACTATGAAAATCCGCTCTGGCTCTAAACGCGACAGAAGCAAAAACGTATCTGAAAGCTGCCAGCCCCGGTGGCCGGGCTTAAAAGGCAAAGCACACAAACACCAAAACGGATCTGCTGTAAGCCGAGCTTCACCCCGAAAATAAAACCGGTCACAAAACGCTCCTCTCTGTCTCTGGCTCGGAGCACCTCTCTCTCTTCTTCTGAGTCCAAGTCCGAGTATCAGTCAATAGTCGTGTGTGTTTGGGAGAAAGTAAAAAAATGATCCGACTGGCGTACACTCAACTACACAGCATGAAGCCCTCCGAGCATATTAGCCGGGCCAAAAAAATAAGGCCAAAAATTCACGCTTTTGTTTCGTTTGCGGTCAGAGGCAATTTTTTTTTGTAAATTTTATTTTTTTGGCCAACTTCACTTGGCACACATACTCGCTCATTTCGGCTCGGATATTTTTTTTATTTTAACACCTTTTGTCTGCACTTTTGATTTCAAATCGCATCTTGTGAAAGGAGTCACGCGCTTTGTGTCTCTCTTATTATTTTTGTAATTTGCACAAGAAATAAAAAAAACAAAAAAAAATATAAAAATTCCCAAAATAAAAAAAAGACGACTACGAAAAGTAAGAAGAAATAAAGCCAGAGTGAGGAGGCAAATATTTATTGCTGGCAAAGAGTCGAGAGGAAACAAGTTTCATCTTATTGTGAAGACGAGACGAGTCTCGAGCCCAGTCGAGTTGGGTCTCCTGCTGTGATGTAAGCATCCAAAAGCCCATTACCCAGACCAAGTCTCGATTCCAATTCCCAGTCCCAGATTTAGATTCAAATTCCCAGCAGCAAAGGTCTCACTCACCCACATTGGGCAACTCTTTCTCCGTTTCTCAGACTTCGACTCAGACCCACCAAATTAGAAATCGAAATCGAATGCAATCCATCAGCCATAGGGCATCCCCGGCCGTCTCATTCGACCAAGTTAATTGTTTGGCCAAACTCTTTGATTAGTAGGCGGGTGCTAAAATGCCAAGCCAACAGCCCAGACAGGTGGCGCATGTCTCACCGCCGTAAATTGGACACCAAAATGTCAACAAAAAGAAGGCTCTAGCAAATATCGTATTCCGTATCAGACACTTGAATTGCTAATTGAAATCATACAAAATTATTTAGACCATAATGACATTACAGTGCAAAGAAATTTACGATTTACCCACTGGAAGTTGATTCAAGGACCATGCTTCGATTGGATCAACTCTTAACATCGATGATAGCTCCTTTCCAGCCCGTAAACATCTCGAACAACAACTCGAAAACATGTTTCCTTTGTAGAAAGTGAATTCTGACATGCGTCTGCATCCTCCCCGCCTTTTTGTGTTAAATTTCGGAATAATTTCGACATTTTTGTCTTTATTTTGCCGATGCCCGCTGGAAGGCAGGCTGGCAGGCAGGCTGGCATGCAGGTCAATGTATTTATCGAGAGCTGCGAGATGCGCATTTTGATTTGCATAATCTCACATTAGCTGACATTATGTTTTCCTCATTTCAATGATGATGATCGACAACCTTAACTTTCCAATCAATCAACGCACCGTGGTAGAGTGCACGCCACGACATTTTACGTTTTTTTTTATCTTTAAACCTGCAGCCGGTGTCATTTTGTATCTGTTTTTTTATTTTACATTTTTATTAGTTGCTGCCTTGCGGCTGCTGTTTTCCTTGCATGTTGTTGTTGCAAATGCCGGCTGTCTTCATGGCTAATGGACGCCCCTCACATGACCTTGCGATGGGGCCTTAATTTGTCACCTCAGTTGACCAAAACAAAAACCTGAGCTTAAATTACATTTAAACGACCATTTCAGCTGCCGCTCGCTTAATTACAATAGATGTGCCCACCGACCCACACATACAAACATACACATCCAGCCTCCAACCTCAAACAAATTGCCATGGAAATAGCTAGAGATGTTTCTCTAAAAAACGAAATACGAAAAAATAAATGGCAATCACAAGATGGCATCACGTGCTGAATGCTAATCTCCATCTTGATTTCAGCTTCTTTTTCATTTTTGTCTCTTTTTTGTGGCTTACCTTTAGTGGGTATGACTAAATAATCCGGCAGCATCAGGAACCAAGCCCCAAAAAACTGTTTGTTTGGCTTTTGGTTAGAGCCATGTGACCGGAGACTTTGTTTTTGGTTAACGACAATTAGTAAGTGCAATACATATTATAATACTTTCATTTCGTTTTGGCCAAACACTTGCTAATTGTCAATGCGGATCTGGGCACTTGACCCCCAACCAAATCTAAATGTTGTATCCAAATTAGGGGGAATCTCAAAGCCGGTTCTATGACCGGTGTCTGGCGCCAAAGTCAGGAACTTTAAACTGGGATTTTTGACATTTTTTGTGGCTCTTTTTGAGGTTGGTGCTGGGGTTGGGGGTCTCGGTATCCGAAGTGCCTCTCAACACGGCCATTGGCCAATCTTCAGCCTCGAGAATATCGTGCGCCTGGCACCAAATCGATTTCTTTTATGGCTCTTCAAATGGCGTCAAGATCTGCCAAGTCGAGGTCCGGTTTAACGCATTACGTAAAAGAGACGCGCACAGAAATATAAATAAATGTCGCTTTAATGATATTTGAAAACAATATACCCTCCAACTCGAGCGAAAATTCCGTTATTCAAAAATAATAAAATACAAAAAATTATAAAAAGCTGCCACCGAAAACTCGCTCAAGTGTTATGGACACTGGTGTCTGCGTTGTGTCAAACAAATTTCAATGGCAGCGAGATGAGGCGAAAGGGTCGATCCATAATTTATGTATCATTAAAATTAAAATTTACAATTTTAAGTCGTCGAGCAAAAGAGTTGAACCAGCAACGACGACGGCAATCGAGGATGCCAAACCATAGGAAGCCTCGGTTCAACGGGTTTTACTCTTAGGACTATAATATTTAATAGCCTTACCCTTATATTAAATATAATATATTATTTTCAAATATTATTTGGGGTCTTTGTTCTCCACTTCAACTACCGAGTTATTTAAATTTTGTTTTTATTTCAGTTAAGAAAACAAAAACCTGCTGTGTGTGGGTGTTTAATGAGAGCCAAGAATGTCTAGTACTTCGTGATTGCCGATTAAGCCGGCTACCAAAAAAAAAAAAACAGCACTTTATAATAGTGCACATAGATTGGCAAATGTTGATTGTTTTTAAGCTCTGTACTCATTCATTTCCTCCTAATGAATTATATCTTTTAAGAAGATAAACGAAAAATATTTTATTTATTAAATATTCTTGATATAATGCCGTTGATATTAAAACTTTATATGATCCGCAAAGTATGCCACACTTAGTATGGACAACTTATTTTTCAACGAGTTCCCAAAGACCCGCAACAGTTTTGAACGCAACTATGACTAACTTTTTGGTAAATTTGTACCTTTTTTGGTTAGTTAGATGAGTTAGTTTGAGGTTTAATTTCTTTATTTTTATGAAGGGCAACATTGGACGTAACTGGCAGCGTGGTACTCCAGCAGAAGAAACTGTTTTAACAAGAAAATCTTCATCACATATATACATTATATTCAAGAAATACAATTTAATAATAAACCAAAACAAAACAACATATGTAACTATTTTGTTTTTAATTATTGCGAATTGGAAACCGACAGGGATGGCTGGGAAAGGATCCCATAGGGCACGGAGGGGGAACAGTTTAATGCGAATATTTTAGCCAAACCACATTCGATTTGAAAACCAAATACCTCGTCAGAATCAGGACTTGAATATACATCAATCTGTATCAAAAGATTGGGGAAATGGAACAAAAAAAAATTTGTCGATTTTTGAAAATTTTTATGATGGTACCCCTTACAAAAATTGCAAAAAATCGATCGATTTTTTTTGTTCGATTTTTTAAATCTTTGGATGCAGATAGAAGCTTATTAAAGCCCTGATTCAAAAATGGTATTTGGTTTTGAAATCGGTTAGAAAATGGATAAAATATACGCTATCAAAGGTTCTTTTTATTCGTATTTCCTTAAAAATAAACTCTTGCACCAAGAGTCACCATTACCATTGCAAATGTCCAAAAAATCCTTATTGCCTTTAAGGGACTATTGAAAGGCAAGCACTGGTTTCAATAACTATTTATATTTCTGTACAAGTTGCGATCTAAACATTTAAAATATCACAAAAATTATTAACATTATTTAGTTTATCCGGCACAACCTTTACTAACTAATTGGCAACATTAACATATTCTACAAACGCTTCTTGGCATCCCCCAGTTTGGAGGTCACATTGTCTCCCTCGATCCACCATTTGTGGGCCCTCCGAAGCAGCTTCCAAGGCAGCCAGATGGTGAGAAAGACGCCCAGGAGAACGCATCCGAGGATGTCAAGCAGGAGATACTGGTAGAGGGGCATAAAGGCGCCCTGCGACTTCAGATGCCTGGCCCCCCGATGCCTCATTACGTACTCGATCCAGAAGGTGGCTTCCGCCAGCGGATGTATGGGATTATCGCGGAAGCGTTGGGAGACCTCCAGAGCACTCTTCTTGTACTGCGGCTCATAGATCAGAGTCTCGATGTTCCGCACCAAATCGTCGACGGTGAGTTTTGAAAAGACCAGGGACCGGGCGTAGCCCTCCCTTACGGACTTAATGGTGTTCCGGTGCTGATCTCCGTACAGGGGAATGCACAGCATAGGCACGCCCCAGTAGATGCCCTCCTGGGTGCCGAAAATGCCGCCATGGGTGATGAAGAGCTTAACGTTCGGATGGGCCAGTATGTCGTTCTGGGGCATCCACTTCCGTATCAGGACATTCGGGGGTAAATTTCCGACGGAATCGTTCTCGTATTTCCAAATGACCTGCTGCTTGAGCTGCCCGAAGGCTTTCAGAATCACGGCGGTCTTTTCGGGCGGCATGTCGGTGCTCTTCATGTAGGAACCCAAACTGAAGTACACCACACCGTGGGTGGCCTTGTCCAGGAAGGCTTGCAGGTCATCGGGCAACTTCTTGGCAGGCTGAATGTGGGCTCCACCCACGTCTATTAGTCCCGGCATACTGGGGCGCGGCAGATCCACACTGCGGTGGCTGTTGATCAGCATCAAGGAGATATTGCGCTCCAGATCGTGGACATGGGGAAGGGGACCTTGAAGCAATTACGATTTAAACATGTACTTAAGCAAGGAGCTTATTGAGTTATCACCTTCGATGACGCCCTGGAAATACTTCTCCGCCAGCTCCTGCATTTTTGGCAAATAGAACCAGCGTCGCATCACCGCATCGTACAAGGATATGTAGGCATTGTAGGCCCGCTGGCTAAAGGTCATGCGATCCGTGTGGGACAACAGCAAGTGAGGGATGACAGACCAGGGGGTAAGGATGCCCATGGCATGGTCCATGTTATCAGCATAGCCCATTGTTCCAATTGTCACGACGGGACAATTAAACTTTTTGCCAAACATAAGAAAGGCCTCGTGGAAAAACTGCTCCAAAATAACCAGATCGTAATACTCATTCCGGCTGGCAATCAGATCCTGAACCTTGGGATCCCTAAAAGCATGCTCCGTGGTCATCAGTCCGATGGTCCACCAAAGCTGCAGGTTTTGGAAGTCGCTGGCGAATTGCATGGTAAAGATGTTCTTCTTGGGAACTAAAACCATGAAGCGAAACTGATAAATGCCACAATTTCTGGTGGGTTCTTTGCTGTCAACTCACAGTGCTTTGGAATGTCAAAGGAGGGATTGATGATGATTTCCGTCAGGTTTTCGTGGGGCAATTTGGTGGGGTGGTTGTTCACACTGGTCACATGGTGGCCCTGGCGCAGCAGGTCCCGCTGGAAGTGCTCCAGCCAGAGCCAGTGGCTTGGGGCGGGGAAGGGGCCCATGAAGAGTATCCGATAGGCAGAGCTGTAGCTCGCCAGTCCAATCAGGAACATCATCCAGCATTTCCACTGCAGCTGCATCTCCATCTGGTTTCAGAAATCAGCATGGACAATTAAACAACGTCAATTAAATTGTCAGTCGCTCGGAGAAGGGTAAAAGTCGCGTTATTAGCGCTTGATTACATTGGCTTTAGTTTATGTTCGGTGTTTGATTTTGTTATTTGCATAAAGCAAAGTGATTTTCAACATTGCAAATGGTTTTGTTATTAATGAGATTGAGGCTGGGGCTACACATGATTGAATTGGATTCAGCATATGGCAAGTCAACACCTTTTTCTGCATAAATAAATATTAAACCATTTTAGATACAAATCATATCCAATATCTAATTCGATCAGACTCTAATAAAGTTTGATTTCCCAAGTGTGCCTTTTCCCAGCAAACACACCTTTGGCCCATACTGCCAATTGGATCTGATTGAAATGCAGCCAGCTAATTTCATCATTTTGTAATTAGCAATTAATATTTAAGTTGTACGTTTCCAGGTGGACCAGACGGCATTCTTGCTGATCTACACACCTTTTATGGCTAATCTCCTACGCCTACGCCGCATTGCATTTTTGTTTCGTTTCCTTCATGTTCATGTTTTTGAGACATGGCAAGTGCAAACTTTATCACTGATTTAGCTTGTTTGGCTAGCCATTTCCTTATCAAATGCTTTCTTATCAGTTTTTAATGTAGGCTAAGACAATTATGCTATAAAAAGATTTCCTTTGTTGGTCTGAGTTTGCGAATTTCTATCCCATTAACCTTGCATTTGCATTAAACTGGATAATGGCTTCTAGCATAGAAGCCTCTAATAAATTAAGCAATTAGTTGAAATTTATTCTGGCTGCTTTGATTAATTTATTTGTTTTTTAGTGGAGGGTATTGCAAGCTCTGCATTGTTTTTATTCAATTTATTTCCTGATTACCGTTTGTTTGGGTTGGCGTTCTATAAAGTTAACTAACTATAAAGTGAAATATAAATAAAACCTGCTACTTGTCGTCATTGAAACGTGCTGATAAATCGCATGTGGAAGTAATTTGCCGCGCAGCTCGCATTTCAAATGACATTTTTTCCTCACAAGCCACTTACTGTTATAATTTAGCAGTTGAATCTTTTTTATGATCGGTTGCCCCAACAGGCTTGTGCATTTTGAGGTGAAGTGCAATCCCAACGAGAAAATATTTGGCGTTTTATGGGCCTCGGCCAAGGTTGGTTGGGAAACACGAAGCTGTAAAATCATAATTGCCTCGCAATTTGTTAGCCACAACTTCAAAAAACTAATTATTTAGTTGGGTAAATTAAAGTTATTTTATTACAATGGCTTTGGGCATTGTGTTTGTGGGTAAATGTGCCAAAGTTTATGTGGAGGTTTTGGCCAAAGAGTCATTAAACTATTTGTGTCAAAAGTAAAAGTAATGTGAAAGCACTTTGGTTACTCAATACTATTTTTTAGCTTTATTTCTTTTGTAAAATAAATAACAAATATTGCAATAAAAATAGCTATTGATTTGTACATCTTAAAATAGTCTATATCCTTCCAAAATAGTTATTGATTTGCCATATGCGAAAGGACTTTCTTCTCCTTTCTAATTAGAATAAAATGCGTATTGTAATTAACCTTTAATGTCTCTCTACGACTTTTGTGTATCACAGAATTAGAAATAATATTTGCACATATATTTTGCTAAGATTCTGGAGGTAAATTAACACATTCCGGGTTTTAATTCAAACTCAAGTTGAGCGCGAAACACGACCGCCGGGCACCAAAGTGCAGTTATCACTAAACTCGACGGCACAAAGCGTCGAACACCTCAACTTAATCAGCATTAGCCTCCGGCGATTCAAAGTCTCGGCTGCGGTCGACGCAACACCAGTACAGAGTCAAACGCGTACTCACAGATACAAAAAGCTTAGCTGTATCTGCCGGATTGAAGTAGCCCTGGTAGCCGAACACTCATTGTGTTTGCCTTAATCTTATTGTTTGATTTATTGTGTTTGTGTGCCGCGATAATTGGAATATTGGAATACAAATGATTGCATGTGTTGCCAAAATAATTATTGGCTGTCAATGGCACTTTTTCCCCGTTGGGGGTACCACCATATTCTCACGTGTCAGTCAACAGATCAAAATTCCCAAAGTGTTTCATACTGCGAAGTAGCTTTGTCCATTGAACTTTGCAAAACAAAGATCATGCATTAATTAGAACGAGAATTTCGGAATCAATAACCAGATTTGAATGTTTTGTTATCATCCAAGACAAGTAAACAAACAAATGTGTCATTTAATAGAAATCGGTATAAATAAATCCGCTTTTTCTTATTCACAAAATAGCTTTTGCTTTTATCTGAAAACCTTACAGGATGTAAGATTCCGATTCAATCATGAATTACCTCCAGGAAAACCTCAAACTTCTTGGGATTCCCTAAGCAATTGATTTATTTTTGTAGTTTCCTTGTTCGTTGGAAATAAAACAATGCCCTGGTAGTTACATAAGCTTGTTTCATTTGCAAACGGAAAGTAAACCCGACATTTTTTGCCGGAATTTAATTTGAGTAAAACAAGTATTAATTTACTTTGTTCATTCACCTGGATGCGGTCAAGTTCACTTGTTCTGATAAAGAAAGGCATCATTAAACGGCAGACAAAAAGTTTTGTTCGGAGAAAAATGACACAAATGTCAAAAAACCATCAATAAACATGCAACAAATTAAGAAAAGAACAGAGACTGAAGGGAACTGAAACCAAAACAACTCGAAGGCGGCTAAAAAAGGGCATAAACATATTCAACACAAGACGCCGAAACATTTCATTGAAAATTGGCACGCTTCAGTGAAGCGAAGCCACGCTGGAAACTGGAACTGGGAGTCCAGGAGTCGGGAGGCAGGGCGTGGCAGGGAGCGGGCGTGGGCGACAACGATGATGGACGACCCGGCCTCGGGCGCTGCATCGCTGGCCTGATGGCAACTCCAGACATGGCCAAGAACGGCACTTTTGATGCAAACGATCGCCCGGAAAGGCCACCAAAGAACCAAAAATGTTTTCATTCATAAGCCGGCTGAAGAGACAAAAAGTGGACATGCGGCAATGAAAATGAATTGCCTGTAACAAAAATCCGACAAATATGAATGTGAAAAGAAACAGCTGATTTAATCGAAGGAGAATAAAATTAAAGTATCTTTCGGTGTACAAATAACTGTATTCAGTATCTAGATATTTTTGGGCTTTTCAAAGATTCCGGAAATCCTTTTTCATTCGACTTGTATGATTCATTCTCTGCCATTTACGAGGTGCAAACGACAAATTGCCCA
Source organism: Drosophila varians (assembly GCA_018150405.1). Classification (NCBI taxonomy): domain Eukaryota; kingdom Metazoa; phylum Arthropoda; class Insecta; order Diptera; family Drosophilidae; genus Drosophila; species Drosophila varians. The sequence goes on from JAECWK010000125.1 coordinate 6,765,475, forward strand.
TAAAGTTGAACCCCTTATAGGCGTTGATCAAAGCCCAGCCCAGAAAATATCAACAAAAATGGGAATTAAATGACAAGAACACCATTTGATAGTTTGCGCCAATTTAATGTTTACTTTGCACTTGAGCCCATGGGGTTGAGAGCCCAAATTAGGCTAAATCAAATAGATACGCATAGAAGCGAAACCTTTTGTATCTCATGGATCCATTAGTTTCCATCTATCAATCAATTAGGCGAACAACGTGCGTTTTCCCAGGCGCGTTCAGATAAAGAAAATAAAATGGAACCAAACCCGATGATGAGCGGGTTTCCACTCCATTCAATACGATCGTGTTGCGCTGCGAGGAGCAATTAAAAATTTCACCCAAATAGCAAACGTTGCGCATGATTAGTCGACGAATTTGAGGGAACTTCGATCCGAACCCTCATCGGAAAATTGCTTCCCAGCAACAGTCAGCTGGTGGTCCAAGTGCCGAGACTCTTCGGGTAGAGAATCATGTTTTGGCAGCTGTCAATGTGTCAATATTAATTTAATATGTCGAAAGCAGAATTCAGCACAATTTCAAATTGAGTTATAATGTGACACACGAGATGGGCCCAAAATGTTTAGGTCCGGGGGTGGTTCAAGATTCCTAAAAACTAACCACCCCACCATTCAGACTTCTAGTGCATTTTCGACAGCCTTAACCTCGAACAATTTGTTAATGAGCAAATTACATGGTCTTTGCATATATATTCCACATTCATTACCTTGAAAAAAAAGAAAACAGAAAAGCAGGACCCCGAACACGCCCTTAAAGTGATTCACTCCCCCATCTAGACATTTCCGAGATAGGCAAACAGCTATAAAAACTGCTGAGGCGTAAAAGGATCTCTACTTCTGGGGTGGACTTATCGTTTGGAGATATGATATTCATGGAAATGAATGGTTTTCCGGTGGCTTTACCTAATTCACATGACCTTTTGACCTTTGGGGAAAGGGAACCCATCAAGTGGTATCAAGCATAATGAAAGGTACACACAGTTTTAGCCTTTGCCTCTGTAGAGGCAAGTAAATAGTAAGTTATAATTCTTGAATCCTCCAACTGCAGAAATATTCAAGTAATATTATAACATTTCGAGATCTATTCGATAAGTTTATAGAACACGTGTGCCTTCGTTTGGGTCTCCAGACTCTTGTTCAAACACTTAGTACTCGTGTCCATATCTCTTGCAGCTTTATCTTCGATATTATTTGGAATGATTTTTGGGATTGCGACGACCCGTTTCGGATTTGGTGGTGGCATTCTCTCTGGATCCAATGCTTCCCTGGAGCAATTAGTAAAAGTGCAGTTTTATGTGTTTATTTTTACATACGCCACAGCTGTGTGGCCTAACCTAGATAGTCAAATGTAGTCGCCGTCTCACAGGCACTCCTCCACAAACACGGCGCAACGCTGCCGAGCACCAATTGTGCGTGATATGTCGCTGTTATCAGGAACAGCCCCTAAGGGTTTCCTACTATGCTTTTAATGCTCTTCTGAGCCTTGAAAGGGGGCGTGTAGAGGACGTTGCACAGGGAAAAACGAAACAAATTCCTTTTTACTGCCTACTAGCCAACAACCAGCCATTTTTTCCGTGTCGAAACACCCGCCCATCTGGCTCAGAGGTTTCCAAGGTGTTTTTATGTGATTTTATGCATTTAATTTATTAATGAGCTGACCGCGGCGAATTCTTCATTCGGTGCGCCTGATTTATGTGGCATATGCTGGGGAATGGAATTTTTTATGCCTGTCAGGGAGGTCGAGGCGCTGTTCCCCGTTCCTGGTTCCTGGTGTCAAAGGGTGCATTAGCACGCCAAAAAGGATATTTACACAACAGGACAACAACGGGGAAGGCCAAACAGAAGTGACAACGACTGGGGACCGTGTGACTTATGTAACTTAATAGGCTGATGAAAAATGGTTAAGAGATTTTTATCGCTCAACAGGCACTGCTATGGAGACAGACCGCCGAAGGCAAACAACATGTGGCAGAGTCGCCGAGTTGAAGTTAAAGGCGATGCCCCTGCCAAATTGCAGCCACATGTGTGAGCACCCCGAACCCTCGCCAGCTCCTCTGCGATTCCCCCAACGAAGATGAAGATCATCAGAGAACTGCGTCAGCGTCCGAGCACCGCCAAACAAATTGAAAAATTTCAACTCCTCTTGACGCCCGCAATTGCTCAATCCGCGTACGATCTGGCGTGCTGGGGCAAAGGAAAATTAAACGGAAAAGAGGGGCCCAGGCCCACCGAGAGCACCCGATGCCGATGAGGAGGAGCCCCAAGAAAATGAGCACTCGCGTTCGAACAGTGAGTGTCATCCGCGGTGGCTCAGTGATGAGCAACCCAAACATTTGCTTTTCAGGGAAATCTTTTCTATATAATGGACCTAATCATATGATTCACTTAATTAAAAGAAAACTCAATAATAGACTTAGCCTTTGCTATGTGAAACAAATTTCGATTATAAGTGGTTATGGCAACGACTAGAAATTGATCGGGCAGATATCAAGATCTATTGAATTTTTTGATCGAGATATCCTTGCACCCTCTGCAGTAATTTGTTAGAGTCCTATCCCGTCACTCCAACTACCAGCCAGGCACTCGCATCACTGTTATCTAGATACAGATACATTTTGGGCTGGCCCCGCGTTCGCGCGTCCGCAGAGCGAGGCACACAAAAGTCACTCGCGGGTGCGCCTTGGAGTGGTGGCATGGCTGAGGCAAATGTATATCGGTGGCAGGGGCAACCATGGGGTCCGGGTCCGCCGGCAGCTCATCGAGCGAGCGCACACTTCTGCGTGCGGAATTTTCTTTCAGTCGGTGAGAAAACGTTGGCGTGTTCGGTTGTTTGGTTCGTTTGCTTATCGAAAAATTCGATTCGGAAAATCGGGAACTAGGAAAATCGGTTGCGGGTGGCGGCAGACGTCGCGGAAAAATCTACGCGCCCCTTCAGAGTTTTTCCCATTTGTTGGAGTGAGTGTGGGTGTGTGTGTGTGTGCTTGTGTAAATGGAAAAGCGCGGAAAGTAGAAATTTAATTTATTTTTAAGTTTTGGCTTCCCCTCTTCGCTTCTGTCGGCACTTTTCAGTCAAGAATTCCGGCTAAAACTTATTGTGAATGGCTGCGATTGTTGTGGTCGTTTCTGAGTTAAGAGAAAAGATACACAACTTTTGCTAATTGACCGTGAATACGGAAAATGTTTATGAATCTGTGAAAATACCCAAAGGGCTAAAAACCAAATCTAATTCATAATCAACAATAAAGCTTATGGAGTTTTCTGACAATAAGTTTTTGACTTATAAGCAATAAAAAGTGTGTTTCTTTTAAATAAATATCACAGTCGATAGCTAAAATATAAATGCAAATTTTATCATTGATATAAAGCGAAAAACATAATTGAAACTGTACCCTGTGTGCTCGAGGGATATATGCCCCAATAAGATTCATATTTGTGACATATGGTGTAGCAATCGCACCAGAGCACAACTCCATTCATCAATCGGCGGTACTCTGCGATCATAAATCACTACACTCGGCACAAAAAAGAGTGTGACTAACTCAACAACTGATTTAAAAAAAAAAATCGACAATCTACGTTTACCATTTGAGGCCTTTGAGTTGGGAAAGCGTTCAAATCGGCGTGGGCATTAACGCCTACCAATTTTCCATATGAAAACATCGATTTCATGGTTTATCAAATCAATTTTCCTTTTCGATGCGGCATCTCTTGTTCCCCAACCCCCCCAAAATTAGCGGTGTTTTGTTGGCCTTTTGTTTTCGGACTTTATTAGGGAGCCACCAAATTGGTGGGTTTTAATTACCATAAAAAATATAAGGCAGTTCCAAAGAACTTTCTCAATAAGTGCATTTAGCGGCAGCTGGCCAACTCGGACTATCCGGTAGATACATTTATTAATTTTTATGTAAATGGGAGAGAAGCAGCAAACACGCGCCCATCATAAACTGCTCCCTACCGATTGTCACCATATTTTAGGTGTTCAGTCTGCGGCAAGGCGTTTCAAATTTTATTTTGACTGCTGCGACGGGCTATAAAAATACATGGATTCGAAACGACAAGATCTTGGGCGGTGCATATAAAAGTTAACAAGCAGAATTAGCGGAGCGAACTTAACAAGAACTCGAAGACACGACGACAACTGCCTGGTGTCTGGTGCCTGGAGGCTGTGCAATTGACCTGCCCCTTCTGCGGGCCGCATCCAGCCTGTGGCACTTCCCCTTAACGATAAATTCATAAACATAATATGCAACAGGGACAAGAGTCGCAGCCCCGCGAGTCTCAAATTATTTTTAGATATCACGGCGTAAATAATTCATTTTCCAGTCACAGTTGTCGACGTTTTCTCCAGGGAACTTTCCCTCAAGGGACTTTCGCATTCTAAGCTCGAACGATTTTCCGCAGTGATCTGTTTGGGACCTTCAATGTTTCTCTATCGGGATGGTCCATGAACTTTGACGGCTCTTGCCAAATCTCGAACTAGAAATTCCACTTTATAAGTTCAAATATCTTTCAACTTAAGCTGCCAGGCGCGGCCACTTAAGGCCATTTTTCGGGATCGTTTTTTTTTTATGTTGCCCCACCCCCATAAAAAAAAAATACAATATATTTTACTCAAGTGGGAAGTAGAGTTCCGAAGTGGGGAAGCAACTCAATTAAGTCTTCATAAAGTATCTGTAGATACTCTAATCAATGCCTGATGTACATATATAAAAATACAGAAACATTCGTTTGAATTTAACTGAATAATAGCAAATGAGTCATTGAGCAACAAAAAAAATTCCGAATAGTCAACAGATAAAATGAAAAAAAGAAGTTCAACTAAATTGAAACATCAACTTATGTCCTGCAAAAAATGACAGCTATAAACTTTTGTATTGGCAATCTATGGATTATACTATCATAGGGCTAACCCCATTATATATTTATCATAAAGATTCATAAGGGTCTATATAGGTTGATATATATATATATATATTGATATATTAGGTATGTTCAGAGGTTAGGGCTACCTAATTATGCGTTGCGAAGGTCTTCGACGAAAACGAAAGTAACATTTACATCGAACTGTAGTTTGTTATAAAATAACCACTTGAGGCCCAGCAAGTACTCACCGGTGGGCCAAGGAAGAATTAATAGTTCAGGCCTTAAATAAAACCCCTTGATGAGCAGTGGTCCCTAAAAATACATATACTTCATTTCAAAAACAGATTAAAGTGATAATTTAAAATGGATCTTACTACGTAGGGACATGTGTGATTTAAGTTGGAAAACTCTCCAAATAAACTGTAAATCAATTGAGCAAATGGGTTGTAGTTCCTTCGCATATAACGACAGGCATCAAGTTTCGAATTGACAATCCACGGCTTAAATCCATTGGCTTTTTTCAACACATTTGCGTGAACTTGTACACTGTTGGTCGGTTGTAAGGCGGTCATATCCATATTGAATACAACCTTATTACGTCCTACAGCCTTCAGGCGACACAGGTTAACCACAACCCACGACTCGTTGTAGCTCTGGCAGACTACGTTCGTCATCTTGAACACTACGGCGCTCTAGAACTAGAATTTTGTACCACTTACACTGGAAATAAATAAACTTGCACTCAATGAAGCTATTAAAAGTAGACCGATGATCCCCATGCTGAATAATCGAAAAATGTTGGTCTATTGAAGTCAAACGATAACTAACTGGAAACTACATTTCTCGATTGTAGTATGTTATATAATTATTATAATAATAATAATTATAATATTTGTTTTTAAAGGCATCATTAAACGAAAAGTGGTTTTTGGTTTAGAACTCAAAGCGGAACAAAATGGCCATAATGAAAAAATAGGCAACTTTAGTTTTATCCTTACTAAAAATGTTTGGTCTAAATGATCAAGGATCAAAGGATGTTTAACAAAGTGGAAAAAATAAAACCAATTATCTTGCATCGAAAAAATAAAATGGATATCAATCTTCTATTACAGCAAAGTGCGATTGCCAAGAAAAATATAAACAGTGCCAAAGTGTTTATGACAAAACCGAAACGAAATTGAAACGTAATCGAGCGAAAGTTGGCTGGCAAAGTGCGTGAGATTCGATTGTGAATACATAAACGACGGATAGGAAATTGGGAAAAGTTGCTTTAGCTGCTGCTTCAAAGGAAGCCAGTGCACGTCTATTCGTCTGCCTGTCTGTCAGTCAGTCGAGGTGGCTCCCCTTCTGAACACCCGAAAGCGGGAGCGGTGAAAACGCATGAGTTCTGTCAACGAAATGACATGCAGCATCTGTCTATGCGGCCATCGGGCCAGGACGTGATGCTGAGTCGAGGCCTTCGATGCTCAGATGCTCCGATGCTCCGATGCCCCGGTGATGCTATTTTTATGAGGCCCCAGACTACTACAGACGACGACGGATGCGTGGCCCCATGAAAAATCAATTAACACGCAAAATTATTAAAGACGAGCAACAAAAACCAAAACGAGTAGGAAGCCAAAACGAAAACGAACGAATCGGTCGAGCGCTAGTTGGGGTTCCGGATCTGGGATCTGCAACCCATTCCTCCTATATCCCTGCCACATATAACTTCAAAGCAGCTGCATCGGAATGTCGCGCCTCCGTGGATTAGGATGGCTTGCTGCTGTGCTGTCTTGCCTGCTGCAATTGCAAACTGTCGCGGCCATGAAAGGTGAGTAAAAAAAAAACACACAACTACAAATACTAAACAAAAAATAAGAAAAAAAAATCACAGACCACGATCGTCTACAGTTAATTAAACGTTACAACAGTCAGGTAGCAAAGATACGCGCCCCAGAACTTAATACCTCGCATAAACATAAGATTTATCATGGCAAATGATCAACGCACGATTTATGCTCATTACAAATATGGCCAGCCACGAATTGGCTTAAAAAGCGGTCCGAGCCGCCGAACGGCAGAAGCGGCAAAAGCCGCTGAAGCCAAATTGCATTTACTTTGGCTGCCATCGAAGCGGACATAAATAAAAGTCAAAATAAAGAGTTGCAAATGGTGCAATGCCACATACATTTTGGTGTTTGGTGCACCGTGGGTTTCACTCTGGTAAAATCCAATAAAATATATATAGTATATCGATAATAAGGCAGGGCTTTTGGCCACAAGGTTTCCCACGATTGCCACAATTGTGACCCTGCCAACCCTTCATTTGTGACTAATTTGACCAACTGGTCGCCCATCGACCATCGACCATCGAGCGCCTTCCTACCTATAAATATCAATCTGGACGTATTCCCTCCAGTTTAGCATTCGCAATGCTCCATGGTAACCCCGGCCGGCCCATAAAATCCAACTACTTAACTACAATGCGCCGCTGCAGTGCACTTAACGCATTTTTCACGCTTGACATTTGACTTGGGGCGCACTTTTCTCGTTGTCGTCGTAGTCGTCGTCGTTGTCTGTTGTTGCGTTGCGCTGCCGGGACAGAAAGTATCTGCAACTCAAAGTATCTGCTATCCAAAGCCCGTCGTGCTCTTAATTTTGCTGTATCCACCAGGAGGAGGAGGCGACACTCACAAATGTGTATTTCGGTCTGGGTGCAAATGTATTTTTAATGATATTTTTAGTTGGCACGTGACGTCATTTTGGGGCTAAGAAGCCAAACGTGAATCATCCTCAATTGTTTATCATTCTCAATTTTTCAGTGGTCTGCTTCATTTGGATTTGGTCTATGCTTATGTACGCTTAAATATATTTTATTTTTTATTTATACGTGAAATGTAAATCATTTACACGCGCACAGCGTTGTGCCAAATTTAACGCAATCGTGTGTATCTGGTAGGTACACGTACGTGTATCTGAATCTGGTGCGCGCCATCTGCCGTCCTGTGTGTCGCCTCTTGATTATTCATTTGCATTTGCAATATAAATATCAACACATGCCCGATGGCAACTGCAGCAGGCAGCCTGCATATGTATTTTCGAATAAAATCCAGTAATTTATTTTGGCGACAATTATTTTTTGTCCATTTGTCCTCCCCTGAGTCATGAGAAAATCCATCTTTATGAGTTGTCGATGTAACGCTCAATTGTCGATTGCAAAGGGTAAGCGGCAATGGTATAATTAAATTTTATGCGACCCCGGAGTCTAATTAAGGGGAAGACGTTGGCCATAGCAACAGATGTTTCTCCATCCCCCCTTCGAAGCCATAAAAGGGGCGGGGAATGGGTTTCCCGATGCGGTTTTTATTTGATTTAGATTGATCTCTTAAACCGGAGAATGTGGAATAGATCGGAACAACTATTTCAATGACTACTTTGAAGATCCCCGGAATTACTGCAAAGATTATGGCTACACAAGAATTTTAAGAAGAAATTTTTGTGCTTTCAATAGAAAAGACTTTGAAATTTGTGTAGCCATTGCGACATTAGTGTATAAGGGTATCCTCCAATAAAATGATTGAGTAAAATAGATTATGCATTGCATCAGAATCGAATTAGAAATCTTTAAAGGTACTCCTCTCAAGGATCGGATGAAAATTGATAAAGATTTGGGTAGATAGAACTAATTTTTACTGACAAGGTCCTCGGCGTAGACGAAAGTAATATTAATATCGTATTGGTGTCTATGATAATAGAACCACTTCATGTTTATCATGTACTATCCAGTGGGCCAAGGAAGAATTAATAATTCACGCCTCAGATAGAACCCCTTAATAAAGAGAGGACCCTAAATATATTTAAATATTAAACAATAGATTTGTATAAAATGTGTCTATCAATTAACCTTACCACATATGGACATGTGTGATTCATATTTGTAAACTCGGCAAAGAAACTGTGGACCATTTTGGCAAATGGGTTGTATTTCTTTCGCATAAACCGACAGGCATCAAGTTTTGTGTTCACAATCCACGGTTTAAACCCATTGGCCTTTTTTAACACAATTGCATCGACTTGGGCGCTGTTGGTAGGATGGAGCAGAGTCATTTCCAAATTTAATACAACCTTATCACGCCCAACAGCTTTAAGGCGGCAAAGGTTGAACACAACCCACGACTGATTGTAGCTCTGACACACGGCGTTAGTCATTTTAAAGACAACTGCATCCTAAAAATCACAGAAATCAGTTGCTATTGAATCAATACTTAGGAAACACTTACATTGGCCCCAAACAAACATACACCCAATAGAGCAACTACAAGCAAACCAACACCCATGCTGAATGATCGAATAGTTTTGGCGATTTTTACTCTAGCGGATAGAAACAAATAACAATATTTTTTAAGTAATTATTGTAATTATTTTAATTGGTATGGTTTATCTGAAAAAAGTGTGTGGACGGACAATTAAAAGTATGCAGCGGAACTAAATGAAAATCTTTAATTGAGGCATGCGCCATCATTATTACATTATTAAATGTTGAACTTTGTAGGTCCTTGACAAAAATTTGTGGCTGTGATAATATAACCAACTCATGCTTAGAAGTTCTCGCACGTGGGCCATGAAAGCATATAATTTCATACCAAATGTGTTATTAGCTAGATAGAAGATACATTACTTTGCACTGCGAAGGTCCTCGACCAAAACAAATGTAACATTTAAATCTGATTGGTGTCTATTATAGTAGAACCACTTCATACTCAGCAGGTACTCGCCAGTTGGCACGGGAAGAATTAGTAATTCAGGCCTTAAATAGAATCCATTTACAATTAGAGGGCCCTAAACATAATTGCAAAATTTACAAATTGATTTGAGTATTATTGAAACATAAACCTTACCACATACGGACAAGTGTGATTCAGGTTGGAAAACTCGGCAAAGAAACTGTGGACCAGTTTAACAACTGGGTTGTATTTTTTCCTTAAATAACGGCAGACATCGAGTTTCGTATTGACTATCCATGGCTTAAACCCATTGGCTTTCTTCAAAACAGTGGCATGCAACTGAACACTGTTGGTCGGATGGATTACAGTCTGTTTCATATTAAATACAACCTTATCACGAGCGACAGCCTTTAGGCGACAGAGGTCAACCACAATCCACGACTGGTTATAGCTTTCGCAGACGGCGTTCGTCATCTTGAACACCATTGCATCCTTTTTTTTAAAAGGACTATTAGCATGCAGGATCCATTAATATATTTTTGAAACACTTACGCAGGAAATGAATGAGCTGGCAACCAGTGAAGCCATTACAACTATACCGATCTTCATGCTGAACAATTGAAAAGTATTGGTCGATTGAATTTGATTCAAAACGAACGTAAAACTCACCTATCACCGCCATTATAATAATTATTTTAAAAAATCATTAGTGAAAAACATAATTAAAATACATTTAAAATGGGATTAATTTTAGAAATCAAAGACCTAAAGCGAAATTGATTATTGCAATTTTGTGGAGGATACACAGCAAGTAATAGGGAGATCGGATAGATCGCATAGAACCAAAATTCCAATATCAAGTTTGTTACCATCAATTTGCCTATTAATGGCCATAAGGAGAACTACCATAAATGCCAGATACCATAAATTTCAGCTGCAAGTTGCAGCAGCAGAAATCCACTTAAGATCACGCAACAAGCCCACAAATCACAGGCACCACTAATAAACTTTGACATTATTAGTGAAATGAAAGATTTTTCTCCGAAAGGAAAAAATATTTTATAAATTGCCAATGTCAGATAAAGTTTTTAATGAACACCGGACTTCAGCGGGCCACCAAAGGAGCATTAATTATCAAACAAAAAAAAGACGCAGTCATAAAATCTACACAAACCAAATGAATAACTTTAAAGCCATAAGAGGCAGCGGGCGACATATAACTCAAATCAAATAAACATTGGCCATAACATAAATATTCGCCGGCTACCTGGCCAACTCCCCAGGCCCCTTCTCGTCCCCAGGCTGCATAAAAGATAAACATAAATTCAGCATTTGATAGGGGAGTTTTGGTGTGCGAGGGAGGAGTGGGCTGGCTGGCATCTGTGGCCATAAGTCTTGTGCCTCGCGCTCGCCTGTGATGTTTCCCCATTTTTGGACGGACTTTCCCGTGCTGATGTCTTATTTGTTGCCGGCCGACATTTGAAATGACTTCTGACGCTCTTAGGCTCTGATGCTTGACGTTGCCAGCGACTGCCAGACGTTTTGTGGATGCAAATTGCATTTATTGTTAAGCGTCCAGCACTTCCTGAAAGGCATACATGTGCCCTCACAGAAAACTTTGTACTTTACATTGTAAGGGCAATGGTCTTAAAGTTAATAAAGAAATGGAATTTGTAGGTGGAGGAAATGAAAGGAGGGAATGTGCAGAAATGACTTTCATTTATTTAATTGGTTCCGTACCAATATTGCCAAATATCTGATTCCTAAAATAGCATTGCTTTTATTGGGATATATATATATGTATGTATCAGGGTATTGGAATCTTTGCTTTGTGTTTCTACTTTCCATGTTATTGTTTAAGCAACGATAACGCCTCCGCATCTTCGTTCCCTTTGTTTTGGTTTGAAGAAGTAGCATTTTCCCAATGTGGGTCAAACGGATGGAGCGGCGGATGGGAAAGTGTTTTTCGTGGTCTACCGCCACTTTTGACGCCTGATTGCTGCTAATTGGCAGCAAAATGGACCCGGCCAACGCATCAATGGTAGACTCTATTTGCTGCTTTGCCCATTTTGCTTTGTTTAACTGTTTATCCGGCTGTCTGCTGCTTGTCTGCCATTCGCATGCAACTGTTTCAATGTTGTTCCTACATTCTCTATATGCATATGTGGGTTATATCAATATTCCAGCCAGCAGAAGCAGCCAAAGGGAAAACATTTCCCCTTGTCAGAGAAATTCCTAAAATAACTCAACTAAATTTGAGTCTCATGTTTCGACAAATGTACGGTTCCAACATAATTTATTGCACAAGCGTAGAACGGAATATAGAAAGCCATTAATCATGCAATTTTCAGGAGGTGGGATCGACTCGGAATTCGAACAAAAATAATTCAATGAACGTGTATGCGCTTCGTTTTTTTGTTTTTAAAGCCAGGCACGTTCCACCAAAGCTCCCCCACTAATTAAGCAAATCAAGATACAAAAGATGGCTCTCAATAGATAGATAGCCTGAATAGATATGCATAGCCTGAGAAGTGACTGACTGCCTGACTGTAGAACTGACTGACCTCGAGAGACATTGACTGACAGCCCGACAGCTGATGGCCTGATCTCCACCGATCCGATCTGGACAAATTTGTATATACGGATGCCAATAGAGTGCGGTTGCCAATCAAATTGGCGGCAGTGCTTGCAACATTATGAGCTTTAAGGGCTGGTTAGTGTATCCATCAATCAATGGACCCACTAGATCAAATACAAATAAATTAATAATCTAGTTAATAAACCAACAATCTAGAAGCGAGGGTATTTTTATGATTCTATGCCTGCTCCGGCTCTGTCAATTTTTATTCCACATTTTCAATTTGCAAGCAACCTCTATCTGTATCTTTATCTCTATCTCCATCTGCTGATCCACCCACAGTGTCGCTGTTCGGCGATGGCTATGTATCGATGCCGCTCCAGGAGGCCAAAATGTCAACGAACATTCGCGTCAAGTTTCGCACCAGGCAGGAGAACGCCTTCCTCTTTTTGGCCGCCGGCCGAACCGATTACTGCCTGCTGCGCCTGGAGAACGGGATCATCAGTTTCAGCTATAAAATCGAACGGGATGTGGTGCAGGTGAGCGGACCAAACAAACTCCCTCGGAAACATATGTGTGTAATTACGGCGAATCGGATTTCAGTTGCGTTCACCCAAAAAGCAAAAGCTCAACGACTTGGAGTGGCACGATGTGGCGGTCCAGAGATTCGAGAATAACATCACCCTGCAGGTGGATGGCTACATAATGCGCAAACAGCTGCCGGGACAGCTCTCTGCCCTCAATATTCATTTTGGAACGTTTCTGGGTGGCGTGGGGGACTTTTCGGCCGAGTTCTTGAATGATGTGATTGGTTTCCGGGGATGCATATCGGATGTAAGTGTATTCAAAATATTTGGATAGAGTTTTGAGTGTTATATGGAATTTTTCTAGGTCTTCTATAACAACATAAACATCATAAAGCGGGCCAAGGACCGCACTAGCCACACTACCAGCAAAGGAGTATCGTGGTCCTGCAGCACAGAGTTTGACGGCTCTACAAAGGACAGCATTAGTTTTCTGAGTAACGATTCGTACTCGCTAATGCACAAGGAGTCGCATGCCACGGGCGAAACGTGAGTGCCATTAAATAGAAAAGCCTCCAATAAAACTATTTAACAAACTAATTTTAAACTACAGCCTCAGCCTTCAATTTCGAACGATGGCCAGTGCGGGGATTATTTTCTTCAACGGCGGCTTCGACTTTATGCTGCTGGAAATCGAGGACCAGCGCTTGAAGGTGACCTTTAACAAGGCCGGCAGCCTGGTGCAGTTCATGACAAATGAATCCATATCCGACGGCAAATGGCACCGCGTTCTTCTGAGCTACAACGCCGTCATGGCGGAGCTAATCCTCGACGAGGCCGCAGTCGGCTATCGGGGTGAGCATACCGAGGAGTCTAAGGAGAACATAAATCTCGAGAAGAGCGTCTTCTTTGGCGGCGTTCATGAGGAGATGCGACGGCGGCTCATCGGGAAGGGTCTGAGGATAAACGAGATCAGCTTCAAGGGCTGCATGCGAAATCTCCAAGTGAACGATTTGCCCCTGGGCTTCCCTGAGATGACTGTCTCGCGACACCTGGCCCTCAACTGCCTATGGAAGTATCCCTGTGTGGAGTATAATCCCTGCTTGAAGAGCGGCGTGTGCAGCCAGCACGGAGTGGACGAGTTCATCTGCTACTGCGACCAGTCCTACTGCATTAAAGCCGATTTTCAGGGTCCTTTTAAGGTGGGTTTTACACATTATATCTCATAGCCACTCCAAAAAGCAAGCAAAGGCAATAATTTTTGACTAAATAAAAAATTCTTTAATTGCAGATCTTCACCGAAACTAGTCCCGAAATCGAACTGCTCTATGTGTCGCCCATGCAGCTTCTGGAAGGTGGAACAGCTTTCCTTTCACCCAACTTTATAGACATAATACTCGATCTTCGGCGATACCCCAGCCTCAATGAACAATCGATTGTTTTCAACGTTGTCCACCAGCCAAGGTACGGACAACTTCTGCAGTACTCTCCGGAAAAATCCAACTTTGTGCCATGTCGCACGTTTAATTTGGTTGACTTAGCGACCGATAAACTTAAGTATGTTCATAATGGACAGGAGAGCTTCAACGACCACGCTACTTTGGATATGCAGGTCTTTGGAGACGTGCACAAGATTCCAGGAAACATATTGGGCAAGCATCGGTTCCTGCTACATGCGAATATAACCCCTGTAAATGATCCACCTCAGTTGAAACTGCACTCGCATAAAATCCTGAGAGTGATCGAGGGCATAGAAAGGGTCCTAGATGTGGACCTCTTCAACATTGACGATCCAGACAGCGAACCTGGGAACCTAATATACACAATACTGCCTCCCCTAAACCCTCAAGAGACTTTTGGTTGCTTTATGGTCGGCGGAGGGGCCACCTCCACCTTTTCCCAAGCCGAAGTAAATGTGGGAAAAGTTTCGTATCTCTACAACTCCACCACCGCAGAGTCCTTCAGCTATCAGATACAGATACAAGTTTCCGATGGTATTGAGACCAGTGAGACGGTCTATCTGCCAGTTTCAGTGCATCCCCTCGAGCTGAGGCTGGTGAATAACACCGGGCTGATTATGATCCACAAGAGCTCCCTGCCACTGACTCCCTCAAACCTGTCCATCGGCACAAATGCGGTGGACGAGCACATCGACATCAGGTACGACGTCGTTAAGGCCCCGCAGCATGGAGTTCTGCAAAGACTACGCCAGATCGATGGCTCCTGGGTGAACGTGGACTGGTTCAGTGATAGCCAGCTGCTGCTCGGCCACATTCGTTATCTGCACAGCAGCGATTTCCCTTGGCAAGACGAATTCAAGGTGTGTATCGTACAAAACAAACTAAACCATCCTTGCGTTGGATCATAACTAGGCGGGGAGCCAACACTAGTTGGCAAGTTTTAATACACCTTTCATTTGGTAAATTAACAGGGGATTCCAATTATGGTTCAATTAAGAAATAGAAAGGAAAAACTCACCCAACACATCATTTCCATCTTCGTTTAAAGTTCCATTCATAAATAATTTTTGTAAACATTTTTGGGGATGCTCCGCCCGCACATACATACATCCAAACACCTGAGAAATCTAAGCAACCTCTGCACTTGCTTGTTGTGGCTTAAAAATCAGGAATTTATGTGTTGATGTGTTGATTTCCATGCTCCCTAGTAGCTAATAGTTACATCCTTCTAAAAATAAGCACATTTTTACCATTTTAAAGAAAAAACTTAAATTTTAAGGAGCACACTCACATATTGCAAAATGGCGTCGGCACTCAGCACGCCAAATGGAACGCCGGTAAAATTAAACCTAAATTGTCAAATTTACAAAGAATGGTCAACGTTTGTTAATTGCTTATTATAATATGTTTTATTTTACCTTCTTCAAATGAATCCTTACACTTGTTGCACAAAACCGTTCTTTACAAAGCGTTGCAACCGTGCGGCGTCTATTTCGCCATAGCGACTTGTGTGAACTTTCCATAAATGCCTTTGAGTTTGGTGTGAGCTTGGTGTAGTAACTATGTTTTTGCTTGTTTTCCACATATAGTTAGTTGTTTTTTAATGAACCACGATATAAACACCATTAAATACAAACTGTTTCAAAAACTAATTGGAAGCTTGGCAACATGACGCGTCTGTAGTTTTAGTATTTTTTACGGATTGGCTTAGAGGTGGTATTTTTGCGATCGATAACTTTATCTTCCAGTACAGTGCTGGAAAATTCCAAAGGTATTTTAAAATGGCCGACTCATCCTTAAATTTAAATTTTGAACTTTATTATCTTGGTCGTTAGGGCTCTCAATAAAAATTTAAATACAATTTCACGTAAAGTTTTTTTTCCATTTTGTAGGCCAGTTTAGCCAATAAATTCAACTTGATTTCGATTTAACTTTCGCAGTTTATTGCCTCGTTTGGCTTTGTAACCACGCAAACCTTCGACTTCCGCATCACATTCACGCGCCTGCGCATAACGAGCACCCGACCCGGCCAGATAGCCATCGATGGGGGCCGGGAGATCTTGCTGACCAGCGATATACTCTCGTACGAGACCGCACCCATCGGGAGCTTCCCGCGCAGCGTGATCTACAAGATAACGAGGCCCACACGCTACGGGGGCATCTATGTGGAGGGATCCCGGAAGGCGGCCAAGCAGCTGGACTCCTTCACTCAACAAGACATCGAGAAGCGGCGCATCCGCTACCAAACACACCACACCAGCTACTCCAGCTTCAGTGACCGCTTGGAGTTTGTGGTTTCCGTTGCGGAGTGCGACGATGTGGAAGGAGTGCTGGAGATCAACTACCGACCCCCCGAGGAGCTGGTCAGCAAACTGGGCTACCAGAGCCAGGAGGTTCTGCGGGTCCAGGAGGGCGAACGGGCCCTAATCACCAAGAACCACTTCCCCATACGGTTCAACATCTACGAAAGCCTCCAGTTCCAGGTCTCTACGGCTCCGGAGCACGGCGTGGTCTGCCAGTACGACGAGCAAACGGGCCTGACGACGCCTGTGGACTCGTTTACCTTGGAGCAGCTGTTCCGCAATGACATGTACTACTGCCACGACGACACGGAGTCCACCAGGGACCACTTTGAGCTGCTGGTTCTATCTGGCGACGACACTGACCTGCAGTTTGTGTCCAACATGGAGGTGCACATCAAGCTGGTGAACGACAACGAGCCCTATCGCACGGCCATGGAACGGGTGTTCCATGTGGTGAGGAACGGCATCCGAACCCTCAATCCCGAGGTGCTGCAGTACCTCGACGCGGATGTCAACACCAACCAGACCGACATCCATTTCGTGCACGTGGCGGGTACGAATGGGGCTTTCTACAAGTCCGGGCACTACATTAACAGCTTCACCCAGGACGACATAGCCAACAGGCGGATAATGTTCCAGCATTCAGGCCCAGATTCGGGGGCAGCCTCCTTTATAGTCACCGATCGAAAGCACGAGGTCAGTGGCCTGCTGGAGATCCGGGCCTCCGACCCTTTCGTTTCCATGCTTGCCACCAATGCCTCCATTGTGCAGGAGGGAAAGTTCGTAGTCCTCAAGAACAAGGACTTTATTCTGGAGACCAACTTGGACATGAAGCTGGACGAGATATACTACGAGGTGATAAAGCCCCCGTCCTATGGAATCCTCATGTATCTGAGCCGGGCGAATGAGGGGGAAAACGGCACTACGATCTACAAGGCCACCAACTACACTTCCTTGAGCAACTTTACCCACCTGGACATCGAAAGGGAGAGACTGGTTTACTGGAACACGGAAATCGCCTCAATGGACAAAGTCAGGTGAGTTTTCAAGACCAAGAAAGGGAATTAACTTAACGTGAATATCAATCTCCTCCAGGTACCGGGTCCACATAAAAAACATCACGGCCGAGGGCGAAGTCATGTTCAGGATCTATCCCTCCGCCTACTGGGAGCCCCTTCAGGTCAAGCAGAACCACACCCTGTATGTGGAGGAGTCGACTAGCGTGCTCATCTCCAGGGACGTCTTGGAGGTGGTGCATCCCAACATCTCCCCGGGTGATATCACCTTTCTGGTCACCTCCTCACCCATCAACGGGTACCTGGAGATGCAGTCCACATCCTTTGATGACGAATACAACTGCAAGGTGTTCGACCAGTCCTCCGTGAACACCGAAAAGCTCTTCTACATCCAGGCCGGCGTCAACCAGTCGACGGACTACTTTGTCTTCGATGTTACCAACGGGATTACCTGGCTAAGGCAGCTGACCCTGAAGATCGTCATCATTCCGGAGAAGCTGTACATACGCTCGAATGTAGTTTCCGTGGTCGAGGGGAAGACGGTACAGCTTAGTCCCACAGACATGCAGCCTTATTCGGAGTACTATCGCGGCAAAATACTGGAGTACATTGTGACCATAGCGGCTACTTCTGGCCACATTCAGGCGGGGAATTCGAGGGTAAAGAGGTTCACCCAGAAGCAACTGGAGCAGGGCAGCATTCAGTATGTGCACAATGGAAGCGAAAACGCCACGGACACCCTCACCCTGGTGGCCATGGCCAGGAACAAGGAGAGCGTGCCCTTCGAGCTGGAGTTCTCAGTGATTCCCGTCAACGATGAGGAACCAATGATGGTCACCAATACGGGCTTGCAGGTGTGGAACGGCGGGAGATATGTAATCAAAAATACGGACCTCTGTAAGTTTTCTTAGCCTAACTATTTCGTACAATCCTTAAAATTAAAACTCTTCCAGTGGCCCAGGACTACGACACTGCTCCGGAGAATCTCACCTACGTCGTGCACCATATTTACGGAGGCTTTCTGGCTCAGAAGTCCGCACCCCAGCGCAAAATAGAACAGTTCACGCAGGCGCAGGTGAACAGCGAGCAAATATACTTCATGCACGACTCCAACTCCCGCCGGAACGAGCTGTCCTTCGTGGTCACGGATGGGCTCTTCAACACCACCACCCAGATGCTGAACATCGAGATCAAACCCATTGAGATCCTGGCCGAGCGCAACGAGAATCTGCACGTGTTTCCCCTGACTAAGAAGCAGATCCTGCGGGACCACCTGCACTTCAAGTGCTCCGACGAGGAGCGGGAGATTCGCTACAACATCACTGTGCCCCCCAGCCTGGGTCGGATAGTAAACGAGTTCTTGGGCAACGGATTCAACCGGGAGATCAGCGAGTTCACGCAGACGGATGTGGACAATGGGTACATATTCTACGAGCACACTGCCGTCATCATGGAGTTCCGCATCAACGACTCCTTCTACTTCGATGTGGTGGCCGAGAGGAGCGATCGGCTGCTGGATCAAAAGTTTAACATTGAAATATCGGTTTCTTCGGGTGGGCTGCTGCGCTTCCTGCCCGTGAACAAGATCACAGTGGACGAGGGCGGCTCCGTGCCGATTGTGCTGGACTTCTCTAAAATCCTGGACTACCTGAAGACCAAGGCGGGCATCAGCAACCCGGAGCTGTTCATTGAAGCGGTGCAAAAACCCACACACGGCACCATAGGATTGGTGCCCGACTTCAAGGGCGTGCAGCGATACCACTCGAGTGACTTTTTCACCAAGAAGGTTTTCTACATCCACGACCACTCGGACACCCTGGAGGACACCATTCTGATGTCGGTCTTTCTGACGCAAGGGTGAGTTCTGGCGAGCAAATGAATAAAATTAGTTTCCTAAAGTCTCTATTCATTTTTCAGGAACATCTTCCTCTGTAACCTGACGATTCCCGTCTCCATTAACCCCATCAACGACCAGCCCTTCCGGCTGATCACCCACTTGCCGCAAATGACGGTGGTCGAGGGCGAGAACCGCACCATTACCCGGAACGACCTGCTCACCGAGGATGCGGACACCCCACCGGAGGAGATTGTTTATGACGTGATGAGTGGACCAACCCTAGGCGTCCTCAAGAAGATCAAAAACGACGGCCAGGCGGAGGAGCTGCTGGCCTTCTCCAACCAGTTCACCCAGGCCGACATAAACAACGACCGCATCGTTTACGTCCACTTCGGCAATCCGCAGTCTACCACATTCTGCTTTACTGTATCCGACGGTCAGTCCAACGCGGCCTATGAAATATTTACCATTAAAGTGGCCCCCATAAGCCTGCTACCGGCGGCCTCCCAGGTTCCCGTCAAGATCCAGCAAGGCGCCACGACGGCTCCAATGAGGCTGGAGCATATTGGTCTGACCACAAACGTTCAGTTGGAAAGGCTGTCCTACAATGTGACCAACTCGCCCATTTACGGGATTATGGTATTCAACAACCAGCCCACCCTGAGGTTCACCCAACAGCAGCTGGAATCCGGCCAGATTAGCTTCATGCAGACCGACCAGAACCGATCTAACGATACCTTCCAGGTTAGTGCCTATGTCCCGGGAACCAACTACGCCGCCCAGGTGGATATTGTGATGGAGGTGGAGCCCGTTATCCAAATCATTAGCCTCGAAATGAAAGAAGCCGACTCCACGGGCGGTAGGATAAGACTCACCACCTCCCTGGACCACGATAATCCCCTGTCCCTCAAGCTAAACAAGTTCAACCCAAAGTTCGTGGTCACCAGAATGCCCGCCACGGGACAGATCAGGAAGATAATCCGCAGCACAGGATTGGCTGGCGAGGGCCCCAACGAGCGCTCCACTAACATATTCTCCTACAAGGAGCTTAGGAGTGGCGTGGTCTACTTTGTGCCTCACAAGTCTGTAGAGGACACCGAGGAAGATGCGGATAGCTTCGACTACCAGTTGCTCATAAAAACCGTGCAGCCCGCTCAGGCCACCGTGTCCATTGAGTACCGAAGCCGAAGCGAGGAGACGGAGACGGTCCACTTGGGCAACGCTGGTCTCTCCATCAACTATCTGGCCATCGTATGCGCTATTGTGATCCTTCTGATCTGCCTGCTGATAGTCCTGTTGGTTCTGAAGTTCAGGAAGCTGCGGAAGAACAAGGCTGACATATCCAAGGACCAGCCGCCGGCACTGCCCTGTCCGCCAGACCTGACTTCGGTGAGCCCCCAGCACCACCTGCACCATCACCACCACAGTCATCACTACGCCAGCTCCGAGGCGGACTCCGTGCCGGCCACTGGCAACTCCACCCCTCTGCCCGGGTTCAGCAACATCCCGCATTGCAAGATCATACCCGTGGAGTCGTACAAGCACGAGTTTCCCGACTACGATCCGGACGAGGAGGAGACCGACGATCAGTGCGACCCGCAGCAGATGATGCTGCCCCAGAGATACAATCCGTACTTGATGGAGCATGACGCCTGGAGCTCCTCCTGTGACATGGCCAATGATTTCGCTGGCTACGCCTCCGTGCCGCAGAGCATTTCGGGATCGGTCAGCTCGCCGCCCTCGGCCCCGCCTACCAATCCCCTGCTTCGCCGGAATCAGTATTGGGTGTAAAGGATGTCCCTTTTTCCGTGGAGGAACTAGTTTCCCCGGGAAGTGGATATGCAAGAGTGGTTCAAATTGGATCGGATTTAGTCGTAGCTATTTATTTAAGTTTAAGCTTATATTTAAGGCTGACTTATGAGATTCGTAAGGATAGGAAGGCATTTCATACAAATCGTAATCAACATATCTGGCGTGTCATATAGAATCGGTTTACGTCTTAGGATTAATCAGGAGTTATACTCAAAAAGCCAACTTAACTTAGACTTAGTATTGTGTTTGCCAACGTGGAATACTTATTACAATAAATGACAATACTTTTAAGCATGATTTTCGTTGTTTTTCTAATTTTGGGACTTGTAAATCGAACTCGGAATAAAATTCACCAAAATATCCAGGTCACAAACCACGGCGAGGAGATCCTGGGAACTCACCACAGTTTTTCCGATCGTTGGAAAAACTTGTTCAATATTTCTCGAAAAAAAGTGTTTACCCCTTTTTCTGTATGAAGTCATACGTTTTCATAATCTTTACAATATCCAACATAATAATTTACAATTATTTTATTTCTAATTTTTGTAAATAGAGTTAAAACATAGTTAAGTTAAGTAATTAAGGCCACAGTTGGAGTTAAAAATTTACAAGAATAATGCAAATTAAGATCCTAGTGATGTAGAATTTTCCACCAAACGATTTGGAGAAAAGTATTTTTAAAATCAGTTTCGTTTAAACTGGTAATAGAGCGGTAACTCTCTACAAGGAGCTACCTCCTTTACTAAATTAGAATCCTTACGTTCTGTTTTAAATATCGACTTTAAAATATCACTATTTTTAATGTGGTGTACACTTTCCTGTCAGTGGACTCCTTGTGAGTGAGTGTCCTTTTTATGGCATTAGAAAGCAGCCGCAGCGGTGGGCTTCTCGGAAACCGGGGTCACGACCATGGCCTGGTTGTCGTACCCGTAGCCGATCTCCGTGACGACGGTGGTGGGCGTGGTGCTGTTCTCCGCCGGATAGCGGGTGCTGACCGGCGTGGTCATTGTCAGCACCGAGCCCTCAGCGGCCCCTGCAATAAAGAACGAAGACGGTAAGCAGGATTCGCGGAAGAATGACAGGTAGATCCTTACACTTACCTGCCACGCTGTAGATCTGGGACGGCGCCCGTTCAATGTCGCTGCCGTGCCGGTTGATGGCGTTCAGGTTCTGAATGGTGGTGGCGTTGAGATCCTTGCCGTTGGCAGGACCCGGGGGGTAGGCCTTGGACTGGACCCGTTGCAGCATCCGCTGGACGCATCTCTTGTGCAGCAGCCAACGGATTCCTTGGCAGGCGTATCTGAGGAGTATCAGGACGAGTAGGATGCTCAGGAGCAGCAGGATCAGTTGCTGGGTGCTCTGAATGTTGTGAATCTCCGCCTTGAGGGGCTCGAATCTGTTGAAGGCTGAAATGTTTGAATATTAAACTTTGGTTGTATTTTTAAGTTAAGATTTCCCAGCTCAGGCAGTTGATCCGCAAAATGTCGTACAAATATTTGCTTAGTCTATCAGTTTTATTAAAGTTAATGCAAAGGGAGGAGATAAGTGTTCTGCGGATGCACGAACTGCAGTGCTCTGAGCAGTTTGCCAAATCCAAACAATTGTGCAACATTTGCAAATACCAAGTAGTAACAATAAATAGCCAAGATAAAGCGAATCTCAATTACTATCTTTGATGCGCATGTTCCGGGATGAGCTAATTCCCCTTTGGAAGAGTCCCCTGTAATTACAATACAATTGAAGCCTAATGGGAAACCCAAAGACCTCGAAACCTGTTGAAGAGGGTGAGGTAATCTCACCTGAACACTCCTTGGAGCACATGGCCGCCTGGTAGTTGTGGGAGGTGTTGTCGCAGATGGGAGCGCAAGGCTCGCAGGACTCGGCGAAGGCGGAGCAGTACTCGTCCACCGGATGGCAGACCTTCCCGTGGCAGTCCTTGCTCCCATCACTGGCCGCCGTGACCAGGGAGAAGCTGGGAAGCAGGGAGGCTCCGATGGAGAGCGAGAGTGGACGCATTTCCTTGCTGGACATGGACTCCAATGTTTTTTGGGGGCTTTGACTATTTTTCGTCTCGGCTCAGTGCGCTTTACATAACTCCCCAGAGGTGCATTAATATATTGTATATATATTATATATTTTTTGCAGTTTCTGTAACCGATTCCACGGAGTGATTCATCCAGCCATAACGCACCGACGCTGACTGACTAACTTCTTTTTTTTTAATTATTTAGCTTCTGGAGTCTGGCTTGTGTGTGTGTTTGTGGAAACGGGTTTCTCTTGGCCAAGTTTCACTGACTTTTATTTAACTTTTCTCCACTTTCAGAAACACAATCAATAGGTTAGTTGAGCCCATTTACACTCCACTTGATAATTTCTATTTTGTTGATATTTAAAAAATAATATATTCGATTTTAGACACTTCCGTTGATCGTTGACGTGCGACTTCCGACGTGTTTTTGGCCACATTCCACTCGTTAGTGACTGAAACGCCTCGATCGCTCGCCGATTTGTTACCAACATTCACTCCGCACCCACACAGAGACACTCGCCGCGCTCACACAGATACAAATACCTGTGTTTCGCTCATTGACTTGACTTTTGTTTACCTTTTTTTCACGTCGATCGTAGATGCGAAAGTATCTCTATATCTTTATGGTGAGGCAGGTAGGAGATAGGGCCCCATACTCTAGGGTTTTTGAGTTGAAATTTTCCGTCGCACACTTTGAACCCGGCTTGGATTGCTTCTCCCCAGACGGAGTTTGAACTAATAATGAAGGTGAAGCTGCAAATTTGGACAGAGTCCGGGTGCTAAGCAAATAAATATTGAATTCCACTCGGACTGGGAGGAGGTTTGTTTACTTTTGTGTGATAGGAAATTCAAGATCTGCATTTATTTGTTTACGACTCAACAAGATAACATTTCGCATTAACAAGCGTAATTTGTTAATTTAAACAAAAAATACTCTATTGTGGTCACGTTTCCCAAAGGGCACGTTCTAAATTTATTATAAAAATTTGAAATAATTAGAGTGTAACGAAACAATTCTCCTAATTTTATGGGTTTGATCAAGAATTTCTAACCTTTGGCAACCGGAAGCTTAAAAATAAACACTTGATGTCATCCAGATAAAAATAATAATAACAATGTAAAGAGTCTCTTTAACAAGCTAAAATATTGTTGATGTTTTTAGTTGAAGTCATTTTTTGTTTGTATTTATTGTTGGCGCAAAAACCAGTTTTGAGTATGGAATTCCAAAAGGTGCAAGTACAAGCTGAGGTTCCAAACTCGGCTTAAAACAACAAAATAACTTAAAATGCATTAAAATTATAAATATTTAAGCATATTTAAAATAAGAGAGTCTTGCAGTCATAAAAATATTGTTTTTTAACACTGATAGATGTTTTTTTTTATTCAAAATATTAAAAATTTTAACAAAAATTGCGCAGCTTGGCAGCCCTTTTCTGCTTTTAGTTGCTCTCTCCGAAGAGAGTATCTCAAATTTCCACTGCAGTACGCGCTCAGATACTTTTGTATCTCGTTCCAGTGTTGTTGTTTCTAGTGAATAGCCAAGCACTCAACGTCCATCCAAACATCCATCCATCCATTCGCCATTCGCCGAGTCCGCCTTGGCAGCACTTTGTGTCTTTGTATCTTTGTAGCTTTCTATCTTTGGCTCAGTGCGGTTCGAGCACTCCGGGGTTGAGGCGGCGTATCTTGCGGATACAAATACAAATTGAACTGCATATTGCATATTGCAGCTGTCGCAGCGCGCGTGTTGCCGATGGAAATTGTGGAATTATAACAATTATTTCTCCAGCGCGAGTGTGAAAGTGAAATACCAGCCTCAAGAGCGACGCAATTAAATGAAAATCGTTTTAAAGTCCATTCATTAAGTCGACTATATCGGCTGCTTCAACAAGTAAGGCCAAAACAAAACCCGCTGGAGTGGAAGGAGCGGCTTGGCGCAACAACAAAGCAACTGGCAGCGTCCTTGGGCCCATAATTTAAACACCTGTTTTTGGTCCAGAGTCTCCGGGTGTCTAATTCGCGTTATTTAATTAATATTCGAGCCACAACACAGCATCCCAGAGACAGAGAGAGAGCGAAAAAAGGGGAAAGGAGGAGCGGAGAGAGATGAATAATTTCACAACCACAACAGCAGCCGCACCACCGCCAGCCACAAAGGAGTCCCTGCCCCGATCAGGACATGTTAATGAGGGTAAGCCAGGTCCAGAGCCAGCCAAACAATTCCAAATTGGTTGAACATGAACAATATTGTACGGGTATTCGGGATACCCGTAATTGGAAATTGATTGGGTTCGAGTTGAGTTCGAGTGGAGGCCAAATAAAAGTGATTAGTCTCAGTCTTTTAGAGGACCTATAGTTCCAGAGATTGAGGAATTTCCTAATTCTCTGCTAATTTGATCTTTTGTTCGTTTCTTAGAACAACCAAACCAGTTTTTAGTTTGACAAAATGGTGAAATTTCTTTCTTTTATACTACATACGTATGATGTGTAACCCTCCTTGGCCCCTTTTATTTCGCCGATCGGACAGTATCTTTGATATCTTTGGCCAAAACAAACAACAAGTTCCTAGAACTCCTACAGTGTCGTCTTCCCGAGAAGCTGAAAAGTTGGGAAAAAATTCTGTGTATCTTCGTAGCCTTATCGGCTACGAATTTGGCCTTATATAACAATCAGAAAATTTGCATAAAATTTGTGTGTGATGGGGAAGTCTTGCAACACTCGAATGATCATTGAATAAGCTCCAATTAATTGAAATCCGAATACGACAAAGACGTTATTGTGCAAATCCAGCAACACACTTTGCTGTTATGCTAATGAATAAGATTGCCCAAATAAAGAAAAATAAATATTACCCAGAAGACACGAGAGCAGAAAAACTTTCTCGACCGACCCGACCCGCCGCCATCACAATCGCGAGAAGTTGGCGAGTTTTGGTTTATTTTTTTCCAGGGGCTTCCGACTCGAATTTGGTTTTGAAAGTCTTCGTGAGACGATAAACAAAACAAAGACTGCCAGTCAGCAGCTGAGGCATAGACCGCCGCATAGAGTTTGTTGGGTTTTGGAACAGAAGACCAACGACCGCCCGAAGAAATTTCAGTCGAAAAATAAACAAACTCGGGGAGCTATTGGAGCGATCCCCTCCAACCGAAAGGGAAAACGTTCACTTTATATTTTCTTCTCTTCTTTGGAGGTGCGCAAAAAAATTATTAGAGCCAGCACTTTCCATTTAATGATTACACAGGGAAAAATCGGACATATACAATATTTGCCAAAGGTATTCATAGTTCGAATGAGTCACTCGACTTTTCTCTGAGTGCCGACATGCAAAAAGGCTGCGGCCGGGCATTTGTATCTGAAAGATACAGGGCGTGGAGCGGCAGAGGCAGAGGCAGCGGGAGCAGCTGACGGATTGCCGGGGGGATTTGCAGCCGCTTCATTTGCGCCCAAGCACGCATGACAAAAGACCCCGAGAAGGAGCCGGGCGGGCCGGGCCTCCGACTCTCAACTCACTCGACTGCTGGCCTCTTTTCGCCTGACAAGTGGAGGGGTTCTTGGGGGACTGTGCCAGGGGGTGGCCGGGCCGGAGGAGGCTGGCGGCACAAAACTCAAACTGAAACCGAAACAGAAACAGCAACAGCAGCAGTTGCATGACGAGCCGCCTGAATGCAGTTTATTTCTTGCATTTTTTTTCCCGCAAGCCTGGAATGATTCACTTGCCACGACGACAGGATGTGTCAGAGTCAGTGCCAGGAAGGAGGCATTTCTATGGGGATAGCACTTAAAGGAAACCCTGCCGCCGGCCCCACCACAGCACTTTCCCCTCGAAGCAGTCCTCTTTTGTCTTGACTTGCGGTGGCCTATAAAAAAACGACTTCCAAGATGCCCAAATAATGAATCCCCCATCCACCCAGCCCATCTAGAGTGCAAAGTTTTGTAAATGCAATTCTAAAAATAAGCGAGGAAAGATTGCAATTTAACATGGAGGTGTACTTGTGGCAAGGATTTACGAGGAGGCCCATCCACATAATCATTCCAACTAGTTTATTAAAACTGAAACTGTCTGAAGAGGCTGACTTCCTCGGAGAAAGCTTCAAAAGTAATGAATCTCTCATTTCTGGCTCTAAATAGACGTTTGTTAGCCATTCCGCTTTTGGCCATAACGAAAGCATGAATCAATCAATGAAAAGTGAGGTCTTGGCAGCTCATTTGAATGAGATTCGTTTTGAAAGAGGCAACCCAGCCAGCCCGACAGCTTGATAGCCTGGCTAAGGTCAATGTAAGGCAGGCTAAATATACTCACACACACACACACACGATCCCACACTTTCCTCATGTGTATCCGTGTATCCGTATCTGTATCTGTCAGATGCAAGATTCAAATAGTCGGCATTGCAGGCCAGTGGCGGTGGCAGTGGCAGAGTCGCATGTTCAACAACCTTGAGTCAGGTTTTTCCACTTTCGGCGCCGCGTCTTCGTTGCAGCGCGGCAGGAGCAGCATTTGTTGCAGTTGCACTCGTCAAGAGTCACAACACATATTTTCCTGGATTTTTGAATTGCTGTGGCAGTGGCAGTGGCGGTGGCTCTCTCATAAATTTTCCCGTCAAACTGCTTTCTAATTTTGGCTTTCCACACTTGTTTAGTGTTTTGATTATTATGCATAAGTAGCTGGGGTATGGTATGGATGCGAGTGGTGTGAGTATGTCTTTGAATATATACCCATTACCATTCATGGAGGTTATGCAACTCTTCACGCGATCGGGCAGCCGGAGACGGAGTCCAAGCCCATTCAAGCATACTGAACTTGGCTGGGGGAAGGCAAGGCAAGGCGTCGGGGAAATGGGAAAACCCCGCCAGAGAGCAGCGGGAAATGCGAATGTAAGGTGGGGAAGCCCCGCAAATGCGGAGAGGTGCTTGCGGCCAAAGCTACAGTTCACAGCTTGTGGCAAGGTTAATTGAAACTGGCAGGTACATACATACATACTTACATGGGTTTTCAGAGGTTCCACAATTCTTTGGAAACCCAAAATATTTACTGGGCTAAGGTCTGGGGGAATATATGGTAAACAAACAAAAGCCAGATCAGCAAATTGCAACCTGCCCTGGCCACCCGCTGGCGGAATTCTGGAGAAACCTCAAAACCAAATGAATCACTCACTGTCCGACTTACTAACCCGTTCTCGCTTTTTGGTCAAGTCAATAAAATGCTTTTTGATGACCCACTTGTGGCCGCCCTGACACCCCCGGTTTGAGCCAGTGTTGCCAAAGGTTAACTGTTCTTTTTTTGGCCAAAAACAAAACCCGTTCCAGGGCCAAAAAGCAATAAATCAGGCGTCGATTCTCAGTGAACCGGAAATCGAAAGAATTTCAAAATTGTCTCGAGTGACAATGGCAATAATTTTTCTAGACATATTAGCCTGTCCCACCATTTCCTCGGCAGCGTATGGAGTACAGTAAGTTAGTTTCCACACAGGTTTCTTTATTGCATTTTTTTTTTGTTTTTGCTGTATAATTTGTTTTCGTATTTTGCCCGTTGCCCGATTGCCCGTTCTGCATAATAAAAAGGCAGCGAGCCGCACTTGGCCGGGGCATTATGAGAAAAAAAAACAAAAAAAAAAAATGGTAACTAAGAACGGGGCAAAAATCATATGTGTTGGTACACAAACTGACACTTATTCGAGACTTTGTAAGTAATATGCTGAAAGCTCAAAACAACAACGAGATACTTTGAAGTCGAAGATACAGATACTCTTTCAGTTTTGTCTGGGAATTGTTTGTATAAATATTTCTTGGATACATAAACAATGTGTTATGGTTTCACTTTTAAATATTTTGAAATAGTTGTCGTATAGGGTATCAAAAATATGCAGGGGAGTGGCTGGAAATCGACCGAAAAGGGGGGCATGCAACCCGAGCTGAGCAATCAGGCCGAACCACTCAGCGGGCCAAGCCAAGCAAAGTGCGAGTTTTGCAAAAAATACTTTGTATTTGAGTTTATGCAGCGGCACAAAATACACTTTTGCCAACCCCACCAGCTCAGTTCCATGTCCGTGCATATCAAAATCCTCTTAGCTTATGTACTTGCCCATCATGCACATAGTGCCTATGTGCAGTCAGAAATCAAACAACTAAATTGATTAGGAATCCGACGGGTAGAGGACCCATCCGGCTGCTGCAACTTTGTTTTTTTTTTTTTTGCCTCAAATTGCAGTTAATTGAGCGAAATCGCCACTAAACGCATTAACCAAAGGGGGAGGGAGCGGAGGTTGTTGCACTCAAGGCCTGACCCATAATTCATTTCCAGGCCGAGTGTTCTAATTACGAGGAAATCTAGGGTCGGGGGTCAAGTAATTGCGAGTTGACAGTTTGGAGTCAAAGAGCCATTCAGGGAGAAAGGAGCTACGAGATAAGGAATTATGCTAATGGGAGTTCTGGAAGGAAGGAACCTAATGGGGTCTTGAGTGTGGGAAGTCAGGGGGAGACTCCCACCAGACCAGGTAATTAGAAATAGCTTAGGGGAGACCATCCCGACGCTTGTCACTTTAATATCCAAGTAGATGCCGATTATCAATCCGATAAAAAGATGCACTCGAACCCACTTTCCCCTTTTGCCACACTTTCCAGTGTTTTTCCCCCAAAACTTGCCACCAAACGTAATGATAAATGACAGCAACAGAAAACCAGACATTTTCAATTGCGTGGATCCTCTCCAGATTACACAGAAAATAAATACATTTCCCAGTAATCCCCCCATACAATGGTATGAGTTTGATCTCCTTTAGTTTTAATCTCAGTGTAGGGAGACTATTCAGGCATCAAAGACACATAAATAACCCGAAACGAACCCCAAACCGATTCTAAGCACACAATTAGTGGCAAGTTTCCACTACGCTTTCGCTTATCAGTGGACTGGGATCGATGTCTCCGCTTGGTTAAATCGATCAAAGCACCATGGAGTAGCCCCCTCCATCCATGGGGATTACAACTTCAATGGAATTCCTTTGTTTCGAACCCGTTTTCCGAGCAGGGTCCAATGTGACTCATCACAAGGGGAGTAGGAGGGGAAGGGGGCATCCGATTTTAACGATCTTGGGGGGCTTCATTAGAGATTTTAGTGGTAACCTGATCGGGTAGCTAGTCATTAGATACCTGTGTCCATAAAAAGGTTATTCGAGCCACTCACAACATCCTTTCCTCATTTCAGTTTGCAAGGAATGGCTCGTGCGTGAGGACGGCGCCCTGGCCTACAAGCTGCAGTCCCAAGAGAGTAAGTGAATCCCTGTGACTGAGTCCATCATAAAGTATATGTAACATCCATTCCCGCAGTTAACGACTTCTACAAGGGGAATCGGTACAGGAATGCGGTGGTCCGGGAGGACTTTCCCACAGCCCTCCACGAGCAGATCAAGGAGAGCGAGCAGGCCCAGCGGAGGGTGGAGGCCTACCGAAGGCGACTGACCGAGCAGTGAGTATAGGGATCCCCCAAACCAGTTCCTCTAGAGCTAATCTTTGGATCTGCGCAGGGAGGAGCATGACAAGCGAGTAGCCAAAGAAATAGCCGACAAGCTGGAGCGGGATCTGCAGGAGCAGCAGCAGAAGGAGCTGCAGCAAAGCGAGCTGATAGCCAAGCAGATGCAGGTGAGTTCCCTGGATTCTTGTCCACCAGAGCGATTCTAACTCTACTGATTGCAGGAGATCTATGTGAATCTGCCGCCGGTTCCGCCGCCTGCCACCCGCGACAGAAGCCGCCCGCCACCACGCCCCGCCAAAGCAAGTATACACCAGCAGCACAACCACCTGGCTCTGAACGGCCACCCAGAGCCGAGCACCTCACACCAGGCCAGATATCAACAACAGCAGCCACAACAACACTTTTCCGAAACAGACAACTACGTAGGGTTATCGCTCATACCAAATATTGTAGATATGCCAGCCAGCACCTCGGTAATGCCGGCCAGCGCCATTGCCATCGCCGCGGCATGCACAACTCCCAGTAGAAATGCACAGGTGGTGAGTGATTCGGTATCGTTGTCACCACCGCAGCAGCCCCATCACTCTCGCTCTCATCACGCCACGCCGACACGTCGCCCGGCAGCAACAACATCTTCATCCAACATGCTCAGCACCTCATCCATAACTCAGCACCCACCCACACCCACACCCGCAACCCCTACCACACCTCAGGCAGCTGGCATCGACGAGCTCGTGGACTATGCCGATGTTGCTGACAGCATCCGCGACTACAACATAACAACTGCGACACCAACATCGGCGAGTGTTGTCGATGCAGCTGCAACACCACTCCAGCTCCAGAGCCAGAAACAGCGATCCCCGTCACACGAGAACCTCCTAAGAACCGAACCGAAATTTCAGAAGCTGTCGCCGGAGAAGTACGATCAGCTGGTGGGGAACTTTGGCCTAAGCTCCTCCTCCGCCAAGGCGGCCGAACGGCACATGCAGCAGCACGCGGACGACATCGAACTGTACGTGGACCCCTGCGACTATGCCAGCCTGCGGGAGATCGGCCTGCCCCCGGAGGAGATCCAGGAGATTAGCAAGAAGCTCAAGCAGGAGCAGAAGGATGAGGTGACTTTACGGACACTGTCTCTACAAGAAACCTAACTAATCCTTTGTGTTTTTGGAACAGTTACTGGCACGGAGACTGCAGGCCATCGAGTCTAAGGACTGCGTCCGTCAAGAGCACAGGGATCGCATGCTGGCTATTGAGGCCCAGGACAAGGAGCTCGCCAAGATGCTGCAGGAGAGGGTAAGAGAGGACTTTCCTTTTGGCTGCAATCGCTAAACTTAATCAATTTCCAGGAGAAGGCCAAGGCCAAGCGCGCCAAGGAGAAGGCTCGCCTGCGCAAATCCCAGCAGAAGGAAGCCGCCACAAATGGGAACGGAAACGGCAGCCTGCTTTGTGGCACCAACTCCCACTGCGGCCCTCTGCTCGCCCTGCCCCAGGACTGCCTCTCCGCCAGCAATGGCAACAATCCGCATCCCGAGATCGACGTGGAGGCCTACTCGAATCCCATCGATGTCCTGAACAACACTCGCGAGCAGCGGCATCACAACGGAACCCTGACCAACGGCAGCCTCACCAGAGACAGCGGCGGCTCCAATCACAGTTCCATGCAGCGCCAGCAGCAGACGAGAAACTTGCCACCCACCAGGGGAGAGGACGACATCTACACCCTGCCCGTGGACAATTGCCGGCCGGGGCAGCGGCCCGTGTCCTTGCACATGGCGGCGGAGCAGGTCCAGCAGATGCAGGCTCACAATTCCATGACGCGGTGAGTGTTTTTCAATCTTTTATTTACAAATTGGAAAAAGTACTAAGGATATACATTATTCCTGGCAGATCGGAGCACTATGGATCCGAGGCGGGCTCACACGACAGCTCCCACCACAGCGGCCAGGACATACCGCCCCACATGAAGTACTCCAAGTCCGGAAATTTTGGTATATATGTATTTAACGCTCTCCTTGTAAGGCATCGCTATATATTGATGTCGATATCCTTTGCAGATCAAAGTGCCAGTCCCACGCCGCCTTACATGCCAATTCAGGGTACTCGACGATCAAATTCAAGTGAAGATCGTAAGAAGAAGTCCAAGGACAACAAGTGCACGCATCAGTGAACCATGAAATACCATAAATCCATACATTTTTTACCTTCTCGACAATGAAATTGTTTAGGTCATCTTTCTCATATTGTATCTGTATCACTAGAGGTAGTTTGTAGATTTAAATATATTGTATATTAACATTCAGAAAGGATTCTTTTTGATGGGGATGGTATCTGGAAATGTAGAAATTTTAATAAAATTATTTAATGAGAAAGGAAACAAGAGTTATTTATGAATTGTGGATACCTTGGCCTGTGCATCACTTACTACCAACTGCAGTGGACCCTTGGCTCTTCGATGGCTTTTGCTTTTTTATTAACATCAGCAAGTTTGCGTCCAATACCGGAGATCAAAACTTGTGAAACTGGTATTAAAAGTCACAAGTTAGGGTCTCAGGGAATCAGCCATACAAACATTTGCACATGTCACCAATACCAATATTTACATATGCCCAGCGGCGAGTGCAAAGTCGTTCTTGGGGAGCACTTTAATCATTTTTATATTTTATATTCGATTCAATCACATTATCAAATTTCTTTTATGGCTTTCTACTACGTAAGTCCTGGGAATTTGGAAAATGCGGCTTATAGTCAAGCAAAGAAAGCTAGCACATTGTATAGTATGATTCTTAGTTACTACTATACAACCTACTACCTCAATTTGCCAGAAAGAAAAAGGTCCTTGGTGTAGTCCTTTTTGCTGGGTGGTGGTGGTATTAGGTCTCAAGGGGTTTGGCAAACAATAACATTTACAACGGGTGGAAATCATAAGAGGCAGGATGTCATTTAAATTTATAGTTGGATTTGATTCATTATCGTGACACATTTGGATGATTTTGTTGCCAAAAACCAGTTGTTTGCATTGACAGACTCCCATAATGCCGGTCTTGTAACAGATAAAAAACAGCACAAGTTCGGATTTACGGGTTTCTGTTAATGGTCCATATGTGAGTATGCACCATTTGAGTTGGATTTCAAATCCTTTTGTTGCCGGAATCCTTAAGGGTTTGATAATGTTGTGAAATTCCAAAGGACTCTCTGACTGACTCATCTGCAATAACGATAAAGTTTAAAATGGGTTTTTATTTCCATTAAAATGATACATAGTTACGCTTTTATTATATGGCATCCTTTTAAGGACCTTTGTTAAACCTGAAATTAACAAAAGAACTAATTAATATTTAGTATAATCGTTTATCCTCCAGGATACCATGGTTTCAGGTATTTACTTCTATTGTTTATTCCTCTTTGCGGCCACAAAAGTTGCAAAAACAATTCCACTTGACTTGGCCTAATCCTCAATCCAGAAATCCCCCACTGACTCGGCTCTCCCGGCCACGTAAGCCGATCGCCCGCTGCTGCAGTTCAATTCAATTTGCAACAAAGGAAAGCCAGCGAGAGAAAAATTGCATTACCAATTCATCTCTTTTGGCCATGGGAGCTGGGAAAATCACCGAAAAAAAAACATAGTTAGTCGCGAGGCAGTCGCATATATAATGCATGTATAGCGCCGATATATGTACGGATGGAGGATAGATGGATGTGGGGTATGGGGATGAGGATGGGGATGGGTGGATGGGGATAGTGGGTTGTGGATTGTGAGGAAACGTTGCTGCAGCTGAAGCTCAGAACCGAAACTGAGGCTCAACCTGAAGCTATGGCCATGCCACTATGCTCGGCTGAGCGGCGGCAGAGCGGCGACTGCGGCTGTATCTATCGAGTGGAGTGTTTTGGCTACATGGTCGTCGGTATGGTATGTGTGTTGCCATTGCCACGGACGGCTTGTTGTTCGGAGTCCCAGCTACGAGTCCCATGCTGCAGCATACATATGTACTGTGGCATCCAGCACCAGCACCAGCACCAGCTACAGCTCCAGCTCCGGCTCTGGCTCTGGCTACAGCCTTCAGCTTCAGTCTTCACCCATTGGCCTGCCACTCTTCCACATGTTTTTCCATGCTTCTTTCGCCTTTTTTTTTTTGCCTTTGCTCTGACTCTGAATGTGACTCTGCTCCTGATGGCTATGACTTTGGCTTTCGGTGGTAGCACTCGCAGCAGTCACAGAGACACCCGTCGGTCGGGTCGTCTGGAGCGCAGTTCGTTGGCTGTACCTATTTTCGCGTACTCCAGCCAGGACCTGCCTCAACATTTCGCAGCAGACAGCCGACAGCCGACACAGCAGACAGCGCCAGCAGACGCTACACACACGCACACCGATGCACTCTCCCACCAATACACAGCCAACACCATCAGAGGGGCGCTTTCTGGTTTCCTTCCTACTTCTGGGGCCATAAAAACCGGTAACAGGCGGCAGAGGCAGCGCTGCAACAGCATAACTCGGCTCTGAGAGCTTCCGACTTTTGGCGAATTGTTTTTGCAACCCGTTCGACTCTCTTCGGTTCTCTTAGCTACTCTTTCTGTCTTTGTTTACTTTCCTTTTGGCCAATTTAATGCAATTTATTAACCAACAAAAGAATGGTTCATTGACAACAAATATTAATTATTAAGTGGACGAAAATATGAAAAAAAAACCAATCATACAGAGAAATTGGGAGATCCTTAAGGAAATTTAGATTTATTTGGATTTAATTTTCAATCTAAAACATTTTAAAACATTCAAATTCTTCCATTTTTCATTAACAAAACTTTTACAAAAATGTTACTCATACGCCATGTGTGACATTTTGGAGGAAAATCCAACAAAAGAGTAGCATTCGCTTTTAAGACTTTCGTAATTTAAACAAATATCGTTTACAATCAGAGAAAGTAAATAAATATCACTCATACGCCCTCCCTGTCTTGCCGATATAAATCTTTGCATTAATTTCATTTAATTTGTTTTCCGCCATTTTTTAATTAATGGGATAAATCACGTATACGCAGAGTAGCCCTTCCTTGGGTCATTAATCAAATATTTCCATTTGTGTCCTGTTGGCAGAATGCAATGATCTGGAAACTGTTTGCTTTTCCAGGCAAACTTTTTCCATTAATTCTCATTTGTCATTGGGAGTGCGATTTGAATAAATAAATTAAATACTGATTAAATGTTTTTAATGGGCTCCTCAAGGATATTTAAGGATCAGGTAAAGAAGGAGCACCAGATATTATATGTTGGGAAAATAAATTGCAACTCCCCCAAAAAAAACCAAGGCCAAAGCTCCAATGCCACTCACCCACACACTGGCACCCTCGGCAGTTGCACAAAATTATGCAACATGCGGCAGCTCTTTGCCACGCTCTTTGGGGCACTCTTTGGGGCTCTCTGCGTTTGTTGATTTTCACTCAATACCATTGTCATGGGCGAAAGAAAATAATAAAAAAAGTGGCAAGGAGGGGGAGCAGACTCCACATCATGCAACCAATTCAATTAGACGCTGCTTGGCCTTCGCTGCTCCACTCTTTGCTGCCCATTTTCGTGCCACAGACAACAACAAACAACAAGCAACAAACATGGAGCATGGAGTTGCGCGATGGCAACCCTATCGAGAGAGTTGCAAAATGCAGAGTTGATTAACCTTTGGGCGTTCTGTTTTGCAACTCCATTCGTGAAGCTGCTCCGATTTAAATGCTGGCTTCCCCCCTTCTCCTTGTCAGTGTGTGTGTGGGTTATGTGTCTCTTCTAGGTGTGTGTGTGTGTGTTTGGTTCGCAGCCATGTTAGCAGCCATTTTTAATAGCCATATACGATGGCTCCCAAAGAGAGTCTTCAGTTTGGATTATTCTTTATTCAAACCGATTCCTTTTTGGCCAAAAATAATACTACTACAGGTTAATATTTATCTTTCGAGAATATGAGTTTTCTTCGCTGTGCCCCCTGGGACCCCTGCTCCCCTTTTAACTTCCTGCTTTTCTTTGCCTCTCCCTCCCACCACCTACCTGTACGTATTTGTAATTGAAATTTGGCGTTGAAGCGAGTAAATGCTCGCTCTCTCTCAGCCCCTATGCCTCCCCCACTTAGTACTCTCTCTAACCCGCCCCCCACTTGCCACCCAGTGCCACCTCCCACCCACCCACCAGGCCACATGCCTGCATTTTTATTACAGTTGCTGCTTTTTGGGCAAAAGTTGTTTTGGCGTTTGCTTTCCGCTGCGTTTCGCAATGCTCTTCCTGTTTGTTGGTGTGGGTCATGGCTGATTCTGTTGCTGTTTCTCACTTTTTTGTTGCCTCAGTTTTGTTTTTTTTTTCTCTTTTTTGTATTTTGTTGCTGCCGCGTCATGCTACGGTTCCTTCTATTTCGCTTTTTTTCCTCCTCTGGTTTTTGGTTTTTGGGTACATTGACTGCTCCTTTTTATGGCCGAGTCTGGGTCTGGGTCTGGGTTGGCACTTGCTTGTTTTGACGGGTCCTTTTGTATTTCGTTTTTGGATGATGGCTGCGGGCAGCAAATTGTGCAATATTTTTGTCGCCTGGCCTTTATGCAATTAAATCACATGGCGTATGACGCGTGTCCCCGGAGCCGGAGCTTCCTCCTGCCACCAAGCTGGGTGCCAAACGATCTGTCCTACCTGCTGTCCTGGAGGCCATTAAATAAATCTAAACGGATCGATCGATCCCAAAGGGTCGTCTTGCTTGGACCCTTGCAACCTGTTCGCTTTCCTCCTCCGCCCCGCGGCCCTGGCCCTGGATGGGGCTCCAGAAGTGTATCGTCGTCTGCGATTTGTATCTTGGCATTCGTATCTCTTATTGGCTGCTGTTTATTTGCTCGCCGCGTTCGCTTATTGAGTTTGAGTTTGCCGTTGCCTTCCACCAGACATAAAGCAAAGGCAATCCAAAGTCGGAGGCGGAGGCGGTGGCCAAGGCGTTCAATGAACTCCAAGAAAACTCTGCAACTCCGTGGCAAGGCAGACAAACTTTCGCAGGCCCTTTCCTTTTTGGAGTTTGTCGCGAAAGCTTTGTCACTAGATGGTCAATGGGTTTCCCCAACGAGGAGTAGGAGTAGAAGGAATTTAATTATTTCAATATTTTTCTATAGTTCTTTAGTTTTTAAAACCCAGTAAGTTTTTTGATTGAAAGTAAAAAGAAGCTCCAGACAAAGGAAGGGAAGAAAAGATATTGAAACAACTTCCAGAGCAACAATAAAGAAGATAAGCAGCAGAGCGATTTTTTTGCAAGTCGCTTCCTTAATATAATTTCGCACAAACAAACGTTTGGGGGCTGGGTGGAGGGTGGTAGGGGTGCGGAAGTGAGGCAAGACAGAGAGAGGCAGAGGCACACGTGAGCAGCCAGACAGCAGGCTGCCCCATGTGGCAGGGCCAATGTGGAATGGCGTAGAATGACGTAGCCGAAGGAGAAACAGCAGCACATAAGCAACATGCAATTTCAAAGGTCAATGACACGCAACTTGCAGCGCCGCACGAAGGCAGCAGCGCAGAAAAGAGAGCAGCAAAAACAGAGAGCTGCGGAACCGGAAAGCAAACAGAAAGCTTTCCCCTTTTTGGCGTTCTCTTAGGTAGTCTCTTAAGTCACCAAAATGCATTTAATTTTCAAATATTTTTATTAAAATCGGATAATGGTAGAACAGCTTATATATCGAACTAAACTATATATTTATTTCAAAATAATAAATATTTTTAAAAACTATCTACCACCCACTGAAAATTTCATTCATTTTGCAAACTCACACACACTAAGGCAGACAGGAAATACGCGAAGCTCACATACATTTGTTGTTGCTTTTGGCTTTTGGGGTCTGTAATTTCTCATTGTTGTTGATTGCAAGCCCTCGAGTAGCCACCCACCCACATGTGCCACAAATTACTTTTCAACATTTTCATGTGTGTCCCCGAGTCGAGAATCCCTTGTCTTTCGGAGTGAATTATGGATCCAAGCGGCCCCAGTTCTTCTCCCTTTTCCACCTCTGCGAATTGCCATAATAAATTATTCACAAAAATGCAATTATTTCCATTAAGAAGCCTCTTCAAAGTTTACCAACTAAAGTTTGGCAGAAGAAAAGAATTTCGAAAGTTTTCCACAGTTTTCTTCCAATAAAAAATGAACGTTGGCTGGAAAGAATTTCCATCAAATTCCATTAAGTTTGGAGAAATAGGTCAAATAGTAGCTGTTTAAATGTCAAATGGTTAAAATTCATTAATAAATTGTGGTGTCTTGTTTTCGTTTAACAACATCAACAAAGAACGAAAAAAGGGGGAACACAAAAGATTGGCCAAAAGTTAGGTTAGGTTAGGGACGCCACATGCAATGAGGCAGGAACGGCGGCTAAAGGGGTAACGGGGTGGCGCACGAAACGGGTTCAAAATCCTATGCAACATGGCAACTAAACAAAAGCCAGAAGGTAGACGAACCAAAGTCGCAGCGCATCAAGAATCCAATAGAGCGTTACCGAAGGGGGCTTGCCAAATGGGCGGCAGGGGCATGGAAGAATGCAGGAGGGGGAAGGGAAGGCCGTAAGCAGTGGCAAAAAAACCCGTTTTATCGCTTCAGCACAAAAATAAATGCAACGTCACTTGGGAAAAGGGAAGACTGGGCGAGAAAGAGAAGAAAGCTAGGATCGAGGATCGTTTTCAAAACCTGATTGTTGTTATTATCTACAAAACCCTGAAAAAAACAAAATGTTTGCATAATTTTTTGCTTTTAAAGTTTTTCCTGTTGAAACATTAATAATATACACCCTAAAGCTCATGTATTTTTTCAGTGTATCACCTTCTAGCTGCTTTTTGTGAGCTTCTAAGTGGGAATACTCCAAGCGACTTTAGTCCAATTAGCGAACGAAGCTAATGCTAACACAGATCTAATTACGCATACGCCCCATTGTCCCCAGCAAACAAATTTTAGGAGCCGGGGAGCCGAGAAAAAAGTGTCTGCCAACCGGTTTCGGATCTCTCACTTCTCGCGTTATTATTATTACTTTTTCCTGCGGCTCCTTGGTCTCCTTTGAGGCAGCTGCCAATTAGCTGAACTTTTTTCCTGCCATCAAAAAAGGGTATTTCGCGAAGAGGCTTCAAATAGGATTCTTATATCTGTAAGTAAGGGCATTGAAAGGTCCCTTTTCTTATCTTTTCCAAGGGTCGCCCCTTTCACCAAACTTTAACCAAACCTTCGTTAAACTGCACTTGTTCTTCAATCCAATTTTTTTCTTCCAACTTTGTTGCTGGAGCATTCAATTGGCTTCTTTGGCGAACTTCCGCCTTCAGTTCGGTTCAGTCGGAGTTCATTTCTGTTTTTGTTGGTCCGTTTCGGGCCAGTTCTTTAGAAGTTTCTTCTTTAGCTGCCGGCATAAATTAGTTGTACCGTTAAATTCAGCGACTCGGACAACTCGGACAACAGGGAGTAGCCAGGAGTAAGGCGTCCACCATATAATTTCCGAACAATTTCGAGCAACTCGACGTGCGATGGCGATTTTAAATGGGATTCGCTGCTATATCGAAATAATATTCAACTGCAATTTGGGTTTATGTTTACGATAAAATCTGATGATGTTGAATAAATTGGGGTGCTCCTTCTTATATAGAGTCTATAGAGGAGAACCTTTTTAACACAATTTTCCCATTCTCAAGTGAGTTACTTGTTTCCGCGTTAATTGAAATTTTGCTCATTCAAATAGCTTCGCCCATTGGAAGCAGCCAAGTCCATTTAACAATTGCAATTTTTGCGGCTGTTGTCGGAATATTCTCTATAATTTATAGCCTTTCGCGGCAATTGTTGACTCATCTCGAGTTACACAATTATGAAATAGGTTGCAAAACGAACTATTTAGAATTTAAAGTTCTCATATTAAGCTAGACACTTGTTTGGGGAGAAATAGTTTGCTCGGTTAATGAGAAACAGTTGGCTGGACTGTTGAAGCTAGTATTCGAATGAACACACTTGCAAATATGCCTCTGTGGCGCGGATAGGCTGCTTGTGTCTGGAAATGTGTGTCACGGAGGATGACATAATTCAAAGTGTAACGGATGACATTCATTACGATGCATTTAAGCGTACGTATGGAAAAATGTTGCAAATTGCAATGTAGACAAAGCCCACCCTTTGTGCCACAAGAGAGCGGATCCTCTGGCGAGGATTCCCCCGTTTTGTTTGGTGGTCATGCTCTGAATAACTCATTTTAAATACACTTATGGGACAAGTCTTTTGACTTTCGAATATAGAACCCTTTCTTAGGGTGATCCTCCTGGACATGCAGCCCCTACTTGCCACAAAAGTCAGTCGAGCAGATCTTAAAAGGCCTTATCTTGGCCAAAAACTATTCCGAGTGTGGATTGGTAGCCAATTTTTATGGGAGGAGGCCAAGGAGAGTCCCTAGCTGCTTTTCGTCCAACGTGGCGTACACTTGATCTATGGATGAAGATAAGTTTAGATCTGTATTTAATAGACCTTTCTTCCTAGCCAATTGACAGAATCTAATAACTTCATAATTGTCTGAAATTCATTGCTTTCACCCTCTAATCCCCTCCAAGGCAACGTATGCTTCTCTAATTGAAAGACCCGGCCAAAGACTAGGAAAAGGAGGCTTTAATTGTGGTCTAAGCTGCTTAGTACATGCAGCCCCCTAAACCCCGTCCCACACCCCCTCATAGTTGGGGAGATGCAGCTGGCAAACGATAAAGATAAAGATAGAGACGACGAGGAAGAGGAGCAAGAGAACGCATTCTATAGATACACAAAAAAAAGAGCCAAGTACATGGACTTGACTCGGTGCAAGATAAGCGGGCGTAGAAGGGGGAGTACTTGCATTGTTGTTGCGGCTAGTTTTTGTATGAATTTTTTTATTTTTTTTATCTTTTTGCTGAGTATTCTCTGCCGTCTTTATATTTTTCAGTTTGCTTCCTCCTGGGGAAGGCAGGGGGGGAGGAACGATGGGCGATGGGCGATGGAGAGGCCGCCATTGCTGGCTAGGTTCGGCATCTCAACGCACGACGATGATGCGATGACGTCGTTTCCATGGCTGCCACCATCCCGGAGTACAGTCATAGAAGCGGGGGTGGGCAAGGGGATTGGGGACGGATAGCTCTCCGGGCACAAACAAAAAAAACAAAAAAGAGACAGCCAGAGGTGCAGAAACTGAGGCAAAACTTTATATAGACGACGCATCGCATGCATAAAATACAGAATTCCTTTTAAAGCGCTAAACTGCATCCGATAGATACAAAGATACATACACACAAACGCACACACTCTGGACTGAGAGTCTTCTATTTGTCGCTGTGGATTTCTCTACGTGTATTTACCCATACACTGGGGCTGCCCATATTTACTGGAAATTCAATTTGCAAACATTTTACGCTGCCCTTTGTTTGCTCAAGTTTCAATTGCTTTTCTTTATTTGCTTTTTTTTTGGGAAACTATTTAATCCAAACTATCCACAGTTTATAAACAATTCCCTCTTCTCCAGTTACTATAAAAAATTGCCCAAGGTTGGCCAGTTTCCGTCTCCAATTATTTCGATTTTAGGAATCCGTGACATAAACAACAGCTGAGTGGGAGTTTCTTGCTGGCATTTGGAAGCCCAACTCCATGCCCCACCACACAGTGGCAGGATGCACAAAATCAATGTCAAAGCCTGCTGCGTTCGACCGGCAAGGACATGGGGCAGTGCAAGAAAGCGAACCGCAAATAAAATCAACGCTTGACTGGCGACATATGCCCTGGAGCCCCTTTGCTCCCTAGATCCACTCCTCCGACTGGCTTCCAGCTGCGACGACTGCTGGACTCCTGCTGCGGCGAGCAAGGAGCCACGAACCAGGAACCAGCAGATAGGAGACAGGAATAGTTCGCAGCAATGTTAGTTCAAGGGCGGAATCAAGGCTGAGCTGCGCTTGGAGCCACTGCTATAAATAGTTTCTCTCTCTGTCTGCCGTCGCCATCTCTCTCTCCAGTGAGTCTAGTTCTCACCACACGGCGTATACGCAATGCCGGAACTCACCACTGACAAAAGGAATGAATGCATGTCTTGTCCTTGTTGTTAGCATTGTTGCATGCGGCTTGGCATCCTCTTTGCACTTGAACCATTGTCCTTTGGCACTGCCACCCAGCTCCCAGCTTTCTATCCCTCCTTTTCTTCCTTACAAACAGGGAAAAACCAACAAAAAATTTGATTTCAAGTGCAATAATGAAAGTTCGGAGGTTTTGATGAACAAATGGAATGAATAAATGAATGAAATGAATGCCTATGGAATGAATAAATAAGGTTATACAATGTAAAGCTCCTATTGTACGATCACCGCATGCATTTAGCTTGAAGAATCATCTTCATTTAATTAAAAACACCGATTAATTTATCAGCTCAGCAAAAGCAAATCCGAGGCAAAGGCCGGAGTGCATTCAACTGTCGTTGCAATGACGCGTTTTGCGCAAAAAAGAAAAAATAAAAAGGAAAAAACGGGTATGGAAAATGGGAAAATTCATAAATGAACAAATTACAGGCACTCACATCCTGGCGAAAATGCCTCCACTTTGATCTTAAATTCCTCATAAAGTGATTTTCCAATTTGAATTAATTTTTTAGTGCTTTTTCGCAGCTGCTTCTTCTTCGCCCAAGCGAACAAAAGCACAAACACAGCCGCAAGATCGGAGTGTGCATTTTTTTCCAGTGTTCAAGTGCATGCGCAATGCAATTTTCAGGTTATTGTTGTTGTTC
The DNA here is from genome assembly GCA_018150405.1 of Drosophila varians. NCBI lineage: Eukaryota > Metazoa > Arthropoda > Insecta > Diptera > Drosophilidae > Drosophila > Drosophila varians. The sequence goes on from JAECWK010000125.1 coordinate 6,808,857, forward strand.
GTAGGGCCCTCTGTTGCAGTTGTGTGTGTGTGTGTGTGAGAGATGGCGTGCCTATGTGTGGGTATGACTTCATTTCCTTTGTCGTAGGTCATCGTCAATTGCAGAGAAAATGCGTTTTAATTGCCTTTAATAGACGGTTTTCCTTAATCACAGTTGCAGTTTTAAAAAAATAAAAAGTTTTTCTTTGCTTTTTCGGATAATATTTATTCACGGAGGGGATATCTGGCACTCGGAGACTCAATTTTTATAAACTTTATATCGCTATTTAATTATAAAAACTTTGTTTTTGAACCGCACTACTTTTTCTGCATCGTTTTTTTGTAATCACTGTTGGTTTTTGAAACTATTCGAGTTTATCAATAGCCGGTTATTGTTTTAGGTTTTCAGTTTTTAAGCACTCACTGTTTTGAACACACATTTTTAATGTTTTGGGGCTCCTCTGTTCCCTTGAAAGGTGAATATATATTTTGTATATATTTTTTTATATTATATTCGCAGCTATTTGCTGCTGCTGCATTTTGTGGCTGTTCATTTCAAAGTCGCGCTGCAACTGACAGAAGGGTAGAGAACTTTTTTCCAACGCATTTGGCCGCCAGGGTTGCCATCGTCTCCGAAAAGCCCCCACACAAAACGGAAAAAATGGAATTAAAATGGAGAGACGGGGCAAAAATGGTAATAAAAGCAAATGAATCGCACCAAGTGCATCCAAAGAACACACACATGTACAAAAAGAGAAGGTCGAGGGGTGTGTGGGAGTGGGGGCTTGGAGCAGCCTGGGGGGACTTGGGGGCTGGGGGCAAGCCGGCCGCTTTTTGCGTGGCAATTTGTTTGTGTGTATTGCAATTTCTGACTGCACTCTCATCGGCTCCGGGGCTCTCCATGCCGCTCTGTCTCTCCCCACACACAGCCACACGTAAATACTTAAGATTTAAACTACATATATGCATTTTTTAAATTATTTTCCCCTTTGTAGTCTTTTTATTTTGGGCCTCAGTCTGCTTACCAGTCTCGATAAGGTGTAGAGTAGTTTCAATTATTTATTTGCCCAGTGGGACTGCACCTGTCAAATGCAAATTTCGCATTTCTCCCGAACATTGCCCGGAGAATTCCACACAACGAAACTCGCAAAAACCGAGAAAGTACAGAAGCGCGATTCGATCCGCCGTGTGCAACGAGAAGTGCAGTTTTGAAAGAAAGCCACAAAGAAAGTGGCTGAGCCGACGACCATTGCAAAAAGTGGTGGCATGGCGGACGCGGCAGCAGAATGAATATGCAGAATGAGCTTGCAAAAAGGCGAGAGCGCACCCTGCAGCTTCTCTTAGATTATCTCTTAGTTTGTGTCTTTATTGGTGAGGTGCAGTTTATAAACACCTGCGGTATAAAAAATAGCATCGTTTATTGTTTTCTTACAAATTATTGAAAAGGTGATGTGTGCCAAAGAATTTTTCGGATTGGGAAAGAATCGAATGGTTTTTTGAAGACATTCCACTGAAAGATTGCATGTAAAGTGGCAATGATATGATAATTATTTATTTAGTATATAGAGAGTTCCCATAAATTCCCCTTAATTTTTCCCAGGAGATCCATCAGAAAAAGAAGGGAAATTAAATTAGAAATCTTTAAAGATATTCCGCTGAGGGATAGGATCAAAATAAGCTAAGATATGGACACCCTAGTAACCTATATAGGGGGTTCCCAAAGATTGCCTCAATCTTTCCCAGGAGATCCTCGAAAAATGGACAAAAAATTAAAACATGGGAAATCGATAGGAAATTTTAAATTCTTAAAGGTATTCTGCTCTAGAATCGAATAAAAAATATCAAATATATAGCCATCCATCTAGTGCCCCATATAAATACCACTAATGGATTCCAAGGATTTTTCAAAGGACTTCGTAGGTTTTCAAAACTCGAAGTTCGAATTTCGAAAATCAAGCAAAGATACAAACCAGGCGTGTTCTCAAGACTTTCTGGTCACACTCCAAAGGTGCTATCTGGCAATACGGGCAGGAATCCCAGCTCTGTGAGGCGAAATTCAATAATAAATTGAATTTATTAATTAAAAAGAAACACCGCGAGAATGGCATCCATCCTGAGGACTGGCAAGCTCTTGCGCTACTTCGCCGGCTTCACCCGCAACGTGGTCGTGAATTCGGTGCGGGAGAGCGAAGCCAACAACCTGCTGAACAATGCGCCATGCATGTGCGGCCACTTCCAGAGGTACGTAGAAAATCGCCCGAGCCGGCATTACGCAATGCACGTGCGTATTTATGTAAATACGGCGAAGGGATTGCTGTTTTCCGGGGATTAGGACTTGAAGGGTGTCCTGCATATCTCACAAATGCCATGCAATTTGGTAACAAAGTGTCCCGGATTTTTACATAACCTCGCGGCGGCAGCGCACATTGTCACTTGAAGATTTTGTAATGTTCCTTTTCTTTCAGCGGTTTTGCCACCAATGCCGCCGCCAAGGCCGAGCTGAGCTTGGACAAGCAGATCCGCCGCCTGGACCAGGATGTTCGTCGGGTGGGACGCATCTCCCGACGCGATCTGGAGGAGGTGCTTGACGAGATTCGCACACACAGGACCGCCACTAGCTCACAGTCCTTGATGGTGATCCGCTGCTGTGGCAACCTGGTGCCTGAGGAGCTGCCCGAGGTCAGGACGGCACTGGTCCAGGAAATCTGGAAGACCCTGAACGCCCTGAACGTGCCCATGGACATCTCACACTACAATGCCCTGTTGCGGGTATATCTGGAAAACGAGCACGGCTTCGCTCCCACAGAGTTTCTGGCGGAGATTGAGGCCAAGGGTATTGAACCGAACAGGGTTACCTACCAGCGTCTGATTGCTCGCTATTGCCAGCTGGGAGACATCGATGGGGCCACTAGGATTTTAGAGTTCATGCGTGCCAAGAACTTACCGGTCAATGAGAACGTATTCAACTCGCTGATCCTGGGACACTCTCAGGTGGGTCGTTCAAAAAAGATCATCGAAGCTTCACAATATTCTAACATATTCCTCCGTAGGCCAACGATCTGGAGTCAGCCAAGGGCATTCTTGCAGTCATGAAGCAGGCTGGACTAGAGCCCAGTGCGGATACCTACACCACCTTGTTGTGTGCCTTTGCCCGACACGGAGACCTGGCATCGATCAAGGAGACCCTGGCTGACTGCGAACGGAAGGAAATAATCCTACTGGACAAGGATCTGCTGGACATTGTCTACACCCTGACTGTTCACGGCAATGGCGAGCACGTAGATGAGATTCTCACAAAGCTGCGACTCTCACCGGGCTTTAATCAGGACGCCGTCAATGTAATCCTTCGCCTGGTGAACAAAGGGCACGAGGATGTGGGCCTCAAGCTGCTGCGCGTGATGCCCCGGACCAGTCGCGTCAACGGAGAGCCCATAGACGTGGGTGCATTCTTTATCCGTCAAATGGTCAAAGCCAACCGGCCGGTAGAGAAGATTCTTTCCATCTGCAAGGCGCTGCAGGCAGAGGGCCTCAATCCCAAGGCCTTGACCATTGCCACGGAAGCTGGGCTGACCAACGGTGTGGTCAACAATGCCCTGCCCCTGCTCCAGGAAATGAAAAACTCTGGCCTGCCTATTAGGCAACACTATTTCTGGCCCCTGATCTGTTCCGTGGAGTCCAACCAGGTGCTGGACATAGTACGTCGGATGCAGCAGGAGTTCTCCGTGTTTCCCAACTCGGAAACCATCAGGGAGTATGTAATTCCGAACCTGAAGGAAAAGAACTGGGAGCGCATTGTCACCTCTTTGAGGGATGCTGGCGTTCCCAACTCCACCGCCGTCACCTCTGCAGTTTACGCCGCCCTGGCGACTCACCACATCTCTGAGGCAGCCAAGTTAATGGAACAGAACCGGGCCTACTACTTGCCATTCCTCTTCAGACAGCCCCTGATCCTTGCGCTCAGTCACACGAACGACTTCAGCTCCTTCATCCGCTGTGTCCGACAAGTACACGAGGGTCTGCAGCTCCGCCAAGGCAAGGAGGAAGAAACAGAAGCGGAGCAAGGAGTCGAAGGTGCGGCTGCTGCTTCCGAAAAGTCGACGCCTGATGTGGTGGGCTCCATCGTCCAGGAGGCAGCCACTTACTTCCGGCGGGATCGCGTGGCCATGCTGGAGAAAATCCTGAAGGGGCTGGTTAAACAAGGCCTGTCCATCAGCAGCCAGAAGGCGACGCAGATATCCGAGCACCTTGGCGGAGAGTTGACTCCCAGGGTTTCAGAGCTGTTGGGCAAGCTCTCCTCCGGTGAATTGGTGCCTGTGGCTTTGCCAAATAGTGGCAAGAGGAGCCTGGACTCGCTCTCCATCGATGGTGAGTCCCAGAAATTATTAGTCACGATAGTTATTGAAATTTTTGTCTTCCTAGAACTCGAACGCTTTATCGCCAACGTGGAAGCCAAGGGAGACAACGCCAACAATATTAAGCGGCAGCTCCTGAACGCTTGCTTTCGCTCCCAGAACATCGAGAAGACTCTCCAGGTGATGGCCAAACTCGAGTCGGAAAAGTACCAGATCCCAGTGGGCATCAACGCACAGCTAATCGACCTCTACACGCACCACAAGCGCAGCTCCGAAGCTCTGGAGACCTACGCCCAGCTAAAGGCCAAGGACGCCAACTTTAAGCTGGACAACCTGAAGGCCGTTCGCCTGGCGGATCTCCTGTTGCAGGAAGAACGAGACGATGTTGCCTTCAAAGTGCTTGAGGAAAACCAGAAAGATGCTCCTATAAGTGAGTCGGAGGGAAGCTTCAACTACGTGACCACCGTGTGGCGAATTCTAAATTCACTCGCCGAGGCTGGCCAGGCCGAGAGGCTTCGCAAGTTATTCGATGCCTTGGTGGCCGGCCACTACATAGTTCCCACCAATGTGCTGCTGGGACCTCTAATCAAGGTTCATTTGGTCAAGGATGATGTTTCCAAGGCCATTGAGGCTTTCGAAGAGATGTGCCAGAAACACAAGTCGACCCCCTGGAAGAACGAGCTGGCCTGCCGGCTGATTCAAAAGGAGGATGCTGCGAATCTGCAGAAACTAACCGATCTGAGCACGGCCATTCACGGAGAAGTGAACAGCCTGTACGACCTAGTTTTCTCCTTCGTGGAATGTGGTCGCGTCAGGCAAGCCAGGAAGATCTTGGAGACCCCCGGCCTGCGAACTCGCCCGCAAAGGATCAGCAGTGCCTGTGACCGCTATAAGAACGAGGGGCTGCTGCAGCCCCTGGAGGGACTCATTGAGGCCACCAAGGACCTGGGCCACATCGATAGGAACAAGATCTATTACACATTGCTACTGAGCTACGACAAGGCTGACGAGACCGACAAAGCCCTGGGTTTGTGGACCAAAATGCAGGAGGAGGCAGTAACCCCCAACGACGCGTTCCTTTTAAAGCTAGCCGAGCTGCTCAGGAGGAAGAACATTGAAGTGCCTTTTGTTGTCCCAGAAACCCAAAAAGAATCTCGGGCCAGAAAGGCGAAAGCTAAAGATCAACCCAAGTTGGAACAGACCAAAGCGGAAGCCGTCAAAGACAAAGAATTACCCAAAGAGAAGCCGCCAAAGAAGGCAGAGCCTACAACCGCACCCGTTTCTAAGCTTGTTTCCAACACTTCAGGTTTCCGGAAGGCCATCTTGGCCAACGATCCCGACGCAGCCATTGCCCACAAGCAAAGCTTCCAAAATGGAGAGAAAGTCAGCGTTTTGGACACTTCTCGGCTTATTGAACTCCTAGTGCGAGCTGATCGTTTGACAGAGGCTACCAAATACGTGGAGGAGCTGCTTTCCGAGAAACTCCACCCGCAGGCAAAGATCTTCAAGTTCTATCTGAACAAAATTGCCGCCGCTGGGGACTTGGAAACGCTGAAAAAAATTGGCCAGCAACTCAACGAGGAGCAGAAGCGATTGGTTTCCTTCGACAACCGGTTCTGCCATGCCAACATAGTGGCCGGCAAGGCTGAGCAGTTCCTGAAACAGCTTTCCACGGAAATCGATTCGGTCAAGACGCCGGAAGAGGCCGCTAAGCAGGCGGAGAAGTTCCCAAGAGGAGGCGCCGTGGGTATATTGGACAAACACCCGGAACTGGTGCCGCAATGTGAGTAAAATTTTTGAGAAGTAGAACTTTTCATCTAACCAGTCGTATCTACAGATCAATCCCTGGCCGAGAAATTCGCCGCTCACAATCAACTAGGACCCATGAACGTGCTGTGGATGCACCTTATTTCCAGCGGTCAGGAGGCAGCCTCCAAGCAAATCTGGGACAAGCACTTATCCAATGCTCCACGTCTGATGTTCCAGCGTGTTTTGCAAACGGCCCGGGAGCAGCAGGATGAGAACCTGGCTTCCATGGTCATTTCCCAGCTGAGAGACAGTAAAATCTCGGAGGGTGCCATCGGCAATGCCTACTCCTGCCTCATCGACATCCAGACAAGCAAGGGTAACGCCGAAAAGGCCTTGGATGTCCTAGCCAATGCCGTCAAGGATGTTTCGCTGGAGAATATCAATAGGACTGCCCTGCTCCGCCTGAAACAGGCTGTGGAGGAGAAATCGCAGAAGTTCCCGTACACAATTCCCGAGAAGCGAATCAAGGCGGATGACTCCAGCTCCTCGTCCTCCTCATCCTCATCCGACGACGATGTGTCGCCTTCGATACCAGAAACTGTGCCGCCCAAGCCGACCCCCAAGGTCTAGATTGGTTTCTTCCCGATTCCCTTCGATTTCGTGGATAAAGTTAGCAAAACACTCTCAGGCGCAATATTCTATGTTAATGATCAGTTAAAGTTTCTTGGAGTTTCTTATTTGTTATAAGTTACAGAGACAAATATTTATATCAGATTTTGTGTTTGTATTGAGTATTTTGCTAACTTTGTGCTCGTTCTTTTTCTAGTTTAACCCTTCGTGATTAAAGATTATTTTTAAAGTATTTACTATGGATAAACGATTTGTAAACTAAAATAAATTTAGTTGTTTTGTTGCAAACGTGTGCCAATTGTTTAAAATAAGATTCCTACAAGAAAGGGTGTTTGTATATTTATTTTAATAATTATAGTTTCCTATTTAATGAAATAAATAAATAATTTTTAAAAACGCAGTGTTTCGAGCCAAGTTTAGATATAAGTTATCGATGACTATCCATCGATAGGCAATACCAGTACGGGTTTGACATCCATAGAACAAATCAAACGATTTCCAACACTGCTAGTCGCCGCGTTTGCTTTTTTTGCTACCCGAATTTTAATCGTTATTTTTCTCCCTTTATTTTACGCTTTATAAAAAATGGGAGACAGCGATAACGAGAGCGATTCGAGCAGCAGCTCCAGTGCCAGCGGCAGCTCTAGCTCCTCCAGTTCCTCCTCATCCGAAACCTCCAGCCGCAGGAGTAGCGAGCGCGAAGAAGAAGCACCGGCCGCAAGGCCGCAGGAGTCCGGAAAAAGTAGTATAGCGGAGACCAAGGATAATGAAGAGAAGAAAGAACCTTCAGTGACGAAGGATAAATCCCCAGAACCGGTCAAAATTTCAGAAGAGGCCGCCGGCGCAGAGGCGAAGCCAATTTCCCATTCTGCTGGCGTGGAAAAGCAGCAAGAAGAAGACACAGCAGCCACAACAGCTATGCCAGCAGAAGTTAATGAAGCAGAAAAAACTGGGGAATCTGACCAGACAAAAACACCTGGCGATCGCAAAGAGGAACCTGCAGGTGCAACCGATGACCTGGAAACAAAACCCCAAGCGCCGGCTGAGGAGGCTGAGAAGGAAGTGGTTCAAAAGGAACCGCCACCGCAACCAAACAACGATAATAGTGAGGAATCCCCTAAAGACACAATCGCTACTACGGAACCACCTCCAGACGATAATCACATAGAGGAGGGCGAAATAACTGATGTAAGTTGGTGAAATCTAAATTTCGTATGTTGGGGTAAGTTCGACTTCCCTTCGGTTAAATTCCATCATATCCGAAATGACAATAATGGAAATAACAATAATTTTTCTTTTGTAGAAGGACGATGAAGATGACGAGCCACTTAATGCAAAGGAAAGACCCACCCAAGTCAACACAAAAAGTTCATCGAAAGAAAATAACCGTACGCGCAGTCGCAGCCTGGATGACAAGCGTCGTCGGCAGAGATCTTCAAGCAGAAGTCGTTCACCGCGCAGCCGCCGTCGTCGTCGGTCGCAGAGCAGAACCAGCAGGACTCGCAGTCGCACAACCAGCCCCGCTCGCCGAAGGTCCTCTTCCTTGGAGCGCAGACGCCTGGAGCGACAAAGACGCCACGAGGAGCGGGACAAACGTGATAAGGAACGCGAGAGGGAACGCGAGAAGCGTCATCAAAAACGTGAAAGATCTCACAGCAAGCGCCGAGATGATTCGCGGGAGCGGCGAAGATCCAAGGAGCGCAAAAGGGACCGTTCAGGGTCCAGAGATCGGAAAAGAGACCGCTCTGGTTCCCCGACTCCATCCAAATCCGTCCATAATCCCCCTATAGCAAATGCTGATAATGAAACGGTGACCGAGCCGGCTGCTAAAATAACCGAGCGGCAACGGAAGACTGTTGATGTACTGACCTCTCGAACGGGAGGAGCCTACATCCCACCGGCGAAACTAAGGATGATGCAGGCAGAGATCACAGACAAAGCCTCGGCTGCTTACCAGCGTATTGCCTGGGAGGCTCTGAAGAAGTCCATCCACGGTTACATCAACAAGGTTAACGTGACCAACATAGCCATCATTACCAGGGAGCTTTTGAGGGAGAATATAGTGCGAGGAAGGGGATTGCTGTGCAGGAGCATAATTCAGGCGCAGGCTGCCTCGCCCACCTTTACGCATGTGTATGCCGCCCTGGTCTCCATTATAAACTCTAAATTCCCGAATATCGGGGAGCTGCTCCTCAAGCGTTTGGTGATTCAATTTCGCCGGGCTTTCCGGCGCAACGACAAACTAGTCTGCATGTCGGCCACCAGATTTATTGGTCATCTGGTTAACCAGCGCGTGGCCCATGAAATTCTGGCCCTTGAAATCCTGACCCTGCTGGTGGAGACGCCGACAGACGATTCTGTGGAGGTGGCCATTGCCTTTCTCAAGGAGTGCGGTATGAAGTTGACCGAGGTCTCGTCCAAGGGCATCGGGGCTATCTTCGAGATGCTGCGCAATATTCTGCATGAAGGTAAATTGGACAAGCGAGTTCAGTACATGATCGAGGTGCTGTTTCAAGTGCGCAAGGATGGCTTCAAGGACCATCCAGCTGTCGTGGAGGAGTTAGAGCTGGTGGAGGAAGACGATCAATTCACGCACCTCATGATGCTGGACGAAGCCACCGAAACGGAGGACATTTTAAGTAAATATTGCTATTGATATCTTATATATGTAAACGCCTCCTGATTGTTTCCTTTTTATGTCACAGATGTTTTTAAATTTGATGACAATTACGCCGAGAATGAGGAAAAGTACAAGGGCCTGAGCAACGAGATTTTGGGCAGCGACGACGGCAGTAGTTCCGGCTCAGGATCTGGCTCCGGTTCGGATAGCGATTCAGACGGAGAGTCCGGATCGGATGCGGAAAACAAACCCAAGGCAGATGCGGGCGATATTATTGATAATACTGAAACAAATCTGATTGCCCTGCGACGCACCATCTACTTGACTATCAATTCCAGTTTGGACTACGAGGAATGCGCGCATAAGCTGATGAAGATGCAACTGAAGCCTGGCCAGGAGGTGGAGCTTTGCCACATGTTCCTCGATTGTTGTGCGGAGCAGCGGACCTATGAAAAGTTTTACGGTCTGCTGGCCCAGCGCTTCTGCAACATCAACAAGATCTATGTGCCCCCGTTTGAGGAGATCTTCAAGGACACCTACCAAACCACCCACAGACTAGACACAAATCGCTTAAGAAATGTCAGCAAGTTCTTTGCCCATTTGCTCTTCACGGACGCTATAAGTTGGGACGTCCTGGAGTGTATTCAACTGAATGAAGATGACACCACATCGTCGAGCAGAATCTTCATAAAGATCCTCTTCCAGGAACTGGCTGAGTACATGGGTCTGGGCAAGCTGAACAACAAACTAAAAGAGGATGTTTTGATTGAGAGCCTGGCGGGTTTGTTTCCGAAAGACAATCCTAGGAATACACGCTTTTCCATTAATTTCTTTACGTCCATTGGTTTGGGCGGACTTACCGACGACCTAAGAATGTTCCTGAAGAATGCGCCCAAAGCTGTTCCAGCCATCAACGCCGAGATTCTGGCCAACAGCAAGGGAAATCCTTTCAGAGATGGTTCCGCACCAGCTGGCAATTCCCAGAAAGCCTCGTCTTCTTCGTCATCCTCCTCTTCAGACACCAGCAGTGAAAGCTCAAGCGAGGCAGATTCCAGCTCATCCAGTGAATCCTCGAGCTCCGATTCCAGCTCGGAGCCGCAGAGAAAAAAGAAACGAAAGGACAAGCGTAAGAAGAAATCGAAGAAGGGCAGTAAGGAAAAGGCTAAGAAGAGCAAGAACAAAAAGTCAGACAGGAAAAAAAAAGACGACGAGTTTGAGAAGAAAGCGAGGGCGGAGAAAGAGAGAGATCGAGAAAGGGAGAAGGAACGGGAAAGGGAGCGAGAAAAGCAACGCGATAGAGAACGTGAAATAGAAAAACAAAGGGAAAGGGAGCGTGAACGTGAAATGGAGAAACAGAGAGAAAAAGAACGGGAAAGGGAAAAGCAGAGGGAAAAAGAGCGTGAGAGAGAAAAGGAAAAGCTCCGGGAGAAAGAAAAGGAAAAGCGCGAAAAGGAGAAAAAGAAGGCTTCCAAACAGAAGTCGAAACACAAAAAGAAACGCCGTGAAAGCTCCAGCTCAAGCAGTAGCCAAAACAGCGAAAAGTCCTCATCTGAAGCCTCATCCTCAGATTCATCTAGCGACAACGACAGCAGCGGGGAACCCCAGGCCAAGATAAAGCGCCAAGAGGAAGTCCAAAGAAACAAGTTCCGAGGGAAGACCCGCGACAGTGAAGAATTTCATATTGAAGGACCTAATTCACGCGCCTCTGATCGCTATAAATCCTCCAATGGAAACGGCCACAGGAGGGATAATTCATCCTATGAAAGAACCCGGGACAATTCCTCTAACGATAGAGACAGACATCGAGAGAATGACAATTACGGCAGAGTTAAAAATCGGGAGAACTCGTCCCAAAGAAGGCGTGATAAATCACTTTCCTACGAGAAGCCACGAAGGAAAGAGAATTGGTCCTCCGACGAGCGACATGGTGAGAAGAGGAGCCGAGGTGAGAAGCGTGGAAATGAGCGTTCTTCCAAAGACGACCGTGAACGTGACAGGGAACGGAATTCGAAGAGACAACGGGATCGTGAACAAGAAAGGGAACGATCCCGGGACCGTTCAAGACGGGATCGCAGTTCGCACCGTTCCAAGGGACGTGCCTAATCCAAGGAGGTGACTGACAAGAACTTATGGCATTACAATATTTGTGTTAATTATTTAACATGTAAACTGTGTACAAAAAATCCCCACTAAGCTGATAAAACAAAAATAAATTGTGCGAAATCCAATTGCCGAATCATTTAATCTATATTTTCATGAAGTATTTGTATTATTTTAATAACAGTTATATATTTTTTATAAGTATTTAAGATAACAGATATGGATGCACAGTTATAAGATGTATCGGATGCAAATAAAAAACTATTAGAACATAGTTTTGGAAGCTTTGTGATTGAAAAAAAAATAGGTTTTGAACATTTAAATAAATTTTTATAATTATTGTCATTTGATATTTCCCTAAAATAAATAAACAAAATTTATTCTTCGGATATAAATACTATATAATTTAGGGTACACCTGTTGTGATTCGACACCCTCATGGACTTCCGTCGACAGTGCTGGTAAACGATTTCCGATTTTTCCTCAATCTGGCAGCCCTAAATAATATAAGACTCTTTTTCAAATATTTAATTTCCTTTTTTAAATAATTTTTAATTGATTAACAGATTTCTATAAAAGGTTTTTAAAAACTTTATTGTTTTTTGTGCCGAAGCTTTAAACACAACACAAGATTTTATTTAAGTTTAAATATTTGATTTAGTTTGAAATGCGTTCGTGCAACATGTCACAATATATTTGGGAAAAACCTTCATAAAAAGCTTTAGTAAATATATTTCTAAAACGCAATTGATCGACTTTGACCTAGAAATAGACCAAAAATATAAACACTTTGAACTATGTGCAAACAAAAACAGGTTCTTGTGGCGGCGCAAAATTTAAAAAGAACATGTAGGGTTTTTTTAATTTCACATCTTTTTTTGGCATCTCATTTCGAACAATACAAAATTCAAAATTTTGAGTTTAATTTCAAAGACAAGAAGCAGGTTTTCTTAGGTATTTTTCTGGACACTACAAGCTACTTGCAAATAATCGAAAACATCAAAAAAGAAATCCCAGAGAGTGCCAGAAATCCTCTCGCTTTTACGATTGTGGAGCTACCATTGGGGAGCTTTCGGACTTGGGGCCGATCAAAGGCGGCGAGTGTTAAGTATTGAGACTGAAACCGCTTTGAGCGCTGAAACCGTTAACACGACTGAGAATCGCGTCGCTTGTACTTTAATAATACAATAACACAATAATATTGACAACTATATTTAATACTAGTGACGTCGCAAGTAAAAAACAAAAGCAATTCGTTCAAGTGCTTTAACATTACCTCGTGCCATTGCTTACCCCATATTATAAGTGTCTGTCGTATGTGTATTTTTGTACTGTGCCAGTGTACCGGAATTAAAAAAAAAGATAAATATTGCGAAGAGCGGAGGATGTCCAACAACCTGCAAAAGGTGAGTCAAAGGCGTCAGGTTAAAAGTTTTCTCACACCCGAAGTTAATGCGACTTTTGCCTTTACATATGTACCATATATATATTTTCTGCCAACTTTTTTCCAACATCACACTAGCAACCTCTGTTTTAACGCCCTTTGAGCTTTTTTCGTATCCAGATCTGGGATTTTTCCAAACAAGTTAATCTTAAATATTGACAATTTAAGCAGAGAACAGAAAATTTTCTTTCCAGACTCCCTTGCTTTCTTTCGAAATCCTTCAAGGTTCATTGACTGTCTTATCACTAAATATGACTAAACTTTATATGACTATCTGTTTGTTTTTCCAAATTGCAGTATCAATAAAGGGCTCTTATCTTTGATTCGTCTCGCATTCCAGTTTTGCGATTTCTAGGGGATCCTAAAACTCCTTATAAAAGTGTTCTTATCGTCTTATCGCTACTCGTGGATCATTTTTTCGTATTTTGGCGCTATTGCCCTCCATTATATTCTGTTATCAAAATATAGACGTATGAGTATTTGTTTTTAAATTTTTTTTTTAACCGGTGATATTGTGACCGGATGGATTTCGCTACAATGTTGCGGTTAGCAAGTCATTGTTTAAACTCACGTGTCTTAGTCGCAGTTGCGCAGTTAAAACCTTAAATGAAATTAAGTTAATCACGCATTAGTATTGTTTTTAATGTCAGTTTTTCATTTCTGATATTATCGGAAATGGATTCTCATTTGGGAATTTTTCAGCGGTATTGTTCAGCGGTAATTCCCAAGCTTAAATTGGACTTTGCTTGCCTGACACTGAATGAATAATTTCGCCATACACGAGACAGTATTTTACACATGCGAATGGGTTATTAATCTCATTAACGCCCTAATATGATAATGGAAATGATTAAATTTGAATTACTAGTAAAATCGATTTTTTTTCTATTACATACACCCCGTTTTCATAGTTTTTTGTTGATTGATAAGGAGTTGAAAGTTCTTTCTAGAAACATGTAAACGTGTTCTTTCCTTATGATTTGTAAGAAACACCTGCTTAGGATTAATGTGGTATCTTGATTGTATGTAGCAGATAAGATTCCTAATGAAACTAAACAATTAAAACATCAACTCATTCATTCAACAACAAAGTACAAATGTAAATGTTGTTTATATTTTTGGGACATTTTTTGTTGCCAGGAAGCATGAAAATAACGTGTCGAGTAAAGTTTGCAAAATCTAATCAAAAAGCATTTGTTTTTTTTCGGTTATTTGGCTTATCACCAAAAAATGACCTATATAGTTGCTAATGGCATTAAAGCTTAAGCACTTTATAAACATTTGAGCAAATAAATCAAAACAAATTATGCAATATACGATTGTATATACGCATTATTAGATAAAATGATCTAGGATCCAAACGTCTGCAAAGATTTATTAAATTTATTGTCCTTAACTAGCCTCTTGATACACACAATTTATTGTAGATCGTTTTGGGCTGACTATTTGAAGGATTTTATATAATAGTTTGCTGATAACTACGCAACTATGTATGCTCAAGATAAGGCTCGAGAGGCCTATCAAAATCTTTTATTCTGCCTATTTTATTTACAATGGCCTTTGTTCCTTTTTGTTGGTACTTTCGCGATTTGCCAATTGGCATTTATTCTTTTATTCCGTAAGCGCGTGGCCAAGGAATTTGATTTATTTGGGTTTGAAATTACTACATAATTACTATAATTAGGATTGCAAATTTGGCCTCATTAGTTAATCGTTATTATTTGCTTCAGGGCTGTGCAAACTAAGTTACACTTACTTGGAAAATAATGGAAATGAAAATAAAATGTAACAAAGAGATTTTGTCCACACATATGGCAATCATAACTAACCGGACGTGATAAGAGTTTGGGTTTCGAGCGTTTTTGTAATGGAAGATTTCCATGTAGGCGATGCTTGCGTGGAAAATTCCATGGATTAGGTATGGGCATTTGTTGACAAAATTTTACAAATGCAAAGCTAAAAATAGTCAATGTAAATTCTATTTTAGTCAAGCAGGGTCATCGAACGATTCTCAATCGTTTCTTAGACGAAAATGCGAATTAAACCGAAGTAATTAAATGCACTTGACCATGTCTACCCCACCTGAGTTTCGATAATTATTGCCAAAGATTAGTGACAAGTGCGTAGTTAAATATGTGGTATTAATCTTATTTCTTAAACGCCTGCGAAAGCGTGTTGGCCAAGAATTACAGGCCATTGTAGCAGGTGTCCCAACCCTTCAGCCGAAACCGTTTCTCACTATTTTTACCTGTCGCCACCAAATGATTCTCTTCCACCGGCGAAACATCTGTTGTAAATCCCATCAAAAAATCTTTTTTTAAATCCTACCTACAAGACCGAAAGGTGAGAATCGTAGAAACCTTCTCGACCTTTTGTGGGGGTGGCGCCCCTAGTTGCCTGTTTTGGCCAAAAGACATTTATAGAGAGAGAGAGCGAGAGAGAGAGAGTGGGCGAGCGTTGCCGGGTCGTACCAGGAGAGAGTAAAGAAAGTGGACCACCCCTTGGGCCGCATCGGCCTTGCGAAGATGAGTCAGTCTGCTTTTGACCGACCAGCTGCGAACAACTAATTAAATTGAAAGACTTTTCTCGTCGAGTGCCTTCGATAAAATAAAAAACATTTATATAATAAAATTTACAAATATTATTCAGCATTCGTATACAGTATTTGGATATTTTGAAACAATAATCATAGTATGAGACAGCGCAATCTTAAGAATGATAAATCCCTGAAACGCCACCGCCAACAGCAGGATATAGAAGGGAATTGTTGTTTAACTAAACGTTGTAACTATGATAATATCTGGCAGCATTTTAATCGCAATGTAAGCCTAATACTTTATTATTATACCATTGCCTTAAAAAATGTGTTTAATTCTCGAAATTGCGAAATTTTGCCATTAAATTCGTTAGACATTCAATCAATATGTTTTGGTTCTGCCCGTCTGCACCTCTAATTGCATTTGCATTTCCCTACCTGCAATGTTTTTGTTATTTTTAGTAGCCACGGAGCCCCAGGGCCAATTGTTTTGTCGATTCACTAGCACGCAATCTACCTTTATCGCTCTTTCTCTATTTATACGTATATGTACCTTTAATAAGTATATATGTATTTCTCTTTCCTTCCCTTGATTTCTCTTTGGTACTTAACGCCCACCCACCCATTTTCTTTCTCTCTGTTTGGCAGGCCACCCTCGAGGAAATTCGCCATGCGGCTTCGCGCATTTGCCGGGACCACTTGCATGGCCGCTGGAAGGAAGTGAGTGCCGAGGATTTGATTGTGAAACGAATCAGGTAAATATATAATACTGAGAGGTTATAGTTGTTGCCTTAATAATAATAATAATAATAGTAATTCCAATACTAACGACACGCAAATATTAATACTATTTACATGAAATATATTTCATCAAATAAATCTTTTATCCTTTTCTGTATTCTAGTGGCGGATTATCAAATTTTCTCTATTATATAAGTCTGCCCGAGTTGACCGAGGATGAGGTGGAGGAGGAACAACAATTGTTGCTACAAAAGCAGCAACAGAGCCAGGGAAGTGTCAACGGCAAAGACGTCATAGCCACGGGAACGTTATCCCATAACAGCCCAGTTTATGCACGCGACGATGGGGCGGAGACCAAAGCAGTGGGCGTTACGTCGGTGTCCACCGAATTGCCTCAAACCGATGATGATGACGACGCAGCAACGAGCGACAAACAGGCCCCAAAACGTCAGAGATTCGATAGCGATAGCGTTGACTCGAACTATTTGAAACGATTGCACACGCCCAAGCAGGAACCCCGTGAGGTAGGTCCTCAATCTTATATAACACCACCCACATTCTATAATTTAATCACTTTGATTTATGTTACAGGTCCTGCTGCGCATCTATGGACAGACCCACGGCGATCACGCGCTGGAGAGCATGATCACCGAGTCGGTGGTGTTCGCCCTGCTCAGTGAGCGCAACTTTGGACCCAAGTTGTACGGAATCTTTCCGGGTGGACGCATCGAACAGTATATTCCAGTAAGTCTTAGAAATATTTTCTATATATACTCATAATTCTAAGGAAAACTTCTTATCGGCGTAGGCACGTTCATTGACCTGCGCGGAACTGGGTGAGCAGCGGATGATGATGAAGGTGGCCGAGAAAATGGGCGATATCCACAGCTTGAACATACCCATGTCGAAGGAACCAGACTGGATTTGGACCTGCATGCAGCGCTGGGTCTCCAGTTTCGACAGCATCATAAAGGGCAAATCAAAATTGAAAAACTCGGAAGTGCTTAAGAAACAAATAGAACTGCTGAGCACCTTTCACTACGAGGAGGAGATTGCCTGGATGAAATCGGTGATTGAATCCGGTGACTATCCTGTGGTCTTCTGCCACAATGACTTGCAGGAGGGCAACATATTGTTGCGTCAGTTTCCCTCTGGCCAGAAGGAGCGCACTCCAAGGGTGTCTATCAGTAGCTTGAGGTGTGTCTCAAATATTCCAAATAAAATTATGAAATTTAATGTTTTAATTGAATTTTAGATCAAATTTCGACGAGACTCTGGGCGATAGTCTGGACGGCAACAGCAACAGCAACATCTCCGAGCCGGAGCCAAAGTAAGTTGGGTTTATACCCGATATAGCTAACCCGATATTTTGTTGAGGCCTGCTAACCAGCAACCACTTGCCATTGGCTCCCTCCCATAATTTTAAGCCCTGCTCGCCAGACCCATATATATAACTACCTACAATTTTAGATGGCCCCAATTTGCTGCGGTCGTGGCTTGAGTTAAAAAATTGTTGAGCGCTGGTCAAATACATTAAAATCTTGGCCAAATGCTAAACAAAATACAGGTTATCCATTCCATTCGGCATATTTGAAATACTCGAAATGTTAATGTTATGTTTTTTTTTGAAAATCTACGAATTATATAGCGGGTTGCGTACCATTTCGCCGCCACCCTGCCCGGAGTTGGACACCACGGATGATTCGGCACTGGACGCCAGCTTCACCATAGAAAATGAGCCGGATCTCATTATCATCGACTTTGAGTATTGTGCATACAACTACCGTGGCTACGATCTGGCTAATCACTTCATCGAGTGGACCTTCGACTACACCAATCCCCAGTACCCGTACTTCCATCACAACCCCAGCAACTGTGCGACTGTTCAGCAGCGTCGTGACTTCATCGTCAATTATTTGAAGACTTTCCACAGCGACGAGAACTACAGTCCCACGGTCCAGGAGCTGGACAAGGTGGATAACGAGATCCAGTTCTTTACAATGCTGTCGCATCTGTTCTGGAGTCTCTGGTCGGTTATCAATGTAACTTCGGCCATTGAGTTTGGTTACTGGGTGAGTGTTTCCCCAAATCACTTAGCTGATTAGTTTTTTAATCGAAAATTTGATTCATTTCAGGAATATGGCATTACTCGAATTTTGGAATATCAAAAGCTCAAGGCCAAGTACCTATCCAAATGAGAGTGCGGGAATGGGCGAAAATGAATCGAGGATCAAATACCATCAATCATCACTTAATTCGAATCATCAGCGTACTTAAGTGGCCTTAATCATTAAAGTCCTTGTGCTCCCCGCCCATCAATCCTCATCCTCGTCTTGGAGTTAGTCCGAACTGTAGTTCTTTTCTAGTTGGTTAACAACGACAGGGTAATCACACTACTTCAATACGCCGCGTGGAAAATGGGAAAAGACTAACTTATTTTTGTATAGAACAATTAGTTACTTAGAATTGATAAAGCTGAAAGGAAACGTGAGTTAGCCGACTTTTGCTGTGATTATTGCGTGAGAAAGATGACAGGTAAAACTGGTAAAAAATTACAGTTCATTGCTTCAATTGTTGCTCGTGTTGCGGACATGGAACTCCCAACATCCTTGATCGATAGTATTACACAGGCAGCACCAAGCACTTACCCCAAAAAATATTATAATCTACGCAGGATCATGTTAAACCAAACTGTACTATTCTCCTTCCCATCCATTTCGAATTTATTGAATGTTCGAATTTGTTTAGTTTTCCAATCCTACAAATTACTTTCGCATCTAAGTATTACTTTGCATTCACGGGTCACGGGTCTAGGCAATTCGTTATTTCTTCTATACGCAGGAAAATCTTAGTTAAATTTTTGGAAATGCTTTTTTAAATGATCAAACGCGAAAATGTAGCAAACCTGAAATCGACAACAACCAACAAAAATGTGTTTTTTATGTACCTACTACCTATCCCAAATTCCTTAATAGATCTTAGTAGTATGTTTTTTTAGAATGTAACTATATTTTGCGTATATATATTTTAAATAAATAAATGAATAAATAAATATTAATGAGAAACTATAATTTAATTTTTTGACAAATTAAAATTTATAATCAGATTATTTTAGATAAACATTTCAACATTTAAAACGAAGCAACCTTATCCACATGTCTATGAGTTTGGCTAATTACTGGTTCACAAATTGCGTCTCCCAGAAGCCAATAATTATAGAAAGCTGGACCTGCATTGGATGGGGCCAATCAGCTGCCAAGGGGCAGAATGCCATCTGCCTAATTTTGACATTAATTCAAAACACAATGAACTGAAGGGATGCAATGTGAACGGAACTAACCAACCGACAATGGCACGCATCTTTAATTAATGAAACAGCAGCAGCAGGGGGACTATTTAAACGCCTGACTGGCTGGAGGTCCTTTCTATCCTTTCTCCTGTCCCTAGACTCCAGCCTCCATCTGATTACTTGTCCCCAGCATGTCGGTGTCTTGGCTTGTGGTCATACATATTGCTCTTGAAAACATTCGCAGCTAAGATGGCTTTGTCCTTTATGTAATGTAATGCAATGTACGCCTCGATGGGCAAAAGTGGAGTGGAGTGACCTGGGCGGGTGTGGCAAGGGAGAAATAAGGATACTGGTCCTGCCAGGGACGGCTATTGTTTAAATACGACGGCAAACACTGTGTTTGCACTTGGGAATGCAAAAGAGGAATTGGTTTTTGGGATTGCATCACCCTTTATCCTTCGATGTCCTGGGCAAGTTACGTGATGACTGCCAGACGGTGACCATAACCAAGTAAATGATGATGTTTCTCTGTGCTCCTCTCACAGGTACTTTGTTGTCACAAATTAAGTCCCTGACCACAATCTGGGAAATCTCGGAACCCAATTAATTGGCAGATTTCTTGATTGATTGGTGTTTGGAAAATAATAGTCATGGTATCAATATAATGTAACTTATTTCTTTTTCTAACTCATATAAACATTTAAAATAAACATGAAAATAATATAGAAATCTAAATGGATGCCTCACAAATAAAATACATTTGTGAGTTGCACGAAACATCGTTCATGGTTCTATTATTAAGGATAACGCAGTTCTCTGTATGCCAGTTATTCGGCTCATCTTTCCGCCAGTTGAAGAATGTTCCATTCGATCCTGTGGTACTCGAAACAAAATCCCCTTCCTTGACTTCGTCGGTGAGATCTATATAATATGAGTTTTGCTTGTGGAGCTTTTCACTGATTAGATCCACTTCCTGAAGGCTCCTTAGATTAGCCAAATGACCACCCAATTGGTGGCATTCATGGAGAGAGCTAAGCCACGTCATCTTTTCTTCTCCGATGTAGTAGTACTTGTGGCCAATTTTTGTAAATAGTCGTAGTATATAGGTATACTCCTTTTCCTTACGAAGTAACTTTGCTTCGTCATATTTCTCTGGCTCGAGTTCAAAATAGAGATGAGATGTTGGCGGAGCCTCGCAAATAAATAACTTGCTTTCAAAACAATTGCCTCTTCTCATTGAAGATCGGCGAAGGACAATGCAATCCCAATGTTCAGGCTTTTCTCCGTTAATTGGTTCATACCAAAGCAGAAAACTTGCCTCTAAGCCGGTGGTTATAGACAGATACTTTTTCTTTTCTACTTGATCACTAATATCAATGAAATATTCCGAGTCGTAGTCCAGTTCTTTGCTTATGACATCGAGTTCCTTTTTGTTTTTAATGCTTATAAGATGACTGCCGAGTTGGGTGCATCGGAACAAAGCGCCAAGCCATGTTTGGGTATTAGTCTTTTCTATATAGTAGTACTTTGATCCGATCTTTTTAAACTTCCTCTCAAAATTTTTGTTCTCCGTGTTAGAAAGTTTTAAGGACTTGTTTTCAATTGCGACCGATGACTTTTCCTGAAGAAGGGCCAACTAATTTTCATGAACGTCCAGTTTTGATTTCAAACTGGAGATTTTCTCCATAATATTGGGTGGGCTGGTTGCTTCACAATCCTCCACGCGATTTTGCAGGATTTGGAGGTAGGACAAGCAGGGCTTTAGTACGCTAAAACAATATCCTCCGCACTCTGATTCCATCTCAACATCATTCTCCTGTGGGACATGACACATTTTAAATTAACTTAATAATGTTTATTTAGTAAAATATACCACACAATCGGAACTGGATTTTCGCAGGACTATTAATAGAACAAAAATTACAAAAGAACCCCGCATTTTTGTGACTTGATTGACCGCCTCACAAAACTGATGTGAACGCCGACTGACTTCATTAAATTATATATAATATTTTTTAGCAACTAATCACACCAGTGGAAGCTTTAATACAAATCTTATCAATATAGAAATTCTGTTGAAAAAAGAAATCTTTAACCTCAGTTTTCTTATCATTTATTGAATGATGGCTTCATTTTTATCTTAGCTATTAAATCCTGCTTAAAAAAAAGTCCTTAAAAAGAAAACATGACATCTTTTTATCTTAAAAGCCAAGCTTGAAAAGGCCAAAGGCCGTGGTTTCAAGCGACCATGTTGAGAAACATTATTCCCCTTCAACTTCCAAGCCTTCCTTTGTTGAAACCTACCACTCTGGTGAAACCTACCACCATTCCGTTGCCCCCTCCTTCGCGTTTGAGTGAAATTTGTTCTTGCGATGTTGCGAGTGTGGTGAAGTATTTTGTTGGCCTTTTCCCCTTCAAGTTGTAAGCCGCTTTCCCAACATAGGTTGCCGGTATTTGGCCAAGAGAGCTACAACCAATCACTTGATATCCAAAATATGTTCAAAATACTTCAACACAAAGGTGTAATATAAAAAATGTACTATTTTATTTATGTTTAAGCTTATGTTGCTTTAATACTTAAGTTTTTGATCCTGAAAACTATCCAAAAACTAGATTGGAGCTTATACTTTGAGAGATAAGACCATTAGAGAATATTATCCAACTTCTTAACAGACAAAGTCGATTTCTTGGCTCCGTAAAAGTGTTTTATTTTCATTTTTAATGCGCTTAAAGATTTTGAATAACTACCAACGTTGGGGGCCGAGTGAGCGATAAAAATATTAACGCTTTCTCCTCTGAATACATTCAAATAAACTTTTGTAAATATTTTGCGCATTTATTCGATGTATTTCCTCATGTTAGGCTCATTAAAGTCGAAAAGAAAAGGTGTTCATAAAGGCCACAATTGAAATAGAAATATATTTTTGAATCCCATGGAGAGTTGTTTTAGTTCATATTTAAAAATTGTAGTATTCCCTTGACAATGACAACCTGCGGCAAGTGAAAATAACAAAAATTATTCACAAAATCAGAATTAATATAAACTTAATTAGTTTGACCTAGTTGTTTCATCATTAAGTGTTTATTGTTTTTCAAAGTGTCATAAAATTATTTCTTCTTGAATTTCTTTTGGTTTTACGCCCAAAATGAATATGAATTTTAATCGTTTAGAATACAAAGAATATTTAGGAAAACATTTAAGTTATTTTTTTTGTTTTTAAATTCAAAGACTTTAGATAAATATACATAATTTGTTTGTATTTTCTGCATAATTAGCTTCAAGGGAGACTGGCATTTCGTCTGTAATATTTATATAATTTCAGCGAAACTTTTTATTCACGCTTGAAGGTTCCAGCTTTGGGCCCGGCATTGCAATTCAATTTCATGGATCCCTGCGCTGGACAATCTGCCCACTGTGCGAGTGGTAAATAGTTGACTGAATTGTATTCCACCCACAATCAGATGCATCCGGATTCCCGACACAGGAGGGGTCAGTCCTGGACCCATACACATGTCCGTATGCATCCATACCGTACAGTCAGCAAATGAATGAACTGGAGCGTCGATAGCCTCTGTTTGGTGGACCAGGGACTGGGGATCCGTAACCGGCATGTAAGTTCTTCGAAACATAATGAAAACTTTTCGATCGAATGCACACTTGCCCCGCCTGCTGCCTACCACCAACCGGCCAGCGTTAACTGTTTGTTATTGCCACTAAAGTTGTTCCAAATGGTTTCAGGATGTGCGACGACAAATGGAGCAGCAACAGAAACTATAATCAAGCAAGTGTTTAAAGCTAACATAGTTAAAGTTGTTTAAAATTATAATGTGGAAAATGTTTAAACAATTTTGATAAAAAGAAATGATAATCATAATAATTATATCCATTTTGTATTCAGCTAAGAATGATGATTGGCCAGAAACCATTAAATACTCAATCATTATAATATGCATAAGAAAGCATTTTCTGATAATAACCAAACACTTCAAGTCAACACGTTTCGGTATGGTTCTGAAGCCCAAGGACCCCCCAGCTTTGGATGGGCAAGCACTTTTCCCTTATCACCTCTAAAGATAACCTTAAGGCCCAATGGGTGAAAATGATTATCCCAATTTGTAAGCAATTATCCCATTTTTAATCAAGCTCCGAATTGTTTGGCCAGACAATTAAAATTTAGATATGCATGCACGAGTTGGCCCAAAGAGGTCATTTGTAGGGTTCATTCGGTCGGGTGAAACCGGTTTGGACAGCTCGTCCCAAGGAAAAAATTGAACGGTGTTTGAGAATTACTTTTTCCTTTGGTCTGCATATTAAATGAATTGAAAACCTAAAGCCCGCAAGCCAATGAAATTTGACTAATTGCCCAAAGTCGGGGATTTTCTTGTTTTCACTTCTGTCCAAATTGCATCTCACTTCTCCAGAGGGAAAGGTGGGGGGGAGGAATTCCCTAAAATCGGTTCATATGCAGACAGATACAAGGAAAGTGCATTAAGCCTCATTCGCAGACCCAAAAGTCCATGTTAAATGGAAATCATTCAACCAGTATGCTTTAGATCGCTTAGTGTGACGTAATTAAGATTAAGAAAAGGTTAAACAATAATTTATTTGTTTATATTTATGGTTTTCTTTTTGTTTATTAATAGAGGAATTCCTGGAAAATCATGTTATTCTCGAGAATGTCAAAAATTTACGCCTGTATTGCCTTGGACTTTAACATTATCTTTAGTGCTCCAACAATTTGTCTCAATTCGCGACCAAAACATTCCCACAATCAAAAAAATCAATCTCAATTTTTCGGGGAAAAAAACAAAGCTAGCTTTGGGAACATGTTTTCTGCTTTACGACCAATGGCGGCTGTAATCAAATATAATTTTTAACTATTTACGAGTACATTGCCGCACATTTCCCACATAAATTATTGACAATAATGCCCGGCACGGGGCATGGCCTAATGCAAAAACACAAAGTAGGAGGACCCCACTGCCAATCGCGGGGAGGGGGGAACGAACTAGGCTAAGAAAAACTGGAATAAATAATACGAGGCCCATAAGCGAAATGAAAGAGTCCCCTCCCAATGTGTCCGCACCGCCCACAATAATTGAGTGATCATAAATATGTGAACATCGGCTTTTCCAAACAAACCCTGGTCGCCCCCATTTGCCATGGCAGCCAAAGGGAAAAGATTAGCTCCGGCCTGATGGGGGACTTTGCAGACAGCTCTCCATACAAATGAGGGCTTGACTAATCCCAGATATTAATGGGTGTAACCTCTAACACAAAGCCAGCGCCTGGCCAATGAATATTTCAAGCCCCAAGATGGCAGGACACTTTTCTTGTAGTTTTTATAGCCTGTGGGACTTGAGTTGCCAGCCTTTGCTTTGCTTTATTAAATAAAGTGCAATAACTTAAATATAAGGGAGTTAGAGAGCCTATTAATTAAAATATATATATGTTCGAAATTAGTTTGCCAATTATGAATGGAATAAATATTCGTTAAAAAACCACAAGTGACCCAATCAATCCATCGGGAATGCGTGAAGCGTCTTCAATCTCGGCTCAACTAATTTCCTAATCAATTAAATATTCCAATTTCAATGGCCAAAGTCGGGATGAATGAATGAATTGAATGAGGAAGGACAAAGGGAGGAGCCGAGTGAAACCAGGAGGTATACTCTGCATCCTTTTGTGATTGCGTAATTACATCTAATGAATTCAGCGAAACGAAATTGAAAGACCATTGCAGAAATTTCTAAGGAAACTCTTCTCTGTTGCCCACTGCCCCATTTTACATCCTTTTTCGCTGCAATCTAGGCTTTTGTCCGTCTCGTTTTCCATTTCCCATTTATCCAGGACTATGCAAATTTAAGCTAGGACATTTTTTTGCTTGCTATATCCTGTGTGTGTTTATGTACGAGGTCACACAAAGCCAATTAAACACTTTGGGCTATCGATTTTACATTGTCCTTAGATCCTGCCATGAACTGCTCCGCATCCTGGAGAGCCTTTTCTCCGGCGTTGCAAGTGTTTTAAGCACATTTTGGGTAATTGACATTTTGACATCAATTACCGCACTTTTAGGACGAACAACTTGTTGTTGTTTGCCGACTAAAGTTGAGTGTCCTTACAGCCAGGAGTGAGATGGAGAGATCCACTTGCATAGTCAAGCCTTTGAAAGGGCTCGAGGGTTTGGGAACAGGTGTCGTTGCTTAAATGCTTAGAAATCCAAAGGACTTCCTGCTAAAATGAATGGCACGGGGAAGAGTTTAGGATTTCCAAATAAATCCTTTATCCACACGGCATGTAACTTTTGATGCATATCGAAGCAGAATGTCTTCTTAATTCATAAAATCTAATCCTTTTTCGAATGGGATGAAAATTATTTACATTATTGGCAATTAGGGGACCTAAAATTATCAATTCTGACCAAGAGCCTAACGTAAAATTGTGGTAAGAGTCTTTGGACCAAAATTAGTAGATTTTAGTCACCTTTTTGCACATAATTTCTATATTTTTGATCCGATATGAAAACGGAATAGCATTTATGAAACAGGGCTTTGATCCCCGTCGATCTGCATAAAAAGTTTTTGAAAGTGGAAAAAAAAATATTTTTTCGATTTTTTGCAATTTAGGTAAGGGGTACCATCATAAAAATTTTCAAAAATCGAAAAAATATTTTTTGTTCTACTTTTAAAATATTTTGATGCAGATTAACGCAGATTGATTTCCTGATTATTAAATGATATTCTTTTTTACAATCGGATAAAAATAAGATAAATTATTGGCAAAAAGGTGACTAAAATCTGCACATTTTGGCCAAAAGACACTCACCACGACTTTAACTTGTTTAGCGATTGTTTTTCCTCAAAAAATTCCATAGCTTGATTAGAAATAAAAAGAATTTGATAACATTTACAAACAGATTTTAAAATTGCTTGTTTTGGAAATAAATACTTTTCCCAACGAGAAAAAAAATGTAGCTTTAAAATGCATCTAATCAAGCTTTCAGATAAAATATCTTTTTGGCCCTCATTCAGTTGCCAGTGGCCCGGCGTCAAAGTGGCGCCTCCTGATGTTGCAGCTATATATTCGCATATATATGTAGCTCCTTTGGCTACCAGATATCTGAGCTGTCAGTGCGAACTCAATGGCAGCCAGACTGTCAGGCTGCCAAAATACAAAAGGGGGCCAAAAGCAGCCAAACATATATTGAAATCGCAGCTTCCTCAGAAGGCAACGCCTCGCAGCACCAACTACAAATTCGCTAAAAAATGGAAGGAAATGTCATTGAATTTTTACACCAGCAAAGCAGGGCAGAGAGGAACACATCTGAGAATGCGCCAAATAATAAAATAAAGACAAGAATTCCATGCCCTTTGCTTTTCCCTCTTGTTTGGCTCAGTTTGTAAGCATTTTCAAGTCATTTTCGTAATGGAATGACTTTTGAATACTTGAAGAGCTCTTCCGCTTGCATGGCCCATCCTCCGCAACTAACTTGCAACTTCTCACATGGTGCAGATTTCGTAGCAAGTTGCAACTTCAACGCGGCCTGCATCTTCAAGGGAGTTGGGAAACTCTCTATCGCGGCTTTGAAATTTTCATGAACTGTGTCGACAATTTGTTTTTCCTTTTTCCAACTTTTATTTATTTTTTTTTCCTAGTGTTTTCTTTGATTTTTCACCAGAGCCTGTCACTTTTGTTTGCTTAGAAAGTCAGCTTTAATGCATGTCTGTGCGTTGCCTTTAGTTTTGGTTGAAAATTCGAAACATTGCATTAAATTGTCAACCAATTGTGGCCAATAAAAACAACAATCAACTGTCAACCCAAACGAGAAGGAGAATATTATATAAATAAAATTCTCATCATATTTTTATAACCACGTAGACATAAAGATTCCTATCGCCACACTTCTGGGCAAACACGGCAAGAGGTCATGGCTTTCCATGGTCATTTCTTAGCCCTGTTAGTCCTGCCACTCCTGCCGCCTGTAATCTTTTGTTATTTTTTTTTCGTTGTTGGTTTTGGTTTTGTTTGTTATGTGACCAATAAAGTAGGCGGCGGTTGGCCCTCCGGCGATGGCTGGCCAAATAAAAACTCAGCCACATCGTATCAGATTGGCCCAAAATGGGGGGCGTGACCATAAGGAGGTGAGGGGGAGGGAAGGAATGGGAAGGAGCGGAACGAAATTGGTACGTAAACCCTGGTATAAGCCAAATGTGCAATAAAAGGATTTGTGTGAGAAATTGCATGAGCACGCATTTTAAATCCACATTAAGTATGTATGACCATAGTGGGAATACAGGACCAAAAAAAAAAAAGGAAACGAAGGAACTCAACCCAAGCCGGTGGAATAAAAAAGTGACCACAAAATAAATAAATATGAAAATAAATATGTATGAAAAGCAGTGAAGAGCGTGTTGAACATTGCAGTTTTTTTTAAGGGGAAGGCATTGCAATATAAATAAATGAATATTTAAAAAATTAAATACACCTTTAATTGAATATTTTTGTTACCAAGTACCAAGCTCTTTGCCTAATGGATTACCATTTAAGTAAAGTCTTTGCCAAACCATTCATTATTGGTAATTTCAATGAACAAAACCAACCATCTCCAGAGATAATATTCTTCAAGTCAAAGGTTAACTGGGCCAACAGCAATTATGAGCTCTTTGGCCAGAGGCTTCATCTTGCAGAAGATTTGGTTTGGTGCCTCCACTCCCAGTAGAATGCCATTCATGCAGACAAGTCTGTCTTCGTGTGTGTCTTACCAATAAATCACGACTGGCTTGGGCCTTCTTTGTTTTGGCCTTAACGCCTTTTTTCAGCGACGTCCAAGGCATTCGATCTGCAATCAGCGAGTGGTTGTGGCTGACAAGGTCCATTAAATTAAAATAAATTAATGAAAGATCGAAATTACATTTTATTTAGCTGTAGACCATTTAAATGGATGCCTCACAGATGTAAAAGTTCCTGCTGCCGCACCAAACGTCCTTCATGTAACCATCTAGGATGCTAACACAATACTCCATGTTGTCCTTGTGATTGGGCTCGCCAGGTGCCCAGTTGAAAAAAGTGGCCTTCAAGCCTGTTGTTACCGAAGCATATCCTTCCTCTCCGAACTGGTCACTCATGTCGATGTGGTATTCAGAGTCAGCATCCAGTTCTCCTGTGATTAAAACAAACTCCTTTTGGCTTTTGGGAAAGGCTAAATGGCCACCCAATCTCTGGCAGCTAGCTAACGCCTCAAGCCAGGATTCCCTGGACTTACTTTCAATATGATAGTACTTGGCGCCCAGTTTTTTAAACTTTTTCAAAACATTTCGTTTGTGTAGCCTCTTTGCCTCGTCGTACTTGTTTCTATCGAATTCTGAATATAGCTCGGATAGGGAAGAGGCCTCGCAAATGAATAATTTCGAGTCGTAGCAGGACCCCATCTTCATGAGACCCGATCCTCCATTGGCCCCTATGGCAACGCAATCCTCCATAAAGTCCCTGAGATCGTTCTGTCCCTTGTTCCAGGGCATAAAGGCTGGCTTGAAGCCTGTAGTTATGGATATAGAATCACCTTCGTTTAACTGATAGCTCACATCGCTAAAGTATTCCTCCTCAGGGTCTAATTCCTTGCTTATGTCATCCAGCTCCTGCCGACTTTGAAGACTTATTAGATGGCCACCCAATCGGTTGCATTGGAGCAAAGCACCAATCCAATATTGGGGATTCTCCTTTTCAATATAATAGAACTTTGAGCCAATTTTTCTAAAGTTATTCAACTTTGTTCCTAAAGAAGAGGGGGCATCTAATAAATCTTCTGGCAGAATGGTGATTTGATTTTCATTTCTATATACCTGAGTTTGATAAAAATAAACATTAATGGAAGGATTTTAATATAGAATTCACACACCACACACAGATACAGGACGTATAAGCCAAAGGACACAGAAAACGCAAGAGTAATCATTATTATATTGAAACTTTTTATTCAAATCTCTAGATTTCGCGACCTACAAAACTCGACTGAATTATAGACGAATTTTGGGCCCGCCTTTCCAAAACGTTGCTTATCAGGCTTGACTCTTGACCTTGGTAGGAAGTTCAGATTGTCTAAGAGCTAGTGGTCCAAGTTTACAGTAGGAACCATTTATGATGGATAAATGCCATTAACTTTATTAACTACATTTTTGAAACCTAAAGAGAAGCTTCGCAAATAAAGTGATTTTCTTCTAAGCTGGAAACATGTTTCATGGTAGTATAAGAGTCATCAGTGTCCATGACGGCAACATCGCCATATATTTCAGGTTCTCCTTCTCCCCATGATGTAAACTGATAATTGAGGCCCGATGCTATGGATAGGAACTCGCCTTTGTTTAGTTCATCGTTAAGGTCGATGAAGTATTTGGCATTACTGTCGAGGGCAGCTGCGATTTTCACGAATTCATCGCGGTCTTGTGGAGCGGCCAAATGGCCACCCAACTCCCGACATCTATGGAGGGCTCTGAGCCAAGGTTTGTCTTCGTCACTGGCAATGTAGTAGTACTTGTTGCCCAGTTTCTTAAACTTTTGTTCAATCATTTGCTTCTGCTCAGCGGTTTTTTCTGGATACAGCTCGCAAATATACGCATGATTGGAATTACACAGGACATGGGTCATCTCAGCCCGAGTATTTATGGCGCCACACACCTTGAACCCACTCCAGCTGTCGTCCAGCTTCGCGTGCCTGAAACTAGGTGGTAGTCCTGTCGTTGCCGATCGAAATTCATCGTAGATTAATTGATCATTCAAGTCGATGAAGTAATCAACGTTTGGCTTTAGTAATTTGCTGATACTATCCAGTTCCTCTTGATTTTTAATACTTGCCAGATGGCCTCCCATTCGGTTGCACTGGTACAAGGCCCCGAGCCAATACTGGGCGCTATCCTTATCCTCTTCAATGTAGTAGCACTTGGAGCCAATTTGCTTAAAATGACCCACACATGTCTGTGCGCTTGACTGGTGACTAAGAAGCGTCACTTTACTTGAACGAATTATTTGTGAAATCTACAAACCGATCTTTGGGTCCACAGATATGTCCCCACGGACGTTGACAATATAGCAGCAATTAATATTATAATTCCGAATCCCATCTTGGTTACTGGACTATGTGCCACATAAAACTTGACTGAATGGATGCTGATCTTCGAAATCCCAAGTAACTTTATGATCCCCTCAAAGTTTCTTATCAGCCCCCGAAAATGCGTGATTTCTTGACCTCGGTGGGAAAGTCAGATTGTCTGACAGCTCGTGCCATTAATTCACAGTGAAAACCATTTATGATGAATCTAAGGATTGCTAAAGATAAAAATTTAGTAGAAAGCTGCCCAGAAATTGTCAAAGTCCTTACGTTATTAAGTTAATAAGTTTGTTTCCAGTTAATCCTTTCGTACCTCACCACCATCTTGAATATCTCTTTCTATAAATAATTATTGCAATCTTAAGTCCATGTTGATTGGAGGTAAGTCTCATAAAACTAGACTGATTTGGAGATGATTTAGAATTTTCCATGAAATCTGGTTTTCTAGTGATTGTCTAAGGTGCCGGGTCCTTAAAAACTCCTATCTGTTTGTCGCTTGAATGTCCAAAATATTATGTTGACCTCACAGATAATAAAAAACGCGAATTCTAAAGAAATTTGTATTACAAGCTCATGAAAATAATCAGGTTCAAAAGGCCACATGTGCGACTTTGATTGTTTATAGATTATTTAAATAAAATGAAAAAACTCGTTAAATTAACACATTTACTTTCATGGAGCTAGGATTGGTCTTGGTTTTAAATGGAAGCCAGGGGAAAGTCGGAGACTCTGGCTTTGGTTTATTGGCAGGGTGACAGACCAAGACTGTCAGGAGCATAAATCCTAGTTGAAAACTTGGCACTCCTGCACTACGACTCGTTCCCCGGCAATCATTCATTGCGTCAATCAAGGTGGCAGCCAGGCAGTCAGGCAACCTCAACCGTTTCGCTTCAACTGCACTCTAGCATTTCAATTTAAATTAAAACTTTGCTGGAACTTTAAACACAGCTTACGCAGATCTCCTTCCGCTTTCAATTCGACTTGAATACTTTTATTTTTTTCTCGTATGCAATTCCAATTGCAATTCCCATGAGGCTGCATGTACCGGCACTTACCAGAGTTCCAGAACTCGGCTAACAAAAAAAAAAACAAAAACTAAAAATCCAACGCCTGGTTGGCCACCGAAGAAGGCGTAAGTAAGTTGTAAACTTTCCACTCCATCCATCCCATGTGGAGTACATACATTTGTATGTATTTTCCCAGTTAATGCCCGATAAACTTTATACTATTCCCTGATATACATTTAAAACAATTTATTCTGGCCAAACGGGCAATCCTCCGGCAATCCTGGCAGTAGTCTTGCACTCAATTTATCTGTTCACTCCGCTGGCTTTGATTTCATCAACGGAAGAGCACACGGCGGAAAAAGGTCAAATTCCGGACACGTTCCATGTCTATCTGAGACTAAACCGCAGTCCAAAAAGTACTCACATACATCTAAATTGCCAAATCGACTAGTTATCCTGGTTAACTCAGTCGGGGGTCATTCCTCCGCCGGTCGATGTGTCTGCTTGTCTGCGGCATTTTGTTGGTCAATTTCAATTAGTCCTTCCATCTCATTCGATTCACTGGAAACTAAAGCTTTTTTCTATTAATACAAAATATTGATTGATTTGGAGGGAAAACAGATAATATGGCAGGACCTTAGAATAATATCTTATATTAATAGAAAATCTAAGCTATAGCATAAATTATGAAAACATATTGTCATTTGAAAAACTGAGACTTTCAAACCAACTAAAAATATTTATTATATTCTATTAATTCTAAATAACAACATATATTAATTATATTTCCAATAATGACTCTTTTAAATCATTTTACCCCTTGTTAGTGTATGAAATCCTGGCTAGAATCGTGCCAGGTGTGTCTTCTGTCCAATAACTGTCAGTTACAATCAATTTGGGAAAATTTCGAGTCTGGTTTGTCGTGTTTTCATCGTCTAGCTGGGCCGGTGTCTTTATATATTTGTGTACATTCGGGGATTTGACCTTTTTTCGTTACCTTCGTAGGGTCATATACGCAGTTTAAGCATAATCAAATTTTAAAGTAGTATAATTTTTCCTGCTCGCTGATTGACAGATGATATTAAATTCAGAGCAAACTCAGAAACTCAAGCAGAAAGCCAAAGACAAACTCTTGGAATATTTTGCGGATCAAAACCGAAGCATTTCTGGCTTTTGTTTTATGCATGGCCCAGCAAATCCCCAGGCAATATGATTGATTGATGATTAGCCCAGCCAGTTGCTCCACTTTTAAACTGTGAAAGCCGGAAAAGCTGGGCAAGCTGGGGGAAAACTCAAATAGAAAACTCATAGAAAGTCAGCGGTCTGGTCCTCCTTATGCCGGGCATTATGGGCGAATCAATCATTTTCATCTTCAACTGCACATTGTGCCTAACATTTCTCAGTTCGTGTTTTTCAGCCTCTTTGCAAATCAATCTTCACTCAGCGCCTCTACCAAGATTCAATCAACGGTCTGATAATACATATTGTTGACAAATCGTCGATGATTAAATAGCCAGAATGCGGTATATTTTTTAATTCCCAAAAACGAAAGGGCCTTAGAAACTTGTCCATAGTATCATTTTAAATAGCGTCTGGTTCTAAATTAATTTAGTTCATTACTCACCCAGAATTGGGAGGATAAATTTCACGCCACTTCATATTTTTTATGTAAGCCTCCCCAAGGAGGGAAACCCCAAGCTCAAAAGGCTTTCAATTGCTAATTAATTCATATGACGTGGTGTCAAAAAGTTGATGTTGCCCGTAATTAAAAGTGTGTGTTGTGACTTGGCGCCAGCCCACAGAATCTAATTTGCACATATTGGCACTTCATCCTGAGGAGCTGCGACCTGGTGTCGTGCATATGTGGCGTATACGTAATGCCAGCGAAAAAACCACACAAAATGGCGGCTAATATCATTTAATATATTCAGTTGTCTCTTGCTGTCTCAGGGGCCTATTAAATCTTGTCATCATTAATATCAAAGGTCCTTAAGAAAGGCAAACCTAGACCTAAACTAAATTCATTTACCAAATTCACTCACAAAGTACGATTACTTTAATGTTTAAATGGCAAAAAATGTTTCGCGGCACCAGCAGGCATTTTATCCTTTCATACGCTTACCAAGTGATAACATAGCATGTAATCAACACATCCTAGTTTATGAACCGCATCATGTAATTTTGCACAGGACATAAAACAAGTCCAGGCCGAAACCAACACCAACACCAGCACCAAAACCGAAACCAAAACCGGAACCGCAAAGGTGAAACATGTAAAGGGGCTTAAATGGGTTGCCATGTCTGATGCCGGTTGATATAAAAAGTTATGTTCCTGGCACAATATGCAGGACCAGGACCCGGCCAAACGAACTGAATATGAAAATTAACCAGGTTTAGTAGGCCCTGGAATGTCATTTCCTTCTCTACTTGTGGGCCAGCCTGAAATATTTTCAGTTAAACACCGATTTTCATTCTGTTCGGGGCTGTTGGCAAAGTCGAATTTCCTTTCGATTCAAATTCTCCTATTTTCGTGTTGAGCGATTCAAGTTTGTACAAAATTCCCAATAAAGTTTATAATTCAAATTTTTGTTATTTTAGGCTAGACCAGTTCAAGATGTGCGGCACCTATCCTTGCTGTCCCTATGCTGCTCTGTGTCCTTGCGGCGGTTTGGGACCTAGTGGCTTCTATGACCCATGCTTTGGGTCCTTCATCGGTCCTTTCAATACGTGGTGGGGTCCCAGTGGTCCCGGTTTCTGGGGAGGACGCTGCTGCTAAGGCGCAGTATTATGTTCCTAAACGGTCTTCCACAGTCAACTGGTCATGGTCTTGGACGCCTCCAGAAGAAAACTAGGAGAACAATTTACCATTTTGTGTCATCTAGTTCAACAGACCCGAATCATAGCTTTAGAGTAATGTAAAATATACATATCCCTGCCGCAATAAAATTCGTATTTCATATAATTTTCTGATTTAATTTAATTTTTGATTTTCTGGTATGGAAATAATATAATAATATATAATAATGGAAAAATAGGCGAAATGAATAATATCGGTATATAATTGTCCGTAATGTAATTGGCAATAAGGAAGGAATATTCCTATAAGGAATAGGTTCTGACGTCCTCAATTTTTAAAAATTTAAGTTAAAATTTAAAAAGGTTTATTCCTCCAAAATTTTAATCATAAATAAATATATAAATTATATATAAATATATACATTCTCATAAAAATTTGTCTATTCCATCGAATCATTATTCCAATTTGTATTCCCCCCAAAATAAAAAATAAATTTTTATAAAGACAATTTATTGAATAAAAATTCAACTCTTCGACTGTAACATAATTTTGAGTCTACGTTCAGGTAAGTTTTATTCTTCATCTCAGCAGGCCGCTAATTTTCTGAATAAAATGAGAAAATTAATTCAAAGAAATTGTCAAGCCAAGCATTCTTACAAGATTGGCAAAATATCGTTAAATTTTTAAATAATTTTATGTCCAGTTGGTGGTCCAGTAAGCCAAATGCAGTTCCAGATCCCAGGATCATTAGCAGCAACGACCTCCCCAGTAGCCGGGACCACTAACACCGCACCAGGAGTTGAAGGGACCGTTGTAGCCTCCAAAGCAGGGATCATAGAATCCACTGGGTCCACTTCCGCCACAGGGGCAAAGGGCGGCGGCGGGATAGCAAGGGAAGCTGCACATCTTGTCTAATTCTTTTGGACAAAACTATATTATTTATAATAATTTATTTAAAATAATTTTTTTTAATAATAAAATTTGGAAATAAGACGAAAGAAAAACTTACAAGAAAATTTAAAGAATAAATTTAGATTTTTGATTATGTACAGTCCGAAGAGTTTGAACTTCTATTTGTGAATGAGGTTTCCAGCTTTCGGTCTTCGGAACGACAAATTTATGAAGCAGATGTAGAAGTCAAAGCCTACTTGTTTTCCCTAAAAGATTTCCGATTTTGGGAAAAAGAAAACTTTATCGAATTGATGAAATCGTAGGCGCCTGGGATTTTTTAGGTGTAGAATTTAGAGCCGCCCTTTCGTCAGTTGGATTCTATATCTCGTCCGGTCCACAACATTGGGACTGTAATATAAAAAAAATATTACTTAAAATTCAAAATTGATTTTGTAAATCCTAATTCCAATAATGGCTAATAGGTGAGCGTTGTTATACATTTGTTTGTTATACAAATTAGTCTTTTTTCTCAGTTAAAGAAAGACACTGAAATCAAAAAGCTTGCTTGCACTCTGCGGATGTTAAGGCAAACCAAAAAAAAAAAAAGGATATTCCCATAAACGTATACATACTTCTTGTACACTAAAAAAGAACTGTATACACTTCGTATATTTAGAAATAGCCACGTATTGGAATTAGGGTAAGGCATCTCGATGCCTAATATTTTAATAAGGATTACAAACACTGGGAGGCTATTGGAATAGTTATGTACACTTGGTAAGTGTTTCATTTTTTTTGGTTAACTAACTAAATATTTTTTCAATAACGTTTCTATTGCAGCTAACAACTGTCCCATCATGGATAGAAAATGGTTATAGATTATAAAAAAAGGGTTTTACAATCAGATTTTTGTTTGGAGTCATTAAATGCTGAAGTCAAACGAGTTATATTAAAAATAATAAGTAATGAAACATTTTTAATTGGAATTTGGGAGGTGGATTTTGGGAGGACATAGAATGTGTCGCTAAATGTGATTATATTTTGTGATGCGTTCATCATAAACATATCCTTTAGAAGGCAATAAAAAAGCAGGCTTGCAAAATTTTAAAAATGTATTAAAAACTTCCGAAAATCCAATGCGCCCTGAAGTTCTTCGGGCAGGGATAAATACGTGAGAATATATATAAAAGCTTGACTTCCCTTTGGTGCTTAGTCAGCTCTCAGCCTGTTCTATTCCTTTGGCAAATCCTTTTTGCTTCCTGTATCTAACTTGCATTCTAAGTACAGCAGCCCCAGCTCCGGATTGTTTGCTTTCAGTGGCCTGGCTTCTGTCTAATGGTGCATGGCCACTTCCCTCTCCTCTGACCCACTTCGCCTTCGAGAGTCTGCATTTTTCCAATTCAACAGTTAATAAATCCCAAGGATGCATATCTAGGCGGAGTGCAGGCCAAAGTTGTCTCGACCACTTTTAACCCATTGAAGCTTAACCCGTTTGTGGCAGATGTTAACTGGGATTGAAAAATATTTAGACAGGTTTAAAAATGAAGTGTAAAAATTATTGTATACACAACTTTATTTTATGTCTTACAATATGTGGTTATAGACACACTATTTGTAACTTATAGGGTTAATTTTTGCTCAATTTTATTTAAAATAGATGTCAAAATCCTCAAGTGTAGAGCTAGGCAAGTTTTAAGAGATTGGGAAAGGAACTCTTTTGCATAATCAGCAATTTATTTAAAGGAAAATGTACAGGCACTTAAATATTGCGTATACGCCCAGTTGAAGGCAATTCGAATAAGATATAAAGTAAACTTAATATTTTTATATTAGCATTATTAAATCTGTATACTAGCGAAATTTGACTGAAACCATTTTAAGAAAGAAATTCAAGTTTGTTTCCTTCAACAGCCCACAACCTTTTAAAATTTTCGCACTTAAGGACTTTTTAAAAAAGTCTTTAATGCAGTATCCAATGGCCAAGAGTCAATTAATCTCAATTATTATCGTAGAATTATGTATGCAGGTCGGGTGAAGAGCTTTCCCTACATTTTGTGGTGGACTTTGTTTTTGGGACCGGGAATTAGGACGCTGCTTTGATGGGGTCTGTTTAGAATGTCCAAGGATTGTCAGCAAATCAGGTGCAAAACGTGATGTGCTTCCGACAAAGTGCACATAAAATAAAGAATCCACAACAAGGATGGAAAGAAAGGTGGTAGAAAGTTTTAATGCGCTTAGGCGACGGGCGATACACGAACGCTGAATGGCAAAATTGTATATAGAGAGCTGTATAAAGTGGTATATAGAGTAAACAAACTGAAAACCGAACCAGGGGCAAGCCAAAGGACTATACAGCTTTGAGGACGAACCTATGCGTGAGTAATTTTTGTTAACGAGAAACATGGAAGGCACGTCTGCGACTCAATGATGATGGCAATGGTTGGTTAAATAATGGTCAGGACCACTTCAAGTTGAGGTGTTGGTTCAGAGCCTGACCCTACTTATTTGTTTCTGTATTGGACCCAATCAAGAAGCCACCTAAATGACCATTTTAATGAAGCATATCCGATCCGAGGGGGCGGCCCCGAAATTAAAAAGTTCGAAACAAGTAGCCTTTGAGTTTCGGGGCACTTGGTAATTATTCTCACTCCGATTCAGTGACACACATCTTCCAAATTTTGAACGCTAAATTTCGTGCCTACAAAAAATTCACTGGTTAAAAATGGCTTTTAATAAAATTGATGGTGTAACAAATATTTCAAAAAACCTGACCACTTGGCGCAATGGTAAAAAAATTATAGAATCTAAAGAAAGTTGAATTTTTTGTAATATTTTTGCAGTCGTTGTGTATGTTTGCCAGCAATCGCGAGGTGTTCATGGCGTGGCCACCAAAAAACTCGTTCCAAGTGATATAGGTGCCTCTAAGACGACCAAGAAGTCTTCGTCGTTTTCAAAGAATTCACCGGTTAGCTTATTCTTCGAGACTGCCCCTAAGCCGGCCCATGACAGGACCATCGAGATGAAGAAAGCCGCCGCCCAGCTGAGTCGCAGCAACGACACCCTCAGAGCCCATTACCAGATGAAGCGGAATAGCATCAGAATGGTGAAGGAAGATATGCTGCCGAAGACAAGCTCGAAGCTCAACGATCTGATGGCCCAGAATATCGCCATCGCAGAGACCAGTCAGCAGATGCCCCTCAAGTTCGCCAATCAAAGCGAGGATTCGCCGGCCAGTTCGACGAGCTTCGTGGACTTTAAGCCGCAGCAGAAGCACAAAGGGTCCTGGCCAGTTGCCAAAATGTCACAGAAGGCCATGGGCTCCGAAAGCGATAAGAAGGTGCGTCAGCAGTGTCCCAAGACACCAGAGGATGTGGATGATACACTCGCTGTGGAATCACCTCAACCAGAATCTCGTCAGCCAAATAGCATTCAAGTTTCCAAAACTCTAAATAACTTTCAAATAAGTAAGAATTTAATTATAAATCGCTAAGATTTTATATTATTATTTTTTAAGGTGAAGATGGATTCGACCAAATGAAAAAGAGATTTCCTCGAGCAAGTGTTGAATCCCACAGCTTTGTCAGTTCAACTCATTCATGGAAAATTGGTAATGTTATATGTTTGTTAATCTTATAACAAAGTTTTATTTCATTTTAAAATATTCAACAGGAGCCGTGTCCATTCCCCGTTTAAACATTTAACTTTAAAGAATCTCGTCATATTGAAATTTTGAATGTAAAATGTAGTTGAATGTTTCGGTATTCTAGAGAGATCTAAAGTATTCAAGAAATGGAAATGTTTAAAAATAAAGCCTGGATATTATATAATAGTTTTGATATTATTTCTTTGCAAATGCTTTATAAATTTGAAACCGTCTGACTTTGCAATGTGTTATCCCTTATTAAGATAATTTTAACGACATTTTAGGCCCATTAAACGTTATGGGTTTGATATTGATCCCTTATGTGGGGCGCCTCATCAAAGTACCCTTTTCACAAGTCCATGTGTTTAGCCAGCGCCTATATGTATTTCCACAAGTTCTTGTCTAGCATGGGGGGGAGAAAAATTAATTAAAACTTACCTCAATGAACTGACAGTCAATTAAAGTTTACGCAAGCGACAACAACAAGTCAACAGCACAGCAAAAGATACCATGTGGAGGAGGTCCTTCTGCTCATGGAACTGGGAGGACAATGGCGACCGAATGAAATGTTAAACGCGCCATTAAACGCGACCCAGGAGACTCTCCCGGAGATGGCTCGTTTATTGGCCAAAAACAAACAAGGGCCAAAACAGCGCAGAGAAAATGCCAAATGTGGCAGGACGAAACTCGGCAGACAAGCCAACCGCCGGGCAAAAACAAAGAGACAACTCGGAGCAGAGGCTGGCAAATAATATGAAATAAACTGAAGGGGAACACTCCAGGACCGGACCGGACGGTCATGTTTGTCTTGGACTTGAAGAGAGGCCACCGCAGGACGAGGAGCCGGACCTCGAGCAACAGCCCAGGAGTAGCAAAACAATTAACAATCTCCGTTTGTCGTAATTGACTCAAATGAGCGCAAACAATAAATAAAACAGTAACTGTGGCAAGTACTTCCAGTAAAGCGACCAAAGCCGTCGACAAGTGGTCA
The DNA here is from genome assembly GCA_018150405.1 of Drosophila varians. Classification (NCBI taxonomy): domain Eukaryota; kingdom Metazoa; phylum Arthropoda; class Insecta; order Diptera; family Drosophilidae; genus Drosophila; species Drosophila varians. Next base: position 6,848,730 of record JAECWK010000125.1, read on the forward strand.
GCAGAATTGTCCTTTCTAGGCCACAGATGACAGACATATTAAACATGGCCAAGAATAATAGCATACACCACAGAATTAGGTTAAGTTTTTGGTTTAGTTTTCTAATAAAACTAATATCTTTCTATACCCCTTGCTCCAGTAAGGCTCTACTTTTGAAGGATAGGAATTTTCACATATCCTTTATTAAGTAAAACTCTCGATCTTTTCAAGTAGCCATTATCCCCGAACCACTTTCTCCTTGCTTTCATCACAAAAGTACAGAAGTGCTTCCCACAGTTTGTTTTTGCCTTAACCCATAAGCACTAGCATCCCAGCACACATCCTGTCGCATCCTGTACACAATTGCTGGCAGCAAAATCAGGACCCTCGACCCAAACGGGATGCATTCTTTTTGCTCTCTCACATTTCTTGTCGCTTTCCTCCTGTTGGCGCTGGCATGTCGTTCTGTTCCGATTGTTTGTGCAACTTGTCAGCAGTCCAAGGGTCAGGATGTGCTGTGTCCTTTGAGCAACCCCTTGCCCTGAAAGTGGCCATCTTCCTGCAGGCGCCGAAGGAACAGCAGCATGCAAGCTTCCCCACAACTGTGTTTGACGCGAGTATCCCGCTTTCTGGTCAGATGCCTGCACTTCAATATTGTATTTTTAATTATTCAAGCTTTCGAGTGTCCTGACTCCGGCTGGCATTGTGTTCCCAGACAATTCCAAAATGATACGAGTTTAATGTAGGGCCCTTGTCTCTGCCAAGTGGCCGAGTGGACCCTGACAAATGTCACAAACATGGCTCCATTTGAAGTGGACCAAGCCAGGAGTGGACATATAAACGAGTTGAATTAACTATTGTTTCATACTCCAACCACAAGTTAATAAAATATATTTTAAAATATATATTCAGCAAATAAATTCCTATATAAATCCTTGAATTGATGTGAAAGAAAAACCCCTTTCCAATCAACGGAAAATTCATCAGTCACAAAGTTGTCAAAGTTCGCGGAGAAAATTTGAGCTGCAAGTTGCCAGGATAGCGATGCCAGGATGCCTAGGAAACTCCACAAACGGCGTGCAGCGAGATGGCTCTTACTACTTGGGGGGTGTTCTGGCCATGTCCTGGTCTGTGTCCTGAATATGTCTCGCCGCCGCCTGCATAAGTGCCAGGCTGCGAGAGTGTTTGCCGCAAATAAATTTGATTTGCATGTGCAAATGAACGTGGAATTGAATTTTCTTATGCATGAAATGTGCGCATAATTGGTCCTTTGCCCCACTAAAAGGAGCAACTGCCTGTCACATCCTTTATGCAGCCTTTCACGCCTCGCAAGGAGCCTCGCAGTGTCCCTTTGTAATTGCTCATGTATATAAATTAATCAATATTCTCAACCATAAAGCCGAAGGAAGCATTGCACCAAGGATAAAAATCGAAAACCATTAGCGATGTCCTTCAGGTAGAAAATATTTAAAAGCCTTTTGTGGTTTCAATTCCTTGGATTTCCACTTCCTCTTCTGGCCAATACCCGGACTTGGGCAATCATTAGCATTTTGTTGGCGGAACAAAAATAAAAAAAAAAGGATACGGGAACTTCGTGGATGCTGCTACCTTAAGTGCCTTACCCCAGAAGTGTCGACCGGATTTTCTATCCAAACATATTTTAGTGTCAGACCGCCGTTTGCCCACGAACTTCCGCCGGCGGGCTAATGTGATTTTTATTGGATCCATGTATAAACTTGAGTGTCAACTTCCGGACTTTCCAGCCACTTCTGGTGGTTACCTTCAAATTTGCATATCCTCTTGCTGGCCAACAAAATTTAAGCCAGGTTAAAGCCAGGTTAAAGCCAGGTTTAGTGGAACTAGTTGGACTTCCCGGAAAGCTTACATTGTACCACAAACTGTCCCTTTTTTTTTTTTTTTTGGTGTAGCTCCTAAAGTTTTTGACAGTTTATCGAAGTTGAAAATTCGCATACGTTTCAGTGAAGGAAGTTCCTAGTTACTTTGTAATGGGGAAAGTAACATTTTTATTTAAGGGAATTTAAAAATTGGAACATATCTCATTTGTACCTCATGCTGGTTTTATTTTTTCTCTATCAACGCAAAAATGTTTTGGCTAAATGGGACGTTCCATACGTCCTTTCATTCCTTTATTCAAACCCCAACACACAGAAAAAGTAAAAAGAATTTTTTTCCCTTTCAAACTCATTTCGAACCAGTTTGGTCGCCTGTACCTTTTGTCATTTTTGGCACTCCAAAAGCTAATTTAATTACGCTAATTGAAAAGGAAAAAACCACCGAGATAAACAGTCTCTAAAACAAAAATATTACGCATTTCCGTAGAGATTTCCGTATTCTGTTGGGGCTTTGAAAAAATAAAAAATGCATAGCTTGATGATTTAAAAATGGTTGTTCCCAATATATGTAAAATAATACCGATCTCTGGCTTTATAAAAATGTTGTTACTAAGCTTTTGCCGCATTAACTTGGCTTTATTAGCTTTTTTTTTAAAAAGCTTCTATAATGATGAAATAAATGTATTTCACCAAAATAAAACTTGATTTTTGTGATAGATGTTTATGTTATAGAATTTAAAATAGCAATTATCTTAAAGAAAACAAATTAAATGAAGTTTTTTTTTGGTAATTTTGCTATAAAATATGTATTTTTTTTTAAATGCAACATTTAAATCCAATTTAACTAAAGCTATCTACTATAGATCCTTAAAATATCCTAGTTCCTCGTATAGAGGCAAAAGCTTTTTGACATCTTGGACGTATTGCTCTAAGACGTATGATTTTCTCCGGATTTCCTCATTTTGAACCAGCTCGTTTATTTTAAAGGCATCGGCTTTCACAGCCACCATTAGAGGGAAAAAGGTGACCAGAAGAAACATATCTGTGATAAAAATATAAATTTAATAGAATATATATATATAAATCATTAAATATTATATATTTACCAAAGTCCTTATGTCGTCGAATTTGGTTCCAGAGTCCCGACTGTGTGGGCAACTCTGCTTTGTAACCTATTTTCTTAAGGGTCTCCACCAAAACGGAGAAATAATGGTTAATCAGGTCCTTTCCAAGGTTCCATCGCTGCTCCGGCTCTATCAGCATATACACGGCGTATGTCAGATCGACCGTGGAAGGACACAAGTTGGAAAGCTGAAAGTCCACAAACATGACATCCTCAAAGCCACCGGAGCCTCCACTTCATTTAAACATCAGGTTCTTTATGTGAAAGTCGCCGTGGCAGAGGATGTAGTGTCCATCTGGTTGTCTATTTTTCCGGTACTCCTGCATCACTTCTCCCATTTTCGCCACAAAGGTGTCTTCGATTTTCTCAAAGTATGGCTTGTATTTTGTTATTTCCGGTGTCTTGTCCAGCATTGCCTTGAAGAATTCCATTCTCGTGGTCACCATTGGATCTTTAAGAAGGGTGGGCATTTCCCACATGCCATATTGGAATGGTTTAAGTAAGTCGGGATTCTAAAATATCTCGGGATAAGTTTGATATGTACATTAAAATGTATTCTTATTATGCTCACCTCGTTTAAGACCTTCATGCTGGTGGCATGCAGCTTGGCCAACTTGGAGAAGACGGCCTTCTGCTCCTCCAACGTGGCCTGGCGACCCCTTAGGACGGAGTATCCCAGAGGCACCAAGTCTTCGAAGATTATCACAGGAATGGGATCCAAGCTGTGATATATGCAGGGAGCATATAGATTTGTTGCATCCCCCGATTCCTGGAGAATCCTTTCAAATTCAGGAAGCGCCTTGGAATACATCCCAATCTCAGTGAAGAAAAAATTTGTCTCTTTCAAAAATTCCTTTTTGTGTCCTTCCTCCTCCGGCATTGTTTTCAGGATCATTGACTTGGAGAACTGTTCTTTGGAGGTTGTATATTTCGCAGTGACGCGGAACATGGAACTGGCGTAGTGATCACCCAGAGCACTGCCTGGAGCCACTTTCAGGTCGGTTACTTGGAGCTCTGGGGACTTTTCGTAGGCACTCAAGGCCTTCCCAATAAACTTGGCTGTCAGCCATTTTGGCGCCTCCAGCTCGTCAGGATTGAATTGTTCCAAATTTTTAGTGTCGGACATTTTTTTTTTATATTCTTAGTGAAGAACTTGCCACAAATGACTGAGTTCTGATGGTCCTCGACAGAGATCATCTGCTTTATAAGGGGTTTTTGAAATAAGCTTTTCCCAAAACTTTCAAGTATGAAAAGCTTTGATGAAATAGTGATGAAATACAAACTACAGATAGTGAGCCGATTTAATTCGATTGTTCAAATTGCATTCTCCAACAATAAAAACAAAACTCTTCCGATAAGTCAAATGAATTGATAAGATTGGATAGCTAAGATCTATGTAACGTTACGATTTTCCGGGGAAACAGTGGTCCGCTCGGCGTGAGGTTACCCGTGGAAGTAGGCAGCCTCCCGGAGGGTCCAATCCATTGCCAGAAGACTGGAAAGATCGCACAAACGGGTGGGTTGCACTGAACATATGGAAAGAGAAACAGATCCCAAAAAGCATTTCCCAATACGTGGCTGATAAGACTGCAAATAGATAAGGGAATTGCTCTCGCACCATTGAGGAATCTGGAATCGTTTTTAATCCTTTTATTTCTTATTTTAATAAATAAGGAAAAAGGAGAGAAAATAGCAAACATAATAATTGATAGATGAATTTATCCCAAAGTAACATCCAAAAGAATAATATCCTTGCATATTTTAAGTTATTATGGTTGAGCAATAAAGAACCTAAGGTTATATTTGTTTTGCTATGTCGACTACATAAATATTTTAGGAAAAGTCCAAAAGGCAACTTCAATCTTCTTCCATTGAAAGCCAAAACAGAAGTTCCCTCTACCACTCAAAAAAAAAATAACTTTTGAGGTGAATAAAAGCTGAAGAACTAATGATGACATATCGATTTCTTTTGCCAAGGATGCCGCTGTCCAGAAATTTTCGAAGGACTGCAAGAAAATTTAATGACTGGCCAAGGAAGATACGACTTTTGCTGACTTCAGCAAAAGGCGATTTGTTTTCATTTGCCAAACTGCCTGGGCTGAATGTATACTATTGCAAGCGGAAATCATTAAAAATTTCCGGCATATTTGGCAGCATCAGTGATTGTTAGGACCCCCACTTTCGTCCTCCCCCTCATCCTCCATCGAATTCGCAGTGAAAAGAAAATGAATTGTAAGAAAAATGGAAAAACGGGGAAAAATGGGAAAAAAAAAAATTGCCATAACCACAAAAGCTTTTTGGAGTTTTCAGTTTTCGGCAACTTCTTTGGCTCGCAAAGTTTTTTCGGCTACGCGGCCACAGACCAAATCGGGTTTAGCTCTTAGCCAAGTTAGGAAGCGTTGCCAGCCGTCAATTCCTTTATCCCCATTGTGGCCGATGCTGTTGCTCTTTGGCCTTATTCTTTTTGGCTTCATCCTTGTTTTGCCCTTTGCGCGTTAACCCGGTTAACAAAAGGACGCTGAATATTCCCACAGCTCAATCGAATCTCGCCCCAAACCAATTTGTACGCAAATAATTTTATCGGCCACAACAGGAGCGAAAGCTTCCCAGTCATTGCCACCTTCATAAATTTTAGTTTGTTATGGTTTCGAATACTCTATAAATCAGTAAACGTTGCATTACATTATTCAGCTTTAAAAAGAATTCAAAATTTAGTTTTCAAAGGGCCTCATAGAATCCTTTATAAATTTTTATACTTCCTCAACGTTAAACTATCTTTAACATAAAATTTCTATATTTATTTCTATAATCTATTTTTAATTCCATATAATTCCATATATTGCACTTTAGTTTCTCACACTTTTCCTTCCATCAAAAGCTGCGAATGAGTTGAAGTCCTGTGGGTTTTCCTGCCGTCTGGCGTTTTGCATTTTCCATAAAAATATGATTGTTCTGCTTTCTTTTATTATTTCGTCCTTGCCCGACTCGCCTTCTTGGCTTCAAAAGCTTATTTATTTATTTTTCCCAGCTTTTTCCTCGACTATTATAGAAGGACTCGAAAAAAAAGGGACACGAATGTTGACATGGCCGAGGGGAATTCACAATTTATCATTTATGATTATGAAGATGATGTTTCGGGATGCATTCGGGAAAGTTTCGGGGCAGAGACCTCTGGGGCTATCTTGGGCCACTCTCTCCAAAGTTTTCCACTAATCTGGGACCATTTTGTGAAAAGTCTCTTTCTTTTGATAGGACTGTGCAATTTGCATATTTATTTAAATTCTTATTCGGATAAAAAAACAAAGCGTTGTTTGGTGTAAATACGTTTTATTGGTAATTGGATTAAAGTAGCGTTTGTGGGAGGTTACAAGTTCTACTAGTCATTCCGAGACATTGAGTTTTCGTCCACCTGTCCAGTAATTGCCACCGCCAACTTTTCAGCAGACCACCCTGCGACCTGTATTGGCTGAAGGGGGGAGTCGGATTGGATAAAGGATATATGTAGTCGATATGCTTTATTCCAGGACAATGACAAACAATCGAAAACTTTCAAATCGGAGCGACCAGAGAGACGGCGTCCCGATCCCATTCCAACTTTGATGACGGTGCGGTGGCGCATAAACTACAAGGCAAAGTACAATATTGAGTGCCATTACACACCCCCACCTCCACACACGAGAAGAATGGCGGAGCTAGGCGGAGCTAGGCGGAGAAAGGGGCGGTGGCAGGACAACTTTCGGCCATCTCTTGTAAAACTTCACACGCTCAGTGGACCCCGACGAGGCAGAAAACTTGAACTTTTAATTTGTTCTAAAGTAAATTTTAGCCAAAAACTTTAAGTCATATTGGTAGTATGTGGTTTTGGCCACTGGCATCGCATGGTTCGAGCCTGCGACAGGATTGCTTGTTGGCTTTTTGACCAAACATTTCTTTCGCGACCATTAATTTTGGCCCAGGATTCCCAGAAAAATGCTAACCAGATTAAAGTAGGTATAATCAATCTAGGCAATTGGCTTACTGAATGACTGACTGAATGACTGACTGACTGACTGACTGACTGACTGACTGACTGCCTCGATGAGTGTCGTCAGGAGACAAGGAGACAGCAACACCTGGAAGTGGGCTAGGCAAGAAACGCGCTGACACAAAGAACGACGTTTGATTAAGCAAAATGCCTTTGGCAGGCAACATGACGTGGCAGCCGCCCCCGCCACCCCAAGCCACCTCATTCGCTTTGTGCCTCTGCCAGATGCAATCAGATTACACTTCGTTTGGTGCCGGGGCTTCCCCCTTTTTCCTATTTTCACTCCAGCTAAATTGTCAGCGATAACACGAAAGGTCCTGGCTGGAGAGGTGGATGAGAAGCGGACCAAATATTATGCAGAGTTTCCTGTTAAACATCAAGTATACGCCACGGTCACCCAGCGCATCTCCTCGTCGCGGAATGGCCAACAGCCAGGACCAGGAGCCACCACAACCATATTATAATTTGTTTCACCTCGGGCAGTCCAGGGCGTAGTTACAAAAGTGGCGTCGTAAAAAGTCGGAAAGGATAGTGTGGGCAATCCCCGCAAGGCTCCTGCCCATATACTCGGATGTGTGTTTATCATTAATTTCCTACATTCTTGGCTTTCTACTGTGTTTTTTTCCAGACAGGGAAAAAATCCTGCTTGGGCAGGATTCATTGTCAAGACTTTAATCATCGAATTAATATTTTCATTTTTCATTTTTGTTGGAAAACCAAAAGCGGTGCAAAATATTAATCATTGTAGAGTTTTATGTGGCTTAAAAATGGATTTTATAGAAAACATAACTTTAAAGGATCTTTATGACACATTTTTTAGCCCAATTTTAATTTAAAAATTATAATTATTTAGTTTTTTACTTTCAGTTTCGGAATTTTACATGTTTGTAAGGAAACTTAGTTAGTTTCAAGACTACAAGAGCTTTAAAGCTCTGGGCCTTTAGTTGTAAAACTAGAAACTAAATTTCTTTTTGTTTTAAACGCGCCAAGCAGCAGGTGGTGGCTACCATGTGAGCCATTATCCTGATTTCCAAGGCAACGGGTGAAGGAGACCAAAACAAATGCCAACCCCCAGGCAGTAGAATTTATACACAAAAGCCTCTAAATTTCTGATAAATAAAAAGAATATTAGATAATTTTCAAGCAAAAATGAACACAACTGAAGAGCAAAGAGCAGAGGAAACCGGAAGCGAAATGGATGCAGTGCCTCCACCACCACCCACAGCGGCAGGCAGACCAAGACCTCCTACGTCGCAGCTTTTTTCGGTTTGTTTTGTGGCTCAGAAAGTAACCTAAATAGTCCTTAATTTTAAGTATTTTATTTTAGAGGGGAAATCTGATCAGTAGCCGGACTGGTGGGGACAAGACAGCCTTGGCGCGACCTTCGACCGCTGTCCGGGCCGTGGGCTATGCGGCCAATAACAGTGGCTCTGCTGGCCAAAGGTTCGACCAATTTTTCTTGGAGAAGGCCAAGCAACAAACCCTTTCGTCGGCCAACGCAGCGGTCGATGCAGCCAAGGAAGTAAAGTAAGTAAAAATGACCTTTAAATATATTTCAATGGTATGTGACATTTTTTTCTAGTCCTCAAATCAAGTACAAGAATCTGGAGGCCAAGATAGTAAAGCTCCTGGAATCCTCTATAGTTTTATCCTGGCAAAGTTCTGCTACTCGATCAATTGGAGATGTTAATCCGGATACAAAGTCCTCTCTGACAGAGGCTCTAAATAAAGCCAAGGAAGCCTTCTCTTTGGATCGAACACTGCACCGATTTCGGGACCAGCAAGGAGAAAATGTTTACCACAACTTTGATCTAACCTATGCAGTAGGATAATGCTTTGAATTATAAATATTAACTAAAAGAAATATCCTTTTTAGGTATTTTTCAATTTGGCGGAGCAATATGAACGCAACGACCTGCACATCGAGGCCCTCAACACCTACAGCATCATGACCAAGAACAAGATGTTCCCGCAGGTCAATCAGCTAAAGATCAACATGGGTAACATTTACTACAAGATGGGAATCTACCAGAAGGCGGTCAAGATGTATCGCATGGCCCTCGATTCGGTTCCAAAAACTCTTAGCCAGTTGCGTCTGAAGATCACCGAAAATATCGGAGTACTCTTTGTCCGCATGGGCTCCTATTCGGACGCCGCCTCCAGCTTTGAGTTCATCATGTCGGAGCGGGGTGACATCAAGAGTGGCATCCACCTGGTGCTCTGCTACTATGCCCTGGGAGATGTGGAGAAGATGAAGACGGCCTTTCGCAGCCTTTGCGATGTCCAGGCGGGCGAAACGGACACCGATCTGGACAGCGAGAGTCAAATCCTTAAACTCCAGCAGCAGGCTGGAAATGCGGCTGCCTCACAGGATCGGGAGGATAATGGTGGCGCTGATGTGGCCGTTATCGATGCCGAGGGTGGAGGCACCTACGAAAAGATCCAGGAGACTGTCAAGACCTCGGCCAAGGAGAAGCAGCGCTTTGTCCTGCAGGCTATTAAAACGGATGAGCTTGCCTTGTACACCAAGAATCGGAGGAATGCGGAGAAGAGGTCCATTACCATGATTGTTGATTTGATTTCACCCATAATCGAGGAGAACTATAACGATGGTGAGGTAGATATCACATCCTCTGGCCTTTAATAATCCTTAAAAATCCTTCCAGGCTACAATTGGTGCATTGAGATCATCAAGACTTCGAACCTGGCCTGGTTGGCCAACGAACTGGAGCTCAACAAGGCCCTGGTCTATTTGCGGCAAAACGATGTGACCCAGGCCATCGAAACGCTGCAGATGTACGATCGAAAGAGCGAAGGATCCATGACGGCCAGTGCCCTGACCAACCTCAGTTTCATCTACATAAGTGTGAGTTTTTGGCCAGCCATCTTAAAAATTAGTTTAGTAAATTATTAGCCTTCAATTCCCGTTTAGTTGGGGAATTTGGAGATGGCCACTCATTGCCTCAACCAGCTGCAGGAGATTGGCGCCCTGGAGACGAGCCCAATGGCCCTCATCAATGCCAGCATTGTGGATCTGAAGAAACAGAATCTAAGCTCTGCCCGTGATCGATTGGAAAGGGCTTTGGAACTCCAGCCGACTAACTTTGAGGCCAACTACAATCTAGGATTGGTGGCTCTGGCCCAGCAGGATTTCGAGTTAGCCGAGGAGCGGTTTGAGCTCCTGAAGGCCCAGTTGTTGGTACCACATTCCGTGCAACATAGCCACGTTTTTTACCAGCTAGCCAAGTTGCAAGAACGTCGCTTAGGAGGCGGCTTTGGGGTATGTTTTAACTTCCAATTCCAGAATGCATTTAAATATAAACTTTTTTCAGGCTAGCTCCTCTCCAGGAGCCGCTCTGCAAGCCTACCTCCAGGTACTGGGCATATCCGCTGCCGATATAGACTCTCGGCTTTTTGAAAAGGTCGGATCCCTGTACGAACAGATCCAGGACCACCAGGAGGCCAACCAATACTACAACGAGGCGTATCGCATCAACATGAGCGATATTAGCATTGCCAGCTCCATCGGCTCCTACTACATAAAGCTCCAGGCCACGGAAAAGGCGCTCTACTACTACGAGCGAGCCGTTTTGGCCGATCCCAATGACCCAAACCTCATGCTGCGTATCGCCAGCTGCTTCCGCAACTCGTATTTGCCTCCAAAGCAGTATCTGGGCATGTTCCAGAAAATATATGCCCGCTTTCCGGAGAATCTCACATGTGTGCGAGCCCTGATGCAGGTGACCAAGTCCCTGGGCCTCACCGATCTCCACGAGCGGTATGCCAATGACTATGCCCGCCTCCACAAGCAACAGCAGGAGCGGCAGAACGAACAGCGATACCAGCAGCAGCGTCTCTCCTCGGCCACCTCCTCTAGCAGCCGGATGAGAGGTAGGAATGTAGGAATCTGAAAATAATTTTCAATTTAATAACTTTTCCAATTAATTTAGCAATACGCCCATCAAATGAGGAACGGTTTCAGGATAACAGTGACTTAGCCAAGACCATGACCTATACGCAAAGTTCCTCAACATTTTCCGGTAATTCATTCCCACAAAACGATAACAGGAACCTCTTTACATATTTTATATCCCGTAGTTCAACAGTTTGATCCTTTGGGTCCGCCGGCGGAACGGCCTCGAACAGGGATGTATCGAGGTGAAAAGAGCAGAGATGACTCGGACGATGATGCAGAAATGAATGCTGAGAGCCTGTTGCCCATTTAAAATGTATCAAGAATATATATTTTAAAGATTAATAAAGTTTTGCTACCAAAAGATACAAACCATGTTTTTTAATATTATCTTTATTACGCTTTTAAGGCCAATAATACATTAATCTGTGTGTTTTCTGATATAATTAGGTTTGGAATTTAAAATGATGACCGTTCTATTGAAATTTTTGACCTTTTGTAGAGTCAATATTTGCTTAAAGTACGTAATTAATCATCCTTATCAGCCAAAGCGTCGAGTTTCTCGCCCGTTTTCACCTTTCTCGAATGACACGCTAATTACATTACGTGATTGATTTATTGAGTAAAATATGTGCTTCTATTACAAGTTTAAAATTTTGGGCTCCTCATCGATTGGTTTTTAAGAGAAAGGTATCGGAGTGACGGACACGACGGAGTAATCTAATTTCAATGTACAGTACAGAGTTCGGACAGTTACGAATACATTAACAGAGTTTCAGATCATATTTCTTGATATATCTTCGCCTATTATTCCCCTCCCCTTTTTGACCTGCTCTAGCCAGCGCGCTTTCTGCCGAAACACACGAAAACGAATAATAACTTCTACAAATCAAATGGTACAAAACAAAATGGATCGTTCCTCATACTCACAGACTGCTTCCAATTATCAAAATCAATCTTAATTTTCTCTCTAACGCTTTACTTTCCACTATCCATTCCTCTCCCCACTGCATATCCAACTTTCCCCAAAAACAGGCCAATGCGCTTCCTTTAGAAGCTCATGTAGCCACGCGAGGTAGAGCGACGTCTGGCACAGAGATACGAGATGAGAACAACCAGGATCAGGCCGGCTAAAGCGATGCCGACAGCGATGGGCACAACATCCGAAGTCTCGGAGCTATCGCAATCGTGCACCGTTGAAAATCCGCTGGCCTTCTCCGAAAGGAACGCCTCGACCTGAACTTGGCTGACGCTGATCCAACCAATTTCCTTCTTGGAGTCCACAGTCTCGGTCATGTTCAACTTCTGAGCTCGTGTGCAATGGTAGGACATCTTCTCGGGCGTCTTGAACTCCCCAGTGCTGTTGTGGAACAGCTGAATAGTTTGGTTCTCTGCAGATGATATCCAAAGATAAACAAATTTATATTTTCTTATATTAATATTCTAATTCTCGTACCCTTGGCATCGGGATAATCCTCAACGGGAACAGTAAAGTGAATAAGGATTTGGGACATCACAACGCTATCGTTTTTCTTGCTGAATTGAAGGGTGATGGATTCCACGGAGCTGTTAGATCCCCAGATAAGTTCAATGGACTGAATAGTCTTGCTGTCGCAAACACGATCTCCAATTGTAGCATTGCTTGGAATATTGTACAGTCCATGGGAAATTTTGTTATCTGAAATTATAAAGAACGATTTTAATTATAATGTTTCAAATAAACTTGTACAAAAAGCCTTTCGCATTCTTACCCTTGGTCTCATAGGTAAAGTTGAACTGAGCAGCCATCTTGAGGAGAATGCACGTGGCATTCCAAGTGCCCACGGCCGGCGCTGGATAGGGCTGAGGAGCATGGGTCGTGGTTGGTATCGGAGCGGGTGTGGTGGTCGTAATTGGAGCTGGTGTGGATGTTGTCTTCTTCGTGGTGGTGGTGGTGGTGTCCGGAGCTGGTGGCTCGGTGGTAGTGGTCGTCGTCGTTCGCTTTGTGGTTGTTGTAGTGGTTGACGTGGTAGTAGTATCTGGTGGCGGATGTTCTTCTCCAAACTTAGCATCCTTCAACGATACTAAACTTTGGGAGAGCACTGAAAGATTGAAAATGTAAAATTAACTATGATTAAGCTAAGCAAGAAAACTAAAGGGCATTAAACCAGACTTGGGTCTTTAGCCTGCCGCAAATATTAACATAAAAGATAAGAAAAGCGAGATGTTTCCTTGAGTAACCATCGAGTTTGTGTTTATCCAGCCCTTTTGAAGTCAACACATGTCGAGATATGAGTCATTATTTATTCGATGAATCATTTATAGTGATAATGAATTAATCAAGTAAATTACTTTGGATTATGTTTATGTCGACAGCTTGAACAATGAATGCCTTAATATGCGATTACCATTGCCCTGTTTATCCAGCTACGAGCTTGTCAGCTAATTTATCTAGGCTTCACCATTGCCCTCCGGGAAAGTCATGTGTTTTTAGGATTTTGCCAGCAATGCAATGGAATGAAAACCAATATGATGCACTAAGTGAATCATCGACATGATTTAGTTGAACACTCTGTTTAATAATATTAATTTCATTTTTGTGACATTCGCTGTTGGACGCTGTGTGTTGGACAGTGTGTGTGGTCTAAGCGACAAGCCACCCACCCACATGCCGCGCCCGTTCTAGTTCAATGCCATTCCGTAATGCAGTCCAGAGAGATGACCTTTAAATGCAAGTTAAGCAAGCAGACAACCAGAGAAACGGCAGGCAGACGGAAAGGGGGCGTGTCGCGCCTTAGACATGTAATACAATTTTCAGGCGTGGAGAGGAAAATGCTGGGAAAATGAATGGTTTGCGGTAATAAGATTTATTTGCCACAGCCATGCAAGAAGAAAGCCAGAGAAGGTAGAAACAATATATGGCGTTAACCTTTGAATGCTAGGCTTCTTTGCTTCCGATAGAGGATTTAATTAAATAGTTTAATCAATCATGTTTATAAAATGCTTAAAACTCTATTTAGTTTATCTTCTCTACAATAGTAAAAAAGTGTATATTTTTTGTTCTAATAACTGGCGGTGCCCTATTTTCTATTGAGTTCTTATCGGCAAAATGTTTACCAGCTGAGGCATTCGCATTTTAATTTTTCCATTCCATCCTCTAGCTATTAACTATGTGTGTGCCACATTTTGTTGTGAAATCAAATGCAAATATGTGGGCCTGCATGTGGAGATTAACAATGGAAAATTAGCCGACAAACCGCAAGAAATCGGAGACTGCAAATGACAAAAACTGAAAGCCGGGGTAGTGTACCGCCCAGTACCAGTCAGTAATTACGAGGGCGATAAGCAGAGAACAAAAGCGGGGGATGGAAGTTACTAAAATAAATATCAATTTAGAAGTAAATCAAATATAATTGCGGGCCAGACGAGCGAATAGGCATCCCGTATGGGATTGGTCCTCCACGCCGGAATGGACCCAGACAGTAATTTCCCATATAATTCCGAAGGTTATGGATGTTTTTTTCAGGATGTTGGATGCCCCCCTATGACTCCGCCCCATGACGCCCCTGTTTCCAGGGGGCGTTTACTGCAACGGTACCTAGCCACCATTTTGTTAGAACCGTCAGCCATAGACAAATGACGATAAATCTGGATAATTGCCTAGCAGGCCAAGTGATTCTTTTCACTCTTTGTTCGTCGCTGCTAAAATCCCCGAAACGACAACCCTTTTAATCGCCCGTGCTTTGTTATTTTTTTCGCAGATAAAAAGCACAACAGCTGGTTACGTGAGCGTAAGCGGGATGGCAGACGAAAAATAAAATAATTTGCGATGAATAAGCAAATTGAACAAAGGCCTCCAGTGCGACGCAGTTTTTTTCAGGGGGGGCGAACGGGTCGCGTAGTTTCTCGTTTTTCATATCTCACCTGATCCACTCAGCATTAGGAGTGCCGTGCATATCACCAACTTGCTGGCGAACATCTTCTAGGGCCGCTGATCTCCGGTATTATTCTTGTTTCCGTTGTAGTTCGGTTAACTTTGACTCCTTCGCTACTTGCTCTACAATTTGTCTGCACCGTCCAATTTAGTTTTATTTTCTTGTTGCTTTTTCCTCTATTTTCTGGACTGGCTGTTGGTGTGACAGTGACCGCTCTGCTCTTGAAATCCGCCTGCCGATAACAAAATACTGCAGCAGGCTCTAAAAAATACCATGCCAATCAGCTGACAGCGCGGGAATGTTTTTCAAATTCAAATTTTCGATAAATTGGCCACTAAATCGAAACAGCTTTCCAAAAAATTAACAAGTGGTATAGAATTGAATGCGTTTCTTAATTAATTTCACACCACCTAATTTTTATTTGTAAAACAAATGTTATAAATTATTAAGTACAAACTTATCTACGTTCCTTCGCAAGGCATATAAATATTTGCAATATCTAATACACTTATTTTGTGCCAAATACATGTTCTATCAAAAATACACTGCTGCCGAGGGCATGATTCGAGTAATAAGTAGCTAAAGCTTCACAGTTACTTCAGTTGCATTGTCTCCAGTATTTGGTCAATGGACTCCTCCTCGTGCTCATTATCGTTGGCCACTACCACGTCAAAGCCATCAAAATCATCCAGATCGCACTCGGATGGCACATCGTCTATGCCTGCCGTGAATACCCATCCCCGGGCACCACGTGTTTCTTGGCGAGAGGTGAGCCGCACAGTCAGTACATTGTCGGATCCGTACGTTTCCCGGAACCACCTAATATCATTTTTGCGCCTCACATCGCTGACCACAATATAGGGAGTCGGTCGACGGGCCAACGCCTCTTCCATGGCCACTCGGCAGAAGTATCCGTAATCTCGAGCACGAACCTCGTCGCTCCACACAATCATGTCTCGGCGGTACTGTTCCTTGTAAGGACCATCGCTGAGCAAGGCAGTTAGATCCAACTGTAGCTTGCGAGCCCATTCCGACTTGATGGGCTCCGAAATGCGAACGATCTGGACCCGTTCGTCCAATCTACATATTAATGGGAGCGGTTCTATTAAATGTTCTATACAAAAATCCAAATACTCACTTTCTCTGCAGCCTTTCGGAGATGTAATCTTTGCCGCATTTGCGCTTTCCACTGATCAGCACAATTTTCAGCATCTTTCCTCTGGCCAACTTTCACTTTTTCTGATAGAAAAACTTTTGGCCCTGCCCTCGACACAGTGGCTGCCTTGGAGAGTTCATCAGATTTCCAAGTTGCCGGAGCTGTAGCCTACGCCTCTGACCCCGATGTGTCGCCTCTTTTTGTATTTATGGTAATGTTTCATTCAACAATTGGCCGAGGCGCTAGATTTGTTTACTATTTGCATTTCAGCTGACTTACAAAATATCGTTGCAATAGATTTATCGATAACTCGATATTGGGCGGAAACTTTTAATTTAATTTTTTTAATTTTAAAAATCTTCGTCACTTTTTACATTAAATTTTATTCAATCTTACAATGTACAATTTTATTCTTAACTAATAGCCGCGCCTGCGTAAAAAGCTTCACCCCTGGGCTTAGGGTCTGTCCCTTATCTGTAGTATTGCGATTGTTGCCACGAACCACCCACTCCCGTTTCGGCAGAGCCCCCGATTCCCGATCCGCCACCACTACCGCCAGCACTGCTGGACATTGGACCAGAAGCAATGGAGCCTCCTACCGCTGCCGCTGCACTACCGAAGGAGGCAAGCACGCTGCTGTAGTAGGAGGCATCCGCCACCGACTCGGAATGGTGTGGCAAACCCTTCTTCAAAGTCTGGTGTAGCGAGGCCTTGCCCTGGTGACAGTCCTGGGCGTTGGCGTTGTTGATCCTTGCAAGGTTGGCCAGCGTGAGAGTTGAGTGGTTGCCGTGGATGGCGTTTTGGGTGGTAATGGATCCCGGCGGCGGTATGCTGCCAATGGGAGGCGGGGGACGCGATAGAGGGCGGACGACGGAGTTGGACATTGAGGTTGGGACAGACGACTCGGAGAGCTGCAAGGGGCAAGCATTTTTATAGACAGGACAGCTTAGTTTAGGAGCCATAGCTACCACTCGCCTTGCGCTGCTTGTGCAACTCCAGGGGCGGTTCCACCTGTGGCAGAGGCTGTAGCGGTTGAAGCGGCTGCAACTGCACGTGCCTATGATTGATGTGTGCCTGCAAATCCCTCTGTGAGAGGTAGGTCCTTCGGCAGCCGGAGCTGCCGTAGCGACTGCCGCCGTGTGTGCACATGAAAACAGTGCCCAGGCCGCTCTGCTCTACGCGGAGCACTTTGTCGTTGCAACGGGGACAGGATTTGATCGGCTCAGCTCGGGCGCACTTCAGGCAGAAGACATGCTTGCAGGGAATCATTCGACCGTAAACTAGGATCGGCTTATCGCACTGGTCGCAGCAGTGGATCATGGGGTTGAGCACCTTCTCTCCGATGAGGCTCACCTTGTGACTCCACTTGAGGCGCAGCATGGGCTCCGGAGGTCCGCGCGAGAGTGTGGTGAAGGTGGGTGCCTCCAGCTGCGATATGTCAGCCTCCATGTCAACTGTACAGAAGAGCTATCAGTCAAATATATGTTAATAACATTAAAATCTATTTCCTTACTTGTCTGACTGAGCACAGGTGGAACTGCTTGCTGCTGGAGTTGCGGTGGAACTTGCGGCTGTGCCGATGTCATATCCACACCGCCACCCGCCGGTTGGGAAGGCTCTTCTGGGACGGAGGCCGCCTCCAATTCTGCCTCCTTGTCTAGGTCTTGCATGGCGGCATCCTCGGAAGGATCTACTCCACCGGGACTGTCCTCCAACGCTGCGCTGCTGGCTGCCAGGGCTGCTGCTGCATCTGCCGCTACGATCTCGTCAATTTTCTTGCCACGACCACGGCCGCGTCCACGGCCCCGTCCCCGAGCTCGTGTGCCGCGGCCACGTCCACGACCTCTCTTAACTTCCTCGGTGTCCATCAGAACGCCGTCGATGTATTTTTTTGGGCGAAATTTGTGTTTTTCTGCTTTGTTTAGCTCCGCATTTGCGCCTGTCCAGGGTTGTCGCTTGCTCTTGGTTAGCGCTGCCAACTTATCTTTGTGTTTTCTCAGTGTGACCATTAGTTTAACGTAATTTAATTTTAAATTTAAAATTTTAAATATTTGAGTTAATGTATAAAGTATTGCACTATTTATTATATTGTACATTGTGTTTTGGTATGAAAATATTAAAAATATTGCACATAATATCAGCCAATTATGTATCAGCGTCATCCACTTTTGGAGCCAGGTAATAACGGATATAACCATAATCTTCAATGGCATATTCCACGAGCAGGGGAACTTCGGCGGATAGACAAATCTTTACCCGCTCCGTCAGGGGTGTGGCTTTGGTGAATGTGTTCAGATATCGTCCAGCGAAGGTCTGTGTCAGGGGATCATCCACTTCGATGGTCACGTCGCCCTTGCTACCCTCGCTTAGCTTTATATTGGCGGATCCCAAATCGCCGTTGGCCGAGAACTTGATACCCTGCTTGGAGCAGGCAATCGTCACAGACTCGCTGAACATGCTCATGTCCCGGCAGATGCGGGCGAACTCCGCGGATGGCATTTGAATGGTGCAGCAGTATTCGGTGTCAGGTATTCCCAGGTGGTCCTCGTCTAGATTCAAAAGCTTTAGTTCATAGTCGGCTGTTCGCTCTTTCCCTCCAGATTCGAAGCTGAGGAGCAGTTTGTCTGGCTTGTCGGTGGCACTGAGGGTCACAGTGTCGTCGCTATTAGCGCACTTGAGCACCTTAGCCAGGGATTTGAGATCCAGCCCAAGGGATACGTTTCGGTCGCAACGAAACTTTTCGAAACAATCGTTTTTAAGACTCAAAGCCACCAGTGAGACATGAGAGTTGTCCATAGATTGAAGCTGCAAGTTAAAACTAAATAAAAGAACGTTAAGAAAAGCTAGAGTATTTTTAAGCCCACCTGCAGGCCAGAATCGCTGCAGTCCAGTGTGCCTTGGGAGATGATCTCCTTCAGGGCCTCTACGATTTTCTTTAGAAGAAGGGTCTGTCCTAATCGTGCCTCCAACATATTTTAAAATTTAAATAGTAACTACAAAATTCCCGTTAATTTCACAATAGGAAATAAACAAAGTTTGTGCCCAGCTGATAAGTATGACCGCAGATTAAACTAAACATAGAGCTGCCAGATGGGTGGCTTAATGTAATAGACAATTTGTTAATAAACAATATATATTTCAAACTTTCTTATTAGACTGTCTATAAATATTATAATATTTTAAATATTTGACAGTAAATCTTTAAACTTATCTGGTACCGGTTATCTGGTAACCCGAAATGAACCCCCTATCCTAGTTCCGGTTCCATTCAAGATCCCAGCCTTCGTCCAATATGTTTACGCTGCACGGGAGTTTATTTATATCTGGATTCTGAGCTCTGCGATGGCCTCCGCCCTGCTGGAGGCACCAGTTACATCAATGGGCGCCACCAATTGGCGGCTGTGGTGTCGCCTCTGCGCCAAGGATGACATTCAGGGCAACATGAACGTCTTCCTCAAAAATGAGAACTCTGGAGACGGACCTTCCGGAGATCTTTCGTTGGCCACGGCCATTGGCAAGTACTTTTGGGTAAATGTGAGTGGATGCTCTGGGTTCTTATAACAACGAGAATTCATTATATCCCACTACATTTCAGATTTCTCGTGGCGAGGATTTGCCCGAAGTGATATGCAGCGAATGCTTCACTTTGGTCACGTCCCTGGTGAACTTCTCGGACCGAATCACTCGTGTGCAGAAGCTCTACTGTATCCTACAAAGTACTGGTGATCGGGAGCCCTTGAATCTACAGGAACTGCGCTCCAGATTTGGGCTTCTAGAGGAAGCTGAGGTGCACTTCGTAGACGCGAAACCAAAACTTGACTTGCGGGAGGGCTTACTTTCTGAAGAGTCAACCTTCGAGTTGGAAAACCCGCTAACAACTGTTGAAACTGACGATGTCGACGAGGAGGAGGAGGATTTTGGGCTGGCCGAGCCGGAGAATGAGGAAGAGCAGGAGCATGGTATAGATGAGACGGTGGAGGACCAGCAACCGGCGGAGGAGGATGAAGAGACGGTTCTACTAAAACTGTGCGATGCTTACGGTATCAGTGAGCATGAATCTGCCAATGAGCTCTCGCCAGAGAAGTCAGAAAAATCTGGTAAGGAGCACCAATGCAGCGAGTGCTCGCGAACCTATGCCCACGCCCGTACCTTGCACAGACATTTGCGGCAGGAACACGGCAAGATTGAAAGTTTTGACTCGCTTACCTGCACCGAGTGCTCAAAGAAGTTTCGCACACGCTTTGGCCTGGAGCGCCACATCCAGCAAGGCCACCTGCCCCTGCCCGACCGAAAGCATTTCTCGTGCCATCGTTGCGATAAGAAGTTTACGAGCAGTGCATCCGCCCAATATCATTCGCAGTATATGCATCTGGACGAACGGCCCCGACCCGTGATCTGCGAGCAATGTGGCGTGGGTGTGCACTCGATAAGTGCCCTTAAGGAGCACGTGTTGAAGCACACGGACTACGCGCCCTTCGAGTGTGAGGTGTGCCACAAGTGTTTCAAGTCCGCCACCCGACTGAAACACCATAAGGAGACCCACGATCCGCACAAGTACATTTGTCCCGAGTGTGGAATGCAGCTGAACTCCCGTCCCACCCTTAACCGTCACCGACTGGTTCACACCGATCAAATGCAGCACAAGTGCGATTACTGCGGCAGGGAGTTTAAACGGGCTAAGGCCCTGAAGAACCATCTAATCCTGCATACGGGCCTGAAGCCGTACTCCTGTGATTTCTGCGACCGGACGTTTGCCAACGGCTCCAACTGCCGCACCCATAAAAAGAAGGCCCACCCCGAGGAGCTGGCCGCCCAAGAAGCGGCGGGCGGGTCGAAGAACTACAACCGAAATATACCCAAGCTGGAAGCACTCAAGGCGTTGTGAGTACATCATAATTTTAGTTCCTATATTGTATGTGGCTTTTGTAAACATTTTTTTTTACCCTTTTTCCTAGCACCAAAAACAAGGATAATCTATCGCCTGTGGCAACTAAACAAAGCGGGTGCTTCGCATTTGGAAAAAAGCCCAAAGCCACCGTCAAGGAGGATGTTCCTTTAGAACCAAGCGCAGCTACAAGTCAGGTATCCGAAGTCGAGCGTGAATCTGATCCCGGAGGCGAAGAAGAAACGCCCACAGAAGCATCAACCGCCGCCATACCGACGATAGACAACATTTACAATCATATCATGATTGACTATCGCTAAAAGGTAAATAAATAAAAAAAATTGTATATCTCAAAACGCGTAAAAATAGCAATGTAAAAATTTAGACTCAAAACTTAACACAATTTTAATATCAAATATATTTATAATAAAACATGAACTAAAAAATGTTTAGATTTTGATGGAAATGGAAATGAATAAGAAATCATTTGTAAATAATTCGGTATTGTCGAAATAATTGTTTCTTTTTTTACTTATCTATAATTTTTATAGGATTATTGCTAGAGATTTCATTATTTTCCGTGAATATTACATTTATTCATATCAACGAAATTTGGAAAAAAATATTTAATTTTAGATAGCATCTATTAATAAAATATCTTGATAGGGCGGGAAACCCCATTTTTGAATGGATCCAAGACCGCGCATGTCCTTTGGATGACACTAAACCGGAGTCGGAGAAAAGTCACCCCCGTAAAGAGTCTATCCTGGTATAAAGGAATTTAGTTCAGTTGACAGCGTGCGCTTTCCTCGTGTCCTGCTCTTCGTCGAAATTTTTTAAGCTTTTTAACCAATTTGAGTGAATTAAACAATTGATTAGCTTAAGAACAGCAGGGACTGTTTACAGGTCCAAACATGGCCAGTTTGTGCCACAATAAACCCTTTAATTAAGAGTTTTCAAAATAACTTCCTTTTCCAAGAGCGAGCCGAAAAATCAAAAAAATCGATTTATCCCCCAATAAAAACAAAGTGCATTAAATGGCCATAAATGCCCGATGCATACTAAATAACCCAAATGTGCTTTGAAGCTTAATGATAGTGGTTTTAAACTTTCATTAATAAAATCGTTAAATACTTGTTAAATTAAAAAATATACTTAAAAAGAAATAAGTGGAAATAGTAAAAAGAGCAGGCAGAGAGAAGCTGCAAAATAAACTTAAGCTGTTAAAAATCCAAACACCTTTTTAAATTGTAAGTAATTTTAGGTGACCATTTAAAGTGAATTAAATATTTATAACGGCTTGTGGGTTAAATAAATTTAAACAATTTAAAAGTGGGCCCTAAATTAGCCACAGCTGTTTCTCGCGGTCAGCCCTGGTTTTTAAATCCGAATCAGTGCGGTCTCTCTTTTTCCGAACCGGTTAAATCCGAGTAAATAAAAAGGTTTTTAATGAATGAAGTTGACAATGAAGAAGAATATAGGACAATTACAGGTTATAAAATTGTTTAAAAGGTTACTTGATCTTTGAATAATTTGTATAACATAAAGAAAAGGGAATAGATTTAGCAGCTGACTGCCAGTGGGACCGTATCTTCTTTCAGCGAAAAACCCAAAGTATCTTCGCCCCATTTGTTTTGAAGAACCCAAAGATACAAATACAAATACAAAAATACAATCGTCAAAGTCGGTGCAAAATCTCGCTTGCTGCGCGAATCTTTTCAAAAAACATTGTTTTTCTTAAATGCGAGATGTAAATAAAGACTGCAGCGTAGTGCCGAGTGGATTCTGTAATTCGGACAAGTGATTGTTTCAAAATCACAACTTGATCAAGTTTGTTTTCGAGCATTTTTGTCGGCGTTTTTCACTTGTTTTTTGTTTGTTTTACGCACACACTACGAGCGCGTGTGTGGACCAAACGAGTGTGTGTGAGCGTACGTGTGAATAAAAAAATCGATTCGCTTGTAAGTTTTAGTCATTAATTATTCCGCGAAGTATTAAAGTAATTTCAACTCCAGCCCAAAACCTGTGGGAACTGCTGTGTGCCATGTGTGTGTGAGTGTGTTTGACGAAAATCCATAGTTTCAAAAATGAATGAAAAAAATTTAGTTGCGGCCAAACGGGTCCGAAAAGTTGCGTGGGCGGACTTGATGTCGCCCCGATTTACAATCAAGAAAACAACATCTGAAAGTTACATGGTACATATTTGTGAAGCGAAGCAACAGTGCATTCCAAA
Source organism: Drosophila varians (assembly GCA_018150405.1). Taxonomy (NCBI): domain Eukaryota; kingdom Metazoa; phylum Arthropoda; class Insecta; order Diptera; family Drosophilidae; genus Drosophila; species Drosophila varians. Next base: position 6,871,810 of record JAECWK010000125.1, read on the forward strand.
ATCCTAGTAGTTGCACCATCGCCCAAAAAGTTGATGCCAAATATGCACAGCCTGGGAAGGAGACCGACCGACCAAAAACAAAAGTTTCCGGTGCCAAGAAGAAGCCGCGAACCGCATTATCTTCTCGGTTTGACCCAAATTGCAACTGCAACCTCTGGGCCCTGGTCCTTGGGCCTTGGGCCCAGGACTCGCTTTATATTTAGTCTTTTGTGCCAACTTCATCGTGCCTTTGTGTCGTGAGTTTTTCCTACCCCATTGCCACCCAATCTCCCATTCTCCTTATTTTTTATCATTTAATGTGCGCCAAGTTAATTGCCGAAAGAACTTTCCGAGCTGTTGCTGCTGTCGCCTTTTATCAGTGGCAAGTTTTAAAGTATCTCCGCCCTCTCCATCCCTGCTCTTAGCGGCGAAATTAAAAACTTGCCCGCCAGCCTCATTAGTTGGCAATTATGGGCCATTGGGCCCCCTTCCAAATGGCTTGTCAAACTAAGAATTTCCTTATTGAAATTGTTTTGAGCAAGGGAAGGGGATGGAGCGGCTCTTCTCAAGTCCAAGACCCTAAGGCAATCAATAGATTCGCTCTTTTTTCTTCCCCCAATCCATTTTAGCTTGCGCTTAAATGACTTTTCATTTCTATTTGACCGAGGCGGCATTTTAATTAGACGTTTTAGTTGGAAGCACACGACACAGGACACCCGATACTCCCTAGTGTGGAAATTCCTTTCCACTTTCCACTGGGGTTGATGCAGTCCCCTGGCCAGTCTGGGTCTCCCTCTAATCCTGTTGCTGCGGGGGTTGGCAGCGAAACGTTTTCCAATTGGATTCTTGTATTGTATTGTATTGCAACTCCACACATGTCCTGAATTTCTCGATTGTCGCAAGGCAATAAATAATTTCGCCCCAGTTAGCATTTAGCCTTAATGTGTTTTTTTTATTTGGCCTTTTGGACACTTCCAATCTCTGTCCCATTTGGTAATACAATTTTCTTTGGTTCTTGGGTTAAAGAGTTCGTCAAACATATTAAAGATGTCTTATTCAACTGCACATGAGTTTTTTCCAACTATTTATAAAGGCAACGAACTTTTATATACAAAGAAATTGAATCTTACATTTCTATAATGTAATTCAAACCATGTTAACCTTACTTCTTAATGCTACTCTTAATTACCGATCAATCAGTTAGTGGTAAATACCATATCTTTGATAAAATGGTAATTAGATTTAATTGCTAGCATAACAAACTTATCGAATGAGGTCACTTATCGCTTTCAGTGTAAATTAGTGCTTTCTGATTGTAGAGTTTTTTTTTTTTTATAAAAGATGTAGTTCTAAAATGGGTTATATTAAATACAACAATATGTAAAACAATCAATTTAAAACAAACTTACTGGCTAACAATTATCTTCTCCATAACATATCTTATCGGGGCTGAATATTATTAAATACTTCTACTTAAATGGCGCTATAATACCAGTTGGTTTGAGGTAGTCCTTGGCACTTAGGGAACACAAGAACTCTTGCCAAACGTTGCTGGCCAACATAACTTGGCCGTTAGTCAATGTTATTATGTTTTTATCTGGTATTTTATATATCAGTGGCATACTTGGCCTTTGAAGAGCGCCTACACAGAGTGCTGAAATATAATCCACTTGACATACGCCTACTTAAGGGCCTTCTTTCATTCATTGATAAGCTCTGGTCAACTTTGTGTCACAGTTTCCGGAATGGTAATATTTGCTTTGATGTTCATTTATTTAAAAAACTGATTTATGGTTTCCTTAAGATTAAATTTATATATTTATAATTGCGAATGCTAGCTTGCAAGGACTTGAACTTGGTCTTGTTCTTTATAAATCTTCATTAAGAAATATTCGGACACCAGAAAATTATTTGAGATTAAATTTTTATTTTCAAAACCATTTTCAATGCAATTTATTATTTGTTTTTATACAAATATATTTATTTTTTCAAATTGGAAGGATAAAAATGTAGTATAATTTATGTAATGCTTTTGTAATTTTACTTTACATTTTACATCTTACAGATTCTATGTTGTTCTTTGCTATAAAAGCTTACATCCTTGTATCCTTACAACGATTCAGGCTTTTAGCTGAATCACCTTCAACGCTTTTAGATCCTTTTTGTAGAGTTTTTTAAACGGAAAAGTTTAGTTGTTTGGTTTAAATTTTAGTCTTAGATTTGTTATACAAAACTTTAGCAATTTTTGGAGAAACTGTACTAATTTATACTGTTAGTATGCTAGTCTTCTACAGTTATAATAAGCTTTATCAAATTTTTTCCTTATAACAGAAGGACTTTTTTGTCTTCTGTGCTACAAAGAACCTGAAATATTTTGTACCTAAAGCTATAAAATCCTTTCCCTATAAATGTATAAAATCCTTTACCCCTAAGTCTTTATACACAATGGGTTTATACTGTTCTACTATCTACCCCGACTTTTCAGGGTGAATGGGGCTCAAAGGAATGGTTGTTTTGGGTTGCTCGGTTTCCTACAAAGTGCTCACTCGGCTGCGAAACTAATGAATGAATGAACCGAGCGCATTCCCCTATTTGAATGCCCCAGACACCCAAGTCGAGTGTTGCGCGTTGGCGTTTGCAAAATGAAAAACTGGTGGCACGCATATAAATTGCACGTTATTACCCGGTGCAACTGCAACTGGAACCATCGGACAGACATTGCATCCCCTGACGGTCACATTTTTTTTCCAAGTTTTGCATTTCGCACTAACAGAAAAATAACGAACCCAAAGAGATGCAGAAAATGAGTAAAAAAAAGCAAAGCTTTTACTTTAATTAAATGCGTGCGTGTTGGGCAAGACCCAATTTAGATTTCCTCTGACTTTGTTCTATATCCCCCAGATGTTGGTTTCTTGATTAACGGCAGCCAGCTTCGCGCTTCCTGCCCGATGATCCTGCTGCTGCCTTGCTTCTGCTCCTGCCTGGCTCCTGCCCCCAATGATTCTACATAGCATACTTTTATGCTGATTGAGTGCGGCTTATCTGCATTGCCATGTGCCTTGTGTCCTGTCCTATGTCCTTTGAGTGAGTGGGTGTGGGAGTGCGCTGGCAGTGCTGTAAGCTCGCCTGAGTTATGACATAACTCATCCGATGGTCGTTTATGTCAATTGTAAGCAAATCAGCGCTGGGCCATAATCCATAAAAAAATGGATACCGACTGTAAGAAAGTAACCGCTGCGAAACCGAGACAAATGTCATTATTAAAATGGGCATAAAAATAACATATGAATATCTGGTGAAATATAGTGCGAGGGTAGATTTGGAAGTATGAAAATATTCCTTCCTTTTCGGTAGAACAAATCTTTCTATCCATTTGCATGTATACAACATCTAACCAAACATTCGAGCCACAAAAACAGTAAGAATTTGAATTTATGCTAAAAGAAATGCTATTTTGATAACGTCCCTCGTATGGTGATGGCCAGACGCATCCTTTAAGCAATAAAATACCAAGCTAAAAGCCCTTCAAAATGACACAGAGAGTCGTTCGTTGTTATTGTTGGTGGTAACTGGTGGTACTGGTGCTTCTGCTGCTGTTGCTACTGTTTCGAGCAAGTGCTATAAATTTGAAGTATTAAAACAGATATCGAATGGATTATTTTTAATATATGACCGAGCATATATATTCGTATATATTCGTATAAGCCCCACACCCGCAAAGCTGGCCACCGAAAAACTGCAGCTTTTGGCAGGCAGTGGAAAGCCCATTGATGCTGGCCAGCAAAGGCGGCGAGGGCTGGCGAAGGCGAAGTGAAGCGCAATTAGCCTGCTGCAAGTCCTTCCCCCACACAGACAGAGAGACAGACAACCTCCTTTTACGCCCACTCCAATAAGCTTGGCCTGCCCACACCCACATATCCTTATCCTAGTCTAGTGTTGCTACAAATTGCCTTCAGCAGCATCCTTAGTCGTATCCTACGTACTCTCTACCCCCAACCCCAGCCCCTGCCCCAGATATCCACCTCCATTTCCACCCACATCCTTATCCGCATCCGCATTAGCATTGCCAACTCTCGAAGCATCACAGCTGGCATTTTCCGCTGCGTAATCCTTTTATTAATCCCCTTGGCTTGGTCTAAAATCCTTTACACTGCTGTTGGCACTTTTGCAAATCATGAAAAAGAAACCGCAAGCTTAAGAAAAATATGTAATACAAGTGCAGTCTGGGGTCTTGACTATTTTATAAGCAAAGAAGTCTCGATTACACTTTGTTTTTCATCAATAAAATGTTTTAATTGATTGAAAACAATTATTTTCTAACTATTGTAGACTTTTTCGAAAGTTTGGGATGGTTCATTTTATTTATAAATTCTATACACAAATATGTACTCTGTAATTTTAATAAAAATAATCAGCCGAAACCCTACGCAGCACTTGTTTTTGGCTAAATTGGCTTGCTCCTTAAGAATTTGTTGCAATGTTTAGCGTATATTAAAAATTAATTGGCCAAGGGTATATATCTTTTTACCCCCAAACAGCCTGCCATTCCCCAATCCCAATTCCACTCCCAGCCTCAGTCCCATTCCAACTCCCCAATTGCCTTACCCCTTTCCCGGGCAGCTTGGAATATTTATGCGCCCCGTGTAATTTGTGTTGATTATTTTGCCTTGTTTGTTGTTACTGCTGAGTGGAGCAGCTGCTGGTCTTGGCCAAGTGCTAAAAAGTATTACGCATTTCTTGGCGTATGGTTTTTTAATAAAGCGAATTAATCAGGACCTCTAAAGGCTATAGAAGCGGAAGACGGCGACCGGCGCGGCCCTCCGTCTGCGGAAAAAGCTCGCTCGCTCAACATTAAAAATTCAAAATGCACTTAACGAAGCATAGCGAATAAACCAATAGCCGGGATAGCGTCGAAGGACGAGAGCTGATAGGGCTGGACGCCCAAGAAGGGTGATGTCCTGGGCGCGACCGTCGCGCTAAAACCCCTTTTTAATGCTATTGGCCCAAGGAGCTACGTGAGCAACTTTTTCGAGGCATCTCGGTTGGCATAAGTCGGATGCCTTGGCTGAGATTACTCGGAAAGGCGAAAATTTGCTGAAAATGTTTCGCTTTCTTTCATTAAGTTTAATCCTGAAAAAGGGGTCCAATATGTTTTAATTGTGTTTTTAGGGCACAAAAAGGGTTTGGGAATATGAAAAGATATTTCAAATAATAGTTTAAAATAATTCCAAGTGTTCAAAGTACAATTTTAAATATTTAAAGGGAATTACTTGGGTCGGTGAAATAAAATTCCATCCATCATCTATCTGGTTTGGAGCTCATTTTTGTCAAAAATAATGCAAAATCTTTTTCGAGTTGGCGGCACTTTATCAACATTAGCGCATCTTGTTTTCCTTTTATGTCCGCGTTGTTGCTGGTTTTTGTTGCATGATCCTGTGGCTGCTGCGAGCTGATGTTATTTTTGTGCTGCCACTTTTTTCACGCACCACGCGCAACGGGTTCGGGCCGGGCTAATTCAATTAGCTTGACTTTGCCACTTAAGCTTTGCCTTTTAATAATAAGCAGACGGCTAAGTACTTTGCCAGGGCAACGGGCAACTGGCAACAAGCAGGAGGCAGGAGGCGAAGGACATCCGTGGTCTTTATAATTTAAAATTCTAGAATAAGGGAAGAACCAACCGAGAAGGTAAAACGGAGCAAGTTAAAACTTTTAACCTATTAGGCAATCAAGTGCCTCCCGAGTCATGAATCATTGGCGAAAAATACGAAACACGACTTGGCAGCGATGGCAGTGTGTTAAATGTCAATAAAAGGAAGCACACGCTCCTCCTTCCGCATCCTGCTGGCGAACAAACTCCTGCTGCGTATAAATGTCAGAGTCAACATGCCGTATGCGTAATGAATGTCATTAGTTTATGTGCGTGTGTGAATGCGATGTGTGTTTCTGGGCGGACTACGAAGTGGGAGTGGTATAGCAGTTGCTTGTGCAATTGCACATAAATCAAATAAACAACTCAATTGAAATGTTAGAGAACTAATTTCATAATTATATTGTCATAGCCATTATCCTTTCGACGTACGCAGACATTCATTGCGAGTGGTATGCTGCGTCGCGTTCCATGGAAAGTGGAAAGTGGCAAGCAAAAAGCAAACAAACAAAGACACTTGCATACTTTTCCTTGTTCCAAACCCGATCCCCGGATCCCGATCCCGACACCTCCGCCATAGCGTCTGTCCAGCACGTTTCAACCTTTAGCTTAACGAGTAAATCGTAAACTAATTGCTAGATAATTAATTTTAATTATTTGTGTATTTTACTCGGATTCTCCTTTGGATTCTCCCCCTCCACCCTCCGCCCACAACGACATAATCAGACAGAGCCAAAAAACGGAACCAACGGAACCATTAAAAGCACATTAGCTTGTTAAGCGATGGCTCACCCCTTGGCCGGGCCGTGGAATTACGTCCTTGTATAGGCAGAACGGGAATGAGGAGACGACCAGCACACGTGCAACTTACTCCTCTTCTGTTTGTTGTCTTTACTCTGTTCATACATCATTATCATTAAAGCGTTAAATTATTTTGTTGTCTTAGTATACGGCATACTGTATATGTATTATGTATAAAATGCTTGGTAAGCAGGCGAGAGTGTTTAGTGGAATTTTTGGCAGGTTTCACGCTCAACCAACAATTTCATAATTTAGTTTCCATGCTTTGGGCACTTATAATTGTTGGATTAGGGGGGATTGTATCGGGTTTCTAATAGAGTGCCAGGGGAATTTGTGGCAGATGATGGTTTCTGATTATGGTTTTTGTCTGGTTACGTTTTAATTATGATGAGTGGCTATTGTCGAACCCAAATTTTGGCATTACATTGATTCAATCGCTTAGTATTGATGCCAATGTTGTTTGGATATCTGACTAATGGGTTAGAATAATTTCAATATTTAAAGCAAAAATTATCAAAGTTCTGGTACCTAGTTGTCCTCGTAAGTATAGAGATTCCTGCGGAACGGTTAAGATTCCTCAAGGCCAAGGAAAAGAGAAATTAGGCTTCATAAAACGAAAGAAAAAAAGAACTTTCTTGTTACATTTGTAATTTTTCTTGTCATTCGCTTTCGCTTTTCCTTCCTTCAGATGTTGTTGATGTACAGTTACAAGTTTTCGTATATATGTGCCATACTTTGTACATGTCAGCATTAAATATTCATGATGCAGTCGGTGGGACAGGACCAGGGACAAGGGACCATGGAACTGGCACAGGACCAAGGAACAGGCAGGGTCAGGGCGAGTGAGTGATAGAATGGGGATGGGTGAACATAACGGTACATCTTCATACGCAGCAAAGACGGCTACACTTTTATGCCTAAAACATTTCGTCTCCAAAATGTTGGTATTAGTTTATTTACCGTTACACGCTCAGTTACCAAAACAGATGGAGTTGGGGCAGTGGGAGTGAGATAGAGTCATTTGCCACAGCCATTAATGTAGCCGCTAAGTGGCAATGTCATGCTAGGCTGCTCTAACTGTGCCCAAAAAAAAAGTCGAAGTTCTTATACCCTGGCAGATACCTAAGGGAAGTAGGACCATTTAAAGATTTTATTTGGGGTAGGTGGGGCCATTCTGACCATGAATATGTATTTTTGATATATATTCCTTCCCGTGTTGTAAAGTTAAGGACAAAAATCTTAATTCCCATTGGCATAAAGGGTATAAAAAACGAACCGCAAAAGGCCCTAAAGATTGTCGGACGAAAAGGGTGCGTGTCTTCTATAAAAACTGGAGAAATGGAAACAGAGTGGGCGGTCTATGCATATTTCATAAGCAATTACTAAGCAACCCCAACGAAAGCGCGTTGGCGGCTTTTAGTAATTTGTCGTTGTGTTGAGCTACCAAAAAAAAAAAAAAAAAAAAAAGGAATATAGCAACAAAAAAAGAAAAACAAAGAACAAAAGCAAAAAATTAAATCGCCACTCGTCCAACCGAATTGGCCCACATAACAAGAAGCGCTCAAAAATGGGCCACATAATTTATGATTTCATTTTATGACAGAACACACACGCAACGCAACCTCGCACACCCAACACACCCTGGGCGCTTTGTTTTTACTTTGCGTTGGCATCCCAAGCTTCTGATTTGGCTTTTTTAAGTCATTGCCTTCTATTATTTTGTTATCAAATTACAGCCAATTGCCTTGACTTCGACAGGACTTTGCGAGGAGAACCTTCTCATGTCGGACGGGCAAAGTTCAAAGTGACTGACAGTCAACTCTCGAATTCTCCCCGCTTCCCTACATCACCCATGGAGCAATTCCATTAAAAGCTGATTTCGTCTTATTAAATTTGTAATGTCATAATAGATGTGATGATTTTTTATTAATTTTCTGTGGGCTCTAATATATGTTATATATTTCTTGAAAATGGAACAAAAATTCTAATACAAATTATTTTAGGAAATATTCCTGTACAAAGCTTGTTTGGATAAGTTATTTTTCCACAACTAAATGATGATTTGTCACCTTAGCTTTCCTTATTACTACTCAAGGATATTGTCCGTGTTGTTCTGTTAATTTAAAGGTAAAACTAAACATGTGTGGTGTGATTGTCGCCATTAATTGTGGTCGACTTGTTGGTCTTGAAGAGGCCAAGACAACAGCTGCACACATTGTGTGCCTTGTTATCAGGAGAGGCCTAGGAACATATTGCCAAATTGCGAGTTGATTATCTGGCCTAGCCATCGCTAAACAAAAGGCAACAATTATCTTAATGCCAGGTGCAAGAAATTAATGTCCTGTAAGCACATTTCAACACAATATAACTAACGAAGACTGGGACTATGACTGTGACGATGAGTATAACGATGTCATCGCACTTAATCTCCGATAAGGGCGTGCGTCCTTGGTCCCTCGTCCTCCTGCGAAAGGTCCGGCTGGCAACTGAACAACGAAATATAGATTAGAGAAAAGGTACAGACAAATCGCTGTCTATGGGAACTTGACGAAGACCTTTTTTGTTGCCTTTCTACCGTTCTGCCGTTCTGTTGTCGTTGGGTGTCATCTATTTGTATTTTTATGTGCTTACTGTCAACGAAATAATTGACTATTGTGTGTAGCGCCAGTGGGGTTACCTGTGAGTGCCATGGGGTGTTAAGGCAGGTGGGCGTCTGTTGACATCTTAAGTGAAAGCAAGAGTAAGTGCCAGGAAAGCGGAAATGTCCCAACTTATTTTCAATGGGAAGAAAATACTGGAGTCCCGTATAAAGTAAATCAAGTTAATGGTTATTTTAAGGTATATGGGATATCGTTATTTGTAATTCTATATTACTAATCGCAAAATCCTTCGATTTTGTTCAAGGAAAAGGCCTGATAGTTGTGACAAGGACTGTTCTCCAAACACACCTTCGCATAAATGCGAAATAGGCCTTACCCTTAGCTTTCCTATTTTATTATAATCTTTGATACACAATATTTCTTTTAGTTTTTTATGGCTAAAACGCAGGCATACTTCTGGGCTTTATGTCTTTCCAATGCATTGAGCCGCAGCCATATAGAACAGAAATCGGTGAAACTTTTACGAGCTTACCAGTGGAGTCCACCTGTTCGGCATACACAACTAGGATGAAGTGCTTAAAACAGTTTCCCCCACCATGCCACCAGCTTTCCCAACCATATCATATACATATCCATACGACATAGAGTTTTTCGGTGCGTGGGAAAACCAATTTCCCAGGCGTAGCACTTATTGCCATTTTGGTAATATGACCATTTTATGGCTCACGCATGTGGAAGCGTTTGGGAGCGCGGAGGTGCTAAAGCTAAACACGTACTAGGCGGAGTTTGGCAGATGAAATATGTGCCCAGCAGCAGCACCTGCTTTTTTTTTAATGAAACAATCTCTGCAAATATGATATTTTGTATGCAAACATGCAAAATATTGTCGGAGGCCCCACGAAGCACAAAAAAAAAAGGTTGGAAAAGCGCACTCGTCGCAAAATGAAATAAGGCGGAGCCCATGCTGGGCGAATCTCCTCTAGGGGGGAGGTGGAATGGGTGTTGGGCAAGGCCTACCTTCGTCTTACGTCAAAAAGATAAATAAACAAATATTTGCGCTGACAATAAGCCAAGCCAAGATGGAAAAATTGACTGTACCTTGGATGTGTTCCAGATAAATGTCCTTCCCCCGGAATTTCTAAGATTAAAAAGGTTTTAACAAGAAGGTTTCATATTTATTTTATAGCCGAAACATCCATTATTAAATCAAACAATTAATAAAACCCATTTAGCAAACACTATAAAATATTGGCAGCTGAATTTTTAATAAGATTTACGTCCTTCATATATATATGTTTAAATATTTACTTACTACAAACATTGCAAAAAAAAGCTTCCTTCTTATACTTCCCACTCAATTCTTGTTTGAGATATTGTATATCAATAATTCAATATTTATTTTCATTTTTGTCACAATTTTCGGTTTCTTATTTTCAACAGAAAGCTAAAACGAGGAAATTTAATCTTTTTCCTTGTTACCTTTTTGTGTGTGTCTCTTCGCCTGCTGGCATTTTACTTCCTTGTGATTTTCCCACCCTGGCAAACATTCGCCAATTTATATTTTGACGAAAGATCCGAAAAACCCAATTAGTTGACGTTGACGACATTGCTGTTGGTTTCCTGACATCACAGCGAAAGAACTGACGGCCCCCCACACCCGTCAAGAATTGTAAATTGAACACCAAATTGTTTTTATATGAAAAATAATACAATAAATGAAATATATGTATTCGATTGTCTTCGCTTTCCTTTGTTAACTTGATCAGAAATTAAATGGGAATATAAAAGAAGTTTAGAAGTTCAGAAAATCCAATCCAATAAATATTTTTTTTGGCGTTTTGGGCTTCCCGGATACGTTTATCTTTTTGGCTATCTTCCGCCCACAAATCTATGTGGCACTTCGAACGTTGTAGGTCTTCTACCCACCCCACTAATTACAGTTTTGTGCCCTGATATTTCTCCGGCTTTTCTCTGTGGTCATTTGCACATTTTACAAGGCTCCGTCTTGTAGTCCCAATGGAGAACGACATTTGTCTGGTTGTCCACCAATGTGTCCTGCAGCCATATCATACAGTCCAACGTTTCCGTTTTGCGGCAGCACCTCCTTTCCGCCTGCCCCCTCTAGGAAGCCCCTCCCCATCCACCGGCAAAGCTGTCAACAAATTAACTGTGACGCTTATGGGGAGAACGGACATGGGAGGCGAAAAGAGGGGGCGGGCGAGTGGAGGGCCAGTTAGACAAAGCTGGCTGAGACCATTCAGGCGATTGGGCTCGACATGCTTGGCATGTTTTGTTGCCCAGTTTTAGGCGGGAATATGTGTCGTAAATTCACCCCCACATGACCCCAAAGGGCCACAGTGTGCCAGCCAGCTGCTTTTGGCCACAAATATTGAACAATTAGCTCGGCTCATACCAAGCGTTTACTGGTGATTTACATTTTTCAGCCGGTTCCCGCTGGGGACTATTTAAAACGCATCTCAATGAATGAGAAATTTCCAAATACACTAACATGTTTGCTTAGAGGACATTCGTTTATTTAAATGTCCTTATTTAGCCATATATCTTTTTATTTTTTTTTTTGGGTGCTGGAATTGCTGGCCTTATAAACGATATATATTTTTTGTATAAATAATTCTGGTACGTGCGGTAATGATGCCGACACGTGACAAGGCGACAAGACAGAAGGTGAAGGAGACGACAGGATTCTGGAGGGATTTGCTGGAAGGGGAATGTGCAAAAGGCAGCAGACAGAGCGTAAAGTAGACAAAAGGCGCTGAAACCAGATATATTTTTGGGAATATTTATTATGGCAGCCGGCAAGGTGTATAAATTTGCATGAGAAACTGCCGCAAAGAAAAGGAACTCAGCCCCATGTGGGTGGTGCGTGGGTGGCTGTGCATGTTTAGAGTGAAGGACTTAAGCAGGAGAAAAGCACTGCATAAGCAAATAAACAAACAATACATAAATTTTTGAGACCAACATGAAATGTTAGAGGGTTCCTTATGCGGGGCACGTCGTTCTTTACTTTTTTCATACCTTCCCTGCCTTGGCTTTTTGCCTTTCGTCTTCTGAGCTCTTTGGCAATTGTTCTTGGCTTCGTTTTTGTGCTCGACATTGACTTTGATAACAATAATAATCATAATAATAAGAGCATATAATAATAACAATCATTTTGTGTACCATAAACGGTGTGGGCATCCCACATCTGAAAAACCCCCAACGTCCATCATTACAAAACACAATGGGGTATATTTTTATAGACTGTATATATTTTTATTTTCTCTGTTCTATATAAAATTGGCTTATTTATGACAGTTTTTATATTTATCACAATATTGATGAAGCCACGGGACACACTTCATCAGGTTGGGTGTAATTGCTGCAAAGAAAATAAAATAAAAATAAATGTAAATTTATTGTATATGTTTATTACCACACAATAACATATATTCCTTATTTATTCTTTTTATAGCTGATGTCAATGAAACGTAAACTATAGATGCGAGAGAATAATAAAATCATAAAAATGGAACAATTTCAAAACGTAAGTACATTTGTGCCAAGTACAAAAATATTTAGAGAACTTTTCCAAGATCATTTATACATGTAAGAGATATGCAGTTGAGCAATTGTATCAATTCCTTAATAATTAAAAAAAAAACAAATATAACATGATAACTTGGTAAATAGGATATGTGGCATTTCTTGTCCATAGAATCCTACGGATGATGAATGGATTCCTGGTTGATGGAATCATTTTAATTATTTACTTTCCTAACTCAATTTTCTCGTGACCCAAAGCACTTGGCATATTGGTTGGGTGGGCAGGTTTTTCTGGGCTATCACGTTTTCATCTGCTGCTCATTTGTCAGGACTTGTCAAATCCCTGAAACTCTTTTTTTTTCGACCTTTCAGCCCCTCGATTTTCGATTATCAATTCGCATACGTGCCGAGGCAAGCTTAAGAAAGCTTTTCAAGTGTCTAGACTTCGGACCACTATGAACTGAATGCGGTAAACAGTTGTGTGCGAATATTTGCCTTTCACTCAAAGAATCTGAGGGCGGGATGAGTGTGATTTGGATTGGTCGGAAAAGGAGTAGATGAGGGATTCTATAGCAGGCTTTGTATCCAAGCTTAATTACTGCGCTTGGTATGTGGGGGAAGGATAGTCGCAATCGAACTGATTTGCTTCTGAGGGGGAGCTCGTTTAATGCAATATTCCCATAAAGAAGACTTTGCGAGTGTGTGTGTGGCGGAGGAGGAAGGGAGTGTGTATGTGAATGCGGGTCCTTTCAAAAACTTTGTAAACTGGTCAGGCATATCCTTGTCATACAGCACACACACAAAAGCAACAAATTAAACTGTTCCTATTTGCAAATGAATTGTGCGTGGCGTAATTTCGCCGGAAACTTTCTTGGGGATAAGGCCCAAGGATAGATGGTTTGCACAGGGAACAGGCTCAACCCCCGCACCCACAAAAACACACACTCACGTTCCTGTTCCTTACGCTTGAAATAAAATAAGTAGTATAATACAGAAGGCAACTGGCATCGAAATTGAAATGAAAGAAAAGGATTCTTCAGCACAAAACAAAACAAAACCAACAAAAAAAAAAAGAAAGAAAGAAAAGTTGTCCTCTTTTCTTTGTATCTTCCTCTGATATCTTTTGGGTGTGTGCGTGTGTGTGGGTATCGTGTCCTGGCCGGTTGGTGAAACTTTTTGTGAGGGCCCTGGTCCTTTCTGGCATTTCATGCGCTCAATTGCTGGTGGTTAGCCAAGCCCGGCTGCGTGTTCTGGTCGACAGTCAATTGAAAATGAAATTGGTAAAAGTTAGCACAGAAACAGAACGGAGCTGAGTCCTGAGCATGGCGGAGCAATGCAGAAAACTCTCCTTTCGCCTCGACGTGTTGGTTTCGCAATGGGTGTGTGTCTGTGGGTGAAGCGGGTAAGGGCATCTCAAAAGGATAAAAGGGAGGTACGTGCGGACAAGCATGCATAATGAGTAGCAGCGGGCGGCCGAGAGCCGCCCAAAGCTCCAGGACTCAGACCACCACGATCCTTTTACCGTCTAACCGACGGTGCGTCCCCGATGCGGGCTACCTTTGCAAATTAATACTAAAGAGACGCGTAAAAGTTTGCAACACCAAGCGGCAAACAGCTACGTGCCTGGTTCAGAATGTCCCCGCATACCTTCGTCCTGCCACGTCCTCTCAATCTGACTCCTTGTTTTATGAATACTTTTCGCTACTTTACTCTTTGATCATAAAAGACAAAAAATATGTACGAAAAGTTGCTGCGTTTGGCGAATGTTTTATCATTGGACACGTCGTGTTGTTGGATTTTTTTATAGATTCCATTTTGAGTGCATTTGCTTGTTGCTTGCTGCGTTGACTACGCAACATTCCCCTCTATTTTGTTTGCTTTGGCGTTTTTTACGATTTATCAGGGAACGCTTTACCAGACAAACGACAAACAGCAAAAAAAAAAAAAAAGATAGAGAAACACCCACAATCCACACCCACACGACAGGGCTCCTTGTGACAGATTGTTGGAGATTAAGTTTGGTAGAGCGAGGACTCAAGTGTTTTGTTGCCGGAAGGGATTAATAAGGATGTGGTGGTGGCGAAGAGTATAAAAGTTTTTTGTGGTTCGCACTATGCCAGGGATTATTGACGAGCGATTAAAATAAGATTATAAGTCAAAAAGCTCAAAAAGGATAAAGTAAATAAGCTTTAATAGACTGTAATGCTCTTATTTGAGAACAAAAGAAAAACAGGCAAGTCAGATGGGAAAGCATCTAAAAAGTAAGACAGAAAGGGGAAAATTGAAACATTTTTAAATATTTTTTTTTTAACTAACTAATTAAATAATTTTTCTGATAACAATAATTTTATATAAAATTTAACGTTGAACTCAAAATATTCATGCCAATATTTAACTTATTTATTTTTCATTAAAAAATATAATATTATTTTACTTACTTTTATATAAAAAAAATTGAAATTCTTGACAGTTTTTCTCGCACATCGTTTGGTTTGCACCTGAAAACAAATAAAAATTCCATTATTAGGTAAATAATTCAATGCGGATAAGAGTGCTTTTAATTACAGGCAAATATAATTCAAACGTATTTTCACAGTTTTTTTTTGTTTGCTCTCGTTTTTTTTTCGAGGATTCTGTGATAAATTGATGTCAAAGCTAATGCTGTTTGCTCATCCATTTGCCTAATTTTGTTTGCCAATGATATCGGAGACTTTTTTGCATTTTCAATTTGAACTTTTTATAAAAAAAAACTGCAAACAAATGAAATTCAGGCTCTTCACAAATTCATGCAAATTATTTTTGTGTTATTCTAAAAGAATTTATTTTCTCATTGTTCTCGAAATGCCACATTTTTTCTTATAGTAAATATAACACACAAATATTTGTATAAAAAATTGATGTAAACTTTTATACCTTTAGATTCTTGTTTAATTTATATAAATGTTTTGATCCACCATCACTTCGTTTTCAATCAAGTTCGGGAAGGGTTTTGTTTGTTTTTTAAAATGTAACGCCAATATATTTATTCTCTAAATAAAAAATGTAATTTTAACATATATTTACATTACTTTATGCTAACAGCAAATACCAAATTTAATATAACCTTTTTATTATTTTATTTGTAAACTCGGAAAATAATTGAATCACAAACAACAAGCCAATGAAAGTAAATGTGAATAAAAATTCTATTAATATTCTCATGTTTTACGAATTCGAAGTAGCAGCAATTTTATTGCACTTATGGAAATTAATCAGATTGATATTTATTTTTATTACTCTCGGTCGCCGCCCACACTCTAATTGCGTTTATGTTGCTGGATACATTTTACGGACTGTCCCTAAGCTTCTCGGCATTATTAGCCAAGACACACGCATACAAAAGAAATCGCTCATAAAAATTTAGTGTGCCACGCCCACCACTCTAACACCTCCCCGATGGTTTCACGTTAAAGCCGAATAAAAATAAATAAAATTAAGGGAACGCGGCGCAAAAGTAACAGAAAATAATTTCTTTATTTTGGGAGACTCACATAAGCAACAAATGCAGTTCTTTGGTCGCATGTGTCCTGATTCTCCTGGCCATTCCCTCATTCGTCCTTTTGCTCATCCATTGGCTGTGCTCCCTTTATTTTTGGGTTTTTGTGTGTGCATTTTTGGAGTTTTTCCCAACGGCGACTGTGTCGTTTACATATCGTTTGGGCCCCTTTCCCTTTTTTTTTGTTTGGGCTCCACGTTTCGCCGTCTAAACGATTTACGACACTTTTGCCAACTGCTTGGCGCACACATTTGCAATATTGGATGCTTGTTGGTTGGTGTGTCTGGACCAGGACCAGGACCAGGACGTGGTCGTGGGTGTGCAAGCGTGTCTGTAATATTAGCATTAAACAAACCCACACACACACGCCTCAAGATACTGTTAACTTGGCAAAGGCAACACAAAAATGCCGCACACGTTCGTTTTTATTATGTTAAATGTCTCCCGGGGCCTCGAACAGCCAGTATCTGCAAAGGCACAACTTGTTTCCATTTCCAGTTCCATCTGCTTGGCCACTTTCCCAGTTTTTCTCTGTTTTTGTTCATGGTTTTGGCCAACAACTGTCACTTAGCTTGTTTGTCACTTTTCACAATCACTTGGTCTGAAGCGCGCTAAAAAGTATGCTATATAGCAGAATTAGCACAGGATACTGCAAAATTTTCGTTAATTTTTGTCTGGCTCGACCTGGCTGGCCCACAGGATACGCTGTGGTGCGTCCTTTTAGCTCCTTTCAGCTTACTAGTCGCCGCTCCAGTTGAGACTGACGACGGTCAAAGTCAATGGCGGGCTTTCGTGGATGAGATTCTCACCTTCGGCGGAAGGATTCACGAATTCCGAATTCAGAAACGACGACTTCCGAGACTTTTCCCGAACGATTGGGTTTTCAAAGCTTGCTCTCGGTTTCGGGGGATACTCTTTCTTTACGTCTTTGCAAGGTTTTGTCTCATTTAAGGTGAATTCTCTTTTTGCCGGTTGAGTTTGTAAAACTAGAGTTTAAGTTTTTGAGTTGAGTTTAAAATCTGACTCTATTCTCTTTGGTTTTAATCAGAGAAGCGAGTTTTATGCAATATTGCTTGCCATTTTCAAATGACTCAGGTTTAACATTTGAGCAAAAATCCTACAGTAACTCAAATTGTTTGTTTAATATCAAACTAAAATAGTTGGAGAATTTAATATAATTTTATAAAGTTAAAAAATAAATGCACTTAGTGAACAAAATTCTATAAAAAAATTACTAAGTAGTTAATTTATTTTAAAATTTTGCGAATCATCTGTTAAGCGACTTGAGTTGCTTTAAGGATATTCTAGTGAGTTTATTCTGAAAGGATATCTTAACATTATATTAATCTGAGTGGCATGTGAGTTAAGGGCAAAAATGCAGAATTATTCTCTTGAGCTGCATGGTTGCGTCGAAAGGCATAACATTTGAGTTAACATTTCCATTTGAGTTCTACTAAAAGGGCCAAAATGAAGAGTTTCCTTCTGAGTCCTGCTCCAATATTGAGTCGGCTTAATATTTCCTTCTTGATTCCATACTCTTAAAATTTTCCGGAGGTTTTCCCAGTTGAGCTAAAAAATCAACTCACTTTGGGAAAATTGTTTCTCTTTGGGGGTCTAAGGACCTCGCCAGGGAAGCTTTCCGATGATTCTAGGCGCTCTCTTTCCGGAAAATTCACCACAACCGACTCCGGCCGGACGGGCTCGGGTTCGCTGAACACTCTTCGGGTCGGAGGGCAGCACACAAACGCACACACTGGACTCGAGGAAAAACACGAGCAGGTTTGCTCCTAGCCTTAGCCAATCGTAAAAGTTTTGTACGTATTTAGTACAATTTCGGGATTTGGCAGGATGTAACGAGCGTGTAAGAAACAGAGCGCGTCGTTCTCATTGCGAGCGATAATAATTAACAACAACAAACGCGACAACAACAAAAATATATATAAAGGAAAATCCTTAAAAAATATAACAAGTCCTTTGACGTAATTAAAAAATGAAAAAGTGAAGCAGATGCAAAAGTACTGCTGGAATTGTAACAAAGAAAAACGGAAAAATAAATCAGAAAACGAGTTGAGATCCCGGCAAAGTGATTTTAGTCGTAATCCGCCAGGTTAAGAAAAACCATATCGTCGAAGTCCTCGGCTTGCCTCGGTTCTACTGCGCCCCCGCCCCGTCCCCGCCCACAGTCCCGGTGTCTCGTATGTGTACTTGTTTGTATGTGCGTGTTTTTTAGCCGCAAGCCGGCGAACGGTTAACGACGCTTCTTTAGCCCTAAAATGTTTTACAATTAAACTTGCCAGAACTTGGCCTACAGCCTCTCTCGATTGCAGGCATCCCAAAAATAGCATAATGGTAAAATCTTTAGATAAAAATATTGGAGTACCTTTGTGTGTGTGTTTGGCTGTGACCTGGAAAATCGTTGACATACTTTTGCAAACAATTTTGCTTTCTTTTCCTTATGAATAAAAATAAATTTAACATCGTTTGCTGCAGCAGCTAATAAGAAGGCCAATCTTGTGCCTTTTCAGATGGAGATTGAAACGATTGCTAACCGAAGGAAATCTTTTTTTTGGGTAGTTGGCTGTTGACTCCTCCGCAACGTCGTCCTTCCGCAGTAATAGTGTCGTTTCCTTTATTTGTCCTTTTATGTTTACCTTTTTTTTTTTTTTGTTTGGTCCCCTCGTTTCGTCGTGGTTTGGTTTAGTTTGCTCTCGCACACAATTGAAAATTCAATTGATTTACAAAATGAAGTTGCCGGTTGGGACGAGAGATACTTTTTATCTATTTTCATTTGCAGTTTTACGAGCGGCAACAATTTCTCCCTACACATTTTTTTTTTCCTTTTGCCTTAGACTTGACTACTCGGTTTTGGCTTAAAGCGAAACCTTTGGCAATTTTTCACACAGTTCTTTTACCGGATCCGGGGCTTCGGGGATTCGGGATTCGACCCTGGAGGGGTATCTGGAATTTGGTGTGAAACTAACGCCGCGTCCTTCAATGATTGTTGTTGCTGATGGTTTTCCTGGTTTCCAATTCGTGTATTTTTCGGTTCTTTGTGTATGTGGGCCAGTTTGAAAGTGTGTGGGTTTTGTGATTGGAGCGGCCTAAAATCGTTTTAAGAGCAGCTGCGAAGTGATTTTCCAGCAAAAAAAATGCCTGCTGTGTGTGCGGCGAAAGAGTTCCGCAGATTGACATAGTTATGTTCAGAGCAAGTAATGGAAAATCCTTGGCAACTTCTCAACAATATAAAGGTTTCTGTTTTGGATTTAAAGCTAATACAGTTTCAGGGTATTTCTTTTAAAGACAAACAAACTTTTCTACTCAACAGAAAATGTTAATAGTTAAAGGTTAATCAATCATAAAACAAGGTAAACAGGTCTTTTAATTAACTATTCCTCTGTAAAATTATAATTATGAGAAAAAAGTTCTTTCTAATGGAATGAAACATCAGTGTTCAGCGTGCATAGGATTTCTTTCATTCCGAAAATTCCTTAGAAATTTAAAGAGGAACTTCAAGCACGACAAGAGCCGCATGGAACATGACGCAACCCAGAATGCCTTTCACTTTTTTGCTTTAAGGAACTTCTTCCGTTTCGGTGTCAAGTGTTTTTATTAGAAGCAAAAGCGGTAAGAAGAAAAAACTGCAGTCACTAGGACGACACTCAGATAGACGAGGGCGCTGCTGGTGTACAGATTTACTTACTCTGTGGAATTTTTGCCTCAACTAAAATGTGGATTGAATTGAAGATTGCTGAGGCAGAGTAAAATAACACGCATACGCCATGTGCGACGTACATACATATATGAGAGCAGATGCAGAGATATTTAATATTCACAGAATAAAAATATAATTTAATAGACAGGCAGACAGGCAGGGAGGCAGCAATCGTTGGATCATTGGCTAATAACATGTTCATTATTGTAACAATACCATAATTAATTGCATTAGCTTGATTGAAATTTTATCGTGCAATATTCTTGGGTTACAATATAAATAAACATGAAATTGGGAGCTAGTTTTGTTTTATTTTTTGGATATAAAGCCAATTTACTTATTAGTTTTGATGAGGACTGAAGGTTTGATGGATAAGCCTAATTAATTGTATAGAGTTTTATTGGCTTTATTGTTTAAAAGGAAGTTGTATGCAGTTTTATAGATGAAATAAATGTGAAAGCTATGTGTGCATAATAACCACTCGTTTCTGCATTCTTTAAGCCCAAAAAAATCCACCCAGGCCACCCTCTTCTGGGAGCTTTACTCGAACACTTCTCCGCTCCTTTCTGTCTGTTCAAATAGCGTTTTACCAAACGTTCGTCATGGCGTGGCCTGGCTATATAGGCGGCTGATCGACCACACCCACACAGTTAACCCAGCCCATATCCTTTAGCGCCTGCCTGGCTCTCGTTGTTGTTGCTGTTGACGTTTACAATTTGGTGTTGAAAACTTCAGCTGGAAATTGGGTAATACTCACGATGATGGCGATGACGATGACTGCAGCAATCCTGCATTAAGTACGCCACCGTCCCATCCTCTCCCCCACGTTTGTGGGTGTATCTGAATGTCTGCATATGTAAGAGTGTGAGTGTGTGTGTGTGTGTGTATGACAGTATGGGTGAGGAGGGTTGCAACAAAGAAATTTTAATTTATATAGAATGAGCTGGAGGCGGAGTGAGTGCCTAGAGTGGCTTCCAGGACCTGCAATCCGTTCCGATCCCTCGGCAGTCGTCAACATTCCTACGTTCGTGCTGTGCTTACTCTTTACCCACTCCACGCCGCCACATACACACCGAAAAAATCCAATTATTTTAAAACTTTTGACAACTGCAACAACAACGACAGCATTGTTGCAAGGCTATGAAAACAATAAGAAAACTGACTGCCAGCCGAGGGCAACAAAAACAACAAAGCTGCTGCTCCTGCCGCCTGGCAATATAAGAGAAAGTCCACAAAAAAATAAAAATTAAGTTGCTGGGCGAGGAGGGCCGAAGAAGAAAGGGGTAGAATGGTTTCCAGCCATTATAACTTCACTTGAAAAGTTTAATTGATTTTTACAAGTGCATGCATACATATAGAGCCAGAATACACGGATAGGGATTGATGGTAGGCTACTACTACCTGCAGTTACTGTTCCGCTTTTATTTTTCAATTTTTTTTTTTTGCCCTGCTAAGTGGGTCTATAACTTGATGTAAACAAAGCAGATGCCAGAGTGTGTGTGAAAGTGGCGAAAAGGTCGGAGCTGGTAACAGAAAAATCAAAAATAGCCATGCTCTTTCCATTAGAGGCAAATTGTTAGCCTGTCGCAATTGGATTTGGCTTTAGTTGGTTGGATTTGATGTTGACTTTTTGGTTTTTTTTTGCAAGTAAGCTGACTGTTTAATTGCTTCTGAATGTGCTCCTGTTACGGTAATTACTGAAGTCCCTTTGAGAATTTGATTTTGGGTGATTGGCTCAGATAAAGCTTTACTTAGCATTTCAACATTTTACATTGTGGTTAAGTTGTTGCCTTAATTTATGTTGGAAACTTATACTTACTCATCTCCAGGCGTTTCTGTAATTGTAGCAGGAGCAGATTATTTGACTTTTGTATTAGCAGGACCTTTGGCCTATTGTTAAAATTTCTGTGTCTTCTTCAAAACAATTTGCTCTTCAAAACATTTCAGCAATGGAATATTTTTCGATAGAAATGAAAACTAATTTTATTTTAAGACAGCCAAAATCGCTTTGGGTTTCTCCTCTTATTTATTTTGTCTGGAATTCAGCAAGCCAAACGAGTCAAACGGATTTCACTTTTCCTCCTGGCCGCAAAACCACATGCAAAGGTCTCAGACAATTTAAGCCAGGCTGACTGACTTTTATCCTTAACATTTGCCCTCTCTTCCTTTTTTGTGCCATGTTTTTTGCAGAACGAAACGAAACGAAGCCGGCAAACATCATTCGAATCACAATAAAAACATATAAATCAATAAGTCAAAGGAATAAACTGCATATCTCTGATTTTATTTTAGATATAAATGATATACACATAAGAGTTCTTTAAGTATTAAGTTGTGACTTAGGCAGGTAAATGTATTTGATTAGATAAGTAACAACAGCTTCCCTCCACATGGTAACCATATAATGGCGGCGATTTCATCGACGCTGCGACAACGTTCAACAAATTAAACGGCAATAAACTTGACGATTGCTACCACAAAATGTCGACAACAATCAATATGTGTGATCAACGGAAACAACAAACACAAAAACACCAAATCGCACGATTAACTGCAACAACGTGACGACAACAAATGCAAACACCTATAATGCGAATCTACGAAATGTTGCTATCATGCCAATAATGATGATGACATCGCATTTACTAACACGTCTTGTAATATCCGATGATTTTCGGCTTGCGAAAATGTACTTAACAAACGATTGAAACATATTGCAACATCCTTGATATTTATATTGCAAATATACACCAAAACCTAAACATAAAACATAAAACTGAAACAATTAAAATCAACAACAATTAACACAAACACTAAACAAACCAAACCACAACCTTGCTTCTCCTTTCCCCCCATATCCCACTCGATACACTCGACTCTGGCCACCTCCACCTCCACATTGCAACATTGCAACTGCAACTTCAATTGCAACTGCACTTATAGCAAAACTTTGAGTGCAACAGAGCACGTGAGTGAGACGGAGGCTGCGGCAGCGAAAGAGACAGGGCAAAGCTTAACGTCGTCAGCCAAAGAATAAGTCTGACAGAGACATAGCCTGTGTAAATAAAAGCATTTAGAATTATTAACCATTGTTGTTGCTTGATTGCTTGCCCCCTGTCGTCTGCTGAATCAAAACCCTCTCCAAAACACACACCTATACTATATATATAGCGTAGTTATAGCGAAATAATGGGTCTGCAGATGGCAGTATCCAGTCTTATTGCAGCATCCAGCCTATTAGCGTTGCTGTTGCTCACCTGGACGCCCCAAATCGTCGATGCAGTCCGTGAGTACAAGCCAAATTCTTTTAAATACATAAATGCATACTTACATTATCCTTAAGGAGTCGTTTCCCGTATTTTAGTTTCATATTTATGCCGCCACTTTACATGCAAGTTAGGCTAAGTTTACGTTAAGTTTGCTCTTAATTTTGAACTTTAGTGGGAACATTCTTGCCAGTAAGCCCAACTTTGAAGTGGAGTTGAGTTTACTTAGATTTCAGCTGAAGTTCTCCTCAAGTGACTGAGTTAACGCGGAGCGGAGCTGGAGGAGGCGCACTATTTATTAAGCTCAAGCATTCGAACAGAAAAGAATTTTTAATCAGCTCTAGTTCAAATTGGCCAAAGCAGAATTGCTCCAGAACTTATTTAGAATTTTCCTTTAACCTAAGATATTTTTTTTTATCTTCTTTGAGTGTATTTCTCCCTTTAACTTTACTCTTTTTGAATACGTATTTTTCACCAATAAATCAAACCTTTTGATAACTTTTTTTTTGTTTTGAACTGGCAGTTCACTTTTCTGTCCTTCGCAATTAGCAATGCAGCCTAAATCAAGTCCGCCCCCTTTCAAGGCACTTTTGTCACTTAAACGAAAGGAAAACAAATAACAATCAAAGTGTTGACATTTCAGAATTGCAGTCAAATGTGGCTCATATTTTTCGCCAAGGCCTTTTAGGGAAGTGAAAATGGAAGTGTCGGGGCTGCAACCATATGACTTTTGCCCCGGGCATTCCGCTCTCTATGCCACTTACCTTTCATAGACGCTTCATTTCATTTTGAGGGGGGTCCTCCTCCGTCCAACTGAGAGGCAGGCCCCCCAGGAGGGGGAGGCAGGAGCGGCACACTGTCGGTTGTACCGATAAACAAGGTGCAGGGGACGGTGGCAGAAAAACAGGCAACACAAACATTGCACATCCTGATGTATTTTGCTGTTTTTGTTGCCATTTTTATTTGTTGTTGCCTTACTGGTGGTGCCTGGTTAGCCTGCAGTTTGCAGTTTGCATTTTGTCGCACCTCTTTTTTGTGTATGTGGCATTAAATTGAAATTTATGCGGCACTTTGCCGCGTGAAATGTTTGTACAACTCGTTGCGGGTTGCGGCTGCTCCTGTGTTTATATTTTTTGTTGCTTTGTTTTGTGTTTTTGTTACCATTTTTCGCTGCTTTGTTTTTGCATTTTGCTCTGTGCTCTTTTTGTTTTTGCCGAAGCTCTTCGGGCGTTGACAGACCGACAAACTGTTGGACAGGCAGGCAGGCTGCATAGTGCCGGGGAAAGTATCTAAAAACATATGCAAAACTGTTTGCTGTTTGCCATGTAAATGGTTTTTGGGGCACGCCCCACACCGACCACCATGTCTCACCATGGCCCTTCATTCCCATCCGCTCAGCTTTAGCCAGCTAATTTGTCGTTTGTTCAAAATTATGACACAAAAGCCCCTCTTGCTCGACAATTGCCGATTCGACTGCAGTGCGCGAGGCACTCTGGATTCAGGCACTCGACTGGGATCGACTTCTGTCCAGCTCCGAAATATTTTACGCAAAGGGAATTCATTTCACTTTTGGTTTTTGCAACAAGTTTTAATTAATTTGCGCAACTCCAGGCCTCCACCAATCCCTCTTCTATGCTCCATTCCACACTCATCAGCGGCGAAAAAGGCAGGAAGAAAAAAGTTGATGCCACGATAATTTGAAAAGTTTTCGTTTAGACAGCGAGAACGCCAGCAAAAAAAAAAAAAAATAACGAAAATGAAACTATGGGAATGTGGAGTTGTCGGGAAAAATCGCTACCTAAACTAGAAGCGAACGGCACTAAACTATATGTGGATAAACCCCACGCATATGCCGTATTAAGCCGCAAATAAATGCCGAGCCATAATTAACATATAGCAAAAGTTTTCCAGCTCCGCCAGAAAGCAGACAGCACAGAGCAGAAAGGCAGTGGGCAGGAAAACCAGGAAAACCAGGAAAACCAGGAAAAGTGGGAACAGAAGGTAGGAACGTGTCAGGATGAAATATGGTTAAAGTCGAATTTGGTTTCTGTTTGTTTTCGTGGGTAAAACTAATCCGAAATTGATAACTTTCAGTTTGATAGAGTTTGCTAAGCGAAAGGTAATTAAGCTGGATTTATTTTCGGCAGACCAATCACAAATCAATTGAAAGTTTTTAATGCGAATGTGTATTCCATTGCCAGAAGGTTCTCATAAATGTCTATGCTTAACGTTACAGAAATCCCAACTAAAGACCGAAAAAAAACTGGCAAGATTCTTGGCCAACAAATGGTCTGTCTTGCCTTTTGGCAAATGACCAACGCAAATGCGTATGCACTTTGTTAATGCCGCATATCATTATGTTGGCAAACATTTCGTATATATAGGATACGTGGTCCGGCAATAATAATGCCCGGACATTTATCAGAATTTTTTTTTGGCTCGTCCTCGGACGGACAAGTGACCAGCTAAAGTGGCTCTAAAATTTCAGTGGCCAAATGAGTGGAGAAATTCTCGCCGCCCCGCCCACTTTCACTTAGTGGGTTGCAAAAAGAGCGACAAAAGAAGCGAAGGAATGAAAGAAAGATAAATAAATGTTGGCAACAACAAAGAGCCAAACGCCATAAATCTAAATAACAAATTTTTACGAGAAACGAGACCATAAATAAGATGTTTGTTTGCGGCCTAACAGAAAAATAGTGTGGACCTGAGAGAGGGGGCGCCGGCCGGATGGTTTTTTGGACCATTCCCCAAAGGTTGTCTCTGGCCAGGCGGCAACAATTCATGAGAGTTCTGTTAATTTAATATTATTACTTTTCATTACAAGGCCGCCAAGTGGATGGTGGTGGCTGGCTCTTATTCTCCCCATTAAAATGGCTGTTAGTTTTTTTTTTTTTTATTATTCTTATTTATTTGTTTGGGGCAAGGGCAAGGGCAAGGCCAAAGGCAAGGACCAGGACTGGGGCGGACCAAGGCCCAAAAATGTCAACACATTAATGTGCGAAGAGACGGACGCCTTTAGATAAATCAACATTTATCTGCTGCTATTGCTGACAATTGAAAATGGCCGCCTATATCTTTCCGCTAATTGCGGTCCATTAAATACGTTAAATGTATTTTTGGCTAAAAGCATATATTTGTCATGTCCCGAAATGAAATTATTCCCATTTAAATTAGATGGGGGTCAAGTCTTTAAACATAAAGTTTAAACATTTTATGCAAATCTTTGCCTTTTACTTTTATTGACTTGACCACTTTTGCCGGCCACTTTAATTAGAAAAATGTTAATTTAATGCTTGGCTGCTTTCGCTCTTGACGGTCCTGGGCGAATTTGTGGGTGTTTGGTGAATTTGTCACTTGACTATTTGTTTTTACTGCCCGAACATCCTGGTAAAAGTATGCCACACACTGCTATGAATACTTATACAGATAGTAACACTCACAACACGATGACAATTGTTTGCCCATATGTCCCAGTCATATTTTCGACAAGCCACACAAAAAAGCCAGAGAAAAACTGTCCGAAAGCGGTGAAAAACTGAACGTTGAACATTTTCCCGCCAACACTTTTCATGTAAATGGCAAAGAACAGACCAAAAAAAGAAAAGTTTTGCCGGCCGAGTGTGTGCTAAATGATTCATGAGTCATGTGTGGACCGCGCGCAGATTGAAGACCGACCGAGTCTGTGTGGCAATGTTTAAATGTTTGAATGTTTGCCATGGGCAGAAAGTGCTTAACTCGTAATTTTTGTTAGCCCTACGTGCAAATAAGGCCACTGAGGCCGTCTGCTGTCGCGGTACTTTCATGCTTCTTTTCTCTATGGCTTCACTTTTCTCCCCGATTCTCCACTTGCCCAGATTCTCCTATTATCCCACAGCAACAATTTGAGTGCATTTTATTGTAGTTGTGTGTGAGCATGTCCTGGCTTTGCATGAATATTGCAGCTGATGAGCCCCTGAGCAACGGCAAAAGGGTCAAAACTTTTAATTAATGTTTATGGCTGCACTGCGGTACCCAGTGACTCGCAGCCTTTTAAGTTAAATTTATAAAACCATTTTTTCCAGCTATTTTGTTTTCTTTTCTTCTCTCGTTCGTTGGCAAAAAGATTGGCTTCAGCCTAAAACCATAGACTTAAACCATAACTTTATCAAAATTTAATTAATTTTTTATTCTTTTTTGGTCGCTGTTATTGTTACTGCATGCCTCAAACCCATTTAATCAATTAGAAAGTTGCGGGTTGAGCAAATGAAATATTTATTGCCTACTTTTCAGGGTGCTTAGTTGGTCACGTGGTGAATAATTTGTATTATTGATTATTTTTTTTAAAAAGGGAGTAATTACCAAAAAGTTTTCCCAAGTTTCAATAATATATAGCTTGGAAAGGGTTAAACCAAAAGAAAATACATTTATTTTCCACTTCCTTAAAGCCTCTCCAAGTGACTCCAAATATGCTATGAAAAATGTTAATTAAATTTAAATCTTAAGCGTCGTAAATTTTGGAGGTAAACAATCGCTCCACTTTCAATCCCAACTCATCTCTTCACTGGGCCAAGTATGGCCCAGACATGCGTGTGTTTGGCTCAATTTTGTGTTGTTCTTTTTTGGACTTTCCCTCGGCACGCAGGGGAATAATTACAAAATTTATGAGCACGACAAGGGGCGTGGTTGGTCTAATAATTGTCAATGTGGTGGTAAAGGGCTAAGGACTAAGGACCAACTGCGGGGAAATGGTGGGGCGGTGGCGCGGTGGGTGAGGTTGGAGCTCATAAAACTGAAGTAGTTGTAGTTATGGTTGTTATTGTTGCTGTTTGTTGCCTGATTTGCATGTTGTTCGTTTCATTTCGGGGTTTGGTTGAATGTATTCTTTACTTTTTTTTTTTTTTTTTTTTTGTATATGGGGCACACGCCAAGGGGTTAAACCGGCACGCGCTGGAAAATCAAGAATTTTGTTTGTATTGGGGCTTTTGTTTCCTTTCTCCCGCTTTTAATATAATGTGAATTTTAATGTCATTATTTCTGCTTGACTTTAAGGTGGACAAAAAAAAGGAGGAATTAAAGCCATGCGAATGCAAATTGTGCGTTTGTGTGGGAAGAAACCAAAAACAAATTATAGTCAAACAAAAAAAAAAATGGGGAAAAGAGTAAAAGGCAAAGGCGAACCGTTGACAATGTTGGGGTGAAGTGAGCTATTTTTGTATGGTCCATAAAAACGGCAACAACAAGGGCACAGCGGCAGCAGCAGCAGCAGCAGCAACAGCTAAAGCCACTGCCACCTTGCCACACTCACTGTCTCACTGTTTTTTTTTTTTTTGTGTTGTTTTTTTTTCACTCACTCAGTCAGACAAAGCAACAGTATTGTCGCTTTTGTGTTGCATAGTTGACATTGTTGGATTTCTACAAAAGGTGTAGCCAAGTCAGGCATGCCGAGGTGCATGGGGTACTCGGGTGCTGGGGTACAGGATTGGATGGATGGTCGAGGATACCACAAAGCACACACAGACTGACACTCGCACACCGGGCTTTACATTTGATTTGGTTTCGCCTTAGTGCGATATTTGTTTTACGTTTCACACAAACACATATATAGAGCGCAGAGCACTCAAGAGGCAGTCCTACAAAAATACACCAGGGCAAGAAGATGTCCTGTGTCCTGCTGTCTGTCAACCTGCTGTCAGGTGCGTAGTCCTGGGAATTTGCATTCCCAAAGGGGATTCACAGTTTTTCGGAATTAGTTTTTTTTTTCCCCCACTTCTGTTTAGATTGAATTTTGAGGGATCCTGATGGCGAAATGGAAAAATTAATCTCTTAAAACACAAACTTCTTTGGTAATATAAACGATTACTCTTTTGATATCAATATTATTTCGGACTAATGCCACCATTACCAAGTAAAACCCTCGGCTACGGCTCTGTTTTTGGGTGTTGCATGTGGCAGAGGCAACAACAAAGCCGTTAGACAATTGCGACAGTTCATCTTCACACCTCATTGCTCTGGCAAGGTGGCTCCAAAGACCCGAATAAGAGAATGAAAGCACGAAAAAAAGGACGAAAGGACTTACCTCTTTCTTTGGCCACTTTCGGAGCGCATAAAAAAAGCTTGAATAGTTTGTTTTTAGTGGCATTTTCCTTCATTCCGCTTTCCTCTATGCGATGTCCTTTGCCGGGGAAGCTAAACCTTTAAACTTAATAGGGTTTTTGGCAATTTAAAAGATAAACACCTTACGTACGCTCACTGAACTTTAAAGCCAGCGAGTAAGGATCTGTGATAAGGATGGGAATTTGTACTGCATTGTAGCAAATTTTTGATAAACGATTCGTTGCAGAAGGAAGGCGAACTTTTTTATCGCATTTTTTAAGTCCCGAAATCTTAAACTTTTCCATCATTCATACGACCACTTGACACCCACCCAAGTGGTGCTCCTCAGTTGACACTCCGCCTCACACTTAAAGCGCTAACTACTTTCGGTGGAAGCGCATTTTAGTTTATTTTTTTCTCCAGTATATACAGATATTTTTTTTATATTTATAACACTGCTCAAGCCATGCGAACTTTTCAATTGTTAAAACTTTGCACTTGAGCGATTTTTGTGTAGCATATTTTTGGCATATTTGCGCGCTTGTATGTGCCGAGCACTTTGCAAAGAAAACTTTTCAATGCGGTAAACACGAGAGCGAGAGGAAAAAGGATCCTGTGCCAGGATCCCAGGCGAGACAGATGCACGCACCACACATGCAGAACTATTAAAAGCCAACAGCGGCAGCCGAGAGTAAAATGCATAAATAATGTAGACAAGCGAGAAAAAAATAAAAGACAACCGCCATCCCAAAGTAAAGGAAAATATTTATTTTTTGTTAAATGTTACACTGCTCTTAAACAGGTTGATTTTAAATATATTTAATTGAGCTAAAGCCTTAGTTCCCTTCACCATTTAGTAAACTATCCTTTAAACATACTCTAAGTTTATAAAAAAAATTGATTACAGTTAAAGTTGAAGCATGTTAAAATATCCTGCGACTAAAGCAGTTTTGTCTCAACTTGGGTGTTTTTTTATGATTTCTTTTTACAAGTTTTTTCCACACATTATGAAAAACTTTCTTCCAGCGCTCGTTGATAAAGGTGGAAAGAAAATATATATAAATATTTTTTTTGTATATGTGTGCGGTAGTGTATGTCCTTCTAACTCAACACTAACAAGCGCCGGTCGAGAAGAGTACTTTAGGCAAATGGCGTGGCAGTGGGGTGTTCCATGGGCGCGGGTGTGGTGGCAAGTCGTTGGGCTTGGGGGCGGTGGGTGCGTGTTTGCAGCGCGTTTTGAGTTACCTTTTGGCCAAGTTGTTCGCTGTCATGTTACGGCAATTTTACGCCCTTGCCATTTCAGGGGCAGGAAAAGAGACAGACAGCATGGAGGATTGGCCGGAGACAGAGTCGGGAGAAAGGACACAGAAAGTTGGAGCGAAATGTCAGAGCATTAGAAGCATTTTTCATTTTTCAGGACCACCGTCAGCGCCTTAACTTATGCAGAAAAGTTTAAATTCAAGTCCAGAATCCGCCCATCGTTGCATTTTACAGCTGTCCCCCCCGGTAACCCTGCGTCCTTCGTCCTTCTAAATCATTCTCGCTTTGTTGAAATGTCCTAGCTGCAGTTGCAAAAATTGATGCTCCACTTTTTTTTTCCTTTTTTGGGGTAGTGGCTACCGACAGCCAACACGAATTCGACTCGCCCACACCGCCGCCCCCATGTTACGAATGAAATTGGTGGCCGGCGTAAGCATTTTTGCATTTTTAGCTGAAGCAGCTGGCGATGTAGGCTGAAACATTTAGCCCCTGCCGGCTGGCAGGCCGATCAGCCGCCATCCTATGTAAATATGCAGGGCGAAAATGTAGGAAAAGTAGAGAAACCATAGCCATTGAGTGCACTAATTTCGAATTATGCCGAGGTAGGCAAATATGCGCACTTCCTGCCGTGTAGGGGAGAAAGGGTAAGGTAACTGAATAAATTGGTTTCGACTGCTCCATCAGGAAGCAATTTTAAAGAGTTGAATTTCTGAAGCATTTGTGGGCGATGAAGTGCACATAATTGTAATAAACCTATCCGAAGCATCAATTTCCCTTTAATAATTTCAAGTAACTGGAAAACGATGTGTTCTTTTGGTTAGAGCCTTTAGCCTTAATTGACCTAATCAGGACCTCGCTAAGAGCGTCTTTCAATTAAAAAGGGAAAACGCAAGAAGGAGAGGAACTTAAAAGGCATCGTTGCTTTTGGCCGAGTGTCAATAGCAAAAAGTGGCTCAAACCAAGTTGACTAATTACAGGGCTTGTCAGCGCAAAGAAGCGAGACCGAAAACGATTTCAATGCGGATGTAGAGAAGCAGTGAGGGAGAGAGAAAAGTCCACAATGCAAGTCAATTAAAGGCGTTGTCAATGGCAAAGTACACGAAGAAAAAATGCCCGCTAAATAGTTAAAAGATTTAATCCCTGGCGACTTTAAAAATTAACAACTTAAAGATCGAGGAACAATGGGAAACGGAAGGAATCGGTGGAAGGGCTAAGAGCTGATAGAAAAACGTTGAAATCAGAGTTAGAGGCAAGATGGAAAAGCCGGCAACATGAACAGAAGCAGAAGCAGAAACAGAAACAGTTACAACTGTCAGCTAAAATGTAGCCACGTTAAGTAAAACGGACTTAAAGTTTTAACAAGCTCTCTCATCCAAGTGCCCGGGACGATGAAGGGTGGAGATGCCATCCCCAAAATCCTTGGGATGGGGAAATGGAGAACCGAAAGGAGAACAGAGCAATGCCTCCTGCCTAAGCCCCTTTTGTGCAGTGGAAGCAACAAGAAAAGGAGACGAAGTGTTGCTTCTTGCTATTTACTTATTTTGTTTGCATTTACTTAAATCGGATGAAGGGATTTGCTGCTTAGAGCGCGACAAAGTTCCCCAGTCCCAGTTCCAGTCCATCCTACTCAGTTCCCTCAGTTTATCCATCCATTCACATACCGCCGAGTATGCCTCGCTTTTGAAATGAACTCCGATAAGTGAAACGTGCAGAATTGTGAAACCCGTGTATTTTCAGTGTGTTAGCCAGCAGCTACTCCTGAATTTGTTCGATTTGTGATCAATGACCATTGTCATTTACGGGCATAACAGACAAATCCAATAAACCGAGTATTCCAACGTAGCCCCATCATCATCTCACCGTCTTATCCCCATCTGTCGCCAGGCAACTTTTTCGTTAGAAAATCGGATCACTCACCCGCTTAAAATAACAAAAGAAACGAATCAC
This sequence comes from Drosophila varians, assembly GCA_018150405.1. NCBI lineage: Eukaryota > Metazoa > Arthropoda > Insecta > Diptera > Drosophilidae > Drosophila > Drosophila varians. Next base: position 6,904,172 of record JAECWK010000125.1, read on the forward strand.
CCAACAACAAATCACCAGGGCTCGGAGTCAACTCGGAGTACATTGTCCCTTTCTCTTTGCCTGCTGCCTTATTTGTTAAATCCTTTTTATGTAAATAAATTCTCGAGTCCATTTTCAACATATTTATGCGCCATTTTACACACTACGTCAATGACCCAAGAAAAAGCCCCCAAAAAAAATGAAAAAATGGAAGAGGACGACCCACACACAAAGGATCTGTGTAGACATTTCGTTTTGTAAATCCCATTAAGAAAAATTTCGCCTCAAAATAAGAAAAATGAGCTTTCGCCGCATTAGAAAAGAAAATAATCAAAGGCCAAACAACAACCGACAAAAAAAGGGGAAAACTCGAAGGTAAATTTACTGTTGACATTTCATTTTGTTCATGGAATTTGTATCCTCTTTTTTTTCGTCTACTGAGATGGGATGGAAAGGAGGAAAAATTAACTTCAGTCCGTTACGGTTTTCTGTTGTTTCAAATGTCCAAAATGAAGTGTTTTTTGGGTCAAAAGACAAGTGTCGGGTGGTCGCAATCAGGACACCTAACAAGAAGCAATAAGTCGGAATTGAAACCGTTTTTGTTTTGGCTTCTGAGAGTCTTGATAGGGATAGGCGGATGTCTATAAGCCAAGTTCGCTAGCCCTTAGATGTTGTATTATTCTTATACAAATATTATTCCTATATCCATAAATAACCCGGACAAGAGCTCAAGAACTTTCCATCTCAATCCGCATTCTCCGTTTCAACTATCCGCCTAATTTATGGATATGCCAACCCCTTCGGGCTAAAAACTGAACCCTTTTTACGCTATTTATAATGCTTCTTGGCCGCGGCTAATTGAAAGCTCTCTCTCCATCCCTATTCGACCCTGGGCTACATCAGACGCTGACCTTTTGGCTTTCACAAAACAAACTTTGGCTCTTATCAGTTACGAAATGGAAATTAATATTTAATGTTCTCACATTTTTCCCTTTTCGCTTCTGTATTTTTTTTGTTTCTATCCTGCTGCGGTTCCGGTTTCCTTTTCTATCCGTAGGAAAAAACAGTAAGCTTTGAAACGTTAGACGCTTCTTAAGCCTCATTAATAAATAATGCAGCGAATATTTAGAGATGAATACCAAAGTCCTGAAACGACAGGAGGAAGCGTATCCGTTTCTCTACAATCCCCACCACTGCTGCCTCAGGCCCAGAAGCTGGTTTTCAATAAAAATTTTGCTGATCAATGTGAAAGCATTGATAAGCCCGAAGAAAGTTTCGCCAGAGCAGGAGAAAGCACAGAATTTGTTTTTTAACCGAAAACTTTGCTCTGGTTGCGCTTAAACGCAGACAGGAAAACTTTTGTGGCCACAGAAAAAAAATATATGGCAATACGAGAAAGAACATTTAACTGGTTGGCTTAAAGCACTCAGAAAAATACATTGCTTTATAGGTCTATTCAAAATAGTATCCTATTTGGTAAATGATTTAAGCGTAAAATATTTTATTTAAACTAAAAACAATGTGGAACTGTTTTTGTTCAAGTGTCTTACTTGTTGCCCCTTTGAATGTTGAATGTGGCAAAAGGCGGGAAGTAAGCGGCAGCATCTGCTAAGACAAACATAAATTAGAAGCCATTGTCCACTGGAATCGGTTAGGGGCTGTGGGCCGCGGGTCGTGGGCCTGCTAACCGCAAACTTTGCCCCTCTAATGATGCCACATTCAGACATTGGCCATGGCGGCGGCGGTGGCGGCGGCATAAATTAGCCAAAAAGCCATTTCCCGCTAGGTGACGTTTCAACTCAAATTAAATGTTAATTTCATGCCATCATAATCACCAGTGCCGTCGCCGTCGCCATCGCTGCTGTCCTTGTCGTTGTCGTGGTCGTCCTAGTAGTCCTAGCCGTCCGGATCGTCCTGGTCGTCCTTAGTCGCGCTGTCGTGGTCGACACACATGACCTCATTAAGGCCAAACCGTTGAGCAGCATTGTTGCCATCGCATATATATATGTATGTATAATAAAAGGGCAGACCGGCAAAAGTCCAAAACCACATCCACAGGCCACAAATATACAACCGATTGGGTGGGGCAGCGGCAAGGTTCGCGTCGCGTCGCGTCGCGTTTCCACGCTCTGCAAATAAACTGTAAAAATGTTTACCGACAATTTTCTACACAATTTTATATCCCGCAAGACTCGGAGCGACTCTCGGCTCACGGTTCCGTCTCATACTCGGGCTCGGACTTTTTGTTTTCGCTCGGAATTTCAGCAAATTAGGGTGCGCATGAGGTCATATTAATGTGGTTAATTACAATAATTAGAAATTTAATTAAGGTGTGTGTGTGTTTGTTTGCGGGTCTGGACTGTGCGGGTGCTCTGAGTTTTGTAGCCAGCCCTCCAGCCAGCCTGCCCCGTGTCCAAGTGAAATCGAATTTACATGTTAAAGAGCTGTAAAAATGTGGAAAAAAAGCAAGAAAAATTATACACCATATATAAGCCATATAAATACTAAATAATTGCGTTTTGTTGCTGTTGTTCCTTTTTTTTGGGGGGGGGAAGTAAACATCCGAAAAGGCTAACTACCGAGTGGTTTCGGGCATGGCTTACTAACTGAGTTGTTGTGGTAAACGAATTATTACCAAAGAAGGTATTATACCATTATGCAAATGAAGTAAAATGAATGATACGCATTAATTTTGGATGTTTTCAGTTTATTGTTCTCGGCTTTTGGAAGTTGGAATTAATTCATGGGGGAAATCTTTTCACTGAAAATATGTTTAAATAATGTTACTAAATCAAATACCCAATTATATTTAATCCTTTCTGGCGGGGCTTGTTCTAAATACAGGCATAGATCATATAGCAAGTTTACTACCCTTCAATTATTTGTGGCTTAAAAGGCACATGTTGTTGTTTGGCTATCAGAGCTCTGGAAACGGCCGGAAGGAAGGAAACGGTCTGGTGTTTATGGGCCAGGGCCCAGTTTATGGCCCATGACCAGCCCCCTACCCCCAAAGGGCCCGAAAATAAACCTGGCGCGGCAAAAATGTGCGTTTAATTAGAGTTTTTACATGTCCTTGATTTCCCACATATTCCGCCAGTAAAATGTTCGAATATATTCTTATATGTGTTTGCTCCTTTGGTATTTGGTAAATTCCTATTTGGAATTTGAGAAACAATTTGATTTGTTTGCTATGCGGTGGTTTTATGGATCCGGTTGCATGGCAAAGGTGTGATTAGTACACTGAGAGCAAAAGTTAGCTTTCTTAAATTAACAATTCCCTTCATTATGTATTTATGTACATTAAGGTATAACGTTAGAGCCAAAGAACTTATTTTCCCACAATTTGACTTTATGTTATTCCTTACATCAGGTGAAGCCGTTTTGTTTATTAACGTACTTTCCATTCGAGTGCCGAGTGCAGTTCTCTTGACTTCAGAAAATCTCCGAGCTGAGCCGGATTCCCACATTTTATTTAGTTTATTATGTAATGAATATTTGCAAATCTCGCCAAGTGCAGCCGGGAAATCCGGAAAAGCCGTGAAAGGGCACAGGGCGCAGCCTGGCTTGTTGGCGGAGTGGCAAGAGGAAGGGGCGCGTTCATAGCTGCAGACTTGAAGTAGATTTAATTTGCGTATGAAAAATTCCTTTTGCAGTGGCGCCAGTAGTAGTTGCAGAAGCAGCAGCAATTCCCCAAACGAGTTAGCTGCTGCTCCACAGCTCCTGCCGCCTGCTTTCCTTTCCAGCTCTCCTTTTCGTCCCTCATCTAGATGTGTGCGAGTGTGTGTGCGCGCACAGTTGTTTAGAGGATATGCATAAGAATGCCTTGCATTTCCGTTTCAGTTTAATGCGAGTGTGTTGGTGAGCTTTATTTCTAGCGCTTGTTTTTCGCAAACAGTGATTTCCTATTTGCCCCATACCGCCACATCCCCGGCCCCGTTTGCCCTCTCCCTTTCATCCCGATTCCTATTCACATTCCCATTCCCATCCCGATCCCCATGCCAATGCCAATCCCACTCCAATCCAATCCTTCACCCTTTTGGGCCAACCAAGCCAGCCAGCTAGCTCCTGCCGGCAAAAGTGGAATTGCTCCGAGTTTATTTTATGCTTTGAGCAAAGTTTCGTTGCATATTTTAAGGCAGTTTTGCCGGCTGCAGTTATGTATGTACTAGATGCAAAAGAGCGGACAGAAAAAAGCAACCATAACAAAAACAATCAACTGCGATTTGTTGTGGAGAAATTGCAGAATTATGCAAAAGTCAGGAGGCGGATGGGGGCTGGCTTCGCTGCCTTGGCTTGGCTTGGCTGGGCCGACCACCTTTCGCCCCCAATGTGCTTTAGAAAGCATATTTTCCGTGCTCGGCGGGCGTTTGTCAGGCGGACAGACGGACAAACAAGATAGTTCAGGCATTTGAAATAATTTGATGTTTTCATATTTATTAAATTTCACCCGCCCTCGCCCTCACCCCCACACCCCGTGACCGACCTTTGGCAAACAACAAAGTGCCAGCAAATCAATTACAAAGCACACTCCACTCGACAATCCCAGCCAGGACTTTACATTGTTCAGGCATATGTATAAATGAACACTCCAATCCATACCCACACTCCATCGGTGGGGAGGGGGAGGGGACGGTCCTGAAGAGTTCGTTGGCCGTGGTGTTCGGTTCCGTTCCGTTTGCATGTTTGATGCCTATCTTTAATTAGAACGGCGCTAGAATTGATGACGGGCCAAGTCAGCGGCTCGTTTTGTTGAATGGCGAGAGCCTGCCTCTATCACCGGGTAATTACCTGACAGGAAATGCAAATCTAGCCAAAGGATACGATTATTTTTCTTCAACATCTACTCGATCTACGGCTTTCCTGTCGAAAGAAGGTGTGTCCCTATGTCTGCCTGTCTGTCGCTATGTGGTGTGTGTGTATGTGTGTGTGTTTGAAATACCCGTTTTAAATAAAAGTTTCGACAGCTTGGCACAAATTTGTAACGAAAAAGGGATTCTCCGAAAGGCCCGTCTCGGTCTCATCATAATCAGTGATGGCTGTCGAGCAGCTGCTACTGCCTGCCTACTGCCTGCCACTCCCCCATCGCTCCTTCCGCTGCTCGCTTCATTTCTTTGGGTCACATAAACGGCAACATGTCAACCTCAAAAACCGCAAAACTTGGCAAATAAGTTTTTTTTTTGCCTTTCGGTGGGTTTCTTGCTGCCGGGGGTATAAAAAAAAAAAAAAGCGACCCCTTGACTCTTGGTTCGATTGAAAATCAACTTTCACACGCACGCCCACATTCACACATTTTTTTCTTTTTGGCCTATATGACTCTGCCAAATGAAGATGTACAGTGGGTTGCTTATTTCTAAAATTTCTCTGCAGAAATTTAATATAAATTTATTGAAATGAATTAGGAATAAGGATTTCCCTTGCCAAGAAAATCGCTTAAAAAAAAAAAGAAACATCTATATAACACTAAAAATCAATGTATTGTTATTATTAATTTTCAAACCCACTGTTCTGCGAGTTTAATCTCAACAAATATTGTGTGCTCCCTTCGCTTTGAGGGGATTGTGGAGCTTGGCGTTATTTTCAATTTAGCTGTTGATAAGCATAAAAATCACTGAGTTTTCCTTTAAATTTTTATGTAAACAAGACACATGCGCACGCAGAGACACCAACGCCACCCACCATCCTACTATGACTTTCTGCTTTTCCGGCTTTACGTTTTCGTTTTCCTCACTATTGAAGCAGTCACTTCAATGTCAAGCCTCAGCGCGCTCCCCCTGCCCCCTGGCAGGACCTCTCTCACTCATCAGCATATCAATGGCGAAGCCAAAATTGTGCTATGATTTTTTCCCATTTTAATTACGCAGAGTCTGTCGCCGGAGCAGCATTTCTAATTTTACGCTACAGGAGTTTTATATGACTGAATTATGTTGTATGAACCATGGCCAAGCGAACTGTCCGTTAATAATTGGCAAACAAAAAAAAAATAATAGAAAACAACAGAGGGGAAAACTTTAAACGCTCCGGCTCCGGGCTCGGGATTCGGTTTTTTAATTAACCCAAACGCCGGGACTTTAAACGCCGGGCCCCAAATCAAAGTTGTCTGCAGCAGTTCCTTGAAGTGCTATCAGCTCAGCACCACTTGCATACCAAAACAGACATCCCCGAAATTATGCTAAGCATATGCTTTCCGCAGGACGAGGGACGAGGGGTTGCAAAGGACGTGGGCCGTCCTGGTAATGACAAGGGCTCACTCGCCGTCTGGGAAGGGAACGCACGGATACGCAGCCATCTAAAAAGGACAACAAGCTTTATTAATGTTTTATGCGTATTGTGTGCCGCATACTAAGTAGCGATTCCACAGCACAAGCCCAAAAAAAAATATATATTCGGAGGAAGCGAGAAAACGTCCCGCCATTGACAATGTCAATTGAAAAATCTCATCCAGCGACTGGCCACGAAAAACCGAGCCACCGGAATGGGGGGGGCCACAGTCAATAAGGAGACGAAGGCAAACTAATTAGTTCCAATGAGCAAACAAAATGGGCAGCATTCGGCACTAATAGCCGGTAATAGAGGGGTGATTGGGGGTATACTAAGCAGGGCAAAAATTTACCTTAAAATTGGTATGCGGCAGTCTAAATATTCAAGAAAGGAATACAATTTTTTAAAGCGTCTCAGTTTAAAACGAAACTAATCCTTTAAAATTGCTTTTATGTATTTATTTCTTCAATTTCCATACAAAAGAATCAATACTATTTAAATGAGCATCAATTTGGCCAAATTTTAGTGGCAGTTTGCATTTATTTTTCGGAGAAAACACCTGGTTGGGACCACAATGAAAATGCAACCCGTAGACCGCTGTGAAGAAATGAAGAGATAGGGAGAAAGTGCGACCGCCAAGCATTTTTAATTAAACAGCCGCGTGGCGATGAAGAAGCAGAAGCCAGCGAAAATGGAAAAGTAACCAAGACAAGCACAGTGCCGACCATAAAATAAATCCACGCCAAAAGCATGCAGCAAAAGTTTGCAATTAAAATTCAAATAACATGCAAGGCGAAGGAGCAGGATAGGGCCAAAGATAGGGAGCAGGGATGCGAAAGGAGGAGAAGGGCGCACAAACAACTCAATGTGTTGAAAAGCGGCAGACAATTCTAAGAAAACCGCCAATCTCACTCTCACATATACACATACATATGTATACATATGCTAGGACATATGTGCCATGAATCACACACGAAATGTAATAAAGCTTTGCTATGTTGTCCTCCGCCGCGTGCCTCGTCCTTGCGTCCCCCCGCTTACGCAATTCCCCACCCAAAGTTGTGCACTTTGCGGAGTTTGCAGAGGAGTGACAGGCGGCTAAGGGTAAAAATCGAGGACTTGCCGCGTGGCAAACATCATCATATTCATTATTATGACAGTTGTTGTCACAATTAAAACAATAACAAAAACAAAAGTCGTAAGTTTACATGGTAATTAAATATTTTAATATGCCTGCGTGCAGGAATGCTGCTGTGGAGGGCTCCCCCGTCACTCCGCCCCAACATTTAGCGCACTCAACTTGCCTCCCATCGGAGACATCGCAGTTTCGGTTTTAGGTCTCGGTTTCTCGGTTTTGGTGGCAAGCGTTTTGTGGCACGCTGGTGTGGCAGCGGTGGCGGAAATGAAGAGATAGCTCTGCCGGCGGTTGGCATTGCCAGCAGCTTGCCAAGTCTGCGAAACGCAACAAATTGTCAGCCATTGTGTGTGCCCCGTGTGCGTATTTTTGGAAGTTTGTACACTTGAATAAAGTATAAAGAGGTTGCTTTTCGGGGACAAATTGAAAAATGTTGACGGTAATCCCCTGCTTTCGTTCTTCAGAACCCAGCGATTTATGCAACAAAAGCAGGCTTAATTTTCTCTTGTGACTTTATCTTCAATTTGAACGAAAACAAAAATACATAATTGTTAAGAAAGGGGCACATGGCGTATACGTAATTAATTAATTGACAAATAACCCGCATGTCGTATACGTAATTTTTTACTTTTCAAACCACAATACTGGTCGTATACGTAACGTTTAGTTAAGCATACAGGTCGTATGCGCGATTTTATAAACTTGGTTGATCACGCATACGACCTTTATGCTTCTGTTTAAAGTCGCTTTAAATATATTTGTAGAATTACGTATACCACCCGTAATCTTTTTTCAAGATTCATAATTAATTCTTTTGGAAAAATAATAATTTGAATTATAATAAAACGTTAAACAAATCCTGAAGCAAGTTAAAACTTGGCTTTTGTTTTCCCCTGTGTACATTTAATTTTCTAATTGTAAAAGTTGCCCGTTTGTTGGCCACACACATGGCACACACCCATCTGCCCGGCTCATTCTCTTAACCACTCCAACACTCATCATCCTTTTGCTTCGGTTGTCAGCGTATGAGTGATTTCCATTCTGGCCCAACTGTTGCTCGAGTTTATTGCTGGTGAACGAGTGTTTGGAATGCGGCACTCCGCTATGCATTTAATTACAACTTTATTTAAATATTTTCTGCGCCATGTCGTGGTTCTGCTTTCGCTGCGAATACCCTCCGCTTCGGAGCTTGCAGAGCTGAAACGCCCGCCTGGCAACAGCTTAAACTTAATTTCCTTCTCCTTTTCATCGGTTTGGCATTAATTAATTCAATTGAATGCTGCGTCTGTCATTTCCGCTGGATCCGTTCTTATTCTCGTTCTCGTTTTGAGCCGGCCCCGTAGTCGGAGTTGGAGTTGGAGATGGAGTCTTCGTTTTAATCTGATTTGGGCACGCACTTTGGCTTTATTGAATTTAAAAAAACTTATACAATATTGCTTATTTCGGTTAAATAAGACAATTCATTCAATTTGTGGCCACTAAATCAACCATAATAATAACCACAACAAATGGTCGGTCCCACATAACTGAAGCGAGCAGTACAACGGAAAAGCTCAGGCTGAGGACGAGGATGAGGATGAGGCTGAGGCGACATAAATGGGCGATGGGCGTGAGATGGCCTGGTGTGGGGCCGAAGAAGGAAAACCAAGCCGCAAATTCAACGCCCAATTTGTGCCGCGCTGCTGCTTCCGTTGTCAATAACAATTTACGGGATAAGAAACAGGACGATGCGAAGGACAATAATCGAAAACAGCAGTAGCGGCAGCGGCAGTGGCAGCGGGAGCAGGAGAGCAGTAGCAGCCGGTCAGTAGAAAATATATTTCCTTTTTTGTGTTCCTCTAATATTAATAATCCGGCATACGCAACGGGGCCGGGGACCTTTGAGGACTCGATGGCAAAGGACTCTCGGCCCAAAAGCGATCAGCCATCTAGTCCGGAGAACAAATGAGTTCGGACAGCGATGGGATGCCGGTTGGAGGACGTTGGCTGGAGGCTGAAGGTTGGAGGTTTGAGGAGGTGCTCCTAATATGTCACTGTTGGTGCCAATAACAATAATAAGCAGCAAAACAAAGCCTAAAAGCTGCCAACCATAAATTCGCCTGGCAGGCGTGGCAAGACGTTGACAATGTCAGGATGCCCAGGCCGAGCCTTAGCCTTACCCTCATCCCTACCCTTGGCCGTATCCCCAAACCAACCCAACTCTCGGTCAATTTGTGCTGAAAATTTATGAAAAGTTCAATTTATTGGGCTACATTATTTCTGCACATAGTTGGATGGATGGTTGGGTTTCTTTTCTTCTAAAACAGTCCCAAAAAATATTTGCCAATGGGACTATTAATTTCAAATGCATCAACCATAAGGGCGAGAGGAATTTCATTTCTAATTGAACAAAATTTCACGCTGAAATATGGGTTTATTTATTATTTATTTTATCGCAAGATCAATCACTTTACAGACTACACCGGGAGTCAAGAAATTCTTGACTTTCCGCCTGTTTTCTTGGCACTCGAGCCATATTTTATTTAAAAACTTTCTACATTTTACTTGTGAATTACTGACACATGAAAGAAATGTTGGCATATCAATTTTTATGCCATACGCATATGTATTATTTTAACATTTACATATGAGTGTATGCGGGCGGATGGGTGTTGGTCCTGGCAGAGTGGGCGTGTGTGTTAGGTAACATATGCCATAAATTGCCTGAAGTGCTCCACCGACTTTGTCTGCATCCTCATATTTTGTTCGCTTCCATCTTTCAAGTTGCGAACAAATGCTTTAGCATTATTGAAATTTCTTGTGTGTGTTTTTTTTTTTTTTTGTGTGTCCTGTGCTTTGTTTTTACTTTTTTCCCTGTGTTGTTTATGCGGGCCAGACAATAACCCACTCTGCGTCGCATCAATTTTACATCAATCCATATCGAAATGTATGGCTCGCACACCCACATTCATGTTTTTTTTTGTTACTTGCCGGTTGGAGTAAGTTGATTTGCATATTTTCGGTATTTTTACTTTGTTTGTTCTCGATTCTTTCACAACATTAGCAAACGCATCCTTGACTTACGCTCTCTCTCCCTTTTGACTTTTCCGTTCCGAAAAGTGCAGATGAAAAACAGGAATTCTGTGAAATTTATGGGCCAGTTTGTCTCGCAGAGCTTCTATTTTGGGGTAGCTGTGGGTAACCATGATGTTTTCGGCATTTTTAAGTAATTTGAGCAATTTTTTAGAAATTTACCTTCGATGATAGCTTTTAGATCCTGCAATATATTGTCTTCTTTTTTTTTTGCATTTTATTTTTTTATGAAGCTTGCTTTACCTGTGCCTATTCGTTTTGAAAAATAATTCCTATGTGCCAGCAGCCCAGGCAACAAATTAATTAGTTAAGCTTTGTTGTCATATTGTAGCTTCATTAATTAAAACCAAGGCAACGCAAAATCCGAACGCCAACCGAAAACCTTGATCCCCAGATTTGCTCTAGGCATAGATAATGAATAATGAAAGCATGAAAGTCATCACGATGTGGATGATGGAATGGCGGAGATGGACCGGGCCTTCGGCCTGGAGTATTTTTCGCCCCCGGGAAGGAGGAATTGGATCAGGAGCTAGCGGCTGGGAGGGGGCATTTTGTCAAGAAGTTAAGTTGTGCATTTTTCTGGCCAATAAGGAAATTATTTTACATGATTCAGCATATCAAAAATGTGAAAGTAATTACAAACCAAAGCAGCACTATCATCCTCAGCGCGTATAGAAAGTCATCACCCGGATAAGTGAAAGGGAAAGGGTAGCTATCTGTCCAGGATAGGCATTCAAAGGATTTGTAATGATATTGATGACTATTGGTGGCTGTACATGATGTGCGATTAACCATATGGTTAGGAATATCCTGAATGTTCAATATTTCAGTTCCTACATATCAAGTAATTGTTAAGCTTCTTTATTAAAGTTAAAGAAATGCCTAAGCGATGAATGACAGCTTTCGAGTTATTGATTTATCAATTCTGTTGGCTGTTGTCCGCCGCGTTTACTTTCATCCTGCTACCTGGTTCCGCTTTTAGCTGCCCCCAAAGGCCTTGCCACCTGGAGGCGGCTCCTGGCATGCCGTCATTGTCCAGGTTTACTTTGAGCCAACTCCCCTGCGGTTAGATAAGCGCCAACGACGAGGAGGCGGGTGCAAGTTTGTGACAATGCGCGCACATGACCCCTTTTGCTTGACCTCACTTATCTTACTTAGTGGTTTAGTGCGCTCTCGGTTTGCCTGGTCTGGTTTCTGGTCTCCAGTCTCTGGTCTATGGTCTCTCGTCCCTGGTCTGGACTCCATGTTGGCCGAAAGACAAAGGCCGAAGCACCCACTCACGCCCCCCTGACCGCCCCCGCACTTTTTGATATTTATGTCGCCAGCTGTTAGCATTAGTGGACTGGCTTTTAAGGCGGGCAAATGTTGTGTGTTTGTTGCTGTGGCCAAATGTGTGCTGTTGTAGCTGTTGGCGCATTAGGCTTCAGGCCACAAAAGCTTAGGCTTTCCCTGGAAGAGTTTTTGCGGCTGGCCAATATCCATTCCATCCCATTCCCGTCCCCATTCCCGACTGATGTGTGTGCGGGCAATAAACTTGTCGCTTGTTATTATCGTCTTAATCGTCTCCGACTTGCTCTCTTTTTTTTTTTTTTTGGAACATTAATGTATATGTACCATATAAATATATATATATATTTTTTTGTGTATGTCCTTTTATGTAGTACTCCCACCCCTCATAATTGCCTGCCGTTGCAACAGTTGGGAAAAGCCTGTAAATTGATGAAACTTTCAGTAAGAACTCCTGGCTTTTTGGACAACCTGCGGCGCAGGTTTCCCTGCCATGAATTTACATAAACCCTCGTACTAAAGAACATTTATCAAGAAGTAAATATCAGGGTAGAAGGAATTTCAGGATAATGAAATTCTAACCGAATATTAAAACAATCAAGTGATTCGACCATACCAGTTATTGTATAGAGTATCCAGCTATCGGTGTCTAGACTTTGTAGAAGACATGTTTATTTTTTTAAATAATGCGTTTAAGGCCACGTGACAAAGTTCTGAAACAAGAATGCCTATACCATCGGCTCCCTCCTGTATCTCAGTCCATAATCTCGACGCGTCGCGACATTTGCTGCATAATAATAAACAAAAGAAAGCAGGAGAAAGAGCCTCTCCTAGACAGGCAGGGAAAAAAGTCAGCGACAGGCAGCGATTTGAGAAACAATAAAACAAAGACTAGCCGGGAGTGGCATGGGCATGGACAAGGAATGGGAAAAGGGGGATGGTACGACCCTTGGAATGGCAATGGCAATGCATACTTTACGGCTATATGACTGTAGGCTTAGCGACACAACATTTATGCTTTGTTGGATTTTGTAAAGGAAGCCCTGGGCTTGGTAGGAGTTCGAGACCCAGCACCCGGGTGACGTGATTGTCTCCGTCTGGTAGTTTAGCCAAGTTTAGCCAGGCCACGGCGGGTATGAGGTTACATATTAATTCTTCAGCCCGAAGGTTAAGGTGAGATGAAGGCAAAGAAGTTGGATTGTGAACCAGCAGGGTATTAGGTTTATAAATGGGTCTAGGATATGGGCAGAAACAGCTAAGTTATTCAGACGAAATGGCAAGACACTCTTTAAAGTTCCTTAATTGGTTTCGAGCAACAATGTATTTGTTGAAATTATTTTGAAAAATATTAAAATGCTGACTTACAGCTTTTTGTAAATTCTCGGTGGGTATCTGGTAGGCTTTGCAGCAAAACGTGAGAGCATCATATTGAAATACATGGAATTCATTTTAGTTCTTCAACTTGACACCGGCTTAGTGCGTGCTTTCGCAAAACTTTTGCCAAGTGGCAAGTGGCAAGTGGCAAGCGGCAGGAGTCTTTGCGAGAGTAATTTCTGCTATTTATCAAGGTATGACAATGCGGATTTGGCTGGCATTTAAAATGCCAGCAAATCTCAAAACATCAGATTTGCGCTTGCTGGTACCTGCTACTGGGTAGCTGGTCCTTTGCCATCACCAAGTTGGCCACGTGTAAAGAGTCCTTAAATGGAAACGCCCCGCGACTCCGCCAAAGACGGAGATGAAGTCTGAGACTGAGCCTTACCGTGGGCTTACTTTTCATTGTTTTCATTGGGAGCCGACTTAAGTGTTGCCTGTTTACTTTTGTGCACATTTAGCTGGCAGCCATTCCAGCTACTTTTTGTCTGCCACTTTCTTCGGGGGCTCTGCTCCGGCTTAATGCGTGTGTTGAACTGAAGGAACATCAAGTGCTAGACAAGTTTTTCGGCCTGACCACCATCTGCCGCAGGCTTTTTTTGCCAGCTTATAAATAACGCAAATTAAACAAAACAGCAAAAATGAAAAAGAAACTTTGCGGCTGAGACGGAGGCGGTCGAAACTTTTTCGTCCATCATGATCATCATCAATATGTGTGTGCGTGTCGTCCTGCCACTGACTCGGTATATACTCAATATAATTTCTGTCAAAAGTTGAAACTAATGAAACCCAAAAGCCATGCTAATAATAATAAAACTTTGTCCTGCACTCCCCTCAAAAAACTTTTTGCATTGTCGTTGTCCTTCTCACCTCGGCTCAAACGCTGAAGCACACTGACACACCGAAATATTCGGTTGACACTTAAGCTTTAGTTCGGTTTTGTGATGGCCCATGTATATATTTAATATAGAATATACTTCTAATACAATTCATAAATATTGTGACAAGCTCAATAAAATATCAAAGCTTGCTTACTGAGGCAAAAACGTGCGCAAAATAAAACTGGAGTGGGAAATTGTGGGTATTATTTTTTTTTTTTGCGGCTGGATGGATACTCTTGAAAAACTTGATAGAGAGAGCAGATCGATTTCTTTAAGTCATAAACTAAAGTCTAAATGCCTTAAATAGCCCAAAGACCCAGAATTTGAAGCTTCTAAAAAATCCTCTTCAATTTGGGGATCTATTTAGGCTTTGGTTTTTCTCCTGGCAATTTGGCAAGTGCCAGGACAGTTTATGAAATTGCCAGGTTGTCTGCAGAAAATTCCTTTTTGTGTCATCATGATTGTCCTGCTTCGTGTTGTTGTTATCCTGGTCGCTACCAATCATAAATTGCTAAGGCCTACTGGCCGACGCTACCGCAGGATAATACAACAAAGACAAACAGGAAAAGAAGCAGGAGCAGGAGATGGAAAAGGAAAAGGACCAAGACCCAGACCACCACACGTGTGTTGTGTCTCGTAAAGTTTGCAGCATTTTAAGCTGCCCGGGCTTACTAAGTAATCCCACCTAGGAGTAATGAGTGTTGCCATGGCCAAGTGTCTTCGACTTGCTTTCCTTAAAAAAAGCACACGGAAACTTACAGATAGATTGGTGGCCCGAGAAACAACAAATCCCCATTTAATAGAGAGAGTAGGCGTCTAAGGACATTGGGAAATTCCACTATCAAATATGCTGCGGCTCGAATAGTTTCCTTTCCCCCCCTTCATCCAGTAAAACCGCAGGCCAGTCAAGTTAACTTTCCCATGTCCTGGTGTATGCCAGTGCTTGAGGCAAGCGGCACGAGGCTGGTGGTCTTCTTTCGACGACCCTCTTCGCACGTGTTGACAATTTTTTGGCCACAACTTTACATTAGGCTAGAAGCAAAAACTAATTATATTAAAATGTCATGGAAAATTGTTCGTACTAGTTTTTTTCCCCCTCTTATTTTTTGGCCAAGTTGTTGTTGGCATTGGCCGAAAATGTTTGCTGGGATTTTGAGTTTTGCCTCGGCAGTTGGTTAGTTTATTCGGTTTATAAATATATATTACCCATGTACATGTGAGTGTGTCTTGCGTTGTCTGAGGGCATTTAATGCAGAGTTTGCCAAGTCATTTTTGGCACAGGAACTGAAATGTGGCTACGAGTTATGGACTAAAAGTTGCCGGCCGGCCAAAGTTTGCTAAGCCTTTTAATGGATATTTAAATGGGAAGCTAAGTGGGACAGTTCGGGAAATATTGAAAATCAAATCAACACGGTTCTTGGCAAATTTGCTATCGAAATGAACGACGTTGCTCTAATTGGTCAACAATAAATATTTGATGAATTCAGCCAATTGACAGTTGACATCTCCAAGCTGTACGTCCCTGCTTATTCCTGAGGCCAAATTGAATGGATAATTTTGTTGAAAATGTCAAATTAAGTCCCATCTCGACAACCGAAAGTTCTAATTGATTTCGATTACCTAAAAACACTTTGGAAATGTAACTTTTCATTTAAATGTATACTTTTTTATCACCTTTGCACTAAAACCTTGTTGCCAGTGACTGTACTGACCAAGTTACACGGTTTTAATTTTGATTAATGGTTTCGACGTCGACATTTTGGCCCGCATCATTTATATGCCTGACTGAACTCTCGACGATTATTCGGTTTAGGCCCTTCCTTGGGGTTCATCCCGAAACTTTTATATTTTTTTTTGCGTTTTATCGATTCAATGATGAATTGCCCAGTGCGATTCGGTTGACACTTTGTCGAGTCCCAATCAGAGTTGTTTTGCGAGAGAATGAAATACGTTTACTTTGGCAATTTAATTAAAATTTTCCACTCCTGCATACTTGCCACTGGCCAAAGGAGTTTCTCATAATCACTGGATGCCTTTTCTACTTCGGTGTTTCTCAACTGTTGTAAAGTTTATTTTTATTGCTCTTTCAAGTAACATTAAAATTTAGTTGCATACGCAACGGCTCAGAGGGAGCTGAGGGGTGGGGGCCGAGGATGTGGCGCGTTGGCTATAAAAATCCTCCAGTGTAAAACTATGCTGCGCTTTTATAAGTATTTTATTTGTAGCTGCTACGAGGATTGGAGGCTACACAGGGAACAATTTATGGATAAAATAAATACATAAATTATCCCTAAAGATTCAAACGAGTTATTCACAACTATATACTATAATTTTTCGATTAGTTGTTAAGAGCATTTCCATTTAATTAGCTTATAAAGAATCTTTCATATTTTTGGCTTGTGTATATTGAAGGAAGGACTAGTTGGTTCGAGGCATTCTGTTTCTTAGACTCAGCAGATTTAGCAATGCTTTGCCAAAGTTGCCGCATTAAAAATACAACATGCGACCGAGTGGGGGGGCTGGAGGGGTCGAAAGGTTGCACCACTACCGCCCAGGAATCCCCATCTTCCCGGACACAGAGTTGCAATTTGGCCAGACCGGCAGGGCTGAGCAGGGCAGGGTAGATGGTTGGGGGAATGCAATGAATCGTTAAATTTAGCATCGTATTTCAATGCAATTCAGTTCAGAGAACGAAACGGAACGAAACGAAAACGCTTCTGATGCTGACAGGTGAATTGCAGCTGTCAGTCAGGGAAAACGAGCGACCCGCTTGGCTCATCTTCTCTTCCGGGTCCTGTTCCTGTTCCTCTTGCAAAATGATTTGTCGCCAGGACACACGCACACTGATGCTGCAGCCATAGATACACAGATACTCAGATGCGGAGATACTCATAGAAGCGGCAGCTTAGTAGCTTATCCTTCCTGGTTGTGCAGCATCTTATGACTATTTGCAGCTGAAGCATTTCCATTACACGACCACCTCGTCGCTCCCAACCCAAACCCATTGCCCATAAAATGTTGCCCTCGCACTTTGCACTTATTAAAAAGCCGTACACTTGATATGCCCGCCCGGGGTAGGTGAAAGTAAGTGGGCCAAATTCTGGGCTTCGGGCATAAATTGCTGCCTGAAGTGAACAGGCCTAACTTTGAAGTTTTCCCCAACTGGGCTGGGGACCATAAAAACCAGCTGCATACTTTACGACTCGCCTTCACTTCAGCATATGCTGATTTTATATATACATTTATAGATATAGATATATAGGTATGTACACTCTAACATGCCCACGCCAGGATAAAGTAGAGATTCGGGCACATTCCCCTTTTTTTTCTGTGAATGCCACACGGGGTCAATTTTTATGAGCATTTTGGCATATTGGAAAATGGGGCCAAAAGTTATGGGTATCATTTCAAGGGGTTACTAAAATGCAAAAAAAGAAAAAACAAAAAAAGGAAAAGGGGCAAGGATATCATATATTCCCTCTAATGTAGACGTTTTTGTATGAAATTTAATACAAGTTAAAATTTTCGAGGGGCTGCTGGTCAATTGGAGCTTCAATCTAAATTCAAATTAGGCTGAATAAATATTTAATTAAATATCTTTTATAAACACAATTGGCATGGACAATAAGCACATAATTATTTATTATTTGCTTTAGGTTTAAAATGTAGCTTCATCCTCTTGTGGTTCACTTGACCTATTATCGGTATTCATTTTCCCAATTCGAGATTTCCTTTTATTTTTTTAGCTGTCCCCTGGCTGGACAAAAAGCTTATAGAATATTATTTCATAAAATCAATTCGAATTTTCTATTTTATGTGTGTGGATGGTTTTTTTTTCGCTCCACCTTTTTTTTTATGTGGGTAGCTATAGTAAAAATGTTAGTATTAATTTCCATATAAATTGCTTGAATGCGCGTATTGATATTTGCACCCAATCTGGGCGTTAGTGGGTGGTACGAGTGGGTGGTAGGCGTGGCTTCGTTGCCGTGGCTGTCAGCGATTGTAAGGGCTAGGGTGTGTATCTATAACTGCACATTTCAAACGTTCAAATCAATTTGCACATATCAACAACGAAATTGTTTGCTCAATGTAGACTGCGCTGTGCCCGTCTCGTCCTTTATCCTTTTTATTTCCTCCTCCGCTAGTGCTGGCGCTGGCGCTGGCACTGGCAACCAAACGTGCGAAATGAAAAATCAGCAAAAAGTTGCACGCGAACCAAAACTTGGCTGCAGTTCAGATTCATCGACCACTTCCCAGCGCCAATGCTATTTTATGTCCACGCCCATGCCCTGGGGATTGTGTATCGGCGCCATCTACAAATTTCATTTGCTATGCCTTTAATCTTTGCAAGAAGAAATGAAGCCACCACGAGAACACAAACATAATTAAATTTATTTAAATTTTATCTCTGTATTTTGCCTAAAACCAACAAACGAGCCGTGTTGGCTGGCAATCCGGCAAATAAATAGAAATCCCTGTTTTATGGCCTTAATGATACGCTTTTTATGGCTCGGCACGAAAGTGTCTTGAGTCTTGTCCGTGTCTGTCTTGGAGCCATTTCCATTGCCATTGCCATTGCCATGCCATCAAATTGTTTAAGCAAACATAAAACTTTACAAATGCGAGAAAAAAATGTATATATATTTACCGAGAATTTGCGTTCTCTGAGCTCATTACAGCCACAAAAACCAATATGCTTATTTCTGATTCTCTGGCATCTCCTGGCAGTCCTGCTCCACCATCTCCTCCTCCATTTCCCCATCAGGTCCCCCCCCGATTGTGGCCATAAAAACTGTGAACGTAAGCGTAAAATGCTTTCAAGTGCTTTGCAAATCTAGCAAACCTACTAACGCCGGCAAATCATCTTCATCTGAGCTGTGAAAAAAAAAAATCATTTTTCTACATCTTTCCACTTGTTATAATGAGCAAAAGCAACAATTGTAGGTGGCTAGGCGAGTTTCATGCTGGCCAACTTGGTTTAATTTGAGAGGCTAGATGAAAAGCGGAAATTAACCAAAGGAAATGATTGGATTTTGTAAAAATACATAATTGCAAAATATATTTTTGCAGTATTCTCATATAAATATCAACATTTGTGTAACCAACTGGCTGGCTTTCAACATATTTTTTTTTTCCACTACAAAGAGGAATAAACTTGTCTGACCAAAAGTTGAGCCCAGGAAACTTTTTCCCAATGATACAGACTTGGCAATACCACAACAACAACAACGACAAATTTTCATCCATTATGGCCAAAACGAAAATAGCCAGGCCACAAAGCAGCAGAGAGGGGGAATGCTTTTCTTGTGGGAAAACTTTAAATTATTTACAAAACTACACGTACAATGTAGAGAAAGCTCTTAAGTTTGGCAACAATGCGATTTGATTAACGTTTTTTGTTGAATTTTTGAGCTAAAATAAAGCAGTTTAATTTATTTATATTAAGTTAGTAAGTAATTTGTGAAACAAAGTACAAGTTAAGTGTAAGCCTAAGCAAAGTAAGTTAGAATAATAATTAAAAATGCTAAAACAAACTTAAATAAAAAATCAAAAAATCGCGTTCAACGGAAATTATATCGAATCGCGCGCCGTAAAATAATTACTAACCGGTTTGATGCCCGTTCCAGATGCAAATTATTCGGATATTCCGTACATTCAATATCTCACACGTAAGTCAGGCTCCGGCCTTAGGTACCTCCTGTTGCCCAGAATTTTTAAATGTCGCGTAATATTTAATTTCAATCAAAAACTGATGCAAAAAATGAATGAAAAAGAAGAACGTGAGAGAAAAAAAATGCTGTTGGTGGGGAAAATCATAAATCGAATTGATATGTTGGGTAAACTACTTTCTGTTCGGGTTGGAAAGGAGCGAATCCTGACAGAAGCCAGGACACGGGATCCGCTGGTGCAGCATGCAACATGCACATGACAATATTTTTGCTGGTTGTTTAACGTTTCGTGATTTTTGCCAGATTTTTAATGCCACGCATCTGTTTCCCCGAAGCCGCCCGGCTTCCCTATTCCGCACTTGTCGCGTATCCTTTGGCTCACATGTGTGTGTGTCCGGGGCACGTACTTGCCGTGGGTGTGCGCCAGAGTGTGTGTTGGCTGGCAAACAACATGCAACGTTGTATTGACAGCATATTGTGACAAATATGTAAAAAGGAATATACGAAAACTCCCGTGCACACACATCAAAATCAACAAAAAAAAAACCTTTTATGAAATATGGCATTCAAGCAGCTTTAAAAATTACTTTTTCCTTCTTAGGATTTTCCAATTTAATAGGGAAATTCCGGTATATGTGTGGCATTAAAAAGTAATCACGAAACTTTAAATACAAAGGCAACAAATATGCCCGTTTTAAGCCTTGTTAATAACCAGCTTTTGCCATGTTCTTTTACGACCCTCCACAGATCCGCCGGAGATCATCAGGAAGCCGCAGAACCAGGGCGTGCGAGTGGGCGGCGTGGCAAGCTTCTATTGTGCGGCCCGCGGTGATCCGCCGCCATCGATAGTTTGGCGCAAGAACAGCAAAAAAGTTTCGGGTAAGTTCCTCCAACCGAGCGAACGAGCGAATGAATCCGAATCCATTGGCTGGCTTCCTAAGCCCACTTAACTGGTGTTTGTGTGTGCTCTTTGCAGGAACGCAATCTCGTTACACGGTGCTGGAGCAGCCCGGCGGGATTTCCATACTACGGATTGAGCCTGTGCGGGCGGGCCGGGACGATGCCCCCTACGAGTGTGTGGCGGAGAATGGTGTGGGCGATGCCGTTCACGCAGATGCAACTTTAACCATCTATGAAGGTAAGTGCCATGCGATTCTTTTCCTCAATGGGGGGCGGTGCGGGGCCCTAAGCCGTCATCGGCATCAACGTGTGCAGTTATTTATGGCTCTTGGAGTGCAGCTTCCTAATTGAACTCCACTCGATGGAGGCTCCACTGAGGGAATACCTGGCCGGGTATTAATATGCTTTAGTTTTACTCTCCATGCGTTGAATATATTCCGGCTTTAAACTGACTAGATTTCTCTATGTGGAGCCGGAAAACCAGGGAGTCCCTGCGTTATAGCGACACAAAAAGTTTCGTTTAGTATGCGTCGCAATGTAAACTAAGTTCATACATTGATTTTGAATTAAAACTGGGTAAAGAAGTTGGCGTAAATGGTAAACTTTGGGAGGGCCCAAACCACCAGAATTCCCCCGGGTGGTCTGGGCTGGCAAGTAGTGGTGGTGATGGTGATGGTGGAAAGTTATTTGCCAGCTTGTTTGTGTGGCTTAAATTACTTGCCAAAATTTACTTTTGCTTATTTACAACTGTGCAAAGGATAAAGTTTTTGCTCTCTAAGCCTAATCAAGTCTTTGCGGGGTGGATGGGCTCGGATAGCCTGGCAATTGAACTAATTTGCTTAAACTGAGAGCAGGCCAAGTATTTATAAATTTTCTCCTCGTTCCTCGACTCAGGCTCAGGCTCAGGCTGAGGCTGAGGCCCTCAAATTATAAACAGCAAAAAGTTCAATAACAAAAATTGCTCCCCCAAATGGGACTTGAGGTGGTGTGGTTTGGGGGCTCTCCGGGCCAGGATGGATAAAGTCGGAAAAAGTTATAACTTTTAATGAGATTAAAGAAGCAAATTATTTGGTAAATCAACTCCAATACAAAATGCATATTGATCGATGGTCAAGGATGGACAAGTTCATTTCATTTAAAGTGTAGAATGTAGAGTTCCTTAGCAAAAGTCGTAATTGAAATGTTAATGAAAGTTAAGAGATAGAAAGAAATTACTTTCGTTTGCCATATATATATCTCTTATCGATTATTTAAATATGTCTTTATGCTTTTGTTCGGTTAATAGCTAACGAGGCTGGCAAATTACGTTACCTTGGCCTGCCTTTGGACTCTTGCGCGAAACTTTTACCTTCAGTCGCGTGTGGTTGTTAGTCCTTGCTAAACTACACTAATTACTTCCCCCCGTAAAGGGCTTTCCCCTGCAGGCCGAACCCCCTCCTCCGTAAGCCCAGCCCATCCACTCACTTTTGAGTCTATCAGCGAGCGTTACAACCTGCCACAAATCAAATGCACACCAATTACGTGGCGCCAGAGTGCACAGAGAGCATAATCAACTCGCATAATTAACAACTAAAAATGCAAACTCTGTGCCACAAGCCGCATAAAAAACACACGTGAGCAAGCGAGATGGAGACATGGGCAGAAAGAGAAAGCCTTTGGAGGGTATCAGCGAATATATGTTACCTTTTTTTTTTTTTTTTTTTGTGCCTTGTTCACCTGGCTGGCCTGGCCTGGCCTAGCCTGGCCTGGGACTCTGTGCAATTTTCACACATTTTGCGGTTCGCTTTGGCGGCCTCATAAACAACCAACAAACAACTAGCTAAAGCTGAAGCCAGACCAGAAACAACAACCGAAAACAACAATAAACAAGCTAAAATAGCTGGCAGACAGTAGTAAATTATAAGTTGGAGCTAGCTGTAACTCCCTGGGAACGGGATAAAGTAGTGCACATTACTCATACGCCGCGTACATAAATTTTCCACCCAGCCTTTGGCTACGTAATTATTTTCCGTTTACAAAATGTCTGCCAAACACCTGGAAGTCATCAGCGAAAAGGAGAGAGTGGGCGGCGGCGCGGCCGTGTCTGAAAATATGCAATATGGAAATCATATAATATACAAGTTCTAGGAAGAAAACCAAAATCACATTGAAAATGTAAAACTTCTTCAAATTAAACCGAAATTTATTACAACGAAATAGTGCCCCCCTTCTGTTGGGTTTCCCCCCGCCTTTTCTGTTTCTTTTGGCACTTAATTAAAATACTGCATTTCATCATGGGAAAAACTAGAGGATGGAAAGCGCAAAAAACATTCATCCAGAGATTCGGGCAACAACATGACCGCCATCCGACACAGATAACAAAGTCACACAGCCATGAGCCCGGCCAAAAGGGAGAATATCCTTTGCGACGTAGTGGGGAAGGGATGGGTAATGCGTAATAGGAAAATAATAATGCAGCCAGCAAATGGAAGACAGCATTATAATAAATACACTAATGCCAAAGCTTTGGCCAGAAAACCAGAAGCCAAAAAAAATTATCGCATGCAATAAATTTAGTCAAAGCGTGCAGAGAACAGAAGCAATCAGCCAACAAATTGTAAACCGTAAATTTCAGCAGCCAGAGATGGGATGGGATGGGCTGGGCTGGGCTGGGATGGGTAGTTTTGGGCCACATTAGCACTAAATCGCTAGGACTAACGCAGTCACTTGGTTAAGCGTTTGCAACATAAATACACAGGACACTGGCTGGCAGGACGAGGCAGCGGCAAGAAGGATGTGGCGGAGTCACGCCTCCGGTGGGAAAATTTATCCGCTTTACGCAACTCCTCCCGCCAACAAAACTAATCTTTATTTCGATATTTGCATAAAAAACAAACATGTCAAAAAGTGTACATATAGATATGTAGATATAAGCGGGCAATCCGCTTCACGGGTTTTTGTTTTAATTTTTTTTTATTTATTCCATCCCTCTCGAAAGGATTTTTCCGTATTTTTGGGGGGAGAGGGGGAATATGAGTAGTATGAGTCCATGAAACTGTAAAGGCAAAAAGGGGATTTACTGCATTTACCACGCCTCTAGCGCCTCGGATCCAGCTTCAGTCAAGATATTGCTCGGCAGATGAGGAGACAGAGTCACGTTACTTGCAGGTGTTGCAGGTGCAATCTATCCGAGGCTGGTGTTTTTGGGGGCCGGGAGGTGTCTGTCGGCTTTTGCGGCAAGAGCAGGAGCAAGAGCAGGAGCAGCAGGAGCGACAGCACCAGCAGGAGTTGCAAAACCTATGCATCCTGACACACCTCCGCCGATGCACAAACACACTTTCATCTTTGTGGCAAGTGTTTTTGATCTCGCGCTGCTTTAGCCTGTTGAGAATTTTGATTAAAAATGCTTTCACGTGAAACTCAAACGTGCCTGGGCGCTGCTCCTCTGCATATGTGGGCTCCTTTATTGGCATGCGGGGGTGGCGTTTATTTTTCCACGCTTTTCTGTGTGTGTGAAAATTTGTACATTGAGATTTATAGCGAAAAAAATCCACAAAAAAAAGTACAAAAATAGTAAAAGTATCGTGCGAAAGGTGAAACAAAGGTGGCAAAAATTAAGGCAGAAAGGTTTTAAAAAAATATGATAGGATGTGAGTGATTCTTTTACATTTCGAAATTTAATTACCAAAGTGCGGGTGCAGGTATAATAATTTCCTTTCATTATGACACATACTAAAGCGATCTTAAATTTCAAATCTTTTTCAATAATCTAATAACTTGAATATATATTTGAGTCTTTAGTCATTTTTTAATCTTTTCTAAACTGTTAATAACTCAGCCGCCTAATTATTTTTGGTTTTCCATTTATTTGGACAATATTTGTAGCTTCCCATGGCGTTGTCTAGACGGCAAAGAGCTAATGAAAACCCTTTCATTACCCAACCGCACTTTCTGTGCTGTGCCTGGTGGTGGGCTGGTTAGCTGGTTGGCTGGTTGTCTGCAAATTGCAATAAAATCATCTAGAAGCCAATCTACATCGCCGCAGAGAACACGAAACCCAAAACAATTTGCTTTTAAATTTGCCTGCCAAAAACCATTTTAGCACCTCAAAAAGCTCTCCCATTCCTGCCCATTTCGGTTTGGCTCCCTCGAATCCCTTGAATCCTTGGCAAAAAACAATATGGTCGCTGTGGAGGCGCAAATAAATTTCATTAATTGCCAGCCGAAAAAGGAGACTGCGGCGATGGCATCGTTGGTTCCAGCGATTTGGCGTGGGAGGAGCTGGCGTAGCATTCATTAATCTCACTTTATAGTAATAAGCAGCTTTACTGGTTACGGTTTGGCTCTTTTTTTTCTTCTATTTTTTGTGGGTTTTTTTTTTATACTCTACCGACTCAAACCGAGAGTGGTGGACCATTAGTTGGGCTTGATTAAAACGGTGGACTTGTCCGGCGGAGTAGCTCTTGCCTCTGCACTTGTTGCAAAGTCAAATGGCATATCCTGGATTTTAGGGTCCTGGGCATTGGGAGGAAAACTTCATCCTTGGACAATCGAGTCCACCCGCCCGCTGTGCTCACATAGACAAACATTGACAATACACTGGGCGCATTTAACTGGCCAACGGCATTGGCGCAGCCACAGGAGCAGGGACCAGTAGGTAGGACCGGGAGCTGGGCCACTCCTGTGTTCTTGGCCCCAGCACCGTTTTGCGGTCTGCCTAAAAAGTCATATTAATAATGAAAATTCTACAGTAGCGAAAAGTTTAAATGGGCGAAATTTGCTGCGGAGTAGCCAGCTTCTGATGCTTCTGCTGCTTTTCGTAGCCCTGCAGCAATGCAGCTGTGGCGCCACGCTGTGTGCCTGCCTGGCATAAGGATACCGGTATCCTTGCCGCACAATGAAGAGTGTGTGGGTTTGTGTGTGTGTGTTGGAAAGTTATTGGGCTTATAGCTGTTTATATTTAATGCACGACAAAGTGCTGAACTTAAAGTAAAAACTGCCCAGGATGATGGTTAGCAAAAATATGTCGATCATTATGGCTGGAGGACTTTAAACAGGCTTATTGCAAATCATTTATGACATAAAAATGATGTTCATTGCCATAACTTAACTTTACAGCCACTAACATCCTAATAAATTATGCAATAATAGTCGAACTTAACTCGGTTCGCTGCTCCTGCTTCCTGCTTGCATTTAAACCAATTAAATGTTCAAGCCCCACATTTCACTTAATATGATTTGTGCCGCCAAAAAGCCATAAAGTGCCGGGCTAAATTGCAAAAATATTTCAAAAACTAGCCATCGTATTATACATACATATATAAACGAGAATATTGCAAACGTATGGCAAGTTTTATATATATTTCTAGGAATGACTGCGGAATGGCCGAGTTGCGTGTGAGGAAACCGCACACGTAAATATCAAACGTCGTCGTCGTCGAGTTGAATTGAGTAACTTGGTGGCTGCCGTCGTCCAAAGTCGGCGAATGCAGCAGAAAATTTCATCAATGTATATTGATAAATTGATGACGAAGTGGAGGAGGGGGGATTGGAGTAGGAATCAGTAGCCAGTCAGGCAAAATTGCATTTGGAGATTAGCCAACTTAATTTGAATATTATATATATTTCATGGGAATAAATCTAAGCGGTGTATATAGGTACTTTTTCTGGTTTTCTGGTTGCCTAATATACACATTTTATTATGCTGGAAAATGCATTTGGTATTCATCAAAAGGCAAGAGGTACATATATAGGAAACCCAGAAACTCACATGACAGTCCGCTTCTGCATCAAATTCTAGTGAGAACCCCATCCCCATCCTGCTGCCATCCTGCCATCCGTCCATCCCAACCTGCATTTACTTTTTCCATTTTTGTCGATTCCCAGCAAGTGCAAGTCAGTAGCTCTAGTCAGTAGTTCCTTCCTTTTTTTCGATGGTATTAAAGTTTCAACTGTAATGACGTTAAATAAAATTGGAAGCGACTTAAAAAATTGAACTTTTATTGGCTTCCCAAAGAAAAATGAAAAGTGAAATTGCTTTTTTCCGTTGGCACGAAAGGAGGATAGCTGGATACTTTACATGCAATATGAAATTTTATTTATATATATTCCTATTACCTCCCCTATCTTCGGCTTACTTTTTTGTACATTAGATGGGTAGGAAGATCTTAATAATAGCAGCGTATGCTGCCACTATTTTTGACGCATTGCAGTCGCCCCAAGAGCTGTGCAGGAAATTTAAGCAGAATATAAATTTAAAATATGCCGAGGCAGCAGCTGAAGATGATATAATTTATTTTGAAGAAGGTGTTGAATGAATAACTTCAAGAGCCTGTCATAAGTCAATAAGTGGCCACAAATTCATACACATGCTTGGTGTCAAAAGGTTGTCACCGAAAATTGTGGTAAGGCTTAAAACCCAGCAAAGTATTCCACAAATTAACACTATCTCTGACTTTGTCCTTTGTGCCGCTGGCTGTCGACAGGGAATTCCTTTGTGCAACTTGAATGTGCCACACAACAAACAGACTGCTTTCGAAAATTCCTCTATTTTCGCTAAGCCATACATATTTAATTTCAGTTCCCATAAGCAGGCAATGTTTGTTTATTATTCTACCCCCAACGCTAAACCAAAACTTAAAAAAAAACAAAAAGAAAAACTATAGAATAAGGAAAATTGAGAATATTTCTTAAAGCGGGTTTGCTTTTGTTTGAATGTTGGCTTTTCGGGTTTTTTTGGCTTTTTGTTTAGCAAGTGCATTGGCATGGCGCTTTGTTGTGCAACGGAACGGAGAACCAAACAATGCCGGAGATGATGTCGAGCGGTCTGTGGTTATATTTCGAGCTCTTAAATAATAAATGCATTTCCCCCCACGACACTCGCACATTTCCGGTGAACTCTCAAAATGGCCTTCAATGGAAATGGAAAATTCCACTTGCTCTCGCTCAAAGTTCGCTTGAAATATTTTCCACTTCAACTGTGAAATGCCTACAACTTAATCAAACATATTTCACGATGTCTCTCGCCTCAAGCAGGCAAATTAGATGGCAAAGGGTATAGGTGGTGGAGGGAAAGGATGGCTGTTTTTTTTGCGGCAGGAGCAGGCCACATACCTTGACGTGTTCCTGACACGACTTGACATACGATGCCACTTACGATATGTCTTTGTTTCCTTTAGGTTTTCGTTACGTTTCCTTTGTTTTCTCACGTCGTCCTTTTTTTCTGTTTGTTATACACTTGCTGGGAGTAATTTGATTTTCGATCAACGTTGGTAACGAAGTTATAAAGGATATACGTGTGTCCTTCCAATGTATATGAAGTTGAGATAATCCTTTCCATTTTAAAGCTATGCCGATGAGGCTCGAGTCAGTAAACTATATCCTGAGGAGGTTTTATATTGAAGCTAGGATTCTTTAGGACATTTTTATGGGTAGCAATAGCATATCGGTAAGGGTGTATACATTTCAGGATCATTCCTTACTACTTTTTACGCTGTTTTGTTTATTTGTTGGCTCCTGTTTGTTTTGCCTTTTGATATCTCAACTTTTGGCGCGTGGCTTTGGCGACACTTAGCGCATTGTAAATCGAGGCAATCGTGTGTCTTTCACTGTGTGTGTGTGTGTGTGTGGCAAGCTCTTATCGGTGGCAGCAACTGACAAGGACCTTCGACTTGTCACGGGGTATCACACCCAACCACCGCCTCTCCAATCCCATGTTTATTTATTTATTTTTTTCATTACATGTGTAGCAAAGTTTTGCATTTGCTTTGAGCTTGTCACACATTAAAAAACAAAAAAAACAAAAAGTCTAAAAAATGCTGCCAGCTTGATACATTTTTCTACACCACTACCCTCCCCTTGGATTTGGTCTCCCATTTCTGGTTGATGTTTGTTTTCCTTTCTGCCGTTTTGTTTTTATTTTCAGGAATACGCAAAAAGTTTCACTTATCTGTCATGTGGAGTTGGGTTCACAAGGAGGGGCCGAGGGGCTAGGTCATCCTTTGTCAGGCATTTGACATGTGGCATAAATCGCGTAAAACAATTGCAAACGAGTACCAACGGGAAGTGGGTGTGGGTGTGGGTTGTGGGTGTTGGTGGCTCCGGTTTCCCCCAAAAAGATTGCAAACCGTGAGTGAAAAATTATTTCGGCTTGTCAGAATGTTAAAGATCCGGCAATAAGTCAGGGAAGAGCCAAAGAGAAATATTATCTACGCATATAGGCTTTCAAACGGAATTTATATGGGTCTTTCCTTTTAATCAAAAGCCATTACTTTGGAAGTCATATACCAAATTAATAATTGGTTTTGAGCTCGAAAATGTGACGCAAATGCAAATCATTTTTCCTTCTCCGGTTCTGGGTAAGCCGGTTCTCCTCCTTCCATCTAATTTCTTTCTTATCGTTCGGTCGTAAGCCGTTTTATCTTCCGACCCTCGGATAGGGATACAGGATTCGCCACAGTCAATAAACATTGTGCTTAACTTAATACCAGAAAATTTCTTATTTGACACTTTTTTCGGACATTTTATCTCATAGTTTATCACTTATTCTTGCCGGTCAAATAATTTTAGCTTAGCTTGACCTTTTTTTGTGCGCCACCCCCGCAGTTCAATGAGCCATGCAAAAAGGCGTCGCCCGCCCTTTGACAAAAGGTGGGGGTGGGCTAAAAAATAAAAAGAGCCCCGTCTCCACCCTCGTGGAAATGTCAAATGAAATGTTGGCTTATCACATATGAAATATCACATAAACTAACGCAAAATGTCAGGCCAGAAGGGTTAAGGTCTGCTTTGACTCTGCGATGATTTACGATGGCCTATCAAAATGGCAAGGCGCAAAAGTATTCCAATCCTACGTTTCTTTTTTTTTTTTTTTGTTAATGCAAAACCAGTTGTTAAAAGTTAATCAGTTACTGCTGAAGATATTGTCCTTCCTGGCTGGGCTGAAAAATGAAAAATGGTCGCGCCAAGTGACTGACATTTCATTAAAAGTAAAAGTCAAAAGGGAAGGGAACTTGGAGCTGAAGCGAGGTATGCCAACACTTATACACACAATTGCACAAATCTGGCCAAGTTCGTTCTAGCCGGGCCGCGATTATAATTTAATCTAGTGTGGTATGTGAAAGAAACTCCCAGTCTCCGAGACTCTGTGACTCTGCGACGTGACGTGAACACATTACCATTTTTCACAACATTTTCCAGCCAGATCCTGCTGGCTGCTGGCTGCTGAAGCATCTGTTTGCCTCCCCGTCGACGGGACAAAAAGTATGCGGAATAGAAGTGTCTGTCATTTTTATAAATAACATTTTTCGGTGTATGCAGAGGAGCGGGAAAACAAAGTATGTGACAACATAAATGCCAGCAATTTTGTTGGATCATAACACTGCATACTTTTGGCTATTTGAGCAAATATTTCAGCCATTCTCCAGCCGATAAATCTGCCTTTTACGCAATTAAAGTAATTGCAAATGGAATTCCAGCTAGTGTCGCTGCTGAAGGCGACGATTAAGCCATTTATGCCAAGGCAGCGGAAAAATGTTAAGCACTTGCGGCCACGGCCGGGGCACTGAACTTGAACGCCCTAGTCCTCCGTCTGAATTCCAGGACTAATTAAAGCATTTCGGTTAAGGGTAAACATCAGTAAACGGAAATACGTAGTGGAATTTAGCAGCTCAGACGCAAATTATGATGTTGTTTGGGCGTTTTTCTGGGGGCCCGGGAGCCAACTCAGCAAAGCTACATGTGAATTGTGGCCAAAAGAGGCTTTTCTGGTGGGGCCTCCGAAAATGGAAATTGAGCTTATACATGAAAATGCAATCAGAAAATATGCAGACTTGAAGCTTTCGGAGCTCTTAATGCTGTCTTTAATGGCAAAACATCTTTAATAATTGCGTTTGCTAGTCGAAAGTGTTCTCTTCAAGTTTCGCTTAAATTGTTTCATTTTGGTATTTAATAGCTTGGTTTTGTTGTTGAAAACAACTTAAACTATTAACATTAAGTGGTTTCTAGGGGTTGAGGACTTGCGGATACCTTTTAACATAATATTTTAAATGGAAATCCTGCTGAAAGTATAGGGTGTTGTATAAACGAAAGCGCCGTTTAAAACCTTTCCGCTCATTACAAAATGCAGTGCAGAACATTAACCACATCTGCCAGCGGTGGTGCCGAGGGTGCTGGTGGTTCTGGGGCATGTGTGGCACTACCCCACCCCACCCCATTCTGTGTGCTTTTCATAATTTTCCACACACAATGAACGATACTAGCCCGGAGCCACACCTCGTGTGGACGGATGCATTTGCCGTTGGATAGTTGGGTTCGTTGGACAAGAGGTTCGTGCCGGAGTCACCAGAACCTTTACTATTATCCGGGACCCGACCATCTTTTGCTTACAATTAACCTCAAAAATGAGTTTCCATTAAAAATGCCCCAGAGTCAGCGATGGTCTGGGATGTATGTTGCATTGTTGCTTTTGCAGCGCCAGCCCTTGTGTCCTTTTTTCCATTTTCCCCACTTGCCCCGTGAACTGTGGCTGCCACACAGCCCCAGAAAACTTTACGACATCGCCACGTGACGTATGTTGAGCTGTCAGTTGTGTTTAATGTTCTGCATAGTTTTTGTTTCGTTTTTACTTATCCGCCAATCCTCCTTGTTCTATCTTTCTAACTTTTCCTTGTTGCTTTTCTTTATTAATTTTGAATTGGAAGGGTATTCTATATCAATTATATGTATATATTTTTTTGATAAACACTTTGGAAGTTCTACTGAAATATCCTTAGAGTCTCTCCAACATCTGGGGCCCTCACATCGCCCAACTAACAAATCTTCAGGACATTAATAATTGAATCCCCATTTCATTCGCAAGGGGACTTTATTGTGGACGTAGACTCGGGAGCAAAAACAATTAGACACTTGATCGCACTAATTGCCAAAGCATTAATACGAATAGTATTGATTCCATTCCATTGGCCACCCACTGGACGACGTGATGCGATTGGAATGGTCCCTTGGAGTGACCACGTTTTATGGCAAAAAACAATGTCTTGACCACTTTGAAATTGAATTTTAAATTAATAAACGTTGCGGTTGCATCAGGAATTACAAATTTATATGCATCGTCCTTCTTCGTTGTTCGCGCTCGAGAGAGTTCCTGCCGCGTTCCAGGCATAGTGGCCAAATTTTTTCCCCTTTTTTTGTTAGGTGACGCCTCCTCCTACCTACCTCTCCTCCTGGCTCATTCTTTTCCATCTTGATTTTGTTGCCTTTTGTGGAGGGCAATACCCTGTAACCGCAGGTGTGCATATACATATTTCAATACAATTCAGAGATAGTCGAGAAGACTGATTCAACATTAATTTTAACTACCATAAAAATTTCTCATAGTTAACCATATCGATAAGTTTACAAAATGAAAACTTTATTTATTGAAAGAATTGCCGGAAAGGGTATTTTTGAAGCCACAAGAAAGCACACATCGACTGCATTTTTTCTGCATATAAATCTTGGTTTAGCCGACTGCTCTTTCTTTGCATCCAGGACTCCTACCCTTCGCCTTTTTGCCTCCGTTTTTTGTTGTAGCTTGTGCATCAGGACCTGCCTTTTGGTTAGCTGCTTGTATTTTTTATATCGTTTAGTTCTCTTTTACTGTTTTATTCCTTTGGTCCTGCCACTTTTTTGTTAGCCTTTTTGTTGGCATGTTTTGCTTTTGTGGTTTTAATTCTATTTTCGCTATAAATTGTTTCGGTACGCTAACATTTTACAAGGCGCCAAGCGTCGAGAGCGCCGTGTGGCGTTTCACAGTTGGCTGCTGTCCGTATCCTGTGTATATCCTGTGCTCGCCGTCCGTGGCTGCATCCGCGTCTGTGTCCGTGTCCGTGTCCGTGTCCTGCAACTAATTACATTTGCATATCTATGACAGACCAAGAAATGCGGCACACCGATACATATTTCTGGCCTAAAATCTGGCCAACAACTAACTGCGAAACCCTAAACTACATTCTTTGCCCTAAAACTTTATGCTCTGGCCATCGGCAAACATCAACTTTGGCGTCAACGCCACTGTCTCAGCAATCAGCATAATTATAAACTTATCTGCGTAGTTTTCCGCATTTGCTTTATGAGTAAATAATAAGCCCAACAAAACGGAATTCCAGCCAGGACAAAAAACTTGTAAAGTTCCGTTCTTGCAAAAGCCATTAAAAATGCACTTGTTGTTGATGATTATAACTAACTGGATGATGATGATAATGATGTACAGAGTCGAACTCATCTTCATCTGCATCTGCCACTGCATCGGACACGCCCACATGCACGAGTGCCTTTTGCTTTTGCAGCTCCTTCTGAGTTAATTAGATCATAATTAATAGGAGAAGCCTCTGCGTTTGATTATTTATCTTTTGCAGCGAGTGTTTTTCCTAATTGAATGCTTGCATTGGCAAGGACAGTTCTTTTGTTTTCAGTCCTGAAACTACTCGACAAATCAAACGATTTTTATATTGATTAGTTTGTGGGGAAAGTGGGCTGAGGGTCAAAAGTTTATGGAAGGCTTGGGAAAATTTCTTGCAATTAAAAAGCTTAGAATACTTAAAAGTAAATATTTTCCCTTATATGTCAACCAATATTTGGATTATTAAAATGTGTTGTTTCGAATTGGAAAGGCTGACAAGATAGAAAGGCAGTGAAAAAACAGTATTAATAGTATCAAGATCTATTATTTGTAATTAATTTACCTTTGTTGCCCTTCCGACCGTCAACGACTCCAGGTAAATTGATTAAACGAGCGCCACACATATGCAAACATATGCATGAAGCTATATATAGATAGATACATATATTATTAATAAACAAACCAAACCACACACATAGCTGGCATACACACACGTTGTCGGCTGGCAAACAGGAAGTGGACCCATCTCTGGGTCCGGGTGTTCGTTCGCTCGGTGTTCGGCAGTCATTTCCCCTGACATATGCAACCGAAAGCGGCACAAAATTAATAAAGCTAAAAGCATGCTACCAATAATGTTTATAAATTTAATTATGTAAATGCCTGGCCATAAAAACACAAAAACAGAACAAAACAAAAAAAAACCAAACAAGGCAAGGGTTCGGCAGCAACAAGAAAAATGTTAATAGATGTCAAACACAAATTGAAATGAAGCGAATAAAACAAAATAAAAATCTCCATACACATGTAGAGGATAAAAAAATGCAGAATATATATTAAATGAAACGCTTTTGGTTAACTTACGGAAAGTGAAGGGTCGAAAAAAAAAACAAGTGTGGGTGTCCTGATAAGAACCGGAGGACCTACAAAATCCGGGACGCAGCTGAAAACATTTGACTCGCATATGAAATTAATTAAATTTCCTTTTTTCTGCTGTCAGTGAAACATTAAATGTCCTTTGCTTTATGGTCGTTACCTCCGCCATATAGTGCCAGAGATTCCCTCCATATATTTCGTTTGGTACACCTCTACCGTTAAAGTTTTTATGCTCCTGTATTTCATTTATGTTCTGCCTTTGTTTTTTTTTTAAATTCATGCATGCATTTTTGCATTTCCGTTTGGTTATTAGTTTTTGTACGGCATTTCCGGCATTTTTATGTTCCATATGCGACTCCCATTCAGCGTTTTTTCTGTTTGTGGATGCCGGAAAGTCAAGGCTCGGATTTTGTTTCCATTGCAGTGCTGGCTGCCTCCCTATTATTGTTACGACATTACTGTCTTCATTTATACGGAAGCGGTTAATTAAGCCAAATGGCAAGCCAAATAAAGTTTGCCACGCGCTAGGATATATGGATATGGAAAGTTTACAGACTGTTTTTGGTATAGTACATTGCTATGTCGTGTGTAAAATCCCCGGACTGGTTATTATCAAAGGATAAAGGAGCAAAGATTTTATGGTATACCGGGTACCCCACTGCCAGTGCGTTGTTGTAATAATTTTTTATGCAAAGTGTCAGCAGGAGAGAGGTATGCGATGCACAGCTTGCAGCGTTGCAACTCTTGTCATATGTCAAAGTGCAAAAGGTAGTTGCCATTATTTTTACCTCAGACGCCATTCCAATTCGCAGACCCTTTTCCCCCCCCATTCCCGTCCCATTATTGCAGCAGGCCCGAGTGGCGGAGTACATTGTGCTTTTTATGGGTATATTTGCAATAAATAATATATGTATAGTATATATGCCGACGGATGCCAAGCCATCCAGCGAGTGCCATCCAACCATCCAAATGGGACAGGGAGGGAAAGGATGCGCCGAATGGAGGCCACTCAATTATATGGTGCGGTGTCCAACGTTTATTGCGAAATGTAATTATGCAACTTAATGCAAGTTCATTTCAATGTTTAACATTCCATTTACATATGAAAGATTTAAGGCCGGGGTGGCCAAAACAAAAATGCCAATGAATTGAAATTACATTGCAAACACATTTGCGAGAAAAGTGGCGAGCGGGATGGGCGGACGGGAGGACGGAACTACTGTAA
This sequence comes from Drosophila varians, assembly GCA_018150405.1. Lineage (NCBI taxonomy): Eukaryota > Metazoa > Arthropoda > Insecta > Diptera > Drosophilidae > Drosophila > Drosophila varians. Next base: position 6,939,180 of record JAECWK010000125.1, read on the forward strand.
CAAAGAGCCAATTAAAGGGCTAACAATGGCGGAGTAGGGACATGGGCCAGCGCAGCCGACAGAAAAGAAAAGTTTTTTAATTATAAGTTTAAATTCAAAAACATTTAAGCTGCAAGCGAAAGGGAGTACGAGTGCGTTTTTGTGTTCGTGTATGTGGCTGCGTTTGCGAATGCGATTGCGAATGCGAATAAAAGTCTGTTTGTTGGCCCATAAAAGTATGGCATTAAATGTTGGACACACATCCTTGCAACTGTGAATGTAGTTGTATTTTCTGGTCATAGTTGTATTTGTAGTTGTAGTTCCGCTTAATGGCCGGCATTGTTAATTGCGCACCATAAATCTGTGCAGCAGTCGTCGCACATCTTGTTTCCCATATACTTTATATACATTTTATACCCCCTATTGAGCGGCCACCTTTGACAACAATAAAATGGATGCCATTTTTGTTGGACTCATTTCCGCTTCTGTATTTTTTGCCCTGCTTCTCTGTTTTGTTTCAACGATAAACAAACTCAAATATAACAGACAGTCGGACAAATGCATGAGGGAGAACCGACCAGTAGCATGTTACATGTAATTAATTTCAAATTATTTATACATGAACGCCCAGGCAGCATCAGCATTAAGGTAAAAAAAAAAAAAAAAAAAAAAGGAAACAATAAAATGAGGCAACATAAAGAAAACAAATTTTTGTAGCACAGCCTGCGGTGTTTATGCCACATATTGTGTGCCAACGAGTCTCTATTAAATGGCCGGCTTTAAACGCTATCAAAATAGTTAATAAAAATAATGAAACAAAAAGATGGAAAGAGAAACATATTTAAAAGAGGAAATGTATGTCCTTTTTAAAGCTAACCTATAAACGAGTCATGGGTTAATGGTGCGTATACTTAATGTAAAACTTGTTAAATAGTTTCCTTTTGACGTCACATATTTCCTATCTAGTATTTTAAACTTTTCATTAATCCCTATTAGAATAATCCTCAAATATTATCTGTCTATTAATAGACTCGAGTCCGTTTTCCTTTTGTTCTCACTTGAAGTCAATATTCTGCACCTGACTGCGGCAGGACAGCCTGCCCAAAGGACATTAGGCCGCCCACAACTTGGTCAATTAAGCGCGATTCCTTTCTGGTGGGGTCCCTGGTATTTATTTGTTAACTGGTTTAATGACGCCTCAGTGGCCTGGCCAACCACCAACCACCCACCATCCACCATCCACCACCACTACCACCCATCCATTGCTCATAAAATGCCGGCCACGCACTTTAAGCCTCAATTGTTATTCTGCCAAATGGCGAGTGTGTTTGTGTTTGGTTATGACCGTGTGTGTGTGGGTGTAAATCATAGCCTTTTGGCTTTAACCGTTAAACCGGGCAGCATTAACTGCTGGCCGGATGCGTGAATGGCCAGTCCTTCCCCCAGGCCCCTTGGCCACCCCCCCTCTCTGATTCACCTGCCTCCCTCAGGTATCCGGCAGTGGCGGCATTTGGCAGCAGCTGCGTTTCAATAAGCACATAATTGAATTCTGATCATAAATTTGCATTATGGCCAGAGCTTCTCTGCCTTTCTGGCGGCTTTCAGTTTTCGGTTCTCGGTTTTCGGTTTTCGGTTTTGGTTTTCCGCTTGATTTTTATATTTTACCATCGGCACGAGCCGAGCCCGGCAGAGTTACAGCCTTTGTACGGCACGGATGCGGACGGGGTAGCATGTGGCTTGTGTTATAATTTTACCCAAAACGCACATTTGCCAATTTCCTGGGGCCGAAGATAGTCGTAAAAACAGGCCGTATGTAAATGTTTGAGGAATGGCCACTAAATGAGATGAAAAAGTCGAAGGTAAACATTTCGAAAATGCCTTAAATGATTCATTAAAGAGCTTTTTCTGGCCCGAAGGCAATTTTCGCCATTGTTATTCAAACGGAATATACATAAAATATTTACCCATTGTTATTTACTGGAATCTTTTTCACCGTCACTGCCAAGCAGCACTGCCAAGCAGAAGTCGTTAATTTTTAATTTATAATTGAATAAATACTTAAAATTCAAGCCCACTCCAGCAGCCACCACTCAGTATTGGCTGTCAGTATTGACCTCGATAGGTAGTCGATTGCGATTGATATGCAAAATATTTATTTATACGCTTGCCACAGCTGCTGCGTTCTCAATAAACACACAATCTTGAAGCAATACACTTGAGGTTTGCGGAATACTTTTGTTTAAGCTCACTAATTGCTGGCCTGGTCTGGTCTGGCATGGCCTGGCCTGGGCTGGCGTGGCCTGGGCTGGCGTGGCCTCCTTCTTACCATCGATCTGGAGGTTGGAGAGGTCCTTGGGGGAGGCGTGTCGTAGATTGGGCATTGATTGTTTTCAATACCGTACAACAAATGCGCCTGTCAAAAATTAATCACTTACACTTAGTACACATCCACATCCCATACAACCGAGAGACAGACTTATAGACAATGCCTGCTACACGCATTTATAATTGAATTTGGCTTTTGTTTTTCCTCTGGCCTTTGTTTTGCCTCGTGTTTTGACGCTGTCTGTGTGTCTGTCCAACTTGGCATGTTTGCAATCGATGGCCAATAGCACCCAACCACCCAATCACCCAACAACATCGCCTTCCAGGCACGCAATTTATTTTCATTTCTCTAATAGACTTATTTAGACATGGTGGGAAAATAGGAACGAGCCGAAATGCCAATACATCTCTCGGCGTGTGCGCGAATCGTGATAAATTATTTGTAATTTATTAATTTATTTCTTAATTTTGCCGTCTGTTTTATGGCTATTTCCTTTGCCTCCTGGCAGGAATTTCTTTTGATGTTTACTGCTGATTCCTGAGTCGTGGAATGTGGGTCAAAAGGTATTATAGAAGTAGCAGAGTTCCGAGGCATCTCGCTCAGCAAATCCGTAACAGAATAAATCGAATCGAATAGTGCACTCTAAAATGAAAAAGCATTTCGTGCCAATTTGTGAGTTACCATTCTAATTTTATGACACCCGTCGTGGGGATATTTTCTCAGTAGAGCACTACCAGCACATTCCTGATTTTGGTTCATGATCTCATTAAAGCATTCCAGTCCCATTCCCATTCCCATTCCCAGCGAGAAATCATTAGTGAGAAGGTGTTTATGTGTCTCGCTGTCTAAATATAACAGCTTTTCTTGTCTGTCGTTTTTTATTGCATACCAGTTGGCGTTTAATGGTCAACACGCATGCAAGCCAAAGCGTTTCGAATTCGTATTCGTTTTCGTTTCGGTTGTCAACTTGTGTTGACAATACAAATGGATTTCCAATGATTTATTATCGCATTAAAACGCATTAGAAGCGGCCAAGGGGGAGTCGCGCCATAGACAAGTGCAGTCGGATAGAATCCTTGCTTTTTGCCCCAGGCATTTCTCAATCTTTTCATCCTTCTTGGACTTGTCCTTTTCGGTCTGCTTCGTCCCTATTTTTTTTTTTGTCTTGCAGTCTTACTGCGCATTCCGGGGAAATGCATAAAAATGAAGCCATAAGTTTAAAAATTTATAAAATGCGCCAGCCCATAACTGAGGCAAAGGACCTCCGTAACAGTAACTGTAAAGTGGGCGTGGCCCAGCGGAAGGCGGGGTCGCATTATCAAACGTCTACGACAAGAAAAAATTAAATTAAATTGTAGAAACTCAGCCGGCGAAATGCAGAAAGGACGAGACTGGAAGAGTCCCTACGAGAGACAGAGAGAGCGAGGGAGAGGGAAAACGTATGTTACAATAGACTTCGACAGTCATGGCTTGGACAGAGAAATTGAAACTCTAGCTCACTTCAATCCACTCCGTTCTGCATCCTTCTCATCATTGGACACTGAGAAAAATTCCACAACTAATTAACAGGGACTTGGGAGCAAGCTTTTGAGTATCTTAGAAGGCTCTTCAAATCTTCTACAATACAAATCAAAGAACTATTTTTGGTGAAGCCATTTATGAATTCCCCAAAAAAAAAATAGATATTCCTCAGAGTGTAGACCATCTTAGAAATTGAGTCGACTCGAATCGGCCATCTGCAAGGGCCGATGGTCGCAGAACGATGGTCGAAGGACGAAGGACTCAAGCACCTAGCTCCGAGTACAACATCGTAATGCAAACTTAATAAGATGTACGCTGTGCATGTCGTCTGTCAGTAGATACACATGCAGCTATCAGACTGCACTGACAGTTAGACAAACAGACAAGCCATCCCAGTCCGTCAGTTTGTCAGACGGAGAAAAGGACATTGCATCCTTTTTCCGTTTGCCTCTCAGTGGCTGGACCGAGGGCCAGAAGTTGCGGCAAATGGTGTCGAGCATTTTCCACTTCTTATATACATTATTCGCATATGTGGCTGTAATCAGTAAACATTTTATGTTTAAAACTTACGTCCAGACGGTGCAGACATTTATTATCCTTGCTGGTTTATCTCTGGCCAAGGTGTGAAAAAAACTGTATGATTGTATGGATGAAAATTCATAAAAATAAAAAACCCGCAAATATATTCAAAAACAAAATTATAATTTCTTTATTAAATATTCAATGATTTTATTCTGCATATAAACTTGGCCATCAGCAAAAAAGCTATTGGTTTTTATCATATTTATACACGGTGGCTTTTAAAAAATTGGCCGCTGATTAAATATTTGAAAATATATTTAAGATCTCTATGGGTAAGCTTGGCTTGTTTCGTTTAAACCCCAACCAATTTTGTTTAGTTAAAAGCCTCATTTAAACAAATTTCCAATGCATCTCCAACATTATTATGATGAGATTTCCCGACTGCGGAATATATAATTTAAATTAAATGGGATGCCTTCCCATCATTTCATTGTTGTTTGTGCCAGACAGTGTGCCAGGCCTGCCTGCTGCCTGCTGCCTGCTGAGTTTGGTGGCTGTCGGCCATCAGTTCGTCAACTCCTTGGGCGGGTCCTTCGCTGCGTGCTATTATCTATTAACTGCCATCATGGCTGCCAGCGCCAAGGACCCTCGAGCCCCCAAGCCTACTCATGGCTCATCCGCATCATCTTCTCTTCTGAGGCGTGACTGGTTGTGAAGTCGGAAGAGCCAGCCACCGACTACGGACTGCCATCATCCGAACCGCACCATCCGTAAACGTATCCAAGATCCTTTGTAAGTGGGCCTAGGAGCGACAGCAATTAGGGAAACGTCGGCCCCTTCATTACGCTGATCAATGGGCATCTTGATGTTACTTATAGACAGTCCAAGGAGCACACCCATACACCCACACAAACAGCTACTCGCAGGACACATGCGACACACTGGAAGCCGGAAGTGTTGACTGGCCACAAATTTGCCGACGTCTTGCGGATGAAACTTCCTCTTGTTGCTCTGGGATTCAGTTTGCCACCATTTTTTTTTACTTTCCAGCTTTTTTTTTTTTATTTTGTTGAAGCCGCCGGCACTTGCGGCTTTATTGTTGGCATTGTCTAACATCTTTAGCCAGTTGTCTTTTTTCCGGCCTGCCACTAAAAAACGGTTATTTACTCTGCCCGGAGCTCTTCAGCTTTGGCTCGGCTTGTCGCACACTTTTCACATTCACTTCTCTCCTCGGGGCTTTGGATGGATGTTAGACGCTGGATGTGTCCCTGCATCCTTCCTAAGCCATTCCTCCCTCGTCCTCCCTCGTCCTGTGTATGTGTGTGTCTACTTAACACAATAAACACTCAATTTTCAAGCATGTTTTGTTTGGGATTTCGCCTCAACCATGGCTCTCAGTCCTCAGTCCACAGTCCACAGTCCTAGCTGTGGGTTCAAAACTTTACCAAGTTTGCGTTTCTTCGGATCTGCCGGCCTATAAATGTATTTGAAGATTGTCAATTGTTGACTACGGTGGCAGTCATCCTGGCTTTTTTGATTTGTTCTCAATTGCTCGGCCACTCAACGAGGCGAAAACTTTGCTGAGAATAATAACTTGACACCAAGTTTGATTTGCTTTTGGTTTTCTTGATTCGGCTTTTGTCTTTCGCTTTTGCGATGAGAATTGTCCTTAAATGAAATGAGAACAAAAATGTATAATTAAAGTTTAGTTACATTTTAAATGTAGTTGGATGAAATGTAATCAAAGTCTCTTTCCCCCGACTTAATCATATTTTCAACTCTTTTCTCACACTTTGTGCTACGGTTAGGGTCTAAATTTTGCGGATCCAGAGCGTTTGCTGACCAACCGTATTTTAAGTTGCCCGTGGCATAAAGGCCACAGTCACCCCCTGCCTGGCCACAACATTTCTTATCAATCTTAAAAATGCATGAATAATTAAAATATGCAAATTTATGCTTTGTGGCCGGCCAGTGGACGGTCCTTCGAACTGACAGACCGAGCGTCGCTGAGGGACTTTCTGGCGGTGACTTTAAAGCCAAAGTGTAGACTTTGCTTAAAGCACTTTTGGGTGAGAAATGTTTGCGGAACGCCAAACACTGAACGGCAAACGTGTCCTTTGAGTGACAGCGTCCAACCCTCGATTTCTTGCGTAAGTCGGGGCGACCCCGACCGACCCGCCCCTCCAACAACATATTTTTCCATCTCTTTGACTTTAGACAAGAGCGCAAAAAAGGAAAGAATGAAAGAAAACGCTCTGAATGGGCGAAAACACGGCGTGAAAATGTGCCTTTTGAAATGGACTCGATAAGGCAAACACCTGAGATTCCAGATCCCCGCTGTAGGAATCCATTCAGCCTGGCGGGGGGTCAGTGGCACCTAACGCCAGGCAGACAAGATGCAAATAAAGCCCTTTGTACCGCTGTGCCTTTGTGCCGGCTAATGATGTTTATCGTTACAAGACATACACTCCCATATGAAAGAGTCCTGGGGACAGGGTCTCCTTCTTTTATTAGCTAATTCATTAAAAGCTGTCAGGAGGGAGATCAGCACGGTGGCGTCTGGTCTTCAACTTCAGATTCAGAATCAGATTCAGAGCTCTCGGCGCTTTTGTTCACACATTTAGCCATGCATGATTTTCGCACCCAGACGGCAGCTTAATTGAAATGCATAAAATTGTCGAATGAATTTGACAGTCGACGACAGGCGACAACCTACCGCCAGCTAGGAGGTCCTTTGTGACTTTATTATAAATGCACTGCCACACCCACTCCGTAACTTTTCGGCGGCTACTACGCACTGGTAGCCATTCGAGCTGGTTTTTTATACCGGGTATCAGGAAAGTATTAGAAGATATTTCTATTTTTTAAAAACCAAGATTTATTAATAATCTTAAGCTAGCCACAGTCCTTTTAAGTCTTTCACTTTAAAAAAAACCATTCTAATTTTTCCGCAAAAGTACCAGGTATTTTCTATTCGAGTTGAACTCAACAGTTTAGTTTGTTGGAAAGAATGAACCATGGCATCTTTTCCTACACATTTTTCCCTCTAATGCTGTAAATGAAGTGTTGGCCAGCTTTTCCATTGCATTTTCCCAAAAATTTCCGTTCGCACACATGGCAGATGGCTCCCTGGCACATGGAACAACACCACCAGCAGCAGCAGCAGCAGCAGCATATACGCCAACTTTAGTGTTTAGTGTTTGGTGTGAGCTGTTGTTTGTGGAAATTTCGGTTGGCACTTGTCGACAAACCCGAGAACAGGCTGTGCCATTTTTGTCACATAATGAAAGGATTTCGGGTTGTGCATTCAGTGCCTCGAAAGTGCATTATAGGATGTCGCATCCAGGGCGCTATCTATGACTATTTTGAAGAGTGCGCTAATCACAGGGATGGCAAATGTGGTCAGAACTTTAAACAAAAACTTAATATGTGGTCTAATAACGAATCAAGATCTTTGCAAATAAAAATCCTTTAGGCTGTTGGGCTAAGCTGGCAAACAATCGGTCATATGACAGTACAAATGGAAAACTGAACTATTTCAAAAGTGGAATTATCCCTTGAGCCCCTTGGGCCTGACGCTTAGTCGGAGTTTTTGTCGCTGTTTGCACTCATGCATATTTGTTAGTCAAATAGAATGCACTTTTCTACATTGTTTAATAAAAATGTTGCAGTTTTATTTGTTAATTTTTTGGCACAGTTTTCATTATTTTCCCGTTTTTTTGTGTGTGTGTGTGTTGCCTCGAATGCCTGCCTGCCGCCTGCCTGCCCTTCTGTTTGTTTCGTTATGCATTTGTGAGGAAGTGACACTGCAATAATAAATAAAGCAACGAAACAGACGACGGGCGGAACGCAAAGGGAAAATGGTTGGTGAAAATGACTGAAAATGGCAACAGACAATATGGAATAAAGGGATAAAAGGATAGAGGAGCGAAAATGGGGAATGGTAACGGGGAGTTGAAGGGTCGACAGGACAGGGCAGAGCAGGGCAGGACATCAACGATGTGTGGGAGGCGATGATGATGATGATGGCAACGTCAAATGTCAACATTGATGCTGCCGTTGTTTATTCTTTTTGCCACTGTAGTGTAGTTTTGCACTTTATGTGCCACCATATGTGTATAATCATGAATATACATATTCGCAACCAACCGCATTTTTTGTCTCTCTGTGTTAAAATTTTAATTTCACGCTGAAAACACACACACAGAGGCGCAACATCCAAAATCAGGAGCTGAAGACACAGTCCTGCAAGTAGGAAGGGCTATGTGGGGGTCCTTCACAGGATTCAGCAGCAGTTAACAACGAAATTCCAGAGCCAAACAAAAACGTAGTTAAAAATAAAATAAAATACAAGCAACTGCAACTAACTTTTGTGTGCTCTTTCATTGTGGATTTTGTCGTAGCTAAATGTTTTAGGAAATGCCCGAAAAATGGATATGCTTAACTATAAAGGGTAGTCACAAATTTCAGATACTCTTGAAAATAATAAGTCAAACTAATATAAATATGTTTGAAAATGAAATTACTAACAAAAACTTTTTCCAAATACACATTTAGGCTGTGAAAGTTTTCATTAATTTGTTTCCAAAATGTACCTCATAATACCTTTTACAAAATACAATTCCTGAGCCGACACAGATGGCATGCAATGGCAGCAGCTGCCGTGGACGATGCCAACTGGAATCATCCACATCCGTGAGCTCCTCATCGGTATCTGCATCCCCAACTCCCTGCCACCATCTCCGTTTCATTCCCATTCTCATTGGCACCTCTCTTTCGGGCTCCGTTTTTGTGCCAATTGCCATGGCCGCCGACGGATTTAATTGGAAAATGTAAATGAGCTTTGTTCATTTGAAAGATGCAGTTGGGAGGAGCAGCAGACAGCGGATGGCAGCTGCAGCCGGGGCCACTTGACAGCCACCGCGAGAGTTTTCTTTAAGCTTGTCGCAGAAGTCAACAAAAAAAACAAAAAAAAACAGGAAAAAAATAATAATGGGCCAGGGAGCTGGGGAGCCGGGAGGAGCCTGGGGCTTGGGGCTCGGTTGGAGTAGAAAACAACGAAACTGAAATTCCCTTAAAGCTGACAAAAGAAGGGGTAAACGCTGACCTCACACAGATACAATTGTGCGAGTGGATGTGTGGGAACGCCATTGTTTGACTTACAAAATGGCGTAGAAAATGCCAACAAAAGCGACACACACACACACACTCACACACTTTCGGAAAAAAGGGAAGAAAACGGTAACTTCCGTATATAAAAGAGTCGTGTAAAACAATACTTTGCGTGAACGTGTGTGTGTGTGTGTGTGAGTGTAAGTGTGTGGGCCACAACGCCATATTGTTTGTCCAAAACTCCTAGGCGGTATTGCCACCCCCTCACCCCATTTTATCCACCAACCCGGGAGCCCCCCTTTGTCCTGCATATGAACATTTTTCGCTTGCTACTTGCATTTCGCAACATAATAATTTTTAACCCTTTGTTGTTTGCGACTTTCTCTCCATTGCAGGCGATAAAACACCCGCAGGCTTTCCGGTTATAACGCAGGGTCCAGGCACCCGCGTCATTGAAGTGGGTCACACCGTCCTCATGACATGCAAAGCCATCGGCAATCCGACGCCAAACATTTACTGGATTAAGAATCAGACAAAGGTTGATATGAGCAATCCACGGTATTCGCTTAAAGATGGTAAGTACAATTATTCCAGTCAGAGAGCTTACTTTGTTGCGGTTACAAAATAAGTGGGTCTTAAGGGATTTCTTATTATTTTCCTTCCCAAATGGAAAGTACTTTGGGAATGAAAAGATTGATTCAAACCTTGAATCAACACTTTTGCCTTTACAACTTTCTACTTTTAAAATATCACAAAATAGCAAAGGACTTTAAGAGCCCTCTTTACTCTGTTTTATGTCCAAAGACTCAGACATGTGCCCGAAACGCAGTCAACCAGGGCTCTGACTGATACCTTATGTCCGCCCGAAACGACTTCATTTATTAAAATTCTAGTCCCAGACTTACCTTTTTGAGCGGAGGGTTCCATATTCCTTTTTATTTTAGGTGCTGTTTTCTCCTTACGCTCATTTGAATTTCTTAGGAGTTTACTTACGCTTCGGTGCATTTTGTGTCGCAAGTTTTTGGGCGCTTAGTTAACGTTTGACTTTTGTCAGGTAGCTTCCCGGCGACTGGTCCGGTCCCGGTCCCGGTCCTCTCACCTGGACAAACTTTGTCCTTTGAGGTGGGGCGACCCCGGCACTGCCGCTGACAGAAACTTTCAAAATGTCAACATAATGTTGCCGGGACGAGGCCTTTAATCAAGCGTCCTGGCACTCGCAGCATTTGATAATTGTATGTTCAATGTCAGGTCGCATCGTTAGCATTTCCACGATGATCTGTGTCACATCAAACGGCTGGAGAAACTAACACAAAAGCTGCCAGGAGCAGAGGCCACTACCTTTGGTCATTAGGGCATCAAATATTGACATTAATAGGCATTAAAGAGTGCCTTTTAAAATGACATCAATAACGTTGGCGTTGACAACCGAAAAGGTGCCAGGGGGGCTAGATGAGAAGCGTGGGAGCGCTGCAAAATAATAGAGGGGGAGGATTTGCTAGGGGGGGAGGAGGAATTATTTCAACCGAAGGGACGTGCGGTGATCGGACAAATGTTTTCATGACAGGCCTTCCACCTAGCCGGTCCTTTACAATTGGAACGTGTTGGCCGGGACATGAAGAAGCAGCGATAAAAAAAATGACGCGATGTCCTTGCCGGCCTGGTGGTCCCCCATAATTTTAATCCAGCCTCCGTTCGTAGGGCAACAATGCTAATGAAATGGTCACTTACGCTTAATGACAGCTTGCCAAACAATTGAGTGGCTCCCATTAAAGCGGTGCCCCATTCTGTGACTCGCCATTACTTTTAAATGCCCTAAAATAAGTCCTGACTTTGGGCTTAATTTTTACTTTTTATTCTACTTTTTAAAGAAGAATTGAGTAGAAATTCTAATTTATATTTTACAACTTAATCTATTGGCCACTTTGGGCAAATGCAAAGCCATCCAAAGCCAAACTATCCATCGCCTTTTGGCCTGGGCCTAGGGCAATGCAAATTAAAAACGGTTACATGTATTTCCCAAAGGTAAAATTATTTCCACCGCTTCTAGGATGGGCAGAGACCTCCGTGCAAACATAGTCCTGGCATATTTGTTGGATTCTGTTATTTTTTGTTCGCCTTTCACAGAAGGATGTAAATGTGGAGGTCGACTAATTTAGCGCAACACGAACCAAAAGTGGCCATGTCGGCTTGTGGATTTAAAGGAGCGATCTGGGGAAGGAGGAGAGGAGGACCTTCGGTTGGAGAAGAAGGTGTTGCGGGTTAAATTAGTTTTACGTGGGCCGAGTAACTTTTTTTCCCGCAAAAAAAAAAAGGTGAAGAAGAAAGAGGAAGTCCCTCCATCCCCGGACTGGCACCATCTTTGGCGCGTTAAACGAAACGTAAAAATATTTCCGCCAGCTAAATATCCTTTTGGGTGCCCTAAACCCCGGTCTCCCGGTCACCACCTCCCCTTTCTCCTTCCTGTGCGGCCTTTAAGCGTGCTTTAAATTTATGAAAATAAATATTTCACCCGAGGTGAGGAGGCTCCTCCGGATGGGTTGGGATTCTGCTATTGTAGAGATCCCAGTGCCGTCTTTTGGTCCCTGGGTTCCTGCATTCCCAATGACGCCAAACCGAGTGGCGAAAATATATTTCTCATAATAAGTTATGCAAGTCATGTGCCGTTTTATTCAATTAGCACTTTATGGTCCTTTATTGTACGCCCCCGCTTGCTCTCCCGCGTTCGTCCTTTTCCTTTACGCGTTGATTTTTCGGTTATACGGCCGCCGCCTGCTAATTAGAGCCTGCCCGACGGGGGCCGGGGTGTGGGTCCTGGGAAGTCCTGCAAAGGTCCTATTGCGAACGGTCTCAAGGGGGGGTACGTGAGTTATCAAATGAAAAGTAACTCGGCAGTCGTACTTCATTTTGTTCGCGCCATAATTAAATTAGAACTTTATTATTTTAATAAAACCGTCTCAAGAGAAAGCCCGAAGGCCCCAATTCGTATGCCCTTCCCTCACTCCTCCAAGTCCTTTGTCGCGCCCTGAACAAGGATATAAATTTTTATGTGATTATTATACAGTGCCCTAAGGTTAATCAGACTCTGGCAAAGAAAATCCAGCAACTTGAAAAACTTAATGTGAGGGCGTTTCGAAATTTCTGAATTATGAAGACCAATATTTGTTTAAAAATTACTCAAATTATGGGGTCCAACTCCCTGAAATTATGTTTGACCCTTTTTGATTTAGTTTACTCCAGTTGGGGAATCCAAGCCGGTACCCAGCAGTTCACGGCACCGGCAAATGACAGAGGTCGCACTTGAATGCACAAATACATTTATAAATAATTTATTTAAAATTACTTCATGGAGCCCTTGCAGTATTGGGCAGGACGGCAGTGGGAGGTTAATTTAGTCCTTCGAGCCGCGACGAGTCAAGGGTTGACTTCCCATAGACATCCCGGGTAACGACCAGCGACAATAATATTGAGTATTATACCTTTATTTTTATTTCGCCAAATAGTCCCTCTGGGCTTTTGTTCAATAAAAAGCATAACAGAGGGAGTAAAAAACCCTTTGGAGTAGTGACCATGGTTGCTTTTCCTTTTCAAAAGGTTCTGGTATCGCGTCTGGGGAAATTACTTTCGCTGGGTCGGGGCTCTTATTGGCAAAATGGGGAAAAAACGTATATAAAAAGGAGTAGGAAAAACCGTTGGGCTTTCTCAAATATCATAATTTGGCTTTTAAGCAAAAGCGGCTTATCAGAAATTGGTTTCGCCTGAGCCAATTGTCTTAATGGCTTGTGTGTGCTGGTGTGTGTGAAGGGCAGATGAACTCAACTGAATTGAAGTGTCAGGCAAAGGGTCTATCAAGGAGCAATTGGCAGAGTTAATGGTTTCCTTTTGTCTGGGCCAGGTGCAACACAAAATTTTATTTCAATTTTCGCCCACAACATTTAACGGGAAGAAAACTTTGTTGACAAAAATTTAGAGGCTTAAGTGGCTCAATGGCTCAAATTAATCCCCTGGTTAACTAGAAGATATTCTATTAAGAATCCTTGCCGTAGGATAAGAAAAACATCATCATAAAATTCCAGTTAAAATTAAACACAACTTTCCCCAAGTGGATACTCAAGTTTTAACTAGCTGAATATTGAGTCGGATTGCTCAGTGGATTGCCGGAACATAAACCCACGAATAGAGGCCATATAACTCAGCAGGTTAACCTTTATGTGGAAAACTTAAAAACAAGTCGGAGCGAGCACAGCTTGGCTTGAAAGTACAAAACGACTGAAGGAAGCCGCCCAGCTTGCTTGCAACATCGTCTTATTTTTTATATGACATTTTTATGCCTTCCTTTGTTCGAAACTTACACGTGGCAACACTTTCTGAAGGCTCTGCCACCCATCCCGACGCCCCCCTTTTGGCAGCAGCTGTGTGCCGGCGACCCCGCGACCTGGACTCCAACTCTTTAATTGCTCGGCTCCATCATTACAATCGCGTTGCCACTTGACGTGACCAACCTGTGAGTAGGAGGAGGTCTGGTGCCCTGATGGTGTGGCAGGGGCTCTGCACGCAATTATTTACTTGAGCCGTAAAACTGTAGTTAAGCCAAGTCAACTTGAAAGCATTTTGAGAAAAGTTTAATGCTTAAATTATGAGCTTCTCCTTGTCACTCCTTCTCCGTCTGCGTCTGCGCCTCCTTCTCGCACTTACCGAAAGAGTTGACAGTCACTTTTGTTGAAAATGAGACAGTAATTGCCAAAATGTGCATGACTAGAACGGCTTTTTCCCAACGGGGGCTCAAGGTCCTTCCAGCCATGCCATCCTATGCCCGTCCCCCAATCCTCTCAGGCGGGTCAGTTGAGTTTCTTTCGGTTTCGGTTTTGACGATAAGTCGTCGTCACTTTTACCAAAATTGAAACTTTGCACACTTTTATGTGGCTGAACAAGGAACGGGACAGGGAGCGTGAGGAGGGCGGCCCATAAATGTCACTTTGTAGGGACGACAACGACAACGGCAACGACAACGACAACGACGACTACTTAAATTAAAGCATAATTAAATTAATAATCCCATTTGGGCGTGCAGCCAAGCCAAGCCAAGCCAAAAGCGGTTCAAGTCGTTGCTGAAGCCGTCGCCGGAATCCTTGGCAACGCCAAACGAAACGAAAGTCCCAGTCCAGGACATGGTGGATGGGTGTGAGTGGTGTGTGTGTGTGAGCAACGGAAGTTGCTGAATATGAAAATGACTGCGCTAGCGGAAGTGCAGCTGTGTGGCATGCCACATATGCGCCACGTCCAAACTAACCCACATTGCACAGCAATTGTCTTGCCACAAATGGGGTGAGCCGCTCATCGAATGCAGCTTAAAGCCCAAAACTGAGGATATTAGGGGCTCACTCATTAAATTTCCTGAGAAAAACTAAAGGATACAAAAATTTTGCCAAAAATTCAACCTGCTTTTAGAAGCAACCCTGACACCATCCGTTTCCTTGAAACGCTTACCTCTTCACCGGCAGGACTCTCCTGCTAGTCTGTCCATTTGTTTATATTTATTTTTTATGGTGCTTGAAAGAATTTTTAATTTTCATAAGAGTAACACACGCATATACACGGGGAAGGCACGACCTGGTAGACGGGCACACGTAGAATCACTTACATTTCGAGCCGGAGACGAGCGCCCAGATGTATGCTAGCTTAATTTTTATTGCTACAGCCAAGCCGCACGCAAGGTCCTTGCTGTTAGCCCTTTCATTTTCTGAAAATGTGTTTGTGTGGTGGCTTATGTTAATGTTTTTCGGCAGAGAGTTTTAATGAAACTTACCTTCATAAATTTTAATCAACATTTTCACAGTCTCGCTCCCTGCTTGGTTTCGTTATTTTCGGCTGTTTTTTCAGTTGAATAATGCGCCGTAAAAAAGTTGAATCAGTCAACTGAACCAGACAAAATGAAAGTTGTCGATGATTTAAAAATGTTTCAACATTTAATGGTTGTATGAATGGTTCAGCGATTCCTAAACAATAGGCCCGACTGCCAGACTGCGGCTGCACAGGAAGTGCAACAAGCGTAATAAATGTTCAGCAATACAGGCCAAATAGTAGCAATAAATTTCCCAACAATCAACTTTGATGCATGTTGTAGGTGAGTGGCGGCAGCACTGAAAATAAAAGCCCAATGCCCAAAGCCCAGGACTCCCTTTGCCCGTGTAACAATCCCCAAAAACATCGCAACATCCATCCAGCTAGCAAATGGCCAGGCACTAAAAAACCGCGTGCCAATCCACCCAGAATACATCATTTTTTAGTTGCTTTGTTTTTTATTTACCTCCCCAAACGTTTATTTTTATATTTTGTAAATGTAAATAAATACAATAAACATGGTTTCTGCAGAGCAGAAAGCCATTTTTCCCATTCGATATTCAAAAAGAGCATCGCCCTGTCTATGATCCCGAATAATAATAAATTCCAATAATATATTCAAAGCTTGGAAGCAATGTGGGAAGCCATTTAAAACTGGTAGTTGAAGTCAGCTTGATTAATAGATTTTAAAAGGATTCAAAAAGGCACTTGTCAAGTTTCAATTTCCTCTCATTAAAAGTTTATTATTTTCTGTCTGATTTTATGCAGCCCACGTGGCTTGCCATAAATGCAGCATATTTAATATCTTGGAATGCTTTAAAATTGTTAGCCTTATCCCATTGAACCATTGAATAAAAGTTTTGTAATTTAAGCTTTCCGCTTAAACCTGATCAATATTCATAGCTTTTATATGCACAAAACGGGGCAATAAATAATTAAACGATAATATTGCATATGAAAAACTCTTGTTTCGCAAATTAATTATCATATTTCATGCAGATTTTAAATTTGCTCACCTATGTGCACTCTCCGACCAGCATCCTTAAATATTTGTGCGCGTGCATATTGAGTTGAGGTTTTTGATTAATTGTATGAGAGAGAAAATTGAATATCGAACTGAATGTGATTAATTTAGCAAACACACAAGCACACACAGGTATCGGCACAGGTTTAAACGCTTAGAAATCCAGGCGGCTCTGTTAACGAGTCTCTTAAGCTTCATTAAAAATGATCAAATAATTTTGCAAACCAAAAATATGAAATCAATTTCCAATATAAATGATTGCATTTAATTTTAACACAAACCGAGCATAACCAATCGCGGCTATGCCCGGGCATAATATTCGAAAAATCAATTATAAGCTAATTAAAAAGTGCATTTTCATACATATTCGCGTTATGGCTTATGGCTTTATGGTTTTGAACCCAAGCCCAAGTGCCAAAGGCCATTAAACAAATTGTCCGCCCGAAAAATGTATTCGTAACTGTTGCTTTAAAGGCTTTGGGGCTTACGGAGAAAAATGTTAGGAGATTGGGGCGAGGTAAACTCCATATTGTCTACTCATCGCTGTCTCGTGCATTGTTTATTAGTCGTATAAATATAATGACAACGTGGAGTCAGTTTACGGCCTCAAACCCCCCACCCAAAAAGGACCTTCCCTTCACTCACATTAGCGTAATATGCCGGAAAAGCGAGGCTCCACTCGATATTTAATAGATGCGTGTGTGCTTCCCCCCACCCCATCCGGGAGGCATTGCAACATTTTGGGGCAGCAGACTTGTCGTAAAATTTATACGGCTTTTAAAATCATATAAAAAGTGTTAATTTTCCATGTGTTGCTTTGCCGGCGCCATCCTGAAGTGAAGTGGTTGGATTCCGTGCATAAAAGCAAGGTGAATCGAGAACATTTTTATGGGCAATGAGGATAATGCGGGTGGCCTATTAAAGTGATGCGAGATAAACAAACATCATTTGACTTTCAAATTTATTGATAAATCTAAGATCTTACGACTCTGTTACGGTTAAGCCCATGCCCCCACATAACCCAGTGGTGTCGTAAAAGGTCCTTACAAGTGAGGCCAAGTAAATATAAACTTTATAAAACAGGGCCAGTTTTGGCTCTTCCTTCCTTGACAATTTCCACAACAAAACAGATTGATAGATTTTAAGAGTTTAATTAATTATTTTACAACCTAAACTTATAATACGATCCTCCTTTATTTACATTTAAAGCCGCCACCTTCAGTGACAGCCACACTCTTTGGCCACTGACTTTTGGTATTTAGTAAGGTCGATAATGTCCTCGTTGAGGTAGCGCAGAATTGTGATGGCCCCCAGTACCGTGGGCACACAGCAGGGCTTGGGTAGGTGGGGCTGTTTGAGGTGCATCAGAGTCTGGACGATGGCGTGGTTGGTGGCATTCATTTTGGTGCCCAGCGGGAAGTTGCAGCCACCGCCGCAGAAGTAAGCCTCAAACTTTTTGGGCGCTATCACCCAATTGTGCATCTGCAGCTCCTTGAAGTCCACGGTGAAGTTGAGGCGCTCGCAGGACTGCGGCGGTTTGTACAAATCCACGGGCGGTGGGGGGTGGACAGGTGGGTTGGCTGGCTGGCTGTTGGTCCGACGCTTCTGTAGGTCCCTCTTGTAGCGCAGTTTTTGTATCTTCACCAGCAGCTCGGGGCCATTGAAGTAGCCCACAATAAAGGGCTCCAAACTCGAGCCACTCGCCTGGGGAGCCACCAGACCGGCGGCAAAGGTGCTCAGCTGGGAGTCGCCAATTGAAATCCGTAGCTCATTTCGCTTCAGAAAGCTCCTGTTGAGCAGCCAGGCCTGCAGGACTGGCGTCAAATTAAACTCGAGCCATCCGCGGTAGCTGGACGTGGTGTTCACCGAACCCAGGATGCGATGTGAAAAGTCCTGGCGATCGCCCAGCCTTTTGTATATGGAGACGGTAAAGTTCTCTCTCCTCTGGACCAAACTGGGCTGCTTGTAGACCCGCAGCATAGCGTGAACCAGACTCAAGTCCTGGGGCACATCGTTAGTGTTGAAGGTTATATGCAGATCCAGTTCGTTGTTAACTTCCTCGGGCTTGATGCGACTCGAAAAGGTAAGGATGCTGTTGCAGTTGGCAATCTCCTCACGATCCTCCTTGGATATCAATATGTCATCGTCCAGGGAGCGCTTGTGCCGCTGGTGAAGG
The DNA here is from genome assembly GCA_018150405.1 of Drosophila varians. Classification (NCBI taxonomy): domain Eukaryota; kingdom Metazoa; phylum Arthropoda; class Insecta; order Diptera; family Drosophilidae; genus Drosophila; species Drosophila varians. The sequence goes on from JAECWK010000125.1 coordinate 6,957,678, forward strand.
ACCTCCTTGGGCTCCTGATCCTCGTTGATCTCATTGTAGACTTCCAGCAGGAACTTCGAGGCTGAGTTGTCCAGATTCGGGTTGACCTGTCTCTTGGGTCTGTCTCCCAAGTCCAGAATGTCAAGCATCTCCATTTGTTCACTTTGCGGTCGTTTCTGGTAGATTGGCATTTCAGCCTGATTGTTGGTGGTTACATAAGTGGTGGCAACCACAAAATATACAAGACTTGTTAACAAAATTGGCAAGAACATATTGCAAAGTGTTAGGGCTAGTGGAGAAAACCAAACTGAATAGTGTCCTGCAGGAGGTGTAGCTTATATAGGAGAGCAGGTAGAAAGGTCAGCCAGAAAAGGGTTATATTACCTGTTATTTTCAAACTAATCTGGGTTAAAACCAATATTTTAGGTAACAAACACCTTGTAGTATTATTTACCTATTCAAATTGAAAGACAATAAGTAATCTCAAAACGTTCCCATCCTTTGCCTTTCAGGATTCCTGCAAATCGAAAACAGCCGAGAGGAGGATCAAGGCAAGTACGAGTGTGTGGCCGAAAATTCCGTTGGCACTGAGCACTCAAAGGCCACCAATCTATATGTGAAAGTGCGTCGTGTTCCGCCCACTTTCTCCCGGCCACCAGAGCCCATCAACGAGGTGATGCTGGGCTCCAATCTGAATTTATCCTGCATCGCCGTAGGCTCACCCATGCCGCATGTCAAGTGGATGAAGGGTAAGAAACGCCCCCGGCACCTTTTCCTCCTATCATCTGTAACTATTCCCAAATTATCATTTCAGGCTCCGAGGATCTAACACCTGAGAACGAGATGCCAATCGGACGGAATGTCCTGCAACTGATTAATATTCAGGAGAGCGCCAATTACACTTGCATTGCCGCCTCAACTCTGGGCCAAATCGATTCCGTTTCGGTGGTTAAAGTGCAATGTAAGTAAAGATTTTGAGAAACTTTGAAGAGACTCCGGATTGATTCTTGTACTCCACTTCCATCTGCAGCCCTGCCCACCGCACCCACCGATGTGCAAATATCCGAGGTGACCGCCACTTCGGTGCGTCTGGAGTGGTCGTACAAGGGTCCCGAGGACTTGCAGTACTATGTGATCCAGTACAAGCCGAAGAACGCCAACCAGGCCTTCAGCGAGATTAGCGGCATCATCACCATGTACTATGTGGTCCGGGCATTGAGTCCCTACACGGAGTACGAGTTCTACGTGATAGCCGTGAACAATATCGGACGTGGACCGCCGTCGGCGCCGGCGACTTGTACCACCGGTGAGACAAGTAAGTACCGCATCGACATGTCCTTGGTCCTGGGAGGACATTTAACTAACTGCCTTTCTCTTTGGTGTCTTTTACATGCTGCACAAAAGGATTTTTAACCAATTTCGTTTTGAATTTAGACTCTGTGCTTAGATCCGTTTTTATTTGCCATTTCCATGGTCCATTATGTTTTGCAATGTGGTACTAACCCTTCTCGAAAATGTCCATTTCCCTTCTCTCTCTTTCTTTATCTCGGTCGCTGCCGCTTTCTGTCTGCTGCTCAGGCGATTTCTCATTCGGTGGCACAAGTAAGTATCCTTGGCAAACAAAATTTTATGGCTGGCCAAAAAATTGCCAAAACAATTTCAATAACAATTGTTGAGCGCAGCAGCAGCATCAGAGAAAATCCGACCCGAAAAATGTTAAGTGGAAAAGTAAAAAGCAGTAAAGAAAGCGGAATAACAAGTAGCTAGATAGAATCAAAGGTAAATGCAATGTTAAAAAATCGTTGCATACGCAGCTGCGTCGTCCTCCCACCCATACAACCACAGCCACATATCCTGATCTATGTATATGTGTGGGCGTTTGCGTGGGTGGCTATGTGGGGGCCCTGTCCGGCCCCATTCTTTCCTCAGGCAACGCATAAAGTTTGCATTGTTAAGCGTTCGTTTGGCTGCGAACTGAGTGTGCTTTTGTGGTAGTGTGTAGGGGGGGGTGGCGGGGTGTGTGTAACGCTGTTTTAGTCCTGGCAATTGCGCGTGAGCGTGCACTTGTCTGACATGGATTTCCGCCTGCTCCTGGAGCCTTTTTTCTGCCCTGCCATAGAGTCCATGTAAATCATAGATTGTAACGCCATTTTAATATAAAATATATTGATAATCATCTACAAATTAAGAAACGTAAACATTTTATTCCAATTTGAAATAGTAAAGAAAATCTTTGCGAACTCCCAGCTTTTTTAAATTCCCATTGAAAAGGACATTTAAATCTCTACTTACAAACTCAAGATGTTTGTTCCCTTCCCTTTGATTTTTTGTTGCAACAGCAGCTGTTGCCGTTGCAGTTGCAGTTGCAATGGCAGAGTGTGTGTGTCGGACAAAAGTTGAAAACTTTTATTGCGGCAATTATGCTTATCGCTTGCCCAATATCGTTTCGAAATAATATTTCGATGGCAACGTTTATGGGCGGAGAAGGCGGAGCAGGCGGAGGGCTACCAACTACCATAGTTGGCCAGCAGATTGGCAACATCAGGTCAAGTCCGACGCTTAACACGTGTCATTGGCTTAGGTAGCAGCTGAGCCAAGTGGATAATCTGCCGTTTACTTTATGACCTGTAACCATTTCTTTGTCCAAGATGGCCGAGTACATTAACGGAAAAATACTCTGGCACCTGCGTCCGCAAGCCACTTGATGAAGTCGACGGGAATTATGGCCTGGGATTATATTTCAGCTTATTCCAAATAGATATTAACTAACGGGTGGCTGCTTTAAACCGCTTCTACAATCAAAACTCACCTTTAAGCAAAGAGGGGGCGATCCTTGGAATATCCTTTCGTCATGTAATCAGATACATGGCCTGCACATGCTCCTCGACCTGCCTGAAGTTGGGGCAGGCCCACAATTTAGTGCAATATTCCTGAGAAGAAGCAGTAGGCAGGCAGGCAAGCAGGCAGGCAGTCTGGGAGGCAGTGTGGAAGGCTGGCAAGGGTTACATATTAATGGAGCGTATCCGTATGTAATGTATATGCCCTTAAATGCAGCTTACGTGATGCTCCTGCAATTGCTGGAGCTAAGAGGAAATTTTTGCCAGAATCTATCGGCAAGTGTGTGTGTGTGTGTGCGAGCTGCATGCAAATCTTGGCTATAACAAGCAATGGACCAAACCAACGATGGCAAGGCAAAGCCAAAGTACACAGCCACATCCTGGGTAGCACTTGTGTAACAGATGAGATGACTGCGATATAAATTGTGGATAAAACTGCTGCACCGTTTGTGGATATTGCAGTAAAATTGTGAGAAATTGGAATTTATTGATTGCCCATTAACCAATCTGGCATCGAATGAAACATATACCCAAACACCATGCATCCAGAAATATCTAGATGGGTATCTCCTCCATCCACCATGCATGTGGGTAGCATGTATGGAGAGTTTTGGAATGGTCCTGATGGCAAGTGATGGAGAGACGCTCCACTAATTGCCATTCATGTGCAGGTTTTTGGAAATTTCAGGGCAACGCCATCTGGCAGCGATGTTGCTGATGATTTTGTGGCTGCCAATGCAGTTGACTGACAAATTTTTGACCGTGCAAATGCATTGCATGACGAATAGGATCTAGTCGGTATCGAGTCGCTATTCTGGCCCCACACCCACACCCACGGCCCCACAAAAATCAGTTTATAAATGCTAAAATTCTCACTATAACAGCCGCCAGGCAGCATCCAGAGCCGCCAAACCAATTTCCTCAAATTTTCCGGCTCTAACCTCCGTTGAAAAAAAAAAGCGACATGGAATACGCATCTCCAGCAGAAGCTAAAACAACAACCGGCCGGTCGGGCATTCATTGGAAAAACAAATTGTGATGGATGGAGGATTGTTTGCTTTGCAAAACATTTGTGCTGCCCTAATGCCCCCATCCCCAGCCAAAGTCCCCAGCCGTGGCTCCATTATCCTTTCCCGACTATAATACCGCCCGATTTTATCGTTCACTTGGCTTCTCCGCTTTCCCGATAATGGCATTTGTTTGTCGTGGCATTCGCTCCGCCCCAAAAATCATTTAACAAAATTGCATATTTATGAATTTGGTTCGTGGCGGGGAAAGGAGGGTTTGTTTTGAAATAGGAAGCCAACTCGGAGAGATAAATTTAAAGCACATTTAATATTGATAGTGGATGGGAATTTTAATTAAATAAGCAATAAACTCTAATGAAAGTTAAAAGCTTGTGTGCGGGAAAAGCTCATTAATTGCAATAGTGTAGGAATAAATAATATTCTTCGGCAAGCAACCAGAATAGTAAAAAGAGCCTCTTGTAGGCTTTCCTCTCCGAGGAAATTAGGAAGTGCGGTCAACTCACTCAACTGTCCTCATTCTTTTCCTTTAGAAATGCTAATATTCTTCTTTTTTTTTTTACTCCCATTCTCCACGGCCCGTAGAAATGGAAAGTGCCCCACGTAATGTTCAAGTGCGCACGCTGAGCTCCTCGACCATGGTTATTACTTGGGAGCCACCAGAGACGCCCAATGGACAAGTGACCGTAAGTACCTGGCATCAAGTGTGCATATTAAACGATAAGATCCGGAAACCGGCACAACGAGACTGGAATCCGTAGTCCGGTGGAGTCCGGACCCGGACTCCGAGCCCAACGCACTTTGTCACATCAATGGCCTGGCCTGGCCAAAGGGGCGGTTGCCGTTGCAAGAAAATTGGCAAAATGCCGTTAGCCATGTTTATAGGGGTGACTGGTAAGGGAAAAGGGAGAAGGGTGGGCATCCGAACGTTTGCATACAAATCCTAGACACCTGTCCACAGGTAACCCATTCCCAAACAGCAATTTCTGTGGTCTCCTGGAACTTATAGGTTCACAAATCTGTGACTACTGGCCATATATCATTTTTGGATTATCAGTTAATGAAAGGTGAAAATCGGATTTGGATTTCAAACTCGGACTTGGTCTAGCGATTGTTTAGTTTCCATTTACAGTGTTTGTTTTCTATACAAACGTTCAATGATGGAAGTCAAAATAAATTTAAATATCTTTTGATAGAAAAATAAACTTGTTCATTGGAATAAATATATTACCACTTCCTCGACAACAGGGCTATAAGGTGTACTACACGACCAATTCGAACCAGCCGGAAGCGTCGTGGAACTCCCAGATGGTGGACAATAGCGAACTGACCACAGTGTCTGAGCTCACTCCGCATGCCATCTATACGGTCCGGGTACAGGCATACACCTCGATGGGGGCCGGTCCAATGTCCACACCGGTCCAGGTGAAGGCGCAGCAAGGTAAGTGGATCCAAATTAATTGGGCAATCGGCTTCAATTAGGCACCTGACACAAAAACACACAGGCGCACACGCACGGCTGCTGCTGCATTCGGAATAGAGTGCATTTTGCAATTTAATTGCTCGACTCAATCGGGCCACATAGATCACACCAATTATTTAATTATAATGCAAAATGTCAGGCGAAACGTGTGTCCGTTCAATGAAATATTTATCTCTCCATGTCCGCACACAAACACAACACCACCATGGCTTCAGAGCCCGAGGACGTGTGTGTTGTATTAACTAAATGAAATCTTAGGACTTAGAGGGCGTGGCAGCTCTATCTAACTTATGGCCAGCTGTGGCCATCTTAAGCCGCTTTAACTGGCAACAATAACTAACATCTCTCCGAGTTCAACTTTGAACTGCTTGGTGGACCTATTACTCGGGGTTATGTAAATGGGAAATAACTCTCCTTAAACGAGAAATCAATAAACGAAACAGACTGACAATCGACAAAAATATAGTCTCGTTTTGTTTATTAAACCGAAAAACTTCAAAGCGGTGACAGGTTCTTGTTTTGTGTCCCCCCCAGTATACCCCGGGGAGTAGAAATAATTCGAAAATTGATAATCATTCTCTCTACGGGTTTTTGCCCAGCTGGTCGGGTTTTTGCGGCGAACTCTGAAATATTCATACGCACATAAATTCTGGGGGGGGCTGTGTGGGGTCCTGACGGACATATCTCAATCAATTCCATGCCAAAAACCAATATATGAACGAATTCAAAATGCTGATGCAGCGAGATTGCGTGTTTTTGTGTCACCTCATCATCAGAGTTTTGATTTGGAATCCGAATGCGCAACCGAAACCCACACCGACATCGAATCCGAGGAATCGGTATCGAAATCATCAGCATACGAATAAATGCCCACATTGATTTGTTTGTATTTTATTTAATTTCCGTAATTTCCGTTTCATTATTACCAAACCAAAAACCAAATGCAATGCCACCCTTCCTCCTCGTCGCTTGCTCGGACGGACGGACGGATGTGTCTACAAAAGGTGTGCCATCACAACCGAGCAATTTCCGGGCCACCGATATCGGCGAGACCGCAGTCACATTGCAATGGTCGAAGCCGACGCATTCCAGCGAGAATATCGTACATTACGAGCTCTACTGGAATGACACATACGCCAATCATGTCCATCACAAGTGAGTTTCGCAGTCCCACAATCATAGACCGTAACCAAAGACTAACAATTACCTTCTATTCCAGGCGCATTTCCAACTCGGAGGCCTACACCTTCGACGGGCTGTATCCCGATACCCTCTACTATATCTGGCTGGCGGCGAGGTCGCAGCGGGGCGAGGGGGCCACCACGCCCCCGATTCCGGTTCGCACCAAGCAATACGGTAAGTTGGCCAAAACCAGGACACTCGTTCTGTTCTTTAAGTTAGGTCGTGCCGACGTAGTCGTACAAAATTCCATAGGCTTAAGTCCAACATTAAAAACCGATATATACCATAATATATCCGCATATATATGATATTTGAACAATGATACATACTCGTAATACCATGAACATGTAGTTGATCATCCAAAACTTATAAACAATATATATACCCGCTACAAGTTGTGAGTGCGAATTGAGTTTTGCTTACGTGGAAACAGGTAAAGAGTGAATGCAAATGAGTGGAAATGAGTTTTAATATTTTGCAGGGTTTTAATGCACCTCTATTATATATTATAAATATTTAATGGATAATATAAATATATATATACATATATGTATAATGTTTGATATGCGACTGTTCTCGTTCCTTGCAAGTTAGTGATAAGTTTTGATTTCTTCTTAAAACACTCCACACTACTTAGTATAAACCTGTATTAGTTAGATGATACAAAGACACAGGATGGCATATAAACATTTATAAATAGTTTACACCTAATACATAGTTATAAGACACTTGGAGTACACAAAATCAGAGTTGAATGGATTGCAGAAGGAAATCACATTAAAGTTACATCAAAGTCAGCATCAATTTTGAATTCCCTGCAATTTGTTTAACTAATCCTGGCCAGTAAACTGATTGAACAATAGCCACCAATAGCTCACACCACACCACAGCTTAGAAACTCATAACGACCGATTATATATACAAAACCAGCCATCAACAAAACATTCTATATCAAAAAACACCTTTTTGGTTCGAGTTCAAAATCGAATTGCATGAAAATGTAATGCAAACTAGATGTTGAAAAAAATTAAAATAAAAGAATAAAATCGAACATCTATTATGGTATGCATATTTGGATTTGTGTGTGTGTGGTTTTTGCTTTGCCCGATTATATTCCATTTATCATTTGCGGCTCTGTGAGTGTTGAATCATGTAAATTATGGTAAAACAATTTTCAACTTTGGGCCACTATTTAAGTGCTAAAATTCCAAATGTACTTTGCACATCGCACTCTACACTCTGCACTCTGCACTCTGCACTCTGCACTTTGCACTTTGCACCAAAAGCACTGAGACCACAAAACCAAAACCAAAAATGACTTAACTTCTCTCGCTCTGTTTCTGCATCAGTGTCTAGAAAATTGATTTTGAATGATATTTTAATAGACCGACGCGAAGGCGAATGCCAAAATGCCGGAAGTACCAACTACCAGGCAGTGGCAAAAATATCACTATGGTTTCCGTATTTGCACGTTTTGCATATTCGCATAATTAAAACCTAAATGCTTGTCTCTAACAGACAGTTAGTTTCAATGAAGACGAGCCTCAAACTTATTCTGAAAGTTGTCTGCTCGTTAAACGTTTGAATTATAGTTTGTTTAAGTTTATTGCCTGCTCGAAATTATTTAGGAAACTACTTTTCATCTTGGCTCAATGCACTTTAACTGTTTTCTTTCATATTAGATGCGTATGCTCTAGTGTCTTTCATCATTTGTCTTTAAAATTTATGCACTTTAATTACGTTTATTTAGTAGTTAATCGAATATGTTTTAGATTACTCCAAATTCCCATGGTTTATGCAAATGTGTATGTATATGTTGTATACTTGTCGAGTTTATATTTCCAATTTCTAATCGTTTTCATAGGCTAAGCATGCTTCTCTTAGTAGCTTGTTCTATAAATTTTCAGCTCAAAAAGTCGTTACCAAAAAATATGCACAAAAAAATGAACAAAAAAACCAAAAAAAAAAAAGGGAGTCAACATTGTTTGCATAAACCATTGGATCTGTGTCTTGAAATTATGATTTATTTTGATATTACTATGCCTACCATATATAAACCATATTATTCCGATATGATTTTAATATTATTTCGCTTTACGGCTCTTTCGTTTCATGTTATCCATTATTTTGGTTTGACATTTATTTTGTAATCTCTGCGCTAATTGCTGAATTGCTCAACTTTCATAACCAACCAACCAACCAAACGACCAAACCAAACCATGGCTACCCTGGCTATGCATCAACAAAAACACAAAACAAAACAAAAATAAAAAATGATCCAAAACCAATATCAAAACCAAATCAAATGCACACACAAATACGTTCCGTTCCCATCTATGTAATTAGTACCAGGTGCACCGCCCCGTAATATCACCGCCGCGGCCGCCAGCTCCACCACGATCTCCCTGCAGTGGCTGCCGCCGCCCGCCGAAAGGTCCAACGGCCGAATCATTTACTATAAGGTATTCTTTGTGGAGGTGGGCCGCGAGGACGACGAGGCCACCACGCTGACCCTCAATAGGACCAGCATACTGCTGGACGAGCTCAAGCGCTGGACGGAGTACAAGATCTGGGTCCTGGCCGGCACCTCCGTCGGCGACGGCCCCCGGTCGCACCCGATCATTTTGCGCACCCAAGAGGATGGTATGTATGGAAAAGAAACTCTTACGTATGCGTAAGTCCTACCGATATCTATTTTGTTTTTCATTATGGTTTGTCCACCCTCTTGTTTTCGGCTCTGTTTAAGTTTTATCTTCGCTTAAGTTCAGTTTTAAGTTCTACATTTCATATATCCATATATCCTTTTGACAAAAAAAAATATCAACCCAAAATCTAACCCAAAGTATTTTGTACAATTTTTGAATTTTGATATCGAGAGCATTCACCACAGGAGCGGCTAAGCACTATGGAGCGTTAACAGATATATATCGAGATATCTAACCAAAAGTTTATTGTTTTTTACTTTTTAAAATATAAATCATATAATCAAAGAGCTGTTAATCATCTTTTGAAAGCAGCTGTAACATATTTATTTGTAGCTTTCATGATTTTTGTTAACTAAACAGAATCAACATTTTGAATATTTTATGTTAAACCAAAATCAGATATACTTGTATCTGTTTAATAATTCTTTTTATAATCGGATCTGATTCATTAATTTCATACTTTTCATGGATTGTTAGAGATCCATTTTCTCCCTCAGCTTCATTTTTACCATCATACATTATTTAATTTCAACATTTATTTGAAACCGTATGGTTTTGAGTTTAAAGGACAATTGAAAACGTCTACAAAAATTTTCTTATTGGCACTATAAAATTGCATATTTTTTGGCGCAATTTTTGACTACTTTTTTGCACTTATCTCTATGACAAAAACAAAAAAAAAGAGAATAACAAAACAACTTTTAGAAGAACTCCTATGTATTGTGTACTATATGCAAGCTACATAATTTTTGTTCTATTTCTATTTACTTCTTGACTCGCAATCGTCTCGAGAAATGCACAAAATCAAAATATAACTTTGATTTAAAAAAACAACTAAAAAAGATGAAACTATTAAAAGAATATATATTTTTTTTGAATATATAATGCATCAACTGTTTGTGGTAATTTGTATAGCACCAGAAACGCCATGAACTCTATGTAATCTTTTTGTATTTTTGGCATAATCAAATAGTTTTTGTAAGCACACACAGCCCACTGAAGATTATCCCGAACCCCAAAAACCAAAACACAAATTTGATTTTAGGTTGTTTGCGTTAAATGTTTTATTTAATTGTTTGCATAATTAAATTTATGCAATTATAAATGTAAACAGACCGAGGACCCTCCTAAATAGGGCTTATGTAACCCATAATGTCGCCCTACTCCCTACTCCCTACTCCCTACTCCCGATTCCCGATTCATTCTTATTTTATTTCATATGTTTACGCAGCGCAAATAGCGCAAAATGTTCCGCTCTATTTATTTATTGTTTTTTTCGTTTTTTCTCAGTTGCATTCACACCAACCAGCAGCACATATTCCACATATATCCCATATGCGTGATATTTGCATAAACGCCTACATATTTAATAACCTGTACAAAGCTCGGTGTACTATAATTTTGAGCCCTTCCCCACGTATCTGTTTGGTTTTTGGCACACGATTTTTGCACTTTGGTCGCCAGTGGAGCTCCAAAACCCCCAGCCCTTAACCCTTGACAGCCCTCTTAACACCCGAATGTCGCACGTTTTAAATGGATTTTTGTTTTTTGCTTATTGCTATGCAAATAACGCACTCAGGGCGCTCTGAAAAGCGACAAATCCTTAAATTGATTTCTGCACAAAATTAACCGATTTTTATTTGCGTACATAATTTTATATATTTTATGCTGTTGACCAATTTTATTAAGTTTTATTTGCAATCACCTGCATGTTTGCACAGTTAACACATTTGCGTATTTGTTCTCGGCATTATTTCCCATACCCCTATGGCGTTTATTTTTTGATATTCGATTTATTCTACCATTAAGTCTGCCCTGTCAGTTTTCAAATAGTTTTTGTATTTTACCCACAACCCTTTACTTTTTCATCAATTTTTAAGAACGTTTAAAAATGTTGTTCAAGGGGGCAGATGTATTATTTGAAATGATTCAAAGTATTTACTTCGTTTCTGTTTTTTATTTGATAGACGGCCTTTATTGAAAAATATCCTCAAATATTTAACTTTAATTAAACTCAATATATGCCCTTTGATTTTACTTTAGAAATCCTTTCACCCAACCGAAACCTTTGCTTGTTAGCTGTTAACTTGCTTGTTTAAAAATGTCTTTATTATTGAAACACCACCTCTTAGTGGTTGCCCATTCACTTTGTTTTACTTCGACTAAGCACCTTATATTAAATGTACTTAACGTTAAGCACCTTAGTATACGTCTCACTCGCTCTCTCTATCATTGTCTTTGTTTAATGCTATTGCTAAATCTAGATGTTATAATAGGCTTAGTATTAAGTATTAAGCTCACTCGGCACCCCAGCACAAGGCACTCAAGCACCCACAATGCGATTCACGAATGCCACTCAAATGGTTGCATATTTGTGGCCAAACAATACCATATTTTAGGCAATATTTGGCAAAAGTATCCACTATAAATATTTACCTTCTGCACACGAAACTAAACTAAACAAGTAAGCTAAATAGTAGATATTACAGAAATATTTTGTATTGTACTTCCTTGGAGAATATCGCACCAGAAGCTCAAAAAAAAAAAAAAAAAAAGCACAAAGCACCGCACTGGCACTGTGAGTGACTGGAATTTTATTTTAATTGTACACAATTTTGGGATGCCCAAGGGCGAGACGTAGCTCATACTAAGTTCCATCCTCTGTGTCCTTTACTCCTTTTTTTATCCTGTCACACTCTTAGCCAGCGGCTCACTGGCTGCAGTTGAGATGTATCTGAGGCAGCATTAAAGGGTCAGCGCATGGATACAAGGAAACATAGATACTGTGAACCATCCATGTATCCTGTATCTGTCATATTCTTTTTGCCACTAATTTTAGTGTTTTTCGTATGTCGGGAACGTATTTCGTTATGATGTGATGCGCTTGTTAGCTGCCAGAGCACAAATGCAAATGCATTCCACCTGTCTAAAGCTGGGCACTTGCTTTTCATTTCATTCCACCTGCTCCATCCTCCATCCTGCACTCCCACTCCCACTCCCCCACACAACCATCCTAGCCCATCCTATCCATTTTCCGACTGCGAATTTCGTAAAGCACAAGCAGATTCTCTTTTGTGCCAGCCAGACAGTCGCACGTATGCACCGAAAAAAAAATAATGTATGCTTGCATAGAAAAAATGAGCACCTCGAGCCTCGAGCATTGGTAGCTTAGCACGAGCTCCTTGCTTCGTTTGTTCCATTCAGCACCGAGAAAGGAGCTTGGAGAAGGAAACACTTCCAACTGTGGCATTTTAATTATTTTATATTTTTAGTTTGACGGTGCGAATGTGTGTGAGTTTGTGTGTGATTTGTGTGTGAATGCAAAGTGACAACCAAAAAGGATATAAAACTAAATATATGAAAATATATATGTAATATATGGTGACCCCTTCCAGCCGCCAGCCTCCAGCCTTCAGCTTTTCCCGGAAAAGCAACAGAAGTTAAGCACACGAGCTGCCAGAACACTAATGAAGCATAATTTAACATTTTTGTGCCCGTCGCTTGCATTTGAATAATTTGTATTATGGATTTGTTTAACATTTTTAATGAACCCGAATTGCCACGGCGATCGGGGGCAAGGAACCATTCTGACAGTGAACCATTCTGTAAATAATGAATACGTTGGAACAAATATATTAAATATTCAGTCAGACGCGTTTTGAAAATAATTCGTAAAATTCGGCTGGAAATCCAATAAGTTAAGAGCTATAAGGTAGCATATAGTTTAGTTTTAACTTGTGCTTTTTTGGGTAAGTTAACGAATTAGTTACAAGTTAAGAATTTGGTGTTTTCTATCTACAAAATACCACATCATTCATATGGTTTTCATAATTTCAAATACTTCTCTGTACAGTATCAAAGCGATGTGCCAACAAATATGTAGATTTTTGTACCATTATTCCCCTATTTTTCGGTTGTACGTCCTTCCCCTCTGTGATCTTTCCTTGCCCTCAACTTTTGCACCAGTAATCCATTTTGGAACTGTATAATGTAAACTAAAATCCTATATTTTATATCTTTTTCATATACTATAAAAAAAAAAAAAAAAAAAACAAATAACTTTGCTTGGCCAATCGCACCTTGCACTACTTGCTCTGTTTCGTGCACCTTTTTTTGAATGCAAATCAAAATGGAAAACACAAAACCAAAAACTAAAATCTTTTTGAAACTTTTTGATGTGAATACGAAATTATTGCGAAATTTGATTTTTGAACGCAACCTTTAATGGATGGTGGTTTAATATATATAAATAAACTATTTTAAAACTATTTAGAGAAAAAGAGTGAGTATATTTAATGGTTGACTATGTATTATGTTTAAGAATGCCCAATTATAGCAACTGATGCACACGATCTATACCATAAAACTCTCTTTCCTCCATATCTTTTTATACATTTTTTTATCACCCCCCCTCTTCAAAATATGTATTTTTTGAAATCGGTCCAGAAACTGTTGACCGATAACTAAAAGAAATCAAATCTATTTTGTTTTTTGATGTTTCTCTATTTCGACTTTTTTGAAAATCTTATCGAGCCGCTCATAAAGGCCGGCAAGGATCTGACGTGCTTTTGACAAAAAAAAAAGGCACAATCTTAGCGAATATTTATAACAAATATTTTTATATTTATTTTCCACCAAACTACGTTTTTGCACACAATCGAGTAAAAACTTTTGAATGCTTACATGTTTGTTTTTGCCAAGTGAACCAAACTGGATGTCAAAGCCGAGTCCGGTTTTGATAGCCAACGTTTTGTGTAAATTTTTTTACCTTATACTCTCTATAAGTAATGGTCTATATTAAGCCATACTACTATAGCAAGGTATAAATTGCACCTCCTATTGACTTTTGAGCACCTATTGAGCAACCCCTAATACTATATACTATATACATAGCACCTAAGCAGCACTTTATGTGACCTAACTCCTCCAGTTCCCTCCTCACTTTTGAGTTACATCGTTTTTGTCTGTGATGTGGTGATGACGTTGACTTGGAACTAAGTTCGTTCTGGTTCTGTAATACCAGCATATATATCTTTTTATATATTGGTCTATCCTAGTGTCTAAGAACTTAGCTTTAGTTTCCTAGCTCTTTATCTCTTTTTATCTCAATCAAATTGTAAACAAGTATTCTCTATAAAGTGTTAAGTAAGTTATTAATAAATCATCTTAGTCGTAAGCTAAGCTAACTTTAACAGTGTTTTATGAGTTGTTTTCGCCACTGTAAGTTCTTTCATCTAATCGGAAATATCTTCGTCGTCGATGTAGTGCCCGGAGACCCGCAGGATGTTAAGGCCACGCCCCTGAACTCCACATCGATCCATGTCAGTTGGAAGCCGCCACTCGAGAAGGACCGCAATGGCATCATTCGTGGCTATCATATACACGCCCAGGAGCTACGAGATGAGGTGAGGATTAATCTAAAACTTATTTAGGATAAAGAAAATATATTTAATTACTTCAACACGAAACCAGGGCAAGGGCTTCCTCAACGAACCCTTCAAGTTCGATGTGGTGGACGCACTGGAGTTCAATGTGACGGGTCTGCAGCCGGACACCAAGTACTCCATCCAAGTGGCTGCTCTGACCCGCAAAGGCGACGGTGACCGCAGCGCAGCTATAGTGGTGAAGACGCCCGGAGGAGTTCCTGTTCGGCCCACCGTCAGCCTGAAGATTATGGAACGTGATCCAACGGTCTCCATCGAACTGGAGTGGGAGCGTCCAGCTCAGACCTACGGCGAGCTGAGGGGCTACCGCCTGCGCTGGGGTGTCAAGGATCAGGCTCTGAAGGAGGAGATGCTATCGGGACCACAGATGACCAAGCGGCGCTTCGATGATCTGGAACGGGGGGTGGAGTACGAGTTCCGGGTGGCGGGCAGCAACCACATCGGCATTGGCCAGGAGACGGTTAAGATCTTCCAGACGCCGGAGGGAACGCCGGGTGGACCGCCCTCGAACATTACCATCCGGTTCCAGACGCCTGATGTGGTGTGCGTCACCTGGGATCCGCCTACGCGCGAACACCGGAACGGTCTCATTACCCGCTACGACGTCCAATTTCACAAGAAGATCGACCATGGTCTCGGCTCCGAGAGAAACATGACCTTGCGAAAGGCTGTTTTCACCAATCTGGAGGAGAACACCGAGTACATCTTCCGTGTGAGGGCCTATACCAAGCAAGGAGCCGGTCCCTTTAGCGAGAAACTGATCGTGGAGACAGAGCGTGACATGGGCCGGGCACCGATGTCCGTGCAGGCGGAGGCAACGTCCGAGCAGACGGCGGAGATCTGGTGGGAGCCAGTGCCCAGTCGCGGTAAGTTGCTAGGCTACAAGATTTTCTACACGATGACCGCTGTCGAGGATCTGGATGACTGGCAGACAAAGACCGTGGGTCTAACAGAGTCCGCAGATTTGGTAAATCTCGAGAAGTTTGCTCAGTACGCGGTGGCCATCGCGGCGCGTTTTAAGAATGGTTTGGGCAGACTCAGCGAAAAGGTTACCGTTCGTATCAAGCCGGAGGATGTGCCTCTGAATCTGCGCGCCCACGACGTTAGCACCCACTCGATGACCCTCAGCTGGTCGCCTCCTATAAGGCTTACCCCAGTCAACTACAAGATCAGCTTCGACGCCATGAAGGTGTTTGTGGACTCGCAAGGCTTCTCCCAGACTCAAGTGGTCCAAAAGCGGGAGATCATTCTCAAGCACTACGTGAAGACGCACACGATCAACGAGCTGAGTCCGTTCACCACCTATAACGTGAACGTGAGCGCCATTCCTTCGGACTACTCGTATCGACCGCCCACCAAGATCACCGTCACCACCCAGATGGCCGCCCCCCAACCCATGGTCAAGCCCGACTTCTACGGCGTGGTCAACGGCGAGGAGATATTGGTGATACTGCCGCAGGCTTCCGAGGAGTATGGTCCCATCTCGCACTACTATTTGGTGGTGGTGCCGGAAGACAAGTCCAATCTGCACAAGATCCCCGACCAGTTCCTCACCAACGAACTGCTTCCGGGCTGGAATAAGCCGGAGCGTTCCAACGCCCCCTACATAGCCGCCAAGTTCCCGCAGCGCTCCATTCCATTCACCTTCCACTTGGGTTCCGGCGACGACTACCACAACTACACAAACCGTAAGCTGGAGCGCGAGAAGCGCTACCGGATCTTCGTCCGAGCAGTGGTGGACACGCCCCAGAAGCACCTCTACACCTCAAGTCCCTTTTCGGAGTTCCTGTCCCTGGACATGCGAGAGGCACCCCCAGGCGAGCGACCCCACCGGCCAGACCCCAACTCACCCTCGGAGCCGGAGGTTTCGGTTAATCGGAACAAGGACGAGCCGGAGATCCTGTGGGTGGTGCTGCCATTGATGGTGTCCACCTTCATTGTGTCCACCGCGTTGATAGTGCTCTGTGTGGTGAAGCGACGCCGCCAGCCCTGCAAGACGCCGGATCAGGCAGCTGTGACCCGTCCGCTGATGGCCGCCGACCTGGGAGCCGGGCCCACGCCCAGCGATCCCGTGGATATGCGTCGCTTAAACTTCCAGACCCCAGGCATGATCTCGCACCCGCCCATTCCGATCTCAGAGTTTTCCAACCACATCGAGCGTCTCAAGTCCAACGACAACCAGAAGTTCTCGCAGGAGTACGAAAGCATTGAGCCCGGCCAGCAGTTCACCTGGGACAACTCGAACATGGAGCACAACAAGTCGAAGAATCGCTACGCCAACGTGACCGCCTACGACCATTCGCGGGTCCAGCTGCCGCCGACGGAGGGTGTTTCCGGATCAGACTACATCAACGCCAACTACTGCGATGGCTATCGGAAACACAATGCCTACGTGGCCACCCAGGGACCGCTCCAGGAAACCTTCACCGACTTTTGGCGCATGTGCTGGGAGCTGAAGACGGCCACCATTGTGATGATGACGCGACTGGAGGAGCGCACCCGAATTAAGTGTGACCAGTACTGGCCGTCTCGTGGCACGGAAACCTATGGCCAGATCTTTGTTACCATTACGGAGACCCAGGAGCTGGCCACATACAGCATCCGGACGTTCCAACTATGCCGGCAGGGCTTCAACGATCGTCGAGAGATCAAGCAGCTGCAGTTCACCGCCTGGCCCGACCACGGAGTTCCCGATCATCCGGCACCGTTCCTGCAGTTCCTACGACGATGCCGCGCTCTTACCCCACCGGAGTCCGGACCCGTAGTTGTGCACTGCTCAGCGGGAGTGGGACGCACTGGGTGTTACATTGTAATTGACTCGATGCTGGAGCGAATGAAACATGAAAAGATCATCGACATCTACGGACATGTAACCTGCCTGAGGGCGCAGCGGAACTACATGGTGCAGACGGAGGACCAGTACATCTTCATACACGACGCCATCCTGGAGGCCATCGTCTGTGGGCTGACGGAGGTGCCCGCCCGCAACCTGCACACACACCTGCAGAAACTCTTGACCACGGAGCCCGGCGAGAGCATCTCTGGCATGGAGGTGGAGTTCAAGAAGCTCTCCAACGTGAAAATGGACTCGTCCAAGTTCGTTACGGCCAATCTGCCGTGCAACAAGCACAAGAACCGCCTTGTCCATATACTGCCGTACGAGTCCAGCCGCGTCTACCTGACCCCCATCCATGGCATCGAGGGTAGCGACTACGTCAACGCCAGCTTCATCGATGGCTATCGCTATCGCTCCGCTTACATTGCCGCTCAGGGACCTGTGCAGGATACCGCTGAGGACTTTTGGCGAATGCTCTGGGAGCACAACTCTACCATTGTTGTCATGCTCACCAAGCTCAAGGAGATGGGCAGGGTATGTGATGCTTAATGCATATTTTTGCCAAGATTTATTTAATTTATATTTTTGCAGGAGAAATGCTTCCAGTACTGGCCCCACGAGCGATCCGTGCGTTATCAGTATTATGTTGTGGATCCCATTGCTGAATACAATATGCCGCAGTACAAGTTGCGAGAGTTCAAGGTCACCTAATAAAAATAGTTTCATGGATTTTGTAATATTAATACTTTGTCTACTATTCCGCAGGTGACCGATGCTCGAGATGGCTCTTCACGCACCGTCCGACAATTCCAGTTCATTGACTGGCCAGAGCAGGGTGTGCCCAAGTCGGGTGAGGGCTTTATCGACTTTATTGGACAGGTGCACAAGACCAAAGAGCAGTTTGGCCAGGATGGGCCCATCACCGTGCACTGTTCCGCTGGCGTGGGTCGGACAGGGGTGTTTATCACTCTCAGCATTGTCCTGGAGCGGATGCAGTACGAAGGGGTCCTGGATGTCTTCCAGACAGTGCGCATCCTGCGCTCCCAGCGACCGGCAATGGTGCAAACCGAGGTGGGTTACCATAGTTCACATTCTTTTGAGCTTTACTAATAAAATGTATTATTTTTAGGATCAATATCACTTCTGCTATCGCGCTGCTTTGGAGTACTTGGGCTCATTCGACAACTATGCTAATTAAATCGGCGACGTGGATTGCCATTGAAGGCCCATGGAGCACATTTGTGCTCCATTCGAAAATTCGAAAACTACGCATAATACGCATTTACCATACAACGGATATAATAACTAAAGTATTATAGCCAGCTACTGCCCACACACACGTACTTACACCTACAATTATATACGTGGATATGTTTTAGTTTGTAAGCGCACCACTCCCCGACCCACTGATTGCGTTACAATCACCTTTCTTTCGGGGCATCGGTCTTTTGCTGCGTTTTATTTTTATTGATAATGTGAACTTAAAAAGACTGTTACACGTTTAATTATCAGTAATTTGTATATCAGCCCATATATGTAAACCTCTATATATATGTGCATCAAATGTTGCTGGAACTATTGGAGAAAGTCAATCATCTGGTAGTTCGTGGAGCTGACGCTGACGCCGACGACGGAATGGCCATGAAAGGTGTGGCAGACGGTCACTCCACCCGAAATCGATACATATTTGAACTAAGGACTTGGTAGCTATTAGTCTTACCGCCTAAAGCGAATCTCGAGCAAATGGATAGGATGTAAAAGCCATTTAAAGATCAGTCAAAGGGAAATTAATCCACAAACCTTGCAATCTAGTGTATGGGTACTACAATCAATCAAATACTAATATGTTAATCAGTTTTAAATCTAGGTTCTTATCTTATATATACCTTTATAAACACTCCGTGCAATTAGTCAAAAGTCTTGCATAGTTCATATTTTCTAGGCCGCTAGTTTCTAAAATTATGTTTATCGAATCGGACCTAGGTTTTGATCTCCCAACAAAAACCTGAAGGTGGATAAATTGAAAGGACTGGTAGAAAGCAAATTTTGTGTTCTTGACCCTCCAGGAGGATTACACAGATACTTCCAGCTGAGAAGCTAATCACAAATTCAACCTCATTCCCGATTCTTCTTGCTTAGTTTTTCGAAACATTCCTGTACATACCAGAGTAGAATCCAAGCTAGCCACGTATGTGTAATTTAGATCCGAAAGCTAAACGATTATTGTACCTAAGGTGTATGAAGGCATAGAGATGTAGCCCGTGCGAACAGATTAGAAGGATAACTGTAGATATGTACTGTAGCATACAATTTTTACAATGAACCATTAAACAAATGCGGCACCCACACAACAAATAGGCAAAGCGATAAATTGGCAATAGCACGTAGGACACAGAATAATGTATATAACGGATAACTATGATGTTTTGCAGATCGTTTGAATTCGGCCTCGTATTTATACATAATATATAGAAAGACGTTAGCAAGCAAATGCGTAAAAGCAAACTCTAAATTATTAGCTGAAAAAAACACATGTTAAACAACAATAGTCATATGTAAACTAAATATTTATACGAAATACCGATATTTGTTATAACTACATAACGTAGCACGTTGCCCCGCCATAATGATCGAAGGTGTTAGCCATTAGTAAATCTTGCTGAGGTTTTTGGCCGGCCGGGCATGTTTGGAATAATATAAAAACAAAAGATAATTAAACTATAGCGTTAGCAGCAATAGATGTCTAGGTAAAGATAACCCTGCAAAATGTTGCAATCGGATAAAATATACCATATAAATCAATTGAAATGTACAAGCGTATTGTATATTATAACTACAAATTTGTCGGCTTGTCGAATTTTGTTAAATTATAAATTGTTTCATATGTTTTACCAGACAGGCGAATATAACATGTTTTAGGGGTAAAATAATACACAAGAAAGCATTAATTAAAATGATTATACTAATCAAGGAAAAGACAAGCGTATGTATTTCGCGAAAAATTATAAATAAGAAAATAATATTATGTTTAAAAATACAATATAAATGATATATCATTTTCAAACAAAACGCAGAACCCAATGGCGGCAAATAATAAAAACAAAAAAAATAATACTACAATGTGTTTGCTTTTTATTTTAATTTCTCAAAATTAACACAAATTCAAACATCAGTTAGCTGCAAATTTGATTTTGGCGCCATAGCTGTTATAATTCCCAATCAGTTCTGACTGGAATAACACAACTATAAGTTCACTGCGCGAAATTTTCTCTTAGAAATACACAATATCTCGGCCATTTGTGATCCGATTGAGACGGGAGTCGTCTTAAACGACTCGGGGCAATCGTATTTATCGATTAATGCAAAAAAAAATTGAAATTTTCACCCAACAAATTTTTTGTCGAAAGTTAAAAATTTTTTGGCACCAATCGCTTAGTTTAGGTCCCCTGAATCGTTTAACCCGTCGCACGTCGGGATCGGTTCAGAAATGGCCGAGATAAAGTGTACTATTAAGGAAAAAATCCGCGCAGCAAACTTATAGTTGTGCTTTTCCGGTCAGAACTGATTGGGGATTATAAGAACCATGGCGCCAAATTCAAACTTCGCGGCGAACTGCTCATTTTGAAATTCATTGCTAATCGATTTTTCGGCTGTAGGACTATTTCCTCTCGTTATTTTATGTATTTTTAGTTGAATGCATGGAATTTTACATTAAGCTAAAAACGGATTTTTTATTGGCGGACTTTGATATCGCATATCCTTGCCATTTTCGAACCGATCTTGGAAAGCAATGTCTTTAACGATTCGTTAAATCAATTGCCATCTATCTGCGTCAAATAATTTTTAAGATTTACGGCGAATCGGCGCCAATATAATCGCTAGTTAAAAAAACACATTCCGTTTCCGAACCGGTTGCGTCTTAGCAAATTTGTATAATCCTCTTGAAAAAATGGCGAAATATAGTTATTTATAACTTTCTCTCTCTCTTTAAGAGTATATTTACCTATAATTTATAGAATTGAAGATAAAAACCATTCCAAAACCAAGGTATATAAACTCTGTCTGAGCCCCATTTTTATTGAATTAAAAATATAATTTTGACGATGCGGTTCCTGTGGGTAATTGCCCTGGCTGCTCTGGTATGTTTTTAAGGATTGTGCTTTTAAAAGACTTTAGTAATGATTGTTTTTAATCAAGAGTCTCGCCAGCGCAGCCCCTCCAAAATCTGAAAAAGAAATCATCGCCCAGTTTTTGGGCTACGTGAAGACAATCCATGATATTCAATGTCATAATATGCTGACTGTGACCCTGAATTTCATCAACCAAATTGTGGATAGTATTCCAGCTGAGGAGCGGGGACCAGCAACTTACACTCTGCAGGCTTATGTCGACCGTGGCAAGGATGTGCAGCAAAGGGGCACCTCGAAGCAGAAGTTCGAGTACTCCAGGGAACTGCAGGAATTGTTCGCAACTGTGAGGGAACAAATGCGTCCAAACACAGGAGAATCCCAGGTTATCGGAATGAGTTTCTTGGGTCTACTAGGCGTGGCGTCTGAGTTCGCAGAAGAGTACGAAAAGTTCTACAACAATTTTACCCTAGGAGCTGCGCAAATGAAGGCAAAGTTGACACCACTTGCCGTGTCTCGTGAAAGCGAATTGTTCCAAACAATCGAAGAATATACCAACTCCAAGGACTTCGAACAACACGAACAACTTATTGAGCGAGTCCTGTCATTTATGACTAAGTACTAGACTTGTCTGCAAAAATAAACTATTAAATCCTGTTTAAAAGGAGAAATTAGAAAAGAAATGATATTTTATTTCATACTTCTGTTTTTACACGTTATAAGGTTTAGTCAAAAATATTAAATATTTTATTTTATATATGTGCAAATATTTATAATTACCTGCACCTTTGGAAGCTTTGTTATTCGCTCTTATCGGTACCATATTTATTTTTTTTTTAAAGAGCCGAACATAGTGATACTTCATTTGAAGTCCAATCAATAATAACTAAAATATTTGCAATAGTGTCTTCAAGCTTGGCTTTTTTACCTAATTACCTGATAGGGCCCGGTTTCTTAAGCTCGGCTTGGTAAATGGTAATCCTTTTCAAAATTCTGGATTGATTTTCATTAATTCCGAAATATTTGGCTATACCCTTTTCTAGGGTATAAAAACAATTAACATTAGAGAATAAAAACAGAAGTATAAGAACAAATTCGAAAAATGGTGATAAGATTCTACAGAGAGATTCAAGTATATAAGCTCGGTGTGCTTCAAAATCTTATTGAATCAAAAAAGAATTTTGAGGATGCGTAACCTGTTGATAGTGGCCCTGGCTGCTCTGGTAAGTGTCTATTAATTATGCTTATTAAAGGATTTTCGCCATGATTATTATTACACCTAGAGCCTCGCCAGCGCAGCCCCTCCAAAATCGGATAAGGAAATTATCGCCCAGTTTCTTGGCTATGTGGAGACTATCCAAGACATTGAGTTTCAAAACATACTGATCTTGACGTTAAAATTCGTCGATCAAATAGTGGAAAATGTTCCGGTGGAGGAACGAGGACCAGCAACTGCCAGCCTGCAGGCTTATGTCGATCGTGGCCGAGTTGTTCAGCGAACTGGAACAGGGAAGGAAAAGTACGATTACTGCGACAAAATGCAGGGCCTCCTTAACACCGTGAGGGGACAATTAAAACCAAACTCATCAGAGTCGCAGGTTATCGGAATGAGTTTAATGGGTCTAATAGCTGTGGCGTCTGAAATTGGCGAAGAGGATGCAAAGTTCCAATATGCGTTTTCCCAGGGAGCGGTACAAATGAAGGCAAAGTTGTCGCCCTTTACCGTGTCCCGTGAAACAGAACTGTTCCAAGCGATCGACGAATACACAAACTCCAAGGACCTCCAAGAGCACGAACCTCTTATTAACCGAGTCCTGTCATTTAAAAACAAGTATTAGCCTTGTTAAAAACAATTTAAACGTGTTAAATAAATTATGCCTGCATAAAAAAATGCAATGTTTCTTATTACTATATAAATATTCAGTAAATCAAGAACTTAATATGAATCAAATTTAGAAATTGATATAATTTATTTAAAAAAATTTGAACCAGACCTCACAATCAGTGTTTGAGGTCAATGAGAGCATAACAAAGTTTAAGGCTTCCTTTTAAATTCAAGTTTGATAAGAAGCATTGCTATTATAAAAGGAATTTAATTAAATATAACAATGTTTTGGCTTATATTTTTGCAAAAGGCAAAATAAACATATTTTATAAACGATTGACTCATAATTAACAATCGAATTTTCAAAAATTTTTACAATTATATTGGAAAAATTTACAATTTATAGAAAAACCTTGAACAATGCATATACAATAATTATTTGTTATATTTTATGCAAGTAATAAAGAGTTGCCTTTCATTCTATGAGTTAACAACAAGACGTCATAAACTTAAACATTTTACTAATCACTGTTGTCCCTCCATATGTTGGGTAATATCGCCTTGGCTGCGCTCCGACAGAATGTTGAGTGGGTCCTCACTCCGCAGGTAACCATTGTGCTCCGGGTGTGACTCAAACACCACCTCTCCCTTTATGACTCGCACCCGAGGCCCGTGAGCTCGAGCCGTGAATTTAACCTTGCCGCAAGTGTCGGGCCGGATGCGACGATGCGCCCGTAAGCCGCTAACAACAACGAAGTTCTTGTCGCATCCATAGCACTTATAACGCTTCATTCCAATATGGCGAGATATATGAGAAATAAGTGTTTCTCGATGAGTAAATTCCAAGGAGCAGACCTGAGAAGTCATATACCAAAGAAATATACATATGAATATTATCATTCACAAACTTAAAGATTAAATAAAAAGTATTCAATGGTATACAATACTTACCTTGCATTTAAAGGGTTTCTCGCCTGTATGACGGCGATGATGGACACGCACCTGACCAGGAGTACGGAAACGTTTGTCGCAATAGTCGCACTTGTGCGGTAGCTCCCCTGTGTGAATGGATTTATGAATGCGCAAGGCTCCCTGTGTTGTAAATACTTTGGAGCATTCAGAGCACTGATAACTCGTCGATTTCTCTTTAGTTTCCGAAGGCTTTTCCTTTTTTGTTTTAACCGCATTATTAATAGCAATGGGTGGGATGGATGCTTCTACATCTTCGATTGAACGGCTGGGCCCTTCAATTTCTGCGGGGAGTTCACGGGGTTCTAATACCTGGGGTTGTGATTCATTGTTTTTTATAAATGGCACTGAGTCGGTTAAAGATTTGGTGTTTGAACCTTCTGAAAAAATAATGAAAGAATATTATTTAAATTCTTATTGAAATTAAATGTTTAATTTACTTACTATCGTATGGCTGTATTGTCACTTTTAGCTTATTCAAAAGATCCTGTTTCATTTTATGCTCGTTAATTAAATGATATCGAAATGCTCGATTTTTTTCATAAATCCTCGGGCACATAGGACAGCTCCATAAGAAGCGAAAACTTGGAAACTTTGCGCGAAGCTCCTTCATTACAAAAGATGCCAATGAATCTAGAACCACATTTACAGGCTTTGGTGCAATCTTACGATATGTAGACTGTAGCACTGTTCCAGGCAGGGGCAAAGTCTTTTCAATCGACATTATTTGGTTACGGATATCTGAAATAAGTTTCATAGACTCTGGCTTGCTTTGTGAGTTATTAAACGCATCCACGACTCGGAAGGGGTTACGACTTGGCATGAGGTGCCCAGGCTGCGTTGGGGCGGACGTTAATTCTGTTTTAACTGTCGTATTTACGTCGGGAAGTGATATAGAGGGTGTAATGAAAGGCTCTTCTGCAAAGCGCTGACCAACAGCATGCAAGTTCGACCCGGCTTCGATTTTTTCAATTTTTGTGTTCGCTGGTAGTTTAAAAGCCATACAGTTTGTAGGCAATGACTTCAATATATTCAATGGAATCATTTTCGTATGAGTTTGGGGTACAGTCTGTTGTTCAAAGCTTTTATTATCAATGGATAGTTTAGTGGAGACTTTATTACTACCAGCTGAAAAGAAAGTCAAATGTATACGGAAATGCACACACTACTTGATAAAGAGACAACTTACCTGGTAATGATGGTAAGCGAAGTTTTCCTCTGAGATAAATCGGCAAGTTTGACCAGATACTTCTCGTCGGTTCCAATGGCTCTTTTTTAATGGCAATGTGTGGCATTTCCTCATCGTGTAGTTCTGTTTTCACGGCTATTGGAGGGCAAGTCTCCCATTCCTCAGTGTCTAGCGGTTCGTTTTTTATCTTAATATCAGAATGGTCCTGTGCGAAGGATGCTGCACTAGTGGCCACCCACTCGGACTTGGTCTGCATAAACTGCACACGCCCACAGACAGAATTACTGACCTTCCAATGAAGCTGAAGTGCCTGGCAGGATTCGAAATGGCGCCGGCATAGGGAGCAGACAAACCGATTAACACAGAAGTGGTTTCTCATATGGTTGGCCAAGTTCTCGGCCCCAACGGTCACAAAATTGCAGATCTAAGAAAAGATTACTTATTATTCAAGTCGCCGGTAGTTGGAATCAATTGATATCTATTACTCTGCAACAGAGGTCAGTTCCTGGCTGAGAATGGTAACGATACTCGTGTTCGAGGATCTTTTCAAGCGAGTCCAGCCAAACCCCACACATATGACGGCAAAAATGAAGGTTCATTTGATGATTGGAAATATGCTCTGACTTCTCCGGCTCAGTAACGGACAGAAAGTTACATATATGGCATTTAAAGGAGTTTGTATCTTCTGATGACGTCTGAAATAACTGCAATAAAAAGGGGATAAGCTTAAAGGCCCAAATGAAAGCTACCAAGACTCTTTTCTCTGTATGGAATAGTTTCTTGCATGGATTGACATATTTATTTGAAACTAAATGATGATTAAACGAGGGTGGTAAGAGGGTGGGGATAGTCCACTCCGATCTAAGAAGTATGGGTTTTATCGATTGCCGATCGCAGAAAACTAAAGCACATTTCGTAAGCCCCACAACTTTTATAAAATAATGATTAAAGCAATAAAACTATTTGAATAGACTGCTTTCAAATCTTGCTTAACGTTTTGTAATTAATCCTAAATTGTTTAAAAGCTACCCTTGAATCAAATGAGAGTTTTAGGTTATCCATCCCCCTGTCATACCTGTTGGACATTCAGGATTAGGCGCCGCTCGCCCTCCGACTCGTTTTCCCGGACAGGAACCGTTATCATGTGGGAGCTCTCCTCGATTATTTTCATTGGTTCCTCGCCTATAAGGATGTGAAAATGATTAAAATAATTAAATGTTTAACGGTATAGTGCGTAATAAAACTGCGATGCTCACACACACAACTGCTCTTCGGCAAACACGTATGTGTGACAAACATTACAGAGCTCACCGATTGATACCGCCATGCCACTGTCTGCCAGGTCGTTGTCCTCCAGTTCAACCGGCTCCAACTTAATCCTGGTATCACAAATGTCCATCCTCCTTGATTGCTCCAAAAATAGTATTTTTGCGGAAATCCGAGGATCCAGTAATGAAACAATACCGCTGCGATCAGTGATGGACGCTTAGCGCGAGCCTGGTCATGTGCGGCGCAATCTGGGTGTTATCGATAGGAGTGTTTGCACATCTCTAGCTCGCGAGTAATCAATAACCATTGTAAACAAAACAAAAATCCTTAAAAAGTACATTTGTGAGTTGTAGAACTGGTTATAAAGAAAAAAACAAAGATCCACGATTGAGAAGGGGTCTTACACTTGCAGCTATTGAAATTTACAGCGACCAGTAAGAAATCCTGTCGGTAAAACAGGAAATGTAAGTTTCTGAAGTCTCTCTAGCATTGCATCATTTTTATTTGATAACATCCAGAAAACATTACCAGAAAATAACTTATTCTTAAAATAAAACGGACAATGAGCAATAGCGAGGACTCGCAGCAATATGTCAAGGAGGAGGACGAGGCCTCTGGCGGTAAGAATACCATCTCTGCAACCCCAAACAAATGGTCATATTTTGAAGCCACCTTGTTTTCTTCCTCCATAGATGAGTCGGATAAACAGGATGGTGGAATTATGCTGCGGGAACAAGACCGTTTCCTGCCCATCTGCAACATTATAAAGATCATGAAGGTGCCAGTGCCGCAAAATGGAAAGATAGCCAAGGACGCCCGCGAGTGCATCCAGGAATGCGTCTCCGAGTTCATCTCTTTCATCAGTAGCGAAGCCATAGAGCGCAGCGTAGCCGAAAACCGCAAGACGGTGAACGGCGACGACCTCCTCGTAGCATTTAGCAATCTTGGCTTCGACAACTACGTGGAGCCGCTGTCCATCTACCTGCAAAAGTACCGTGAGGTGAGTTTATTAGCCTTTCACTCTTCATGGCTAACCCTTTTTTTTCCTGCAGTCCAATAAATCGGACAGAAATCTGTTTCTGGACTCTGGCTATGCCCAAAACGAAGATGCCTCGTCCACGCATGATGGAGGGAAGCAGTAGTGTCTAGTTTAAGATTAAATAACACAAACTAATTATAATAACATACATTATACCTCTCGATATATGTACATTTTTTCAGCCCAATTATTTTCCGGGTTAGGTTAGGGTTTATCTAAAATTAAAATAATTTTAAAAAGTTGTGCATCTTTTACTGCCCCTTCAATCAGCCTATAGGTTTAAAAATCTATAAATATTTTAAAATAAATGGTTTTATAAGGCTCTTAAAGAACACTATCAAAGATTGATCCGAGATATTGAATTGGATTTCTTTCCTTTTATTAGGTTTTTGTTATTCGCTATTATTTTTGAAGAAATTAAATATTTTTTTTTAAGCCCTAAGTTAAAAAATTAAAAACTTTATATACTTTTTTTTATACTTTTTATTAAAACACCAATAATTATTGGGTCATCTACAAGTTTACACATATACGAGGATTTTCCATAATATATGTTTATTTTTATTGTTCACATACACCTAATATATATATTATATGTATCTGGGGAACTAAAACACATTCTTCTCACACAGTTTGGAGTTTGTAAATTTATAAAAACTAAAAACAAAAACTTAAGGAACATTGTGTGTTGTTTCTTTGTATGGCATTCACTTCTCACGCCGCTTACGAATTAATAACGCATTTAAATCACTGGTAGAGACTACAAGGTAAAACTAGAAGACGTGTTGTGGCTTGGGTACACCGAATGTACAAAATGTCTATAAAATGGTTCAGCTAATTCTAGGTTAAAATGATTTCATGTGTAAGGGGAGAGGGGAGACTAGACCAGGAGCGTCTCATCGCCGTCCGTGGGTTCGTCCTTGATCCGGTTACCCGCATGGGAGGTAGTCGGATCCATGGCGTAGTCGCTGTGGAATATGTTTGTGTCGTTGTGGTTCAAAGCCACAGTTGGGGTGGCTCCAGGACGAAGTTCACCCGGGCGGACAAAGCAGTGTGCCTCGAAGTGCCGGCAGCAGATGTGCTTGGAGCGATCCCACTTGGGTATGGTCTCGATTTTCAGGTTGTAGCACCATTTGGCCCGCTGGTTGCGGTTCTCTGGGAAGTCCAGCATCGGCAGCTGCACGTCATCCATCCCACAGACGACGCAGCTCACCGACATATTGGTGGGCAGGTGGGCGGCGCAAATATACTTGCCACGATAACGTTGTATATCCGTGAGCCTGAGAGCTTGGCACCACTGCCTCAGGTGTGTGTTATCTGCTCCGAAATATATACATAAACAAAAGAATACTTCTCAGGCTGGAAAAGATTATCACTCACCACTGGGAAACTTGTGCATCTTCACATTGCCCTTGTGATGACAATCCGCCATGCAGCAGGAGGGCAAGCTAGAAGGCATATCCTTGGCCTTGCCCGGCAGAAACTTTTTCTCATCGCCAGTAACGGCTTTGGGTTTCAGGTGCCGGGTGGGAATGGCGTTCCGCATGAGGCGCCGCACCCCAATAAGTTCCGGATCAAAGTGTCGGCTGCAGATGAGTCGCGTGTTTCGCTGCGACTCTTTAAATACCATGCCCGTGGCCAGTTCCCAGTTGTGAATGGAGGTTCGGTTGTTGGGCAGTCGGAAGAGCTTGATGCCTTCTCCGCGGAAGGCGCGACAGTAGGGCAGGCAGCACTGCTTCACCTTCCAGAGCGGAAGCTGACCGGGAGGGCATTGATCCTGCTTCGAGCGCCGCTCCTTCTTAATGCGCACATTGGGATCCAAACCCTCGCCTACGATCTCGTCGTCCTCACCATCATCGTCTTCTTCCAGGCCATCCTCCTCCTCGCTCTCAGCCTCGCTGCGATCACTTGGCTGTTCCACGTCCAGTTGCTGGCACTGCTCGTTGGTAATGATTTTCTCCGGCACATTTGGCCCAAGCTCCAGCGTGGGAACAGCCCAGGGACGCAGCTTCCTAAGGCTGATGCAGTGCGGCTCGAAGTGGACGCTGCAGATCATGAAGCGCCAGGGGCGGCGCTCGTCGTAGCGGATGCGGAGGTTGTGCATCCACCGCTCCTGCTGACGCTGTGACCTGGGGAACTTGTAAATGTGGACGCCGTGCAGAGATCGTTGGCGCTGGCAGTGGGCCAGTGAGCACTTGTCGTAGCCGGACTTGATCTGGTTGAAAGATATCTTCTCCTGAATAACAGGTTTGTAGCTGGGCAGCTCCACCTGATCCTCGCTTAGCTCGTCCTCCATATCCAGCCGTTCTTGGTGCACCTCCGCCGCCGATTTCTTATCTAGCCGCTGGTTGATGGCCTCGAAGTCGTTGTCGAAGAGCTCTGCGGGAGCTTTGGGTCCAAGTTTTAGGGTGGGCACACTTCCGTGGAGCAGGCGCAAATTAGACAGGCACACGGGCTCGAAGTGGGCGGTGCAGATCCTGTACCGCCAGCGGTGATCGGGATCGAATGGAACTTGGGTGTTGTGCTGCCACCGGATGCACATATCCTTCGAGTGGGGAAACTTGTGGAGGGTCATGTTCTCGGTAGTCAGATGATTCGAGCATCCTTCTATCTGGCAGAACTTGCTGGACTTTCGCGGGGCAGCAGGCGGGGGCAAGCACAGATTGGTCACTTCCGGTGCAGTCTTCTCTATCACACTAACACTTTTGCTAATCTCGACCGGCATAGGTGCATCCTCCATCTCCGGCTGCGCGGCAAACTCATTGTCGTAAAGATCATCGGGTCTCCGAGGTCCTAACAACAGCGTGGGCATGGCCCCCTTCCGGATTCTAGCCCCCTGGAAGCATTCCTGATTGAAGTGATAGCTGCAGATGCGATAGCGCCACCAGAACTTCTCGTCCATGTCCACCTGGGTGTTGTGCATCCATTTTTGAGCGGACTCCGCTGAGGCGGGAAACTTGTGCAGCTTTATAGTTCCGTCTACGTCATCGGCGGTGACCTCGCATCCCTCCACGGCGCAGCGGTTGGCATTGTATTGGCTCCGATTGGATCTGTACATCACTTGCTCCGGATAGGCAATAGGGGACTTGTCAATCTTTTCATAGCTGTCCAGACGCTCCACGTGTCCCACCTCTAGCAGCACCTCCAATGCCTCCATTTTCGAATCGTCCTCATCGGACTCCACGTGCTCCATTTTTACAATCGGTTCCAGAAGAGAGTTTTCCGTTTCCATCTCCGCGTCGATGGGTTCCTCCTTAATTTCTGTTTCTTCCCTTTCTTGTTTGATGGACGCCCACTCCTCTTTGCTGGGATTTTGGTGAATGGTCTCACCCGGAAGATGCAGAGTTGGGACACTCCAGGAGCAAAGTCGTCGCTCGTCGATGAAGCAGTGGGGTTCGAAGTGCCTGTGGCACACTTTAAACATGTAGCGCTGGTGTTCGGCGAAGTCTATCTGTCCGTTGTCCATCCACATCTGCAAGATGTCCTTGGAAATGGGCATTCCATGCAGCGGCACTTCATCCCTCGGCTTTACCACTCTGCATCCCCTGATGGCACAACTTACGATCTTCACCCGCCGGTTGGCGCGGGCGATTTCGTATTTTTCTTGCGTTATTCGGTCGGCAACGTATTCCGGGAGCTCCTTGGCACTGTGCTCATAGAGAATCACATAATGAAGGGAACAGAGCTGCAAACCTTTAGCGCCTTGTTTTATTTGCAAGTGCTCCAACCAGACATCACGAAGCTCGTCGTCGTCGGGAAAGTCCAGTAACTCTTTTTTGGAGGCATCGAAACAATTCGGGTAGCAGCAAATGTTCTCCAGGAAATACTTCTTGTCCTGCGCCTGCTTGTTTGTCAAGAAAATGCCCTCGGAGGAGTGTCCAAGTCGCCTGGTGGGCATGGCTCCAGGCAAGAGTTCATCTTTGTCGAACACATCCGAGCTAAAGTGATCCGCGCACACCCTGAGTTTGCAGATCTCCTTGCTGGTTTTGTCTAGGCGGAGGTTGTGTAGCCACTTTCTGGCCAAAGACCATGGCTTCGGAAAGCTGTAGAACGGGATATCATCTGGCAGCCGCATTCGACCGCATCCTGGCACGCAGCAGCTCTCCAGCTTGTTCACACGCAATTTCAAGGGATTAGGAAGCAAGTCTACCTTCTCCTCGTGTCCTAGGAACAGAGTGGGTATTGCTCCCAGCCGGAGACCCCGGCTAGTCCCAAAGCAGCACCCCTCGAAGTGGCGCTCGCAAATGCGCTGATCTCCCTGCGTTAGTTCCTTAAGCGGAATCAGCAGATTGTTGCTCCACGCCTCCATCTGGTCAGCGGTCGTGGGCAGCTTATAGAATCGCAGGCGTGGTCCCGTTTCTTCCCGCTCACATCCTCGCACCAGACAGTGTCTCTCGCCTCGGTGAAGTTCCAGGGTTGGAATTGACCCTTTTAGCAGATCCCCAGTGGCTAGATCGAAGCACTCGGCGGCAAAGTGCGCCTGGCACACCTGGAGTCCATGGCTTCTGGCGTGCATTGAACGATGTTTGCAGGCAACGGCCCACTTTCGGATCGTGGCCATATCCTCGGGGTACCCAAACAGCCGGACTCCATCTCCCCCGAGCTGAAAGCAACTCAGCACTGAACAGTAGCGCTCCCGGATAGACTTAACTGCCTGTTCGGTATCCAAGCCTTCGGCAATGTTGCCACTGTGCCTCGCATTTTGGAAGACAAGCCCATCGTGGCCAAGGTTTAAGGTGGGCAACGCCCAGCTGCGGAGATGCTTCTTGGAAATGGCGTCGGGTTCAAAGTGTGCCTGGCACACGTAGAGCTCCATGGGGTCAACGAGTCGGGGCTGTTGCTGCGTGTTGACCAGCCACTGCAGGAGGAACTGCTCATCGCTGGGAAAGCGATAAAGTCGAACTTGGTTATTTCCAAACTGCCCGCAGGTGGGGATGCAGCAAATCCGGATTTTTCCCCTCGGACTGGGGCTGGCGCTTACGCTGGGGCTGCTTATGGAAGCTAGTTCCGTCTTGATCCTCAGAGGACCCAGCAGGGAATGGCAGTTTTGCTCCAAGCCAGGTTCCATCTTTACATTACACATTCGAGGTAATGCAAGTCGGCCGTTACCCATATTTGAAGAGAGCTCTTGATGCTGCACGGGATTCAGGTGGATCTCGTCATCGTGGCCCAGGTTTAGTGTGGGAACGGCCCAACTCAGCGGGAAGTCACCATCCAGGCAGCAGGGGTCAAAGTGCAAGAGGCAGATCCTATAGCTACTGTGCCGCGAATAGTCATAGGTGATCTTTGTGTTTTGCAGCCACTTGGCCAGTTCCACCTCGTTGTGGGGCAACTGGACCAGCTGGACGGGAATTTCGCGGGCATTCTTTGACTCACAGCCGGGAACTGCGCACTGCAACTCATCAACAGTTCGTTCCAGCTCCTCCAAGTCCTGGACGGGCAAGTCCTCGGGCAAGTCCACCTGCTCGTAGAGTTCCACGAAGTGAGTGCCGCAAAGAAGTCCTTTAGCATCAAATGGCAGTTGAAGGTAGGAAAGCCAGGCCTTTTTCATCACACGATTCTTGGGCAAGGCCACAAAGCTAATGCTATCGGAGCCAGAACTTGGACAATTGGTCACCAGGCACACAGCGTTGTTTCGGAAAAGATTGACAATCGAATGTCCCAGCTTCAAGGTGGGTACTGCCCGCTCCAAGGGCCTGCCGTTCCGCACTTGAGACTCTTCAAAATGGTCCAGACACAAGCCAAGACTTGAATCTATTGTTGCTGGCAACCTAAGATTATGCTGCCACTGGCGGAGAAGGCTTCGCTCATCCGGGAGGGAAAGTAATTTTTTCACATCCTCGCTCCCACAGTTGACAAGGCAGCATCTCTTAGGTTTAACCTTCACCGGTGTCTGAGGAGGAGTGCTCATCTGTAAGTCCTGCTCCATCGCCATCTCCAGCTCCCTCTGCTTCTGCATGTGCATCTTCAGCTCCCTCCAGTGGCTGAGGCGAATGTCCGGCGGATCCGATAGCTTCCTTTTGCGGCAGTGTTTCAGGCTCCAAAGCCGAAAAACCGAATGCTGTGCCTGTCCGTGCTCCATGTCTAGCTCCTCTTCCACGCCGTGGCAGTTGTACCGCACCGGATCCTGGTGGCCCAAATTTATAGTTGGCACTGCGTTCTGTTTGAGCTTACGGGTTCCGAGGACCTCAGGCTCAAAGTGCTCGATGCAGACCCGTCCCACAATGTCATCCGGATGCAGGTGGAGATTGGCGCACCACTTCAGCAGAAGCTTGCGGTCCTTGGGAAAGCCGAACGTGCTCAGAAGATGGAAGGCCGTACGTTCCTTGCGACAGTGCTTCAGGCAGCAGATAGGAGTAACATTGTTGGCAGGTTTCTCGCGACGCTGGGGCACGGGCGGCGGAGTAGGCGGCAGGTCTGGCAGGAGCTCCTCTGCCTCCTCCTCATCCTCCTCTTCCGGCTCATTTTCCTCAGCCATTTCGTGGTCATCCGCATCATCGTCGCTGGCTCCTTCTGCGAATGTCTCCACCAACTCCAAAGGATCGAAGTAACTGTCGTCTTTATCGTCTTCTTCCTCGTTGACTGGGGGATCCCCCTCACGCGACTCCTCTCCTTCGCCCTCTTCCTCCTCATCGTCCATCATCTCCTGCTTGCAGGTGACCTCCTCCTCTTCCGCCATGCCCGCCTTTATTGCCTCGTTGTCGTAGATAAGTCCCTCATCGTGGCCCAGCTTTAGAGTGGGTACCGCTCCTGTTTTCAGCTTCAGCTTGCCTCTAACCATGGGTTCAAAGTGATCTGCACAGATCCGGCCACGGCACTGATCCGGAGACAGACGCAGGTTTGCTCGCCACTTTTCCAGCAGGTCCTCTGTTCGGGGATACCGGTATGTTCGCAGGTCGTTGTCGATGCTCCTTCGCTGGCGACAGTGGTTCAGGGCACAGGTGGGTGTAAAGAAGCCTGGTATATTCTTCGGGTTCTCGTAGATGGGCTGCTCCCGATGCCCCAGCTGCAATGTGGGCATGGCCCAACTCCTCAGCTGCTTGCCATCGATGCACCGGCGATTGAAGTGGGCGCTGCACACCCGCGTAGTCTTGTCCACATCCTCTGGCTCCAGGTGCAGGTTGTGGCGCCACTTGAGGTGTTGCTGCTTGCCCGAGGGGAATGCAAACAGACGTGCTCCATGCTGGATGCGGCTCCTTCCGCAGTTCCGCACGCAGCATTTAAGATACGAGAGAGCGATCTTTTTGGACTTCACCTGGAAAAAATTAACGCATGGAACAAATCAAATTAGTTTCCTTTGAAAAAAGGAACCAAAAGTCCTTACCTGTCTGGGCTTGGAAATTATTATTTCCCTGACATCCGGTTTTATGTCCTCCGACTCGGTTTCGCAATCAGGCAGCTCCTGCTTGACCACCACTTCGCCGGAGTCCGATCCGTCCAGCAGCCGCCGCTGGCGTCCGAACAAGTTGCTCTGCAACTCAGCCGGGTTGACCTGGAACAGGTCATCAGTCTCCTCATGTCCTAGCTCTAGGGTAGGTATCGACCCAATATTGAGACGCGTTTTCCCAATACACACATCCTCGAAGTGGGCGTTGCAGATCTTGTAGCGCTCCCTCTCGTGGAAGTGCAAATGGTCCAAACGGAGGTTGTGACGCCACTTCTGGAAGAGCTCGGAATCCTTGGGGAAGCTGTTCATCTGGACCTCGTCAAAGCGGCGCGTCTTGCCGCAGGTGGGAACAATGCACTTGAATACCGGATCCACGTAACGGTCCTCTGGCTTCGGGTTCGGAATGAGTTCAATCTGGGCATCGTCGTGACCCAGCTCCTGGGTAGGAATGGCCCACTTGAACAGGTGCTTTGGCCCAATGCAGTCCACCTCGAAATGCTTGTTGCAGATCCGCACGCCCGTGCAGTCGGCTGGGTTCATCTTGAGGTTGTTGCACCATTTCCACAACATGTCGTCGTCGTCGGTGGGGAAGCGGAAGAGGCGCACTTCCGGCTGCTCCTTAGATGCGCCGCATCCATCCACGGCGCAGTGTTCGTCCACAAAGGCCTGCGCCTCGTTTGGGTAGATGTCGTCGTCGTCGTGGCCCAATTCCAGCGTGGGAATAGCCCCAGCACTGAGCCGTCGCCCGTTGAAGGAGTGCGTCTCGAAGTGGCGCGAACAGATCCGGTATTGCGATCGCATGGAGCCCCGTGGACGTGTCCGGATATTGTGCATCCACTTCCTCAGCTGGGTGGGATTATGCGGCAGTCGGAAAAGTTGCACGCCTTGCGCCCGCGTCTTGCGACAACTCTCCACGATGCATACTCGCTGCAGACACAGCTTGCTAGCCCTCAGTTTGGCCGGATTCTGGTATACCATGTGTCCTTGCGGAGCGTTTAGGTCCAGTGTTGGCACTGCCAGCGGAACCGGGCACTTCTTGCTTAGCACGTGAGGCTCAAAATGAGCAGAGCACACCCGGCGTTGCGCACTGCCCACCATAGGCACCTGCAAGTTGTGCGCCCACTTGGCCAGCGTGGAGCGGTTGTGCTTGGGGAAGCGGTAGAGCTGGACGTTGTGGAGGGCGCGCACCTTGCGGCAGTGTGGCAGGCAGCAACGCGGTACCCAGGTGGGCTTCACAGACGAGGACAGCTTGGCCTTCGTGTGCATTCGCCGCTTGTAGAGCATCGAGGGCTCCGGATTCTCGTAGAGATTCTCAATGGTTCCGGCCAGGTTGAGGGTGGGTATGGCCCAGGGCCGCATTCGCTTGCCAATGCAGTGGGCATCGAAGTGCAGATTGCAGATTCGCTGGCTCACCAGCTGGGCGGCCTCCGTCTGCAGGTTGTGCGCCCACTTGGCCAGTACGGAGGCCTCCTCCGGTGGCCGGTAGAGTTTAATGTCGTCCACGCTGGGATTCCGCTTACAGGTCTCAACGCAGCACTCGCCCTGCTCCTCTCCATTGTTGGGCGCCGAGGGTCGCGAGTGGAACTCGGCCACCTGCTCCGGCGTGGGAAGAGGATAGGCAATGTCTTCGTGGCCCAGGATTAAAGTGGGCACTGCCCACTTCTCAAGACGCTTGTTTCGCAGGCAACGGTCCTCGAAGTGCACCTCGCAAATGGCGTCGTTGAACAGCTTGCTGCCGTCCGGGACGGGACGCTGGAGATTGGCACACCACTTGGTCAGTAGAGCCACGTTGCTGGGGAAGCGGTGCAAGTTGGCGTGGTCCCTGTCCCGGTTTCGCTTGCACACGGCGACACAGCAGGTCTCGCGGATGTTAAGCTTTTTGATCACGTCCGGATTTCGATTGATGTCCTCGTCGTCGTGGCCCAAGTGGAGCGTGGGCACTGCAAACGGACGCATGCACCCGCCGATGCAGTAGGGCTCGAAATGGCGGCTGCAGATCCGCATACCCTTGTGCATTTTGTCCTCGGGTATCTTCAGATTGTGGCACCACTTGCGCATCTGCTCGGGTCTACGCGGAATCGTGTGGAAGGTGATGTTCTCCGAGTTGTGTCGCTTGCTCTCGCAGCTCGGAACACAGCAGACATCCATGGTATCGGTGGCGTTCATTGAGGAGCCACTCATGGCTAGGAATGATGCACTGGCCTCCGGGTCCACGTAGTGCGAGGTGGAGCTTGCCGAGGATGATGTAGAGGCGGCCGAATGGCGTTGGTAGGACTTGCTTTGGCCAAGGTGGAGCTGGTGATGGAGCGAAGGATGCGAGGGGAGGTGCTGCTGGTGCTGCAATTGCAGCTGGCCACCTCCGTGGCTGGTGGCGGGTGTCGGCGGCGGCCACAGCTCGTTTTCGTAGATGTTAAAGGTGTCATTGTGCCCCAAATGCAATGTTGGCACCGCTCCTGCAAGGGGGAAATATTGAATAAAATATAACTCATTCCAGATTCTTGACCAACCTACCGGGAGATAACTTGCGCAGACCCAAGGCCTCCTTGATAAAGTGGGCACTGCATATTTTGTGATTCTTGCCCCGATAAACGCCCGGATCCAGGCGAAGATTGTAGCACCAGCGGCGTAGCAGTACTTCGTCTCTGGGAAATCGATACAGCGACATATTGAAGTCCGAGGACCTGCTCCTGCGACAAAAGTTGAGGCAACAACGTTTCTCCTCCACATACAGATTCTTGGGATTATCGTGAATCTTCCCGTACTGCGCGCCCAGATGAAGAGTGGGCACAGCCCAGGGCTTGAGGCGGAACTTGCCAATGCAGCGCTCTTCAAAGTGGCGGCTGCAGAAGTGCCGCGGCTCCTTGGCTTGTACCGGCAAGCGGGCGTTCTGACACCACTTGATCAGGCTCTTGATGTCCTTGGGGAAGTTGTAAAACTTGAGATTGCTCTCGCCCCGCTGGCTGGTGCAGTGGGGCATGCTGCACCTGGCCACCTCACCGACGGTGAAGGTGTTGGTCAGCTCTCGGTTCTGGTAGAGATTGGCCACGTCGTCGTGGCCCAGGTTAAAGGTCGGCACTGCCCAATAGCACAAAGAATAACGATTAATGCAGCGCTTCGGGAAGTGCATGCTGCAGATGCGGAAGCTGCTATAGCTAGCGGCCGGAACGTGAAACATCTTGAGGTTGTGCAGCCACTGGTTGAGGTATTTTTCGTCTTTGGGGAACGTGAAGAACTGCAGCGTGGGGCTAGTGCTTTTCCGCACCCCACACAATGGCACACAGCATAGGGCGTCCTCGGAGTCGTCCAGAGTGGAGGAGTTGGCCTGTGGTCCGGCTATGGCACCACTATGCATAGAAGCATCCCCGGAAAACGAGTTGTTGTAGCCGCTGTCCTGCACTCCGTACGATGATTCACTGGTGGAGTTACTGTAGCTCCGCTCCAGCTTGACGTTCATCTCAGCTTTGACTGCCGAGGCGGCGAACATGGCAGCTCCATCCGCTTTCGCTTGCCGCTGCTGCAGCAAGGAACTGAGTGCCGCCGTGGCCGGCATGGTGGCGTTGCTGGAGTTTTGCTTGTGCTGTGATGTATTGGGCACTGAAGGTAGAAAGCAAGTTTCGCAAAATGAATTAAAGGAATTAAAATAGTGTAAGCTCTTGAATATTTTGAACTTTTAAAACCTTTAAACATATTAAAATATACAAAAAGGTTTCCCGGAAATAAACGGACTTTCCAAAGCCTGCTACATACAGGAAGACTACTTAAGCTTTCTAGTATTGCCCCTTAACTAATTTCTACAGTGTTACGACAATAAAGATCTTTCGAAACCTACTCTCCATTGTGGCCATGTGGCAATCCTGTAGCTTGTAGTTCGTCTGGCTCTGGTGGTGATGCGGCTGCTGCTGAGATGTGCCTGTGCTGAGTCCGCCCGCATAGTATTTGCCGCAGTAATAGGGTTCCGCTATCCGGTGCTCGTGGAGCTGAAGAGCGGTCTGGTACCAGAGGCGGCAAATGGGGCAGTCGAAGCGCTGTTGAAACTTGTGCTGCGGCAGGTGGGAGTAAAGCTGCTCCCTTGTAGTAAAGGTGGATGAGCACATCTGGAAAAACCATTCCCAATAAGACAATATCGTCTATGATTTTTCGATCTAACCTACGTTGCACACAAAGCTGTCGTACTCATGCTGCATATACTCATGCGCCTCACACTCCGCGATCGACTCAAAGTGCTTGCCACAGTATTTGTGGCAGAAGAACCGGTCGGCCCGATGGTGGTTCTTGTGCCGCTGCAGCTCCTCAGCGTTCACGAAGGACATGGGGCAGATGTTGCACTTGAAGTCATACTCCTGGATGCTGCAGCTGCTCTCGGCAACGTGGCGCAAGTAGGTTTGCTTCTTGAAGAACACCTCCTTGCAGCGCTGGCAGACCGGAAGGCTTTCATTTCCGGCGGGTCGATCGTTTTGTAGCTTTCGAGGATGAAAGCTATTCGAGTTCTAAATTAGGGGAAAAAATATGTTTTATTAATAGGAAAATAGTGTAAAAGGTCACTCACCTTTGCGTAGGACTCATCTTTGACGGTCAGCTCCACTTTGGGACTCAGCATGTCCTCGCCGAATTCGTTGAACTTGCTAAAGTCCGCAAACGGGGTGTTGTCATCTATATAGTTGGACTTGTAGGCCTGGTCGTCAATGGGTTCCGCTAAGAATATATATAATATACCATTATAACTCTTGAATCTTTCGAATATTTCCTATTCGCCTTTTTAAAAGAGTACTCTTTATACTTGAATTGTGTCGTCTGACTTGCTACAAGATAATTTTAAGTTCCCGTCACTGAATAAATTAAAAATAAATGCAAAAAACTGTGATGAACTCTGCGCAGATGAAAAAAAAAAGAAATAAATAAAATATGTACCTAGTGTTTGTTGCTATGGTTTCGTATTCGCATTGTTTTAGGTTTCCACTTTTACTTGATAAGAAAATAATAGATAACCGAGACAAACAGATCTGCCTCCTATTTCCATTGTTTATTTTCCAATAAAAAAATAATCTAAGTATTTATTTAAGGAAACTCCCCTAAAGAAAACTGGACAAAATAGTGAATCCTTCAGATACTTGGGACCCCGCCCAATTCCATGTCGAAAAAGTATAATACAGGCGGAAGGAACACCATATATGTGTGTGGGGTAGTCCCTGGGAGCGGGTTACATAAGATGCCTCATGAAAGACAATCCCCATAAACAAAAGAAAAGTATATTATAGAAAAACATTATAAGGGGGCGGGGTGGTTGGGTTATGGGATGGTATGAGTGCAAATGGAACTGGGAACTGGCGTAGGGTACGCCGGTAGTATAGAGCATCTATCCGAGTATACATTTGCTAAATGGATACATACAAACGTCAGTACTTTCGCACACACATCGGGGGAAAAAACAAAAAAAAAATAAATATAATAAAACACGGAACGGAACCGAACAGAACTGAGATATGTACGAAAACCAACCGAACGAATCGGGCGCCAAACCTCAGCGAAACTGAGCATACGTTTTATTGATTCAACGCCAAAACGGAGCTGAAATTACTCTACCTATAGGAGGAAAACGGCCCCAACTAACTGACTGCGACTGTGTGCTTGTGCTCGTGTCTGTATCTGTATCTATAGGAAAATGGATTTTGCGCTTAAGTTTTCCGATTTTCCAGCGCTCATACAATCGTTTTCAAATTGATTCTAGACTTTTCTATTGGGCGGTATATCTATCCCTATACCATAACTATATTTACATTTTATGATCATCTCTTGGGCTGGTGGCAGGGGCGGTGGCGGAGCCATGGGATTTGGCGGCTGCTGGAAGGCTTCTATGGGTTCGCTTTTGATGTAGGGATAGCTCCCGGGCATGACATCGTGGCCCATATACGACCGCTGGCCCAGGTGCGGCTGCTGCGAATGTTGCTCCTGCTGGTGATGGTGTTGCTGGTACTGGAGCAGTTGGTTGTGGGCATAGGCCACTGTGTTGCCCCCAAGGCCGTAGGTCGAGCCCCCGGTGCCAATTCCCGCTCCCCCGCCTCCGCTTCCGCCTATTCCTACTCCAACTCCAACTCCGCCGCTGACATTGCCGTAATAGCCATGCGTGCCACCACCACCCCCACCGTAGGCGCCCATGATGGAGTTGTTGTTGGTGCTGCTGTTACTGGCGGCCTTGCAGGGGAGTGCGGGGCTGAAGGCCGTATGGGAGGGTGGGTAGGAAGCAACATGTGAGTACCAACTGCTGGCATGCTGCTGCTGTTCCTGTTGTTGTTGCTGAATCTGCTGCTGCTGCTGTTGTTGTTGATGCTGCTGTTGCTGGTGGTGGTGTTGCAAGGGCAGCGACAAGGAGGCGTGGTGGTAAGGATAGTGCGGATGGGGGGGAACTTGGTGGGGCTGGTTATGTTGTGACATCACGGACGGGTAACTATTTATTTATCGCAATTCGAATTTGCAGGCGCGCGCGTTTCCTCTCTTTTCGCACGCTCTGTCTTTTTTCGTTGGCGTCTTTTATATACCAGTTTTTCGTTTGCGTCCGTCTGTGTGTATGTATCGCAATGTCATTTTTGTGTCTGACCACTGGAGGTCCTTTGACTGCATTTTATGCCACCCACACTTCACACTCGGCACTCGGCAACTGCACTTTCGGCTGCAGCCCAATTGGAATTCTTGATATTTATCATTTTTCGCTTCGAACTGTTTCGCAGGAGCAACAACAAACTATGATGTGGTGTGGCCAAGTAGTCCTTTCGCAAAATCCATTACCAGGGCTTTGGCTTAGCTTAATTAAATTATCAAATTTTCAAATAACAAGAAGGTTATTTGTTAATTCCTTTTTCATCACGCTCTTTTATGAATCTTGTAATCGGATTGGAGAAAATTCAAACATGAAAACATCGTTTCAGCCAAGTTCTTGGAACATTTACCAACACTGAAATCGTTTTTGAATTGAAAAAGAAAATATTTCAATTGGAGTTATAATAATAAAATAATAAAGAATTAAAAATATTTTTATGTAATTTATTGGACTATGTAATTTTTGGACCCACCACGCTTACACGCTGCTGGAGCTTTTCTTTGATCTCCTCACCATCCACCACGAACTGCTTCTCCGCCAGACGCACTAGCGTTCGCCGCAACTGAGACTTTAACGGGACAAGTTTTGTGGAGTTCATGGCGGATATGGGAAGGATACTTTCGAACTTAAGCACTTGCTTGGGTCGAAGTTCCTCGGGACATTGCTCCAGCCCGCTGGCCAGGTCGTCAAGGATGGGTTTTACCTTGGTAAGAGTTTCGTGGGCTCCTTCTTTGTCCATTTTGTTTAGCAGCAGAACACTGGGCTTCTCCAACAGCGTCGGATCGTACAGCTCCAGTTCCTTATTCAGTGCATATATGTTGGCCAAGCAGTCCCGGTGCGGGTGTCGTGGACTCAGCTGAAAGCCAAAAATGTCCACCATAAAGAGCAGCAGGCGTGTGCGTTCAATATGTTTGAGAAACTTGTGTCCCATGCCAAAGTTGGCGTGTGCTCCCTCGATGAGTCCAGGAAGATCAGCCACAGTGATGGAGCGCAGGTCCTTGTACTCGATGGTACCGATTTGGGGTCGAATCGTGGTAACTAAATAGTAAAATTGAAGAAGGAATAGTAATTATTATTAATTACTTACAGGGATAAGCAGCAATCTTAGGCTTTGCATTGGAGACTGCCTTAAGGAGCGTGCTTTTGCCGGCGTTAGGGAAGCCTACGAGTCCCACATCAGCTATGAGCTTTAAGTCCAGGTTAACAGTTCGGTTTTCGCCTGGTCGACCCAGGAAATTGGTGCCAGTGCAGCCGCCTACTCCACCTCCGGCCACAATGCACGTGGCGTCATTCTCGTTTAGGTCTGCG
Organism: Drosophila varians; assembly: GCA_018150405.1. Taxonomy (NCBI): domain Eukaryota; kingdom Metazoa; phylum Arthropoda; class Insecta; order Diptera; family Drosophilidae; genus Drosophila; species Drosophila varians. Next base: position 7,000,874 of record JAECWK010000125.1, read on the forward strand.
ATTAGCTTCTGCCGCTCGTCATACACCTGGACGCCCACCGGCACCTCAATACGTTGGTCAACTCCTCGGCGCCCGAAGATACTCGCCTTGCTGCTGTCTTCGCCGCTGGAGGCGACCACTCGCTTGTCCTTTATGCTTTGAACCACCTTACGTAGCGTGAGTCCCTCCTTGGCCACAAAATAGACGCACCCGCCCTGACCGCCGACTCCTCCGTACTTGGGCAATCCGTTTCCGCCATGTCCGCCTCGTACCGCTAGGCGCAGTGTGTCCAGAAAGGTGGGCCGGAAGTGGGCTCGAGCAGGCTGCAAGGAGAAGGTGAAGGCATCAATTGATATGGAATTATATCAGTTTCCTACCGTTTTGGTTGATTTTAACAGAAATTTAAACAGCTGCACCATCGTGCCGCATTATACAACAGAGATGAGCAAACTGCTTTCGATATTTTTAAAGAATTTAATATTTAATAAAAATAAAAACGAATGGAAGGCCATATTGAGATGAAATTGCATGTTTTCGTTATATTAGGTTTTCCTTAAGCATTTCAAATGATTTAAGAAGGAATGAATTTACCCGATTTTATTAAATCTATCGATGACATTCATTCATTCAGATAAGCTGGATCAGCTGATTGAAAAAGTAAACAAATACGACAAACACGTGCGATTTGTTTATCGCGAAACCATGGAGCCGGGCATTTGCTATATTAAACCAGAGTAAGAAAATAGAATAAGAAACTAAGACAATTAGAATATATTATACATCTTGCAGATACCTCGTGGCTGAAGCTAAGGAGGCAAAGGCGCCAGACACAGAAGAAAACGCCAAGAGAAAACGGGAGGATGGTGATTCAAACGAAGCCGGTGAAAGGAAAAAGTGGAACAAGAAGGAACGGAAGCGTGGTCAAAACAAGGCAAGTGTATAAAATACCATGGTCATAAACCCCTTTACAATTTATAAAATCTCAGAATCGTCCAGTGTTCAAGGATGAGCGATACTCTCATCTCTGTCACTCCCTGATGGATGGTCCTGTTGGAGAACCTTGCTCCTTGGCAAACTGTCGCTACGTGCACGATCTGGATGAGTTTTTAGCAGCTAAAGGCGAGGATTTAGGAACGGAATGCTATGTGTTTACCACCAAAGGATATTGTCCTCGAGGGGTCAGTTGCCGCTTCGCCAAGGCTCACATGGATGACCAAGGAAGGAATATTAAAGCTGATGGTTACGATGAGAACGCTAGCCAGACAACTTTTAATGGAATAAGTTCAGGTGAATAAGAAACCACCCGGCACGTAACGTTAAAAAAAAAATTTAATGAAACATTGCTGATACGTTTCATATGAAACGTTTCATATTTGCTAAAAGGTGACTTGAAATTAGAAATTTTAGCCAAGAGCCTAACTTAAAATCATTGTTAGAGTCTTCGGCCCAAAATTAAGAGTTTTTGGTCACCTTTTTGCATTTTTTGTGGCCAATTTTTATCCGATTTATAAACAGAATAGCATTTATGAATCAGGGCTTTCATCCCCGTCGATCTGCATCAAAAGTTTTTGAAAGTGGAACAAAAAATATTTTTTCAATTTTTCGCAATTTTGGTAAGGGGTACCATCAAAAAAATTTCAAAAATCGAAAAAAATTTTTTTGATTTACTTTTGTAATCTTTAGATGCAAATTGACGCAGATTGATTTCCTCATAAATAATTGATACTCCTTTTTCCAATCGGATAAAAATTAGATAAATTATTTGCAAAAAGGTGACTAAAATCTACACATTTTAGCCAAAAGGCACTCACGACAATTTTATCTTGGCTAACGAGTCTTTTTCCTCAAAAAATGCCAATACTTGATTAATAATGAAAAGATTTCGGAATGAGATTAAAGATTTTGAAATATTTCGAAAAGGTCTCTAAAAAGTTACATGCCGGGTGGGAAGTTATATAAATATAAGCTTTGCACTAAAATTCTTTCTCTAGATCTCCAGGTGCGACTACGGAAGCATGACTACGATTTTAGTCGTAGCAAACAACTTATAAAACAGGCTGAGAAGCTCCGCGATGAACGAAAGCAACAGGTCCAAGCAGATAAGGATAAACCAGAAGTCTTGGAGGAAGAAGAACCTTCGAATAAAGATTCCCAGGACGAGAATCAGCAACCAGACCCGCCTGCAGTGGCAACCTTATCTGCTCCAACTGGATGCGTCATTGATGATTCTCCTACCGGAAGAGATGCTACCCGCAAACGTGCTGTCGATTTTAGAGAGAAACTTGTCCTGTCGCCTCTTACCACCGTGGGCAATCTCCCTTTCCGACGCATCTGCAAAGAGTTCGGTGCTGACATCACCTGTGGCGAAATGGCCTGTGCCCTACCACTGCTAAAAGGAATGGGACAAGAGTGGGCCCTGACCAAGCGCCACCAGAGCGAGGACGTCTTTGGCGTGCAACTGTGTGGAAATAATCCAAATATTATTTCCCAGGCAGCTCAGTTGATTGAGGAGGCGGCAAAAGTTGACTATATCGATTTGAATATAGGCTGTCCCATCGATTTGATCTATCAGCAAGGCGGCGGAAGTGCGCTTATGCGCCGTACCAACATCCTGGAGCTAACTGTCCGCAGTTGCTCGGCTCTGTCAAAAGGGTTGCCATTCACCGTGAAGATGAGAACCGGAATTTACGCGGACAAGAGTGTGGCGCATGAGCTGTTGCCGCTGGTTGAGGAGTGGGGCGCATCCGCCGTAACTCTGCACGGTCGGTCAAGGGAACAGCGCTACACAAAGCACGCTAACTGGAGCTACATCGAGGAGTGTGCCGCCAAAGCCAAGCAGATGCCAGTGATTGGAAACGGCGACATTCTGAGCTATGAAGACTACCTGGAGCGCCGTACGTTGGCCCCACATGTGAGCTCAGTGATGATTGGACGCGGGGCGCTTATCAAACCGTGGATCTTCCAGGAGATCAAGGAACAGAAGGCTTGGGCACCGTCGTCTAGCCAGCGCTTCGAACTGATGCGGAAGTTTTGCAACTATGGTCTGGAGCACTGGGGCTCCGACACAAAGGGTGTGGAGACAACGCGACGATTCCTTTTGGAGTGGCAGTCGTTCCTTTACCGATACATACCCGAGGAGCTCCAACAGGCCCCGCCCCAGAAGATTAATGCTCGTCCGCAAAAGTATCGTGGCCGCGACGAGATGGAAACGCTAATGAGTTCCGCAAATTCATCCGATTGGGTGAAGCTCAGCGAATCCCTACTGGGTCCGGTTCCCGAGGGTTTTACTTTTGTGCCCAAACACAAGGCGAATGCCTTCTAAATCGATGTATTATATTTTAAAACTTTGAAATAAAAATTCTGACACTAAACATTTGTTAAATGTGGGCCATGGGTTAAATATAGGTTCGTGTTTTATATAGGAATGTGAATTTATTGTAAATGTGGGCCATAATCCTGGCGGTACTGCAATACCAGGACGACCCGTGACAGAGGTGGAGCAAGCCCCTGAACCTCTGTCTGTTTTCAAAAATCAGTTTAACATTTGTTGTCCTCGAATGAAGGAACTATCAGATGTTAAGCTGATAAGAACAGATACTACACTTTGATCTTAGCCATAAGGCCGAGAAGCGATAACCTGGTACTTTGCAACCCCATATCTTACTATGGAAATATCCTGAACTGGTTGGGAAGTATTAGGATGTATCCATGTCGTAAGGGGTGTATAATTTTGGAGGAAGGACTATAAGGGTTGTAAATAGGCATCCGAATTTTTGATTAAAAAACTTATTATGGTTTTATTCATTTAAATTACAAAAATCACTTCAAATAACTAAGGGCCTCCTCCACGTCCGCCTTGGATCCCAGGAATATGGGGCTGCGTTCGTGAATCTTTTTGGGAACAATGTCCAGGATGCTGATCTTTCCGTCGCTGGCCAGTCCACCAGCCTGGATCATGAGATAGGCCATCGGGTTGCACTCGTACAGGAGTCGCAGTTTGCCATTGGGGGCCGACTTGGTCGCGGGGTAGATGAAGATTCCGCCGTATTTGATGGTTCGGTGAACATCAGCCACCATGGATCCGACGTAGCGGGCACCGTAGGGCTTGCCCTTGGTCGGATCCTTCTTGGCAGTGACGTAGTTTAGCACGCCCGCTTCCCAGTCGCTGGCGTAGCCCTCGTTGATCGAATAGATCTTTCCCTTCTCGGGTACACGCATGTTGGGATCAGTCAGGATGAACTCACCAATGGCCGGGTCATAGGTGAAGCCGTTCACTCCGGAACCCAGACCCAGGACAATGGCCGTGGCCGAGCCGTAGAGGGCGTATCCAGCGGCCACCAACTGATTGCCAGGCTGAAGGGCATCCTCGACGGTCGGAGGACCATCATTCTTCTTGCGGTAGATGGCAAAGATCGAACCGATTGACACCAGGCAGTCTATGTTGGAGGAACCGTCCAGAGGATCGAAACAGACGATGTATTTTCCCTAAAAACGAAAACGGAAATACTGCGGAAATAGGCACTTACACTTTTGAGGGAAGCATTACCTGTCGATCCACTTCCACCTCAATCACATTTTCGTTCTCCTCGGAAACCATCAGGCAGGTGGTGTAGGATGACTTGAGCATATTGATAAAGAGCTCGTTGGAGAGCACGTCCAGTTTCTTCACTTCCTCGCCTTGGACATTCACGTCCCCGGCGATGCCGTGGAGCTTGGCGATTCCTGCCTTCCGGACCGCCGAAGCAGTGGCCTTGATCGCGGTCTGGATGCAGTTAAGCAGTTGGGACAGATCACCGGTAGCATTCTTGAATTTGCGTTGCTCCTGGAGCACGAAACGCGTCAGCGTCATCGCGTTGGAGTCGAAAGCAGGACCCTGTTGGCTCATTTTGGCTATTTAAATATTTCATAAGGGAAATAATAAATAAATTAAATAATGAGAAATACAAAATATATAAAATAAACTTGAAATTAATAAACATTTTGTTTAGAAGTGGGTTTATTTAAGGAGTTATTCAAAGTTATTAAAAACAAAAGATGGCTTTTTAATTGGAGCGGGAAAATGGCGGGCGGAAATGCTTTTGGCAAATGGCGGCTTGGAAGGGTCAGCAGGACAGGCAACAGGCAAACGAAAAGAGGAAGCACTTCACTTACAATCACCGTTACTCGCCGCCATTATGGGGTAAATTTATTTATGCACTCTAAATGATGCGGTTCCTGTGGGGATCCATAAAAATAAAAACAATTACCAATATGTAGCCTCTTCCTGTTATTTGAAAGGGTTTGCTTGAAGGTCAAAACAACAAACCGCTCCGCTCAAGTATCTTTTTGGTTTTTTGGGGGCTTGTTGCATAAATATCACTATCAAAAACTTGTCACACTGAGTATGCGTGTCTGTTGCCTGCGGTTGTGGTGTCTTGTTTTTGTTTGTTTCTTTTTTTCTAGCTGATAACCAGTTTTCCATACCACAAAATCGAAAATGTATCAAGTAAAATTTGAAAAAAAGAACCGGAACCAAAATTTTATATTTTCACTTGCCAATTTTTATATACCGACACGTGCCCCCTTATTTATTTTTGGAACATCTCCGACAGACTCTCGATTAGCTATATATACTATAACTACATATAGCAACGCATTATCTATAGAAATCTTTAGCGTTTGCTCATGTGTTCCATTCATCCACAAATATATGTACATATGAACTGAATGACTTTCAGACTTGTCCTTAACACTGCCGTGACCCCAGACACTCTTGTGGAGCTTCCTCTCGAGAATTAAAATGACTGAAAATGCACTTTCACTTACAACAACACGGGGGGAAGACTGGGAATATAATGAACCGCTCTCTACGGCTGCACTCAAAAAACTGCCAGTTGGCTTTAATCCATGGCAACGACAGCAGTGGGCAGAGAAGCCATTGGATACGTCATTGCTTCCTTATCACTTCTAAAAGTATTTTGACTTTTTTGAGACTTTTAAATAAATAGTAAAATTAATGGAAAAAAACATATAATAGGAATTTATGGCCTGGGGATTTAAAATTTGTTTTCAGGCTTAGTTTTAAAGTAAATTTTTTTTCATATAGACTTTAAAATATAAAAAATAATACAATTTGAAAAGTAGAATGGGTTTTTTTCTTTATTTTTTTTGAAAAATTTAGGTAAGTGTAGGTAAAAGTCGGCTTATTTATATTACTCTTCCCGTTTTGTTTTGTTTTTTTACGCTTTGCCGCTGGCACCATCCGACTGATAGCATGTAAATAAAATATATACAACTAAAAGTATATAAAAGAGAGTCCCAGTCCAGCAAAGAGAGTTGGTGAAGACTCCCCATTGGGGAGCACAGGCTGCGGGAGTCATTTAAAAAAAATAAGAGAAAAAATGGGGATCTTTTTGTAGTTTAAGGAGTTTTTAAATTTAATTAGCGCCTATTAATTCCTACCTACATTTATTTATTGTAATAATAATAGCTACTGCTTTTTTTCTGAATAAATAAAGTATTTTTGTATCTTTTAAATTAAGTATAAATGATTGTGTAAATAGTACTTGTAGCTGTATGTTAAGTGGCATGTGTGATTTTTATTACCAGTCGAATCTGTTCGAAGGAGGCTCGTCCCACGCTATTTGTTTTCACTTAAACCCTATCAAAAAATTTTGATAAGCCCATATATGTATTAATAACATATTAACTTAGTTGCTGTTTTTAAATGCCAGAGCTTCAGACTGTGCCTTGTCATTGCTTCGACCTCAGAATGTATTTCATTTTCGGTTATCTCTCGATTTTTGTCAATTTGCGTCCGATTAGAGTGTTTCTATAAATTAGAACGTAAGACATAACACGATTTTTCAATAAAATTAAAGCGTGTAGGAAAGTCTAGAAGCTAAATGTACGTCTAGAAATAAATATGTATATTTTATAATATGTGTAGTACATATTTGGTTGTTAATTAGAATCGTTTCGTAAAGATTAAGTTCATAGTCCAAAGAGTATAAATATGCGAAATAAAAGAATACAAGCGATTTCTTTTTGTTTTTTTAAGCGTTTATGAATGAACCTTACACGATCTGCAGCAAAAGATTTCAAAACAATACGTTGCCGAAATAAACTCATTTGTTTACATTTTTTACGCCGAATGGCATAGATTGCCAGGACTAAGCGAAATTTACGGCAGGATCTATCGCATGTTCAGGTACGAGGATGTGTTAAAAAATGTTGCAAAATAATACTTCGTGTGAATCTTTATCGGCACAATAACAGCTCCTTATACTTACTTCATATTTTTCTCCTACGAGTGTATCGCGTGTCCTGACAGCGTATACCGTTGATGGTTCCCTATGCGTATCCTTATCTCTACCCTTAGATACGAAATATCTATAAAAAAAGTACCCATTTTATTCGATCTGCATTGGGAATTTCAATTCACAAGCTAACCTGTGATTATGAATCATTTAATACCATTTAACATTCACCTCCTTCGTAGAGAGCAAAATGGCTGGCGGAAACCCGCAATTATTTTGCCATTGTTAAGAGTTCACTCAGCCACCCCGATTCGATTCGAGACTCACCCACTTTCCGCCCACCCACGGGCACTTGGCCATGCGCAAGGCGTGGCTGCCACTCAACCCCATACTCGGATGCTTCGTCTTTAACCATATTAGTTGCTACTTTTTGTTGCCGTTCAATTGGGTTTGATTGCCTCCGAGTCAGTGCCAGGGAATGGGAATGCGAATGGGAATGGGAGTTTGGCATTATTCATTTTTGTCCATTTATTGTAAGCTCTATGCTATGGGTAACATGTCGAGGGCTGGGACTAGGGAACTGTATGATCTTAAAATGGAAGTACTCGAATATAATCACTAAAATTGATTAGATTTAAGATTATTATTAGCTTAGTCGCAACTCTGACTAGAATGCAGCTCATTCAAGATATAGATATTTACATATTGGTTTCCCAAACTTTTAAATTTCATTCCCGAAAGGAAACAAAAATGTAAAACCATTAAATAAAGAGAATGTAGTTAAATCTTTGGTGTTTGTGTTTAAAAATATAAATAGCTCAAATAAATAAACAACAACTTTATCTCCAAATAGAATCAAAGAATATCTGACTTATTGCAAAGTTTGATCCACTTCCGGTTCAAAAATCTATGTTAACTGATAGAGCTTGGAATCACCCACAATATCTACGTCACTGGAGTTGTCTTCATCCTCGCTGTCTGCCTCCAAGTCAGAGTAGTCGTCCGTGGAGTAACCCTGCTGCATCAGGCACATCTGTAGCTGCTGTTGTTCGCTCGAGGAGTGGGTGGACGTGGCCCCGGATCCGGAGCCAAGTTTGCCGTGCTTGGGGTCCGCTGAGGAGGCTTCGGACGGATGCTTTCCCAGTTCGGTGCGTGAGAAGTCAACGGGCTCTGCGGCATTCAAAAGTCAAAGAAATTTCCAAAAATTGTAAAACTAATTCGATTTGAAAAGCAACTTGAAGAAAACTTTTCGGCAGCCCAGCCAAAGGAGCCATCTAAAAGCCAAAAAGCTAATTGAAAGGCCAAAAGTTTCTCAAAGAAACTGGCAGCACTCAAGGAAACTATTTTGAGGTTACATATTTTGTCGAAAAATTTATAATTTATAACAATCAATATTAAATACGGCATTTTTAGCAGAAAATCGACATGGTTTTCTTATACCTTTTAAGTTTTCTTCACGTAATTATTAACCACAAGCAGAAAATGCTTTAAATATTGAAAAAATATGTAACCACAAAGCTAAAGAAACTCTTAAAATTATATTAAAATGTCTTATTAACTTAAAAAAATTTTAAAACTTTTTAACAATAAAAAAATGACTATAATTTATCACTCATACGCACTGTTATCCAGTCTTCGCTTTTAGCAGAGAAAACTTTTTGTTCAATTCCAAATTTAAATGATTTGGCCAGAAAGTCCTAATTGACTCACCATTGGCATTATCCCGTCGGCGCAGCTGCTTTTTGTGCTTCATCCGCCGGTTCTGGAACCAGGTCTTCACTTGCGTTTCGCTCAATCCCAGCGCCGTGGCCAGTTCCACCCGCTCCGGCGTCGAAAGGTAGCGCTGCGCCTCGAACCTCTTCTCAAGGCCGGACAGCTGGGGGTCACTGAACACGGTACGGGCCTTCCTTCGACGGCAGTGGCGCAGAGCATTCACGCCCATCCCCAGGCCGAGGGCCAACTCTGGCACGCACCCGGGCGCCCCGAAGAAGGGCGCTCCTCCGAACAGGCTGGCTGCAAGGACCAACCAGAAATTTTGTTAACTCCATTGTAGTTTTAATAAAGGGAAACTTTTAGTGTTGATGGCCATTGACACCGGACGGCGATGCAAAGATCTAAGGAAGCTGTGCAAATAAGGGGTCCCTGAGGACTAACCCACTACTTAGAGTTTCGAAGGACTCTCCCATTTAAAATGCATACCTTGTGAGAGAAAATAGGGATCCACGGACTTGTAAGTGCCCGATGATGGTGACAAATAGCCGAGGGTCATTTGAAGGAAGCCATGATCGCTGTATGGCGCGTTTGGGTATAAAACACCATTGGGACCTCCCGGTCCTCCATTTGGCGGCGGTGGAGGTGGCGGAGGCACTGGCACTGGTGGTGGAGGCGGATGCTGCCCTGTCGCAGATCCTGGCTGGCCCGTCTGATCAGGGGAGTACGCAGATGGTCCCGGACGTGAATGATGACTGCTGCTACACAATAAGGATATTACAATCAAAAATTTAAAGGAATCAGAATTATGTTGGTAATCCCTTTGAGTTTATTTAAATTAAAAGAAGGACCCCCAAAACCTATTGATTCGATGTTATCGGGGATTCAACTAACCGTTGGGGGTTGTGCAAGGACTTGGTGTAATCCTCGCCACCATATCCCGACGCTCCTTGGCCACCGCGAGCAGATGCCGTCGCCGCCACCGCCGCCAATGCGGATGCCGATGGGGATGTGGAGGCAGCGACGTTCGGCTGCGATGGCATAAAATGCGAAGAATGCTTCTGTAAATTATTGTCATGGACGAAACTGGTCCTGGCAATGGCACTGGCACTGGCACTTTTCACTGCATTCTTGCAATTTTTTTGTCCGGACGCACAATTATTGGTATTGCCACTGTTATTGTTCAAAGAGTTGCTATTGTTATTATTGGCACTATTTAAGTTTGGAAACAGTATGTGCTCGATGGAGAACGGGGTCTTGGTTGCCAGCATTGTGGTGACACTGACGCCCGCCGCCTTGCTGTGCGTGGGTGCGGCTGCAGTGGGTCCATGTGCATCCACGGGACTCAGGCTGGCCTCATTAAGCATCGCCATCGGCTGGGAGTGGAAGTGGATGTGGGATGCGGAGTGGTAGTCGGAGTCGGAGTCGGAGTGGTAGGGTGTCCCGTCAGCCGTACAGCGTATACCGTATGCCGTATGGCGTATAGCGTATATAGTATATCGTATACGTCCCTATGTCCTTGGGCTGCGCGCTTATGTTGTTTGCTCGTTGACGGTCGCGTTGAGTTTGCGGCAATCACCGCACATCAACCAGCAAATTGCTCCAAACGAGCAGCAGCACCACCAGCATCCTGCAGGGGTGTGCGAGCGAGCGAGCTGCAGCAGCGCCCGGTGCAAACGAGAGAGGTGCACAGAGCCGACCGCCACCCCCTGCTATCCTGGGCACTTCGATTCAATGCACTTGGCGTTTTGTGGTGGCCGCTTAGAGATGCCCGGAATGGGGGTGCACCGAATTTACGGCGTAATCTCCTGCTAGCATAGAACACACCCCCAATTTGCATGTGCATACGGTCGTCTCACTCGCGCAAAATTCAAGCTCCTATTTTTGCATCTCTGCTGGCATCCATCCTTTGGTCGTCCGATTAGCCAGTTCCTTTGGTCCTTATGCGCTCTAAAGCACTCTTTAATTGACCCATGATAACCACAAATCATTGGCACAACTATGCAACGTCGACGTTGGCATCGGCATCGGCAGCGTGGCAACACGGCTGCCGCCATTTTGAAAGGCATCCACTTGCCACAGGACCCCCCGAACTACCGTTATGAATAATTAACGTGTCATGGCCGCCATGTCTGTTGTCTGATGCGTATGCATTAAATTCATTAAATGCCGCAATTATTATAATTGAATTAAACAAACGTTTTCGTGTGGCGCAAATTGGTTCGTCAGGACATTTTCTGCGCGTATGGGTGTGCGTCGTTTGGAGCCAACGCAACTGTACTTAATGAGCGGGGAGCCTTTTGTCTGATAAAATATGCTTTACGCTCTGCCTTTGCAATTATTAATTTATTTCTCGTTTTTGAACAAAAATATGTGCTTGCGCGTAATTCAATCAGGACCCCACATAGCCGTACACCACCCCCTTTGGGGAGCCTGCCAACCACCCAACCCATTACCACCCAAAAACGCGGGGCGTGGCTATTATCCTGCCAGCGGCCAATCAGAAAATGTCTGACGCAGGGTTGTTTGCACACTATCTGGGTCTCTTTTCAATGCGAAGGATCTGAGGACATTTTTAGCAAGACCTGGTAGAGACGTGCGGGGCCATGGGGACTGGCAGGGAGAACAATAGCAGGACATCCGGGGGAGAGAAAGAGCATGCTGACGATGCGACCAAAAAGAAAGACAAATTTGCTCGTTTTATTAATAAAATAAGTCACGCAAAGTAAGTCGAACATCATTATTAGGTTAAAGCCCTAAAACGGGCGCATTAGGTTGGAGTTGGAATGATCGTGGGTGGAAGGGTTCCAGGGCGGAGAGGCTCTTTTCCCAGTGGGAAAGGTCAAAATGCCACTACTCTCATTTGGGGACATGGAATCAGTTTATTTGGTTTAATACCTAATTACCAAACAAGCTTTTCCAATGCCCGAATGTGAGTGACCAATAATATGGAACTCGAAAACTATATTTTTGATACTTAACTTAAAGCTATACTCCATAAAAGAATGATATCGATAGACTTTAGTACACCTACCATATTAAGAAGGATTTTAAGCATTACTAAATATATTATACAAATTTCATAAATAATATATCATTATCTATTTCTCATAAGAATATCACATTTTACAATCCCCTACATTTTAATTGCGCAACTTTGACACTCAAAAGATGCAAAGGACATAGGACAAAGGACAAAGGAGACCTGTCTGCCTCTAGATGAAGACTTTTCAGCTCGTTTCACCTGGATGAAAGCACTTAACTTATTTCCCCAACAACCTCCATGAGCCAGCCCATCCACCTCGGGTTAGCTCCGTTGTCATCCATTGTTATCCGGTTGACATGAACGTGCGGAAGAGCGTGTGTCTGCCTTTGGCTCTGGCTGCTGGGATTTAAAAATCGATTTTTTCCGAGTCTGGCTATTTTTTAAAACCGAAATTCCCATGTCCATGACACAAAGTAGATCATATTCACGTGGAAATCGTTTAGTACGCTTAATTTGCGTGTGCAACTACATATTCCTCCAATGTTGCACGTGTCCTGTCCCGTCAGCCGGGCTAAGCCAAATTTTTATAATGATAAAAATGTTGCCTCATATTCGGCATCGAATTGCACAGCCACTTTGTGGTTACCAGACCGGGAAGGTTCCATACCGGGGCAATTACAACATTTTGTGTCAGTTTGTCTGGCAAATCCTTTGTATACTTTGTCGACAACGAAGTCTTCTGTTTTTTCATGGCATTACGTTAGCATAATTCCTTGAAATCAAAGCTGAAGTGTGTCAACGATCAGGTTACATAAGCCAAAGGCCGTGCCCGGGGATGCTGGATTGGGGTCGTCGTTGTCGTAAAGCGGCATATCTCCTCAGATCCTTTTTCCGCATTTAAGTTTGATTCTCAGTAAATTAACTTTTGATACAAGCAACACAAACTTGAACATCCTTGCGGGTCCTTTGTTATTGCTGCAGGGACTCTGAGGCGGATCACAAGTGGCTACATCCTTAAAGAGGGTCACCAATAAGAAGTGCCACTTCCTTTGCATGTGTATCCTTTTATTTCCTAGAACAAAAAGAAACGTTTCTAAGCGGAAATCTCTTAGTAATTTAAGGTTTTAGAATATACGATTATTAGTTTACCGAATAAATAATTATTTATGATATTAAACTTTGGTTCCTTTTTAGTTCTATTGGCTTTCTTTTAATTTTTCATAGAGGTACTCATACTAGGCCTCAATAAAATGCAACTTTGTTTCCATTTAACTGAAAAATATGTCAAAAAATTGAAGCGTTACCGCCCACAAATCCGAGGGTTAGGACTCTCAGCAATCCGAAATTTTTGGGTTGTGCCGCAGTAAAGTGAAATTTACGACAATTACGCGAGGTAAATTGAATTAATTAGGAAACTACATGAATGTAGAGCCCAACGAATGTATCAAAATATCAGCCATGCTCCTGTACCAACACCCCCTCCGATAAAATCGACAAAATGCCAGCAAATTACAAACTGCCCCTTCGACAAATCATCGAGTGCACATATTTCGATGTAATTTAATATGTGGCACGCGTTCGGGAAACTTTCCTCTGGGCTGTGTGGCTCTGTGGCATTGCTCTGCTTTTTCAGCTTCGCACGTATTTTTATTCTTTTTTCAATTTCGTTGTTTGTCGGCTGGGAAAGGACCCGGCGAACTTGTGACTCCTCTGGTCCCGGATTCATCTGCAATTGTTGCCAATGAGAGCAATTGTGTAGCTGCAAGGGGTGAAGGAATGGCCATAGAACGGAGGGAGGTATGTGGATAATTGCATTTGTTAGGACTCTAATTGTTAGGGCGGTCCGGGGCGGGGGCAGGATGAAAAGGTTACTGTGCCTAGGATCACAACAAAAGCCTTTTAATAAGCAGCCAAGCGCCTCCAACGCCCCCGAGCCCACACTCCGGAAGTGGGAATGCGTCGGGAATGCGTAGAGTGTCGACACGGGAAAGTGGGTGGTTTTAACGATCCTAAATCCGAGATATAGAAAAAGTATTAGCCGGTAATTATGTCACAATTATAGTTATAGAAGCATCCCAATTAATTTTAAGTTTTACTTTACTTGAAAAAGGTTTGGTAAATGCTCTTCAAAGCTAACTATGATAAAAAGAACAAGAGTTCTTTTAATGGAAAAAGGTATGGGATATTATATGGTAGAAGATATATTTAAACAAACATATGATAAATATAAAACATTTCGTTTAAATATTATTATTAATTTTATAAAAAAATCCCATCATCAAAGAGGCATAATTTGGCCGAGCTCGAAGCAAAGTACTTGTGACGAAATCCTGATGGGGGAAAAGTCATCTGCTGATTTGGCCCCATGAAGAGGCTTGTTATGTTTATTCTAAAATAATTGCCAACACGTGCCCTATCAGCGTCAATCAACGCAAACAGAGAGCCCGAGAGGATTCCAGGCAAAAAGTGAAAAGCAAGGACGAACTTCGTCTCGGAGCCCGAGGCAGAAGCAAAACGTTTTCGCACTTATGCACATCATTTAGTGCATTCAGCGCTGCGGGCCCGCATTGAAGGATATTCGTCCTTTGGTGGTTGCTCAGCTTCCGCGCTAAGTAGCCGGCTAACAACAACAACGGCCACTGATTTGGCGATAAGACACAGGAACGCACAGCCGACCTCCTCCTGCCCCTTGCCACACTTCTGACCCGCTGCGCGTTTCTATGGCGATTTAATCAAATTAATTTTCTCACGTGCTCCTTTTTTGGCTTTCGCCCAGCAGGTTCCAAAAGGAAGAGTCCAAGGAACAAGTCGCACAGCTAATAAAATTGCCGGCATATGACATAGCCGTGGGTGGTGCAACGCCTCCTATCGCCAAACTGGTTTTTATTAGCCATCCAATAAGTGTAGAAAGGATCAGTGGGAGAGTTACAACTCTTTTTGTCCTTCAACAATGGCACAATATTTCCTTGATGGGGTTTTTTATTCAAATCGGAATTAAGCTTATTAAATTATTATTTGAAAAAATAGAATTGAAATATTTTAAATAAAGCGGTTTAAAATTGCTAAAATTCCTGCGAAAAACAATGTTAATCAAAGGAGATTAAATAAAAACGCTCCGTGGGCAGTCTGCGGTTAAGTTAATGCGATAATTTTTCACACAAAGATAAGAATATACAATTGTTTAGGTATATTTTAATATGCTTTGTTTTATTTAAATGCGTTAAATTAGTGTTTCGTCTGGTTCAATGCATATATGTATGTAGTATGTTAGGGCTTATAAAAGTGTTCATGTAGTTTGTGTCATCTTATGTCTTTCACAATTTATTGATTGATTTATGCTGCTCTAGTTAATATCTTTAGTTTGTATGAAATACATAAATGGTTCCTTTTGTTTGTAAATGTTGTTGCAAGCGACACCTATTTTCATTCTTCAGTCGTTATGAAGTACAATTGTTTATAACTACAATGTGAGTTAATTTTTTTTTTATCAAAATATATCAAATGCTAACTTATGTTTTAAAGCTTTCTATTTTATTTAGTTATTGTATTACAATTCTGTCAATTTCAGTTGTCCTTTCACTTTGTGTAATATTTGTTGTCGTTAACAATTGTTATAGATTCGAAATGTAAAAAGTTTGGCAGCTGCTCTGGATTTATTTAAAAGATTAGTAAATATTGGATTTAGTTGGGTAAAGGAAATTTTGATTAATTTGAAATTTATCTATTAGTCAGATCTAAGCACTAGCCACAATTAAAATTCCTTTAGTTATCGTCGTTAGCTCTTTAAATAGTTTTGGTCAGATTACATGCATAAGTGAATAAATTGTTTATATACGGAGTCTGTGTACGCGCTTAATAAAATAAATAGGCATTTTCCAAGATTATTCAAGCTTTTTAAAACCAAAAATTTTGATAGTAAGTTATGGACAAAATATTGTAGTTTTTACCGGTTAGTAAGTTTACAACCATTGACTAATTCATTCAGCAGATTTCCAGCATTATTACCATATATAACATTTATAGTTTAAGCTTTTAAGTTACAAAACATAAATTTATAGAAAAGAAAATGTTTAGTAAAGCTTTTATCCAAAACCATTTCTTTACTCTTTATTAAGAAGTTATTCAAGTTTAGTTTTTCTTTCTAGCGAACTGATACCAGTTAGTTTAAAAATGATTTTTGTCAGGACAACCATTAAGTTTATTAAGTTGTACTACGTTTTAGATCAAAATATATATCTTCTAGAATAGTTTCCAGCTCCGGCAATAGTAAATAATAAGATAAGTCTCCTGGAAATATATTATTCAAAAGCAAGTCACGTACACAGACTTTTCGATTGTACTGTAGAAAAATAACTAGTTTTCTTTCGAGTTTCCATTAGCAACCTAGTTTTGGAAGCAAAGCCAAGCAGTATGTACAAAATGTGGTTGAAGAAGGAGAGAGATTGAATGACAATGCAATTGAGTTTTATTAAGTTTAAAAATAAGTATAAATTAATCGTATAATAATTAACTTAGCCCAACTTGCACAAAGTTGTTGCAAATGCTATAATTTAAAATGAAGACAATTTATACCTCCGACATACACTCGCGTCACAATTTAGTTGCAATAAACAAGTAAATAAAAACATTCGAGAAACAAATCACGAGTTAAAACAAACCAAAACTGAGTTCAATCCTAGCAAACTTATCGATCTTCATTTTCATTATGAATAAACGAATGAAACTTAACAACTATGTAAGAAACGCCTAAAATGCAATAACAATTTGCATGGCTTCGGGGTTGTGGGTCTGGTCTTTCGGGGCAGGATTGGGATGGTCTTTTAAATGTAAACTCTCTTCATGCTCTTCAAAACAAAATTGAATTTTGCATATATGATTCAGGGCGCAAAGCGTCGTCATTGTAATTATCATGATCAGTATTCAATATAATTTGTGTTGCTATGGGCACGGCATTATAAATCTGAATGTCTTTGGAGCCGCTTGGTGCCCAATTATAGCAAACAGTATCGAGAATTTCAATGCGCTTAAAAGAATATTTAAAAACTAAATAAAATATATATGCCGATATTTCCACACATGCTATATGGTATATATCCGCGCTATATAGCGCTGTCGCTCCAGTACTGTGATTATATGTAGGTAGCTGTCTCATTATTTCGATGTAATTAGTTGCTAATGTTGGCCTAGCCTATTGGTTTTGTGAACGAGATTCGAACATCGCTGTCACGTCGCGTATTGAGAATTGTGGTGAGATCTTTTCTCTGTTGCTGCAAGATATAAATCGGTAAATACATATAATTTCAAAAGGACATTAGTCTCTACTCACTTGGAGGCCGCATTGCTCTCGGCCAACGAATTCCGCTGCAATCGCTCCCGCGGCATTGGCTGGCCCCGCTCGAACTTGTTCGTCGGCAGCTTGGCGGTGGTGCTTCCATATTTCTGGGCAGCCGACTTAACGCTAAGCAGCGACGTGGCGGATACCCCGCTGCCGGTATCACAATTTTGATTCTTCTCGTCTGAAATCCGGCGCACCCGCTGCAGGCCCAGTTCTTGGGCCATATGCAAGGTGCTCTCGGAGCCGCCGCCTGCCACACGGGACATTTGCTTCAGATTCATGTCCATATCCTTTTGCAAAGCGTGCATATCGCCGCGCGACTTGGACTTGATGCGCAGAGATTCCGCGGTCTGGAAGTTATTGTCCTCAGCGTTCAGTTCGGTGCGGGAGCGTGACTTCAGAGTGTCGCCATGATACTTCTGAGTCAGCTGCTGTCGCCGCTCCTCCTTGATCTTGTCGATCCTTTCGCGGTCGAGCACCACACCCGTGAGCACGCTCTTGCGTCCAGCTGGCGGCAGAAACTGTTGCTCCTTGGGCACATTGTTTTGCTGAATAAGCGAAATGCGATTCTCTGTGGTGGGTGTAATGGGCTCCTTGTGACAGATCTCCTCGGTGATGCTCATACCGGGCAACCGCTTTGGCGGATTCAATGTTTTCGGCCGCGTGAAGTCGAAACTCTTTCGGCGACTACTCACCTCCGAGAGGACCTCTGGCGACTTGCTGGAAGTCGACAGATCCTGCAATTGCTTGCCACCAAACTCTCGCACGAAAGCATTCTCGTCCAGCGATCGGGTTATCTTCTGGCCCACGTTGTTCAGTTTTTTGAGTGGCACGGGCGCAGGCATAGCTTTGGGCACGCTCAGCTCGTTGGGTTTCTTCATCGAGCCGCCGCGTAACGTGAAATCAAAGCTAGGCAATTGTTCCACCGGCGAACTCTCGAACTTATTGGCTAGCTCCTTGACGCTGAAGGATGGCGACTTGCTGGGCGAGTGCTGGTGATCCCGTTCATGTTCCATGTTGTCCGGCAAACTGTCTAAGCTATCAAGTTCGATTCTGTCACTGCTTGGCTTCTCTTCTGTAATGAGTTTCATCTCCTCGCCACGTAGATTTTCGTAAACAGTTTTCGGCTTGCGCAGCTCTATGTTTTCGTAGAGAAGTTGCGATGGCTCCTCATCCTCCGCGTCCGCCTCGTCCTCCTCCTGCAGCTGCTGCTGCTCCTGCTCCAGTTGCAAAAGTTGTTGCGTCATCTCCGCCGCCTTGTAGGCTTCGCCATCCTGTTGATGTTCCTCCTCGTCGATTTGCTTCAGACTGGACCTCTCGTGAAGCATCTGGTTGACCTCCGTCACCGAATTGCGGAACATTTTGACCTGCTCATAAACAATATTCTCGTCGAAGTTGGTCTCCAGAAGAACAGAGGGCTTCTTCTCCTTTTCCGGCGACTTGTAGGTGATGCTGATTGTGGATCTAATCGGGCTGGTCGGTACCATTTTTACGGGCGTCTGCTCAAAGTCTTCGTACACCGGGGAACTGTCTTCGGTGGCCAGAAGCGAGTGCATGCTCAGCTGGCGCTGTAAATGCTGATAACCAAACTCACTGGGGGTCACCGATTGACTAGTATTGTCCGTAAAGTTGGAGTTGTTGGGGGAGGAGCACATGGCCGCTTGCAGTTGCTCTTTCACCGGCAACGTGGCTGCTCTGTTTGCCGGTAGTGGGAGGCGCTGTTGCACTGGCTGAAGGTCCAAGGATAGTTCTCGCTTCAAAGCATTCATATCCCGATGCTCCTGCACGTTATTGAACTGTAATTTCGTATTATTAGAATTTAAATTTATATATTTTTGTAAATCTTTATCTTACGTTTTGTCCGAGGCTCTCATGGGAGCTGCCCAGATAACTGCTAGCCGCGTCCAGGCCCATTAGCAGCTGCTGTTGCATATTGGAGGACACCCCAGATACACCAGACATTGCCGAGGCCAGCATTAGTGGTTCCATATCGTACTGCGGAGTGTTGACAGCGGAACTGCTCTCAGAACTCTCGGTATCGCAAAGGAGCAGCGAATAACGTGGACTGCGTGAGGGAGTTGTGGGCGTGGCCACAGTTAGTTTTCCATGGCCGTCTTCGGTAGGATCCACGCGTGGCTTCCTTAAGGGTACAGTGTTGTTGGCACTAAAAAAGAAGAAAATAAACTTTGTAATTCGTATTTAAATGTATTTTATTATTAACTTACTGCACTGGTCGGAGACCTGCCGCATCCTGCTTCGGAGCTGAATGTGTAAATGTACCCTGGTAGCTGAACCGCTCTTTGGCAGCCTGCTGATCCTTGCGCTTGGCCCCCAGCTGCACCGACGGGTAGCTGTAGCGAGTAGACGAGGAGGACCCAGAGCCTGAACCCGAACCCGAACCAGATCCCGTAGCAGCGGTCGATGGAGAGGCCAGTGGAGATTGACCAGCCCGTGCCGGCTTTGGTGGAGGGTGAACCTCGACGCTGGCAAACTGTTGCTGTGTGGTGGGTACAGTCTCGGGTGTTCCACAGTCGATGAACTGGATGTCACACAATTGGTCCTCCAGCTTATAGCGTTTGCAGCAGTTTTCCGCTCCGGCGGGTTCGTGGCCACAAGATGACTGAGGAGCAGGGGCCGGCGGAGGCGGTGGTGGCATTGTCCTGGCCGAGCTTGGCGATAGGAGATTCAGCCGCGGCTGTTTCTTCGGACTTGGATTAACGCTATTCGTCTGACTGGAGAAGTCCTCTGGCCGGGCCCGCATTATCCTTCGAGTGGCGCAGCCGGACGAGGGTGGGACATTCTCCTTGCCAACGCGCGGCGAGCTCACCAACGACTCGCTCTCTGAGAAGATGCGCATTTCCGGCTCCTCGCGGTCAAAGTTCAGACCTAGCTCAGAGAGCTCTCGCGAGGGGCAGGTGGTCATGTGGCCACGTTGTGGCGATTGCAACAGGTCGAAGTACGAGTCGTGCGCGACGCTGCGCGAGTGGCCAACCGTCCGCAGGCTGTCAATCGAGTTCGACCGGATGCACAGGTCCATGGGCTTTGGATCACGTTCGTGGCTTGTGGTTTCCAGCAGTTCGATGGACTTGGGTTTGTCGTGTTTGGTCAGCTCCTTGCTAGCGTGTGCGTGTGCGGCCTGCACGAAGCTTACCCGCGACGTAACCGAGTCCTTGGCGTCCGTGCTAGCTTTCTGGCCACTCTCTGGATTGCCCTGGCGTTGGCTGCGCGTGAAGATAGACTTCCAGGATGGCGTCTTATCGGGCTTATGCTTCTGCCTGCTGCGCGGTGCCGAGAGCACCGTGTGGTACTTGTCCGGCAGGCTAGACGGTCCGCCTCCCACCTCAATGTAGGAGCCAATGTTGGAAGCCGCATTGCTGCTTGCACTAGTCAGCATGCTGATGGGCAGCGATTGCTTCAAGTCGCCACCTTCGACGCGCGAGTGTCGCTCCTGGGCCTCTTCCAGGCTTATTAGCTTTGCTCCGCCGGTGCTTAGGCTCTTTGGGCGCTCCACCAGGCCCAGGGATTGATCCTGCTCGCGCTGCTCGACCAGCAGACTTTCGCAGTCCGTCAGCGACTCCAACCGCAGCTCTCCACCCTGTGCACTAGCCACCAGGTTCTGACGCGCCGTTTGATCCTCCAAGGCGTCAAAGATATTGTGACAGTTGCGTATCAGGTACTCGGTGACCACCGCCTGAACGCCCACGCCCCGCAACGCCGCCACGCCCCCTGACTCGAGGGCGGGCGATCGCAGTAGGTTGGGAGCCCACACAATGGCCAGGTTCTTGTCCGTCATTCCGGTGCGTTCATGGTGCTGCGACACCTTGTACAAGTGTTCTGCCAGATATTTTAGAGTTCTGCAAATGAAAATGTATAAGTTACTTCTGGGATTTTAATTCATATCTGGAAAAGTTTCCAACTCAAAAATATTCTTTCCAAATAATCCAGAAATCAATAAAGAAGTACCAGGTTACTTACCGATAGTGGGGCGGCGGCAGCTTCAGCACAGTCTCCTTCATAAGCCGCAGCCGCTCGTCCGCCTCGTCGGCCTTCACCTGGATGGCCTCCACAAAGTTGTCGTACAGCTGGTACGTGCACAGCGGGTTCGGAAGCTCCCGGAAGTACATCTTGAGCAGCGAGCTAACTGCGTGAATGTCTTTTTTCATTTCGGGATTACCCAAGTCCGGAACACGCTCCTCATCGAAGGCCCGCCTCAGCCGCTGAATGTTTGAGGTGATGCCAGAGAGTCTGTAGATTCCGTCAATGACCCCGTAGTTCTCGATGAACTCTGCGCAGGAGCGCAGCACCATGGGGATGTCCTGGCCGCTGTTTAGCAGGTGCTCGGACAAATCGCAGTTAAACACTCGTTCCTTGTAGATTCCACTCTGTTTTAATCTGCGGCGCGACGGACGCGAGAGTATGAACGAGCGGAAGAAAGCAATAAGCTTGCCGTGCTTGCGGAGCACCGGCTTAGTGGGTGAGGCATCCAGATGCCCCACGAGTGGTGCTGGCATGGGAAAGTTGCGCGGCACCTTGTCGCCGATGGTGGCCACACAGGATTGGGGGAAGAATCCAACCTCGTAGAGTGACTTTTGCAGATGCGACTTCTTGCCCCGCCACCAAATTGACTCCGCCGGACTAGGCATATCGATCACGGAGATCATATCGCCTACTTCGATGTTGATTTCGTCGGGAGCCTGCGCCTGATATCGCCTCACGCCATAGGCGGCTCCCACTGCCGGAGTGTTGATCGTTCTTTGGGTCTCCCCGTCCGCCAGTGGCAGCCTTCGTCCCTTGTTGTCCAGCTGCAGCCAGGTGAGTACAGTGCCACAGGTCAGAGAGTCGGAGGCGATCATCGAGAAGCGCTCCAGGTACTTGGCCACCGCGTACTCTACGTCCGGTTCACTAGGCAGCTCCGCCGCCAGCTCGGCCATGTTGCGCAGGCCACTGATCTTGCGGTCGTAGACGCAGCGGTGGAGCATCTCGTCTAGCAACTGCATATTCTCGAAACTGCGCTTGATGAGGAACGGCTCGCAGCGTTGTGGGCACACCCGGATGATAAACCAGCAGCTCTCCGGCGAAAAGCTACGCAGCGAGCTGTGCGGCAGATCGCCGCCGATCGACTGGGAGGCAATGCTGCTGCCCAAGTGCTCTGACTTATCATCCAACAGCTGGACGGACAACGGTCCCAGCTGAACGCGTTCGTAGTGGAAGTGGGCGCACTCCTCCAGCTTGGGGAAACGGCACGATTTCTACGGATAAAGAAAAGCAAGTTGAAATTTGTTTGTACAATTATGGCTTATAAGAAAAACAGTCCATTGCCTTCGTAATTGCAAGGAAGACATCCTTTTTTGTTAAATACTTACGCTATTTAGCGGCTGTACCGCCATGTGGCGGCTAGGCTTTGGGGGCGGCACTCCCCCCTGTGTAGGCGGACTGCAGCTTGACTCCGTGGAGGCATTCGAAATTTGAGACGTGTTCATCGATGAGAACATATCCTGGAGACCCAGCCCAGGAAGACTATCGGCCGGCATGATCTTGAAGTTTAACTGGGCACTGATCGCCGCCGCCGGCGCATCCATCTCGAATTGGAGCGGAGCCTGGGTTTCCCGGCTGGAGCTGACATGACCGCCTGCTCCGGTGGACTCGGCCGATGCGAGAGCATGGGAATGCAACTGGGCCGCCAGGGATGTGCTCACCTTTTCCGACATGATGGACACACAAACACTCTACGCCTGTTGCAACATCTGCAAGAGAATGAGCGAATTAGTTGGCAAAGCTTCTCATTATTCCTAACTCGAGGTCATTAAGCAGCAAAGAACCCCTTAAACAACAATGGAAAGGTAGGAATGTTTCCCACAAACTCTGCCATTTAACAATGGCTATTTTTATTATTCTGTTCCCAGGCCTTTCGATTTCTTTTGCATGCACAATGGGTTGGTGGTTCTTAAAAAGGTTCACGGGAATGTGAGCAAATTGCAGCGCAACTTCAGAATTTATTATTATAACTAGTATCCTAAAACAAATTAAACTGAATGATGAAATAGCTTAGAAAAAAGCCTATGCAGTTTTTATTCCACTTTAAGCCTTTATGAAATTTCAATCCAACTATTTTAGTTTCTAGAAAAAGAATGCGGATTCAAGACAAATTCTTTGGGATGACATCCAATTTAATTCAAAGCGCAAACAGCAAACTTAAGAATTCAGAGCTCGTCGCATTTACTTTCTAATGGCACGCACGACTTTTTGGATCAATTACCCGACCCGGGAACCGGGGTCTCGCCAGGCCAAAACGTTCTACTTTCGGCCAAGCCAATCTCCACTCTCTCTGGCGCGGATTTTTGTTGTCTTGGAGGCGCAATAAATATGGCACAAGTCTCAGTCTGGGTCGGCAGGATGTGGCACATGAACGGGAAAGGCACCACAAGTACATACAATAAATATTTATAAAGTTCAAACCAGTTGAGAAATGGGAATGTAAATGGACTTGTATTGGGATTCGAAATGGATGCAATTGGTGGAGAGATGTACCTGAAGGATGAGGATGCCTAGCGGTAGTTCTGATTTACAGCGACACGAAATGCAATCGCCGCCAGGCTGCAACATTTAAACTTTCATAAATTAAACAGACGGCCGAGAGAAAGAGACAACTTTGGCCGATGGCCGCAGCGAAATCATAGAGCTCTACGAAAACGGGTTTTTCCACTTGCATAGAAGAGCCTGGCTGGCTGGCTGGCAGGCTGGCTGGCTGGCTGGCGATCGGGGAAATGGAAATGCTCTGGGGCCGTTCGTCAAAGGCTGCCAAAGCCAAACTATTATAAATTGTTAACGCTAACGGTTTCAAAATGCATCCACATCAATAGACACGAAACGATAAAAAGACGAAAACGTAAAGTGTGCATATAAAATCAAGTAAAACATAATAAAAACAACAAACGGCAACGACCTGGGAAAACCTGGTAACAAAAGATCGAATCAATGCCAAATTGATCTTGTAATCGATGACTGCCCAACAATGGGTGAATGAATGAATATGTGGGATAATAGTCAACGCTAACCACACGTCTCTGTCTCAGCCATATTCTAATGGATTTACGATCATATTCTTTTTGTAATCTTTTGTTCCTTCATCCTCAATAGCTTGTAAACAGATTCTGGTCTTTATACGTTCTTGGAATATAGAATTAGGGTCTTACTAGATTAGGACACAAAAAAAAAACAGTTAAGTTATAGGTGTTTGAATCTTTTATTAAATACTCATGGTAAAAAACCTTAAGTGATATATGAATACCAAAATGTTTAAACTGTTGGTCAATTAATTTTTGTGATGTAATATTAAAGTTGTCAACTTGATCTCCATTTCCTTCAGTTACCACAAATGTATATTTAATTTTCCCGATTTGGCCAAAAATAAAGGAGGCCGATGAAGACATTTTCCCATCGATTCGACCAGCTCACTTTCTCCAATCAATTAAACACTACATTGTCTATGTCCGGAGTTCGGACTCGGAGTGTGTGAAACACTGGAGGGGCAGACATTTCAATCGGCTTAGCAAGAGAGGCTAATTTAATGCCATGAAATAACTTAATATTGGACAATAGTTAATGGTTTTTTAATGGCAGGTTTCAAGCTCCGTTTTCCCAACACTCTGTTTGGCTTGAGTCTGACCCAATTGACTTCAGCGAGAAACCGAAAGCCAAACATGACAATGATCTATAAAAAACAAGACTGGAGACTGGAATAAGTGCGTGAGTCCGAGTCTAACTAGACGTCTCCATTCACAGATACATGCACGTATTTAATAAGTGGAATAGGAAAAAAAGTTGCCTGTCTAGGCTCTGCTGTTGTCTGTGCTAATTTATGGCCCAAAGTGGGTCACTCACTCACGAGTTTCTAGAGCGAACAATTGCAGCGAATGATGTCGGTTGTCGACCATAAAAGACTTACGAGGCTGAAAATGCATGCATAATGTGCTTAAACCCAGTTGCTCTTGCCGAGGCTCTTACTCTGCCCGTATGCTCGCCATTCATTCATTCATCCATGCAGTCAGTCAGTCAGTCAGTCACTCAATCACTCACTTCAGCTGTAGCTTCAGCTAGCAAGTGCTAAGCGATGCTGGTGTGCATCTAAATGAGACGGATACGCCGAGGGGCAATTAAATAGATTCGCGCCACATTATCTTAGGCGAATGTTTGGAAGACCGCAAAACTAGGTGCAAATACGACAGGATGTGGAAAGGAGTGCGGTTCCAGCCAGTCAAAAAGAGATTAGTCAGAGAACTGAAGAGTTTTCTTGCCAATTAAAGTGTGATTTTAAATTTCATTACAAATGTGTCAGTAATTTTGGAAATATTGGTATTAACAGGAGCATGCAATGATGAGGCTTTAATATTGTGACCAATAAACTGTTAAAAAATCTTAGATAGATGATTCACTGAACCCTTCTAGCATTCTTTAATGAGTGTCCGCAAGTGACTCACATAAGTAGAATTGTCACTGCTTAGAATATAATTGGCCTTGGTGGAAATTCATTATATTATCTAATGTTACATCCAGACGGAACCGAATGAAAGCAATTTCACCACACACACTCTGACAGAATGACTAATGAGCCAACATGAAGTCATTAAACTGGCCAATTGATGCCAGCGCCAGAGTGTATAAAACTTTGTGATCCCCGAACAAATTGCAGCCCAAGGCTAATCCGGTTACTATACTATTTTTTTTTTTCTGGTGGCTGCCGTTAAACTGTTGAACAGCAGCGTATCAATCTACGCCCCAGTTGACAGCCCGCCGTGGCACTTGTGTATTTTTTGGCTTTGCTACCCGTTTGGAAATCTGATCAGCTTGGCTCGGTCTGACTCACGAGGCAGATTTGTTTACAATTCATACATCTCTATAAAGGCTGCCCTTTGTGGGGAGTGCTCCCCAATCGATACCTCACTCCCCTCAACTCCCCGATGTCTGACTCATAATAAAAATTGTTGCCCAAGCAGTAAGTGAGCAAATGCAATTAGTCTAACCGGCATATTAGTCAACTGGCCAAGTCCGTTTTATTATTTTTAGCTGGCCACCGCCAGTGACCGGCCACCGGTCCCAACTTTACACTCCCATGGCCGGCTTAATTGTTGAGCTTTCCAACTTCCGTTCACACAATTATGCACACACGCACATGTACAAACGTTCCCTACACCATATACCACATACCATATACCATGTATACCAGGTGCCATAGAAAAGAGAAAACAAGCAAAGGTTTTCTAGACACAAATTCAAAGTAGGGACGTGACTAATATTTCTATAAAGTTTCTATTTGATATGTTTTTGTTTTAAATGTTAAGAAAGGTAACAATCAGCTAGATAATCTCAACGACTAAGCTAATTGAACTAAAAGATTAAAATCGTGAATACTGCGTTTTGTTTTATATGGGCTCTTGCATACAAATATCTGATTACAAATTTGATTGCATAATTTGGAAAATGTTGAGGCAAACTGTAAATTTCTAAAATGTACTTTACAAGCATAGCCATTAAAATCCCATTGTTGGGGCATTACAAACAAAAAACAGTTCATCAGATTAAAAATAAACATATAAAAGCAAGAGAGTAGAAAGAAAAGCGAAATCGTTCAATTCCACTGCCCATGTAAATTTTCTACTTTGACATTTGTGCAGAATTTCGCCCCCGGATCTCACCTCCCCCCGCCACTTCCACTTCCTTTTTGTCCACTGTCTCAACGAACCATAAAACCTAGCCCAATGTCATTTAACGTTGTCGGCAAACAGGTACAAATAAACATACACACCGGGATACTCACACAGAGACCTGACTTTATATTTTTAATGGAAGTGAAAGTTTTGCGCGCATCAAAAAAAAAAAAACAAAAAACAAAAATGTATACAAAACTAAAGCTGAATCCAAATATTTTTTCGTCGCGTTGTGTTTAGGCTTGTGGCGCCGGCATGCCAAATTTTTCAAAAATAAACACCACCAAAAGAAAGATTTTACAATAAAAATCACATTAACAAATATGCTGCTGGAAGAAAGCTCCTCTAGCGCAAAAATATTTAGAAACAACAAGAAAACCGAAACAGAGACACCACCGACAGAAGCAATATAATTTAATTATTATTCATTTCTGTCCAAGTGAGTCCCAATGAGTGGCCGTGCATATGAATTGTTGAATAAAGTGTTGAATTTCAATAAGACAAACGGCAACAACAAATGGGGGCAATTGGCACAAGCGTTGAAATTCATAAACAAATACAACAATTTACACAAAATATCTCCCTCCATACGAAACTTGTTTTTATTCTTGGGCCATTCTGCACTATTCGGGGTTGATCTGCGCCGGCTGCTGAATCCTTTATAGGAATGTGGTCTTTCAAGAGGCTATCTTTAGATGTCTATTTTTACATTAAGGCGAATAAAAGTTTAGATGGATGGACATTTAAACCAAGGGGTTAGGAGCAGGGAAAGGGATCTATTTCAACGAAAATATCCCTTGACAAATGGAATAATTGAAGTGCTAGTCTAGTACGCTATTATAAAATTGAGTAACAATAGATGTTTATGCGACTGTTATAGACTGATGGAAAAAATTATCTTTATAATGGAATTTAGCACTTGCTAAATAGAATCGTGTAGGTGATTGAATAGAAGCTTAGCCCCTTAGGAGAGTCTACATTCCAAATCTGGATCTTCTCATTATGGGTTGCCTTTCAAAAATGTTCAGGTACCCATTATATAGCTTAAGAGTCTTCAATAATGAGTTTACATAACAAAAAACTAGCATACAGAAGCCACCAGCCGCCGCATTTCAAACTTTTTGATGGTTTTTGTTTCATTTGACTTGGCACTAACAGCCAGAACAGCAGCAACAACAAAGGCATCACCGAGTTGTCAGTTTTAATTGAAATCAATTGAGCTCAATTATTTGATACGCATATGAAACACAACATCAACAGCGGCCTGCCAAGCCCGCCAGCCCGAAATATTCTGAGAGCTGTGTGGGTTTGGCATGTCATAAAGCCAGGGGGCGTGTCAAGCGCCAAATATGGAGCGTTTAAAAAGAATTTTTTTACATGAATGTAAACAAAAACAAAACGGCGAATATAAAACTACGCGGCGTCATGAACAGGTGTAAACAGCAATAAGATCCAAGGCGAACCATGACAGAAGCAAAAAGTGTAAACTACGAATTAGGTGTTTGCAGTTTCTTTGTGACATTCGAGCTCTAGGCACTAGACAACGAAGTTGTGGAGCAAAAAACACATTAATTAAATAAATAAGGCATGGGATAATGGACTTACTAAGTCATTTGCTGTAGACTAGTGTATCCCCCCTACTAAACAGATGCTTCTAGCCGAGTAAACGTAACTTTAGGCGATAAAAAAGGGTTCCTCGCGAAGAAAAGGGTTGTCATTCGATGCCTACTGACAGCCAGAGCCAGAGCCCAAGGCGGCAGATGTGGGCAGTGGGCAACGTGCAATGGTCTGAAAGGTAAACGTTCGTTGGCATTGGTCTATCCATGGGTGTATTCGTGAGCTTGGCGCTCGTTTGAGCGGATGTTTGAGTTGAGTGAACAGCTACCGAGGCGCAACGAAATTAATCGAACTCGAGACCAGGTTATGCTCTTGCACATGGACTTGCGGGCTCGTGGAAGGGCGGCAAATAGACCTATTGTATCCTATAGTGTCTCCTGGCCAACTTGACACGTTTTCTGCAGCGCAGTCAACTTTGCTCTCGTCACTCGAAATGTGCCATAATCGTGCGCAGTCGCAGCGCGAATCTTTACCCAAAGACGTGAGCCACATAATAAAAAAAAAATCTAGAGTGTAGTATGTACATATTGTGCATATAAGCCTGAATATCTCGTAATAACAATAACGAGAAAGCTTATCCACGAACAAGATCCAAATCGAATAAGAAATGCACTCAAAAAATACATTTTGAGGTGAGTATGTGAAGGATGGGAAGTAGGATTATGACATTTATACAATAGTAAAATATGTACCTTTTTACTTAACTACCTTTTGTTAATGATTTTTTAACCGAAAGGGTATAAATAAAAGTAAAGGTGATCGGAAGGCGAGAAAAATGAAAGGCCAGGAGTTGGCTTTTTTGGAAAGTAACAGAGCAAGGCGAGTGTCAGTCAGTCAGCGGAGCAGGGAGGGTGGTGGGGTGGCCCGAGAGCGAGAGCGGGATTAAGGGAGACAGGCGAGAGTTCAATGTCAACCGTGTGGGCCACGAAACCGCCACGAAAACTTTTACGGCCGCTTCCGCTTCGAAAAGCACATTTAACTGGATGAGTGTAAGCCCGCAAATAAAGCACGACCACACCTAAACATTAAAAACAAGCAAAGGAAAATGTTTCCTTTTTTGCGCCAGAGACAAAACGACAATGAGACACAGCGGTGGTCAAAACAATATAAAGGGGTTGACACGGCTTTCTGTAAGTTTTTGAGGAATGTCATGTTTCGAATACTGGTTTCAAAAATATGGAATATATGGATGGTGTCTTTTCAAAGACATGTTTTTTTCAGCTCCTTCGGAAGCCCACCCTTAATTTCCCTGGCCCAATGAATCGAAGCACTTTGAAGGAATGTTTCGCGATTACTACCATTTTGGCCACAGCTGTACGTAACACAGAGATACCCTGCCAATGGGGTGGAATGTGTTGAGAAAAACAGACAAGCAGACAGACAGACAGACTGACGGGCAGGCTGGCAGGCATATGGTGGAGTCGTCTCAGGTGAGTGTGTGTGTCTCAGGGTGTACAGGGTGACAAAATCTAGTGTGAAAGCCAGCAGATATTCTTTTCTTTTTTTACATACCAACTATTCCAATAGCAAAGCATGTTGCGTGGGCTGAAGAGAGAGTGAGAGAGAAATGCCCAGCTTCCTAGACTCGCCAAAAACAAAAAGTAGAAAAAAAAATTAGGCGATAGAAAAACGGGGCGTTGTTGTTGGCAGGCAGTTTGCTGTTATTCGGCACCGAACGCGTCTTGAACGTCTTCAACGATGATGGGAAAATGGTAAAACAATGGCATAATTAAGAGGCCAAGACGCGAGCGAAGAAGTCGCCAAACGGTTTTTTCAGCCACCACAGCAGGCTATTATTTATTATTTTTGCTTCTGTTTCTCCGGCTCCGACCGCACAATACACTGACACACATTTTTAAATAGAGAAGAGATACTTTTCCTCATTTGCTGTGCTGCTTCTTTCAGCTTTTCATCATATCTTTTCACGCACGCACACCCGCACACTCCCAGACACTCTGGGGCTATGTAATCCTCGAATGCCAACGACCCAAACGAGCGGAACTCCGTACACACCTTTTGGAGGATCAGATCACTGGCCGAGCAGTTGCAGCAGTTTACAAGTTACAGCATTTTCCACAGTTTCCACGGTACAAATAAACGGGGTGCGCGTCGCTGCTAGTCGTTGTTTTTCTAGTGCTGTGAAATTGTAGACTCGATAACAATCGGGCTATCTGCACGGCGATACTATATATTTGAGTGTTGCAAAAGTCGAAAAACAGTGTTGACTAACGTTCTAATATACTGTTTTAAAACAATTTGATAAATAAACAAAACATAAACAAAACCATGAATCCCCTGACGAACATGAAAAACGTGCTCAAGCTGAGCGAGCATGAGCTGCAGCATGGGGGAAAAAAGAGCTGGCACGACATGTACCGGGACTCGGCCTGGATCTTCGTGGCAGGATTCCCTTACACACTCACGGAGGGCGATTTGATCTGTGTCTTCTCCCAGTACGGCGAGGTGGTTAACATCAACCTGGTGCGGGACTCCAAGACGGGAAAGTCTAAGGTAGGCTACAGAATATGCCTTGATATGGTTTTACTAAACTGTTTCTTAATAGGGCTTTTGCTTTCTGTGTTACGAGGACCAGCGCTCCACGATCCTGGCAGTCGACAACCTGAATGGCATTAAGATCATAGACAGGACTCTGCGAGTTGACCATGTGGCCGACTACAAACCGCCCAAGGAGAATGAGAAGATGGACGAGGAGACACTACGCCTCTACATGGAAGGATGTGCCCCAAAGCCGCAGCTCCAAAACGTTAAGTCTGAAAAGTCGGAATCCAAAAAGAAGCATAGATGATAGAAATTATGAAGTTTTATATACTTATTACCTCTTATAGCAATAAACTTTAAATAAGCATCATGATTTTTTTTTTAAATTTTCAATTCACAGTTTTGTTCATAATTAATAAAGCGACTACATTTTAAATAAACTTAGTTTCTATTGATTTAGGCATCTTCTGCGCTTCCAAAGGAATCATCATCATCACTATTATCGTCGCGATCCTCCATTTCCTTAAGAATGCGGCGCTTGTACCGCTCATAGGCACTACCACGTTCGCGGTCCACATTGTAAAAGTCGACATCGTCCACGAAACTATTGGCTTCGGTGTCAATGCTATGGACGTAAGGATCGTGGTAGGTCACGTGGTCTTCATCATCACTGGAGCTTCGAAACTCATCCTCATCATCATCTATAAATAAGGATAGTGTTAATGTAATTATAAGGTCATTTTTGGCAATCTCACCAATCATAAATTTGTTGATTTGCTGACATAATTCATCCTCAGAGCCCATGGCGCCCAAATCGTCATCATCTGGATAATCATTTGTGTAGTAGTTCTCCTGGTTCGAGTCCTCCGAATCGTAGTCCTCATCTTGATCGTTATAGCAGTCCTCAAGCACAATATCACCCAAAGGAATCACACTGCAGAAGAGTCAAAAGGTTTTGAAAGTTAATTTTTTTGGCGGTTTTACTTTGTTCATTTTAAAATTTTAATTGAAACACAGGAGACTTCTCAATGCATTTTAATAGATTTCTTTATTTATTCATATATGGTTTCGGGCAACGCTAGACCCCAACAAAAAAATAAGAAACTATTCTAAAGCTATGCGTGACCTTAGCACTATTCATTTTTTTTTTTTTTTTTTTTTTTTTTTGGAATGAAAAAAACTCAGGACAAGTGGCAATTAAAGTGAAAACAACACAAAGGAACAGCTTTGTAAATAATTGGGCTTGTGTGTGCGAGTGGATCTAAAACATACAAAATGTAATAGCTAATTAATCTAGGCTTATGGTAATATGACATTTGCATAGAATTCTATCGAAACGAAAGGAATAAATTATGCCAGACGAAAGTCGGATATACAATGGAATATTGTAAAATTTTATACAAAACTTATATTAACACTTTAAGTAGTAGCTTTTGTTCATATTTGGCACATGAAAGACGTACATCCTACAAACAGATCTTCAATTCTAAGGAATTTTACAAGCAATTATTATTTGTTTTGTATTCTTTCTATACAACTAATAGGAAATTGTTTCGGCACCGTCTCTCTTAATTTCAAAGCATACATTGAATGGGGTTGCAGAGCTTTAAGCATTTGTCGGATGCAAATATTAGTCAAATAATTTTGATGTGAGTTGCCAGTTGCAGTCCATATTTATTGTCGGGTTGAGGCGTTGGGCAGCATCACCCATTATTATTTGACCAGGCTTTGTCTCCCTCTGTGTCTTTTTGACTATTGTCGCTGTTTATGATTACCAGTAGCAGTTGTTGTAGTAATTAAACGGATAATACAACCTTATGGAGAACGAATCGAATTATTGATCTATAAACGTTGTTATAATTAGGTCTAAATGTAAGTTTTAAAATGAAAAATGAAACTCGGCCGGTGAACTTAAACACAAGCACACGCATTCCCAAAACTACAACAACAAATACCAATGCATACCGCACACTCAGATTACTCTTACATATAGTAATTGGTAAAACTAAAGGTTTGCTCTGGCTCAATGTGTATGACGAACCTTAAATAGTTGTCGTCCATCATGTCCACATAAGCGGCCTGCATCTCGTCATCTGGCACGTAAAGATCGTAGACATAGCCTACATCAGAATCGGCTGGCTGTTGCTGATCTATGTTTGATTCCGCATCCCGTTGCAGCTCCACAGTGCCTGGAGCTCCAGTTTCTGTGGACTGCTGTGGTTGCTGCTGCTGCTGTTGGGATTCAATGTCCACAATTGTAATATGACCTTTGCCGGTTTGGGATTCTTGATTCTGGTTTAGGGCAGCCCCTTCTTCCGTGGGCTGATCTTCGAGAGTAGTGCGCAAGCAGTTTACCACCCGGAAGCGTTG
The DNA here is from genome assembly GCA_018150405.1 of Drosophila varians. Taxonomy (NCBI): domain Eukaryota; kingdom Metazoa; phylum Arthropoda; class Insecta; order Diptera; family Drosophilidae; genus Drosophila; species Drosophila varians. The sequence goes on from JAECWK010000125.1 coordinate 7,034,312, forward strand.
TTCCCGGGCACTTTGCTGTGCCTCCTGGCGTTGCCGATCCCGTCGCAGGGCACTGGCAATGGCTGCATCATTGGATCGCTGCTGTTGAACCAATTCCTTGGCGGCGGCTTTGTTTAACCTGGCCGCTGCAAATTGACGGGTGGCGCTATCGTCCTGAAAGAGGATAGATTAAGAGACTTTAAGAAAAGCCGAACAGGAACACCCAGGTACCTCTACTAGCCTCATAAATAGCCTATTTGAAGGCTCTTGAGTCTTTCCTCACCTGTTTTTCTAGCGTGCCGGCAAACTTGAGGACAGTAGTCAGTTCGTCTTTGTCTGAAACCGATGATGCCGCCCCTGACGACGCAGCGGAATCCCCTAAAGCATTTTCGTCGTTATGGAGTCGTCGCCGCTTTCCATTTAGTACAAAGGCCGTGTGTGGTTCCTCGTCGATGCGTCGCTTAATTCGCACCACCGCAGGCATGTTGGCTTTCCTCGATAATCGCTAAAAACAACTTTAAAACAAATTTGCTCAAAATAAGCGTGCTACGGCGGTTTTTATCTTTTTTAAGTGCTACCCTTCTGAAATTGACTCGAAATACTATTCCGATTACAAGTATCGAAGAACGGTCACTCTAAAACCTTTTTTCAATACTTTACCGTTTCGTGAACCGCTTCAAGTCGATATTTCTAGGAATAAGGACTTATATGTTTTATTTAAAATATAAATTTAGTTTAATTGAAATAAAGATAAGTTAACGATTTAGTTTTCATGTATGTTGTTACAAAAAAGCAGAAGACTAACAAGGATAAAATTTCCAAAAAGCTATTTTAATCCGTTATTGGAATCATGGCTGTAGGAAAACTTTAAGACTTCTAAGAGTGCAATCTGGTTTTCCCAGATTTGAATCAATTGTCAATAAATCAATTGCTTATTATCAGTAAGTTGTGTTATCAATACTGCGACTTTTTTCATTTTCTGCCTTTGCTCATTATTTTTGAATATTTTTCAGATCAGTCTTATTTAGCTAACTAAATATTAAAGATCACAACGTAGGAATACACACAGTTCTTACAATGCGCTTTTTATTTATATTTGTGGCTTTTTTATTTGTCAACAATTGTAGTTCTTCCTGTGATGTGAGTTTTATACAACTAAATTCTAAAATTTATCTTTAAATATAATTTTTTTATTGAACCAGGTTGATGGGTCGCCTTCTGAGTGCGCAGGATACTGCTTCAGAGCTGTGAAACCATGTTTATCATACCTGGACGTTCTCCAGAACCGGGTTAATGCCTACGAGTCGGCAGTACCAAGTGATATCCTGGCCAGAGTATCCCTCACAGACACAAAACTGGACATTCTGGGAAGGCAGATGGCAATTCTACAGGAAAAAGAGGAGGACTACCAGAGAAAGATTAACCAATTGGAGGACAAATTGACAAAGGGGGTGTCCAGTAGTTTTGGCGATTTTCAGAAGCTTGGTTCCAAATATTACTACATTGAAAAGGAGTCAAGGGAAACATGGCACGGAGCTCTACATAAATGCCATCAGATGGGTGGATTCTTGGCCAGCCTGCAAAGTCAGCAGGAGGTCGATGCTATTGGCGGAAAGCTAAGGGAATACTCAGGATACTGGATAGATGTCACTGACCAATTCAAGGAGGGGTTGTATGTGTCCATTAGTACCGGATCGACGGCTACTTTTCTTAAATGGGATGTGAACGAGCCAACCCAAAAGGGAGAGCAGTGCGTAGAGCTACACACCTTCAGAGAACCCCCAGTTATGAATGACAATACTTGCTCCAGTAAAAAGTACTTTATTTGCGAAATTTCCTCCAATGTCGATGTGTCATAATAAATAATATGTTTCTTAATAAAATATACTCAAGAAGGCAATACAATCGTCCTATTAGTTCAACTGCCAGCAATTTAGATTCCGAATATACAGAACTTATTCTAATGTCGAACCTGGGGAAATAATCTCAATCTAACCGATATTCTATTAATAATATATATTCTTATCAATTAATTGAAGATTGCCTAATCGGAGTCTTATTGAACACAAAGTGCATGAATATATTTTGCAAATCGTTTTAGAGTCAGTCTCATTTTGAAAATTGAATTATAAAGATCACAACTCATTAAAATGCGTTTAATATTTATTTGTTTAATTCTTATACACGCCAAAGTTTGTCTCTCTGATTGTGATGTAAGTTTTATTGAGTTTTATATACAACCTGGTTAGTAAGTCCTTTGAATTCACTTAGGTAGATGACACCCCGCCGGGCTGTTCAGGATTTTGCTATAAAGCTGTGAAAACATGCTTATCCTACCTGGATATTCTTCAAAATCGGTTGAACGCCCATGAGGCATCTGTTCCAAGCGATACGCTGGCCAGAGTGTCCCTTACAGACACTAGGGTGGAGGTTCTGGGCAGGCAAATGGCGATTCTGCAGGAGAAGGAGGAGGACTACCAAAGAAAGATAAATCAATTGGAGGACAGGTTGTCAAAGGGAGTGCCTAGAGGCTTCGGAGATTTTGAGAAACTCGGTCAAAAATACTATTATATCGAAAAGGAGTCAAGGGAGACGTGGCACGGTGCTCTCAAAAAGTGTCAGAGCCTGGGAGGATTCCTGACCAGCCCGCAAAGTCTCCAGGAGCTTGACGCTATTGGGCCAAAGCTAAGACAATACACAGGATACTGGATAGATGTAACTGATCAATTTAGTGAGGGGGTCTACTGGTCTTTTGGGACTGGAATGAGGGCTTTATTTTTAAAGTGGGAGGAAAACGAACCAAACCATAATGGAGAACAGTGTGTGGAGCTTCATACTTTCAGGGAAACTCCCTCCATGAACGATAACATGTGCTCAAAAAAGAAGTTATTCATTTGTGAATCTTCAGTGGAAGATTAACTATCCATACATTGTGAATAATGAAAATGTAAATAAAGTTCTAAAACCGGAAATTTAAATTCTTATCAAACATTTAGCTTGTCTTTAAAGCTTTAATACATGGGGCATAGTTTATTTAGAAATAAATTACTCAGTTTCTTCGGATGGAGTGTTACTTGATAAGAACTTGCATACAGTCTGGGCATCTTGGAAATTACTTTAAGATATATAATCATTGTTATCTCATATAAGGAGGCACAAAATGCTTTAAAAAACCTGAATCACATTTAGACTCTTCTCACTCGGATTGCCGGCAGGTTCGTTTAATGAAAAAAATGCGGGTTTGCATTCTTTTTTCGATTTTATTTTTGGTCCTTCGCACCTCGCTGTCGTCTCCTCCAATGGTAAGTAGAAAAAACTAAAGAGAACAATATCACAGAAAACTCCTATATTACTTAGGAAAAAGAATATACATCTCAGTGCGAAGCTGTTTGCTTCAAAGCCGTGAAACCTTTTCTGTCTTACCTCGATATTCTGCAACATAGGGTTGAGGTCTGTGGGGTGGCCGCTGCAGGCGATACCATAAGGCAAATAATAATATTAAATGGAACCTTGGAAGTTTTTGGCGACAAACTATCGATTTTGGAAGAAAAGGAGAAGGTCTTAGAGGCTAAAATATCAAGCTTGGAGCAGCTGATATCCTCGAATATACAAAATGAACCAAATAAGAGTAAAAAATATCAAAAACTTGGCTCCAAGTACTACTACATCGAAGAAGATCTCAGACAAACATGGCACGCTTCTCTAAACATTTGCCAAAAGATGGGTGGCCACCTGGTTAGTCTACAAAATCAGGAGGAAATTGAGGCTATCAGCGGCAAGTTGAAGGAATATTCGGGATACTGGATCGACGTGACCGATCAGTTCAACAATGGAGAGTATATTTCCATATCCACGGGTCAACAGGCCGTTTTTCTTAACTGGGCTAGCAATGAACCCTCCCATGGCAAGGAGCACTGCGTCGAGTTGCATACGTATGAAGGACCAGCTGTCATGAACGATAATCTGTGTTCCTCCAAAAAGTTTTTCATTTGCGAATCAACTGCTTTCGTTGAAGAAAAATAATGCAATATTAAAAATACCGATCATGTTTAATAAACTTTATACATTTTAATTTAAATAAATTTGTAAGAGCCTTAGAGGTCTTCCTCTTGCTGATAAGAGCGCGCCAAATTCAAAAACTTTCCACAAACTCTCACATCCTGTCCACCCCCAGAAACAGCTGAGCGAAGCTCACAACCCCCATGGGCAGAGAAAGTCCCCAAAAAGGAGAGCAGGGAAAGTCAGTACTTGCTCTTAGCCGGCGGTGTTCGGTCGTAAAAGCGGGTGGTTGCTACGCCCGTTGTCCTGATAGAAGTCTACCGTTAGCTTCGGTCGGAATTACGTAGAAGGATAAGAGTCCTTGGCTGTGTGGGTGACGGTGTTTTGTGTTTTTAATCAACGCACAAGTGCAATAATATTAAAGTGCGCCTTAGATTGAATTGAAGCCATTAAACAGCGGTGAATGTCGCCGCAGCATCACAAAATTGCTCATATATATGTGTGTATGATATCCTTTCGTCCTGTATTTGCCCGCGCTTTTTGCAATTTGCTCTCGCTATTTGTCAGCATTTATGTGCTGCAATTTTCGTCCTGCCACCGGAAGCAGAAAAGGCTCGAGAATGATTTAATGCCCGATTGCTATCAGCGAATGCCGCAATTATGTTTTAATTGGCGCTAAATGGTTTATTCACACACTCACACACACGCGCACCCCTAAAGGATTAGCAGCAGGATTCGAAATTTTGGAAAAGGTCGGTGGTCTGCTGTTTTTGTCAGACTTAATCCTGGCGCCGAAATATCAAACGTTATTGATATCGGTTAATTGGAGTTTTATTGGAAAAGCCCACAAAAAGAATATGCGATTTGGCTTTTATTTCGTTGGATTTATGTAGAATAAAATAAAGTTCATGTATTTATTGAATTAATTGGAACAGACAGCTTTTGATATAAATTTGAGTTTTTTTTTTCGTGCTTTATATTTGATATCGTTGCCCCTTAACTATTAAAGGTTCAAGTTTATTATTTTCCATTGTTTAAAGCTCTTCAGTAAAACCTTTTTGTTCTCTTTAAAAAATTCATAATTCTTTAAATGATAAAAAATGTTTTTATCAAATAAAATTCCCGAAAAACATTGAACCTAAAATTAAAAAAAAAAAAAAAAAACCAAAATGTGGGAAAATATTTGATTTCGCAGCGCACCTGTCTCTGTGTACTTGTGGCACTTTGTTCGTTCGTAGCGGAAACCGTAGTGCCTATAAAAATATTTACGAGTAAATATTACAGCCTCCGACCTGGACCCTTTGACCCGGGGACTATCCAAACATATGTCTGAGCTCCCCGGGCTGCCTGTTTTATTTATGTGGCGGGCGTCAGAAAATTTGCCAGCGCATGAATCATCCTCCAACATGCCACCTCGGAAAAGCCTCCGTGCCACTCCGCGCATGTAATATGAGCCTGCCCACGTGCATTGGGGGGCAGAAGGGAGAGATCCTGATGCGTTTGGCATAATAATGAAATAATAATGTCGCCTTTTGTTCGGCTAGAGGTGTCTCAATGTCTCTGGCAATAAATTAATGGGATCCGCACATAAAAACATAAAAAGCACCCTGCAGGTTGTATTTTCCTCAATTTTTGATTATGTGACACGCAGCTTCCTCATGTGACAGTACTTGCCACACCAGTCAGCCTAAGCTAAGGGAGTGAGCTGCCCCGGAAAGGGATGGGCGGGACCTTGGCGAAGGGGGAGGAATTCCTGCCACATTGTCAGCTGTTGCCGCATCTTGGCAAAAACTAAATTACCATAAAGATGCTCAAATGCTTGTCCTAAGACGCGGCATGATGAGGCAAAGGACCCCCTGATAAAATGCTAATCATGGCAACAATGTTGGCTTCCACTTGCCACTTACTACCATCCAAGTTTCTTACATTTTGTTGCTGATGTTCGGTGGTTTTTGTTTGTTCAGAAAAAAAGTTAAGAAAAAACTTGCCAAGAACTTTTGTACTTTCGCTTTAGTTTCCAAATTTTTTTCCTTGATCGGATAAAATAACTTTATTGCCAATTTCAAAAGTATCTAAACTTTCGACAGTCGTAATAAACATTCAACAACTTTTTGTCCTTCATAAATGTAAATAAATAAACAAGACAAAAATTGTCATGTTTACAAATCATTTTTTTTCAATAGATATTTGTTATCCTTTCAAAGAACACTTTCAATGGGTTCCATTGGATAAATAGTTAAAAAGTTGGAAAAATCCTCATATTTGGGTCTCATATTCCTTGAAATACATTAATAAAAATCCAATTAAAGGATTGGGAAAGTGTTTCGAAATCAAATCTTCTCGTTTTCAGTCTCCAAATTAAATTCTAAAAGAAAAGAGAGAAAAAAAGTGTAAAATCAGTTCGGTGTAAACCAGAATGGATCCAGATTTCCTGTCTTCCGCCCTTTTGTAAAACATTTTTGATTAGCTTCAAGTTCAGACAAGGCCAGCCCAGGGGATGGAGGGGTCCTGGACCTTCAGTACGGGAGTATGGGTGGGTAGGTGTTTTAATTTTTGTTTAAACTTGGGAAAAACACCTTCGGGCATCTGCTTGGGTCGAGTGTCTCTTTGTGGCTTTGACAGCTTTTGTTTCTGTGCGGGGTTTCGTCTGTTCGCTGCGAGGGAGCGACATCATCATCATCATCATCATATATCCTTGTTAATTTGACTAGGGGGTTGATTTTTTGGCCCAGGGATCCTGGCCCATAAATCATTATAATGCATTTTGTTTGGGACAAGTTGTAACGGTCAAGTGCTGTGGTCATTCCAATAACATATTCATCCTCTTCATTATGGGAATTAAATGGAAAGTGACTAATGGACGAGATTACTTTGAATTTTTCAGAGACAATGATGTGTATTATTTATTATTAAAGTGAGGATTCCCCAAAATCAATAAAATCTCCTTCTTTTTCATACATATGTACATAAACGTTGTTATTAAATATTTATTCACTTGGGAAATGGATTAAATTTGATAAAATGTTTCCCCAGGCTGAGCGGAGCCAAATATAGAAATAAAATTGCGAATTTTCACGTATCAAACATTTTTCATTTTCATTTGTGGGGAGTTGTGTGCTCAATTATTCATTAAAGTCGATGACTGTGCGCCGCCCTCGAAGGGGTGTGCCATTCGCCCCACAGGTCCACGGATTGGTATCGCTCCCTGGCCCAGCGCGCCAATTACAAGAGTAAATAGAAATCTGCTCCCACCCGAAAAAAGAGCCACCGATTGCCGGGCCAGGTCCATGGCTTTATGCCTTTGCTCCTGCTCGATAATACAGTCGTTGCACCCTTCGACACAAATCACATTAAATTTGCTCGTGCTCATTACGGACGAGCAGCTCGGCTTGACTGGTTGCCGGACGCACTTTCTACTACTTGCCACATGCCCCATACCACATACCACATAGCACTTGCCACTTTCCACTTTCACTTGGTCGCCCAGCCGGGGGCCAACCCCCTTGGTGCATCGACAGAATCCACCCCCGTCAATGCCGCCGCTCTAATATCATTTTGCAATTTGCACTTGGCAAATAAAGGAGTGAATGCTGTGGCAGATAAAAACGATTCTCTCCTTTGTTCTAGCCCCAGGCCGCAAATGTTTCCCAGCCATTGGAAAAGTTCGCAAAACCCATACTCAAACCCAAACACAAACGCAAACGCAGTTTGTAGCCGTTTACATTTCAATGGACAAAAGATTCTGCTCCTGCCAGGGATCCGGCTGGGGCAGCAGCCCTCCAATCCCCAAAAGCACGCATGCCACACATTGTTAAATAAATTATCGCCTACGTTATGGAAAGCCATTGATGAAATCGCTTCCATTGAGACTTATTCTTTAGATACCTCTCAAGGACTTGGGTACTGAAAGGTTTAGGCTCAAGAAAAGGATACATTTTAAAAAAGGGTTTTCTAAATAAATGAGTGTACAGTATTTTAATTTCAAGTTAAAGAGTAAAATACAATTTTCATAATTATATATTAACATCCTTAATGGGTATCCTTATAGTCGCTAAAGTTCAATGAGAACTTGACGCCCACAACATGGTCTGCTGGGGCTCCAGAGAATCCCCCTTTTGGCTGGACGAGTGGCGAGGAAGGGTGTTGCAACCGACCCTGTGGGTGTCCTGCGTTGCTTGTGGCCTGATTGACATGCCCCTCGCACACACATACAAGTGGATCCCAAGCCCAGCCACACACCCGTGGACACATCCCCAGTCACCCGATCCGTTTTGTGACAAACAGCTGATTGCGTGCTCATCCTGTCTGATGTCCTGCATGTTCGTCTCGGGCATGATTTATGTTTGCAATTGAATTTCTTGACTTTTTCTTTGGCAAAGCCAGGGGATCCGGAATACGGCTTCACACGTGGCCAGGGGAGTTGGCCAAAAGGAACGCAGCACAAATTAGCTCATTTTCCGGTACGCTTGGCTCACGTGCTCGTTAGCATCCTGCCAAAGGAGCTGGAGTTCAGTGACCTTTGCCCAGCTTCCTTGAGCTTCTTCGATTTGGCTTCGGGTGGGGCTATTGGGCAGCAGATGTTTGCATTTTGTACTCCTTGAACTCTGCAGTTCTTTAATCAATACACTGAAAGGAATAGGACAAGTTCAACTCCTTTTCATTAAGGATTTTAAACGTAATCGGATTGGATAGTTAGTCAATATATGATAGTTCTGGTCCCATGAATAAAAGCTCCTTTTGTCAGCAAAATGTAGTCTGTTTTTCTATTACATCTATAAAGTGTAGGTGTTTTTGGACAAAGTCATTGTGGCTGGAAGCCTGTCACGTACTCCTGCCAGCTGATTGCCTCAAATTGTTTTCGCCCATTTTTTCGAACACATTTGACAGCCGTTTAGCTGTGACAGGAGTTTGGGTAACTTGCAACCGAAATGGGGGAACTGTGGAGCATTCTTTTTCTTCATTTAATACCCAGCTAATATGAGTCAAAGTTCTCTGGCGAAATATTGCGAAAAAGTTCTTTAAGGACACCCCTCAAAGGCCCCAGCTCACGTTCTCGAATGAGTTTTGTTACATTTTGTGAATTTTTTTGGGTTGCCTAGGAGTTTATCTTCTTGTTGACAGCTGCCCAAAGGGAATTAGTTATCAAAAGACGCATAAATCCATTTCCATTTTACAGAATACATAGTCTGGGCTCTATGCCAACACGCTTCCCAGACTTGAATAAAATATGAGTCCAATTGAAATTGGAGTGCCATAAAAGTATTATTACATTTCACAGGATTAGCTTTAATTCGAGGTTGGTTTTTGCTTTTTTAGTTGAAGGAGAAGTAACGATCGTGACCTTTTTTCTTTGCTTATTCTAATAGGGCCGCAGGAGGACGTCCTTGCGTTTCTTGGGCGACTTTTATGGTCTGCTTGTTGATGCAAATAGCATGCCAAGTGTAATAAAATTATTTCCGGTATTCCTTTGGCTTTGGTTAAAGCCCCATCTATTCGAATTAGCTTTCCAAAAGCCTGCTTTCATTGGCACGCGATGAGGAAGAAGGGCTCTTGATTTACCTGCCCCGAGATAAGTTTTTCGTCTTTGTTTGGCTTTCTACGGTATTTTGATTTTTGGCCTCAACGCAAAACATGATAAACATAAATTGAACCGAAACTGGTGGCTCTGGCAGCTGTACAGGACTCTCGCCACAGGACACGGGTCTGGGGTGTGGGATCCGGGGTCTGGGGTCTGGGGTCAGGACACGTGTTCTGAGCACTCTGGCATGTAAAGCTATTCCACGGTTCCCCGATTCAACGAACACCCTTGTCCTGTGACGACCCCTGGTCCTGGTTCTAGTCTTGGTCCTGGTCCTGTTCCTGGTCCTGGTCCCTTGTTTCTGTATCGAGTGTGTTTGCATTTTAAAATCCACCCTCGAAAAATCGTTTGCCAACTTCAATTTCAACCGCTGTCATTTGAAGCGAATGGTCCTCCTCGTTTTATTCCCAAGAGCTGTGGGTAACAGTGGATAAAGGATACTTTTAAATATATTGAAGTTTTTAAATCATTTAATATATATTTTTATATAAAAAATGTGACAAAGTAATTGTTTGAAAGAATATATTTATTAGTTAATATCGGATTTAAAATTCATATCGATACTTATTCAATGGATATTAAAAATATTAAGAAGGGAATGTTGGCACGGCTTCTTGAGCCTTTTAAACTTTTTTTACAGTATAAATAAAAATAATTGAAACAATTTTTAAAGTAGAATTTATAATTAGGAAGACTTCCACTGTGCAAAGGATATCGGCCCTCATGGGAATTGGCAACGGTTGTGTTGTTGTAACCCCATTTGGCCTCCATTTTGCGCGCATTTTGATTTCGGATTTTCCTACTGCACATTCCAATGGACAGGGACCGGGATCAGGGCCAGGAGCTGGAGTGGTGAATGTGAAGTACTGTCCACTTGTCCACCTGGCCATGGATAACAGCCAAGCGGCCAGCTCTTGGGCCAGAACTTGTGCCGGGATCGGTTTATTTCGGTTTTGTAAATTTTTTTGTATACAACTTTCGTCTGCCGAGTGGAGAGTGTTTATAATTTTTTTTTCTTCCTGCGGCAGATTGTTGCTTTTCTTCCCCATTTTACTCCATCCAGGAACGGCGAAAAAATTCAATCAAAACACTACAAGCGTAAACAAGTGGGGTTACATTGGGCTCTCGCATCCTTGTGTATCCTTGTACACCAGCACTTCAATATAGAGCGCTTTCTTTTCTATCCCAATTTCCGTTTTTTTTTTCTTTTTTTTCAACCGAAAATGTAAGGAATATGAGCCTTGGGTTTTTGCACTTTTTAAAATTATGTTTGTTTTGATTGAACACCTGCTATAATATTTGAGGGATACTTTTTATAATTAAAAATTTTATGTATAAATATTTAACTCTCTTTCTCTTTAGGGAGGATGATTTTTTTTATGTATTATTGTTTTAAATATATTTAAAATTTTAAATAAACCTTAAAAGAGCAACACATCTTCGTTATATCCCTGATTAACAATCTCTTCACCTTTTCCTTTCTTGAATTAAAAATCGCAGATGGCTCTTGATGTTCCTGCCAAGTTTAAACTGCCGAGTTGGCAACCTTCCTTCTGTGGCGCCACACCCCCCAACATCCTGTATCATCTGCCCTTTTTTGTCGGTAAAGGAGCTTGAATCACCTAACAGCCGCGCTAAGTCCTGGCAGGATTAGGCTAAACGCCCGCTCCTTCCTGCCAAAGTATTTGCACGCGCTTCTGCGGCCTAAATGCGTGCTAAGCCAAAATTACTTGCCAGGAAAAAAAATGTGGAGGCAGCAAGACTAGGGTCCTTGTTATCTTTTGATTTCCTTCAATGTTGTTTGAATTTTCGAACCTTTTAAACTTTTACTCAAAAAGTAAATATTAGAGATTCGTAACTTTGTTTTAAAGAATCCATTTATTGGCTAAGAAAGACTTTGTTTTTGACGCTTTTAAAGCTATAAAATCCCTTCCGTATTAAGCCAAATATTTAGGAGGTATTCCAGCCTTTCTATACCTTTTCTTGGCTTTTATTGCGGATTGTTTCACTTCCTTTTTTGGGATAACAATAAATGTTTATTGGTGTTTCGACCGCATTTCGGGCTTACTTGTTTGTAAAAGTATTTTTCGATTCGCTTCCGTCTGCTTGCCGCATTCAGTTATTGATTTTTGTGTAAATTTTCGAATTCCTACGCTTCGGTTATTTTGGTTTTCTCTTTCGAATTTTTTTTGGCCATACTTGCGGCAATAACTGTGGCTGACAAATGATCTGAACTTTGTCTGAAAGTTTTTTCCTGGCGCCCGCTCAGCTCCGAAACTTTATTTAATTTAATTAAATTGCCTCAGAGCCAGCAGTAAACTTCATTAAGTTCTTGTTGGTTTTTCCTTTTGGCCAGGATCCGTTTGTCAAATTTTCCGTCTGCAACAGCCAGAGAGCCAAGTTAATGTCCCAGAACAACGGTAAAGGGTAATGGGCGGGGGGGAGGCATTGTAAGCCGAGTTGTGTAAATTGTCATAACTGTGGGGACTTTTTGCAATTAACATCAGCGTCTGGCACTTCCTCCCAACCTGTTGGCCCTTCTCCGGTTACATCTGTTGCCAGTTTCTGTTTCTTTATATAGTTTCAAGGACTATAGCTGTGCCTGTAAATGAAACAATCCCAACTAGGATGTGAACTTTGTAACTTGTTTAGGAAACAAATGTGGCCAAACAGATAATTTAGTTATTGTTCTGCTCCCATATTTAAGTCAAAAAGCTTTCCAAGTTGTGAAAAACTTGTGACACTTTAATGGGGTTTTATTTCCATATCATCCCCTATTTCGGGTAATTATGAGGACAATAAAAAGGAGTTTTAAAGTGTTACTCCTTTTGACACGTTTACCATTTCATCGTTGGCGATTTAAGGCCCTAATCCGATTAGTTTCACAAAATTGCATTGGAGTTTTAAGACCTTAATAGGATTATTTAAGAGTGTTACAAGCAGAAATTGTTTTCGATGGAGTGTTTAAATTTTGAACTATTTTTCTGATGTCTGAATGTATTTAAGGATACAAAATATTACTAGTTCCTATGGAAAGTGTGGCTTTTAATTGAAACTTTTGTAGTGCATTCTTTATAATATTCCTTTGCAACTTGGAGCCTCTTTAGGGCCTCGGTTGCCACAACTTGGGGCTCATTCAACCCGCTGTGGTGGTTGGTGGAGGGAGGACCTCCTTGCAACAACTCTTTTTCACTACTTTGTCATAATTTGCAACTGCTGCACTGCATCGTTGCCACACTACCTCGACCGCCCGTCGCCCGCACAAGTTGTTCTTATTAACTGCTCAGCCATTTTCAGTTTTGCAGAGGAGTTAATAGACCGTGAATAGAGAGAGGGGGTGTGGGGGTGGAAGGGAGGAAGGTCCTAGAATAGGGACGCCGTCAGTGGCAACTTGACTATGCAGTTGCATATCCCTGTTGTCGGGGCCATGTCCTGGCCTGTTGTCCTTTGACTATGTCGCTGCATAATTTATGACTGCTTACTGGCTGGCTGGCACTCAAGCTGTTTTTTGTTGGCCAGCACAGGACGATACGGTGCAATACAGACTTTAGCAGGACCTCAAAGGCTCCGGCCTTAAATCAGCTGCGAATCGATTGATATATGGCCAGGACATTTGCACAAGTCCGAGTGCTTTAAGCGCCCTGAGGCATTTTATCAACTAACTCAATTATTGAACAATTTAATTTGGCTGCACTGCTTGACGTTGAGGGTCCTGGGACTTCCTGTTGCTCCTGGCCATGGCAGTGCTTCGAGATTAACGTGTCCTCAAAACATTTGTGCACCTACCCACCCCCTCGCAGGATGTGTGTATACATTTCTATCCCATAAGCAGCTAATAAATTTCAGTCTTGCAGCATATGGACCGGAATTTCGGTTCCGTTCGGTTCCCAAACGCGATGTCCTGGCCAGGACGACCCCCGCCGAGGGCCAAATATTGATGTTGTTCTTGGCAATGTTGTTGTTTTAGTGCGTAATTAGTGAAATGAGTGGAACCACCAACCCACACCACAATTTATGATCCGGGCCCGGATCGTTTTCTCTGGGCAGCCAATAAAATGCATCATTCATTTTAAAGCTTTCTGAAAGTTAGAGATGAAATATTAAAGAAGGGAACCTCTTTAAATGTAGCTTCATTTAATCTTTAAGCTTAATCTCCATTGAAATGAAAAACTCTGCTGTAACATCCTTTCGCAACAAGTTTTGCAGCTCTTTTCAAAGCAAACTCTGCATTAACTTTATAGTACTTTATGGTACCATTTCTTATAGCTTGTATTGGTTGTAAAATTGCCTTTCTATCCATTAAACTTAATAGGCAGTTTAAAATTACAGCTGTTGCTCGACCTCCTAAATATCCTTTGGCCTTAATTTTGTGCTTCAACATTTATGACAGCGACAAAAGTCAAGTAGCCACGGAAAAGGAATGGAAAAGGATATATATTTAATCGAAACGCAGTCTAATTAGTTGTTTGAAGCGACTAAACCCTAATGATGAATACTTACCCTGCACACAAGGGAATGACATTTTAGCAAAAAAGGATATGCCGGTGGTGGGAGGATTGTGTACAGCTTAGCGAAAAGTTTGTTCTTGACAAACTTTGGATATTTATCTGCACATAGATTGCAGAATCGGTTGGCAGATACATTTTAAAATATCTAATCACATTCGGGGAAGGTACAAGATGGATAGCCGGTATAAATAGTCGGGATATCCTTTGGCTTCCAGAAATCAATACTCCCCTTACGATTCAGCCGCCATAACTGCTCCTAATTGTATGAATCCAACTGTATTCGAACGTCTTCGAAACGTACATATTTGCGTGTGCGTGCGTATTTGTTTCTGCCAGTGCCTTTGGGCCGTGGCTCGGTTCTTTGTGCGATTTGGGCTTATAAATTTAGTCAGAGCACGTAGCGTAAACTTGGCAATAAATCCGTAAGACCAACCGTCCATGCCGCTGCCGCACCCCTCCGAAACAGACTCCTTCCCCTTGACTTACACGCATCCCGCTGTGGAACACGTGGCGTATTAACAATATCGACATGAGTAAACAAATGCCCAAGGGGGATCAGGGGAGGATTGCTGAAAGTAATTTACACTTTTCCAACTTTATAAACTTTGCTTTCGTCCTTGCAGGTCCTTGCAGGAGAGGAAAGCAACTGTGGAACTCTGGCGAAAATAAAACATGGACCGGGAAAAAAAGTGGAACGACAACAGAAATTAACACAAATGCCTCATAAACCGAGCTATCTTGATGAACAGGAAAGGCAATGCAAACGGGAACCGGAAGTGCGGAAAACGGCGGGAGACACGTGTTAACTAGCCTTATCCTTAGTCATTATCAGTGAACTGAATGCAAACATGCCGAACCTCCATCACGTCGACTACAATCGAAAGTATTCCGCCACGGAAACGATTCAGGTGAGTTCTCCTTTTCATCCTTCGATGTTACTTCAAGCATTTAAGTCGAATCGCCTGCCAATAGGCATTAAAAAATGCTACTTGAGTGCGATAATTAAAAATAAAACGAGCAATTTACGAACCGAGATCCTGGCACGCGACCCAAGTGGTGGGCGTTACCGTTTGTATCTATCCCGGCGATTTTTCACACCCAGGACCATCGGGGTCAGGGGGTCAGGGTCCAAGTCCAATTGGAGACTTTGCCCCCGACTTCCTCCGCCGCCTTGATGGATGTGCTTCGTCGTTTGCTTGTTTGAACAGAGAGCTCAACAAATTAATTGAAGAGTTTTCGTGTTATTTTTTGTTCAAGAGGAAAAAAGGAAGTTGGAGCCACCCCCAGGACACGCCTACTGTCCCGCTAATTGCTGTCATAAATTTTGAACTCAACTCGCTGGGAAGCGTTCCTTTAACCAAATTGTAGTACCCTCTAGTCCTGGGAAACGAGATAAATGGGGTAGATGGACTATTCTAAAAGGATTGTGGAATGGATATTGGAGTAGAAGATTCTTCTTAAAGGAATTTTTATGTTGTAGTAGATTCTGGTGACTGACTGGGGTGTTGTACAGAAATGTACAGAAATGAATGGCGATATAAGTTAGTTTTTAAAAAAGGATTTTCAAGGATTGGCTAATGTTTAATAGGATTTCCAATATGAGTTTCTATTATAAAAGTTTCAAAAATGTAATTAAATTTCCCAAGAGCATCCTTAATTCGGATTGGCGATATCCCGCCGTAATTTGTTTTGGCTTGAATGTTGTCTCAGCTTTGGCTGTTCCCGTGTCCACTTTCCACTTTTCCCCCCAAAAAGGAAAAGCGCTCAAAAAACACCGCCGGGAAACTCTGTCCTGGCTGCTGTTGCTTTTTATTCCTCGGTGGCTTTTGTTTTGTTTTAGCTTTATACGTGGCTTCCGGATTCCCTTACTTGCCCCGCCAAAGCACAGATAGTCCTGGGAAAGGAGGTGGTGGGACTTCGTCTCTGAAACTTGATTAAGTAGTTTCCGCGTGTTTTTATTTGCACAATAAAAGCATAACGTTGCCGTTCACGTATCCTCCCCGATGTTGCAGCTCCAGCATTAAAGCCAAGTCCTGCAAAAAGCGCCAGAGCAAAGTGTGTGAAGTGGCTTTTTCGCAGTGTGTGAACCGGAATCCTCCGACCCAATCTCCGACTGCCATGCCAGACATTCTGGCTGTTGCTATTTAAGCCGCTATTTTTATGGCTTTCGCGTTGGAATGATAACGTTATGACTCCATTGTGACAAGTCGCGAACGTGGCTTAGTTAAAATGTCTGGCCCAGCTTGCAAGGACTTTATCCTGGCGCTTCATTCACAATATGAAGAGATCTGAATGCGGGGATTTATTATTTCATCTGGCCCAGTTTTTGATAAAGAATTTTCATTAAATTGAATTATATATTTATAGACTTTTTAATGCCAGATTATTTGTGGAACCCAGATAATTCCTATTATTGCAAAATGTCCTTAAAAATCATTTTCAATCTTAAATGGTGGAGCCCTTTTATAGCTTCAACTTCTAGCCAATATAGCCTAATGGCCAAGTATCTATTCGCGTTTGAGATGATGTTGCAAATAGCCACCATATGCCGCGCTATATACCCGCAGACGCCGCGGCCCATTAAAAATGATTACAGAAATGCCTTCGCAGGACGAACACTCCCGCCCGCAAAAGTAATTTCACTTTTCGCCGCATATGCTGCCCGTTTGGCACGCCGACGTTTTGCTCATTTTTTCTGTTTTTGGCAAAACAAACAACATAAATATGGATTTCTCATTAAAATGCCAAAGTTATGCCGGCACGTAGCGTCCTCCGAGTCCTGCGAGAGTCCTGTGAAAGCCGGTCATGCGCCTTGACTTTGTTTTCCTTTCAGCAATGTCAATGTCGCTCTCCGTCGAGACTCTCTTTGGCATTGGGGCTTTGGCTTTCTCTCTTCTTTCGCTTTTTGTTTTCGGCCAAGTCACGTGCTGTCATTGAAGGAATTTCACTGCCGGCTGGGCCGTAAATGGCGGCGGACGGGGGAGTGGGAGGCGGCAGCAGGATAGGACGCTTCTCTTAACACTCAGCCAGGACAATGTGACGCATTCGTCATGAAACGGATTTCCGGTATTGTCGTCGCTGTCTCTAGTCCCCTCTGGTCCCCGATCCCAGGACCTTTACCCAACGCTCTTGACTTTCCCTTTGGAAAGCTTGTTCAATTTTTTATGACAAAGCCGGGGAGAAGCTAAAAGAAGCCAGAGAAAAGGACGAAAAAAATAAAGTTTGCCGTGCCTGGCCGCAAAAGTGGCTATTTAGCATTTTAGAGTAGGCGAACATGACCTCAAGGAACCTTGCGCCCCCTCGGAGTTCTCGGAGTCCTTGGAGTCCAGGGGCCTCTGAATTTTTCATTAATTGCTTTTCGAATGGGGGCGCAAAAAGCGAGAACAAATAGAAATTTTAATGAGCAAAATTCGACAATGAATGGGCTAATGATGATAGCTTTAAAGGGGGTTAAAATTGAGGGTTTAACTGGGAACGAAAATGATTTAATTATTTCAAAGAATGCTAAATAAATAAACCGGTAGGGCAGGCAATGCATCAAATTGCAACCCCTGTGTTGCAACATAGCAGATCCTTTTAGGGTTTATCCCTCAGGTAGGTTTTACCTGAAAGTATGTTCTATCATTTTTTTGCATCTAACAATTATAATTCCTAAAATGTTCTAGCTACCAATGACAGTAATAGTCAGGGGTTTGGTAGGGAAGGTTATCTTTGCGCAGCGGCAATATCGTAACCAATGAAGTCCTACTGAGGTGCGATTATTGCTAGTTGAAAACTTTAACCAATACCCCGCCATGGGGACGTGAAATACCGTCCACTACGGCAATTTTTGGGAGCCCGAGAGGGCCAATTAATAATAAATTCCAAATATTACAGCTCATCAAAGTGTGTTTATGGTATGGCCATTATTAAGTCGCAATTTTGATGAGTCATAAGCGTTTAATGAGTCCATAACTAAGATACTTTGGGCGGCATTAGGTAGTCCTTTAAAAGGAGGTTTAGCCAAACAACAAACACAAATGGCAAATCATCGTGTAAAACTATTTTGCCTCCTCAGCCCATTAATTTGGCCAAAGCCAGCCGAGGGCCAGGAGGAAAAAGGGTTCATGGGCATTAGACAAATTAAACTTAATGTTAACTTCCATTTAGCCTACTCGAGCAACATCGAAAACTCTCTGGTTGAATTACAATAACCGCTCTGTGAATACAAATGTCGGTTATGGGTGGGAATTCCCCAAAAACCAAACCAAACCCTAACCGTCCTGACCGAAAATTACTGCCGCAATTTATGTTTATGTGACTCGAAACTTTTTTGCCGGGAAAGATTCCAGGCTCTATTTTTTTATAGTTAAAGTTCGACAGGGGAAGTGTGTGGGAGTCTGAGACCTTTAACTTGTATGTAAATTTACTGCTTGTTAGTTTTCAGCTTTGGAAAACTTCAATCGAGCCTTTTTTCTGCCAGGAAGCTAATTCAGGGAGCCACAAAAAAAAAAGGTAATTCCCCGAGTTGAGATTTCTTGAAGCGGAACGTTGGTCAAAAACTCTGGAGACTGTCAGCTGGCTCGTTTGCCTTTTTATGAACTAAGCAAATGTAATTCCGAAGCCGACCCCTGACCCCAAACATATTTCATTTTTTACGCTTAGCCTACTTTTTGTCAATGCCGGGCATGTAGCACTGATTTGGACGACGGATTTTGGGCCCTTTTCTTTTTGGTCTTTTGCCAATTTATGCGTTATTTATGCAAAACAATCCCGCATTGATGAAGATGCCTTCGAATAGGGCCAAGCGAGGAGGACAAAGTCCTGCGAGAGCCTAGATAAAATAATTCAATTAAAATTTATTGGCAAAGGAAAAGAAGGTGTTGCAAAATGCTTTGGAATCTGTTCCTTGAGACTTTAATCGAAATGGACTTGTGGGCCTTTAATGAAATAAAAGGAACCCAGGACTTTCCAATATTTCTTACAGGAAGAATATGCTTAAGGGTATAAGGTTTATTTGTATATTTATTTATTATTGGCCTCACAAGACTGCGAGGCCCTAACGAAAAATTGAGTTTAGACTCATTAGTGTGTCCCTCTCCACGGAAATCTTTAGTAAAAGGCGAAAGATTTATTCGACAGCTGAAGAGAAACCAGAGTGACTAAACCCACCAAAGTCTACCCATATAGGGTAGATGATAACTATAACTAGTTGGGAATTGTATTAAAACCCTAAAATGGGTACATACAAACCCTAAAGTGGGCTGGAAAAAGGTTGCCTACTGCGCCTTTTTTTTTACCTGGGTTTCCTTTCAAACCGGAAAATGCATAGGGGATGTTTAGCAAGGATTCTATTAAGATCCTCCCTGACATTCATCAGCCTAAAATCAAACCGATAGAAATAACAGCTACTCAGTAACTTCAAGCAATCAGTTCAAGTGTTAAAAGTTCCACCTACATCGCGGTTTGGCCCCATATTTCGTCCTATCTGATTGATAAATTTTCCACTCTATTTGAGTCCTCCCAGTCATTGAGTTGTCAAAAGCCTCTGTATTTGGCCACTCCTAAGGTCTGGCATTGTGGGGCAATTTTTGTAAAACATGCAAATTCAATGACATCAGACGGATGTCCTGGCAGGAGCAGCAAAAAAGCAACTGCTGACATTGCAAGAGAATCCTTGCTCTGGATTTCGATTCAAATGGGCGGCAACGATTTGCTTTCTAGTTCTGCCAAATTGTTTTGGGTTGCCTGTTGGCTCCATTGTCAAGTCGTTTGGAAAATTGAAATGATTAATTGTTTGTTGGCACTTGTCGTTGGGTGTCTGGCTTAACTGAATTGATTGCCTTGTGCCCCACAAGCTCAAAGTTGGAAAATCAAAATACGTTTCATTGACAGCCGTGAATTTGATGTCGTTCGGTGCCTTTCTTGAGCGACAAGTATTTGTCAGAATTATCAAAGCGGATTGATACTAAAATCTTTTTGGACTTGCATCAAATCCATCACTGAAGTCCCTTAATTTTTTATTTGACTTCGGGTATTTCAGGTTCAAAGATTCTTAATGCACAAATATTTTAAAGTTTTTGAAGCATATAAGAGAAAAAATCTCCTTAACTAAAAGAAAAGGCTGGCACTCAAATATTAAAAGAGTTTTTAAAAATGAGAAAATATGAATATCTTACCTTACCGAGACCTTATTTTCAAAAAATTATGAACATAAAATACTTAAGCATTTATTTTTGTTTTTATAAGGTAAACCATTTAAATGTTTTTCCTTTTATTTATTTACAAGCTCAGCTTTTCTTATTTAAAAAACTGTGGTTTGTGGCTTAGATATTTAGTGGTATGTCCTTTGGCTTTGGAACCGGAAAAAGGACATTTAACATTATTTTACTTCTGTATCACCTGCCAACAAATAGGGATTTTTATTCACAAGGACTTATGCCTTATTAAAATTGGGATATTTTCTACATCAAGGACATAGGGAAATTTAATCCTAGGTTTGAAACTCGAAAAAAGGACATTCGTGGCAATGTAAAATGTATCTAAGACTTGTCCTTGTTATTATTTTTTTTATTCGTATGCGAACTAGCTCAAAATAACGCACACGTGTTCAGTAAATGGAATTTGAGTCAAAATTTTGGAAAACCATCTCCGATTTGAAGAGAATTCATCGTTTGCCACAAAATTAAGTATACGCCACGTTGACCAAAGAAGTGGTAGCACTCCATGTTGGGAATATTAAGTATTTTGAAGCATTTTTAAAGAACTTGCAATATAATACTTTTAATATAATACTTTGAATATTTAAAAAAATGACAAAAGGTCTCGTCCCGGGGAATATAATGTGAGTTTAAGTTGAAACCCTTTTGAACAAAAAAAAATAGTCGTAAATAGAAAGTTTTGGCTTTTACCTTGTTTTATCTGTGTCCATTTTCAATGTCTTTCATCGTTTCCGGATTTCCACTTTTTTAAGCAAGTCTTTTCATTCCAAAAGCTTTCTATCTACGCTTTGCATAAATTTTCACTTTGTTTTTATCAAAGTCTGCCCTTAATTCTTCTTCCCCGCTTTTTTTTTTGTTGAGTCGCCTTTGCTTTTGTTTTGCCTATGTGCCCGAGATTTTTCTATTGAGATAATATTTTGTTGTCGCTGTTGCCTTGTTTTTTAATCCTTTACCCAATGACTGCGAAAACGGCGGGTCCTTCTTTTTTTTCCTGAGTACGATGTCCTGCGTCCTGGTTGACTGCATGCACGCGACGCGACGCGTCGCGACTCTACTCGACTCGACGGACATTTTATAGTTATTGCTCCCAAAATTCCCTAGATGGTTTCAGCCATTTTCTATGCCATTTGGGTTTTATTTTGTTTTGAGTGAATGTGCAGGTCCGTACCATGAAAATTACAGCTCTATTGTTTTATAGCCGCAGCGGGGAGTTATCAATGCATAGAAATATAGACACACGATAAACAAGTTACGACGAGGCTATAGGACTGAGAAAATTGTTATTTACATGGCCTTTCTTGGTATATTGCAGGCTCTATAATTGTATACAGTGTCAGTCTGGTCAGAAAATAAAAGGATTACTTTTCAATTTTTCAAAATGAATTATGACAAAGTTCCAAAACTATGGATGGGTGGCTTTACTAACTCCAGAGTCTTTAATGATTGTAACGCTTCTAAAATACTTTAATGAATTCGTATTTAAAATAAAATAATGTTTATAATTTTTGCATTATAATTTATACATTTTCAAATTGAGCGTTCGATGAAAGATATATTTTAAATTAATAAAGTTTTTCCTTTTCCTCTTCATCTTTAAGTCCATATTAATTATTTACATGGAGAAGAAAGAAATCCTTCGAGTATTTAAATTTTTAATCATGCGTTGATGTGTTCAATAATCAAAAACTGTGTTTCCTTGATTGCTCCCAGAATGTCCTTTATTTGAGTAAATTTCCCTTGGTCCTGACAAATATCCTCTCCCCTTACAAGTGATGACGTCACGAACCAACCTGTTAAACCTGCCCCATTCAGTAAGAAACAGTAGAAGGACCTAGTCCTAGGATAAACAAATTCCAAGCATGCAAAGGAGCAGGCTTCCAAGAAAGGGGAAAAGTCCTTCAACCCTCGGCCTGGTGGTGCATTGAACCGAAGCCGGCAGGCGGAAATTATCGAAGGCTAAGGTCAAATGCATTCGGCGGGGGAGGATATGCCGGCAACGGCTTCCAGTGAGCGACCAAAAGTCCTTGGGAAATTCCCTCGTCCTTTTTGGCCGCTGTTGCTGCTGTTTTGGCTTTTGGCAGTCAGTGCTTATTTGACGGTGGTGGCGCGCACTTCGTTACCGCGTCGGCCAGGATAATTTCTCGGCTTCGTATTCGTTTTTTACGTCATTTCGTGAGTGTTTCGCGGGTCCTGGCCAAAAGAAACTCGGCATTCTTTACCAACTGTGGATTATCATAAAGAATGTTATCATTTTTCTGATCGCCAGAGACTTGCCGAAAAGTGATTTTGTTGAAAAATATTCATATCCCTATGTACATGTGTGAAATTGCCAGCAAATTTGATATGCAAAGAGTGCAAGGAGTTCGCGACATGAGCCACACTTTATGCATAGGAAATTAACTCCACACAGCCCCTCCTCAATTCAGGCCACAACTTAACCCTCTCCAACGCAAAACATGTGAAAAAGAAATGCCAAATGCAAAATGCGAATAGCGAAAAGCGAAAAAATCATAAATGCCAGGACACATTCACAAGGATAAACACGAGTCAAAATAATCATAACCGCCGCCACACAGGACATTGTCTATGAATGTCGGTTTGCCGTTTTGCCACCGCCGTGACTTCCGTTTCCTGTTTTAATGTTTACTTTATGCCAGGACGAAAACACATTTCCCTCTGTCCTCCGCCTCACACACACACACACACGCACACACACACATATGCATTGGATTTTTTAGCTAATGTACTGGCATTTTAGGCGCCAAGATATAATAGATAATAAAACGTAATGTCGTCCTTTTGGCTTAGTACCCGGAGCGGGAATGCCCCGTTTTAAGGAAGTACTGCTGTAGGCCGTTCAGTGCGTGTCCTGGCTCGATTATTGCGCTTGTGTGCGTAATAAAAATCATTCGAAGAAAATCTCTTGTACGCCCCCAAAAAAAATGTATCAAGAAACAACAAGCCATTGTCATGCCTTAAATTGGATTGGATGATGTGCCATAATGAGGATCTGGTAGGGCGTTGCAGTGGGCGTGAGATTCGAGGCGAAAGGATATGCCTGCCAAGTATATTAATTTGTACGATGTAGGAATGGGCTTAGTCCTATAGAAAGGCTATAGAAAAGGGGCAAAGCCTTAAGTAAAATTCTAGGTTTAAGGTTTTTATAAGTTTATTTTCATACAATTTTTACGTATTTAAACATGTTTATGTTTGCCGGTTAAATCACCATTTATTTATGCTCTGCATTTATCATTCCACTATTTAATTATGCAAACCAAAATCGAATTCAATCGTTGATTAGTTAATTGAATGCATTACACTAGGCTTTAGAGCTTCCGAGGCCCATGAGTGTCTGCTGGTTGTGATTGGAAATTACATATCATAAATATCGAATGTGTGTTTAATGCTCTTTGATTTATAGAGCTTCGTGTTTATTTAAAACTTTGCACATTTAGTCTGTTGTCGATAATAAAAGGCCCCTTCTTCTATATCCCAGAAATGTTTTCCGCTCCAATTCACATGATCCTTTCTGTTATCTGACGGAATTTATTTATTCGCGTGTGTTTGTCTTACTTATTATGCGGCAAATGTTGTGTGGTTGCCGTCAGAAGAAGTGAACACAGGAGCAAAACGTGTTTGTCTAATTTTCTGGGAGGCAAACTTTCCATGGACGTGCTGAGCAGCTCACAATCTTCTTAAAGTTTATACGAAAAATACCTAAATCCAGAATCCTAAACAATTGTTGAAACGGATTTAAAGGATTTAAAAAGGGGGGCTTTGGAATACACATATTTTATCTTTTCTGCAAGTATTTGGAAATCTTTAATTGACATTTCTTTAGTTTTGATTTCTGATCCTTGAACATAGACCTAAGTAAATAGGAAAAGATTTTGCATTTGACACACTTTAACGAAGATCTGCAAATAATTTGAATAATCCCCCACTATAAAGCTTACTAAGCTTATGAATCGCACTGTCCCCTCAAAAGAAACACAAACAAGTACAATTCAATATTACACTCGTAACAATTAAAGGCCTCATCCTCCCATCGTATGGGGCCGCCATACCAACTCCTGCCCCCCGGGATGTGCGCTGTGTCCCACTGTTCCTGATACTCCTCTCACTTCCGGCGTAACCGGAAGTACTCAAGCAAGCATGTAGAGGAAAAAAGGACCAAACAAATCCAAAATAAACAAAAATGTTGCCAACAAAAAGAGAGCAAGGAGCAAAAGGACCCAAAAAAAAAAGAAAAACAAGCTGTGTGTGAAAAAGAAATGCTTACGGAGCGGAAATTAAGACCCACTCCAGTGAAACGTGCCACGCCCCCCAAAACAAAGCTGCCAAAAGTTCGTAAACAAACACATGTCTCGACTGTCTACTCGCCCCCGCCAGTCTCGCAGCCTCCAATGGCCTCCCATGGCCTCCACTGTGTGTAAACAATCCCAAACATATCACATTTTAATCCGATGTAGTGGAAAATTGCGCCATGCGAACGGCAGAAGGGAAAATTGTTTTGCTCGCACTGTGAAATCCCAAGAATTGATTGTACGCAATTTTTCGTCCTTAGCGGATTAGTGAGGACACGTAATAAGTTGCGAGGAGAATGTCTTCTCCGCTTACGTAATTAAAAACACGCCGGATGGAAAGTTCAATGGGAGTTTGTTGTTATATCCTTGTTAGCAGCTTTCAAGCTTTCAAGCCATTTATGTTAATGGCTTTCGTGCACCTGGCAAATCCTTACAAATGCCCTCGTCCCTGCCGGCTCTCCTTATTCTCCTATTCTCAAATTGAATAGTCCTCGTCCCCATGGTCCGTGCGGTGCTAATTTATGAGCTTGAGGCGTGACCATATGGTTGCACATCCGTCCGAAAGGACACTTCCCTCTGCCCGTCCCGACTATTTGACTGAATTTATGAAGTTGGAAATATGCTTTTGGTGTCCAGGACGACAATGAGTTGGAAAATTGTCGAGAAGTCCCGGAGACCAGAGGTAAATTCTAACTAAGTGTAAGCTCTATGCGAGTTGGCTCATTAATATGCAAAGTCATTTGGTTTGTTGGCCAGAAAGGCCATTTGTTAATGAAGAAACAATTTCTCAAAGCTAAAAGGTCCTTTTACTTTCGAATTCGTTTTGGAAAGCAAAAGTATTTCACACTCTGCGATCCTTGATTATTATTCATATATATTCTCCACCTAATTTCGATTGTTAATATGTTTTTAATAAATATTTATACTTCATGCTTGGCTTTCCTCTTCGGTTTCATTAAAATTTCCAATTTCTCCGCCTAGAGCATTTTTGTGGAGAATCGTTTTTATTTTGCTAAGATTGTTTTTTTTTTTCTTATGGCGTCTCCCTTCGTCCTTCCCATAAATTGTCCATTGCTGTCATACTTTTAGGCATTTAATAAATTTTATGACTCAGTCGCAGGATGAGAGGCATGGAGGTTTGTTTTAAGGTTGCTCTGCTTTCTTTTTTAATAACATTCGACGTCGTCCCCGCTGCTTTTTCGCATTTTCCTCATCTTGTTCGCCGTTGTCCGCCTGGGGATATCCTGCCCCAGCCCAGCTCCTTCGCCTACTGTCTCCCGTCTCAGGACTCGCGCTCTTGGGTTTTCTCCCCCATAGTTACGGTTCTTCGAATTGCAAATATGGGTATTTATGCCGCACAGCCCCCGCCCCCGCCCCAGCCCCCATCCCCATCTTTTCCCCCGAAGATGCAACAATCTTTTATATGAGTTTATTATGTATGCTTTCACTTGAAACACACAATTTCCTCAAGCAATTTCCGTTTTCCCCGCTTGATGGCTCTTATTAAATTCTGCAACTTCCTCCTTCCTCCCATAGTGCCACGCCCCTTCGGTCCTCCTCATTATCCGCCCCCACGAGCCACACAGTGGGCTCGTTAAGTAACGAAAATATGATGACTGCTTGCAAATTGCGCTTTAATTGAATTGCACATAGATTCCACTTTCTTTATTCTTTTCCATTTTGTTCGTCCGCAGTTTTGGGGAAAAGTTGTGTGGCTTTGCCACGCCTACCACGCCCCCGCAACTTGCGGCATAACTCAAAAGTCCTTAGAAGTGTTTCAAACTGTCGTATGCATTGTAGTTGTCTCTTTCCCAACAAATTCTTTTTGTTGTTCATTGCCACTTTATGGTAGAGCCTGGTAGGGAGTGGGAGTCCTGGCAAGGAGTGTGAATTTTTTCGGGTAATGGAATGCTTTTGTTAGAGTTAATTATATTTGGAGTATACTTGCTTTATGAAAGAACTTTTCGCGTAAGGAAATATTCAATGAAAGAGGTGGGATTCATGTTTGATTTTTTATAAACTGATTATAGGAAGAGTATCCTCCAATTCTTAAACAATTTAAAATAGCTTTTATTTTATTATTCCTTTAAAGAGCATTGACAAGTTCTTATAAAACTTTTATTTTTCCAAGATTTCTGAATCTCTGTGTAATATGCTTTTTT
Source organism: Drosophila varians (assembly GCA_018150405.1). Taxonomy (NCBI): domain Eukaryota; kingdom Metazoa; phylum Arthropoda; class Insecta; order Diptera; family Drosophilidae; genus Drosophila; species Drosophila varians. Next base: position 7,061,045 of record JAECWK010000125.1, read on the forward strand.
GTTTGAATAACATTTGAGGTTTGGTAGGAATAAAAGCTGCTGAAAGAGAGAAAGAAAGCCGTGGACTTTTCTAAGTGGGTTTGTGTGGGAAGTGAATCGAGAAAAGTGGGGAAAAAGGGGCCGAAGGGGGCTTGGATGTGGGGGTGGTCAACTTACCAGCAAATCAAAAGCATTTCTAACCAAGTTGGCAGTGAAGTTTGCACAGCGTGTTGAGCGCAGAAAGCGCCACGAAGGGGGCCGAGATTGAGTGCAAATAAAATGATGTCATGAAGTGGGTGGTTGGGCCGGTTTTTCCTAAAGGTTTTCCTTTTTTCCAGGGAGTGAGGAGAAGGAGGAGGGTTTGGGGCTAAAAGCGCCGCAATGCATGCTCCACTTTATTTCAGCTATCAACTCGTAAAGTTTGCGGCTTCATAGCCGCCAGAAAAACGCAGGGCGTCCTTGTGGGTGGCGACTCCTAAATTTTTGGTTTTTTTCTTCCTTTCTCTAAACTGAGCTGGAAGAGACCACAGCAGCCAGGCAGAGCAGCCATCAGAGCTGCAATTACAAGTTGGCAACTGAGTTGGGTGACTGTGTGGCACAACTCAATGCACAAATCTTGACAAGTATTTTGTCAACTTTGACTGCCGGCGCAGCAGAGACCAGAATCAGATGAAGTGGCACAAACTTCAACCTCAAAGCAAAAGTGTTGAACTTTAAGTCCTGCTCCTTGCTGTCTTACGTCTTACTCCTTGATATTTTCTTCTATTTTCCGCTCCTTACTTCCTGTGCGGGAAGTCATAGAAACCGAAAGTGCCAGGGATTAGGTGATGTTTGACGAAGTGCATTGACTTACTGCGGCTTTGAGATGATGGCTTAAAGGCTCAGGAGGAAAATAACTTTTGTTTTATTTGTGATTTTATAAGTCGGGATTAAAATATAAGCAGGTGGTGAAAATTGTAGTTCATAATCTTATTTTTTCTTTTCTTATTCCTTCAATTTTTTCAATCTTTTAGAGAAATTGAAGGACGAAATTGAATAGTTTGAGTTATTGGATATTTTTTGGAAGAAAGGACATATTCCATATAGGATGCCTTCTATAAATGGCCACCCTGTCACATCTAAGCTGAATATTTATCCTGGGATATCGACACCAGCTTCCAACCTATTTTTACCCCACCCTTTCCGGGTGTCGCCTCTTCGGCACTAATTAACTTGATTCAGTATTCGAGGCTGCCATTGCCTACTGCCTACTGCCTACTGCCATCTGCAATTCAATTAAAAATTAACATTTTAATTGCAAATTACTTTATGTACACTTGATGGGGCGACGTACACAGACACTGGGCAGAAACTCCACTTAAGTGGAGTAACTTCTTTCGCTGCCACCTGCAACCGATGCCAAGCGGCAGAAGAACCGGAAGTGGCACAAAGAAGAAGAGCTGAACACAGGAGCCGTAGGAGCTCATTTCATGGCGTTTAATTTTATCATGCGCCAACAATTATGCAACTTGTTGGTTCACTGGTTTCCAGGTCCAGGTCCCCAGGTCCAGGCCGTTTTCAATTTGTTGCCAATAAAACTTTTTCCATTTCGGTTTTCCTCGCCGTTGTTGCCCGAATTGTTCTTTTCTCTGCCTCGTCATAGTTTTGTGAGTGGAAGGAAAAAAAAAACGAAGTAAAATAAATTAAAGTTTTCGACCAGAGCTAGGCTGATATAATCGCATTTTTGGCAAACAAACAGAGTTACTAAGCATTTTTCAACTTGAACACCATAGTGTAGCTCTGGAAATTCTGTGGAAATAAAGTGCAGAATTTCCTTTGTTCGTTTCAATTTCCACTTAATAAATTCCTCGAACCATTTCCAGTCATTTTGTTATTGATATCTCCGTCATGTGTGCCATTTCTGGTGCAATTGTTGCACATTTTCCTATCCGGGGGAACTGAAGGTAAACCGGGCTTAATCAAATGTGAAACTTTAGTGAGCACTTGATATGCATTTTTGTATTGGATTTCTTTTTCACATTCTGTCGCACACACATTTTTCCACCTGAAAAAGAATTATTTAAATGTTATATGCAAGTTTTCTACCTGTGGCGGCTGCCTGCAATTCGAATGTTTGGAATGTGTTTAAAGGAATTTGCTTTATTTTCAATTGACCAAGTTGAGAAGCAATCAATACGATTCATTCGGGCTTTAAGAGAATTTCTACTTTAATGGGGCACTTTTTATGCTTTCGAGCCTCTTCATAACCCTTGAAATTGCGGCTCTCCTGTTAATTGCTTTTGCAGACAAATTATAAAAACCTCGACTTTGGCATTGTTTTGGGTTGCGGCACCCCGAAGCACTTCAAAAACAGACAAAACCACGACGTAACCATGACCATGACTTTGCCCGCAAAAACAACAAACCAACAAAAGGAACTTTTCGCTTTTTTCCTTCACTTTTTTTTTTTTTTTTTGTTGTTGTTGTTTGTGACGCGATGGGTCAGTTTTAATTTAACTTTGACATGCATCAGCTCAAAAATCCAATTACAACACAAATGTACACAGAGGGAGTGAGTGAAGGTCCTTTTTTTTGGAGGGGTCCTTCGGCGGAGAGACTAGAAAACCCATTAACGCCTTTTTCCCCTCATAAAGATGAAGATTTATGAAACCATTAATTTGGACAAAACGGTGAAAAAATGTTGTGAAATATTAAGAGTGAGAGAGAAGAGCTAGGACCTTTGAAACAGTGATGAAATCCTAAAATGTCCAGACCAGATCGCAATGCCAACGAGGAAAACCTTTTGGGCGCCAAGCCCAAGGCCCAGATTTCGGCCCAAAGGACACTTCAGGATAACTACATGGAGCTGGAGTTTGTGGCTCCGGAGCCCACTCCTAGGTACCCGGATCTCCCGGTCAGCTACGCCACCAGCCTGGTGGTGGGGCCCCCGCCCTACAGGGATCCGCCCCCACCGACGCCGCCTCCCCTGTCACAGATGCCCTCGCGCCTGCTCCACTCGGCTCCCAATACCCCGAGTCGGGGCAAGGTCGTTCTTAGCAAGAAGGAGCGCAAGGAGCTGGGCAAGCAGCTGGGCTTGGACGAGTCCTCCATCCTGGGCAGCAGCAGCAACAGTGTCCAGTCGAGTCCTTACAAGGGCCGGGTGAGCGAGCTTAAGAACTGCATTGCCCGAGGACTCTTTGCCACTTTGCATCGCGGCTCCCAGAAGTCCCTGCCGCAGGCGGAGGAGCGAGTGATCAGCCAGGAGATCTCCCCACCGCCTCCCGCACCGGAATCCGCCAACAACAATGAAGATGCGGCCGATTACTCCGAGAAACTGAAGAATCTTCCAGTCCGGCAACGAAAGGTGGCCACCTCGCATATGGAGAACTACTGCCTCTTCGATCCGGTGGACTTTATCAACGAGAAGGCCATGAGGTATCCCAGTTCCACTAACCACGGCCTGAGGGATCCCCTTTTCAGCTCCAGACAGCACCTGGTTTGCGAAGACGAGGACGAGCTGGTGCCGGAGGTCATATACGACAACGAAGAGCTGGAGCTGGAGGAGACCATCATCATAGAGACCTCGGCTCTGCCGGAGGCGGAAACCGAGGCGGATCCGGGAGAAGGAGGCCCCGGAATCCTGGCCAGTTTCGATCACCACAACTACTTTGTCATCGAGCCGGGCGGCGAGATAACCCTGGACATTGGAATCCCTAATCCCTACACCAATGAGCAGCTGGTGAACGCCAAGCTGGAGCAGCAGAACCTGGAGAAGCTATTCAGCGAGCTGGAGAACACCAGCACCAGCATGTCCAACAGCCAGGAGTCCAAGGACACGGAGACCACGTCCACTGCCCTGGTGGAGTCATCCACCTCGACCAACTCCAACAGTTCGGCCGGCAGCTGCTCCCTGGCCAATCCTGGCCAGCAATCCGTCAAGAAGAAACTCACCTTTCTGAACCTCTCGCCCTTTCGGAGCGGCAAGAAGAGCGCTGGCAAGTGCGGTCCATCGGACCAGCAGCGTGCCATCTCGGAGCTGGTCAGCACGGATCACATGCTTCACTTGCAGCAGCTGCTGCTGGAACAGCGCAAGGACCAGCGATCGCACACGGTGCCAGCGGAGTCCAACTATGTCCTGTTCAACCCGGGTCCGGTGCCCAGTCGCCATGTCCAGTACAAGATCCGGAAACCGCGGCCCTTGTCCACGCACAGCGACGCCGACAGTGGCTTCCTGTCGCCCTGCTCTCCGGACGAGCTGAAGGCCAATCCGGCCATCCTGGTGCTGCAGCAGTGCGACAGTGTTCAAGGATATATGGAGGTGAGTTTGTAGCATTTCAAAATTTAATTAGAATTTTCTCGTAATGTGGAGTAGCTCCTTAGCTGAAGTAAATCCTGGCATTGAGCTTTAAAAACATCCCGCAAAAAGCCCGACAAATGTTACGAATCCATTGGCCACCCCTTGTGGCTTATTTTTGGAATCTTTATGACTTCCCGTATTATCCCAGGACCATGGCATTAACCAGGACCCAGCAAGCCACACCAGCCTTATCTATATGTATAATTTCCTATATCTTAAGCCGGTAATCATTGCGGGCTGTTTCCGATGTCGCACTTGTCGCCATTTGCCGGCTCACTTATCTTAACGAGCGAGCAACTTAACAAGTCTTATTATGCATCTTGAAGCACCCCAGGGGAGGTGTTAGCTCCAACCCCTCAGCAGCCCAGAAACCACCCACCACTCCGCAGGACGAATGTCAACTTCGTATTCGGGATTCGATTCGTTGGGTACGAGTATAAATTACCGAAAAACACCCACGAAAGTGCAGTTCCCAAAAAACAGTGCATTGCGAATTACTCTCGGAAATTTTTGTTATCCTTCGGGGGCTGAGGAAGGATTTTCTGAGGGCCTGCCCATGCTATCCTTTTGCTACCGCGAGAGAGTCCTGGCTCCTTCTGTGTTTCGAGACGCCTCTGGGGAGCAATCAATCGTCGCGTATTCACTGCTCGCTTCATTAGTTCCTCGCCTGCCGAACATTAGTTTGATTGTGTGCAGGACGAAAAGGGACAAGGGGCGGAGGGGGCAGGGGGCAGGGGCGGAGCAAGGTGGAGAAAGCCGGAAACAACAGAACCAAACCACACACACACCAGCTGCGCTTGCATCTTAGCGACTTTTAATGGAATTGAATTAAAATTGTTGCCATGGTGCCGCCGACTCGTCCTCCTCTCACATGGAGTGGAGTGAATTTTTGGGCGAAACTCCCCTTGACTTCCTGGCCGCAGGCATTTTCTATCATTTGCAAATTGAAAATGTTCGCTGTAAATTCTTGCTTTGAGGCAATCTCCCCCAAAACAGGAGAAAAAAAAAAACTAGAAACAAGCAGTGAGTGGTTGAAAGAAACCGCCTTTCCAGCGCATTTCCTCTTCGGGCAATTTTTCCGGACCTGTCCGGACCATCTAATGAAACGACGACAGGGCATCAAGTGAAGCCCACTTTTTGGCCCACTGGAGTGGCCTGCAAAGTGTCAAGTGCATTGCTTTTCATATCGTTATGGGGTCGGAGTGCCGGAGGGGGGTGGCTCAAATGGATGGTCGGATGAACTGGAAGTGAAGGGTCCACCCCTGCCCTGATGCTGTAGATGCAAATCTCGGCCAGCAAATGGGATGTAAATTGATATACACGGGGGGCAACAAAGGCTCCACCAGTGGCCTTAAAGGTAAGGGCTCTCGCAGCAGGCGATGGATGTAGTTCTGACCCAGGAAAATTAGTTCTACAAAAGATTGATATAAAGGTATATGAAGGACATGCATAGATTGGAAAACAGGTCACCAAAGGATGGAGAGGAAAGCTTTATGGAAAATGGGAAACAAGGTGCCTGGGTGATCCTTGAAGCTATAAATTATAAATCCTTCCCGAAGGAATAATAAAACCAACAAATAATAAAAGGAAACATTTACAAACAGCTGCCGCTTGAAGAGTCAAGTGCCTGAATTGCCTTTGAATTTGTATTTACGAAGTTCAACCAAACAGTTTTCCACTTCACATATTCCACCCCATGATTGGTGAAATGTCCAGCCAAGTCTGGGTGGTGCCTCCGACTCCGACTCCGACTCCGACTCCGAAACGCCCCACAACTTTCCATCAAAGTCAAAGCAAACGAAAACATTTTTGGAATGTATGCAAACGGCGGCTGGCGGTTGCATAACCATAAATTACGGACCCCTTCCGACCACTTTTGCTTGGGAATGGTCAACGATTTTTGGACCAGGCTATAAACTGTCGCACTCCTCCCACCCCGCCAGCCACCCCCGCACCACAAACCTTGAGCGAAAAGTCTCAATTGCAAATTACAAACAGCACTGAGGCATGCAATTTAGGTTTTCTGACACAACGTCCCCCTCGAGTCCGGATGCGAGCGTTTTGCCGGAGTTCTCCCGGCCGGACTTGTCGCGAGGCGCTAAGCTGTCAACTGTCAGGCGTAGTTTGGTGTACTTGCCGCAGCGACAGGCGGCTGCTGCAACCCCATGTTGCATCCCAAAAAATGTTGTATGCCTCTCTGCCCTGCCATGGCAGGCAGGGTGCCATCCCTTATGCCAGTCGCGTGTCGTGCGGCTACTTTATGGCCACCCCCGTCCCAATCCGCACTGCCGCATGGGCTCTTTGCCACTGTGCCACTCCTTTGCCGACTTTGATTAGTCCAATAAGTTGTAAAAAGTGTCGCTACTGCTGCTGCATTCCCTTGGTGATTATCAGATGTTTAAACTGACAGTGGCAGTGGCCGTAGAGGGTTGGGATTTTATTGCGATAACTTTTTGATTTATGACTGGCAATAAATGTTCAATGCACTTTATAATTATGTTGGGCCTGCCGCGACAAATGGAAGCAAAATGCCATTGCCATATGCGCAAAGTTGAACATAATTGCGAATTACATTTTTTTTCTATATATTTTGCAGAAAAAATGGCATTAAATGAATCGCAGAAGTGGTCTGTAGGAGATTCATTTTAATTTGAAGAGGAAACTCCACAGCAGGGCATGATTATTAAAAGTGTGTACAACTGTACATAAATTTTATAAATAAATTACTTTGAAATTTATAGGAAACTATTTAAAGTCATTGTCAAAAGAAATACGAAAAAATATTTTATTCTTTCCAACCCAATAATTATGCAGATTTCAATAAGGAAGTGCAACTGCCACTGTCAATATTGTAAAGGCTTCCCCACCCGATGTCCTTGTGGGAATTTCCATACAAAACAAAAACAGATTAAGCAGCAATTTATAGAGAAAATATTTGTTTCATTCATAATTACATTCGTGTGGGGGCGGTGGAAAACAATAATTTTAATTTTTCTGCGTTAATTTTATGGCCAGACGGTTTTCGAGGCTGTCGGGGGAAAAAGGAAAGAATCCGTTTTAATGGACGTTGGCATTATTAATTCCACAGTTGCAGCACATGTGATGACGACAGGCTGGGCGATCCTGGCCAGGACAACGACTCCTTTCTGTTTCCTTCTGCACAGTCCCCAGACGCCTCGCTTAAATGCACATTTCATATTTTTCCGGCACACTTAAAGTTTTCAATTTTCCGCACTATAAGCCTTGGGAATGGGAGGCACATTCCCGGTGGCCGTCTCCACTCCAGGCCCAGGCCCTTTGGTTTTCGGATCCATTTTATTTACATGGACGGAGGCTCCGTTGACGTCACTTAGTGGCCGCATGCGGGACATTAAAGGCAGTCAGCCAAGATATCCTGCCGGCATATCCCAGCCCCTCCGCCCGTTCCGAGCCTGGTCCTGGTGCGCACTCGGCACTGGAAAATGCAGCCATGACAGCTAAATGCGTTGCACTTATGCTTGAAACATGTCAGACTGTCCAGACAGCACTCAAACCGACTGGGAAAGAAATTCCACCAGCCGGGCCAGAATTGCATGTGAATCCTGTTGCATTTCTTATTCCTCTCTCATTTCAAATGATTGTTAGAGTAATAGAGCGACAGAATGTGGGGCAGGATCCAAAGATTAGGTTCCCAGGAGGCAACCTGCAGGGTTAAATGTTTGTCTCACATAAAAAAAGTAATTTAGAAGAGGCATAGAAATCTAATAGGACGTCCTGAGGACATTTGCAGATCTATAACTATAAGGAAACTCATTTGAAAAGGTTTGCGGATGTTGGGACAAGTATTTTATTGGGAGCTCTATTTTAGGTCTTAGTCTGGAGTCTTGAATATCCTTCACATTAAGGTGGATGTTAGATGGAAAAATATTTAATAATAAAACATTAAGGATAATATAAAAAATGCTTATATGCTTTTTAGTCCAACACCTTTTTTAAATGTAAATATAAAATTTATAGAGCTCTTAGCAGGAAAACTGTCAGCATTTTCTTGGCGTTTCGGTTGGTGAGCCAACAAAACATCAAGTCCCATGCATTATTTAACAATAATAGTGACAGATTTACAATGTCCCTAGTTCCTGTTTGCCTTCCTGCTATGGGTCTATTCCTATTCCAAAAATGCATCAGACCAGCAACGTTGAAAAGGAAAAAGTTTCGGATGCTTTTTTATTTTGCTCACAGGATAATCGCCGGAGCGGTGGAGTTAGCCAACTTTTCCGGCTTTCCTGGCTCCTTGCCCCATTCTGGAAGCTGTGAAAAATTATAGCCATAATTTCTGGCCACTAACCAGGCTGGGCAGGCCGTGCAGACTGGCTTCCATGGAGGCTGCACTCAGCAGTTTGTTGGCTCTTCTCGGCTCCAGTCTACTTTTCGCCGCTTAATGCATATTTTAAACTGCTTTGCCAGGGAGCTGCACTGGGTAACTGAAATTGCGCATTTTTGGCTTATTGGGAAATTTATTTATTAAATTTTAGTTGCCGCCAGAGGCTGTTGTTGCTATTATTTGTGCAACTAATTAAAAAGTTTCTCTTTTTTTTCCGGTTTTTGGCCTTTTGGCGTTTTAGACCAGCATGGGCAGGAGCAGAAGCATGGCCAGGAGCAGGGGCAGGAGCTGCTTCCAATGCAATCTGGTCTTCGAAAATATGCAATTAATTCAGCCATCTTGTGCTCACAAGTCAATGCAGTCAAGTATGCAGAAGCACATAAAATAATTGCATTGTTTCTGGCATTTTCTGGCCAAACAAAAACCAGATTTTCCTTTCGCAATTATTTACATTTCTTTTAGCGCAAAATGCATTCCATCTCCATGGTTTACCTTTTTCTTTGTGCATTCGAAAGGTAAGGAAACATGGCAAATAAATCAGAGCAGAGTGTAGAAGAAGGGGCTACCTGGAGCTTATTTTCCTTGGCTGTTTTTTTTAAGCTGGGCATCCCGGAAACGGGCGAAGAACTTGCCTCAGCAAAAATGCCCAGATGGCACATTTTATATAAATGCCAGTTCCACTGGAAAAGCAAAAGTTTTAAATACTCTTGAAAATACAATTCAAATTTAATTCAAATGGGAACATTTTCAATGGAAATTTCCGTATACCCGTTGCCAAAAATAGTTACCAAAATATTATTTGCATAACTTGCAAGGTAAACTGGCAACCGAATGCTTTTTCCATTTTCTTTTATTCCGAAGCAAGAATTCCTTGCCAGCTTTCTTCAGTTTCTGTTTATTTGTGGAGTTGGCTTTTGGCCGAGGATTTGCAAGTTTTTGTGGAAACCTTAATGGCATTAAATATTTATCATAGTGAGCTGTCAAAAACCTACGCAACTAGAAATGCCAGAGATTTGCTGCTAATTAGAAGAGACTCCAGCTCAACCAATTGGCAAGATGGATGACCATCGAGGTAACCTGGTGATAAGAGCCATAACAAGCTAACAAACAGCGACAGCTGGGGGAGGGGAAAACATATATCCATGGGGGAGGACCATGGAAATTTATGATGTGCCCCCAAAATTTGGGCAACCCCTACAACTAGGGAGCTATCAATAACGATTTTTTCGCTGGGGTTGCGACACAAATGCCATAAAACTAATGCCCAAATGTGTCGCATGGCAGAATCATTATAGGGTAAAAATAAAAAGGATTCAGTTAACCTAAGCAGAAGCTTAAATGCCCTGAAGGTATTACTAAAATAAATACAAAATACTATTCCAAATAAAATCATCCTCTTGCCTCTGAAGTATAATTTAAAATTATGATTACAACCCTCTTTTTTTTTTGGGGAAATGCTTGACTGAACTTTGTTGAAAATCGATATACCCTTTCCTTTGCGAAAAATTTGTGGGACCTTTCGTGAGAAATTAATAACCTGGTTTACTGTATTCCCTTTTTTCTGCCGTTTTGTTTTGCCGTTTGCTGATCCTGTCCTTTTTGTTCTGGGGTCCTGGGGAGGATTTATTTGCCGGAAATAAATATTAGCCGCAGTCAAACACACTTAAGCCTACGCAGGCGACATCGCCGAGTCCTGTGTGCCATTTATAGTTTTACACAGGCTTAGAACTTGCTTTACACGCACGTCCGTATCGAAGGACCTTCATGATATATGGAATCCTTGCTAGCATTGGTGTGTGTGTGTGTGTGCGTTGAGATGTGTGTTCACAGGCGCGCTGATTCCCATAATTGATTTTGTATTGGCTTCCCCTCGATACGGGGACCCAAGTAAACTGCATATTGAATTTCAAAGAGTTTTCCCAGCCCAAGGAGGAAACCCCCCCCACATCAATCACGCCCATTAGATGGTCCCTTCCCGGCTGGAAAAAAGGGTGTTGATATAAATTTTCAACTAAGATTGCACTCAACGGCTAAACGTCAGCTACAGTGAGGATACCTTAGGAAACACATCCAATATGTGCTTCTGTCATAATCAAATTGAACTAAATTCGTTTTAAAAACTTCAACAGCAACGAGACGGTGCGCCAAATGGGAAAGTAACCCTCCTGAGGTCCTGCGAGTGTGTGTTGTATCCACCTGTAATGGACCAGTAGTAGACAAACCCCCTTCGGAGTACATTTCCGCCAGTCTAAGCTCAAAGATTATGCCAGAAACTTCAGAGGGATGCTCGAAAGATGCCGCAGATCATAACTAATTCAGGAGAAAGCATTTAGACCATATTGAACAGATTTAACAGGAGTCTTTTGTTGAGAGATTATTTTCATAAATTCAGTTTAGAGCTTTAAGGACTTCAATCTATTACAAAGTTTATATTATGGACTGTTTTCCAAGAGCGATTTTTGATCGATTATCTTCAAATGTTTTGGGATAAGAATCATTTTCTGGCAGACCTCGCTTGATAAAGTTTCAAATTCATTTGGATTATTATAGGTATTGGGTATAATCCATCATAAGATCAGTCATCCTGTGACTTCCATGGCAACCCTCGGCATCGCCTTCGGTAGCAACCACCGAAAAATCCACCGCAGAATATAGAGGGTGGCCGGGGTGGTGGCGAAACAACAAAGAGCAATCCGCAGGAATAGAGGTTGAGCATCGCAGACGGGCAGGACGAGGCGGGATGGGCAGGACAAAACAGACGCTGCCTCACCTAGGGCAGCAACAAAATGTTGCACAGGTTGCCCTTGCCAACAGAATCGGACGGAAATATCAAGGATGTCTGTTGCAGTTACCCTGGAGTCGCTGCCGAGCCCACTCCTTCGGCTCATCCGAGGCTTATGGAGTGTGGAATCATTTGTTTTTATGTATGGTACCCGGCACTCATCCCCCGAGCCAAAGTCTCAACTTTCCCAGACGACAAACTAAACTATGCAGGGTTGTGGGTGTTGCGAATGGCAGCCAGGGTGAGGATAGGTCGCCGGGGTGAGGGTCCCCTTTAAGGCTCGACTTGATATGGAAAGTATAACAAATATTTATGCTCTGAGCTGTGTTATTAGATTTTAATTTCTTGCACCCATGAAAATGATTGCCCACCCTTGTACGCACATTCCGTGTCCGTGTAAAATCCCAAACCCGGATCCCTTCCGGATGAAGCGTGCGAATGTTTCTGGCTTGTATTTGCATTTGACGTGGGTGTGGATGGCTCAATCCCCCCGGGGCCAGCGCCCGCCCATCTACGCCCCCGACTCCCGGCCCCCGGCCTCATTGTTGTGAGGTGTCATGGCCAGTAATTGAGTTTGAGTTCGGAAACCGTCTGTCTCTGTGCTCATTTCGGCATTTGCTGATGCAACTTGCAAATATTTGGCTAACAGCCTTCGTTAGGGAACATTTTTTCGCTCCACTTTGTGCTTGCCAATGCAAATTTCTCTAGCGGCACGTGATGAGAGCTTTTGGAGGACTTCCCCAGTCGGGCGGGGGTGGTAGAAGGTTGCCAAACAACCCTCGGGGGGTGTGCTTCGAAATGACGTTTACCAAATTACATTATTAGAAATTGATGGTTCCCTTTTTTTGTTGTTTTGTGAAGTGAGAAAGGGGAGGATGGATCAGCACTTTGCGAGCAGTCACTTTGAAAATGTTCCAAATGATGTAACCAGTGGCGAAAGGTGTCAGCATCACTCGAGGGCCCCGAATAATGAGCGGGTTGCCCGTCCAACACCTTTCAGTCAGTACAAGAATTTTTAATAACATCCCGAAGCCAACCGCATTTCAACAGCGCTCACCGCCCCATTATTCCTGCCCCACTTCCAGCTTGCCACATTTCAACTGAGCCAGCAGCCAGCAGCAACCTCGTTGCAAATGTTTCGGTGGCTTGGGGTCGATTTACTAGCTTTTCCCAGCTTTTCCAGCTTTCCCAGCTTAACCATGGAAATGCAAGTTTTCTGCTTTCAAAACTACATTGAAAAATGCATTCGTTTTTGTTAATCGTACCAAGTCCTTAAAAACTTTTGGTATTTAGCTCCACGTCCACCCCCAAGCTAATGCATTTGCATACATTTCGAGTACTTTGAAAAGTGCTCAGAGCACCAGTTATTCGCGGTTTATGGAAAAATAAATGCCTTCAAAATTATACATTAAACATAATATTATAAAACGTTTTTACGCGGCGTATTAAGGAGAGATTTAACCCAGAAATATTTAAACGTTTATTATTAAGTCACATAGCTTACACCCTAAAGCCTCTATTTAAAATTCAAATAGCTCGACAATTTTTTGGCCAATATGCTGCAGGAGACTTTAGCTTAGATCTTCACCAAACCACTCCAGAATTGGCTATGCAATCCCGGAAAGGCATTCAACATTTCTTGCCGTCTTGCCACTCGTCCTTCATGGCATAAATGTAGCTGCATTTGGCATAGATTTGCATCGCAATGAGGAGAAAGAGCCGGACGGATGGATAGTGGCCCGGATATATGGATATGGGAGATGGTAGATGGGAGTCCCATCGACTGGCGACATATTGCTAAAACGGACCTCCACTGCGGCATTTGGTATCCTTTCGCGTTCCGGTTTCGTTTCCCAGTTCGGCACACAGTTCCAATTTTTTTTCCCGCCCCCCCCCCCCAAACAGTGACAATAAAAACGAACGATCCAAGCAAAACGCCCGGAAGTTGAACTATTTGCATCCAGTCGGTCCTTGTCTGTGTCTGTTTGATAACTCAAAGTGGCAGACGGCATGGGGCATAGAGTGCTGGATATTTTTCACATTCAATCGCCCCATGGCGAACGCCCCAAAAATCCAGAGAGGGTACAGGTGACACTGGGTACTGTACTGTGTACTGGGCACTGTGTCCTGGCCCGGCCCATTCCGGTTTGTTTGGGTTAATTGTTTGCTTTTTCCTCCATTTATCTGACGGGGACAGGCGGCGGGCTGACGTAAAGATTTCGAACTGCCAGCCGCTTGCGCACTATTAATCAAGTAGATTGGCCTTTCCTAAAACTCCCAGAGGATGCGGCATCGAGCCTTGTTTATAATTAATGTGATGTGTGTACTATGCTATGCAAATTCCCCAGACGCGACTTCCCGCGTCCCGGCAGGAGCAGGAGCCGAAGCTGGAGCAGGAGCAGCTTAGCAGCTCAGCTTTTTGCCGCCTGTTAATGAAATGTCGTCAAGTTTTGATGGCAGCCTCGGTGTGGCTGCCACCAGGTCCTTTTATGGCGGAAAGGCCAATCTAACTTGCAGCTAAACTTAATAAACACTTTCGAAAATTGCAAAGTGCACCGATAAACTTTTTCATTAATCTCTTGCCCCTCAGCGTGTTTGAAGTTTAATCTGATTCTGAATTTCGGATTTTTGCCCAACTCCACGTCATTTACACTGGCTTCGTCGCCACAATTAAATTGAATAAAATGGTGGTCGTCCTTTCCCTCCTCTTTTTTGGGGCTGGCGAAGGAGCCACCTGAGTCTCCAGATTCCTCCTTCCGGAGCAGTTGGAGGAGTTTGCCGCTTGTCAAATTGATATTTGATTCATGACCAGCGCATTTGTCAAGTCATTCATCTTTTTCCAGACTCGACTCAAGTTTTTCGTCCTGACTCATTCGGCTCCTTGCTCCCAGGCACTTTTTGCTCCACACTTTTCCCGTGATGAATGGACACTGTTAACGGTTAAGGCAGCCATTGAATTGAGCTCGTCCTGGTTTGCCGTGATTTCTGGCCAACTGACTATTATTTTATAGTGGTAGCCGTGAAGATGTAATGAGTATATTAGCTGGGCATTGGAGATTATTGATACTCTGAGATAGAAGATATGATATTCTCCCTCTACCAATAATATCCTTAGTTTAAAATTTATAGGCCTTTAGATAATGTCCTACCAAGCCAAAAGTCCAAGACTCCCCTCACAATAACGAAGAGTATCCTTCGAGTGTCCCACTGCATTGAATTGCTTATGATTTCTTACTTTAGATAAATGGATATTTCTCGTTGATTTCACTTAAGCCCTGGCCACAGGGCCCAGGACACATTAGGCTGCCCCAAGGACTCCCTGGAGCCGGATCATGAGTTGTGCCTCCTCATCACCATCGTCGTCTGGGGCGGGTCCTGTGACGATTCCGTGTTTGGTAACACGCTCACGTAATAAGCGCAAAAAAAAAAGAAGAAAGCACGAGAAATAAGAGAAAAGGGCATGAATATAAAGAAATATAAGACCAAAAAAAGAAGGAAAACTTTTTTTTTTGGTATGTAAAGGTTTACATTTCATTCCTGCACGATTTGTCAAGTCAGCGGAAATCGTGCGGGCCTATCAGCGTGGCACAAAATTGAAAAATTACTTTGCGTGTGGCCGGAACTTATGAGAAAGTCATAAAATTATTCTGCAACTTTTGCCTTGATTTGTGGTCGAGTTAAACGCAAACTTACCTAGGCAACTGTAACAACTTGGCCAACTAGCCGCAGGTGCTGGCCAAAAACGAATTTCGAAAGCCCCTCGGGAGAGCGGAGGACATTTACGGAAGGGAGGCGGAAGGGATGGAGGCGTGTCCAGGACCAGTGGCAAATTGTCGTGCAAATATTTTCGTTACTTTCCGCACTGGCACTCGAAATTGTTTGGGGTTAATTAAGGACGTTACGTTTTCGGTGCTAAAGTAAACAGCCATGGAGTAGGGCTCATGGCTCCTCCTCCTCCTCATCCTCCTCCCAAAAACCGCCTGGCAATGGAAATTCAAATAAACTCGTTTCCGATGATTCTGCTGGTAGTGCTTAGACTCTTGTTTTGTTTGTGTTTTATTTATTTTTGGCTTAAAGCAACAGTCGCCTGCATTGGGAAGGCAGGAGTTGGTCTGTAACCCAACTACTTGTTGGTCCTTGAATTACTTCAAGTGTACTGCGGGGCGAATATAATAGAGATATCGTATTTAATAGTCGAGAATTAGTGTCGGAAATGGGTATCCAGCTTTGACAGGTGGCAGTTACCAAAGAAACTTTAAATGTAATTAGGCCCTGTGGTCAAAGAGGGTTTGGATTACTTGGAAATATATATCCTGGTATTTGGTTTTGGGTTTCAATGACTAAAGTAAATGAAAAAACATTTTTTATTACCTAATGTAGTCTGTTACCGTTATTTATCACAAAGGACCAATCTAGGACTTTTATATCATAAAACCCCACATTATCATTTCCTAAATTTTGTAATGTTTAAACAGTTGCTTTAAATGTGTGTTGCGTCCCAGAATTTCTGGCACTTCCCCGCAAACATGTATTCCCCAAGTGTTTTCCCCCAAAAATGTGTCCTTCGTCTTTGCGGTGCGTGTTAAAACATAATTTCCCTAGATAATTTGACAGGACGCGTTGGGCAGTGTCCTGGTCCTGGTCCTGGTCCGGGATAGGGAATTCGTCCGCCCATTCCGACCCCCTCGGATGTTGTTTTAGCTAATAGCAGGCAAAGTTTCAGTCTGCCAAAGTTTTGTCAAAAACTTTCTTTCGCTAGATTGTTATTGTTTATTTTTTTTTTTTTTTTTGGCATATAAAACTTTGCGTGTTGTGTGTGTGTGTGTTTTTTTTTTGTTGGCAGAACTTGTTTTGATTTCATTGTTTATTTATTTAGATGTGAATGCCAGTCGTGTGTTGATTTAATTGAGGCAAATGTGTTATGGGGCCATCAAGTTAATTGAGGGGGTTGGGGCGGGTACTGGATCCTTTTCCCGTTTAGTTAATTATTTATTTTGTCCTGTGTGGGCGGGGGAAAAGCGGCTTACGCCACCCCCCTTTAACAAAATACCAATTGACTGCGCAAAAAAAAACCAAACAGGGGAAGTTGAGTATTAATTTTACATTTTGCGGCAGACACGCAGAAATAATAAACAAAAATATTGCATTGTATCGTTTAAATTGTTTGTGCAACTCCGGAATATTTTTGTTTTTCTTACCCGAATTGCCGAAACCCCTACTTTTTGGTAGGCTTAAGCCCAAAAACGTGACCTGGACGGGCGGCACATTGTTTGCTTAACTGTTGTTATTATTCCCTTTCAATATTTGCCAATGTGTGTGGGTGGGCGGAAAGCTTTTCCCAAATGGAACTCTGGTCTGGTCTGGCCTGGCCTGGCCTGGCCTGGTTGTGTGGGTGGAGGCTGGGGGCGTGGGGTGACCCAAAGCTACGTCCGGTTCGGCCCACAGGCGTGTCCTTTGTTCTTACTCCGATGCTGTGGCAGCAGAAAATAAACAGCAACACAACACAATGGCAACAGGAAAAAATTGAAAATTTCGTTAAGCCCAGGCGATGGGTAGGAAATATTTCTATTTTCGGTGGAAGGGCCCAAAGCCCGGGCCAGCTCTCGACTCTTCCAGCGCCTACTCGTATTTGTGTAAACAAGTGAAAGTGATTTATGCATAACAGTCCGTCCCGCCCATATCCGTTCAACCTGTCAGTGGAATAATTCCTCCCCCCCTTCCCAAAATGCCCCCAGACCCCTTGATTCCGAGGATTCGTTGTTGACTCAGCCGAATGATTGTTTCGGAGTGTCTGGATTTGTGTCCTTTTTGGGGCATAAGTAATATACAAATATCCCGAAAATGTTGGCTAGGGTTTAATGGGGAAGTGCGTCTGAAAATGCGAGATGATTCTTTAAAAGAAGGCGAAAATTCTCAGTTATATTATTGAACATCAATAGAAAGTCATATTTATTATTTTCTTGAATGGCTCAGAATCCTTACAACCATTTTTGTAAAGAAAGAGCACGTTATTAGCCAATAAGGGACCTTAATGACCCGTTTAAGCCCGGACACAAAGCCACTCAGCCGGAGACCATATCAAAGGCGGGTGTAAGCGCTCATTTAAAGCCAAACCACATCACAAACTCCAACTGGCACTCAAGCTCACACATGCGGCTCCGCATTATGAAGGACCGTTGTAATGTAATCAAGTGTCCACTCCGCAGACGTTGGAGCTGGTCAAACAGAATTACGTTGACCAAAGCCAGCCGGCATAGCCCCCCAAATTAATTTAATACAAGCAAAAAAAAAAAAAGGTCAGAGAGGGGAGGGGAATGAGTCGCCAAAGCCAGGAAACATTATAATAAAATTAATCTCCATTTGTTTGATGGGGTGGACGTCGGACGACGGCAGCGGCAAAGGCAACGGCAGCAGTCTGGTTGGGATCCCCGGCTTTATTAGCATCCAACGAGCTACTGGAGCCAAAAAGTGGCAATTATTCATTTTATGAGCTCTCGCTGGAAAGCATGTGAACCATAAAAATTAAAAATTAGCCTCTGGCAGCTCTAAGGGGATTATGTAACACGCATTTGATGCAGTCAACCCGGGGGCTGTCCTTGCCACACAAAAGGGTGGTGGCCTGTTGGAGCAGTCACCCTTTCAGCAACGTTAAAGTCAAGAAAATGAATATTTATGCGACATTGGGGAGGACACAGGGACCCGATTACCTAGCCCCTTCAGCCCACTGTCGACCATTGTTATATGGCAAGCACATGTCAAAATTTTCACAGCTCAAAATGGGAAACTGCTGCCGGCCAAAAACAGGCTCCCACTGAGCCTTGGCAATCCTGATAGAGTAGGGCTACGGGATTCGGGCTCCGGGCTAGGTGACTGGAATTTTAATGGGTTTTGTTTTCGCCCCGGTTTTTGTCCCGCTCGGTGTCTATTCAAAAATTAAATCCAATTATCAGTTTAAAGACACTCGTTTGCTCCGGGGATTTGCCAGCTCATGTGCCAAGCTACCATTTACAAGCTACGATTGCAAGAAGAGTGTGGTTGCCCCAAAATCCCAAAGACTGGCAAGTTTTCATAATGCAACAAACTTTCATTTTAATGAGAAACTTTTGTTTGGACCGCACTCCCTTGTGCAGGATATGGTTTCCTTCATGTTTGCAGTTACGCAAAAGATGCAAATTTTCGGAGCTCGGTTTGAACTTGCAAAACTGTATTTGAAAGGTTACAGAGAGCCTGGGTGCTTAACTGGCATTTGAAGGGACTCTTTCGACGAGTTCCTAACTAGTATTTAAAAGGTCATGGGGCTGCGTTCTCAAATTTGAGTTGGAGTGTTTTGAAAAGGTTAATTTTCCAGCTAGAACTCGAAACTTTCAAGCAGTCGAAGGTGAAATTTATAGGGTCTCTTTCAGTTGGAATAAAATTTATTTATTTCGGGGGTGTTAGAAGTAAAGTATGGCCATTATCAATGCGAATTTGCACCCTTAACTGTAAGTGGAAGAGCTTTGCCCTGACTGATTTGTAGCTTTGGCCTGTCAGGAACTGAAACCGACAAGGATCTCTTTAAGGTGGCGAATAACGGAGAGATTTGTGCAGAGCCCAAAAGTAGGCAATACCTCTGGTGGGCCTAAAGGATTCGCAATTTGTCTGCCCTCTGGAATCTATTTAACAATTTGTGAGACCGGCTGCAAACAGAAATACTTTTGTTGGCTGACCCTTGAGGAAAATATTAGCATAAATGTCCCAACTTCGGGGCATGGCCCCGAATCTCAAGGCAGGTTAAAAATTCAAGAAATGTAAATAAAATCAACTGCGGAAGCACAACCTCTCGCCAACACAAAAAAAAAGGACAATGGCAGGAAAAATATCATTCTGAAAAGCTTGACAGCCACTTACACATGTCAAATGCAACAACAGCAAAGTGGATAAGACGAAAAAGAGGAGGAAAAATACACAAAGAAAAGGGATAACGAGTAAAACGGATATTAGAGTATTAGACAGGAAGCTGGATGACATGGTTGGAGCCGCCTGGAGCCCCCCTTCCTAGCCACATCCAAGCCCGAGTCCTTGCCAGATGGTCAGTGGACACAGTTTCCCCCTTTTTGTTGCCTCTATTTGGAATTCTTTTTTTTTCGGGGCAAGCCAAAGGAATTTTTCTGGTATTAACTACACTTGAAGCGGAAAATGAAGCCACGAATCTCTGGGATAATGCAAGGAATTTCCTAATATTTACGAAACCAAAAAGGAATTCGAAACATTTTAAATTTCGCCTCCTAATTGCTGTTGATATTTTGGCCTAAGGCCATGGGCGCCACGGCGGTAACCTAATCTGTTGGCGCTAATTAGCTTTTTGTGTTCATTTTCATATTTAAATGAACTTTAATTGGGTTCCCTCATTATAATTCTAATTTGCGTCGTCTTTTCTTTCGTTCCAGGTAAGCCGATTTCGCGATTTTGTTTGTGATGGTCGGTAAGTGGATTAGCACTTGGAAGTTTGCATTATTAAAACCTAATTATGCCAGAGTGTCTAATCAAATTTGCGTAACTCAATTATTATTGGGCATCCAACGAAAATTACTTGAAAAAGTTGTTAAATTTTAAAGTAAAAGCCTCCTCCTCCTTGTAGTCTCCATTCAATAATAATCTCGATTTCATCACTTGCATCCGATTAACCGGAACATCGTAATCCCCATTATGCACCTGAACTGAACATCACTCGCTCATTAAGCTCCTCCACCGACGTTTCTCATTAAATTTATATACGTTTAATTGACTTTATGACCAGACATGGCCACGAAAGCCGTCGGAGCCTCCGTCAGTGGCTTGTGCAGGATGGCATTCCGACATTCTACCCTAGTTAGCGCATCATAAAAAAGCTTGCAAATATTTCCCCCATAAACACTGGCGCATATAGAGAGGCCATAATATATTTATACATATTGCAGTTCCCATGCTCACGCATCAGGGCTTAAATAATAAAGCCAGCTGCCTCAGACGCGTGCTTCATGTTCATAATTATGTGACATCCGACGAGTTGCCACATGAAAGTTTAAAAATACTGAGAGTAAAAAGGAAAAGACAGGGCAGCATTAACCAAAAAATGTATGATAGTTTCCAGGTTTCAATATATGGAATGTCAGGTACCCAGTACCTTGATGGTATTTAAAAAAATAGTTATATCTTTTTAGTCATATTTTTCTTTAAGGGAATAAGGTTTTATCCCAAGAGTGCCTCCTATGTATGGTAATGATTAAAAATACCTTAAAAATAATATAATACTACCCTTGAGACCCTATAAGTTAATGGGTATTTACAGGACCGACCTGCCAGAAAGTGTCAACGCTTTGGTCGGTGTCTGGCAAACAATGTTTCCAAGCAACATGCAAATGTTCTTTCGTTGGCCCTTAAGTTGGAATGGGGACAAGGGGACAGAGTGCATGGCTTTTACTTGTTCTTGTCCTCCTTCTTTATGTTTTATTGATGTTCTCGGAATGGTTTAATATGCTATAATAATGTGTGATTTGTGGTTTATTCGTAATTTACGATGCCGGCCCCGAAAAAGGGTGAGTAGAGTTCTTAAAGAGGCTTTAAATCGACGGCCCATAAACTAGTTTCGCAACGAGCCGTTTGGAAATCTCAGGGCGTTACGTTGAAAATCATTATTTTATGATTATGGCGGAAAACCTAGCGACAAAATTAATTATAGTCCGTTGTCACAACTTTGTAAGCCTTTCGGGCTATGGTTATGAAAAATTATGAAATTGTAACAACTCCTAATGAGACGCCATAAATTATGGTTCCCTGAACTCATCTGCTGGAAAATCCCCCTCACACGTCACAGTATTCTTATTTCCGCTTTTCTTCCTTCCGCATGTGATCAGTCAAAAGTTTTTCCAGCTCCGTACATTTATTTTTGTCTGATGCTCACGCACGCGCACGTTTTCTCTAATAACGAAGGAACTTGCCCCAGACGTTGCAGTATTGCAATTAATTATGAGGCACGTTGACAGTTTTTTTTTTTTTTTTTTTTCGTACGTTTTGGCTTTGAGGCAGTTTACAACTTGACGCTGTTTTTTTTTTTTGTATTTTATAATTTATTTTTAGTTGAGAGTTTCCCTATTTTGACTTCGACATTTGGCGGCGTTGAACTTGACGCAATTCATTTTGTCAAAGATGCAGCGCCAGAGGCCACAGACACGCCTAGTTGAGAGTGTGGCACATGTTGTGCCTTGTGTTATTTCTATAAATATATAAAGCAAAAAGAACAGGCACCTTATCTGCCTCTGGGGAATACCTAGTCATTGACTCAGAGCCCATTTATATTTCCATAAAATTACCTCGTCGAATAAATTTATATTTTTCAAGTAATTGCAATGATTCGGATGCAATTGGAAGCATTTGTTAAAGTAAAGTTAAGGGGCAGAGTCAAAGATTATTAAAGTTTAAATTAAACTATTTTTAGGGCTTCCCCAAAGCCTTGTACACACAAACTCGGACCTTGAAAACTCTATAAGGCAACTAATTTGTTTCTGAAGCAATCTGCCCATTCTGAAGTTTGTTGACTTTCCCCTCAAATCTCAGAGCCTGCCTGCTGTTATTGGAAGAATTTTGGTTTTTGAAGAGGCCCTTGTCATCGTCCTATAAATAGCCTGCTCTTGTCGCGCCTTTTGTTTGTCTTTTGTGTTAATTAACATGAGTAGTTTGCTTAATTAGGCGTAAACTCTTTGATTTCTCACTTTTTGTTTATGTCTGCATGTGCGGGTTGGAGTTGCATAGGTTCTTAACTTGCCACACACACTTTAGGGCCGATAGATGACGCCGTTTTCACGCCACATTAGCGGCAATTAGTCTTCATCAGTGCCAGGAACAGGGCCAGGGCCAGGGCCAGCGCCAGGACCACTGCCAGGAGTCAGCGAAAAATTTGTTGTATTGACTTTGGCCGCAGAAAACACTGGAAAACCTGCCAAACTAAAAAAGGGAAATTTGCACACAACAACTAACAAGATGGGGTACAACCAGCCACTTTGGAGAGGCCACTTAGTTGCCATGTTGTACGGACCCCAGGAGCTGCCGGAGTCCAGGGTCCAGAGTCCGGAGTTCCTGTTTCCACCTCCCTGTTCCGTGTTGCGGTTCAATGTCGTGTGCTTCATCCTAGACGTCTCCCGTTGTTGTGGCACGATGCTTGTCAACTGGCAAAATTGTTTGTAAAAATAGCGTGTGGCAGTGGCATAAACTTGGCTAAGGGGCACAGTATCGGGAACGGGATTGGGGCTAAACGAGTGGACACGCTGCATATATTTAGATATTGTTGATGCATTGTCTGGGCTCAGCGGCGCTGACTGGAGGGGGTCCTTGCTGCTTGACAATTGCTTTTGATGCAGACGAAGTGCTGTCAAGGTGGCAAGAATGGAGGCATGGGTGCAATATAGTCTCTGCAGTCACGAGTGGCTCCCCATTAAATGGAACCCATCGATAAACTTCAGGCTGGGTTAATCAGAAGTGGTCTGGCTGCGGGATGTTGTCAAGTGGCGGTTGTTGTTCGGGGAAAAGGAACCCTATTCTTTATGGCTAATATTTGTATTTGTTTTTTTTCCTAATAAAATCCCACTATTCGTCTAGGACATGGATGAAAAATGTAGGCTACTTTAACCACTTATAGAATGAATTTAATATCCTTTCAACTTTGTCGTGACTTTGCGTGTTTGAAGGCAAACAAAAAAAGAGGGAAAACTGTTGCATGACTGGCACTTGGCTTGTAGTTTTTCATTCTAATGGTTGCAACGCTAATTTTCCACTTGCTTGACAGTTGACTAAACACAAAATTAAATGCGGATGTTTTAGTTTCAGGAGAAACTTTAATAGAACTGGCGCTAGAGAAAGTGGAAGAAAAAAGGAGCCAGAGTCCTTTAGTGACTTTCCATCTTGACTTTCCATCACGTCCTGCCTTTTGTCCGCCCTATCAATTCACCGTTTGAAACATCCCCGGAAAGTATGCAAAAAGGATTTTTTCTTTTATATATTTTGTTGTTCTTGCTTAAGTCCTGAGTCAACATGTTGTTGTAAAATGTAAATTAATTTCGACTTGACTTATTTGCATTGGCTGCCACCTTTGCCACACCCCGCGTCCTGCCACAGAAGCAGAAAACTTTCCGTCTTGAGTGATATTGTGTTACAGGACCTCCACTTCCTGGCTTCCAACTCGCATGGAAAAATAAGTGAATTTTCCCCTGGTTTGCCTGCCTCATGAATATTTTCATTTCATTGTTTCGAGCTGCTTTCCCTTTACTCACTTTTGGCCAAATCTAATTGTTTATTTTGTAATTTAAATTCGAGATTCGGGCCGATGTAGTATGAGTAATTGAATGTTGGGCGAGTCGGCTCCGATTTTTCTATGATCGCTTAATCCGGCCGGCAGAAACATTTCCGTTTTACACGATTTTATTTTGGTGTGGCCACGAGATGTTGCCGGCGGCAAGCTCGAAAATGTTGCTGGCATTTAACCAAAAATAGATTTTCCCCAACTGTGAGAGGGGTACGATGGTCCCCATATCTCTATATGGCTCCCCGATTCTCTCAGTTTGCTGGAGATCGCGCCGGGCATCGGTCGGGAAAAGTTTTCTGCTCCGTCCGGACTCCGGACTATGGAATAGAATTGAAAAGCGTGTCTAGAGTTTTCCCCTTTTTTTTCGGCTTCCATCTAATGAATTAATTGCCCCATCTTGCGCTTTTCGTTTCGTCTAGTTTTTTGTTGAAAACGCATTCCCTGAAAATAGTGCACCAAATGGTTTAATCAAGTGAAATTTATGAGCTCCGGAAAATGCAGTTAATTAAGTGTAAATAAAAAAGTCCACTTACCAGCCGATGGCGGGGGTGGAAAGCGCATCTTTCCCGCCCAATTGTCGCCATCCCATCCAAGGGGAAATTATCGAATAAAATTTATGTTCGGTTAAATGATAATGCGACCAATAATAAATCATTTTATGGAATGCCCGAGTGTTTTTCTCTATCAAATTAACAAACAGTTTAATTGAATTTCCAATAAAATGAATAAAATGAATTTAATGAAAAATGGGCGGTCGGTGTTGTGGTTAATAAAGTTCAACATTAATAGTTTTAAGCCACTGCAGATGTCAATTAATAGAATAAAAAGCCCCACTTACCACAGATAACAATAGAGTTTAATATTTTAAATAAACAAAGTGAAAGTGCGTGGTGTTACATTTTTGTAAACTCATTATTCAATCGAAAACCTAATTATTTGTATTTTTTCCGGGGCTTTAAACAATTTCCCGGCAAAATGCCATATTACAGTCTCCAGTTAACTTGGCTGAGGAGAGCACGAAACCCTTTTAGCCCCACGCCGATGAAGCCATTAGGCAACAATTTCTTTTAACCCCATCCCCGAGTCCCTTTTCACTTGCGAGTCCTTTGATTTCTCTCCCGCCAAGCTGCTTTAAATTCGAACGTAAAAACAAGCTGTTGAAAAGGAGGCGCCCCCATTTCCAGGATAATTTTTTTCGTTGTTTTTGTAGCTGCCTGCGGCAAACATTGATTGTTTTCCACCCGAGGAACTTTTCACCTTATTGTGCCTTCATTAGGCAACGATTTTTGGGTGGCACGGTGCGTATGCGTAATATAAGTAGGCTGGGAGCTTCTCAAAGGGGTTTGGTGGGTGGAGTATCCCTACCTCCCACACCCTGGACGTCAATTGCAGGTGACTCATGGCTGTTAACTTGGCCCGGGCACGCCATACTTCAAGGCCCTAACAGCTGTTAACACGGCCTGCCATTCGTGTGGCATAATAATAAGCAGTTAAGCCCATTTCTGTCCCCCAATCCACGGTTTAGAGGTAATTAAATTAACGCGAAAAACTTTCTCTCTTCCTTTCTTGGGTTTTTTTTTTGTGGCCTGGTTAGGAGGCGCCAACAATGTGCTTCGGCATAATTAATTGAAAACATAATTAAAAAGGTTTTTTTATCCCCGGGCCAAGTGCAACTTATGGGTCAGCACTTTGGGCCATTATGAAATTGAATTTTCGGGGTACTTTCTGGTCTATTTTTGGGTTTCTCCTAAATATCGATTTAGGGTCAAGGGTGGCATCAATTGCTACGAAATATTTTATACTCCAAGCTGGTGGGTTGTCAAAACACTCACGTGTCACTCACACTCGTTCGGGCCAAACAACACACATCTGTGCCCAATTGCCCGTATGGCCATTGACTTTGCCGCAGATGCCGGCTTTTAGTGCTCTGGTATCCTGTGTGTCCTGTGTGTGTATCCTGCGGTCGACTGTGTGGTCATTGCGGCCTCCAGAGCTCGGCTTTCCTTTCCCGCCGGTGGTCAACCATTCGGATTTTTCTTCGTTCTGTGCAAATTTTATGCAAAATTAGGCAGGCAACTGATGCATCAAGCAATTAGCTTAATGTCTGTATAAAGCAGCTTTCATTTGATTTTTGTTTAGGTGATGCAAGTGCTATTGTTGGAGCAAATGGCCAGGAAAATGTCCTATTAACGCAGAGAGACTTTGTGTGTAAATCTCGATAACAGCCACAAATGGGACACTAAATACGTTATTTGCAAATGGGTGTTTGTGACGAGGTGTGGGTAAAACTAAATTGGGATTAATTTTAAAGCTGTTACCTTTAAGATGGAACTTTCTTTGGGTTTCCGTTTATATTTGCTTTCACTCTTGAACATAATCAAATTAATACGACCATAAAACACTTATTATTAATCAATATCAATTTCGGTTTTTCATGTCTGGGCCTTAGCATATTTTTTTACCAATTGTCTGGCCCATAACACTTCACCCAATGAGACCTTTTAGGGATAACGCCGCCGCCCCCAGGAGCCCCCCGTGCATCGCTAATTTGGGCACTTAGCTCTCCCGCAGCTGGGAACTCCCCATCAAGGACTAAGGACCTTATCCAATTGCCATAAAAGTGCCGCCAGCACTTTGCCGCAGTCACAGAGAGCAGGAAAAAAGTTTGGCCAACTTGTCGGATGTGGGATGATAAATATTTTTTATATATTTTATTTTATTTTTGTCAGTTTTGTGTGTAAAAGTTGTTCCTTTATTTTTGGCATCTTTTAGTTTGTTGATTCGTTTTCGGGCCAACTGGGTCATATACATTTTTGATGAGTCGTCATTATTAAAAGCAAGAACCCAGAAATGTATATATTTTATCTGTGTGACAGTTGGAAAGCTAGAATTTCCGTCTCTACTTTTACTTTTCACTTTTTCCTGTCTCATTGTTGGTTTTTGCCTATCAGCAAAAATGTTTATTTCCTACCCAGTCACTCGGAGACTTTTATTATTTATTTGGACTTTGCAACTTTTGTTTTTCGTAATTTGTTTTGCCTTGAGTTTTCCTCGGGTTGTGTTGTGGCCAATAAACGAACCGAGGCGGAGCTGTCCATTAATTGTGACACGAATTGTTATCAATTAATGAATGAATGAAAAGCCAAAACAGAGAGCTTCTCTAGCCTGCGTGGGCTGTGGAAATTGGCCATAATTCAGGTCCACACCTACGCAAAAGGCTTTTATTGTGGAGACAAGGGCTTAGTTTATTGGCCTCTTTGTGTGATGGGAAACGCGTCAATGTAGCCATTTTGATACTCAAATTTATTAAAGAATAAGAGCATTAAAGTTCCATATTTATTTCTTAAAGATCCTTTAATGAAAGAGTCTTTAAAGCATTTTACTTTTATCTGATAATCGTTTGACGACACTTTTATGACTTTTTTATTTGCTTGACCCCGCCCGAATGATGTCATATTTTGTGCCCTCATCCCTCCCATCTTGGCTATGTCAACAAACTTGGCTTTGATATGAAACTCAGTTGATTGGGCACCTCAACACATTGCCCCAATCAGCCATACCCCTCCAGCATTTCCACCTGTCGTCGCCAGGAAAATCAAAGTCGCCGGGCAAAAGGTGTCCGAGATTGTTTTGACATTACTTTCAAATGTCAATCGCCTGTGATTTGATTTCTTCTTTGAGGCTTTCATCGACTTTGGCCAAATTGAGTTTTAGGTGGCAGCTGGGGAGAAGGATGGGGGAGCAACTCAGTTGGGTCAAATGCGATAAAAGTAGATAATACAATCCAATTTAATGAGGTTAGTCTGTGAATGGGGGCTCTGGGGAGTGGAGTCATATCTTGGGGTGGATTTTCTCCCCAGACTCCAGAGCAAGGTGCAGCAGGGGTGGCAAGTAAGGATTTGGGGGCTCCATTATCAAAGGGACTGACAACAGGTTGTCATGGGTTTCCATTGAGCCTATCGATTTTGCAGAGGGACGACAAATTTGAGATGCTTAATATTGAATGCCCATTTACACAACGTTTCATAGCATTAAGGTCGTCTTTATCGAAGTTTCTATAGCTTTTATTTATGGGAGTCAACAATATTTTCCTCTGCGTATATTTCATTTTTGAAACTCACTGTTTTTGGTAAATTATTTTTCAATCCGGCTTTTGCCGAAATCCTTTCCTCTGCTTACACACCTGACTTCATTTTGGGAAATCCTTAAAGCAGCTTAAAGCGGCTGCTAGCTGGCAGATAAAATAAATTGACAAAAGGCCTCAGGAGTTATTTAACAGCCAGCAGACAACATTTACAAACGTTCGATTTAACATAAATTTGACGCCATTTTGCTGTCACACCCCCTGGCACATGCCCCATGCCACATGCCACATGCCCCGCCTACCACCTGTCGGTTCTGTTTCTGCTACTGCTGCTGCTGTCATGCAAATTCCAATAAACTAAAGTACCAAAGTAGCGACTTTTTTGATAAAGAACAGACCGAACAGCGAAAGCGACGGCAACCCCTCGAGGGCGGTTATATTTTGTATTTCTTTTTTTCTTTCTCACATTTCTGACAAGCTATAAAATTTTTATCAGCATTACTTTTATTTTGACATTTCGGTGACATTTCGCAGAAAGTAACGTAAAGTACTCGATGCCAAAGTTCAACCACTTCGAGCCACCGCGCCAGAAGAGCTTCACACACTCGATAAGGTTGCCTCCGAGTGGGGGCGTGGATATCCTTTGAGGTTTCTGGCTGCTTTTTCATTTCGTAAATGGCTGTTTGACCTTTTTCCAACTCTCACGAAATTGATTTCCTGGACGATTTGTCAACCCCTTTTTAGCCTAAACTAAAATTTATCAGGCTAACAAAATTGCTTGGCCTACACAAATCTGAATTGCCGCTGACAAGGGTGTCAGTCCCAATTATGCATAAGTCCACCCCCTTGACATTGGGTGGCGGGGAGCTTTTCCAGAATTGGGGTCCCAGAACCCATTTCCTGTCCAGGACCAGGACCAACCTGTTGTTGATGGCGGTCCCGGCCTGCCGCTGTCGGTGGCACTTTCGTTTTCAATTAGTTTGCCCAAGTGGGCGTGTGATTTTCAACACGCTTCTTAAAAAACGAGAATAATAAAGCACGATGGGATATTTTGGTAACGAATTTTTAATACTCATTTATCTAGTTTTTCCTGGAATCTTGAAATTCATATTATTCTATAAAAGTGTGTCCCTATAAATATTTATAAAGATTTTCCTTCAAGACTTGTTTTAAAATTAAAAAGTAACATCCTGTAGAAAGGACACAATACACCCGGGTGCTTTCTAATATTAACAAGTACAGCTTGGAGATGGGAAGTGTTTCGGAAAAGGGTGAAAGTAAAAACCTTGCCTAATGTTTTTTATTATTATTATGGCCGAGTCCTTGGTCCTTTCTGGCCCCGCTGATAAGCCTTAATGTGCTTTGGCGCGCGGTGTTTCAATAAAACTTTATCATAATTGACATTTTAATGGGGCTGGCAAAAAAAATAAAAACACACTTTATACACAAAGACGGCAGGACGCTTCCTTGCCAAGTAATTTTATATTTATGAAACGGTTTTGGTTTTGTGGAAATAAAAGGCGTTGAAAGGGCTCGCCTCGTAAATTTTACTGCGGCTGAAAGGTGCATAATGTGTTATAAGTACGTAGGAATAATGGATGAGTTGGGTTAAATGGGTTGGGTTGCCTCCTCTAATGCCACAAAGTACCTATATTTTTAAATAGAAATGTATTGTTTTTACACGATGCTAAATTAAGGAATGAAATAGAAATGATTGAATCGGTGAAAAGAATGAAACTTAAAGCCCATTTCCCATTCCGTTTGATAAATGGCTTTGTCTAAATTCAAACAAAATGTGTGAAAAAGAGTGAAAATAAAATATTCATCAGCTCCATCAATCAGTGAACCTTTCCGGCCAACAAAGAGCAAAAAAAAAAAAAAATGCTGGCTCGCTGTGTGAGCTACCAAGGATCCTGCGATAATATCAACGGCATCCTGACGCGTGACTATGCAAAGGTTCGTATAAAATATCAAGAAACAAGACTACTAATGAAACTAAATTAATTAGTCGATGGAAAAGGGTAACGTTCCGTGCTCAATACGGCAAACTAAATTGAAGTGACACTGTGGAATGGAAAATGTTGCTCCATAAACAAAAGCGTCGCATATCCAGACAGGCTCTCGGAGGGGAGTCCGTTTAGAATGGGTGCTTGCAGTCTATGAAAGTAGCATAAGCCAGAGTTGCCACAGTTGCCAGTGACAGTGACATTCGCCCGGCTATTTTCCACTAACAAGTTTTCAGTTTATTGTGGAAAATCCAATGCCAAAGCCAATGCCAAAGCCAAAGTCAAACCGAAAGCCAAAGCCAAAGCCAAATCCCGAGCCTAAAGCAAAAAAATGTGTGGGGGAAAGTTGCATAAGCGAGAGAGAGAGCCGAAGCTCAAAGTCCTGGGCCAAGTCCATTGTTGTGTGTCTGTCTGGGCCCTTTGAGATGTAAAGCTGGCTCGTAACTTGGCCGTGGCAGAACACATGGACAATAATGGAATGGGAGCTAGACAAACAGAAGTCGCCTGAATGGCACAAGGCTGGCAAAAGATAGCAAAAGTACAATGCAAGATATTTTTATTGCCAGGCAAGGCGAACATAAAATGTGTCGCATGCATATGCAGGAGGACAGGACAACGGCCAGGGCCACGGTGGGGTCTGCTACATTAGGATTACCACACTGGCAGGGGTTATAATAAAACTATATAAGGATGTGGCCAACGATGTGAGGTCGCAAGCGGCAAGAGTCTGCAAAGCTAATAAAGCCCGGACCAAAAAACAACCAGGACTATATGACAAAGTTCAAATACCCTAAAGATTAGGTTGCATAAACTAGTAGAAAGTTTTTGGGGCTAGGAATGAGCCACCCCCACTAAAAAGTACATTTTAATATAAATATTATAGAATCATTTCACAGACGTCCGTAACAATTAAGTTTTAGGACAGACTCATCATCAAAACTTGAAGGACATCCAAAAATGTAAGAGAGACAGATAGACAGATAGATAGCAAAGGATATGACCAGAGAGACTGCCAAACAAATATTAAAAGGATTTTTCGTTTAGCCCAAATGCTGCACAGATTTCCTTAACGACTTCCAAAGGGCTCTTTGGGAAAACTGTCTTCAATTTTAATTTGTTTGGGCAACGCCTGGTGCATATGTTGCCTCCATGCCTCGGATGGCTAATGATTTCCTGATAACCAAATTGTGTAAAAGATTGCAACTTTTGCTGTGCATCCGAGAGCTCGGCTCTTAATTACGGCCTCAATGGGCCATTAGGCACTCGTTTGGCCAACATTTAAATTCATATATATTTTGATTGCCTTTTCAGATTTACACAGACTGGGCCAACTACTACTTGGAGCGTGCCAAATCGAAAAGGAAAGTCACAGATCTCTCCGCCGACTGTCGGGATGGCCTGCTACTGGCCGAGGTCATCGAGGCGGTTACCACCTTCAAGGTGCCCGATCTGGTCAAGAAGCCAAAGAGTCAACAGCAAATGGTGAGTAATTCTAGTCAGCTTCAAGTATTCCTTTTTTTTGTACCTTAAAAGGGAACCCAGAAGGATGAATAATTTTAATTAGAGGGAAGAGAAAAAAACTACCATTAGACAGTGACTAGCTGAAATCCTTTTTACCCTTGACGGGGACGTGAAAAAATCTAAGCGTTAATTACTTCACCCAAAAGCTCCATGAGTCAGTCGCCTTTTTTTTCGCCTTAATTGTTTTTGTACACGACAAATGGTGGAGGGGCCCTGGTGGGAGAAAAAAATGGGTAAAACCAGTGCAAAGACGGCTAAAGCCCGGTCCATTATACGGCATATGCAAATGCAGGCACAACGTGGAAATATTCACCCACAAACAAACACACACACGCGCGAGTGTGGTGTGGATTTGAGAGGTAGAATCCGTCACCGGGGCCGTACCACGGGGCGTATGACAAACTTTTTCATCCGTGCTGCGGCGGCTCGGAATTCAGTTACGAGTTGGAAAATGATGATTTCCGCCGCACTAAGCAATCTGGTGGTGCAGCAGGTGCTGCCTCTGATTGAATTGGAATGACGATGACGATTGGGGCGCAGCGGCAGCGGTTGCTGCACTTCACTGCATTTATGAAATTAAAATTAAAACTAAAAAGTTCTCTTTCGAAGTCGATTTTTTGCTTTTACTTTTCCTTTTTCGGGAGCGTCTGGTACGTGAGATGATTGCCCAAACGCCTTTCGCTAGGCTCTTTCGCGCTTAGAACCAAAAAGGCTCCCCAAGGTTTTAGCCAGCCACTCCTGCCGTGACCCTGCCACACATATATATGTATAGATGATTTTGCGGCAAGTTCATTGCCGATATATAAACAGAATAGCGGGAAAGCAAAGACTTAGGCGACTAAAAGCGGGTCCATGAAATAAAAATTTATTTCAACTTTGTCAGTTTTTGGTTGGTTTGACGTTTTGCATATTAAACAGCCCAGAGGGACTCTCAGACAGAGACAGGGCATAAGGACAACAAGTGAGATGGCAATAGACAAAGTCTTTGAGAAAATGATAAGCTCAGCTAAACGTGCGCCGTTGTGGCACGTGATGCAGCAAATAAAAAGAGGAGTATGCCGAGCACAAAAAAAAAAGAAAACAATACGAAAATCCAAAAAAAAACGTGAAAAAAGTAGCTGACAAATTGCCAACAGCGAGAAGTTGCCCCCCAAAGTGGGCGTGGCATAGTCGCGTTGACGTATGTGACATGGGCGCCAAATTGGGTTTATTCGAGGCGAAGACACTCCGGAGTCCCGGAGCCCCGGAGCTCCCTGGCTAGTAGAGTGCAGTGCAATGCATTTCACATTTTTCTATATACATCATTGACGAGCGGGAGCCTGGTCTAACAAACTCAATTTGGCAATTTGGCTGACAAATATAGACGGAAAAAATAAAGCCAAAATTAGTTGGTAGCATGCGAGACGATTCTGATTGAGGCAGGTGGCTGGTTGGTGGTTGCATATTTATGCTTCGACTATGACTATAAATTTTCACTGCAAATGGAGTAGAGCAAAGGCAAATATGTATTTGAGCGCTAAAATGAAAATTAAACAACAATGTTTGCTGCGAAAATCGGGTTTTCAAATTAAATTTTCGGGGGATAAAGTCCTGGCTCTGGGTATACTAAGTATGAACCCATTGAATGACCTTTAAGTTAGCCTTTCAGGGGACGGGTGCTGGAGGCAACTTAGATATATCCTTGTACTTCATTCCTGCGCATACATATCCTGACTCATAACAATGGCCATATTCATTCTCTTTCGATCTCTGCTTTCGTGTTTTCCATTTCAAAGCGAGCAAACAAAAGCATTTGGAAAATTTTCCCATTTACAGGGCGCTGCTTTTTGTTGCAAGCCGGAAACTGCCCCACCGCCATCCTACCTCTTTCCCCTCCCATCACTCCCTTTTATTTCCCATTTGTTTTTCATATTTGCATGGCGAAATGAAAAATCTGCGCTAGTCTAGTCGAGACACAAACCCCAGAGCAGAGCGGTTGCCTCGAAAGCAAAAAATCAAAATCAAAGAATTGAAATAAAAACCTGTGGCCAAGACACATTGGAGCAAATTCAATAAAAACAAATAACGCCGTGCTGAGTGCATTGAGTGTAGACTAAAGTAAATTTTATTAACTTTTAAATCAAATATTAAACTTTGGCTGGCATTCTCCTTTTCTTTGGAGCGTGTTTCAGTCCAAACTTTGTAATAAACTTTTCTTAGTCTTTCTTTGCCAACTCCCATCCCATCCCATCCCCCCTCTTAACACTCACACTTTTTTCTGGCCACTTTTTGCAAGTGCAAACTTTACATGAGGGTTTTCATTCCACTTTTTCCATCCTGCAGCCATGCAGCCCTCCTACCATCCTGCCATCCTGCAACACGTAGTGCACATTTTTTGTCCGACTTTGCAGCGTTTTTCTAATGAGTGACGACGAACCAAAAAGGGCCGAAGGACTCGGCCCATACCCAAAGTCAAATGTGGCTGGAACCACACAGCGCCAGCACAGAGTGGGAGAAATGGAAAACGAAACTCTTGAAAAATCAGCGAAACGTAAAAGTGTTCAAAGTCAACTTTGGCGGCAACGGGTACGAACGACTCCTGGCAGCGCCGAGTCGAAGCCAAAGTCGAAGGAATCCAAATTAAAGGCCACGAAAATTGTCTTTAAGCCGAATCACCTAAAATGCTTGTTTCGGGTTAAAAGTTTTCGCAACCAACAACGGAACAAGTTGTACGAAAGTTGAATTAACCATGAAGGGCTGGGATGGAGTCGTTCAAATAGTTTTATGAAATCGTTAGCGACATTCTCCATACTGTGGTTTTGAATGGCAAACTACATAATGACTTTGTTGGCATTGCAGTTAAAACAAAGTTTAATAGGAAGGAAATTTGATTTCCTCATTTAAATGCATAACTTTAAATTGATTTCCTGCTCCGACAGTCTTTAAAGACTCCTCCCAACAATGAGCAATTTGTGCAAATTTACTCAAATGAATTTTCCTACGCTACTAATTTGATTTCCACTCTGGAGCCAAACAAAGGGAGCGTGTGGAAGCTGTAAGCCAAAAAGGTAAAATGGCCAGCTCTTCCTCTTCTTTGCACACACCCACACCCACATCTGCACTTGAAGATTTTCCCAATCAAGTATGTAAATAACGCAAATGTGTGTGCAAGCCAAGTCTTAAATGGGAAATTAAATCAAAATAAGCACATGCTGTGTCTAATATAATTGCCAGTCCTGCTCCATTGTCCTGCTCGGAACGGCAGCATCCTTCCTGTCTTTGGCAGGCAAACGGAGAACGCCTTTTGTAGCCAATTTCTTACTGCATTGATTGGCCTTTGTTGTTTTTCCACCAGCAGTTTCCATAAGCTGCTTTCGGTTATTAGCAGGAGGCAAACATTCATAACAGCAACAAACAAGCCAATTATTATGTAATTAAACTAAAACAATAGCCCACTCCTTTCCGCAGAGTAGTTAGTCCTGGCTCTTGTCCTTGTCTACGCTTTAAGGTTTGTTTTTTGGGCTTGAATTGATTTAGCTTGGAATGGATGCAAAGAGCCATAATCCCCGCATTTCAAAATCGGCTTTATGAATTTGTGAAACCGGCTTTAAATGTTTTGTTGATGAAAAATGCATTCCATTATCATTGTAATGCCACTTTTTGCTTTCTCTGTGCAACTCCAATTTATTTACACTTTGAAGCCCACTTAAGACCAGGAAAAATGCACAAAAAAGTATCCTGGACAAGCTTTATTCCTTCCATTCGTGTTTTTCCAGGCCAAGTCCTCACCTGTCGGCCAATCTCAGGACTCGATGTTCAATGGAAAAGCTTACGTTTGCCGTATCTAAAATGAAATCTGCTTAGGTGGCCAGGCAACAGGAGGTGGGGGGAGGTCAGGTCCTACCTGGACCAATATGGGCGGGTTGCATGCAGCATCTGGGGCCCCGAATTGAAGTTCATTAATGCAGCGAGACTTTGATTTATTTTTAGGGAAATTCCTCTCATATGGCCTCCCATAGCCCACATTGTAGAAGCTCAACTGCCTGAATCCCATTCGATTTTTTCCCTGCATCGTTTCCTTGGTAAACAATGGCCGGTTTTTATGGCCAACATTAACGTTTACAATCCCACAAATGCTGGTCGGGGGCTAAGCTTTTTTCTCACTGTTTACTTCAATTGGCTAAATTTAGTCGACTCCAGCTTGCACAATCTCCTCACAAAACCGAAACAAAAAGGCAACTTTACGAGTTAAACAAACAAAATAAAAATTTACTCTGCATTTTTTCTATGTTTTGCAATTCACAATTGCGTGGCAAGAGGGGAAAAAAAAGTTTTGTAACCACAAATCAGGCGGAAAAAAGTTTCTGGGCTAACCGAAGGAGGCCCTTTTTGCACGTGCAGCATCCATAAATTCCAGAAAATTAAGTTGTACCAAGACAGGGCAAATTGGGAGGTGCAAGTGGGCGGGCCAGCCAATCAATGGCTGCGCCTTCTGTGTTGCATAAATTAGTCACGGCACGTGATCCGGCCCGGGGAAACTTTCAAGTACAGTTGCCTCACTAAACTTTAGTTACCGCCACCCACACCTCTCTCCCCTGCTGTCCTAATATGCCGATTCTTTTCAATTATAAATATAACAACTCTAAGCCCCGGTTGGGTCTCCCGTAAGCCAATGTTGGAGGGTCATAGTGGCAAGTGCACTTGAAATAATTTTATCGCTCATACGCCCTGGGTGACAGAGGATTAGGCCACTCGGGGACTCTGGGATACAATATTACTTTTCTTTACTTGATTGTTTCTTCTGAAGTGGTTGAAGGTACAAGCAAACAAAGCATATTTAATGGCACATAAATTGTTTATGAGAGTTTGTCAACTAAATGTAGGAATTTTATGAATTTTCAGGCAACACTTTATGTTTAATTGTAGTATTTATTGATTCAAATATGGCATAGAAATGAAGAGACTTTCAGAGTATCTAGAATATGACTAGGACTCGCATCCTGGACGCTGGCCTAGTCCAAGTTCATTACGAGGGATTTTGTGTTTTCGTTTCGGGCTACTCATTCGTCAAAGTTTCGCCAAAGCTTTCTAATTACAAATGTAAATCCCCCTTCGGTCGTGTGTGTCTCTGTGTTTTCGGAACTTTGTTTAGCTTTTCCACAAGCCATGGAGGATGGCTGGCTGGATGGATGAAGGATAAAATGCTCTGTCTGGTACTTAACTGTGGTCATACTACGATAATTGTCATTGAGGGCTGGGGCTGGGGCTGGAGCACCGCCATCAGACAGAGCTAGTCCGGCATTAGCCAAACCGATAACTGGCCCTTGGACAGATGTTTGCAGTTGTCGCCTGCTGGGCCAAGTTGACATGGACATGGACATGGTCATGGTACCCTTGTCCGTCTGGCTTTCTGGATTTCTGGATTTTGTTTTCGGTGCGGTTATGGTCTGGTTCTGGTTCTGTTTCGGGTTCTCGGGCTCTTGGGTTTTTTGGCTGTTTGCTGGCCAAACAAACAAAAGCGGAAGTGAATTACACTTCAATTGCCCGGCTAAGCTTCTCGAACTTTGGACCGCGTCCAAAATGTGTAATGTGTTGAAATACATTTCTATTTTGGGTCTGGTTTTGCTTCAGCCAACTCTTGCCAAGATTTACGCACTTAATTAGACACGGGGCCTCCTCACTGCGGTTATGGATGCTGATGCTGACGGTGCCGATGCCGATGCCGACTCGGAGGCTCCTCTAATTGCATGGGATTGTGCCTCCTCGAAACGACTTCAAACGCCGGAGCATAGAGGCGACCTCATTTCAAGAGCTCTACAAGATGTGGCATCTAATTTTAGCTGCAGATGCAGACTTTCAAACACACACTATTCGTTTGGCCCACAGGTTGACCCAGCCGCCAGCTGCCATCATCATCGCCCGGCATCCTCCTCCTTGGCTGCTTTGCTCTGAGAATTTATGGCCAGCGAACTTCTTGTTGACATCATTTTTGGAGGCCACAACGAGAAGTTCATTGCAATTTATCATCGATTTGCTTTTCTGTGGCAAAAGCCACCCACATGATTTAAGTTTTGGAATTGTCAGGGCTGTTGCAACTCGAAGTAAGGCGCTTCACGACTCACGAATATTGGATCTCGAATCTTGGATCTTGGATCCCAGCGTGTGGTAATCTCCTGATGATCTTAAGAATGAGTCACATTTGCAAAGTTGTTACATTTATTATTACTTTCCTTTAAAGGATATATTCGAAGTACCAACTCCATTATTTTTATTTTGTTGTAATAGTTTTTTATTTATTCAAACGAAAATATTGTCATTTAAGAGTATTCTGATAACAACTTTTCAGTGCCTGTTTTTGCATTCCTTTCCATATATATATATATTTTTTTTGGGAATGGAATATTCGTGATCATCATACAGATTTATCAATTTCTGTCACTCATTTGTGGTTTTAGTGGTTTTCGCCTGTCTTTAATTGTCTGTTGACCCGCGAGTTGGTTCTGGCTTGTAAATCACAAGCCATAGGAAGACAAACTGCAGAACTTGGCCTACTTTTTGTGGCGCAACGCAAATTGGCTTCGTTATTCGCTACCGCTTGTCCTGCACGTTTCAGCAATTAAAATTTATGAAACTATTGAACTCCCGGCATTGTAAATGAATTGGTCGAGAGTTTACTGTGAAGCGTGTGCCGGGGGAGAGACAGAGGCGGTGTTTATGAGTCCATTCAAGGGAACAATAACAAGAAAAGATCCATCAGCGCGAAGACAATGAGATGCTGGATGCCGGGGATTGCCTGGGATTGCCTGGGACTGCGTACCTCTTTGATGACTTATTGAAAATTCCATTTAAAATTTGTTTACTCATTGCGAGCAGAGCGAAATAGCAGACAGGCATTCATACACCCACCCACAATCATTGTCAGAGACCAAAAATCGAAACTGAAGAACCAGAATGTGTTTATGTCTGGGCCCTGGGAACAACAACAAACACTGCGCAGTCCAGATAATAAAATGTTATTTCAGCAACATGTTGCCCAAGGTATACGATTGGGGGAGTACGATGCATCACTTTTGTTTACACAAACTTTTCAATTCATTCAGTAGTCTTTAAATTGTGTAATTTGTAAAAAAAAGTATCACATTAAATTGCCAAATTTTGACGAGGTAAACCCTTTTTTTAATGACTAAGAAATATACTTTTCAATGACTGCGGGGCTGTAGGAGTAACTAGCACGTAAAAAAACCGCCAGATTGTCATCTCTTGACATCTCTTGAAATAAATATCAAGTCTAGCAATATTTCCCAGCAATCGTCGTCTGGCAACAAAATGAAAACCAGTCGAGCCACGGCAACATGTTGCAGGCGATACAGCTGGCCGATCGATGAGCAAACAAAACACAAACATACCCAGATGATACTCACTTGCCCCAACAGCAAACAACAAAAAACCGGACTCGACACTCAAGCCGAAGTGGAAGCTTGAGCCGAACTCTTCCGAAGAATCGGTGATCAATAAATCTTCTCAGCGGTTCGTGGTTCGTGGTCGGCCGGCCAGCCGGCACCGAGTGACAATTCACTTCGAAACCAACTGTTGCTGCCACCGGACGGGTTTGCGGCAGCCACTCTTTCCTGCCACAGTACTTCTCAACCTACTAATTTTACGCGCGTTTAAAACCAATAAACGTCACTTTTAACCAAACGAATTTATGGCTAATTAAAAGCCACTAATTAAGTGCAAATTAAGTACCAATAAATAAACGCATCCAGCTAAATGTAAGCCCCAGTTTCGTGCAGTGTACTTGCTGATTTCATGCAAATTTTATCGAAGATGATTTCTCAGGCCTGAGAAAGAAGAAAATTTTATTTGTTTAATTGCTAGCGTTGATTGCCTTAAATTTCCAGGCTCATAAAAGTGTGTGTGGTTGGTTGGTTGTGTGCAAATTCCGCCATAGATTATATCAATTAAAAGTTTTTTGTTTCAAGTGTCTATTTGCCTTGCTCCAATTGTGGCTCTAAACTCGACAAAAATTTAAAGTCACAAGCAAAAAAAAGAAAAAGAGAAACGAACAACAATTCGTGCCATCAACGTATGCAGGTCAAGTAACATCAAGTAGCAGCCAAAAATAAAAAAGTTGAAGAGGTAAATGAATTTGTTTTGACCCATCCAACCCATCAATTTCCCCATCCCCTCCATATGCTGGTGGTGGGCCTCTCCGTTTTTGAGATATTTATCAATTTTACGTTAAATTAACATCAAATCAACATAAACAATGCGCCAAGAGGAAGCCGAGGCCTATAAAAACCAAGTCGACACCCCCGACAGGCCGAAACTAATTATCATGACACAACTGTCAAAAGGAGGGGAGGCGCGACTGCCACGCCCCTTGTTAGCCTATCGCCTCGATCTTCCTCCGGCTCTTGGCCTTCTCCATTGCCTTCCGTGTCCTGTTAGCCTCGTCACTTTTATGACTTTCACTCACGACCCTTGCCCCTTGCCCCCGGCCCACTGAATTCCCTGTTCTGTGCCTCCTTGTGGCTCACCTTTTCTGGCTTCACCTACATCCCGCCGCACGGCACATACACATCGATAATTTTTTGGCCTTTTGTGGCAAGGCGTGTGCGGCCAAACTCTGGTTACGTGCCCATCTATTCCGGCTAAAATCGGGCGCACAGCTGCGCCAGAACAGTGGCGTAGTCCTGGCCACGGGGGGTCTCTGCATATTGCAGTCCTTGTGAATAAAGGTGGCTGAAAAAAGGTAGAGCAAAATGTTTAAAGAAAGGCGTTCTCCTCAATGGATCAATTTGGATTTCATGGGTATTTACTTTTGGCAACTAATAGTGCTAAAAATATAGGATATTAGCCAAGTTATGTATCCTTTACATAGGGATATTT
Organism: Drosophila varians; assembly: GCA_018150405.1. Taxonomy (NCBI): domain Eukaryota; kingdom Metazoa; phylum Arthropoda; class Insecta; order Diptera; family Drosophilidae; genus Drosophila; species Drosophila varians. The sequence goes on from JAECWK010000125.1 coordinate 7,101,297, forward strand.
TACAATAAATATATATATAAATATTAATAGTTGATAGAAATACTAATACTAGTTGATAGACTAACTAAAATACAACAACAAAAGATAGGAGAAACCCCTTTTAAAAATAAAAACACCTACGCTACTCTTTCCCACAAAACACTTTCCATACACATCGAATTTCCTTTTCATTCTCTTGGCCCAGTATTGTTGGCCAAGTTTATTGTCGTTCTATAGCCCCTCGCTCTTATTGTCGCTCGATCTTTAGTGGATGACAATAAAGAGCTCATTTTAACTACAAATTACATAATTATAGCCATTGACCTTTGTTATCGCCGGGGCTTATTCAATTTCTGTGAACTTGGGTGGCTTTTGGCCAGATTCCGTGTTTAGTTAACGTCATTTTATAGAGCTCCCCGCTGGGCTTTGCTGGAAACCGAAAAGTCAATGCCTGGCTATCTGTCAAGATTCTCTGATTGTTTTTTGTGGCCTGCGCGGGGGGAGTTGGTGGGGCAGATGGCCAAAAGTTTTGGGGACAACTAATGAGCTTTTATTTATCACTGACATTGCCAGCGAGCTTGGGTCAACGCTGGCGATTCATCATCCGTGGAAAGCCGGGCTTAAATCTCTAAGCCTAAGCCACCAAATTGAGCGTTAAATCGAGCCTGACTCGCCATCGCGCTAAACTGTCAAAAGGATTGGGTATGCGGCTTTGGCCGTTTATTAATTTAACAAGATTTGGGCGGTCAGGGGGAGTCTTGGAGTACATCAAGTTTAATTTTGTTTGGTCGTCATCGTTAGCCCGGAATCGTCTCCGTCTGCGGCGCTTAGAGGGGGAGCACATGAGCTTCAGCCTGGGCTCCATGACTCCGCACAGCTGTCAGCTGTTTGGCCAGACAGAATTAGGCTTTTTGGTTGGTCTCTTGTCTAGCCAGATAAATGTTGAAGCCACAACGGCAGCCACTCTGCGACAAACGGCTGTTGCAACGGTTTGTGGACTTTGGCCCGCGGGCCAATCAAGTTGCAATGTGGCAAAGTTGAAGTTGCTCTCGCACCGCCTATATGATGATGATGATGATGATGAGTCATGCTGGGGTGCGTCATGTGGCAGGTTTCCACTTGGACTCGGCCAGGGGCAGGGGAATTGGATTAATTGAGACTTCCAAAATATAACAAACAAGTGTGATCCGGCATACCAAAACTCAATTATGAACAAACTTGGTTTGAAATTTTAGGGGGCTTTGAGTGTCTACTATGAGCTTGAAGATCATAAAACATAACAAACTTTAATACTAATAGATGAAGTTACAATAGATAGAATGCCAATGTTTCCAATCTATCCTAGACAAAGAGAAATCTGAAAAAAGCGACAACATAGTCTGGCTAATCACCCAAGCACATTGTCAAGTTAGTTACCAATTAATGCCAAAGGCAAAAACCAGCCCGAAACACGGTCATGACTGTTGGCCAAGTTGGATTTCGATTTACTATTCAATGGAATGGCAAACGGTATTCTGTGTCTCGTATTTGCACCCCCCCTTCCCACCGAATTTCACCGCCCCTGCCGCTGGGCTGCTTCTCCAACAACTTCCGCAACACATTTGCACATGGACAACATTGCTCTGAGCCCGATTGTTCCCAATTATTGCTGGCAAGTGGTGGCAGCAAAAGGTGTGGAAAGTGTTTTTCGATGCCATAAATTCTGTTTGCCAATTAGGCGAAGAGGCCTTAGACTCTAATTTGTGGGTGTCGAATGGGCGGAGAGTGGGTCAGTGGGCTAGGCTAATGCAGATTTTGTGTCAAAGGTCCATAAATAGTCCAAACGAAATCTGAAATTCTACAAATACCATTTACTTCGGCATTCTACATTTCGTTTCAACTTAATATCTTATTAGGTCTACAATGGTCGCCCCATAATTCATGTAGATGTTTCATGGAGATATTTCCCGGAACATTCATTTAATATCTCATCATTAAAACAGGCCATTAGTTCTGTCAACTCTTTGTGAGTTGGCCCGAAATAAATTCCGAAAACGGCACGCGTTACTCGACAATCGGCCGCATTAAACACAAAATAAATTCATCAACGAATTTAGACCGGAAGGTTCAAAGAACCTTTTGCCGTCCCGACCAAATGTTAAATGGTAAACCGGTTCTTAACACCTCCACCGGAGTGACTCAGTTGCTGGCCTGGCCTGGCCCAGTGCTTGTCCGCCGGGTGGGTCAAGTCGACCACTCTGTTCCCGATGCAGTCAAGGTCGCTGCTTTATTTGCGGTTTGTGTACTTTGTCCGCCAAGTATCCATGGTTAAAGGACGTTAAGCTTTGTTTACGACGGACTTCGGACAGTGGACAGTGGACAGAGGCTGGCTTTGCGGCGTGCTAATTGTGGGGCATCAATAAAGGAAACCATCCATGGACCGCACACCGCGAATCGGCAGAAACCGCAGCACAAGGATCCCCGATCCGATCCCAGAGGACCCGCCGAAACATAAAGAACGGAAATGGGCGCTACAAATTAGCACGACTCCAAAGTTCCCAGGGCACTGTGTGAACCAAAATTGGTTATACCCATCAAACTAAGGGTCTCAAAGGCATGAGAATAAAAACGAAATTTATTTTATTAAAAGGAAAGTAATAGTAAAAGTTCTAGACCCCTCAAGCTATCAAATCATTAGAGAATGTTAGTCCAGTTTTAGTTTTCTTTAAATTAATAGTCCCATTACTCTATTAAACTTTTAAGTTATTGTAAAAAATAATCCAGGTCATCAGTGATTCGATCCGTGTCCTTAATAGCCCTGCGGTTTCCCCTGTGTGGCCACAACAAATTTCTTGACAAAAGTAAACAAATTATTTGATTTCATTTATTGGTGCTCGTGGTTATATTGTTTCTCTTTTTTTTTTGTATATTTTTTTTGCTGCTTGTTAGAGGGCCCATCGATAGTCGGCAAACTTCAGTCAAGAGCATTTTTTATATGTTTTTTTTTTTTTGTTTTACCCTCGGGTGGAACATTGGCCAACTTTGTGGGCGAAATTCCCATTAATTACAGTATATGGGACTCTAGCGAGGAAGTTACTTTTAGGTAGCTCGGCTAACCGGCAATCAAAATAAAATTACTAATAACTATGGAGAATAAAACAAGAGCCAATAAGAGATTGAAAGATGACTGAAAGATTTCTATCTTTTTGTATACCAAACTCAACAATCGATTGATTGTAGTTAGGGCAACGGCTTTCTCTTGTTTGTCGTGGATTTAGCAAACTCAATCACAGCTTAATAGAACCTAATGGCTTAATTAATTGCACGTGAACGATTCTGTCCGGATAGGAAACCCTTGAAATTTCGCCGAGCTCAATAGCTGGCCGTCCACTCAATCAGGACGAGATGGAAAATTGCTGCAGCCACTGCGGATCGTCATTTCCCAGCTAGGCTGCCACTCAAAGCCAAGTGGCATCGAGTCCCATTCATTAAGCCCCACAGCCTGGGGCCTGGCCGGGGCAGCTTCAACCTCAACTTCAACTTCAGCTTCAGCTTTGGCTTCAACTTCAATTTGCAGTTTGCAAGTTGAAGTCCGGTTGCAATCAGGGCGACGACGTGCCTTATCATTTATCGCCCTGACTGGCTTTTTATTGTTTGCCATTTTAGTTCACATTGTCGCTGGACGTTGGTGTTGATGGTTTTGTGTATCTTTTCGCTTCGTTTTTGGTACGTGCAGATTTTTTATTTTCTGTTAATTTTCGCGCCTTGTCTTTTGATTGAAGAAGCAACAGCAGCAGCAGCAGCAGCAACAGCGGAAATGTCAGGCTGCAGCATAAACACAAACATAAATCTCAATGACAATGATGATCGTGCCACAGATTACAATACCATTGCTGCTGCCTCAGATGATGATGGTGATGATGATGATGATGATGGTGTTGAGACACAGTAAAGCCACCCACATATGCGCCACCGCCTCCGGTTGCATTCCCATCGTCATCTGCATCGGCATCGGCATCTGCATCTGCATTTGGATTCAGATCCCGCGTTGCAGCTGCATTGCGGTTTCAGTTTTCGCCTGTTTAGCATAAAATATTCGCCAGAGATTTGACAAAATCCATGCAGCCTGGCCGGGCCTGGCCACCTACGCAAAAAGTGAATTCAGTTTCCTCGATTCTATGAGCGAATAGCGTGACACATTTTACAATTCTCAGAATACGGAATTGGGTGGAACCGACTAATTAGAAATGCTACGGAATGGGTCGAGTAATCTGGCACAATTCCAAATTAATGCAATTAAAAATAGCGAAAGTAAACAAGAAATTATGAAAAAGATCTGAAGGCACATACTTTCAAAACATCCTGCAGCTGGTGTTACGCAATACAGGTAATGGATATACGATCGGCAGACTTTCTAAATCCCAGATTAATTTACTTAAATTCGAATGGCGCGAAAGTATATAGAATCGGGATTTCTTTGTGGGACTTGGTTGTGGCGTGGAGAATGAATTGCATGCAATCAAAATATTGATTGAACACATTTTTAACACGAGGAGTCTTATTTCGTATGGAATTAACAAGGAAGAAAGGTGGCATGAGCACAGAGCATGCGTGCCCCATGCCCCATGTCTTGGGGCATGCCACTCCTTATATTCCCGCCAGTTGGTCACGCATTGTGCGACCATAAATCTTGCTTCCAAGGCGTTGAAAAATCGTATGCAACGAATATGGTTAAAACGGCAATGGCAGCGGCAACGGCAACAGCAACAGCAACGGTTGGGGAATTGGCTTTAAGCTGTGCCCTGGAAACGGCCAAAGACGGCGCCTTCTTGCCATTGTCAAGTCAGGTTTAAGTTTTGGCCGCTTTGCATAGACTGCCATCTCGTTTACGACTTCATTAGTAGTCGACGAGTTTTCACTTTGAAGACCTCAAGTGCCTGGCAATTAGCCACGCTCCATTGGCCGACAAATCAGTTTCTCTGTTATGGTTATTATTCTTTTGCTCGAACAATATTCGAACTTTGTAGCTCGGTCGCAGACATTTATGAAGACTGACAGGAAATCACGAGACTATAATTTGAGGCAGGCCTTGGTGTTCAGGCTAATTGAATCCGCCCAGTCGCATTTAAAATTGGCAATTGGAAGCCATTGATTCCCCTGAAATGGACGCACTACAACACCCAGTGACGAAACCGAATATCTCAAAGTGAACATCTGTTTGACACTCTGGACGGACGTCTGTCTGGCATTGTTGCCATTTATTTAAGTGAATACTAGTTGACTGCATTAGTCAACAATTTCATTACTCTTCCGCAACCACCTGCCCACCCCCTCCTGCACCCCCACCCGATAAAATCTAATTAAATTCGCAATTGCTGAGTAGTTGCTTGCCTGGATTTTCGGCAAATATTTGTCAGTTTGGCAGGTTGACAGCGGCAACAGAAACCGCAGAACACAGAACCGAAGGCACAGATACAGTAAATTATGTTTCAGCTTCGAGTTGCAAGTTGCATATCGTTGTACCTACGTATATATATATATATATATATATGTACGCATGATGCCTCCCCTGGATATACGACGTTTATATTGACATGACAAATAAATTGGCCCGGTTGGGAGTGAGTGAGTGATGGGAACTGGGGGACGTGCTACTGATGTTGGTGCCGATGTTGCTGCTGCATGCGGTCTGTGCCTGCCAGGCAAACAAACCTCAAAATAGTTTGGCAAAATTATGCATTAATGTCGGCCAGGTCGACTGCTTTTCCGCTCGGGGCTTTCGACGTGCAAATAATGCAGTAAATTTCCGACCAAATCCAGAGTCGCACAGTCCCAGACCAGAGAGAGAGCGCCAGAGATTCCTGACTCAAAGCAGGGGGCCAAATGCATTGGCTAATTTCAGCAAAACGTCCGAGAGGCGGAAAACTATGCAAAATTTTCGACAACCAGGTTGATGCCGACAGGTGCCAAAGGGCATTCATTTGTGTGCCGTTCTAACGGCGCAATTGTCTCTCTGGCTCTGTTTGTTTAGGACCACCGCCGCCCCAGGGCCAGTGGCGTAGTCCCAATTTAATTGCAGGGGGCGAGGATTGTATCTAAACCGTGCAACATGAACTGCCTTTGATATGAGCGACTTGGGGGGAAAACAAAAAAATGTTTGATTTATGGGTTTATGACGAAGAGTTAAAGATGCAAATACCCTTAAAGATTGGTCCAAATACGATATGACGACCCCCATTGCCCTTTACCACCCACCTTTGAACTCAGGACGTGCCAATGTATAATCATGTGAGCGTGTGTCCTGCGAACTGTCGACAACTACCGGGCACAATTGTTAATTGCATTTCGGCAGTTGTCAAACATGACCAGGAAAACGCGTGTTCAACGATTTTTTCATGCTCCCCGGGCGATTTGAAGAGCTTTGATGCCTGTTAAATGGCATATTAGGCTGCACAAGCCAAATGCCACCGACAATTTCCGTTCGCAACCGGCCATCCGGCACTCGAAGTCTTTAAATTGAATTGCCAACTTTATCCGATTGTTGGTCGGAAGCTGGACAAAAAAATAAATCATACAGCCTGAGAACCATCAATTTGCGGAATTTATCACAGCAGAAAAAGTTGTTCCAATCAAACTACATTTATTATACAATAAAGAGGAGGAAATACTCTCGATTTGAAATAAATGGAGAGTAAAACTAAAGTTTTCTTACCTTGTGTAAAAAAGTTGACGCCTACGCAACATCTAAAGTTGCAACTTCAGAGGCAGCAATCTAGAAGCAATCTGCCGAGAATTGCAAAATATATGGTCTGTACCTGCTATTGTGCTTGTCGTTATACATATGTGAATATTTCCTCCAAGTATATATACACAATATATAATATATGGATTCGCAGTTGCCACAACGCATGACACTGACAATTGCACGTTGCGTGCTCAAGAGGAATGCCCCAGCCCCAGCTCCAGCCCCAGACCAGTGTCGCAGTGGACGCAGATCCAGACTCGAGCTCCAAGACCGAATGGATGGACACCACGGACTTACGGCCAGACGGACAGGCAAACAGACAGGCGGACAGTAACAACAGCAACAACTACGTGCAGTTGGACATGTTAACAGGAGCGAGAGCAAAAGCAACAGCAACATCACAATAGCAACTGCAAAGTGTCAAAGTCAAATATGCAAAAAACCAAAGGGAGCCAGCGGGGCAAGCGTTGCAAGTTAAACAGTTGACAGCTGAGAAATGTAAGCTTCAAGGATATGGGCAGGCTATGGCTGGCCTGGCCTGGGAATTTTCGAGCCACCTTGTTGGCCTAGTCAAGAAGTTTTCAGGTAACGCCTGGGTGAGGTGCCTGTGCGTGACGTTCTGACTTCCTGGAAAATGCCTTGCAGATTGGGCTGCTTATCAATAAAATGGGAAAAGGAAATTTGGATTAGGTAGATTATGACCACAGGAATTTCAGCTAAAAGCTATAATTATGTTAGTTTCAAAGGAAAACATTAAAAAGCCAGCTTTCAGGTGGGGGGTGTCTTTGGGTCAAAATTGAGTCACCTTTTTGCACGTTGTGTGTCCAATTTTGATCCGATTTATAAATGGAATAGCATTTATAAAACAGGACTTTAATCCCCGTCGATCTGCATCAAAAGTTTTTGAAAGTGGAGAAAAAAATATTTTTTCGAATTTTCGCAATTTTTGTAAGGGGTACCATCATAAAAATTTTCAAAAATCGAAAAATTTTTTTTTGTTCTACGTTTGAAATGTTTTGATGCAGATCGAAGCGGAATAATTTTCTGATTAATAATTGATATTCCTTTTTCCAATCGGATAAAAATTAGATAAAATATTTGCAAAATAGTGAAGAGAATCTATCAATTTTGGCCAAATGGTACTAACCACGATTTCAACTTGCTTAACGAGTCTTTTTCCTCAAATAATGCCATAACTTGATTAATAGTATAAGTAATTTGTATATATATTCCACAAGATTAGACATTTTTATAAAAAATAGCCTATTTTAATATTTTAGAGTCGATAATAAAACTCTCCATATGGCAAATTGTGCGAAAAATTACTAAAATAATGGGACTTGAAAGTGCCAAGTTAATATTATAATTATGGAAAACTCTTCCGAAGTGATTAACTGCTAATTAGTCAGTTTTTGCTACTCGAAGCATTAATTCCAGAGATACATGCTGATGTGTCGTAACAATAATTATACCAGAGCCTGAAATACATAATTAAATTGTCAACAAAAACAACATATATGATAGCTATCAATGCCTGAATTAAGAAAATTGCATTCATAATAATTTTTTACACGCAAACGAATCGCATATGAGTATTTTTTACTATTTGTTGTCAACAGAATTTAAAATTCTATCAAGCAGAATGAAATTTTGAGCGTTTGTGTTGCGTGGAAAATTTTATTAATTTTGCATGCGTAAGTTCATTATGCATAACAAACAGCAACAACAAGGGGAGGCGTGTTAAATGTAGCCTATAATTAAATACTGGGCCCAGCAAGAGGGATATTCATATAATACTACATATATATATAGAAGGTGGGTGTTGAGGGGGTTTCAAGCATACGCCTAACGCACTGTGACAGCGCAATTATTTAAACGCCGACGCCGACATCTCGTGGAGTGCTCAAATGTCATATTTCTGGCTGCTGCCTGTGCCCAAGGTGGGTACACTTTGGCTCTGACACACCTAGCTAGTATCCCCCCATACCTGTATCTGCATCTGTATCTGAATCTGGCTCACTTTGCCATCCGAGCTGCAAATGCAAAATTACAAGCGCCTTGGCTCCACCAACACGGGCGTCTTATAATTGTCTTGACTTGTTGTTATGACAACCTTTGATTGCTCAGCGTTTATGGAAAACTTTGACCCAGATTAATCAGCAATTTGTTCTTGATTATTACTTTTGATTAATCAAATCAAAGTCCATCAAATTTCCCAATACTCTGCGCAACTTTCATTCTTTGCCATCTAATTAGCTGTAATTGGGCAATAGTTGTTGATTTGTGGCCGCAGTTGTCGTCCAATTTGTCAAGCCTATTTACCTAATTAGCCATAATTATCCGCGTTCCCATCTCGCTTAAAACGAAACGATTTCTCCCACCAAATCACGACTTCCGCTGCCGTCTGCTCTGTCATTAGCATGGATTGGACGCAACCCATCAAAGAAGCATTTCGGGGGGGCCTCTAACGGTTGGCCAAGTGGCAAGTGTCAAGTTCATGGCCAAAAAAGGAACCAACAAAAGGCCCAACCACCGTCAACAATTGATACAAAAGTGAGCGGTTCAATTGTTGTTTGATTTCTGTTTGGAGCGGATTGCCAGGCGGCCACCTGCAAAACACAAAATACAAAAGGTAAAGGTGGAAAGCAAATAAAAAATTCAGGAGGGTACGAGAAGCGTTAATGAAATGCAAATAACACCAATGGGCAACGGGGGGGATCAATCGTCAACCGAAACCTTCAAACGATGACGCTGACACCTGTTCCAGGTTGTTTAGTTTCAATATTTCATTTGCTTGCACAGTCCATTTGTTTATTTACATTTTGTTGGCCGCCGCATCGCAAAAATATATACAATTTTTGTGTCCCAGACTCTCTGGACCTCGGATTCACGCTCCACTGCAGTTTGGCAAACCGATTTCTGGGAGCGGATGTGCGATGTGACTATGATGACATCGCAGTAGCCAAATATCATTTAATGAAAATATCAAATTTTTGTTTGCCTTTGAATAACCTAAGCCCCCCCACCCCTCCATCTGTATACCTGTCCGCTGTATATTTTTCGGTGATCCTACGTGAGCGGTAACAAAATTTGAATTTTGATAAAATTTTATGCCCAACACGTTTTCACATTTCTCACTGGCCAAAGGCAAGAGGCATTTCTTCATTTGCCTTTTTTCCCCTCCGGTTGTGCCATTTTATTTATGGGCCCCATAAATACATCTTTTTCCTGAGCAAAAGATACAATTTGAGGCTGCCTGAAGTTGATTATCATGTACGAGTACATTGCCTACCTCGGTCATGTCACAGGCTAATCAAATGACTCCCGGCCTGACAAATGGCACGTGTTCTGTCTTAGAAGAGTTCTCGAGAAGGCCTCGGTCTAGATTTCCCATGAAGATGTTGGCTGCTGGCAAGGCCACTCACCGGCAGACTAATAGCCAATTTATTTGTAAACAACGGCACACATCACGGCCCAGATTTAATCTTCCGAATGCAATATAATTCCAGCAAATAAAATATCTCTCACAGGCAATATTTTTTTTCATGCTCGAAGCTCTAAGCCCATGGCCCATTTTACTAATTGCCAAGTTTTTTGCCAGCAGCCGGAAACATCAGTCGAGAGACAAAAAGTCAGTTGCAATTCCATTTACGAGCCTGCAACATATGAAATCAAAGCTGCAGCATCTAAACGCGCCCGAACAATGCAATGAAAATTGCAATGTGTGCATGTGTCGATGGTGAATGTGGGATTTTCGTGTGCGGCTTAAACAATGCCCCTCGCATAAATAACTACAAAAAACTAGCAAATCTCCAAACGAAGTCTCATGTAACTAATACAGAAAAAGCGCCGGGGAACGTATCTAACAGATACACGCGCCATAAACTTTGAAAATCGTATGCTGCATGCCACATAGCCCCCTCCCTCTTTTTCCCCCACTTTGCTGCAGATGAGGATGGCCATAAAATATCAATTTCGTTTTACAACAAACGCCAAAATCGAACATAAACTTATGAGTCTCTTTTCGTGTGTAAAAGGACCAAAACACCGCATGAAATATTGAAATAAAATGTGAGGAAACCAAAAAAAAGAGAAAACGTGAATGAAAAATGCATTGCAGTAAAAATGAAACAAAATTTACACATTTTCCAATATATATTCGGATATTTTTCTGCATTTTTCATACAAGAATATTTTGAATGTGTAAGGAGAAGCGCCGGCGGCAAAGTTGAATATGAATTACAAGCAATTTAACAAAAACTTGGGGACAATAGTGTGATCAGACTAGAAATTGCATTTGTTTGATTGATGCCCGGATCGGCAGTATCATCGAATACATTTGAATAAAACGTAAAAAAATCAGCGAAAGCTTTACAAGCATTGTTTTTTTTTGGTTGCATGTTGTTTCTGTACTGTACCCTTGTACTTTTTAAATTAAAATCCCATTCAATTGGCATTAATAAAATAAATAATAACCAAAACTCTTCGGTGTGACAGCGCATCCTCGTTAGTATTTCAATGGTTGTCATGATTTATCATCAATATGGAAACAGCTCACGCTCTTTGTATCCCATATTTTTTCACAAAAATATATTTTTCATTGTCATTTTGTTCGCTTTGGCAAATAAATTAAGCTTTAAACTCAAACTGAATGCGATGCAAATTTTGTGATTCGACCATTTTTCTGATTCGCTGCAGGTGAGTGTGCTTGATGATGTTTGGCCGATACGGTGTTTATGTTTGTATTGATTTTATATAGGTTTTTGTAAATTTTTTAAGCAAACGGATGTTTGACAATTATGCAAACAATGCACGCAGCAGAGCCGGTTCTGCCTGGCTCGAATAATTTCGAATTTAAACAAAACTCCTGGAAAAGTCAAGAGTGCGAAAGGAAAGAGAGCAGCCCAACAAATGACTGGTTATTAATTATATGATTTCTGTTTGCTTTTCCATAAATGCATATACGTATTTATGGGCATATTTTGTGCTCACTGATTACGCCAGCCAATTAGTGAGTTTTGAAAATTGCTGCGACCTGGGCAAATATTTTCGTACGCATCCTATGGCTGCAATCGGCCGTGAAACAAACTCCGGCCGCATATTGATATTTCAAATTAATTTTACAAATTTTGTTCGGTTTTGGCCATATTTGGCTTTAGCCTGTTTCATGAGGAATTTCGATGCTATCCCTCGGTCCTTCGTCCCTCATCAAATTAGCTTGCATTCCATGTCGGGCGGCGTAAATATTTTGATGCAACATGCAATTTCTCCCAATCTAAACATTCGCATCGCATCGCAACGCGAAGGATAAAAATGAAAACAGCTTAGAGCAGCATTCGTGTCGGGTGATGGGTGTTGAACGGCTGGGTGGCCGGGTGGCCGGACATGGAAGTGGAAGTGGCATGTCGCAGGTCGTCGGGGCTGGGGCAGGGGCAGGGGCAGGCAGGACGGAAGGCTAAACTCGCACAGCATAACTTAAGGCGTAGCTAAGGCGATGGCGTTGCGAACCGACAACCCAGAAAAAACAGAATGCACCCAATTGTGTGCCAATGGCAAAACGAATACAGTACAAAGCGCTTAATACACTCAGAGAAAAGTAGGGAAGAATGATAAACCATAATTCCCTTGGATATGTATGAAATTATTTCGTGTGTATCTATCTATCCATCCATTATCTTACAGAATCCCAATGCCATTTATTTTGTGTCGCTGGAGTATTTGCAAAAGTGTAATCGCCAAACACGTTCCCTGCGAATGCTCTTAGCCTTGGCTGGCACTTTCTTCGGGCGCCTATTGAGAGCAGTCGGAGCGGTGCGGCACCTTGGCATATCTCCAAGGCTAATCTTGGCTAGGAGGCTTCGGACCAGGGACCATGCAGCAGCTTTTCCAGGCAACGGAAGCATCGGGCTTGGGCTCTTGCGTGTGCAATTTGCTTTCCCCACTTCACCAGGCAACCTCACCTGCCCTGCCCTGGCCCTGGTCCTGCCCTGCCCTGCCCTGCCCCCACAGCTTATCATCATCTCGAGTTCAACTCCTTTTATGCACATTTTATTTATATTTTGCTCGCCGTATTTTTATTTAACCTGCGCTGGCAGTAAATAATCATAATACATATTTAAATTGTGACCGTGTGTGCGAACTATTTGCGCTCACCTCCCATTTTCTACAATTTTCTTCAGCTTTTCCTCAGCGCTTTCCCAGCATTTCCTTCGATGGCCATCGATAGTGTGTTTTTAATAAAAGCAACTTCCAATCTTTCGTCCCCGTCCCCGTCCCCGGCCCGGACTTATCAATAATTCCCCGTTTTCTCAAGCTATATTTAAAAAGAAGCCCTAGTTGGTGGAGTGCTGGAAATTGGCCGCGTCTCCTCCTGGCAACATTTTATGGCAATCAATTTAATGCGCTGAGGAACACGCACTTTGCCAAAGGTCGCTGTGGCAACCACTTCTCAGTGGCGTTGTGGAGTCGTGGAGAAGCCCTGAAAACGATGCTGAAAAGTTGCTACAATTGTGCGAACACGCAGAAATCTTACTAAATATTTCAACACAAACGAGAAGTAACGATGTGACGTGGGTGACGGGGGCAACCACTCCAAAGTGGAGGAGCAAGTCTCTGAAATCTTGAAAAAGCCATACAAGTTTATTTAAAATTTGATGGATAAGTGCTCGTTTGAGGTATATGGGAATATTATGTTCCCAAATAGGTAATAAGCTATTCTACTTAAATAAGTAATACCTTTTATTTAAAATGTCCAACTATTAAGCCATCGAACGGCGGCAAAGTTCTCCAAATCCCAGACTGTTGGAAAATTGTCTAGGAAGACGGGTAGAACTATTTCAACTTCCTCATTGATTGCCCTTTAACTTTCGCTCGAATGCACTTGCCAAATTAAAGTGGCCGAGTCCAGCCACACCCACAGTTTTACGCCCTAAGCTCCCTGTCTCTTGCATTCACATATGTCCGACAATTTCAATTACATTTCTTCACTTCAATCAAATCGCATTGCGCTCCATCTTCTGGCCTTTTGGCCCGGCTCGGACTATTGGCCGAAAAAATTGTTTGTGCAGTACGCGTGTTGCACTTGCAGTCATTCGTAAATTGAATTTACAGTTCAGTCTTAGCCGGTTGCTGTCCTTGAGGGCGCGGGGCCAGACCACCCCCACAAGTTTGGCAATTTCATTTGATTTTTATTTTTATTTTATTTCCCAATTTCTTATCGGTCGACGGTAGCCGTGACTTTGGCGACAATTGTCCGAAATCGTTCTCGAAACGATGTGGGTGAGTGACTTCTGTCGGCCACGAAGGACACTTGAAATTATTGAAATTGTTTTGCCATTTTGCGATGGCATACGATGGCGAACGGCATTCCCAAGTCCTTTCCATCGAGGTATTAGTATTTCCCTGCAATCCTCTGACTGTCTGCTTACCATTGTCATGGAATTTTCTCGTTTCGAGAGATTCTGGGAATTTGTGTGGATTTTGGTTATTGATTTCGAAATGCCAAGCCAAGTTAAAGGAAGATTCAACAGTCCAGGGATGAGTGTGTGATTTTGAGATTTTAATTAGTTACTAATTGGCTTCAAGGATGCAAAATTACTCGAGACTACAAAGGGATTAAAGTCTAAAGGATGCTTTGTAGTGTCGGAAAATGAAGTTGCGGCGCTTTCTTTTGTTCCTTAATCCCGTTTGCGTCGAAAATGTTGCCATAATTACAAGTCTTTTGCATTTTATTTAAACGATGCGCGATTTCACGATCCATTTAATCGGGATTCCTCTTACGTTAAGTCAGTAATTTAATTGCCGCACTTCCCTCCCCCCACCGCCAAATAGTAGTTAACCCATACAGAGTAAATAACTCAATTTTCGAACGACCCACCTGCCGGACGGACGGATAAAGCCATATTGGTTCTGTGTCCGAAATCACAGACAAAAACACAGAAACATCCAACACACATGCATCCAAATTATTTATTTTTATTTTGTATAATACCTTTTGCCGGCGGTTAATTAAAAAAATAGGCTTGGCCGCCGGGTTTTTGGGTAGGAGAGATGGCGCACAGACGCCTACCTTGATTTATAGCCCATCGCTTTAAGGTATAAATCAAGCGAAATGAAATTTATACATACATATATTTGTATATAATATATAGTGTCATGCCACATACGTTGGAGATAAGTTGACTTTAGTGGTGGCCCGGCATGTCCTGCGCTGGCCCGGTCAACTCTTTAGCACCATTAACAAAGGATGCACTCCCTCCAGGCGCCCGGACAATACGATTCGATTCCTTTGCCCGTTTCCCCAGTTTGCCTTTTCATTTACGTCGTCTTTGTTGACCACTCTTAATCCTTTGGCGGATGGCCGGAGCCAAGGAGCGTTGCATTGCATTTTGCGATAAATTCGCATTAAGTGAGTGAAACAGAGCAGGATGATGGGGAGGAGTATCGTGGTAGGTCCTGGACTGGCCACCAACAATGCGTTGAGTGCGATTCTGAAATTCCCTGCGCTTGGCACACAAACGCAAAGATAGAAAAATCGAATCGAAGAATGTCAATAAAGACTGCTGCAGTTTCTGGGTCCTTGCGTCCTTTGCTCCCTTCCCACGGCCCCGTTTTTTTGGCCCAAGGCCTCGCTTTAATGACGCGACCAGTGACAATGAGCTGCGTCTGGTCAGTCCGTTGTCTTCATTTCGGGCGATCAGAAGGCCAGTTGAAAGGTCCTTTCATATAAAATGGAGTTTTAATTACAGAATAAAATGTATACGAAGAGTATACGAATTCGAAGTCCAATTTTGTTAAACACATATTCCCTAGCCCACTGTTCCATTCCATTCAAAGGACCCATTGATAAGAGCCTCGCTCTCGAATGCAATTGACAACTTCAATGTGAACAATATTATTTGCATTTATTTTTGTGGCTCTTTTTTTTTGGCAACCGGAGAGTGCGGCCGAAAGAAGAGTCTGAGTGGGGGCAGGAGTATTCGAGTTGCACTTCCCATTACAGTATTTTGTTGCTGCCCCATGTTGCAAGGCTGTGTCTGTGAATTCGAGCCAGGCTCCTTGCTTGGGGTATCGCTATTTCGCTGCATTCAACTTGCGGTTTTCCGTCTTCTTTTGAGAGGCAACAGCTGCCGCACAGTGTTGCATCTTGTGCCGACTTGCTCGCATGTGCCACACTCCCTCTACCACTCCCACTCCCCCTCCTTCTGCTTCTGCTTCTGCACCCATCTATTGTGGTTTATTTGACTTTTGTTGCATGTTACGTAAGCCGGGGCCTTCAATGCACTTTGCTTACACCAGCGATTCAATGGGCTTTAACTGTGCCACACACAGGGGCACATCGCATCGAACAGTATCTGGTGCGGCTTCTGTGGGCGTTTGTGCGGCATAAATAAGTGCACCGCTCTGTTTGACACTTGCAGCTGTCAACGCGGTGCGTGATTGATCGACCGATAGCACCCAGTGTCCCCCCTTCCGTTGCAATTGGTGCAGAGGAATGATGTTGTCAAGCGGAGCTAATGGAGGGTTGGCACCATTAACTTGGCCCTAACAAATGGTCCGATCGATTCGACAAAGGAACACCAGCAAATTATGCAACGGCAATGATTGTTTGATGATGCAATCATGCACATTTATTTGCAATTATTAGCTAAGTAACATTCCAATGGACACAGAATGGATGCCACAAGTGTCTCCATACTTCATACTCTTTATCAAAGCAAAGAGTCGCTCGGACAAAGCAAAGACCCACCAAATTAATGTAAATTTATTGCCTCAATTTATAATGCAACAAATTGAGCAATCCCCGGGCTCAAAGAACAATCTCGAAGAATTAATGTTAAGCGAAGACAAAGTATCTGGATACAGATAATGGCACGGCATTGAACTTGAACCTATCTGCGATTGGAGTTTTTCAATTGTTTGCCAAAGTCATTGGGCGAAAAGTTGCTCCTATTCTGTCCGTCCCTTGCCTCCCCTTTGCAAAGTTATTATAAAGTTTGCCATATAAGTTTGGCAGCCTTTTAAAGTTTCGTCTGCTGTCAACTCGTTAGATAACTTTGGATTCTGCATCGACGTCTTCTGGACCAAGCCCGGACCAGGCCAGGCTGGGACAGCAAATTGAGTGCACACTGCCGGCAGACGTTTGTCATTTGTCTGCTGTCATGTCAGTTGTCAGGTTTGATTTTCGACATTCGCTCCCAGTTCTATTATGCTGTATGCTGTATATATATTTTTTTTTGTTAAATTGTTACAACTGCCCTGACACTGTGGCAAGTCCAAAAAATATGAAATAAAACAAAAGACAAATTTGTGCAGCTTTTCGGAAGCGTGTTGACAATATTTTGTTAAATCTTTCCTCTGGAAACAGTCTCTGTGAATTTTATGTGGGGGGTTAAAGTGTTTAATCATGTTGCATGACAGAGAATACATCTCCCCAAAAATATGTTGCATACATCGCAATTTCAAGCCATGTTTTATTTGACAATATTGACTTTTGACTTTCCATGCATGATGGAAACTTAAGCTGTCCCCATTAATGGCTGAACCATTCCACAAATGTAGAATTTTCGAAAATATATATACATTTGAAAAGAACCTTTATCAAAAATGGATAAAACACTTCAAAGAGCATCTTACAGTCGAATCGTGACCTGTCACTCATTGTTTTCCCGGTGTTGACAAATGAGAATTCCGGGGGTTAACGCATCGGGGGACGGACAGCAATTCCCCAGCAGTTGATGTCTGAACACTTTATCTTAATGTCAATTTTTTGTTTCGTTTCGGCTTTGGCTCGACTCCAAGGGCTTTTCTGGCCTGGTCGGGTGCGTGAAGCAGTTAAAAACGTTCAGGCAAATTAGCTATAAAAAACGCATCTATCCAACAGGGTTGTCGGGAGCCTCATTTGGGAGTCGTGTCAAAATCACGACGCTGACGGCGCCAAAGAACGTTAACTCGGCGATAAAGTAGCTCGAGGATTTACATTTATATTAGGCATCCCAAAAGAAAGATCGAACGATGAATCATCATTACAGCTAAACAGTTGAATGTTCTATTCGAAAAGTAAATCTGTTTCAATCCAAAATAAATTGTATTGCCCGAAGAAGGAAAAGCTGGGCTTAGTTTTTTTTTTATTTTTATATCTATTTTGCTTCTAAGTTCAAGGGTCTGAGGCTGAATTAAATTCTAGTTTTGAAAATTTATTGTAGACCTTAGAACCTACTCTAGTCGTAGATGGATGGCCATATGCCAAGACCATGTTTTGACTGAATATTCACCCCCTTTCCCCTCCTTTTTTTGGCAGTTTGACAACGTCAACTCGTGTTTGCATGTCCTGCGAAGTCAGTCGGTTGGCGGCTTGGAGAACATCACCACGAATGACATCTGTGCCGGTCGTCTGAAGGCGGTCCTGGCCCTGTTCTTCGCCCTCAGCCGGTTCAAGCAGCAGGCCAAGCAGACGAAATCAATCGGCGTCGGTTGCGGAGGCGGAGTTGGAGTTGGATCCTCTACAGCTCTTTCGGGCGGCTCGGTTCTGGGAATAGGCTTGGGCGGCAGCTTGAGGCCACCAGGTGCCACTCTCCACCTGGCTGATAAGAATCAGCAGGAGCAGCAACAGCAGCAGCAAACACCCCAACAGTTGGCCGCCCAGTCTTTGGAAAACGGCAATGAAATGGTGAATCGGTGAGTACATTTTCTGAAATTTTAAAAACTGTTAAGTCCCCATATCAACCAGCTTTTGTCGGGCAATAATAGACTGTTGGCCATATTCAGTTGGTAGTTTGTGTCTTGGCTAAGAAGTTTGGCTATCCGAAACAGTTTGTTGTGTGTAGAAACCGGATGACTTCCGGTGTTTGTCTTTACTAAATACATTCTACATCAATCTTGGAGTTGGGTTTTGGCCCGGTCTAAAGGATATTCTTCTCTGACTACAGTTAGCAGGACCCCATCTAAAAATATTGGCTATATTTTAAAAATATACATTACAGTTTCAACTATCCTTTTTATTTCTGATAAATTTAATTCAATAAATAAAAAGTAAATAAGAAAAAATCTCAACTGGTTGAGTTTTATTAACTTATGGACATTTTTTTTATTAACTCTTTTAAATGAAATACTTAAACAAACCATTATTAAAATTACATCCTGTAAAACAATAACAAATCCCCATAATTTTATCATAATTAATAACACTTCAATTCCTCAGTCTTCATTATTTTCTAGTGGCCCAAAATAATAATTGGCTCACGTGTTGGCTGCATCATTATTTGAAGTCAGACGCTTGTCAACTCCAACCAGGATAAGCTACCAACTGCCAAGCATTGTATTTTTGTCAAAAAAAACTCCCCCAATGATGCAAAAGCCCTCCCCCTCACTCCAAACATTGCATATCCCATGTCAGAGATTTCCTTTGAATTTCGCTTAGACCGTCATGAGATATCCGGCTGGGCATTTCTTCTACGCTTTTCCAGAACTCCCAGTAAGTTTAATATGATTTATTGGTTTGTTTGCCGGAAATTACAGGCAGTTGGGTCCCGGCTTGGCCTCATTCTACATATTTTTTTATGTGGTTCCGCCCCACACCTCGAACAACAGATGTCATCGGAAAAACGGCAGGAAAACTCCAGAAAAGCTAACAAAATTGGCATACTACAAGTTTAAAGAGAGGAAAATCTTCGCATTTCTTGCCTTCCAGGGGGGGAAACTCCGTAAAGTGTTCTCTGAAAAATTCAAAGCATGAAGATGGCAAAATTAGAAAACTTTATTTGCCAAATGTCTGCAGGGAGGTCTTTGGTTTTGAGTCGCCCCGGTTTGGGGCTCTGTGTTTGCAACCCCTGGGGGAGATCCTTCGAGTTGCAGACAGGAAACGGAAGCTTTTGTGTGTCTCCCCCTCGACTGGCCCCGCCTCCGCGCCGATGTGTTGATGACTTTCACTGACTATGAAATTTAAATGCGTTACGGAAATGTTTTGCGTTCGCTTTTTCGCTCGGGCAGACATATAAATTACAAAGGATTTTTATGGTCGTCCTTGCGCCTAGTTTGTGGTAGGGAGGACGAGGACACGAACAGGTTTATTTTAAGTTGGGCCATAAAACTTTCACTAGTGCGGCGGGGAACCTCCAGAGCATTGTTTATAATGTCTGCGGTCTGGCGACCTAGACCCGGACAGCATGGGGGATTCCCCGACCCGGATCCAGGATCCGGATGGGGTCGCCGAAGCGGTGACAAAATTACAACCCCCAATAATACACGAAACCAATACAATTGGAAATGATTTTTTTCATGGAAAGCAACAAGAAATACTTGCTTCAAAAGGAGACTTAATTTTTTTCAGTGCACCATTAGCGACAGTCGTGGCTGCGAGCTTGTCCAATGCAAAATTCAAAAGCATTTTAACGGCAGCAGCTGCGGAGTTTTCTTTTCTTGGCTGGAGTTTAGTTTTGGGTGTATTCCAAATTCATGGCACTTGCCAAGCTCTCCATTTTTTTTTTTTAAATGTTGCCGCTGATTTGTTTGGGACAACCTGCTGGCAGCAGCAACATGTTGCTCTGACGCACATAATTAAAATCACAAGGACATGCCAGGAATTTAATTTAATATGCTCGAGATTTTTAAAAACATCTGATGACGAGCGTTGCTTGGTTGGGGTTCAACCCCAAATCCGAAAACGTAGCAGCGTTTATAGCTCCGAATTACTTTGCAATATGTTGCTCCCACCAAAACGTATTTATGGCATTTTCGGTGGGGATTTCCTTCCAAAAATTGGCTTGAAAGTAACCCCCAAACGAGGTTGGCTTTAATGGGGAGGAAATTCCCATGCACAGAGGCGAGGGGGACGAACACCCCTTCGATTTGGGAAGGACAAATCCTCCCACGTGCGTTCGCTCCCTGGGATCTCTAATTCGCATGCATTTATGCGTGACCATGAACAAGAACAACTCCTGTTACCCCTGCTCCTGCTGGTTCATCCTTGCTCCAAACAATGCACTCGTCCTGGCTGTGGCCACTCTCCAACGACAAGTTGTCAAGTCCTCTGGGCAAGCATCCTCGTCGTCCTCGTTGTCCTGTCTGTCCTTAGCCTAGTCTGGCTTAACTTCTGTTGTCCTGCGGGCTTGGTTTTTTCCACATGGTCTGCTCCTCTGTGTTGAATTTATAATTCCATTTGTGGTTTTAATTTCGTAAATGTGAGATTAATTTTATTCAATTTGTATGGAGAGCAAGTCCTAGCCCGGTTGCCCAGGGATCGGGGTTGGGTTAACGCTTCATTGACTGTCAATTGTTGGCAATCGAAGCAAAAAGAAATGGACAGGGAGACTAGAACATTTAAAGACCAGTTCTAAATTTGGCTATCAATAGTATAAGTAACTTTATTCAGACTTTTTGTCCTTTGAAGCGCGATGATCCGGTTCGTCCATCATTTTCTCCAGATCCTTCTCCTCTTTGGGATTCAAACTAGCTATAAATATGTCCCGAGTGGCTCTGAATTTTCCGCAGTTATTCAGATGCTCGTTTTCAAGACGCAGAAGATTCCAAACCAGTCTTCTGACAAACTCACACAAAAGCAAAAGTGATTTGCCATTGTAGGCATTAATTTTCCCCAAATAGACGAGAGTGAATTCCAAGACCCAAGCGAATCGCAGAATCGCATTCTCCACTATTGCAAAGTAGTAAAAGCCCTTCAAAAATAACCTATTTAATTCTTGACAATAAAAGGGATTTAATTTCAAAAACTCACCTTGGGATAAACTAGATTTTCGCGAAGAAAAATGTTCTCCCCTTTCGAAACCTTGAAAAGACCAAAGTCCATTAACAAATCCCAAGAAAGAGAATAGATTGAGGATACGAATGCTGCAATTATATATAACCAAGTCCAGGGATTCTCATGCATATGTTCGAATCTGTCTAAAAAGCACATTAAGGATTTTAGGTAATAGATTGTGATTTCACACTCACGATTTGTATTCATATGAACAGTTGAGAAAAGGACGACTATAATGTTCAGGACATACTTGTTGGCATTCAAAAGATACTCCATATTGCGGGAGGTGCTGTCTGAGAACCTACGAAGACACTGGGCGAAACGACACCAGGAGGGCAAACACCGGATTATGGCCACTACAAAGTCTGGCTCAAAGTCAAAGGTTTTATCGTGCGTCCAGAAATACCGGATGTAGAACCGAACCAGATAGTAGTGGTCCACGGTGCAGATGATCAGTGAGTTCCACTGATCGGCCAGCCAAAAGTCCAAGAACTTCACGTGACAAAAAGGAGCCGCTAGAACCCGCCCGAAGGTACGGATCAGCCACCATCTGGCCGATGGACAGCAAATGGGTATGGGGTTTAGAAGCAGAGCCATGACAATCACGACATTGGCCAGTGGTATGAGGTAGGGGTCCTCAATGTCAAATTCCTCATGAAACAGAAAGAGCAGGAGGCCCACGGAACACAGATAGGCCATAAAGCTGGCTATCTCCAGGGCCTTGACTGAGCCCAAGGCCTTCCGGCGCTCCACCTCGAAGATCAGCACGTGGTTCACTCCCACCTTCTGCCAGATGTGCACGTCGATGGTCAGAACGAAGCAGAACATGGCAATGGCCAGTGGTCCTCTATACAAGGTGACGAACATGAACCGAAACTCCTGCGTCAAGTTGAGGAAAAAATCTGAGTGCCAGGACCACAAATTATAGATCTTTGCCTCAAAAACGTTCGTCCTTAATCACTCACAGGATATTAGGAAAATAACGGCGGACACCAGGAAGAGACCCAGGAGGAAGGCGGCACAGAAGACATGACCTGCTGGAGGGTGCTGGCCCAGACGCGGAACTCGCAGCCTGGCCATGGCCTTCGATCGATCCCCGTTGGTCAGATACTCTGTGTACAGATCCTCCACGGTCGTGATCATCTCCACCAGCAGAGAGGTCCCCGTAAAGGTGGCGCGAAGCACAAATTGTTCGTACCATCGTAGTCCAGCCGATGACTTTAGGTTTTTGTCATACTTTTTGCATATTTTGCGAAACGCCGTATGATTCAGTCTCTGATAGTTTTGCAGCATGACTAGGCTGTAAAGTTTGTAAATAATTTATGGCCTTTGTTATTGATTTTCGAACGCATCAGGTAATACCTCAAATAAAACTCGCTCATGGCCAGGCCCAGCTTGCGACGACGCTTAGTCCCAATATCATGACCTCCATCTTGGGACAATATGGATCCCCTTGGTCCCTGGAAATCTCTGCTCCGAGTCAGTTCGTAGTTCAAGGTGGCTAGTTTTCGTTGCGCCTCCGCCTGCTTGTGGGCGAAGAAGTTGTTGACCGTTGTTAGCTCCTCCTTACAAGTCTTGAAGAAACGAAGCTCGAATTCCTTGTAGTAGGAGTTGACCTCATAGCTGCTCACCACGGCTGGATCGGGGGCCTCCTCCAATGCTTGTAAAATCATCGCTTTCAGGTCCTACTTTGAAAAGTTTAAGGACTTTAAGGACCCTTAAATCCTATTACTGAAAGCGTACCTGGTACCGCACATACTGTTGCCGCCATTCCGAGGTCAAGTGGCTTTCCAATGTCTTACCAAACTTCATTTTTCAAATACTTTCAATAAATGTTTATATTTTATTTCAAATGTAAAGACAAGTGAGTCAAAGAATTATTAACATTTGATTAAAATAATTAGTTTATTCAGAATCGACGTCACCGAAGCTTATGCAAAACCAGCGCCCCTTGAAGCTTCTCTTGGAATGAGGATTATCCTTTTCATCTCCAGAGCATGATGTACCCTCAGGTTTGCCAGGACACCCCATTGTCCGCAAATTTCGACATGCGTTTCCCTTTCCATTTGGCGAAAAGTTGACATTTTCGCTTTTGTTTTAGCGGACGATGTCCGCAAAC
Source organism: Drosophila varians (assembly GCA_018150405.1). NCBI lineage: Eukaryota > Metazoa > Arthropoda > Insecta > Diptera > Drosophilidae > Drosophila > Drosophila varians. The sequence goes on from JAECWK010000125.1 coordinate 7,124,871, forward strand.
TCTGCGGCTACGCCCACAACTCCTCCCCCAAGTTGTCTGGCTTTTCATGTTCAAGCGGGCTTTAATATATTCCCGGTTTTTTTCGAGTTTTCCGGCTGTTTGAAGAGACTGCTTCTGAGGGATATCATTAAAAATTACTCGAAACGAGGGTGGCTAAGGGCTGGTCTTCAAGGAGAACAACTCTTTCGGCTTCGATCGACACCCACAATTCGATTTCGTTTGCCAGCCATTAGTCATAAGAAAAGAAAATTGGGGAGCAGCAAAATGTCGTCCACAGGCATCCACAGGCATCCCAAGCCATGATGAGTGGGTGGCCCAAAAGGACACCCATCTCACCTCGGTCGTCATCATCAAAGCCGGCATTCATCTCCTCCCGGCTGCCAACCCCTCGCACAATGTGAAAAATGTGAAACAATTGCAACGATGATTACTTTTTCCAACAGTTTCCCTGCCCCCGTAACAGTTGTTGTTGTTGTTTGGTAGTAAAGGAAAATTGAATTGGCAGTGGGCGGAGCATGAAGTTTGTCCTGCCCCCGAGGGACCTCTCCAAGGAGGCTGGAATGGGAAAAGGTGGCTCCGGAGTCCGGGCAGGCGAAGATGAATACAGGTGAACCCCATAATTATATGCTAAATACTCGAGTAATTAACTCCCCCGGGAGCATTAACTATTTGATGGAGATGATTAAGTCGGGGGAAGCCTCTCGATATTATCCTGGCTATGAAAGCAGGAAACTAACCAACCCTGTGTGAAAGTGGCAACATTTGCAAAAATTTAAACCCTACATCAGTGGCCATTTGAGAAGCTGTCAGCAGTTTGGATACCCATTAGTTTTGGCTTCGAAAAGGTGTATCAGTACTTTGCTATATTCTCAAAATTTTTAATATACTTTTGAAGGTATAAAGAGGATGTTGGGCGGACTTTTAATCTCTTTAAATTAAGTATCTTCAATAAGCTAAGGAGTATTCAATCATCCTTAAGGCTACTCCCTTTTTTATTGGATGCCCCTAGCTGGACAACAATAACCGAAAGGCAAATAAAAATATTTGCATAGACGTAGCGTTGAACAATTGGATAGACTGGCAAGTGAACAGTGCCGGAGGGTTATCCGAGGGGACGGATCCGGGGACAGACTATATAAAATGAAAAGTAAACATTGCAGTGTCCGCCGTTTGCCATTGAAATGATAAAGTGCCCCGGTTCCGTCCGTTTCGCTTCCAACTCCCCCGCCACCGCCACGGCCACCTCCACTGGAAAAAAGGCAATAAAATGCATGCTTAGTGTTTTTAGAGCAGGGGCTTAATGGCATTACCGGGAGGTACAGGGAGCAGTCCGTCTGGAGTTACATCTGCTCCGGTTAGCCGTATGTTGTGTGAGTGTGTGTGGCAGCTCGGGCGAAAGGCTTTCATGCTTTTTGGATTTGTCCAAACAAAGATTTATTGGGTCTAGTTTTTGTGTTTTCTTCCTTTGTAGTTTGTAACAAGTTAAAGAGTCCTGAAAACATCCCAGCTTGGGGCTTTGCCTTTCCAATTCTAAGCTAGTCGGTAGCCCACCTCTGATTGCTATTTCCAAAAATATACAAAACAATCAAATCAATTTACTTTTTTTTGACCTATGTTGCAAGTCTTGGGGCCTAATCGCAGACATCCACTTTCTTTCCGCCCACTCAAAAGTGAAAAAAGCGCCACCCCTCTTCAATTACAGCGCCACTTTCAATCGAAACTAGTTTGGTCATTCAATCATCGCGATTTCGGCGCTACATCGCACATGCCAGTAATTGCAATCATATTTTCGACACGCTGCCCAACATGCATTGGCCATAAACTTCAGGCCAGGCTAATAGTTTTTTTTTTATAGAAATTGTCAATGGCAGCACTACGATGTATAAGTACTCTAAAAAAATTGTAAAACTGTTAAACTTTATTTTGCAAAGCTTATTATAATGGATATACTATTCACCTTTCATGTTGAAAATATTTTTTTTCCATTATTAAAAAGTGTAAATAAGTTATAGATAGACATATTATTATTATTGACATATTAGTTGATTTTTATCAAAACTAATACTCCCTTTGTAAGAGTATATAATTGACCACTCGAATCGACCATTTTAAACTGGACCGAGCGAGTTTGCCTGATCGGCTTAGTGTCAAACGAGTTTTCCGATTGAAATTAAGCTGAATGATTAAACAATTTTACTTTCTGCCAATAGCTAGACCCCTCCACCTCCGCCGCCCCTTGTGACAATTTATGTGACTCGAAACTATTCGCCATAATTGCTTACTTTGTTAAATTGCGACGATTTGTTTGCCGGCCAGCAATAACTTGGAGCGGCTTAATTGCTCTTGTTTGCCATTAAGTTGACCCCCAACAGCTGGGCCATGAGCATTGAACTTTGGAGAGGAGACCCCCTCCGGGCGGTGGCTCCCCAGTTGCATGTGGCAAGTGCAGTGTATTTTTAGCCCAGACAAAATGCAACAAGCCGAGCCAAAAAACACGCTTGCCCCAAGACAAATCAACCACCCCCATTGCAACACTTCCACTAAAAAAACATTTACTTGTGGTTTTGGGAATTAAATAATAATATATATAAATAAGAGGGAGAAAAACACACATTATAATATCCACTTTGACACATTTTAAGTTTGGAATTCAAAGTATCCCTTGGAAACAATTTTTCTGAGTGAAACATCCAACTCGAACATGTTGCCGTGTTGGGATAAAAGTTTCTTCTGCTCCTTCCAATAGAAATGTATCATAAAATAGATCCTAGAACTCAATTTTTAATTATTTTTTGATAGGATTATTCACTTTTGCAAATTTTAGACAAGAAGACATTAAAAATAATAGTTAATTATTAGTGCAGTTCTACAAGAAATCAGTGTTAATGTTAAAAATAATTATAAAAATATTTTACAAAATAAAACATAAATTCTTTAGGCTTTTTATTTGCGTCTGAATATTACAAGTTACAAGTTATAAAATCTCTTGCATCAATTGAAATATCCTTTTTTGAGTGTAGCATCCAACTCGAACATGTTGCAAAGCAGAAGTGGCTGTTGTGCCGGTTCTTCTTTTCCAACCACTTCCAAGCCACGAATGCGTCGCGACTGACGTGGTAGCGGTACAATTCCTTCTTTCCGGCGGAAATAAACGATATTTTGCGAAAATAAATGGCGGCAAATCTCGGGGAGTGTGTGTGTGCGTGCGAAGGGAAGATGATTAACGAGCAATAATTATTGAAGAGTGCCAAACAAAGCCAAAGTGATACATATTCGGGAATACACTCGGGATTATATACAACTTTTGAAAAAGTTAGTTTCGAAGGACCTTCAACCGACTGTTGCATACTTCATGGCTTTAAAGTCCTGGTGTCAGCATTATCTTCACACCACAGAACACGCAGCATAATTAACGCCTTATCGCAATGGCCACAAATTAAAAGGCTTAAGGCAGACAGACAAACAGGACCCAAAAAATATGTATATGGCCAGACCAGACGACCAGACCATGTCCCCATGGGCCGCCAGACAAAAAGCACCGAACATATCCTAGATAAGAGTCCAGCTTTATTTATGTGGGGGCCGTAAAACGTTGAAGATGTGTTTAATATTTTTTTAAGTTTCGATAGAGTTTAACCATTAATTCCATGTCACGTTCCATCTAATCTAGAATGTTTGAGAAGCCACAGATTCGGTCAGTTAATGGTAACTTTCGTTCAGATTGTTATCACCTTCTGCCACCCCACTTTGCCACCTTTCTACATGACTGCCTCCACAGTTCTTAGGCGGTTTAAACTCATTTCTGACTTGGCTTTAATTTAGAGGCAAAGGGTAATTAGTCGCAGACAATAGATGGAAAGAACAAACCAAAAACGGGGCTCCCAAAGGGGTGCTAATCTTCGGTTTCATCGGATGGGATCGCAGATGCAGGCCTGAGATGTCTGATGACTGGTTGTTAACCGGTTTTTCTTTTCGGGCCTCAAGACGGCGCGTGTCTCCAATTAATCACCGTCTCGAATCGGCCTGCCTCCTTAGTGGTACACTCGGTTCTCTAATTTAATTTTATTCAAGTGGCAGCTGTGCTCCAAAGGATGAAGCATCCCATACTTGGAAATCAAGCTAATTACGGTTAGGAGGAGAGTTGAGCCAACATGGCCAAAGATGCAGCTGACTTGGGGATTTTCAATTTTCAGATTCGGTTCTGCCTTTGACATCTGACAAACTGACAAACAGACAATCTGACAAGCGGGTAACAGGCGCTGTCAAAATCCTTCGGTGGGGGTGCATTGAACCCTAGGCATGGCCGGCAGCAACCCTCGCAGGAGAACAGAAGCCAAATCAGAATCGAATTCAAAAGCCCCGCCAGAAATCGGAGATATCAGAAAGCGAGCTGTCAAATTATCAAACCAGCCGGAGTCGTATATCATCCGAAATCAATTGTGTTAGGGAACTCTCCTCCGAGGAACTCCCCTGGAATTCTTGGACTAATGATAGGGGCAGAGTGTCTTCGGGCTAAGCGTGTGAATGGTAGCCGGTTGAGGGAGAAATGTTTTTTATTGGTTGATGGCCGCCGTTCGCTAATGATTTAATTATGGTAATGATAATGACCCGGGGCAAGTGAGTGGGTTAGATTCCTGATGGTTACGCCGACACTCAAGAGAGGCCTTGCATTCGATGGCATATTTGATGATAAAGTTGTTGCAGGAATAATTACTTGAGCTGCTTCCAGTTTTTCCTTTATTAAACAGAGACCACCCAATCCGATTGAGGTCCTCATTTATATTGATCACTTTACGTGTTCCCCAACACCTTTTCAATAGCTTAGCGAAGCGAAGAATCAACGGAAACGTCAATTGCAACGACAATCCAAAAGACAATCAAACAATTATGAAATATGTTTCACTGATTTATATGCAAGATGTGGGCCACACCTTCGGAGCGGCCCTTTGAAATAATTAACTGGCTGAGTGGCAAGTTGGAAAGGGCTGAGTTACTGGCAAACAAATGGCCTTTGAGTTGCCCCCCCCCCCAAAAAAAAAAAGGAAAAAAAAAGAAATATGTATAAATCTGCTTCACCCCACCTAACTTGGCCCTGTTTCCCGTCACTTCCCCTGCATCTATTCAATGCAAAATACCGTGACAAATTGTTGATTTGCTTTGACATATAAAATGGGAAATACTTTTGTCTTCCAGGCTGCCTCTCACAGATACCCAGCAGAAAGACACAGCTTTTTATTTCGCTCCATAAAACCTGAGTAGAACCAGGAAACGCCAATACCATATATTCATAGCTTTTACTATTTCTTTTTAGTAGTTTCCCTTAAGCAAATAGCAATTACTAAGGTATTTTTTGTTACCTTAGTTCAAAAGCAATAAATAAGATTTATTTTCTTGCCACGAAAGTGCAGTGATCATAAATGTAAAGTGACACGAGGGTATCCCAAAGTTGTGACACTCCGTAATCTCCTCCGACGGTGTCCCATTCGCTTTGTTTTTCATTCGTTTTTCCACTTTATATATTTAAGCGGAAGCTAAAAGACTCTTTCAAGTTGATTTCTGCTCCATAAACTTGTCTATTTTTGTTTTGGTCGCCGCTGTTCGCTGGAGCGAATAAGGCAAGAACCCCACCATCCCCAATCCGACCCTGCAACCACCCACTTGCCCCTCGTATGTGGCGTTTTCAAAATTTGGAGCAGCACGTGCATTTGCACGTTTTTAAATTTGTTTCCCGCTCCCGGCTCCCAGCTTTCGGCACAGCCCCTTCATTTTATATTCCTTTTGTTTATATTTAGATGGAAGTATTTTTTTATGTCAGTCAAGAGGGGATTGTGTCGGCTTGGGGGAGGTGGGCTTTTTGCCCATAAATCTCGTCGAGAATTTATTTGTTAAAGCCAAAGTAGAGGCACGGCTTGATATGCATTGCATGCGCCGAGAGCGCCAGGCTGCAGAGTTTCTAACAGAAAACCCCAAGAACTTGGAGCGACTTCCACTCGGGTGTCCCGAGTCCAGAGTGATTGAGCGTTTGAATTGTTAGATTTATGGTCAGAGCCTGTCGCAGACAAAGCCAGGCTAACAACAAAGGTTTTCGGGGGCCCCATTAATTTTCGGTATGAATTTCCTTTCAAAAACTGCATTCTGGCCAAAACCGACACACCAATTACCACCCCAACTTTTGGCTAAACTTGTGTTCGTGACGATACCACTTCCTAAGCCCAAAAAAGAAACTGCACTCGAAGAAAACTGACAACTCCTTCGAATATGTAATATATAAATATCCCTGGATAAGATTATACATTTTTTTCGGTGTCCTTAAACTAACCGCCGATGTGTGCGTGCCTTTCAACAAGTTCTTGCCACTTCTTTTGCCGCATATTAAATAATTTTGCCGGCCAACTTGGGGGCCGTATCGTACGTGACTAAACGTCAATTTCCAGTTACATCCCGGGCTATGCAAAATGCATTTTCAAAAACCAATTTTAATAATTCCTTTGAGCGACCCTCGGGGCCTTTTGTGCGGCGGCAAAGATAAGAGTTGCTTAAACGACTTTGCCACTTTTTATGCAATGTGCGAAAAGTGCAACGTTCTGATAAGAACATCGCTTCGTCCTGCCACTCGAAAGTTGCCCCCAACTGTCTGTCGGCCCGTCGGCATTTTAAGTGTGTCAAAAAGTTGCGGTTCAAGTTTTGTACGTGATATTTTTCGAATCTAACGATTAGTTATCGATGATTAAGGCGAAACGGAAGGGGAAGTTATGTGATGGAAGGACCTTTTAATAGGATTATGCCACTGAGGCAATGAGGAGGATTATAGAACCACCTATGCAACTTCAATGCTTCCGCACAACACAAAATCCCTGTCATCTTGGGTCAAAATTCTTGTAAGCACCTCATCGAGTGTTCAAGAAATTTATTCCAGTAAGTCCAGTATGGATTTCTATGGATGTCAGTGGAGTTTCCTGCTCCAGCCTCGCCTTTCAAGCACTTTACAGCCTTGTGACGAACAATTTGCAACAATTTATGGAAATTATGCAGCCAGGCAGCCAGCCAGCCAGCCAGATGGAGTCGAGGGTTTCGCAGTCTGGCCTAGTCCCGGCTCTTGATTGAAGCAATTGTTGTTGCAGTGACAGCGAGATTACGCAACCGCTGCAAACTTTCAATAAATCAGAGGGGGACACCTTACTGTACCCATAAGTCAAAGATGGAAGAAACGAGCTTGACAATCCCCGGGACACACGTGTCGAATCCCTCGTTACATTTATCGAATCGCATCCAGCCCTTTCTGGCCATTACATTTTACGATAAATTGATTAAGCATGAAGTTCGCACCCTTAGAGCTTCTGGGGTGGCATAAAATATGACCACTTTGCGAGCATTTAGTAGGCATTTGAAAAATTCCTAAATAAAAAAAAAGGCAAAGGCACGACTTTCTCCCAGTGGGTGGGAAGTGCAGCAGCCACCCGCCCACGTGCCACGCACACGTGCGTATTATTTACACGCAATATTTTTTTTCCATCCTCGTAATTGAAGTTATTGATTTTTATGCCAGGCACCGGCAAAAAGAACAGAGTCTCCACAAACAGAGTCTCCCCCAAGTTATGCGGCCTCGTCTCGATTAGCCACATCGGCAGTCATACATCAAAAACAAATGTCGGCCTGCCAGGATTCCCTGGTCCGGCACGGAAGTTGCAAATATGTTCACTTAATTGCATTAAATTCGGGGGCCCCAGCCACCCCAGTTGGCATTTTGGGTTAAGATCAAAGTGCTGGGCAAACATTTCGTTTTCGGTCATCCCAAAATGGATTATTTTTTCCCTTTTTCCCAATGTATTTGACTTGGGGGCGTTGCGTCCAGAATTTCGTTTGGTTCGAGTCCATATGTCCTTGTTTCCCAGCATCCCCGAATCCCATTTAATTGCAAACTAATTACCCAAAGTAAACAGGACATCTGAGATTATAATTACTGTGAAAATGGAATGTTTATATAATTAAATCGGGGAAACGAAAAGCTATACTTCTTATTACTTAGAGGGGAGTTTATATCTTTAAAATAAGAGACTCTCCCAAGAGCTACCATAAACTATGAAAGCCATAAAGTATGCGGCGTGAAAACTAAAAATATGCAGTTTAAAATCCCTTCAAAATTTATGACGTTCTCACAACTTAAAAGGCATTAAATTAATTTCTTCATCTGTCTTTGAAGTTTACAAAAAATAAAACGGCCAAAAATATATTTTATAAACTTTTTACGCGTAACAAAATGTTAGCAATTATCGAAACGAATCACCAAGTGAATAAAGTGTCCAACTGGAAAGTGTAAAGTGCCAAAGTTACAGCTAAATGCCAAATTAAAATTAGTTTTTCGAAAATCATCAATTAACCTTTAAAAATGGGTAATACATCATCGCAATCCTCATCGGGAAACGGCGGAAAAAGTTCACGGAAGTGTCGCAGCTTACCCAACTCACCGGATGTCAGAAGGTAACCGTCCAGCTGGAGGGCATTTATAATTTATAGATCTTCCTAGAAAAATGTCAGTCCGCATTTCTGGCCACTAATGAGTGTCATCAGGCTCACAGAAAACATTTGAATTGAGCCAAGAGTCGGCACAATAAATCAAGTCAATCAAGTTCTCGACTCCCCGAAATGAAAACAAACTTCCACCAAATTTACGATAATATCTCAAGCTAAAAGAATATATTTATAGAAGCTAGAGGAGGCTAGAGGCTAGAGACTGTTGCCCGGCGGGAACAGATCTTCTAGCGGCTAATGGAAATGACATTTTGTGGGTACCCAAGACGTATGCGAGCAAGTGCAAATTTTCCCAGCCCTCTTCAGATTCATAATTAATGTCGGAAAGTCTGTTCCGACTTGGTCCATATTCCTGTTGGCTTCTCCCAGACGAACACATGTCTGGAGGTGCCGAAAGCGACACAGAAGATGACACGCGATGATCGGAGAACCGCATGGAGTCACTTGGAGTCTTGGATAGACCTCAATGGACTTTCCGAATTCGTTGGCTGCCAGCCAGACGGCTTCTAATTCCGCTGGAGTCTCCAGTTTGTTGCCCTCTTCCCTTAGGATTATTCGTGTTGCATAATCAAGCGATCGTCCTGGTTCAGCTGCCACGAAAATAGAAATATAATTTTGAAACATATCAAAGTGCATTTCTGATACACGCACTCGGCTGGGTGTCCCAGCAGCAGCGGGCCACCCCTGGAAAATTCTTCAAAAGTGGCGCAGTTCGAAAAGCAACCACCGTATCGAAAAACCTTTCAGTTATGATGGAAATGGTGTGACACTCTCCCGTCCATTCCGTTTCAGAGTCAATAAATAAAACATTTGCCAAAGTTGCATAATTGAAAAAGAGCCAAGACCGAAGACCGAGTCGAATGTTTCGGGTTTTGGGAATCTCAGAGCAGAGGGCCCGATGCAACCCCTGTTAAATCCTGTTTGTTCTGCCATCCCCTGTGGCATGTGGCATGCGTGGCACTCTTCAAACTCGAATAAAAAACACACCAAATGTTGTCAGCTGCATTTGCTGTGGGTGTTGAGATATAATGCGATATAAGATGTCCATGGAATTTGGTTTATTAGAGTTGAACTAAGGACATCTCTATAGTTTCCTTAACCTAAAGCCCGACGCACATGTATTACAAATATTTGCACCCACGCATGGCCGGGAGTTGAGCACAAAACAGAAAATGTGGAAGTTGCTACTTGAGTTGGCCAAGTGTGTAAGCTTGCAACTCCCTTTTGCCCCTTTTGGGCCACTTGAGGCGGCTGCTTGTGTTTGTCGCCACTGTTTGCCCGGCCACTCGCCTGGTACGGCTGCGGCTTGTTTACGGCTTTGTGGCTGCCCCAATGTGGCATAAGCCAAACTGCTGCATATTTAAAGATGTCAACCAGCCAACAAAAGGTGGCAGTCCAATGACGAAGGCGACAGCCATTAGCAAGTGAGTTGCTGAAAGAAACATCTTTGAGTTTGCCGTCCGCCCCAGCACCCCTCCCATTACCCCGGGATTGCCGAGGCAGTGGAGGAGGACCGAGGGGGTCTCACCAGACGCTATTAATTGTTTCTTGTGGCAGCAGCAGCTGCTGCAGCTGAGAAAATGCGTCTTCAAAGCCACACAAACACAGAAGTTTCGCTCCGTCTAATAACTGAAAATCGTGACTTTATGTCTGCACTTGAAAAAGAAGCTACAGAACGCTGAACACAATACTGGTATCCAAAGCTCTCCAGCTATCCAGCTATCCAGGGGATTCCCAAAGGGCCGGCTACACGACTTTTAAGAATGAACACGTTCTCCGGCGTATCGCGTTGCAAACATTTCTAATGGCGGCGACATTTTGACATGGCTTTTAGTTATGAACAAAGCCGGTGATGATTATCCTCCAAATGGAAGGGTGGTGGGTGCATCCCAAAAGACTTTCTACCATTCGCTCTTAACTTTCAAACGAATGTTTATTTTCCCTAAAAAAGTGTCTAACATGTTTACCTTCAATAAACTGTTTCTGATTTAAAAACAGAGCCACTATTGAATCATATTCCTCCTATTGAAGTAGCGATTAAAGTGCATTCTCCGGAAAGTGCATTGCCGGAGATTGTTTGTGGTTTCGTTGGGGAAAAACAATATAAACACATCGAATCGATATTCATATAGCCCTGACAGAGAAACCTAGAAGACATAAACATTCGCCATCGACTCCGCCAACACGATGTCTCGGGGAATATGTTTTTAATTCTACTTTGGCACTGTGTTGGCCCTCCACTCCTTGGCCATCTCAATGGCATATAATTATGCTTATTACCAAGCATTCAACACCCACTCGAAAACATGAAGGTAGAGGAACATCAGACTTGGCTCCATAGACTATGGGATACCTGGTACTTGATAACTTACTTTGTAAACACTCAAGAAAACTTTTAAGAAATCTCTACATATTATTACCTTCATTTTAATTACTTATAATACTGAGTATCAAAATAATATAGGTCAATATGAGTAATATGAGTCAACTCTCATAAATTTAGCACAAGCCTCGGAATTGGGTTGGCTGGCAATCTGAGAGATACATTGTGTATCTGCTGGATGCGGTTTTGAAGAATCCAGAAGCCTACGAAATTGCTGTGGCAAATTTATGAAAACTGCCAGCACTTAACAGCTTGTTTGGATAGTTCAAAAGGTTTTTGGGTCGAGATGGATGCGAAAATAGCCTGACCTCCTGTAACTCGTCAAGAGTCTTTAGTGGCTAACGGAGAGGTATCCAGCATCTCCGTCCTTTTGTTGCTAAATAACTCAAATGCCAAAGGGCCAAGCCTGATTGCAACTTCTAACCATAAACGGACAAACTCCGGGCTGGCAATATTAAAAGCGAAAGATGTTGCATAAAAGGCAACTGGCAAATGCCCAAAATGGTCACAGCCGGTCGAGCCTTCTCCATGTCCATATACACCGCCTTGTTTCCATCCTTGTGGCACTGTGAGAAAGATACTTGAACTTTAGAAATGGTTTCTCGGATTTCAAATGGATTCAGATACGAAATATGTTTGAGTGTTGTAGTTCTAGACTCCCCTTCTGAGGCAGGCTTTTGCAAGCTGTTGCCATGACAAATGCAACTCAAGTGATACATTGTACACACGGCAGGCACAGTAGCAGCGGAAAAATGCAATGCAAACTAATGGACAGCCAAGGAGAGGAAGGCGGAGGGGGGAAGGGGGGATGGATGCAGGACTTGCCCACTGTATTATATATATTTGTACAGATGCCATCAACGTATCCCCTCCCGTCATACGGAAATGTTTTGAGACTGGTCCAAAACTGCGTGGGATGCAACGCGGGCAGGAGGGAGGGAGGAGGGCGGGGCGCACAGGTGAATGCCACCAAGGCAATGGAGAAATCAGCCATCCACAGTGGCAGCTATTATGAGCAGCGCACACACAGCCCATTCAGTCTGCCACCAAAGGTCAAAGACATTTGGCAGCTGTTGCTGCCGCTTCTGGTGCTGATTCTGGTTCTGGTGCTGGTGCTGGTGCTGGTTCTGCATCTCTGCGAATCTTGCCGCGCTGCATCTCCCGGCAACAAATCAAAAATGCGTACTAAAGATGTAAATTCAATTTGCGCATTGGGGGCCAACGAGGGGGAAAAAATCGAGCGAATGAAGAGACGACGGAGGCGCCCCTTTTGACATGCGACACCTGAGACAGATGAGATGCCAGCCAAAGATACGAATGCCATTTCCGACCCGTAACAAGTGCAGCAGTAGTGCAAAAGATACAGATGAAAAGCAGGTTGGTCCCAGCCAAAGAGATGCCATGATTGTATTTAAAATTTAATTTATTTTTTCTTGAATAATTCTTAAATCACAACCACCTACATATGTGGACCCCAAACCCATCTCGACAAAGCGAAACTTTGCAGACATTTTGAACAATACAACGCAAATATCATAATACGAAAGTAATTTTACATTTTTGTCTTCAACCTTTGTGGAAGAAAAACAACCTGAGCCAGGGAGCAGGGGAAAATGTCTTGACGAAAGGAAGAAGGGATCGCCATCCTGAGGCATCTTTCTGGCATCCGTCTGGCATGCGTATTTAATTTGCAGTAGGAAGCCCAGCAACTTCATTTGTCTGTCAGCTTTGTTTTTATTGTCCTTTTTTTTTATTCATTTAATACAATTGTTACTCGTTCTCCGCCTTTTCTTGGCTGACTTATTAATGGCCAACAGCAACAACTGTGCGTCGGCATCCGTAGGATACATTTGTATCTCAGAGCTTTGTCTGCGGGCCGTTTGGGGCAGGGCCCCCCGTTCAGAAGTTTATGGTAGGACTTATTAAAAGTTAGTGCCGGTCCTTGAGTTTTTTCTATACATATATTTTTAATACTGCTCTCTTAATCAGTCTTATGACTAATTGCGCAAACTTAAATGGAAAGCTCCGGAAAATTGTTTATCTTCAGAGTAGACGCTGCAGAATTAAATTTAATTGGTTTTGGCCTGAAGTAAATATCTGAGAAGTTTTTCACTTGGTATTGCGTTCATTAAATGAAATCTTTATTTGGCTGTAGGACATTCATAGACTGCAATCGAGAATGGCCCCATGGGCTACCCAGCTACACTTTTTACGGCCCCGACTGGGGTACTCGACAAACAAAAGTATCTTTGTCGTATGACAATTGCAATCATATGCAAATTTATGGGCACGAATCATAAAAAAATTTACTGCAATCACCAAGTTTTTAAGTTGTTGTTTCTTGCGTCGTCTTGCGTTTATTTTTTTTATTTGTTTTTATTGCACCGAGGGGCTTCGCGGCCACAAAAAGCGACATGTTCATTAATTTATAAGCGTAAAATCATTTTCAAAAATATCTTGCCAATCACGCCTCCGGAGAGCGTAGCCTGTAGTATGTAATAACCATAAATAATTATTTATATAAAGTTATATGCGAATATTTCCATATCGTTGCTTTTTTTTATAACTTGGCGTTCTTCTCTCAATTGCAGGCAAATTGCACCCGCCTACACAAAGGTCAATGGCGGCACCGCCATCCCCCTGCCCGCCACCGTGATGGTGCAACGCCGCTGTCCGCCGGACAAAGTGCGTCCGCTGCCGCCCACGCCGAATCATACGCCATGTGAGTACCTCTCCCCCCCCAGGGGTGTGGGAAATTTATTAAAAAATATTTTAAGCCCTCAACCACCCGGCTTGTTGGGTGTGTGTGTGTGCAAAACCAAAGGGAGCACCGTTGTTTACGGGCGGTAAACAAATTTTGGTCCTGGGTTCCGGGGCCCGGGTCCCGGGATACGGCAAACAACCCCCAGCGATCCGGAAAACCCGGTACTGCTGCACTTAGTCGCCCACCCCTCCGCCGGGAACCGGGAAGCTTAGCCCTTTCAATGGGCTCGTCGGGTGGGAGGATGACCGAGATTTTGTCACTGGATGGGAGCAAGGACTCCGTTTTTTGTATTTCTCTACTCTTCCTCATAATCAGAGCTCCCCTGGGATACATTTGGGGTTAGAATGCCGTTCAGGACTGCCATTTTCTCCATGCCCTTGATTTGTGGACACGGTAACTGAATTCTTCATTTAATTAGGGAGCTGGGGAATACTTGACAACGTTGAGGTATTGGAACCTTTAATTAAAGATGAGGCCTATCCCAATGCCTTGGTAAAAAATTAAAGGATTTTTGGAATTGAGTCCAAAAAGTTTCCGTATCATCCATTTCCATAAAAGATATCCAAAATTGACTTGCATTCTCGCTTTAAATCACTTTGCTTGGTTGATTCATTCATTTGTTGTTATTTATAGATCATTTTCGCCCAGGCAGAATGATTTATTTTCCAAATATTTGGATGGTGTCCGCGCAGACATAAATCTGGGAGCTGGGACTGGAAACTGGGAATTGGGTATTGGGACGCCTCCCAATCTGTTATCAGCCTCACGCAAGGCAATTAATTAGCTTTAATGTCCGCATTGCCCTCTCGCATTGATTTATTGGCTGACACTCTTCAGGTTCCCTGCTCCTATAACCCTGACTTTGTGTTCTTTCTCCTTTTCAGCGATTCCCGGCCTGGGCAAGAGCGGCAGTGATTTCCATTCGAGCCGTCCAAACAGTCCGCCCACCAGTAATCACACAATCCAGAGCCTCAAAAGCGGCAACAACAATAGGTAAGTCTTTTGGTTTACTTTCTTTCACATTTAAATAATAAATTTATTTTAATTTTAAGCCTGCGTCCGCCGAGCGTGAAGAGCAGCCACCAGAGTGGGATACCCTCGCCAAGCAGTCCGCAAACCGCTCCTGTCCAGAAGCACTCCATGCTGGACAAGCTGAAGCTGTTCAACAAGGAGAAGCAGCAGAACGCCGCCAACGCCGCCTCGGTGGTTAGCAAGTCCCAGATCCAGTCGAAGCGGACCTCCTCCTCCTCGGGATTCAGCTCGGCCCGATCGGAGCGCTCCGACTCCAGTCTGAGCCTGAACGATGGCAGCCACGGGAACTCTCAGCTGAAGCCGCCCAGCATCAGTGTGGGCGCCCAGAAGGCTCCGCCGCCCAAGACCAAGCAGTCCAAACTCCTGGCCGCCCAGCAGAAGAAGGACCAGGCCAACAGCAAGACCAGGCTGGAGAAGAAGGAGAAGAGCCCGGCGAGGTCTTTGAACAAGGACAAGGACGAGTCGGGCAACGAGTCGCGCAGCTCCACAATGGGAAGGACAGGCAAAAGCTCCGGCCTGGCCAGGGGCATCGGGGGAGTGGAAAAGAACACCCCCAAGACGTCATCCAAGTCGTCGCTGCACTCCAAGTCCGACTCGAGGAGCTCCTTGAAGGCACCCCAGCTGCTGCAGAGTCCCAGTGGCACGGGCCTGCCCAAGCCCATTGCGGCCATCAAGGGCACCAGCAAGCTGCCACAATTGGGAGCAAGTCCAGCACTGCCAGCCCCCGTCGCAGAGCCGCCTCCTCCAATTCATCCGCAAATGTTGAAGCGCGAGAACAGCAACATATCAGAGAACATATCCCAACCGGGAATGGGTGAACCACCCGCCACACATATCCTCAAGGCGGCGGCCCAACCGCCCCCACCGCAGCCCTTTTATGCCAACAGCCAGAGTGGCTACCTAAGTGAGCCCAGCCCTCCGCAGCACAGCTCCGGGATCTACGGCAGCAGTCGCCTTCCACCGCCCAAAAGTGCTCTGGGAGTCCCACGGAAACTGGAGTACAATGCCGGACCCCACATACTGGCTCGACCTCCGGGGATGCAGCGACCTTTGGTCAACTCGGCCCCGAATACCCCCACCGCCTCGCCAAGCAAATTCCACACCATACCCTCCAAAATCGTGGGCACCATCTACGAAACCAAGGAGGAGCAACTGCCCCAGCTGCCGCAGCTTCCCCATCAGGAGCAACAGTCCTCGGTGCTGCCAATGCGACCGCTGCTTCGCGGCTACAACTCGCATGTGACGCTGCCCACGAGGGGAGCCCGCGGTGGCCACCACCCCCACCAGTCCTACCTGGAATTTTGCGAGTCGGACATTGGTCAGGGCTACTGCAGCGACGGAGATGCCTTGCGCGTGGGCAGCTCCTCCGCGGGCGGCCGCTTCCACGACATCGACAACGGATACCTCTCGGAAGGCAGCAGCGGCCTGGGCGGCCCCACCTCGTCCGGTGGAGGCATCTCCCATGGCAAGCACTTCCTCAGCATGATGCGGGCACGCACCCAACTGCCCACAACGATCGAAGAACGGTGAGTGGCCATTAATATTTAATATTTTTAAATATTTAGGCATATTTTAACCAAACCTAACTTCGTTCAACGATCGTTACTTCTTTACCCCCAAACCAAGCCATAAACTTTCTCGGCTCGTTCCGTGACTCATCTGAAAACCGCATATTCCTCCATTCCTCCACTGACTTTGCCAAAGTGCCAGTAATGTTGCCTCCACTGACACCAATGAGTCAACCAGAAAATGCCGTTCCTCAAGTGTCGCCGCGGCCTCTTCCAAGAAGATTGGTGTCCCCTGAAATGTAGCATGTTCGCCGGCAATAAGGCGGAATTTGAATAAAAGAACTGCCTGGTCGATTGCGTCTCTGACTTTAGGCCTGAGTGAACTTGTTATGGCTTTTGGGTGTCATTTGACTTTGTTGTTTCATATTGTTTTCGGCGCATTCTTTTCGGTTTTCGGTTTGATGCCCCACTTTTGGTGTCAGGGGCACCAGCTCGTCGAGTGCCACTCGTCATCCTGTGAAGCAGTTAATTGCGATGGCAGCCACTTGACTACCTTAACAACTTCCTGCAGGATACCCAAGTGTATCCACTTCAGAAAGCTGAACCCGGCTCCCCGGCTCGAATTGCCAATTTGCATAAAATCCACTCGATGTCGGTTCCGAGGTCACAGGAGCTAGCTCGTGTTGCGGCATGTCAGATGTCATTTACAAATTGTCAACAGCAGACGACTTGACAATCGACAATGCTCACCTGTCAACGGGAAATGTTCGGCACAGAATTGATTCACAAACAGCATAGATATCCCAGGGATTCTATGGCAACCACATCGGGTCTGTCCCATGACAAAAATACAGGAATTCACTTTGCCAACAAGAGGTTTACGAGTTGCTAAAGGGAGGTGGTGCATTAAAAACGCCTCTTAATTGTTTTCTTTTTTTTTTTTTTAAATAATTTAAATATAGTACGTTTTGTTACTCGGTTGTTTTGCCAAAAAGCGAGGAAAAAAATGACCCCATTGCTTCCAATACTCTGACGGTGCCTTCAACAGTTACACCCACTAGGTAGTCTTTGGCCCCGGACTTTACGAATTTCTTGGCTGCTCCTGCCCTCCGAGCAATTATAACATTTGCCTCGTTAGCGACTTGCTGCTTGTACATCCAGTATGCCGCATTGGCCCTTTGCCGATAGTCCTCTGGAAAGGGAATGTGATCATGATAGGTCTCGTAGAAGGAGACCCATTCGGGGAGATATTGGTACTTGGTTTCCAAAGACACTGACGGGTCTCCGTAGACAGCGTGGAGTCGACTGAATTGTTCCCTGAGCCCAGAATTGTCCTGGGCATGTCCTGATATTACAAAACATGCGATAATTCCTATAGTGCTAACAAAAATAATAAATTAATACATAGTTTAACAGTATCAAGACTTTCTTACCACGAGAAAGCGAAGAGATTCATCTTTTGAATGTCTGGCTTGGAATGACTTCATAATTTGCTCAATCGCAGCGCTTTTATAGAAGACATGCCCCCTCTCGGACAGAGCCTGATAACAAACGAGCCAAGAATAAAATAAATCAATTGGAATTCCAGGAATCTCTGGTGACACAATTAATCATATTCATATTTTTGCTTTGTGATAAGCCTGAAAGCGATGAAAAACATTCTAGTCCATAGCCCAATCTATTGCTTCTTCCGTAGTAGATGGTCACAATTGATTCTGATAAACCTTAAGTAGAAACTCATTACTTTAAAATAAGCATTAAGCTTAACTTAATAGCCACATGGAAGCACAACGCATTTCATTAAAAAACGCTCATAGTCAGTGGGTGGGAAAGCGTGAAGATGGGCCTGTGGGGGCTTCCACATTTTCATTTGCTTGCGGTTCCATCAGCGCTTTTGATCTGGGAAATTAATGCAATACCATGGGCAGAACGGACTGAGCGCTTTATAAATAGGAACAGCTGTCAACGCCCCGCTCTAAGTTCAAAGGCATCGCATCGACCCCTCAAAACGGGGATGGGGTCGACCCTGGGTCGACTTTTGAGCCTTGGTCACGTAGTGCAGTTGGAAAATATTTTGTAATTGAATTTTAATGCACGAGTCCTGGCTGCGGGCAACCTGTCGCATTAGTGTCAGAGCCTGAGCCGGAGGACCCCATGGTCTCAGGGGCAGGAGCTAATCAGCTGCGGCCCAGACACCTGCAGGACATAATTTCCGAAGCCCAACAAGTGAGCCGGATCCTTGCCGGACTTAGGACACCTTAACATGCGCCAGGCGGTTGTCTGGCCATGAAAGTAAATCAAAATGCAGCAGGGTGCAAAAATATTTCAGGGAGGGAAGGCCGGAGCTCTGCAGAACACAGGAAGCAGACAGTTAGGTGCATACCCAGACAGGATATGGGGTGGAGGGATGTGCGTCCACATATGGCGGTCTACCCGCCATCCTGCCCAGGCTCCGTTGGCTTGGCTGACCGTTAAAAATCCCGGCTAGTAGCCGGCGGCTTCCTTCATTTTATTTAATAAAGCATTTTTCAATTCATTTGATTTATGGCACGAGCGTGAGATGCAAGCATTTCCATTTTTCTAGGACTCTTTAGCTTTGCTTCATTATTTTAAAGCTAAGCTTCAACAGTTTTAAAGCTAAAAGCAGGACTATCAATTGGTATGATTCCCTTCCTATTTTAGCGACTTTCATGAAACCACATCGCAACGCGGAAATTGAAAATAATTTTCGTACTAAAATTCTCGCCATTACGCTTAGCCACATAATAATGTCTGCAAATTGTTTTTATTAATGAAATCCGAAATTCACTGAACCAAAACCCGGGGGCCAAAAATGTTTTTTCGATCAGGACTGACCGACCACCTGTTTCCCACCCCAAATTGCTGGCGTGTCCTTTTTTTTGCCTGCCCATTCGAGTGTTCAAAAGCAAGGTTAAAACCGCCGGCATCCTCGTTTGATATGGTTTATTTGTGCCCAATATTTTTTCTATACTTTTTTTTGTCCCCTTTTCAATGATGTGTGGACGAGGTGGGTTAAATTAACCGGACATTTTTGGGATATTCAATTGGTCTGAACGTCCTTTTACATTAGGGTCCCGTTATTGCGTTGAAAGCTTATTTTATTTATTAAATGTATATAAATAAGTGTATAGATAAATAAAGTTTAAGAAAATCTTCTCAAACCAGGCAGGTAGTTCACAAATTTTCGTAGAGTTCAGTTTGAAAATTGCGCGACCAGGAGAAAGTTTTAATGTGCGATGCTATAAAATCCAAGACACAAACCTGAACTTATGCGCACTATAAAATGCACACAGTAAAAAGCTAGAGTTCCAAGGACACAAACCACATAGAGTCTTCAAAATCAGCGAAGAAACTGAATGAAAATTTCAAACACCTGTACTATATTTATCAGAATATTTATAAGTCTGATAAATAAATTATTTAACTTTTTTATTACATTTATAATTCATTTGTAAACAGGAAGAGCCAAATTTTAACGAATTGCACAGCTCCACAAATAAATTGCAACAGTTGTCCTGCTTAGCAAATAAAAACCAGTTGCAGTTTTCCGAATGCTAAAATCGAAGAGATAAAATTGCGGTATTCGCATCCCCTTTTCCTGCCTTCCCCTGGCTTTATGGTCAACTGTTTTTCCATTCGCACCCACCCACACGTCATGTGAGCCAAACAATTAAAAGAAACTCAAAGCGTGTGCAAAGCGTTAGTAAGCCTTAAAGCCATGACTGACCTTTCCACATGCCACAAACCGTACAAAGTGTGTGTGTTTGGTGGACTCGGACATGGCCAGCAGCGTCTGACTCTTGGATTTTGGCTTAATCGTTTCCCAATAACGTTGCCAAAGCTGTTTCTTCGTAATTATTACGGTGCCACATGGAATTTTCTAATATTTTCTCGGAATGCGATTGATTGATTTACATGAAATTGAAAGAATAAAAATTATAGATGTCTTAGCTTGCTACTCCGATTCGCAGTCAACAACTGCGATCTACTTTTTATTATTTTGTAGTGCGAATCGACGACTTCCTGATTGATGGACCTTTTTCCGTTTAATAATTTTCGCAAACGATTTCACAAGATTAATGAGCTAGGATCTGAATAATGAAAAGCAATGAAAAGTTCCAAGTGTGCACATGGTGCTTGATTTCTATCTTGGTCCAACAAGTTTTTTTTTAGCCAATCAATTGCTGCTTTAAATCAAGTTTCGCTTTTCATTCAGCAAACACTACAGGTTTTTTTTTTGGCAAGAAATTGCATTGGCAGCAGAACCAGCCCGCCCTTGGCTTAATTATTTTTAGAGTTTAAGCGTGGTTGGTAAAAAAAAAGAATTAAATTCTTCAATCGCACATTAATAAAATAAAACATGAATTATTTAAATATTGTGCTTAAGTAAAGATAAAAAGGACAATAAATATGCAAAATTTTTCGCAAAATAAGAGAGTTTTCTAGGCTTTAAGAGAGTTCTCTGCCGAGAGCAGAATATAACAATCGTATAACAAATAAACTAAAGAGATAAATACAGTTTAACAGCGACGTTACAGTCCCCGTCGGACAAGTCCTGTTTTCTGATAAACTTCACAGGAGCAGGAGTCCTGACAGAAGAAATTCCCATGCTCCGAGCTGAGTATGATTCATACCATGTGGCAGGACTCTGGACGTAGAGGGCGAAGGCTTTGTGCGAAGGGTTCTTTTTTCATATACAAGTTCTAAGGAACCATCAACTAGGATAACTGTTGCACAAAGAGAAAGAGAACGTAAATAGTTGTTATCCTTATGATAAAGAATTCTTTTTAAAAATATATGTATTCTTTAGCAACTCTTTAAAATACATTCTTGGTGACCAATTTTTGAGTTCTTCAATACCAGCTCAATAAATTTCAATTTCACGATGACAACTTCCATAATCATTTTGCAAAACTTTGCCTAAAGTTTTTCTTTTCCAACTTTTTTAACCACTTCTACGTCTCTCACGTTCCTTGTCTTTTCGGATGTCTTTGTAAATTATTATGCCTTTGGGCTGCTTAACTATTAAACAAGTGCGTGGCTGGCCAAAAAAGAAGGAAAAGATAATAAAAACGCCCAAAGCCTCGAATGTGTAGATAAATTAAGGTGAACCACTGTGATATTAGACCTATGGAGTGTGGAAAGTGTAAAATGTTTACCATACAACTCATACGACATGTTGGCCCAACACGTTCCATTTTATTTTAATGTTTTTGATGAAAGCCTACATTTTATTGCCAAGATTGAGGAAAACTAAGAAGAGTCCACCCTAAGGAACAGACGTAAAGGTGGCAATCAGGTGGGCAGGTGTCTCAAAACTTTGCCAGCGACTGGCGATGCATGTCAGAAAACCTTTTACTTTCAACACAAAACAGCCGACAGTTCTCTTAACTTGGCTGAAGCTCTCTCTTCGGTCGACTGGCTGTCTGAATTTTCAGCTTTTCGTGGCAGCAACGACGAGCCACCCTGAAACGTATTCCAACCATCGGGCGTTGCGGTTGTCTCATGAAAATGCTGTCGGAAAAACCAGAAAATCCAAGGCGCGCGTTTCAATAAATTGTTTCGGAAATATTAACCGATATTGTGCCACAAGACAACGGAATATTAGAAATTATTTGAATTAATATTGAGTGGAGATTGAAAATATAAAGTGAAGACGAGTGCCAGGTTCGAATAATATTCAGAATAAAACAAACCAGCTTGACCTACAGCCTCTCAAATGTTTGGTTGTCTACTTTGCGGCTTGCGTGGATACGAGCGTAAACTTTTTTAATATTTTTCCAGCGAGATGAAGGTAAACTTGCCTAATTAACATGCCACAAATCCTGATGCAACCTTTGGCAGCAAATGGAGGAGCAGTGTCATTGACTGCCCCAGGGCATTAAACCCTCGGACTGACATTGACTCCTCTTCCTGCTCCTTTGTTTACCCTTTCCCGGGCTCTGTGTGTGTGTTAGTGTTTGTCCTGCCCAGCCTTCAATCCTTCTGTTTGTGAAAGTTGTATTTAAAGAGGGACATAAAAAACAGGGGTCCAAGGCAAAGGTAAACAAACACGTCCCGTTGCCGAGTAGCGGACTTGCTCACATTTTCCCACATGTCCCTCCAATCAATTCGCCTGTGGGTTTGGTCCTGTCTATCAATTTCAACAATTACTTCAAATGTCTGACATTTCGTTTCATCCCGTCCAAAGCCCATAAATCTTAAAAGGGCCAACGCCAGGCAAGACACAACAACAGCAACAGGCAAATAGTGTGCATATTTTGCAAAGGGACTACTCCTGCCATATTTTCCACTTCCCCTCCTCCACTCCGGAGCATGGCTTAGCCAAATTGTTTCTCCGTTCGGTTTTAGTTGGAATTTACAATGAGCTAAGCGGCTTTGGCACACGTCTGGATGAAGGCGGATAGGTTGTGGGTCGCAGAAATCTGGGTTGGGGTCCTGGGGGCACTTCACATCCACAGAGGGTTAAGCGGGCTTAGTCCTGGCAGGCGCCATGTGGCGTTCAGTGCTGCTCTCGATTTAGGTTAACCTACGAAGCTTTAACTAAACTCAAATTAGCTTTAAGAAAATCGAAGAAAATGAAGCTACTTCTTCATTAATATCATGCAATCACTTCTAGCTCGGTCCCTTCCTTTTTTTTTTGGGCTTCATTAAAGTGCAATGAACTTTGGGGTAGAGCCCATGGAGTCCAGGTTTCCTTTCATTGGGTCGTTTCAACCCTCGTGCTAGGTGAAATGGCACTTAATTTAATGTTGAATTTATGTAAGACAGTCCGAGGCTAATAAAAACGCCTCAAATACTACCTAGCTGGCACACATAAAAGTTTTCCTTTCGAGTCCAAGATTCACACTTTGGCCGAAAGAAAGGCCAGAGGAAGCGAAGGAAAACTGGGAACGAGGGGAATGCCAGGATAGCTGAATGGTCCCATAAAATGGGTTAAACGGGTTGGCCTAAAAACGCCACAACTTTGCCGCAGTGGTAACTGTCAAGTGGCAAGCCAGCAACAATACCGCAACGTAAACACACTTTGCATGATTTAAGGCCATAGGGAAAATTGCAATATACTTCACG
Source organism: Drosophila varians (assembly GCA_018150405.1). Lineage (NCBI taxonomy): Eukaryota > Metazoa > Arthropoda > Insecta > Diptera > Drosophilidae > Drosophila > Drosophila varians. The sequence continues at coordinate 7,148,179 of JAECWK010000125.1, forward strand.
GAAACGGCATCTATCGCGGTGGGCCACCCCAGGACGCAAGACCTCTCCCTATCCTTGTCGTCTGCTCATCCTCATTATCCTGGCCAAGAGCTTGTGAGTCAGCCAACACATATTCGGCCTGTCAATTATGTGGCTAAGGAGGTGTGTCTACTTTCGTATGGAAAATCGATGTAAAAATGTGATTAGCAACGCCAAATTCAAGCCCAGACGGAGGTCGATCCGAGGGGGCGTGCACTTTGCGTGCCAAGCCAACTTAACAAATTAGTTTATTAATGAGGAAACTAAACAGTTTCTGGAGTGCTTTGGCAAAGGACGGTTGGTGGTTGGCATTAGGGGGACTTGGACGAATCGGTAATGGGGTAAACATGCCATTAAACGAAGGACATGTACAATTTATCTCAAAACCGTTTTAAGCCTTCATTTATGGAGCCACGACAAATCTGCCTTTTCCTTTCAAGATCCCTCCATTTTGTATCCTTTTGTTTAACTTCAATGTTTACCCAAAAGGGGAGCTAGAGCTAGAGTTTTTGTCTCTCTAATTTCCTGTTTTTATCGTGTTTCCACCCGTCTTGCTGGTCCTCTGTAATTTGCAGCTTTTTTAATTAAAATGTGCAACCCAAAGCCCGACCCGCTCGCTCCATCGGATCCTGAGCAGAAGAGTCCCCAATCCGGGGCCAACTGATTGGGCCAAGGTATAAAGTTTTGTTAGCATATTAACAAAGTTTTGTGCTTAATTTAATTTGCATTTGTTTGTCGCTTCTCTGCGAAGAATTCCTCAAGCCTCAAAGTTCTCGTCTAGGAATTTTTACTTTGGCGAAATTCGGAAAAAGACTTGGGCTTGAGCTCAAGGCTTTAACTGGGGATGTTGGGTCCACTTGAAGGCTACTTCGTCCCACTTGCTTTCTTTGCTGCCAGAATTTATGGCCCAACGAAGGTTGAGTATCGTAAAAGGCGAACAATTGCTTCTGGGGAAAGAAGAGCTCCCTTTCGGTTGCATAATTGATGCGAGCCTGCCCAAAACGAGTGTGCAATATGTATTTCTTTTTTGCTACCCTCTATACCAAAAAGTATATAGAAGGATTATGACGGAAGCTAATCAAGATAACCCATTGAAAACGGAAACCTTTATAACTACATTTTTGGTTGCCAAAAAGACAAATTTTTACCTAAAGAGAAGCAAATTTAATGGGAAGAAATCCGTCTTATGGCCACCATTATATCCTTGGCCCAGTCCATAATTTCGCCTGGTTGAAGTGCTGCCTGCTTTTAGGCGCTTTCTGCCCGTTGTTTGCTGCCATTTGCAAGGCCGTCGCGAAACAGAAACAGAAACAGAAACTCGTAGGAACTTGGTTGAAGGTTGCGTGTGAACTCATCTCGGATATGGCGCAACCACCCACTCACCGAGCCGCCTTACCCTTACCCTTACCTAACCGCTCCTATCCTGCCGGCCTTGCCCCATTCCGGTCCGCATGTTCGACACTTTTATTAATGCGCTTGTAACGCCCATAAAGCTGTCAGAATTCCATTCATGGAATGTTATCGGGTCCGGGAAAAGGAAAGCCTAGTCTGGGTGGAGGACTCTGTCATTGTTTGCCGTTTCCTAGGCTGATAAGTCGGAATACTTTCCCACTTTCGCTTGTTGCTTCTCCTGTGCTGACAGTTTTAATGAATGAAAAGTCGAAAGGACCAACAAAGGAAGTGTTGATTTGCAAGGCCAGGACAATGTGCTAACTATTTTTTTTTTAATAACTTATAGCACGTTTGTTTAGAATAACAAATTGCTGGCAAAGACTCGACCTCATCATCATCATTACTCACTTTCCCATTAACACACGTACACTGCCTGGGTAATGCCTCCGCGAATTAGGGTCACTAATTTTTGTCAAAGACCCAAATAGCAAGCCTAATTATCCTGGCTCCTGGCCCGGCTCGCTGTCAATTAGAAGCGGCAATTACGCGAATGTGTCGCTACCTCTAACCGACTCTGCTGGCCACCTAGGCGGCCTCCTCATTTAAATTGAACACGTGCTTTCGGCCAGGGAATAAATTAGCAGGACTAAATTAAAAATTACACGAACGCAAGTGCCGCATTTAAATAGCCGAGCACTAAAGCGCAGAGTCGACCGCTTGTTTATGGCTTTTCACTTTGTTTTCCATGCTCGGCTCCAGCTCGCCCATGCAAATTACATTTTCTGCTCGAAATTAGTTGCCCCGAAAAAGGAAACGCCAACGAAATAAAATGGCCGAAAAATGCTAAAAGCCATGGAACAAGTTCGGTGCAGACATGCATGGAATTTCATTTTTGCACTCCCGCCTGGGGAAAACATTTTCCTTTTTGTCTCGTTATTTTTGTGGCAATATATATTTTCTGTGTGCTCCATGTGAGGATGTGAGGGGCTCAAAAACTAAAGCCAACGCTTTGGGCTCCGCGCACTGACATCAATACAAAAGCAAACAAACGCCAGGACGATATTTTCCAGCAATTTGCAATATGGGACCAGACCCATTTAGAGCAGGGCTCTGAGAGAGAAGGAGACCAATCAAATATCCTGGACCGATGACTTAAACATCTAAGACTTTTATGACAAAAATCTGACTGGCAATTCCATAGAATAATACTCTTTTCCAAAGCAATTGGAAAACAACACACTTTCTCTAAGCTAATCAAGCCTCTGCCATGGCAAATAAACTCCTTTGGGTAATATTTTCTCCTGGTTTCAAAAGATATTCATTCTTCATTCCGCATAATGGCTATAAATCCGCTTTCAAATTGCTCCTTTTTGGGTTTTCTGCTTATGACGTCTGTTTCGGAAACGTTTTGCGTCATTTGCCTCCGTTTTTATCCTTTTTCCACTTGCCACAAAAATGTTTGAGGAATTTTTTCACAAAAGCTTAAAAACAGAATGGGAAATTCTGCATTTTTATGCAACTATACGTTCCATTGAGTTCGCATTTAAAGATTCAGGAGATATACATTTCCGTGCTCCCCCATTGCAATCCTTAATTCCATTGAATTATTTGTTACCTTGTTTTTGGCAGCCAAACAAGTATAAATTATTTAAAACGAAACTGTGAGTGAGAATGGATGGCAGGACAATAAAGTTATTGACAGCAGCCTGCAAATTAAAAACTATTCAATTTGCGGTTGTCATCGCTTACTCTCAGAGGCCAGTTGTCAGGTGAAATATCGATTCCACCCACATACCGAGCCTCAGGTAGCGATATGGCAATCGTTATTGATTTTAGCCCCCCTTCAGGTTGCCCTTTTTTCTAGTTTTTCCCCCACATACGTATGCATATTGAGTGCGCGACAATTTATGAGCTTTATGTGTCACTTCTGATGGCACTTTCTCCGCCACTTCCACCCGGAGACAGTCACGCGCCCTGCGACGACCCTCGGCACCCTCGTAGACCCCAAATGGACGTCTCGGTTACAGAAGAAAATGTTATTTCTCCACCTCCCCCACACCCACCCCCAATGCCCGCCCTTGGTCCTTTTATTTTGGTATCGGCCAGGGCATATCTAAACGGTAATTGCTTGCCAGGGTGTAGTTGGGTTTTATGGCCCAGACAGCTGTTTTTCTCTTCATTCTTTTTGCTTCAGCTTGGGTTTCTTTAACTTAGTTTCCCCGGATTAAATCGCAGAGCAAACTTTACGATTTCAGCAGTTGGGTTGCCTGGAAACACAACACCAATTAGTTAATTTATTGGCCCTCCTCCCCCGCCCATCCTCACCCCTTTTGCCGGAATATTAAATCGACTTCGAGTCTAATCTGAGCTGGTACGGCTTTGTTTTGTTATTCTATCTCTGACAGATTAATGGTAGCTTTTATCAATTAAATAATTATTTCATTTATGGTAGCTGCAAAAAATATATTTAAATAATGATACTGGCTATGAATTATCTTTGACAAATGCCCGATATAGATACTAGTTGGTACAGATACTCTCCAGCAAAGCTGATCTTTGAATGTTTCTATCCACAGCTGAGTATTTTAGTGACGCATGAAATCAAAATAATTTTATTGGAATTGTTTGCCCGAAACTGGTATTTCTATTGTTTTAGTTGGAGTCTTTGGAGAAGCAACCGAAACCTGTTAATTACCAGCCGCAAGATCATGACATGCTTTTTCAATCGTCTGCCCAACTTGTTTAATTAAAGACTTTAACAGCGTTTTTATTTATATGATACAATTCTCTACTAATAATTGAGCCATTTAAAGGCAAAAGTTATACTATTAGAGGCTCAAAGGAAATGGGGTCAAGGAGAACTTGGGGAATCTCGTAGGTATCCACTGCTGTTTCCGGAGCCTCCGCGTTTTGGTCGCAGGCAAGGCCCAGCGAAATACTTCTCTGGCAGTCGTCACTCAGGGGCTTCCCCGTTACGGCCAATAATCCAAGAAGCAGGAAAACTAACTGGGCTAAGAACCTCATCGTGCAGCTTGCCGATGATTTATGATTGGCTCGAAGCCTTATTTATATGAACAGTTGGCTTGCAACTAGTTTTTGTATTAAGAACTCGGATGCAGAATTGTCACGTTTGGTGCCGGACTCACTGGCAGGCTTAAAATTACCAAGAGCTCGCTAATTTCTTAGACCGGTTAAGTACGGTCTTGGACCTCCTTACCTTGGGGCTTAGATGGCAAGAAAACTCGGCAATCAATTCACCAACATTTTTATTCAATTATCACAATAAGTACTTGAAGCAATTCCTTTTGGAAGTTATCCAGCTAATGGCTGAAAGGAGATCGAGTCGAGGCGAACTTCAGGTATGTCGTAGGTATCCACTGCGGTTTCTGGGACAGCCTGGCTTGTATCACAATTTATATATCCGTTTAAACAGTCCGCGGATTGGGGAGTCGCATTGCCGGCTACCAGGCCGAGTAACAGAAAAGCGATCAGAGCAAAGAACCTCATCTTGGGAATTGTCAACGCCTTCTGATTGCGAGACATTCGCTTTTATACCCGATTTTTATGTTTCATCAAACAAAGTAACCAAATTGATTTTGAATAATAAATTCGAATATATAATCGTAAGCTTTGCGAGAAATTGAATTTATTCATTGGAAACTAGTTTAGTTAAGGGAGTATTGATTTTAACTTTAAACTCAAATCGAGAGACATAAAATTCAACTTCGAGGCTAACATCGAATTTTGTTTACCATCCAATCTATGACTTTGTGTGAGTCCTTGCTCGATAGCTTATTTCATACCCTTTTATTATTCCTTTCAACTTTGTGTGGTCTGCATCTCAGGCTGTCCACATAAATAAATATCATTATTTATCACAGCACTCGGACACGCCCAATTAGTTTTGATATATGTGTTTAAATATACGCAGGATAGTCGCGGAAAGACGCCTTGACAGAGCAGCCCAGACATGCAATTTTCCAGCTGACTCTTGACTGCGAGGACCCTTCCCCCACCCAGGGTATCTTTTGTCATTTTAATTGAAAATTGTAGCCACTTCTAGTCCCGTCTGGCCCGTCTTAGCCCTTTATGCTCGCCACTTGCCAATTGTGTTTGAGGATTGTCTGTCAGCCATTCAGTCCAGGTCTATTGTTCGCCTTTGTCTGCCTCGAAATTCCCCACTTTCTTCGTTTGAATCGCAATTGTTTGCCCGCTGATTTGGCGATTGTCTGACAACTCTACTTCGACCCATCACTCTGATTTTCTTCCTTTACTTGAATGGACATTTGGTATATTGTATAGGAGGTTCCCATGCAAATCATTCTAAATGAAAGGGAAAACATATTGCTGGGTAATTATCTCCTGAAAATAAATGATAGCAACGAGCTTTAATTGGAAGCTTTTTCATTAATTTATGATCCATTATTATGTCAAGGCTGTATGAGTCATTTATTTTAATTTTAAATTTCATTTACTTATTGTTCTTCCATTCCTTCTACAATTCACAGAATTCGCAATAGTCGAGGCTCTCTGGATAGCATTGGAACCGCCGCGAACGGCAGCTCTGCAGCCAGCCAGGCCAGCTCCAGCGGCGGCTCCACGACCACCCACAGCCACGCCCACTCCCACGGCAGCAACAACAACAATAACAATAACAACAACAACACAGGAAGCGGTAAAATGGATGGGAGCCCCCATCATAGGCCCGGATCTCGAAATGGACGCGATAACTGGAGCAAAATGCCGGAACCGCTCAATGGCCACAAGTCGGAGAAGTCCTCGCCCTCGCGCCGCAGCATGGGGGGCGGTGGGAGTGGCAGCTCCTCTAAGCAGGGCTCCCCCTCCTCCTCCTCGCGCACAAAGGGTGTACCGCCCAGTTTTGGGTACGTGAAGCGGGCCAATGGCAGCATCGCCTCCACGGCCGAGCAGCAGAATATCGCCATGTTGATGGCTAGTGCGGGAGGTGGCGGGGGCGTTGTGGCAGCCAATGGTCTGCCCTGCGGTCGCACCGCTCACGTTTCGGCGGTTCCAAGGACAGCAAGTGGCCGCAAAATCGCTGGCGGCACTCAAACTCTGCCCAACGATATGAACAGTAAGTGAAACAATATTTATACCTCGGAAGGTATTTACTCTGAGTTTCGTTACAGAACTGCCGCCGAATACTCAGCATCGGAGCTTCTCCTTGACGGGACCAACGGCCACACAGCTCAGCCAGTCCATAAGGGAGCGCCTGGCCACTGGATCGCACAGTCTGCCCAAGCCTGGCAGCGATCTGCATGTTTTCCAGCACAGGTAAGGAATTAGACCTGGGTTTCTGAGCTATTAAATTCAAGAAGCATCCTCTTTAAAGAATTTCGAATCGCCCTGGCACCCGACATGACGGCTCCCTCTCGGACACCCAAACCTACTCGGAGGTCAAGCCGGAGTACAGCTCGTATGCCATGTGGCTGAAGCACAGCAACACGGCCGGGAGTCGTTTATCCGACGGGGAGTCCATCGAGCAGCTGCAGATCGGGTCACCGGCCATGACCCGGCACGGCCACAAGATGATCCACAACCGCTCCGGACCGGGGGCTGGGCAAATGCCGCTTTCGGGCAATGAGTCTCCCTATGTCCAAAGTCCCCGGATGAACCGCAGTAACAGCATAAGGTGAGTGTTATTTTTAAATATTAAATCTTTTACTTTTTCCCGCATGTATCTCTCTTTTCTCTCTATTTCTCCTCCTTGACAAACTTTCGGTTATCCTTGAAAAGCTACTTGAAAGAACGGACATATCCAAGGTGACCAAAAAGTTCATACTTTATCGTTGCCTTTCTTTCGTGCCACGCCCCAAACAATGAGCCCTAGTTTTTGCCACATCTTCGTCAGCAATTTGCATTTTACATGTTGCAAGCTTTTTCCAGCCACGATTTGCATATGTGTTTTAGTTTAGTCCTTGTGTGTTCACATATGACACTTTTCGCAGACGTCTCGGGTATTAGACAAAGTGCATTCATTATGTACTTTCGCATTTTCGAAACGGAATGGGAATTCCGTCATTTTAGGGTTTTCAGGGGATTTTTTTACAAGATTCTTTGCACTAAGCTTTCCATAAAAGGGACCCATGCCAGGAACCAGTTGTATTTTTCGCATTTTATAAATTTCCAATTTTTATTCGTGTTTCTTGAATGCTATTTACCTTTTGCATTTTCCTTACCCAATCAACACACACCTTTTCTCCCCGTCAGCTGTATTTTCGCGTTTGTTCTCCTTTAAGAATGCAAACAGTGTTCAGCTTTTATCCTTTTTTTATCCTGCTAAAAGCCAAGGGAGAAGTCACCTTCGCAGAGCCATATGTTGGCCCGACCATGTGTCGTCGTGCATATTTTAAAGATTCACTTAAAACCGAAAAGCCCTGGGAAGGCGACACGCCCTGGTAGTTAAAGAGCAAAGTTTTCACCCGTCCTGGGGCTTCGCCTGGTGGAAGTACAACTGGAAAATGCCAAAGCCAAAAAAAAGGCCAAACAGCAAATGGAAAATATAAAAAACAAAGGGTGGCGTCGAGGCAAACGGAGGTGTTGTGAATGGCCAGATTATTATTTGACATGTCAATAGGTTTGTGAACCTTTGACTTGGCAAGAGCGCAGCGCAGATGAAGTGGAGATCCTTCTTTTTTTTTTGTTTTTGTTTTTGGTCTGGTTGCCACGTCAGCGACTCTTCCGACTGCAGTCAGGTGTCGACCTCCAAGGGGTTCATTAAAAATTGTTCCACTGAGAAATATCTGGTGGAGAGTTCAACGAAAGTTGGAGCTGAATTAAAAATAATGGTGCGCTAATGGAGGTCCTTTGATTTTGAATTTTATAAAACTATACGATTTGGGTAACAATTTAACGTCCATTTCAAATATTTTGAATGGCAAATTTAACTTTCAAATTGGACAAATATGTTCCTGCTCCTGCCGAAACTAATCTGTATTTTCTGCCATCCTGAGCCCAGTAGCCTTCCCCATCAATTATGCAGAAGGAAGTGTCGAAGGCAGGGTGGCAGGAAGTTGGGTGTGTGGAAGCCCCACAAAACCAGCTCGGTGGCTTGTTATCAAATTTTACAGCAACGAGCACACACCCAAAACCCAAAACTTTGGTGCCAAAGAAACGGCTCCAGGGAAAACCGGGGACAACGACTCTCACCACGGAGAAGCAAACAAAGCATCGGGCTGTCGCCAGCGTACACATGACGTATACGTAATATTAGATTTGCATGCGAAATGCCATTAATGTCACAGTTATCAGAGCGAAGCAACTGGACAGGAACGTTGCAGAGTGTGGACGTCCAACCCACATCCTTTATCCTGGCCAATGTGGTCATTGTGTGGGAGCTTCTGTAAATCTCTGCAGTTTATGACAATTTGTCTGGGGTCTTTTCCCACCCAGCCGGCTCCTTATCATCCCGGTACACAATGCCCCCACATGCACATCCAATTTGTTGCAGGAACAAACGGATATGTGTGAGCACCAGGCATGCCGAAATGTAGTCAATTTTGGGGGGGAGATTGGCCTAATAAACTAGACAACCGCAACGGAAATTTGCAAGTGTCTGGGTCCTTCATTACTTTCCCATAGAGGCGAATATTTTGCAACGCTTATCTGATATTTAAACAACTGATTTGCACTGTTTTGATTCTCACCAAACAGCTTAATCTTGCCAATTATTGTATGCAAACTCCAATTAAATAGAACTAACTACTATCATTTTACATTAATATGCATGCTGCAGTTCTCGTTTCGGTTCATTGATTTGTAGTATTGAAGCTTAATTAAGCAAATAAATATCTGCATAGGTTGTGTGGTGGTGTCGCTTCTGGAAAAGCCACCAGAGACTAATAAGTTTCCATTCCAGATCCACGAAATCGGAGAAAATGTATCCCTCGATGCTGAGTCGCGGCGGCGACGTGGAAATCGAGCCCTACTACTGCCTGCCGGTGGGCACCAACGGCGTCCTCAGTGCCCAAATGGCAGCTGCCGTGGCGGCCCAGAATCAGGCGGCGGCCCAGGGCAATCCGGGCGGCCCGGTGGCCTGGAGTCAGCCCACCTCGCCCACACCCCTCGCCCGGGGTCCCTTTGCGTCGGCGGCCGCCGTGGCCGCTGCTGCCGGAGTCCTCTCACCCACCCACGGAGCCAACGCTGCGACAGGACTGGTGGGTGGGCCAGGTGCTGGCGGCAGTATTGTTGGACATAGGCTCACATATCCCAAGAAAAATGACGAAGGTAAGAGTGTGAAGTTGTTGGGAAAAACATGTTATTGAAACAAGAGTGGAAATTACACATGAGAAGAAAGGCCGCAAATGTTTTTCCAGTGCCTGCACCGAACGCAGATTAATGCAATTCTCATCGCTCCACTTCCTTTTCCTTTGCCATTTCAGTTCACGGCAGTGCCGCCTCCTTGCTGTCCGGAGGCAGCTCCTTGTACGGCAACGCGGAGGAGCGGCAGGCGCACGAGATCCGGAGACTGAAGCGCGAACTGCAGGATGCCCGGGATCAGGTGCTCAGTCTGAGCAGCCAGCTGTCAACAAACGTGAGTAGTTCCCATGAAATTCGAGTTATTCGGGTGAATTATGAGTGTAGGAGGGTATCCTTGGAAACTTTTACTCTGCCACATTGCCAAAATGATTTAGAATCTGATAAATTTATCAAGCATTTATCGTAGGTGGCTTGGGAACAGAGCACTTCTGACAGGCCCTTGAAAGGAGGTTTAATGTGAATGAGCAACTGATTTGCATAAATTTAAATGCAGCGAAATATCCATAAAAAGCTTAAATTATTCACAAGTCAACTGGAAAATAAAAAAATGGAGCCAAAGCTAAATCGTTTTATAAAAATCACCTAATTAACTCGATTAAGTTGGAAGCACGCGCCAACGAATTCAATGTCTTATTTCCCTGGCAACCCGTAAAGCAGGCAATGAGATTCCTTTGAATGCAATCGAGGTTGGGGCATTCAACATATATCGCTTCTGAGAATGCAAAATGAATGCCAGGCAATTAAGTCTCACCTGAATAATTCCAGGCTGCGATCTGATCCGGCACCATCTTTTGTACGACTAGTTCAACCATTTCGTGCGCATTGTACTTGGCCATTAATTCAAGTGGTTATGCCGCGTACTTTGGGGTACAATTTATTTGCTACCCGCAGCTGCTGCAACATTTTGCGCATTTTCGTTGCCCATTTCCAGTTCGAGGCTTAAAAATGTGGCAAGTGCAGCGAATGCCCGGCCACTTCACTTCTCGCCTCGGCAAATGGGCTGCCGCCACAAGCTCGGTTGCTTTGAAAGATTCATCCGCTTCGCTTATCAGACAGTCAGATAGTGTTCAGCTTTTTAACTTTTTGCCTCTGTCATATTCCATTCAAGAAGATGGATGCACTGAAAGAAAATGTAGCAACTTTTAAATCTCTAAAGATGAAATAAAGTTTAGTTAATAGTCCTATGATTACGTCTACAAGATTTTTTAAACTTCCATAAAGTATAATAAGAGAAAATATTGTCTAGAATTTTTCCGACTGTAGTCTTTTATCCTTTAACTGTGTCTTCAGTTGTTTGTGTGCCTGTTGTCAACAAAAGTCACGCAAAAGTCTGATAAACTTCCGTGGCAGACAAATGTACTCGAAGCCAAGGAGAACAACTTTTGCCTACTTTTGGGCGACATTTTTTACGTAGCTCCCCATTCTGACCCACAACGCCACGTGGGGGCCAGGCCAAAGTTGATTTCATTTACAAATTTACTTGCAAACAATTTTCATCAGAAAATAAAACAAACTTTAAATTGCATTCCATTGGGGGAGGAGCTCAAGGAGCCGTTGTGTATTTTATGGGTGTCTACATTGTCGAATGCAATAAAGTATTTTATGGCCATTCCTTTGGAGCCACCTCCTCCTCCTCGTCCTCCTCCACCACCTCCTCCTTCGAAACACCGCCCACACCTTTCGCCATCAAATTTATCGAGGCCAGACAGGCAGACAACATAAATCTTTTATTTTTTCGGTTTTTTTTCAGACACTTTTGGTGGGCGGTGTGGGAAAGTGGGGGCCCAAGGTCAAGGCATACGTGTAAATTGCCAGAAATCGGCTTGATGGACTCGATGGTGGTTTGATGGACAGAAACTTAGAGCTGCAACTTTTACCAATTCCCCTGTCCACTCTGTCGACCGAGTCGAGTCATTTCAGCGCTTGGCTCAAATCGAATGAATGAACAAGTTTTCATCCAGCTGCCATAAAAGTGCAAACAATGCCGAGTGGCAGAATAATTGCGATGAAGTTATGCCTGCCACTAGTACCTATCTCCAGATGATATGTGGGTTGTGAGTGGGTTGAACAAGCGGAACTCATTTCCCACAATGCCCAAACTCGAACTGGAGTTTCGTTTCCAAATTTTCCTTCATTATGATTACTCCTTAGAAACTCAACGATTTTCTCTTCTTTTTTTTCCACATTCAATTAAGTCAACAAATTCTTCAATATGTGTAAGCAAAAAAGTTCCAAAGTGCTTTACAATTTTTAACTTCTTGGATTTTTAACTACAGTTGGGAAGGATGCCATTGTCCTTCCAAGCCACTTCTGTGGATTAAAACTTTTTAATTGCCCATTGACTTTGATGTCGCTTTCTTAGCTCTCTCCCTTCCCATTTTTCTCTTGGCCAAAGTTTTCTGCGTTAATTAAATTTCTTCCATTAAAATGACATAAATGTCGATATATCGCTCCCTTCAACCTCCAGTATCCGTATGTCCGTTTGTCCGTCTGTCCGCCAGTCCATCGATCCTCGGTCGCGTCTCTCTCCTCGTCTCGTGGCAGTCTGTCAGCAGTTTTGCCGCATATTATTTGCTATTGGCTCTTTTTATTACGAGTATTTTTTTATTGACAGACGCCAGTTGTGGAGGCTTCAACGTCATGAAATTTCACTTTGCGGTAGTTGGGAAAATTGATGCATCCACACACACTGGCAGTCGGTTTAGTTTTCCGTTCGCATTTGCATTCGTTTGCTGGAAAATGTGGCACTGCTGGAGGGAGTTTGAGCTCTGACAATGCAGTTTGTAAACTTTTTGAAATTCTCCTCAGATATGAATACGTTCGAGTGTAGGCGGTCCCAGGAGGATTTGCTATACACAGGCATTTTTGGCTGTACTCTTTAATTTCAAAACATTTATTTGGCAGTGGGGATAGTCAGGATATGTGTAGTTGTGTAGAAACAAACCGAGTACTTTAATTGAATTAAAAATCTGGGAAACCCCTAAATCCCTCTGGTTGTATAGTTTTGAACTGGCTCCTTTAAATACATCCCTTCAATTGCGATTTCTATCTCTGCGTTTTTGCCAAAATAGTGGCTCAACTTTAAGCCCCAAGGTGCCCACCCTCGACGGTTCTCATCCGCCTTCTTCGCTTTTTATCAGAGTAAGCTTTATGGTAGTTTATAATAAACCCCAAGCAGCTTATAAAACTTCCAACCTACATCAACTTTAAACAGCTTTCGGCTCTGTCGAGCTCCCATTCGGTTCGTGCCCCCCGAGGAAACCCCGGATTGGGCAATCTTATCACTGACCATAAATATTAAACCACAACAAAAACACAAAACCAACTACTAGGAAGGAGTGAGGTCTAGTGTGAATGGACAGAGACAGCAGGAGGGTCGGCGATAGAGATGGAGACAGCGACGTAGAGTTATAAGCCACGCAACGCGCCCATTTATCACGCACTCGAAATTGACCCAAGTGACCGAAGGCGAGACAGTCGCACACAAATGCACAAAGAATCGACTTCATGCATGAAAATGTAATAACATTAAAAGCGTGAGTCCCCGTCAACCCCTCTCGAACTAGTTTCCCCCGATAAGACAAAGGAGCATAACTATAAAACATTAGAGTGATCGCCCCAAGCGCCAAAATACACGCGCCAAATCGCAGAGCAATTCCAGATGACTTTATATCTGACTGTGAGTGGCTCTGGGATACTACGGAACAATATTTTCGTGGGGAAGGCAAGGTATACAGCAGGCCTTGCCCATTAATAGAAGAACCAAGGGAGAATACTTGAAGTGTTTTTTTAGATTTTTTTATTATAAGCAACCTCTTAAATCGAGCCAAAGATGAGCCAGTTGTAGAGATGCATTTGAAACTCCCCATTTCCAAATTACTTATCAACTACAGAGCTAAAATTTTATTGTTATAACATTTGATGCCATGCCCCTTAAACCTTAAGTGACCCTAAATTGCAAAGTGAGCAATCAACTAAATTGCTTGGCTCAATCCAGCAAAAATGATACGATTGCCTCAAGTAAAACAAAAAGTTCCCGTCGTTGAGTTAAGTCTAATAAAATATGTTTTTGCTCTTTTCTACTTTTAGGTAAGTGAACTATGCTATCTTATGAACCCTTTAAGACTAAAGATTGGTATGTACAAAAGACTTAATCATGGTCTGGATCGACTTGTTTGCATTTCGAGCAGAATTCCCATAATTTTCCAAATCATCAGTCACTTATGCTTATGGCTACTGTCGCCATTGGAGCGTGAAATCAATTCCTAGCCTCTATTTACTAATAACCCATTTCAGCTTTATGCCAAGACAGTTAAACTATTGCCTAGCCAAGATTTTATGCTGGTCTAAGCCAAAAGTCCAAAGCCAATAACCCAACTTCATCCCGGTCCGGGATAATCAATCATTTTTTAGCTGTCCCCCAACTAGACTCGTTAAACAAGCCACCCAAAAACTTTTGCACAACTTTATTATGCCCCTGTCCTTAGGACTTGGCCCCCAAAGTAGACGGCATTTTCGTTTTTGTGGCGCCTCGGAGTCTCGCGCCAAAAATAAACGACGTCGGGCACAAGGAGGCTGCCGAGTGTCCCCACCGTGCTGTCCTTCACTTTGGCCTTACGACCGGCAACAAAACACAAATTTGCAATTTTTTCCACTCTGTTGTCGTCGTCCTGGCCGCCCAGGAAGCTGCGTCTGTAATTTTTTTCGTTCTGCATAGTTTTGCGCACATCTAAATAAGGATTTATCGATGGGGCAGACGGCTGTGGCTGCGAATACATACGGACGGCGGCAGAGGCGCCACACTGGCGCCCGCCTTTAGTCTGTGACAGTCCTGCAGGATATTTGGCACTCGGCTAGACCGACACAACAAATCCCCTGTAGATTAATTTCATTCTGTCTTTGGGTTTTTGCTTTGGTGGTTTTGATTACTCCAGGAGTTGGGTTTCTAAATCCCTCCTAATATGAATTTTAAAAGAAATATTTCAAGTTTAATTATACACGTTCCTTCACATTATAATTTGGATCAGACATAATTATAGTTACATAACATTTTCACACGATAGAGATCTGGGCTACCGACTCTCTCCCAAAGGATCTGGGCTTCCGGATCGCGTGATAGCCTACATCCTGTGGCGCCCCTCCAAACACTCCAAAAACCGAATGACCCGGTGCTGCTGAACCTTCAGAGCATCCACCCCCTTGCCTGCAACGTTGTGTTTTCCGCCTTGAATCTGTTATTTGTTTTGTCGCCGTTGTTGCCGCCGTCGCGTCGCGTCATCCCAGCTGCTGCTGCTGCGCCGCTGACGTCGCTGTGGCAGAGGGCAACGGTTGCCAAAGGATTTCAGAGTCGCGTGTGTCATATTCAGTTCCGCATTCGAAGTCAAGCCACGCACATCCCTTTTTTGAAAACAGAGTTTCCCAAGGAATTCGTACACAGCACCCAGCAACATGAATCTGCTGTTAGTTAGCAGAATGTTAGTTAGCAACATGTTGCTGGCGATCGTTTGGTGAGGTTGGATCAAAGTATCTGCCGTTTCAAACGTATTGAGCTGCTCGAACGGGCCGGATCGTATCTGTAGGGTCGCGCGGCGAATGTATCTGTATCTGGTAGAGCGCGATCGCCAAAGTCTGTTTTGTTGCTGTTTACCCAACTGATTACTGAAGTGTTGCGTGAAGTGAAGTGAAGATTTGTAAGAAATCCGTCAGGTTCATTGAGCAGATTTGAAAAAGCTATAAATAAATTAAATTAAAAGCCACAGGCCTTGGGGCCTGGGCCAAAGGGGCTTAGGCAAATGAGAAACGTGTTTGTGACGTGCTAAAAGTGAATGAATTGGGAGAAAAATGAATTTATAAATCATGTGCTCCAAACCGGTCAGCAAAGTTTTCTGGGTTCTGTCCGTAGGGCATCCAGACCCCAAAAACGACCCCAAACCAGAGCCCCAATAAAAATCTGTTTAAAGTTTTTCAACCCACAAAACTGCTGACACACAAAGATAACAAAAAAGTTCACCTACAACTGCTTAAATTAACAGCCAACAGCAACGAGATAAAAATTGATAAACAAACAAACAAACACGTTGCCGCAACAATTAACATTGCGGAAGCTGTGCGAACGTAAAGGGGCCACGCCCCCAAAATAAAGGCGCCAACCAACCATATTGTTCATTGCTAGGGTATCCCATTCCCATTCCCATCCCACTACCATTACCATTCTCCATTCCCATGGAGACACTGTAACGCCACTAGAGTTACTCGTCACTCGAGTCGAGTCGCGCAAAATAATTGCAAAATCAGCAGATGGGCAGACGACAGGGACTGCCACTCGCCCCATGGCCCCCTTTGGTCCGTTTGTTTTCTCTTCTCCACCAAAATAGCTACAAATTAAACTGGCATCGGTCAGATACACTTCCAAAGGTGCAGGGAGATGTGCAACAATGGCGAATTCGCTTAATGGAGCATGTCGAAATGAGTTGGGCAAATTGTTCAGCATTCGGTTCTATATACAATGTGGAAGTGATGAAAAGGTTGTAGGTCCCACTCGAGTTTAGGCAGAGGTGCAGCTACTAACAGAGTCCTACCTTCATTCATTATTTCCCATCATTTGCATGTTGTCCTGCCATAAAACTTCGTTAAGCGAACCACCCCCTAAAACACTTTTAGTACAAGCAATATCACTTTATGATCCCTCGACCTGATTGTAAATCAACCCCATTTGCCACGTCCATGTCGCAACAGTAGCCTACACACAAATTGCACAAAACATGTCAATGGGGGAAACCGAAAACGAGGGCCATAATAGAAGACATTGTGCGCTGCATTGTGGAGTTGCAGTTCCACTGCAAGAACTAACTTTTTTGTTTTCCCAATGAATCGAAGTCTCTCAAAATTCACACACATAAAAATCGCTTTTGTTTTTATTGATTTTCGCTAATGACTTTGGATCATCATGCGGCAAACAAAGGGAATTTCAGCGATGACTGTACTAATGGCACACGTTTCACATAACTCAGTCTAATCCAGATGAAAATCCCGAGTCTCCCTCTCACATATGGGTCCTGTGTTTGCCAGCCAGCTGCCTAAAAACCGTGGCAGGGGTGGAGGGGTGTCACCCTCGCTTTTTTCCCCGGTTCCCGGCGTCCCTGGAAGGCGATCAATTGAAATCGAGAAAAATTAGGGAGCGGAAAACGCCACGGTTCCCAGTTTCCAGTTCCCAGCATTCCAACCCTCCCTCCCCATATCCTGCGCATTTTCCACATAAATTCTTATCAGAATTGACAGTTTCGGGAACAATTTACGAGGCATCATCATCACATCACCTTCTCAAACACAACAAACGCGCCGTGGGTTGTGCCCTCTTCAAGTATTTTAATTGAAAGAATATTGCAATTAATTATGCACTTTTTTACCAGCGAACTTTTGCCATCATCCTTAATGAAGATTGATTTCTCCCATACCCCTTGAGGGAGCTCCCTCGCTCCACTCAAAAGTTCCTGCGATGCATTAAAAAATTTTCATGCGCCGCTAATCAAAATTGGCCATGCCTGAAAATCGCAGGGGCCTGTTGATTTTGGGCGGAGCTGGCGTTGGAGATGGAGGTGGGGAGGCAGAAGAAAATTAGTTTTTAATTTGTAATTTTTCGCACAGGCAACAGAGCCAACACAGGCGTCAACTTTGAAGTTGTTTTTGATTTCTAATAGCCGTTTCTCTTTGAACTGCTCCCAGCCAGTTCGAGAAAGTGTGAAAAGTGGCGAAGGAAAACTGTTCAGTTTTCCAGTTCAATTAGCCGCCATGGATCGCCATGGATCGCCGGATCGCGCAAAAGTCCATAACAATTTCCGGCCAGCGTTCGATGGGCAATCGCAGATACACATGTTTCCAGATATCTCAAATGGTATCACAGTGTCCCAAGATGTGCTGCCTTTGCCTGGCTCTGGACCGACTTCCTCCTCGACTTAAAGGCTGCAATTTTGCAGCCTCACTTTTCATCGATTCGTTTGCCTTTCGTGCAGTTGTCTACTCCAATTTTGTTTGTCGAGAGTTGAGGAAGAGGAAAACGATGTCAAATGCTTTAAACGCCGCCAGGCAGTCTCCCTCAGCCCTCCATGGAGAGTGTTTTGCATTCCGGTGTGTTTGATGTAAATGCCATGTAAATATTTGATCAGCCCTACCACCCCAGACAGACCAACATACATATGAGTGCGTTCAGAACAAACACAAACCAAGCCCGACACAGCTTTGGAAAATGGAAAAACTGAGAGCCCGGCTTGGGCCCCGTTCGGGATACTTAATTAATGGGCAAATTTTATGAGACCCGCATCGATTTGCCTGCTACTGTGCCAGTCCATGGGTTCTCGGGCTAACGACCCACGAAATCCCAGATACCCAAACCCAAGGCGCATGTCTGGCATACTTAAATAAAGTCCCATCTACAGGCGCTACCTGTTCCGTTTTTGTGGTCGATTGTAAAGGGTTAAAGGTCCGTCTAGGGCTCTTCAGGCCCTGACGGCACAATAGCCGAGGTTCACTGTCAAGTCGGAGAAATGATAATTACAAAGAAGAAATTAGAAACGATTGTCGAGAGGAAATGGTTAAGGAAAATGAAAATTGCCATGGGAAAATGTGATATAACAGAGGTGAAAAATGGAGGAATGACTTTCAAATAAATACTTTGAAAACGTGTTACAATTAGATTCACAGTGAAACACAATATATTTTCCAATTTTAGGCAGGTTTCTTGTCAAGAAACATAAAAACTGGACATGTGTTTTATTTAACTATAATTTAAGAGTTTCTCTTTCAAGAGCCTCGTACCTTTATCTTCGCATTTGCCAAGTTCAATTTCCAACAAGATCCTGGCTAATATAATAATTACATAAATGGTTTCTCAACCCCCCTCATTGCCCTTATTCCGAAAATTACCGGTCAGTGAGGGCCTGTCCCTGCGAATGTTTACCCTATCGTTGCACCTTTTCAGGAGCGTGTGTTTGCTGCCTAATTGGTGCTGCACCTTTGGCAACATGTTGCCGTGGCAGCTGGCACACGCATACGAGCACGAGCACGGGCAGCCGTCCTTGTGGCAGGCTGGCAGTCAATAAACAACTATTAAGGCCGCCTTTGTCTATTTTTTGTTCGAATGCGCGAGAGGAGTGGCACCTTTTGAGTCCAAGATCGAGGAATGCGCTTCAATCATTAATCAGCTGCAACTAATATTGTGGCAGCTGCCAGATGCAGTGCAGTTGCCCCTAACCCTCTCGCCATCCCCTCGCCCCCTTTTCCCACACTTTTCCACTTTTCTAATTGCAGTTGACAAACACAGAAACCATTCAGTGGGCATCCAACTTGCTCCACTTCAAGATGGTTCTTGGAAGGGCCGGCTCTTATCTTGGGCTTCCATTTAGTGCTTGAGTTTCCGCAGAAGACGCTCCCCTTTTTCTGAAAGATTTAATTATCATTATGCCAGAATTATACTCTTTTCGCCCCGTCTGCTTCCTCTTGGATCAATTTAGTAAATTGTTTGAAGCGCTCGCTGGGGTGGAGCATGATTTATTTTAAAAAGGGACTCCTTTCAGCTAACAAGGTACGGCCCCGGCCAGGCAGCCTAATTGACTTTCCTCACTTGATTTACTGATTTTCTGATCCAACACTCATTTGGATGGGAAATAGGATAATCAGATGGCAGAGATGGCAGATTACCCCAAGACATTCATCAATATGTCCGGCCTTGCTAATCGCGTAGAAAGCATCTCCCAGACACTCGACTTCCACTTCGCTTTCAAACGAAACTGGAAAATTTGCATAAGTCTAAAAATAGGAAGGAAAAAAACCCAGAAAGCGTCAAGAAATCTAACCAAAACGATAGCCAGCTAAAAAAAAAAAGTGGGAATCGTCTTTCCAGTATACAAATCACGTCAGCCAACAATTTATCAAAGGCCTTGGTCAGTGTTCGGATCTGAATGCCCAAAGCTAATGAAATGCAATGGGAAATTTATTGGTTTGCATTCTGATAAGGCTCTACTTGAACCGAACTTTCAGTCCTCCGGAGCCGGGGTTCCACTTGAGTTGCCCGGAATTACAATCGACTCCGCGGAGTGGTGGCTGGCAGAGCCAGGGGCAGCGCTGGGGCAGTGACTGGGGCAGCGGCTGGGGCAGCGACTGGGGCAGCGACTAGGGCAGCGACTGGGGCATCTTTAGAGCCCTCCATTCACATCTGCGTCCAGCCATCCACTTGACGGACCGCCACAATAAGAGTAACTCAAATTATTGTATACAGGGTTTACATTTTCACAAAACAGAAACAATGACGACAACTGCACATCAGTCTGTCAGTTTGTAATCATGCTGCGAGTCGTGTGCATGTTGCATGCAACATTTGCCGCCCTTTTCCCTTGTTGATTATGCTGATGAGTTTTTGGGGTCCCTTCCGTTGTGTCTCCTGTATCTGAGGCCCCCATCTCCATCGCTAATAATAATAATTATAATGAAAAAGTTTTCCTCTCTTTCTCTGGTAATTTTTGGGCTTTGCATTTTTCGAGTAATGGGTTTTGGGGTTAAGGGGGTCGACTTTGTTTATGCCCGGCTAACATGCAGCCCAATGGACAGAAATACAAAGGCTGAAAGCTGGATTCTATGGAAGTGTCAGTGGACACATTCTATTATTTGGCAGGGACCCCGAAATGCAGATGAAAGATATCTCTGAGAGTGCAAACGAAATTGTTCAAATGGTAAAATGTTTGAAAAGTATTACCCACGTACTCGAAATTATCAGTGCCACGACTATATTCCAAAAATGATAGAAAGGACTGCAGCATTTTAAGCATCTTTTGTAGAGTTTCCATTAATAAACCAAGATAAAAATTATCCGTATCTTGGCAGCGCTTTAAGCATCACAAATCCGCTTAAAAGTGACATGGCAAACACTTTTTATGAAATTTACAGACTTATCATCTCGTTAAGCACACATTATCTCTACTCGGCTATTAGCATTAAATTTTCAGCTGGCTCTTCAAAATAGTCAAACATTTTCAAAGCACAATCATCAGATTGCTCCGAGTTCTATTTCGATTAATGGAATTGAGGCCCAGTCCCATTCATCAAATTGACCTTCGTTTTGCATTGGGTGGCGATTGCGCCCACTCCTCCTCGGGCAATTCAAATGCAATTGCAGCATCTCGCGCCTCAAGTAACTCTTAATGAAATGCATTAAGTGTATTCCGCTGACGCAAAAACTCATTTCCCCCGTTGAACATGGCTCTCGTGTTACATGGCTAATGTTGTTATATAGTCTACGATGTTGACGAAGAAAAAGAAAACTTAAATTAGCCTCAATTGTTTATAATTTCCACAAAAGTGCTTATGCCGTTGTCAAGTGTGTTGAGTGAGGAAGCCAGCCAGCCAGCCAGCCAGCCAGATGATCGTCTTCCCTTCAGTCCTCCGACTTATTAAGAAACTGAAGCCTCCAAACCAGTTCCACTGCAAATATTCCCCGCAAACAAAAAAATCCCCAACAAAAAAGACAGATGGTCGAGACTGCATGGAGAAAAAATATGAAATAAAAGCTATGCGATGCTAAGAGGTTAAGGCCTTACCCCCCCCAAACATTAAGTATTTTTTGCAGTGTATAGACTGAAGTTTTTAACGGTTGCTTAGCCCCTTCTTTTACTTTCTGACCCTCCCTCCACACAGCAGGTTTCGTGCCTAATTAATGCAGCCCGATATAAAAGTCAGAGCAAAAAACTTTTATTTTCTTAGATCAGTGGCGCTCCCTTTTCGAAACTGTTTTTGTATTATTTTTTGTTTTTTGCATATATATACATAAATTTATAAGTTTTACGATCGGAGCTCGCTGGAGGCGATAACATTCGGCTGATAAGCCCGGGGCGATCCAAAATTCGGTGGAAACCACTTTGGCAACTTTGTTTTCTGGCGCCGCTGTCAACGGAAATATTTTTCTAGCACTAATTTTTATAAATTTGAAATACGATCCATAAAGCTCTTTAATGGTGTGCATGAAATTATTGTTTTATTTTTTTTTTATTGTTATTTTGTGTTGTTTGTTGTCGCGTTTGTTGTTGCCCCAACACACCTTGAATGATCTAATGGAGAACTTCTTGATCAGCCAAATGAAGGCGAATAAAAGCTTTCAATCTGAAGTTGCCCAAAAGAATTTAATTGAACCCACTACAGATCTCAACCTGTCAAAATTGCCGCCCCCACATTAATATTTATTCGCATTTTGTTTTTTTTGGCTACTTATCTATGCAGTTGACAGCCTCCGTCAGATTTGGATTTTTGCGCATTTTTTACTTTGTTTTGGCCTTTATTCAACCAGTACGCGACATTGAACGTTCTGAATATTTCGGATACTACGTGCCTGACACAATTAGCCAACGAGTTTTGGTCCGCGAACTGCGTAGCTGGAAATCCTCGATCAATGAAGTGATTCGTGATCATCATCAGTAAAAATAGTTTCTCAGGCGACCCCCAGAACATATGTTGACTTGAGCTCTGATGGGGCCCCCGGCATTCACGCTTTAATCGTCAGCATTTTATTTTGCAAATACATAGCTTGTTTCATTTCCCAAACACATTAATCAAATTAACCCCTCGGTCTCGTAGTTGTCATTCAGTTGCTTACTTTAAGCCCTGAATTATTATTATTTTTTTTTTTTGTTTAATAGAAACTTAAAGCAATTTCCTCTTGAGATTTCAGCCGGCCGATAAGACATTTGTGGCAGCCTCGCTGTCTAGACAAAAAATGTTGCCCTTACCGCAAATAAAAAAAAAGGCAGCCGCCTGCCCACAGGAAAAGCAGGAAAATCTAGACAGACTGGGGAGACTGGAAGTCTTTGCGAGGCGATAAGTCTGAATGCTTTCCAAGCCGCGTTTTGCATTTCGGCGAAAGTTGTCAATGCTGTCAAAGGTGCGTTTCAGATAAACCAAAAATGAAACACACCTCCGCACAGGAAACCAGCCGGCAGTCTGGGCCTCCAGCCTGAACCCTTGCCATTTGCTCAGTCGCTAAAGTTCAGTTGGTGTATTTATTTTTGGCATAACAATAGATAGCAAATGAACTATTAAATGCCAATGCAAGCTGCAATTGCATAAATTTCAATAGACAATCCTAATGCTACCCAGAGAGTTAGTACTCGCACAAAAATTCAAACAATTAGACGCCCACATGACCCACAAAAGTCAAATTTCGAAATACTCGGGCTCTGGCAGCAGGGCGA
The DNA here is from genome assembly GCA_018150405.1 of Drosophila varians. Classification (NCBI taxonomy): domain Eukaryota; kingdom Metazoa; phylum Arthropoda; class Insecta; order Diptera; family Drosophilidae; genus Drosophila; species Drosophila varians. The sequence goes on from JAECWK010000125.1 coordinate 7,171,095, forward strand.
AAAAATTCGCAAACAATTTCTCGATGCCCTGTGGGGGCTTGGAGTTATTGAATTTTGACAAAAATTTGATTTATATTCGCTTTATTCGAATTAATTTGCACGAATCGTGCCTGGGTTTGATTGAAGCCATTGACTTGGACAGTGCATCCGCAACTGTGCTCGGTGCTATTAAAACTGTGGCCCTAGGGTGACTCAAAAATGACTTTTTCGCGTATTTTTTTTTTACTCTTACTTGGATTTTTGCATAAGCCATAAATTTTATAGATTGCCGCAATGCCGAGGTGGCTGCCACTGCAACGTTGCCAGTTCACTTGTATCTGGTGATTCACCCTGTCATCTGAGATCTGAATTGAAAGCCCGGATTGATTGCTTTGATACTTTCTAGGCGCATTGGAGATACTCGAAGTCAATTTGCTGATATGTGTGATATGTGGCAGCCTTTGTTTAGGTCAAAGACACTGGAATACCCTCCTCTTGGGGGAGTTTTATTTCAAAAAACTTGAAAAACTTCGAGTTACAGAGAGTAGGGATTGCTTTCCAGCTTCAGCTTCAATTTCCAGTCTTTCATCTTTGTTGATTCCCGTTTCTAACACCAGCAATATTAGTTGAAGAACGTTAATTATCGCTTAATTACTTCATCCACATTGAGCAATTTCAAAATGATATACATTCCGTCGCATCGCCACTCCAATCCCACAATTAAAGTTACGGAATTAGCGAGTGGAGTCGCGATGGGGCAAAATTATAAAACACCATGAACTGCAATCAAAACAATTACAGCCAATTCACGCAGTGCTAAAAGCAACAACCAGACCAGAGTCAACCAGAGCTCTTACTTCCCAGTCGAGTCACAGCTGCAGATCCAAAAAAAAAAAAAATAGAATATAGCATGAAAAAATCAAGAGGAATAAAGTAAAAACATCGAAACGTCGTTCGTATGTTGATGACATTAGAAAATTGTTGTTTATTGCATTTCCTTGTTATTGTTGCTGTGGTGTGTCATTTTGCTAACCAGACTCTTGGCCAGAACATGGTCTTTAAGAGGGGCTAGAGGAACTTGGCTAAGTTACTTGGTAGCTAAGATTTCTGTCTTTAATTCCCAAAACTTCTCTATAAAATATCATATAAAAATATACAACTTAATTGCGACTTTTTAAGTGATTTTACCCCCATCTGTCAAGTCACTCTGACTACGTCCATGGACCAGAGTCCGGCACTCAGTTAGATGTACAATGTCTCCCCACAAGGAACCAGAACTCCTTCGTCGCCTTGGAGTGTCAACGAACCGACAAACCAATTGACAGGCAGCCGCAGAAACGGCATTAGGAATCGGAGTCGCAAACAGGGGAGGGGGCTCTGGAGTTGGGGACTGGGGACTCGAATGGGTATGGGAATGGCAGCTCCAACGGATCTCGGTGTGGCACATGCTTACAGATATGTTTAAGTGCCCGTTTGTGTCGGGCAAATGATAAAACTCATAAAATTAAACTGAAATAGAGGGTCCAGAATGTACAGTGTATGTGTTTGGGTTTTCTGGCGTTGTTTTCATTGGGTTTTATTAAAGTATTGGCATGAAATGTTTGCACCACCATCCTCAACACGAATGGATCCTTTAAAGGAGTTCTAAGCCCCCCTTTCCACTCAGTCCCCTCCAACGCGGGTTCCCATCTCGATTTTAGCATTAACAATTCATCCATCCATTCCATTAGACAGCCCTTCACAAACAAAGTCCATTAAAGTTAACTAAGGTGCGATACTTTTCGGAAACTTCTCATTCAACCTGTCAATCAAATGGGCCAACGCAACTCAAGTCATGTGGAATAGATGCTAATTATGCGTTAATAGACAATTTTGGCCTTAAAAATGGACCGAATTTTTGGGGAACAATGCGATTGCGATTCCAACTGTGACCGGAAAATGCGAGTCAGGAGTTTCCGAGGGAGTGGCAAGTCGAGTTCGTTGGACGAACGGCTTCAATTTATGAATCCCGGCTTCAATTAAAAATGATTGATGCTGGTTTATCTTTAAAGTTACAAAAAGGGGAGCAAGGGGAGCCAGAGCAGCCCAGCAATGAACAATTTCGTTGATTATAAATGATAAACCTCAATTTGAATGCCGCAGCAATTAATCAATGTTTAAAGTGAACGAGAGCCAACATGGAAACCCTATGAGGGATTGAGAAAGAGTTGTGGAAAAATCTCAAAATAAAAAGATTCAAAAGTATAAATAATGTCCGCGGCCAGTGCCAGCAATAGGCCGCCCCCCTCGCCGATCACCGTCCCCATTTACGATGGCTACGCCACGATCCGGGCTCGTGGCCTGACCCGTTCCCGTTCCATCAGGGTGGCCGCCGAGGCGGAGGCGGCCGCAGCCGGGGTGCCCCCTCCAGCGCCGATCCTCCAGAAGCCACGCCGACAGCGAACCGTTTCGCTGAGGAGCAACTACAGCCTGCCCGGCGGAGGACAACCGGAGGAGATCTACGCCAGAGCCAAGCCCGTCCGCACACCGACCATCGGGGATCTGGATCCCATTTATACAAACCCTTCGGGTTTCCGGCCTCTGTCAGATGCCTCCAGTTCCTCCGGAGGCGGCAGCATGCCCTGCGACTATCAGAGCGTTAAGAAGAATTCCCGCTTCTCGCTGGACTCCCTCCAGAGCAGTGCTACCCCAAAGACGCCGGACTACAACACAGCCGGAGAGGAGGAGCCCATTTTCTTGTACACGGCACCGGAGAGTCCCAAACGGAGACTGGACAGTGGCATCCGCAGCTCCTATGACAGCTCAGATCGTGGATGCTACTCGCCGGTTCCCCGGATGAGCTTCGACATGCAGGAGAGGGATTCCCCGCGTCTCAGACCTCCCACCCTACGACATAATTCCGTGGGTGGCCAGTCGACTGTCAACAGAAGGCCCATGACCCTCTCGCTGAGCGAGACACCCCGATCCCCCACGGGTCTGCCTCCGCCGGCGCCTGTTCGCCGGGAAAGCCTCTACGCTAAGCCAAAGATCTACGCCACTCCCACAAGGCCACCCACAAGCACTCGCCTCAATCTCTATGAGCTGCCGGTCATCACCCAACGGAGCAGCAGTGCTGAGTTGCTGGAACGATCCTACACCAGCCAGAGCCTGGCCACCATCGACCAGGAGGAGCTCCTGGTCATTCCCAGTGCCATGCCGATGCTGCCAAATGCCGTGGACCGGCGTTACCACACCCTGGGCAACATGAGGGTCAAGAGCATGGGCGCAGGCCTGCATCGCAGCCTAGATGTGCCAATGGGCTCCATGCTGGACATGGCCAGAGGAGGAGTTGCCGTGAACTGGCACCGGGGAGGCAACAAGTCCGCTGGGAACATCTACGCTTCCGCCGAGGCAGCCGTCAGTGATCTGAATAGGATGGCTCCGGAGTACATGGATCCGCTGGACTTTAAAATCGGATGCCAAACGACGCTCAGGAGTAAGCCCCTGATTCCCTGGTACGAATTGGCTATTCGGCGGGACTTTAAGCGGCAGTCCTGTCCGCCCATAAGCGGAAACGGAATGGGAATGGGGCCATCCTTGACTTTGGCCACTTCGCCAGAGGAGGACCTGGAAGAGGTAATGTAAACCCTTAAAATAGTAAATAAAACTGTAAAAAGCAAATGGTTAATTGTTTTACCGCATCCGATGAGAAATAGATTGAATATTTTACAAATAAAATAGCTCAAAGCCGTTATTTTTGGCCAATACCATCGATACTATGTCCAACTCTCTTCCTCCACAAAATGTGCCATAACTTGGTTAATAATTGTCAGATCTTCGAATGTTATGCCTTCCCGATCTTGTATTTTCGAGTAGAATCAAATTCTATCAAAATCTGGGCATCGAAAATTTGACCCAATTTTTGCAAATTTTACTGATGTTACCATCATTAAAAATGCCAAAAATCGAAAAAAAATATTTTTTGCTCTACTTTTTCAAACTTTTGATGCAGATCAACGCGGAATGAATTCCTGATTTGTTATTGCTATTCTTTTTCCAAATCCAATGAAAAATAGATGAAATATTCACAAAAGAGTGTCTCAAAAGTTATCATATATTGGCCCATACCACCACAAGGCTGTAGAACGCAATAATTATTAATTAACTAATTAATTACTTCTGAAACTTTACTGAAACATTACTTGAATAGAATGTAACCACTGTTGGGAGAGGCTGTGGCCATCGCCCATCCTCCCGCCCAACAAGCAATTTAAAAATGCAACATAAATTTTGTGCGGTTGTGGTCTACTGTTATAAATCTTGTGATGTGCCTGGCTCATTCCCTGTGATGTCTTCACCTGGCATTCCTCATCCGGCTTTGGCATTACGAATGCAGTCCGGCGAACATGGGCGAGCTATGCCACACTTGACCAGCGATGCGCCAGCAAATTGCAACCAAAGTTGCCACAGCAACCAGCAGAGCCAGAGTCGTAGTCTTAGTTGGAGTTGGAGTCGGAGTCGGAGCTCTAAGCCCGAGGCCGTTTCCAAGTTCCATTCAGAGGCATTCAGAGATACAACTGTCAGTCGCCGTTAGATGCTTTGCGCACTGATTGATTTAATCAAACTTGCATGGGGAGTCCGGCTGCAAAGCAAAGGCCTCTGGCATATTAAATAAACCAGGCACAGACACAGTCTTTCCCATTAAGTACACGTCCCATGGATTACTTACAGTTTGAGCGGCGATGTACATCAGACCTGATGTACAACAAACATCTGGTCTTGTTGTTGTGGTTCCTGCTGCTGATGACCAAAAACTGATGACCTGATTTCGCAGAACATGCAATTGATATGTCCACCAAGAAACCAGCCATGGACTGGGTCTGCCCAGCCAGGGGAATGCCCTGTTTGAAGAAGGGAACTCGAAGCTAGTGCCACAAATTCCAAATACATATTGTTTTCCGGGCTTGTAGATGTCATTGGCCTCTGGTTGTTTAGTATTTCACTGGAACATAAATGTTTTCCAAGGATCAAGTTCTCAAAAGTGCAGGAAATTCAATTATTGTTTGTGTTTGAAAAATATATTCGAAATTCTGAAAATATTCTGAAAGCATTGATCGCCTTGTGATCTGCTGCCATTATAAATGATAACCCCTGAGGGTCCTACTAGATCCACTGATTGAATTAAAGCTAACCACTTTATAAAACCATATACCACGATCCCATACCCTGGGCTCTACCAAGTTAAGCCAAGTATAAAGACTTCGTCGCCAATTGCGGGACCAATCAATGTCAACTTTCAAAACAAATAAAGTTGCCATTAATGCTGCATGCTGAGTACGTTTGTTTTTGTTAAGTTTATTTTCCTCGGCATCATTTTTTTTTGTTTTTTGTAGTACGAGTATTTAGTTTTTGTCCATTCGATTTGGCGCGTTTTTAAAGCGGTTTTTAAGCTTAGCCTTAGCGACGCCGCGGACGTTTTTTAAGGCGTTTTTCGTGTACATTTCATGTTTATTTATGAGCAGCTCCAACAGCTGCCAAGCCCGATGGCAGTGGGTAACCCGAGCTGGGCAAGAAGCCAGGTATGAAAAGTGAAATTGTCAGATGGCGTGTGAACAGGCGCCGCTGACAGTTTGGGCGGCTCTGGTCCCCGTTTTGGTCAAAGGTGATATGAGAATTTTTATTGCTCGACTCGAAAGAGGTCCAAAGAGTCAGTGAGTTGATTGCTTTTAATTGATTTAATTCATTTCGGTGTTTTGTTATTATTTTCCATCAATTTACATATTTGGCAATTGACAGAGAAATGAGTTCATTGTTATCGCAAATGCTTTTCGGGTGAACTGGACTGCAGCATGATTGATGGGATTTTGATTAGTTGATTGGGAAAGGGTTCCGTTCCTATTGTGGCTCAATTGAGTATTAATTGTGTAAGCTCACCTGACGGCCTATGGTTTAGTTGTGAGGAAATCATAGCCCAAAAAAATCATTCTAAGCCAGGTTTTGTGACCGGTTTGGGCCTTCATTATGTGGCAAGGACAGTTCGTCAAGAGTTTGTGCCACTTTCGAGAGTCGCCTCGCTGTGCCGAGCATAATTAATAAATCTTTCGGCTGACAAAACGCCAACAAATTGCCAAGTGAAGCCCGGCCTTAAATAACTTGTTGGCTTTTATCTATCGGGGATCGCTTATTAAAACAGTTGCTCTGTGATAAACGAGATGGCAACAGGCGATTGTGGTGAGTGGCCGAATGCACACATGCAATATCTTTATATCTCGCAGATAATAATTGCAACTGCGGCATACAGCACAGAGCTCAGAGATCAGAGCCAACAAAGAAACTGGTTGACTAACCAACTAACTGACTAACTGACTAACTGACTGAATATGAATCTGAATCCGAATCCAGCCGAGTGTCTTTCTCAATTGGCGGCCATGTAGTTTCTCCACTCGATGTATCCCCAAATGGGCGGTTTATACACTGCCTTCTCTCCACTCTGCTCAATTTGTAATTAAATTATAAATATTTATTTCACTGTGCAAGTCACCTGAACTATAGCCCCGGCTAGGCACGTGTTTTGTATTCCGTAGTTGTTCATTTGTTCGTGGTTTTTTGTTTGGGTTCCCGACCTGTCACAGGTGGCTGCGGCTCGAAACCAGTTTTGTAGTTCTTTGGCAGGGTTCCCAAAAGACCAACGAATAAGAAAACAAAACACAAAACTCGTTTCCGACCGCAAGACAAGCTGGAAAAGTAACCAAGGTAGAGACACAAAGACGTGACCATGATGAAGCTGTTGAGCAAAAGGACGAGTAGTGTCAGTTGGCCCCCCTTCAAGCCATCCACTGGCCTACCACTAAATATAACTGCCCGTCTCCCCAAGGAAATCAGCGACTCCATTCGACCCAAGCCCAGAATCAAAACAAACAACAATGGTCATCAAACCAGATACCCGAAAACTCTGGGACTTTGGTAACAAAGATGGGGAAATGCAAACAAGTACAACTTTTTCGCTGCCCCCAAACTGAGATGTTGATTTGAATGCCCCGCACAAATATTATAGTATTGTTATCATCGTCGTCGTTGCATCTTCATTGTCTCTTGTTGACGGTCTTTTGAACGTGCCCCTTGTGGCTTCCGGTCTTGAAAGAAATCAATAAAACACGAGACACAAAACTCTGTGAAACTGAAAGGGGAACGAAATCCACTTGAATGGTCACTGATCGAGGGGCATTGTTTGTTGTTTGTATTTTGACAGAACAATAAAATCGGCTTGGGATTTACAACAAAATATGCATAAGCTATAGACAACTGTCCAATAATTTAAGATATAAACGTCTACTTCGTTAAAAGGGAGTTTATTTTAAACACCTTTGTGTAATAATTGTTCAATACCAATCTTAAAATATTCCACAGTTTAGCAGCCAAACTAACTTTACATTTTCTTTTTCTTTTCAGGTAAGTTTCATATTTAAATTATGGCCAAAACGCCCAAACGGTTTGCGTAAGTTTATTGCGATGGCCATTAGCCAAATGGCATTTTCAACTGGATAACATCAAGTTTTCGGAGCGACTGCGAATCAGCAATTGTACAAATAATGGAGACTGCAATCTTGATCTTTCACCAGCCACTGGGACAGAGACCTCCATTCTGGGGGGAAAAAATGTCGAAGTTGCAGCGACTCCAAGTCGGCGGATCAAAGGCGATCCACTCGGACTTGGCTGTGGGTTTGTGGCCACATCCCCGGACCGATCTCGTCCCTGGTTTTTAATGATGATTTGCTATTTTTCTCCTTTCGCTGTGTGCCAGCCGCCTCACCCAGGACCTGGATGCTCATGTCTCCGTTGGGTTTTTTTTTAGCCATTGGCTCCGAAAGAGGCGAGTGAGCGCCGCAAACAATCAGAACGGATTAGTTTGTTAATCATTTTATTATGCGGCAGACCTCTAGATTCGATTTTCGGCCAGGCACCCAACCAAGGAAAGAAGATTCGAATGAGAAATCGAATAAAGATACGAATCTGATGGGGGCACATGGTGAAAAGGAATCCCAAACAGGAAACCAAAACTTATTAAGGAACACCCAAATTCGCTTGGGTTCTTTTGTGTTGGTCTAGCCTGGTTTCTGCGTTCAAAAATAGTTTCTATTTAGCACATGCTATCTTATCTGCTTTGAGTGGCTAATTCTCTGCTGATACGGCAAATCAACATTTTCCAACCGTAATCAGCCGTCAAGCAACGCGGGCCTTTCAGTCATGGAAGAATCGGTTGGGTTAGCATCTTGCAATTCCATCTTCGTTAATTTTCCACTATCGGGAAAATCAATCAGCTTTGCAGAAAATGCATATAGCCATGATTCGGCAAGGTCAAAGCCATCAGACCTGGTCGAAAACTTCCGTTGGAGCACAGCAACTGACACCTGACCTTGGACAGGCTTTCTCAATTAGTCATTACGCTGAGGCTGTGGCCACCACCCACACCGCCCATTCCGCCCTGGGAAACTTTCTCTCTGTCTTGAAGGCCAAACGGGGGAAATGTTTCATCAATCATCAAAAATTCCAATGCAAATTAGAAGGAGAGCAGCAAGCCTCCGCCCGCCCCCGCATAATAAATCAGGAAACCATGTGACAACTGCCACAGTTTCTTTTGCTTCTTTTTGTGTAAATCGAACAAATGTCAAGTGCTGCAGTTGCATATTGCTGGTTGCTAGTTGCTGGTCGCTGTTTCGGGGGCATAAATCATTGAAAAGGTCAGAGGGCGCACGCCTACAGCATGCTGCTGACACCAACACACAGCCAGCTACAAGAGACAACACATGGCCGCCCGATGTCTGCAACAATTGTCAAGTGGGCAGCAACATTCGTTGCTGTTGCAGCATGATTTATGCTCTGCACTTTCGGTGGCTTGTTGAATTTATTGAATTTATCGCAGGGCATGCGACCTACTTCTTCGCCTAATCGAAGGTCTCTGGGCTTGCTTATCAGGTGAATAATATTATCAGTTGCTTATCAGCAAGCTTTTATCTATTTAACTGGCTAAACGCTGGTTTTATAGCAAGTTTCCGACGTGGGCAGCAGCGAAATAAACCTTTTTTTTTTTGTTAGCTGCCATTGAACTTGAACTTTGTTTTGTGTCTGCGAAATGCCAGCGATAAATTTTGCAATGCATCAGCGGCAACAGCGGCAACATTGACAGCCAAATTAAAGTTGGCAATTTTGTTGCACTGTGTCTGGCATATCCGTTTAGCATATGGCCCCTTGGAGTGGCATCGCCTCGCCTTTGGCCCCCCATTTTTTAATCCCCCCCTGACTGCGTGTCGCTCGCAGCTGATGCATAACCGTTTTACGCATCGTTGCCTCCAAAGTGCAAATGAACTGCAAAAACAGCAACAACAGCAACGAGAGCAACCAGCAACATCGTAACATCGCAACATGAGCAACACGGGGTCTCCCACTTTCGCAGTTTGAAGCAAACTAAATGAAGAAAAAACATTGTTTAAGAATGAGATTCCTGCTTCTTCAGTTGAATGTAATTTGTTCTGTGCATAGCTTCCTTTATTTCCCCTCTCGATTCGCATTTTAAATGTTTGACTTTTAGCGTTTTGCCTTTCAAAGCTCTTTTTATAAGAGTCACTTTGTTGTCCATTAAAGCGTTTTGCTTTTTTGTCATTAGGGGCTTTTACTTTTACGCTTAATGGATAAACAAAAGTTGTCACTGTGCAAAAATTTAATTTCATTAAGTTTCATTAAACTAATTGATTGGTCTTTAAGCCAATCTTGTGTGTAATTCCATTTACCTATTTGTTTTCTTTTTTTTTTCTGCATTCAAGTGAAAATCATCAATGGTGGACATGTTTTGTTATTAGCAACATGATATCACTTTTAATTGAACGTATATTTAAACCAAAGAAACACCCGAGTGGGTGGCTAACAATACCTCCACTCTGTAATCTTAGATCGCCGTATATCGAAAGAATTTTATTCCATATACGACGGCTTCCTAAAGCTTTCGAGTCTGTAATTATATCGAATTAAATGCTTTTCGTATCGGCTACTGGCCCGGCAAACTAACATTAGCATCGGCATGCGGTTAGTTAATTCCACTGGACATAGGAATGACCCCATCGAAGTAATAGTTACCGGCATCCATACGGCCAATTATTAAATGGAATACGAATAGGAGACATTATACGGAGGCTGTTTGCCGCTTTTTAACGCCAATGTAAACCTCTCTGAACCTCTCCCATTGTTTATTTTGGGCACTGTTTAGTTTTTCGATAAAAATCTAGCACGTTTCGCTGTTTCATTTGCTTCCCATTTATGCAAATTTTGTTGGCACGCTTTAAAGTTATATTTGCCTTTCCCATTTGGAATCCGTCATCGCTAGATAAATTCTCTCTGCATCTGGAAAAGTAATTGAAAAGTTCAAGGCCGGTTCGCCGCAAAAGCTGTAAAAAAAACAAAAAGCCTGACTTAATGGCCGGCTTTTAAAAATAATCATTTTGCACTGGTTGTGAGAATGGCTCGTTAATACTGTTTAATTGCTGGGGCTGAGCCACACAAAGGGATGAAAAGGTTGAGCAGGATGAGCTTATCCTGCAAGTGCCCGCTTATCATCCTCTTTGTCACGTTACTCATACGCACCGTAATCAATTTTTATGCTTGTCGCTTACGTGAGTTGGCAGCAAAACAAAGTCGATTTCCCGGAGAACCAAAGACCGCTCTTCCGATATGCAGATGCGGAGAAAGTTGAAAGGGTTGCCCCTGACAGGCCCTTCCATAGCCCTGCCAGGGGTTGGGACTGGCTACGTGGTTTTTTAATGCGAGACGTGTTGATTGTAATTTGCGGGTGCCGAGTGTGTGTATGGGTTGTGGTATATAGTACTTGTTGTGATCACGTTTGCAAATTCATAATTTAATTAGTCTGGTGCAGTTGAAATTCCCGGCATGTCCCCCAATTTGATGATAATAAAAATGCTAAAGAGTTTGGTGTAAGCATTTAACGAGTAGAGGAAAGTTTTCAGATTTATTAGGTGGATGTTGCTTCCCCAGATTGAACTGCTTCCTTGGCAGTTGCACCTTTCGTTCTGAGTCACCGCCAATTGTCACCGAACGAGTCCCTAATGGCGTTCATTTCTCGACTGTAGTTAACTATTGCTCCTCCCGAGTGCTATCCGCCCTTTTTGTGGCCAGTCACGTCGGCTCATAAAAAATAACCAACGATGCCAAAGTGCTGGAACAACAGAGTTCAGGTCAGATGCCCCTAGGGCTGGCTCATACAGGTTCTAATGCATACACTGGCGAAAATAATGGTTGCATTTTATATTTTGGGTAATCACAACGACCAAACTTTTTCGAACCAAAAGTATCTCTTATTTTTCTCTGTAATGTTGCCTTTGAAAAGTTCTAAAGCCCGGCTTTGAGCCCCTGATCCCGGTGTCCGTGAGTCATGCCACCGAGGTGCCTTGCAAGTAGCTAGTGCACCGTCTTGCATGCCAAACAGCAACTCCGCGTCGCCTCCTTCGAATGCGAAACACGGACAAGATGTGCTCAAAACGGGCGGCAAGGGTTATGATAAATTACCAAGACCGTAGTAGACCCGGCCTAAACCTCTCTTTCTGTTTCTCCGCGTTTCTTTGCAGGCCCATGTGGTCACCGCCTTTGAGCAGTCCCTGTCAAACATGACCAACCGGCTGCAGCAACTGACGGCTACGGCGGAGCGCAAGGACGGCGAGTTGACGGACATGCGCCAGACCATCGAGCTGCTGCGCAAGCAGTCCATCCAGGCCGGTCTGACCACGGCCCACATGCAGAGCATGGGGGTGCAGACCCAGGGTCAAGGTCAGCCCGGGTCGGATCAGAAGCTGCCGCCATCAGGAGCCCTGCGTCCCAGCAACGGAAACGGGGCAGTGGGTGTTGGAATGCAGCGGCAGCACAGCACGGACTCCATGTGCTCCCTGAACTCCATCAGTTCTGGCTGCTCGGCGGCCCAGGATAAGAACAAGGCCAACAAAAAGAAGGGCTGGCTGAGGAGTAGCTTCACCAAGGCCTTCTCGCGGAATGCCAAGATCTCGAAGACCAGTCGCCATGTGGGTCATCACCACCAGCACCACCACAACCACGCCCAGTCGCAGGACCAGCAGACACTGGGCAAGCTGCCCAACGGTGTCCATGGCGAGCCACTGGGTCTGGCTGCTTTGGCCACCCAACCGGCTCCACCGCTCCCAAACAGCAAACAGGGCAGTCCAGCCAAGACGGTCACCCTGATTGACAACGCCAAGCCCATCGACGCCATCGAACAGGAGGATCAGCAGGTCGTGGAGGACCTGAAAAAGCAGCTGCGAGAAAAGGACTTGGTCCTCACCGACATCCGCCTGGAGGCCCTAAGCTCGGCTTCCCAGCTAGAGAGTCTCAAGGAGATGATGAACAAGATGCGGGCAGAGATGAATTCCCTGAAGCAGAACAACGAGCGCCTCCAAAAGCTGGTGACCACCCGCTCTCTGGCTGGCTCGGAGGCAAGCCTGGGTCAGGCCATCAGTCCCAATGGATCGGTTGCCGGCAGCTCTGAAGTCTCCAGACGCTACTCCCTGGCCGATGGCAGCAACCGGCCGCCCATGGAGCTCCCAGCACGCCTCAGCGAAGAACTGGAGTTGGAAGAGGAGTGTCTGCCACCGGCACCCGCCCCAGAGCCCCCGCCACCGCCAGCTCCCAACGGCAATGGAGGTGTGGCCCCATTGAGTCCCAGCACCCACATAGATCTGACTCCGCCGCCACCCGCCCTGGAGGCTGCTCCTATGGCTAGTCCTGTTCACATGCCTAGCACCACCGAGGAACTGACGGATGTGTGCGACGGCAAGAAGATCGCCATTTCCTGCTACCTGGGCCAGCCGGAGGCCTTCTCCAAATACTGCGAGGAGTTGCAGGAGCTGGACGGATTCTATGCAAATGGACACGACCTAGATGCCCAGGCCCAGTCCGAGCGCAAGGCCAACTTCGCGGCCGCCAGTTGCAACGAGTTCGTGATTGCTTGCACCTACATCTCTGGCAAGACCACCTGGCAGAACCTGGACTACGTGGTGCGCAAAACCTTCAAGGACTATGTTGCCCGCATCGATCCGGGTACTAACCTGGGCCTGAATACCGACTCCATCACCTCGTACCACCTGGGCGAGGCGAAGCGCGGTCCTGAGATGGGCTTCCCGGAGTTGCTGCCCTGCGGCTACATCGTGGGCAGTGTCCGCACTCTGTACATCTGCCTCCAGGGCGTGGGCAGCCTGGCTTTCGACAGCCTCATTCCCAGGAGCATCGTGCATCGCTACATCAGTCTGCTCACAGAGCACCGACGCCTGATCCTGTGCGGGCCAAGTGGCACTGGAAAGTCCTACCTGGCTCGCCGTCTGGCCGAGTTCTTGGTGGCCCGGGCGGGTCGAGGAAATCCTTCGGAAGCCATAGCCACATTCAAGTAAGTCTCGATTAAACTTATTTTAACTAAACCATAATGTTTTATTTTCTTACTATACTTCAGTGTTGACCACAAATCCTCAAAGGATCTGCGTCAGTACTTGGGCCATATTGCCGAGCAGGCTGCTATTGCCAACGGCGCCTCGGAGCTCCCCTCTGTGATCATTCTGGACAACCTGCATCATGCCTCCGCCTTGGGCGATGTCTTCTCCTGTCTGCTCAGTGCTGGTCCAGCCACCAAGTTGCCCTGCATCATTGGTACCATGTCGCAGGCAACCTGCAACACCACCAATCTGCAGCTGCACCACAACTTCCGATGGGTGAGTGTAGACTTTAAATTGTTTCTTAAAATGGGTAAATAATAAATGTATAATTTAAAGGTACTGACTGCAAATCACATGGAGCCCGTCAAGGGTTTCCTGGGCAGGTTTCTGCGCCGTCGTCTTTTCCAACTGGAACTGCAGACACAGCATCCCCAGCCTGAGCTGGCGTCTGTCTTGGCCTGGTTGCCCACCGTGTGGCAGCACATCAACCGATTCCTGGAGGTTCACAGCTCCAGTGACGTGACCATTGGTCCAAGACTCTTCCTCGCCTGCCCGCTGGATCTAAAGGATTCCCAGGTTTGGTTTACGGACATCTGGAACTACCACCTGTCGCCCTACTTGGTGGAGGCTGTCCGAGAAGGAGTGCAGCTCTACGGACGTAGGGGAGGAGCCTGGAATGACCCTTCGGCTTTCATTAGGAACTCGTATCCCTGGCCCTATGGTCCGGATTCAGTGCCACCTCTGCGCCAAATCAACGCCGAGGACGTGGGCCTTGAAGGAGTGTCCATGGCCAATGGCGAACAGCAAGATCCTTTGGTAAGACTTGGGTCTATTTTTTTTACCGACTTGAAAAACTAATTTTTATCCTTATTTTACAGCTCAACATGCTGATGCGCCTGCAAGAGGCGGCCAACTACTCGGAAGCGCAGGACCAGGAGTCCGATTGCGCCAGTCTGGACTCCAATGTGACGCCCGACAGTTCGGCGGGAGCCGAGTAAACAGCAATCACTTCGTACATGCCAAATTTAGAAGGACTAACTACCGGAAGCGCCGGCCGGGGCTCAAACTACAAACATACACGCACTATCCTGACTAATCCACCCGCACAAATGAGATTTCTTGCACTACTTTCGCAGCCAAGCAGTCCCAAGAGGTTTCCATTTGCACCCATTTGCCCATATTCGACCCACAATCCCTGCCATCCTGTCATCTAGCATAAATTGCACTTTTTAGCGCACTTGTTAAAAATGCAAATTGTCCAAGCCCAGAACCAAATATTAAAGCACAACCATTACTTCAAACTTGATCCTGGCCCCGACTGCGCTTCCAAGATCCCAAAACAAATAGAAACTTGAGAGTAAATCTAACCCCAACATAAAATGTTAAACAAATTGAGAAAATGAAATTATAGGTTTTGTAAATAGAAACTACCAAATCCCTTAAGCTTAAGTGAGAAATTGTTCGGCGGTATTGACTTTTTATAGCCTTTACCCTTTACTAGGCCGACCCCGGCAAATCGTATATTATATAAACGGCAACTAACATAATATCTAAACCTATTGTAAATGTAGCTTTAAGTTTTTGCTACTACCAATTTACAAGATGTATATTTGAGGAAAAAGCTTTCACTTTAGTTTAATTATTTGCGTAATTATCATTAAATATTGTTACAAACATATTGCATATTTATAAAAACCCAATGAAGCAAAATACCATTTAAATATTTATTATGCCCAGACGCGCTTAAACACAGGAATATGCAAAAGTGAATACGTAAAGGACCCCATCCTCCATAAAATAGCTAAATTAACAATGCTCCCAACTCCCAATCAGAAGATAAACATATACTACCAATAGAATCAGTAAAACTATACGATAAAATGCAAAAATTTATGTGTCTTTGTCTAATTTAAATGTGTGCATTTATGAGATATGACATCAAATCAAAATAAAATATAATATCAAGCATTTAGTGGATTGTTTCTAGTTTGTTTCTTTTAAAAATAATAAATAAGGTAAGTATTCTTTTTCATTTTTCATCATCAATATCTACGTATGAAGTCGTAAAGCCAAGGGTCAAAAGCTTTTGCATCTGTCTTTTTAAGATTCCTGTTTAGGAAATATACGCAAACTAAATGAATACTTTGATTAACAAAATAAAGATTATGGTAAAATAGTTTTTAGTCTAAACTATTTCTCAGACACTTAAGTTTCGCGGCCAAAAATTTATCGAATATCGTTTTTGCTTTACTTTCTAACACTCCAATACGTTGGCCACTCCAAACGGTTAACCGGTAAAGTTATCGGATTATTCTATTATCATAAAACATTTATTTACATTTTTATTGTTATGCTAGCTTATACATTAACAATTACGAAAATTATTGAATGGCATCTACTATTTCTCCATTTCCAAACGAGCTTCGTTTCTTATGTTCTTTTTGAATGGGAACGGCTTCCACGTGCCCGTCCTTCTCTACGAATCGCGTGTGCATCCCAGCAGCAATAAATCGCTTCGTTGCGGGCATATTCAATCGTGGGGCCGCTAAGGAGGCCTCTATCTCCTTGTCACGGGCCATAGCTTCCCGGGCTCGGGATAAGTCGTGAAGTACACCATGCTTGGATACATCTTCTCCTTGCAATTTTAACTGTATCCAAAACAAGGTGCTACACAAATATGCCAGATAGCTGTCCAGTTTAATTTTATCGTTGATAGTCAGTTGGCGTGACTTTTGCGTTAAAAGTGCCTTTTGTATATCTGCTTCCAAAGCATCAATTGTTGAGTGCAGGTCCTTTACCATTCCTTCCAGCTTAGAATCGTCTTTAAGATTGGCGTCTTTGAAATATGAGGTTGCCATTGTAACAAATTTAAACAAGATTGACCAATTTTAACTAAAACGTTTGTTTCTATGTTTTTCGAGAATTTGTTTTGTTATTTTCTTGTTTGTGCTGGCCACACTGATTTTCGAATAGTGTGTCCAACTTAAGTTATTTTAAAAACTTAATTATTATTTAAAAATATGAATGTGTGCATATTGCATATTAACTTAGCTTAACCAATTGATTAATTGATTGATTTTTTTATTTTAAAAATTAGTAGGACCATTTTAATAGAAGTAATAACCGTATCGCTTATCGATTTCCGATAATCGCGATTGCAGCTCTTCATTATTTTGCAGCGAGTCCAAGTGGGTAAAAGTGTTTAAAATAATAATAAATGGTAAAAAATAGGCAAAACCTACGGGAAACGACGACTTCTACTTAACGAAGTGGGTGCAAGATGGACAATACAATGAATGCAACCCGGTGATACTGCTTCGTGAGCCGGTTCTTGGGTGTCGAGACCCTCCACCGATTACACAACAGCTGTAGAGGCGTTGAAAAATGGGAAAATTATACGAAAAAATGGCACGAAATCCAGGAAAATCTACAAGATACATTTGATTAGATAGAGATGTTGGGGAGGCGGCTTTGCAAATTGGATATATTGATTAGCACGTACTCCTGCTGCTGTTACATAACCTCTATAAGTACGTCACTTCCACTAATAGCAATCATGTCTCCGATTTAATTGCAGAAACTTCAAACATGGCTCTCAGACTAATCAACAACGCTGTGCTCCGCCAGCTGGTCGCCCAGCTGCCCAAGAACGCCCAGGTGGGCAGTGTTGCTGGTGTCCACACTTTGGACAAGATTGGCAAGCGCGAGATCGTCGGCTTCGGCTGGAACGGCACCGCCTGCTACGCCGATCGCGTGGACTACCCTCTGCCCGCTGTCCGCTTCAGGGAGGCCAACAATGAGATCAACGCTCTGCGCACCAAGGAGCAGGGTGACTGGAAGAAGCTTAGCCCCCAGGAGATTAAGGCCCTGTACCGTGCTAGCTTCTGCCAGACGATCGCTGAGGTCCAGGCTCCAACCGGAGAGTGGAAGATGCACTTGGGCGTCGGCCTACTCTTCACCGCCGCCGCCATTTGGGTGGCTGTTCTGATGAACCTGTTCGGTGAGCCGCCTAACCTTGTTCCAAGTATCCAAAATAATGAATTTCTTTTTAGTGTACGACGAGCTGCCAGTGACCTTCGATGAGGAGCACCAGAAGGCCCAGCTGAAGCGTATCATTGATCTGGAAATTAACCCCGTTACTGGATTGACCTCCAAGTGGGATTACGAGAACAACAAGTGGAAGAACTAAGTCCTCTATTCCATCAAGTCCGTTGTGTGTGAGCGAGCGTATTTAAGCAAACAGTTAGCCGACTTCTTATTTGTATTAAGTGGAAACAAGATAGTCGAAATTAAAGTTATGGCTTCTGCCGCCTAAACTAAAAGGTGGAACTATTTTTAATGGATTTTAAGCTAAACTAAATCTTGCAGATTATTGATCTCAAAAAGGGATAGGTTGGGCAACTTTAGCTTCCTTATTCCAATAATACTGATTGTTTGCTTCTATAGAGTGGTTTTATCCAACAATATCTCCGAGAACTGGATAATTCTTTTATAGAAAACATAAAGATCCGCATTAAATGTTTACTAGTTCAGATATTTCTTGAATTTCGTATAAGTTCCTTCTATAATATTTCCATAAACAATTTTTTTTTTCAGTGCTGTGGAAACTGTTCCTTACTCAAGGGAAGTCGAGTAAATGTAATTCGTTTAAGCAATTACTTTTAATCGGAAAGTATAAAATGAACAATTAATCAGTGATCAAGAGATATATGTAGGTGAACAAGGTTTCGATTACCCATTGTGTGCAGTGAGAAATGTAAACATTATTAATTATACTATAACGGATTATAAAGATCGCGTGCACATCCGACCTTCCTACAAATTAGTGCTTATGATTCAGATGATGAGCCTTCGCTTGTTTTGGCCAGTCCTTCCACCGACTTTCCTTCTGAATGTCATGGAATCAAGGAATCATGGAATCAAGCAAGCTAAGAATTATCTACAAAAATCATCTTTGGGGTTTTTATATTTATTTTAAGTTAAGTGAATTTACCCAGAAGTAGTTAACCACCAGCACCATGGCTACATCCACAAAAGTCTCTGGCTCGTCCACGATTCTATTGAATTTTATTGCCACCTAATTAGATTTGTCATGCCTGGAACTACGAGTATAGGGTGTCACTTTGTAAAATGTTCTGGTTGGACCCAAGATATTAGTTGAAAGTTTAGATAAAGTATTAGTGAAATTTAAATGGGTGTTTATTCCTCTGATTAATGGTGCCTCATTTGGTAAAACTTTTAATGTTTGCCCTTCTGCCTGTCATGAGTCTTAAAAGGAGTGGTCGTTTCGAGAACAGAGGTGGTAAAGGCATCATTCCAATTTGCCCAGTGCCTTTCTTTTTTCAAATTGTGGAAGCCATCGTGTGCTCTTACATGACGTGGTCCAGGTCTGTGCTTCCCAGGACTGACATATGGATCACCCCCGTTGTCCGGATGAGTCACAGCATTTGGATCTTCCTTGGAAGATGATGGATGTGTTGAGGTGTCAGTGGCATTTTCAGATACGCTTTTTGGGGTACTAGATGCTCCTGTGGCCTCTCCCGTTGCAGCTCCCGTTGCAGCGCCCGTTGCAGTTTCTGTAACTCCTCCCGTTGCGGCTGCCGTTGTTCCAGTTAGTCCTTCTCCGGTTGGGGATGGTTCTGTTCCGGCTGTAGTTACAGTTGTCCCAGCATCAGCCGCAGTTGTTTCTGCTGCTGGTGTATCCTGGGCTCTCAGTAAAGCCGCGAATAAAAGGACCAAGCCGACCTTATGGCATAGCCCATTCATATATGTTGGCATGCAAAAAGTGGAAATGCCCTTACCAGACGCAGTTTGAATCCCACCATGTCAACGTCACACCTGTCAAACAGTCCAGCGAGCTGAGACCAGAAGCGCCGACTGGGCAAAGCCACCTTTTATAGCCTTCTCCCAGGTTGAATTGATTAGAGCAGCCGCGACAATCGAAATTGATTGGAGGAGTCCCGGTGTTTTTGCGGCCAGAGCGAATCGATGACCGTTCTTTGGAGCATTTGGCATAATTACGAACGCAGATGGGAAATTCCGTGCCGACGCACTCAGCACCTGATGCGGTTTAGCCTGGCATCGGGTTTTTCGAAGCCGAGAGAGATACAGTGAGCTGATTGCTCTGGGCTAGGTTTAATTGTGGGCTTAACGATTTTCATAATTGTGGGCGATGCGGCCGCCTATATAAGCTAGCCCTCGACTGATTTGCTCCCAACAGTTCTCTGTTAGCACTAGCCAGCTGCACTTTACTCCCCAAGATGATCATCAAGATCTTGTTAATAAGCCAGGTGGGTGTTTTTACTTGGTCAGTTAGGAGTACCAGATCACTAAAGGTTTTTTTCTCACCTCCTCAGTTACTGGCCCTAAGTTATGCAGGATTGTCGTTGGAGGAGGCCAAAAGGCAAATAGATGCCTCCGTGTATAGTGATGAGGAAACCGGCGACGATGTCCACCAGCCAGAGTCACACCAACCGCCGCAGTATCATCCCCATAAGAAGACCACCACTCCCGAACCGGAAACAACCACAATCGAGCCGGAGGTGGAGCAAAGCAGCGAGGCTGCTCTGGTCCCGAGTGATGGCCTAAATCAGTTGGACGATGGACTGGGTCAGGCCAATGACGGAGCAGCTGTGCCAATCTCCACAACGCCCGAGCCGGAGACTACTACTACCTCCACCACCACCACCACAACAACAACGACGACGCCAAAGCCACACAAATACGAGCCTCATCCCGATCCGCATCCGTACCCGCACCCACATCCTTATCCACATGCTCACCAGTTTCCTCCGCCTCCGTACTTCCCCTCGGGATCTTATCCTGGGCTCATTTTTACCTCGACGGGACCCAAACCAGGAACACCGGGAGCTGAAACCCCTAAGGAGAGTGAAAACGAATCCCCCGAATTGAGTGGCTATCCACCGTATCCAGGCTTCAGACCCAGGCCCTATTCCCCCTTCCAGCCTCCAGTTCTGCATCACTCACCCAGTTGGCACAATGTCCATGGATTTGGTCCGGGACCCAGTTTTGGCCATCCCCATGACGAGGATTCCGGCGAGGAGGACAAGAAGAAGGGCAAAGGCAAGGATAAGGCCGACGAATCGGGAGAAGCCGAAGAGGATGTGGCCCTAAAGCCACCAGGCTTTGGTTACCCACCGGTTTACTTGATTCCCCGCCGCCCTGTAATTAGAATACCCAGCCTCCCCGCCCCAGGTGGTGGCTATGGATCACCCTACGGCTATGGGCGTTATTAATACTCAAAACGGAATATTAAATAAGCAGATAGAATCTCATTTCTGTTTTTAAGAATGCTTTATTAACAAAAAACTATATTGTGATTAAACTTTAAACTACAATTTTAAACGCAAAGTTATGATTTAATTTTTGTAGACTTCAAATATAGAGAAAAATAAATTAATCTTTATTTGTTGTTAATGCAGATTTGGTTGCGCATTTTGTAAATTATTGATTTCTGATTCCTCCGTAGTCGTGTTTTCCCCGGGCTGATAACCCCGGAACCAGGTTCTCTCACCTTGCCAGCTTCCCGCCAAACGGGTTGAGAGCATCGGCGCATTTTAATTGCATCGCATTCCACCTAAAGTAATCATAGTTCTGTCGATCGTCGGGTGGTTGAGACGTTCTAAGCTGTCCAGATCTTTAAAATGCATCTAACAATTCTCCTACTAAGTTTTCTTTTCGTTCTTCAAGGGGTAAGCTAAATGAAAAGCATCCTAAGAAAACTAAGATTGATCTCTTCCCAAACTATTGCAGTTCTGTCACTCTTTGCCGGACAAAAAAGTAAGTAAACCTGCCCAGCTTAAAAGAATTCATTAACTAAAGTATCGATTTAATATTAGACACGAACTACCCGAGATACAGTGGATATACCCACTCATTTGTTCAAGCCTGTGGGGGATCGTCTGGGAAATAAGGATAATTCGAACAGACAAGGTAATGGAACCGTTTCCGATTCTGATGACAACGTGAGACTTTTCGAGGTGAGATAACGAATATTTATATATTTTCCAGTTAACTTTGTTTACACATATCTTCCAGAAATCTAGCGGAGGTGTGGAGGAAGTTCTACAAGATGATGAGGAGGAGGAGGAGCAAGAAGATGATCTAGTCAGACCCTTCAATGCCCGGCAGCCATTCTTTCCGCAAACCCCAAGACCAAGTTTCCCAAGACAAGACTTTCACGCGAGGCCCAGCATCGATGTTGATCCCAGAGTTCCGTTTTCTTCGGGTCCCAACTTCAGCCGCAACAGCGGACCAACGAATAATTGGGTACCCAGGCCTGTAAGTTTAATCATTCAATCTCTTATTTATTGATTGATTGTCAGTTGATTTCCTCAGATACCATTTCCAAACCAAAGTTCGCTGACTCCCTTTGTTGCGACTAGCCCAAATGAAGATCCTACCGTTGCCTTTTTCCGATCGTCAAGTGGTCCCGTGGGAAGTACATTTATCCGATCAAATAATCCCGGAGGAAGGCCGTTCTACCCACCCAATGGCATGGGAGGAAGCTCGTTTTCCCAGCCCAATGGTCCTTTGAGTTCATCAAATAATTTTTACCGCTCGGAGTCCTACAGTTACACCTCCGATGGCAATGGACCTCCGCAAGTCGAGCAGAGTGTCTACGATTCGCGAAATGGCAATGGATTCGGATCATCAGTGAGGCGTAACTTTTAGACTTTGCATCTGCTGGAACTATCTTTAGTTAGTATACAATTATTGCTTTCCAATAAAATCAATTTTTAATCGAACCCATTGACGTCTCAGCTGATAACTCACAATAGACCGGAATCGTATAGTTGTTTTCTAGTCTAACTAGTTGAAATAGCATGAACTGAAATCAATAAGGTTTACTAACCGGAAGTGGCTTTGATTGTGAGTACTTTGCTGCAAATATATGGAAGTTTGCATTCATATAAAACTGTTATGTCAACGCAACCCACTAGGCATAAAATCTTTCTGAAAACTTTCAATTGTAATTCATGATTTTCAAAGACTAAGAAAGATTTTTGAAATGTGTAAGATGAGTTCTTTCGATTTCTTCTCCAGGTGAGCCGGAAGAAATGTTTCCCTTCTGGGGTATGTGCTTAGGGGGTTGAGGATATTAATTTATGGATACTAATATATGGATCAATCAGGAGATAAACTTGACATTCCACGAAATATCCTTTTATAGTTAGTTATATATTTTAGTATCATTTAATTATAGTTGTATTATATGAATTATATGTATGTAATAATAGTGTTTCAATATTCTGTGAAAGTTAAATAAACTGGTTTTAAAACAGGATATACTCTGCGTTTTATCTTGGGGGTATATTTTCATTAATAAACATGTTTTTTTCGCATCCTTTAAGACATCCTGATTTTGAATCGGATGCATAATGTCAGGGAAACCCGCAATAGCTGAATCAGAACTATTTGAACATAGAATAATTATTTTTTCTAAAATCTAAAAGCAAAATTCCCTTCTCATTCTTTAGCACCAATTAAAAACACCAATTGTTATATTTTTTTTATGTTTATTGTTTTAATATACAGTGTATGTTCTTAAAAATAATACTAAATGTCTAAATATCCTATTGACACATTCATAAGCTCTCAAATTTGTACCTGAACATTAAAATTAAAATAAAACTAACTCCATCATCCTGTAACATCCTTGATTTCATCAGAATTCAGCTTTATGCCGCTGGACGCACCATTTTCTCGATGATCTCCAACTATCCGACGGTGTCCTAGTTATCGCGGAAGGACAAAACAGGAAAGGCATCTCTGACCCACCAATCCCATTCTGTAAATAAACAAAATTAATAAATATAAAGGAATTTTATACTTTTGTTTTGTGTTTTATTCAGGGGTGTTTTTTTTTTTTTAATATTTTCAAGTATAAATTCAAAACAACATTGTGGTTTGCAAACAAGCCCGCAGTTAAAAATATAAACAACTGTTCATTTACTTACAGGGATTTTTTTAATGAATTTTAATGAAAATAAATACTAAATAAATAAAAAATGCATTGTAATCAAGTCAAATTCGTTATTAGTGACTTTTGGCATATATTGACTCACCATTTTGCAAATATATTATGTAATTTTTCTCCGATTTTAAAGGGAAAAGCGGGATCGAATAAGAATGCCAGTTAGCTTGAATAAGCATCAAAAGTTTGAAGAACTAGAACAAAAAATATTTTTTCAATTTTCGCAATTTTTAATGATGGTACCATCAGTAAAATTTACGAAATCGGCATTCCCCAAAATAGCTGGTTTTCAGGCAGTCTTTTGTGAATATTTCATCTATTTTTCGTCGGATTTGGAAAAAGCATAGCAATAACAAATCAGGAATTCATTCCGCGTTGATCTGCATCAAAAGTTTTAAAAAAGTAGAGAAAAAATATTTTTTCGATTTTTGGCATTTTTAATGATGGTACCATCAGTAAAATTTGCAAAAATGGGGTCAAATTTTCGACTACCAGATTTTGATAGAACTTGATTCTACTCGAAAATATAAGATCGGGAAGGTATAACATTCGTCAATCGGATGCGTATTAACAAAGTTAAGTAAGTTACCCCCATATCTATCGAAGGGTATCTGTAATAAATCCTTTCGTTTCCTTTTCGTCCTTGCTTATGTTTTTAGTAAAACCATTAAAGAACCAGAGCCAATGTCCTGTTTTTCTGTAAGCAAATGCTCCCGTAAACAGATTTATTAACATTTGTTTAGTTGATCCGTATTAATCCGAATTGAGAAACAAACTGACGAATTGTGAATTGGAAATATTTTTATTTGCCCCGTTTCAGTTTATTTATATAAATACTGTTATCAAATGATAATCAGCGGAAATAATGTAACTTATTAATCTTTATATTAAAGTGCAGGGGTTCAAAAGGCTTCACGAGAATTCACGACCAAGGGTTTTTTTTTTATTTGCTTGTTGCTTCTTCCTAGAATTTCGTTATTTCCTTTGTCAACTGAACACCTAGACTTACCTAGTTTTTTCAGAGGAATATATTATATTTAAAATATTTATATTTCCATCACATATAAACCTTTGCCGAAATAAAGTTATTCCCTGGACTGGAATCCATTTTCCCTTAGTGAAAAACTATTTTTATTAAATTGAGGTCTTTTGCTTTCAGTTCCAGGAATCTTACGAGTCTCTCGCGTGCCCTGAGTGACATCACAGACGCTGCATCCGCATCCGGGCCTACGCTTTTTGCCGCTGGAACTCATCTACGCACTACCAGGATACTCACACTCGGCGCAGGATCGTCCCCCATCGGATCGGAACTACAATTATGCCCCAAGGACGTTCGCTTCGTGCCAATAAACAAGATCTCTGTATCGTTTAGTTATAGTTTTAGTAAACTTTAATTATATTTATATTATATGTAGTAATAGTGTTTTAATATTCTGTAAAATATTAAATAAAATGATCTTAAAATTATACATATGCTGTGTGTTTTAATCTGGGGGAGTACTTTTATCACTAAGCATGATTTTACCGCATCCTTTAAGCCATCGTGATTAAGGATCAAGTGCTACTTTGGCAATAATCAAAATCAGACAAATTTAATCAACAAAAAAAATTATTGTTTCCTCACCAAATAAAAAACCATTTCTTTTATTTTTGTTCATTTTTATTGTGGTAATATACAGTGGTGTTCTTAAAAATTATATTAAATGTCTAGACTAACTATTTACACATTCATAAACTTTCAAATTTGTAGCTTAACATAAAAATAATAACATACAAAATAATAATAATGAATAGTTTGTATGAAATGGTAGAGTATAGCTGCTGCCAGTGGTTTCAACATCCTTAATGTCACCAGGATGCGGCGTCGTGTCGCTGGACGCCACGTTTTCTCGGTGATCTGCAACTGTCCTTTGGTATCCTAGGTCTTTTTCCATCCTGTAAATTAACAAAATTAATAAATATACATTTTTTTTCAAAGTATATTCTGTGTGTTTTACTCAGGGGGTATATTATTTTAAAATATTTTCCACTTAAAAGCTACTCTCATTAAAAATCTGTAATCTCCTTCACATTAATGAATTTTATTCCTTCCCAATCTTATTAATTTGAATTCTATTCTTCCAAATCAAATCAAACACTTAGAAGAATCGCTGCTCTAAAATTTCTAATCGTTTTTTTAACATTTCCTCACATTTGCTTACATTTGTTTACACTTTGAAAGCCTGGCTTAACATTATGCCCGCTGTTAAAAACGTAAACAACTGTTAATTGACGTACCAGGCGTTTTGTTTAATAAATTTTAATGAAAATAACTACGCAAAAAAAAAAAAAAACAATTTTCATCAAGTTAAGGTCGTTATGATTTGCTTTTGGCGAATATTTAGAGTTTTGAGTCACCATTTTGCAAATATTTAATCTAATTTTCCTCCGATTTAAAAAAGTAATAGCAATAACAAATCAGGAACTAATTCCGTGTTCATATGCATCAAAAGTTTTGAAAAGTAGAGCTAAAAATATTTTTTCAATTTTCGCTATTTTTAATGATGGTACCATCAGTAAAATTTGCAAAAATTGGGTAAAATTTTCGATAGCCAGATTTTGATAGAATTCGATTCTACTCGAAAATACAAGATCGGGAAGGCATAACATTCAAAGATCTGACAATTATTGGCGAAGTTGTAGAAGAAATAGTGCTGAGGAGCCTTGCTGGCCAAGTTAAAATCGTTTGGTAATTGTATTGCCAAAATGGTCGGTTTTCAGCCATTTTTTTAAGATGCCATAACTTTGCTAATAATGAAATTGAAACAATAAATAAATTATAAATTTTAAATTAAAAACGCTTAGCTTTGGTATTTTTTGAGTAGTTATTTTTATTTATATTCGTTTAATAAAACTCAGAAGTTGTCAGTTTACAGTTGTTTACCAATTTAACAGCTGGAGAATGTAAACAAATGGAAAAGAACAGTTTATAATTTTAAAGTAGCGGGACTTTTCGACAAATTGGCACATTGTGCTTTTATAAACCAATGTAATTGTGTTACATTTATAAATTATATAAAAATTTCTACTTAATGCACAAACATCGGAAAGGTTTCCAAAATATTTCATGCAGGGTGGGGGATTCTTATTTATTTACATAAAACATATTTAAGCAAATAAGTATTTTTGACTAAATAACATCTCAATCTTGTCACCAATGTCCTTTTCATTTTTAAAGTCATTGTACCATTCGATAAAGTCCGCTTTCCTTGCCGCCTTGCTGTCGGACATTCCCATTATGTATTTTTCGATCCTCTGCTCAATTTTGTGCATCGTTTTATCGAATTTGGCGACTAGCTTTTGCTCGAAGACGTCGATACCATGTTTGTCTAGAATTTGGACCACCATCTGATCCTCTTCCGATAGATCCGGATATTCGGAAGGCTCAAAAATATTTGTTATTCCGATGAGATCGAACATTTCCCCTATTTCGTCCAGTTCCTCAGAGTTTTCGTCCAGCTCCCCGATTAGGCTCACTAGTTTTTTTATTTCCGTTAAAAGGAAGCTGTTGGAGTCTGCGGGTAGGACCCTCTCGGCTTCATCAATCACTGGCTGAAGGAACCTGGCAATCTCGTCCAGAGTACTAGAAAGCATTTGAACCATTTCGTTGGCCACGTACAAATCCAATTGAATATTGGCCATCAAGGGAGCTCCACCCTAGGAATTTAAGTAAATTATTTTGATTTTGAATTGTCTAAGGACCTTAAGGACCTTACCGCCGACTGCAAGGCAGCCACTGCGAAGAGGAGCGACCAAAACACTCGGTTCGTCATTGTATCCAAATTGTGCTTAGCTCCGGACCAGAGGCTCCTCTTATATTCTCAAAGATCTTACGTGATTGCTATTTAAAATGTAAACAAAAACAAGACCGCCCCTGTAATATACAGTCAGTGATCGTGGGACTGCTGGCAAGCTGTAATCAATCCCCAGACCAGCGACGAGCGTGATAGGAACGTTTTAGTCAAATGCTACCCCCTGGGATCTTGGTCTTTGTTCTGGTGACATTGGCGGTGAGTAGTAACCACTCACTATCGAGTTCCATCGAAAAGCTTCCTATTTCAGTTGACTTCTGCCGCGCCCCGGGTCGACAGTCTCCGCGAGTTGCGAAAGCTATTGCGGCAGCAGGACGAGGACTCCGTCCACCAATTCGATCAGGACATTAACGAGTGGGCCAAAAACCTGGCGCAACTGGGACAGCAGATTGCAGAGTTTGTGGAGCAGTGTCGCCTGGCGGAGAGTCACTGTCAGAGGAGACTTGTCCTTAGGCAGCTCAGAAGCCTCCGCCGCGGCTACACGGAATTCAAAGCCCGTCTCGAGGCCCTGGAGGTCAAGTTCTTTGGCAAAGTGAGTGACGCGCAAAAGATGGAGTCCTCTCTACAAATGTGTAAGGAAACACTACGTCAATACGACGAAGTCTTCGCGTTGCTTAACAATGAAGTCCAACAACTAGTGGATCAGTAGCTCCTTTCCTCTTTTTTATTTTATTTTAAAAATATAATATTTATGATATATTCGATGTTGTGTCTAAAAAAGTGTCACTTAACTAACCACACTCCAAATGCCCGTGGCTATGCCCTGGAAAATAGACTTGGCCAGCTTGGTATAGTCCATTAATTCAAGCTCTGGGAGCTCGGCTTGCAGGTTGTGAGGAAACCTTAGGTAGGACTCGATCAGAATGTCCTCTGCTTCATTCGCCAGGCGAGTGATATTGGTCATGAGTTCCGGCCTGTTCTGGCGACTTCGTTGTAGGTACTTTGCCAAGTGAACTTTGACTCTGGCAAAGAAGTGTCGGATGGCCACCTTTTCGCCCGGCAGAATCTCCTCCAGCAACTTGTCCGGAGTCTGGTGGGCCATTAGCTGACTGTTGATCCAGGCAAATATGTAGTAGGCCGTGCTGTAATAATCCTCATTTCCGGAGATCGTGTCCAGATTCTCAAAGTACTGCCGATCGATGACGTCGCTGGCATTAATGTGGTCCAGTCTCAAGCGGGCATCTTTGATGGTGGAGTCCAGGACTTTGTTGAACTCTCTTTCCACCGCCTGTACGGTGAAATGGGTCTGGGAAGCAGATCTTCCGGGGATCTGAGCTGAGTCAGTCAGGGTCTACTCGGCCAAATGTTAATAGTTTACTTATTTAATCTAGAAAATACAAACCAAGCCGATTAGCAAGCCACTGAGACCCCAGAGAGCGAGGCTGATAAGGGGATTCGGACGCTGTGATTTCGCCATGCTTCCGCGATTGCTGTTCAAGGGAGACTGATGCCGAGACTGAGAGCTACTCGGGACTCCTCCTACTCTAATCTGTCGAAACGATCAATCTCTAGCTTTGTTTTAATAATCTCTAATAGTAATTACTGGGCAGTTTTGAAGTGGAACTCGCCTTAACCTGTAGTCGATTGATTGATATTTAGTTAGTTATTTATTTATTTCGGGGAATATCCTTGTGATTATCCACTTCCTTAACCACCCCAAAGAAAATATGGCTTTTAGTTATAGCTTTGTTTTATTAAGCACAAGTAGAAAATATCGCAATTGCATAGTTTTTTCCCAAATCGTAAAGTAAGCAAATTAACAGAGTCGAATATACGATCGGGTCCATTGACTTAATCGAGCTAACTAGAAAAAGATGGTGTTTCGTCAAACAGTTTTTTTAAATTAAATAATTCGAGTTACTCTCACGTGTATCTTAATTTATGCTTACTTAATTACTAAATTACACAAATTTGACAAAGTGGGGCTATACATTTTATTTTCAGCATTTGTAATTTGGCTTACAATTTAATTCAATGAGCTTTGAAAGATTGAATTTCCTGGGTAGGTTTATAAGTAATTGAGTTTCGTTTATTGTGTTGGATATTCCCTTAAGCCTATAAAAATACAAGCTTGACAGACATGCGATTGGATTTTAAAGTAATTTCAAGAATTTTAAACTGGGAAACGTACAAAACTTTTTTCAGAGGGGATTGACAAGTAATTGATCTTATTTATATTAATATTAATACTCTTTACCTTATCCTTAGGGCTATTATGTTTTTAACTATATTTTTATTCAGAATTACACGCTTTATTTTTGAGACTATGCATTCGCAGGAATCTCCTAAAAATATATAAATTAATATTCAAAATTGACTCAAGACTTTCTTACGCAACTATGTAACATCGCATCTTAGTGTTTATATTTAATTAAGAACTCGAGAAAGTTGGTTTTCAAAATTTTTACTCTGGATTTAAATAACACATGTGAGTAGGTACATTTTGTTGCTGTAGGACATCCACTGAAACACATTGAAAACACCTATATAATATTTTTTTAACGATACGTAGCTTTGTTTTATGCAGCTCTTGAGCATTGTACTTGTTTGGTTTTTGTTGATAAATGATTTTTGCCTTATTGAGACCTGATAGCAGCCATTGTCAGAGTTTACACTTAAGCACATTAAGATACAATTCATTAAGCTATGTGTACTGTATTAAAGTAGAACTTGGGTTCTCTTTAAAAATACGTTTACGATTTTTCAAGGTACATTTGACATTTAAGACCTTGGGGTCGCAGAGACCCCCACAGTCCATAACAGGTTACAAAATAATTTTCACAAATTGCCGAAAATAAAATACGGTTTACTTTCCTTACTCTAGTTGCGATTACACGTTATGCATTAAATATTTTAAAAATAGTCAGTAATAGTTAGTATGAAAATATATACTTTATATCCGAATGTAAATTCTGTTATCTAGAAGACAGTCTATGGAGTAGAGCTTACAACTAGGTCGAACATCAACCGGGAAACATTCACTGAGTTATTGCGAAGATACAAAAGCAAATTTTGAAGTGGAAATTTGAAATGGAAATTGTTTTCTATCTTTGGTAATACCACGAGTAAATTTTGTAATATATTTTCAATTCAATCTAACCTACTTTCACCCACGTCAGAGGGACTTTATTGGAGCTACTCACCCATTTGCTTCGACTTTTCGGATATATGGATATGGAAATATTGTCCTCGAAAACGCCTTTTTTCTTTGTCACAGACTCTTTCCTGATTTTGCGAAATTTTTCATACGCTTTTTGTACACATTGTTTCAAATGAAAATCATAGACGAGATCAATGAGTTTGTGGTAAAATGATTTATTTGTTTGTGAAGTTAAGTGTAAAATTAATTCAAAATGCAGTTCTGTTTGTAAAACTAAAACTATAATCTAAGGTAAATGCAAAGTTTACGAAACTAAGCTTGAGGAAACAAATGTTACAAAAGAGAATCGTGTTAAAGCAACTGAAACAGACAGTACAAATCGAGAATCGTACAGATATAGGGAAGGAAATGGTATTACTTTTTATCACAATTGCGTATGAAAAATTTCTTTAATTGCTAGAAGCTGCCGCGCCCTCCGCTGGCTCCGCCACCGCTATTGGAGCCACTGGAGCCTTGGGCCAGTCCGGCAGTGGACTGGCGGGGCACCAGAATTCGCGGCAAGGTGAGCGATCTCTTCGGGAAGCCGTGTCTGCCAGTCTCTGGTGCCGGAGCCTGAGGATGCAGTTCCGCCGAGCTCTCCTTTCCCGCCGACGGCCCAGCCACTTCCGGCAGAGCCATGTTCTGCGTCCCCTCTGTAGGCTTGACGCCATTTTCCGGCTGCTGCAAATGTCACGCATACGACTGCGCAGCTTGCGGCATCATTCCGGCGGAGTAGCCACCTTCGAGGCCCGGTGGTCTCTCTACCAGGTTCTTGAGACGCCCCCTCAGCTCTTCCAGGCTTTTGGACTTGGCCTTGTTGATGCGCTTGTACTTGACGTCCTTGGGCTTGGTCACCGACCGATGGTTTGACATCACGCGATTGTAGTTGGTTACCTTAAAAATGATGGGAGTTAAGTTAAGTCCATTTTGTCAGAGAAACCTTCGTACCTGGGTCTTTCCGTTGGGCGGGTCCTGTGAAACAGTGGCCACGGGCGGAGGCGGCGATGGTGGTTGTAACTGGGGAACCTTGACGCTGAGAGTGGTGCAGGGGGCGTCGTGGCTGGGCGATCGTTTCAGTGCACCTAGTTGGCGACGAGGAACGGTGGCGCCACCCTCCACGGGGGACGAATCTTTGGCTTTATCGGCGGCTCCGGCAGCCGCGGAGGTGGCCGAGGGACTAGCCGCATCAATCTGACCCTCTGTGGAACTGGAACTGAGAGCCTTGTCCGAACGGTTCTTGAACTTGTCCCGCTTCTCGGCAACATCCGAGGTTGGCTCGGGGTCCTCCTCCACCGAGTAGACGGTTTCCAGGATATCGGGGCGACGCAGAAAACAGTTATTCCGCCTGGCCGCCCCATACTTGTTAAGATTCGTTTCGATCGCATCGGAAATGGAGCGGACAATGGTGATGCCATCGCTGCCCAGCATCCCACCACCTGCTCCGCTGCTCTTCCTTCGCGTGCCCAGGGTCATCGGTCCGTCCGAGTCGATCTCCTCCAGCACCACCGCCGAGTCGGAGTCGTTCAGGGAGTCCAGCTCGTTGGCGTAACTGGCCTCAATAGTCTCCAAGCCGTGGTCCACCAGGCGGGAGGAGAGGGTGTCGATGACCTTCTGCTGACGCTGGATGGTCAGCTCCCGGTGATTGAGCAAGCTGGCGATCTGCTTCTGTTTCCGCTTGAGGCGGGACTCCAGGAGCAGGAGCTGGGAGGTGAGCGAGTTCATCTGGTCGGACTTTTCCTTCTGGTAGCGATAGTGCTGCTGAACCTATAAAGGATTAAAAGTAAAATTAAAAGACTATAATTAATAGTATTCAAATTCGAAATTGAAATATCAAATGGAAATTGAGTTTGCGTGTTTTCTTTTTATGGTTTCGTGACAGACTTTAATTTGTTTAATTCCATGGATTTAAGTAAAGTAATTTGCAAAATTGTTAATAAACTGCACAAAAATAAATATAGATAAGAAAGTAACTGATGCTTTATTGCCCAATAGTTTCATTTGTTAAACACATTCAAGTTACCTGCATGGCATACGCCTTTCTCCATTTCATGATGTGCTCCGTTTGGAATCGCACCTTGGAGCGCAGTTCCTCGATGATGGCCCTGGCTGTGTGCAGATCCTTGGGATCCTGGTTCATCATGTTGAGGCGCAGATTGCTGGTGTGACTGGAAACGGGAACCGGCGGAGGCCATTGAAATTCCAACGGTGGCTGGTTCACATCCGTGGGCAAAGAGCCCCTCGGCTGCGCGGTCTTGGTGGTTTTCGGTGTGGATGGAACGGTGCCGGCTCCACTAGAGCCAGATCCACTTGCCACAGGAACACCCCCGCCCCCGCCCCCGGCACCGCTCCCGTTTCCGGTGGCCGGGGGCTGGGGGGGCTGCTTCTGAATGCTGCACGCCATGCTGGTGATGGTTTTGGCGAATTGTGTCGCTCGCCCGGCATACATTTGGCTGATATATACGGTGTAGCTTTATCCGATGTGTGCCCCTCTGGTGGAGAGCATGCAAGGATGTGCAGTGGTCCGAAGCCCGAGAACGTGCTCCCTGGAAGAGGAGACAAGAGTGGCGCATGTTTTATTAATAGCCAATATTTGCCAAGCGATAGGAAGGAGAAAAAGTGTAGCAATTTATGGTGGCACAACACAACCTTCACAGTATTGCCCCTAAAGTCTGCCACCCAGATTTTTCTGCAACAATTTATCCCGGCATGCATGCGGCAATAATTTCGCTGGGACACTCTTTTTGAAGAATCCCGTCAACAAGCCCCGGGCCATGTTAAAACTGAAATTACGCATACGCCTCGTGGGCCTCTCGACAGATGGCAGTATGCAAATTCCATTAAAATGCCGAAAAGAAAAACAAGTACGGTGTTTATAAAATTATGCAAACGAAAAATAATATTAAATTCGAGTTAAAATGAAATTCTTCAGCCGAAGTTGCGCATTTTACACTCCTTTAGGCAATTATAATTATTATTTTTATTACGAAAAACTTCGGTAGCTGTTTTTCCGCTCCATTCCCAGATAAGGGACGAGGACTCCTTGCTTATTATATTCACTAATTAGAGCGGCTGACGCAAGGAGGAAATTTATGAGGTCATGACTATTGTGGCATTATCAGATAATGTGATTAGTCAGACGGGATTCGGGTTTTGCTGTGGTCTAATAATTATTCAAATTGACATTTTAATTGGTCCTAATGCCGCCTTCAAAACTCGATTGTCAAATTTGCCATCCTTTATCTATTTCCCTTTTAATTAAATTACCTAAATGCAATTTATTCATGCTTAAAGACAAAAATAATTAATTAACAGTACCTGACTACGGCTAAAGTTAAAGTTGAGGAAGAGTGGCTTTGGAACTTCCGTTTCCACGAGAATTGTGGCATGCAACCGAGGGAGAACCATTAAAAACAATTACCAAATAAGCCAGGCTAGGCATGCAACTCGAGTCCCCGTGAGGCGAGATGGATGATGGCAGCCTGGTGGCATTGCAACTCGTTCACGCACGCAGCCTCGTCAGGTATTTCACCTGCAACTGCCCCTCCGCCCCATCCATCACTCTTAATTATGACAATTGCCCACTGGGGCAAGATGGGAATACTCAGAGTTCTCACCTTTCGACCGGCTCAGAATTGATAGCTGCTCATGTGGCCATTAGTGTTTAATGGGAATCACCTGCCTTGTTGGTCAAAGTGGCTGCTCTGCGTGTGAGCTTTGATCTTGTGGCCTTATGCATTTCAATATTACTTCGATTGTAACAGGATTTCCAAGTATTGGCCCTAACAACGATATATTAAATTAGTTTTGGAAACTAATCTCTTTAAAGTGGTTAACAATTGTGGACTAATAATTATAAGATTGTTAAACCATTTTGAACAAGTTCTAAGAATTTGTAACTCCCTGTAAAGGGTGTAAAGGAGAGTTATTTATGCAGGGAACGTGATTTCTACAGTTTCCAGTTTCTGCCTCCAACGTTTTCACCAACTTTTTCCAAACAAATAAAATTTTCCAAAGGTGGCAAAAAAGTAAAAAAGTACAAACATTTCAGGCAACCACATGGGAGGATTTTCCCAATGACCTTGAAAAGTTTAGTGTTCTTGGACAGTTTGTATTGCCTTGACCACGAAAGGACATTTGCAATCCTTGTCATTGTTCCACCCACATTTGAGATTTAAAATTAAAGTTCAAAACAATTTTTGGATTTTATTATTATTTCTTACTAATCAAAGGAGCCCCATCGATTTCCAGACCATTTTCTAAAAACATCGTTTCCTTTTGATACATTTTCTGTTTATTTTGGAGGATCTAAAGGACTGGAATATCCACTACCGCAAACTATCTGCTTTTATAGGCGGAACGTGACCGTAACAAGCCATTTCACACGCAAATTGCCTTCATTCCGTCCCCACTTCACCAAAGTGCTACTCCTGACGAACGTGCATTAAATATTTATCCAATCAATAAGGCATATTTTCTGCGTGTCCTTTTTCTTTATTTTCGTGAATAAGTTGCCAGGAATTTCAGGACGACTGACAATATATTTCTGGACTTTTATCATTATTATTGGCAATCTGAAAGTTTGCACAAAAGTTTTTCTTTTATAAATATTATTCAACTTTTTGTTTGGTACACATTCTTCTTTTATCAACGGAATTTCGTTGAGTTAACATGCCTGCCACACATTTTTCACACGCACTTGCCACATGTTGCGTATCTGAAGGATTGTGTATCTGTAATGTTTTGTTTGTCGGGCTTTGTCATTTGATTGTGTATTGATTTACTTAAAGTGTAAAATTTGTAGCATTTAAACTATAAATTAGTAATAAGTGAAAGGAATAAGTGAAAATCTTTATAAGATTTTTATAAAATCTTATAAAATGTAAATGCAAACTAGAGCATATTATAAATAAAAATGATTTATTACTATATATGTAGGTTTCCACGATAAGAAAAATTATGTTCTCAGAGATTCGATTCATCAGTTTATTTCAAACTCGCCCATGATGAGGTTCGAATTATTTTTGATTTTAAATGCTTATATTTTAGCTAACTGCCTTGCAATTGAAACATGCGAAGTCTCAACGATTTGCGGTCAAATGGAGTCAATCAGAGCTCAGTTGGGAGTGATGAGGTAAATATTTCTTTGAATTTAATTATTACATAAAAACTTTCTTTGCTTTGCTTTTATTTAAAAGAATGCAATTGGAAGTTAACTTCCAGAATCTCCAAGAAACCCTTAACAAGCGGAACGACTACAATATTTATGGAAAAAGCTGTGCAGAGCCATCGGTTCTAATTTCAAATAGCCAAATAAATGTAATTTTGGTTCCCGAGTACAGTGAGACCCCCATGGTAGTGGCCTGCGATCAACTGAGTCACGGTGGTGGCTGGACAGTTTTTTTGCGCCGTGCTGATGGCAGCGAGGACTTTTTTAGGAACTGGACGGATTACAAACACGGATTCGGTAACCTGGAAAACGAGTTCTTTCTGGGCCTTGAGAAGTTACACGCCATGACCACGGCCGAGCCCCAAGATCTTCTCGTTCAGTTTGAAACCGAGGACGGGCAAAGGCTTTACCGAAAGTACAATAACTTCAAAATCGGATCGGAAGAAAGTGGATTCGAATTGGAATCGTTGGGCAACAGCTCGGGAGATGCTTTAGATGCTTTGTCATACCACTTGGGTCAGAAGTTCACCACAAAAGATCGCGATAATGACAAAAATGCAAAAAATTGTGCGGATGCTTACAGTGGGGCTTGGTGGTACAATGATTGTCATTGGAGGTAACTTTATAAATCATTTTATGTACCATAAAGTTTTTAAATAGTTCCTTATCTAGCAACTTGGCAGGAAAATATGGAGATCACACCTTTGCAAAAGGCGTTAACTGGGCTAAGTCAGGCGGTGGATGCTTCCTTCTCAAACGGGCTGAAATGATGATTAGGCCGAACAAAAAAATTACAGGATATTAGTTAGATAGTATATATTATATTTAAGCTTTTAAAAAATCCCTTCCACTTGTGCAGGATTTGCTATAAAATAACGTTTGTTGTCTTCATCTGAAGCAAATCCTAAAGGGGCGTGTCCAGGTAGATTTATTTCTGTGGGTGGTCAGTGCTATATATTCCTGTCAAGTGGAGCACTTTGTGGATTTCACTCCTACTCCTACTCCTACATAATGTGCCAAAAACGTTAAAAAATTCCTTATGCACGGTTGTGGACTCTGTGTGTTCAAAAATATTAGCTCTTGCGGCATCTATTATGATTCAAAGCTAGTAAAAGGTTATACAACTTTTCTCACCTTAATTATATTTTCAATAGCTTTTCAGATTTGGGATAAACTATTTAATTTATATCAAATCGCATGGATTAATCGAGCAACTAAAACGGATTTTGTGCTTGTTTCGATTTATTCCGCTTTTTTGTGCAACCTTCAACAAACTGGCATGCGCATCGGACTGTGATGGGATCTATGCTGATCTCATTCATTTGGGGGACAAGTTAAATAAATTTTCGTTAAACACACGTTAGTGCGCTTGGGAATTGTGCCCAACTAGGTCGAGCATTTTTTTCCGATAGCCATTGGGAGCCATTTAAAAAAGCTACACGGAAGTTAGATTGGATTGATTTATTTGGCAGCAAAACAGTTGAAAAAACATCAGCCAAAAGCTGTTGGGAAAATCTGTTTTTTCTTTGCATAAATATTAAAAAAATGTTTCATTTGCCTCGTGAGTATTTTATTACAACTCCATTATTAATCTTATACAAACAAAATTGCCCTTGGCCCATGGCACGTGTCTATTAAAAGTGCCACTGAAAATGGTCCATCTTGCCAAAGGTAAATGAATACAAAAGGACATGAAATGAGGTGTGACCTTCGGGGTTGCATAGAAGGTCAGTGAGGTGGTGGGAGGGAGGCTGTTGGCTGTTGGCCAACAAACGGCATGCAAAACCAGACATTTATCTTTCTATAAAAAATAGCCGAGAAAGGGCCAGAACGACAGTAGGACACAACACACAGAGCCAACACGGAAACAAATAAAAATCAACAGGATTAAATATGCAAGTCTGTCTGTCTCTTTTCCTCACAGCTGGCCCTCGTTTTTCAGCTATGAAAGAGCTTTGCCCGGGGTTCAGCCTTGTGTCTTGCCTTGGCTCTGGAGTCTGGGTCCAATCTGCTACGTTTTGTCGAGTGTTCCTTGCCAGTCCACCCTCTCATCTTTCGGGATTCCTCCCCTCCCTCGGCTCGAGTGTCCTTCGCACGTTTTACGTTTTACTTTCAGGCAGGACACTGGGCCGTAAATATGGCTGCTGGCTCTCCAGTGGATTCAACAAGTTTGAAGGTAATAGGGGTGCTTTCGGCCCAGTTAATACCTCTTAGCTGAGCTTTCAAGAAGTTATATGCTGATAGAAATTATATTTTTTTAAAAGAAAACTTTCGTTTGTATTAGATCGAAAAAATAGGAGGTTTCCTGCTAGAAAAACAACAGAATTTTCAGCGACTTGGACGAATGCATTATTTAAAATTAAAGTGACAACTTGAAAGCTCCTGCAGTGCAGGTTCATGACTTTTTCATCTCTCAACTCTGGGTTATGGCGTACCTTGAGCTAAAATTAAATTTCAGCCACACGTCTTATTTGAAAATCGAAAATGGAACGGTTGCAATGCACTCTGGTGCATAATTGAACTATTTTAGGGTCTTTCCCTCCTGGTTGAAGGGATTCCAGCCAAGGTTAAAGCACTTGGCTCCAAATCGAGCAACTCTACCAGTCAGCCACGTAAGTGAATTATGCATTCTATGCACTCGCTTTCGTCCAACATGGCGTATGAGTGATAACTTGGCTAAAACGAAAAAGGGGAAACCGAACATTGAGTCGGTAAATTGCATTTGCTGAATCGCATGTGGGGAAATTGAAAACTATGTAGTAACTACGTAGCACCAAAGTTAATTAAATGATATTGAATCAGCAGGGTAGTTTGAAATATTGAATACCAAATAGGATGGAGTTTAAGCGAACGTAATTGCTAGCTTCCTTTGGATGAATCATATGAAAAATTACTATTCCCTTGAATTTTGCAGCCATTTAAGGATTTGGGGAAACACGATGAAATGCGGAAAATAGGGCCTTTGGTGTGGTTTCGGGTAATTTAGCACCTTGGCCGCGCATTAGTCAAACGAAGCCGCAGACCAAAACATTTCGAATATCAATCATACGCCCCGTTGGCCAACAGCAGGAATCGTTCAACGTGGCTGAACTCTGGCCTGCCCAACTCTGACTGCTTCCAGATCCTTTAGGCCATTTCCGCTGACGCTGACAGCTTAATTTACAGTTTTCTGTGGCTTAATCGGAAAATGTGTAAAACGCTTTTGGCTACTTACAGATTCAATTTATTTTCAGTTAGTCCTCGGCAACGGATAAATGCCTGCAAGCAAAATAATATTAAAAAGAAATTAATTTATGTCGAATTAAAGAAAGAACTTTTGGTGTTTAATTGTTAAATTGGGGCTATGTGAAGACGATATTGTTAAGGGAATAAAAAGTTTTCAACTTGTTTTCCTTAAGTTGCCATTCGATTTGTTTTTGCTAGCGTAGCCAAGTTTTTGTTCAGCTGCCAACAGTAATCAAGATGCAAATGCATTTGAGAAATGGAATGAAAGGACTTTCTTTTCACAAAAGTTAGGGGATGTGATAAATATTTTAAACAATAAGCTACTGGAATCTTAGAAGTGAAAGACTGAAAAAGCACAAGTTTTTGTGCCAGGCTTTGATTTTTCCCCCGGGAACTTACACTAGCTAAGGATTCTATTCGATTAAGGAGTTGAAGTCCTACAGATTGTGTTTTTCAAGAATCAAGAGATGTGACTTTAAAAGGTTTTTTTTTCATATTTCATGGATGCAAATGTCTGGTTCATTTCGGTTCTGCTCCCTGCAAATAGAAACAATAGACAAGCCAACAAGGACAATGGCAGGCTTCAGGGCATTTGAGGGTTGCCACTGACGAAGGCAGCGAGGCTGTTGCATTGATGCATTAAATAAGGAGGCAGTTGCAAGGCAGTCGCTTGAATGGCAAGGTCATATTCCCGCCACCGCAAAGTTCGAAAGAGGAAAGTGTTGAAACAAAAGTGTTGAAATATGTATGGCGAGCCATGAAAAGGCGGATGCGGACTTGCAGGATGTGGCAAGGAACACTAAAACAGGCCTTCACAGCCACCATGTCCGCTTCGTTTTGTTCCATTTCAAAATTAAAGAGATCACAAAAATGTCGTGGGAAACTACGATTCTTTGTTTATTTGGTTTAAAGTCACAGTTTTATCGAAACACCATTTGTGGGAAGCCAAAAAATGTGTCAAGTAAACATTACTCAACAATTGTTGGCCAAATTTATTCACACCACGAGGTTGGGCAATGGTTTGCTTACTAGACTATGGGAACTATTTTCGCAATTGAAGTAATTATGAAAATTCAATCAAAAAGATTGCAAGAAAAACGTACTTGACGCAATTTTTGTAATTAAATTCTCAGGCAAGACAGTTTTTCTCATCTCCATTCAATTA
The DNA here is from genome assembly GCA_018150405.1 of Drosophila varians. Taxonomy (NCBI): domain Eukaryota; kingdom Metazoa; phylum Arthropoda; class Insecta; order Diptera; family Drosophilidae; genus Drosophila; species Drosophila varians. Next base: position 7,211,090 of record JAECWK010000125.1, read on the forward strand.
TAGCCTCCCTTCCCTCATCATCACCATCATCATTATTATTATTGGCCAACTATTCGGCCATATTAACGAGCCTGGCCAGCAAGCCCTGATATGCCGCTGTAGGGGAATGTGGCAAGGAGCAGGAATACAGGAATTCCTGTGTAGCAATCAGCAGTTTGTGTGGCAGCCTGCCGTTCATTTCCCTATTTATTCAACAAGTTCCGCTGTGCGGGAGCCCAAACTTGCGATAGGATTCGACATGACAGGCCAAAGGACTCGGTATACTGGCACTTTTATGCACATATAATCACATATTTTTGCTCTCGCAGGACATCGATTTGTTTGGAATTTGTTGCATGCCTCAAGGATACCCAAGCAGTCCCATTTTGGCTGCCTTCTGATCCCTTATTTTAGTGGCATTTATTTTGTCACACGTGTTTACGGTTGTGTGCGGCTAGCAAAGTCCTGAAAGCCTGTAAGTGCGTGTTTATTTGATAGAGTCCTGCCCCCAAAAGTCCTGCCTCCTTCGTCGTCCTTGAGTGCCTTGGCTTTCTTCTTGCTACCGCCTGGGTTTTTGGGAACTGGCTGCCTTAGAGGTATTTGTGCCGTCCTGGCACGTTATCGAAGTCATGCAGGCTGGAAATGGAATCCCAGGCATCCTTGTAATTGGGGCAAGGGTTTCTTGCCGCAGCTGCGTGAGTGTGAGTTTTTGTGCCTGCGTGTGTGTGTTATGATAGCCGTAAACTCATTTCATATTTATTAAATTTGCCGCGCTACGGTTTTATTTTCATTTGGCACGTACCAGAAGTAAAACAAACATTCGGGCGGGAGTTTTTCTTTGTTTTTGATACACTCTCCGGCTTGGACTCCGACTCCTACATACTACCAATATTGTGCAAACAATGTACAAATATTTCTCTGGCTCCCGAGCACTTTCTAATTAAGCTGAAAAGTCATTTTTCTCGTTTTGGATTTCCTAATATCTGTGCTTCCTTTAAAAAGACTCCCTCAGAGCATGTGAATTTTATGGCCGGGGAATTGGAGCTCCGCTCCCAGCTTGGCTTCATTTTTCGTGGCTTAACTGCTTGAATTATGGCTATAACTCCCGACTTCCCCCATCCCCATCCGTCCCCCTCCGTCCCCATCCGTCCACCACAAACGGAACTATGTAATTAAAAAGTTTTGCAGAGAGATTTCCGAGCTGCAAAAAAGTGAGGGGAAAAAGCTTGTTTGCATATTTTCTGCGTCAGCCAGAAACAATAATTAAAAACAAACCCACACAGCAACGTTCAGGGGCGGGGTTTTAACAGCTGCTTTTAAAATCATTTATAGTTTGATTATTTTGGTTTATTTTTAAGCGATATGCAATTAAAAGCCAACAGTAAGTCATACATTTTAGCGAAAAACAGAATTAAATGAATAAAAACTTTGTGCCAATTGTTTAATGAAGACACAAGCGATTTATCCGCTCAGTTTTTTGTTTTAATTCTTTGTTCGTAACGGGATTAAGGTATTTACAAATAAATAAAATCGAAATTCCCAAAGGAGAAATAAAAATAAACACGCTGTCAGTTTGTAGTTCTCTTAGAGGCTTTATTGTGTAAACCAAAGTCGTAAATCAAACTTTTGTAACACATCCGTTATGTGTTTTTGGTAGAAAATACCATGTTCAGCCCAAATATTTGCATACGAATAAACAAAAGTCGAGTGGCAGCCAAACCAGGGGAACGAAACCAACCAGAACCAGGCAGAACCCAAACCAGAAGCAGATGGAGATTCGACTTTGGCAGTAGAACTGAAACAACCGGGCCAAAACAAGTGCAACAGGCAGTCCTAGTTGGGGCAGAAGCAGCTGCTTTGTGTTTACTTTCCTTGACAGTCGGAATAAACATAAAAGCCACTAATGGTATAACCATTTCTATTTAATATTCCTTACTTGACTGGGCCGAAAAAACACTCTAAGGCCAAGATCAAAAAGTTAAGATGTATAAAAGCAACAGTTCGGTTGCTCAACCACTTAATTCCAACTGCAATCCGGAGGAAATGGGGCCACTAGTAGCAAGTTTCTGCCTGTGTTTCTGCTAGGAACAGGTGCCACAAAAGTGGATTGGCAGGGGAAATGGGGGGAGCCCTCGGTTTCAGCTCAACAAACTCACAGACGACAGCTTAAAATAATAAAAGATGTAAAATTCTGCTTTTATGAAGCATTAGGCAGCAGGAGTCAAGAGTGCAACATGAAACTTTGTGGGGTCTAGAATTCTAGAATAAAAACAAATACAATTTTTGAGCCTTTTTTGGTCTAAATTGTGATGTGCCCCCTTTAAGCCCGATTGTTCTAAATCGGATTATTTGTGGTCGATACTACGGATGTCATAATCTTTGTTGTTTGCTCGGCAAGTCAACAAATTTGTCAACTAATTAGAGCAGTTGGTTGCTTGTCGTTTTGCCAGCTGGAAGTCTTTACATTACATGGCCAAAACGACAAAGCTCGGTGATCAAACAAATACAAGAGACGAATGCTCTGGCTTGCACAACTCTGGGGCACGATGTGTTGCATAATCGAGACCACAGTTGCAGAGACAAAAGTCAGAGCAGCAGTAACAATAAATCCTACACCATACACCCACAAGGCAGCAACCGGTTTTCAATCTGCTACCGCTCTCAGATGACCAAAAAACACAAAAAACAAGAAATATTTGCACCATAAACGCATAACGCAAACTTCAATTGTGCCTCTAACTTTGGCTTAACCCACTGCCCTCGGTTTATTTTTATTATTCTGCCTTTTCTTCCCATGCTGCTTATCTGAACTTCGGCCATAATTATGCCATTTTTATACACTCTGGGGGAATTAGTACTACAGGGTTTCCCATGGGCTTTGATAATACAATTTCTAAGCCATAGAAGCCCAGATAAACAATATTTATTTGAAACTTATTAAGGAGAATTAGTTCTGCATTAAATATTGATTAGGAAAATCTAAAAGTTTGGATCTTTTGAAAAATGCACGATTTTAAGGATATTAAAAGCTAAACCCTTTCTGGGAGAGTCTCACCTCAATAAAAGAATCAAAGGGTATTTTTTATTCGTTGTAAATTTGTAAACCTAACTAGTTTCCCTCTGGTTTCTCACGAATATCGTGCTGTTGTCTTGCGTTACACTTAACTTTGCCTGAGAGAAAAACTCGTTTGGGCCAAGTTTTTTTTCGCTTTTTGCCGTCGCGGCGAGTGCGTGTGCCGGTAATCAGCAAACCGGGCAACAAGAACCCAGGGGCCATTCTGCGGTTTTTTGCTTTTTGCCAACTATCAGCTGGCCGGAAAATTTGAGACGCGAGATGGAAGAGATGGTAAGAAGTTGGTGTGGCTGCGTCTTGGCTTATTCCGGGGCTAAAACTTTTCAAACTTTCACAATTTGCGCTAAGTGCGTTTTGTGATTTGTGCGGGCAGCGAGACAATGGGTTATCTAGTCGGGCTAAATAAAAGTTTTCCGCAAGACTGCGGCTTAAACACTTTAGAGCACTCTCAATTAGGCTGGCTGATAGGAAACAAAGTCCAAGAGCCATTGAAATATTGAACTTCCAGAGCACAACCATCGCCCATTTCCCAGGTCATCTCAATTGGGTAATCTCGATCTTAACTGGCCAAAGCAAAAGCTTTCTCCGAATCTCATTGAGAGTTGCCAATAGACCAAGTGCTCTTAATTGCAGGCAATAAAAAGCATAATTAGAACAAGAGGAAAACTCATTTCGTTTCATGGGGGACACTTACTTTTTACTATGTTGCATACATCTCAAAAAGTGCATTAGAAAGGCTTCCATTTCTTTTTGTAACTCACTCGTCATAACGACCCAGACGGCTTGGCATTTTTCTTGATGGCCTAATCAAAAGTTGAGGAAGTTGCAACTTCTCGTGCCAATGAAAATAAAAGTTAAGCGTGTGTATAAACAATAATAAAGGCCTAAAGTTTTTATTGCCTGCTTATTATTGGGTCTTTTCCTCCAACAAACAATGAAAGTCTATGGTCTATTTAACTTTTATAAACACGAAAGAATTGTAAAAATGTAGGACTCCAAGGTAGTCTTAAAAGTGGACAAACTCCTCCTCAAATAAATACCATTTTTCGTATGCAAATGTTACGCTTACGTTTATATATTTTTACTGCAATTAACTCTTCGCTAAAGAGGGGAATTTTTCGGCTTATTGTGGGTGGTTTGAAGGTCGAGTGTTTTTGCGCAATTTTTTGGTTGGTATTTAAGCTGCTCACGCTTGGCAAATGTACCTTGTACTTTAGATACCATTTTTGTTTTGCCACTGCAATTAGTGAAATGGGATATAGACTATTTCGAAATATATATTTTTTTTGCTGCTTAACAGTGTACGATTTTTTACGCCATACATTTTGAGTTGTGGGTTTTGCCGCCCATTTACGATTGCGAATAATATATTTGCCCATTGTTACCTGAAACTTTGAATACCATAATGATATTTTAATGGCTATTTATTGTTTCTTTCGAAGGGCACTCTCCAGTTGAAGTATATGAAAATATATTGTCTTTTTTAAGCTTGTGACCAGTGTGCACCGGATGTCACTTGCCACTTAGCTTTGGCCTTGTCTGCATAATAATTGTTAGCCAACAGTAGCGTGTCTGACCAAGTGTCTGGATAAGTTTGGCTCGTTGACACTTTCATAAATTCTAACTACCAGCCACAAAGAGTGTCATTTGCAGAAATTTTTCAATGGACATTCAAAGTAAACTTTACCATGGCCACAATTTCGGAAAGCAATATTTAAAAAAAAAGTGGTAAAGGCATCCTTCATAATATTAGCAATTTGCTTCCACTTTCTAAGCAAAGTGCCCAAACGCCAAATGAGGATATGTTTTATTTTTAATTTAGAACTATTGAGTAACCCCTGACTTTTGGGTTAACGATCTGGGCGATTGTGGTCTAAGGACTGGCTCAAAATCACGACCATGTTAGCCGGGCACGTTTTAATTTAATACTTGCAACTTGCACTTACCTAAAGCCCATCCAATAAATTGCTAGCTGTCGATTCCAGCCTAGCAATTTCCACCAAAAAATAGAGATGAAAGGAACGATTTCTAACAGGCCTGTCCACTTGGCCGTGCTCTTCGATTATTGGGTCAAGAGGCCCGGGGCAAGCACGAACAATTGCCCCAGAAATACTCGTATTCGGTTGGCTGCGGCTGCATGCGTGCGGATGAACGCAATCGCTCTCGAGTGGATCGGGATGATAGGCCTTAAATTAATTATTGTGTTTGCTTAGTTTTGGTAATACAATTTAAGTCAATATTTGCCCGCCCCTCCTCCTCCCCAGCATCCTACATTCCGATCAATTTCGGGCCATTAATTAATTGCGACTTGCCGAAGTGGCAGTTAAGTTGCCAAACGAAAAACATTTGGATTTGTCAGCTCGCATTTAGGAAAATTCGACAAAATTTGAGTTGAGAGAAAAACCAGATTGCCAACTGGCTGGATCCCCAAAGTGCCATTTCCCGATGGCTTTTTGTGGCAACCAATTTTTGGCAGTCACTGTGGCGACAAAGTCAGACCCTCGACGATAGCTGTGGGAAAAGTCTGGTGGCAGCTGCGGTTGCTGTGGGTGCGTGAATATCCTCCAGACAGACTGTGAGAAAAAGGCAAAAGCCCGCTTCGCCAAACGATATCAGAAATTACTGCTGTCGCCTTCAACATCCGCATTTAAATTGGCCAAATTAATGGGTGAACATGAACGAGAACTCGAAAGCAGGAGAAATATTTGCTGCCATATTGAGAGAATTTAATGGCTTGAACATTGGAGGTCAAATGTATTTTAATAAAGAAGATGTTTCCTTTAGAAAAAGCCTGAGGGAAGCTACTCAAAGTAAAAAGAAAACTCAAGCAATATTATGAATTGTTCTTGGTTAACTTTAACCGCAATGACAATATTATTTTCATTTGTTCTTTGAAATACATATCCAACTGCTCGGTTCCAGCTCAATTTTTTCCAAGGGCTTGTCAAGTAATCTAAAAGTTGGAGCTTGAATTGAAGCGGCCAGCTGCCTCAAGAAACCACAAAACCGAAGCCAAAGGAGCAGAACCCAAACAATGGACTCGGGACCTGGAGGTTGGGGTCCGTCGATGTGCATAATAAAATCGTGGCACAGTTACTTCGCATTCAAATTGCAGTTTCTGGTGGAAGGTGGAAAGAAAAAAGGAGGCCCCCTCCCCAAAGCGCCTAAAAAAGAAAGTCTACCGGATGCCGATGATGATGCTGCAGGGCAGAAGTAGAACCTGAGAAAATGATGATGCAAGTGGCTGCCTTTGTTGCACAGATGGCTTTTCGCCGTGACGCGACAAAAGTAAAGGAATCTTCGATTGACTTGCTGACTTACTGACAGAATAACAACCCGACTGACTGACTGACTGACTAACTGCCCGACTGACTGACTGACTGACTGGCTTGGGGCATAATTGGAAACCGGAGAGTATGCAAAACAGGGCATCCATGCTCCGCAAACCAGTCTAATCATTTTCCGTACCAATTTTCCAGCAATTTTCCACCCATTTTCGCACATTTAGCCAACATCTGTTTTCACGTTCTCCATGCTCTACTTTATCCAAAGGCTAAAAAGAAAATTTTAGGGTCCGGAATATAACTCCTAATTAACTGGGCGTTGTCAGGTCACTTTGGAGTCTCTTTGAAAACGCTTCTCTAGTAATTTATTTTAATTAAAATTCTAAACCCCAATTGGGCCTGGATGTCAAAACAAAACAAAAGAAATATAAAACGTATTAAATACCCTTTTAAGGTTAGTTCTGGGGCAACATAATTTATTTAATTACTGGCAAAAGAATCAAAAATGTAATTTCGTAATAAAGAAAATATAAAACCTTTTCTTTATTACATTTTTATGTCTGCTTGGGTTTATTTTTAGTGCAAATACGGCTATTGTTTCATTTTCCAACAAAAGACTCAGATTCGTGTTTTGTGTTCATGTTTCTGGCTGCCGTGTTATGCCTGCAATTAATCATAAAAATTGTTTGCACCTTGCCGCGGACTAACCGCAGGCCAGCGTTTCGTTAAGGTCCGGGGCACGTATGGCATTACACACTTCCGTTTCCGCTCTGTCTCGCCCATTTTCTGGCAACCGAGGGGGTGGACAGGGGGTCCACATGCTCACCGGCGCGCAAGCAAATAAAAAGATCAAAAAATCAAAAAGTTTTTTATTGCATTCTGCTGCTTTCCAAATGTCTGGCTTCCGTTCTTTCTTTTTTTTATATTTTTTTTGCACGCGCCGAATATATTTTGTGATTTATGAGGCGCAAAATCCATAAGAAACATGCAGAGGGCGACAAACTCTCACATTAAATAATCTTGGATTTTAAAAATGAATTAACAAATGAGCTTGGGTTAAAAATACAATGCTTTTAAGCTTTTGAAAATCCACAGATAAATAAAATATTTATCATCGCCCATCACTTTGGGACGTCACTTTGGGACTCTCAACCCACTTTTAATTAATAAAGTCTTTTAGCGGTTATTTCGCACTTGATGCTTTTTTAATGGCTTTCATTATTTAAACCTTTTGCCATGTCAACAAGCTGTCGACTGTGGACTGCCGACTGTCAATTGAAGGCCCTTTTTCTTACTTTTCCCCGAGGACTTTCTGTTTTATCCGGAGCGACAGTCGGAATACAAATAACACATATTCACTGTCCTATTCGATTTTTTCGTTTCGGCTTTGATCGACACTTGATGGGAGGGTAATTATCATACAGGGTATTGCCTCTCATTTGGTATTATGGTAATGACAGACCTTCTGCATTCCCCAAACCAATTATGCCGGGGTGTTGAGCCGTCAACACACACACACTGTCTCCCTCGGAAACAAACGCGAAACCAAAGCCAAATAAAATAAAAACCCCGGAGACTCAAAGCCAAATCGCTGGGACAAACAATAAAGTGGGAATTTGTGCGTTCGCCTTAGTGTTTGCTCAGTCAGCAAGTGACATGCAATTATTTATACATTAGCGCTGGAGCGGAGTGTAAATATTTGCCACAAACTTTTTTTCCAGGACGGGCACACATTGCGTATACGCAATGGAGGAAATCTGGCCATCCGAATGGAGCGTTTGAAACACATTATCTGATTGCGATGACGAAAGGGTTTTGCATTTTGGGAAAATAATTGTTCGCAGGGATACATGCGCACGGCATTTGTCTAATAAATTATTGTGTTGATAAAATGTTGTGGCCCTGCGGCAGTCACGCCCTCCATCATTTACTCAGTCAATCAGAAGGCCAAACAAATCGATTGCCAGCGACAGGCTGGCAGACTGATAAGAAAATCAGTTCACCACCCACACATTATTCACGGCCAGCTGTACTGCCTACTTGTTGCTGATACACATTTTCCATTTGCTCAACCGGATGCGGATGCTAATGCGGATACGGGTTTACCCGAGGCCTTCTCCAGAAAAAATAACACACAAAACCCAAGGCAGCCACACAAAAAAAATTTAAATGCCGCCATAAAATCTCTTAAGTGTATTTTCCCGCGCACGTTGCTTTACGCAAAATTTCAATATTTTTTTTTGACACATTAAAGGATGTTTATGTAGAGGATTTGGGTAGAAATAATGGTTACCTTATGCCTGAATCAAAGTGGTTGGAATGGGTTGAATGGGTAATGGGAGACCCTACAATTCCAGGCTTTGACTCTTTCAGGAGAAAGCCCGAAAGGCTTAAAATAAACATTTCATGGAAGGGAATGCGTTTTATATTACGGGTTTCAAACTTCAAACTCACCTTTTTGTCTTGGAAGTATTATAAACTGCAACGAAGAGAGATGAGAATTTAAGTAAATCGTAAAATTGGTGTCTCTATAACCTATATTTGATTTAAATTGGATTTCCAGATACCTTTCGATGTGGCCTAGCCTTGCAGGCCAGCTTTCTTTGTGCCCTTTCCCATGTCTCAAATTCAATGCCGATAATTTGGCCAATGCCTTTACGGATAATTCACTTAATTCGCACTCGAAAGTTGTCAGTGAAAATGAAACAAGTTAGAAAACGTTTTCGGCTTTTTGTTTATCGCCCAAACTGGCAGCCAAGTCGTGCAGTTCAGGGCCCGAGTCAGTCCATGGATTTTTAATTGGCTCGGAAGGCCAGGGCAGGGATGGGGACAGGTGTGGGAGGTGTCCCCATCCCCAGAAGGGAAACCCAATGACTACAGTAACTAAACAAGAAAAAAAAAAAGGTCATGTCAGGTAGGCCAACTGAAAAGCAAGCGAGAGACAGCTGCGTTGCAACGGCTTTTGGCCGTAACTGGAACTGCGATTTGGAACTGAGCCGACTGGGAACTCGCCCAGCTGGGAATTCAGTCAGTCGTGAGCGAAAATCGGATGGCTAACAGTGCTGGATAAGAGGGGGGGAGGGTTTCAGAGGTGGGGATGTTAACTTGATTAAAGATTTCACACTTGATTAAACACAAAGGCCAGTTCCATTGCTGTAGCATCTGCCATTTGCAGCGGAAAGTCGTTGGCTTTGCTAACAAATTCATTATCTAAGTTAGTTAAAGCCCAGTATTGGATTGATTGTTTTGAAAGGAAATGCATAATATTTATCTTTGCAGTCCAAATATGAATAATAGTTATTATAAACCGTCATTTAAGCTGCCGTCAAACTCTCTCCAAACATTTCATTTCCTGCACCTTAAACAATAGCAATATCCAGCCATCTTGGCCATTTATCCGGGCGATTTGAAGCCAAAACCAAATGGCTATAAAAGCAAAAGGCCACAGAAAACTACAATTAAAATGAAAACAAAAAAAATGTGAAGAAATAATACCCTGAATCGTGATCCATAACTGGGTCAAATCCCAGATGAGGGCGGATCCAGCGATTTGAATGGAAATCGCTCACTAAGCTGTGGGAGCGGAGATCTTTGTAATGGAAATGGAAATGGGAATGGAAATGTGTCGGGAAACTTTTCTGGTGGCGGCCTTATGGCTACGGCTACGGCTACGGCTTCATGCATGCAGAATTGCAAGGTTGAGAGCAAAGTTTTAATCATATACCGGGTGTGGTCGGTAAAAGTTCATTAATTTGCCGGAAACTTTTACGAAGCACTTGACTTGGCTCGCAATAAATGCCATTACAGTAAGCCGCCATCCACCAAGATGACCATAAGGATGAAGGGAGGACAAGAAGAGTCGTGCTGGACCCATGGCAGCCATGGAACGGGGCGAGGCAGGCGCATAAATAAATGATGGAAAAAAATGAACACACAGCCGTTGCACATTTTATGCAAAAATATTGGCAAGCCGAAGAAAAAACTTTCGTCCACCCTAAGCGTTAATATAGACCTAAAGGGGCGACAAGGATGCTGGGGGAGGACTCTGGATTTGGCTTTGGATGCGGCCGGCGAACGTGAGGAGTGCAGGCCAGGCCACATGACCGCACATGGCAATGGGGTCCTGCACCCCTGCACCCCTGCACTTCTTCATTTGCCCTCTGGCTAATATATACAGACGGAGAAATATTCAAATTTTGTGAACAGCCTTTGAACTTTGTAATATTCGCATTTTTCCCAGTGTATTCACTGCATTTACATATCAAAATATTCCTCCACAAGCAATGAAAATGTTAGGAAGCCATGGGCAAAATGCATAACTTTTGTGCTACATTCATTGTTTTTCCCGTTTTCCTGCTTTTTTATCTGCGGATGAGCGTTTTTCAGATTTTCTTCGACTGAAATGGATTATTTTTATATGATGGAAATTGTTACACTCCCAAAGTGTAACAATTACATTGTGTGTGATCAATGCCTGCAAAAAAGCAAACCAAATATCGCAAATAAAAACCGAAATCATGGGATATGCAGATGCCACAAGACAATCGGTGACCCTTGCATAAATGTATCTTTGTACCTCGAAGATACTCGATGCCAGCGGATATTGACGTGAATTTTGTTCGGTCTCTGCTATGCAAATTGCTTGCAAAACCCCCAACAACTAACTTGCTTTGCTTTTTATGCATTTATGCGATGACGATGACTATTACTCGGGGTACGACTGTGACTCAGTGCGATTTGCATGACTGGAAGCGTAACGCGCACGCGTTCGTCTTTAAACTGGAGCGTTAAATGCGGGTGCATTGCTCGCCGAGTTAGTCAAGCAGTCAATCAAATTCATCCATCCGAGCATTCAGTCATTGGCAGGGACCGCAGCACCAGAAGCCGTAGATTGGGCATCTCTGATGTTGGCTTTCCAACCTTCGCTCCTCCATCACAAGAACCGCAGTCCAGAACTGCCAGTCAGCCAGCCAGCCAGCTCACTAATAGCCTGCCCGTGGAGTCCTCAGCCAACCTCAAAAAGCAATTCGATTGCTTGATTATTCAATTCCCATGGATGGCTTCCCCAGGTATTGTTTAGAACTTGATACTGCAAGTTACCTAGAAAGTGAGACCCTATTCTGGCTATTTTTTCCGTTTCTTCTCTCGTTTTTTTTTTTTCTTCTTTAAAATCAATTAATATGTTCAATTAAACCCGTGGCAGGGCATTATTATTTCTGGCCTCGTTTCGGACCTGAGCCCTAACTGTAATTGTCATGTGTTACTCAACTTTTCGACAGCGTCGTATCTGTATCTGTAGCTGTAGCTGTAAGTCTGGCTGGTAATGTATCTGCTCGTTGCATGGCTCGTAAAAAGCTCATTAAACCAAATGCTGCTGACAGGGTGACTGACTGTCCGCGGAATTGAAGACAAGGGCAGTGGATGGAAGTGGAGGCTTTATTTTTTTTCGAAATTTTTTGAAATCCTCGTCATTGTGACGAAAGAGAAGAAAAACCAGCCGAGCCGGGCCAAACAAGAACCCGGGGATTGTAACTGTAAACATTAAACCCCGGGATTTTCGAATGCAAACGATATAGAAGAAAGAACAACAAAGACCGCGAAGGAACGGTACATGTTGTCAAAATAATTACAAAGCCCCGAAATTGTAGCGACATGTAATTAACGGTAAATGCGTGCCCCAATCCGGTGCCGTGCTTTCTGATATCTGCCACAGTAAATGTAGCGGAGAGTACGCGACGCATGTGGAATTCGTATCTAAAAGATACAAACATGTATGTGAGTACACAGGTGCTTAATGGGCCACTGTCATTTGTTTTCCCCGCCTTCCTCTTTATTTTTTTTTTTTTTTTGAGGTACAAAAGAAGGTAAAAAAAAAAAACACGGCCAGATTTGATTAACCCAAATAAGCCGCAGCCGCATATCTCTGCCCCCTTTTGCACGTTGATGTCATTTTCATTCATCATTTCTGGGGGACTTTTGTTGAATTGATTTATCCAAAATATGATTACCTTTCCGATCGAGAGCATAGCTGGCTTAATCCATTAAAAGTGAACACTTTTTGATATTGAATTGCCTGCATTATCCGCGATGTGTAAATTAATTTCCATTTCTGGTTTATGATACATTAAGCCATCATTGAAACCTGCAGGTAGGGGCCTGGTTCATTACCAATTGAACTTGTGCACTTGAAATCGTTCCATTTTCCCCATTTATTGATAAAAGAAAACTGAAATGTGACACACGAATAATTAAAAGCCGGGGAGGTGGTGTTTGGTGGGCTGAAACGCCAGCCAAGCGCAAACTGAACATAATTAGTATGTGGAATGCGAATGTGTGTGTGCGTGTTTAGAACCCCAGTGGTGACCACACCGGGCCCAGAGATACAAATGTATCTATCTATGTATCCATGTGCATGTCGCTTGCAGGCACCCAGCCAAAAGTGAACACAAAAAATTGCTGAAAAACAATTGTAACCAAACATTGTAGGCAACAACATGTTGTAGCCACGACAACAGCAACAGAAACAGAAACAGAAGTAGCAACATCCACCGACAACCCGAAACAAGGCATAATGCGACACAAGGTTCCGCTAGAATGCCCTGGCCCATGGCCCATTCTCATGCCCCTGCCACTGCCCCTGCCCCCGTGTAGTTAGTTGCACCTGCCCCGCCCCGGCCTGTCCTGCGCCTCCGCAGTCACGATTCTGGGGAGAAAGGTTCGGCTTGTTGGGTAATTGTTTGGCTGTTTGTTGCCTAACGGAAAGTAGCAAGAGAATGCCAACTTTTGGCCAAATGAACTGCAAGTGCTGGGCTCTTAACTTTGACAGAAACTTGATTCACGAGTTTGGCCAACATCCACCCAGCCATACTGCAAATACACAATGATTTAATAGATTTTCAAGAGAATCAGCACCGAACAAATAGTTTTTAGCCCTTCACTTCCAACCCAAGAAATACTCTTTGGGATTTACATAACCCCCAGAGATTTGTGGGGGGAAGGCTAATTTTTTATGAAAACAGAATTAAATAAATGAAGCATGACAAGGAAACTGACAATAACAAAACTTTTGGTGCTCACTGCCTTTTGTCCGATTGCGAGCCTTTTGTTTGAGTTTCGGCCGAAAGTGGAGCCGAAAAGTTGTAAGGAAAAACTGGGATCGGCAAACAGACGGCCCTTGGCCCCTAGTTGGGCATTGAATCCCTTTTATGGAGGCTGAACTGTTGCTCTCGGACATAAAGAATATTTATGGCTTATCAATTTGCGGGGCACGTGCGAAAGGTCAGGGAACTTTTGGGGCAACTGCGGAAGGCCCGTCTTGCTCTCGAGCTCTGCCCGGCAAGAATTCAATTAGGCTCCTTTCCAAAGAGATATAACACATTTTAATTGCTCATAATTGGCAAAAAATTGTGTTGCTTACTTTGTTTATCGACAGCTAAACGCTTTGTGAGCAACATTTTTAATTAAATTTTCCACGCAGGCGTTTGTTTTAGTTTGAGGATATAACATGTATTTCCGTCGGTCAACGTGTGTCCAGCTTTTGGCCAAAAAGCAGACAAAAAGTAACGAGCAGCAGGTGGCAAAAAGCATCCTGCCGTGCCGGGACAGCTTGTTTGTCTTGCTAATTAAAGTTGCGTAAAAGCAATGCTTCTGCTTTTGTAGTTGAATCCAACAGATACTTTGTGTAAATCAAAGAAAGGACCCAAGGCGGGGAGAGTGGTGGAGCAATGGTGGGGCAAATGACATTGTTTACCCACCTGTAAGACACGCAAGAGGGGGGCTTGAGGTGAGGGGAATAATACAATGCCCTAATACCTTAATAATGCTAATTGCCAGGGCTGTCTGTGACAAGTTTTCCCCTAATAGATTAGTGGAGGCTAATTACTAAGCATTTGGGTGAATAAAGGAGAATAATCTATTACCCCTCCAGATTTGGGGAGATATTTGTTTGCCAGATAAACCATTGCGATTAACTTAAGGCAATTATATTCGAATTGCCAGCATTGAGTGGAAAACAAATTAATAAAAGTTAATGTTTGTGCTTCCTTTCCCACAGCTTTATTGGCAAAATGAAATATGCTAAGTACAAACGGATTGAAAGGGAAATTGAAGAAGCAACTATATAATATATAAACGTAATTTCCCCGGCGGCCATGGCGGAAACGAAAGCCATCCCAAATCGAACTATCAATGCGCATCGATGTCTGCGTCTGCGTAATTTTCGAGTTGACAATCGACCGACCGACTCTTGCTTCCTGACTCTTTTCGCTTTCCGACTGCCAGCCACTATTTATAGCCAACTGTGGCCAGAAAGCCTTGAGACTCCTCGCCTGTTGCTGTCACTCGCCTTTATTGTCGCTCAACAATTTGCAGCCATTATTTGAAAGGCCCAGATGGAGGATGGAGGATGGCAGAGGAGCAGCTGGCTATGTGGGTGAAGCCTCTGCTCGAGGATGAAGCCCAACTTCGTGAGGCTCTCATAAATGCGGCATCAATATCTTTGGATTTAAGTCTCCCCCAAAAAACAGAGAAGGAGCCGCAGCTGTCTAAAGCTGTCTTAAAACGGACAGCAATTTGCTTCATATTGGCATTGAAGTATCTCGAAATGTTTATACTACAAGTTAATACTTTATGCTTACTTTATTTGTATTTATATTTATCAATTTTGCTTATACTTTTTTAATACTGGTTGTTTAGAAGTTGGAACTGCGTTTTAAGATTTATTACCTAAATATATTTGAGCATCTGTCTTTCTTAGAGCTTAAAACTTTTTATCCTTGGCTATTTTACAAAGACTTTGGATAAAGTTTTTTTCAGGAGAAATTTCTGGAGTAAAGACTAAAGGCTTCCGATTTCAATATCATTCTCTGTCTGCAACCAACTCCATTTTTATCTTTTTAATACTTAAAATTTAAATAAAGTTTTAGCTTTTAGAAAACTAAAAAAAACATAGATTTGCTGGCTTGGCTGCTGCTTTGTAAGCACTTTCATCCGAGACCCCTTGAGTGGACTACTTCAAGCGAGCTCCATGCAAATGGGATCGGTCCCATCCCGGACCTGGCCCAAGTGCTGGTCTTTGTCTGCAACCAAGTTCCTTATCTGCCGCGCCCATCTGCGCCTGCCACACGACGCCAACGTGGCCGTCGTCTCGAGTCCGGAGTCCGATTCCCAAAGCTGGATATTGAGGAGGTGGCGCGGAGGCCAGGATGGAGCGGATGTGATGCTGGGAACACTGAAGCGTCGGTGCATGTCTGCCACGTTTTGGCTTAACAAGTGATAAACTTGTCGCTTGTCCGCTCCGCGCTGTCGTCTCCTTTTTCCAGGTCCTTGCCGAGAACCGAGAACGTCCAAGCGACGCCTTTGCAAAGTGCCCGGATAGCCGACTAACTTGGTCTAAGACCGAGTGCGCTGTAAATAGTTAAGTACAAATTGCATGGCTAATTTGCGCCGTTGCATAAGGCTTAAGGAGCCGGGCAGATGACAACTTGACTGTGGCATCTGCTCAGAGGAGGTGCCAAGTTGATTTGGCATGAGTAATGGCCGTCGAGAGCTCTTCCCATAAAGTAGACAACTTTATTAGCAACTGTCTGGAAATAATTTCAGCTTGCATGGAAAATAATAGAACGAAATTCGCAGTCAATGAACTAAAAGCCCGTACAAAAAAAAAAAAAAAGCGGCGACTTGGAAAAACTTCACAAGCATGTTTCTTGGAAGTATTACGACCTGTGATAGGGGCTTACTTGTTCGGTCGGTTGCCGCAATTCCAAAGTACCCGAAAAAAATATCAGCTTTCGCTTCCTTTCACTTCTTTGAGGAGAGGAACTTTTCGAGACTTGTTTTCTATCGAATCGAAAAGTAAATATTTTGTAAGGTAGCAAGCAAACAAATGCTGGCCTTTTTCTTAATGTATCAAAGAGAAACTCGAGCCGAGAATTCGTTAAAAGTTCGTTTTCCCAGCCCAAGGATGCTAATGCCATAAATCTACATTTTAGACTGCGCCTCAATTATCTCCCTCGACTCCCAAGACAAACAAACTCGCTCTAATAGGCCATCCAAATAGAGGAGATTTAGTAGTTTCCCACAGTTCTCGCATTAACCCAATTTGAATTGTAAACCGGATCTAATTATGATTTATTCCCTCTAACCCAAAGAGGTTCTTACCCAAAATTTTTATTTATTTTATTCACTGCTCCATTTGTAGGCACCCCGGGATCAAAATTAATTTCGTTTTAATGGTCACATTTATCCACATCGTTGGCCGATTATTCTGTAGCACGATTTCCAGCACAATCACTACATACACTGGGGGAAAACAATTTTCAAATAATTTTTTCGAAACATCTAGCTAATTTCCAAAAAATTATATGATTGCGAATTATTTCACACTTTTGCTTAGCATAACACGAATTTTTGCATTTGTTTAATGGAGCGCAATGGGGATATTTTGTTTGGTTTTGTTTTTGTTTTATTTGTGGGCCAGCTAATCACTGGAGCAGCCGTAGTTAGCGGAACGAGTATAGTGGCTACCAATTAGTACTGACTGTTTTGTGTATTTTTGTTTTTCGAGCGAGGCAACAACCGCACGCTAGGAAACCCGTTTTTTGATTAAAAAAAGCTCTCGGTTCGTGGCTTACCAGTAGCTCAGGTTCGAAGCGAACATGTTGCGTGTTGCCTCCCAACTGGGCTTAAACCGTTTCTTCTTGGTTATAAATAAAATAATATAAATGCTTAGTTAAATAGCTAAAAAGTAAATACAAATTTAAAAAAAAAAAATTTTATAAAAAGCAAAAGCTTTTATGCTTTTAACTCATAAAACTTAATTTTTTAAGATCCGAGTAGGTGCCTCCTGGATGAAGCCTTATGCTTAAAATATTACTCCCACATTATAAAAAGATAAAGCCAAAAATTAACTTTAAAGATCCTTAAATATCCCTTTGTGGCCAAGAGAATAACATTTCTTGAAGCTTTAAGTTTGCAGCAGAAATTCACACCCAACATGTTATAGACTATATGTAGGTGTTGTCGCTGCAATGATTGTTGCTGCTGCTGCTTCTGGTGGGCCGTGTTGCAAGTTTTGCTGTTGGTTTAATTGCAGCACTTTCCAGTTGAATTAAGCCCACTTATGCCACAAATAAACAAAAACGGATTTGGGCTGTGGCAACACATTATCAAATTATGTTTCCTGCAACACTAGAAAGATATTTATAGAAACTTCAGTGAAGTAACTATAATTTTTATGTTATTTTGGCCTAAACAATCCCCCAGTATTTTCCATTTGCCGCTTTGTGGCCAAGTGCTTACTTGGCAAACCTGTAATTTCCATTAGAGAGATCTGTGCGCGATCTCAGCGTGGCTCAATATTTACATTCTAAATGACTTCATTGCAAAGTCAAACAGATTAAATCGGTTTTGGCTTTTAAATGAGCTTCCCCGACGGCGAAGCGGGACTGGAACTGGCGTCGGTCGATGGACCCTCACGACCCGATCTTGGTCGATCTCGACCCCTGACCCCAAGGCAATTTTTGGGCACGCCACTCCACTGATGACGACGCATTGTTTTTGGCCTTTTTTTTTTGTGTATTCCTCGTGGGGTGCTGATGACTTAATCGCTGATCGGAGCTCGGGCCTTTGGTGGGCGTAATAATGATTTATTATACCGATTGACCACGCACTAAACCTCAAAGCAACCAGAATGGCCGAGTATATTGTTGGTAGTTTTCTTTAAACATAATACTAAGTCATCTTAAAAATGAGGCATTCCCCAGGGAGGGCCGTTTCTTTCCTTAAATGCAAGCAATATACCAGGAAGTTGACAACAAGGAGAAGCCATAAAAAAATGTCTAAACCCTTGGATGCTTTGCATTTCCTCCAGGACATTGCGACGGAGTGGGTGGCAAAGGGGATGGACACAAGGCGACAGGACATTGTCAAGTGTCCTTGCTGGCAGGATGATATATCACAAGCGCAGGCGAGCGGCAGGTGTACGCCTTTTCGCACTCGCCATCATCTTTCTCATTAAGATCTGGTTGGAGGAGCGGCAGCCAGCCAGCTAGCCGTTTATTTATGCATTTGATTTACGTAGCGCCTTGGGCGGACTATGGAAAGAGGGCGTGGCAATCGTCTGGTTAGAAAGGATGGACCAGAACCATTGTGCCCAGATTTAAAGTTGGACTTAAATCACCAAACTGTAACTGCACAAGAGACTCTAAATAAAACAATCACCACAATTTTTAAGAAATAATGTTTAATAAGGACTAGAGTCCCTTAAATTTAACCCATGATTCCCAGAACTATTTTCCTAGCTAGGTCAGACTACGTACTTTCAAAGAGTTCATCATTAACCGAGGTGTTGAAAAAAATAACCACCAATATGAATGAGTATATCGAACCAAGAATAACATATTCCTTTCAGCAACTTGACGGATGAGACACGCATTAATTATGTTAATTGAAGTGAAGAACTCTGTGGGAGAAATTCTAGAGAAGATTCTTCCTCGAGGAGGAAGAAATTGAGCCATCCTTGAAGACGCTCAGACCCATAACTCATGCAGCCCTTTACTCGAGGCATCAGCCAGTTTTTATTTTGGTCTTCATTAAAAAGTCCCTCGGGAAGTGGCTGTTCTTCTGGACTAGCCAGGCCAGTCCTAGAGTGTTCTAGGACCAGGCCAAGACAAACTGCACTCCTGCCTAATGACCACAAAAATAGACAAATGCATTTAATTTATTATCCGTCTTCAACGACCAAGCACTGAGAGAAAAGCTGACCTATACCAGGCCTTTGGAAATCAAATTAGCAATCGTTTTAATTGCATAAAGTCGTAGAAATGCAACGGATCCAATCGGATTGGCAATATCTCCAAGAGACAAGAAGATTAGGCCGTTTCGGAAAACAAGGCCAGCTCAAGGCCAACCGAAATCGGACAAATAAATCAATCAAAAGCCACACAAAGTGCAACAAAGAAGAGGAGGAGGAGGTTTTGGCCACATAACCATTACCTTTATTCTCCCAACTGACTGGAATTGTCGGAGGGCCAACAATGCATAATTACTGATAATGATTTAGTGTATTGTTGAGGTCGGAAGGTCCGTTGAAAGGGTCTCGGTCTGGGTCTGGGGGCTGGGTCTATTGTTCTGCGCGAAGGCTGCCAAGGGACGATGATTGCCCACCTTGCTTAGTCGGGAGATAGATTCTAGGGATTTGCGGCAGCATGATTCTGGCAAAAATAATCTCGCAGCATCCGACGCAAAGATTTTATAAGCGGCTTAAGCAGGCGTCGATGATGATAAAATAATAAAAATTGATTTGCACGTCATGTTTCGGCGATAAAATTTTACAACAGCACTCTCCAGCCCAATAGCATCATGCGAAATTATCATTATCGATGTGGGAGAGGATGGGAATGGAGCGGGAGTCGCCCCAGCAGGAGCCAAAGTGGCACGTAACAAGGCCCGGCCTGTTGCACGGACTGCAAATCATAGTTAACGATGACCCCATCCTGCCCCAGCCCCAGCCCCAGCTCCCAGCCCCCAGCCCCAGATGCGTTTTCAATTAATCCCGCTCCCATGTAATTTTTCACACCTTCCTACGATGCCTCGAGTCGCTGTTGATTTCCGATTTTATCGGTCTTCGGGGGTTTTGGCTAATTGAGCAGTCAAGTTATGGTCGTTACCTTGATGTATTTAAATGATATGCATCGCGATTTAAGTGGATTTCTTTTTTTTTGTTTTGGTTTTTGTGGCATAGACATAGACGGTCTTGGTTACGGTTCAACGATAAAATCAAAGTGGGTGTTAACGGTTGAACAGACTGGGTCTGTAATTGTACCATTATTAATTCATACTTGTGTAAGCCATATTCCGTTTATTTATTTAAGCCAGTAAAAGACAGCAATAAAACCAAGACGGTTAGCTGGTTTAACCAATTCAAACTACGTCGAGATTTAATGAATTTCGTGGAAGTAATTTCACTTACTACATTTCTTTACCTTGCCAACCTTAATTATCTGTACACTCCGTTCTTCGTCGTGGCCAAGAACAATTGCAGCCAAGACAATGACAACAAAGGAAGACAGAGCTTAAAAAAAAAAGAGGAGATCCAAGGAAGAACTTAAGAATGGACAACATTTTTAAGATTTCCATTTGAAAAGTTTTCAGCTCTAAATTATTGCAATTCATCAGCAGAAAGTTGGAAATGAGGTAGAAGAATTTAAAATTACCCATCTTCGGAGGGGGGAGGAGTAGAGTGACTTGAGAACTTCCGATTGGGGCATGCAACACCAGTTGGAGAAGTACAAATACCAGACCTGCAGCACGCAATTCCATGGCTTTTGATGAATGGAGTTTTTCACTCAGACTGGCATTCTTGACGGCTTTAACTTGTAGCTCTATATCCGGCTAACAACTTTTCTGTCAATTACGACAATTGCCGACAGCTTGATGAAATTGTTCTCACGGCTTTTTTTTCCAAAAATGTACATTTCATTATAGAGTCATTAGCAAATAATTGCCCAGGATATACGTCCTTTGGAGAGATACCTCAAGAATAAAGTGAAAAGTCCAAGGTTATTTCCATTAAGCCCATAACTATTATTGAGCCAAGGCATTAAAAATTTAAGGCTTTACTTTAGTATACATTTATTAAACATAAATCAAAGCCCTGTTCCTTGCTCTCAATTAGGATAAGTGCATCAGAGTTAGGCTTTGAATTTCGGAACAAAAATGTCTTGCCACACCATCTGATTTGCAATTGGTTTGTCACAAAAGGATTGGATGGACAGCCGGCCAGGAGCACATTGTGCTAATTACATTCGAATTCAAGGAACTTCGACAGCGTTTCTATTTGATGAATTACAAATGCCGAGTCCACAGACATGACATTGAAGCCAGAAAGAATATTTCGGAAAGTTTGTATCAATTTGTATCCAGCGTGTTTTCCGGAGAAACAGTTAAGGGGATCTTTTTGCAAATGATTGGTAATTAATTATGAAGCGCCCGGGGCAAGGACAACTATCGTGTGTCTCCTTTCGCAGATGTGCGTAATGCGAAGGCATTCGCCTTTATGGGGAAAACGTGATTTTTACACTGTTTCCACATTTCGTCCTGGGGACTGCAAATAAAGTGGCCCAACGACCGCCCGAGTAAATAGCCAGCCCTCCAGCCCACAATTGCACACACTTTCTGCCAACATGCCAGGCCATTTAACAAGCACATGGAAGGCTTTTGTCCAGGGCCATGAAAGGTTGGCTGCTCTTGGCCTGTTTGTTTTTCCTTGACCACGACCATCAAAACATGAAAGGACATTGTTAATGATGTTAAACATCAGCACAGCTCCAGCTGACCAGCCCCCGGTTTCGGGATGGAAAGAAGCCAGTCCATCCACCTTGGCTATTTATCACGGGCAGTTACCTGACCAACATAAAAAGTAGATGCCCCAAAAGTTGTAGAACATGGCCAAAAATATATCGAACGAGCACTTTCATAATAGTTTAGCACTTTATATAAAACGGGTATGAAATGTTTATGGGGAAATATTCTGAATGTATAAAGAAACACCAAATAAGATAAATAAGATGAAGAAAAGTTCATAAAATATTTATTCATTCAATAAGCCATATTTTACATAGTTTTTCAAGTTTTTTACTTTCTTCTTCCATATTTATTCCATCATTACTTTTAAAGAAACAACCTGAAAATTTTTGGAAACATTTTCTTGCAATTTGCCTTCATTATTTGCATTCCCGAAAGTTTTTGTGGCTTCTGGCTTTCTTTAAGATTCTTATTTAACGCGTGTGTATATCCTTTATACAAAGACTTAAAGCACATAATATCCTGGGTACAGTATTCGTTGCAAGGAACAAAGGGAGCTACTGAATAATTTAATGCACACATGTTTCGCACACCCCAAAAATGTGTATTTTTTATTTTCTGGTTTCCTCCGAGTTAAGTCCTTGTTTGTTTTCATTCGTCCTTTGTTTATTTATGTCTGTTAAACCATTTGTGAATAGAAAAATCCGTTTTTAAATACAGGAATAACTTAGAGAATTCAGGCTCGAATTGCTTTTGTTTTTATTTAATTTAAAGAGGGATAATTTAAACTGCATTTAAAGGACTTGCAGTTACGCTGTTTTAAGCGATTCCTATAGCCATAAATTAAAAGTTAATACTTGACAGTAATTAAGTAGCATAAAGTTAAATAGTACTCTGCATGCCAGACAAAAAATCCACCCATAACAATTTGTTTATTTCCAATAATTTGTTTCATATAACCAGTAAGCCCTCTTATAACATTACGAGTGCAAAGTTGGTAGAAGCTCGTTAACTGGCTTAAAGCCATAGAGTTGCATCAATTTTCGAGGTGGGCGTTGCCAAGGTGGGCATTGGTCAAGGTGGGCGAGAGAAATATATTTCTGTCAAGCTGGGCACCATGTTGGCTTAAATTCCTCCAGCTCTCCCTCTTCTTCGTCCCTCATTGTCCTTTGTGACTCCTTTTCCGCCACTTCCTTTGGTTTATGTGCCACCACATTCTGCTAGGATAGCCACGTAGCCTGGACATTGCATTGATTGACTTTTGCTGTCCGGGCTGCAGGGATGCAGGTATTGATTATCACTTTGCCAGCTGGGTCAAGAGTTGTTTTGTTTCAGTTTTTTTTTAAGAGTGGAAGAATTTATCCCGATTCTACAATTTACTTGTCCTTTAAGCCTCCCAATGGGACCCATACTTGGTAGTGACCACTTGGTGTTAATGGCTCGGAACACTCTTCTATTTCTTACGTTGCAACCCATCAGGTAAGGGTTAATTTAATATTATCCTGGCATAATTGCCTCATAAAAGCATTTTGTCCTTTTTTTGTAACAGACAATCGGCCTAGTAGTATTTTGCATTGCACTCACATTTTTGTGTAGTCCACTTGAGGGCGTGAAGGGCTTAAGGACTTGAAGGGCCATCAGTAATGGTCCATGTGGCATGCCACGCACGTAACCAGCCAAGTACGATGATTTTTTCAGAGCCATCTGCCGCTGATGGCCAAGGGGTAGATACGAACTTAAGTAATTGGGGCTTTATTGGAGGATAAACTTTGATTAGACAGTTAGGGTACATTCACAGTGCTTTTAATAATCAGTAAACACCCAAAAACATCAGTAAACACCGAAAAAAAGTTAATCTTCTTTCAACAGTGAATGACTATTTGATTCCAGCCAAGTCAGGGGCTATTGACACAAGAATTCTTGCCATATTTCGAGTGTGTGAAATGTGAATTAAAATCATTTTAGCAGCTCCGTGATGACAGAGAGCCTGGCTAATGGACTGCCGAGCATAAGGCCGAGCAAAAATTTTGTTTTGAACTCAATTATGGCTTGAAAATCAAGCGCTCGTCATGCTGGGGGCGATGTTGGCTACGCTTTCGTCTGATTAAGAACAAATTTGATATAAACAAGTGGCGCAAAAACAACTCGGCACAATTTTAACGCTTTGTTGCGGTCAAGTAACTTTAGAATTCCAGTGAGTGAGCAAATCCGCAGCAAATAGCAAAAAAGAAAAGAAAATAAATGAAAACAAGTGTACGAGGGTACACTTCACAGTAATGAAAGAAAAAGCATGAAGACGCGCCGACATGAAAGCGAATTCTTCAGCGCGTTTTTGTAAGCCGATTTCATTTTGCGGTGGAAGTGGCAACCACAAAATGCTATAATAATTTCCAAGCTAATTTGTTGTTTTGGCCAAAATATCTGAGCTGGCAAACGGTATTTTGTGGAGTAGTAGGGGGAAGCATCCGGATGATAATCATCCGAGTTCGATGTGGGCAGTTGATTCACCCTCGACTTGGCTCGGCTCGGCTTCATTTTCATCTCAAAAGCCAAACAGTGATCTGCTGTCGGCCGTCGACTGCCTGCGGTTAGAAGACAGAAAACTTAATAAGAAGAGAAACCATTTTTCCCGCTCAACTTTGTGGCTCACTGCACTCTGGGCGGAGCCGAAAGCCATACCAACCAGGCTAATACCAATATTTTACTCAACGTCTTCCAACGCCTCCAAGCGCAAAAACTGCCAGCAATGTCAGGGAAGCCACTTAGGATTATGACAACTTCTTTCACATTTTTACTTTTTTGGCCACGAAAGTGACTTTGAATTTTCTCAATGAAGTGAGTATTCGAGGTGGATTCAAATGGAAATGGATTGATAAACTTGAAATATTATTACATGAAATCAATAAACATTCCGCCATCCATTGTCCGGGGCATTAAATTCACGTGGAGTCTGTTAAAGCCGACTTGAACCGATAGCTTGTTAGTGCAACTTTCACACCTCGCTCCGGGTGGCAAGTGAATCAATCAAAATCGAGCGTGCCACCAATAACTGACACATGCTTTGATTGATTGAATGAAGGCACGCGCTTTAATTGACCAAGTGCTTAACCCGCTGGGACTGGCAAACTTGTTTTTATTACTTAACCCATCGACCGTTTTAACTTCCGTTGTTAGTTTGCGGGAATTCGGCTTTTAATTAGGTGGCCGAAATGGAGCTGGAACTAAAGTCGAGCCGAGCGTTTAATTTATACAAAGTGCCCGCATTGAAATGGAAATGCAAATCGTGACTTTTTAATTTTATTCTGGACCTTGAATAATCTGGTATTTAATGTGTGCAGCCAACTGTGATGTGATCTCATTTCTATCTGGATTAAAATTAAAATTTTTTAAGTTTTGGTATCGGGAAGGACACTGGTCAAGTGGTCAGATATGTTGCCTAGATACGGAATCACACGGAATGGCGGAGGACACAGACACCAGCAAGAGTCAACAGGATTAAATATGCATGTATAGCTTTCCCTTCTTTCAGCCTTCTCTATGAGCTTTTCTATGGTTTTAGCCTTGAGCCTGGCCTTGGCTCTGGAGTCGGCAGGCAATCTGTTTCGTCCTGGATTCCACGCAGCGGCTTTTTTACCCCCAACTCCTCCCACTAAGACCCTGCCCGAGTGTCCTTCGTAGGTTTTTACCTTCGTCTGGGGCACTGGGCCATAAATGTGGCAACTCTCATGATTCCTAATTCCCTGACAGGCTCAAAAGTAGATTCAACAAGTAGAAGGAACATGGATATATATTTTTTTAGGCTTTCCAGGAAAAATGTTCCGAAAGTTGAATAAATATAATAGAATTTGAACCTCCACGGTATTGCAAGTGCTTCTATGTTTTCTGTGCCTTCAGTAGTTTTCTCCACCAACGAGAATATTTTTAAAATAAAAGCCTCTCTGAAAATACGGCAAATGGATGCGGCAAGCTTTTTTCTGCCTTGAGGTTCCATGAAAAATTTATTCCTTTGCAAGTGAGAAAATCTTGCAGGTGCAAAGTGTTACGCGGAAATGGGAAACTTTAAGGTTGAGGATTTCATTTCCTTACATATCCATGCATATCCTTCCCTTTCTAAGAAAATACAACATCGAATATTCCCCCTTCGATGCCACATATGAGTGACGTGATATGGCAATAGAATCAGAAAAGGAAATTTTGTATACTGAGGCATAAAATTGCACATCCTCGGAGGCAATTGCAGCCAAACTTTGGTAAATGAACTCAATTTACTATCTCTTTTACAAAGTTAATTAATTTCTAACCATGAGTAGAGGACATCTTCAAATATTTACTTATTCAAGATTCGAAAGACAATCTCCATAATTAAACTTAATTGCTTTTATGGTTGCAGTGCTCGCAGGATTTTACTCAATTTCTTAAAGGCCCAGCGGCAAAAGGTATTTAACAAAGTAATATAAGTGATTTGCTTTGTTTAATTGTCTTTTGTTGTCTTAAGTTGCAAATATTGGCTAGGCAAAGGAAACAAAGCCTCACCAATTTCAATTGAAGTAATTAGTTTATTCAATAATAAAATAGTCAATTCCAACTGAATCAAAAATATACACTCAAAAATATTTAATAAATATATATTAGGAGCAATTTGTAAATTTTTAGGTTGCAAAGCGTTCCATGGAAAACGCCCCTAGCCATAATGAAAGTTTTAAAAACATATTGTTAAGCTAAAAACAGAAAGGCCTAAAAAACAGCTTTGCATAATTCTGCCCCAGACAGGGGCACGAGGTAACGTTAAACATTGTTGTTAACACAATGTATTGTTTAATTATTTGCAATTGACAACTGTTGGTATTGGGAAAGAACCAGGCTTATTGTTTTTACAGGCTGTTACTCCTGATTGTACATCCAAGTTGGTAGCACATTTTGTAAAATAAAATTTCATATTTTTTGGTGTGTCATGCAGTAAACCAGCAAAAATTTGCATTGAAAACCCAGACAACATCCAGAGAACAAGAGAAATTTTGCGAACTGGAACCGCAACCGAAACCAAAAGCTAAATCAGAACCAGGCTCGAAATCACAACCCGAACGAGAACAAGCGGTCAAAAGCAGGTGCAACAGGCAGCAGGTAATTTGGTTTAAAAACAGCTGCCTGTGAGAATAAAAAAAGCTTTAATATTCACCGAAACAACAACCACAATAAATGATAACACGTTGCACCCATTCAAGAATCAGTTGGCCAAAACAGCATCTTTCTTAGACACTCAAAAAAATTTAATACATACGTTAAGTTAAAAGATATTTCTATTATCAGTAATCAATGAAGAATTTTCATATTTTTTCCCTGTTATAGAATAAATTTTTAAATATTCTTATAGTAAAAGAAAGAAGTATGAGTATCTACGCACTCTTTACAATCTGCACTGTTGCCGTTGTGCAACAAGTTGGATGGCCTGGGATATTTTTTTAAGGCCAAGACCAAAAAGACCAACAACATGGAAGCAACGGTTTAGTCTGCTGGTTATTGTTGCTTAACCACTTGACTTCTAATGCAGCCAAAAGGAAATGGGGCCAAGAGTGGCAACCGGCTTGGAAAAAGTTGGGAGCAGGTGCCAAGAACTCAAACATAACATAGGAAACTAAACACAAGAGACGGAAGTAAGATATTACATTTATGGAGATTTCCGTTCTGGTTTTGGTTAACAAATAAATATCTTATTTTATTTCAAACTTTTCTTTTCTACTTCAAAAATAGTATTTTTCTGCCCTACTTCTGGGATTTGCCTTGATGACAATTTGTCTCTTGATTAGAGTTCACTTTTATGGGCCTTAGGCCATTACAACCAAAAAAACCCACACAATTGCCAGATACATTAAGCCTAGTGAGAAAGAAAAATAAGTTTAAAAAATTTACAGAGCTGACTGTGCGGCTTGCACAACTTTTGGATTCGCAGCGGCAACATTGGAGTGTTGCATAATCCAGACCGTAGTGGCAGAGACAAAAGCCGGAGCTACAATAATATTAAATACTACTCCATACACCCACCAAGTGGCAACCGGTTTTCAATATGTTGCTGCCTTAACTGCTTCTCTGGATTTGCCATAAAAAACAAATGAAGCTTTTTGCGAATTCAAATCATATATTTTAAACATAAGCAATATAATTATATTATATTTAAAATAATTGAAGTAATATAAATTATAAATTATTCCCAACTCCACCCAGTTTATTATTGCTTTTGAATTTGTGGAATAAGACCTTGTGATCCTCAACAAAATTAAATAATCAATCAATCAATGTATTGTTTTGAATTGCAAAATATTCGCCTTATGCAACATTAACGGGAGTATTCAAAAGAAAGAAGTAAACAATTTGTAAAACCAAACATTGGCCATGCCCCTTGGTTTCAAAATAATTAAAATTAATGCTAAAAATGATCCAAAAGTGAAGATAACTTTTTCAAATAAAATCCTCTACAGTGCTTTATTTTCTTGGATTTTTTCCATCTTTTTGGCAGATGAGTCACACTTTTAGTCCAAAACTTTGGCCCATCGGACCGCCACCTGTCAGCTTCCTGTCCCTAAAAGTTTTTTCGTGTTGTGACCGCCATAAATTCTAATTACATATCAAAGAAATTGTAATTTCAGTGGACATGCAAAATAAATGAGTTGGATGAGATGGCGGACCAGAGCAGGACATCAAATTAAAATGTATTATTTAATTTTTCATGTTGCCCCTCAGATATTATTCTATCTAATATTCCAAAAACGAGGAGCGAACACCACAGCGTGCGATGTGATTACGCAAAAAGTTTTTTGTTTTCCATCTAAGCTGCCAAGCTGCCTTTTATGGGTCGGTCGAATGAGCGATTAACATAATTTTTCTATATTATTTCATTTGATGATTATTATGACTACTATTATTGTGCTTTTGTGAGGCTTGACCCCGCAAAAGAAGAACCCAGAAACCGGTTTTGTTGTTTTGGCCCTGGGCTAATAATTTATTTTGTAGCCAAAACAAAAAAAAAAGACAAGACCAGACGCCTTTTTTTTTTGTTATTTCTAATCTAATAAAGGCTAAGAGAGTGTTAACGACCAGAAATAAGATACCCGAGTAATGCGATATCTTAAGAAGCCGAAAACATAATGTATCCAATTATAGATTTCACGCAATTATTGACTTAGAGCTTAAATAGGAGTATTGGATACATTCAGGGGCTTTTATTCTTTTCTATTTAGGAATTTTCTATGCCTTTATGAAAATCCCCTATTAAATGTGTTGCAATTTTCCTTTCAGTAACGAAATAAACACATTTTCTGGTTGCAAATTTCTATGAATATAATGAGCTCTATTATGCGAGAGGTGCCTGCGAAAAAGCGAAAAGCTGAAATATTTTGCATGTGCACTAATTTTCAGTTGAAAGAAGCTTAAATGGTGGAGCAAATGACAGCTTCTATTTGAAAGAACCACAAAATGAGGGTTAAGGGGTGTCTGGGGTCTTTTTGCCCGACCGTGATGAAACCCAACGTGGCGGTAATTAGTTTAATAATCAAGTTTGTGGGTTAATTCAGCGAAAGAATCTTTTCCATTACCGCACATTTTCTCCACCCCCTTTTTCCAAGACCCATCTGACTTAACTTAAGTCGGGTCTTAGCTCTTGGGTTAACTAGCTGGGCGTCAGCGGGTTAAGAGCTGCCACAAAATCACGACTCTGTCGGCCAGCACGTCTCTTTTTAATGCCTGCAACTTGCACTTACCCAAATCCAATCCAATAAATTGCCAGCTATCCATCTCAACATAACAATTTCTCCAAGTAAAAAATAGAGAAGAAATCTGACAGCCCAAAACCACGCGCCCATTTTCAACCAATATTGGGTCAAGAGCCCCAGGGCGATCCCAAACAATTACCCCAGAAATATTCGGGGCTGCAATCAGTGTCAAGTTGATCAAGATGATGGTCTTCAATTAATTATACTGTTTCTTCAATAAAGGTAAAAATAAATATCAAGTATGGATAGTATTTAGTATTTTCCTGAATTTCCTGAATAAAAACATTAGGAATTTTCGATTCTTAGCAATGCCACGAAAATGGCCTCGTTAATTCTTGATAGCTTCCGGTGACACACAAATATTGACAGTCACTGTGGCGACACAGTGTCTGTTGAAAGTCTGCAGATGGTTTTCTTTCATGTTGGTATGTGTTTCGACTGCGGAACACACCGTATCCCGCACAATTTCGAATCTCTGCAAATCGTCACGGGACAAGAAATATGAAATTTCATTTATTCCGACCGCCTGCCACTTCCGTTCTCAAATTGGCCAAATTAATAAGAGAGCTGTGGCCCGAAGCTCAGAAACAGGACAAAATTTATTCGCCACTCGAAACGTGGCGTTAATTGCCGGAATCCTCCGGAAAAACAGAGGCCAAGGGAAATGAACCCACTTGAAAAGTTTTTTACGCTGCGCTAAAATAATTAAAAAGCCAACATAAGATGGACGTGCCAAGATAGACTTAATTGTTACTCATTATGTTTATAATTTGTGGCTAAAAAAATTCTTTTTACTGATACTGCTACTTTAAAATATCATCTTTAAACTTTAAAATCCACATTCAATGTTAAAAATCCATTCCTTCTTTATCTTTGTAAAAATAAAGGCCTAGAATATCCCAAAAGACCTTTTGGTATATCATTTTTATGGCTTTTTTCTATTGTTATTTTGTACATCATAAAAGAATGACGTCCTTATCCGTGCTCCATTTTTATTGTACGTAAATTTTAAGGTTTGCAATTAATCATAAATATTTTTCAAGGATTTCCCCGAGCTTTTTTGTTGAAAATCACAGGCTTCCAATATTTGTTCACCCTTTGCCAGCGAAAGGATAATTTTGTTTACTCATCGATGCGCCAGCAAATATTGTATGGGAAAAATCAAAAAAGTTTTAATAGCATTTTCACTGAATGTCTCTTTTCAAATCTTATTTTGTGATTTATGAGGCTTAGCAAGGTTTGGAAACTCTTGAGTACCGATTTTGCTGGCTAAACTTTATACAAAATCAGAATGCGGCCGAGTCTTATCAGAGAATTATTTATTTTTCTTATATTCAAGCCAGTAATCCAAACAACAAACACAAAAGGACAAACACTTTACAGTGAGTGACATAAACCTTTATAGACTTGCAACTTAAGAAAAAACGTAAATATTAAACTATTTGATACGCACTGTTGCACAGCTGATAAGATTTACCAATGTTATTGGCCTGTAAAGAGTATTATCCTGACAAGGTTGGTGAAATTTGAAAGAAGGGACTAAGTTATTAAATATTTAGGGCGATCCCTATAAATTATTTGGCCCAAAGTTGCTGTAATGCGGTCTTATAAATTATTAAAGCCCTAAAACATTTTGGGGCAGTCATTTTTTGTCTTGGTAAAGCGACCAATATGTCAATAAGAGGAAACCCGTCGAAAGGCATGTCTCTGTTGCCTACTTGTTGCTGGGAACGTTGCTTGCCAGGTTTTTGTTGATTTATAAAATGCTGTTGGCATTCGTAAAGAGTTTATGGAAACCCACAAGCTGCTGTTCACGTTCCGCTGATTTGGAAAACATTTGAATGGCGCCATAAAATCACTTAAGTGTTTTGCACAACACGTTCCTTGCGCCCATTTCAATATTTTTGTGGCTTATTTACGGGCGCTGACGTACAGGACTTTAGGGCCATGGCATGGCAAGGCAAGGCAAGGCATCCCCTTCGACGCAATGCTCATTTTCCAAGGAATCTCGAAAGGTGTGGGGGGTGAAGGCGAAAGGAAGACCCAAGCATATGTGTAGGCCCCGAAGCCTTGGTGTTTGGTATCCGATTTTCCAATGGGAATTCAGCGCCACTTTCCCGCTCGATTCCGAAACAACCATATTAAATTTGTTATAAATTAAGATTGATAGCGATGCGTCCTTAGGGTCTCTCGCAATACACACATTTCTGTATTGGGGGCTCGTGTGTTGGGTTGAACAAGCCGTTGCCATATACCATATATTTCCACTTACCTCCTTTTTTCCGAAACTCTATCCGCACTGCAAATAGAAAGATTGAAAATGGTTATTAGCTGGGATCCTCTTTCTGCCCTAAGATATGAACAATAGTGTTGAAAATAATAACGTTTCAGTTAAGTTTATTGGGTATTTAATGGAATCGAAATGGGGTCCTGTGAATCCTATACATTTTTAATTATATATATCTTTTTCCCTTAAAGGAAAGGAGTGAGTCGGGACGAGAGATAGGTGACCAACTTGATAAAGGATTTCACACCTGATTAAATACGGAGGCTTTAGTTGCATTATAATAATAATAATAATTTTATGTCTTTCCCAATGAAAGTAAAAATTCGAGGTCAAACTTTTAACCATATTCCCCAAGCGAAAGCGGCCACATTTCTGTCACTTTGACCATGAAACTTATATTAAATTGGCTGGCTACACAGAGTCCTTTACATAAAAAAAACGTCGACAAAAAATCATATGAAAATAGTTGCATGCAAATATTTCAATATTTCCTTATTTTTATTTTGGAGGTTCAAATAATTTTGCATTTTATATAATAGAAATATTGCCAACAATTAAACGTTCCATATACCTAAAATATATTCAACAAACGACAAGAAAAAAGGCATAATATTACCGTCAACTTTTTTTAAAATCGGGTTTACATATAGGTCCCAAAAAAATGGTAATATTTTTTTGCACAATAGCACAAATAAATATTTAAACATGAGCTCAGTTGGTATTTTGGCATATCATTTGCCTGATAAATTTCACTTTCTTGGCAGAATCATAAGTCCTGGCATAAAGCCAGACAGGTAGGTCATCAATTGGAGTGCGAAAAGAATTTATTATTAAAAAGAGTTTACAAAGTAATTTTACAGATTTTTCAAAAGTAAGGTAGACCAATGAATAAGTAAAGAATCCAAAGAAACCTTGAGAGAAAAGGTTAAAAAATGCCTAGCAAGCAAAACCACAAATATTTTATTCATTGTTATGATGTTGGTTGAGAAGGGTTCAAAAGGTTAAAAGGATAGATGAGCTGGCCATATCTGAATGTTCATTAGCACATTTATGGCTATCAGTTTTCGGAGCACGTGCCAGGATAAAATAAAAGCTGCCAACACAAATAAGCCCATAAAATCGTTAGTGACTCGTGACTAAAACTATTAGGACCGTTTAGTGGAGTTAACATATTCATTTTGGCCAATAAAGCACAAATTACGAGAATGCATTTGCCGTTATTAATAGTTAAGCGGTGTTTTGGTAACAATGCTTAATTGATTTAATTAATTCCAATTATTGCTATGGAATTATGTGAACAACAAAATTAGCTTCCAAATTAAATGTGTTTTAAGTGGAATGAAATTTTTTTTTATATAAGCTGAGGATTGTTATTGATTTATAATTGATATTGGTCAACGTACAATTGTTATTAATTAATTAGAAAGTATTTCTTATTATTTCCCAATCACTTATTCGAATAATCAATAATTATATACCAAAATAAATGGATTGCAATTCCTTCTTTTTAGTAACAATTTTGAAGGTTTAAGCCATCTAACTGCTGACTTTGGTAGGAGAGGTATATTTTAAGCTGATTCTCAGCGAAGCGACTCCCGCTCACGTCAAAACCCGTTAACTGAGTGAAGCTTTTCGCTTGCCACAAGTTGCCGGTGGAGCGAACGAGTTCGATTCAAACATGCCACCAGCTTTGAGCCTCAGTATAGTGGGAGCCAAGATGATTTACATATTTTAAAAAGGAAAAATTAATAATAAATTGATAACGTTTTGAAAATATCATTGATTACATGTTAATAGGTGTATCTAACTTTTAGTTATCCAACTTAAGTAAGAAAGAAACAAAATAGCATAAGGATAAGGGGAAGCCTTTGATTTCATGTATGCAACTGCAACTTTGAGGCCAGTTCCCTCTAAGTTTATTTTCGCAGATCCCTAAATATTCCCAAGTGTACTCCTGCCAGCATTTACTATTTGTATTTACCATTGATTTGCTTTCGAGTAATGCCATTTCCTCCAATGAAGTGGCTGAAAGTGCCACAAGAGCGGGAGGAAAGTGTCAATATTTTGATTATGGTTTGAATGGAGATGGGCAGGTAAATATAACGTAACAGGTGCTCTAAGCAGAGGATAACGGTATGAAGGAAATTGGATAACGAAATTTAATCGTTTTGACTAAGGGGACTGGGAACTTTGATTACACGTTAATCCTGATGGCGTTTAAATTGCAATATGCCAGGTGTGACAAAAAGGTAAACTGAGAAGACTTTTTATAGGTTTTTAAAAGGTAATTATTTTAATCTTTAAAAGTGATGATGATGTGGTTTTAAGTAAATTAAAAGTATGGAATATATTCATTAAAATTAAACAGTAATAAGTGAAAAATAGCTACAATCAGTTGATTAGATTAATTGGCTTGAAGCACCTAAACTAATATTATTCATCCTCTTTGCAGACATCCTGTGATTTC
This sequence comes from Drosophila varians, assembly GCA_018150405.1. Taxonomy (NCBI): domain Eukaryota; kingdom Metazoa; phylum Arthropoda; class Insecta; order Diptera; family Drosophilidae; genus Drosophila; species Drosophila varians. Next base: position 7,245,246 of record JAECWK010000125.1, read on the forward strand.
GTCCCCACCAATGTATCTCATAGATACGCCTCGCAATTCCCACAATGCAAAGAATCCGACAGTGATGAGAAGAAATGGAAACCAGTTGAATAAGTGCGTGATTCTATCTTATTCAACTTTTTAACATTTGCCACTGAACGTGCCTGACGAGTGGGTGGCTGGGGTGTTGGGTGGCCGTGTGGGTGGACCGCAAGGCGACAGGGCGTTGGTTGGTGTCCTTGCCTCTGTTCCGGCAGACGGATGATATATCACAGGCGCTGCCAAGCGGCAGCTGTACGCCACTTCAAGCTCATCATCGCCTTTCTCATTAAGAGCAGGTGGGCCTTTTATTCATGCACTTGACTTTCAGAGCGCCTTGGGTAGCTCTTAATAAGGTCGACTGTGTTTTAATGTTTTTCCTACGTTAATATTTTAATGCGATTAAAAAGTCTGTTCCCATAGGCTATCCATTAGCTCAGAAAGAGTAATAGTCGAAAAGTATACAGCCTAAAATAACATTCCTAGTGTACTTGGTGGCCATCCAAAAAGGTGAAACATAAACGAATAAATGGCTCAGGCTAAGGAGGTTCTTAACCCTTTACAACCACGTGTCATCTCTTAGAAGTCATTTAACATCTCCCGACGACAGATAAAGGTGCGATGAGGGCACTTTAAAGGCTTTCATAAAACTTGACAAGTATATGGCTATAAAACTTTTTAAAGGCCACACATTAGCCATTTTCTCCAGGAGGAGGGCGAAGGATTCTGGAAGAAAGAAAGAAAATTGCAATTTCATAGCGAAAATGCCTCTTAAATTGAACTGCAACAAGCCTACTGCCAGGTACGCACATTAATTATGTTAATTGAACTGTGGCACTGTGGCGGAAAGTGGTGCCCTCAGGAGGTGGGGCAGCATATTGAGCCGTCCTCCGCAGAACCACAGACACATAACTCATAATGACATGAGAGCCTGATGAGGCACCACAATACCCCCTGCAGACAGGTAGGCGAGTCATCATTAAAACTTGTGGCAGGTTGCGGCTTGCAACGCGGCACGAACCTTGTAGCTGGTCAACTTTGAGGCAGTGAGAAAAAATCTATCCAATAGGTAAACCAAAGTTAAATCATCTGAACTTGGCTTTGGGGATCACAGAGTGACCTAAACATTTGCTGAAAGCAAAACTAAAAACCTAAACTAAAGCTAAAAATAAAAGCAAAGTCTCTGAAAGCATTGGTCCGACTATTAATAGAACAAGGCCAACTCATGGCCAAGGCCAACAGCAATCAGCGAAATCAATCAACGCAAAAAGCACAACAATAAAAAATGAAAAGCAAAAAATGCCCTGCAAAAAATTTGTCTGAAAGGATACCCACACCTTTTTTTCATTCTCTTGCCTTGTCAGTGGGCACACAATGCATAATTACTTGTAATGATTTTGCTCATTGTTGCGAATTCCAGATTTTTTTTCTAGTTAACTTTACTTTAAAATACATTTTAACTCGAAATTTGTCTGGAAACCTTCGTAGATTGTGAAATAATAAAAATTTATTTGCTCATAATGCCTCGTTTAATAAATTTTACAACATGGTCCTCGAGTATAAGCGCAGAAGTGGCACGTAGCAAGGATTTATCTGTTGCACGAGTTGCAAATAATGGCCCACACCATGATGCAATTCAATTACTGCCCGCATTGGGGCTTTATTTTCACACCTTCATAAATGATTTTCAATGGTAATTAAGCATTACTTTATCCATTTTCCGAGTAATACTTTAATTACGTTTTCAAGAAATTTCATATAAAGACAAAAGGTGGACAAGGAGGGTCCACAGAGTTTCCTGCTTTTACTTTCACCGGCTCTCACTTTCTCCCACTGCGTTTATAGCCGAAACGTGACCGTCAACTAAGCCATTTCACACGCAAATTTCCCCTCACCACTGTCCAATATGTCCCCAAAGTGGTTGTCCGGATAAAATGCGAAAAAGCATTAAATATTTACCAAATCAATAAAACGTTCTTCGCAGCGGCTCTCTGTTCTTTACCTTAATACTCAATTATTAGCACCATGGACTTGTGTTTAAAATACTAACAGAATTTTATAGATATTTTTTCTACTAGTTGCTTTCATGTTTTGAAATATTTTTCTCTATTTTCTATAGACTCATTGCCTGGTTGTTCTGTTCTTCTACATGCCACATGTTGCTTGCTGGAATTCTGCTGAAATGGTTTGCAAAATTTTCGTTATCTTTAAGAATTTAACAAAGTTAAACCAACTTTTAACCCGAAGCAGGCAATAAACTCATAGCTTGGGCCTAGAGCAACTGCAAGAAGTCTTAGTTTAAGTTCAATTTAACACTTTCAAAGCTAGTTTCCCTCAATAGACTCTCAGCTAAATTGTTTACTACTTTGTAAGCTATATTTTGGCTTATAGTCTCAAGATTAAAATACATTTTTTTTCCCAGGCAGCTGGCAAGTGCAATATATTTCTGACAAGCTGTGCAGTACACTGGCTTACATTCCCCGAACAAACTAGTTCTCCCCTCCTGGGGACTCCTTGCTGTTCTGATGGCCACGTAGTCCTGGCATTACATTGATTGACTTTTGATGTCCACACACTAAGAGAGACTGGGCTATCAACATCCTTGCTGGTGCGAACTCATCCTGCCACTTGTCAGTAGTCTCACGTAAATATTTTCCCCCGGGTGACACTATTGTTATTTTACTCTAATATTCATTAAAATATTCATTATTAATTAGGTGAAGGGTTCTTCATTTTATGGAGTATACCATATTAGCTTTTAAGGTATTTCTGAAATATAAAGTATATATTTGAAATGTGTCTAATAGACCAAAGCCAATGAAAAATCAATTAGTTCCGTAAATAATAGGAAATATACATTCGAATTAAAACTAGTATACATTTTTACTTATAACATGGCTGCCTTAGGAATAGGACCTTTTTTTATGGCTTATCTTGTATGTCTGATCTGCACTTTAGTCTATGGGGACAAAACCCCTTCAAAGAAGTCGCCAGGAGACAGACCCAAACACCTTCGACCACACAATCTTCACAGGGCGCCCTATGAAGGCTACGATTGGTACAAGAAGTAAGTGTTTCCCTTTTTTTCAAAAATACCATTTAATTTAATGTTTATTTGTCAGCTATGAACTTAATCTTGTACCTGTAAAAAAAGGAAAAATTAAGAAAAAGGATATAAAGGATAAAAATGATATAAAGGATAAAACGGATAAAAAGGATAAAAAGGATATAAAGAATATAAAGGATAAAAAGGACAAAAATGATATAAAGGATAAAAATGATATAAAGGATAAAAATGATAAAAATGATATAAAGGATATAAAGGATAAAAAGGATAAAAATGATATAAAGGATAAAAATGATATAAAGGATAAAAAGGACAATAGCTAGTCATTGAAGAAAATGTTTGTCTTTAACAATATTATGTTTTGCGTTAAGTATGCATCATTTATATGACTTTATTAAATTATCTATACATGCTAGATAGGTTCCGATTGGCTCATGCATTATTCAAAGCACTTTGGGTTAATTTTCCAGGACACAAATTGAGTCAGGAGCCCACCTGCCGTCGCTTTGTTCTCAGCAAAACGATAATTTCATTTGCAGGGCTTAATTGCTTCGTAAGAGCTTAGTGACTTCCATTTTTCAGTAGTCTCCCGAGTCCTTGTGCTGCTGGACCCACCCATTTGACCCACATCCTAGCTCCCTTTTCTTGTCTTGTCTTTCTCCTTTCCAGAGCTTTATCCTGACCGCAATCGAAACAAGATTTCCTTGGCAAGTGACACTTGAGCGGCAAGCATTCTTTAATTTTGTATAGTCAAAAGGATTAAGGGCCGGGGATGGGGAGAGCGATTGAGCCTGTCCGGCACGTAATGCCGTATACTGGCAGCAGGTGAACAGCGACGCCACCAGTGGCATGCCAAGCACGTATCCTGCGGCGCGGCAAGGATAAGGTTTCCCTTGCTCGTCCTGTTATTGTTACGCTTGCTGAATGTTTCTCCTTGCCGCTCCGCTCAACAATCTGCTCCTGATGGTCAATGAATTTTATCAGGGACTGCAGTGGACAAGCTAAGCAATTGAGCCTTTTGTGTAAAGGATACATTGATCAGTCTGTTTTGTTTAATAATCAGACCCTTTATTGGTTTATTCATTCCCATTCGTAATTAAACAATTCCCATCTTGAATTTTCGTTTATAAAAATGCTTTAAACTTCCGAGAACACCCGGCGGCTCTTAATTTATATTCCGTTTAGCTTTCGGGAACTTAACACCTTTCAAGCATATTAATTTAACGATAAACCAAATACCAACACCGTAAATTTTCAATATCAATCATACGCAACGTTGACCCCAAATTTAATAAAAAATAAGTAAAGGCCGAAACTTAGTGTTGCCATCGGGCGTTTCTTTTAGATTTTTCATAAAGCTTTCGATTTCTTGTAATTTAAACACCATTTCTGCTCCTTCATGAGTTCAGGATTTGCATAAATTTAATATGAACGAATTAAATTGTGTCAAGCCGGAAGGCAACACTCACAGAGGCATTGACACAAATGTGTAATAAAATGTTTGGCGAAAAACTGAAATTAATGTTGTGGGACTTTGTATAAAGCTGATGTTGAATCGCCGTTTTTGCCAGCGGAAAATGTATCTCCAAGCCTTTAATGTGAAACAGGAACCTGGATACAGAATTCTAGCAGGACTACGAAATAAATCCTAAACAGAAATAAAACGGATACAGTCTTGTGTAATTGTTTCTTTCATTTTATTTTATATTTTACCACAATTAATGTTGAACTTCAGTTCAGTTTTGGTTTTATCATCATCTCCGCAAAGGCTAGAGATGCGGAAAAGTTCTTTCTCCAGAACCACATGATTCCCCTTCCTTTGTCAGGAAAACCAACGTAAGGTCCATTTAGGGCACTGCAAGGTTTTAAGAATATTTAAAATCAATTAAATTTAAAAAAATATAAAGAATACTGACCTACGCCAACACAAATTGAACCACCATCCACCATTAATTATGGCACAGTGTCCCTCGAAGTTGTCATTGTCCCGATCGATTGTGGAAAACTTCATGTTTTTGTTGAGTTTTAAATTGTCACCAGCTGTCCCGGAGTACTCGCCAATAGATTTGAGCTCGTAGGCCTCTTCCTCGCTGCCAATTTGGAAGTGACTGTAATGAGCGTACGCGGAATTCACTCCGGGATCTCCGATCCTAACACAAAGTTCATACTGTGTCTTGTTGGTCAGCAAATGGAGAGTCTCTAGTCCTATGAAGAACTCCCCTTGGACAATGCCGAAGCCCTCCTTGTACTCTTTCCAGGTGCGATTGAAGTCAACGCTGCCGTCGAATCTCCTTTGAATTACCATCCATCCAGAGGTCGAGGCGCAGGGCCCCTCGAAGGGCTTCAATTTCTTTAGCTTGGACTGGTATGCTTCACTCCGAGTATTTGACGCATCATTTGGAAAATTCATCTCCTTTTTGCACTTTGAGAGCTCATCAGATAGTTGGGTAATGTTATTCTTTAACCTTTCGCTTTCTCTTTCCTTTCTATCAATATCAGTGTTCGCAAGTGTTAAATTTCTATCGTAGAATACCTTAGAATAGAAAAGATATTGAGCCACACTTTCCCAGTAAGGAGGACAAAAGTCCTTGCAGGTTTCTTTCATTGGATTCTCCTCCCGACTAGTTTCTGTGTCTGGGTCAGTACCAGAAACGATCGATATTTTGTGGGACACTGCCCCACACAGAAATATTACGTAAAAACTCGACTTCATTCTCAAGAACGTGTGATCTCCTACGCGGTCGACTCTAAAATGTTCAAGCCCTAGAATAATATGGGTTTTAATAAGTTTTTCGTTATCTCTTAAGCACAACAATTCAAGATCATTATATTGTTATCAGAGACTCAACTAAAAGCTCAATTAAATCAAAAAACCCCATTATGGACATTTTCTTGATCGACTAATCCCTGATACTGTTTCCACCCTTTCAAATAAATCCATTTGTAGTTTGTATTTCTTTTAATTTTTAATTTTTTAATTTTTTCTTATATTCAAGTAAATAATAAATATGTATCTATTTCGATTTTATCATCATCTCAACAAAGGTGACGGATAACGAATAGTTTCCTTTCCAGAGCCACCTTATTCCCACTGCGCACCCGCATTCTCCATCTTCATCGTAGGGTCCATTAAGGGCACTGCAAAATTAAAATTTTTTTAATTACGAATATATAATATCTGTCTTCCAAACAATCTTTAAGCTATCCTTACCTCATGGTCATGTGATCATTGTACCACCATCCACCATTCCAAATTGCGCAATTCAGATCGTCATTGTCATTGTCCCGATCAAATGTAGAAAATTTCATGTTTTTGCTTTTCTTTAGGTAGTCACCAGCTTTTCCAGAATATCCCTCAATAGACTTTAGCACGTAGGACTCCTCCTCGTTGCCGATTTGAAAATGATCGTAGTGGGCGTGGGCGGAATCTCCTCCGACATCCGCAATCCTGATGCAAAGCTCGTGTGGCGTCGCCGAGGTCATCATTTGGAGTCTATCCAGGCCAATGAAAAACTCTCCCTCGATATTCCCGAATCCCGCCTTGTACTCGTTCCAGGTCCGGTTGAAGTCGACACTGCCATCGAACCTCCTTTGAACTACTATCCACCCAGGACCCGAGGGCGAAGCGCAGGGTCCCTCGAAAGGCTTCATTCCCCGTTGTTTTCCTTTATATATTTCTTTTGGATCATAGGATGTATCATCGAATACATTTTTCTTTGCCTCACAGTGGGCAAGCTGATGGGTGAGCCATCGCTTTTCATACTTTAAACCTTTCACTTCCCTAATTTTTCTCTCCCTAACTAATTGCTTGTATTCCATCTCTCTTTTATAATTTCTATCATGAGAGTCAAAAAATATCTGCAGAAATCTGTTTTTGGAATAGCAATATTCTTCGCAATTTTCGTATTCATTTAAGTCCTGAGTATCTTCGCCTGAATCTGCACTTATGGGAGGTATTCTCTGATTCACTAAAGTACATAGAATTAATACGAAAACACTTGATTTCATTTTGGAACTTCCTATCTGTTTCACCATCGACTTTAAACTGATCTAAACCGACAATAATTTGGCATTCCCTCGAATGTTTATTATCGCTAAAGCTCTATTTAAACACAAACAATTTTGTGTCTGTTTACAATTCGGTTATAATATTCTGAGAAAAGAATCAGCTTAACAATTTTTGATTAGGCTCTATGACCTATAGTCCCTAAAGCAAAAAAAACTTGATGCGGTAATTACCAAAGTCAACAAAACTAAAGCGTATATGTGAACAACAAACACAAGAAAACTTTTATTATTGTTATAATTGGGACTCCTCTTTCTGCTTTCTTTTAGTTCATTGTCAAACTCCCACTTTGGATGGTTGTCACAATATTTCCGCTTATTAAATCGCCAGCTAAATAAATCACAAAACGAGAGAAAAATAAACAAACTTTCAACACTTTCTTGAACACGCAAACTACTTCATTAAAACACGCCAGTCACATAAAAAGCGAAAATAAAACTTTTATATGTTTTGCAACCATGTGCTCTCAATTGAAATCGAATGTTGTACATTATTGTTTAGTAAATTATTGCAGTTGGCCAATAAGCTGCTTTCGATTGGCCAATACGCTGTCAAGTTTGAAAATAGCCATTTGTGTTGGGCTTATTTAAAGTTTGCTAATAATTTTATTTCATTTTTATATGCAATGCATTTTACGTAATTTCTCTTTTTAATGCCAGTGGAGACTCGCCCCTCAAATCATTATTATTATTATTTTTTACTTCACTTTTTTGGCATTTTCCCTAAAAAGTTAAAGTGGTCCACCTGCTGTCAAGTTTGCTCTGATTTTTTGTATTTTTTTCTGGAATGGACCCTTGCCAAAAGTTAACAGCTTGCCTGGGCGTCCGGAAAAAGTTTTATTTTCGGTTGACACTTTCAAAAGTCTAATTAGATGTCAAAGCAGAAATTTTTGAATCACACTTCCTTCGAAAACTCAAAGATTTCCAAGCTAATAAACGACCCAAGTCAGGATACCTTATTTGGACTCATTAGTCAAATAACTAATTAGCATAAATTAAATTAGATGTGTTAAGTATTTGATTATTATTGTTGTGAGCCTTATTTGGTTTTAGAGTTGATAGTTTTTGTATACGAGTACGATGACCTCAGACCGAATACGTCAAAGGCTCCACTAAAGTCGTAAAAACAAGAACCTGGCGCTACCCATTTGGCTTGATGGCCTTCGCAGACAATAACTTTTGGCAGCCACTGTGGCGACACATTATATCCGATGTCTCAGTAAATTTGTCATCAATTTGTCTACTAAAAAGTATTGAGCCTCATTTAATTTTATGTTAAAGAAAACCCTGCAAACCAAATTCCTTCGATAATATGGATAATGCTTCTGGGCAAAAGTAGAACCTGAGAAAATGACACTGGCCAGTGGCGGACATTTTCCCCGTGACATGCCGAAAATGCCGGCAACGACGATTGAATTGCTGACGTATTGACTGAGTAACCACCTGACTGATGGACTTACTGACTAAGTGACGGAGTGACTGCCTGGCTGACTGAGAAACTGGGTAGCAGGCCGTGTGAATAATTGGCCAACTGCAGCTGAGGCCGCCAGCTCTCTTATGCAAATCAACACGACCATGGCCATGGGTCTGGGTCCACACAATTTCGCCGGCAATTTTCCAGCAATTTTCGCACATTCGCCAGCAGCTGCTTTCACATTTGCCATGACACAATCCCTTCCCAGGGGCGGGCTGCCAAGGACCACCCACGAAACATTACGTCAATCTGGGCGTGGCGTCTAATTAAGTAAGCGTGCTTTGACTCTATTTTCTAAACTCATTTAAATGGAAACAATCCAATACGTAAGTGCGGTTTTCCCGTTTTGTTACTCTAAGTATAACATTTTAAGAAAAACTTTTATTTTTTGTTTAGTAGTTTTCTAACAAGATTTAATATTTAAAATCGAGGTAAGTGCCACCTTTTTGCGAATAATTTGTATAATTTTTATCCGACTGGAAAAAAGAATATCATTTATTAATCTGGGTATCAATCTGCGTCGAACTGCATCAAAAAATTTTGAAAGCAAAACAAAAAATATTTTTTCGATTTTTGAAAATTTTTATGATGGTACCATCAGTAAAATTTGCGAAAATGGCTTTCCCCAAAAATGCCAATTTTCAGACAGTCCTTTGCAGATATTTCATCTATTTCTCATCGGATTGGGGAAAGGAATAGCAATAACGAATCAGGAATTCATTCCGCGTCGATCTTCATCAAAAGTTAGAAAAATTAGAACAAAAAAAATTTTATCGATTTTTTTGCATTTTTAAGGATGGTACCCCTTACCTAAATTGCAAAAAATTGAAAAAATATTTTTTTTTCCACTTTTAAAAACTTTTGATGCAGATCGACGGGGACTGAAACCCTGATTCATAAATGCTATTCCCTTTATAAATCGGATCAAAATTGCACAAAAGACATGCAAAAATGTGACTGAAAACTCGCAAGTTTGGCCCAAAGACACTTACTATAATTTTAGGTTAATACTTTATGATTTTTAAATGCATTCCTTTTCAGGCAGACTTCCAGAATTTCCAGGAACTCTAGGTTTTTAAACTATTGAGACTTCAATGCAAATAATGTGCTACCAGGAACTGCATTACATGAATGGCAGTGCAAAAATAGAAGCAATTCGGCAAAACAATGTTGCAAACACGAATTCATAGGAAAATATGCAACAGCATGCAGGGAACAATGCTTTGCAAGGTTCCGCTAGAATGCCCATGGCCCTCGGGGCATTCGCTGCGAGGAGAAAGGTTCTTGTAGTCGGACATTTGTTTGGCTGTTGCCAAACATTCGAATAATGGCAAACAGCAAACATCGAGAATGCCAACTTTTGGCCAAATGAACAGCAAGTGCCACGACACTCAACTTGGCCAAGAAGAGCCTGTTGACAAGCTCATAGTTTGGCATGCAATTCAAAAGGTTACCTAAACGGATGGCGATTCCAGTACATTTGGGATTTTAACAAGATTTGTTTAATGGACTTGTTAAATATGTATTCAAGCTCTGTCAACTCTCACTTAAGTTGGACTCATGTTTTGTTAATGCCGTTTGCTCAATGCATTATTTATATTTGCAACCAAAAGCTTTGTGATTTACGAAAGTGAATTGTGCGGCATGTTGAATTGATATTTCTAAATAAACAATTTATAGAATAAATTGTTGTATTTATTTATTTGTTCTATATAGTTAATACATCCAATTTATTGAGAGCCACTGACTTGAAATATTTAAGAACATGTAAAAAAGTCTTTAGCAAACCAAATATAAGATCGTTTAAGTAAACTTATTAATAATTATTTACTTATAAAATTACCTTATAATAGTATTAAAATTAACTTAAAATAATTTGTATAATTTGAATCCTACACTGCGGTTAAGTACCTTCTTAGCCAGAATAGCAACAGGAAAAGAAAGAGCCTCCTGTTGCCGGAGGTTAAAAAGCTCAGAGTTGGCTGAAAGCTTTCAGAACGTGCCACAACAGTTTGATTCGAACATGTTGCCGTGGCTGTCGAGTGGGTGGCAAGCTGTTGCTGCCGTTGCATGTGCCTCATATTAATTGCAACGTTTACCGACTCAGCCCGCCGCTGCCTCCCACACACGCCATGCGAATAAATCCAATGGCACCACGTTGTGGCCACAATTTTCTTATACACATATATATATATTTTTTTCTTACCTATTTCATGCCGCCTACCCAGAAAATCTGGCTGAATTCAGGCAGCAAATAAAACGGGGCAAACCGTCCAGTTAGACAAGCACTAGTCACCTTGTTAGACTCCGAAACTTTCTGAGGTGGGCGGGCCCGAGGGGGTCCTTCTTGCACCTCTCACCTGCATTTGCATTTTATTTGCATTTCAGATGGAGCATGATTAAGCAATAAATTCACACCAACCCAAGCCAAGACCCAAGACAAACAAACAGAACTTCGGCAAGCACTTCATGCAACTGCAACTTTTTGCGTTAAATCCCCGGGAGTGTTGTTAACGGTATTACTTATTCAACAATCAGTTTATTTAACAACCTTTTCTATTTATATATGCCATTGATTTGCATTTGAATAATGTTGTTTCCCTCATTGAAGAGCGGAAGTCGCCAGCGCAGGGGGAGAAAGGTGTAAATATTATGAAAAAGAAGAGCCGATACACAATATTGTTGGTTGGTCTCTTGGGCACAACAGGTGCCCTCGGGCAGACGACATTGATAGGCGGAAATTCAATAAAGCAACGTAATTTACTGCACAACGGGGAGAGATAGAGATGCAATTTCTGCCAGGCAACCAGAATTGAATAAGAGTGGAAAGTAAGGGCTCCATGTGGGTGCCACAAAATCCAATAATGGATCAACTTCAAGTTGAGAGACTAGTCTTTACTCAAAAGTACAAGAGTGCATATATTTTCAAAATAAAAAGGCAAATAAGTAAGATTTTCTAAGAAGACGAATAGCCTAGCTTACTAAATTATTCAAATCAAAGTATATCCATTTATCCTTTCCAAAAACACACTTTTAAATCTATGCCCATTGTTGGAATTTGATTTTTATCCCTCATAAACATTTAACTAAACATTATTTAATGCCACAAAATAAAGGGACGCTGGAAGTGTCCTTGTGCCGGGCGGATAATATTTCACAAGTGCAGACGTGCAGGATGTGCATCCCACCTCTACCCCTTAACATTTTATTTCTCATTACGGGTTACATGTCGAGGCAAAGTGGGCAACCTTTTATTCATTCACTTGACTTTTCGCCTTTGTAAATGCATACCAGGGCATCCATCGTCCTAAAGGACCCCATGCACCTGTCCACTCATTGTCAATGGCTTATTTGGATAACTGCAAGGATATTTTTCTATTTTTGCATGGGTTAGAAACAAAATTTAGAGTCCCCAAAAGGATTTAAAAGTCTTTTCGATGCAAAAAAAGAAACAACTTGAATGATACAAACCCCCTTTGGTAAGTTGATAAGATTGTATTTATTTAATAAGATAAAAAAACTAATAAAATGAAGACTCCTTTCAACTGTTAGCTTTCCAACTGCTGATAGCTGGCTTTTTAGAAAATATCTACCGTCCAATAGGACAGGCTTTTAATGGCTTTTAGGCCAGCTTAACAAACATCGAAGACTACAACCGAATGAGCCCCAACAAAAAGCTTTGAAAATGGCTTGTAGAAATAGTTTAAGCCAAGTTAAGTTAAAGCTCCAAGTAAAAAGTTGAGCTAACTTCATAATTATTAAAGAAATTAAAAAATATGTGATTTATTTTGCAGGTAGCTTATAGTTTTTGCCTTTTTAAAATTTAAATTGAAAGCTTGAGCCCATAAACAATAAATATTTTGTGAATTAATTTCTTATGAATTATTTAATTTAATTAATTTTTAGTTAATAGAAATACTGGAAATATTAAAACGCCTTTTGACTTTACACTATAAAGCTAAGAATAATGTTTTGTAGATGATGTATTATTTAAAAAGAATTCACAAACAAAGGCATTTTTCAAACGACAGTAAAATTGGTTTATAGTGCAACATCTCTTTAACAACTATTTAAGCTGCTAATTATATATAATTGTATATATATTGGTTAAGTGCTTAATGTTATATGTTAAATGTGCAAAATGAATATTACAAAAGCCTTTAATTAAGAATTTTACGACTATGTTTGCTTTGGGAAAGAGGTACTTCATATTACTCATACGCACTGTTGTCCTAGATTTGATTCATTACTTCCATAATGCTTTTCAACATTGATTAGTAAAATTTTTATATAATAAAATGCTTATTTAAATTATTAAAATATTTCTAGTCAGAAAACAACTTGATGCGACTAAACTTGATTTAATTTTAAATCAAAAATATTATGCCAATATGGGGACTAGATTACACAGTTCCCTCATTCACTGATTATAATTTAAATTAAACATTGAGTCCTATTGGTTTTCATTTTAAGCGATATCATTAGTCATTAGGAGGAACTGACTGTCAAAAATGAAAAGCAAATACAGCTGCAAAAATGTAATTTAAGCCAAGAACGGGGGGAGTTACATATCTAGTAATAAAACGTAGGAATTGGTTGACTATTCCACTATTTTGGCAATCGGATTTTTGAATTTAGCAGCCCCCGCAGGTCCAGTTGGAGCTGGAGGTGCCACAGCGTAGGCGCCGCCTACCAATATGTGTGCGTAGGTGACCGGTGGGGCAACATCACAGCTCGCATCCCAGCAACTTGCCCCATCTGATTTCAGCGAATGGCAGACGGGTAACATAGCTTTAAATCACTGCGACCCCGCTCCGCTGACGTCATTGCAACAACAACAGGATGCAACAAAAAATGCGTGGGCGGCAGGAACTTGCCCCATAGCTGGGACACAAACCGCTTGGAGGCCGGCTACTGGGGCCAAGCTTTCGGTTGAAGAAGCAACAGGAGCAACCAGTTGAAGTTGAAACGATGTGCCGACTCCATCGACTTCGGGCCAGGTCGTTTGGGTTTCGGTTTTGGCGGGTTGGTATAAAACAAGTCTTTGGCCTCGTGGCCCTTGCATTCGTTCGTCGCGCTTCGAAAGTAGAATATCCAGCAACTGACAGCCAAAATTCTGAAACCGTATTGCCAATGTAACGGCTCAACAATTTTCAAAAATCAACTAAAAAGGAAATCTGTTTTAAACTCGTTTTCGTGTGACTTTCTCACAGCTGCACATTTAAATTCCAGTTAATTGAGTGGAGAAAAAGTGTAGCCTACAATTGTGCGCTATCATTGATTTCCATTTGAACGAAATTTCCAATTTAATTGAAAAACTTTTTAACAGTCTTTGTACTTGAAATTGCGCGAGAAGGTTGATTTAAGTGAAAGAAAAACTAGAATTGCATCAGTGGTTGCGATTGAAACATTTAATTATCAAAAATTGTTGTGAACCAATTTTAGAAGATTCTTACAGGTGAGTTACATGATTTTATTTTCAAAAACAACACAAAAGATTTCAAGGCGGGCGAGTTTAAAGGAAACAACAAGGAAATAACAAAGGCAATTAAAATGCATTCAAAGTATTTTCACTTTTTCCAAAAAAAGGGAGGCATAACGCCTACTTTAAGGTCCTAATGCCCATATCAAAAAAACATCAGCTACTTTGGCAAACAAAACTCATAAAATATCAATAATTGTCAATCACATCTTCCGCGGGGTTTTTCTAATCTAGCCAAAAAAAAAATTATTTCGACCCTTTAACGAACGCAAAGGACTAGAAAGGACAAAAGACTTTTTGGCTATTTAGGCAAAACACCAATAACCAATATTTGTTTTCTTAGACATCGTAGACAGTAGACGTTCCAGAAGGCATCATAAATGTTTTTTATAATGTTGTATGTAGATCAGGGAATAACTTTAAATTATTAGCAAGTGATTTTTAGAAATCATAAAAGACATTTTTTTCTACACTTACATTTTCAAGTATCTATGATATACAATCGCCAAGTAAGACAAAAACAGAATTAACCAACAAAAAAGACCACACGTGGAACCAAAAATAAAGATCTCCGTCACTTGATAAAAAGGAATTATAGAACACGTGGGGGTGTCTCTGTGTGTGGGAAATTGGGTGTTAACTTTAATGACACATGGATAATAAAAACCCGGAAACATAAGTGGAACAAGCAGATGAAATCACGGGGCAGGAGCCAAGTAATTTTAACAACATTTCGTTTAGCAGATTGGGCACGCTTCGTGCAGATGAAAATCAAATCAAATTTGTTTAAGGTTAAGAAAATACATTTTTGGCTGCTAATCAGAATAAAATAACTATTAAAAGGAATAGTAATAAAAACATTTATTTTGTTTGCGTATTTTTAATACACCAAATATTTTTAGATGCACTTTATATTTAAGCTTAGATGAAGACAAAATATTATATATTCAAGAGTTTAACCGAGGCATTTTTGAAAAGTTCCTTCCTTATTTATAATGCAAAGCCGGTCTCAGTGTGTTTTCGTGTTCCTGTGGAAAAAGTTCCGGCCATTCTTTCGGTTTGTATTGTTCCGTATTTGGGTTTAAATATTTTATTTTTTCGTTGGATATTTTAGAATCTGCACTCTGCAGTGGTGACGTCAAGAAGGGCTTGACAACTCTTTCCATTCTGGAAGGTAAAAGTTATAAGGACATTTATCATTTACTTCCGCCTATCACACACATCCGTTGCCAACATCCACCTTTGCCTCGTCGATTTGCATAAATAATTCCGGCAGGTGAGCCACGAAACCCAAGCCAAACAGACCACAATGGAGCATCGGAAATTGCATTAATTAAACCAATGTGTTGAAATATTAGAATTAATTTTGACACATTTGCCACGCTGGGCATAATACATTATGTAGCCAGCTGAAAACTTAATTGTGTCAATCAAGCCTCAAGAGCAGCTCAACAATTTAAAGCCCCATAAAACCTACGTGTTGTCCTGTCAGAAAGTTTAAATCGAAACGAGTCTAATTTATTCAAATTCGATTGCCGGGACATACGTATGTGTATAAGCAATATCGATTTCAGTTGGTAACTTCACAATCAAATCGGGGCTCGGACTGTGGCTGTGGCTGCAAACTGATTTACAAATGCCAGACAGAAGTGTCGAGCGGGACAGAAGCCGTCGGCAAATGTTTTTCCTTGGCTTCCGGCGAAAGTCAATGCCACAATTTGGGGCACGCACACCCACATGCCAACGCAAACAAGCCGCAGCGACAACAACACCAGATATAACAACAAATAAACAAACGAAAACAATCAAATGAAGAAAAAAAAGAAGACATTTCAAATGTTTAGTGGTGGCCGTGAGGGAGGTCGTTGGCAGGCACCTGCCGGTCAAATAATTTATCCTGTCTGTCCTGCAACCTAATTAGCTGCCCCGTGCAATTTTCCGCAACATTAAGCTGACAGAAAAGGGCCTAAGGACACAAAACCCAAGCCGAAGATAATGAAATTAATTCCAGAAAGCAGAATAGTAGCACCTTCGTTACAAAGATTATATAATTAAGCCGCAAAGGGCCCCGGATAGAGTTGTTTCATTTAATTGTTAAGCCTGTTAAGACACCAAATCCAGACATTGTTTCCCAGTAAACCGAATTTGATAAAATATGCAGAGATGACAGGTTGGCAATCACAATCAACAGGTGCCAGCCGCTCACCTTTGAACTATTCCCCGCCTCAAGCCGGTGACGCCTGGCACTCCTGGAAAGGTGTCATAAATTGCAAGTCCTTTATTACATATATTCAACTGGCTTCTGGCTGTCAGGACTCCCAGCCGACTGAGAAAAGGGTAAACGAACGGCAGGCCCTAGAAAGGAGCAGACTTGGGGAGTGAATTATTCAGACGGATAGTGTGCAAACATGTGTAATGGATGGCCTAGACAGGCTAGAACTGAATTCCGAGGCTTATTCTATTGAAAATGGTAGAAAACAATTCTTTTTTTTTTGATCTGCTGACGATGCAAAGCTCATATTTTTCTATGGTCTCTTTTCCTGGTCTCTGTTTAATGTGAATTTTTTGCACTTAAGATGCTTATGGGGTTTATTTTCGCAAAGTATAGTTTCCAAATGATAACCGAATTCCAAAAGGATTAAATTGAAAGAAGATCCTGCAGCTCTAATGGTAAGCTTCTAGTTCCAAACGTTCTTTAAAACCAACTTGTTTATGCCAGTAGAGATACTGCCAACTATTTATTAACTGCACAATAGCCAACAAATTGGCTTAGACCAAGTCGAGGGAACCCCAAGCCTGAAATTAACCACTTTGCGAGGAGGCCAAGTAATTTGATTCCCCCTGTTGCCTTTCCCGCCCCGAATGCTTTCATTTCCGCCAGATACCATACAATTTCTTTGTGGGCTCTCTCCGGTTTTCTGTGCCATTTGAATGTGATAAGCAAACATAGTTCGGAATTGGCCAGAGTTTGTGGGGCCCTGATTTGGGGAAGATAACTCGAATCTGTCATCGGTGTACATGTCAACGATGCTGCCTTGAACTTCCTTCAGAGTTCAGCGAGAGTAATTGCATAGTCAGACTACTTTGGCCACTAAGACCGCCCATAATTGTTATAATTGCTTAGTTGGTAAACTATTTTAATTGCTGGTACGTGGCAGACCACTGGCTCCCGTCACGCATCCTTGTCATCCTGCCCATTAAATCAGTTTGACGAGCTGCCAATGAGCCGGGTCCAGTGTCCTTGCTGCGCTCGGCCATTTAAAAACAACGCCCTGCACTAATGAGCTTTCGCCAACGTGGCGTATACGCAATGTGCAGTCTGCCGGGGACGACATCAAAACCAAACAACGCGTTCGGGCAATGTGTTTCTATTTGCCACTTTATTGCCACCAACTAACACTGATTTATTGGCAGCAGCCTCTCTACTTGGCCCAAACGTGGTTCTTGTGGACATTGAATAAATTCAGGGCCTACTTTGGGTTTAAAATAATAATTTGAGAGCTTAAAAACCAAAGACTTTGAAAAGGCTTTGAAATAATGTCGTATTTGTTTTGAGGATTTTGGGATTTCAGTTTTTGGAAAGAGTTATTTTCCATTTCGTGGGCCTAAGCCTAGTCCTTATTTCCAGGAAGTCCTTTCTGGTAGCAGCTAATAGTAGTCTCAAGTTTCGCTCGCTAATGAGCCAACTAGGATTCATAATTATTTAAAGCCTTTGCCAAGGCAAGGACCTGACACTTTAAGTGTTAAGTGTGCGAGGCATTTAAATTCTTGAGCTTTGTTAGCAAGTAAGTGTTGAGTAATTACAACACGTTTACAAATGTGGCCCAAGGGCAAGGCAGGTCGGTTCTTAAAGGCTTGCCCGCGGAAAAAGTAATTGGCAGCAGAAACACGAAAAACTCGTTCCAGGAACTTTGCCGCCAAAAACGCCAAAAACGAAAACCGAAAAAAATGTAAAGTGTCAACAAGTTGTGTGGCCAAAGGATTGAGGCACTCAAATATAATTTCATTAGCTAATTAATTGCCAAGCTCATTACGTTTCGAATGAGGAATTACCAAAGGGCAAAAGTATTTATAAACTGCGAACTCGAATAAGCGAAAGGGACCCTCATAAATTGTTTTAGACAATTAGGCTGGCGAGAGAATTAGCTGCGACAACCAAACGGATTGGCAAATTAATCTCCAAGCTTTTCGTTTTATTCGTTTCAATTATTCAAATTGAAATCAGCGAGTTGACATTCGAGGAAGCATAAAAAATGAATCCAATTAAGCGGGAAAAGTGGCGCAGAAATCATATTCCCAGCATCTGGGCCAAGCTCTAGTTCGTCATAAATTTCCAATTAAGCTTTTGTGATTTTAGGCAAGGCCAAACAAAGGAGCTAGGATAACCGAAATAGACCAGGAAAATCCATACAAACAACATAAAATACCGCAAAAATATTATTTAAAAAATAACAAGACTGCAACGTTTATCAACTCAATAAGTCGATGATAACCACAGTCCTTGTTCGGTTTAGGCCACCAAAACCACTGGCATTCGAAATGAACTTGGGTCTCTTTGAGGCACCATTGACAAATCCCAGCTAACGAGTTTGCCAAAAAGTTTCATTTGGTCACAAGTCTGGTTACTACTTGCCAAACCCAAAGCAAAAATCAATTTGGCTTTGGCGAAGCAAATGCGAAGAAAAATGTATCACACATTGCTCCATCGCAACTTAATTATGTGGCTCCATGTGCAATATAGCACTTGGTCGGAAAATGGCGCTGGAATTGGCCAGCGTTATGCAAGGGATTTCCGAGAAGATGAATCAAAGGTCGACCCATGTGGCAGGGGCAGTTACTGCTAACTTGCAACACCTTCGGGATTACATCACCAGACGGAAGGACATGGCCGTAAATCAATCAGGCACACCGGAATTTTTCAATATGGAACCCAACCATGTCCTGTTCCAGTTCGCCGTTGAATGCTAGTTTTCCGGGTCAATGCAATGCAATGCAAAAAAAAAAAAAAACAAAGTGAATAAAATAAAGCAAAGAACTGTCCATATCCATATGGATTGCTTGTGGTGGCGTGGATGAGTGACCCCAAAGTGGGTGCATCTCCATCACAGTCCATCAAGCGGCGAAAAAATATTGAAAATGTATTAAATAAACACCAATCAAATTTGCAACATTGTTGCTCTGACGTATTGCATCGGGATTTCTATTTTTCTAGCCTTATGTATTTTTTAGGTTTCAACCAATTCGAATGGAAACGTGTAAATTCTATTAGACTTTGTAATATTCAAACAGTGCGATATGTAAATAAATATGATTGTGAATTGTAAATTGGATTAAGAATACAAAGCTGATTGATTCGCTTTAAATTGGTAACTAAAAGCCAACAAAAAAAGGGGCAAGTTCGATGGCCAATCACTGACATCACGTGCCTTCCAATTGCCAACAAAATTAAGTCGCAGCTCGGCAGTAAAATAAAAGCAACCGAGTTGGGTAAATACATAGCTTCCTATCTAATCCGAAATGAGTTATCGCGAATGACCCGATAAAGTGGCGATTATTACGTGTTTTATGCGCCACTCACCGCCCTTCTACTAGGGAGTAATTTATATTTAGATATGAACATTTCTCATATTAAAATGTCCTGACTTACTCATTTCGGGCGATATCGCAACAATGACGTACATAAGTATATATTTCGCAAAACAAGTGCAAACTTGGCCGTATAAGCCAAACCAATTAACTCTTAATTATTTCCAAATATTCACTGGCTGCATATTAACAAAGTTGATCCTTGATGGGGATGCACTCGCAGCCCTGCAGCCAGAAACTGTTTCAATTATATTCTCATTATCCTTGGCTTGAATTTTCCATGAAAATCAACCGAAAATTTCGGTATTTCTTGAGGCATTTTTCCATCGGCTGTTCTAAATCAACGGACAGCAAATATTTACTTAAAATTTCCGTTTGATTGAAAAGCTCATTAGGTCCCGGAGAAAAGTATTAAAAGGGGAAAAGCCCAGAGCAATTGAAAAAGACCGAAAGGTCTTGCATAAACTTTTTGGTCTAAATAATGCTGAGGGATTATGAGGGACTTTAAGTGTTTGATCAAAAAATCTTAGCTCGCTAGTCACTGATTAATATCCAAGAAATTCACTTTAAAGTATTGATTCAACAATTATTTTTTCAATTACAACGTTAATGCGATTTTCAGCTATTTAAGTACCAACATTAGATTTTTTTTCCAATTTGAAAGCGACTAACGCCCCTCAAGAGGCAAAAAAATATAATCATTTTTGTTTCAATTTAATTGAAGGAGGAGTAAGAAAATTACAAGTACGGAGTACGAAGGAGTAGAAATGCATAAATCAAGCTGGGCCTGGCGAGACTCGGCTTCGTGTTCATTCAAACAAAATGCCACACAAAATGGAAACGCTATATAAATCAAATAACACACCATCCACAGGATGGTATATATATACACAGGCCCGAAACAATTTTTCCAGACACTTAACGAGAAAGACCCGAAAATTTAACAAGGAATTAAGGAGCGGCCGGACTCGCAATCGAATAATTATTCTCAGTCATATTAATTGCTTCGAGGGCTGGACGGACGGCACAGCCTACACATAATTACATCTTTCCAGGGTAATCTCATGGCTACGCGGCGTATGCGCAATATTTACATCAGCATTCATCCATTATGGGAGCTTTAAGATGCCAATCATATGGGCACTTCCGGCTGGCAAGTGCCTCCATTTTGATGTTAAGCGTTCGCGTATCCCTCTGTTTGCTGCATGATTGAAAGCAAACAATGAACAAGGACAAGATACGTTTATTTACTCTTAATTCGAGGGAATCCCATATCCTGCTTGCCAGCCTCCCCCCTGCCGCCTTGTGGCAGCATGACATTCTCCCCCATTGTTGTTCACTTGTTGATGGACTCCTGGCGGCGTAACAATTTTAATTCTTCAAATATGCTAAGCCAGAGGCCCCGAAATTCCATTTGCATTTACACTTCAAACATAATCCATATAGGCCTGAGCAAAGTCAAGTCTTTCCTTAAAACAGATCTTCCCATATGTGATTTGATTACCAACTAAAATTATTGAATGAATAAAAGTTTAAAAAAAAAATCCTACAACCCTTGGCCATTCAGTTTTTACTTAAATATTAAGAGGCACTTTAGGAAAGCGGATGCGGAATTTAAAGGCCATAAACAAGTGTATGACATGACTATTCATGAATGGCTCTGCGTGTCACATAAAATGGCGTAAAGTGGCCATCAAAAAATTGGCAGTACATCACACGATTGCCAACATTCCGCCGGAAGGCGAGGCCATTAAAATTGAAAATTGAGAAAAACACATTTTGCGCATTCTGCGCCATTGGGCCACCAGCACTTGATGCCACATTATAATATTTTACTGTACATTAAATGTCATTGCGAATTTATGTTTTGTGGCAAGTACCGTGTAATGGGTGGAGGCTCTGGGGAAACAAGCTCAATTTCAATTACAAAACACGGAATATTAGTTGGCTTTGGCATTTCAAAACCAAAATACACACAAAATGGGCAGCCAAATATTATACAAATTGATTTGGTCATCGATTATTTAATATGTATTAATTGTGTTGTGTTTTTAGTTTTAGTTTGGTTCTGGCTTTGTCAATTATCACTGTGGTTATATTTAATTGGGCTTCCTCGGTGCACACGACCGGAATCGAATGCAACTCATTAATCACATCCGCGCAGACACCCGAGACATTCATTTCGGCCAAGGAAATGATGGCCAGAGTGGCTTCGGCCACATATTGGCCAAGACTCAATATTGGATTGTAAATACATTAGGCAAACCGCAAAATGAGGCCGCAAGGACAACGGCTCGCCGCAAAACGCAATGCCCTTTAAAGGCAATCGTAGGACGTTACGACTCAATTCAAAATCGATATGTCTTTTGCAAGCCAGGCCGACTCCTCTTGGCCATATTGATTGGCCTCATTTTCTATTTAGCATTTCAGACCCGACAAATCGTGCAATTAATGAACGAGCTCCGCTGTTTTGTTTTGTATAAATTCTTCATGAGCTCAATTGCCACGATGTACTTGAGTCCAGGGAAAGGTTATAGTGTTTCCCACCAGTTAACCGCTGCTCCTGGGCAATTACCTGGAAAGGTTAATATAATCAAAAGCACTTATATCTCCTGTTAGCCGCAAAGGGACAGCGATTACGGGGAATCACATACGAGGATTGCTGCCATTTGGCTTTGTAAATCAAAGTCAAAGGTCAAATATTTGTTTATCAACCAGTTGGTATAAATTAATTTAAGGGACTTTCGTTTAAAGCCTCTGTGTTAATAAGTCCCTTAGCATCCCAGAGTCATAATTACAAAATCTTCTACTAATAAAGTCTGCGAAGCCAATTGATATTCTCGTTGCGTCTCTGGGAGAGAGTCAAAAGTGTAAATTTTCCACTCCGTCCCTAAGCTTTTCAATATGCAACATGCAACAGCTGTGCCACTTTAAATTGCAAGCTGCCTTTACGGCTTGAGGTCCTTTGGCCTACTGCCGGGGTGGCCGGGGTGGCGGCCGCCCATTAGAGTTGTGCCACTTTTTTCTGGTGGAAAAGAGGCCTTAAAACCAAAAATCGTTGCATAACCACCTCGAAAGGCTTTCAATGGAGGAATTTTCCGTCAGACAAACGGCCTGAGTGGCATATGGACTTTGCGCTAATTGGCTGTCATATTCAAACATATCCATAAAGTCCTTACTTCCAAGAATTTATTGATTTGAGACCCCGAGGCATGCGTTTCAAAGGCATTGTTGCCTTTATAGGAATGCAGCTTCCTAAAATGATTACAATAAACTGTCATTTAGTTAAATAATGAGCCTGATATCGCTCCGGGCGAAATGCAATGCCAATTAAATGAACCTTGTCACTTTGATGGAGCTGAAATTTCATTTTGGTAATTAATATTGCATCTGCAATGATCGATTTGATGTGTTATGGAGCTTATATATTCTGGTGGCAGTATCTGAAATAGAAACTCCTGGTAAACAGTTGCCTGTTTTTATTATGAGGAGAATTACCCGCGGGTATTTTAGCAAGGGCTTTCCCCGTGTTTTCATCTCCATCTCCATAGCAATTCCCATGAAGTCGCGACAAAACCGGAATGTTTTTCTGGGTCAGCCCCCGTTGTCCTTTTTGCCGTTCTCCCAGCGACAGCGGCAGATTCCTCGTCCTTATTGTGCGCATCCAGCCACTCACGAGCCCTCACAACAATTGTCTGTGCTTTTGGATCTCATCTCGAAGTGGGTGGTACTTAATGGGCATATTAGCACTTGCCGGAGATTTGCGAAACTCAAGAAGCTGGCAAGTGGATTGTTCTGCTCGGCGGGAAACCCAAAACTGTGAAAGGAAGTGGAACAAAAAACAAAGAATGTCCTCAGAAAAGAAATAGTTTCAGGAAGACAAAAGGAACTGCAGCGAGATTTATTTAAAAAAAATTGTAAAACAATGCCCTGGAATATAATTTAAAGGAAGTCTTTCTTGAGGAAGAATAGCTTTAAATTTTAACTTCAAAATAAAATCGATGTCTGTAAGGACGTGAAATAAATCAGTGAAGTCTCTGTCAGAAAATAATGAAAATCATCAATAATCATCAAATGATTTGTATTTTAGTTTTATGCTTCAGTAACTCAAAAATAATCATCTCTAAGAATACCAGAAAAGAAATAAAATAATTGTAATAAGAAATAAAGAAATAAAATCATGTAATATTTACAATAATAATTATAGTATAAGTCCCTGGTTAAGGATATTTCTTGATACTTTTATTATTGTAAATACAAGTTTTTCTATAGTTACTACAAGGTTCCTTTTGTATTAATGGTAAAATAAAATCCCGAAATGAGTTTGCATATTGGAGCCCCCTGTATTGTTGGCCATATTTATAATAAAGCCGCACAGGAAGCGCCACATGCGCGTGTGTAATCTTTCAGCCAGCTCTGAGCTCGGCTCATCCATCCATCTCCACTACCTGGGCTAGAATGCCGGGCCAAGACAATTGCCATTGTTAACGTGTTGCGCTTGCCAAAGGACGTGACGGAGGGGGCGGCGGCGCTACATTTTATTATTATGACGAGTGCAAAGCGTGTCAACAAACATGCAACCTAGTACAGTGGAGCGTACAGTACAGTAGCACTTGGACCAGGCACCCGCATACCCCCAGTGCCAGCCACTCGCATGGCTTGCTTCATAACGGTAATTCATTCGCATCACCAACAGCTGTTGCCATCGAGGAGGGGGCGGATTTGGGGGCGGGGGCAGGGGCAGATTGGACCAGGTCAGGCAAACGTGTCAGCAGTTTTAACTAACTGCATATGTAATTTTAGACACATCCAATGGCCTGTCATCAGTTCAAGTCAGCCATGGCGTATGTGGATGGAAAATGTTGGAGATAATCCAGCCGGGAGCTCTGGAGGCAACATGCCACTTAATGACCTTGCACCGCCCCCAAAAAACCACAAGAGCCTGGAGGCAACTTAATCATAGTTGACACTAATTTATAGGCTTGCCAACCGAAAATACTTGTTGCACACTTTTTACCAACGGAGAGAAAATTGAGCAAGGACTCCAATCAAAGGCTTGTGCTCCTGCGGCTGCCTTTTGGCAGTTTTAAAGCAAATATGTGTGGTACATATTTTTAGCTTTAACCTTACACATTTACCGGGGCGCCACATTTTGGGATCGGTTCGGGGTCTTTGAGGACTTAAAGCGAGCAAACACGGCCAATGAAACAGGATATTGGATCCTGCGACCAAGGTGGAGCAGCATTTTGACTAATTGACCTGCGGCCACTGGCAGTGATGGCACTGATAATCCCTCCCGAGTGCGAGTAGTTCGGTTCCGTGCGGACGTATCTGCCCCAAGGCAACCTATTAATAAAGCCAGAGAAATTCTCACGCTTAATTAAGCTATCGATTTGTGCCTCAAAAAAAAAAAAAAAAACACAAAATCAAAGAAGAATATAAACGAATTGAAGTCTGCTGGAGATTTGAAAGCGACACCCGCAAGATACACTCCTGGGAGTGTGGAAACAAATGAGCAGCCATCGACAGTGATTTGTAATTGGAGTCTAAGATT
Organism: Drosophila varians; assembly: GCA_018150405.1. Lineage (NCBI taxonomy): Eukaryota > Metazoa > Arthropoda > Insecta > Diptera > Drosophilidae > Drosophila > Drosophila varians. The sequence continues at coordinate 7,270,492 of JAECWK010000125.1, forward strand.
AGGGGTTTCCAAATGGATAATTACAGGATAAGTTTGCTCTAAAAAGTTCCATGGATAATCAAAGTTGCACAAGTTAATTGTGGCTGAGAAACAAATACCTTTTGATTGGGGGAATTACACAGACACAGCGTTGAGCTTTTCATTCAAAAACTATACGAAAATAAAGTTGGCTATCCTTTGAACCGAACGAGAGAATGGGACTTGGCCAAATGCATTCCCATTCTTGTCTAGACACTTTCCAGAGCTCGAGTGCCGCTCTTAAGCATTTAGAATAAAAAAACAAAACGCATGCCACAAACTGAATGATAGTTTTTATCCACTTACGATAGGAGATGGCAATGGACTTTTGTTTGAAAAGCCAAGTGAAGGTATTGTCCCTCCACCTGTCAAAATTGGCCCCCGCCCCCACCTGTCTGCCACTTTGGGACAAATGTGGCTAGTAATGGCCCGGCTAGTGAACCGTACTTGGAATGCCAATGACATTAGCCATTCACAAGCCATTCACATTCCAAGTTTAGATACTTTTGTCTGTGACAAAACTTTCGACCATAAAAGTGGAAGTGGATGGGGCAGAACTACTCCCTGGATATGTGGTTATGTAAATGCCAAGTAAAAGCTGAACGTACCTTTACGTAATTCCAGGACAACCTGGCATGCACTTCTTCAAACACTCTCACAATTTATGGGCCACGCTCAAAGACAATTCCATTTCATTCAATATTCCTTGAGAGCGGCGAAGTGCAATTTGTTAATGAAATGTCTTCGGAACGCATCCGGCGGGATTATTAATTACATATATCGAATGGCAAGAGAGTGCCCCATCGATCAAAACGCCGCGAAATTAATTTAATTTATGCCAACGCCTTTCGGGGTCGCCTCCGGCTCGGAGTGTCTAACTTTTGGCTCAGGTGGATTCGAATGGCATCCGAAATGTTTCGCGTGGTTCCGAATCCAATGCCGAGTGTCTTGAAGAGGCCACCAAAGGAGCGCTCTCGCTAAGGATAATTTAAAGACACTTCAATTATAAGGAAATATATTCAAGCGGTAAAGGTACAAGTATAGTTTATGGCTTCTCACAACAGTCGATTACTCAAATTAGGCTCTTCCTTGAAACTGATACCGAAACCCCTTTTCATTTTCCATTTCTTATACTGATACATTATGGAGCACTGCAGTAGCTTTAAATCCATCAGATAGCACACTCTCAAAGGATAGCCTTTGATGTCCTCGGGCTACAAGTGTGCTCTATCGCACTCGCCTTTAATTACGTTCGGGCAGATGGATTTTAAGCCAAGATTAATTGGTAATGCAACTACTGAGTGCAAACTGAACTGGGAAGGTTTTGCAGAACTGAAAACAGAGGAGCAACAGTCTCATTTTTCCAAAGACCAAGACTCTAAGTGGCCTACTTCCGACAGCTTAGGGCAAAATTTTCTAAAGTGAAGTAACAACCCGAGGTGTTGGTTGCAGGTAAACACCAATGGAAGCACTCTGAAAAATATACTTTGAGGTTTTGAATATGTAAAACAAAACTATAACAAAACTATTTAGCAAACAACTAGAACTTTCGTCCCAAAAGAGATTAAAACTCTAATGTTTTTTTCAAGTGCAGTTTAAGCCCAAGCCATTCACCTCTTAAGTCCGACTGCATGCCGCATTACTCTGTTTACAATTCAACCAAGTGCCGCTTTCCAATCGACCAACCCAGGGTCCCCATTTTTGAACCAACTAGTTCTCCGGGTGGCCCCGGCCGGGCTGGGAGACCGACCTCCTCCGTGGGGAGCAGACATCCGAGTTCTGAGTGGCTCGAAATCCCCAGCAATTTGTCGCAACAACTCGCATTACATTACAGAACGATGTGCAAATAGAAGCGGCTGCGAGAACGACAAACTAAAGGGATTTGCCATAATGGTTGCCCCAAAGTATCCTTTGGGTTTTGGCTTGGGTTTTGCTTTCTGCTACTTTGCCGCAATTCCTCTATTAAATAACGCGCAAAACCGAGAGGATAACAAAAGGGAAAGTGTCGGCAAAGTGTCGGTAACGGGCTTAGTTTGGTTTTAGTTAGTTGTCCCTGCTTTCATAGTTAGCAGAGCGTAATGCCACGAGTATGTATTGTAATTTTGGGCTCTTCCTGTCCGCCGGTTTTCTCCATTGACCATGTTATGACATCCGCCTGGACATCCTTCCTCCCTTTGTTTGGCATTGTCAAATTGACTTTTTCCATATGGGTTATTTTTCAATGGCTTTCATTGTAATTGCAGTTTAATTAATGATCGGAAAGAAGCAATTGAGAGATGGTCAGGATAATGACTATTGAAACTCTATTGGCTTTGGTTATAAAAACAAAAAGGTTTCAAGTTATCTTTGAGTTAAAAAAATTGATGTAATTGAAGCCCTCACACCTGGAATTTTGACTATTTGTATTGGTATTTTTTATTTTTTTTATTCATTACCATTTAAATCTTAGAGATTATGTCAATATAGGAAAGCCAAATGAAAAAACAATAAATGTTTGGCAATGGCCTCGTGTGCTTAGGAATTTTTTATGACTGAAACATGTGACCTCGGTGGGTCGTCAAGGCCATTGTCCTGTCTCACAAGACAACTTTGACTCCCAAAAAGGACCTCTTCCAATTTCCCGAGATTTAAATGCAACTGACTTTCGCAACATAAATTGATTAGCCCTGAAAATGGTTTCTAAGCTCGCCATTAGCGTCATTTTGGGGACAATAGCAAATAATGGGGCACACACAAAAAGCGGCAGACACCTCGTGGCACTTTTGGGACTCAAGACTGACAAAAAACAGAGAAGGAGCCGCATGTTAGTCAACATAAAAAATACATTTGTCGCAACGAAATGCTAAAATTGTGTACGTTGCGTGTTGCAAGCTGTTTTTTGCTTTTGTTTTTGTTTTTTGCGTTTGGGCACGTTCTGTACTTTTGTAGGACATTTCAGCTCCTCCCCTTTGAAATCCTTTGGGAGCTGTTCCATTTCCGATGAGCTCTTCAAGTTACCAGATAAACGGGCTGTTTTGCCTGGAAAAATGCAAGGATTTCCATTTATAATGTAGAAATTTGAATTAAAGTTTGAGGAGGAAAGCGGAAACGGAAATCGCTCAATGGCGACAGCTGCTCCACCTCCGCCTTCTTCTCCTCTGACGGCTGATTGCGAAATTATTTATGATTGTCCGGATATGAAATGAATTGAAAGAGTTCATGCTAATTAACCGGGGCACAAGAAAGTCAAGCAAGCCGCTTCTTGAAAAATTAACTACGAAAGTATCTATTGTTTACAGCTTAAAACTTTGAAAAGAAAAGTTCGTCAACACATTTCCCAGGCAATCATATTCGAATGACAATAAAATATTTTTAACTTTAATTCCATAGTCTATTATTCAGTTATAAATGCTGCTGGTCAGCTCTTGAAAACTGTTGTCTCGCCAAAAAGTTTCGCCAGCTCTTGAGGTCCTTGGAGCGATGATAAAAAAAAAGTTTTGATTTACTGGCATTTTATTGTTTTGTTCATGCAAATTGTTGGCGACACTTAATTTTGTTTGCAAATACTTGCGCATATTTTTGGGCCTTTCGAAAAACAGCAAATGGATTCAACAACATCAAGGCCAAATTGTTTAGCAAGTTTCGACGGCAATAAAAAGGGGTTTTCGGAATTTTAATAAAAATAAATCAAGTTCGGGATAGGTTGTTTAAGAGAAAGTTAAGCATAATTCCTTTTTTTTAAGCATTAAATCAAAAGTACAGAAAGTTCCAATTCCAGACTTTAATCAACAAGTTGGAACTTACAAATAGCCCCAAATCTTACTTCACTAGATCCTTGATTAATTATATTTTGGTGAAGGATTCACCAACACATTATCCTTCCCCTCGACCGTAATTTGCCTTATCGCTTTAGAGGAAAACACTCACCAAGTCTTTTGGCTGGGAGCAGAGTTATTTAATTAATTAACACAAACTGTCGCCTGTTTCACGCTTCAACGTGCAAACGATGTTAACGGGCTTTCAATTATGCGGGGGAATCCCCGCTGGAGGTGACGCCTAACGGTATGCAAAGCCGAAACCAACTACGGAATAGCGGTGGCCTTTTGTTCCCAGGACCTCATCCCATTTGGACAAGAAAGCATGTCCTCGTCTGCCAGTCAGCGAACAAGAAATAAAAACAACTTTTCACAAACTGTCACAGGGATTTTGTCCATTTGATTGCGTGTGTAATTACAGCGGCACGCCCACTTGTCCCTCGCCGCTGTAACTCACGCCCCTGTATGTCCTGTAGTCCGTTCAATTTCAAGTTTTTGTCCAGCCATAAAAAGGAAAAAGGTCAAAGGCAAGCCAGGACCAAATTGGAGGAAGGAAGGAAGGTACTGGCATTAAGCTGGTCCAGCAAAGTGATTTGGAGTTTCGCTTCGAGTTTGGAATTGAAACAGCGAATTCGGACATTGACAAGTAGGACGGCCTTCAAGGACACCACAGCCGAATTCAAAAGGACTCATTCTAGAACGATTTAAGTCAACAAACTTGACAGAAATGGAACTGTTTCCGAAAGTGTCGCAATGAATAACTTGTTACTTGTATTTTTAATAAGTAATTGAATCAAAAAGGAGATTTTTATTAATTACTTTATGATACAAAATATAAAGTATGTGTATAATTTCCTGTACATTTTTAAATACCAATTAAAAAACATCTTCGTAACAATTTCAAGGGGCTGCTACTCTCATTAGCTAAGCCAAAAAACTCCGCTCCACCCACTAAGCTGATGCTTAAAGGACGAGGAAAAAAAACACTTGACTTAAGGCGGGCATTAGCGTACCAAGCCGCTTACATAATAATGAAAGCCTACAGTTTTCGGCATTCGTTTGTAATTAAAGCATAAATTTCAATTTCACGCTTGCCACCGTCGCAAAGTGGCGAACAGTTTTCCGGGACATCCCATCCATTGTGCGGCAGCATTTAGAATTTAATACTGAGAAGCGGAGCACGTGCCCAGACATTATGTTAATGCCAAATGAACAAACAACAGAGGCGCCGCCGGGAGGGGTCACAGGATGCTGCTTTATCTACGCTTTCAATAAGTTGTCAACGGCGATTTATGACCATATTTTATGGCGACTTTACAGCCCAAAAGCACGATTCGTCTGCACACGCTCGATACGTGCAGGTAGCTGGGCACAAATTACAGGCCAATATTCATTACATTACTTATCAAAAAATTAACAACCAATCGACAATAAATTTTAGCTTAAATTGTAAATTAATTTCGTGTTTATTGAGCTTTCAAGTCCCCTTAAAGTCCCGACCTTGCTCGAACTTGAAAACTATTTGATCCTTGGACGGTGTAAACAGATGTTAAGTCGTTTATTTATAAACCAAAACCCATCAATGCCATTATGGCCATCATAAGCCAGTGGCATTTGTCCTTTAGCCGCCTCGTGTCCTGAACTGTGGCAGACTGTTGCAGTTTAATTCCCGTCTAGGGCCAATATCAATGTCATTATTGACACATTGGCTGCACTTTGCGATTTCCCCGATGGCCATGGCTTGAATGCCAACCTGGGCTTTCAAGCCTTTGAAAATGATGGATGATCGGGGCAGCTTAAAGGCAGCAGCTTTGTAATGCAATCAATTTTAAATTGACTTTATTCTCGATTGCATTTAACATAAGCCAGTGAATGTTGCTTTCAAGCCGTTTAAATTATTTTTAAAAGCCAATCCATAAGTAAAGCCCTTTGCCATTTTGAACTCTAATACTAGAAAATCCTTGCAGTCTAAAGGACACCATTATTTTGCGCAGCATCGAAGGGAAAGTAAACTTTCTTTTCCGCAACTTACGCTTACTGTCAAAAAGTTCGAGTCCCCGATATTATCAAATAAAGATTATGGGAGCACAGGGGCAATAAGTTTGCAATTTTTACGCTTTGATAATGACAACAACAAAATAAAACTCAAGCACATAACGCCGGGTTAATCTGATTTAATCCACACGCCCACGCATCCCACATATGAAACCCACGGAATATGTTTTTATTTTTAAAGCGTTTTCCGCTTCGAAAGGTTATAAGACATTAGACAAGGAGGCCTACAAAAAAAAGACATCAATTGCTGTGTAATCTTAGACATTCCTTGGCTCCAAGAGCAAAAGGAGCAGAAGCAGCAGGACGAAAATGAATCTGTGTATACGTGTAATACATTTTGTAAGATTTTTCATAAGCCTCGATGGCTGGATGGCTAAATGGCTCGAAACATGGCCCATATACATTTTTTTTTTGCCATTCTCTGGGCAGACATTTTGAAGAGGATATTGATGAATTTATATTGGATTTGGGCATCGGTTCGGTTTTGTTCTTTGGCAGGCTCTTTATATTTCAGCTTAAGTGCTTATTTGTTGTTATTTGTAATTTGAGTTTACCCATTTGTTGTTTTTTGGCTGCCCAAAATGCACAAATTGATGACCCATGTGGTCTGTCGACTTTAACTTTTGGTCATGCCCATTAATTTTTGGCCCATGCGCCCTATCCCAACTCACCTTTCTCGGCCTAGAACTTGACACGTGGCTCCCCGGCGGGATTATGCTAAACATTTTAAATCAGAAGACCTACAACTTAAACGCTTCATCAAGTATAAATTCTAACATATTTATCAGAGTGTCCTTTTTTTTTTGGGCTTCCAACTAAAAGCTGATAAAGCTGCTTATGTAAATGATTTCAAATCAAAGGCCTAAAAAAGGCCAAAGGACTTTTATTTAGTTGCGGATTATCTTTGTTCTACAAGTACTTTTATAATAAAAGATAATGTGGTTTACTTAAACAAATATTTATTTTATATTTAAATTTAAGAGAGGTCAACTCCTAGTCGTTATTAAAAAGTGTCCTTCCAATTCCATATGCTTATTCGATTTGGTTTTCCGAAAACCCATTGTTGCCTTTTCCTCAGCCAAACCAAATGCCCAAACAAAATGGACAAACAAATTGTGGATATAATCCACCGACCCTCATCCCTTTTTATCAAGTTTTCACTGTGGGACCAATAATATGAACTCCCAACACAAAATTTAAGCCCCAACGGGCTTTGTACTTTTTTTTGTCACCCCGCTGGCTTTGCCTGGATTCCTTTGTTATATCCTGGGTCCTGACATTGGGACATTGGGACACCAGATCGCAGCCAATCAATCAATGCAAAAGCTCTGCCCACTCTTAAAGTTGACTTTTTAATCAAATTTAAAGTTATTTTACTTGAGGGCAAATCTTCAGGTGCCATTAAAATGTCACAGCCAGGCCAATGAAAGAATGCCAGAAAAAGAGACCTCCCCTGGAGGCACAAAACGATTTGGCGAAAAAACTGCAAAAGCGTAAACAAAAGCCGGAACAACAATCGACGCCAAGCCGTGAAAACAAACCAAAAATTACATTTGTGTCCTGCTTCCTGCTTCCGGAATCACGTAGCCGCAGTGTAGTCGCCAAGGCCGCAGGCTTCCTGTCTATGTTTTCGGTTGTTCTAGAGTGTCTGCGAGTGTTTACCTAATTTCGGTCAAATTACCAACATCCTGTGCCAAGGATGTGCTGTTTGCACAAATTGTAGATGCCCCAGGACGGAGTAAATGTAAACTAAATGGCTGAGTTTAGATAGGAAATAAGCTTTATTGGGGTATAGTTTCAATCTTGTTTTAGAATTTTGGTTTTACATTGCATCTGTAATGCCTTTAATAGAAGGACATCTAAGGGGGTCCGATTTTTATCAGACCGAAAAAACTAAATAAATATACCTCTGTCAAAGTTTGGAGCACATTTTAATTCTCTTGGCGAAACGTGATAATGCCTGGCAAATGGTTTTCTTCTGGGTATTCATCCAAGTTTATCACAAGCTATGTTTTGTCCCGTAAATTTCTCAAATATACTTTATTATCGAAACAGCAATGCCCTCCTACATTTACAAACAACATTTTTCTGTTTTTCTGGATGGACACCCACATAGAGTGGCTTTTCCATGAACAACTATAAACATAACTATGAAGTGGGTGGATTGTTGGTAAAAGGAATGTAAAGATGAAGCGTTTTGGCCCAACTTGGTTAAATGGGTTTTCGCAAAAAATTAATGTTTTGTTTTAAGTAAAAAAAAACTAATTTCATAATGTCAAAGAAACTCTATTTAAAAATGTCTACTTTACAAATTAAATTGTCAACTATGAAAAAATTTTTTCTGGGGTAACCACATTGACAAGCAAAGTTTATGCAATTTAATTTCATTAGTTGCCAGTATTTTTAGACGATCGTGGCCTGGGGACATCCCCCAAATAAAAACTAACCACATTGCTGGTCCAGGATAAAAAAAACCTGCAGCTACAACAGGGCGTATGATTAACGCCCGAAAGCCACAAAGTAGGCAACACAAAGCCCACAAAATGTCAGGCAGGAGCAAAAACAACATCGAAACCAGCGGCAAAGGCTCATCAAATATGTTGATAAAACACAAAAGATTACATTCAGGCAAAAAGGGTCGCAGGAGCCGCATCAGACCACGACCAAGGCATCTAATGTGTTTGTCAAATCGTTTTAATGCCCTGGTCAGGGGACTGGGCTCCCATAAACCTAGCCTAGATATCCCTTTTTTGGGCGGGTTCAAGGAAGGGAGGTGAATAGTGAAAGGACAGGGACTGACCAGCCGCAGATGACCTTTTTCGCACAAATAAAAATTGTTAAATAAAAGGCAAATAAAATTTGTGTGTCGCCCCTATATATGGGAGTGAAAAAGGAGCCTCGTCAAAGTCTCGACATGGGTAAAAAACAACCTGTTGTGGGAGTGTGTGTGTGTGTGTGCGGGTTTTGGGATCCTTAAATGTGTTAGTTGGGTCGGCCCCCAAAGGCTATTTAAACGCCGTCAATGTGTTTTTCACGCTTCGGTTCAGAATCGAATAGGGATGGAATCACACTCGTCAACAAAATAGGGGACTTATTGGGTTATTAACCTGAATTTTAAACATACATATATTGAAAATTTCCACCTCTTACCATTGAATAGAATATCATTTTATTCGATATTTTTGTTCCGTTTGATTTAATTCTTTGTTAAGCAGTGTTTTAGGATAAACTGTCCAATGAGGCATTTAGCCGGCCACTCGATGCTCAACAATGTGTTAATGGGATTGCTTATTATGTGTCAATCAAGCACATTACTCCAACCAATTCACCCACAAAGTCCGAAAATATTCCTCTTGTCATGTACAATTTATTCGTTGACACATTGTTTTTTAAAGCCCATTCAAGCTGGAACATAAATAGCATCATTATCTGGCAAATATCGCCCAACTCATTCGTCATTCGTCAAAAGCCAACAAGAAGGCGTCTCTCCGAGAACGATGATAAATCACTTTCAATTTTGACAAACGTCCCAAATGTCGCGCAGTCTAGGGGCACATTTCATCACCAGGACGGCCACTGGAGGACAGTCAGATACCGAATTTCCATACCGAGTGGTCTGCGCCAGGCAATTGGCCAACGTTTCCGCCAACAAATCACTCTGGCCGGACATTTTCGAGATATCATTGACCAAACCGGGTGAGGGGAGTGACTGACAAGAGGAAAACGAAAGTCAATTCGATTAAGGTCGGAGAAGAATCTCAAAAAAAGAAATCAAAGAACCATGATACATTAAGGCCTGAGGCTGGGATATAGCCTCAAACCGGTCTAGGGATTTTCAAAGGCTCCATAACTTAAAAACTACAGGCTCCCTTTTATATTTCTTTTATTATTTCTATTTCCAAAAGTATGTATTATAAAATTTTACTTATTTATTTAATAGAGGCCAGTGTCCTTAAGGCGACATCGTTCCTTGGAACGTGTGTCCGCTTTAACTTCATTTCAATTTCCGGCTCAACTCGCTGACATCACGTATACGCAGGCTATCACGTATACGCCGAGTTGCATCGCCAGATCCTAACAAAATATTTCGCCGGCACTTAACGCCCCAAGGATGGCAGAGGCTTAACTTTCAACTTCCGCTTGCAACAACCCCTTTTTGGGGCAAGTGCCTCCTGGAGTACCTTCTACTCCGCATCAAATTGCATTCTCATTTCCAGCTATTGTTCAGACACTTTTCATCACAAGAACTTCACTCCACTTGGGTGACGCCCTTGAGGTGAGCCATCCATCAGCTATCCTCCAGCCCTTTCCCATCTTTAACCCTTGCCCCTGTCCTTTCCCTAATAAATAATTCAATTGCCATTGGCCTCGCCTTATGGTTCTTGTTTAAAATGAACATGTGACGTCTGATATGAATTCCAATGAACCCTGAATATTTTGCATAGGATATGAAATGCATTGGAGAGGTCCTGCAGTGTCTGCACCCTGTCTATGCCTGGCATATAAAAATATAATTTCTATTGATTTTTTTTTTTCAGCAGAAACTAGACATTTAATTTTTAATAATGGGAAATCCTTTGGCATCGGCCATTAGGCAAACCATTAGCCATGACATAATTTCTCGCCGTACGTATATGAATAAAAATTGTTTCGAAAAGGTTGCACTTAATGGCGCCGATGGCACCAGCTGTGTATTTCACTTCCCTAACCTTTCGATGGCTTCAACAATTTGCAAAAATACGGATGCGAAAAAAAATCCATAGCAGGAGCTCCAAAATGAAGTGCCATTCAGGTGCAGTCATGAATAATTTTCGTTCCGAATATTCTCTGCACTCTAAATATACTTTTGTGTTAAAATATCATCTCGTTTACACTTTCGTATCACAAGGATTCCGAAGAAACATCCTTTTTTATTGGACTCTCATTGACATAAAAAAAGTTTGAACCTTTATTTTAGGAACTCTTTTTAATGAATTTCTTGGACAGCTTCTAAAATTTCCATAATTTCCCATCTTCCTTTCTTTTTGGCTTTCAGCTTGACATCATCGCAAGGCAACAGAGCAAACTAGAAATGTTTAATTTGAAACCACAACCAAGCCAAGGCTGGGCCTTGGCCCTCATCTGCCTGGTGAATATCCTGATGCAGCAGCCCGCCGACGCCGAGCTTCCTCCGGTTCAAGGTGACACATCCACCCAGTCGGGTGACAAACAGCAAACCATTAAAGACTCCTTTGCAGGCGCTTCCCTCAACAATCTGTATGACAATCTGCTCCAGCGCGAATATGCAGGTCCAGTGGTCTTTCCCAACCATCAGGTGGAGCGCAAGGCCCAGCGCTCGCCCTCCCTGCGTCTGCGGTTCGGACGCAGTGATCCGGACATGCTGAACAACATTGTGGAGAAGCGTTGGTTCGGCGACGTCAACCAGAAGCCCATCCGGTCGCCCTCCCTCCGCCTGCGCTTCGGCCGGCGGGACCCCAACTTGCCCCAGATGCGTCGGACCCCCTACGACGATCTCCTCGAGCGGGAACTGACCCTGAACAACCAGCAGCAGCAGTTGGGAGCTGGAGGCGAGGCCGACCTGGACGCCGACTACGATGACCTCTACAAGCGGGTGGTGCGCAAGCCTCAGCGTCTCCGTTGGGGCAGGAGTGTGCCCCAGTTCGAGGCAAACGAGGATGATGAGCAGGTATGGAATAGAGTATTCCTTTCAAAGCACTTTTTAAGTTGAATATTTTCATAGATTGTCGCTGAAAAGATCCGACGGCTTTTAATGGCCCTGCAGCAGTACGAGTCCCCCAGTTCCAGGGCCTTTGAGGACGAGGCAGGCCTGGAGGAAGATTCATCCGAGTTCCAGCGCGAGGTCCGCAAGCCCATGCGTCTACGATGGGGCCGGAGCACTGGCAAAGGACCCTCCGAGCCAAAGGTAGGTTTTAGATAGCCTTGAAAATTTGGATCATTTTGACAAAGTGAATTGTAGAACGCCCAAGAGGAAACCTCATCGATTGCACCCAAGACCCAGAACTAAATTGTTGAACTCGGCCAAGGCAAGACACTCCAAGAGAATGGGAATCCTAAGAAAGCTACACGGTCAATATCCAAAGCCAAATAAGATACAAAAAAAAAAACATTTACCAAAAAAACCACGACAGAGACAGTTTTTGAAAGCATTTTTGCGGGAGGTTGGGAGGCATGGGCTGAGAAATAAATAATTATAAATAATAAACTTATAAATTATATACACACACACGTATGATTAACCACTATTGTGTATCCTTTGGCTTTGAGCAACTAGAAGAATAAAAAAAAACCTATACATGTACACATTTGTCCTTAAACTCTAACAATGCGCAGGTAAGACAAGGTAAAACGACAGGACATGAATTTCTTTCAAGGAAGTGTTTCAGTTTATTTTTAAAAAAATATTTGAGAGATTATCGTTTGTTTTGAAAACCTATTCCATCCCAATTTCAGGCCTCTATGCTCAATTAAAAATATTTGAAAAATGTCTATTGCCCCAAGAATGTTTATCCTCAATGTATATAAAAAAAACAAATTGATAAAACTTTCTTAACTTAGAGGAAATTTGTTATAAAAATGCTAGAAAGCTATAAAATATTATTCCAGTAACCGAACCGAAACCAATTTGTTTTTTAAACTTTTAAACGAAATTCAATTTAATGTTATGATGAAAGTGTTTCAAAAACATTTAGTGGCCCCCGGAAGCTGTATTACTGTAACACTTGTTATATTCTGTGTGCTAAAAATAAATAATATATATTATATGTATATCAACTAAAATATTATACGACTACATATACATATATAATGAACATTATCTAATTAACTTTTATTGATGTATGTATGTACTTAATTAGCAGGAAACCCGATTAAAAAGCGAAACAAAAAACTAAGCTGAATGTTGTTAAAAACACTTTTGTATATTTAATTTACACCATCATTGAAACTATTGTTTACCAAAAAAGAAATATTTGAATTGAAAAACCCACGGAAGTATATTTGTGGTCAAAGTCATATCCCGCTGAATGCAATTTTCGAATGAAAATGGCGAAAGAGTAACCGTTTCCCACGCAAAAATATACAAATATATCAATCCTTTTAATGAATGTAATATCATGAATGTAAATAAAACAGCAGGACTAATTGAAAGCGAACATATTTTACCCGATCTATGCTACACATATATAATAAATATTACATTTATGGTGAAACTCAGATGGAGTAAGGAATAACTTTGGGTTATTGTGTTGTGGCATTTGGGAAAAGGGGATATCATTTTAATTGCATTTCATATTAGCATGTTACTAATCGTAAAAGTTTTATTTCCCACCATTTTCCCCAGCAATTATGGGTTTTTCGAATGCACTTGCACTTTCCGGTAGTATCCTGGATCCTGAAAAGCGCCGACAATTATCAACTTGGACACCCACGGCGCCACCTAACTGCTGTCCGCATTTGAATTAAGCAACAAATGTGAGAAAATTAAACCGAAACCAAACAGGACACAAAAACCCTGATGAGAAAAGCAGCTGGGAATGTGCGCTGGAATTATTATGGCCAAAGACAAACAGCGTGGCGGCAAGGACATTCTGTCTGCCACCTCCTACCTGTTGGGATCCACAACTTCACCTGTGCTCCGACAGCCATTAACTTTAGCACCATCCCCTCTTTGTTGATGTTTGTTTTCCTAATTAACTTTTCAACTCCTAATGTACGGGGAATTTGTGTGGGTAAGCTCCGCATATGAAACATGCATATAATATTATTATTTTGGTTAATTGCATGCATCAAAATTGGACACGAAAATGCACTTTACAAGGATATATCCTATTGTTGAATCCAACCAAGGAACAACTAAATCATGTATGTAGATTAAATTCAAAATAAAAACAGGGAAAAGTACAAAATATAGGCAGGTTTATGAAGTCTGAGAGTCTTATCATCATTATCCCTCTAATTAGGTGATCGAAAACCTCTGGAGAGCAAAGTTTAGACATAATATTTTAGCGATAGGAATCAACCTAGGGTTCGCAAGTCTAATAATCTAAATATAATATACAGGAATTTAAGAACCGAAAATGTGGACAATAATAAACAAGATGAGCCTCTTAGAAAGTATACGTTAAAAAATGATTACGTCCAATTTGGATTTCCATTAAGAATTATGAATAATTTTATTGGTTTTACGTTTACGGTCTTTAGGCACTGTGTTTCTTGGTCAGTACAGGCTCGTTGGGGCACTTGAAGGTAACCTCAATACCGTTTGACAGCCAGGAGCGATTCCAGATGTCCACTTTGCACACCTTGGTTACGTCATTGTTGTCGATCAACTCCACGGTGTATTTGTAGGCGATGCCAGCGACCACCTGGGAGGTAGCTTTCAGGACCTTTGAGATGCTATAAGTTGGACAAAAGATATATTTTAGAATTTCTTTCAATTGTTTCTCCAGAATTTGTGTAAGATAATTTCAACTGGATTCTATATCCTGGCTTACCGGTAATGGGGTCCATCTCCAGCAGCTAGTTTGATCAGAGAGGCATTCAATTCCTTTTGGGCATCGACCAGCTGCTGGCCTTGCAAGTCACTTACCCCTCCTGGTAATCCAAGCCCTTGGGGCTTGCCCATAACCAGGACACAAGCGGTGCACAGGATTAAAATCTTGGCAAGAAACATTTTTGTATATTCGATTTCCTCGTCTAACTGATTAGAATAGCTGGAACTTGGCTTTATATACCCCAAAATCGGGTCCATTCTCTAGACCATTGGCATCGAACTTGGATCTCTGAGGTTGGTCCGAATTTTTGGTGATAAGACCCGCACCGCCAATTACAAGGTCAAGGGAAAGTGCGTTTCGTTTAGAACTAATTTCTTATCAGCTTTTTAAAAATAAACAAAAAGCCAAAATGAAATATTAACCCCATGATCTATTCTCCTGTAAACTTAGAAGACTCAAATTAACCGAAAAAATGGAATATTTGACTTAGAAACTTTGTTTTCTGTGACATTTTCTAATGCCAAAACTTTTATGGGAAACCCTTAAAGTGATCTGTTTCGGTTGTTGGTGTTGTTGTGTACAGAGTGTAATCAGTATGACGCCCAACGTTACTTAGTACTTGGCAAATATTTATGCAAATAATATGCAATTACACACACGCACACAGGCGCTGGCAAGCGACGCCTAAAAGCGCTCTGTAAACACCGAACTTTTCCAACAAACACAAACAAATGTGTCACCCCCCACATGGTCGGGCGCAAGGATAAAGGAAAAACCTCTTCAGGCGGCGGCCGAAAGCCGAAGGAAGTTGCCTGCCTTGCGCCTCGCGATGTATCCTACCGCTTCGTCCTTTGATAGGAGTATGCAAATGGAAGAGCAACAGCCACGACAAACAATGTTAACAACTGCTTCCGTTTTTCCGTCTGCGCTGCCAGCGCCGCCAGAACATAAACAGCCGAAACTAATGCAAAAGTTTTAATTCTTTCTGAACTGAAAAAATTCAACTTTGGCGCACATGTGCATAGTTTATATAGCAAAAAAAAAAAAATAAATCAGTTTAAGGTCTGGCCATTTAAATACTCGCAGAATATTTGCACAAAAACAATTTGTGTGTTTCTTACTGAAGTTTTTCGCTTTCAGATAACTTAACCACGGGAATGGGTTGAGAATTTAACTAAACAATAGGTTTAAATTAAAATGTTTTCAAATCCCGTCTTTATTAGTACTTAGTAACTAACTAATTAAGATACTCTTGTTATAAGAAGTCATGTTTTTAATTATAAGAACATAAACTCAATCACTGTAAATAAAAATGTCATTCGTGGGTTGGGTTGCATATTGTGGGAATACTGATATACATTAAGGATTTTTGGTAATTTGGAATTCCATTAAGGTAATAAGAGTTTGAGAATACAAGACATGCGAAATTCCCTTAAATAAAAAATAAAAAAAATTATATAAACATAGAACTTAGTCCAAGACCTGTCGGATTTTAAAATCATTTAAGTCTTCCTGAGGAATAAGCCGCAGCTTCATATCGTTTGCCAAGTGCAGGACTGCATAGAAAGCCACTGACGTCGAGAGTGAATCTGACATTTTTGTGGTCAGCAGGTTCGGTAGCTTGCAATAAACGTCCTGGAAACTGGCCACTCCCTTGGAGTACTGTTCCGTTTTCGGTCTCGGGTGCGAGGGTATCATCTCCTCAGGCACAGGGTTCAGCATTTGCTTTTGTATTAAAGAGTTGCAGCTCTTTTTGAGATTTTTCATGTCTATCACTTTAGCACGCTTGGCAAACGGAACAATGACTTTGGTAACCTAAAACAAATCCACATTTAAGTCGGTTGAAATAAACAAATAAATTCAAAACTCACCTGAGAAGGAGCTCCCTCAAACTCGGTACCAATTTCGAGTACTGTTGCATTGCAAGCATCCCTCATGGATACGTTGGCCAAACCTTGGGTGGCGTCTTTGGTTTCTATATCCAGGTCATCACCTCCTGCCACACCCTCCACCGGATGCATAATGCTTACGTTAGCGGGCACGGCTGCCGTAAAGTGTTCGTTACCCAAGAGGTCGAGGTCGTTATCAACGTCCTCGTGATCTGAGCCCGCCTCCAAATCCAGACCCAGATCGTCACCATCATCCGAATCCGGCTCTCCAGCTCGCCGAGTCAACTTTATACTAGGCGCCGAATCGTATTTGAAGAAATAGTCCGATTCGAAGTTAAACTTTGTCGGCAAACTTAGTTTCTTGGAATCCCACTTTTTTTGGAAGTTGACCTTTCGCTGTTTAACGGTGGCGTCCAGCGGCTGGAAGAAGTCCTCCGTCACATTACCGTAAGCTATCATCTTTGTTTTTCGCTTGGCGGCTGGCTGCGACGACTTCTTTGGCCGCTGGTTGGCACCCATCTGGGGGTCAGTCTGGCCATTGGGCTGAAATAGGGTGCTGCGCGGCCGAGTTCGTTTGAATTTCCAATGCGAGGGCCCAGCCCAAAACTGCGAAATCTGTTCCATTGGCCGGTAAGAGTACTCCAGCTTGGATGTTCCGTCTACGGGACGCAGATCCTCAATAACCTGGGCCTGCTTACGCAGCCGTCTACAATTGTGTAGAACCAATTGTTCCTCCATAGTGAGCTCCTGCAGGTCTTCACCTCCCACCTCCAAAATCAGCGGGGCTGCATCCATATCTGGCAGCGGAGCTACCTCGGCATCCATGTCGAAAGCCATAGAAATCTCATTGATATTAGCGCACATGTCATTAGCATTGTCAACACCATCGTCCTGCTCTTCTGGTTCCTCCTCTGGTTCCTTTGGCTTTTCAGTCGATGGCTTTGGATTCGGGGCGCTAGTGATAATGTACCCGGTGTGCATGGGCCGGAGATTCAACTTGTCCACCTGAGGCAACAGCTTCCGCAGCCAGTCGCCACTGACAAGTGATTCTGCTGGCCACTTTTGGTTTCCCGCACACACCGTTGTGTAGTCATGGACATCCTCGGACACCTCTTCACTGTCCCAAAACTTATAGTTAGTGCGCAGCCGCAGCTCTGAGTCCCGAGTGGGCAAAATATTGTGCATCAAACGATTCGAAGCATTGATGGAGCCCACAGTCGAGTTTAACTGGCCAAACACTGGATCCTGCAGTGGCGTTGTGTCCAAGCGAGCGTTCAGAGTCTCCTTGTTCTTGGTAACAGTCGAAACGTTTTTCTTCTGTCTTTTCGGCTTGGGAGCCGCTTTCTGGGTGGCTGCGGGGGAAGCATCATCGCCTTCGTCGCCTGCCTGAGATGGTTCCGAGCCGTCGTCATTTTCGGCAGCATTTATCTGTTTGTCTGTGAGTGTGCGGGCACTTAAGCCGGCTGAAATACGCATGGCATCCAGGTAGATGGAATCGACACGCAGGCCATACACCTTGGATGAGGCCTCCAACGAAGAACCTGCTATCTAAAGAAGTATAAGATTATAACTTTAGTTTGCGGCGTTTGAAAATTGTCTTTTAGTAACACCCACCTTGAAGTTGCTCATTCGCTTGTGGTGATGGTCGAGGAGATTGGCCAGTGAATCGATCAGTGACACGCTCCAGGCATTGTCCTTGCTCAGCTTGTTACCATTGTAGATCTCCAGACATTTGCGAATGGACTCGTTATCCTCGATGGACTCCAGGGTGCTCTGGCGCGGCTGCATCATAGTACGGCGCCGTGCTTCCTGGCGCTCCGCCTCATCGTCGTTGACCACGGTCATGTCACGGTTCATGCTCTCACGGTAGCTCCCCACCGCCGACCGGCGCAGGGGAGTCTCTGATCGTGGTAGCGTCATAGGTACTCCGGAGAAGCTGGTAAAGTCACGGATACCCACGGGGACAATGGTGGCGGATGCGCGGGCTTCTTGACAACACTGGTAGCTCAAATAGTCGCCGCTCTTGAAGTTCTGGAAAGCAGGGCACCTGGCAGTTCTTTCCTGGCGTTGGCCGAGTCTTTTTTTAGTTTCCCAATTGCGTTTTGTGCGTTTGGTCCGTAGCTAAGATCTTGTTTGTGTTGGTAATAGTTTACAGTTTTATTCAAACGACGCCATCCATAGTGTTGGAAAAATAGGTCGGCGACCAGGGATACTTAAAATTAAAAGCCGTTACATTCGAAATCGCAAAGTTCAAATGTTTTAGAAAAATTTAAGTGCAATGTTATTCATTTTAGTTATTCCTTTATTTGTTTTTGAGGCTCTGTACTCTTTTTTATTCCTTTTTAAAAGGAAGTAGTTGTTTTCTTTCTGTCGAAAAAAAATTCTCTGTAATGCTTTTTTGTTTACTTTATTTGTTAACGCATCTGGCAATTAGTAAACACTGTATCTAATTTATAAAAATTACACTTCATTGAAATCAATATTTTTTAAAAATTTCCACATAATATTTTTTATTGATGTAAGAAATGTTTTTTTTTTTTTTTGAAAGTGGACACAGTATGTTTTTGAAGTCGGATAAGTATAAATTATCGATAACTTCGCGCTCACACCAGTCACAGATCGTAGTTCACTTTAGTGTCGTGTTTGTTGTTAATTTTCGTTGTTTTCGTATGAGAAACCTTGACAGTTTGTTAGACAGCATTGCGCCACCACCTCGATGTAAACTTATGCAGCCCAGGACCCGATCACCTGAATGAATCAAGACAAGGAAAACTTCGGAAAATCCTTCTTCCGCATCAGAACTATAGCGATTGCTTGTGTATTGGTAGCCGAATAACTGGACATTCCCATTTTGCGCAGTTTCCGCCGAAACTGTTAAAGATTAAAAGAACCGTTTAATCTTCGCAATAGGAAGAACATGGCACGCGATACCCAAGGAACCCAAGGCACCCAGAGCCAAGCTTCCAATATCTGGACCCAGGTGGAGAGTCAGCCCATGGAGAAGATAGTCTGGGGGCGTTTGTACGGCAAGAACATCAAAATCAAGTCCCTGGGTACGAGTTCAAAATACCGTATACTATATACGCATTCGTCCTTTTCTGTTGGTAACATAAGCTTCATGTTATTTGTTTAATCTATAAAGTTTTCGCCAATTTAATCAGAGCACATTAATCCGTTTCAGATCTGAACAATGACGAGTTTTCGGCAGGACGCGGGGAAGCAAACGATCTGGTCCTGACCCTGAATGACTTGCCAGAGAAAATCCTGACGCGCATTTCCAAGGTGCACTTTGTCATAAAGCGGGCTAATTGCGACCTAACAAATCCAGTTTATATACAGGTAAGTTCCTAGTTTAAATTTCCCTTAAGCGTAATTCAAAAAGAAAAGCCGACCTAAAAATGCTGAATTTTTGCCACACCTGTGTGTTACCTTTGTTCAACTTTATTTCCCAGGATCTCTCACGCAATGGGACATTTGTGAACAATGACAAAATTGGAATAAACAAAATGCGCATCCTGAAAAATGACGACGTTATTTCTCTGTCCCACCCAACCTACAAAGGTATGTGATTCAAAAGCAGGTATAAAACGCACCGATTTTTAATTCATTATCCTGCACCTGCCCCTCGCAGCCTTTGTGTTCAAGGATCTGAGTCCGAACGAGGCGATCGGCTTACCCGAGGAGATTACCAAAACGTATTATGTAAATCGGAAGCTGGGATCAGGGGCCTACGGATTGGTGCGCCTGGTCTACGACACACGCACTTGCCAGCAATTTGCAATGAAAATAGTAAAGAAGAACATGCTCTCTGGTGCACGGCCAAGCACCAATTTCAGTGATCCCGAACGGGTTCTCAACGAGGCCAAAATCATGAAAAATCTGTCCCATCCGTGTGTGGTTCGCATGCACGATATTGTAGACAAACCGGACTCGGTTTACATGGTCCTGGAGTTCATGCGGGGTGGTGATTTGTTGAATCGTATTATTAGCAAGAAGTTGTTAAACGAAAACACCTCCAAGCTTTACTTTTACCAAATGTGCCACGCTGTAAAGTACCTTCATGACAGGGGTAAGTTTTTCTGAGGAACTTCCGAACCTAATTAATTTAATTCTTTAAAAATTAGGCATCACTCACCGCGACTTAAAGCCGGACAATGTCCTCCTCGAGACGAGTGACGAAGAGACCTTGTTAAAGGTCTCTGATTTTGGACTCAGCAAATTCGTACAAAAGGATTCGGTGATGCGTACCCTTTGCGGTACACCGCTTTATGTTGCCCCTGAAGTTTTGATAACAGGTGGTCGAGAGGCCTACACAAGGAAGGTGGACATTTGGAGCTTGGGAGTAGTGCTCTTCACCTGGTAAGCTGTAAAAACCCCCTTCTTCATTATAAATTTTGTAAAAGCGAATGTGTTTTACAGCCTGAGTGGAACTCTGCCCTTTTCTGATGAATACGGCACCTCGGCAGCCGATCAAATAAAGAAGGGAAAGTTCGCCTACAGACATCCTGCCTGGAAGAGCGTCTCACAGCGCGCCAAGCTGCTGATCAATCAAATGCTCATTGTGGATCCCGAGCGGCGACCCTCAATCGATGATGTATTACAGTGCAACTGGCTACGTGACGGACAAATGCTGCAAAACGCCCGGAGACTAATGAAACTGGAGGGCATGGAAATCGAAGAGGAGGACGAGAACAACTTCCTTGAGCCACCCACCAAAAGGTCACGACGCTAAGACATCCCCTGTGTCGAAGGTTGCGTGAAAAAGATTTAATTTTCTGGAAAAATTAAGTGGACATATTTTTCTCCAACCGTCACTGTTACCATTTTCAAGTATTTTTTGCGGTTGTTTAGTTTTTACGTGTTTTTAGTGTAGTGTTTTTCAATTGTGGCCGCGGTCACTCCATTTCACCATACGATGGCTCTTTTCCATTAATTTTTTTAGGACTTTGAGATCTAAGATTTGTCATTCCAATTCGACCATTATTACGATACGTTCCCGTTAATTGTTATGTGTAAGAATTTAATTTGACTTTTCAGCAAACCCACTGAGATTTTTGAAGTAAAGCATTCATTTAAAACGAGTCATTGTGTTTCATTTTTTGAAGAATTAAAGAGAATATGGTGTCACTTTAATAAGAATATTTAACACCTCAGTCATTGAAATTATTACATAATTGTAAAAATCAATTAAAACATCGTCTCAAGGAGCAGCCGCGTAATCACTGTAACGAATGTGTTACTAATTTACGTCCGTGTCCAATGGTTAGCAGCGTATTTTCATCGGTCCAAATAGCATCCGTGAGACGGGAATGCGTATTCTCGTGCTTGTAAATTATCTTATGGCCAGAATTGACGTTGCTTACTTTTACAGAGGCGGGTAGATTGCTCATAGTAGCCAAATGGGGGCTTGAAGGAACAGTATTTAAATAAAACATCCAAGAATATAGAAACTCACACCTTACCCATTAATGAGTAGCTGGGACACATGTCCCTTGTCAAAATATTCACAAGTGTCCGCCAGTTTCTGTGGCACTCGGATATCCAGTGTGTGAACTTTGCCATCAAAGTCGCCAAGGTATACATGGTTATCTCCTTGAAGCTCAGTCGAAGCTGCCCAGGCCCCGCAAGTAAAGCTCAAAAGGTGAGAGGCGTCATCAAAGAGGCTCGACGACGATGGAGCTGCTGCCCGAACATCCCAAAGACGGACACAACCGCTGCGATCACAAGTGAGAAATTGGTCGGCCGACGATGAGGGCGTAACCAGCCCCGTCAGCTTATCAAGGTGCGAGCTGCGCGTGTGATAGCAGCTACTCAGATCAGCGCCAGATAGATCCCAGACCTAGTTAAGAAAAAAATGTTTTATTTGCTTTTAAGCTCCTTGTGAAAAATTTTAACATACGTTCAGTGTCCCATCCGCAGACGCAGAGACTGCTCTCTGTTGGTTCGACTTAAATACACTTAGCTGGCTAATTGGAGACGGATGGACAGAGGCTTCACCCACCAAGAAAAGGCAGTACGGCTGCTTGGGGTTGCGCACTTTCGAGTAGGTGGACCAAGCTTGGAGGCGCGTGTCCCCAAGGGCGACAAGCAATACGTCGTTGTCGGCGTACCGCAGAATGTTAACGGTCTGCTCCGCCTGGAGCTTAAAGTCCGAGCTGTCCACGGACATGTGGTGAACCTGGCTGTAGGCGTATCCAAAGAACATGCCCCACCAGTGGCGGCCTTCACGTCTATTGGTGGCCAGTACAACGTGTTTTTGTTCATTGATTGCTATACTGTCCCAGCAGTCGTGAAGGCGTGGCGAAAGATTTTCCAGTCGAGCATTCAGATCAGCGACATTGAGATTCGGATACTCCAGGTTCTCGGCCAGCTCCAGATCTGGGGGAGGCTGGTGGCTCTGTGGCACCCGGTAAACCTCTGAGCTGCGCTGTGGGAACATCATTAGGCACCCAAGGTTCGCAAATTTTAAAAGGAACGAAAAAAGAAAAAGGTTGGAAGGGTAAACAACGTGCCGGCTAGAGAGGAGCAATCGAAAGAACAATTATTCGATTAACGGAATAGTTTTTATTCAAGATTTTTGTTTTAAAATAGTTTCTTACCCAGTTTCTTCTCGATTACTATCTACAACATTTTTTTACAACAAAAAATAAAACAAATTTTTTATTATTTTGTGTGGAAAATATAGAGGTTTATTTAAATTTGCGCATTAAGATATCGAAATATCGAAGGCTGTAGAGTGTTGTAAAGCGAAAAACCTGAAATGGTGCTTTAGTTTTATTTAAAATAATCGAATCGAATTTAAATGATTCTCTAGAAAGTAATATTTAATATAATTAGCAACGCCTGTGATTCGTTTTAAATAAACAAATAAAAAACTGTTTTATTATTAATTCATAATCATTATATTAAGGAAAAGTTTCCATTAGTTTCGGAATTATTTCGAACCAAAACATAAACTTAAGTCCAACCCATCAACTTTTTAAGTTTACAATTCCAATGTAGAAGTCCACACGCTTTTTGCGCCATAGACTCGTGTTTAATTGGAGCAAAGATGGGCCTCAGGACATCGAGAAGAGCTTTGGGAAGCTTACTTAGATGGATAAATGTTTCGCCAATGCTATGAACTGTTAAAAGAACTCCTTTAAAAAGGATTGGTTTTGCCTTCAGAGCTTTTGCCAGGCGTTCTTTCATATCGTCAGGCAAGAAATGCGTTGAGACCATATGGAATTCTATCAAAATCAAATTAAATACAAGTTAAAAAGTCTTAGTTTCAAAAAATCATAAAAAGTACAGTCCTTAATATATAATGAAATCTTACCTTTCAAAAACAGCAATACAATTACCAACAACGACCATCTTGCTGGAGTCATCATTAAATTAAAACTACTTTCCTATCAAAAGATTTAGCTTAAATTTAGTCTCGCTTGTTATAGAGTTTTTTCCTTTTGATTTTCCAAAATTAACAGTAAATGCCGTGACTAATAGAGTATGCAAGGCACTAAACGTAAGCTTTTTGGTGCCGATCCTATTCCTACACTATCTTTTCAGATATCAATCATATTTTTTAACTCTTTTTTCACTTTAAAAACTTTTCTTCCTTTTAGATGTGCCAATCATTGATCTGAAATCTAGGTTACTTTACGAGTTTCAAGAGTTTTTTGTTGAAGACACGAGATTTCCAATTTTAGCATTTATCAAATAAATATAAGCCATTTTTAAAAACCTTTTTTCCCAAATCTAGCAACTTCTGCAGCGAAAAGACTGGCAACGCTGGTCGTTACCTTCGTGGACGAGGTTCACAGATGATTTTGTTGTAGCCTGCTTTCCACGTCGGACGTTACGTTTCGGACGGTTCGAATATTCCACTTTCTTCGCAGCTCCGCATTAGCATAAATTTAAGAGAACCTGTGCCTGGTCACCAGTGCCTGGCAGTGGCTTACATAACAGAAACTAAGTTTTAAAAGTTTAGAACCGGGTCCCGGAAGAAGTGGCCGCTGAAAGTCGTAGTTGCAGACAAAGAACTACTGCGCTATTATGCAAAACGCAAGCAAAACAACAGTGCAACTACCCTGATGGACCACAGCAAAGCAAAAACAAATGCCAAAAGTGTTTAAATCCTTTCGCTGCTGAACAAAATACAATCAAAATCGAAACAGAATCGTTAATCAAATATTCGAAGCGCGCCAAGTGATTGGGGAGCTCTTTGTTTGGTTTTGCAACAAAGTGGGCGGAGTGGGAAGCATGGGGATGGGTGGGGGACTGCTGGACATCTACGCCATGGCCTGGGAGCATCTGAGACCCGGAAGCTCGCCCGTCGATTGGTGCGAGGGCAATTACCTAATTTCATCAAATATAGCAGAGTTCGTGAACACGGTGCGTATGAGCAATTTATTTTAATAATATACTACCTATTAGTCGTTGCTCTAGTTATTAGCTGACAGCTGCATTTTTTCCTAACAAACCACCCACTGGGCTGGGCCTTGACCTTTTTTGCTTGCCTGTTAGAGCGAGACCGATTGCGTGTAAACAAAAGATGCTGTAAGCGCGAGCGGGAGGGTTGTCTTGGCCTTCTTTCAGCAAAATTTTATAATTGCAATTTCGCATTGCGGCACTTTACTATTTCTTATCGACTCGGAAACGTCCAGTATATTATTATTTCTCTTCCCATGAAACAAAGCAAGGTTCAATATTCCATTGAAGTGTAATAGGATATATCATTGGTTCTTGTCACCAACCAGCACCTGAGAAAATATTTAAAACTAGTTTAAGCTCAAAAGAAAACAATCATTTTTAATGCGTTTGTTCAAATAGTCACTATTCCTTTAAGACTAGAACAACAAAAGGTTATCAGTTGAAAAGTTTTTATTCCTATGATCCACAAAATCATAATCTATTGCCGCACATTTTCTTGATTTGATATTTCTATCAATTGAATTTTTTAAAGCTGAAAATAGAGTAACAAATGAAAATCATTAACTTTTAATTATTTTTCGTTGACATGACTAATATTTTGAAGGCCAGGCCAGGCCTGTAGAGCTGCATTTTTTTAAAACGCATTAAAAGGCTTTGTTTCAACCATAAAAAAGTTTAGCAAGTAGAGTGAATGACCCCGATCTTGACACTCCAACAAAATAATGAAATATATATTACATGGAAATGGGACTTATCGTCCCAAGTCCAATATGAAAGATATCAACTAGCCCCATTTTCTGTTTTTTTTTTATGATTGTTTATCATTTTCTTAAGGAAAATAGAAACATTACCCTTCCCACTTTCCACTTTGTTGGCACAAAATAATAAATTGCACTTAATACAATATTTACGTGATAAAGTGCAAATTGCTGAAATAGCACGTTGCGAAAGACAAAGTGAATATAATTAATTATAATGCCAATAAAGGGAAAATGGGTTAGGCCTCCCCCTTTTGAATCTCATTGATTTCTTCTATTCTTCCCCTCCACAGTTCAGTAACTTCCTTTTCATCCTACTGCCTCCGGTGCTAATCATGCTCTTCAAGGAGTACGGACGCTTCGTCACCCCGGGAATCCATGTGATCTGGGTGCTGCTGATCGTGGTGGGTCTGAGCTCAATGTACTTCCATGCCACTCTCAGCCTAATTGGCCAGCTGCTGGATGAGCTGGCCATTCTGTGGGTCTTCATGGCTGCCTTCTCGCTGTTCTATCCCAAGCGCTATTATCCCAAGTTTGTGAAAAACGATCGGTAAGTCGTGTGGAAAAACTGGTATCCCGTATCTTAATCCCCGACTTTCGGTTTCCTTTGTGTTTCAGCAAAACCTTCAGTTGGCTCATGCTGCTATCGGCGATTGCCGCCACATTTTTGTCTTGGTGGAAGCCAATTGTTAATGCCTTTGTTCTGATGTTCATGAGCGTTCCGACCATGGTAATGCTCTACAGGGAGCTCCAGAGGTGAGTAAATACATTTTTTTGGGGGTTTGCTGATAAGCTAGCTCTAGGGTGTCTAGTTCTGATTTCCCTTGCAGTAACAGTGACCCGAACTAAACTAAGCTCATAAATCATGTATCTACCATCACTCATCCCTGCCTTATCGCTAATGTTTCTGCGATTGTGTTTTATCGCTGGGAACAGGTGTACCGAATACGTTGTGAAATTATTCAAACCTTATCGCACTATTTGCTCAATTTTAGTTTGTTTGACATCATAGTTATGGGACGACTGGGGTCGAGGATCTACCCAAGAGGTGTTTCCTTTGGGTAGCTTTTAGTGTATCAATCATTCATGTCCAGGGAACTACTCAGTTTGTAGTGGGTCATATAGATAAGCCCCAAAGTAGCTCCCATCACTCAAGGGCTTTCGACGGTAGCTGGGGTAGGAGACTACCACAAATCCCCGAGGGACTTATAACATTAGTGATATTTGTATTCATTACATTCGGGTGATTGACGGATATGGGTTATATCATGGGGAATTCGACTCTGATACTCTTGGGAAAGAGAAATAAATCAATAATGTAGGTTCCCTAGTAAGTATCATTTATTAACGTACTAGAAACATTCGAGAATATTATCGTCTGTGTTTCCTAACGCTATCCTTGCAAATACAATACTTCTTCGCCTTCTTGTCGTGCATGCAATTGGCGTCCTTCTTGTAGGTGTTTAGACGACTTATATCATCTACGTCCATGCTGAGCAGGGTCTGGGTGCGATTGTTCCAGCGGACTGTGGCCTCGAATTCAGGCGATTTGAATCGCGTTACAAACTCCATTATGTAATAATACTCGTCCTTATCCGAAGCCATGATTTTCTGGTCCACTCTATCGATTTTCTTCAGAGTAAAGTTGTGGCACAAATGCGTGAAATTTCGTTGCACCAGATGGGCGTTCATCCGCTTGACTATGGCCTGGGCTACGTTTACCACAAAAGGTGAAACGGGTATGGTTTCAGTGGGATGGCAGCAGCACCACTTCTCCTCGATCCCGGCCATTTCACAGGTGCGATTGAAGGGCACTTCGAAGAACAGGGACTGACAGCTCTTGCACTGAATATCTTTGACTTCCGGTGGAAAATCATCCATGGACTTGCTGTGCAACCGAAGCAAATGATGCAGGGTCAGATGGAGGTCGTAGTTGGAGGTCAAGCGGTTACGATTTTTTTGCAGATTGGCCACCAGATTCGGGTATTTCTTCCTGAACCACGGTGGCACATAGATGAACAGCATGGGCATGCGCTCCTCATAGTATCCCGAATCCGCCCTTCGCAGGGGACCGTAGCGATGGCCGTGATCGCTCATCAGGATCACAATGGAGCGCTTAAAAAGTCCCAAGTCCTCAAAAGTCTTTAAGTATTGCCTAAAGAGCTTGTCCAAGGCAGTGGCGCCTACAAAGCAGTCGTGGGTGAAGCTATTGCTCCACAAGAAACCAAAGAACGGCGACCGACCCAGGAACCGATCGATGAACTGCTGCCCAAAATCCCAGACATAGCCGAAGCTCAGGTGCCGGCCCACGCAGTAGGCATAGCCATATTCCTTGGTCACGGGAAACTTCTCCTCAATGGCCAGCAGCAATGGGCGCAGGTAGTAATCCGTTGGCTTTTTGACAAATCCCGGCTTCAGATAGTTAAAGGTATTAATCTTCTTGCAATCTTCCGCATAGGCCGTTGTGTAGTTGGCAGCTTTGAAATGCTTCCAGATAAAGGGCAGTGAGTCCAGGCATCCGCGCTTCTCAACGTCGCAGAACTTCCCAACTCCCGATTCCGAATATCCTGACAGCATGGCCATCAGATTAGGAAACGTGTTGTCCCCGATTTTGTTGAAGCCCTGCATCTCGAACCAGCCAGGTCCCTTCACAAACTCATGGACCAGGGGCATAGCTCTGCGCAGATTTATGCGGGATGTGGAGTCCAGACCCATGATCAAGACGCTAGGCTGGGGATCCGCCTTTTGTTTTCGAACATAGTCGTCGACTTTTTCCTTGGTTAGGTGATCCTGAATAAAGGACATGGCATCCGACTGGATTACTTCTCGGGATCTTTGGCTTTTCCTCACAGAACATTTGGTGGTTATATAGTCCGTGTTTTTTGGCAAAAGCTCGTGGTTGGTGAATCGATGCCTCTTGGACTCGCTAGGATTAAGGATACATAAATTATTAGGACTTACAGGATGCAGTATACAGGACTCACATGTATTTGTTGTCGACAAATTTAGCTGAAGTATTTCGCGATATACTGGTATATTCGCATTCCAGAGTGGCGCTTCCATTGGTTTTGAGGAAGGGTCTGGCCAGGTGCTCGTGTATGTGGAGTCGGTACTGATGGGTCTTAAAGTCAAACTGACTTGTCACCAAATCACTGTCGTTCCGGCACTCTTTTATCGTTTTCCTATGAAAGGAGCTCATGGTGTCCCAGGTATAAGGACTCACGGTGGGCATTTTGCAGACAGCACTGTCGACATCATACCGAGCAGCTTTGGCTCTATTTGAAAACCAAAGGATAATGCCTATAAGGAAGATTAGAGGCTCGAGAACCTTCCTCACCCGATTCATGGTCGTCACTAATTGTTAGTAAATATTAATAAATTTTAAATGCTTCGTTGAATAATTGGATTATGTGTAGTAATTGAAAAAGCGTGAAAATGGGAAGAGATTTTCTTCTGAGATCCAAATACTAACAATTTTATTCTCCATCCCTCACATAGGGTCAGTGACCAGAGAGTCTACCGGCTGGGCATACGATCGACCACCGTCTGGGCCGTGGCGGTCTTCTGCTGGATCAATGACAGAGTCTTCTGCGAGGCCTGGTCTGCGATCAACTTCCCCTACCTGCACGGCTTCTGGCACATTTTCATATTTATCGCCGCCTACACGGTGCTGGTGCTGTTTGCCTACTTCTATGTGGAATCGGAGCTTCCCCAGCGCCAGCCCCTGCTCAAGTACTGGCCCAAGAACGAGTTTGAGTTCGGGATACCCTTTATATCGATCAGGAATCCAGGTAAGGCGCTGCGCAACACCATCTGAGGTGCGCGGCTGGATGAGGAGAGTGGAGAGAAATGACCATGACCAAAAGTAAAAGCGTATAAATGTTGAAGATTGGATAATTTTAGCGCACACTTTTGATACATTTAGTAGATGAAACATTTTATTAGCCATATAGAAAAGTATTTATACACTTATAGCAAATGAATTCGGATCGCGGTTGTATCTGAGGAGAAAAGTCTGTTAAAGCATTAAGAATCGTTACAAATCGTTGCAAAAACGTAGACCTAAAACCAAAGAACGCGTGGAGATTTACTTAAGTGCTCTCGACGTAGCTTAAAAGACATATCCAAAGTACATACATACATAGTTGAACCCAAACCAAAGCTTAGCCATTCAGATGAGTTCAGTTAAAGTCTTCGACACTTTTTCAATGTGTATCTGCAATACCATCAGACTGTGATATGTTACGAACTAATTCATCCCATGACTTCCAGAGTAAAAGTTCCTAAGCTTTTCCCCAAAAATATTTAATTGTTTGACACACCTTGTCAGTACCTGAACGTTGAGTTGTTTCGTGGTTAATGTTCTCTGTTATCTTCTTGTCTTCTTGTCGTCTTGCGACCTAACACTTACTAACTCTGGCCTTGGCTACTAACCACTTGTAAATCTTTATTGAACTAACCAAAGTAGATCGTTGCTCAAAGTAGAACACATTTTCAAAGTGATCAAACTCGATACCTTGCTGATCCCACAGATTCGAAAGATTGGCTCGACTACTGCAGCCTGTACATGCAGGACTATGACTACAAGCACCGCATCAACTGATACCCAGTTGAGTTTCTGTGGCGCTTTTTCCAAACATAGACAAACACAGCGTGATATAAATTAGTATTGGAGGAGGAGTGCCGAAATAAAATTTACAATCCCTAGCGGTTAATTAGTTTGCTGCTCAACACAGACAGACACCAATTTGTAGCACCCCAAGAGTGTATAGCTGCCATAAATAGAGCGTTACTTTAAGAAGTACAATAATATTAATTGAAATATGTACTGAGTTAATATCATACAATTTAGTTCTATCACAATAAAAATATTGTTTTAAAATAAAGTTTGCTTCATTTTAATATATTTATTCAGTATTATGTTCGAAAAACATACTAATCTCTTAACTCTATATACTTTGTAATTCGTATATCTTTTCGTTCCCTTACCAGGTAACTAAATGTCTTTCCCTAATCGTGTGAGTGTGAGTGGGGGTAGTGGTCCAATAAAATTCGTCAAGCAGTCGCATAAGGTCTCAATGCAAAACCCTTTTAATCCGAGTCCGAGGATATGTTGGTGCACGAATCGTGAGTAATGCGCTTGTTGATGGGATTGTAGATCCCATTCAAAGGATATGGACCGCGATAGGTAATAATATTCTTTGGTGTCTCGTGGATTTTCACTTCGTACAGCAGCTCAGGTTTCTTGAGCTGCAACCGGATATTATCCCAAATGTAAACGGCAAGATTTTCGGTGGTACTTGGCTGCAAAAGATTTTAAAAATGGGTGAGTAACTGGAGCGTATGGAGAGCGTTTTGTTCAACTTACAGTCTTGGAGAAGTATTCAACATCCTTGTCGAGATTTTTGTGGTCCAAACGCTTCATGATCACCGTTTCAATAGCATCCTTGAGCTCCGTAATGTTTAACACCATTCCAGTCCGCTGATCAATGGGTCCTCGAACAGTAATCTCAACTAAAACAAAACAAAAAGTGAACAACCTTTGTGGCTTGTAAAACATAAGTATGTCCAGTATGAGAACACTATTTGCGTTGTTTTGTAGAACCCCATGTCGCCAAATATTTTCCAGTTATGTTATTGACTATGATCCCTTTGATCTCTACAAGCTCATTATCAACTCTCGGTCGCCAGTTTTAATTACCTTTGAGCGTTGAACTTGAACATGGTTTTGATAAGCGAGCTTGTCGGCCAAGGTTTTGTTATGGTTATGGTTAAGCATTTTTCAGTCTCACATTTCCAATCGCTCTGGTACTTGGATACATGACGCTGAGCCGTTTTGCAACTAATCATGCATTTAAATGATAAATTTGTGTTTGCCTTTTATTCCTCTCTGATGTTGTGTTATTTTTTCAGATGTTTTGAATATAATAAGCTTAAAAACATAATATATTCTGAATCAGGGATTCAGCGTATGTTGTTTGGTAATCTACACTTTTACTGGAACCTACTATACTATATATTAGTGGATAATTGTTTCGCTTTTAAATAGCCCTCCAAAAAGGAACCAGTTTCCTAAATTTTTTGAAAATGTTTACCTGTGTAATTGTGTCCGTGGCCGTGAAAGTTGTTGCATTTTCCAAAGACTTCCAAGTTCTCGGCATCACTTAGTTGGGGGCTGAAAATTAAGTGGAAATGTCAACGCAAATTGAACTAAATTACTTGGTAAACTCAAATTGAATTGAGCAATTGAATTCTATTAGATTGATACCTATGCAGGCGGTGGCAGGCGCTGAAAGTTTCACGGCGGGTGAGGAAAGCAACAGGTTGTTGAGACATTTTGTTAAACTCAATCGATTTATTATTGGTTTTAGCTGGGAAAGCACCTGGGTGATGTTTTAGCTAGGGGGAGTAAACTGCACGCCTGAGCACTGTTTTGCAATGAATGCAAAACCTGCTTTTAATCCGCGCGTATTTATATGGATGCTAAAAGCGAGAACAAGGAAATTGTTAGTAACAAATGCGTTGCAGGTGGCGGCAGAGATATCAATCTGGTCGGAACTAGTTGTGTTGAGCGAATCGGATTTCCTTTAACTTGGCTGATTAAGATTCTTTAATCGCTTTAAGTTAATATTAATCTCTCGCTGAATGTGTGCTCTAAAATAAAAGGTTAAAGCATGTCTTGAGTTATGCTTGGTGGTTTATAAACAACAGATTTTACCTCGATGCCTGAAATCAAATTTTCAATAATAATAATATTTACTTTTGACTACGTTGCTCTGAAACAGCTGCCGATTGGTGTATCGGTTATCGGCTAGAGATGAACAAATATTATCATTAAATTTAATTTAATTAAATTCATTTTAATTCACAAAATAACTAAATATTTATTTAAATAACGCTATAAAAAAGTGCATTCCTTAGAATAGTTTTCAAAAATATGGAAGTTTCTTACTTATATTTCGATTAGCTGTAATTCACAATAAACAAATAATATATCACATCGAAACATAATATATAATCATCTGAGTTACCTTTGGGAAAATATATTTATTTGTTCATGGGCTTTTTTTTTTAATATTATATAATAAAATATATTAAAATATTGATATGTTTAAATAAGGACCGCCACACATTAAATATCGATAGAAACTAGGCAGTGCTACCAGATCGATTTATAATCCCACATGTTAATTGATAAACAGCCCTGTTTTGTTATCGTCTGAGACACGTCACTAGTATCGAAAATTTATCAACAAACGACGCCGCGCAATAATTCGAAACTTTTGAAAACAACTGATTTCTGTTCCCAAGAACTCAAAATATAAAGAAAACAAGGAGAATATGAGTAACAAGAGCACGCCAGTGCGTCAGCGCATCCAGCAGTTCCAAACCCGCGGAAAGTCGACGCCGGCGTCGGACGCCAAAGGACTCAGAAAGAAGGTGCTAACGCGGACGCCGCGTCAAAGCGTCGAACACCGCTCGGAGCAGCTGCTGAACACGGCCTTTACCGGCTCCACGCCACAGTTGCTGCCAAAGCAGAGGCCCACTGCCCTTAATGCCTGCTATACGCCCTCGTCTCTCTACAGGACTGCGAACACGAACACCCCCAGCCGGTCGAAAACGCCTAGTGCCAAGTCAAAGGACAAGGATGTCCTCATCGAGTCTTTTCACAGTGTATCAGAGGAGAGTAACATGATCGTGGCGGTCCGCGTGCGACCGCTGAATGCTCTAGAGTGCACCCGTGGCCAGGTGACGAACGTAGTTCAGGTGCATGGCAACAGCAATGAGCTGACTGTTCAGGCCGGCAGTAGCGCCGACGCATCGGCTGGTGTTACGCATTTCTTCAGCTATGATCAGGTCTACTACTCCTGCGACCCGGAGAGGAAAAACTTTGCTTGCCAGGCCAAAGTATTTGATGGAACAGCTCGCCCTTTAATCGACACTGCCTTCGAGGGCTACAATGCTTGTCTGTTCGCCTACGGACAGACTGGCTCCGGAAAATCCTACAGCATGATGGGTATTGAGGCTCTAGACGATGCTGCCTTGGACGGTGGACCCCCACACGATGAGGCTGGCATCATACCGCGCTTTTGCCACGAACTGTTCCGGAGGATTGAGGCCGTCAAGGCTCAGCAGCAGTTGCAAGTGGAGGTGGAGGTCAGCTACTTTGAAATCTACAACGAGAAAATCCACGACCTGTTGAGTGTCCAACACGCAGCTTCAAGCGCAACGGAATCTACGCACGTGCAACAGCAGCAACGACCAGCTCTCAAGGTGCGGGAGCATCCAATTTTTGGGCCCTATGTGGTGGATCTAAGCGCCCATTCGGTGGATTCGTACTCGGCGCTCCGCAACTGGTTGGCCGTGGGAAACTCCCAGCGGGCTACCGCCTCCACTGCCATGAACGACAAGAGCTCACGGTCGCACTCTATTTTCAATATTGTTTTGAACTTAACAGATCTAACCAGCGACGATGGCCTCTCCTCTGACACGGATTCCAGCACTATATCCTCGTTAAGGCAAACGCGGCGCAGCAAAATCAGCCTGGTCGACCTGGCAGGTAGTGAGCGCATCAGTGTCTCCGGTTCAAATGGCGAGCGCATCCGGGAGGGTGTCAGTATCAACAAGAGCCTGCTGACCCTGGGAAAAGTAATTGCGGCTCTGGCCGACGCCCGGAAGGCCAATGGTCCGCTGGGATCTGGAACCCCCAGCACCTTCGTTCCTTACCGGGAGAGTGTCCTAACCTGGCTATTGAGGGTGAGTATTACCAAATCCGTAGAAATCTAATCAATTGGGTCACTGGACTGGTTTACTTTTACGTAGGCTCTTATTAAAAGTTGCAAAACTAATCAAAATCTTGATAATATTTTTATACCCTTGCAGAGGGTATTATAATTTTGGTCAGAAGTGTGCAACGCAGTGAAGGAGACATCCAGGACCCCATAAAGTATATATATTCTGGATCAGGATCACCTCCTGAGTCGATATAAGCATGTCCGTCTGTCCGTCGGTCCGTCTGTCCGTCTGTCTGTTTCTACGCAAACTAGTCTCTCAGTTTTTGAGCTATCGTCTTAAAACTTTGCACACACCCTTCTTTCCTTTGCACGCAGTATATAAGTCGGAACGGCCGGGATCGGCCGACAATATCCTATAGCTGCCATATATCTGATTGATCGGAAATGCTATAACTTCCACGCTTTTGAAGATAGAAACTTCAAATTTGCACAAATTCCCTTTTATGGGAATCTAAGCCGACGTGGAAAATTTCATACGGATCGGCCGACTATATCCTATAGCTGCCATATGATTGATCGGAAATGCTATAACTTCCACGTTTTTGAAGATAGAAACTTGAAATTTGCACAAATTTCCTTTTATGGGAATCTAAGCCGATGTGGAAAATTTCATACGGATCGGCCGACTATATCCTATAGCTGCCATATAACTGAACGATCGGAAATGCAACAACTTGCGTGTTTTTGGGCGTAGAAGCGTCGGACTTCTTTTAAAATTCATTTTATACGAATCTAAGCATGTTATGAATGTTTTTGTAAAGATCGGCTAACTATATCCGATATTTACTATATCTTTAATCAATAGAAGCCGCTATTTAACTGCAAGGGTATATAAGCTTCGGCTCCGTCCGAAGTTAGCTTTCCATTCTCGTTTGGAATAATATTGGGGATAACAAAGCAAGTTTTTCATTTTATTTAAATCTTATTTTAAGGCGATAGTTTTGCGTAACGTTATACCATCACCACTGGCCGCCTATCAGTACAGTCTCATTGATTAGCCAATGGCCCATGGAATGAGGTTTCCCCACAATCACTGATTACTCGGAAAGTAATCAGAACCCAGAGCGATATAGGGAATGCATCAACACTTCGACCTCCGTGGAAATGCACCCAAAAGTTTCCAAACTGTTCCTATTCACCCAATATCGCTGGGCAAATATGATTTGTGGGTCTCAAACATGCTCGTGATGCTTTGTTTTTAGTTTAATTGTTTTCACAGAATCGATCTCGTGATCTCGTGCTTCACCTTTATGAATTCTATTCCATAGATGAATTCTATTCCATAGATATGTTTACTCTTTTAATCACTAATTATACTAATTTAATTTATTTTATGCCAGCTAGCAAATACGGAAGGAGTCTGTTACCGATAAGATTGTTTCTATCAGGTTGTTGTGGGATACAAAAATGCAATATATTTCATTTTAAACTAAATAAATCTACTGAGGGGGTTTAATTTTTTATATTTTATATATTGATATATGTATTTATAGTTTTTTATCTAGGTGTTTAGGGTGAATCGAAGACCTCCCCGATTCCAAAGCAATTGAGTAATTAAGGCCTCCTTCATTTCTTATCATATCTTTTTAGCGATTTAAATTTTTTTTATGACCTGATACAAAGGCACGTGTATTCTAGAAAATTATTTTGGGAAAAGTGAGAGAGGCTTTATGACTTTTTTTCTTTATTATATTACTTATTTATTAATTTTTAACAAGAAAACAAAGGGAAGCCATTGCATTTGTAGCCTTTAAATATGTTTATCACACATTTTCTTTACAAAACTTATTATCACTTAAGTTTTGTAATAGTCATGAGGCTATAATATATTTGTAAATCTATTTTTCAATTCTTGTTATTTAAAGAATCGTTAAAAATATGATTCATGACAATCCTTTGTGTATTATTTTTGTTTTGCAGTTATTTGCTTGGAAATCTCTTAGTATTTATTATTCAAGTAAAATATAAGTAATCCAGGATTAAATATCTGTGAGGTCACAAAAATGCCTTGAAATTACCTCATACGAAATCCCCTAGAAAAGATGATAATTCCAATTATCAGGTAGGGCTTAGGGTTGGTTCTCAAGTTTGTTGTTATTGATTTGTAACTAACCTTTAAAAATCCCTTCCTATCTTAAGTGACAATTTAAATTTTATATAAATAAATTCGTAAAAAAAAGGAACACTTCACATTTTACGACGTAATTTATTACCAATCCTGATGAGTAATTGGAGTGCGTTGAGTGAAAGGCTCTTGATTAAGGGCATTACAAAGTCCACCCACTTGTCTATTTTCAGCGTAAACCAAACCAGTTCCCTTAAGCCTTATTTAATGTCCCACCACTTCAATTCAAGTTGCGGTAGTTCTGGGAGCCCTAGAGAAAAGCGCACATGTTTCGGACTAATTTACGGGCTTTGTCGTTAAAAATTAAGACAAATATTTGCTGAAATGGCGTTGTATTCTATTGCAAGTCCCTCTCAGGGACCGCCTCAAGTTAAAGTTAAATATGGTTGGGCAACCAAGTTGGATCATCGACCTTGTCCGAGTCCATCTTAGATTGTGTTTTTAATTTTCCATCGCTCCAAAGACTGGGTATCTTTAAAGTACTTTTCCTATCTTTGCATAATAAACTCAAGTGCTACATACATTTTCTCTCCGATTTAAAAATACTTTGTAGATAGTATACTTTTGTTTGTGTTTTATTTTTTCTTGCATACTAAAACAATATAACACTTGATAACTTATCGCGGCTGTGGAGTTGCGACAACAAAAATTTCATTTGTTGCTTTTGTCGTCGCCCGCCGCATTTACAGGCCTCTGGCTCGCATATGCAATTGTTCTTGCCCAATTTTTTGTTATCCTTAAGAGCTGCAATAAAAGTTTGATAGATATATTAGCTGGCTGTTTAACGTGCTTAAAAAGTTATGTAAAATCTCTGTCTAAATAGTTTATGTAACTGTTGCATTTTATCTTTTTATACTTGTCCAAATCTTTTATTTGTATTATTAAGCATACAACAATAATTCACACTAAATGATATCTATTTGCGCATTATAATTTAATGTAGATATCAACCTTTGGGTGAATGGGATATAATGGGTTCTAGAATCTAGATTGTAATTGTGGGGTCTACCCCCATATACAATTAGCTTGGGTTAACTGCTTTTATTTAGAGCTGGGCTATACAACCTTTTTATATCTGGTTATTGTACAAAGTATAAAAATATAAAAATTAATATAATGGTGTTCATTTATTACAAGTGAGCAAATTTGTTTACTAATTTTGTTTACCATTTATTTACCTTGTGATTTTCCCCTTAAGGGGGTTTTTAATTTATTCAGAAGACGTTTTATCATTTTAAAGTAAGGGATAGATACTTTTTTTAAAGATTTTTAATTCAAAACGTTTTTATATTTCTCTTTACTTTATATAACCTTCACATGGCTGGGATAAGTTCGCTACTGAAATGTTAAATGCAGTAACTTTCTAAGTAAACTTAAAAGCCTTAGAAACCACATTTATAATCAAAGTTAAACCACAAAAATTATCCAGATTAAATTAATGTGAAAGAAGGGGCTAGCTTTGGTAAAAACGTATGCAATTCTAGAAACGTCTATTAAAAAATAATTTTTATTAACGTTAAAAATGTCTTTTAAAACGAAAAGCGTGCCAATGGAGACTGCGTCAGACTTTAGTTTTAAAACTAGCAAAGTGTAAAGTAAGTTTGAAACTTGTGCCACGTTTTGGATTCACTAATTATTACTAATTAACTATCCGGAATAATACGACACACAACAATAGATAAAATCAAAATCCATAATAATGGCTGAAAAACGTTTGACAGTTTTTTTTTATTTACTAATTGAACAAAAAGAGATTCAAGTTTTATGGGAGGCGGGACTGGGGATAGTTAAATAAGGGAAATTGGATCATAGGAAGTTATTAAAAACAGAAACAAATACCTTAACGTATTTTAATATAGTTAGTTTATAAAAACCCAATTTTTAACTTTATCCACGTTCTGTTTATATAATAGAACGTGCTGGTGCGGTTTCAGTTCCCACATAACAACAATTGTAATTTAATCCAGCGTAGAACAATAATTTTCACCCTTTCACCCCCCATGCTAGTTCCAATCCGTGAGCAAACTGGTTAACATTGAATTTAAAATGAATAGAATTCATTGTATAAAGTTGACTGCATTTATGGCTTCCCTCCATGCGTTGTTTTTCGCCAATCCCGACGCTCTCACTGCGATATATGGGGGTATTACAAATACCTGAGCATTTATATTGAATGTATGGCGTGCTGGGCAATTCACAATTTGATCGCCCGGTCGAGGCCCCAGGAAAAGATCCATTTAAATATGCAAACGCTGTTCTTGAAGTGCGACCAAAGCTTTGAGCAATTTTATAATCAAAGCCAAAGCCTGATCTCATCCACGCGTCTCACGCCTTGAATCTTTGAAATTCTAATCTTAAATAATTCAAGTAAGGTTATGTTTTGGGAAAAAGATCTAGAAACTATCCACTTTCACATGGTCAAGGTCCAAGCTAGCTGATTGAGCTTCAAGGAGACATTTTGTGGGTCGCACTAGAGTACCCCATTTAGTTCTCAGGCAATTAGTTAAAAACTGACCTTAGCCATAATATGTTTATATATTCAAGCCGGGGAATATTTCTTAATTTGGGCGGTAAAATGTCTTATTAACTTTAATTAGCAAATTGGTGCGAGACGGAAAGATTTCCGTGAAGCTTGTCATGCAAAGTAAAGGAATTTTTCGAAAAAACTAAACCAGTTTAAGATGGAGTTCAGAACTGACCCACCTTAATGTAATTAATGGAATTGGAATTCTAAAGAAATTTCCAAATAAAATCAAGAAAACATATTTTTTTAAATTTTATTGTTTTCAATATATAATTTAAATTAAACTTTATAATATAATATATTTGATATATAACATTGTATAAATTGAAAATTTTCTCGGTACCTGCAAGCAAATTTTTCACAAATCAATACATTTTTTTATCAATTACTTAACAAACTAATTTAATTTTTTTGTTTACAATTTTTTTTTGTGTGTTTTATTTGCACAGTTGGGCTTGACACCAAATAATCCTTTTCTTTTTTGAGTTTTGTGTAAATATTTAAGTTGTAATGACAAAATGTAACTTGGCATAAACTTTAGAAACATTTCAACTTTTTAATACTTAACAATATTTAGATTTTTTGACATTTGCTCAAACTGTGCAATGCTCAGTTGGTATTACAATAAATATAAAGGAATGTCTAATATAGACAAGGATACAATAAAAATCGGGGTCCAAAGTATACGTAGCTACACATATATCGAAAAAATAATAAATCTAAACCTTGATTGGCGCCAATGAAGCATTTTCCTTGTTTTTCTTTTCTATATATTTTTTTCGATAATATATTCCTGTAACTCATCCAATTATGTCGAAAAAAAACAAATTTAGCTTAGGCTTTTCTACTGCAGTTTACTCAGTCTCGTATGCAAAATAGAAAATTCAGTTTTCTGCTATTTTTGCTTCCCTTGTTATTTTTGTATAATTATTTTTCTCTTTTTTTGTGTTGGCTTTTCACTATGTCTTGTCTTGGCTAAGGTCTAAAAATGCGTTTGGTCAAGCGGGCAGGTTTTTGAAGATTGTTTTTCTCACTGTGTACTATTGATATTGTACTCCTTGTAGACAAAAAAAAATTGGAAGATTTGACGCGTAATAATTAGAGTAAAAGGGGTTTGTAAATTGGTATCAACAGGTTAGGGATTTTGTAAATGGTAGTGTATTCGCGATGCGAAAATGCTTCGGCAACCGTTAAAAAGGTACAGTCGCGTTGGATTATTGTAGCTGCAGTTGTTGTCTCGCTCTTTTACTTGCTTCGCCGTCTTTTTGTCAGTTTTTTTCTTACTTTTTTTTTTTTTTTTTTTTTTTTTTTTTTTTAGGTTTTTTTCTTTCTGCTGTTTACATTTATATGGCATTTAAGAATCGCTGATTTTTTATAATTTTTTCTTGTTTTTTTCTGGTCATTTGCCGTCTCGGTATTACACCTTGCAGCTTTGTTGGGTGGCAAGGACGGAGGAGAGCGCATTGGCTGGCTGCTGCACCACCTCATGGGCGTGGGTGTGGTTGTGCTCGTGCTCGTGCATCTCCTCCTCGTCCTCGCAGATACTGTCATGGTGCTTACGCTGCTCCCTTTTCCTCATATAGTTGATAAGCGGGCGCTTCTTGTGCTCCTTGCAGAAAGGACAGTCTTTGCGCATCTGCTTTTCAGACTTTATCTGCTTGCACTTTTCTGAAAGTTTATAAAAAGGACAAATTTGAAGGTTAGCTAAGTTCAGTTCAGATTATTTAAGACTATCTTTAGTCTGTGTAACATGTAACATGAGCCTCATAAATAAATCATTTGAAGTTACATAATAAAGGTTACATAATCATTTTTTTCCAATAATACAAACAAGTTCTGTCCCTCATCAGATTATTGTATAGATACCTGATACACAAATTGTTTATTATTTAATTTTAGGAAGGTCGACTTTATTTTTGTCTCCCTTGTTGGCCTCTTTTTTTTTGTTGGCCTACGTGCGTGTGCCCAGCTGCCCGCCCTGGCCTGGCCCTGCTCAGCTGTTTCGCCGCCGTGACGTAGCTACGCTCTCGACGTCACGTCGTCACCGCCTGCCCCGCCCCTCGCATCCGTCAGGTACTACTACCCGACGTGATGACCCTGTGACAGTGGTTCTGCCTATATGTTGATTAAACTTTTGCTTTGATTGCTCAATTTACCGTGTTAAACGCTAAACGGTTCTTATTGATTAAGGCCCGGTCATGCGATTTCCATGTGGAAACTGTCTATATTTAGCTTTGATAAGCGACCTTGCATAAAGTCTATGCTATATCTCGCAACGATATTGCAGTGGGCGTAATAGTCATAGTCATAATTAGTCATATGCGACTGATAAACGTGCACCTAAAACTTCGAATTGCGACTTATTTTGGCCCTGTTTGGTTCGTCTTCCTTAAAAATAATAAACAACGTGCCATTGTTTAACCACCTGGTAAGATTCTTTGGATTTTCAATTAACATCAAATATTCGAAAGCAGAGTGCTTTTTTGGTGGTGTCGGAACGACTGACCTCCATATGAACAGAGTTTAACTACCTTTTGGTCTGTACAATCATATAATAAAAGTTTTTTTAACGTATTTTCAGTGCTTACGATATCTTAATTGCGCTTTAACTTTGAAATGCCGGAAATTTTAATGAACCTGTCTACGTGTGAGTAGAGTTGTGCTGTTTTGAGCGCGAATATCTGAGGGCACGTGGGTTAAAGCCACTATTGTTTTTGGCCAAAACGTAAACAGAGCAGAGAAGTGCAGAGATAGAGAAAAGGTGGTGGAGCTGATAAGACGAATTTGCACTCAAGACACCCTGTGCTTATGCGCAAAAAAATAAGGCGTGTTCGCCTCACACAGCCACTGAAACATATATATGTATAAACATACGCGAAATCAGGCTGGCTATTTATAAATTCTTGCAAAACAACAAAACGCACGTCGAATGGAACGTGGTGGGGTGGTGGGGGGTCGCATGCTAGCACACACAATCTTAAAACATGTTTTTTAACTAAAGTGCATTATGGCGTCTGATTGACTAAAAGCTGGTTACTCTGTCACTATCTGGAAAATAATTACCTTGGACACGGCTATAGCAATCCTTGACCGCATAGGGCGAGGTGGTGGACTCGAGGGTTCCGTACGGAAACTGCTCGTAGTCCCGGTAGTAGCCGTTCCTCATGGATCCGCCATATGACATGGTGGAGTCGCTAACACAGAATCCCCAAACATCCATATTTGTAGATTTCTATGTGGCCTGGTGATGCTGGTGCTGATGCAGTGGGTGTGTTTTCTTTTTTCTCTCTTTTTTGCGCGCGTTGGGGGAGGTCGTTTCACTTTGTCTCTCCACTGTCGGGCGTCCAATGAACTCGATTCGAATCACTTTGGAGTGTCTCTGTGTCTTTGTTGTCAAATGTGGATTGTTTATTCACTGGTTTTTGTATTGGGTTTACGCGTGACTACCAACTCAAGGTATCTGTCTGTTTGGTGTTGCATTGAACTCTTAATGCAGGATTTCCTCGAAATTTCACCGAAATTCGATGTACTCTGTGGAAAGTCTCATATGAAACTGAAAGCCGAGTGTTAGAATTACGGCATTTTTGTAGCTCTGGTCTGCCTCGGAACGATTCGGTTCGTTCGGGTCTTGTTTTGCTGCCGACTTTGTGTCTCGGCTTTCGTGCGTAAAGTTGTTTTTGTTCCCCCATATTTACTCCGCTATATATGTATGCCTATATCTGTACGGCACACCTGAGGAAGTAAATAAAATCATTTATTTTTTATTATTTTTAAATACAAATATTAGTTCTAAGTTTTAAGCTAACTGTTCGCACTACATTCTCCCAAGTGCCAAGTCGTAAAAAAAACACATCCATAATCTTGAGTACTATTCCACTTAATGTGACTGTAAAATAAATATATATGCCTGTATATATATATATATATAAAAAGCTTGTTTGTACACACATACATTTGTATGCCATTGTTTTTTGTTGTGTTTTCGCGTCTCGTGCTTGTGTATAAGCTTTACCCCCATTTACCCCAAACCCCACACACTGTCCTCCTCGAAGGCCCCCACTAATTCCAGTTACAGCTCTCACATGAGGGACAGTGGGATTCATCCCATTTGATCGGCACGCTTTGTTTACAAGCTCTTATTTTCCAAGTGATTCATTTGATGTTTTATTGAATTTTTTAATAAATGTTAATTAGTGGAGGGCAATACGGTTGGAACTTTTTGTTATTAGCAACAAATTGCTAACATCCTCAAGCTACGAAAGACAGTTGTCTGGAGAGTGATTTGGTTGCCGGGTGTTCATCTGGTGATTTCTTAGTGATATACCTTTAAATGGTTTGCTAATCACAGTCTAGACTGCAGGTCGACCATGCGCCGTTTTAGCCTCATTTATCCATAGAAATTTGGTTACCAAGTCATGAATTTGTACCCGGATTTTAAGGGGATGTAGTTGAAAGATTTCTTCGATCCTTTGACTGCTTGAAGTTTGTCATTCAGTTTATTAGAGGTTAAACGTTTTCGTGACTTTTCGTAAATTTGCGTAAACCTAGTGTTAATATGTGGTCTACGTCATTTTAGCCGGTTCTGATCAAGGTTTGGGTTGTTTCTCTGTTTCGTACAAACCGCTCTTATTAGCATGTTTTTGTGGTTTAAATTTGATAAACACGAGTTTTTAACATTTTTAAGGAGATCGTGACAGATTTCTAAAGGTGGGCGGACAGAAGCTAAATTTAGACAAAAATGTGGTTATATGGTACGATTTGGTACGTGAATGACTAACCGCGATTCCCCATATTCATTGACGGATTTTGCGGTTACTGGACCCAGTTCCAGTCTCTTACAGACGAGGCAAACTGGTACTTTGAACTAATCGAAATCGACCACTGTGCACTCTCAATTAGCAACGCCCACGCCGCTGCTGCTGCGCAGTTTAGTAAACATCCTCTTCGGCCCACTGTGCTGACCTGCCAAATCAAACAAGTGTCTCTACCACACATACGCACTGTATACTAAATACTTAGTTCGTATATATTAGTAGGTGCTAGTGTGCTTTCAAAAGTATTTCGTTGGCACAACAACTTGGCGTTTGCCTTCTCGGTCTCTGATAATGCACTATCCA
The DNA here is from genome assembly GCA_018150405.1 of Drosophila varians. Taxonomy (NCBI): domain Eukaryota; kingdom Metazoa; phylum Arthropoda; class Insecta; order Diptera; family Drosophilidae; genus Drosophila; species Drosophila varians. The sequence goes on from JAECWK010000125.1 coordinate 7,314,492, forward strand.
ATAATGATCATTAGCGTATTGCCCGTTGCCACGGTAGTTGCCTGCTCCTGATGGGATGGGAGTGGCCTTATCAGGACAGTCCTTATCACCCTTAAGACCCTCAATCGAAAACCTACTCGAAGGTTTGGTTTGTCTATTGCTGGGAGTGCCTTGATTGCTAACAGTTGCCCTGAGCTTATTGTTTACCTTTCTTATCAACATACCCCACAAATATGGGGTATATTACCTGGAATAAATCTTTATAAGATAAGTTTTTAAAAACTTTATAGATTTATCGATTAAAGCGGTATTTTTAAAAGAATAACATAGTCTTAGGGGAACCTATAATTTCTAAAGATTACATCATTATCATTTCTTAAGATTAAACTTTAAATTCAAATTTTCATATACATCTTAAATATATAATGTTATTCTATTCCGTTATCATTAAAAAGCTTCGATTTCGAGCAATAAATCATGTCAAACTGTTATCAGTTTTAATTATAATCATAAATCCATTAAGGAAATTCAATAATTACAGATTACAAAAAACAAAAATCAATAATTATGTAGTTGATGTATAAATAAATTTTAAGAAGAATTTTAAATAAAATATTTACGTATATGTATGTGTTTATTTTTTATTATTTTTAGGAAAATTTGGGTGGAAACTCAAAGACGGTGATGCTGGCCACAATCTCTCCGGCTAGCCTCCATGCGGACGAAACCCTGGCTACACTTCGGTATGCCTGCAAGGCTCGATCTATTGTCAACCGGGTTAAGGTGAATGAGTCGCCCCACGACAAGATCATCCGGGACCTGCGAGCCGAGGTGGATCGCCTCAAGTCCCTAAGAAACGATTATGAGAGGCAACGCCGCCTCTCCGGCAACAACAATAATCCAGTGCCGAGGAAGATTATCATCGAGACTTCAGTGGATGAGACGGAGGTCGAAGGACTTCGCCAGCAGCTGGCCGAACGAGAGCGGGAGCTGAGCAGGGCACAAAAATCCTGGATGGAGAAGCTCAAAGAGGCGGAGGATCAACGCAAGTCTGAGATGCGTCTATTGAAGCGCCGCGGATTAGCTCTGGAATTGACCGCCGAGCAGAAGCAGGCATGTCTTGTCAATCTCACTGCAGATCCCATTCTAAGCGGTACTCTGTTCTACCTTCTGCCGCCTGGTCTCGTGAAGATTGGACGAGGACGGTTGCCCGGAAGCTCAAACTCCCAGCCGGACATTGTGCTAGATGGGCCACTTGTTGCTCTCCAACACTGCACCATCGAACACGAACGTGGTGGGAAACTATACGTTATCCCCGGCAGCGAGGATTTTGAGAGCTACGTTAATGGTGAACTTCTGCAGGACCGACGCCAGTTGTTCCACGGCGACCGCCTTGTTATCGGCGGCTCACACTACTTCCGCATCTCGAATCCGTTTTGCTCGCAACGGGGAAAGGCCGATAAGCTGGTGGACTTCCAGTTGGCCCACCAGGAGATCCTACAGAAGCAGGAACAGCAGCTGCGTTCCGAGCTGGAAGCGGAAAAGCGGGCTGCATTGACACGCATCGAACAGGAGCGAGTTCAACACGCTAGAGATTTTGAAGAAAGGCTTCATTGCCTCGAATTGGAACAGTTCAAGTACAAATGCAACAGTGAAATGCTGGAAACAGAACGCCAGGCCCTGGCTTTGGCCCAGCAAGAGCACACGACTCCGATGAAAGAGGCCTCAGAAGCATCGACGCCAGCCCAAAAGTCTACCCTTCTGGAGGACATACAGCGCATTATGCTTAATCCATCGGAGGAGAGCTTGCACAAGACTCAACTGATGGTCAAGGAGGCTACCCAACGTTGCCGCCAGCTAGGACTGCAGCTGGAGTTTCGGCAAACCCAGACGCCGGATGAGTTCGGACTTTTGCGCACGGTGATCCTGATTCTGGACAAGCAACGCGGTCTGAAGGCTGAATGGCCAACCGCCCGTCTGGGGGTTTGGCTGGACATGGTTAGGGATAGTGCAGAGCAGCATGAGAGGCTGAATGCCCGAACTCTTTTTCAAAGCGTTGAAGTGGATTGGAAACCCCTGGATGCGGATCTGAATGAAACCCTGAGTGAGACCCACAACTCTAGTCGAATAGCGTTGAACCTGAGCGCCATGAAGGAAGTTCTTCTCAACAAACCCCTCAAGAGGCTCCTTAACGTATCCAGCAGCAGCACCAGCAATACGCCAAGGCAGACATCGACGCCTTCGAGCAAAACCCCGGTTAGTCCATCGCCCAGCAGCAAGCTGGTGCAGTACACCAAACGACTGCTGACCTATGATCCAGAGGAAACACCCGGCGCTGGTAGTAATTTTAATAATCTAGTCCACCAGGAGCTCCAGATGATGCAGCGGGCTGCCCAGCGACTACACCGACACTGCGAGAGCGCTCTGGCGGAGCAGGAGAACTTACAAGACAGTGGTGTTCTGGCCATTAGCCTGCAGGAGGCTCTTTCCAGATTGGACAGCGTGCTCCATGGAATGCGGAGCTCGCTGGCCCAGGCGGAGGCGTCTGCAGGTGCCACCTCGCCATCGAAAACACAGAAGGCAGTGCGCTTTCTTATCGACTGACAACAATTAGTTCAGACCTTGGACTATTTTTGATGCTGCAATGTGCTTATGTTTGTTTTTTATGTTTTTAAATATATGTATAATTTTTATATTGGTTTGTGAAAATATAATATAAATAGCACCACGTGGATGTTTAGTTTTTGTGCATTGTTGCTTGGATAATATACAAAATTCCACATAAAACATTCTTTACCCCTTGAGTTTGGGTTTATCCAGTAACATAGACAAGGTAATAATTATAAAGGTAACAAAACAAAGCTGCCAAATAATCTTTAAAAACTGGTAAATATTTCTATAAAATTATGCACCTAAGTAGCTGGTTCCAGTTCCATATCCTTCGTTATTCGTATCTGTAACTTGCTGTTCAGCTCCAGGACCAAATTGCAAAACTGTGCGTCCTTGAGATTTATAAAATCGGCAAGAAAAACATTTACGCGGGGGGTTTCCTTGGGCTCAAAAGGTCCTGGCACTTGCTCCGCTATCCAGGGTTCCAGCTTCTTGTCCACTTTCTTGGCGGTCGACTTGAGGGTTAAGAAAAAACGCAAGGCTATGTAGCGACCCGATGGTGTGATAAGGCACTGGGAGACGTATCCCTGCTGGGGCTGCCGGGAGAGAAGCGAATCCTCGAGGAATGATCGCAGCTTCTTAATGCTGGCTTTATTCGGCCAGGGCGTGGGCCACGCGAAGCTGGGCCAAAAGCGCAGAGGCAAAGGAATAGGACACCGCCGGTAGATGATCACCACCTGGCGCTGCAGCTGAAGACATCGGTTTAAAGAGCAATCATTGAGGAGACCATCGGCGGTGGAGTAGAGGCGATGACCGAAAAACTGAATCACCTCCTTGTGCAATTGCTGGTGATGCGCCACAGTCAAAGCGTAAAAGTGCTGCAAGTCCAGGATAACCACCTCCTCGGGATGGGTGTCCAGAAACTGTCTGAGCTCCAGCAGCGGTTCAAATACCTCCATCGCGAATACCCCGTGACAATAGTAGAACTTCCCATCCTGCTGAGCTATCCTCAGGTCAAAGTAACGCACTCCCGCCTGAAGCTGCTCTATTACTCCAAAGGACTGGGTCTTGCACCAACGTCGCACTATGCAGGGAAAAAAGCGATGCCATCGTCGGATAGCTGGCTCTGCATCCGGAGCAATCTTGGATTTGCGGCTTATGCCATAGGTCATGGAATTATGGGAGCCTGTACTAGATTTGCGTCGCATTAATTGATTCCATTAGAGGGATGATCTCATGCATACCGGGTATGGCCAAATTGATGATTGACAGATCTCGTAGGTCCTGGGGTAGATCCCGCATCCAGTGTTCATTGGTCATTGTTGCTATTCCGAGTGGGCGGCCAGGTACAACTTCAACTTAGCCTCTAGGTTGGGGAGTCACAAAAAGTACCGATAAGTGATAAGTAATGTAAATAAACAAAGTGCGCTGCGATAATGTGGCCAGTCGCTTGGATAAGGTTTCCACTAAAACAGTGTTTATTGGCTAAGGTAAACTTTAATTTTATTACACGACATAATTCAAACTGAAAACTTGCCAAAAAAAACTACGATTAGGCTTAATTTATTTTATTTATCAAGAAAAGTATTATAGTATGGAAAACATTTTTTAATATTTTTTATACTGCTTGAATATTCTCCTTGTTTTCGCCTTCGAGATCCTCCTCAAAAAGTGTTTTATGCGAACGCTGAGCCAGCAGCTGTTCAGATTCATTAAAAACTCTGATGTTCCTAGAGCAATTGTTGAATTTGCAACTTCCCAAAAGATTATCCTCATTGCAGCTAAACAAGAAGGTGGCTTAACAAGTGAATACAAGAACATTTTATTTATTTACTCACCTCTGAAGTTCACTGAATTGATTCAGAGTTAAAGACTTTTCAGATTTTCCATTTCCAAAAGATAAGCCGTCTGCCATGATTCCCAGTTTACAGTTGTCGTAGGCGCACTTACTGCCCTGCATATTTAACGAGGCTGTCTTTTCAAGTAGCTCCAATCCTGTAATACAGTTTCTAACTTGGACATTGCCTAACTCAGCGCTGGAATGTGGTCGAAGCGAAACCCCCACTGCAAAGTTTTCAATCATACAGCTCTTCAGCTCCACACTCGCTTCTGGCATGCACACAATGCCCTCCTGCGTGCTAGAGTTTCCATCTCCTATCAGACGACATCCACGCATCGTCAGGGTACCATTCCGCAAGAGGATTCCCCGACGGACGTGCCGACAGTCCAAAACCAGTTGGGAGAGCGTGTAATCGCCACTGATAACCAGTAAGGTGCTATCCTCATCGCTGGAGCATACCACAGGCAGCTTTGTCAACTCGATTGAGGGAGCGAGAATGTCATCCGGTCTGATTAGGCCATTAAGACTGCCGTTGTCGTTGAGTTGCTCCAAAAACTTAATGGTGTGCTTGCCAGGGGATAAAAATATATCGTCATTGCTCTGGCAGATGCTGAGTACGTCCTGGAGGGTGTTGGCCAGTTGTACTTGCCTATCGGATTTAACCAGCTCCTTGGCCAAAACTAGCAGGTCGAGTTGCTGCTGCAATTTGGCAGGAACAGTCACCACATGACAAATCGGAGACCGTTCTATTAATGACTCTTCTACGTTACGAAACTTTCCCGAGCTGCGCTGCAGCATGTGTCGCTTTAATGTATTTGACTGCATTTCGCTATAGGCCCTCCTCATTTCTGGGTTTTCAAGGATTTCAAACTCACTTCGGATTATAGCCATACGCAGGTGAAGGCACATGAGATCCGTTACAGGTAATGTTGAAGTATTCAGACTGTCATTTGCGCTTCCAGTTTTGGGCTGCTTTCTAGCCGGTTCAGTAGCATTATCGTTCAACTCTACTGCCTCATCGTCGCTCTCGGCCTCAACATCACTAAGGTCCAGTTCCAAGTACTCCAGGCGTTGCTGTATGTACCTGGCTTCTTCCAGCAGGTTGCGCATGTGCAGAGCCAGGGGGCGTGACAGTTTATTCTTACTAAGGTCACAGGCCAGCTGAATACGGGCCTGCAGATGCATCTGTACCCAATCCCGGTCGTCGTCGTAGTCCTTGTCCCAAGGCATCCACACGTGCGAGTAAAAGAACCTCAGGCGGTCGATGCACTCCGCCGTGGTGTCTACATTTAGAGCGGAGTTTTCTTGTTCTACTGTTGGCCATAGCTCCACCAGGGACACTTCGTTAGTCTCCGGCAGGTGAACATCGCTGTCCTGCACAGCTGTCACCACGAAGACGGCCTTTAGCTCGTCGAAAATAACCTGGTCCACATATCCATAGACTATGGTGGGATATCGCAACTTCAAATCCTCGCATATGACGCGAGGTATTTTCCAAATAGCCTGCCAGCCTGGGAGTGTCTGTGAGTCAGTCTTTGTTTGTACATTTAGCATGGTGGCTTACCTGCAGGCTCGATTTGTAGCTCCACGTAGGACTTCCACTCGGATCTTACCTGGGAGGCCGGCATCACTGCGCCCTCCCACGAAAGCACCGCCTGCGCTTCTTTTAAGCGCTCTAAAAAAGACTTTTCAAAGGTAAACACTTCCATTTTTAGGATTTTCGCGGCTAAGCAGAGGAACGTTTAAAATTTTTTGAAAGGAGCGTGGCTTCGATAACGATTAGTTGAAATGCAACCTATCGATTTTAGCTACTGAAAATTGCTATTATTCTTAAAACTTAAAAGAGTGCTTACTTTAATTAAAACAAATTCAAATTGTTATTACCGAATAACTTCTTCATTAAACTATATTTTCTTTTATTAGAAATATATAAACAAAAGATGTCTAAATAACAGTCTGGCAACTTTTCCAACAGCTGTTTATTCTTTTTCTTTCCGAAAATATCAAATAAACAATCATTTTCACAGTTTGCTCTAAAATGGCGACAAACAATTTACCAGAGGAGAATTTCGAGGGCGGAGAAGTAAGAATTTTCTATGAATCCAGTCCTACACTAGATTATAATATTGTATGCACAATTTCAGTTCAATTTCGACGATGATGCAGATGATGACCAACTGGTGGCTACAAACGCCGGACGAAAACGATTGTTTAGCAAAGTTTGTTATGCCCACATATTAAAAAGCTTTTTTTAATTGGCTATAATTTTCAGGAACTGCGCTGCATGATGTTTGGTTTCGGCGACGACAAAAACCCTTACACGGAAACGGTTGATCTGCTGGAAGATCTGGTCATCGAATACATTGCTGAAACCACTCACAGGGCCATGGAGATCGGTCGCACGGGTCGTGTGCAGGTGGAGGACATCATATTCTTGGTGCGCAAAGATCCACGTAAATATGCTCGAGTCAAGGACTTGCTAACGATGAACGAAGAACTTAAAAAGGCTCGCAAGGCCTTCGACGAGATCAAGTATGTGGGTAAGTATTGTTTTTCATAAAAAGATAGGAGTGATGCAGGTTTTACCTTCTTTACCTTCTTTATTCTATTTTATGCATTTCTTTCAGGCAACGAGGGCAAGCTCAAATGACAGCGGTCCAAAAAAGCTTCATCAAATCAACCGCCAGCCCAACCATAGGAATAAGATATTTGTGCTTGTAAGGTTTTCAATACTTTAAGGTTATCCGTAATAAATTAATCAAAATAGTCCTCAATGTCAATGTCTGGATTGAGTATATCATCTCCATAAGGCTCCAGGTTTATGCCGTTTAGAATAAGGTTCTCGCAAGTCTCGGCCAAGTCCGTGTCTCCAATTAAAATGGCTCCCCTCAGTTTTCCGTTTTGAAGCACAAACTTAATGTATTCTTTGTTTCGAGTGCATCGCACCAGAATTTCGTAGTCCCGACCCAGTTCTTGGCCGTTAAAGCGTCCGAGAAGCACCACTGGAAATCCAAACAGCTGCGTCACATGTCCGAAAAGCTCAAAACAAAAATCCTGGTAGACTGTTTCACAGTCGCTTTTGGCCGCCATGCTCCTACCAGCCATGGATCCCATTTGGCGTGCTTGTGTCCAAAGACGCATCTGGAACCAGTGCGGCGCAGATGCCCAGGACGCCGTGCATACATCCCCCGCCGCATAGACGTCTGACAAATTGGTTCTCATCATTTCATCGACTTCAATGCCACCGTCGACTGCCAACTTAATAGGCGAGTCTGAGGTGTACTCATGGCGGGGCTGGACTCCGGTGGCAGATACAATGAAATCACATGTTAACTCTTTGGAAGAACCGTCATCGTGGCCCAATTTTATTGAAAGGCCTCCTTCAGGAAGTTCCTGGTAGTCCACTATGTGAGATTTAAAGTAGATCTTTGGCAAGATTTTATCTCCCTTTCTAGCTGCGCCACTCAAATCGAAAGTTCTATGCCAATCGGGACCCAGAGCAGCTCCATGGCTATTATCCTGTTGATTCTTGGGCATCATTTCCCCATAACGCATTCGCTTAATGGCGGTTTTTGGTAGGGCGTCATTCTCCAACGGCACCTCACTCCTGGCCAACTGAAAGAATTCTGCTGCTCCGGGATCTACGAAGGTAGCTGAAATGTGGCTGTCTTTTACCACCCAGTGAACATTGACGTCCTTTAGTTCATAGGCTAGTTCACTGGCTATTCCTCCATTTCCCAGAATTAGGACATCCTTAGCCGCTACCAGGCGCCTCTGTAGTTCCAAAACAGAATCCGTATCCCTGATTCCAATTATACGGGATTTTTCGTGGCGTACGTCGAATAATTTCGGGGTTCCTCCTGTGCAAAGGCACAGATACCGATACCGGATAACCAAACCACCTTTGGTTTGAACCCAATGTTCGCTGCTGTTGATGTGCTCCAGCTGGTCCACAAAGGTAGCTATGGTTGCTTCCATTTCCGTCACATCCTGCTCTCGAACGTCGAATTTGTGAAGGTAGCGGGCGATGGGCACCAGGTTGGTGACGCTCTTGACGATGCTGGATTCCGTAAGCAGGAGAATGGAGGCATTGGATCGACAGATGGCCAATGTCTCAGCACAACTCACTCCTGCAATGCCGCCTCCCACTACCAGAAAATCACACTCGCGTGACATACTTTAAAAAAATTAGAACTATCAAGCAATCCGATCTATTTATTGTCTTGTTTTCGCAAATGAATGAAATTGTTTGATGACAAACAGCTGAGCTTACGGAACAGCTGCTTACAGTGAAGCTTTGCTAAATTAAAAAGCTCTAAACTAACTTAATATATTTTGAATGATTATTACTAATAACAATTAGCAATAATAATGGCTTTCTTTCTTAAAGATTCTTTTTGAGATCCCAAAATATCTTTCCCGATTTCTCCAAAAAAAGCACATAGGAATATTATACTTTTTCGATTTAAAATAGTTATAGATGTTTAATAAACAAAACATAATATATTCATTGAAAATGCGCCTAATTAGTATCTTTTTTTTTCAACTCCTGACCGTAGTACTCGCTGTAGTCGTACTCCCTAAAAGGAACATCGTAGCTAAGGTAGCCGGAGTCGCGAGCTTGCTGCACTGCCACCATGAGGCGAAGGTGACTCTTCTGACACAGGCCTGTCTTGGAGTAGCTTAGAACGTCGCCGTTGTGGGGAGAGATGAACTGTTCCAATAGCTCCGTGTTGCGGTAGTCCAACACCAGGTACTCATCGCGGCAGATGGGACAAGGATTGCCAGTGGAGATCCTTCCTTGGCGGATGCATGTTTTACGAGTTTTTCGTGGCGCATACATTCCTTTGTGGTTGCGGCTGAAAAGAATATAAAAACGGTTACAGGAAACTGAAATCCTTTAAGGACATTTAATCAGTCTACCGATATTGCGTCCAAACGAAATCTTCGCCATAGGTTTGTTTGTATGCCGCGCTTTTTAGGTAGCGCATCGACGTCTCCACAGGGATAACCTTGGTACGATCCTTAGGATCTGGACCTGAGGAGCTGCTTTGGTTCTCCGCTCCATCGCCCTCGCCTTCAGTGGTCTCTGCATCCTTTTCTTCAGTTGTTTCCGCAGCCTTGCAACGCAAGAAACTGGCTGTGTGAAGGGCTCCCCGGCTGCTGCGTGTTATGTTGGTCAAGCCAGAGAATATTCCGCGTGCAATTGGTAGCATTTTAATATAATAATAATTAAATTTGTTTTCTATTGCAAACGAACGTCGACGTAATAGCCCAATCAGAGTACATGCCGGCGAAACAGCTGATCAGCCTTGCGAGCTATCGCGTTGCCAACTAACGTGACTAAATAAATTAAATTATTAATAACTTTTGTTATATGTATATTAAAACGATATTTTTATTTATCTTTATGTGCTTTTAACACCATTTACATAAAAAGGCACAACATATTTACTTTTCTCTAAAAATCTATCGATAGTTTCTGTTGGCGGTTGCATTTGAATATTGTGGAAATCGCACTTGCCTTTGCTTACATGTCAAAATTCAACATTTTTCGTTCAAAGAAGTCGACGAACCGGACACTGGGGCGCAGGAAGCGCTGGATTGAATCTGGAATCGAACCGTGAGTGAAAGAAGTGACTACGGGTACACCCACAAGAGGCGCACACGCGAGGAACCGGGCATGAATGAACCCATATACATAGTTTCGGTTTCAGTTTAGTTTGTTTCGGAATTTACTGGTGCAAAGTAGCGATACCTACTGCAGCGGAAGCGCGTGTCGCGTGTGTGTGTGTCCGTCCGTATATGCATGTGTGTGAGTGGGTGGTGGGCCAGGCTGAAATCACGTGTATGAAAACACACGGCATTTATTTACCTTTTGTTGCCACAAAGGAGTGGATCCGGACACGGACACGGATACGGAGCCGGAGTTGCCGACGCCCTGGTTCCTTGTAATTCATTCGGTGTAATGGGAAAAAGCTCCGCTTGCGTGCATGCATAAGTTTTTTGGTTCTAATCAATACTTGGCAGACGGTCATTTAATTTTAATTGTTGCCAAGCCGCGCCACACTAAACTAGGCCTACACAATAGCCATCAATTGTGCCTTGCCCCCCAAAACCCAAACCAAACCACACCAAACAACAACACCTGCACAACAAAAGGTGAGTCAATCAGCGATGAGCGAGGCAGCTTTTTGCTTGTTTTTATAAATAGAGCCACATGCAAGTCGCACTGAAACCTCTTATCAATTGAAAAAATACCCTCGGCCATAAACAGGGCTATAAATACCTCTATGCCAACCAGAGAACGGCGTCGGTTCTGCCACCCAAACAAAAAAAATATATAGTAAATGCAAAGTAGGGGTGCCACACTCTCACATACTTTTTACACTCTCTCGAATTTCCACGGAAAACTTTCCCATTTGGAGTGTCTTCTCGGGCACTTCGTGTAATAAATTGGTATATTCCTTCATCGTAACGTAGTGCCAAATTAATACCTGTTGGCTGTGCGCCCTGTTTATGCCTTTTGCTGGCAAACAAACAAGTAATGAGTCAGGTGCGTTGACTCGAAACGAGTCATACTCAGTACCGCTAAAAGCAAATAAAGTTTATTCAAAACGTAAACATTTCTAAAAACATTTTAGTTTCCGGTTTCGGTTGCTTCAATAGTGTTGCCTACTTTTATGCTTCATAAGGACGCCATTTTGTTGTCAAGTAGTCGTCAAAGAATTTTGTTGTCCACGTTTTCACATTAATTTGGGTTTCCCGTCTCTTAACTCCCTCACGACCATACTAGGACACATTTATTTGAGAAATTTGAATCAGCGCTCGACTGGTGCGCCTTAGGTCCTTCTTTGGGGATTGTTTACCCTGGCCCAGTGCACGTCACGCGGAAATGTTTGCGTTTGCCTGCGGGGGCGTTATAAACCCAAACGCCAGATTATGGGTTCCGATGTCGTGTCCTTCGCAGCTCTGGGTTTCGGAAACATTAGTGAATGCGCCCACGCGTGCCAGTATAGTCTGCCAGTCCAAATTCTAGCCGTGAACCCGTCGGTGGTGCTCTATCAATACGTTGTTGCCAGTTTTGATTAATGTGCCCTCCACTGGGAGAGTTAATTTGCCTAATATTTCCTATTCTAAATGGACAAATTAATGAAAAGTAATGTGAAGGCATTTATTTGGTTCATTTTCCAAAGGAACCTGAGTGGATGATCCTTATATGGAGGCATAGTGGAAGCATTTTATTGATTGACTAAGTCCATAAACATTAAATAAACCAAATGTGTTGGAGTATTTTTGAGATTTTCCTGGGCCATTTCTTATCAAGATCGAGTTGAATGGCACAACGTAGATTTAGGATTGTTTACACTTTGTAACATTCTTTTTTTGGGGGCTTGAAGGAGAGATTTTTTTTGGAAGCCACACTCCCGCCCACATTTCGTGTTAAAGCTCATTTATCACAAAGTAAAGCCCCATCGAATATAAAGAACCGAATAACAAAGAAACAAATAACCTGCTAAAAATATAATCCTTTCGCCCGTCGTTTCGAACCTACCCCAAAATGAAGATAGCGTTCACAACAATTTAAATACCAATTTGCCTAATTAAGGCACCTCTAGACCGACCGCGCCTCCGCCACTGACAACTCATTCGGTGGCGTTAGTTCCAGGTGAGGTCCCCGCGGACTCCATAAGACCTCCGTAAGTCCAAAATATTGCGTGACACGTCGCCGGGCTGAGAGGGTTAGGCTGCCGCCAACTGCAATGACATCAACGCCACAACATGCTGGGGATCCCAGGGCAGAGGTCATTGGTTTGGCGCTTGATGGCTTGGCTGGTCGGTCGTCCTTCGGCTGTGGTCGTTTTAAAAAACTTACAAAACATTTAAATATATTTTTTATAAATGTGGACTCCGGCCATCTGCACTGGACTTGGCACCTGGACTTTCCCCACATTCTAATCCTTAATTATGAGGGGTGGCGTGGAAGGATCCAGGTGCCAGTCGTCCCAGGCCATCAAGCCGGTGTTCTGACATTGAATTCTGGCACTGCGCTGTCAATCGTCAAGGCCTCAAGTTGTTTATTTCGCTTTTCTATTCCTCCACAGGCGATGACGGGAAAAAGTGATAAGGAAATTCTGGCCAACTCTATGTTTGAGGATGACCCCAATGGTAACTCCGCCCCCGCAACCACGGAAGATCAGGGTTCCAAAGCGACCAACAATCCCACGACGGCGACACCGATGACAACCACAACTGTCACTTCCCCACGTTGGGGACCCCAGAATAAAGGTGCCCAGGAGCTGGCTTCTTTGTACAGTCCAGGTGAGTTTATGTTTACCTGAAATGAGGGATTAAAATAACTAGTAAGTGCGTTTTAATTTACAGGAAAACGTGCGCAGGAGATCATTTGCGTCTACACCTGCATCTGCCTCATGATAGTCAACCTGGCCCTAATTGTGCGGCACATGCGCCTGGACAGGATTAGTGTGGCCTTCGTGTCGGCTCTCTGTGGCATCATTACGGCGGACTTTGCCTCGGGGTTGGTGCATTGGGCGGCGGACACGTGGGGCTCTGTGGATTTGCCACTCATCGGCAAGGTTAATTATTAATTACTATTGAAAGACTTTAGAATTCAACTATTTTGGTATTTTTTAGAATTTTCTCCGTCCGTTTCGGGAGCATCACTTGGATCCGACCTCGATAACGCGCCACGACTTCATTGAAACAAACGGGGACAACTTTATGGTTGGGATACCGATCCTGGGCTACCTGGCGCACTATTTCTACATCAGGTCCCCGAGTGAGATTCAACAGCACTTTGGGTGGATTGCCTACGTGTTTCTGTGCTCCATATTTGTGGCCATGACCAATCAGGTATGATGAACTCCCACTATCGACTCCCAGTAAATAATCATTGAGAGCTTTTGCAGATTCACAAGTGGTCGCACACCTACTGGGGCCTGCCGAGGTGGGTGCTGTTACTCCAAAGCTGTCACATTATCCTGCCCCGAAAGCATCACCGCATCCACCACGTGGCGCCGCACGAGACGTACTTCTGCATCACCACCGGCTGGCTGAATTGGCCCCTGGAACGCATTAGATTCTGGTCAAAATTCGAGCTTCTCATTGAGCATTTTACGGGCCTGAAGCCGCGCGACGATGACATGAAATGGGCAAAGAAACTCACATAGGATCGCTGCGCAACGACTGTAAATAGAAACCTTGGACCAAGCAGCCTTACCTTCAGATGTTATTGTTTTATTGACGTGTTTTGCACCTTGAAGTAGCTTTAAACGAGAGCAGTTTGTAAAGTTAACTTAGTTGATCAGGAGCTAAGAGCTCTATATAAAGAAATATTTGTTACGAATAGTCGATGGTGATTTAGTTGGAGTGTGATTCTAGTAAAACCTCTTGCAATATCAAGCGCGTATATGTAATATTGCATTCATTGATCTCGTCCCAGATTAATTGTACTACGAGTGAGCCTTACGTATACCTAAATGTGAAATCGAACAAATAAGTGAAAGTCCAGCACACGCTTGTCGGATAACTTTTTAAAACTTTACACAAAGCAAACCTAACTACTTGAGATATTAGCTTAAAAGGCAACTGATTTTGTACCCAATAAAGAGTAAACTTTTTATGAATTTTCAATAACGCTGCTTTACAATAGCTACAAACGAAACAAACAAATTTACTAACATATTTATGTATACAGAAACTAATTAAAATAGGGCCTAAATGCAATCAATAACGTGACTTAACAACTTTGCCTTAAACAAAATGTGTATATACCAACAGAATTTTGGAATAAGATAATTTATATATATATAATTTTTACATAGTACGCACAAGTTTAGTGGCAATATATGTGTAATGACCAAAAAACAATTTACGTATTTCTATAATTTGTTAATTAAAAGTGTTTGTTACGTAGTTTACGATCAGTTTAGAAACTTTAAATTATTTAAGTCTTTTTTAAGAAGCGCTAATTGCTTATATCATTTAGCGAATTCTTGCACAACGAAGCATGAAAGACAGCAATATCAATTGTGATCTTATTAAAAAAAGAAGTTCGAAAGATAATTTAAAGAACGTGTTTTAATTAAAGAGTGATTTTGTTTTAAAATAATCAAGAGTATTTATTTTAGAAAAAATAAAGTTTTTGGTTAGCAAATGTTTATAAAAAATATAAATTGCTTATTGATTAACTTATTGAATATTTCCTGCCTTCGAAGCTCGAATACATTTAGTTTGGCCTTTTCTTTTTTCCAACTTTTCCTGTTTTTTGCGAGCGCTTCTTTCCCGGGCCTTGGTCCATAATGCGATTCTCTCCTTGGTCACTTCAATGTGAACAGCTTGCTCCCTGGCGGCCTTTTCCTTTTGTCTTCTTACCTCGGCTTCACTGTGCACAAAAGCGGGCCGGCAGCTTCCGCGCAACAACCTCTTGAAGGTTTTCTTCTTTTTCCTTGGCGTGGGATATATTTCGGGAGGAGGTTCGTCGGGTGTTTGAGTTGGAGAATGCATCTCGGACGATTCGATGACCCTTCTCCATTTCATGCGGAAGAGGAGGTACAGTAGAATAACGATAAGTACAGACGCCAGACCAAAGCCCAGAATTTCAACCACAGAGGCACCATTGTCGTCTTCCGCCTCCAATTGTCTGGCCAGTTCCCGTTTCAGTTTGTGGCAATCGAAGACTGTCATGGACTCTACTCTCTCCTTGTAAATGGAGGGATGTAAATTAATCCACCAAAAGGCTATAACCTTGGGAGTTTCGCGGCTAAAAAGATCTTTACACCTGTTGTACACATCGATCATCCATTTTTGGCACTCTGGTTTGGTTATATCGACTTTACATATGGGATTCATAGCAAAGACAGGTATATAGGTATATAACAGGTATATATGAACTTTTCAATAGATAAAATTCTGACAGCCTCCTAGATTGTTATTTTTTTAGCAGTTAAATTTATATAAAAATATAATACAATTTACGATGCAAATGTAAATTTAAATTTATTATTTGCTTACTTTTCAGGAGCATTTTTGCAGCTAGTCGTCCTGGAAAAAGCAAAGTTCGAAGAGACCTAAGCAAGGAGAAAGGCGCTGGCAATGTTGAGAAACAATGTTGGGGAACGATGTTGGGGAACGAAGGTGGGCAAATATATTGAGAAACAATGTTGGCGTACGATGTTGAGAAACATTGTACCCCTTCAACTGTCAAACACAACTTTGTTGAAACCAACATTCCATGTCTCCTACAAGTTTGAGTGAAGTTCGTGCTACATGTTGCAAGATAAGGTTGAGATTTGTTGGCAACTTTGGCTTCGAGTTGCAAGCAGCACATGCAACATGTATGATTCAACATTTACTTAGCAACATGCTGCCGAGCTGAAGTCGCGGCTTCGCGGTGCGCATGTGAAACGAAGTCCTCCGGCTTGTAAGCCTCGTATTTGACTCCAATTGGATGAAATAGTCGTCCTTTAGTAGCCCTTTAGTTAGGATCGGATGCTGAATCATGGATGGGAGCTAAACTCCGAATTTGGCCAACTGATGACGCGTCAAAAGGTAGCAGAAATGTTAATTAGCCGCATTTGTTTGCTTGTTCCCTGACCATTTCTCTTTCAGGCATCCTTTATTTTGCTCCTTAATTAGATATTCATATTGTATTCCACTCGCCGAGCCAAATCAACTGTGCAAACAATTGTTTGTTTTTTATTTAAATATCTAAAAAGGTTTCCTAACTATATGCTTTAAAAAAATATATTTTTTTTGCCCCTTCTGTTATAGTAAAAACATTATATTTTTTAATGTAGTTTAATCGCCTGTATGCCTCCCGTTTCGAATGTTTTGTTCGACTAAGTGGCCTTCAATTTTGAATATTATCTTGACAGGACCCTCTTCCACCTCAGTTTTCTTGTCCTGGCGCCATTTATTTGACTGGAAACAAGAAAAAAGTCTGTCAGCCGCAGAGAAAAATTGGGTTATCCTGCGTTCAAGAAAAGTGAAATTAGCATAACATTTTTCCTGTCTCTTGGTTACTTTTTTATCCTTAAACATATAACATTTATCAGGCTACTTAATATCTTCCAATTTTCTTATACTTGCTTTGTCTTTTTCTATAATTTGTTAAATAAATGTTTTGTTTTATGATTACCCAGCGAGTAGTGCTATAAATTCGATTAATTGGTCTTAAAATGTGCAGTATTTCTGGTCCAGATATACCTTTAATTAGTGTAAAAAGCCGTAAGGCGGACAATACCGATAACAGCATTAATTTGCTTTTTAAAATTGGGCTTTTTAATGCAAACTCAATGGGAATTGTTAATGGCGCAATCCGATTCAGAGCACCCAGACAGATGTGCGGACACACAATCAAAATTATTGCATGTAATTTATTAATGCCGTGTGTGGCACAATTTGTTCCGTGAAGCATGTAAAATGGATTTTACGCCCCTGATGTGTCCAAAGGATAATGGTGCAAAGATAGGCCAGGCGACAGTTGACTGGACACAGTACAAGTACAAGCGTAAGCATAAGGCTTAACAATGTTTACTAGTTTAAAGGACATTCGCAAGCTTGTACGAAAGTTTTAAACTATTTGGTGACACATTGAGGTGTTCAATAACTCGAATTATCAACAAAGTCTTGGGGATTTATTTAGTTGAGCATATGGAATAACAAATAAGAGATTGTATTTTATTCCCCAAAGATTTGATGGGATACAAGGTTTAACTTTTAGCATGTTTATGGAACAGGATTGTGAAAATCATGGGTCAGCCATCAATCAACACTAATTGATCCGGGACACTTGGTAAACTGGTCACGTTCTATTTCAATTAATGTTCTGGATGTATCAAAATTTAATTGAGCACACACATACACACTCACAACAGATTGACCAAACAAACAACAGGACTCTCGAAATGTCGTATGCATTAATTATTAATTGGCCATTTTTTGTTGTTGCCCTCAACTCAGGCACTGCGAAAACCCTTGAACGCGAAGCTAATATTGAAATGGATTCTTTGCGAACTTCCCATGGGTCGGGGGGCAAGGGGCATAGACCAGTTGAAGGACCTAGATCTCCAGCCAATTGCCAAGTTAAATTCTAAACAAATTTAATTGAAAAACTTTTCCCGTCCTTTCATTGCCAAGATTTTGACCAGGCCCAAAGGATGCCCCAACGATACAAGTGCATATGCAATGGTTGGCTTTCAGCTACTTGCAGTTGCAGTTGCAGTTTCTGTTATTATTATATTTTTTTTATTTTTTTTTAGTTTTGGTTTGTTTGTCGCGAATCACTTGAGACCCGTTTAGCATTTAGTCCTGGCTGCTCTGCGAGTTGCATTTCGTTTCCCAGCCCCTCCGTCCCTTAGCCAGTTTTTTTCTTATTTAATTATTTGCTGGATGTTTTGGCCAAGAGTCACCAACGAGTTGCAAAAACTTTTCAGTTGTTGCCGAAATTGAAATTATAACTTTGACTACTTTCTGTTGCTTTGTGGCCCGCAACAGACCCGAGGACTCCAAGTTTAGTTTGCTTTGGGTTTCTGGGAGGCATCCTGGCTTGGCCAACTGACCCCAACATTATTTCACTTAAATTTTACAATTTTGTAGAATTTATTATATATTTTTTTACAGTTTGCCAATCCTTCAAAACTCAAAGGAATCTGCTTCTTATAAGGAAAGAAATTCCCCTTTCTGTTACCATTTTTATTTATTTATTTTAGAGATGAACTTTATGCTCAACCCTGGTTATCATTGCGCTTGTAGGAAAATGTATATAAAATAAATCGTATCTATCCAACTACGAAATGTCCTTTCAACTTTCTTAGCTGCTTTCGATTTAAAAATATACGCATATGTATGTACGTTTGTCCTTTTTAATATTCTATAGATTTATAAGGAAACTTAAGGATCAACTGACTGACTGACTGCAGCTGCTTCCTCCTACAAGTATCTGCAGTAGTCCTTGTGTCCTTGTGTGCGTTCAGCATGACATTCAACGGCAGCAAGTGGCTTCTTCTGTGGCAAGCGGAAAACTTGCTTACGCATTGCAACCAAGCTGTTGACGACCAAGCTATGTCCTTGCTGTAAAACACATGAGTGTGTACAAAAGGACATCAGTACAGTGAAGTCTGTTTTTATATAGCAAGTTTTCTAATTATGAGAATGTGCCTTTGCATAATGGAAAATATAATACACTTATAAGTTTATATTAAAATAACTAGGCTTACTAATTAGAAACAATGCTTTTAAAATAATGTTTTAGTGAGTTATTATCATCTATGAAACAATATATTTTCCCAAAGTTAAGAATCTCAACTGTAGTTCATAAGAAATATATGTAAAAAGTGCTTCAGCAATACACATGTGCCCATTATTTTTTACGTTTTATTTTAATTTGCACTTGTGAGTGTTGACTCGAATTTCTGTCATCCTGCCTGTTGGCAGACATACTGTCAGATATATACATATATATAAAGTGTGTCCCAACCATGTTCAGGCATCTCAGTTTCCGAAAGGACTGAAAAATGCACATCGGTCTCATTCTCCATCTCCGTCTGTCTCATTGTCTATATATTTGCCTTCGTCCTGGGAGCCTGATGCTGTTTTCGGAGTCGCATCCTTTGGGTTTTTTATTGGACCTATGGCCCACTTTGTCTCTGACTTGCAACTTTTCGTTTTTGTTCAAAGATTCGTCTTTTGCTCCTGCTCCTGCTGTCCTTTTTTCACTTTGTCGCATTGTGCGGAAGTGTGCGGCACTTGAGAACTACTTTTACTTTTGTGTATATGCAACACTGTACGCTGCAGCTGCAGGACCTTCCCCCCTCCCTCGCAGGCTGTGATTCTGCTATTTACAAGTTTTGGCTTTCACCTCTCGTATATCGGCATTCTTCGACGTGAAGCACCTTGAAGCCAAGTTTTGTTTGTCTCAGACATCGTCCTTGTTTTCGTTTCGAGACCTACATTTGAGACTCTAAGGATATGAGTGGGAGCATTCGTTTAATTAAATCTAAATTAAGTCTTAGAGAATTTTATTTAAAAGCTGGCGATTATTATTGATGAAGGTATAGCCCTCCCGGGACCCCCCCCTCTAATAAGGAACAAAGAAACAATTCCTAGAAAACTTTCCGTAAATAAGGAAACAAAAAGTCAGGTGTGTCTGGGATGGCCCATTTCTATAGAGAACAAGTCATTTCATGGACTGGGTGTGTCTCAGCGTAATACTCATTATGGTGTCACCAACGATAATGAAGCTATAACCATAAAGTTGTCCAGACGGTAATATTTATATCCTGGGGTGGGGGAAAGTAAGCAAAGTGAAAGTATGGATACATCTGCTATTCTTTTAAAGAATATTTAACGCCCTTTCGGCTTTGGTGTTTTGTAAATAAAAACATTTATGACCCAAAATATTGAGATAAACTGATAGTTGGCTTTATGTTGCATGGATTTCGAACACGAACATGGGCAATTTGGTGTAAACTTTTAAGTCAAAGAGAGGGAAACACCCCCTAAGCCTAAAATCGGATTTGTCGTTTAATGTTCTCACACTCTACAACTTGGATAACCGCGAATCTGGGCTAATCGAGAAATGGTAGAGACTTCTGTTATCCCGCTTTGGATGGTAATCGGATACCAGAACACATGCGGATCCGGAGGAGAAAGTAAAAGCGAAAAGGAAAGTATTCCGCAATAGGTCAACACGCGGAAAGGGAGAGCTTGGTAGAGCTCGCAGGGAAAATCTCCGAAACGTCGGGAAATTGGCGTGATGTGTGCTGGCGGACTTGGGTTCCCTTCCGTTTCACGTTTTTTATGGCTATTTAAGTTGGACAAGTCGAATGACCCAGACGATGGCCAGCAGTCAACATGCGATGAGCGGTCGAGAAAACACTTTACTTAACTCGCTCCAAAGCTGCCACCAGACACGGATTTAAACGGCTCCCCCGCCCAGGTACTCCTGCCTCCCCGGACACCTTATCAAGGCTTAAAGTGCTCAATAAAACAAAGGTGGCGGTTTAACGGGGTAACAGACCACTTTCTATGGCCCTCCATGTGCCGGACTTGTTATACAATCAGGCATAAATATTTTAGTGACTGAAAACAGAAAATCTGACTGATTTTAGTTCTTGGCGCCTTCTTAAAAAACAATAAACACTATCTGGAGTGGTTTCCTATATTTATTGGCTTCTTGGGTAGTTTTAAAAAAGGTGGCTAATCGATTTGAACAATCTTGTTCCCAGAAAATGTAAAACTACCTGCATGGCAGCGGTGGAAATCTAATTAAGGGTCACTACACACAGAGGTCACCGGAACCCTCAAACAAAACCAAAAGGTTGCATGGCTCCCCCCCCCACCTCGCTGCTTTTAATTAAATTGCATATTTTTCCTTTTTTTTCGGCCTGGCCTGGCTTGGACTTTGTGGTAAAATTTACTATGTAATTTCCGCATAGAGGACACACTTACTTGCACTGGGCTGCGGCGCACTTGAATTTTAATAGGAGGATCGGAAGGCACTGGGGTGAAGGAGGTTTAAGCCATTATATCATAACTCATGGCTGCGTCTGCAACGATGTGCAGTTTTTTGTCGTTAACAAATAATAAAGGAGGAGCGTCTATGATATTAACCTGTTATTGGTATTTCAGGCATTTAATAATGGCCTAAAAATTGTGCCAGCTACAAAGTTTTCAGTTTCCTTTAGTGGGAAAAAGGACTTGCTCCTTAAAATGTATTCTCCCTTCTGGGGTTAAGCCGCAGGAAATGATTCCAACAAGTTACAAATTTGGGGAGCACGTGCCCAGCTGTGGTGGCTGGGTCCGGCCCATATTGTTATGTTTGTCGCGTAGATCTGATCAATGACCTGGCAATTGGCCATCCTCCCACCACTCCTGCCACCAGTTCTCCCACCACGTTATCGAGCTGGATGGCCTGGACCATTAGGTTTTCAATAGGTTCGGAGCCCAGAGCGCTTTTTTCAATGCATCCCGACGGAAATTGTGACAAATTGATTGAACTAAATGGCAAAAATATCAGGCATCAAATTGCCTGTGACAATGGCAGTGGCAGTGGCAGTAGCAGTAGCAGTGGCAGGAGGGAGAGACTGGACAGGACTTGGTGATTCTTGGCTAACAAGTTGCAGGCTGCCACATCAACTTACGCACTTGGGGCTAGACTTGTTTTATATGTCAGTCTCAAGTGTCTTTGCCAGACGACAGCCAGCAACATTCAACCTACAATGTGGCACCCACTCAGGCGGTATGTCCTTGCAGAGCCTGGAATATTAAAGTACGAATTCAAATGAGACCCCAAGTAAGTAAAAGTTTAAGGAAAATGTGGAGACAGGAAAAAACTAAGGGCCAGCGACGAAGATTGATTCGAGGCTAGCTGCATTTTCATTCGTTATTCACTTTAATCATTTGGCAATTAATCAAAGGACAAAGTACTCTCTGGTCTCTGTGGTTCGCATTCAAATTGATTAATTGATTTTCCCTGGCAATGCAATTAGTTAATAAATTACTTGGCGACTTTGACGATTTGCCGGTGAAGTGGCAAGTGATTTGTAATTGATAGGTAGTGGCAGCTCCGCAAACTTCGATTTTAAAGATGTTTTTTGTTTGATTCAGTCCTGATTCCGGGTCAATGGGGGCTTTCACTTTTTTTTTGCCAAAAAGTGAACCCTTGGCCATAATTCAGTTAAGAAAAACCGAAACAAGCTTAGATTCTGCAGAGTTCTTTTCTGTGTTATTGTGTTGGATTTTGGGTTCTCCCTGGAGTGGATTTATTGTTTCGAGTGGCAAATACAAATATCCACAGTATCCTTGTCTACATCGATTCCGGTGGCCTCTTTGGCCTCCTGTCAGGCACAATGTACTCCTTGTTAACAATATGCTTGAGTGTGGCCATGTCCCGAGGATTTGGGGTCGATGGAATGGGTCTGGTTTTGAAAGGCCGATGCCGCCGCCACAAACTTTGTCACTTCAATACCAATAGCTTGGGAAATTTGTTATTGTTGCCTCCGATTGTTAATGTTTGTGCTGACATGGTCAAAAGCGAGTATGAATCGAAAACCAGAACGGTGCCAGCTTTTCATCTCCTTTTTTATTCCTGGCAGGGCAACAGGAGACAATATGTGTGGCAAATGCTTTTGTCTTTAACTTGGTCCTTTCTCGACGAAATAGTTCTGGTTGTTTGGGCTTCATTGTCATTTCACGATCTGACTTCAGACTTTAGATTCTATGAGACATGAATTCTTTGTTTTAGAAATTAGAAAATGTATGGGATGTGTAGATGTAGGTTTTAAAACAGAAAAATTTGTATAGTTTATTACATATAATTTATCTTTGTGTTTTCCTCCTCCTTTTTTTTTTGCCAAAATACTTTGCCAAGTCGTAGTTAAGCCTTCCAGGAATCTGATAATTTGTCTTGTCATTATATGAACTCTTCCTAATTTCATTTCCAAGCAACTGCAATGCAGCAATGAAGGCCATTTGTGTCACTCGTAAATTTCCGATGCCGGCAACAAGCCGCCAGCTTTCGCATTCGCATTCGCATTTCGGTTTTATACTCCACTTCCTCTTATTCTCAAATATCCTTTTTCCCATTTTTTTCTTTTTTTTGCAATTCCTCAGAACTCAATTCAGTTGGATGCTGGATGCTGCCAAGTGGCAGTCATTGGCTTTTGCAGTTCGGATTGTGCTTAACAATTTGCAAAATTTAGTGCTACCAAAAACTAGAGCCCAGAAACCGCACGCACCAGAGAATTTATGTGTGCCTCGAAACTCGACTTTTTCCACAGGACTCTCTGGCGCCTTTGCCAAGGACATCGGGGCGAGAGTCGTCATTTTTGTCTCTGACTGGAATTGTGAAATGTCATGCCATGCTTTCTTTAATTAAAAAATTGGATTCCCTTAACAAACATTTCCCGATTTGCTTTATCTAATTCAAAACTAATCAAAGGGCAATATTTTACTTGGCTGATTTGTGTGTTGTAGACTCATAATTTATTGGCCAAGGCCAAAGGACCATCCCAGCGGAGTCCTGGCCGTGTTATAAAATGCGATGATTAACTGGGCGCCACATTCTCCACTGAAGCCTTAATTATGCAAGTTAATTTGCAGTCGCCCGAAAATGATGACAAGAAATTCCTCACATAGACGGATGCACACCAGGCAGGGCCCCAGCCAGGACCTCGGCAGGACGACCGGGCAGCCTAACAAGAATTATTTCCCACAGACCGGAAGTGAAGTCGCCATAAATTGCGGTTAGTACCAGTCTGGCCATCGTTCTCCTTCCCCTTTCAGATCCTGTCAAGTTGGTTATTTAATAAATTCCGACAGCCATTAAAGTATGGGATGGTGGAGAAATGCGCTGATTGATATTCTTTAAAAAGGATCTTAAAAGTTTAAGGAAGCACATGCTGTCCAATTTCTGATCGAAAGCAAGTGCCTCTTGTTAATCAAAAGCTCTTAGTTAATTAAAAACCCATTGCATCATTTTATGGAAGCTAAGGAAAACTACAAAATTAAGTTACTTAGGGATAAAAAAACATGCAAATATTATTTCGGCTCTCTGTTTGAGTTTTATATCAACATAAAAGCATTTCAACTACAAATAGCATAAGGGAAAAGGGAAACTTGTTGTCAGGTTTGGTTATTTGTTTGTGGTAGCTTTCATTTCATTTACAGTTTGCAGTTGAAGTGCCAGGCTGAGGCCTGGCTGCGAGCTCTTGCCACTTGATTTCCCCAGGTGCCATATATGGTGGCCTTAAAAACCAGATACCCCGGAACCCGGCTCACATGGGAGGCTGGTGTATCGTGTTATTTCATATTTTGACTGGCCATTTGGTCCTGTCTTTGGGTTCTTTGTCAAAAACCTCACAGGCCCCACATAGCTCCCCCCAACAAAAATGTTCTATTATTCTGGAGAAGAGAAATTTACACAATTCATAAGCTTTTCTTTCTTTTGGTTGTAGTTTATGCTGCTGCTCTGTGGTCTTTCACTTATTCAGCTTTTAGCTTAATTTATATTGGAAAGTAATCATCTTTAAAACAATAAAATACCAAACTAGTTAGGAGAGAAGATGTAAGCAACTTTTTTATTATTTAAAAATCGTTTAAAATTCGTCAAAAGTTTAATCTAGTTTTCCCCAGTCCTCAGTTTAATTTAAATTGTTCAAAAATTTGCATAATTTATTAAGAAAGCAAACAATAAAGGGGTACGTTTTTTTCACGGAAATGATTTAAGTGCTTGACAGAGTTTTTATTTTCTTTTAATGAGGAAATTCCAAGAGAAGAAGAACTCAATCCTCGTCTGATTGTTTTCTTTTGTAATGAACGCAATTGTCTCTTGAACTTTTCAGCTTTGTATTTTTATTTATTCGAGAATCAGAGGATATATATAGTATTTACGCTTAAAGAAATCTTTGATAAAAATATTAAAGACTAAGCTTAAAAATACGATTTTTTAATGTCAGCAATTAAAGCAACAGAAATGCCAGAAACGCCATGGTTCAACTTCCCCAGAGCTTTTACCTTTCAATTAGTTACTGAAAATGGATGCACCAAATTGTCATATCGATTGCCATATTCACATATTTGACGGTCTGATGGCGCACATATTCCCATACCGTCCCATCCGATTGGATGGAATCCGAATTAATTACGCAGCCCCCGCACCAAAGATCCTGTGGGGAAATCAGCAACACAAATTGTTGCCGGAAAAGGTAATGAAAAGCATGACGGAGAGGAAAAAAAGAAATTGAATTTCGGGTGCTGCTGCCGCAAAAATGCTTTTAATGCGAAACGAATGCGATGAAGTATACGACATGAGTGCCCAAAAGAAATTGAGTCATCGGGCGTATATCATAATTAATGTTAATTGCCTGACTTAATGGCCGAGGCCTGAATGCCGACGACAATCCCCTTATCCATCCTTATTGCAACTCCACTTAACTGTCATTCTCTGGCATTGGTTTCCGCCTGTGCAGTCTGTGGCATGCGAAAATTCCTTTCAGGAAGGCTTTAATTTCGGGATTGTGTAAAAAATATGTAAAAGGACAATCGGTCAACAAATAAAGCAGAATCTTTAGAATATTTGCTTACATTCTTTTCTTTTTCTTTAGGGCTTAGAAGGTCGCTGCTCCTGAGGATAAGAAAGCACCAAGAAAGGACATAATGTTTGGCACGTACGAAAGGTAAGGTGAAACATCATTATGCCAAAACAAAAGGCTTGAACCCAAATTGCACCTTAACCAGGACATTAAATGGGCTGTGCGGCTGGGGAGAATGTTTGAGATGTCAGTGCACCTGCACTATGTGCTAATTACTTATTTATATCGCTCAAATTACACGGCACAACCAGGTGGCTGTGGCACAGAGCAAACTCGCTGCATACTTGTGGCAGCCCTGCGGCAGAACAGGATCCACGAGCAGCCAGGATTCCGAGACAGGATAAGAACTACGTACAGTAAGACACACATTTACTTTAAAGGAGTGTGCTGAATTTTTATCTCAATCAATCTGGTCTGGCAACTTCCTCAATCAGTTCCCAATTGGCCGTGTAATATGTTTTTTTCTACTCCTGGTTAGTTTGCTCAAAAAGTTGTTTGCTGATCCTTACCTATCCTGAGCACGTGTGAGTGTTAAAACACAATTTTCTGGCATTTAAACTTGCAGTTGGGATTGACTTATTCGCTTGGAAATAAGATATTTCGTTCAAGATGCAGCTCATGCAATTAAAGCCCACAGGTCACTTTAAGCCAAGAAAACAAGGCTAAGAATTCTTTGACACTTTTTCGGCAAAGCAAACTGTCAGTCGGGTTAAGCTTGGCTTGCCACTAGCACAACATTCAGGTGTGAAAATGCATTCCATTCTTTCACCTGAATTTCCAGGCTAGGTAGGTGGGAGGACTCTCCTCCTCTCCGCCCTGCCTGGCTGTCGCTTTCAGTGTCTGGCATATCAGGGACCGCAGGCAAGTTTTTGTGTGGCACTCTTGTTGTGCCAATGACATTAAAACACACCATATTTCATACACTTGGCGAATGCCACTGACAACTGTCGCCGATGACGTTGTGTTGCTTTTAGTTTCGCTAACCAACAAATTCAATTAATTTTGGGGAAAATGGCTTTACGATTAGCTTGTTTCGTTGACATTCCACCTATCCATAGACTAAACCCTATTCCCCTAAGCTTAATTTTAGCTAAAATTTCCGGTTACTAAAATGAGATCCTTAACGTGGAAATGGTGTTCTGTGGCAGTGCAATGCCCCAAAGGAATGCCACCATCGGATTCTCTATCAATGCGGCCTGTCATGTGAAATATTTGCCCAGGCATTGAATCACCCGGCTTGCGGGTGTGTTTCTAGCCCCAGGAATTTCACTTTCGCAGCACTCTCCGACTCTGGTGTTTTGGTAGCTTCGGTAGTGATTTTGACTCCGGTAATCCTGCCAGCGAGTGTATTCCATTCCCGGGGATTGTTTGGCGGGTTTGCACCCCATACGGGTGTAGAAATTGCGTTGCACAACGCAGCCATAGTTGGAGGCCAAAAACAGCGGCGCTGTAAGACCCAAGACCCACTGAATTTATTGCCTCCGCCGCCAAACATAAAACGACGTCATTAAGTTATGTCGGTGCTTCGTCCTTTGGCAACAACCAGCAAAAACTAGTGCAAAAAAGAAGCAATATCAGGTCCTCAGTTTTTGTTAAATTTCAAACGTTGCTATAATTTGTTAAACTCAATTTTCAGTTAAAGCTCCTATTAAAGGATATTTTATTCTAGCCATATTATTTCCCCTTAATATTTAATATTTATTGAAAATGTGGCAGATTTTTATTAAATTGTCGTAGAAAAGCAAACAAAGTATATAGTTTGTGTAAATGAAATTTTTGGTTATGGATTTTAACATTTTAAGGCTGATGAAAAAATATTTGCATTTTAAATAAAGAGTCAAACAACAATTAGGAATAATAAAATGCCAAATTCCAATCGATAGTAGCTCCAGGGAAGCTGAGAGTCTCTGAATAGAAAGCATCGAGGTTTCAATCGAAACTCAACTCGTTTTTTTTTTGGAAACATTAATAATGCAATTGTTAAAAAGAGCTGGCGGCCAGGTATACACAGTGTTATCCTTATCCCAGACCTCGGCTGTGTCCCCATTGTGTCAATGTGACAAAACTGTTGTAGAGTGCAAATGAGAAGTGAGGGGCTGGAACTTGCCACTTGCCACTTGCAACTTGCAACTGCCCGACCCTGCCCCCTGGTCGCCGTGGGCTGATGTGGTCATTTGAAAAGTCAAATGTCGGCTGCAGTTCCATTCGGGTAAACTTTTATGCCAATCAAAAATAAAAAAAAGAAATATATATAACAGAAAACAGAACAAAATAAATTGAAAAAAAATAGTAAAATTCTAAAAGGCCAAAAACTCGGTTCGGTTCTGTTGCCATTGTTTCTGGCCGATGGGGACCCGGGTATCGTTGTGGAAATAATGAATGAACCGAAATGCTTTTATCGCAGGCGTTTCGTTCAATTGCCCCAAAAAATCGGCGACGTGATTTTGTGACAGTTTGCCGCAGACATAAAGCCAGGACACATATTTTTTATTTCATTTTTGATTTTTTCCCTCAACGCTTTATTTTACTCCGTATGTGTTAATTGTTGCAACATTTTCAGGCACTTTGCAACAGATGTTGTTGTTTCGGGGCACCAAAAAGTCATATAAATGGGTTTTTACTTTAACACTTGGAGGAGGTTTGACTTTAACAACTGCATTAATTTTTTATATAATTTTAATAAACTTAACTCCGGTATTAAAGCAGACAGAGAATTTTTGATTATCTTGTCCAATATTAAAGATAAAAGCAGACCCACTCAGCAAACGCCAAAAAATAATGGGAGAGAATGGAATCTCCTCGTAAATCGTCCTTTGCGAGCTTAGGTTATGGAATTTATGATTAAACAAGCTGTCAATGTGCTGGGCCAACTATTTGCCGACCAAATCCCGGACTGCTAGTGGAGCTGGAGATACAGATAAACGGTTAAATAGCCCTTGGCCAGAGCCGGGGTTAAGGGCCCAAAATCGATTTGTAGGGGATATGGCGAAGGGGGTGCTGGGTTGGCAATTTACGCGACCGAAAACTTTCTAAGCCAGAAATTATGTGGCATGGTCAGAGGTGGAGTCGTGGCAAATGGAATATAAAAGTTTGGCGACATCTCCAGCTCCAGTCCGGGCTTGTATACGTTTTCGTTTCGGCCGAGAATTGCATTTCTATGCAAATGCCATATAGTCAATGACTTTGTCACGAGTTCCTAAGTAGTTTGTCTCCCAAAAAAAAAAAAGAAAAGTAGAAGCCAAGGGAAGAGATTTGTGAGTGCTTGACAAACTTGGCTGGTGATCAACAGTTAGGCCAAGTTGCCGACGTTAACTTGGCGCTTTGGCCCCTTCCCCTGGCCCTAAAGCCAATCACCATTAGTGTAATCGCCTTTGGTATTATGTATTATCGAGCCCATCCGCGTCTTTTCTCCGAATTTCCATGCTAAGCCACTTGAAGCTCATCTCTTCGGTGTCGTTTGTTGTCTATTTTTGTAGGAGAAATAATGGACATTGAATCTTTAATAAATTTTTATAGAAATCTAGACATTATTAGAATAATTGGGGAGTTTTTATGTCAGACAGAAAGCTTTGGTTAAGACGATACTACCTTTTTACTTGCCCCTTTGAGCCTCTTAAAATGTCTACCAGCTTCTCAAATATTCATGACAAGGAGGCCCCTTTGGCAAGAACTAAAATATTTCTATTCAAAATCGTTTCCTAGCTATCACATCGATGGTTTCGATCTTCTCAGCTATGTAGTAGCTCTGCCTGGCTTTTTGCAAAGATTGTTTGCATTGACAATTTCACTGTCATGGATGCAATTTGCGTTTTGCATTTTAATGATGTGTTGTGTGGGGTCGGGGTCGGGGTCGGGGTCCAGACCCCCATCACCCCATCACCCCAAACCACATGCTGAGGGCCAGAAAGTTAGGAAAGGCATTCACCTTCAATCAACCCCTCAACCAACCACGCTCCAGTTACGATATCTGCAGTGGGTGAGTGACATTTGTCAATTTAAATGCAAGTAGCTGACAGGGAAAACCTCGACAAACTGCGCGTCTGACAGCTCCGCAATTGTGGTGATAAAGTTGGAATTGAATTTTAAAAACTAATTTGATTGCTTAATGCCCGTTCATGTTCCGTGGCGATCTGAATATTTATCTAGAAAATCTGTATATAAAACTAATTGGAAAACTTTCACTCTCTCTTACAGCGGCCTTTGGCCAAAGTCGTCGTCGTCCTTTGATGTGTTTCCAATATCTTTGTGTGCTGGTTGGCAAAAGTCAACAAGAAATGTTTTTAGTGCAAAGTTCGTTCTGGTTTTATTTTGGTTGGATTTTCAATTTTTCAATTCTGGACAGTTTTCCCCATTGCCCTTGGTCATTTTTCCGGGCTCTCTGTTGTTTTTTAACCATCAA
Source organism: Drosophila varians (assembly GCA_018150405.1). NCBI lineage: Eukaryota > Metazoa > Arthropoda > Insecta > Diptera > Drosophilidae > Drosophila > Drosophila varians. Next base: position 7,344,436 of record JAECWK010000125.1, read on the forward strand.
CGAAAGCCCAGGATGAATCAAACAGGGGGGCGGCAAGGAATAGAATTTATTTAGCTTGCAGATTTGTTTGCCTATTTGTTTGATTGGCTGAAATTGTCTGATGAAAGGTTTTCGCCATTCGGGAATCAATTTCTTTAGAATCTGCCGCTGGCACTTGGAATAGCCAATGGGATTCTATTTATAAATGCAAACGATACGGAAATTATACTATTTTCAGCATTATTTAATTTGGAAACAATTCTGGTAAAGATTAATACCTATAGAGAAAGTGCATTGCCGATAGTTCTTAAAAAAAACAAGCATTTTCCTATAGAAATTTAAAGCCAAACTGCTTTTAAAAAACCAGGCTAACAGGCACAGCCCAGCAAAAAGTTGTCAGCCAAAAATTAGGCACGAATCGTGGCCAATTTGTCGTGTCCCAGACTCGACCCCACCCCCACCACCATCCTCCATCCTCCGTCCTCCACATGTGAGTAAATATTTCAAGTTGGCTGAATCGTTTGGGGTCATTGTGGCGGACTTGAGGTTGCGGGGGCTGCGAGGAGGAGGAACATTGGCTAATTGTTGCAGTCCTGGAGGGTTTTTGTTTTTTTTTTGTTTTTATCCTCAGCCAGCGCCATTTTGCAACTGTCAGCGTGGCTTTCTTTTAAATATTTTCCTCGTATGTTTGCCGAGGCAAAGCGTCGCCTACTCCAAGCCGTTCTCCTCTTGTCTGGCTGTTTTTTCGTCTTGGTCCTTTTTTTTAATTGCCAGGATTTCTGCAGTGTGTAGCTGGCAGTTTTGGCTTGAAGTTAACTTGCAATTTTAGCTCCAGTTTTTCTCTCCCCCGCATTTGAATGCGTTAGAAATGTTTTCAGACTTGGTTGGTAAGTTTTGCCAGCCATAAATGGTGGTTCTTCCTGCAAAGCCGCGACTCTGTAATCGACTTCTAATTACTTCAGCTGGTTCAGCCTTGCAGTTTAATGTTTGGCCAAGTCCAGCTGCAATCATTAGAATCCTAAGCCATAACTAATTAGGCATGAATGCAGGAGTTTTTATTCTTTGTATTTTTATACGATTTTTAGGGAAAATGAACAAATGATTATGTAGATTAGTCATCCTTTCAATTAACTATTGAATCGCTTCATTTATTGCTTTAAGTTTTCGGGAGAGTGTTTGAAATAAGTTGAAAAGTGATAAAAATACCTCATAGAATGTAGCCTTTTCATACTGTTGTAGCCTTTTCTGAGCCTATTTACCATAAAATGATGTTTACAGCCTCCTTCTTGGCCATATTTTGTAGTCGTTGGCCTGTTGCCAAGACCGTTTCGAAGGACTGCTTTTTCTTTTCACCTGCAGCAAAGCCAACTCGACTGGCAACATCCTTATTATGGCGACAGGACGTGGCAAGGCTAAGGCGGAGATGAAAGACGTTTCAGGGCATACCTGCTAATAAAACGTTATAAACTGATGTCCTTTGGAACATCTTTAGCCGTTTTTATCCTTCTCTCTGTACCAAAAAAAAAAAAAGAATCTCATGACAAACATTTAATCTGTACACAAAAAACAACATTTTCTTATTTTGAAAGCCAAGGAAATGGATATAAAAACAAAGCAAAAACTGTGGAATCGGGAAAGAAAGGGGTCCTTTGTGGGAATGAGGCGGCATCGCTGCCAAGGAGAGTACACAGGCTAGATGATTATGAGATCACTTTGTGTGTGACGTGCTGGGAAAGCAAAGCTCGGCCACGCCTTCTGCCTGCTGCGCCCCCATTAGGACTCACCTGTCGCTCAGTCTCAGTCTCAGTTTTTTCGTCTAAGCTGCTTTAATAAAAATAAATGTTACTTGTAATAATTTCTTGCACGTCTTCTGCAATTTAGCTCATCGCCTGCCTTATATCCTTCGGCCCCCTCCTTCGTCCTTTGTTTCATTTTGTGTATTTAACGTGGGTTTACGTTTTACGTTTAGAGGGGCGAACAGGTGGCTGGAAGGGAAAGTCCCCAACCGCCTAACCGCCCAACCGCCCAAGCCTCCAAAGCCACCCAGGAACACCCCATTTCCCGGACCATTCACCACTTGTCTGTCGTTTACTTCCTGTCTGCTCCATTGTGCTGATGAGACGTCTGACTTCCCCGAGGGCGCTCGGAGGTTTGCGATGCGATGCGAGTCCTGGCGGTGCGACAGGGATCCTGGCTGGAAAGGAAGAGTGCATGAAATATTAATAATTGCACGCGTGGTGGTAATGAAAATACATACAAAAACAAAAACATAATGCATACATTTTGGGTTAATAATATGCCGTCGCAGCGTGGCAGGAGGTATTATGATGCTTCAGGGAAACCCTGATGCTTCCTTCTTCCTTTTTTTTTTCTTTTTTGGTTTATGATGATTAAAAGCCAATCAACAAAACTCAAGTGGTGGCAATGAACCTGAAGTTTGGTATTTGTTTTACTTGAATTAGAGTTATCCTTTGGTCAGGCAAAGGCAGACAAAGAAAATGTGATGGAATTCATGTTCCTTTTAGGAATATTCCTCATAAATGTAAGAGAAATCCTATTTAAATCAAAGCTAAAAATAAAGACAAATCAAGTCTGAAAGGACTCGTTCATCTGGTTTACAAAAATAGCAATGTCAATAAAACTCATCTCAGTTACACCTACACCAAACCGCCACTCCATTGCGATATCCTTCGTCCCCGGGGAAGGTAATACGTCATTGGCCTGGGGAGTAAAAATAAATAAAATTAAAGGAAGCAAGGCTAGACTTGAGACAACCGAGTGGCATGACAGGGTGTTTAGTTTAAAGTCCTGCGACTGGTTGGCCAAGACACCGTGTTCGTCCTGTCAGATTCCATTACCAGGAAAATTACGGCTAAAACAAGTAAGTTAATGGAGACATTGACGTAAATTGTGAAGCAAGCCGCAAAGCTGCTGCTGCTATTGGTATTGTTTTTGCCAGTTAGTTGGTTGACTTTCAGACAAAAATGGTTGCCGAAAAAGTTTACAGTTTTAATTGACACTTATTGGATATTGGGCCGCAGCCAGATGGCGCCAACTGATGGCCCTTTTGGCCACATTAATCAAAATCGTCGCGAAAAAACGTCAACAGATGAGCCTAATTAATGCGACGGCCACTGACCTATGGCATTAACCAATTACTAAGGACACTGCCAAATAACTAGCAAAAAGACCCTCTTCCATCGATGATGATGATGATGGTGGCCTGACCTTGAACTTTGTGACGCCATTGCGTCGCCCATAAGCGTCAACAATAACAAAAACGTGCCGAAACTTTTCCTCTGTTGTCAGTTTCACTTTTCGTGTTAGTAGTTTTCCTTTCTTCCATACACATATTTTTCCTTCTTGTTTTGCCGTTTTTGCTATTCCATTGCACTTTCTGTGCCATTGCAATTCAAATTAAAGTGTTCTGGCCCTTTCGGGTCGCCCCAAACTGGTAACAGTTAAAACAACAATTCAGGCAATAAAAACTTTTGCCTTCTCGACCCTTTTTGTGTTTTTTCCAAGTTTGTTTCTCTTGTTTTCCATTTCTCCCCTGAGCCACGAAAATTTGTTTCAAATTGTTTTCACCATCTACAGGACACAATAAAACATCAGGACTTTCAATCCAAGTTAGTCGAAAATAGAAAAAGGACGATTGTTTTATTTTCAAGCCAGTAGGAGAATTAATATTCCCCGTTGTAGGGTAATGCAAGCTTGAAAAGCTTTTCTTTCTTAAGCTTAAAAGGTTCTTGTATTGCTTTCAGGATATTTTCGCAGGACATTTTTATCAAATGCAAGCTTTTGTGCTTTCCAAGAAAACTTACAGGCTTTTTTGGGGTTTGGTTTTCAGATAATTCAAGGCATTTAATTGAAAAACTTTATTACTTAAACGGTGTATAAATTATTGTTTATAGTAGTAAACATTTTATTAAAAAATTAAACTATATATTTTTTGTTTTATCAACTATTTCGTGGCTTTTTTAGAAAAGTTCTCCCCAGGCCATTAAATAAAATTCTGTGAAGCATTTGAAAGGTTAAAGTATCCCTAGAAACTTAATCAACAACGATGCTTTTAATATATCGCATTAAAGGATTACAAATTGCTTAACCATTTGTGCAGGACTGAGGCACTTTGGTTGTGAACTCAAAACAATAAGCATTTATCCAGTTCACTTCAGCTATGCCGACCCAGTAACTTAATACTGTTTGCATGCCATCAATTAATCCTTCAAGTGTGCACATATGCAAAGGACCTCTGTAACACTTTGATATATTTATAAATGCATATTCATGCTAGATTTGTTCATTGCAGCAGAAATATTAAATTAATATATGCACAAGTTTATGTTCTAAATAATAACAAAAGGCGACTATATGGGATTTTCTGGAAAGCAATAATTGTTGGAGATTTTAAAACTAAAATAAAGGAAAATACATTTCTTTTGAACACATAACACTTTATAAATTTTTAAATATGGAATCAGAAAAGTCAAATAAAAATATTTTAGAGTTTTTCCGTTCTTGTTAGTAAACCGGAACATTGCCAACTAAAAGGTCCTTGGCGGAATTATGCGCAGTTGCGTGCATTTTGTTGTTCTAGATGCAGGAGCAAAATAAAATAACGCCACATTAACCTGGCCAAGATGAGAGCAGGGCCGGCTATAACGGTTTACTTTGCCCTGGAGAAAGCCAGGCTGAAAACCATGGCGAAATACTGACACGCACACCCGGCTAGTAAATAAAAATCCGTTTAGTAATTTTAAAATAAACTCTAGAAAGAAATTCAAAAGGAGTGAAGGAGTTAAAGTAGGAGGAGTAGGAAGTTGGAGAAGGACTAGCGGCACTTGCCAGTCAAATAACAAGGACCTGGCTGGGTGACGGATATGGCGACGGAAGTGAAATCAGGGCAAATGTCGCCGGGCCGACAAGGACATTGAGTGCATGCTGTCGGGATCACAAACAAGCGAGCACTCGTGGAGTCGGTGGTGCATCCACCGACGGCAGCTGTGGGTTAATCTCCTTCAATTAAGTTCATTTATTTGAATTTAATTGCTTTACCCGTCGTCGGTGCAAAATTCTCTGTAACGAGCCACCAACAAACAGGAGGCTTGGGCTCTTTGAGTTCCTCATAGTCCTGGGTTGGTACCCTAGGAGCTTCTTCTCCTGCCTCTCCTTCCCGGCTGTCATTTGCCAGCTCTGATTGCATTTGAGCGTTATGGCCAAGGACCTCCACCTAGACTGTGTTTATGACTCTGTCTATCCTGTGCCAGGACTGTTGTTATTAAAACGCCACGACAGGATCTGAGAGTGTTTACAAAGCGTGCCTTGTGACCCGGAAGGCGATTGCAAAAATATTTGTTAATCAGAGTAAAAAGGAAAGTAAGTAAGACAAATTCAAATAATATGATTGATAGTTTTTATATAAAAATATTTTATTAAAAATATATTAAAAATGTTAAAGCATTCATTTGATTTGCAACATCTTTCCTACACTCTCTTAACTTTTCGTCATTAAACTCCTTTGAATTTGAACTAATTTCTGCGTTTTCCTTCCCCCATCCTTTTTGGGCAACAAACCTCCCATGCCATGCCCAGCCAAACACCCAGCCCACAAAGTCCTTCGTTCAGTGAGTCTCTGTGTCATTTTCCGAGCGCTTTAATCTCGGCGTGTGTCTGTGTGGCACGTGTTTAGGTTAGTGTGGGTGAGCTTTGATAGTATTAGGTGTAGCAAGGACCTCTAGTGCTGACATTCTAGCTATTTGATGACTAGAATTCAGAGATTATCTATTATATAAGACATTTATAGATTATATGATCTTGGATATGCTATTTTTTAAACTTATTTGTTATACCTAACTCCAGAATTTACCAATTTGGACACAAAATCCTTTTTGAATATAGCACATAACGCAAGAAAATTCTTTTCAGTGTGTGACTGCGCAGCTCATTCGGTCGCCCATTTGTTTTTGGAGGACTTTTTGCCCATTCGGCCGTACTTGTTCCGGTCTGCATAATTACACGGACGTGGAAGCTTTAAACTTCATACACTTTCTGGCGTACATGCATGTTATCCCAGAGAAAAAAGTCCTTTCACTATCACTTTCAGGCACGATAGCGGAACGGAACGGGAGGGGAGACGAACAAAGTGTTTATGGCGGTGCCTTTTCATTAGGAACTGGGGAATTTGTGCCACCCATTTGTAGACCCACTCTAAATATGCGTTCCATGGAAATGTTTCTGGAGTGTACATTAGCTTGTCCAGACAGCAGTCAGCTGGGCCAACCCGTACCCCCATCCACACCCACATCCACACCCGCACCCATACCCGGATTCATTGTTTCAGATTACGCTGCGTATACGTGATGCGGGTACAGTGCGCCAGAATAGTTATTGTTTATGTTTTGGGTCACCATCCGGCCGCCAACTAATAGAGGCACAACTTACCAGGACCTTTCGACCCACTGTGGCATTGTTGGGCGTTTTTCCATTGCTTATATTAAATTACAAAGTGTTTCCTTTATGGCGATGGCCATTTAAGTCGTTTGCGGTTTTGCGTACAGGATGCTATTTCGCTGGCAGCTAAATAAACTATTACGCGTAATTAGACTGACTTTTGTGGCCGGGCTTAGTTTTATTGTGGCGGTCGTGACAAAAGGATTAACGCAAATTGAATGGAATTCGCTGCGGGCCTTATTTCCAGGTGAAAGCCTTCAGCGAGATTAAGCCTCGCGAATCAATTTCGAAAATTAAAGAGCGTTGGCATTCGTCCTGCCCAGAAAATGATTAAAGTTGTAATGATTTATTCAAAAAATGTAAATTACTCTCCGCTGGATTTGGGATTCTCTTTGCCTGTTGACTTTGCTGTTTGGTAGCAGGCGGCTTAATCCTTTAATCCTTTAACCCAAAAACCCCGAACGACAGCCCAGAACTGAGTCTAAAGCTTGAGCTGCAAGCAGAAATGTAATTATATTCGCATCTCCCTGCACAATCCTTGCTAGCATTTTGCCAAAGGTGGTTATAATCCCACAGACTCTCCAAAAAGCATTTTAAGCAGGGACTTACCATATACAAAATGCACGAAGGCAACTTTCGCCCACTCATACACATACTCATACGGATGGAAAGGATGCCAGGATGCAGAGATCCTGTTCGCATGCAGGAAATGGACTTCAAATTAAGATTTTGCAGTCGGTTTGCTTTCGCTTTCCCAGTTTGGTTTCACAAACTTTGTCTCTCCTTTGACACATTTGGGTCCGTCTCTCTGGTGGAGTTAATAATGTTGTTTGCCGGTTTCAAATCCAAGAAGGTCCTTGTCCTTGCAAATGTTTAATCATCGGCAGGGCAGCTGTCAACAGCCACATATAGGCCCATCCACGTTCAAGGAACCGTCACACTTTGTAGCTGTGTGCATAGTTTGTGGCATTCTGTTCCGATGTGCGCGAAAGTGAGTGAACATTACACGCAAGTCAAATAAAATTTCGTGCTACACCAGCACGCCCCACACACACACACACACACACACACAAACACACACACTTGCTGGCGGCACAAAATGGCGAAAAGGCAAAATGGCAGAAAGGCAGAAAGGGGGGCATAAAAAGCGTCTTTAAAATTCGCTCGGAAATTGTTGCATGTGACATTTTGTTGTACTACCCAAAGGGGCACTCCAGTTTTCTCAAGGGTTTGGCAAAACTTTTTAGTTTTATGCTAAACTTGTATACTAACTAAAATTATAAACAGGACTTTTTAAATATGAAAAAATATATATTAAATGCGGACTTGTTTTTTAAATACATGAAAAGGACTCTTATTTAATAGCAAGAAATCTGATTTAATCTTAAGACTTTCTCTATGTTTTAAGGAAGAGGATCCTTCCTCAAACCTCCCGATAGCTGGAAAATTAATTTTCAAAAAACCAGATTCATGGCAGGTTCCATATTTCGTTTTTGTGCTACTGCCTCAGTTGCAGTTCAGGTTTTGGCATTTGCCTTTGTGGGAGAGTATGTATGTACGTGCGGTTTTTGCAGTTGACACACTAACACAAACACAAACTGCACACCCATACGCCCACACATTCAGGACATCAGGACATCAGCAGCGGCACGCAAAACACATTTCATTTACGTTGAATTTTCTACATCGCGCCACGCCTTCCTTGCAAGCCAGCCATCCTTCCGACCACCCGCCACCCACACCGGGAAGGATACTCGGCCGGCCGAGGGGTTGCAACGCCGGGGGGGTGACTGTTTATAAACTGTTTCCTGCGGCTTTCTCAAATACATAGCATCAATGTTGTAAACTCTAAAAAAAAAAACTCTACAAAAATTACACACATTTTACTCAGACATTGTTGTGCTTATTTGATGTTGCCGTTTTTGGGGCTTGATTCATTTAAGCGTAAAATTTCGTTTAGTTTCCAACCAAACCGCCAATGCCTATAAAAATGGTGTAAAAAATGCATAAACATGCCACAAAATAACAAAAACAAAACACAAACACAAAGCAGCAAACGGCGATTGGAGGCTGGAAAAAAATGTGAAAAGTGTCACTTAAAATAGCCAAGCAAAATATTTGCAAAATTATTTTTTGCGTATTTTTATTTTCTGGCTTTTTATGGGCGATTGGTTGTATAAACTTGTGTGTTGTTAGCCATGTTGTGGATGGACTGTAAATAGGCTTAAAACAAACCAATGGCTCTGTGGATATTTCGCTGCAGGATATTCGGTAAAGTGTCCTAGTTTTGAACAAATGAATGTTAAAGCTTTAATTTATTTAGTTTAGTTTATAAAGATTACTTTCCGCTGAGAGTATTCTTTTCCAGACAAATATTTTTTTTAAAAGTTTGGTGGAATTTCCGGATATTTTTTTAGCGCTTTTTGGACCTATTTTAAACCATTTTTTGGTTGGCTTATTTGGCTTTTTATGGTTGCAGTTTCAGTTTATACGCTACACGTATCTATATATATATTTGTTTTTTATTTGTTTGGATACCGGCAGGATATTTGTCTGTGCCCAATTGATTGTGCACAGGGCGCAGGGGGGAGGGGGGGAACGTGAAGGATGCAGGATGCAAAGTTTTTTTAATTAAATTTCACTGAATTTTAAAAGGCAGTTATTGTTCTGGTTTTGTTTGTGTTCGGAGAATAGTTAGCTCTCTCCCATTCGCCTCATATGCCGGGCTCTGATTTAATTAATTTGTACAAAACAAAAAATGTGTGTCAAGTGAAAATTACATTAATTTTTCACTTAAAACGATTGTGGCATTCCAAGCGTCTCAATTCTATCATCTGCATACAATTTAATTCAGAAAGTAAATCGATTAATTTTGTAATCAAATATGGCCACAGACGAATTTTGTAATTAGATATGGAAACTGTGAATCTAAATGCCATTATGCATGAAAATGAGGATAATGAGAATTTTCAATTGCCACCCAATTAGGTTTTAATTGCATATTAATGTTTGGCCAATTATTAAGCAATTAGCAACTAATATTCATATGTAAAGTGGTTTAGTGGGTCTAATCATATATTTTTAATTTTATTTCATTATTGGAGAGTATTTAAAGTAGTAGCCTTATGGAGAAGGTTTTATTTTGTTAAGAAAATATTTATATATTATATTTAAAAAAGTAAATATTTGGGTTGATGTAAAAGTTTGGTGTATTAAATAAATACATTTTATTTTTACCCATCAGTCGTGCTATAAAAAAACATCGAAAGAAAGTATGTACCATAAACTTTCTACATATCTTGTAGAGTTTCTCACAAACTTTCACTAAACTTTTAGAAATCTCCAAAATTATAACAGCTTTTGATTTGAATATAAATCAATCCTAAATTATAATATAATACAATGTTACAAGTCCTGTTCTATAGATACTTAAAACTTGTTATATTTGTATAACAATTATCACAGACTAAGAAGGTACATCACAAAGCTCCTGTATAACAGGAAATTTGTGCTTCCAGCTTGCCATACAAATGAATTTGTTTTCCTTTTTAGGGGAAGGACTCCAAAGGGGTCCTAAAAATGATTTTCAGTTGAGTTATACTCGACTCCATCCTTGGACTTCCCTTGGACTTTTTCCCCGAGAAGTACGAATTTTTTGCGGAATTTAATTTAGTTGACTTTCATTTGCAGTGGTAGCCAGAAAAAGGAATGGCAGGATAATAGATAGTTTGATTTGAATTGCTCCAGCCCAAGCCCAAACCCAAGCTCAGTTTCTATTTTTTTTCCTTTGGCATTACTGTTTTCTAAATAATGACTGTGTTCTTGGGATTTGCGTTGAAAAAAAGGTTGAGACAAATAAATTGATGGAGTGATATATTATTGTGGAAGATGGATAAAAGATTATAATTGAAATGGCTAAAAAACATATACTTCATCAAGGATTTTATTTGTTTGAATTCCGTCACAAGGACCATGAAACTATTAATTAAATATTTTTCTAGCCAGTATATATTTGCACATTTAATTGCTGTATGTGACTGAAAAGTTTAACCCTGGATTTGTGTTGAAAAACAATGGCGGGGCGTGTCTGCTCTGTGGCTGGCAAAGTTATACCACAAACAGCCACAAAAAAATGTAAATCCGGCAACCAGGATTGTTGATTGGAAAAACTTAACACGCACATTACCAGGAAATAACAAAAAAAAAAAAAATAAAAACTTCGCCAGTGAAGCGGCAAATTAATGAAATGAAACTTAACCTCAAATTTCATAATAAATGCCAAGCAATTTTCGCTCTATGGCTGTGCGGAAGAGGAGGTCCTGATGGCCAAAAGTGTGGCAAGGCTCAAACACACAAACACACACAAGGACTACTCAGCGGGTTTTCCATTTTTTTTCCTCGCTTTTGCCACCTAGACCAGAGTCAACTTTATTAAAAATCACTTAAAAATAACCGAAAATAGGTGGCAGAGCTACGGCTACGGCTACGGCGATGGCGATGGCAAACGGCCACAAATGATGACAATGATGGTGGCGCGTCGTGGCGTGGCGTGGCATCGAAGGATGTCGATTATGATTTTGCTGTTTGGCTCTTTTACTGTTCATGCTGATGATGTTGTTTGTTCGGGCGGCCCCCTCTTGGCGGCTGCGGACGTAAATTTAGCATAATTCAGGCAACAGCTGTTGCCACAAACGATAAAGGCCATGAATGGGAATACGGCAAAAGGAGCTGAGCAGCAGCAGCAGTAGCAGAATCAGCCAATCTTCATGGCCACCCCCCCCATGGCCGCACCCGGCAGGGACGATGATGGCCAGAAGCTTACCAAAAACCAAACCATAACCACCCTTTGGCAAAGAATCTGCCACCCAACTTTCATCATCAGCTGGGAGAAGGAAAGTATATGGCAAATAAAGCTATTGGAATGTTTATAAACACACAAAAATTTTAGCACGACTTCATTTTTCAAATTCCGAGCTCACCACCACCCAAGAGCCCAAGGATGGGGGCACCACCACCACCAAGGTGGTTGGCCAACTTCGAGGCGGGTTGAAGGAAAAAATTTGCCGTTGAAAAGTCAGAGGCAAAGCCAAGTCGTCGCTGGCAGGTGTTGCATTGAATTAATGGTGCAAATGGCATTTCTATTGCCTGCGAAATTGAGTTGCAATAAATATTTATGCAGTAAAGTGAAAAATTGGCAAAGCAAGAGACAGCCACACACACACGTACATAGAAAAGAGGGTTATATCCTGGCAAGGGATGTTTGCGAGTGTAAGTGTGAAATCAAAGTTTGTTCGTCCTGGCGCCATTCTGCAAAATGAATATTCCCCATTATTTAGCTTCATTTTTCAATCGCCCTTGGCCTGGCTTAGTCTGTTTTCGGTCCGGTCTAGTCTGGGCCTTGGCCTGGGCCTGGGCCTGGGCCCGGGCTTGGGTCTCTGTTCCATTTTGCTCCTGTCTGATGCATCATTTCGAATGCGGTGCATATGGCCCAGGGAGTCTATTAATATTCATATATCGGCTCTCTGCCAAAAGCCGACAAATCAACTGCAGCAGGCGCCAAATGCAAATTAGGCTGTTGATGTTGGGAATAGACAAACAAATGTGTGTGTGTGCCTTTTGGCAATAGTCGATGGATCTGGCCATCTAAGGGTTCTTACGGCTTTTTGATGGCCTTCAAATAAATACAAGCGTTGACCTTTTGCTGCCTACAAAATAGTATTTCCCCATTTTACTCGGGATTTTATACATTATTGCAAAAGGGTGACTGCAAATTGTCATTTTGGCCAAAATCATGACCTAACATCATGGTCAGTGCCTTTGGGCCAAAATGAAAATTTTTCAGTCCCCTTTTTGCAAGTTGTTTATCCAATTTTGATCCGATTTGCAAACGGAATACCATTTATGAATCAGGGCTTTAGTCTCCGTCGATCTGCATTAAAAGTTTTTGAAAGTGGAACAAAAAATATTTTTTCGATTTTTTGCAATTTAGGAAAGGGGTACCATCATAAAAATTTGCAAAAATCGAAAAAATATTTTTTGTTCTACTTTTTTAATATTTTGACGCAGATCGCAGCAGAATGAGTTCCTGATTAATAAATGCTCTTCCTTTTTCCAATCGGATAAAAATTAGATGAATTATTTGCAAAAATGTGACTAAAATCAATTTTTGCCAAAACCTACTTGCCACGATTTTAACTTGGTTAACGAGTCATTTTTCTCAAATAATGCTACAACTTGATTAATAATGAAGGTAATTCGGTGACACATTCCAAAAGATTACGAAAAGATTGAAATATTTATTAAAGTTTACATGCCCAGTAAGTGGAAACTATAAAAAATGGCTTTCACTTGTTCCTCACTACATACATAGACACTCTATATATTTTTCTTTCTATTTATCCCTCAGTTACCTTGATGTTTTGTTGTCACTGTGAATCCGTTAATGGGTTTTCCCGTCTCAGTCCGGTCTCAGTGCTGTCGGACAGACAGGATCCAAACGATTCCATTGTTGCAGCCTTTAGTTTGCATATGAGTGGCAGGGCAGTTTCCCTTTCTTCGCTTTTTGGTTGACCAAGTCGGACTCTTCCAAGTGGAGGCAACGATGTCGTTACCATTTTGTCTGCCATTACGATGGAAAAAATCTGTCAATTACAAGCAGGGAAAGCGCAAAAGCATGTCTATCACACCGTCCACTCCGGCTCGGTTCCGGGGGCAGACCCGGTCTAGTTTGGAAGACCGGTCAACCGGCCAAAGAAATCAGGCAAACAAACAAACAAATGCCATCGAAATGGCCATCGAGGGAGGTGGGGGAAGACACCGGAAAGTAGGGGCCAGGTGGCAAACGGAAATGGTGGAAACACGACAGCAGATTGACCGCGGCAGGTTGCATGTCCGATTCTTTTAAGCCCCAATGTCCTTCCTTTATCAGCATAATTTATTCTCTTTTCCGATTACATTTATTCTTGGATTAAAAATAGCTTAGTTCTTAGATTTAATTATATTTGTTGTTTAGCAAATTTGATGTGATTTGCGATAAACGAATAAAGGGACAGTAGTTTAACCATTATCCTTCTTCATTATCCTATCTATATCTCTGGCAACAGAGGGTGGCAATGAAGAAAAACGGATTCAGAAAATCAATTTTTAAACCAATCCAGACGCTTGATACTCTTTTTTACAACAAAGATTAGCCACAGCAGCGAAAAATATATTCTGTTTGTATTAAAAATTACTTTTTATTCGAAAGAGATTCATATTTTATTATTGTAAGGTTTTTTTCTTGCAAATATTCAACGAAAAATAGGATTATGCAGCTAGGGTATTGAAAAAAGAAAGCTTACAATCAAAGAAGAAAATAGAGAAGTGTCCACCCACTTGGGAAGTCAACAGGATAACGAAGAACAGAATTTTCACAATTTTACACTTTTTCCTTTCATTGGCGAAGAAACTAGAAGTTGGCAGGCTCGGTTTGTTTTTCAGCAAAAGTCTGACAAACCTGTCACGTGATTGCTCAACTGAAGCTTTCCCCAGGATTCGCAAGTTACTGAACAGAGAGGTAGGATGGATCCTTGTGGCAGGGACTAAAACTAAATGTTTTTAATCAACTTTATATATTAATCTTAAAAACTGCAGAAAATGTCGAATTCCTCTGCCAATAGTGCCCAAAAAAATATATTATCCTTACCCTATTGCTAGTCCACGTCCCTGTTTTTGGTTGAACTTGCAGTGTTAGGCCGATGTTGGCCAGTAATAATGACACGGCCCCTCCCAACTCCATGGCCTCCAACTCCATTGCCATTCGCCATTCGCCACTTTTGCGGCGCTTAGTCACTCTGGCTCTGTCATCTGGCTGTTGTGGAGCGGAGAAAACAAATAAAAAAGTGTAGAGGGTACAAAAGGGAAGGCAGGAAACACAGAACGAAATCCTTTTTCGCTCATCCTCCCACGCAAGTCACAGGACCGGCCTGCCGCCGTACCTATGTCATAGTCATAGCCATGGCGACGATATTTTTCTAGTGGCTGAAGCTTTTAATTGAATTTTCCGCTATTTACGGCCAGAAGGAGACTCTGCGAGAGCCAAGGCAGGGCGCCGAGTGAATGGGGAAGGCAGAGTTGATAGGACGAGCCAGTGACAGGATGCTTGGCTCAAAAATATGGCGCTAAAAGTTGAAGAAAAGCAAGAGTTTCCTCGCCCATACACCGGCAGAATGGAAATTGTCTAGATTATTCAGCGTAGGTAAGCTCTTATTCCGATTTGGCTTATGCCTCCACCGAAGGCAAGGACTGCTCTCCTGGGGCACCTTTTTGCCTTTACTTTATATTGCCATTCAAAGACAACAAAAAATTACAAAATATTTGAATGAAGTATAGAAATGGTAGCGGAGACAATCATTTTCAGCTTGGCACTTTTGTTGAGTAATTAAGCTAAAAAGTTTTATTTCCCCCAAGAACTTGGCGTTCGTCCTGGGAAAACTGGTTGCCAGGGGAACAAAATAGACAGGAGGCCCATAGAAGTCGCACTCCTAAAAAATTTGGGTTAATAATTAAAATTTGACTTACCTGTGTTGCCAACAAAATGTAACTTGATTTGGTCATCTCCAGTCCCCATAAAATCCCAATTTCCAAAGGCAATTTATGTAAGGCAGAGAGAGTTCATAAATGTCAATTGTTTCCTGGCCATTAAGGTGAATCCAAATGGCACAAAACTAAGATCTTACTCCCAATAAGCTTCCCTTTGTCCCTGGGTTCAAGGTTCAGAGTTCAAACTATTCTTTATGGCCAAAATGTTGGCTTCATTTATTCAAAAAAGGACACACAAAGGCTCTCGCATATATATCACTTAATAATAATCAAATGCACTCGTTGAGCATATATCTTAATTTTTGGCAATTGGACTCGGACCACAGAACCATTCGGAGACCAGGAGTACGGCAAATGCAATCCGAGCCATTTTATGTATTTATTTAAAGGGAGCTTCTCTCCGAATACTCTAACAAAAATGTGTTATTTCGACCAGGTATTACTCCTGCAACTTCCTGCCTTTGTAAACTGAAATTGAAAAACTTTCAAAACAATACAAAGCATACTCTCGACTCCACAAGCTTCGTTTGTTTTTTTAACATTTGTTATTACGCATTTATTTATTTATGTTTTGGTGCCCGAGTTTGGCAGAATTATTTGTTGGCGAATGCTAAACATTCGGTTGTCATCTCGTCGGTAGTTTGGTTTGTTTGGAATTGTGCAAGTCCTTGCACTTTGTTTATCAGTTTTCGCATCACAGTCCCAGCTCCAGGAGTGCTGGAAGCTGGAGCTGGTGGCCCTGTCCTGTCCTGGTGGTTGCTACCAAAGTACACGTAATTGGGCTAATGGATATTTCGGTACTAACACAATTTTGCTAATAAAGTTCGCAAACACACACAGAGAGACGTCGTCGTGGCGGCGCCAGTTTCTCCAAAAGTGTGGCGGCCAAAGGAGTGGAAAGGAAAGGAAAGACAAGGCGAGGCAAGGCTAGGCAACCAGGCTACCAGGCAGACAACGGACAAAGGGCCTCTCGGACTGTGGTGCCTGGGTGCTTTCACAGGACAGCAGCTGTATCTGGCTGGCTGTCTGCACTTTTTGTTTAGCCTCCTACAGCTGCAACAGCACATCAGCAACATTTTTGCCTATATCGGGCCATAAGTGCGTCTCTATGTTTTTGTTGACAACTCCTTACTGGCTAGTGGCCACTGGTCACTGGCCCACTTGCCCACTCAAATACCAACGCTCCCCACTCCCTTAACTGGAGGGCTCTGATTTACATAGCCATGGAGCTGGGATACCGGATGCTGGAAGCCATAGATTTAGTTTTGCCACCCGGGGATGCCATCCACAGGCAGGCCGAAAAGTAATGGGGCACTGCTGCGGCATGAATGTCCTCCAACTTCCGAATTGATAAGTATAATTAAAATAAAATGCACACAAATGGTAAATAGTAGATTGATTTGAAATCAAAACGGTGTCGTAATCAAGCCGAAAATCAATAATAATAGAAGAAGGAAGTGTCGATACAAAATCGCTTGAACCTCAAACAACTTGCCACTTTCTAATTGCACTTGCCAATTGTGGATTTGATTCGGAGTCACAGTCACAAAATTAGTTGCAGTTCCAAGAAGCGAATCCTACGGCATGGCTGCGCTGAAAGGCAGGTCCTGCCAGTCCTTGCTGGCTTCTTGATGGCGTCTGTCGTTTGCTTTTCACCACAGACTGTTTCTGGTAACCGCAATCGCAGGATATCCTTTCCACCCTTCCCATTGGGGTTAGATGGTGCGTGAGGAGTTTGCACTCTGCCCGAGTTTGTTTTGCAGATGAGTGCCTGTGTGTGTGTGTTAGTAGTGTGTGTTAGCGTGTTTGAGGGATGTAGAGGTATTCCCTCCCCCGCCCAATGGAAATTTCCAAAAATTTCAGTGCCATATACCCTTGGATAGGTGGATGCATGTCCTTCACTTGGCTTTGACTCTCAACGTGGCTTGGGCCACAGGCTTCTCCTTCAACCACAAACAAAACCCATCCGAGCAGCAGCCAAACCCACTCTCCCCCCCCCCACTACCGATGCCATCTCCCATTTTGCAGTAGTTAAACTCAATTATTATGCAAAGTCAACAATGTCTATTTGTGCCACCAAAAAGGTGAATTCGACTACGATGCCAGGATAAGCAGAGGAGCCAGGAGCCAGGAGCACACAGAGGCAGTTGGATGTTGTATACCCATCACGACCAAATGCATTTAAATACATTTTGATTTGCAGTTAAAGTGAAAACTTGAAACGTGTTCCGACCTACGTGGTGTGGTTATCTCCAGTCTCTTATTCCAACTACCAGCTACCAGCTATCTCCAATCTTCCTCTTATCCTGCTCCCCCCTAAGCCTCGAAAAGAAAAACCCAAACACCCACTCCAGGATGACAAATAATTTGTGCAGTTTTATTGAAAATGTTTGACTTTCGTTGCCGGCTTCTGCAATTTGCCCGAAAAACTTGTCGCGATCCGCTTGACTTCTATGGAATATTATTTGAGAGCCAAACTTTATACTTTTTCGGTAAGTTCTTGCTTGTTAAGAGGTTTTTAATAAGGTTTATGGAAGCTATCAAAAATCTACAACCTATATATGAGTTTTAAATCCCTGAAAAAGAAATGTATTTATTTTTTAATTTGGTTTGTATGGCAGAGCTCTGTTAGAGCAATCAAAATTCGTGTCAAGCATGGGAGTGTTAAGGACATTCTTAGACTCACTCCTTGGATTTCTTGGCCGTTTGTCCGTACTTTTGCTAACAATAAGTTTTTAAGTAGTTTGACATTTGAACTTGCATACACTTTTTGAGCGCAATAAAAATGCGCAGCTATCCGGAAATAAGAGACGCAACAAAACAAATAAGCAAAAGGCACAAAATGGTGACTGCTTTCTCTGCCACTTCCGTTTGTCCCGTTCGCCCCCCCTCCCCTCCCCGCATCGCCATCGCTGTGAGGGTGTGTCCTTATTGTGGAAAGGGCAAAACTTTGTCAGCGAAAAATTGCGGCGCAGTTTATTGCAAAAGTTCATTACAGTGCAAATGTTGCCAGTCTTGGTTAACGGGGAAGAAAGGCGAGGAGAAAGTTGGCGCCAAATGCATGGGGCATGGAGCAGGAGGCAGGTGGAAGGTGGCAGTTGGCAGCAGGGAAGAGAAAGTCGAGAGCCTGGCCAGGAACTGCCTTTAAGTCTTCTTTGTCTTTTGAGTTGTTTAATTATAAAGTGCGAAAAATGTTTGCATACTTTTCGGCTGTCTGTGACACTGATGAAGAGCAGGTGATGCAGCCCCGCCCCACCACCATTGACCGCCCACCAACAATAAAGTCGTTTTTTTTTTTTTTTGCTTTATTTACTTCATGAGTAACGGGCTGTGGCAAAGTTGGTAACTAATTTGCATTTTCTCATCAACGCCATCAACCGTCCCCGCCTGCATAACTAATATGGGGCAAGGAGATTGATGCGGTGCAAGGGGGCGTCGGTTTAGGGCCAGGCTTAAAATATTATAAATAGTTTGGATGCGATTTTGCATAGTTATGCTGGGTAGTGACTCCAGGACTCCAGGACGACTCCTGGTGGGACATCAGAGACAGCCAGGCAGAGAGCCATAAGCCGAGGCTGGGCATTAGAGCTCACGTCAATCATACGACATGTGGTACAGGGCCGATGCCGGGCCATTTATCATTTAATGTGTTCCAGCGACTACGTAGATCTCGCACACTTGATAAATGAAGTTCTCACCGAATTTCTGTGGGCAATTTCCACAGATTTTCCATTTTTTTGCCCCCGCATTTGTTGCTTTTGGTTTCGATTTTGGTCTCGGTTTTGTTTTATGGTCGCTTTATGCAAATGAGGCGGATAGATTTTTAGGTTTTTAGTTTCCGGTTGGGCTTCAGTTCTTTGTTTTTTTTTTTTTTTGCTCCTTTTTCCTGACTAATAGAATGTCCACCTCGCTTGGGAGAGAGGGACAAAGGTGTTCTCCAGAACGCACAAAAAGGTGCTGATTAATGACGAAACGAATGACAATCCTCTTGGCGATTGAGATGCCTCGGAAAACAAATTAATCTACTCGATTACCAAAACAATCAACGAAAACATTGAAGCACCTTAGTGAGAGATTGAAATTAATTAAAATTGTAACCTGGGCTCAAGACCTAATAAATGATTCTGTCCATTTAAAATGCTGTTATACTTTTTATTGGCTTTAGTCAGCTTTCAATTCCATTTTATTTTTTATATTCAATCATAGTCCATAGTTTATCACTGCGGTATCTGTCATTGGGGATGAAATTATCCAATTTTATTCTATCAACTCAATCCCTTCGCTGTCAACTTAAATCTTTATTAAATGTGCATTTTTTCGCAAATTGTTAAATCCACTTCATGTGATTGTCACAATAACAAACTTTTGAGCCCTGAAACTGATAAAAAAAAAATATGAAAATTATTCAAAAACAATTTTCCGCTAACAATGGGGAAACTTTTTGCCCCTTTTTAATTGGTATCCTTGATTTTTTTCTTCCAGGGACCTCTCATTTCGATTTGCTCTCGTTTCCTTTTTGGTTTCGACGAAATAAAATATTCATTTCCCTTAGACCGATTTCAATTTGGCGGTTCACGTTTATAAACTCATAACTTTTATGGACTAATTTGGGCCTGGCTCTCCGGCTAAGTGGTCCAAACCTGCCAAAGTAAATAAATGTGACCCTAAAAAGTTTACGATTTATACGCCACTGTCGATTGTCGACTGTCGACTGGCAATAACTTCTACCGAAAGTATTTTAACGCTAATTAAATTTCCAAAAACCAAATCATCGTCGATGGCAATAAGTCATGCATACCAAATGAGAATTCCCATCTCATCCCAGCGCTCCTTGGCCCATTTTGTTTTTCCTTTATTTATTAATAATTTTCCAAGCTTCCATCAATTGTTTTTATTTAATTTATTTCGCTTCATGCCCGATTGGGCCTGGGCCTGGGCCTGTCGGGAAAGAAAGTCAGCTGCCAGCCAAGCCAGGACCAAGGAAAAAAAGGTCTGAAAACAACAGGTGTTTCAGGCAATGGCCTGGCGGGCAATCAAAATGCCGTGGCATCCACTAATCAGCTTCAGGACATGCGGCGAAATTTCTAAGTAAGTTGGCCATTGCCGTTTTGATAAAGGATTTAACCAAAAACTTATTCATACCTTTTATATTTACATAATTAAATAAATTGTAATGTATACACCTTTCCCTCTTTTCCATTAACTTTATTTTTTTTTTACCAATTACTTTTTTGGCTTTGCTTCCCATCCAGGACTTCCATCATACTCCAAACCCAAAAATGCTAGAGGGTGGCAAGTGTAACAATGAAGTGGAGGAGACACTCGAGGCGAGCACTCGTGGAGAGCGAGAACATTGGCATAAGTACCACTCAAGGCGGTTACAAGTGGGTGGAACACCACCACCCCTCCGCTCTTCTCCTTGGCCATATCCTTCACACGCTGTTTATATTTGCATATATTTATCCTGCGGCCTAGTATGTGTGTAAACATTCTTTCCCGGTTTTGTTGTTAGTGCGGCGTTCGGGCGGAGATTTGTTTTACCAACTTTGTTTTTTTTAACCATCTACATCTTCAAGGATCCAAGAATCTACTCGATCGAAACACGCTTTCCACTCAAATACACTTTGAAAAAGGGGTTTGTATTTATTGAGAATTTCATAAAAGTGATCATGACTAAATTTCAACATATTTGCGGACATTTTTTGATTCCTCTTATGAATTTAGTTGTGGCTTGTGAGCTGCCATATAATCCCAATCCCAGGTCAGAGGCTTCCACTCCTTCAAATCAGACAGTTCCGATACGTCTCGCCGGGTCTTAGTAGAGGTGTTGTTATAAACTGATGTATTGTATCCGTGCCACGTGACGTATTTTGTGCACTGTTCCATCACATTGGTTAGAGATGGAATGAATAAAGCTCGCACCTCCGGTGATGTGCCATTTAGGAATAATGTTCCCTATTAATACAGAAAGAAGAAAAACAATTGGTAGGCAAAAAACGTACTAGACCACAAAAACAAAGTGGCACAAGCCCTTACCGAGGAGGCACTCGAGATGTGCCCACGAAGTGCATGTAAATTGGTTTTGTCTTCCTCAAGGGCGTTGTTCATTCCTTCCAATACTTGGGTGGCATTGCGAATTTTGCTTTCTAAAGCCCCAAACAACTTTTCAATAAACTTTAATTGATCTTCATAGGACTCCTTTACTCCTATGATAGGATTCAACATAATTTTTATAGCCAAGTTGAGTTGGCTCGCGGCGGGTTCCGTAAGCAAACCCGCCATTTGAGTATAGACGCTTTTAATAAAGACGAAGATCTGCATTCTGCCAATTTCTGCCCGTAACTCCACTTGCTTCCTGTTATAGTAGCCTTCCTCCCCAAAATCATTGCTTAAGTCATGCAATATGGACCGGAAAAGATTCCTAAGCTCGGATACCTTACTAATGACGTCTCTTAATAGCTCTATGGATCGCTGAGTGTACTCCAGCCCGGAGTTGAGGGCACCAATTGTCATGATCCACATTATATCTTTGTCCGCATTAGTCAGGTTGTGAGCGACTATGCGGGGAATAGTGTTGCGGAAGGTATTATTAGAGGCGATGCACCACTCGAACACAGGCTTCACACAGTCCGAATAGCTGTTACGGGCCTGGGAGTTCAGTTGCCGCACTAAATCCAATCGATCCTTCGCCGTTCCCTTGTAGTCCCGCATTGCCTCGTCAATGCCATCGATAACCTTTTGCAACACCATGAATTTGACCTTTTCGTCCATTTCGCTTTGGTAAGTAACCATCACATTGTTCAAACTCTTGATTCCCTTTTCAAGAATTTCCCGATCTCCATTCCCCCGACATAGCACAATTATCGCAAATGTTACTGCAATTATTAGGCTGCTTCGAATTTTCAGCATGACGGAAAGGATCTTAACTCGCACGAATTTATGTTGAAATTGACTGGCGGTGAGTGCATTGGTTCATCTTTTATAAGCTCCAATCAGTAAAAATCGCAATATTTGGTTCTTCGGACCACTTAACTTTGGAATTCTCCGAAATTCCTGTCAAGAATTGTCAACCTCCTGTCAAGAATCATAATGTCATGCTGATAAGCTCATCTTTCTCATTTCAGAATTTATGTGGCCTTTTTCATTATTATAGAGCCTTTTATTTGTTCGACAGCCACTTCTATGATAATAAACTTCCAGGAAAATATTAATAGTCCGAAATATACAATAAAATTTAATATTAATTAATAGTATTATGTACCATTCAATTATATGGTAAATCGTTCTTGTAGTCCCAACCACATTTATCTTGAATCCCTCCCATATTTCAATTCCTGGAACAAATACAGCTTGAGGTCTATGATCCGATTTACTTCTAGAGGAATCCAGAATCGAATACACCCAACACTTGTGATGCACCTCGGCGAGTTCCGCCAACAATATTAGTTCTATTAAATCGGGAATTATATCCGATTCAGCTTCGAACCTTTTCTATAGATTTGTCTATCATTTATTTTTATAAAAAAGAAAAGTCCGAAAATGTAACAAATAATTAAAAAAAAAAATTCCGTCCAATGAACGTGAGGTTATCACTAAACCTTATCATTTAATTATTAATGCAGTTTATTTTCCAGGAAAAATACCAATTTTTTTTGTAATTGTGAGCAGTACGTATGTATCGTAATGTATTATAGTAGCACTAAGTATAATTACGTGGTGGACAATCCTATGTTTTGTTTACATATATTCGGAGATTGAAAGTTATTTCTATAATTCCCAGAATCAAAGCACAAAGTTAATTCATTTAGAAACCATATTCGTATATTTTTCAAATCGTTTTGTAACATTTTCTTTTGATTTAAATTTCAACTAAAGAACGTGCTTAGATAGGCTCCCGATTAAATTAAAATGTTTCGAAAATAAAGAGAATTGGGGTGGCTGACTTTTGTATGAATTGTGCCCTTCTTCAAGGATGGGATTCGATGTCGTTGGTACCTCCAGTTTTGGATCGGATACAGATCGCCAGGGGAAATCCAAAGCTGGATCGGTGTGGGTCAAAGATTCGGGTCCATATGCCGATACATCTCGCCGGGCTCGGACTGTAGTAGTTTCATAGACCGATCGATCTCTTCCGTGCCAGTTGACGTACCTCGTGCACTCGTCCTTCACATGGGTTAAGGATGGAATAAAGCGTTTTTGCATTTCCGGAGGTTCGAAAGTCAAGAGGAACTTGTTCTAGAATTGGACACCAAATAAAAATATTAAAATTATGAATAATAAAAATTAAATAATGAGTCACATAAGTAACATGGCTACTAACAAAATTGGCAGCGGAGATTTTTCCTCGGAGTGCATGCAAGTTGGTCTTGTCCTCCTCCAAGGCGCCATTGATATCTTCAACTATTTGGGTAGCATCCCTAATTCTTGTCTGTAGGACCTCAAACAGGTGTTCAATTAGCTTTAATTGATCCTCGTAGGACGTCTTTTGCTTCCAGAGGGCGAGTTCGGTGATGCCAAAAGCTACACCGAATGCAGCTGCCAAGCCAAGTCCGATGCCAATGGGTGCGAAAATCACGGCTCCGATTGCCAAAAATATAAAGCCGATAGCATTAGCGATTCGGGCCTTTTGCGCCGCATCAATCTGCCCCAGCAACTCCATTCTCTTTTTACCGTAGTAGCCGTCCAACCCAAAATCATAGTTAACGTCATGCAAGATGGACTTGAAGAGATTCCTGAGCTCCGAGGTTCGATTCAAAACAACGTTCAAAAGATTTATCGAATTTTGAGTGTGAGCCAGTCCGGCGTCGATGGCAGTGAATGTCATATTCAAAAGCATAGCTGTATCGTTTTTGCTCAGCTCCTCGTTACCTATAGTTGGGATAAAGGCTGCAAAGGTAAGATTGGAGCTGATGCACCACTCGAACACGGGCTTCACACAGTCCGAATAGGTGTTACGGGCCTCCGAATTCAGCCTCCGCACTAGATGCAGTCGATCCTTGGCGGTACCCATGTAGCCCAGCATTGCCTCGTCAATGGCGTCGATGGCCATTTGCAACTCCATGAACTTGACCCTTCTGTCGAATTGGCTCTGGTATTTCTCCATAACATTAGACAAGCTTTCCATTCCGTCTTTTAAAATCTCCAAGTCCTCGTTTGCCTTGCATGCCGACAAAAGGGACAAGGACACCGCGAAAATAGCAAAAACTGCCGGATAAGGACGATTCGCCATGACGAGATCGATTCCACTTGCTCCGTTCTAAAGCGAATTTAAAAACAAACTGGCAAACATCAAGTGGTGAATATTTTTATATAGCGCAGGTCAGATCAATTTTTTTAAAATAAATTCAAAAATGATAGCAGTCAATAATATATGTATACTTTTTCCAGGAAATTTTTGTATTTTTTCCCAATAACTGATAACGAACACCCTCGCTTGCCCTACTAGGCCTGTGGCTTATCCCGCAGCATCTTTTAATTCGTGTCCTATCCAGATGACGTCTGTTGTACCTGCATGTTTCTCAGAAATCACTAATCAGCTTTTGCATATAAGCAATTATATGGAAAGCCTCTCCCCTATCAGCAAATTAATGAAACGTACGATTGAGGAAAGTTAATATTGCATTGATTTTGTGAAAGAGCGGAGAAGCATTGCAAAGGCACTCACCCGCACTGTGGCAATCCAATCGATTGCAAGGACGCTTTAAAGGACATAAAATACTGTAATTCAAACATAATTTTTATTGAAAGTTTTTGATTTATAGACCAAATTTAAGCTATATTTGGCAAAAATCCAATTTCAGGTGGAAGTTCAAGAGCGTGTTTCCATTATTTCCCGCCAGGATAAACAAGGACATATATTTACTCTGGACGCATGGCTTCTTTTGTATCTGTTGCATACGCGGAAAATCAAATACATACACACGAGAACCTGGCTGCGGCAGAAACAGGATTGGGATCAGGACATTTATCACAACCCGTCAGAGCGTCAAAAAGGAAAGCGAGGCCACTTTCTCTCGTTCTCCTACTGGGAAAAATGCTGCCATGTTTTTTGGCCTTGCGGTAAGGGAAAATATTTACACAATCAATTGAATTTTATTGTAAAATTTATTTTTATGAATTATTAATGACTCCTACCTGGCCCCGTCGGCCTGGGAACTGGAGTCTCTGCATCTTATCGTTATCCATTTATCTGAATATCTACCATCGAGTCAATCGCATTTATTTAAAGAATTTCAGGTATTTGGCAAATTCAAATGACCAAAATATGTCTAGTTTGTGGGGGGACATTTCTGGCATGAGCCTCACTGAAACAAATTTTATAGGGAATATCTTAAAGGGGAATATCTTAAAGTTGGGAATAATGTCATTCTTCCTGAATAGAAACCTTTGGCAAAGGAAGTTCTTAAATGAATAAAATAGTAACGATAACGTGGACTTGCTTCATGTATTTAAGTGTTTCTTGACAATAGATTGTTTCCAAAAAAATATATTTTTTAAACTAAAGAACGTCAGGTTTGGCCACTCCCTTTAAGATTGTATAATCCCTTCATCCTGATTGCCTGATGGCCAGGAGTTGATATGTGGAGGGGGGTCTCACTCCTATTTACCAGTTCAAAATATCCGATGCCTCTCTTCGTATTCTAGTATTATTTTCGTAGAAGGACTTATCATATCCGTGCCAGATGACGTATTTGGTGCACTGATCCATCACTTCCGTAAGGGACGAAGTGAATCCAGTGTGCAATGGTCCGATGTTCAAGAGTTCTTTGTTCTACAAGTACAAAAAAACAGGAAATACTATGTTAATTATCTAATAGGAGGAGGCAATAGTAATAAGAAACTAGTACCAATGATTAATTTACATAAATACTTACAAAGTTGGCGGCAGAGATTTTTCCACGCAGTGCATGCAAGTTGGTCTTGTCCTCCTCTAAGGCGGCATTGATTCCTTCAACTATTTGGGTGGCATCGCGAATTTTTTCCTGCAGAACCTTGAAGATGTGTTCAATAATCTTCAGTTGATCGTCGTACGTGTTTTTTTGCCAATCGTCCAAGTTATTTGTTCCAAATTGACTGGCAACGGCAATTGCCAAGCCAATACTGACGCCAACGGGCGCAAAAACAACAGCTCCGATCGCGCCAAAGATAGCGGCAATGGTGCGGGACTTCTTCTCCGCCTCCCTCTTCGCCTCCAGCTCCATTTTCCTCCTGTTATAATAGCCGTTCACCCCGAAATCATCGATCACGTCATGCAATATGGACCTAAAAAGATTGCCTAGCTCGGAAGTTCGAGAGGAAACGGCGTTCAATAGATTCAGGGAATTCTGGGTGTGTGCTAGTCCAGCATCGAGTTGACGGAATGTCAAATTCAAAAGCCTATCTCTCTCGTTCTTGTTCATCTCCCTGTTACCTATATAAGGAATAGTGGCCTTAAAGGTAATATTGGAGCTGATGCACCACTCGAACACGGGCTTCACACAGTCCGAATAGGTGTTACGGGCCTCCGAATTCAGCCTCCGCATTAGATGCAGTCGATCCTTGGCGGTGCCCATGTAGCCCAGCATTGTCTCGTCGATTGTGTCGATGACAGTTTGCAGCTCCACGAACTTCACCCTTCTGTCGAATTCACTCTGGTATTTGACCATAATATTGGATAGGCTTTTGATCCCGTTTTGTAGAATGTCAAAGTCCTCGGTTGCCCTGCACACCGCGAAAAGGGACAACGCTATCGCCAAAATGGCCAGATAAGGACGATTCCCCATGACCGAGCCGGGATTAGTTGATCCGTATTAAACCGAATTGAGAAACAAACTGACGAATTGTGAATTGAAAATATTTTTATTTGCCCCGTTTCAGTTTATTTATATAAATAGTGTTATCAAATGATAATCAGCGGAAATAATGTAACTTATTAATCTTTATATTAAAGTGCAGGGGTTCAAAAGGCTTCACGAGAATTCACGACCAAGGGTTTTTTTTTTATTTGCTTGTTGCTTCTTCCTAGAATTTCGTTATTTCCTTTGTCAACTGAACACCTAGACTTACCTAGTTTTTTCAGAGGAATATATTATATTTAGAATATTTATATTTCCATCACATATAAACCTTTGCCGAAATAAAGTTATTCCCTGGACTGGAATCCATTTTCCCTTAGTGAAAAACTATTTTTATTAAATTGACGTCTTTTGCTTTCAATTCCAGGAATCTTACGAGTCTCTCGCGTGCCCTGAGTGACATCACAGACGCTGCATCCGCATCCGGGCCTACGCTTTTTGCCGCTGGAACTCATCTATGCACTACCAGGATACTCACACTCGTCGCTGGATCGTCCCCCATCGGATCGGAACTACAATTATGCCCCAAGGACGTTTGCTTCGTGCCCATAAACAAGATCTCTGTATCGTTTAGTTATAGTTTTAGTAAACTTTAATTATATTTATATTATATGTAGTAATAGTGTTTTAATATTCTGTAAAATATTAAATAAAATGATCTTAAAAATATACATATGCTGTGTGTTTTAATCTGGGGGAGTACTTTTATCACTAAGCATGATTTTACCGCATCCTTTAAGCCATCCTGATTAAAGATCAAATGCTACTTTGGCAATAATCAAAATCAGACAAATTTAAGCAACAAAAAAAATTATTGTTTCCTCACCAAATAAAAAACCATTTCTTTTATTTTTGTTCATTTTTATTGTGGTAATATACAGTGGTTTTCTTAAAAATTATATTAAATGTCTAGACTAACTATTTACACATTCATAAACTTTCAAATTTGTAGCTTAACATAAAAATAATAACATAAAAAATAATAATAATAAACCGTTTTTATGAAATTGTAAAGTATAGCTGCTGCCAGTGGTTTCAACATCAGCGGTTTCAATGTCACCAGGATGCGGCCTCTCGTCGCTGGACGCCACGTTTTCTCGGTGATTTGCAACTGTGCTTTGATATCCTAGGTCTGTTTCCATCCTGTAAATAAACAAAATTTATATATATACATTTTTTTTCAAAGTATATTCTGTGTGTTTTACTATATTATTTTAAAATATTTTCCACTTAAAAGCTACTCTCATTAAAAATCTGTAATCATTGCATTCATCTCCTTCACATTAATGAATTTTATTCCTTCCCAATCTTATTAATTTAAATTCTATTCTTCCAAATCAAATCAAACCCTTAGAAGAATCGCTGCTCTAAAATTTCTAATCGTTTTTTTAACATTTCGTCACATTTGCTTACATTTGTTTACACTTTGAAAGCCTGGCTTAACATTAAGCCCGCTGTTAAAAACGTAAACAACTGTTAATTGACGTACCAGGCGTTTTATTTAATGAAGTTTTATCGAAATAACTACGCAAAAAATGAAAAAAAAATTGTTCATCAAGTTAAGTTCGTTATGAGTGGCTTTTGGCGAATATTCGCAGTTTTGAGTCATTATTTTGGAAATATTTAATCTAATTTTCCTCCGATTTGAAAAAGGGATAGCAATAACGAATCAGGAATTTATTCCGCGTTGATCTGCATCAAAAGTTTCGAAAAGTAGAACAAAAAATATTTTTTCGATTTTTGGCATTTTTAATGATGGTACCATCAGTAAAATTTACGAAATCGGCCTTCCCCAAAATAGCTGGTTTTCAGGCAGTCTTTTGTGAATATTTCAGCTATTTTTAATCGGATTTGGAAAAAGAACAGCAATAACAAATCAGGAATTTATTCCGCGTTGATCTGCATCAAAAGTTTGAAAAAGTAGAGCAAAAAATATTTTTTCGAGTTTTGGCATTTTTAATGATGGTACCATCAGTAAAATTTACGAAATCGGCCTTCCCCAAAATAGCTGGTTTTCAGGCAGTCTTTTGTGAATATTTCAGCTATTTTTAATCGGATTTGGAAAAAGAACAGCAATAACAAATCAGGAATTTATTCCGCGTTGATCTGCATCAAAAGTTTGAAAAAGTAGAGCAAAAAATATTTTTTCGAGTTTTGGCATTTTTAATGATGGTACCATCAGTAAAATTTACGAAATCGGCCTTCCCCAAAATAGCTGGTTTTCAGGCAGTCTTTTGTGAATATTTCAGCTATTTTTCATCGGATTTGGAAAAAGAACAGCAATAACAAATCAGGAATTTATTCCGCGTTGATCTGCATCAAAAGTTTAAAAAAGTAGAGCAAAAAATATTTTTTCGATTTTTGGCATTTTTAATGATGGTACCATCAGTAAAATTTACGAAATCGGCCTTCCCCAAAATAGCTGGTTTTCAGGCAGTCTTTTGTGAATATTTCAGCTATTTTTAATCGGATTTGGAAAAAGAACAGCAATAACAAATCAGGAATTTATTCCGCGTTGATCTGCATCAAAAGTTTGAAAAAGTAGAGCAAAAAATATTTTTTCGAGTTTTGGCATTTTTAATGATGGTACCATCAGTAAAATTTGCAAAAATGGGGTCAAATTTTCGACTACCAGATTTTGATAGAATTCGATTCTACTCGAAAATACAAGATCGGGAAGGTATAAGATTCGATGATCTGACAATTATAAGACAATATATTAAACAATTACTATTGCAATTTCGTAAAAATAATAGAGTTAGAATAGAAGAGCTTTGTTTGGCCAACTTAACTTTATCGGATAATAATAGCGAAACCCATTAAATATAGCGTTTCAGTTATCTAAAATTATAGAAAAATAAATAATTATGATGAAGCATGAAGAAGCTACGGAACGTGTATCATTCAAATGTATGTTATTAAATTTATGATGGACTTTATTTTGTTCAACCAAAAATTGGGTTTATGCATTTAAATTAAAAAATAAGATAAAGTTTCATTTTGAGTAACAATTTTTACAGAGTAGAAAGTTAAACTCAATAGTTAGCAGCTATTCTAAACGAAGCTCCCAGTATAATGCCTCACATTTTATTCACAGGCTCAGAAAGGACTCGAGAACACTCTTGAGATTGAAAGGATTTTTAACAGGGACTTTGATAACTCGAATTCTCTTTTTGAGCTTTAAACTTAGCATGAGCTTAAAAATTGACTCGTTTCTCTCTTTGAGCTAATAAAATGTCTCTTTAAAAGTATTTTCACATTGAGAACTTTCCTTAAATTAAAATTCACCACTTAAGAGAAACACTTGTTTACATTTTCTCTTAGATCCAAGCCTAAAGCTCTTTGGATTTAACATCGGGAAGCTTTACTTCACTCCGATTTGGCGAACTGGGCTCAAAATATTTTGCACATTTTTAGAACACAACCAAAAACACAGATGATAAATCCAGCTTCTGGATGTATGTTTGTATATATGTTTTTTGTTTGCTACTTTGGCCCACGTGAAATTTTATTGAATTTTTATTTTTATTGAATGTATTTTTTGTCTATTTGCTGGAGTTGGATTTTATTATGTTAACAATTCACAGTTCTTTGTAGAAGTGTTTTTTTTTTTTTGGGTTTGAAGAACTAAGAAATTTGGGTAATGCGTTCATATTTTTTCGGAATCGGAAAGATCCTTTTAACTTCAACTGACAACACAGTAAAATAATAGAATAAATTAGTAAAAAAAATATAGAAAAAATTTATTAAAATGTATTAGTTGATTACGGAGCGTATGAGTAATTTTTAAACGCTGCCCCAAAATGTATGCTATAATTTAGAGGTTAGAGGTTACATTTTTATAAAATGAATTCTTGAGAGGCTCTTGTATCCTGCGGGCTGCTGGTGGTGTTGCCCAATAAATACCAAACATTGCAGGTGGAATCTCGTTCTGCTTGTGCCACCGTGTGCCCGGCTTAGACATGTTAATTTCGACTTAATGCTGTTTAAGGAAAGCCTCAATATTTGCGCCTAATACGCATACATGTGTAATGAATGTAGGCGCTTAGTTACACACGCACACACACACACACATGGAGGCTCCCTCAAATATGAGTGACTTACATGTGTAAGTCGGTAACACGACGAAAACAGATGCTATCTTGCGTACATTCGGTCTGGCTGCCGTTTGGGCCAAAATTCGGTGGGGACTGGCCGGGATGGAGAGTGGAACTAAGGCGTCAGTCACGTGCCCGGAACCAGGCCAAGAGGCCTTCCTCCGATGCGGAAAAGGGAGCGCAAGTGGTGGCTGGACCCGAACCCATTCGGGTCAGTGACGTAGCCTGTGGAGCGATAAGCAAACATTGTCCATCAAAAACACACCAATGCACCTACACACTCCGCATTGTATTGAGCATGACATATTTGTCGATTTGCAAATTTATGTCGGGCTGGCAACTGACCAATGCCATGGTCCCAGGCTGGACCAGGCCCAACTCCCAGGACATTGGCTTAGAGGCCAAACAGCCAGGACTACTCACTGCGTTCTAGGAAATGAAATTAAATAATTTATGATTAAAATAACCCGAAGCACTCAATAAAGCAGCACAAGTAATAAATGGATGCCAAGTGAGTTAAAAGTTACTTAAAGCCTCAAATTAAATGGCTTTAAAGATCTTAAATTCAATTAACTTGTTATTATATTTCATTGTTATACATATGTATATATGGAAATAAATAAAAAAAAGAAATGTTTAAAACCATTTATCTCCTCAAGAGGAGTTTCCCAATTAAACTTTAACCAAATCCAGTTGAAAACAAATACAAGATAGACCAAATATGACCCTTTTCAAATATAAATTATTTAAACTTTCGGTGGCATCGGTTTCGACAACAATGGAAACCCAAAAGCAACCGACTCTTGCGAAGGCAATGACTTTTACAAGCGCTTTACATAAAATTATTCAATTACATTTTAATGTTGCATATTTTGGACTAAAAACACACACACACCCACACATGCAACCACAAAGTAAACGCTTACTTGGGCACGTACACCCGAGTGGGTGTGGCAAAACACACACCACACTCGAGTCCTGCACTGCCCACTTCATTAAAAATCCTGTCAATACTTATTAAACTCAAAAATCAAATCAATTTTGTGCTATAATTACAAAAATGTCTGCCGCCGGTCGTAAAGTGCTCACCAATACACAAAACCAAACATATACCTATATGGATCGGTATATATTTGTATATAGATATATGCACATTGTGTCCTGCACACATAAGCAAACAAATGTCAATTAAAAAGTAAAAATTGGTAGAAAATGGCGCTCGACCTGACTAAAACAAAAGAGCTGAAGAACCATCTAGGACAGATGTGGAGGAGCATGGGCAGAAGCAGGAGTAGGAGCAGGAGTCGAGGCAGGACGGACACAAATACTAGGAATCCTGGCTGGGCTTTGAGTCCTGCATTCGACAAGCAGAAGCTTTTGGCATTTGTCGTGCATTTTGTGTGTGCACAAAACTTTTTCGGCAAATGCCAAGCGAACATTTTTCAACGCCACCGCCACCGACGCCGCTGCTGCCACCGCTGCCGCCGCCTCTTCCAGTTTTCCGTTTTTCACTTTTTCAGTTCCGAGGCCTTTTTCAGCTGCGATTTTGGCATTTTGGCCGTTTGGCTGCTGTTGTTGCTATTTTCAGCATTGCCATAGTATTGGTGGTAGTATTGGTGGGGCACAATTGGTGCACATACATAGGTCCTGGCCAAGTTCGCGGAGGTGTGCCTGCCCGTGCATCCAAGTGGTGGAGCGCCGCCAGATTGGGACTTGGTTAGTTACAGTGAAAAGGGACTAAGTGGCAGCGGAAGAGTTAAATTAGTGACAAAATCGGTGAGTGGAGGATGCATCGGGTGGTGGGGAGGGCGCTGGTAATTGGAGATGGTCAGACCAGGTGGCTGTTGGCAGCATCGAAAAGCCAAACTATCAGCCCCTCATCGAATGAAACCCTATGGCACAAAAGGCAGAAAATGATTCAGAATATAGAAATGAAATAAAAATTAAAGTAAATATAAAAAAGGACAAGAAGAATATTTTGTTTTTATAAGCCCAACTGTACTGAAACAGCATAAATGTTTGAAAACAAGAAAAACGAAGCACTCGACACGCTGGCCAACTTGCAACTTGCCATTCGAGTCCTTGAAGAAGAGCACGAAACGAATAAGAAGCAAAAGAAAAAGTCCAAGGACTCGGCGGCCTAGACAGCCAAAAAGCGTCTGACTTTCGCGTGCTGTTGGCTATAAAAAGGTAAATGCATATACACATATAATAAATACATATTTTTTATATAAGAATCAAAGTATATAGTATCTGGATAAGGGGGGAAGGATGGGCGGAGGTAGAAGGACTCGCGACTGAAATCAACAAGCAGCAATTACGGAGACAGATGAGGAAAGCAGGCAGCGACAACAACAACAACATTGTGATTGAGCCGGGGCCCTCCCCCTCGCTGCACCCCTATGCCTTATCCTTCGAGTGACAAAGATCGAAGACGTTGACAATGGGCAGAAGGCAGAGACAGGAGGGAGGAGGCAGGAGGCAGAGGCATCGGCAACAGCATCGGCAGCGATAAGTGCATCGCTCGATAATCGAAAATGAAGCAATAAAAACAATGGCCCAAACAGGAAGCCAGAGTCACGGAATGAGAGTGAGGGGGCACAGGGTCTGGGTGCCAAGAAGGCAACAACAATTATTTTCCCAGCATTGATTGCTGGGCGGGCCATCCTTTTCTCCATTCCCCTCCCTGCCTTTCACCATTTGAATTTCCAAAGCTGCGGAAAATACTTTCTCCCACCACCCCAGCACAAAACTCGCCGAAAAACTCATCCACTTGCTCTACTCGACTGCTCATGAATAAATAATAACGATGTGAGCAATGCGTCTGGTTATCCGATATCCTGGCTCTGGCTGTGGCTACGACTGGGGCTGGCAGGGACAGCAGGTGAGGATGTTTCGGGTTGAAAGGACGTTAATGTCTAAGCAGGTGAAAATTAAAGCAGTGGTCCAGCGGAAAATCCATCTTTAAATTGGAAAATGTTGCTATTTCTAAAGGATTTCTATTTATTGATACATTTACTCTTAAAGCTTGAAGGAAAATATAATAATTTACACATTCAGGATAACAAAACGTACAGCAAATCGTTTAATTATAAACAAAGCCCCGTGAAGCCTTCAAAAATGTATTCACACTTGGGGGAAATTGCTTTTTTCTGGATCCTTGCATTTCACGGCACTTTATAAATTATGATTTGGCCCTGATAGCCCGCGAAAGCTCGAGTGTTGCCAACAAGTTGACGCATTAAGGATATAACAACAATTCAGGGGATTGTCGTTGTTGTAGACGCCTCATTTGGTTTATAAATGGGTGAAGGAGGCAACAAAAAATATATATATCCGAGAGGGGAAGGCAGAGTTGTCGTATCTTGCGAAAATATCAATTACAATTAAATAGATTAAACCTTATCATGCAACAACTGTCGCACAAGTGTCCCGAACAAGGACGAGAACGACGACAAGGACCAGAAGCAGTCAAGGGGAAGTGGAAGGAAACAAGCGGCCCAACAGGCAAACAAACTCACTTGGAAGGACATTCGGGGGATGACGGGGGAACAGGACATGCCAGGCTGAGACAAGCGCAAACCAATATAAACATACTTACACACACAGAGACACACACACACACACACAACCGCACTAATACATGCGCAACAGTGAAAACGCTTCACAAGATTAATGAACGTACAAAAGTTTAGAGACAATGACGACGCCGGCGACAACAGGCAAAAACGGCAACACCATGACATGCCCCGCACAACAACAACAACAGCAGCAACAGTGTGGAGGGAGGAGGAGGACGACAGGAGCCGGAAAAGGAACTGGAACTGGAAGAAAAAAAAATGGGAAATGGAAGAATATATGGCATACACTTAGGCGCGCCAAGTCGGTAAGTCGTGCAAATTTATTTTGGCGTAAATTTCATTTCACTAATCGAATCGATTCTTATGCGTTTCATTTCATTTTCGGCTTACTGACTTTTCGCCTATCGGCGCCACCTCCCTGCCCCCGCGTTCCTGTTCTCCTATCCCTCTTAGCCAGAATTCCTTTTGTCCTGACAAAGTGTATTGGGATAGGTCAAGGAATCGAGGAGGGGGGGAGGATGATTTCTTTCTTCTTTTTATTGTCTGACCAACAGATAGCAGGCTGTGAAGGATGCTTGATCCCCCTAGCGAAACAGGACTCGAGTCGGAGGATGCGTTGGCAGGGTGACATGGGACATGAGACGGCTCTTACGAACGCTAATGAAATGATTCATTCAAGAAGAATAAATTTAAATTAAAGTATTGATGTTATTTTTTATATTAAGTGCCGTTCCAAAGGCAATTTAAGAATTTAAGTTTAAGTATCGAGAAACTCCCAAGAGCCTGGAATAAAGTTTACCATCCATAAACTTTAAGGAAGAACTTTTCAAGTGGCTTATTCCTCAAGCAGATGGATGTCCCACCAACAGTTTTGTTTTTAGCTTCCTCATAGTTCCAGAGAGTTAAGTGCCCCTTGTTGCAAGTACCCCCGCGCTCATCACATAATTTAAATGTCTGCAAAGTGTCGCCAGGAATTTGTATGATATACCATAAATATCAGCGCTCTACATTTTTCCACGCCCACTCCCACTCCCACTCGCCATCGCCAGGACCCTCATCATTGTTTTTGAACTCGGGAAAGCTTCCGCTTGAGTTTCCGCTACAAAACGCCAGGAACGCCATACCCCGAGATGTGTTTTTCATGTTCCACCAGTTGGGCGGCTGCTTTCTCTCACTTTCTATCACTCATACACACTTTCTGTCCGACTTTCTCCGGCTATCTTTCCTCTCGCTTGGGCCCGTCTTGGCTTATTAAACATTTATTGTGTTTGTTGAGTTTCCGGTACAATTTGTTTTTTGCTTTCCATAAAAAATTCAACTTGCTTCATTGTCATTGCCGTTGGTTTTTCTCCAGATTGTACTTGAGATATGTCCGCATGTCGTTTTTTTTCTTTTATTTTAAGTCTAAAAAGTCTCAGGCATCAGCTACTTTTCACTCACTTAAGCCCCATATCCTTGCTACCAAACACGTCCCGGGAGGGTAAATATTGGCAGGATACCTTTGTGACTGCGGCAGTGGCCTGCGAAGCTTGGCAATGGAACCTTTGGGCCACGTTGATGCCTCATTATAGCTAAAGGAAAATCAAAGAATAATCTGCATAAAAATTCAAGGATTGCCTGCACCAAACTATTACTTGTCCTGCCGTAGAGCGAATAATTGTTTGGCCTAAATACCCATTTGCACACATGTGAAATAAGCCAAATGAAAATGGTCAAAACAGAAAGTAAACCAAGCCCCCCCACACAACAACAACAACAAAAACATATATACAATGGAATAGAAAGCATAAATGGAACTTTTGGCATAAGCTGCTCCTAATAGCCAACTCAATACCCAGACAACACACACACACACAAATAATAGCGCAATTTGTGTGAGCAACAAGAAAATATATGGCCATGCATTTTTTATGAATTTTTGCCTGAAAACAACAACAACAAAAAATATAGAATTTGTGGAAAAAAAAAATGAAACAGAGCCAGAAAAACATGGCTGGCAGGGAGCAAAGCGAAAACAATTTAAGTGTCCTTCGGTTGCCACGCTAAACGCCTTCAATTTAACGCCAGACAGACGCCGCCGGGGCAGGTGCCGCATGGCTGGTGGCTGGGTGGCGACTGTATGGATGGGAGTGGATGCCGCAGTGCGTGTGTTGACCGCCATTGCTTTGGCGGCACTTTAAAAATCTGAAACGCATGTGAATGGCAGCCGAAAGAACGCTACAGCGAAAATCACTTAGGCGTTGAAAATGTTCTACTGCGCTTCGCAAAATAAAAAGAAAAGCCCGGCAGAGTGCAAAACCCTCAACCGAAGTGAAACTTTTCCCAAAATGTTGATGAGGTGTAGCAAACAGCAACAAAAACAGGGCCAATGTCTAGCGAGCAGGTAACCGAAAACTTTTCTGCAAGAACAACATCAACTTCTGTCCCAGTGCCAAACGGGCTTTCACTCTTTTCATCCTTGCCACACCACAACACCCACCCCACCCATCCACCCGACCACCCACTCCCTCTATGGAGATGTTGAGTAGCTTCCTTCAAGTATATGTGGTAGGGTGGTGGTGTTGAGCTTCTTATATGCGTTTGTGTGAGTGTATGTTGCAAGTGCACTCTGCAATTATGATAACATGTGCACCCTTGCCGCCAGAGTCCTGTGCCTCCTGCCAACAAAACAAGTTAATAGTTTTTACGCAAAATTTTCTCAACAGGCAGCTGCCTTGTTTCGGGTTTTTGCGGCATGTCGAGCTCCGCTGGTTGCAAGTTCCACTGGTGAAAGTACATTTGCTGGCGAGCTCTTTTCAACTTTCGTATGTTTTTCTATTTTTATCCTTGGCTTAAAAAATAGGGACACAGGGACATCAAGCGAAAAACAGTATGGGGCAGCCAATGTGGCATAGTTTTATTTGACAGCCAGCTGACAAGGATTCGGTGGGGCGCTCCCGTACTTAAAGTATTTTTTTTATCAAAGGGGACTTTATTTTTGAGAACTATTAATCCTGGAACTATATTTTATCAAATAAAGAACCCAATTAACTGCCGAAAAATGTTAAAGCCAAAGCTCCGCCAACATCACGAACCATTGACCCCAATCATTCCTTACACTTGTTCACTTCACCGCCTTGCAGGACGAAGCCGCCCCTCTTTGGAATATACTAAAAAGTTGTCACACAAATACAAAAAAAAAAAAAAATAAGAGAAACTTCAGTGGAAACATTTCCCATTCAACTTTGTTCGTTTGAAACCGAACAATTCCAAGGCCTTTTGCAGCCACTTGTTGTGGCTCTGGAGGAGTGAATGGGAATGGGAATGTTGTTTGGAGATGGAGAAGGGGACGAGGGGCTGGGGCGGACCGTGACTCTAGCCAAAAACACATGTAGACCACGCCCACAAGGTCTGGTGCGCCCCCGCGCTTTTTTTGGGGGAGTAAAAAGTATGTCAAGCAAAATAAACTCTGCAGATAAGAAAAGTCAAACAAAAAATTATACAAAAATAAATTACATTTTAACCAAAAGTTCCCCTTTAACTCCCCACCCCCCAAAAAAAAAGGAACCGAAAATTACGACGGGGATTACCATAAAGGCCGCCAAGCCTGTGGACAACAAAAAAAAATTATTATTGTGCAGAAAAACTGAACCAGAAATAACAGCAACCAAAAACTGTTGAAAAGTTTTTAAGTGCAGAATTTATAGCTAACGATTTGTTGTCTGGCCAGGAAGCGGGTCCTTTTGGCTTTTCCAACCAGCCACTTAATGCTTGAACAAAATCAATATGGCCTGGAAAGTCCTCATTATGCGATTTTGCAGTCTAAGGCCCACGCCCACGCCCAGTGTGTGGGGAGGGGGGACTGCATTTGAGAAAATATGAAAAGTCAAGGAAACTTTATGGCAAATGAGTAATGAGTGGTTCAGGGAGGTTGGCGCTGCGGTCGCTCGGATAATTCTTTCGACGTTTGTCCTTTCCGAATTTCAATCGCAAAACGAGCGCCGCAAATGGATGGTTTTTCGGGTTTAAAGCTCCACAAATGTAAATACTTTAAGGATATTGCAATTATTTTAAATTTAATTTAAATCTAGCAAGTTGGTAGTTGATTTTACATTGAAATTGTAATTATTTTTCTGAATTTTGTAGCCTAAAACAAAAATCTGCAAGCTTGTTGCAGGCACTTTACAATTTCTCCCTCTATTTTTTTTTTAATTAGTTGGTTTTTGTACTTTAAAGTTTGACAAGCCCTCGAACAACTTTTTCCCGCTTGACATTTAAATGAGAGCGTATATGTGTGTCTATGTGTGTGTGTGTTAATTAATTACACACACATATATGCGAGATGGGCGTGGCTTAATTGGCAGGCCTCGCTGTCGAGTATTTACACTGATCAACTTAATTCAATTTGCGTTCAAAAGTAAGCCAGGATTTTTATCGGCGACTCCGTGTCAGCCTTAACTTGACTCAATTAATTTAAATATGATTGACGACGATGATTGAGCGGGGGCTCTCGGCAAATGGTCGTAAATAAATTAAATGGTCAACTATTTGGGGAGTGAGCTTTTAGCTCACTAACTTATTAACCCAAACGAATCCTTAACACAGTGAGATGCAAAATCAGGAATTGACTTTGATACTTGGCCCGAGGTTGCAAGGATAAAACACTCAAAGGATGCAGGTACCCGTGCGGCCGGGGGTTAAAAATTGTTGATTACATTTGAAACCCACTCATAACTGTCAAAAAGTTGCTCGGCTACTCTCCGCCCAGCAGTTATGCAGTCTGGGTGGGGGTCCTAGTCGAGTCCTGGCATGCCATCGGCACTGCACGCCGGCAACGTGTAATGTGGGTGAGGTGTGTGCCCCGGACTGGCTGTCATTATGTCATAAACATATGAGAATGCGAGATGTTTATACTTAAAGCGCGTTCATAATGAGGCGGCCTGTCAGTTGCCGGCGAAGGGCCAGCGGTTCCAGACTCTGCCATCCAATGAGTTGCGATGCGATGCGATGCGTTGGAGCTGCCACCTGTCGGAGAGTTGGACGGCTGTTTCATGCCACAAGTCTTGACTCCCTGCCACGACTCATTTAACTTTTATCCGTTTTTTTTATATATTTTAAATGCATTCTCCTCAACGATGACAAGTGAAGTCAGAAAGGCTTATAGGATGCGTTTTCAATATTAAAATAATTAAAACAACCAATCTCTGTGCAGTTCATGACATTTGGGCTAAGGACTTTAATCATAAATAACCTTTTTAGTCGAAAAAGTTAAGTATCTTTACCAGAAGCACCTGACATTTAATCAAGTCTTAACCCTTTTTAAAATGATATCGTTTACAACTCGGCAGAAGTCTTCTCGATCCAGCTCTTCAGGGAGGAGACATCGGCATAGACTCCGGGGTAGCCGGATCTGGCGCAGCCATTGCCCCAGGAGACCACACCCACCAGCTTGCCGTTGGCAACCAGAGGGCCACCGGAGTCACCCTGCCAGGCGTCCTTCTCGGCGTAGGCGCAGACCATGGTCGGATGGATGGACTCGCCGTATTTGTAGGTGGCACTGCCACATTCAGCTTCCGGCACCAGGCTCACGGCTACTCCCATAAGGGTGTCGCGGGAGGAGCAGAACAGGTAGCAGGTGGTGCCCCAGCCGGTGACAATGGCCTCGGTTCCGGACGCGGGAGTGACGTCGGCGAGTTCGATGGTGCGGATCTTGGCGGTTTGGCGAACGGGGGAACTGAGCTTGATGACGGCCACGTCGTTGACCATCAGCTTGCTGTTGTAGCCCTCGTGGAACTTGAAGGCCTTCACGCTGACCACCTCACCGCCGCTGCTCCTAGATGTGGATCCGAGGCGGACTTGCATCTCACTGGCGGTGTACTTCTGCATGCAGTGGGCGGCGGTCACCACGGTGTCGCCACTAATAAGGCTGCCGCCGCAGAAGTGGGAGCCCGACGTGGTCTGGATGGACACCTGGTAGGGGTGGTTCTCGATGGTGGTGGCCTCTCCGTTGACGATCTTGCCGAAGGGAAAGTCCACGTCCGGATGAGCCTGGCAGGAGGCACCGAAGGCAACAAGCGCCAAGACACTCAATAGTAGGCGGTTCATTCTCGAAATGATTACTGATTCGATCTTGGAAGAATTATTTCTTATATAGGAAGTAAGACTTGGATCTTATCGGGAGATTTTGTTGGAATCAATAAATCATAGATCTGATTACAAACTTTCGGCCATAAACGCGGGCAAATCCCAGGCACTATCTTTGCAGCAGGTATTGGTGGGGATAATCCCTCGAGAAATCGAATGAAATCGATGCGATAAAGAGTTCTTGGGAAGATTATTCTTGTCGGGAACCTCAGAACGTATTCCCGTGTTGGAGACAGAAGTTGGAACCTGTAAAAGTGTGAGAAAACTTGACTAAGTTGCCACAGAAAGGAGATTGCTGGAGAAGAAGGACCAATAGTAAGTAACCTTGGGTTCCTAAACAAAACTAAATTAGCAGCTCTGTTTCAAAGCAATCACCAAAGACTATTGTCCTTAAATGACCCAAATCAAGTATAGTTTTGGTTCAATTCCATTTGAAGGACTTCATCTCATTTATAAACTCTGATTGACAAAACTACAGATATAGTCAAGACATTAGATTTTTTTAATAGCATTGACCCTTTAAAGTCGGTTTAGTCCCAGGCTCTATTATTTCTCCCATGAGTATATTTATCTGTATATATCCTGGCTTTTAGCTGGATGAATTTCAATCTGTGCCGCGTCCTGTCCCTCAACCTAAGCGCCCAGACGGTGCTGCCTCCTGCGGTTGCCAATATTGCGCAAAATGTTGTAATTAAAATTGTTATCTTTGGAAATTGAAGCTCACACGTACGTGTACACCTGTACATGTACAGGTATTTGTGTGTGTGTGAGATCCTGTAACGGAAATCCATGCAGGACGTCAACGATTTGCGCTATGCCACGCGTCTGGCATATAATTTTACACCTGCCTCGATGTCGACGAGGATGCTTGATGCTTCCAACTAACCCTTAACCCCTCCACCCCTTGGACCCCCCCTTCCACTGGTCTTCGTTTAAACGTTGAAAAGCGTTCTCGTCCTGCAATGGAAACTATTAGAATTTACAACACGATGCACGGGTCAATTGCCGAGGTCGAAATTTGAGATATTTTGGCATTTCCGAGAGCTGGGTGCCAGCGTTTTGGGCCAGAAGCTCTGGAATATGGAATGTGGCAAGGTAGAGTGTACGTATTTTGGTAGTATGGCAGGAAGGAACACTTTAAACCCGAAATATTCATCCTTATCCATACAGTACACATAATATTTGTTAGACCTTTTCATTTATTAAGTGATAACACACTGGGTGTATATGCCACCAGTTCATGCCACACAAGCCACATATTTAGCGGCAGTAAGGGTTAAAAA
The DNA here is from genome assembly GCA_018150405.1 of Drosophila varians. Classification (NCBI taxonomy): domain Eukaryota; kingdom Metazoa; phylum Arthropoda; class Insecta; order Diptera; family Drosophilidae; genus Drosophila; species Drosophila varians. The sequence goes on from JAECWK010000125.1 coordinate 7,386,366, forward strand.
ACTAACAACGGACCGAGTAATAATGTTCTTAGAAATCCCTGCCTGGTGGCCTTAACCATTTAGCAAGAAACCCGTGAAAGTTTGTTGACATAGTCCTTGGTCTTGAGTCCTATGTCCTTCGCCCTTGGTCGCCCAAGTTTCGGGGATTGGTTTGGCATATGCAAAACTTTTGGCTTACATGACAACAAACGACCGAATAATATCGCATGCCATAAATTACACTTAAGTATTTAGCAGCTTTTGTATAAAACCACCGAACGGTTACGCCTCCAGGATAAAAAAGCAGTCAACAAAGTGGGCGTGCCAATAGGGTGTGTGTGTGTGTGTGTGTGTTGAAAACATTTGTTACAGTCACAGACTACATTTTATCCGGCATCTAAAAACATTTTTAATCAAAATTCCAGTCTAGCCTGGCTGTGGGAGAGGTCGTCTACCAAACGCCCCTCAGGGAGCGGTGTGTCTAGCCGAAATCGGGACATTGTCCCATAAACTATGAAGCAGCAGGGTAGGAGTTTAAATTTCTTTTGGAATTAAACGTAAATTATAAGCTGCTTTAGTTAACAAAACTTATAAACTATTTTCAAACCATTTTCTTTGATTGGCTGTATGGTCTTTATCGGGGATTTGTGTCATCTTATCGGATTTAATTCTTGAATTAGGAATATATTATAGGACCATAAAATAAATCGCCAACTTTTCAGAGAAATAAATAATAAATACTTTCCCTTGCTTTAAAGAGATATTTGAATTATATTTCTGTTAACTTTCCAACCTAAAGATTTTAAGATGGAAAAAGTTAAGATTTTTAAAAAAGATTTACAACTCGGCGGAAGTCTTCTGGATCCAGCTCTTCAGGGAAGCCACATCGGCATAGACTCCGGGGTAGCCGGACCAGGCGCAGCCATTGCCCCAGGAGACCACACCTACCAGCTTGCCGTTGGCCACCAGCGGGCCACCGGAGTCGCCCTGGCAGGCGTCCTTCTTCTCGCCGTAGGCGCAGACCATGGTGGGCAGGATGGCCTCACCGTAGTTGTAGGTTTCGCTGGCGCAGTCAGATTCCTGCAACAGGTTGACGGCCACGCCCATTAGGCTGTTGGGGGAGGAGCAGAACAGGAAGCAGGTGGTGCCCCAGCCGGTAACAATGGCCTCGGTTCCGGAGGCGGGAGTGACGTCGGCGAGTTCGATGGTGCGGATCTTGGCGGTTTGGCGAACGGGGGAGCTGAGCTTGATGACGGCCACGTCGTTGACCATCAGCTTGCTGTTGTAGCCCTCGTGGAACTTGAAGTCCTTCACGCTGACCACTTCGCCGCCTTCGTTCCTGTAGGTGGATCCGAGGCGCACCTGCATCTGACTGGCTGAGTAGGACTGCATGCAGTGGGCGGCGGTCAAAACGATGTCGCTACCAATGAGGCTGCCGCCGCAGAAGTGGGAGCCCGAACTGGTCTGGATGGACACCTGGTAGGGATGCTCCTCGATGGTGGCGGCCTCGCCGTTGACGATCCTCCCGAAGGGAAAGTCCACGTCCGGACGGGCCTGGCAGGAGGCACCGAAGGCGACCAGCGCCAAGACACTCAATAGCATACGGTTCATTCTCGAAACGATCACTGAATCGGATTCCGGGGCATTATTCCTTTTATAGGTTGTTCCAGGCCATGGAACTTAGCCGTGGAGCTTATCGGGTTGCTTCCTTGGAATCAATAAATCACGGTCCTCTATCTTGTGTCTGCTGATTAAAGCTTTGTTTTTGCCAATAAAAACGGGACAATGTCGGACACAATCTTGAGATTGTAAATCTATCTATGGAATCACATCGATCCGATAAGGAAGCTCTAGATCGGACAGTCCAGATTTGAAACCAGAAATATGTTTACGCTATTTTTGGATGCCATTCGTTATAATCGAATGACATTGGCCAAGCTTATTTCCTTGTTGTCCCAATTCCAAGAGTCATTTGTCCTATAATCGGCACCGAATTATGATGAACAGACAAATCCCCTTGAACCCAAAATCCATTGGCTATGCGGTTATCCAAACTCGATCTGCGAAACCTCGGAGCGCATTCACATGCCGGAGACAGGAGCAGCTGCAATCTGTTCAACTGGCAAAACGGCATTCACAAAGAACCGCGAACAGAATAAAGCTTTATCCTTATCATAGCAACTGAACTCGTAAGCCAGACCCCAACTTAACTTGCCACAGAAAGGACACTGGGAGAAGGGCGGGGACCCCTCGGGCCATGAACAAGACAAACGATGGAGCACCAAGTTGACCAGCCATGAGAAAGTGCAGCAAAAAGTTAACATGACCATGAATTTGAGCTGCCAAAGTTCATTTTTAATTTGGCGAATAGAGCAGAGGAGCCACACACAGGACCCGCCACTCCACTCAAAGGAAGGAGAACAATCTATTAAACCCGCACGGCACGGCACACGAAACCCAAAACTCGACTATTCGAAGCCAAGTCTCGTGTTCTTCTTGTTCCGAAAAGTTGTTGATATCTATTACCAAAGATTTGGAGCAGTCTCTCAGCCAGCTTAACTGTGCGGGAGGGAGTCCTCCGTTCTGGGCAAAAAGCTGCGGGAGAATGCGTTGTGGCAGCAACTTAAAGACAGTTGCCGCTTGAATGGAACTCTGACTGTGAGCTGGGCAGCCAAATTGGGTGTGGGTGTGGTGTTGGAGGTTGAACTTCCTCCTGGGAATACACCCGCACACACACATGACATGACAGCTGGTTATGCCGGGCCACAAGGCACGTAGCGCATTGCAGTTAAGATTTGGATTTCCTTCGCTGGGCATATCAAAGGAAGCAACGCAAAAAAATCAGGAAAATACTACAAAACACTTATCTGGGTGACAAATAGAAAAAGCGAACAATGGCACGGCTCTGGACGGGATCCCCAACATTGAAAGAAAAATGTCTGTGAGTAGATTAAAACAAAAAAAAAGGGAAAGAAAGTGCAGAAAGTATAGAAAAGATGAAGGGAATGGCAACGAAATGAAGAGCGACTGGAAAATGGAGCCACGGAGCACGGAAATGGCTCACGCTGTCGTTATAATAAAGGCACGACAAGTGCTACCTACGGTCCCATAAAATACAGTGAAAACTCCTTAAAAACAATTGAGAATCATTTAATAGAGGAGTTCTTGAATGATTCTTTTATTTAGGAGGGACTGATTGTTTCTACGACTGTATGCAACATTTCCAACTTCGGTAATAGTTTTAATTATTAATATATTTAAGAAAATATTTTTTAACAAATTTATAGGCATTATTCCCCTAACCCTTTTAAGATAAAGCTATTCCCATTCCCGTTAAAATATTTAGGAAAATATTACGCATACGACCTGTATAACGTGTAGCCACTGTACCCGCGAAGTGGTCCTGGGCATGGTCATGGCTGCCCACCCACACAAATGTTCACATGTGTGTCGCTGTTGTCTTAGCCACAACCGCCCAGACAACCTGCAGGCGCCTCCCCTGCAGGCTGCCTCGTCCTTGCCGCCCAGGACCCCGGGACTTCTTTCGCTTCGCCTTTGCGTTTGCGTTTGCCATTTTGTTTTGCAGTATTTATTTTTTCTATCAACGGACGTATTTGCTGTTGTTGTTAATATTTGCAAGGCGACTTTATCTTAACAAGATCGGGCCAAGAAGGAGCTCAGGGTGGATGTATGTGGGGGGGGATGGGCGGAGATGGGGTTTAGACTGAGTGTGCGATGCGTCTGCCATTTCCTATGTCATTTAAAATCATTTTGCAAGTTTTGAGCTGACTTTGAGTTTGTCTTTCTGCCCCACATCCTCCAGGACTCTGTTCATGTACTCGGATTTGTTTCGTTATCGTTTGCCGGAGTGTCAGAGGGAACAACTACAGCTTCAGCACTGAGACCAATGTCAATTGCCGGAGTAAGCAAAGCAAGACAGGGCAAAGCCAGATTCTGGCCCAGTTAGCAGTAAGTCCATCATGTTAGCAACTGAATCCAGTTCGATCCAAGTTGATTCGTTTATTGCTACAAAACTAGGCCTTAAAAAGTTAATCCCACAACTAGTCCCACCCTTCCCTTTTTTGCCTGGGACGCTGGCTTCCAAATGGGTTTTTGGGCCAAAAATTAACTCGAGTTACTCCGAGTTACATTACTCACTTGGTTTTATGTGCTGCCAAGTTAGAGGGCATTTTTCATTTGGCCAATTTTCATAAAATGAACTTTACCTTTGCCGAAAACATGGCTGAATAATATTCTGACCCACTCATAAACCACTTTCAACTTTTCGGACAGACAGCACGGGAGTACGGGAGTACTCTACTAAATCATAAAAAGAGATGAAAATATGATGTGTCCCAGGACCATAAACCATTTGAGGAATATCAACAAGAAGCGAAACAAAGCACCCACATCCGACCAGGAGCCATAAACCGCCTGCCAGGACCTGGTTAACACACACCACATGAGTCATAAAAAGAGTAACAACAAATACTGAATTTGTTATTAAATAACAACGTAACGATATCTAATTTCAAAGGCCTGGCCTGGCCCCGGGTAGGGTGGCTGCTGCCTGGATATTATTTAATAAAATTCGTTAGATAGGTTAAAGGTATATGGGAAATAATGGCAGTCCATAACCGGGCAATGCATACATTTGTCCCGTGGGGGGTCCTCCGGGCCCCCATTCGACTCCAATCGGGACCATTCGGGCCCATTGTTGCCATGGCTGCCAGTTGGAGGCTCCGCCCGCGTCGCCCTATTAACCACATTTTAAGCATAATTGAATTTCGTGCATAAATTTCGGTTTATGGGTCGTCGCAGGGAGACCACGACCCGGCCAGATTATTACATTATTTACTGTGTGTGTATATGTGTGTCTGTGTGTGTGTGTGTGTGTGTGTCTGACAGAGGCAGCAGCATAAGCCGAACGAGACAGGGAAGGCAGGAGTCCAGGTGGCACCACCAGACGACAGGGGCATCAATTTTATATGACGCTCCGTTTCATTCCCCCCCAGCGTTTTTTCGTCCACTCCTTCTCCGCTTGAAATGGTTCAGTGCCTCCTGCTGCTGCTGCTGCTGAAAGCCGCCAAAAAAATATTTATTAAATTTTCTTTTTATGATATAAACACAAACGTGCAACCATCCGCAAGCAAACAAAACGAGCACAAACGCTGAGCAATTGCTTGCAGTCTATTTGGGAATAGGCAGGACTAACTTGGCTTAGAAGTTAATCCTTCTTGCTCTTGATGGAAGTATTAAATCAAAAAGAATAATGGATTTATTGGATTAATCAAAAGATTGATCTTTAAATGAAATACATATATTAATTCCCATTTAAAACCCCTTGAAGCGAAAGCCCCTCCAACTTAAAAGTAAATCCTTGCAAGATTTTCCAATTGAGATCAAGCGGGAAAGTTCGACTGCGAAGCAAACAAATCCTTGGCTCCCCAAGCTGGCAAAACCAAAGTTTCCAAGCAAACAATCGCCGCTCCATTTAACAGACTCTACCCCCGGTCCGGGGGCACATATGCTCCGGAAATGTTGCCAAAAAGTGGCCAAAAAAAAATTTCAAGTATGAGCGGCGAAAGTTCATTGCCGCTTTTTAGGCACTTTCACGGCATAGACCACAAAAAAAAGAAAAGAAAAGAAAACCCAAGAACAGAGGCAACACATCAACTTTTTATTAGCTGAAAAATAAACACCCTGGCCAAGGGGTTGGGCGGGAGAGATGGAAATAGGGGCTGGAGGAGGTCCTGCACGGAGAGCAAGACGCAAACAAGAAAACAAACAGCTGACAACACAAAACGCAAACAACAACGGCAAGAGTTGAGTAACATATATTTACAACGCGGTACAGGCACAGTCTGCCCCAGAAACCCCATCCTCTCCGCTTCCCCCTCCCCCCAAAATCCCTTCAACACCCTCCACAAAAGCCGGCTATTTGCCTTTTTTTTTTGGCTGGCTGGCTGGTTGGTTGGTTGGTTAAGACACTGCCAAGGACCAAGTCAATGTCGAGTCCGCGCTGCGCCGCGGTCCTTCGCGACTTAATAAATCTTATTAAAGTGCGCACAGCCTCTAAAATATGCTACGTTTTTATTTCTTGGCCAACCACCCACTGCCCCATCACCAGCCATCACCCATTTGCCCCACCACCCAGCCACCCCTTGGCGGGCCATTTAAAATGCCTACCGTCTACCTTGTTTTTGCTTTACATAAATTTATTTCCTACTCCGCCACCGCGGCGAAGTCTGCTTGACAATCATTTGATTGGCAACGGAAATTTATTAAAGGTTAAGACTATAATAAAATTTTATTCTAGAATTTAAATAGTACTATAGAATAAAATAATTACTTAGGCTTTTCCTGGACACCCCTAAAAGGATATTAAATTTGCTGAAAGCATAATTACAATATGTTGCATTTCCAGTAGAACGTTTTCCCATCAATTTTTTTTTGTTTTTAGTACAAACAACATTAAATAGCTTCCCATGAGGACATTATTCTTGTCAACATTTGGTTCTCCTCAGGAGCAAGAACCGAAGGGACGAGGACGAGGACCAGGACGAGGACCCGTCGCCCATAAATTTGCGGTCTTAATTCGGTTTAGTGCCTTGCCCTCGATTTTGTTTCGCTGATTTTTTGTATTTGTTATTCTTATTCCCTCACAGTCCTTGCAATCCTCGCCGTCCTTGTAGTCCCCCTAATCGCGCTAAATTAGATATAAGCCGATGGCAAGGACCGAGGCTGGAATTATCCGACTGGGTCCAGAGTCTTTCGTGATTGCTTTTTGCTCTCGCGTTTTGGCATCTAAAACAAATTATCGAATTAGTTTATTTTTGTTTTTGCTTGTGGCCAGTTTTTATTAGCTGTTTAGCGAGATATTTGGTTACTGGAATCGTTTCTCCTTCGTATAAAGCAAGTTAATTGTCTGGCAGTAAATTAGGGGAAACCATCTGCGGCCAGTCTACGTAATTGATAAGGAAGTCCCCGTCGATAAGGCCACGGGGACTTGAAATGGAATTCCCAGGGCTACATATGTTTTATCAATACTTTAGCCAATCAGTCAAGTGTTTTCGGTGGCCAAATCGGAATTCCCCTAAACTATTGGTCACAATCATTGGCTAAGACTAGACTTTGGATGTTGTGGGAGTTTTTTTTTATTGGAAATTGTGTCACCGTTACAGCGCCATAGATAGATAGTCCCCAAAAACAATCGCGTCATCATGGTTCGGACTTAAGGAACCCATTGGGATATCATAATGATTTTGATAAGCGCTTTCCGGAGCGCAATCAATCACGTACCCAGCCAGATTGATTGCCCATTGTCGGCGGTGGTCGGCCAGTTAAAATTGGGGAATTGGGAATGGAAATGAAAATGAAAATGGATATATGATGGAATCCTTGTTGACGGATATCATCTCGGAATCGAACTATTGACACAGGGCCAGCCGCATGCCACACACGAATGCGTGTTGTTGCCGCAGAATAAGTTTTTCACACGTACGTATCCGTTCTCCTTATTTCGGATGGCTTTTCCTCTTTCCTGTCCGCTCGTTTCAATTCTTTTTATGGGGGCCGTGGCCCCTTCCCCCGGCTCGGTGTCCTTTTCCTCCTGGCTGAGTAAACACTATGGCATCGCCGGCTGACCAAGTATGCCATTGAGGAGATTTCTTTTGTCGCGACTGAGGCAGCTACGGGCCGCCAAATATTTCTCGTGGACCAACTCGAACAGCTCCTGCTGGAAGTATCCGTGCCCCAGCCAGTGCTCATCCTTGTGGCCACGCCGTATTTGCTTATCCCTCAGCCGGAACTCGCGCCACAGCATCTGGATCTGTAGCCATTTTTTGGCAATGAAGTCCTGTGTTTTTCGCTCGAACGGCGTCTTCTTGTAGTTGGAAATCGCATGGAAAATGAAATTTGCATTGATTTGTTGCTGCAGTGCCAATTGATCCAGGACCAAAAGGCCGCCCTCCTCCTCCGCCTTAAATTCCGGCCCGATTGGGTAGCTGGAGCTCAACTTCAATGCGACAATGTTCGGCATTATGTTTGTTCAATGTATTTTTTATCGGTCGTCCTGTCACCAATTATAATTTATTTTACAGTTTCTGCGTGTTTAAGGATTTTAATTATTAATTCCGACTTTTTTTCGGGCAGAGGTCGGTTTGGTTGAAGTCCTCAGACTAGTGCGTGGAATTAACTTTGCAGTGTTTTTATATCAAATTCGAGCCGGCCTCTGATAACCCAGCGGCCATAAAAATAAAATGTCATATTGTGTGTACATTTAATGGTGTAGTTTCCACCTGATAGCGGTTATAATGAGGTAATGCCCCACAATCAGTTCTTGATGGAACAGAATAAAGATTTTCCATTGTAAAAAACTTTAATATATTATTATATTTTAAAATATTTTATATATCATTCATAAAAATTATGATAATATTTTTAACCTTTAAAAACCTTTCCTTTAAAAAGATCCCTTTCTAAAAGTATAAGGTTTATGTATGCATTTTTAGAAATTCCCGAAATGTTTGACATAAAAACAAAGAATCTCTGACCAGATACCCTGCACCATTGACTTATATTCTTTGTGGCATGTCACGTTGCGGGCTGGCTAGGGGGTGGATAAGGTGGCGAGATAAAAAGCACAGCGCCAGTTATCAAATCACGCTCACGGAGCCACCGACAACTGTACGACTGATTCATGGGGACCAGTCGAATGTGCGCAATGCGCTATCGGGGAATTATTGGGCGATAAGCTCGATAAGCCCCAATCCCTCACACACACACACACATACGCACACAGACTCCCTCGTAGATGAAGGGCCCGTTTCGGCCTGGCCTAGCATATTAGCCTACTCAACAAAATCGTTAGACCAAAGTCAATGAACACAATCGTTAGGCGTTACACTAGGCAACAAAATTTTATCACCCCCCGATGGGTGCGGTGGTTGGGCGTGACAATGTTTGTCGTCAAGTGTCGACGGCTCATCTCTGATAATTGTAACGATTACCCACGCCCACGCCCACGCCCACAACATTCAGACGCCCTCATTATTGCCAAACGCCAAGTACCACTCCAAACTGAGTGAGTTGTGAGCTGCGAGCTGCCATTTGCGATTTGCGATTTGCGAGGGAAACCCATTCGGCCTGTAACATTCATGATTTAATTATGAGTCTGGAGTGCCCTTATCATTTGCTGCTCAAATCGCGATTAAAGCCGCCATTGTCAACGCTTTTTCGTTAAGCAGGTGCTTTGGCAATAGAAACAAAAACACAAGCACTTGGTTATTTCGATTTAATTACAGAAATTTAAAAGGTAAAGGTTCAATCTGATTAAAATATAAGTTTTACCTGGAGATAATAATCGATAACTATCGTTTTGCGTGCCAATTGCTAAAACTAACGGTATCAACTAACGAGTAAGCGTTGCAAAAAATGTGATGATAATAATAAAAAGGAGAATCATTTCCGCAAAATGACTATTTAACTCCGCTTTCAAATGATAAAAATCAAATGAGCTGTCAATTATTATTATGGCATTCTGCCCATATTCGCTTTATCGCGGGCTTTGTCAACATTTGTTAGTTGCATATTTAATTTTATTAAAACTTTTTTTAAACCATACGCATGCAAATTAACAGTGTTTGCAAATGATTAAATAAAATCGTATGTCAATTACTAATATTACTGCAGATTTTTGTCATGGTTTTAAAATTGCATACTTAATTTCATTCAATTTCGTATGTAATAATTTAACTTTTTGTGTATAGTTGAATATTAGATTTTGTGTTTAATTTGGCAAGTTAATTAAAGAAGGCCAATTTCCATAAATTTTAACGTAGTTATGGAAGATACATGAATGTGAAAGATGGATAATAAACTTTTATGGAACGCCAAAAGTTCTATTGATTCTCGAAAATGTATAATATCGCGGATATTAGCCACGCCTTTGCAACATCCTCCTGCCAGTGACCATGCCACATTAGCCACGCTTCATTCCTATGCACATTTCATTGGTCAATTGACTGTGAAAACCGGGGAAAACAAAAACACAACCATTGAAGGGAAGGACCAGCAGCAGGAACAAGGACCTCGGCAACAAGCCATGGAAATTACTAATGCATTTCTAAAGAGTTTTTCATCAAGTAGAGTCCCAGTAGCAGCTGCTAACTGGCTGTTACCTGTAACCTGACTCTCGCCGCCATTCTTTAAAGCAAATATCATTAGCATTATGATGCCACCACCCCCAGCTGCCGCACCAAGCCGCCTGCCGCCACACAGCTGTGTCCCTGATCTGCTCCTGCCCCTCGGCTGTTGCCACGTTCCATATGCACATTTACACAAACAGCTATCAGGGGGCTTGACGCTCGCACAACCTGCGGACATATCCTCCTACGTATATTTTAGAAAAGTGTGGAAAAAGTTGGAATAATGTCGCCCGATGTCAGCTATATACCCTTTCAATCGTTTTTTTTTAAAGCCCTTCAGAATAATGGATTGAAAATAGGCTTTGTTAGGTAACCATTTAATAAGCTTTTTGTATAGAAAGAAAGAAATATAAATATTATAGATTAACTGCAGTACTTTAAAGCTCTTAACTTAACTTATTAAGCTGAAAAGTTAAGTAGCGCGGAAAACAAAATCATAAACAAAAGCGACCACATTGAGTGAGAAATATCATGTGCGGGTATACAGAGCAGATTGCAAAATCTATTGCCTACTTGGAGGAGCAAATGCTCCGCATGTCCTTCTCGTGTATGCTTGTGTGTGTGTCAGTTGGTTGCATGTGTAAGTGTTGCAATCGAGTTTGCCTGGCGAAACTTTTTGCTATTTTACATTACTTGAAAAGCAGGCGAGGCGAGCGATAAATATGTACAACATATTTCCATTTGCTGGATTGCATAATCCTGAGCCACCTGCCTGTGTTTTTGCACTGTGGCTGTGGTGGTCCTGGCGTTTCTGGTTGTGGTGGTGGAGTTAGTGGCTTTGCTGGCCGAGCCAGCAACATACGCATGGCCAACTCGGCCAGGTCATAAAGTATTTTATTCAATTTTTGCCAATTTGCTGCTTGGATACAGGAAGAAGATCCTGGAAGGAGGTTCGAGTGGGAGAGAAGGCATTCAATAAGCAGGATCTCTGTTCCTTTACGGAAGGGGATAAAAATGCAAAAATGCACTGCATACATTTAGGCTCAACACTGTTTACTTTATCCCAGGCCCCCATTCAGTTTTTCCCAGGACGCCCAGGACACACAGGACGCAGAAATTGTGATGAAATTCTCTCCCCAGGCCTGTGCTTGGGTGTGTAAAGGGTCCTGCTTGTATGACAAGTTGTTAGAGTTGTTATTGATGTTGTTGCTGCTGTTGTTATTGTTATTTTTCTCCAATCCCCCCATGCCACTGCCGCTTGCCAACCACTCACCCAATTGTATTCTAGTTTAAGCCATTGATTGCATCGAACCGGAGCTCCGTTGATTTTTGGCTTTTTCCCCATCCATCCAGCAACATCAGCAGCTGAAGCAGCAGCAGGAGCAGCAGCAGCAGAAGCAGCAAAAATGAAGTTTTTAAGTCTTTTTGAAAATGTTTTAACTCCTCTTCAACTTCGTCCTGCTCCTTGCAATATTGTTTGCCATATTTTGTGTGTGTAGATGAGACATAAGCTGACTGATGTTGACGGAATGGATAGGCATTTTGAGAGGCATTTTGCATTATCCGGAGTCGCAAGACAGGACCTGGAGTTGGCCCTGGAGTCCTCCAAAAACGAAAGTTGAAAGTTGGCAAATATTGCCCCCGCCTCGATTGTCCATAGCTCTATGCATATCCTTTATCAAGTAGCTCTAAGTGCCCTGCCGATGGACAAATTGACGGATGGTTTGAATGCAAAATATCAATATGAGTGTTTTTGCAAGCTTGCAATGCCAATTATTCTCTGAAAGGAATGACGGCTTGGTGGATTAATTCGATTGATTGGGTTTAATCTTTTCCTTTAATCTTTTCCAAATAGTATGCACTACAATATATAACTACAGACTCGACACCTTTTCTAAAAATTAATATCTTCGCCCTGGGCCATCCCGAATAAAAGTATTTTATGTATTTTGTAACCCACTTGTTTTATTATATTTGGTGTTATTTTAATCAGGGCTCACCTGCTCCAGCTCCTGGTCCTGCTCCCCCACTCCTCGCCCTGGTCCTGCTGCGACCTTTGCCATCAGTGCCGGAGGCTGGGTGCGGGCCAGGTGGAAATGCGTTACATAGTTTGCAAATAAATTAGAATTTGCTACAGCCAGCGGCAAGCAAATTAGAAACCGCTTGAACTACACGGGGCAAAATGTGCGTGTTATAACTGCCAAACACACACAGATACTAATACGCACACACAGACACTAGCACACACACACACACACTCATAAAACACATCCCAAAATGAATCAAAATGCCGCCAGCCAAATGTGCGTGCAAAAGTAAACACGAAGGAACACAAGAAGTATGAGGGGGTTTGGCTGTCAGTGGGTGGCGGATGAATTTGGATGTGGCTGTGGATGTGGGTGGGGCTTGGGAAAACAACAGCAACGCCCCGAGATGAAAGTCGAACCAAAGCCAGGACAAACGAATGAGAGGCCGCAGGTAGAGTTAGCAGATTGTAAATGAAATTTAAAAATCCCTAAGGAACCCAAACATACCCTGGATAATATTAATAATCCGAAATTATTTCATTTTCTGCCTGATTTGAACACGAGAAGGAAGAAACAAAATCTGGGAAATCTTTCCTTTAAGAAATCACATCAATAAAAAGTATATTTTTTCAAGCTATACAGAAAATAATTAAAATTTTTGTAACTTTTGTTGAAAAAAAGTTTATTGAAACTACATATCATAAACCCTCAACACAAAAAAGCCAAAATGATGGGCAAAAATCCTTGTTAGCCCCTTTTTCCAAGCTTAAAACTAACAAAAAACACCTTTAGCTTCTTTTTAGGGCCAGTCAACGCCTTCGATGCCTTTTGGGTTACCAAGTTCCCTCCTGCCTCCTGCCGCTCCGAGAGCCCACCACATGCATTTCAATTAACGGACACCGAAAGCACTCCACAAAAACACGTGCTAGTATTGTCCGTGCCACGCCCACCCAGCTTCAAGTCAGCGGAGGGAGTCCTGCGGTATGGAGGGAGTGGCTGGTTCGTGTCCCACATTGTTTACGCTGCGAGGACTGCACTTTATCACAGTGGTGGCCGGGCCGGGAGGGGCCAGGTCGAAGCCTGAAAACAACCTGCGGTCGCCCACGGAATTTTGACTTATCAGGCATCAGGCGCCTTTCCATCATCCTGGGGTTGAAGGACTTTGGAATTGAATCACAGATAGCCGTAAATAATATTAGAAAGAGAATGAAGAATCAATTTTATTTCAATAAAGAAATTTTGAAACGAATATTAAACTTTGAAGGACACATTTAATAAAATATCCAATGATTCACTTATGTCTTCAATAAGAAAAATAATAATAATAAAAAAAATTTATATAAAATATATAATGAAATAACAGGGCATTAAACACAAGTCCAAATCATTTAAGTCCTTCAAGTCCGATTATTACGTTACCCTTTCTCTGATTTTAAGAGTATTTTAGAAACTAGCTAGTCCTGCAAAAACCACTATACTCCACTCCACACCATTACCACTTGCCACACCAAGTGGCAGGAGTAAAAAGCTTTTTAGCTATCTCGCGCACGCACTTCCGCCTCTTGTTGTCTGTTACCTGCCCCCAAAGTCGGTCAAAGTAGCTGCCACAGGGCATGCTCCTCCGGGCTATTTTGCAGCGAGTGTGGAGAGTGGTAGGAGGCTTGCAACTCCCACGTTGCGTACCTTCGTCCTTTGCCCGGGGGTTGGTGTGTGTTTTCTTTATCCATTGGCTGACAATTTTGTCAGCTGCATATGCAAACAATTACCGCAAAATAAAAGGTAAACAAAATTACTTCCGAGCAATTTCGCGTGCAAAAACACGCTCCCCTCCTGCCATTTAACCACCGGGGCATGCCCCACGCATCGCTAATGCATGTGTCTATATGGCAAATTATAACTTTTGCTTGTTTGCCTGCGAGATTCCTTGGAAAGACCACAAAAAATCGTTTCAACCTTAAAGGGAAAAAATTAAGGGAGAAAGAGCAAAGCAGAAGCGAAAATTGCTAATAAAAAAGTTGAATAGGTCGGCGTAAAAAGGTCCATAAAAAAGTTATCTTTAAATTCAATTTATTGTTTATTTTAAATGGAATCAAGATAAAAAATATTCAGAGTAAACACCCAAGAGTGTTTTTATTTTAAATTTAATTTACAAAACGCATTTCCAATTCAATCTATTCCAGTAATTGATTTACTTTTGCGAATTGCATTGTAGTTTTCAAAGGATTTGATGGAATTTGATGGAAACATCAAACGCAAAAATAAACAAGACATTTGTGTGATTAAAAAACAGAATAATTGTTTATGAAATATATGGCCCTTCATATTAAATATAGAAGTACCATCATCCTGCTTTGCCAGATCCTTAATTGGTCCTGCTGAAATTTGAAAGGCATTGAAACCATTCCGAGCAATTAATTTAACCACTTAACACGCAAACTTTGAGTGTAAATACTGGCTCCTTCTTTGGTCCTTCTTGCCCGAACACGGACCTTCTGACACTCCTTCGACTCCTTTTGCAGGATCTTACACTCGCAGCGCCGCAACCACAAAGTGTGCAATTATTATATGGAAAGAAATCAAGCGTCGGAAGCGGAAAGCGTGGAAAGGTTGAGGAGAATCGTCCTTGCCCCGCCCGCCCCGCCTGTATAATTTCAATGGGCGCCCCAATCGACTTTAAAAAGCAATTGAAAGTTTAATTTTTCTCGCACTTTGCTGTTGCTTTGGTTGGGTTTCTTTTTTTTATTTTTTTCCTTCCATTTATTTTTTGGTTTCTTTAATTGGCTCACACTCAACAGGACTTCAAATGCAGCTCACAGTTGGACGCCATTATTATTTCCATTGCATACCGGCTCCTTTTTGCCCTTTTCGGGCCAGGCCAATAAAATGTCTGAGTTCTGTCTCCCCTCCCCCCATCCCCCCGTACCACCTCCAGCAAGCCACCCACTGTGCATTTGGTTTTATCGGGCTCCTTGCCTTTGGGGGCGGGAATGAGCCGGGTTGAGCCAGCCGGAGGATATGGCCCGCGGGAATTGCGGTAGGGGCGGGTGGCCGACCATGGAAACCGCTTATCAGGCAAATTTTTGGCCTTGTGTTGGGTCTTATTATTGAGAAATTAAGCGCACAGCGTGTGCATTCACACCCAACAACGTGACACTGCCCCGCACACCCACAATCTCACACACTTTCGCACTGACTCGCACCGGAGAAGTTTCTTAGGTATTTTCCGGTAACAAAACGGAAGTTCCAAGCCTCGTCGTTATGGCCAAATAGCATCATCAGGTGGGGTTTGACAAAAGTTGAGCCAAACTTTCAAGATAAAAAGAGGCAATGGCGGCGAGTCAGGGAAGTATTATCCAAATATATATAAAATATGTATTCAAAGTGTTAATGGGTTAGAAAATAACTAACAATCAAAAAACGTTATAAAACGTTATTATTTTTAAAATTTATTTTTAAATATTTATAGAACATGTTTACAAATATTCTCTAATGACCTTTCAGGCTTTAAAACTTAAATTTTGAAGGAAGTCAATTGTGTTTGCATCGCCAAATGTGAGGCAAAGGCGATTCCGATGCCGATGCAAGCATTTAAAACGCAATCAACTGAAGAGGCTCGTCTTTGTAAATTTTTAAAGCCCACTTGCGGCAAACCACCGGCACCACCCCCGCCAGGCACCACCGCCTCGCACTCACACAGTGACAAGGCAAATAAGTCACAGGCACTTAACGAGCAGCAATGCTGGACCAGGGTGGGTGGTGGTGGTGGAACGGGATGGGATGGAGCGCCTAACAGGCTCTACAAACATAATCACAGGCTAAGCAATGGCCGGCGACTGTAACTCAGGGGCGTGCTGGCGAGGCGGGAAGCGGGGGGCGGCAGGCAGGGTGAGTGCAACTCGATGCGCATCCAGCCCAAAGTATGCAACAATTTATGCATGTTTACAAAGGCAATTTCTGCAGGACGATGGCCAGGCAAAGTTTTGTGGGGCGTACGGGATGGGGCAGGATGGATCTCCTGGGAGCGGCGGCAGCAAACAAATGACCAGTGCCCAGTGGCGATGGCGCGCTGCACACTTTTTGGAGCCGGCCGGCCAGGCTTTTGGCACACCGCAGAGCATAGACAAACATTGATCACTTACAGGAAGCCAGTTGCCAGCCAGGAAGGCGGCAGGATGGGCGGCAGGATGGACGGCAGGCAGCTGGCCATAAGCCAACTGGCCATTTTGTCAGCTGCGCTGAGTTGCAGCAGCCGTCGCATGTTAATATCAGTCCGACATCCCAACCTCTTCCATTCCATTCCGCTCTACGCCGATGTCCTGGCATCCTGGCAGCCTGTAGAGGCAGGTAGCCGGGCAGGCCTCGTGTCAGGGGAATAGCTCTTGGTCGTGGTGCGTCTATTGGTCAATGGATTAAAGGGAAAAGTCCACGTGGGAAAGTGCAGTGGCACTGCATTCCTGATGCTGCACGCATGTCGATAAAGCCCACATTTTTTTTACGTTTTTTTCTGTAAATCCTTTGCAATGCGAAATGAAACAGGAACTCGGGTTTATATGAATCATGGTTTTTGGAAAAGTTTCAGCTGTTTTTCACGTATATAAGCTTAACAAATTTCAATGATTTTCAATTTGAATTTTTTTAAAGTTACTATTATGCAATGTTAAATGGAGAAAAAGGATGTACAAGTCCTTTGGGAGCAAAACAGTTTGAGTTTGGATAAAGCTTTGTCTAGTTTTTAAAGGTTTTCATGTATCCAAAGATATTTTTATTTTATAGAATCGGGATATCCTTTGTCCTTTTAAATTTGTAATAATTTTCCATCCATCACTAGGACTTGTTAGCCAAATGGAAACCAACACTCCCCTTGGCAATCACCTTTAATTAGTTTGGCAGGAAGAGACTCGAAACCGAACTCCATTTACTCACTCAATTTCGGCGATCTTGAACCAACAATTTCCGCTGCCAATAATATTGGCAAACATTTTGGCAAAGTGTCAATTAATTTCCGCGCTCGCCTACCCACCCCCGCCCCCGTCCGCTACCGCTTTCCGGCTTCCGGCTACCGCTTTCGCCCACTTAACAACTAAACCGGCGAAATGAAGTTGACGCTAACGCCGCCGATTCAGGTGTTTGACAATCGGGTGTCGATGTCATTTGACGCCTTCTCTGGTTGGAATCAGCCGTGACCCCGCAATGCCGCGATACTGCAACCCTGTAACCCTCACAGCCCGCCATGACGCCAGGACGCCAGCAAACAACGTCCTGCCACGTCCCGGCCCTGCGATTGCTATTTAGCTGATTGTGTGGTTTTGGCTTAAACGTCTGGCATCCCCCCTGCCACCCACAAATCCCCCAAGCCGCAGCATCTAAATGAAGACGCCTTCCCCTCCCCGCCCCCCAGTCGACTGCTGGCATAAAGTGCATGCATTTAATTAATTACACTATTTTGTCTTGGCGCTTAAAGTGAATTAAACTCGAGTGTGGGTGGCAGGGGGACACTTGAAATGATTAAAATGCTTAAAATATTACTTTTTATAAATTTGATGAAATATTTGGCAGGGAAACTTGAGAAAATTTAAATTAAAGAAAAACAACTTTATTAAATTCAATAAAATTCAATAGAGCTTTTCCTTCCTTCCTTTAGAATAAACTTTAACTTAATAAACAATAAATTAGCTTTATTAAAAACACAAAATGGAGCGCCAACTATTTCAGCAAATTGAAAATAACTCCATGTATATTTTTGGCCATCCATGGAGGATCCTCCTGCAAAATGCACATAAATGTATGTATTAGCCAGGCAACTGTAAACTTTATACTGCATTTTATTTATTTAATTTGATTCGTTTTCATTAACTTTACTCTCGCTTTGCCATCTGTCTAACCAAGTCCGGTGTTTTATTTGGGTATTTTGACTTTATGCTCCACTTTGGCAAAGCCTGGCAGCAGGACGACGGGCGGGACAGAGGCGGAAGGACGCCGCACAGTTATGCAAATGTAATTAGTTGCATGACCGAAACCATAGAGCAATATTTATGGCACAGACTGTGCCGAGAAGTGAAAGCGGCCTCTGCCCTCCCTCTGCCTTTTCCCCCTTCAACTCCCAGGCCCCTGTCCTTGCTCCATGTGCAACTGTTGTTGCCGCCCGGAGAGTATCTGTGAGATACTTTTAATTTTTTACGATTTTTGTGGGCACGAGAGCTTTATGTTACCCTTTTTTTTTTTTGTCTCCCAACGCCACCCCGCCTGCCACCGCCGATATTTACTTTTTTGTGCCGTTTAGAATATTTCTCTTGTCTGCCTGCGCCCTCGCCCTCGCTCTCGTCCTTGTTTTTGTTAATTTTTTATGGTCGCAGGGTCCGGTACTGGGATCCTGGCAGGAGTGGTTGGAGGGAGTCGGGGGATTGGGTTTTATGGCGGAAATGGCAACGCTTGCCACAAAATAAAACAAAAGATATTTGCAGTGTGCGGTGTGCGACGATAAAGTAGACTAGGTCGAAATAAAGATAAAATAGGCGAACGTTTTGGCTGCCCCTGCCCCATACAGCTACTATGCTACTATGCTCCTATGCTATAAACGCCCCAGGTCCCCACCCCGCCCCCTAAATCCTTGTACCCCTTTTTTGGCATTCCTCTTGTAATTGCTGTGCAGCTGGAAAACTAAGAAGGGAATGTTAAAAAAAAAAAAAGGAAAAATCTTCCAGCACTTTTGTCTGGTGCATGCTGAGGGGGGAGGGGAAAGGGGAAAGGAAAAGTCTTTAAAAAAGATGGAAAAATCGAGGCAAAAGGAAAACAGTTGGAAAGGAAAAGCAGCTGAAAACTTTTGCCAGCCATTTGCCGGTGAAAATTGAGATTTATGAGAGCACTACTCCTACTAGGTACTAGGTAGGTAGTAGGTCCTGTGAGGTGAGAGTCCTGGCAGACACAAAGAGAGATAGAGTTGGCAGACAAAGCCGGGCTGCATCTATTTTGCCGAGTTTGTTTTTGCCAAGTTGGAACTTGGCATATTTCTCCATTACGAGCGTCGCCTGCAAATTGATTTGATTTGATTCGATTTTGAAGTCGATAAGCCCGCACTTTCAGCTTTCAGACCGAGCTCCAGCCCCAGACCCAGCCCCAGACCCAGCCCCAGCCTTAGCTCCAGCCTTAGCTCCAGCCCAGCCCCCTCTGCCTTCTTCATTTTTTCCTTCTGCAACCTGGATAGTTGGATGTAAATCCAAGGTAAGAAAAATTTGTAACTTCTGCTGCTTGCCGAGCACCAACTTCCATCCAATCGCCAACGCGCAATCTTACCCATTTGATTGGCAGGAATAAAGTGAAAGAGTGACTCCAACACAGAGAGATGGGAGAGAGAGAGAGATGTGGATAAGCCAACAGACAAACGATTATGTAAATATCTGACATCTTGCCGGCGGACAGGACGAGGTCTTCCTCCTTGCCAGTCATCTACAGATTGCTTTTATTAATTAAAAACGATGCGCACTTTTATGGCAACACGCACGCGTGCCTCAAGTGTGGGAAAAGGGTTAAGATTAAAATGAAAATGTGAATTGCAAAGGAAAATGCATTCAAAAGTTTAAGTACGGCTTAAACTTTGGCTAAAAAAAGAAATGATGTATAAGCCAACAAATAGTGGAATTTTTCATTGGAAAGCTGAAAGCAGCTTATCGATGCAACAAAACCCAAAAGTTGCAACCAATTCTGGTTAATATTCATTCGAAAGCCGCTGTCATTAACTAAAAGTGACTGCCCCCGATGCGTATCTGTGTGTACGGCGGCATATCCATTACATTTGCGTTCGAATAGGCTTTCCGTTCTACATATATGAATTATCACACACATACATCCTGCAATATCCTTGTTACTTTATACATTTTAATTTGGCAAATTTGTTTATCTACCTAGGATACCCGACGACCCTCGCTCCAAGGCTAACAATGTGCCATGCCTAAATACTAAAATTGGTAGCATACTTCTGTGCGGTGGACGAAAAATAGGCGCCAGACCACAAAATTGTTGGACACACATGCCACCGAAAACACCAACAGCAACATCAACACCAACAACAACACCAACAAACAACTGCCAAACCAAAACAAAATCGAAAAAGCAAAGGAAGAGGGTCGAGGGGGCGTCGCGGCTCGCGATAATTATGTATGAAGCAATTATTTCGCTTGTCCAGCAGCAGTGGCAGCAAAAACAACAACAATAATAGGCCAGACATGCCAACAATAACTGTTTCGTTTCCGTGTTTAAGGTTCTTTGTGCACAAATACATACGTACATATATGCATTTGCATTTACATTCGTAGGTGTTGGTGCGTAAGTGGGTGGTGTTGTGGTTGTTGTTGCTGGTGGTGCAAGTGGTGCAAGTACGTGAGACCCAAACAAATTGAAACCGACGCGCCGGCCAACAATTTGGCCCGAACAACAACATCAACAACGAATACTAGTTAAATGCCTGACTGACGTCTATAATTATAAAGTGGACAACGGCAGCAACAATTTCTGCAACATTGGAGCACGTGTTCCGCATCCTTCAGCCACATCCAATTGCCTGTTTTCACTTTGCAAATGGCCAAAAAATAAAATAAACGGATATAAGGATAATTAAGTTGCCAGCCTGAAAATATGCAACACAAAATCACAACCACAAGCGTTTCTTGGTGTAATTATTTCTGTCCCTCTTGTTTCCACTTATTAGGTTATTTTTTTTTTGTGTTACTCAATTTTTAAAGTAATATTAATACGTATAAGCCGTACCTAGCCCCCATCATCTATTATCCTTAAAGACACGCTTCAATGGTGGCATTAGCAATTCCAATCGCCTTACAAGCATTGCCAGACGTTTATGTGCAGCCAATAACTTGACCAACATGTTTCCAATGCCAGACATTGAGACCATAAAATGGTGCAGAAGGCTTTGACCAGGACCCCGCCCAGCAAGGATCATCCCGGGGAGCCAACCGTTTAAATGTGTAATGAGGCTATGGGTCAGTTGGCAACGCTCCCTCTGCAACTTTGGCTCAGGGTCGAAGGTGAAAACTCAGGGCCGGGACACACACACACACACATACACACGCACCAGACTAATTAAGCTATTTATTCGGTTTGAGGTTAAGTTCAAAAGCAGTTAGCTGCAGATCCCAGCGCAGTCCATTGAGGACTTCGCCATGTCGGAATATCAAAATGGGGCAAAGGAGAAGGACCAACTGCAACGCGCTTTTGGCTTATAACTTTAACTTTGCTTTCTGTCCTTTGCGGTTGGCAGTAACCACCGACCAGCCCCCCTCCCACTCCCCAAATTACTGCATTAAAGCTACATAAATCAATTGAAACAGAGAAGGGTGGAAAAATGGCTACAATTCATTAATTGACCGGAAAAGTTGACTATTCTCCCCAACAAAAAATTATTTCGGATTATTTTTTTTTTTAGTAACTGGTTAATGTTAATAAGCTTAACTTTAAACGGTCTATAGTATTACACTTTTTGCATTTTAAATGGCTTAGTTTATATAACAAAGCCTTTTTTAACAGACAATTAAATCAAGTTTGTCAAGCAGATTTTTATAAATATATATCTTTTATTTTTATTACATAATTCAACAAGCATTTAATTGTATTTAGGTGCTTCTTTTTGCTTTTTGTTAATTCTTTTGCTATTTTTTAAATAGCAACATTTAATAATTATTGTTTAAAGTTTAAAAATGGTTTTATATACCTAATAGATTATCACAAAACGAAACGTTTGCGTCCCGGGTGGCATCCAGAATCACAGCCATAGATAAGGAACAGTGTAAACGATGAAAATAAGAGAAAACTCCAACAAAAGGGAGTGCAGAAGTATGTGACTGGGCCAGGGTTATGGGCCTATAGCACAGATTGACGCCATGTAGGTAACATGTTCCACCATTTTTGGCCATGTTTATGTTTTTTCGCGTCCCCATCCCGCCGCCTTCCCCCAGAGGATTTTGCCGTTGAGTTGCGTGGACAAAGCCCAGTGTGGAGCCCCGGAGACTTTAAAACGCGTTTGACTACTCTTCAAAAATAAAGTAATAAACAGGGATTTTTGATTTTAATTTTTTTATTTTTATTATGAAAGAAACATTTTCATTTTCTACAAGATTCACCAGAATATTAACAAATTATTAACTTAAAAAATGTCTTAAATTTAATCATAACTTTAAAAGTATTATTGCAGTGTACGAACTCGCCCACATAGTACCTCAACTGATTTCCCATGTAAATCTTTTCACATTAATCCTTCAGCCTTAACAGTTGTTCATCTTCTTGTTGCTGGTGTTGTTGTCTGTATTGTTGTTGCTGCTTGAGTTCACATAATGAAAAAGCAGAGAATCGCTCGGAAAATGCCTACCTATCCCCATATGTACATTGTATACATACCTGTGTACACTCTGCACTCCTTTACTCCTTTTATATCTGGCTGTATGTCCTGTATATCCGTGTCCCGCATATCGCCGCTGCTGGGGGAAAATAAAATTTAATTTTAATGCACTTAACACATTTTTCACTTATACTGCAAAATTTATACATTCACCCAGCGTGATATAATTTGTGTCCTTTTTTTCCAGGTTCGCACTTTTTTGGTGCCCATAATTACAAATTGATTTTTTTCGTGATAATGTTGGGTAGCTCTCCCATTTTTTTACCTGGTAATTAAAAAGTATACTTGTTTCCATGGAACTTCAAGACACCCACGTTTTGATCTTATATTTTAAAACCACAAGGAATCTGGTATTCCAATTTGGAGTATTAAAGTCGACAAGCTTGATGTCTTTATAACATCCTGTTTTAATACCCGGTACTTGTGGAGAATATTGGGTATACTGAAATATACTTACCAGTACTTACCAACATGACTGTTGGTAACATTTTGTATTACAAGATATACAGGATATCCATACAGTCGACGCCTTCGACTCTTCCTTTGGGTTTTTGTGTTGTAGTTGCGGTGCTCATTAAGGCCTTTTGGGCAAGTGATTAACACAAGCTGTTGCATACCCCTGGGCGTAGGTTGAGAACTCTAGCAACATCGCATCACAGAGGCAGCAGTAAAAAAAAATTAAGTGTCGGCTGCCTTTAGGCTAACCCATTTTATGTTGGGCAACATTTGCATGCAAAAGACAATTGCCAAAGTGTAGTAAGCAGAAAAAAAATATGAATATACAGAGTAGAGTGCTAAATGAGCAAATAGTTGGGCAACCCAAACAATAAATAGCCTCTGGCAAGGAACTCGGATGTGCCAAGTGTACATCGAATGTTTCAGCAAGTTCAGAACAATGTTTTTGGCCCTATAACACTTGTTAATATATTTTGGGGCCCAGAAAAATACAATAATGAAGATATAACCATGTCGGAAAGAGATTTCATTCATAGGAAAACAATTTTGTTGAAAGAAAACGAAACAAGGCAACGGGGCGTATGCGTAATGTGAAAGGTAACAATAAGTTAATGATACAAATTATGGAGCACCTTATGTTTTATTCAATGGAAAACTAAAATAACATTACCAGAATACGCGATAACTCTTTTAAAGGGCTTAACAGACAAACCATCTTGGCCATCTCACAAACAAAAACAACAAAAAATACGAAAAGCAAAGATAGAGAATGCCATAACCCCACCACAAGTGCGCATTCAATTAAACTCTATATGTACTTTCAGTTCATCGCCTCAAATCATCAAAGTGGATCGAGTCCAGTTTACTTTATTCTACTCTATTTTCTAGGGAAGACTTTTCGCATTGTTCCCACCAAAACGAAACTAACAACTACAATCCCAGAGCACTTAAATCCGCATGTAATTACAGACATGGAGGGACAGACCCGCAGGAGCCATGTGAGCTTTCAATACAGTTTCCACTCACATTCACTGGGCTTTTCATCATATTTGCCATTGGATTTCATTTCGGTTTTGTTTCTTTTTTTGTTGTTTTTTTCGTTGTATTCTTGTGGTTACAGCTTGGCCACTATTACTGGATTTTTCTCCGGTCCTTGCTGGCCAGCTTATGGCAACTGTTCCTGGACTAAGGCCAACTACTGGCGAAAATGTCTTCCCTCAACCATCTCTGATATCCTTTCGTAGTCATTTTCAAAGTTCTAATTATCCAAATAAAAAGTGCGTAATGCGAACATTAATGTCAGCATCATAAATGCAATATGTGGGACTCCCAATAAAGGAATTCCAAGGATGTGTTCTTTTTCTAAAAAAAAAAAACTACAAAGACCTCTTAACGTAGTAACATAGTTAGCCAACTTTATTCGAAATTATACTTAGTAAACGTTTTATTTAATATAATAAGGATATTTTTTGAACAGGGATTTTTTGTAATATCATTTCACTTAACCCACTAGCCTTAGTCCTTTTCCCACGGCTTACTTACCACACGCGCGCCTCGTCCTGTTATTGCTCCTGTTGCTGTTTGGGGCGAGTCAGCAGTCAAGTGGTTGTCGGTCTCCACTCAAATGTCAGCAGGACTCAGGACTGTCCTCTGGCCCTCACACGCACACACTGGTCGTGGTCCTGGTACTGGTCCTGCTAGTGGGAAACAAGCTGGCAACGATCCAAGTGGCTGAAAAGGGAGACTTAGTTGGAGGACACTGCGTGAGCCATTTTCGCTTCCACTTCCGTCCACACACACACACAAAAACACACTCTCATATGGGGACAGGGATAAAACGTGCATGCACATAATACATATGCATGAGTCCTTCAGAATGTTGTCTGAATGCGACTCCAGCGTCTAATCGTAAATATTCTTAGGCCCTGTTTGGACGCTTGATCCCAGCCTTAGAATTTGTAGCCCCCCCCTAAGTCCCTCGCCCGCGGCTAAGTTGTGTAATTTTCCGGCTTGAAAACTTAACTTTCTCTCCACTTTCCCGCATTCCAGAATATCCTTGCTATTATTGTCATTTTTGTGCGTCTTTTTTGTTTGGTTTGGCCGTTTTGTTGGAGCCTGAATAAAGTATGTGGAAAACTTAGAATAAAGAAAAAAGCGCTTATTATTATTGATGGTTCGTAATAGTCTATATGACTATTAAGGTTAAGAAACGAATAATTATATATAGGGAATCACCAGTACCCATAAAAAAGATTTCAATAATTTGGAATAAAAACTTTTGGAACAATTTCAAGCTGATTCAAGCCCCATTAATCGCATTTCCTCGAAATCGAAGTGCGATTTCCTCATACAAGGACGCACCGCTTCAATCTTTAAAGCGAAAAACTCTCGCCCAAAACTCACTTAAAAACTTACACTCGAAACTTCATCTGGCGCACAAAGAGCAAACACAATACCGAAAGGAAAATCTTGTGCAGCTGGTGGGTGGCGTGCGGGGGGCTAAAATGTGAAGAATCCTGTGCCCTCCGTAAAGGCAAAACGGCCACTTGTAAGCAAGCTCAAAGCAGAGCAGTTTCCAGTTTCAAATATCAACGACGGTGTCGTCGAGTGCTTAAGCTCATCTATCAAAATATTTGTCGTAGCTTAAGCGACGAAAAGTATGTCAAAAGAAACTTGGAAAATATTGCCAGGAGAAAACAAAAAATAACGGAAAGGAAACCTTCAAATCTGGAAACCATGCGAATTGCAAATGGCCACGGGCCGACAAGTAAGGATTCACGAAATGAATCTAAAACTAAGAAAAAAGGTTAATTGAAGACTTATGTTTTAAAAACATTTTGGCTGTGCATTTACTTGCTAAAAGAAACCCTTTAACGTAAACTTTTAAATTACGTATTTACTTAGACTTATTAACCAAAAAAAGGTTATGTAGAAACACCAATTAAAATGATTTTATAAATAAAATGAAATAAAGTAAAAATAAATCCTTAAAACCAAAACACACCTTTTTTTAAGTATTAAAATAAAGGCAACCAATAGAACAAGTTTGGTAGAAAATTATATGAAGATGTTCTTAGTAAAGTAAATTAATTAATAGGAGTAAGAAAAAACAAATAAATCAAATAAATAATAATATAAATTTTTCACCGCCATCTACCGGAAGGCCTCGTCAGTTCAGCGTTAGAGATGGGCAATTTGAAAAAGGTTCTGCGCGCGCAAGCTCTCCATGTGCTGGAAA
Organism: Drosophila varians; assembly: GCA_018150405.1. NCBI lineage: Eukaryota > Metazoa > Arthropoda > Insecta > Diptera > Drosophilidae > Drosophila > Drosophila varians. The sequence goes on from JAECWK010000125.1 coordinate 7,412,616, forward strand.
ACGTTTTAGCCAATTTTTCTGTTTCCTGTGTTGGTTTGAACGCTTATTAAATATTTCTAAGCGTAATGTACTTTATTAAAATGTGAAGAAGCGATTTTTTGGTTCATTAATCAACAGGCTAGTGTCTATTATTGAAGTGTGTTGAATTCTATCGCTTAATTGTTACCTCAACTATATCAATTAAATAATAGCCCGTGAAATTGGGTTATTTAGAGCGTAAAAATATGATTTTAAAATGCAATACTTATTTTAGCACTTTATTTAACAATGTTGCTGAAAGCGGTTCTATTCACAAGTTTCAATTTAATTTTAATGTTTTTCGTAATTTCTGCGGAAGAATATGAAGACGAAGTTATCTACTCAACATCCGTTCGAGCCTTGGCGGAGTTGCGGGATATTGAAAATTACTACATGAATTATTTATCAAAATATGTGGATTCTCTACAAAGGAAAGTCGAATTTTTAAGAATGTAAGATTAATTAAATATTTTAAGTTTAGCAGAGTTAATAAACTTATTTTTTAGATACATAGAATCAATACAAAGGAAAGTAAATGATGACGCGGAATATGTGAACAATCCTCTTAAGTTATTTGGTCTTATAAGAAGATCGTATGAAGATTGGCCCAAAATCTTGACTTTTATTAGGGATCAAGAAAGTTTTAAAGGTATTAAAAACGAGAACTTTAATATAAAATTAATTCTTGTTTAATTTTTCTACAGATGACCTTTATGAAATGCACAATTTGGTCAGTCGGACGCCCACCTCTGAGGACATGGAAGAGGCTTTCTTGGGAATGCAGCGTATAGAATCCTTTTACGATTTACAGGCGTGGGATATGGCCAATGGTATGATTGGAGAACACCAACTAGAGTAAGTTTTTGTTAATAATTGTTCTATAATTTACAAACTTTTATCATTTTTTTTTTTGTAGAAGCCAGATGTCTGCAATCGATTGTTTTGCTTTGGCAAACTTTTCGTATAAGAAACAGGAATTTAGACGAGCCGCTCAGTGGTACAGAATAGCTTTGAGTTTTATTAAAGAACCAAGGAATAGTATTGCTGCAGAGATCAATACTCCTGAGAGGGAGGAAATCAAAAAAATGTTTGTGATTAATCGACTTCAAGAAGGTAAATAGTTTTTTATTTCTTTTGATTGCAACCAAAGTGTTATCCTTTCCGTATCAGGTTCCATTGAAAGGATACCATTTTACCTAGATGAACTCTCCCAAGAACCAAGCATTCCGCTCAGCTATTTAAAGCCAAAGCCTCCGCCCACGGCCTTCGAAAAAGGATGTAGAGGAGAGTTTCCGAAACGAGAGAGATTGGTTTGTCGTTATAATACCACCACAACTCCTTTTATGCGAATTGCTCCTTTAAAACAAGAGGAAATCAGTAAGGATCCCCTCGTTTGGCTCTTCCACGATGTTATTTTTGACAGTGAGATTGCCCAGCTGAAAAATATAACACGACAGGATATGATACAAGGATACACGGACAACTACACCACTCCCGAAAGAGGGTACCGAATTTTCCAAGTGAAGGTCTACGTGGGTGATGGTGAGAAGTTGGACAGAACGTTGGTGAATCGCATGGCAGATATATCCGGTCTAGATTCTGGCAACCACAGCTTTTTGGCCAGAATGAACTACGGCCTGGGGACCTATTTCCAGGAGCATACTGACTATCGGGATCTTAACAAACATCCAGTGAGTCTTTAATATTTTATAATGTTTAAAAAAAAATTAACATTATTTTAATGATTTGAAAATTAGGAACTTACACCTGATGGGGATCGTCTGTATACATTTTTATTCTACGTGAGTTTATCATTTGTTTGTTAATTAAGAAAAAATAAGATGATTAATGTCGTTAGGCCTCGGATGTCCAAATGGGTGGAGCTACAATATTCCCAGATGCGAACCTTAGCGTTCAACCAAAGAAGGGAAGCGCCTTATTTTGGTACAATCTCCACAATGATTGGGAGCCGAATCCTTTGTCAAGACACGCCGTTTGTCCCATGGCCCTGGGAAACCGATGGGGTGAGTCTAAGGAATTTCCAAATAAACTTGAATAATTTCCATCATTTTCATTTTCAGTTTTAACGAAGAACATACTAAACTACCAAAATATGTTTCTAAAACTCTGCTACAAGTAGTACATATAAAACTTTATTTTAATTTAAAAAATATCTTTACACTTTTTTGCTTAAATAAAACCATCTAATAGCTAAAATAAAATGGAATTTTATGATTTTCCAAGCTTTGATGAATATAATGAGATGTTAAAACTATAGTCAAGCCACAATATGGGCCACATGACTTTGGTTGGATGAAAATATATCAGTTCGAGGCTGGTTCCTAAATCACCTCAGCCTGGTCAGTGGCATTTAAGGGTTTCCTGGGCGGCACATAGAACCACCATGCACACAAAAAGGAGAACACAGAGCCCAGTTTGCAGATCAAGGCCAAGAGCCACATGTATCTGGAATATTTATAAAATATAACGAGTTATAATATATAAACAATAAGTATTAAAAATACACACCGGCTGATGTAGAAATTATCGTAGAAAAGACAAGCTCCTCCGGCATCCTCGTCGCACTTTTCTTGCCACAAAATACAGGACTCGTCTATGAGGGCGCCAAAAATCAGAGGAGCAGGAATTGTGCCCAACAAACGCACCTTTATCCACTGAAGGCCCAAGGCAAAAGAGCGCTGTTCGTCCTGGACGCACCTGGGAAACGGAAGGACACTTAATCCTATCATTGGGAGTATAATTGATCTAAACCTCACCTCAATGTGGCCGATAGAGCGGGCATGGTGGCCAGGAAGGTGAAGACCATCAGGATAAAGCACAGAGCAACAAATACCGGCAAACTCTGGCAAGTGGAATCGCACTTTAGGTTGGTGGCATCTGGACCAAGCACGGCAGGATCAGCTCCATCGTCCACCCACCCAACATTGCCTCCGATGCAGCTGCAGTTGTGGTAATGCTTCAGACTATCCACGTGCTCCTCCTGGTTACATCCCGCGTAACAGGGACTGTAATACATGACTCCGTTGATGCCACAGATGGGATCGTAGTTTGAGCGACTGCATCCGCAATTTGCGTTGCAGCCTGCGTCCAAGGCAATTGGTCCGGTTCTGGCGTCCAAGTTGTAGTCCGTGGTGACGCCGGCGAACTTCGGATTGGGACAGGACACTATGAAGCAGAAGGTGAAGAATGCCGCCACTGTGGTGACCGACAGGCACATCTTTATAATGCCGCTGCAGGCTAGGTTCCACTTCTTAACCAGGTAGCCTCCGAGGAAGGTCCCTCCTCCTCCAGCAGGAACGGTAATCAGACCCATTACCAGGGCGGACAGCATGGGAGAGATGCTGAATTGGTTCTCAATCTGCTTGGGCAGGAAGGCGGCGAATCCGGCTATGACCAGGCCCTCGGTGGCCCCTGCCAGATTTAGAAAGAAAAACGTGGGATTCCCAAGCAGACTCACTACCGCCCGAGGCAGGTTGCCCAATCTCTTGGCCAGTTCACCAGAGCCATCTGTTTCCGATCGAGTGTCCACTGATTTGGTAGCATGTGCCTCGGAAACTCTTTCCAGCTGCAACTTGTCCGCTCCAGGCAGGGATTTCGGGTAGCCAAAAACCGGCAAGGCGATGAGGAAGCACATGACCGCCGCAAAAATGAATCCCATCCACCAGGCTCCAATCCACACCTTGCTATCGCTGGTCAAGCTGAGTCTGTAGAAGGATCAAGTAATGAGTAATGTGGATAGATCGCTTAAGGTAATTCTGTCTAAGAATTGGATAAAAATTAAGAAAAACCGACAAAGAAATTGGATTCAAAGGAATGGAAATCCTGTTTCTTCCAACTCCCATTTTCTGGAATAAGGATTTATAACTTCCACATATTTTCCCCCATTTGAATTGCCCCAACACTGGCTTTTTGTTAAGTCCTATCCACTCGTAAACATGTAAAAAATCATAAACAAAATTTCCATGTTGTCGACATAATTTACAAACTTGCTGTTGGGTTGGAGAAGTAGCCCCCAAACCCCAAAGTGGGGAGGAGGTCGAGCAGACATTATGACTTATGGCATCACCTTGACAATAAGCCGTGCGGTTGTAACCATGCGGATTCGCAGGATGCAGATAGACGCTTGTTGCTTGTCGGGAATATGCGGTGGTAGGTGGTCCGCTCCCGTCTCACACCAGCATCTACCACCTCGGATGGGAATCAAACAAATGCCCATTCTCATTCGCACCTTATTTCCTCGTTGTCAGCACGAAATGTTGTTTTATTAGTCTCTGGAGATATTTACACGCGGCATTGCCTTGTGGCCTTTGCCCCCACCGTTGCCTTGGGTAACAAATAAGCTCGGCTATGTAACGATTCCCCTTCCACTACCCGCCCATGAGAGTGGGAGTGGCATTAAAGTCACCTGCCAGCTTCATTTGCTCACTCACTAAATCCTGCGATTAATAACAATCATGGCAGCTTAACACGTTTACTTACTGGCCGGGGTCCACGGTCATCCAATCCGTATAGATCAGGAGCAGTTGTCCGCCAAGGACATAGCCAATGGCGGGTCCAATCGTGGCCATCGTGTAGTAGATTCCTGTAAAGAAATAACTTTAATTTAATCCGGAAATCCCCTTCTTCATAGAACCCATCAATCGAAAGCATCTAAATTTGCATCACAAAAGTCTTCACATGGTTTTCTTATTACTTAAAGGGTAAGGTGCGTTACAAAACAATATGTTTATACAAATTTAAAAGAAAATCTAAGCAAAAAGCAAGTAAGAAAAGTTAATATTCCACCCACAAATCAAATAAGAAATGGTTATCAAAAGTATCTTCAAATATCGAAATCCTAAGGATTATCTCGATTTCCAAAAGCTGATCTTTATAATAAAAAACTAGGTGATGGCAATCAAAAGTTTTCTGCGCACCATACTTTAATGAAACGGACTGTAACCCGGACAGCCTGCGGCAACCCCAGGACCCTTGCGTGCAAATCTAAATAGAGTAAATCTCCTTGGCAGGAGCGAATTTCAATTGTCTCAAAGCCAGACAGCAAGGACTAAGGCGGCAAGGAACCAATGCTGGACGGGTTTGATAATTTCGCTGTCGTCTTTTGGATGCCACGATAAACTTAACTAAGAGGCAATAAATTTGCGCTGCCGTGGCTCTTGGCGAGACCCGCGTCTTTCCCAGCTGACTCAGCAACAATCTAGCCCTTTAAAATTGGGTCAACAAGGGGAACAAGGATGAAAGCGCCGGCTGAGACGAGACTCCCGGACCCCGGTCCCTGACCCCCGGCAGGATTTCGATCGGAACGGGCTGGGGGCGCAAACAGTAAATAGTATTTACTTCCCTTTGTAGCCAATGTCGACGTTTGCCAATATGGCAAATAAAAATAAATATGCATGTGTGAGGCAACTAGCAGATACTTTGATATCTATATCATCCCATCATTCCCCCGGGGCCCAGAACTCGGGTATTTGTGCATCCGCAGACAAAAGTTTCTCCGCCTGCCGCCTTATCGGTGAGACTTGTACTGGGAACTTACCCAAGTAAACAGATGACATCTTCTTCGAGACGTTCTCGTCGATGTAAGTGACTCCCAGAGTGAAGAGGGGCGATGCACCGGCTCCGTGGAGCAGTTGAGCCCCAAAGAACAGCCACACCGTCCAGGTCAGACTCTCGCTCTCCCCCGGCCCGTGGGGGGAGTTTGCTTCGCAGGAACCCTACAATCAAAGGCAAGGATTAGTCAGTGTTACGGTCGTCATGGTAGCCACCACCGACCACAGTCTGGCTGGAGTTGAGGATGCCGCCCGTCTCGCACACATTCGCCTCGGCTATGGTGGCCCGGTACTGGCCGACCAGAAAGTTGGGCAGCAGGAAGACCAGCGATCCCAGGCCCATCACGATCAGACCGACGGCTATGAAGCGCGGCTTGGAAGCTCCTCGCCGTCCTCCGTAGTAGGTGACCGGCACCAGGCAGGCGAAGGAGGCCAGGTCGTACCCACTGGCCACCAGTCCCATCTGGCGGGACCGTAGGCCAAACCTCCTTTCAATCGTGGAGATGGACACGTTTATCAATCCGTTCACCAGCAAACCTGAAACGAGGAAGGAAGTGTAAGAATTTGTTTCAGAAAAAGTCAAGAAACTAAACGCTTTCCGTTTTCCGGTACTGGGTTCCCTTCAACCCTCTTCCTTTCGGGATCAACCCTCAAATCTAGTGTCATATCCCCGGGATACCCCGGGATGGACCTGCACCTCAACAGATTGAAATACAAAGCGTGTGGGCGTGCCACGGCAGGGGCAGGGGCAAGAGAGTGAAGCTGGGGGCGGGTCATAAATTAAATATCTGCACGACAAATTGATTCTGAGAGCTTGGACTGGATTTTCTATTATAAATAAGTATATATTAGTTCTGGGCAGGCTCTTACACCTCCTTAAAAGCCATTGTTGCTTAGAATATGATTTTTTGTTAACAACAAATTCAATTTATTTTCCAATAATCGCCGGGACTTCTCTGCCGGCCATGGAAAGGTGTCTTCCTTCGAGGGGATGCCCCAATTCTGGGATGAGAGACGTTACTTACAAGTCATTTACCTCGGAGTAAGTGCAATAATTTAAGGTTTTCCAGATGGAGTCGGGGTCTTTATATGTGACCTTTAAGTTGAAGTGCTGTGCCAAGTGCCGACGGCGTCATTGGATACGTGACAATCTTCCATTTTACCAAATGCATCGATTGCAGCAGCTACTGACTCCTTCCATAATGTATTAGCCTTTTTCCAGATTAGCAAGATCCTTCCTAAACTCCCCCCAATTATTCAAATCCAGATTCCTTGGGATAAAAACCGGCATCAAAACCATTTCCATTTCCATTCTACCCATATTCCCGATATAAATTGTTTGGCTAAATTACCCATTTCCATATAAAAAGATGCTTTATCCGGGGCAATAAACAACAACCATAAAACATGACGAAAGCGGAACGCGGCAATCCAAAATTGTTGCGGATGATTTATGTTAATTCCGTGTCAACTGATTAATATTTTCGGTCACGTGCCGTCCCATCCACATCCGCATCAGCAGCAGCATCAGCATGTGGCCATCCAAAGAGCTGGCTAGGCCAGGGGGTGCAATAGTGACACCCGCACCCGCACCCACCGGAAGCCTTCTCACGTCGCGGGTCAGTCTCAAATGGGAAATGGGCAATGTGCAACAGATGCCGCGGCCAAGACATAAATTTGGCCTAAGCTGCCACATCAAGGTGATCATGGAGTTCTTTTTTAGGCTACAAAACTTCCAAGTAGTTAATCTTAAAATCCCATTTTTCCTCACGTTTGCATTTCCACACTGTTTCTGGCACATGACCAAAAATGCTGCACTTTGGCAATCCCTGGAACACTGACTAATCCCTTGGAACAGGCTTAAATGTGACATCAGCTTTCGTGGAATTGGCGAATTTTAATTAACCGCTTGAACCCATTAGGAGTGGAGAGCTGAACCCAAAACCCGTGTCCCAGGCCGTAGCCATGGGCACACAGGATCTGGGAGTTGGGTAAACAGCGATTAACATTGTTTTGATTTATGCCGCTGCAATGAGGCCTATGACAACGTCAAGGGTCCTCAGCTCAGCCTTCCTTCAACCAGAAATGGCAGGATGTGCTGGAGTCCTTCCTTACACTTCAACGCTCCATTCAAACTATTCAAAGTGCGAGAAATTTTTGAGGTTAATGCATCCTCGGGCTAAAACTGGCAACATCAGCTCCCACGACTGCCCCCGGCAGATATTAATTTTTAATTCGCTTCTATTCAGAGAAACTCCCTACCAGCTCCTTCCAGCTCGAATCCTTATCTGTTGCACACAGACCTGCTGGCCGGCCTGGGATAGCCCAGGATGCTAATGAAGCGATGCCGATGTCCTGTCCTGTCCTGTCCTGTCCCGTCCTGTCCTGCTCTCATCGCCTTCTTTATTGCATTGTCTTGGCTGGAGACTTTTGGACTTTGCCCAGCTGGTTAAAAGTTGTTCTTGCTAAAGTTTACCTTGTAATCACGAAAAACCCGGCAATGTTTATAAAATTATTTAAGAGGCCAAAGGGTTAATTCACGGTCATAAGTTTTAGCTGCAATTGCAAAATGTTTGGGCGGGACATGATCCACAAGACATAAAAGATATACTTATAAAAAGAAGGATAGGATAAATATAATCATCAAATTAAATGAGAAAGAAATGTTACGAATTTTCAGTTAAAAAATAAGAGATTATTTCAATTCGATTGTTTAAAATAATAGAGAAAACCCCTAGGAATTATGAAAAAATAGTCTAAAACTTTATGCATTTTTTTTTAGTAAATAGTTTTTTAGAACTTGTGCCTTTAAATCAATAATTACGAATAATGAGTATGACCGAGCAAACATTATATTCATATTTATATTCCCTAAGGAACTACAAATGTAGTAATAAAATCGGATTGGTTTCTTTAAATACCTAATTATTTAAACATTATATACAGAATATGTAGTTTTCCCGATATATTACACTTTAAAATTTTGAACAAAACACTCTAGACAATTCCGGGTTGCCGAAAACTAAAAATCCAAAAGTAAATAAAGCAAAGTGCGTGGGCGGAAAATTCGCGAGACGAATCATTTAAACGAATTAACGGGAAGTGATTCCCTCGGCCACCGCTCACCTTGAAGAGCTCCGCCCCAGCAGAGCCAGAAGAGCGCCCACTTGGCAGTGCAGAAGCGCTGGAGCCACTGGGGATGCCATCCGCACCACCCGAACCGCTGCTCCGCCAGGTCATCCAGGTCCTGGCCTGGCCCGGAAACGGCGCTACCCACCCGACTCGACCGGGCACTATTGTTGTTGTTCACATTGGAGCACTTGGGTGCCACTATATTGTTGGCCTGCAGTTCAGAAATTGTCTCCGATGCTGACATGGTTTCACTTTCACCTTCCCACGGACAATCCACGAGATAAATGCGACTGCGATCCGCGACAAACGACGTTCGCAAAGTGACTGAGCTCAGATATTCGAACATCCGCAGATGAAGCTCGGTCGCCGGTTCAGGCTAACTCCGCTGTTAAGGACTTGCCAATAGCAGAGCTCTGTTATCCCAGCAGCCACCCCTGTTACGAGTCCTTGGTGCCGGCACATATCAACAGTTGTCATGGCACTACCTCAGTCTCTTATTTGAAAAAGTAAATTAGATTTTCACATACTCGTATTTATTCAAGACTCACCTGATAATGTTCAAGGTTTAATTGGGCAAGAAAATGAGATTTTTAATTAGCCCCCCAATGGCTGGGGTTTCTTATCTTTACGTTTAATGTAAATGAAGTTATTTTTTGTTATCTATTTTTCATATATCTTTTTTTAATTACAAAATAATAGATCATAGATACTCACTTTTTACCTCTTGGATAACTCCCAAGCCATCAGAAAGGATATTTTTTAGATCCAATAGAAAGTAAAATATAATCCCAACACTCGGAATTGATTTCGTTACAGCTTTCACGTTTATTCATTAAATTTTTCCGTTTAGTAGGTTGGTTTTTTTCTAATTTATAAACTTAATTATTACAAATACATAGTTTGCCAATTTCAAACAAAATCATCGCTTTGATTCGACAGTTAACAATTTGCAGATGAATAGTGTAGAAAACATCCAATAAGGTATAATTTCGAAGGCCGAAACTAAGGATCAGCTTTAAGGCAAACACTTGAAAACTCTTTGTCCTTTTTTGTAAATTAAGTACACTCAAAAGTCCAGAAGAAAACTTTTCGATTGGTACGTTTGAAAAATGTTTGAAAAGTCGCTTGCTTTTAACTACTTAAACGTACGTACCTAGTATATATAGTTAAATTTATGTTTGTAAACAATAAAATGGTAAACAAAAACAAAAATCATTAACAAAGACTAAAATAAACTCAGAGCTTGGGGCAGTTTCGTCCAGAAACTCGCCACTTCCTAATAGAGAGTACACACGCGGTATTTACAAAATCATCCATGAATCGAATAATGTGTGATTTAACATATTTTATATATTTTATATAGATGTATGTGGGCGTGTTTGCATGGTGTATTATGTATTCCTTTTATGTATATATATATATATATTTCATCTATAACGATTGTGCCGCCCCATCGCATGGGCTGGCAATTTGAAAAGTGGCTCAATCTTCAGTGTGTGGTTTGTAGTCAACTCTAAACTAAAGCTGTTCTGGGGATCTGTCTCAGTTGGTGTTGATGGGATTGTGGGTGGTGGTGGGGGATGGGATTAAGTAAGATTACTTAGAGCAAGTGTTCCGTATGTACAACCTGTACTTAACTCGTATAATTTGGTTATAAAGATACACGTACAGTGAACGCTTTGGGCACTACGACAAATATCACATAATGAGATCAATTGGATTTATTTTGGGTACTTTTGTTTTTGTTTATGTATCGTTTCGTTTCGTTCATTTGCGTTGAGAATTAAGAATGTACGATTAATTGCATAATGTCATAGAACTTAAGACTTTAGAGGCTTGACTGGTGGGCGCATTCATTACATACAGTTAGCTGATTAAGTACCTAATTTAAGTTTGTAATTGTTTTTTGAAAATTGTTCCAATTCATAATACTTTGGCAGAGCTGATCCAGTTTGCACTTCATTTGAGTTGCTAGCAAGAATGTTGGTGAGTGGGTCAGGGGGAGAACAAAAAAAAAATTAAGGCATTGCACTTGGTAGTCATAGATCATAGATAAGAATAATCTTATGGCGGGAAGAATTCCCAAATTAAGTTGTAACATTCATGCTCTTTGTACAGTTTAAATTAACTTAAGTATAACAACGTGTTTGTGGTGGCTGATTTCCGTTTCTTAACATTCATTTGGATTGGTAAGTACAAATTTTGAATTGGTAAATTCCACAAGGTATTCCCTCCACGAGACTGAGCAACTTTTCAAACTCCAGCCCATCAATCAACGGGCGCACTTAGCCAAATAGTTTACATTGTTGGTTGTGGGTGGTGTGTCTGTATGTGTGTACAATTTTATGATTGTTTTTAATATTTTACATTCATAGAAGTTTATCTTAATATTTTCAGTATTCACTTCAAACAAACTACCTCCAGGACACTTAATGGCCATGGCAGCAGTTTATTTTAAAGCGAATATTGAGCATTGTTTAGCATTTCTTATGCCGTATTCATTATTAAAATATATCTATATTTTCTTGTGTTTCAGTGTTATAAAACTTAAAATGAATTTAACCAAAAATAAAACAAAGTTAGTAATAACTTGTGTACTTCATCATATTTGTTTTTTTCGCTAGGATTAGGATTAGGAGAACCTAAACATCCATTTACCATTATCATCATTCATTGTTTTCAAGGCGGGTGGGTACAGTTTAAAGGAGCGCCATGGGAATGCTGGGTGGGTGGTTGCGTTTTGTCGGTTGAGTTGTGTTTTCTTTTTCTCTTTTCTCTTAAATTTTGATCCTTTCAATCACTCTGCTCTTTAGACAAGACTTTGAGCGGCTTCTTCCTGCTCCTCTTGTTTCTCCTCGGTCAGGCGGCAGTCCGCCACCTCGCTGTGCATCACGATCTCGATGTCGCCCAGCTCCGCTGCTGCCTCTGCCTTGAGCGCCACGTCCTCCGCCCGCGACAGCTTCTGCAAAGTGTGCAGCGTTTCCTCATTGATCGTGTGCTCCGGCGAAATGTTCTCCTTCAGCTGACGCTTCAGGCTAGACGGCATGTGGGCAGCATTGCACTCTGGCGGCGACGGAGACTCTGTGCTACTGGAGGACGACGTCGCCGTGCTTAGTCCCTCAAGCGGAGCCACTTGCCCCGAGGCTGTCGCATCTCCACTATTGTTGAAGGAAATGTTCTGCCGAAAGACTTGCTTGCTAAAATCCCGCAACTGCCTGGATGCAGTGTCAAGGAAGGAAGAGCTGCCCGTATCGACGTTGGAGGTGGCGTTTTGGCTAGAGTTGGAAATATTGCTACCGGTTAACGAGGTCCAGGATGCTGGAGATGTTTTTCGCACTGCTGAGAGGTTAGGGTTAGTGCTGCTGTCACCACCGCTGGATCCTCCGGTCGCTGTTCCGCCATCTTCAAAACAGGATTATGTTTATATAAAATATTCTTTTTCTAAAAAAAGCAACTTTCCCTATAATTTTTTCTTATTTAAATCGAGAAATACTCACTCTGGGTGTTGTTTGGAATCGCATTGGCGGAGCCTTGATTGGCCTTCGATTCCGGCGAGGAGCTGCGCTGGAAAATGTTGCCTGTGTTGAAGATCGTGAGCAACTTATCCACCGCCGATGGATTGGCTATCCAAGATGTCTTACGGGCAGGCGTCTGCGCAGGATTCGTGACGGGCTCGGCCGGAGGCACGGATTCAGGCTTTGCCTCGAGCACTGGATTTAAATGCCCCGCGACCACCGCGGCCGATTCCTTCGTCAACGTAATGTCATTGTCTCCAAAGACAGCCAAGGGACAAGTGAGCACAGGAAGAGGAGGAGGATGTGGTTCTGCACTAGAAGCTGTGGAATCAGTGGAGGTGATGCTGCTCGTTCCGTTGCTGCTCCCACTACTGTTGCTGCTGGCCGGCGATGTTGAGCTGGAACTGCTCAGGGTGGGGGAGATGCTCGAAAGTTTATGGCCCGCAGCCTCATCGGCTTTTGTACTATTATCGAGTGCCTCTCCTTGTGAATCGCTTGGCTCCAGGATCACCACACTGGATGCAGGCACTGCAGCTGCCGCCGCTTCCACGGCCTCGGTTAGCTGTACGGCTTTCCGGGCAGATTTCAGCATCGGAGTGGGTGGCAGATCGATGGGAGGCGTGTGGGGCGTGATGGGAGGCAACTGCCGGTTGGCCATTGGCACCTGGGGATCCTCGTAGATGCGGGACACGTGAAAGCGTGATCGCGGCGAAACCGATAATCGTTTTATCGTCTGCGTCGATGAGGTGACCGATGCCATGGCCGGCAACGAGCTGGAGGTGGGCAGGGCACCAACAGCGTTCAAGCTACTCTGGCTGCCTGCCGGCGATCCAGCGATGGTGGGTATGGACATGCAGCTACTTGCAGATCGCGGTGTGTGCGGTAGTGGTGGCTGGGCAAGCGGCGACATCAATGGACTGGCCACCTCGGGTACCCGCGACACGTGGAAACGACTTCGGTTAGGCGAGGACGAGGGCGACACCGTGGGCGGACTTGGTCCCGGGGAGCGGAGCCGGGAGCCACCCTTCCGCTTCACCTCCAGCAGGGCAGCCGGTGTGGGCGTGGCGGTTGCTGCACCGGACGCGGTCGCATTCGCCACTGGCTTGGCTATAACAGTGCCAGTGGTTGCATCCACAAATGGACGACTGTGACAGGTTAGCGAGATCTTCCGCGAGCCCAAGTAGTAACCGCCGCGACACCGGGTCCCAGGGAAGCTGCCGCCGGCGCTGCTGGCCCCGCCGCCCACGTTCGCTGATCTTTCCGCCAACTCCTGGGCCTGCCGCTTCTCGTTTCGGGAGCACAGGGAACGCACGGTGCCCAGCACCCTTGTGTAATCCAAATGGGCATCGCTACCGATCTAAAACAAAGTAAAGAAAAGACGCTCCATAAGTTTTTGGCACTCAAAAGGCGCCGTGGGATAGCTCATCAGTTACTTGACAACAAAAGCGAGTTGTTCACTCAAGTGCTCATCGTTTTGGCTCTTGCTTAAGTGTAAAAAAGAATGCTGGGCGATTCAGGACCCTTTACTCTAAAACAAAGTAACTTGGTTAGTTTAGATTTAACTTTGATTTGAACATCCTATAAAATATATTGTATTTATTGATGTAGCAGAATTGGAGTAGGTAATGAGCCCCCGTGTGAGTGTGCAACTGCTATTGTTCATTGAAAGGAGCGAACCAAGCACTAGCAATAGGTTCCCAAGATAAGTAAGCTTCTAGGGTGGCAGGTTAGCTCGTGTTTAGGCCGAAACGCGAAAAGGACGAAAGTCAGGCGGGCAGAGTGCGGATTGCGATTGCGATTAGCGTTTAGCGATGTTATCGGTTGCAAGCCAAGCATTGATAGTGGCAAACAGTAGACAGGGGGACAGCAAGAAGGGGAGGAGCTAATTGAGTGTTGGGTTTACTTACACTATCCTGGGGCAATGGCGATGGCGGTATAACATTTACTATCGGCACTATGGGCAACTTTAACGGAGATGAGAGAGGCAACGACCACAAATGACCACAAATGAAAACGGTTCAATTATATAATTCAAATATCAACGCAATCATGCGTCCAAACATAAAGCCATCCAAAATCGACATCGCATCAAGTCATGGCAACGATGAGGAACTAGCTTCGGCAAGCCGTAGCTTAAGGTGTCCTTGTTAAAATATGAAAACTTAATGGATATTATTTCTAATTACAAATGTCTATTTACTTCAAATTTAAAATAAAACCTATGGAAAAATATTTAACACAAACTTTCGGAATTGAATCACATCTTAACAAGGACATAATTATAAATATATTTGCTCTAATCGAAACTTTGAAACACATGAAAACGTAACTCCTTGGTAAAGCATATGCAATCAATTCATTAATTTATCTAATTTTTAAACTATAACTCTCTTAATTGCTTCACAACATATGATTCAACAACGTAACTCAACTTCTACGGTGGCATGGGATGAACAAAAATTTTCTTGTGGACGCATGGACTCCTGATGGACAATGGTAACGAAATAGGTGTTCCTTAGAGGATCGTAACTTACCGTCAGACGCTTGGGCTCGTCGTTGATGTCAATCTGGGTGAGCGTCTTGTTGGACTTTAGCACCTCGGCGATTATGTTCAGACTTTCCACCTCTAGTTTATTGTCTCGAATGTCGATGCGCTGGAGCTTGCTGTTGCCGCCGAATGTCAGGATAGAGGCCAGCGTTTCGATGCCCTTGGCGCTGAGGTGAGCGCTCTGCAGACCCAGGGTGGTCAAGGTAGTGTTTTTCGTAAGGCTATCCTTTATTGTGGTCACGAAATCATTGGACAGACAATTCTTGCCAATATTGAGCAGCTCTAGCGAAATGGTCTTCTGCAGAAGCTCGGACACCGCAGGGGCGCAGTCCTTGGTCAGATTGTTGTTCCAAACGGTGAGTGCCTTCAGGCCACTAGGCGATCGAATGGCCTCTAGCGTGCTGTCTGCCTGCTGGCGACGCGACAAGGTGTCATTCTTGGTCAGCTTCTCGGCGAACTTAGGATCGGTGGCGGCTGGGGCGGTAGTAGCAGTGGAGCTATCCTGCGATGTCTCACTACAAAGGCTGTCTGAGCTTTGAGATCGATTGCGCGTCGACTGGTTTAAGTAGGCGCAACTGGACTCTGTTCGTCTCAGCCCGATGCTCGCCCCACCCGGCGATGTAGAGGGCGGTGGCGGCGTCGGAGCCGGACTGGGACAGGAAAAGGGACCAGGACTCAGTTCTTTTTCCACCAACAGCGACTCTTCGGCAATTGTGACTTTCGGCTGTGCAAATATCTCGGGTTCATCCGCTTTTGTCGGGGTAGTTCCGAGGAGAAGGCATTCGGTGGACTCGCTGGCAATGGTGCCTGTTTCAATGCTACCCAAGTCGAGCCGCGTGCTCTCTAGGGAAACCGACAGGCGACTAAACTCATCCGGCAGGTTGCGACTAATATCGCCCTCCGAGGCGCTTTCAAATGCCGAGTCCGTGCTGTGTGTGTCCTCGAAGTCGTCACCCACCTTGGCGTTTTTGTTCACGTCCAGTGGCCGTGACCCGCTGGCGCCCGCTCCGCTTGCATTGATACAGTCGCTCTCCTCTGCAGTCACTTCGAAAATGGCAGCAACAGCTGGCTGGGAGCCCCTGTTGTTGGATCCGATTTCTGCGGTTGGTGGGGCATCTACTACAGCTAGGGTGGACACGGCGCCCGCTTCTGCTCCCGTTGGCGACGGTGTGTTGTTATTATTGAAGGTATTGTTGTGGGCTTGGTTGTTATTGTTGTTGTTAATAATGTTGTTCTGTACACAGGATTCATTGGGTTCAACGGTTTTAGCCTCTGTTGAAGGAGTAATATCTGGAAAATGGTTTTGAGGGGTACTTTGAAATTGTAATCATAGAAATGTTGGAAACTACTTACCACATAAGTTGCGTTCATTTTGGGAACTATGCTGTTGTTGTTGCGCTGGAGACAGCGGCTCCTCTGACACAGGCGCAGGGTGCGTTACTGGATGCGGCATCGTTTCTGCACTCGGCGCTGGGTCAATCTCCTCCGGACTGCCTTCCTTTACTGCTTCTGTTGGCGGCTGTTTAGATGGTGTTGCCTCGAAGATCTCGTTGCTAATTTCGCTGATATCTTCGGAGCAACAGGCGGCCAACGTGTCGGTGGATATATTCGAGGGCGCCTCCTCGCTGCTACTGTCACTGTTCATCGAGAGCAGTTTATCTAGCATAGACTGGCCGCTGCCGCCGTTTGCACCAGAGTTTTTCACGGTTCGCACGGTGTCCTCGGTATTGTCGTCGTCATTGTCGTTATCCAAGTCCACGAGAACAGGCACGACTGACTCGTCCGCGGCTGTTTCCTCTGGCAACGTCTCGGGACATGAGGGAACCTTTGTATGTCTAGACGAGTCGATGTCTACAGTATCTTTCTCTGGACTTGAGCTGGAGACAGCAGATTCCGATACTACTGACGGTAGTTCCGCCTCCACTGGCGACGTGCACTCGTCCACCTCGATTGCTCGGGTGCGCTTGAGGGCCCCCATCCGGCGTTCCAGCTCGGTGGACTGCAGGACGAGTGCTTGGACCAGGTACATGACTCCCTCGTTCCGGATATTGTTGTTGCTAATGTCTATGAGTTCCATGCTGTGGTTGAAGCGCAGCATATCGGCTATGTGCTGCGCGTCCACACAGTCCAGATCATTGTATCCCATCCACAGCTCCTTAAGCATTTTGTTGTGGTTGAGACCTCGGCCTAAAACGGAATAATTAATGTCCTGCAACTGATTTTAAAGTCCAACTTACATAGATTTATGAGCGGTTGCCCGCTGAGACCGCAGTGTTCCAGCTTCAGGGTGTGTAAATTGGATGTTCCCAAGGCATGACCAAGACTGACAGCACCAAGCTTCGTGATCTGGTTGCACTCGGCATTGAGCGACTGCAACTCCTGGCTGCGGCCCACCATATAGGCGCACAGCTCCCAGCAGCGCTTCGTCATCTGCTCCTTGTTGTAGGATATGTCCAGCTCGTTGGCGGCTTCGTAGTACTCGATCATCTGGAACAGAGCGGTCAAACAGCTCTCGTCCAGCGTGCAGTCAGACAAATCGATGCATTTGTATTGTACCTAAAGTATAAATGAAGTTATCCATCAAAGAGGTATCAGTTTTCGGTATTTACCCTTTTGAATATCTCCTCGAGGGCCTCGCAATCATTGGCCTTTAGTTTTTTTTCTTTGAGTGAAAGTAAAGGTTGCCTCGTCTGGTGCAGATCCAGGTTCTTCAATTGGTCCATTACATTCTTGATGGGGTCTGTTTGGTGTTTCCGACACGACTCCACATATTGATCCACAACGTCGGCATTGTTCTTAACGAGATAGACTGTAAATAAATATTATTTAGTAATTAATTTCACAAGATAAGATGAATGGATTCTCCATAAAAATGTGACTAATATCCATTTAGAAATTTTTCCGCATTAGACTTATCTCTAATTACAAATATCAGTATTGATCGGAATTCCTCAATTTCTGGAATTGTCGAGTCAATAAACTGTTGACAATGTTTCTATTTCGCCCAATCAAGTGTCGCCTTTTCAAAGGCAAGCGAATGTGTTTGGCCAAATATATATTATATATGGTCAAATATGAAAAAATAACTAGAACTTATGGCGCGTGCGAGTGTTTGGACTCGCCTCCAGACCCCACCACTTCACCCTCTGCCATTAAGAACGCGACATAGCCGTCATCATTATCATCATCAGCAATTGCCGGCCTCCACATAAGCCCATAGAGACGTAGACGTAGACAAATTGTCCACACAAAAAAGTAAATGAAATTGCGGCGGCAATTTCCAAACGATTTGTTATTTTTTTTCCCCCTCAGAGGGGCTGAAATCGTGAACTTGTAATTTGCAACTCATTTGCTCCGAAGTCCGGACATATGTTGCGTCCGTCTATCGTAGAGGGAACTAAGTTTAGAAACCACAAAGTCTCTAATTTGAGGTATTCTGTCTATTAATTATTAGACAGAACGCTTAAATGTAGTGCACAAATATCATAAATAATCTGGGTGCTAGGAATTTACGATGGTTGTGCCAGCTGAAAACCCTCTGAGATCACAAAAAATTCGATACACTCAAATAGGAAAATAATGCCAAATGCCAAGTGCACCTTTCTTATAAATAGTTGTCACAGTCACAGTCACAGGCACAGGCACAGTCCCAGCACACCTCCACCCATACCGACGGAGAGAGAATCTTATGAAAACGTAAACAAATTAATCTATCATTGCATTATCTAGTCTCATCGGTGTTAAAGGCAATTAAACGATTCGTTTTAGATCTGCCACAAAGATGCCAACAAAGAAGCGGCAAACCAAAGAGAAATGTTACATTTTTTTGCAAAAAGAATCCGCGAAAAAAGATTTTTTTTGGCTAGCTTTCAAATGTTTTTCCCCCCAATTCTATTTCATCTACCTACATATACAATAGTTCCGTGCTCCCCTGGGTTTGACGCGACTGCCTCCTTGAGGCTCAACATCTGTTAAGTGATTCATTAGCGTTGAGTAGAATAATTCAAAATCTGAATTATTGCAAATTTCACACGAATCGGGCAGACAATGTGACGACCGTGTTTGACGTTTCTCTTTGAGAAAAGTTGGCAACATATTTAAGCTATTAATAAACATAATTGAAACTAATCATATTAGTATTTAAGATTTTAGTTTATGGATGAAGACCCGGTACTTTTCTCGCCCACTTCCTGCCCCTCCTTCTCACGCAAAATAAATACAAATATATGATTCTTTTATCCCAAAGCCAGTGGACTAATCATAAACAACTTTATAATGTAAATAAACAATTTCTGAACAGCGAAAAATAACAGAAAAACATGAAGATACTTTTTGGCAGTTTCGGATTCCAAATACCTTGTAATCTTTGGAGAGTTTTGAACCGTTTTATATTATTCGAAGACCTAAAGTTGTTTACACTATTTTGCTCATTATTTATTCTTGTTGATTTAATTAAGACGAGACAAAAATAAAGCCCACCTGAGAATTTTATTCCTAAATTATACTTATTTATCAACACGCCTTGTTTTTCTTAGGATTTAGAAGGAATAATTGCGGGTGACAGTGGCAGCAATTATGAGAAATTATATTTATAAACCATGTTTATTTTGAATAACTCAAACCAAGTATGATCGATATTCGAAAATAGAAGTGTGCGAATCGCAAGGATTGGAAGGCGTTTGCCAGTCTGCGCCTATCGATTGAGTAGATAAAAAAAATGACTAATTCCACATAAACATTGTAGAATCGCGTGATGGCTTCTGTCTGCGTCCGTCCAGTCCACCGACTATTAAATGGTCTTTTAATTTTTTATTATTCTATTGATTTTTGTGCCTTTTGCGCTTCTGCCGCCGCTGCCGCTAAGCTGACTTTGCCATTTCACGCGACGCACAAATAGAAAATATCTAAAAGTAAGCGAAAGGCAAACAGAAACGAAGCACAAAAATGATTCAATTAAATTGCTGTTAATTTGGTGCTAAACATTTACAATGTCAGAAACTTGTTTTCGACGCTTTGCCATTTATTTAATTATTGCATTTGTAGTAAAAGTTGGCAACAGACAAAGGAACAAAATTAATGGTAGTCCTTTACCTAACAAACTAAGAATTGTTCTTATCTGATAACTGATATCAACCTGGTGCCATTGACTTGTATTAACGAATTGACTGTCAAGCCTGTCATGATCGAAACCATTTTTAACAAAAGTGAAGAGCTGAGAAATTCTATTTTTCGGCGATAATAGATGTCTCGAATTCTCTGACATGATAAATATATAATTCAATAACTAAAGACACGCATAGAACTGTAATTAAGTATAGGAGGCAAGACCAAGCGACATTTCAGCTAAATGCAAACATTTGCTTTATTTACGAAAACGCTTACTCATATTTACCCGTTTTTATCCGTCGTAATTAGTTTTTTTTTTTCATTTTGCTTTTTTCTTGCTTTTCTTGCTCATTTTGCTTACTTTTGCTTTGTTATAGAATTGCATAAATTAATTACATCGCCAATAAGCATTAATCGAGCTCGTGACATTTTGCCAAGCATGTGTTATTCTAGTTGTTATCTCCTAATGATTAAAATTGGTTTGAGCTAAATATTATTGCTACAGCTGAAAATTTTCGAGGAGAAGGGGATCATTTCCATTGGATTCAACCTAGAAAGCGTAAGACAGACTCTTCAGTGGGAATGGAAATGCACGGAATTTCTATTTACACAAATGTATAATACTACAACTATTTGTTTTTTGTTCTGCCAGCTAGCCAGTCAGTCTGCCTGTCAAAATGTCTTCTGTTTGGGACTTTTGTGCTTTTGTTTGACATCGATGACATCACATAGTTGCTACACCTACACAAAGGAAAGCAAACGCAAAAATCAGCCAGCAAATACAAACACAAAGACATAAACAAAGGCAAGGAAGGAGGAATCGAAGTAAACAAATAATTGTACAAGACAAATGAAAATAAAAATACATATGTATATCATTTAAATACATATGTGCCTGAGAGTTTGTGAGCTAAATAATAATGGTGACATAAAGAACAAAAAAAAAAAAAAAACAATCGTTTGATCAAATTCAAACCAATCGAGACGAATGTCGAGCCTAAAGCAAGCCAACGATTGGCGTCCAAGGCAAAGTTAAGACGGAGCTAAGCAAAAGCAATATGTGCCGGCTAAAATAAGGCATACCTATAGAGCAAATAATAAAATAATAATAAAACATGTGAAGAGCTGGTGAACCAAAGCAGAAACTGAAAAGCCAAAACCAATAAAAACAACGAAAAACGAACCCAACCGTATCTTATCAGCTATTTCTGTTATCGCTGACGTGAAAATAACAAATAACAAAATCAAAGGGAGCTCAAAACCAATAATACACATCATTTTTGGTACGAAAGAAAAAAATACAATAGCCAGGTATTGGAAAAACTTGTAAACAACTGCATAATAAACTAATTTGCGATTAAACAAATTTTCTCATTAATTTGTATATGTAGGGTTCACTTTTTTGATAACTAGAATATTTAAATAGTATCTTCCAGAGAAAATTTCACCTAAAACACCTAGAGCAGAAATTTGGGATTGTATTCGAATTAAATCGAATTACTATTTCTGCTTAGCAACAACAAATTATTGCAAATAGTACGCATTTATTGGCTGCAGCGCCTTTGCTGCATGTTCACTTAAAAGCAAATAAATATTTTGCGCATTTTAGCGACTTGGCGGCGGTTCTGGCTTCCCTGACACGTTCACTATTCTACGCTATTTTAACCCCCAGAAGGCGAAGGTATTGATATCTTTTACATTTTCGTACATCTATTGATAGTTTGCTCTTGACTCGATTGGTTGACACAAATCCTTTAACAGACGCCTTAGAATTCATTCGATATCAAATTAATTGCTTTGAATTTACAGGAAGTGCAGTAAATTTTCTGCCATTCGCTTCCGCATGGGACTCGATAAGATCCAAAGCACGGATCTCCAACGAGACCGTAGAATGACAAATTGTCCACCAACAGTAAGCCTAATGAATACTTAAAATCCGGAATAGATCTAAATAGGTAGGCAACTAGTACATTTCTATTTATGGTGGAGTATCATTATAATACCAGAGAGAGAACTCACCTTGCTTCCAGGGATTAGCCGGCTCCAGGTAACCGGTCACCAACTCGTTCTCCGGAAATGATACCCGTCGCGGAATGGAGCCAGTAGCCAAGGAGCTGTCGGAGGACTTTCGCTGCAGAAGACTGGGTGCCGTCGATAGAATGATGCTTCGCATGGGTAGGCCGACACACACGTTCGTTCCGGCACGGCTGGGTCCACCTCCAGCGGCAGCAGCAAAGTCCGGGCTGGGATTCGAGGCCAGGGAATCGGTACGCCACACCGCCGTCTGTTTGGCATCGTGGTAGCTCTTTATTTTCTGTCTTTGCTGCGTTCGCATCTGGGCATCAAATGCAGGCAGTTCGGACGCGGCTACACCCACGACACCCACAACCGTCGCAGCATCAGCTGTTTCTGATAATGGCGACCGTCCGGACACAGCTGACAGTGCTAAATCCGCTGATGGCACGGATGTCACCGCCTGACCCTCGGAGACGGCTGCTAGTGGAGACGTAGCATCTACTTCCTTTACACCGGCTAATGGTGTTGTTGCTGTTGTTGTTGTTTTTGACTGTGCATTGTCGTAATTGCTGTGCAACATTGTTGCGAAGCGTTTTTACTATCCGTTGGGTTCCTTCTTGCAAGTTTTTAGTAGCTCCAACTTATTTTTGTTTAATTTTTAGCTTTAATTTCACTTTTTGTTTATGTACACTTCTCCTTTCGCTTATTATGCTCCCTTTTTTTGCTCTCAGTTATTTGTGCTTTACTCGTGCGCTTATCGTTTACATTTTCGGGGGTTTGTTATCAATCTGACGACCTTTTTAAAGACTGGTTTTAGGAAAATACGGGTTGGATTTAATACAACTTTTGAGAAATTCTTCAACAGAATTTCCTTCTTCCACAATCAATGCGATACACCGAGGTTTGTTCGATTTGTCAAACGCATCGGCCAACCTAATCAGGGGCAAATTTATAAAACACTAAAAATTTTCCGTTCAAAAAATTTCCACCGACTAGAGCACAGTGGAACCAACAGCACACGCATAGGGTTATACCTTATATTGTATATTTATTGTATAATTTTTAATATGATTTTTTAATGACTTTTAAGCGCAAAAAAATAACAATGTGTATTACTATTTTTATGACAGTTCCAATGACGCATAGGGAATTTAAATGTATTATGCCTTTGAGGACATTGCCACCAAATTATGGTAGAAGAAACGTCAATAGGGAAAAGTCAATGCCAATTTCTTACCCACAAAACTAACTTTGGGCAAGTTAACACGCATAAACTAATCCCACTGTGCAATGTAATGTTTCAAAACAAAAGGAAATCGAAAAGAAAAGAGCCCCAAGAGAGAAGAAAGAGCCAAAAGGGAATGAAATACAAAACATTACCTAATTGTTAGTGTTTTTGTTTGCGTCTACAGCGATAGCAAAGCGAGGAAAGCAAAAAAGAATTCGTACTTTTGTTTGTTATCGTTTTTCCCTGCACCTTTTGCATTTTTGTTTACCACACCAGGTTGCCTTTCTCTCACGCGTGTGCTTTTGCTGTGCCTGTGCTCGGGGGCGGTGGGGTTGTAAGGGACCTGAGTTTGTGAATAGCACGCGCCCTGTTGCATGCAAAACTCAAATTAAAAGGCAAATTGCAATTGGTAATTACAGAAGCCGTCGAAAGGGACAAACAATTGCACGCTTCTGCTTGATTTTCCTCGAATTTGGCTTTAGAATAAATACACAAATTACGTCACGCCCGACAGTCGTAGCCGTAGAGGACCACAGAGTTGTTATTGTTGAAGTTTTCCACGGGAGTTGTTTTATTTATTTTTACATATTGAGAGCTATTGGATACTATTGGATTCGTTACTTTTCATTCACACTTTTGTAGTTCACTTGACGCACATGCTGTTTCTTTTTTGTGTTTCCCCACTTGCCATTTAATGGCCAAGACTGCTTTGGCGCATTTTATGCACCTTTTGTTACACAATTGCGTACGATTTGTAGTCGAAGGATTTGCGAGCTAGTCGGCTATGTAGCTTTATCGAGCACTTAACCGAACCGTGCTCCAATTATCAGGCAGCACTGAATTGTTTAGGCATCCGCGACCTAACAGCAACCGATTAGAAAGACGTTGAAAATGCAAAAGATAGAAACCGAGTTGCGCATTTTAATGCTGGCTAGCCATTGGCGTTGCCAGACAGACACGACAAAATATTTATAGAAGAAAATTGACTTATTAGATTGAATAGCCTCCGATCCGAAATATTACTTTTGAATTATAATTTAATGAATAGACAACTTTAATACAAACGATTAAATTCGTATCGAAAGAGCGACTATCTGGCAGCTCGCAAGCTCTCCCTCAGTGTTGTCATTTTAGAAGGGCCAAAGAGGATATTGAAAAAGGAATAGATAAGAAATTATAGGATACTAATAACGATTACAATCCCGAGATATATATACGGAACCATAGTATTTTATATTAGTATTACTATATTAATGTCAATCATTTTTTTTTTTTTTTTTATATCTTGTGATTATCTAATGAAATGTTGTGTAGTGGTCTTAAGTGCTCTTGTTTCTTACATTTTTTACCCCGGTCTAATCCTTACATTCTAGATACTCATAATATTAACAAAAGTTCTAAAAATATAAGTAACAAATTGTTTAGCCAAAAACTAGCCAAGCTGTCAGCAACATACTCTCCCTTACATTGAAGGAAACATACAAAATCAAAACAATAGGCTTATGTACATATAAACTCTGTCTATACTTCACTAAGCTTTAAAATAACTTATATTTTTAAATTGTTCTATATTTTAGGGGCTTTTATTTCAATAAGAGTCTATAGAACCTTATAAAACTGGCGTGCGCTCTCTCCACAGAGTTCTCTCTGAACGCCAACAATATGATGTCAGAGGAAACCTTTTTTATACACCTTGCCAGAATATAATAGATTTATGTGCTCTAAGCACCAGCTTTTTGCACTTGGTAGCAGTGCACAGGATCGGAAAAGCGTACAAATTTTTGCGCGTTGTGTTTCGATTCGAGACGCACAAAAATCAAAACTTCAACTTTCAAGGTCACTGGGCTTTTCGCCAAACACACACGCAGCTTTCGTTTTTTTTGCCACGCACGTTTTTTCAGCTAAAAGCGTATTAAAGACTTTGTTTTTTAGTTATTACAGCGGCTTACATATATTAAAACTCCGTAGATTCAAAAAAAATTAAGTCCGATGGAGCCGCGAAAGCAGTGTTGCCAGATTTCGATTTGTACTGCCCCCCAAATACTATCTGGGGACAATCGATTAAAAATTCTGTTTTTCCCCTAAATACAAAAGTTAGCTAAATAAAATAAAAATTTAAAATAATATGAATAATAACTATAAACGGTTGTGAAATTAATGTTTACCACAGGATAAACAAATATTGTTTTCAAAATATACCAAAAATAAATAATTTAAATTTTCTATCATTTTAAAATGTTGCAATTGTAAAAAATAAAAAATAATTCATTTTTAAACATCTCTATAGATTAAATATTATGTACTACCTTAAAAACAAATCTACCCTAATATTATAAAAAGTTTTTAATGAAAGAAAACGAACTGGTCACACCGAAATGAAAAGCCAACTCAGCTGAAAGTGAACGAAATTTTTATACACAAAAAATAAAGCTGCAGCGCTGTAAGATAAGTTTACCTTTAAAATTCAGCCCCAAAACCATGCAAAATGCAGCTGGGCAACGAGAAATCGAAAATACAGCCCCTGCTGAGTGACTTGCTCCTCCTGATCGGCCTGGCCATCTGCTGTCTTCCATCTTTGACGTGGGCCTCGACTGGAGTACTTTCGGACAAGCGACTGTGCGCTGACCCAAAATGTGAACGTGAGTTGTAATCTGTTATCTTTGTTTCAAACCATTGCTCTACTTGCATAACTAATTGAAATTTTATGTTTTTAATTGGTCAACAGAAATTATCTCCACCGGCATTGCAAAAATTAGCTATTTGTCCGGAGGTGAAGGGTTGATCCCTTTTAAGATCAATGCCCCTATTCGCGTCCTCTCCAAAAGCGCCGGATCCAACAAAAAGCTCTGGGGTGTTGAAATTGGTGGGCGACGAGGCTATGCCAATAAGGACTTTATCATGGAGAAGAAGGTGATAGTGCCGGAGAAAAGTCTATTGTACGAGTTGCCAGTAGTGGGTCCTGGAAGTCCAGCGCCAGAGGAGGTGCCGAGCAAAGTGGCAGAGCCGCTGCAGCCCATTCTTAACGCCTCCGAGGTTGTCGATGACTTGGCTACAACTACCACGTCACCGCTGGATTTAAACGTGGGATCTATCGTGGTGAATCAAGGCACTTCAGTGAATCAGCAGGCTCCCATTCCAACGGCAACTACCCAGGCCCAAGTACAACTTGTGGAGGGCACTGAACTGCCGTTGGAGGTCACACCGGCTGTAACCGAAAGCACCCTCGCTCCCGTTGATGCACCAAAATTAGAATCGGCCTCAGCAGCTGTTGAAACGAAAGAGCCGCAGGAAGCGGTGATTGATGCCAAAGAGCGCCTTAAGGCAACTGAGGTCCCAAAACTTATTGAAGCTTCAGTGGAAAAAGAAGAGAGTGAGTTGACAGCAACTGAATCTAGAGAGCCATCACAACTGCCTGCAGCTATCAACGCTGAACTTGAAGACATTGACGATTTCGATTACGAGGAAGACGAGGAGGAGGATGACGAAAAAGCGAACGATGATAACGAATCGTTACACGAGAAACTGATCGATAAAAAACCAATTAACGTTAGCGAACCAACAGAACCTAAACAGGAGGCGACGGTGCAAGCAACTGATAACCTGGAGCATGAAAAAACGCAGGAGGAGCAATCAGAGAAGCCTAACGAAGAAAACGCGAAACTAGACATGACCCCTGGTTCTGGAACAGACGATACTAGTTCTATAAATGTAGTTGGATCGGGAAAAGAGAATTCTACTGAAGTGCCAGAAATAGTTGCAGAAGCAAAGTCAACTGAAACTGTAAACGACAGTGATGTACCAATACAAATTCAGACAGCGGGGACATCATATGTTAATAAGGCTGATGAAAATGTTAAAGAAGTAGTTCCTCTTGTATCAGAGATTCCCGCTGAACCAGAAATTAAAAAAACCGATTCCAATAAGGACATCAACGTTGTCCAACCTGTGGTGGAACCTCATGCTCAACCCGAAACCTCAACAGAAGTTCCTACTGGAGAAGCTCCATCGGGTACTGACTCTATAGTTTTGCCTCCTCTTTTCGAAAAGCAAAACTTTGAAAATCCAAATGATTATTACAAAAAATTACAAGAGCAACAAAAAGAGGAGAAGCAGTTACATGATCAACAGCAGAAGCACCAAGATCAGCAACAGGAACAGGAGCAGCCAAAGATTCAAGAGCAGCATGAGCCGCCACGCCAACAAGAGCAACAAGAGGAACAACAACCATATCAGAAAGTTGAGCAGGAGCCAATCGTAGCAATTGAGGATATAAAGACCGAAGAAGTAGTTGCTGAAAAACAACAACCGGAACATCAACCTTCCGAGGAAAATCTATATCACAATCCATCCAGCGAACAACAAACCACTCCTGCTCCATTCACTGAATCGGCTTATGAAGCCTTTTATGAGGATGCCACGCCATTGCCAGACATTCCCTCAGAACGGCCTGGTGTTGGAACAGTTGAGCCTGTTGCACTGCCGGCAACTTCAAGTCCTTCGACGGAGGTGCCAATAAAGGAGGATGGCCCAAATTTTGGCCTCTTTGCCACCATTGTCGATACTGTTAATAATTTTATTGGAAAAGAGCCACAGGCTCCTTTGGATAGTAGTGATGAGCTTCATAGGATCCTTTATCCAGGTCAGGGCGGAGCTGGATCCCCACAAAAATCTTCACAAGGTGACTTTTATAAAAGAATAATTTATTTTTCATTTTTCATGAACTTATAACTTGTTTCCAGGCTCCGTTCCAAATACTGAGGATGGCTATTGTGCCCGTTTCCAACCGAAGGATTGCCATCGCTCCATATCTCTTGATAATTTCGTGGAGGTCTTGGCTGGTAATCTGGTCGATCATACTCTGCTTCTATTGTGTGTGGTTATTGCGGCGGCTTCGTCGCTGTTTTTCATTTTTGCATACTACTGTTTCTGCAACAGCAGTCAGGAGGGAGAGCTGCTTTCGAAGCTGAACCACCTGGAGCGCAGCTTGCTTGCTTCCCATAAAGAGAACCTCATAATCAAGCACGACCTAATGACGACGCGTACCAAACTGGCCAGCATCGAGGACAACTCCTTCGGTTCCAATGATATGGTGGCTGATTTAAAAAAGCAGTTAGAAACGGAACTGTATGAGAAGGCAAAATTACAGGAACAGGTTGTCTCATTGGAAAGGGTAAAAGGAAACCATTGCAAGATTTTAAACATAGTTCACTTTATAAAAATCTACAATTTTAGGATCTTGATAATGCTGCCGAAGCTGGCCTTGAACTGAATAAAATGCTTTCAGAGGTCTTGGCCAGTCAGAATGGTGATGAAGCCTTCATGAGTACCGTCGATGAGCTCCAGAGACAGTTGAACGACCAGGAGAGTAAGTATATTTCTCATTTAAATGGAAAATTAAAAAATTTACTTCCCTGTTATTACAGAAATAATTATTGAAATCAACTCAAGTTTAGCGGAGAAAAGCCGGGAAAACAGCGAACTCCAATATTCGTATACGGAAGCCAAAGCACGCCTCTCCAGCGAGCTTAAATCTTTGCAGGATGACAATTACGAGCTGGAGATGGAAAAGTCAAAACTGCAGACCCGATTGGAGGAGATTCAAGCAGAGACGGAACAAGAACTAGCCAAGGCCCTAGAGGCGCGCAATTTCGAAATGCAGCGTCTACAAAAGCAGATTCTCGAGCTAACTGCCAAGTGGGAGCGAGAGCATAGTGACCTGCAGACCAGTCTGGCCAAAATTGAAGCGCTCGAAGACTGTCTAAAGGCACTAAAAAAAGATGGCAATCTAAATGTGAAAGATCTAATCACCTCAGCAAAGACTCGTGGCGAGCTAAATGCTTCCCACAAAAAGTTCATTGAGCTGCAGGCTAAGCTGGAGCAGGAGGTATCTCTTAAGCAGCGGTTGGAAAACCAGTTGCAGCAGTCTTCCGTGGACATAGAGCAACTCAAGCAGGACTTTAACCAATCGGAGCGTGACAAGCTGGAAGCCCAGACACGTCTTGAGGTTCTGTCTGGCTACTTCAGGGAAAAGGAGAACGAGCTTAAGAAGTATATTTTCAGGATAACAATATTCAATTGGTTTTAAATAGATTCTGATTCTAGGGAGTTAAGTCTGCAGGAGACGAAGTGGTTGCAACATCAAGGAGAGAACGCCAGCACTGTGGAAACGCAGACCTTAATGAAGAATGAAATTCAAACACTGAAGTAAGTAAATATATATATGTGTGGAAATCTTTGAAACATGTTTGTTTTTTCAGATCTCAGAATGATGAGTTGCGTGCTGAGATCGAGGCTCAGGTAGCCTCGCACAAAGCACAGATGGGAACGCTCGAGAATCGGGCCCATGAGTCATGGCTAGCGGCTCGCCAATCGGAACGCCGTTGCGAAGAAGCGCTGGCTGAGTCCGCCGGGCTGCGGCGCAAGCTAACTACCATGGCGAGCGGAGGCGTCGCGGCGGATCTGGGAGTCGTGGAGGCCGTCTCAGCCAATGGGGCACCCGTGCTTGGGGCAGAGCTGAAAACGGCTCCGTCGCCGCTGCCACTGCCGGGATCTCCGCTGCTGAACATGCCAAATCCACTGCCATTCCTGCCGGCGCCCTTCTCTCCATTTATGGGCTTGCCGCCGCCATTTCTGCCTCCTACAGCGGCGGGAGGGGCACGCCCACCGCCCTTAGGGCGCATGCGCTCACCCCCACCAAGAGATCGTGATCGTGACCGGTATTCGGACTACAGCGATTATGATGACTACGAGGACGAGGAGGAAGACGAGCGGGGAATGGATCGACGCCGTAGGCACAGCGGCAGCTGGGGACGTGGCCGTCGCGACTCCTATACGCACTCGCCCCGCACATATCGCTCGTTGTCCCCGTCGGACAGTCGCTACAACTACAACGACACTGAGACGGACTTTAGCCCGCCACCAAGTCCTCCGCCTGTGTCCTCTGGTCGCAATGCTGGATCGCGACCATACAGCGAGGTGTGAGAGAAGCAATCTTCCACACAACCAAGTCCTACCAAGTATATTAGACTCAAAACTAGTTCAAATATATTTATTAATCAATGATTACCGAACGGTCGAGGGGCGGAGCGCCTTCTCAAAGCGATCCCATCCCACTAGCAGGGACTTCAGGAGCATCCATCAACATCCACAACTAAGAAATCTTTTCTGACTTAATGGTGAATGATATCCACAAAAAAATTACAGAAATTAAACCTTGTGGCAAAAAACAAAACGGATTGTTTTTATTTTTAGTCGCTCTTATGTTACCGGCCTAATTTGTTTTTGTTTACGTTCCATTAAAAAAGTAAGGTGTTCTCTAAATGTATGCTTAAATTACTGTTTGGGATACATATGGTAAGAATATAATCGCAATATTCTTGAATATTTTAATTGTTATAAGTTTTAAAAAAGTTTAAAAGTTCCATTTAAATATTCACAAACTTGTTTAAAAGATAAGATAAGTAACTAATATCAGCCTCTTTATTTGGCGGACGAAATACAATTTAAAATTACGTCATGACTAAAAGAATAGAGCCATATTCTATATCACGACTGCATCGGAACCAATTCCAACTCCATACATTCTTCAGGTACTGGTGAAATATCACAGGCAGCCTCAAAGGATAGTTTCAGTTTTGGATGCACAAAGCGCTCGCAAATCTGAAAGCGTGTTTTACAATAAAAAAATTAATAATCTTTTCCTATACAACTTACCAAAGGCTTCATTTCGTTTTTATTAAAATGCATCTTCAGGGTTCCTTCCCGCCGATCCAAAACTCGTTGCATTGTGGACGCACTAAAGGCAAAGAACTCCTCGTATAGAACCATGTTGGATATACTAAAGTCCTTAAGATGGGGACACGCAGCCACGACATCCCATATACCATCAGCATTTGGCCAAATACGAGAGTTTTCCAAATGTAATTGTTCCAAACGCGGAAAGCAATTGACTATAATACCAAAGTCAATGGCACAACAGCCCTCGTCGTCGATAAGGGTAAGGGAACGAAGGTTGTGCAGCTTGGATAGCACGCCAGGACTTCGCATCCAAATGTTATCGTTACATGTGGCAGCTACCACATCCTGGCCACGCAACCGGCCAATGTCCGCCAATAGCTCATCCATTTGATCAAAATTGTGTATACGAAGCTTTCGTAACTTGGGCAGACTCAAAATCTGGCGGATATTGTCCGGTGCCAAATGGACAATATCCAATTCTAGTTCCTCCAGGTCGTGTAAGGTTGAAATGGCTTGTACGTAGATGTCCTCATCGGCCCGGCTCCACTGGATGCTCAGGTTCTGCAGTGGAAGGTTTCTGCAAATATCTTCGAAGTACGGTATGCTCAAGTACCAGCACAGTTGCAGGTCCAGGCACCGAAGATTTCTCCACTGGTCGATGTACTGGCCACAAGCGTTTCCGCTTATACCAAATGATTCCAGCCGAGGAAAACAGCTCACCAAAAGTGCAATATCTGGGTCACCGTCCAAGTCACTGCTCTCATCTCCCATGTAGAACAGTTCCCGGACATTCAGAAAGCTGTGTTTCCTCCACAGCTCCAACTGCTCCATGGGCAAGTATTTCATTGTTAGTTCCGTCACTGTGGAACATATGGAGTCCAGAAACTCCTCCAAGAGTGCGGGTCTGTCTTTGAATGTTTCCCGGGACACCCAGTGCTTAGACTGGCGCTGCCAGGCATATGTGATTACAGCATTTAGGCGGGAAGAGGACTCGGTGGCCTGCCACAACTGCAGCTGCTCCTCAAGATCGAGGAACTCTACAATTTTACTAATGCAACCGTTAATCAAACCCAGTTTTAAATAAGTTCGGGAAAATACTTACAGCAAACAGTCTTCATTGAGACTTACTATACTCGTCATTTTGTACAAGTCTGGCAAGCCGTCATTAAAGAAGGGTCTGGAATTTTGATTAGGTAGAAAATTGTAAAAAGAATTGTTGCTCCAGATGATGAAAACATTAAAGAATGTTTTTTGCTGTTCCTATCGATACAATGTTATTAGACCAATCGATATCAACTCCTTATCAACGACCTCTGTTATTAACTAGCATAGCTCTGTTAATAAATAAGTCACTACTTCCGGCGGAAATGGCTTGAGAAATATAAAATTTTATTCTAAAATAGCAATAAACTTTTCTTAGATTATAACCAATTTAATATTTTTATTGTCGGTCCAAGAAATTTGTATAACATTGTGTTAAAACAAAAGGAAATTATGTAAAAGTTCGCAACATTTAAATATACATTTATTTAGCAACTTTTTTAAATTTTTTTAATGATTATTTTCATTTGTCGATGTGCTTTGAGAACTTTTAACTTTATTTTTGTTTAATAAACATCTCAATCAGTCAGATTTCTTTGTTTCTACAGGTTCCATATCATGGTACTCGTCCTCGCTTTCTTCACTAGGAGGATCTCTGTTGTTGGGCCTCAAGAAAGGATTGCTCGTCGTTCTTTTTACAGAGAAGATTTGCGATTTTTCATTTTTATCTGATTTGTCCCACACACTCTTCCGTGGCGCTCCCTGAGTAACTAGCAATATCTCGGATTTTCCCTGGCTGTCACCTTCCCAGGCAATGATCCTGTTGCCTTCGGGCTCGTTATCCTGACTAGATGGCTTGTAGATGCTACTTCTATCCTCGATCTGTGCCCAGATGCTAGAGGTATCGCTAACGCCTCGCCACTCGTCCGATTTGCGCAAGGCTTCGTCCTCCCAGGACACAAAATCATCAAAATACTGCATCTCGTAGGAATCTGTGCTGGTTATCGTGGGAGTGGACATGTAACTTTCATCGCTGGCGTCAGAATCCCTGCGGAACAATTTTCGCCGCACCTTTCCCATCAATGACCACATCCGAACCATGAACTTGGACTGCTCTTTCTCAAAGTTCTCCTGAAAGTGCATGGGCTGGGAGTGGGCCAGCGACTCGTAAAAAGGACATTGGCTACACAGGAAGTCGTCTACGGTCTTCGAGAGAACAAACAGTCCGGTGGTGCGACCCGCCAGCTCGTCCAGGGTGTAAAATTGCAAAGTACCCATCGCCTGTTGCCGCCAGTCTCCCGGCTCCATGCGCATCAGCAGGTCCAGGACGTGAAACATGTGCATTAGGTACATTGTGCCCGTGATCAAGGCGGCGATACTTTGCTGTTTGCTCACTGCAAATGCGGGATGTTCCAAGTATTCGCGCGTCTCGTTGATGTACTTAAGTTCCGGGTGCTCCCAAATGCTCCCCATCACCAGCAGGCCGCAGAAATAGTGGCCGATTGCGGCACTAAATGTCAGAATCAGTTGGGCGGACAGGACACATCGCTGGGTGATTAGCAACCGGAAGGTCCCCAAGGCAGCCAGCACCGCGAAGGAGAAAAAAGTGGCGCAGTAAATTACCAAATGTGGCACGTACTGGGGCCACAAAATAGCACCACGCATATGGAGGAACATACAAAGTCCGCCCAGGACCATCTCAATTATCTTGAAAAACGCCCATACCTGGTTCATTATTTAAAAGTCAATGTAATTTGGGTAGTATCCTAAATTTATCATAAGCTAAGGGTTATGAAAACTCTACGAATGACATTTTTTTGTTAGCTATCTTTCATTGATACTTTTATTTCAAAAGATAAGTTTCGTGTCCTTTTTATCAACCATAAAGGCTACTTCAAGGGCAGCCTAAACGCTATTGCGAACCGCCTGACACTTATTCCCAGATAAGATTAAACCTTTTGTTGGGAAATAAAACATTTATAATCTAAATTATTTTGGATTAATCCCAACCAGCGTACTCAGTCGATTTCCAGTTTACGAAAAGAACCCACAGCTCCAAACGAAGATCGATGATCCTGGTGGACACGGTTCCTTACGTCCCTCATCTTTTCATCCGTGCCAAAATTCTGTGAATCCTGGAAATATGGGGCGTAACTGGATAGTTTTGATTCCATAGCTTCGCTGATGTCCTGCATGGTTCCCGCGGAACCTCCATATTCCTCTGGCAAACATTCCCGACGCACCAACTGAGCTATGGCCTCCGGATCAGAACTGACAGAAATCTGGAAAATAACATCTTTGAATGCTGATTCATAGGAACCTAGGGATGACTTACCCTACTCTTGATTTTGGCTGGAAAAAAAGACCTCAGCGAGTTGAAGCCCGTCTCAAAGGCCGATGGGACATTAATAAAGTGGATGCCCTTTTGCCGCGTGGGCATCGCTTCATCCGCGTATGTGGAGAACTTGCTCAGTAACTGTGGCTGGAGGGCAAAAAGATGGGCACCGGTTACTCCAGCCATGTCCATTATTTCCACGTAGCCGCTGACTGTAGCGTTTTCGTCCTCGAACATCATGATCTCGCCGAACATAGAGCCCACGCGAATAATGTCCTGGAACTTGAACTTTCCCGTATCATACGATCCTGCTCGAATGATAGTAACACACGGACCCGGGTCATTTGGGTCTAAGGGAAGTCGTAAAATGACTCTGAAAAGTGTATTTTAATAAATATATTTTCTATTATTCCTCCAACTTACCCCTTTCTTATGATATCCAAGACTTGAGGGTCGGTGGCCACACGTCGCTCGTTAAAGACTTCGGGAATGGAAGACTGCAGGGTGTAGAAACGGTCGAACTTCTCCTTGGCCCGCTCCAGGCTAAACTTTGTACCGCGCAGGAAGGCGAGGAGGAACTGGTCGTCAGTGCAGGCCTGCAGATGGGGCTGTTTGAGTACCCACTCTCGTAGAGCCTCAATGTCCTGTGGGACACGATGGGGCACCTCGTTCAGCTCCCGGCAGGCAATGGCCTGCAGTACGGGATTTAGGGGGCGCACCAAGCTCATGGCGTGCGGAAGTCTTTGCTTAGACTGAAAAAATCGTTAATCAATATCTTATCTGAAGCTCCAGCTGCGGTTTGGGCTTTTCCCCACTCACTCGGCTAATAAGAAATTGAACTGCGAGTATATATGTTTACCGTTCGACTGCCAAAGTGATATGCGACTACATGGGTACCATGTGGAACCAACGAACTCCGAGTGGCTGGCTTTTCCTTCCCCGATCGTAAGCCGATTTTAAAATCCACGAAGACAACCATCGGTGGGTGGTTGAGCGGCAGGTTAAGGGCATGAGGCGCTGGATGGTGGTGCCAGGCTACGTCAGCGGCCGGCGCTTGTGCAGTATTCAAGTTTATTTAATTCCTTATGGGTCGCATTGCGATTGATTGTCTTAATTGGCTTTGGATTTATTTTTTGAGTGCATGCGGCTGCGGTTTTTGCTGGCCCAGATATGAGCTGCGTAATCCTATTGATTAAGAAGGTTAATCGAGTGCATTTAATCTGCCATTTAACGGAATTTTCTCCTGATAACGCTTCATGTTTAATGGTAGCTAATTGTCCAAGTTCAAAGCCAATAAACAAATTGTGAGAGATAAAAAGGTGAAGGAGGTTTTGGTTTTAAAATCAAGTTAATTTCATTTTTAGCCCTAATACATTATTCAAATAGAAATATATTATTTTGTTCAAGAAAGATGAAGTAATTTAAAAGTAATTACTCCATTCCTCTATTTAAAAATATCTTTTATCAACGGATTTCTGAATTATATACAGCTTTTAGGTTACAACCATTACCATTATGCTTGAATAAATGTTCCTATTTTGATAGACTTAAATAAAATCAGTCTCCTATAATTTATAAACGGTGAAAGATACGAAAGCCCTTTGGAAGATAGTATCTTCAAGATACTATATCTATGCCCACGCAGATAATTTTGGATGGGGCTGCCACACCAGTCGCATAAACAGCTGTCACCAACAAACTTTTAAACATCCGGCAACACAAACATCTGGGTCCCTAGTTTTCAGGCAGCTAAAAATTAATTCAGCTTGTAAATTAAATCACTTATATTTTTTATCGCTGCGCTATATATGAAAGAAAGTAGACACTGAGTAACTTGGTCCAGTCGACACACCATCAACAAGAAATCAGACAGAATGGCGAACGTCGAGGAGAACCCGTTCGCGGCCCTTCTCCAGGAGGCCACAAAGTCCGATTGCGTGGCCCACAAACTGGTGGAGGAGGTGCTCCTGTTCACCCTAGACAAGACAACGGCAGCCAACAAACGTCTGCTCTGCCTTTCTGACGTGGTGGTGGACACAAGTGACGAGGCTCTAGGCGAAGATCTTGTGGCCCACGCCCTTTTCGAGCGCCTGATGCTGACTGATACCACCCAGTTCGCTGGGAACGCCAGTCCAGAGGCCTTGGAGTCCCGAGCCATATGCTACCTACATGGAGCCTTCTCTAGAGCCGAGCGCATCCAGACCGACAAAAAAGCAGATTGCTCCAAGGTGCTGTCATTAATCCTAAACAATGCTAGCACTTGCATGCGACAGCCCGACTTGTTTGCCCCCCAAAACTTTGCCACCCAATGGATGGAGCTGTTTGAACAGGCCGATGAGAACGACACCAGCACCCACGAGTTTCTAGTTCGCGTGACTTGCAAGGTGATGGAGGAAGACGAGAGCATCGAGGCATTAGGCGCCTTGAAGGCCATCTTTTATCCCATGCTCACTGAGCTGCAGAAACTAATCATCAAGGAGAATTTGATCACGATCCGGAAAAACATATTTTGGATCTTGGGCTTCTTTGTGCGTGATAAACGAGTTGCAATCCTGGGAGAGCTACTGATTGATTACACCACACCCAATCCAAAGGCGAAAGGTTTTTATCCCCACTTAAAATTATTTTAAGTTAAACTTTAAATCGCTTAACTTTAGGTGGCGACTACATGGACACGTTGCTGGGCAGTCTATTGTGTATCTCGATTCTGCCGAAAACTCAAAATGCCAAGTACGAGTTCTTCCAGGATCTCTCGCTAAACCATAACGACCCGGCACTTTGGGCTCTGCTTTCCCATCACCAGCAATCCATATTCACGCTTGTTAAGCAGCTTTTGGTTCTGTCTCCTGAAACCAAAAAAAAGATCCTTCAGTGGATGGCCAATTGTCTGGACGCGAATGTATCCCGTGGTCATCTGTGGAGTAGCATTAATTTAAACTTGGATCAGACAGTCCACAGCTCGGCCAGTGACTCTTTCATGACTAATCTAAGTGCCGTCCTAACTCGATTGTGTGCTCCACTCTGTGTACCAACCCTTAAGGTGAGAATCTATTTAATTTTTGGCTTAAATTACATAAATTGTATTTTAGATTCTACTGGTTGATCCCACGTATTGTGCAGTGGCCGATAACGATCGTTTGGCAAAGGGCGTTAGTCTACTGAAGGCCCATGACGAAACCTGCCTGTTGCCCGCTGAGGAAGGCACGGAACGTTTAACAGCCGAAAAATACAATTTCGTTACGGAAATCTTCTACATGACCCACAAGTGTTTCCAACTGGCCAATCGCCCCTGCATTGAAAGGCTAAATCGTGTCATGCGTGAACTTCAAAACACTCAGACTGCCTACGGGGAGGTGGTTAATACCGACCCTAACAACGAACTATCCAAAAACCTGTTCCGAATGATGCTGGATCAGATGCAACAGGTGTTGTGCATCAAGAACACGCTCTCTGAGCCTACCAACGACACCTCAATGCTAAAGTTCTTTGAGGCTTCTGCCATCTGGTTGACGGAAGTAGCAATGCTACCGCGAGAGAGCTTTGAGCAGGGTCTGGATAAGAAGGATTTTTCTCCGCAAGTGTTCCGTAACCTGGAGCTGCTTTCAGACACACCTCCATTTGTTGCTCCATACCTGCAGTCCATACCAGAGAGCATCATCGACAATATCGCAGCCTATTTGAATTTCTGCCGCCGCTTAAATGCTGATCAGTACATTCACATATACTTCTCATCACACGACGCCATATTTAAGATGATTCTGTTGTTTATGGGAAGCTCGAGCCTTGTGAAGAATCCCCACTTGAGAGCAAAGCTAGCCGAAGCCCTGGAGTTTCTGCTACCCACGCAGGTTATGGGAAGTAATCGGCAAAACTTTGTTACCCACGTCTTTGACAATCATCCAGACCGTTTAAAGGTGGTTCGGAGCTTACTCAATGTTTTTGTCAGCATCGAGATGACCGGCCAATCAGTGCAATTCGAACAGAAGTTTAACTATCGCCGCCCAATGTACGCCATCATGGAGTTCCTTTGGACAAAATCAGAGCATGTCCAGTGCTTCCGGGATTTGGCTATTGAAGCTGAGCAAAATATTGAGGCCATTGAGCCCCCAATCTTTCTGCGCTTCATCAATCTGCTCATCAACGATGCAATTTTTGTGTTGGACGAGTCACTTTCAAACTTGGAGCAAATTAAGCAACTGCAGCAAGCCCAGGACAGCGGAGAATGGAACAGCCTATCGCACAACGACCGCCAACAGCAGGTGACCAACCTTCATCATTTAGGAATGCTGGCACGATTCGACAACATCCTTGGAAGGGACACAATCAATACCCTAAAACTTCTAACGACGGAGATAAAGAGCATTTTCTGTCACAACAGCATGGTGGACCGCATCGCTGCCATGTTGAACTACTTTTTGCTGCATCTGGTGGGACCCAGAAAAGAGCGCTTTAATGTCAAGGATAAAAAGGAGTTTGAATTTGACCCGGCTCAAACTGTGCTGGAGATCTCTCATATTTACATCAACCTGAGCAAGGACGACAGCTTCTGCCTGGCCGTCTCCCAGGATGGACGATCGTACAGTGACCAGCTATTCAGTTACGCGGAAAATATTCTAATTCGAATCGGTGGCGGCCAGTTGATAGGAGACATGTCGGAGTTCGCCGCCAAGGTGAAGCGAATGGGCGCCCAGTACAAGGAGGAGCAGGAGCTGCTGGCCGACGCGCCTGAGGAGTATCTCGACCCAATCATTTCCACCCTTATGACGGATCCCGTTGTGCTACCCAGCTCAAAGGTTACCGTAGATCGCTCCACCATTGCCCGTCACCTTCTAAGTGACCAAACAGATCCGTTCAATCGCGAGCCCCTCACGATGGATAAGATCAAGTCCAACGAGGCCCTCAAACGGGAGATCGAGGAGTGGATCGAGGGCAAACGAAAGGCAGCCAGCTCAAAGAGTTGAGGACGCAGTGGAGTCTCGGCTGCTTCGGCTCAATTGTCCAACCAAAGAGGTGGCTCCATGGGGTAACGGACCAGGCTATAGTCAATATTATTGTCGCTAAGAATTCCAGCCATACATTGTTTCGTGTATGTTCGATAATTGTACAGTTAGTGGTGTTGCAATTAATCTTAATTGTTTTTTCATTCGGTCGAATAAAAGTTTCCAACATCTTAAGTGTTAGAATTTAAAATATTTAAATTCCTAGACTTTCCACCCAAAGGTACTCTTCAAAATATATGTGCATTTATTGTTAAATTGAAATTTTCATTTTTCCTTACAGCAATCACTAGGTTTCCTTTCGATTTTGCTTTTTGGACGCCTAGTCCGGCTGTCATCATCCTCCAGCTTCACTGTCTTAAGGAAGCGATGGAATTGGCGACGACCTCTTAGAAGCCACAAGCCCTCGTGGTAGGTCTTGGGCAGGACTTGTATAACTTTTTCATCACACACATAGGTGATGTGCAGGGCGTTGCAGTGAATCCTAGTGTGGGACTCGCCCTCAATGGCACTCACCATGACCATGGTCTGGATATAGTTCTCGTGGGTGAAGACCACATAAGCCGTTACGGTCATGAAACTGTGGACAGGAATGGGTCGCTCGAAGGTGACGTCTGATAGGAAGCAAACCCTGGCAGGTGTCCCACAGTGGAGGCTGGAGGCGATGAAACTAGTTTCCATGGCCCGGCGAATAGTGAAGCCACCAAAAATGGTGTTTGCGTTGTTTCGGTTCTCGGGAAAAGGATGAAGGGTGCAATTACAACGCGTTTCAGACATCCAGCAACAGTCCTTGGGTAAGACGGATTCATTCATGTCCCCCTGGGTGCACTTGGCGCGCTTAAAAACGTCATACATGATTTCCTCCTCCTTTTTAGTTGGTGGAATCTTTGATTCCGGCTTAGCAAGTTTCTTCTTACGTATTTTGTGACGCTTCACGGCCTCCTTGTAGACACTCTCTTCCTGATCATTTCCTGGTATCAGCTTGTTAATTGGAGCACGAGCGGTGTTGACGGCGTTTCGGGCCACCATAACAAAAATGACTTTGGATAACAGCTCTCCACTTTGCCGCACATACATAGAGACCTCCATGGAGCTGTCACCTGTATACGACACATGACCAGAAAGATCCACATCCATACCTGTGTTAAATTTGTCAGCCAGAAACTGGGCCTGATCCACCAGAAGGGTCAGAAACGTATACGGCAGAGGAACACCCTCCGGCAAGTTGGGTAAAAAAATATGACGATGACAGATCCACACTTAAGGGGAGAAAAGATTTAAACAAAAACAATATGGAGATGAGCGCAGCCTTTACTAGCGAAGATGTCCAATTCTTCCATTACTCTGCCCACTCTCACCAATCCCTGTGCTTGGACAAAGCGATCGCGGACTTGAGGGTCGGATCCTAAGGGAAGAATAACCGATGTAAAAGAATTCTTCATGGAGCGTTCAGGCAAATCCTCCGGGCGAGGGTGAAATTTCAGCAAATTTTCCCTACTCCTTGGAATTGTATGGTAACCCGTCTCGACTCCTAGCTGATCCCGTATTATCTGCTTCACTTTTTTCGACTTGAGATTAGTGGGGTCGGAACAAAGACACGTTTTGAAAAGTTACCTTCCTCGAGGGTGCCCGAACTGTGGTCATATTTGAGGTCCAAGTGGGAGCTCCAGCGCAGGGCTCCCAGCTGCGGGTAAAATTTCCGGAGAGCAATCGCTCTCCTGGCGTTCATTTCGAAAATTTTCCAGATTGTTTCGAAAGAATATCATATTTTTTCGAAATTAAAAAAAGTGTCAAAAATATATTTTACATTGTCTCTTTTTTTCAATTTCAAAGCCTAAATAACAAATTTATTTATTTGTGTTATTCTTAGTCGCAATTAATTTAACGCATCTCTTTCTCTAAGATCTATTAAGAAACTCACTGACTATAGAAGCAAACTCCTGCGGTCGCTCAAAGTGAACCAGATGTCCACAATCCACCCAATGAATCTCGGCGTTGGGAAATTGTTGGACAATCTGTGGCCAGTGATGTTCCTTCATGTAAGGAGATCTTGATCCGCAAATGAAACAAGTGGGTCCCGTGTACGGTGGCAATGCCTCTAGATGTGACGAATACTCGTCGCTGCGGGTTAGAAAATTACTAAGAACTCGGGCGTTGCAGGCCCAGGAGAAGGCGCCGGTTTCCTTATTTTTACGCAGGTTCAACAGGACAAAGTCGACAGTCACGCTATCTCTATCAAGGGCCTCCATTAGGCTCTCCCTAGCCAATTTCCGACCCTCCGACATGGACAAGTTGGTCGGAATACTCATGTTAATCATTGCATCAAAGATAATTTTCATTTCCACGGTGGAACGCGGCAGAGCAATGGGCGAAATATCCACCACAATCAGTCGCTCCACCATTGCAGGATACTCGCGAGCAAAGTACATCATAGATCGTCCGCCCATGCTGTGCCCCATACAAGCAGCCATATGATGATTCCGCTGCTCCAGAAAGTGTCGCACATCTGCGCTCATAGCCGACGAAGTGTGGACTTCGGATTGTGGACTCTCCCCGTGATTGCGACAATCTATGGTATATATCTTCCTGGGAATCATCTTCTCCAGGGTACGGCTAATCCCACGCCAGTTCTGCTTGGAACCAAAGAGCCCATGTTGCGTCACCAGTGGAGGCTTGGTGTTGTTATCTCCTCCTGGGTACACATCGAAGCTCAGCTCTACTGGTGCGGAGGAATAGAATCGCTGGGCCAAGAAACTATAGGCAGGACGCAGATTCCTTTCAAGCCTCGTCGCAATGAGGTATAAGTTTCTGTGTTGCGGCATTTGGAGACCAGTGTGTACTAATAACGCGACATATTTAAAGCTAAAATATAGTACGATTTCGTTTGTACCAAAAAAGAGTAAAATTTTGAAACTTTCTTTCTGAAATTTATCGTTATCGGAGGATAAAAAGTTCCAACAAAATAACGGTATCCCTAATTTAAAGTTGGTCAATTATTTTAGAAATAATGTTACCGTAAAGACTTTAATTTCTATAAAAATTTAAAAAATGTATGCAAAAAGTATTCTTAATATAATTTTGTTTATTCGTGAATTTGTATTTAAATAAAGCTACTTTTGTAATTAATAAACAAAACGTAGCTGTGGCATTATACCCCAATAAGGATATGGTCACACTACGTTGGCATACGGTTCAACTGACTTTTTTACGGAGTGAAGTGCAGAAAAATGACTTAAGCTTTTTCGAAAGCCACACATTTTACATAACGGTATTGCGAGTAATATCAGTTTAAAGAAGGAGGAGCGCGGCCAGTTGCGCCCCTAATATTACCCCACCCCTCCTGGCCCATGAAATCAATTAAGCGTAGAACGCCGTAACGCGAAAATCGATTTCGCTTTCGGCTGCGGGCGCAAGCAATAACAGAAGCAGCAGCTAGAATGTCCCCCAGCACAGTGGATGCGGAAACGATGATGACTGCGAACGGGCGGTGGAGAGAGGGGAAACACCAGCATTGCTCCTGGGACGGGCATTGGCAACGGACACTGCTCCTGACCGGAATTGCCCTGA
The DNA here is from genome assembly GCA_018150405.1 of Drosophila varians. NCBI lineage: Eukaryota > Metazoa > Arthropoda > Insecta > Diptera > Drosophilidae > Drosophila > Drosophila varians. Next base: position 7,455,426 of record JAECWK010000125.1, read on the forward strand.
GTGTCTTAACGACAGGCTGCAACGCCACGGACACGGACATCGCACTGGACGCCAAGGCCACGCTGAACCATCGCATTCAGAGCCTCGATCTACTCGTCTTTGTGTTCCTGCTGGCTCTCACTGTCCTCACCATATGGCTGTTCAAACACCATCGAGTGTCCTGGCTGCACGAGACTGGTCTGGCCGTAATTTACGGTATGATCAATTGATTCGAGAAAGGATAACATTTAAACATATATATTTTCGTTTTCATGGCCTCTCATATCATAGGTCTAAACTTTACGCCATATTAGAGATAGGGATAAGCTAAATTAGAAAGTCTGTCCATAGGAACATACCAACATAGATTACTGTAATTTTATTAGTCCTAAAGAAAGTAGTTAGTTAGTTTATGTTCATTTAGTTTTGAGTAACCCAAAGTCCTAGCAGCCTCTTAAATCCGAGGTACATTCTTTGTTGGTATTGACCTTATCAAAATTGAATTATTTTATGGCTGCGTCGTATCTTTGGTTGTTTAGCAATCTAATTATAACTTATATTTTAATTGAAAATCCTCATTAAGCACAGTAACTGTGACTCATCTAAAAACCCAAGCTGCTACTCATCAGCTTTATCGGTTACCCCAGCACCTGCAACGCCGTAGCCGCCCTCATTGCCACCTCTTTGTTGTCACATATTCGAAATTACACTTTTGTGCACGCCATTGACATTGGGGGAATTGGGGAGGCATTAAACGACACCCACGATAGGCAAAAACTAAGGCAAACAAAAATGCCTAGGGTTATATATGTATATTGTAGATAGAAAAAAAACCGGCACGCAACAGAACTAAAACTCTTTTTAGAAAAAAATATATTAGACACGTGCCATTGACGTGCTTACCCATGCATTATCATCGAGGCTTTCCATTTTTATGTCTCTTCTTGATCAAGCCAGTACTTCTCTAGGCCCACATTTTCGTTTTTTTGTTGGATATTCAAATAGACATAGTACAGTGCATTCGTAAAATTGAACGACCCGACAAGATTTCTTTTGACTAATTGAAGCTAATGAAACAATTCAATAAAACTGGTTAGGCGGGAACCCGGGCAATGTAAATAAAAATGATTATTAAGTATGCCGCCACAAAATGAAAGCTTTTTGTTATGCGCGACGCGATTTGATAATCCCTTTAAGTGGCCTTTACAGACGGGTTTTTTTGTTTTTAAATACGGAATATAAAACTCAGATTCCGAACGAAAACAATGTGATATGAGAAACCCCTAAAGCACTTGTTTCCGAACTGATAAGGCGCGAATAACCCAGCTGCTTATTAAAACCATTTTATTACTCATTCCCATACTTGTGATAGGTCAGGCTTTGATTGAATATGAACCCTTTCTCAAGCACATTAACTAATTAACAGATTATTTACATATTTAATTACAGGTCTGATTGTGGGAGCCATAATACGCTATGCTGGCACCTCCACCACCCTTGTTCATATGCAGGTGGAGCCTCAGGGCAGTCCGGTCTACAGTGATAAGCTGCCACCGGATACTCTCTGGTTTAAGGTTAGTTACTAAGGGACCAATGTCAGGGTCAATATAAATTCATATCTGTCTTATTTTAGTACCCAGTTAATCAGACTAATAGCACCAAGCTTCCCGAGGGCATTAAAACCTACGCATACGTGTTCCGCGGCCAGGTCTACAATGAGGATGAGAATGAAATTGATCTAAAGGCCACATTCGATCCGGAGGTATTCTTCAATATCATACTACCCCCGATTATCTTCTATGCCGGTTACAGCCTCAAGAAGGTAAGGCTTTTCTGCATAATACGTGTGTTTATTATATTTTTATGTTTTATTTACACAGAAATATTTCTTTCGAAATCTGGGTGCCATTCTTACCTTTGCCATTGTGGGAACCACTCTGTCAGCCTTCCTTATCGGCGGTTTCATGTACGGCTGTGTAAAACTGATGCCCAAGTACTTAAGTAGCAGTTTCACGTTCTTGGATACCCTCTACTTTGGAGCCCTGATTTCGCCCACTGACCCGCTCACCATTTTGGCCATATTTAGCGACCTGCGGGTAGATGTGAACCTTTACGCTTTGGTTTTGGGCGAATCTGTCTTGAATGATGCCGTGGCAATTGTTCTTAGCGGGTAAGTTTGTTTCAAAATAATAGAATCTTTTAGTAACTCTTTTTATCTTTCTTTAGAGCTATTCAAAACTATGGAGAACACTATTCCAACACCGGAGAGTTTGAAACGACGGCGTTTTTGCGTTCTTTGAGCGATTTCTTTTCCATCTTCCTACTCTCGTTGATGATTGGTGCTGCAATGGGCTGCCTGACAGCATTGATATCCTTTTTAAACATTTTTAATTTAAAATATTCTTTAGATTTACAGCTTAGTATATGGTTTTCTTAACTTCCTCCGCACATGACCAAGTTTACGCGGGTACGCGATTTCCCACTTCTGGAGTCAGCTCTGTTCGTCCTTATGAGCTACAGCACCTTTTTGCTGGCCGAGGCGACGGAGCTGACGGGAGTGGTGGCGGTACTCTTCTGTGGCATCTGTCAGGCCCATTACACCTACAACAATCTCTCAGAGGACTCGCGACAACGAACAAAACAAATATTTGAGTTACTCAACTTCCTTGCAGAGAACTTTATATTTTCCTACATTGGAGTGTCTATGTTTACCTTCCCGAAACATCATTTTGATGCAGGATTTATTATAACTGCCTTTGTGAGTTTCTTAAATATTTCTGTTTGTTTTAAGTATTACTATGCTACTTTAATTTTTAGATATGCGCAGCAATAGGACGAGCAGTCAACGTGTATCCCCTATCCTGGCTGCTTAATATTAAGCGAAAACCGAAAATCTCAACAAACTTTCAGCATATGCTCTTCTTTGCTGGTAAATTAAACGCCCATGTTAAACAATTTCTGTTTATTTAATGTCTTTATTAATATTTAAGGTTTGCGTGGCGCCATGTCATTTGCCTTGGCCATTCGGAACACAGTCTCCGATGCTCGACAGACCATGTTGACGGCCACGTCCTTGATTGTCATCTTTACGGTTATTATACAGGGCGGGGCCGCCAATTTTCTGCTCAATTGGTTGAAAATACCGTGAGTTCATGCCTTTTATTCAATTTGGTTTTAATCTGGATATCTGAAATTTCAATTGCAGTGTTGGCGTTGACGATGAGACTGAACAATTAAATAATTATCAAGTGCATAGTGTGAGTAGATGAAAACAAAAGAATTATTTAAAAAAATGTGTAGGTAGATTTTTCAATATCGTAAAGTGTAAGTGTAGTTTTTAGACGCAGAAATTGTTCAAGATTCAACTTATTCCAATACTATTTTGAGCATCTGAATTGTAAAAATATATCGAAATTTCTAACTGTCACCTTTAAAATATTTAAATTTAATTTAACATTTTTGTTGTTTATACACTTCTGCGCAATTCACATCAAAACATCACTAAAAAAGGTTTACAATTCAATGGACAATTCACATCCGCAGACGGTAGGTTTGGGAATGATCATAAAATGCATTTCTATAGATATTTTATTAAGTTACTTTTGCATTTTCCATTATTATTACTTTTCTTTTATCCCTTATAAGCTTCATTTTTTTAAACCTTTAACGAGAGTAGAGCTAATTCCATTTTATTGAATTGTGTGTTAGTCTGATGGCTACTTGCAGGATGTGGAGAGTGGTGCCGGAGGACGGGGCAAGATGCGTATGTCAGGAGGCACGGAGTCCAACTTGGATACGCCGATTGATGGTCCCAATGGAAGCTTGGGTGGTGCTAGTGGCGGACGTCGTCGCAATAGCCACGAAAAGGCGATTCTGGCTAGGATCTGGGGAAACTTTGACACTAAGTGAGTAGATGGGGAGACAGTCGAGACAAGAACGTTGCTCATAGGGGTATTTATTATCCGCCAGGTACATGAAGCCCCTGCTGACGCATTCGAGACCTACACTCTTAGAGACTCTACCCGTTTGCTGCAACCCTATCGCCAGACTGCTCACAACAACACAGCAACTAACACAGGCAAGTTGAGTGATATGTTGATGCTTTCAGGCTTAAGTATAAAAATCGTAAAACAGGATGGCAGCGAGTTCAGGCGCGTTGACTCGGACTCTGATATATGCATAGACAATGACACTGGTAATGGACTTAGCCAGGACGCCGGAGGCGGTCCAGGAGCCGGCACAGGCGTGGGGCGGCGCAACTCACTTAGTCGCGTAAGTATCCGATACACCGGCGATACTCACCATCTACTTGCTAGCTACCGAAATGTTGAATAACCGAAAGATTGAAGCACCCCACCCTCCACCAAAGACTAATCTAGGCATTGCAAGCCGGCCATAAACACTCAAGAACAATGCCAAAACCAACCAAATAATACCCTAGATACTTTGGCAAAGTAGACACATTATTACTAAATCTCGTTTTTAAATGAGATTTTTTTCCCATTTAATTTGAAATCATTTAATTATTTATTTTGGGGTGTGTGACATGGAGTCGTTGACTTGGTACCTCTATGTATATTAAATATTGTTAATTATTGGTATAAGTTTGTGCGACAGCAAGCGGTTCTAGTCTAAAATTGTAACACCTACAAATGTACTATTAATTTTGACTGTTAACTACTTTTTAATGCATTGCATGCTTACCAAATATATTTATATAATCAAATCGTAACAACTGTGACAGCGATGACATTAATTTACTTATTTACTCATTTCTGCGGCATCTTTCTTTCTTTCTGTCTTTCCTTCAAACAATTAATCATCTAACAAACTCATGTGGACTTCTTTATCAATTTAACTTTGGTTGCTCTAACAAAAACAACAATCTGCTCCCGAAACGAAACTGCATTTACCTCAAACAAAAACAAAAACAAAAAAATATATATCTTTGAATTGAACACTACCTATATAACTCATTGGTATGCCTAACGCAATAGTCAATCCAATTAAATGCTGCCAATCACATTGCAAATGATCTCAGCCTGGTTACTAATAATTTCATGTAAAAAGATTTCTCCGGATTAACGGGCAGTCGAAGCAAAACAATCTTTATATTTATTGATTCTTGAGTATTTGTAATACAAACGTATCTTTGTTTTTGTCTACTTTTCCTTGGTAAACCAAATATTGTATGTACTAAATATGGTGGCACAGACGGAGACCCAAACATGATAATCCTTGTCCAGAGAGCCTGTCTGTCAGTCTAAGAAATGATTAACCCGATTAAGCAAAGGCTTCTTATAGCGCACTGCTGTTAAGAATGTTCGTTTCGATCGTACAATTTTAATTTCTGTATTTATTTCTGTAATCTAATTTCTTAGATTCTAACACGCGACTAACCATGTAAGTACAAATTATTTAAATGCTGATTATTTCTTAGTTCTCGTATTCAAATCTATCATTCCTATGATTTCCGCCTATTTTTTGAATACCAAGCCAATTATTGTTTGTAAAAAGTAATTAATTTTTATATTTTAGGTTGACGTCGAGCATCTAAATGTTTAAGCTTAAGTTTCTTTTGTTGTTATTTATTTTAATTGGTCTCATTCGAAATATGGAAATAATATGAAAAAATGTACAAATTAGATTATTATCTTATGTTTCTTATTGTTTGAACAATGTGATTTGGAACTGTAGTTATAACGATAAATAAAATCGCGTTCATTGATTAAAAAATTGAGTTAGGTCTTTGCTGAAACTGGCTACCAAACATCGAGCTCACACCATATGAACCTATATACCTTATCACACAAATTAATCATAAGTCAATTTTTTAATATTGTTTAAACTGTTTATCTATTTATATGTGTAAATTAGTGTCGCCATAGAAATAAATATGAACATTAAAATATAAATATTTACATAAGTACTTACAGACATTTTTTTCTCTTTTTTATTTGCGTTAAAAATTATGCAAACCTAATTATGTTCGCTGAAAAATAAACTTTGAATTCAGATGGAGATTCTGGAGCACGTTCAAAGTCCTGTGTCGACGCGAATCAGACTTTTAGGATTTTATGGAAAAAAGTTATAAAATGGGAGGAAAAAATATTCAACCATAATTTTTGAAGTATTTTACTAAAAGTTTATTTCTAATTCATCAAAAATAGTTAGTGTAAATATATACTATGGAGGCTAAAATTGATCAACTACATTTAATTCAAAAACTATATTTATTCTCCATTATTGTTTTTATTTATATCTATGCAAATAATAACTATATACTATACTTAAACCAAAGCAAAGCTCTCTGAAAATATAAATTGTTGTGCTGTTAAATATTAAGCCTTAAAAAATAAAGTATTAATTGAAATTCTGTTTGAATTGGGCCGGGCTTTTTTCTAACTTATCGGAGCAGTACCAGCCCCAGCCTATTAAAGATTATCGATAGCAGCAGTTACCCTCTTAGCCCGCGTGAAAAACTGCAATTGAGTTGGAGATTCGTCTTGAATTAGAATAATTTAAAGCTGATTAGCATGGAGGCGGTTAAGCGCAGCTTTATACGGGCCTGCAAGAACCACAGCTATCTGTCCTACCATCTAATCGACGAAATCCTGTCACCGCTATGCGCGAGCCACAAAGTCAGCAAGCCTTCGAGCGACGAGGCAATCAAAGCATTTGTTGCCGAAATAAACGACTCCATTAACAATCTTGGCCAGTCTCTAGATTTTATTAAATATAATGCCACGGGTGAGGAGTATCTGGTGTACTCCAAGACGGATGCGACGCCGGATAGCATCGCAAACACGGGACTATCTGCTGAGGAGTGCCAGTATTTCTCCAAGTTGCTGGACAGGATTGCATCCAATGAGGACTGCCGCATACCCTGGAACTCAGCCTACAATGAACAATTCTTGCACAGCTCCGCCAAGCCAATAAGGAAGAGTCGTATGCAGCAACTTCTGCAAAAGTGGTGCCATATGGGATACTTTCTGGAGATTGACGAGAGCATCTACCTGGGACCGCGCAGCCTTGTCGAGCTTAGCTTCTACCTGAGCTCCAATCACTCCGACTATATAAAGAATTGTACTCTCTGCAGGGGTCTGGTGATGTGGGACATTAGGTGTACGTCTTGTCAGATCCAATTCCATCGAGAATGTATCCAAAAGTACCTGCGAAAGCGGGACATTTGTCCATCTTGCAGCAACTTGTGGACAACGCCCCTGAGACGCTCCACCGTCTCATCCTAGCCAGGTCATGTATGTTGGAAAAGGCTATAACGATAAGACTGTTATGCCGTGGAACCTTTACATTTATAATAAACTTTAAAAAACTTATTTACCATATGTTTTTGCCAAATTGGAAATGGAACCTCTGTTTATGTTTTTTTTTCTTTACCCGATGATCCCTGTAAATCCAAATAACTGTAATGATTCTCTCCAGGTGAGTGTTACATTAAAATGGCGAAACTATTGCAGAAAGAATTAAATGCTCGACGAGATGAGTGTTTGTAATAGCCCAGAGAAACGATTTAAAATGGACAAGAAGTCCCTGACGCCTTTCACCAAGGTGCGTCGCAAAAACTGGAAACAAGAGATGACCTACAAGGTATTGTTGCACTTTAGTTGTTGAAGGTAACTTTACTTTTTAATAACTTTGGTTTTATCAGAGTGATAGTTGCAAAATCGCGGATCACTGCTACTACGGAGAAAGGTTTATACCCAAACGATTTGACCGGGAAAATATGGATTTAAATCTTAAGTACATTGGAGAACAAAAGGAGCGAGATATTCTTGAAACGGTCAGGATTACTATTCACATTTGCAAGTTTTCTAATATCCTATAATTTTTGGATAGGGCGTCACGGCGACTGCCAGTTACTGGCGGCAGAGCAGCTTTGTCTCCACCATGAATCACATTTTTGATATTCAGGAACGCCGCCTTCTGCAGTTCAACAGTTTGCCGGGCGCCAGCATAAAGGGCGGTGACAGTTGCACCATAGACTCTGACTGGCCCTGTGAGCCACGGACCCGTCCCTATAGTATCCAGAACGCCACGCACGAGATGCCTGGGATCTGCTATCCAATTGATAACAATATGATGGACTGGTCGGTTACCGATCAGGTAGCCATTTCCTCGAGCCAGGACATAATGTTGTGGCGCAACCTGGACGAGAAGACGATGATTTTTAAGATTGAGTCCCCGACATCACTCAAGTACTCTCCAGATGGCAAGCAACTGGCCATCGGTTGCATGGACGGTAGCTATCCAAGTAAGCGTTGCGATAAGTTATTCTTCGGCTTCCACTCTTAGGTTCTTCTGTTTCCAACAGTACTGGACTTCTGGGAAATACTGTCCGACATGGAGTTCTTGGCCACTTTTCGCAGATACTTTACCAAGGCAATAGGACACATCAGTTGTATCGAATGGTCCCACAACGGCGATGAGATATTTTGTGGAACCAACTGCGGAGTGATAATTGTGCTGACTTACCCGAAGCTAAAGTCCACGAAGATCCGGGAGCATCGTCATCCTATTACTAAGATTAAGTTGGACCCTATCGGAAAGTACTTTGCTTCAAGCGATTCGAATGGAACCATTTACATATTCGATGCCACCTCAAAGAAACGATTGCTGAGGCTCGGCTGCCGAGCTGCGGTTTTTGATTGGCATCCTTGGACCGGCGAGGATTTAGTAATTGGTAAGAGCTTCATAGTATTCCTTAGTATCTTTTAAAATAATCACGTTTCAGCCGAGCGTCGCCCTGCCTCGATTTTCATCTTTAACATGAAAAGCAGAAAGTTTGTAGCTTCTTACAGACGAAAGGATGAGGGGATTTTTATTAAGGCTGTAACTTTTAGCAAGATCACAGGAGAGTTGCTGGTCAACATCATTCGCAAGGGTAAGAATGGAAATCAGCGCGGTTCAATTTTGTTTTCTAATAGCTTTTGGTATCTCAAGATAATAACATGGATCTGATATGCGAAATTCTGGTCCTTGCTTCACTGAATCGAGTGGTTGACTTGTTGTCCCATCAAAGCCGCGGGACGTTGTTTTTGATGTGGAGTCCAGATGGAACCAATATTGCCACAGGTGGCCTCGATGAAACCTTTTCCCTTTGGAGTTTTATTCCCACGCACAAAAAATACGCCATTCTGAGGAAACTTCAGAAGTCAAAGGAAAATTGTAGCTCTTTGTGCCTTTTTAAAGGAATGCGGTGACCTGTGTGGATTAATTTTTGTTCTTTAATGTCTCTGTAATCATTAGAATATTGTTTCATACACGTTTTAATATTTCAACCAATTGTGCTATTCAATTTATTTAATCAATTCATATTGCTTTCATAAAAATTTCATTGGATATTAACCTAAGCGTTTTACAGTATGATGAAAATAAGAAAATGTGCCAAGTTCTCGAAATGAATGCTTACGCAAAATTGAACTTATGAAAGTAAAATTCCATTGTTCCATGGTTACTGCTTTGAAATTTGGTTGCTAAACACTACGCTAGGCTATTTATGTAAAAAAGATTTTCGTAAAATCACGTGAATTCTATGTTAATTCGCTCTGGTTGGAGCTTGATTTTGCGGCGGCGACTTGCTGCTGTGACTCCTGTTGGAACAAGTATTCCGCACAGGCCTCGGCTCGCAGGCGGCGTTTCTGATCTTGATGGGGCTGGATAACAAAACGATTTGCGGTGTAGAGTAGGGCAGTGGTTCCGATGCCAATAGCCATCAGACCGACAGTCGTCGAGGCAAAATTCCTGAATCCTTTAATGATACTCATCTGGGGAAAAGAATAAAATATACAGAAATCAGTTAGTAAGAAGTTCGAGGAGGTCGTCGAATGGTATCCCACTTTGTAGGGGTTGGGTCTTCTGCACCGGCTGATTCCCCTTCTGACTTCTGATCGTTTTTGTACTTCAATATCAGTGGCTGCCAAATGTAGACTCCTCCTAGGACCCCGAGAGCCGTTACCACCATCAACTGCGGAATTGTGACCCCTCGCGGACGACGTATTTGCATGGCACGGAAGTTGTTTGAAATAAACTATTTACTTTTTAAACATTAAATGCCAAATTTTCTCAGCCGGCGACTGTTACATCAACGCATGGATGGAAATGGAGATTTGGGGGAAAACAGCTGATACGAAAACGTTTTATTGTCAACACTATCTTGGCAATGTTGCCAGACCTGCCCCTTAGCCGAGGGGTTTGTTTTAATTCAAATTTTAAAACATTGCTCAAAACTAATCGTTACGATGTCAATGTGCTGGACCATTGGCAGAGATCGTAAAGGAAACTATGACGTCAAAACCATATGCAAATTTCCAGACTCGTGTTCTTGAGCAAAAAACCCAAAGTAACGGATATGGGGAAAAAAAAATAAAGGAGTACATAGGGGAAAAATATTTAAAACTAAACATTAACATATTTTTAAAACTTTTTGAATTAGTTATTGACATATTTAAATTAAAGCTAAAACTTTTTCTAAATGTTTCAAAGATTTTCAAAGATAAAGATGATTATCAAAAAATAAGATACTTGGATTTCCCCCAAAACAAATACATATATACAATTTTAACAAAACTAGAATTATAATAGCAATTACTGAATAATCCTTAAGCCATTTAATACATTATATCATTTAGTAATATATAATAAATTAAAGAAGTTATAAAGAGCACATTATGTTTATCCTAGCATATATTTTAAAACATTAATAAGGTATGTTATTATTATTTTGTTCAGTGATTGATTTTGGGTTTGCTTTAAGCCTAGCTCTGATTAAAGGAAACCCGTTGTTTTAATTCTATTTTCCTCTATAAAGATTTCTTTCAGGGATATCTTCACGTTAGTCTGAAAGTGTATGTATGTACATAAGTAGCCCCCAAATGGGAGTCCCATCAAGAGCACGTCAAAGCCAACTGCGACTGAGACAGAACAGAAGCTGAGGCGGCGGCCGAGGCAGCTTTGGGGACTGAAGCTGGTTTTTAAAATGACCAGCCTGCTTAGCTCTTGAGTCACTCTCAGTTGGAACGGCGCGTCAAACGGTTATCGCTTGTTGGCGCTCTCCTGCGCCCTGCTCCCCTTCCGATCTGACCACCGCTCATCTTGCTCCATAGAATCTATTTAACAGTTGTTTTGCTGCCTCCTAGAGCCGCCAACGACGACGACGACGCATAAGAAGAAGCAACCAAACGAGAAGCAAACGCCAGAAGATCAAAGCAAGTAACAATGGCAATGATAAGTAGAAATTTGGCTGGGCTGCTGCTGGCGATCATATTCTTGGCAGCCTTCGAGGCTAACTCCATACCTACGACACTGATAACGCCGCAGGGTGTGTTCGAGACCCGGACGGACAAGGTGCCGAGCATGAGCGGAACGGGAACCGCATTACAAGGCGGATCCTACGACGACATCGATACCTTCGTCCCATTCCGCAGTGACTCGCACGACCCCTTCTCGTGGCATCTACTTAAGACCGTGCTCCAAGATGGGTCAACGGTTGGAAAGAATGTCATCATTTCCCCGTTCTCCGTGAAGTTGGTCCTGGCCCTGCTGGCTGAGGCCGCCGGAGCCGGCACCCAGACCCAACGAGAACTGGCCAATACGCAGACCGATATCCGGTCGCAGAACAACGTGCGCGAGTTCTACCGCAAAACCCTTAACTCGTTCAAAAAGGAAAACCAAGTCCACGACACGCTCAGCGTGCGCACCAAGCTCTTCACGGACAGCTTCATCGAGACGCAGCAAAAATTCACCGCCACGCTAAAGCACTTCTACGATAGCGAGGTGGAAGCTCTGGACTTCACCAATGCGGATGCGGCGGCCTCTACCATCAACACCTGGGCCAGAAACATAACGGAGGGCCGGCTCCAGCAGATCGTCACCCCAGATAGCGTGCAAAACAGCGTGATGCTGCTCACCAATCTCATCTACTTCAACGGCCTGTGGCGCAGGCAGTTTGCTACCACCTTCCAGGGTCCTTTTTTCCGAACCAAAGATTCGCAGACGAGGGCGGAGTACATGGAACAGACCGACTTCTTCTACTACACAAACTCTGAGAAGCTAAGGGCCCAAATCCTGCGTCTGCCCTACAAGGGAAAGAACTCCATGTTCGTGCTGCTTCCGTACTCCATTGACGGGATTCACGAACTGGCCCAGACCCTGGAAAACGACGAGCTAAAAGGAGCACAGTGGGCCATGGAGGAGGTAAAGGTGAAGGTGACGCTGCCCAAATTTCACTTTGAATACCAGCAAAATCTGAAGGAGACCCTGCGCACCCTGGGTGTGAGTGAAATTTTCGAAAACACCGCATCCTTGCCGGGCCTAACGCGCGGCGCTGACGTCGCCGGGAATGTCAAGGTAACTGACATCCTGCAGAAGGCCGGCATCATCGTGAACGAGAAGGGAACCGAGGCCTACGCCGCCACCGTCGTCGAAATCGAAAACAAGTTTGGAGGCAGCACCATCATTGAAGAGTTTAACGTAAACCGCCCGTTCGTATTCTTTATAGAAGAAGAGTCCACGGGCAATATAATGTTTGCCGGTAAGGTCCATAATCCCGCCAGTCAGTTAGGCCACTCAGGTGGACTTATAATTAATATGCAATAAAAATTGTAGACAAAAAGATCGAACGAACTTGACTTCTACGCGAATATGGGATTGGGCCTGGCTTTAAAATATAAATGTGTTTGTAAAATTTCATTAGAGACTTGTGTCCGTCAGGCATTTCTGTATAAAAAATAGTGCTGGAATTCATTCAAGAAGTTCCTTTTATAAAACATAATCTAACTTAAATTATTCGTTGTTTTATTCATTGATTGCCGCTGCTCTTGACCCGAATTTTGAAATAATCGTGCGTATGCGATCGGATCCCATCGTACTCCACTCTATTGGCTGATAAACTTGGGGGCTCCGGTACTGTATAGCTGATTTATTGTATACATATGGGTTTGCCTCTTCTCCGGCAATCATTCGAGAGATGCAAATACCTTTTGACTCTGGGAATGTCCCACGTACATAACATTAGCAATATCCAATGGGGTGGAGACTGATTGGCAAACGCTTAGCGCACACTTTCAGCGACAAATACGATCTATGAGTCAGGGGAGTGAGAAGTTCTACGTTATGAAAGTCTAAAATTTTTTTAACATACTGAAGCTTGGGTTTTCACAAGGCAGTTTCATCATTACTTCCAAAAATTTTTTGTTTTTGCCCTTAAAACTTTACTTAATCATCCGCATCCTTAAAAATGTGTTTATACGGTACTCAAAAATAATATCTTAAAGCTTCCACATGTGCTTGTATGCAATTGTGACGTGCAAACACGGTGTGCAATGTTTGTAGTAATCGAAAACCAGTTTACAAATACGTGAAAGTGCTCATAAAGTGCATATTTGCTCTGCTTTCGAGAATCACGAAAATTTCCGGACTCAACCCGGAGATAAAAACACGTATCAAGTAAAGGGAATGTAGCGTTTAAGTCAACCGACCCTAAAGGTAAAGCTACTTGAGTCATATGTGACGTTGTAAATGGCTTACTTTGCTAATTTTCCAATAAGCATAATATTCAAATAGAAAAGCATTTCGTTACTTACCCCTGCCATTGGGCATCATTGCAATTGTTGATTGTTGATTGTTGTTATCCTGTCGGCGAATGTTGGCATGTTGGGGCGGCTGCACCTGCGGCTGATAATTCGGCTTGAACTGCGCTGGAAAATGCGGTTGGCTGGAATCGGCTAGATTTTCCACAAAACGCAAATTTCCATCACCGGCAACGCGTCGATGGTTTGTTTGGAGATTAGCATGATGACCCAAAGCCTGGTTGTTGTTAGCGCCAGAGATTAGAGCCTGCAAGAGCGCATTCGATGTGGCATCCTGTCGAGTTTGACGCTGCTGTTTATGTGGCTGTTGTGGCAACTGCTGAGGATGCTTGGCCCCGGCGTTAATCAGTTTAGAGGTCTGTTCCTCAAGCTTGCGCTTCATCACAGCATTTCGCATGATAACATTCGCGTGAGCCTGCAGATCCTCCTGCGACAATTGCTGCGGTGGCATCGATTGCACTTGCTGCTGTTGCTGCTGCTGCCTTGTAGCCAGGGTTTGCTGCACTACGGCCAGATTGTGGAGATTCTGTAGCTGACTGGCAATCACCGTACTCGAGAGCATATCCAACTGTTGCTGATGCTGTTGCTGCTGCTGCTGGGTGTTGGTAAACTGCAGAACCGCTGTAATGGCCTCACGGTCCATGTTGGAGAGGCGAGGATTGGCCAACTGCACCAGTAAGCCGTGCTTGGATATTTCTCCTAAAATACAGGGGACTTAGGAATATAAAACCTATACAAATGCGGATCTTACTTACCTTTGGTCAGACGCAATAAAAGCATTTGCGTATCGGGCCTTCCTAGGATGGCCTTTAACTGCAAGCCTGCCAAAAAGGCGGTCTGTTGTTGCTGCTGCTGGATAAGTATATGTTGCTTCTGCTGCTGCTGTTGATATTGTTGCTGTTGGATAATAAAGTTAGAAATGGCATCGTTTCCAACAGCCGGCGGTTGGGGTTGAGTCTGTGGCTTGGCCGCACTGAGGGATCCAATCAGTTTTTGGAAATTATCCGACTGCTTCAGACCTGATTCCCCAGCAGAGGTCAGGGAGTTGCGCCGCCACTTGGCCTCCAGTTGGTCCACGGACGGTATCTGACTCATGTTCCCCAGCGACTTTGGCTGCTCGTTATTGTTGGTATGTCCCTGGGTCATGGCCTGCTTAAAGAATTCATTTAGCGACGACGACGAAGTGTTTCTCTCACGAGCAAAGAATGACATGAATTTGGAGTTATTCGAATTATTGTGTTGCTGATTGGCATTGGAGTGATTGCCATTCTCATAGGTATTTGGATTTTGATTGAATTTATCAGCCTGAAATGAGCGGAAATTGCCTGACCGTTTGTCCTCTTTCTTCGGCTCGCTGGCCAGGACCTTCATGTTCATATTCTCTACATTCTGGTTGTTATTGGTATCGTGCTTGGGAAAGAATTTGTTTCCATTTAAAGACTCCGAGTGCGTCCACTTGTACTTGTTTGTTTCCATCTTTAATAAAGGAAATGAAAATAGCAAAGATTGAATATATTGAATTTGTTATACCAACCTTGTGCTTTTGGCCTTCCCTTTCTACCTTTCCTTTTGTTTGGGCTTTGTGACTCTCTTTGAGCATCTTCTCCTCTTCCTCGTCGAACCCGCACAACTCGATAGTGTCTAGCCGGGAGGTGGGACCACAGCTGAACCATTCAGGCTCCTCGCTTTGATTCCGATAGCGACGATGATGCTTCTCCTCGTTGTCCCGGGACTTGGGTTTCGAGACGACCAGAAAACCGGACATAACACGCTTTACATAGTTCTCGTTGGCTCGACTGAGATCTTCACTGGACTCGTTGGAACATAGGGTATCATTCTCGGAGCGGTTGTTCGACATGCCCATAACTGGGGTGTTTGGCCGGCAGTTGGAGTGACCATTATGGTTAACCCTGTTGCTACTTATGTCACCATTATCGAAAAATTGAAGGACTGTCATGTTATTACTCTGGTGCTTGGAATTATGCTCCTCATGATGAGCCTTTCCGTTATGGTGTGTTGGCATGGAACTATAATCGTTGTAGCCCCATTTGGAGTGGTTAAAGCGACCGCTTCCGATGCGTCTTTGGTTGACAATTGCGGGATCCTGTTTGGAAAAAGAATTAAAACAACATTAAAGCAAGATATAAAGACTTATCAGGAGCCATGAGTTTAGTTTTTTTTTGTTATAATTTCAATTATGATAATTAATGCAAGTGATAGATATATATGCAGCTACTTGAAGTACATTTCAAATTTTTAAAATATCCGGGAGACCTCGATAGGCTCTTTATCGTACTTCGTTCATCGCTAAACACCTGCCCAAAAACTCGGCCCACTCACCCACTCTATAAACAGCTGACTTTGAGAGATAAATAAAAATATTCCATTAAAATAGTGTACTAAAACAAAGTATATTGAAATAGAGAAGAGTGCGAAGAGCGGGCAGAGAGTGACATCAAAATGGGGGAGGGAAATGTGGAAAAGTACGCTGGGCAGAGCAAGAAACAGAAATTGGAACAGCCAACGCAAAAGCAGGCATAATCGCAAAGCTGCCAGTTGACATTCGGCTTACTCGTGGGCTGCCTCGAAAACGGAGCAGCGCCAATATTTGTAAAAAGTAGACAGAGTCCAATCGAAGCGATACGATCGCCAGACTTTCGACACGATGCAGTTTGTGGCCAGTGGTAAGTGGAGCGTATGGAAAAACACACCGAGTACACGTGATATCAATAAAATCTTGTCAAAACATTTAGTTATTCGCTTTATTAACTAATAAACCTTTTCAAACAGAACACCAACATCGCCGTTTGAATCCCTTGAACGGACAGTGGGTCCTAGTATGCCCGCACCGCACCCAACGTCCTTGGTCCGGTCAGCAGGAGAAACCGCAGAAGAACGAGCTTCCCGAATTCGATCCCAGTAACCCGCTTTGCCCCGGAGTAACACGCCCCAATGGAATTGTAAATTGCGATAACATAAAACTGAACTATATATTTTGAAGTGTACACATGTTTTAGAAAACTCCGGAGTACGATAGCACCTTTGTTTTTGACAACGACTTCCCGGCCTTGGTGGAGGCGGTGCCCGTTCCGCCCAACGGTGACGACCCTCTGTTCCAGATAGCCCCGGCCCGGGGCAACTGCCGCGTGATGTGCTTTCATCCCAAATCGAATCTTACCTTACCCACCATGAGTGCTGCGGAAATAGTAGTTGTTAT
The DNA here is from genome assembly GCA_018150405.1 of Drosophila varians. Lineage (NCBI taxonomy): Eukaryota > Metazoa > Arthropoda > Insecta > Diptera > Drosophilidae > Drosophila > Drosophila varians. Next base: position 7,472,229 of record JAECWK010000125.1, read on the forward strand.
CGACGAGTAAGTGGAGGATTTATGGTCAGATAACACCCGCACTAATACCCGCTTTTATCTCGCCTCCTATCTAGATGGATAAGGCAGTTTAACGAGCTGAGCCCCACATATGCTTGGGTGCAGATATTTGAAAATAAGGGCGCCTCCATGGGTTGCTCCAACCCACATCCCCACTGCCAAATCTGGTCCTGCTCGTTCCTGCCCACAGAGCCGCAGATGAAGCAGGATCGCCTGCGCGCATACTACACCACCTATGAGCGACCTTTGTTGGCGGACTATGTGGAACGGGAGCTGCAGCGGCGGGAGCGGATAGTCATTGACAATCCAGACTGGCTTGTGGTTGTGCCCTTCTGGGCCACCTGGCCCTTTGAAACGATGCTTATATCGCGGAACAACAACAAGCGAATCAACGACTTAACTGTGGAGCAACGTCAAAATCTAGCAGAGACCATCAAGGAGCTGACCACCAAGTATGACAACCTATTCCAATGCTCTTTTCCGTACTCGATGGGCTGGCACGGAGCGCCCACAGGACCCGAGCACGCCCACGCTTCCAGTGCCCACTGGACCCTCCACGCCGTCTATTATCCCCCACTGCTCCGCTCAGCCACTGTCCGAAAGTTTATGGTTGGCTTTGAGCTCCTGGCCATGGCCCAGCGGGATCTGACGCCCGAGCAGGCGGCTCAGAGGTTGCGGGAAGTAGATGGAAAGAGACACTATTTGCAAAATTAATCTTCGCCATGTTGTTAAACCCAGCATTTAATTTCCTATTTGTCGGACTACATTTTATTGTGGTTAAAAGATTTTATAAATTGTAATCGATGAATATTATTAGTTGTGATACGACAAATAAATATTCTAGAGTCTAGAATAACGCGTTGGCTGTTTAAAAGAAAAATTCGTACGATTGGCAATGACCTCTGGAGGTGAAGCAAAGGCAATCATTGATTTAGCAGATAAGCGCGGGACTAGCAGCTTTGTATTACCCAATAATTAACAACAGTAGAAGCTACAGAGGAAATGACTTAAATCTATTTGGGTTTCTTGGAATTAAAAACTATACACTTAATTTTATTAATTAATTGTTTTTACCAATTGTTCTTATAATGCCCTTACGAGCTTCAACATATTTAATTGGGTAATATAGTAGTTTAAAAACAATCACTCACCTGAAATTCAGCCTGCAGTTGAGGAGGTTGGCTTTGGATAATGGACTCGTCACTTAACAGCTGCGGTTTGTTCTTATTCTTGTAGAAAGCTGGCATGCATTCATTTCCGGTGGAGCTGGAGTTATTTGTGTTGGTCCTAGCGCGGAAGCGCGTGCCATCCGAAGTGCGCCAGAGGTTCATGCGACGCAGGCGAGCCTCCAACTCAATGTCATCACAGGTGGCAATCCGTGGCATCACAAAGCTCTCCTTTGATCGGTGCATTAGCGCGTTAAACATGCCATTGCGAATGTCGAGAAGGTGGGCCCTGGTGTAATGCTTTACAGGCTTGCCATTGACCATGGAAGCATTGCGGGTAGTCTTTGGTGCGCGCAGATTTCCTGGCTTGTGGCTGGGTGTGCCAGACGCACGTTTCTGTTGAGCTGGGCGTGGCTCGGGAGCCACCACTGCTTTGGCCAGTTGCTTCTTTGGCGATTCTTGGTCCAGGTCGCAGCTCACTGCCGTGCAGGACAACATGCTGGTGGGTTGGGTATAAGGAGTGGAAGCCCGAGCAGAGAGCACCTGCAAGGCTAGGCCTTCGTCCTCAGCTGCGTATAATGGTATTGCCTCACGTGATATGGATCCGATAATCCGATTTTGTTTGGCCAACAAGCCCATGATTTTTAACCTCCTCTCTAGTTGGACTATAACATCTGGCTTTTTGTTAGAGGGGTGCTCAATCAGGTCCATGGTGGCGGCAACCAGCAACGGAACAGCATCGCCTTTCCCGTCAGACTCTGTAAATCTAGGCATCATTTCAATCGCCTCTGTTTTGACGTTTTCCTTGTGGCAATTGGGCTAAATGAAAAACATAATAAAATATTGATTATTAGATAATATTAAATATACACATTCTTATATATGTAAAAAAAAGTAGCTAAAGAAATACCTAAAAATTTAAAAGGGGAATTTGCAGAGTTTTTTGAAAACTCCAGTAAATCGAAAAGTGTTACAGGTTACACTTACTTCGTGATGGCCTTTCTGAAGCTTTCTATTGGCCTCCAGCTTGGTGATAGCCCTTTCGAGAGCATCCTTGAGCTTGACAGCGGGCAGCTTAAGATAGCCCAGGCCAGCAGAGAAATAGGCATTAGCAGGCAGTGGTGGCGGCGGCGGTGGGGCGCAAGGATCCTCCCACTTCTCAGAGTTAGTCTCGTCGTCGTCCTGCTCCAGTGGAACAGGCACAGTGGCAGCTTTGGAAGCCGGGGGATGAGGAGCTTGCACAGGAGTAGGGGGCGGCGGTGGTGGTGGGTACGCAAACTTTCCCTTGTCACCTTTGGGCGTCAGAACTTCCTCATGTTCCTCCTTGGGAAGGGTGAGACGCTGACTGGGTGCCGCACCCGGTGCAATTTTCAGGGCGCCAGCGCCATTTTCTTGATCTACTTCAGCCATTTGCATTGCACTCTATGCTATGTAAGTTCGCATTGTAGTTTTTGGAAGCTGCGTTTATTCAGATTGGCATATACTTACAAGATTGTATTGGTTCTTGATTAAAAATTAAAACGAACACCTTTGATAAGATCAAAAAATTTAACTATCTATTGCAAAAGAACGAAATCACGTTTAACACAAGTTCGATCATAAGATCCGTTATTCGGCTTTGGTACGATGAGACGGCAGGAACATTGGAAAATACTGCGGGAATATACCAAAGCGAAGAGTGGGAGGCAGAAAAGGATGATGATCAGTTCTGGCAAAAATAGACGGAGAAAAGAGCTTTACAAAAATTTTTTAAATCGCTTAATTTTTTGACATTTCAGTCCTGAAAATTTACCCTGTACTGCATTCAAAACATGTCACTTGTATAAGGAAACCCCAAACAAAGTTTGAGTTCAGATTTTGGAGAACTAGCATGGTTGCTTTATTCAAACTTTAATACATAAAATATAAATTGTATCCTAAATGGATTCGCCGCATTTTGGTCTTTTTTTTCAAATATTTTTTTCTTGAAAGTTTAAATTTAAGGCCGTTTGCAACACCGACGTTCCTAATATCGAAAATGCGTAAAAAATCGATAGAAATTCACGAAAGCCAGTGTTGCAAAGTGGTGTATTTTTATCGATTCCTGTTAGATATATATGTTATCGACACCCTTCCACAAAACCATCCACTATAGCGACACAAGCCTAGAAAAAGTAAAGAAAAGTTGAAAAATACCTTCCGGACCTTTTTTTTTTATAGTTGGTACTTGGATCAAGTACGGATTACTATATTCTGGTCCAACGGATGGCTGCCTGAAGTAGGTTGCCTGCCCGATAAGCGGGGTAAACAAATTGAAACCTAACCTAAATATTAATTTTTCCGAATTAAAGGGAAGCATCAAAAGGTAATAGAAACTCCCAACAATGACCCAATATCTGCCGCCAAACCTGCTGGCGCTGTTTGCGGCGCGGGAGCCCATCCCGTTTATGCCACCAGTGGACAAGCTGCCGCATGAAAAAAAATCCCGAGGCTATCTGGGAGTAGCCAATTTCATGGCCGATTTCGAGGACCCCAAGGACACGCCGCTGCCGAAGACTGTGGAAACGCGTCAGGAGCGGCTAGAGCGACGCCGACGAGAAAAGGCCGAGCAAGTAGCATACAAGTTGGAGCGTGAGATCGCATTGTGGGACCCCACCGAGATAAAGAACGCGACCGAGGACCCCTTTCGCACGCTGTTTATCGCTCGCATCAACTACGACACGTCAGAGTCAAAGCTGCGACGTGAGTTCGAGTTCTACGGACCCATAAAGAAGATCGTCCTGATCCACGACCAGGAGTCAGGTAAGCCCAAGGGCTATGCCTTCATCGAGTATGAGCACGAACGTGACATGCATGCTGCCTACAAGCACGCCGATGGTAAGAAGATTGATAGCAAGCGTGTCCTGGTCGACGTGGAACGGGCCCGCACCGTAAAAGGATGGCTGCCACGGCGCCTGGGCGGCGGATTAGGAGGCACGCGACGCGGCGGCAACGATGTCAACATTAAGCACTCTGGTCGAGAAGATAACGAAAGGGAGCGCGAGCGATACCGGCTGGAGCGAGAACGTGAAGATCGCGAGGGCGCAAGCAGAGGCAATGGTTTGGAGCCCCGGGGCGGACGTGGTGCTTTCGGTGACCGGCGTCGGTCCCGCTCCCGAGAACGTCGAGACAGGGAGCGCGACCGTGGACGCGCCGCTGTGGCTGGAGGTCGATCACGCAGTCGATCACGCGAACGCAGAAAACGACGGGCGGGCAGCCGTGACCGCGGCTACGAAGAGTTTGATCGCAGGGACAGGCGTGACAGGGAAAGAGAGCGAGATCGGGATCGGGACCGTGATCGCGAGCGCGAGAAGAAAAAGAAGCGCTCCAAGTCGCGCGAACGTGAGTCCTCGAGGGAGAGACGTGAGCGGAAGCGCGAAAGAAGGGATCGCGAGCGAGGTCCTGGAACTGGAGGAGATATCAAGGAACGAAAGCCCGAGTTTCGTGAGATGGATATCATCAAGATCAAGGAGGAGCCGATCGACGACGGTTATCCCACTTACGATTACCAGAATACGGCCATCAAGCGAGAGGTCGACGACGAGAACGAGGAAAAATACAGGCCCCCGCCTGCGCACCATAACATGTTTAGTGTGCCACCTCCGCCCATTTTGGGGCGTGGAAACTCTGGTGCCAATCAAAATGCGAATTCTGACAACGGTCAGCAGAACGCCGGCGACCAAAGCTGGTGGCGTCAGTAGAGTCTTCTTAATCTAAAGGTTATTAATTGTAAAAAACAGCCGATTTATTTTATTTGAGCAGAAGCAATCCTTCATGGATCCTCAATAATCACGTGACACCGAAAAAGGTTCCATTTTACACTTTAACTTTTAAGGTGCAGCCAAAAGTATAGCTGGTACCATTTTCAAGCCCTAGACCGCAGAACGCAGAATCCACTAATATGCGTAGCTTACAAAATTTTAATTATTAAGTAATCCTTAACAAATGAATATGAAAAAAGTAAGTAAAATAAAGCTAGACTTCACGTGTTTGTTTCCCCACCTTTGGTAAGGGGGTTAAAGGAAAGACGGAGCTGGAGCCAAGAGCTGGAACTCAAACGCATTGGATGGTATGATCCCATGGTGGTTCCTGGGACTTTTTCTTAATTACTTAAGTTAAGATCAACTGCAACTTGACACAAACCATTGCACTAACCCGTGCCTTTTATTTTCTCTATCTTTTTGCAGTTTTCAATCAATTGAAAATCTGACTAATGACTAGTGTGTGATCAAAAAAACATAAGTATTTAATCGAATCGAAAATATACGGAAAATAGTTTCCGTTCCGTAACAATTCCGTAGACAAATCCCAAGATCAATATTTAAAACCGCATCAGGTAACTTGGTCCAAGCACAAACCTCACTAATCCATGCGTCTACCGTTCTAGGACAGCTCTAGAATCGAGACAGGTACTGATCCGACACTTCCCTCCTCTTCTCCGCTCCGGGTTCCGTGGTGTTGTGTAAGTTGAATCGGGTAAATTTTCGAAACTTCCAAACCAAAAGCCCCTTTCCGGCGGGGCTATGTAAGTTTTTCTCCGGTAAGATTTTCAATCGCCGCCAGGGCGTTGGTGTAAGCTAGCTTTCCTCTGTTTGGTACACACTGTGAAATGCTCTGATGGCCCTTGACAATCCTAAATATCCTTTATGACAGTTATTAATTTACCATTTCGATCTTTCCATGTACGCTGCGCTGGTTGTTGTCGTACTGAAGACACACTCTTGAAAAGAAAACTGCACCAAAGGTTTGATTTTAGTAACTGGTTATAGTTTTTTGGGGCCAATAGATTTTCAAATTCTCTAAGGCTGCTCTAAAACCATTTTAAGTTTGGGCAAATCATATTATTTTTTTGGTGAGGAAATTAGATTTATACAAACTCCCATACAACTACATAATTTAGATATTGGAAAACCTTCTTAGATTTTTACAAAAATAAAATATTAAAAAAAAATGAATTTTTTATTTTTAATTGTTAAGATGAATAAATGGTTAATGTGTGAAAAGTTTCCATACAATTCTTAAATTTAAATATGATCTTTTATGGGTTTAATAAATTAATTTTAATACCATTTATATATGTATTGGACTAAAATAACATCTTGATCATAAACCAATTTTTTAACATTAATTATTGGGTTCAAAAATGATCTTTTCTATGTAAGATCTCAATAGAAACGAATAGACAATTTTTTAAACTAAAAAAACGGTTGAGTTATTGTGAAAATGACTCTGCAGTTTAAAATCATTTCGGGTTTTTTTGAACTTCGAAATAGTAGATGTCAATTTACTCCAAAAAAGCAACAAACATATTTTGGATGTATTAATTTTAATTTAAATATGCTAAAAAAAAAAAAGTAGGACCATTTATATGTAACCATTTCTTAAAATGGCGATGACTGTATAACACTTTCCAACACCGAAAACATCGATATATCGATTCCGGAAGCGACTTTTTTCCCAGCTCTAGCGTGTGTGTAGTCAGAAGCAAAAAGAAGCCGCTTGGCGAAAATTTCAATAGCATAGCATCATCTAGCATCCTAAAATCCAAGTAGGAAGGTAAATTTTCACCAAATCTTATATTTAGATAATTCTCAGTGTCACAAAAAACAAATTGCCCAATCTAACGACTCATTTTCGATTCTTTTGCTACTTTTTTTGGGCTACGTTTTTGTACAGCACGCCCGGCATCATCGCAAAATCTCTTGGGTTGCTGTGTACGGACGAATAAGCGAAAAAAACATGTCTGACGAAAAGAAAGGAGGCGAGACTGAGCACATCAACCTGAAGGTTCTGGGACAGGACAATGCGGTTGTCCAGTTCAAGATCAAGAAGCACACACCTTTGCGAAAGTTAATGAACGCCTACTGTGACCGGGCCGGACTCTCCATGCAGGTGGTGCGCTTCCGCTTCGACGGCCAGCCCATCAACGAGAACGACACTCCGACCTCGCTGGAGATGGAGGAGGGCGACACCATTGAAGTATACCAACAGCAGACCGGTGGAGCTGTCTATTAATATACTTACTTAGTTAAGTTAGTTACTCCTTCTTTTATAACACAAAAATCCAAACTCAATATAAGAAACAGTAAGAAGAATACAACCAACCGGCGAGCAGCATCATCAATTGAAACCAGAATTGAATACGTTTAGTAAACAAGAGCGGCTTTTGTCTATATACAAAATCGCCAACAAAGATAAAACTATGGCAAACAAAAAATGGGAAATAAAGCATTTTATAAACTATTTGAGCCTTGTATTATTGTATTATTTCTTGTAAGATCCGGTGGCGCGAAATTACCGCTTCCTATCCCTCATGTACTTCCACACACACAAAACAAAGGTGTCTGCACAGGGCGAAGAACGCGTGCTTGTGTATGCGTAACTTAGTATACATACAAAATCAGACCAGCTGGATTTGCTAAAAGGGTACTAGCACTATAAACACAGGTATATTTGCGAAGACCAAGAATACATAACCTTAAAGATCGAACTATATAAATACGTATGACATAATTTTCGGAATGTTCTGGATTAAAATCAAAAGAAATGAGGTACGAACATAACCTCAAAATTTGAAAACACCAGCTAAGCGTGCCATGTAGGCCAAGTTAAGCACTACATGACAAATGTGTATGTATACCAAAAATTTGTTTTGTATTTATAAGTCAATGGAAGTACAGTCTTTTTATAAAAATTTTAGCAATAGATAGCTCTTATCAATAATATCTATGCCTACATTGTTAATTTTTCAATTAACATAATGGCCTAATGTAAGTACATATTTTAGCTTTGGAAAAGAACAAAACCACCTTCCTGAAGACCTAATGTTGAATATTTTTGTATATAAGCCACCCTAATTCCAAAACACTTCATATTTTATACCTATTTGAAAAAAGACACATAATTTATACATAAAACGAATGTGAGTACATCTTCGAATAATATAAAACATTTCAAAAATTTTTTAAATATAAATTATCTTATGATTGTGATTTTCTATAATAATCTTTTCAGAAAAATATTCTATTTTTAAGGTACGTTATTTTATAAACAAATCATTTTATAACAAATTAAACAAATTTTATAATCAATACATATAATTTACTAACGGTTTAAAATTTGCGAAGTTTATTTGAATCAACAAATTATGAAATGGATGTTTGTATTTACATATTGCCATTTTAAAAAAGTAACGAAAGGCACCTTTTCCCCGCTTAAGATAAAAGAATAAATAGAGGCCTAGACCCATTCCTTGGGGTTTCTCAGAACCTTTAATAGTTTGCCTTCCTCGGACTTGGCTTTCGGCTCGTGCATGTATTCCCAACGAGCGTGCAGGGGCAGTGACATTAAGATGCTCTCATACCGTGCTCCGGGAGTGTAGAGCCCAAACTTGGTGCCCCGATCATATATCAGATTAAACTCCACATACCGTCCACGGCGTAGCAGCTGCCACTGGCGCTCATTGGTCCCGTATTCCTGGTTTTTGTTTTTACGGACTAAAGGCATATACGATGGGATCACGGCCTTGGCGCAACTGGACACAAATTTAAAGGCCGCGTCCTGGTTGGGTGTGTCGACATCGTCGAAAAAGATACCGCCAACGCCTCGGCTCTCGTTCCGGTGCTTTATACGAAAGTATTCATCACACCATTTCTTGAATCGCGGATAGTAGGTTGCATCATGCTCATCGCAAGCCGACTTGAGCGTCTTATGAAAGTGTCCGGCGTCCTTCTCGCAAAGGTAGTAAGGCGTCAGATCGGTACCGCCACCAAACCACCATTGCTTCTCGCCATTGGCCGTTTCTACCTCGAAGTACCGGTAATTAAAGTGGATTGTGGGCACGTGCGGATTTCTGGGATGGATGACGGCGCTCACGCCGCTTGCATAGAACGGCAATTTGGTGTCCCCGTCTAATTTCTTGCCCCGCGCTCGCATCTGTTGGACAGCAGCTGGCGGTAGCCAGCCAGTGACCACCGAGATGTTGACGCCGGCTTTCTCGAAAACATCACCGTCCTGCAGGACACACGTAATTCCGCCACCACCCTCGGCACGTTCCCACCTATCCACCACGAAGCGCTGACCGCAGTTCTCCTCCGCCTCCAGTGCTCGGCAAAACTCTGCCTGGATCTCTAGAATCAGAAGCTCCATTCGATGCCGCATGTTGTCCTTGTCCTCTAAAAGCTTCTTGGTGTCCGTTATGGGCTCGGCCATGAACCGAGATGTGTTAAGTGACTGCTTGACCTTTGTGTTCTCTTCGGCGACCGCTGCATCGGCGTACGTGACCACCGAGAAGGTAGTTAACCCCAGCCCGGTGCCCAGGAGAAAGCCCCTTACGTGCTGGCCCTTGGACCGACGGAGCAACTGAAAAGTGCCCAGCGAGGCCAAGGATAATGTGTGGCGTAGTGCGTTCATATTGTAAAGTCTGTCGCCTACTTCAAATTTTTATTTAATGTAAGTTTGCTCCGTTCGAACGAAATCTATTTGTTATCTTTTTTTTAGCCGGCCTTTGTAGTTGCGTATACGGTTATCGATATATCGGAAATAACCACAGTATTGACTGCCTTCTAGAAGAAGCTCCTGAAACCAGTTAATTATGTCAACTTTGGAATTTTCTAAAAAACTTTAAACAAGATTATTACAAGATTAACTAACAACAATACTAAAATATTATGTCAATAATTCTTGGCTGCTCCAAAAATTGAAGACTTGCAAGTGAAATCAATTAATTTGGTTTATAACTCACTGGTACTTTAAATGTTTCTATTATATTTTGATTGCTAACTTGCTAAAGTTTTAATGACTTATCATTCTTAAAAATATTTAAAAAATTGATACAATGGCGCCAGTTTTAAACTCCAATAATTTCATCCCTATAATTTCGATAACTTTAGCCCCCATCTCTGGTTTCAAAGACCTGAGCGTCGCGTTTGAAATTACCGATCGTTTTCCGTCAAACCATTTCAAGGAATCCAAAGAATATATTTAAACATCCAATTGTGAACCGTGAATTTAACGCGAGAAGGTAGGTACTTAAGACCCGCAATAGAGACTAAACGCTTTAAACTATAGGCGCTGGATTAAGCCGGAATACCTGGATTTGTGCCTCAAGGACTTTCCGCTCGCGCACGCAGAAACACACGATCAGCAGGCGATAATATAAAAAGGGAAAAATGAGTGGTCTTAGAAAATTTCAGGACAACGAGGCCTGGCGTCAGAAACTACGTGCCTATCTTTTGAACGATTGGTAAATACATTTTTCTTGGGTAGCCCGACACCTAGAATCGAAATTCAATAGAAATTTGATCAACCAAAACAAAAGTGTACTCTTGAATGCCCGCATGTCAAAAATTAAAAAAAAACAACAATTTAGTATAGTTTGGTTTGTCTGATTAAAGCGTCTCGATATTTCAGTCAACCGAAGAAAACTGTGAAGATGGAGTCAAAGGAAATGCGATATAGCTTAAATATCGATGAGGATATACGGAATAGGGCCAAGAAAGTGGCTCCGCCAGCTGCCACCAGCCAAATCCCCATCAATCTCAATGAGGATACAATGTGCGAAGGAGCTATGGGACAATTTGATGATCGGGATGACAGCTTTGATGCGTTCGAGCGCATGTGCGATAAAACTGGGTCCGATCCAAACAGCACCTTGTTCCAGTACCTACACAGCGAGGATAAGAGTCAGATTGTGGCGATGGCCAAGGATCGTAGCGTCTCCCGAGACCTCAGCGCCGAAGACCAGAAGGAGATCGATGCTCTTCGTCGTATGCTTGAAGCAGTGGGCACCGAGGATCTCTTGGATAATGAGAGCCCGGTGAAGGGCGTGGAATGCACTCAGCTGGAGGATGTTGAGGCGCCTTCGCGGTTTTGGGACAACGATAATACACTGGCCGCCTTCCACGAAACCAGCATGACGCACAAAGCCAAAGTCTCGCCCGTGAAGATGGTGGGGTTGATGCGGCCCTCGACTATAATCGAGGATAATGAAGCGGACTCAGATATATCATCGCAGGTTAGCTTCCAGAGCGCCCGTACTTTGAAGACGAATGCATCCAGTTGCTACGAAACGGCCACAGACAGTTCTCTAAGCGGAACTCTGCTAAACGTGGATGATTTGTTTTATGCTGCAATTGCAAAGGCAAAGCCACCGGGAATGTCAAAGGGTGAAGAACTGGACCTCTTAAGCGATCTTCACGGCAGTCTAAAGGAGCTAACAACAATGTCCAAACAGGATAATAAGGAAAATGTGGAGGAAGATGACGGCGAAAATATCGAAAACACAATTATTGAGCTCTCGTCATCTGACGATGATGATGTAGAGCTGGTTTCTGAACTCAAACAAGAAAATGTCTCATGTTTGGAAAGTGAGAAAAAAACTCCTGATATAGCGACTTTTAACGTAACGGCAAATTCCGAGTCGGATGATAAGGAGAACGAGGAGAATCATTCCATGTATTTCAATGATACCATGGAGGAAATGCAGTATATGATGCAAAAGGGAATGGAGTACATAACTGGAGCGGCTGCACCTTTCACTGCCTCCGCCACCGCAGCGTCCAAGCCAAAAAGTCCCCTTTTGGCCAAGTCAAGTACATTTGTAATGTCACCCAAGCAGATTCTCCAATCTCCATCTGAATTTTTGAAGCCATCGTTACCGCTTTGTTCTAGTAACAAACCGCACACCCTAAAAGCATCGCCTTGCAAAGCTAAGCAGCCTCTGAAGCATGATCTCAACATGGAGTGGACTAAGAAGAAGTTCTTCGGTACGTCCTCGGGAATTCCGCAACGTCGGCAGCAGCAGATAAAGCAACCAGCGTATGCCAACATCGTCAGTCCCATTCGTACTTATACACAAAAGTCTGGAACAGCGCCTCTCATGGCTCTGTTTAGGCAGACCAGTGCTGATGTGTTTAGTACCTTGGCTATTAGTGAGCTGGAACAGGAGTCTCGTCTTTGTCAACCAAAGCACAACTATGGGAAGGGGTCCGGTTCTGCCCAAGATTGTGGATCTTTACTTGAGGGAATCGATCAAACTGCTCAATTACTGCCTAAAAAAGCGTATATATCATCTGATATCAAACACGTAAGCATCATACATCATCGCCCCATTTTCGTATATTATATTACTCCTTTATTTTAGGTGGTAGACGAGCGAACTCCATTACCCATGCCCAATGTGCCGCGCATCCAGAAGTATTTGAACTCGGCCGTGGAGCCTACTGTCCTTCGTCACGATGGTAAAATGAAAATGCCGAATGAGGCGCCTCGAAACGCCTCCACATCTTCGCACATCCCCCGGCTCGCCAACCACAGCCTAGCTGATTTATCGCTAGCCTCTGGTGATGTTTCCTTGTACACGATTCGGGATGCTCAAAAGTTCTAAGATCATAACAAAACGTCCATGTTTTAAGTTTTAACTTGCAACAAGAATATATGTATTGAATAACTAGTTCTAGTAAATGCCGTCGTTTTCAATTTGCGTAACTTAAATGGACTACGCTTTCTGAGGCTTCGGTCCTTTCCATGCTCGATTCACCTTCGACTCCGAGGGCCTGCCCAATTCAGAGCAAATAAAGCGACCCACTGGAATGAGTTTTTCCAGATTTACACCAGTGTTAAGGCCCGTTCCGTGCAACATATAGACTACATCTTCGGTAGCAGCATTACCAGACGCACCTTTCGCATAGGGACATCCCCCTAGGCCAGATACTGAAGAGTCCACTACCCGGATGCCGTATTCCAGCGAGACAAGAATGTTGGAAAGAGCCTGGCCGTAGGTATCGTGGCAATGCACGGCCAGATTTTTAGCTGGTACCGCACGCGTTACCTCGTTAAGCATACGGCGCATGCTGCCCGGGGTGCCCACTCCAATGGTGTCACCCAAGGAAATCTCGTAGCACCCTATTTCATGCAACGCTTCGACCACTTTGACAACAGCACTGGGAGCCACGTCGCCTTCATAAGGGCAACCTACTACGGTCGATACATAGCCGCGGACGCAAACTCCATTCTCCTTAGCCGCCTTCAGAACGGGTTTGAATCGTTCAATAGCTTCGGCGGCTGTGCAATTTACGTTTTTCAAGGAAAAGGCATCAGAAGCGGCTCCAAAAACGGCCACCTCTTTCGCTCCCGCCGCAAGGGCGCTCTCGAATCCCTTTATGTTGGGCGTAAGTACAGGATAGCTAATTCCAGGCACCTTGCGTATACCACAAAACACTTCTGTGTTGTCCCCCATTTGGGGCACCCATTTGGCGCTCACAAAACTGGTAGCCTCAATAGTTTTCAGTCCCGTTTCGGACAGACGGTCAATCAATTCTATTTTCGTGGCTGCAGGCAGTAGTTTGGGTTCATTTTGAAGCCCGTCCCGTGGACCCACCTCCACAATACGCACCGAATCGGAAGAGGGGTATGTGACAGCTGTGCGCTATGGATTTGGATACGATAAGTTTACATATGGAGTATGGACAAGTTTTCTGAATCTCATACCGTCGAAGTCAGCCGAACGCTCGAGCGATAGATGGGGGCAAGGACACGGAAAATTTGCATTGCGAAATGTAAATAAATGTTACGTATGGAGGAAGTCTCCTATCCCTCTCCTGGAAAATCACCTGTTGCTTGTCATCATCAAAGATCGATAACAAATTGTCTATCGGTTTCAGACCATCCCTAGCGACAGAGTTTGTTTACTTTGGTTCACAAGAATGGATAATCTGGAAATCCAGGAGGACTCTTCTCCGGAAGACGACGATGTCTTCCAGTTTGAGACCGAGCACTTGGCTCTTCGTGGTAACCAAAGCTATGCATATTTATTGCGGTCCATTGCTGTTCTACAGGCTCAAAGAATTAGAGTCCACCAGCAGATTGAGGAGCTGGAAACAACGCGGGATGTTTATTTGAAGAATCCGAAAATGATGCTGGAAAAGCTGAGGAATAATATGCCAGTAATATCGGACAGCTACATTGTCACGGCAGCTTTACCGGATTTACCCACTCTGAGTTCCAAGGATGCACCCAAAGAATCCGTAAAAGGGATGTCCTCTAAGATAGATCCTCCAACGCAGACATCTGAAGATGCCATGGCTAGAACACATAAACGTTCCGAAAGCTTCGCCCGTCTTTGGACAAACGAGGAGCAGCGTCATTTGGAGCAGCTACTTATTCAGTATCCCCCGGAGGAAGTGGAAATGCGTCGTTTCGCAAAAATAGCCAAGGCACTTGGCAATCGCAATGCCCAGCAAGTGTTTAGCCGCGTACAGAAATACTTCCAGAAGTTACACGATGCTGGCATGCCGGTACCTGGCCGGATTCCAAAGTATCGCCGATCTGGCTACTGCAAACCAAAGTTTAGTATACGCCGCTCGACTTTTTTTCCTGCCCAGAACATATCGCTTCAAATGCCGGAGGAGGACGGCCCTCTGGATGACTTACAGGGTCCTTCCCCGACTTCAGAGTTGGTTACGTCGCCAGCATCCTCAAAAATAAAGACGGAACCAAAATCTGACCCCGAATTCATTAATGCAGATTTGTGTGCGGAGACGAAGCGCAGGCAGGAGTTGCGCCTGAAGATTCTCACTACCATTTATAATGAAAAACAGGAAAATGAGGGTGGCTATGAGCCGGATTTACTGGCGCCGAAGTGCGCCGACTGTGAGGAGGCTTCTGTGATCAGGACGCACTGGCGCTGCAATAGCTGCTACTGTCATCTGAATTTATGTGGGGACTGCCTAACCAGACAGTTACTCGAGGAACGTTTTGAACACCTCAATCACGAAGTTGTCGTGGACGAGGAATCTTAGTTATGTTTTCAATCGGTTTAAGAATTTTCTTTGTATATCCTTTTACAATTAAAAGTTTATCTTGTACTAAAATATCGTTCTCATTTTTTATTATTATTAAAATTTTAATTTATTGTTTGATAATATGGAATCTATTAGTCTCGCATTTGAGCAGACTTCGGGAGAGATTGGAGCCTTTGGCGTCGCTTTGCCTCAAACTCAGTGGCAAGCTGCCATGTCTCCTTATCCAGTGCCTCCTTTCCTCGGGCAATGCCCAGAAGTCGGGACAAGACTAGTAGCCCATGAAGGTCATCTGCATTGCTCTTTACATTCGCTTTTCTCATGTCCACAAAATCTTGCTGGATCATTTCCGTGTGATCATCACTGACGCTAAAGGGACTAATCCTAGCCGTAGTCAAATACTTACGAAACTGCTGAAGGCGCGAAGGTTGAAGGTAATGATGGGCAGCCTTGAGAGATTCGTCGAGCAGTTCTACGGCCTTAGCGTCTGCATTGATAGGTAGGATAAAATCGCTCTGAAAAAATTGGATTTTTAGAAATTGTTTAACGTATCCACCGTATTTAATACCTACCGGCAACATACTTCGCCCTTCACTGAGGACAAGGACAGGAATATTTGCTTGATAGTCGATGTGGTAATACAGAAAGTCGCATTTGAGTTCCTGGTTGTTGATAAGGTGGGCCAAGTGCTGAACAGCATGAACTCCATTTGTCTCCAGCTTGCCTTGTTGCAGGCAAGTCTCATCGAGCACTAGGTGGGTGTGTGGGGCAAGCTGTAGAAGGCCAGATACAAGCTTGTTGGTTTCGTAGTCCTTTCTGTAAGGGCAATAATAATAATTTAGTTTATTTTCATAAAAACGAGAATTGCATTTACTTGGGAGCAAAGGCAGCTGTATTCATTGTATCCAGTGTCATGGGTAAGTAGTGGCTGGCCGGCAGGAGCAGCTCCAACACTTCATACAGCTTTTTTGTGTAGTCCTGGAGTGATTCCTTGGGAAGGTTGCAAATGTTCAACGCAAACTTCCCTATGCTCTGCATCTCCGAACGGTTGTAGACTGTGGAAATCAAATGGGAAAGCAGGTATTCGGCAGCGAGGTCGTCGTCGAATAAACATAACTTCAACAACATTCGCAGATCCTTGTGTACGCCAACCTGGGATTGTACGTCTTCACTTGTTTCGGGGGGTTGCAATAAACTTTGATCCAGCAGTGGATTGGCATGAGGGAGCATTTTGACTCCAAAGGCATGCAGACGCGGGATGAGAAAGGGCGAAGGATGAGCCGCCTGCAGCTCGGACAGGCTTTCGTATCCCTCGACATCAAGAGTGGCAGCGTCTAAAGAAGGATCCACCGACAAGAATCCCACAAAGTCCACCAGTGAGTTTAGTTGATAGGCATCGAAATCCTCGTATACTTTTACCATACAGGCCATGCTGGGGCGGTTCGGCAGGGGGGAGTTTAACAGGTACTCGGAGCCAAGTGATGATCCAGACGCGGATGTGGCTACAACACTATGTGTTACCTTTTCAAGGCACTGCCGCTTAAGCGCACTATCCTCCGCATCGTCCACATCCATGCCTTCTTGTTCTTCAAGAGCTCGCTTCTTGGCTATCGAAGTCGAAGACTGATCTTTTCCAGCAACCAACTCGATCTGGGGACCACACTGTTTCTCGTGTTGTTTACTCCAGTCATTAAGACCCGGCACGGAAACTACAAACAAGGTGCGTCGTTCGCCATGCACATTTCCTTCGCCATTGTAGTCAATCTCCTCGCCAGGCACCAAGCGCAAGCAATCTTTAAATTTACCGTCCTGTAGACGCTTCTTCCCGTCAGTAGACTTCACCTCGTAGCGCTCCAGGTAGATCTCTGGGTCCATCATGTCCTGAATCATGCCGCGAAAGCGTACCAATGTCTGATCCTTCAGCTTATGAAGAGGTGTGTGGTTGAGAAGGGGCACAGAGTGCCAGCGGCTAGAGTCCTTCAGCAACTCCTTCAAAGCAGCGCTATCTATGCCCTGGGCAGCCAGTTCGTCAGGCGTTCTTGGCAACTCCATAGCGCAGGGCATTCTATTTTAATTTGAAAAAAAAATGACTAAAATAGTAGTTCCAATGCAGCAAATCCTCTTTTGGCGGGCGGCAATGTCAGGTTATCGATAGTGTGTCTATCGATTGGTAAATCCAAACCAGGGATGTCGAACCTCTGCCGCAGAACGGATGTCGGGCGGATGTGGACATCCGCAAAAAATTATTATTTGTACCTTTAGTAAAAGCTCTCCAAAATAATAAGGCATGAGCAAGAAAAGCAATGTGTGGCAGTTCTTCTTTAAGGCCTCGGACACAGTTGCCACCTGCTGTCTGTGCCAAAGGAACTATTCGCGAAAAGGACGAGGTACAACCTGTCTAAGGAATCACCTCAAAAGCAGACATCCTGTGGAGTTCCTCACATTGTCCGAAGAGATAAAATATGTGGTTAAACGAGAGATCGGTAGAAGTCCTTCACAGCATCCTACGGCGGATTTGGAGCTGAAACTGCATGTAAGTGGATTTGAATTAGAGCTCCTTTTCAGCGAAGGAGACTGGCTGTCGGTTTTTTAGTGATTCCCCCTTAAAATGGTATGGGGTTTCCTCGAGGTGTTTTAATTTATTTTAACTTAAAAACAGAGCTTTGTAATAGTTATTATAAAAGTTTAAAATCATTTTTTATTAAAAAATATTATCTAAATTTAAAAAATATATAAACCATAAGAAATTTTGTAACAAAAGCAGTTTTATTTAAAGAATTATTAAAAATTGTAAATGATTACCAATTAAATCTTTTCTTTGTATGTTGATCATCCTATGAAAGGAACCCGATCCAGATCCCTTAGAAACCTCACACGGAAACTATAGGGACAGCGAGGAATTGCTCCTAAACGCTCGATGCGACGAAAAGCTGGCGCTTTTGTTTTTGAATCAGTCCATTGATTTAATACAAGGAAGTGGATTCATAAGTTTTGTGAAAACTCTTCAACCACGATACGTGATCCATCCAAGAAGCCACTACGAGAATATACTGTGCCAGGACATTCACCGGAGAATTCTCTCTCAAATACAGCAACAGGTTGATCTGCTAGATGCCATATCCTTATCTACTAACCTCTGGTGGGGCGACCAGGGTGAAGGACTTCTTAGTTTGTCCTGTTATGGCATCACCAGGGACTTCCGGATCGTTCGATTTATGCTCAGGTGTGAGGCCATCAACTATGAAAGTGCCACAAAAGTGTCCTGCCTTGTTCGCGATCTTATACCCACTCTGACAATTGAGTTGCCCAAAGATAAAATTTATTGCATGGTCAAAGATGAAGCAACCGCAGCTCCATCATCCCTTCCCGATTGCAGCGTCCATCGCCTACAGATGTGCGTGAGATTCGCCTTGCAATCCAACGAAAGCCTTTTGAATCTTTCATCAAAGTGCAAACAAATTGTTGGCCATTTTTCGTCTTCTAAAATCGCCGACGACCATTTAAAGTTTATCCAGGAAATGCGTTTGAAACGACAATCCTGTTCTATCCTTAACGTTGCTTCTGCCACTTGGAACTCAACATTTGAAATGATGGCAAGATTGCTTAGGATGAAGGATGCTATTGTCCTATATGCCGAAGAGTATAGCCTCATACAAATATATCCAGATGAGTGGAACGACATCGACATGTGCCTCAAGGTAATGCAGCCTTGCGAGGAAATTCTGAAGATATGGAGTTCCCCTTCAACATCAGCTTCGTCGGTTATTCCCTTAGTGGCCGCTTTGAGGGACTCTCTTCGAACCGATGTTCACAACTTTGTTTCCTCTGTGGTAGATATAACCTGTTTATTTTAAACATTATTTATATAAAAAATATATAAAATCTTTTTGATAGACTATTTGCAGTTTTGCCAGAAAGCTGCTGGAAGAGTTGGAAATGAAATTCTCGCATGTTACAAGTGATATAAAGTATCTGATGGCCACCTATTTGGATCCGCGGTACAAACAAGCTTTCTTCACCGAACGTGAGGAACAATTGGTTGCCAATGAGGTTTTAGTGCAACTTGCCACATCTCAGACAGATCGAGATGGACAGCCGCCTCTAAAAATAACCAAAGTATCGTCATCGGTCTCCCTCAAGAATGAGTCCAAGATTAACAGTATTCTGGACACCATGCTTACGAATGGCTCTACCAATAGCCAGCAGGCAGCGGCATCCTTCGGATCACAATCGCAAATTAAAAACCTTTTATACTTATACAACTCGGAGCCGCGAATTGGAAGGGATGTGGACCCATTAATATGGTGGAAAACAAACGCCAAATACATTGCCATGTTTCCCATTGTTCGTCGGTTTTTATCAGTGCCGGCAGCGAGTATTGCCAGCCAAGGATTATTTAAGGAATCTTCACATGTGTTCAATGACATGCATTTGGGGTTAAGCCGTGAAAACGCATCCAAAATATTACTAATCAAGTCTAACTTTAATATGTTCTTTAGTAGAGAGTAGAATAGTAGATTATTTTTTTTATAAACGAATTAGACGCTTTTACACATATATGTACGTTAAACTTAAAACTACTTGATCGTCACAAACATTTGGTTCTTAACTTTAAAGGGTCCTAGCCCCTGTAATCGGGATCATTGTGCTCCTCATCATCTTCTTCCTCCTCGTCTTCTTCATCTACTTTAAAAAAATGTATTAAAAATTTTGTTAATAAAATAAACGTAATCAGAAATCTCACCATGATCTCGTCGTTTTCGGGTGTAAGCCCGTTTGCTGGCGACCGGCGCTTGATCCGTTTCCCCGTGCAGAAGCGAATTGCGATACATGACCAGTGGTTGCCACTCCTCTGCTCGGCTCGAGGGCATCCCAGGTGGAATGATCTTGTCCAGGAAAGCCATAATTACTTTCTTATCCTGTTTAAGAAGTTTGTGGTTGAACTCGTTAAGCACCTCCAGGAACAGGATACGCGTTGGGGCTCGCACCGGATCATCTGGCTGCTTGTTGGCTGCAAAATAGATTCCGCCACGATGAATGGCGGCCACGGACTCGCGGTTCTTGATTGCGTCGAAGCCAAAAGTGAGGGCGAATCGCTTCGCTAACTCTTTAAGATCCACAAATTCCTGTGAACTCTTGGAGACCATTCCCCCGTCACTTTGTTCTTGCAGACTCTTGAAAACGGTTATCAGGCTTAGAAGCAGAGTCATAGCAAAGTTGACTTTATTAATCTCGCGTGCTTTGCCCAAAGTAGCTTTGATAATATCCCCATAATCGTTGTAGCACTTGATGAATAGGATACAAATATAATATTAATAATTTTAAATTTGAAAAATATTGTGCCTCACCTTGACATAATATTTAAAAATGCTCGCTGCTCGCATTGTTGGTATTATATTGTAAACCACCAATTTGCAATAGCAGGCCAAGAAATTTCGCTTCTTATGCAGTTCTTCTATTCGCGTTTCGTCCTGGACAACGTCTTGCTTTAGAGAGAACACATAGTGTTGCACAAAATTATCCAGGATCAGGTGTTCGTCCATTCGCGATTTGTACACTAAGCCGCGGATGTGTTCGATCTCGCTGCGAGCCAATTTCTCGGAGAAAATAATCAACAGGTCGCAAATAGACTGATAGGCCTGTAAATTAAAGTTTCATGTTAAAATACCAAATAAAAACTAAGCAAAACAAAATAACCAACCGCTTCTTGTATTTGCACTGTTGGACCATCTCGGGTCAACTCAAAGCAGGCTGCCATAAAGGTATCCAGATTACCCCGCAATTCGGCTACTACTTCGGCCACATTGAGTGATTCGCAATCATTTTCCACGTAATAGAGGCCCCAGCTAATAGAGAAATAACAGGCCTCTATGCAGTAGGCCAGCGCTTCGTTTGGTAAACAGCGATCCACGTTCTCCTTGGACTGTGCTTCCTCGACGTCCTGAAAAAGGGTTTTAAAAAGATCCCAGGGATTTAGGTTGTGAGAGGAGTACAGGATGGAGAGCACTTTAAGAGTAATTGTTATGTTATAGATGTCATCTTCGTTGGGAGTTTCCTCGCCTAAAAATAAATGGGTTTTAGGTAATTGTAGTAATTAAGTTATTGAGCAACTTACCTTGTATAAGGTTTCGCCACTCCTCGATCGTGTCTTTATATTTATTAACCGCACCCTCGATAATATTGGATCTGGCTATGTTGCACCTTGTGTAGGTAGCACTACCCTCGGCGCAGAGGCACTCCAGAGTCTTGGCGCATGTTTCAAGAACTTCTCGCCCAGTGTGCATGCTCATCACTTGATTGATCTTATCCAGGAGAGCCTGTAGATTACCCTCTTGCCGATTAGTTGTATATAAATTGAGGTCGAAATACTGGGGCACTGCCAGCAAGTTTGCCAACTTTTCGCTGTCAGCTTGATATTTTTCCAATAGCGGGGGAAGAGTGACAATAAAATGCTCAGTCAGTTTGGCCTTCTCATCCTGGATAGCTTTAAGTTCTTTTGCACTTAGTGTAAATTTTCTGTTGCTGGCTCTACCGACTGGTACCTCACCAGTTGCAGATTGCTTGACGCTGCTAACCATAATCTCAATTAGCGTAGACTCCTGCTTATTATCGAGTACCTCTTCATTGGGTCCAGGTTCTTCTAAGAGCAGATCTGTCATGCACTCCCAGTCCTTGACCATATCGTTGCTATCGATAAAGGAGTCGACGAGATAAGCGCCGTGTTCATGAAGCTCTGATTCAATAAAAAATTGCACCAAATCCCGTACTAGCGGAGTATTGGGTAGCCGTATTTTTCCACGCTTAGTTTTGGTTTCTTCCATGTCAGAAGTTAAATGAAACAATCGAACGTTTAAGAATTCAGCAGCCGCTTGAGCCACACCGCGGTGTGAAGAGTAAACCAATTCGTACACAATTTCACAATCTTTGTCAGCCAAAATCTCTGGATGTATTCTAGAAACAAAACGTATTAATTTGTAAATATAAGTAAATACAAAATTTTTTCTTACTTTAAGATGCTAATAACCAGCTTCACGGCATGAACCGACACCTCAAACTCCTTGTCTAGGGTCATGGCTACAATGCGGTCCTTGAACTTTGACGTGAAGAGCTCTAGCTTTCCCTTAAGCTCCTCCTTTTCATACAACGGCAGCAATGACTGAAGACATCGTAGGCGGACCTCTCCTATTTTATCGTGGAGAGTCCAGCCAATGTATTTCAAATACGAATCGTCTAGAAAGTTTTGTGGATAGTTTTCCATCCAAATTCCGATTTCAGCCATACAAATTGCACGAATATCGGGCAGACTGTCTCTGTAGCGGTGCACAAATACAGATTTGAACATATAGGTTAACATACTCTTGATTTCGTCCATATTCTCCTCCAGCTCAGACCGTTTAGTCATTAGTGAATCCAAACGATCGGAGGCGCGTCGATCGCGAGACTGAAATAAAGATCTAGTTTAAAATAACTATTTATTAATCATTTAAGGTTTACCTTAACACGCTCAGCTTCAAATTGTTTCGCAGCATTGTCGAAATTATTTGAAACTAGAAGAGCCACGTCCACCAGTGCCGTCATTAGTTTCATAGCCGCCAGGGTCGCTGTATGTCGAAAGGCTCGGACCTGGGAATCTGACAGTCCCGTCAGCAGTGAAATTACGTTGTCCATCAGAAACTGGTCATAAATAATTGAGTATTGACACTGCCTCACAAGCATTTGAACAAAATCGCAGAAATTGTTTTTAAATTTTCTCCACTGGGTACCAGTCATGATCAAAGGGTATTCGCCGCTTTCCTAAAATTATAATAAAGATTGTAATGAAGTTTACTTAACAATAGATATCAATGTATATACCTCATCAAACTCCTCTGTCATGCGGCGAATAATAGCGGTATGATCTACAGGATATTGGATGTCCTCTGAAATCTTGCCTTTGCAACCACTGGAGTTTATAAAGAATTGCATCAAAGCGACCAGCGCTGTCTCACGGTTAGCCTTGTACTGCTCAATCCATTGGTCCACAATACTCTGCAATACAGCGTCAGATTACTGCTAGTTTAATAGGAAAAGTAAAAGTACATACTGCAATGGGATTTTTAGAATGTCGCACAATATAGTACAAACTGTTCTCGTCTGTAGTTATCTCCCTCTCATGATCGATGCGTTCATGATGACCCTTATCCACGGGCTCCTTGCGAGGCCGTTCTACTCGCTCCTTTCGTTCAGCTGGAGGCTTTCGGGTGGCTGGTGTCTTTCGCTTTCGTGCAACTGGGGCAAAGAACTCATCCTCGTCATCGTCAATAATGGGTGGTTTATCCCGCACTCCACCTCTGGCCCGTAGCCTGGTCATACGCTTGGTGGGGCTATCCGCATCCGAAGTACTTTCATTTAATGCATCGCTGAGAAAGTTAAAAAGGGGATACACGTTAATTATAAGACATAACAGAAATTATGGCAGCCGAAGAATGTACCTGTGGAGCTCTTCATATTCCGGCGGAGGATCATCCATCCGAATGCGCTTTCCACCGCGCCGTGCCATCATGGTATTTTACAGTATTCCAGTGGTGCCTGTGCTCGTTTATTTTGCTTTAAAAAACAAAATGTTTATAAATTTACAGCGTCTTGTTTACAACAAGAGATGCACAACCACCAATAATAATGCGCGAAAAATCGATACTCGATAACTTTATAGAAGATGTTCCCATAGGTTCAAATTAACTTGGGCTATAAAAGCTTTATTATAAAAACTTTATTATATTTATAAAAACTTTATTATATTTATAAAAACTGATTACATTAATAATAGTCTTTAAATAAACGCATGTTTGTTTACATGTAACTAAAAACTAGTGACGAAGGCAACCCTATCGATTTTCGATAACAAAAACGCCGCTACAACAAAACTAAGAACAATCAAAACAATTACAGAAGTTTGTGAAGAATAAACAATTTCTGTTTAAGTAAATTATGACAGAGTTTGGCGGAGATTCTGGTGGCAGGCTAAAGGGTGTGACCATTGTTAAACCCATTGTTTACGGAAATATTGCGCGGTCCTTCGGAAAAAAGCGTGAGGAGGATGGCCACACGCACCAGTGGAAGGTGTATTTGAAGCCCTATTATAATGAAGACATGTCCGCATATGTAAAAAAGGTCCACTTTAAGCTACACGAAAGCTATGCCAACCCGAACAGAATTGTCGTGAAACCCCCCTACGAGATCACAGAAACTGGCTGGGGCGAGTTCGAAGTGGTTATAAAAATCTACTTCAACGACCAGTCGGAGCGCCCAGTGACCTGCTACCACATTTTGAAGCTATTCCAATCGCCTGTGGTTGATGGCGAGCTCACCTCCAGCACTACGATGGACACCAAGAAAGGCCTGGTTTCAGAGTCATACGAGGAAATTGTCTTTCAGGAGCCAACTCAGATCATGCAACATTACCTGCTTCTTTCAGAACAGAGCGCCATGGGAATGTTAACCCACGACACTGACTGTAAGTTTAAGTTAAACCATATATAAGCCACCCAATAACCCCTATTCTCCTTATAGTTGAGGAAAAGAAGACCAAGACTCTTGACAATATTGTCAACGTAAAGCAGAAGGTTAAGGGAGAAATTGTTACTCTTAAAGACAAATTAAAGCTGGCCCGGGAAACTATATCAAAATTCAAGGCGGAGTTGGCAAAAGTGCAAAAGCCTCCAGCTTAATACTAACTAATTAGTTTTATGTTATTATAAGTTTCTTTCATTTTAATTTCATTTAATCAGTAATTTCAACACTTAAAAGTCCAGGTTTCCTTTAAGCCTTTGGAGGGTGCTTATTCTCAAGTGATTTTAAGCAAATGTGAATTAAAATTAATACCTTTTAAACCCTGATTAAGAATGAAATGTACTGTTTGAACCTACGGCTTTTTTTTCTGAATTTTTGTAACAGGTCTCATTGCTTGAAAGTGTACAGTAACTTCCCCAACATAGTCAGTACTCCTGTTCTTGTAACCCTCCGAAATTGTTATGTTAAGTTTATAAATTCCTAAAGGAAATTGGTTGGGCAGTATCGATTCATCCATGTAAAGTCCACGGGCAAACAAATGACCTTCATAGGGGCAACTGTGATTAAAATTAGAGAACTGTTTTGCCACTTTTATAAAAAATATGCCGTACGGCACAAAACTACGTTTCGATAATATGTCACAGATGTTAATGCTAACATTTATAAGGAAGGGCTGGTATTTATTGGAGTAATCCCTTTTGGACAAATGGAACCCAAGCTAAAATAAAACACCATATTGGATCAGGAAATTATGAAAAGCATAGTAAACTTACTAAAATATTATTCAAACGCCTCGTAACTTCTACATCCATTTGTGCTTCGGCTCTGTTCCAATTAATTGCCTTCAAATAGCAGTTAGAATTTGCAGAAAATCCAGGGCTAGTGAAACAATCTATGTTGGTAAACTTGTATACAATGGATGGCTCGCAAAGCTTTTAAAATAAAATTAATGAAATCGAAGTATATTCAATTATTAAACGGACTCACCGTCTTTGCGTACAAAGCAATCATAATAAAAATAAATATAAAATACCCCGACATACCTTCGCTTACAGAATAGGATAACATTTGTATTCCGACATCTTGGGTCAGGCCAGATTTGTGAAAATATTTTACTAATATACTTTTAATTATACTCAAACCACTAATAAATATATATACTATATTATATATAAAGCAATATTAACGTTGAATGTTAATACTGATAAATGTGAAATTAATTGAACATCTTTTTATCTGGCTTTTAATTTGGATATGTAAAAGGTATATATTATCCTTTCTAAACGGATAAATACCTTATACTTTTGAAAAATTATACCTTTGAAAAACGCCCCAACGAGTGCGAGGATTTAAACAAAAATGATGGAAAAGGGTTTCCGGACACTAAAATGATATTTGAATTTTTATACGGATATTCAAGAATGTTATTAAAAGCATTTACACCGAAAACAACTCTCAAAAACATTTATCAAGTTAAAATAAGTGGCTTTTCGACAAAATCGAGAATTTTAAGTCACTCTTTTGCAAATATTTTTTTTAATTTTCATCCGTTTTAAAAAAGGAAGCCCATTTTTAAATCAGAAGCTTATTCCGCTTCGATCTGCATTAAAACATTTGAAAAGTGGAACAAAAAATATTTCTTCGATTTTTCTCAACTTAGGAAAGGGGTACCAGTAAAAATTGCATAAATGGGGTCAGATTTTCGATGGCCAAATTTTGATAGAAATTGATTCTACTCGAAGCCACAAGATCGGGAAGGTTTGAGATTCGACAATCTCATAATTATTAGCCAAGTTATGACGAATTTTTTTGAGAAATAGTAATTTTTTTTTAACCTATAGGGGTTCAATCCAACAATAAGGGCGTAAGTCTATATCTATAACGGTCAAATTATTAATTTAAATATTAAATACTAATAATATTCTATAAATTGTACTTAACTTTTACAATTAAATAAACAAAATCACTTAAATAATAAAAGTTCATTACTTTGAGTGCCAACTGTAGGCACCGCGAACTAGTTCGCCAGATAATGAATCAGTGCATCTGAACCAGCGTCGGGGTTCTCGTTTCTTAATTCCAGTTCCGGTTCCAGCATCCAGCATTTATTTTTGTATTTCTTTATTTTTTGACTTGAACATTCGACTTGTTGAGTGCATGTGTTTGTCCGGTGGCTTCGATCGAAGCCCAAATTAAAAAGGCAACACCGACTTAATGGGACATTGGCGTTTTTTAACGTTTAATGACAACATATACGATTTTAATCCAAGCCCTCTACCCCACACACACACGCGTACCAGCAGACACAGATATAAGCAACAAGTGATGCGCGATCGCCGAGATTGAAAAATTTTAACTGCGCAAACGCAAACGCGTTTCCCACCTACAACTCCCCAAAATCCGACTACAAAGTGAGTGGTTAAGGTATCCTCTGGCTGGGATCTTAATTCTGTAATCTCTAATTTAGGGACCAAATGCCGTCTATAGAGTCCTCGCTGCTGCTTGTCGTTCTGCTGACGTCGCCGCTGGGAGCAAGTCCGGTTTTGCGCCCATCCTCCCCATCCCCGCCCGCTCACCCATCGCCTGGAGTGCGAATTATCCGCGCCCCCGAGTCCCTGGTGGCGCCCCTGGGCGACGAGGTGGTTCTGGAGTGCGAGACCAGTTTGCAGCCAGAACGTTTTGAATGGAGTTATCGTCGTTGGACGCCGAATGCCACTGCCTCCAATGGATCCCAGGGAGCAGGTTTTAAGTATCTTAAAATAAGTTCAGCAAAGACAAACGTCACCCAGGAAGCGGCTATATCGAGGTTGACAGTTCTAGTCCGGCAGGACACGCTTGGCGAGTACCGGTGCAACGGCTGGTTCGGACCCCTGTTGGTCACCTCCACCACAGCCCGTTTGGAGCTGGCTACAACGTCAGTCCAAACTCAGGATCCGGTGACATCGTTGCAATGGCAAGTTACCAACGGCAACTCGGTCCTATGGCCTTGTGGTCACCCGGTGAGCTCCAATCCAGTACCTAGTTGGACCTTTTACCGGAATGGTGTAGAGCTTGGGACGGAATATTCAGGAACCAATGGAAACTTATTTCTGCGTAATGTGTCTGTAGAGTCCTCAGGCAGCTACTCATGCCAAGCCACCAATCCTGCATCTGGAGAGAGAATTAAGTCTCCCGCCTCCATGGAGCTTCTGGTTGTGCCAGCTCGGGGAGCCCAGGTCAAGGCCCCGTTCCTATTAAAAGGGCAGCCTACATCGCAAACCGTAGTCGCTGTTGAGGGCGGCACCCTTAAGTTGCTTTGTCCAGGTGTGGGCTTACCTGCACCTACTGCAGTCTGGAGTAGCCCGGATATCGCGGGAGCAGTGAATAATAAGCGCACAAGAGTATTGGCACATGCCTTAGAAATATCCAACATACAAATCAAGGATTCGGGCACCTATATCTGCTACCTGGATAACGGAGTAAGACCTGCACTGGAGCATTTCATCCAAGTGAAAGTCGAACAGTCACCACAGATTGTGCGTCCGCCGTGGGTAGGCCTGGTCAACGAAGGCGAACGAGTGAAACTGGAGTGCGAGGCCACTGGGGTCCCTACACCGGAGATCTACTGGCTTCTGAATGGAAAAAGCAGTATTTACGACACTGAAGCCGAACAACTCCCCAATGGTCACTTGGTGCTCCATAGTGTACTAAAACGTCATGCAGGCTACGTCCAGTGCTTTGCTAGGAATAGCCTGGGCGAGAACAGTGCCGGCATGCTTCTCCAGGTGACTCCTAAACCGATCCATAGTGAATCCACCCAACAAGCCGACCCCAACCATTCGAAAACTAATCGAGGACGACGACCGGCGCAGATGATCCCTCCATCAGCTCCCAATGTGACCCGTCTCTCCGATGAATCTGTAATGTTGCGATGGCTGGTGCCGCGCAACGATGGTCTGGCTATCCTTTTTTTTAAAGTGCAGTACCGGACTGTGGGTGAAGGAAAGCGAAAGAATTGGCAAACCACCAACGAGAACATACCCTATGGACGTCCTGAATGGAACTCTGAAATGGGAAAGAGCTTTACCGCATCTGTCACGGACCTGAAGCCCCAAAGAACATACCGTTTCCGGATCATGGCGGTGTATACAAACTATGACAATAAGGAGAGCAACATTTCCGCCAAGTTTTTCCTACAACCAGGAGCAGCCCTGGACCCAATGCCCGTGCCAGAGATGTTGGAGATCGAAGAGTACTCCGAGAACGCAGTGGTGCTACATTGGCGACTGGCCAGCGGTGCTGACGAGCATCTTATAACGGGATACTACGCCTACTACCGTCCCTCATCATCTGCGGGGGAGTACTTCAAAGCCACCATAGAAGGGGCGAGCTCGCGAAGTTTTAAAATAGGGACACTGGAAGCTGGTACTGTTTATGAGTTTAAGCTTCAGTCTTTTAGCGCTGTATCGGCCTCCGAGTTTAGTGCTCTAAAGCAGGGCCGCACCCAGCGGTCCAATACCAGTACCACGGAGGAACCGGTCCTTCAGACAGGAGTGCGGGACACAACCACGCCAAGCGACAACGAAACGTTCAGCATGACTCCCACTGTCACAGGCACGATTGGTGGAGGAGCCGTTCTAATCCTGCTCCTGGTCACCACATGTCTGTGCTTGTGGCGACGCAGGAGCTCAAGGGTTCATCGAGCCAATGGACAAAATAAGCCGCGCATGGCAGAGCTAAGGGAAGATTTTGTTCCTCTAGACAGCTGCTCGCCAACCAAACAGCGGCAGAGAGCACGGCACATACACATCACCTTAAATCCTCTGGCCCAGCAGCAGCAGCAGGCACTGGAGGAGAAGAACGACAACGAACACGACATGGCATACTTCCAGCGCCAGCCCGCCTATGATTATGATTCCGGCCTGCGTCGGATGTCCTCTTCCTCGTTGCGACGCTCCCAACGCACGCTGGAACGTGCTGGATCCAGTAATGGCAACAACAATAATCTCAACCAATCCGCCGACATGGGCCCGGTGGACAGTCCGGTGAAGCCGGGACGGGTCCTCATGAAACGACCCCGCCTATCTAGCCGCTCCGAGAATCTCTCCTCGGGCAGTCTTAACAGTGTGGGTGTCTAATCTCCGTAATCTCGTGATCTTTAGTCCGTACATCCCTACGCCCGATGTATTATGCTATTATTCCTCTACCTCTGTTTTATCTATTACTATAAAAAGACCTTGATTTGTACTTATATAAAAAAAAACGCATATTTTTAAGGTACTTAAATAGAGATTACTAGACATATGCATGATCATTTTAGGAACATAACATTACGACCATTCTTGTTTAAGTCTTCCATTTTTCTCGATAGGATCAAAATTTGTACTGATAGCTTTTTAATACCTTTACAAAAATGACAATAAAGCTTGTAGCTTCTATTAATTTTATGAATTTAGAGAATTCAAAAACTTTGTAAGCCGCAATTTTTAAATTTAGGTTACAAGACCCCCACCGCTTATATGCAATTTTTAAACTATTAATAAAAATGAATCGATTCATTACATTATTTTACTATACAAGATACTTTCTTTTAAGTTTATTAAGCATTTTCGTTCAAAACTATTAAATCTTTTAATATTTAAGTAAAAATAATATATACTAAATCTTGATCAGAATGAACCTTTATTTCAACGTAAAGCACTTTCCACGCCTAGTTCTAAATTGATTTCTAATTATTGGTTCTATGTTTACAAAGCTGATACATGAACCTAAACAATGGAT
This sequence comes from Drosophila varians, assembly GCA_018150405.1. Classification (NCBI taxonomy): domain Eukaryota; kingdom Metazoa; phylum Arthropoda; class Insecta; order Diptera; family Drosophilidae; genus Drosophila; species Drosophila varians. The sequence continues at coordinate 7,502,539 of JAECWK010000125.1, forward strand.
AGCGATATTAATAGAGCAGTTTTATCTAAAAGTTATAATATAAAATACACAAAATATAAAAATATTTTGGACAGTGTACCTACGGTATTTTTGGTATAAAACTGTTTTTTTTTTAGTATATTATCCTAAGCCAACGGTATATTATGGGGTTGCCAGATGGCCAATTCTCAGCTGTCAAATAATAATTGGGTCGTCGTCAAAATTTCTATTTATTCTATTATTCTTAATATTTTGGCTGAAAAAATAAATGAAGCGGTTAACCTAGGGACAAAGCTGCACCAGGTCCACGTTAAACGTAAGTTTTTGCCTTTCAAACTGCAGGAAACGGAAACATTTAAGTTTGCGACTATTTTTGCTTTTGTTTTCGCAGACGAGTCAGCAGCACAGGGCCTAGCCCAAAACAAAAGAAATCGTAAAATTGCATTTGTATTTTTAATTAGAGCTACGGCTGCCTCAGGATGTCGCACCTCTCAGTAGGCCAGATGATAATGGATGCCCAGCGTATGGCTAGTCGGGTAAAAGATCTGGACGCCCTGGGGACCGCGCTTCTGGAAGAGGCGGAAACGAACAATCGGTTGGTGGAGAGTCTACGACAATATCAGGATGATATCGAGTCTCTGAATCGCATCTCCAACAACAAGAGCAACGCGGACATTGTCAACCGCATACAGCAGCAGAATATAAACAGCTCGGAAATACTCAAAGAGAACCGTGAGTTAAAGATTTGCATTGAGGATTACGAGCGGGCCATGGAGTTGATGATGCAAAAGTATCGCGAACACACAGTATCCAAGGTTCTAGATAGCAAGTTCAGTTTTAAAGAGCTCTACAACGAGAGGATGTGGCAGGTCATTCGCGAACAACGCGAAAAGATCAACGAAATGGCGGCAGTTATGCATCGGGCTGCTAGTGTGGATGACGAGGTTGTGCAAAAGGAGCTGCAAACCATTTCGCAGCTGCGCATGGAGAACGAGACGCTGCGGGAGCTATTACAAATTTCCAAGCAGTACGGATCAGCCCAACGGCCCATCCGGGAATGCGATCATCTTCTAGAGGAAAAGGGCGTACAAACAGACAGCACGGCGGACGACTCAGCAGATGACCTTTCTCTTTCGGGAGCTTCTGTGGAGAACATGAACAATAACTCGGTTATACAGATGTTTAGCAGTCCAGAAGGGTCAAAAACTGCCAACAGCTCATCAAACACTGCCCCAGTTCAGAGTCAGAGTCAAAACCAAACACAGCCACAGTCACAGACCCCGCCGGCACCGCCAGTGGAGTTGGAGACGGCGGAGCATCCGTTGACCAATGAGAATAACAACGGACCTGAAGCCAGTGAAACCAGTACGCCGCCTCCTGCGACAACGTCAAATGAATCTGGCGAGGAACCGGTGGCTGCCACCAGCGCAACATGATATGTCGAGGCGTCAACTGTTGTTAATAGGCTTGCTTTTCATTTCGATCGCCGCGTTGTCCCATCTAATCTACTACTCACCCACTCACAAAGGAGCTCACATTTGCAGGGTGCACTCATTGGGCGTATAGCCTGCATTAGTTCTTAGCGATTATTAATCTCTAAGTTATTTATATATACGCATCGCAGCATCATGTCTATACACATTGCAAAATAATGAAGTTCATCATTAAAAAAACAAGGTAAACACACTCACACAAACCAATGTATAATGTACAATGTACTCTGTCGATTTTATGATTTCTGAATAAATTCCATGATAAATCGAGGATTGACCAAAACCTAAGAGCTCTTATTGAAGGGATCTAATATAACTTTCTGATTGGTATGCAAATAATACCCATTGTATGTGTTGAAAAATTATCTTTTATGCTCAGATGCCAATTCATTAAATTATTCTATAAATTTTCTTTAAACTAAATATAGTTAAAATACGTAATTCCCAGAGAGCCACCTGAACCTAGTCCTTTTTGAATTGCATATTTTAGACAAAAAAAATAATGAATTAATACGACTACGCAACAGAATGTGACTGGTACAATTAAAATTGTAAACTATTTCAAAACGAGATCGACAGTTTTCGAAAACTTTAAAACACGCTCTAGAAAAGTTTTCAAAGATTCCAAGATGGCAAAGATTCTCTTGAGAAAAAGAGCAGCAGTGGCCAATATTTTGGCTCCTCCGGCGGGTAGTTTAAGCTTTCAGAAATATTTTAAATTTAGTTTCTCGTCGATATCCAACGCGTTCGCAACCCAAAATCAGTGCCCAGGAAAAGCGCCCGGTTCGCATGGCCAGCGGAAAAGAGATGCAGCTATTTGTATAAGTATTTCGAGTGCTCGGGGCGATCGGCGGTTATATTAAAGATATATAAATATATATACGGGGCCTGTATGCGTGCCTGTGAATCAAGTGAAAAAATCCCATTTAGAAACGTTGCAATATACAAGTCGTATTTAAAATATTGTAAACATATTTTGTAAGCTGTGAGGAAAGGGAGATCTATCCGCGTTACGGAATATCCTTGCATTTGAAACCAGTTGCGAAAGTCCGCTGCCATTTTTAAGGGAAAAAATAGAAACTACACATGCTATTTATAAAACACAGCCAATTTTTTTGGTCGTAAAGTAAATATTCCGAAATTAAATCAAACAAAAGTGAGTGGGCTAAAGTTGAAAGTGGTTTCGGTGAAAGAAAGGTATTGCTACGTGTGCCACTGAAAAAGAATCCTTTGGATAAGCGACAGGTGTATCCATCGAATCCAAGGCAAGACGCGGTGGTTACGCAACCCTGTGTAGATATCTGTGGTGGTACATAAATTAAAAGTTCCCAACTCATCCGCATCGTCACCGTCTGAAGCCCCTTGGAGGAGCTGGGCAGAGCAGCTGCAGCGGATGCTGCACCCTTGACGTGCTGATCTGTCCTCATTCCCCCTCCCGTCATCCAGCCGCTAAATATTCTAAATGCGGAAGTATTTCGTGTAAGTTTTCGACTCTGTTCTAAATTAAGTCACTTATTTTACGAGTACCGCTGCCGAAAGACAAAAATGGGTTAAAACGGTGATAATTATTTATAAACGCACTAGGGATTTGAAACTAAAAAAGAGATGGCTAAGAGATACCGTTAGTGAAAGCTCTTAACGGTACTTTTCATTTGCCCACTTTGGCTCTTAATTAGTTTTTATTTTTTTATTTTTGGCAAAAACATGCGCAAACGGAACCAATTCTCCTGCGCAGCTTCCACCTGTGGCCATTGATTCCTGCTCTTTTCTCTCTTGATAGCTCTAAAAATATACAATATAGGAATACATATTTATTATTGTTTATATTTACAATTATTTTTATACCCGGTGTGCAATGAACGGAAAAGATTTACAACAAGTAACTCTCCATTTAGGTAATAGTTTTATATTCTCTTGGCAAAATAGGTATATGAGGTAATCTTTATTTATTGTGTTAAAAAAATATTGATTTTATTAAAAATTATAGTGAAAATTAATGTTAGATAAGAATATATTTTTGTATTTTTTTAAATAAACTTCTTGCTGAAGCTTTAGAATGTTTCGAATATTTAATTAACCGAAGAATTCACTTAAAAATAAAAAGTTCACATAATGTGGTTCATGAAAATTATAAATATTTGAATCTATAAATATTTTTTTATGGCTCTTGGTAGGTTAAACCAGCAATAAAAATCAAAAAGCTATTTTATTCCATATACTGCAATAAGTAAAAACTAAAATACATTGTAATTTAGAATTATCGGCTAAGTGAATGATAACAGAAACACACACTTGATCCGAAAAACACCGAACTATTTGATGTACGTGAACAACATTCTTTTTGATTTGGATTCTTGCCAGAAATTCCATTGCTTTGTACCAAATTTCGAATGTTGATCACGCAAATAATGTATCTAGAACAGGAAAAATACTTAGATTAAAAACGTTCTCTTTATTTGAAGAATGTTATAGTTTTATAGTTAAATTTGATGAAATATTATGAAATAAACTTTAATTACAGAAAAAGAAAAGCTAACAAGTTGTACGATATCAGATGCATCATCTGTATCCATCGCTGAAAGGCGATCAGCTCTGCCCACTTGGCTTCCATCCCCAGACCCGATATCCGACACGATGTAAGCGCTGTTTCCGGGATTACAAGGAGCATGGAGCCCGCAGGCCCGGAGAGGAAGTGGCTGCCTCTTCTCCAAATCTCTCCGATGCCCAAAGCTCACGGTCAGTTCGTGGTTTCAACTTTTCCCAACTGAAATCTTACAAGATACTGTATCTGTAGACCCACTTCTCGGACCTGGACGTCAACACAAAATCTTTCCAGCTTAAATACAACCAATGGCAATGATATAGGTACGAAAGGATGTGTCCTTGTTATTGCAGGATGAACAGGATAAAAAATAACAATACAAATCTAGTTATTTCATTGTTTTACGTTTTGAACGCTTTGGACTAAATCATGATCTATGACTTGAGAGCGTTCTCTTCAACAAAAGCCAATATTTCTATAACAATAATTGATCTATATCTATTGGGCTTCTTCATAGAATTTGGGTGTTTTTAATGTTTGGTCGAATTACTCGTACTTCTGTATGTAGATTTAGATTAATGTCTGCCATGTTATTTTTTAATTAGGAATTTTAAATCATAAATCATCGAATACATTTAATAACCTTACTTAATAGTATACGATTTCTCATTGTTTGGAGTATTTTTTTTTTCTAAAAGCATGCATTTTGGTGCTTATAGAGAGAAATGGTTTTTGCTTTACGGTTTACATATAAGATTATTTAATTGAAACATGAAAAATTTCATTTCTTTGCTAAAGAGTCCCTATCAGGGAACTTTTTAATTTTAAATATTCGAAAATATTAGAAATAACAAAAACATTGAGATATCGTTTTTCAAACATTTGCTACTTTAAGTTATGTATTACGTTAAAAATCTTAATCAATGTGTTTGTTTCTTTCACTCTCACTCTGCGCTTGCACAAAACAAACCCACACCGACTGTGCCGTCTCTGTTGCCTTCTGTCTATCGTTATCTGCTCTGACTCTTTCTCTATCACTTTCTCTATCAACACTAATTACTACCTTTAAAAAACCGTTATTGTTAATTATATACTACCAATAAAACGCGTTACCTGTACCGTTACCGTGCACTCTTGCACTCGCTCGTTTTCTGTGTGGTATATGTGCGCGAAAAATCAACGCTGATTGCAATATGCAACCTGCGACATGCAACTTGCAACACGCACTCGCATGCCTGGCGCCTTACGCTCTTACTGAACCCAGTTGTCCACTTCAATGTAGAGCTAAGGAAGCGTCCGCAGTCCTGGGCCTCCACTCCGGACATTGATGAGCCGGACGATGCCGGGCGCCGGCCACATGCGGCAGTTTCCAGCAGTAGCAGCAGCAATAGCCGACCTTCCGCTGCCGAGGATCACAATGTGGCCGTTACGGTCAAGTTGCCGGTTCCCCCACGGCGGCATACCACAGCCCTGGACATCAAGGAGGTGATATATTAATTGGCCTTCGATTTCTCAAATTAATTTATAAATATTGCATAAGGTGGAACAAGTCCTTGCACCGCAAACCCGTGTCACATCCTCACCCAGTAAAACTTCAAGTATTCCAGATGAGTTAGTCATCCTATCGACAGACAGTCTAGCCGAGCGTGTCCGCAAAATGAATCTCCTCAAGAAACAGCGCAGTCTGAACTCTCGGGAAAACAGTAGAGAGCGATCCGTTCCACGAAAGGAAGAGTAAGTTTATAAGAAATAAATATACACCCTTAGATACTTACTATATCCTTTTTTACAGGGACAACGGGTCCGCAGCAGCACCACCACCTGTTCCCGATCGTCCAGAGCGCAGCAAGTCGGGTACTTCATTGAACCAAGCTCCACCTTCGGATCAGAAACGCGCCGCCCTGCCGCCCAAGAAAGTGGCAGTTGCAGTAACCACGACAACAGCCAGCAGCAGTAGCACCCCCAACAGCTCCACCCTAAAGACCTCCTCATCCACGACCAGTGAGGTGAAGGCCACCTCGTCATCCAGTTCCTCGACGAGCTCCCTTTCGGTGCGACGCAAGGAACCGGATGCTGTACCCAGCAAGGAAACGAAAAGACAAACGGTGCCTGCTGCGTCATCCGCCAGCAGCACCACCAGTACTACACAATCCAAGGCCCAGGATACTCAAGGCGTGCAGGAGCAGATGAAGACTCTGAAAGCAGATCTGGAGGCTATGAAGACCCGAGCGGAGAGGGCGGAGCGGGACAAAAGCGACATTTTGCTGAGGCGTCTGGCCTCCATGGACACAGCCTCCAATCGGACCGCGGCTTCGGAAGCCCTCAATCTCCAACAGAAGCTGAACGAGATGAAAGAGCAGCTTGACCGGGTTACCGAGGACAAACGTAAGCTCAATCTTCGCATGAAAGAGCTGGAGAACAAGGGCAACGAATCGGAGCTGAAACGAAAGCTCCAGGCTGCGGAGCAGATTTGCGAGGAGCTGATGGAAGAGAACCAATCGGCCAAGAAAGAGATACTCAACCTACAGGCCGAGATGGACGAAGTACAGGATACGTTCCGCGACGACGAGGTCAAGGCGAAGACAAACCTGCAAAAGGATCTCGAGAAGGCGACCAAAAACTGTCGCATCCTTAGCTTCAAGCTGAAAAAGAGCGAACGTAAAATCGAAACCCTGGAGCAGGAGCGCCAGAGTTCCTTCAACACCGAACTAAGTGCAAAGGTGAAGAAACTAGAGGAGGAGCTCCGTTTCTCCAGTGAACTGACGAGGAAATTACAAGTAAAAATTCTTATTTTTAATCCTTAATGCCATAAAATTTATTAAACTCTAAATTTTTAACAGACAGAGGCAGAGGAGCTGCGTAATCCGGGCAAGAAAAAGGCTCCGATGCTGGGAGTTCTAGGCAAGTCCACATCAGCTGAATCCAAGATCACTAGAGAGTCCTTGACACGCGGAGGCTCCCAGGAGGATCCTCAGCACCTGCAGCGTGAACTGCAGGACTCCATTGAGAGGGAGACGGATCTGAAGGATCAGCTCAAGTTTGCCGAAGAGGAGGTAATGCCATGTGGTTTCAATAGCTCTATTTATTAATTATTTTCACGCCCGTCCACAAGAAGCTTCGGCAATTGAGGGATCGGGGAAAAAAGCGGGTTCGATTCAGTTGCGGGACGCAAACTTTCCCAGATTCTATCCCAGAGATGATGGCGTTTCCGCGGGGCACACAAACTCCACCGATAGTTCAGAGTGAAGTTTCCACCAGTATGGAGAATTTGGTAACTTCGGCCGAGGCGGACACTCAAACCGATCCGGAAATCGTTGTTAGGAATGTGTCAAGCGAAAGGGAGACGACTCCGTTACCATTTGGCAACCTGTTCGGTGCTCCCTCGGCTGCCAGAGTGGGTCAGTCAAAGTCTCTCCTCTTTCCCAGTGCCATGTCGCCCATCCTTCTGAGTGGTGCAGGTAACCTTGGCTTCCGGCGATTCCCCGCATCCGATCCAATCTGTTTTCTTGTAGAACCAAAGAATTTATGTTCCGTTCAAGCTTTCCATGTGCAACAGAACTATTTTTATCCTCGAATACGACATTTGAATGGGTTATTGAAATGCAATCGTATTCTAGTGCCTTATTCTTCCTTATTCAAATGCAATAAATGAAGTTTTTGTGTTTCAGGCTGAACATTTGAGGAAAAAGGTGACTCGTTTCGAGGATGAAAATGAGTCGTTGATGATGCAGTTGAAAAAAATGGCAACGCGCTCCAGAAGTACGAACCCAAGTAGAAATTTTATTTAAATATGTACCATAACCCTAGTTCGTAGACCAGTTACAGGGTCACTAAAGACGAAAAACACGAAAGACCCGATGAGATATTTTTTTGTTAACCCATTTTTTTAGCGTTGTAACATAACTTAACCCATTAACGTACTTTTTCATGCGCTTATTAATAAATCAACTGAACCGCATAACTTGCCATTTTTTACGGCTGCTCTGTTGACTAAAAAGTAACTAATTTAATATTCTACCATTCCGAGTAGCTAACCAATCCTTTAAAACTCATTTAAGGACATCTAATAATAGGTTGACTCTCCTGTAGGTCGCAAACTAAGTCCCACTCCTCATCCCCATCGCTTGGCTCCGGAGGCGCATGCTGATCGGGACGAGGGAATCTCCGACGAGGACGATCCGGCCGAACTCAGGATTCTCCTGGAGTTGAACGAGCAGGAGGCCTCGATCCTGCGCCTTAAGGTGGAGGATCTGGAGAAGGAAAACGCCGAATCCAAAAAGTACGTGAGGGAACTCCAGGCCAAGCTGCGACAGGACAGCGCCAATGGCAGCAAATCCTCCCTGCTAAGTTTCGGGACCTCCACAAGTGCCGCCGAAAAGAAGCTCAAGGCCCTGAACGAAGAATTAGCTCAGCTGCGGAAGACAATGCAGGAGAAGGATCAGGCAGTGGAAACCCTCAAGGAACAGCTGTCGAAGGTGACCACATTGGAGGCGGAGAACGAGAAGCTGACGAAGGAAAACAAGCGCCTCAATACACTGCGAAAAGCCAGTGAAAAGGGCGGCGAGGTGGACCAGAAAATGAAGGAATCCCTGGCGGTGGCCCAGCGTGAGAGGGACGAACTGACGGCCCGGGTCAAACGGATGCAATTGGAGGCGGAGGCCAAGCTACCGCCGCGTGTCGCCAAGCGGGTTAACGACCTCACGCCCAAGAGCCACCTAAAGAAGTGGGTGGAGGAGCTCGAGGATGAGATCTGCGAAATGCGGGTGGTGCTTAGCTCCAATTGTACTGAGCAGCTCAAGGCTCTCCAAACAGCAAAGGGTAACCTAGAGGAGGAGCTGCAGAAATGCAAACAGAAACTGACCCTGGCCGAGGGGGATGTCCAGCGACTGAAGCTTCTTAACGGAACCAGCAGTAAGGTCACCGAACTGGAGCAGAAACTGAAACGCAGCGACGAGGATACGAAGAAGCTAAACACAAAGCTCAAGGACCTAGAAGATAAGATAAAGAAACAGGACTCTCAGCTAAAGCAGAGCGAAACTAGCAAGTCGAGTTTAGAGGCTCAAGGCAAGCGGGAGAAGGAGAGGCTGGTCAGTTTGGAGAAGGATCTCGAGAAGCAGAGCAAGGAGAAGGAAAAGCTGGAGGCAAAGGTCACCCAGCTGGACTCAGACCTGCTAAGCGCCAAAAAGACTGCCGATAAGACCAAGTTCAGCTTGGAGAAGGAGATTAAGGACCTGAAGACCAAGGCCAGCAAGTCGGACAGCAAGCAAGTGCAAGACCTCAAGAAGCAGTTAGAGGAGATTCAGGCCTCCTTGAGCTCGGAACAGAAGCGCTACGAGGACCTCAACAACCACTGGGAGAAGCTCTCCGAGGAGACGATCCTGATGCGGGCCCAACTAACCACAGAGAAACAGAGCCTCCAGGCTGAACTCAATGCCAACCGACAGAAGATCGCCGACATGGACACCATCCGCATCGAGCGAACCGACATGGCCCGAAAACTGAACGAGGCCCAAAAGAAAATAGCCGATCTCCAGGCCAAGGCCTTGAAGGCGGCCAATGAAAATGGTTCTGGCGGGGAATACGAGAGAACCGTTCTTAAAAACAAGCTGGCGGAAAAGGAACATGAGTATGAGAGACTTCGGCGGGAAAATGAGATGAACATCGACCTGGTGTTCCAGCTGCGAAAGGACAACGACGATCTCAATGGCAAGCTGAGTGATTACAACAGGATCGAGCAGGCCCAACTCTCCCTGAATGGACATGGCGCCAGGAGGGAGGCCGAGATCCGAGAGCTTAAGGAGCAGTAAGCCATTTTCGATAGCGATTTGATATTAGTTTAACCATTTTCCCAAATAGATTGCAGAGCACGGAGCTACAGATGAAGTCCGAGGTGGCCACTACTCGACTGCGATACGAACAGCAGGTGAAGAATCTCAGTGGAGAACTCAACTCAATGCAGGTAGGATACACATGAAATAATAAATTAAAAGCCTCAAACTAATTATCCCCAATCTCAGCGACAATGCGAACGCTTCAAGAAGGATCGGGATGCCTTTAAGCAAATGCTGGAGGTGGCCCAGAAGAAGATTGGAGACCTTAAGGCCAACAATACAGGACGACAGAGTCGTGGTTCCATGCACAGCAGCGACGATGATGACAAGAGCAAAATTGCTTACCTGGAACAGCAGGCAAGCTTAGAATTTAATCAGTTTTAAATTATAAAATTTAAGATATCCTTTCTTGCAGATTGGTCACCTGGAGGATCAGTTAGTGGAATCCCGTCTAGAGTCGAGCAAGATCAAAACGGAACTCGTATCGGAGCGCAGTGCCAGCGAGATCAAAATCTCCGAAATGCAATCCAAATTAAACGAGTTCGAAGAGGAGCGTGTCATTGGATCGGGAAGCACCAAACTACCAGGCATGAAGACGAAACTGGAGCTGTCCTGGCAAAAGGAGCGCGAGGACCAGCAACGACTGTTGCAGGAAACTTCTACACTGGCCAGAGATCTGCGGCAGACCTTGTTCGAGGTGGAGCGGGAACGCGACAAGGAGCGGTTGGAGTCCAAACGGAAGCTGGACCAAATCAAGCGGGCCACCGAGGAGGAGATGGAGGAGGGACGCAAGAAGATTGCCGAGCTACAGTGCGACCTCCTCGAGCTCCGCGATGTCCACGCCAAGTTACGGACATCCAACGAAAAGCTGCGACGAGAGGTAATCCTTAAAATTCAAAATGAAATCTTTAAAACCGAAACTGAAATTTAAATTTCAGCGGGAACGTTACGAGAAGGAGTTGATCAAACGCCGCATGGAGGCCGATGGAGGTGACAGAAAAGTGGGAGCCCTCCTGCAGACTGTTGATGAGCTAGTAAAGATTGCTCCAGATCTGAAACTTGGCAGCACCGGTGGATCATCCCGGGGCTCTTCCGGCTACGACAACAACCTGCGTCCGGAGCAGCCTAATGTGCGACGCAGTCGATCACCATCTCCTACACTGAGCAGCTCACAAATCACCAGTGTCCTGGCACGACTAGCCGAGGCTTCCGAAGAGCTACGCAAATTCCAGCGCCTCAACGAGGATGAGCAGGAACGCAGCCGGATCCGGCGGGGTAATCTGCGTCGAGCGGCTTCACAGGAAAACGACCATCATGGCAGCACCAGTTCCGTGGCCAGTGCGGCCGGTTCGCAGCGGGGTGGTAGCCGCCTGTCCAGGAATTCATCCAACAATGGCAGTCTGATCCGTAAGAGCCTATCCCTGGATCACTCAATACAAAGAGATCAGGTAAGGTTTGGAAAGAGTCAATCATATATGGAATAAAACCTTTTCGGATTCCTATTTTAGAACATTTGGCGCCAGGACGATGGCAGTGTCTCCTCGATGCAATCAATTGATTCCGAGCTGGGTGGCTTAGTACGGGATTCCAGCTTAGATTCTCGGCTGGACTCGCGTCTATCGGGCGGATCCACCCAGAGCGATATTCCCCGGGGACCTCGCAAGAAAAAGAAGGGCATTATGGGCAAGCTGCGCAGCCTAACCAAAAGCAGTCGCAATTCCGAGAGTGAAATTTCAGTTAGTATTAAACCATATCCGATTATAAAAAAAATAATAAAATTAATCCTTTCGCCATAGATTCAAGGATCAGACTCAGACATCAGTGTTGCCAGCGACATGAGATCAAGCAAAAAGGATCTACGCGGGCGGCTCTCCGGCATGTTCAAGCGCTCCGGCTCCAATTCTCGCAGTGAGAGCATGGAGCGGGCTGGAACCGAGCAGAGACCCGTAGCTGTTACCGTTGTGGGCCATCCGGATGGACCGCAGCCGCGAGAGCCGCCTCCTGCCAATTCCCTCACCCCAAGACCCATACGTTCTGTAAGACAGTTACGTGAAAATGAATCCATTATCTACAAATATGTATTCCTTTCAGATACCAAAGCCGCCCAGTGGCGGAGCACCCGCCACGCCCACCACAAGACGACGCATAGCCAAATAGTCATCCGAGATTTATGGATTTCGACCTCATAGGCATCACATAATCCTAGTTGTAGGCGTTCGTTTAACCCTCGCCCTCATCCGCTTCCAAGTTCAAGCTTCTACTCATGCCGCACCTTCATATTTATTTGTTGGTTTTAAATACTTTAATAAATTTTTTTTATTTTTAAATAATATCTCGATTAAAATAAAGTCATCTTCAAATAATCCAAAAATACTCAAAACCTTAGATTTTCTAAAAAAAAAAAGAGACTGTGTGGTGAAAAGGTACCTTTGAAGATTAAGATACAAACATTTGCGTGAAGCAATCCGGCGGATAATACCCCCATAACGATCGGGCAGGCATCGTCGAAGTATCCCCAAGCGTTGGGCGGCTTCTCCAAGTGGATGATGAAAAAGGTTACCGCACCTATGAGGTACAACTTCACAAATAAAACAATCATTCAGGTAAAGTTTGGTGTTTAAATTATTTAAATCTGGGAATTTCAATAACAGGAATTTCATATGTCACACGACAACTGTTTACAAAACAAGTTATTCCGCTAAAATACCCAATATTTTTCAACATTTTGCAATGAGGTCCTTGAAAATCCTTATAGAAATCATGGGAGCGAAGTAAAGGATATAACTTCGGTAGTATCCGCCCTATTTTTATGCGGTGCACCTAAAAATGTAAGACCTAAGCAAAAGCATTGATCGAAGAATAGCAACAATTAAATAAAAGAGTGAGTGACATTTATTCTATTTACTTGCAATTTATGTATATATTCAAAGTATTTTGTTTTGCTTAAAACTTTTTTACTTCCATGTTTTGTTTGTTTTTTTTTTTTACATACTACATTAATTTCGTTTGTTAAACATAATTTCAAAATGTATAATTCATATCTGTCATATTTCACATATTATTTAATTAATTATTTTAGTTCAATGACTTAAACCAGTTAGGTAATTTAAATTTAGAACAATAGATTTCAGGTTAATCCGACCATTTTCTTTCAAACAAACAATGAATCCAATATTATATGCAAACTATAATGCTTGAAGTGGCGATTTGATGTCATTTTGAGTACATGGCATGTTTAAATAAATAAATTCAATCGATTGGATAGCCCTGTAGGGATATGGGTGAGGATATTGGGTATACTTAGAGCTTCTACGCAAATCTGGTGCGAGAGACGAGACGTATGTAGGGGGTACGTTTACAGTTATTATTTGTGTGGTATTTATTTACTTAGCGTTTTATAACGTTTCATGTTTTTTATCGACTTATATTTTACACATTTATGCAAATTTCATTTGGGAGAGTGTCGGGACTATTTCTGCTCAGTTTTCAGTTTTCTATTATCAGTTATCAGCTTCAACTTCCGTTTCCGTTTCCTGTTCTTGTTCTTATTCGTTTCGTTAGTACATACATACTTATATGTGTGAGTGTGTGTTTCCTTGAACGAGTATACTTCTAATCATTTTTAAGTTATTTAATGCGATTATTTTTTAGCTTGCTGAATTTGTTGTCGCTCGATTTGAATTCGGTTGTTGGTTTTAAAAAGTTCGTCGATTATTTTCTCTTGAGTGACTACCATTTTCAGTAACAATGTCCTTAATTGCATCGCTTATTCTCATTTTGTATGCTTTAATGTCCTTATTTCACGTTTTCTTAGTTTTTCGTTTTTTTGTTTTGATATTACTTAGGCACTGTGTTCGTATTACATTAAAGAATTAATTTAAAATTTAAATTTAGGTATGTATAAATACATTGTAAAAAATTTCTTTAAGTTTACCGTAAACTAAAATCTTGCAACTCTATATGAGTGTATTTCTTGCTCTCAATATTTGGTTTGCTTTGTTGTTGCTGTTGCATGTATGTATGTATGTCTTGTATCTATGTAAGTTAAGTTAAATCCTGGCCTCATTGTATATTCTTATTAGCTGTACCATGATCTCTCAAATGCAATCGTTTAACGCCTATTTACCATTTAATCCCTCATATTATCTCGATCTAAAAATACACGTAGAAAAGTCTAAGAAATCATTTCGAAATGAATGCCTGGAAAAGTGACAAAACGTATGTAGCTTTCTCTTCAGTTTCAGTTTCCGTTTGTTTATGTTTTTTTTTTTTTCTCATTTTTAATCAGCCCCCAAGTTGCAACACTTATTAGCCTAAAATCGTTACAATCTGGTTTACAAGTAAGTCCTATAAATGGTAGGTGTAGGAGGTTTCTATGTGTCTTGGGGCCAGTCGTAAAATGAATACGACCAACCGTTTCAATATCAGTTATTTAGATTCCAGTTTCCTTAGTTTGGTAATAAAATTCAAATTCATCAAAACGCTTATCTTTTGGCTTACGTACGGTAATGGTTTTGGTAGTTGATATTAAATTCTTTACTATTTTATCATAAATTAAATGTATAAATTAATTTATACTTGATAACAAAATCCTTGCTGATTATATAAATAGTTTTAAAGACTTTTTAATTAATAATAAAAGAGTGAATAGAAAACCAAATCGTTTTACGAACTTATGCTTTGTAGCCTATTTGGGTTTTACTTTATTGGAGCTACGAGTTGCATAGTTTGGTAGTTAAGCCTTATTATTTTCAACGTAGTCTCGCCTTAATCTGCCCTTAATGTTGCCCTTCGTTTACAGTCTCAATTTTTGTTTTTTTTTTTTGCGTTTTGTTTTATTTTGGTTATTTTGCTTAGTTTTGCTCTTTTTTTCTGCATTTTTCCATATTTTTGTCTATTTTTTATTTACGTTTAGTATTATTAACTACGTACAAATTAGTTCTGGTTCACTATCCTCTGCATTTTGGTTTATTTTAAAATTACCATATACAATACCTCGCATCGAATTTTGCTTAAGAACGAACCAAAGTCGGGCTAGGAATTAGATGTGATGATGTGTGGTTTGGTGTCGTTTTAACTAAGTAATACACAATTTGTTGCATAACATGCAGGCTTTAACAATTATCTTTCAACTTGACTTGACTTTAGATTTACGACTTCTCACTTAACCGAATAGATTTCTCAATCCCCAGAGGGGGAAACACTGTCACTAACATATGAAATATGGCGAAATTATCATTATATATTGTAGAATTACAGATACAAAACATGCCACCCACATATATACGTATATATGCCAGCTGAACTTTAATCTTAGTTATTTGATGTTCTCCTAACTCCGTCATCGTCTTGTCCTACATAAATTTAGTCATTACAAAAAGGTGTCTTAGGTGGAATCGTTTTGTCTTAGGAATTTAGCTTAGATATCAGTTAAATCTCATCTTATTTCAAATCATTCTAGTCTTTAATGGCTAAAAGTACTTTCGTTACATAAAACCAAGATGCAGGGTGGATACAGGGATAGTACAGGGTTAGTACAGTAAGGATCTGGGTTAGTTGGTCTGGGAGAAAGAATTGAAGCCTCCTTCCTTTAAAATTCAAGCCTTCCTAGCAATAGTTAGAAAAAGATCTGAGTGTATCGAGTTTGTGTGTTTGTTCTCTTAGCTTAACTATGGATACCAGTCGACATTTCCGATTTGAAAAACAAATTCGAGAGAACTTAAGTGTAAGAACTATAGACCGAAAGCATTGATAAGTTCATGTTTTTATCCTCTCCTAGAGCTATGGATATACATATAGAGCTATACAATTCAGTGTCAGTATACAACAACGCTTACTCCTTTTTCATTGATTTTGGGCTTGCATTTTGGCGCATCATTCGTATTTAAGCTTATCAGTATATTTAAATTTTAAATTAAATAATCCTTACATTATTTTGTCGATAATGGTTCTCTTCACCACTTCATGATCTGGACTGTCGAAACGGCTAAACCAATAATCACAACAAACACAATAATAACGAAAAGGCAACCCAATATTTTTTGATAATTAGCTGTAAAAATTAAATAAATACCTTTATCCAAACTCAATCATCTTGAATTAGTTGGCATCCCAGGTCCGATTTGTAAACCAACAATATAATGAAAGAACAAAAGCCATATACACCAATGACATCAAATGGAAACAAAAAACAAACAAAACAATCTGATTTTGTTATTCAGCTTCTATGGTGCTCCAATGTGGATGTTTCCGGATGCCTCGATCTAGATCTGGATCTGGACATATCGAATTCTTTGGATCTACATTCGTATGTTGCGAAATTGGACTTTTGTTACAACAGATGTCTAATCAATGTATCAATTATTCTGTGTGTGCTGACAAACATTTACACTTAATTTTAAATCTTATTTTCGTCTGCTTTTTTTTAGCTTGAAAGTGCAACACTTTGTTTATTACAATATTTAAATTTATTTTACCGTTAAATTGTTATATTTTATAATTATATGTATGTATATAGTATATATAGTTGTATATAGTAGGTGTATTCATATATTTATTTTTGTTTCTTTATTACGTTTACGATGCACATATATTGTATTTAGTTCTTTTTTGAATAGTTTTTACGTTTAGTTTTAATAAAAAATGTTATACTTTCTGTATACAACTTTAAAATAATCGATATTAAAAAATCAATTTGTTTTACAATTAACAGTCAGTGTCTTCTAAATAATGTCTCATCGTTTCTCTTCAATTTACGAATACACGCTCGAATTAGTTAGTTATTAATTTCTCTTTAACCTCCACTAGTACATGTTAAGTAATTTGCAACATCGGTTGCAAATATTTTAAATGATGATATCGAAAATCATATGCAAATATATTATGCCCCGATATATGAGGGTAAATAAAAATGGTCATCTTATACATCTTATTACATCAGGTTGATTTTCTAGCAATTCGCCAATATTATTAGAAACATTGTTGCTTCCCTTATATATGCCAGGATTCTGCTTCTGGCAAATTGGTGATGCAGCTGCCTTCCATTGAAAAATAAAAGTGACGTCGAAAGTCCACATCCTGCGCTTTCCCGCCGATCTTCTCTCACGCCGCGTTCGACCTTCCCCTCGTCGATTTTCCAACGACAACACTAACAAAAAAAAAAAAAAAAAGAAAGTCATTCTGCCCACACACAGATACAGAGAGACAGATACAGATACGGGGCCAAGTTAGCAAAATTGTTTGAATTTCAATAAAGATTTGAAAGATTTGGGTTGGTTTTTTTTTCAAAAATCGAAACGTTTTTCACACGTTTTACTTTACTTTTGCATTGTTTGCTTTCGTTTTGTGTTGGTTTTTTGTTATTTAATTTTATAATTAGTTATAAAATGTAAGCATATGTATTGTAATTTAAACGAAATTAAATTAGGAATTTATATCTGTAGGATTGGTTTTGTTGTAGAGTAAAAATTATACGAAGAACACTAATCAATAAATCACCGAAAATAAAGTAAAGTATTGTATTGTATATTGTAATTAAATGTATGTATTGTAAATCGATTTGTTGTAAATAAACAAATTAAAAATTAGTGTATGATATTTAATAGAAAAAATTACTTCATATTTTATAATATATGTGTATTGTAAAGGTATTAGCATATGTTTCTCATTTTGTTTTTTTTTTTTTTTGTTTTCATCATTTCGTTTTTGTAATAATAAATTGTAAAATCGCAATCATATAATCATCATTAAAATAGTTTACTTTCATCTTGTTTTACACACAGTGCACGCTCGGTTAGTGAGCGTGCAAAGTAGTTAAGAGTAAATATGTATAAGTAATTAAAGATATATATATATATATATGTTATGTTCATAATCAATTAAACTTTTCTGCAATTATCTTCCTTTTGCTTTTTCTTTTACTTTTCCTTTTACCTTCTTTCTTCCTTCCTTTCTCCCTATCTCTCTCTGTCTTCCTTCTGTTCTGTGGTTGTTGTTACCAAATGGGGTTAAGTGTAAGTGCGTGTGCGTGTTGTTGGTCTTGGTGTTTGATGTTGTTTGTTATGTTTTTGTTTAACTGATGTTTGTAGTGCACACTTTAAGCTGGTTGTCGTTAGATCATCCTGCTGTTGTTGTTGTCTGCTTGGCAAACGATGAAAATTTAAAAAGAAAATGTGCAACGCAACTCTAAGCATCGTTTTTTAACTTGTCCTATTTTCTCCGCCTGCCTGCCTCCCTCGTTTTACTCGCTCATTAACTGTAGCTTTAAATTTACGTTTCCTTTTGCTCTTTTTTTAATCGTTTTTTGTATAATTTTTGTTTCCTTGTTATACTTGTTAAATATATATAGAGGTGTATATATATTGTATATAAGTATGTATGTATATAGTTTTATGTATATTTGTTAAGAGTGTGTTTCGTATTTTTTGTGGTTTTTGTTGGTTTCCATATCCATTATAATCAATCATTATCATGCTGCTGCTGCTTGGCTTCTTCATCATTGTTACTCGTTACCTCGCTTTAACTAAATAATTAATCCAACGCACTATATAATTCTAGTTTCAAGTTCAACTTTCGCTTAGATGTAAACGACGACATACGCTTATTAATTAGGTTTCTTTATATATGTAGTTTAACTTTTAGCTAGCTTTGTTTTGTTTACTTTAATGGTAAATTTTTAATTTTGTAACGTATCTTTCCCATGTCGGTTCCACCATCTCCTACTCCTATTCCCCCCTATTCCTCGACCGCGAAAGGCATGACTTACTGGCCCAATGAGGCAAATAGTCATAGCAATACTAAATTCGCTACACTTTCCTTCGCTTTCTCAACGCGACCAGTGAGTCACAAAGGCTAAGGCAAGCATAGACTTCTCGGTATCATTATCGCAATTTGATTCCTTCTCGAATTTCCGCTTAACCTAGTCGCCGGGATAGATAATGCAATACGGCCAATAAAGTAGGTGGGCTAGTGGGGAGAAGCGGAGACCGGCGTGCTTTTGCTTTAAAATGTACAATTTCGAATTTGTATTTACTAATTTTAGTAATTAAGGGGACCTTTACTCGTTTACTTTTTAAAATAAAATTATAAGTTCTTATTTTCTTTGTGTTGGTATTTCGCACTCTTTCTTCTTGATCTTGTGTCTAATTAGCTAAACTTTATACTTGTAAATCATTACTTTTAAATCTTCACATTTCTATTTTTGTTTGTTGCCATGTATCGTATGTATCTACGGGTTTAGTTTGTTGGGTAGTTTTTGTTAGTTGATTCTGGCTGATTGGTTTTGTGTGTGTTTTTATATATATATATATATGGGATACAGGAAAATGTTCGTGAGTTTTTAAGTGAGGCGCATGAAAGAAATAATGTTCTTGTCTGAATGGGTGTACTGATGTTTTACCTATAAATTACATACTCATTTCTATAGAACATACATGTATATCTATGAATCTTGACTTGTCGCTAGGTATTCTTGTGTTAAATTTGTTTCGCTTTAAATAATAGTTGTACAAGAGTTTTAAATATTAATTTCAACAACTGATCTGATCTGAAATAAAAACGAACAGACGACGCTTTAGCTTACAATTACCACCATCTTTTTTTCTTCATCATTCGCCGACGAGGACGACGCCGACGGCTCTGCTACTCATACTAGTTCTACTCCTCCTCCACAGTCCGATCTAAAAGCTTCCGCTTTAGACAGCCTGCGAGGCTGCATAGGGTGGCTGCGTGGAGCTGTCGTTACCATACGCTGAGCGCGGCCCAGCTGCGTAGTTAGAGGCTCCTTCCTGCTTCACGTAGTTGCTGTAGTCGTAGTCATACCCGGAGCCATAGCCGCCATAGTCGTACTCAGATCCGGACTTTGAAGCAGAGTTTCCAGGCCCTGTGCGCGGCATGCCGCCTACGGGTCCGGTGGTTGATGGACCGCCTGCTGCCCAAGTCTGAGCTCGCGAATACATGTCCGTGGCAGTGCCAGCTCCGGCTCCGGGTGCCCCAGTTGGACCAGCCGAGTTAGGCGGCATGTTCCACGTATTCCAGCTACCGCCACCTGATGGTCCCGAAGGAGCTCCAGTCGACGTCGAGTTGTACATGTCGTAACCTCCATAACCCTGCGTCTGCTGCGGTCCAGCGTAGTTAGACCACTGCGGCGGAGGTCCTTGGGGACCTGGGGGGGCTCCCCATCCTTGGTACGATCCTGGGCCGCTGTTTCCATAGCCGTACTGCTGCTGCTGCGGAGATGTGCCCCATCCCTGGTATCCAGGCATCATGTTCGGCGCGCCGATGGGCATGTTAAGTGGAGGTCCACCCATTTGACCATTCTGGCCCTGCATCATGTTGATCGGAGCATGATGAGGTCCCCAGTGGCTGCACTCGTTGCCCAGCTTGCCATAGGCGCCGCCTACCGTGCTATTATTGGAGTTCTGGCCACCAGATCCATCACGAGGCTCGGCCTTCTTGATCTCGACCTGGGGAATACAAAACATTTTAATCACATATCTGACAAAACAACAATATTTTTTAAAATGAAAAATATACCATTTGAAAATAAGTTAATGGATTAATATCCCTAACAATCCACTTATATAGAAAATATCATTACTCACCTGCTTGCCATTCAGATTGATGTAGCGCTCGTTAGTAACGTGCTCCACCGACGACTCTTCCTCGAAGGAGAGGAAACCGAAACCGCGCGACTTCTTTTTCTCCTGGTCGTACATGATCACCACCTCAGTTACCTTGCCATAACGACCAAAGAACGTACGCAAATCCGTCTCGGTGACGTTCGATGGCAGGCCGCCAAGGAAGACCTTGTAGCCGCCACCCTTCTTCGGTTTCTGCAGGGTGCGAGGATTGCACGGCTTCGGATCGATGGTGCGACCGTCCAGCGTGTGCGGACCATTTTGCAGCACGTGGTTGACATTCGTGGGATCGGCAAAGGTAACAAAGCCGAAACCGCGCGATCTGCCACTCTCGTTGTTCTTCATCACCACGCAGTCGATGATGTCCCCGAAGCGGCAGAAATAGCGCGACAGATTCTCTTGCGTCGTCTCCCAGGACAGGCCGCCAACAAATAGTTTGCCCCTTTCGTCTTCCTCCATGATGTTATTTTGGTTGTGGTTGTGAGCTATTGCGCCGGGTAGTTTTTCAATAATTGACGTAATCTTGCCGCTTTTTTGATAACACGGGATGCAAAGAAATTATGTATGTTCAATGGTTTTGGGGAGTCGCACTTTAAAATTTTTTACACTTTTGACGTTGCTATTATTTTAAGTAGGTTTTGTTATGTATTTTAAGCTTGGTTTCAACGTTGCCAAAGTTTTTATTCTTCAAAACAATTAAACAAAAGCCACGACGTTTACACGTAACTTTCTACACATCGATGATGGATTGTAGAAATGATTGTTGTTGGAGGTAGCGTAGCAGTCACATGGAAAGATACAAAGATATAATTTAGGAAATGTTATCTACATATTAGGTCGGTTATTGGCTGACGGTCTACTAGCTCTCTGGCTGACCTAAAGACTGGACTGATCTCGCTGGGTGCGAAAAGGTAGAAACCTACAGATGACAAAAAAGACACAAATAGACGTAGATAATTATGAAAGGCGCAAGCAGGTAGGCAACCGGCCGGTACCCACACACACATTCCAGAGTATCTGTTAGTGTGATTTAGCCGTCCAACTGCTTTTCGTACACGTTCACAAGTTTGTTGGCTTGTTTGCAACGTTCATCTTGCCCTGGTCTGGTCCCCGGCTCGTCTTCTTTCACTTGCCTTTACACTGCTACGTGAAAGTATTGTTTTCTTTTCGCTGTGTCACTAGCAGCGTTGTTGTTGCTGCATTCATGTCCCCAGCCTCACACCCACACACACGCCGCCTATCAATGAGAACAACGAACTTATGTCCAAGGTGAACAGAGAGAGCCGCCGCCGGTTCACCACATTTGCGCGCCATTTGGCCAGAGACTAGATATGTCGTAAACACAGGTATATTTTAAACTTGGTAATTTATTCACTTTAATTTCGGAGTCGATTCTATTTCACAGCACCCGATTCGTTTACAGAAACAAATTTTCCATTGGCTAGTGAAAACATGTGGCAACGCCGAGCGCGACATGAAAGCGAATGGATAGCCCAAAGAAACGCTCCAAAAAGCAATGCCCTCGTCAAGACACCAGATGAAATATTAATTTTATATAAAGTAAAACAAACACTTTTGTTTGATTGATTTCCACAAGCACGATTCCTTTAATCTGCCTGAGTTCAGTCTGCTCGAACAAATGAATGAATAGCACCGATAGTGTGTGGAAAATTCACCACGGCAGAAGCAGGCAACAGCGGCGGCGACAGCAGCGAAGAAAAAAAAAACAAAATGGAAGCCAGATGAAAAAATGCTACAACAAAGAAATGCTGTTGAGTCTAAATTCTTTAAATCGGGAACACATTTCACATACACCCCGATTCCTTATTTCTAAAATTTTGATTTTTGCAATTATGAAGCACCGGCAAAAACACACATCACCAAAACACAACTCACTTGACCTTTCCTCGGTCAGCTCTTACATGCCGGGGGAAAAATTTTAAAAAAATTAACCAATATTCCTACTACGCAATTTTAAAATTTTCGCATGATTTTTGTATTTTGCACCGCAATCTAATTCCAATGTGTGAGTGCATGAGCTGGCCGTACGGTACGCGCTTTGGTGTGTGTGTGTGCCGACAGAGCGAACCGAACGAGTTTCGATGGTGTGCGCGTGGCTCTATTAGTGTTGGTGTGGTGTTATACATAGCATTTTTTCTGTGTATGTATAAAAATATGAAATTTTCCGCTTTTGATGGAAAAAGAATGCCGAAAGTGGCTCGAAAAATGCTGCCCCTTGCCAGAATACAGACTTGCACGGATCTAGGGCCGCCAGCGTTGGCCAAAAACACAAAGACCCACAGTTGAATGAGCCAAAAAAAAACTTTACACACCACCACACCAGCAATGGCAGCTGCGTCAGGTACCCAGGCGTTTTGGAAAGGCAGGCATTTTGTTAAAGCACCGTAATTGTTATGTAAAATGTGATTTTTAATAGCTCTCCATTCTTACCGTTTGTGCCAAGTGTTCGTCTGTGGTTTTTTAAAGATTTCGCACTGCAAATTCACTAAATTTAAGTGTTTTTTCCTTAAAAAACTAGCTTATAAATAATTGTATGATTTTGATGCATACGATATAACCTAACTTATGATAGACTCGCCACCGCCACGTTTAATGTAACCAAAAGTAGCGTTGGTTCGTTATCGGCTTACGGTCACACTGTCCCTTTGTCCAAATGCGGTCTTACCTTTTTAAATTTATAAATCTAATTGTTTAAATATTATTCTTTTAAAAATTTTAAAAATTAAAAGAAGCAAATGATGTAAATTTTGAATAAACGTTTTTTATTGTAGTGAAAACCAGGGCTGCTTATAATTTTTTTTAATTGTCTGGCTTCTTTTTTGGATTGGCGCTGCCAGATATTTGCGGCCACACTCTTTCGCTGGACTACGGTCATACTGGGCTATCGAAAGCCGCCGTTTTTCTGCTTTGCTACCCGGTAAAATGAGTTTTGTGCTGCAATAAACAGCAAATAAAAACAAATCTCCATTGCCGATCTTGTCCTGAGCTTAAAAACGATCCCCAGTGCGCGGACTACCAAGAAAATTCGCAGCAAGCAGTTGCAAGTGAACGGTTTTCGTGCCCCATTGATTTTTTTCTACCCCGCTGCTGCAGCTGACAAAATAGCGATTGCTACTTCGGAGAAACAGTTTGGCAAAATGTCGCGGCATCCCAGCGATAGAAAGGTTTACGTTGGCGACCTGGGCAACAATGCCCGCAAAAACGACCTGGAATATGTGTTTGGAGCCTATGGAAGCCTGCGAAGCGTATGGATTGCCCGCAACCCACCGGGTTTTGCCTTCGTGGAGTTCGAGAGCGCTCGGGATGCGGCTGATGCAGTGCGTGGATTGGACGGCCGGACTGTGTGCGGACGCAGGGCCCGTGTGGAACTGTCCACGGGCAAATACGCCAGATCCGGCGGAGGTGGTGGCGGAGGAGGTGGTGGTGGCGGTGGTGGAGGAGGACGCGACCGTGGAGGAGGTGGTGGCGGCAGGGGAGACGATAAGTGCTATGAGTGCGGTGGACGCGGACACTTTGCCCGCCATTGCCGCGAGAGGAAGGCCAGGCAGCGACGCAGGTGAGTCTCACGCCATTTCCATTCAGGCTATTTGAAAAATAGTGTCCCTTTTTGAAACATGGCGAGATTCGCATACATACATAGATGATTTAGTATGTGTGTATGTATATGTGCCAAGCAAAAATTTTGAATTTTCTGGGGTGTGGTGAAATGGGAAATGTTTCGTGGTGAACAACTTAAAGGCGTCTCTGTTAAACCAAAATTCGCTGTTAAATCATATGCACCCTGTTAATGTCTGAGAATATATATTTTTTGAGAAAACACTGCATATATTCTTCGTTTCGTTAAAGAATTTAATTTCTTATGAGTTTACAAACTAAAGTACAGTATACGGTAGTGTAGTATTCGGTTCATTTACTTCGTGTTTTTGTCTTCGTGGTAAATTTTCGATAATTAAGTGCTGTGAATGTGCTGTTAAACGAAAATTGAGTGGCAACACTGTCGGAGGTTAGCACACGTGCTCACGCTTCATTTTGGATTTTTCTTTTACACGCGGCTTACGAAAAAGAAGGTTAAGTTGCTGCTGGCTGGCTGTTAAGGGTTTTTAGTTTTTAAATTAAAATTAAAAACTATATGAACAAACGGTGATACGATGTTTGTTCTATACGAAACGCCGGCGGGCTACGCCATTTTCAAGTTGCTGGATGAAAAGAAACTCGAACAGGTAGACAACCTGTACCTGGAATTTGAGACTCCTGAGAAGGCCAACAAACTGCTGAAGCTTAAGCACTTTGAGAAATTTAACGACACCACTGAGGCTTTGGCCGCTGCCACGGCGGCAGTGGAGGGAAAGGTGGCCAAGCCTCTGAAGAAAACTCTTAAGAAATTGCTCGTCGACGATGTCCAGTCCTCATTGCTGGTGGCCGACGCCAAGTTGGGCACCGCCATCAAAGACAAGTTGTCTGTCCAGTGCGTATACAACACTGGAGTTCAGGAGCTGATGCGCTGCATTCGTCAGCAGGCAGACAGCCTGCTGGGCGGCCTGCCCAAACGCGAGATGACTGCCATGGCTTTGGGTCTCGCCCACTCTCTGTCACGCTACAAGTTGAAATTTTCACCGGACAAGATCGACACCATGATCGTGCAGGCCCAGTGTCTCTTGGATGATCTAGACAAGGAGCTGAACAATTACATGATGAGGGCCCGCGAGTGGTACGGCTGGCATTTTCCCGAGCTGGGAAAGATCATCACCGACAACATTGCCTTCGTGAAGACCATTAAACTGGTGGGAACTAGGGACCAAATGGCCGCGGCCGATCTGTCTGACATTCTGCCCGAAGATGTAGAAGAGAAAGTGAAAGAAGCAGCCGAGATATCGATGGGCACCGAAATCTCAGAGGAGGATGTGTTAAACATCCAGTGCCTGTGCGATGAAATCATATCCATCAACGACTACCGCAGTCATCTCTACGACTACCTCAAGGCCAGGATGATGGCAATGGCTCCCAATCTTACCGTCCTCGTAGGCGATACAGTTGGAGCAAGATTGATTGCCCATGCAGGATCGCTGATAAACCTGGCCAAGCATCCATCGTCCACAGTACAAATCCTAGGCGCTGAAAAGGCTCTCTTCCGTGCCCTGAAGACAAAGAAGGATACCCCGAAATACGGTCTCATCTACCACGCCCAACTAGTGGGACAGGCCAGTCAAAAAAACAAAGGAAAAATGTCGCGTTCACTAGCCGCCAAGGCTTCCCTGGCCACCCGAGTGGATGCCTTTGGCGAAGAAGCCACGTTTGAGTTGGGAGCGGCGCACAAGGTGAAGCTGGAGTCGAGGTTGCGACTCTTGGAAGAAGGAAACCTGCGCAAGTTGTCTGGCACTGGCAAGGCCAAGGCAAAGTTCGAGAAGTACCAGGCCAAGAGGTGGGTTTTCAAAGTCAATTTAATTGGTTTAAACGTATTTCAAATGATGATACCAAAAAGGTTTCGCAATTTTCTGATTACGATGAAGATAAACCTTGGCTGTCTGAAGGAAATCATGTTTACCATAACGTTATTTATTAATTCTTATTTATTAACAAAAAATATCGTTCCTTATTTTAGTGAGGTGTTCACTTACCAACCTGAGGCTGACAACACCTTAAACGTTAATAAACGCAAGCACTCCGAGTCTGAGCAGACGCCTGTTAAGAAGGAAATCAAGGAGGAGGCGGCTGAGGAGGAGGACGCTGAAATCAAGTCAGAAAAGAAGAAAAAGAAAAAGAAGAAGCAGAAGGATGAGGAGGCTCCGGAGGAGGCAGCAGCGCCTGAACCCGTTGATGAGCCCACACCAGCAAAGAAAAAGAAGAAGTCTAAGCACCAGGAGTAGTTTTATTCCTGCTGCTATTGGATTTAGTTATTAGGCTCCTAAATTAGTTATTAGGCTACCCTACGGTAACGTATATGTTTTTACAAATATCAAAAAAGTAAAACGTTTCTGTTGTACATTAGAAATAAAATGTAATATTTCAAACCACCAAATACGTTTTCGATATTTTTAGCAAATTTAGAATTATTACGTCATTTAGAAGCAGTCCATAATTTGGAGGCTAATTTCTCACTTGCCGCATTACAATAAATACGATTTATTGCGGTGAGGAGACCAATGAAGCACAACGCTTTTACGTCAGGTCCAGAGGTTTGCTTGCATCATGCTGCCAGTCAGTTGCAGCACTTTGTGGTCCACGGAGGAGTATAAAAGCCAAGGCATTGGTAGCCAGTTGAAAGCAATGCGAAATGCGTGGATACCTAAAGCTGTTGCTGGTCCTGGGACTTTTGCTCACTTACGCGGCAGCCAAGAAAAAGGAGTCGTCCTCCGAGGAGGAGGAAGAAGGTGGCAGCAAGTTCGAGAAGAAAAAATTTGGCGACGAGGAGCACAAGGGTGAGCACGGTCACAAGGAGCACAAGGAATGGGAGGAGGACGAGAAGAAACATCACGAACTGGAGGATCATGAACATCATCACGGCGACAAAGGATCAAAGAAGAAAAAGGACTATAGCGAGAAGCACGAGCACGGTGAAAAACATGAGCACGGATCGCACAAGAAAGGCGGAAAGCACCATCACAAAAAGAAACACAAGAAGGGACACAAGAACTTGGAGTACCATAAAAAGTTTAACAAGGATGAGTATTTCAAGGAGAAGAAGTTCTACGATGACGAACACAAAGGCGGCCACCACAAGAAATACGGCAAGGAGCACCATCATCACGCTGAGGATCACGGGGAGGCAAAGAAAGGTGAAAAGCACGAGGCAGGCAAGAAAAAGGGACACAAGAAGCACCACGGTCACTATAAGAAAGGACATCACGACGAGGACCACAGAAAGTACAAGAAGGAGGAAAAATATGGCGACAGTTTCGAGGACAAAAAGGAGCAGGGCGAAAAGGGCTCTAAAAAACACGGCCACAAGCATTACAAGAAAAAGGGAGGCAAGCATTGAAAGGACTTTCATAAAGGAGTGAGACTTCTGGGCTCTGGGATACCATTTAATAGGTTTAGATAAATGTGATGTTCTTTTTGAATAAAAATTACTGTTAAAATCAATCCAAGATGATTTTATTGACTTTTTTTTGTAGTGTATTGTAAATATAATTGTCTCCATTTGTGATTATTTAAAAATTTCTAATTGTATTGTTGGTCCGGTCCTTGTCTATTTTCAGAAGCAACTCGTTCAGCAGATCGCGCAGCACATCCCGTCGCCGACGCACTCGCTCCAAATCTGGCACCCGATCCCGCAGTCGCTCTGCTGGCTCCGCCGGCCGCCGCTCAGGTCGATCAAATGGGCGTGAGGAGAACGGATCGGTGACCCGGTATAGCGACCATGAGCGCAATGGAAGCGGAGCTGTGGAGTCACCACCCCCACCGAAGAGGCGCTATGAGGACGATGATGATGATCGTGTCAGGGGCTCGCGATCCAGATCCCGATCTCGTTCTGCGTCACCGGCAGCGCGTCGTGGATCGCCGCCCAGGCGTCGTGGCGACTCCTCCGCTTCGCGATCCCCGTCCAGGGACTAGCGACAGCGGATGGATGCAGACGAGGCCAGAATGGCGAATAAACGGCCCTGAGCTGCAACCCCGAAATCCGGAGAAGTTGGGGGCGACGACTGGCAACTGGACTTCCCGCATTCCCAAATCCCTACGAATAGCAAGACAGATTTCCAAATACTTTTCATGCAGTTTAGTTGTCCAGATCCATATTAGTTAAGATTTTAATTTATAGTGGAACTCAAGTAGTCACACTTGAGTATTATTCTGTTCCAAAATAAGTAAAGGAAAACCAAGAAGCACATACTAAGGAAGAGCTTTCGAATGTCATTTGACGGAGGAAGAGATTTAAGAACGGATCGGCAGACGCGAAGTATATCGATCTAGTCAAGTTTGCTTTGTAAAATTGATTTGCTTTTGAAATTATTTGGTAATCCTGGATATATACTCGAATGCTACGGAGACGAAGTCGCTGCTTCGGCACCATTTTTATGTCAATTCTACGAATCCTTTTTATGGCTCATATACAATCTCAATACAGTTGATATTTCGACTCCAACTCTGTATGATGTGTTTAAATTTTCATAAAAATTAAGTCTTGGAACAGTGCATAATTATTATTCATACATTGATGTCGTAGTTAAGTATTAAAAAAATACCTATGTATGGATTCTTGGATGTGTGTTTGAATTATATAGCAAATGCGCAGAATACTACACAATATTCAATCAATAAATTAAATGCCAAAAAAAAATCCCTGATTGTTTAAACTATAGCGGTATGGTTTGTTTTTTTTTAGGCTATAGCACGTTGAATTTAATCAGTTGTCTGGCAACACTGGCATTATCGTTACGTTTTAGTACACATGCCTTGAAACTGCGCAAAACCAGGATGTATACGAAAACTTGAAGATCCATTACAAAAATTAAACTCATTTTAGGAATATGATTTTTTTTGTAAACATCTTGGTTTACGCTTGGTTACGCTTACATGTTTTTGTTAAATAAAATTGATCTATGTTTTAGCCCATCTATGACACTGATCATGGCATTTTTTTGGCGCTCCGTCTACGGTCACACTGATCGCAACATTCTTCTAGTTCAATTTTGTGTTGTGTTTTGTTTTTAAGTTTTTTTTTAACCATTGGCTGCACAATTGTTAGTAATTTTATTGTGAGACATTGCTGTGAAAATCGGGATAGTGAAATTCAGGGTAACCTGGCTTTGTAGCTACTATGGCATTCCGCCAGTCGGAACACGAGATGAGCGTCACTTCGCTGGATTCTAGCGTCGAGCTGCGATCGCGTTCTCCATCGCCGCAGCCCTTCAATCCGCGAAAGCTTCGCTTTGCCGATGATGATTTTGACAAGGACACGCCAGAGGGGGCGAGTCCGCTGCCAAACCAACCAAAGAAAAAGATATCCATAGATCAGGGAGCCAATGCTCCTGGGGATGTTTCCATGTCGCCACCGTGCCAGAAGGTGCGTGCTCTTCGCCTCTTCAGCACCCCCGCTACTCCGAAAACGATACTCCAGAAGTCCACCACCCAGTGCAGCAACCACCTATCGGCAGCAGCAGCTGCAATGAACGCATCCCGACGTAGTGAGGAGCCCTACCGTCTGGCGGAGCGCCCTCGATCCCTGCCGCTGCACAACCGCAACATTCCCGCACAAGACACGGCCAATGTGAATCCCTTTACCCCAGACAGTAAGTTGCATTAGTACTTGAAGATTCTTTACCATCTTATTCGAATATCTACTTCCAGGTCTCTTGGCTCACAACAAGAAGCGTTGCCGCACTCAATTTGGTCGAGAGAATATCAACTTGAATGTGAGCGCCATGCAGAGGTACTTGCTCAGCGACACCTGCGATGACGAGGCCGCAGAGGAGGCGGGCGACTCCCGGGAGATCCATCAGCAGGCGCCCAAGCGGCTGGCCCTGCACGACACCAACATCAGTCGCTTTAAGCGAGAGTTTATGCAAGTCAGTGTGATCGGCGTTGGCGAATTCGGTGTGGTTTTCCAATGTGTTAATCGCCTGGACGGATGTATTTACGCGATTAAGAAAAGCAAGAAGCCAGTGGCAGGCAGTTCTTTTGAGTAGGTTTCCTTTAATTTTTTTTTTCTTACGTAGATTATAACTTTATCTTTAATGAATCTTCTAGAAAAAGAGCCCTGAACGAGGTTTGGGCCCATGCCGTACTTGGCAAACATGATAACGTAGTTAGATACTACTCTGCCTGGGCGGAGGACGACCACATGCTGATACAAAATGAGTTCTGTGACGGGGGCAGCTTGCATGCGCGTATTCAAGATCACTGCCTGGGCGAAGCTGAACTGAAGATTGTGTTGATGCATGTTATTGAAGGTCTGCGCTACATCCACTCCAACGATCTGGTGCACATGGACCTCAAGCCGGAAAACATCTTTTCGACAAAGAACCCCAACGCCTTTAAGCAAGTCGAAGAGCATTCGCAGCATAACAAAGATGACGACGGCATGGACAGCGTTTACGAGGAGCTGCGACATTCAGAGAACTTGGTCACGTACAAGATCGGAGACCTTGGCCATGTGACATCGGTTAAGGAGCCGTATGTGGAAGAGGGGGATTGCCGCTACTTGCCCAAGGAGATTTTGCAGGAAGACTATTCAAATCTTTTCAAGGCGGACATCTTTTCGCTTGGCATTACGCTTTTCGAGGTGGCCGGTGGAGGTCCGCTGCCCAAGAATGGTCCGGAGTGGCACAAACTACGCAACGGCGAGGTGCCCATTCTCCCCAGCCTAAGCCGCGATTTTAATGAGCTAATAGCTCAGATGATGCATCCGGATCCAGAGAAAAGACCCACGTCGCAGTCCATTTTCAGTCATCCGTAAGTTACAAAAAAATTGTTCAGTTTTTAAATCCATTAAACAAATTTTTTGGTAGAATTTTGAGCGCCGTTGACTCCAAGAGCAAGCTGCAGCTCGGCCTGGAGCTGACCGTGGAAAAGCGGAAGAACGAGATTCTGATGAATAAGCTAAAAGAGTCCAGAAAACAAATCAAATTGCTTGAGCAGAAGGGTACGTTCTTTTCGCAAATTAAACTTTTTTCAGTCTAATGAAAAATAACCACTTTGCAGTGAAGATTCTTGAAGTAACTAACAACCCAGAAAGCCTGGATGGCCAGCGATGTCTCCGCTCCTTCACCAGACGCATGCGAACCCCCTTCTCCAGCCACGGAAAGTTCGACAACTTGGCCGATCGAAACAAGAATGTCATCACCAATATCTGATAGGCTCGTTTTTGCACCAACGATAGACAAAACTCTTCCGATTTGAACGTGAACTAAGCTCACATTGTGTTAAATTTAAGCGTATCAATATAAACGGTGTATATTTTTGAAGTGCTCTATATTAGTTCGCAACCTCCACTTATCCCTCGTCTCCAAGCTCAAATATGAAGAAGCTCTCATAATATAATTTATATATTTTTTCCAGCTCAGTGAAACACCCTTTTGTAGAAAAGCACTCTCATTTTAAGATAAAAGCCAATGTAGAAATTAAGTTTATCCTAGCTATAAAGAAGTATTGTTTTCGAAATTCAAATATTTATTGTTACTTGAAAGTGGAAATATGTAACATTCCATTCGTTAAATACAGCGAATGATAAAGGTGTCATAATTGTTTTCGTCTGGCGCATTTTCTCAAACTTATTTCACCTTAAATGAAATTTGTACTTGGGACTACATAGGAAAAAACGATAAAAGCCTAGAAGTTTGTGGGTTCTTTACTTAAGATTAAGTACATTCAAAATTTTCTACATTTTAGTTAGACTTCTTTAAGTTCAGGCACTTTCAGACTAGATCGTGGAGTCTTGTGACAATATAAAGAATTTAAGAACTGTGTAGTTTTGAAGTTGAATTAAAAATGTGTTTCTTTTAAAGTCTTTCAGCACAATTTCTTTTTTATTTAAAAATTTGTAAATGTTTGGATTTGGGATGCAGTGATCGCCAAGTGTTTTTGTTCTTAAAAACGTCTGTAGTTCTGGTATTGCTGCCGATTGCCGCCTTGCTGTTGATATTGATTGTTGCGTTGACCATTATTGTAGTTATTGTAGTTGCGCTGCTGCTGCATGTTGTTATCCTGCTGGTATCTCTGGTTCTGGCCGTGTTGCTGACGGTTTTGATAGTTTCCTTGGTAGTTCTGCTGACTGCCGCCCTGATGTTGATTATAATTATTGTTGTAATTATAATTGTAGTTGCGACTATTGTTTTGATAGCCTTGTCCTTGGCTACCACTTCCACCCTGTCCGTAACCGCCTCCACCTCCTCCTTGGCCCTGTCCGTATCCTCCGCCGTGGTTACGGATTCCGGCATTCAACATACGGTGTCCACTGTCCGGAACGTAGGCTCTAGTCAAGTGGCTGTTGAATCCAATAACCGGGCCATGCTTCTGGCCTTCGTCGGACGGCAGTACCTTTGGTGGATCCACAGCTTTAGGCAGTCGCTTTGCCTCGAATATATAGTCGTCATCGTACTCGGGATCCTTAAACAGTGTGGTAACAATTTGGTTATCTGTGATATCTGGAAGGCCGGAAATCGGTGACCTAAGGCACCCGCTTATGGCAGTGTTAAGATCCGACTTGGCCAGCGTTCCCCGCATTCCATTAAAGGAAATTGCATTGAACTCATCTTGGTCAGACTTCTCGTTTATACGCTTCACCTTCTTGAAATGCGGACTCGATTGGGTGATGTACAAGAAGTTGTCGCCCCGCTTGTTGCGCTTCACCTCCTCGCTGGTCAGTTGCTCGTAATACGGCACCAGAGCCTTAAAGAGACGCTTCTCATCCACAAATGGCAACAAAGCTACTCCCTGCCAGGCAAACTTCTTGCCGTTCAGATCTATCTTGAAATCTTCAGGATAAAAGTCGATTATTGGAGAATCCGGGTTGGACATAAGATCTGCCCACGGCTCGGGGACATGGGAGCTGCTGGCAGCGGGAAAGACGCCCATAAGCTGCTCCAACGGATTAAACGGCTTCGTGCCCTTTTCAAAAATCGTGGAAAGCCCTTGAATGTTAACGAAATCAGAGGCAAATGGAGCGTAATGGTACGGGAAGTACCAGTTCCAGGAAGCGCATCCCTGATAGTAGTATTTCAGCACCCAGCACAGCCCTCTGACGTACTGCAGCGCCACGGCATAGCGGAACTGTAGATTTCCCGGTGCCACATCGAACTTTGACTCGTAGTAACGGTCTTTGAAACCGTCCTCCCACAGCCGCACCTCATCGTTGTCCTCTTCCTCCTCCTCGTCGTCGTCCACCAGTCCCGCCTGGGCTCCCGTTCGCTTCCCGAGGCGCAGGGCAGCAGCTGCCTCCTTGTAGTTACCAATGTTTCCAGGTTGGTTGTTTGGGCCCACAGCATTGGCCCCAAAAACAGATTGATCCAAGGAGCGATGGTCCTGGTTTCTCTCCTGACGCTTACGTGCCTTGTCTCTAGCTTTAAACTGCTGCTCTCGACGCTGTCGGTTCTTGAAAATCTGATCTTCGGCATTGCCCAAATCTGTCATAATCAGCTGCACGCGGTCAAGGTTGACGTCGCCAGAGTCTGTGAGGTAGCCTCTTGTTTTGTAAACGCACTTCTTGTACAGCTCCACTAGACGGTCGACAGCTCCTTCTCGGATTTCCAGGCTGGGCAGATGGGGCAAGAAGTCGTTGCCCACAAAGAAGCACATGAACACCCAATCGTCCAGAGCGCGTTCAAAACTGTAAGCGAACGGCAGGTTCGGCATCACAAGCGTCTGCTTCAGGTACTCCCGCAACACGCTCAGTCGTACGAAGATAAATTTCACCTCGGCGCCAATAGGTACATCTGGCTTGAAATTGGTTCCTGTTGTGGCTCCCAATCCGTTGCACTTCTCCATTTCGTGCCCGAACTGATTGCAGATGTCACAGGGACGGGGCTTGTTAGGTAGAAACTCCTCTCGGATAATCGTGAAGTTGGGCTCGTGGGTAGCCAGGCCCAACATTATGAGATCCGCGTCGGCGCCGCACAGCACATGCTGAGTGTTGGGATCGTGGTCCGGCTGGGCACGCTGCTTTCGGATGTAGTCCATTATCTTGTGTTCGCCTTCGCCTGGGACATTTGCATCCGAAAGGATGACTTTTACGCCTTTCCATGCTGGGTTGTTGTTTAAACGATCATGAACATAGTAGTGAAGGCATTTGCTTAGCCGGTCCATAAATGGAGTGCCGGGTGTGATGCAGTTGGAGTCGAAGTGCTCGCCCTTCTCCTTCTCTGGCGGCAATTTGCAGCCGCGGGTTAGCAGCTCCTCACGCAGTCGAGCAATCTCCAGCCTCTTCTCAGTTGTTTCCTTGGCAGCACGGAAGCGACGCGAACGCTGCTGATTCATCTTGGCTCGAGGCGCCACTCCATCAATGGCCATGTAGAGTAGCTTGCGGGGACGCACGATGCCAAAAAGTCGGTCGATGCATTCGAAGATAGCTACCATCATCTCGTCCTCGTTCTTGGGTGCCGGCTTGTCCTCTGGATGCGTGCACGGATGTATAATGCCGTTCATGTCCAAGTATAGGTTGTCAAACTCCACCCCGTTTGGATTCGGGAGGCTGGCGTCCTCGTAAATATTTCGGCCGGTATCCGGATCCACCTGCTTGTTTTCGTTGCACTCGATGATCACGCTCGGATACTTCCGGCTTAGCCACCGAAAAAATGCTGGTACTCCCATTGTGAGGACACTAAAATCTAGTTTTATTCTTTAAAGTCGGAGACAAAACTTTTTACTAGTTTTCCTCAATTCTATATCAGCATGGTTAAAAGGAGGGTGTTGCCAGAGCGCTACAGTAAATATTAGCTATAAAAGGCTGAATTGTAAAAAATGGCTAGAAAATATATATTGCTATATTCTTAATTTTTATATTTCAAAAATAAACTTAAATATGATATTCGCATAAACGTTCTATCACTTGACCACAAATTGTAGGACTATTTAAATTTCAGTTTATACAAGTTACACAATTGTTTCCATAAGAAGTTAGGGTCAGGATGGGGAAAATAAACATTAACTATATCACTTGCTGAATTATATGGATGGAAAGAAAGAATAAAATGTAAATTAAATAAATTTAGTAAATTTTAAAAATGTAATGTTTGGGAATAAAGTGGCAACGCTTTAGGGCTGTCAGGTCGCTAACTGCAACACATGTGTTCAATTTCGAACATAGTTTTTACCTGAACGAGATGGCCAAAATTCTTCAAAAATATGTTAAATTTTCAACCAAGGAGCTGGAGAAGTATGCTGCCAACCCGGAATCCTGCGTGAGTTGCATTAACACAGATATGCACCTGGCGATGGGCCCATATGGCATGGACAGTTTCAAACAAGCCCTCTACGAGCTCCTCATCCGGACTAAGGTGGGAATCTACGATTCCAGACTCGACGGCATTTGTCTGGGTATCAAAAACATAAAGATGCTAGGCCACACAGCGTCCCTTCGGGCGGATGACCCCACAATGCACCTGCTCATTAATGCCGACTTCTACGTCTTTCGGCCCGTGGCGGGAGCTATTCTTAACGGAGTGGTTCGACTCATTTCGAAGCACCAGGTCAGCGTGGTCATCTACCGGGTCTTTAATACCACCATCCGCTTCACAAATAAAAAGGAGAGTCGGGAAGGCATTACCATGGATCAGGAGATCAAGTTTCGCATTAAGAATTTTGACATTAGCAATGTTATGCCCTCTATCGAGGGGGAACTTATAGTGGAGGAAGGCGAAGGTGTACAGGTGAGTGTGCTTCTTAAGATTTGAAGGAACATCTAAATATTTCTGTAAACTTTGTTTTTCTAGAACAAATCCACAAGATTTGGAAGCCCCGAGCCGGAGGTCATAGAAGTAAAGGAGGAGAATGAGCAGGAGATGTTGGATGGCCTGCTGACTGCTTTAAAGCAAGATCCTGACCTATTCCCAAAGGAGGAGGAAACACAAAAAAAGAAATCTTCGGTAAAGCGTAAAAAAACGGAAAGCATTTCTGAAAATGCCGTAACGAAAAAGGCGAAAAAAATGAAAAAAGAAATAAAAGATGAGCCAGTGTAAAAAATGTGGTTTTTAAATTACAGTGTCTAGTACAAATTAGTAATTATTTTTAACACCCCGCCATTAGAACACTGATTCCCCTTGAAATACCTTTAATACATATGTATTTCATACAAATAGAGTCAATATTTTACAATACATTAAATACAATAAGTGTATCATAGTTATAGTAGTTTCTTTCGTTTTTGTTTTTATAAATTTTTAAAAGCTTGTTACATATTCTTTTGATTTCGCTAATTATTAAATAACAAGCAAATACATTATTACGAGATCCTAATCGTACATCAAAAAGGAACATAAACTATACACACAATTATAACATTTGAAAAATGATTCCTACATAATATCATCGCATTCACGTCTACAAGGAACATTTACATAATGTACAAACATACATAATACAGTTACTATTTTGGCCATTCAGGTCTGAAAACTCAGTAAATGATTTGAAAAGAGTTATTTTAATAGAAGTTGAAGGCAGTGGGAATTCAGATACGAGAAAATCAAGTGAAATCAAAGCTTGACAAACTCGAATTGGTCACGAAATTGTCACAAAATGTACATAGTTTGAAACCGGAAAACTTGAATTGGAGATTCCGTTCTTCTTGAAAATCTAAAAACAGCTTGGGTGACCAGCTCGGGTTTGGAATAAAAACGACAGCTTAAAAGAAAAGAGAGACATTAAATAAGGCTACTAAATGGGTTTTGCTTGCTAGACTGAGATTTCCTGAATATGTACACGTTTTTTGCCGCTGCTGTTCCCCGATCCTGCAGTGGAGCTGCCCGCTGCTCCTGTTTGTCGCAAGATGCCCGTCTGTTGCTGTTGCTGCTGCTGGGCGGCAATAAAGGATCTGGGCGGCGGCGGCGGCTCGGGAATATCATCGTCTCGGGTTATCTCCGAATCGTTCACAGCTGCCGCCTTGACGGCCTCCTCTATCGCCTTAAAGGACATCTGATCCGAGGACTGGACCGCATAATCGAACTGCTGCGGACAATTGAATTGCAGAGTGGCATCCACAAAGGATCCCCGTTTGCTGCTTAATGCTGAAGTGGACTCCATCACCGTGGGCAGAGCGTTGTAGGTGACCAATTCAATGGGGTCGCCCGGCTTGTTCTTCAACAGATCCAAAGTGCTTGAGGAGCAAGCGCCCCAGGTGTCCATCATCAGAGAAGTCTGACCCGAAGATGAAGCCGGTGGCAGTTCGACCAAAAGCTTCTCCTCCTTCAACTGCTTGGTTTTCTCATCGTAGCAGCTGTACTCCCCGAAAACAACACCCACCCCACCTTTACTGTCTACTATCGATCCACTGAGTGTGTAGGCATCTGCCATATCCCCGGCCCCGTGGCCTCCTCCGCCACCGCTGCCACTAATCAAAGCATTCAGTTTTAAAATACTGGAATTCTTGCTGGTGTCGCTCTCCTGCAGCTCCTCCTTAGTCTTGGCATCTCTGGCACGCTTCTCCCGTTGATGGTAAATGCCAGCAAATATCAGCACATTGAGGATGAGCAGGAAACAGCCCACGGCCACTGTGGCTATCAGTGCCGTCGTATAGCTCTGAAACTGTTTGCCTCCAAGGCGTCGCAAGAGCTCCAGGTTGCCAATGATGCCTGTGGATGCTGTGGCCAAATCCTTTTGAGTTTCCACTCGAACATGCCCAGTTTGATTGTCCTTTGGCGATTGTGTGGTTGTTAATTCCGATACGGACATCGCGCCATCTATGTTGCAATCTGAAGGGCATTTGGATTAAGCAGCATTTAAAATTTTTATTTAAGCTTACCAGTTGTGGTCGTGGTGGCTCCGGTGGCCAAGGGATTCAAGGCCTGTGTGGCATTAGATGCAGGGTTCTTGAGTGGCGGTGGTGCCGTGGTTGAAGTCCTGCTCTTCTGGGTGATGATGATGTGGTCATCCTCAGCTGGTTTCGTTTGTAGTTGCGGTCTCACAACGCCTAAGGAGAAATACAATTTATTGTTTTATTTAAAAACTAATCATAAATATTTACCTTCGTAGAGATCCCTGTTGTTCATGTCGTCCTGGAACTGATGATGCCTCATGGACTGGTCATTGATGTTGAAGTGACGATGCAGCTGAGGGATGAGGTTCAGCCACATGGACAACTTATGGCCACGATAATGGCTTTGTATATTGGCCTTGTTTCCTAAAAAACAAAACCATTGTAAAAAATCGCATTCAAGTTGAAAAATTAACTATATTTTTACCCAATTCCACGTAGAGTTGGTTAACCACATCATAGGCATCCCAGAAGGGCAGCTCGTCGCCATCATAGCTGCCCACATCCCTTTCGCTAGACATGCCCAGCTGCGTGAAGGAAGCATCATTGCTCCGCAGTCTTCGCCGGATGTAGGATCTCCTCTCGTGCATGGCATTGTTCCGGCGCTGGTTGTAGATCACGGCCAGGTTAAGGGCTTCGCTGAGATTGGGATGGGTCAGGCTGGCGGAGCGTTTTTTTTGCTGGTGCAGGGACAGATCCGTCTCCTCGCTGGGAGTGGCCAGTGTTGGTCTTGCAGTGGATTGGTTTGGATTACTAAACGAAGAGAAAGGATTTTATATTTATTTAACAAGGAGATGGGCATCTCAGCTTACCCGGTCTTGGCAAAGTTGGAGAGATACCGTAGCATAAGTCGTCCAATCTGTCGCTCCTGGGTTGTGTAGTTGTGAGGAAAGAGGGGTGAAACGGGTAGACCCAACCAGAATGGTACATCTTCACCCCGCACCGAGCCGGTTCTCTAAAGTTTACCAAAGAACAATTTCAATTAGGCCATCAGGAATTTGTAAGTTTGAAATCCACCCACCTGTGGATACTCCTCCTCAATGGTTTTGTGCTTAAAGTGCAGGAAATAGGTTCGTCCTCCGCGCAAACTGTGCATGTAGCCCAATTTTATCAGCGGGGAGGCTGTGTGTCCATCGCTCAGAAACTGCAAAGTGGCATCGCGGGAGCTCAAAGGATTACGTATGGCTTTTTCCCAGTCGGTGTACTCATTCTGAAACACAGATGTATAAATATTTCAGGTAGGAAATAAAATATACAAAAGCGGTTTTACAGAGTTTCCATTCCATTGCCCTTATTAATTTCGTATGCTTATTTAAAGGAATAAATAAATTCATTTCCTTACCTTCAACACGGCAAATATCTCATTTAAATGGTAGTGGAAATTGTTGCGCACAAAAGTACGCAGGATGCGATCTCGTCGCGTTTCGTTAAAGCCAAACTCCAAGTCCTGGGCACTCAAATCCAAATAGGACTCCACGGATGTAAGGCAGAAAATGAGGTCTCGTTTCGGAAAGTTTGCATATTCAATTCCTGAAGTACTGTAATTCAAACGCCAATCATTAAAGGATAATCAAAGGATAATTACTTTTATAGGCTTACCTAACAATAGCTGAACCCAGGGGCAGCGTGGTGCTGCCCAGGGGATTGGCGCCGGGCGATATGACGGTCCCGTCCACAAATGGTGCGAAACCCACCAGAAATCTGCGGTTGAAAATTGTGTCGCATTAAATATCAATTTGTTATTTTCCAACACCCATTAAATCATTGACAAACAATTATTATTTGATATGATGTTTATATTTCTAACATTAATCAGGCCGTTTCGATAAGCAAACAATGAAATGAGGATACTTCCAATTGTGCTTTTGTTGTTTCAAAATAGATAACTAAATTGTGGTAATTAGTGCCAAAATCTAATTGGGTATATTGTTTACCCCGCGTTGCTGTTTAAATTTATGTTTGATTTTGATTTTGCGATTCCCCGAAAAAAGTATTGCCTACTTTTTTGGGAAATACGGCTGGCGGTAATGATAAGAGAGAGAGACACATATTTGTTGCCTACCATTTTGGGAAAAAATGGCTTACAAAGTGTCTTATAAAAGTGTGCCTCTTGAAATTACTCTCAAAAGTACAAAATAAAATGAATTATTTGTATTGTGTATGCAACTTACCTTGGATGGTCAACCTTAACCGCCAGCAACTCGGCAACGCTCTTTGTCCTCAGGCAGGGCGCCAAATCATCATACAACATGTCGCCATGGCAGCCCGTCTGCTCCGCCACGCGCCGTTTCACAAAAAGCGGATTCTTCTGAATCGCCCAAGGCGACAGAGCAGATCCACTCACCAGGACAGTGCGTTGAATTAAATCTAAATTAAGAAATAACTCTTAACATTTAAAAAAAAGATAATTTTATAAGTGAGGGATCCTACCACTTGCCACGGGCGACACCACCAGTATATTGGCCAGGACAGCGCCAGTGCCGTAGCCCAGAAGCGTGATGCTCTGCGGATCACCGCCAAAGGCCGGAAGATTCTCCTTGAGCCAGTGCAGGCCCGCCACCAGATCCATTAGCCCGAAGTTGCCTTGGGCACTCTCCTTGCCGCCGGTCTTGAGGAATCCGAAGATTCCCAAACGGAAATTGATTGTCACGACGATGACGTTGCCGTGGGCGGCCAACTCGGAGCCATCGTAGGGATTCCCTGAGTTCCAGTCGTACGATTCGCCATGTATGAATACCACAGTGGACAGTTTGGTTTTCTGTTCGCTGTTAGTATCATCGATATTGCCTAGAAAAATATTATTTATCATTGTAATAGTGGGAAAAGCCTTTTTATTGTTAAATCACTTTTGTTAAAGTTTATTGTTACCAGTTGATTGTGGTTTTCAGGACTGCCAAGTCCGCGGCGCTTGCAGTCGAATTTTAAAAAACACTGCAATGCACTACGGAATTGAAAGTCTTGAAACCAAATGTGAAATTTCAAATAACAAGAAAGGAAAGTTTGGGTGTTTTCTTTGGGTGTAGTTGAAAAATGAATAACTTTATTGCTTTGAAAGCCATTACTTTATTAAACTATTAAGGTATTTATTGCCCAGTTAACTATAAAAATGTACAATCACTTTATGCTTTATTGAAGTTTTCATCAATTTTATTTGAAGTTTATATCCTCAGCGTTCAGTTCGGGGCTCCCACCAAAGTCTAGGAGAATCAAATTCAATAAATACTTACGTCTCTGGCGTCGCGTCTCGTAGGGCACATAGATATTTAGGTATAAGCAGTCTTCCGATTGGTTCTTGAGCAGCGGCAACAGGCGCCGCAGCTGGGCGAGGCGGGCGCGTGGTACCTCGAGGAGCGCCTCCGGCCCGTTGGGCGGTATGGGTATGTTCTGCGGACAGACGGGCGAGAATCGATCCGCGCTGCGGACCGTTTTCCACGTAGAGGGCGTTATGGGGGGCATAAATCTGCAAACAAAAAAATAAAAAAGGGTGAGCGATATACGTTCCGATAAGTAAATAAACCATTTCGGCCACATGGGGCACTGGGGCATCCACCACCAAACTATCGCATCACGTATACGCAGTGTGGGCCACATATATAGTGGGCCTAGTGGTCTAGTGGTATTGGCCTAGTGGACCGGACCGTTGTGCTATTGGGATACTGGGTTATTGGAATATTGGACAGTGGGTGAGTTGATGGCTTGGCATTGATGTGTGCAAGTTGGCAGCGATTAAAGGAAAAGGATTCGAGCCGGGGCTCGTAAAACACAGAAACTAAGTACCGCCCATCAATCAAAATTGCAAACTGCTTTTGATTAATTGTGTATTTTATTGTTTTGCGTTGGAAACCATCGATCATAAGGACGGATTGGATGAGCAAGCGGCGATAAATACGGCTTGACTGCCGCTTTGGCAATGTTGATTTTATGACACGATAATTGACGCGAAACGTTTTGATTGTTTTTTGCTCCTTTGTGGCTTAGTGTCTCCTGCTGCCCTGCTCCTGGCAACCATTATGCCACGACCCCTTGCCAAGTTTCTTTTTCCATTTAGCCATCCGGGAAAAAGGCAAACAATGGACCGCATAAACAAAAAGCTCGCGCTTTGCGGCGGGCATAATTTTTCAGTTATACGTGACTTGGTTCGTGTGCATTTCACGTTCATGGGTTTTTCCGTACAGTTTTTGGCAACTCACCCACCCACCCAACCCACCCAACCCATCCAACCCATCCACCCTCCCAACATTTTGGGCAGCCCTAAACCCCCGTTCGACATGTTCGCCAGCGAAAATTAATACTTTTTCGACAGAAAGCCCTGGGAAAAAGTTAGGCCATAAACTATTTATAAACGAATATAACCATTTTTGTTCGCAACTTTTTCGAGTGTTAACAGCCAGCGTTTTATTTTTGTTAAGCGTACACGGAATTTTGAATTTTCGCGAAAATTGTATGCTTTGCTGGGAACATGAATAAATGCAGTAACAAGCTTAGCTGCAAAACATCTGTACAAATAGCACTAGAAAACATTAAAAGCTTTCAATGGAATTCGATTTCCCACGGAATTTTCAGCCCAACAGTGAATTTTGTATTAGAAATGCGATGGAAAGGCAGCAGATGCGCTTTATTAATTACCACCCGACCTTATCCTATATCCCTGCTTATCTGAGCCACGGCCGACTTTACCGCATAAGCCATGGGAAATTTTCATAAGGTGGCGTGGTCCTGGCATTTGATTAACTTCGCCGTGCCGATGCTCGACATCTGTTGCTGCATGATAATGAACCACAATCATAAACGACTTCATTCGCTCACTTTTGGCAGGCGTCACACTTTGCCACAGGAAGTAATTAAAGAACAATTTTCATGAATTGTGGCTAAGCAAACAACAATGTGTTGTGCTGGGTCCTGGGTCCTGTCCTGGGTGCTCTGTATTCGCCTGCCAATCGAGGTGGTTGAAGACTGTTGAAGGACCCTTTAAGTACTTCATCCAATCGCTTCATCAAACACACTTGTTGTTCATGCATGTCACACAAAGCTTTTACTCCTTCGAGCTATACGGATGTGTGGGCGGGTGGTTGGCTGTGTAATGTCGAGAGAAAGTGTGTGAAAGTCGGCGAGCGAAGGAAAACTTTTGTAATATCCCACAAAACTTGGCGCCGGGGGCTCAGTTTTCCATTCTCGCTTGACGCTGGTCGCTTGTCGTTCAATACTCCTGCCTGCCAACTCCTGAAATGGCTTATCGAACTTTTGTGGCTCTAAGGTCCTTGATTTGCCAGGCTCCTGACAGTCCTGACCATTCCGACCATCCCGACCATCTCGACTCCAACGTCAACTGTTTTGTTATTAATTGGGTGTGGAATGGCTTCGCCGCTGATTCCTCGATTCCCCAAGAGAAACACTCGCGCGGAAGTTTACTGTTTTTAAAATCCCTGCCCCCATCCTTGCGGAAAAACTAACTCCCGGAAGAAAGTTTTTTAATTGTTAGGTATACAGAGCAAAGTTGCGGATTAATTCGAAGTAGCACTTTGGCTTCATTACGAGCGACTCTGCCGCCTCTCGTCCCTGCGGAACTTTAAATCCTCAAACAATGCTTTGGGATTTCCGGGGCCGGCAGGTTCGTAAACTTCTCACTTTCAGGCAACGCGAATGTGGGAGGACCCGACAAAGGACTACCGTCTACGGTCTACAGTCTACGGACTCTGGACTTTGGGACCATACTACTGCCAAGCACCATCCACACACATATTTCATGAGAATAATTATTAAAATTGCTTTGGATAAAGTTACGCAGGGGCGCTGTGTGAAAAAAAAGTTGGCCCAAAGAGCCCCAGCCTTTCAGCCAGAGACGACCCCCATGTGGCGTCCTGATTGTGATATCTCCGCCGGAGATGAGAGCGTGTCACGACTTCCTTTTTTATTTTAAAGTATTTTTAAATATTATCACATCTTAAAAATGGAATATTGTATATTCCAAAATTTTAAATAAAAATACTTTGTTTAAATTAAACGAATTACTCATTCTTACTTAACTCGATATTATTAAATGTTACGAAATATAATAATATATATTATTCAAATAAGTAATATTACTTAATTACTTAAACTTGAACTATGTAATTCTTTTGATTTTAATTATTTAAAAAAAAGTATTGGTTTTTTTGTAGGGAACTGTGAGTGTCACGCTGTCACCTCCAGTTGACTATTTCTTTCCGGAAGTTTTTCTTCAACCGAGGACCCCCTAGATAGCGTAATCTTGTGCAACACCACACGACTTTACTCACCTGAGACTGCCCACCGGCGGCGAGGCGTAGGGAATGCCCAGGAATGCTTCCACCAATGGCGACGAGCGCACCACAATGCCCCGCAGCAGGC
This sequence comes from Drosophila varians, assembly GCA_018150405.1. Taxonomy (NCBI): domain Eukaryota; kingdom Metazoa; phylum Arthropoda; class Insecta; order Diptera; family Drosophilidae; genus Drosophila; species Drosophila varians. Next base: position 7,546,806 of record JAECWK010000125.1, read on the forward strand.
CGTACTTGGTCTTGACGGTGTTGCTGCCACCGTGGAGGCAGTCGCAGCAATCTGGCCACAGGCTGGTGAGCAGCAGGAGCATTAGCAGTGTGCTCGGCGTCAGCTGGTGGCGCCAGCACGCCTCCGGGTGTCCTGCTGCATGATGGTTGGGATGCCCGGGATGCCCTGGATGGCTGGAATGGTTTTGGTGTACCGAGTGACGAGGATATCGCCTTCTGCTCCTCGGGCTGGTAACTCCAGCTGACGTTGCTGATTGCTGGCGCCTTTGATTGTGTTCGTCGGTTGTGGAAATCTCTTGAAATCTCTTTAATGTTATCAGTCTTATAATGCAAATTCCCGTTGCCATGATGCGGGCATCCGCTTCCGCATCCGCATCTGTTTCCGCTCTCCATTCAGATCCTCCTACTGCTCCATCGCCCGTTTCCGTATCCGCTTCCGCTTCCCGCTCTTTATCTGTTCCATCCGCTTCCGCAGCCGTTTGCTGCACAATTGAAGCGCAAATAGTTCTAATGCAACCCATCAAGGAACCGACGCAAAGTAAACCGTAAATATGTAGAAAACGCGATTGAATTATCTTAGTTTGTGTCAGCTGACTCCTTGGCCTTGCTCTTGTTCTCAGCATCAATTGGGCCGGCCAGTTTCCGGTTGTATCTGACACTTTCCGGCCATGGTTATCGAACTGTGACTGTGACTTGGTTTCGGATTCGGATTTGGATTTGGATTTGGATTTGGACTTGGACTCAGACTCTGAGTGAAAATGTGACTGTGACTGTTCTGGTTGCAGTGGCTGTAGCTTCGACGGAGACGGAGATGAAGACGAGTACTCCAGGCAAGACAGGATGCTGGGAGCCGTGTCCTTTTCATTTTGACAGCAGTTGTGCGCATGTTGAGCTTGTGATTCACGTGCAACGCCGTCATGGTTGGACCCTAACGCTTTGATTTCAAATATTATACACCGAACGTGTTGGCCTCTGCTCTATTAGAGCTGCGATTTCAGCGTCCGTGTCCCAGTGTCGCCAATATCCAATCCTTTGCCACCGCCTGCTCTGCTCGTGTGTGGGAATATCTGCAAATGCGAGAAAAAGGGCGAATTAGTTTCAACACGCTAACCAATTTGGACTAAAAAAAGGGGTGAGGGTGTAGCTGGGATTCTATTTTCCTTTTATGAGATTGCAGATTGCGGAGCAAGGAGCAAGATGCAGTCCCATGTCGCAGCGTACCGTACCGTGGCGAGGACCTTTACGCTGTCAGGCTCTGGTCTTAACTGCGCCACGCATCAGAGCATGGCATCCTTAAATAGCCTTGGTCAATGCATCCGGCCAAGCAAAGGCAGCCAGTGGTGGCAAAGGCCACGCCATCTACTTGTTACACTTCGAACAGGACTTTATAAATAATTTTTGAGGCAATATAAAAATATAAAATTTAAAATAAAATACATAAAGAGTGTCGCTTTCAATAAACCTTTTGTGAAAGAATTTCTTAATAATTTCTAAATTGAATTACACATTTTTTTAAGTGCACGGTAATGGGGACTGCTTTGGCGCCCACTTTATGGCTACCACCTCAGGACTCAGGACGAAGCACGTTTGTGGCATCGGGTTGAACTGATGCTGCAGTTGCAGGTGCAAAGCGCTTGGCGATGCCACCGTTTGACCTCGCCGTCTGCTCTTAGCTATCCCACCCATCCTTCCCAGCCCAACCTAGCCCACTTCTAGCACATCCTGTTGCCGCTGGTGGGGCTTTTGTATGAGCGTAAGTAAAGGATGATTGCAAACGTGTTGGATCGCGGAAAACTAGTTTGGCGAATGGGCTTTATGGGAAATAAAAAAAACAGGTGATTGATGTTGGAACTAGCTCTACTTCATTGACAAAATATCTTTGAAATGAAATACTCAGAGGTAGAAATTAGCTACAAAATATGACTTAGTATAATATTCATCACCTGCCTTAAATTTATATATGTTTCCATGGAAACACCTCCATTTGCATAGAAATACCCATAACCCGCTCAACACATTACATTGTTAATCCCAAATGTAGGCTACGCACTCTCCGGGGGCGCAAAATGGGCTGAATGGAGAGGCCTTATTTGGGTTAAGATAAAAATGTGTAAATCTGTCAACCTTTTAGGTGTTAATTTAATGTACTTAACCGCACAAAACCCACTCTCGGACCCGGACGGAGAGTATGGACTCCTAAGCTCTTGTGGGCCTCATTAACAAAATGTTGCCGGTTGTGTTATGCGGGCTGGCTTTTGGGCCTGGACAGAAACGGGAACGGGAACGGGGTCCAGATCCGGGTCCGGGTCAAAATGACATAAGAGTACTCGCACAGCCCATATATCTTTCGCTTCTCCAGAGCCGAGCTGTTTAAATCCGTATATTTTATAAAGCTAAACAATTGGCGAAAATAAAACAATGCCGAAACACAGTGCAGAGACGAGCTCAGTCGAGCTGAGCTAAACAAGCACACATTTCACTAAATTGCAGCCATAAAACTAAAGTTTAACTATGCTGCGGATCCGGATGGTATTGCCCATGGGCAGCTTAACATTCCCAGTCTCCAGTCTGACGTCCTGCCTGCCACATCCTGGCATCCCGTGTGTGTGTGTGTGTGTGTATTGCCCTGTATATGTTGACAACCAAAATGTCGGCACGTTTTTAACGAAAAAAATTGCTGGTGTCTTTACTTGTCTTTGGTTTCGGTGAACGTTGGGGTTTCTGCTGTGAGTCATTGCCTGATGCTGCTGATATACTTGGGATTCGGGATACCAGGGATTTTCGAATAAATTTCATCGTTTCAATTAACTAAAAGCTGAAAATGGCATTTCTGCAGCAGAACACCAGGACAGACAGAACAGGCAGGACACCAGCAGCACTTTATGTTTATACAAATTCTTTAAGTTGGAAGAAACAGAAATAAAAAAGAGTTGTTTTGCGGAAAAGTAACGCTTGTCTCCGGCATGATAAATATTTACATTTTCTTTTTATTTCGCTTTGCTTGGCAAATGTCTTTCATGGCATGCGTTTTCTTTAGCTCTTTATGCCGTTTCTAGGTTCTTTCATTCTTTAGCCGACAACCCCACTCCCACGCCCCCTCCCGCCCCACTACCTACATAACGATTGTATGGGAAATCTGTAAAGACCGATAAAATTGCATATTTTCCCATGGAAGGCGTCGGCCCAGAGGGGCAAAAAATAAATAGGAAAAAAATGAAAATACTCAGGGGGGAGGAGGGCAAGGCATTTATCCCAGGCATCAGGCGCCGGAGACGGAGCTGGAGCCAGAGCCGGAGCTGGAGCGTTCATTCATTCACACACAGCATCTGGGCCGAGAGATGCAAAAGAAGATGGAGCTCACACATGCAGATGGACGTGGGGTGAAGCGGAAATTCGAGGAGCTGGCATGGAAATCATGGCAACGCAAACAGGAAATGTTACGCTCCCGACTTACTCAGGTCTTTTGCTCGGTTCTTATGCCAAGAAAACTCTGGCAAAATAAGCAGATGAAACGATATAAGATGATGGTTCCTTGGGGCGTCGATGTCTGTCAGACATCTCAGGCGTTTTGGCCCCCTAACAGAGTCGACTATCATATTCCCAGTTTTTCAAAAAAAAAATCCTATAGCCCAAAAAGATATGCTATAGATTTGTACAACCTTGTTGCCTTTTCTTGGATTTTTCTTTGATTTTCTGGGTATAGGAAATGGATTTTGAGTGATATTTTCACTTTGCAATAATAAAAAAAAAAATGGTGGCATTTCGGAGAGGCTTCTCCCTTGGTGTGGAATGCCCTTTGCCAGGATTTATTCCTGGGTAACGAGTCAAGCCACCCGCAAAATCGCACACACTCTCCAGCACTCTGAGTGGCGGGTGGCTGGTGGCGGGTGCCGTCCTCGCCTTGTCATTGCCATTCGCCGGCTGAAGTTTTTACATTAAAAGTGGAAATAAAAGTTGCAAGACGCATTAAAAATTGTTGCATTTTACAATTGCGCTGGAATTGCAATTGTGCCATGGCAATGGCTCTGCCACGGTCTATGGCAATTGCACAGAATCCGAAATTGCTGGGATGTGCCGAGTTCGTTGAAATGGTGATGATGGCGCTGATGATGATGTTTCTGGACTGATCGAAGCACTTTTTAATAAGTATCACAAATGAAACCCGGATAAACTCATGCTGCTGCTTCAAATAAATATTGAAAATTGCAAGGAAATTGCACAAGAGAAGCCAAACCAAAGCAATAACTTTCGTTAAGTCAAGCATTCAATTGATTTTCTCCAGCATCCAGCATCCAGCATCTTCTCTCTAGCGTCAGGACATCAGGAGGAAATAAGCTTTAAGCTAGTCCCAGTGAGTAAGATGAATACAGCGGAAAAAACAATAGATAGGCGACGGGAAAAGGCAAAAATATTTATGAAAATAAATACAGATTGCTCTACCATCTCATCCTCATACACATCCCCATTCCCATCTCCATCCTCACCGACTGGCTCCCAGCTATGTCGGTTAAGTTTTTATGGAGCAGAGCAGAGATTTTTCCCATCACAATATTATTTTATTTGTTCTTCGTTGTGGCTCACAAAAGAAAATTTGATAACAATCTGCAGACTGTTAGGCGAATATATCTATATATTCAAACTTTAAGAAACTACGTAGCTGGAAAGTTTTAAATTTCCAAATTAAATGGGAAAATGTCTGGGCTTTTGTGTGCTTTTCTTTGATTTTCTCAAAATACAAGGCGTCCTTCTTGTCAAAATACAATCAATTGTTGTGTGCCGCACTTATTGAGATGCATATTCAAATAAATTAGCCAAATTAGTTTCAACTTGGTTTCCCTTTGGCCCGGCCATTCATTGAATATTATTATTTAAGTTAATTGGTTATTTGGATATATTGTTTGCACTTTAAAGTTTAAACTCATGAATGAGTAGCTTTTTCCGGGATTTATTTCAAAAAAGGATCAGTTGGTAGTCCAAGCACATTCCATTTTTTTCATAATATTATTCCCTTTTTAAAATGAAGGCTTTTACAAAATTAATCTCAAGCTCCAGATTCTCAGACCCCATTTTCCCTTTAATTTTTGGGAAAATCCTGGCGTAATGTACTTGACCCTCGTTGGCAAATCGTTTGATGAACCCATTTGCTGCAATCATGAAAATGCGATATAATTAGCAGCCAAGTTACAAGGACCCACAAAGGAGTCCAGCTACGCTGGATAGGCTGTGCTGTCAAGGACCTATATAGCAATTTCAATTTCGCACCAAAAGGAATTATGGCCCCTTATCCCATTTAATTTCGCTCTGTGTTTTTTGTTTTATTTGCCATTTAAATTATAATTCTCGTTTGACCTTTTTTGTGTGCGCCCGTGCTTGTGTGTTTGTATATGTGTGGGGGTCCTCTATTTGCTGAACTGTCAGAAAAAGGACGAAGCGCCTGCTCGAAATGGCAAAAGGCGAAAACCATGCGCCCGCCACCGCTGCCACCGCCGCCGCTGCCAGTCCAGCATCAGAATGTGGAACTACAAAACATTTCAAATGCCATTTAGTGCCAGCCGTCGTTGTTGCACCTCACTCTCACACACACAGGGACACTTGAACAGGACACACAGGACACAGGACATACTCACACACACAAACACACACAGACACGCATTGCCTTTGCTAGATGGCATTCGCCGGAACCATGGGCGGTGAAATCACAGAACTTTCCCCTTTCATTATGCTGCAGAATAAACGAGGTTACATGGCTGCTTGAATCTACAACCGAATAAGACAGGAAAGGGTTCGCCGGGTTCCAGGGGCACTTGGCAGGCTCTTTGGGTCTCGTTTTTGCTCTCATTTCTCCAAACTTTGTTATGTATTTCTCCACACTCATTTTACTTTTCCATTTTTTCTCACAATTTGTGTTATTTTTTTTTTTTGTTTGTTTGTGTGCCGTTGTTGTTCAGATTGTGGATTTGTCGAGTTGGCGAATTCCATTCGGAAATGCATTTTTGCTGCCCCCAAAAAATAACAAGAAAATTTGTCAATAAACCATCTAGATGCTAGATTCCAGGGTGAACTTTCCTGCCGCATCGCATCTCACAAATGATGACACACTCTGTCTGGCCACTGTCAGTTTTACCACCCACACCCCACCCCATAGGGTAAAAGGACAAATTTATATTAGGGTCGCACCCATTTGGTAATTAGAAAACAATTCCATTTGTTTTTACTCAATTGTCAGGCGAAAAATTTGATAAATTTATTGTCATATCAGTGGGGGGAAAGTGAGTGAGTGTATGTGTCTGACATTTACAACCATTTCATATTAGAGAGTCGCCACATCCCTTTGGGAGTCCTCGAGCGGAAATCGAAAAATAAAGTTTCAACCAGCCAGCTGAAGGTTAAATAAGTTTGTGGACTCTAGAGTTTTTTGTTTTAGTCCTGGCAGGAAATTGGTTTTTAATGGACTTAATTTGTATGAGAGCAGGACCACACATTGGTTGGTTGAATTACCCAAAAAAATGAAAAATAAAGGACGCCTAAATTATGCATAACTCCGGCAGCGGTTCAAGCAAATGGAAATACACCTTAGAGTATTTAACATGACTTTAATATTAATATTCCTGAGGCTGTTTTCACCTCCTTTAATGAATGTTGAATGGAATTTGTCCCCAACGGCAAATGAAATAATTATCAATTATGTGGAACACAGCACAGCACACACGACTTTGTTGTTCAAACTAGTTCCAATTCTAATTATAATTACTCCCGAAGGATTCTTTGACGCCTAATGACCTAAGGACGCTGGTGCGGCCCACAAAATGTAAATGAGACAACTGTGGTCAATTGAAACATATTCTAAGCTGATTTATGCAAGTTTATATGCATATATGTTATGTTGGGGATATACAGTGTGTGTAGGATGCCATGTACGGGCTGATTAACATGGGAATGAAGATACACAGTTAAGGACGAGAACGAGATGCACGACGAGATGGGGGCGGTCCGGGATGGGTGTGTATGGTGTACCAAATGGGCTTTCCTGCGGCGCTGACTAAAGTAACGTTGACCAAATTACGGAGGCATAAATTATTTATGACTGCGGCAAGAGGCAAGAGGCAAACAGGAGTGCAAACACATTCAACATGCACCACTCGACTTGACTCTTCAGGCCCTGGCTTCAAACTGTTAATAGTTTGGCCCACTGTACAGTGATACCCTGTCGTTAGGAAAAGGTAATATTTATATCCAAAGTAAAGTAATTCGAAAATATGTAAAGTTTTATTTGCTCCAATTATTTTATTTTATTAATAATATCCTTAGGATATCTTTAAAATGTACTAATATTTATTAAAGCTTTTTAGTTTTAAATATTTTTACTTAAGTAAGCAAATCGAATACTTGTATTTGGAGCGAAGAAATTGATAATATCTCGAATACCTCAATAATCTTCCGTATAAGAAAGGTGATCCTACGAGTATGAAAAAAGGAACCTTAAATCCTAGAGTATGCAAAATGGAAAAAACTTTGCCAAGTTTGTCGTAGAGAAGAGTCCCTGTAGTAAGTTTTAGTGTGTGTAATAAGGCATTTATTTGGGGACTGAGAGGAGCCTGGGGGGCTCGGCTGGGCAGCCGACATCGCCATTGAGAGGAGTCGAGGTACTTGGGAAAATGTAAACACGAAAGTTTCTGGCGCTGGGGCACTCCACTTATCGTATTTACTATGTACTTAGTATAATTAAATGGGTTTAATGCAAATGTTAAGCCTCTCTCCCAAACTGGATACTCCTCCGGAGCCTAGTCATTCAGTTCGAAATTCACTTGTGTTTTCGTACAATTCCTGTGACTTTGTTTTGTGATGGTGCCTGGGTGCTGCCTGACGGCGGAAATTGAAATCGTTTGTAATTTAATGAGCATGTAAATTAAAGGATGCACTTAATGGCAAAATATGCGCATGTGTGGGCGCCACTTGATGCTACAGCAAAGCATACAGCATGTATGGTGTACAGTGTATATCCTTGCATCCTGCACCAGCTTATATATTCAATCGTAATTTATTGCTGCTGCGAAGCGAAAACTTTCAATCGGTGCCAATGGAATTAATTTGAGCCTGCGCACACACACAAACACAAGCCATCGACTCCTTTGTAGGTATCGTTAATGTATTTATGTATGTATCTAGGTGTGTGGGAGGTTCAAATATGCATACTTGCTCTTATCCTTACATATCCCTACATATCCTAATATCTGCGTGTGTATAGGTACTCTCATGCTGGCGGACTGTAAGGATATCCGGAGGGAGAGTTTGTGTGTTTTTTCGAGGGGCTAAGTCTGGCTGAGCTTCTCTTAAGGATTATGGTTGAACTCTTTTTGGTCTTAGCCTATTTGCAGGATTGCTACTCTGATTGGGGGACTTGCTCAATTATTTCCATGCTCAAGCGGGCTGAGTCCATAATATTTTAAACAAATTACCAAACAGTGTTATCAATACAGCTAATCCAATTATTCACAAATACTGGCTAACCCGCATTATTGGAGTTCCGATAACTCTATTGGAAAAGCAATACTTTTCCAAACTGATAGAGAAATGTTCGAGTCCGAGTAGAGTGTTGGTCCTGCATCCCAATTAAAAGCACTCAGAGTGCCATGCCACACTCCATGTCCTGAATATTTTATATTGCTCCAACATTTGCATGCAGGTCGGTGGCATTTATTATACCCCTTTGGATGGGGCAGGAGGCTCATGCGAGCACAAAAGGGCAATTCATTACGCAATGATAATTAACATGTAATCAGAGCCGGCAACGACTTGGTCAGAGTTCGTCGTGCCACGTAAATATGGCAGACTGGGAAGGGGAGAGCCAAAGGTTGGGGCGTCAATTTAATTTTCACTCCACGCGGCAAAGAAGTTTACTTCCGGTGGCCATTTTGAGAGCCGTATAAAAAAGCAGTTAAATTAAAACTGCAAAATCGACTGCATAAATCAGTCAGAACTGATGCTGCGTGCTGCGTGCCGGCCTGGACTACACGGGACTCCATTCCCCCCCTCCGTCTTTTTGCTTCTGTTCCTGGCGGGCCAGTAAATGGCATATCAATGCGTGATTACGTATACGCCGCATGGGCCAAACAAATTGCTGTGCCCCTCGCAAGGCGATGTGGGGGCCTTCGCTTCATTATGCCGAATGCCTACGTGCACTACTTATTTATCAAGTGATGGGGCAACCACGCCTACTCCAACCCCACTTCCACTCCCCAACGCCTTTCTTTATTTATGGAAGTGACTCGCAGAGTGCGAAGTCCTCGCGTATCATCCATCGCACCCACGCCAACTGGCCAGGCCCGGGACTCACTGGGTCATGCTTCCGCATCATTGCACACTGGTTCATACAATTTGTTTGGCATTTCAAACAATTATTTACGTAAATCCAACCTGACTTTCGGACAAACTTGTAAAAAACGTTTCAATTGCAAGACAAATTCAAATTACAATGAAATTTTAAAAGTTCAATCTGCATTTAAATCGGAAAAAAATGTATGGTAATTGACACGGACGGGGGTAAAAAGTGTCCTTTTTCGAAATAAGGAAAAAATCGAAAAACTTTTTTACTTCAGTACACATTGTCTGTGGGGTTTTTGCTTTTTTAAACAAATTGTATGAAATTTTTTATTCATTTAAAGTCTGTTTATGATTTACCTGTACTTTTGCGTATTTGTTTTAAAAAAATAAAAGCTTTTATGGTTATTAAAAGTTTTGCCCAACAACAAGACAAACAAAAAACTCCTATTTTGATGTATTCAGAATATTAGTTTACATTTTCTCAGGCAAATATCAATATATATTGATGTTATTGCTACTTTTATTAAAAATAAACAAATTTTGTATTTTTGATGCTTTTAAATTTGCCAAATTTAGTCCCGACCAGTGTGTTTAGCCTGCGGAAGAGATACAGAAACAAGCTCCTGCCAGGATATTCGCGTGGACGATTATGGTCGAGTGTGGGTGGGAGTGTGAGTGTGCGTTAAACGTCTGCCTCCGATAATGAGGAAACATACATACAAAGCTCTGTGGAGAGCACTGAGAGATAGACCAAGAGGCTGAGCCTCGCCTCGTCTTTATCCTGATCCGTTGCCAGCCGCCTGCTGATGATGTTTACGTTTGAATAATTTATGACACAATAAAAAAGCAGGAAAAGCTACGCAAAGCCGTAGCCGGGAGCTGTGAATGGGATTGGGATCGGGATTTGGAGTTGCTGCAGTAGTAGCCGCAAGGTGCAAAGAGACTGCTGTGGCAACGGCAATGGTGGCTATGGAAATGCCATTTCGATACACTCGCTTCTGCGGATGAGGACGAGGACGAGGACGAGGACGAGGACGGGGATGGGGACGTGGCACACGCACACAAGTCATCCGAAATAGAAAGAACGTCGACAGACAGCGTTTTTATTCATTTCAAAAAATGATAATTGGCTACTGACAGCCACAGCGGCCGCAGGGGAGGCGCGTGGGTGGCCAGAGGTTTTGGCCAGGATTGGGAAGCCCCGGCTCTGTGGCTGCTTCTGCTTTGTGGGCGGGCAGGCGCGCGTGTTTTGCTTTTTTTCTTGTTGGCCGCGGCTAAATCAGAAACAGAATCCGAGCCGAGCCGAGTCGAGAGCAGCAGCGGAAACTGTAACTGAAGTTGAATGGCAGCCTGAATAGACCGCTGGTCGCAGTTGATAAGGGACGGGGGAGTGGCGCGGGTGGATAAAGAGATAGAGATAGACATAGGCATCGGAGGCCTGCGAGTGCAAAAAAGGGAATATAAATTGCCTCTTAAATATGGAATAAGTGCGGAAAAGTGTACACCACCCGATGCCACCGACCGACCGCCGGCAAACAACAAACATGCACATAGATAAACTCTATAGCTTCTGGCTAAGATAAACACGCACACACATACACGTATAGATGTTGTCAGGACCAACAACACAACAAAAAAATGTAGAAAAAAGCCAAGAAAAAACTTTCAAACACACACACACACGCGCAACTAGAAAAGAGAGAAAAAGTGTAGAAGATGAAGATGAAGCCAAGTTTTGTAACAGTTACAAAGATAAAGCAAAGTGGGCGTGTAATTGCGTGTGTGTATGTGTGTTTCGAGGCGGGGGCGTGGAAGTGGCACGCGTTCCACCCTTTTGAGCCCAAGCCCCTGCGAGGATCCGTCCCCTTTGTGTCCCCTCTTGCATAGAATCCTTTGGCAATAGACACATAAATTTTAGCCAACACAACATTTCGATTCAGATTCATTCACCATTCAAAGCAAATGACTTTGGGGCGGACTCCCAGGGGTGTGGCTGTGTCCTGGCGTGAGGCTCAAAGTGTGGCATCTTGTGTTATAGCCTTGTAGATTTCTTGCTCGAACTTATGTCCCCTAATCTCTTTGCCATTTGTTAATTCTCCACTTTCGATAAAGAATATTTTGAATTTGCGAAATGTAGCTACATAATCGGGCTACATTATCTGCTGCACCAGGACAGACTTTGTGGCGCCGCTTGCCAGGACACAGTGACATCCCCAGAACAGAGAAATAACTTCTACCTAAGAAATGTGTTTCAATTCAAGTTTTGTGAAACGAGGGGGACCATTTAGAAACAAACTTTTGATCAGGTTTCAGTAGCTTTTTGTGCCGAACAAGGAAGGACCTTCAGTTGCATTGGAAAATCCTTTAAAATATTTACCATATATATTCCTTTTTTTGTAAAGCTTATTGAGTCGATGTTGCTCTTTTCAATTATTGTTTAAAATTAATCATTTGGAATCCTCGCTTGGAAGTTAATTTTTTCGTATTATTGTTATGAAATTTTTATGATTTTTATTTTTTGTGGGCAGACCGCATCACGTATGAGACATTACGTCAATCGACTTTGATAAGAACCAATTAATTTAATTGATTATATTTGGCTGGACATGCGCTTATTGAAAATACATTTTTCAAACTGATTTAAAACAGTAAATATGAATTTACATTTATTTGCGTTGCGCAATTATTATGCATTGGGCAAAAATAAACGTTCATTTGCCAATTATTGAACTTATTTAAAGTTTGCGTTTGCAATGAGGTAATTACAGACATATTTGGGCAAACTATTTTGTGTAATTAACTCATTGAATGCGATGAGGTGTTTCCTCATCTAACATAGTAGTTTCGAATTTTAATGAAAAGTGTGGTCGATTGCATTTAGATGATTGCCTCTTAATTTGATTCTTGACTCCCGTTCGCAGTAATTGCGAATTCCGAATTAGGAGAAATTCTCCAAGGCGTTGAATGCAATTTTGTAATCAAACATTTAACTCATTTCTTTTGCCACGTTGATTGCCACTCGCCTGGCTGGCTGACTGGCTGGCTGGCTGACTGGCTGGCTGGGAAGCTAGAGAGGAGGCAGTCTAATAGAAATACAAAACACATACACAAAGTTAAATAAAAGAATATGATACAAAGGTAGAGCCAAGAGCTAAACGAGGAGCCACCCCACACCTCCCTACCTCTGCAGGACCTCTTTCACTCTTTCGCTACAGATCCCTGTTCACACCACAGGCCAGGACTTTTGCCATTTCCCTCATCCGACGTGGCCTGTCCCAAGTCTGGATAGCGCACAAAGTTGCCGCCAGCAAGCTCCCAGATATATGTATATATATACATATATATTTATATATACATGGGAATATGTTATAGGGATGTGTAAGGACCGCCATGGACACATCGCTTTCATTTTAGGTGCCGCAGAACAGTAAAAAATCCCCTCTGCACACATTTCAAGCAAAAATTTCAATTAAGACTTTTACTATGAATTCATTTCTGTTTGCCTTCCCCGAGCCAATGTGTTTGTGTCCTTGCCGTTTGTTTGTCGCTATTTAATGTATCATACGTAAGTGTGTGCGTCGGATTGAACCTTTGCCAGGATCGCGCTGGTAATTTTTTCTTGTTTTATGTTTAAGCGAAATTGGTCAACAGTCTTTGGTTTGGCGCGCCGGATGCAATTTTAATCTGCCGGAACCCCAACAAGTCACCTCACCCAGCCCAGCCCAGCCAGCTGTGGGATGATAGATGGCAAGGGCTGCTCTTCTGAAGGTTGAAATAATGACTACAAACCACAAATACAACAAACATGTACAGGACGAGCCCCGAAACCCAGACACACTCACGCACACACTTCAACGGCAAATGGCAAGAGCCACCACATAAAATTTTAGTTTTTTGACCCAAAAATGTCAGCGGGACATGAATTATCACTGCCGCCATCGCCAGCCGACGGCCATACGAGGGCAGTTCAAATGGTAGCAGGATACCCGTCAGGATCAGTATTGAACCTATTAAAGGTGCATGCGATTTGAAAAGAAAATAATTATAATCGATAATTATACGCAAAAAATAGGAAATTAATTAAATAATTATAGCCCATTTATAAGTCTATAAAGTTATAGAAGAAATAAAGGATGTTGGCCAGTTTTTGAATAAAATAAATCTATAAAAATGATTGTAGAATAAAACAAAAGTGCTTTATATTAATGTATACTCCAATTATAAATATATTTTAAATACCAAGCTACAAAATAAATAACTTATAGGCCTTGAAAAGTAAACTGAAAGGAAACGATACCAACACAAATAATTTATCATAAAAACCGAGATAAAAAGGAAAACATAAACCGTATCAGACCATTATTTATGTAATATAGGTCAAAGGTCTGACTTTATGGCAGGCAGGAAGCGATGACTTTTTGGCAGTTGAAAGCGAGAGTGAAGGTCCTGCGAAATTCTGTTTGATGGGATTAACATGGCGCTGCGGGAAACCATAGCATACTTTTTTGGGCAAACTGAGCTGTTTGATGGAAATAACCCAAAGGTGGCCAATAAGGAGCATCCAGAGGCTCCCCAAACAATTCGTTCCTGGCTAATTTCATTTTGAGAACCGCCCTCGCTTCGGTCCATGATGTTGTTCCTCATATAGCCATCGTTGTCGTAGTCGTCGTCGGTAGAGTCCTTGTTGTCCTAGCCACGCAGGTTGCTCTTTGCTTTGCTTCTGCTTGTTTGCCTATGTTTGCCTATGAATAACAAGAAAACCAACACCAACAACGCCACTATGCCAGGAAACTGAGAAAGCAAACTGTCGGCGGGGGGGATGGTGCGGCGGGGGCAGGATACGAAGACGGAAAGGCTCTCTCCCAAACGCCCACAATATTCAGAGCTCGGGGTGAATTGAAAAGCGTCAGCGGCGGCAACTCAAGAAGCTGCGGCGTCAACAGCGACAGCGGCAGAGGCGTTGCAAGGCGACGTCGACGACTGTCACTTTCCAAGAGGGAAAAAATCTGTTTGGTGCGTTTTTATATATTTTTTTTTTTGTGTTGCCTTCTTTGCCTTCTTCGTCCTGTCGCTAGGAGCAACTTTGGCTGTACATTTCTTTTTTTTTTTTTTTGCTTGTTTCGTGCTTTTGCCTTTGCATGACTTATTTGGGCTCACCTTTCGCGCTGTTGGTCCTCGTCCTTGGCAAGCTGCTTAATCGCCTTTGTCCCTCCTTTTAACTTTTGCGCCGCCAATTTTCCCTTTTTTCTTCGCTTCGCTCCCAGCTTTCCCCTTCGCAGCTAGTTAGTTTTACTTGATCAGAGTCTGATTTTAGCCGAAAGGACAATTTGCCGTTGAAGTTGAATTTGCATTTGGTTTGAGTTTCAGTTTGACTTCGAGTCCACTTTCACTTTTTTTTGCTATTGTAACGGTGCCGACGTATTCAACAAATTGTTCGCGCTTCTCCTTCAGCTTCACCTTCACCTCTCTAGCTTTCGCTATATATCCTTCTCATTCGCTCTTTGACACTTTCACTCTGCGTGTGTATTAGTGTCTGCGTGTGTGTGTGTGTGTGTGAGTGGCTTTGTCTCTGCAAGCAGCAGGTTTTTCACACTTAATTGAGTCAGTTCAGGTCTCTTTTTTAGTGGTCACACTTTTTCACACTTGCCGCCAGCGAACTAATTTTTGCTCCACACACAAACCGCTTTTTTTCTATTCTTGAGCTTCTTTTTTTTCTAGTTTATTCTTTTTTTTTTTGGTTTTAGTTTCTAGCGATTCATCCGTGCTCCGTGTCCGTCTGCGTGCGCGTTCGCTTTGGCTCTGGCTGAGATGCGACGACAACGACGATGCTCCGACTCTAATTGCGTTAAAATATTTTGCTCCCACAACAACAACAACAACAAACGACCCAACATCACAGCATCCCAGCATCCACATCAGATAGAGGAGAGAGTTGAGAGGAGCAGGAGCAGAAGCAGAAGCAGGAGCAGGAGCAGGAACAACAACAACTGGCGCTCTCCAATTTGTCTGTGATGCTGCTTCTTCCTTCAACTATGGCTCACAGTTCAATTTCAAGTTGAAAACTTTTTCGGCTGAATCTCTCCCACCAATACCCAAGCAATCACACGCACCCAAAAACTTTGACTTTGAGCAGCTTTGGCATCCTGTGAGAGCAGCCTCGTGTACCACCAGCCCCCCACCCCCCCATTATCATGCGCCATTGTTGTTGCTATTGTCCTTGTCGTCGCAGGAGAGGCTCGCTCGTTTTTCCCACAAATTTTCGTATTTCGTTATTCGTATTTGGCGCAAGCCCAGTTTATTGTTGCCATTCGTTATTATTATTGTTGTAGTCAGTGGGCGACGCTGTTGTTGGCATTGTTGTCGCTGTGCTGGCATTTTTTGGTCCTTGTTGCGCGCTCAGCGAGTGAGAAAAGCCACAGGAAAAGTCTCAGGACCCCCAGCAGCATCGTCATCGTCATCGGCATCGGCAGCATCCACACGAGTCCGTCATCGCGGCCGTTGTTCGGTTTCCTTTTTTTTTTTTGCCGCCACTCTCTCTGGTTACAAGCGGCTAGTGGATAATGGGGAGCGGAGCGGGGGCCTGAGCCAAGGTTTCCAGGCCACTTTCGAGGCGCACTAAATTAGTCATCTAACGGGAAAAATAATAGCGCGAAAAATGCAATACATACATATACACACAATTTGATACTCGATTATCCATCCCTACAATGGGAAAGATTCGATTTCTCAATCGATGAAAACGATATAAAAGTTCTTAAATAAAATAATATTTTGAATTATATCGTAGAATCCCTAAAACGATCCTTGAAACCGAATATTTAAAACAAACAATTTAGTTTTGAAAAGTTGGTAATGCTTCTCAGTACAAGAAGTATGAGAATCGAGAAGGAAGGCGCCATTAGCTTAATTAATTTGTATTATCTTAAACATTCCAAACTATGGAGTCCTTCGCAGATGCATTTCCCGTGCCAATACCCGCACCACATGAATAATTCTGTACACGGTGCGTATACGCAATATGCACTCTAAAATATTGTGTTTACGACCTGGTGACCCGATGTTAAATCAAAAGTTGAACAATTTGTATTGGTTCGCAGCCTTTAAATTTAAAAGCAAATTGATTTTATTTGTTGAAATGAAAACTGAAACGGCCAATTGTGATTTATTTACAATTTACCAAGCTCTGGCTCACCTTGGAAACGGTTATTGGGGAGTTAACAATGAAAAAAATGGACGAAGCCTCAGATGCAAGGCAATTTTCAGGTACTATTTCCCTCCTTCCACACCAAATACGCTCCTGTTTCAACTCTCTATGACACTCAATGGCATTGTTTTTTGTGTTGCTGGCTCCGTTCCATATTATACTAGGATATATACGTATAAACTTGTACCTTAGCCCACACACACACACACAGATACACCTAAGGACAAACGTAGATATACAAATTTTTTCGCATACTTTCCCGGCTGACTGGCGTTTTGTTGTGTTTTGTTGGTGCCATTGTCGTCGTAGTTCCACCTCCAAAGCACTCTCGGTGCACCCCTTTTTTGTTGATGTTGGCAGTGGCAGCTGGCGGCGTTGTTTTTGTTGTCGCTTGTGTTTATGTTTTTGTTGTTATTGCCGCAGTTGCCGGCGAAGAAGGAGGACGCCTCCTCGATTGTACCTGGGACGGGATGGATGCTTTGGTATGGGATGCTTTGGCTCCGCTCTTGTTGTGGGTCGCCAGCGTTGCGGACGGAGCTGTTTGCGTTGTTTTTTCCACGGGCGACTGTCTGAAGTGCAAATTTGCTTTAATTATTCCACGGCAACGACGGGAGAATTTTCAACGGGTTGCGACTCAAATTCAGACTTTGCCTTGTGGACCCTCAAGCAGCAGCAGCCTCCCACTTACACGCCCCTCCCGGGAATCCTATTAGGGTGCGCCCTTCATTGTTAAAATTAGAATATCTGTCGCCCTTTATCCCATTTGGCGTAATAACGGCAACGAAAAGCTTTTCCGAATTTAATATGTGCAACTAGAGATTAGAAAGAGCTTTTCACTTAATTTTTGATAGTAAATATTATTTTTTGATTCCCGCAAAAGACCGGAAACATGTGAATAACTCAAAAATTACGTATACGCCCCATAGGCATAGGGGCTTTGAAGTACCTTTAAGGGAAACAACCTTTCGAATGATAAACGAGCTGAGCTGATGGATGTTTAACAAGAGAAGGAAGCTTACTTAGCCCATATATCCTTCAAGTAATATATTATAATATAAAAACAAAACTGGAGCCACCCTGATTTCCGTGGCCCGGCCCAATGGACGACAGCTGTAGCGACAAAAACATTTACTTACGTTTCCCCATTCGGAGGACTTAACACCCCGCGGGCGGCCCTCGCTGGGACATTGAGTGACACCTTCTGAGTGGATCACCGCGATTTCTCCCAGTGCACGAGACCCAGACATGACACCAGTCGGGTTTCAACCAATCCAACCATCCAACCAGCCAGGCACCCATCCATCCAAACAACGTCGCTGCAAAAGCTCCTCTCGGGCGGTGGCTTCGTCGTCGTGTTTGATGCTTGACATTGTTGGCAGTCGATATTGGTTGTAATTAGCTTTAATTGAAATTGCTCCAATCCCATCCAGCAATTTGTCCTTGTACGGGTCTCTGTAGCCAATGTTTTCATACGTATGTGTGTGTGGGTGTGGGTGTGTGGTGATCCGTGATTTGGGTTTTAATGGGGAAAATGTTTGTAATTTTGGCAAAGTTAATTTATGGTGACCCCAACCGAATCCCTGTCCTGGCCCTGGTTCTGGCCATGGTCCTGGCTACATATTCAGTCGCCACCTAGCCGCTCTGACGCATTTTATGGTCGCCACTTGCCGCTCAAATAATTAGAGAAGTTCCATTTAAAAAGTTTTGAACATTTCAACAAATTTTGCGGATTGTTTGGATTCAATTGAATTTGGTCGTTGGCGTGTCAGGCTAAAATGTGTGTGTAAGAGTTAAAACAATATTGCATCAATGCAATATGGATAGTTGGGAGAATAGGTAAATATATTGCCGGAAATTAGATAAACAAATTTACAATAAATATTAAATGCCATGCATAAAAACACATGCAATGCAATGTTATACTGGTATTAGATTGCAGGTGAAGTTTGATTTATTCAAATCCCCAAATTGAAACAAATAAATAAACGAAAGTTGAATGTAAACAATAGAAATTAAAGCAAAACGATTATGTTCTGACTATGATCTTCATTTTAGATGTAGTATTTTATATTTCATATGGCTATCAAAATGGTATCTTTGGATTGTCTTAATAAAGATAAACTTTACACTTAAGATATCAAAATGAAGAAGGTCAGGTACAAGCCTTGAAGGTATTTCGATTTGCCAGTAATGCTTTTTCAAAAGTAAACAGATAATCTGATTATTTAACCATCAAGGATTTACATCCTATTAGCTAGTTAATCCAAATCAATATTTACCCAATAATTTGGAATATTAAACCTTTCATAAACAAACTGAAACTGGATCGCATAGCGACTATGAATTGATTAGCTCGGCTATAAAACCATCAACCGCTTTCGTTTTTTCGATTGATTGACGATTGAGTGGCTCGGGACTGACTAATTGAAGAAAAGCCAATCGTTATCTCGAGTCATCAATCATTTTTATTGCATACTTTTTCATGTCGTATATTCCGCTACATAAATAATGTATTTTCATACCTCTAAGTACAGTTCTGACATTGGATTCGCCATAGTAAATTCTTGAGAAATGTGATAGATTGAATTTATGGCCAAAGGCGCTAGTCTGGTGGCATGGGAAGTGGGTACACCCATATACCAGATCGTACACCCATAGAGCGATATCGAAGTGCAGTGGCAAGTGGCTGGCTTACCTGGGGTTACACGGGCTTTTTGATTTACGTTCGAGCCGAAGCGACGCGAGGCGATCGCGCTCAGGTGGGTGGATCGCACCTGAAGATGATAAAGAAAACTTCGGGCCTGGTCTGGGTTGCTCTTCGGGCCCGGAGTGGCCCGGAGCGGCAGCTGAGAGAAGCGCTTCGATTCGATTTAATTCCATCCATCTTTTTTTCGTATTAAACTCGATGCAGTCGTGTGTGCGTGCCTATAAAACGCTTGCAAGAATTTGCAGCGATTTAGTCGCGTTTTTAAGCAGCAGGTTGCGGGATCGTCCATCGTCCGTCGCCTCAGTATCAGTATCAGTCTCCGGCCTCGGCTACGTGAATATGAAAGTAAAAGTCCTCTCCGCCGGCGTGTCTTGGTCTTGATTAATTGACAAATTACACACTTCCAAGGAAAGAGACTGCAAAGTGACAAAGTGCCAGCAGATTTGAGACATCACCGAAACTTCTCTAATTTCCTGCCCGCCGCGTGAATACAAAGTAGGTGACATAGGCTTCTCCTCCTTCTCCATAAAGAATCCATTTTCACACCCTGCACTTGTGCTGCAAAAACTCATTTCATATTCCGAGTTCAACGTGAAAGCCAGTGGATATAATAAAGTACATACTTTAGATACTTCACATATCTGGCCGTACGTGTTTTTTGTTAGTAGACACGAGTTGACCAATTAAATTCACAAAAAACCGCCACAAATGCAAATTACACTCGCTTATGATTAAAACGGTTGCTCTCGACTTTGAGCTGTTATTAATTTGTTTCATATATTAAATTTTATTCACGTTTTTTCTTTCTTCTCATTTGCATTTTGACCGAAATTAATGCCAAGTGAATGATTTCTTAATGAACTCCAAATGAATGCATAAGAATATTTTATTGCATGAGAAAAAACAATTAGCAGTGCTACTGCACCAATTCAACCATAATTTGTAAATATTTTTTAAATGGAACTTCTCCAGCGACGGGGTTCAACAATTTATTTGATTTGTATTCGAGTTTGTTTTGACAGAACAACAATGTGAATAGCAAATTATGCTATCCAAATATTTGTTTGTCAATCATTATTTTTTTACGATTATTACCCGCCTATAGTAATATTTTATTGATAAATAATGATAGCATAATAGCAGCAATATTGTCAAGATAATACCCTTGCAAAATATTACCAAAAATGTAAATCATCCCAGATAACCTGAGGAAGTTTCCTCTAAAGACCGAAGATAAGAGCCATTGAAAATGTAAGGGAAATACATACATGCATAATTAAAAAACGAAACCAAAACCGAATCTTATCAAATACCTCGAAAATTGGGCCAATAAACACTTACCGCAATTAGCAGTTGTCAACGCGACTAATGGCAACAGGCCGAGCCAGAAAATACCGAGTGGGGAGCGGCGTGAAGTAGAGCCGACATCGGATTACAGATATTGATAATTTTTTAATAAACAATTCCCAGCAATTGAACAAGGCAGATAATAAACATTCCCGCGAAACGAAATCCAAAAAGGGAAAAAACGGGGGAATTCGGACTTACCTTTAAAATCGTCGGAGTAGATCATGTGGGAATGGGTTTCATGGCTGATTGATATTCGAGTGGAGTGGCGCTGTTAATGAAACACTCGAAAGTGGAGTAATCACACACATATTTCGCGATCCCATCGCAATCGGGGCAGCGGGCTGCGTATTTAGCATTTGGAATCAATCACAATCGACACTCCGTCCGTCCACCGATGCGGACGGTAGCAGTGGTAGTAGGGCAATATAAGCCAATTAACTCATCCGGCGAAACGATAAGGGGTGGCCACCCCCAGCCTCTAGCCAGACCACCTCCTATCTGGCCAACAATCGATGGCCAATCGTGGCCCCTTCGCTTTTTATGGTCACCTCCAGTCAAGTGGTTAGTGGATTTTTATTTTCCTTATTTCGATTTTGTTCCTTTTTTATAGCTAAATCTTTTTCGGTTAGCGCCCTTTCTTATCGAGCCACTTTTTTTTCTGTGTCAGATAAGCCGAGAACAGTAATATATTATGTGGATTTTCTACATGCTGCGATCAATCATTGAAAAGTCTTTTATATTTGTTATAAATTAATGCAAATATACGATTCGAGATAGCTTTGTGAAAGCTTTGGCCACGATTGGGCCACACTGCCATCCGACTGCCATAAAAGATTCCATCGACGCCATCTACCATTGGCCAACTTCAATTCAACCTATTTAAAGAATTCCTTTTAATTTCACCGAGAACTGATAATATAGTATTGTTGTGGAAAATGTATATTTCCTTTAGCTTTAAGAATCATGATTGATCAATTGATTAATTGAAACGCAAAACCAGAGCTGTAAGTTGAACTTGTTGACGTCAAACTGAAGTTATAAAGTCAGGAAACAATCCGTGGCAATAAACAGAGTTTTATTGATACCCAATTGGTGGAGCTATGAATTGCAATTGTCGGAACTCGTTATAAAAACTGGAACAATAATAACATTGTTTTGAGGGTCCCAGGTGCGTGGGGTCAATAATAACAGAGGTTGTGGAAATTTTCTAAAGTTTATAATTAAAATGGAGCCACAATGGAAAATTTCTAACGAGCGTCCATTTATATTACGTATACGCAATGCTGCAACAAAAGGCTTTTGTAAAGATCCAATTTCAAGAAAAATATTAGCTTATCGCAACCGTAAATTAAGAAAAATGAACCAAACTTTTAATAAAAAGTATAAGGAAAAGTATAAAGTAATAAAGTATAGGAAATACATGCATAATTAAAAAAACGAAACCAAAACCGAATCTTATCAAATACGTCGAAAATTGGGCCAATAAACACTTACCGCAATTAGCAGTTGTCAACGCGACTAATGACAACGGGCAGAGCCAGAAAATACCGAGTGGGGAGCGGCGTGAAGTAGGAAGGAAAAGGAAATAGGAAGGAAAATTTCTAACGAGCGTGTATTTATATTACGTATACGCAATGCTGCAACAAAAGGCTTTTGTAAAGATCCAATTTAAAGAAAAATATTAGCTTATCGCAACCGTAAATTAAGAAAAATGAACCAAACTTTTTATAAAAAGTATAAGGAAAAGTATAAAGTAATAAAGTATAGGAAATGGAAATTTAGTAGAATAAACAAAATCTTTGTTGATTTCTATCTAGCACATGTGACTTAAACAGATAAGACATAAAACAAAAAGTTTTTCCTTCATTTGGATTTCCGACAATTCAAGTGAATTGTTCTAAAAATTGTACACGTTTTGTGCATTCAAGTTGTGGGATTAATTGTATAAGAATGCGAAACTTATTATCTGCCATGATTATCTATCATTGAGCAGTTTTGTAGACAGTCCCCACTGAGAGCCGTCGATTAGATTAACACAATGACAATAAAACCCAACAACAGGGCTAATTACAAAAAAAAACTCGATCAAAGAATAGCAGAATTGCGTTTGGGTGGCAGACGTCTGGATCTGGCCAAGTTAAAAACGAATCACGTCACCGGTAGCTGATACAACTACCAATCATCCCCACTACCCGCCACCGGAGCGGAGCAC
This sequence comes from Drosophila varians, assembly GCA_018150405.1. Lineage (NCBI taxonomy): Eukaryota > Metazoa > Arthropoda > Insecta > Diptera > Drosophilidae > Drosophila > Drosophila varians. The sequence continues at coordinate 7,569,599 of JAECWK010000125.1, forward strand.
CTACGTAATTCGAAAATCCGTGTAAAATGTAAATGCTTAGGCCCCCATTTGAAGCTGGCCGTTGTGCAATGAGGCCTAAAGCGTGCTAAGAAAACCTTTTGGGCCCGAATGGCCCGAAAATGGCTTGGCGACGCAATGCCCGTGATAAGTAATCCGGGGGCCCCCATGACCAGCTCACAAGCCAACTTGCCCACTGGCCAACAACCGCTCCAGTCAACTGACCCAAGCTAACTAACTTGTACGAATTTGCTTATGGCCCGGCCAATTCGATCAGGCAAACATGTCACGTAGATTCAATCCTTGTTGTTGTTGAATCGTTGGCAATGCAAAATGCCTTTTGGTGGATGGTGGGGGCAACCTCCAGCAAGGTCAAAGAGCTGCAAAACTGATGACAAAAAAACTGAATGGAAAAATAATTTGCAATCGTCAAGAAGGAACCCTAAAATAGCTTTGTGATAGGTTTTCCCTGGGTTACTTATTTGAGTCAGTTTAATTTCTATAAAATTAAATAAATTTATAAGCAAACGGGTTCAATTACAGTTTTGCAGTTAAGTTTCACCTATATATTGGAAGCTTTTGATGGATAGTATCTTAGATTCTACAAAATATATAAATGTTTTCTTTATTATTATAAAGGATCCTTAAAGCTTCACAGTTATAGAGCTTAAGACCTTTTCTAGAGTTCCTAAAAGTAGACCAAAAACATATCCTTCCTTGTTTCCTTTGATACAAGTTTTATGAATATTAATCATCCTGTTAAAGGTCTTCCGGCTGATAAAGCTCCCTAGAGGTGACCTGAAAAGGGATGTAAGTATCATGGCAACAGTACACTTAGCCGGCCAGATATATTTGCTTATATGGCTTAAAACATTAACAGATGACACACGAATGCTAATTAAGTCACTCTGTTCGCCATTTGTTCGCATGATAGCACGTGACGCTGAATTTGTTGAAATTGCGATGATGATAAGGCGATAAGGTGATGATGATGTCGATGTTCCTGTGCCGAAAAGTTTGTCAACTTTCCATTCCGTCTGCGACCAGACGACACGCGCCAATTAGAGCCCCAAGCCCCCAAAAAAGCCGAAGAGGCACTCAAATTTCAGGCATCGCTCCAGATTAAGATACAAATGTAGATTGAGACAGGAAGGCCTTCGTCCAGAGGTGATTGTCCAAGCATAAATATTGTCTAAAACAATTTTTATCGCGGCAAATTACTCATATCAATAGGCAGACGGACATTTGTTGAATCGGCGCTAATTAAAGGTGAAAATTGAAAACATTGAGCGTGGCTGGCCAATTATGCAGTTGCGATTGCAAATATACATTTTGCCTTCCCCTGATATCGCGATATCGATATAGTATGTGCATATTTAAGTCTATATTTAGTGCCCTAATCAGAGCGTGAATAAAGAGTCAACATGTTGCACACTCTTTAATGGCAATATAATTGAAATGAATAAGATATGAGAGGACCCCCCTTTTTTTTCATGGTCCATCGCACCTAAACGATTTGATATTAATTCGTTTATAATTTAGACAATCTTGTCACCTGCTATATTTGCAGCAAGCTTTTGTGTGAGCCATAAATTAGCGAATTGCATAACTTTTGAATATCAAACAGAACAAAAAAAGCGAAGAAAAAAACATTTTAAAATCAACATTTTGCCAGGCAACCAGCAGGCCTGTGGTTTTTGTTTGATTTCAGCTAACGAACCGCATGACTTGTTGTCACATTTATTCTCCTAGCCACAAAAAAAAAAACAAAAACAAAAAATATATACAACAACAAACGGAAAGACCCGAAAAACAAATAATCACCAAATGTATAAAAGAATCAATTCAGACTCATTATTTCGAGACATCTCGACGCGACGGTTAAAATTAAAGCCAGCCGGGCTCACGTGAATTTGTTTAGATAAAACGCGTCATAATTGAATGCCAAATAAATGTCTAATAACACTTCTTGGCCATCAAAGCGACACCCGACCAGGTTTTCTACATATTCGTATTCATATTCATCCGGAGAGATACACAATGCATATGATCCATACTAATCGTCCCACTGATATAATTAAAGCTAATTGCTGTTAATTTTTATTGAGGTTTTCAGCATTTTTTTTTTTTACAATATTTATTTAATATTTACGTTAGTCTTTAACGTTTTCACAAGTTCACAAATTTTCACACGTACACTGCAAAAAGTTTTGGCTATAATTGCAGGGTAACCTTACCAGTTAAAGGAAATTATAGATTATAAAATAAAATTATAGAATATAAAATAAAATTTACAACAATTATAAAAAAAAATCTTTTTTAACTCTGGTAGTACACGGGGCGTATGAGTAATTAGTTGAGATGAAAGAAATATGGTATGCAATTAGTTTCGTGTTTTATTTTTATGATATTTACCTATTGAAGAAAATATTTTAAATATTTTAGGTTGATTTATAACGCGAAAAATCGTATATCGAATAACAATAGTCTTGTTATATTTATTTACTTGTTGTAGGCGCTTTTAGCCAAAGTCTTACAGCCAGCTTTGAGATCTAACATCAGTTTTGTCAATTAGCGCCTCTCCTTTTCGCTCAGTGCATTCGTAATAGTCCCATATAGCAGGTGTGTGGGTATCTGCTTCAGTGGTAGTGGCCACCTGCCGCTGGCCAAGTCCCCACAGCCTGGTAATGAATTTATTTCATTGCTAAACGCCGAACGAGATAGTTGTAAAAAGTCGCGTATCGCTTATTAATTTTTTTATACTTTCCATTCGCAACGGCGGCAGATGTTCAGTGTAAGCCTAGGCCGCCATTAGTACCGCCATTTCAAACCATAAACCCATCAATAGACCTAAGATAATCATGGCTTAAATTCCGTTTTGGCAGAGCGAGAAGATGACGGCCACGGGAGAGCCAGCCGGCCGTGAGGACTCTTCTGCCGGAGGTCCTCCGGCGATTATTACCACACCGACGACCATTTTGGCACCCTCCCCCATCCCCGTGCACAGCGATGTGCCCATGCAGAACGCCAATGGACCCGGAAACCACAAGAGCACCATCGTCATAGACAGCCAGCCCAAGCGACGGGTTAGCATTATTTCGGATCCGCCGGCAATCGGAGGCGGAGGTTCCGGATACGATAATCCCGCCTACGAGCAAAATCCCAGGCGGAAAATATCACAGGTGAGGAGGGCTCCGTGAGCTGCCGTGTGTTTGTTGATTACGATTGTGATCAATTCGTTTGATTGGTGGCATCGTAAAATCGGGGTTTTGTTAATCTCCTAATGAAAATATTCGTTGGGGTACAGGTTGTACCTGTGTTGATTATCGGATGAGTTTCAGTTCGAAGATAATGAAATCGCCTGCTTTAAAAATAAGTATTAAAGCAGAACAAAATTTCCCCTTTGCAGACCTCCACACACTCTCACACGGATATAGGACCTGCGCGAAGGAAGAGCATCCTGAAGGAAACGGTGCCCCATGACAATGAAAGCGATCGAGGATCCACACACAGTTATGGTGAGGCTTACAATTTTTTAGAGAAGTTGTTTTTGAAACGAAAAAGGGGCTTGCCGCAAAAATAATTAAGAATTTTAAGCCTATTAAGGACTGGAAACGTTTTATAAAAAAGAAGACTTGCCGTTAAGATTGATTTAACGGTATACCATATAGTGGCTATACATTTCTGACCAATAATATTTTGCAAAGGAAGGAATTTTACCGTATATCAGTGAAAGTGAAAACATTTATTCAATTCCTTAAGTGTTTTCTGTTTATTTTTGGTTTAATAACTGTTAAATAATCAAGCATATGCCCCCAAATGGTAAATCTTCACAAGTTTCTATAAAAGAAACGGAATATTCCCACACTTAATACTTTATACGATATTGACTCCAACTTTATCACACCCTGGCAGGAGATTGTGATACGAATTAACCAGTTCTAAAAGCAAATATCTCAAGTTCAGGCCGATGTTTGCGTCTATTTCGTATTCCAGTTGACATTATCAATTATCAGGCGCCGGGGGGCAGGCGTATCTCATGCCTTTGACGCATTTGATCATGCCTACCCTTCAAAGTAGAAGGCATAGTTATCACCTAATTAGGGTTTCATCACGGGTGATGAGATACTTTTCCAGCCGCCTGATGCGGTAAACAAGCCACGATGACTCTGAAGCTATTTTTATATCAATTTGATGATTTAAATAATTTTAATTGAATCGAAAATTGCAGAGAACTATCGACAAAATGCGCTGGATGTGCTCAATTCCAAGTACAATGGCCACCAGATGGGCCACACATCAGTGGGCGACAGCAGTGGTGGAGCGAACTATGTGGAGGAGTCCTGGATGTACACATTCTGCCTCAAGTGCCGCGGCGAGGAGCCATCAGCCTCCTGGGAGCCGCCCTTCTGGCAGAAGATCTTCCCCTACCCGCTATGTCCTACCTTTAGGACTGTTTCCCGGTTAATTTCCATAATTTTGATTGGTAAGAGGGATTATATTACTTTCCATGCCTCTTTTAATATCCTTAATATCCTTGCTCAGGTGTCCTTATTTGGATCACAGCTTTTGTGATTATTGGCGACTCGGCTGCCCCTGGAGGACAGCTCTTTGGTCTCGTCGTCCTTACGGTGGCCGCCAACTTTGGCGGTTACCTGATATCGCTGACTACCCTTCCACGGTTAATTGGCATGCTCCTAGTGGGCATCCTCTTCCAGGTAAGGATAAGGATGTAAATATTCTTCCCATTTTCGTCACCCTCTCCTCTTTCCAGAACGTTGGCTGGGTGAATCTCGACGGTGACTTCTCCAAGGTGACGGCTCACCTGCGCAAATTCGCGCTGACCATTATCCTGACTCGAGCTGGTCTCGAGATGGAGCCTGAGGCCTTCAAGAAAGTATACAAAACTATCCTCAAGCTGGGCATCATTCCGTGGTGTGTGGAGGCTGTGGTCATGGCCGTGATGTCTCACTTCCTGCTCGACCTACCCTGGATCTGGTCCTTCCTGCTGGGCTCCATCATTGCGGCCGTGTCGCCCGCCGTGGTCGTGCCCTGCCTGTTCCGACTCCGCACCAAGGGCTACGGTGTGGCCAAGGGTATTCCCACCCTAGTGGTGGCCGTGGCCGGCGTGGACGATGCCCTCTCTGTGGCCATCTTTGGCATTATTAGCACTGTGATGTTCTCGGACAAGGGTCTGGGCTATCAGATTGCCCAGGCTCCGGTTTGCATCCTTGGCGGTCTGGGCTTTGGAGTCGTCTGGGGAACACTGGCCCGCATTTTTCCCGAGAAGGGCGATGCCTATGTGGTGCCCTTGAGAACGCTGCTACTCTTCACCGGCGGGCTGATGGCCATCTACGGCAGCGAGGAACTGGGCTTCGAGGGAGCTGGACCTTTGGCCGTCGTTTTCTCAGCCTTCGTCTCAAATCTTTTCTGGTGCAAGGACGGCTGGGATGTGGAGGACAACCCAGTGTCCACCGCCTTCGAAATATTCTGGATGATCTTCGAGCCGATCCTCTTTGGTCTGACCGGCGCCACCATCAAGATTCGCGAGCTGGACTCGCACACGGTATCGTTTGGAGCGGCCTGCATCTTCACCGGCGCCATTATCCGCATTCTGACCACCGCCGGAATCGCTTTTGGGGACCGGCTCAACACCAAGGAGAAGTTCTTCGTGGGTCTCTCCTGGATGGCCAAGGCCACCGTGCAGGCGGCTCTAGGACCCGTACCCCAGAAGCATCTGGACGAGAACTCCACAGATGATGAACGCAACTGGGCGAACATCGTGCAGACCATCTGCGTGTTAAGTATCGTCCTGACCGCTCCGCTCGGCGCCATCTTGATCTCCGTGACGGGCACCAAGCTGCTGACCAAGACCAAACAGCCCCAGGATCTCAGCGGCTGGCGACGCAGCCACCGGCCTTCCATCCGCGACATCAGTATCATCGACGAGGAAGAGGAGCGGGAGGACCCCGAAATCCCCGAGGACAAGGAAACGCACGACAATACGCTCAACAACGCCCACATTCCCACCATCTCCTACACCTACAACACATAGGCTGGAGGCCTCTCGACTTCTTGAAGGATCAAGAACAATGTTGATTGTTTTCTTATTGCACATTAGTTTAAGCGGACTATTCATTCCGAATGAAGTAAATAAATAAGTTTAAACAAAGTATATTGTTAATATGAAGTGGTATATTTATAACTTTTCAGGGATTCAAGGATTACATAAAAAACTTAAAGATACTTCTGTACCGGCTCCCCTAGAATAGACTCTAGCTCCTGCACCGCGGTGCGCGTGTTCTTCTCCACACGCTGGTGCTCGTCCTCAAGGAGTTCTGCAATAAACGGCACTGTTTCCGGCAGGAGCGGAGCAAAGCCTTCGCCCAACTTGCGGGCGATGGCCACACAACTGTTGAAGGCCAGAATTCGCACCTCCGGCGTCGGGGTGCGGGTCTTCAGGAGCACCTGCCCGTTGAGCTGTTTCCACATAACGTCGTTGGTGGCCACAGCTAGCTGGGCAAGGCAGTTGGTGAGCGCCTGCTGCAGTTCCTCGCTGCCCAGAACCAACTCGTTCTCCAATTGGTCCACCAACGGCGTCATCAGGGCATTGAACCGGTGTTCGTTGATAAAGTCCTCGCTGCAATGCTGGAATACGTTGTGCAATGTGCCCAGGATGGCTGTCAATAGCTCGGCGTCATCTTCGGCATCCCCTGAGGAGAATCCCAGACGCACAGTGTTGTGCTCGGCCAACAGGCGGGAAGAATCCTCAACAAACTCGCTGGCGAAGAGCACGAACAGGGATTTGAGGGCCTCGGCAATTCGGTTGGTCAACAGGAAATAGGTGAGCCGCGTCTCCTTTTCGTCGCTCTCCAGGGCCCACTTGTGCAGCCGGGAGTACATCGGCCGGAAGCTGGTCTCTGACAGCTTTAGGATCCAGGTCACAAATGTCTCGGCAATGGCGCCCTCCACCTCCGACACCGTTTGCCTGTCCACGCCGCGTCCACGCACTTGCAGCCGGAACTCGAGGGCCTGCAGGAACAGCTCGCTGAGGGCATCCTGCACTGGCTGTAGCTTCTGCATCGAATTGTGGCGGATGCACTGCAGCAGCAACTTCTGCATCAACTGGCCCACTTCATCGTAGGCCTGGTGTTCCAGCAGGCAGGAATGGGCCTTGGCACAGCTGGGAACGAGAATACGCACCTCGACGGTCTGGGATACCACAGTCAAAACCTCCACCAGATGCGTTCTCAGTGCTTGGGCGCGCTTATCCTGCAGGAGCTGAGGGTGGTCCAGCTGCACTCCCAGTCGAACCAGTGCCCCGATGATATCTACCAGGTAGGGACCCAAGAATAGCGGCAAGGCCTTGAAAAGTTTGTGCAATGCGTTCACCAGGGTCAAGCAGAGGTAGTCTGGACCCGTTTTCATCGTGGTCATCTGGTGCACCTGTTCCTTAAGTAGTTCTGTCAGCTGCGGCGCAAACTTGGGCAGCTGGGCGAGGGCATGGGCCTTTAAACTGGCACAAATTTCCACAAGAGTGAGCACCACATTGCCCACCACCGCCTTGGGCACGTTGGCACGCCGTTTAGTGATCTTGGTAAGGGTGGCCAGCAGGGAACGGCACTCGTCGATGAAGTCACGTCCGTGGCGCTGGGCCAGGAGTTGCAGCGCATGCAGCGCCGTCTGCTGAAGCTGAGCGTGCTGGGCACTGATGGCTCCATCCTCCAGGATTCCGTTGATAATGGATTCCAGTGGGACAAACAGCACACCAAAGTGATCGGGAGCTGAGTTCTGGAAATATTCGTTCGTGGGATTGAGCTTGGTGACCAGGAGCTCCAAGACCTTGATGCGCACATGGACCAGGTCGTGCTGCAGCAGCTCTGTGATTACGCTAAGGAAGTGCTCAGGTGCCAGCAGTCCGATGGCATTGTCCAGGACATCGTGAGCATAGTTGGCCAACACCCGCCAGTACTTTTGCAGCAAGGGCGTCTCCTCAGAGGATACAATTTCTCCATTGACCACTCCCACGTATGCCAGTGTCTTGAGGATAAACTCTTGGTAGTGCGGCAGCAGCTCTGTGCGATCGGGACGCTTCATCTTGGTCTGCCACTCTTTGCAGCTGCTAATGCCGGAGAGAAAGTCAAGAATCAGATACTTGTAATGGCGCAGCTGTTTAAAGGAACAGTTCCGGACGTCGAAGAGCCTTTTCTCCGTGTCCAGAGTGGTTGAATTTCTAAATTCGGCTGCCAACTGCCTGGCCTTGTTTGCCGGTAGCTTTGCCACGTAATCCAGCAATCGGACTCCAGTTTGCAGACCAACAGTCGGATCCTCAAACATCAATGTAAGCTCGCTGGCAAAGTCCAATCTCGATTTTTCCGGGGACACCTTTTTTGGGCCATGATCCAGCATGACCTGCGCTTCAAACAAGATGCACAAGAACTGCCAGAGATGCTCCTTGGGATCCAGGACGCGGAAGAGTGTAGCATACAGAGGTAGCCTTCTGTGAACCGGAACATCCGTGCAAATGTCGGCAAAGACTTTCAGAACCGGGATGATTAATTGCTCCTTCTGGCCCGCGGTTTGCAGCAAAATGGGGATAATCGACTCCACCACATTGTGTATGATGTGGAGGCTGAAGGCGTCGTCGTGGCGAGCCACTGTTGAGCCCACAAACGTAAAGATCTCGACGATTTTATGCAGCACCTGCTGCGGATACATTCCGGCGCAATGAGCCAGGAAGAGCAGGGCGTGCTGTTGAGTCTGAGGATTCCGCGTGTTTCGTAGGCACTGTACCACCAACTCGATTCGGAAGCTCGACTCCGGCAGGGTCTTAGCCAGTTGAATCCCAGCAGCTTGTGCCATTTGACAAGAATGAAGTAAGCTGGACAGGATCAGCTGCTTGGGATACTCGGCAGCACTGTGTTCCTCCAGCGAAAGGCAAGAGTTTAGCAGATCAAATAATGGAGGAATAAGCAGCTCTGCTCCAATAAGTAGTTTTTTATGCTCCAGCAGTTCCAGCAATGTCATACCCTGTTTCCAGGATAAGCTGGTCAAATCCACTTGCAGACTTTCCGCTCCAGAGCGTCGCCGGATGGGAGTTCGTGGATGCTCTTTTTGTGGCTTCTGTACCTTTGTGGCGGCCATCTCCGCCAGGATCGGCACCAGCGGCTGGCACTCTAGGCGACACCGCTTCAGCAAGCGATGGCTGGCCAAGAAGATGCTGTCGTTGTCTGAGAGCGTGGACGCTTCCACAATCAACTTGATAAGGCCCACCTTGTGCTGGGCTTGCAGCCGCTCGAAGGTTTCTGGGGTGAGGCTGTTCAGCAGGACACAGGGCAGTGGCTGCAGCTTTTTTTCTAGTTGGACGTAGGCATCATACAGGGCGAAGCTGGTCTGCAAAAGCTCCCAGGCCAAGGGCTTATGGAGAAGCACATTCAGAGCCACGTTTCCATCAAATCTTTCAATCACCGATTTGTAAATATCGCTGTGGGGCCACGAAAGCTGCTTTAACTGTTGTTCACCCAAGGCGGGAGTAATCTTCTTCAGCGACGCCAATCCGAGGGGCAGTAGTTCCCCAAGGAAGTGGTCGTTGTTGACGTGCTTTAATGCCGCCAGCAGGGCGGCTGTGAATGTAGGCGCCTGCTCGGGATTAGAGGCAAGGGCCAGCACAGATCGCTTTAGCTTGGAGAGGACCAACTTCTCCTTAGCGGTGGTGTTTTCAGGCTCCAAAATTGTGTACAGAATGAGGGCGTACTGCTCGTGATCCATGCCCAGTTCACTGCGCCGCTGCAACAATAATCGGACCAGTTGCTCCACGTGGGCGATAAGCTTGCGAGTGCTCATCAACTGGAGCGTGTTGATGGCCTGCATCCGCAGTGCCTGAAGAGGCGATCCACATGCGTTGGCCACTCGCAGGACGTGCACGAGGCTGCATTCCAGTTGCGATTTTTGGTTGGAAAGAACCGCTTCCATCAGAAGGAAACCCTGCAGGCGGAAAATGGTGTATTCCGATTCACGGGGCCACAAATCCGGCAAACGCTCGAAAACGTAAAAGTTTGACAGCAGTTCCAGGCGATCTTGGGCCTCTGGAAGCATCAGACTAAGGCACTGCTGCAGAGAGCGTGTCCACTCCTGGATCTCGCTTTGGTCACCTCGTTCGGAAAACACCTGCTTGCAGTGGATTTCTAGGAGGCGTAGACACAGACGTAACTCATCGTTTATCTGAATCCAATTAGTCGAAGCCAACGACGTCCACTTGGTGTTTTTCACCAAGGTCAGCAGAAAATCCAAATACAACTGCAGCGGAACAAACTCGTGAGCGCTGCGGTGTCCCTTGACCACACGAAATAGGATTCGCTGGCTGTAGAGGGAAATCTTCTCCAACATATGGAGACTTTCCTCCGAGGGAAGATCTCTTTTAGCGTAGGCGGTGAGCAGTAGCAGCAGGTGCGTTAGTTGGGAAGCGTCCTGCAAAAAAGATTCTCCACCATGATCTTCGATACTTTGGAGCAAGGCTCTTTCTTGGCTGACCAGCTCCTGTTTCGTTGCTGATATAACATCCAGGAAGTGCTGTCGATGCTCGTTGAGCTTAAACTCCTCATAATCCTTGGTCACTATTAGTTCTCCGAGGAAGGAAACTTTGCTGGCAAACTCACTGCCAAGTAAAAGGAGCAAAGCTTGGTGCTCGTCTCTTGTTAGTTCTTCTCCGGGGAACAGCAGTGGCATCAGCGCCAGCAGAATCAAATTGGTGTCGTAGTGGCCACTGACATGGGCGGTGGTAAGGTGCCCCACGGCCAGTGGAACCACAGCTTGCCATTCGGCATACTTTTCTGACTGGGCGCGATTAATCAGGCGGCACAGAGTTTTAGCCAACTGCAAAGGCTCCAACATTTCGGTCATAGTCTCCGTGGGCAATTTGAGCAAAGCAGCAACAACTGCTCCACTGTCGTCGTTGATGCGGTCCAGAAGGCATTCTTGCAACAACTTTACACCACGCTCCCGTTTTTTGGGTATGGTTAGGCTTTTTAGCAGCTGCTGGACGGCGTTTAGACGCCAATCGGAGCTGTAGTGATAAAGTTTCTCGTAGGCCTTCTTGGCCTTGTCGTCCGAAGTGTTAAGTCGGAAACCTAAATAAAAGTTAAAGTCAAAGGATAATTAGGCTTGTCAGATCCCTTTTTTTTTGATAAACTTACCAAGAGCTATCTTTAGGGCCTTCTGGCGGTTGCTAGTTGTGGATTTGGTTCTCAAGGCTTCCTTGACGCTCAAGTCAAAGGCCTCCGGATAGCGACGCTCTAGTTTCTCCAAATACGAAGAGTACCAGGTATCGAAGCTGGTCTTTTCCGTCTCAGCTTCATCATCCGAATCGATTATGATGGTGTCATCGTTGTGTTCAAAAGTGTCCATGGGCTCAGGGACTTCCGTCGCCACAAAAGTATCCAAAAAGCAACTGAGAAAGGTAGATTAATAGCAACTTCATTATGGTCATGGTTATGTGGATCTTACTTGATCAACTGTTGGGCACAAGAGGTACTTAGGGGCACCTCGGACAGCAAGTTATCCAGGAACACTTTGTGGGTATTAGATGCGGGATCGTTCTCCCGAATGGCTGCCACGGCGCCCGTCATAAGCGGTATGCAGATCGACTGAATGGCGATGTTGCTCTTGGTCAGGGATGTCAAAGCCGGGATAAGCCACTTCTGACCCACCAAGTTAAGTAAGGTTCCGGGGGTAAAGTGGGGCACAGCATGCTGCTGCTTTCCGTAGATGCAAATCAGTAAAAGGAGCGACTCGTTTTGCAGGCGCTCGAAGGGGCAGTTGCCAACCCGTTCCAACAAAGCATTGCAGATCTTGCTCTTGAGCTTGGTGCGTGAAACTAGCTGGGCAACAATTACATAGGCGGCAGCCATGAAGTCCACATTGTCCGACGAAAGACTCCTGAGAAGCGACTCCAACATAGTCGTTATGTGCCAATCCTGCAGGGGCTGAGCATTCTGCAAGGCGCCCACCACCACGGTGGCGTAAAAGTTGATCTGAGCCTGCAACTGGTAGGCCCGGGGACCCAGCTCCTTGACCGCCTTCTGGGTGCTCTGGCAGATGAATTTCAGAAAGGCTGGATTGGTGGCTGCCCGGTTTATGATGGCGGACTTTGCCAGTGGGACACCAGGTCGTTGCAGACGACGCAGCCAAAACCAGTCGGCATCTGAGGAACGGAGTCGCATTGTCTGGAGGACCTGAACAAATACCTTGGTCTCGTGGTACGGCAGGATAAGGGCCATGACCGAAGTGCGGTTGTACTCGTGCACCTGGAAGCGTCTCAGCAACCACTCAAAGGCCATGTGGGCGGGGCGCAGCAACAGGTAGGGCGAAAGTAGGCGCAGGAACTTTGCGATGGCCGTGTCCAACATCTTGTTGACCTCCGGCAGCTCCACGGCCCGCTCCAAGGTTAGTGTGGCTTCGTCAAAGAGTGTAAGCTCAAACTCCTTAAAGGCTGGGTTGAGTTCCGTCAGTTCCTGCAATCCTACCAGTCCAATTTCGAAGATGGCTTTTCGGTCTTTGGTAGCAGCCTGCTTCGGGTCAAACAGGATGGAGGCCCGGCTCCGCGCGTCCGCCAAGGGGACGGACGTCTGCGGCGCCGCCAGTTTTTGCAACTGCTGGGCCAAAGCGGTACTCATTTTGATTTGTTATTTTATTCTTTCTGTTTAATTTAAAGTTCCACAATCCCAAAATAATAACCGCACTCCACACGTGTTGGGTCTGGTATTGGAGATGGCAATCCGAGTCGATAACATTCGATAGCTTCCTTCCCACTGTGCTGGGATGGCGTTATCTTCAAGTACAGTAAGTATTGCGTTATATGCCCTGCAGATTTTAAATATTTTTTTATGTATCTAATATTTTATATTTTTTATATAGTATACAATGTAAAAATACTTATTTACTATACTTAATCTCACAGAGGTACATACTTCCGACAATGCGAACAGTAAACGGTTTAAAAATGACCATGAGAATGTAACGTGATGACAATGGAAATGCATACTAAACATAATACGATTCGAATGAGATTTGACAACTCAAATACTAAATGATAAAACTAATCCAGGGCTAAAAGCAGAGCCGCTTCAGTGAGTTCTTTTTCCTTATCTTGGGGTCGCGACTCTGGGAGAGCTGGGGCGGTGTAAGACGTTCCTTGGGCATCATTAGCTTTGATGGCGTGTCCAGCTCGGTGACCAAGCACCGCTCTCCTGGATGGGACTTGGACAGGCAGTTGATGCAGAAACGGAACTGGCAAACGAGGCTTGTGCATTCGGCGAAGCTGTACGCTGGCTGCTGCGAAGGACTCGCGATGTCACCGAGGTCCAGAGATAGAAAACGCGCAAGCGGTGGCCGGTCGACGGATCCGAGGGATGTATTCCTCAGAGGCAGAGTCTGAGAGAGTGAAGATTCATCGCGCGCTGCCTCGCTGGTAAAGACTCGACTGCCTCGGCCGCAGCGTGGGCACTTGACCCTTTGCTTTTGCTCCCGCAGCACCCGTCCAGTATCCGAGGCCAGCAGGTGAATGCTGGAGTATCCAGAGTCCAGAAGAGAAGAGGCACTGTTGGACTGGTTGCCGTGATTCGATATTTGTAATGGCACAGTGGTTGTGTTTGCCCGCGCCAGGTGACGACGTTTTCTGGGCACAATGGGGTTTTCTTTGCTAAGGTTTAGCTTTATCCGATGGTTCTGCAGCCGTTCCACAGCTCGCTGGCTCCTGTAGACGGCGTCTTTCCACGCCGGCGACACTTGAGTCATCACGTCCAGCGTGTGAGCGCTCACATTCCGCAGTATGCTCTCCAATGCTGGCTGCGTCTGCGAAAGCTTGGCTATGATGTCCAGGTGCTCCATGCCTCCGTAGAAGCGATTCTTTGGCGTCGGCTGGTCTAGGGGAAAGAGCAGCTTCTTGGATTTCTTGGGGCTGCTGTGGGGCGGTTGGAAGTGCTTCTTTCGACGCTTGGGCATGCTGTGGGCCTCTTGGAGGCGCGGCGCAGTTGAGACTTCATGCTTCGGTGGGGAGCTCTGGAATCCCGAAACAGTGGGTGGATACCGCTTGCTCCAAAGGTGCTCCTGCTGGCCACTTGGGGTTGACATCCCATGGGGAGCCAGAAAGGTCGTATTTGAGGCATTGCGACAGTTTTCGTTCTCGGCATCCGACTCCCCTAACAAAAATGGCGTCTCCGCGGTTGAATTGTGCTGGGCCCGGAAGGATGTGTATCCAGACACTTCCAGCTCTGCGTCAAAGCTACGATTCTTTTGCAGGGGAGGGCGACGGTTGTAGGCACTCATCTCGAGCGATTGTTTAACTTTCTTTTGAAGTTTGAAGCATTTGGCTTGTTTTGAGATGCTTCCTTGTTTTCTTTTATGCTTGTTTTGTGTTAGCTTCTTGTTGGAGTTGCCAAAATATATCGATAGACCGATACAAATTTTTCAGCACTGTTTATTCCACTTGCCAACACTAAAGTTTGTGCAACATGTTGCAGACTTGATATTCCATCTCTCTTTGGCGCAACAAAAATAAATAATTTAATAATACTTTAATTATTTATATATTCCATGATTTATCCATATATTTTCTTTCAGGATAGACTATTTCTAGTCTATCTTGGGAATTAATAAATGAGGAAATAATTAAACTAAGGTCTCTTTGTTTAGAATTAAGGTAAATAGGGACAATTCCTTTAAAAATTTGGTTAAAAAATAATTAACTATATAAATTTCATAATATAAATATATTTTTACCTTTATTTTAGAACGTGTTTTTTGTACAGGGAACCTTGTAAGGGAACCTTAATATTTATTAACCTATTTACAAACAAGATATCAGATTTAGTCCTGGAAGGAAAAAAAGAACAAACAGGATAATCTGGATCTGGCCATCATCAGTGTCATCAAATTAACAAAAATCTCTTAATAATTTATCATTTTTTTCTCTAGGCCTCACAAAAGCTCAAGTTTCTTGTCTCGTTTCCAACGCCCTTTCATTTTTGGGCATCCTTCGCTGTGTCCTTTCACTGACAAATTTGCCAGCTCAATTTTTTGTGCAAATCATGCCGAGGCATAGATTTTGGAATCATGTGAAAGTCCTTCGCCGCCTCCCAAGTTGGCCAAAGCAGCCCCTGAGATAGTTTCGTCAGCTGTCCATATTGTTTTTGTGCTGACAGCAGCCCCAAAAAAAAAACACCACCCTCGGAGGAAGGACATCCACCCACTCTGCCCACTCATTCCATCCACAGACGACTTCATCCACTTGCTGCCGGATGAGGACGAGTGAGAAGTCGAGAATCTGTTGAGGTCGCCGGAGGAAAATCAATGAATGATATTTCCTTTATGAGGCTCAATTATTTGCTGCGGGGATTTGCTTTTCTTCTCCGGATTCTGTCATCTGGTTCGTGCCTCATTGTTCTTTTAAATGCTTTGGCAAAATATTTTGGGTATTTGTCCTGCCTTTTGTCAGGCAACAGCTCCTGCAGGATGCGAGCTAGCCTGGCCTGGGCGTTAATAATTTATGAATATTTGCTCATTTATTGTTTTGCATTATTTATGGTTTTATTATTTGTCTATTTCGAGGGGTTGAAGGAGGGACTATTGAGATGGGTAATCGCTTGGTCAGGGGCGTGGCGGAGGACAAAGATTTTGTTTTGATTTTAATTAAATCGACAGACGCACATCGGCTTAATTTAAAGTCATTTGACTGTCATTATCTCTTTTCCCTTCTGCGTTTATTTTCGCCTTTTTGTGGGTTTGGCAGCATATTAATTGTCGTCGCGGATTTGGGAACTGAGAATTGGGATTAATTTGCGGTTCATTGGTTAAGCCTTCGAATTCGGTGGTTATTCTCCAGCAGGGCAGGCCAGAATAGAGAAAGATTAACTAATGACTTTGTCATTGTCGGCCAGAGGAAGTTTGGCATTGAACGACTTTTGATTTTTTAATTCAATTCCAATAACTATTTATATCCACCCTTTTCTATATTTATAACTAAAAATCCTAGCAAAAGTCTATACTATCTTAATATTATAATTTTAAATATTTTCTTTGAATAAATGGTAAGGTATGACCCGTGAAGCAAAGACATATCCATATCCTTTTTCAAGTTTACATAGCTTAGGGATAGGTGTACGGCATATTTGCCTACATATGTTTTATGTGGAGCAATGTTTGTAAGGACATTGATATCTGGCTGATTAATTTGAGTTTATGCACCAGAACGACCCGAAATGATGACAAATGGAGGGCAGCAAGGAAACGCACAGTCAATATTTGCACTCAATCCGTACATATGCTCTAATTATTATCCTTTTAGCCGTGGGCAGTGCCCTGTTTGGCATTATGTCGCCTGACTGACATGGAGACATGGAGAACCAACCGACCAACCAACCAACCCCCTTTGGCAGTCCCGATCAAACATGGGTCGGTCTCTCGAATCAACTAATTATGGTAATTTACCGCGGAATGTCAACAAATATTTTGTAACCGGTTATTTTATCGCACGGCCGCGACTCACGCCAGCCCCTCCGTCCGGGAGAAGGACACCATGGAGGTGGGGTTGGAGTGCAACTTGGAGATGGAACCGTTCGGGCAGTCCTTGGCAGTCACAGCTCTTGACAAACGATGTTTACCGCTGTGGGTGTCCTTTGGTACTGGGTGTCCTTGCGCCAACACGAAGTGGTCTGATTATTTTTAACCAACCAAACAGACAACCTCAAATGGCTATGCAAGCAAAGTAACCCGAACTGGAACTAGAACGAAGCCCAATTCGCTTGATTGTGTTTGATTTTCGGCCTCAAGGTAGTTTTATTTTCCATAAAAGGAAAGGGATTATGTTTTTGGAATCATTGGAAATTATTGTACATTATTTTTAAAAGTTTTCTTATCTAATTTTAAAATCGATTGGGCTCCTTAAATGTGTATTTTTTTTGATACTGGGTATGTTGAAGTCCGCACTTATAAATTCTATGGCTATTATGGGCCACTGAGTGGTAACTCATTTTTAGCCAATAAATCGCTTGGCCGCCGTTTAGTTGTTGTTACCTTTTTGTCTTTATACCTGGGTGTGGCCGAGAAATAAAAAAACAAACTGATTACAATGGCTAGAGGAGTATTAATTTGATGGTAATAAGGAAGTAATCGCTCTCATTTATCATTATAATGTGTTTGAGTTTTGCAAAGGGCGAGCCAGGAGTTAGACATAGCTGATATCATCCAAAATATATACCATTTTTGGGAATTATTGAAAAATGTCATTAAAAGTTAAGTAATAATATCCAAATGTGAATTATCGATCCTAAAAATACATTTAATGTATTGCGTTCGTCGAAATATTTGATTCATAGGTTTGCAAATTCTATTTTCAACTTTGCCAAATTTGATTGATTTCTAAATAACTGAAAACCCAAGTACCATCCACCGTCTTTTAGAAAATTTTGCAAAATTTGATTGATCCTGCATTTGCTATTTTTATAGAAATTAAAAATATGAAAAACCACCCAAGCCTGGAACACGACACGTGCAGTGCAAATGACAAATGGTTGGAACTCAGATGTGCAAATTTTTAAATTGGAGTTTCTTTTTTTTTTTTTTTAACTTTTCAATTAGTAGATTGATGAGCCAGAAAACAATTTGAAAAAATATATATAATTAGGGTGGTACTCCTTTGCTCCCATTTCCTTTTTAAAACATTTCCCATTTAATTCCCAATTGCTTCTCCTTATCAGCCAAAAAACTACAATTTGTCAAAAAAAAAAAAAGAAAAGCAATTGAAGAGTCAAGTGTCCAAAGTAAAGAAGGGTCTAAGGCAAAGGGTCAGGGCCCAGCCAAGGACCTGTGAGACCCCAATCGCAATTGTATGAATTAATCATGGGACGAGGCAGCGGCTATTTCAGTTTCTCTGTGAAAAAATGCGAAAAGTACATGGAAAAACGGTTCCAATTTGAATAATATGACGAAAGGGGCCGAGTCAAAAAAAAGATGCGGCAAAGGGTTGACAGCAAAGGTGTTGTGGGTTCGCTGGGACGGCTGGATATCCATTTCCAGGAGGGTGTCACTGTCACACAGTTCATTTCGCATTCACAACATGCTCCTCCAGGCGTCGCGGCTCTTTTGCCAATTTCATTTAGCGGCATCATTTCTGCTCGTGCCTTTGTCATTTTTTCTCAATTTCACTCCTTTTCTCGTTTTTTTTCTTGTTACTTCTGAGCGGTTGGAAAACAAGATAAATGATTTCAAACTTGACTTTTCATTTCGTATATTAGCTGGAACGTGTCTCACATAGTTCATGACACCAATTCTGTCCCTTTTCCCTCCACCTGGCTAACGCAAACCCTCACCACGGAAACCCTATTGAAAAAAATAAACAAAATTTAATTGTTTTTTATTAACGAGCCTCGATTTGTTCCCGGACCTTTACACATTCGGTTGATCAAAATATCATACACGGTTTCGTTTGCTCTCACCCCTCGCCCCTCACCTCATTCCTTTGCCCCTTCCCCGGGCTCGGATCGGACCTCGGGGTTTCTCCACCCACCCACCGCTATTTGGACATATGCTGCTCTGGCCGGACCGATGATATATAGCCCTTGGCTGTTGCCGCTGATTATGGTGGCTTTAAACGCTCCGGAGCATAAAGTGGTGGCTGGTCCTCCGGACTCGCAGTTTGACTTGACTTGCCTCTGACTTTGGTTGTTCTCCAACTGATGTTTGTTCATAGGATAAAATTCATCATTAATTGGGTGAAAGTAATTTTGGAATAGAATTTTAATTTAGAAGGGGGATCAAGATAGAGACTATATCCACAAATCGTTCATTTTAAAAATCGGATCTGGCCATCTTTGAAGTAGGAATCGTTAAACCCATTTTTCAAAAACAAAACAATTTTAAAATGCAATAATCCTTATCCCTAAACTTTATAACATTTATTCACAATCTCTTATTAGTAACCAATTGTGTTACTTTTTTTCGTTTTAAAGTTTCCCAGACTGACTCGTTGGTGGGCTCTTCAAATGCAACCTAATTAGGAAAGGCTTTCCTCCATCATGGTAACCAGATATCATAATCGTCTAATCGACAACGACTAGCTGATGGCTTTCCCATCGGATGATTGTTTGCCTTTTCGACTGATAAACGCTCGAGTGGTCGGTCGGTCGGGTCGGGTCTCACCTTAACACCTCCTTAGGGTCGGGCCCGGGGAGATATTCCCAGAGATATCATGGTGGTGGCTGACACTCTCCACTTTTTTATCCATTTAATCAATTAAGTCATCAGGACAATATTTGTGTTTGCATTTCCATTGTTTTTTTCTATATGGTTACTTCCGCAATAATAGTAATAATGATGATGGTGGTGGTGGTGGTGGTGGGATTGGATTGGCTTTCTTATTGACTCTCCTATGACAGCCGCCGCCGATTGTCACACTATCTTACCAATTTTTAGATTCAAGTTCCCAATGTTTTGTCTGTTTTTTTTCCTCTCCAGATCACGTGCCTGCCTCCACCGTTGGGTCTAGGATTACTTCGGAGGAGGCACTTAATTAAGACGAAATGCCGCTGTTTTATTATTGATATAGTAAGAACTCCATAAATTTTCTAATGAAAACACTTAACGACACACGTCACAAAAAACAATGCGGGAATTCGGTTTTTATTTACACAAAAGTTGGGATAATATAAGGGAGTGGGGATTTTTTTTTTTTATAAAAATTAAGAAAGGTACTAAATTGTTTGTTGGATTATGGCGTTGTGAGAATTTATTATGATTGATCAGGGAATATACAGGATTCAATTATTTCTTTGGGAAAGTCCTCCTCGAAAATAGGAAAACTCTTTGAGGAAAAACTTTTGCAAATTCCTTTCCCCCCGAAATGCCAAGCGGGCCAATCTGAAATTGTTTTGGAAGAAACGAGGAGTAAGTAAAGTAATTCCAGCTGGCAGAGTAAAATCCTTTCGTTTAATTGTGTGTCATAAATTAAAATGGCATTCCCCAGCACCCTTGAAGGCCAAAAAAGGCTGATTAAGCGGAGATGCCTGGCTTTCAATTAAAAGTTTTGGAGGTAAGCTTTAACCACAGGAGGCTTGTATTTTCTTGGTTCAAAATTGAATTAATCCAAGAATCATATTTTCCTGGCAGTCCCCGAGTGCAACTTATGTTTGTGCTTACAATTGGAAATCTGTGTAGTGACAACAATCTATTGGAGTCGAAGGCAAATGCAATTGCCAATCGAATATCGAGTCCAATTCATGTAAGAATAGTCACACACATGGCCCCCGATGCACTCAGCTCCGGTGTCTGGACTGCATCTGGGCATAATTCTTAATGTTTTGCTTTCAATTTGCGGAGACTACTTAGGCAGCTCTTTGTGTGCCCGAAACAGCATTTGCATATTGGTTTACAAGGCCCTAGATGCGGATCCACTTCCTGGGCACTTGAGCAACAAATAAAACAAATTTACATAAAAGTCTCCGAGGAGGAATGACAATCTTGCATCGATTACTTCGGACCACAATGGTGATCAATTAAATCATCAATGGAAGTGTTCAAGTCATTTTTGGTCTTTGTTTTTATGTAGCCCAGGACTTTCTTATTGAATTGTGGATGCTGGGCTAATTACTTATCCTTGTCGGAGAGCCATGATTAAATTCATTCACTTAACCTTTAGTCCCTTAGCTCCAATGCAAATCAATGTTAAATAAATTATGTACAACTATTTAGCAATAAATTAATCTTCATAAATCACAAATCAACATCAGGGACAGGTGAGTGGGTGGCCAGGAGGTGTCCTCCACGAACTACATTAAATTAGAAACGAGGAGTCGTCAAGATTCCGTATAATGACAAAAGCAATTAATTTTGTGTGTGCCCGGGCAGATGCCAGGGGATTGTGTTGGCAAGGTGTTGGCCTGGAGTGTGGGCTGATATCCTGCCAACCCTTTGGTCCCCCATCCCCCCTGATTACGCTCACAAATCGCTACAAAAGGGGGCCTGCCTCCTCCTACCTCCACCCATTCAGCACACAATCAAAATTCCAGAGGAGTAGGTTGTCGGCCCGGAGGAGGAGCAGCTCCCATTCGAAAGCTTTGCAATTAATTATGCGAATCTGACGAATCTTGCTAAGCGAGCAACTCTTCGACTTGGCTCACATCCCGTAGAGCAAATGCCGTATCCTGTCAACTGCCTGGCATCATGATTTACATGGCTGCCTTGCGAAATGTTTGTCCTGGCGATGCCTCGCCAGGGTGGGACTGGGAAACGGGCCGTACGTCTGCGCCTGTGGTGGCTGGCGAGGACTAGGGGTATGGTTGGCAGGATGTCGGGGGTAAATGCAAATTTAAAGGCGTGAATAAGCCAAAGGCAAGCTCTAGAGCTCTAATTGTAGACAACCCCCGTAATTATCCGCTATGGAAAAGCCATTAATGGTATTAAGGGGATTTCGAAACCACGTTAGTAGTGGGTTCAAGGTGAAAGGTGTTTAGTTTTTGGGATAATACATTGTGTTTCCTAAATGGAGAGTGAAGGGTTTTGCATATATCTACAAAATTTAGATTATAACTATCCCAGACATAAACTCTTTTTAATTTCTTAGTTGCAGCATTTTAATTTTAAAGGGAAAACCTTAAAGAATAATTCTACTCATCCTCTTGACCATTTTCACTTAACTTTATGGCAGGATTCACAGCATCGCATCGTAAACACTTGACAATATGACAGGGGAAAAAGGATGTGCCCGAAAGGCATGCGGATGCGGAGCCTGTTTGCTAATTTGAGGAGAAACCAAAAAGTGTTTTGGACCCACTTAATGGTTTGTTTTCGGTTGACAACTTTTCGTCTGGTTCGTCGCTGCCTTTTGAGAGCACTTTACATTTGTTTGGCTTGTGGTCTCCTGATGATGAGCAGGAAATGGCAGCCATGGGGGACAATAGACACTAACAACTAATTTAAAGCAATTATGTAAAAAGTTTTGCCTGAAAGTGTCGCAGGCCCATTGAAACTTTCATCGCCGCAAATGTCCGTTCGTTAATTTTTAGTATAAATAGTTTTAATTAAATTTGCCGAAATATAACAGAAAGTTCACACAATAGTGGTGCTGCCAATTAAAGTTTGTCCAAACTTCGGTGTGAGTTCACTTTTCTAAGGAAAAAGGACTTTTTCCGGAATCACTTCCCAATCAAAAACAATTCCCATTGCGTATGTTTGGAAATCTCATCGGTGTTTAGCCTGCCAGTGCCTGGGACTCCCCCGGTGCGATGCACTTGCTCAAAAATAATAACTAATCATAATAACGACTAGGAGATATAAAAAAGATTTTTCCTTGGAAATCATTTCATGGGAATTTCCTTGGCCCGTAACTCCATTTTTACGACACGTGCCTGCGCACGCCCTTTGATTAGGCCTCGCCAATCCACCCCGTCTGGACCGGGCTGTGGAAGTGGCAAGTGTCACTGCACCAGTTGCCACCACCACCGGAAAACCCACCAATATCGGATTGCAGACTGTAAAGGACTTGCTGCAGGATTGGGTCAAGTTTGCGATTGCGGCAAGTTGTGTGGGTGTCAAATTTTTATGGCTCTGTTTGATTTCTGGTCGGCACAACGCCGCTAATGGAAGGCACTTGTTCAACCCGTCGAAATTAACGGGATTTCCTCTTGAAGGATATGGATCTACAGCTATATTTGACAAAGGAAAACATTAAAAAGTAACCAGCAATTGCATTGTCATCCGAAAAGTGTGGGAAACTATTAAAAGTTTTGCACAATCATTATTTTGAGGCGTAGCGAGTTTTAATAAATATTGTAAGTAATATTGTACAAGTTAATAATAATTATACTAATCTATATTATTTTTAAACTGAGTTATCAGTTATCCTGTAGGATATTCCTTTAGGTATATCTACCATCCTTTTTTTGTAATATTTAACGATTAAATTTCTAGAAAAAATCATGTTTCCATTTCTTTAAAAGCCAATTGAAACTCTAATCCTTGTGGTCTAATGCCATTTGTAATTGTATCCTGCCTTGTTGGCAGATTTGTTAGTTTTTGACCAAATTGTGGCCATTTGTGGCAAAAGGATGAATCAACTGCTCACAATTCATCAAATCATCAGGACACCAACCAGAGCTTCATATTTCAGAGGCAACACTTTTGCCTCAATCGCAGACAAAATCAAAAGCCTGGTCGGGGGATTTCGATTGGGATTCAGATTCAGATTGCCAGGACCCGGCTTGGTCTCGAGTCTCTGCAATTGGGCAAATGTGATTTATGCACTTCGCTTTATGTAAAAATGTCATCAACAATTCCAGCAACAGGGCGCAAATTAACTTTAGCGTGGAGGGCTGAGGAGGCGGGCGATGGGCCATGGGCCCATCCTGGCCAGAAAGCCGAGACGTGTTCCGTAATTCAATATCCTGCGGAGGCTGTGAAGGACTGTGTACAGATGCAGTCGGTCCCTGGCACAGAGGTCACATTTGGCAGCCAACTCGGTAAGTATTCCCAGAGGATCAGAATAATTTCCTACCCTTGGCACTAAGTATTATTGTGCATTAGAGGACTAATAAACAGGTTCGCAGTTGTCCTCGCAGTCGCATCCCCATTGTCTGCTCCTTGCCCATTCATAGTTTGTCTGGGAGTTTATACCTTCTACGTGATTTACGGCAATAACTCATCGGGCTCATCACAAGGACATGCACCAGGAGCTAGCCACCGGGCACCTGGCAAATCATGAGACAAATAAATCAGGAATACTAAATTAATTTGCTTTTATTTCTCTGGGTTTTCTTAATTAAAGTTTGAAATATATCTTGCCCTTGATTGTTTGGCATCTTGGGTATATTTAAAAGTTTAATTTGAAAAGTTAGGAGCTTTGACAAAATTAAACAAAGCGAAGAATTACAGTCAAAAAGTTATTATTTATTCATTTTGGGTTTTTTTCCTCGGAATTGGATAAGGATCGTTTGAGTATATCCTAGAGAATGAGAGCCATTCTCCTCGATCCTCAGAATAAGTTTGTAAATGCAGGGATTTATGGCCTTTGGCTCTCCCTAAAGTAACTTTTACTCTCTAGTTTTAGATTAACACCTTTCCTTGATTTATTTTCTGTAGAATTCTGAAATTCCTAACAAACAATACATTGTTGTGGGTTTTAAAATCAATTTGGCTGCCTTTATATCGGCATCTGAGGGATATTTTCCAACTAAATTTCGGGTGGAAGAACCGCCCTAATGCCGACTTATGACACCAAAATATTTAACTGCTCAATTTTCAGGCGTTGCGACTGCGACAGGGGGTGCGTGAAGGATAACAAGGGGTTACAGTTGAATTAGTCCAGTGGGATTCCGGTTCGCTGCTCCGGGGGACGGCGGAAAAGGGCGTTTTGTTTGCTTTTGTCAAGGCGAGGCGAGGCACTCCGGTGGCTGGATAATCAGGCAGGGTTAGGAGGGGAAGCGACAATTGAGATATTCAATTGACGACATGAGGCCCAAGCAGAAATAATACACAGCAAGAAAATCAGTGGTGAGTAAATCCTAATACATACAATATATGACAAATAATTTATTTCCAGTGAAGTGTAGCAACCACCCCGCCAATCAGCCACCCCGCTGTCCCGCTGAGCCAGCGATTAGTTTAGGAAGCTGCCCGATGTTGCGCATCCGTGAATTACAATTGCGGTTTCCTCTCCTGGCCGGGATGGTGGTCTCCGATCTGCCCCTGGCAAATCACTCCAGTTGTGCCTGTTGTTGTTGTCCTTTTGCTCGGCCAGCACTTGAAATTGTCAGCAGGTGCTCGCCGGGCGTTGTAACAACATTGGCGGCGGGGGCAGCAGCAATACTGCAACACTTAGTTGCGAGTTGCACCAACGTTGTAACGTTGTAACGCCGTAACGTTGTAACGTTGTAACGCGAATCGGAGGCGGAATCAATTTAGCTGCATTTGGCAGTCGATTGTCATGGTGCAGGCCTGTGTGTTTGGGCCATTAATAAACATTTCGTCGTCTGTTTGTGTAATAAAAATGCAATTCCCATTAAGTGTCCAACTGGGGCGGCATTTGTTTTTGCCACCGATCCGACCAGCTGAGACAGTGCCAGGGGGGACAGGGAAAATGAATTGCAAGTGCCACTTTGATGGGAGGTCAACTCAATCAGGCCTTGGCGGCTTTAAGTAGCGGCCTTCAAAAGCCTTTAATATATTTTGATTTTTCATAAGTCATGGATTGCACTTTATCTTTGTTACTGTAACTGCATTCCAAAATTCCCATCTTCCGTATCATTTTTGGGATAAAATCTATAAAAACTTTACACATATTAAGTGTAATTAAGATCCATTGTCTTGGGATAAGACAAAAGCCAGCAGAATCGGAGATTCTCGCAAGATTCAAAGATTCTGGAAAAGGGGTGCGATGCTGTTGAAAAGTCTTTAGTCATCGCCAGAAATGATTTGGATGTCTCAGGGTAAGTTCGGGTAATAATGGCGGCAATAAATTCGCATTAAGAACGCCTGGAACCCACTCTATGGCAGGCAGATGTTTCCATGATCATCGTATGAAATTGAAATAACTTTAAAATACTTTCAAAATGATCCTGGCTGGCTGATCCCCTCTGATGGGTGATCTTATCGATGGGTATACCTTCAGCTAATTGCGTTTAATTCGTTCAAAGAACCCGCATTGTAACTCCATAATTTTTACTTTTTGTTTTATGCAATCATAAAAACGTTCCTTCAATCAATAATGGGAGGGATCTGATCCATAATCCACAAAACATATATGTATTACTATATACCACTCGCTCAACTCGTGCCCGCGGACGGAAGTTGCTGATTTTGTGACTTTTTCAGATCGTTTAAGATTGATTGATCAATGTTTTATGATCACCTACGCCTCGGTCATCGACTCGAAATGGGACTTTTGATCTTGGGGCTTTGCTTTTGTTGCGGGCGGCACAAGCGTTTGTTGATTAAATCGCAGGATGTTATCGATCATTGCATAAATTAACATAACGTAAGGCTCCTCTTTCTCCTCCCACTCCCAGACATTCCATATTCTCTGTCATGTTTCTATTAATTTTTATTGCTGACTCGCTAATTGCAGAGATGGATTGGTAATATTTTCACACATGATTTGATGGATAACCAATCGTGGGAAGTTGACGGCTGGAAGTTCCTATAGTTTTAGTAAATAATATATATTTTTGTGGCCAACTTTCATTGCTTTTCTTCTAGTTCTCAACTTCATTTTTAAGAAACTCTTAAGTTACTCCCATAAATAATTTAATCCCATCACTCCAACTTTGAACTTCATGTACGAGAGCTTTTATTTAACACCAAACTGTCATATGGAAGAAGCGACGGCCATCGAAAAAGTAACTCACCTTTTCGAATAAACGAGTATTTGCGAGACAGACGGAAATATTTTTTATTGATGAAATTGGTTCGGCCAGAGCTGAACTCCATTTGCAAAGTAGACAATTTTGTCGGTGTGCAAATTGCAGACTTGGGAATAGACAACATCCACTCGATGCGAGGGGTGTGTGGGCGAGCGTATGTTTCTTCCTTCCTTCCTTCGAAGGACTTACCGCTAGCAATTTGTATATTTTTTATTGTCAAATTTAGAGCGCAGGAGACCAAAACGCCAAGATGAAGATGGAAAATTCGACGGGGTCTGGACTGGGAGGATTGGAAAATGGTCTACCCTTGTCTCGTACGTGATACTTGATATCTGCGGCTGGACACGTTTGGGAATTGGAAGCCGAACTCACGCTGGTGGTTTCACCCACTCATGGTTTAATCATACGAGTTTGAATACAGAATATTCATTTGATTTTTTAATATTTTTGCTGACATTCAGGGTTACAGGAGACTCGCTGGCCACTTTCATTTATTGTTTATTGACATTCGATTCCCAGGATAAAAAAAAGAAACTCTCTTATTTTTTTGCTTAATAAATTCAATTTATTTTGAAAACATAAAAATACTTAGAATGTAGATTAATTCTTGTCTTTGTAGTTGTTATTTTAATATTACATACATTATTTTGTGTTAAACATTAAAAAGAAAATGTATACATGTACATATATATTTGTTTAGCTGTTTTTTACATACATACATTTAATATGTATAAATAAGTTAAAAAATTTATTAATTAGACTAAATTCATTGGAATGATATAATATCAAAATAGTTTGCATAATACAGCGATTCTGTTAAAATTTCACAACTATCTAGAAGCGAAAACTTGGAACATTTGCATTCAACTTTCCTTTTCCTTTTCGTTTTAGTTTGCTTGGTTTTTGTTTAAATGTATTTAATTATTATTTTTATTACATTTACAAAGTACGACACGCACCGTTCATATTGATGGATTTTGTTTTTCGTTAAATTTTTATTTTATGCTGGCACTTGAGCCATCGAAACATAAAGAATAACGTGACAATTGTCCTTTGGTATGTCCTTACAATAAAAGTTCAGCGATCTATATGGCAATAATATTTAAATTGTTATGAGAATTGGAGGAGACTGACTATAGCGTTTGATTTAATTCATTCTTTCATTTCTTTGGTATTTTCATCGTTAGTTTTTATTATTTTTTGGCAACATTGGAAATACGGTTTAACTGTCTGGCTTAAAGTTATTTAAATTGTTTTAATATTTCTGCTTTGGATTTAATTTGCAGCAATTTTCCATGGGAGCGGAACAGGAAAACGCTCGAATCTATTGCACAATGATTGCAGTTGCTTTGGATTTTGGTTTGGTTTGGTTTTCGGATTGTTAGACCAGCAGGGAGACCTTCTGGCAGTTGAGGGTGCCCATCTGGGAAGCCCCTCCGCCCGTCGCACTGGGAGCCTGGTTCGCCGGAGAGACTCCTCCGGCACTTGGCAGCGTCCCCGCCCCCGCTCCGGCTCCGGCTGCTGCCACGGCACTCAGCTCCGCTGAGGCAGCTGCCGCCGCCGCCGCCGACATGAAGTCCACCTTGCCCAGGTGGACGCGTAGGTCGGTGTGCTGGGTCTCCTTGTGGCGCCGCAGGTCCACCTTGCGCTGGAAGGACTTGTGGCAGAGCTTGCAGGAGAAGGGCTTGTAGCCGGTGTGCTTGCGGGAGTGGGTTATCAGGTTGGAGCTCTGGCTGAAGGCCTTGCCACACACCTGGCACTTGTGCGGTTTTTCACCTGCAAATACAGACAAGATGGAGAAAGGTTTTAGTCGAATGCAGTCAATTCAGGTTGAAAAGTGTGTATTTTTTGGTGCTAAGATCTATACGAGGTTAGCTTGAGCCCTAAATTATTTATTCTACTTTTTGTCACTTTTCTGTGGTTAGAAAAATGCATACAGTTGAAGAAAATAAAGGTTACAAAACAATACTTTAAGAATATCCTTAATCTGTTAAATATACCTAAGGAAAGGAAAATGAACTAATTGTTATTAATATTTTTTTTTAAATAACCTCGACCTATTCGTATTTAATCTTGGATCCTTTTTTTTTGCTACACTATCAACCAGTGTGCGCCATTTTGAAGAACTTTGATGCTTTCATTCCACCCACAACCGATTCCTCCCCATTTTCCACACATACAGTATAAATGCAAAAGCTGGGAGTCTCCCTGCTCGAACGTCAACCCCAAAGCACACAAAAAAAAAGAATCCAACGTCGCCAGACAGAAAGCATTCCCAGCCCAGCCGACTAAGACCCCAAGATTCCATGTAAGTCATCTCCGCAGACCACAATCCACCCCTCCCAGGTGCTCAGATCTCATTCCGGAATCCGGAGTTTTAAAATTTAAACTTTTTGGTACATCTGTGTGATGTCCTGCGGTTGTACTCGCACTTAAAGGCCCCGAAAAAAATTCTTAAAGCAATTTTGTGGTCTTTCTCCCAGTTTCCAGGATTTCCTCCCTATTCTGTGCTTTTTACTCCATTTATTGCTCATTTTCATGCTGTTGAATTTTTCATTAGGGGATTTGGGAGGAAAACTGCTTTCGAAATGAACGATTTTTTTTTGGCGCCAGGAATCGCATGAAATTTTTGACGTCTTGTAATCAAATCTCGGAAATTGGGGAGTTACAGACAAAAATTCTTTTAGTGAAATTATATTACTGTTGTACTTTTTAATTTCCTTTTTTTGTTCCTGAGTTTTTGTAGTTGAAGGCTAAAGCTATACAAAAACTTTGATTATATTTATTTTACCGCGACATGGGTAGCTGAATATGTGTTTTCCCTTATCTATGGCATTCTCCTGAACGGAGATAGTGGCATAGACTTGTTGGGTTACATTTTATGTACTTTTATATATGATACACACAAACTACACTCACACATACAATATATACGCGTATATAAATATGTATGGAGGTGGCTGAAGATTGGGGGCGACGGCTACAAAATAACGACGACAACTTGCTAACTGGAGAGGACCTGACTCTGAGGGCTACCTACTGGGTATCGGGAAAGTGTATATAAAATAAACAGAGCAGACGAAAAAAGAGAGGTAGAGGCTGGAAGAAAGAGATGGGGCCACTACTGCGAGAAAGAGAGGCTGCAGAGACAGCGAAACGAAACGGAAGACAGCTTCGTTGTATATAATGGAATTGCAGCGACGTGATTGTGAAACATTCGACCGTAGGGATGTGCTCTGATTCAACTTTTAGCTCCCGAGGCATGAGGATTCCTTCTTTTCTTGAGCGGTTCGAGGGTGGAGGATGGAGGATACTGGGGTACTGGAACTGGTGCTGGAGCAGGAGCTGGAGTAAGAGTCGGAGTGGAGGTCGAGCAACAGTAAAATTGAGTAGTCAGGCAAAAGTTGGCTCTCATCCGGCCTCACCGAGCATGCCTGATGCAGGAGCTGAAGGGTCCCTGGCTCTGGGATCCCATGGCTCGGGGCACGTTCGTGCACTATCGGCACAAATAACGTCACGTAGTCGCAGAGATTATAGAGCAGCTTTTATTATTTATCACGGCCAAAACGACCCACGAGCACTAACGAGACCAAAAAAACAAAAAAAGAACAAAAATAGAAAATAGAAAAACCCCGTCGGCCGGCGGCAAAATGGAGAAGGAGAAGAAAGGATGAGAAATCCATGTAACCAGTCCTAGTTCCAAGCTTATGTGCCAGGGCAAACTGTTTCGTTGGTTTCCTTTTTTCAAGGATTTTTATTGCAGCATATTGTGGAAGTACTTTTAAATCTTGGCTGCCAGTTGAATTGCTTTCCTTTTAGTCTTCTAATATTTTATGCTTTAGTTTACCCTATTCTGCACTTTCCCCAACATATATTCAACTTTTCCTTCCTAATTCAACACGTCCGCCACATATCCGATGGCCTGGCAATTTGTACTAAGCGGTGAGAGCCAAATCACGCATACGCCCCGTGGGCCAAATGGCTTTTGGGTTGATTTTTCGAAAGGGATTTGACAAGGGGTCATTGTTAATTAGGGTTTTTGATAATGAAACTAAATATATTCTATAAAAATAGAGTTAGACCTGGGTTTAATTATCTTTTAAGACTTTGATAAACACTATTACCTTAAAGAAAAATACATTATCATAAATAACTTTAACCTTTATAGATCTAACACTGTATCTCCCATTACCAAATAACAATAATAATCCCATTTTTAAAGCAAACTCTTCTGTTTAAAATATCGATTTTGTGTTTGTTTACCTCAAATACCTTTTGGACTCGCACCCACCTTGAGTTTGAACTTTGGAATGGAAAACAAAAGTCATGAATAAATAAAATATCCTTATAGTATTTTTTTTCCCTCCTTTTTATAGCGCATAAATTTACGAAAAAGAAAATCTGAGGCAAGGAAATAAAAGCGAAATACAAGAAAAACAAGAAGGAAAGGTATAAAAACCTTTTGCCAAAAAGTAAATACGAAAACTGAAGAAAGAACCCAAGACAAAAAAAAAAAATAACAAGGAAAAAATAAGGAAACGTTGAAATTGTTCAAGGAAATCACATCAACTGAAGATAGGAAAAATCTGCTGTCTGGGATGGAAACACGTCTCGGGAGTGTGGAGTGAGCCGGCACGGTCGGAAGGAAGAAAATTAAGGATAAGTCGTAAAGAAAGCAAAAAGAATTCACCAGAGGAGAACCGTTTGAAAAAAAAGCAAAAATAAAACAAAACAGTTGGTTGGGAAATCTCGAAATGTTGGAGCCAACATAGCCACATGTGCCACTTTGGCCATAAGCAGTTGGAGGAGATTTCAGGGGGCGCTGGAGGCGGGGCAGGCACACGTCCTAAATCGAAGTCGGCAAACGATAAAAATGTCTGGAATATTTCTCTCTTTCTCTTCCCCCCTAAGCGTGTGTGGGTGGTGGTGTGCAGATTTCTCTTCAACTGATTTTAACAGACGCACCAGCCAAGGAAGTCTGCTTATTAAAGGTTATTATCCTTGCCATTTGTAAACTGATTTGAAGCCAGGCTGGAATTTTTCGCTTTTTATGCTTAATGATCCAATATCCAGTATATAAGAATAAAATCTGAATTTTTCGTTCAGCGACGATTGCTTGTGTATTTGAATGTTACGAGTGGATTAGGGAAATAAATAGGGATTTGTTTTGTGTTTTAGGTAATCTGGATATTGGAAGGATTACTTGGTGCTGTTGTTATTTATAAAACATTTTAAATGGCAAAACTCATTAAAATTAATACATTAACTTCAAGTTTTAAAGGAATTTGAAACCCCCCTTTAATTTTAGATAGCAACAGCCATACTTCTATTGAATTCAAATTGAAAACATGATTTGTTTGGGTGGGTGTGTGTGTGTGTGTATAAACCAGAATAAATCGAATTCAAGATTAGAAATTTTCACGTAGACATCAGGAACTTGAAATCGATGCTAATGTGCCAGCCCCACCCAACGGTATTCTCCCCTTTTAGTGCCACCGCCCCAGCACCGCACCACCCCACCACCATTTGCCCTTTTCAGAGTTGCTCCGCAATGGCGTTTCACTTCCGTTTCGTTTTCGGGGGTGTATGCACCTATACCACTGCACGTATTTGTTATTCGTGTGTGTGCGCGCGTATAAAACAGAAAATCAAAATCTCTTGACTAAATTTTTCATTGGTCGGCTGTGATTTCACTGTCCGCCTCTCGCTCTCTCGCACACACACACTTCCGCCGCCGAGTGTATCTGTGTGAGAGTATCTGTGTGCGGGTATCTGAATGCTTCCAGTATATAGCAGTCTGTGTTGTCCTCGCTTTCAGTTATTCTTATCAGACAGCAGCAGCTCTCTGCCTGGCTCTTGCTTGCCTGGTCTCTCTCTAGCTTTGATGGCGTAGGTCTCTCGGCTGGCTGTTCTCCCCGGTGGCTTTCCGGAGAGAATGCTGGGTGCTCCATTTTTTTGCACCCCATTTCCGACGCCCGCCACCCCCCTGCGAATCTGATATATCTGGTTCTGCCGATGGCAACTGTAATTGCAACTGGCGACTGCGGCTTTCGGTGGTGGCTCGTTCAGTACTTTAATGGCGGGCTTTTCCCGTTACCCCCCAAAAAGGCAGCCCCCAGTTGGGTTCTACGCCATCCCCCATTTACATTTGTGAGATTTGGTTTACGACCTTAAAGATTTTAAGGATTAAATAGTTTGGATTCTATTCTTACCCGTGTGTATGTAGGTGTGCTTCTTCATGTCGCTCTTCTGGTGGAAGCGCTTGCCGCAATAGTTGCAGGGATAAGGCCGCGTGTCGCTGTGGATGAGCAGGTGGGTGGAGAGGGTGCTGGAGCGCTTAAAACGCTTGCCACACTGCTTGCACTCGAACACCTTCTCCACGTTGTGCACCGCCCTGGAAATGGGGGAAAACGGAAAGCGAAATTAGTCAGGGTCCTGGCCAAACGAGCTTCTGCCTTAATTAAGGCTTGGCAAATCCCCCAGAGGCACCATGTTTTAACTAAAGCCACAAAGGCAAACATTTGGTCAGGCTGAAATCCAGCCATTTTGGCTAAATTAAGTAATGCAAAGTGTCCACTTGCGTCCCAGACAGGGACACTGGTTAAAATGCACTTAAAAAAACTTTAAACCTAGAACAAGATTTGTTTTTCAATCCATAAAGGACTGTAAAAGGTTTTAATGTTGTACTGGGACCTGGGAACATTTTATTGTTTCAGTGTAATTAACCCACTCCGCCCACTCACAATGCGGTGGCATTCTCAACATACCTGTGCTGGCTGAGGCTGACCTCGTGGCCGAAGGTCTTGTTGCACAGCTCGCAGGCGTAGGGCTTCTTGCCGTGGTGGGTCCGGCGGGAGTGCACCTCGAGGCCGTGGGGCGTGGAGAACATCTTCTCGCACTTCATGCATGAGTACAGGTCGCTAAATTGGTGCAGGCCCGGCCACTTTGCTGCCATGTGGTGGAAGTGGTGCAGGTGCGGCGAGTGTGGCAGACCCAGATGCCCGCCGTTGGGTGGCACACCGACTCCGACGCCCACCCCTACACCCACACCGACGGCAGCCGCAGCAGCTGCCGCCGCCGCCGCCGCTGCTGTTGAGTTGTTTTGTCCAGCGGATTGGAGCGGCACCATGAGACTCCGTAGTCGGAAGAGATTTTCCTGCGAGTCCGGGTGGTAGCTGTGGCGGATGATAGAGCGTGGGATATACAATTAATTGAGGCGAGTTAATTAAAATGGGTCCCGAGCTGTATAAGCTCCTGGTCCCGGTTTGTTTTGTCTTTTTTCTGAACAGAAAAAATGTGGGAACTAAGCTTAAATGTGTTTGGCTTTAAGATTATTTGTCTAATTTTTTTATTTAATAATTAAGAAGCCAACTTACCCCGCTGTCAGGCCGGACTGCTGTTGCTGTTGTTGTTGTTGCTGCTGCTGACCCTGGTGGAAGGCGACGGCGGCAAAGAAGGGCAGGGCGGGCGAGAAGAGCGGCCGCTGGAACATGGCCGCATCGTAGTTGGGCGGATAGCTCTGGCGCATGGCCTCCAGCGGATTGAAGGGCATGGGCAGGCCGCTGGCGGTAAGGTGGCTCAGCGGTGGACTGCGTGACGTCCGCCTTTGGGGCGGCTCATCCCGACGCAGCAGGGCCGATACCGAAAATAGATCCGACTTCTTGGTGCCTATACTGGTGGTGGAGCCATTGGCGGTGATCAGCAGCTCGGAGGCGGATGCAGAGGCGGAGGCGGTGCTGGGCGAACTGATGCGTGGGCTGGCGGGTGGCGAGTCCACCTCCAGTTCCACGGAGGAGCTGCTCGAGTGCGAACGGGAGCGCGAATGGGAGCGGGATCGAGATCGCGAGCGGGAGTGCAAGGAGCGGTGCGAGTGGTGGGACTCCGTGTCCTCCATGTCGATCTGCGAGGAGCAGTGGGAAGGACTGCGCGATCTAGACCTGGACCTGGATCTGGATTGTCTTCGAAGCCGTTCGCTGGCGCTGATGAAGGCTGGCTTGACCCGTTGGTAGTTGTTGTTCTGTTGTGTTGCATGTTGCTGGTGTTGTTGGTGTTGCTGGTGATGCTGTAACTGGTGGTTTTTGCTCAGCATCGAAATGGAATTGTTGTTGTCCTCCAGGGGGGCCAGTGGCTTGAGGCCAGCGGCCACCATGGCTGTCAGTTGTTCAGTCTTGACCAGTCTGCTTATGCTAAATGCCAGAGATGCATCTAAAAATGGAATAAAAAATGAGGAATTGAGTTTTTTTTTAGGATTTCATGTAAATATTTTAAATGGGTTAACCCCTTTCTTCGAAATGCAAATAAACGTTTAGCCAAATCAGAGCGAATCGTATCCAACATCATCAATCACTCAACGAAAAAAATTGAATGGAAAAACAGGAAGAGGGGTGCAGTGAATCCACCTGTACAGCCTCTCACACACATCCTTCCATGGATGTTGGGTTGCCAGTTGGCAGCGTATCGAATTTCAAATGTAATTATTTTCGTATTCAATCGCCTAATCCACCTTACATGACCATTAATTCACCCTAATCAACGCATCCTTCCCCTTTTGGCAAATCGCTTTCCACATTTGACATCAACGCGTCATCATTTGGCATCGTCACCCCTCCTCTCCCCAGAAATTGTTGGCCAGCGATGACGGCCATGGACACAGATACAAATCCGGATACGGATATGGATACACGGCGCCGGCGCTTAGGGTTGACGCTGGCACGCCCCTGGACAAAGGCATCCACCCAACAAATATGTCAGGATTTAAAGGATATTTTGAAGTCTTATTGTTTTGGAAATTATTTATTTTAAAGAATATATTACAAATATTCGAAGAATAATTTTAGAATGTGTTATAAATTATAAGGAAACGTATATTCCTGCATACACCATTCCTTCCCTAACCGTAACACAAACTTTTTGCCTGGTGAACCACCCAAAACGTAGACGTCCTCGGAGTCTATCGCCTGTCGAAATGAAATAATAATAATGTGCGTTTAAATAGAACATCTGTTCGGTCCACACTCGGCTAAATGGAGCATGACAAAACAGAAAACACACAGCAAGCCGGAGAAAAGAAGTCCGGACGACGACGGGCGGTGAAACTCCGGCGACATTCCGCGTGGGCAAAACGACGCAGGCGCACTGTGGGCAGGGGCGCCGGGATGCTTGAGCGGGGGTCGTGCGGTGAAAGGGGTACACACAGAAGGCAAGTGAAAACCGCGACAAGGCCGGAGAGGCCGGAGGCGAATCGAATGAATGAATGAATCCGCATCGCTACAAAAGAATAACAATTTGACAACATTCTAATTCGCCACGCAGATAAAAGTAACTGCCAGGGCATCCAGCCAGGGGGGAGGTAAAATACAGGGGCGGGACTTTGATTCCTGGGCCATGGCAGGCGGTAGTCGGTAGTCAGTAAGGCGGCAAAACGCAAAGCCAAGTAAATATAAACAAAACCCACGCAGAAAATGCGAAAAATGAGCGAATATTCCCTGTGTATCCGTCAGATACGTAGTAACAATACGGGGGGTGGTACGTGGTGGCTTCTGCCTCTATCCTGCCGCAGTGTCAAGTGTTTTTATTGCCCTTCTGTCGTTGTACTTGTTGTTATTGTATCTGTTGTTGTTTTTGTGCGAACTTGGCTCTTTGGATTTTCAGTTTTTGCTGCTAAGTGCTTTTCAATATGGAAATCTAACATACAGAAGGGATAATCTCAAAAACGAGGGTTAAGGTTCTTAAAACTTGGATGATTTTAAACAAAGGAAGTATTTAAGTTAGTAAATAAAAGTTAATATCCCAAATATATTTGCATCAAAAAACTAAATTTTAATCACTGACATTTAGCCGAATGTCGATGATCCTGGAACCTGGAACCTGAACCCTTAACCCTTTCTATTGTTTATCTAATTATGCACACAATCGTCCCGAGTGGATTTTCATTTTGCCGGCACCAGCCAGGCAACGATTTTCGAATCAAATGGCCAAAAGGACCAGGAACACAACCACCCAAAGAATGCTGGAATTGTGGGGGAGCCGAGAAATAAAATTGGAAACGTTTAATGTTCGGTGAAAACTAGTGGGCTAAAAGCAACCCCAAGGACCCGGACAAGTGGCTCTTGGTGGCTCACGTCGAGCGACTTGTTTAAACGATAATAATGAGCTTAAGCATGTGCCCAATGCCGCCCCGGGGTGGCAAGCCATACGGAATCCGGACTCTCAATGCTGGATGCTGAATCCTGGAGGTTGGATGGCTGGATGGCAGTAGGCTGGCAAAGTAGCAGCAAACGCAAAGACCCTCAACGCCCGGCAGTAAAGTCATAAATTTGTGCACATTAGACATAGCCGTCGTCCACCCCTCTGAGTCGAAAACCCACCCCCACCCACTTACCCACCAGCCCATGGGTTCGACGTTCATCTGTTTTTATCCGCCCGGGAGCAATATTCACGCACTCCACGCACTTGTTCACATAAAAAAGAAGAAGGTAAAATAATTATTCGACACTGCATGGTAATTGAAATCATTGTTATCCTGTGCCCTGTTTTGTCCTTCGTGTCCTGCGTGTCCCCCTCCTCCCCGGTCGCCTGATGCCTCATTGTGAGGCTTATGCTAGGATTATTATTGTTTTGGGGCGATTTGCAGCCATTACCATTTGGTTTGGGTTAACGCTTTTCGGTTGGGGAGGCTGCAGGAAGGTGTTAATTTTTGGAATTTCAATTATAATTATACGAAAGTTGTGCGAAATTTGTTTGCCAAGTAATTGGAGGAAGCTATCTCGGGGGGTGTGGGGTATTTTAATTTCAAACTTGATGATATGATAGATGCAAATTAATTTGATTAATCAGAGTTATGAGAGCTCAGAGTCTGATAAGAGATCCATTTAGGATCCTAAAATGTCAATTGAAGAGGGATTAACTAAAAGATTCTTCCTTTAATAACATTCTTTTTAGCCCCCTAAGTTGTTCCCTAATTTATGAAACCTCTTCTAGGTGCAAAATCAAAAATAAATAAAAGTGGGGGCAAAGTATATCACTATCGAATCGATCAAATCGAACATTGCAACAGTAGTCGGGGC
This sequence comes from Drosophila varians, assembly GCA_018150405.1. NCBI lineage: Eukaryota > Metazoa > Arthropoda > Insecta > Diptera > Drosophilidae > Drosophila > Drosophila varians. The sequence goes on from JAECWK010000125.1 coordinate 7,607,064, forward strand.
ATGGATGGCTGGATGGTCGTAATAATATAAAAACAAATTCTGCTTTCGGCAAATATGAAAGTGGAAATGGCAAAAAATAAAAAACAGGGCAGTATAAATAATAAAGAGGCCCCAGCGATATGGCCAGAAGAGGGCCATAAACAGCGAACGGTTAGATAGATTAGGCCATGATTTGGTCTGTTGGCATGCCATACAAATGTGTGCATGATTTACGGATTCGTTGAGATTCCGATTCTGAATCCGAATCCGAATCCGATTTCAACTGCGGATTGGATTTCGATTCAGATTGAGATTTCGATTTCAATGGATTTGGATTTAGATTTGGATTTCCCAGCTAAGCGATAGCATATCAGGCGGAGGAGAGCGAATGCAGAGCTCTTTAGCCACCCATAAGCTCAACTCGTTGAGTGGCATTAGATGGGGATTGCGTATCCAAACACTCGACGCGCTGCAGGCTATCAGGGCCAGTTGGTCCCCGATCCGAAGCCGTCGGCAGTTGCTCTTTGAAATGCCACGCAATGCAATTACATATATTATTTATTTTTACACTGCAAATCAATCAGAATGCCAATGCCAATGCAATAACCCCTCAGCCCCGTCCCCAACCACCTTTTTTTTTCGCCGTGTATTACACCCTTTTCCCAGCTGCTTATCGCCGGGCAATAAATCAGAAGGCTATCTAAACTTTAGACTACAATTTTTTACCTTTTTTCTTCCTATAGCTGATAAATGACATTTAATTGCCGACCGGAGGGAATCGAGCGTTTTCACTTTTTCGGTGAACTATATTTAAAATTATTTTATTTTGGTATCAGAAGACTATAAAAAACTCTGTACAAATTAGGAATTCATTCATAACTTGCGCAACTATATTTAAGTTTAAGGCTCAAAGGTTCCCAAACGATATCAGACTGGGGGGACTCGCATTTATTGTTGTTATAAGCTGATATCTACTCTGGTAGCTTTTATGACGGTAGAAATTCGATACCGAAAATCGCAGTTTCTCATACTATCAGCGACGGGATCGGGATCGGGATCGGGAATGGGCGATCGGGGCGACTCTAATTTCAATATCCAAACAGCAAACGTGACAAATGGTAATGCCAGGACGGGAAGGGTTCGCCCAGGAAATTGATTTTTCTTTGCCAAACATTGGAAATGATGATAAACAGGACCAGTCCCCGTCCCGGACTGGAATCGAGGGCATAAACAACAACTGAAATGTGAAAAATAAAATGGTAGGAGAACCCATTCCGGGACTACATACACTATACAGTGTCTTAATGTTGCACGAACTATAGTCTGAGGTCTGTGGCCGTTTGTGGCCTTTTGTTTACTTATCGCTTACTTTATGATACTTTTACTCTTTCGATTTTACAACTGGCCACAGAGGATATTGACATGTTTAGATGTCGTTATGTATTTACCTCAGATCGTAAATCATAACGCGTGTGCGGTATCTGCACTCCTCCCAGCTCGTATCTCTCAGATACACCAGCAAGCGTCAGTAGGGTTGGGCTGGTTTGGCTGTCATTCGAAAGGGGATTTTGGCTTTCTTTTCGGGGTTTGGATATTGATATCTTTATAGATTTACAATGCCCAATTTTCGTCTACTTGTGAGAAGTTGAAAAATATATGAGGGGCGATGAGTTGCCAATGATTACGACGTGTGTCGTAAATATTTCATAAATATTGCTCAGATTTTCGTTGCGACAATTTGTTATTGATCAATAATGTACTTTGTGATCGTATTTATAAAGGTGGGTGTAGATATGGTGAACCTTAGATACGCTTTTCAGGTCCTTACCAATTACTACCAATTTAACATTTGATAAACTATTCTATAGTCTTTAAAATATTGGCCCTAAACCCAACAAGTAGTGAGTAATACCTGCACATCCCTTAATACTAAAATGATAGTGTCACCTCAATAAGTACTAGATCTAATCTAATTGACAATAGTATTCCCAGAAACCCTGATAACCGAAAAACGTGTTTATTTGTCACCGATTGGCAGCCTTTTATTTATTCGTTAGGATATTTCGATTGCCTTTTTAATTGATCCCAATCGCTGTTCAATTGTTTGGTGTGATTGAAAAAGGCTTAACAAATTTATTATTAAATTTATATCGATGAATTCGGTTAACCATATATAACGAGCACCTCTACAACCAGATAGGCTCGGCACATAAATCATGAATATTATTTATACACCGAGGGTATAGTGCTTTCAGATTTCCAAGGCACTCGTTTTGATTTTTGGTCTGATATCACGGGAAAAATATTTCTCCACCAGCCGGAATGAATCAATGCTGCTCAGAGGTCTCCGATAAACTAGTTTGTGTACTTTCGGCCATTTAACCTACGACCTCTGGCGACTATTAGTTGGCTCCTAGTCTGGGTCCGACTAATTTTCACAATTTAACTTAATTCGTGAGTCACGGAGTGGCGGTGTCAAAGTGTCTCGCATCGAATTAGACAAACAATCGGCAGTGGGCCCAATTAATTGAGTCATACGTGGCGTATGTGGAATATGACAAGAAATTAAGATCATCCATTCAGACGGGTGATGGGTGGGTGGGCTAATGGTAAGTCGCGACGAAACTTTCGATTGACCCCAAGGGGCAAGGTTGGCCCAGAGTTAATGAGATGATAAACTCATTACTATATTTCAGGGGCTAAGAATTAATTTCACTTTAAAGTTGTTTGCTATATTTTTGAGGGTAAGCCTGGTATCTTTAAAAGTAATCAAGCCCTTAAACCCCAGAGATTTCGGAGCCATGGGAGGGGCCAATCAGTCACCGGACCACAGCGACCAATATATTGTCCCACCAAAGACAGCAAAAAAATATTTCCAACAAACAAAGCGAAATTCATGTTCGCTGCAGAAAGGAAAATCTACAGGATGGGAGGGATTGGGGGAAAGCTTGTCGCGGCAAACGGAATTGAAAATTCAGTGTGTGTGCGAGTGGTTTTCCCGCATATCCATGCCAGTGTCGGAGGCTAAAAACATATCCGTGGGATACATGTAATGCCGGTAAATGAAATCCGCTTGTCGCTGCCAGGATGCCACTCTCCGTGGCAAACACACAGATAGACAGAGAGAGAAAAAGAGAGAGAGTGCCAAAAAAGACACACACACACTGACACACACTCTTCTGTGGCTCCCAGGCTCCCATACAAACACTCATTCATTCATTCGATGCCCATATTTGAAATTCAACAGCGATGGCGATGACAACGGCGTCTGCCACCGGGCTCACACAGATACTAACCCACACAAGCGCATCATCCATCTGTGTATCTACAAGTTTGTCCATTTGTTTGCCATTCGCACCCGTATCCGTATCCCGTATCTCGTATCTGTGTATCTGTGGTTCAGCTATGGATTTTTCAATCCCCGATATCCATTTGCCTGCCCCATGTCCACACCGAAGATTTGCACATTAAGCACCGCACATAGACACACACATGGCCAGGACATGCAGGATTCCCATACATATATGATTTCAGCACAAGCACACTCACCCAAACGGAATAATGAATATTTGCTCCTGCTGGCCAGGCTCCATGCACAATTTTTGTTTTCCACACTTCCCCCTGTACCCCGTACCCGTACTTTTGGGTTTTTTCCAATTAAACTGACACCGAACAGCGAGCCTGGTGGTGTTTCCCCAGGACCTGCTGGCCACCGCCATTGCCATATTTTAAAATCACACATTATTCAAATAAATTTTTTAAAAAATCCCGCCCCGGCCCACTGGTCAGCCTTTTGGGGATTTGTCGCAGCTCCGTCATGCTCTCAGTGTTGTTGATTTTCAATTCTTTTTTCGCGATTTTAATTAACTTGGGGAATATGGAATATGGAATGTGGCAGGAGCAGAGGAGGCTTATTCCAATCTGCTGCTGGCTTCATGTATTTTCATTGACAAGCGGTGATATGTACAAAACCATATATGGGATTGATTTTTTTAATTTTCTGGGCATTCAAATTATTAATATCTCCGGATCTAAATATTTAATGTAATAATAATAAAATTTATAATATTGTATGATAGCCCTAAAAGCCCTCAAAAATTAAAGGATAGGCTCATGATGATTATTTTGAGGCATCATATTTCTTAAAGTTTAAACTTGTTTCTCGGAATAATTTCCACATTAATGAATATATTTATTTAAGGCAAGTTTGTTTGCTTGTGACTTTAAAAGTGTAAAGTAGAAATAGAATATTTTTATGTAAATCTTTGTAACAATGGTAATTTATTCTGAAATCAAAATCATTTTACTTCCCCAAAAGTCATAGGTAAAATTAATGGAAATCTATGGTTTGAATATCCAATATTTTAACTAGAAATATCACTTTAATAATAATAAAATGTAACTATTCATAAAATTAAAATAGATTTTAACTTTGTCAAAAGATTTTAGAAAAAACAAGACCAGATTCTTGACAAATTCTAATAAAATCTGTCAGAAAAGTCTCCATCTTTTATAAATGCATGTTTTTAAAATAATACTTTTAATAACATTGACCTCGTATAAAGATTTTTCTTATTATTATTTTGAAACTTACCGTCGGAAGTGCGCTTCTTGGGCAGCACCGCCTTGAAGGCCGACATGGGTGCATATTCGTGCGGCGATGTAGAGCCCGGCGGCATCTGCGGAGGATTCTGAGTTGGCTGGGGCTGAGGCTGGGGCTGGGCCTGCTGGTGGTGACCCAGGGCAGCGTCCACCGAGATCTGCGCCTGATGCATTCGCTGGTGGAGCAGCTGGGTGGGCGAGGGTATTGTGGCCATCGCCGTCAGGGCACTGAGATCTCGCACCTGCAGCGAGGCGGACGAGGCTGAGGCGGAAGGCGTACCGGAAGCGGGAGTGGAACCGGATGCAGAGGCGGAATTGGAGGCCGAGGAGGACTGCTGGTTGGTCAGGAAGGGTCCTGGAAAGTCCGACGCGATGGCTGGCTTAAAGTTACCCAGACTGTAGTCGAGGGGCAGGTGATGCTGATGGGCAGGCGGAGCGGCCGGATGCATCAGATGTTGACCGGAAGTGGCTTGCAACTTGGCCACGTCCATTTCAAACACGATTTAAGTTTATTCTAACTTTAAGTATTTTATTTAATTTTTATTAACTTTAGCTTTGTTTGGCTTTGGTTTGGTTCCTTGAATTGGCACTGCAGTGGTTTTTGGGATTACGCGACGGCATGCGAGTAGGGATTCTGTTTTGTGGTCACGGTGGCGTATACGCAACGAATTACGGAAGGAAGTGTCACAGATTTAAAGCTGCTTTTGAGGCTGCTTTTGGCTTTGCTTTCGATGCGGATGCGAATGATGATGCTGCTGCTGCTGCTGCGGCTAAGAGCATAACTGCTGGCCTCGGCGTCATCAAGCGGACTGAAACCGTAAAACCTAATCACGGACCCGTGGAACGCTGACGCCGGCGCCAGGCTGAGAGTGAATCTCTGCCGCCGAGCTTGGAAAACTCTGCCACAATCGCTGCTTCTGCCGCCGTTGCTGCACTTGACTTTCTGCCGCGGAACAAGCAGAATTCTCGATGCCCTTATGTGCCAGAAGTGTTGCGATTTTCGCCAAGATTTCGCAGCGACGTCGACGTCGACGCCGATGTCGGCGCTTAGTGGTGAGGGGGTGGGGTGAAAGCGGAAGGAAGAGAAAGCGGGCGCGACTCGTTGGTTTGGTTTCGTGATTCACCGATTTACCGTTAGCCGTTAACCGTAAACCGTTGTCGCGAGAGTCTGAATGCGACTGAGGAGCGGTGCGGCAGTGTCGTTCCCACTCAGCAGTCCCGTTATCTGGACAACCCTCACCCACCCTAAACCACCACAGGCACACAAACGTCCGCTTCCAATTGGAATTGCGGCAACGCGACGAAATGGAATCGGAACAAGAACCACCATTACTGGCCCAACTCGGACCTCTCGCTCGCCATTGCTGGAGCAACTGCCATCCCGCTCTTGGCCACGCCTCCTTCCAGCTTGTCGTGACATGTCTGGATTTTGGTAGCTTGTTGTTGGTATTTTTAGTGCGCATACCGCTTTGATTCGTTCAAATCAATGCGCCAGCCGAAGAATGGGGTGGGCGGTGGCATGGGTTTGGAGTGGGTGAGTAGTGAGGAGTGAGGGGCCGTTGGGCAGGTGTGGGGGATGGTGCGTTGGCTGGGCGCGTGTTTGCCGGCCTTTGGTTTACCTTGTCTTTTGCAGGGGGCGGGCTTTTCGGATTTTATCTTTTTCTTTTTTTTTGATTTCCGCTTTACCACCGCAATCGATTTGGCAATCGGTGTTGTCTTTGCCATTTGAAGTGCCCCGCCATTTAATTTCAAGTGGTTCCTGGCATCCAAGGTGCTCAATTTTCCACCCCCATCGCCACCATTGCCGCGGAATAACCTTCTCCAAGTGCTTCCCCAATCGCATTGCGCCTCTGGCAACTTTGACTTGGCATTCGCGAATGGTTTTGCCTGCTTTTATAGTTCCCATAACTTCTTATGTCTTTATAGATTTACGAACTGGCAAGGGGATCTAATCGTTTTGGATTAAATGCGGAAACTTGAAAGAAAGCGATGGCTTCGAATATCCCTATTATATTCAACTATTCCCTAGTATTATATTCAAATAACTTTATAGTTTTTAGGCCAAGCATTATACTAGTTTCTTGTGGGATAGATTTTAATGAAAGTGATGAAAGATTGCCACATCAGCTCAGAGATTTCTCGGGGATCTTGCCAACTAGAGCACATTGCTACCCAGTTTTTTGTTTCTTGAGGGGATTATTTGAGAAAAGCTTTTTGTGAACCATAAATTACACAAATTTTGACAGGCATCTAATTCTAAAAAGTCATGCATTTAATTGCGACATTAAAAGCACAGCTCCGAAAACAAATATGTACTCGCTGGTAATAGCAGATCTTTAAATGCTCCCCAAAAAGTCTGTTTCTCTGGTGGGGAGCACATGTCGCCTTGATGTCGTCGGTCCCCCTTGGAATTATGACAAATATTTACAAAACACGCAGGGCTAATGTTCCCATTTCATCGGAGGCATAAATAAGTGTTATGAGCTCCCGATTTTATACACTTGCTGAGGGTCTTTTACTATTTTGTAGATTCATGATTGTCATTATACTTGTGACAATTCAAGTCGAAGGTTTGGATGAAACTTCTGTAATATTTCTACTGAACCTTTATGAACAAAGATCGATGGAATAATTAAGATACTGCTAAAACAATATAAGTATTGGTTACAAATTAAAAAACTTTAATTTATAAAAAGCATTTAAAGGGCATTATGACTTCATATTCCCCTGACTCATTTTTTAAACCCATTCTTAAAAGTTTTTGTCACAGATTTGAATATTTGAGGACGCTCCAGATCCCAGCTTCGAATTTTTTGTGTCACTTGCGCCAACATATGGCAACGATTTAAAGAATTATCCACTAAATTTAGAGCAGCCAGGCTTGAGTGCGAACAACTTAAATTTCTGTCGTAGTTCTCCCCGGGAATTGGTGTACTATTTCCATTTTTGCCGTTGTCTGCTCAAGGTCCAATTAGAGGGCCACAAATCTGGCTGACATGCAACTGACTGCATCCATTAAATCACCAAGATTGAAATGTTTAGTGAGGAGGAGTATTGGAGTAATGCCTTCCAAGGAACATAAGAAAATTACCAAGACCCAATTAATGACAAAAACATTATTAAAAATGATGTTTGATATCTAAAAGTCTTTTGTTAAAAGGTTTTTAAGCCTTAACAATGCATTTTTACTAAAAACAACTTTTATAACTTCGTATATAAGGATCATTAATACCAGACATCATATATATGGTAGTCTGATAGCTTCATCAGGGTTTATTTGAGAAATGCTATCTATGGACTCACAATGCAATCGTTTTTAAACAACTTCAATAGTAACCATTCGATTCGATTGGATTCGAATACTGCTCGGTTGTAATCAAGACCTGAAATGAAGTGAACTTTTACAATGGATAATAAAATATATTTTTGACATGAATTTTCAATCAGAATTTTAATAGCCCTTAATAATAACATGGCTATCAGTTATCAACGCACCCAATCGGTTATCACAGTAATTTTAGTTGGCTCACAATACACAGAGAAAAGTTAGTGATGTATCCTGAAATTAATTATGAATGGTTTATGATTTTTAAAAAATAATTCGCCAAGAAAATCCTGTAATATTTGTTAAGCAGTAAATGTTTAGAACTGAGACATTTTTGCATATATTTGTCGTGATTTCTTTCAGTGATTATGGTAGAAAAAATGGAGGTGCCTTTCCAAGAGTGCCCGATCCGTCCATGCAGAGGCGTTAGGAACCCCATATTTAGAAGCACGGGACCGCACCGGATCCGAATTCAAAACCCGAAACCCTAACCCAAACCTAAACCCGATACCGGCCAACGATCCATCTATTACCTCTGTGTGGTGGCAATATTCCACCACCGAAGCAATAAATAATTTATTTATAGCTCTTACTCCACTCGGTGTTGCGGCGGTGTTATTGTTGATTTAGTGCCTCTTTATAGATCGATAGTTGGCTGCTCGTGTGGGCTTCAGCCGGCTCAGATACGGTGGAGGTGCCCCCGGAGCGGGGGATTGGCTGGATGCACAAACAGGACGCGCTTTGCCAAGTGATTCGATAGATGAATGGTTCGGGCCAAGCTGGAGCTGGAGTAGCCCTGACCGGCCGATGGCTGCCCCCGGATCTACCGGCTCCGACTTTGAACTATGGGGCTCCCAGTGGAGCCGGAGACGGAGACGGAGCAGGCTTATCTAATCGGAGCCGGAGCCGGAGCTGGAGGTACGATGGTGGGTCACAGATCGATTGCGCTTTTCCGTTGATAGGCCCATATATTCAATCAGGAGGCGGCAGATTGAAATAAAACTCCGGTTTTATAGCCCCCCCCCCCAATTGAATGGGGCCCTTGCAGCATATCGGTGTAAGTATATGGAACTACCTCGCACAGATCATCACAAATGGATGGAAATGGGTACAAGTATTTATGATAGGACTTGCATTGTAATTCTTAAATGGATTCTTTTAACAAGAATTGTTTATAAAGTAAAATAGATGTGTATCGAACGGAGTAATGTGATATTTAAGATCTGGTTATATTGTTTGAATATTTTCTTTAGCCAACGGAAGATGATCTACCAATAAGATCCTTGAAGTATGCAATAAAAATTTATTCTTAAGGAGTCAAAAATTAATGGTAATAAGTTTGAAAATCATAGGCAATCGTACACATATTTCAAATATCCCAATCGATGGAATATCTGTGGCAATGTTGATCGATGTTTGTATAATTTACAACGTGTAAACGGAACTCATGCGTCCGATAGCCCGGAGCAAGCACTAAGTAAATAATATATTGTAGATTGGTCTGGAATATAGATAATGCAAGGGGAGTATAGGTTTTGTGGCGACACGGAGTCTACCGAGTTAGAGCTCGATTTTATTGACAAGTTGTAATTATGTTTATGACCCGAGTCTGTTTGCTGGGACTACCTTTCCGTGGGGCGAGAGATAAAGCTTTTGATATAAGATATAAAATGTATAAACTTTTCAAAGGCCATCGATCTTTGGATCTTTTCAGATGGATATATATTTTTAATATTTTGTAATCCCTTTAAAATAATTTTTGTAAACCAGTTTAAGGCCTTTTTTTATGAAAGCCAAATAGTTTTTCTAACCACAAAAGGCCAACTCCGACCCGAGATATTTAATATAAATACACACGGGGATAAAAAAGAACAATGCCAGGGAAAGCAAGAGAAAAGAGAAAGAACAACATTGTCCAAAAGCTAATTACCAAACAAACGAAACTCGATTGAATCGATTGATTTTCCATTCGTGTCCAGATAAGCAACCATTGCCCCGATAAAGATTTGTTATCACTGAAAACAGAGGCGCAATCGCAGTCGCCACTCCCGCCCCACCACACCCAACCGCCCATGGAGGCCACCATGCGCAGTGGCAAGTCGCCGATGATTGGATTGCCCCGGCGACGAGTGGGAGGAGCCGCCCCTCGGTAAGCCCCCCATTCGGCGGCTCCGCCCAGTGCCCCTCTCGTTGATTCGTGTGCACCGAAGGAGCGCGGCCATATGCCAACAAAAACGTAAAAAAAAAATACAAAAATCATAAAAAAAAGGAAACACAGCGAAACACAGCGAAACGATAACAAATGCCACAAATTCCAGAGCCATGTTCTGGGCGGAGCTAAACATTTTGGTGCCTTGGCCGGCCAAATCAAGGTAAAACAAATACAAATCGAACCAAAATATTTGCTCATTTTCTGCTTTATTTGTTTTGGCGAACCGAAAAAAAAATATAAATATATGCTACACATATGTATAAATATCGCTGGTCGTTTGGTTTTCCTCGTATCTCTGTCGCACCGAGCTTTTAAATAATTAAATAGTGATTTTAGTGTAAACATTTGACGTGTTTTTGTCCGGGTTTTGTGTTCACAAAAGCAATCAAGGGCTATGGCCCCGAAAAACGTCACAGACTTTTGGTAAAAAATACAAATGGCTTTCCCTCTAGCTAAGGGATATATGTATTATAATTGTGGATGTTTTATTGATTTTCATTTAACATTAAATGATTTCAAGTCTTTTTTGGAATGGAGACTTTAAAGAAAATTACTTTTTAAGTAGAAAATCCAGACAAAGGATTTATTTTGCATAAAATTTAATGCAAACAACCCCTTCTACTAAAGGGGTTTTTGTATCTCCAGATTGGTCCTTGCCATTCCCTGCCTTTATATTATTAACTTTAGAAACATATAACCTTTCGCTGTAAATTATAAATAATACTTCATTTTATTAAGGACGTCCAAGGCGACCGCATTCCAAGGGCTTAATCCAATCAAGGCCCTTAAATTGTAGAACAAACACCCCATAGACGGTTTCATCTATTTTTAGACTCCAGAAATGGATTCCTTGCATTAATTGGTATATGGAGCAGCCGCCACAAACTAGATAATTAACAAGTGCCATTGTCAAAAGTGTCAACGCGGTTACTTGAAAAGCCAACCAGCTCCAGCTCCATCTCCAGCTCCCTTCAGGCTGATCTCACGCCTCGGCAGGGAGTTTGTATCTGCCGTAAAGTGTCTCAAGCTCTGGCTGTGAGCAGTTTGTTCTGTAATTAAGCTGACCAAAAAAAAAAAATAAATAAATAAGAAAAAAAAAAAAAAACACTCGCACCCGCACAAAAGCCAAGCTGTTGATGATGTCATATGTTGTGCATGGCTGTGTACTATTTGCAACCACTGTTAGCCGATCTGATGCTATTGTTTTTGCTTTTGTTGGCCTAGCAGCCAAAGTGGGAATCCAAATTCATGTGCTCATTAATTTATCCATCCAACCAACCAACCAACCAACACTTGGATAGAAGTCATTGCATGCAATGGCCCCTCTCCTTCGCACCAAAGTATAATATATATTGTAGATGTATCTCATGGATAATTGCCAGGGCCGAGTGTATCTGTGTGTCTGTATTTGAGGAGTATCTGTTGCGCTGCTGCCCCCGGAATCTAGACAGTGTGGCCAATTTAGTCTGCTTTGGCAAATCAATTAAATTCAATTAATCCCCCAACACTCTTAATGGAGCGTAATGAAAAGGGTGACATGACTGCCATCCGACTGTAGATCCCAGATACAGATACAAGTTAAAGATGCATCTGTGTGCGAAGGAGTGACTACGGTTTAGCCAGCGGATACATGGCGTTCCGGACCCCCAAACCAGGCCGCTCCGGATCGGGCTGGCGACGGAGTCGAGTTGGGTCTGATTGAGACAAAATCGCCTGGCAAAAGCCGATTTGAGCTTGAAAAAGTCACTTTAAGAAAAGTTTTTTAGTCAGGAAATGAAAGTAAAATGGCTTAGAGATAGGCTTTGGCAGGGCTTTTCTTATTGCCAAGATATGCATTAAGTCGTTTTGAATTAAGGATTAAATGTTACTACAAGTTTTCCTTTACTTTTCAAAGTGTATAGAATTTTTTTTCATTTTATCATTGCTTCCCACAATTCCCCAAGTTGGGTCGCAATCGTTAATTGTAAAAAATATCGTTCTCCTTCTCGGGGGCTTTGATTCTGCATCACTGCAAAAATGTTTCTCACGCTATGGAGTTTGACATTTTCGAACTTTTGCATGATTTCGAAAACTTAATTGCTCTTAACTGTTTTATTTGCTTTTTTTCATATGAGGATGGACCCCGAATGGGAGTTGCAATGGGAAGTTTGAGTTTATTTCCTATTTATGTTGCGAAATTCAATACTGAAACTAATATACTTAGGAATTGCATCAAAGTCTCAAATTATTTTCAATTGTTCCTCAGAAACAATCAATGAAGTAGTTGCAGGCGGAAAATCTGATAATCTGAAAATTACCCACAGCATGAAAGCAAACACAATGTGCCGGAAAAAGGGTTGAGCCACTGACAGGCCTTTAAAACCATTTAACGGAATCATGAATAAATTTTGCGGTTAAATTGTTGCATAAATATTGGCCCAAGCGAACAGAACAGAACAGAAGGCGCACGTGGCCCCGTCCGACATACGGTAGCCCTATAATTATGGGATAATGTCCTGCGCCCGAGTTCGATATGCCAATGCCGATGGGGTTGTATCGCCCGGCCAGTGACTCTCCCGGGCGAGATTGGGATCAAAGGGTAAGTCCCCGATTCCACAGTCAGCGAGGCAACAAAAGGAACAATCAGCGCCGCAAGGCGTCATGTCCTTATCCGGTTCCGGTTCCGTTTCCTGCTGTTCAGTGGCAACCCCAACCCCGTTTTTTTTTCTGGGTAATCTTCTGGCTCACGCCTCGCTTCACATGTGACAAAATAATAACAACATTGCCTAATGGAAATGGAAATGAAAATAGAAATGGAGCACCGACAGTAGTCGGCCACCGAAAATGCTGCAAAATTGAGCAGCGAACCTCGAAACTGGGTTAATCGGAAGGGGTAATTATTTTAATTACAGCCAAAGCGCTATGCTTATGCAAAACTGTCACCTAATAACACCGCCAGTGGCAGACTCGTTTATCCACCAGTGCGATTAGTCCGCACCTTTCCTGGCAGATTGTACGTTTGGCCAGGACTCTCTGTCTTTATCCTCCAGCCAGTCAGGAGCTCTCCTCCATTTACAAGCCAAAGTAATTAAGCAAATTACTAAAGCCGCGGGAACGTGGTAGCGAATTGGTAGCAAACCAACCAAAGGACAATGCAGTGTGAATAGGATTCTTAGTTGGAGATGGAAACGTTTTTAAAGTAAATACTGTTGGGGGGATCTATAAGGGATTTAAAGTAAAATATTAATTAATATAATACACTGAAATGGATATACTTACAGTAAAGATAAAAACATAGAAATAATATCATATTAAACTTCCATCTCTAACCAAAACAGAGTAAGTCCTTCGGTTTGTCAGCTCAACCAGCTGGAAAATTCCCCAAAGAAATCAAGCTAAAAACTATTCACAGGTCAGACTAAGAAGGTTTACTCACCCACTCACCGACTCACCCCCCGGGATAACCGTGGGTGTGCAAGGATCTATTTTATGTGCTGTTGTTGGTTTTGGTTTGTGGCATTCTATTTGCATATTATGTCATCAGCAGTCCATCAGTCGTGTTGTCTTTGGGGACCGTCAGCTGGTCAGGTCCTTGCCAGGGGAGTGGGCGGATACGGAACACAACTAGGTGATGGCACTTAGTCCTTAGTCCACATAGTTTGAGTGTTAAATTCAGGATAGATTGTGGCCCAATTGGGCCACACACTGCATAACTAGTCATTAGAGTCGCCTCTTTGTGGCATAATTAAAAACCACAGAGTCCTGGGGTTTGGCACTCGCACAACTTATTTTGAAAGTCGTTAAGTTAATAATCAGTTTTCACAGTAACGAGGTTAGTAAGGCTGACTAAAGGGAAACAGGATTCGTCACCCATCTGGGTCTGACTTTTTCAACTCCTCTTCTTTTTAGTTTGATTTGTTTTAATTGGTCCAAAAAGTCAAAGACGAAGAAATCTCCATTCGCAACACGCAACAGCTGCTGTAACTTCAAAGAGGAAAAGCCCCGATTCGGATTGTATTATGACGGTTGCGTGACTTTTGGCCATCTGGCCATCTGCTCGGAGATCCTCAATCCATCCCTCGCCAGAGCTCTGGGGATCTGGGGCTGTGGTACCCCAGCGATCTGAGGGCGACGATGTCGATGGCGATGACTGGCCCGATGTTGACCAATTAATTGTCATTAAGCGTATTTGAAGATTTTTAATTAAAGCTAAATCTTTGGCTTAATTTAAATTGATCGCGCCGAGTTGCGGCCGAAAATGTTTCTTCAATGACATTGCGGCTCTCGTTTTTGTATTTATTTTGGGGGGGTGGACCAAGGGGAGGATTGATTCCATTGAATTCCATTTCAATGATGCCGCCAAGGTTTCACGATCTCGCATTCAGAATCTTTTGACGCAGATCGAAGCGGGATGAATTCCTGATTGATAGAAGCTAAGCCTTTTTTAAATCATGGACTTCAAATTATTAATTTTTGCCAAGATCCTATCCTAATATTATGAAGAGTGTCTTTAGGTCAAAAATATGAATTTTTCGTCACCTTTTTGCAAGTTTTTCGATCAATTTTGATCCGATTCATAAAGGGAATGTCATTTATGAATCAGGGTTTCAATCCCCGTCGATCTGCATCAAAAGTTTTTGAAAGTGGAACAAAAAATATTTTTTCATTTTTCGCAATTTATGTAAGGGGTACCATCAGTAAAATTTGCAAAAATCGGAAAAATATTTTTTGTTTTTTTTTTTAAAATCGTTTGAAGCAGATCGAAGCGGAATAATTTTCTGATTATTAATTGACATTTCTTTTTAAAATCGGATGAAAATTAAATAAGTTATTTGCAAAAAAGTGAACAAAATCTATACATTTTAGCCAAAAGGCACTCACTCCTATTTTATTAACTACTACTATTAAAGTAGAAGGCCTTTCAAAACCAAGATTGTCCTGAAAACTATGCTATAAAAATTTGCTAAACCCCTAGAACTGAATTGAATTGTTTCGAGGAGATATCCCATTTAAAATCAGTCAGAGCAAGTTTTGACACGAGAGGCGGTACCACAGACCAAAGTTAAATTTCAATTTTAAAAAGTTGACAATATCCATTCATTCAGTCGTTGGGCGGAAGGGATGGGTGCGGGTGCTTGGGCACCCAAAGTTAATTTCTTTTCGGCAATTTAATGGGTAATTTTTATGTGCGCCTTTTTGATTGGCGGTGCATTTCATGTTCAATGTACGCTGACGGCTTTACGATCCGATTCGAGTCGAGTTCGCCTTCGCCTTCGCCTTCCATTCATTATTATTTATTCTCTACACTTTTTTATTTTGCTGTTGATTTGAGTTCATTTAGTGCGCAATTAGGAAGCACTAAGGTCTTTTGTGTTCCATGCCGCGCTCTGAACTTTGCCCCCGAAGTTCCCCAAACTTTGGGGCTGAGCCGTTCAGATATGATGATAAAAACTGTGAAATCGGACCAGCTTATTCCTTATTCTACCCATTGGAGGTGTTAAGCTTTGGCGATAACACGGTTGCGATTGCAGGTACGAGCGAAACCGTTTGATTGCCACCAATAGACTCGATCAGAGTCCGTACACCTGGAGAAAGTTGAAACATTTCATTTGGAAAGAATATTCATAGCAAGTTATATATGTACAGGTGTGTATTATATTTTATCCTGAAGAAGATCCTAAAGATTGACAAATTTTCAATACGTTTTTCTTTCAGTGCAGCAATCAACGATCACCTATCGAGGAGGCACCAGGGCCAAGCAATCACCATCACCTGACTCCAAACATCTGGGACTTTTTAGGGTTTATCGCAAGGCTTTTTATCGTCGATTGGTGGCTGATTCGGTTGGTTGTTGAGGTGGCATGTGCACATAAATCCATAAATAAAAATCGTTTAACAAATCGTTTTGTGGCCCTCGAAAATGCTTCTAATTGACCAATATGAGTTGTTTGAAATGTACTCAAGGTGTTACGATAAAAAAAAAATAGTGAAAATCATTCATTATTTTTCTTTATATTGATTGTAAGAGGAAGCTTTAGCTTCTCCAATCAATAAACGACCCCAATCGCCAAAGTCAAAGAAAAGTATTCCTTTCCGAGTAATTATTTATGCTCACCGCAAGGACTAAAACAGGAACTTCGCTTTAAAAAACCAAGGTAAACAAACAAAAGGGGGAAACTAGAGTCCGGGGGCAAGTCCTTATGAAAAACTGTTTGCCCAAAGTGTGACGGTCGAGTGCGCCACACTTAAGGACGAATGTCCGACGGATGGCACCAGCCCATTACTTAATTATCATAACAGCCTAGGCTCGGGGTTTTTGGCCAAATACGAAAAAGGGTTTATCGCCAGCCACTCCCAAGGATGCACACACGCCGCTAATAAAATAATAAATATCCTGGCACAGACATTGCCCACCCATCCCAGCCCACCGATCCATCCACCGAGCTAGCCCTCCGCCAATCTTCCAATCAGCCATCTAACCACCGCACGAATATGGCCAAAACGAAAACAATTTCATCAACGTAATATACGGCACGGCATGGAGGGGCATAAAGCACGAAAGAGTTGAGCACGATGGAGGTAAATTGCCATATTTTATGCTCCACTCGCCCGTCTTTGTCAATTGAAATGCAATTTTCATAAAGCAACCACACACGTGTATCTGCCGGTATGCGCCGGGTATCCGTGAGATACAAAAATGTCCCCAGCTTCTGTTGCCATCTAATCGATGGAAAAAGTCGGGACGTTGACTGTTTCAGTTGATATTGGTTTTCCCAACCAGTTGGTGGACCATTCCCTGCTCTCCTGCTCACCATACCCCCTCTCCACCCACCAGAGCATCCCTTGCGCCGTGGAGTGGCCTCCGGCATTTTCCATGTTGTACGTTGTTGTCCCCAGCGGAGCACTTGCAAATGCGACCAAAGCACGTTCCGCAAAAACTCTAATGACAGGCAAATAAATTCCGAAGAAAATATATTTTGGAAAATTGATCTGACGTGTCACGCGAGTGTGGAGAGGCCAGCATCCAGCCATCAGGACCACACTTTACCTGTAAAAGCTTTCCACTAGGAAATTGGATTATGGCAAGTGGTTTAAAATAAATATTATTAACCCTTTGTGGTTTTATTGCGACGATTTTTATGTGGGCGTCTCCCCAAGATGTTCATAAAATTAATGTAATTTATTGATGAATTTATTAAAAAATGAACATAATAGTTTCGTTCTTCAAGAACATTTCTTGGGATTCCTTGCCAGAGCCGAAAAAACATTGAAAGTTAAACTTTTGAAGCCCCTTTTAGGCTATGTTTTAAGAGCTCCAAATTTCAAGATACTCTTTCAAGGATAAGAAATGAAATCCCCATCAGACCCATTCCAATAAATACGCCATTCGATCTTTTGGCAAATGTGACCGCAAAGCGTTTGGCTGCGGGAAACGCTAAGCAATAATCGTTTTTATTACCTATCTGACGGAATATTTTATTATCCTTGGCAGCTCCTGGCAGGCCACCAGGTTGAGTGTGAATGTCAAATTGAGCAAGAGGCCGAAAAGAATACAGGACACAAAGATGCTGCAAGGAGCCAGAAGCAGTTGCCCGGGTTGTTCCCCCGAGTATTCGAGTGCGACATAATGAATTACCTTTATTGACAAGTTAATGTTTATAGGTGTAGCCGCACGAGGATGTTGTCAGGTTAAGCGCAGTTAATGGAAGGTGGATAGGCTGTTGATGGTGTCCCCGAGCAATACCCGGCGATGAGTATTTTTTCTTTTCCGTGGAATAATTTAGTGGTCCCGCGGCACGAAGGAGCTCCACATCGCCTTCAATTGAAATCAACGACAACGGCAACGGCGATGGCGATGTCCTGGTGAATTATTCATGGCTCAAAGCCAAAGGCAGCAATCAATTGGCGTTGACATTGCAGCTGCCCCGCCTCCAGCCCCGCTTTCAAAAAGCACGCGATGCTCTCAAGGAAAGACAGTATTCCCATTTCTTTTTTCCAAGGACTTGATTAATTGAAAATGAGTTTATAATTAGCAGCCAAGTGCCTCTAATTGACGTCATGCGGTGAGGTAAATTCCATTTTTTCCATTCGAGAAGCATTGAGTTTCCTTGAAGAAAAATTACAAAAGAATAGCTTCGGGCGAGGATAGCCGACATCCTTCTTTGAATCTCCAACAAACTCACATCAAAGGCCGAGGGAGTGGCTTCTCAGCGTCTTGAAAGGCGGAGTTTGGCCAACCTCAGTGGTTGCAAAAATATCTATAAATATTATTGGCATTTTCCAGGACTTGATGGCATTTCAATAGGCTAGTTAGCTTAGAGCCAGAACTTCCGCCACAACGTGAGCTTCCGCATTAAATTAATTAACCCTTTAGGCTTGCGTGTTTTTTGGTTTCGCCTCGTGATTCCTATTCCTTCTGGAAGGGTTTTGGTCAAGCGCCTGTTTGTGCAGCTCCGACAAACCAATTTACATATTTGAGTCCAGAGTCCGGACAACGAAAGGCTCAGCAGGAGATGGGCTACAGAGACAGTGAAAAAAATGGCCGAAGCAAGACTCCTAGATGTCTAACTACTTATTGGAATTTCTCGCAGTGTTCTAGGCGGCGTCGTCCGGCGGGAGAGTCCTTGCAAGGAGTGGCCCTCTCAGTCTTGGAGCGCTCATGTTGGGTGCGGCTTCAAATGACGACGGCAAACGCGCCAAATCACGTTCCGTCAACAAATATTGAGGTATTCTGCTTTACCATATCCTTTTTTCTACAGCAGAGTGTCCTTTGGCCACGCACAAATTAGCATGTCCACCGATAATTGTCCCTTCGTGGAGATGACCCGCTGAGATAACTGTCCATAGTTTTAACTGATTTCCTTCGCATTCGGCCAGCTGACTTTTTGCCCCAAGAATTTGATTTTCCCATTTAGGATTTTATTGGGAAATCGCGTGCCGCTAGTTGGCTCTTAGCTCCTAAAATGCCAATTCATGGTTTTTCCTTTTGGTCTTTAACTAATAACCATTATTTTTTTTATTATTTTTACTTTAAGTAGATTAATGAGAGGTGTAAGACGAGTTGAGAATGAAATAAAATGAAATTATTCGGTGAAATGCAAATGTGAATGGGAAAAAAATGATATTTAATTATGGCTGTAGCCCTTGCAGCATTCCGACTGGCAACTTTTCCATTTTCCTCCATTTTGAATAAATTTGCATTTCTCTTGAGCCGTGTGGCAGCTACAATAAAAAAAAAGAAAGAAAGCCCAGCAACAATATGAAGAGGCAATTGAAAACTTTTGCACAAGTCGCGACCGAGCTAAGTGAGTTAAAACGGAAGCGGAAGTTGTTAAACGTCTTTGCGCGAGGTCCTTGGAGGAGTTTGCCAAGGACCCAAAAAACCAACCAAGTTGGTGAAGAAAATTGAAGTTTAATTCTGTTTTGCAACAATAATTATGAGCAAGGGAATATCTCGTTCTTCCAGCGAAAAGGGGAATCAAACAAACCCTGACGAGGAAAGTTTTCAAATTTTCAAATTCCACTTTGGACAAATGAAATACAGTCGAGGGCATTCAATGCAGATTAAGTTCCATTTAAACGCAAAATACACAAACGGGGAGGGGGGGAGGGGAAGGGGGAGTGGAAACAGCTTATCCGACTCCTTCCAACTACCTTGTTTTGAATTACTTTGAGTCCTTTGCTTTTGTTGAGTCCTTGTTGTGGGTCTGTTTGTTTATTTTGTTAGCTGTGTGGCAGCCGCGAAACGCGGCGCAGTTCCGAATGCGGATCATGATGAGGATGCAAACACCTTGCGGCTAACAAGTGCATCCCAGCCCAGTCCCTTCATCCGGGGTAGTCCATCCCCTTAATTGTCGCCAAACGTTGTCATCCTGCCATTCATCCTGGATTAACCCCTTCGCGCCGAATATTCAACATTTATTCAGGTGGCATTATCCTTTGTGTTAAAGATGAAGTCTTTAACTTTTAAAGGGAAACTATTAACATTAAAATAATAAATTGTTGAAGTTTTAAAAATGTATATCTTTAGGAAAGTCCCATTCTTTCAACGATTATAAAAAAGTTGAATATGAAACTCCTCTGGAGAATGCAAGTCACGGGCAACAATACATGGTGAATGGAACGTGGATTGGCTCCATCGCCACCAGCATCTCCACCAGCTTCGGCCCCGTCTGACCTCCACTTCAGCTTTTCCATTCCAGCTTTTCCATTCGCATTTCCCTCGGAAAATGCGCAGGTGTGTGGTGAAAAATAACCCAGCTAAACCCACCCGGCCACCAGGACGTTAAACGATTTCCGAATGAATTCAAATTCGCGATTGTTGTTGCCCCGCAACGTTTACCTTGTGTGGCAGAAAAAGGTTGATTATCGGATGGGTGTGGCGGATGTGGCTATGCAAACAATTTGCTGGATTAAATGAGTCCCAAATGAGACGTTTTTATCCCCCGCGCAGTTTATGCAACATCATAAAGTCCGGCGTGGATTTGGGAGCTCTTCGCGCTTCCTTAATCCTTTGTACAATGCTCCCGATGTTTTAACCTAAGCCAGAGGCGAGAAAACAAAGAGACCACCGCCCCCATCGACCCCAGGATGTCAGAAATTAAGTTATTTCCTTTCAATATTGAATTTATCAGGACGACATTAGACGGCGGAGTACGTGTCCGGAATAGATATCCCAGAAGATGTCAGCCGTCCAGGAGCCATTCGATTCCCGGCATTAAAAGTGTCGCTTGTATTTAAATATCCAATTGTCTCACGGACAAGGATGTGAAACATTTAAAAATGCAGGCAGCGAGCGGCCGCCTGTCAGGATCCAAAATTCGGTTATTCAATTGGTTGTTGCTGTATTGTGAATGACACCCGATGGTCTCTGAATTTTAAAATCCTCCCGTAGAACCCCCCCATCCACGACAGGAATCCAAGGTGTATATATATATCAAGAGGACGTGTTAACACTTATGGGTTCATTTTTCGAGGGTATATTTTCGGTTTGGTTTACAGGCCACCCGCCCCTTGAAAAAAAAGGAAAATTCAGGAAAATGGGTGCGATTGTTATTTACATTCCTTTGGGCTGCAGTTGCCTTTGTGTGGTGTGTGGCGGCAATTTATTCAAATTGAGACATTAGACAAATTAAATTTACACGTATTCCACTTGATTGTTATCGCCTATATATTCATTTAATTATGACATTATTCCCAAAAAGCTGCATTAGCATTTTGTTCCGCGAATAAACATTTATTGTTATTTCGCTTTGATACAAACACAATATTTGAATATGCCAATTCGTTGCATACCAAGTAGTTTCATTTGCATTTAAATTTAAGAGGTTTTTAATCATATTTTATTTTGTTAAAAGTTCAATTTCCTGGGATGAAAATCTTTAAAGGTTTTTCGAACTTTCCTTGGGACATCCTCAAAGTATGCCTTGCTTTTATTTATTTATTATTTTAATACAAACCAGATTAGAGTTTAACTTTTAATATTTCCTTTTATTCTTTTGGGTTTTTCCTTTTAAATTCTTAGATTCTACCTCCAAATTCTCCGTTTTAGGGATATTTGAGTTCCAGGATTGGCAATGGACGACATCCGCACATTGCGTTATGACATCCGGTGGGACACGTTCGAGGGAATGCTCATAACTGACATCAATTCAAAGTTAGTAATTGTGGCTTAAACAATGGCCAACTGATCTCAAGGCCCTGCATCCCTTCCTAGGTACTACGACATGGTCATTGAGTTCATGTGGAACCAATCCTTTCTAAAAAGTTTGGTGTTTGAGAGTTTGGGGCTCTTCGAGGTGGCGGAGATGAAGGAAAACTATTCAACGTATTCAAAAATTTTATAATTTTCTTAAATTATTATTTAAATATATATATTTAACAGGTATGTCCTGCATATCCTGCGCAACGAGTGCTCCGTCATGATGATCAGCGAGGATGAAACTCAGATTAAGGCTGTGGCACTGCTCGAATGGATGACCGAGGAATGGCACTCCTGGGTTTTCTTTCCCTCCTCCCTGCCCCGGAATCTGTTCCAGCAAATCATCATGATGAAGAAGGAGCTGATCGACGCCACCAAGTCGAAGCTGGGCATCTCCGTTTACGACGCCCTGATGGTCCACGAGCTGGCCTTTCCGGACGATCTGTACTTCAACAAGGACTTTCTCATGGTCATGTTCGATGTGTTCGGGCTGGTGGCCCAGCATATGCACATGCCCCGGGTTAGCTTCATCGCCCTGAGCACCGTGGACCAGGAGGCGGCCAGCATGATCGAGTACGACGAGATTGGCAGGACCATCTACTCGATCTACAAGGTGGGCAACACCCGTCCCTTCGACATCCTGCGAGAGTTAGACGAGATGTATGCGTTGCTCTTCGAGCTGCCAGTCAGTCCCATAGTGAGGTACACGGACATGCCAGGATTCGAGGAGTTCCACGAGGCGCTGGAGGCCAGGCTGGCCAAGGAGGCGGCGGAAAAGAGGCACGACGACGATTTCTAAACTTTGTGGTTTTGTAAAGTGCTTTGTGGAAAGATTTGTGTGAATACTTTCAGGCGGTTCCCTCAAAAAGACAAAAGGTTTTGTTTACATTTTAATTATTTGAGATTCGTTTCCAGGCAGAAAATGATAAGCTTATCAATATGATCCCTAAAGTACCGATTATGGTGTGCACTTTTCGATTGTGATTATATTTCCTTTCCAATAAGAATTTTCATTTCCCCCACAAACTCCCAAACAAGAAATTTGTTTTCTTTTGAATCGTTTTATTTTTCCGAATAACAATTCTTATAACTTCGAAGAAACTTTGGCTGCTTGAATGAGATCGAGGACATCGTCAGCACAGCCCCAGCAAAGGGTGACCCCGCTGCCTCCATGTCCGTAGTTGTGGACAACTACCTTACGCCCCCGTCGCTCCGCCTCAAGCCGAAGCTCTCCGCGTCCCGGCCGGAGTCCCACCCAGTCGAAGAGGTTCTCCGTGTGTTCCAGACCCGGAATAAATCTCCGACAGCCATCTACAATGGTCTTCTTGTCTCGAGGGCAGACCTGCTCGTTGTAGTCTCCCTCCTGGTGGGTGCCACCCAGGACGACACTGTCCGTGCTGGAGAAGTTCAGTCAAAATTAGTTGGCTTTAAGGAGGATTAATGTAGTAACTCACTTGGGTATGATGTAGTTGCCATCATCGCTTTCATCCAATACGGCGGAAAAGATCCAGTTTGCCTTGACCCGAGATACTTGGCCACGAACTGGATACATTTCCTTGTCGCCCAGCAGTTGGCGGGAACCCAGTCCGGAACAGTTAACTATAACATCGTACTCGGATTCCGCGATAAAAGTATCCAAATCTTCAACTTTCTTTCTGAGAATCAAGCCACCATTACTGACGAATCTCTTCATCAAATAGGGCAGAAGTTTGACGGGCTCGGAGGTGTAGGTGACAAAGGATAGGCCCGATCTGGGAATATTTTGACAGGATTAAATACTTTAAAGTCCAATTATGTCCAGTACCTACGTGAATTTCACACTTCGTCCTTTGTTAAAGGCCGCCAGTTGGTCCTCTGTGAGATCTACGGCTCCGTAGACAATGTCTCGCCAAAAGTCCTCCACGGACGCCACTGTTGAGGTGTTCAATCGAATGCAGGGAATCAAACAGACTCCAGCCTCCCCGGCATCTTCACTTAGCCAAATCTGCTCCAGAAATTGGTGCATACTCTTGGACCATTTGCTATAAATAATGGGTTTTAAATAGAAGAAACTATTAATGATTGAGAGACTTACTAGACTTTGGCTTGGGGAGTGCCACCCAGTAAGTAGGGTCCCCACAGACCAGCCGATCCATCTCCCGTGGTTTTGGGTGAAAACTCGTCCGATAAAATCGTTACCCGGATGGCAGTCTGGCCCTCCTTCAGATAGTGCTCCAGTATCTTAATGGCACTGGCCACCCCGTTCACGCCCGCTCCAATGACTGCAATATTTAGCATTTCTATGATCCGATCAGCTAGAGACCCCAAAGCGTACTAAACTGGGTCTTTCTTATCAGCAGCCGGAGAGGATTTTTCAGTCTACCACGAAGATTGGAACTGATAATGGAGCTTTTGCGAAAAGTTTTCCAAGTTTAAGGGAAGTTTTTAAATTACTTTATTATAATTAAATCTTAAGACTTGAATACTCCATCAAAATATCCTATTACTTTATTATCTATCATATAAATTATTAAAACAAACATTTAAAAAAAAAAAAGATGGCCATGCTAGGCTACTCAAATCGAATCGAAAGTTTCAATTTCCAACTGTCATGGGGACTCGGAGGTTTTCTCATTCGTAGCCTAACTCTCGAACCTTTTATTTCGGCCTCCAACAAAATTCCAAATTCAAGTTTTTTTTCGGAAATAATTTAGCCGCTAAAGTGAGTTACAAAAGTAATATTAAGTTTTAAATAGTTATTAGGGAATTTTTACAGAAGGACGCAACATGTGTGACGGTTGTGGATCGCTGGAAGTAAGTATTTAGCCACGATCCTTTCAGATCCTGGATCTCTGACCCCATTATCCCCACGTTACAGCCTCGTGGCTGCCGCAGTCGGGAGTTGCGCTGCGGCATCATGTACACCACCTGCGACTGCGTGAAGCGAAACGGGCTGCAGGACAAGTGTCCCAGGTCCGCGTGCCAGGGCCGGCCAGCCTGCTTGTGCTTCCCGTTCCCCACCTGCGGTCCGGCGGCCTTCCCACTCCGCTATGCCAACATGACGATGGGAGTGAACAACAAGCGGATGCGCTGTGCCGCCACGGCAGCTGCCACCGGTTGCCGTCCTACCGGCGGATGTTGCTGTAATGATTCACCCTGCTGTGGACCGCACAGTCCGCCGTGTGGTGATCCTTAGACCTCTATCAGGAATCCTTCTGTCTGTTTGTCCGTCTGAAAGCACAGGAAAATCAAGGAGCACCAAACGGCGACTGTGCGGATCAAAGCATTTTAAATAATTTCCAATATTCTATTTTTACAATTTTTTTCCTTCCTTTAAAGAAATATTTCGAAACAGGATTACCTCCCACTGCCACAAAACTCAGTCCCAGTCCTGTTGCAAAAAGTCAATTCCACGGTCCAGTGGCCGGAATCAGCTCCCTCTCCGTCAATTGTCCCCGACCGTCCACCAATCTGCCCTCTCGACCTGAGTAAGTAGGCCTAGTAGTGCTTATATTCCCGAGTCCTTCACCGTTCCCTCACCGTTCCGTCACCCCCAGGTGGCTTCTAAGTGGCTGCTGGCAGCGAGGAGTGAAGTGTCGATGGGACATGTTGACAAGTTACTTGGTTGATGTCTGGCTGGAGCCCCGCACCATTATGTTCGTCGAATTGAATACCAGCGACTGGCGGAGGAAAGCGTGTGCCAGTGTGGAAATCGTGGTACAAGTCTGCAACCCGTTTGGATTCCAAATCAACCATTTGTACATTTCATTTGTACATTATCATTAATTTGATATTGAAATTATACAGTATATGATGAAAGAAACTGGCTAAAACTTTCGGGGGGTGTGGGGATCTATAATATATGTAAAATAGAAAGTTTTAAAGAAAAACTGAGGGCGACTGGAGGCGAATTAATACCATGCTTGGTTCCTTTCATAATTATAGCCAGCAGCAACCAAAGATTTGTAAATGAAACTACTAGAAATCTAGAAATTAGGACTTCGGCTTATTGACAGACGTAACGCAAGTTCGAATTCTCGCAATTAAAGAACCCATTCAATCTTTTTATCTTTTCTTTTTAAGAAGTGAGTAATGTAAAGATTTACAGGGATTTATAATAATTTATTAGCCAAAAGAGTATCCAGGTAATTAACAAGTCTATGCCAAACTGCCTTGATGTTTGATGTTCGTTTATTCCGCCAGTAAATATGTACTCCCACCTCCATCACTTTGTGGCTCTTCGTTCCATGGAAAGGTTTCCAAAATGGCTTCAATGGAAGGACACTTGCTCGCTTCAGGTCCCATCGATTTCACACTATCTCGGTAAGGACATGGCACGGAAGCATTGGACGTCGCTTGATTCAGAAGCCACCTGGGGAGGAGAACAATAAGAACCGATGAATGGGGCAGGCACCGCACCTACTTACTCGCGAGTAGCAAGGGGGGACGGAGAGGCGCAAGGATATTTTGCAAGGCTCGCTATTGGATCCTCTTATCTGACCCTAGCAACAGCACTTCGGCGGGGTGTTGTAGCAGTGGGCCTTGCAAGGGCCGCACCACACGCAAGGTGCGTTCTCCTTGTGGACGAGGTAGCGCTTGGGGCAGAAGCCTTTGGGAGGAGCAGAAACCAAGTGTCAAATATGGCTCAGCCGATTTATATTTAAAATGCTGTGGCCTGCACAGTCACAAGCGTGCTTCTTAACCCCAACTTACGGCTCATTGATCGGACAAGGGGACAGGAACAAGGACGAGGAGGGAAACTGCCCTTATGGGATCGGAACAACTTACATGGATAAGTGGGAGGGGTGTTGTAGTAGTTCCAGACACGGGGATCGGGAATCCCACCCTCCGGCAACGGAGGGCAGCACATGCCCGGCGCGGGGGAGCACGGAATGGGAGACGGAGCACCGCAGGGCGGACTGTGCGGGCCACAGCACGGCACCGAATTACAGGGTCCGCAGCAGGAAGGAGCACAGCAAGGTTGGCAGCAAGGCATCTTGAAATTTTACTTTGGAAATTTGGAATTTGGAAAGCCGAAACGAATAGTCCGAGAGCTGGGAAGCGAATGAGGATAGCTCGTTCGGGCCGGCCATCGTCCAGTTGAGACGGCAAGTTCGGTTTGATTAAAAAATCATGGCCAACTTTATGCATTTTCCCAGACTACTAGGTATTAATAACCTTTTATCTGCAAATATTTAAAATAAAATACAATAAAAATATTAAGTAACAACTAATTTTCAAATCCAAAGATTATGAGTTAACATTTTTACAAGACAGTGTCTGAAAACCATATATTTGGGCCATGATTTTAACCTGGTGGACCCTATCTTCCACTAGAAGTGTCATAACTTGGCTTATAATTGTCAGATCGTCAAATGTAATATCTTCCTGATCTTGTATTTTCGAGTAGAATTAATTTCTATCAAAATCTGGCAATCGAAAATCTGACCCCAAAATCGCAAATTTTACTGATGGTACCCCTTTCCTAAATCGCGAAAAATCGAAAAAATATTTTTTGTTCCACATTTTCAAACCTTTGATGCAGAAAAACGTGGAATGATTTCCTGATTAATTATTGCTATTCTTTTTCCAAATCCGATGAGAATTACACAAAATATTTGTAAAAAGGTGACTCTTAACTCTCCATTTTGGCCCAAAGGTAGTTACCATGATTTTTACTGAGTTCCAATATCCTGTTTTAATTTTTTAAGTATTATATTTATTAAAATATAAAATAAACGTCTTGGAATGAAAACTAACAGTTGTTTCTAACAGTCAAAAAGCCACGCTTTCAATATGTAAACAAATGTTAACTTACAAAGATCTGTTGCGTTTTCAATGCATACCATTATTTGTTACACTTTTCGAATCCTTGGATGCCGATTAAAGGACAACGAAGCTTTGATTTATAAATCTTTTGATGAGGCAAGTAAAAATCTAATTTTGAACAATATTTATCATAAAATTTTATTAAAAATTCGCAAAAATATTTATAAAAAACTGAGAAAACGGACAAAAAAATATGAGCGCGTATTTTGATTACTATAAAGAGGTTTATAACTATTTCTTTCCTTCTCGATAATTGTGTTTAAATGTATGGTATCCCCCCCCCCCCCCACCCTCCACCAAAAAAAAAAAACACAAAACATATTCTTTTGAAAGAATTTATTAATACAAGAGTATACATTTTTTTTATTTCAAGGATGTCCTGCCTGTGATGTTCAGCCAGTGATGTTCAGCCAGTGATGTCCAGCCAATGATGTCCTGCCATAGATGTCCTACTACGGAACGAAGACACCGATACGTAGTTGAAGACCCTCTAGGAAATGTGATGGAATATTCGTTGGCACTGAGAATAATATAGCAGCAAAGATTCCTAAGAGGTTCATTTCCTTGCGCTCAGTCCTTGAAAATGGAATTTTAAATAAGTTATGACGTTTTTTACAGATACTTCTATGTTATTTAAGTGTAGTTAGCTTTTTATAAATCCAAATAATGGTTAAGATTGACTTTTACAGTTTTTAAATTTAACTTTAATACAATTTAATTTAAATACAACAGGTGATTAGAAAATAATTTGAATTGTTTAAGAAAAACAACTGTAAATATTACCACAATAAATTTTTTATAAAAACAAAACAGCGTTTTTGTGTTAATTACTTTTGTTGCAGATTGGTGGGGAATAAAGTTCGGATTCATAAATGGGATTCCGCTGGGAAATTGGTTGAGAAATACCAAAAAAATTTTCTTAAAACCAAAGCAAAAGGACGAAAAGGATACAACTCGATTCTATAGCGTATTCGCGGGGATAAATTTTAGGAAATTGGCCATAATTTTGTCAATACGCATCCGATTGACGAATGTTATACCTTCCCGATCTTGTATCTTTGAGTAGAATCAATTTCTATCAAAATCTGGCAATCGAAAATCTGACCCAATTTTTGCAAATTTTACTGATGGTAAAATTTTGCGAAAAATCGAAAAAATATTTTTTGTTCCACATTTTCAAACTTTTGATGCAGAAAAAGGCTAAATGATTTCCTGATTTATTATTGCTATTCTTTTTCCAAATCCGATTAAAAATGGCTGAAATATTTACAAAACAGTGTCTTAAAAAAGCAGTTTTGGCTAATGCCTGGTACCCCTTTCCTAAATTGCAAAAATCCAAAAAATATTTTGTCTTCGATTCATAAAAATGTTTGACGAAAACTCACGGAGTCTGAAGCTCCAAGTCTAAAGTGCTATTTAGTTTTCAAATCGGTTGCGAAATAATCCAGATAATAGCTTTCAACATTTGAGAAAGTGTTGAAATCTAAATTTCTTGCTAGAGATGATTTTTTGGACCAGACTATGGTTCCTGGTTTTATTATGCTCCTTACACATCTTTTATTATAATTGTTTATAGCAATTTTTTGATAGGCCATTACTACAGCTATGATCAGAGGAGGACCAGAAGAAAATGGGGTTGGTGGAGAAGAGAGATACCAAGCCAAGCACAGTTAGCTTTATCTTTGTTGCGATCGGAGCATTTCCATCTTCCTATAGTCGTAGTAATTGTTTTGCAAACAAGCTAAGTTTGTAAATTAAATTTGCGATTAGTTTGAAACCCAGTGATCCGGGGAAATCCATAAAGTTGGCCATGATTTTTTGATCAATCCGAACTTGCCGTCTCAACTGGACGAGGGGCGGCCCGGACGAGCTATCCTCATTCGCTTCCCAGCTCTCGGACTATTCGTTTCGGCTTTCCAAATTCCAAATTTCCAAAGTAAAATTTCAAGATGCCTTGCTGCCAACCTTGCTGTGCTCCTTCCTGCTGCGGACCCTGTAATTCGGTGCCGTGCTGTGGCCCGCACAGTCCGCCCTGCGGTGCTCCGTCTCCCATTCCGTGCTCCCCCGCGCCGGGGATGTGCTGCCCTCCGTTGCCGGAGGGTGGGATTCCCGATCCCCGAGTCTGGAACTACTACAACACCCCTCCCACTTATCCATGTAAGTTATTCCGATCCCATAAGGACAGTTTCCCTCCTCGTCCTTGTTTCTGTCCCCTTGTCCGATCAATGAGCAGTAAGTTGGGGTTAAGAAGCACGCTTGTGACTGTGCAGGCCACAGCATTTCTAATATAAATCGGCTAGATCAGACACATTTGACACTTGACTTTGCTCCTCCCAAAGGCTTCTGCCCCAAGCGCTACCTCGTCCACAAGGAGAACGCACCTTGCGTGTGGTGCGGCCCTTGCAAGGCCCACTGCTACAACACCCCGCCGAAGTGCTGTTGCTAGGGTCAGATCAGAGGATCAAAAAGCGAAATCCACCTCTGCTCATCCCCCTTGCTACTCGCGAGTAAGTAGGTGCGGTGACTGCCCCATTCATCGGTTCTTATTGTTCTCCTCCCCAGGTGGCTTCTGAATCAAGCGACGTCCAATACTTCCGTGCCATGTCCTTACCGAGAAATCGTGAAATTGTGTGAAACCGATGGGACCTTGAGCGAGCAGGTGTCCTTCAATCGAAGCCAAAACAAAGCCAGTGCATTTCTGGAAAATATGGACATCCTTCCATGGAACGAGGCGCTACAAAGAATGTAAATGAAAAACATCTAGGCAGTTAGGCACCAATTATCTGGAGAATCTTTTCGGCAAATAAATTATTTAAAACATCTGTAAACACTTTAAATTAAAACGAATATAAATATTGTTTCCAAACTAATAGCTTCCATATTCTTAATCTTGGACGTTAATTTGGGATTGGGCCACAATGTTAAACAATTGTTGATTGAACAATGTTTTTCGGGCCTATTTATGTTTTGGTCCTATTACTATGAAATTTTTGAATAATAAATTTTAATAATAATTTAATAATAATAATAATACCCTTTTTAGAGCATGATTATTGAATAATAATTAATAATTATTGATTATTAATAATCACTAAGCCGAGGTTTCACTTGTTTTTTAGGCTTAAAGCAAACGTATAAATATTCTTCACATCAGGATACCTTTACTGCAAGACTCAATTATATTATAATACTCTGAAAAACCGAGACATTTTAAACTTCTCTATGATTTATTGGTGAGCCTGAAAACGGGGAAAGCCTATAACAAAATATTTTTGTACGTCCTTAGAAATCGACAAGGCGAAGCGAACAATGATGAGTATTCAATCGATAGCTATTTGGGCCCTTTTGGGTGTCCTTGCATTTATTGTTCTTATTCTTTCGATCACCTTAATTGTGGGACTCTATGTTGACGCCTCTGGAGCTCGGAACTCAACTATGACAACCGTTTCGGAAGCAGATTAGCAAACTCAATAATAATGCAATATAAATTTGTTGTAATCGTAAGGAACCATTATGTGAAAATGTTGTTTTTGTTAAAATAAATGGAGCTGACGAGCAACTCAAGACACCTATCTTGTTAAATAAACAGTTAATATGCAGATTGTAAAGTATCTCAAAGGTTCTTTATTCAAACTTTTTCTCAGCTTAATACTAATAACCTAATAACTTTATGAATCCAAAAAACCCCAATGAGTTTTCGACTTTTCTGTCATAAACAGGACGACTTTTTTTGTTACATTAACATTACAACACACATTTTGTAGGACGAGATTTGAAAGTGAAACTACAAATTTAAAATGGATACAAAAGTAGTTGTTATTATTTTCGCGATCATTATAGCGATTCTCCTTATCGTTGATATCGCTCTCGTGGTAGTCTGCCTTATATACAGGGATTTCCGCTACGAAAAGAAGATGAAGGAATTGAAAATGGTAAGTGTTTTGGTAGTAATTACGTAGAAAGAGCAACACAAAAAAGCAAAGGGCGCTGTCTGGAGACCAGTTTATTATTTTACGGAGTAAAGGATAATCAGAAAGACCTAAGGGTTCCGCCACTTCCTTTTTGGCCGCTTCCGGTTTTCTTTTAAACTATTTCATACTCAAAAGTTGGGCAGCACTGGTCGTGTGTTTATTCCCCACAGCCAGGTGGCGCTGTAATCGTGTAAAATAATTTACGCATAACAGTGCTGGCCAACTATTGTGGCTGAAACTAAAACAAATTCAACATTTGGCGCCTAATTACAAAATATTTAGAAAAGAACGATTAGAAAAAGTTATAGAGCAAGTGTTAAATATGGCACAAAAAGAATAACTTTACCAGATTTTAATTTTTAAATTTACAATTTTGTGTATAGAGGATGCTTTGATTTCATTGTAATTTAAAATTTGGTGCAACCTAGACTTTGGGACTTTTTCTGTCACATTTTTCTGTTTAATTTCGGTGTTTATCAGAATTAGTGAAACGTTTTACACTTAAATCTTTGAACTCCTACTCACCGCCAGGATCCTCTCATTTTTGGAGGACGACCACATTGGTCCTAATCGAGATAATCAAAATGGAGACGAAAATGGTTATAATAATCATCGCTGCCGTACTGGTTCTGTTCCTCCTCACTTTGGATATAATATTTATTGTTTACATTATCGACAATCCCTATACCGGAAAGACAACCGAACCGCCAACACCCGAACCCACCGAATATCCCGACGCAGAGGTCCCAACCTACCCCGAAATTGGAGACGATGCCCCTGCCCCGGCTCCAGCCCCAGAAGAGTAATAGTCCTTGTGGTAAGTAAGTGCCACATTTTTATAGATCACACGTCCTTTGATAGAAATTTCAAATTTAAATCGAATTCCGGGGAATCTAGTTAAAATATTCAATCAGTTTAATTTCAATCGTTGCGTTACAAAGTTTTTTTTTTTTTAAATCGTAACTCAAAGTGCATTCAACATGGATACCAAATTGTTATTGATGCTTGTGATTATCGTGGTGCTGGTACTCTTCTTTATCCTGATGGCATTGTTCTATGTATTCCTGAACTTCGATCATCCGACCAGCCAAAACATGCTTTACACCCACCAAGTCGGTCCCAACAGAAACCCTGAGGTGTAAGGACGTCAAGGGTACAACCCGAATTAGGTAACCAGAAATCTTTTAAATTCTAAATGTCATTCGAATTGGGAAAGACCCCATGTATGTAGTATTCAGTCTAACGTCAATCGCCACACAACACAGTCGTAACATTCGAAATGGATACCAAAATATTGCTGATAATTGTAGTTATTGTGGTGCTGGTTCTCTTCTTTCTGATGATGGCATTGTTCTATGTCTTCCTAAACTCTGATCGACCGACGAAACAAAGCACCACCACCGATGTGGGCTACAACCGTGGGATTTTCCTATTGGACCTGCTGCGAGCATTCCCAAAGTAAGGAATACTAGGAATTGGGAAAGCCCCGAACGCAGTGACCCCAGATTTTAATGTCATTTCTGACACGTTTCGTATGGATGTTGCTGTTCCAGTTCATTATTCCACAAGTATTCTCCGCACAAGCATTAGTTTTTTGCATTTTTGAAATCGGAAATCCTTTAAAATGGTCGAACAAACCACTCTCATAACGATATTCGTGGTTACCATTGTGATACTGGTGATAATAATGCTGGTACTCATTCCGATGGCGTTGTTCCGGGGTCACGAGATGAACAGTTGGAGGAAGACCCTCACCTAAGGTAAAGCGATTTTGGTTTGGATCGTGAACTACTATTCTGTTCACCTGTTATCCACGATACCCAACGAACGCAGGGGGCAGAAGGCAGAGGCAGGAGTAGCAATTAATTTGTAAATGATGTGTCGCCGGAATTCTGTGGGCGTTGAACAGGAAGCAATCCATTGACGTTGAACCGTAGTCACCAGCCGTGACCTCCAACATCCAAAGGAGGTATGGATACCTGTTGGGAGTCCCCACATCGCCTGCCCCTTGTGAGGTGCAACATGCGCAGACCCTGCCACTGCACTGCACTGCACTGCCGTCGGAATAAAGTGCGCTCAGTGCCAAGGGAAACCATATTTCATGTGGCAATTAGTGCAATGATCATCGCCAGGCTTAATTTTTGTGTGCTTGGATTTGTCAGGCAGTGCCTACATGATAGTACCCGCAATCTGGGCTTCAATTAAATGGAAATTGTGTCACGCGCCGCGTCTCGGCGCGACTCGAGCCGTTCCGAGTGTACCACCGAGCCACTGAAGATGCTTAGGATGTCATCCAGTTGCCATACTGGACATACGTGTGTCCATGTAGCAACAGCATCACTTTAGCAGCGCGTATTTCCGCACACATGCACAAAATATTTGATTAAGCCCGACTCTTGCGTATCTTTTATGATTATATTTTTTTTTTTTTTTTTAGACAATCACCCCCGGTCTGGCGTTGGTTGGACTTTCTTTACACATTCGGATCAGTGTCGAGCAACGCACAGCGGTGTCAACTTGTCGTCCAGCGCAAAATTTGTAGTGTCAATTGATAGAGCAGAGTCCCAACTACGGCCCCAACTAGCCACGTCGACCCCTCACATCTCGGATTAGAACGGATATTTCCTGAAGCTCAGAATAATACCACGGATTAAAAAAGCCGATCCTGCCAGCCATCCTGATACCGTGATAACCCAAGACAGCGTTGCACTGCCGAAGCGCAAGGGAAGAATGCCGACCATTACGGAGGATTGCATAGACGGATTCCAGCAGTACTATGCCAGGCCCCCGGAGCGACCCAAGAAGAAGTCGCTGAAGCAGATGATCTACGACTCTGAGGACAACTCCTACTTCGGACGGTCCATCGAGAGCTGGGGTAAGTCTTACGTAAACGCATCGGTCCAGTCGGGGCCCCATATACACATGTATTTCGATCCAGGTCTTAATACCCAAGTCCGACCTTAATCAAGCGAATCTTTTGTCGTCGCATTAGCGCTCACAGCGAATGCAGATTATAGTGGATGTGGGTGGATGTATCCATTTACCGGCCTCCCACCGAGTCCGATTTTATTGCCCGTCCAATGGCGGTCTCGCTTCGCAGGCCCCTCCACCGAATATTGCGATTCCGTGTGGTCGTCAAGCAGCCACTTGGTCAATTATGCCATTATGCAATCGGTGGTCACTGCTGGGCCCGAAAACGGTCTCCAGAACCGTCTCTGATTTCCAGGGAAGGTCACACAACCTTCCCGAAGGATAATGTTTCTAGGGGGTCAGTTTCAAATAATTCTAATTTCGAGGGACAATTGCCCAGGACCTCCTTTGAGACATTTAAATTTGGGGTAAGGTCCCTAATTGATAATTTTTAGTCCTTTACATTTCATTATTAATTTGTTAATATTCGGAATATATTCGGCAAATTACATTCACAATTTCGTATTACCAAAATCGCCAAATTGGCGCCTGGCCATAGTTTTCGCGCAATTGAATGTCATTGCTTTTATTTTTACCCACAAGAGTGTGTGTGTGTCTGGTTTTGTTCATGTGCCAAACCTTTCCAATTATTAATAAATATATTATTTCCCATATTGTCTTGTCTATAGACTATGGCAACCGTACGTCACAAAATAAACCTCTTAGATATAGTTTTGTAGAGTCTGCAAAATACATAAATACATATATTCTAGCTTTTACAATTTTTAAAGGGATGTGTTTAAATGTTTGTAGAATAATTACTAGATAACTAACCATTTAGTTTTATTTAAAGCTAAGATTAGGTACGATAAATGTTAGATAAATGCAAAGTATCTAAGAAAATTTTTATTTATTTTAAATAACTTATAATCTTAGCTAAACATAATTCTCAAGTGATACCTTTTATATCATTCCTAAACAAGACTATACTATTTCTTTTTCTTAATATACAATCTTTATATAAAATTCTTGCAAGGGCAATCTGAAGCAAAGCCGGTTCTTGTTTCCAAGTAAATCTCCAAAATCGATAGAATTTTGCCAACTTGAAGGAAACGCGTTTCTAGGCTTTCTGTGAAGTCCTTTAAGCACGAATATTTGCTTCAACACAGTTTGTTTTGACGAGAAGAGGACTCTCAGGCAAAACCCACCCCCCGTTGCCGGAGCATAGCAGCTGAGCTTGCTCCTGGCCTACTTCTCCATTATCCTGTGGCCGCATTCGAAAACCAGTTTTTTGTATGTACAGTGAGCATTGCCTAAGTGCACAGGAAGCTGCGCTAGTTTCTCTCAGTGTGCCCATGGGACTGGCATAGACTGGCAGAATAGAAGAGGGCCTCGGGAAATTCGCACTAAATGTGCAACAATCGCCTAATTAAAACGAGTGCAGGGAGCAGCGTTTCCACGATAATTACGGCGCAACCCAATCTCGGTCCAGAAAACCCAGCCCAACCCCAACCCCAAGCCCAGTCACAAACCCCAGGCAGGCCCCAAGCCCCAAGATTAATTCCACTCGGTATTGAAATGCCGCCAAAGCCGTTTACACTCAAAACAAACGCGGCTCGGCCGAGAGCGGAGAGTGAGAGGCCGCTTTTGCTCACAAGACTTGAACCACTCAGGCCAAATGACTCAAGCCAAGTCGGTTGTTGGCTCCGACTGTGGCTCTGGGGCTGATATATCGACAGAGTTTAGTTTCTGGTTTCATTCCGAAATTCGTTTTTGAGCGCCGCGCAAACGTGCCACGGAAGAACCGTGGTCATAACGGAGCGTAGTCCATCAAAAAGTCCAACTAGCCAGGCTCGACCTGCTCGATTTGTGGTCCGTTCAATGAAGTTCAATCTGTGAAGTATATCTGACAGAAATAAATCGCCCAAGTGAAGTTTATAAAACGTTTGCCACCTATTTGTCACGCCCGAAGCTCACGCACACCCATTCGTATATCCCAAGTTCCAAATTCGTAGATGAAAAGTATTTCTTGGCTTCAGTCTTGAAGAAACGCTAGGCTGCTTCTACAACAAGGTGTGGTTGTTTGTATGTGGCCCAAGCGCTAAGAGCACCAGCCAGCGTCAGCTAAGAGATACAGATACAGATACGGATACCACACACAGATACAGTTGAGTGCGTGTCGTGGTGTGCGTGAGCGCATATAGCATAGTTTGTTGTGGTGGTTTCAGTGCAAAACAAGACGAAATGCAGGCAAAACCAAAAGTATAAATAAAGCACCGATACACCGGGTCAAAGCCAAAGCCAAACTGGCATTGAAAGCACCACAATACGGGCCGTGGCAGACAGGAAAGTGCCCCAGACCTCAGCCCCCAGCCCCTAGTCCCTACCACTCACCCACTCCCCTCGCTCTCGTTTCGCTCGCCACTCACCAGTTGCAGGTAGCAAAGTATCTGACGGATGCACCTACCGAGTTAACCAGCCCGACTTCCGCCAGGAGAGCCAAAAAAGGCGCCAAATTTTCGGCCTGGCGTGAAGGGTGGCAAGCGGAAAGAGAGAGAGGAGGCAGCGGAGAGAGTGAGAAAGTAAAGGAACGGGGGAGGGTACAGGACATTAAGGACTCTTGAGTGAGAAACTGTGTTAAAAAGTGGCAAACGACGTCCTATTTTTTTGTGTACATCTGTGTATAAGCCCATTTGAATGGGCCAAGTGTCGAGTGTCGCACAACAAATCCCAAATCTTATTTCGTCCTGCAGATAGGATATATATTCTACTAGTAACTAATAACCGAAAGTTAACATGTCGAAGCGTGAACAAATTTCGCCGTCTTTTACGGACGATGATCTGAACAGCTTACGCAAGCCCAGGCCCTTTATTCTGTCCAAATTTTTATATAACGCCGAGGAGGGCACGGTTATGGGCAGAGATCGTGCATCATGGGGTAAGTATATTCTAGTTCATGTCTAGACATAAATCATCGTTTTTATTGGGGCTAGCAATAGGGTAGTAGACTACAAAATTAGGCTGTCACGAGACGGGGAATAATTTTCTAATAACATGGCGCTGCTGCCCATTAGACACCTACAAGTGCCAATAGTTGCACTTGCTTCGAAAAAAATCCATAAAAAAAATGGGAAAGCTGGAAACCGAATTAACAACTGCTTGCAAAGATACTCGGAAATGGGGGCAACTGGGAAGTGGGAAGTGTGGCATGCCATCTTTGGGTTTCCATTTACCAATCCGATCCGATAGTGGGTCTGTCTTGGCTGCAACTTTTTCAATCGGTTTGATGGAAAGTCTCAATATTGGCATTTAAAAATTTCTTGGCAAGTCCAAGGCCTTGGCTCTAAATATAGACCGAGTGTGCAATGCAATTATGCTGAAATGGTCGCTGAGAAAATTGAAAATAAACACAGAAATGGAAATGCACAGACGTAGAACGCATGGCTGCAGACATTTGTCGGGGGCTGTCGTCACAAAGAAAGAATATATCCTGTATAACAGGATGTAATCAAGGTATTTGGGGAGCAAAGAAAAGGTTTCTAATATGTGATAAAAAATACTTTTGTATCTTTTTGTATATCTTTGGCTTTTCCAATGTCTCAAGACCCGAGTTGAGGTTATATCTGGGGGGCTTTGGCCCATCCCCCATCCAAATGTGTGGGTATCCAAAGAGTGATCGGCATTCGAGGGCCTCTTGAGTGTGTAACCCACTCGAAAAGGGGTTCTCTTGGCTAAAGTCTAAGAGTGTGGACATCGGAAATGTATATAATTTTGTTTAAATGTTTGACCGATGATTCAGGCGAGAACCACGTACGGCTGGGGAACGTCGGCGTCAGAGTGCCGTCTACTCCGAACTTGAGAGCTCGGCTTGAGATTGCTTCCAATTTGTTTACATAGCCCATTGGGGCCGGCTGCTCCGGCAGCTCTAGCTGCTACCCTCACTGCTCCCATGGGATGTCAATTAATTATCGGGTTAACCCGTCTTTGACCGTGGACCCGCCACAAGTACTTAATTCAATCAGCGCAATTGTGAGTGCTGCTGTTCGGTGTTCGGGATTGTTTTTATCGCATAATTCATTCAAAGCATTTCCTGCACTCTTTTTTCTGCCGCAGCCAAAATCGGAATCTTCTATGTGGCCTTCTACGGAGTCCTCGCGGCCCTGGTGGCCATTTGCATGTGGGCCTTCTTCCAAACACTCGATCCTCGCATTCCAAAGTGGACCCTGGACCGCTCCATAATCGGCACAAACCCTGGTGAGCTTAGAATAATATAATACATTTAATCCAGGCTCTAATGAAGGTTTTTAGGCTTGGGTTTCCGCCCACTTCCGCCCCTGGATAATGTGGAGAGCACTTTGATTTGGTACAAGGGCACCCAACACGAGAACTACAAGCACTGGACGGATTCCCTGGATGATTTCCTTGCTGGTAAGTAATATCCTATGAATAATCCCTCCTAGCATTAACCCATCCTTTCTCTTTTAGTCTACAAAGTACCCGGACTGACACCAGGTCGTGGTCAGAACATCTACAACTGCGACTACAACCAACCGCCACCGGCGGGTCAGGTGTGCGATGTGGACATCAAGTCCTGGGCTCCCTGCACCAAAGAAAACAACTATAGCTACCACAAGAGCGCCCCCTGCATCTTCCTGAAGCTCAACAAGATCTATGGATGGATTCCGGAGTACTACAACAACTCTCACGACTTGCCGGAAACCATGCCATCCAGCTTGAAAACCTACATTGCCGAGGTTGAGAAATCCGAACCCATTAAGGTGAGAATAAAATCCTGAGTTTGCCAGGATCTGAAACTAATCGAATGTTACATCTCCAGCTGAATACGATCTGGGTGTCGTGCGAGGGTGAGAATCCAGCTGACCAAGAAAACGTTGGTGCCATCAACTACCTGCCCATCAGAGGCTTTCCGGGCTACTTTTATCCCTACCAGAATTCCGAGGGCTACTTGAGCCCCCTGGTGGCGGTCCATTTCCAGCGTCCCAAACGTAAGATGTCCCTAAATCATGTTGGTTTTAAACTAATTTGGAGTACTTTTCAGGTGGCATCATCATCAATGTGGAATGCAAAGCTTGGGCTCGCAACATCTTTCACGATCGCAAGGACAGGATCGGTTCCGTGCATTATGAGCTCCTTATTGATTAATTACTAATTATTTTAATTACCTTTAAAATAATGTAGACCAGAATCTCCGTTGAGAATTTTCACGGATCAGAACAAAAGGATGTGACATTTTGTGTAAAGACAATCCTATGTGAGGCAAGTCACCACCGTTTAAGAAAATTGTAGTTTCCCCGAAATTCGAAATTGTTTAGAATTTGTAATATCTTCAGATGTATTTAAATACGTGCTAAAATATATTAGTAAAGGTACTGCCCAAAATATACACAACATTTTTAATAACGATCCATTTTTATGCACTTTATAATGAAATTTCACGTTAGTATATACAACACGGCACCAAGATACCATTTTTCTTGGTAAAATCCAAAGTAAATTAAAAACAAATAACTAAGCAGATAGGATTCTCATTTAGCCTTGACCTAAAACGAAAGCCACAAATTTACAATCAAATCTAAACTGCCACTTCAAAGTAATCGACAAATTTATAGATATTACAATTTTTATCGAATTGTTGAAAAATGGTATTTTGAATCTCCTATTTAACTAACCAAAACAGACCAATTTTGTCAACCAAATAGAATCTTTACCTAGTTAGCTTCAGTCTATATCTATCATTAAAATATAAACATCACATTGAATCAATGACCACCAATTTTTGAGTAGTGAAGGAGGCAAACAAATTTCGAAATAAAAGTAAAAAACGAAAAAAGTAAATTAAAGTGTTGTAATTAAATTTAAGGAAGGATTGTGCATTGCATAATCGAAATAAAGTATAAAGTGAAAGAACTTTTGTTTATATGTCCATCTTGGCCATCGCCGGCATAAATTGTCTTGTCGCTATATGGAATAAAATGTTTTACATTTACGTAAACGTAATTGGGTCTTCGCGATGATAAGATAGAGCTATCTGAAGAGCCGATAATAAAACGAAATCACAGCCATCTCTGCCGTCACCTGCCACGGATACTGGTCAGTGTATGTACTCGGTCAGGGGAGCTGATAATTTTAAAGCCAGATTGATATTTTGCGTATGCCCATCTGTGTGTATTCCCATTTTTATTGAGAACTTATCGGGCCAAGTAGAATAAGTCGGCCAATTGCGTCATTGGAACCCATTAACGAAATGCTGCTGTTTGCTTTATGATATATTGTTTATTTTTAAATGTTCTGCGAAAGGTTTATTCTTTCATTTTGGTAGAATTTGATGCACAAGCACGTTTTTAATTTTACTTTGTAATCCAAAGAGTAACTGATATTTAGGTGACCTATTAAGGGTATTATTTGTAAACTTAAATGTTCGCTTATTTTCCAGTCAGATTAAATGGGTACATTTGTAGTTTTGTATCTGTCTGACAAGTTCAGTGGACACAATGCAACGAAGTCTAATTAAGAACTAATTAGTAGAATGACAAAACTACAGATGCACTGAAGCACAGTGGTTGCAGCTTCGAAAAGCCAAACCATTTAAAGAATATCTGCCCCATATTTAATTTTTACAAAACTC
Organism: Drosophila varians; assembly: GCA_018150405.1. Classification (NCBI taxonomy): domain Eukaryota; kingdom Metazoa; phylum Arthropoda; class Insecta; order Diptera; family Drosophilidae; genus Drosophila; species Drosophila varians. The sequence continues at coordinate 7,648,197 of JAECWK010000125.1, forward strand.
TACATCCAACAAAAAAGAAGGGATAAGATTAAACTTTTAATTAAAACATAATCTTTATGGTTCTTATGACTATCTGTATCTTTGGTAGAAATATGTAGACACTGTGCTTAGCTCATGAAATCTTTCGCTAAGTGGAAAAATCAAAACATATATCCAATAAGGAAGCACTCTGAACTGGATAAATCTCAAATCTCTGGAATCTGTGAAAAAATCGGTTTACTCTGGATATACTGGTTCGAAGATACATCGCTTTCCTCTGAATCCGGCATGTGTAATTAGATTTTCTTAATTTAAAGTTCAAATAAATCATTGCTCCGGACTAAACAAGGCAGATTCTTTCATAAGGTTTCCAGTTTTTACTCTGAAAAATGATTATTCGTTGCTTAAAATTCTAGAGAAGAAAACCTTTGTGCAATTGATGAAGGGGCTAATTGGTTGGCCGACGATCTGGGGTGGAGGAATGCCTCTTGACAATGGGGATGTGCACATAATGCAGTCCGGACTGTCGAGTGTAATTTAATCAACTTATAATGATTGCAAGTGATGCAAATGTAAGGCCATATCCCCCTGTGTCCCAGCCTCCTCCGTATAATAAAAATCAACAGAACAAGTGCAAGAATCGGAAAATTGGCATGGAGTTGGTGGAGTTGGGGATAGGGAAAGGCTGAATGTGCAAGGAAATGCTCGTTTATAAGAATTAATCAGATTAAACCTCATACCAGACTATGGGATAACTCGAAAAAGAGAATTCTGATACATTTTTTTTTAAATAAACATAAAAGAAAAAGTAAATACTATTTTATCATCATACGATACATTTTTGAATATGGTTTGAATATTCGATTAGTGAATAGGAAAAGAGCACAACACCTACTTTAGGCGTGGAATTTTCCGAAAATGATCCACAAATTTCAGTGAGCAAGAGCACGAAAAAAAGAAAAACAAAGCGGCCATTGGGGAGCATAATGAAAGCTGGGAGAGCTGGGAGTTGGGGGCGTCTATGTGCACGGGGAGTGAGATTGAAAGTGGGAGCTGTACGAGCCCCATGAACTCAACTCTTGGCGCATGTCAGAGCGGCGGAGTGAGAGAATGTGCTAGAGATGGCTCCCGCACTAGTATGAGTCGACATTTCTTTGTGCTTTTTATTTTAATATTTATGAGCCAACAGCAGCCAGGGGCGCATTACTAGGTCTTGCGGGTACTGAGATCGATACCCCCATATTTGGCCCCCATACCTCGTGTTGGCCAATTGGATAAGCTCCCAATGAGCTGCCCTCGAACGTATTGTTTGGTCTGGCCGATGTCTGCACTCAATCATTAATTCTATTTGCGTAGCCGCATTTACCATGGCAATAATCGCGAGAAAGAGAACCGACTCGGAGAGGTAGAGAGTGACAGGTAAGGCGAACCAAACCGCCCATCCACCCCACTGCCACCTGAGGCTCCTCTGTATTCGGAGCTTTTGCTTTGGCCTTTTCCCGTGTTGCTTGGCAAAGTGTCAAAAACGTTCAACAGCTGTCGGCAGTACACTCCAAATAAAGGGATTAAATGTTTGAATTTATGTTAATAGTATTATCCATGAATAATTTAAAAGTAAAACACATGGTAATGACTCCATGAAAGAACCCAACATACTTTATTATTCAAAACCTGTTTTTAGGTTAAAGTTCTTTGAACTTGCTAGCATTGTTTCTCTAAATATCTATCTACAAGATACTTTTTATTACTATCATATAAATATACTTTTCACGGTCAAATAAATTGATGTTGGTGGGTTTTTCTCCGGGTGCATCCGCACTCTTATCTTGGAGCTTTTGTTAGACGAGGGTGTGCGAGAAAGGAAAGCCCCACTGGGAGCGGGAGCAAGCCACTTCTATGTGTGAGTGTTGAGTGGGGCAGACCGCGTCTGCGTTGTTGGGGACCTGCGTTCAGTAACTGAATTTGTACAGTGTAGTTGGTGATCATTCGTAGAGCGCGCAGCACGCATTTTGCATCTCGCAGTTCGCAGCCGAAAAGCCACTCGGGAGCTCCATCAACTTTCCGTATCTCCGTGCGGTGTGTGTGTGTGATTGAGCTAAGGTTTTTCGCGGTCTAAAACCTTTCCTAGCTCGCTTTCAGAAACATCCAATAATCAGCCCAAACACAGTTGCGTAATTATACATTTTTCGAAACAGAAACACATCAAAGAGTGCTGCGTGTGCAAAAAACAAAAAAAAGAGAATATATCTATATTACCCAGACTGCTGAATCATTATATATTCCCGTCGAAAAGTAGATATACATAAATCAGTTTTCGTAGCCTTCACACCGTCCACGTCATCAGTGGAAAATAAAACCGAAAAGTTTTCGAAACAAGCAATTTCGTAAAAACTTACCGTAAACCAGTGCAAACGGACAGCGTCAAAATGTCGAAGAATAACGGAAAAGCACCCAAAGGGGAATTTGAATTCCCGCAGCCAGCTAAAAAGCAAACCTTTTCGGAAATGATCTATGATCCACAGGACGGTACCTTCTTTGGTAGAACCGGAAAGAATTGGAGTAAGTGCTAAAAATTTCCCAGGTGCTTAAACTTTTGTGTAGAATCTAAATAAACCTATTTTGAAATTCTCTGAAACAGATTAGATGATAACCATTAAATAATATTGAAATTAATTTGATTTCTCCCTTCTGAGAAATTGGTAATGGTAATGTTTTAGATTCTGATACGTTTTCGAAAATATGATTAGATGCAGTGGTTGGAAAGTGGTTCCAAGGATTACGTAAAGCCATAGTCTCTTCGCGCCCACTTTGTACATAGAAACAAGAATCCGATTGTTTATTAGGAATAAAATGCACACATGTCGGTCATTTGGTTATGAAAGCCATAGTAGAGGGGTATCTCTGTTTGTAAATAATTCTTATCAGTTGGTTTGGCGAGTCATTTTGTGGGAGGCGCAAGGAAGTGGATGCTGGGCTCTTAAATGTTTAGTCAACGTTATAAAACCAGATAAATAATTGTCAAGATAAAGCACGATGAATAACCCCTTTTATTGGCATTATTCAAATATGTGTAATTATCCCTTGGAGACAGAACGATTTCAGCAGATGTTAGGGTATTCGAAATGCCCGAAGAAAAAGCTGAAACCAATGTTTTAATTATTTCGGTCGTTTGGCGTTTTTGCTTCGCTCACCATCTCCCCATTGGTTTATTTTTGTGTTTAATTGCCTTTTTCAATTTGCTTACCGATCTCATTTTCGAACACACATAGCAAAGCGCACATAACTCGACGATAATGAAGAGTATTGCCTTTTGAAAATGGACACGGAACCACGTTCGTTCGGGATTGGGAAGCGAAAAATGTGGGATGCGAAAAGAGGAGAGTGCCTTTTATCGCCTATAATATTTGCCTTCTTTAATACATTCTGTAAACAAATTCAAGGCTTTAACTGGGAGAGGGAGAGCGACTTTCGCCATGTCGATCGGATCGCAAAGTGCATTTCTGAAATACTAGAATCTGAGTCTGAATTGTTTTGTGCCCACCTCAGAAAATGTGGAGCGTTTACCCCTTATCGGGTAATCAAAAGTAAATAGTACAAAATTGAACACGCTTCAAGTTTCCCTTGACGTCAATTGTTTATTTTAATTAACTTGGCCAAGTTCGCTTGGGATTTATCGAAAGGTTCAAATTGATGTGTAATTTGTTTGCCAATTTAATGCCGAATTACGTGGAAAAGCTCTAATAAGTTGATATGCTAATTTTTGTTCAAAGAACTACTCAACTTTCTGCTGGCACACCTGCTCCACATTATGGATATTTTTTTACCTTAATGAGGTATATGGTGAATGTGGGTAAAATATTGTGTGGGTCCTGTTCTCTAATGTGTATCATTAAATCCTGTTCGTGGGTGCAGCAAAAGGATTGAATTGCCAGGGGATAGCTTTCAAGCAAAATCGATTATCTACATCTACATATAAGCACTGAACTTCATACTATATTTTATTTTGAGTAATAGACTAACCTTAATACAGGCAAAACACTGCATGGTCGATCATACTTTCATTTCCATTAATTAACGCAATGAGAACTTGTTTAATTTTTGCCTCGGTTGTTGTTATTTTTTACGGCGCGATGAACCTTCCAGTGGAACCGGTTCTGCGGGTTTTTGTTAAATTTTGTATTTGAAAATACTTTTTCTTTGTTACACATTTGGATTTTCTACAATCATTTAAATACAAAAGTCAAATACCTGAAAATAAAATCGCTCTGCCACGATGAAAAAAAGAGTTTAAAGATTCAATCTTTAGGGGGATTGGATTAGGTTAATTTTGTTTTCCGATCGTATCAGTGCAACCACAATGACATCGGAAACAGCGAAACCGGCAATGAAAGCGCTGGCCCATCCAGTACGTAAATCAGCCAGAAACTGGTTAGAACCGCATTTGGTCGGTTACATCTCATTTCCCATTAATCGCCTCTGCCACTCCCCCCACAGTCTGGTTATATTGACATGCTGCTAACTAATTGTCACGATAGCGACCAAGACGCCGATAAAATGCACACAACTTAATTAAGTCACCAAAACTTACAATCATTTACTTTGATTAGGTTGGGGCTTAATGTAAATTAACGTTTGCACTTCAAAATATTCGAATATACTTCTGGTTAAAATATTTGGTGTGTAAACTTCATATTTATATTATAATTGAGTGCTAATGAGAAGCTAAAATTATCGTTGCTAGACTCGGAAACCATTAACAATTGCACCTCAAAATAACTTAAAGGGAATTAGTATGCTATTAGTGGAAATGTTTTTCTTTAATGATAGCCAATCCCTTAAACATTTCAAACATTCTTATTATGCAGACTTTCAAGAGAAAACTATTGAATTATGTTGCATATTCGGGGAGAGTCCATAGAAAGGTACTTATATCGCATTCCATTTATTTTGGCCAAAAATAATCAGCAAAGTAAACGCTTTTAATGTTTGCTATGGGCAGGACATCTCCATCTCCCGTTAACACATGAAATTAATTCACTTAAAATGCCGCAAAGTATGCTATAGCCTCTAAGCCTACGCCAGACGAAAGGAGAAGGATCCTGGCTGTACGTGTGTGTATGTGTGATGGTGACGCATTGACAAAGGGTGCGGCGAGTCCTTACAAACTAAACGGCGCCACAGAGACGGACGACGCTCTCATTCGGGATGGCTTATTGGGAACAGAGGGGCTGGGAAAATGACGTGACCCACTGAATCTGTATCAGGATGGAGATATACTGATGACAGAGACCAACAAGTTGCATTTTTATTCTTATTTTCTTTTCTTTAACGGTGTGAAAGTTGTTGCTTCTACCCCTATTTACATAATATCCTTTTATTTTAATAATAAATAATCCCTTTTTTTAATAGCACTTGTCCCAAACCTCACCTTTTGCTCATTAAGCAAATGAGTTCCGGCTGCACATGTGCAAGTCCTTATCTGATCTCCCACAACTACGCGATTTACTAGCCAAACGTGTTAAAGAAGTCACTGCCGTTCTTGGTGACCGCTGAAACCGCGAAAAATGTGCTCTGAATCCTGGCCATATGTGCGTCCAGCACGAACTAAATTATTAAGTGGGACGGCCTTGGTGGGTCTGGTTGGATGACGACAAGCGCCACATGGAGCAGGTCTATCAATCGTTGGTCATGCAAAGCTTCTAGCATTACCAGTGTTTTCCTTTTTGTCGGAGGTTGGGTCCCTGGAAGGGGAATGGGAGCGCCTGGCCCTTTTTATATGGGTCACGAGCCCTTAAAGTTTGTTTACCACAACGGACAGGCAAGGATACGGATAAGGATAAAAATAAGGAAAAGCCACTGCCTGCCCTCGCCCTCCCCGAATGCCAGAATGTCAAGTGTTATTATTCAAACTTGGTCACTGAGTTGCACCACCCTGGAACTGGTTGCACAACTGACCACCGAGGAGGGGGCAGCTCATATAAAAAGTTTCCGCCTTGAGTAGCAGTTACTGTTATGCATAAACTTGATACATCCCGGCGACATCCTATTTGACTTTTATATAAGTATTAAGTAAGCCCGAAGGATGTGGCACTCTCGACTTGTACATATTCCTTCTTGCCAAACGATCTTTCTGGCTAGCTGACCTCTTTTTTATTTAGAACGCCCGTGTCTATTTCAAGTTTATTTTATTTAGAAACATTTTCAAGGCAAGACAAACAAAAATGTGTGAGAATTAAAATATGGCCTGGCATTCCAATCACTTATTTGAAAGGAAACGTACAAAATTGAACATTTTCTAAAAGTCTCTTAATGATATAAAAAATACATTCCCCTTGGGATTGATTTTTTTTTTGAGTAATGTCAGCAAATAATTAATGTTTTTGCGATGGAGCGACTAATGCAACAGCCCCATGGGTCATCTATATTCCATCTGTCCCACAACAAATGCAAACAAATATGATGAATATATTCATGATTCAAGGCTGTTTACGACTTACACACTTTGAGGGACATGTCAGTAATCGTCAATTGCAAGTTTCCCGTGTCCACAAGTATTATATAGAAAATATTTGTTGCTTGTAAACTCGCTGGAGTGGAGTAGACTTATTGATTTCAGGAGGCAAGGCAGGCAGGCATTGAGCTAGCGAAGACATAAGAATGTTTAGGGACTCTGCCGTCATGTAATCGTAAGCATGCAGGGCAGAATTCATTATACATCGGATATTGGTTACCAGCGCCGCAGGCCGTCACTTTCTTCCACCTTGCCGGGCGGATGACGACTTGGTTGGTTGGTGGTTGGTGGTTGGTGGTTGGGTGGTGGTAATTTGGTGACTAGGTGGTTGCTTTGCTGGGTGGTGCTGACTGGCGTCATACCGCCTTTGTTTTTGTCTGTCCCTGGCGCTATGGTCATTGCCGAACTTGTTTCCTTGTACTTGAAAGCAATTAATTGCCTTTTTTTTTTCTTGGCAACAAGCGAACTTTAAAAGTTTGATGAGCAATTGAAAAATTTAATATGAAAGTCCTTTATCAGCCAACTGCAATGGTCATTGATTTTCGAAACATAGTTGCAGAGTGGTTTCTAATTGTTAATTAAAGGATATGGGACTTAGAACCATTTATAGAATTTTTACGAAAGCTATCTGGCTTTAAAAACATTCAATTTGAAACCTAAAAACAAATATTTGTAATGATTCTGCAGAACCTATTCTAATTAGATTTATGTAATCGACAGAAACTAATTTTCCTGGCTGATCAAACAGATCAATGAAGTCTTGTGTCGATCGATTTCCTCTTCTCTTTGTTGCCTACTGTACTCTGGATCGTCCATTGTGTTCGATATTCATTCATACTATTCATTTGTTTGGGAATTGGAGCCCCGATGGTCAGAGCCGTTAATTCGTTTGCTTTACCAGGGTGTGCTGTCGATTTCGGTTTGTCGGTGTGGCCGGCCGCTGACTTATGCAATTACTGTGGGGCTTGGCCGAGTCCGGCACCGATGCTCGGTGTCCAGTGACCGCAGCGAAAGTGACAAACAGTGGATAGTCCACAAGGCGTCCATATCCGTTCGATTCTAGCTGAGTCGTCAATGGTAATGACATTGAAATACAGACAAACGCCGGTCCAATGCCTCATTGTAGTCCCCGACTGTTTACTCTGTTTGTTGTTTTTTGTCTTATTTACTGCAGTCGGCGTAATCGTTCGATTATCTGCATGTCCATTAACATTGCATAAGCCCCGACCCCATTCTCAGTTTCCCTCCTATCCAGTTCTCCAGTTGGCAAAACAATCACACCGTATCCGTGGGATAAATAAAAGATATTTGCAAGGATTTATTATCCTTATGTTGTTTAAAGTTAATCAATATTTAAGTTACGAGACAGCTTATCAGCTAGAAACTAATAGATTTTCTTTTCGTCCTTTTACAGGTCAACTCTTAATGTTCTACACCATTTTCTACATCGTGCTAGCGGCTCTGTTCACCATTTGCATGCAAGGACTTTTGTCCACCATCAGCGAAACTGAGCCCAAGTGGAAGCTCCACGAGTCCCTGATAGGCACCAATCCAGGATTGGGATTCCGTCCCTTGAGCGAGCAGACCGAACGAGGCTCTGTCATTGAATTCGATGGCAAGAAGCCAGCTGAAAGCAACTATTGGATTGAACTGATCGACGACTTTCTCCGGGGTAAGCTTTCATTCTCCCTTCTCATTGATTATCTTGTTTATTTTAAATAAAATTGTTATCAGACTACAACCACACTGAGGGCCGTGACATGAAGCACTGCAGTTTTGGCCAAAAGAACGATCCCAGCGATGTGTGCGTTGTGAACACCGAATTGTTTGGCGATTGCTCAAAGGCCAACAGCTACGGCTACAAGTCCAACCAGCCATGCATATTCCTGAAGCTGAACAAGATCTTCAATTGGGTGCCTGAAGTATACAATGAAGTGCAAAAGGATATGCCCGACGATCTGAAGAACTTCATCAACGCCACAAAACCCGAGGAGGTAAGGAAACCCACCTATAAACGCTTCAGTCCAATGCCCTTATAAAAATCTTTGTATTTTAGCGCCAGCAAGTCTGGGTGAGCTGCAATGGCCACTTGGGCAAGGACAAGGAGATCTTCTCGAACATCAAATACTTCCCCACCCAGGGATTCCCCAATTACTACTACCCGTTCCTGAACCAGCCAGGCTACCTGAGTCCTTTGGTCGCCGTGCAGTTCATCTCGCCGCCCAAGGGTCAAATGCTGGACATCGAGTGCCGGGCCTGGGCCAAGAACATCATCTACAGTGGCAGCGCTCGGGATCGTATGGGGTCGGTGACCTTCCAAATTGTCGTGGATTAAAAGCCTGGATAACGGGTCAGAATCTTTGTGATCGCCACAACAAATACTAGCCATATGCTAGACGAGGATATGGCAGCCTCATCGGAGACCAACTACCATCTACCTAACCGCGAGAAGAATAAACGTATTTGCATATAAAGAGATATATGGAGCTAGTATCTTTAGGTTTTCAAGAGTATTGTATATATTTATATGAGAGGAATTATCCGAGCGTCGTCAATTGAATCCAAAATTCTGGCCTAAAATTAACTAAAAAAGAGTTTAACAAAATCATCAAATCAAAGTTTAAATCGTCCGCAGGCAACTGTTGTTATAGCTTTTGGCTTGTCTACTGCTATAAGTTGTTATTTTTAATATTTATCTTATTTGATTAAACAGTCTTGTAATTACAATCATTCGTTTCTGTCAGTTGAATTTAGTTTGTATTTATAAATGTTACAGCATGCCCGAAAATTCCTTGTGTTCTCCACATTTCCTAGGAACGTTCAATTTGTACAAAGAACTAAATAAATAAATTTTACATGTTAATCTTTTACGAAAGCTAACATCCTACAAAAATGTATTTTCAAAAGATTTATGATTATGGTTTTTCTGTCTGGAAAAATGTTGAGATCCTTTGATTTAGTTAAATTTTTTTAGAAGTAAATTACGAAAAGATATAATACAAACGATGAAAAAGTAATAGTTGTATTTATCAGTAATTGTATACTTTTTTGATTAACACTAGCAAATGAAATAAATATGAGCCAATTATTTTTTTCTGTTGCTTAAATAATTGAATAAATAAACAAAAAAATACATATGGGTGTCTTGGCATTTCTGGAACTATTTGTTGTCCATTTATTAATCCGGTCTACGAACAAGGACGTCAACAGTGATGTCTCGTTTCTTTGGTTTTTCATGAATTTTTTTTGCGAATTTATGGATCAGCGTTTTATTCACCGTCAAACTGAATGAATCAGACCCAAATATTTTATTTATTCTGCATCGAAAGCTTGAAAAAATTAAACAAATTAATGTTTGCAATGTGTCAATTTGTCGAAATATATAAAAAATATCAGTTATATTATATTCCTTAATCGTTTATTAACATTTGTTTACATTTTCAAAGCATGGCTCATAGTCAAACGCGTTGTTAAAAATGTAAGCAGCTGTTAATTGTCATTCCGGGAGTTTTATTTGATGGATTTTAATAAAAATACCAACTCAAAAAATAAAAAAAAACGATTTTCATCGAGTTAAAATCGTAATGAGAGACTAGTGCCTAAACCCGAGAGTTTTGAGTCACCTTTTTACAAATATTTTATGTAATTTTCATCCAATTCAAAAAAGGAATAGCATTATTGATTTAGGAGCTCATTTCGGGTTGAACTGCAACTAAAGTTTTCGAAAGTGGAAAAAAAAATATCTCTTCGATTTTTCGCAATTTAGGAAAGGGGTACCATCAGTAAAATTTGCAAAAATTGGGTCAGATTTTCGATTGCCAGATTTTGATAGAAATTGATTCTACTCAAAGATACAAGATCGGGAAGGTATAACATTCGTCAATCGGATGCGTATTGACAAAATTATGGCCAATTTCCTGAAATTTATCCCCGCGAATACGCTATAAAATCGAGTTGTATCCTTTTCGTCCTATTGCTATATATTTTTAGAAAATATTTTTGGTATTTCTCAACCAATTATCCAGCGGAATCCCATTTATGAATCCGAACTTCATTCCCCACCAATCTGCAACAAAAGTAATTAACACAAAAACGCTGTTTTGTTTTAATAAGAAATTTATTGTGGTAATATTTACAGTTGTTTTTCTTAAACTATTCAAATTATTTTCTAATCACCTATTGTATTTAAATTAAATTGTATTAAAGTTAAATTTAAAAACTGTAAAAGTCAATCTTAACCATTATTTGGATTTATTAAAAGCTAACTACACTTAAATAACATAGATGTATCTGTACAAAACGTCATAACTTATTTAAAATTCCATTTTCCAGGACTGAGCGCAAGGATATGAACCTCTTAGGGATCTTTGCTGCTATATTATTCTCAGTGCCAACGAATATTCCATCACATTTCCTAGAGGGTCTTCAACTACGTATCGGTGTCTTCGTTTCGTAGTAGGACATCTATGGCAGGACATCATTGGCTGGACATCACTGACTGAACATCACTGGCTGGACATTGCTGGCTGGACATCACTTACTGGACATCACAGGCAGGACATCCTTGAAATAAAAAAAATGTATACTCTTGTATTAATAAATTCTTTCAAAAGAATATGTTTGTGTTTTTTTTTCGGGTGTGTGGGGGGGGGGGGAGGGGTGATACCATACATTCAAACACAATTATCGAGAAGAAAAGAAATAGTTATAAACCTCTTTATAGTAATCAAAATACGCGCTCATATTTTTTTGTCCGGTTTCTCAGTTTTTTATAAATGTTATTGCGAATTTGTAATTAAATTTTATGATAATAATTGTTCAAAATTAGATTTTTACTTGCCTCATCAAAAGATTTATAAATCAAAGCTTGGTTGTTCTTTAATCGGCTTCGAAGGATTCGAAAAGTGTAACAAATAATGGTATGCATTGAAAACGCAACAGGTCTTTGTAAGTTAACATTTGTTTACATATTGAAAGCGTGGCTTTTTATTAAGCGCGCTTTTAAAAACAACTGTTAGTTTTCATTCCAAGACGTTTATTTTATATTTTAATAAATATAATACTCAAAAAATAAAAACAGGATATTTGAACTCAGTAAAAATCATGGTAACTACCTTTGGGCCAAAATGGAGAGTTCAGAGTCACCTTTTTACAAATATTTTGTGTAATTCTCATCGGATTTGGAAAAAGAATAGCAATAATTAATCAGGAAATCATTCCGCGTTTTTCTGCATCAAAGGTTTGAAAATGTGGAACAAATAATATTTTTTCGATTTTTCGCAATTTAGGAAAGGGGTACCATCAGTAAAATTTGCAAAAATTGGGTCAGATTTTCGATTGCCAGATTTTGATAGAAATTGATTCTACTCAAAGATACAAGATCGGGAAGGTATAACATTCGTCGATCGGATGCGTATTAACAAAGTTATGGCTAGTTTCCTATGCCCCAAGATCCTATGCCTTTTTCGTCCCTTTTCTTTGGTTTTTTTCTTTTTAATATTGTCTTTAATGCTCAGGGGAGAAAAACGACTTTTAAAGTTTGTTGTTGTTATTTATTAATTGAAATTTATTAAACGATTGTGAAATATTATACCTTACATTATAAATAGAATGTTGCGTATTTATTCGTATTGATTTGTAACGATTCGAAACTGCGATATTTTAGTTACTTTCATTTTTAATGTCAGTACACATAAATATTTAGGTCTATATAAAGTAATCACAAAATATAATTATCACAATTTACAGATACATATACATACAATGTACATTCCAGTATTGTTTTAGATTTAATGGTACCTTCTGCAGCAATGGCGTTCTTGCAACTGGCGTTGGTAATTGGAAATTATAGAGAATAATGAATTGTGATATTTATATTGTACTATGAATCTGTAGCACAGATTTAACTTCTGAAAAATAATGCGTTTTAGGGTCGGTGTAAAGAAAACAGGACCTCAAAGTTCCCAGCCCAGTTGCAAGAATACCAAATCCTTTATAAAGAATTTATACGATTTTAACAACGCGAGTAAAAACTTCGGATTTCAGATAAAAATTCTTTGATCTACTACGTTTAGTTAGGATTAGCTTGGAGTTGTCTGCTGTCTTAAGACGAAAGTTTAGCTTTAGTTGAGACGAAGATTGAAACTCGTTTTCGTTAGGTACTGAACTTTTGATACTTCTGCAAAAGAAACAAGGTTATCAGGATAATGAAACTCCGAGATGATGATCCTTTTTATCACCTCAGGCGTGTCGGGCGCCCCAAAGTTCGGTCTCGTGGTACATACGATAAATATTGTCTCTGATGAGTTTGGCTTTATCTGGAAGGGATTCAAATAAAGTTGAAGCTGGGGACATGACACGTTTTGTTTACCTTTGGACAGGTTAAGTGCCACGATGTGTTTTTTAAGAAAGTCGAGGCATAATTCTTGGGAAGTTCCTAGCGAATGCATATTGCAGGTCAAGGCTCTGAAATTTTCGTTTCATAAAGAAGAAGGCTTTAGATATATTTAAAAAGGCCATCCACTCACCCCAGGTGCCGAAATGCAATGTCCTCGAGCTCCTTGCCGGTCTGGGGTTGACCCAAACTGGTCTTGCTCTGCCTACGGTTGGCGGAATTGGAGCCAGTGACCGCCGCAGCCGCCGATTGTACCGCTTGATGGGAGGAGCTAGATGAGGAGTCACCGCCCTGTTTTCGTAGCGACTTCTCTGTGATTCCTCCACCCCCCACTGATCCTGCTGCGGCGGCCAGTTTTTGCTGCTGCCTCTGTTGTCGCCGTTGTTGTCGCCTAAGTTGGCCACTAATGCGGTGCTCCCGCTCCGCCTGCAGGCCCTCCAGGAAGATGGTGTTCCAGAAGCGGGACTGCTGCCAGATAGGCTGCTGGCGCAGTGAGATGAATAGGTACTCTCGGTAAGGATCGCAGCCCGGGACCTCCACCTCGTGGTAGAACAGGAAGCAGAGGTTCATCAGCACTCCCGCCGGACCGTAGTCCTCGCATTCTCCGCACTCGAACAGTGCCAGGGCAAAGTACTGGGCCAGACCCCCGAAAGTGGCGGAGTCGAGTCTCTTGGATTTGTGTCGCTGTTCAGTGAGGAAGCGGGTGAACCATAGCCGGCCGATCTCCAGGCGCAGCAGCACCCCGAACTCCGACTTCAGCTCCAGATTGATGACGCCAGTTGGCCCGCCGAAGAGCAGGGCGGTGAAGTGCTTCATGAACTCCTTCACAGGCTCCTCGCCCGCCCGACAGTCTAGGCTTATGGAGGAGGCCCACGAAGGAACCGAGTTCTGGGACTCGGAGCGAATGAACTGTCGCCAGTCGGTGGACTCCATGCTGGGACTGGCCAGCATTTGGTCCGGATCGTCGCGCAGACTGGTCAGCGTGCTGCTGTTGGAAGTGCGGCTGCGCGGCGGCACTCTCATCGAGTTGCATCCAGTGGCACCTCCGCCACCCCACTGCTGCCGGCCCGTCGTCGACCCAAACTGACCACCCTCCGTAGGTGGCTGGACATCGATGTGTGGTGGGGCGGCCTCGCCCAGCTCCCCAATTCGCTGGATATCCTTTTGCATGTCCAGTTCACTGCGCCGGGCTCCGGCAATAGCTCGAGCTCTTTCATATCCGCCGGAGTGTCGGGACTCCAGGGAGTCGGACCGCGTGGTGCTGCTCACGTCGTGGGAACGCGCCGCCAGATTCTCCGGGAGGGACATGGAGCTGCTGTCGTCTGTGCTGCTGCCTGAGCTGCTTGAGGAGGCAGAGCTGGAGCGGGCAGGACCTGCCTGCTTGCTGCCCGCATGGTTGCGACCACGAGATGGTTCCAAACGGGGTCCTTAAAAAGGATTTCGAATAAATTGAGAAGAGAAGAATAAATAGTTTAATAAGGATCACTTACGTGGTGCCAAATTGGGCTGGCGATATCGTCCTGAGATGATTTCCTCATGAGCCCTTCGAGCCTTTACTCGACGTCCCTCGAAGTCGATTTTTGTGTAATCAATACTCTCGTCAACTGGAAAAGGACTTGAACTTTAAACCTATTTATTATAATTTGTAAAATAAGGAACTTACATTTTGGAATGTCCTCGTCATCGTCACAGTAGTCGGAATCACTGCTGCTGCTGCTCAACGTTAACTGCAAGTACACGAAGTAGGCAATACATTTAACCAAAAATTCAATCATTGGGAATCAAGGGAAACGACTTCGGGCTATTCAAGTGTATTAGTTTGTGGATCGGTGAAAGTAATGTATAAGGATTCTACGATTACGATATGTAACTAAAGTAAACATTTTCATGCCTTTCTGATTTAAAATCATAACCAAACAAGGCTAAGCAAATTCAGCCGTCCACTCAATTCCTTTTCCTTTCAATTTGGCGTACATATATAATTAATTTTAATCAAGGACGCTGCGCTCAGAGTGAGAGAGAGTCGAGTACAAAAGAAACAGCTGAGAATGTGCCATCCAGTTCCGCCCCACCGAGTCCGACCCACTCCCGAAAGCAGATTGCGGCCTCAAAGTGAAGGTCAAACGAGTGCAGCGGCAAAGCGGAAACAAAAAGAATAAACAGCACAACAAAACTATCAAAGTGTCAGTTGCTTTTGCAGCATAGACACTACCCACACACCACATCTGGGACAGCCCAACAACACCCCCATTCGAATCACCTCTCGGCCCGTTCATTACCAAGGCTAACCCAGCTCTGGCCTAGAGATGGCCGGGTCAGGGATAACTGAATTTTTATCCTTTTCTTGGGTAATGGGCCATCCAGTTTTATGAGCTCGAAATCCTTGCTATTCCTTGCAGAAAATATTAATTTTTTAAGGCAATCAAATCGCATAAATTATCAAGAACAAAATAAGAAAGTTTCCCAGGAGAAAAGGACAAATATTGCGGATGCCTTCGTGAGTCACGCTGCCTGCCCCAAGTCGCTTACCTTATTTGATATTCCGTTGAGGAGCTCATTGCTGTTGCCCAGGACTGTGAGGAACTTGGACTTGAGTGCCCCGATGCTGGGTGTCCGTTCCATGAACAATTTGATTTTGGATCGCTCGCCGGCGAAGCCAGCCGGAGGCGTTCCCGGCACCGCACCCGATGGGGGTGGCTGTGGCTTTGCATCCACCATGTCGGCCTTCGCTTGTGTCAAATTCAATTCAGATTCTAAACACTATTACAGGTTCCTGGGCTTAGTCGACCTTCTCTTTGGCCAGCAGTCTTACGTAGATTCAATGGCCAGGTTAGAGGGCCCGGGCGGACCTCTTCGGCATTGCAACGGCTGATGCTTCAGCTGCGGATTTCAGTATCGATTTTTCGTATGCTTCTTGCATGTCACACAAGGTAAACTTCTTAGTTGGCTGCATCATTCTTATTTTTGGCGCATTTCTTGTCCAACGCAAAGGATATTATCTCTACTACTATTTAAATTCGGGAGGTTATTATCCAAGCTGCTAATCCTTGGAGCTTTGGGATACTATTTTATGTAATTCCTTAGCTATGAATAAATATTCTCTTCCTGCACTTCTTGAAGTTGGTTTTTAAAGGTACCTTTTATGTTAAACTTTTTGCACAAAGTAATGACAGGAAAACGCTAAATTATAAAGGCACTTCTTTTGCTTTAAGTATTTTTCTTGAACTCCCTCAGAGCTCTATTCGGAAATTATATTTTCCGATCTCACACACAAACATACTCGCAGACTGCGGCACCGACACGCACACGCCCCTTTTCCGCACGCAACGTGGGGGTGCGAATGTTTGTGGTAAGGTCACTATTTTCCAGGGCTCTTCCACTCGCGTCCATTGCTTGCAACAAACGTCGCGTGAATGCAGCCGCAACCTACTGGCCAACATTTGTTGCCACCTTTTATCGGTGGTAACTTTTCAGATTTATAAAGTGTTTTCACTGGGATTTGGGATTGGATTAAATTAATAAAAACCATTAACTACTTCTTAATATATTATTATTATTATTATGATTCCATTATAAAATATTCTATAAAACCTCGCATATGTTCAGGTTTTATTTTCGGATAATGGGGCGTATACGTAACATCACAAAAGGTACCTAATAATTCTATTTGACTATAAAAGTATTTATTTTTAAATAACATTTTTTAATGAAAAGAAATAGTGGAAACATGGCATTCCTTATATCTACAAGCTTCCAAAAAAAAGCTTTATCCGCCATACAAAATTTCATTTCCGGTTCTCTCTCAAAACGAGACACTGAAGAAAATGACAGTGAGAGTAAAATGCCGGCATTTTGAGTGTTTACGCTCAGCTGGCAGACAGCTGACTGGTTGGAAGGAGAAAGCAGCCATCGGGTGCACGAGGCAGGACCACCAAGGACACAAGGTGGGTGGCCGGCAACGGGGGGCTTTTGGAAAATGTGCGTGCCCGCAATTATGGAACTTTGGCATTGTCGTTGCCAATTTAGTATGCATTGCATTTATATTTAGAAGCGAATTATCGAACGCTGCGGGCAGTCCTTAATGCCATAATTCCCGTTATGCCAAAAATATTGTATCTATGGAAATGGGTGTTTGATTTGCACAACTGGCAGCAGGTGGTGGCGATATTTTTATTGTTGTTTACATTTTTGTATTGTTACTTATTGGCTTCGGAAAATTTTTATTTGGCCTTAGGGTTTTAAATAAAAAAACTTTCTTAAAAAAACGTTATTAATGGGGTGTTCCTCGATATATAATTCCCATAAGTCTCTGGAGTGCGAATTGCTATGAATATTATTTATATATTTATTTCGTTGTAAATATGACTTGCCAATATCATTAATATTGTTATAAAAAAAGGGAAAATTTACTTATCATTAAAGCATATACAATTTATTTTTGTTGTTTTCTATTTAATTGTTTTCTGTTGAAACCTTAAATAAGACTTATAAGAATATGTAGTGTTTAGAAATTTTTAAACCTATAGGCACTTGCACTTGCACTTAATGTATTTCAAATGTCACATTATTACACACAAATTTCATTCACAAGTCCAAGGAAGCTCTGAGCAAAAACAAGTAATAATTTATAAGGAAAATCCGAACGTTCTGCAAAATGTTTAACAACAAAAAGAATACAGAGGAATTGGTGAAAAATTGATGGTATTCACACACGCGACGTGGTCGAGCAGTCAGTGTTTTTATACAGATCGAATACGATGTTGTGTTGTATTTATAAAACAACGCGAAAATACTGAAAAAAGATGGGCGAGATGGAGGAGGCCCAAGGCGGGGGATGCTGTAGGAAACCAGACAAGATGAGAATTCAGTTCTGCGTTGACTTCTTCCTACTCGACGGGGACTGGGGACTGGGGACTGTGGACTGGGGACTTTAGAGACCGAAGATTGCAGTAAAAATGCTGTTTAGAATCCGATAGAGATTTCAGTTTGCTGGGAGACGATCGCCGAACGAGACCGTAGCAGAATATTCATGTCGCGAGCTGTGGCTAGACATTAGAAGAATATATATATATACCCTTATATACATATATATTCATGTGCTACCAGCTGGCAGTGGCAGTTTTGAGTGCGGCACGACGCGTCAAGTGAAAACGAATTATGTAAGTGATCTCCGCAGTATTCGATCAATCCAAACACCCATCCATCGATCCGATTCGAAACAATAACAAAATGGAAATTCACAATCTGCAATTAAATCGATCTTAAGTGAAGTGTAGCCAAAGTGTGCTAAAAATAACACTCGTCTAAAAATAAACACAGAACGCTCCACGCGAAAGTTCAAGGCATTTCGAATAATTTCGATAAATAATGGGAACATAAACATGCTAATTTTCATAATTTTTTTATGGTTTATTCGGCAAGAAGAAAGTAAAAGAATTGTGCATAAAAAACGCAAAAATATAGACAGGCCAGAGAAATGTTTAAAAATAGTTTCCCATGGTTCTCCCATAAAAATAAAAAACTTTTCGTGTGCGGTGGTGTGTGTGAGTCAGCGTTGCGTTCGATTCGGTGGCTGCCTCCCAGGGCATTTGTATCTCGAAGATACCGGGCGGAGATGCCCGTGGAGGTGGATAATTGGGAGGGACGGGAGCCTGGGCTCATACAACCACTGCAGGCGGTTTTCATAAATATTGTGGCTCTGTGTGACACATTTTCAGCGCAAAAAACTATGGACTTTGGGCGCTGAAGTTGTCAAAAATAGAGCCAGAAACATGGCGTATACGCAATATTTAAGATAGGCGTTCTGTTGCCAAAGCGAGTTGAACCAAGGCATCATTATTGGCCACCATATTAAATGAAAATTGAAATTTAAAATATTGAATTAACTATAATATGATTTTGATCATTGATTTTGTTATCTTATAAGTAAAAGACAATGAATTACATTTTGAGGAACCTGTCTCATGTGAAATGTTGTGAAAGTTTTATAAACAATAATAACTTACAACTATACTTTAAATTCAAAAAGGATTCTTTTAAAGCTCAAAACATTTTTCAACATTTTTTCTTAGCATTCGTACCTGTATCGTTACTAAGTTTATATTTTTCTTGCTTCCCTACCTGTTCTCTTACTTTTCAGTTAAAAGTTCTTTTATTTTTCCCTTCCTCATGCAATTTCTGCTATTACAACGGCACCAATAGTTCTGTACTCTTAAAAATTATCAAATCTTTTATATTTAAACATGCTCTCATTCGTCTTCACATTTCTTTGCTCCCACCATTATTCTCAAAAAATCTCAGCCACTTAGCCGCGTTGACAGCGTGCGCCAATTGAGTCACTAAAAACATTTCCCTCTTTCGCATTTTCGCATCATTTCATAAATAAACAACCCCGCAATGTTTTGCCAAAAAGTTTTTCAACTCGTTCGCTGCACAGAGAAATATTTTAGCCTAAATTTAGCAAGTTTATTCTTGATCGAACTCTGGCTGCGTTTAGTTTGGCGCTGAAAATCCCCGAAAATTGCATTTTCGAAGCATTTGCCGCCTAGGACAGCGCCTTCGAAAAATTGGGTGAGCCAGCTAAAAATAATCATATTTATATATCAAATTTTTGGCAGTTGGCTTAATGGAATATGAAGTCGTTTGAAGTGCTACGTAAATGGGCGGAAATTTGGTCATTATACACTATCTTTCGTTTATATATTACATTTTTCGAATGTTTATTTAAAAAGCTTAGCCAGATAGAGTGGATAAATCCCGTATTTTCACTAAACATTTAGATAAAATAATAAGATAAGCGAGAAGACAACGAGACGGCAATTTCCTGGCTACGAAGATGACGACCCCGCAATTGCTCAGCAAGAATGTTCGAAATATGCCCAACTGGGTGGTAAATACACACAATACTTTACACTTAGAGGTATAGACTCATAGAAAATATCACTTTTAGACGGAGGCTAATGATCGAATTGGACCGAAGCCACCGCCCACGCCACCAAACGGGGTGGCAGGAGCACCGCCCAAGGCACCGGCCTTGCCACCCAAAGCGAAGAATACTCCCGAGCCGGATTACGAAATAATTGAATTCTCCAACCAACAGTACTCCAATGAACCGATGAAGACCACAGTGATTAGGACCAAGACACCAGGTGAATATTAATAGACGAGAATCTTAATTGGGAAGGGGGTATACGGGTCGTATGAGTAATATTTTTGAGACAAACATAAAATAAGTTACTTTCCAGGAAGGAAAATCGTTTCTAAAGTATAATTACATTATAACTATTTAATAAATCTTCCAGACAACAAACTAAAGTGCACGCTTTGCGGCTCCCAGAACCCTTGGGTTACCTGTTCCGAGTGTGCCGGCCAGATCTTTTGCGCCTCCTGCGATGACATGTTCCACAAGCATCCCAAGCGCAAACAGCACATGCGAAAGGTGAGCTTGGCCAATAAATCTATTTCCTATGACTGAATAATCATTTTGCAGGCCGTCGAGCAGGGCACTCCGCCCATTCCCCCCAAGGCGCAGGCAGGAGGAGGAGCGCCGCCTCCAGTGGCGCCACCGCGTCGCAGTAAACGCGGTCTGCTGACACCGTTCCTGGGCCGCAAGGATCAGGTACGCCACTGCACGATTTCCTAGACCCATAAGCCAGCTCCGACCATAGGTTACTCATAGTACCAAGTTTGTAAAATTCGAATTGAATGCTTGAATAAACAAAATCCTTAATGCCAGAATGCCTGCCCATCATAGACCAGAGAATCACAAGTTCTCGCCGAAAACTCTTTGAATAGAAACCGACAAGGCACCCAACCCGATTTTTTTCCAGATGCTGCCGCCGCCCTCGCCCACGCCCTCGCACAAGTCCCTGGGCGGCTGGCGGGGATCCATAGGTGGCGGGGTGACGCCCCCACCCCCTGCTGCGACAGCCCATCCCCAGATGAACAACCGCCCGCTGCCGGAACCGCCACGCAGCGAGGGCGGCGGATCCTCGCGGTCTGGAACCCCAAAGTCCGTGTTCGACGGCATCCAACGGCCGCCTTCAGTGCAGCTGGAGAAGATCAAGAGCAAGGCCAGCGCCACATTGGACCGCATGGCCATCCTGCAGCAGCGCTACCGCCAGCAGAAGGCCCGCCAGGAGCTGAGCGCCAACAGCGAGCAGGTAAGTGGCGCTCCGCCCACCCCCCACATCGCCATTAAATATATCCCCTCATCATCGATTGTTTCGTTTCGTCTTTGTCTCTGTTTCGTTTCGTCTCGTCTCGTTTCTCCCTCTCCTCTTTCTTTATCTCTCCGTGTGTGGGTGCCTCCGTGGGTGTTTCGTGGTCATTTCCCCGCCGCAGCATCTGCTGAATGGAGCCGGCTTTGAGCCCTGGTCAACCATCTCACCATCGCCATCGCATTTTCGTTCCGGCAGCATGTCATCTGGTTTGAATTCATCCCATTTCGATCTCTCGGATGACTCACACAACTTTCCCAATTCCCTGCTGCTCCAACAACGACAGGCGGCTGGTGCCCAGCGGCGCCAGATGAGCACCTCGGTGTTCAACCTCAACTCCGCTCCCCACCGCCGCCCCTTGGCTGAGACGCAGAACGGCAATGCCTGGTTGGCCAACCAGCGGATGCAACAGGTGAGTTGGAGAGGTTCCTTGAAAACTTTAAACATTATTAACCTCTTTTTAGGCCCAATCCCTGGCGCAACTCAACTGCGCCGGGTGTCAGGGGCAACAACCACATGGCTGGCAGCACCAACATCCCCACCATCACCAGCATCCGGACGAGTGGTCCCAGTTTGGCTCCCAGCAGCAGTTCAATAACTCGAACCTCTCGCTCAACGTGGGTCCAGGCTACTTGCCCCAGCACCATCCTCATCAGCATCCCCACTACCCGCCGCCGGTCTTCATGACCCAACGAGGAATGATGTATCCAGGAGCGCCTGGCTACCCCATGATGCATCCAGGTAAGCCTTGTTGGATACCTAAAATGTATCAAATTAATATCAGAATCGTCTTGTTTAGGAGTCATGGGAATGCCACCAACGGCTGCCTCGCGGGCTGCCTCCCGCTCCCGATACGCCGCCTCTCCCACGCCCAGTCGCAAATCCATGTCCTTGCGGCGAAAGCGCACCAACTACGTGGACGATGAGCTAACGGACGATGAGGACTCCGACCAGGACGACCGCCGCTCGCTGGTCTCGAACAGATCGGCCATGACCAGCGCCTCCCGCTCCCAGCAGCACCACCCGCCCCGCCAGAGGCGTCTCTCCAGTGCCTCCCAGTTCATCGCCAACGACGAACTGGATGGCGAGCAGCGTCACGGATCCAGGCAGCACAAGGTCCGGGATAGGCGTGGTTCGATTGCAAAGTCGGTGCAGAGCGAGTGGCTACCGGAAAGACGCGATTCCCAGACCAGCAATGGTGGCACACTTACGAGAAATAAGCCGGCAACGGACTCGGCCCGCACAAGTCGCATTTACTCTGACTTGGAGTCGGAGGGCTCAGGTGCGCGGGCTCTGGTTCAGGCAAAAATCCAACAGAAGCTGCAAGAAGCTGACCAGCACAAATCCTCCAAAAAGGCGGAGCACAAACGCAAGCCGGAGATGAAGGATGAGAACACGCAGGCAGCGGCTGTGGTCCCCAAGACTGCCCCCGTTCCTGCTCCACAAGCTCAGGAAGAAAGCGCCTCGGAGTACGAGGAGGTGGTGGAGGAGGTCACAGCCTCGGAGAGCGAAGCCGAGGCTCAGCCTGAGCTCAACCAGGAGGTTCCTGCGGAAGTGGAAACGGACGAGCTGGGTCCGCCACCCTCGACGCCGGACCACGAGTGGGAATGCGAGTTTTGCACTTTTGTGAATGAACCAAACATTAAGATCTGCTCCATCTGCTGCAAGACGCCCAGCAAGCCTCCAGTACAGCCCAGCAAGGCCAAAAAGGCGGAAGAAAAGCCACAAGCCCAAGTGGCGTCCCAACCAGAAGTCAAGTTGGTGCGGAAGTCATCCCTGAAGAGCCAGAAGCCCGGCCAGAAGATAAGCAGTGGCACCAGCACCACTACCGCGGCCACAAAGATATCTCAGCCAAACAATAAATCAGGCTCCGCAGGATCAAACAGAAGCGGCAAGACTTCCTCGGGTATTCCTGTTCCGACGCCCTCGAAGCCAACGCTGAAAAACTCATCTGAAAATGAGTCGGACAACGCCGTGTCCAAGGGATTCCTGCACAAAGGTAGGATACAAAAGCGAATCTCATTTTTCGAAGGCACCAAGGCCTGACATTAAATCCCTCAAGACTAAAACTTAGTTAGTAGCGATCTGTAAGCCCTACAATTAACGCATTTATGGAAACCAAATACAGAACAAGACCTCCACCCAAAACCGCATACTGTTTGTTGTTTAATTTGATGTGTTGGTTATTTTCCACTCCCCCCAGAGTCCGTTGAAAACATTTGGAATACGCTGGATGAGAGCATTCAGGCGCAGGCGGAGAAGGTACTCAAGCAGGCCCAGAAGGTTTCCACCGGCTGTGGCGGGACTCCACCTCGAGAAGTAGCCGCCGTGGAAATGGGAACTTCGCCGCCACCTCAGAGCATTTCCACTCAAGTAAATGGAAGAAATTATGGCACCTTGGACTTCGTCCTAATCCTTTGGTTTCTTGCAGACCTACGACGCTCTACCTTTCAATAAAAAGCAGGAGGAGATGCCCTCTCTGGCCACGGATCGATTCAGGACTCCAGAACCAATAAATCTGGAACGCCGACCACATTATCGAAGCAACTCGCAGCTGCCACCCGAAACCGAAAGATATCGCAGTGCCAATGATCTTAGGTTCCACGATGGCTATGGACTGGATCCCTACAATGCCGGTCAGGTCACCAGGAGACCCAACTTCATAAACGAACTTCGGATGCTGCAACACGTAAATAAATAAATTCGTTATTTTAAAATATTTTCTATATAATTGTCCTTATTTTAGCAAACGTCCTCCCCCTTTGATCTGCCCAATGAGACCTTTGGGTTGAAGCACGAGCCTGCTCGGGATCCAGAAACGGAAATGCATATAATCCTCAAGGAGCTGGAACTTTACAAGTTCACCATCGAGGAGCTGGAGGCGGCTGTCAAGTATTGTGCTCCTGACACTCATCCCATTCAGTGGCTGCGCGACAACTGGCACAAGCTGGTCCAGACGGTGCAGAGCCTGTCCACCAAGTACGGTCAGGAGCGGGGCGAGAACACCATAGGAACAGTGTCCCAGAACGAGGCCCGGGAGGCGCTGCGCAGCTCCGGAGGCAACGTGTGGCAGGCGGTGGCCGACTGCATCCAGCAGCGCCAGCAGAAGTACCGGAAGCTGGCCAGCAAGGGGAACTTCCTGCGGGACGACATCGTCAACGCGCTGACAGCGCACCAAGGTAATGTGGAGCAGGCGCTGCTGGAGCTGAATCGCACGCAACTCAAGCCATTCCTAATGCGCATCTGGGGCTCGCCGAATGGCGTTGAGAATGATAGTGGTGTGGCCATTGACACCAAGTCGGGTTAGTTTGTAGTTCACGCCTCAGACAATCTCAGACCATAATATTCCACATCTCTCTGTTCTCGTTTCATGCCCATTTTCCCAAACAGATATCCATGAGTTTCTGAACACCCACGCTTTGGACTGCCTGCAGCCCCCGTTGGTTGGAGAAAGTCCCAATCCTGGCTCCGCCAACCCATTCGATCCCATCCCCGCCGACGACAGTCACAGCCCGGCCAAGTCCACCTACGCCACGCCCAGTCCCTACCAAATGGAGGACAGCACCCTGAAGAACCTGGAGATCCTCATCGGCAACATGGAGCAGAACCAGGCCAAACAGAACCAGGAGGTGCTCCGGTCCATCGAAAGCATGCTGGAGACGTTCAAGGGCAAGCCGGAGCTGGAATACGAAACGGATCCAGAAGTCATGCGCATCCTGACCAAGAGTCCCATCAGCACACTAAAGCTACCGGGTCCCGTTGAGGAGAAGTCCACCGACGACGTTAAGAACTTTGTGTGGCAACACATCCAGGACATCGTGCCCAACCTGGTGCAGCAGGTGGAACAGGAGCTGATGGAGAAAATCGAACCTGAGGCTCCGGTGGAAGCCACTCAGCCCATACTGGAAAATGGAGAGCCCCCACCTCAAGCTGAATTAGAGCCAACTCCAGACCCTGGTACCTACATCATGGAAGAGGTCATTAAGCCCAACTTGAGAGAAGCCTCCATCCGCGAAGAACTGCCTCCCAGTTTCATTTATGCCACGGAAATAGCCAACTTTCGGCTGGAGTTTGATCGCGGCTCGGAGAGGATTCATGAGGCGGAATGGGAGTTTGATGACTTGGAGGATGCGGAGCGTATAGTGTACAAGAGTTTTATTGCGCCCAAGGAAAAGACTCCAGAAAAGGAGACCCACAAACTTGAAGAAGAATCCTTGACTACTGATACGCAGCAACAACCCAAAGATGAGGTCAACACCATCCAAGAAAAGGCCGAGGAAGTATCCATCCCCACAGAGTCCTCGATTATCCCTCAGTCTGTTGTAGGGGAGAAAAAGGAAACTAGTGTGGAAAAGTCACAGGGTACGAAAGATAACACATTGGAATCTCAAGCTGATTTGGATGACAAACCTTCCACGAGCAGGGAGGCAAGTCGCAAGAATCGTCGCTCCCAGCAGCAAAGGAAAGGCAGATCTCGAGAACAGAGTCAGAAACCAATAAATAGAGTTAAACTCCCACAAAGTGTAGATGAGAAAAGAAATGACATCGCAGAGGCATCCTTGACTCAGGAAACCATAATTTCGAAGGACGAAGAAATTGCCCAAGAAAATCCAGTAGAAGCTGCCGCTATAAGTGTTGCAAGCAATTCCATAAATGATATTCAGTTGGATAAGGTTGCAACAAATCAAGAGATTTCTATTGATGAACCACAAAGCGAAAAGGAAGAAACTATTACCACACAAAGTGCTGAAAATAATGCAGATATATCCATAGAATTGGATGAAGATAAAACTACCTTACCTTCTACAGAAAACATTATTATTGAAAGCCCAAAAGATAATATTGTAGAACTTGTAACAGACACAATTGCAGAACCTATCATAGTCGAAGAGATAAAACAGTTTTTGCCTCTCTCTAAAGAGAATGTAAATATTGAGACATCCTCTTCAGTATCCGAGGAAATAACAGAGATGTCTCCTGCTCAAACGGAAGATATTTCTATACCCGACACTTCTTCAAATATCATAGAAAATACCACAGAAAGGGAGGAATCCGCAGAAATAACACCAAGTATATCCAAAGATCAGAAGCGAAGCCCGAAAAGATTCTCAAAGATTCCAGTGAGGACCCTCAGCAGCAATAGTCTGAGGAGTGAGAGTCGAGCCGGCAATAGAACCCCTGACGTGGAGGAGCCACCTGTAGAAGCAGCCACAAAAGAGCCACCAGTTGAGGAGTTACCCAAAGAAACCAGCGATAATATGTCTCCAGTAGAAGCACAGGAAGCCCCGGAACTAGCTCAATCTTCTAAAGAAAATACAGAAAATCCAGATAAAATACTTATAAATCTCCCAGAACAAAATGTAGTCCCCGAATGGGCCTCTGAAAATGTAGAAGCGGAAGCTTCCCACCTGGCAGCCATTGCCGTGAGTCCTACCCACTCGGATGATGTGTTCGAGGATGCCCCCGAGTTTAGTGGCAGCGAGGAGACAAAGCAGAATGACGAGGGAACCTCCGACGCCGAACTCTACAGCATGGACAGCGATGAGCATCCAACAGAGACAACAACAACAAAAACCGCCAATACCGAAGTGCTGCTCGTTCTGGAGGAGGAGTCCCAAGTTGAGTCCTCATTAGCCAGGACCAGTAGCATTGCCAGCATTGGATCCCATTCAAGTCATTCGGAAACTTCCAAGATAGTTCTCAAGGAGTTCGTGCCCTCCGGGGATCCCGCCAAGCAAAATCTCAGCGAGCTGGTCGAGGACACTCAGCGTCTGATCAAGCAAATGCGCGAGGAAATCAGCATGGATGAGTTCGAGTCCACGGATGAGGATGACTACTCCGACGAGTACTCGGATGAGTACGACGAGGGCGAGGAGGAGGAGTGGTACGACAGCGAGGGCGAGGAGGAGGGCGACTATGAGGGCGAGGATGGCAACACGTATAACGAGCACACATCCTTCATTGAAGAGGCCTCCACCGGAGACGAAGGCACGGAAATTGAGGACATCATGGAGGAGGACGAAGATCAGTTGGATGAGGAGGACTCCAATCCTACACAAACCGCAACAGATCCTGAACCACTCATCCCGCTCTCATCATCAGTCACACCCACAAACCTTGAAGTTGATCCAGTCCCAGAGACTGAGGTTGTTTCCTCCGCAGGATCCGCTGCCATAGACATCCGCCACGAAGAAACCAAAGTAGAATCTCCTCCTCCCCAATCGGCACCAGAAAACGTCCCCGTGGCCTCTCCAGAAGCTGTAGAAGATGTGGAACCAGAAGTAGAAACTCCCACTGAAGTCGATCCGGAACCAATCGAGGAACCTCCAGCCCTACCTATTATTCCAGATCCACCCATTCTCGATTCCGAGTCCCGACCCGTGGAACTTCCCGTGGAGACGGTGCTGGAGGAGCCCAAAAAGGTAACCCCGAGCACAAAAGCCAAAACCGTGAACAAGACCACAGGCAACACTGATGGCACCACACCCAAGACAGTCAAGTCCACAGTCAGTAAGATACCCAAGCCCACAAATGAACCTACTCCCGTAAACAAGAAGATCCCGCTCCGCTCCAAGTCCTTTTCGGCGCCCATGGGCATCTCGTCCGTGAAACGCATTCAGCAGGAGTACCTGCAGAAGCAGAGTACAGCTAGCGCTGCCAGTCGCGTGCCCCTCAAGAGTACTCCCACCACGAAGAAGTCCATCAGCGATGCCATCAGCAGGTTCAACTCCAACTCCTCCGATGGACCCAGCACAAGTGGTGCGGCGGCGGCGGCAGCAGCGGCGCTACTGAAGCCTCGCTCCCAGCCCCGCATTCCCAAGAAGAAGTACCACGAGACCTGCTTCTCCGACGACGACTACGAGACCTCGGCCACCGAAGAGGAGCAGGAGGATCCCAGCCACGCCGAGCCCCTGAAAGCAGAACTGCTAAAGCGTAAGCTGAGTATGCCCGTCTTCCGGGCATATCCAAGTGTCCAGGAGCCGGTCATTGAGGAGCCAGCGGTGTGTACCAGCCAAAAGTAACCAAAAGTAATTCCCTAATAACACTCGGATGTTTCTCCGTTTTCGTTTTAGGTCTTGGCGCGTAAGTATGTGGAACAGGATCTGGTCAAATCCATTGCGGAGGCCCAGATAGCCGCCACCTTGGTGAACATGAAGTTCCAGGAGGACGTGGCATTGTGGGCGGCCAGGGAGTGCTCCGACCTGGACCAGGCCATCGCCATGCTCCAGCAAGAGTGCGAACTCTGCATGAACAGCTATCCCATGAACCAGATTGTTTCCATGCTGAAGTGCACCCACAAGTGCTGCAAACAGTGCGCCAAGAGCTACTTCACAGTGCAGGTTAGAGACTATTTATAATCCCTAAGGACATTTGATTAACAGATAATCCACAGATCACCGATCGCAGTATCAACGATTGCAGCTGCCCGTTTTGCAAGCTGCCCGAACTGAGTAACGAGGCCCAGCACGAGGATGAGCATCTGGAGTACTTCTCCAACCTGGACATCTTCCTCAAGAGCATCCTCGACGGCGACGTTCACGAGCTCTTCCAGCGCAAGCTCCGCGACCGGACTTTGTTGCAGGACCCCAATTTTAAGTGGTGCATACAGTGCTCCTCTGGATTCTTTGCCCGGCCCAAGCAAAAGCGTCTCATCTGCCCGGACTGTGGCTCTGTGACCTGCGCGCAGTGCCGCAAGCCCTGGGAGCGCCAGCACGAGGGCAGCAGTTGCGAGGCTTACCTGGAGTGGAAGAGGGAGAACGATCCGGAGTTGCAGGCCCAGGGTGTCCAGGAGCATCTGGCGCTGAATGGCATTGACTGTCCCAAGTGCAAGTTCCGATATTCGCTGGCCAGGTGGGTTGCATCACTATCGAATCCTGGTGGTAATTGATTTAAAATCTTTTCTTTTTCAAAACAGAGGCGGATGCATGCATTTCACCTGCACTCAGTGCAAGTTCGAGTTCTGCTACGGCTGCGCTCGACCCTTCATGATGGGCGCCAAGTGCACCGTGTCCACTTACTGCGCCAAGCTCGGCCTGCACGCCCATCACCCCCGCAACTGTCTCTTCTATCTGCGCGACAAGATTCCCATGCAGCTGCAGTTCCTGCTGAAAGAGCAGAAGGTCAAGTTCGACACGGAGCCCGTTCAGACCAAGGACGAGTCCAGCAGCTCCACCAAGGCCCGTGCCCTGGCTCGTTGTCCCATTCCCCTTCAGAAGGAGACACCCCAGGGCCTGGTGGATACGGTGTGCAATACCGAGGTGCCGGACAAGCACGCCGGCATGTGTCGGTGAGTTGGGAAAGGGGAAACAGGGAAAGTCCCAAACTGGATCGAACTATTTTCGATTAATCCATAAAATTTCAGCACCCACTACGTAGAGTATTTGGCCGCCAAGGTGGCAAAGGCTGGCATCGATCCCCTGCCCATTTTCGACCTGACGGACTGTGTCCAGGAGCTGCGTAGGCGTGGCATCGCCCTGCCCGAGCGCGGCCCCTGGGACACCGACGAGATCTACAAGAACATGTGCTCGGAGGTGAGGTTATCCGGCTATCTGGCAATCATCAATTCACCTTTTTATTGATTTCCTTTTATTTGTTTGGCACGAATCGGTTTTTGGTTTTCCATTTTCGTTAATCGCCATTGCATACGCGGAAAACGAGTTTCCTGCGCCCGGGGGCGATTTGTTTTGACCGAAATGATTCAGTCTTCCAGTCTCCGCCCCCCGTCAATTGATGAAGAAGGTGTAAAATCGAAAACCCAATGCCAAAATAGAGAAATTTCAATCACTTAGCCGCTCTGACTAAATTTAGATGCCGTCTGACGTGTTTCACACGCGTCTTAATTGATATTGGTTTTATTATTATTTAATTGTAAACAATTGCAGCGGCCGAGAATCAATTGTTTACAAATTTATCCATCTCTCAATTTCGATTTTATTTTTAGGTGATCAAGAAGCATATTCCCCTGAAATCGGCATAAATAGATGGGAAGATCTACGAGATATTCTGGAAGCGGTCGACTGTGGCAAATTTTTCATTATTTCATCTATGATTTATCAAAGTTCTTTTTATATAGACACTTTCATAGACCTCCACCTTCGCACGAAACACACTTACGTCTTAGACAGCTCGTTAGGCATTAGAGAAATACGTGTAAACCCATTTGGAGATGCATCCCATCTGGTTTAGTTGCTAAGCCATTGGAAACATCATCCCCAAGATCAACACGTGTACCAAACTGCATCCAATAAACCTTGTATGTGAAAATCGAGTGCAATATTTCTTTTCTCCATCCAGGTTGGGGGAAAACTTGCAGATGCTGCTGTCAGGCTGTTAATTACGAGAAGGGCACTGAACTTGGAAATATTTCTATTGTATAATCTTTTATACATATATTGTGGTTATCTTGGGTTTCAGCTATCCCCAAGTTACAAAGAAATAAATAATAATAGTTATACTCATTGAGAGGACGAGAGTGGACAGGAGCTACAATTATTTGCAAAGGCACACAGGGCGTATGAGTAATTTGAAGGAAAAATATAGCATACTTTTTAGCTGAACATTCCCACAGATTGTCCCATGTCCATGAGTATCTTGAAAATCGTAATTCTACAAACAAATATACAGAAACGCCGCCTCTTGACCATTGGCTATATTGCCAAAAAGGCAAATGCGACCGATAAATTATGTCCCGAGGCAGCAAAAACAACAACCAGACCAATACAGTAAGTGGTGGAAAATCAAAATCAGCGAAACCGTCGGGACAAAGTTATATATCTTGGGATAGCCAAGGCAGACCAGGGACGTGGACGTGGACGGAGGCATCGTAAAAACCTATTTTCGTTGCGATTGAAACGAATTTATGCGCGCGGCACAACATGTTTTGATATTCGGACAGTTTTACACCAATAACAACTAATTAAATGGGATAAATTGTATATTTATTGATCCATAAACGATCGCCATGACATGGAGGTTGCTTTGAACTCGCTAAGCCCACTGCAGCATTCCCATGCTCTGGTTTTCAGTTCACGGCTCCGATGCGCGTGGCATCCAAATATGCAGAATCACATGGCCAATCTTATTTATGATCGTCCAACCAATTTAGTTATTTTCTCCTCCTCACGTGGACAGCCGTCAAAGTCTCTATGGAATTGAATGTATTTATGGCTTTCTATTCTAAAATATTTATAACCAATCAGTGTCTATTAGTTTTTTAATCTTCCAACGCTTACTTTCCAACTATCTATTATTTTTAGATCGATAATTTAAATAAAACCTTCCAGCTATAACCACATCCTGCTAACTTTTCATCCTCAGGTAGTATAAATAAAACATTCACATTCTTTGTCTAGCCAAAAATTATAAGATGCCCCGTTCGTGGCCATAAAAATCGTTTAAGTGCTGGCATGCGCCTCGTAAAAAACTGTCTTCGGCTTGAATTCTTGTATCAAAAAAGTCAAGGTGAAACGACATTGACCTTAGGTTACATTAATTAAAGGTTAACCGAGCGAACAGTAATCAATCAGTCCGGGTATCGATCGGATTGTAAATCGGGAATTATTTAATTTTATTTTATGGCGTTGCAAGGCAAACAATGTGTCCGCCCACCACCCTCACCTGTGTTGTTTATCAAAGGTGGAATTACGGCGGAGGCGTCACATCCTGTCCACTGCAAACAACCACGAAACAGGGAGTGATGTATTCCATTTACCCGTGACATTCAACATCGACGCCATGAACAAGAGAAAATCATTTTCCCGACCTTCGAGAACACCAAAATACAATTAGCCAAACGCAGCCATCGCCAGAGTCTAAACAAAAATAAATATTAATTTAAATAATAAATATTTACGATCATGTTCAAAGCTAATCCATGTGGTTCAGGCGATTATTGTGAAAAATAGAAGCGATTTGTTTACTGGATCGTTTTATGGACCTGTATGGGAGCGGAACTGGATACTTTGGGTAATCTCTGTGCGAAAGAAACACTTCCGACTGAACTGATTTTACGGTTCTGTATTTTCTGGGTTTTTTTTTTTAAGGTATACATAGGATATATAAAGGTATTGTAAAAGTCGTATGCAATTAAATAGTATTTACAAAATAGGCCTACGAGAGAGAGGGCCTCTACACATCGATTGGGAGAAACTAAAGAATAATAAATACATAGACTATTCATTACAAATATACAAAGAAACTTAAACATTTAATAATTGGTCGTGTATGCGCCGGAGGCGTTACTTAGTGTTCTTTTAAGACTACGGTCTATATAATTGCATTAGTTGGTATCTCGTACACGTAAAATAAGTAACTCGAAATCACACATTATAGTAGGTAATCATAAAACTACGTACATGTATAGAAAAATCATCGTAGCGGAAGACTAGAAAGGTAACACTAGTGGAAAGTTATCCGTTTGACGTGTTCTTTTTTTTCTGTTTTTTGTTTTTTTTCCTCTAAAGGGTTTTATTAACGTACAAATTCCTACTACTTAGTATAACAAATTCCATCTACGTTTAATTAATATTTCAGTTCTGGGCTTTGCACTCGCAGAACAACAGAAAGAAAACCTTTGGAGAAGTTGCTTCTCTGCTCTACAAAACGATCTCATAGATCCTCAAATTCAAACAGTTTCTGTCTAGGACATTGATACAGGTCTTTGCATTGGCAAAACGAGAGAGATACCTTCCTTAAGTGGATTCTCCTTAGACTAGAGTCCTAGCGGGTCTAATGCATCATGTCCAGGGCGTGCAGACTCTCCACCTCCGGATCGAAATTGGCGTCGCACGTGGAGAGCCAGTCCCAGACCCGCCGCCGCACCATGGCCTGGTCGATGGGAATGTCCAGGCCGTAGGTGGACATCATCCGCTTGAAGCGGAGCTTGTTCTCGTCCCCGGAGAGCCTTCCCTCCCGCTGGTTAAGGTAGATGCACGAGTCCTGGTCATGGTTGGTGGGCGAGATGAGGGTGGCCGACTTAGACGTGGAAATGCGGCACTCCACCCACCTATCCTTCATGTACTTGGCCACCTCGGTGATCTTGCAACGATCCTCCGGGTCGTGGCTGAGGTACTTTCGGAAGCAGCGCATCAGGCGCGGCGAGAACCTGCGGAAGTTGTCCGGCACCTTGGTCGTCTTGCGCTGTTCGTATTTCATGAAGTTGGCGTAGGACTGATCCTTGACCCAGTCAGCCGACTGCCAGGGAGGATTACCCGTCAGGATATTGTACAGGAGGATGCCAAACTGCCAGGAGTCGCTGACGGGCAGGCACTGGAAGCGCTCGTTCTTAATCAGTTCCAGCTGCTCCGGAGGCACACAGCTGGTCCACGTGTGCTTCACCTTGTGCACCAACAGGCCCTTCTTGGTGGTGGCCCCGAAGTCGCAGAGCTTCACCCGCGTAAAGTCCGGCGTGAAGACCAGGATGTTCTCGATCTTCAGGTCGCGGTGGACCAGGTTCTTCGAGTGCATAAAGCCTAGGGCCGAGCTGAGCTGCTCCGAGATCAGCTTGCAGGCATTCTCATGCAATCCGTTTGGCCCGATGTTGGAGGCCAAGTCGCCGAAGGGGGCGTGCTCCATGGCGAACACGTAGTAGTCCATCGTCTGGAAAGCCACCGCATAGGCGCTGAGAATGTGGTGGTGGTGCGAGAGCTCATAGTTGTAGTGGAACTCCTTCTGGAACTCCTTGATCGTGGTCAGCTCGGCGTGCACCGCCTTCAGCACCACCAGGGTGTTGGTGGGCCTGTGCCGACACAGAAGGATCTTGGCGAAGCATCCCTCCGCCAGGGTCTTCTCTATGTTGTACTGATCGGCGAATGTCATCAGCGGCAGATCCACATCCGGAATCAAGTGAATCTGGCCGCCGTCGTTCTTGTCCGGTTTCTTGTAGATGCTGCTCCTCCGGCTGACGGAGGCGGCACCCGGCACCTCCAGGCGTCCGGTGCTGGTGCTGGTGGGTGTCAGCGGGGTGCTGCACCGCTTCTGGTTGTTGTGGTTGGTGCAGGTGCTGCTGTTGTTGTTGCTGTTGCGGCTGTTGGTGCTGCCGCCGTCGCCGAAGGATCGGCGCAGCCTGAAGGAGAATGAGCGTTTCTCTGCAATGATCGAAAGGGGAATAGGTTATGATACAAAATACTATAAATATCTTATAAACAGATAATAACAAACCACAAAAATGGTTTCAAATATTCCCTGGCAACCAAAAACATTTCACCTTTTGCGAATTTTGGAAACTACAATCACGTCGTGTATTGTGTCATTCGAACATTTTTAATTGGGAATCTTTTTTTTTATGAATTTGTTATTTATGATTTATTAACAGCGTTTGATGTGCTGCTATTGCTGCTTTTATGTGTCCATTTGTTTTTCCACAAGGCGAATTATTAATTTATCAGACGGAGGAGAACATTGAAAAGCGTTTTACAGCCCTCCAAGTGGGGCTGCGAAGATTCGTCCACGTCCACGCCCACGCCCACGCTCCTGCCTAGACGTGGCGATGTCGTCGCCAAATTGTCTGTGACAAAGTTAGTGCAGAACTTGCGTAGATCCGAGGGGCAGGTTCCACGGGTTATATATGGGCTCCACCGCCACAGACGTCAGCAGTTAGTCACTGCCCCTGGTCTCCTGGCATCCGCAATCTGCGTAGTGCCAGTTTAGTGTCGGAGAAATGGGGAAAACTCATTGGATTTGCAGTCGTGTGGGACACGGACAGATATTCATAGAATGCGTTAACTGGAAAATCGCACCAAAGCCAAGCAAATCATATTAAAGCAAAAACATTTATAGGGCGTGATGTGATTTTCGCGAGAATTGTTTTTGCTTTTGACACTAAATTCAGCAACGATCAAAATTTCTATTCCTGCTCGTATTTCATTCAATGTCTCTGGGCGGGTGGAGGAGCGCCAATTAATAACTACATATCGCAGATAATATTTTGCATCTTGGACAAATTACTATCAGAGGAGGGGCGGAAAATAAATTACACTCAGGCATGCGGAAAATCTGTTTTGGGAAAATTGTAAAGCGCGAACTTTTCATGTAAGTATGAAAATTCTTTTTGATTTAATACTTTTGAGAATGAATATATATTCTGGGATGTATGTGAGGGCCTCGCTTATTATTCCATTGCCAGGAGACACTTGTCCCAGCACCTGCGTCAGTAATAAAAGCATTAAGTGGGGGCCAAGTGTTCTTGGAGACCCTCGACCCCTGAAACTCACAGCTCTAGAGCTCGGAGGGCAAATATCCGGCACTAAATCTAATATTCAAGTTGCTTCTGAGCACTTTTTTCCCGACAAAATGTCTATTTCCGTTCCAGAAGTAAATTGGCTCGCGGCCAGAGGTGGCCGGTGTCCGGGTGGCCAGTCTATACCCGGAGTGAGATCCCTAATAAACGAGAACTTTTTTCGAAACTAATTATAAACCATTGAAGCCCATCAAACGGACGTACCAGTCCCGTGCGACCTGCGTGTGCCCATAAATCAAAACTTTCACTTTTGTGGCCCAGTCCCCAGTCCCCAGGCCCTGCCCCACCAGCCGTGCCCCTTCTGCCAACTTGGCCAATTCAAATGATATTCGTTATGGCCATTTCATCTTGATAATCTCATTTGCCGCAAAAACACTTTGCATCCCAAAAATAGCAGAACAAACAAATGAGCCAAAAAGGGTCAGCAGGCATTCATTCGGTGAGATGCATTTTTCACTGAACTAAAATTAAAATCGAAGCCAGTTTTCCGTGGAAATGATCTGCCACAGCTGATGGGAGTCGTGTAAACAGTGAGTCAAAATAAACAACCGCCGCTGTGGACAGTTGAAATGGCGAAATGCAATTGCAACAAAGGCGCCAGGAGGCAACTCGCCCAGTCAAAGGGAAACAAATTCTTTCAACGATAGCTGAAAAGCATATATTCGGTGGATATCATAGCCGAACATGGGGGATATCCCAAATACTCTATAATTCTTAGATATTTTTAAAAATGTTCTACTATATTTATTTCAAAATAAAACTTTGTGTTCTTTCCCTGTGGACGTTTAAATTCAGAAAGCAAGTTCTTAGATAAAACACAAGTCCGTTGAAAGTTAGTCAATGGAAAAATGGAGTCCTTTTAATAATAAAGGGGCCACCATTTAAATTTTTAAATGGCCTTTTACTACATTACCTAGATATTAACTTTAATGTCTTAGCCATTTAAAGATTTCACTTTACTTGAACTGATTAAGCCCCCGCGTTTTTTGAGGTTTAAGAGGAGAAAGAATCAATACGCTCGCCTTGACTGAAGAGCAGATGCGCCAGGCAGCCTCCAACACTTGTATGAGTGACTGACAAAATGAACGTTTCGGCCACTCCCCCCGCCCGTGCCTCCCCCCAGCCGCATTTCTCCGCCCGCGTTTGTCGCCCGGGCTCCAACAGCGATTCGTGTCCCGATTCTCCCGCCTGCTTGGCAACCCGCCCGACACTGTGCGCGACTTTGGGGGCATTGCTGACGTCAATCGGCAAGTCGTTGTCGGTCGGCGTGCCACATACAAGCACACAGATACAGTCCCCTGCCCCAGTCCCTGCCCCTGCCCCTGCCCCGCCCACACACACACAATCGCACAGCCTCCACGATATTGCCGCTATAGGCCAGCGATTCTGCAGCAGCCCCGTCGGCGTCGGCGTCTCCACCGAGTAATGGGTAATGGGTAATGTAAGTTTCTCAATATTACAAAATAAAATGCAAACACTTTTAGATCGGCGGCCATCCAGTCCGTCTGAGTGGTTCAGGCCATGATGAATTGTCCGGGTCCGATTGCCCGGAGACCATCGACCGTCTGTCTGCCCCCTTCCCATGGACGCTTTCAACAATTGATCCGAATTGATGGCCCAATCAGTGGAAACTTGTGCACTTAATGCCGCAATCTTTGATGTCGATTTGCAGGACCTATACCAACTGGAAACGGAAGAATGACGTGCATGTTCAAGGGACCTACGACAATTCATTGCTCTTGGGGTACATTTCCATAATGCGATTCCTAGACTTGCAGGGAAATGTTTACGAAACCATTTGAATCGGGGTCAAAAAGAGTGTTTTTACAATTTCCAAATTACGTTTTCCCTTTTGGGATCATTAAAGGGGCGAAGTTTATGGTATATGGGCAGAGTTTTCAACACCCCATAAAAAACAATTATCGAAATAGTTTGTAGTTTTGAATAAAACGATTTTGCAAGTGTTTCATCAATTTAGATGAATTTCGATTTCCTCTCGGCATTATCCGGGATGCATTAATAACCTTTGAATAGATGAACTTCCTACTTTGTGCCGATTTTCTAGGTCGTATTACTCACTCGGTGTTGAAAAAGTTTGGCCAAGGAGAATACATATTATACAACAATTCAATAAAAATTAACGACTTGAAAGAAAATTTCCGCTGCGCCCACAAACAAAAGTTAAGAACAAAAACAAAAATAAACAAAAAGAAATAAAATTATATACACATATATAGAAATAAGTAAGTATATATTTAAGTGTACGCCAGCGAAATAAATTTAATGAACAAATATTAAGATTTTTTATAGACGGAGAGTCTACGCGAAAGAATCATTTCTGATAGAAGCGTTGTATTTATAAACGCGTTTAGATTTGTTTGAGTTGCTCTCCCTATCTTTCGGCCACCGAGTGTATTTATAGAAAAAGAGGCGTGGGCCTGGTCTGTCCCCAAACAGGCCACTGTCCAGACCACTGCCCAGTCTACGGAATATTGATATACGGCAGCACTCTAGAGGACCGGAGCCAGTGGCTCTTGGAAAATTGCGCACATGACTAGCATGAGCCGGCAGGTGGCCGAAAAGAAAGGGCTCAAAAGTGCCAGCAAGGACCAAGGATGAAGGATGACGGAGAGAGGCGACCTTCGTCCTAAGGGCCACTTGTCGGCCGGGCATAATGAGGGTGAAGAGGCCGAGAGGTGTTTAGGCCGACCCCCCCAGCCGAGTGGGTGCCTTTGAAAAGGTTCACACTGTACAGTGAGCGGCAAAAGTCGACGCCCACGCCGCGATTTCCATAATTTATTTTAATAGTTCCGCTTTTAAAGCACACAATATTCAATTGGCTCGTCCATATTTTAAATAATATCTACAAGTATATACAATTTTTATAAATAGTCCCGTGAACAGGCAAGAAATTTGTAATTACGCACGTCAGAAAAAAAAATCGGAGAATACCGTGTAAAAAATTCATGTAGCTGACAATTTTGAAGGTAAGGTCAAGGCAAGTGAAGACGTAAGACCATTTATCAAGTGTCGCCTCGCCGATAAAAAATGTTGGAAAAATGCTGAGATATGAATAATTTCCGATTGGGTGGACCTATAAATAATATCCGAATAGTTTGTCCCAGTCGAAGGTGAGGCAATACTCCTTGCCCGTATCCATAAATTAAGTGGGCCATTCGACGGGGTCCGATCGGCTTAACACTTGTAAAAATAAATATGTTGGAATAGATTTTTGTTGTGGAGGCGGCAATGGGTTAAACAATTGCTGCTTAATGTCTATCGTGGGGTCTTTGTGGCTGTGCTGTGGGATGTGTTCGCGGAACACTCAAAACGCTCGTAAATAATTGTAAGTAATGATAATAATAATATTTTCACTAAAAGCCAGAGGAAGGAGAATCGCCAAGACGGGAATTTGGAAGGGGTCTTGGTGAACATTTAAATATCCGTTGAGATAAATAGTCAGTGGTTGGCAAACGGAAATCAATCATTGCCCTTAATGGTATTGGTTTGAGGATTTAGGTAATTGGTATTGTTTATACCGTAGCATCCTATCCTAGACGCACTTCCTTTTGTTTTTCCCCAACAATTATCACACTCAAACACTCGGTAAACAAACAAAATGTCATTCCACTTCCACTTTCCCCATCAGAGAAATGGGAAAAAGTAAAAAGAATATACATATATATTTTTTCGCAGACGGGACAAAAACAAAAGCCTCTCAGGAGAAAGCACAATGTCAATATCATCATCACGTGTACCTAGTATAAACAAAAATATACAGCGTCTAGACTACTTATAACTCAATAACTGGTAAAAACTGACTTTATTTTTTCAAGCCACTAGATTCAATAACAAAAAATGTTCGATTGTCATTTCGTGAAAGTATATTTTCTATTGAACTTTTTAAAATAAACCATGATCGAATCTGTTCCTTTAAAAAGATACATTAATTAACCGGAATGTTCAATCAAAATGTTGGGCTACACAATCTGCGTAAAATATTTTCCATTTATATAATAAACATTTATTGGCCCGACCATATAGACGATTCATGTGATGTTTGAGCGGCTAAGGCGTAGCAAAAATTAATAATTTATTAAATACTACGGACGTATTTCCATCCGTGCATACATATATCCACACAAATTAATATAAAATGCTTTCCTCAGGAGCTCAGAGCAAACGCAGCCCACGCATTTCACTTTGCTTTCTCCTTATGCTTGTGTGTTATTTTTTTTCTATTATTTATTTATTTATTTTGTATTTGTATTTGTATTTGCACCCCCACTGGTGCTAACTTTCCCCATTTCAAAAATGAAATGATCATTGCCGGTTTCAAGTACAAAAAGGTGAACAAAGTTCGTCTCTAGTAAGCATTTTCGAAAAGTTGATACTTTCGAATACTACGAAAATTTGTGGAAAACATTTACTGACTTATATTTTGTGTCAGAGCACGTACATTTATTTATTGGGAAATGTTTTCTCATTTAAAAAGCCTCATTTTATGGAGATCAAACCCAACCGATGGTAAACATCGACGTGGAGGCACCCTTCAGCCCATCGAAACTATCGATCTCACTGGGGACGATGACGACTCGTATATGGAAAACGGTCACCAGCCGGTGATGGTCTGCGAGCCCAGGCTGGACTTCAAGAGCTACAGGTGCCCCATATGTCTTCGCCTTCCCCGGGAGCCGATCAGCACAATCTGTGGACACGTCTTCTGCGATGAGTGTCTAGCAAAGGCCTTTGACTCCGGCATCCCACTCTGTCCCCTCTGCAAAAAGGTCCAGAGTCGAGAACAACTGATACGTCTATATATCTAAAGCAAAGTGGCATAGTTGCATTTGTAATTCTATAGTTTCTTTTAAATTGGATAAATTATAATTGAGTTTAATAAGTGCCGTCTTACACTTTGGTCGTACCGCTTTATGAGTTCTTACAAGTTTTAAGTACATATTTTTATTGCGTGTCAATGGCAAAGAGCGCGTCACAAACGCACGGAGCACAGCCGGCCGAAACCTGTGCAGTCTGCCCCACACAACTGTCTATATCTTTGGCCGGGAATACCTATATATTTTATGTTTTGGTTAGCCATAATATTTCTCGCCCCGACAGACGACGGCACGACCTTGTCCCACGGCTCAACGCGTAGAAAGCGAAAAAAATTGGAGGCACAAAATCGGACAACAGGAGATCAAATCCAAATGAAATTAACCGAAGCGAACTGGGGCGGCTTTTCTTTAATTTGCATATTAAGAAAATTAAGAAATTCAATTCAAATTGAAGCAGACATCTCATTAAACATTAAGAGTAACAGAAACGCCCATTGAAGTCTTAAAAATCATTTAGTTTTAATATCTTGACACAATGCCATGTAAACTATTTATTGTCAACGAAAGATTTCTTTGTTTCTTGCTATTGAACGCTAGAAATTTATATTCTTACTTTTGCATATTATTTATGGAAACTAAAATTGTTTATGACGCCATAGTCTTCGTCCTGTTTTCGTCTATTTTTGGATGTACTTATATAGTTTAATGGTGTACTTTACTAACACAGGTATGGCCCTTGTAGAAATTAGCCATTATAATAACATTTTCTCTACGAAGTGGAATAAAAAATTCGGCCAATTAGTTGCCGCAAGAGGTTCATTGCACCTTCTCATAAATCATCACAATACTATCAAGAAAAAAACATAATTCTTGCGGAATAATTACATAAAATAGCTCAGTGAAAGCGCTACAATTGAAAACATCCCGCAAAGGCCAAAAACCGAGGAGAGAAATCATTCGAAATGGGAAAGGGAAAGGCGAGGAGCCCATTAGCCGATCGGTGTTGAGAAAACACATCTTGAGCACACGCAAGGAACACTTGTCTGGTCCAAAATAGCCTAAACACATTACACCAGAAAGAAGACATCGCGTATACGCAGCGTGTGCCGCTGGGGGCGATTCATAAACAAAGTTAAGCCACAATGTGCAAAGTGTGCGTTGCCAATGGATATTTTTGTTTCAGTTTTTATATCTTTCTGAAGCCGTTTCTAATGTCTCATTTGGTTAGGGGAAAATTTAATGTCAGACCCATCTGTGGATTTATGCAAAAGTCATTAAAAAGTTGTTTAAATAAACTAAAGCTGAAAGCTCGAATTGCACTCGAATGTATCGCTTGGGTTAGTTCCTTGCTTCTCAGTCAACAATTAAATTTAAGAACCATACAAATGGAATATTTTCAACATATTTTTTCAATTAAGGCGTCTTTATGTGCCTACACTTTGCACACAGGGTGTGAACACACATGTTTTATTGTATCCATTTGAGTAATATGGGAAATTCGTATTTTCAATAATAATTTCTGGGTGAGTTCGAATTACCCCAATAAATATGTATATAAAAATTCAATGTCAGAGTCTTAAATTTGGCTTCGCACTTTATTAATTCATTGTCCAAAACTACAAAAATAAACAATCTAATAACGCATTTAAATACGAAAACCTATATGTATGAGGAGACACCCGAATATACGTACAAATTGCAACCAAATTCGCGATCATCAGTGGCGATGCTAAATTTGCCCAATTTAATTTCCGTTTTCGATGCATCCCAAAACCGAAAAATGCTCAAAAATGGAATCAATCAAAATCATATATTTCTTGCTCGAATCGCTCTGGCTCTTCGAATATTAATAAAATATTTTTGGATGTTTTCATCCGACTATCACATGCTTTCGGCTGATCGAAGAGCTGATTTTTTTTTTTGCGTTCAACATGACGTATTAGTGATTTGTGTTCCGAAGACAAATCTATTTTAAATCGATTTCCGTGAAAAATTATCTTTACGTAAGTAGCAATTGATTTTGATCTGAGTTTAATTAAAATAGATGCCTAATCAATTCCCCGATCATTTTTCCCGTGTTGGCCAATAAATTATTTTAGCCTCGCAAATCTAATTGGACGCTGATGAAAGGGCTGCGAATTAAAACTTATGGGACCCCCTGGGGATCAGGTTAGCCTTGACAGGAGAGCTTCGGTCAGAAAAAGAACACTAACAACACAGAGAAACACACACATACACAGTAGACACACACGAAATGGATCAAAAAGGGGAAACCAAGCAGGATCGCAGGTTAGAGAGGGTGGAGGAGCCCCACTTGACTCCTCAGCTGAAGGAGCACTACGAGAATGAGGCGGAGATTCTGAGGCTGCTCATAAATCTGGAAGCCCGCTTCTGGGACTACTACAAAATTTTCATCTGCGAAACGAAGGCCCAGCGGATACTCATCGAAAGGATATGGCTGCTGACGCAGCGGTATCTGATCCTGATCAGCTCGGAGCAGGGCTGCCGTTACCCGGAGGTCTACACCTTGTCCACGGAGGAGGCCATCGTGAATGAGTACGAGGAGAAGCTGGAAGTTATCCGTGCCTCCAAGTTGGTTTTATGAAATTCGAAACTCTCAAACATTAATAATTTATACTCCGCCCATAGTAACAAATTAAAGAAAGTCCTGATGGATATTTTGGACGAATGCAAGGAGTTCTATGCCGCCTACGAAGCTCTGGATAAAACACAGGCGACGCCTTTCATCCTGGGCGACAGCCACCACCGATGCATTCAGCACCACAAGACAATGGTCGTGGACATCTTCAACTACTTCCATGCCATGGTTCTGAAACTGAAGTGCTTCATGCATCAGCTGGATCCTGTCAACCTGGAGAGCGTCGAGGAGTACCGCGATGTGCTCCAATCCGAAGCCGAGTCCGAGGAGTTCGAGGAGTATCTGAAAGTGCGCTTTGTGTACTGCAAATGCCTGCTGCCGCAGCACACCTGCCCCATATTGAAGCTACAGTGTTCCCACAAAAACCTAAAAAATTTAAAGTATGTCAGTCGCATCTAGTCTGTCTAGTCTTTACAAAAATAAACAGAAGCGCCATTGAGATGAAAAACCTTAACTAGTTAA
The DNA here is from genome assembly GCA_018150405.1 of Drosophila varians. Taxonomy (NCBI): domain Eukaryota; kingdom Metazoa; phylum Arthropoda; class Insecta; order Diptera; family Drosophilidae; genus Drosophila; species Drosophila varians. Next base: position 7,691,492 of record JAECWK010000125.1, read on the forward strand.
TATTAGCTGGAGGCGAAACCCTAGAAGGTATCGTGCCACCAGACAATTAACTTTATTATGTTAGCCGTTAACATTCATCTTGTAACTGGTCAGTAGGTGAGGATCTGCGTCAGGATGCAGCTCGTTGAGATGGTGCTCGAACTCCTCCAAATTAAAGTTATTTATCTTGCAGTAGGGACAGCGGATTAGCACCGGAAACTTGCCAGAAAGCAACTCCTCCTTGGTGTAATAAAGAAGTAGACTTGCCGGCGTCAGAATGCAGTGCATGGCATGGTCGAACTTGTGGTTCTTGGTGGTCACATCCAAGGCATAGCACCCATTGCACAGGTTAAACTCGTCTAGGCAGGCTAGGCAGTGGAACCGGCGACCTGGAAAATTTCTGCGGCGGCAGCCATTGCAGGTGATGCCCATGTGGCAATGGGTCTCGTCTCTGTGGCACGTGGATGGATTATGGATTCTTAATAAAGGGAGATTATTACCTATCGCCTTCCATTCTCAGGGCTACTCAGTGGGAAATTCTTTTAAATATCAGAATAGAAACTTTGAAGGATTTCCCAGAGAAATTGTGAAAATACTTCCAAAGGTGAATCTTTAATCTTTGCAAATCATATTTCTTTCAACATCATTTGTAAGCAATAAACAAATCATATTTAAAGCTAAATATACAATAGGTGTTTGAGAAAAGTTATCCAAATAGAAGTTTAGAATGATTACCTAAACGCAAACTAAAATATATTGCGAAAGTGACCTTTACAATTTTGTTGCCGGCGCAAATGTAAGGACAGTGTCCTTTATGTTAACTCTGGTTTTATTCACCTCTGAACTTTTAGCAAACGCTAGCTAGAAATTGTCTACAAGGATTCAGTGTCGAGCATGTCAAGCGTGTTTAATGCGGCCAGATACGAGGACATTTAGGGTATGGCATTCAAAAAGGCAAACCCTCAGATGATGATCCGTCGCCGGAGGTGGCACTTGTATATGCAACCGACCATCGTGTCGGTCGGGGCCACACAATGAACTCATTGAGGCAGAAGTGGCCGGGGTCTCTGTCTCCGGCTAGATGGCAATCAGAGCGCATTTGTGGCATAGACTAGTTGGGCGCTCCCAAAAGGACACACCACTCCAGCCAGGCTAGGCCCAAGGATACAAGGCTGGACAAACAACCTGACGGATGGCGATAGACCCGTCAACACTGCCACGCTATTATTATGTATAGAGAAAATTAGAATCTCGTGCGTCATTCGATTATGAGTGTAGGGTCTATCCCGCCGGCCCGCCCGCGATTTATTTATTTTATACATTTTGGATAAACAAATTTCGTAGAATTTTAGCGGGCAGAGCCGAGCCGCGCAGACCATGTTTATGATAATGACGTCGTTGTCATTTGTCGCTTGGTCTTTTCCTTTCCTTTGCTTTCCTTTTTTTTTTAGGATGGTGTTGAAAGCAGTCCATGGGTTGATTGCTCTCTTCGTGTGGGTGTGTGCGTGCTGCTCGACTATTTTTAGCCAGGATAATTGAAAAGCAAGCAACAGAGCCCAGCAGGATGGGCATTGACTGGGGGTTCAGGCATCGCATCCTGAATAGCATCCCCGGATTATTTACATAAATATACAGGATCAAAATCAAAGGCGTACGTCATGTGGAGCCTGCCTAAGCCAACAAAGGCTGATCGGATTGGATGACATGTAATCAAGGAGTGGATGTTGTGCAATTGTTTGAGTAACATTTGCAAATCGAAACCCCTTGGATTGAGCAACACCAGTTATTGACAATTATTATAATAAAGAATATACGTTGATTTTGTATTATTGAGCAATACAAGGAATATAAAGGAAAAGAATTCCTAGATGGAATGTATTCATAATTTTGTTGTAAAAATATTGGCGTTTTCAAACATTTGGGTAGTACTAGTAGTAGTTTTAATTTGTTTGTGGTTTCTACGCTTTCTATTTTTTATAAACTCTTAGATAATATAGAACCCAAAAATTAGACTTACCGATAGTGCCCATTTTTGTCAGTTTGATTCCCTTCGACGAGTTATCCAAAATAGGATCCAAAGTTATTGAATTAAAATCCTTTCTCCCAATTCGATTCTTCTCCACAAAAACGAAACTTTAACAAAGCTGCGATCACACTTAGTAAGTCACATTGCAAATTTAAAAACTTGCTAATAATTGACTAGTTCACGGTAAACAATATAATATTATTGTGGCTTTGTTATTGTTTTGCAATTTCCAGAGTGTGGTCAAAATTTCAAGGTTGCTTCACAATTAGAAATAAGTTGGCAGAACAAGATGAATGGGTTTATTTGCGGTGTTTAAAATTTTCTTCTGTTTTTTTTTTTTTCCCGAACGGATACCAAGTAGAGGCGTAGAGTGGTAGGCAGCCAAAGAATAATAGCAATACAATATTAAACACTAAACACAAGCAGCGAAAGGCGCGACAGAAACCAACAAAATCACGACACTTCACATCCAAACGTCCAGACGCAAGGAAGATTCCGTTTCAAATGATTTCGCGCTTCAAAAACCCATCGGTTTTATATTTGCATGGAAAACCGAAGATACTTTCCGTCGGCATCGCCTACGAGTTCGGCTCGTTTCGCTTTCTCTCACTTTTGCTTTCTTTCTCTCGGTTTTCCATGCTGGGGAAAAGCTTCTTCGAGTGGGAGCGAAAAGCTTTTCCTTGCCACCTCTTCCTCTGCCTCTGCTTGATTTTTGTTGTGATTCCACTTCTTGGAGCCGCTTGGAGTTCAATGCATCCTGGGGAGAGTTCTTTAACTTTGGCCAGGAGCGGATTCCTCTCAACTATAAGAAATAATATAAAAAGTAAATAATTTTACTTTTTCCAGACATATCATTATTATTATTTGATTAATGTATTTGTTTCTAATCATTGGCAGGGAACCACTTAAAAATATGAAAATGAAATAAATTAAGAACTAATGTTTTTATAAATAAGTATTAAAAAAATGTTTTTTTTTTTTTGTTAAGAAAATTACTATATTTTTCATTGACATATATTTAACATATATTTATTTAATTGGGTGTATCTTTTTGATAATTAAAGATAATTTCTCCAACATTTTACATTTCTTTCAACCCGAAGAAAATGCTTCATTAATATCTCTTAATTTTCTCTCTAAATTATTTCAAAACCCAGTTATGTATAACTTAACCTTCTCCTATCCCAACTAACGCGAAATGTAATGAAAGTAGTCCATTCACATAACTAAACCCACAATTCAACCCTATCACTTTCATCTCGTATCAAACTTCCTGACCCCGATCAAATAAATTCCTTAACTGGCTCCGCCTCCGAAGCAAATAAACTTAATCTGGCGCATTACCTCAAATTACCAGGCCATAAACCCATTCGAAAGCATATCCTCGCCGTTCAAACGAAATTAATTACCGCCCCAGTTGTCTGTGGGGGCTATGGGAGGCTAAATACCAGGCAGTTTTTAATAAAATGTAAATAAAAGAGACAAACCCAGTCAAAAGCAGAGGCGGTCTCAACATTGTCGGCACGCAAGGACGCCGCAAGGAACCGGAGACCGAAGCCCGGAGCCCGGATCCAGGCGAAGGTGTTGCCGTATGCCATGTGCCATGTCCTGGGCGTTCCACAAACACAACTTTTCCGCAACTCCCGGCCAACTCGTGCTGGAAACCGCTACGAATCAAGTTTTGCGGCTGAACTGTCCTTGAACCAGATACCCCGCAAGCCAAGAGACAAGACCGGGCGCTACATCCTGGCAAATCTCAGCCCCACCTACTCAGGCACATGGCACATGGCTCTGACGTAAGGATTACCCGTGAGGCATAGGTAAAGGCGCCTAACAAAGCAATCGCTCAGCCCCCGCTCTGATTGTGGTGGCAGTTAACTTGATTATTTTCCAAATAATTGAAAAGTTTCCTTTCCCTCGCCATTGCGAAAATTGCACAAATTGCAGAGACAAGACAGCCGTGGCAGGCAGGAGTACATCCATCAACCGGATTACCGCACCGCCTCCCACCTCTAGCTTTTCCTCCCCGTGACGACAACGTCGGCGTCAGCGTCAGTGACACCAACACCGTCAGCAATGGCAACACCAAAACGCGGCAACAACGACAGGATGACGACGATGCCCCCACCAGGCAGGAACCTGAGAAAACAAACAAGTATCGTGCTAAAACACCATTTGAAGCGGAGTCTCTCTGGCACATGACGAGGATTCTCTGGTTCCATATGTTTTTTTTGGGTCTGGACAGGTATCTGCAGATGCTCTACACCGAAGCAATTCCTTATTTCATGGGTTCGTACACAATAAAAGATGACACATGTATATTTTTTTTTAAATGTCCTGTAATGCATCCCTTTTTAGAGTATCTAAAATATAATTATCCTTTTCTCCTACCTAACACTTTGGCCGTTAAAGATTGCCAGGAAACAGGAAATATTCGACCTAACCCAACGCGAAAGTGCAGAAACTATGCTCCCAAACTCTGACACAAATACCAATCCTGTAAACATATCTCCCCTCCATTTGTATCTGTATCCGAGCGTGTTTGGAGCAGGGCTAAAGGCAAAGGCTAACCCAAGGAAGCGACCAAGTTGAGCATGTTACTATTAATAGAGTCGTTGCCGAAGTGAACTTGTGAACTTATTTCTGGCCCATTTGGTTGCCAGGGAACTCGGATAACTAACAACCCGTTTCAGCGTCACCCATTCACCCAGTGGCCCAGAGGCGCCAAATTCAGTCGGCTGGCGAGGCTTGGAGCGAGCGCTTCCGCCATGCAGACCCGTCCGAGCAGTGAGCCGCAGCGCAGCAAGGCCCAGGAGCAGTTGGGGGGCAGGGGCCAGGTGGCCAAGTGCGCCAGTGCTACGTTGGCCAAGAAACCAGCCACACCTCCGGCGGCACCACCGCCCACGCCGGCCAGCAGGGGAGCTGTACCGCTCACTGTCCCGCTGATCGAACTTACACCTGCCCAGGGCGACAGTCCTGTAAAGGCTGCTCCGCCGGAGAAGGAGGTTTCTGTCCGTATTGCACTGCCAGAAAACAAGGAGAACCTGCCCACAAAGCCACCGCCGACAGTAAAGACTACGCCCCTGGGCGCACCCACCAACTATGTGGCCCGACGCACCTGGATCACCACCGACCGGATGAACGAGCTGCGACGGAAGGCCCAGGAGGCGGCCAAGCAGAATAAGATTTTTACCATTCGTGGCTGCTTCAATTCGGTGAGGAACGCTCTGCTGGCACGTGGCTGGGTAGAGAAGCTGGACGTGCACCGGAAGGTGATGCCGGCGGGTCAGATGACCTACGAGGATCTCACCCAGCGGTTGCCCAAGCGGAAGGCTGGGGAAACGCGTCGCCAGTACGTGCAGAAATGCGAACGCAACATCATGTCGCGTTTCCTGGAGCACATGCCCGTGGACTTCCTGTGGACGAACCGGAAGGAGAAGTGCGACTACATAGACCAGGCCAAGAATCCCGGCATGACCATAAACAAGTTCCACCGCGCCCCGTTCACCTCCAAGGAGGGCCTGTGCAATCAGCTGAGGGACTTCCATTGGTTCTTCGAAGAGGGCACCGCCGAGATGTACTTTCCGCGCTGCTACAACGTCTGGAGTCCGGAGGAGCTGGGCGAGTTCATCGACAACTTTAAGTTGACGGCCTGCGTGGCCTTCCTGCGGGCCATGCTCTGCAAATACCACAAGCAGGGCATCGATTCCGTCTTCTCCGCCGGTGGCAAGATACCCTACTCGGCCATAGACTTTGCCTACAAGCGCCTGGTGGAGTACCTGGACAGCTGCCAGCACAACGACATTGATTTTGAGGACCCGCCCAAGATCTGGGAGCACGACTGGGATGCCTTCCTCTTCCAGCACCAGCTCCTGGTCAATGAGGACGGACGGATACAGCACGACGGTCAGCGACTCGATCCCATGGTCAAAAGTTGCCTCTCCCTGATCGACAAAATGAAGATCCACTGGCCGCAGTACAGCCTGGATGGATATCAAAATTTGTGGATAGTGAAGCCGGCTAACAAGTGCCGGGGACGCGGCATCCTCCTGATGGACAATTTGAAGAAAATCCTGGGTGTTGTCAATCCGTCGATAGCGTCTAAAAGCCGCTACGTGGTGCAAAAGTACATAGGTGAGTAGAGTTCTTATATAATTCCAAGAGCAGAGCTTCCCTCCGTTTAAAATGTTTCCACAAAACTCGACATTTTCCAATCGATTATGTTAAGGATAAAGCATCTTAAGTGCAGTCCCCCAGAAAGGAACTCGGCTCTCCGCAAGTAGGCGAAATAAACAAAAACACGGAAAGTAGGTCGTAAATCAGGCCGGTGCCAAAGTTGTGGTACTTTGTAGACTCCCAGTTTTGGGACTCCCTTTGGGAGGGGGGACTGGAAACGTCAGTTGTGCTGCTTACATGCACGCACGTATATCCTGGCAGAGCCTCTGATCCCCTGCCTTCCGAGAATGCATAAATATTTGGCCTAAAAACGCAATCATTGCTTTCGGGTTGGCGCTACTATGACTGTCGTAGTCGTGCCCGTTTTCTGGCAGCAATCATAATTTGTTTTACGGTTTTACGGTTTCTGTCTGCTTCGGATTCGATGCAACAGGTTCGCCAAGGACCGTAGCAGGACTATTGATTTTAATTTCAGCCCGAAAAGCCGTTTTTATGACCCAGCTCACCCAGTTTGTCAATATGGAAATGTAATTCCAAATGAACTCATATGAGAGGCAATAAAGGCGAAAGCAGTTTTTATTAAATTTCCGTTGACAATACGTATCCTTGCCAAATTAGGTTTACGGAAGGACCTAATAGAATGGCTTTTGCAGTTATGAAAAAAGTGAAATAAATGGAACTTACCTCGTAATCAACAGGTTCAATATCAGCCATTGTTTGTTGTCCTGCAAATCCTTTTTTTTGTCAATTCCTAGCAAGCGATTTTATTTTCAATTGTATATGTATCGAGCCAATAACAGCAGGAACAGTTTTAATTAAATTTCTGATTTCCATATGCAGCAATGTTTTCTTTCTTTCAAAGGAAATCCTTTGTTATATTTAAAGCTGAACAGATTTTTGAATGGGCTTAAATAGAAACGTATAATTTTAATCTTTTCACGGGATATAAAAAACAACAAAATTTAATAAACTTGTTTCCCTTTTTAGAGCGCCCTTTGATTCTTTTCCAAACAAAGTTTGACATTCGCCAGTGGTTTCTTATAACCAACACCCAGGTAAGTTAATTACAAAACATCAAAAAATAAGCTTTAATAAGCTAATCGTTCCCCAGCCCTTGGTGGTTTGGTTCTACAGAGAAAGCTACCTCCGCTTTAGCTCCCAGGAGTACAGCCTGAGTAACCACCACGAGTCAGTGCACCTGACCAACTATGCCATCCAGAAGAAGTACACCAACGGAAAGCGGGACAAGCGGCTGCCCAGCGAGAACATGTGGGACTGTTACTCCTTCCAGGCATACCTGCGCCAGATCGGAAAGCACAACATGTGGCTGGAAAGGATATTCCCGGGAATGCGCAAGGCTATCGTGGGCTGTATGCTGGCCTCCCAGGAGAACATGGACCGGCGACCCAACACCTTTGAGCTATTCGGCGCCGACTTTATGATCTGTGAGAACTTTTATCCTTGGCTGATTGAGATCAACTCCAGTCCGGATCTAGGAGCCACAACGAGTGTAACGGCGCGCATGTGTCCTCAGTGCCTGGAGGATGTGGTTAAGGGTAAGTTTCCTTTGAAACATATACTCCTAAGAACTCGTTTGTCACATTTTTGTCTCCAGTTGTAATCGATCGGCGGACGGATCCCAAGGCGGACATGGGAAACTTTGAGCTGGCCTATCGCCAGGTGGTTCCTCCCACTCCCGCTTACATGGGCCTCAACCTGTACGTGAAAGGCAAGCAGATGATCCAGAAGGTGAACCACAGCAGTGGTCATGGCCACCACCACTACTACTACCAACAGCAGCGCAGGGAGCGATCTCTGGCTACAAGTAGCGTCTATCGCCAGAGGTCGGCCATTCTGCATCCGGCGACCAGCATGTCCAGAATACACCGGGCCATGCCAACGTTCAATGCCACCGAGTATATGGAGAAGTACATGGTGGAGCCTCTGAGCAGCAGTCGCAGCAGTCTTAGCAGCCAACAGCACCCGACGCAGCAGCAACTCCAGCCGCATCCTCATCAGCAACAGCTCCAAAAGTCCCCGTCTATAGCCACTGGCTCCGCCTGCCCGTATTTGCTAAAGCAGGCGGGTCGCTCCATTACCCAGCTACTTAGCGCTTCCCATAAAAGGAATACTGCGGGAACGGTTCCGGGAGAGGCGATTCCGAGCACTGCCCTTCCGCCCAAGCGGCAACGAAGCTGCGGTCCCCGGCTCACGTCCACGAATCCGGCGGAGAACAGTGAAAAAAAGTTCAAAATTCTCATCAAAAACTACACAGCCGGAGGAAATGAAGCTCTCCAGGATTCGCGACCGGAAGCGGCCACGGCGCCGGTTATAAGCGAAAGAAAGTGGCGCAGTCTCCGCAACATCACTGCCACGACAGCTAGCTCCACCTCTTCCTCCCGCTGCAAGGGACTCCCCCTGCCTGCTCCGGGACTACCCACAAGGAGGTTTATCCGGACCAAGTCCGAGATTGAAAGCACGGCCAGCATGCATGCCATTGGCAGGACCTTCGGCAAGAAGTTCAACGGTCCCCGGTTGCCCATCAGTGTCTCAGTGCAGGCCCTCCACCGCGGGGAACCCATCGTGGCGGCCCTGAAGCAGGCCACCAGCGAGCTGCAACTTTCCCAGGCACAGATGATGAGTCCGCGAACGGCGCTGGCCAATAAACTGAACAGTTCAACGCTTACAATTCCAACGCCAGCACTTCCAGTCGGCTAACAACGCCATTTTATTTTCCCATTTTGGAACTGGAACTCTTTCGTATTTCTTAGTTTTCATGCCTCGTTAACGTTACTATTTAATTTCATTTAATGTTAGAAGTTGCAACTTTTAAAGAAAGTGACGTATTTCCAATAAGTCATTTATAGTTTATGGCAATAACAGTTAAATAGTCTTAAATAAATACTAAATAATCAAAGTTAAACAACGAAAAGTTGTATAAATGTTTAAGAAAGCAATATAATCGTGGTTCATTGTTAGGGAGTTAGTTAAAAAAATAACAAATATGTAAAGATCATATCGAATTTTATTGCTACATTCATATTTTGGTTGTTTGGTGTCATGTTGATCGATGTCCCGAAATCCGCAACCAGCATTTAATCCTTGTGGTCAGAGCTATGGAGTATTGATCGTAATAAGTATATTTGGAAGTCTTGACTATTGACAGAAGTAATGAAATATTTTTGTGTTCAATAAATTGAAATAAAGCTTTATCTGTATATTCTTAATTCGCAGTGGCCTTTAAAAGTTGAAATATTGATCCGGCAAAGAGAAAAATTGGTACGTTTTAAATGATTTTAGATGGTTTTATATTTCTTACCTGTTTTCACAAATTTTCTTTATTTCAATAAAGCTTCCTATTTATTACACCATTTTTAAATAGTATATTACATTTGTTTATATTTGCGAGGTGTGTTTTTTTGATGTTTACTTCATGAAATTTTAGATTTCTTCACTCATACAGTATTGGGATAAATTAAATAAATTCAAAATCAGCATTTTTCTAAAAGCAACACTTACTTTTTTTCAATTAAGAAATCGGTACTTTTGATCCAACAGGAAAATGATAAAGAAATAGAAAAAATGTAGGTTCGAATTTTAAAGTTCAAAGTATACCTACCATATTTATTCGAAATTTCATTTTGGTGCAGTGTATTGAAGTGCCAGATTCTCGCGAGTTGCTGGATTCAGGATAGTCTTGGGTCCCACGTTCTGTGAGGAAGGCTGTGCTGAGGGCGCACTGGAACTGGCCTTTGAATCAACTTTCTATAAGATATATTAACTTTTAATTAATACTTTCAAATAAATAACGAATAGTAGAGTATTTATTTACCCTTCTCTTGGCCTTGATGGGTATGCCCTTTACCGTTCTGATCTGCGGCTCCTTGACCTTATCCAGCTTCCGACTATTGGAAGTCTTCACATTGTTCAATATCTTCCGCAGCAGCCGATTCCGCGGGCTGTTCCTGATCTTTGGAAGGTTTTCGAAGAGAGTCATTTGCTTGCCATTCAGCTCCAGCGGCTTTCCATCCGATCCCTTGTTGATGCTGTAGTTGACCTCGAAGACACGCTCGAATAGTCCTGTTCCAGCAGCAGCATTCTTTGGCAGGTCCACCACCACACGAATACAGTCCTTCAGTACCATGGGACAGATCCTGGCTGTGATCTCCGTCGATGGCGAGAGATCCGGCGTGGAGTTAATCTCGATCAAAATGGGATTGTAATGCTCGTCGACCATGAAATCGCATCCATACAGCTCGAAGGCGTTCTGCACCAGCTCCGTCTCATCTATGCTGGCCATCACCACGGCCACTAGGTTTTGCTTGAATCCATTGTAGATCTTGGTCCACGTCCCGTCCGGAGCGCCCACGTGGTGCAGGTGGTTCTTGAACTGGTCCAGCGACCACATGTTGTGTTTGGGCAAACGGGTGTCGCGGTTGATTTTGTTCTTGTACCGCTTCTGAACGGAGTTATTGGTCAGGTGGATCGACTCCCGCAGGTCGTCCATGGTGAACTCCTGGGAGCTGAAGCGCAAGTAGCAGTCGCGGTATGTCCAGATGCTGACCTTCGTGTCCGTGATCGTTAGTAGCATGTACTGCCGGATGTCAAACTTGGTGCGGTAGACGAGAAGGGGTCGTTCTTTCGGAAGGAATAAAGTATAGATTGGGATAAAGCTTTCGAATAAAGGATTTACTCACCTATGTACTTCTGGACAATGTACTTCTTGTTCTGGTTGTTCGATGTCCACTGCAGAATGTCGTCCAGGGAGCTGCGAATCACGATGCCAATGCCGCGCGACTGGTAGCCGGGCTTGAGGATCCAAAGGTTTCGACTTCCATCCCAGCGGTAGTCCGGGCGGAGGGATTCAATCTGGTCAAGGTAAAGGGCTGCCAGCCGGGCGTATTCGGTCATCACCTTTTCGCTGACCTTGAACTTGGCATTGGACTTGAGCAGGTCCGTCGACTGGATCATGAACGTCTGATTCTCGACAATCTCGGCGGGAGTGGGCGGCTTGATGCGGGCATCGTCCAGGGAGTAGTGCTCCGCCTGGCGTATCATCTTCTTCACTTTGGCCAAGGCAAAATCTATGGTGGTGCTGGATATAGTTCCCGTGTCGCTAATCAGTTCCGTCGGATGGTGCTCCTTCACGTAAAGCAGCAAGGACCGGGCCTGGGTCTGCTGGTAGTCCTCAATGAAGGCCATTCGCTCCTCGAGATTGTTGCCGCCGAGGCGGTAGAAGCGCGGATAGCTCATCCCGCAGACGCCGTCCTCGCGATACCAACGCTCCTGCTCGGCACAGCCCACCAACCCCACCTTGGTGGAGAAGTCCAGGAACTGGCTGCGGCGTACCCGGTTCCGGAAGGGTCGTACCTCAGCACACAGGTCGCGTTGACCCTTGCCCTGCCAGATGAAAAAGGCTGGGAAGTGATTGATCATCTTGGAGATGACCACTGCCTCGTAATCGTTGCCACGCCGGGCATGTTCCAGCAGCGCGTCCTCGGACATGCTCTGCAGTTTGGCGTGCCGCGCCGCCGGCAGCTTCTCCAGCCAACCACGGCGCATCAGGGCCCGCCTCACCGTATGATAATTGCCGTACACGGTGAAGATCCGTCGATTTCGGTACGCGTCTATAACCCGGGTCCTGTAAACGTTTCGCATCTGCCGCTTCTGAGCATCCGGCGCCATCGGTATGGTGGGCGTTGTCCGGCCCGTCATGCTGGCGGAACGGGCTCGGGCCAGCAGGTTGCCGATGCTCTCCGGTCGATACTGACCGCTGCCAAAGCCGCTGTGCATCGGAACGACGGAGCTAGAGATTGCACCGGAGCCCACTGGCCCAGTGCCGTGGGCGTAGTTATGGGCGTAGCTGGCACCACTTCCATTGCTGGTGGTCAGGGGTTTTGGCACGGAGCACTGCTTACACAGCTGCACCAGCTCGGCATCCAGGTTCTGGATGAGCGACTGGATCTTGGAGACAGGATTATAGTACCGGTTGCGGTTTCCAGGTCCGGAAAACCCGCCCGGCGCACTCTGTGTCATTCTGCTGGCTACTGCTCCTCCTTCTTCGTCTCCAAGCTCGTTCCGTGTTCCTTTGGTCTTCCTGTTCAGTGGTTCTTCGCGTTCTTGCAATGGTGTCCTTCCTCAGCGGCCTCCCTCCCGGTGCGGTGCGTTCGGTGGATGCTGCGTGGGTGGGTGGCACGGCTAATTGCCAAAACTGCCGATTGCTCCTTGCAATTAACGTGGAATTTTGAAGCAGAAGCCAAACAGTTTCTAACAGTCTCGCATGTACTAACGAAAAATCTTAATGGATTTATAAAACATTTCTTTGCATAGACAATAAAATTTAAGACCAAAAAAGGGAAACCCTTGACGAAACGAGTGTGAAATTAACTTTTGTTGAAGATTAACTCAGAGCTTGCTGATTTAACAAAACAATAACAAAAGCATAAAATTGTATATATGAGATACATTATATTAGATATAGAAATACTATGCCATCTTGAACTAAATAAATAATAGTTAAGGGAAGACACAAAACTTTCTACACCAAAGGGTTTCATAATTGTTCTTATAATTTTCTTTGCTAACGACAAATATTTACATAGTGTTTTAATAATGAAAGTCAAAAAAGTTATTCAATGCTTTTTATATAATTTAATTATATATATTTAATTTAAAATGAGAATCTACTAAAAGCTAGAAGTATTCCCCGCCCAAGAAGTGGCCAATGGTGATATATAAGATATTATATAGTCCATCAACCTTGACAAAAGGAAAAACATAAATTTATTACCTTCTTCCAGTAAATAAAAATGCATCTTTTTTTTTAATAAATTTTAATTTGTAATTATATTTGTTTCATTTTATTTTTGTGATTTGCTGGTTTCATCGTTTTTTTTTTCAAATATATATGGTACATATAAAAAAAACTCCTAAACGGAATTTTTACCTAAGATGCTGGTATTGTATTCAATTTGTATCTGTATCTTTTTTCATTTTCACAATATTGTATAAATATATTTACATATGTGTAAGGTAATCAATTTTGTGTTTATTTTATGCATTTAGTTAGTTTAGTTCGACCTCCAACTTATATTTGTGGATTTCTCAACAAAAGTCAACAATTAAACCAATCCTTTGCTCAAATTAACTTAGATACATACTTTGCATTAGTGTTTAGTAAATTTAGGTTACACATCATAAATATTTTGTTTAATCTTCGATTTACTTAGATAATGCTACAGTTACATACATAAATAAGTTTCGGTTTAGAGTTAAGTTTGTTTACGCATTTGATTTGTTTTAATTTTGCTAATACAGTTGAAATAATTTCATTAAGTATTTTCTTGTTAGTATATGTTATAATATATATTTTAGTTGTATAAATTAATTTAGATTTATAAACTCTTAAAGACTTGTTTAATGTTCTCATCTTCATATTTATTCCAACTTAGAGACAAGCGTTAGTTGCGATTTTGGTTTTTTGTTCAAATAATTAAAACCTTAAAAATAATGCACATAAGACCCCAAAAACTAACATTGTAAGATGCTGTGGATGTGAAGATGTTTTGGTTGAATATGAATATGCTTTGTGGCAGTTTTAGTGCTTTCACGTATCTATAAACAAATAAGTACATCCGAAATATAAACAAAGTAGTTAGTTTTGAAGGATTTTAACAAATGAAAGAATATATATCGCATAAATTTCTTTGCAGTGCATGCAACAACATAACAGGATTGCGAAATTATTACGATTGTTTTGTTTTGAAAAACAATGGATATGCTTTTACATTTTTTAAATAGTTTCAAGTCAAACAGTTTAGTCGGTATTGAAACTTGAATTCCTCCCCTTCTGATGAGTAAAGAATTCCATTATTAAGGGCTAAAGCAGGGGCTACGATTTGAGTCTAGGTTTACTTTTATTCGCCTTTAAAGCTTTTCGATTATTAAATGATTTCGTATTTATATGTACGTAAATAGTTGATTTTAGTGGGCGCTTGCGACTTCTCCAACTTCCATTCCCCTCACTTCACTTCTAATACTTTCATTTGTTAGTTACACATATGCTTGATAATCCATTATAATTAGATTTATTTTAATATATAGATCGTATATATGCAGCTGTTAATATATATGTATGCCTGATTGTTGTGCATGTTGTTCATTTCATAAACTCAATCGGAACGCCGTCTCTGCCTTCTTCGAAAACTTAAACATAAACACGATAATGTCATATGTAAAGCGTATGTTAGTTTGTATACATCAAAATTATAAAAAAAAAATAATATTTGATTAAAATAAAATCTGTACAAAATGCCATAAAAATTATATAACAAACAAGTTTGGTTACGAATTTGGTTCGAAGCAAGCTGTCATTTCTGTCCACCTCTGCATCATCTAAAACAAAATACTGTTAGTCTATTGCAGGCCCAATTACACTAAGAAAAATACAATAATAATTATACAATCGAAAACTGATTAGCTTCTAAAACTTGTACACGCCTGGCAGCGTTTGCGGCACCGGCAGCGACTTGGCGCCGTTGCAACTACAAATGTCCTATGAAAAGTATGTGCTATGTCTTGTATACATTGTCTTGTTATGGATTATGTGACTATGTGTGTTTATATATTATTTTAAATATGTAGATTAGACGTGCATCATGCTGGGGAGTCTCTTGCGTTGCGTGTTTCTTGTTAGAAGTTTTTGTGGTTTATATGCTGCTAGCTTTTATTTCTCCTTTTCTTTAGTTGTGGCTTAGGAAACTTTGCCCCTGGTCTTTTCGGTCTTATTGTTTTAGGTTGCTTATGTCGTCGGTCCTGTTCCTCAGGTTGCTACGGTTCACTCATCCACTGGCGTAGTGGGAGGACTGTAGCTGCATCAGGAAGCACTACGCTGCTCGTTCTCCGGCCTGCGATCTGTGGCGATTTGCAGCAGGTTATTAAACTCCGTATCGAGTATTTGGCGAGCCTGTAGAATGGAATAAAGTTTAGTTTATTTAAAGTATTAGAGTTTTGATAAGGCACTACTCACCTGAGCATTTTGTGTGGGTATTTGAAGGGCCAAACCCATGGCGTTGGCATCAAAGCCCTCGTCCAGGGCCATTAGTGCCCCATGAACCCCAGATTCGAGCAAGTTGTTGGCGTATTCCTTTGAATAGAATTCCATTATTAATCGGATATCGAAATATATAATACAGACTCACCTTTAGTCCTATGCTGCCCACCCAGCGAATAACCCTCTCATTGCTCCACACGAGAACATCGCACAATCCATTTTCACTCATTTTGCGCCTGTGCTCCAGCTCCGTCCGATCATAGTTAAGGCGCTTAAGCATGGATATGCCGAACTGCAGGCTAGTGCGATGAAAACTGTCCACCATTTTGAGCTGGCCACGAAGGTCTTTCTTAGTAAGGTGATCCAACATACGGGCGTCTACCAAACACTCCATAAAGGTTGTGCGATATTGCGGCAGACCGAGGCCGGGTAACCAGTAGTTGCCAATCCACTCATGGTTCATGTCGCCTGCATTTAAAACATGTATGTTAATATGGAAAAATTTATTTTTTGATCCGATTATAAATCTTACCAAACGCTAGAGTGGTACGGGAGGTTTGGGGAGCCGAGGGAGAAGTAAGTGAAACCATCTCTTGTATGGCTAAACGCAATTTGAGCCTATGCAGGGGATTACTAATTCCTGTTTAAGTATGACATAGTATAGTTAGTCTGCTAGTCTACGTAGGTGTTACAACTAAGATCCTTACCAATCTCCCGTTGAATTTCCGTATCGCTTAGCGCACTCATAATAGCTCCCGACTTGACGTTGGCACGACAAGCAGCCACATACCAGGCGGGCATTCCGACCCATAGCTCCAGCCAGGCTACAATGGTGGGTCCATTCCATAGGGCAAACGGAGTACCCGCTTTCATGGCCTCTCCTAACAAATCGTTGCGGTAATCGTGCTCCCTGGAAATGGGAAAAAATCATTATAAATTCTCTTAAAAGCCTTAAAATGTTAGAAGCTTACTTTTTTTGTCTACCATAGTCAACGCTGCTTATCTTGGATCCCTGGGAACTGGCAATGCGCGGCATCATACCTCCGGTCATGCTCATGGCATCGTAGTTTGAGTCCACCTCACTCAGTCCAATCGACAGATTGCCAATGGACATCATGCTAGGCGAGCCATCGGGTAGAGTGTCTTTTACGCCCTTGACTTTTTCTTTTTTGCTGAAAAATCGCCCCAGTGAAGACTTAATGCCCTTTTTCTTTTGGACAGCAGCGGCGGCTGCATCTCGAGACACGCCCGAGGTTGGCGTCTGCAGCATGGACATGGAGCCCATGGTGTTGTAGTGACGCAGTGACTCCTGACTACCGTAACGCGAGCTAAGCGGCGAAAGGCCATAGCTATGGCTGCCCATTGGCATGTGTCCGCCGCTGTGGTTGGGCAGCATTTGGTTGGGGGCATTGGGATTAAGTCCGATGGAACGCCTTCGCAGTTCCTCTTGGCTGTGGGCCAGAGCCTGAGCCACGCGCTCCAAGCGCATGGAACGGGCAGTCAGCGGTGAGGCTGCTCCTCCGGAGCTCGAGTCTCCGGTAGTGGACATGCCTCCGTGAAGCTCTTCTCGCGAGGCATCACTAGATAGTACTGGCAAGTTGAGCTGATAGAAATTTTAAAAGTATTAGAAGATGAATTCAACTAAAACGGATCTATTAACTCACCGTATGGTACTTCTGCATGAAATCCCTTTGCGGACTATTGGGAGTGCTGCGGCCACTCATCGGTGGACTCTGCCTGTCCATGGAACGGCCCCTGGCCAGCAGGTTGACGTGCTCCAAACTTCCTACCCGCGATTCCAGCTCTTCAGCCCGCGCCTCCGTCGATTGTTTCTCCTCCTGGATCAAGCGTATCTCATTGTTAATGGCATCCAACTGCTCTTGGAGCATCATGGCTAACGTCTGGGCGTCCGTGTGGCCCGAAGGAGACATCATGTCAGCCGTAGCCGCTGCGTACAGGGCATCGGAGTCGTCACATTCGGCGGCAGCGGCCACCAGCTCGTATGCTTGCTGCTGGGCGTGTGCCGCCTGCTGTAACTTCTCCCACTCCTGCTCGGCCATGGACCGGGCCAGGGCGTTCTCCTCGGAGAGCCGCTGCTTGCTCTGGCGCCGCAGCGAGTGCGTCTCAAAGCTGGCGTGCGAAGCACTCCGAGTGAACGCTCCGCTAGGATCTACCACACTGCTTGGCGAGAGACTACGGGTGAGTGCCTCGGTCTGCTGGATATTATAGGCAATCTCCTGCTGCAGCAACTGGCGCTTGAAGTTCTCTATCTCCAACCGCGTCTTCGATAGCTCCTTCATTATCTCACTCTTTTCGTGGTGCAGTTCTTCTGCCACTTTACGTGCTTTTTCCAGCTCCTGAGTGAGTGCGTTCTTTTCATCCAACGCGTGCATACGCTCCTTTAGATGCACCTGCAACCGCTCGTTCGACTCGGAGAGCAGCTTGTCCACAGTGGAGGAGAGGCGCAGGTTGTGCTCCTCGTTCATCTTGAGACGCTGGTTCAGTCTTACCACCTCGGCGGTCTTTTCGTCCAGATTCGTTTCAAGTCCCCGGATGCGATCCTCGGCAGATCCGTGTCTCTCTTGAGCCTGAAATTTGTTTTGTCCATCGGGTTTATTAATATTGCTCTTTAAATTGAATTATTTATGTGAAGAAAGGCAATAAAGGGTTTTAGTAATGAAAGCTAATAGTGAATGAAGCCTCTGAGGAACCAAATACAAGAGTTTTTGAAGGACTTGGACGAACTAAGAATAATCTAAAGATTTAAAAGAGAAAATAATTCATATTTAGTATACGCATATGAAAGAATGAGGATACTAATTCCATTGAAACATAGGTATATTTAAACATACAAATGATAATTAAAATTAATTAAATGTCCCTTAACAACTCTTATATTTTAATCAGCAGAGGGTTTTGTTTGGTCTGATTTTGTTGTGGTTTCGGGTGCTTCAGAGTAGAAATTCGGTGCAGTACAGTTGAAGAAATAGAGGATAAAAATAGACTTTATGTTGTAGTTGTTAGTAGTTTTTTTGTAGTGGAAAGTACGTAAAAAAAGGAGAGCTTTACACAAAACAGATTTTAAGTTGTAAGGATAAAATTGTTGATACTTGTCATATGGAACCTGTCCGGCGCGCATATTAGTTCGAGTGCATACCTTGTTTCCTACCTTTGTCAATGCCTCCATGCGCGCCTTCAGCTGCTCCTCCATGTCCGGCTGATGTTTGGCGTGCTGGGCAAGCTTCTGTTCAGATAGTTCCAGCTTCTCCTCGATGGCCCCGATCTTCTCTTCGTGCAGCTGAATTGGCCATGTGACAATTGTCGTTCGAGGTTCGTGTTTTGGGGCGGGTGGGTTCAATTAGTTGATCAGGAATTGGTGTGAAGTATGTAAATGCAATTTATTAGTCACGCTTTTAGGGAGCTTAATGAGTGAGAAGGCTTGGGCACGATAGAAGAGCTGGTTTTTTTTCGTTGGGGCGGATATCCATTATTGCATGGCAAATAAAATATATTGTTGTCCGCCCCTACGAAAGTACTGCCTTGCTGCCTTAATCAAAACCCCAGTGAAAATTTTTCCTTTTACTCACCTTAAGCTGCGCTTCTTTGTGCCGTAGCTCCTGTTCCAGTTTCTCGTTAAGATCATGCAGCGAGGTGGATTCCCTTTGAGCATTCAAATAGCGTTTCTCCAGCGTGGCAATGCGCTCCTCCTGAATAGGGAAAAAATGCTTTTAGAAGTCATAAACAACAAACAATTTTATCCACCAACCTGATCCTCTTTCTGGGCCACATTTTCGCGGAGATCTCGCTGCAATTTGGAGCACTGGTCTTGGGCCTTGCAGTGATCTTTCTGAACTCGTGACATATTCTCCTCCAGTTCACTGATCTTGTTGTTGAGATCAGAGACACGACGCTGCCATTGCGAGAGTTCAGCCGTCTAAAGTAAATGGGTGAAAAATAAGAATTAAAACACGTGTTCTACAGATGTCTTTTTGGATGTGTCTTCCTGCGCCTCACCTGCTTCTCGATGATGGTTTGCAGCTCGTGGGTCTTGGCCGCGTAATCGTTCAGCTCATTCGCATCGCCGTTGACACCACCACCTCCGCCCACGCCGGCCATCTAAAGTCGACCAAAAATACAAACAATACATTTTGTAAGCGTTATGGTTGAATGATTTTTACAAGGGGTGAGCGCACCTTCTCTTTGAGCCCGTTTTCATTGCTTCCACCGGCTGTTGCGGCACTCCCCGCTCCCGCACCACTTCCCGCACCCTGCGGCACCACACCCGCCTTGTACTGTGCCAGCTCCTCCTTGGCGGCATTAAGTTCCTCCTCCATAACATTGTTCTTCTCGATAGAGAGACGCAGTCGCTCACGGACCTTCTCGTCCAGGGCCTTGTGGTGCTCGAATAGGGATTTCAGCGCCTTCAGTACCTCCACTTCACTCGAGACTCCGCTTTGGGCAGCAGCCTGACGCTTCACCACGGTCATTCGAAGGGAGCGCTCATGCCGGGAAACCAGGCACTCTAAATGCTCTAAAAGTAACTGAAAAAAGCAGAAAATCATTGTTTTTAATCAATATGATCAAGATTAATAGTGGGATTTTGTTAAAATGTACTTGACATTTAAAGTGATTTGTGCTCTTGTGATTATGCTTTGGCAAAAACTTACCCTGGTATTGTTACGCTCTGCCTTTAGCTCTCCAATCTCCTCATCGCGCTCCAGCAGAGTCTCCCGGGCCTGGGTTAGTTCCTTGGTAAGAGTGGCAAACTCCTGTTGATACAGCCAAGTTTAGTGGACATCCAAAAGGGTAGCATAATAATGAATTACCTGCGGCAGGTTGGCGTTTATTTGGCGCTGCAGGCTATCCCGTTCCTTCTCAACATCCTGCAGCTTGGACTCCGTCTCACCAAGCCTTTCCTGCGCCTCCCGCAAGCTGTCCATCAGCTTGTCCCGCTCGTCCAGCATGGACACCATGAGCTGCTCGAAGTTGGCATCCTCGCCGCTGAACTGCGAGGACCGCTGCGAGATGCTGTCCTCCGAAATCGTGGGCATTACGTCGCACATCATGTTCCACATTATTTAGTTGGGGCCGCCAGAGCACGCCACCACACATACACTGGCATCCAAGACTGCCCGGGGGAAGAGATAAAAAGGAGGAGAAATCGTTAGATGCCCACTCGCATACACACAGACGGTTACACCGCTTCCAATTGGAATGGCCAGCATTGTGGGAGAAACATGTCTAATGAGGCTTTTATCATAGGCGCCGCATTGATAACAAGTTTTCTACACCAATACCACCGCACACACGCACATGCACGGCATACACACACTCGCACCTACACACTCATACATTGAAACAGGCTCAGCACTTTTCTCTTTCGCATAACTGACATATTTTTAATGCTCTAGGTGTGTCGCTGGCGCGTTTTGTAACAACAAATGCCCAAAAGCAATCCAAAAGTTCGGCAGGTGCAAATTCAATGCGTTTTTCACTGCGCTTAGACGCCTTTTTCACCTTTACATTCGGATTGGGGGACGGCTTTTGTGCGAAAAAAAGCTGTGAGAAAAACTCCCCCTCCAATCTGCTATGTGAACGTACCCCAGCGATCAATCTCACGGCGACAAGGCAGCAGCAGCAACAACAAATTTTGCCGCTAGCTGGCCTTTGCATAAGTATCCGGCGGGTTTAGATTTAATCAAAACGATTTAAATTCCGAAGTTTTTTCCCCAAAATTACTAATGTAAAGAAACTAGAGATGGGAATGGCTCGTGATATCAGCGATGGAACATGCCTATCGATGATTGATATACTGTTATCGAAATTTCTGCTAGTCCAGGGACTAATTATACTAGTTGTTTCGCTGCACGGTTACACTAGGGGTTTGCGTTGTGTTTTATTTTTTTTAATCGACAAATTTAGCTGTATAAACACCTAGCATAAGGTAAACCCGTTGCCATACCACTAACCAAAGCGCCGAAGCCAACGAAAACCATGGGGTAAGGCCAAAATAAAGCGTAAAAGCGCTGCGAAAAGTGCAAATTGTGTGGGAAAAATCGACGCATGTTTCTGCTTGTTGTTTCTGTTGTTGTTGGCGTTCTGTGTGTAGCGGGCGGCGTGAATATATGCCAGCCCATGATGTACCCCCACACATACAGTCGCACCTGCCCCATGCGTGGGTAGGCCAATTATTTGGGTGTGTGCTTGGTTGTAGGCCCGAGACAAAATCAAAAGCAAGGCTACTAAAACGGTTTAAGCACATAATGCAATTTAGTCGGCAGTCGCCAGTCGCCAGCTATAACAGGAAGAGCCAAGAACGAGCTGTGTCGAGGACACCGACCATGTCGGCGGATAGGTAATAGATAAGCACCCACACAGGCACAAGGCGCAGCTTTAAATTACGTTTTGAAAATGGAATTTTTAATTAATCACACCTGTTCTCACCTGTAATCCCTTTATGGCCCACAGCGAGCAACCAATTTTCACCTGTCAGGCGCACGTCTTCCACATCGATCCGAAGACGAAGCGAACCTGGATCACGGCCAGTATGAAGGCTGTCAACGTGAGCTTCTTCTACGACAACTCTCGGAATCTGTACCGCATCATTAGTGTCGAGGGCTCCAAGGCTGTTATCAACTCCACCATCACGCCCAACATGACATTTACACAGACCTCTCAGAAGTTTGGCCAGTGGAGTGACGTAAGGGCGAACACAGTCTATGGTCTGGGATTCGCCTCCGAAGCGGAGCTAACGAAGGTAGGAAAGAGGGCTGTCTTTAAGGATAATTTTACATAATCTATCTTCCCCTGCAGTTTGTGGAAAAGTTCCAGGAGGTCAAGGAGGCCACTAAAAACGCAATGAAGTCCGCCAATGGATCAAATGCCGTTACGCCCACCACATCGGCCAATACATCGCCCATTTCTGGAAGGGCGGTTGGTGCCATGCAGAACGACAACACGGCCATCGATCCTCACACCGTAGAGCCGCCAAATTTGAGCAACACCAACACTCAAAACGCCAATCCCGATAGCCCCTCCCACAAGCTTTTAAACACTAATGACGGAAAGCCGGATATCGGTTCGGCAACTCCATCGCCTCAGCCTACGGTCGGTGCTGGCGGAGGAGTGACCATTTCCTCAGGTGGCAGCATTGTTGGCATGCACACGGGTCCAGGAGCAGGCGCCACCGCTGAGCAGCAGCTCAAGTACGAGAATGAGCGTCTGAAAATGGCCCTGGCCCAAAGGTGAAGCTTAAAAAAAATATTTTTTTGGGCCAGTAAAGTATATTTTATGGTTTTTCGATGATTATTTTCAGCTGCGCCAATGCCAAGAAGTGGGAAATCGAATTAGCCACCTTGAAAAACAACAACATACGTCTGACCAGCGCTCTGCAGGTGGGTAAAGAGTTTTCCCTAATAAATTGGGGATTTTTTAACTTAACCATCCATTATTTGGGAATTCACTGGGTCTTACTTCTAATTAATTTTCCTAATGACGTTTGCAAATGATTTATTACGATAGACCTTTATCTGAAGTAATTTATCAAAGATATTTTTCCCCTCTATCATTCTAAAAGTCGTACATTTCTCCGACATTATACTGCATAATTAATCATTTCATTTAAAATACATCTGATTTTTTAAATTTATATTTCTATTAGGAATCAACCGCCAACGTAGACGAATGGAAGCGCCAATTACACACTTATAAGGAAGAAAACATTCGTCTTAAGCGCGAAATGGATTTGCTGCGAGTAGGCGGAGGTGGGGTGGGTGTTGCTTCCGGCGGCGGTGGCGCAACGGAAGACGAGCTGCGTCGCGAGGTGGCCACGTTGAAGGCGCGAACAGAGCAACTGCAAACGGAACTGCTTCAACAGGAAATTGAGCTTAAAACTGCCAACATTAGTTTACGCGAAAAATGTAATGACCAGACGGTACGTAACCTAAAGTCCGCATAAAAATTTTGTTTAAAATTGAGTGATTAGAGTTGTTTTTACTCTTCTAAAATTATATATTCTTTTTTCCAGTTGGCAAAGTTAAGCGAATTGAACGTAAAGTTCGCCAAGCAGCTTTCTGAGCTTTATGCAGTGCAGAAGGATATGGAGAACGTTATACATCCTGCTAAGTGCACTTGAGACAGAGAGATGGCGGTTATGGGAAAGGTTTGTTTAACTCTGCGAAATATAATCACCAAATAACCGATTTCGTTCACAGGTTTCAGCGCAGGAACAGTCAACAATGACAAATACTACAACGACATCATCGGCAACAACAGCAACCACGACTAGTAAACGATATTTAAGCAACTATCCAATAGCCGAAGCCGAGAGCACGCTCTCCAACGTCACCTCTATCCACACCCAGCTGCAGTCGTCGCTCTACGAGACCCAGAACACAGCACAGCTGAAGGCACTAGACAAGCACTCCGCCCTGTTGCAGGAGCTGCATCATCGGCAAGCGGCTCCCAGACGCAGTTCCGCTGCCGCCGCCGCCGTTGCCGCTGAAGCAGCTGCTGCTGCCGGTTCGGGTGGTGCTAAAACTGCCACCATACTCGTTTCTAAATCAAAAACCAAAACCGGGCTGCCCCTGTTGCTGAAAAACTCTATTAACAATTAGGAAAAAATCAAAGAGTGCGACAAAGTGAGATAAATTAGTCAGCGGCATTTTTGTAATCTTTATATTGGTAGTTTGTAAACAAGGAAAGGGCAAGGAGAAACCCCACGCAACCCAGACTCCCTCACTGATTGCAAGCTTATAATCGTCATTTGTGTATTGTACCATCTTTTAGTAACTTCGATTCGAAAATAGAATACACCAACGCCCAGTATTTCCCTCAACGTCCTTGTCGTGGCACTTTTGTAGGTTTTAATCGATTGATTCTCGTGCGCATTCAAGTGCAATATATACACTTACCTATAGGATATGAATGTAATGATATTATGTGCTCTATTCACTTTCAGCTAATTGTTAATTAATTTTTAAAGGACTTGACAAAACATCATTTCCCAAAGAATAACCCAAGCATTTCAATCAAACAATCGGCATGTGCTCGAATTTTTTTATAGTATTCTTTATATGAACCCTATTGTATTCTCCAAATTTTAGTCATACAATTTAAAATGATTATTTATTCTAATTTATTTTGACCGGTGCATCGCAATCTAATTCTCAAATCCCATTTTGAAAAGCATCGCCCCTTATTGCAGTTACGCACTGATTTACTAGAATTATACATGATATTTATAAATATAAAATAAACGCATTTCATAACTAACAATGACTTAGACGACGAACACACTAAATCAGTATGGAATATAAAAGCAACTGAAAATAAACTGAATAAAGCCCAAGTAAAACACAAGACTAGCAAAGTAAATATTTAATAAACAAAAACAAGTCAAGTATGAGCATCAGTGAAAAACTAGTTTAATATCTTAAAAAATTATTGTAATTCATATATATGCGTACGTATATATATATCGAATAAAAAATAAAGACGCAACTCTGAATAAGCCAGCTAAAAGTACACTTTCCCCATCCACGAAAACACACACCCACTAAACGAAACGGTTATGAAGAGGTAATTACAAACGTTTGCGGTTATATTCAAGCCATATTGTTATGCACCCGATGCATAAATTACCCAGTTGAGAACAAATAAGAATTAATAACGAAAATGAAATGTTGAAAATACAATTTAGCAGTTAAAAGTAAACGAAAAATGAAATATACATAAATAAATATATGATATAATTTAAAGTCAAATTAAAAACACGAGTTTTTTAAACAATTTAGTTTTTGGAATTTGTGGTAATTTATTCAATATTTTTTTTACTAACTAGTTGTAGTATTAATTTTTAGCTTTGTGTATTTTTCTAAACAAAAAGTGATTTAAACAATTCGGATTTGGAACTTTCCGTCCAGTCACTCGCTTCATTAGGGGCCATAAAGTTAATTAGCTTCTTGTGGACCACATACCTAAAAGGGAACATCGTTTATTAATTGTTTATATACCTGGCAGAGGACTGACACACTTACCGAAGCTTGCGACCTTTACTGGCCCTCGTGTCCACCTTCTTCTTCATCTTTTGGCGCAGTTTCTGCAGCTCAACAAACTGCTTGGTGATCTCGCTCATGTTGGATGCGGTGCTGGCCTTGTACTCGATCAATTCCCGCAGCTGCTGGTGATAGAAATCACTGTCGTCATAAATATGGGTCAGGCGCTGCGGTGGAGCATTCTCCTGTTGCTGCTCAGGCTGATTGTTCTTCGGTGTCTGTGACTTTTCTATGAGCAACTCCCTGTTGGACAGCGCACTGTCAATTTTCTTGATGATGTCGTAGTCCTCCTGGACAGACTTGCGTTTTACACCTGCTCCCGGGGTTAGGAGTTTGGTGCGGTCATCCCACTTGAGAAGAACTTCATTTCTGTAGCCATTCATCTGCTGGAAATTGGTTTGCAAAACGCTTCCGAACCTTTTGGGCGGAGAGCTGCCTTCCTCTTCGGGTTGCTTACGTTTCACCGACTTTCTCATCTCAGAGTTTTGGTTGTGAAGTGCAGACTGAAGGGCCAGGAGTTGCTGCAAAAGCTTTGAAGAGCGTTCCTGGGCCTCGTCCAAAACAGTTTTTAGTTCCTGGTTGCCTACAGCCAGTTCCTGCAGGTTCTCTGGTGCTGGCAATTGGTTAGCCTTGCTGGTGATCTTTTGGGTGTTGATTCGCAACTCTAGGAGGCGTTCCCAAATGCGTAGTTGGTTTTGAACACTAAGCCCCTTTTGAATTTCTGCCTCGTGGTTTGTTTTGGACATTAAATCGGAGGGTTTAATGCTTTCCCCTTCTTCATCCTCCTCATCTTCATCGTCGTCGTCCTCTTCATCACTTTCCTCGCTATCTTCTTCATTGGAGTTGTCCTCTTCAGAGTGGTTGCCCTCTTCAGAGTCATCATCCTCTTCGGAGTCTTCATTTAATTCCCCGGCTTTGGGAGTGACTTTTCCGGCTTTTAGTTTTTCATTAAATGCGGCAAGGACATCCTCCTCCTCATCGTCGCTTTCCTCATAGGGTAACTCCTCCTCAGCTTTCTCATCCTCGTCCTCATTTTCCTCCTCTTCTTCCGAATCCTCCTCGTCTTCGTCTTCCTCTTCCATCTCCTTGCGACTACTGATCTTTCCTTGGTAGCGGCTGCTCTCCTCCGACAATAGCTTTACGTTTCTCTTTCGAAAAACAGTGCTCCCTGCATCCGGCAAATCATATTCCCCCTCCTCGAAATCGGCCAGTCTGGGTCCGGTGGCCACGTCAAAGTCCGAGTCCTCGGCGCTGTCGCTATCATTGGGATGAGCGAGTAGCTTGTTGACCTTGTCGGCCACAGTCTGGGGCTGTTTCTTTGATTTGCGAAGCATATTTTTATGCTTTCATTAAAAAAATTAATTTAATTTAAAAATTTATACCCACATGGGAGTTTAATGTAACCAAATGACAAGGTTTTCAAAATAAATTTAAGGAAAATACCAAAAAATACTAGAGTTGATTGTTTCTGCGCCCGATACGTGGCGCTAATATAATAGTTACTCAATGTATCCACGGAGGGTGCAGCATTAGAACTTTTTAAATTTAGAAAACCTTTTTGTTTAAAGGGTTATATCTTGAACAACAAAATTATTAATTTGTTTAAAACATGCTTTCAAAGTATAGATTCTTTTTAAGATTCTTAATTTAAAAATCTAGAAAGATCCTTGTATTCGATTTTTATAATTTCTCCTGTGTTTGTAATACAGTCTTTGATTCCTTAAAAAACTTTTAGACGGGGCTAGGAACTTTAAATAAGTAAGCTATTTTCAAAATCATTGTTTCTGTAACTATTTTGAACAAGTATTTTAAAAAAACCCTATCATAAAATCAAATCCTTATCAGTTTTTGAAGTGGCGTTTAAACACGCTTTTATCCTTCAAAGATTCCGAATAAAACTCTAATTTTAGTTTAAATACTCCTATTAAAGGTGCAGTTTGCAATTGTTAATGCACATGCCTAATGCCCGCTCATTAGAGCTCGCCGAACGACCGAATGACGACTTATCAGGTGGGCCAGGTGCATCTTGATAAGAGCTCACACACGACAACATCACGCACATAGCCTGGATCCCAGTGACCCCAGAACACAAAAGCGCGCTGGTAAACGTGAACTTGAAATCCTTTTGTCGAACTCCTGGTTCCTGGTCGCTCATTAAATTTAATGAATTGTGTCTGACCGGAGGTCGGAGGATGTCAGAGGTTAAATCGTCAACCTTGGCCGTGGCCAGTGGCAGAAGTCAGTGGACTCTCGACCGGAACGGAGGCTTCGCCAATACGGAAAAGGATATACAAGTACGTCGACCGAGATTTGCAACAGACAGCCAGGGGAGGCAAAGTCACCAGACAGACGAGTCACCGATAAGGCCTATAAGTAATGCCAATTTAATTAATTTTTTTTTTTGGGTGAGACTCGCGCGGTGGGTGATAAGGGATCGCTCTCAGACTTTCGGTTGGCTCAGCCTGTGAACTTTGAGTCGCACACACGCATTCATAAATGTGAAATTTATGCGGGCGGGACCTGCCAAGACACCCAAACACACTCAGACCCACAAACACACAATTGAGGTCGAGCGCTGTTATCGCCCGTGTCGCACTTTTTCGCCATTCCATCTGGATTATCAGTTGTTGTCGGAGATTTCGATTTCACGGCAGCACCAGCTGCCTCCCAAGTATTATCCCAAGTAGCATATTCAGTCAGTTCCTGCTTGCCGCACGGTGAGAACCGTTAGATCCGCTCGATCCGATCGATTAGTTCGATTCGCTTAATTCGTGTTACCGTTAATGCGATTAAGATAACAGCGCGAGAGGGCGTGGTTAAAGACCACCCCCATACCCCCATACCTATTTGGATGCTGTGAGGTGTGCGAAAAAACCGGAGGATACTCCCGATTTTGAAAATATCTTTAAGATTTGTGGTATAATCTGGAAACACGGTGTGCCCGCGTGTTTAGAAAACAGAAAACAAAACGGAAATTGAAAAATGTTATATATAGAAAGAGATATAGTTGTATATATTCGATGAAAAGAAATTATATAGCACGTACGCGCACTCGTAATCATTGATTACGCCTACAATTAGTATATATACTTACGAAGTAAGATCGATTAGCTGGAGGAAAACTAGTTGAGATGCTAGGTAATGTTTGATCAGGTATAGCACTTGCTTGGGTCTTCTTTTCAATATATTAGCGCCATTTGGTTTCTATTTTTTATGTACTAAACTCCTCTGTAAATATGCGATTTTTGCCAAGTTCAAAGGGCATCAAACGCGGCGCGTCTAAACAAACATAAACCGTTAAACGATTCAACTCAAGGATTAATGGGAGAATTATTTGGCGCTTTTGCTCTCTAATGCCCGTAATGCCTTTCAATTGAGTGAACACTTGTTCTATTGAGCACAATCGATTAATTAAAAGATTAATAAGCCAGCGAGAGATGTTCTCTGGTGTAATAGTTAGTAATGCCGAGATGTAAAAGTCTCCTCAGCATAAGTGGAATTTTTATTATCAACTGGAAATGAAAAGATTCCAGTGGGGTTCGATTGTAATTAGCCCAAGGTCATCCTCGTGTGCAGCAAACAAAACCAGAATCAAAACAAAATCATAATAAACATGTTCTTGAACCTTACAGACAAACGCAATCGAAAAGTGTATCAAAATGAGTGCAATTCGGTTAATTGAGTGGAAGTTTGGGGGGTTTGTTTTCGATTTACTACAAAAACAATGCGAGAATATACAAATTTAATAAAATACATATCACGTTATTAATTGACAGGCCCCCAAACAAAGCGATTATACGCGGGTACCCTCTATCGAGACCTAGAAGTTTCGGTTTTGCCATATCTCATAATTTAGTGATATGGTTCTAAGCTCTAAAATATTTATAATTCATATAGGTAGTCCGAATCTACATAGACAAAAAAAATACAAGAAGCCTGAAAAGTGATTTTATCAAACTGGTCAAAAGAAAATGTCCCAATCCGGTGAAGTGAACGAATACGATCATCGCATCCTGAGTGATTGGTCTCATCTGAATACGAACAACACGAATGGAACCATGCACCTGTCCAAGGATATGGTCTTCAATGATGGCCACCGTCTCTCCATCATAGTCTACAGGTGAGTCGAGTGAACAGACACACCCTAAGCATTCCATAACCCAATCTTTGTGATCACCTCCCACGTTATTGTTTTTTTTAATATTCTCACAACTCAGTCATGTGGATGATAAGCTTTGACTTTTACTATCAATCGATGCGGAGGTGTAGGTGTTTGAATCTCCATATAGATGAAGCTGTAAATGTTGTTATAAATAGGTATAAATCATGCTAGCCTCATCATCTATCTGTCTGTGACTCTGAAATTTTCACTTGGAATTTGAACTTTCCGAGTTCATCGTAGGGTTCACCATTTCAAATTGCTGAGATTCGCTTTGGTTGATTAACAATGACTCTTCAAGCTATTAAACAATTCGAACAGGATTTCTTATTGCTGTTTTGTTATACAATATAGATTTAAGGCTACAAATTTATTACCTCTTTCGAGGGAAGGTCCCTTCCTCGCTTAAATAAAATCGATGGCTTTGACGCTAATCTTTGATGGTCTAGAAGCCTTGAGGCGCCCAATTAATTTACCTTTCCCAACCGCAATTGCTTGACCCACTTACCGATCCCACACAAATCGCCCACCACCGCCAGAACTTCTTTAATTTCCCACTCACCAATCTAATCGCTGTTGAACCTTACCCACTTGGCACCACCGCCATCGCATCCTGTCCTCCCTGAACGTGAAACGGCTTCTCCTGCGGCGCAGCATACTGTTTGTGATCTCAACAATTGGCAACAGCACTGTGCTCTATCTGTTGACCAAGAGGCGACTGCGGGGTCCCTTGAGGATTGATATCATGCTAATGCATCTGGCCATCGCCGATCTAATGGTGACGTTCCTCCTCATGCCGCTGGAGATTGTATGGGCATGGACGGTGCAGTGGCGCTCCACGGATCTGATGTGCCGCCTGATGACCTTCTTTCGCGTCTTCGGCTTGTACCTGTCCAGCTACGTGATGGTCTGCATATCTCTCGACAGGTGAGTCCATCCGTTGACTGTCGCTAATGGACCAAATTGATAGCCAGATAAGGCGGCTCGATGTGTCAATCGATGGCTGACGCCTGTCCAGTCCCAGCCAGCTTTTTCTCATCTCCTGCTCCCCGCTCTCCTAATCGCCAGATACTATGCCATCCTGAAGCCGTTGAAGCGCTCCTACAACCGGGGACGCGTCATGTTGGCCTGCGCCTGGCTGGGCTCCATCGTCTGCAGCATTCCCCAGGTGAGTGTTCCAGGAGTACACGGAAAATGAAAGCAGCTTACTTAGTTTTCTCTGTATGGGATGCATTATTTAGATCTACTAGTATTTTATTATTTTCCGTGTACAATTGATAGACGTCTTAATTGATATCCATCTCCGATAGGCCTTTCTCTTCCATCTGGAGGAGCATCCCGTGGTTAAAGGCTACTTTCAGTGCGTCACATTCCATACTCTGAGGAACGAATTCGACAATAGACTCTATCAAATGGCCTCCATGTCCGCCATGTACTTCTTTCCCTTGATCGTCTTCATCTATTGCTATGGATCCATCTACCTGGAGATTTACAGGAAGAGCCAGCGAGTGCTCAAGGATGTGATTGCCGAGCGTTTTCGGCGCTCCAATGACGATGTCCTGAGCAGGGCCAAGAAAAGGACTCTCAAAATGACCATCACGATTGTCATTGTGTTTATAATCTGCTGGACGCCGTATTACACCATCGTCATTTGGTACTCCCTGGACCATTCCTCGGTCTCGCAAGTGAATTCTTTGGTTAGAAAGGCGCTCTTCATATTTGCTTCAACCAATTCCTGTATGAATCCTTTGGTCTACGGACTCTACAATATCAGAGGTCGCATGAATAACAACAATAATGCTGTGAGTTTTTATTTTTAATTATTTTATCCTAATTTTAAAATTTTTCTCTTCTGTAGTCGGTTAACAACAGGCACACATCACTTTCGAATCGCCTGGACTCCTCCAACCAGCTGGTGCAGAAGCCGCCGGCCAACAACTCGACGGCCAACGGACATGGCCAGGTGATGGCTGCCGCTGTGGCTGCCACAGCGAAGCTGGCCCACGTCGTGGGTCTGAAGAGCACCGCCAATCCAAACGGCAGTCCCCTGCCTTCGGCGCCTCCGCTCCCGGCTGGCCATGCTCCCCTGGCCAGTGACAGCGAAGCCAACGAAGACTCCAGCATCAGTGTGGTCACCATCAGATGCCAGGAGCCGCCAAGGATCTGCCAGAAGTAATTTCGGTCTCTACACCTTTTGTAACTCTTCGGCACCGATCATCTCCCATCGACCATCCTGTTTTCTTTTACGACTTACAACGCGCGGAGTTGTTCCATTTTCGATTTTCGCACAGTTGTCGCCATAAAATTCCGGAATTTATGTTGCGGTCCAAATGCTTATAATTTTAATTGATTTTCAGGACTGTGGACAAAAGAAAATTTAAAATTTATGGTCCGTACCTATAGAAAAGGTTTAAAATCAAATTAAAAGTAGGTTTAAATGTATGGATATGAGTTTAGTATAGTTTTAAATTGTTTATTGGATGATACATATATTTATGATTATTTTGAAAGAACCTCTTTCTTATATAACCTAATTAAGCTCTGAAAGAATGCATATGTATATATGCTATATTAGGTAAGACAAACCTTTCAAAATAGGTAATAGTAAACCCTCTTACTAGGTGGTATACTCCTCCGATAAAAGTTAATAGCAAAAATAATAGTTTGGCACCCTTTTAATTATGCAACATCTAGTTATTTTGAACCCTGTCCCCAGGCTATCCATCCTATCTTAAAAATACGTATAACTTATTTGGGTTAATGCAATCTTGCATCATGGAAAAGCCACAAAAGATCCATTACCGAACACACTCGTTTCAAAGTCATCGAAATCATCGCATTTTTTCACAAGAGCAAGGTCTAAATACGCTTTTGGTGTATATTTTCAGTTGTGGCGACTCCATCGAAATGACCAGCGTGGTTAAATAAACAATAACAAATGGAGCTGCGAGAGCAACTGGATTAATTAAGCGATCTGCTACTGGAAGTTCAACTGGAGAAGAAGTCGGCTTGGAACAAAGGGCATTTAATTTGCTAACCAGCTTTGTTTTGTGGATTTTCATCATAAATTCTTTTGGCATTTGCATTTAGCTACGACAAATTAAAATGTTGTCAAGACAACTAACTTGGCCCAGGAAAGATCCAAATTCCGATTCCAAATCGTTTTGGTCTAGGCCATCAAATATATTTGTAAACGAGTGTTAACGTATATAGGAAATACGCCAAAGACGTAATATTGCTTACTATAGGTTTTACTCTAGTTTATTGGATTATTGCTTAATTTATCATAATTTATTCATAAAATCAAAGCCAACGTAAACGGAAACCAAATAAAAACTTATGGAAAATTAAATAATAACAAA
This sequence comes from Drosophila varians, assembly GCA_018150405.1. Taxonomy (NCBI): domain Eukaryota; kingdom Metazoa; phylum Arthropoda; class Insecta; order Diptera; family Drosophilidae; genus Drosophila; species Drosophila varians. The sequence goes on from JAECWK010000125.1 coordinate 7,724,301, forward strand.
AGGCGTACTCTTCCCTTCCAAGTCTTTTGTTAAGTCGATGATAATCATTTTCTTTATGGCCAAAACCCTAAACATTAATTATACACACGTGGATGTCAATGGATGAATGGATTTTTTAATATTTATTTCATTTCAGTTTTATCTATGGGATTGAGATTACGGAATGACCTTTAAGTTTCTAAAAACATATTGGCAGGTGGAAAACAGATCATAAAGTTATTGGACGTTATTTGTAAATATCTCTTGCTAATCTTTATTAATTATTATTGATTCGAGAGTCACTATAAGCTAGGTTTTTTCTTGAAACGGGCTTTCTGGGAAAACTACTTGAGACTCCTTTTAGTTGGCCAATTAACCGCCACTAAGCCGACATCCCACCTACGCCTCCACAATGTCCAGGTGGGGGACATCTGGTCCGCACAGTCATTAGCCAGGTAACCCAATTAACCGACATAGACATAAAATGACAATATTTTTAATGCAATTGAATGCCCGTGCTCGAAAGTGGCTCACTTTCCATACACTCTGCCACAAAGTCACGCTGCCTGGGAAAACAGAAAAGATTGGAGTACAGCGGGAAGATTGCATGTAACCGAATCTTGAAGATCGAAAAATAAACATGTTAATAATACAATTTTATGATTAATACGAAATGAGCTGGAACGAGGGGAATGTTGGGGGAGGAGGCCGAGGTAGCAGAGGTCCAACATGCAAGATATCGCTGTTGCCTTCGTTGTTGGGATTTTGTTTTTGCTGCAACGCATACGAAAAGTGCGTGGGCTGCTTATACCTCATGCACTGGGAAAAATTCTTCCACATAAATGTTATAGTTTTCAAGATAAATAATCACATGGAAACTTCAAAAGAATCCATAATCTGCTTGTTGTTTTAAAATCTTGATGTCGCTATAAATAAGTTTCTGTCAAATTTCTTTTTAGTGCAACTACTCGAGAGGCTGGGAACAAGCCAGAGAGCTCGAGGAGGATCGGAATGATGGAGTGCAGGTCGGAGGAGTCGGAGGCAGTGAAGCTTATTTATAAATCACGAGCATAATGAAATTTCAGCAAGTGGTCGCCGCCGAAGTGTCCGAAAAGCGGCAAAAATATGCAGCGTTGATGGGGGATAGCGTCTCATGGACAGGGTGTGGTGTTATGCGCCGCATGATATATGCAGATGTGGAGTCCGCATTGTGGACAATGCAGCGGCGAACTGCCCGCTGACATGCCGGCGACATAATGATGAACAGGTCGTGGCACTGGCACTGGCCGGGGCACTGGCACTCCACTCCCTCCACTCCAGCTCCAGCTCCGGCTTCGAGGGAGGATGCATTGCTACTGTCGTGTTACGCATCAGTCTCGTGTCAAAATATAAAAAGGGACGGACGCCTCGAAAATAGGAGACACTTGTAGTGCATAAGTAGCCATTAATAAGTGCCATGTGCATATCGTTTTGGGGTCTAGTTTTTACGAGTATTTTGGTTGCTCGAAATGCCTTCAGAGCGTGCCGTTTATTTACGATCCCCATTTCGAAACGAGTGTCTGCCCCATCTCCCTTCCGATTTGAGGATCCATCTGACGCCGGGCAGGAGGCAGGAGGTCTGGAATCGAGGCTGGACGCATTAAAGAAAAAGGGTTCACATGAATTCGATTTAATGGCCTTAAACAGGGCAACATTGTAAGATTGTTTTGGAATTAAATTTCCGTTTAATGGCTTAAAACAATGTGGATTTAAAGATGTTTTTTGAAGAAGTAACATCCCTTGTAATCATTGAGAAACGCACAAGGATCCAGCATCCTTTAATTTTGTTTCAAAACAGACGGATTACCTTGTTAGGTTCTGAATCTTTAATAGCTATAGCTATTATAGCTTTTATGGGTAATTGAAATATAAATAAAAACTAAAAAAATGCAATCTAAGTGAAGCTTTTCCAAAAAAAATTAAGTATACGCCCTGTAGTAGCCATCAAGTATACGCAACGTGGGCCTGGTTGGCAAAATGTTTTGAATTGAAATGCGAATAGTCTCTTAACGGAGACTTGATGGACCTTAGGGACATATACCAACCATCTATTTATATACCCAATATCGAAGATTGAACTGCTTTTTAGCCTGGTTTAGCCATAACCCGGGCTCTCACCCGTTATCAAAAGATAAACTCTCACTCACAAGCCAATGAAAAGCTGATATCGCCAAAACGCCATTACCAACTTTCCACTTCCTCAATTATTGGGGGCCAAACCCTGATGAAAATGGCTCCAAACCTGGCTAAAACCGTCGATGTTTACGCAAATTTCGCACGTGGGCGTCTCGGCTTACTCACGCGTCAAAAGAAACACAAACGAAGACAAAATGCAGCGTCGCCGCGTTTCTCTCTTGGCCGGCAGCAGCCGAGGCAGCAGAGGAGGCAGAAGCAACAAGTCGACGGCATCTCATCCCAACAGCTGAGAACAAAACAAACTGCAATCAGGTAACACACAGAGGAGGCAACAACAAGTTGTCGCTGCCGCTGCCGTCGTCGCTGTCGCAGTTTCCGTCGCAGCCGGCACAGCCACCGCGGCCCGGCCAGCTCCCTTCGCGTTTTAGTGCGCGTTGGCACGTTGAGCAAGACGGTACGCCTTCCAGTCTACCAGTGTTTTGGTTATTGATCACTTATCGGGTATCATTTTTCAAATATTGAAAAATTAGCTTATTCCTCCATCGTCAATTGTGATCTATGCCAAGTTATTTCGAATAATTCCTTTGCCAACAAAGTATCTCCCACGTTTAAGATCCTCCAGCATCCTGGGCCAAGTCCATGATCGCGTCGCGTTCGCCTTAATGGCCCAAGAGTGTTTTAATTTTTATTGGCACGAACGACAACGAGATTCAGTTGTGGAGCAGTTGCCGTTGCCGGAGGATCGCATCGCGTGCGCCCCGCCTCTATATTCCACCATAAAATTAGATCCGTGAGATCGTCGCGTGTGTCCCCTTTCCACTCCGCCTCCATTAAACGCGCCTGGATGGGAGACGGGATGGGAGACGGGATGGATTCGAAGCTTTTGAAAAGGGTTTAAATTATCTAATGCATCCGTTTCGTTATCGATTCTTTTAGTGTGAAGTGGAGCCAGCAAGTGTGCGATTTGTGTTTGATCTTCCTCCAATAATAAAAAAAGTGAAGCGGCGGAAAAGTGTGGAAATCCTCATAAAAATAACTCAAGTCGTTTCCATTCTAAATACCTCCGTTGACAGCCACAAGTGGCAAGGAGCTTCAGCTGTCTGTCTACGCGAGTGATTCACTTAGATCACCAACGGAAGACCAGCATCCGGGGGAGCCTCTCGACCAACGAGAAGCGTCCTTGACTTGGAGGTGAGTGCTAAGGTTGCCGCAAGGTGGGCGAAGAAATGCTTGTGTGGCCCAAATCTAGGTTGCGAATTAAAAAGCCAGGTGTAAAGTGCATTCCAAATTAGTAACTGGCAATGACTTGTAACTTTAACAATTAAGTCATGGAGAAAAAACTGCTTTATTCATTTTTTACAAAGATCCTATGGTGAAGCTCCCATTTACATTCGTTTTTATTGCGCGATAATCGCTGACAATTTATGAATATTTTCCACCAGCGCCTTGTAAGATTACAAGACACTTCACCGCCTTCCCGTATCGGATGATAAATCATGCTAATTGTCGCTGTAACTCAAATACTATCGATACATATTAATTAGCCACTCCCAATACAACCGCAAAAGCGGCCTGTGGCATCCACAGCGACCGACCGACATTAATCTATGGGGGATCTCTGGGCCTTATCTGCATAGGCGCCATAAATACCAGCGGCTAGTCATAATTTATTAATTACTGGACTTTCCACACATATTTAAGAGATCAGATTGGGGTTTGTGGCCTCCATGAGAACTATGATTATGCGATCATATAAGGTCCGAGAGTAAAGAATTCGTGGCTTAATAAAATTGGAATGCCGGAGCTCCGAAACGGCAGCCCCAGTTTGTTAGTGCTCTTGACCAAATGTGGCTTCATTCCCCCTAAAGATGTTAAATACGCTTTTTGTGGCAATATATTTCATTTTATTTGGTTTGATTTCCCCATCGGCCAGCTTCGGCCGTCGCTTCTACTGGGCCACTCTCTGCTACTCTATGCCAAGCAATTCAATTAAAAGACGCCCACAGCCAAGATCTCCATAACAATTTATAACTGCCTTTCTAAGATGTCTCAAAGACTTGCGGTTATTTTTATTATTTGAATATATTACTCAAAGGCAGTGGCGTCTCGGCTAAAAGGGGTAAAGGTACACTTAACTGAAGATACTGTTTAACGATTGGAATGAATAAGTTCGAAACCCTCTAGACCCCTCACAATGATCGACATGAAATGTATCTCCCTGCATTGACCATATTCGGAGACTCGCTTTGATATTATTAAAACATAAATAATATTGGCATTGTTGATATGTGTATTGGAATTTCCGCTTGGCAGCGAGTTATGAGTTCATAAACAAATGCAAATGAAGTGGAAAATTGTTGCAGCAGCAAATTAGCGCATCGTCAGTGGAAAGTCATTCGGACACAGCGCCAGATCGGACCTTTTTGGGGGGAATTGGTCTTACAAATTTTAATGCTTTGTATTGACTTGGCTCAAACCGAAAATTTGCAATTCAAATGTATGCGTTACTCACAATAAAAGTCCAGCCTTTTTGTTTGGACTGGCGGCGTCAAAACTGATTCAGGCCGAATGGCGGAGACGGCTTCGCTTTAATGGATCATCAGCATAAGTTAATGGGTTTTCGGTTTTTGGCTTAATGATAGATTAAATACAATCTGAAGCGTTTTGACAAGATCGCCAACAAAAAATAATAACCCTGCGCCAAAATTTATACCCCAACTAGGCATAAAAAATATCATTTATAACCTGTTGATTAGATCCAGCTGGACAACGGAGATGTTTGATTTGTATAATTTGATATTCTGCAGAGATAAGCCAAAGTTAGGAGGGGACTGGAGGCGAGGTGTGGTCCCGCAAACACCTGAAAAAATCATTTAATTATATAGTCGGCGTATGCGAGGCATGTTTATGGCATTACAATATGATTTGGGACAGATTCTAGCTGCTGGCATTGGTTAGAACGTATTTAAGGAATCCATTTTGCGTTTTATAATTTATTCATTATAAATGAATATCTAATGCTCTTCACATTTATTCTTGTTTATTACTTTTCATATTTCAATAGCTGGGATTGAGCAACCTGGCAGGTGGCAATTACCATACCAGAAAGATCTCCATCATCCGCTTTTCAATTGACGGACCTTTCAATATTATGAAATAGGACTCTATGCGGCAGCACCTGAATGGTCAACATTTCAGCTGTCAACTACTATATGTTAATGGAAAAATCAAAATAAAAAGCCGAAATGTGAATGAGAAAAATGCGTCCAAAAGACCGATTGATAGAGATACAGAAATCAATAAAATGAGGACGTCAAGTGCCGCTCCAGACTATTGAAATCGGTTTTGAATCAAATCCCAGTCGTGTCACCTTTCGAGCGCCGGAAGTTATACAAAGTCCATTATGATGAAACCAATTTATCAGGCGACGGGAAATCAATTCAGTTCAGTTGCTTTTGGCCTCCAATTATGGAGTGCCTGGAAAAAAGATTGGACAAAGGCTGAAGAAAGTTTGTTGCAAATGAAAATCCGCTGAAGAATTTCCCTAAGTGGCTTAGTTGGGTCTTTGCCTTGTCTTGCCTCTACCTCCGGAGCTTGCCTCGTCTTTTTTTCGCTCTTTCACGCCACTCGAGATGCGTAGGCGCCGTCATAGATTTTTTTTCCATGTCAAACCAGCAACTGACAGCAGGTTTGCCAGCAATTCCGAGCTCAGAGACTCGAACCGAACTGAAGTCGAAGTTTTCGGCTGAGCATTTAAGCGCGGCTGATTTGATTTCAGTGACACGACGCCCGGGGCGGCAGTGGACGCGAAACTTGTCCTGCCCACACGCGGCTCCACTCGAGCTTCAGCTGCAGCCACAGTCGTCGCGCATGCGCAGTAGCTTGCCACGAGTTTTTCTTTTCGTTTTAATTTTTGCGCCGTTTAAAACGCCCTGGGGGACGGCAACACGGCGGTTGCATGCCGCATGCCGCATGCTGGTCCAGCGCCAAGGAAAGGAGTCAAAATATTTAAATTTCTAATACCATCCGAGGGCCGGAACAAGAGTGAGTCAGGGAAGCAAGTTGTTGCGATGATTGAGTTGTAAGGCATTTCTTTTGGAAAGATAAACCGTATACTAGCTCTTCTGAATTTTATATTTAAACTCAAACTTTTTTAAGAGTTTCCCAGGTATCGTACCAACCCTCGCTGTGTTGGGTTCTCGGAAAGGTTTCCTGCCCCGCCGCCTCCGGCTGACGGGCTTTTCAATCTGATGAAAATGACTTTTCCGATAAGCATCAAATTTCCTTTGATGATGGACCAGAAACGCCTTTGTCACCGCGAGAGTGACAGTCGTCGCTCTGCCGGGGACTCTGAAACTTGTTCAATCGGCTCAGATCTAACCCGGCTAGTGGGTGAAGACTCCATCTGATCTAATCCCCCTGCGGTCTGCGGCCGGCTGATCGCTTTACGGCTTCCGTGTGCATTTGCCTTTGCTTAATTAAATGTCAATCAATGTACTCATCGCTTTATGGCAACCGACTTTGTTTGTGATTTGTGGGCTTTATTAAGTTGATGCCGTCTCGTCTCCACGATATTCATATGAGTGTGGCGTCTCTGTGGCGAGATTTTCTATTGGGGTTGCGTGGGTGCCTGGGCAGAAGAGATAGATAGATATATGCCTGGCCTAGGCATGATCTATGCCAAGCCAATGGCATTTAAAAGTATTTAATAAATTTTGGGCGCGAGGATTATGCGTTTAGGTGTCCAACATGGGAAAGGTGGTTCCACTTCTGAATTTTATATTTTGAGGGGGATTACGTCGGATGACATTTTGTGGGAAATGTTCTGGGATCGGTAGCCGATGGACCAACTTAACTGGCTATTAATAAACGTTTCAATGAACACTCGCCATGGATCTGGGGCATTATGGTTGGGTTAAGTTCTTGGTAACCTTTCAGGGATTTGGAAACGGATGAATGACTTAAGAACCTATAAGGGGACCTTGGACAGCCAATGTATTGGGTCCAAGCATATTTGACAAACAAGAAAGTACTTGAAATAATATAAGAAATAAGAGGTATGATGGCTTAGGCCTTCTACTTTTACTGCTGGGCTAGTAATTGCGATTGCACCCATAAATGGAATAAGATCCGATCCGACTCGGTGACATTGTAGCCAAAAGAACACAAACTCAAGCTCGAAAGCAATACCAACTGCCACTATAAATCCATAACTGTCAGTCAACATTTTGAACCAGTATCGGAGGAGTTGTCGTCGTGTCTTGTATGGCCATAACGACATTTGCTTTTGGTTTTGACTCCGACTCGGACTCCAGGCCTGAAGCATCTGCGACCGTTACAGCATTCCTGGGACACCTCTTGAGGCAAAGCCAGGTTGCAGCGATCGCCGCATCTTTGCCACATTTCTTGTGTTTACTTTAGCCAGAAAGTTGTGTAATGGCCGGGAGTCGGAGGATGGCATTGGACTCTCTCCGATTGGATTTGTTTGTTATGCAGTTTATAACGCTTCTTGACGGTTTTGTGGCTGCTCTAGTGATGAGCCGAATGCCTAATTGCAGCCGAGTTCCTTTTCTTATGATGCGGGGGGCGGGGCACTCAATCCACTTTACGACTGACGCTTGTTTAATGCCAATCAGTGAGTACTTAATTATACGAGCCAGATCTTACTACATTTTATTTTATTTCATTGATCGTTAAATCTCTGTATTAAACCGAATTTATGATCACTCAAAGCGATGTAAGTTTGTGACTGAGGAAGGAGTTTTACAAGAAAGTTCAGCAAGAAATCTCCTCAATCGGGAGCATTATATATTGTGTCGAGATGGTCGAATTACCTTCTAGGAAATGTACAAAAATTACGCATCTTTTCTTTGTTTGGCGGGGAAGAGGCTCCATCAACCTTTCCGCGGAACTTCCGCTGGGGAGGCACCTGAAAATACAGAGCACACATTAAATAAACATTTATTTAAGTTAAAACGAGACAGGCCAGAAGAATGATTGCAAAAATCCAACATAAATCTTTGGCAGCTCAAAGTATCCGCGTGCGTTGGAAGCACACGAAAATTACAAAAAGAAATATAAAACTTAAGCCCCGAAATGCTTTATTATGATGACGCCCACAGATGGCCAGGGAGATGAAAGATATGGCGGAGAAGGTCCATAGGAATATGTATATTTTTATAGATATACCTTGGGTGATACCCGACCAAGTACTTCCGGAGCCAACTGATGGGGGGAATCTGTGGGGCTTCGTGTTGAAAATTCGAAGAATGCTGCCAAATATTTATCGATCGGTCTTTTGCTGTCTTTGTTAATTTCATTCCAGCCTCTAGTCATTTAATTTGAATTTTATTTATTATTTTATGCGATTTTATGCTCCCTGCTACGCCACGCAATGCCTCTAACTAGGAGATTTATTTTTAAACGTAAATAAACAACCACCGGCTGCGGGCCGAGCTCTTATTTTTTGTTACTCCATCGTTTCATTCTTTTTTATTTATATTGCAGTGGACGGAAAAACATTGGAGTGAAGAGCCCGCCAGCCCCACTCCCCACTCGGGAACCCCATCCGAAAAATAAAGAAAAAAAAATCCACCAGCGATGAATTGGACGCGCGTGCTGCTAATCGGGTTGACCGCCTTGGCGCTGACATTCGTGGAGGTTGCATCACTCTCACTGGATCCAGGTACCTACATACTTTCCATACAACATGGGTGCATGACTCCAAAGAAGCCGCCTTCCATACCGGCAGTCCACTAAACTCTTTCCCTCGACATGATTGTGGGGCGAAGCACTGAAAAAAAAACATATTTCTACTATAAACATTGAAATTTGGAAGCCAAGATACTTAAAAAGTATTTTAAAAACATAACTTTATTGCGTTTTAATTAAGAAAATATAATTTCCTTTCTCTAATGATTCCATAACTACTAGATACCATGCTCTTTATAAAGTTTTCTTAGCATTGACGACCATTTCCTTTACTCCCAGTCGTATATTTCCTGATTAAACATATTTCTAATCTCAAAATATATGAAATTAAGAGACTATATCCAAAGTTTTCCCCCAGTATATGTAACCACACACTCGTATCATTTTTTTTTATGGACAAACATGCGAATACAAACGTCAATATTGGCCGAGAAACGCCCAAAAGCCAAACTCTTGGTTACCAACTTGGCGATTTATGTAAATCTCGAACTAAAATCCCAATGCAAACGTCGCCGGCCTGACAGATCGGGTCACTGGCAGTTGGCTGGGCGACCTCCCCGTTCCTTAAATGGCGCTGGTGGTGTCCGATCACGATTGCAATTTTTATGCCCGTTGCCCCATGTCTTTATGCCACAAGCCCAAAGCCACAACCATGTGGGGAAGGTCACCTGGCATGAGCCTGTCACGATGACAAATAACAGCACAAATGCGTGAAATTCTATATAGAGTCGTCCGGATGGATTCTTGGGCCATGTTGGATTGTGCAAATACTGCTCGTATTTATTTGGGTTAACATGACCCGCAGCATTAGGGGCAATCTCTCGGGGTGACCAAAATAAATAGATCCATGTTCCGTGGCCAAAGTGTGGTAACCGATTGCCAATGTTTGTGGATAAACAGAGCAAGTGGCTAAGACCCGGTGCAGATTGACAAACATCCTCAAGATAATGCTTAATCTCCGTTTGTATTGATTTGGTAATTCAATATGTTTGGTTTTCGGTAGAACGGAAGTGGTTTTCGAGGGATTCCACTGATCGTCCGAACTGGAGTAAAGATAAGGCACGCACTCGACAGTTCATAAAATACCCCTACGGCATGGAACATTACAAAAAATTATTAATTTTGGCCAAGATCCTAACCTTAAATCATTGTGAGGGTCTTTGGGCCAAAATGAAGAGTTTTTAGTCACCTTTTTTGACGTTTTTCCTCCAATTTTCATCCGATTTGGAAAGGGAATAGCATTTATGAATCAGGGCTTCAATCGCCGTCGATCTGCATCAAAAGTTTTTAAAATTGGAACAAACAAATTTTTTTCGATTTTTCGCAATTTAGGAAAGGGGTACCATCATAAAAATTTGCAAAAATCTAAAAAATATTTTTTTTTCTACTTTTGAAATCTTTTAACGCAGATTGAAGCGGAATAAGTTCCTGATTAATAAATGCTATTCCTTTTTCCAGTCGGATAAATATTAAATAAATAATGTGCAAAAAGGTGACCAAAATCTATAAAAATTGGCCAAAAGGCACTTACCATAGATTTAACTTGTTTAACGAATATTTTTCCGCAAATAATGCCATAACTTGATTAATATTGAAAGTAATTCGGTAACATATTTAAAAAATTACAAATTTCTATTTAAAGTGGCCCATTATTATGTTTTGGAGTATCTATTATTATTAAAATTGATGAAACAAATCTCCTGATATGCCATAATTTTATCTGCAGTTGCCTCGGCTGAACTGGAACAGTTTATACGCAAAGGAGACGTGGTTATATCAACCCGCCATATAAGGTAGGTAAAAATAAAAAGTAACAACAATAGCGCAATCATAATTTTGAATGGAACCATACCGTAGACCCCGCCGAAAGCTGCATATCTCCATAGAGGCCCTCTTCATGATTGATTTCCCCATGCTGAAGCACAAGATGTCCTTCTTCCTGGACCGCAAGCAGCAGCGCGTCACCCTGGACATCAGCGCCAATGGCGCCACCGAGTCGCGCAACTTCGAGATACCCAACATCAATGAGACGTCAACCATCAGGAGCCTGGCCCTGCAGTTCTCCAAGAACCGCATCACCCTCTATGTGGACTGCAAGGCGAGCACGCATCACGACATTGACATGAACCTGGCCAAGTTGTACACCCAAATGGACGATCCGGTGATTAAGCTGGTGAGTCAATAACCAGGTGGGATTGGACAGGGAAAGACAGAGATTAAACCTTCCTCATTGGCAGTTTCGTGAGCGCAAGTATCCCCTGCTCTTTGACGGGGACATGGAGCATTCGCTGCAAAGGGCCAACTGCCAGAAGGGTCTCCACCGGAGGGGCAATCGCCGCATGCTGCGCAACAAGATCACCGAGCGTGGTAAGTTCCAAAGGCTGATACTGACTTCAATGGATAAACTTTTACTTTTTTCTGCAACCTCAATCATTGCAGAAAAGAACAAGAAGCGTGATGTCCGTGGCTGGTATGAGCCAACGCTAGCCCGGGAGGGAGTCCGGGAGGATCACAGGCATCAGGAGGTGCCGACGGACGTGGAGCGTGGCGATATCCCTGTTCTGCATGGCGATTGCGAAGGTAGGTTGCTCAGTCCCTTTTCCAGACAGCCACCCATCACCCAGCCCACTGCCAGGCTGACAGTCGGTAGTCCCGGGCCAGTCAACGGATCTTGGCCCAAAGGCGTGGCCCCTCCGAAACGGTGGCTTCCCACGAAACCGAGGGTTGGGCTCGCCCCACCGTCTTGCCATAGATGTTAGCTTTGATGGAATTATTTGGCTTGTGCCAGTTGGCGTTTATGTCACTCGAGGAACATAATTCAATTAGGCAAATGTGGCGGAGCAACCTGAATCGGAGCGGAGTACGCATGTGGGTTGGGGAACTAAATAGCCGGGGGATTGGTGCATTGAGTGGGGGCCCAAATCTTCAATGGCATGTGCAAGTGAATGAACGAGGCCTTGAAAACCAGAAAAGGGCACTCCAAAGTGCAGCAGAATTGCTTTGAACCTCTAGAAACAAAAATAATGAAAGTTTGTTGATAGGAATCGAAAGAATGATTGGGGGATCCATTTTACCAAAAACTTAGCCAAACTTAGCTTCTAAAGAACGGAATCCATGACATTGATTGAGCACTTTTATATCCAAGTAATAACATTGCCAATATGTGGGTTTGCCAAACCAACAGAATAGGCAACATGTATTTTGTTGCCTTAAAAACCAACATGAAAAACATCTCCTTATACGTGTTGCCAGCATCCGGGCTAACACCCTTGTAATCCGCCGATTCCATTACCAATTTGTGCCTGTCCTTGAGCATTAAGATCTTCATTAGGCTGCAATAAGCTATCTTCACTTAGCCCGCTAATACTCTACAAATCTGGCACGCAATTAATAACGATCTAGGGCCTGGGCGATTTAGCCATAAATACGTTCATCGAAGTCACTTTCTGGCCAATAAGTCGCCGCTAAGTGCTTGGCGCTGATCTGGTCTGAGGCGCCCACAGTGCGACATCACTAATGAACACCGAGATATGACAAAGCCCCTGCATATCGTAGCACTCGTTTGGGGCTTTGAGCCTGGTGCTGAGCCGGCATAATTATTATTTATCTGGCTCAGAGCAAAGACACCAAATTGGTAGCCCGTTCCGATCTGTACCCACACAATCTGCAAATGTACTGGAAAAAGTTTTATACAATTAGCGAATGTTAGAGTTTAAATATAAAAAAAAACCTATGGATAATTAGGGGTCAAAGTGTGTTAACACTTGAAATCGTACCATATATAAACTTTTCCAGAGTGACATTTAATTTATTTTCCAAGTGCATGTGATTCGAGTGAGGGGCGGCATATATAAATCGCAAAGGCAAAACGTAATGAATGAATTACGTGGCTACGCCGACGACCAAACCAGCCAACCAACAACCAACCAGATGCAGATACGAGCGAAGGTTGTCAAATGTAACCAAAACGAGATCCGAGCATTCTAAAGCCAGGGTGGGGACGAGGGGCAGGTCTGGAGGCCCCAGATCTGACGTGGAACGGATGCGTTTGGGCGTTAAGGCGGCGGCGGCGTTTTCAATGTTGACAAAACTCATTCAGGCACTCCAGGCCCAGGGCCTAGACAGATGTGCTTATGGAGCCGATCACGAAGTTGGACTAGTTCAGTTGTTGCCATGTGTCCTACATGGTGTTGTACATCCTGAGGGGTCTAAAAGGGAGAAGTTCGGTGGGATAAATAAGGGAATATTTACTGAAAAGTTAGTGAATCAGATATAGGGTAAGGGTAACCCTCATCCAGGTACCCAAACATTATCCTGACTAAAGCCTCGATCAATTGGCTCACTGACTCACCTCTGGAGAAATCGGAATCGCAAGTCAGCCTTTGTTGTCCCATTGCATTAAGCTGCACTTAAACGCCAAACGCATTAGCAGCTGTTCGAGTTCCGGAGGCAGGAGTCCATTGGAGCGACAAAGCGGATTAGGTTGCAATCGGAGGTTCCGCACACACACACACTCACTCACTGGATCTCCTTCAAGCGCGATCTCGTTTGTTGTTTTCGCATCGGTTAGACCTTAATCTTGTCAGACGCTCGAACGCTTCCCACACACATTTGCCATTCGCCAGGTCGGGTAGTTGGGGTGTTGGTGAATTATTGTTGCTTTATTTAAAGTCCCCGAACATCGGAGGAGCCCCACTCCGCTTTAAAGCCGAATCTTAACGCTAAACTCCACGTTGTGCTCATTGTTCCAAGCAGACGCCCTCGCACGCTCGCTGAGCGATTTACTGGCATTGGTTAAGCTGCTCCGCGAGGACGTCGCCCACCAGCGCCAGGAGATAGCCTACCTGCGGATGCTCTTGGAGAACTGTGCCGGCTGCAAGAATCCCCTGACTCCCGATAACCAATTGCGCCTCGACGACTGCCGCAATGCGAATCCTTGTTATCCAGGTAAGAAATAAATAATTATTTATCAACTTTATAAGTTATTCATATGAACTTTATTTCCTTTTCAGGAGTGGAGTGCCTGGACTCGGCGTCTGGGCCAAGATGTGGACGCTGCCCCACTAATTTCATTGGCGATGGAAAGACCTGCAAACCGGGCCTCACCTGCGCCCAACTGGTGTGCTATCCGTAAGTCCCTCCTGCATCCTTCCATACAATGTGTTGGGCTTGCACTTTTCCAAAAACAAAATTAACGCAGCCTGTGGAGCTTTTAATGGCGTCAAGGGCGTGGCACCGCATTCATGTTAATTGTATTTGTCATGCTGCGACTCCGAGGGCTTGAAAAGGGCCGCCATCCGATGGGCTTCGTCCCTGACTGTGCAATTATTTGCATTTGGCCTTAATGGCAATTTGATGTTGTTTATGGTTTGATGATCTAGCCAAACTCCTTGACAGGAGGAGCAACCTCAAAGTCGGACTCACTTTTCCCAGTCATAAGCATATCTATATCTGTGATTGATAAGCACGTGATGGCCATATTGAGAAGACACATTTGGGCCTTTATTTGCTTAGTGACTTCCACGAATAAGTGGGAACAAGGAGCCGTGGCCTTAAGCTGGTTACCCAGAACCAAGTAAGTGGATTGGGCTTAATGGCAGTGAGTCATGCAAGCGATGCTGGAACCAGTTTTCTCACCTCCATCCATCCCGATAAGATAGCCGGAGATCGTAGATATGTCAATTCAACTTCCTAATCCCTTGTCACATTGAAAGTTTTACCATTTTCTACACATTTCGTTTTATCAAGACGGACTAAGATAAATATTCAAATGATCTCTTAGAAGGGGGTCTTATCCGGCAAATGATCTCTTTGATGTGTTTAAGATTAATACGGAGGTAGAAGTTTTGGTCAAACCAATTTAGGTTCATATTCCGGTCACCTGCTGACATAATTTAAACATCAAAACTGAGACTCACAAGAAAAACCTTTTTATTAAATATGATAACTTGACTGAACACACCCACAAACTCAAATGAAGTTGTCAATTCCAAACCGGAAGAGGTTGTTGCTGTCGGAAACCCATAGATTAATTTTTGGCATACTTTTCAAAGGAAGGTTTCGCCTCCAGAATAACTCTAAAGACACTTTATTACTTTAGAAAGCTGGCAATATTGTGCAGACCCGCATTGTCGAAAATATAACCCTGGGTTAACACTAATAAAAACATTATATCTGGGAGTTCTCCAACTGCCCAACGTCATAAATATGTTAAACAAAACTATAACAAGTTATGCGATGTAACGGAGCTGCAGAGACCTCTGTGGATACTGTTCTACAAAATGCAACAAAACCTTTGGCAATCCGGGAATGGGAATGGGAATAAGAATGAGAGGCTGTGAGGTCTTCGGGACCACAAATGGCACTTGAAAAAGCCGCATAAATTAGTTAAATGTGATCCGGAATAAAGAACCCGCACCCATTTCGGCGGAACGCCGATACTCCGAATCTCCGCGTCTCCGGTTCTGAGGACTGACTGACTTCATTGTGTCAAAACACTTAAAGTGATTTCTGTTATTTCTCCATGGCCACCATCCCTGGACCCGAGAGTTCTCCTGGCCACGCGCATAGGAAGCATTCGACCATAAATTTGTGTAAATTATTGAAAAGAGCCCCCGGACCGGCGAAGAACCGGGTATATTGTAGGTGTCTAGGGATCGGATGGCTTGTTTGCTTTGGATTGGTTTTGGTTTGCCTGGGCTGCCTGGGCTGCCCGTCTTGGCTGGCAAGGTGCGCCCCTGGCTGACCGTATTTTAATTTGCATAAAATTGTTTTAAATGTTGTCACGACGACGCTGGCCGACGCCGACTCGTTACTGTCATCTTTCATTATCGATGAAATGTGGCCAATGTGTGTGGCAGGCCCGAAACCGAAACTCCATTCCGATCATTTTAATTTAGAACCCACCAGCTGTCACCTGAATCAAATGCGGCGTCATAGCCCAACATGGCCAGCTTTGTTTTCTTTTAGTTCGACTTTGATTCCCATTCTGTGGGAGACCCTGGAGGAGTCTATCGATTCTATTAAAAGGTCATAAAACTTGCTCTAATGACAAGCACACCTGTTGATCCTTTGTTGTGGCAGATATCGTGTGTTTTTTATGGTGGTATCCACTGTTTAAGGTCCACAATGTTCTTCTTTAGGTTCTATTTTGATATCTGAAATTATTTTGAGAGGTTTAGAGGACTTGGTAGCGTTCTAAATTTAAAGAAAATGTGGTTATATTTTCCAGGAAAAGTGTCTATAAAATATATTTACAGCTTGAAGAAGGTTAATTTTCATTGATTAATAAAAAGGAAGCTCTCGAGAGGATCTCAGGCAGTCCATAAGATTGTGTACCAAACCAATCATAAACCCTTAAAAAGGTCGAAAATTCGTCTTGCAAAAATGCAGAAATCCCCTCAAAAAAGTTTCTCATTTCGTATTCTTTCAGCACTTTCCATTTCCAAGAGCCAAAAGCCAAACTCGGGAGACTCCGGTCTAATCGACCACCTGAAAAGCCAATCATAACCTGGCCCCAGGCCGATGACAGTTGGGGCGCCTCCGCCCAGAAAACTTTTCACTGCGCACACTTTTGTTGTTCAATTTAAATTATTCATGTGATGAAATAATCAGCAGTGCAATCAAGCTTGGGAGAGATTATATTACCATCTGTAGATCGGGAGATAGCTGATAGACTGGGAGTGTGATTCCTAGACCCATGGCCCATGGCAGCTGCAACATGTGTTGGGGCATGTTGGACATAGAATTCCATTTGATTGTGGATTGTGCAACTTTCCCACAGAATCTCGGTTTTCTTCTCCACAATTTTCTCGTCTCCCTCCCCTCTGGGGACCAAACAAAACGTTTAAAAAGCGGGAAAGCCAAAGAAGCTGGTTCACAGCTTGGAAACATCAAAGTTCGGTGGAACGCATACATCTCAGTGTGAATCAAGTTCGCCTACGCATTGGAGAAAAAGTGGATCCATTGATTCCAAGCCGTTTCGCTGGATTCGTTGGGTTTCTGTTTCTTGTTTTTGTAGCCATGGCTGTTGACTTGGCGTTTGACTGCTTGAATTCAAATTAATAGTTGACTGGCAGCGAATCGAACTCCGGGTTACGTTTATGCCTCAACAGAGTTTATGATAACTTTCAAAACAAAGTTTTCCAAATTAATTAGCCACCATACCAAGCGGGTAGCAGCTCTGGTTTTAATCCTTCTGATTTATTTCGAAATTAATTCATTAAATGCAATTTTCATGGGCCTGATTTAATTTAATTAGGGCCATTAACTTAATGCCTTAATGGGGTTTTGTGACGTGCTGCCCACGTTAGAATTCTATAATATTGCAAAGCCGCATAAACTTTTTATGTTGGCTGCCACGCCGGTTGTCTTGGCCAGGCGCAGGCGCAGGCGCAGCAATGAAAACAAAAACAAGCCCGAGCCAAAGAGGCCCAGAGTGAGGCTAAGATCTTGAGCTGCAGATGGAGATGGAGTTGGAGAAGGAGCTCAAGCTGGAGCTGTAGCTGGAGCTGGAGCTCCCCAACCGCATAGATAAGTGGCCTGTGGCAAAATAAACGCCGCTTTATGGCAGTTAGCTGCAGTTTGTCCAAAGCGTGCGCCACATTCGAGGATTGTGGAAGATGGTGGATGGTGTCCCCACTCCCTGCCCTTCGAAATGGAGGAAAAAGGGAGCTCCTTGGAGTGGCAGCCAAGTGGTTGTTGTTGGTGGGCATTTGCATGGCATACGCTACCATTAGAAGCCATTTGGACGAGGTTAATGGCTTGGGAGTGAAATTTCGGGGAGTCGAGTGGCTAATTGACCATAAAACTATCCCAATAACTACTATTCCATTTTGGATATATCCTGGTTTAAAATTATATTACAGCTTAGGGTTAATATACATTTTTTGTGTAACCACTGTAACCTCTGCCTACCAGCCTACTTGACTGGAATATGGCTAAAAGCCTTTGCATGCTTCACAACCATGTTCACACATTACTCAGACGGGGCTCCTTCTTGGGACCTGGCCTGCCTTGCACTCCTTCTAAGGCTCTTGGGTCCGGTGTTTGAACTGGGCTTCCAAACTCGAAGACTCAGAGGATCGGAGGATCGGTGGATTGGGGGATTGGGCCAGCAAATTGGAATTATGAATTATGAATGCGTGGTTAATAAAAAGAACGTCCCGAGAGAACGGCAGTCAAGACAGGGCCAGGTCCGTCATGCCAACGAGGTTGGAATGGGAGGAGGAGGAGGGTCAGTGGCTGAAATGCTAATGCGTTCCTCGCTGCGCTTGACTGGATATTTTCCCAGCACTCCAAAGATGCCGCACTGGCCACAGACCCAGACAATATGGTCGAATGAACTGAAACAAAGCAGAAAAGTGCAAAGTGATGGCCAGCGGGAGGCGGACCAATAGATGCGCCGAAGGAGTTGGAGGCATCTGGGAATGAAGCCGGAAAGCGAAAACCCCTACGCAGCTTGCCTCATGTCCATGGACCCCGCCCTCGAACCCCAACCTTAACCACAACTCCAAACGCTCGCTTGCCACTTAAGTACTTAACACTTTTTTCTAATTGCGCCTTGCCGTTTGGAGGCAAGCCCCGAAATGCTTCCAGCCAAGAATCCCGAGTGTATCTTGACAAGTCTTGCACGGTCGGCCACCGGTGGATATGGCAAAGTCAAGAGCCTGAAGCTGATGGATCCCATCGACTGACAGCTCCAAAAAATAACACAAAACGTAACTTGAACAGCGACTTGCGTCGCTTTTCAAATGTTATTTTAAAATACTCTGGATTGGGTCTAAAAAAAAGAAAAAGGTTATTGAAAAATTGTTAAAATAACAAAAAAGTGTTAAGAGTTTAATATTTTTTTGAGACTATATTGGACCTTTAGAAGTACTCATACGGTTTATGATTATTTCAAGGGTATTCCCTCAGTTTCTATGAACCGCTCTAGGCCAACGCATGTTAATGTTCTTCTGGCCAGGTCCAAAGACCCCTTACGACTCAAACTTCCGGCAGGAGAAGGCACCTTTATGTGCTTAGTCATAAAATATTGGAAACTATGGCTTCTGGGTCAGTTGGGCACGGTAGTTCGTTTAGTTGGTTGATCTTCCTAGAAAATTGGTCTGTCATGAGTTATGTCCTGACAAAGTGGGATTGCGAAACGAACCGCTGGAGATGAAGATGGTCCGAAATGTAGGGACCATTGGGTAACTGTAACCCCGAACCCTGGCGAACTAATGACCATGTCATGATATGTAAATATTTTGCAAAGCCATAAGCAATCCCACACTCTGGAGCATAAATAAGGAACGGCCGAGGAGGAGAAATTTACATGCAATGCAGTTGTTTTGGCCATCGGCTATCCAGCCTACACACATGACCAGTCCACCACCTCCTTCTCCGTTTGGTCTTCCTTTATTTATTTGTGTTTCGCTGGCTTTTAATAAGATTTTCTTGTAATTGTAATTTGTTTTCTTTTTGGATCTTCTCTGCTCAAAAATCCACCGGAGGGGGCGAGAGAATCCCCCATGTCTTGTCGCTTTGTCGGTGTTTTGTGACCCTCGCCGGGGTACCCCCTTCAAGGCCCTGATCCCTCCGCCCCGGAATGCCCCGGCGATTGTAACCTTTTCTCTTTTCACCGCTCACTGGCTTTTGTGTAACCGTTTCCACTAAACATCATTAATAAATATGCCTTTGTATGCTCGAGCCCGTGTCCCAACATTAACAGTCTTTTGTTGCTGTTTGTTCCTGCCTGTCGGTATTAATAATAATAAACAATATGCCCAGAACACATCCTCGATCCTCCTCATCCGCCATGCCATTAACCACAATATGTGTTGTCGTTTTCCATTGCAGAGGCGTTCAGTGTCACGATACCGTGAATGGGGCCCAGTGTGACTCCTGTCCGGTTGGCTACGAAGGTGATGGACGCACATGTTCTCTACGAAATCCTTGCCTGGACACCCCCTGCCCCTCAGGTGAGTCTCTTTTGGGCTTGTTTTCAGCCTATTTCAGGTTGGCCAAGTAAAGTTTCTGTTTTTTTTTTCGGGTACCGATTGATTTTATGGCTAATTTGGGTTTGTCGTGCCATCAACTTAATTTCGAGTGGGTTGATTGCTGGACTTGGAACTACTTACATACCATAGGAGGCATCAAAATTAGAGGAATTTAGTTTTCAGGTTGTTAATCAGTTTAATTCGATTAGAAATTTTGTGATACGTAAGCCTGAGCCTCAATTAACATTAGACTAGAAAAACGTAGATTGTTTTCCCAAAGGTTTCAATAATACTCCAATTAAATTCAAAAGCATTTTAGATTCAATAATATTGAAAAATATATTAGAGAATCATATGTACCCCATTCGTATCAAGGTAGAGTATTCAATTCACACGACTATTTGATTTATTAATGGCCACCGAGGGTAATTTTGGGGCTCTGAGGACTTGCCGGCCAATAAACCCTTTTGATTGAATAAAAAACCCTTGAAAATTATATGGTACCCCTGGGTAATTTCTGGCTTCCCGCGAATGTGTGAAACAAAACGACTAATCAGAGCTCAGAGGTCCAGTCCCAGACCCCGAGAGTCATTAGGGGCTGGGGCGTGTTGGAATGTTCGGTCCTTAAAGGTCAAGTTGACTAATTGATTTGGCGGCAAAAGCACAAAGTACAGAGTCCCAGTTGGCGGACACACACACAAAATTTTGTATCCTGATTATTAATAAACAATTCTCATTTGTATTAGGCAACATTCTAGTGCCCTCGCATAATGTGCAACACTATCAGAGGCAGAGCCAGTACACGGCCCGCAAATACTCGGTCGTAACGAACTAATTCCGGAGTGGGAGTCGCAAGAACATCGTTTCGATTAAGATATATAATCTATATATTAAAAATAAACATCAGACTCCAGAATGTGCACATATACTTACTACCTATAGAAAATAGTCATAAGTTGTAAGCTCTACGATTGGCAAAACAGCGGAATTCAAAGTATTAGCAATCCACAAAAAATTAACTAAATAATTAATCATTTTGCTACTAAACAAACTTTAAGAAAATGTCTTGTCTTGTATCTGGATTATAGAATAGAATTGCAAATTGAATGCCCAGAAAGTGGAGTCTATAAACGTGTAACGAAATTTGTTCCCCCAATGGCCCGAAATCTCCCAACTATTGTAATAAAATATAAAATATATAAAAAAAAAAAGCGTGTACTTTGTTATTTTTTGGTACTTAATAAATAAACTCAAACATTGGCTTTACAAGAATTTGTGTATTTGTTTTTGAAATCATTTCCCCAATCCCCCACACATCATCATGTTTATAAACTATCATTTTCTGGTCATGCCTCCAAAGATCCAAAGTTCAGGGTAAGTGGATTGTTGGGACATTTTTTCATTATTTGATATTTTCCTTGCAATAGAATCGCACTATGAGGTCAATATTTTATCATTATTATAACCATTAAAACATTAACAAGCCTATAAAATGCATCAATATACTAATTATATTTTATTGAAAGGGTTCATCCTTAGGAAACGCAGAACGGAAGCCTCATTTGATATATTCTCTTCTTTTAGTTCCCACAAAATCTCAAAGAATTATGAAAATCATATTCCTTTAGATGCACTTTTGAGATTTAATCATAAACCTTTTTAATTAGGTGCCCAGTGCCTTCAGGTGGGTTTTCCGCCCCACTTCCAATGCATATCCTGTCGAAAGGGTCAGGAGATCAATGGCACCCAATGCCGAGACGTGGACGAGTGCCATCTGTACAAGCCCTGCGATGAGCGGACCATCTGCACAAATCTAAATCCAGGCTTCCAATGTGGTCCCTGTCCACCCGGCTACGATGGAGTCCATGTCCACGGCTACTATGCGGAGCACCTTTCGGTGGACTATCGCCAACAGACCTGCCTGGACGTGGATGAATGCCAATCGGGTTTCTACCGATGCCCCGAACACTCCACCTGCATCAATGAAATTGTGAGTTTTAATTGATAGGAAAGGAAGGACTGATTTATATTTTATTTCTATTTCCGAAGGGCTCCTACAGATGCCAGTGCCATGAGGGCTTTGTGACCAACGGCACCTATAGCTGCCTGGAGAGGTCCTCCGTGGCCGTGTGTCCAGATGGGAACGTTTGCGATCGGAATGCCCAGTGCCTCCTGTTGGATAACCAGCGATTTAAGTGCCACTGCAGTGTGGGTTGGGCTGGCAACGGGTTGGTTTGTGGCAGGGATCGGGATTTGGACGGATGGCCGGACCAGTCGCTCTCCTGTCCGGAATTGCACTGCCGGCGGGACAACTGCCCTGATCTGCCCAACTCTGGACAGGAGGACGCAGACTTAGACGGCTTTGGCGATGGCTGCGACGAAGATGCTGACGGGGATCTGGTGCTGAACAACAAGGACAACTGCCCGTTAAGGTACAACACGGAACAGGTGGATTCAGACGGGGATGGAGTGGGCGACGTGTGCGACAACTGCATCCACAGGCATAATCCCCGCCAGGCGGACGCTGACGGGGATGGGCGCGGCAATGAGTGCGACGAGGATGCGGACAACGACTCGATTCCCAACGAGGGAGACAACTGCCCCTTGTTGGCGAATCCCAACCAGGCGGACGTGGACAACGATGGTGTGGGCGATGGCTGCGACAACTGCCCGACCATCCCCAATCCCACGCAGGAGGACCGCGACATGGACTTTGTGGGCGATGCTTGTGACAGTGGCATCGATGGCGACGACGACGGCATCCAGGACTCCGAGGACAACTGTCCAATGGTGAGCAACTCCGACCAGCTGGACACTGACAACGATGGCAAGGGCGATACCTGCGACGATGACATGGACGGCGACGGAATTCCCAATTACAGGGACAACTGTCCGCTGGTGAAGAACCCAAAGCAGCTGGACTTTGACCGGAATGGCAAGGGGGATCTCTGCCAGGAGGACGAGGACGATGACGGCGTGCCAAATGTCATCGACAACTGCCCCAACAACTCGATGATTCACCATACGGATTTCCGGACTCTTCGCACGATTGCGTTGGATCCACATGGGGACTCCCAGCAGGATCCCAACTGGGTGGTCCACGCCAATGGCACTGAGATCGTCCAGACTCTCAACTCGGATCCCGGCCTGGCGGTGGGCCACGACGCCTTCGGGGGCGTGGACTTTGAGGGCACCTTCTACGTGAACGATGATACGGATGATGACTACGCTGGATTTGTGTTTAGTTACCAGAGCAACCATAAGTACTACGTGGTGCAGTGGAAGAAGGGCTCCCAAACGTACTGGGAAGCGGAGCCCTTCATCGCCTCCGCCTCGCCGGGCATCCAGATCAAGCTGGTGGACAGCCTCACGGGTCCGGGGCCCAGAATGCGGAATAGCCTTTGGCACGAGGGGGATACCCCCGGCGAAGCGCGCCTGCTGTGGAAGGAGCCCCTGAATTCTGGTTGGAAGGAACGCACTCCCTACCGCTGGTCCCTGGTGCATCGTCCGGCCATCGGCCTCATCCGCCTGCAGTGAGTCATAGTTATTCTCCATGACAGGTTCCCATGATGCTCATTGCAAAAATCTCCCCCAGAATGTTCGAGGGCCATCGACTGCTCACCGACTCGGGCAATGTCTACGATTCCACGTTGAAGGGCGGACGCCTGGGCGTGTTCTGTTTCTCCCAGGAGATGATTATATGGTCGAACCTTAAGTACAAATGCAACAGTGAGTGGATATGAGTCTCTTCGCCTGTAGAATGATTTTAAAGTTCTTTTTTGTCCTCCAATACACAGACCAGGTGGACTCCTTCATCTACAGGGAACTGCCCGATCATCTGAAGCTGAAAGTTGAGTTGCAGAACTAAGAATCCCTTAAGGGGTTAGAGAAGCTTTTCCTTGCCATCAGTTTTAACCAAATTACTATTTAACATTTAATAATTTTAATGTACCAAGTTAATAAAGGTGTTGCTGCCGAATAGTATGGGGGATAACTTATTAAGGATATTTTCTTAAAAAGCTTTTTCAAATACTCTAGAGTTTTTAGAAACCAAAGATGGATAAAAGTGTTAATAAAAGGAACCATGACTATACAAAATCGACAAATAAAGGAATAAAAATCGTCAATGTAGGCCATGGAATTCGGAAAATTGCCTCGGAATCCAATGTCATTGTCATTTATTGAGCCAGTCTCCATTTGCATAGGCACAGACACTTTCAGCTAGGGAATTTTTGTAAGCTGAGAATAAAGGCAAACAAACATTTGAAGGAACACTGTACACATAGCAGGTCAGCTCGGTAACCCAAAAATAAAATTCGGACAGTCTCGCTATAAATTGTTGAGGGTAAGTAAGAGCAGAGCCCTACAGCGGGAGAGTTTTGTTCCAAATTAAGTTGAGTCCGTTGGAGCGTCCAGTTAGCAACGATGGCCAGCTGCGATGTGCAGCCGACTTCCTCCCAGGAGGACCTAAAGCAGAAGGAAACGATCAAGAATGTTAAAAACTCGGAGGAACGCGACCAGGCCAAGGTCAGTTCCCAGGAAGAGGCGACGGCTGCTGTGGCTGCGGCTGCAGCGGCGGCCATTGAAACGGATCCATCGCCCAACTCCGAAAGTGAGCTGCGATCCGTCAGCTCGGCAACAAGAATGACCAAAATTCCGGCTCCAATTCTGCCGGGACCCAGCGGCAGTTTCATCCAGACCTCCAGGCGCCACTACAGCAGTGTGCTGCGCCTGGCCAAGAGCCACACCTCCGTGGCCAGTGGAAGGGAGAAGGAAGAGCGCGATCTGGATCAGAACGCAAGCGGCTGCCTGAATCCCACCGATGACTCCGGCATCCACATGGAGTTCTCAATGAGTGACATGGAACCATCGTGCTCCGGGCACACAGCCCCCATCCTCGAGACAATTCTCCACGCGATCCCGACCACCACTAGTGAAATGGATCTGGAGCAGGCCGAGCTGCAAACTCTGAAGGAACTTCAACGGGTGGTCGCCGAAATGGAGGCCCAAGTGGCCCTCGACGACCAAGAGGAAATAGAGCAATTGCAGTCGGTTGGAGACCAAATCGTGGAGGTTCTAATTGCTGAGGAGCCCTCAACCGCCAAGGTCATCGATGGAATGTTCGAGAACGCACAAGGATATGCGGAGCTAAAATCGCTGCACGAGCCAGATCCAGGACCGACCGAGGAACCACCAAAAGAGTCAGATCATTTGAAGCAGTCGACAAATCCCAAACAGGATTTGTTTGAAGAATTGGACCCAGAAGCATCCATTGAGCAGCCATCAACCTCTGGCCGATTCCTTATGGAGGAGCAGTTGCAAAAGTCGGTGGAGGAGTCGATTGTGGATCCCTGCCTGGAGCGGGCGAAGCAGCTGCTGGCGGAACTCCAAGTAGCCGAAACTAATGCACCGCAAACCGACGAGGAGAAGCTCAGATGCAAAAATCCGGAGAAGGGTGATCCTGCCAGCCCAGATGGATTCCTGAACCACGAAGAACATGCAGATGCTGCCATCGCATTGGAGGTAATGCCAACAACAGAGATTGCGGATGAGGACTTGCCCACCACCTCAGAGGCGGCTGTGGCGGAACACCCATCACAGGCCAGTCACTTGGATGGGTCTATGGGCGGTGACCGCCGGATGGTCCGCCTGGAGGAGCTGCTCGATGCCGAGCGCAATGTGGAGCTTCTGCGTCAACTTCTCCAAGGCGGACCTGATGCTTACGAGACGCCATCAGATATGGTCACCGATTCGGAGGCGGACAGCGAGGAGACGGATTCCAAAGCAGAGGAATCGTACAACGAGGACGAAAACTCAAATGAAACTTCAAACGAAAACGAGGACGAAGACGTGGAGGCAATGATGCAACAGGCCACACCCGAATCCGGCAAGCCATCCAGCTTCCTCTACACCATGATACAACGTCTCGCTGGAAATAAGATGGCCCAACTCAGCTACCCTTTGTTATTTTGTGGCCTGGCCTTCAGCTTGATTTATTTCACGCGCAAGGTTTAGGCCACCATTCGAAAGCAGAAACGGAAACGGAAACGACAACCAGAGGAAAACGCGACCAGCCGTCCATCGATTCGAAACCGCTTCCTAATACAACGTACCGTTCCAATCGAGCACTTCAAAATCATACGAATCAATTGGCATTGAGTTGCTCAAAATTGGATCTATTTTTTAAATAAATATAAAGATAAATCACCAAAATGTTCTCCTTTTGTTGCTTAAGAGGGGTTTCCCATTCTCACAAAGGAAGTTTTCCATTCTGAAGAGAAATATTTTGAAATATTCTACGATACGAAGATTTAAGTTAAAAATAGAAACTAATAAGTGCAAATTAGCTTTGACGCCGGTTATATATTTATTTCCAGTTTTCTTTTGAATTGCGCGCCCAAGTTGTTTGACATCTGCCGTAAGGTGGAGCTGTTGTAGCAGTGTTCAATAACTTTTTAAATATTTGAACTTATTTTAATCAAAGCAGCCATTTAAACTTAAATCGTCTTACAATATGAATATTGTAGATTTACATAATTTGTGGCTAAAAAAATTTATAATATAATTTTAAATTTTACGTGAATTAGACAACAGACTACCCAATAACCATGACGAATCCTGTGTGTGTTTGCTTGGCATTCGGAATCCTGGTGTTGGAATACCTGGTGTCCTCCAGCGAAGTTCCTAAAGCGCCGGGTCCGATGCTACCCTCCCTAGTGGTGTCCATTGCCATGATGGATCTGATATACGACAATTCCTTTATACCCGAGAGGTTCGATTTTGTGCCGAATATTTTCAAGTGGATCTATGAACTGGGAGTATCTCTCGTTCTACTGAAGATGGGCGTTTACTTGTGGCAGTCCACGGAACTAAATATTTTCCTGGGGTTAAAGATAATATTGATCTGCTCTGGCCTCTTCTCGGACGTATCCTTCAATAAGTACGAGTACTACTGCCTGGCCTGCATCACCCTGCCCCTGTCGTATATGATTCTGGCGTTTGTGGGCCACGCCACGGATCACTTCCACCTGCTCCGCAGCCAGTATTATGAAATGCAGACCAAGGCCATTCTCCGGGTGGACAGGACGCTGAGGTACCTGACTCGCAACAGGAATCCTCGAAAAAAGCTTCCCAGCTACGTGGCGATCCTGGAAAGGCATCATGAAGAGGAACGCCAGCGGCGAAAAGCCAAAAGGAAATAAGCAACCAGAATGTTTTTAATTGTTTTAATGTTTTATTTTATACAAGAGAATTTGTAAAATTAATTGTCATACATAATAATTAAATTGCTTTTATTAAATTACAAAATAACGACTATATTTGATTTGCTTTTTTACAGCACTCGCGAATTTGTTCAACAAGCTTTGACAAAGTGGAAGTGGTCCGAAAGATCTATAATATCTCTATAAAGTATATATATTATGTATTGCAATTTGGTACCCTGCCCAGACACTCGAGCAGGGAAATTTCGATAATCTTGTTTAGGTAAATAATACTTAAGATTAAAACAATATTATTATGCATAAGTTCGACTTAATTTCATTTAGTTTGCATACCTAAAGAGCACATGTTGGAGTTACTAACTTAAGGTTTCTTAAGGTCTTTCGTTTTTTGTGTGTGTTTGTTTTTTAATTAATTTTTTAAGCAGCTCCCAAAGCCTTGCATTAAGCCACGTAATATCCGAGATTGGGACTGGAGTTTGGACCGGAATGGAGCTGTCGCAGCTATTACGTTGATTCAATGCAAGGCTCCTTTTCAGTGAGTATTTGTGGGCGCCGGCAGTGTTTTTTGTTGGAACACGGCTTATATGGACAGTGCACATCCTTGCTTTCCTTACTTTTTCTCTCCTTTCGATTTATGACCACATTTTACATTAAAGCAGCTGGTTTATCCGTAATTAATCCTTGCTAATACGCGCTTTGTTTGTTCTTTACTGCACTTCGCTATCACTGTCACTCTTTTCTGAAAAATAATAAAAGGTTTATGAATTTTTCTTTGCCAAGGATGTTTTTTTTTAATATAATCCTACCCTTCTTGCCCGTGTAGGCGTGACGTTTCAGTCGATCGTATAAGTCTTCTTTAGTTCCATAGAGCGAGGCATTGGACCGAGCCAATGTGCTCATCTTTCCGCCATGAAGTCCTGAAGAAGGAGATTACATTTCATTAAAAACCTGGAGATCACTTGGATTTATTTTACGTACCATCCTTCATGTACGTTTCGTTGTAGAAATTGGGCATCTCCCAGCCATCCTCCTCGTCGTCGTAGTAGTGGGCGTAGGTGCTGTGGTGCGAGGGAGCAATGGACTCCGCGTAGGGCGTGTGGGCGCCGTAGTAGAAGTTCACCTGAGAACCGGTCTGATCGATGGCCGGGGTCAGCATCTTCTTGGGATCCCGTCGCTTGGTGGAGCGGACGCAGATCATCCAAATAAGCAGCACAATGATGATGATGAAGATCACGGCACCGGCAATGCCACCAGCGATGTATGCGAATTCGGATCGTTCGGCGCAGTGGGGTCCGGTGAAGGAGCCAACGCAGCGACAAGAGGGAGTTCCCTTGAGGTCCTTGACACAAGTGCCGGAGTTCTCGCAGTAGCCGTCGCACATGTCCGTGCAGGCCATGCCAGTACCATTAAATCCTGGCTTGCATTCGCACTTAAAGTCAGAGGTTTCCGGCACCATGATGCAGTAGGCATTCACGTCGCAATGGGGCTTGCCCTCGGCAATGTGCTCGCACGGATTGGTGCACTCGCTCTTGGAGGTGGCGCCGGTGATCTTGGTGCTGTGGTTCGGCGGGCACTGCAGGCACGTGGTCTGCTGCGACTCGGACTGGTAGAAGCCCTTCCTGCACTCGATGCACATGTTCAGCGTGGCGTTCAGATACGTTCCGGCCGAGCACACCGGCAGGGTGCACTCCTCCACTGAAGAGGCGCCCACCTTGGGCGTGGTCCTGCCCAAGGGGCAGGCGGCACAAGAAGGCTGGACGCCCTGCAGGCGGTAGGTTCCGCGTGGGCAGGGCTCGCAGCGTCCATCAGCGCCCAGCTGCTGGCCGGAGCTGCATTCGTCGCGGCACTCCTTTCTAGAGGTGGCCTCTGTGGAGCGGGTAGTCTGCCCCAGACCACACAGCTCGCAGCCGAAGGCTCCCTCGTTGGGCTGGTAGAATCCATGTCCGCAAGAGCGGCACAGTCCGGTCTCTGCATCGAAGTACTTGCCGGCGGGGCAACGCTCCTTGCAGTCCGCCGCCGACCTGGCTCCTGGACCGGCGGTGACTCCCGGTCGTCCGGCAATGACCGGGCACTTGCTGCACTGCTGCTGACCAGTCTCAGACTGGTAGGTTCCACGGGCGCAAGGAATGCACGTTTTGTTGGCACTGTCGTAGAAGGTGCCGATGGCACAGGGCACACAGTCGGGGATCATGACCACCTGGCCCACGGGACAGGCATACTCCGAGCCCAGTTCAAGCGAAGCTGGATCAGGGACTGTGTTGGGCAAGATATCCTGCACGGCAAACTGGTCGTCCTCGAGGATCAGCTTCTCCAGAAGTTGCTTCACGCTGGAACGTTCACCCGTCGATGTGTGGATCACAGGATCACTGGAGAATAATGAGATTGAATGAGTTAGTTGGAGCTTGAATTGGTTAGCGCTTTTATAAACAATCTTGGATTAGAGAGAAAGACATGTAACATGAGGTTAGCAAAGCATTAGATTTGGTTTTATGGGTTTCGGATTAGACTGAGACGTGGTAGTACTGGGTGCAGAATTGATGCTTTGGCAGATCGGGTGCAATTGGTCGAGGATTTGTGTTATTCGTAGGCGGAACGAACAAGCGAGTGCTAGACATACTTTACAGCCGGGAAGGCTATCTCCAGGGTGTACGTATCGCCGCCAGTTTGTTGGCGTCCCTGGCGACCCGTCAATGTCAGATCGTCATCATCCTCGCTGCAAATTGTGTTAACGAACATACAAACATGTAACATATACAATACACAGAGTGCACACACATAGTACATCTAGACAGGACACATGCTTGACCCTTCTACGGAGGCCATCCGCCCGTTTCATGCGATACTTACTTGACCACTGGCAGCTCGGCTTCCATCACGTAGACGCCGCCGTCCTTGGCCTGGCGACGGACGCGGTTGTTTTGGGCGGCACGGTAGTGATCGCACTTCACATCAATTTGGATGTCCTTGCATTCCCTGATAAATAATCAAGATAAATTATTAATTCAAGGATAAAGGGATGCGATGTAAACTTACCTTGTGCCTTCGACGGCATAAGAGCAGAAGTTCCAGTCCCTGTTCAGGCCATTCACCGAATTGGTCACCTTCTGCCGGAGCACCGCCTGACCAGCCTTGTTGCAAAGAACGTCCGAGGGGAACAGCATCTTGATGCGGAACACACGCTGGGCGGGTTTCGAGGGCGAGCACGAGGGGTAGATCAAAGGCATCGATGGCTCCCGAGTTGGCCTCCAGAAGCCTTCGGCTCCGCAGGTGTAGAACTCAGGCACCGGCTCCGAGAAGCGTAGGCCAGTGTTGCAAGCAATCTCACAAACCTTAAACTGACCGCCTGCTCCCCAGTCCTTGCACACCTGAGAGCCACCCACAGGATCGGCCAGAGACGGACAGAAGTCGGCTGTAAAATAGTTAGAAATGAGTTTACAATTTTAAACCATATTCGGGCGAAAAAATACTCACTCAGCAAGGATACTTTGAAGCTGCAGGAGGCAGTATTTCCAGCGGCATCGGAGGCAATGTAAGTTATTTCGTAGGATCCCCAGAGGAGAGTAGTTCCGGAACGATGTCCATTTCGCTCGTAGATCTTCGTCACACCAATGTTGTCGCTGAAGTGCGGCTCGTCCCAAGTAACCACGGCAGATCCGTTCTTGGCAATCACCCACAGATCGCCAGGACAGTGCTCCACCACTGGCGGCTCTTTGTCTACGACCAGCTGCTGGCAGTTGGCGCCGGTGTAGCCCACAGGGCACTTGCGCTGTCCACACAGAGACGGGACATTGCGCTCCACTCCGCCGGAGGTGACCTCGTAGCCAGCCCAGTTGAGGATCAGGCCGGGATACAGGACCGGCTCCGAACGGCAGTCGCGCACCTGCTTCTGGATCTCGGAGGTAATGTCCAGAGCACGAGCCCACACCTGGGACTTGGTAATGGTTCCCTGGAAGCCGGCGTCGGAGTAGGCCTGTTCGTTGGTGAGTCCGTAAGGCTGTGGGCGACCTAGCACGGCCCAGAGGTAGCCAGGAAGGGTACCTCCAGCTCCGTATTCCATCTTACTGGCGATCAATCCCTCGGTGATGAGCTGCAGTTGGCCAGAGATGCCGTCCCAGACCACGGCCACATGATGCCATTGGCCGTCGTTCACGGAAGTGTATTCCCCGAAGCTCAGGAAGGCATCGGACTGGTCTTCGAACAGCGACACCTGGACGCCGCTGGAGTGCGCCTGAAGGAGCATGCGACGACGCTGGGTCATACGAGCGGACTCCACGCCGTACAAGGTGAAGAAGATACCGGGGTCGTCCTTTTGGGCAAACTGCACCCACATGGCCACCGTCAGGCTGTTGGCCTCGCCCGTGGCGAAGGGCACGACCTGGGCGGCGGTGGAACGGGACGGATCGCTGAAGTACAGGTCGTAGTCCACCTGGATGGCCTTGCGACAGTCATCACCGGTCATGTTGAAGGGGCACTGGCAGTAGAAGCCGTTGGTCAAATCCACGCAGCTGGCTCCCGGTGGGCAGGAGTTGTCCTTGCAGTCGACAATGTCCTGCTCGCAGTTGCGTCCCGTAAATCCAGGCGGGCACTGACAGCTGTATCCATCTCCATTGTCCACGCAGGTGGCTCCGTTTTGGCACACTTTCTCCTCGCAAGCATCGTACTCATACTGGCAACCGATTCCGGAGTAATCAGCCGGGCAGCTGCAGTTCAGGCCAGAGCCAAAGTCCTGGCACTTGCCTCCATGCATGCAAGGATCTCCGATACAGCGCTCCGGAGCAGTTTCGCAGTTCTTGCCGTCGGTGCCGCTTGGGCAGACGCAGAAGTAGTCCTGGAAGAGGTCGATGCAGCGGGCGTCGTTCTGGCAAGGAGCCTGCAGGTTGCAAGTCGTCACCTGCTGCTCGCAGCGCATGCCACTCCATCCCGGCTGGCAACCGCACTCGAAGCCGCCAACACGGTCCCTGCAGATTCCATTGTTCAGGCAGGGTTGAGCCTCGCAGTCGTCAATGTCCGTCTCGCAGAGCTGTCCCTTGAAGCCGTCGCGGCACACGCACTCAAACTTGTTGTCCTGGTCCAGGCAGCGCTCAGTACCCACTGGATTGCAAGGATCGCTCAGGCACTCGTCAATCTCAGCCTCGCAGGATAGGCCCACGTATCCGGGCCGGCACTTGCAGCTGAATCCGTCCAGTTGGTCAATGCAGGAGGCTCCGTGCTGGCAGGGATTGGAGGCGCAGTCGTCAATGGTGTGCTGGCAGTTCTTTCCGGTGTAGCCCGGCTCGCAGTTGCAACTGTATCCATCCACGAGGTCGACGCAGGTGCCCTCGTTGGCACAGGGTCTAGCCTCACAGTCGTCGATGTTGACATCGCAGGCGGCTCCCATCCAGCCCGGATGGCAAACGCACTCGTGGTCGAAGAGCCGGTCAACACAGGTGCCATGCTTGCAGGGCTCCGACAGGCAGAGGTCGATTTTCTGCTCGCAACGTTTTCCGGTAAATCCTGGGGGACAGGCGCACTGGAAGTCGTTGACCAGGTCGGTGCAGTTGGCTCCCAACAGGCAGGGATTCTCGGCGCAGTCGTTGATGTTAAGCTCGCAATGGATTCCTTCCCATCCTGGCAGGCATTCGCACTTGTAGCGTCCCTGCTGCAGGGCCTGGCAGCTGGCTCCGTTGCCGCAGGGATTTCCATTGGCCGTGCACGGATCGATGGTCACGTCGCACTGGTCGCCAGTGTAGCCGCTGCGGCACAAACACGTCACATTCTTGAAGCCAGGCTCGTTCTTGCACATGGCCCTCGTGGGGCAGGTATCGTTACCACAGTCGCTGGCCTCCTCCTGGCAGTTGATGCCGGAGTATCCTGGCTGGCACTCACAGCGGTAGCCCTGGGGCAGGTCCTTGCACTGGCCGCCGTTGTAGCACGGCTGGGAGGCGCACTCGTCGATGTCCTGTTCGCAGCGGCGTCCGGAGAATCCTGCCGGGCAGAAGCACTGGATGTCATGGCCCATTGGCACGCACAAACCGCCGTGCTGGCAGGCTCCCTCTCCGCAGACCACAGGCTTGCACTGCTCACGGCCCTTGGAGCCGGCTGTGTCGGTTTTCATGTTGCTGGGGCATTCGTTGCAGCTCTGGGATCCGGCCGATCCTTGGTAGTGATGCAGGGGACACGACGAGCAGGGCGCCAGTCCGGTGGCGGAATAGGTTCCAGGAGCGCACTTGGCGCGGCACAAGTCCCTGTTGGAGGCGGCCGGCTGGTAGGTGAAGGTCTGGGCAGGGCAAGCCTGGCAGTCCTTGAATCCTCCGGTCGGGGGCTCGGCGGTAAAGGAGTTGCGTGGACACTCCAGGCACGGCACCAGGCCAGTGGGTGAGTAGGTACCATAACCACAAACGGGAATACAATCGGCTTGCGACTTGGAGCCCTCTTCCTTGGTGTAGGTTCCAGCGGGGCACCGAAGGCAAGTGCCCTGGCGATCCCGGTTCTGGTAGTATCCTCGCGGGCAGTAGGTGCAGCTGTTCTGACCCTCGGACACGTAGGTGCCTGCCGGGCAATGAAGGCATCTGGGCACATCGCTGGTGTCCATGTTCAGGACCTCGCCCACATTACAGCTGAATCCTCGCGAGATCTGGGACTTGAGGGCACGCAGAGGTGGGCACTGGTTGCCAATGTTGGCAATGTTCAGGAGGTCATCGATCACGGCGCTGGCATAGGGAACACTGAGATCGAAGATCAGGTTCAAGGTGGACCCGCAAAGATCGTACAGCTGCGGCTGGCGGACTGCAGGAAGTATGGAGAGGATGAAGTCCATTTTGACCACGTTCTCCTCAAGCAGCATGGGCACCGACTTGACAAACGTCACGTTCATGTTCACATTGACAGCCGAGCAGCGCTGGGAAAGCAGCTGATTGAGTCCCGTGTAGTGCTGAGCCAAGACGTCCTGGTACTGGCCGAGACAGGATTGGGCAACTGCTCCGTTGGCGCGGTAGGTGATGGTGGCGGTGACATGGTAGGCAGCTTGCTCAGTGTTTTCTGAGACGCAGTCCGGCACCACGGAGGTGGGACGCCACAGGCGTGATGTCTCGCAGGAGAAGGTCTTCAGAGGCTCGCCATCAGTGAACCGGAATCCTGGCTTGCAGGTGGCGATGCATTCGATTCCTCGGTCTCCAGGCAGGCAGTTGATGGCTCCATTGGCCGGCGGCTGCAGTTCCCAGTCAACGCAGGGCGAGGCCTTCAAGGACACCTGGAAGTGGCACGAGGCCCGGTTGTTAAACTTGTCCGTGGCCGTCACCGTCACGTTCTTAAAGTTTCCGATCTTGATGGTGGCTCTCTCTGGAGTAAACTGCAGCCTCACCTCTCCGGTGTCGTCGGAGGTCTTGATCCGCTTCCTGGTATCGTTGAAATTAACGGCGTAGCTCTCCTGGCGGTCCACAAGCTCAATCACGTAGCTCTGGGGGCACTGCAGCAGCGGAGGAGTGACATCCGGCACCGTGATGTTGATCTCGCAAATGGCCACATTGCCGTCGTAGTCGAAGGCCACGTACTTGACCACCGTGTCCTTGAAAATGTAGCTGGGGGTCCGGAAGTTCTGCGGCTTGATCTCCAGACGGGCAATCGATCCGGAATTGTCCACAGCCGTGGGCTCCGTGAAGTTCACAGGCAGGACTCCGCCGTTCTCATCCCGACGAACCACGATCGGCTGCTGGGGGCAGTTCTGGAAGATTGGCGGCTCGTTGTCCACGCACGGGGAGTAGCCGTAGTCGTAGCCCAATAGAGGCTCATTCTTGGGCTCCTCGCAGCCCATCAGCTCGAATTTCAAGCAAGCATTGTCCATGTAGCTCACGATGCCCAGGATCACGAAGCGAGCCTGAACGTACTTGGGCAGGGTGATCATGGCCAGCTCTCCGTAGTTGCCAGGATCACGCATGGTAAGGTTGAAGTTGGGGAAGTACACAACGTAGTTCTCGCTCTCAGACTGCTTGTAGAAGAAGCGAATCTCTGTGGGGCGTCCGACAATGTCGTTGGTGACCACACCCTTGACCAGGATGGCCTTGACGCGATAGATCTGTCCCAGATCCACGCTGACGTAGGTAAAGGCTTCCTGCTTGCCGCACCATCCCGTGGCTGAGTTTAGGCGGATGTTCTTGGCCTCGTAGTTGGGTCGCTCTGAGGTGGCATTGATGGCGGAGTCGGGAATCCTTCCGGAACTCAGGCCCAGGGGCTTGATAACTTTGCACTCGGGCTCGCGGATGCAGGTGATGGGTCGCGGGTTGATCAGGATGTAGCCAGGACGATTGCAGCCGAAGTATACCTCCGAGCTTTGTTCGTAGCTGCGAGCGATCTGGCGGCCATCGGCTGGGCGGCCAGGATCCTCGCAGACAGGTCCTTCGCAGCGCAGGTCTCCAAAGTCCCAAATGCCCTCGGCACCGCAACGCACCACGTTGTCATTGCGTCCAGTCTGTCCTGCCAACTTGAATGTGTTCTGGCAGCCGAAGAAGAAGCTGCTCTGGTAGCGCGTGTCCACAAACTGTCCGTATTCCGCTCCTGGCGTGGGCATGGGGGCATAGCAGTCCACCCTAGGGCAGGAGGGCTGCACTCCCGACAGCCAGTAGTCCGGCAGACCGGGCTTGGGATCGTACACGCACTGGCGGAAGCCGGAGGAGGCGGTGGCTCGCAGCTGGCGGCCGGAAGAGCCGCAGGTGATGGTCACGTTGTCGCGGAAGGGAACGAGGACGGATTCGGGATCGGGACGGGCCACTGTGAGACCCTCCAGCTTGTCATCAGGCAAGGAAACGCACTTGGCATCTGAAAGGTTTTTAGTTTTAATGTAAATCCTTGCTTAGAATCCCTAAGGAATACTTACAATTGCACTCTGGCACGCTGGCGTTCCACTGACCGCTGGAGAGGCACAGTGCCGCAGAGCTGCCGCTCATGATGTAGCCAAAGTGGCACTGGAAGCGCACCACATCCCCGAAGTGGTAGTCGTTCTTGTCGCTCAAAAGCTGGCCATTCTCGGGGGCGTCCAGCTCGGGACACATGACTGGAACACAGGTCTTGTTGCGCTGGTAGGTGTCTCCGTCGCGTTCACCAGACTCCGAGCGCTCCAGGTGGAAGCCGGCGGTTCCGTTGGAGGTGTACAGCTGATAGCCGGTGTTGCACCCACATGCGAATCCGCCAGGCGAGTTGATGCACTTCTGGTCGCAGCCACCGTTGTTCCTGCTGCACTCGTTGATGTCCACGCAGTCCAGGCGGGTGCAGCCCATCAGCTCCATGCGGATGCAAGGGGCGCCCACGTAGTCCTGGATGCGGAAGCGGATAAAGCGAGCCTCGATGGGCAGGGGCAGGTTCAGGATGGATAGAGTGGGCTCCAGGATCCTGAACTCCACGGCAGTGCCGTCGGGATTTGCGTAGTCCTTGAACACGTCCGTCAGATCGTTGGTGTACTGTATACGCACCGCGGAGCTAAAGGCCACATTGCCGTCCGGACGCTGCACGGACATAGTGCGGAAGCCGCGCAGGATGGTCGGGGCCTTCAGGTCGATCAGAATCCAGTTGGCGCCTGGCTCTGAGGAGCCGCCACACCAGCCGTTGGTGTTCAATCGCAGCTGCGTCTTGCTGTATCCTGGTTCGCTCACGGAAGTGCTGATGCTGTCGTCCGGAATGCCGCCATTGCCCAGTCCGAGATCTCCGACTGGCCGGCACTCAGTGGTGGCCGTAAATCCTGCCCTGCACTGACAGTGGAAGGATCCGTTCGTGTTCTGGCACTCGGTGGTGGTCAGATCGCACTGCGAGGAGCTGCACTCGTTGATGTCCTCGCAAATCGGTGGCTGCTCGAACCTCTGGGCCTCGCTGCAGCGCATAATGTTGCTGCCGATGAGCTTGTATCCCTTGTAGCACTGCACCCTGGCCTCGTCCCCGAAGAGGTATTCCCGGGCGGAGTCTACCACGAATCCGTTGGCAATCTCGGGGAACTCATAGCAACGCTTGCGGGTACACCGGGGCACGTCGCCGCTCCAGGTGCCGTTGGACATACAGGTTAGCACCGGATGGCCGTTCCTCTCGTATCCGGACTCGCACTCATACTGGACAATGGTGCCGTAGCTGCGTCCGCCTCCGTTTAGGAGCGTCACATTGGCGTGGGCCACCTCCGACAGCGGGGCGCACTGGGAGGCCATGCAGTTGGGCTGCCGCTCCCACTTGCCGTCCGGCAGGCACGAAATCTTCTCGATGGGGGCACCGGAGGCGAAGGCAAAACCTGCGTAGCACTGGTACATGGCAATACCGCGGTAGGTCACGTTCGAGGAGCCAATGGAGAAGCCGTTGTCGATTTGTGGCACAGGACCGCAGTAGACCTCTGTTTCGGGGATAAGGATTTTATTGTTAAAGAGGCTATCAATGTTGGCAACGGATTTGTTAAGAACTCACCCTGACACTTTGGTATGTAGGAGACACTCCAGTTGCCACCGCGCAAGCATTCCGTGACCAGACGCGTCTTGCCGGTGGCAAACTCCTGTCCAATGGGACATGTAAAGCTGACCAGCGTACCGAAAGCGGTGTCGCGACTGGAGGCCAAGGCTCCGATTCCAGGCTGCAGTTCTGGGCAGTCGGCCGAGAAGGTGGCGGACCATCTGAAAGTCAGGAAGAGGATTAAGTTAAGGATTGGCTTTAAACACCACATTAGTTTAAGGAATCTTACCCAGCTGCATTGTGAAGAGCATCCGAGGTAAACTTAACGAGCATTTCTCCAGAGGAGGCAGTCAGAGTAAGCTTGGGAGCT
Organism: Drosophila varians; assembly: GCA_018150405.1. Lineage (NCBI taxonomy): Eukaryota > Metazoa > Arthropoda > Insecta > Diptera > Drosophilidae > Drosophila > Drosophila varians. The sequence continues at coordinate 7,762,133 of JAECWK010000125.1, forward strand.
GCCGTGCCCGTGAAACCATTGCCGGAGTGCAGACGCAATCCGGAAGTGGAGGATCCATCAAAGACCTGGACATTGTCGCTCTTGTGGACCGTAAACTTGTCGAATTTGAGCGAGAGGGGAGCCCGGGCACTGTTGCGAATGGTGAAGTAGCACTCCTGGTTCTTGGGGTAGTCGGCTAAGCCAAAGGCAGGCGAGGTGACAGTGCCGTTCCTGGCGGTGATCGTGGCCTTACATCCCTGGATGTAGCGCAAGCTGAAACCTTTTCCGGCCTCTCCCAAGCTGGACTTAAAGTACAGGTACAGGGAGTTGCCAGTGGAGATGATAACGCGCTCGTTCTGGGCTGTCTTTCCGGTCAGCTTAGCAATGGTCCGGCTCATGGGAGAGTCTCCGTCGCGGATCATGAGGTAGTCGCGTCCCTCCGCCACGTCCAGGTCGTCCACTTCAATGGAGATGATGCGGCCGGGCTGGGCCTTGATCACATACAGACACTCCAGGCCGCCGGGATACTGTTTCGGGTAGTTGGGGCTGGTCAGGATTTGGCGCTGCAGAGTGGCCTTCAAGGTGCCGCCGCAGTTCTTGGCCTCCGTTTTCCAGGTAGCCCGGAAGCCCTTCCTCTCCACACTGCCGTCGGTGGTGAACTTGACAATCATGAAGTTGGAAGCGGAGACGAAAGGCTGCGTGGTCAGGTCCTGCTTGCCACTCAGAGTGGCCAGCGACACGGACTTGTCCTCGGTGCGACCACCCACAAGGATTTGCACGGTGTCGAACGTCTTTTCCGTCTCAAAGTCCTGGAACTGCAGGATGATGTTGCTGCCCAGAGGACCCTCTAGCGTCCACTTGCACTTGCTCAGAGCTCCGTACTTATGCGGGTAATTGGGGGTCTCGATTACATCTCCTCCAGACTGCATGTGGTAGTGGCACTGGGCCGGGCAGTCCAGCTCATCCGTTCCATCCCCACAATCGTCGCTGCCGTCGCACTTGAAGGCCTGGTTGATGCACTTGCCGTTGGCGCAGTGAAGAGCGCCCTGGGGACAGGCCTGGGCGCGGCACATAAAGGGCAGCAGGGACTCGCAGGTGCCCAGGTCCCAGCTCTGTGATTTTCCCGCAAATCCAGCGGCCACACACTCGCCAGAATCGGCATTCGGCTGGTTGAGCGACCAGTAGCCGGAGTACTGGGAAATCAGGGCCCCGGATGCTGACTCCAGGGTGTTTGTGCGCAGATCGTCGAGGGAGGCCAGTCCCAGCCAGTACTTGTCCGAGGCCCTTTGGTTGGGGTCGCTGGCCCGGGCAATGGACAGGGTTTCGTTGTTCTCCGCATAGCTATCGATGGCCACCAGTTCGGCGCCGTATCTGGAAAAAGAATGAAAAATAATTTAGATACAAAGTAACGAAACAGTCTATTAGCCTATATATTTCTTGCCACTGGTAATATCCTGGATTTCCTCAGCACCTAAACGATTAAGAAAATCATATTCTACTCAATACAATCATTATCATAATGTTCCAGGATAGGATGCAAACGATTAGTGAGCTGGAGTTGGCCAAGCTTCCGCTGTCGGGCGTAATGCAACTCCAATTATGCAGCTGCGCTTTACTTTCTATTTTCGGTTTCTATCTCGATTATGGGGCTCCATGTGGATTGTGGATCTGGGGAAATCATCCAGTACAGTGAAACTTTCGTTTCCAATCGCAAAGCTCTCTTTGATTTCAATCTCATAACTTTGAGTTCTGCGCCAGCCAGCCAGCCAGCCAGGCAGCCAGCCAGCCCATCGAATGAAAAACGAGTTTCCATTGCGACATTACGCATTCGCCACGTGGGACGTGGCTGCCTTTGGCAATTCGCTGCTGCAGCTGGGGCTGTGGCATGCCAAAAAAATACAAAATTATGTATGGGAGGCACTCCCTTGCTATCAATTACCCGTTGCGTGCCACACAAGAGTGAAAACTTCAGTCGCGGCCCCATAAGTCAACATTATTTCTTTTGGATATTCGTATTTACGTAGTTATTTGGGTTTGCTTTGGGTTTCTGATTTAAAGGCAAGTCAAGATTGTTGGCTTTGTTTGGATTACCAGTTATCGATTCGGGCGGGTCTACAATTCTACAATTTTCGCCAATAGGAAATTTCTCAATTAGCAAAAATCTATATTTGCTTAAGAAATTCTTTTAAAGAAACTTTTGAAAAGGGTGCAGATTTTGAGAGTTATCTAGGTTTTATGTTGTGGGAATTTTAAATAGACTCTTATAGCAGGAACTTCTTAATTTTAATTTAAAATTAAATTACACTTTTCTCATAAATATAAAAGTTATTGCAATTGTAAAAAAAAACCTTAAAAGTTCCTTCACATTTTTCAGAAACAAATAACTTTTTAAAACTACTGCCTCGGCCATTCCAGCTCCGTTAACTGGAAGTGTTAACGCCTTTTGAGAGGCTTTCGTTGATTCTCATGCCAAACACGTCGAAAAGAAATTTCACCAAAAAAATAAAAAGAGTTAAAACTGTACAGCGACACCTGTCAACGCATTCGCCCATCGCTGATAAACACAATACTTTTGGCCACATATGTGCCTCTTGGCCAGATATACTTAACTTTTTGGCAAGTCGACCATTTGAAGAGACAGAGCCAACAATTGGCGGCTAAGTAACGTTTGTTGAACCCAAGTAGCCACGTTGCTGGCATTCAAATGAACACAAAACCATTGGTCTTGACTGGGGCGAGGTCTATGGCATGTAAATTACATTAGGAGCACTGGTCTCCGAGTGGCAGAGTTGGCTTAGAGTGTTGGCTTTGGAGGCGCGATGTGCCGGGCATAGTTAAGTGGCATTTAACGCCGGAGAAATTGCGTAGGGCATTGACATTCGCCAGGGGTTAATCATCCAAACGCCAATAGCTTTATTAATATTTTCAGTCTATGCCGGACCAGATGACCAGGCCAACAAAAAAAAAACGGAGAGCCCAACTTTCACCCCACACACTGTGTGCCGCGGGGGCCAAATCACAATTCTCACGTTCATTAAGCCGGAGCCGAGGCCAGCAATCCCATGCTCCCTTATCAAAACACTCTCAGTTTTAAGGGGAGCGGGGCATTCTTGGTCAGGTGGACCGCACTCCACAAATATTTGGGTCAGCCGGGCAGGTTAACACCCAAAAAAAAAATACACAAGCCTGGAACAAGTTGCCGGAAGCATTCCAGCGACTTTCTTTTTTGGGATCGCAGAATTAAGAGAGGGAGTTGCCGGCGAAGGAAAACACAATTATGAATCACCCGGGTATCGATTTGGCATATTGATGGCCCTGCCAGCCCAGTCAGGCAGAAAAGCAATTGCTAACTTGGTCAGCAAAGCCGCCAAAGACTTGTTTCGTTTCTTTCGCCTTTTTTTTTTTTTGGCTCAGTCTTGCTGCCCACTTTGGCATTGACAGTTAACTGTCGGCAACGGAAATGCAATGCGGTGCTGTAACGGCAATTGCTGGAACAAGTACATATATATACTATATATATCTCTATATCTGACCAACCAACCATCGATCCAACCAGCCAGCCAGCCATCTCCATCCATCAAGAACAACAGGTAGCGCATTTGTTCAAGCGTAGATGGCGAAAAAAAAAAGGCAAACTTGATTGCTTTTGCTACCTTATTCTCTGGTTCGATTGTTGGCTAAGAGCGGAACCCAAGTTACCCCCCTACCCGTTCACTTCCTCTCCAAAAAATATTTAAAATCATCTCACTTGGGCGTATAAATTATCATATAGTTATGGTTGCGATTCCACTCACCTTCGACACAGTTCGGCGCTTTTCTCCCACGAATGTTTAATATTGAAATATTTGTAACAGTTTAAGCCGCGCAGTTCCCAGCCTAAAAATAAAATAAAGTATTTTAAAATTAGTAAAGAATTTAAGAAATATCAAATTACTAGACTTTATAATTTATGTTAATCGTAAACCTCTTACAGACCCCCGGGGGAAACTTAATTAAATGCTTTTAATCATTATATATCACCGGAGGAAGAGAAAGATTGGTGTCCCCAATCGAGGCTCAAACTTGTTTTGCATCTCATCCGAGAACAAGAATTTCCAGCAACACACAAGAGATCCCCAAGATTAGGCCTGATCCGTGGTTTGGGCCAAGATCTCTCGCTTTCATTTTCCTGCTAGTGTTTTTTTTAGGAGTTTTTCCTAAAACACAAATAAAAAATGGGAAAGTTGCACTCCAGTCGTGGATGTGGACACGGCCCGCCTCTCAGTCAGTCAGTCTTGATTGACAGCTTTCATTTAAAATCAAATCGACAAATATATATGCTCCAAAGCGAAACCAAAACAAAAAGCAAAAGTATTTAAGCAATTTGTGGTTTTTATGTGCACAAGCACGCGCCGCCATTTAAAAGTCGTCGGAAAATGTTGTCTTTGCCAAAGGAGTTGCACACATATTTGGTCTCCACTGTGACTAAGCAAAGCAATGGTTTGTTACAGATTTTTCAGAAAAGCCTCTGTGATTTGTATGGGTGCCAAAAACCACACATCATTTCAGGCGACTTTCACGATTTCCGTGACGATTTCGAAAGAAAGGCGGGCTTTCCAAATGTTAGATGGAATATCCTGTCGATAAGGCCAAGTCAATTGGTATTCATTAACTAAATTAATTACCAGACTTTATTTGTTAAATATACTAATTTTAATTTCCCGTAAAAACTCCCATAACCCAAGAAAATTCTTCAATCGATCTTACCACAATTTTTCATGGTTATTACCAATTTTTGAAATAACTTTTCTAGGCTCCACCCAATTTACAGTTAACGTTCTGCGGCTTATTTGTTTGGTTAACTGGTCGAGTGAACCGCTATTTGCCACATAATCAGTTCGAATTTATTTATTTGTCTGACCAATTTTAGTGTTAGCCATGCTTCAATGCCAAAATAACCACACTTAACTGTAAGGTGTTCCACTTAAAAAGTGGCGGCGGAGAGAGCGAAATTGCGGAGGCGGCGGCGGAAGACCTGGACATTTCTGGACTTCTTTTTGGGGGAAATTGTGGCTTCTTTCTGGGTTACCTAATACGCTTCAATTGAAATCTAAATCAGCGCAGAAGCCTCACGTAATTGTTTTTAATGGCCGCAAAAACATTTACGGCCAAAGAAAAGATTTACACTTTTCTGCACCTTCTGGCCATGTCACGGTGACATGACAGCCGAGAACTTCGATTTGCGGGGAGCAATTAAAGCCACGTAACTGCCAATTGGCTTTGGAAATTCTTTTAGTCTTCGACTTGGGTGCAGCCCGACAAACTGGACAAGGTTAGCCGGTTTTTTTTGTCCGGTTGTCCGCCTCAGACTCCATCCGCGACTGTGCCTTGGCTTTTGCATTTAACCAAGTTGGTTTTTAATGAATTGTGTGCCAGATATTTGAAATTCTTGCCAGGAAGTTTTGTTTCTCCTGCTCTTTGCTCCATCACCTATGCAAATCTTTGCTGCGTGACTTGGCCAAGTGTTTCGCCTTCTCTCTGCCATGTTTTTCTGACTTCATCCGATTATTGTCTATATATAAGCCGGCAGATATATAATTTTCAGTGCAAGCTCAGTGATTGCAGCATAGGAAAGATCTTGTGGAAACAATACCAAATTAATAATGTGAGAATTTCTTACGTAAAAATCATCTAGTTATTTACCAGCACGTGGGATTTTGTTTCTTGGCTATATCAAGCCTAGTATGCATACGATTTTCTCCATGTGTTTTAGGGTCTTTGCAATTTTTCACTTTGCCAAAGCTAATGGTTTAATCAACCTCAGCAAATTGGCATTTTTTGGATCGTGTCAAGGTGTGGGAAGTTATTTGTGTTTCCCAACCAGTTCTTCCATTTTATTCCATTCTTAACACTTAATAACCCAATCATGTTTCATAAGCATATCAGATTCTGGCCAACCAGGTTTATTGCCCACTTTTGGAAAACATAAATATGCCGTGCCCTGTTTTCTGGCCAACTATTTCGAAACGCCAGAACTTCTGTGGCTTGAAAGAAAAGAAAAAGTGAAAACCTGATTGCGGTTTGCAATAATAAATCTTCTTCTCCGTGCTCATTTCATTAACCCCATTGCCGGCATAGCTACCCAGTCTATCTTGCACATTAAATCTCTACGAAAAAAAAGGAAAAGAAGCTGCTGAGGAAAATGAGATCTCAATTTTAGTAAGTGCGTAGAAAGCTGGGAATCCATCAAGGTAATGGCGCTGTAAGCCAGAGATTCTAAGAAGTTCTATACGATCTTGGATCGGTTTTATCTGTTTACATTACTTCCACATTTCCACATTTGTTCGGTTCACACAGAAGTCAGTGGAGTGAAAAAGCGTTGACTTCCAACCGACAAACCGACAGAAAACACACATATGCCACCGACCAAATAAACAAAATTTGTTTAATCTAAGCCAAGCACACGCGCATTTCACGCTTTATGGTTTCCTAAATGCCTCAATATAATAAATAATACCAAAAAACTTTACATACGAGGTGGTAACACATTGTCCCTGTTCCATAAATCACTTTGGTGTGTGCTCATCGACCTAGAAAATGGTGTATCAAGCGCCAAATCGCTTCAATTTTCTGCCAGTGTAGGCCAGAGGGAGATGCTCATTTAATTGGCTTGAAACTCTTGGCCGCCGCCTGGCAGCATTTACTCAAGCGTGTCCAAAAATGTGGAAGTTGCTGTTCTAAGTCTTCACTATCGACTCTGCTTTTGCCCTGAGCTATGTTCTTCACTGTTTTTTTTTTCTATATAATTTTTTAGCCTGTCAACTGAGTCGGGTTGGTCATCATCAATTTGAGGCTTTTACAGTTAGGCGTGATTCTAAAGTGGCCGACAAAGGCCACCTCTGTTTGTGTTGAAAATTAGTAAGAAAATTGATTTTTTGACCATCATCATCATCACCATTTGTCACTTGCCAAATAGCTAGACAACTAATAGCTGAGCATCATAATTCCTTTAGTTGAGTCATAAAATTAATAGAAATACAAATGCTGCGATCGATTTCGGTTTAATATGCAATGTGGAGTGGTGAGGAAAACTGCAATAACTGGCAAGAGTTTGGCCTATTTTTGAAGCTACATGGTGTGTGTGTAACCAGAGCTAGAGCCAACTGCACCTAAAAACAAGTCACCGATACCCAGACACCTGCATATGGAAAAGACTTAAAAGCGATGGAAAAAATATTTAAAAAATAAAAGACTTAGGCAACGAACTTGTTTGGCGGTGGCACGAATGCGTGTGTCTGTGTGTGTGTAGGCATGCACAAGTGTTAATCAGTAAAGCAGGCTGAGATGCCAGGAGCCAGAGCCAGTTGGAGGTAGTCACTCACTCACTCAGTCGGCCAAGTGAAGAAAAAGTAAACGAAAAAAAAAAAAAAATAGGAAAATAAGCAACTACTGCAGCTAAAGCGGCAGCGGGAAACCGTTAAGAAATCTTGTTTGCGGTCTAGAGTTGGAAATTCTTCTTTTGGAGCATTCTACCATATATATACATATATATGCCGTCATGGAATTCTACTAAGAAGAGGAGAACATGGTTATCGGCCAAGAGAGAAACAAGTTTTGGCATATGTAATAACCGTTATCTATATCTCGCACAACCAGGTGTTGGAGGTGTTGTAGGTGGCAGAGCCAAGTGAAAGGCTGTGTTATATGTCGTACGGGTGCACCACCACCACCCCCTGGCAACCCAATCCATTACCAAAGACTCCAACACATATTGATTGATTAGCTTGGCCATAACTTCCGTCATCTCCGTCTTTTTTTGCCATTCTGGCCAGCATTTCATATTTTTGTTCGATTCTGTGGACTTTGTCGGGTGTTAACTCGTTTAGCAGGTTGCTTATTGGGTTTTGTGGATTTTGTCATTAGCCTAAGAATTTTTATGGCCCAAACGCATGCTGATATCTTTATGACACAAGTATGGCTGGGTCTACTATACACTGAGGAAATTCTAATGACTGGCAATAAAAAGTATGAAAGAATACTTTGAAGATTAGATCAAAATGATAATAAGGGGCTTAAAAAATATTATAAGACCTTTGAAGTATGATAAATACGTTTTGGTTTATGTAATATTAGGGATTTAAGAATGTTTTCAAGGGAACTTTATGTAAGCTAAGTACCAACTTGAATGTAAATAATAATAGTTAAGCTTTAGCTATAAAATGATTTAATGAATTCCCTAGGTTTTTTATTCAAGACACACTAACAACCGGAAACTCTTGAACATACCACGCTTCGATCGCACAATCCCAGAATCAATTACGTAATTAGAAGCTTTTAGAAAAGACAAGACCAAACATTCTTAAATACGTAATTGCCAGTGGTAGAGAAGCACACCCAATAGAGCCAAATTGTTGCCAATTGACTTGGCTTTAATTATATTCGATTTTGATTTATAAGCCCGAGAGATTTTTGGGCCACACCTGCGTCCGCTGGCCACGCACGTGTTTCTCGGAATGCAATTCGGAATCGGTAGTTAATTTCGGGTTTAGCCAGATGTAGGGTAAAAGTCGGGCTTGGCTGGTCAACTTACCATTTGGGCAGGAAAACGCCTCGTCGGCTCCGATCGAGTGCAGCAAATTGAAAAGCAGCAACGACGACAGCAGAGCGGCCAGCCAATGCGAATTGGCTGCCGTCGGTTGGTTCATGTTTGGCCCGATTTAGTTCCCAATTAAGCCCAGAGTTTGGTTACCAATCTGCAATATAAAAAGGGAAACAAATGATTATTTTAATGCCATTTCAATGGATTATAATGGCGGGGAGATTAGCCTCGATAGGCCCCAAACTGGTTGCCTCATTCACACCTCACACACAAAAATAAATGATTAGCAAATTTATGCCGCGCTGAGTCAGATCCGAGCACGTGTTTCTGCGGCCTTTCGCGTTTAGAGACTGCGGTTTTAGAAAGTTTCTCGAGAAGTCCGCCCGACCGCAGCCTGCCAAAGAATTTGCATATACTCTCCGCCAAAAGATTGTTAACACAGTGTGTGCCATAAATAATGTTAATGCCCACTTTAATTTTATTTGTAAGAGGAATTTGTGTAAGATGGAGAAATTAATTTGGAAATTCCAGACAAGAGCTGGATGTGTTTAGAGATTTAATTGTAGGTTTCAACTTCACACAACACTGAACTCTCTAATTAACAATTAAATATTTGACTCAAAGTTTAAGGTTATTCCGATTTTGTATACATATATATATATATTTTTTCAGATATCACGACTGCGTTTGTTTGTCTAAACTCGTTTTGCATTCAGTGCGGTGGGGTGTGCGTGTGTGACTTTTCATTCATATCCAAAGCTAAATACAGTCGGTCTGGGGTTTCTGAGGTGTCTCAGGTGGGGTCTATTCGTGTCTGAGCCGCCCAGCCACCCAGCCACCCAACCGCCGCTTTTGAAAACGGAGATCGAGGCGCAAGGTTGCCGTTATTGTCAAGTAATTATAGACCAGCTAACACAAGATGTACAGTTGTTGTTACAGTTTTTGTTATTGAAATTCGTTAACTAACTTGTCGCTTGAGGTGGAGGCTGTGTTAAGGCCAGTCTAATTGGGGTGAAGACTTTTGATATCCAAATTAGATAATTTTTTAACCTAAGCTGATTACAAAAATATTAAATATCTCTTAAAGACAACAGTCATTTATATTTCGCAAGTGCATTTGTAATAAAGCTCTCTAAAATACGGCAAACACAGTCCAGTCTCAGACCAAAAACAATTAACAACTACCGGAAATTGTCAGTGGGGGAAAAATCTCAATCTCGGCTTCAAATTTAGTCAAACGCGAAGGCAAACGCCCTGCCACATGTTTCATTTGCAACAAGACACCCAGACTCTCCAACATCGAGAGAAGTATCAACAAAAGCGAAACATTATGTTAGATAACTTTGTTGCATGCGAACGAAAGACTTAAAGCCAAAAAAGAGACAGCGGCAAAAAAATGAATAAAAGCCATTGAAAAGCGGCTTATAGCCCGGACAGGTCTTGGCGGCTTTTATTGAAGAAAAAAAGACAGCTAAATAAATTTGCAAGTAACCCAAGACTGCACGCACCACTCGACGCTAATTAAGAAAAATAGCGATTGTCTTTAGGCTCCTCTTTCAGAAATTATAATTAAAAAATTGTAATATAAGCAAAAGGGCAACGAATTATGCAATGCGTTGCTGATTTTCCATCGCATGGCATTTTCCCAGTTTAAAGTTGGAAAATTTAGCTACAGCAGCTGCCACACTGCGCCTGCGGCTGCGGCTGCGGCTGCGACTGCGGCATGCCACATTTTTTGTGCAATTAGTTGGCTATGCGGTTTGGCCCAGAAAGCAACTTGCAACTTGCAGCAAAACTCGTTCGATGGCTAACTGTTTTTCGTTGTTTATCTGCTTGTCCGGCGACTCCAATAATTTTTTTTTTGCGTGGGTGTAGTTGACATTGTTTGCCTTAACCATGTCGCGTAAAGTCAAGTCAGCGGAAAGGCGCCAAAAATTGTAGAGCTCTACCCGGTATTTATTTACTTTGTTGTTTAATGAAGCGCCCACAAAAGGCCAAAAGGGGCAGGGACGGAGGCGTAGGTGGAAGGCTTTGACCCAACCAAGAGACAGCATTGTCACTGCAAAGTCTGTGAATTTGTGAATTCATTGAAGGTTAAACAGCAGCATCATTAACACAAGATGTTTTGGGTGGAAGCTTCATTAAAATTAAATATATATGAGATTTTAATTTAAGCAATCATGGGTACTTTTAGACTCCTAATTTCTTGATTGATAGGCTTTGAGGCAAAAGTTGCAAACAAAATTTTTGTGAGGGACTTATATAATCACAACTAGTGACGAAACCAAAAGCTAAACCATATTTTCCATTCTTCACTCAAAGTGCAAACTGCAAACTGCAACCGAGACACACAACGTATGCAAATGTTGTCTTGTATAATAAATAATAATAAACAAAAGTAAAATGAACAGCCATTTAGCATGTAAATAAGCAAAAACACGACGAGACGAGAGTGAAAGGACTGTGATGGCAGTGTTTTATTTGATTTAGCGTCTACGGTTTATTGCCCATTGATTTGTCTTTGATTATATGTCTGGGTCTGTCTTTATTATGCATACACCCAACCGAATGCTTTCGAAAGATCCACCAAAAATAATTTGCATCAAAATGGGCGGCATGGGAAGATGATTTTCGTAATTCCCGTGACTGAAACCGTTTAAAGGTGGATTAAGCCAAAGATAGGCAAATGGAAGCTCATTGGGTAAGCTGGTTAGATAAATCCTCACATTAGTTAACTTTCTTGGATTGAAAATCCAAAAAACAAACAAGTGAATTAGGAAACGAACTTGACAGCCTCCGTTGAAGAAGAAAATGCATCATCAGCAGGCAGAACAAAAGACTTGAGCAACCTCTTCCATCCACAGACGCCGATGCAGACATTTTGCAATCGGCTGGCAAAGGAAAACTGCATCAGTTGCAATCAAAATTCAAATATTTTCTGAGCTCACATGTATGGAAGCTGAATATCAAACAAGAAACGGAACGATCTGTGACCAAACCGGTTTGCCATACCATTAATGACACCTTCGACATTTAGCGGGTTAAAACTCAAAAACGAAAACCTTAAGATGATGACTAAGCTGAGCAAATGGTAAAAGTCAAACGGGGTACAGATAATTTTTGTTGAACTTTTTGTGCTGCCGGTTTTTGATTTTAGGCGATTGGAAATGCAGCTGCCCGCTACCGCTGCCAGTAGGTTTGCCTTTTATGGCCAGGCGTTTAAGTTTTCCATTTTCATTTCTTCACACGAGCTCACAGTTTTCCACCAAAGACGGGACTTTCACTTGCGCACTTGTCTGTCCGATCATTTTGGCTTTTTCGTGTTTTTTTCTAAGCTGGTTTTTCCTTTGTGTTTGCCAATATTGGCCACACAAATCGATGCTGGAAAATGTGGAAGAGTGGGGCGGGGTAAACACGTTTTCTGTGTCTGCCCAACTAATGACCAAATATTATTTTACTTTGGTTTCCTTTTGGCCTGAAGGTCAATTGGTTTTTTACCATTTCCAGCAAATCGAGTTAAACTTTTTTATGGCGATGGAGTAGCAGTGAAACTGGGACATCCAATGTCCGGCTTTAATTTGATGGGTATTTGTGTATCAATTGGGATCAGTCCGAGAAGCATTTAATTTGTATACAGCCGTCAAAGAGACCAAGATCAATCTAAGCCAGACAACTTAATGCCAGATAAACACAGATTTTCTTTAGATCTAATTGAATCCAAAGCAGGAGAAAAGAAACAAAATTGATCAATTTATTATTCAGATCGATTGAGATTGACTTTAATTGAGATAAAAAAAAACATTTCACTAGTAGAAACTAGTTCTTTGATATACTTTATATAAACAGTATAAATAAAAATAATATTTGGCCCCCAAAGCGGCTTCTTTGTTCTCCAATCAGACTCCCTCTCATTGGTTTTAAGATCCTGCCCTAAACCAGCATTTTACCACAGTTGTGGGTATCATTTCATGCCACAAAGGGAAGAGAGTGGCATGAAGTAGAAAAACCAGATCTTTATGTAAATTTGTGTTCTTTTTGGGCTTCGTGATTTCTTTTGCCTCTTGCTGCTATTGATCTTTTGGCCGAACATAAAAATTTGTGTTTAATTTTGTTGGTCAGGTAGCTGGAGCCGCAGGGAGCTCATGGAGCTGGAGAGAAAACCAGCTGGGGCAGCTGGCAGCTCCACCGATCACTGGTGGAGAGACCCATTGAACTAGTTTCGGGCCTGTGGCATGTAAGTTGATTTTTTTGTAGTTTTGTGAATGCCTCGGTATTTGGGTTACATGAATTGTTTGTGGCCAAATCAATGAGGCTTTAATGGCCAAACCAATAAAATGGGAACCTAATGAGCTATGAAGGCTGACCTGCGGTTTGTGGCCACAAGAAAATTGGTTCCTTATCACTGCCAGTTAATAAACTTGTTTTGGTCTTCCGACGCAATCGCAATCGGTGTTTTCCTTCCCGGCCAGCCCGGCCACTTAACACTTTTCACTATACTCATATTTGTGTTTATCTTTTCGGGTAACTTGCCACCGCCAGCAAGGCGTTGCAACAACATCCATTTGTTTTCATGTCCAGCTACATGGAGCCGGGCAGAGTCGTCGAAAGCTGGGCACAAAATGGTCAAGTGATTTCTACTGGCCAGCGCTTTCACAAGCAAAGGCAGAAAACGCAAAGAAGCGCGGCGGGGGCCGAAAGTGGGTGCCGAGTGCAATTAATATTTAATTCGTAAATAGACAAGGAAAAGTTTTGTTTTGCTGATGGTTTTGTAACTGGAAATAAATGACTTGGTCTGGTCGAGCAAAGAAATCGAAATGCAGAAATAAGCCAACAGCCAGCCGCACCTCCAATGGCCGAAATGAAGTCAGCGGCTCGTCAAGCTGGAAGGCACTCCCATGATGTCTTGGGGTATATATTTCCAAACAATGATGCAAAAATTTAATTTCAAAGAACTACGAATGGCAAGTTCCCTAAAAAAAGGCCTCGGAAAAAATAAATACTTTTACAAACTTTTAATTCCATATTATTTTAAAAAAGATTTTATTTTTTCTCTAAGATATGAAGCACCTTTTCAAAGAGTATCACTATCTCACACCAAAACCCTTGAGACCAGAGTATCAGTTTCTTTATTTGTTGCTTTTGTTGACGACTTTTTGAAACCGAAGACGTTGGCTGCGTGCCCCGAAGCCGCGAAGCCGTCAGGAATGCAGCCAAAAAGGCAAAAGCAAGCGGCCCAAAACAGGTTAAACAAAAAAATATGCACACCCGAGTCAAGAGTCAGACAGTCTGCCCAAGAGTATACACAATGTGAAGAAGTCATGTGAATTATTTTTGACTGAGCATTTGAAGATTCGGCAGCTCAGGAAACGTAGATAATCTTGAAAGTGAATGGTACTGCGACTTTAAAGAATTGCGAATCAAGAAGTGCGGCCTGGTTATGAAGACCACTCTACAAAGTTTTCAAAACATCGGATCTCATTTCACAAAGCCTAATCACTTTTTTTTCGTATCCTCAAACAATTGTCGACAATGACAGCGTAAAATGTTTTTTGTTTGGTATCGCTTTTTCCCAGCGAGAGCTCCACTTTTCCAAATAATTCTCACAATTAAAAATATAAGAAGAAAACAGAAAACGCACTCACACTTACACTCACACTCGCCGATGGCTGATGGAGATGAAAATAAAAAATAAAGAAAATTTGAGGCAATTGTAACTAATCGACGGGCAATGGATGATGGCGCCGTGAAAGCGCCCACCTTGGAAAACTTATGAAATTGTCAACTGCTTTTCAACATGATCAAGACGTTTTTCTTTAAACATTTTTTCCTCAGACAGAAATAGAGAGCGAAAAGATGACCATTAATTCGCTTTTAGAATGAGTTTGATATTCGTGCGGACTTTCACTGTTGATGAGGCGGAAGTTGAGAATTTGGAAAAAAGACGAAATTGAAACTTTCGTTACCGAGAAAGAGTTGTTGATTAGAAAATTATTGACCCAATCAAATTGTTATAATTATTTAATGATTTGATGGTCGTCAGTCATGCTTCTTGCATGTCGGTAGAGATCTTAGCCCCGGCAACTCCATTGATGGATTTCCCTTGCGATTAACCCAACCACGCCCTGACATTCCATTCCTGTAATGGTGGTTTGATGTGTGGCAGGAGATTTATCATTCCACTTAGCCGTAACTCAGGCTCCATTAATCCTTAACGAAAAAGAACCTCGAAATAAATCTTCGGGTACTGACTTCTCGCGCTTTCCGAATAGTTTTGAAAATGGATCCATTCTAAGCCGGTTACCTGTGAGATTTGTGAATTGATTCTTAGATCTGCTATTATTGTGTTTTTTAGGGTGTGTTTTGATGTGTCTACCTGCCGACACTTCGGCGTCATCTGTCAATTAAAAACCCTCGGAAAAGGTCGAAGAACATCTGACTTTGTCTTCGATTTCTATGAATTTGAGGATTAGATCATCCAAGTGCAGGGTAACTCGAAACCCTCTTTACTTTTTTATATTAGTGTAAATAATGGGATTAAGAAAACAGGTTACACAAAAGTTTGCATTTACCTTTGAGCTCTTGACATCAAAAGACTTTGGCAACAAACTTGCAAGCAAACTTTGCATTCCCTACTTAAAAAGTTTTGCCACAACTTCCGTTTAGATGCTTTAAGGTAAATGCCAGTTCAAAAAGTTAGTTATGACTAAGCCATTGAGATTTTAGCCATAAAGCACGCGCTTAAACACGTTTTACTCGTTTCGATGCTTTTTAGCAGAGCTAAGAAATTGACTTAAGTAGAACTCATCTCTCTAGAGATTTTTTTTATTAATCATGGCATTAATTTCCATATAGAAACGAGTTTATTTATATTTGCCAAATAGCTTTGCCAAAATAAATGAGCAAACCACATTTTTGGCTGGCTGTTTACAGATGAGATGAGTGGGATTTTCTGCTTGTATTTTGTACGTCATTTGTTCTGCTTTTCACTTTAAGCTGAGTGAAATTTTTTACAACTTCTATGCGGCATTGTGGCTGTTTCGGTTTCTGTTATTAAGCAACAACAACAGCGAGCCGAGTGCGTCTTGAAATTGAGGTTAACTGTTTTGGTAGCTCTCGCTTTTCGACTCCCCCGGAGACAGCCGTGGGGCGTGGGGATTGGAGGGGGTTAGCCGACTTGGCCTTTATTGAATGAATGTGACAACAAAGGCGAGTCAGACACGGCCGACAGACAATCGAAGCTTTTTTTTCGGGTTTTGTTTAATAGAAAGTAAAAGAAATTGTTCTTATTGTGCTGCTGATGTGTGTGTGTGCCACTTTTCATGGGTAAATGTGGGTCTACATTGTGGCGTTTAATAGCACGAATCAATCAATTATTAAACACAATAAAAGCAAACTTTAATTACAAATCATTGGCTAAAACGAAAGCATTCCTTTGTTTATAATCGAATATTTGCGCAATGACTGAATTCAAAATGAGGCGTGGCTTGAATCGTATTTTGTTATTTTTATTGATTATTGATTGATAGTTGGAAGCTTATTGTTACACAGATAATGATGTCAGTCTCCATCATCCCTCTAAAAATATGGGTTTTTAGAGTCTCCCGGCTATATACTCCTCCATTTTTTCGCCGCCATTTCGATATGCAACTCACCTCTTATGAATGCAGCTGTTGGTATAAACTTAACCACTTTATAGGAGCGTTATGTATCGTTTCGCGAATGCTCAGTATTCCAATTTATGTGGCATGTCAGCTGGTTATCCTTGAGGTCAACAAAAGCCACAACGACGACGTTTTCTTTTCCCTTTCCCGACAACTCGGTCGGTTTCGGTTTCTTTTCAGTATGGCAACTTTTCGGAGCTTATTTTTTAATATTTATACAAAGTTTTTAATGGACAAGGCCAGTGGTGCACTGCTGGGGGATATTTTTTGAGTTGATTAAAGGTTGAAAGAAACGCGACACATAAAAGTAATTTATGATCCGTTCGGCTAGTCACTCTATCTATATTTTCCCTATCGGGGCTGGGTCTGTTTAATTATGTATGCCGTGGAAGACAACCGAAACAAGCCAAGCTAAGCCAAGTGAAGAGTTCTCGTCTTAAGTCGAAGCACGTCTTCGAAATGTGTTGGGAACATTTTGGTTTCGAGCTCACCAAAATCTTCGAAGAAATAATTATGTTAATTAGGTAAAACCCTGTCCGAGAAGGGAACGAAAAATTCCTATTAGAGATTTTCGTGTGATACGAAAGACTTAGGCCACAAACTTGCTGGTGGCTTAAATTACCTAACCAATCTTAATGCACTTGTTTATGGACTAACTCCAACCGCAACACTGCAATTTTGTATCCCTAATTATTTTTTGGTAACTGGTTGTGGTTTTTGTTTTGTATTTTTGGCCGCACCATTTCTTTTTTGGCCATTGCACAAAACACTTGCTGGCCAGTTGGTATCGCTTGGTACTTCTTTTTTGGCCCAAATGTTTGTTATTTCTACCCGGTTAATGGGAGCGTAAATGCGCAGCTGGCATGTGAAGTGAGTACCAGAGTGTGTTACTCCCTGTGGGATGGATGTACCACATATGCTCTGCTCCATGGCGGCAGCCTAATGTCAGCTACAAAGTAAAGTGCAAAAGGCACAGACAAGTTAATGGAGTGGTAAAAACCGAGCACCAAAGAAAATGGTAAGAAGAAATTATACTAGAAGTTCAACTAACTTAGCTGGCCAAGAACTAACAATAGCGGCTTTGGGTTGTCCTCTTGTGGTTTCTCAAATTAAATAAATTCCTTAAACGAAGTCACTTTGTCCTGACTAGTCACTTTTATGAAAATTCCTTGTTTTTTGCCATTTAATGGATAGTTTCCTTATTTTGCACACACGATCGCAGCACGCGCCTTGATTTAAATGCACAGAAATCCTTTTTCGAAGCACACACACAAAACCAATCACATTGGTTGGGAAAACAATTGAATAAAATCCAGTTTCAAGGCGAATACATTCACAAAACTGCACAGGCACAGTCACATGCATAGAGCCAGAGATCTTTAAATCCGATTGATAGAGCGTTTACTGTACCATGTACTGTACCACACGAAGGCCAAACTCAGACTGAAACTTGTTCAAGAAAAATCAACGCGGCCTGCACCTGAAGTTTCAGTCCACACACACAATCTCAGGCACACACAAAGACACTCTCTAAAGACCAGAAGACCAGAAGACACGACAGCAGAAAAAAGGTAAAAGAGAAAAAGGTAGTAGAGAGAAAAAGAAGGTAGAGCCGACGCAGAAAAATAGGTAGAAATGTGAGACAAGCGAAGAAAATAAAACAGCTTAACGTGCCCGTTTTACAGATTTTCTTGTAGCAGCGCGGCTTATAGAGTATGGCTCAGACGACGACGGCTTCTTAACGGCTTTCGGGCACAGCCTCACACAGATACACAGATCCACTCACACTTGGTTAGCTGCTGCTGTTGCAGATCGATCGTCGATTTCAACACCGTCGTCCACAACGCGCCACAGTCGAAGGCATACTGAAATGGCAAAGCTTCCGATACCTTGGAGCCGGTTGCCGGCGATCGTTCGGCTTAAAAGACGGCTCGGAGTTTCCAGCCGGCTAGCAAGTTAACAGCGAATTCGCCGCAGAACAGCTACCTAACGGATATCAGTACGTGAACTCATCCACTTCCATGGGATTAGCCATCCTTGTTTCCTGCGAAATTCTGTCTAATTGCACTGGACATGTGCGCTATCTAGGTGGGTTTTACCCACCCCCGGTACATGTTTTCAAACATTTACGGAGCCATAAAATCGGAAAACTGTGAAATGGCAAACGGAAGCGGAATCAACTAAGGGCTAATCAAAAGACTCAGGCAACGAACTTGCTAAAAGGGTTGGCCATAAAACTTGGGTTGTTATACTTCTTACCCCTAGCAGGCCTTTGGAACTCCTTTGGATTCTTTGTTTTCAAACATATCAAGTGTCCTGACGCCAGTTGAAGCGTATTTATATGGAGCGTATTTATCTTTAACATAAAAACATTTTTGGACGTTGCAGTCATTTTCCATTAATGAAATTCAAAACATTTTATTAGAATATTGTGAGTTAAGCTATAGCTATGAAATTGAATCAATCAGTTTCTGACAAGGCAAACAATCCTTCAAAAACACTCATTCTTTTAAAGAAACCGTCCTTTAGTTTAATTGATATCTTCCGCTACCACTTTCCTTTATCGTAATTATGATTTCTGTTCTACTATATCAAACATGAATTAGTTTAAATGATGCACTTTACACATGAAACTACTTAACCCACCTTGTTATAGGAAATATCATCAATCAATCTTCAAAGATGGTTTCCCACTTTTTACTTCCTCTTTTCTCAGAAATTGGTTCAAAAACGTGATTTACACCAATTTACGTGATTATATTAGAAGAAATCGACAAACCCTTGAACAAATTCAAACTAATGACTTTGAAACTACACGAGGAGCAAGTTTCTAACGATTGGTTGCTCTAATTGCACATCACATTGTGGGAAACACCATTATCCCTTACCTTCGACCATCCTTTCCACGGTCTGAGGAGCTTGCTTCTGCTGGTTGGTTTTAAGCCACCAAATATTGTAACTAAAATCGACTGCTTCCAAGGGGGAAAAGTAGACATTTACAGACAATTGAAGAGTTACAAACGGACAAACGGCTGGGCCACCAGAACGGAAGTCCCATATAGGGCGCACATTCAAATATTCTAGAGGCACGTAGACCTGACGAGGGTCTTGGGCTTGGAGTTTAGGTTATGGGGCGTGCCTGGCCCTTTTTGGTCGGAGAAAGTCTTGACATTTCCATCAGGCTATCAGAATTTATATGTCATTTCTTAAAAAACATTAAAATCAAAACGTATATACAAAATATTGAAAATGTGTTGTAGTCGAAAGGATGACTACATCGAAATTAAGGTTCCCAGGCGAGACAAATATTCCAGAATCGGTCTAATTGTCACCATCGTACCCGGTATTTTATTCGGAGCTTTTATTGGCAAGAAACTGGCACAGTTCCTTGAATTCTACAACTTGTTCACGCCCGATATTGTGGATGATGACTAGAGCCAATGTGGCACAGAACCTGGCAAATGAATTGGCATGATAAACTGCGAGAATTTGGAGCAAGCCTGTCCACATCCTGTTTTTATTTATGCTAATGTGCCACACCAAACAGGCCAAACGGGATGCTGTTGAAAATATTTGCCTCAAATAACACCCAAAAGAATCGAACCTTTTTATCATTTAAAATCATAAATTGTTGAGCATTTCGTAATAAACTTTATCAACTGAACTGGTTAATTTATTCATGTTTTAAGAGAAGTTTGTTGTTGGTTCATACAATCTTGTAAAACTTGAACTTGATATAATAATTGGCAACTTCAGATTTGGCCAAAGGCCACTTACCCCACTTTCTTGCTCTAGTTTTAAGCAGCATGTTAACATATTCCAGTCTAGCTTTTATTTTACACTTTAAAGAATGTTAATATAAAATATACTTAGTTTGGCATAGGTATTTAATTAAAAGAAATTAAATAGCTTGGGCTACGTATTCCTATTCCAAATTATACTTACCATGAAGGTTGTTTTGAACTTCGATGTTTGATCATCGACACTCTTTAATTGAGCCTAGAGTTTTTATTTATATATTAAATATAAGGCTAGTAGGTGTTAGATTATGGATCTGGGTCAGACAGTTATTAGATATAAACACGCATAACAAAACTAAATCTAACACGCATCATTATTTTTTCAAGAATAGGCGCCACTTTTTTTGTTAGAATGGAGCATAGATTTCAATTAATAAATTTGCTTATTCTACTTACTTTGTAGGCCAGATTCCCTTCTCGATTTCATACAAAAATTGAGTAACTAATTCTTCTTTATAATGTAAAATTGAAAAGATATATTTTTCAAACATGAAAGAACTATAAACACGAAAGAATAAGTATAAAAAAACATTATTTTATATGCTGCGTACTGTAAATAAAATATTAACTTGAACAGGGTTATAGCTTTTAATTAGTGTTAGAATATAGCTAAAAAAAAAGCTAATATAACCAATATTACCAATCAATATAAAATTCTATTTTTTTATGGACTTATAAACAATCTTATTCGATTTTTCTTTGAAAAAGATTTAAAATTCGTCTGCACGTGCAGCCCCAAATAAATACCAAATATACTAAAAACACAATTTCTTGTGGGCCGCGTGGATGTTGTGGATTTCATTGCTGTGAGCAACAGCTGATTGTTGTTTATACTTTTAATCTTTGTTTATTACGTGATTAAATTAACTTAAAAACCGAAAAACCCATATAAAACACTACTATCAATAGGTATAGGAGTAAAATAAAAATCTATACAATGAAATAAAGATGTACATTGTAAAAGAATTGTATGTCATTTAAAAGAAAAAAAGAAAACAATCGATTTCAAAAAAATAACAAAGTAAGAAACATTGAGCAATAGTGGAAAATGTTGTTATCGGGAAGGCTTTTTGACGGATCCCTGCGATTTCTGGGAAGAGGGTCCCATCGCATGTTGCACCTCAAACGCAGTGAAGTTTATTTGGTGAGTAGAACAGCGTCCTATACCCGAACCAATTATGCAATATCCTTTTCCGTAGCAATGCTTCCGCATCCTGGGTGTCCACGAGTCTGCGGATCAAAACACTGTACGCCATGCCTACCTGGACCTTGTGAAGCGGGTGCATCCAGACTCTGGAACCGAGGAGGCCAGTGCCGAACGATTCCAGCAGGTGGACGAGGCGTTTCGTGTGCTCCAGGAAAAGTTCGCCAAGGGACGCCGCAATATCCCCGAGAACGAAGAGGAAGCCATGGAGTTCGACATCAAGCACACGGCTCCCCAACACCGGCAGTATCTATCTAACGAGGGCATCGGCGTGGGCACACCCTTTCAACGCCAGAAGCAATATCAACAGGTGCGCGCCATGAAGGCCCAGGAAAGGGTCCTGGAGCACCGTATCGACAAGGCGGCCGCTGGGGAGAACACGCTGATGTCTAAGGGTGGAAATCACTTCCGAAAGCATGCCATCAAAACCAAGTACGGTATCGATCGCGTGGTGGAGGATCTCATCCAGGAGGCCATGTCCAAGGGAGACTTCAACAATCTTGACGGAGCTGGCAAGCCGCTCTCCACACTCCAGTCGCAGAACCCATACTTGGACTTTACCACCCACAAACTGAACAAAATAATGCTGGACAACGGATTTACACCGGAGTGGATCAGCCTCAGCAAGGACATCCGCGATGCTGTCGCCGGGCTCAAGGAAAAACTGCGCCAGGAGCGCATATACTACGGAGAATGGCCTCTACAGCGTCCCGAGGAGCTGGCGTCCTGGGCTAAGTTCGGTGAAAAGCATCAGGAGGATTTCAAGCAACTCAACAAGCTCATCGACAAGTACAACCTGATTGTGCCGATCCTAGAAAACCAATTCTTTCGCCAGCACTTGGACAAAATGGCCGAGCCCATATTTAAAGACCCGAATCTAGATAGGAATATGAAGAGACCTTTGGCGGATGCAAAGTCAAGTAACCAAGTGGAAACTCAGGGATCCTCCGGTTCAAGCCTGTTTTCACTTTTTAGCAACCTTTTGTGACGGGGAACCAATAGTGATATTAGTTTGTAGATCTTCCAAACTAAAAAATAGTGAGATTATAGTAGAAATGGGAAATTTTTAAGTCAAAGATGCTGTGGTTGGGTTACCCTCCAAAATGAAAGCCAAATAATGTAAATAATTGATATTTATAAAAAATCATATGCAGTCTTAAACAAATATCGTTTTTTTAAATGAGAAAGTTAAAATAAAAATTCATTCCTGTGATGTCCGAGCTAAGCCCTTAAGGACTTAAAAATTATATTATTAACTATAAACTTTCTACTGCCCATCTCTGCCTATGCATTTTCCCTCTGGACTGAGGCGCACTGAACCATTGGCGATAAGGGTCAGAGCTCTCGGGTATGCCCAGTGCTCGGCTGAATGGATGCGCTCTGTCAGGGTTTCCTCATCGTCGCCGGGCAATATTGGGACCGAAGCCTGGACAAGAATGGCTCCGGTGTCCACTCCCTCGTCCACAAAGTGCACCGTGCAGCCGGACTCCTTTTCACCCGCCTCCAGAGCCTGTTTCTGGACATGAAGACCGGGGTATTTAGGCAGTAAGGATGGATGAATGTTGATCAGGCGGCCACGCCATTCCTTGACGAACGGAGAACTGAGGATTCGCATGAATCCGGCAAGACACACGACGTCCACTCGGGCAGCCTTCAAATTCCGAGTGAGCTCAGCATCGTAAACCTCTCGGCTGGCAAAGTCCTTGTGGGAAACGACCAGGGAAGGAATGCCCGCCTTGGTTGCGCGCTCCAGACTTAGGACTCCTGGTTTGTTGCTAATGACCAGGACGATCTCCGCGTGCACCGCCTGGCCAGAGTCCCGGGTGGCGTCAATGAGCGCCTGGAGGTTGCTGCCGGTCCCAGAGATGAGAACAGCGACTCTTTTCCTTGGCAGGGACAAAAGTTTCTGGGTCCTCGCCACCGAAGCCTCAAAGTTCTGTACCACCACCTGTGGCTTCTTCGGATCTTTGCGGGCAGTCACTTCACCTACAATAGCGGCACGTTGCAGATACCTCAGCTCTTTAAGAACCTCTTCCGCCTCGGTGGGAGCCACCACGAGGACCAGGCCCAATCCACAGTTGTAGGTGCGCTGTAGTTCCGTAGAACTAATGTTTCCGGCTGCGGCCAGCCATGCAAATACTGGCGGAAGCTGGAACTTGTTGGCATCCAAACGAACGGCCAAATCTTTGCGCAAAACCCTTGGAATGTTCTCACTGAGTCCTCCGCCGGTTATGTGAGCCAGGGCTTTGACACCGTGATTGGGTCGGGTGAGAAGGGTGGCCAATGCCTGGACGTATATCTTTGTGGGCACCAGCAGTTCCTCGCCCAGCGTTTTTTCGCTGAATGGTGCCTTGTCGTTGAGTCCCAAGCCAGCCCGCTTAAGCACCGCATGGACCAGACTGAAGCCATTGCTGTGCACTCCCGAAGAGGGTAGTCCAATCAGAACGTCACCCGGTTGAATGGCATCCAAAAGAGGCAGGATTCCGGAGCGTTCCGCAATGCCCAAAGCAAAGCCGGCCAAGTCGTAAACCTGGGGCTCATAAAGAAGAGGTAGAGCGGCGCTGTGGGAACCTAAAATGATTTAGAAAACTAATTAATTTGGGAAACTTTAAAGGACGAATAGAATGGATAATGCCTCCCTAGGAGATGGCCGTGTCCTTTCCCATAATCATCCGATGAAGAAATAACTATACTTACTTATAAAGCTGCTGTTAGCCTGGCGGGCACCCTCTTGGACTCCAGCATCCACCTCCTTTGCCAATTCCTCCTGCCACTGACCACAGGCGTAGTAGCTGGAGAAGCTGAGGGGCTCGGCTCCATTGCAGAGAATATCATTGACACACATGGCCACTAGGTCGATGCCCACGCTGGAGTTTCTCTTTGTTTGTTGAGCTATTTTTAGCTTTGTTCCAACGCCATCGGTGCCCAGGATAAGGATGGGATCCTTGTAGTTAGGAGGGACGCGAGTGAGTCTACGTCCTGCGGTATTCTCAAAGCATTCATCGCGAGGGGTAGTTGCAAAGCTCTTAGAGTTTAGTGCCCTCAGTTCCGCTGGAAGAGTTCGGTCTCCAAGACCTCCGAATTTATTGGCCACCCCCTGTAGTTGCTCCGCAAAGTTGCGGACCTGCACCGTTGAACCAGTGGAGCTGGTTTTTGTACGTTTCTGGAGGACTCCCAGCACCTTGGCTCCTGGCAGGGAGGTCCTCCAAAGTTGGCTGGTTTGTGGAAGGATCAGTACCATGCCAATTCCGCAGTTATGCCGCTCCAGCAATGTCTGGGCACTAAGCTTCAGCTTTCCAGCAAGCCAACCAAAGATCTTGGGCACTGGAACCGCTCCAAAGTCCAGCGTTGTCTCGTATCCTTCCGGCAGCAGACGCTGGACGTCCTCGATAAGACCATGGGTCACATGGACCAGCGATTTGATTTCGCCTCCCTTCTGGAGGTGTGGCAGCAACTCCTTCACATATAAGCGGGAGGGTGTGCCAAGAACTTGGGCCAGGGAGAGGCCGTCCTCGCCACCCTCGACAGGAGAAAGATCCTTAAGATTCACTTTGGAGGCGACCAATTGGGTCAGGATCTCGTTGAATCCGGCGCAGTGGAGACCAGACGAAGGCAGACCGATGAGAAGGTCACCCGGCTGGTAAAGATCATAACGGGGCAGTAGTCGTGACTGCTCCACTATTCCCACACAGTAGCCAGCCATGTCATGCTGTCCAGGAGCGTAGAGGGAGGGCATCTCCGCCGTTTCACCACCTGGGGAGTAGTTTCGGTTAATAATAGGTCATGAAATCCTTCAATAAATCAACTAACCCACTAAAGCACACCTCGCATCCCGGCAACCGTCGGCCATCCCCTTGACCAGTTGGGCGGCCAACGGAACATGTAACTTTCCGCAGGCAATATAGTCCAGGAAGGCCACCGGCTCGGCTCCCACCTCTAGCAAATCATTGGCTGTCAGGGCAAAGAGATCATAGCCCACGTTCTCGTAGAGCTCGTACTGCAGGGCCAGCTGAATCTTGGCACCCACTCCCTGGGTAGCCTCGGCGATGATCGGCTCCTTGTAGCTAAGATCTTTTAGGCGAAACAGCCCGCCAAAGCCACCCAGACCCCCGAGGACGCCAGGTCTCTGGGTGCCGCGGGACAGGGGCTTGATGCGCTGGACCAGAGCATCCCCAGCATCAATGTCCACCCCGCTGTCCTTGTAGCTCAAGCCCGGGGCATTAGCTGTGGCGCTATGTAGGATTTTTAGATAAAAAAAGAAGTAGATCAGTAGGACATAGAATAGATGGTATTTTGAAAAGGAAATCCTGAGGTAAAATAACTTAGAAAATTATGAATAGGGTCAAAATGGGTTTATTAAAAATGTCCTTTAATATGAGTTTATAGTTCCATCTTTTTATGTCCAAAATTCTTTTCTTTCAGTTCTTGTTTGTTAAATAAGTTAAATTACATTTTGAAAGCCTTCTGGGCAATGTCCGTTCTGTACTGAGCTCCTGACCCGGAGAAGGTGATACTGCCGGCCAATTTAGTAGCCTTTGCAGCGGCCTCCTTCAGGCTGCCGTCTAGGGCGATGGCGATCAGGACGCGTCCTCCATTAGTCAGGGCCTCCTTCTTATCATTGACAGCCAAGCCACTGTGGAATATCAATTGTGTCGAAGTATTTTCCGCCGGAAGACCTTAAAAAATAGGAAACTAATAATGAAAAGGATGAAGAAGTAGAGCTTACAATCATACCGGTTATAAGACATCCCTTGGTAGAGGTTTCCGGATAACCAGCACTGGCTAGGATCACACCCACAGCACTGACCCCACTGCGCCACTGCAGGGAAAGCTTCTCCAGCTGGCCTCCACAACAGGCTTCCATTACCTCGAAAAGATCCGTTTCGAGCAGGGGAAGGATCACCTGGGTTTCCGGATCACCAAAGCGACAGTTGAACTCCAGGACACGGGGACCATCGCGTGTAAGCATGAGTCCCGCGTACAGGACACCTTGATAGTTGATCCTTTCCTTGATGAGACCCTGGACAGCCCTCTCCAGAACGGCTCGTTGGACCAGTTCCAGTGCCGGCTGGCTGATCAAGGGACACGGGCAGTAGGCGCCCATTCCTCCGGTGTTCGGTCCGGAGTCCCCGTTGCCCAGGCGCTTGTGATCCTGGGCAGGCAGCATGGGACGCACGCTCTTGCCATCCGTGAAGGCCAGCACGGAGATCTCCTCACCCTCCAGCAGCTCCTCCACCACAAGCGTGGCCCCCGCTTGCCCGTATTTGAGGTCTCCCAGGATTTCGTCGACCGCTTGGCATGCTTCCTCTACATTGGCAGCAACCACCACACCCTTTCCGGCTGCCAAGCCGGCTGCCTTTACCACCAAAGCTTGGTAAGGGGCACTGGAAAAGGGTTTTCTTTTTGGCTCAAAAAAATTAAATGTGATTTTTATGTTTAAGGTCACCTTTTTATGAACGCCTTGGCCTTCTCCGTATCCGTGAAACTCTCGTAACGCGCCGTTGGAATTCCATGACGCAGCATGAAGTCCTTGGCCCACTTCTTGTCAGCCTCGATTTGGGCTCCTTGCTTTCCAGGCCCGAAGCAGGGCACGCCCTCCTTTTGCAGGACATCGCCCAAGCCCAAGGCCAAAGGATCTTCGGGACCCACAATTACCAAGGCGATCTTGTTGACTTTGCTCCATTTGGCAATGGCCTGGAAATTGAGGAAATTATTCAATAAATAAAATAAGTTAATATTATATTTTAGTAATTCAAAACCAGACAACGGTTACAGCATTCACCAAAGATCACTTATCAATGTCACTTTTAAACATTTAACTTGTAACTTTAACACTTTATATAAAAGTGAGACAATTTCGCAAAAATTTGCAAAACATTTAATTGGGAATCTCCGAAAAAACCATACGATCTTAATAACTCGATAATAATAATGAAATTTAAAATAATTAAAACATATAAATTCAAGCGTTAAAATGTTGATCAAAGAACCGTTGCGTTTGGCTTGATTAAATTCAAATCAAATTACTTAATTGGAAAAGGTATTCAAAATTGGTACACTGCCAGAAATAGATGCAATGCCATTCTGATTGAACTTATGAAAGTCATTAGCCTTTGGAAACTCATAAATTGCCTTACAAGACTATCTTGAAATTGAGATCATAATTGGTTTTTCCCATCTAACCGGGTCAGAAGCCTTAACCGATATCTTTGGCGTCGTACCCAGTGGGCTGTTTTGGTTTTTGTAACCACATTCCAAGTGGGAGACAACACTCCTCTAAGTACCCAACCGGTTCCATCGACGATTTGTCGCCAAAATACTAAATGCCTTCCTAATTGTTTTGCCATTAAACTGGGTCTCGGTCCCGGAGGGTGCATTGTCTTGTACAACTGACTCAGGCGCCAGCTATGTCAACCAAGTCATGTCAATAAACCAAGTTAATCCCAGCTTTTGGGGCTCCGAGCTGCGATCTTACTGGCTCATCCGGTTTGGTGGTCGGTATCGTCGATATCGTTACTCAGCTCTAATTCGAATTGGCGCCAAGTCAGGGGTGTCGACATTGCACTCGACTGCGTTCCAGACCATTTAGCACCTGGTGAAGATTCATCCCGCGTTTCCTGACGTCCCAATCCCGTCCAGTCCAGCAATTTCCCAGAGTTCAAGAACGTTCGCACGGTTGGCATGTCCAAAAAATGACGTTTTTATTGAGCTATTTGGCTTTCCAAATTAAGCCGGGTCTTGAGGCTTTAATTTCCCGTAACGAAGGTTAGGAAGAAGCGAAAGGCTTCCACAATACTTTGGCTTTTAACGTATAACGGGCACTTTTGGCTAAGAGAGAAATAAAAAGGGGAAGGAGATGGAGGACTGGACTGGAACTTGCCAAATTTGGTTAGAACGTTTTCGTCTTTATGCTTTACAGAGTGCGCTCATGATTTACTGTATTATATGCAAATGAAGTGGCTGATGGTATGGGATCTGGTGGGGACAGTGAGCTTGGACAAGAATGCTGCCACATTTGTTTGCGGATAAGTTAAGGAATTAGATACGCTTTGCTGAATTAGTCGGACGGGTTTTTTTTTTGGGAATTGGCCAAAACAAAAAAGCATCAGGCGGGAGACAGCTGGGACTTTGGAAGAAAAAATTCTGCCAGACGATTGAATTATATGCTTGGAGATATCACCTCCGAGATCATTTATCAGAATACCTATGCTGAGCTGAACTTAATGATTGAACTATGCAATTTCTAAAATTAACTAACCAAACAGAGAATAAGGAAGATTAAAATATAATTAAGCATCATTATACTTGAATTAGGCAAATTAATCCAAAGCTTTTAAGCTTTTAACACTTTCTCCGTTTTAGGTGGATAGCTCTTTGTTAATTTTTAAAACCCATTTTTAGTAAAATTCCATTATAATTAAAATCCATGCCTTTTTACGACCCATAAGGTTCATTGAACGCCTTGGTATTTAGAGTTCCTTGAGAATGTAAGTCAAGCCTGGCTGGGTAATATGGATATTTCAAGATCAGCCACCATACATATCAAATTGTAAGTGCCCCAACCTTCGAGTAGGGCACACCATTCACGAATCATTTCATTATGTTTTTGACTCTTAACTGGGTCTTTAGTTTTTTTTATTTGTTGGTTTTTACCATCCCCCACACTTTAGGAATTGCAACGGCGGACAGAGCGACAAATAACGTCGTTGATACCTATATAAAATAATACTTATAAGAAATAAAATCATTTTATTTATGACTGACTAAGGCAACCAGCGGCGATGATGATGATGGAGGAGACGATGACGATGACGATGGAGACGGCGATGGAGACGGCGGCGTCGACGGTTTCCGAGTCGAACAAAATTGCCCAAAAATTCGCTGGCGAGCGGATGGATATAAAAACGAAAGCGTCCGAGAAGCAGGCAATCAGTTTAAAACCAAACTCAAACGCGACAGCAGCTCCAAAATGTATTTGCTTGTAAGACCGTCAAGTCGCCCGGGACTCCCCCAAAATGGATTATAATCGATGTGTCTTGTCCCACCCCCGCAGGTGAATTTCATCGTCGCACTGGTGCTGGTCGTGCTGCAGGTGCAGGCGGCCGCCTACGTTCCGGACTCGGATCGGGACACCCGGACGCTTCAGAACGAGCTGCAGGTGGAGCGGGATGGCAATTACCGGTACGCCTACGAGACCTCCAATGGCATTTCCGCCTCGCAGGCAGGCCTGGGCGGTGTTTCCGTCCAGGGTGGCTCCAGCTACACCTCCCCCGAGGGCGAGGTGATCAGTGTGAATTACGTGGCCGATGAGTTTGGATACCATCCGGTGGGGCAGCACATTCCCCAAGTTCCGGACTACATACTGCGCGCCCTGGAGTACATCCGAACGCATCCCTACCAGGTGAAGGACTACTACACCGGGGAGCTCAAGACGGTGGAGCACGATGCGGCCGCCTTCAATGTGTACACCCGCAACTTCCAGGAGGCAACCACCCCGCGCTCCCGCCCAAGCACCACTCCCAAGACCATCTACCTGACCCACCCGCCCACGACAGGCCGACCTCTGCGCCAGAGACGAAGCTACTCGAGACACTGATCACTGATGACTGATGGATCGGGAGTCTTTATTTTTTTTGTCTTTTGGCGGGGAGGGGGCCGGTCTCCTTCGAAACCACCATGCGAATCTGTGAATTTTGATCTAAACAATTAATTAAGCCACCAACCAACAATAAATAGAAGTGTTAAGCAAACGTAAGCTGAGTGTGAAAAACAACCAAACAAGACGCTCTTTGTTAGCCAATCTGGTGGAATGTTTACTGGGAATCATTAATCCTCGCATAAAGTGGATTTTGTTGATGAAATTCGATCGATTAACCATTCATATGGCATATGGGAAGTTGTTTTGCATGTAACATTAAACATTGCAGAATCATTTCAGAAATCTTACAGACATTTTCTTAACATTAGTTTAAAAAAATCTATAATTAATTGCCTAAGTGGCCAATGCTTATGGCCAATTTTTATAGATTTTGGTCACCTTTTTGCACATAATTTATCTAATTTTTATCCGATATAAAAAAGGGATAGCATTTATTAATCAGGAACTTATTCTGCTTCGATCTGCATCAAAAGTTTTCAAATGTAGAAAAAAAAATAATTTTTCAATTTTTGCAAATTTTTATGATGGTACCCCTTTCCTAAATTGCAAAAAATCGAAAAATATTTTTTGTGCCACTTTCAAAAACATTTAATGCAGATCGAAGGGGATTAAAGCCCTGATTTATAAATGATATTCCCATTCTGAATCGGATCAAAATTGGACAAACAACTTGCAAAAATGTGACCAAAAACTCTTAATTTTGGCCCAAGAACACTCACCATAGATTGCAACACATTAAAAATTATTTAGTAAAATTATGGAAAGACAAGGTGAATTTTATATTAACTCGTAAATTCCTTAAAATTTTGCACCATAATGGGGAAAAATTCCAAGGTTCATCCTAAAACTAAGTTATAAGCTGAGCTAATAAATATTTTTAAAAACGTAATAAAAATCGATGTTTTCAATAAAAATTTATAAAAAATTTATATAAAAATTTATAAACCTATCAATAAGTTCAGCTTGTTTTTTCAACAAAAATAAAATATTTTCGGAACGAATCATAACGGAGGATCATAATTGGCTTGTTTACATTAATGTTTTAAAAGGGAACCTAAATTGGACGGAAATGATAATAAACCAAAGGAGGTAGAAAAAAGAAGTCTTGGATAAACGAGAGACCCATTTTAAGCAGAAGGACAAATGTTTTTGACGATAAAATAATCAATTACTATCTCAAAAAAAGAAAAGGTCTGTAACTAAAGCTACCAAAAAGTTTGTTGCAATTAATTTTGTATGAAACTGGTAAATGAAACTCCAAAAACGTGTTTAAATAAAGATTTATTTCTGTTGAAAAGAACATTAAGAAAAAGATGAGATATTTGTACTTTCTAAAAAAGAAACAGACAGATTGGTTAAGAGATAACAAGCTGAATTTAAGATATTTAAAACAATAATCCATATAAACAAATGCATCGAAGTAAGTATTCGTTCAACTAGAAAGGTATCGGAATTCAGACTATTAAAAGAGGTTTATTTTATAATTAGAATCTTCGCACTAAATAATGAGAAAGTATTTAAATATTAGATATTTTTTAATTTGACTAGATATTATTTTGAAAGGTTCTTTTTTATTTATATTAACCTATCCACATAATCTATCTGCGACATGAAGACAAATTATATTCTTATTCTCATACTTACTATCTTATTTATTTTAACATTTTTCTGAATAAATCGAATAAGGAAATAAAAAACCTATGTAATAACACTATTAATATTTAAAAATAAATAAAATATTACCACAGCTCAGTTGCACCTTAACATGCCAATGAGATTTCTCTCAAAGATTAGCAACCCACAACTCACTAATCAGCAGAATTATCAGTAATTGGAGCACAATCCATTATCACTAGCCCCCGGGTCCACCAAAGGGTTAAGCCAAAGCTTCAACTGCACTGAATCAAGATTTTCCAGCATCTCGATTGCGGATTTGCAGTAGACTTTAGGAATCTCAGGCAGCATAAAACATTTATTGAGATCGGAAGCCATAAAAAGCAAAGTGGAGGCAATAAAGAGAAACCAAACACAAACAATCTTTAGTCTCGACTGCAGATTTAAAGCCAATTAACCTGAACCCAGACACAATGCTTTTGTAAATCGAGCTCCAGGTGAAGGTCGAGTCAAGGACGAGGAGACGGATACGAACATACCTCGAAATCCTTTGGATCCAGGGTCTTGGCCTCCAGATTTTGGCACTTGGCGACTTGTTGGATGCCGTAGCTACCGGGCAGGGCGAAGATCTGAGCCACCTTCGGGGATTGGGACAGTTTCCAGCAAATGGCATGCTCCCGGCCGCCGCTGCCAATGACCAACACGCGATGCGACATCTTTCGGATCGGATACAACACCAACTTATCGCACTAATCACGTTCCAACGCAAAAATGTTTATAATTTCTTTAATTCTCGCCCACGTGTTGAGCGCGACGTCCAACAAAGAGAATTAAAAACACACGCGAGAGAGCTTCAAACAAAGTGTGTGCGTGTTTGCTATGCTTCTCTTGGATCCCACTTGTTGATCAATTTTATTTAATAAACCGCACCGCTCGACGCCTCGTTTTGAACTGAAATCTGGAATCGGAGTTGAATATATTTTCGTGTGGGCTATGGACTATCGCCTAGGCCTAGGTAGACAGCGACGTCAGCGTCCGATTATGTTTGTTTTTCTCCTTCTATTTTTGCGCTGATAAGAGCCAGTCTCCAGGGGCGTCGATTGCAGTTTGTTGTTTTCTTTGCCACCGGCAGATTGTGGAAATTGTGAATAAATAACAAAAACACGTCGATAGCCTCCCAAGACCCCAAAAATTCGAACGATCGCTGGGGGTAAATGTAACTGTAAGTGCTACAACTGCCAGTCGAGGTCCTTATCAATGGAGAATCTGGGAAAGATCTGGAATACGGTTGCACTGTTGCTGCCTGTATTTAAAACAGCTGACGGGGAAAGCTTGCCTTTAACTATAAAATAAAGGTTTAAACCTAAAGCCCTCCTTTATCTTCGATAAATTCTAAGAAAAGGTCACACTATCCAAAGCTGAGATACAAAATTTAGATACAATCTAACAAGATACAATATCTGAAAGTGTTTTCAGCTCACTGGAACTTCGTCAATATAAGTTTAAATTCAAATTGTGATTAATTAGGCATTGAACGCCCAAGAGGCAATAAACGAGATCGAATTTTGGGGTCAGAAATTCAAGGGATCATTGTCCTATACAAATCAAAGATCGCGTGAAAGGGAGGAAAAATATTGACAAAATGATTCATATACTTTTAATGCACATTTTGTCAAAATAAACTTGAAAAATATTTTGATATTAAATATTTAAATATTTTGATTTTAAATTTAAACTGAAGCTAAATCTATAAAGTCATTAAAGGATATTTATGCTAGTTTAGTATCAAGTTCCCAGTTAGCATCGGTCCAACTTTTATCTTCATATTTTAAAATAATAGTTTTATTAGTACGCATTATACAAAATTGTGTGGTGTGAGTTGTAAATTTACAAAATATCTACCATAGTCCGTCATAAAATTTGTTTTACATAGTTTGTTGATGCTTGGGTTCAGCCTGTGGATAAAGCAACAAATAAACGTTATATCGTGTCGCCACATTACAAAGTAATCCACGTTTAGGGCCACAGAATCTCAAAATGAATTGTTTTGGGTGGTTTTTAGTTTGTTTTTTATGTTAAAAAAAACATGCGTTTGGAATCAATGTACCGTGATAATAGAAGCTGTTGAATTAGAGACACCACGTTCCATTGTTGCAGTCTGTTACCGGCGCATCTGGAAGCCAATAGAGCCATTCGGACAAGGACCTCTTGGCAGTCGAAGGACATTGTCGTTGTATGGATGCGAATGCTGAGCAAGCTGCTGCTGCTGCGGCGATTGCAACGACTGTTGACGGAGCAGGGCCGCAGACACACTGCCACCCACCACAGGGGACCAGCTCTGCTGGGGATTTGGCGCATTCTGGCTCGGTGGCTGGATTGGCATCCCGCCGCCTCCCACAGCGCCGCCTCCAACTCCATACGGCGGCAAACGCTGGTTGTAGTGCGGCTGAATCGAAGCCGATTGCTGCTGTTGCTGCTGCTGTTGGTAGTAATAATTCAGACCAGGCTGATTGTGCGGCCCTGGGAAGTAGCTGTTGTAATTATTATACATGGGCGACACCTGCGACATCTTGGGCGCCGAACTGGATCGATGCATTCCTGATGCCGCGTGGCTGCTGTTGTTGTTGTTCACATTGTTGTTGCTGCTGGCAGCAGGTTGAGTGGCAGGTGGCGCCGCTGGTGCAGAAGATGCAGTGCTATTGTTACCAGCTGGCGTGCTAGGGGCGGCTCTGAAATTAAACAACAAATTAATACTTGTGAATCATGTTAGTTAATAGAGACGGATCAAGGCATTGGCACAAACAAGGCATTGTAAGGGTATTGGTACGCCCTTTTCTCCACAAAAAACATTTATTTTCTACTTCAAAGTAACTTTGTTTAGAAATCTTTTTAGAAAAAAGTTTCCACTTTCAAAAGTCTATACAAAATGAAGGTATTAAAACATGTAGAATATAGCAACTACTAACGGTTTGTCGTCCTCTGGATTTTTAGCCGCACCCAGGATCCGGAGTCGAGCCTCAGCGTACTCCTGCTCGCGCTGCTTGAGCGTTTTAATCGGCTGCTTGGGTCGCACGCCGTTGGTATCCCTACGCTCCTCAGCCTGCGCCGGCCGACGCAGAATCTTCACCGTCTGATTGGTGGTGGGAGTCGCGTAGGTGGCCGCATCGTACTCGGTCGACGATTTGTGCAGCACCATCATCACGGGCTGGGCCTGCGAATCAACATCTTGAGCCGTAACAGGCGGTTTTCGGGCAATGGTTATTTGCCTGGGCGAGGGATTGCTGCCACTGGCACTCCCGCTGGCATTACTCTCCTGGAGGCTCTGCGGTCGCTGAAGCAATTTCATCTTGTTAGCGGGCCTATCGTCACTTGTCTGCAACTTTGTTTGCAATGTCATCGAGAGCTAAAATCATGAATATTTTTAAAAAATGTAGTTCGTTTTTAAAGAGAGTTGCAGTTTGCCGTCTTACCCCTGCCTCGTCAATTTCTTCCCAGTTGTCTAGCACATCCTCGCCATGGGACATTGTTTAACACAGCTCGTTGAGTTGACTGATGGCAGTCAGAACACGTTGCGTGCCTGCTAGCGCTTCAATATATATACGTTGCTTGATTTTCGATCGCTCCTCCCTTTCCACACCACTCCACTCCACGCCTCACTTTCTTCTTTTGCGCCTGCTGCTGCAGATCGCACTACGACTGATACATGATTCCTTCGCACTTTTATCAGACATAAGTTATGCATATGCTGGACACCACAATTTGCACGAAATCCGTTCCCGACAGCCAATGAAAAAAACAATACGCAACAATTTGGCCTGCTGCTGGTGTTGTTTTTGTTGCTATTTTGCTGCTGCTTCTTCTTCTTCTGCGTCAGCAGCAAATGGCAGCTAGTTTTATGGGTTTCGATAGCAGCTGGGTGAACAGAAACGGTGGAAACGGCACCATAAGTAATGCCGAATGCGTTCTTACACTTTCTCCTCAGATAAAAACTATTGTATCGCATTCAGTTTGAATTGTTAAACATTATTCCTTTTCTGCATGAGGATGACAATATATCGATAGTGTTATTGGTTGTGTTTTTGTGATGGCAATTTAGTTAGAGATAACATAATCGGTAACATGTTCTAAAAAATATATTGTTATCGATGATATATCGTTGAAACAATTGATCTAAACATATCGATAATTGTTTTTAATTATTGTATTAAATAAATATCGTACTGAAAACAAATACCTATCTTAACATGCATTGAAATTTTAGTAAATCAAATGCTGGAAAAAATAACACAAAAAGTAAGCGAAAAAAAAGAATTTCGATTTTGCATAGCTATAAATAAGCCAATACTTTTAGGGGCACCTGTAGGTGCCACACTTTTCACCTGGGTTAGCAGGCCTGGAACCGCTGCAATTTCCATGGAATCAAATGAAATATTTAAAGTAGATAAGAGCTCCCGCATTTGATCATGGAAATAGCGCTACTGCCTGCCGAATCACACTTTATTAGCATAGGTCAGCACCCGCGCTGCCAAAAGATAACATAGACTCCAGACGAACATCTTCAGAGCCCGCACACGTGCGCTCGCTTTAAGTGCCCGACGAAATTGCTGGTTTGTTTACGTAAATAGTCGCAGTTACAAAATGATGGAGAACACCACGGAGACTTCAGCCAAAAAGGCCAATCCCGTAAAGTCCTTTATTGCCGGAGGCTTTGGCGGAATGTGCAATGTTATAGTTGGCCATCCGCTGGACACAATAAAAGTGAGCTTAAAAATGGATATAAAACTGGTAACTTTTAAATTAACATTTTTAATCCTTTTTAAAAAGGTTCGCCTTCAAACCATGCCGATGCCTTCACCAGGACAACCCCCTAGGTACAGGGGAGTCGTCGATTGTGCCGTACAAACATTTCGCAAGGAGGGAATCCGCGGCTTCTACAGAGGAATCTCCGCTCCTCTAATGGGTGTTACACCTATCTACGCTGTGGACTTCGCGGTTTATGCTGCAGGAAAGCGTTTGTTTCAAACGGATGACAACGTAGGGCTCACCTATCCCCAGATCTTTGTAGCCGGAGCTATGGCTGGGGTCTGTTCCGCTCTGGTCACCGTGCCCTCCGACCGTATAAAGGTCCTCCTGCAAACGCAAACCGTTTCTAGTGGCCCCATGCTCTATCATGGCACATTGGACACGGCAGCGAAGCTTTACAGGCAGGGAGGTATTAAAAGCCTGTTCAAGGGAACTTGCGCTTGTATTCTCCGAGGTTTGTGATCTTTCTCTAAATCGAATTTCACAAAACTGAATTACAATTTTCAATATTTTCCAGATTCCCCAACGGGTTTTTACTTTGTGACCTACGAGTTCCTGCAGAATGTGGCTAGGAAGAGGTCGGAGACAGGGAAGATCAGCACTACATCTACCATTTTATCGGGCGGTACTGCCGGTATGGTGTTTTGGACTTTGGCTGTACCTTTCGACGTACTTAAAAGTCGCCTCCAGTCGGGTGAGTCATCAATGAACTAGACTTTCGAATAATTGCAGTGATTAATAATACATTCTCATGTTACAGCACCCGAAGGCACTTACAAGCACGGTATTCGCAGTGTGTTTCGAAACCTCATGGCCAACGAAGGCCCCAGGGCTCTCTTTCGCGGCATTTTGCCCATTTTATTACGTGCCTTTCCATCAACCGCTGCCGTATTTTTTGGTGTGGAGCTGGCCAATGATTTTTTGAAGGCATAGATTTGTAAATCGTGTATTTTAGAGAGGCTGTTTTATAAAACATTGTTAAAAAAAGAATTAGATTAATTGTTTTCCTTTACTCTGATACCTGTTAAATTTTTTGATTTATAAAAAATAAAATTCTTGAATTGGACAAATAAGCGCAGAGAATCCAACGTTCTGAAATTTTATATAATCGTAAGTAGTCGGATTAAAAGGTAATAAATTTCAAGTTCTGATAGTGTAAAAATAAGCTGAAACGTATCAAAAATTGCATTACAATAGTAGTTTATTTTTTATTTCTTATCTTCCATTTAGCCTTCTGACCTATCTCATAATTTTAACTACATGTTTAATTTTTGGAATGTCATAAAATCACCTTAATTTATATTCTGAGTACCATTTAAAATTGCACATTAATCATAACATTTAAAAATAACTAAATAAATACGCATATTGCAAAATGTATAATGTATATGTATAAAAAAAATACCATTTATAAAATATACAATACTTCTTAGGAAACAATTTTAATAAAACAGAAATATGTGCATTAATAGCATTATGGATATCATAAATTCATCGAAGCAATGCTTGTGATGCTCACTTGATAACTGATCATCAATCTAATCAATTCGTTTCAATACTACTAATCAAGAAAATCAGGCGCTTTAAGTCTACACATTCAATGGAGTTTTTGTAACACAAATATATAGCATCCATAGTCATTGACATTAGTTTTGGAGTTGATTTAATCGTGATATTCGTGAATTAAAATATAATTTTCTAGAGTTTGTGCACTGGAATACATAATTAAAACATAATAGATATTACAAATAATATTGGTTAGTAGAAGGGATTGGGTATCTAGAATAGAGGCGAGCTTGTCGAGTGCTAAAAAAAAACCTATAAATTCTTAGGGGCTCTTATAAGATCAATGGAATATCACGATTAAGTCTAAACTATGTATACTCTAAGTTATTTAGTTTTCGGTTTGGCCTCATCTTTAGCCCGCTTGACTAGAGTTCGAGCTTATGCTTCCAGCTCCCCCTCCGCCACAACAATTGCTTTGGGCTGCTTTGGCACTGAAACTCCCAAGACCGATGGAACTGCCTTCCGACTGACGATGTGCTGCCGCCGCTGCTGCAGCGCTGTTCCCGTCCTTACTTCGCGCCTGGCCTATAAGTTCGGCGGCGATCTCGTAGAACAGTCGCTCCACGTTCTCTGCCTCCTTTGCGGATGTCTCTAAAAAATACATGTCATGCTGTTTGGCAAACTCCTCACCGATCTGCGTAGGAATTTCGCGATCGTCGCGGTCCGTCTTGTTTCCCACGAGGATTTTGAGAACCTTGGAGTTGGCGTACTCCTGGATCTCACGTAGCCAGTCTGGCAGACAATCGAATGTGGGCTGGCAGCTGATGTCGTAAACGAGGATCAGAGCGTGAGCCGATCGGTAGTAGCTTTGAGTGATGGAACGAAACCGCTCCTGCCCGGCCGTGTCCCAGATCTGAAGTTTAATCTTCTCGCCCTCGACTTCCACAGTCTTGATCATAAAGTCCACACCGATGGTGGCTCCCTGACCCGGAGGAAACAGACCTTGGGTGAAGCGCCGCACCAGGCAAGTCTTTCCAACCCCAGCGTTTCCAACTAGGACGATTTTAAACAGGAACTTGTAGTCTTCCATTTTTCACCCTTCCCTGTCTGTGCTTGTGCTTTTCTATTCGCTCTGCAAGCGTAAACGAAAGTTAGTTGGTCCCAATTCGGAGTTTAGACACACCTTAGTCAACGACGCGTAACATTAGATAGTTACGAGTTGGGTTGGATGGTGGGGTGGCTGTTGGATCGGCTTACGCCATCCGACTGAAGACTACGCCTTGCCTCTCACCTGCAACTGCGGCTACGGCTACGGCTCTGGCTCTCTTCCTAGAGGCGGGTGGGTGATGGTGCTAACGTACGGCTCCAAGGCTGCTCTGTTGCTCTTGTTTTTAGCTTATTTCGCTGATGACTCAACGGCAGCTGCAGGTGCTAATCTCTATCTCGGCACAGGTATATCGATCAAATCCATTAATAATGCTTTGCTGTGTCCGTAAGTATTGCTCGCATTTAAGACGACTGCTTAAATGCTGGTGCATTAATTTCCAGCGTATGCGTTTTTTCTCATATGTTTACCAAATTTTTTAATGTTTTTAATTTTTTGGAGATGTTTTGTGATGGTATTGAACTTAGTGTAACCATGTAACGGATTTTAGAACGATTAAAAATCACCATTCTCCCGTTAGTACTTTATTTTAAAACTTTAGTATTAAGTACTAAGAAATTAAATGGCTAAAAAGGTAAATTTCTGTTTCCTGTTTTTCCAATAATTTCACCATTCATTTAAAAAATTGAGTTTTATATGTTTTAAAATTTGGTATAAATAAGAAAGTTGTGTTTGTTTAAAATTCACCTTTTTATTTTTACAAGTCTTATATTTTTGGTATATTCGGGAAGTAAAAAAAGTATATTTTCGAAGTCTAAGTCGGATCGGACTTCGAAAATATCTTTACAGCTTATCGATATTTCGTATCAACACTATTTATCGATAGCAAAACAAGTAGCCACGCTAGGAAAAAAATCTTGTGAAAAATTTAAGAAAATTAAAACTAAAATTGAAAATCGTCATAATAGAGCTCGTAAGTGCATCTGGGAATTGCGCTGTGCACCTCCACCACTTTTTGCTTTCTCCAAAACGTGCCAGAAGCCGAGCAGCAGACTTTTTTGACGGGAGACTCCGCACCAAAAGCGGAAGGTTGGACAGTGCAGGAAAAAATCAAACATGGCCGAGGACTTTGATGTGGAGGCGATGCTAGAGGCGCCGTTCCAAAAAAATGTAAGTTTCGACTTCCACCGATCAGGCGATTATATTTAAATTAAGTCCAAGTGGTTTGTACCAATCAATGCGGTTGTTTTGCTGCGAAAAGAAAAACAGTTACTTCATATGTCTGTTTGTATACTTTTTCCACATAGACACCCACACGCGCGCCGTCGTACGTGCATTTTGTGTTTGTATGTAAGTCGTCTGGGGCACACACACGCGGATACCTACATATGTAAATGCATTCTAAGTGGCCGCCAGTCTTGAATCGATTTTTAGCCTAAATTTCTTGCTGAATTTAATCGTCAGGCGTAACGCAGTTTCTTCTAGTTGTTCTTTGAATTGTGTTCTTTGTACCTGCACGCGAGCAGAAAATTTCGGCATCCCCATAGAGGGAACTTTTGTGCAGGTAAAAAGATACGTATTCGATTAAATGCGGGTGGGTACAGTGGGTGGCAAAGCGTTAGGGCTAACGAAAAGTACGGGTTGTCTCAAGACTACTCAAAACAAACTCTAGTCTCTACGACCGTTATTGATTTGCTTTAACCATCAACTATGCCATTAATAATAAGTATCATTACTCGACAAACAGGATATAGTTTTCTGTTTTTTATTGTAATTATTTTGAAATTAGCAATATAATTATCAGTAAGAGCTAGTACAAATACACGTGAGAGTTCTCGAAAAAACCTATCCTGACTTTGTCCGATTACGATTTAATTATCGACTCAAATATAAACTGCACCCCAACATGTTATTTATAGATTTTCCAATGGAAGCTGTAAGAAGAACTTACATTCGAACTGCAGATTTTGTTTGTTCCAAACACAGAAATATAATTTTTGAATTACTTGTCCCAAATCTTCAACATTTGAGTTAAATGCTCTTATTTCTCCCTCTCTGCTGTCTCACTTAGATCAATCGAAAAATACTCTCACACAATCACCATTTAAAAAAAATCAGAAAAAATGCTAGAATAATCCTCAAGGGTAAAATGTCTTTGCAGAGAATCGTATAAGCTCAATATTGTTGCTAGAGATTGTTTTGGTCATTCTAAACACAATAAGCTGGAGACCATTTGGTAAGTTTTGAATGTGCCAGAAACTGCAAAAAAAAAAAAAAAAAAAAAAAACCAATTACAAAATATATAAAAAAAACCAAAACATATCTAGGCATTTGTGTTCCATATAATCTGTTTATGTTTGAGTTTTTTTGAACACAATCCAATTGAATTCCGTTACTTTACTGCTTTTTTGTAAAACAATGAAACTGAACGTGCACTAAATTTCAGATAAACTCCTCCTAACTTGTCTGGGGCAGCAGGCAGCACTACTACTACTCTCACTCACAGACAGACAAGAAAGTATCGCTCAAAAATTAAAAGATTAACCATAAACAGAAAGTCAAAAAATAAGTAATGACCAACACAAAAAGTCGAAAGCAAAACTTATTTGAACAAACAAATAATAAAAAGTAATAAGCAATTCTTAAACTATAGCATTACAATCTTTACTTATATAATGTCTATGTCCTATATATATATAGACGACGTCTTTTTGAGAACCAATCAACCAGTCCACTCCACTCCACTAGCCAGCGCTAAACATTCCCCAAAACTGAACTGATTGACAATGAGAATGAGAATGAGCATGAGAAATTTGCCCATGTGGAGACAACATTTCTCGTCGTCGTGAACCATCTGTGTGTGTGCCATATACAATATATATTTATATATTAATCTATTGATCAATCAAGAATACGTATAAGATATCTATCTCTATTACCAACTTGCTATAATTTGGCAATGATCCCTCCATGGTCATTGTTGACTTAAGCATTTCTATTTTATATACTTGCAGATACCAAAATTTAACTAATTTACTTTGATTTGCTTTCTCTTATTCAAAAAAAAAAAATATAATTACGAAACTGATATATATATATCATAACAAACTCAAATGATATAATCGAAAATCAACCGACATCAACGACAACGTAACGAACGATCAACTCCCGTTGTCTACTCTCCCACCCACTACTCGTCAAAAATAATTCAATTGTTTGTATGTAAATTATTGATTGACGTCTTCCCTTCGTCACATCCATCCTCTATGCCCAATCCACATCCAATCCTCAAAACAAAAAAAAAAAAAAAAAAAAAACGAAAAAACCAAACCTATCTGTAGAATGTCAGTGCGAGCAGCGGGGGACGTGGTGGACGCAGACGCAGCGGCAGCAACAGTCCCGGCGGCGGCCATGAAGATGACTATGCCGAGAACAACGGTGGAGCACGAAACGGTAGCGGTGGCGGAAGCTCTAACAAAAAATATAGCAAGCGGTCCCGGTAAGTGTTAAATTATTTTCGACATATAACCATTTCCTAATACATAATTTTGAATTTTTTGCAGTAGTCGGAGCGGCTCACGTGACGGCAAATCCCGCCGTGATCGAGGCGGTGATCGAACCAGTCACCGAGAAAAGGACAAAGAGCGAGACCGAAATCGCGACAAACGCGGCGGCGGCGAGAAGGATCGCGAGCGTGATAGAGACCGGGAACGCGACAGATCCCGGCGGAGCCGATCCCGTGACGAGAGGGGTGGCGGAGATGACCGTCGCATCCGATATGGCGAGCGGGAAAGGGATCGGCGCTCTAGAGACCGTCGTGGCGGTAGCAAGTCCATGCAGAGGGATCGGTCCCGGGACAGGCGTCGTCGTAGTCGGTCCCGTGATCAGCGCAAACGGTTGAGTCCTATCCGTGAACGCAAGCGCAGCCATTCTCGCTCAAAGGATAGAAAGTAAGTATAAGTAATTGAAAGATTATAAGTTATTAAAAAAATTTTTTCACATAACAGTAGTCGTCGCCGAGGCAGTTACTCCCCTCGTCGCCGCTCACCAGCCAATGGAGCTGGAGACGATCGTCATCCTTCCACCGAGCTCAGTCCGGAGGAGCGCGACGCCCGTACTGTTTTCTGCATTCAGCTGTCACAAAGAGTGCGAGCTCGTGATTTGGAGGAGTTTTTCTCCAGCGTTGGCAAGGTTCGGGATGTCCGCCTGATCTTGTGCAACAAGACAAAGCGTTTTAAAGGCATTGCTTACATTGAATTTGAAGACCCCGAGTCGGTGGCCCTGGCCCTCGGTCTGTCTGGCCAGCGATTGCTGGGAGTGCCCATTATGGTACAACACACGCAGGCTGAAAAGAATCGTCTACAGAATGCAGCCCCCGCATTCCAGCCGAAGAG
Source organism: Drosophila varians (assembly GCA_018150405.1). NCBI lineage: Eukaryota > Metazoa > Arthropoda > Insecta > Diptera > Drosophilidae > Drosophila > Drosophila varians. The sequence goes on from JAECWK010000125.1 coordinate 7,805,436, forward strand.
TCACACAGGACCCATGCGCTTGTATGTGGGATCACTACACTTTAACATCACCGAGGACATGCTTAGGGGCATATTTGAACCATTTGGCAAGATTGATGCCATTCAACTGATCATGGATACTGAGACCGGTCGCTCCAAAGGATACGGATTTATTACGGTGAGTTTGGTTAAGATTTGTTTTTACTTCGGAAAAAATTAATTTATTAAACTTGTATATTTTTTAGTACCATAATGCTGACGATGCTAAAAAGGCTTTAGAACAACTGAACGGTTTTGAGCTGGCCGGTCGCCTCATGAAGGTTGGCAACGTGACTGAGCGCCTGGACATGAACACATCATCGTTAGACACCGACGAAATGGACCGCACCGGTATCGACCTGGGTGCTACGGGCAGATTGCAGTTAATGTTTAAACTGGCAGAGGGTGCCGGACTTGCGGTGCCACAAGCTGCTGCCAATGCTTTGCTGGCGACTGCACCTCAACCGGCGCCAGTACAGCAGCAACAGCAGGCGCCATCGATAGCAACACAGTGCTTCATATTGTCCAACATGTTTGATCCTCGCACGGAGACGAACCCCACCTGGGATGCAGAGATCCGCGACGACGTCCTGGAGGAGTGCGCCAAGCACGGCGGAGTGCTGCACATTCATGTGGATACTGTTTCTCCGACAGGCACGGTCTACGTGAAATGTCCGAGCACCACGACGGCTGTCCTGGCGGTGAACGCTCTGCACGGTCGCTGGTTCGCCGGACGGGTCATTACGGCTGCCTATGTGCCGCTTGTCAACTACCACTCCATGTTTCCGGACGCCATTAGTGCCGCCAACCTCATCGCATCCACGCGCAAGAACTCTGACGATTAAGCGGTTGGCGCAGAAAGTTTGTTATTATTCGTTACTTAGAAACTTTTTGGTCAAAACAATTTTTAATTTTTTTAAAGACTCTTGAAGCAAGCTGAACATTAGGGGCACATATTAAAATACAATTATCTGATAACACCCATACAAATATATGAAAAGTAATATGTAAATTAGGCATTCCTAACACCCAAAATCTTTGTTATTGGGCATTTTTTTCAATACAATTTTCACTTTATTGAATTAATCTGATATTATTGTGAATCGCCTGAAATGCTGCAAATTATCAAAACTTACGTTTAATTTTCTGTTTGATCGCCAAAAATATAGGAATTAAAGAATGACTTGGGTTCCATTTGAGTTTGAAGTGTATACATTTTAAATTTTTAATATCTTGGTAGGAATATTTTGAGAAAAAATAAAACGTAATTAAGAACTTGTTTTGAAAATTCGAAAACTAGTTCCGATTAATGATCTGGTACGTTTATCGATAAATTTCCGATTGCGCTTGGAAGGAAGCATTCGGTATGGTTGGATACGATACATCTGGTCATACTGTATCCAAAATTTAGTTAATCGGAACATAGTTAAAGTTTTTAATTTGATCATTGGGCACGCACACAGACAGTGGACGATTATCTTTTATAAGTTTAACTATTTGCAATTATTTTCCAACCGTTGACGACCGTGAGGCGAGCCGCGAAATATAAGAAAAACCCATGTGACCCCTCAATTCGTTTTCGTGTGCGTGTGTTTCGTGAAAGCAGCACGACGAAAAAAATGGCAAACACAAGCGCACAAATACAACAAATGTAGGTACCAGAGTGGAAAGAAGCAAAAACAATAAAAACCAAGCATTGTAGGGTCAAATAGAAAATTCAATAATCGGGTACCTTGGTTGATTTTTTCCCTTAAGGTTAGTTTTTCAATAGCGAAGAGCTATTATGAAATGTGAGAGGACTAGCAGAAGTGTGACAGTGTTTTATAATTCCCCCACACATACGCGCCCGCTCAGCTGCGCCCACGCAAGATTGTGTTTTAATTTTTGACCTCCCCCACGCATCCAACCAACCCACCCCGCCCCATTACGCATCCCACCCTCTGCTCTGTCCCAGCTGATTCATGCAAATCGTTTACATTGCCTCAAAAGAAATACATATATGTGTTAAACATCACTGATTGGTGTCGTATAATGACCCTGCCCCACTGGCAGCAAACACCGCGGCTTATATAAGTGATTAAGTGTCGGAGTGTGTGCGTATGCGGCATGAAAATAGCCCAAAATAACAACAAAACCATCTATCCACCGTCAGCCAAGCCAAAACAATTCGACAAGGAACGCGGCAACTTTAACAAATTTTCGCTTTTGGCAAGCGTCTGAGGGTTGGCGGTGCTTCGAAATTAATTTTAGAGCATTATGCCATCCATGCCTCGCGGTTCTAGCGGACAATTGTGCGCTTACGCTAAAAAAAAATATAAAAGGAATGAAAAATGCCTTCCGCTTCTTAAATGCGTTAAAGTGAGAGGGCCAAGACTGTTTGACAGTTGGCAGCGTCATCGCGTCGCGGCTGCAGCGCAGCGGCAGCGCAGGCAAACTATTACCTTTGTTGCGTCCGCCGGTTTCCATTCACGAATTTGTTTTGTTGGTTTTTCTGGCTATCCCCCGTCTATACACAAATTCCTCTCAGCTTTTCGATTTTCTAATTTTCTATTTGTTATTTTTTGCTCGTGTTACGCAATCCCGATGTCGGCTAACTGCAGCCAAATAGGAGAAAAAAGCTAATGGTATTTTGCCATTGATTTCCTTCTGTTATCATATCGCAATTTTAAAGAGGGAACACCCACCAAAAGTTTTTTGATCAACGTCACATGCTCCAAAGCCACTGCTCTTTGTGCGTCACCGTGTTTAACAATAAAAATAAGAGTTGCAAACTCCAATTCACACTTCAGTGTTCCCCACCACTCCACTATCGCCATGTTTATAGCCCAATTACACATTTTTCTTCATACATTCGTTCGCCTCCGCGTTATTATCACCTCCTCGGCGTTGCAGCCGACGCGCCTCCAGGCACGTAGTCTGTCTGTTTCACCTATTTTGGACCATCTCTTCGGATCGCGGTCTTGTTTTTCGAGTACCCAGCTTCCGACCTCGAAAACCTCGAACAAATGACTTGGCAAAGCTCGCTAACTTGACTCAATCGATCATCAACGGGCCAAGAAAAATCAGTAGAAACTAGCGCCAAGTTTTACCGAGCATCGTTGTTAGTTGAAAGCTATATTTTACGTTTTAGTCCATTGGATATTCTCTAATAAAGTGATTAGTTTGAAGTTTGTGAAATATTTAACAACGTACGAGTTGCAAGGAATGCATCTCCAGTAGCCTGAAAAGTGGTACATTCCTTGAAGAATTATAAAATTTCACCAACATATTGCTGTATTACACACGTGTGTGCAGGGGGACTTGGTTACTGCCAATTTAGTAGATGATAAATGTTAGGCGAAAATCCTTTGACGTTTCGCTAATATTTATAGTATTAATAATCATTCACCTTTTCTACGCCCCGCCGTCTTTATCAGCAAAGATAAGCGGCAGCCGCGGACGTTCGTTCCCCCGATCGTTTGTTAGCAATGAACTCATACCCACTCAGTGAGACTAGAATGGAAAAAGTAGCTTGGCAGTTGGCTTATTAGTTTCATGTGATTGCCAGACAATTATTACTAACACGCCTCGGTCTCTCTTTTCCAGTTAAGCAACAAAGCTACCCCCAACGTAACCAAAATCAAAGTGCAACAAATTGACGACAATACAGAATCCTCACCATTTAATGCTATCTGCAACTCTGGGGGCCAATGGCGGCCCGCAGCCGCTCAGTCCCTCCGCCCAGGCGACGCTCAGCAAGCATCTGCCGCGCCTCCAGGCCAAGCGTCTCATGCAGTCAGCAGCCCAGGTGTCTGCATCGCCGAAGCCCCAGACCTGTGATGCCAGTTGCCTGACAGGTAAACAATAAGTTTCAATTCGGATCTAGGTACATAATTAACAGCTTTATACTAATGGTATAATTGTTACACTTTCAGAGCTGTGCAGTAGCGAAAACCTGCCCGAGGTGGAGATCTTTTCGCTGCTGGAGGAGCAGATACCCAAGTACAAGGTTCGCAACGACTTCCTCACCAACTTCTCTGGCTATGCTAACGAGGATTGGTTCGTTCCGGCTCCAGCCTTGCCCATCCCAGCGGAGGGTCTCGGATTGACCAAGGAACAGACAAGAGAGTGCCTCAACTATTTCCGTAAGTACACATGGTTACTGTTAGTTTTATAATTTATAATATAGAGTTTAAGATTCTTTGCATGGCTTAGCTATGATTGATTTGCTGTCAATAATAAGAACAGGATTATAGTAAAACCTATTTTAAAAAATTTAAGTAAAGGCCTTCAATAGTAAATAGAAACAATGGCATACGTTGCTTAATCTTCGTTATTTAGGTACATGTTTTTTTATTTTAAGTGCTTAATTCTTTAAAAATTTAATTAGGCGAAAGCTAAAACTTTTTCATTATTCTAAACACAGTCCAGGCAATAAAACCCATTTCAAGCCTTTTAGGGGCTGAATTTCCTAATGAATTTAGTTTTATGGCTCTGATGGTCAAGCGTTGCCTATAAAATTGCTCAATTAATATAAATTTATCAGCGGAAATTTGTGGGGCTAGTATTTCAGTCATATTCACTGAGCGTTATACAACCTCTTGTACTATATCCTATATAAATGTCAATGTATTCATGAACATGTCCGCTTGAACTTGTCATATTTCTTGTTTAAATACTTTCTTGTTTTTTTATGGGTTTTTAAGTATCAGATTGTTTATCCACTTTCACTTTGAACAAAAACGCAATTTTCTTTTATCTACGCAAGAAGGCAGATTAAAAATAAATTCTTAAATATAGTATATTTCGAATTTTTTGTATCACATGCAAATATTTCACTTTGTGTGCAAAACATTTGTGCGAGTTTTTTTGTTAATATTTCAAATGTCTTCTTGACACGAAGGAAGATGATATATTTATTAGTTTATTTTGTCGTGAATCAGAATAATTGTTGACACGAGTATAATCATTAAAAATATGGTGTACTCTAACGACTTTTGATATAGAAATTGAGTATTAGATGTGATTAAAGTATTACTATTATTGCCTTAAATCAGATAAAAATGTTCTGAAATATTTCGAAAAGGTTTTAAATATTTCCGCCTTAGAAGTTTATGACACAATTCAACACTTGTTGCTTGGCCAGTATTGTTAGCTGTTTCTGAGTCCAGCTGTTTGCCATTCCCCCCATTGGTTTTATGGCCCCACAACAGCTGTTTGGGCTCCAATGCCAAAAGATGGGGCTAAAAGCAGTGGGACCAGACAGTATCATAATTTCCACGCGTTTTTAGTGGCGTTTTGTCTTGGGGCCTCCGGCAATACTGTTTCTGTCTGTTTAACGCGCCGGTGGGGAAAAGAAAGGAAATGGAGCATGTGTGCGGATTTCAAAAGTCTTAGCGCCGCGCCGTCGCCCCACAAATAAATACGAAACTGTGTGCCAAACAAAAATGTAAGCGGGCGCTGTTTAGCAATTTCAAAAAACACACAAACTTGATCGGGAAAAGAGAAGCAAAGATGTGTTTTGTTGGCAGTGAAATTGTGCGTGCGCGTCTGGCATAATTGCCAAAAATATGCAATGAGAAATGTGTGCCGAACGAAAGCAAAACCAAACCGAGTCACTGGCAACGAAAATCATTAACGCAAAATTATTAATACTCATAGTTGTATTATTCATACGCCGTGTGTGCCAAAACAAAACGGAGCATTTGGAATTTCTCCAAGTGTTCAGTCGTTCAGCCGAACTTATTCGTGCCGTCATACAAATTGAATTTATTTTTAGGACAACTAGCGAGCGAGTGTGTGTGTGTGTTTTTTTCGTATAGCTATAGCCGAGTGCTAAACTTTATTTCTTGGCTTTTGGTGAATTATGAAAACGAAAACTGTTTCTGTTGTAAACACTTTTGAAGGGAGCCCGATTAATGAATGGGAGCCGTGGGTGTGCTAAGGCCACGGGTAGGGTAGGGCTTGCCTGTCAGCTCAATTTGTTCTTCATTTTAAAAGGGGACGCCCTTGTACGGCTACTCTACTGACTGCAGTTGTTGGATTTGTCGCCTCGTTTTTTCTCGTCTCGCCTTTTCTTTTTACATAATCGTTTTTCCATGAGCCGCTATTCCGTCTTTTGCTTTCAGCGCTGATAAGAAGCGTTCTATTGCTCAGTCTGGTCTTTCCTAGCCTAGCCCTCTATCGGAATTTCCTGCCCTCCAGTCCTCCTCCTCCTCTGGATCGACTCTCCGTCTTGCTCTATCATTCCAGCCAGCTGTTTGTCGATGTTTGTCTTGGGTGTGTACCGTTACACGAATGCCACCCGTCCAGTTCTTGTAGTGCAGGCCGGTTTACAGTGATCTCTAGCTAATTAGAAGGTCATAAAACTGGAAACTGGAGACAAATTTCACGGGTTAATGTACGTCAAGAAATAAACATTAGGAATATGACAAAAAAAAAAACGAGAATGGAAAGCTAACTTCGGACGGAGCCGAAGCTTATATACCCTTGCAGTTAAATAGCGGCTTCTATTGACTTAAGATATAGTAAATATCGGATATAGTTGGCCGATCTTTACAAAAACATTCAAAACAACCTTAGATTCGTATAAAATGGATTTTAAAAGAAGTCCGACGCTTCTACACCCAAAAACACGAAAGTTGTGGCATTTCCGATCGTTCAGTTATATAGAAGCTATAGGATATAGTCGGCCGATCCGTATGAAATTTTTTAGATCGGCTTAAATTCCCATAAAAGGGGATTTGTGCAAATTTCAAGTTTCTATCTTCAATAACATGGAAGTTATAGCATTTGCGATCAATCAGTTATATAGGAGCTATAAGATATAGTCGGCCGATCCGTATGAAATTTTTCAAATCGGCCTAAATTCACCTTATAGTAAACCTGTGCAAATTTCAATCTTCTATCTTCAATAACATGGAAGTTATAGCATTTCCGATCAATCAGTTATATAGAAGCTATAGGATATAGTCGACCGATCCGTATGATATTTTCCAGATCGGCTTAAATTCCCATAAAAAGGAATCTGTGCAAATTTCAAGTTTCTATCTTCAAAAACGTGGAAGTTATAGCATTTCCGATCAATCATATAGCAGCTATAGGATATAGTCGGCCGATCCGGATGAAATTTTCCAGGTCGGCCTAAATTCCCTTATAGTCAATCTGTGCAAATTTCAAGTTTCTATCTTCAAAAACGTGGAAGTTACAGCATTTCCGATCAATCAGATATATGGCAGCTATAGGATATAGTCGGCCGATCCCGGCCGTTCCGACTTATATACTGCGTGCAAAGGAAAGAAGGGTGTGTGCAAAGTTTCAAGACGATAGCTCAAAAACTGAGAGACTAGTTTGCGTAGAAACAGACAGACGGACAGACGGACAGACGGACAGACGGACAGACGGACAGACGGACAGACGGACAGACGGACATGCTTATATCGACTCAGGAGGTGATCCTGATCCAGAATATATATACTTTATGGGGTCCTGGATGTCTCCTTCACTGCGTTGCACACTTCTGACCAAAATTATAATACCCTCTGCAAGGGTATAACAAAGAAAATAATGTGAAAACACTAGTTTTTCTCATGCGAAATTGTTTTTTTAAGTACTTACTTTAGTCCTATAACTTCGCTTTAATGGAGGATGATTTATTTTACAATAATTTATGATTCAGATATTTTTTACGTAAAATGGCAAATTGCTTCTCATAATAAAGACCGGTTATAATTAAAAGTCTTTCGAACTTTGTTTAGGATAGAAATAATACAGAATAGAACTGACCCGTTATCAAATTATTCTTGTGATGCAAGTGGCCACTGTACAGTGTACACCAATGGCTAGGCTTGATTGATCACTATTATCATCTATGGCTCTTCCACATCAATCACCGGTTTATCTCTCTTCTAGCTGAAAAAGCGTTCCGTTGCTGATGGCCCCTGGTGGCTCATCAAGTGTTCCGCTGAATATAATGTACTATAAACCGCTAATGCTATGGTATGGGGGTAAGCTATCGGCCACGTTAAATGCCCAGTCATAATCGGCCTGGCAATTGTTCTTTTATTGGTGCTAAGCTTTTACCGAACTAAATGGCACACACTCAAAATTTGTGTCATGTTCGCTGGGCGCTGGGCGTCGAGCTGAAAAGCCGATTATGTCCAACTGGTCAACTATTTTTCTTCATTTTTTAGCAAACATTATTTTCGCCCTGAGATGGTTTACATTTTTGTGTTTGTGTTTCTTTTGTCGTCGTTGGGATTGACATACTGCGTCATTTCGCAATATATCACCTGCAGGCGCGCTGGTCTATTTGTTTTGTTTTCCTCAACCACTCTGCCTCCATCTCGGTTTCTTGTGTGTCACTGGCCTATTGAGTAGGACATTCACATTGCCACCGGCCCGGCCAGTAATTAGTGCAACAAATGTGGCTCAAAGTGTTTTTTTCATCTTAATTGCCATGTGATACAACAAATGGACATATCAATTGCAACGGACACCGAACTTCCTTGAAGTGCAGGTCAATTTTCAAATGGCATTTTATTCATTTAAAAATCCTTGGCATTGTTGGTCACCGATGTGGGTGTTATTTTTCATCGAAACTATTGCAAAATATTTCGTGGGGATCGTTTTTAATATATTGTGGAACTTGTACTGACCATAAAGCCATGCTTAAAATGCACCAAACTTTTGCCAATAATTAATTACCAACAACATTTGTGAAAGTTGATGTGAACCAAATACATCGACAAAAAACTTAAAAACAGAGTTTGTCTAATATTACTACTGCCGTTTTCGTTTTATTTTCGCGTGTATGAATTGATTGGCCTTTTTCGGATGTTTTGCTTGCTTTTCCCTCAGCTATTTATTCAGTTGTCTTTACATAATTATCCCACCACTTGTGAATGCCCGACGATCGTTGCTTTTTTCTTTTATCTTCTTCCCTTCATTATATTTTATTCAATCAGCCAATCAACCAATCAAGTGGCGTGTGTGTTATTCTTGAAGCCCATTTTGTCATATGCCATATTGTTTATCTATGCGATAATGTGATTTATTCGTCGGAGGCTCCCTTCGAATAAATTTTTTAAAGTTGTGAGGCCCAGGCCAGGTCTTATGACTCATAAATGCATACGAATTTTTAGTAATCAAGGTACGACGCTGTGTGCATGTCGATGAACCTGAAAGTGGGATTGAAATGTGGTTTTTGGAGGGACGAGATCGACTAAAAACGGTGACTGGCATCGGTTGAATCATCCATCTAATGGCTTTAAGTTTTTGTTTAGCCAGATTTATGTTGGTCATCTCATGTTTGCCGTTCATTTGGCACAACCGTTAGCAGCATCTTGTATCTAGCTCAGCCTCAGCCTCGAGAGTTAGGCAGTCTTGGGTTCAGCTCAATTTTCTTTCACTCCGGCTGGTGGTCGGCCATAAAAATTATGATCGAATGGCCATTGAGAGCGTGAATGGTCCAGCTTAGTGTTACAGGGGATGTTGTGCACCATTTCCCACTCATCAGGCGGCATTCTGGGCCAGCCCACGCCTTTCCGTCTGGGTTCCCGTCTCAAGAGTTTTTCCAACGACCTACGTGATCTTGGCCATGTTGGAGTTCCTCGCGAGCCTCACCATCTTCATTCAAACGCATCACAATCAAACTAGTTTTTCCTTAGCAGTAGCCACTAAATTTTCACGATACCCACAATCTGTCCACTCTTGTCTTGGGCGCTACGGTGTGAAGTCGCAGTTTTGAAATATTTGTGATTTATTTTTCGACTAGCATTGTATGTAAATGTTGGGAATAATATGCATCTACATTTTTACAAAATTTCTATTGTTGGTCTTTTTTTTTTTTTTGGAAACCTTCCGGCTGCCTTTAATTACAATATTCAGATAGCGTTTCAAGAGTGGCCGTTAGTCCGCCCAGTTGGGTAAAAATAACATATCGATAATTGCAATTCCGGTCGTAAAGATAAAGATTTCGAACAAAGTGCTAATTAGGTCGAAAAATATTCGCCAACACTAAGGACCTGAACTTTTGACAGCTACCAAAACTTACACAACACTCGCTTACACCCAATTCTAATTAACCAAATCACACAGAAAACCCAAACATTAAATTCTTAGCCTTATGTTAATTGTGTCTGTGTTCGTGATTCACTAAAATAAAAAGAAAACAAAAAAACGAACTAAAAGGTCAACGTACGATGCACCTCAACCAAAATGCCACTCTTCAACAACTTACTTCGTAGTAAAACCAATCTCCAAGAGCCAGAGCATTATCCCACCAAGAAACTGGATTCCTTGCCCATTATAACCGAGCAAGAAGCGGATGAATATGGGCAGGACTTTGAGAACGGTGGGCAGTTAAATAGCACCTGCAGCGAAGGGGACGGGGCCGACGGCAGAAGCTCTGGCACCTCTTTGGCTTCCAGCAAGTCGAGCTCCTCCCTTTGGTCCAACACATCGGAGGAGTCCACCCTGGTCACCAGCCAGCCGTCCAATTCCAGCAAGCACTTCGAGAACACCTACAAACTTCTGGGCCAGCACCTTGACAGTAATTCTCAGAAAACAGCGGAGAAGCTTCAGCATTTGAATGGGTCGGGATCGGGCACCGATTTCGATAGCATCTCGAGCACCAGCTCCTCCATGTCAGCGATTGTTAATGGCACTGAGCCGCCGCCTACCCGCCTGGAACTCGAACTGGAGGCAGTGGATCGGATCCGCTGCATTATCCGACAGATGAAATCCTCCGGTCCAAAGTCGAATGATCCTCCGTTGGGGGTTTCTGTCCCCCTGTTATCTCTTCTGCACGATTTTGCTGCCAAGGGAGAGCGAAAAGTGCCGAGCAGTACACCAGGAACACCGACTCCCAGTCCCATCACTGGTCCGTTGGAGGCGCCGCAGTTTGAGCTGCCACCGGAGCTGCTGCAGGCCGCCAGCTCCTGGGAGCTCATGTACTACGCCTCCAAGAATGTCGATGGCAAGAATTGTCTCAAAGTTGTCCGCAGTCTGCTGACTAATAAAGGTAAGAGTGAGATCTTCGAGCTTTCCGAGTAATGATTTATTATTCATCTTTGCCAATCTATAAAAAACGAGTGTATTGGTCAGATAAATGTATTTTAACTAGAGATAAAAAACTCTAGTGGATAATGGGGCTTGCGATTATCAACTTTAATCAGCAATTGACTAAATGTGGTAATCTTTTAGATGGAAAAAGTTAGGCACTTCAAATAATGTGGACAGTAAATGCATAGATCAATTTGTAAATATATGATTAATGAATTTAATTAAATATATAGAAAATTATATTTATTGTGTGACTAAGCGACAAAAAGGTTCATAGTAAAGAACTGATTTTTGAGCACATGATTATTTTGAAGTTTTTTCTTATACTAAATGTAAAAATTTTCTATTTTTCAGGGTCATTATATACCCTATAAATAAAATGTGTCACTCGATAAAGACTTTCATCTCTAACTTCTAATTTGATTGCTTATCAATCAAGTGCAGCCGCCTGCAGGTTTGGGCCTTTTTGTCCACTCAACTTGTGTTAGCTTTGCCTTAGGCGCGTATCTTATCAAGAGATTTAGTAGACTTGCAATTAATAGACTTTATTTATTGTTGTTTCCTTAGGTTAGTCGAGTTCCTTTGTTGTGGACGACGTGTGAACAAACACGACTGCCATTTTTGCACATTTAGGCTCGAACAAATTACCCATTTCTTTGTATTTATTTACTTTCTGGGGTGTATTTCAGACTTTGTATTTGTTTTCGATATACTATATTGATCGTGAGTCCATATCATTAGAGCCTTGACTGCCATTTTGATATTTGCACAACATGATGGTTTCGTATTCTACACTAACCGTCTCATTTTTTAGCAAGTTCATTAGAAAAACTATTAAATTTAAAAGGGGCAGGGAGGCGAAAGCAAATAGCACATGATCTCATCTTGCGTCTGGGATTTATATTACTAAGGGCGGAACTTATCAACGCAATTTTAATGAATTTCGTTTTCCGTATCTGGAGAGAAGCTTTCAATGATTACTTATCATGTGTTTGCGGAATCAACTATCTTGCCTAATTGATTCAGTCAAAAGCTCTGCCATTTATTGCCAAAAACACATGACTATTTTTGTCTAAAAACTTTATTAAAGTTCTATCGTTAATCTATCAAACAAATTGCTTCTTCAATGGGTTTTTTTTTGTAGTTTAAGGGTTCTGTGATTTCTGTGATATGTTTCTACCAGTTTTTATGAACATATATAATTGCATATATCCCATTTGATAGTATGCAATTTAACACAGGGTTTATAAAACTTTCTGTTAACCACAGACGTAAAATAATTTAGTTTTATTGCAATTTTTATGACCGGCCGACACGTGCTGTAAATCATTAAGTGGGCCTTCAGTTTCACAAACTCCATTTAAACTTTCGGGTCTAGAGCGCAGTTCGGAAGTATCGTAAAACGTATCTGTAATCCCTGAGATTCATTCTATACAACGCGGCTCTACCTGATTTATCAGTAGGTTCTAAAATTCGCAGAATTTGGTATAAGATCTGTACGCGGAAAATTCCCTGGGTGGTTTTTCGCGCCCTATCCATGAATGGGATTAGGATTATGCGGAAAATGGTTCCGGTCTTTAGTTAGAGTTCCTCTTCCATTGATTGATTTTACCTGGAAATATGAAAATTTTTGATTTGCAAATGTAAATCAAACAATTGGGAAACGATTAGGTAGATCATTAAATATGTAGAAAAGTCTGGATGTATTATATATTAGGGAAAAATTAATTGATAAGTATTTTAAAATTAAAAAAAAGTTTTAGTGTAAAAATATGTGAAGTTCATAGTTGAAATCTAAACATATTGTAGTTTGTATATTATATATTTTATATTGTTGGCTAAGAGGTATCAATAATTCGAATCCCTTTATACTTTGCTGTATGTTGGCAACACTTTTCTCTCTTGCGTGCTCTCGGACAGGGCGGTTACGGCAAAAACGGCTGCACACAGGGTGTTCAAACCATTTAATCAACATTCTCGCTCTCGTTTCTCATAGTTTGCGTTTTTCTCGAGTATCTGCAATCTGTAAATTACACAATTTGTGCAAAACTTGAAGTGCATCTGTAGAATAATTGGGGAAAGTGGCCAAAGTCAAGGAATAAAGTGCCAAAGTATGTGTATGAGTAATTTAAGATGAAATAAACAAGGAATTTTAGACGAAAGAATGTTAAAACACAAAGCACGCATATAGCTAAAGAAGAATAACCCCCAAAAGCAACTGTGTTTGTGCGTGTTTGTTTTTGTTTGGTGGTGTGAGTTGTACTTCGTCACGAGTTTTAAGAGTTTTTTCTATTGCTGCTCCGACTTTCCGCAAAAGATTCGAAGTTTTCGCGTTTTTCGTTTCTGTTGTGGTTTAATGCCTCTCACCTTTGGACCTTTGATAGCCTTGTCTTGGTGCTATATATTATTTACTTATTGTGAAGCGAAGTGAAACGCACAAAAAAAAAGAGGAAATACCTTAATTATAAAAATGTGAGTTTCTAGGTTTACATAAATTCCCTGTTTAGAATTTTCAGTAATAGTCGAAAATGTTGCCTGGCCAATGCAATTTTCCTTTCATCCGCCAATGTGTGGGAAAACGCCTTTTACTTTGAATACGGCTGCTCCTTGTAGCCTTGTTGTTGCTGTTGTGGTTGGTGTCTATTGTTGTTGTTTGAGTTCCTATGCAGCTTGCCTGCGCTGCCGCTGCAGGCTCTCCTCCTCTTCAGCTGCCCAGCATCGCACCCAGCCTTCAGTCAGTGTGTGTATGTGGCGAGAGAGGTTTGGTTTCCAAGCTGCGCTCATGGCTATTAATAAAAACCCAAGATAACATTGACCAGTCAAGCGAGTAAATCTTTTTTCGGCAAGCGGACACTTTTTAAAATAAAATAACGAGCTCCAATCGGCACTGCGCATGCTCCACAGCTGGTGGGTGGGTGGCGGAGAGGCCAAAAAAAAGAGAGGAAAACAAAAAGTGACAGACTGGAGAGCGGCGCCACTAAAGTGACAGTTAGTCAGTTTAGTTTCTCTTGTGACTCGACAATTCGCATTAATTTACCAATTAAACTTAATGTTTACATTTGTGACTATCATCGCCATGGAAAAACGTATTTAGCGATCATGTGACCTCCGGGGGAAAAGCGGAATCCGGAAAGAGTCAAAGAACGAAGGGGGAAAATAAAAAATTCCACCCCTTAGCCCTGCAGACTCTGCCAAACAAAACCCAAAAGTGCCTTGGCAGAATTTGTAAAATGTTTTTAAAAATTACATAATACAAAGCGAAAGGGAATCGCACAAAACGCACCAGGCGCTACCGAAGCTATTTAGATTTAATCTAAATCAAGAAAAGAATGCTGCAATTTAGCGGCGATGACTAAGAAAAGAATTTCAATTGAAGAAAATAACATGACGCACGTAAACAATGCTGAAGAAGGAGCAAGGGAGATGGAGCGAGACGAAGAGACTTTAAGTGCGGCGCCTGCTGCCGGCAGTGAGGTGCAACATCGATTTTTAGCCATGCGGCGGAGTGGCAGCAATGTGGATGCTGCTGCAGCCACGACAATAACCTGCTTGGAAGACTTTGCCATCGAGGCATGCCAAAGTCAAGCGACCGCAAACAGCGACTGGTCGCAATTACACGAAGAATTTTGCATCATGGACGATGAACTTGAGTACGAGGATGAGCTCTCTTTGTGCAGCAGCCACAGTGCCTCTGGTGCAGCAGCTCCAATGGAATCGCTAACAGCCGGGGAACAGCAGAACGAGCAGTTGTTGATGGAAGGTGGTTAACAAAAGTATTTAGCTCTTAGTTGGCATGGCGACGATCGATAAATCCCTTTCAAATATTTCAAGTTTTTCAATCGAACAATATATACTTCTAGATTTATTTATGAACATCTTTTGTTTGCTGAATTCAGTCGGAATAATACCACAATTTGCATTTTATATATTTTTTAGTTCTATGTGGGAACCGCGTTAGCCAGATGACTCGAGCGTACGACGATATTGAAGCCGTGACGCGACTGCTGGAGGAGAAGGAAAAGGATCTTGAGCTGACGGTTCAGATCGGCAAGGAGCTGCTCACCCAGAACAATGCCCTCGAGGCCAGGGTCGCCGACCTGGAGGTCGACCTCAAGTCAGCCAACGACGATCGGGCGCAGCTGGTGCATGAGCTGCACAAAAAGAATGAACTTATCTCGGTGCTGACCAACGATGCAGATGATGGCACGGATGCAGGTGAATGGTCTTGGGGGATTATGTATTTAAACTGTTACATGAATTCAAATTTATTTAAAGACACCCCCACCATGTCCAAATCCATCACACTGGACTTGCTGCAACGCAAAGTGAATACTTTGCTGGATGAAAACAAGTCGTTGAAGAGCGAAGCTACCCAGCTGGCCCACAAAACGGACGAGGTGGAGGAACACGAGCGTCAACTGATGGCGGATATCAGCGCCCAGCTGAATGATGCCAACTCGCAGTACGATAACCTAAGCCTCGAGTTGGAGCGACAACGGGAAGAGAACCGCCTGCAGCATGAGCAGATCGTCAGTCTGACCGCCCGCTTGGCGGAGGCAGAGATGCGACTGCATCAACTGACGCAGGACAACGACGAACACCTATCCCTGCTGCACGTGACCAAGGAGAACCAGAATGCTCTGGCCCTGGAGCTGGTGGAGTTTAAGCAGCGCTACGAGGAGGTGCTGGCACTGCTGCATTCCGCCCAAGATCAACTGAAGCAGCAGCGCAAAAGATCCCAACCCCAGGCAAGAAGCTCTTTCCTGGGTGGTCTTGGAACTAGCGGAGCCGGAATGGGCGGTGGCCTTTTCCAGCCCGAGTCGTTGCAATGCGAACTGATGGAGTCGTCACTGTACTCGGAGAATAGCCTTGACTCTGGCATTTCGGGCGACAGCCAGAGGTCGGCGGACCGTATCAACCGCATGATGATGCAGATGCCACCCGGGATGAGTTCCTCTGGAATGGGCGGCAGTATTTACGCCGGAGCCGGAAACGTGCCACCGTACAAGCGGGTGTTTGACACGGTGCGATGTGCTGGAAAGAGCGGCAACTATATGGACAGCGGCAATGTGTCAATGACCCAGTTGGGCGCCATGTCGATGAGCAGCTCCTCGGGACCGCGAATGGCCTCTATGGCGTATCCAGCGGGCTCGTACTATCGGGGCGGTAGCAATCAGTCACTGGGAGTTAAAACTCTATCCAACGAAAGTCTCAACTCCCAGTCCGATGACGGCTATCCAGCCCAGCCCTCTGGTGTGCCAGGAGCGCCCGGCGCCAAGGAGCTGGAGGCGGCCCTCAAGCGGCTGACGCCTGCGGAGGTTCTCGCCCGCCGTGCAATGCTCTCCTACGCTCCTGCCGGCACCTATAACTACGATGAACCAACGGCCCATGGAGGTGGGGGAGCAGGAAACGAGCGAAACTCGAACCTGGCGCTGGGCGTTCGAACGCCGGACAGTATTATGTCCACGGGTTCGTCTGGAATGTCCGGTTCATCTAATCATATGTCCGCCTCTATGACGCACCAGTGGCGTCTGCCCGAGAAGTTGCAAATCATTAAACCGATGGAGGGCTCGCAAACATTGCACCACTGGTCGCGTCTAGCCACACCTACACTGAGTGGTTTGTTGGATGAGCGTCCTGGCGTGACAATTCGCGGTGGCCGTGGCTTAGACGATTTGGGCATGCAGGTTTACACGCTATCGGATGTCGAAGAGGACATCAGCGAAGACCTCCCCGGCAAGCAGTTTGATGCGCCTGGCTGTACCTTTACCTATACCACCAGCATGGTTATGCATCCGGACGATGGCTTTGTCAACGATCTTTCCTTCCTCTCGCAGTCGCAGATGTCCTCGCGCATGGCCTCCACATCGACATCAAGACAGCCCAGGTGAGAAATTGCAACCGCTTAAATAATAATAATCTATAACACTCTCCTCTTTTTAGTTGTCCTGCTACGCCTCGCGCTGGACTTTCGCGCAAAAACTCCTGTTCCACATTCTCGGTCAACCTTGGACTTGCTGGAATGCTGAATGAGCGCGGAATCAAGGCCGTAACGCCCAGCGCCCTAAATACACCCGCCGGTCCCAACTACTCCCCCACGGTAACGCCTTGCAATAGTCCGGAAGGATCGCCGCCGCGTGCCCAGTCGCCAGAACCCCTTTTCGGTTTGCTTTCCTCCGGAGCGGACCTTATCCGCAGGAAGATCGTGGGTGATCAACACCAGCAGCAGCAACAGAAGCAGCGTAGCAGTCTGAGCAAGCAGCAACAGCAAAAAATTATGCTGTCGCACCTGGAGAGGCGAGCTTTGCGATCACTGAATCTGATAGAGAAGGTGGAGAGTATTGGACTGGAGAATATAATCAGCGCACAGCGCGGATTGGGAGCGGGAATCGCGAACAGAAGCAGCTCCCCACTTAGCAGTGGTAGCTTGCAAAGCTTGCACACCAGCACCAACAGCATCGTGGACGACATACACTTTGATCGGGCGCAGATCAAGGGCGTTTTGCACCGCGGACTGAAGTCGCCGACGCCCTCAACATCAGCAGCGGCTGCTGCAGCTGATGGCGTAGCCATGTCCACGAGCAGCAGTACCAGCGCCTACAACAGCGACGACAGCGACGATCAGGGCCTGGTGATGAAGGTCAAGCCAGCGAAAAGCTCGACTCCAACCACCACAGCGGCAGCACAAAGCCAGCCGTCGTCAGGAGCGGGGGCATCTGGATCCACGGCTAGTGAGACGCGACTGAAGCAGATGCAGCGCCAGAAATCACGCAGGCAGCTGAAGAACGGCATGGCTAGCCAGAGACCCGACCTGGGCACCATTGCCGGGGTCGGAGGCGGTGGCGGCGGCCGGGTGCGTCCCGACCTTGGAAGAGTGTCTGACAGCAGCGGCAGCAAGATGACCAGCAAGCGGGACGAAGTGAAGGCAGCGGAAGAGGAGGAGGCAGTGCCGCAGAGCATTACACAGGCGTTTGTGGGTTCGGTTAGTTCCTTGCTGTTCGGCCGCAAGGGCGGTTGGCTGTAAAAATAAGAGCTGAGATCATTCACAACCTTATTCTTACGCTTGCTGTTGACTATAGTTTAGTTTTAATCTAAAGATCAGCGCCTTTTGCAAATTGCAATTAGTTTTTATTTAAGCACAATGCGGAACGAGCTAAATAACGAATTCTAATGTAATCGTGTGTATCGTATACTAAGTTTTTTATTTTATTTGCCGCCCAGCCGTTAGAGCCCCACAAATGCCTGTCATCGCAACCTTAAGTAACACTGGAAGGAAGAATTAGTGTTCGTAGCTGTGATTTGTAAATACATTTAGAGGAATGTTTATATTTAGTAGTTATTAATCAAGTACTTCGCATATTATAATTATTATTTTTCTGCTTTATCAAAAGGCATACGTATATGGTGGAACAAAACGATGGCCAGTTTTTTTCGTTAAAAACCTAGTTCCAAAGCAGCTACTTTTAATTTAAAACCATACTTTGCCAATTTTGTATTTATTTTCCTGTGTTTATTACTACTTAAACGAAACCAGAACGTGTATACATTTATTTTAATGATTTCTTTTTGGCTAATGATTTATGTATAGAGTCGAAGCAGGTGCAAATTTGTATATAGAAGAGAGAAACAAAGTAATGAGAGGAACCAATCTGTAACTAGATTGTGGCTAAGCAAAGAGGTACATATATATATTTTTTTACACCCGTAGTTTCCAATTATTGCTTTCCACTGAAAGAGACGTGCTCCAACCACTCCCAATATATATCACAACAGCTCGTAACTCAAAATACTATCGCTTTGAATCACAATTTTTATTTCGGTGCTTTGTGCACTGCCATACGAAAAAAAAAATACATTAAATCTACCAAGAAACTATTATTTTTCTAGTCCTATTCTGGGTCAGTTAGTGCTCGTTTGGCTATGCGGAATATAAAAAGCATAGTCTTAAAACGTAGCACACTCGAAACGAAGAAAAAGTTTATAATATTGAAGAAATGTGTGAAAGTATGCGTATTAGTAGAATCATTAATCGAAAACAACAGCAATATCCAGTAAAACATTTATATTTGCTGGTGATTAGCAATGCACTGAAGGCATTAGCGTAAAATACAGACACATGTTATTGAAACACGAACACACTACACAGTGGCACAGTGGCAGTCTATTAACTGAATTCCCAGATATAAAGGGTGCGAAATAGAAATGAATTAATCTTCTGTTTTTCCTACTTTCTGATTTTGATTTGAGAAACGAAACTATCAAGAATAAGAGAATTACGATTAACATCAATAATTATCATACATATGTTAAAAGAAACTTCGTTTCTGAGTAATTTTGTTCAAATTCTATTAAAAAGGAGTTGGCATATAAGAAATAAAACGCCTATGAGTACGTGCCCTCAAACAATAAAATTAAAGAGAGCGGAATACAGAACAGATTGTAAAAGTTATTAGTTTTAATTACGAATATATTTATTTATATCTGCAAAATAAAGAGAACATCGTTAAACACAAAGCGTTACAGATTTTATTCGTTTGCAAGACTAAAGGTAAGTAAACCTTTAACGCTAAAAATACATATTAGAACGGAAATTGTAGAATTCTTGATGACTTATATCCCGTAGATATGAAAATAGTTCTGAAACACTTCAAACCATGATTTGTGCGTTTTGTATTTACTTTTCCAGTGTGAATAATTTAATTTTCTGCAACGGTTCCACAATTTTAACATTTATTGAAAATTAAAACGGAAAACATATTAAGATTTGTGTAAGTTTAGTTCAAACGGTTTTAAGCTACTGCCAAGTATTGATGAGTGACGCCACCAATTGGATAATATGTTTTATTTTAATAAACCAATATTTTTATTGAGCCTAATATATATCATAATTTACGCAAATGTAAGAGGATCAAATATTATAACAAAAACTGGAAGCACAATTCATAAATCAAGTTAAAAAGATAGTTTTTGAATTGACATTAAAATCTAGGACAGAATTTGGAATGGTTTATGAAGTGTGTCCCGTAATTATAGATCTATATAAAGTTTTCTTAGCACTCCCAAGGTTATATTCAAAAGTCGACCAACAGAAATAATTACAATGCTGATGGGAACTACTGGGAACCCATTGAAGATCCAGATCAAAAAGATATTAATAACTACAAAAAGTTACCCCGGAATAATGTACCAGAGTCATCTGAAGAGGATACCTACAATAGTCGAAAAAATCATCAAGGATACCCGAAGCAATATCGGGAAGGACCACAACAATTTGAGAACGATGGTGAACCAGTATTTGAAGGACATCAACCAGAATCTTCTAAACAAAAACATAAACATCATCAAAATACACATCAATACGAAGATCAGAACGGAGAACGAGAATTAAGGAGCTCAGAAGAGGACATAATGTCTAGAAATGATCAACATATTTCCCGTTTTAGATATAGAGATCATTTTAAGCCAGAATGGGATTCAAACTTTAAACGATATCGAAATCCACCTCAGCATCACTTCCATAATAATGATAATTGGGACCAAAACCATCCCAATCATCACCTACAAGACAATTCCAATCCAGGTACCCACAATATTTACAGGACGATTTTAGAGGAAGAACCACAAAGCAATTTTCGCCTTAGCAACCACGGCTCAAAAAGATTGCCGTCTGATAGATCAAACATAAAACGAAAAAGGAATTATATTATACAAAATAGAAATCGAGAACAGATACATTCATATGGTAATCAAAACGAAGGAAATTATTATGATTATCATAGAGATCCTTTGCATCTTGACAGGACATCAGATTCAGCAAGAAATCAACGTTTCAGACATCCAGGGGGAACCATAGAACTGGAGCAAGATCAGGATCAGCCATATAGAAACATACATCAAAATTTGTGGCACAATGAAAGACGTAATTTAAATAAAGGTCATATGGGAAAGGTTTCTATCGAAGCTCATTTAAATAGCGACAATAAAAACGAAAGTCCAGCACCAAAACATGACAAACTAAACTTAAATGAAAATATTCATCCAAAAAAGGTAAAATATAATACAAAATCTCAAGCAATTAATTCAAAAACCAACCAAAAAGTACTGAATTCTAAACTGAACCATGGAACCCAACAGGAAAGTCCACCACCTCAAAAGGACCTGAAAATGCAAAACACAAACCCTGAAATTAGGTCTATAAGAAACATGTTTGCAGCACAGAGAAGTGCAGGGCCAAAAGACCTTCTTGATAAAATACTTGAAGCACAAAAGCAAATTGCAAACTTAAAAAAAGTTTTAGAGATGAAATCAAATCCAATGAGGTATGAAACCATTAAGGCAAGATCTTTAATCCCAGAAAATAGCCCAAGAATTGGTAGACCGATATTCCGATCCGCTCAAAAGAATCAGGATGGACATGCAGGTGTTCGTGAAAAGGCAACCAATCTGATTAAAAAATGGGCAGAAAGTCAACGACTGCTAGTAGACTCCTTTGTTAAAGCAATCACTCAAATTTTAAAATCACACGATCTAAATCCAAGCCCTAAAAACCATGTTCCCCAGGAGAAATTAGAGATTATAGAGGACTTGCTCAAGCAATTGGTGGAAGCCGTGAAGAAGCTTAAAGAAGATGCAAGTCATAATCTAGAAAATGGATCAAAGGGAGACATGAACAAGGAAACAAAGGAACATATCAACGCAGTACTTCAAAAGTGGATTGAGACTCAAAAGACACTAATTGATTCGTTTTTAGAAGCGGTACGAAAGCTGACAGGACTCAAGCCGGAAAAAACTAAGCCAGGTCTGGATAGCAACGCTGGTGATATTGAAATAATGGAGAACTTGATCAAAAGACTGAGGGAACTAATTGAACATTTAAGCGAACAGAAGTCAAGCTCAACCACTTCTACTCCCAAGGCGACAGATACCTCACGTTTTACGGAAACTTCTTCATCCTCTACTACCCTAACCACAAAGGAACCTACGATAGATTTCACCCAAACCCTTACAGATACATCTCATTCTACGACTTCCATTTCTACATCAACTGATAGACCTCCTGATACAACCATCCTTACTTCCTGTATAAGTACAGATACAACTCCTTCTACAATACCAAGAGAGACCACATCCTCGACTTATTCCATCTCCGCGTCTACTTTTACAACGACTTCTAGTCCCACTTCTCACATAATCACAGATACATCTCCTTCCATTACATCGAGTGGGACGACGTCCATTCCAACCACATCATCTTCTTCTACATCGACCGACAAGCATCCGGAAACAACCACTTCTCCTTCTCTCCCTGGGGACTTAACCACAGAAAAATATCAATCTTCCACAACCATAGAATCGTCTACTTCAAGAAAACCCTTCACACATCAGCCATCTACGAAGACCCCAAGTTCACACGAATCGTCAATAAAAACACTTAAAAATATCCTGGATCTTTTAAAAAAATTACGCAAAATTTTAAACACAATACTTGCAAAGTCGGATGGAAAGATTTCAGCGGATCTAGTAGAGCAAATACGAGCAATGTTAAAGAATATTATAGCTGGTCATGTAGATGCAACAAAAACCAATTCCGCTGAACTTGAGGAAATGCTTTCCACGACAATAAAACCACCATTAACAAAAGGGCCTGACTTAAGGAAAGATAAATTGGTGGAACTGCTTGACAGTTTTGAAAAGTTGTATCAGCAATTATTGGAGGATCACTTATCAACGACAGGATCAACAACAACAGATACTTCTACAACATCCACAGCAACTTCTTCATCAGAGATAACAAAAACTCCTTCTCAAACAACTACAGAAGTTCCTTCTCAAACAACTATAGAAGTTCCTTCTCAAACAACCACAGAAACTCCTTCCCAAACATCAACAGAGACACAAACAACAACCACGGAAACTCCTTTATCATCAACCACGGAAAATTCTTCACCAACAACAACAGAAGACACAACTGGGGGCTTTACATTATCCTCCTTAAATCCAGATACCTCACAAAGCACTGTCAAACCCTCCGATAGACCAGGGGGTCATAACACATCCAGTATTCATTACAATATTACTGGAAATCTGGACCTGCAACCAATTGTGGATGCAGTTCAACAATTAAAGATTGCATTGTACCACGATTTCGATTCCTTTAAAAAGGACCAAGTGGATAGGTAAACTTAGGAATATAAACAAAACACTATTTTTAAACGTTAAAACTTCATTTTCCTTTTATAGAATGGAAAAAATAGTACGGCTGTTAAAAGATCTGAAGGAAGCAAAAATGGTAAGCACGAGGACCAAACCTATTGCCAAACCAAGAACCCAAATAAATTTGAAAGACTTAGGCAAAGAGAGCAAAGGGCCAATAAATGAAGTGAAAAAGTAAGAACTTTCTTGAAAATTTAAAAGATAATACTGCCCATACAATGTTGTTTTCCAGAAGGAAAGATCTTGTCAATGAAGTAATGAAATTAACATCAGATTTGAACGTTGGCAATAGTTCTAAGCACCCTATTGAGAAACTCACCACATTTCACCACCAAACAACTCACCACCCTACCTCGTCGCATAGAACTAAACACAAATTTCGAAAAATATATCCTAAAGATTTGAAAAAGAAAGTAGTTTTTCACATTTAAAGCTAAACATTGTACGATTGAGAAATCTACACGTTCCTTAACATCAAAGGCTTCTCGACAATTAAACTCAACAACTACTGGGTAAGATTGTTTAAAATTTTTTGGAAATACATTCTTTTAAAAACAAATTTTGTTACCCTCTATTAAAAATGTTGTTAACCTGATATAAATTATTTGATCTGTAAATAATATATATAAAACGCAATGGATAAAGGTTTAATATAGATCATTTTTATTTTCTTGTAATGACTAACATTTTAAAAAATTACAATTTAATATTTTGGATAAATTGTTTTGTAAGCATTATATTTGTTTTTATTTTCGGCTTGTTTTTCCTTTTTTTTATCATCGTTTTCACACAAACTTTAATTTGTTAATTTGTTGTATACAATAAGGTTTAATTTTTTTTTATGTTCATTTTCTCAATTTTTATTTTGTATTTTTTTTGTTGTTGTTTGCTGCGGTTTTGAAGTAATTTTGCTTATTTTCTTGGTTATTGCTGTAGTTTTTAAGTTTGAATGTATGTAGTCATTAATGTAAAAATTTTAAGTTCTATAATACATATACATATATATATATATATTTATATATTTTTATTACACATATATACATATTCATGCATAAATCCGCAACACATACACATTTATGTATATATGTGCAAGTTGATTGGTAACTTTATCGTTCAAATAAGCATGGTGTTTAGAATATAAAAAAGTTGGCAAATATAAGTATATGTATTTAGCGTAATGCAAGTTTAAAAGAACCAATATATAGATATCTGTTTCGCTTCGTTGGTAGCTAAAGATTGTTCAGAGTACAAAAATATCAACAGTAAAATATATTAAAAGCTGTTTCTTCGGGGTGCCGAGCTCGAACTAATATGCGATTAAGTACATTTTTCCGTTCATCCGAACATTTGATCAGTAACAATATATTTTCTCTGCTTTAGCACATAACTGTTAGATTTTATTTTCATTCTACACCTTGCATTCGGTTAGATTCCTACAGGATATCTTTAATTCATTTTACGATTGGTGTTTTCATGTGTTGCATTCAAGTATTTGGTTTATTCCATTACATTTTGACCCAGAATAATAGTTTTCAACTACTTTGGCGTGCCTTCTACAACCATTTTATGGGGTATATCGGCCGCCCATTATTATGTTTTTTAGTCTGTTTATATATGCTTTAGATACAAATGAATAATCTTTTTGCTTTGAGTTTGGGTGGCGAATCAAATCGTAAAATAATAATAAGTTACATTAATTAATACATACAAATAACATAATTGATGCCAATACATTTTAAGTTGAGATTTGGGGTTTATTAGTTACTGGGGCTGTGATTCAATTTCGTCGTTTATATTTTGCGATCTCTGTGGTACTAGAATATGTCGGCTCTCGTGTTTTATTTTTTTACCTATCCATATCCACATTCCTGTACTTGCTTTACGTTTTGCTTGCTTTTTTTTTTGTTTTTGAAAAAATGAACACTTTTTATCTGGTGGGAATATACAAATGGTTTTGGAAATCTATTGCACAGAACATGAATTCTTATGGCCATTTTTGTGCTTTAGTCGCGCCTTTGGCTTGTACTTTTCCAAAAATGAAAGCTGCTTAGCATTGATGGCGCCGCGTCGTTTACTAAAATTAAAGAAATTGGTTATTTTATGAGAGTTAAAGGTTTTTTTTAAAGGTATACTCACTCTCTGATCATTTCAACGGCTGCCTCGTACTTCAAACCCAATTCAATCAGTGCTAAGGCAACCAAGACAGGAGCGCGTCCCAGACCAGCAACACAGTGAACGGCGACGCATGCCTCAGGATTTTGTTGATATCTGAATGGAAAGAAATAAAAAAAATTATAAATAAAATGTCAAACATAAAGCTATCCCTACCAAATTCTATACAATAAACTACAACTGTTTTTGGCTAAGCTTGTTTTTGTTTTGGTTTTTTAGTCTGGGTCTACGCTTACCGACAAGTTTCATTATCAACAAATGCAGTATTATTATAAATTGCGGATGTTGCTTCGCCAGTATCATTGAGATTTTCATTGGCTGTTAGGGGAAGGGTATCTGTTGCTCGACCTGATGCTGCAGAGAGACTGGCTCTGGTTGCTGAAGTTCTTATGGTTGTTGCAGTTACTGTTGTTGTTGGTGGATCTGTTTTTGGTATGTGTCTTAGCGAGAAACGCTTATGTTTGTAGTAGGATAGTGTAGCGCTTGTGGACTTTCTAAAACTAGGGCACAG
Organism: Drosophila varians; assembly: GCA_018150405.1. NCBI lineage: Eukaryota > Metazoa > Arthropoda > Insecta > Diptera > Drosophilidae > Drosophila > Drosophila varians. Next base: position 7,831,393 of record JAECWK010000125.1, read on the forward strand.
CAGCAGCGTTATCATAAAATAGCACACATACGAAACGAATCATAAAGGAAGGTAAGGTAAGTTCTCATAGGTCAAGATTGATTGATAGTTTACAAGTTTTCAAAGTTGGTTGTGGTTGATAAAAATTCAAAATGTACAAACAGAAAACGGTGGAGAGAAGTATGAGAGAGTTGGGGATGTGCCAAGTAATTAAATAAAGACTGTACAGCAACTAATTCCGATTTCTAAATTGGAAGGGCGTTAAAATTATAAATTGTTAGCAGCTAAGGCGGCGACGAGAACTAAAAGCGGGGGCTTTCTTTTATACATTTCGATGGAGACACTTTATTTTGGGAGCTTGTTGTTTTTTTTTTTGGCTAGCACAGCTTTTAAATTTTGGTTGCTTTTATTTGGAATGTAAAATATTACATATTGAAAGCAACAAATAATACTGATTGAATTGATAAAAATCACTTGAGGTTTTTCTCTGTAAGTTCGCATTTATAAGTATAATTGTAATATGAGTTATGATAACTTGCAAATTAAGTTCTCAAAAAATAATACAATATTCTTTTAGTTCTAAGCTATGAAGTCTAATGCAAGGAATGTATTTAAACTAGAGCCTTGCATTAGTAATACATGTTAATCGTTAAATAATAAATAATCAAGGTTCAAGCTCATTTATAAAACATATTTAAGCGTCTTATGCTTGGATGTAACGAATGAGTCTAACGTTTCAAGAATTAACTAAGTCGACAATCTACATAAACATATCGCTTCTACTTACTTATCCTTCAAGACCTCAAACCACTCGTCGACGACCTGCTGGGGCGGAAAGGTGCCATCCTCAAAGGCCAAGTCCTTTACGGTAATACCTTGTGCCTCGAGCTCAACAGTATTATAGCTTGGCTCGCACACACGCACCACAGTGTTGACATTGTTCTTTTTAAGCTCCTGCATAAGGATAATCGAAAAAGCTGAATTAATGCCAGGGAAAGAAGAGCCAAACAAATGACACACGCTTACCATAATATAATGATTAATTGTTATGTCTGATGGTCGATCGGTGATTAGGAACTTCATGCCCTTGTACTCGATTAAAGCAGGGGCGGGGCGCAGATCTTTTTGACGCATGTTGATGCTCATAAACTATTACAAAAGCAATTTACGAAGAAGTAAATCTGAATTGTGTGTGCACTTAAATAATTTGTTTCGTTCCTAAAAGTCACAAGGGTTCGATTTGTTAGCTTTTTCACAAATTGTGTTACACTAAAATAAGTTAATTGTTTTTCTCTTTACGGAAGTAGTTTGATTTCTAATTTAAAAATTCAGCGATTAGATGCTCACAATGCAATTTTGCCTTCTTACAAAAATATAATAAAGTCCCTTTCTTAGCGTAAACTTAAAGGCTTTACATCAAGACAAAAAACTATAGAATTATTTAAGTAAAATTATATTTTAATAATTAAGTACAATTTGGATTTTTCTTCTATCACAAAGAAAATGAATTTGTTTTCTTTGACCTTTTCTTCTATACACACAAAAGTATTCCCTGTTAAGTGTCACACGTTTATCAATCTTATCAAAATGAATTAGGTGTAGCAATATTTTTCGAAAATGTTACAATTTCTCTTTTCAAGTTCGATGCGATAACTTAAAATAGATCCTTTCTGTGATATGATCTGCGATCGCCGCGATGCAAAATCTTCAATTGTCTTGTGTATATCCCATAGATTGACAGGCAAGAAAGACAGGCTATCCTAGGCCCGATCCTCTCGCTTTTTATAGCTGAATCAAGCTGCTATTATCCACACTACTTTTCGTCGTCGACTCGCGAGGAGGTGACCGTGTTCACTCAGGCTTTCACCGCCTTGTACGAGGATTGATTACCTGCGAAAGAATGAGACATGCATTTAGTCTGAGCTCGGTCGTTGAGTTTCGGAAAAATCTGGTTCTAATCGGTGTGAACCTCTTCATGTTAGGGGTCCTCATTGTTCACTTAATTGACGACAATTCAAGGGAAACTAAAAAACAATTTAGCTCAATTACACGCAATAAAATAATTGAGACTTTTGCAATTTTAGTCAGACACGCTTCACTGTTCTTCTTTATCCATTTGGATAGCTGGCAATTGTCCAGAAAGGTCACCGAGCTTAGTCAGCTGACCTTTCTATAGCCACCCACCCACGCCCATTTGCTAACTTGAGCCAATTAATTAAATAAAGAACGCGGAAAATTTTGAACTATTCGAGACAAATATACGACTTACTTTTTATTTGTGCTGTGCCTGGCAGTATTCTGCACTGTCTAGATGAAACTCCATAGATGTGGGAACAGGTCTAGCAAGCTGTAAAAGTCAATAAAAAGAAACAGCTGTATTACTTGGTACAAAATTTAAACTATTTTAAAAACATTTTATAAATCGTTTCCCCCCTGATCTACGCCATACACCTTTGTCTCAAAGAAAGATCTCAAAGGATCTATATATATTTCAAGAGAATATTTAAAAACTTATAGGTACGCGATAAGTGGGTCGTGCCCGTCGAACGGAAGCATTTTGAATATTTCCCAAAGGTGATCCAACACAAACGACGACAGCCATTTCCAAGATTTACATTATTTAAATTTTGTTGTTGATCGTTAAAAAAAAATATTTATACGTGTCTACAAATAAAGACAGAACCAGAACAATGATTGTATAATATATAGAAAGAGTATATATATTGTACATATGTATATATCTAAATGAGAGCGATAACTCTATAAGTAAAAAATTCGATTTTTATAGCGGCTGGACGCTTTTTGTTTATTTTTGCATTGTTTGTCTGAAATCCAGGTAGACAAACAATTCTATTGAAACTTGCCGGGGAAGGGCATTTGGAGTAAGTATGCCGAGAATCCACTATAGATTATATATCGAATCAAATAGAAGCGCGTGTAAAAAATTAGTAAGACAGTGCAAAAATAAGTGAAGCATTTTTCGCTAGACTGGATTATTTTACTTGCTTTTTTAAGACACTTATACAAATTACTAGCACATACTAGATAAGTACGAATGTGTTCGATTCTGTTTACCTCATGACACGTTAGGAGACAACAAAAAGTTTTTGTTGATGCTATTCCGCTGACGGCTTCTGCTTGTGACTTATGCAATGTATTTTTTTGTGTTTTGCGTCTTGGCGAAATTGAAAAGTCACACGAACGAGAAAATAAATAGGTACACCTACTTGTTACATATACTTGCTATATACTTTTGAACTTGCGTATATTATAAAAGGTTTGTTTGCGGTTTAAGGGTTGATAAGATCTAGATTAGATATCGATCCGAAGAAGCTGATTGTCTTTATCACTTGGCCCCCTCGATGAGCACTGTCTCATGTTTTGATCGCGACTGAAAATGGTCCACTCATCACCACACACAACCACCCACCCATCCACCCAGCTCCTCTCTCAGTGAGGAGAGAGTCTTCTCCACCATTGGCAGTTACTCAAAATGGTAATAAATTGATTGATTACCACCGTTAGTCGCCGGTGATGCGACGCGACAGGATCTCGATTAAATACCGACAGGTGTCGATTCTCAAGCGTTGATCGATTACCACACTTAGACTTGAAATGATGCGCGATGAGCACTCTCTCATGTTTTGCTATCGACTGGCCATCAAAAGCATTACGCTCTGTCATATGTACTGTCTCTGTGCTTGGCCAGAGAAATGGGAGAAAGCTGCGGCAGAAAAGCCCCCACACGGCGGAAACTTACTGCCAGAGCAAGAAAGAGAGAAATGTAGAGCGGCGGGCCAGTGACGAAGTCCGGAGAGTCTCATGACACTTGCCGCTGTACACGGTGAAAAATAATTTCACTGATGGATTTAAAATATATTTTCATTTACACTATATAGGGTCAATAACCAGTCGTGCAATCTTATACATTATATATATCCCTCAAACATAAATGCGCATTTAATTAAGATTACAATCTATAAAATGATTCTGGTATCAAATGTAAAATTATTTTTTATATTCTTCCTCTGTATGACGCAAGTTTTGCCCACTCACTGACGAGATTAGACCCCTAACTCCTCCTCCGCGATACCTCCGAAAATGATTTTACAGTCTGCTGCATATTTAAAGCTCTTTAAAGTGTCTGGCTTGTAAATAGATAGCGGCAAATACTGCATATATATGGTATAAATAAATGTATACACAAACATGAAATATAAATTAAACGGACAAAATGGCAGTATAAATATCGTCCAGCAAACGTCCAGGTTACCCAATCAAGCATAAAATTTATTTAACCAGGGGGAATAAAAAAATAATTCTTTTGGTCAATGAAATCTTAGTATTTGACTAATTAAAAAAATTTTTAATAACAAAGAAACTTTCACGGGCAACCACAACTTGGCTGGATTACAAGGTCAGACCTTATTTAATGGGAATAAACAAAGCTTAATGCGGCTTACTATATGCAAATCAAGGCTACAAATTGCACAAGTTTGTAACTTTATATTAATACTTTTTTAACCAGTTAAATCCAATTGAAACCAATATATTGAGCCATTATAATTATAAATGTAAGTGTACTGGTTGTCTTGGCATTATTCTTTATCTAATCATTAGTTACTATTTTTTTATTATTTAATTTAACCTATCGCCCTGGAATTATTTTATGAAGGAAGTTGCTTTCGAAGAAAACTATTTATTAAGATAATTCGTAAACCCACTTATTTAAGTTAACAGGATATTTAAGTTTTAATATGAGGATTTTTTCCTATAAGCCAGCAGCTGTTGAACCTCTAAGGGTAAAGTTGACTGGACTTCAAGGAGCAGACGAACACCACAAAGGGATCATGTTGAAACAAAGAACAGTAGGAACCGAAAAAATCTAAAGGTAAGATAAGGGAACAAAAAACTCAGAAGTTGAAGGGATTCCACACCTAAAAAAAGCGAGAGCTGAATGTCTGGGTTGAGCCAGGGTTCAAGGTACTCCAATTCTATTATATATCCGTTTTGAGGCATTTTTTTTTTATTGCACTCATGTTTCATCCTACATTACACACAATATAAAGAGCTTTTAAAAAGAAATTGAAAACGACTAACGAGAAATTTAATAGGACAGCTGTCATTTAAGCTTCAACTCGACGAAGCTCGTGTCCACAGGTGTCAACAAAGGTATAAAAAAAAAGTGCTGACCAAGTCGGATAATCCAGACATAACGCAGACACACGCTATATAAACAATGAATGAGAGAAATATCAATATGTTTTTTATAGTTTGAAGTCAGCAGGAAACTTTTGAAGACTAAACAAAAAGGAAATTTTTAGACTTTGCCATCTAAAACGTACTTTTCTATGAGTTTATTTATAAAATACAGAATATCACATTAAACAAAATCACACGTGTCGTTATCCGTGAATTCCTTGACTTTGCCAGCGACTCGAATATTTCAGACTGAGTGGTGAGAGCTACGGGCTATTGATTTTGCCATGTCCTTAATGCAGTCGAGCAATTTCGCCATAATGGAAATTTTGAATTGTCAAGGAACTTTCCCTGCGCCGCGACTAGGAGATGAGACGGAAATGGAAGCTTTACAGGAAACTAAAATATATCCGTGTTTTAGTTGCCAAGTGGCCAAGTTGTTTTATGACGCTGCTGTCGGGTTCCTTATGCGTCATCCAGCTTTATCGTAGTTGTTTTGGAGAGTTGGGTAAAAAATGAGAGCTGCTGACGTTGTTTGCTTTGATAATAAAAACAAAATCTTGTTATTGCAATTATCAAATGCTCGCTGCTGGCGAAATAATGGCATGTCTTCCAAGGTTGAATCTACACTAAAAGGACTGGCTTATTATTTAGTTATTTTGCCTTAACCAAGGGCAGGGCAAAACTATTGAGGACAAACCGCACAACATTTATCGTACTAAATATAGAATTGGTTCGTGGTTGATGTAGGCTGTGGGGGTGGTGGACGATGGCATTCTCCTATCCCTGCCTCCTAACACCCGTTTCGCCCACTGACGTTTGTAAATCGTATTGCATGTTTTGTTGTTTGTTTTCAGTATATTTTTAGAAATGACATGTATTGGTGAAATTCTGCACACAAGCTGCCAAAACGTGACAGCAGTAAAAATACCAGGAAAAGTATTCCGAAGAATTTCAACCAAAAGGGCTGCCAATTATCTTGTGTCTTCCTTTACGGAGAAAAAAGTTGACTCTTGAACTCCAATAAATTTCAATAAATCCAAATGACCTCAAACTAATTAAAGACAGTTTAATAATCGTAAATTCGCCACGCTATGGGGCTTCAATTGAACAACGCAAACGAGTCTGCATGAGGAGGAATATGGAACATTGGAAAACTGGTCCAAAGCAGATAAGCCCAGAATTAGGCAAATATTGCGTACGATTGAAAGAGGGAATTTAAAAAGAAGAGGCTCCCTTGATCATAAATGAGTATAGAATTTGTCTTTAGATAAGTCAATCTAAAAATATATCTATAAATATGGAGATTAAATAGACCGCCTCGGACTTTCTTTTCTTTTTATAAAGATGTATTTTTTAAGTAATATTACATCCAAAATAAGTGTATATTTTTTCTTATTTGCATAAAAAATATATATAATGTTTTTTAAGCATTATAAGAGAGAAACGCAAAGCGTATGAGTGTTTTTTGTTTGCAATATCATTGAACTTATTCAAGGACAAGAGACTTTTATGAGAAAAAGGTTGAGAACGAAAGCCAAAAAGAGAAAGGAGTGTAAAGAAAAGTAAACAGAATTTGGTGTGATTTATAACTGAGACTTTTACGTATTTCAACTCCGAATGATTGGTTTTGTTTTGAAGTTTGTTGCTGGTTCATTTTCCATTTCGATTGACGCAATTATACGATATCTTTAAATTAAATCTATTAGCACACACGGCGATATAGATAAAAGTATATGGATGTGTGTTTGGCAAAGCAGAGATAAAGCAAATCAAAGCCTAAAATATCAGACAGACAATTTGATTAAAAAGGATATTTTTGGAATTTTAGGGGAGATAATTTTTTACCAAAATTTGTGTGCGTCTTCTATGGCGAGGAATAAAATGGATACTGATTTGACTGTTTTGCATAAAATGGCATACTCTTTCCTGTGCCTTTTTGTTTATTGTTTGCTCTCTCTTTGGATTTTGATATGATAAAATATCTGTTTAAATGCTCCCACAGATTAGATATACAAATCTCTTAGACTACGTCAACGTAACTTGCGAAAAATAAAGCAAATTTTGAACAGATACTTGGGAGAATGTGGAGCAATGTTTGATGATTTTCTGAGCCAACGCAAAACAGTTCCTGCTGGCCTGTCCTAGTTCCATTCGTCTGATAAACTGGGTCAGCTAACTGCTACTGACATTTACTTTCAACTGGCGACGTCATGAAGGCAATTAGCTGACTTAACCAGGTAACTGGGCCAATGAAAGTAAAATTCTTACATTTACATTACTTTTTTTTTATTAATGCATGATTATAGTAAAGATGTTGTGGACTTTTTGTGGTAAATGTTGACACACATGTGAGATGTTCTAAGTGGGAGCCCTTGACAATTGGCGAAATAGGGCGATTATCAATAACTAGATTTTCATTGAGTGTCTTGTGGTTTTTTGCCAACACCCACATTTACTTACCACAATTGCCATACACATTTGAGTATAACTTTTGAAGCTTTTTCGTTGCTTTTCGTGCACGAGCAAATTGAATTCACGTACACACGCACACAGACGCACCGAGAGACTCTCACAGACACTAATTCCACGAATGCAATTCCGACTGTTCGACCACAAGTCCCCTTCTACCAGTCGCTGTTCTTTGTATTAAGAGTGTTTTATGCTGAATATTATTGGCAATTGATTGCGTTTGGGCGACATTAACGCTTAATTCGTCTACTAATGCGAGCGACTGCTTAACCTCAAACTTTTTTGTCACACACACACGCAAACTCAAACGGATATCAATGGATATTCTCAAGGATTTGCTGCTAATCTATTCACTTTGGGCACACGCGAGGAGGATATGCTTTTATCAGACGCTGTATTACACAATTAATGCAGATTTTCCCAATGTCAAGGTTTAATCAAAGGAGATTTAGCGACCTGCTAACAATTGTCTCGAAAAATCTGTGCTTAGTGTGGCTGCATTAGGATTGCTAAAATATACCTCAAAACTTATCGAATATTTTCGATATTTAATCATATCGGGTGTTAACACTGGGGTGTTAAGGGGTTCTTAATACTATAAAACTTAAATTAATTTAAAATTTAATGTATTTTTTTATCTTGCAATGATTAAAAAAAAAAGAGAACAAAATTGAATCTTGTTAGAAAATACCATACCAATACATTATGTATTCTTCAAAGTAGATACAAGTAAATGATAATTGAGCTTAAAAATAAATTTAACCAATTATATATTTAAATATTACAACACAGATATATTTTTTTAAATTAAATAATATTTCCCTAAATTTGGTGTGGCCACATTGAAATATTGGTGATCTATACAAATGAGTCATTTATTTATATTTCGTATTGCCGACCAAACAAGCTTCACCTGTAGCACAAATACAAGATTTTAAGCTTCAAAAAAAGATTAAACCAAGAATTACTCCAGCTTATGCCCAAGAGAAAAGCAGAGGACACACCTGAAGAAACTATGGCGGCTACAGCTGAAGATGCACAGGTAAGATGCGAAGTCTTTATTTATTTACACTTAATAATAACCATCGGAATGTCTTGATTGCAGAATGATTTCACCATTGGCCTAGCTGATCCCGTAAAGGACTACCAAAGGCTGATCGAGACGCGTGTCCAGGTCGAGGACATCGTGGACGATGATGTCACCAAGGAGAATTTCCGTAGCACGGCTGAGGCGGTCCAGAAAGCCGTCTGGCAGCTGCTCTTCGACGATGCAGGGGATGAGTCACGGCAGAAGAAGGCGGCAGAGCTTTTGGAACAATACCGCAGCGACGCCTGCTTCTATGACCCCTGGCCCTACAACGAGTGGATTGTGAAACTCAGAGACGAGGTTCTCAAACGGGAGCTGCTGGATTTCTGGCGTGATTCCATAGTCAAGAAGCAGCTGGGACCATGCTGGTCTCGGGATTGTGATCTCTTCGATGGCGATGATGAGCCACCGATAGAGTTCTACGCCCACGCCGGTTGCTCTGCTCCGTTTGCGGCTAGCCTGAAAGTGCGCGCGGCCCTCCAGCATCAAGCATCGCTGGAGCCCGCTGCTCAGGAACCCACCACACCCGGAGAGCTCACAGCTGACCAAACCGCAGCTCTGTCCAGCCAGTTTGAGGCCGTTCTGACCAGGGAGAATCCTCTCGAGGAATACCGTACGTTAATGAAGCGGTTTGTGATGGTCAATGTCATTGTGCCCGACGATGTGCACAAAGAAAGCGTGGCTAAGATGGGTGCGGCTGCCAGGGAGATCATCTGGAAGCTACTGTTCGACGGTACACCTTCCAAGGAGGATCAGGACAAGGCCGCAGAAATGCTGCAAGAATATAAGGGCGATGCCGGTTTCTACAGTCCTTGGTCCTTTAATGAGTGGGTTGTGACGCTCCGCGATGAAGTTCTCAAGCGTGAGCTATTGGATTTCTGGCAGGAAAAAATGGTCAAGCTGGAGCTGGGCCCCTGTTGTTCCCGCGACTCGGATTACTTTGATCTGGAAGACCCTCTGCCGCTAGACTTTTATGAGAAGGCTGGATGCAAGGCGCCCTTTAATGCCGTTTCCGAAGACTAAGTTATAAACTAATATAAATGTCCCTTGGGGTACAGATTTTCGAATCATCAAATGCATTGTTACTTGTTTTTTAAGTATTACGAAAGACAAAATTTTAATTTATCTTCGCACATAAAATTATTTTAATAGATTTTATATCTCGAATCATTTGAATAAAAACAAATTAACACAAAAGATTGCTTTCATTTAATATTCGGGTTAATATGGAAGAAAATGTCACAGTATTCAGTATATTATGTTCTTAATAAATAAAAGGACATTTTTCAATTAATAGATTCAAAATCAAAATGCGTCATTCACATATCCTTACATTTTTATTGATACATTTTAATATAATAATAAAGTGAAATTAAAAATATATAATATATGTATACAGGGTATATTCCAATTGGGATTGAATAAATCACAAAATTTCAAGTCTTCTTAAATTAATATTAATATTAGCATTTTTGAAATGTTTAAAAAACTTAAATGAAACAACTTTATTTACCTTCGTCTTAAAGAAATTCATTTTTCTAATTTTGGTGGGATAACTAAATAAACTTAATGACTTCTTAAGGATTTATTGTTTAACGTAAGATTCCAATGTTTTGAACTTATTTTTTACATTTTCCTATAGGTTTGGTTTATTCGAAATTATAATTAAATATGATTAACTATGTTAACTTAACCAGAAAATGCCAAACGCAAAAATTAAACTAGATGAAATTTCGAAATTTTCACTTTCACTGACTAGAGAACAACTTCCATTTGCCGTTTCTGTTCCCAATGTTTAGATTTTCCCTTTTTTGAGAAAGATGAACACTCACAACGCTGAACTTAAAACTGAAGTACGGAATACAAAACAGATTAAATCTTAAGGACCTTAACATGGACAACGCAACGGAACGAAACTAAAAATTTGAGTCTTTTAGAAGTATTTGGTTTGATGGAGGTTTGATTTATCACTCGGCGTACACCAGACGGGAGCGGGACTTTCTCAGGGTGCGGGAGACGCCTCCACCGCCTCCACCAATGCCGCTGTCGCCGCCCTCACCCTCTCCGCACTGCCAGGATTTGGTCTTGGCCCGGAAGTAGCGAAATTCCTCGTTGTGGGCAGGTGCCAGCATGGGCACATACCCCTCCGGCTCGCACAGCTCGGCGTGCAGCCCGAAGAACTCCTTGTAGCCGTTGTGAAGCAGGTACAGCTCCGGGTAGTCCAAAGTCGGGTAGTTGTGGGCGTGCAGGCTGCGGTCGTTGCTCCGCAGGAAGCGCAACAGCTTGGGTCCGCGCTCCGAAGAGAACTCGCAGTGGAAAACGTAGATACGACGCTCCTCTGACCGCTGCAGCTGCTCCGTAAAGCTGGGAAAGGCTTCCTGAATCTGTCCACGGGTGTAGAGGTTCATGGCACCGCGTATGTGGCCTCCCAGATATTCGTAAGGATAACGGCAGTCGATAATCTGGTATCCTCCCTTGCCGCCCAGCTGCTCGGAAAACTCACCCTGGATCAAGCGGGCCAGGGTATCACTCGATATGGTTTTTAAATCACGGTGTCGTGTGCCGGTAAGCAGGCAGGGCAGGGCACACGGTCGACTGAGATCTCCTATCAACTCCGGTTCGTCTCCCAACGCTGTCATAATTTCGGCGTCGTTCATGGAGAGCGTTTTTCTTTGCAGCGTTCGGCCTGATGATTTGTGGCCTATGTGTTTAAAAGTCTCTGTGCTCGGATAATTCTCCTTCTCGTCGTCCTGCCGCTGCTGTTCACTAGGAAACATGCTGAGGCAGCGACGTACTGACCTGCGGCCAGGCTCCTCTGCATCCGGCAGTTGTTCGGTCTTCAGTTTTCCGCTAATCAGCAGCTCCAGGTCCCCTGGCAGCTCCATTTTCAGATCCTCATCGGCTTCCAGCTCGAACATGGCCATGTACTCGTCGTCCAGTGAGTTGCCCGAATCGTAGCTAGAGGACACGCTGTCGAAACTGCTTAGGGCTCGGGAGGACACACTGTTGTAGTGGCTGAGTGTCCTGGAGCTTCGCTGGGTGGACTTGGGCGTGCCCCCAGCACCTGGATCCAGTCTGGCACATCGCATGTTCTGGGCGAGCTCGGTGATGGGCGAAAGGATTGTGTTGCTGGCCGATACGCTGGCGGCGATTTGACATTTCAGCAGGCGTTGCATCGGGGTCTCCAGCGCTACGGCCTTATGACGTTTGGCCGACTGAATTTCCTGCTCCTGCTTGACATTCTCGTAGCCGGCCAGCTCCTCTTCTTCCTCCTCGTCGAGCATCAGCCGTTTGCTGGCCATGGCGGCAGCTGGAAAAGTTTTTAAACAGCTGGTAAATTGCGAATATTGCAGCCGGCTTCCTCCGTCTCACTCACTTGGTGTGGCTTGCGCCTTAAATAGTCAATGGCAATAAAGTTTTTCACTATTGATTCCACGGGCGGTACACTACTTGGGGTTTTCAGTTGGCTTTTCCGAGTATTGCTTTCCGCGGTTCTTTTATTGGCGCCTATTATCTTCCTTCCTCCATCACGCTCTCACGCATTGTAGTCGCAGAAACTCAACACTGCGGAGGCGAACTCCCCGCACCCACCGAAGTCGCCCGCGACTGTGGTGAATATCTATTTTTTGAATCTGTTATCAATTTGGAGATTTTTTCATATCCGAAATATTTTTTGTCAGAGCAGGGGAAGTTTAAATGAGAGTGAAATTGAAAATATTCAAAATTCCCCCTTTCAATGATATACATTACAGTTTAATAAAAAATTTTTTATATAAATTAAAGTTTTAGCAATTAAAGTTGTCCGACTTCCTGATCATTAATCCTTTTTAACCATTTACTAAAGACTTGGTTTTTTTATTTCGAAAAATCAGTATTTTATATTGTCATATTAGTAACTTTACCATAGTTTACTGCCCTTATTGCCACTTATTTGTTGATCTATCGTTTAACGATCGATATAAAATGGCGTCCGTTCACGATCCCTAAGACTACATTCAAAATGGAGGTATGCTTGCCAACACTAGAAAATATATTTAGTCAATATATAAAAACCTCTTCCTTTTCTCCCAAAATAAATAGTCAATATATTTCTTGACGGTTAGATCATTTATTTGGCTAAGGAAATTTAAAATGGTTATAGTTCTTTTAAATTTGTAGTGGACATTTTTTATAATGTGTATACGTGTCGAAATTTAAATAAGTGTGATTAGAAAGGAGTTACAAACTCATATGGACGATGAACTTGCAGAGAATCCACGTATACCATTATGACTAGATTTAATTTCGCAATATTCTTTTTACAATTTACAACGTTTAAACACTCCAAAAAATAAATATTATGTTAGTAATTCAGTTTGTTTAAAAAATTACATTTAATAGTTAACTGTTTTCATTTCAATTTTCCATTCTTCCTTGCTCGGCATAAACACGCCGTCCTTATTTTGATTTCATTTCCTTGAAAATAATCTTAATTTAAATTGTCTTCATCATATAATATTCATTTTTGTTTTTGGTTTTTCTTTTTTTTTGGTTTTGTTTCTATGCATAAATTCATAAAGTTCATAAATTGTTTCCACATTCGAAATACGATACAAAGGCATTTGGGTTTTGGTATTTATTATGTTTTTAGTTTTCCGTCTCTTTGTCGTGTAAATCTGGCTAAAGTTTCCCGACTAAGAGTAAGGCTAAGAAAGGAGCTTCAAAATAAAACACATATTAGATGGGATTTTAACTAAACACTCATAAGTATTACATACTTTACAGGTGGTCCTATATCTTTTGTTTTGAAATTCTGTGTGACCTAAAAGTTTTACAAATTACAAAACAACGGAGGAAACATTCAACATTTTATATTATTTTTTATACAAAACTTTGATGGTACACGAAGTTTAACAAATTGTTTAATGTGTCCATGTTTGGGACGAAAAGGACGAAATATTCATAATATAAGTGCGTCTGTCTGTGTGGGTTTTTGTTGTCATCCATCTATTCCTACTTCCAAATTTATAAGTCATTGTTGTTAAAAACTCAACTAAGTTTTGTAAAATTACAAAAATAATTGTCATTCGAATTATTTTCCCTTCTTTCTACTATATTTTTTTTTGATAATTTTTCTTGTTTCTTTACAATATTTGGCATTGGTTTTACCATATTAAACTATCAAAATATTCAATAAAATGTGGGTTTTTAGCTATAGGCATTAGGTAGGTACAAATATAAAAACTTATCCTTCTTTAATTCTCTATGAAACTGACTATTGATGGAGCGGCTGGGGAAATTCATTGTTTTGAAAGGTTTTCCTCCTTTTTACGGTTGGTCTTTAAGTTTGCCTTCTTTATAAGCAGCACCCATCCAAATTTTTATATATTTTTTTGTTTTTTTAAGTAAAGTAAGACCAGTTTCCTTAAGTTTGGCGCGGTTTTAAGTCTAAAAGTTGAAGTTGTTGTTGCTAAAAGTGGTTTTTAGTTCCGAAGATTGTGCCAGTTTTTGTTTGTTTCTGCGACAAATATTGGACTACGGCATAGTTCAGAATCTCTAGAAAACGAAAAAATATATATTCATCTATAAACAACAAACCGATCGTAGTCGCATATATAATTAGTTGTAAAATATATAAGTAGATTTGTGTATATATCCTTTAACGCATAAAGCAGCGCGTCAAGTAAAACATCAAAATCATGGTCAGCGGCAAAAGCTGAAGCGTCAAGCCCAGCCGCGAGGCTTTGCCGCAATAGGTGTACAGTTCCTCCTGCAAATATATTTCACAAAGAGATGATTTTATGGAAATCCTTATTCAGAATAAAGGATACTTACATCCTCGTGCTCTGTATAGCACTCTTCGATGCGTCGCCGTTCGTAGAAACTCATGTTGAGCTTGTAGCAGGGAAAGTTGGTCTGATAGTTCATGCGCTGGGGCTCGGTTGTGAGGCGGATATTGCGCGAAGGCATCAGGACATTGACCACTACCAGCACCAGGTTCGAGTTGGGGATCTTCTTAACGAAGAAGGGCCTCGTTGATGGCGCCTCGATTTGGTCATTGATTCCCACCAGGGAATTCGGCTGCAGGACGTACAGGGTGGAGCGCATGTCGCAGGGCTTGTAGATGGGATCTGGTTCGGGTTCATCGAACAATGCATCCTCGTCGTCATCGTCATCCTTGGGCTTGGAAGCCGACGCTTTGCCGCCATCGCCCACGGCAACATATTCATCCTCTATTTCGTCCGTATATTCCATAACTTTAATCAGGGGAAACTTTATAGATAAAAAATGATTTAAAGGAGGAGAGTTTAAAGGAACTTACATGGAGCTCCATCGACCCACCACTGCACCCGCTGATACTGGAAGAAGAGCTGGGCCACAAGCCACCTCCAGCCCAAGCTCAACAATCGAAGCGGCTGCAGGAATCGTATAAATATTATTAAACCTTTAAAGAAATACTTTATGAACACCTACATGAAGCAGACCATGGCCATCGCTGTTCGTTACAGGCTCCTCCTTGCACTGCGTCTGGTAATCGTAAACTTCGATGCTCAGGAAGATGCCCCTCTCCACCATCGCTGCCATGACATCGCCATGGAACTCTCCGAAAAACTTTCCGGTGGTGTTGATGTTTTGGCCAATCACAATGTACGCGTTATTGTCAATCACCACGCAGTCCACATCATCATTTGTACAGATGGGCATGCAACTGTCGCACTAAAAGCACATTTATTAATTCATTATCCTTTGGAATTGATTCAAAGACTTACGTGATCCACAGCGGTGATGGCGAAGAACTGCTCCCACATGCGGGCATGAGAGAACTGAAAGCCCACTACGCAGGCGGGCGCCTCCTTGCCACCGTCCCGCGGGAAGATTGCATGGGAGGCGGTCACCTTCAACTCACTGTCCTCCATGGGGTCGTCGTAGTACTTTACCGAGTAGACAAAGCTTTCGGTGCGATCCTCGTGGTGCTGCAGGATGGCGCTCTTGTACCAGGTCTCGTCGATGGCAGTCTTGTGGTAGTCACCGAATTCCCTGTCCGTTTCCACTTCCACCTCCCCGAAGATGAACTGCCAGCGGGTGAGGCCGCTCATGGTGGCCACAAACCGCAGGTCGGCCCCGAAGCGTTCAATCAGTCTCTTCTCCTCCTCGTTCTCAAACCGCCATTCGCCGTAGCTGGAGTTGGTCACCTTGGCGTCGAAGATGAGCAGTTGGACCAGCTCCTTGTTGCAGTAGTAGGCGTCGTCATCGAGGGTCTTGCGTCCACAGTTTACTGCAAAAATCCATTATTGTTTTAAAGAATAAAACATTTAAAACTTGTGTTCTTACAATCATTCTTATAATTCCAATCGGATTCGTCCTCGGCGTACTGCTCCGACCATTTCCAATCGCTTTTGACCATCTTGCTCAGAAACTTGCGTAACTCTGCTTCGGAACTATTAAACTCGTGTCCTTCCAGATAGTGATATTTGCAATAGACCCTAAGTTATAAATTATTATAAAATATATCCTTATTGAAAACTAGATTCCCGACTTACCAATCTGGGTGGACTTTCCAGTTCTCGCCCACGAAGAAATCCGATATATTGACTTTCATGTGCTTGTTCTTGAGGACCTCTTCGCCCACTTTGATCCAAGTTTTGCCATACTCACTGGGCATTACGATGCCCAGAGTAAACGGGGTGTTGGGCAGGGGGGCGAAGAAGTAGTCCTGCTTCTCCTCGGATACGCGGCGCATCTTGTCGTAGTGGAACTTTACGGAGATGTCCTTGAATTCCTGGCTCTCATGTCGCACCATGGCGCTCCGAATCTTCAGAATGGATTCTCCCGGCTCCCGGGGACTTCGGTCTTCAAAAAGATGCTCCACTTCCGTAAAGTCAATGCTGTTGTAGTTGGGATTCATAATGCCATTCTCCTGTACAAGATATTACTTGTAGAGGATAACTTCAGCTGGTAGAATATACTTACCCCGATGGGTCGCAGATCAGGATGCAGTAAAACATAACCATTGTTGGACACCACAAAGGAGTAGCCATTGACCCCCAGCTAAAAGATACCATTAATTAGTGTTTCACACTTTTGCTTTACGGAAAAGGCTTGCCTTGTAGGGAAGGGTTAGCTTGTCGATATCCTCTACGGGCACATCTGTTCCAGCGACTCCCAACAGACGTGCCCTCCGGTTCGTGCTGTTCTCGTGACGATAGAAGCGATCAAAGGCGGGAACGCCCACTGCTATCATAAGGCGGGGTCTGGAACCTTCGATTTCCTTTGGATCATACTAGAAATTGGACAAAAAACATATTATATTTAAAAAACAAATAATTTATACGAATACCCACCGTCTTGTCAGTAAAGGCGTGCGTCCAGGTGGGCGGATGTGCTTCGTTTTGCAGTACCAGGGGCGTGGCAATCACGTCCACGTACTTGAGCACCTCCTCGTGGACCTCGTCCAGCGTCTGCACGTGGGAGTAGTAGCCTCTGTTTAGGCAGGCCATCCACTGGATCTCCCGGACCTTGGTCACCTCCTTGCCCAGCAGATAGGTAAAGATGCGGACGTTCATCTGGGACGTGCCATTCTCGCCATTGCCCCAGTTGTATTTCTGAAAAACTTCGGTGGTATTTCCGGCCACACCGTCGGTGACTAACATGATGGCCTGGTTGCAGGTGGAGGTCTCGTTGCAGTGCCGACTGTCGTAGTAGGTTTGGAGCAGGCGGAAGGCCTTGTCGTAGGCCAGGGTGAGATTGGCGTATCCTTCGGGATCGGGCAGATTGGCGATTTCCTCGTTGAAGACTTCTATGTTCTCCGGCGTGGCCTGGACGAGGGCTCCATTGAAGCAGGGTATGATGTCCTCCACCTCCGCCGCGTAGCGAAAAATTGTAAAGAAATCGTTGTTCGAGAAGGTGTCCAGTATGCTTCGGATGGTAAACTTGGCCACGTGATGGCGAAATCCAGTCATCGAGCCTGAATGATCCAGCAAAATGACAATGTCCTTGGAACAGGTGGCCGTCTCAATGTACCAGGACCTCTTGCGGCAATCGTAGGTGTCAGCATCCTGCCGGTTCGCTCGCGTATCCGTCCACTGGGCGGCCGGGTAGTGTCGCAGAATGCCCGTATCAGAGCCAAAGTACTGCCAGGATAAGGCCGGATCGGATTGATAGTTTTGTCGGAACACTTCGTCCAACTGCTCCGACCATTGAATGGTCTTTAGCACCCGTTCCGAACGGTCCCACACATTCGAGGGCACGTGCACGGAACTGTGCTCCGTGTCCACCGGCGTGTTGTAGAAGTGCGTGTCCTGATTCAAGTCCATCGTCCGGTACATGTACGCGTATTCCGCCTCGTTCGGCTGCAGCTGCTCCGAGCTGTTCCCATTGAAGGTCGAGTACTTGCTGGAGATGTATGTGAAGTTCGCTTCCGCCCACGCACGATCAAATTCGAAGTTCTCGTTCACGCTCTCCGCCTTCTCCTGGATGCACCGCACCGCGTCCATCTTGCGAGCCAGCATCTTCCCCACATTGTCCTTGATGGACTTGATCAGCTCGGTGCCGTTTTTCAGCTCGACGCGGGCGTTGTACTCCTTGTACTTCTCCTTGATCTCCTGCGACTTGGTGATCTTCTGGGCCAGCAGGAACAGCTCGTCGCCAAATTTGGTGGCCCATTTTCCGACCCTGGAAAAATAAGGGAAGAATAATAAATGCTTTATTATTCAGTATGTCCTGTAATATGAATATTAAGCATACGCCTGGTATACAATACAAATAAAAGGTTTTCATAATATTACGTATACGCAATGTTGAACATTTTTGAGTTGATAGGTAGAAATGTAATTATTTATAAAAAAATTAATTCCACAGCTTAAAAACGCCTATTATTAATAAAATAAATAATTTGTTAAATTCTTCTTTTTTAACTTCCGAACTCTGTCTCAAAAACGTAAAAGTAATCATCTCTTTGTTGTCACTAGAATCGTCCCTGCCAAGTGTCAACCACCTGTCCGAGCTCCACTAATTCAATTAGCGCACATGTTTGCCAGGAGCCTGACGGGGTGTGTTCGCACCTGGCCGAGGGGACAACGTCGTCCTCCGGGCTGAGACGCCAGCGTCTTACCACAAACAGCTGGCCGACAGAAATCAACAAGTGCCTGCGTGCGCACTTTTCCTCTCTTCCATAAAAGTTCTCCCTATTTTTGGTGTAAAACTCTTAATTTAGTTTTCTCTTAATCTGTAGCGTGCCTTTGGGTGATTTGATTAGTTAATGGAAGCGATTAAAATTAAATGTGTTAGCGGCGATTTAGAAAAGCTTTTGGAGGTTTTAGAATCTCGGAATGATTATTATTAATAAATGTGAAAGAACAGTAAGTATGAATGAATCATACAGAAAGCTACCAATTTAAATGACTTTGAATCCAGGAATACTTCGAAGAATAAACATTAATTGCCTTAATTTTAGTTAAAAATAATAATTCCATTTTAAAGAGTAAACTAATTTTTGTAGTTATAAACAAACTTACTTCCAAAGGCAATGTTTAAATTCAGATCTATATTAAATTTCTATATTTTCAAAAAGGCATAAATGTGTTTGATGGCAATAATTATCTCTTAAAAATGTGTACATAATATATCACTTTTATAGAATAAACAAGTTTTAGGGGTAAAAACTTGTGAATAAATAAATAAACAGGCACAAGATAGTAATTTAAATGTTATTGATTTTAGGAAATTCTTTGTGAAATGTAAATGGAAAAGCGCATAATAATTTACATACAGTACTGAATAACAGAAATAAATTAAGTTAAAATAAACATTGAATAAATAACAAAGTAAATGAAAAGTATTTATATTCATTATTCCAATAAAAGTCTAAAGATCAATTAATCAAAAAACCAAAGCACGAATTCAAGTTTGAATTTATTTACTAAACATACTGCTTCAAATTGTATGTCATTCAAACTGTCCTTTGATAGACGACCTTTGAACGTGCATAATTGAAAGATTTCTATCCTGATTAAAATTGCAGGGCCTAGGGAAATACGCTGGCCTAACAGGCGTTCGAGTTTGAGTTTCCAGCATTTATTATAAACGTTTAATATGAGCAATGCCTGCGCATGACCGCACTATTTTATCTCTCTCCTTCGCTCTTGACGTGGCTTTTGATGTCGCCGACGTCGCCGGCGGCGCTGCTTCGGCCATTTTCATTTCACTTCTGTCGCCGGCGTTGCCTTTGACACAGTTATTCCGCTGGCACACTCATACACACATCCATACACCCACTCGAGTGCTTTGGCCCGGTCCGGTGCTCAAAAAAATGTTTCTTGTACATTGCTACAGTAAATATATTCTACATGAAAAATAATTTAATCAAATATTAGAGTTTAACAAATAGTTTAGAGAACAGAAGAACGATAAAAACTGTCAGCCATTTTTAAAATAACGTGTCGTTTTGGCCACACTTAAAACCAAAGGTCCTCATTACTTTCTCGTAAAACAGAGACTAAGCATGTCCTTTAAACGTTACTTTTAAACAATATCTACTGTATTTGGAATTAAAGCCTTTATTTGTTTCTTTTTTTTTAGATTCAATTAATTTTGGCCGCATTGCTTTTTATTATCTCTTCTACTATTGTTGTAGATGTCCCTTGTTATCCTCGTTCGACAACAACTACGATCTAATGCCAATGAAAATGTGTTTTCGACCGGGCCGGGATATAAAAACGTGCACATTTTTCTGGCGTTTGTGCCAAATGAAATTTTCAACATTGTGTTACTCGTACATTTTAGATTGATTTTTTATTACAGCTCCCTCGGGCTTAAATGGCCACATTCTGTTAATGCTCCTCCTCCGTTATTATTATTTTTGTAATGCGGACGAATGATTTTTGGTCCAGGACACAGTTTTCTGGCTATTAAGTTAAGCTAATTTCGTTGGAAGATTTTTATTGGGGGCCTTTAATATTTGAGTTTTATGATCCAGCGATGGAGATGGCTAATTGGATACGTTTCTCTATTTTATTTATATGGCCTTGCGTTTTTTTTTGTAACTCATTTTGATTCTATCATTGGCTGTTTTATTGTTTTTTAATCAGCATCCTATATTTTTAGATCTTCAACATTTTGTACACATTTAAATCAATTTTCTCATTTTTTAATCATTGTTCTTTATATATTTTTTAAATAATTACAACAAAATTACCTTGAGGCCGCGGGACCCGCTTTTACTTAAATTAATTGCCCAACTTTCAGCAGCGTGTTTAGTGGTCCCAACAAAATGTCCAATAAAATATTCATTTGGCCTAAATAGGCGCCAACGTTTCTACCAACCGTACCTGTTCGCATCCCCCAGTCAGAATGTCAGACAAATAATTTCTTGATGTGACTTTATGAAAAGTTTGGGGGCAGAAAACAAAAATGGGAAATGCCGCGACCCTCAAGCCGAGCCAAGGAAAAAGCGAGGAAAATTCGTGGAAATGAGTAACCGTGGGTAAGAATGCTGACTCAAAATTAAGTAGAAAGAATGTTGGGCACAAAAGACAAAACACGCAATGTGTGATGATGGAGGATTGGGAACAGGGATTCGACTTTAAGAATACCTTAAACACATATACCCTTCACATGGTTTAAGAAAGTGAAACTAAAATGAATATGATATATATATTTAATTTAATCTTATTTTAAAGATATTTTGAATAATCAAGTTTCAATGTTAATAAGCTATCCAGAGATTTAGAGGCCATATATAAATAGTTTGTTATTAAACGAAGAGAGAATATATTTCTATATGCTTAAATGATATATGTACGGATTATATATGAGTATTCCTGGGTGTTTGAATCATTTCTTGAGTGAGTACTTTGGATAGACGCATAGCCCATTAGGCCCTTTAGTACCCAGAGGGAATTCAGACAAAAAAGTGCGTGGGAGAGGAGCCTGCCAAGGAAATTAGCATAAAATGTAAAAAAATTAACGAGCAACGTTGACAACGAGGCAACAAAAAATGTGGATGGGGGAGTGGCAACGGTGGCGACAAGGATGATTGGAACACGCCCCTTAATTTATAAGGAAAATTCTAGTTACTAACAATCTATTAGACTGATGACTTACGCTTCATCCGCCGCCGAGGCCTCCGCCAAAATGGTGGAGGATGAGGGGATAAAGCCGCCATGCGGCCCGCAAATCAACAACAACAATATCGGCTGGGAGAGGAAAAATGCGGTCAAAATGACAGCGAAATGTGTCATCAACTTTTCGCATAAACCAAACATGTTTCTCGCATTTTCCCTGTTGTTTCTTTGTGCTTCGTCGATTCTCACTGAGGGGGGATTGCTTATGAACTATCGGAGCATTTGGCCCCGTTTTTGGTCAAGAACGGCACTCGGGAAAACCCTTCAAAATTGATATACAATTTTGGGTGGAGTCGCAGCGCCGACTGCGACGCCAGCAGCACTGACGGGGTTTCCTTTATTTTTTGCGTTTCGGTTCGCTCTCCGGCACAGACACAAACACGTTATCGGTACACGGTACACGGGGCGTATGCGTAATGCGAGTTATAATAATAATAACGCTGTTTCTCGCCTGCTAGCCACGTAGCCAGTGAAAAAAAAGGAACCCAAATCTTTTGAAAAGTGGCCACGATTTTCGTAATTTATTTTCGTATTTTAGTTTCCCTCAGATGCCTGCGTTGAAATTTTCTATATATAAACTTTTGCTCTTAGTGGCGGCGGGGCTGCGAACGTTCCGTGATTACACATATGGAACACACTGTCACTGGCTGCGTTGGTATGTGTGAGCGGTGGGGCGGCTCCTAATTTGCCGCTTTTCCCGTTTTCCGTGCCACGAGCCGCCAATGTCGAAGAGCTGCGAGCAACTGAATGGGAAAATGTAATCGGACTTCCATCTAGCGAAAGCCTTTCTCTGCTCTCTCCATTTTCCGATTCCGCTCGCTCTTTCGGCCGCTCTTGGTTGGCCTATTTTTAGTGGCTCTTCTTGTTTACAATTTAGTTGAAGAACAGCTGTTCTAGTTGGATTTTCCTTTACTTATTGATTTTGTCACAAGGGACTCCGTTGAATATTTTTCGCGTCTGCTTTGTGCCGCATATTCACAACAGAGAGGAAAGGCTTTCTCATTTTTTTTGTTTTTTATTTAAACTTTTTAAGAGTGTTCCATTGAGAAGAGACTTTTATGGGTGGCTCTTTAGGCGTGGGCGTAAATAAATATCTTTCAAAGGCTTTAAAGCAGGTCCTTTGAATGAAGAGATTCAAGGATAACGGTGTATTTTGCTTTTAAGGCGCTTTTTGGCGAAGGTCCTTGGAATCATTTTGAATCATTTATCATGATTGATTGCAAAATCATTATTCTTTAAATATATGATTACCGGAATACCAGTCAGAAACCGGTTCAAGAAGGACCTGCAGCCGAATTTCGGCAGTTCTGCTTCGTTTCCAGGACATTCAAAGACAGACCTGTAAATAGAAGAATTAAAAAATATAAATCTTTTGATACATTTTTTGATTTATTTGTAAATTTTGTTTGTTGGCAGCCATTTTTTAGGGTATTAATTGCCAAGTCACAATCATATGCTTCCTGCATTTTTCATGAGCCCGAAAAGAGACTTCTGGGGCCTATCATCCTTCCCTAATCCCGGTTCACACATCCAAACATGCGTTTGGAAGGGAAATCCAATTTTGGCGACCGAAAAACAAAAAAAAAAAAAAATAAACACACATAACGACAAAGTTCAAGTGCGCCTACCACACATCGCACACATTCAAACGAACATAGGGATTCATAGAGACAAGGACATGTAGGATGCTATGAAGCTGGGCCGACATTTATGAGGAGCCAGCATCAGAGAACGAGTAGGAGGAGGTTGCCATGATGATGATGACAACGCACTTAGTCAAATTTTTAATGAACTCAACAACGTTTTACTTTTACACAGAGAGCCCGTAACTGTGCCATGTTGGAGTTTTTTACGACTTTGGTATACCTGGTAATTTTAGATATGGGATTTACTAATAAATAACAACTTTTATTTTTAAAGATTCCAAAACTCTTTGATTAAAACTAAGACCTAGTTAGACTTCTTTCCTGCAAGAGCGAAATTTGTACTTAAAGGAGTGGAACAACTAAAGCCTAACCAGAAAGGATATATTTTAAATATAAAATAGTCCAAATATTTACTATAAAACGAGAATATATTGTTTATCTTTTGTATACTTGCACTTTGCGAAAAATATCATACCCATTTGGAGGATGGAGGATGTTGGGTGGAGAATAAAAAACAACTAGAGGAGCTCATGATGGAGGGCACTCGTGGAGTGCAGTTGCCTGCAGTTTGTGCTGACAAAGGGACAAGCGCAAAAAAGTTCGCCGTAGTGGCATTTCACGTATTTTTTTGTTGTTTCTGCACAGGTACCAGGCTATCCGGCAGGTCGGCAAAATTATGAGCATACTTTTCACGGCATACATTGCCTTCCCCTCGGCCCTGGCGTTGCTCCGCAGCCACCGGATAATGTACGTAATTGTGGCAGCTGTACAACACACACATTTGCCGGATGAAAAGAGGGGCAGCTCGTGTGTGGTTGGGTGGTGTTGTCTGTCCCAAAAGCCCCTCTAGGTTTTAATTTTATTTTTTTTGTGGTTCAAGTGTGCAGAAAGCGAGGCGCTGCGAAACCGCAGACTGCTGGCAATATGCATTTCATTTGCATAAAATTATGAGTTACGCAAAATAGTACAATTTCTTTGGGCAAATAGGTATTTTTTGATACGAGAACCTCCTGAAAGTTTGAAAACTCGTTTCAATTAGAGACAGATAGACCAGAAAAAAATTTCCAATCGAGTCGAACGCCTTGGAGCATATAATCAACTTTTGGCAATTGGAAACTTTTTGCCAGGCAAGGACCCCTGACGGCAATTCCTTCGGCAATATTTCGCAACATCAACTTTTGTCTTCTTTTGCCATTTCTTTAAAACAGGGTGACCCAAATGGAAGTGTTATTTCCATTTTATTTTGTAAAGAGAAGAGTCTATGAAATAATTTACAATATTAAATTGTAATTCTTGTAATATTGATTCAAATAATAAACTTTTGGCAACACCCTATCTGGTTGAATTTTTTTTGGGGAAGGACCCAAACCAGTTTGCTTGTACCCTCCGCTGCTGTTGCTACCCCCACCATTGTAATTTTAAGAGTAAGGACAACAAATAAATAAAGAAAATAGGTTGACACCAGTGTCAGTTGTCATTTCCATTTTGCTGTTTGGATTGGTGCCAATTGCGCGAACATTTTCCCTTTTTTTTTGTTGTATCCTTTATGTCAATTTCGAGCGTCCTTTGTTTATGGTCTTTTGTGTGTTTGAAGCTGCCATTGCACATTAAATTTTGTAAACAGTAAACTAAATTAAGCAGCCGATAAAGGTTTATTTTTCATCTTTAATGCTGTTAAATTCATCAGCACTTTTATCACATCCTTTGCTGAAAAAGAGTTTCCTTTTTTGTCTGCTTTTTTGTATCCGCTCACTTGTTTTTTCACAGTTGGCTGGCTACGGTTTATAGTCCAATGGCACATCAGCAGCATTACAGTTTTGACCGCAAGTCCTTTACCCGAAAATGTCCTCGTACGTGTGCTTCTCCTAACAAAGTATGAGTCCTGATCGATATGTATGTATGTGTGTTCACTGAGCGGAAATAACAGGCACCCAGAGCATGTTTCGAGTTTGAACAACTTACCATGTTTGGAATAATCCATAATGATGTCCTGTCCAATGTTTTTATAAACTGTAGAGCAGGTGAAGGTATGTATGTTTTATTGATAATTCCTTAAAATAATGATAAGCCTGTAATTAATTAAAATATATTTAAGTACCGGATATCAAATTGCTGATTTTGTCCTGGTTTTGGTTTTGACAAAAAGGTGGTCGACTGGTTTTCCATTTGTGGCTTACTGCTGGGCTTTTAGGATTTTCAGTTGTGATTTAATTACTTTGGGGATTATGGGGATCTAGTGTTTAGCATTGGATTTAATTGGATATCAATTACGCAGAGCGTGTTAAAAACCCAAAAAGCAAACAGGATTGCGAATGGACGATGGACTATCAAATACATTCTGGCGTTGGCAGTGCCATAATTTATGGACTGTGTGGCGCCCACTTCATGGCCTCCTGTTTCCCGGTAAATTACGGCCCCAGCACGTGCCCTCTGGCATCCTCTGGTATACTCTTTCCGACTGACAATGACACTGACAAATTTCCCAGCCCGTCCCCTCCCATATTTGTCTCTTTAATGCCCGAATCCTTAATGCGGCAAAAGCGAAAATGCCCTCATTAGCATCAGGACACAATTGATGCAATTTAAGGCCCGGCCCACTCATCTAATTACTATTTGCTCGTATTATTTGCCTGCTGGTATGATAACTCTACCACTGGCACAATGTCCATTTGTGTTGCTTTCCTAGTTAGTATTGGGATATTAAGCCACTAATTAGTGGTTTGCTTTCGAAATGGCTAAATTAAATCACGTTTCGTAAAATCAAGGCTTTAACATGGTTTCAATGTTTTAATGTTTCGTGACATTTATAATCAGATTCAGATTTATAATATATGATGCTAGGGATGCTATACTTCCCTACTCTGTTATATCAAAAACCCAACAGACCTGAACAAACATTCCATCAATTTCCTTTAGTTTTTTCACGAAGCCAACTTAACTTTGCAAGGAATGGGTGCCCAAAATAGTCGCAAAAAATTGTTACGTTTTTTGGTAGGCGGCTTATAAGCCAACTACAGTTAACGGTTTTTCGATGTCAACCAAAAAAACGAAGGAATACGTTAGTGCCGGCACATGTTGTGCAGTTTTTCCCATAAATCATACGCCTCCCATCATCAGTCAACGGGACAATGGACGTGGCCTTCCGGAACGTGGGCAAAGGCGACCATGCCCACGTTGGATAGATTTTTTCTCGGTTGCCTGTCAGCGTCACGAGCAACAAGGTTAAATGTTGTCGACTTCTTCGGGAGGATTCCGCCTCTCCGGCAAGTGTCAAAGTCCTGCCCCATGTTGCAAGACTTTTGGATGTTGTGTCACTGGAAATTAATTAAGGCACCTGCGTAACTGGCTGACAATGATGAAGCATTTAGTCAGTTACCATTTCGAGTGGCCGCAAACCGACAGCAATAGGCAAGGATCTACCACACGATCAATTAAGGAACTAATTTGGGGTTCATTGAATTAAATTCCATTCTAATTGGGCTTGTCGAACAAAGGCTATTATCGATTTATTGGATGGGTGGACTCTATTTATAGCTCGAGGGCGTCGTGACAATTACCATGAACTTGCCAAAACAATTTTTCATTAATGTTGTGATGCTCAGGGCAAGGGCCAGGCAGCTTTTTCATTAAAAGTTCCTTTGTTTCTCTAAAAACGACCCTCTTTAAAATGAGTCGAATTAATGGAACAGGGTCCGGCCAAAAGGCGAAGCTGGCGAGATAAATTAAGCTGAGTGCTTGGCCAAGAGGTTAAAGAAAAAAATTCTGGCCTAAAGCTCTTTCGCCTAATTAAAACGGAAGTGAAAAGAAAATAAGCGTCGAGTCCTGACCACTTCCTTTCGCATCGAATCACGCCGAAAATGGCTAAGCTGCGAAATAAATAATGTGGCAAATAGCTTTTCAGGGATCTTGGGGACAAATCCAATGAGGCAATTGTGTCAAAGGATTTAGCGCAATTGTTTTGACACCGAACAGGAAGCCTGAAATAGCGGTGGATTTCAAAAATTTTCCTTATAAGACTGAAAATAATAACCAGGCTTTCTTTAAGCTCCTTACTCTATTTGACAATTGACCCAGCTAGCCAATGGGTTTTTGCTATTGTCCTGTCCCATTACCCTAGGAAAGGAACACCTGATACTAGGACAACACGATGATGATAGGGACGAAAAGGGAATGGGATACCAAAGAGTTGACAAGTGTCAAGAATCCTTTGCATTGTGGGCCTAATTAAAGGGTTAACAATGACAATGGCAGGCACAGGGGAGGGGAAGCAAGTGCCACAACGAGTTGCAACTGCAGGGGTCGCAAAATGGCACACAGAAAATAAACATGACGGAACTTGAAGCTTTAATGAGTTTAATTTAATTGAAATAGTTGGCTATTTTTTTTTATTTTTAAATAAATCCCTCATAGGAGAATGTAGTATGAATTTTAAATAATTGTTTAGAGTTAAGTAACCTTTAAGAGATTATTAGTCCAAAATGTAATTAACCTTAAACCGAATTAAAATTTTCTATAAATAGCTTTGAAAGTGACGTAAATGGTGTCTATATATTTTTTCCAGAACTATAGTATATTGAGTATTCGATGACACTGTACTTAGAGTCCTTGCCATGCGATACCCATTGCAGGAGGCAATTTACACACCAGAGAGGCTAAGTGCCCATAAAGACATCCGCCTTTGTGGAGACGATTGCCACCATTGTCAACACTTGACCAAACAGCCTCCCCATAGGTAACGTTCCGGGTTGGGGGACGCCCCATGGTGTGGGTTTCCGGCCTGAATATTCATAGGCCAGACAAAATCCCGGCGCTCATGCATTATGCAATTCATGGTGGCATCATCAAAGTCGTCGGCAGGAGCTGCCAAAGGACAACAATGCATTGGCCTTCGGTTGCGGGTTTCACGAGCTTAACTAGCCCAGGACGACGAAAGGAAAAATGCCGGGATATGACAATGCCAGATCCTGGGCCGGTGCAATAGCATTTATGACAAGGCTTTGCGTCTGCAGTAAAATCGATTTGCGGAATAATTGAATATGGAAATTATAAATAAAATGAGAAGAAAAAACTTCGTTACATGTTAAAAGGTTTTCTGCGAAATAAACCAAACTTTTCCAGTTCAGTTACCACCAACATTGGATGAAACGAAGGAGACTTTTTGAGTTACTATTTTGGACATATTTTATCTAATTTTTATCCGATTTAAAAAAGCAATGGCATTTAAGAATAAGGACTTCAATCACCGTCGATCTGCATCAAAATTTATAAAAAGCGAACAAAAAAATTTTTTTCGATTTTTTACAATTTAGGAAAGGGGTACCATCATAAAAAATTAAAAAAATCGAAAAATATTTTTTATTTTAAATTTAAAATTCTATTGATGCAGATGGAAGCAGATAAATTTTCTGATTAATAAATGGTATTCCTTTTTTCAATTGTATAACAATTAATTAAAATATGTGCAAAATAGTGGCTCAAAAACCTTAATTTTCGACCGAAAGATATTCACCAAAACTTTGACTTTCTCAACGATGGTTTTTCCACAAAAATTTTTTAAAAATGCATACACAGGTAGTAAGTTTTGAATAAATCGGACGATTCGAAGAATTAAATCTTTTTTTTACCCCTTTTATAATTTAAAAAAAGGACAAATTACGCACATTTTTTAACGTCTCTTACATTTATGAGATTCATTTTGGCAATATTAGCTTTAAAGTAAATATACATTTTATTTACAAGGTTCTGACACTTAATAAAAGGATTGCAAAGCTTCATCAAGGATAACAGAAGCCAGGGCACAAAGCTTTTCGCAGAGCTTTTCTCAGTTTGTCGTTAACAGAAGAGTCCTTTTTCTGGTAAACCTTTTTAAATGTATCAACAGAGGACGCCAAATAACTAAAGAATATAAAAAATATACTTTTTAAGTTAAATTATAAACAATAAATGTTTATGAACTCTTTTGAAAGTAAACTTATTTAAGCATTCCATTAAACTCTTCCCCTTGAAAAAAAAAAAAAAATGTTTTCAACAATTGCAAACAGAAAACGAGTTAAACTAATTTCGATTAATTATATTTAAATGGCAGAAGAGCCGAATGAAAGTTATTATCAGCAGGCAAAGCTTAATGAAAACCAATCGAGCATATTTCAAAAGGACAATACAAAAACACCAACACAAAAGATTACAACAAGGATACAAACAGCAACAACAATTTACAAAAATGACCTCAATTTGATTGTTTTCAGGAAGTTCAGCGAGGCGTGTGTGTGGGAATGCGTTTGCAGGTGAAATGCATGACAAATATTCAATTATTTTTCATTAAAGAAGCATTATTGATATAAATGGAATTCTGGGCTGCGTAATGAAATTGCATTTGATAAGTTTTTGGCGGAAAATAATTGATTATTTCGGTGTTTGCCAGGAGGTCAAGAATAAAACAATTACATTTTTTCCTTAAATCCAAGCCAATGTCAATGGGTTATTTTTCATTATTAATTTCTTAAAATCCATAAGTTTGGGATAAATAAAGTTTGGAGTGAAGCTATGGCCTTGGGGCATTATTTATTATTCGATTAAAATTGAATTTTCAACTGCTTGGATATAAATACTCTTTTTAACATCAGCACAATATAAAGTATGTACATTCATCATACATTCCGGTGAAATACCTTGGCAGGCATACAAAATACTTGGCAATAATAAATAGCATTTCTCAGCAAGTATGCAGCAACACGTACTAAAAATAAAACGTCATGACAATGAAGATGGAAAACGAAAAATGGAGTTGGAGTTGGAGTTGTCGGTGTTGGTGTCGGTGTCGGTGCCACTGCCATGGCAGTGGTAGAAATGTCCGACAATCAGCCAAAGTAGTCAGGGAACAGACAGAAAGTCCGTCACTGAATGCATGCGAGTCATGGAAGCGCACAACTACAGCGATTATCATTTATTTACAACAAACACTCGCACACCACACACTCCGCAGCTCAGTCCTTCGAGTCTTGGCCAGGACATATGGGACTTGGGTCGGGGATGTCCACAAACTGGCAGCTGGACAAACTCAAGTTGAGGCTTCAATAGGGGGAAGGAGAAGCCTGAGTTAATTGCATTAACGTGGGAGCTCTCATTAAAAAGTGGTTTGACATTCTGGATCTCTTACATTTCGACAACTCGAAAAATGTAAAAATGGCAGCAACAATTATTTTTAATTAAGACATTTTTCACTAGATTGTCTAGATGTGAAATATTTTAACAAACTTCTGCGACAATTCACCCTAATTTTTATGAAAATTTAATATTAGCTTGAACCCTTTAGTGGTCAGCATTTGGAAATCCTATGTTATATTCAACTATTTCCATTTTTTTTGCGAATTTTTGCTGGAGCGTCACGTAGGCTAGCCCCTGTCCCTTCCTTCCCCAGCAGTGGCAGTTGCAGTTCCAGTTGCAGCAGGAATAGCATCTGAATCGGACGATGAAAACTTTGCTGGCCCACAAGCACGAGCCCACACCCACACAGGATTCATGCAGAGACAGAGAAACATACATATTTTATGAAATTTAATGCAGCTGATAATAAAATGTGCACCAAGCGGGGGCACAAACATACGACACGACGAGTGATGTTTGTGGC
The DNA here is from genome assembly GCA_018150405.1 of Drosophila varians. Taxonomy (NCBI): domain Eukaryota; kingdom Metazoa; phylum Arthropoda; class Insecta; order Diptera; family Drosophilidae; genus Drosophila; species Drosophila varians. The sequence goes on from JAECWK010000125.1 coordinate 7,862,503, forward strand.
AAAGTGCAATGCGCATAATTCATGGACTTAAAAGCGTTAAATAGAATGCCAGAGCCGCGTGGTGGAGGGGGGGACTCTGAGATGGTTGTCCAGTAATAAGCCTAATATGTATGTAAATTGTGGAGAACGAGCGGTCCAAAAACTGTGGCAAATTGCAGCAAACCAATGCAAGTTTCAGACCCACTCCAAGTCCCATTCCCATTCCCATTCCCATTCCCAGTTTCAGTCCCAAAACCAAGCTCCCAGGCTCCATCTCTGGTGTGTCAAAATTTATGAGGATTGCGTGACCTTCGTGCATTTGTGCGTGATAAATCAATTTCATTGCAATTTGTAATTGTGTAAAATGTATTTTCAATTGGCCCAGGCCCTGGATGGCCCAGGGTCCAGGGCCCAGGGTGACAAGGGATAGGGTTGGCGGAAATGCATGATTTCGGTCACATTTCCAATTGTCAATGAGATTTCAAATCTCTGAGATTTATGCGTTGCAGTTGCACACAATGAGCCTGTTTTGTCCGCTGTGTCAAGCTATTTCCAAGCCATTATATATGCACCATTTCCACGTGCCTGTGACTCTGTGTGGCCTGCATAAATGTATCTGTAGTCTGTTTGTAAATTTCTGTTTTCGGTTTCATGATTTATGCAAGACCACCAAAAGCCAAACCAAATCAGACCACATCTCCTTTCCTTCCCTTCCCATCCCATCCCTACAATCCATCCCAATCCCCTCTGTCACAAAGGCTAATTGCATTTGGCCAAGTTAAAGGGAAGAAAATGTTGTAGATGAATTGAATTTACCGGACGCTGGCCCAGCTATCTGGCCATTTCTCTAACTAATTGGATCAAAAGTTTTGCCAAGTAATTATCAGGCCATAATATATTTCCATGCTGGACTTTATTGCCAAATACCTATTCAATAAAAATATAATCTCTTTGTTAATTACAACTTTTAAATGGGTTTTCCCGAGTTGTTTTGTTGTCCTTGTTGAATCATGAATATAGGCAAAAATGCATATGCCACTGTTTGCTAACCAAAGTTATGCCCATTGCATTGTTAGTTCATGCAAATTCGGTTTTGTCAATACAGGACCCAGTGGCAATTAAGCTAATATAAAAAGCGATAAACGAATTTCCAAATATCTAGTACAAACAGTGCCACCCCGAAAATGAAAACAAAAACAAGTGCTTAGCGAGTCATTTAATCTGCATCATTAATCAAGAAGCATATGCTCTGATTATTCCATTGAATTAGAATTAGAGCCACTAAAGTCCTCACAAAACAGAACAGAAACAAAAAACCCGAAGCGCACTAGTTTTCCGTAATTTGGTCAATGGGCTTTGATAAAATCGATAATGAATTAAACACAAATGAAAATACCTGTAATACTTCAGTGAAAATAAACAATTCAAAAATGCAAAAATTATTCAACTTTAATTAACAAATACTCCATTTGCAGCGATTAAATAACCATTAAAATAATCACTCATTACATTCTGGCCAAAAATGTGTAATTGGATGCAAATTATTTCATATTTTTTATTGATCCTTTTACAAGTATAATCCTGGTTAATTGAGCAAGGATATTTGTAAATAATGCTTTGGAGTTTCTTGGCTTAAAGAGGCTTAAAATAATTTTCTGGGAATTTAAAGTCAGATGCCCGTAAGGATTAAACTTGCAGGAATAGTTTTAAGTTTTCTTGGCAATCTTTTTTTTGTTTATATTGCCAAGTATAAACCTTCTCCTTCAATAACTTTTCATTGAATATGTATGGGCATATGCTTTGATGAATTGAAAACTATATAACAATTTTCCTGCTGACTGGCAGCCATAAAAATTTATACATTTTAATATTCATCACTTGGTAGTTGTCTCTATCGCTCGGTTTGGCAAACACAAAAATATGAATTTCGAAAAAATTTCCATAAGAGCTAATTTTCTAATAAAAATTCAAAAGTAAATGCAAATCGTGAGTGGCAGTCGACGAGAACAAAGTCAAATCTCAGAGTATGAGTCTCCTCTCAGTCTATTTATGCATGAATGGAATTCAATTTGCATAATTAAAGTTAAATGCATTTCAGTTGCTCAGAAAATTCATAAATAATCCAGGAATCCAGGCAACCAACAATCCAGCAACAACGATTACATCACAGCTGAAAAAATCCAAAAACAAATAGAATATAAACAAATCAGTGTGTGATGTTGATTACGGTTGAATTATGCAAACTAAAATCTGAATCAGAAACAAATAAATGATGAAAAATTTGTGTATATCTGCAGAGTTTAAATTGAGAAAAAAAAAAGTGGCAAACAGAGAGTCGTTAAGTCAGCCAAAGTCCAGCCATTAAGTTGGTCTAGCCAGGGTCATTAGGTTTAATGGGCTCAGATAATCCTTGGTCCTTAGACCTAGCCAACTTTATCCTTTATGAACTTTTGGCATATGTTGCCTGCTGCGTGTGTGAAAACTTCGCACACACCACGTCCAGTCCAAAAGCCATAAAAGAGTTATTAGTTTTGATGAGTCTGTCACCGAAAAAATTGAGTTCCTAAAAACCAATCCAACTGTTGAGCAACTCTCACCTGAAAACCGCACTTGGGCCAGAATTAAAATAGATTTTTTATCATATATAAATGTATCTCGAATGGCATATTGACCAAAATGCATTGGTTTTGTGCCAGTCAATATATATTGTTTCAAATATAATTACATTTTTTGTTCTTAAAGCTTAGTCCCTATCAAATTTATTCTTAATCTGGCCAATTAGTTTATATTTTGCTAAAGCCTGGATATTTCAATAAGCAAAAATGGGCCAAGCCTCATAATTGCATTAAGTACTTTAGTAACCAATTATTGACGAAGCTCAAACTAAATCGGTTTTAATCCACTCAAACAAACATTGGCCAAATGCAAATGTGATATAGAATTGCTGCCAAAGTAAAGAGCAGCTCATTAAATTTGTTAAACAGGAATGTTGCGTAATTCGACCTCTCAGTTGGAAGCATTTAATTAGCCAAGATGAAAATTAAATTGGCATATTCCCAGCGACTTAAACGATGTCCCAAATATGAGAAAGATCAATAAGGAAAGTGGAGCGAAAGGAATATTGAAATTTGGCAAGCTTTTTAAGCGATTTAACATGCCATAAAATCCTTGTAAATATGATGGTCAATAAATACGATAATAAAATGTTTTCAGGAAAATACAACTATGGCATAAAACGGTCCCCCGGGTGCGGCAAGGATATTTATGTGTATTTGTTCTTACAGATATGTGGCTATGTGTGCACAATGGACCCGCATCAAGAAAAGGAAACCATTGAAGCAATCAGGCAGTCCATGACCACAGCTACTGCATTCCGACCCATTCCATCCTGTTTCTCTATTCGATTATGATAAAATGCCTTTAGGTGACCACAGTGCCTCTCCCCGAAACCCACGAAAAACCCAGAGGGCAGAAGGGCGGTCTAGGGACTAGGATCTGGATTCTCGAAAGATATTCGTAGAACCCAAAATAATAATCGTGCGCATAAATAAAACATTTTAAATCAAGTGGTCTACTCCTCAAACCCCCTCCAACACATTCGAATCGAAACGAAACGAAACGAAAGGACACGAAAGGAAACAAATAAACAAACCAGAGCGAACGGGAAAGGACAAAAACCTTGGATGAGGAAAAAACTGAAATTGAAAGTCAAGACATGAAATATTTATGTATTGTGGGCTTCCCGAAAGTTTTGTGGGTGCGTTGCCATCTTGGCATGTTTGCTATTTGTGGTTTATATGCCAATAAATAAAAACCTTTGGCCTGGTATGTCCTGGCCCGGACTGGCCCGGCCTAGCCTGGCCTGGCCTGGCTTGGCACATTTTAAAGTGTGTTCACCAAACTGTAACCGAGCGAACCCACCAATCTGTTTGGCCCGAGACACTTCCTAAATGACCCACAGATAGCCCCAGATATAGATGCAAACAAATTGTTAGTTGAACTTTGCTCTGGCCAAGTTCCCCCGTTGATTGAGCTGTTGGGCTCCCAAGGATGGCCCCCAACTCTTATCGTCCTTTTGCTTTGTCAGCAAACTATTTGCACTTGGTTTTGGCCATTAGATTGCATAATAAATGCTCTCCAAATTAAATTATTTTTTGGGGTTCAAAGGGGCTCTCAGATGTATCTTGAAGTGGAAAGAATTTGGAAACAAACCCCTAGTGCCTATTAATAACTTACTTTTATACAAAATACAAACAAACTCACGAATAGATGGCCATAATTTCCATATGTTCAAAGGCCAAACAAATTACCCGGCCAAAAGCAAAGAATTCGCAATAATTTATAAGCAATTTCCAGCAATATTTCTCCATCCCACTAATTCCTTGCCAAAGTGTAAACATTCTTTGTGAGCTTGCCGCAAGAAAACCAATGCCATTCTATAGAAAACTCCTTGTGCTAGGGCTCAAGGACCCGGTAAGGACTTAATCAGAAGCTGTTGACAGTGCCCGGGCCATTCAAGGAGCCCAGCACGCTAGTCGCAAAAAGATTCTGTGGCCCCGAGGGGCAAATATGCTTAGTCCAGAGGATTGGGTGGTTAGCCTCGCCGAGATCGACCGGCAAGTTATTTAATTTAGTATAAAACATTGAAATATGTATTATGTTTATTCATGGCCCATATACCGTAGGCTCCCGACCTCATCCCACCATACATCCTTCTCGTTGGCTATTCTGTGTTGGCTCGTCGGCTTGAGAAAATGAAAAAGTTTTAGGCCCATCTGCCGCTCCTACTCATCCTTCACGTCCAATTGCCGGAGGCGTCTCTGGCATTTCGTGCTTCTCGTTGCTCCTTGCGGCCACCGCTGCCGCCCCCTCCCCCGACAAAGGTCTTTGAATTTTCACTTAGGCTTTTTGCATAATCAAGATAAACGATAAGTAAATTTATCTTTATTAACAAATCTTTAACGTGGCCTCGTAATTTATTTGCGGTTTCGGTCTGGCCTCCGTCAGGCGGCCATTTTCTTATTTGACTGACAGTTCAAATTGAGTTTTGGTCTGCGGTTTTGGCCACATTCGGGCCTTCCGAGAGTGGTAAGGTCAGAAGGTACCGAGTTGGCCGGTTGGTAATTATAGTTTATTTATGCAGGTGATGCACTTGAAACACTCCCTAAATTTTTAAAGGGAAAGCCTGAAGCTTGGAAGCCTCTTCGATACTTCTTCGTACTCCCTTTTTCATATTTTCTTCAGGGAAAATGGCCAATAGCCAGTTAAAAGTTGTATTTCCTTATTCCTTGATATTTGGTCGAAACCGTTCGGTAACAAACACGTTTCGCGGAAACAATCATGCTGCAATAGTTTCCTGCCTGATTGTAAAGCGATTATCTGTATGTATGGCTCAGAAATGAGTGTGGCTGTGTGTGTGTCTAGTCCGTCCGGCTAAAGTCCTGGCAGTGCTTTTGCTAGCCAGACGACTCCGGCTACGGCTCCGGCTACGGCTTCGACTACAGCTCTTCGGCTTTCCTTTTCACGGGGAAAAGGATGTGCAGCCGGCACACATGACTTCCGTCTGATGGAAAATAAAGAAAACGAATTGAGTGCAGGACAACGGCATTGAGGGGAGATGGGAAATGGGAGCTGGGAGGGGAAGGGGAAGGGAGGTACCTAAAGGAAAAACCGGAATGCGAAGCGAAGCATCCTAGAATGCCACTGATTAAAGTCAGCCGTACAAGGAGCTCAAAAGCACAAAAAAAAGGAGAGTAAAGTAAAAAATGAGGAAACACGGTAAGCGACTAAAATAGCTCCGGTATTGGTTTACTTTGCCTGCACCTATAAAGTAAATAAGGAATTCGAGATGCAACCGGCACTGAAGGGATCTAAAGCAGCAGCTGAAGTACCTGGGCGTATCCTGGCGCCTCCTGCAGCAGCGGCTAAAAGGGCATTAAAGGATTACGTAGTTTGGAATTTACTATAATGGGGACATTGGCAACCTGCAATGTATATCCTGCTTTCGCCGCCAGGTGGAATCTATAAGCCGGAGGACAAAAGGAAATTAAAAGCAATATAATGCATGGCAGGACCTACAAATATCATCGGTATTCATCGATTTTGAGGACAGCCTTTAATTAAATGTAATACTCGAAAGTTCGAGGCACTTTCTCTTACGGAATACCTGTTGACATCCTCAACCTGTGTTAATCCTGGCAATCTTATTCCGCAATCAATCAATTTCTTTATTTTTATTGTCCATCGTTATCCACTTAACGGAGGCTCACACAATCGGACAAATAAAACTCCAATTAATTGAATATCGGAGAGTAAAATGCAAACAATTCGGGCCAAACAATTTCTGTTGCCTTGCGAGTTCCGGGCGAGTGAGTCGCGAACATAATACCGGCTGGAATTCGTCATTCAGGACATGAACTGCCTCCGAACAATCCGCTCAGTTCGCTGCCAGACAAAGTACCGAGTGATAAGACCCGGAGAGACACGACGAGGACACACAGGCCTGATCCAGCGACAGGACAGGAAACAAGCCAATCGAGCCATATAAAAGTTTCTACCAACACGGCAATGGGTGGCTGTGTGGGTGTGGGTATGGGTGTATATGTTAGCCACTTTTATTTGGCCGCAGCTAATTGTTTTTCGTTGCGCTACGCATACCAATGCATTCGGCCCGGCAAGGAGGACCATAACTCTCGAGTGTTTTATAGCCTCACGCACGGCAGGACAATATCCTTGCCCGCCAACCTCCAAACACACTCCAACACACTTGTGCGTGGTTGAGACCATAAAATATATGGTAGAGGACACCATATAGAGGGAGTCCCTCCAAGTACTTGGGAATTTATTAATGCCAGCGCGTCCGTCGCCCACTAAAAGTGCAATTCCAATTCCACTTTCAGCTCTCCGATTTCCAATCAGAATTCAATACCTGAGTCAATCTGTCAAAAGCTTAAAATCTCATTTAACGCTCTTCGTGGTTCATTGGCGATTTAATTGGCTTTTGCCATAATAATAAGAGGAGTGAACCAAAACACAATTTAATTAATCGAAACGAAACGAAACGAAGTGAAGCGGTTTTTCTTTTTTTTTTTTTCTTACCCGAAACCGTAGCCATGTGCGCTTTGGATCCTGGCTGTAATCTTGAAACAATAGATGACATAATTCACATGTCTTTGTTGAGCCATTGTCCATTACCGGCTGCTCCATGGCTCGTTTACTTTGGCTTCCCATTCCCATTCTGTTTGGTTTCCCATTGTCCGGACACTGGACTCGGTTTTTTTCCTGAGTTTTTCCCCGCTTTTATCCCAAAACCACGTGAAGGGAACGGAATAGAAATGCCTGTGAAATGAGCCGTAATAAGCTGAAAATGATGATGAAAAATTTGCTTTGTCTGGCCTATTGGGGAGTTAACGGAAATTAACTTAATCAAGTTGAGTAAATTAAGATGTTTTCATAAATTACAAGGTGAGGAAGTAGGACCGTAATGGCTCAGCCTTAATGGAGAACGAACGTCCTACATGCAAAATATCCTTTGAAACTTCTGTCATTGCTTTTAATTGGGTCTTACAATTATTTTAAACGAATATTTACCAATTAAACTTTCCTTTTGGCATCGTTTAATTGTTGGCGTAAAAACTTTATTGCAATGTTAATTGTGCAAATTATGCTGCAAAAGAATACCGACCGACCGACCAACCAACCAGCCTCAGACACATGCGAGGCGGGACCTAAACAAAGGAAAATAACAAAATGCAGAACACCACAACAGCAAAAGCAGCAGCAGCAACCGACAACGACGACGCAATCCTGGCAACAATAAAAACCACATGCCAACACTTAATGCCCACCAAGTTGGTAGGAGGCTGGCGGCCAGGATCTGGCTCATATTATGCTTAATTATAAGCGAGTGTATATGTGTGTATGTGTGATGTGTGCACGAAAGGAGCAAACAACATGGCCAGGATAGCTGACCCCGCACGGCTCAAATTACACGCCAGTCGGGACCAGCAAAACATCTCTGGCCGTATAAATACAGCAACTGCATTGACCAAAAGTTTGGTGCACCGAAAACTTTCCGCTTGCCTTGCAGCTTTGTGTCAAAGCAAAGGCAAAGTAACAGTTCCAGGAACAGGACCTCTAGCGTGTCTTCAGCATGGCCGCAAAAAGTTTTTTAGCCGTTCGGGTGACCGAGCGCTTTTTCGGAGAATGGAGGAGCTGGGGAATGTCCTGGACGCCATTGCTTTCTTATCTGCGTCAAAACACAGCGACCGAACAAACACCGAAAAGCTATTAATGTTTGCGAGTGGATAAAGGATATTCTCTACGAGAAAAATGTTCCAAACTAATTCTAGATAGAGGTTTTTAAGGATCTGTTTCCGATACTATCCCTGCCAAAGGATAAACAGATAAGGACACTGTGCATATGTCGAATATTTTGTGACGACACCATTAAAGTTCATTACTAAAGATTTTCCGCATTGTCTGGGTTGCCATTTTGTAGCAAAATGCAAATATATCAAAACTTTGGCCTGTCTATGCTCGAGTTGAATCGTCGCCAGGTCGACGGGACGACGGGACACCAGGACGTCAGGACAACGGGATGCCAGGATGGCAGACTGCGGACTCGCCTTCCAGGGACTACTTGCTGATGTTGAAGATTTATTATTTATCAGTGCAGATTGTGCAACTACTTTGTTGCCTCTTCGCCGCCCTTTCTATGCATTTCTTGGGCTCAGTCATGTGTGCAGCATAAGATTCCTTAGTGCCACACGCACACATATGCACCAGAGTCATGTATATCCTGCCGGCTGAAATTCTATATGCATTGTCTTGTTTCTGGAAATGCAGATTGTTTACTGATGCTCGATGTTATTTTCAATGGCTTCTTGCAGTGTCTCGAATATCCAATGCCAATTGCCTTGATTTTATTTTATTTTTCTCTTGCCAGGACCTCTCTAATGACTGTGCGCGGCATTAAAGTGATGAAAAAGTCTGTGGTTCATCAGACAACCAATCGAAGGAATTACCCCACTCGATAGCTCTCGAATGTTATTTGAGAAATGAATAGAAACAAAGGAATTGAGTATCGTCTAGGATTATCGCAGGACCCTCTCGGCCTTTCTAAACAATTCAATTACGAGTATAAACAAGCTAAATAAAAACAAGGCAACTTCTGGAAAACAACAAGGATGGAACAAAGGGAAGAAGAAATGAAATGAAAATGAAAATTAGACACGCAGGCAGAAAACTGAAAATTATCTGAGCATTTCGTGCAAATGAAAGCGGAGAATTCATTTTTTGCCGCAGTCAGTGCGGCAAGTTCCCTCCCAGGTCCTTATGCCTTATGCCGGCAGTTTCTTGGCTGCATTTAACTAATTGCGATAATTAATTAGGACTAACAACTGGAGTTGGGCAAAAGTCGGCGAGGCGAGCGCCAACTGCAGCAAGGATAACGCCAGTAGCTGTTGCTGAAACAACAACAATTACAAAACCGCTGCACGCAAAGGATGCCTACGGAGGTCCTGATTACTTGCCAGGGATATGTGCTAAGCGCCGGGGATTATCAAATTGATATATAAAGTTGGACCCAGCCCCTGGCTCTTTTGCGTTAAAGTGTTAATGTGTTTTGTAGGACAACGTTTAATCGTTAATAAGTTTACTGTGTTGCATAATTTCCAAATCTCAAAATCCTTTCTACAAATTAATTTCGTTCCATTAATTAATGAAATCTCTTCGTTTCTGTTTGACATCACTGCTCCAGTTACAAAAATAAGTTTCTTTCAGTTTTGGCCATGCATGAAAAACTTTCGACTTGTTTACTCAATGTCGGCTTTTTCACTTCAACACTTGGTCGGAAAGAATCAGGGGGCCCAGGGGAAGGATAGGGACACGGCGACACGGGGATATTCGGGGCAGAAAACCCTTTTTTTTTTTGCATAACAAAGGGGTGCACAGAGAAAGTGAGGGGTGGTTGGGTGGATGGGTGGCTGTGTGCGGTATTGCAATTTATTTAATAAAAAACGCGATGTCGACGACCCACGCAATTGAAACTTTTTCAACCGCAAAATACTAAAGCATACTCCTAGGCAATAACGTAATTCAAATGCCCGTAGACGACGACACCAACAAACTTTTCCCATTTTTTGTTTTTAGCCAAAAAATCCGTGGGAAGGACGGGGGGGTGGCAACTGAGCGCAGCTGAAAATAAACACCCACACAGGCACACGACAGAAGGAAAAGTTTTTCCAAAAATGGCGTAAATTGTTGGCTTCCCCCAGAAACAGGACCCTTTCCTCTCAACCCTTTTTTTTGGAGATGTTGTGTTTTTTTTTTTTTTTTTTTTTGGGGCAAATAGTGAGGCACCAAGGGTGACCAAGTGGTAAAGTCAAAGCCTTGCGCGGCATTTACTAAAATATTCATGGCCTGGTGCGTCGACACCCGCCACTCTGTCGGTGGCCAGAGGGGTCCTGCAGGACGAGAGTTTGGGGGGCTGGTCCAGAGGGGAAAGGTCGAACTGCTAACTGGCCTTTGGTTTCGTCGCTCGTCTGCATTTTGCTCTTTTTGTTTATGACACGAATGAGCGAAGTTTTTGATATTTGTTGATTGCTTTTGCCTCTGATTGTGGGCGTTGAGTGAGCATGCTGATGAAGTGGGCGTGGTCGTTTGTGTAGAAACAAAACTATTTGCATTTTGATTTAATTTCATTGAGAGTCTCAGCATGAATGAATGCTTAATAGTCCGCCCCAAAACGAATTTAAAACTAAAATAATCGTAAATAAAATTCAAAGCAATTGTTTTATGTTTAAATTAATCTTTTGGAAATTTTTAGTCATTGTTTAAATACAATTAAACAAACAAATGGTTTGTCTTGCCTTAAATAAATGCAGAGTCTTTTATTTCCAAGCATTTAGAACATGAATTTTTGTTTGTTTTAAATTATAGTCCTTATATAGTCCTAGGAGAGGCTTATTTAACAGTTAATTGAGTTTAAATATTTTTAAAGTTTTTTCCAGCATTTCTCGAGGCTTTCTACTGGAAATCCTTACTTGCTATTCAAGGTAGCGCTTTGCGACCCTTTTCTTACCCCATTAGCAACAAATTCCACTCAATCAAAACACTTTTATTTTTGCATTTGCCCTGCTTAAGCAAATAAACAGAGACAATAAATATTTTTATTGGCGGAAAGCGTGGGTTAGCGACTGAATACTGATTTCTTTTAGAGGAAAATGCCTTCGTAAACATTCCCAGTGTCCTTGGGACACCTGGAAGAGAATAAGAAATAAAGAGCAGACATTTTTTAAGTGGCTTTTAAACTGATAATATCTGCTTTTGTGGATTATCCTTTTAATTATGACACTTGTGACATGTGCATTTGAAAATAGAGAATCTACTGCCTAATGTGATCTTAACTAATTGGATATGCCTCGGCTCAACATCCGTCTGCTCAGAAGTGGCCTTAAAAGCAATTTGTCCATCTCCATGCCATAAACTGGCTGGCTAGAATTTTGTAATAGCCCCGATAACAATGGCTTGGCACATCAACACGAGTACCGTCGGGCAAGGACTCCTTGAGCGACAGCCAAGGATGCGGGATGGAGAAAGATGGCCAAGGATAGCTGGCAGGTTGGATTAACCCCGTTGCCGAGGTCCGGGGCCCGAAGTCACTGCCAGGACACTTGAATGGCAGCTGGTGGAAGTTGAGGTCGCTCGCCAGCGATTGCCACTGCAATTGGTTTGCTTTCCATGCAGGCCAATGGGGACGCATCCTCGCATCCTCATTCCCTTTCCCCATTCCCTATTCCCATCCCTCCTCAAGGCCATAACATCAAACGGCCAAGCAAAATGGATGTCAACCACAGATGGTTCAGTTTTCAGTTCCGGCTGCTGGCCGTCATTTGCATTCATTTGGTATTCACAGACCCGCCTACCCATGATGTTATTTGTTTGCATTTTTGATTGATCATTTCTAAAAATATATGTATAATCCGATTAGTGGCTATTTATATTTTAAAAACTTTTCCTTCGGTTTCAAGGCTATTTCCATTAAATCCAAAAATAAAGAAAAACCCTTTAGTTGATCAATTTTGCGGCTGCGCATATATGAAATAATTGTTTATTCAGTTTAATAATTTAGATATTCAAACAAAAAAACAGGGAAATACAAGCAGTAATAATCTGTCACAAACAATAGCCGAAAAAGTGAATAAATATCTGCAATATATTTCCAATGCAAATTGATTGACACGGACACAAAAAAGTGAATACGCTTCATGGCCACCGGAAATGAGTAACAAAAAGGTTGGGGAAATGAGATGAACAGTGAATAAAAAAGGTGAATCGATGGATGGATGGGTGTTATGTGAATGCCATAATGGATCTGGCTATTGCCGTTGTTGTTGTCATTAATGTTCGATTGTTGCTGCCTCCGGCGCAGTTTATTGCTCCTGGATCCTGTTTCCCTTCTTTTTTTTTTTTTTTTTGTTTTGTTGGCCCCTTGATTACAATTCGCTTCCGGCAGTCATTAATTTTTATTTAGCGAATTTTCGGGAGAAAAGGTTTGCCGGCCGAGAGGAAAACCAGAAAAATCGCCATAGTCCCGAAGAAAAATGGCACAAGGACAGGTATGGTCGTGGCCACTGGCCAGAATATGAATAAATTATGTTTCCTATATGCGGAATGCGGAGTTTTTCCTGCCTTCGCTCCACCGTTTCCCCCTTTTTCCTCGTCAAGGATATGTATGTGGGTGTGTGAGTGTGTGTGGCTCTGACGGAAACGGAAAGTGTGTTAATTTCCGACAGCAAAATGTTTACGCTCCTGATGGACGTGAACTGCAATTGATTTCAATGGGAGGACACAACAACCGAACAAAAAACGCTCTTGTTCGGTAAGTGCGGGTCGACAGGAGGTGTTGAAAACTTAAATGAGTGTATACATATTTTAATATTTACTTATATATGTTATATATATATTTTACGCGTGTTTCTTGGAAAAGTGAAAGAAGTTTTTTGACATTTATCACGCCCTGAAGTTTGAAACGAAATTCCTGAGCTTTATTCATTCACGACCCGAACTCGAAATTAATTTTTATCCCCCAACTCGAAGCGGGTTAAAATATTTCATTAAAATTCCGATGCATTAACCAAACGCCCATATCCTGTAGGGCTATCATTGTCCGATTTATTACCACCCGGAGCCACCCCCTGCACTCACCCGCGGACTCCAGCGCCTGCAAAGGCTGTCGCAACACCTCAGATGTCCGCAGGTGAACTTCATTTGCATATGCCAGCCTTTTTCAGCTTTTTCCACCCATCCCTTGGCATCCTTTTTGCATCTACGCCCCCTTGACACTGATGCTGGGCGTGACCTCCGAAGGCCTTTCACATTCGCACGAACATTTCTGTTTATCATTTCCTCCTTTTGGTTGCATGCAACATGTAAAATGCATTCGAGCTGAACTTCACACACATCCATGTGGGTGTTTTCTTAAAACGAAGAGCTTCCTGCAAAAAAAGTCTTGGCATGTGTCTGTATTGTTTATCCTGGGCCTCATGGAAATGGTAATTGAATGAATTTCAAACATGGAAAATAATACGTCTGGCCGGCCGGCCGGACTAAAATTAAACAAATAAAAATGCCTATCGGACTATGCAATTGGGGAATTTATTGAATGGCAATATTTGCATATAACCATTATTCTTTTAAAAATGTGTATACGGAATATAAGTTATATATTTTTGTAGAATTTAATATGTTATGGAATAAAAATAAATGTAGCCCTAATTAGAAAGGGCCAAGCAACAGGTAAATAAAAAGTAGGGGGCTGTGTAAATGTGAACATTTGACGGCGAGAGGAAGTCCTTTTACGACCGCCATGCCCAAAGCAAACTAAACCACGCACTTAGGCCGCCGTTTCCGTTTCCGCTCACTTAATGTTTCATTTTCGTTTCGGAAGGCCAAGGAAGAAATTGTGAGGCCGAGACCAAGGACCGCCGCCGCCGGTCACTCATCCTGCGTGTGTGCAAGGGTTTGTGTGGCCCAAAGTTAATGTCCAACAAGCTTGTCCATATGTCAGTTAGCAGCTGCCACGTCTCTCCTTACCTGGCACACCCCTGACCCTGGGCATGGGCCATGTGCCGGCTTCCGAGACAAAATGGCTTAAGTAGTCACTTTTTGTGCTTATGCCCGGACTTTGGTTTAATTAATTACAAGATTAATGGGACTGCACATTGTGCGTGGGCATGTGCGTGTGAGTGCGTCTGGTCGAGGCAATTGCTAGCCATTCCGCAGGACATTGGACATTTGGCAAACTGCGTGTGACGCCGTCCTAGATGAGTTCATACAGCACAACATTGGGCAAGTAATTACATTCACACCCCACACATTTGTCATTAACGATGCGGCTGCGGTGTGGGATTGGGATTGGGATAGGGATTGAGAGTGGGAGTGGGTGTGTGAGTGGGCGTGTGGCATCCGATCCTGTGGAATGCCAGCATAAATGTTTATGATTCAAAGAAATTAGAGGAAATTACAGAGTTTCTTTGTTAAGTGGGGGATCTAAAAGTAAATAATATATATTAGAGAAGGTAAGGAATGTTAAACGCTTCCCCAATAAATGATAAATATACCCTTGTCAGATTTATTTACAACATCTCAATTGCCCCTTTTTATTTTTTTTTTTGTAGATGTCAAAAGCTTTAATTAATGCCCCGGAATGCTCAATTTCATTGCGGTTGCGTCAGTCGGCTTGTTAACAATCATCCTGACTGGGATCAGAAGCGCTCCTGCCCACTCCTCTTCCCTCATTTTAGTGGCTCCCATGTAACTGACATCTGTCAACACTCATTAGCCCAGTGAGTCGATCCGGTTATGTTGTTGTTGGCATTTTTGGCTCAGTATTTTTTTCCGATGATTGATGTGTCTGTTATTCAAATGTGTGACACACCAAAAATACGAAAAGAAAGCTTTAAGCCCCATGCACATGAAAACATACAATTTTTAATGTTTGGCGGTTGGAGAGATGCGGAGATGGGAGACTGAGAGATGCCAGCCAGTAGGTAGTCTATTTTACATTCAAATGGCGTGCCAGGACGACCTGTACATCCTTTTTTTTCGTAGTGCAAGTGAGTAGGCGGGCATGTGTGTGTTAAAGAGCCTTTCAACTTTCGATATGTAATCCTTTGATTGATGCTCGCAACGTCAAAGCACGGGGGCCCACCTCCTCACACCCACACGCAACACCTATCCGCCCAACGTCCTTCCGCCTCAGCTGCGGGAACAGAAGAGAACGGCAGGATCTACCAAAATCAACGCCTATGCAAATTTGCCGAAGGACGAAGGTGAGGCCGGAGTGGAGTCAGTCAGAGTGGGACGAGTGTTAGACATATGATGACAAAGACGATTTTCGCATTTTTCCTTTTTGATTAGCCAGCCATTGCCAGGGCTTTCGAAGCCTTGCAAGAATACTCCTAGCCAGGAAAGTCGATAACCAGGATTGCTTTTAGGCCTCCACTCGGCTCGGCTCAGACCCAGGATCCAGGATCCAGCACTCCGGACCCTGGACCCAGTGAAATTTTAGTCAAGTTCAGGTAGCTGTAACTGTAAGCCCGACCGTAAACAGTAGCCACAAACCAAGGCATTTGATTACCCCAGATGAAAGCCCACAAAGGATGTCAGGATGTGCAGTCTGCGCTGCTCCTGATTTTTTTTTTTGCTTCTGCGAAACAAAGCTACTGATGGACCGGACCGTCATAGAAAATTGCAAGCACTCTGGTTGAAGCTTTGGGATAATATTGGAAAATATATATTTGTCATTACAGTTTTTATTATCCTTACAGAATGTAGATACATGAACCAACAAAAATAGATGCATCAGAAATAATATTATATATTAATTCCCTTTTAAATAAAATAACAATTTTGTAGGATGCATAATATGGTAACGCTCACCTGATGAGTCCGCAAAAAGTCATTCTTAAAGCTTAGCCGCTCAACTAACCGCATTTTGATGCAAAAAGCCAATCGACATTGTCGCAAAAAGCCGCGAAACACAAATTGAAATCAATTAGCTAATTATGGCGCATTGCGACCGCAGCATGAATGCGATGGATGCAATTTAAAGCTGAATTTAAATTTGAATCGACTTGAACTTGGTTGAAATTTGTGGGCAACAGGTCAGCCCTTTTGCCCTTTAAGGTGGAGGGCATTTTCCAAAATTGGGTATTGTTTTTCGCTTTTGCATTTTTCGTTTAGTTGGGAAATGATGTTGGGCAACGAGCTGCCACGCAAATTCGTGTTGCAAGTGCGCTTTACGCTTCCAAATCACCTCGCCTCGGCGGATAATTGATTTCATGGTGGGACGAGGTGAGGACGAGGCGTGCCGAACAGGTGCGGCCCAGCGGATCTAACTTTGCACTCTGGCGAAAATATTATTGAAGGATTAAACTTTAAACTTTTAAGTGCAAAAACACTTAAATTCAATTGTGTGTGTGTGTTGTTGTTGTTGTCGGTGGTGGTGTCGGTTAGTTAGAGGAGCCTGTAAAGGCGTGTGGCAAAAGCGCACTTTAAGCCAAGAGTGGTCTGAAAAGTTTTTGTTGCGGTTGCATTTGTTCCATGGCTCCAAAGCTTCGTCCTTACACTTTTATAGATGTCCCAAAAATGGTGTATTCCAATTGATTTTTTTTATAGGAAACTAAAAAAAAAATAGAGAGTGTTTAAAACTCTGTTTATTTTTTCATTCTTTTTAAAATTCTTAAACCCCGGATAGCAAAGAATAAATAGAATGAAATACTGAATGTTAAGCTGCCTGAGTGCCAGAAGCAGAATCCTGCATTGTCCTGATAGCCTCTTTCCATTCCATTCCATTCCAATCCAACATTGACAAGTGGCCTTTAAATGAAGTGAAGAAGCCAAAGCGTTGACCGTCTTTTTTTCCCCCTTTCTGGCAGGGAATAAGCGATGTGGGCTGGATCGGAGCTGTAACGATGATGATTACGGCCTGGCCAAGACGCTGTCCTCGGCTATTAGTTGTCGGGCTTCAAGGGTCTCGCCTGCCGCCCCTCCATCCTGCCCTCCAACATCCTTTCGCTGTCTCTCAACACGTTCGAGGAATGCGAGCGGGGCCATTTCTCTTGTAACTTGGCATTCAACAGTTCGGGGCGCATTTTCCTATTCTTCGTCGGGCTTTCTTTTAAGTTTTTCCCGCGACTTTCCCTCGAGTGCCTGCAGCGCAGCTCGAGAAGTGCTCCCGGATTCCCGTATCCCCGGGGGCGGGCTGCATTTAAGTGATAATCCTGACTTATGCTGCGAATAATGTTGCTAAACCGTTGCCTCCACTTTCACTTTAACTTTCTCCTCCTTTTTTTTTCTATTTGGAGTTCAAAACTTGACTTGACGATGTGCTAAGCCATAAAAAGAAAGTTGAAGGATAAAAGCCAGGCGGTTATTGAAAAAATAAATGTAATACTTAAATATATTATTTAATACTTAATCTAATTGTAATATTCTTGTAAAAATATTTCATATCCATTGTAAAAAAATTGGTAAAATAATCGCCACATTGCCCCATAAAGAAATCATATATATCCTTATTTAAGAAAAAGTATTTCTAAAAAATTACCATCTATAAGACGCATAGTTGTATTATTATTATGTTTGTTTGGGGAATGTCTGGTTTTAATTTGAAAAGATGGCTATAATTTACGAATATATTTATTGGCATTTAACAGGCTACAGGCACGCATTTGTTTCCGACTGCTGACATTTTGGGGCCACGACTTGGAGTGGCCCGAATTCCAGAAATACTTCGAAGTTCGAACTCTACCATCCTTCCGGGGGCTTTTCCCACCGCCTCCCTCCGCCGGAATGGTTTTTTTGGGTTTTGGGGGCTTATGCAACTGAAGGAAAAACGTTGCTCACGTTCACAGTTTTCGTGAATTGATTTGCGAGCGTTTTTGCGGTGAGGCTCCTTCGGGGAGGGAGGTGGATGGGTCGACCATCACAGGATACCCCTTTGGCCTTTGCCTTGTCTTTGGCTTCTCATTCATAATGAATAATTTCCGCACGAATTGAATTCAATGGCAAAATCATTTCGCCGGCTCGCTCTGTTCCTGTTCCTGCCTAATGGCCATTATTATTATTAGGATTATTATGATTACGATTACAACCGCGAATATTATCGTACGTTTCCATGCCTTTTTGCTCTCCTCGATAGTTTTTCATTCCCTTCGTTTGGCAATTTGGTTTCCATTTCATTAGATTGATGAACTTTGGCTAAAACTAGTCTTAATGTCCCATGATTTATTGCGATTTTAATTATTCGGGTTGGGTCCCTTTAGTTTGATTAATTTGATCAAGACGTAATACTATATTGGGGTAAAAAAATTTAAGGATAAACCACAAATTTTAATGACAGCATACATAAAATATCATGGGATTGGTTTAACTTAATTTTCTGAAAAAAAAAACTTAAAGTTCCACCATTTGGCAAATATTTTTATTGGTCGCAATTTCCCCAAACAATATTTCCATTAATTGGCAAATAAAAATTTCGAAAAAAAACGTGGCTATGCGAAAATGTGAAATCGTTGACTTTTATATGGAAATGGAATGCGTAAAGAGATTAAAAGAAACACCTAAACGAAAAGACCGAATGAAAATAATCCAAAGAGAATTCGGCAGCAAAAAGCTTTTGCACTGAATGAAAATCTTTTGGGCAAAAAAGAATCAAGCTGAGGTAAATAAACGAAATGAAACCAATTCTCTCACATGGGCTCCACAGACTCGTGCAAAAATTAAGCCAACAACAATCAAATTTGGCCCAAAAAAAAAAAAGAAGCTGGGCAATAATAACAGCATCGAATGTTATTGCATTAGTTTGGCTGCAGCAAAAAACATAAAATAAAATAAAAATAAAATAAAAAAATAGACAACTGTAGAAAAGAACATTCGAAAAATGAGGAAAATCACATTCAAACGAAAACTTTTTACTAAATGACGCCATGGCATAACAATTGTATTATCCTCTTTGATCGAATCCTGTTCAGTTGCAGTGCGTTTTGTTTAATATAATTAAATACCATTCCATAGAAGAATAAAGAGGATTTTACACTTTGGCCCGACACAAAAAAGTTATTTGTTAATGGATTTTGTACAATGGTTGGGTGGCTAAATCAGGCTCTTTCATTACTGCCACATTCTCGACTTGATAAATATATTTTAAAATGGCCAAAACGGTGTTTGTCCGAGCCAAAGTTGAAACAGAAATGTTGTCTAAGCACTAACATAATTTTGGTAGTCTGATTTGGTTGTTTGGTTGTTTGGTTTTGGCATTGATTTTACGTCTGTCCTTTTGGGTCCTTATTCTTTTTTGGAAAAAACTGCAACACTAACCATGATGACGATGGTAACCGAATTCCGGCCACGAAGTGACAAACGCATTGAGAAAATACATTTTTTGGGCCAACAAAAATTCTGGCACGAGCCGTATGACTCTTTCTTCCGAATAATCGAGCTCTCAGGCATGCGCCGAATGGATTTCCTTGAAAGTGGGGCATCTCTGGAAAATTGCATTTCACCACAGGACATCAACAAGTGGTTGCCGGTTTGGGGCCGAGTTCCTCGAATCCCTTGGGGAAATGTTTGGGGCTCGGATTATCCTGAAGGGGAAATTCGAATGTGGAACTGCTTGGCATGTTGGGTTTCTATACGGATCTCTGTGTATGTATGGAAAGGTTAACCAAACAAGCAGTTTTCTACGATGAATTGAATAAAGCTTAAGGATAATCAAGTATATATTAGCCAATACTAATATTAATGCAAATGTGTAGGATTTTTAGAATGTGTTGCCATTTCAATTTATTATTCGTTAACCAAGCGTACTGTTTCCTTTTTCAATTATAAACCAAAAACCAATCAAGAAATAAACATAGTATCCTGTTTCCTTGCAAACACAGAAACACTCATGGCGGGTGCAATTTCGTGAAATGCGATATGTGGCATTAAAAATCCCATAGTTTCCACCCAGTTCCCAGGATACTTTCGCGGGGAAAGTCTGAAAAAACAATTTAAGTGCAACACACGTGACAACGCCTCACGCTTCGGCGTCAGTCACGTGAAACGAGACGGTGGCAAGGAAATGCAAAGCCCTTTGTGGCTGCCACGCAGTCAGGAGTCAAAGTTGCCGCTGGCGAAAGTTTTGCAAAATGTAGCGCAAATAATTGCGTAAGATGAGCATAAATGCGGAAAACTTGTTGCGTTGCGAGGCGCTTGTGGTTCTCTGATTGCGTGTCAAGTTTGTTGGATTGTCCGTCCAAAGGATATTCCCCGTTGGAACAGAGTGTTATGGAGCGTTGCAAAAAAAAAAATGGAACGAGAGTGGTTTCCAAGAAAAACATGTTAGTGATTCCTCGAGAAGAGTTACATGAGCTATTGGGAGTTTACTTTTTTTACACCAAGATTTAATCAAATGAAATAAACCGATGGCTAGAGTCATTGGCAGTCCTTAAGGAGACCTAAAACATATGTAATGTTTATATTCATTTTAGTCCATCCTGGGAGAAGGATGGGACACGGAGATATGCAAATCTCCATATTTATTGCGACAACAATTTCTAAACTAATTTAACATGGCCGCCCCACAAATATGCCCGACCCGGAGCCCCTTTTAGCCCCCAACTCGGACACATCCTGGCTGCCATGTTCCATCATAAAATATATGCACAGGGAAGGAAAACAAAACTGAACTGAAACAAACCAAGCGGAAGTTCGGCGTTGGCCAGAAACTTTTGTCATCATATAGTTGTGGCCATAAATGTGCAAACACAGAATACCATGTTGCCAAGTGAAGCCAAAATCTAACCAAATATGATCAATGAACGCATATTTACGTAGCCAGAATAGCAACTAATTAGCAACTCATGTTCTCAGTAAAAGCCAGAATGCAAATACATTTGGTCCGCCAATAGTGAGACAGACCACGTGAAGCTGGCCAAATCACACACATTGTTTGGGTCTCTCCTCCAGTAAATATTTACATATTTACCGAAAATTGGAGCTTAAATATGTCTCAAGGTAGACACTAATTATTTGTCAATGTAAATATTTATATAATTAGGCAAAGTCAAAGTGTTTTCTTAAAGTAAACTAATGTTATTAGATGGGATACCCGTAAATCTACTTGTGTCCAACCTTTCCGACTTGAAATATGTTTCTCAATCTGTCAGATTTCCAGGAAAGAAAATCTGAAACATTTCGAGATAGTCCCTGCCATCCATAAGTCGAGTCATAAATATGCCTCTTTCTGAAACTCGGCTGACTATGCCCATTACTGGAGCAGCTATTTCCATTAGGCAGCGTGACAGCGGGAGCGGGGTAAGGTCAGGAATATGTTGAACTTTGAACCCGAATTGTAACATCTGTAAATGCATCCTAAGTGCCGGCAATTCAGGAAGCACTTAATAAATTCTAAACAATGGCTGCATCTTGCTGAATGCGAACAAAGGCAGTCATTGTTTGTTTGTCCACATTTTGAGATTCAGACAGGTCAATGGTCTTTATGCCGAGTCGAGTCCGGAGTCCGGACCATGCATCATAATTATCTAAATCAGCAGTGGGCTTGGTGATTGAAAATGTAATTTCAACCGCAAACGAAAACCCAAATCAAAGACCAGCACAAAATCCCACATAGAAAATAAAACGGCAAACTGCAGTCGGGCAGTCCGCAAAATGATGACCCGGACATGAAAATAGAGTCAGACTGGCTGGAACAGTGACATGTTTGTAATTAGCACTTCGCTCCGGCCCATTGGCAGGCCAATGGAACGCATATCCCTCGGCCAGGACCCACCTCCGGCCATCTGACGCTGCAAACTACTTTTACGCGGCGAAAACTCCAAAAATTAGTTTGGAATTTTCGCACATTTCTGTCAAAAGCCAGAAAATTAGGTTTGACCCATGGAAGTCGAGCATAAATTACAGCACATGGTTATTGGCTGCATGGCAAGGATCCGGCTGGAAATTATTAAAATAATTGCTTGGCTCTGGAAGCTCTTAAATGAGAGCAAACTGAGTCTCCTTTTGAGTCACATTTTTCGTGAAAGTAAAACACTTTTTCTAACCTGATTACGAACATGCGTTCCAATTCCTTTACTTGGTCATCAAAAATTCTTTTCCGAAGAAATTAAATTTGCTTTTACCTTTGATTTCACAAATTCACGTTGACTTTCAAAGACATTTTTTTCACAAATCTTGAATCAACTCACGTGCCGGGGCAAAAGGAACAAGCTGAAGGTATAATCGAGGCAGAAACGCGTCGGAAAATTGTAAAAGAAATTTGTTTTAATGCAGTCAACAAGTGAGTTCCTTTTGGCCAAACGGAAATGAGCCATGTCCCCTCCAAAAGGTACCGAGTAAAAGCCTGGATGGATGCGCTGATTAATGTAATGCCAGGGCAATGCAATTCAAATAATTCAAACAGAAAATGCATTAAATCTATTAGAAATCCTCCTTTAACAGCCAACAGCCGTAAACACGATTTCCCCGGATTTACAACGAATCAAATTTTATCAAAGCGAGAAAATTGATTTATCCGGGCAGCCAAGGAGTGAATAGTCACTTGGTGTTGCAAATGAGATAAACGGCCACTGAACCAGGAGTCATCCTTGCGTGGTAAATATGACTTGCAAGTGGCAAGTGGCAGTCAATAAGGACTCAGACCTTGACGTCTTCGCTGCAAGATTATATTTTATGTGCATATTTAACATAAGTAGCTTCGTTAAATGTATTGAAATATATATATAGTTATGCATTTAATTTAATTTTTTATTCGACCTATTCAATTCCATGGAAAAACGGAACTCTAGGATTATGGCCAACACTACGTATGGGAAGGGAAATGATTTATTTGCTAGCCATGTGGGTCCACACTGCGTATGAGTGATATTTCTTTAAATCAATAAAAACTTGCTAAATGCATTTTTTATTTATTCTCTAATCGAATAGAATGCATTCTTAAGATTGTGTCGGAAAGTAAATAAGTGTAAACTCATATCTAATGGTTCAAAAAATGACCCACCTAGTCGTATTGGCTTCCAAGCTGCCACTCCAAGGAGGATTATAGTACAACTTTGCATCATTCGTTCTCATTTGGCCTGAGTAGATAGATGAATGAATTGAATGGAGAGCTGTGCCCCCTCCTGCACTTGGCTGCGCCTTGGTCGGGTTGGCCTGGTCTGGATGGCGGCCTGTTAAAGCGGATTTGAGCTGCTTTTGGCTCCGATGCTGCACAGGCAGCCCCTTTCGGGCCCCCGGCCTCGGTTGGTGCAGTCGGAATGGCCGACTCGATGGCGTCAACAGCTTACATTATTTATTTTGTTTTATTTTCCAGCTGCTTTTAGTCTGGGACACTGCATGTATGTGGGTGGGGACGTCGACCCAGAATGATGATGGATCAAGTATTTATAGAATGTCCTTTTGCATTTCTTTTGTTATTGATTTTTGTTTAAAGCTTGACTTCCGTTTCGTTTAAGAGTTGGAAACTACAATTTAAATGGGGTTTTCAAGAAGCGTCTAGTTTAAACCAAGCCGCCAAGGGATGTCATTGGGAGTTGGCAATGGCATGGGTATCCCATTTAATAAAGGACCGCAGAAGTAAGCTTAAGCTCTCTGGGGTTGGGGGCTACACCACCCGTCGTTGTGTTGTCATTTTGAAAAATTTTTTCACTTCAGAATCTGATGGAACGCAAACCTCACTTTGCTCTTCTGTAGTTGTTTGTGTTTTTTTTTTACGTTTTTTTTTTTTTTATTTTTTGCTGTCAAGCAGGATATTACACCTCGGATTTCGCCGCTGTCTTTCGCTTTCGCCTGCTGTGACATATTTCTATAGCCATTTTCGTCCTTTACCCGCTGCGTGATAAGTTCCATCCCAGCCAGACACATTTTTTGTGGCTTATTCTCCTTCCGTTGTGTTTCCCCATTTTTTTTTCTACATTCCTGTATAATCGTTTTTTATTTAATCTTATAAACAATGTCAGCGTGTGTACTCTCTTCAAATTGTTGCATATATCATTCCCCGGGCGGTTTATTGTTTTAATATGTTAAATTGCGAGATTGTTGGAATTTACGTTCTTTAATATGGACAAGTTATGAGGCAGTTTCGTACGAAAATGCAAAATAATTATGCAGAATACTTGTTTGGTAAAAAGTTGAGGGAAACACACGTGTTATTGGGCAACTCCTTTAATTGAGATTCTTCTGACTGCTCCCAACTAATTTTCAGACATTTATCAGGAATTTTTTGTGCGGCCCCTTTGGCGAATGTAATTTGTATTCCTGTGCGGAATCGCTTGATTTTTTCACTGAACATCCGGCGGGTAAGCAAGTATTTGCACCCAAGCCCAAAACCAAATTAGCCGTTTTCTAATAGAGATACGAGCTACATTCGGGTTGGCCCTCTGTCTGTACTGATAAAAGCACAAAAGGTACTGCCAGGGGCTACTGGATGCCTCACATGGGCTTGTATATGTATAACTCAACCAGAATTTTCTCGTTTGTAAATTTTTTTTTTTGTTTTTTGTTATTGTTTGGGTTAACTCACGCTCTGTTTGTAGTTATGTTCTACGTGCGGTTAATCGCAGATGAGCAGCAGCAGCCCTGTTCCTTGAACTCATAATGAGGCCAATTAGGCTGGAGGCAAAAACTAAATGCCGTGTGCAGTTTGTGTAATGGCCCGCCTAACTATGCGTAATATTTGAGACTGCGTTCCCCGTCTGCGTTAGGACGCCCTCGCCATTACGGATTCCCAGGCGGCGCTACTCCCGGAAGCACTCAGGATTGGCAGTCGCAGCTTTAAGTTCCTCCATCGGCAGTTGAATGTTCCTCGGATTGTTTGTCAGTCATTCGATGCTCGGATTATGCTGATGCTCCCCAGACTTTCTGGCGACCTCCTGCAATTGGCAATGCACCATTTTATGGCTCCATTTGGATCCCAACTTTTCTCCGGCGAATGCAATTTGAATCGCCACAGTTGCCTCAAGTTTCATTTTACGTCTTATGACTTGTCTTGGATTGAATGTTGTTCCCATTTTTTCTGTAATTTAAAAATGGTTTCAATATCGTTTGGTCAAAGTTTTTTTTATTATGGTAATCTTGGTCGATTGGCATTATTGTAGCCTTTTTATTTTCTTCGCAAACTCAAAATGGCAAAATAGGTAATCAACTTATTTAAGGCTTTGAAATATTAATAACATTTGGGATTTCTTTTACAATAAATTATCGCAGCAAAAGCGTTTAAAGGCAAATACTTTCGGTAGCTTAATAACTGCTAAGTTAAACTAAACAGAATTTAAAACTTTATTTTAATCCCCACCAGCATCCAACCCACTTACGTGATAAAAGATTTCCGCACATACATTCAGTGACTCTGCGTTTGGTTGGATATTTGCACGGAAATCGCCAGAGAGCATGTGAAATATTTATGGTGGGGCATTGTGGATGTCATGATGATTAGTTGCATATTCTCTTAACCCACCAATGCCAGCTCCCAGAGTCCGAAGTTTCCAAGCTCCAAACTCCAAGCTCCCAGCTCACAGCTCCCGGCACTCGGCTCCCTGCTTTTGAGGCTCTATGGCCGATTTGGAGCGAGCAAATATTTAATTTAAGAACATTTTCTTGCGTTATCCTCGACCATGGGACGTGGCATGGTGTGGTGTGGCGTGTCCTGTCCTGTCCTGTCCAGTGGCAATGCCAGTGCCATAGCTGCCCTGTCCTGTCCTGTCTCGTCCTGTCTTTGGAAATCTCAGTTGAATTCCCCCATTCCTTCCAGCTTTCTTTCCTCGCTCCCTCTGTTGTTTTTTCCTTCGATTGCAGCTGCAGAAGCGTCCACAGAGCCGAGGCTCATACTCGTATTAGCCCAAGTCAAACAATGGCATTGGCAAACCGAAGAGCAGCGCCAAATTGCAACGTGCAGAGCCCAGCAGAAGCTCGGCCAAGAAGGGGGCGGATGGGGCGGTTGGGGCAAATGTTGTTAAGAAAATGCACCAGACACAAAATCGATGGAAAAAAGTTAGCCACTTGCCTCTTGTTCTCTTCTGTTCGCTTCTGTTTATTTGTTTATTTTTATTATTCCCTTCTTTTTTTTTTTATAGATATATATTTTTTTGTGTTTCTCCTTTGTGGGAGTGGAGGCACTCTAAATCCTTTGTGTGGCAGATTAACACGTGCAAGCTCCCGGGGGCTATTTTGCAAAAATAAAGACAAGTCAGAAGGTCACTTGCCAGGCGAAATGTATACAAATTTAAATTGGAATATCCGATCCGTGTGTATCCGTAAAATGCATATTTCTGCAAAAGTTTAACACTTTTTCGCGTTGCCTGGCCAGGCGGGGCTCGAAATCTATTCGAATCGTTTAAAACACGCAAAATCAATTTGCAGTTTTTTAATTAAACTTCTGTTTTTCTCCCTTTTCCACCGCTCCTGTCAACCGGTTTTGTTAAACGCTTTATTGCCGTAGTTCCTTTATTTTTCCAGCTTCAGACCTGGCTTCAATCCTGGCTCCAAATTGGTTGATTGAAGGCGGCGGAGTGTGCTCCAGCCATTCCATTAAAATCCCAAACAAATACGCAAAATTATGAATTTGCTCAAATTTCTCTGACTTTATTTATAAAATTCAATCATAACAATTAAAATTCAGTTTTTCTTAAATTGTTTAATGGGTTGTCCCCCGGTCTCTTGAAATTTTGCTATTAATTTTATACATTTCATATTTGTTTGTTATGTTTTGGGAAACAAGTCCATTCATTAGATTTCAAATATTAAATACTTAAAAAATAAAATGCGTCTAAATCGAAATAGGTAGTTACATTGTCGTTCAATAATGCAAGTACAATGTTCTTGTATATTAATTTATTATAAGTTTATTATTGAATATTATTACCTAATCAATTATGTTTTTGTATTTGCTTATTTAAGTTTAATCTTTCTTGGGTCCATTACTAATCGAATTTAGGCATTATCAGTTGGGATATTAATCTTTAGTTTGCTTTAAAAAATATACATATTTCCTCTTCTCGCTTGCAACAATTGTTTGCAATAATAATTATGATTTTCGCTAAATTTTTTTGTTTTTTCTTTGTTTGGTTTGTAGCTCTTTTAAGGGCGATAAGCCAACGATAGACTTTTCAAAAAATCAAATAAACAGAATAATTTGTATTAATATACAGTATGCTTGGTTGGTTACTTTATACAAGTTTTACAAATTCCTCTACACCATCATCCACTCAGATAAATAGATCAATTCTCGTTGCTAAGACTAATGTGTAAAGTGTTGTTTTTTGTTCGCTAAAAATTATACAAAAGGACACAATCAGTTGAAATCCTGATTCTGGATGTACGTTTAAAATTCCATGAAGAAGACATTTTGTATGGGTAGATTACAATGTGGGTGCTAAGAGGAGAAGGTGTGGTTCCCTTTTCCCCGCGGTGGCGACTTTTGTGACGGTTGTTGCTGCGACTGTTGCTGCTGCTGCTGCTGTTGCTGCTGCTGTTGCAGTTGCATTGTGGGCGACATGGTCGTTTGGCTGCTATTTAAATTATTCGATTGGTTTTGGCTAATTGGGGACTTATGGTTATTGTTCGCGGTCGTTACTGTGGCAACCCGTCTCAGACGATTGTCCGGTATCGGTGGCGACTGCAGTGTGCCCGAATACGGCTGATGCTGCGGCGACAGCGAGGACGGTCCGCTTCCGCTTCCTCCGAACGCATTGCGGATGCTGCTACTTCCGCCCCCGCCCCCGCCCCCACTCAAGCCGCCCAGGCCGCTGGCTGATCCACCAAAGATGCTGCCATTGCTGCTGCCGATCAGGCTCAGCGAATGCTCGTTGGAGAGGATTTGAGCGGCGGCCAGGTTCATCTCCTCGGGCGTCATATCGAGGGCCTCCTGCATCTCGCGGGCTGCCGTCCCCACGAACTCGGAGTCACAGTATTTACCCAATCCCTCAGCGGCGAGTACCTGTATGGTTTCATAAAGGACCCTAGAATATACCCTACCCTATATTTAATATAGATCCTGCAAAACTTACCCCTCCAATCAATGACTCGGCCAGGCCGTTCATTTCAGATGAAGTTGGTAAACGACGCTGATCGTAGGGACTAGCTGGTGTCGATTGGATCATGCGTTCGTGGCCAGGAATAGCACCATTGGGTGCGTAGACTGCATGTTTTCATTCAAAAGATTAAATAAAATATTTAAAGGATTCTTTAAAACATAAGGTTGTTGGGCATATTAATGTGGAAAAGGTTTCAATGATCCAGGAATTATTTACTGTAAAACTTGTTTTTTAAATTTCTAGATAGGCAATATTGTACCTGGATCAAAAATACCATTCCTTTTAAATATATTTTAGTTACAGTTAATGATTAATTGGGCATTCGATATAAGCAATATATACATGACACGTCAACACTGTCATTCTGGTTAATAGCCTTTTAAATACAATGAATGTCGAAGGCACAAATTAAAATAAATTAAAACTTTGAAAGGCTAAAGCAAGCAGTTATCGTTACATGTTGGTTAAATATACAATTTTTGAAATAATCTATGTTAGGTGGCATAACACTCATACGGATTCTATAACTAGGCGTTCTATGAACAATGCAAGCGACGCGACTAAGTCGTGTGTCAAGTGTTTGGATGATACTCGTAGCTTAATGTTTTTCTTTCAGTGTAAGTGTCTTTCGATTTTTTATAATACAAAGCAGATCGGAGGACCTGTGGTATCAGCACACAAAAATGGAAATAAAAGCGACACTGAAATACAACGGCAAATGGAAATAATTGTTCTTGGCATAACAAAAAAATGTTGGAATACGTATTTTCTTAACAATAACAAAGAGACAACGTTTAGACTTTCGATTGAATATTGGAATTTTGGTTTTTTGTTTTTGGGTTAGTTTTGTACGAGAGAGATGGGGTTTATATGGACGCAAGGCACACACTAACACATTTTCAAGGATCAAGGCTCTGTGAAGCCAAGGCCAAGGCTTATAAGTAGATGGGCACAACATCACGTTTCGTTCATATGGTATATATATATATATATATATAATAGTTTTATATATAATATATGGAGTATATAGACATTGATATCGGGCTTTGGTTTTGATTTTGATTTTAATTACGTTCTCTCTTGTTGCTGTTGTTGCGTGTTAAACATTTGATGTTGTTAAAGTTGTTTCTGGTTCTTGTTTGTTGTACTTGTTGTAGGTGTTATGTCATTAATCCACTTTCAAACCGTCAAACTTTCAAATCTGAGCCGACAGCGGAATGGGTCAATAATTTTCATCGTATCGCAAACTCAATAAAAACATAATAAAACGAAAGCTAAACGAATGGAAGGAAGGGTTTCCTCAAATATAAAGGAAACCGGATCTTGACAGTCATCCTGCTAGAATTTTTCAGCACTCGGTGGTCTTTAAACTCGAATCACTTATGCTACAATAAAGATTTTTGTAAGAGAAAGTTATAAAGGCGAATTACTTCAACAGACACAATTAACAGGCCGAATTTTTGCGTAATATTGGTGATTATCAATTACTTCCGTTGATTAGTTTGTAATTAACAAAAGGAGGAGCCATGGGCACTGTGATTAATTGGATTAATTGGATTAAAGCGGGGCAGTAGCTTTCGGAGAACCGGAGAACGGAATCGTGTTTGATAGAAGAAGGCGTGACCAGGATGGAGATCAGGTTGTGGAAGTTCAAGTATCGAGAGATAGATCAGCCAATTCAAATGTTGCATCGTTGTTTCAAAAATAATCGAAAGTAAGAAAACAAATTATATTCCCTCTAATGCTTAAATTTAATTTGTAAAATATGTTACCTGTAAGAGAACACTTTCTGAGAGTTAAATAATCCCGAAAATAAAAGTTTATGGATCGAAAAAGATGTGTTTATGTGTTTTGACTTGATTTTATCTACGTGGCAGTGAAAGCATTATAAATTGTAGCCGTACGCTTAAGCTGCACTCAAATTCGACTAATCTACGAGTCTGGTCTACGCTAATTAATTGATTTCTCTACTACGAATGTTATGAAAACATAATTGTTTAGATTTGAGCTCGAACAACAAGCAGCCTCTTGTTTGTTATCTCGTCCGATTAGTTAATCATATTACATTTGAATTTAATCTGAATTATTGTTTTCAACATTTTGGCATGCCGCAGGCAGTAACAAATTTTAAAACGCGGTGATACTAGAGTCTGTACATTATTTAATAATTGCGATATATTTTTTAATGCAGCAGCTACACAACCGGACTTTAAACGAAACAAATAAAATGTTAAACAACCAGATATTATAGTGTTTTATATATTTTTTGTTTTAATTTTTTTTTTTTCGATTTCTATTGTTAGGGGGTCAGATTTTTGAAAGTGTGTGTGTTAAAACGACAAACGAACCAATTTGCTGAGAATTAATTTTAGAATTTTGTTGCTTTAAAAAGGAATAAAACATAAACACATTAAACGAATTGAATAAAGTGTTGTGCATTTTAGTTGTTGCTGTTGTAGTTACTGCTGAAGTTATATGTTACGGTTTATTTTTCAATTTTTATTATTGCAATTTGCAGCATTTTAGGCTTACCATTGTTATATGGATGCAATAAAATACCACGATTGCGGTTGCTGAAATTAATGTTCGGGTATTGAGTAAAAGTTTTTGTTTATGTTTTTGCATTTTGCTCTTTTTTGCTGGTTTTCGTTTTCTTTTGCTGGTCATTTTTTTTTCATTCAATTGATTTAAATCATCTATAGTTTATGTTGAATCAGGTCAGGTATCAGGAATTTAAAGGTAGTCTGTGATTGCAACTAGGATCGCTAAGTCAACTAATTGGAAACTCGTATTGGTTTTGGGTGGTGCCAAGTCGCTAAAACTCAGCTCCTTTTGTCCATTACAAACTTTAAGGCGCTCTTCACTAGGTGACCAAACAAAATGCCATAAAACAAAAAACGACCATTGTTGGCAATAAGGAATATCGATCAACTCACTAAACAGCAAGCCATAGTAACATGTAATATGGTAATGGAGCGTTGAGTATTCTTTTTTTTTTGCTTTTCGTCCTTTTGGCTATCTTCGCATAGCCAAAAGACCAACTCCAACTTTGGCCTAATGAATGCGCTGCTCAGACGCTCCTCCTCCGCCCGCCCCCATACTCACTCATAAGATATCGCATTTGCCTCGGGTGGCAGCGTTCCGGCTACTGTGGCCGCACCCATGGCCACGCCACCGCCGTTCTTGGCGAGGGGCCGCATGGAGATGCTTTCGCCAAAGGTCCTCAGCTCTCCGCCACTGCCCGCCACATGGAGCTCGTCCTGTAGCTTTCCGGCCGCTGCCAGGCGGGCCTGCATGATGTTCCGGGTTATGTGGTTCACCCCGTCTGCCACGCTCCGGTTCAGGTTGTCGTACAGGTAGTCGCCGCCGGGATCCGCACTGCCCAGCACCAGGGAGCTGCCGCCCACAGCGATGGCCCCAGAGGGGGAGCCGCCAAGCGTCAGGGCGCCGTTGCTCTGGGAGGAGGTGGCCTTGGCACTGCGCCGGAAGGTTCCATTGCCATGCCGGCGGATCGAGGACCAAACGCTTCCAAAAAGCGTATGATGGCGCTGTAAATAAATCCAACAATTAATTTATGGTTAATTTACAGGATATTTATGTTGCCTACCCGGTGCATGGGCTCTGGTTCCTGGTCCAGCTCGTCAAGATTACCGGAAATGGCCCTCTTGAGCGCAGGAGAGACTTCGTGCAGGGTTCGCAGACCAGCCTGCAGAGTGACGGTATTGCTATCGGGATGGCCCTCCTTGCCCTCCTGTTCCTTGCGCTTCTTGAAGCGCCGGAAGTAGTCCTGGATCAGGTAGGTGGCGTAGAACTTGCCCACGGTTACTTCATCGTCATTGCCTGGCGGAGGCACGACCTGGTCCAGAAGCTTTGGATTCGTCCTCTTCCAGATCTGCTTGATGGTGGCCCGCAGTTCCGCGTTGGCGTCGTCGATGTTGCCATCGGTTTTGATGCTTAGCGAGGTCCTGACCACGGCGAATAGTGTGGCGTTGAAGAGGACGGTGCCGTCGGAGTTGAGGGGCATGTTCATGGACACCAGCCGCTTGCAGGCCATGCGATGGGGACACAGCTTTCCGAATCCCAGGGGCGGGGATATCTTTCTCAGCAGTGTCACCACGTCCAAGTGCTTGATGCGACCCTTGGCATCCGGATCGTATTCGCTCCACAAGCGAATGAACTCGTCCAGGTGGTGGGGTCCCAGGATGGACCAATCTCGCGTCAGGTAGTCGAAGTTGTCCATAATGACGGCCACGAAAAGATTAATGATCTGCAATGATTTTGGGTAAAAATAGCTTCAGGTCTGCGATATCAGGATATGCTTAGGAATCTTACCAGGAAGGAGCAGAGGACGTAGAAGGAAATAAAGTACGGATAGGCAATGGAGGAGCCGCAAAGCTCGCCCTTCGAGTCCGACTGGTCGTCGCACCTCACGTCCGGCTGCGCTGAGCAGGCCATCATGATGTCCTGCCAGGCTTCACCGGTGGCCGAACGGAACAGGACGAGAACCGCCTGCTGGAAGGTCTGGAAATTGTTGTTGCTCGTAATAGCGTTTCCATTTTCCAAAGAAATTTTTCCAAAAACCTGAGAGATTAAAATGGATTTTTATGGGAGAGGTTTCAGGGAAATAGATATAATTTACTAACTTGCATTCCGACCACTGCATAGATGAAAAATAGAAGTACAATTAACAATGCTACGTAAGGCAGAGCCTGAAAGGATTTGATGAACGTCCACAGTAAGGTCCGAATGCCCTCGCCTTTGCTGAGAAGCTTTACGAGTCGCATCACTCGGAACAGGCGGAAGAAGTTGATGGATATCAGGTTGGAGCCAGCCTAAAATATTACCAAAAAGTCATTATAATTCTTAAAAAAACTTTAAATAATTACTTACAGCTTTGGCTTTAGATTTACAGCCTTCAACAATATCGCAGGATGCCTGAGAAGTGTCTTTGCTCTGCAATTTACGAAAAATTGAAGTGATTGGACGATAAAAGTCAGAGTGTCCTTTACGAACCTTAATTTCAGAGTAGACAATGTCTATAAAACTGCCCAAAACAATGATAAAATCGAAAACGTTCCAGGCATCACCAAAATAGTTCTAAAACCAAGTAAATGTAATTAATTTCCACAGGATATGTATATTTTTTACTCACTTTAAATCGAAAAGCGGCCAGTTTGAAGACAAATTCGAGTGCAAACACCGCCGTAAAAATCATATTCAAGGCATCTAATAGCTCTGTGTACCAAAGCGGTTGATTGTAGAATTTCATGGCCAGGGTCACAGTATTTATCATAATTAATACAAAAACTGTATACTCGAATGACGACGACGTGACGAACCACCAGACTTTATATTGTATACCATGCTTGGGTATGTATCGGCGCACGGGCTTCGCCTTCAAGGCAAACTCTATGCAGTTGCGCTGATTCTTGTCCAGATCACAGTTCTTGTACTCCTGTTCGCCCTCGTTCTGGAAGGTGACAATCACGAAACCGACGAATATGTTCACCATGAAGAAGGCGATAATGATGATGTAGATTATATAGTAGGCAGCTACGATCGGACGGAAGTTGTGTATTGGACCGCCATTTTCCTTGTTCGAATCTATTGAAACGTACAGCAATCTAGGAGAAGAATATAAAATTAATCAAATTACAGAGTTTTATTGTTTTCTGGAGATCCTTAAACTTACCCCGGCCAGCCCTCAAAGGTGGAGACTGTAAACAGGGTTAACATTCCCTTGGCCACATCGTCGAAATGGAAACCATAGTTCTTCCACTCCCTCTCCTTCAAACGCGGCTTGTGAATATCGCCATCATCGTAGACCAAGTATGTGCCACTAAAAAGGACTCAGTCTTAAAAAATGAAGCCCCAAGACACTAAGTCATTACTTACTAGCATTCGTCCTCGGTCATTTTGGAACCATCAGAGCACTTGAAAAACTTTCCCTAAATTTAGCAATTGGAATGAGGAGGGTTCGGAGGTGACCATGATGAAGGGAAAACAAATTGGGATTAGAATATGGTAGATGCCATGACTTTTGGTTATGGCAACCTCAAGGCCTCAAGTATTCCTCACTTGAGATTGCCAACTGAAATCACAATCATTAAAACTGCTTTACTGTACGGACTACTTTCTAAAACCTAGTTAAGGTATATTATAGAGCAGAAAACAATAGGCTAGCTCTAAATATATACGAGTATATACGAGAGTTATATGCACACATGTACAGGGTGTTCCATTGACAAACTCATTTACATCACGTAGCTGGCAAAATATTGAAAGGACGAAACAGTTTTTGTTTTCTTCACAATACAATATTTACGGACGAAACACCAACGAGGGGTTACTGGGTTGGTAGTAGTGGTGTGTTAGGTACAAAGGAAATACAGATTTACGGAAATTTATATTACATGGGGTTAGCGGGGAGCTAGCTAATAGTACACTTGCTCTGAGGTTAGTCTGGAGAAGCTAGATACTGAGCTAAGCCGATTGATAAAACTCGAGCGTATTTTTGTTTTCGGTTTACCAAAAAAATTGCAAAGCATCCGGATTCAATTAGAAGGCAAATGGAAAGGAAACGCAACTCAGATTTGGTCTCTTCGGATCAAGAGATATATATATAAAGGTATTTGAGGATAGTTACCTTCGATTGGAAGTACCCGTAAAATTATCCTAACCACATTGAACCCATTTGAAAAAAAAAATACATCAAAATTCAAAGCACACATATATAATGCAGCGATATTATTATCCTTGGTCCTTTGAAAATAGAAGCGCACATTTAAAGCCGTCTAAAAATACCCTTCACCAATGACTTTTTATATATAATTCAAAAGAAATTACCTTAAAGAGTTGTACTCCAATAACAGCAAACATGAATTGCAACAAATATGTCACCAACATGATATTACCAATGGTTTTTATTGCGACTACAACGCACTTGACCACATACTGTTGGAGTTTCAGAATTTGTTTCAGTGTAGGCCAATTGGTTGAACAATGCGAATTTTCAGTTTTTGCAAACGTATTAAAAAAAATGTATATTTTATTTTAAATTGCAATTTTTCAAGTGTGTTTTTTTTAGTGGTCAAAATGTTTTTTCAATTTTATTTTTGGAACGAAATCAAACGTTTTTTTTTTTGGTTTGGTTTTTACAAAATTCAATTCAAAACAACCGAAGCACGTTCAAGAAGGAAAAAAAGGGAAGAAAATACATTTATAATATTGGGACATTGTTTGTAAAAAGGGTTTTGGTCTTTTAAGGCTAAATATTGACTTGGTTTGTTTACAAATTGAGGAACTTCAAAAGAGTTTAACTGAAAATCAAACTGAAATAATTTATATAACTAAAAAATATATTTAAGAAATAAATTATAAAATAGAAAAGTTTTTCTTTGAATCCATTGTAAATGCTACCGTGAATTCAATAAATCTCTAAAAGACACTGGATGGGATGTGTTAACATTGAGGATCCGCATTTTGAGGGGTTCTTTACAATAAGGATATTATTTTCATTGAGGTGAGTCTGGTTTGGCCTTGATGCTAGGGTGCAAGGTAGGTTTGCTGTTTGAGGCTAATATGCATTTCATTTCAATAAAAAATGACCCAAAGTTTGTGTGCTGCAGAGTGTGCTCTTGAAATACATGGCATATAATGTATAATAAAATGTGCATGATTGCTTCTGGTTACCTATTTTTTTTTTTGGTTGGTTTGTTGCATTTAGACGTGGACAAATGCAGAAAATGGGTGTGGAATATTTACGATCTGATGTTACAATTTGTATGTGTCAGGTGTTAGGTTGGTGTGAGTTTGGTGTTAGGTTTTGTGGCAAGGAATCCGAAATGAAATCAAACTAAGATTCAACCCAAAATAAGACCCATCTTCTGGCTGTATCTGTCATTGGTAAGACCTCCTGGAGTAAACATTAGGCTGCGCATTAATAAGCAATACTTGGCAGCAATAGGTTGTATTATTTACATTTCCGTTAATGATTTAGATTAATAAAAACCAATTGTACAAATTATTTATAAATAAAAACATTTTTTTTTTATAATTGTGAGTAAATAACAAAACTTTGAAACGAGATTAGTTGTGGTAGGTAAAAGGAAAGTAACTTTAAACAACAATATGTTAGGAGATTTTTGGAAGTTGCATGTGTGTGCACTTAAAAAAAAAATTTAATATTTTGTACAAACTTATGTCTGCGTAAACTAAACCTAGTTTAAGTTTTAACTACCTATAGTTACTTAATTTTTAAATTACAGCAAAAGGTTAGGTACCATGCGAAGGGACGTCTGAGCTGGTCGCTATTTTAAAAATAAGTTAAAACTCGCTTGGCAGAGTTAGAGTATTTACAGAAAATGTAATTTTTAAATCTGTTTTTGCTCCTAATTTCTAAGCTAATAGAAAGTGTATTAAAAAGAAAGCTGAATCGAAACTTAAGAGTAAAATCATACCTTAAACAATTGGACTCCTATCACGGCAAACATGAATTGCAGGAGGCATGTGACGAGCACAATATTTCCAATAGTCTTAACTGCGACTATGACACATTGAACAACATGCTGTATGTGAATCGACAATATATAGTTATAGTATTGCTTTTGTAAAATATATTTCACTAATCATACGTTTTATTTTCGTTTAACTTATTGTATGTATTTGCGCGTACAGATGGGTGGTCGTGTGTTTTAGTATTATCGGTTACTACATAGGTCTATCTATGCCCAAGCCACGCCCATACATTTCTATTCCACGCCCATTTTCGTTAGGTGTTAAAGCTCAAAATTAATTGGCACTTGAGTGTGTGTTGAATAGAACAATTTATATATTTATATTTTGGTGCACCCTACACCCAGCATTTCAAGGATTTGTTTGGTTGGTCCAAAAGAATATCTTATATTATGTTATTTGAACGATTTTTTGCTTTGAGTATGTAATTAGAAGTATAGTTTATGTGCTTTCAAAAAATAATACAAATAATAATCATAATTAATAAATTCGAAATCAAATGAAAAGTAAAATGACCCATTTTAAAATTTTAATTGAAGCATTTGAATTGTGTGAGAGAGAAAAAGGAGTTTTGAATGGGATCTTACCTTGAGACCCTTGGCACGATTAATGGCTCTGAGTGGCCTTAAAACACGGAGCACACGTAGAATTTTCACGACTGAGATCGCATTCGAACTGCAGTTGAAATCGACGTTATTGTTTAGGTTCAAGAATTATGATTACACACAACTACTGGGTGAGAGTAGTCATACTGATTGTTGTTTACCTGAACACTAGAGATACCAAAGATACGCAGACCACAAGTAAATCTAATAGATTAAATGCGGATCTGCAAAAGGCTCCGTCGTGTAGAACGAAGCCGTATGCAATCAATTTCAGAATCAGTTCTATTGTGAAAACTGCCGTGAAAAAATAATCAAATTTATTGAGCACCTGAAAAACAAATGAATTGTGTCGGACATTGAGTGAGTGGTGGAGTGCTGTTGCCATAGCTTCAATCAAGCTTCAATCTTTAACTTACGAATCGTAAAATCATTCGTTCTTTCAATCGCAACTGGAGCTACTTACTTTGTTCAAGTCGGCGTCGGATCTCAAAGGATTCTCGGCCGCCAACATGGCCGATGAGAACATGATGCAACACAGGATAATGTTGCCGAAATTGCTGTGGTTGCAAAGCCAGTGGCAGAAGACACGGAACCTGTTGAGCATCAATTTGGTTAGTTTTCGGCCACAATCGAAGTTATTACAAAAAGAAAGAAGAACCAAACTCAGATCAGGCGGTTAGAGTTCTCACAAGACACGTTATGGAAGCAAAATCATAATTGAAAAAAAGCAGCTAGGGTTTGTATTCTAATCGTGGTTCGACTACTATACGGGGTTTTCTATAAACTAAAAATAATTTCGGATATTTTTGTTTACTTAGGACAACACACAGAAGTAGGTTAAACAAAAGACAAATACATGATTATTAATTAATAATTTTTAAAAAAGGTTTACACAGACGCACATTGCACACACACATTCACAAAAAAAGGATTTTCTTTTTTTTTTTTGATTTTCACATTTGTGGGAAATTAAAACTATAATATAAAAACCTGTTTGTTTGTGAGAAAAGAAAAAATGATGTGCCCGGTGGTATGGGTTGAATTTTCGTTGCCGTATTAACCTCGGACATACGTCGGGGTCGTGCTGTAATCATGCCTTCTTCATCCACTATATGCAATACAAATTTAATCATATATTACGAATATATATGCGAATTGCCAATTTGGAAAAATAATAAACACATTTATGAGAATTTGACGAAACAACTATTCTTACAATTTTAAAACTAAAACTATCTTAAAACTAAACTAAATTTCTTTAAAAAAAAGGGGAACTTTTTCGTAAAAGTATCTTAAAATCGATCAACCCTAAAGGCAAAATGCAAAAAAACCAAAGGGGAATAAAACTCAGAAAAATTATGTACATTTGCAAATATGGATTAGATACATCTATAAGGAATTACTATTTTTTTTATATCACATGCTAAACCAGAGTGCAAAATAATTGTAAAATATCAAAAGAAAACAACTCCAATCACAAGACACATAACCATTTATTAAACGTGAGCGAGAGTAGTGTTGGCTGTTTGTCGGTCAGTGATGATTGAGTGATCTGATTGATTGATTGATTGAATTACCTGTTTGTATAGCTGAAAATGAAAAATGCACTGCCTCGCGGTATGGGCTTTTTAGTCTTCTTCATGCTGACTTCCGATAAACGCCGGGGTCGTGCAGTGGCATGGGCTGATACTTCAGAATGGGAGTCTTTCGATTAATATTAACGAGTGTGATTGTGGTTTCCAATTATGTTAAAATGGGCATCGGCGGCGTGTTTTTAGGAAATATTTGATTCGTTTTTGATACTTGTTAGTCTTTAAAAGGTCTAAGCGTAAGCTAAAATACTTGAGTTTTCAGGCCTTAGATTATATAGAGATCTTAGTCTATGCTTAGTTAGGGGGTTTGCCTTAAAGTATGAGTTTCGAATGATACCTTCTTGTTCCTCCTCGCACATTTCACGGACTTCTTCATCGGAGAGCGTTTCATGATCCCTAAAAAGGATATGTTTCTTAAATAGATGCACACTTCAATTGCCTGGAGAGACTTACATCTTCTCCTCGTCATCCATTTCGTGGGGCTCCATGTCTATGTCTATGCTGAGGTGATCTTCGCCATCAATGGTGGGAGTGGGACTATGCGACTTCTTGAAAGCTGAATCATCGTGCTAGGAATATGGCAGGAGAATAACTACCAATCTTTTTCCAGTAAGATAGAGACTACTTACTGGTTCCTCTTCCTTTTCCACCTCCTCCGATAGGGAGTCCGCATCAGCCAAATTATCCACCGCAATGGCCAAGAAGACGTTCAGGAGAATATAGTTGCCGCAAATGAACAAAATAATAAAGTAAATACAGGCTAAGGCGCCGTAAGAAGAAACGCCACCATAGGCATTGATGCCTGTGTACATCACAGCATTCCAATCCTCGCCAGTCATGATCTACCAAAGAAAATATAGACATTAATTCAATTCGATAAAAAATGGATAATTAATGAGTTACCTGAAAGACTGTGAGCAGGGCCTGCCAAAAGCAGTCAAAGTTCATTCGGTACTTCTCCTCTTTGCCGTCGAAATTGAATTTTCCGCCGAAGACTTGCATGCCCAGTAGGGCAAATATCACAATAAACAGGAAGAGCAGTAACAGAAGCGAAGCAATTGATTGTATCGAGTTCAATAGGGAAGCTACGAGATTTGAGAGGGACCTCCAGTATCTAAAAAAAATTTAAATAATTAATATTACAAGGACGTTGATTGTGTCTGGTTTCCACTCACTTGGTCACTTTGAAGACACGGAGAAGGCGAACACAACGCAGCACGGAGACGCCCAGGGGCGGCATCATTCCCGTGTTGGTCAAAAGTGTCTCGGTTATGCTGCCAATCACCACAAAACAATCAAAGCGATTGAACAGCGACACAAAGTAGCCCTGAAAGCCCAGACTGTACATTTTCAGCAACATTTCGCAGGTGAAGAGTCCGATAAAGACCACGTTTGTGTATTCTAAAAAAATGAATTAGGATTTGAAGTAGTTTCTTTACGAAGTATTTTAAACCAGATTTTACCTTGAAAGTTGTCCAGCCAATCCACCTGCCTGTAGTGCTCCGTGGCCAAGACTCCCGTGTTGAGGAACACCAGGACTATAATGAGCCAGTAGAAGGCCTGCGACTTGACAGCTTTGCGACAGGCTCGTCGCATCCGACGGTTAACCCGATCAAAGTCCTTTTTCATTTTGCGCCACCGCGACTCTGTCAGCTGGACCTCGGGCATCTCCTCGCCCAGGTTCTCGGTGGAGTCCATTTCATTCATCTGCTTGACCTTGCCGTCAGGTATGAGACCGCCCACGGCATCGGGTTCTATGTCCTCGGCCTGGGTGATCCAGTCGAGGTAGCCCCGCAGGTCCTCTTCGATCTGTTGCTTTTCGCGCAGCTTCTGGAAGTCTCCTCGATTCTTGGCCTTGTTACGCTCCTTGGAGAACTCACCGGACAACACACCGAGAATCAGATTCATCACAAAGAAGGCACCCAGGATGACCATGGAAATGAAGTACATCCACTGCCAGTCGCTGCCCATGGAGTCTTGGATCTGAACAGGCAAAAGTTTATAAAATATTTAGCTTGGACTAGGAAGTACTTACGCTGTAAAGCACATCGGTCCAGCCCTCTAGGGTGACGCACTGGAACACCGTCAACATGGCCAGGCCAAAGTTGTCAAAGTTCGTGATGCCGTCATTGGGTCCCTCCCAGCCGCCGTAGCACTTGAAGCCCTCCGGACAGGCCCGGCCCACACCGCATGGTCGAATCTCATCCTCATATTCACCTACATTCCGGTTCGTTTGGATTGTTTCGGTTTAGGATTCGTGCATTTTTAGTGATGGATTGGAATGAAATGGAATGGATGTGAGATGATATTGTTTTGTTTTGATTTGGGGGATTGCCATTTGGGTTTTGTTGGGTGTCTCAGTGTTCGATTGTGATTGCGGAATATGCCGCATCTTTGGCATATTTGACTTGTCCCAAATAATAGTTTCAATTGGCTTATTTACTAGCAGATTAGTCGGAAATGGAGTCAGACCTCCCATTTCCAGGGGGTCCAATCTGCTAGTGATAGAGCCATTGGACTGTGATTTTGTAATGCGACATATCTGGTGGCATTCAAGACATTGAATGATATTCGCACAACGTATAAATATTGTACGATTCGATGATCCGCTTACCTGTGATCTCATCGCGACACGCCTTGTGCAATTTGCCCGAGAAGAGCTCGAGGCCGATGATCGCGTAGATTATGATTACGAATATGACCAGGAGTGCAATGTGAAACAGTGGCACCATGGCCTTTAAAATTGAATTAAGCACAACCTGTAGACCTGTAGAATAGCGTTATGAAAAGCCAGTAATCGATTGGATTTTGGATTTTTTTGGGTTGTTATTTTGATTAGCGAGAAAACGACTTGTTAGAAAGCAAAGGAAATACGGCACAGAAGGAATCCTTTCCCCCAGATAGTCCCCCCTCCTTTGTCATTTACATTTTTCTACATTTCTGTGCAGCATTTAACTACGATTAAGCCGTAGTTCTCTCAATGAATTAGTGGTGCTAGGAAGCTCTTACTTGGTACACCCGATACAAGTCGCAGTGGACGCAGCACTCGAAAGGCACGGAGGGCCTTCACATCGAAGGCATCCTTCATCAAATGAGAAAGTGCTGTACTTATTGCTCTGAAAAAATGTATGGCATACAAAGTTTATACGTCTCTCAGCTTCCACATTTACATATAATTATTAATTTTTTTTTTGGTTTCATAATTTTCTTGGCTATCTTTTTGCTATCCGATTTGTAAATTTTGATTGAATTGGATATAAGGTAACATAGAAAATGGTTAAAACGAGGCCGGAGATGGGCCTGGGCGCTAAGCGCTTTTAACTGGAATATTTTGTATGCTTACCCTATAACTACAATTGTAAAATCTAATAAATTCCATCCATTTCTTAGATATGCACCATTATGTAACATAAAACCATATGCTAAAATTTTCATAACACATTCCGCTGTGAATATAACTAGGAATACATATTCAACTTTTTCCTGTTTTGGATTGTGTTTTCGTGTGTTTTGGTTTTTTTAGTTTTTTGGTTTTTTGAAGTGCGTGTTTTTTTTTGCGGATTGGGGTTTCGGATTGTTTTCAGGATTCGAATCGGTGATGAATTTATGAGTTTAATGGGATGCACAGTGCAGATGCGGATGATGTGGATACAAGAGATACATGAAAGAAAATCAAATTCATTAGTAAACCATTTTAAGATTTAATATGAACAAACCCATATGTTTGGGCAACAGAACCACTTACCAAGGTTTGATTCGTAACGTTCGAATCGCTGCCTGGATAAGGCGTATAAACGGCCAAGGCAACACAATTGGCAAATATGGTTAACAAAATAAGGAACTCGAATGGTCTAGAAAGGCAAAAGCAGTTAAGGAACGCAATCGAAAGGATCGGCAAAAAATATATCTGTTAAAAATCGTAACAATATAGTGTTTTTTTTTTATTTCAAAAGGATACTTCCATTCCACAATGCGAATGCACAATGCT
Organism: Drosophila varians; assembly: GCA_018150405.1. Taxonomy (NCBI): domain Eukaryota; kingdom Metazoa; phylum Arthropoda; class Insecta; order Diptera; family Drosophilidae; genus Drosophila; species Drosophila varians. The sequence goes on from JAECWK010000125.1 coordinate 7,905,278, forward strand.
CGCAAAGGATTCTTGACGGTTAGGCAGAAAAGGGCTCGCTGTGGACGATCCGGCTGGGGCTTGCCACGCCTTTGGGGCCGCTTCTGGCCGGCGGCACCTGCGGCGGCTTTCTGGCCGCCTGCACCGCTGGGTCCAATGGTGGTGCCGTTCATGGTTTCCGGAATGTTTGCAATGCCCATGGAGTCAATGCCTTGAGGGAAGGATAGCCGGGGTGTTAGTGATGGAAGGGACTGTGAGTTTGGAGCAAAAGGACTTACCCATGATGTTGTTGCCGCCGCCCAATTCGCCCTCGCCGCCATCATACCGGGCGGAGTTGTCACCGCTGCCGGGTCCATTGCCACCCGGTGAGAAGCTGCCACCGCCGGAGGCGCCTCGCTCAAAGTCCATTATGTTAAAGAACTTTCCCGCACCGCCGCCAAAATTGTCTATCAGCTCCGCCGAGCTGGAGTAGAAGGGTGAGAAGGCCTGAGTGTCGTCCTCTTCCTCCTCAAAGTACTCGTCCACGTCCTCGTCGTCCTCGGGGTCCTCGTCCTGGTCTGGCTGACCCTGCTCATCAATGTCTATGGTGGTGCCCTCGGGCTCCTCGTCGTCGTCGCCCTGCTGGTCCGGATCCTCCTCGTAGAACTCGTCGTCGTCGTCGTCGTCCTCCTCGGTGATCCTACATGTCCTCCTGATCGAGGGTCGGTTGCGCGAATTCTTTCTCACCACAACGTCAGCGTTGTCATCCACCTCGCCGACGTCCTCGAGTGAGTCGTTATTCCCGCAGCTGTCCTTGATAATCCGGACGCCCTCATCGGCATCCTGCCGCCGATCACTGAAGCTCTCGCAGTCGGTGGCCGCTGCTCCCAGTGACAGGGACTGATCCTGCTGGTCTTGCTGATCCTGCTGCTCCTTGGCCGCTGCCGCAACTGCCGCTACGATCGCTGCGGTGCGCAGGGTCTGCGAACTGAGATCTGGGTGGTTGGCGTCGTCCTCGTCCTCCCCGCACTCGTCGTCCCCGATAAAGCTGCTGACGTCGCCGACCCCGAAACCATGCAACGTGCTATTGTCGCCAGTGATGTCGCAGTTGCAACTGTTGCTGCTGCTGCTGTCGCCGCCCACAGCACTGTAGCTGCTCTCGTCGTCGCGTCCTCCGCCGCTGCTGAGGCTGCTGTTGGTGCTGCCGGCACTGGTCACACTATTCTGCGGCTGCAACTGCCACGCCTCCTCGGGCGTTAGCCTGGGTCCCGGTGCACTGATACCACCGCCCCCGCAGCTCGTGCAACTGGACTTGCGTCGTCGACTTCCGCCGTTCGAGGGTCCTGCTGGCTGGCTCGGACTGGTGCCCGAACCGGATCCGGAGGCTATTCCCGCCGCCGGGTCACTTGTTCCGTTGTTGCTCCTGCGGCGCCGCTGCTTCAAGTCAAGCTTGTAGGTGGCGTTGTTCACAATCTGGCTGGTGACGTTGCTGAGGGCGAGCTCGGTGCTGGTGGGTCGTCTCCGGGAGGTGGTGGCCTGGCCGGCTTCCCCCGACTGGTCGAGGGCACTGCAACTGTGGGCGGGCAGAGAAGAGGCATTATTAAACTTTCGTGTTTCGAGGTGGGCTTGCCATCAATCATTTACGCTACAACTACGGGGTTCAGGGTTGGCAGTTCCGGAAAAACCGGAAACGTTTTCCAGGCGAACATCAATCGGAGTGTAAACCGATTCTGGGCTTAAGAATTTAAGAAATATTTTAGCTGAAAATATTGCAGAATATTTTTTTGTTTTAAACATAAAGGAAATATCAATACTTCTCATAGGTCTAGTGGAGAAAATTATCCTCCAAACTACCTCAGAATGTAAAAATGATGGCAAAGATGTTTTAATATGGAAAATAATTTGTAAACTTTTAAAAAATTGTGAATTTCTTCGTTTATGTCCGAATATATAAACACATTTCCAGTTTACGACTTTTTTATAGCCAATCCGTCATATATAGTTTATGTTTGGAAAACACATTGAAAACCTCTATAAATATTTTCGATATACGGGTCGCCTTTCACTACAAGGTGGGAAGAAAGTATTGGTCGAAACTTACACATTTATTGCGTTTGGCATGCGACTTAGCTCTCACATCTAGATGGTCTGACAGACAAGGCACACACAAAAATGGACGACGCACACAGGACAATGGACAACAACATTGAGTCACGATAGGAACACGATATTCATTTCGGGATATACACAAATGTATCGGGAGCTGACTTACTATGCCCTAGAGCTCCTAGTTTGTTCCATATAATCAAACTCTTGCATTGCATGAAAAATGTATTTCTTTTCGTGCTCCAGTTGGAGCTGCAAGTACCTTTGTTGCAGGACCGTTCCTGTTCCCGTTCCGATTGCCGAGCCAGAGCCCGATCCCGATCCCGATCCCACTCCCGTGGGTGAAGTGCCTGCCGATGCCGATGTGGTCAGTGGTGTGGTGGGCACTGGCAGCGTTATCGTCGGCGAACGGTGCTGGTGATGGTGCTCTGGCTTGACCATGACCACCTCCAGATCGCTCTTGGGCGCCGAGGATTTGCGGTTGTACTTCCGACTGCCCCGGGTCGGGGTGTCCGCCTTCAGATAGCGTCGCGAGGTGGCGGGGGATGTGGGCGAGGGCTTTCGCTCGATGACCAGGGTGTTGTCATCGTAGGCTATACAATTCACCAGCTCCCCGCCCCCCTTCACACTCTGGCCGGAGCTGGAGCCGGGCGCGGGGTGCTGGGTGGAGGAGGAGGACGAGGCTGCTGCCTCATCTCCACGGTCATAAAGCGTCGCCTCCTTTTGTCTCTGGAATTGCAATTGTCGGCGTCGCTGGGAGGAGGAGGTGCCACCTCTTGGCATTATGCTCGAGCTCGGCTCGATGCCCGTCGGTGATTTCTGGCTCTTCACAGGGCATGATTCATCGATGACGACAACACTGGCGGGCAACAACGACGAATCCCTGCTCACTTCCCGATTCCTATCGCTAGATTTATCCTTATCCTTATCGTTATTGTATTTACGATTTAATTTATTATTCGAACTAGAAGTGTCCAAGGCATCGAATCTGTTAATTGGTTGTTGTTGCAGTTGCTGTTGTTGGTCCGGATGCTGCGGCAATTGTTGCTGTTGCTGTTGCTGTTGGTGTTGCTGTTGGTGTTGCGATTGTTGCTGTTGTTGAGAGGCTTTCTCTTTATGGTCTCCTTATCGGTGAATTATTATGGGTTATAGGTTGGGGTGGTTGGTATATGGAAAGAGGATAATTAATTAGCGCTGGGTGGCAGGCACTCGATGTGCAACAAGATGTGCGATGCTGAGCAAAATCATAACTTTCGATAAACAATAAAGGGAATGACTAACATAAAGTAGAGTCTAGAGGGTGACATAAGACACTAACTTGTAAATTAACAATAACAAATGGAGTATTAAATGAATATGAGTTACGGATACTCAAACGCCTTGTACCTGTATTCATATTTGAAGTTTCCTTCGGCCACTCAATATTGATTTGCCTGTCATTCAAAATGCACTTTTGAGAACGCCTCTTGGTGGAGAAAGGTTCTTGCCAAACGGCCGAATACCAAAAACGCGGTCAGCAAGGTGGCCAAAACGGAAGCATTGCAGCAACAGGTGTGTTCTTGGTCTCACTCACACCCACCCCCGCATGTACCGACAATTACTTTGAGTGTGAGCATGAGTTCTTTTGAATACGCATAGAAGCTTTTCAATATTTGTAGAAATTTGTCGGTGGTGCTTATAGTATTTGTGTATAATTTATTGGACGATTTTAAAGCGACGGTTTGAAAAATTTGGCAATTGTATTAAGTCTGCGTTGGGCGTTCAGTTGAGTTTAGTGGATCTAAAGGACACGTGCTGGAGTTAATCCTTGTGAAAGTTTTGTAAGCGCACACTTTATCGGAATTTGATTAATTCCAGTCGAGTGAATGGCCAAAAATTTCCCATTAGCGATAATAAATTATCATTGATTATCATTTTCTATATATAAACCTGGCCGCGCATGTGTGTGTGTCGGGGGCACCAAAATAAGAAAGGAGGAACAACAATCCCAATGTTTACGTTTTACCTTTGTTGTCGCAACAACATTTTTGGGACACAAACTGTCAAATGGCCAATCAACTTTAGTTGCGAGGAGGCCAAGAGAGAGCCTTTCTCTCCTCGCTTTCTCTTCGCGCGAATCAAGCTTCGTTTGCAGCGAAAGCTTTCTGCAGCAAACAAAATAAAACTTTCTCCAGAAGTGCCAAAAAAGCGATAAAATACTATTTCTCGTTTTATATTGTGGCCCAATAGTGTGGGACTGAGTGTTATTTTTTGTTGGTTGGAGCAAAGTGATGTATGCCCCTCCTTCCCAAGCCCAATCCGTCACTGATTAATGCGACTAAATGTCAGGAACACATGGGTACATGGGTTCCCGGAATGTGCCAGAAAAGCGAGGTGCCAAGGCAACGAAATGCGGTCAAGTGCGCGCTTTTGGCAGTAAAAATTCATTTGCTCATTGGGCTTTGATGGCTCGCTTGGGAAATACAAAAAGCATACTTTTGTGGGCTGCCATTGTGGACTCCTCCTGATTACATTAACCATCCGCGTCTAAGCATTGGCGTTTTGGCCTGGCTAAGAGGTCCTGACTGACCGATTGACCTACCCACGTAAATGTAATGCCCCCCGCACACATGCATAGCCGAGTCGTGGAAAACACCAACACATATGAGAGTATGTGAAAAATTTCAAACGCGCACTGCGAAGAAAGTGAAAGCATTTTTCCATTTCCCAGCAGCTTCCTCTCATTGCCCTTCGACTCCTACTTGGTCTGCCATCATCATTGGACATTACACTTTGCGTTTCTTATTATTTAATATGGATTATATTCTCCTGGGCCACTTTCTATATTGTATTTAACTTTTTTTTTTTTTCACACGCGACCAGCAGCAACGCGAACGAGTTTAAGGAATCAGCAACAAAAGCACACTGTGCAGGAAAATGTAGCTTTTCACAAAGGCAACTGCGAAAATGTTGACGTTTACCAGAGGAAAGGCTTTCACGGAAAGCTTGGATTTTGGAGCTTGCTTATCTGCGGGAAAGGTTTTTGAATCGGATTGGTGTCTAAGCTTTGTAATTCGAGTTTATTCCTTGCCTAAGGACTTTCTTTGATACCAGAAATAATTTTTGGCATAATTCGCATAAAGTTTAGGAATTTGGAGTCTTTTTTTGATAATCCTTATTTTATGTTTAGGCCCGAGTTTAAACCGAAAAAGAGTTATATACGTTAAATTTTCGAAATAAAAATGTAAATAAATGTACAACCTATATGGTTATTTTATAAACACTGCAAACAAAAGAATCCAAAACGAAGGCGGGGAAACCCGTGCCAGTGATCTTCCTCAGCGATAGAAATGCATCCGATTTGTTTACAAACAAACCGAATACCAAAATGTGCCGAGGAATGAGAAGCAGGAACCAAATATATCGCCCTCAGTGGCTATAGATATTTTTACCAGAAGCTGCCCCAACTTTTATGAATAGATCGCGAGAGTTTTTCCCGAGTTTTTCTCGAATATTTTCCTAGTTTTTGTATCTTTCTCCCACTCGCACCCACATTTGTTGTCAAGCAGCTGACGTTGGTGAACGCATGCGCCTTGGGATTTTGACAGTTGGGGAGAGCTTCTGTCAATTCTTCGGAGACCCCATGCCGGAGAGCGAATGTCAAATATTAAAAACAGACTTTTTCCGGGCGATACCTTTCGCCCTGCTCCCGCGCGCCCCCCAAAAATGAACTTCACTTACACAGCGATTGCCTGTCTGACTCATTGCAAAATCTTTTCTGACGCCCGGCTATATATCAAAATGTTTAATACAATTTCAGTTTTTTCAGTTGGGCGTGTTTCTGCCTAACGATATGCATATATCCGGTGAGAAGTGGCAAAGTGATTTGTTGGAATTTTCGAACACGCTGCGAAAATAAATGCTTTCAAATTGTCGTTTAATTAGGAAAACTTTTAGTCAAGTAATTTGTTTTGTTTTCTTTATGATTTGTTTATTTCCAATTTATAAACAAATGAAAATACTTTAGATTATCTATTCCAGCTCTTTTAATCGTTTCGATCTTGTTTTTAAGGCTCTAATTAAAATCAATAAAATGCTCATGATTTTTTATTAAGGCCAAAACTACAAAGTATGCAAACGATCTTTTTCCGTAATTTTCGTAATTTGTATTTTATTTGACTTAAAGTGAATTATGCCCCGGATTTTTGTTGTTTTTAGAACAACAGAAAATCGTCAGAGGATGATATTGGAGGGCGAATTCGAAGAGAAAAGTGTAGCTTCGGTATTCGGTAATTTTCTTTGGGCCAGAAGACGTTTTTCTGGCTAAAATTAGAACAAGCACACGTAGTTGGATCTGTCAATGCGGCAATGTTGTTTCTATTGTAGCCCCATCACGGGAGAGAAACAACATAAATGACTTAAAGACAATCAAAATGTATTCATACCAATTAAAATTCCTTAAGAATTAATCAAGAATTTCCCCAATTCGGGGATAATTAAGAAAATATGCAATGGAAAAGTTTGATTAAACATGGAACACTTTAATTGCTATTTTTAAACAGCTATATCGGTGCATATAGTGTATACTCTTGATCTAGTTAATTGCGGGGCTGCTTGTTGAACATTTCACTTACAAGATGATCCCTCGGTGCCTCCCTCGCGTGGCAACAATAAAAACACGCCGCGATTTTTATTTGTTGAGAGGCAGTCGTGCGTACCAAAAATCCGAGCCAAGAAGGCAAAGGCAGCATACGTGGCGTTGATATTTTTAAACTTTTTGGGAGATATCTCTCATTCGCTTAGTATATATTTTGTTTCGGCTAGGATTCTTTCTTCTTCACTAATTTCATCTATTAAATATCGACTGGTTACTCTCGTTTTAATTCTGTTAAATTATATATATTTTTATTATTTTATGCACTTTATTCCTTATGTTATATATAGCTGCTCGAACTGTGTCAGTATAATGAGCATTATAGATTCGCCTCACGCAATATAAATACATATATATTCTATATATATGAATTTTATTCACTTTTATTTAATTTTTCACTTATTTCCGTTAAGTATTCGATTTCTCACTTGTGCAGATTGATTTAAACGATCGCAAATGTATAGAAACGTTGTTGAATCGAAAAAATCACGTCACTTTTTGGATTTTCCTCGCCAGGAAAAAAAACTATTTTCTGTGGTTAGCTTAAAAATAAATCTGAACACACACGGGCGCGTTGCGCGATGTTTGGCAGCGCGGGTCCGACCCAAACCAAATCACGCGAACGATCAGCCGAGAACTGTCAGATTGTTGAGCGTTCTCTATTTTCCGTTGGCTGTTGGTGAAAGTGGCGGCGGTATTTTCCCAATCAACGTCCGGAAAATTTAGGAAATTTTTAAAAACGATTTTTAGGATGCACCCTAATCTTTTAGGCATTCAATAATATAATTGTTTAATAATTAATAATTTATCTTCTCGGTGAATACCTTAAAAATACGTTACAATTAAGACAATCTTTAGTTTGTTGTTTCAAGTTTCAAAAAACTCTCAAAAATATTACTCATACGCAGTGTTGGCTTTATTAAATTTGAATTTAAAAATATTTTGAAAGCTTTGGCTTTATAAGTTCATTAATTAAAGGTCCTTTAAGCATAGCAAAGGCCAAAAGAGTGTATAATTAATATTTTAAATGTTTTCATAAGCTAGTGACTACGGTAATATACGGTACGGTAGTAATATTTTCAATAAAACACTATCAAGCTAATAAACAAGCTGCATAAAACAATTACAGAAAATATATGCTCAACAAAGAAGGAAACACATAAACAGGATAACAAACCCAAACAAACTGGAACAATATTTAAACGTATGATTATGTCGGTGAAACACCGAGAACTGTAACTGTAACTTTTGTCTGTATGAGTTTGGCACACGTACCTTATTTTCATCCTGAACATTTTGTAAGCAAAACTCCACCAACAGGAAGAGGGACACCCCCTTCTCCGCAGCAGGATAAGGTATGATAAGGATGTGGCGAGAATTCCCTGTGCCAGTAGCCTGTAATACATATGTTTGCTTGCATATAATAATGCCAAAGTGAATTAAATTTCAAAAGGTAAACCACTTCATCCCCTTTTATATAATTATTTCGCTAAGAGATTGCTGATTTGAAATAAAAATCCGTTGAAATTATAAAAAAAATAATGTTGAAAAGTTTTTGTTCTAAACAAAATTCCGAGTATCTTAATTGCGTTATATCAAAAAATTGTTTCACATGTTCGACTCTTCAAGTACACCATTTCCATTGAGTTTAAGAAAAAATTATTTGAGAGTTACTTGTGGGCTCAACGTGGCGTATGCATGTTATTAAGTTGCGAGGCTAATTAAAAGTTTTTTTTTACTGCTTGTTATCTGCGCTTTTCGCCAGTAAAAAAGCATATTCAAAAATACAAAATGCGCTGGGTTGCACGGCCACAGACAACTACCCACTCGCGCCAGCAAAAAGTCGCAATTGGTAAGATAATTGCGTTAAAATAACTGTGAGAGATTTTCGGGGAGCCTCGTCCTGGAGGACTTCATTATAAGTTTCCGTCTGGCGCAGTAGAAGGAGCCCAGCCAAGCAAATAACTGGCCAGCTACATTTCCTATCTCTCATTGCAGGACGAACAAGCAACAAAATGTTAAAGTTGATAATTTTCTGGACATTTTAACTGTAAAGTGACATTTCATACTTCTGCGACCTTTCTGGTTTTCTGGGGCCATCGCTGCGGGTAGTTGGGGGAACAATTCACATAAACGTTACTGCAGCAAGGACGATGGTTCGCCAACTCACAGGACACTCGATAAAGTTGCGCAAAAGTCAAATCTCCAAGGAAATTAATTTGTGTTGCAATGTGAAAATTGTGTTGAAAATGAGGATTTTACTGTGTTTACTTCGTTTTAATGCAGAAACACTCAAATCTCAAACGGGGTGTTCTGTAAATGTGACTATAAAGTTTTCTACATTTTTTATTTTGGTTAAATTCTCACAATATTTTATAATAAATAATTCCTTTGAACCGTATACAAAAGTATATTAACAACGTTCTCATAACTATAATGGCAGCTTTAATGTTTCAATAAATATCTTCAATTCAGCATTGCCACAATTTTTCTCATTTTCAAGAATTAAACGATTCGTCCTTAAATGATTAGGAATTCTTGAAAGTTGATATGGTAATATTGCAAAGCTGTATTGATTATGGCAATAATCCTTTGCTTCTCATATTTTTTTCGCTTTTCGATATTGCTTTTAAGGAAAGGCCAAAGGACGAAAGAAGAGGGTAAACTTTCAATACGGCGTTATGGTATTGGAGCGAGGACATTCAGAGACAGCAAAGGAACTGCCTTGGAAACCGTCAAAAAGTGTAGGCACCCAGACAGTAAAAAATATAGCATATATAGTATAGGTTCTTAGATTCAGTCTACAATAATTGAAAAACCCGGTTTTTGTTTTTAAAATCAAAATGAAAACAACTTTAATAGGTTTGCTCTAATAGGTTTGGAAAGTTTAAATGATTTAAAAGCTATATAAAACCAATAAATAAATAAAACAGAATATTGTTTAGTTTTATTTCGAGCACTTTTTAGTAGCAATCGTAAGATAGTATCATTGAGAATCATCGATGTTGCTCCTTGTACTTTTTTTTCTCCTCTAGGATGCGTCACATCTGTCTTTGCTATCTACCGGCTTCCTTTGGTTTCGTTTTGGCCTGGTTTCTTTGGCAGGACCTCTCCCCAAGGACCTTTATTGACACTGATAAGTGTACCCAGAGTATGGCACAAGGTAGGCAAAGCTGGCAATTTAAATTGAAATTGTTTGCCGCATCGCAACAGCAGGCAGTTAAAGCTAGAAAAAAAAACAAAACAGAGAACGTAGCAAAGAATCCTGGAAAAAAAATGAATAGGGGGAAAAACAGACGAACAAAAAATTAAGTGAGACAAAGTGTTTTGTGACATTGCAGAGCAGCTGCACCAACCCGGCCTAGACAGGATCTGTGGGCGTTGAGGCGGCGTGGCGGCGGATGCAAAAACCTGAGATTCGTTTGCTGCAGCTGGGATGCGTGGCCGAGTGCGTGTTAATTCCATTTGGGCAGTATTTTTATTGACTAACCACACAGGCCCCGGAGAAGAGCAGTCCCCATTGAGGGAATATGGTAAACGAAGCTGGAAGTGCCTTGATTGTTTTGTTTAACATGCAAAAAAGTCTGGGTGCGGAGACTACGCCATGGAGACAAGAATATGGAGATGTCCTCTTCACTGGGTTCATTTTTATGGACCTTGGGCCATAGACTGCACTCCTGGCACTTGGTCGAATGCCTCCCGTTGGGATATTTCTACGCCAGCCGGCAGTTAACTCTCAATGTCCTTTTATCCTCCCTTTGCATTCACCAATTATTCGATTTGTTAGGTTAAAGCTTGCTTTATGGGAATACGGCTAGTTTGGCGATTCATTAAACAGGCTTTATTGTCATGCTTTAGCTCTTTTTCAATTGAGATTAACACTTTTTTTTCCCAAAGTTAAATATAAAAATCGTATTTTGAAATCACATTTATGTTTAAAATGTAAACGTCACAGAAATTCAAGGATTACTGGAGCAAAAAGGCAAAACTTTTCACAAATAAAATGTCAATGTTATCGGGATATTGTTTTTTGCGAGCCTTTAGATGTCAACAGGTTTACTAAGTAACAAAAAATACTTGGCTCTTGATTGTTTTTATCAATTTAATTATATTAAAATTATTTGATGATTCTGTATGTTTATTTATTTATATAAAAAAAATGTACACCAGCTTGTGTTATAATTAAAGACTTTACTAATGCTTCCTTTCCCGTTTTTTGTGTAATATTTCCGATTAAACTCTCCTGGCCGGCCAGGGAATCGCTTGGGGGCCCCGCAAACTTTGGCAATAAATACATGCATCCTTGCACTCATCCGGCACATCCCCAGCCACTTCCCCGCCACCTTTCTTGGCGAACAAAAGTTCGAAGCACAAAATAATATCGTACACAACGCATATTTTTCGCCCCCTTTGTCGGGATACCATGGTGAGTGGTAAGAAGTGGCATGGAAACTGGAGTTGAGGAAACCGAAGCTGAAAAGAAAATGGCGTTCGCAAAAAGCGGAAGTGCACATTAGTTGTATGCAAAAGTTTTCTGTAAAGGGAAACACAACTTATGTATGGGGAGAATGGCAGTAGGGGCAGTGCAGCCCAAGCAACAGGAGCAGGAGCAGCGGCAGAAGCAGGAGCAGAAACAACAGCAAACAAATAGGAATTTGTGGATGGTTTTGCCCTGTCAGCTGAGCGGCAAACTCTCTGCCCAACTAAGGAACTGCCAAAGCATCTGAAAAGGTGCGAACAATTTTCGTGCACACCTGTGCAAAAAATGCTTTCAAAAACTTCTATATTTCTCCCTTGTACCAAGGCTCTCGTATATTATTTTTTTTAAATAATATCCCCCTCACTCAAAGTTAGCAGCATTTCAATTTCCATTTCCCTCTTTTTTGTATGTTATTAAATATTTTTCGGCTAGAGAGCAAAGTTTAATATATGCATGTCAAATGTATGAATACGGTAGCCCAGTCACGATTTTTAAGTAGGACATCAGCCAGGGCATCCGGCGCATCGGCAGCAGGACGGAGGAGGAGCATCATCTAAAATGCAGTAAGCCTGTCTGGGAGTGCCTGCCCCGTTTGTTTGTCTGTCCAAATGGTTGCAACAGATTTATTATTTACAATCCTGGGGGAGGTGGCATTCCCAGGATTTGATGCTCCGGAATTCATCATTAACTCCATCTGCAGCGGCAATTATTGGCTAAAAATAAACAAAGTAAAAGCATATACGTCTTAGGACAAAATGAATTCCTTTTGATATCGAAACCTATGATGACAGAGTAGTTATTATTATAGAAATTAATCAAACACATCCACTCTATTTTTTATTAAATTTTCAAAAGCATTAAAGAGCAACATTAATCTCGAAATGTTCTCTTAAGAGAAGTTTATTATTGTCACCATTATTGCGTTTGAACAAGCCAGCACACCACGCCCACGCAACAGTTGGTGCTGACTAGCAGAATCAAATGGAATTTATGGCCTCCAAAGCGCCTCCTTTTTGTTGGACCTGACTTACAGCCGTGGAACCTTAAGCCGAGCCCAACCTGGCGTCATCTACTGGGTTTTGTATGTTTTGTAGAAACCAATAAATTTTGCCAGACTGCGCGAAAGTGGGCGGTAATGTCAGTCATTAAATTAACGCTAATTTGTTTAGTGGCGTCTGGGGAGACATTTTGGTAAGACAGGAGAAAAGGGAGCGAAAAGTGCCCATTGAATTGTACAACATTGCGTATACTTAATTTTTAAGCGTCTGTGATTCACAAATCGTGAAAGCTTTGCTCGACGTTCAACTAAGCCCATAAATGAATCATTCAAGTTAAATTTGATTACCTATTGATGCACTCCATGCTGGCAAACCTCGTGCCCACCCGTGCCCAGGAAGTAATAATTACTAGAAGCATACCGTATGACCCAATATCCGTTTGTCAGAATATCCGACTAAATATTTGGCAAGTGTGGAATGCAGGATTGTGTGGGCGTGGCAGGTGCCGCATGGTGCATAACACAAATTGTCATTGTTAAAGTGCTTATGCATTTTCGGCATGCAAATCTCCCCAGTAATGTGTGCTATTGTAATACCTATTGTTATTTTCCGCCACCACGGACTGCTCTGACTCGGCAATCTATAACTTGTTGATGTTGGAAATAAAGTATTTGGAATCTTTATAAATATTTTGGTTGACTGCAAAAAGCTTTCAGGCATCCATAGCCATCTTGCAGCCTCGCCACCTATGCCATACGCCGTTTTATTGTTATTTAATACCCAGTTTCCAAAACAAAATGTAATAATATTACTTTATGCCGCTGCAGCGGGGCTCTACATATGTGATTGCGGATGCGCGGGAGCAGTGCGAAGCGAATCGGATCGGATCGGATCGGATCGGATCGGCTAAAGCTCTGTGGGGGCTATATGAAATTTCAATTTATGCTGCGTACAAAACAATTTCGCAACGCCTCAAATACACCAGCAGCGGTGGCGAAAACAAAAACAATGCTGCTGCAGCCAGCCACTGGCTTCCGAAAAGACAGTGAATGAAAATTTATGTTGGATGCGTGACCGTAAATGCTGTGTGCGTGATAAATCAATTTTCATTGCACACCACACACACTCACACACACACACACACGCGTACCATTTCGTAATTTTGTGCAATTTGTGTGGAAAATACAGGAAACGGGTTGCACGAGAAGGACGAGGACGAGGACAAGGACGAAGAGTGGGTGTTGGGAGTACACAGAGAATTGCTCTGATTGCTGGTACAATTTTAAGTATTTATGCCGTCGAGCAGGAAGTTTTGCATTAGGATTTCTGCTCTATCCCCTGTTAAAGGAAATATTTGTCAGAGCTCGGTAATTGTAATGTATTCAATTGGCAATTGGCTGGCGAGATTGACATCTCCGTGTCCCACACCGATAAAACAAAACCAATCCCCACCAAACACGCATTCTGGCCGTAAATGTCTGATTATTTTGTGATTTATGCATTGCAATTTGAACCCATCCCTCCATCTGACATCCCTCTGATGTCTGTGCAAATGAGCTTCGTTGATTTCAATTTCCACTCAGGTTAATTTCAATTAAAAGCCGCATTCCGAGTCATAATTAAATAAAGATAATGCTACTTAAAGTCGACCATTTTGCATTGCACATAGAAAGGAAGTGCAAGGATAATTTAGTCTGATCATGAAATGATTAAAAATGAATATAACAGGGATGAAATGCCTTTGTGTATGTTTTTCTAAAATAATCTTAATTATTAGTTTGCCTTATTGTGACTGTTTTCCAAGCCACTTAGACTAAACAAGACGTGAGCAAGCTTATGTTTTCCACACGGACATGGTCTTAAAACCACGACACACACATGGCCGAGTCCTCCCCCATTTGGTGCTCTTGACTTTTAATGCCCAAGCTATAAATGTCAAGTCCCGCGGGCATGCCACGCCCCCTGCTACCAGAAGGAGATGACAAAGACCTGGCAAGAGGAAAAACCACAGCACTGCAAAAAAATAAAAATAAACACCGCAATAACAAATAAACAAAATGAAAAGCCAACACCAGAATGACAAACTCACACATACACATGTACCCAACCGCCCACGATACATACAGGATACGAACAGGATACAAACACACACCGAGAAGTCAACATTAAGAAATTTGTAGGAAGCGAATGCGTTTTATTTAATTTTTATTACCATCGCCGTTGGTGAGGGCCAATTTGTGAGGCCGTGTCCTTGGGTGGGGGTGTGGCCAAGTGAGAGTGTGATTGTTTGTTCAAGTAATAAAGCATTTAAGAATTATGAGCGAGGCGAGCAACAAGCTTGAAAACAATTAGCTTGGCGGCCCACAAAAGTATGCTACAAACAAAAAAGAATATCCACCATTTTGTTTTCAACGAATTGGCAATGCCTTTTAAAAAGGACTTTATTTTAGTTTCATAACAAAATGTGAATAATTTAAAAATTATAATTCAAAAATCGCTGAGTTTTGAAAGGAAAAAATATTCTTTGAATGTTGAAAGGGATATTGCTGCTTGTAGTGTATAGGATTTGCTGTGCGACATTTTAAACAAGTCAAGTGAAAGAAATTGAGATGGTCGACGTGATGTCGTTAAAGTGCCAGGACCGTGACTGGAATCGGGATCCTGGACCAGGACCTCGACCGTGTATACCCGAACCCAAACATCATTCCGCTTGCTTATGATTAATGCTTTAATGAGGCACAAACAACGTGGGCGAGCCAAATGGGGAAATGGGAGTGAAAAGTTGTTGGGGCAACAGGGACAGCGCCAGGATAACCGCACAGGATGCAAATGCAGATGTAGACGAGGTGCTGGGCAATGCTGGCAAAGTTTTCCAACAGCAACAACAATAGGAACAACAGCAACTAGTGCCAAACGCACATCTGCCACTCGAAACTCCACACTCCCACATTATCCTTCCACACAGTGTGACCAGTGTGACCATTGCAGTGCACTGAAAATTAAAGGCCAAAACTTTGCCGTGTCCTTCGGACATTTCGGTTCGTCCGTGAATTATGCAAGTGAAGCTTTCTGGCCACCACAAAGGCTTGTAATGACATCAGGGGGCGTGGCTCTTTTGTTTTGGTTTGTTAGTCCCTGTTTGCTTATAATTAAGCCTAATGTTCGCTCTGTCGACATTTTAAGTTAAACATTGTTGCCGGCGGCTACTTTTTGTTTCTGAAAATTCCTGGACAATTGTCACTATTTTTTTAAACTTTTAAACTATCTGAGTTGCCCAATAGAAACGTTTAGTAAACATCACAAGCTTAATTAAAAATTTGTCCCTTTACCAATTTCATTTTTTTATTTGTTTGCCATTTTTTGATAACAGGTTGCATCGGATTTTCCACCTTATTCAATATTTACCTTTCAACTTCTATCGCATCGACGTCACTTTTCGCTTAAATTGCTTATTGAAAAATGCCGCCGAACGTGACGTGCTATGCATATTAAAAAATATTTATTTTTCTCCTCGTTTTGCCAATAAAACCGGCGCTGCAAACTCTGGCTCTGGACTTTGTCTGGCTCATAAAAGTTAAATGCCGAAAGAGGGGGAGGGGCCATGGCGGGGGAAAAAAATGGTTAAAATATTGGCAGAAATGTATTAAAGGTTAGTCATAAACGGAAATCAAGTGAAAAGGTCAGAAATACGCGAGCCCCGCAATTTGCCAGGCGCCCATAAAAATGTGAGACGCAAAGCGACAGCCTGCCCCATCCTTGTGGCACCTCTGCCCTTTGTGCCCCCCCCTCCCGCCATTCATCTCATGCAGTGTTAATTTATTTGTCGGTTGATTACAACGCGCTTCCGGCAGCCTGACGACGGCAAAAGCAAATTAATTTTTATGTCTCTCTGTCCCGGGCCAAAGCGGCAAAAACACATTTTGAGTAATGCGTTGGGCGACCCAAAAACGGAAGTGTATTAATTTCCGACCAGATACGGAAAAGGAGGGGAGACACGTTTTGGATGATTGAGGTGCCGGCTGATCTTTTTTTAAAAAATCCCTAACCAGGCTTAAAGTGATTTGGGACAAGGTTCTATTAAAAAAATGTTTTTTAATAAAATACAGCAATTTGAAGTAAAAATATTTGTCGGCCAACACTGCTTATGAGCAATATTCTTCACATTTTTTATATTTCATTTAGATTCTTGAAATCAATTTATTAATTGCAATGTGCAACTTTAACTTTAGCAAAACTGGAATCACTAATGTCGGAATAAACAATGGACAGGGAGGGACTAAGCTAAAGCATTCATCGTCATTCCCTTTAGCCGCTTAGCCAATTATCAGTTTCGCATTTCATTGTCTAATCACGGCGGTGGCCCAGCCTTCTTGTACGTCGTATGTCAGTGCGAAAGGAAGCCAAGTCGGGCGGAATAAACCATGGCTAAGCCATGGCGGCCTTCCGGCAAAAGTCGGTCAGTTGTCAGATGGCTCTTGCGGCCGGACGGGGTGTGGAGTGTTGGCTTTGGCCAGACTATGGCAATGCATTTGCAATTAATTGCCATAATTAATTAGGTTTAAGCGAAACACTGGATGTTGTTCTGGCGCAGATATGCAACCTGGTGTCGTATCCTTATCGGTTTGCGTGCGGGCTAAGACGATTCGGCCTGGGAATGTTGCCCGAAGAATGCGAGACTCATCAATTTCTCTGATATGGCCGCTCCCCGGAGAGTGTAATTAATCCTTAAAGTCCTCGACTTGACTTTAAATTCAATTAAGCTTTAATCAATTGCAAGGCAGCATCGCAGCAACAGCATATCCGGTTACAAAATCCCCCCACACCGTCCCCGTCTCCGTTCCCGTCCCCGGCCGGACCCGCCCGACATCATAACGACAGCCACAAATAACCGCAGGATAACTTCATTTGCATGAGGCCCGACCAGAGAGCAGTTCCTGGCAGTAATGGGCTGGGTGGCCCTTCTCGGTTGATGTCCAGACAGACAGATAAACGGACGTGATAGTGTGGGAGGCGGCGGAGGCTTTTGTGCGTAGCCGCAGAAATGTAAAAAATTGCAACGATGAACATTTGTAGAGCCCACATATAATATATAATATACACACGAGTTTATTTATGTATATACGCAGTGTCCGGCATCCCGTGCATCCATATGCGAGTTTTTATTATGTCCCTCGTCGGTTTTCGCATTAAAGAATTTTATTGTTGCAAAAATTACCGACTGCCGGTAGATTGGATGTTCGCTGGCGTGTTCTACATGCCCGAGAAGCTACTTACATTAACAGATAGTTGAAAAGTGGGTAAATATTTAACTCTCGCCATAAAGATATGCCACAACTCTAAAAAATGTCACTTGATTGGTCCGTTGAAGCTTTAATTGTATAAAATATATGGGACCTATTTTTAAAAATATATTTTTGGAGTAAAAACCATAAATGCTTCGTGCCTATCAATCATTGGATACTTTATTGCCTCTACCACTTTCAATGGAATATATTTATGTTAACAAATATTTATTTATTATTCTGAAAACATTCCACCGTTTACAGCTCGAAACTCGCAGTATTAATGGCCATTAAAATACATCCAACTCACTCACAGAGTTTCTTCCTTTAAGCATTGCCACAACAATGTTTTAAAACGCTCGCCGTATGAATAAGTAAATGCATATTAAATACAAATGGTAAAACCTCGCAATAACGAAAATGCATAATTGCCGTGAAAATTTCTCGAATGGGCTTGGGTCTCTTTTTTCCGCCCAGCATTCCAGCGAGACTCATAATTTATCCAATTGTCTGCTCGGGACATTTAAAAAATAGTATATTTCGGGGGCAAAGGCGATTTGCATGGAAAACTCATCAACATCGACTAACTAGGGTCGAAAGGGCTTCGGATTTGCATATTCGATGTAAACATCTTGCAAGAAAACGTCAAATAAAGAAGTCCCCCCCCGTCCCCTCGAGACTATTTAATGTCAAGGACCGAGCTTAATGCTCATTCGCCAGTCGAGCGGGATGACACATCATTATCGGGCATAAACAACAAAAAGCACTTTATTGGCATCATCAACGGCAGGCAGTCGGCGCTGATTGCAGACTCTGGGCCACCAATAGAGCTGCATATGGCAACCTGCCTCTTCCTCTCCTCTGTCCTGCCTCTTGCCACCGCACCCTTGCCTCTTGTCATCCGCACTCCATATTGACCCTTTTGCCAGCACCACCTGCAGAAAGGCCTCCTATCTCCTTACTCCTGATAGATTGCCGTTCACGGCCGGACTGGCTGGGGCATGCAACACTACACTGATAATATTTGCCACTCACAGAGGCCGGGTGCTTCGGCATATTAGTTGTCGTCCAACCGCACTACGGAAATATGGATAGCTATCCTTAAAGCTTTATTTGTAAATGGAACTTGTTATACAAGTTTCCAATAAAAACGATTCATACTAGTTGGCAATTAATATATAACTCGTTTGATAAACCAACTTTTACTTTTAAAATTCTAACAAAAATTCGAAAACCAAATCCACTTAAATGTTCCCAAAATAACCTGTCGAAAGATAAAGTTTCGCTTGTTCAGCA
Organism: Drosophila varians; assembly: GCA_018150405.1. Taxonomy (NCBI): domain Eukaryota; kingdom Metazoa; phylum Arthropoda; class Insecta; order Diptera; family Drosophilidae; genus Drosophila; species Drosophila varians. The sequence goes on from JAECWK010000125.1 coordinate 7,924,031, forward strand.
AACCATTTAAAGTAAACGTGGCAGATAAAAAGTTCCATTAAAAAATACATTTATCAAGTGATAAGTCGTAAGCTTTAAAAACCAGCTTAGTCCTGCAAAAAAATTGTTTCTAAACTGCATTTTCATGGGTCCTGAGTGTCTGCGAGTTTTTTTAAGCCACAAAAAGGAGTGCATAAAACAAGGCAAACAGTAATTGACGTCCTGCCCAATTTACCTATTGACAAAAAGTTGTCATTTGTCCAAGGACAAGCTTGTCCATCACTATTAGATATTCCTGCACCGTTTCACTGAGTCTGTCGTGACTTCAAGCCAGGATATTTTCGGTTTTTTTTGGGCCTTTCTCATTTTTTTTATTGCCTTATTCGATGTTATGCCACTTGGCTTTCTGACTTTCACTTGAGAATGCTCTTTGTCTGGGGCCCTGCCTTTTGCCTCGGCTCATCTTTTCCCAATGTGATAATCCAGACTGGTGTGCCATGTGAATAATGATGCTCCAGATGTACAGCCAAAAGCATTTTACCAATTTTTTCTATCTTTTCCCACCAGCTTTTGGATGTTTTTTCAATGTCGTAGACTTTGAGGGAGCCGCGTGCCCATGACAGTAAAATAATAATATAAAAAGGGCTCAGAACAGAGGACACTTTGTATTTTAATCCTTTTGAGTTTTTGCATTAAAACCGAAAAAAATCAAAAGCACAATTCGCATTTACAAACAATGTTTTTGGACAAATGTAATTTGGGAAACACAAGAATAGAATCACACTTTTTATTCAATTTTTCAATAGACACGAAACTGTATTTCAATTTAGGTTGTGATATATTTTGGATATGAATATGCTTTATACATGAAAGGACAATGGCGTAAACATATGCCATTTAATTACATGCAATCGTTTTTCGGATACTGAAGGCTGCCTGGCGGGGAGTCATTTTCATTTAAAATGCAAATAAATGCACTTTCCATATGAAATGAACAATTTTGTTTACGCCCTTAGGAAGAATGGGCCAATGGGGCTATATATATTTTCACAAAAGCATATGAAAAGCGTGCTTTAAACCTTTTACTTGCCAAAAAGTGAGTATAAATGTGCAAAATTAATATGTTTTTCGGTTGCCAAAAAAATAGGAATAACCTACACATCAGGTTTATTGATTAAATTTTTAAATATTAATGCATTGTTGTTTTAGAAATTACTGAGGCCTTGTTTCCATTTAAAGTAATGTAAAATCTACCATTGGCAAGCTGTTAACATACCCCGTTTAAGAGTACTTTTTGCTGCGAAAAAATTCCGCAACAATTTAAAATAAATTACATCCAATTAAATAAATGAAAGCCAAATACCATTTGCCGACAATTACCACGAGAATGAGTTTCTCTGTTTGGTAAAAGAGGCCAAACTTATTATTATTACTTCTTGGCTGAAAGTTTAATGAAAGATAATTTAAGGCAGAAGGTTGCCGAACGGCAATTATTTAGCCGCACCAAATAGTTTATGGAAAAAATAAAGTTTTTACCAAATTTTTGGCATCCTCGTGCCACAACATTTTAATTTATTTATGCAACAACCATGGCAACAACAACAGCGGCGAACAATCAACTGACCAAATTCAAACTGGTTGGCCAAGTTCTAAAACAAACATAACATGGTGAAAATATTTGCATATGAACTTTCATTTGGCTTACGATTTTGTTTTTGTTGTTTTTGTCGTTGCTCATGAATAATATGTTTGCTTGTTACGAGTCGGTAACGAAACTGAAAGACGGGGCTGAGGCTGATGTGAGGCTGAGGCTGAGGAAGTCCTTCAAAGCCATATTTAAATGTTGGGAATTCTCAGCAGAAGCTGGTCACATAATTAGTGTCAATCCCGGAGCCCCTAGACCAGGCCAGGCTAATGTGCCGCTACCCTCCAAAACCGAATCTGAATCTTTTATCCCTGGCATATGTTCCATCACAAGACTTTGCCACTTAAGTATGCAACACAAAATTCTCGTACGCTGCAAGCTTACCAAAAATGCCAAAGCCAAGTCCTGTTTGCCTTGGTGTTGGTCCTTGCCGGCATTAGTGTGCATGGCTGCATGTGTGTGTAGTGCGTCTGTGCTATTTACTTAGCCAAAACGTGCGTAAAGTTTTAATTATAAAGTTTTTTCTGACACTCCTTTGAGGACAGTCGTCCACCTAGGGTCAAATGTCCTTTAGCCGGCATTAAACGACTCTTTAAAGAGGCAATTTATTAGATTTATGCATATTTTGGTCAGACACCTGGCCCAGTAACTCTAATTAAGATTAATTGAATGATTTATGGACTCATTTTTCATCTGCCTTTGCTCGATAGCCGAAAATTTCAATTCACTCGGATGTGCACTTGAACTCGTTATTGTGTGCATTCCAAATGGTAAAATGGTAGAACCTTTCTGTTTAATTGAAAACTTTCTGGCCAGTGCAGAAAATCAATTTAATTTGCTGATGGGGAAAAAATTAATTTGCCGACGATACATCTATGTACTTAAATGGCAATAGTCAAGAGTGCAAATCAGATCAGAAGGGTCACTTTATGTTGGAGATGAAAAATCGAATAAAAAAGTATGAAATTCAAAGCATATTTAATCATAATATTAATTATCTTGGACTTTTTGTTTTGTTGGATTTAAGCCGGCAAACAATACCCTGTGCCATTTTGCCAGCAATAGTCGATTGGCCCTAGACAAGCTCCAGTTGGGCGGAAAATTGTATGCCTGGCATTATAAATCAACAAACGTCTTCCTCACAAGAGCTGGCTTTTCGATTATTGAATGGGGAACTGCCCTGCAGAATCGGAAGCCGAGTGACTGAGTGACTGAGTGATTCAGCGAGTGATTGAGCAGTTGTTTGGATATGCACTTCAATAAAACATTCAATGCATAACTACAATGGGCATAAGCTATGCCTCAGTGCCAGGGTTCACTTGACTCGCACTAATTCCCACACAAGGATAATCAGGCCGTCGATGTCGATGCACAGACTCCAGAACTGACTAAGCCAGTCGGAGCCATTCTGTCTGCCCCTGAGTGCTTCCTAAGTGCTCATATTCCATTCTTTGGGGAGCAGTAACTTTAACATTTAAATTTCTTTTATAAATAAATCTTAGATTTAAGCAAAGGTATCAAAAATGTTATCGCCCCCTAAATTTCCGTTGGACGTCGGACGAGGGACATTGAACTTCTTAGCACGCGTCCTGGGCACTGCTGAAAAATAATAACCCAACACAACCCGGCAAAGGAAGCCGAAAAAAAATATACATAGAAATAGGAACTGCCACAAAGCCGCACGTAACATTAAACTTCACAGTCACAACATATTTGGCTCTCTGACGCTTTCTTTAAAGTTGCCACAAAGTTCAAATCAAATGGGAGCGCACGCCGTTGCAAGTATGCAATGCTGTGTAATACGAGACCAGCACGCGATGGGATGGCAGTACGGATACGGGAACAGGATTACGGTTCAGGGGTACCATATATGGGTGCTGAATTCGGATGGTTATGGATCTGGGAAATACAGTCATGCAGCCGACAAGTCCGCAAAGGAGCAAAGCAATTTTTGAAAACGGAAGACTTTTAATTTAATGTCGGCGGAGATAAGAAACTAATCTAATAAATGGGTTGATAACAGTTCTTTTATGGCTGTAATGACATCCATTTATTAAATCCTTTTCAAATAGGGGCTTTAATAGAATAGATGCTACCTATTCTTCTCAAACACTTTGAGCTAAGCCAAACAACATTAAATCCCAGCTTTAACCAAACTTTCTAGGATTAAATTACACAGTTTAACTCTCGAGCACCTATGATAGGGCCGTACCTTTTTATCTTTCGCCCGATTTCACCCGGAAATGTTAAAGTAATCAACTCAATTAGCCATTCCATAGGCATTCTCCCACGCCTACGCCCCCACAAACAAAACAAACACAAAACTCAATTAGATGCCATAACTAAATAATCACAAACACATTTACCCAAACAAGGCCCCAGGACTCGGGGACTCTGGGCTCGACGACAACCAAGAAGCGCTGCTGCGGAGGCGGAAAATAAAACGAAAAAAATGGAAAACCAGGTCAACAGCAAGAACAACTTGGGCAACAATTTTGAAAACAATGACGACAACGGCAGAAGCGGTAAGGCATGCTCCGGGAAATTGCTTGAAATGTTCAGAAGCCAGAAACGCAACAGTCGGGCCACAGGACGGGCCGGGACGCCTTCCAGCAGATTGCAGGCCAGTCCAAGGGGTGGTCGCCGAGGGAACGGCATTCCAACATGTGACGCACGTGACAAAACTTGTCAAATGACTTAACTTCACTATGTCTACGAATCCCGTTCCTGTTCGTAAATGTAGTAAAAATAAGTACTACCCTGGGTCTGTGGGTTTTTGTGCCCCCCACGACACGCCTAAGAAACTCTGTTCTCCGCAATGAACAATGAAAACGGGGAAAAATAAATATCAGTGGCGGACTTGTTGCGCCTTGGGCTGAATTATGGCATTGGGGAGCCGGGGAGATCGAAGTACCCAGCGCCAAAGCAACGTCTCTAAGCACTCGACTTGGACAAAAGAGCACTGAGGTGGAAGCATATTATCTAATATTTATACATTTTATCTTAAACGATAGCTTGCTCAAGCATTGAAAGTTTTTTAAAAGGTAAAACATTGGAATGTTTTTCTTAAGATTTCGGCACTGGCGTATGAGTCATTTTAAAAAGGTTTTTCGGTTGCGAGAATAAATAAATATTGAATTATAATTACTTGGTTTCAAGTTTTTATTGGAATGAAAATGTTAGCCCTGCATACTGGGCGTATAGTAATTTCTATTTATGGCCTGAAATAATAATTTTTTATATTATTCCCAAGTTGGTTAGGAAAACATACCAAAGCTAGCCTTGGAAATGAAATTGACAGCCGAAAGTTGTAGACGTTTTGTGGGATCTCTAAAGACCTCATTCTCGTCTCGGTTCTCAAACGACAAACATCTTTTGGCCAAAAAAAAACCCAAATTTTTCAATTCCTAGTCCTACTTCCGTAAACAGGCTAATGTAAGTTTTGTGTAAAAGTGAAAAAATTCAGTGAAAAATTATGTTTATTTGCAGAACAAGATGTGCAATCCGTGCATAAGTTCCATGCCAGGTACCTGCTGTGGACCAACTGGCGGACTGGGGCCCTGCATGCTATGCGGTCCCTACAACGGCCAATGGTTCCGATCGGTCAACCATTGCTGCGGCCCCTGCGGGCCATACGGCTGTTGTTCCTGCTACGGACCCCACGGCGGCCACTGTTAGCCTGCTTAGAAGGAAAGTAGGATTAAGCCAAGGAAGTCTAAAACGGGCAGTCGCTGCACCAATGGAGTCTCTTCCATCGAGGGGAACTGCAAAAAAAAAGTGCCTGCGGAAAGAACTATTGTACGTGCCAAAAGTTGTCGCGACTAAATCTGGATTGGGAGCTTTCGAGGATCTCGCGCTTCTTAAACCAAACCCATAGTTGTCAATAAATCTTATACGTATCAAAAAATGTTTGTTAATGCGGGTTTTCAGTTACAAGAGTTCCGAGAAATAAATTTCCGTAGGAGGAACAATGTTTCCGATCCAATTTAAGAGCCATTGGTGGCGTGTTTTTGGTTTTGCTTACAGTCCACGGGGTGCATTTAGGACTAAAACCGATTTGATTGTAAATATTTGGCTCGTTTACAGCTAACGACACATCGGGGACCTGCCACAAAGTCGTGTAATGCTAATGGGCCTGTTGAGCGCAAATTTGTTTACGAGAATAATTTTAGGGGGAGCGACATGGCCCTTTTTCTTTATTGGAGGAAGCTCCTGCCCCAGTAACATTCTAACATCAAAAACGTAAACATCTGCATCGAGGAAACGAATAATGCCTCGATTACTTGGCGCGCTTTAGCACTTTGGAGCCACTTAGGCTGGGAAAGTACTCAGGACTGTTGAGATCGGGGGCCTGCTGCTTCGCCGCAAAGGTGGCCACGGCCTTGCGGAGGCGTGACTCCATTTGGGGACGCTGATTAAAGTCGCCCTGGCTCTGGCGCAGGGCTGGTGGTACATAGATCTTGCACTGGTCTTCCAAAGTCTTCTCCATATTCTCAATCTTCTCTGGCTCTGGCAGCGGGATCAGGGCCTTCTGCATTTGACCGTCCAGCTTCTGCCAAGGACAGCCGGCAAAAGCCAGGGCCTCCTTCGGTCCTTGGCCAATGTCGAGGCCGTCGCCACCGGACTCGCGCTGCTCGGACTCCTGCACCTTCATCTCGCCAGTTAACGCAGCCGTTGCGGTGCTGTTAAGAGTCATCTGGACGGAGCGGGGCAAGTTCGTATACTGCCTGCGATTCTCCTCGGTGAAGTCCGACCACTCGTCCTCCTCGTCGACCGTCTCGTCAGAGAAGCGGATCCCAAACTCCAGCGGTTTCAGGGTCGGATTTATTGAACCTGCTGGTCCCTCCATCATGGGATCGCCTCCACGATCCTTCTCCTGATTCGCAGAGGAGTCCTGGGCCAGCTTTGCTGATTCCTCCAGCGTTTTGTACAGCTCGTCGGTCGCCAGGTAGTTGGATTTTTTTTTTTAGACTTTTTATTGTCCTTCTTGGCGAAGAAGTCATCCAGAGTGGACATCTCGAGTTAGTTCTTTTGATTCTTTTCCGGAGAAAGTCTCAATTTCGTGTTGTTCGTTTTGATACCAAAATTTGTTTGAGGAGTTTCAGACATGTGTTCCAAACTGGATAAAGTTTTGGTCCAAAGCCTACTGGATTCGAGACATAAAGGGTCAAAATTTGACTGACCATATCGCTTAGTTTTGTAAACAAAAAACGTATTATTAAATTATTAAACACTGTAAAGTGTGAGCTCTTTTCCAGGCAAGTAAAGGGTTTAAGCCTTAAATGGAAAATATCCTAACCAATAGCTGAAAATTTCCTTTTTTTTAAACAAGCAAAGCCTTCTAAACCGGACGGGCAAAGTCGGTTGTGCTCAAAAGGCGTAATAACATAATTTTTTGTCGGTGTTTTGGTTGCAGCAGAGATGGACTGCGTTCTGTGTGGCATGCTATCTGGTGGCATATGCCACTAATTAGAATTATGTGCGCGTAATGCCCTGGCCACGCCCCCGAACAGTGGCAGTGCAGTGGCTGTATCCGCCCACTTTGGAGTGGTGTGAGTGGCAGAAAGAGCCTTTTTATGCCACTGTGCCGTGCCACGAGTAGTCACATATGTTCATTATGTTTGCCAGCCGACGGGTGAAGGGGAAGGGGGTGGCAACTGGAGGGGTCCTGGAGAGAAGCTCCTCCAATCCTCGACGTCTGCTTGAGTAATTACCAGAAACCAGAAACAGAAACGCAATGTGAATGCGCTGGCAGAATGCAAGTGCAGGTCGTCCTTTTCGTCCTTGTCGCCGGCGTCGTCAGTGCAAAAGCTTTTTATGGAATGACGATGACATAAAACAAATATGCTGGCCAAAAGGAACGAACAACAAGTTCTGAACATGTCTCTACTTAAATTTATTATTTAATTAGAGCGACCAGTTGGGTGTGGCAATAAGGGCGGCCTTAGTTATGGAGATGGAAATGAATGGGAGTGCAGAAATGGTGTGTTTTAAATTCAAAAAGTATTCAGAATAAATTCCATTCATTTAAAATAAGGTAATGGACTCCAAGCTCCTCGATTTCTGGTAATAAGCTCTCTTTTATTGCCCCGAGGAGTTTCATAATTTTGGGTATTGATTCCGGGTGTGGTGGGGAAAAGGAACCTGCCATTGTCAGTACATAATTAATAATTACTCAATTAGCACCAGGGGCGAATCGAAAGATAAAAGTATAATTTTTAAGAGAAAAATTTCAAAACGGATCTCTGAAACGTCCTTTTTTCACAGAGTATCCCCCCAGATTTTAATTAAAAATTTTAGTTTGCCGGAGGGAATGAAATTTCCCATCGGAATTTCAGAGTGTTCAAAGAAAATTCTTGTTTACACTTGAGGTAAATGCCCCTCCGAGTTGAAAGTGAGTCAGAGGCAGAGCCAGGACGACGAAACGGAAGCGTTGCCAAAAGTCTGCATAAAAGTTTTCAGACCAACTGTGAAAACTATTGCTGGAAATACCAATACGGAGCCATCAAAAAGCCATGACAAGTCAGACGGAACAACAGTGACATGTACATAGATGGCAGAGGGGGCGGACCCGGGATGGCAGGGGGAGGTAATCAACCCCGGACCGGAAGCGAGACTGCTAAAAATATTGGCGCCACTTTGGCGGCCCGTCTGGCCGGGTAGTTGGCGACGTCTGCGGCTCATCTCAAAGCTCTTGTTATTGTTATTGATTTTGGGGAGGATGAGTGTGGCGGGGGGAGGGGGTGTGTGTGTGTGTGTGTGCGAGAGTGAATGAAAAATAAGGAGTCCTTGGATGCGGATACATCCACCGGGATGCATAATTTGGGAACCACCCCGCCTGCCACTGATGACATCATCATTGCCATCAAGAGCAGCATCCTTCGCAATGGTAAACAATTTTCACTTCCCAACTTTTTCCCAATCTCATGGAGTTTTATTTTATTTTTCCCGTTTCATATTACCCGCAGAACATTGTAAGCTTATATGAACATTATATTTTATGCTCATAATGCGACTCGATTACTTTAAAGCTGTTTATCGTCTCCAGCCGCCGTTGCCGCTGGGTTAACAATTTTTTACTGAGTCATTTGCCAGGCTGCCGCAGACCGACAATTTGTAGTGGCCACTGACGCACAACCAGCCCAGCAAACACAAACACACCATTTGCAGCCATTAAGGCAATACATATTTAAATTATAGACTCTTCCGCATCACGCAATTTGCACATGCATGCGTTTTTCGCACCACATGAGATGAGAATGGCGTTGGAAATTGCAAAGTTCCCACAAACTTCATAAAATTGTTTCTATTCAGTCTCTTCTTGGGACGGCAAAGACTTGAAAGAAAAAGTCCTGAAGGATGATTCAGAGGGAATTATTTTTCAAGATTACATTTTTGGAAACAATATACGTTTCGAATTCCAATAAAAAAATATTTAAGTAAAAATAAAATCATTCCAGAAAAGAGAGGTTGGATGTTTGGCCATTTAGTAATTTTATTAAATTATTCTTGTTTTGTTTGAATACAAATTTTCATAACTCTAAAAGTTTCCATCGAATAACAAAATACCAGTTCGGTTTCAAACATCTTAGTATGCAAAAGATGTTCATTTTGATGAACTAAAATTGTTGTATTGCCTTTATCCAATTTTCTTGTTTGCTTTCATTTTATATTTGATTTAATCAATGTGCATCGGCATTTTCCGGCACACATTTCCCTCGTCCTCGCCCTCGTTCTCGCCACGTCCTTTGCCACACTGCTTTCTCTTTAACGATTTATTTATTTGTATTTGACTTTCACTGTGTGGGCGTAAAATGGCGCGAAGGAAGCTCGAAAGGCAAATACAATTATAGTGAGTGCTCCTGGCCCAGCCCAGCCCGGCTCACCCTGCCCCGGCAAATGGCTATTGGCTTGGCCAAAAGGCACGGATGAAAGCAAAGACGCTGGTAAACAAATCATTTGGAAAATATTTTTGCGCACAAATCACATCAAGGTGTAAAAATTATTTACGAATATTATTTTGGCAAACCCAGCCAGGAGGAGAGCAAAGTGTGCGGAAAAGTTCGACGGCTAGATGGATTGATAGAAAGATACAAAAATGTATAGACGCTCGGGGAAAATCCGCAGGGGAGGCGATGGAAAAAATGGGAAAATGAAAAGTCAGTAGCGAATCGTGAAAAGCGTGAAGAGTGTAAATATTGCCACTGCCATAATATTTGTACAGTGATGTATTCTTTTTTTTTTTTCTTCCTTGTTATGTCCTTCCCAACTCCATTTTTCTGATGACTGTCAGCCAGGACGATAAAGTTGTTGACTGAGGATTCACCGAAAGGTGAGGATAGAACTTTTCTTAAGGCAGACTACCGACTCAATGGGAAAAGGTAATCAGTGTTTAAACATTTGAAAAAATTCAATAAGAAAAGACTTTCCCTTTAAATCCGCTCAAACTTCCTAAGAGTCCCTGTTTTTTTTTTCTATTTTTCTTTTATTAATTACACAATATAATGCCAGGCATGCACATTTCTAATAAACAAAAAACAACAAAACTATTGTGTTTTAGCCAAAAGTGAGCAAGAAAGTTGGCAGTCACTTGCACTTCCGCTTACAAGTGTTGCCTTTGGGAGTGCCGGCACAGATTATTATAATAAAACAAATAAATACGGCGGGGAGAAAGGGTGGCTGGGAAAGCACTCCATAAGGAGTAAGGAGAATATTTGTATTTATGGCAAAAAGTTGTGTGTGGCGGCAAAATACGCGACTCCCAACAATGCTCCACAGAAATTCTGTGAGATTTCCGGAAAAGGCATAAGTCCTTGTTGCCTGTTTTTGTGTGTGCTGTGTTGGTGTTGGTGAGGTCGTGCCCCACATACGCTAATAATGTTTTTGCAGAACTCTTTCCTAGGGGGGAGGGGGTCCTTGCAAAATAGTTTCTGCTCCGGTCTTTTGCTGTTTTTATTCCGCCTGTTCGAAGGATAATTAAATGTATATTCCGTGGGTGGGCATAACACAATCATTTGAAAGAAAAGAAAACAAACCAGACATGTTTACCTCACGGGAAGGGTTAAGGACCAAAAGCTGGTAATTGGGTAAAGGTATCTAAGCCATGAAAGCCGTTCTGATTACTTGGAATGAAAAAATAAACATTTTCCCATAAGAATGCGGAGACCATTAACGATGTGGATCCTTGGCCATCTTCGAATTCCACGCAAAGCCAATTAAAAATTGCGGGGCAGCGCTTCAGTGGAAATGGAATCCAGTAGTACCCATGTTTCCGGCTAGAGCCTCTGCAATCGGTCATATCCTTCTCCATCAGCCAAATTGCCGGCTAACCCAAATGAGTGCCATAATACTGTGACCTTTCCAAATGGATCTTCAGACGAAATTGCTGCAGTTTCGGCGGCAACATTCCGTGCCACGGATGAGGCATTAATTGTGAGAGGCAGGCGCACCCCTTTTTGCAATTTTCACTGCTCCGGCCTGGAAAATGCATCATTTGGATAATCAGCTATCCTCGGTCTAAGCCCTCTTTTGGCATCGATGGGCCGGGATGTGAGCACATATCGGAAGGATGTTCCGGGGCCAGTGAGTCAGCTTAGCTCTCTTAAACTTTTCCAACTGTGGAAAATTTATGATGTTTTCATAGTTTTCTTTTTCGCCCTCAACATGACTGGGGAAAATTGCCGATCCTGCATATTTGAGTTTTTATCCTGTGGTTTATATCATTCCCCAAACGACAGGGGGCGGACAGATGGTGAGTCCAGGGGGGGTCGGAGACAGCGTTTGCGGTTTATTAATATTTTTTGACTGCCTCGATTTCCCGCCACTGTCTGTGGCTTTGACTTTCACAAAAGTTTACAGACGATCCGGCAGTGGTGGCTCGGGGACTGTGTTTTTGATTGGGGTTTTTGGCTTTGTCTGAACTAGAAATAGATGGAATATTTTCGGATTAGTTTAATATGCATAAAAGTTGAATTTTTCCATGTTCTCGTGTTTAAAATAAACACCTCAATAAACGAAAACTGACACTTGGTTGCTGGGAAACAAATACTTTAAGGGAAACCCTTAACAATATTAGAAAGGGCTTTATATAAAATATGAAGTAGAAATTACTAGAGTTAATTGAATTTTGGGATATATTTAGGCCATGAAATAGTTGTATGTATTCCACGCAAATATTGCTTGGTCACTGTTTTATTTACAGGGTTTCCTAGCAACTTTTCAAGGTTTGCATGAGTTTTTCTTTCTCAGTAAAATGTAAGTAAATTTTTAATGTCTTTTATTCCCTGAAAAATGTGTTTTCCAGCAGATTATCACATCGTATCTAACCATATTATTTTTTGTCATATGTAAGCCACTTTATGGAAAGCGTACTTCACGCCAGACACATTCGTTGCACTTAAACACTTGCCACACCTTATCGACGCCTGCCACGCCAGGCCCGCCATTGTCTGAGGCACCACCCGCCCACTCCCTTTATGGCAGCTAATAAACGGTAAATATTGAAACATTTAAGCGCACGCAACACGCGGCAAGGACAAAACCGACAGGACTCAAGTGGTGCCAACTCAAGTGTAATTTCCATTGTTTGCGCTCCGTCTCCCAGATATGAAGACACATAGGCACGCGAGCTACTAAGATACAATAATTAGTAGACCGCGGGGAGTGGCATAGGGGGTATACCGTCCCGTCAATTACCCACAACCTGAGCAAACTGCAACTGCAACTTCCTCATTAGAGCCTATTTTCTTTCTGCACAGAGCCTGTCAGGAGGGAATATTTTCCAAATCAACGCCCACGATCCTTCAGACACTCAAGTACGCAATTAAGTCCTCAATGTGTTTATTAAAAGTGAAATGCCAAACAACTTTTCATGCCTCTCCCGTGGCGCTCAAACTGTTTGTTGCCATTCTGTTCGTTGTTTGTTGTTTTTTTTTGCCATGTTTGTTGTTCGTTGTTTGTTGTTTGACGCCCGCAGCTTCTGCGCTGGCCTTTCCCAGTTAGTCACTCAGCTGGCGAGCAATTGTTGCCACTTTCCCAGTTTGTTGTTTCTGCTGTAGCGGCTTTAAAGGATTACATGTCCTGGTTGGTCTTGTCAAATAATTAACATTAAACAGTATTCAAGTTTAAATTGCTTTTAAAACGGGAAATATCTATAGCGATCCTATCACGTTAAGTCACTTGGGAAACTCTCATTGTAAAACCAATAACCACTATAGTCAGCTTTTGGTTATCCTTGAATTAAAAAAAAAGAGTGTACTCAGGTCTGGTCGTTGACATAGCTGGTGGTTTTCCGGCATTTCCCAATCTCTGGATTCCAATGGCTTATTTTTGCTTTTGTTTACATACCGCAAACTGTTTCCTCTTGGCTAACTGGGGCCTGGCTACCGTTTCGGCATCCCAAGAAGTATCATTGCCAGGATTTCTCCAGAATGTAATGGCAGGAGGCGCAAAGCTCTCAAGTCTGAATACTTGGCCATTTCATTCCCTTTGCTTCGTTTCGTTTCGTTTTTTTTTTTTCCATCCCAGCTGCGTTCGTCTCACTTTCAAATCAATTTTCTTCCTTTTGCCTGGACAATGCAAATGATTTTCTTCCTGGCATTGTTTTGTTTTACATTTCTTGGAGATTTTTATAGTGGAAGTGAAAGCCAGTGACCATGAAATTGAATGACAAGCTAAATCAGTCAACCAACAAAATAAAACGTCACACACAGGACATCACACTGGGATGTGCGGATGTGTGAGTGGGTTGTCCTGTGTGTGTGCATGTGTGGGGGCCATTTGCAACTATTTTGCGTACTGCCTCAACATCATTTGTTGTAGACCCCACTCCCTGCCACTGCCATGCTCCATCTATCCGAATCGAATGTGGGAAAGCAATCAAAGCAAACATCAAATCAAAATAATGCCATCATTTATTTTCAATGAACTTTAATGATTTCTTCCCACATTCGCTACTTTTTCAGCGAATGGTAGGCAGACATGCAAAACAAAAAGCCGATGAAGGCTCATACACTTTGTAAAAAAACCAAAAAATGCAAAAAAAATATAATATAAACACTAATCATTTGTTTATTTATTTCTTATCCACTTTTGATTTTTCTTTGTGAACGGTGATGCTTTTAAAACTATTCAGAATTTTGGGATTATAATGGTGATTATTTTCTGAGTGCAGATCGGGAATCCCAATCCACTCCAGCAGCCTCAATCTCGGGCTGTCATTGATTACATAACAATGGATATACATTCTATGCCCCCTGTAAGGACACAATGAGCGACGAAAAACAACGAGCCCCATCTGGTTTCTGGTGCAGATGCTAAAGCATTTCGCATCAAAATAGTAATGAAAGTCATTCATATGTTTGTTTTTTTTCCATATCCTGTTTCCCCTTCGCTTCCTTTCGCTGTCGTTGCTATCCCCCATAGAACATCCTGCAGGTCGCGTGGTAGGCATGAAATTTATTGCATACTTTTGGCGTTGCATAGTAAATTCTACACATCCTGAAGGACTGGGTTGGGGGTGGCCTGTTGTTCTTCGAATAGCAATTAAAGTGAATGGGATTTCGTTGTTTTTCGAGGATAGGAAGTCGTTTCAAGTTTTAATAGCCTGGCCAGTGTCAGAATTGAGGCCAGTGCTTAGCCAAATTGATGAATGGAAGTTAGTAGTATGTAGAAGTACCTCCTTCTTATTAAACAAAACCTAGAAGACGTTTCAATTAAGCTTATATTTTCATTAGTTTCTTCTCCGCTTTTTATATAGAAGGAAGGAATTTCAAGTCTCAATTAAAGTTACACAATAACCCAAAATTAGGAACATTTAGCAATACTTGACTGGTGTCTGTCCAACTCGGTTGAAGTTTGACAAGCGAACATTACTCAAAACGCGCTCGACGGGGCGCAGCCACAAAAAGGGGCAAGCTTGTACTGTAAGGACGAGGCATTGCCACCTGCAAGGGCACGCACAGACACCCACTGACAGTTTAACTGTCATTAATAAAGAGCACCGGGCACATGGCACACTCGCACAACAACATGTGTGGAGTCCTCGCATAATTGATGTGTTTTTGTGAGTTATGCCGGAGCTCGTCGACCCGGCTCACTGCTGACTTCCCAACTTTCTGGGTGCTCTGCTCCTCCCCACCTACACTTCAAATAATGTGTGACCCTAAACCAGCACGTAATAATCTTGAGGCTATATTTCACTTGCTTTAATAGAATCATAAGGCCACAGGAGGCCCTCCTGTGGAACATTGGTTCTCTTAAGGAGTGGAAAGCTTTCTATCCTCGGTTCATTTAAGTAAAGAAAAAAGGATATTGCATTGCGTTGGGAATATTGTTTCAAGTGTAAGCTCCTGTTGTTGAAAAGTTAGAGCATGTTATCAGTTCGACGGCAGTGGAAGCGTTACCGGTTCCGCCTCGACCACCAACTTCCCAGTCGGGCTTCCGGCTGTTGTTTGTCCGTGTTGAGTGATGACTTCAAATTGGCCATCTCTGATGATGACGGCACCTACGTGTAGTCCTTTGTGTTCGATGGCCCGTCTACAACGGCAAAAACACGTGTGCCACAGTGTCTAGAATGTGACTTGATTGTGGCCGCAAAAGGGGGTTCATCCTGCGGTTTTATTGATGAGTTGGAAAAACATAATTATGGTTTCGAAATAAATACTCGGTTCTGTATAGTAAGTTCAATTTCCAGTTGTGAGTCTGGTGAAGCCCAACTATTTGGACATTTGATAGATGCCAGGGCAAGCCAAAAGTCGTTTGCCTTTCGTTAATCCAATTTATCTGTCCGATGCCTCGGCATAGGAAATTCCAGGCCATTACCAATTGCCCAGGTGTGGTCCGTCCCTGACCATTTGAGACGCACACCCAGCCGCCACCCAACGTATCACGCCCCCCACACCCACTCCATAATGCGGCTTTCAGGTGCCTTGATAAATGATGCGCAATTTGTAGGCGCAGCTTTGTTAATAGAAACAAATGGCCGGCCTTTAGTGCAACCCCGTGGTGGATGGGGGGTTTTTGGGGGGAATGGTGACGATTAGTGTTGCTTATTTATAAAAATTATACCACACCGGTTTTGGGGGAAATTAATTAAATTTGAAATTGATTAAAGGTGCGGCACTGTGTGCTCTGCAACTGCGTTCTGTTGAAATGCAAAGAGGCAACGCTATTTAATTTAAATGTAATTTCTTTTGGCTCCTTGGCGTCGTTTTTGCCTGCATTTAATTTCATTTAATTTTCAGCCACGCCCCACATAACATCACTCCTTGCCAGTCATTTCGGCAATCCACCACTGATCCCTGGACCGCCCTGGACCGCCCCGCGGAATGCTCCATCATCTTCTGGTGGCTGTTCCACTGCACGCTTTTCACTTTTCATGAATAATAAAGTGAAAGTCTAGTTAGTTTGGCGTTTTTCAGCTCACTACTCGACGGCGCTGGCTTGCTGGCTGGCTGGCTCCAAAGCCGAGTCCTGGTCCTACTCCTTTGCGAGGTTGAGGGCTTGTCACGCCCCCCTGCCATTCCGGGCCACCCACCCCACCGTCTCCTCTCACCTCAGCCAGCCGAGCGCCGTACATTTGTAATTTCGTTGCATAAAAACCCTGAAAAGGCGGCACCTCGCAATTGTTTGGCGGGGTGGAAGGACTTCTCGGTCCTCGGAATGAGATGGGAAAGCCCGGCAAGTTTTTCATTTCCATGTTCCTCTGAATGCACTTTCCGCCATTGTTGTTGCTCAGCTTATTGTGTTCCGTATTTAATGAATAATTTTTAATAGTTTCGCCATTGCTCCGGGCATCACTTGCAGCTTGCCGCTTGCAGTTTGCAGCTTGGGGCAACGGGGGCATAGGTTCATGGCGGAAACTACTGGCACTAGAAGTGGATTAATTTGCCGGCAAACTTTCTGACGATGATAAAAAGAAATTAACTTTGGATTAAATCATTGATAAAAGTTTAAATTGATTTACTTGACTGTTTTGATTATAATCCAAGGCTAAGCAAAATAGATTAAAAATTCAAGGTGCGTTTCCTAACAGTTCCTAAGTATTTAAACACAGAAATTAATATCTCTAAAATATAACTACATTTGTGAGTGTGATATTGATGCCTTGGGTAATGGGATAATTTGCATTTTTCAAGCCATAAACTCTTCACTGCATCCTATTTTCATCTTTTTATGTTTACCTGCATTTTCCCCTCATAAAATTCAATTATATGCACTTGCCGCACAAACTCCTTGTGGTGCGCATTTATTCCTATTAGGTTTTACGGACTGCGCTACTCCGCCCGCCCCCTGGCTGCATATCCTGTGGCGAGGTCCTGCAATTGTTGCATAAATCAAGACGAGTTTCACGCATATAAACAGTGCAAAGTGTGCGTAACGAGCGTTTCAATTTAAGAGCTAGACTTTCATTTTTCTTTTTTCAAGGTTTTGTGTTCTTTTTTTTTGGATAGATGGGGGGGTGATGGGGTGAACGCTGGCAACAAATTCAATTTTTCATTTTGAGAGCAGTCAGATTGCTGGCATTCCCCGAGACCTCCCTATACACTCCATTCAGCCAGCCAGCCACCCACCCACCTCCTGGGACTCCATACCGACAGTTTGAAAACACTAAAGTTGAATTACAATTGCAATTTTTTTGCCCCACTCGCAGTTTGGGGCGTTTTGTTTGCTTCATTTTTGCCGTCGACTTGGTGTTAAGAGATTTTTATGTGCCTACGCATTTGAAATGCTAAAATGATGTATGGCAGCCCAAGCCAGACTAGAGACCTCCAGCCCCATCCCTCCGGCTCCATATTTTTTTTTTTGTTGATTTCTCTGGACTTTGTGTGTGCTGGAAGGAGAGTGCCATAAAATGTCCATTAAGCTTTTCGACGGAAACCTGCTGAAATGCACTTTTCGCATTCTAAACTGCCAACAGGTTCACTCGACTAAAGGCCAAACGGAAAGGGGAAAAGGAGTTACTCCAAGTTGCCTTTGACGACCTGTTCGCGGCCACTTAGGCCACTTTTTCTCTCCAAAAGAAAGTTGGCTTTAAAAGGAGGGCTAAAAAAAATTGCAACCATTGAAGAAAGGTTTCCGGATTTCCCTTTCCTATTCAAGCTTTCATTGTGGCCTAATAAAAATTTATTTATTTCGCTCTTGTAAATCACAATTATGCTGTCATCTATTAGTTATTAATATAGATGTGTTGCGGTCATTTATTATAAGTATATACACTTAGTTCCTTCTCGAAGATTAATGATGGCAAAATATTTCACATAATCAAGTGATTTTGGTTTCCCTTTGGCTCCTGTTAAGCTTCCCTCTGCATTTTTTTTCGATGGGCGGAACTTTCCCAGGACGATGATGATGTTATTGTTGTTGTGGGTGGGGGGCGGGGGGCGTGGAATGGGTGGCAGACACAAAAACATCTTGACTTGTCAATATTTTATTTATTGCCCATTGTGTGTAATTAGAGCAGGCGTTTTATCGTTGATTCTTGCTCTTGATTCGGAATGGGATTATGTTGTGGCCCTTGGCTATTTGTCGTGGCCGTGTATGGGTCCTTAATAAATATCATTTGGGGTGGAATCCGAGCCTTTGATTGAGATTATCACAATTTATTATCATAAAAATAACAAATGCAAGTAGATTTTGATGTAAAGGAGAATAAAGTTGTAGCCCATGGCAACCTTTCTGCAATTAGGTTTTAATTATATTCCAAGTGAATAAATCCTAAATTTTAAGGCAAAGCTTTAAGGATGTTTCGACAATTAAACAAAATGTCTCCTTCTATTACCTGCTGTAAAGGAAAAACTTTGGCTTTTATTGTAAAACCATCAACAAGAGCCATTACAAAAGACCATCATAATCGGCTGGCGGGGAATAGGACAAAACAAGAGCCAAACACACAAAACGCAATCTAGCGAATTGGTGGGGGGACGACGTCACCTTTGACCAGACACCGAACCGAACAATAACCAGACGCGTTCAACTTGATGACCCCAATAGAAATAAAACGCATACTTTTTGCAACATTTGCCTGGACTGGGCTCCCCCCTGTCCCCGCCAAAAGTGTCCCTTTGGACATGGCGCTTGCAAGTATCGCGCACTGCAATCCTGCGAGCTTTATCCTGGCCTGGACATTGTTTCCAGTACCCAACCCCCACCCTCCCAGTGTCTGCCTGGCACATAGCTGTGGCTTTTTACTGTCTTATTTTGGTTATCCTTTGACTATGCTGTTTTCATTTGCGTTTATAGTTGGCTTTGTTTTCGGCTGATTGTGTGCGGTTGTTGCAGGTTTGTCTTAACTATGGCCTGCCCTCCACAAATATCTATAAATTTAGGACCAGCCTTATATTTGTTTGGCGTTGGCCAGCTTGTCCTGCCCCGTCCTGGCAGGAGCTAGTTACAATTCAATTTCAAAAGATAACGTGACAGTGGAACAGAACAGTGCAAGTCCTGCACTCCTCCCTGCCCTTCCCTTCCCATCCCTTCCCCAGAAGTGTAAGCGCCAAAGTCCTTGTGCGTCCTGGTTTGATAATTGGTCGGGCCATGAATTATACCAGAGACAGTGGCGTGGGCAGGGGTGTTTTTTTTATTTTATCTGTAAGACAATAAAAGGTATTTTACTTAGAAAAAAAATAATCAATATTTTCTCCAAATAATTGTATAAAATCTGTTTTTACTTTACTGTCAATTAGTTGTTTTTAAATCATGGCTACCAAACCAAATAAAGCTCCAATTAAAATGTGATTTCCTTGTTAATTGATTCCCCTGGGAAGGACAGCCTGTCTCATCCTGTGGAGCAAGTGCCTCCTCTAATATTGGGGCCCAGGTATGTGTGAATCAGTTGCACCTACCAGCACACGCACACACATGCCGGCTAATTTGCGAAATCTGAATTGTCATATCAACAGATGGAACCGAGCTCCAAATGGAGCTGAGATTTGCCCCCGTCCCCAGGACCCCTTTGGCTCGAATTCCCCCTTCCATCAACTGGACCGGCTCATGGCGCCTTACGTTAATTGCATTGAATTGGGGCAGGTTGGACGCCTTCGTTTCAGATGGCAGACCCGGGCCCAATCCCCCTGCCGGCACCGTGTGCCGCATCGGTGGTCTAGGACCCTCGACTGAACTGTCTAATATGCTAATTACACTGCAGGCAACAATGCTGAGAGCCTTCCCGTCCAATCCCTGCTCCCTGCTCCCTGCTCCCTGCTGCCTCTTGCCTCCTGCCATGTGTGTCTGTGACTGCAATGCGTTTGTGTCGTTCATTTCGGTTCGGGATTTGTGGAGATTGGAGGACATATACATAGAGTAGCCCCTTCAGCCCCCTAACTCTTTCGTTCTGACTCCAATGTCTGGCCTAAGCCGCTTTAGTAAAGTGCCATTTATAGAAGTATGTACACTCGACAAAACATGGAGTTGCTTTTCAAGGACTTTTCGATGGGAGGATTTGAGCGGCGCAGTATCGATTGTAGACATTTTCTTTCCAAGGCAAAAGCCTGCTGGATACCTATTCATACTTGGAATTAAATCCTTTTTCTTTCCGTGTGACTGGCTGAGTGTGTGTGTATCTATACTCGGCTCCCCCGCACTGCGTCTGTCTAATTAATTATACTTTTCAATTGTATCGCAAACAATGACAATGACATTTGCCGGCGCCTCTTGTCTCCTGTCTCCTGTCCCATTTCACCCATTTCAGTTGGGGCTGGGGCTTCGCTGCGGTTCGCTTATCTATGTGGCATACTTTGGCGCTTTGGCGCTTCGGCGCTTGTCGCCTTTCGACGCTGCAGCCAAAAGTTTTCGGCGAGTGTGGGTGGCAAGTTGAGGGGGAAAATTTGCATGTGCCGCAGATAAATGTGTGTCAGAGTCGCTTATCGCACTATTCAATTCCTTAGCCTTCTTCCAAAACGAAAGCCAAAAAGCGAAATACGCAGAAATTAGTTTGCGAAGATTATGGGGCTAAACAAATGGGTGTGGTTCATGTTAGTTGGGGAGCAAATAATTTATATTAACAAAATATAGTGCGCTCCCAAATTAATAAAGCCATAAATACAATCATTTAATTAGAGGAAAATACTTCCTGACATTCCACTAGGCTGAATCAATTGAAATATAATCAGCTAATTAAATTATGATCTTTGTGATTACCAAACGACATACCGAACGTTCATCCTTTTATTCGCGCAAACCAATTGACCTCTCTGTCCAACCAACGATTGGGCTTCCCCATTTATTATCCATTTAAGTGTAATAAACAAACGCTCAATGCACCATCTATTTACCACACATCTAAATTAGAGGCCTCCAACTAAATCAACTACTGACAGTCACTTCCCATCCGGCCACAATTTTTATCCGCCCGTGGCGTTTACCTCCCTCCGGGGATCAAAATTCGGTCAATTGTTTGTCGTTTTGGCAAATATATGTTTATATCCTGGGGACTGGTCGATGGATAAATGCAAATTTGATATGCAATGACGCAGCTGTCAATGATGGAATAATATTTTCAATAATTTCCAAATGTGGCTGCCAAGTAAAATAAATTAATCGAAAATGTACAACAAAAACTGTCACTCGGTTGGAATAGTTTTAAACACATAATCCAAACTCAAAATGTATTTTCGCAGCTCATAAAGGATAATCAATTTCTGATTCATAAATTAAGACTTTTTAGTCACCCTTTTGCAATTTGTTTGTCCAATTTTCATCCGATTTGGAAAGGGAATAGCATTAATTAATCAGGTCTTTAGTCCCCGTCGATCTGCATCAAAAGTTTTTGAAAGTGGAACAAAAAATATTTTTTCGATTTTTTGCAATTTAGGAAAGGGGTACCATCATAAAAAATGCAAAAAATTGATAAAATTTTTTTTATTTTACTTTTTCTAACTTTTGACGCAGATCAACGCGGAATGCATTTCTGATTCGTTATTGCTATTCTTTTTTAAAATCCGATGAAAAATAGTTGAAATATTTATAAAAGAGTGTCTAAAAAAGAGCATTTTTGGGATGCGAATTTTGCGAATTTCACTGATGTTTCAGAGGTCCTTCTAGATTGTTTCTAAATCAAAAAAGAGTTCAATTGTAAGATTTCGGGTGGGTAATAGAATAAAACACTCCAACTAATAGTCTGAGGTTTTATATACTTATGGCAAAGCGCTTATGTTTATATTTTTCTCCATTTTTTTTGGTTGGACCCCGGGTTGCCAAAGACAAAGAAGCAATATATGTACACAGAAGCAATCGTGCGTAAAAGGCGAACAAAGGAATCCGATTGTCGAACAAGGAGGAAAGTACGTTTCGTATGAATATGAAAATTGATGTATGGGAAGATTGCAAAGGACACGCAAAGCATTTTGTATTGGGGCTGACGGGGTGGACAAATTGAGGACTTCAAATTGGAATTCTGATTCTGATTGAAGGCAAGCAGCAGCTTTCCGAGTGCCAGGGCGAAGAATCCAAACAAAATGAGCTCTGATTTCCACCCATCCTACCATATAGAGGGAAAATTTGGCAATAATAAAATTGGGGCTGCCGTTTGAGGATTTAGGAATTGTTTGCCTTGCAGGTACTTTCATTACTGATTCTTATTCTTTTCCACATTACAACGTAATTGTCGCTAAGCCAAATGTTGTTTCGGATATTCGCTATGCAAAATTATTTTCCTTATTACAATTAATATTTGCATACTGGCTTCCAGCGAACATTATTCTAGAATTGTGGCTGCTAGGTGATTCTCTATTTATTCAACCAACCAAGACTTTGGGGACCAGTCTCAACTTTTTTTGTAATTTCAACAAGAAAAACTTACCCATCTTCGTGTCTAACTATACACCATTTTAATTAAAATTCGCGACTCCAATTTGGAGCAGACTTAATTTTTTCGCAAACACTCTTTCGCGATATTTTCTTGTGGGAAACACTCACATTAGTTTTCGAGTGTTATTTAAAATGCATCTCCAAGTAAATGATGTGCCGCATTTTAATTAGCTTTCGTCGTCGAGCAAAACTAATTCAATTTGCACTTTCCCAGAACCAGAAACCAGAACCACAAGGAAGGGAAGCTCTAACACAAAATTTGGCTGCGTTTATTTTAAATTTTTTACTTTTATTATTATTATTTTTTTTTCACTTTTTTTTTAACTTCAAAGACAAGCCAAGACGGTTGGTGCCTCGCCTGGTTGAAACGACTTAACGACTTGTGCTCCCTGGCATACAAATTAGTTTTTTTTGTTCCCGTCCAGAGGACGAAGGAGACGTTGAGTTGAGTGAAGAACATTTTGCCTGAACGTTGCTTCTTGTTTTATTTGACTTTTTTGGTTAACCGAAAAAATTAAAACATCATCATTTGGTGCACTCAGCCAAAAAGTCAACTCAACTTGAGAGTCAAGTCAACTCGGTTCAGTTCGGCTGGATACTGGATTCTGGATTCTTTGGATGGGTGTGCCAACTGAATTTCAATTTCGCTGGCCTGTCAGCGTCACCCCAAAAGGCCGTGTTTGGCCAGAGTTCATATGAAAAACATTACGCATACGCACGGTTGCACAATTTTAAATGGCACGCGCACAAGCCAGCAACAAATTTTCACCGCCAAGCTAAATCAAACCAAGTTAAGATTTTTCTTTATCTTTTCTGTTTGACTAACCAGCCGTGTATTCGCCGCAGCAGGCAGATTAGTTAACTACTTGACATCCCATCCCAGTTGGTCGGTCTTTGAGCCGAAGTTTTCCCCAGAGAGACCAGGAGCACGGTGTTTCGTGTCGTCTCTGGCTGGGAACATGGAGGACATTTGTTGCTTCTTTTGCCGCTCACCTGCGACTCGACTTCTGCAGGTGATTCGCAAATAATCAAGAAAGTTTTCGTATTAATTTGAAAGGAGCTTGTCTCTGCTGTCTCCTATTGACCCAAATTTATTCCGGCCACGTTGGCCTTCGACTTGGTCGAGGAAGCTCAAAATTTGTCGGATATTCGTTGGCGTTTATAGACTAAGGATTATTTTTTATGGTCTTAAATCTTTTTAAAAATCGTGGATAAATCGTTTGGGACTGGTCGTCTTCTCAATCAAAATCAATTAACGCACCGAGCACTAAGCTAGCGATTGTTTTCGTTTCATTTCCCCCCCCAGCAATACAATTGGAACACATACCAATGCCTAAGGCTTGCACCACATCCCCCCTCAATCCACATCCAAGTGCACACAGAGAGCCTGTCATATGTTTCCAGAGGCAACGGCAATGGCAGGCAACAAAAGCGCCCGGCATCAACTCCTCCAAATGAAGCCAGAAAGCGACACAGACTAAAAAAAATAAAAGAATAATATGGGAAAAAACAAGTAACTTGGCAAACAAGGATACACTCCAGAGAGGAGTCGGCAAATTGGGTAGCAAAAAAAAAAGGGCCATCGGAGGGGAAAACCCTTTTGTCAACATAAATGAAATGCGCCCACAATTTCAAGTTTGGCGACGTCCCCGCCGCTCAAAAGGAACAAAATGAATGAAAAGCGAAAAGCACAATAACAACAGTGCCGGCAAAGAGTGGTTAAAGGTTGGTTAGGGTTTTCGCTGGGCGGACAGCGAGGGGGCTCCTGGATGGGTGAGGGGGAAGTGGTTCGGTGCTCCAGCTATACAAAAGAAATGACATTCGAGTGCAGTGCAGTGCAAAAAATGACATAAGAATGCATTAAAAGCGCGTCAACGTCGACTGACTACGGGCGCAGGGAGAGCCGGGGACATCGCCAAGGACAGGGTCCACGGACAGGACTCCGCCAGCTACCGGAGAGAGACACCAAGCCAGGGACAGGGATGGCAACAGGACGAGACAGGGAGCAGCAGGAGCAGAAACGAAGAGAAAATGCTTTCGCAACAATGCAACAGACGAGACGGCGTCAACTTGACTTCCACATCACAACCTCTGCCCATCCCGCCCCCAAAGGACTTCCCAAAAAGTCCCCTCCACCGCCGGGCAGCACCCGTCAGGCAGCACCCGCCAGGACCCTGGTGAGTAGATGGAGAAAAAATGCTTGCACAAAATGACAAACAGTCATACTGATTGAATAATGGTCGTAAATCGCATTGGTGACATAGCTGCAGGTGCTGGGGATGGGCAAGGGGGAATATTGGGATGTTTGGCAGTGCAACGGGCTTAAAGGAATTGGAAATGGAGAAGCTTTTTACTCCAAAAGACGAAATCTGCTTATGCTACTTGCTCAAATGTTTTGATATTTAGCTTAAAATGGTACTTTACTTTAGTTTTATTTATTTTATAGCAATTTAAACTTTGATTTTTGAATACAATATGCTACCATTGCAACCTACGTGTCCATAAACCCATTTTATCCTGAAATACCGCATAGGTAGTCCTTTTTTCCGTTTTTTAAGATACTCTGATTTTTATCGGACTTGTTCTCGCTAATGGATTAGAGCCGTGAGACGGTTGACAGTTTTTTTCCGGAAAACTGAAATGCGAGTGAATTCGATAGGGTTGGTCCTGGGTAGTTGATGTTAAATTGATTGCTGCCAATAGGATTTGCCAGACACACCGTCGCCATCACGAGCTGGTGTGAACATGAACGGAAAAAGTGCGTCCAATTTGGGGGACTTTGAGCTAAAAAAAATGTATGACTGGAAACCTATACATGAAGTTAAGAGACTTGAAAATAGATGATGTAATACGAAAGTTATACTCCCAGAAGTGTCCCTTTAGATTTGCATTTTATGTACATTATTCCAACCCCCAACTCAATGCCATTACTCTTTGCATTAGTCCTAAATTTTCTAGTTGTGCAATTCATTTTAAAATTCTTAATGGTCATCAAACCACTACCCTCAGTCCCCATTAAACAAAAATGCGCCCCTCAATAGAACAACCCATCGAAAAATGGGACAAATTAAAATGCATTTTATGCACCCGCACACAATGTCTATATAGCCTTGGTCCCCCCTTTTTGCAATTTGTCTGTAAATGTCTTTATCGAAGACAGACGTCATTTCCCTTAACATTAATCAATGGATTCCAACCCCTCGATTTGAGGCAAAGGAAGTCAAATCAATAGCCACAAATTTTGACATTTGTCCAACGACTTTGGCAAACTTTCCTCGCTCAAAGCATCACAGAGCAGAAATTTGCAATTTTATGAGAATCTGAAATCCCTAACCTCCACCCTGGAGCAGCGGAATTAATACATTAGGCATTTAAGACCACCCCCCCACCATCCCATCAGGGTGTCCCGGCCACCCCGTATGGGACGCACCCCCGAGGAGAAAATTGCGAGCATGACGAGATCGAATGTTGGCCATAGTTGCCGGCAAAGTATTTTCAACGCGTGCCAAGGAAACTAGGGTGAAAGCCACCCCTGCTCCATTGCCATCGTCCCCATCCCGCCATGGGGTCGGCTTACGCATCGACTTGGTAAAGTTAAATCGTAACGGCGACGACAATCAATTGATTTATATAAGTCGGCGGGAGGGTGCAAGTGTCTTTGATATTTATTTGCCAAATATTTGGTGAGGCATTGCGCTCCATCCACGCTCCATGTCCCGGATATTGGCTTAGTCCGCTTCAACTTCCTCGACTTAATTGCCTCCGGCAGTTAACTTTAAAACATTTGCGTTATTAAGACATTTTTTTATTCTGCCCCTCAGTTTCTGGGGCATGAAGCTCTCATATGGCTTAAACCATTTCATTGTTTACATCGGACTTTTCCGGTTCTGTCTTTCGAATTTTTTCTGAGCCTTTTATGATTGCGCTTTTACTATGTAATCGAATTTGGTTTGCTTTAAGCCGCTTTCCGAGGCTCAGCGAGAATGTAAGCCAAGTTTATTGTTGGAAAGTCATTTGAAAAGGATCCCTAAAAATTCCAAGGGATAATCATTTGCTTACCAAATGTTTGCACCATTCTTTATATTTTCTGGTTAAGATTATAAATAATTTGTTAAAGTATACTTCAAAATGTATAATTCGAAATAATTTTCATTTGACATCAAGCCAGATTTATTTGAATTTAAATAGAAGATTCAATTTATTTTGACCCACTGTTCATATTGTACATTCCATTTCACTGGCGCAGCAACCTTCGGCCTTTTTTGTGGGTTATTTAAAAAATGTCTTATCACTTTCTTATCATTTATCTTTATTACGACCTAAGACCCTCAACAAACACGGCTTCATTTACTTTTCAACGAGAACACAAAAAATGTAAAAGTAAATAAAGAAAAGAAAAGCCGAAAACCTCAATGAAAGGCAACTTCCGTGTGCGTAGCCTTTTCCTTCCTGGCCATTGTCATTGAATCTTTGTGTTTTGTTTGGGGGGAAATTTAAAAAAAAGAAAAAAGTGTAAGAAAGATCCGGGAAAGCACGGATAAACCAAAACAAGTTTGTTATTTAGCTTTAGCACCTAGTGTCCCTCTTTGTTTGTGATATTTACGGTGAGAAGGGCCAAGAAGCAGGAAGTGGCATGGACGCCTTTTCAATGTAAACACTTCAGAATGAAGAGAAAAAAAAGGCGGAAAAAAGGGGTTAGTCCTTTATGAGCAGTCCTGGACTAGCTCAATCTTTGCTAATTGATTGCCATTAGGTGGTTGATTTTATTCGTAGCCGCTTTCATTTTCAAGGACCTCCAATCGTCTGGAGCGGTCATGCCATCGGATAAATGTCCATTCACAAAGGCAGAGCCGGAGGGAAACGGTCAAATGGGCAAACAAGCCACAAGAGCATCGATTCAATGGCATATAAAAAGCGATTTTAAGGCAGTTGTCTTTGAGACTGCTTTGACAAAAGACTGGCCCATCCTTTGACCACCTTGGTCCTTGGGCCTATGCAAACACCAAGGACTTCCGCTTGTGTGGACGCTTCGGACATTGGGTTTTACTTAAGGTTTGCGCTTCGGATTGGAATTGACAGTAGAGGTCTCCATTGTTGGCACTATTTACAGAGGGCAAGCGAAATATTTATTATGCCATCAAACAAAGGGCAAGCGATCCTCTCAACGAGCTTCTATTTTTCCACAAACTCGGTTATGGTGGCAGGACTTACCATAAGCATCGATTTTTTAGTTCTTCGAATATGCTAATAGTTTTTTTGAACTTTAAATGTATTCTAATAAAAAATCCTGACAAGCTTACATAGTTCTTATCATCATCAAAAATTATTTAACGTTTTTACTGTGTTTTATTTTTAAAGCCAACATCGTACGGGAGTTAGCCATTAGGCGTAATTCAATATTCCATTCATGCCAAACGAAAAAAATGGCCGGCACAATGGATGTGTCCAGTTGGAAGCTGAGAAGGAACAAAGGACAATGGACGGTTGCCAATGAACGACCCTCAGACAATTCTATGCTCTAAAATGTACTAAAAGGTTGCGAAATTTCTCCCTTAATTTTTTTTGTGTGCCCCTCATTTTTTGTGGCGTAACTTGAACTCATTTCGTCCTTTTTCCTGCCGGGCTTTGACATAATGGACGCGTTATGGGATATTAACTTTTGACAAACATATTTTTAGAGCCATTTCCCTTCCTCCCATACTCGAAACTAATAGGCTGCTCCTTTGTAAATAAATCAATAAGAAAATATATTTGCTTTGTTAGGGATTAAATAACAGTACTAATGGTTGTTAATCAAAATGGCCTACTTGTTAAAAAGAATAATTGGGTCACTTTTTTAAGTAGAAGAAGCCATCAGCAATATTATGGAATATGATTGAATATTGTTTATTGATATGAATAAAACGCCCTTTTATGCTAATTTAATGAAATGCGTTAATTTTTATGTGAATCGGGGTAATATGATTGTGGATTAATTTTTTTTTGAAACATGTAAAGGGATTATACAAATATCGCTTTCATATTTCAGGTATTTCACTTGCAGGTATTTCACAAATACTTTTACATCCCTGAAAAATTAAGAAAATAATAATATTTCTTAACAAAAAACTAGTTTCACCTTAAAGCATATTGACTATAATATTTTCATGAGCCTTTAAATTAATCAAATTGGAAAAGGATATTACTGTATTATTGGTTGCGACACAAAACCGACAACTGGTGACTAGGATTTTTTGTCGATGGCGATATTTGAATGCAATTTTTGCATAAATTAAGCACCAAAAACAAAAAAATTATCGGAGTGCACATAATACAAATGAATTCGATTTGTGGAACAATAAAGCTCAATGACAGCATTGCCACTGCCGCTGCCGCTGCCGGTGATGGCCAATAATCATGATGATGATGCCGGGGAATGTCAAACGAAATAACATCACGTATACGCGGGGATGTGTATGCAGTCAGTGCAAACTATTTATTTGCCTAGAGCAAACGTGACAAATAATGTAGACAGATTCCACTCCAGTGTCATTTAAATGTAGCCACCGGAAAGAGTTGATTTCCGTGCATAATGTGCCACACGTATCCATCTTCATATACAT
Organism: Drosophila varians; assembly: GCA_018150405.1. NCBI lineage: Eukaryota > Metazoa > Arthropoda > Insecta > Diptera > Drosophilidae > Drosophila > Drosophila varians. Next base: position 7,953,062 of record JAECWK010000125.1, read on the forward strand.
AGATGCGACCTGACTTCCTGGTATCCTGGCATCCTGGTATCCGAATGGCAAAGTTTCTCTTGTAATCCCCATTAAGACAATGACAGCCTCAAAAGTTACTTTAACGACATGTAAGTGGCCAAATAGACCCAAGTATATTTATTTTATTGTTCTCCCGAAACTGGCAAACTGGTGATGAGAGTTTGCCAAATTATTGTCATTAGTTTGCCGAATGAGCCTAGTCCTGGCCGGGGTATCATCCTATAAGGTCAGAATGGCCCGGGCCCGGGACCCGGGGGAGAGTGAATCAGGTTTTCCATTCGGTCTGGTGTTTGCCAGTTAATTAGACGATTTGGCTTGGGACACAGCCTCGTTCTGGTTTCTAGGGAAAAGTTGTTCTCGGGTAATGCCAAACATAAACATGTAAGTGAGTTGATTTCTGTATCAGCTTTAATAAAGATATTTATTCTGTTTGCTTTTAGTTTGCCGATAAATTGTAAATCTAAGGCAAGGCCTATGAAATATTAGTATCCTTTATTGTATGGAAATTAAGATTAATAATAAAACGCCTCGCTTAACCTGCCTTTAATATCCACCAAATTTCCTATTCATCCGCTGGTTTGGCATCCAAAAGGATGCACAGTCTCCTGTTATTTCATGGTTGTTTTAACTTGAAAGTTGCTCGCCCAGTGTTTTGCACGGATCTGCGCCCGGCAGCCTCCGTGTCACTCCCTTCTGCACAGTTTAATTTCAATTTGCTTATGAAAAGAGCAAAAAGGCGTTAAAAATTGATTTGCACGCTTCTATAGCACCCAGCCTCGGGCTCAGACCCTTAATCACTCCGGTAATTAATTGGTAAATTGTGTTGGTAGCTTAAATTATGTCACCGCCACGCGACAAAACAGCCACTGCGGAGCTTTTAAAATACATGTATGTAATATTAAAAGTGTGTTAATCCGTAATGAAATAAAAGATTACTATAAATGGGTTTTTTGAGTGACAAATGGCTTGTCCTGATATCCTGGAGACTGCCACATATAGACAATGCCCTTTTAACTATCCTTATTTCAAAGCCTTCTTTTAATTGGGTACTTTATTAGTATGACAGTATAGTTTCAATTACTAAGTAAGGAGAAGGTCCTGCGGTTGCTGGTAATGTTGCCGTTTGCCAAACACTGCCAAGGACATAACAGATATTTGCTCAGCATATTGATCAGAAAGCAATTAAAGGCAATTACGTGCCCGAAAAATAGATTCTCTGCACACATGCCTTTCACTTGGCTTCACTTAATTAGTCACTTGTCGAAATATTGAATAAATAGCTCTCCGTTCCAAAGACAGAATGTCGATGTGGTGCCTTGCCTGTGTCCAGAGACATCAGAGCCTGCCAATTAAAAGGGTAACATATTCGCGCAATTAGGTTTCAATTAAAGCCGCCTACAGTTCGGACAAAAGTTTTCCTCCACTTCAGTAGGTGGAGCCTGGGAAACGGAAACGTCACAATTACATAAGTAAACAAAAACACTCGTCAAGCCGCCAGCTCTCGGAACAATGTGTTACAATTTTGCATCGCCTTTGAGCTACGTCCTTAGTGCTCAGGACTCACTGTTCTGTACATGTACGTGTAGTGTGCGCCACGCCCGTGGGCGTAATAAACACTTGACCCATAAAATGCACAAGTATGTGCTCCACTCTTTCCTCCCTAAGTGCAATGAAGTCCAAGTGAAGTGCGCACGTGTGAGGAGCCGGCAAAGTGTCCTGGCAGGGGCAGGACTATGCTAATTTGTCCATTTGTTTTGGATGCGATGTCGATGTGAGATACTATACCCTAAAGCGATTAACGGTTACAGTATTTTAAACTTATATCCGTTATAAGGAAAAAAAAGGACAGTCTATTATTCCATTAATTTATTAGTTCATTTAGGACTTCCCTCTGAAAACTTATTGTGAACCACTGTCCTGCGACTTTTATTCACTGCTGATGGGAACTAAACCAGCACTTGCTTTGTGCTCCGCTCCGCTGTTTAAGCGAACGCTTATCCCCACCATTTTGCAATTAAAATTCTGAATCGGAGCCGTGTAAAATGTTTCCTCATTTATTTTCAATTTCATTAAACTTTGTGCTGCCCGGCCCGGATTGCTCGATGTCACCGTGCAATGGCCAAGGAGCAATGTGCAATTGCAAACTGCAAAACAAAACTTATAATTGGTTTCAGTGCTTATTTATGCCGCATTTCTTTTAAAGCTGATACCCTTAAGCGAAACATGGGTATCCAGGAAAAGAAATTAATCCTTACGATATGTACTATATAATATTAATAGAAAATAAGATTTACATAATTTATTGGTGAATTGGTAAACAATTAAATTATAAACGCAATCTTTATTTCCTTTAGGGTACTAACATTTCATACATTTAATTGTAATCAAGAATTCCATTGCTCCCCTTGGCCGTCTAAATGCAATTACAGCATAAATCTCTGTCATTAGACCATGTCTGTTGGGCCGCAGCTATTGGAGCTTAGTTACTTTGCTTCAGGTGGAGAGTTGAGGTCAGCTCTGGACCCCAAGCCCCTGCCTGCGGTGAAACCACGGTCTGCGGTTGCCGGGGCGTACGTGGCGTATGAGTTATGTTTGCTTATGTTCTGTATAAAAGTTGCACACAATGCAGAATATTTAATAAAAAATACGGACAGCAATTTAAGAGCTAAGCTTAGCACAATGGCGCATCCGTATGAAAGGACACGGACCGCAAAGGATTTGCAGTTTTTTAGAATTTCACGCACGTTCCCATCCTAAAACATGTCACTCCATGTTTTATTAACTCAGCTCTCAGACCTCTCGAACAGAACAGAACAGAACAGAAAATCTCAGCTGTCAATACTTGCAGATATTAATCAGAGCCACCCCCGCAATCAGAGCCATCCGCCCACTCCAGATGCCACGCCCGCAAATATGCAAAGCATTATGTATTAAGCACATGGGAGGCATATTAAAAAAGAGATGGAAGTCCCTGCGGCGCTGACAGGAGACACTCGCATTCACAACAACTCAAAGCGATGGCTCCAAAAGGAAACGGGACGAGGAGCTGCCTTATTGACAGGTGTCGATTAAGAATTTAGCATTATTTTTGTTCGTCCGCACTGCATATAAAAAATTTATTACACGCACGAAAACACACAAACGTGTCACATTTGCAGACAATCCCCCTTCTGTTTACTTCCAGCAAGAACCCTCGATTGGCACTTGGAAGTGCGCTTATGTCGTGACATGTAAAATAAATCAACCATAGGACATCCTTCTCGGGACTAAAAACCAAAGGAATGGCGAGAAAGTTTTCCTCCTAGGTCTTTGCAGACACAAAGTTAAGAGTCGAGTGTGGAGTAACAGATGAGACTGATTGAGGAAATGATACATCAAAATAAGTTTGGCTTTAAATTTATCCTCCAGCAGGGGACTCTCGATTCAAGTTCCCATTTGGATATAGAAAATATGGCACATACTATCCGTATTTTGCATACCTACTTACCTTAGTTTAATCCAAAATGTAACCACATTTCTGTACTTTGTGCAACTTCATAAAAATGAAAATTTACAACGTATATCCTTTATGCTTATATGCTTGCCAGCAGGACCAGGAACTTCAACAACAGTATCTGGGAGCAACAAGAAAATGCGATAAACGCTGGTCTGCTCGTTTCCCCTCTTTTTCTTCGTTGCATCAACTTTTGTGGCTTTTGCTGGCTTCTGCCGTCGCCGGAGAAAGGCAACGCAGGCGTGGCATGCCCCTCATGGTAACTTTGTTGCATCACAATGCCAAGAGCAGAAGGGTTGAAGCTGAATGCTGATTAGGTGTTGAGCGATTACGTGAAATGTTTACGCATTTGCTGAAATGGGTTAAGTGAGCCACTGTGCAAACTGGCGAAGTTTTGCGCATGTTCTGCCACATAAAAGATGGGGCACGCTCAAATATGTGGCCGAGTGGAGAATGATGAACTCCAAAGGGCCAAGCCAGAAGCCAGCGATGAAATTGAAATAAGTGATAATACTACTACTCCTTTAGCTATTGTTATCCGTTTTAATAATAATTGCTCTGCAGTTCGTATATTAGGAATGTGCCAAATACATTAACCATCTTAAATGAACCATTAATAACGATTCTTTGAGAAGCCATTAAACAAGAATCAATCAATTATTAATTAAGCAAGATTCCCTTTCATTACGCCATTATCTTGTTTCTCCTTCGAGCACTTTTTCAACTTGAGAATTTCATACAAATTTAATTAAAGGATTTTCGAGTAGTTCGGGAAAAGACAAAAAAATGAAGCAAAAAAAAAAAAGGCGAACAAGTGGGAGAATCAAAAAGATTTATTTACCAAGCGTAAATTTATTTTCATTTCCCCCACTTAATGACTTTATGCTGGCAGACTCCGGAAAACACTGCGGGGGCGGGAAAGACATAACATATGTCGTTCCCGAATATACCCGCCCGCGCCATCGCCCGCTATTAAATCTCCAGCTTGCAGCTGAAAGAGCTCCTTGGGGCGGTGTCTTAAATAAAGGTGCCAAGCCTTCACTTTCTCCCTCAAAAAAATATAAAAATAAAAGACGCTGGAAAAGTAAAAGAAGTGGGTGAAGAAGGAAGTCGCTTCTATGTTACAACTGGCAGAAGGTCCGTGGCGAACGGGAGTCGGGGGCTCAATGGTACAGAGAACTTCTTGACTTGCTCAGTTGGAGTATCCGGGAACAACAAGTTGTATAATTTCCTTTTCTTTACATTACAATTTCGTTCAAGTTTTTGTTAAATGTATTTTCTCGTCACACCCTTCCTCCTTTGCCGCGCTGCACGGATACACAGATACACAAGTTTTCGTAAATATCCTTAGCCTCAACGCATGGCACGTATGAGTCTTAAGATACTTAAGGAGCATGTAATGTGAGTACTGCTTTCCCAGCTTCTCCAGCTTCTCCAGCTTTCTTCACTTCCTCCTCTGGCTCGGCAGCTTTCCGCCTTTCCATCCTTCCTCCGGCAAATGCAATTTTCACCTTGCATTGTCTGTTTTGTGCCATGTAATTATTTTTGCTTCCCCTCCGCTGCCACCAACCGAAATTATTTTTAAAACATTTTCGGATGCTCGTATTTTCGATTCGTTTGTAAGGGGACCTAGAGCTTGCCTCTGGAAATCTCATATGGAGTTAAACAGAAATATTTGATATTGTTATTGAAATCAATAAATCTTTAAGCTTGAGAATACCTTACAATAAAGGCTACGAGTCAGAAGATTTAGGAAAATGTGCATTGGCATTGACCAGTTGAGGTCCTTATAGTCATTCGACGTTTACCTTTGGCTGGCTTTGTTTGCCCCACACATGCTCCAGGTGGCAATGAATTTTTGGTGCGTGGCTTGATTGTAAATTGGAGCATAAAAATGGTTTACAGACTCGCTCTGGCTGAGTTCTTGAAAAAGCGCAGCCAGGCAAACGCTCACACATATGTTGATTGTGTGTTAAAAATGCATTTATTGTTATGTGTACCAGGCTCCTACATATTTACATTCATACAATATGTGTTCATTTTCCTATGAAATGTTTCGGTGGCTGTTTGTCGGTGTATTTACGACATATGAAATATTCAAGCCGCGTGAAATCGCAGTTACAAAAATGGCTGCCGCCACCGCAATGGCAATGGCGTCGCGCCGTCACTCTGCCATTTCTTGCATAATGACATTGACATGCCGCATCCTGTTGGCATACTTTTGTGAGCCACTATTTAAAATCTCTTAAATTGCATGTCATTAGGGCAAACGCAGCCGGGTCTGCGGCTCAAGAAGTACGCAATCTTTTGCTAAAGCCGAAAGTGTTTAACAGACTCGACTCAACGAGCTGACTTGAGTTCGTCTTTGAGGTTTCCTCGGGCATCAGCGTTTTAATGAGCAGAGGCATTTTAATGTTTGATTGCAGGGGTCGAGGAAGATTGGTCAAGGCCTTAGACTAAACGCTTAAAGTCTAGCCTACAACAGAAAACTATTTATACATATTGGCAACCAAATTAGGTCAAGCCACAAAAGCTCCAGCACGGAAACAAATTGGGAAAAACTCAGTATTGACCATGAAGCGTGACTTATTCGTTTATGGAATTCGGAGTACTCCTCAAAAACTAGTTCAAGTCAACATCTATTGTGGCTTATTTCTTTGAAATAAAAACGAAAGTCCTTACCTTTCAGGCTTCCTTCATCCGCACGGACCTAAGCAAAAGTTCAATTAACTTATCATCGAACAATGCCAAACACTTAGGGTCAAAGTCAGTAAGCGAATCTTTACGCTTATTTGCATTCATTTCGCCGACTTTCAATGGCAAACAAAACGGGCCAGGAATTTAAGCCAATTTTGATTCGCTGGCCGCACATAATTCATGCTTGAGGCAACTTGAATGCTCAATAATAAGCACAAATGCCACAAGTTTCGCCTCGACTTTTATTGACTGGCTTCAGTTTCTCCGGACAGTGATTTTCATTTTAAATTAAATGCGTGCAATCACAAGATGGTGGAAATAATTTGTGTACAACATCTTCAAGGTTGTCCTTTGGCTCAACGTCAATAATTTCAAGTTTTCAATTTGCCCAAAGAACGAGGATTTAATAAGACAAATTGTTTGGAGGGTTTAGTAAGTTAATTTTGCGTCTGTACATTGACTTTCCTATCTGTGGGACACCATGGCGTATACGCAACCCGAAAATAGTCAATGCATTGAACTCTCGTTCAGCCTTGAAGTCAGCCACAGTCCCTCGGTCATTGCACATAAATATGCCAATGATATAGCTTATATAGAGTCCGAGAATTTGCCTTACCCAGCTCGTCCTCGTACTGTGTTTTCTTTATATTTTTTGCATGTCTGCGACGAGTCTTTGGTATTTGGTTTGCTTTTGCGCTGATTTAAATTTCTAAGAAGCTCGAATCACTGTAAGAATTTTCTGTAAATTGCGTTTTGCTCATCCTTAATTTTTTTCCAAGCAAAAACGTTTATTTTCATAAATATTTCGTATCTTCTGCAGATGAGACTTTCAATATATCTCCATTGTCTCCCTTAACTTTGCTATTTTATCCTGGAAATATTTTGGGGGACGTCCTGAGGACGTTTTGTTTTGCTTAGTTTTTGGGCAGTTGGAGAAACGATGTCTAGCCCGGATTATAACAGTTCAATGCTTCCAGCTTGATGTGGGTTTAATTTGCTTGTTGCACTTTTGGAATCGACTTCGCCCTGTTCCTCCGGGAGGCTGGGCCATTGGGCGGCCAGTTGGCCATGAGCTTGTGGGTCCAGTTTGCGGCACCACGACTCACGCATATTAGTCGCCCAACCAAGCATTGCGTATTAGTGTCAGTCGGAAAGTCCTGGCCAGAGGGCTTCATTGGGACTTACATGCCCCACTGGTACTGAATGGACCGACTGGATGGCCGTAAATATTGCAATGGAGAAAATCACTCAAACTAAATGCTGGTCTAGAGTTCCGGTGCCGATAATGATTGATTTTCTGGGATCTGTTGCCTGTATTACATTTTGAGATCAAGATCAAAAAGAGAGAAACTTTTTTGGAATATTTAATGAAACCCAAAATCCTTCACTGGCCGTCCGCACCATCTGACAGCACTTTCTGCGTGCATTTATAAATATTGAAATAGATGTCAATAACGCTTTCACCCTGCCCTCCGGCTAAATGGAGGAGTCAGGAAGGATGGCGGGAATTTGGGGTCTCGTGCGTGTCGCACCCAAAAATCTGTTAATAATGATGCTTGACATATGTAGGCATGGGCTTGTAAGTCGGGCCCAAACAAAATGGAAGCCAACCGAAAGCCGGCGCATTTGTGCGTGTGAAATATGTTTTGTCAACTTATTAAATATGCTCACTTCTCTGTTCCTTTTTTGGGAATTTGTCTTTGTCTGATTTTATTTTATTTATTTATTTATTTTTTTTTTTTTGCTGGTTGTGGCTTTCGATACGTGCCGGAGCATTTGAATGGCCCGAATAGCATAAACAAATGTGGTCTGCAGGTCGCTTTGGGTGGCTTGGGGTCCTCGCGGTTGAATTGATGCTGAGGTGTGAAGCTGAGGGCGTGATTGAGTTCGGTTTCGAATGGAATCGAAATGAGTTATATCAGCAAAATATTTGCTGAATTATTGATAAAGTGTTCCATAACAATCGGGCTTGCTTTCGGGGCATAACTGAGGTGCCAATCTACAAAAAAAAAATATGGTAACGTTTAAATATTCGTTTAAAGTCCTTTTAAAATATTAAATAAACAAATTTTGTAGAGATTTATAGTAAAGAGTTACTATTGGAGACTATAAAATATAATTAATGCTTTAATTTAAATTTAAAATAATATTAATTTAACGAAATATGATACATCAGTGACTAATTAAAATTTTGTTAGCAAATGCGTTCTCCTCACATTTTTAATGAAGCTGTAAGCAAGTTTTTTATTTCGTTTCTAGGAAAAAGAATGGAGGCGGTGCCCGACTCATGAACTGAGTCACAAGCAAAGGACATTCATCCCAGGGAATGACCAAGGTTTTAGAGTCCTGTCCGGTTGGCCCTACCATTCAACTCCCATGTTTATTGTCAATTGAAGGCAGCAGCATCAGATACATAGAGTGGGAGCTCTCCGTTCCACAGCACTTATTTTTATTTAGCCAAAGAAAAGTAAACCAGAAAGGTTGGAATAAACTAAATCCTTTATACACTTTTCTTACACCCAATTAATTTTATTTAAATACAGAATTAAATTTATTTCTGTTACAATTTAATGTAAAAATATTATCCATTTATTCTCATAATTTTATTAAATGAAAGCTTTAGCTTATAGTATCCCTTGAAAGAGTAGAATATAATTCTGGGGAAAAAGTGGAACTTGGAGAAAAAATTTACTTTATCTGCTGGAGAACAGCTACGTGGTGATTGTCGGGCGGACAGAATGTCCTGTTGTTTTGTATCTCTGGCCGGGTGGCTGTATTTACAGGTAAAACCCCATTGAAATGTGGCCCGTGTTTTGTTTGTGAACAATCTGCTTTTTGTTTTCGTCGTCTCGTTGGCGCCAAGCAACAAAAAGAGCACCACCAACAACGGACAAAAGCACAACTTCATTTTAATGGAGTAGACAACGTCGGCCATGGCGACACAAAACGGGCGCCACACTCGATTCTTGTGTGTTTGGGTGGCGGTGTGAGGGTGGTGGCATCACGCCCCTTTTGGCCACCAAAGCGACCCGCCCTCAATGCGTGCCTTTAACGAGATGGCTTGTAGCCCTCCCCCCGTTCATGGCTGTGCTTAATTATCGCATTAAATTTCTAGTATTGGCAGCCATAACTTTTTGCCACCTTCGTTTTATGGCCGGCAATTTGCGGAACAATTGAAATTATTGCGAGAATTGAAACACGATTATTCAATTATTAGCCCGAACAGGACAAACGTCGAAATATTCGCCAAACAGTATCGCTGCGTTTAATATCAATATTTAATTATTTCAATTTAAAAGAGGAAATACTTATAGACGTCCACAATATAAATCATATTTATCTCGACTACCTAGAGTCCATTGTTGTTAAAGTGGGGTAGCCTTCCATTTTGTGTATTTCTTTTATTAAATATTTATTTAAAAAAAAAAACCCCTTTACAAGCTTCTAACAAATTAAAGTGAAAAAATTAGTCTTACTTCCTGAATTGAGGCCAACATAACCATTAGTAGCCTGTCAATTATTATTGTCATTGCATTTGTATCGAAACTTCTAGCCTTTGGGATCCTTCAGTGAATGAAGGATGTTCATTTGCAAAGAAGATTCCCTCCGGCGAGAAGGCACCAAGTTTGGAGCCTGAAATGCCTGCAAGTGCAAAGGGACACGACCGCAATGGTGCCGCTGGCATCCGGACCTGGCAGCGACTAGTAAAGGTGTCATTAACAAAGGCCACATAGGCAGACCGCTTGCCCCGCGCACCGACCCTCGCCACTCATCCCTGTTACCAACAAAACCAGGCCAAAAGCCCTCGCAGCCATTTTCCAGCCGCGTCAACATAATTGATGAGTTTGGCTCTGAGCAAGAGGCGATGTCGACATCGGTTTGGTGGCCGGCGCTTCCTGAGAACTGTGTTTGTGTATTTGCGGTGACCTCCCACCCACACACACCCTCATACGCAGCACGTTTATCCTAGTAAATTGGCTTATTTTGTCGACAGCTTAAGTCCCTTGGGTATTTATTGAAATTTAGTTGAAAATAGCCAAGCACTTACGGTGGCATTTCGGGCCCACTAGAAGATAAATGATGGTTGAATGCGAGCACCTTTGCAAATAAGAATGTTATTTGATTAAGCCAATATCCTTACGCCCATCAGAAATGTGATTTGAAAAGCTTTCAAATTAAAACATGTCACTTTTAAATAACTAATACTACATAGTATCCTCATAATAAAACAAATATATCTTTAATGTTTAAAAAAATAAATAAAATGGCTTGCAAAAACTAAAATATTGGCACATTGGTTATTAAAGAAGATCCCCAAACGATTTCCCTTGGATATGGCCGCCGGCATGGCGTTGTCAACTCTGGGAAGGCGGCTGGACACTTCGCACTTATGGATCATGGCCCTGCCCATGCAGTCGCCGGCAAAGGACCTCAGCTCCTTGGCCGAGTCGAGGCCGCAGAGCAGGGCCGCCCGGGTGTAGTAGCAGTCGAGGACATCGTTAAAGATCTGGCACACCTTCGTTTTGTTCCGGCGTTCGTACCAATCCGCCGGAGCCTCGCACTCGATCATGTCCGTGCGGAGCTCCTTGAGGCAAGTGTGCGCCTCCTGTAGTCCGGTGGACCGCTTCCGGTTGCTACAATTCTCGCCGTCGCAGACCTCCGACCGGAAGTAGTTTAGCCCGTCGGACAACTTGCCGTATATGTTGTCCGGCGCCAGGACGCAGCGGCGCATCGACGCGCTGATGTTCTCCAGAACATCGTGAATTTCGGCGCATGAGTCCGGAATCGAGGTCTGCGACAACAGCAGGACAATCCTCTCCGGACTCACCACATACAGCCTGGCCAGCTGCATTAGTATTGGATTATCGTCGCACAGCTTCACCGGGGTCTCTTTCGAAGCAGATTCCGCGCCTGCATCGGAAACCGATCTCGATCCCAGACCTGACTTCACTTTGGATCCTACCACACATTCAGGTGAGGCGGCAGCTTGCCGTACAGCATTAGCCTTTGGCTCATATCCTGGAGGGCAAGTGGCACTCCCCTTTTTATGGCCGTGCCGTGCAGAGTGTGGCTCTAGTCCATATCGGTGAAAGTACCAGGGAAACCAGATGGCCCAGCTGGTGTCCGGATTGGAGAGTAACAGCAGGAGGAGAAGGGCCCAGGCTGACATCTTGACCGACCTGGTTTCTGACATTTCTAGTTTCTCCAGGCTTTGTATTGTTCTATTGTTGAATATATTTTGACGTATAAGCCCTGCCAAATAGTCCCATATTCAATAATCAAACCTAAAATATCAAAAAAGGACAAAAGCTTTTAGTTACCTTTATTATTTGAGAATTGCCACAAATGTAGAAAATATTCCCGTCACCAGCAGAGAAAGTGTCCAATGCATAAAGAATAAAATCCAATAAACTTTGCATTTGGGATTTTATCAAGATTTTCATTCTTTTCTTGAAACGCTTCGTCCCCCCAATTCTTTTGCGAAATTATCACAGAAATTGCAGAAGGCACCGAATGTAACCACTCCTGCCCCTGCCCCTGTCCCTGGCCCGGAAGAAAGGATACAATATATTGTTAAATTCAAAATGAAATCCTTGCCTTTTATGCTGTCCATTTGGATCTGTGCTCGAGTTAGTCCTTAACCGGAAAGGACTTGCCGGAGGGGTGCCTTTATCAAAGCGCACACCTTGAAGGACTCGCGCAACTCTGCTCGCCTTTTTGTGCGAATCGTCGAGGAGTGAGTGTGCCGAGTGAATTTTATTAGTACTCATAAGTTGTAAAGTGTATGGCAAAGGCAACCCAAGACAGAACAAGATGATTTCCCAGGATCTCCCTTTTTTTTTTTTTGCCTTGCAATTGTCGCTGCGGCAGACTTTTGTGCGTTCGCCGCACTTCATGTTAAACAGATTTTTATTGCAGTTTTTTATTTGCCGAGAGCCCCTCGCCCGGCCCCGCCTTTCTGTATGAAATTTACTTTGTCGCTTATTTTGTCCGTCTGTTGTTGTTGCTTTCTGTTTTTTTTTTTATTATTTAACATTTTGCTGCTGAAGGAAATGAAATATTTTTGCATGTAAAAAACATTCGACTTCATGCTGTGACAATGTTTTCGCGCTGTTTATGTGGACGCCGCACCCACACCAGGACTACACCAGGACCAGATTGAGATTCTGTTTTTATATTATTTTATATTTCGGTTCATTTCCGTCACGTAATAAAATAGCAAGGTAAATATGCAAAAGAGCAGCAATTTAAGCGTCCATAAATAAAAGAAGATTCGCATCCACCAGAGGCCACCAGGAGCATTCCCCCCCCTGGACTTCATCCACTTGTCATTATCTTCATCGTCACTTCATCGGGCACACGGGATGAAATTTCTCCAACGCCACTTACAACGCCGGGTACAACTTCATTAGGGATTTCCAATCATTAATCTTTGGCTCTCGGGCTTATAACAGATTGTAATGTGTCCTGAGCAGGACCTATAACAATTAGTTGACGATGCTCGATGGACCGGGGGGCGGAGGAACCAGCGTGCCAGTGTACTCCGGGCATTATCTAATCCAGTCGATGGCGAAATTATGTCATTAGGTTCGGCCATGTCCAAATTTGCCCAATAAACTGTGTTGAATTTTCTGACTAATTGCTTCTGTATGCGTATGTCCTGTCCCGGACGCTTTTGGCAAATTGTTGTTAGTTCACCGCAAAAAAATAACACAAAGCAAGTGTATAAAAATTAATGGCTTTTTGATGTGCTGACCAGGAAATAAAAGGTAAAGCGACCGTAAGATGAAGGTTAATTAAAGGGAATGCATGTTGTACACAAAGTGCTGCCAATAATCCAGTTAAAATGAATAAAGAAAGGCTTTAAGAGGATGCTTTCGGATAAAACTGAATATAGAATGGCAAATAGGAGACCTTTCTGCCTCGTTATCCTTTTTATTAATCTCAATTAGTGACGTGCATTATTCACTTCAAAATAATAAAAATCAACATTCATTTTCATAAAAATTTCATGCGGCGAGTCCATACGTAGGCGGAAACTTATTGCATTTTAAGTGTATAATTTCGCACATAATTTAATGCAATTAATTGAACATTAAAAATTGAACTGCAAACAACAAAAATGAAAACAAATGGCCGCCGGAAAAAAAAAGAAATGGAGGAAAAGACTTAATGCAAATCACTCACACGCAGGTCAGAGGAATATATCTACATGATTGTTTGTTTGTTGCCGCGTCGGCAAGCATAATTAAAATGTCAAACACGGCATAAATCATTTTTCAGTTTATGTTAATGCACTTACGCCCGGAGCTCTGCTAAATTTTTAATTGCATTTTCATTAAAATCAATAAAACGAGAAACTCCCAACCAGAAGAACTCATGGCGGAGAACCCCCCTAAAACTCAATGTAACTACCGAGTGCACTTCTGCACTTCGGCATACCCCAAAAAAACTGTTGGAAACAAAATCGAATAAAAATGGCACTTAATTTCGCTTAGAATGAACTTTTTAGTGAGCTCCAGGTGTGGCTCTGCCATGGAATGAAAAACTAATGAAAAAGCCAACAAAGTAGGAGTATTCAGGCTGGTAGGGGGCGGTCGGTGGCGGGCAAATGGAAATTAGATTGCCGAGAGCTTTGGTCACCCGCCAGACAACAACTTGATATAACTTTTGCAGCCGAAACTCCTTCGGCCCCAGTGGACGCTCATTTGCCCGGGGGAGAATGGGGCACCAACTCCCGGTGCATCTAGTTCAAGTCGCTGCCAGTAATTATAAATTTACCCAAGGAATTACCCAGGCGCGCTGAGTGCCTTCCTGACGTCCTGCACCCTGCCCCCAGCCCCCTGCCTCCCGCCCCCCATGGGAGGGGGCTTAAACTTCCGAGTGGCAACAAGCTGAAGAGATCCTAACTACCTACGCATAATAATATTATTGATAGATTACGCTGGTGCTCGAGTGGGTTTGTTTTTGATGAAGGGGGAGCGCCCGCAATGGGGTTAAGCATTTCAACAAAGTTGATCCTAAAGTCTGTTTGCACTGCACTTGGCCAAAGGTAGAACTAGTTAAGATAGTCATTATAGAATGACTGAGTAGCAGTTGAAAGCGGTAAGCCTCATCTAATTAACTTGTAAGTCCTTCCACGCCTTGTTATTCGCTATTCTAATTAAAATTAAAACAATGTCACTGTAACTTCTCGAAAAAAATCTATTCGGGTTTTCTAAGGGAAACCTATCTTGAAGAAAAAACTGTGCCACTCTTTAAGGCATGCGGTCTAAAGGAGAAATCGAAAAACGAAGCCTCTTTTCGACCATTCCTCTTGGGCCCTTATAGGCCAAATGAAAAGCGGCCAAAACCCAAATGCGTAAGTGAAAGGTGTTAAGACCCGAGCAAATCCTCGAAGACTTTGAGCCGAGTCTTATCTGGGCAAGGATGTTTCTGTTTTTTCCTCCTTTCACATCCAGAATTTCATTTTGGATTTTTCTCCTTAATTTTCGATTCGGAAGCGAAAGGAAAACGAACAAAAATAGTTCTTTAACAAAAATCCCGCCTACGAAAGTCTTTAAGAAAACTCGTTTTTGGAAACTATGTATGGTTAAAAGGAAAAGTAATGCATTTACTATAACATAGTGATGGGTTTAATAATACCTCATTTAGTTTAATAATAAGATAATTTATGGGGTTAAAAACCTCTAATCTGGATGCAGCATTAGCCAGAGTTCACCCAGTCCAAAGTTACCCTCCAAGTTATCTTCTTAGCCAGAAGCCCCTTCGTCATATCCGCGCTCTCGCTGCAACTTTTACCTAAATTACAATCACTTAGGACACTTTTAGCAGACATTATGCACTCATTTTAGACTTCCGTCTAATTTACATGCTATTTAAATTATGCTGCTGTTCCTGCAGCTCCGCCAGCTCCTTGAAGCAGCTCCGCCAAGGCAGCCCAACAAAAGCCAGCACCCAATATATAAAGCAGCTTCATCAAAATGCCTGTCTGTTCGCCCTGTCCTGTCCTGGCTCAGGCCTTCGTCTCCAGTCCTTCCTTCCATCCTCCTCTCATAGATGCTGTTCAAACTTGCAACAGCTGCCGCAGCTACTTTGTAAAAACTTTTGTATGGCATGCGGCGCCAGAGGGACGAGGCAGCTGCATCCTTTGGATCGCCTTGCTTAGCATCTCCAACTGCATAAAATTTTGCCCAATATAATTTAAAGAGCACCCCCAAGTGGCCTTTCTCCCACCACGCCCCTGGCGCCCACACACACCTACATGCATATCCTTTGCCTCTATCTGTCTGTGAGCTTATGCAATAAAAATGAATTAAATGCAATGAAGCAGCAGGAACAGCAAATTCCACGGGGAAAAATATTATCAAAGAGATTTATATATTTATGAACAAAAAGAATATTTATGAAAAGATGCTTTTGATTATCTTAAAACGCTGCTTGCAAAAACTTTGTTTAGGAATCTAACACTTATATGTTCCATTGGAAGCTATAAGTGTATTTTTTTTGTTTTTAAAGTAATAAGAAAAGAAGAGTTTTTAGATTTTTGCCAGGTGCAGCATCATCATTTCACCGCCACATCCGCTGCCGGCGCCTCGGGTCGCGCAAATTGTTGCAACAAAGTGGAAAGTGGAAAGCAGAGCCAGCAACTGGTGGCAGTTATTGTTGGAGCTTCCACATGGGGCAGCCAGAGAGCCAGGTGGGGCCAGGTGGAGCAGAGATGTACAAAGTACGGTGGGGTATCCGTTAACGGCCACGCCCATACCGCCCTGGCCGCCCAGACACCCCTGTTTCTGTATTTAATGGCAATTTGTAGTCTTCGAAGACGGCGGCTTCATGCAAATTTGCGGCTTATAGTTTATCAGGCTTGCCTCGTATTACGGTTCATCTGCCCCCATCCACCATTTACCATGCCCCTGCCACCCACTCAGGTAATCTATCAGTTATTCCACATTGCGTAAGATTGCATAAAATGCGTAAATGGTTGGTTTTGCGTTACTCTGAATGGTTACGAACTGGTAGAAGTTTCCACTGTGGCTTTCTGGGCTTCCTTCTAGCATAAATTGGCCTAAACGCCAATTGCAGTTGCCAGAGAAAAAAAATGGGATAATAGTGGAAATAGGGGTAATATGGGTAATTAATGGTTGTATTTTATTTCATTAGTCCTATAAACTGTTAGTAATAAGCTTGGTTGTATTGGAAATTATGCTAACCCTCAGATACATCTTCGAGCTTGAAACGTCCCTTTTATGCAATAAAAAATTGAAAGTTTTTCTTAGTAAAATAAAAGTTAACTGGCTACTGGAGGATAACAATAAAGGTCAGCTAAGGGATTCAAAAATTCTATCAGTTTAAAAACAACTTTCCCAGCCACTTACGTTTCTTTTTTTTATTTTTTTTTACTTTTAAGAACAACAGAAAAAGTGCGTCCCACATGGTGTATGAAAGTTGGCAACTTGTTCGCGTGTTTTTTTTCATCTTCGGCTAGCACCAAAGTAAAAAGTGAAATAAAAAGAAGTGCAAAGACCGGCACCAAGGGAATCGGAGTGGTTGTTGCTGCTTTAGCCGGGTGTTTGGGAAAAAAAGCAACGAATTGCAGTAAGCTATGCAAATTTTTCTTGCTATTGTGGTGCCTGCCGCCTGGTGTTTCAGCCTTTTCTTTGGCAAATCAAAGCCGAAAGCGGTAAAAGGAAACCATGAGCAGCTCGCACCACTCCAGCGATGTCCTGTTGCGTCAGGGAAAAGGAAAACGTGCGGCAGCACTTAGCACGCTCCCACTTTCCCTCTCCATTCTCCAGTCGCCGTTATCCTTTCCCATTTCTCCGGCTTTCCTTAGAGCAGCTTCTGCCATTATTTCAGCAGGATTCTCCCAGCACCCCGTCCTGCGGGATCCTCTCTTCAGCTTTTGTTTGCACATCCCTGTTTGTGTTGTGGTTGCCGCCGCCCTCGACTCCACCTCATGCTGCTATTTGTTTGATTGTGGAATATTTGCATCCAAGTATAGTTTTTATTGGCACAGCGTTGACACTGATAAGTTCCCCTCGGGCAATCTCCTCTCGTTTTTCCTCAGGAATTAAATAACAGCTCCGGGTGGGAGAATGTACGCCAAAGGAAAGGCGAAGGATGTGGACGTGGATGTGGATGTGGATACGGAGGAGACCACTTGAATATTAATTAATGCTTTTGGTTATTTTACCCACTTGCCCACATCGTTCTGGGTGCGCCGCACCTTCCTTTCTCCTTCCCTTTCCAGTGCTCCAATATTGCCCCTTTGGCCCCCGTAGATTCGATTTGCATAATAAACATTCTGTCACTGGTCACCCAAGGGGGAGCTGGTGTTTAATAAAAAATTATTGAAATCCAACTGGAGAAGACAAGCCAACAGTCACTACCAGATGGAAGACATTGTATCAGTTATAGGAAAAATTACTAAAATTAATTTGTGATATTTGTATTATTTAAAATGTGTCTGTGAACTGCATTTCTTACTCAAAATAACCATTTAAACAAAGTCTTATCCTGAAAAGAATCAGTATAGGCTTCAATTTTGTCTCTTCAGCTTTCTAACAAAAAACAAAGTACACAAATTCAGTTAAAGGACTCAAAAGGACGGCAGACAAAACTGGAAATGCGATTCCTATGGTCGGACTTTTTTAGACTCTTGCAGTTTGGGTAGTTTTTTAGGTCTCGACCTTGATTGACCCTGGTTAATAATATTATTTATTTATTACCCTTTTTTCCATTAAACCCAATTCAGGACTTTTGACTGCTTTAAACGAGAAATCCAAAACACTCCCAGCCTGTAAAAAACGGTCCTTTATTAACAGAAGTCCTTCGAATTCGACTGATCCCAGCCAGAAGCCAATATGGCCCTTGGCTGTGGATGTGTACCTCACATGGTAGCCGCACAAAGGGGCATGGCTCCACTCGGCGCTTTTGTGGTGCAACTCTGTCCATTCATTAGAGGACAGAGGACGAGGCATTTCGGCGGAGCGCAGTCAATGCCGCTGAATATTTGGGATAGCAAACAGAAGGCAGCCGTTAGATTCGAAATCATCGCCATATTCGGTGTCGTTTCCCCCCCGCAGGTATGCCACGTGCGCATGTGTGTGTGTGTGGCATGTGCGTGGGAATCTGCGAGACAGGACACATGTGTGGGAGGGGGAGTGGGAGTGGAAGTGGGAGTGACAGGACGTGCTAGCGATGGCGGAAATTTCATTTTAGTGTAACGGTGCGCCTAATAAAATATTTATTCACCGCCCAAACAGGTGCGAAATTTTAAATGCAAGCATTTGCTTTTTACACTCTCCTGTTTTCGTAATGTAATGTAATTTTATTTACTTGAACATTCTGTTGAAAGAAACGAAAATTGTCCCCAAATTTTTTGTGCGTCCCCCTCGAACTGAATTTGTTTCTGTTTCGTTCAATTTGCGTCCGTGGGATGTGTCAAATGATTTCGAGTGTGCACTTCATTAACAATCAGCATCGTAATGAGGGGATATAAAAGGATACTGGCAACAGGATCGGCTAATACGTGCGTGCAACGCACCAGAATTTATTCGTGTGTTTGCCAGCATATTTGTTTTTTGTTCATTAAACTTGTTATTAAGTTTCTGCACATCGAATGCCAAATGAATCCGAAACAAATTTCAGGTATATTGTTTACATTTCTGTGTTT
The DNA here is from genome assembly GCA_018150405.1 of Drosophila varians. NCBI lineage: Eukaryota > Metazoa > Arthropoda > Insecta > Diptera > Drosophilidae > Drosophila > Drosophila varians. The sequence continues at coordinate 7,971,952 of JAECWK010000125.1, forward strand.
GAATTAGAATTAGTTTTCAAACTTGTTTATAAATTCGATCATGGTTTTGACAGTTTCATTTTACATTATCGGAAAGCAATTATCAATGGTTTTTAATTTAACAAAGCAAACTGAACTAAGGAAATATTCATAAATTGATATTATAAATACCAAATGTTTCTGAAAGTTTCCGAAATCAATTATTAAATTACAAGCAATAATTGTTACGTTATACAGCCCTGTCGTGGTGACTCTATAACTCTTTTCCCTCTTTTACACCAAATCGAAACACCAATTCTATAATTTTCATTCAGTTTATTGTGGTAATATACAGTGGATTTTCTTAAGTATAATTAAATGTCTTAACAAACTATTGATATATCTATAAACTTTTATATGTAAATCATAATGTTACTTTTGTCAAACAACTAATCCGGGTTTCTATTTTTCCAGGACTGCCGCCAAGGATATAAGCTGCGTTATAAGGTTCTATGCTGCATTGTGCCATCATCCTCCATCAGCCGGCAACATCCTCGATATCACCAGGATTCAGCGCCACGTACCCAGAAGGATCTGCAACTACGCGCTGGTGTCCTAGTTTTTGCGGACGGACAAGTCATCTCTTACCCATCAAGGCTTTCCTATCCTGTAAATAAACAATATTAATAAATAACTATGTTATTCAAAGTATCTGTTTTATTCTGGGGGGTATTTTTTTTATTTCCAGGTGTAAAACTACTTTAACAGGGGCTTAAACTTACAAATTTATAATAAACTGAAGCAATTTCAAAAAAATGTAAGTACGACTAGTGTCTTTTTGGCATAATCGCGAGTTTATAGTCACATTATTCCCAATATTTTATGTAGTTTTCATCCGATTTGAAAAAGAAATAGCATCTATGAATGAGAATTATAATCCGCTTCGATCTGCGTCAGATAATTTAAAAAGTAGAACAAAAAAAATTTTCTCGATTTTTTGCATTTTTAATGATGGTACCATCAGTAAAATTTGCGAATTAGCATTTCCCGAAATTGCCGTTTTTTAGACACTCTTTTGTAAATATTTCAACTATTTTTCATCGGATTTCGAAAAAGAATAGCAATAACGAATCAGAAATGCATTCCGCGTCGATCTGCATCAAAAGTTGAAAAAAATTTCGTTTTGAAAATGTTAATGATGGTACCATAGAAAATTTGCGTTATTAAATTTTTTTTGGACTCTTTTTGAAAATTTTAATGATGGTATTCCGCGTCTGCATAAATTAAACCAAAAAATTTTTTAATTTTACTGATGGACCCTTTTCAATTGCAAAAAATCGAAAAAATATTTTTTGTTCGATTTTCAAAAACTTTTGATGCAGGTCGATGGAGACTGAAGCCTTGATTCAGAAATGCTATGCCCTTTGAAAATCGGATGAAATTTGGGCCAAAAACTTAGAAAAAGGTGACGGAAAACTCTTAATTTGGGCCTAAAGACACATACCATGTTTTTGACCAAAATGGATAACTTTGGGTCACGTCTTAGAAAATAATTTAAATCATTTTTATCTGATTTAAAAACGGATTAGCGGATTAGAAAATCAGGCATTCATTCTGCTTCGATCTGCATCAAGGCAATACTTTGAAAAAGCAACCGAATTATTATTTTCAATCAAGTAATGGCATTTTAACAAATGTCCCCTACTTTAAGTTGTTCCTCTTCCAAGTTCAACTGCATCTTCGACCTAGAAAACGGTAACAATTTCACTTATCATCCACTTTGCACGCAACATCAACCAGTCTACTTGTCTCGCTGTTTCTGTCGGGTGGAAAAAAGTGAAAAATATTTGTTTATCTCAACATATCTCTAACTGTTGGGCTACACAACTGCATCTTCCCCATCCTCGACACACTCCGTGGCCCCGGGCGGATGTGTATCCGAAAATGGGGAAATGTGTGTGCGAATCCTTGGCTAGCCTCCGGCGTGCTGTTTTTCGGTTTTGGCTTTGATTTTGATTTATGTTGCAGCAAACACAGTCAACTGAAGTAGAAGGAGACGTTGTTCCCAACGTCTCAGCCCCAAAAACTCAGACCGCAGCTGGAAAACGCATGCCAACGCATGGACATCGTGATTTGTCTCTAGTTCTCCGGCAGGATTCTTTCAGGCGACAGGGTAAATGTTTTCCATCCCCCCGTAAGCTTCTCACATAATTGTGGCGAGGGTCCTGCGGTCGCGGCTACCTCTTGAGATTCCAGAACTCATACTCTGTAGCTCTTAGTTCTGGAGTAGTTTCTCCTCTCTTATTAATCGTTATTTTTTTATATTTCTTTTAATAAATTTTGCTTATTTATGTATTCCAGAACGTTGTAAACAAAAACGCATATTGAGTGTTTACGCCTTGGAAAATACAACATCCTGGTGGCAACGGCTGCAGGAATAGAATCCACCATGACAGTTGGCAAAGAGACAAACTTGCTTTTAGCCCATCTCAAAGATGTGGAAATTATACATATAATATATACTTATAAGGGCAAAAAGTACCAAAACGCTTTGTTTGACTTAAATTTATGGTGATGTTTCTTTTTTGTTGTTTCTTGGCAAACTCCCAGCTGACTCATAGGAAGTGCTTGAGAGTGGCAGACAGTGTCTGGGTCTGGTCGGTCTGACAGTTTTTTCCAGAAATGTTTTAATTCCTCGGGCTCGACACCATAATTTACACATTCGTACGCCGGGACTTCCAGCTGGTTGGTCGGCCATAAAACTCTTGTTTGACTTGCATTCCCGCCAATAATTATGTTTGCACATTTTTGTAGTCTCTGGCGGCGCTTATTAAAATTTATATGACAATTCGTTAGTTTGTTGTCTGACAGAATGATACAAGGGGCTCCTTGCGGAGCATTTGATTATTTTTTGTTACCATAGTTCGGGGAGGGGTGTCTGATATTTGCGCTGGAATTCCATTGTAGTTCATTTTTGGTTTTATTAGCTATTCTTTTGTCGGTCCTCAACATATGCCCATCAAAGATGATTGCGTTCTATTTGGCCATTGCGCCTCTGTTTATGTGGCTAGTGAGGCTCCAAAGCACGCACTAAAAAGTCCTGCCATTGAATGGCTCCATATTTTTTATGATTTTATCAGTGAGCTCGCAAAAGAGCCATATTTCTAGAACATAACTTTTGGTTTCCATAGTTAAGCGATTTTTATGTGACTGAGCTGGTAGCTGGTGGTTGTCACAATGTTGCCAGAATCATATTTTTTATTCAATATATTTTAAAATGCATTATATTCTACTCCCTGCACAAGTTTGTCTTTTGTAGCGTAGCTTGTGGACTTTTGATCTTATTTATTTTGAAACTCATAGCCGAAACTTTGGCAGACCATAAAGAAGCTTAAAATGTTCGGTCCAGCTAATTAGGGTGCTGCAAGTAAAGATAACATCTTCCCAGCTTAAGAGCTTCCTTCATGATTTTTAGATACTCAAAACTTGAGAGCAGCAGAGGAGAACCAAAACCAGAAACATACAACATGAATGTGCTAGAATCCAAAGAGAATTTTCCATTAACGCACGTATGCTCGAGTCGAAGACCAAGACCGGTTATGCTTTTCACATTGCAACAAAAAGAATTTCAAGTTCGGTTTGTGTATTCTTGGACGATGTGAAGCCAACATGGCAAACTGTCTGACAAAACCTCAACGTGCCACTAAAAGCATAATCATGCACTTAAGTAAAGCCCATCCGAAGGAAGTTGTAACTGCCAACGGGGTTGGGTTTTTGGGGTTTGGGGTTGGAGCTGGTGGCTGGTGGCTGCTCAGGTGCCAAAGTAACGCCCGTAGAACTTAAGTCATCATCATATAAATAAAAATTTATGACTTTAACTGTGGCTGTGCGTGAGTTTGTTTGTTCGGTCACGAGTGTGGAATGGAGCCCCAGGTCATGGTTTATCACCGTGAATGGTGTGTTGAAAGTTTGGGAGTTGTGGCAACATATGTGACTTAAATCGCACTTTATTTTTTCACACCTAGCTGAGTATGGTTCTGAGGCACTTCATAGGAGTTTCCAATGAACTATTAACCACAGAAAGAGTTTTTGTCCCAAATTAACATTTAATTCAACAGGAGCTGGACAACAGGGCGTATGAGTTATGATAACAGATATCACCCATCCGCCCTGTTGTACAGAAACCAGAAACTGAAAACTCATTTTAATGTTAATATTTAAGGAGCTATGAAGATTAGCAAAGTCTATTTATAAATTTGTTCCAGCCTCGACCTTACATAAGTCCCCGAATAAGTGTTTGGAGGTAATGCGACAAACTAACGAGGGAAAGCTGCTTTCTCGGCTACTTTTCAAGTTAAAGTTATTATCCTGGGGGCAGGGCGAGTCCTTCAAGTGGCGGTTCTCTTATGCCAGACTTGACAAAACTCGGCAGACTTTTGAATAAATTTTCAATCTCCAGGACAACGGCTGCAGGAACAGGAGCGGGGAAGTGACACAGACACAAAACATCAGGGAAATTCAGCGTTATGAATATGTAGCTACATCTTCTTAAAAGTGTCCGTGTTGTTGGCTAAGTGAAAAGCTAAAGCCAAGTAGTGCCTGCAACATTTTTAAAAGCGGCTTTACTTTCCCCCTAAGACGTCGACTTTATTAAATTTTTTTTTTCGCCTCGCAAAAACTTTCTACCAGCTGCAGCCAACAAAGAAAACGAACTATCTGAAATAGAATGGAAAGTTCTCGGGCTTTCGCAGTCTTGTACTTCTTATTTGGTTCCATGTTAAATGCTTTTAGCCGCTTTTGTTGAAAACTTTTTGGCCGGATTCGGAGTTGCGCTCGAAATGACAAACGATTTTCGTATTCGGCCGAGATATGATTTAATTTCTGTTGATTCGCGGATAAGAAATGGAAATTAATTAAGCCACTAAACAGCTGATAACAAATCCCCAATTAAAAATGGGCCAATTAAATGTAATGCCTCCAAAGTGGAGGGGGAGGATGCCCGCCACACCGAGCCAATGCGGTCCGAAAGAAGTGCGACCATTTCTCTTTGTGGTCAACCGCCATTAACGTTTATTACAGCCAGCGATGCCGGCAAAAACCAAAGAGCACATGCAACAAAAAGACAACAGCCCCGAACCGAAGGGAAACCAAATGAAATAAAGAAACCAACAACAGCAATGGGCGAAAAAATATAATTAAAAATAAACATTAAGCGGTGACAGACAATGGACAATGGAAGCGGGTGGAAGAAAAATTCACAATCCAAGGAAAACCCAAGACCAAAAAAAAGGAGCAACCAAGAGAGAAATGGGTAATAAAGGAAAGCGGAGGCCGCCAGGTGAAAATTGCATTAGTCTGGGCCAGCGAGGACTAAACACAAAGGACGAGAGTCAGAGGGCCTTGTTGGTCACAGTGTGCAGCGGCATTTTAGGCGCTTAATTGAGCGTTTTAGTTATGCTAATTGTTTGTGAACCAGAATAAGAAAAACAAGCTAATGGCCAGATGCGAGATGTCCCTTCGGTTTTCCCCGGGGTTCCATTTATTGTTTGCATTTGTTCAAGCGGAGATCTTGAGCTCATTACAGGACACAGCTCGTGGGTTGGTTTTGGGGCAGATTCATGAGTAATTGGTCCAAGGATTCCAACAAATGAGCACAAATTAATTCTGTTTCTCTGTAAAGATGGTAAATTATATCAATTCCATAGCCACCTCCATAAAATACGCTTTGTATTTAGTTGTCTTCCGATTTTTATTTTGATTATCTACCGTAAATACTTATCATATACATATCCCGATCTTTTTATCTTGTTCCAATTATATATTATATACAAGTACAATACATATATCCTTTTACATGTGTAGGCAATATTTAAACTTAGGATCTATTAGCTTAATTTTGCCGTTCGTTTGCTTTCGGTTTTTGGGCAAATACATTTAGGCATATTAAGTATAACTTTATATAGTACATATACATATATAAACATCATTTATATGATTTATAAATAATCTTGACTTTGATATATAAATATATATATAAATGTATAGTGAACTAAGAATTAAAAGCTTAGCACAACATTTTCTCTTCCTGGCTCTCCTGGCTTTTCGACTCATCTAATGAAACGAAAACTAAGTTGGTGGAGCGGCTTCCAAGTGGTTTCAAATCATTCGAATACAAATAGTTTAGTGGAGTCTATCTTTAATTCATAATAATTCAATTAATCAAGCATACACTCTAAAGCTTTTCCTGAAATTTCCATGAGCCGGAAACCATTTAGAACCCGCTGGCTCGGCCGCCTCGAAAAGGATCAACAAATTAATATTGCCGCAGCGTTTTTCTGGTAATTTTATTTTGTATTTTCACTTAAATGCATCTGAAGTTACTTTGAGCTTGCTGAAACGAGTGTCCTTGTGGTAGTGTAGGTGTGTAAATATTTTAGATACATTCTGCAGTAGCTTCTGGGTCTTGGCCTTGGGCTGTAATAGTTCCCATATCCTTTCATTCCTTCCTTAGCTGGACCTCCGCCTCCGCCTCCATCTCCATCCCCGCTTTTGTTTTCGGTTCGAATCCCATATCCTCCATTACCTTCCCATCCCTGAAGTGTGGCACTAGAGTTGCGTGACAATTGAATCATGTTAATTGCCGGGTGCATCTGCTGCTTCTATTTGTGATGCTGGTGGAGGTGGTGCTGCATCCTTGCCAGCTGCACTCCGAGGCCCGCAGGCATCTCCTGTGCTTTGTTGCGATGACCCGCATTCCGTGTGTCCGCCGGATTGGGCAGGGCCTTCTGTCCTGGCTGCTTTGGCTGCCCGATTTTCGGGTGTTGCGGGTGTGGCAGGTGTTGCACACACCGTCGGTCTTTGGCGCCGCCTCCAACGGCGTCGACACTAATTGCCTGCCCAGTGTCCAACTGAGCGCCGCCAGCAGAAGACCGCCTCCGCCGACCGCCCAGGATTGACTTGGACGGGCGCTGGACGAGCCGGCTCCCCGCCAGGCTGCGCCCCCATCCTCAACGCCCTCGTCCGTTCCGTCGTCTTCTTCGCCTGGGAATACAAAATGAAACAAGTCTAGCGAGAAATAGAAAGAGACGCAGACAAATGCAGGCCATGTATTCAATGTTCTTCTGTAGTTCTTATTTTTTGCTCTTAACTGGCTACAGTGGAACTTGTGTAAGTTGAACTAACATTACTACAGTACAGTAAAATATAAATGATTTCTTGTCTCTACCTTTGATTACCTTGAAATAACATTTTATTTATAAATATTTATTCTACATATGAAGTTGCACAGATTCAACTGTAGCCTTTTTTTTACTATAGTTCTCTTGTGTTGAAGGATAAGTGTGTCCTGGCACTAATTGGCTCCTCTACTCACCCTGCAGCTGCGTCAGGTAGCCGTTCTTCTTATGGTGGAACTGGTCCTCCTCGTGAAGCGTGTACTGGTCATAAAACTCGTCGGGGCTAACTCTGTTTCCATTGGCCCCGTTTCCATACTTTGTGAACGGGTCCACCTCGAGAACGGTCTTTTCGGTGGTCTTCCAATAAATGTCATGGAGTTGGGCGCTGCAACGAAGCTACAGAAGGATATTTTATAAATACCCCTATTTAAGCTAAGTATAGGTATAATTACCTTAAGTTTTCCGTTGTCAAAGTGCTGATCGGTGACCACAAAGTGAATGCCAACTATTGAGGATTCCAGGTCATTTCGGGATTCTCGGATTATTTTGTGGTGTCGCACGTGGGAAGGATTCACCTACAAAGAATTAAGAAACTAGTTGAAAGCCGAATGTTTCAAAGGCTATTTAATGCTAAAATAATGGACATTCCCATAAATTATCAAACGTCGCAAAAACGATTGAATATAAGTTCAATGGACTTGGCTCCAGCTGGCATCTGACATATTCTCATTTTTGTCGGCTTTGATTGACTTCAGGACTGCAGAGTAATTTACTTTATGGTTCAGAGTGACCGATTAGCAATCCGAGATATTTTGTTTTTGTGGCGAACATTGGCTTTTGTCCATGTTACTCGATTATTTCGCAAGTGGTTCTCTACGGATTGCCAGGGTTGTGGTGTGTTTTTGGTGGTCTGTTTTCGTTTCGTTTTTTTTTTTTTTTTTTTTTGTGTATTGTTTAAGCGTATTTTGTGAGGACGAGGAGCGACAGGCGGGAGAGGTGTGTAGAGGATTAGGGACATTCAATCGACCAAGCGTGGCCAACTCGACTCAACTCAACTCAATTCGCCAACCAATTCAGCGCCATTCGCTTTTCTATTCACCCAAACCCGCCATTGTGGTTTTGTCTGTGTATGTATGCGTATATGCATGCATGTGTGTGTGTGTGTGTGGGGCAGGATACGTGTGCGTGTTGGCTTTGTTTCCCGACTGCCAGTAACCCGTTTTCAGTTTCCGGTGAAGCTCCTATAATGCAGCATCAATAAGCATTGTTTGCCGTTGACTGATGCTGAAATTGCAGCTGCCATCTCTCTCCGCCATCATCTGGTCGTCTCTCTCTCTAGTCCTGGCCTTTTTTGTGCAGGAAACGCAGCCTAATTATTTAGGCAGGCGCCTTTTATTATTTAATTTCCCATATGGCTGGTGGCAAGTTTATGCCAAATTAAACAAGGCATTGTTTGCCAGGAAACTGGCGAATAATTTAGGTTTTTAAGCCAAAGATTCGATTTTTAGAAAATATCCTTAATCGAAATCGCTTTTTAAGTAGACAAATAAAGTCAGAAATGTCTGGAGGGCCTATTTAAACAAACGTATGCGGGAAAGTTAATGGTCTGGTTGCCAACTCCCCGCGGGGACATTAATTTTCACCCGTAACCGGAGTGCTTGCCACATCCAGGACCAGCATCCAGTAGGCGTAGGTCCCGACAAGTGGAAAATATAATTGAGAAATGTAAAATGCAAAGCTGTGAAAATTGTCCCCCGACTCGAGGGTACTTTGCTGGCCTCTCTCTCAATTCCGTACATTTCCCAAGCCCATTTCCATATCCCTCGATTGCCAGATATGCAGGCGCATATGTACATTTGAACGGAACGATGGTCGAAAAAATAAAAATTTACACCTAAAATTTGACGTCCTGGGCATGGGCGTGGGCGTGGGCATGGGCATGGGCTGCATAATGTATGGTTATAGAGGAGGGTCGTCGGGATGCGCTGATCTCCTCGAATGCGTGTGTTTTTCTGGTAATTACAGAACGAGCTTAACCCGTTTTCCCCAATACCCCGATACCCCGTTTCCGAAAAACAGACGCATAAATTTCGGCCAGATGCCAGAGCTTGAAAACAAGAAAATTGTGTTTGCATAATTCCCGACGCTATGGCAGTGGCGATGAAAATGCCCGGAGCAGGGAGTGGGGAGTGTGATGGGGGGAGGGGGGGCGGTACTCACCTCTTCATTATTCACTGTCCATGTGAGATTGGCCGCCGGTCGCGAGTGGCGCGATGTGCAATTACCTCGCAATATGTCGCCGACCCGATATCGGGCTCGTATCCCCGTTATGAATGGCGGATTGTGCGGCGTTTCTGCAAGAGAAGAGCATAGCATGAGAGTGGAAAGAGATGGCATCAGTTTACAGGTGAACCAGATCGCTTGTCACTATATTTTTGATACTCTGCGGCATTCGGAAAAACCAGAATCCGGCCAAAGCCCTGACCCCACCTGTCCGGCTGTCAATTGCGATTGCTAAGTGGGTGTGCGGCGCTGTGTGACAGTCCGGCAGTCCGGCAGTCCAGCAGTTGGTAAGAGTCCATTTCATAATTGAAATAATTGCGAGTCGGCCCCTGGCCAGGGGAGGGAGGGTCACCATTTTAATTGCATGCTGCAGGATGCCTGGACCCCAAAAATCTTTACATTGCAAGTTGCAACTCGAGCTCTGACAAGGACCAATTCCTACAAAAATAATGCCTCTTACTGTCCATTATCTCGAAAATTTGTAATGTCGGAGTGGAAGCCAACAAGTCACACACATCCGCATTTGTGACACAAAACATAAAATACACACTTCCCAAAGTTTGTCAAGCCAATTTGAACTTACCAACGTCAACAGATCCAAACCGGCGGGGCATCCACCACCCACCTACGGTCCACCCACACATTCGGTTTGTCAGTTTGTTGACCGTTTCCTAAACCATTGGCAAAACATTTGCTCTCAAGGTCTTTATTCTGTTTGCTGGCTTAAATGTCTTCATCTTTATCTCGTTTAGCCTCAAATTTGTTTGTATGGTACTTTGTCCGCCTTCCTGCCAAAACATTCGAACTCCGAGTTTATTTTTAAGTTTCATGTCCCTGTCCAAAGTCTTAGCCCACACACATCCACCCGGCTCAGACTTCAGTTCGCCCAATTGAATATGACAGTTGGTCAACTCGGCAAGTTTTCTCTGCCGCTGCCGCTGCCTCCGGGAGTCGAAGTTTAAAAGTTTTTTTAATTTAATTTTCGGCTTGAAACATGCCTTAAATCGAAATTAATTAAGTTTGGAGATACAAATATTTACTATACACGCAAGAAATTAAATCCCTCTCCAATCGAGAATCCAGAAACTATTTAATAAAAGCGAGAATAATGGCCCGGGAAGCGTCCCCCTTTCCTATTTTTACAGGACCCCCGAAAGTTTTTTTCACTTACCAATAACTTCCAATTCGGCGGCCGCTATTAATGTATGAAATGAGGGCGCATCCGCAGATACTTCGCAACTGTATTTACCGGATGTTGCCATTGTAACTGCATCGAGCACCACTTGGCTCTCGTTCGAGGACATTCGCTGCAAAAAACCAAAAGGTATAAAGGCGCATTGAGGATATGCAAGTGCACACAATAAAAATTCGATTTTATTTTAAAATCCAGAAGGCACATAACATATATATTCATATTTATTTATACATATCGTATATGCTGGCCCAATAAAACATCGCCCAACAAACGTATCTCCCGGGATTGCTTCCGGTTTCTATATATTCTGTAGTGCAATATTTTTTACACACTTTACGAGGCTTTCAATAATAAAGATGAAAACGAATATGCATTCGCTGGCTATCGACGAGGCTTTTATTCAAACATTCAGTTTCATTTTTTCATACACCTTATAATTGCTTCATAAAAAACATTTAAATTTTCAATTTAAGTCGCGATACTTCTTCAAAAGTTATATGTTTCAACATTAAATATATTTTGGTTTATTGTAACTATTTTTTATGTGTTCTAAAGCTTGATGCATTTCTTTCCGTTTGTATTTGCCATTCTTTATTGGCGGGAAACATTTCTATTCTTCTGTCATTGTCACTACATTCGATAGAGCATAGCTCTTCAATCGCAAAAGAATATTTTTATCTTATTTTTTCCCACATGAGTTGGAAAAATGTATTTGAATGAAAAATAGAAATTCTCGCACAAAACCCGTACGCAAATAAATAAAATGCCAACGTGTTTCTTTATATGCCTGAATAATTTTTGAACCAATTTAAAAATGCCAATATTTATTGAAAAATATTGTCAACTACCCTGAACGTATTTCAAAACCAAAATAAAAAATGAAAAAAAAAATGGGGAAAAATTTTAGATCCCGAAACGGAATCTCCATGTTCTGGGGAATGTGAATGTGTGGGCGTTTCTATTTTTCCGGCTCGTAACTGCGATGAAGCGGAAGTTAAAAACCGTGTTTTGATTTGATTGTGCATTGAAATTTCTCGTGATTCCATCCATCTGCCCCCTCAATCCAGCCCATTCTTCCCGCTTTCCCGCATTCCCGCTTTCCCGTAGCGTCGCGTTCAATTTGAATGCCCTGGAAATGCAAATGTTTTACATTGTTGAAGCCGCAACCCGTTTAGTTTAGTTTAATTTATTTGGTTCAGCTTTTTTTTTTCGCGTGCCCTTTTTTATTGGCAGTGCGAATGGCATTCACAAAACTAAAAAACACAAATCTGTGGCTGGAATATTTTTCGGGTTTTTAAATAACAGCTCCTCTAGTACTTTTCAAAGTTGAAAATTTGAATAGAGTGTTAAACAAATGGAGAATATGTCCTTTGATGGTCTGATGACCATACTGACAACATTTTAAATTATAGCCCTGAAGCAGGCTTTATTGTCTATATTTTTTGATAAGTTATTATTACATCATATGTTTCTATACATTTTCTTTTATTTGAAATGAAGATTTGAAACTTGAAAATTGAATAAAATAAATGGGAAATACCTGCTTGAAATCTAAGCCTCATAAATATGCAAATAGTTTGTTTTCTGGTCATTTTAATCAAACTCAGAGCGAAAACCTATCAACTTACCCTCACTTTGACACCTGGAAAATGAAAGACTTTCATTGGGGGAGTCTCCTTTGGTGTATATCGGTAGAACTCCCGCCTGCCCTTGTACCATTTCACGGAGTACAAGCTGTCGTCCTCGATGTCGTAGAAGCACTTCAGAATCGCCTTCTCGTTTCGCCTGACTGCATGGGGAACTCGCACTCGGACATCTCGTAGTGCAGCGATCAGCTCTGAAATGAAACAATAATACCAAAAATTAAAAACAAACCTCCCAACAAATCCATTAAATCATTTGGGGCCTTAATGCTCTCAACGCATTGGATGGGTCCAAAAAAGGGACTAAATAAACAATTCCCACAGGCTTTGCCTAATAGAAATCATCTGGAAGTGATAAAAAATCATCGCAGGCTCATTTTTAATTTACAATTTGCTTTTATTTTATTATCAATTTCATTTTTGTTTTATGACAATCGCCGCCCTTGTTTTTCTGCTTTGGTTTACGGCCTTCTGCATAATTTATGGCGGACACTTTGAGTTTTATTATTCGGAATTTTTATTAAATAAATCCCAAACGGCTTTTATTGACTCAACGATTCCCACGATATTTTAGATACTTGTCGGATGTGTTGTTTGTTTAAAAAAAAACAAAAAAAAATACGCTGAATATTAGATTGTGAATGCATTTATTGGGTAACGTTGGCAGAGATTTTATCTATTTGAATAATATAATTCAAATTATGATTAATTCGTTTTATATTAGAGTAGCTTGAATTCGGCCTGTCTTTGGGGGCTTTGGCAGTTTTTAATATTTAGTCTGATCACGTATTGACATGACTTTGGGCCTGGCTTTATGCCACAAATCTCTAACTGACTGAACTCCCTCATACCCCAACACGCCCACACAGACTTTCATTCATACATGTTTAATGCAGGAGAATTTATACAGATTTTTTATACTGTTTTATGGATAGATATTTTCACCCTGAGTTGGCAAAATAAATCGGCTTATAACAAAGCGGAAGAACAGGAAAAGGTCCCTGGGGCTGGAGAGCTCCAACCCTTCCGTTTTTTGAATTTATTACAATCCGGCAATCAAATCATGAATAAATCGCTGTCTGATTATGTGAGATGGAATTAAAAATCATTTATACATTTCCATTGACAAGGATTTTAAAGGGATATTTAGTTGACCAATTTATTAGTTAATCTATGCTACGTAATCCAATCAATGTTCTCTGTTGACAAGACTTTCCGTATCATTTACAATCTGGAACGGAAATCCTCAACCGCAGTCCTGCAAATTGCTTTGCCCTTGAGACACACTCCAACCTCAATTTCCTTTTATTATGACTCGCCTCTCCAGCCACTCCTGCCAGTCCTGCTACTCCTGCCACCCGTGGCACTCATGTCTGCCCCACTGTCATTTAGCGCCTTTTGCCTTCTGTGGCTCCCATTTCATGCCACACTAAATAGACAAGGTTGCAACAATCCGGCAACAAATGAATGTCCAAACAACCCGGCACGAGTGTGGGAGGTGCATTGTAAATCCCATCAAATAACTGTAATTGCAAAGTTTTTACAGCCAGACACGAGCCGCACGCCTACTGGTGCCGCAAGAGGGGGAGCCACCAGAATGGATACCACTTCGGCCCCCCTTCCCATCCCAATGGCCCAGCAACAAGAACAATGCACATGCAACCAGGCCATTTGTCCGGGGAGGCGGCCTGCATAGAAGAGCACCACCAGGACTCCTGTGGCAGGACTACTCCTCCGCCCAATTCGGAGGAGGTGGAACTTCTCACAACGTGTGCAATAAATATGAATAACGAGCACAACGTGAGTGGCATACAAAGTAAAAACGAGACCGCACTCGACGTGGCACTGGGAATGGCAGGGAAAGGGCAATGCCAGATTCTCCGTTCTACGTTCTATGTTCTACGGGACGGGCGTCCTTGGAGACCATCCTGCCTCATCCGGCCTCATTGTTGGCGACACGCGGCGGCAAATATTTGCCTTTGCCGCTGTGCTTTTGTTTAAATCTTGTTTATGCAACATGCATGGCATATATTAAGAAGTGACGACCAGACGCGTCCCATCTCGAGTGTCAAACAAATGTCCGGCAGCCCGTGATTTACACTCGGCCACCGCCACATCCTCGGAGAGTAGCCAGTGTTGGCCCAGTTAACAGATTGTTCTGCGGGCTGGTTACTTTCGTCCAGCTCGAGGACTCTAGTTGGATTATGCGAAAGCGTATAATCGAATTGGGCAGCGGACTGTGTCCATGTTGCAACTTCAAAGTCTGCTAAATCCAAATGGAATTTTCTTTATTCCTACTAATAGGTAGGTTTTATGTAAGATAGTTAAGCCTGGCAAGAGGGAAAGCTCTCTAATAGTTTTTTATCAACTTTTAAATGCATCATATCCCAGGAGGTAATGACATTTCAAGTTTTTACCTGACCAGCCGCCCCTTGCCTTACTCCGAGTTGTTGAAATTATGACACATTCTGTCAAAGCATATTTCGGAAAGTTTTGGGCCAGCTAATTGAAAAGAGTGAAACTATGAAGAAGCAAACTGAAAGTTTTGGCAAACTATGAACCCCCTGACCCCACCGCATTATGACCTCAACTGCCACATAATTTCCCTTCCACATGAAGTACCGGCCGAGAGCAGCATTTGCCTGACTGACCACACAGTTTACCCCAAGAAACTGGCGAATAACTATGAGTTCCTTGGCCAAGTGGAAACTTTGCAAAGTCCAAGTTTATGGGGCTTGGCTTTTGAAATGTGCATAACGCCGACTTACACTTGCACCCAAGCAACAGATGGAAGAGGCGGCAATCTGCAGTTTTAATTTTCTATTAGCCCGGTCGACAAGTTCACGAAACTTGCCCAGATCACTGGGGTTGCTCTCGAATCCTGTCGAGCAATTACCCCCGACATCGGGACATATCTGGGGAGATGTGGCGCCAAATTAATCATAATTTGTGCTGACGTTAAAAATGCTAAATCGCTTCACTGTTCACTTCGCTTCGTTGTAACCCAATAGGAGTTGTAGCTCCGCTGTAGCAGAAGCCATAACGGCCACTATTAGTGTCCCCGAGTTGGGTAGTCATTATTCAGTCAGATTTGACTACCATCTGGGGTTATCAGTCTCCCTTTTGGCGAAGCCAGACCGATGGGGTGGGGCGATCCTTTCCGGGCTGTTTATTCAGGCGGACTTGACGCCATCGCGTCGGGGATGCTCGACTCGACGTCTGTCCTCCTTTGGGGGTGGCTTGAAAAATTGTTGACAATTCTAGCTTAATGCATTTTTATGTCACTTCTTCTGGTTTTGGCGAAAATGAATGCTTCCACTGCCGCCGCCACTCTTGTTGTTGCTGTTGTTGTTGTTTGTCCTGCACAAACACAAACGCAAACACATACAGTCAGTCACTCACACATGAGCACTCCTCGCTGCACTCGTCCTGCCACCAATTCTGACCAAGTTGAAGCAACCCAGTCGGCCCCCTTCCCATCTCGGCTCGTGTAGCCTTTGCCGGATCGGTGGAGCCATTCAACGCCGACATTCAGGACTCTGTGGCAGGGCTCTGTGTCTGTCCTTTGTGTTGATTATGAAATTTAAGCACAAAAACCCCGGTCTCAGTCTGGGCTGCCCCCCTTTGTTTACGCTTAAAGAGTTTGCTGCTCGGTGTTTGCCATTTAATGGCACATTTTCCACTTTTCCTCACAAACAAATTGTACTCGCTTTTGGTTTTGGTTAGAGTTTGGGTTCAGGGCCTTTTTCATTAAATTTAATGTCTTTCTATCTAACTCTGAACAGATTTCTGCCAGAGTGTTTTCAATGTTTCACCCCCAACGCCTACGAGTGTCTTAAGGTGTTCTCTAAAGCAATTAACTAAAAAGATAACCTCACAATATTTTAAGTTTACATCAAAACATTTAAGTAAGTTTGTTTAAAACTCTAATTAAGGTTCCAATAAGGAAAATCTATAAACAGAAATGTGAATAAAAAGATTATACAAATTGTTTTTCAATAGACCCTGCAGCTATGTCTTAGACTCCTCATAATCGCCTCGTTCTGATTCAGGATCAAGTCCCCTCCAGCAACAACAGTCTTGGCCACTTTTGCCTTGCAGCGCAAAAGGCAAAGGCGACCTAACATCCTTGGCCATTTATTTAAAAACTAAATAAGACAAGCATCGCTAAATCGCCAACTAAGCTCATAAAATCCCACGAACAAGTGGCCAAGTGTAAAGCAACGTGGGAAATGTTCAAGTACGGGGACAGAGGGGGCGGATAGATTGGGATAGAGATAGAGCATAGTTTGGTGGGCGCTGGAAGCTGGAAGGTCGCGAGGTGAAAAGCTATGAAAAAGTGCCGGGGATCAAACAACTGAAAGCGAACACAGTCACATGGCTTGGCTAAGTAATAAAAGAAAAATACGAGAAAAAAAATGGTGGCCACCAGAAGGATTTTAAAAATACAAAAAAAAAGGACTAGAGGGAAAAGCGATTTCTGTGGTGTCTGCTCTCCTTTTAAAACCAACACCCCCTAGACCCCGTCCCGCCAGTCTGTGCCTTTTAAAAAAACCCTTGACTCACTCTTTTGTGCACGGTTTCTAATCTAACACTGGAAATTGTGCAGGAATTTGTTGCAATGAGCTTTTTATTATCCTTTTTCGATTACTCCGTCTCCCTCTCACACACGTGTGCAGCAGTCGGTCGTCTTCTCTATCCCTTTTTTTTGGCATTTTTTTGCACGCTTTTGCATTCCTTTGCCGATCCGAGAGGCGAAAATTGCAGTGGCAGCGTGTTTTTCCTCGCACGGAGCACAGGTGGAAATTTATACAGTGACCGTGTTGCCACGCCCCCTAACACACAACCCCACAAACACACACAGCCACAGAAAACCCCACTTACAATCCGCCTCGGCCAGACGTTCAAATTATTTGAGGATTTGTTAAATTTTTCGCCATGTTTTTTTGTCCACCTTTCCACCATTTTATTTTTATACAATTTGTCGTGGCAAGGCGCTCGAAATGGGACACACAAGTGTCTGTTAAATGGTAGTTTAGGCCGAGGGGATGGCTTTTTTGTGGACTGGCCCGGTTCAAGGCTCCCTTTATTTCCCTTTCAGGTGGCCCTTTATCCACTTTCTATCGCGAAAAGAGCTGCCGACTTGTTGACCTGTAAATAACTTGAGTTTAACGAAGAGATTAACGTTCCAGATTCGTTGCTGAAATTTTATACATTTTTTGTGAGGTCGGAAATGGAGGATGAAAGCCAGATATGTTGCTGTAAAATTCAGATTTACAATCTCTGACTGGATACTGGACTCTTTCTTTTGAGGTCATACGTTTGAAACAGAACTTTTATGTTTTTATTATATATTAAAGAAAATTAAATGCAAATGCTGTCCATAAATCAAAATTATCTTATCGCTGGAGCCCTCGAAACTTCTTTAGAGATCAAATCTAGGAAAATATATGTTTCCAAGCAACCCCCAAATATTACTCTATATGTCTTCATTTCTAATCTCACCCACTATATACATTTTAACCCACCCCTGACACACCCTTGGCATTAACCCTCCTCGTGGGGCACCAGCAAACCATATTACTTTGAGAGACGGGCGGGGCAGAACGCGTAATTTTTAATTTACCATGACATAAATCGTATAAAACTGTCAAATTCACTAAAAGCAAGAAGCAACAGCCTGTCTCTCTGACTGCAGTGTCCTTTATCCAGAGACATCCTTCTGGGCGAAAATTATGTCTCAAATACACAGGAGGGTGTCGAAAGTCAACAGAGGGAAGGCAAAAAAAAAGCTGAGGAAGGTGCCAAGCTCAAGGGGCTAGGGTACGGCGGCTTGGAAACAAAGCAAAACAAAGCAAAGCCACGCATGATTCCCCCCAGCCGAGCAGGATGTCGGCCCAGGACTCGAAACTGGCATTAATAAGTAAATCTTCAGCATGTGACGGCTATCAGTGGCACTTCCGCTTCGAAATTTCCACCCACTCGCAAGTAAACCGAAGCCATTTATATTTTATCTTGTCCTGGTTCTCGTCCTCATCGTCGTCCTGGTCCTCGTTGTTGGTCCAAGGGAGGCGAACTTCTCTAAAGTTCCAGCTACTGCGAAATGAAGTTGCCATGTATGCCCCCCGCCGCCCGCAGGATCTGGGGAATTCCCTGAAAGCTCAGTATGTGGCAGTATATGTTTTGCCGGTCGTGCCGGAAGTTGCAATTCCTGCTCTCAATGCCTATAAATTTAAGTTAGTCTTTTGCGGAACTGCTCCTGCTTCGGTGGCTGTTGTTGTTTTGTCATGTTTTGTTATCCTATTTGTCCTGTGCCAGCAAGTCCGGTCCTGGCCAAAAGCCGTAACATATATTCTGGCTTGACTTAACACTCTGGCTGTTGATTTTCGGTCAAGGATTGGATTAGTTTAATTAGCCGTACAGAGGTGACACCAAACAAGATAAATGTACTAGGATTCCTCCTTTGACTATAAATAAGATTACAAAGCGATTTGTAATGTGCTGTATAAATTTAAAAATTTTTAAAGACGCATATTTTTAAAGAACTGATTATATTCCTATTTTTGGGAAATAGAAATGTCAACCATGTCCACCCAGACCCAGACCGCTGTGAGTGACATTATGATAACCCAATGACAGCTATTTGCCAAATCAGACGACATGAACAATGTTAGCTGGAGGGAGAGGGGCTTTGTGTAAATCAATTGATTGGCAATGCGTTTTGATTGCCAGCCAAAATTTCGTACACTCACGCGACGAAAGGGATTTGTGGGCGAGGGTGGATCGATTGGGAAGTTTTGTGCGGGGGCGGTAAAATGTATTGTGCGGGGGCGGAAAATGGGAAAAAGGAAAACGTTTGGAGGGGGTTTTCCATTTAATATATTAATACCCGACATGCACCCCGATGCTTTATTGTCTCGGAATCAGCCAATAGACAGTTGGGAGGGCAAAACTGAATGGAAATTGCAAATTAAAGCGGCTTGCGTTAATTTCTCCTGCCTCCTTTTGCAGTTCAATGACACAAATAACCAGTGTGGGAAATAGTGTCATTTACAAAGAAATAGAGGCAGAGGTTCTTGGAAATTTATTGAAAACCAAACATATAGCTCTGAGCTGACAGCAGTAATTCCCTTTCCGTTGTTGGGTCTCGACGTTTAATAAAGTTTCGTATTAAATCAGCTGCTTTATATCGCAAAAGTAATTAAAAAGTTTATTAAATTAACTTGTTAGAAATGTATTTATTTTGTTGAGAAGAAAACAAAATGGAAAAGATGATATTAGATTTGGTTATTTGTTGCTTTCACATCTCAAAATCTAATAAATACTAGAGAAAGAATACTCGTGTTTTCTAGATAATCGGCTCATATTGTTTTTGTTGTGACTCCCAAACGCATCCTTTGAATATTATTCCCTTAGAAATAAGCTTATCCCTATATTTTTTTTTTGGAAACATTTCATCATGAATTTATGCACTTTGAGCTTGTTTTTTCCTCTTGATTTATTTTAATATTTTATTATTTCTCGGGTTTCGGGTTATCCTCTGCCTCGGCCCACAATCTTCGATTTATCTCGCCATGATATTTTTCCTTTTATGGGAAAATAGGATTTATTCTTTATTTATTCTGGCTCTTTGCCAATATTTTGCCTCAAAATTTTATTTTAATGCAATTTTCGGATGCTGATATTCATTTTTAGGGTCTCAAATGAGTGCAGGAAAATATTTTAATTATTTTGCAGGAGAGACCATCCATTTTGAAATATTTTTGGTAAACTCCAATAATGAAAAGCTGCATAATTGGATTTTGGGAGTCGTTTACCAACAACAAAAGCAAATAGTTCAAATAAATTGGTTATGTTGGGAATTCCTTACCAAAAATCGCTATCGATTGATAAACCCGAGTCAACTTGACCCCAATCACACATGTCACACTCACTGGCACCCAGTGCAATTGGTCTGGATGAACCTTCAAATTGGGGTCAAAGTTAACAAATTAAACTCAAATTACCTGCCAGCTGCATATTGTTGTTATGTATAAATGCATCAAACATCAGACAAATTGACGGCCTACCGCAACCACTATAAATGTGGGTGGGCCAAGGTCCGGGGCATTAAAGTGGGTGACCAGTGGGGTCAGGACAATTACCGTTGGGGTCAGGGGGTGGCT
Source organism: Drosophila varians (assembly GCA_018150405.1). Classification (NCBI taxonomy): domain Eukaryota; kingdom Metazoa; phylum Arthropoda; class Insecta; order Diptera; family Drosophilidae; genus Drosophila; species Drosophila varians. The sequence continues at coordinate 7,992,371 of JAECWK010000125.1, forward strand.
ACCGCAGAACAATAGCTTCCTGTTTCCTGAGTACTAAAGTTTTCATGTGTCTGATGGCATATTGTCTCCATTGACCCCTCTGGCAGTCCGTTCTCAGTCCGAGGACTCCGACCCTGGACACGGTCCTGGGGCAAAAAATCGACTCTTATTACGGGAGCTCGCATGCCCGAGATATTGGAGCCTCACTCCGGAACTCTCCGGGCTCTAATGCAATTTTCACCTAGCCGGGGAAAGTCTGCTCTAATCTCCCAGCCAGACCCACCCCGCCCCTGACGGTGCCCGTGCCCGTGCCCTCACGTAATTACTAAATACTTTTGGTGCTCACTTTTCTCCTTCCCAGGCAGGTCCTTCATCTAGGACCCTCATCCTGCCGTCCCGCTCTTTGTTACTTATTTTCTTATCGTCTCGGATTTGTGGCCGCAAAATGTTTCGTGAGCTTTTGTTTGGAATTTGGCTAGCTCGGCTTTCATTTTTCTTATTTGTCTGGATATGGGTTTTTCTTCTCCAACGCTTTGACTCTCCTCACTCTCTCCTCACTCTCTCCTCCTCATTGGATTTTTTTGCTGGTGTTTTGCCCATTTTCCTTGGTGCCTGCGGTCTATTTTGGTTGGCATTTCCCAAAGAACAAGCGTGTGCCATGTTTATTTTTAATTAATTTTCCTTAAGCAGTCTAAGACCCGGCACACAGCCAAAGGCCGAAAATCTCTCATAGCCCCAGCCCCAGAAGAACAGTAAAAACCCGACTCGATTTAGTATTTTTTTTTTTTGTTCCTCCTTTGTTAATTTTTGCAATTTTCTACTTAATTACCTAACGGGTTGCAAGTGGGGGCGAGTCCCAACCGCCTTTTGAGGTCACCACCATAAATGTTAATTGCAGTAATTGGCAGACCAGAACAGAAGTTGGCTTTTTGCGGAGTTGTCTTTGAGAATATGGTTTCCTTTAAAATCTTATTGTAAAGTTAGAAGTTCGTTCACCTAGGATTATTACTAAGAAGTCTTGCTTTAAACACTTTTTCGCTTTAATTTTAAAAGGATATCAATTAAAGCCTCACTTCTGTCAAGTTTGGGGGAAACGGAAAGTCCTTTCAGCATTCCACGCTGTGCGGCAATTGTCAGGACTCAAATCACTAAGAACCGCATCCGATTAGGCCAACTTCATTCCAGTCCGTTAGCCTGTCGGAGCGTTCCGCTAATCGAGCAAATTTTCAGGCACAATTGAAGCCAGCTCAAATAGACCAATTGCCAAAGGAGCAGGGACGCGCAGGGGGGGGAAGAGGTTCTGTCTCATCCTGGCTTGACAATTTCCACGCCCGAAAATCTGCCAGAGGATGTCAGACGTCAGCGGCAGAGGAGATTGGACAAAGAGGGGAGAGGTCAGGTGGCGGGACAAATTAAGTTGAATTTAGCCACGTTTAAAGTATAATGAGCGTTTAAATGATTAATTGTTTTTCCCGGAAATTGATAATGGCAGGAGGCCAAACCGAACTGGCGCTTAATTAACTTCACCTTATTGACTGTGCAAATTAGGCTAATTGCTCACTTGCCACTTTTTTTTTAGGTGACACCTGTTCGAATCCTTAAGACTAGTCGTCGTCTCCTTTCTATCCCACTTCCATTTTTCACTCGAAAATTTCCACTTGGCGAAATGAATTTCCCAGACCTGTCCCCAGACTGGCTGTGAAATTGAATAATCTTTCACCAATTCCCAGTTGTGGGGAAGGTCTATCCAAACAATGAATACTCGGGAGAGTTCGCAGCGATTTGTCAGACAACGATTTCTGCTTATTTTCACAATAATTCCATTTGCCGTTTGGCTGTTTTGTTTGCAAACAAACAGGCAACAAAAACTTTTCCATTCTATCCTTGAAAGACCGCAAAGTTTCAATTACTTGAACTAATTTATTAATGTAGCAACAATCTTTTCCGAGGATTTGTGTTTCGAGCTGAAATGCTTCGCATTGTTCGTGGGAAATAATACCCCAAGGCGGAGGAGAAATAAATGTGAAAAATGATGGGCGGAGATATTACAAAAAAATTTTTAAATTAAACAAGATAGTTGGCATTCCAGGAATACAGTTTGAATAAAAGGCGAAATGCCTTCGGCACAAACTTGTCACATTCTTAAAGCTTTGTTCGCTGTTTTTCGCCCTTTTCAACGTTTAATTGATGACTGGTTTAACAGGGCTTTGTGTCCTGTTCCTGTACACGCTCGAAAAATCAATTTGCCATTAATTAGTATGCCCGACACGCATGTCCTGTCAGCACTTGCTCTGCCAGGAGCGTTAAATAATGAAGCGCTGCACAATTTTTCAGCTTCCGAACGGAAGGTCCTTGCACTCGGTGCACCCTTGACCAATTTTCATAATAAAATATTTTGCAAAAGTTTACGAATGCGCCAAATTCAGGGGAAAATGTGTGCAACAGCTATGAAATATTTGACAGGCAGCGGAATAAGTTTCGCAACTAATAAAAAGCTGAAATCCCAGGGCTGTCAAAAGGACGAGGGGCTCGGACTCAGACGTCTGTGAAGAGGAAAGTGCGTCTTGTCGGGAAGTGCCCCCCTCGTTTTGAATTCCGCGCTGCCAGTATAAATAATAAATACGGCATGTAGTAAATGTAAATGCGCACTGAAACTTCCATAATTCAACGGCCCAGCTGCGCTTACCCTTCCTGACATTTAACACTTTGGCAAACAGCACCCGGCGAGTTAGTGAGGCGGCAAGTTAGCAAGCCATTCAAATGCACTTGCCGTCCCCGAAGCAACAGCTGCGGCCTTCCAAAGGCCAACACGAGGGGGTCCTGTCAATGGCTCCTGGCGATGCCAGCGTGACGTGATTCGCCTAGCCAATACCCAAAACTATTTTCATAAGCCCAACACAAAGATTAATGATGTTCTTCCCCATATAAAAAATCTGATATAAATTAAATTAATCCTAAAAGGAGATGGCCAATATTTGCGTTACTTATTAGAGATTGAATCCTTTCAAAATCACGAGGACATCTCCGAATGGCTCTTGCCTGTTGGCGTGCAAAGACGCCAAATCCAAATTAAATAAGATTTGTTTGGCTGACGTTCAAAGATGCTGAACGGCAGGTCAGGCCAGGCAGGTCCTTTGCCAGCCACATCCAGGGTCCTCTTGGTTTTAACTTTGCTTGATGGCACCGACCCGATGCCGCGCATTTTAATGAGCCAGCACACAGCCGGGTCGAGGCGGGGGCGTGAGATGTCGGATTGTTTGCCAACAAACATGCGTCAAGTTCAAGTTGGCGTGTGAAAGGCAAGAAACCAACAAGGCTAGAGCTCAGCCAAAAAAGTGGAGTACAAAAACAACCAGAAGGAATTTCACTCAGGAAAGGACAAAAGTTTTTATCATGACGTCTTGGCCTTAATTCCGAGTTTCAGTCTCTGCTCTCGAGGTTTCTGGTGTCGGCCACATTGAGTTGTTTTGGGCGGGGCTGGAGAAAAATGTGTTTAGAATGCGGAAAACTTGTTGAAAATTGAGTTTTGTGTGAAGTTTTATTCATTGATTTGCGGCTCACATGTGTGGCAGGACTCGAGCTAGAGTGTGGGTGTGTTGCGGTTACTTGATGGAGTCTTGTGGAGATAAATGCGTGCTTGGAAGCTGGGAAGCTCTGGTTGTTGGTGTCCTTTACCTTTGGCCCTTTTAATTGTCTTGTGAAAACAGGCTTTAAGTTTTTAATTTCCATTAAATTGTAGTTGGAGAGCCAGAGACAATGGGGTGTATAGTTGCAGAAAAAATGTCAATAACAAATTGCTGATACCACTTTGCAATCATATCAATTAAACTGACAGCAACTCTCGCAGCTTGTGTGCCACAAGTTCTGATTAGTAATGCTCCGTTTGCCCCCGATTCCCGGCAAATGTCAATCGCAATCGGCGAATGCCACCGCCCGGGAAAAGTTGCCGTATGACCCATTAGTGCCATTCGAAACGTACGTGTTTATTGGAAACTCAGCTCAGTTCAACTCAGCTCGGTTGCACGTTCATTATTTGAGGTCACAGGCAACAACAATTGCCAAGCATCCACGACGTCGAAATGTGCAATCATTTGTAGCTAGAAACTTTTCTTTGGGTACAGTTTAGGTTTCCACATGGAGATGGCATTGGGCGTCGGGAATTTTTAATCAATAAATTTTATTGCGCCAGCAGCAGCAATTACTTGGCAGGGGAAAACTGTCAAGTTTATTAATTTGCCACTTTCTCGGCCCACAAAGCCGCAACAATCTCCATTTGCAGTATTTGTTGAACCATTATATTAACCTTGTTGCCGGGCCTGCCCTGCTTTTGCAGTCACATTCCGTTTTTTAATGGCGAAATGTTCAAGGAAAATACTTGCATTAAGTTTTTATTGCTGCGACGCAAGCATTGGTGAAAGGTGAAAGGCGGAGCTCAGAAGGGCAGCAGGTGAAAGGCAGAAGGTGAAAGGTGCCGGTCACGTTTTGTGCCGTTTGTTGATTGCCCGACTTGCAAATGCCAGCAGTTGCACATGTGAAGGAGATATTGCCTTTAAATATGCAGCAGTCCCTTTGTGCACCGGATCGAGGCATTTTCTTCGGGGGCTTCGTTTTCATTCGCCGGGTTATGAATTGCAATGCATTTCGTAGTGGCAGCCCGAAAGGAAGCCCCACATATCCCTCACTTGCGATGGAACACATGCATTGAAATTATTCAATATTAATTAGTGTGTGGCCTTCTTAACGATCTCCTTAACGTTTTGATTAAATTTTGATTTCAAACCAAAGACTGCCAATGGCTGCCACAGTAGTTTTTCATTTCGCTCTCAACGGGAATGTGCATTGACAATTATAGAAGATTAATCAGCTGAAAATAATGGGCATGCCATTTAGCATTCGATTTTAATTCGGATAATGGGCTTTCAATTATTTACATTTCTGCGACTGAGTAGGTATAATGCATTGATTGGGCTGCCACAACAGTTTATAATGGAACAGGCAAGTAGCTGACGGTAATTTCATATTTCAATGGTCAGGTTGCCCTTGGGGCATCAGCCGGAAAATCGCATGTTAATTATTTAATTAAAAACAAACTCTTTGCTGGAGCAACCTCCTGCATAATGCTCTTTATTAGACTGCAGCTCGCCGGTCAGCCAGGATGTGGGGCACAGTCCGGGGGCCTCGGCTTAGTGGTTTGCTGCATAATAGAGGTGAAAATTGCTGTCTCTGCTTCCAGCCCGGCGTGTGCATGCGATGTTTTGCTGTATTACGCCAGGCATTTACCCAGCTAGATATTAATAACGATTATTAACTATTTGCCGGCGTGGCAAAGGAGTTTCCCGGATAATGGCTAGCGTACATGGCATCCGTGTTTGGATGCACACATGCGTATATTCAAATTCCCTGCCATGTAAATCTGCTAAGGACCGTGGGGTTGCCATGAAATTAGTGGGTTTTAAAAACACCAACATCCCATTAGTCCCTAACTTCGTAAGCTATATTGCTCTCAAATAATACAAGTTAACTTATTTTGAAAATTTATTTAACTGCGGAGTATATATAAATATTTGTATTTTTTAAATAGTGCATAATGGAAAATGGTTTCTTCAAGGGAAAATAGTTCCCTGAAGCCTGAAACCCCTGCAATTTGGACTCGAGCTGCATTTTGTTAAGCCAACACATCGTTTTCCGGTGCATAGCTTTGGAAAGAAAAACAATGCCAATGACCAGGATCCGATGGGATCTCGTAGGGTCGGCCAGGACACGCACTCAAACACACAAAATTGTTTCCTGTTATTATGCAAATTTCTTCATGCCTCCTCACCGCTTTTCGCCTGCAGGCATTCCATGGAAATAGTTCGCCTTTTGGAGGGCTCTGCGTACCCAGAATTGACCTTACCAGAGCAATTAAGCCGCTTAACCCATGGCTCGAACCCCATCCACCCACGGCATCCATATTTTCGGGGCTCCTCCTTCATGGGGGGATCGCCATAAAAATTGTTAAGCTTCGTCCCATCCGTTTGACAACGACAACGAAAACGAAGCGAAAATGAAAAATAAAATGGCCAAAAACATTTGGCCGTTACAGCTGCAGTTTGTCAGTCGTGGCTAAAGCTTCAATTTGTCCCCTCCACATCCCAGGCGACGTTTTTGGTGTCTTTTTTTTTTTTTAGCTTTTAGCTGAATCGAGATTTTCATGCATTTTATGTAACGATCCTAGCCAGCCCCCTCCTACCTCTCCCCCGCCGCACAGGTCTCTGCATCAATAATAGTTGTTCGGAGGCTGCCTCCCTCTGGTTGGGTTGGGTCGGGTTTGGTTTGGTTTGGTGTTAGCGTTTCGTATGATTTTTCACCAAACGAGGAAACGACTGGAATTCGAAATTCCAACACTCGCAGCTTATTCATATTTTTTTTCTGAGCTCCCCGATACCCTCTTGCCTTGATTTGCCTGTTAGTTTTAAGTATGCCAGGCGAAAGGCGAAGCCAAGTGAAGCATCCTTGAATGGCAGCAAGTCTGCCAGGACGAAAGGAGATCTGCGCGGTGGCATGTCTCGAGTGGAAAAATGGTTTGCTGGATGTCATCGGATCAAAAATTCCGTGCCACCGTGTTCCATGCCCAATAATTGGTTCGATAATAAATACAGGAATTGATTTTCCAGCAAAGAGGTTTCCTCGATTGCGTTTTAATTAAAGGCAACGGCTCAAAGTGAAAAGGAGTTGTGGCAAAGGACACTAAAACTACATCTTCCGGAAGACACAATTAGCAAAGGAAATTAGAGCAATTGATTGATTCAACATCCTTTATGAGTAGACCCACTAATAGAGTTCGAAAATATTAGTATTTAGCTGGCTTCTGTCTCGATCATATCGGTGATGATGGTATACACAATTTGATTCAAACAAAGCTAATCAGTCCATCAGCCACTTGACTTCCAATTGATGTCAATATAATAAAATCAATAAGCTCCGAGAAAGCCACACCTTTCGGATTTGCTCCCAGAACTGTTTGCTCCTTGCAATTTAAATCACATTTGCGGCTAATACAAATTACAGGCTTTTGTGCCTGATAGCCTCTAATTTCCCAAAGAAGCTCGTCCGGACACCAGCTCGAATAAATGTCAATTTCCCCAAACAATACGTTGGCCATAGCATTAAGACATTAACACACAAGTTTGAAGCAACCCGGCCCGAATAATGGAAATAATGCTGACACAAATTTGCAAGCAGGACCTCCAGGCCAAGGTTCAGCATGTGGTTATTAAAAGTAAATCAAGTGCACGACCATTGCTACGTTTTACCATTTTACGTGGCCGCCGGCTAATTAGCCACTTGTATGTGAGTTTTGTTCAACAAAATAGAAATGTGAGTGCGACAAAACCAAATAACCAACTCACGCCGATTGTGGTGCGTGCTGGAGATTTTTATCGGCACTCTGAATTGTGAATTGCCGAAAGGACGAGGGATGGGGAGGGGGGTTGGGCGCAAAAGGTCCCCGGAGTCTAGTACAATGTCCTCATCTACATCGAGTGCACTTGGGCTCGGCTCGATAATGGCAGGTTAATAAACGTTTTTGTGTGACATTGAACGCCCCGGCCAGACTAGCCGTTCCTTTTGTGGGCGCCCGGCCCTGATGTGGGCGGCCAATCCTCTCCTGCAAGGCTAATGGGTGCCTCGGGTTGACCCGAAACACGTGGGGTGCACGGGTTGGGTGCATGCGGCACTGAAATCAGGGTTCAATGGAGCTAATTTTAAGAAAATACGATGTCTGCATTTGAGGCCTTGAATTTAAGACCAGCCTAAGGCCATTTTTTGTTTGGCTTTCAGGATAGTATCTTTGATTTACACAGCATGTAATTAATGTAAAAATTTAATAATAAAATACAAGATTGGGAATTTCTTGAATTTCTTAAAGTTATATTGAAGCTCAAAAATGCCTTTTCTTATAACATTTCAAGACCTTAATCCTTACATTTTACAAGACTTGAGGCTGTTGTGCTGAATATTTGCAGCGACTAAGCCTTGGAAGTCACATGTCAGAGCATCCGAGGAAAAAGTGTGCTTCACCAAATGAAGACTGAAAAAGGTATGCCACACAAAACAAATGCCAGGCACGTTGGAAGCATTTATCAAGGACCACCGGACCCATTCACGGCACTATGGATGTTGGGCTGCTAACGAGAAGAAGGAGAAAAAGGAGCCGTGCCAAAGGGATAACACGCCATGCGAGAACCTCAAAATCCTGCCATCTCCTCCTCGACTGGATCGTTCAAAGTGACAAAGAGTCCAAAATTTCAGTCACGCGAAGGGATTAAATGTCGTTTGATGTATTCCCTGTCATTTAAGTTTCTGTTGATAGAGCGACGGATAGATACATTGGAGGAAAATCAACTGACAGATGCTGCCTACCAGGATGCCTACAAGGATACCTGAGTTACGCCCACTTCCAAGGCAAGGCAAATGCATTTATTTGATATATTTTCTGCCTTTATTGACACATGTCCTGGCACTCTGCTCCGCAACCGATTGAGTGGCTCCAAGATGCAGATAAAATTTAAATCTGCGGCGCACGTTCAAGGGTTAAAGCCCGGTGAATGGTCTGGATGGGGCCGGGAGTGGTAGCCGGGGGTCGGGAGCCGGGAGCCGGGAGCCGGGAGCGGGGAGCCGGGAGCAGTACCAACTTGTGTGATTTATTGAATAAATCAGTTTGGTAGCCTCCTCCTAGCAGATGCTGAAATATTTATATGCATGTACGAACGTCCTGGAAACGCGGCAGTTGGAGTGTGCGTGCGGTTTTTGGAATTTATGTGCGATGGTAAATAAAATGAGACCTCCGATGGCGGCGAAAGCCGCAAAGACGGGGCAATAAAATTTTGAAGTGTGTGTAAAGTATGGCCAGAGTTAATCGTCTATATGTGTGGCACAAGACGCTGACAGAGTGAGTTATTGGCTTAACATTTTGCCATTTTGAATGCGGTGGCGGTGGCCACCTTAAATAAAATTTTGAGTTGCGCCCAAAAATGAATGGATGCAAATCCTCCCACAAACTCATTAATCTAATCATGTTATGCCTCAACGAATATTTATTCCGATTTGATTAAACAGAATTTGATTTTAGTGCAATTTGTGGGATGCCATGCCATTAATTTCCACGCAACTTTTCTCTGACATTTATATTTTAATGGCAACTAATTAACATTTATGGGCAAAACAATTCGCATAGCGGAAAACCGTTGATATTAATAAACTAAGAAATTGATAAACATAAATATTATTTCTCATTTCACGTCAATCATAATTGCAATGCCATGTTTCTCCATCATAATAAATTATTATTTTACTATAATTACACGAAACGTAAAACAAATTCTGCGCTCAATTACCAACCTAGAGTGATAATTGTCGATTATGGGATTGAATTTGTAAAAAAAAAAAAAATATATAATATCGGTTTAACTTACCAATGTTGATGGCCAGAAGTATGGTGGCCAAGGCCGTTTGATACACAATTCGAGGAAACCGCATGGTAAGTGACGTTTCTGAAATTTAAGAAAATTAAAAAAACATAAGAATCCATTACTTAAATATGTCTCTTTATAATTTTATAAAAGTTAAAAGCATTCACTTTGCTTTGGAAAACTCACGTGACTCGAGCTTATGTAAAGCATTTTGTGTGGCAGCCCCCCAAAGGTTTTTGTGGGATAGCAAAGTTGTATACAACACCCACACGAAAAGGCTGGGGGAAGAACATCCTGAACCGGTGGCAGACAGCAACACCGGTTCTTAATGCGTTAAACTTTGGCTGCAGCTTGTAAGTCTTTTTGGCGAATGCATTCGACTGGGCCGGGTCGGCCCCGAGGCAGGTGTTGCAAAGTGAGTTTCTTATAGTCACTCTTTGGGGCCGAGTATTGAAAGCAATTTTGTAATCAGCAGGAAAGGAACAAGGGGAAACTGTATAAAGTAATAACTATAAAGAAAACTGCAGCGATTTTCCTCTCGTACACATACACTTTGAGTGAAAAGTTTTCCATTAACAGAGAGGGAGGCACGCGGACTCCGTGCCGGGCCAAAAAACACATTGTTGCCTAACTGCACATCAAATGTTTTCGTGGCGGTGCCCCAGCACCACTTTTGCAACACTTTTCCATAAATTCTCGGCTTCTTTTTGGGCGCACTTTAAGTTTGAAATCGGATTATAATAATCCCCTGGTCAGCTCGAGTGGACACGCCGAGAGCCGGCAGCTTGAGGAGGAACTTTAACAAGTTGTAATCCTTTATAGCAGCAAATTGTATTACCGAATCAGGACAAAAGCGCAGTCAGAAGCATCTCGTGTGGGAATTCCCATTGTGGCTCACATGCCCTTAAGGTCCGAGCTGCGGCCAAGTGGATATTTTGTCTATAGCCCATTAACAGCGCAGTGCCCCGGCTTAATTGCTTTGGCTTCATTAGGGTCAGCACAAAACTAACCGAAAACAGGGAAAACAATGGAGAATTGGGTGGAAACTTTTAACTTTTTAATTTATGCATTGACAAACTTAAACGACCGACTGCGACTGGGACTCCGGTTAAGGACAGGAACTAGGACTGGGGCAGGGACTGGGTCTGAAGCTGGAAGGAAGACAAACAAAAAGGCCAAGTCTGCTCCCGACGCGATAAGCCGCATGGATTGCATTCTTATACGGTCTGCTCCTCCTCTTTCGGCAAGGAAAGTTGCCAAAAGGAGCTGAAAAGCAGAAAAAGGGATAAAAGCTTAACACAAATTCGCAACCTCGATCCCTGTTGGCTTAGTTAATTACATGTGGCCTTTAGGAGAGATACAGCAAAGCAATTTAAACAGTTTGATTTTAATGAAAATTTTGATTTATTCTATTTTTGTTAGCAAGCTGTAAACAATTCCCCATTCATTCCAATAATTAAGTTCATAAATCCATCAACAGTCGTGCTGTCAGAGTGGCCCATTTGCAAAACTATCGAAGCAATAAATATGTCCTGTCATCCTTGCTGATTGCCATGAAATCGGCTTGTGTTGAAATTCTACTATCAGAGAGATTTTTCGATTACCATGTTACAAGAGCTCCGACATACAAAGAAAATGAAACACAATTTTAACCTACCAGGATAGATTGCTCGGCTTTGACTGCTAAATCATAATACGCTTGCCAGGAGGAGAGAGCTATTAAACCGCTTTCAGCATTCAGAGTCGAAAACAAAGTTCACATGGCCATAGAGAGTTGCGCAGAGCTTGGTAAAATTGGTAAACAATTTATGTGGTCAAATAAAATTGGTCTGAAGTGGAGCGGCAAAAAGCGAAGGCTGGAGCTGAAGCTGAAGCTGAAGCTGCAATTCCAGGCAGCAGTAGAAAAACCAGACACCACAAAAGGAGCAGAATCAAATTTATGGCTGGTTCAGCCAACACCGGAAAACTACCATGGCTGCATCAGAAAAATTCTTAAAAAAAAAAATGATACGTATCCTTGGCAATATTAGCAGGGGCGTAGTTATCACATATGAGAGAAGTAACGACGTATTTTGAGGATCATAAACCATTTGCCAAAATGGTTATTTCTACTTTGATAGGATAAAGCTAAAACTAAAGAAGGATTAGCTCTAATATTAGGGACCTTTTTTAGATATCCTCGTACCCTCTGTAGTGTTGAAACCAACGCCTCTGCATAGATGCAGAAACCCAAACCAATAGGAAGCCCGATACTGGAGTTTTTAAAAGGAAAAAGGTGGGGGGCACTCAAGGATATAAATTACATGCTTAGCTACTCATAGTTCCCAGCCCCATTCCTCCTCGCCCTATCATATGCAAAAGTTTTCCCCCATTTTCCATGGCTGCCTGGCGGGGCTGGGGATGTTGTTGCCGAGATTATGAAATAAATTTCCACATGCCGCAACATTTTCGCAACCGCAATAGCAAATATCCTAGGTACCGAGTCTTCTCAGCGAGTGTTGCACTTGAGATGCGCCCGTGGCGCCAAAATGTAGGCAACGAAGCCCTAAATTACACTCCCTGCCACATCCATGGCCACTATGCCACTCTGCCATCAGGATTCGGTACTCGGGATTTTGGATTCCGGACTCCGGTATTCCGTATCCGGAGAGAAAGCCACTGGCCACAGCGATAACAACAACAATGGATTTACATATGAAATATTTTCAATCGCCCAAGGGGTTTTTTCCGCCGTGTTTTCATATTTGTTCAGGCGAAGTTTGGAGTCGATATAAGATTTGCAAGGCCAGCAGAAAAAAAGTTGTGCATCCACACGCTGGATATTTGTAAAGTTTCTGTCGTTTTCAATCCATATATTACCAAAGATAAAAATTAGAATGGGGATTTGTGCGAAACTTTTTCCTGAGATGGCACTTTGCCCTCAATTCTGACTGGGCGATCTCATATTGGGGAAATGTATTCCCAAGTTGAGGGGAAAATGAAATCGAAATTCGCTTTCAATCCGTCAGCATTCATATTCAAACAGAAAACGAATTAATTAATTATTTGATTGCATAATTATGCAATTCGTTGCTTTTGCTTCGCCAGTTTCATGCACTTAATTCGATTATGCAATAAATATTAAATGGCTATCGGATAGCTGAGCTAATTTGGTAAATAAAATTAAGTCCATCATTATTTAAGGAAGAACCCATGCCAATTAGTGGCACAATATGATTGAACTCTTTCCAGAGTAGTGTCCTTAAATTCCTTGATATTTTAAAGTTGTGTAGCGACCTTTCTCCGGAAAATAGTGCACTGCCAGCCGTACAAAAAAAATGAGGAAGTACAAAAAAAAAATGTCAGGTCGGGAGAAGAATGCGACACCGTTGCAGGTGGCAGTAAAAAATTGTTGAAATTTCTCCAGGCGAAGCTCAGATCATGGCACAGCTCATTAAACGATGGTCATGGCTGATGTTTCACTCAGAAAAAATCCATATCTTCTCTGAAAGGATAATTAACTTTGAAGCTTCTTTGGTTTTTATTTTTTTTTTGCCAATTATACGCAAAAAGAAGATAAGATTAAAATAAATAAAAAGTGTTTATAAAATCGAGTAGATTTTATAGCGGTGTATTCGTGCATTTAGTGCCGTTGTTGTTTTTAAGCCGGTCACAGGATAATCCGAAAACGTCGGCGGCAACTTAATGCGCCCCTTGGCTGTGCTAAATAGCTTTCATTATTTATTTTATTCTCACATAAAGCCTGCGAAAGTTTTTAGCAAGCCATTTCGACTGGGCAGTGAGAAATTCTCGAAATAAACGAAATGGGAAAGATGGAGTGCGAAATAAATTTCCTTTTTTTCGACCGGTTAAAGGACTCTGTTCTTGGCTCCGTTTTGAAAAGTTTTTGGCCCCTGGCTTGTGTGGAAACTCGCCCTGCCCGGCAGCTCTCCAGCAATAATACTCTGCCGGCAATAAATCATTTCACATATCAATCAGTCAATCAAATAAATGTTTGACTGTCGGCCAACTCCGCCCCCCATTCGGTATTGATTGTCCCACTAAATACAATTTTTGCCTAGTCAGTGAGCTGCCTAAAAAGGAGTAAGCCGAACGGAGGAGGAAACTCGGCTCCGCTAGGCAGTTGACATTTTACATCAACAAAAAGGAGGAAATTGAAGGAGCAGGCCCGGCCCTAGACATTGTTGCACAGTTCCCTATAGCAACTATGGGAAATGTTTACCAAGGTTCCAGCGACACGATTCCCTGCAATTGACAAGTTTTGTTTGCTTCCCGGATAAGTTGGGGCACGCCCTCCTGCCTGTCTTCCGGCTCATCTTTTCCCGGAGTGAATGTGAAAGGCTATCCCTGAAATTGGCCTGCCAATATCAAGTGAAGGAAACTGTATGTGGGAGATTCTCGAAAAGATAATGCTTAATTCTACATCCTTATATCCTTAGAGGTTGCCGCCTCTATAACTCTATTTATTTGTTAACCATTACCTACCTTTTTTAGTTTTTGGTGATAAATCGCTTTTTATTTTCTGGGTATTTGTTATTTTAAATGTATTTCGGCGGCAGTCATATTTCACAAACAAAGTGGCGTTTTCTTTTTTGGTTTTGTTTTCAGCACAATTTGAAAAAACAATTTTATTTCATGCAATTTTTAGCTGATTTATCTGCGAATCCTTTAAGACGCATGGACCGAGCATCCTGTGCGTCCCGGCAGAAGAGGATTTTCGTAGCTTGGCTTCCCTTCGCCGCACTCAGTCCTTATATTTTTGCTTTCGGCTAAGCTGCTTTCTCTGCTTTTCGCTCGTCCTTTGCCTGCTGCTGCTTATCTTCTGTCGCGAATCGCGGAACTCGTTAAAATCACCTTAGAACACGTGACTGCACAAACACACACAATCGCATCAGAAGCAACAGCCTCGCACAGTGACACACAAACACATACACGCATCCGGGAAACCAGTTAAGGACGAGATCCTTTTCCGGATCGCCTCTTCTGCTCTGCTGTTTCTTTAATGGTGATGTCAAAAACACAAGGACCACTATCACAATCGCAGGAGTTCAATCCGCAGTTTCCGTTCCGAGGTTGCATTTACTTTTGTTTTTTTTTTTTCGTATTTTTGTATTTATATCAGTTTTTGTTGGCCGATGTTTTACTCTTGTACGCCCGACAAAATGTGGAGCTGAAAACGATGATGTCCTTACGCAAAGGCAACGCAATGTAAACTGCAGCGGAAGGCTCCGTGCTCGCCTCGCTACGAGTCCTTTGCACAGATTTCCCAATTGGCGAACAGGACGCGGGGCTAGCCGAACGCTGCTCGGAAAATCCGAGCCAAGATTTCGGAAAATCACGAAGTTTTCGAGTCCTTGCAAAGGGAGGAGGGCAGAGAGCGAGTCCTGGCGAGAGAAAAGTGTGTCAGTTGTGGTGGATGCCTAAAACTTACCCCGTCGTGGTGAGTTATTAGTTCGAAAGCGACTGCTTATTTGCACTGCTTGGCAAACTGATTCTACACCTTATTTCCCCTCAATGGGCTTTATATATAAAAAATTAGAGATTTAAATTACAAAAAATGAATATGAATTTAAAAAAGGTGTAAAAAATAATATTCAAAAAAGTTGAATTATTTCCCTAATTAATCATCCTATACTACGAATTAAAAGTCTATCTGAAGGAGGCTTTGATGCATGACGAGTAGTGACCAGGCGACTCCATGTCTGGCCACTGAACCCTTTTCGAAATCCAGCATGATTGTAAATCAAATTGGCTGCCAAGACGTCCCCCCAAGAGGCCTTTGGGAAAGCACTTAAGTGGAACATGGACCCATGTAAATGACCAACAAAGCTTGAGCCGACCGGGAGATGGTATGGAAAATTAGTTGCCATTGGCCAAACAGCAGCACTTTGCGCCCAAAATGTCATAATCATAAAAATTTGCAATTATGCTGATGACCGCATCAACAACTACAACTGGAGCAAAGGATTTCCAGTTCATTAGCCTGGCCACGCCCACTGCCACGCCCCGTACAAGCTATGTGGACAGCACATACTGGATTTTGTTGGCCTGGTAAGTTTTTCTTGGCACGCCTTCGAGTCGGAGAACAATAATGCAATACAAATTATGCAGACAAGCGGAGACAACAAAGTCATTAGCCTCATTATCCTTGGACAAGGAACGAGTTCAATCCCAAAATAGAACGAATCAATACGGAGAGCTGAAGCTTTAATGAGAAGGCATACGACATTTCAATTAAACTTTCATAGACATCAATTTATTCATATCAAATTTTAGCGAGTGACTTTTTGGCTTATCACTTAATACAGGCTGCGATCTGGCCGCCGTTTTCTGTTTTCTATTTCATTAATTTACATAAATTCATTTCTTACAATACAGGCTTTCGTTTAGTTTGATTTCATAAATAATTCACAATCTTAGCTGTAGACATTTTTCCTCCTTTCTTTTTTGTTTTTTTTTTTATGGTTTTTTTGTTTTTTTTCTGTTTTGGTTTTCATATAAATATTTTCGAAATAAATTAATCGCTTAAAATAAGATAACTACTAACTAGGGAGGTCTCCTGATAACTTTTCCCTAGCACAGCTCTGCTACTTGGAATTTGAGTACAAGTGCGAGTATAAGTCAAGGTCGATGCCAAACTGTAGGTGTGAATATTTCACACGCGCTTTTAGGGAATGTCTCAAAAGGTTCTCTACTGGGCTTTTACCCATTTCCGCTTCCGGTATTCAACTTCTGTTTTTTTTTTTTTATCCTACGACTACCAAACGATGCATGCATTCAAAAAGTAAATAAATAGAGGGGGGGATGGATGGTTGGTTGGGGATGGATCACCATTGGTTGGAGGGGCGGCGCTCGGCGCCGGGGGCCGCGCTGCCGGAGAATCGCGGCGACGAGGAATTCTGCGAGGAGCTGCTGCTGGGCATGGTGTTGCAGGCCGCCTCGTTCGCCAGCAGCGTGTGAATGGCCGCCAGCAGCTTCTTGCGAGCTCCAAACGCGGCGATGCCCAGCTCCATCAGGTTCTCCTCGGTGAGTGTGGTAAACACCTCCAAATCGATTTCGTTGAGCACAAAAATTTCTGAAAGAAAAATACGTTAATAAGCGAACAGCAAAGGGGCACAAGGTATAGAGACAGATCCTTACAGACCCGGGGCTGGACAACAAAACAAAGTTAAAGTAGAAACGACGCACTTTATGAAACACATCTCGAATACACAATTGGTAAAATACATTCGCCATGAACTACTCACTGATGTAATGCTCCAGGCCCAAGCTGGTGAGCAGGGTCTGGATGTCCTTGTGCTGGGCCAAATGCATTCGGCGATTCACGGGCGTGGCGTCCAGCAGCCCAGTGGTGGCGCTTAGGCCGTACGGAGAGCCCAGCCCTGGCGGCAGCCGCCAGCCATTACCCGTTCCTGGTCCAACTCCGGGGCCTGCTCCTGCTCCGACACCGCCGCCATCGTCAGCCGTCTCTAGCGGAGCGGGTGAGGTGCAACTGAGGCCCATTCCCATCCAGGCGGGGGTGGGTGTGCGCAACTCCCCGGCTATTGGTGTTCTCTCCATGGCTTTGAAGCCCAGAGCCCGCTTCATATCGAAGTCGAAGGTCCGGTGGACACTGGCGTGCTTGTTGCCGGCAGCTCCTGTTCCGGAAATCGAGCCTGAACCAGACAGGTCGTAGTGCAAGCTGCGGTAGCTCTCGGCACTGCCGGGCAGAAGGGGAGCCCCTCCACCCGAGCCGTTGCTCAGGCCCAGAAGGACGCCGTCGCTTAGGCGGCGACCCAGACGGGGACCGCCACCTCCGCCGCCCCCCGGCACGCTGCCCGCCTCACTGCCGTACGTGGAGTCGGGCGAGTAGTGGGCCCGATTCGCACAGCCCGCCGAGGAGGAGGTGGAGGAGACGGCTCCCTGCAGCTGGCCATACGGCGGATACGATTGCTCCAGGGAGGTGGTGCTGCTGCTAAAGCTCTGGTATCCGCTGGTGTTCTGGCTGCAGCTGTTCCGCGGCGAAACGTTCATGGGTGGCGGCTTCAGCTGACCCGTCACGCCCACTCCGCCGGGCACCTGCAGGTAGTTGTTGTTGTGGTTCACCCCCAGTGGGCGACCTGCCTGGGCTGCCCCGGCTTGGACCTGTTGGAAGGTGCTGTTGTGGAGCTGCATGTACTTCTGCGTGGGCGCACAAATCCCTGTGGGCGTGGCCAGGCCACCCACGGCCACACCTGCATTGGCGTTCAGCAGCAGGTGGTTGTTGTTGGCGTAGGGTGTCAGCTGACCGGCCAGGGAGGGTGGCAGCAGGGAGGGGGTCTTGGGACTGTCCACATAGCCGGCCAGCAGGGCGGTCAGCTGGGTTCGGTAGGCGAGGCTCAGGTCCTTGTCCTTGGGCATGAAGTAGTGATCGGGGATCTCGGGCTTCACCGAGGGCGTTGCCAAGCGCAGTATCTCTTGACGGGCTTCATATATTTTGTCTAGAAGCGAGGATAATTGTTCGGTACAAAAAGCATCCAGAGATTGGAAACAGGCTTACCTATAAACTTCTCCACGCCCTTGACCACGATGGCCAGAGTGCTCTGGCGCTGCTTCTGGCGCAGGGTGATGTAGACGCCGTACTTGGTGTTGAGCCCCATTATCTCGGAGGCATCGTTCTGGTTGTCCGGAAAGTCAAAGATCAATGCTACGGGCAGATTGCCCAGCAATTGTTGTCGTGCCAGGTAAACATTGTCGATGCGTCCGCTGATCGTAACCTGCGACTTCTTAAGCGGCTTCACATTCATGTCACTAAGATCCGGAAATATGATCTTTGTCTGGGTGCGTTCCATAATACCAAGTAGATTCACGTTATTCTTGCCCTTGACGATCTCGTGATGCTGCGGCGAGATCTCCATCTGGACATTCACGAGAATTTGGCTCTGGCAAGGTGATCCTTGTTAGTACGAAAATAGTTACTTGAAGGAGTTCCCTTACCGCAATGCTCTCGCAGGCAAAATTGATCAGCAATTGAGTGGCATCTCGCACTTGGGCGGACTCCCTTTCGGATCCCTTCACCAGCACCAGTGAGGTGTGCAGCTTGGGACGGGTTGAGAATATGACCTGGAATATATTCGAGATAGAAAAGGATTCCAAAACAAAAATCCTTCTGATTAACTCACCTGCACGTTAAACTTGCTCTCAATCATTTTGATGTAGGGCGTCTCGTGGTCCGGCTGCGGTTTGCTGGGCCCCATCACAGGCATCTCGAACGAGATGAGCAGGGGGGTGGAGAGACGGACCAGCGCCCGGGCTCGCTCCACGCCCTCCAGGCTGCCGCACAGCGACACCTGGTTTGACTTCTCAGTGGGATTAGAACGATTGGAGTCGGGAAAGTGGATGTGGGTGTGGGTGTCGTCCATGATTCGCTTAATATTGTTGCCGCCGCGTCCAATGATGTACGAGTGGTCCGTGTAGCTGACGTCCATTTTCATAATCACACGGGTGCCCTGGATTGAGGATTAAAAGGTTTCAAATGCGGAAATAGGTTTTAACTTAGTAAAGAAATGAATCTTACCCTCGAGTCAAGGCTGCTCAGAATGCGTTCCTTGGCCCGCTGCACCTGCTCCACTTTACCGACGATTCGCACATGGGGATCTTAACGGGATGACAAAAAAAAACAATCCTTTATTACCTGTATCCTGTAACGTCATAAGGACCTCACCCTTCTTACTCTTGGCGCCGATTTTGAGTCTGCAAGGCCAGCTCACATAGGTATCCGTCGTGTTCATGATCTAGTAAAACAGTTGATATTGGATATATTGCGATACTAGTATATCAAGTCAAAAAAGATTATTGCCGGATTGAACAGTTATTAAAATGCTTTGGAGCAACACTGGAATTTATGGTAGTGGGGTCGAATAACCAAACGAAAGACATGAATCATATAACTTAAAAATTTAGTTCGAAGGTTAAATAACTTTGGGTTCTACAGATTCGAAAGCATGTTATGTAATGTCACCAAATACATATAAAGCATGGCATCCTATGACTTTTTCTTTACCAAAAAAAAAGGATATACTTACATCATGAAAGAAATACTCGGCTCCATTCATACCTTCTATGGCACTATCCGCTGTCGAAAATATAAAGAAAATATTAAGAAGTAGTAGATAGATCCTCTGGTGCCTTACCCTTGATCAATTGCTCCAACTTCTGGCGATCGACCTTGAAGCGTTCGGTGTGCAGATCGTCGGGATTTTGAACGCCCAACTTCATGGCAATGGCGCGTATGTCACTCCAATCGCTGTCCACCGAGGATATCTCGCTCTGGGTCTCGCTGGGCGCGCCGCTGCCCATCGACGTGACGGAGGTCAGGGTCTGGAGGCTGGCCAGCGATCCCAGGCTCCCGGCCATGCTCACTCCCCCTCCGCCAATGCCAATGCCAACGCCGCCGCCGCCTCCGCCACCCACCTCCACGCCCACCACCGGCGATTTGGCGACATCTGCGGCCGACGGGTAAATAAGTTTGTTGAAAGAGGCGCAAGAAAGCATTTCGTGGGGGATCAGTCGTTTTGTTTTCAAAACCAAGAAAAATGTCGGTCTTTTCTGTCAATGTCGGGAAATGCGCCTAAATGTGTGGGTGTTGGCGCGTGTGTGGGGGTTAGTGTGTGGAATGTGTGGGTGATTGGTGCGTGTGGTGGTGAGCTGAGGATGAGATGTAAAATGCAGAGCTTTGATCATTTCCAATCAAATGATGTTACCGATCTTCTTTTTTCATGATACCTTGCACTGATCAAGAATCCAAAATGTTTTTTTACGTTTTTATTACTTAAAAACAATTTTAGTTGATTTTACTTTATTAAAGTTATTTGTAAAACGAAATAAGAAACACAAATTTTCGAAAAACTATGAAAACATTAAATGAATAAAACTTTCCGAAATCTCTAGAACCTAAAATGTAACAATTTCTTTTTCTAATGCAAGTGATTAATAATGATCGCCACCTTTTCTCAATTAAATAATGTTTTGAAATGTAACAAGTCCGTTTTATTTTGACATAACCTCTGAATCGGACGACGGTCCTGCCATGAGGTCTGACCAACCGTCCCTCGCATGGAAAATGGAAATACCGAAATAACTGGATACCGTAATACCGCACGGCACTTTCGTTTCACTTTCACCTTTCTGGAATGGCGGCACTTACCGATGGTGGCTGAAGGATGCCTACTTGAGATTGAACAGGCCCTGGAAGTCGAGGCAGATGGCGTGCGAGAGGTCCTGGACGATTTGGATGGCCTCGGCGAGACAAACGTTCATAACAAAATTACGTATTTGTTGGAATCTTTCGACGAAAGGCATTTAGGGTGTGATCTACTGGGGTTCGAATCGTATATATTTCAGTCTATATATCAGAATATATATTAGTATCAGTATGGTTCGGGAGTCGGGGTGTGCGGTTGCGTCAGAATAGCTTGCTGGAAATTCGGGCGTCTTGGGGCTACCACTTGTAAAAGCGACTCGAAGTCAATTGAACGAAATTTTATTGACTTCGAAAGTTGGAAGCCGCCCGATCCCAATCCCCCGATTTCCCCACAGGTATCCTAACTGTAGAACGGATGAATTTCGCCAAACAGGAGGGCCAGGAGAAATTCTCTTGAATATTGTTGTTGGTGGGTCAATGAACCGCTCCCCCAAAAGGAAAGAGAAAACATGTTGCCACGAAACATATGTTGCCGGAATGTTGCTATGTTAAGCTGCTAACAGAAGGTGCCAGATCTTGGCAACATTTTCATTCATTTTGGCGCCAGAATAGAGGATGGAGCAGATTGTAAAATATTACAACTTTTTTTTTGGAGTTGCACATGGACGACATGGACGACCTAATTTAGCTTACCTCAAAATCGAGTTTCGTATCGAAGCACAAACAAAGATGTTTCAAATTAATTTACTTAAACACAATCAATTGTAAAATCAATTTAACAAATAACACGCTCGTTTCACGTAAAAAAAAAATTATATCTCTTGTTAATAAATTTTAGCTCAATTAAATTTCCGTCAATTGGTCAAATTATAGTTCAAATATGGAATTTGGTTGGCAGTCGATTTATTTTTTCTTCAATGTAACCCAAAAAAATAGCCACTGCCGAAGTGTAATTGTGGTGCAGGGGAGTAACAGAAACACGTGTGTGGAAAACACAAATTGGAAATTCAATGGATTTAGAATGAAAAGCGAAACTGAGTCTTTGTCCAAATGGAGTTCGTCCGAAGTCAAGTGGGGGGAGAAAGTGCACCGCGCCTCAAAAATTGCCAATATATATCCCGATTATTGTTTCAATAACTATTAGTAGTTAATAAGTTATTTAAAGGGTGCAGCGCGGCGTGTGGATGTCGTCATTGAAGCGGGCTGACTGCTCCGCCAAGCTTCCTGCTGCGTGGGTCCATGTCCCAACTGACCTTCACATTGCAAAGCTCCGGATGGGAGAGCCCAATCCGTACTTGATCCGTTAGCAAACCCACAACCAGCCGCCTTGGCACAAGCTTTCCCACACACGCTGATAACGGTTTGCCAAAAGCTTTCTACTTTCTCCATTACATCTTTCTTACAACAGTCGCTCAAAGCGAAGCTTAGAAAAAGTTTCGACAACTTTCCAGGTGTCGCCTCTCCTAGAAGCCTTTACAGTGGATCCGAATAGTAATTTTCACCTCAAATTCAAAACACCAATCTCAATATTTATTTTTGTTTATTTATGTGAAGTTTGCCTGCTTACGGTTATGGTACACACTAATATTATATGCTTCGCTTTGATTTTCATTCACATTTTACAATAATATTCATTCAAGTTGCTTTTACCGATCTATTATATCTATGCTTTATTGGTATGTGGTTTTTATGTTTATTTGTTTTTATGCATTTTTACACCACTGTTAGGTTTTCTTAATTTTACTTGAGTTTTCTTTTACACGTTTTCGAGTATTTATGGGGGATATGAATATTTTATGTTTTTTGCAAAATGCATTTGCTTTAGATTAAGTTATGGGCTTAGCACTTGGCATTTTCCTGCATTGTTATTTAAACACCTTAGATGATAACATCAAAATTAAACACAATTTACTCTTGCCTTCTTTCCTGAAAATAGGAAATTATAATATTTTTCTTGTAGTAAAAACTGAAAACAAAACGAAATAACTTGAAATTGTTAATATTACGAATACAACACAAATAAGGGAAGACAATTTTCACAACACGATTTGATTGGAGAACTCTAGGCGCATGCACATTGTTTTTACTTTGATTATACATTATTAAAACTTTTTAACATTTACATTTGTATTTATAAATATATTCATGTTACTTTCTTATATAAATAATTGTATTTACATCTTATAGATTTATTTTAAGGTAATCAGCAACCTTTATAAAGCGATAAATTACGTATTTTTTTTTAATGACTCCAAAATATATAAATAATATTCCAATTTTATTTAATAGAATGTCTATACAAATTTACAATAATTATTTTAAGTTCGCTTAACTTTAATTTTGTCAAATTTCATTAGTAATTTATCGCTTTATTAAAGTTTTATTGTAACCATTTAAATAAACATTAAATTTTTGTTAACAGATTACGATTAGGTTCTTCCCCTCATTATTGGATTACCAATTGCGTCAACATTTATTAATCATATAGGCAAAGGAACTATTTACCGCTGGATTTTTGATGGCCAAAAATGTTCAAATAATTGTTTGTTTCTCTTGAGTTACAGTAAAAATTAAGTTTCATTTATTTTATCCATTGTTCTATGAATTCCTGGCTTCCTACAATTGAAGAACTATTTCAATTTTTAATTTCGCTTTTCATTACCACAACCGTAAAAAGTTCCTTTCTGTACAGAGGATACATATATTTATGTTTTTAGATTTAGGTTTTACGCAGTTTTCTATTTACACATTAACTTGCCGCTATTCTATGTGTTTCTTTAAATGTATTTATTGTTTAACTCCGTATTTTCTGGATAGTGCTGTCACCTAGCTTTTGTTAACCAAAGCCCACTTTAAAATGCACTAACGGTACCCGAAAGCTAAGCTCAAGTGCAGTCTAAAGTTCAGCTTGCTGTACACTGTGAATAATTCTCGGATGTCCTTTGCCTTCCACTACCTCCAAAGCCTTCTAGACAACAAAGGACTCTTGTTCTTGTGCAGTTCGTTCAACTTACAAGATGGAATATATTTAGTGGTATTTTTTTTTAGAGTTTGTGATTTATAGCATAATTTTTTACCCTGTAAGCGCACTCACAAAATAACTGTACCCTGTTTACTGGGATTACGGGGAGAAGGTTTCGCATTGGAGCAATTGATTTTTCTTTTGCGTTTGAACCTAAAGAACAGAGCAGCTTTTTATCATTAGAAACTAAGCAGCTTGGTAATGATGCAGAATAACAAGAATTGTTGTCATGTTAAGGGTATAAGTGGAAATCATGTACTAATGACAAATGTCAGTTAAGGTAAAAAAGAGGAAGTTACAACCAAGCCAAGCTTACAGATTATTGCACATACATACATAGAGAAATGAAAACTTAAATCTAAAATAAATTTAAATAAAAGAAATGATTAACAATCAATACAGTTAATCATTTGTGAATGCACATTACAGGGTACTTTTACATAAGTACACTATTTCCACTGGTTTCACCATCTGGGTATAAATTTTTCAACAAAAAAATAAGGTATTTCCTGTTATTAAGCCTCTTGCTGGCTTCCTGGCTTGCTGGCTACACTTATAATGATTAATATTTAAATATGTATACCACGCTTTCGTATATCCCTGACCTTATGAATAACACTTAAGAGCTACTGCCAGGTCAGATTATGCAGCTGGCGAATTCAATCAATACTCGCATATATATTAATTATAGCATTCAACTTTTCACACAGTGTAAGGGCCGTGGCGAGCACCTTAAGCTACTTTCGAAAATGGATTTCATCATCAATTCGGCATCAGCACGCGTTGCAGGGCGACTGCGTCGCATCCATCGGCAGCCGCCTCAAAGTCATCAATATTCGTTGATCCAGCCAACTGGCCACGCCCTCCATACTCCCCACAAGTGTTGCTGACAGCCGCTTAATGCTGCAACTCGCGACTCCAGTAGCAGCAACACCATGAGCTGGAGCAGCAGCAGCAGCAACAGTAGCAGCAGCAGCAGGCGTTGCACTTTCAATATTCGCCACGCCATCATCACCCTCCTGGTGCTGCACGAGATTGCGATTTTCAGTTGGTATTGCCATTTGACAATTATAAAAGCATTTGACGCTGGATGTGGATGCGGCTGTGGATGTGGATGCGGATGCGAATGGGGGAGCCTTTGAAGCTGTCACATCCTTTGCGTCCCTGTTGCTGCTACCAGGCATTCGTTGATGTTGCTTCGACGGTTTTTGTGGCACCTTTGCCCTTCCGGCTGCCGCTACCAGTCCTCCTCCTGCCGCTGCCGTCGCCGGCTTTGTGTATTGACAGTTGATAATTTGATGGGCCAGCGGACCCAGAGCCAAAGCAGCGAAAATGGCAGCTGCCCCCGCTAACTGCCTGTTGATGCGGAGCTTCGTCATTTGGCCAAGTGTTGCCGAGAGTCGTGATGGCCAGAGACGCCAGAAGATTTCGTTTGCAGCTGTCGCGGCACCGGATGCACTATTGTCCGCTGAAAATAACAGGAGGACATACAGGAAAGTGTTAGTACATCGATTCCATTCCCAAACGACTCCCCGTCCACAGATAGTCTGAGATTTAAGGTAGAAACTAGAGAGATTTTCGAATAATTTAAGTTAAACAATATTGTGTGCTTGAGTATGTCAATATGGCATTTGCATAAAGTTCAGGGAGGAATGCAAAAATCCAAATCGGAACATGCAATCTTCCCATTCCATTCCGCGAGGATTGGCTCTCAACTTCCGCTTTAGGGTCTTCCCTTCAACGCTGCTGCCAGGACGTTCAGTTTTTTCCATATCTTGCCAGCTATCACCCATCTATCCCCCCACCATTTCATCACTGAGCCAGTGAACTCCATTTTAAATACAATTTTCAGCTCAATGCGTTTACACACTTGTTATTCCTGGTGTTGTCGTTACTCTCGGTGTTAAGCAAATGTTGTCGCTGGTAAGTGGCAAAGGAAAACCGCAACGGAAGTGCGCTAAAAAGGATATAGAAAAAATACCCATTTTAGCCCAGGGCCCCAATCACCGCTTCCGCCCTGCACAGTCTGGCGCAATTCCACGACAATCTTTCATGTCTAAACTAAGTTTATGCCAATTTGATTCCCCGCCATTTGATCCGATAAGCCTTCTGGTTGTTAGCAGCCTGGAAGAATGTTTATGCTGCACAATTTTATTTACATAATTTACTTTGTGTGCCCGTCTCCACAGGATGCAGTGGCCTGAGCCAGCTTGCTCCCAGTCCGTCTCTGGTATTTGTTGAGGACTTTTGCTTGCGGTTAGGGATCCCATGATTCTCCCGGATAAGTAGGCATGATTTTGTTTAAACTTAAAGTAAGCTTACCTGAGTAGTAGGTTAAATATGATTCATTGTGATCCTCGAAGCCCCTATCGCCGTTCGTGTGCTCATCGAGTGGGTAATTGTTGATGTCATACGATCTGCCCGAAGCCATTATCCTGGGTCTGTCCTCCTCGATGACACTCTCCATTTCCTCCTTAAAGATGTCAAAGATATTGGCCGTGCACTTGAGCTAACAAAGGGGAAACAGAGGGAAGGCGACTTTATTAGGACCTCGGCAGGAAGAGATTGTGTCCGTGTATGGGGGTGGCACTTACCCTCATCTGACCCTTGAGAAAATGTTGATTGGTGACCATGAAATGTATGGCACTTGTGACCGATTCCAGGGTGCTGTTCTCCCGCCTCTCGATTTGATACGTCTTTATGTGATGCGGTGGCACCTAAAGCGCCACGCAAAGAAGCAGATGGAAAAGAAGAAGACGAATAGTGTCAAGTGGGTGCTCGAATTTGCAACGAAATCAATTTGAAAATATTCATCAATAGAATATGTAACATAGATGCTGCAATCCGTTCGATGAAGTGGGCCGCACCATGAAAGCGAAAACTATCCCAAAAGCTGACACTTCTCCACCCAAAAATAAAAGAGACCGCACCAGAGACCAGGCCCATGCCCAGGACCGGGCCCAGGCAAATTTATAACTTATGAATGATGAATAGATTTACGCTTGAGTGATTAACTGGAGCAGAGAGACCAGAACGACAACGCCGACGATGAGAATGAGGATGAGATGATGATGATGATGGTGATGGTGATGCTGGGAATGGAAGGAGCCAAAGGACATGGGTGAGTTGTGCTGGGAAGACGAGGCCACTTTGTTTGCGGTGAGTTTAGTTTGAAGTGCCAGATACCGTTGCCTGACCCACCCATCCGACCATCCAGCCATACAGCCATCCAACCATCCAAAACACCCACAACTGACAGCACACATGACGGCATCGGGTCGGTGGGTGAGTGGTGCTCCTGTTGAAATGCGCTCGTTAGCTAAAAGATCAAGTGGCCGCACCCACCGCATGGTGTAGGCAACACTCAAGTGCTGTTTGTGTTAGTTTCTATGCTTTATTTTTATATGTTTATACACATAAATATACATTTTGCTGAATCGCTTCTTTGGATGGCGATTAAGTCTGAAATTGGTCAACACTTGCATGCTTTTCGATTTAAAATGAAATTTTATCAGTTGCCTTTAGATTTTGATAGATTTTCCAATTTACTAAAATCTATCGATTTTATTGACTAACCATAAAGCGGAGCGGGCGATTTGTGTCTTGCTTTTCAAATAATGAAATCCAATGCTAAGATTTTGATTCAGATTATTTAGATTTTCCCTCATAAATTCCTCCTTTTACTCATTGTGACCCACGGGGCGTATGAATAATATTTAAGTATAATATCGTAGCTTGAAACACGTAATAATGGCTTAAATGGAATTATTATAATTTAAAGGCTAATTTAAAAAGAAATTACATAGAATCTTGAATTATTTATCCCAATTCAAGTACATTAAAGCAATAATTTATTTCCTTTAAGTAGCTCCACATGTTTTGCCTAGTAAGTTTCTCTCTTGAACCTGAATTATTATCCTCTTCAAAGAAGAACCTTTAAACCTGCTCCAACTGACCTACAAAGCCAACTTCATTTTCCGAGAAGCTAAGCATTGACTTAACCCCACCAACTTTGGGAGGATCCCGCCCGCCCCAACAAGCCATAGAAAGACCGCAAATTTGAATTATGACTTGAGGGGGGCACTGACATTGACAACACATTTACTATACTCCAGCTGCCAGAAGGGAGCCCCGATGTCGGGAGTAACAATAACAATACCACCGCCGATGTCTGGGAGGAGGATAATGTTTTCGCAGCTCCATAAAAACGAAACGCAGAAGAAAAACTAGCTGACAACCTAAACGTTTCTTGAAAATCCGAACAGAAAATGCCAGGACATGTCCGCAGTTTCGAGCCAGACCGTCTTCCCTTTCCAGCCGTCAGGTCCTTTCCTGCCTTCCCTTTGACACCTGTGCAATCATGCGGAGAGGCCTGACAGCAGCTGGGCGCAAACTGGCAGGAGGCAGTGTGACCTCCTGTTGGAGTCGACTGCTGTGGTTGCGGCCATAAAACATCCAGCCCAGCTAAAGCGAAAGGCATAAAAACTGACGGCATTTCAAAAAATGTATATATCCGAAGAAAAAGCGGAAAGTGGAGTGGAGCGGAGCGGGGTGAAGTGTGGTGGAAGAGGGTCTAGGCAAATATACATAAATGCCAAGGATGTGGCGCTGGAGAATGGAAATGGCGCACGCACAGGTGCCAAAAATATGCAACAGACGAGAAATGAAAAATCGCACACACCAGCGTAAAAAATTGCGAAACCAATGCCCACCTTTCAACTAGTTTTATTTTGTATTTTTCATCTAAAGAGCTTATTGATCATGGATGGGGGACAATTAAAGAGTTTACTATTTAATGAAGAGGCAGAAATGGAACGGCCCAACTCTTATTACAAACTCTTATTAAAATTAAAAGAAAGAGAAATTTTTCAAATAAATCAGAAGTCTCCAACAATGGAAGGAACTCACTCAAAATGCAGGAAACCCCAAAGTGCCGACTCACCAGACTTGGATTCAGCCCTTTACCAATGACTAATTGAAAAACTGAATGCCATCAATTGAAACCGATCAGAGTTCTCGGCCTTTGGAGGTCCCTGCCTCTGTTCGATTGCCGCCAATTGAAGGGCGAATTAGGCGTGGCTGGCAAGGGGATAAAACAGTGGTAGACGAAACCAAAACTTACCACAATACCATTAATAGTCCATGTCAAATTAGCAGCCGGTTTCGAGTATTTAATTGAGCAATTGCCGTCGACCAAATCGCCGATGCGATAACGTGCCTGTATCCCGGTAACCACGGCGTGCTCTTCCGGTAGCTCTGCAAAGAGATGGCCCAGAGGGAGTGAGTCAAGGAATGGAAATATAAAATTGGCCAGAAAGAGGGTCCAAAGCGCAGCCACGGACTCAAACACATTTGTTCTAATTAATTTGTTCGCCAGGACCGCAGCTTTTCTCCTTTTTCTAGCCTTTTGCATTTTTCAGCCTCGTACATATTTTGATTGCTTGTTTCTTTGCCAATGGCACAGTGGAGCTTCTAGTTTTTATTTTTATATTTTACAACACATTTTTGTAAGTAATATTTCTGTGTCATTGTGAGTTGCTGGTCAAGTAAATTATAATTGAAAAAAAATATATGTACAAATCGAAAACCCTTTTCCGTGTGCCATTTTAATTTAATTCCTTGTAGCTTTTACTTACCAACTACCTCCATTTCGCCGGACACCATGGCTGTTTGGAAGGTGGGTGCCTCCACGGAAATTTCGCATGTAAATTTTCCCGAAATATTCAGCGGAACCGACTGCAGCACGACGTGGCTCTGATTCGAAAGGTTTCGCTGCAAAGAGAAAGCCACGGAGAAAGTGAGTGGACGGGGCAAAGAAAGCGTGAAAGGAAATGAAGAGCGTAATAAAAATTAGGTGAGCCAAAATTGGCTGGACGCGCTGCATAGAAATTCAATATGACCAGCGTCAGGATGAAAAGTGAAAAACAGCGAAAGGAGGAGGGCAGCACAAAAGGGGGAAAAATGAGAAAATAGGAATATGTTTGCCCAGTTATGAATAATGAAAAGCGCAGCTGCTGGATGTGAAAGATAGCTTGGCTGAAAAGTGACTGCAAATTGAGGGTATAAAGGTGAAAAGTGAATTTAAGGTTGAAGGGGTCAACGGGCTTTGATTAAGACTTTCTTTGACTCAAAGCAAGTGAGAGGCTCTTAGCTCTCTCAGTGGAAAAAAAAAATCCAAATCCTCTTCGGTTCCTAGGCCCTTCATGCCAACAAAGATTCCCTCAGAAACTTAAAATTTATATTAAAGGGTTAAAGAAATATAGGCCATATATGCTTTTTTTAAAATGTCTCTGATCTTGTCAGCATTGTTTGCACTTCTGCCCCCAAACCATTTCAATTCCTTTTTTTTACAGACTGGCACTTGCTTCCGGGGACCTCTTTAACCTTTCAACGTTTTTATTTCGATTATTGCCTCCGCAAAATTTAATCTTTCGCACAGGAAATGGGGAAACCTCATACAGCAATTCACTTAATAAAAATCAAATTTAATTTTCATTTAATATCGTGTTTTAAATGCATAAATATATGCGTATCTTGCGTATATTCGGTTGGGGTTACTAAATGGATTGGCCACGGTTGAAGAGGTTGGAGGCTGCTAAAGGATCATTAACTGAACTTCGTTTGATTGTTTAACCCAATTAGTTGTTTCCAATACCAAATTGGCCACTGCGTACTCTCATGTAATAATTAAACGTTAACCTTAATACCCTAGCAAGAAGTTAAACGAAACGCTGGCTAGAATATTTTCCAAATCTTATTTTTTTTTATTATTTTTTATATCATCGTATACTTTATTACAAAATGGGGGGGCGCTACATATGGAAAAAAGTGCAAGCTTCCAGAGTATTTAAAGCTTCGTCCTTTGCCTGTCAGTGACTTTATTCCTGTGGGGCTTTATGCAATCTGTATATATTGTTTTTTAATGAGCCGCAAGTCAATCGCAAGCGCGACTAATTGGCCACGCCCAGCAACTCTTAACGGTTCTACGGATGTACTGGCATAATTATAACGAACGGTGGGACAAATAAGCTGGCAAATGTCGTTATGAAAGCCAAGTCCACCGGGAAACGGGCTTAAAGGGTGCTGGCAATCAGCCATTATGGATATAATTTACACGCAACTGTAGTAACATGTGCCCGTAATGGATATATACGTAGGTATATGTATGTACATAAGAGAATATAGGCGGATATCTGTGGCAATATCTGCTCGGCACTCACCTCAACGTTGAGACCACTTGTCATGGCGAAGACCTTCATGGCAGGATTCTCCTTGGGTGTGTAGCGATAAAACTCACGCTTGCCCTTATACCATTTCACCGAATATAGAGTATCATTCTCCATGTCGTAATTACACGTGAAGAGAGCGTTGCTGCCACGTTTCACCGCCTGGGGAATCATTACCGAAACATCCTTAAGTGCCACAATAAAATCTGCAAATAAAACGAGATTCGAGTTGTGAGTGGGAGATGAAAGAATATGGAAATGTTAAGGTTGTATTATGAGAAATTTTTGAAAATAGTAAACACCTAATTCTGTAAGCTTAATCTTGATTGTTTTTTTAAACTATTTGCCAACTAGTTTTTCCCTGTTTTAGCTTGTATCCTAAGCCATTTCCAATGCCTCCCTGCCAATGACAACTCTGACCTCAACTACAGGGAAGGGCATAGCCTGGTAAGGTGAGTTGCAATCAGACCCTTCCCCCAACACCTTTCGCCTCAACGGAAATTCAGCGCCATCCAGATGAAGGGGAGGCTAACTACTATGGAAACATGCCCTTTGATAATCGAGAGAACAGCTAACCTCTGACCCTAGCCCTACCCCGCTGCGATGTTTCGTATGACAACAGAAAACATTGCAAACAAAGTACTATCCGAACTAGCCGCCAATTTCTCTCTGGTTTTGTTTCCATTTTTGTCTTGTTTTTCAATCAGTTTGTCTTCTCTGATGAAAGAGACTATTTGATTTCTAAGAATAGTCTATTAAAGGGCAGATATTTATAGTCAACTTATATCTTTTGGGTGTAATAAGTCAAGGTATGGGGGGCGTCCTTTTAGGACTTAGGACTTATCATATTTCAAGTCATTTGAAGGGTATATCCCAATTCGATTCAAACAAGTCCCTGTTGTTGTTTTGAAACTATTTTTAAAGCTTGTGCTTCTCCGTTTTGTTTTGCTTTGTTGCCTTTGGCTTGTTTTTTTCTGATTCCAGTGCTACCCAATGCTTTTGTTTCGCATATTGACCCATATAACGAGCGAGTATTTTGTTTAGCTTCGCCGCCCTCCTGGCCTCACTTGATGTGGCTGCATTTATCGCAGCGCGAGGGCTGAAGGGCGTATAATATTGTCCTTCAGCTGCACATTGTTGTTTAGCACTGACCGACCAATTCCAATCTCCCCAAGCCCCAAGCTCCATTCCCGATTCCTCCTAGCCCAGTAACCGCAGCAAGAACAACAACTTTCTCTGGCATTTTATTTTGTTATAAAAAACTTTTACAATCTACGTTTGTTAAGTATTTTAACGGTTTTCTATAGGTGAGTGGGTAGGTGAGGGGCACTCCCTCGTTCTCAGTGGTTTTCCCTAGTTGTGCCACCCAGTAGTATGTGTATATATAAACCAATGAAAATTGCAAGGGCAACTCTTCGTATCATTCACTTTCCGCCCCCTGGGCTGTGGCCAAGGTAAAGGTAAAGTTGCCCGTCTGCTTTGGGTGTTTATCTGTCAGTTTATGTTTACAAATGTCCACTTTTAATGGTGCACCATTTAGTTGCACAGACCTCAACCGGGACAAAGTAGGGTCTCCTCGGACAGCAGACGATGCACTAGGGACTTGGGGGATATTACAATAGTATGACAAGTTTTATCCTACATATTGTATGATTCCCCATTGTGCTTCCACTCAACCTCTTTGTTTACATTAGAGTCGTTACTTTCGGCTTTCGTGCATTTATCAACCCAATTATGTTTCCATAACAGCTTGCTTAAAAAATTATTTGGGTCTTATTTAGTGGCGCCATAAACGCTAACATCTCTATTGATTTTGTTATTTTTTTGAGCAAAACTTTTGGGTGCAAAATTTTAAATAAAACTTTACAGACAAAGTGCATTTAATTTTGGCACATTTTGTTTTATTAAAAGCTGATCAAAAGTTAAGCAGGAAAACAAAAGGCCAGAAAACCCAGACAAACCAAACAAATTTTGGACCGAAATGGGTGGCAAAGTGTGAGCCAAAATGAGGTTCCCCCTAAGTTGCCTTGTAAGTGCTTCCCATACTTCAGCCAAGGGCCCACCAAATATATTATTCTGAATATATATTTTGTATATCTGAGCAGACTCAAAGCAGACTCCAGACCAAGACGCGACCGCAGAAAAAGGAGAAACCACCGAGACAGGGACACAGGGACAAGGACAGCCAAAACCAAATGGCGATGACGAGGATGGGAATCCGACTGAGAATGGGAATGGCAACTGACACGGCTGTCAACACTGTAGCCAGGTCCTCGACCATCAGCCAGAGCCACCCGAATCCCGACCATGTCTTTTCACTCTCTTTGCAGTCATTTCAACTTTGGAATTTCAATAAGAGCCCAGGCATCGGCGAGTGGAAATGCCGCAGGTGGCAGGCCCACAGGCTCCTGAAGAGCCAGTAATGTGGCGGGAGCATAAAGCTGTTGGCCAACATGAAGAAAGGCAAATAAACCAAAAAGTAAATGCATAAATTAAAGGTGTAAAGGCGAAAAATGTTTAATTCGCGAATGTATACTCAGAGGGAATTAGAATAAATATTTTAAAGTATTATGAAATGTTCAAGGATAATAACACATTATCCTAATTATTTATTTATTTTTAGTTAAAAATAATGGCAATGGAATGACCATTAATAATAATTGTTAAATGGATTCTTAACTATCAGTGAAGATACTTTCCGTATTTCTTACTGGACCCATATATAGCATTTTTCAATATCTAGCCATACTCCTCGTTAGCCTGCCCTCTTGGTTTATTTTTCAAGCAATTTTTTATCATCAGCTGTCAATAGTTGGGGCAGCTGCTGACCCCACCCAAAGGACCAACGAAACTGGAAAAATAAAGCACCGAACGGAACGGAACAGAGCAGGACAGGAGGGAGTCGGAGGCAGAGAAATCATTACATAAAAAATGTTTTATGTTTTGCTATTGCAACTTTGACCAAGCGGCGTATGTATGAGCGATGCAGCAACTACAACTACAATGGCAGGACTTTTTTGGGGGGAAAGAAGTTGCCAGCTTTTGGAAGAATTCCAAACCTGCACGTATAAACACATTTTTGATGCTGACTTTGTTGCTTTTATTGTTTGTATTTTCATTGCTTGCCATAAAAACTAAAAAATCACCAAATAGAAATAAACGCATTTTCATATACACCCATACACATACATATATCTGTATTTATGAACCCCATAAATATGTCAAATAAATTACGTAACAGTCAAAATATTGTGCCATGTTTGCCCTCCTCTTATGTGTGTTTTGTTTGGCAGTAAAGTCTTACATGACTTTACCCTTTAAACCGCACGAACCTTTGAAGGATCTCTTTAATTGGGAAAATAAATTATATAACTTTTAGAGAGCTATATATTGACACACTCCACCCAAAAACCATACCATAATACCCCGTGCTTTACCATTTTCCGCTAATTTTGGCTTTTGTGTTTCGGTTTCGTTATGAGAGTGCCATAAAATTTTGCGGCCGACTCCTCTTTCAGTTTGCACCGCAGTGGCAAAAACAAACGCTAAGAGTGACACCAAAGCTCAGCCCGCGGACAATTTCATTAGAACAGCTTAAAAAAAAAAGCCAAACATTCTCCCATAATGAGACACTAAATGGCAGTAGAAAGGGGGCGTAGCACCAGCTGGGAAAACCGAATATTTGTAAAAAAAAAACTCTGAGCAGTCAAATAAAAAAAAAAAATGTTAACCAAAAACAGAGTTTCGCAGTTTGCTGCGTTCACCAAAATGTTTGTCACTGCAAAGCCCGGTCCTCGCCCATGCAACCATTGCCGCACATTGCATGCAACACGCCCCCTGTGTGTGTCACAAAAGCAAATGACACTTTGTGGTGTTTTCCAATGTGGGCGGGGGCGGGGTCATTGGGGAGGTCATTGGGGAGGTCTATGCGCTGGGGCTATTAAATAAACATGCAAATTATTGCGCAATTTTTGATTACGATTTTTCAGCATTCCCCGCAAAAAGCGACGACAACAATGCCAGTCCCGGCATATTTGTATATGTAAATCGAGCCACTGCCCGCATCGCCCTCAATGTCCTGGGCCTGGGCCACCTCCTGGACCACCTCCTCGACCACGCAGCTCAGCCAGTATCATCAGCAGCCGGCCTGCAATCTTTGCATGCATTCAACACTCAACGCCTATTTTGCATACAAATTTTATTATTATTGTATTGAATCGGAGCCGCGACAATGGCGGCTCTTTTCTAGCCCAGCAGACTCCCCATATTCCTTTTATTTTTGGTGTTCGGTTTTGGCCATTCAGGTTTGTCGATGGAGGTTTTTCTGTTGCCGGAATTATGTTAAATGAAAATCTGTGCAATTTTTCGCATGACACTTGTTTGGTGTCATGTTTTTTTCGCTCTGTCCTGTGGCATTGGCATCCATTGAAAAATAAGCACGAACAAGGAAAAACAAGGTAGCTGAATGTGTGGAAAGAATTTATTTTAAATTCCAATATGTTGAAGAATTCTGTTACTATAGATTACAATCTAAAGTTAATTATGATATTATTAAAAAATTAAACTGTTTCATTTAAAGTTAAGAAATGATTGCGCAAATCCATCAAATAAGAAAGCATAATGGAAGAAAAATTGGAAGACTATTTGTTCATGCATTTGACATGTCATCTTCGTGGACCCAGAGGTGGCGCTGAGGGGTGTGGCTCTCACAATGGCGGGCCAGGATATAAAGGAAAGGACCCTGTGCTTGGCATTCATGGGAGTTTTGCATGAGTGTCTGCTGTGTGTGTGTGTGTGCGAAAGTGTGCGAAAGTGTGCGATTTTGCAGGCGACCGACAAAGCGTCGCCAATAACATCATCCCACATGGCAGCAACAAAGCCCAAAGTTCAACCTCACCCGCCGTCACCGGGTCAAAGGAACTTTCGGCAAAAACTCATTCCCATTGATATGCAATGAGTTGGCTATTCCAGAGAAGGCCACAGAGGTTTATGGCCAAAGACAGGAAATTATTCTGCCCCGATTTCGGGAGATGTGTTTGTTTTACAATAATTAAGATTATACTATCGAAATATTTTAAATAAAAGCGAAACATTATCCTTTATCTTTACCCTCCTTGCCTTTATCCTATGCCATATCCTTTATTTTATTTCTTCAAATTGATTTTTAAATAATAATGCTGGGCCATTTCTCTGTTCCCTGGGGACTCGGACAAAATGGTTTCCTTTTATTTTTTTTTTGTCTCTGTCAATTGCAGTCCTGGACTAGACGTAAGGGGACTTCGAACCATGGCAAATATAAACATAAACGGCTGCCCATGTTCCCCGGCCTGTGTGGGGAGTGTGGAGCCATTTGGCAATGTTCCGTATGTATCTGCCACCTGAGCGACAACAGTTGCTGAAAGCCCGCATGCAAAATGCATAGATACAAATATACGGACTTTTTGTTTATTCCCTCCGCACTTTTCGACACCAGCAATCTTGCCAGCCCAGCTGCAACTGCATGTGATGGATCGGCCGGAGTCCCTCCCCATTGGCCCCTGCCCCTCCCCATTCGAACCATAAAGCACGCCCCTATCGACAATTTTTGCATAAATTAAATTTAGAATTTCTTGTAAATATTTGCTGCGAAAAACTATTTCCACCATGCATACAAGGGGAATTCGAATTCTAAATGGTTTTCCATGCACTCATCGATGATTGGCATAAAAGCCTGGCAAGTGTTTGTGAAATTTGAAAATGTTTTGGCCTCTGAATTGAGGATATTTTCATTTTTGAAAAAAATATACAAATATAAAAAAAAAATAACCATGAAATAAAGGAGTTTCTTATTGACTGACAGTGACTAAATGGGAGTTTATGGAAGGATACGCATTAAAATTGTTAAACAAATAAAAGTCCTGCGTATATTAAATGACTCGACAAAAAAGTCTTGATTGACTGGCTATCGCTTGAGGTCTCATCGCGCTGGTTTTATTTTGGCGGGTGTCGGGTCCTGTCCGGTTCGGTCCGGTTCATTCTACTGAAGTAATTTCTTCTGCTATCCGAGAGTTTTCCACAATGACGGTAACTATAAACGATACGTGCACGTCTGTATGGATGCAGGCTGAATGTTATTTCGTCAGACATTGGGCCGCCAAACAAACCAATTTTCAGTACTTTTTCCAATAACGTGTCCCATGTCTGCTCCGCCCTCGCACCGCCTGACCGCCGCCTCGCCCCCTCCATTTTCTGTTAACTGTAAACTACAAATTGTTGGTTTTCATTTTTTTTTTTTTGTGTCAGAACGGGAGGGATTCTTTGGAGGTAGTGGGATGGGTGGAATGGATGGATTGGGGGAGGCGTTTTTTGGTAACAGCTGCGCTGTTAAAAATCGAAATGAAGTCTGACTCTTTGGCCAGACACTGGGCGTTCTTAATTAAGGCATTCTGATAGAGGACTCCACGAGCCACAATGGTCAATAAAGGATTTCGGCTTTTTGCCGTAGCTTGTCCACCTTATTGTTTTCACGTTGCCCTTTTGTTCTTGTTTATTTCCCGTTAATGGACAGTTTTGCCATTTGCGTATTGCCTAACCAAACAGAAAAAAAACCCGAAGGTGAGTTGAATTAAACAGCGGCCAAGGTGGATGCCGGTCTCCCGGGATATAGTCCGAAAATATCAATTTATCAGAGAGAAAGGAGCTCAGGGGAGCCGTGCATGCTTTGCATGCGAAGTGGAGTGGATTTGGGCCCCGAGCTCCTTGGGAGCACGTAATGTTGCAATTTCTCAAACAAAAAAGTAGGGAAAAATGGTAAAACCTAGAGGAAACCCGACCAGAAAACCTGCTGCTGCCGAGTGCCTTGTTTATGCAATGACGACGCATAAGTAGCAAGTTGATTTCGGTTCGGGGCCTGCATTTCACTTTGGAGAAACTGTCTGAAACAAAATAAATTACAAAACAATGTTGCTAGTGGACTGGTGCGGAGTTGGTGGCAGGGGCTTGTGCAGTTTCAGTTGCTGTCTGCCATTTCACAGCACCTTGCCGCCATTGGTTTTGCGACTACTTGACATGCCGGCATCTCTGGATCTGTGGGCACTATAATCTAGAGGAATTTATGTAAGGGGCGAGCTGTGCTAAAGGGAAAGTCAATGGGAATAAAATGCTTCGTTCGGTCTGCCTCTCTGTTTATTATGTTTATGCCACTCAAATATAGCTTTTGGGATTATTGATTGACATCAAGATGCTGGAATTCCCAAAATTGTTTCCAAATAGTCAAGAAACGTTGTTTAGACTACATTCATTAAAGCCTTAGTAGTAGTACGGATGGGCAAATTAAATCTGTCCTATATTTCTGTTAAGTCATAGGAATATTAATACCCAAAAGACTCGTCCTTTTCCAATTTGAATTGCAATATTGGGTATCCATGTCAATCTCTCATTTACTTCACAATCCCCAAAGCAGCCACAACAACTTAAATGGCCTTGTTTTTAGTATTTTAATTGATTGTAGCGATTTGATTTATAACATGGTCAGTTTCCTTGCCTGGTTGTCCTTGATATATGTAAATACTGTTGATTTATTGGCCAGTCAGAGCTATTTTCTAATTGTGTAAATGTTTTCGGTCATGTCGGCCGGACTCTTCGATTGGCCATTCATCATCGGATCCGGAGTCCGGAGTCTGGAGTCCGGAGCTGCGTTGACAACTTTCGAATTGATCAAAAACCGAATCGTAAATTTCAAAGACGGCCACAAATGAGCTGTCAAAAGCAAAATACCTTTTGCCAAGGGTGAAACTTGAAGAATCGGACAGGACACATTACGCATACGTCCCGTCGCACGACCAATCAGCACATCTCCATGATGTTTTGTGTTGCGTGTTCACTTTCCTTTCCAATATTGTTTGGGGCTAGTTCGGTTTATGGGCCCTTCTCCGGATTTTGTTACCCGTTGGAGTGTTTGTAGTTGGCATCTCGGCCGGGTGTCTGTATTTGGCTTGGGTCTGCCTTTGTATTAATTGCTGTGACATATTTAAGTTGAGATTTTATTGTTCTCCGACGACGGCTGGGAGCTTTGTTTCCGTCTTTGTTTGCACACACTGCCCTGTGTGTCCTTTGTGGGTGGACATGTGCGTATCTCAGTGGCGGCTCGACCAAATTGATTGAAATTACTACTTAAGTCAAGCTACAAGTCCCCCAAAGAAAAGGCAGCTGGCAACAGCAGCTCTGGTTTATGACCATATACTGAAGAGCGGACAGGCACCGTGGTGTCTATTTTCTAATTTAGAATACGAAACCTAGTTAAATTTAATTATGTGGATAAACTTCAAGTAAGGAAATCCTAACAATAATTGGACAACCCATCAATAACTCCACGCACATCCTAAAATTAAATTGAAACGAAAGACGAATAGATATCCCTTTGATTTGACCCACTGTTCGATCGTAGGTGGGGTTGACTGCTTCGGCGGACAGGCAGAACATTTCATTTGAAATCCAGAAGCCAAAAGCCAGCTAGGATTTGTAATGAAGATATACAGACACGTACTGAGATACAAACACGCGTTGGCGATGCCGCTTTGTCCCGTACACATGTCCGGCTCAAATCACTTAGTTTCACATTACAAAGCCATCCCGGCGACGCCGGACGGAGGCGAACTCCTTCATGCTTGTGCGATTCCACGCTTGATACTCATCGAACATATAAATTAATGAATTCGATGCTTATCAATAGTCAACCAACAACAGCACTAAGACCGTCCTTTCCGTTGGTTAGATTTGCTTCCCTTCTGTCTACTTTTTTGTTTGGCCAGGACTTGCCTTTGGCTTTGGCTTTGGACTTGGCCCCCGATTATGTTCGAGTGACTAAGATTCGCCCAGTCTTGTCTTGTCCAACTTAAAGTCAACGAGTGAAACAAGACATGGCCCCGACATTTTGGTTTCCACACATTTGTCTTGTTCGCATTTATTATGGCACACTCGCCTAATAAAGGACTTTGCTCCTTCAATCATCCCATTGTTGTTCGGCTTATCCCCTTGGGGTTGACTCTCCCCCATTTGTTCTTCTCTTTCATTCATTTTTTCTGCCGGGGATTTGTAATTTGGTTTTGATAAGGGCTGCACAGCACTGCTTTAACTGTTTCGTCTGGCGGATATCTATTCCCCCATCCAGGAGGAGGTCCAGTCCTTATTTTCGCATTAAGCACATTTTTGGGTAAATCTGATTGGTATGATTAGTGAGTGAGTGGATGGGAAGTGTGATTTGTATTACGAAATGATAATATTATTTCATTGTCTCTGAAAGACCACAAACATCAAGTGTTACTTTTAACTGGACAACCATGGGGCACTGAGTTTCAGAGCAACCTACAAGTCACGGATGTTTCCTGGAAAGGGACGTTAATCGAACTCTATGGCCTTTGGGTCCTGTGCTAATGACCAAATGCAGTTTTGCATGATATTGATGCCATTGCCAAGGCAACTACAATCGACGAGCAGCAACATTGCCTGCAAGGAAACAGCCAATAGGTCAGCAGCCAATAAGGCTGTAATACGGAAATATGGAGTTCCCCAATCTGCATCGGCTTCATTTCAAAATGTCAATTTTAATGCTGAGAATGGTATTATCGATTCCTTACTACATGTTAAATAACAAGTGGGACATTTTTTCTTTCTCTGCAGTAACATTATTAGTTCCACTTGGTCGCTGATTGATTTTCCACCCAAAAAGGAAAAAAAAAGAATATTGGCGGAGAAACTTTCATCGAACTGCCATAATTTCTTAATCTACATCAACTGTTGACAGTTTTATTAAAAAAATTTTCGCATCTGACATGCCAAATGTGAACAAATGAACAGGAAACGGAAGCTATACGACAAGACCAGCTCGGCAAGTAGGGAAAAAATCAAAAGAAAAAAAGGAAACCCGAAAACAACTCAAAAGATGTGTAAATTTGTTCGCCGCAGACAGGATGAAGGCCAAGTGCCAAATGTCACTTGGATTTGTGGTGGCTAGTAGCGAAAAGTATCCAAAAGTATCCGAGTATCCAAACATCCCAAGGAAAAATGTATTGAAGAGAATCCAACAGCCGGGACCGCCGCCATATCGATGGGTCCCAAAGTAGAAATGAGAAAAGTTTTCGGCTCGGGAGGGTGGTGTGTGCCACCAAGACCGATGGCATTTATTTTATATTTGTAGCAACTTTTTCGGGGAGAAATTTAGTTTAGTAATCAAAGCAAGAATTTGTCGATGGGGGCCGGGCTGGGACCGGCTGGGATGGGCTGGGCTGGGCCGTCTGGTGGGTTGGACATTGCCCCGAAATTTGTTTGTTTTTCGTGCAAAGGCATAAAGAACATCATAAGGGAGCCGGAGAAAAAAACAACAACAGAAACTAATGTAATGGAAATTTGAAATTATTGAAAATAAATGAAAGCAAATAAATATTCCGTGGGCATTTTTATGGTTGAGGGGATGGCAAGGCGTCCCTCCAAGGCGCTGGAGTATGGCGTTAGCATTTTTTTATCCACATTATCCTTGGGCGAGCTCAAGTTTTATCTGCTGAAAGTTACTCAACCGATTCCTACACTTTTCCACATATTAAAACTGGCGAATATTATTAAATTACGGTGATGTAGTTTAATCTCTGCTTATATTTCTGCTCCCATTGTTACAAGATCCATAATTAGCTATTTTGGGGTCAAATGGCTAAGACTGTTTATTAAAAAAAAAAACGAAACTTAATAACCTTTAAGCCCCGTGGGAAGTGTATTTTAATTATCGCTCTGCCTCCCACATCTCGGCTAATTTCTCGTTTCAAGTCTCGCTTAATGGCGTGTAAGAGTACAAATTGCCTAGATTAGTGCCTAAATTAAAAGTGAAATCGAAATAAATTAAAAATTTTCCTAAGCACACACATCCAGCAGACAAGGACCAACCTCCAGACAAGAGCCACTTTCACTTTCTTTCCGAGAGGCGTTAACGAAAATTCTTGAAGGAATTTATGAGAATTTTTCGGAGCGGGGCAGGTCCTTGTTGGGCTTTGTTTATTTTTGCTCTAGCTTGCTCTAAGGGGCAATTAGCTCAAATTCGAAAGCATTTTGTGGAGGTCTTTCCACTCATTGCTAATATCTTTTGCCAAGACAAATGTAAAGATTTGGGCAAGGAATTTAAATTGAACGAAAGTCCTGTATGTGAAACAGCCGGACTATAAATAACTTCTTCCCGGAAAACTTTTCAAGTCTTAACATCCTTTGAACTATTATTCAAAGAACTTTCGAATCCATTAAGTTGGATAAATTTGTCAATATAAGTCCAAGTTAAGTGCAAAATTTAACTTCCGGTCCTTGTCGCGATGATAAATGTTTATGTTATGACGTGTTTTAAATTTCCAGGTGCATTAGTGTAAAGTGCTTTTCCCTTGCCGAAAAAAAGAACGCAACGAGCCGGGCGAGACGAGGAGCTAAAATGCTCTTAACACTTTCCATCTTTTTCCTTGCCATTTTTCCCCATTTGGGCTCTATGCGTCGGCTGCCCGAGCTTGTGGAGTTAACCACCTGGAACCTAATGGGGTAAATCACAATGCAGAGAAACAAAAGCCTAATAAGTCGATACAATACAATTTTTATAAAATATGGCTTTTGATTTTATTTAAAGCTTAAAAGTTTCTAACACTCTTTTATTTATCATAGATATCCCAACATCACTTTGTTTGTGACGCTTTTGTCGCCAGATGCGTAGCCTCCAGGTGCATTTTGTTGAGGCGTGTGGGTGTGGGTTAAAATTTAGCACAACATTCTTCCAGATGCAGCTGCCGTGGTCTCAGCCAAACTCCACACACTTAGCTACCGCCCGGGCCCCCGCATATCCTCGCCA
This sequence comes from Drosophila varians, assembly GCA_018150405.1. NCBI lineage: Eukaryota > Metazoa > Arthropoda > Insecta > Diptera > Drosophilidae > Drosophila > Drosophila varians. The sequence continues at coordinate 8,035,059 of JAECWK010000125.1, forward strand.
GGCATTAAGGCTCTTTCGCGATGGCGCAAAATGCAATTTATACATTTCCGTTAAGCAAGCGAAATTCAAACTATATTTTTTCGTCTCTCCTCGGCGCAGACGAGACATGTTTTTGCTTTTAGCGGTGTGCTACACGGAAGCGAAAACAATGCGGTGAATGCCACACATCCTCCCCCCCATCCACCTGCCTCCACAACCGCCTTGCCCCCTTTTTGGCAGTTTGTCGGAAATTTTAACTAATTAAAATCCTTTTAAGGGCATCCGGAAATTTCATAAAGCAAATAGCAAAGTGCTAAAGCATATCGGATTGCGTTATTTATGGCAAACTTTTCCTCTTTTGCATTCGCTTCCCGGCGAAATCAAGGAAAAATATTTAATTTTCCAAATCAATAAACACGCTGATTGCATTGCCTGACAATTGGCATCAAGCGGCGTGAAGCGAGGCCAATAAATCTGGCTATGTGTAAGAGATGCTTTGGTATTTATCCGTGGCCGCGGGGCTGGGCCATTTCTCCATTTCCCTCCGGTTATTGGTGGTCAAAGCGAAGTTCGGCAACAAGACAAACTGTCAACTTGCAGGGCCATGCCCTCGGGTGCCACCAAAAATAATTGAATTCCCCAAATGCCAAAGTGGAATTTTAATTTGCACTCGACACTTCCTAGTTGGCCCCAAGACTGTGAAGTTCGGGGAGAATTGTTGCCACTGATTGCTGATCAGTATGCAAAATGTGTGCGTTCCGAAATCAGTGCAAAAAACGCTGTTTCCGAGGGCGTCTTGGGGCGACATTGTCACACGTACTTCCATTGCTGTCCCCCCCACCCAGAATTGATGTCTTAGAAAATTAGCAAACGCCTTCTTGCCAAGTTCCTGGCGTATCCCGTGACTTGGCGTTCTCTTTTTACCTTTTTTTATGCATTTCCATCACTCTGTTGGCCATTTTTTTATTGCCACAGCGAATGGGTTACTATTCATTTCGGTGGAAACAGAATCTTCTATAGATTTGCAATGTTTTTAGGTTGCACAAAACAAATATATATTTCGCGGCAAGTAGGTATCTTTCATCTGATTTTTAATGGTAAACTTTTTCGGGCTTTTATATCGCTTCCCTGCTCTTTCGCTCCTTCCTCGTCTGGCGGCGTATCCTGGCATTTATAAACGCATACATATGCATGAGATCATAAAGATGGCGAATGTGTCAGCATGGGTGAGAGGGGCTAGTGAGTGCAATGCATTTGTCATAAATGTAAAAAAATGCGAAGAAAGTCCATAAAGGATAACATGTGTGTGTGTGTGTGTGTGTGTGTGTGAAGCTTTCACTATCTCTGGGCTCCTCTGACAAGCTCGCGCGTCCCGCTCACTCTTTATGAGTCTCGTCAGCGGCATAATGAATGCATCCGGCATGCATTGAAAACTTGGCTCATATTTCATAACCAAAAAAAAAAGGAAGAAAAAAGTGGAATAATAAAAAATTGTACGGGTACATTGACCATCTTGTCGGGGCTACGTGTTATTGTTGTTGTCTGGCTGGTTTTTGCCGACAATTGGTTATGTTTGTATATATGTACATATATGTTGCCAAAGGATCCCAGTTCATACACAATTTTAAGCCGGTTTTCCACGTCCTTTTGATCATATTTTCTTCTTCCCCTGAAATACTATGTATGCAATTTTATTTCAGGTAGTTTTTGCGCTCATATTGTGCAAATGAAATGCAAATTTTTAAATAAAATGCTTTTAAGCAGAGCTCAGCTTGCTATGACGTTCGTAGGCCACTTAGTAGTTGATATATTCGTACATTATGGGATTACACAACGAGAGCTGGCATATTAATTTTCAATTGCATTCAAGGGGTATCCATAAATGGCCATTGGAATGGATTAAACTTTGATGCGTGAGGTGCTTTAATTTTTATAAATATAAAGGGAAAATACAAAATCGATTATGTCCGTTATTAAATTATGAATGGTCTTTGGAATGGTCTTTGGCGATTGGAGTCACCTATATATTGGGTTATCACCCACGAACTTGACAAGAAGCTTAACATATTTAGCCCCCATTAACCAACTGATTTTAAAGGATATGACCTACCCAACGAGCTGACAAACTGGCTGACATCAACCGCACCCTTCACACAATAGTTAGATGCTGACAAAAGGCATGTCAGTCGCCTGCCTACATTGCAGCCAAGTTGGAATGTCAGAACAGTAAACGGTGAATGTCTGCCAGACAAAGACGCCTCAGCTCCAGGTCCACCCGCTATACCCCCCGAAGCCTCCAAGCTCCCGGCTCCATTTCCCTAATTCCTGCAGCCACCTGTCTTACCGAAAATGCAGGAACAAAAAATGCAAAGTGCAAGTTCATGTGATATGCAAAGTGGAGAGTGAGAGAGACTTTCTAAGAGGGCTTTTATACACACGATGCGGGATGCGGGATCCAGTGATGGAAACTATCGGGTAAGTATACCAAGTTTGTTAGCCAGGTCCTTGTTGGCAGCACTACCAACTTTTTGAGAAGCTTGCCTAGGCCAGAAAGCGGAAAATATCTATTTTCTGTATGCGAACTCAGAAATATCTTACCTTGTGATAGAAACACAATATGGGAACTGTATCCAAGAGTACCATCACCGTGTCCTTTCGAAGAGGATAATGACTGTACGGTTAAAGAATGTCAAGTGACTTTTATGCAATCTGGGCAAATTGAAAACACATCCCCACCCCTTCAGATGATTACCCTTTTTGCCATTGTTTCGTTCTTAGTGATTGAAAGAGCCCATGGAGAGCAAACTTTTTCCGGCGGCCCCATACTAAGGGATATGGGCAATTTTGGAAAATTTTTGTTGAGAAGGGGCTGGCCGGTGGCCTTCCAAAATGTTGCATGGATTTTTGAATGCGTTCGGGCCGGAGACCAATAGAAAAGTTGTTCCTTTTCCAGGGGAATTTCCACTTGGCCCCCACATTCGATGCAGTGCATTGTTTATTGTTTGGCTCTCAATGCGATGGTACGTCCAGGAAGAGCACTTTCCCTTCGCCAGCTCCTTTGTGTGCATTTAGCATAAATTAGAAAGTATCGATCGATCTGCGGTGAAATTGAAAAGGCAACTTTGCCGCAACCCAAAAAGTTTCAAATCAATAACAGCCAGGGAATGTTTCTCGACTAAGCTGCTAACCAACTGAAATTGTAATTTCGATGAGTTCTGGAGGGGATTGCCGAGCCAAATTATATCGAGCAAGAAAGTGGAGAGGAAAATAAATAAAAGTTCTGCCCTGCCTGCCACGCATTGGGTAATTGCAAGAAAATCTCATTTAATCCCAACAAATGCGACTTCATCACGCAAAAAATTATGAAATATTCTCCGTCTCTAGGCAGCAATTGCTTTCGTATATATATTGTGGTATATATCCTCCCGTTGCCGTTGAGTTAAGTTGCCTTTTTGTTTTGCTTGTTTACACATTGTCCCGCTCGCGCCTTTTGGCCATCAAAAAAAAAAGGAGGAGAAAAAAGCCAAATATAGAAAGCAAAGATGGCAGTCTGAGGCATTGGATGGATATTTAGTATCGTAGTTCCTTTTGCAACATCATCATTTTGGTTTCTGGTTGAGGAGGGATTGGGTGAAGGATCCAATGAGTTGAATCCGTTGAGTATTCCAACTAGGGCAGTTTATGGAATATGATTTTAAGGTATTGTAGTCGCAAATAAATATACAAATTAGGAGTTTCTACTTAATTATATTTACAAAGCTGCTTTGATTTATATCTTAAATATTTCCTTATCTCTGATGAAAACTTTTAAATCTCCCCTCGAAATATTTAACTGCTTCCTTGGCTGAAAGGCTCCCTTGGGCCCCTTGGTCATCGTTTCGTGCAGATGAATGCGCGCATTTATGAAAAATGTTGTTGTCATTGTTGCTGTTACTGTGTTGTTACTATTGCCGCTGCTGGCTTTGCTACATCTGATGAGAAATAATGTTTGCGGAAAAATAAGATTTGTTTATTTTACGAACGATTGATTTCGTCCTTCCTCGGCTTCTGCCTGCTCTGTTTATCCAAAAGGACACTCCGCCCAACCATTGCCAGCACTTGTCCGCGCTTCATTTCGCGCGGCTTAAAAATTAATTATCGCCAAAGTCGGGGATACAGCAAGGACTCTAGCCTGTCACTCGTAAAGCCATCACTGTCATTTATTATTTGGGGGTCTTGTTGATCTTTTTGAAATCTTTTATCAAACTTTTTGCTGTCCTTCGGATTGGCTGTGATTTGAATCTGGTCGATTGTTCTTGGCCCCGTATAAAATATAATTCACTTACCAGGCACCAGCATGAGGAGCAGTATCATGCCCAGCCAGCAGATGCGGCCACGCCCATTGTGTGGTCCAAGCGATGGCGTTGTGGCCACTGTCCTTTCCCTGCCCCCCGCCCACCGTCTCATGCACTTGTTGGCCATTTGCATATTGCGGATGGCTGACTCTTGTTTGGTCGCATTCGCCATTGCAGAAGATGTTTATACTGTTGTCTCTGTGTCTCTGTATTGTGTCCTCCCCTTTCGGCTTTTTTATTTCCAAATATTCTTTGCTTGGTGCTTGGCCCTATAAATATATATTGGCCAATAAATGTCAATTGAATTTCGGGTTGCTTCTGGGCCCTGTATTCCGGAAGCTTTAATCCAGCTGTAATTGAATAAAAAATTAAGAAAAAGATTAGAGAGGACTCCTTCAGAGGATTTAAAAAGGTGCTTACAAACCGCGTATACATAAATAAAGGGGAACTTAATATAGTTTCCAATAGGAATAATTCCCCAAATATGTCAATAAAAAATTTATGTTTCTATTAGGATTTCAAACCAGCTTTATTTTAAAATATTAAAAATAATAACTACTCATTCGAACCCTTTCGTTAATTACTTATAATTTTATTCAATCCAAATATGCCCGTATTTTATTGACAATTCCACGCCATTATCATTCCACTTTCAATTCAAATTACCGCGGCTTCAATTCGAAACAAAAACACCAGTTAATGTCATTGGTTTTTGATTGCCATATAAATAATTCAACGAAATTAATTTAAATAATAGATTATTTGTTTCCTCTAACTCGCTTTTTTTTCGGGTCTATTTAGTTTTCTCTACATTGTGGTTTTGGCTCTCAACTATATTGCAAAACAGTGATTAAAACAATTAGTGCTGTACTTTAATTAAAAAAAGCTCTAAACCGAGATATATATTGCAAATACGCATTGAATCCGATTTTCGCAACTCTAATTGTCTAATGAAAAAATAGCAACAGAACTTAAGCCACAGAAAAAATATAAGGTATTGAAAAAGATACGATACAACTGTTTAGTTTTATATATAAAAAGAAATAGTCCCCAAAGCAATGTCTCTTTAACGTTCAATTGTCTCTTATTTTTTTAATCCTGATTCTCTCCTCCATTTGTTAACGACCAATTCCTAATTGTCTCTTCGCACAAAAAAAAGGATCTTAAATCTTTGGTTTAATTATTTTTCATTTAAATAAAACTCGCACACATGCACAAAAACTCGCATTAAGGACTTCACATGTGTAGGTCCTTTTTACGGTTGGTTGTCCTCGTAAAATTTTCTGTTCTCTTTTGCGTTTTCTGCAGCGGCGTTGCTTTTGGTAATTTTCTTCTCGCCTTTGGTTCGCATTTCGCTTTTCTTACTTTTCCACTTATTTGAAACAAAAGTGTCATTCGAGATCTGTGTCACCCACAGATGTATTTAAAAAAATCCTCCTTTAGTCCTATTTATCCTTTGTTTACATTTAAATGCGGATATATTTACTCTTAATACTCATTTATCCTTTTCTATGGACGTGTTTCATTAAGGATTAAACACACAAAGTTAAATAAGAGTCTCTCCAAAGTTTCCTTTAGGTTTTATTATAAAACAAGTTGAAAGTCCATCGATTATAATTTAAAATAAGGATAAACTTGGAATCTTTTAGGTGAGTTTGGGATGGCAAAACCTGCTAATAAAAGCAAGTGGAAATTCTTTCCCTCGGGCTGCATTTAAGGTAATGAGCACATACAAAACACAATTAAAAGCTGATTGCTAAAAATGCAATTTCGCGAATCTTTTGCTCTTCTGCTCTGTGCAGCCATGAAAACATACGTTCATAATTGTACGCCAGGACCTTTTAAGCCTGGAGTTTGCAGTTTCGGCGCAGCATGCAAAGCATTAATGCATTTTATGGTAGAAAGTCGAAAACGATGGAAAACTATTAAATATAAAACAACACGTGCCAAAGGATTAAATTGAATTTCACAAGGACTTTCACTGTTTAGAAGCTTTAAATATATGTATGGGCTTGAAACATCATTTAAAATTATAACAAATGAATAATATTTCCATTTTTATAATTATTAAATGCGGGAGCTATCTTTTTAGTTCATTGGCCTTGTTGTTGATTTCCATTCTGAATCGATTTGGCTTTATTTTCCCCTATTTACTCTTCTGTCTTGATTACGGCTCACTTGCTCCATTCCGCATTGTGGCATTTGGATTTGGATTGTTTTCACATTTTGATTTCATAGTACGCCTCGGCCCGGGTTCAGAACTGAAATTGTGAGCAGGACCCAGTGTGACATGCATTTTTGTGCCGATTTGCTTGCCCGGTTTTGTGTGTCAAGTGGTGGGTGAGTGAGTCTTGTTGGGGAAACATGCAAATATTTACATCCATATGCAAATGCCCAGGCCCAGGTGTATCTCAGTGAAAGTAACCACAAACTGCAATTACAGTGCCTGTGAAGTTTTTCCATCAGGTTACCATCCAAGTGATAAGCGTAAACCGAAAGCTCTTGAACTAAGATCAACGATTTGGGGTTCTTTGATGGCAAAACATGAAAAAAAAAATTAATTGTGGGAGGGGGATTCTCTACAAAATAAATGTAGAAATCGCCGAACTGGATACCCATAAAATTCTTGGCTTTAATGATGATCGAATCAATGATTATCCTTTGTCTCTGCCTGAAGGATCGACAAAAGCCGTAGAAATTCGGCATCCACCTGGTGATGGAATTTTCGTGACAGTCTAAAACAAGGGGACCTGTTTCCAGTGTGTTCATGTCATCGTTGTCGTGCAGCTGCCAACCTTTCTTAGACCGCAAAAACTCATTACAGCCATCCCGCGTGCCCCGCCTCTTTCCTGCGACTCCACGCTCTCTCTATTCCACCCATTGTGTCCTGGCTGGGGCTGGCTGGCTGTCTCTGTCGTTCGGTGCGTTTTTGCTATTTCGCAATTAAAACTTTCATTAAAGTAATTAAAATTGCAACAAAATAAACAAAAATACAATCGAAATCTGCAAGGTCTGGTCCAATTGGGGTCGAGGGGGCTCTGAGGTTACACAGATGGGGGAGGGGGCGGTATGGGGGGTATGGGGTGTTGTGTGAGATCTGACAGACACACAAAAATGCAGTTAAAAATGTACGACTAGGGGGAGTGGTGGGAGGGTAACGAAAACAAAGACAAAAGTGTGACAAATATAAACAGGAGTATAAATAAAATGGTAAAATGTTAAGGGCATCGGGGGAGGATAGTGGCAGGAGCTGGGGCAGGAGCTGGGGCAGGAGCAGGGAGCATAATAAAATGTGGTAATTGTAAATAAGTGGAAAATGAGCGCCAGAGCTGGCTGAAGCAGGGGGCAGGGCGAAGGAGGCGAGTCTATTGCATTTGGCGGGATAACATTTTAAATTCAAATTAAACGACTCACAAAGCCACAAAAGGATTGACATGAAGTTAGTGCCACCGCCCAGGAATAACAAAAGTGACAACTTGGCTAAAGGCAACCGCAACTCCAGTTGGCAGCTGTCGTTGTTGCAAGAGCATTTTCGCATCTATTGTTTTATTTGTGCTTGGAATTTGCATGGAAAACAGGAAGACAAAGGCGTAAAAGAAACTTAAATTAACTATTCAAGCTCATTTAAATTTTTCTTAAATTTTTAATCACTCTCTAATTAATGCACAGACAAGATCTGAGATCTAAATAAGGAATTTCTTTGCCTTAAAAATAAATCCTCCAATAGAAATGGAAACCGAAGGGTTAACTCCTGCACCCCTTTGTTATGCAATACTTTTTGGTACTTTATTTTGATCCTTAAAGTGGTTCGAATTCATATTCATATTTACAACTTGGCATCAAACGTGTACACAATATATGGGAAATGTGATGCCTCGTCTGAGGCAGATGTTGGGTCCGTGCCGCCAAGGCGGAAATAAAAGATTTTACAAGACATTGCACAGTCAACGCTCCCATCTTCCATTGAAATTTTCCGCACATTCTTTGGCAGGCAAACAACTTAGCCTGGCTGCTGATTTCCCCCTGCCGCATGTCCTGCCCAGAAACCGTTTAAAGGCAACTTGACACGCCGGCAAATAAAATCTAAACTTCTTAAAGCAAACCCTCATCTTGCTGCTCGCGGGGGCGGGGCGTAGCGAGTGGTAGATGAAGCTAAAAACGAATACGAATACGAAAAAGCAGTAAAAAAAATGATAAACGCTTCAACTGATGACACATTCAGTTTCACACACGAACGACTTTCAATTTACATTTGATGTTTTATGTTTCGCAGCATTTACCAAACGAAAAGCGAAAAAAAAAAACGAAAACGAAAAGTGGAGAAAAACCCGACTGGTGATTGGGTCCGTGGTCCGGGGGGCTGGGGGCCGGGAGCCGGGAAAAGGAATAACTCATACGCACCCACGCACATACGGATTGGCGCCTGACGCTTGACGCCGCCTGGCAGCTCAAGGCACAGAAAAGAAATGGCACAAAAAAAAGGAAACCCACAACCCAAACCGAGGAAACTTAGCCAAGGCAGTCCTGCGAAGGAGTAGGTGGGGCAGGAGTATTCTAAAAACGACTGGGGTGCCAAACAGACGACAAAAGGACGAGGCAGCAGGGGCAGTTGCCTCGGATATGCGTCCTATTTAAATTAACCTCAAGATTTCGGGTCTTAAGTATTTTAAGATGGAATTAAAACAAAGTATATTTAAGGTATTACACTAAGAAATGACAACTGCCCATAAAAATGATTACGGAACGAGAGGATACCCATGTATTGGGAAGTTGGCAGAGGAAAGTTTTCAATGGCCACTTGGAAGCATTTTCGGAAACCGATGCTTGACAAGTTGCCTCTTTTGAGATCAGCCACAAAGGCCCTTCAAAAGGAGGCCCCCAAACAAGGAGCACCGCACTCAGCATGCGGTCAGCAAAAACAAGAAAGTAAAACAAAAGCACCCACCCACATAGCAGTTTGAGCAGGAATTGCCCATAACGAGCACTTGACCAGGGACAAAATGTGAGATGGCAAAGTTCACAAAAATTGCCAACTTCTTTTGTATACCTTTTCAATATGAGTATCTGTTTCCGGAGAAAATAAATTTAAAGCATTCGAAGGCACAAAAAAGATGCACTTAAAGACCCCACATTTGTCTCAATGAAGGCCGTGACACATAAGTAACATTAAGTTCCTTTTTTTCTTTTTTTTTACCTAATTTATACGATTTACGCCGGACAGGCGAGCAGTCCGTCCTGGACGGGCCTGGTCTTTGCGGTCCCCATTCGTGTCCGGGGCCGGCACTTGAAGCCGTATAATTGCGCTTATCTCTTGGCGCACACTCAAGTGGCCCGGCTCAATATGTTTTTGGAGTGAAATGAAGTGCCCATCGTGTCCACTTGGACGAGGGAAAGGCCGAGAAGTACGGCCCGGAGCAGCCATGGCATCCCAGTAGAAATTGTTGTATTTGATTTAAAAGGAATACCTTTTTAGTTGAAGCCTCTCCTCTAGTTGTTTACCCTGTCGTGTTTATTTTTTTTCCATGCCGTTTTTTTTTTGTGGTGACATTTTTATACACTGGGTATGTGTGTGTGCAAATGTTTTTTTTTTTTTTTTTTTTTTTGGGACGGATAACTTTTTGGCAAGCTACCAATGAGATTATCTTAAGTGGGGTGTTGTCCTAGGCGAGGGAGAATGGGTGGGGCGCTCAATTGCAGTCTTGAAGTTGGTTTTCCCTTTTTTCTGGCCAGTCTTGAAATGAGTTTTGCAATAGTTTTTAACTGTCTGTGGTCTGTGGCTTATGTATCGTCAAGGGGCGGACTCTTGGGTCAGGATCTTGGGGAAATCGATGTAAATGGGCTTCTAAAGGATTCTAATGAATAAATTACACAAAAATTAGAGCGTAATCTAAAAACGGGAATGAAAATAAATATTCCCACAGTACTGAAAATAAGATTAAATTAAACAATTTGAGTATTTATTTAAAATTCATTTAAGAATCAATAATCTGAGAACAGTAATTAGGCAAAAAAACAATAAGTCCGATTAAAAACATATAAAAGCTTTTTAATTGCTCGAATGTGTTGAGCATAGCTTTAATATTTTCTTTAAGCGATTTGCTTGTTTGTTTTTCCGAGTGTAAAACGTAAACGTAACTTTGCTGGCAAGCTTAAATCTTCACTCGGATTTGGATATCCTGCGCCACAGGACGCCCTGCCTATCGGTGTGAGTGCATCTTTTGAAAGCCTCAAGTGTGAACACACATTATAATAAACGCCTCAATTGTTGTGCAGTCATGTGTGTAATTTATGTTTAGCTAATGTTCAGGGATCGATGAGCTTGTCAGCTTTTGTGAATCACAACACCAGCAGACACACACGCCGGGGTCCTGGGTCCAATATCCTGCCCCACCCGCAGATGCCTGAGCATTAACCGCCCCGAAGCCAAAGGCAGCTGGAAAACGACGTTAAGGTTGCTTCGTTGAGTCTAATAGACTTTCATGTCTGCCACGACATCGACTTTGACTCAGTTTAGAGCGAGTCCTGCGAGAAATCCTTTCGGTATCCACTTCACCCTTGCGCTGCCGTCGGCTGGTGTTGTTCTCCCCAGACTCCCCGCATTTTTTTAGACATGTTTCAATGGTTTCTTATTTTTGCCACAGGAGCAAAACTGTTGCTCTGCTGTTTTGCCGTTGGAGAAATTCAATTTTTTTATTTGTCGCTAGCTCACTGGTCCTGATGTTAAAACATTGATGTGTGAAATTTGTGAGGTCGCCCCAAAGGAGAAGCAGCTCCACCGACATGACTTTGATCGATATTAAGGAATCTTTTTTATTTTTTGTCGGTTTAAATTTCAGACCAAGTAGGCTTGGCAGGAAACTTTCGACGACCTGGGCCACAACTTTGACGGGACAGCTCATTCCAGTTTAGTTCCTTGTTTTGTGCACAACCTGAGCTCTCTTTTCGATCCAAAATTTATTTTAAATTTCCAAATTCAACCAAATTGAATTTTATCCATAAAAATCTCTTGCTTTAGAAGTGTAAGTAAAAATATGTCAGCTTTGCAAACTATAAACGATTCTGTTTCATTCCAGAAACTCATTCAAAAATGTGCTGTCAAGCTGCCTGCGGATCCGTGTCCTACGCCCTGTCCTATGGACCAGTTGGACCCGCGCTGCCTGCCATGAATTATACAAACTGCTGCTGCGGTCCGAATCCTCCTTGCGGCCCCTGGACATGCCCACCAAACAGATGTTGTTGCGCGGGCGAGTGTGGCTGCTTCGGACCCTTCTACTGAGCATCCCATCCGCGCTACTTTCTTTGTAAGCAGAGATTTGAAAATGGGTTGGGAATTTGAGCTTTCGGTTTGTGTGCAAAACAATAAATTTTAAGCTAAAAAAGTTGTGGTTTTCTTGAAGCATTCTAAAATTAAAACATTTAATAAAGATGATTTAAAATTGCTCTATTAACTAAAAAGTAATAATATTCACATTAATAAATTGACAATAAAATTGATAATAAAATGATCCTTTTCTTTTTTTAAGATGCTTAATAGCTGTCGAAGGTCATACAGCAACGATGACCGCTCTCGATTTCAAATATTCTGTACTTTCTTAATTTTAATTCCCAACTAACTTACAAAATATTTCCCAAATTCTTCTTTAAAAAAAAATAAACATTATACAGTATATATACCGTTATATATATTATACAGTATTATAGTTTATACAGTACTTTTAATTTGGCATATTTAAATATTTAGAAATGAGATGGTTTGTAAGTCTGCAGTCAATTGCCTATTTTTTCTCGGAACTCTCCGGCTTTGCTTCAGTCTTGGACTCGGACTTTTGGACCTTGTCCTCAGGTTTAGAAACGTTGTTCTTGCTATATTTCTGCCAGCATAAGTCAGCCTCTTTGGGAGCTAGCACATGTGGCACATAGCAATTATTCGAGTTCTTTTTGCGGCTCGTGTCGCGGACATAGCACTTATCGCAAGGACCGCACGGGGTGGGAATGAAATCGCGTCCAGTATATCTGATTGTGGACAAAGGTGGATTGTTGCAGGCCAGCTCGTAGGAGGCACACGCCCAGCCGCCGCACATTTTGATTGCGGTTTAAGTGCGGTATTGGAGAGACTGGGATCGGGATTGTTCCAAATGATAAATTGGAAATAATTATTATGAAATAAGAACTTACTCCTTTCTATTGGGAAGGTGTTCAGCTGGCAATGACTGGACTGAGACTGAATGGTTCAAGTTCTTTAATGACAGATCTCCATTTTCTAGGCCTCCTATTGGAAAGAGCCTCCCCCCACTCGATTGTGTGACTACTCTGGCTCAGTTCCAGGATGCTAGCATCCGCCACAGCATCCGCCACAGCACCCGCCGTACACAGAGCAGCTGTCGTTGGGTCCGCAGGGGGTGGGGGCGAAGCAGCGGCCCGTGAAGCGGAGGGTAGACCTTCGCGGATTGCAGCACGCGATGCTATAGGAACAACAGGCCCAACCGCCGCACATCTTGAATTTGGTTTGCTGATCGTTTTTTTTATGTAAAACCCGAGAGTCGACACAAAATCGAGTGGTTCCGGCCAAGCTAGAGAATGAACTGAAGTGTGGAAAGCGTTCCCCAACCGATTGGGCTTTTCGATTTGACAGCCGTTGACAATCCACACGACGCCGCCTTTGGCGACCACAAAAAACTATGAAAATCTGTCTACTAGGACGCAAGCTTAAAAAAAATAAACCAAAACGATGGTGACCACGAACCTCCAAATACTTTCAAATTTTGCAGTGAAGTCCTGCCAACAGTGCGTATGAGTTATGAAATGGAGCCACCACTGCGTATGAGTTCGAGGGAAAATATTAGCTTTTAAAACACATTTGCTTTTACTCATTTGCCAAAATAAAAGAAAAAAGATTTAACGAAATTGCAACAACTTTTGCTCGTCAACAATTGCCAAATTTTCCAAGTGATTTTGCAAAGAGTGGCGGACAAAAAGCGAGCTAAATAGTAGGCTTGACTTTGCTGCTAAAGGATCTCTTCATTGTCCTGCTTATCTAGCTCGTTTTTTGCGTCAAGCATTTTGCCACAAGTGGCAATTTGGTGATGAGTTGTGCACCACCCCGATGTCGACCGCGTTGCGGGCCCTGCGGACCCTGCGGATCATGCGGACATTGCGGCCCTTGCCGTCCCTGCGGCGTCGGCGACTGCGGTGGTGGCGGCTGCGGACCCTGCGGAGGACCTGGCTGCGGATCAGGGTCCTGCGGCAGCTATTGCGGAGCGTGTGGCAGCTGCGGCTCCGGGCCGTGCGCCGTCGTGTCGTACCGCCTCAGCTGCGGGCCGGTGGGCCCGGTGCTGCCCTGCATGAAGTGCACCTGCAGCGGATGCTGCAACTGCAACTGCAACTGTGCCCCGCCCTTCTACTTCGTGCCCAATAAGTGCCGCAACTGCTGCGAGTGGGGCTGCTTCGGACCGCTTTATTAGTGTGCTTGCTGTTGTTGCACTTTTGATGGAACTTTTGCTATTTTTAATGCAATAAATTTACGTGTCAGCCAAAGTTGCATATTCCCTCCTATTCAGCAAGTTTTTCCCGCTCTTCTGACAGGCTAACAAATGACCCAGGTCCTGTTTCAGGGTTGCCAAACTTTGCGCCACGAAATCATTTAACATTCGAACTTTTGTAAGCCAGAAAGAAATACAAAAACGAACAGGAAAACCGAAATAGCCGAAAAAAAGTTTCCATTGGAGGATGGAGCAGCTAGATAGAAAAACAATACAAAAATGGCAAAAATCAGAAAATGACTTGTTTTGGTTTTAGAGTCGAAGTGCAGGAATGTAAAAATTTTTGTGAAACAGCAAAATGCATATGCGTGTGCGAAAGTTTCCAATCTATTTGGTTACACGCCGTACTTATGTAGGTCATGGATCTGACAGTTTTTGTGCCACCGCCTGTTGTATTTTTTAGCACGCTCGAAAAGCGAAGCCTGGTCAATTGAACTGTTGGCCAAGGCATGGTGAGAAATGGTAAAACAAATATTTTTCTATTAAATTGCTTTCGCCAGTCAATTTATTAGACAATTTCGCTGTTTCTATTGTTCTGGCAAAATAGCAATTTAAATTAGTTTTATTGAGGACTATAAATGGAGATCTTGTTAGATTTTTTTATAAACTATAAACTCTAATTATTATTGTTTCAAAAAAGAATAACTATTAATTTTCTACACGTAATACTTAGCTTATAAAAGAAAAATAGTAAACTGTCTTCGAAACTTTTAATAAGTAAAAAATAATAGTTCAATAGGAAAACAAATTAACTATCATAAAAGTCATCCACACTGATTGTGGTGCAAAAAACCACTCCAAGCTCACAAATTAATCTATTTTCTGGTTGGAGATGTGTCACAAACACAAAACACAAAGAAAGAAACAGATATTATCATCACCTAGTGGGAGTTCTCAGACAAAAGCAACCAAAGCTGGGATTGCAGATTCGGATTCAGAGCCAGATTCTCGACCTACCTTTTGGGGAGCTGGGAAACAAGGTAAATGTTATGACTGCCGGCGATTGTTGTCTCTGCGAGCTGCTGTTGTTATTGTTGTCCCGGCAATAAATTAACTTATTTTAGCACGTTACACGGGTTTCCACACACACCCACACACACATACACTTTCGCACAGCGACACTAGCACAAGGATGGAGTTCAGGGAGTGCGAGGGTGTGAGGTCCTCGAGGAGCCACGTCGGGGATTTCGAGACCGACCCAAAAATATCTCGCACTGGAGTTCAGAGCTTGACCTATGCCAGAGGCTCTCAGTTGCGCCTTTTACACCCGCCTTGCTTCCCGAGGTCCTTGCTTCCCGAGTATTTTTTGGATTTTGCACAATTCTCACATATTTTTCATAATTTTGTGCGAACAAATCGCGTTGGGCCAAACAAAAAAAACCCTGTGTGTGTACGAAATGAAAGTTTGGCAAAAAGTTTTGTTTGGTCCTGTTTCTCTGTTCTCCGTTCTCGTTTCGGTGTGCAGTGTGTTGTCTGTTTGCCTTTTGTTTTTATTCCGCAAGCACTCAAATCTCCAGTGAAATATTAATTTTCACAAATTCTGACACTTTTTAGCCGGCAGTTGTTTGTCCACTGATTTTACTATTTTGTTTCAATTGAGTTAGCCAATTAGGCTGGCTAATTCGTTTTTTGTCCGTTGGCTATTATTTTATATTTCTGCGGTTTGTTTATATGGCTATTATTCAAATTGATTCAAATATTAGCTTTCGCCTGCGCTGGATTTGTTGTCGTGGTTGTTGTCGTGGTTGCTTCGTCCTCGTGAGCGGTGGCAGCGGCAGAGCGAACCAAACGATTTGGCATTATCAATGTAACTGAAGCATCAGCAGCAGGAAGCTGTCGGCACTCGCCGGAATCCCAACAACAGCGGCCGCCTCTGGCAGAGCCAATTCCGAGGCTGTTACGGGGCGCCAGGACTCGGCCAACGTTTCGTGTCCTGCCGAGGAGAGCCCCGGCCAAAGAGCGTAGCCCCAACGCTCGGAACTGAACGAAACCTAGACCGAAGGCAAGGGATTTTTTATGCGGACCTGAGAGACGGCATTGTAACAGGACTGGACTGAAAGAGCTTTCAAATTCGAAAAGAGGGATATTTTTACTTTGAAAGGATACCAGCTAAATAACAGTGATTCCTAACACTCCTTGCTCAGGCTACATTTTTTGGTATATGCCAAGGAAAGTTTCCCAGTAATCCCAATTAATTTAAATTTTTGTTTAAGACTTTTTAAAAGTATTAACAGTTTATTGATGTTGGCTTTAAGTTCCTTAAGTAGTTACATTTATTAATAGTTTGTATTTAGATAAGGAAGAAATAATATTCTTACTACAATAATTATTTCAGATTTTAAAAGCGACCATGGTCCGTATATATGCATTAAATTGGTTTCACAAAATTTTATTCAAAAAGCAAGTGTGTGAAATATGAAACTGAAGGGCTACACTTCGGAGACAGCGACCAAAGTGGTCAACAACTAACGGAAATAATGCACAACATAGAAAATGGAAACCATATTGACAAGATAAAACATCGGAGTGGCGATGTGGACAGGGGGTGAGGGCGGTGAGGCGCCTGAGGAGGGGGTGTGGCCGTGTGGCCCATGCAGCAGCGGTTGAAACATAAAGCAATAAACAAGAAAATACCAAATGCATACGAGGCAGCAAACATGACAAGCAGCAGCAAACAAACCAAAGCACAGGGACCAAAACACGACTGCCAAGGGGGAATGATTCGGATACACTTACACATGTATATGTATTTTGTGCATACATATATAAATAAATATATGTGTGTGTGTGTGTGTGTGCCATGTGGGAGGAAGGATACTTTGGCTAGACAATAACTGTAAAATGTAAATATTAATATTGTCATAATAGACAAGACAAGTGGAAATGCCGTTCTTGGGAGTCCTGTCTGGGCGGCGATGATGATTACCACGATGATGATGATGATGATGACGATGATTGGTCCAATAAGGACGATCATGACGAGCAACCGCAAAAGTGCCGTTAAGCTGCTGGGCGACAGGAGCGTGCAACGCAATGGACACGGCGAACCGAACCGAACCTAACCGAACCGAACCGAATGCGAAATGTCAGCTCATTTCCGGTTGCTTAATTTGAAATCGTTGTGCCAAAAATTACAAATGAGCTGACAATGGGACACCAAAGAAACCAAACAAGCGAAAAATAACAGGACATGCCAGACAGGGTGGGCCAGATAGGGACACAGGAGCCGCAACAGCAAAGGAGAGGAGCGAGATAGGACCGACCGAGTCCTAGGGAGTGGCAGTGGGAGGCGAGTGGCACGGAGTGAATGGGAACAATAAGCACAAAATAGCAGCGTCTAATACGCAAAATAAACGAGGACTGACCACAGCATGGCTGGCAGGAGAACACTGGACAGCTGGCTGCAGTCCTTTGCCACGCCCCTTTGCCACCGCTACTCATCCCCAAACGCGCGCCCACACCCCCGCCCCCGCCGCCTTTCATGTTTTACAATTTTAACGCACATCCTAACAAGGCAACGCCCCGTAGTTTAATTTTTGTCCTTTTGCCCCGATATGTGCACAAATTTCTCTCCCTCTTTTTTTCATCCCTCTCTCCCTTGTTCGTCCTGCCGGCCAGCACTCTAATCTAATGATGACAGCCGGTGGGTGGGGGAGTGGTGCCTGCACTCGACCCCAGCTTTGAGTGTCGCTTCTTTATTGCGTATACGCCCAGTATACCGCACACCACCTCGACTCACCCCACGGACGACAGCCACAATGTGTCGAAAATTTGGTGCGTTCATCGTCATTCACCTCTCTGTTGAGTGCAGGCGATAAAATGTACGGCGGACACTTGCATTCCCCCATCTCCGCCTGTACAAAATTCGTCTTTATCAGTTCTTTCTTCTGCTTCAAGGACTTGCTCAGCTTTGTGAGAGTCTGTGTGTGAGACGTCTTGAGTGTTTTCGGTCACTATTCAATTGTTAATTTTGAAAACTCAAGATCGTAAAGATTTTAATTTGAATCATTTTATCTCTTAAGTAAAGTATTCCCACAATCGCCAGTCAAGCATCTTAGAAATTTAATCTCACCTGTCCTAGCGACTTCCAAAAACTTAATTAACGTTCGTCAACTAATTGCGTAATTTATGCAAGTCAAATAATTGTCATGTCAACATATAATTAGTTATGGCGCCTAAAGTGGCGCTGAGCAAATGTGAATGTGTTTGCGGAAAATCTGCTAATTTATGCATGATTTTAATTCAGGATGGCATGCCCAGAGAGGGTCTTGGCAGCTAATTAAATTCTTGCTGTGAAAAAACAAAACACAAACAATGAAAATTGCAAGATGATGGAAGCTATGCAACAGCAAGGACACCTTCTCCTTTTCCTTCTCGTTGAAGTCCCAGCTGCCACCGTCTTCCTTTCGATGGGACACTTTGCTTATAGTTTTGAGGTCATCTTGCAAGTCTCCGAGGATGGCCTTAACGTCGACCGTTGGCACTGATGTTGGACATCATAATTTTGTTATTGTTTTTGCATTGCATTACACTCGACTTGACTCGGGAGCAACTCTTGCTGCTGCCTCCTAATCTATTGGATTAGCGAGAATTCAATTAGGCCGGGCCCAGGACTCTTCAGTTGCAGTTCTGTCTCCAACTCAATTAAACTGCGAGGACTTCAGCTGCAGCTCTGCCCTTTGGACACGCGAATATACTGTGGGCTGTCGAAAGACAAACATTTCGCGAGCGGGTGTCGCTGCTCGTCAAATATTTGTTCAACGGGCTAAACAAAAGATCGCCCCAATAAATCCATGTCACAATCCAGCGATAAAATAATAAATAAACCTATAAAAGCCACCCAAATCGTTCCATCTACTCGCATAAAAAAGTCACTGGGATAAAGGGCATCATAAAAAATAGTTGCAAATTTCAGCCGAGAGCAAACAATGTTGTGAAACAAATATTTACAACAATTTAAGCTGTGTGGCAGTCTCTAAATCAGTTAAAAAGAAGGATTGGATAAAAAATAATATCAGATAATAAAGTAAACCGAACTTATCCTTATATATATATATATATATAGGATACGGATACGCCTTTCAGCCAGACTTAATAGTTATAAAAAAACATTAAAAACAAGGATCGCATCGCCCTTAGTTAAGCTAAATAGTTCTTAAGCTGATTTCTCCAAGAAGAAAGACAACCGGAAAAGCATTCCTTAATAGGCCCACCAACAACTTTCAATTTCTGGCTTTCTATTACTGTCTGTCTCCATTTTTTTTTGCGGAAAGCTCCTTTGTGTCCAAAGAACAAAATAAGTCATAAATATATTTCGCTGATTTCTTATTTTTCTTTAGGGTTGCGAAAATAACTTGCATAATGTTCTATACGGGGTAGGGACAAGCAAAACACAAAATCGACTTAACCGAGGCACAAAGGGAATCCTGGCCTGGCCGAAGTGTACGAGTGGGGGTCGGGCGGGGCGGGGAAGGATATAATTCACAAAGAATGAAACAGCAAAGAAAGGCTTACCATTCGCTGGGATATTTAAGTAGATTTGCTTGTTGTCTTTCAACCGAGTCCCATTTCCACCCACCGGCCTCTCGCCGGGCTCAGACTTACTTTCATATTTTATCATTCTTTTGCTTTCCTTTTGCTTTATTTCAGTTTTATTTCATTTTATTCCTTTCCTCGGTTCGCATGTTTTCGCGCTTCCCTTTATTTCGCCTGCTTTTGTACTTATAATTTCTCACGTTTTCCTGCAAATGCAGCACAAAAATTTCTCGTAGTAACTTTTAATTTCATGCCATTTAATTCGTTGAAAGCGGAACGCGTAAAAAGCGAAAAAAAAATTGGCAGCTGAAGCCTTGCCAAGGAAGAAAGAATACTGCAATTATGTCCGGGTGTGTGCGCTTGTGTGTGTGTGCAGGGCGCAAAGGAATTTGCCACAGGACACGCTTTATAACAAAAACAGTTTCCTTTCCCCCATTTGGCGACTTCTTCCGTTCTTACACGCTCTGCCAAGGGGAAATGGTCAGTTCGGGTAATAATTTGTAAGTGGTACATAGAACAGAAACTATTTACATGGATGGCAATAAAAAAAAACTATTTAAATGTATTTAATTGTGGCTTAAGCTTAGGCTTATGGCTTTGGATTGACCCATACTTGAATACTATAATCCCATTGTTGAAACTGAAATATAATGCAAAAATGTATACAACATGAAAGAAAAACTGAAGATGGCCAATTAGGAAAGTTTTTAAAGGTATAGAAAAATATTGGAGCTCTCGAAAATGTTCGTTAACTAAAGAACAAGTGTTAAATATTTAAAGGGTACAGGGGCTAGCTCGAAAATTGATTAAGTTTTCGCCATCCAGCCAGCCATGGTAAACTTTTTTCGGGATGCATAAAACGTATAATGGAAAGCCAGAAAGGTGAGGCCAACTAATAAAGTTTGCGGTGAAAGTAGCTTAGGCCACGCCCACTCATTGAAGCACTTTACCGGAGGCAGCATAATTTGCACATTTGTTGTGTGTGAGTTGTGGGCCGGCCATGGGTTTGGCGCGGGGATACTTTTGCCTTGTTCATGGTTCAAGTTTTAAGACGTTACTTAACTGTTATGTGGCCCGCAAGGTAACACACACTGGCGCTCGCATTCTCGCAAATCACTTGGGCACGAAAGTGAAACTTTTCCCCATACTTTCGAGGGCTTCTATATGCAACTGAGCAGCCAGCAGCCAGCAGCCAACAGCCAACAGCCAGTTCCTCATCATCTGCATCCCGGTTGATTTGCTTGGCTCGGAGCACGTCGACCTCCTCATCATCGTTGCCAGGTTTTTGCAACAAACTGCAAGCAAGTTGCAACCTTTTATGCGTGATGCAAGCTCTTTTGGGGTTCCTCTGAATCGAGTGCGTGTAGCTCTACAAATTCCACATCTGGTACAAAGAAAGAAAGTGAATACTTTCGTGGTCTTCCCCCAATATAAAGGAAATTATGAAGGAGCTTAGTGGCTGCAACATCAAGAGGCAGATGTACTGACGTAAATATTTAAAAGAAAAAATTTTACAATTTCTGCAATGCATTCCTGTTTTTATTCATTGCTCCGTTGAATATATTCGTGAAAAAAGACATATGTGTTTCTATATTCTATTGTAAACCCTATAGCTCTGGGAAATGGCTGCTCAAGGGTGGGGGGGTGAAAAAAACACTATTCCTTACATAAGGACAAACAACAGCAAATTGATGGTGTTGAAGTTGTTGTTGAGAAATTGCGCCACATCATCATCATCGACATCGCCATTCACACCGTCGACATCCCGATCAAGGAGGCTGACTATTTTAGCGGGGAGTGCATACCTCTTCATCCCTATGGAATGACAATACAATTTAATATTGTCAGCAGCAAAAAATAACCGAAAACAATCTTCCCGATAAACTTTTTCTTATTTTTCCCTTCGTTTTTTGAGTCTCGATATTTCATTTATCTTGTGAGTTGTTCATTTTTGACTATGTGGAAATGAGTTTTCATAAGTTTCCTAGGTATTTGAGCTTTTGTCAATTTGTCAGTTTTCAATCAACTTGAATAGCGAATCGAAGGACCGCGAGAATTGCGCAAATTGTAACAGAATGAGAATTAGGTTCGAAAACAAACTGCTGGAATGGGATATCAACAATATATTTTTATTAGATGCGCTACTTGGAGCAATTTCCGTTGCTACGTACGGTATTAAATTAATAAAAAAGCCCTTTGTCACCAAACGATCCAATAAACGAATAAATTTAATAATTCGAATATCCGTCTGCCATGAATATTCATTCTGTAACAAGTAATCGAATGGCTGAAGCCTGAATGATACAGTCAAACAATTATCTCTTTGTTTTTGCATTTATATTTTGAGCGAATGTTATTTCACTCATTTCATAATTTTCTTTGGCATTTCGGATTTACGAATCATTTTTTTCCGAATATTTTAGCCTCATTTAAATAATTTGTCAAAGGCATTTCCATACGCTCTATTAATTATGTGGCACACACAAAACAATTTACCCAACCCACAAATCGGTTTATATTATTCGCCCCGTCTCTGTCTCCGTCAATGTCCCCTTCTCTTTCACATAGACATTATTCGCTTTCGCTGCATTATTTATGCTCATTTTATCGCTTAATCTGTTTGCCAATGTTAATTGCTGAAATTTTAAAGCCCAGTTTTTTAATTAGGCTTTCTCTACAAATGTTTGTTTGGAATCAAAAAATATTTTTTGCCTCGTTTTGTTTTTATTATTATTTTATGTGTTTGCTGTCAAATGTTTAATGTTTGCGCCGCCTTTTTACATTCATTTTTGTTCTCCTTTAACAACTCATGTGTAAACCGATGGCATATGCTTTTATGAATAGACCAACATACATACATATATGGCAAATGTATATATTTCGGATGCCATTATTCAATATCCCCTGCGTGCGGGCCATTACAAAACTAAGCCCACTGTGAATATTTTACAAAAGTTATACATAATGCCGGGCAATATGATAAATTTATATCCAGAGTGTTGGGCGCTTAATTTGTTTATCTATGCGCGAAAATCAAACAGTTGGCAAACGGCCGGCCCGGCATTTAATTTTAAATTAAATTGTCTATTGCCCTTAAGTGGAGGCGTTTATTGCGTTTTAATTGAGTGCCGCAAGATTCGATCTGGATAAAGCAGTATATAAATATCCTTTTCGTTTGATAAATCGAATGCACTTCATGCACTCCCATCGCGCTCCAGATACTATTTCGTGTGAGTTACTGGTCCGAAAGTCAAAGCATAATAAAATGTTGGTGGCACTGGCAGGGATTACACGAGGACCTCCATAAACTCACCAATAAAATGAATCCCTCTTCAGATGCCGAAAAGCTGCAACTTACAATGGAATGCCCTTGGAGAACAACATCAAACATCCGGGCACACCCCACAACGCCCCACCACACCACACCCATATGTAGGCATGCAAATTTGTATCAAAAAGTTGTTAAATCCTCATAAAAGGAATCGCGCTTGATGGCTAGGTTGGGCAGGAGATGTCGGATGTGTATAAGGAATTTGTAACTTTGTGCGGTGGCCAGAAAGGCTCTGTGGATGTGTGCTTTAGCCAGCTCGTGTGGGAGAATATGGGCCAGGGAGCGAACATAATTATGCAAACTAATTAAAATACTCATACGACCCGTTCAACTTGCGTTTTTGTTACTTCCACACACACACATTCGCACTCAAGCACACATTCGCCCTTGGCCCACCCACACATCTTGCATCGCCTGCTCCTTGGCGCCCATTTTTAATTAACAGTAAGCGTCCCATCCAAGGGAGAATCTGAAAAAAAAGGAAGGCGGCTGGAGGGATGCGACAGTGGGCGTGCCATGAGAGGGGTAAACAAAAACGAAAGACACTCACTTCCGCTTGACATGGCGCGGAATGCTCTGCACATGCATTTGACTCTGCTCAATGGCAGTCTGTCAATGTGTGTGCTGGTGTGTGTCCTGCACAAATACAAAGGGAAACCGCAAAAACACAAATATAGTTTCCTACTTCTGAGCGCCTACAAACAAAATGTCAGCAGCGAGCGGTAGCTTCAACAAAAAACACAGCTAAAAAAATAATAGTTCAGTCTCGATTACAGGATACTCTGCATGTTTGAAAAAAGGAAGCTGCAAATAAGTGCTTTCAAGGTAGAAAACCAGGTGACAATGTGTAACATTCAAATGGAAACAGGTAAAAGGAAATGTTTCTGATTAAGTTGGGTCAGAAGATTAAGAACTAGAGGCTCTGTTGCATTGGTATCTTATACACTTCCAAAATTAACAAAAAAATGTGGATCGCTCTTTATATAAGCCTTCAATTTCAGGTTTTTCCCGATTTCTGCAAGTGCGTCATTGGCATGATTTCCCCCAAGCCCGGCAGGCCTCAAAAAGTCAGCAACACGTTGCCTCTAATGATATGACTAACGTTGACGGGCCCATTCGCACACTCAAATGTGCGCGCTGCGTGTGCGAACGAGTTCTGTTTGGGGAATAAATTGTTAATTATTATTTGAAAAGAGTTACAGCAACGCAACGCAGGCCACAATCCCAGCGCTGACGAGGATGATGGGCTTGATGGCAAGGATAAAGGCGGCGGTGGCGATGGCGATGGCGATGGAGAGGCTTTTGTGAGGACCTGCATGCATCCTGCATGGCAGGTTTTTGTGGTTGGCTTGGCTTACAGTTTTAGTTTTGGCCCGATTCTCCCGACGGGCGCGGCTTCGGCACGGTCGCCTGCGCCCGGGACTGACTGCATGCACATTTGAATCTGCATTTGGCTGCTGTTTTCGGATGAGGCATCTAAATTAACATTCGCGCTTCGGCGTATGTGGGCGGGGTAGTCAGTGCATTAATGTGCGTCCTCGATTCTTATGCGTGTGCTCATTTCGAATGCGCACTACAACAGCAGCAAGAACATCTGCAACAGTATCTTTGCCCCCTTTGGCCGCCCCATCATGTCAATTCCAAATTCAGCCCGGAGTCTTGCTTTACAACCCGGCCCTAGCGATCCCCTTTTCTCCGCCGCCACTGGATGCAAATTAAAAAGTAAAAAAAATCGCACACATGGCGTATGAGTAATATTTTTATTTCACTTGGCTTCTAATTAGGCAAGTCAGCTGTCAGGCTGTCAACTTTCGCCGCACTCCCTTTCTCTTCCATTGACATTTGCATTTCGCTTTTAACTAATATATACACATATATATATAGTTTTTTTGCCTGGCAGAAGGAGGTTCCTTCGCTGATTAATGCGCTCTGTGCATTTGAGCCGAGCAGGGACAATAATCCACACACACGCGGCTTGCCACGAAAGTGGCACAAGAAAATTGCAAATATTGCGCCTAATTTCCAGAAAACGAGGCTGGCCAATGTGGAGCATGTCATCATAAATCTGGTACATAGTTAGACGCTATTTAAGCACCCACAAGGAGCTATTTCTAAACTAGCAGGCGCCTGAATCCATAATATTTGGTTAAAGAAAACTTGCAAAAAGCAAAAATCGATCTCAATTCAATTTGTTTGATTGCCCAAAATGGCTTAGATCAAACGAACTAAATGCTGGCCACGTATCTCGCCCAGACTCACAATCAAATAAAACGGTCGAGCAATAATTGCGCGTGTCGATTGCTATCCAAAAACGAGGAAAGTCCCATCCTGTGTGCGCTTCCTACCTGTTTCACATGCGAAATTAGCTTAAAATGGTTTCCGCTAATGTGGGACTCGTCCCTTTCCCACCCACAACTCTCTCACACATTAATGCCTTTTGATCTTTCATTAAAGGGCAAAATGGATGGAACTGGTTCTGTCTTGTACGTGCTGGAGTTGGCCAAAAACAGGACAAAATGTGCTTTAAAGCCGCCCTGGTCGAATCTGTAAGTACACATGAACCTTACTGGCTCTAAGTCCAATGTAAAAGCGAAGATTTCCCTTTATCCTTCACGTTGGAGTAACTTTCAATTTGAAGTTGTATTCAATTTTTTGTGTTAGTTTTGAAAAGGGTTTCCCAGCGAGAATACAAACAAAGCCGGCAACGAACGTTGCAAATCCAAACGATGGGTTCTTCTACAGGGAGTTGCTTAACTATTTGAAATGGCTTAAATATAGTAGCTTTTACTAAGCTTTATATTGGTCCAGTACACTTAACTTGTTTGCGAAATAAATTATGTTTATTCATCTGGTAAGCTTAAAGCATTTATTTATAAGAATTATCAAATACTTTACATGTTTTAGTCCCTTAAAAAAAAACAAAGAGTACTCCACCTTCGCTGTGATGTTCACTCCATCTACGGTTTTATTGCCGTAGCCCGCTTTATTATTGGCGTTTAGCGATTTTTTATGGCCCGGACTCCGGCTCCGTAGGCAGCCGCATGCGCTTTTTATTGCGTTGCATATCAGGGACGAAAAGGGAAGGGGAATAGGATGGGTTCCAGGAGGTCATTTGTTGGGGTCTGCTGGCTTTTTGAAAGCCATAAAAATCGAATGGCATCGGCGGCAGTGGTGGGTGGAAAAACCAATCGATTTGCTAAATTGCAGTGCAAAGTACAAAAGCATTCACACAGAGGGACACAACGAGAACTGAATGAGTTAGCAGAAGCAGGACTGCCACATGTCCTGTCATTTATACGAATGTCCTGTTGCTACTGCGTTCTGCGGTTCGATGGTTACAGCGGTTTCCCTCAGCGGTTCCACGCCCCACCAATCGTCCAAATGCTTTTCCCAAAATA
The DNA here is from genome assembly GCA_018150405.1 of Drosophila varians. Lineage (NCBI taxonomy): Eukaryota > Metazoa > Arthropoda > Insecta > Diptera > Drosophilidae > Drosophila > Drosophila varians. Next base: position 8,061,175 of record JAECWK010000125.1, read on the forward strand.
TTTATAAATATTTAAATTTGCATTAATTAGCCAAATAGGTTGAAAGTTTCCGGCGATGACGGGGCGCCCGGACTCCAGGAGTTTTGGATGCAAAAATTCTTAGACTTGCCGAAAACTTTTAATTGCACTTTGTTTGGCTATTGCACAGGAAACTTATCATTAAAATAGTTGTGGGGCTTGTTTAGCTATTCAGGGAAGCGCAGAATACTGCAGCTTGCTGAACATTTTCTGGATAAATAGTTGAACGAACTACAGGCTTTGAAATGATGAAAGAAAATGATTTTAATGAAGGTGATGCATTCCAGTTAAAAGGAACACTATTTGATATTCTAGAAAATATAGAATCCTTTGTTTTTGTAAACTATACAGCCATGGGAAGGTTTTGATTTAATTCCAAAAAAAACAATCTAAAAAGCTCTTTTGTTTTCTTTTCCAGGTAAACCGGAAAAATTCTTTTCTAAGGCAGACCATGAGGACAATGTATTCGCATGCAGACTACTTAGATTCCCATAATCACCGCAGGATCATCGCCTATCCGATCGGATCTCCTGCTACGCCCCAAGGACTTTTGTTTCGTGCCAGGACACTATCAGGACATCACACCTTAATTAAGGTTTATTCATAAGGACTGTGCATCAATTAGTTTTCCTTCGTTTCAATATCTTTTATGTATAGTCTATATTATAATTTAGTTTTTGTTTTCTGTAAAATATGAAATAAAATGATCTTAAAAGAGAATGCTGTGTGTTTTTTTCTTGGGGGAGTATTCAATAGTTTTTATGTTTTCGGTTCAAAGGCAAAGTGGCTTTTAAGCTGATTGAAAACAATTTTAGCTCACGTAAATTACTATTCTTCAAAACTTAAAGAAAAACCCCTCTCCTTTCCTTGTTACCAATTGAAAACACTAATTTTATTCATTTATTTTCTGTTTATTGTGGTGCCTTGAATTTTCTTAAATCTAAACAAACAAACGTGTGCCTTAACCTAAAAATTAATCCAAATTGAAATGGTTTGCCTAATTTTCATTTTTCTAGGACTGCTGCCACATCCTTGACATTAGCAGGATTCAGGTTTATGCTGATATACGCCTCTTTTCCTTGATGATCTGCAACTGCGTCCTGATTTTCGCAGAATAACGCCACTGGCCTCTCTGATGCGCCTCTCTGACGCTTCCACCAATCAATAAGGTTCGTTCCTATCCTGTAACTAAATAAAAATAATAAAAATAATTAAAAATTTGTACTTTATTTAAAACTATAACCAAATTACATTAATTTACGATAAAGATGTACAAAAAACATGAGTAACATCGCCATTTTAAATTGTGTGTTAACATTTGTTTACATTTTGAAAGCTTGGCTTTCATGTAAGCACGCTGTTAAAAAGGTAAACAACTGTTAACTGGCATTTCTTCGGTTTAATTTATAAAATAATTTGCATTAACTACTCAAAACAATGAAAGGAAGGCATTTCTAACCAAGTAAAAGTTTAATTAGTGGCTTTTAGCCAAAATTGAAAGTTTCTAGTCACATTATTGCAAATATTTTATGCAATTTTCATCCGATTTGAAAAAGAAATAGCATCTTAAAATGAGAATTATATTCCGCTTCGATCTGCGCCAAAAGATTTTAAAAGTATAACAAAAAAAAATTTTCCAATTTTTGCTAATTTTTATGATGGTACCATCAGTAAAATTTGCGAAATCCGCATATCCCAAAATTGCTGGTTTCAAGACACTTTTGTGGATATTTCATCTATTTCTCATCGGATTTGGAAAAGAAGTACCAATAACGAATCAGGAATGCATTACGCGTTGATCTGCATCAAAAGTTAGAAAAAGTTGAAAAAAAAAAATTTTATCGATTTTTTGCATTTTTTATGATGGTACCCCTTTCCTAAATTGCGAAAAATCAAAAAATTTTTTTTATTCTACTTTTTCTAACCTTTGATGCAGATCGACGCGGATTTAAGCCCTGATTCATAAATGCTATTCCTTTTATAGATCGGATGAAAATTAGATAAAATATTTGCAATAATGTGATTAGAAACTCTCAATTATGGCCAAAAACACTTACCAAATTTTCGGTTAGGCTCTTGACCAAAAGTTGATAACTTTAGCTCACCTCTTTGCAAATAATGTAAACAATTTTTTCTGATTTGAATATAGAACAGCTTTTATAAAGAACATACAAAAGGTATTACTTTTCTCGATCAGAGAACTATTAATAAAATGAAGGCCAATTCCCGGATTTTATGTTCTTTTGCTTTTTTATCAACCGATATTCTGGAAAAGCACCGCTTTAGTTGTTTGTTGACATTTTTTAACATTTCGCTAGCGTGGCTTAGCATAAAGCGCGAATGTTACAGTTATGTATGAGACTTTCCAGTTAAGAAATATTTCCATGATTTTGATTTTGAATTACCATTTAAGACATTAGAAAAGGTCAACAAATTTCGTGGAGAATCCATTCACTACATTCCCAACCATAGTTCGCCCTTCTGAAATTTCGCTTTTCATTACTTCGCTCGGACTGGGCCCTTTGACATTCCACTTTTCCAGGCCAACAGCTGTCAGATCCATGGCACTCCTCCGTTCCTCCTATCAGCATATTTCTTAGTTCATCCGACCACAAAAACCATCTCATTTAGCCATGAAAATCTTTGCTGCCAACAACAGCAATGGCTGGAGCAGCAGCAGCGGCAACAACAAACAGCCGAAGGTAGCGGGAAGGAAAAAAAATGAAGGAAGAACGAGGACCTGAGCCGTATCCTTTTCATTTTCAACAGACCACAAAGCACATTTCCCTTTCATTCCATTTTAGAAATTCTGAAAGGCGAAATGAAATGAAAATGATGAAAATGCAACTAATTCCTGACGGCTTATGGTTATTATGGAACCTCCCTCTAACTTGGGACGCCACTGCCCGGCTCCAGTAAAAATTCCCATTTTTATTTTTGTGCCTGAACAGGCATTTAATGAAAAGCGACCGCAGTGGAGATTAACCTTCAACGGTGCTCGCCTTAAGCTGGTTTAATTTTTAGCACTGAGCCCCGAAATCTGTCCGGGTCTGAATGGGTGAGACCGCCGTCGGTTTTGGGTTAGGTGGTGGTAACTGGAAAGGTGTGGGATTTATTGTGGGCGGGCTTTAGTGAAAATTTAATTAGTTGCAAGGAGGAGCGCAACAGGTGAGTTTTGCGCCGCCCTGTGGCGGCAGAGTCCCAAAAGTATGGCCTTCCCGAGCTGCATAAATCACCATTCAAATTAGAAATTAGTCCACACACTTGCCCGCACACTCGAACATCACTTCTAGGTTCTAGACAGACAGACTGACTCTCTGGCGTTTCAGGCCTGGCCTGGCCTGGCCCAATCCTTGGCTGATCTCTCATAGCTCTCATCCAGTCAGTCAGCCAGCCACTCGTCGGCACACTCATTATTGGGCTCAAGTGCAAATTAGTGTGTTTGCTAGTGGGTTATTAAGGTCCTCCACCCGATTCCACCCGGCCAGCTCCAACCTGCCCCTTTGTTATGCTAACTAAATGAGTTTCTCCCACTGCAATATACGGTCCGTGTCTGGGTCTGTTCTGATTCTGGTTCTGGTTCTGTTCCTGGTCCTGGTCCTCCGCCTGTAGTAAAACTTTAGTGTACAAATTTTATTTCATTGTTTTTCGAGTGCGCAACAACAATCAGAATAAGTGTTAAGGGCTGCCTATCCTGGCGGCCTGCCTGGATAGTTTTTTTTTGGTTCCCTGTCCGTTTGCTAAGAGGCAGAAAAGTTTTGCAATTAACAAGAGCCGAGGGCAACCGAAAAAAAAAAATAAAATAATCACCGGAACAGCCTAAGAGGCTCAAGAGGAGCGAAAAAATATGCGCTGCCTACGCTTGAACGCAATTACCACATGCCAATGCTCGAGGCCTTCGGTCACAATCATAAAAAATTAATTAAAAACAATTAAAGCGGCAGAAGACGTCCAAAACACAGATAATAATGAGTGGAATAGGGAAGGGTCTCTGCATAAAATCACCTTAATTATGTTTTTGCCACAACAATAAACCTAAACAATATGCAAAGCGCCAAACCAAAGCGCGTCATCATAAAAATTTAATCAGACCACAAAAGCGAGTCCCTGAACCCGAAAAAATAACGTAGATACCAAAGAAAAAATCTCGCGCCCGAAATGACATTAATTTACACATCAGCGAAGCACGAAGGAGGATGGCAAAGGAGAATCGGAGTGGAAGATGGGAAAGCGTGGCGGAAACAGGAAGTTGCACAGCAGCCCCGGCGACAAGGAAGTGGGCGGTTGGGATCCTCCGGCCAGATGACAAAACGGGCAATAAAAAACAATCAGAACGAGGCTGGGGAGGGTCCGAAAGAAAACAATTTGTTAAGTATCCCAAAAACAAGAAAGTAAAAAAAAAACCTGACTGTAGATTTATTGTCAAGAAAATGTCTTTAATTTGAAGCCGTATGTATGCGAAAAACCGTAGTTATTTCCATTTAACCAGGACCCCTTCGGCTGCCACTAATCGCCAGGACAAGCCACACGGCTGGGGATGACAAACAAATGCCGAGGCAGCTCCTCCTCAAATGTGCGAATCTGTTTGCATTGCCATCACGTGCGCCTGGGAATATGCATAATTGAATTTTATAACCCGTAAAGCTGTTATTGCTCGTGTATGGTAAGAAGCTATAGTAAGGATTGCCTGCATTCTGCATCCTGCAGATTCGAATTTGCAAATTGTCAGCTCAGGCATTTTTGCCAAAGTTCCCTGACACAACGTACCAGGACCAGGATTCGCCTTAATCTCTGTTTGCTTTGATGCCAGGAGAGATGAATCCAAATATTTCCCGAGCCTCTGTCCAGAATATCAAATTGACGCAGACCAACAAGGATACTCATACTCTTTATCAGCTCGGTGACAGTTTGTTGTCAGTGAAAACAAATTGTTCTTGCTTATTGTCTCGAGGCCCGACAATTAATCACAGCATTAATAACATTTCCAGTTCCAGTCGGTGAATGACACAAAGGCTCTTTCGCTCTTCGCTCGCTCTCGAAGGAGGAGAAGCTTCCAAAATCTCTGAGACTTAATGCAAAATTGTGTGAAATTAAATGCCGTTTATGAGTACTAGGCGTATACGCAATGCCGGAAATTAAACATACGCCAAACGGCACCAGAAGGATTGTGAGCCCCGGCTTAAAGCGGAAGTTAATTGTTATGCAGAAAACATAATGCGAAGGATCTTATGGGGGAAGGGAACTTTTGGGTCGGCAAGGAGCCAGAGCCAGCCAAGATGATGCAAAGCATGGCAAAACTTTAATATTTAAATATGAAAAACTATTTATGTAAGACACAAACACAAACACAGACACACACTGGCTCTCTGGTCAAACACAACCAAAAATAAACACAAAATGGAAATTATTAAATGTGAGCCTTGGAAAATACTGGCATTTGGATACTCTTCAAAGGATATTTCTTTTCACAGGAAACTATACCAGTTATTGGGAACAGAAATATCTTTTCCCATTTATTGACTATTAACACATAAGGGAATATAATTTTTGAAAGTATATATCCTTTAATACCCTTTACTAAGCCAAAACCAAAACTGTTTCCTCCTCCCAAATGCTGGAAAAGCTAAAATTTTCCCATGCCTGCAGTGCCTTGTCCCTTTTAGGAGGGGCGAAGGAGCATCTTTTTGGTGGCCATTGCGCGATGCGAAAATTTTAATTTATACATTTTCAACAGCATTGGTGGGGTATGGGTGTGTGGGGGTGTGTGGGGTGTGCGTGTGACTTCCTGTTGCAAAATGGAGTTTTGTGTATGCGAGCGAGCAGAAGTTTGCACAACTTGTTTATGATTTCTCATGTCAAATACGCTGGTAAAAGTGCCTAGCAGAGGGCGTGTCTGGCAGATGCCGTTGAAATAAGTATCTACAAGTGCGCTGCCTCTATTTTGCACTAGAGAACTTTTTGATTTACAATCCGGCTGCTAGTCCACAAATGTATGAGAAAAGTGTGCTGGTTTGTTTGTCGTGTTCCATCTTGTAGAGCACACTTTAAAAAGCCGACGGAGCAGTTTATGTTTTCATTTACTCTCCAACAGGCTTCCTGTTAAAAACTTGAACTTAAAGTGTTGGTTTGTTTTTAGTGAGTGTTTGGTTACTATGGATCTAGTAGGGAAGATACATAGTTCCTAGGCGATTCCTTTCAATATAACTTTAATATAAATGCAGTTGCACAACAGAAAATTTATGGTCTAGACAATCAGTCCTGGCAACGCCATATCATAACCATATTTTTTTAATTTGTTTAAAGAGTTGCTGCCCTTTAGCCACCTCGACAGACAGTCAGACCACCCACAAAATGCAACTCCAAGCCAGAAACTTTTTATGCTGATTTTTTTGCGAGTTAAATGCATTTTATGTTGGGAAATCTTTTTATGCGGCTGAAAGCACGCTCCAGTATAATTCGCGGTCATGTTCATTGATCTCCTGGGAAACATTAAAATTTAATGATTTATACTATGTTGCAGGATAAAAAGTTGGCTGTCGGGATGGCATCCCATCCACGAGGGGTTGAAGGGAAATGAATTTATGTTATGTCGCTGCTGCTATTTCGGTTTAAGGGTTAACTCTGCGAAATTAACAACAATTTGACTTATGCGCGGTCCTGGCCACACACACTTCCATACATCCACATCCTTGGCATGAGGACAATGTGAGGAGCCTAAAAGTATGCTAAACAGCCAGCAAAAGTCATAACTCAGCATGAATGGCAGGCGGCCGAGTTGGGGCCAAGGGAACTTGGCGAAAGGTGGAACAGCAGCCGAATGTGGGCTGCACTATTAATCAGGCTTTAATTGTTTTTGTGTGCGTTGGGCGGTTACGTTTGTGGTGCCAGATAGGCCAAAACACAGACACACACACACACGTCCATATGTAGGCTCCTTCTCCGCCCGAGGCCCCATGCATCATGTGGGCCGAAATCTTTTTGTAATCTCTGGCATTTGTCTGGATTTTTCGCAAAGACTTTGAATAGATTTATGCTCCTTTGACAGGCACAAGATGTGAATGCGAATCTCTGTTAGAAAAAGAGTATTACTGGGGTAATGTACGAGCTTTAAGTATCTTAAAGTTTGGCCATTTCGAGACAAGTAACCTTGAATAAGCCAAAGAATAATACGAAATTATCTTCGGAGGGAAACTGCTAAGCGAGTCCTGCTTTAAAAAGAATGCTCTACCGGTGTAAAGGTTTAACCTCCTACTTTTTTGCATCCGGAGTGGCGTCTGGTCGCTCTCCGTGTTTTTTTTCTTCCTTTTACAATTGTCTCTTATCATCATTGGGGCATAAATCACACGTTTAGGTTGCCAAGTGGCCTCTTCGACCATTCTGCCGTTTAACTGTCGTTTTGGCCACTTTTAAGTTTCGCCACCGACCGATGGCCAACAGGGGCGAACCGACATATTTAGAATATACGGCAATACTTGGCAACACGGACACAGCCCTTGACCACAGCAAGTGTAGGAGGGAGTGTAAAAAAATAAAACCCAGCTCAGAGCAAACCGAACGAACGATTGCGCAACCACAGCGCAAAAACCACTTGAAATTTCGCACACCCACCGGCCTGCTGGTATGTGTGTTAACTGTACACTGTACATGCGAGATAGTTTTGGTAAGAGGAGTGTTGTAGTTCGGTTCGGTGTTGTCATTGCCAGAGCTACCAACGGCCAGGACAACACGACACAGCCTGGCTGGTGGCCACCGGCCCCACAAACTTGCAACGTAAATTTTGTATAAGCTTTCACAAACACACACCCTCAAACAGTTTCGGCATTTTTGGAAGGAATGTTCAGACAAAAAAAAAAAACATTAGTTAACCAGAGGTGTTTTAGGAAAATTAAATATTAGCTTACTTTAACACCTTGAAGGGCGACTAGAATTTAAAACTCTTTTTGTACTTAAATGGAAGTCGTTGAAGATCGGCAAGCGACATTGAAAAACCTTCCAAAAAAAGGATACAAATTATACATTTCCCCATTGGCATTTTCTATCATAGGACAGATATGGGGACCCGAAAATAGCCAGTAGAATAATGAAAATACAAATTCAAACTCATTCTGATAAGCGTGGGAAAATTTTAAAAACACAAGTTGAATGCCTTATAACAAACATAAAACAACTGATCATCATTGCTTATGAATTAAAATTGTAGAAGTGATACGAATGGCCGACGAAACTAACTTCGTCCACGAACTCTTATCTTAAGCTACTTTTTATTGATAAGGAATTAGTAACCAAGAGTGAAACGTACCATTTAATAGCCACACAGACATCTGATTAGCCTTATCAGAGCTTCTGGGCCATTTAAAAGCCAGAGACCTAGTCGCTTATCAAAATAGTTCTCGAGTAACTCTTGACGAAACCACATGGCCGCGATACGAAATTTGGTGGCTGTTCTGGCCTTGTGTTTGGTGGCCGGAACTCATGGAGCCAACATCGTGGGCCTCTTCCCCAGCCTGAGTCCATCGCACTTGGTGATCCAGATGTCCATGGCCCGCATCCTGGCCGAAAGGGGCCACAACGTTACAGTGGTGACTGCCATGAAGCCGCCGTTCCTGCCCAAAAACATCACCCACATCCAAGTGCCACTCGCGGATGACGACGTTCAGGCTTTTAATTCAGTTTTTGCTGAAACGGCCAAGACTGATAATAGTAACCCGTTTTTGCAAATGCTCAAAAGAGTGGGAAATTTGAGCAATGCTTTCACCAAGACGGCCAAAGTCATGGAACACCAGCTGATCACGGATCTATACGAGAACAAGGACAACAAGATCGACCTGGTAATTGTGGGATACTTCATGAGCAGTTTCCATTTCACTTTGGCGCACAAACTAAAGGTGCCACTTGTGGTGGCGCTCTCCAATCCACCCACCTTCCTGGGACACGTCCTGGGCAACCCTAGGGAATTGTCCTATGTGCCAGGCATAACTACTACTGTCAAGCCAGGAGAAACAATGGGTCTTGGTAAGCGCATTGCGAATCTTCTTGGCAGCTTGGGGCACTTTGCGTTCATGTCCATAATTGAGTACAACAATGAAAAGACTTACAGGTGAGAGGAAACTATAGTTACTGTGTTTGTTGGCAGCTCTAAAATATTTTCTGCAGGGAGATCCACAAGGACGATCCCTCTCTGCCCGCCTATGAGGAGTTGGCCAAGAATATTTCCCTCATTTTCTTCGCCTCTCACGGAATCAGCGAGGGTCCCATTAGGCCCAATGTGCCAGCAGTAATAGAGGTCGGAGGCATTCAGATCAAGGATAAGCCTGATCCCTTGCCCCAGAACTTACAGAACTTCCTGAATGATACTCCCCATGGAGCCATTCTCCTCAGTCTTGGCTCCAATCTTAAGGGAGCACACCTCAAGCAAGACTCCGTGAAAAAGATGTTCGGAGTCCTGTCGAAACTCAAACAGAAGGTCATTTGGAAGTGGGACGACCTGGAAAACCTGCCCGGCCAGTCGGAAAACATTCTGTTCGCCAAGTGGCTGCCCCAGGACGATATCCTAGCGCACCCCAGCATCAAGCTGTTCATAACCCACGCGGGGAAGGGCAGTGTCACGGAGGCCCAGTACCACGGGAAACCCATGGTGGCTCTGCCGGTTTTCGGCGACCAGCCTGCTAATGCTGCGGACATGGAACTGCGAGGCTTTGGCGTCATCGAAAGCTTGGTCAACCTTGAGGAGGAATCCTTTGCGGCGGGCATCAAGGAGGTGCTGGAGAATCCCAAGTATACAAATGCGGTGAAGAAATTCTCCGATCTCTATCGCGATCGGCCGCTGAGTGCACCTGACACCCTGGTTTATTGGGTGGAGTACGTCATCCGACACCATGGAGCCCCCCACCTCCAAAGTCCTGTCGTGCACATGAGCCTCACAGCCGCTCATAACTTGGATATATATCTAATATTGGTTGGGTTGCTCTTGGCCATATTCTTTGCCTTAAGACTTGTTTTAAGGCTGCTTTTAAGGAAGTTCAGGCGTTCTCCAAAGGCCCCAAAACATAAAGAGAAAAAGCACTAATTTCTTTAATAATATTATTTTTTAAGAAACTTTAATGGTTGAGTTTTGTAAATAAATATTGCCATAAATAAGAGCAGTCTTGTATTTGTCGGTTTATGTGAAAACTCTAGTATGCTTTAAGTTTTTCAAAATGTTTATTTGTAAGCCCTGCCCATCTAATCATCGAAGCGTTTCGTTTGGCTGGCAGAAAATATTTTTGTGTGCAACCAATTGTACAATAGTCTCGTTTGCTGGTTGTCTGCCAAAATGTCGAACTATGCCCGGCCTCCATGTTTACATTAATATTATTGTTTATCAAATAACAACAGCAGCAGCCAAAGCGGCAACACCAACAACCAGCCAACAACCAAAATAGAGAAGCTGTTAAATCGAAAAGACATAAAAGTCTCATTAAACTTTCGTGTCTGGCAATTGGCTTTATTGGGTTTGGTTTGCTTATGGTTTGGCAGATATTTGGCTGCTGTTTTTATGATTTTATTCAACGTTTTTATCTGGTGTCCTTCGGGCTGTCTGACACAAAATTCACATACTCATAGATTTTGTTTAGTTGTTTGTTTGCCAAAAATCTCTGTCTGGCTGTCTTTTTGTCTCCCAATTCCCATTCCATTGACTTGGTTGATTATTTATGCACAGAAAACAAATAGAGTGGGAAGATCCACTCTACTTATGAGACTCTACGGGTCCAATTGTTTTCACTTTTCCGTGTTTTCGTGTCGGTTTTGTTTTGGTATAAAAATGCATTGATGTTTGCTGATGGATTGAGTTATGCTGACTGAATATGTTGATTGAAATAAATCCCATTGCCTGAATTACTTAAGCAAACAGAAAATTCTGTACTTTTTTTATTGAATTCTCTAAAAGTTTTGGCATTTTTCATGTTAGGTTAGGACCTTTAGGAAACTCCCACTCGTGTTTAATATTTTGACTTGAAAATATGCAAAGGATGTAGGACTAGCAAGACAAGGCTTAAGCTTGTCCATTGTTGTAAACTAAAAATTGTTAACGACACCGAGGGGGTAGATACACTATCATAAAACTGTAATAATAAATCGATTAGACAATTTTATTTGCTCTTCACAGCTTATGTGAATAGTAAGAAACCTTTATCGCAAAGGGAAAGGACTCCGTTCTGTAGAGTATCTTTAAATGAAATGGAAAACCCCTACATTTTTCCAGGGGATGAGCCAAGAGTCTGGGGAAAACATGGTCCGGCAAAACAATGGAGCTCATCAGCAGCATCGACAACGCATTGAAAATTGGAAAACTCGGTCTAGGCAGTACCAATGAGAAATGTAAGAAATTGAAAACACACATGTGCATGGAGTTCTGGTTTTTAGCATTTTTCTGTTGGGTTAACAAAGTATCGTGATTACCAGGACTCTGTTTTTTCTCTTATAGCATCTCATTGAAAACATCAATAAACTAGCGAATGACTGGCTCCCCGTCCAGCTTTTTCAAATTGGGCAGACGACGCACTGCCTCGGCCACAAAGCTAGCAGGCTCCATATTCTCGTTCAGGGGGTTACCCACGAAGGTGATCTCCTCCAGTTTTGGGGGGACACCGATGCGCATGAACTCCGCCCAGTCCTTGACGAGGTTAAAGGATATGTAGAACACCTTTATGGCCTTCATCGACTCAAGGGGCTTGATCTTCTCGATGTTATTATAGCTGACCCATAGCTCCTCCAGGGTATCGGCCAGAGACTCGATGCCGTTGATGGTCTTGAGGTTGTTCCTGGCCAGGCTCAGGACCTTCAGGTTCTTCATTCCCGAAATCCCAGAAATCTTCTCGATCATATTCGAGGAGAGGCTCAACTTCTGGCACTCGGTCAGGGTGCTCAGGACGTTGTCCATCTTCTCAATAGGCGGATACTGAAACTGCAACCCGATTTCCGTGGCGGTGGCCGCCTCCTGTTTGTTTCGGTCCTCCCACTTGGCAAGGGCGTCCTTGATGGCGGTGGGCTTGGACATGGCTGGGCATTAATTTATTCCTCTTTTCTGTCCTCTTCTGTGTTTAAATGTGAGTTTTATCGTTTAAGGAATAGTTTTCCAAAGCATACTTCTATGTCTCCTGTTTGACTTTCAAATGGCCTCTGGAAAAATAATTGGTCTCTATAAAAATGTCTGCCAAAATAGCTTTGTCCCTAAGAAGCTTTAAGTTAAGGCCGTCATCATTTTATTTATTTTTTCGTGAAAGAGCTTATTTAGGAGGTTGGTTTTCCCACCTGTGGGGACTAAGTAGCTGACTCCGCCGCCCAAGTGTAATTTATTTATTTGCGCATGTGTCTGATGTTCCCCAGCCGCCGTCTGTTCTCCTGTCTGGGTCCCAATGATAACTCCATTGGCAAGGGCCTTTGTTCTGGCCGGGGTTTTGGTTTGGGGGTTCTGGGGGCTAGGGGGAGAGCCACTACCCATTGTCATATGCTACCCTTCGGTTATATTTCCCTCCACTCCATGGGTCTCCATGGAATGGGGCAGAAGTTCTTTGTGTCAGAGGCCTCCTCGGCACTTTATTACACACATTTGAGGTGATAATACAGTTCACATTGCCACCCCTTGGGACAAACTTTTTTTTTCAGTGGCGGCGAGGCGAGTCTGCTGCCGTTTGTCACACAATTTTCTGTTTGTTTTCCTTTTTATTGAACATTTTGGGCTCCCTTTAAATTGTAGCGATTTGATTAAATATTTGCAGCAGCTGTTATCGCAAATACAGCTAGATATTTTTGGGCAATAAATTATTGAAATGGTTTGCCCAAATAAAGCCAAAGAAACAATATTTAAATTGCTTCAACCTTTTCTTTTTTTTCGAAAATCGCCCAGAAAATGGTGAAAAACATATTTGATTTGGTCACTTTTTCGTTCCTTTTCTGAAAACTTATATAAAATTAGTGCACTCATAAATTCCATGCCAAATGCTGCAGAAACGCTTCCAAAAAACAAAAAAGAAAAGGGAAAATTGGGTCGCTGTGCGAAAAAATAGATATTGCTTGCAAATTCTAATTTATGAATTGGCCAATTGCAAACCAACATCGATAGGTATTCGAAGCTGTTATATGTAATTCCAATGGAACATATCTAAGATGTGAAACCAAATAAATTTTTAAAAAGTATGCCATGCGATCGAGGGTCAAATTTACTATTTAAAGGCAGCGGGTCAGCTGGAAATTGTTCAATCTCGTTTTTGGCTTTGTTCCGCTCGGACACAAAATTCATCAAAATTATAAAAAGTGTAAAAGCAATATAGATTAAGTAAAAAGTGTGAAAGCAATATAGGTTAAGTAAATAGTGAAAAATTCAACAAAATGTGAAAGTGATTTCGGATATTTTTGTATGGCTCTCGTGAAGCTGTTCTGTATCTGGGGACTAGTACACGTAAACACACCTGACGCCCATTAACGCTTTGTAATATGTAGATCGGAGGGTAAGTTAAAACATTGTTAACGAAGAGCATTTTATATGGTTTGTCTTAAACAGTTCTATCATCGGGGGACTTCAACATCCAGCACCACCATTTTTCACCATATTAGACGCTATTCTGAATTACAGGACCACAATAACTACAACTCAAATCGAAACCCGAGTCTTCCTTACACATAACAAATGCAAACTCCAGACCATGTAATCCGATCCCATCAAGAAGCAGCTTAGAAGACACTCAACGGACAATATCCCTCCACATTCAAACGGTTGATTACCTGCCGTCAATAAATAATATATTTTGATACTACCACAAAATGGTTCCTGTTTATTAATTTCGCTTACGAAGCATGCATTCTTCAATTTGTCCCAGTTTCGTGCCAGGAAGTGGGTGGCGTGAAAGCCCACTAAGAGGTTAATCCGGCCAGGGGGGAAGGCAGAGGACTTGGTAGCCCCTGGTAACCACAACATCCTGCCATCCTGCTCCGAGCTGGACGTGGACATGCGGTAAATGTTGCAGTTGTTGACAGCCCTGTTTGTACTGTTTAGTTTCAGCTAAAACGGGGGTTTGGCCAACCCAGGAATGGTTGGCCAAATGTCATGAATTTAATACCATTTTTGCAGCCAGGCTTTTGGCAAATGGATTGCCACCAATGTCACAGCATGTACCGGAACGAAAGTGGGTGAAAAATATTGAAAGCCCGGTCATTAGATTTTTTGCCTAATCAGATTAGAACTTTGCATTTGACAACTTGCTTTGAATTTAGCACTTCTGGCATTGGTTTACGTAAGGAACCTTGTCAAAAGTTTTGACATTCCTTGAATGGGGTAGCCCCAAAAATAATCTTGTTTTTATTAAATTTACCTGCAAATCAATGAAATAAATTGTGGGGCAAACACAATCCCATCCAATGCGGTTGGTGCACAAATATTGCGCAACATAATTATCAATTTCAAGTGCAGTCATCGTAGCCTTTGTTTGCCACAATCATAAACGTCAGACGGCTCAAACGCACACACACACACACACGCATACACTCGAGGCAGCCAATTATGGTCAAAACGGCAGTGCGTATGGCCCCCTCCTTTGGCCCACAATCCTGGCGACTCAACTGGAAGGAGTGCTTGTCTATTTGCGGCTGTGTAACGCAACTCGATTGCAACGTGCCAGGATGGGTCATGTGGCGGGGCTGAGACTTGAAATTTCGGTTTCTCCCCAACAGCGATGCGATATATTGATTGAGGATATTTCAAGAGAACTGCCGGTAGAAGGGGAGGAAGTGAAGCATTAGTATCGCCCAAAGCCAGGAGAGACCCCTTCAATTAGTGCGTTTGATCCTGTGGTATAGAATTATCCTCCAAAGCACATTTAGCCAGGTAATCAGAATTAGGTATTGGGCCCGGACCACTGCCAATAGTCAGTAAAGGTAACTTCTTATAGAAATAGTATTTGCTTTTAATATGGTTCACCTTCTCTAAATTAATATTTCTGCTGACGTTGAATATATTTTTCGACGAGTTTCATCTGCAAGATGTGACCTCATTTCTTCTTGGTTTGGCTAATTTGATTACGAGTCGTAAAAAAGGAAATTAATGCAGCAGGACACATCGGTTTATGGCAAACGGAGACGCCTGCAGGACATGACTTGTGCGATGTGTGGAAAATGCGGTAGGGCAAACATTTTATAATTTGCTGCAGCACGACGCAACGCATAAGTCAGCTGCAGTTCCAGTCCTTGGACGAACACGGCTTAGAGCCATGAGATGACTGACTTGAATTCCACACAAAAAAAATATATATATGCAAGAACTACTTTTATTAAATTCTATTAGAGAGAATGCCATAATAATAACGACACTTTGTATTATTTAAAAGTGAAGTTTTCAAGTGAATTTTCAAAGTCGAAAGCTTATATTTTTTTGAGTGAAGACAAATCCTGGTGCAGGCCAGGGAACAAAAACAGGGACCACCGTACTCTGCACTGGCTCCTTTGCCGCAAATGATTTTGCAGCTGACAGTTGTCCGTTGCCATTTGGGGGAATTTAGTATTAATTATGGTCGTAATATTTTATACATACATACAGCAACAGGCCAACTCGAGGGCAGAGCTCCACCCAGTGGGCTCATCCTTAGATGTCACAGCTTGACAGCCAAATAGTCAGTCAGTCAGTCTTCGGCCTTACCAAAATGAAATAGATTTCGCAATCCACACTAAATAGTATTAAATGTTCTGTGTTTAGGTAAGTCAACTCCTGACGGCCAAATGTCCTCACCTTTAAATTTATAGGGGATCCAATGCTTTACAACAAAAAAAAAACATAGAAATGGACAGGATCTGTTGTGTTTCGTATAAACTGTGTTGCGGTCCCGTGAGTCCTTGTCTAGCGGAAATGGTTTACACTGTCTGCGGTGTTGTCCCAATTTCATTTATGTAGAACCACCAAAACCCATTGTCCTGTTGTTCTTTTCGTATTAAGAGATGCCTTCGACCTCAACTAAAAATATCCTAAAAAGGCGAAAGACAGGAATAATAATAAAAGGTGTGTAAATAATATTTAATAATCAAATAAAGGAACAAAAAACTATCTTACAAGTTATTGGTTTCTAATTTAATTTTCATAAAGAAGCCTTACGGCAGAATGGGTCATTGTTGAAATAATAGGTCTCTCTAGAATGGGTGAAACAACATTTCCTAACTGCCATTTAATTGCATCTTTTCATCGCCCTGGAATATAAAAGTTTTACTCTTTTTGCCCTGGCACCATGCCACCGCAATTACATGCAACTGTCTTCCCCTTAGCTGTTTAAATTTACATGTTTAATTCACGCCCATCCCGCCCCTCCGGCATCTCGGCGTCGTCATCAGAGACCTCTTCAGAAGTTGAGAGCTCTTGAGACCTTTACGCAAATCGCTTGATAATTACTTAAAATAATCTGCAGACAAGTAACCACAGGCGAGTGCAATTCTGCCCATGGCCACGCCCTCACAGACACAACGCCGGAACGCAGGAGTCTAAGAAGTCGAGCAAACAGAACAGATCCAATGCCGGATCCTGGTGGCACTGTAAGTGATTCCCCCAAAAAAAAAGCAAAAGGCAAAACCTTTTTCAATTTCCCTAGCACGTCTCAGGCCAGGCAACAAAAACAACAATAGCAGGAAGAGGGCTTGCTGGAAAAGTGGGCAGATGAAGTTACTTCTTCGGTTTGGTCGCCTTCCCCCTATTTTTTATGTGTGGAAACTCGAAAAACAATTAAGCGACAAGTGTCTCAATTTCAACGTCACTTACAAACATTTTATGCACCGTTCTTTGTTTGTATATGGATGTGTGCCATTGAGGGTGTTGATGGCTAAGGGGTTGAGGATGCGGGGCTAGTGGGCACAGGACATAAAATGCAAAAAGTTTTTACCCATTGAGAGGTACATGTCGAGGCATGGGGCCCAGAAACAGCCCAGAAGGAGCCAAGACCAACTACGAGAACATAACCAAAAAAAAAATTAGAGAAAAACTTAATTATTTGTTCTGGTGAAGTGGGCTTGGCGGAAGTCCTTGATGGGAATCTCTGTATGGGTGTGTTTGTGTTTGTGTAAGAGAGTGAGTGATTGTGAGAATATGCGCATAAAAGTATGCAACGCATTTTAATCGAAAATGTCTGCAGAAAATGTGGACGTTCCCGACATTCGAATGGGGTTCTTACTGAGTTTTCAGATTGAGGCTTCACATGACGAATCACAAGAAGCATAAAATGTTTCCTGGTGAAACACAAATAGCATAGAATATTTTGCTATAAGACCTTTACATGTGATTTATCTCTGAATATACGTATTGAGAATTTCGTACTACAGGACGTATGAGTATTTTTCCCGAGAATTAGGGTATCACAAATAACTATATATACTTTAGGCTGTGTAAACTGAACTTAAGAGAATTTCGGCTTAGAAAAAGCTTCTTTGATATATGAGATGTTTAAATTTTATAGAATTATTTTGAAGTACTTTCTCCTCAGCAAAGGTAAATGGCTTTCGTCAAATTCTTTGCCAGGAATAGATTTCCTAAATTGAATTATTCGCAGAGGTTGGTCGATAGGAATGGTTGGACAAATAACTACCACGCACTAAGACAAATCCCCAGGGATTGTGCGATTTTGGTAAACTCCAGCGCCAGCCATAAACTGGCCTAGAAATGCGGCAGGCTGGCCCAAAACCCAGATAGACAGCCACGGACACCCGGCTAGCAGTCATCTCAGGCGGAACGAGGAACGCCCCGGCACTCAGCCAGGTGTGCGGTTCAGGTGGGCAGGACAAGGCAGGGCGGGGCACGGCACAGCAGGGCAGGGCAGTTACAGAGTGGGTGCAGGTCAACAATTCAGACACGTCCGCACACACGGACATTCCTGCCAATCGCTTTCCATTTCGTGTTAAATTACACATTGAATCGGATTGCGGCGGCCATAACATAGTGGCCAAAAGGGAAGGAACTGGACTGGCACTCCCCAAACAGTTGCTGCGGTCATTGGGGGCCCTCAAATTGGTTTTTGCGGTTTTTTAATCAAGTTATTTGCCCAGTGTAGGAAGCTCGCAGATTTAATGGGCTAAGTGAGGGGGAACCAGGCCCAAGACTTCGCTCCAACAAAGTTGCATCAAATAAATATATTCTGAGGGCAATTTATTAAATGTTTGCCCAAATAAATCACAAATATGTTTTCCAATCAAACTTTTTCATGGCCCACCCAAAACGCTTGTGTCCGCCGACTGGCCAACAAATCTTCTGGGCCATTGTTTGTTGGGCATCAAATTTATTGCGTTAATCCGCATGTAAAACATTTTGGCGCACATTTTCTAAGCATTTATCAAGCGTTTTATTATTGACAGTGTTCTGCTTCGGATTCGATAATATAAATATAAATCTATCGTCTTCATGCTGCGTCTGCAATGGCAAAAGTTTTCGCTTAAAATAAATACATATCTGAGTTATATTTATGTCCTCCTTGACCAGCCATAAATTTTGACTGAAGCTGAGTTGAGTTTGGTTTTGGGTTAATAAGTATAAAATAATGCTTGGCATTTGGCAAATTGAGTTTTGATTTCGTTTCTGGGTGGGTAAATCGATATGTGCGGGTTAAAAAGGTCAAACATTTGTTGGAGAATAAAAATAGATTTGGCCAAAAGCCAACCAATACGAGCATTTATCACGAATTGCCAATTTATATATGATCGAAAGTGGAGATAGATGTAAATAATTCATTTGTTAAAAGTACGCATTTATGGAGGTATGATTTCTTAATGTATTGCCTAGTATCAGAATAATTGCTCATGGAGTGCCATTAATTTTTAACAAACTCTTATCCATCTTGAGCAATAAAATGGAGATCCTTTATTTAAGCCAAGTTTTTTAATGGCAAAAACTGTGCCAATTGTCAATAATTAAAATTTATAAGTTCCACCACAACCTAGTTTGTTCTTTCCTACCGTCAATGAACAAATAGTTTCCTGGAAATATAGGTCCTCTGTTTCTACTTAAACGCAGTCCTTTCTCTTTCCGTCCCAGACCCAATAAATTTTTGTCGAAGGGCGCAGAGGGAGGCGAGGCCATTGGACGTTGTTACGAAAATTTTTGAACAAATTGAAAATTCCAAAAATCGCTGAAGCATGCGAGTAGAAAATGATAGAATCTACGATGAAATGCACAAAAGAACGGCAGGGGGCAGAAGAGGAGAATGCACACACGCACCCTGCGTATATCCTGCGTAACTCCTTCTCGCATCAAGTGCATAAAGGTCACTGGGTGGGTGGTGGCTGGTGGGTGGCGTGGCATGGATATGGGGATGGGTGGCAGTGACACATTTGGCGTGGCTTTGGCATCAAAGTCAAAAGCAACATTTGCAGCCATCGAGAGGAGCGAGAGTAGGGGAGGCAGAGAAGAGCTACGAACAAAAGTCAGATGGGAAAATATTTTGTCATGTCATCAGCAACTGAAAACTGGCAACTGTTGCAATGGCCACCGCCAGTGACGCCAACAGAGGCAGCTCCACCACTGCACTCCACCGCCATGGATCCACCACTGCCGAGGCTGCCTCGAGTCGCTCCGTTGCTTTTCTCCGTCGCCGCCAAATGTGGTTACAATAATTTATGCACTCGTAATGACAGACAACAAAGCGTTCAAGAAGCCAGGAGTCGTCATCCGACTGAAACCCAAAAAAACTACCAAAGAATAAAGTTCAATGCTCTTCATAGGGGACACTTTAACTACTCTAACTATTGTTTTCATTAAAATATATTAAATACAGTTGAATAGCGCACCAACTACATATTTCCGAGAAGTTGAAAAAATTAAATAAGGTTTATCCCAAAACGTTATAAATTAGATACCATCAAAGAGTATCCTTTGGAAGGGCATTAAGGAAGGAGACCCAACTCAAAAGCTCCGTTGTCTGTCAGTTGCGGCGACTGACGCGCAATAAAATGCGTGTCATGTGAGTGTCGTCACCTCGTCCTTTGCCCGCGACCACGTTGATGGGTGGCCCTTTGCCGAATGTGCACGCCGACTGCTCCGGGAGTCAGCTCCGGCTGCACTTCAAAATTAATTTAAAATTTATAGTTGCCGCTATTGCGTTAAACGATGCGGCGGCCGGAGGAGTCGCGACCGAAGGAAGGGGCCGAAAGGTGGCATGTACTGGTTACATCTATCATGGCGTTGAGTGATTTGCGAGTGTCAAAGGAGTCGGCGAGACGAGTCCTGCTATCCTTGGCTGCGCATTCGATTTATGTTAATACGCAACCCAGTCGGCCGGCACAAAGGAATGTGGGATGAACCCTTAACCCCCAACCCCCAATGTCTGCCTCATCCAATTGCTGGGAATGTTCTTTAATTCAGGAGAATTATTGGTGGATATATTGGGATATAAACCATGACATTATCAGAGCCCCTTCAATACTTAATTTTTCAGTAAACTAGTGTGACTTTGCTTACATCCTTAGATTATCACCAGAGCCCCTTGTCGCCCCCAGGAACCATTCGTTCATATTCATCTTTTATCCTTCTCCAGTGAGCGCTCATCGTCAGCTCGTTTGTCAACACTTTATATAGTAAGTGGGGTAATTTTCAATGTAAACGCAACGCCTACAGCAGCTGCTTCGCATTCAGGCGAAGGACCCCCAAAGCCCACTTTCTAGGAAGATGTTTCAAAATGGAACACTGTAACATATTTTGACAAAAGAAAAGGCTTAGTCATAAAATATTAAAGCCTTTATACGGATGAATCTAAAAATCTATTTATGTCTTGTTAAAAACTAATCTCCGACACAATAAATTTATTAATTTTGAGGAATTTCGAGAAGTGCAAGCTGCTGGTGCTGTTTTGTTTGGGCGTACACCTCGGGGGCGTGGCCCATTCATTTGCATTTTACAAGGGGAGGGTGATGGAAAGTTTCTGCGAAGGCCGACGCCGTTGCCGCGTACGGCAATTGCACTTTAAATGTACCCGGACACGTACCCGGAGTCCCCCGGCCGTGGTAAGTATATAGGCCCTGCGCTCGGAGTTTGTCGTTCTTGTAAAAGTGAGCAGCGTTTTTACAATGCCAGCACACATATTTCTCCCCCACGCAATGTTATCCTCGGCTAATATGCAGAATTCACTTGGCCCGGAGTCACCCCGGGTTTCTTTTTGTTTGCGTTCCTTTCGTTTTCGTAAATCCTTTTCATTTTTCGGGTTAGCTGGGTGTGCATATTACCCAGTATCTAATAGATTTAGGGAATACGAAGTGAATGAATCATTGAGATTTCATTGCGTGTTAATTTCTATATTTAGTTAGTAAAGTTAACAAGGACAATTGTTTCAAAAGGGTACATTAACGTCGTCTCGCAAGGCTCCTATCGCTTTGCTGGCGTTATTTTTTGTGCCCTGAAACTTCAAAACTAAGCATAAAGTGTTGCCTAATGGGTTTTGAGTGTTTTTGGCGGCTATAACTGCTACAGCAATAGTAAACGAAGCCGGGAAAGAAACAGGACGAGGACGAGGACGAGGATAAGGATGAGAATAGAGGCGAGGGCAAGGACGAGGACTAGGAGCCCGATCAACACAGCAATGCACGGTATGCATTTTTCTTAGTTGCTTGCCAAAAGTTAGTCATTAGCGTTGTTTTCGAGCTCTGCCTCTTCTGCATCCTTTCTGATTGCCGCGGGCCACAAAAAGGAAACGTAAATAACAATTAAAACAATTTTTGTGTGCAATGCAAAAATGTCCTAATGACTGGTTGTACTCAAGGAGGTCAAGGATAAGTGAGTGATGAACGGGAGAAGTCATTGAAAATGAATTAATGTGTAATTGTGTAATAATAGTCAAAGTTCTTCCTGAATATTATAGATAGAAAAAGTCAAAAAGAATACGAATTGGGCTTAATGTTTAAATCCTCCTCAGATAAATTTTACCAACAACCTTTTTGCTTTATTTAAGGAGGCTCTATTCAAAGAAATTTTTGGTCTGACCCGCTGCCAAATCATAAATTTTGGATTTCCATAAGGGGATAGCACCCATGGCAGTCCCTTAACCCTCGTCGAGCCACAGAAAACCCAAAATAAACATTAAATTCCACCTTGTGGATCCGATATGCATATAAATCCATTATAATCACTTCGACGCCACAACAAATTATGATTGAGAATGTCCTCCAGCCCCGGGCCACGACCAAATAAATCTCCAGAGACGGACGGAAGAAGGATGCGAAAGCCAAAATGGAAATGCCCCAAATACGAGGAAATGTCAAGCCAAGCAAAAGATCTAAGGACATGGTAAATCAAGCTAAATAAATCATTTAAATGATTACAGCTTTACTTTTGACGCTTTTAAGCGAAATTAAATGAAGGATCAGTCGGGGACTTGGTCGGAAAAGGAAAAAGGAACGGAACGGAACGGAATTTGAGGGATGGGGTTGGGTTGGGGGACACATGCCGTCATAAAAATTATTTATTTGCTTTGAAGAACGTCGTGGCGAACCAAAAATAGGAGCGCCAGCAGAAAATGTAACCCAAATCTATGTAAGTGAATCAAGAGAAATCACTTAAGTATATTTTTATGCTGGACATGCTGCCAGGAATTACAAATACTAGGCGGCACGCACGCACGCACACAACAGGACTACGACCAGGACGAAAGACCAGGGCGACCAGGACCAGGACCTGAAACAGAAAGAGGACGAAGACAGGAGCAGGACATCGGTTTGCTTGGCGGTTTTGTGTGGCAGTCATTTGCCCCAGGGGCTTTCGCCGATATGGGGAGAGGGAATGGGGGGCGATAGAGATAGAGAACGGGGCGGCAGAAGAGCCATCAAAAGGACATCAACACGTAGCAAATAAAAGACATGCCACAAGGATATGCCGACGTTCCTTCGGATGCTCTTTGGCCAATGCTACATTGCAAAATTATTATGATTTATATGGCCTTTGGGAATGCGCACTAAAGCACACACACACACATACACACAAACACAAACATGTCGGGCGAGTGTCACACAGAGGACTTGGCCAGGATACGTACTATACATTCAGTCGAGTCGTCGCATTGGCCGCAAAACTTTTGCCCGCTGCGACAAAATAGAAAACTTTCTTGGCATAATTCTTTCTATTTTCCTTTAGCCTGTCGTCGTTGCTGTTGCCGTTGAAGTTCCCTCCAGCATCGCTCTTGCCATTCTGCGAAATTAGGTTAACACTGACGAATTAAGGACATTAGCGTCATAAAGAAATAAGTAATGAAAAGAGCAGCCAGTTGAGCATTTTTGCCGAGTGCGTAAAACGCCAAAAAAAAAAAAACAACAAGAGACACAAAACCAAAAGTTTTCGAGCTTTTCAACTCAAATGCAGGCTTTCCAAGCCCATTATCTACAATAGGAGCTCCTGTCATTGTAAACTAAATAAAATGTAAGTAAAATGCCAGCATATTGTTTATAAATTTAGCAAAGAGCTTCGCTTTTGACAAAGGCCTTTCCCATCAACGCGTCAGCCATACGCCTCGCTCTGCCATCTGCACGCGCATATTTTGCAGCTAATAAAATATTGATTTATTAAATTATGCCCCGGCAACGACGATTCGCTTGTCAATATTTTGCAAATTTGCGTCGGCATCAAGAGTGTCGCAGCGCAGGCCACCCGCCCCCACACACGCTCCCCGATGCCTCCTTTTCAACCGCCAAACGCACACACGTTCGGCTCATAGTTGCCCCAGGCAGCTGCCACGCCCCGTGCCCTGCGCTTGCCCCGCCCAGCCACCCCACACAACAGGATCTTCTGTTGGGCTTCGTAAAGTGCTTTTTAAAATCCAGCCTGGAGCGGTTTGTTTGTTTGCATCATTGGCAGCTGTTGGTGGCCAGCACTCGAAAATCGGAGATGACAGAGGTTTAGGGGCTGGCCGGGGATCGACAACCGCACAACTTTAAATTTGTTGTGCACCCTTTTTCCTTTCGGGCTTTGTTTGTCTCGCCCAATAGGGCATCTTTGACGTATGACAACGCCCACGCCCACGCCCTCACCTCCTGCCCCCGTTCCGATTCCAGGCTCGATAAAAATATGTGCGGAAGCTTTACGGCTCAGCCCGAACCTCGGCATCCCCCGTTTTAGCCCCTCGCCCCACGGTAACTGCCTTTTACACTGTTTATTGATGCTTTTGTTGTAGTTTTCTGCTTTGGCTGCTGCAGACATTTACTGACGTCTATTATGCCTTTTTATAGAAATTTTCTTGGGCTCTCGAGCAGCAACAACTTTTCGAGGAAAAGCTGTAGTTCTTTGAGGGGCCAACCGCCCGACTGCCCCACCGGCGTGTAAGGGGCAAGGGTTATGGTCTTAGTTTACAACATTGTCTTGCGGTGGCTGCAAGCAAAATGGTTTTATGCAAAAATATTCCATGACACTTTTTTGTGGGTCTATTTTCGAAAATACTTAAAAGTTAGTTACGGAACATTTTCACCACACCAACGATTGCTAGCCGATGGGGCCCAGGCCTGAAATCGGCTAACGAGTTAGTTAGCCTACTTTTGCGAAATTGTAGTACAGAGTTTCACAAATTCTTAAGCTCTTTTTGCAGCTTTTTTTTTCAATACCAGAAGTTTCATC
Source organism: Drosophila varians (assembly GCA_018150405.1). Classification (NCBI taxonomy): domain Eukaryota; kingdom Metazoa; phylum Arthropoda; class Insecta; order Diptera; family Drosophilidae; genus Drosophila; species Drosophila varians. The sequence goes on from JAECWK010000125.1 coordinate 8,085,776, forward strand.
TGCCAGAGTTCTCAGGATGGTCAAATATTTTAGGAAGTTTAAAGCCTTTAATTTTCTGATCATTGCGCGTTTTTGTCACACTCGGGTCTTCTATGCGTAGGTTTCGGGTAATCGGCAGTACGAAACACAATTAGATACCACAAGGCGTGAAAATGGTAGTCCAGTGAGCCGATGCTCTAACCCAATTAAAGCCAACATGCATACCTGACATCCGCTTGCGAGGCTACAGGAACCAGTAGCTGCCACACATTTCCCAGCGGCAATGCCACCCAAGCCTTGCCACAAACTGCAGCTGGAGAAAGAAATAACTGCTATTATGGCATACGATAAAAAGTAAATGGCGAATGGTTGGAAAGCGTAGTGGGTAGTGGGAGGATGTGAGAACCAGGACGAGGACAAGAACGAAATAAAAGATCGGAAGCCAAAAAGCGGGCGCATAAAAATTGCATTAAAATTGCCACGCGGACATCCGCAATGGACCCTGAACTCCATTTGGTGCTCAGGTTGGCCAGGCCACTGCCGGAAATGCAAAAGTAGACGGAAGTGCAAGTTGTGCAAGAAACTCTGCATCAAATTCTGGGGCGCAAAATTAAATGTTTCCGCCGAAAAAGGACCAGAGAAAGGAATCGAGAGCTACGAACCGAAATGGAACTTCAAACAATTTTCATGTCCTTTGCCGGACGCCATTTTGCAAGTTTATTGCAAACATTTTTGGCCGGACGCCGCAAAATTCATCCCTCGGCCACTCTTCCCCCGGGACCAGGGTTTTATATTGTAGCAGTCAGTGTCTAATTTGGCACATCATTTAGTCCTGGCAAATCCCCTAGCCAAAAACTGACTTGGGAACTTGTCACCTCGATGCTGGCACTTGACATCCATTAATCAATCAGGAGCTTTCCTTCCGAGGCATATTTCCTTGACTTTGGCCGGACACCACACACTGGGACAATTAGCACTCAGCTTCCCAGATACAGGCGTCCCTTGAAGGACTTCCTGTTAATGAAAGTCGGGTCCTGTTTTTTGTCATCTCGTTGTAGCTATTTTTTGGGAGGGCCCAGGAACAAAGGCGCCACTCAAAAGGAGCTAAAAATTCAATTTTTATACAATAAAATGATTAATACCGATGAAAATATATTAAGCTTGACTTTCGTTATGGTTTAGATATTTTTTCATTGCTAGGAAGACTCCCAAAAATTAAAGATGAGTTTTAAAAATGATATCCTCCCTTTTCAAACCAAATCTGCACGTCTCTGGAGCAACTTGCCTCATCAGCTCCCGCTTCATTAGCCGCACACTTACAAAGGCCAATGCCAAAAGGTGAAAACAAAAACTGTGTATGTACTTATATTAAAGGAAAAGCTGCTACTACTTATAGACAATAAACAAAAACGAAGAAAAAGAAACACTGAGACCGGGCCAGGTCAAAGTTTCACAAAAGAAAAAACTTTCCAAGAGGCAGTAATAACAAAAAGAGGAAAAGTGAAACATTTCTGGCAAAGCCAAAGGTTTGATACGCTGTCTTTAAAAATAAATAGAAAACTATATATTCATTTTTATCATGAATTAGTTTTTAGTTAAAACTTACCTTTTACTTCAAGAGCATTTACAATAGTTAATATAAAGATAATATAATAAAAACAATATTTTATTAGCACCCAACTCTGTTTAAAGAACATATTTAAAGCATTTAGCTATTTCCTTTTCCTGGCTTTCAACTGTGCCTTAAATTCCTTCAGTAGTCCTGCCACAACCAGCTTTGTTGTTGGACGTCCTGATCAGCCTGTGGCTGATTGATCTCGTGGGAAATTTTGCACAGTTGATGCAACCAAAAGCAGAATGGGCCAAGGCACAAGAAAAAACAAGGAAATAAAACGTAAGTTTTCCCTCCACTCTTCATTATATTGCCACTTCTTTTATTTCAGTTTCTCCGTTTTGTTTTTCTCGATGGTTTTTCGTCTCGTTTCTTTGTTCTTCCACTGGCGCACACGAAAATTAACTTAATGTCACTTACACTTTAGTGCTTTGGGTTAATTTGGTTAGATTATTGTTAATATCCTTTGGGGTGCCCTGAGACAAAGTCTAACCGTCTGTGTGTGCCTGGGCACAAGTGTGAAACCGGGGGAGACTCTGGCTGAGGAGTTTTCTGCTCCGAGCCGGGGGAACATTAAGAGCTTAGGCAGTTCTAAAGTTTTTCACATAAAAATGATGCATCGCCCTTGGTAGCAACTTTGTGGATTGTTTTTTCGGGCCCTCTGAAATTTGACAAATCCATAAATACTTCTATAAAGATCTTGGTAGTTCGCTTTGCTAATAAAAGAAAAGAAATTCAAGATGAATAAATTACAAAATATTTCTATATATTTTAATATATATATAATATATAATGTAATGTATATGTAATATATAATGTTAAAAGAAAATTGTGAACATTTTTAGCAGCTTATAGGCACGTGTAGGCGCTAAAAACTTTCTGTGGAAAAAGAGTCCTCGGCGTATTCATAAGTCAATTGAAATTTATTACACACCACACACCTCCACAAGCTCCCCTGTGCAAATACTTTGTTTATCTCCCAAAGAATATTTATATGAGGGGCGTATGGGCATCCACCTCCATATTCAGTCTTGGCACAATAATTTACAAAGCATTTTACGCTTCGCTTCGCCTGCCATCTGCATTAGCCACAAAGTCAGTTTTTTTGCCAGGCATTACAAACCAAAAAAAATGTGTTCTTATAATATAAATATAAATATGTAGGTCCTCCTGATCTATTGCCTATTTTCGTTCCATGTTAAAAGAGGCTCAAGTTGATTGTTTTGAGGAGCGAAGAGTTTGGGTAATATACAAAATGGGCACTTTTCGGATTTCAAATACAATAAGCTAATGCATTTGTCACAGTCTTTAAAATTGTCAAAATGTATTAAAAATATCTTTTTTGCAAAGCTAAAATAAGGTAAGGTGTGGGCTTTTCCCCATTTTACCAGCTACTGACCTCAAGATTGGCAGGAAAACATTTAAAATGCATGTTTAACTTTTCATTTCTGGGGGCGGTGTGAGAAAACAATAAAAAAAATCGGGTGTATGTGCTGATTTTTATGACATGGAAGGAGAGTCGCTCAGAGGCAGGTTCGTCCTTCCATCCTTTCCATTTTTCGCAATTACACTTTCATTTGTATGCAGGGATGCGGTGCCCTTCTATGCGATTTTCATAATTACATTAAGAATATTAAAGGCCCCTCCGCTGCCAGCACTCCGCGGATGCACATTTACTCAAGGCCAGCTAATAATGTGCCATAAAAGATTTTTGGAGAGCTTCAAGTGTGTTTACCCAGCAAAGTATGTTGGAGCATCTTTTAAACTTGGGATATGTGATGATGTGATGGGGGGTTACACGACGTATATACAGACTAGGCTTATGCATACGAACTAAGCCATGAGTTATGCCAGCTACTAATTCCATACATATTTCACTAAAAGCTGATATCATAATTCCTAATTAAAAGATATTACTTATATTCTCCCAAATGTTTCAAAGGGGATCAACATTAAATCTTTGCATAAGGTATGAGTGATATTTGGCATGAATTGAAGGCAATTTAATGCGAAAGGCTTTGATTGATAGTTAACAGTTATCGAGGTGTTATTTTTGTGTTTTTAAAGTAATCTATTAATTATATTCCAATTTATTTTAAGTTACTTTGCAGCTTAAGCTAAAGTTCCCATTATTCTAACATTTTTTAGGACCAATCACATACATTTTGGCGAAACTTTTGCCGTTGAAAAGGCTGAGACGTTGACAGTGCAATACATAAATTTCCCAAAAGGATGTCTGCTAAGCTTCTGTAAAAATTTCCCAGCCGCCTCTCTATCACGTTTCAAGGATTCCCTGCTGGCACTTCGGCACTTTCGTCAGGATGTGAGAGAGAGAGAAAGAGCAGAAAAAGTGGACACCGGTGAGCCGGAGAGAAAGCCCGATTGGTCGCGACCGAACCTTCTTTCTGGGGCGATGCTGGCGACGATGACGAGAAAAATCAGCAGTTTCATTGATAACGCGCAACGAATTGGATCTCAGACACACGCCGGTCACGACCCGCACTGCTCCACAAAGTCGTGAACAAGCCTGCAAAACAAATAACAAAAGAAAAGGACATACTAGCACGAAAAGACCAACAACAAAATAGGTTTTGAGACTCCTACTGACTCATAGTTCCGATATAGATTCGTGAGTTTTCCAATTTTCGGTTTGTGCAGCCGTACACTGCTACCAATAAGTCAACAGACATCCTTTCGTTAATTCGTCGGTCGTTTTTTCCAGAGCGCGTGTGTTTAATTGCCAGGGGAGTGCGGGGAAATTATACCACGGGCAACCATAACAAAATTAATTAATTCCGTGCAATCTGCAATTTTACAAACAACTCATCGTGCTCTAATTAGTGAATAAGGACAAACGCTTCCTTTCTCGAATAACTGGTAAGTAATCCAACTTATATAAAACATATTTTACTTCCCGACTATTCCCGAGTAAAAAAATCAATTAAATCATAGCAGACCCTTTTAACGCATTCCAATTAAATTCATATCAAAATTTAATTAAACAGGAAGCACCCACAAAATGGCCACTAATTAGTTTGGCCTGCCTGTGGCGCCCCCTGTTGGCCCCCAAGACAACCCCTGACCTTTGCTTTGCATAAAAAACAGGAATAGTCTCCTCCTTATAGGCAGAAACAAGAAAAAAAACAAGAAAATACGAAAATAAGCCCAACGACCTAATTTAACTTTGGGTTTTGGGGAGCAAAACAATTTTTTGTTTCTCCTTTAAAGCGCCGACATTTTTATTCAACCTTTTCAACAATTTTTTGTGCCCGCCACACTGATTTATCTAAATTCAACGGAGTGGCCGCGCCAGCTCCTCACATCCACAATTTACATGAGAAAATATATATTTTATTTTTGTTTTCCCGCGCTGGGCAATGTGGCCGAGGGGCTCCTAGGGTTGCTCTCCGGTCCTCCGGTCGCCTGCCGTCCAGTTGGCGTCACATAAATTTCTATATATTTTCCGCCAGTTTCCCCCCCCCCAATCTAGCGGCCTCAAGCATAATCCTTGGTGGGCTGACAGTGAAGTTAATGTGCAACTTAGTCCAGACTTGTTTCCATTTCTACTGGCGAACTTGTTTGCATATTTGGGTTAATTCTTTTTTCTCTGGCGTATGACTAGCATTTTTTTAGCCAGCGCCTTTGTTTTTCTGACCTACTTTCGGTTTAATTAACTTGCCTAACCATTTATTCAAACCCAAGGCAAATGCACAGAAATTGGTTTGGTGTGTTTTGTGTAACATTTTATTTATGATTATATTATTATTAATCGTATGTAGATGTTGCATCCCAGTGCCAAGTGCTCAGGAGGCTATGTAAGTCCAGTAAGTCCAGTAGATTTCAAATTAAGGAGAACTTTTGAATTCAGAGAGAGAGTGGTTTGTAGGGTTTTCAGGAATCGCTTCTGTGTTGTATGGTATAGTATAGGGTTCAGAGTCCTGGTATTGCAGTGTAATCAGATTGGCAGGAGTATCTGGTTCTCAGGGGTGTAATTGTTAGTGTCGTTGTCCAGATTATGATGCTTTTCTGTCAGCCAGACTTTCCATGTTAAGATGTCTTCCGTATTATAATATCCTTGATTTATCCTTGTTTCCAAAGTAAGGTATCCTCCTAGGTGTGAAAGCATTGATCGGTTACGCATCCTTCGGTGTGTATTGAGTCTTGATTGTTTGAAGAGGAAAATTATATCTAAGGGATGCGATTTAGAAGTTGATTTGATTGATGTAATAAATTATAACTTACCATAGAGAGTGGGTGTGTTTATGTGCCTTAGGTATGAAAAATTATATGGGGTCCCATGTAAACGAATTGTGTAATTTCACTTTATGCTTAAAACTAAAATACACTTTTTACTTAAATCTAGCCGAAATTTGTAAAATTTGCAACGAGGCCGAGAAATTACTGAGAATTTTGAGGTGTTTACGGGCTGAGCTCCCGAAACAAACTGAATGTTGTAGCCTCCGCTCGCCCAAAGGTGCGATTCGATGTGAAAAAAAGTCCATGGGCTACTCTGATTTGTACAAAATATCCAGCTCCATGGACTACTTGGTTCTTGCTACTGCCACAAGCTTTTAACTCTGCTTACTGTACAGTAAGGACCCAGACGAAACGAATCTGGAACGACTGTTGATTTTTGTGGCCTTACAATGGGCAACCCACGCGTCTTCCATTCTTCGATTCTCCAAAAAAAGAGAAATGTGTAAATACCACTCAACTACAATCAATAGGAGAGAAATTTTTGTGCAAACACGTTCCTTTCTCCTCAGCCAATTTTCTTTTATTCCTGCTGTTTTCCTTCTGCGGTTCGTTTTCATCTTATTACGTTCGGGAAACAGGTTAGGTGGCAGGGGCACTGGCAGGAAGAACTCTTTAAGGGCGCAAGGACCAAACGGGTATATCTGACACATCAGTAGGGGAAATTACTCTGTACCAGTCTCTGAAGACTCTGTTGCCCATTTGTATACTCGAGTTCATTAGCGTCAGTTGGTAAATATTTACCTCAGTTGCCATTTTATGATTGGCTTTTGCGGAAACCCATTTCGGTTTTGATTTCAAGCTGTAAATTATCATCAATACCCAAACCATCTAAAGATCCCATTCTTTTAAGAATATTTAAAAAAAAAAACCCATTTTAAATGCATTGCTCATTTATTTTTGAATACGAATTTGTTGTAGCGCTGAAGCACATGTATAAATAATTAACTGATGACTAGGAAATATACAAATTTATGAAGAACTTATTAAACTCTGTCGAGGCTGGTAACAGATCCACTCGGTCCACAAATGCAAGGGTCCAAGGATCCGTAGACCTCCTCAATATTGGCTTTGATCTCGTCCAGAAGAGCAATCATATTCTTCGGCTTTTCGAATAAATCTTTTCGAAGGAGTCTCTCGCCATCATCGCCACTCCACTTGTGCATTCCAAGTATGATTTGCTTAAAAAACCTTCGTTTCTTCGCATTCGCCTCGTGTTGTTTTTTCTTTGCTAAATTAAAAATAAAGGATTATTGATGTTTGAAAAATGTCGCTCCCGCAACATACCAGCTTCCTCTGACAAAAAGTTAAGCATTTGCTCTCGCTTTCCAATCTGTCCCAAGTCCATGGCCCTGTGACCGGACATGAATATCTGAATTATATCGAAAAGTTCACCGTCCTTGACTTTCATCAAAGTTGTGTAAGATGTTCGAGGATCACAGAAGCCGCCATCATTGAAGCCCAGATAAGGAACCACTGTGTATGCCTTGGAACTGAGGAAGGCCTTGCGTTGTTGGGAAATTAACGAGGAAGTCTGAAGAGTTCTATAGCAGGCTTGGGCATTGTAGAAGCGATAGCCGAATGTAACCAACAGCTGTTCGGATGTCTTGAGGCATTTTCTGGAAAATAATTCGCTATTTTATTAGTTTCTCGCATGTCTGAAATATCTTACTCGTTGTTTCGCAATGTGTAGACTCCCGGCAGCATATTCGATCCTTTGGCGGAGTGCAGGACCTTGACCACAGAGTATATGAGATCCTCGGCCAAAAGGCCCTGCATCGTCTTGAGTTTGGTGAGATCAAAGACGTGTTTACGGGACCACCAGCCACGGAAGAGCGCCTGAATATTGGTGGCACATTTGTTGTAGTAAGCCAAAAGAGCCTGCTGCAACGTCCGCTCGGCTAAGGGTAGCAGTTTATTCCTCCACCTGAAGCCGCGCCACCACTTCTGAACTACAACGGCGGATCCGTCAATTTTTTTCAAATGGTTGCGCACCAGCCAGCCGCGGACGAAGCGTTGGATGCTGCGAGCTGCCAGGAACTGTTTGTAGTCAAGGATCAGGCCTTCCGCGCTGTAAAACAAGGATGTACTTAGTGATCCTCTTAGTTCAAAACCTACCGTGTAAGATTGATGGGTAAAACTTGAGACTCGAATTCGTTTTCATCTCCAAAAGACTCGCATTCAGTTCCAATTATTTCTAACGTATTTCTTTAGACGACAAGAGGTTAGGCTGGTAGATTAGTAGAATGAAGATTTTTCGCTTACTCAGAAACGTCGAGGCGTCCCATTTTGTGGAAAGGCATGTGTGGTTGTACGTTAAGCCAAATTAAATTTGTTCAGATTGATAGAAACAAGTCAGTAGTTATGAAACATCGATCAAGGCCTACTCAAAAACTGTTCCAATTAAAAAAAATTTTTCACATATCCGAGTGGCGAGACTATCTGTCACTCGAAAAGTTTTCCCCATCTGCTCCCAATCAATCCAATAAAAAACCAATAGATTGGCCGAAAATACACGTTTTTAATTTAATAATTTAAAAGAACTGTATACAAAAATATACATAAAATCGGGTATCCAATGGGTTTTCTACTAAACAGGAATTTGAAGGCCAAGCTGTTTCGAGAATATTCATTAAAAAGTTCGTTTATAAATTAATTAAACCTACCATCCTATATATTTAGAAACTTAAAAGCCTGGAAGCAATCCACTGTTGTATAGGTTGTGTCGCCAAATTCTTTTCCTGAAGGGAAATGAAAAATTAAATCTTTATTTTTATTGTTTAGGGGAAAGTACGTTACCCTTGTTCGATTATTAAAAGCACAAATAATCCACTTTTTACTTAAAATTAAATTAAAAAAAGGTTGTTTTCTATGTTGGTGGGTTTTTTTCGGAGGAAGTTTTGGTAACGATGTTCGTGGTTTGATGTTTAGTTTAATTCTGAACGTATAGTTGGAATAGACCTACATTTGGGGCTGACATTTAGGTACAGCCTACCAGGATGGACGCGTCCCTAATAAATCATCAAACAATTAAATATATTAATGATGTAAAAGTATTTTGACAACAAATCCCAGGAAAACGCATGTGAAAATTAAATTATACCTGAGATAATTTCCTTCGTAAGCTCCCAGCGATGGTGCCTCTGGCAGAGTTGGGAATTCAATTCATTTTTAATGCAGGTCTGACCCACTCGATACCCTCTCGAAGGCGCAACTTTGCCACTCAATGGAATCATTTGCCAATGCACTCCGGTAGATTCCTGGAATGGTGGAATGATGGAGGGGTATGTTCCACAAGGAGGAAATCAAAAGTTAAAATAAACTTGGTAGTCCTTGTCGTCGCCGTAGTTGCTGGTGCGTTTTGTTGTCCTTTTTTCGGTGCTGGTGCTGGCGGAGAGCTCCTTATAAAGTTCCAGGATATCCGGTTGTTGTCTTCGGCGCTCATTTTTCGTCCTTATGCAGCGCCCTCTCCTCTGCCACTGCGGCCCCTCAGTCAGGAACCTCTCAGGGCCCCTTGGCGCTGCATCCTTGTCTCGTTTAATGTTTCATTTATTTGTATTTTCGTAGTGAGGCACGAAAAAGGACCAAAGGAGCAAGAGCAGAATGGGTAGCTTGCTGTTTCAAGGACTTCGGTGTATGGCATTGTTCTTGAGTCCGCTGTTTTCACTATTTGACGCTTGTTTACTCATTTCCGGTTGCTGCTGGCATTGTGTCCTGGCAAAGGACGTTGCTTTGCATTGTGGCTCCTCCATTCTCCTTCTGCTTGAATAGTGCAGAGCCAAAATACTTTGTAGCTTCCATAGTTAAAATGCTTTAACGTAAATTTGGTTTCCCAGACGGGAAGTTTTTCGCCAGTAATGCCAATGTCATGAGCTGGCAATCATTTTATAGTAATTACAGAGGATGTTCCCTTGTTATTATATCGGGACAAAGCTACCAAAGATGATTCCTTAAAGTTTTTAGGGCTTAGCAGTAAACCAATAAACCGAATGCCCAATTAAATAGAGCGCTTTGAATGCAATTGAAATTGCAAATTATTTCAATCCGAATCCGCCCCTCACAAGACCAAGGTTGAACTTTCGCCAGCCCGCCTGCGGCGCGCAAATAAAAACTTTGCCAATGCGGTTTGCGCTTCTAATTTACCCCAAGGCAAAGGCAATCAATCAATATTCATCAAAATGCTATTTAATTTGAATGCAACCGCCTTGCCGTCACGTCCTTCACCGCACTTTCAGACGGAAGGCACGCAGCTTTCATTACTCGCCGAACTTGGCGACAACGCGAACTTTGAAGTGTGGCAGCGACATTGAGGAGACGGTCGGGGGAGTGCTCGGGGCAGGCGAAGTGACAGGGCAAACTGCAGAGACGTGATGCAGCTTCCATTCTGGCTCAAATTTCAATCTATCAAGCTTGAAAGTTGCCGCCACTGTCATCTTACCTTGAATGCATTAGGCGATGTTAATTGCGGAAGCTCTACTTCTTTATTGGTGGAAAAGTTTACTAAGACAAGAAGGATATCAAGTGCCAGGTAAATATTCCCTCATGTGTATTTGTATGGAACGCACATATCACGGCGATATAAAACATAGATTGCTGCCCCTTTTCAGTTGGTTTTTTTTTTAGCAGGATACCCCCAGTGGGGGTAAAAAAGGGTCAGACGGGCTCCGACTCCCAAATTGGCAGTTGTAAATTTCGTGATGGCCCTCAGACAAGCCAAATAGGTGGGTTTATTGAACCAACTAGTTGGGGTAAAAATGGTGTAGCTGCCTGATAAAAAATTGAAGGATGCTCAGATTGGAAAAAATTTAAAGGGCGGTGTACGCTTTCAGAGCACAACACCCTGAACAATATTAAAGCTTGGATTTTTATATAGAATGCCATATAATATGGCCTTGCCAGCCAATATAAATTTTATTGGCTTTACAGGCGTACTTACACTATCCGTCTTTTCAAAAGAAAGCGTCGAGAGGAAGAGGAAATAATTTTAAAGACCACAAAAAGCATGTCCTTGTGCTGAAAGTTAAGACCACTTAATGCACGCCAAAAGCAGTTTATGTGTGTATGTAATGTGGCCATGCTTGCCAGCCATATATACAATGGCTCATAAATACGCTCCTACACACTGCCATACCAGCTAACACACACACATATGCACACAGACTCGGAGGCAAACAAGGCCAACGACACATGTTTTAGGTTTTTGGCCCCTGAGCCAGCTTGAAGGCATCATTTAGGATCCCTACTTGCGTATGCGGTGTTAATAATGCCTTTGATGTGTGTTAAAGACAGCTCCAGACTACGACATCCAGAGCCAGTCATGTCCATTGTTGTCTTTCCATGCTGAATGCTGAATGCTGAACGCTGCCTGCTGCAGCTGAAGTCAAAATGTTGGAAAATGTAAACACAATCCGCTGGCAAATGGATTGCAAAGAATTGGTGCCAGAGCTGGGTGGCTGAATGAATTTATTTTCCACTTGCTCCAGCATTTGTCCACTTTCCTATTCAACAATTCAACGAAAATATTAATTAATTGACTTTCTTATTTAAGCCTAAGCATTAAATGGATCAGAAAATTGCTAAATGAGCCCAAGGGCTCCACAATGACGTTATACATATTTAATAAGCCTTCGACCATGCCTACAGAAATGAAGTTTTATATTCGTATTACGCATACGCACTGTTGACAAATTTTCGTCTGCCCCGGTCGTTGGGAGGCTCCTGCCACTGCCCCACCTGAGCCGCAGATGGGCAGTTGGCCTTAATGGTCTGTCACTGCCCCTGACCCGCTCCATCCTCCGCCCAGAGACCAGGAAAAGTAAGTCTATTAACGGCAATGACAAAGCACGCGAAAAGCTAATGGCGAGACCGGCCTGACGGGGGGCGGTTAAGTAGTTTGGCAAGTCTATAAAAATGTATTAACTGCCGCCCCAGAAGGGAGGTGAAAATAAAGTCATAAAAAGAAGTGCTGCGAGAATGGGCGTTGCTCCTCCAGCAAAACCAATGGCCGTAATATGATAATCATTGCGTAGGCCCACACCCACACCCACAAACGGGGGCGTGTGAAAAGTGGGCAAATGATGCAAAGCTGAGGACCTCTGCCTGAGCTGTGGAGCCTCGCTTCTAGGCCAGCAGCAAATCCATTAAACCCTTATGATGCACGAGTACAAATAAAGTGAATGAAAGCCGCCAGACAATGGGAATTCCAGGGGGCAATGCTGAAAAACAAAGAAAAAACTGGAGATATCGCTAGAAAACAAAAACATGTGGGCGCAAGGAGGGCGTGTCAGAGCATATGCGAAAAAAAAGAGCAACCGCAAACAGGAACGGTAACTAAGAAGACTGGAAAAGGCCGAGTGGGTTGATGGGTGGGTGGGTGGTGAAAGGTTTTTTTTCGGCGAGAAAGTGGAAGATAGACAGAGAGAGCGGCCCACAAAGTGAGCAAACACTTGAGTCAAGTGGTTAGCTGGTTAAAGCGGCTGACGGAACCCATCCATGAATACCAGCCAGAGTGTGAGTGTGAATGCGAGTGTGTCAATGGGTGTGCGGGTAAGTGGATGACAGTGCGAATGTGAGTGCTGGTGGGGGGGCAAAAGTTCAGTCAAGTGCAATGCCAAAGAGGCCTGAAGGTTCTTTGCTGAAATTATAAACAGATGTAGGAAAGTAGATTAGGTGGATCAAGACCGTACAAGTGGGTAAGTGGGCCAAGTGTCTCATGGCTGAGATGAGCCGATGAGAATTGTGTACAGTTGTGTAATATTTCTCACATCTCCTCATTGGCTCCCCACTAATAATTACCTGGTAAGCTAAAATACGCCAACTAACTCTATTCATTGGCAAAATAACAATACCCAGTCGGATTATGGTCTACGGGGCGTATGCGTCATATTTTGGTGCACATTACTCATACGACCCGTAGGCCCATTCTTACACTTCTACTTTCTTTGATTTAGTATCCAACCAGAAAGGATAATACAATCCTCTCAAACTTTCGCTTTCAATGTCAGCATTTTGCGGCACTTCTTCGCTTCTGCCTTATCTCATATCCAAACGAGCAGGCACCGAATTTCCACAATAAAATAAATGTAAAAGTGAACAAATAAACCGATGCTTCTACCAGCAACGGTTCAGATTTCAATATCTGAGTGCATTTGTGGCATTTTCTACGACGACAAACCTCAAAAGGACACCGTGAGAATAACAACAATACAATACACGATACTTCCGCTTGTCTGTGCTACACAATAACAAGTTAGTTTGTGCAAAAACGTAACGTATACGCGATGTGGGCTTTGAAAACAAGTAGAAAGCCCGTAAGAGATACTTGCATTAGAGTCCTGCGCTGCACCGCCGGGCATCCAACTAACAAAAGCAATTTTTTTATACGAAAAAAAATAGATATATATGCGCAAACAAATATAGAATAGCATCTAGAAGCGAAGAAAGTTTAAATCAACTTGTGGGAATTTAGACAATTTTATAAACATGCATACGAGCCGAAGGATTGTGGGAATATAAGTTGGCGTATGTATATAAATATGCGGCGCAGTTCCAAGGAGTTGAACTACACTTGGATTCTGTATATGCCTCTGGGAGTTGGCTGGAGTTATCCTCATGACCAAAGTAAGTCTGACGCTATTTTAAAGAGGCCAAGCCATTTGTTTCAGTGCTTTTTTCGGTGCTGGAGTCGCATACTGTGAAAATTTAAAAGTAAACCAAGCCACATCACATCGCGCTATCTGCGGATGTTTTACCCGCTTACTACTTGGCGAACACACTGGGACATCCGTGGCTGGTTATTTTTGTTGTTCGCTGGTGTTTATGCAAATTCTCGCCCTGTGTGGGGCAGCGCCAAAGGGAGATACGTGCTTTATACTGGTATGTATATTCATGAATGTATGAATAACTTGCCTGTATAAACAGAGTAACTGAATAATAATAACAACAGAGGCAGCCGACGAGCGGCGGCCCGCGAAAACTTAAAGAAAATGTCGCCAACGGAAAAAGTTTTTCACGTCAGGTAGGAAAAATGTATTACCATATATATCTATTTACAAAATTGTTATGCCACCTTTAGGATATTACATAAAACTCTTTAATACAAGTTACTATTCAAAATATGGTTGGTATTTACCCTCGATGTTTTAGTCTTGTAAATAGCTGACAATCTGCCAAGAGATAGATGGAAGGTTGTAAGTAAGGACTTGAAAATAGAAACAAATTCCAAACATATTGTGATTTTAATTTTCTAACTCACTTGCCACCAACCAACAGCAGGTCAGTCATCTGTTGTGGATATTGCCACGCCCCCCGAGTGCTCCGCCCCAGACGCCATACGTTTGCCATTCGGTTGCACATTGAAGCGTGAAACTTGTGCGCTTGTCACAAAAATGCTTCCCGTCAGCTTTCGTTTCGTTTCCATTCCTTGTGGTTGCCCCGGCAAAAACAACCTCGATTCTAGATTCTGGAGGAGAACGGGGTGGCCAAGGGGAAGGGGAAGTGGTGATGCTGGTGTGGTGGCAGTGGTAGTGGAAAATGTCGCCACATAAATTACCAAATAGAGCAAAACCAAAACCTAGGAATCAAGTTGCCAGGCAACAGACCTATTGCAGCTCACCTTTTTTTTTTGCGTCTCCTCAGCTCGACCTTCTCCCTCGACTTTTTTGCATTAGCATTTTGGCTTGGCATCCCCATTCCCATCCCCATTCCCATCCCCATTCCCGACCCCATCGTCGTCCCAGGTCCCTGCCACCATTGTCTGCATTTTCCGCTGCGGGTGCTGTTGCCACTTGTCTCATTTCGAGCGCTGTCAAGCTGGAGAAAAGTAAATGCACAGCACCATCTTGTGGCCACCGACCAGAGGAGAGTCCTTCCACCGACCCTCCAAGCCGCCCACTTCCGCTTCCTCGGTGGCGACTGCATCGCTGAGTGGATGCCACAAGTCCGGCACTTGGATATTGCTCTATTTTTTCTAATCCAAAAGCGATTGCTTGTTGCTTTCTTTGCTCCCTCTTTTCCCGAGCTGTTTTTCTTTTCAAATTAATTATTCAATACCGTGGAAAAGTTGTTGTAAACTTTCCCCCAAAATAAGCATTTTAAAATATTTAAAGAAACTCAGTTAAGACTTTCAGAATGTTAGGAGCTGTATTTTGAAAAAATCTCTTACACTTTGCAATGGCTTGTGATTACCTTGAATTTTTTTCCACTGTAGTTTAAGGGTTGCTTTCTCCTTGAATGAAAGTTTTTTGTCACTTCCGTTTTGTTTTTGTTTGTCGTCTGCTGTTTTCATAGTTCATTAGTGTCCTGGCCCCTTGCTAAAACCCCTCCTCTCCACCGCCTCCTAGCTGTTTTTCCTTTGTCGGGATTTTCCGTAGCATTTAACAGCTGCTGGCAGACATTAGAAAAATATTTGCACTTTGTTTTCATTTTATAATTTCTTTTGCGATGTCTGGCAGGCTCTTAACCTGACAGCGTTGCAATTCCTCCCATTCCTTCCCTCGGATCTACAGAGGGGCGGCATTGATTTTCCCGAAAGCAACTCCTTAAAGCCGAGCCGGCTAATGACTTTAAATGTACAAAGATAAGCAGCCCCAGGATGCAGGACCTGGCATATGTAGCACAGCACAAGGAGCTCAACGAGCCAGTGAGCGACGATGACGACGACAACTGAAATTTGTTGTGCTCCGGGCTTCCCGACCCGCCGACCCCCTGGCACTCCCATCAAAACCAGCTGGGGGTCCCGACTCGAGCTCCTTGCAGCCAGCCTCCTTTTGGCGGCTGCCTGGGTAAAATAAACGACAGCTAATAATGCGCACAACGAGCTACCAGCAAGGATCCGACTCCAACGAGAGGAGGTGGCACGGAGGCCAAGAAAGCCACTTGGCTTTCTCATACTCTTTGTACGGGAAATACTAGCAGGAGCTTGATGATTTCTCGAGGAGAATATAGTAGTTTCTAGTGGCTAAACATGGGCTACTTTAGAAAATGGACCAAAGGTGCTGATGGAATCTTCCAAACACTAAGCAGATATTCAATAAAAAAATGTTAATAATAGATAACATAATATTACATATTGTAATTAAAGAACATTACAGATTCGACTTTTCATCTTCGAAATAAACCTCCTTTGTGTCTTAAAATCCTTTTTGGGGCGTCAGGGGTGTGGCAGCTACTTTAATTGGCACACATGACACAAAGCGCGGGCGTGACACACTATTTCGTGCAGAAGGTGTTGAGGGGGTCGCTGCGGCTACAGGATGGTGAGGACCAAGTTTGTCTCATATGCATAGACACATTCCCGGGATGGGGGCCCTGCTCCAAGGAGGCGGCTGGAAATGGCTCCCCGGTTGATCTTTTGCCGGGTAGGCAGCAAACGCGCTCCTTATGCAAATGAGTGGGAATGCGGCAAGGACAACGGCCGAGCCGGGCCGGGCCGAGCTCAAGTGTTAAGGGTCGCACAGCTTAAGTTTAATTAGACACAGGACTTGTGATTTATTTGATTGCCGCCACGGCAATAGTGGCACAATGGTTCTGGGTCAGCCCCCATCCCCAGCCTACCCTACTATATCTTTAAGTTTTGCTCTCAAATAGTTTCCAAAGTTTAAATCAATAAATATGGGCTGACGCTGAGTTAAGGACGGATTTGACATGTATTACTTTGGGAAAGTGGCATACCATAAATCGTGTGCGGTCCCTTTGACTATTTCCTTTGGCAAATTGAAAATATTGTTGAAAAACTTACAATTTAAATATTTCAAAGTATAGACCATATAATAAAAGGTCCTAGAGACCTAGATAGAATGATTTAAATATCATAGAGCTATTCGAGGACTTTGAATTCACAATTTAAATTTCGTGAGCAAATTCCATTTGAGAAAGTTTGAAACTTTTATTTATGTTGGCGATTGCACTTCATGTCGGTTGCATATTCGGGCCACTGAAGGAAGTTCGCCCAGCGGTGCAACATGAATAATAATATCTGTCAGTTGAGTGGCGGTGGCTACTTCTCTTTGTCTGGCTGGCTCTGCTTTTACACCTGATTCGTTACGCAACTTTGGTCAGGTAATTTTGCAGATGCACCTGCCAGGGTGGAGGGGACGGGGCAGGGGCATCACACAAGGATGCAGTGGAGCGTTGAAAAGTGAGCAACAGTCGCAGTTGTGGCAGCGATATGACCTCGCTACACTTCGACCTGAGTCCTGGATCTCGCAGATTCTTGGCTGCTCCTGGCGGCTCCACAAAAACTTGTCACTAGCACTCAGACCTCGACTCGCAGCTACTCTCCGGCTGCCACTGACAGCCGCATTTATTTATGCCCAAGTGTCCTTTTTGGCCGAGACAGATGAACCTGGCTTTCAACTCCAGTTGGCAGCGGCCATAAGCCAGGCATTCATTAGCCCCGCTAACAAATGCAAATTCCGATATGAAAACAAAACTTTGAAGGCTAAATTAATCATCGGAGAGAGCTCTGAGCACTCTCGTGTGTTTTGGCAAATATTTAATTACGAAATAAAAGTTCACAAGCGGACTATACTTTTTTTGCACATCAGGCTTATGGTACATATTTTGCTTTGGAAATTAATAGTGGCGGAAAAAATTTGTAAATAGTTGGATGTTTTTTGAAACACTATTCATTTTAGTCCGTAATCCCAAAACCCATCTCTTTTGCGTTGATAAGCATTTTTTTTTTTGTAAGTAAAATAAAATACAAATTTCTCCGTTTACAATACAAATTATAAATAACGATTTATCATGGCCTGCAGTGGCTGTTGCATTTGCCAATTGCCCACCTGAATGCGTTCTCGAGTGCCATCGCATCCTGGAAGGATGGAATTGCCTGGCTAAGGACGAAATCCCGGAGCTGGATTTGCCCGGCTGTTGAAAATAAATTGCCAATGGCAACGAGAGTTTAGCTTCCACTGAGCCAACTTACCTTTTGTCGTCCGCTTGTTGGATTTCTTATTATTTTTTTTTTTCCATTTTTTTTTTGCCAGTCAGACATACATTAGTTGTGTGTGCTGCAGTCGATTTGGAAAATATTTCCGCAATGCATCTGGCCGGAAGTTTTTCCGTTTCCCGTTTGCCGTTTGCCGTTTCTCGTTTTCCTTTAAACCACTGGAACTTTGTTACCGAAAATAATATTTAAATAGCTTCGACTTGGAGCGGGATTGGTGGTGGGGAAGGGGGAGTGGGAAGCTTGGAAACGACGAACTGGAACATAAACTCGGCACATTTACCACTAATCGCTTCCCCACAGACGCATTAACAATTTATCTTGCCTTATTTTATGCGAAAAGTTTTTCGCCTGCCACGCCCATGTAACCGCCGCCGCATCTTTCACCTTCTGCCGGCGAAATCGAATCCCGAAAAAGAAAACATTTGAATTGAAAATCGTGCAGAGGCCACAAAAAAAAAAAAAAAAAGAAATGGAAAAATATCAACGGCATGCGCATAATTTGGGCACACACTGGCATCGCTTTCCACTGGGAAATGTTCGAGTACGTGGATGCGAGGATATGGGAAGGGATTGGATAAGGATATTTGGATATTGTGTCTGGCCTCTCCAAGTGACTGGGTGTGGGTGTGGGTGTGGGTGTGTGTGGGTATGCTTAGGTAGACCTTTGGGGATTCCGATAAGAGAAATGTATATTTCTGGAGGTTCGAGAGGAGAAAAGTTCGATCTATGCCCGCTTTGTTGTCTCGAGTGCCGAAGGGAGTCCTGCCAGATAGAAGGAATTGGGCGGAAAGGTGCCCTCCCTCGCCCACTCGACAAAGTACTCATGAAGTACACAAACTCATTTCCACACTCAACCAAAATGGAATAAATATACACGAAGCATACTAATGAAACATTCTTTCATATAAAATCTTGTAGTTTTTATAAATACAAGTGATTTTTGTCTAAATGAATTAAACCACATTTGGCAAATATTTGGTTCCCAAAATAAATATTAAACGTTTGAGGCTATCATGGGGTCAGACCCCATTTGGAAAAACACATAATTCCATAAAATTCTATAATAATTCTATGAAAGCTACCTGATTATGTCGGATACAGTAGTAAGTTCTTTGAAATTCATTTGGACCACTTATAGTTGTCTGATATTTAGCGATGGCATTGTTCGCAGCTGCCAGTTGCCACGGATTCAAGCGCTCTGGTTCAGTTCTGGTCTTTCGCAATCAAATCCAATAAATTCGTAAAATAAAATGTGCCAATAAATTGCTGTCCTCGGCATCCGCCATCAGCCATCCGCAAGCTGCAAAACTGAAACTAAACTTAAATTGAATTAAAATTCAGAGCGCTTAATGTGCCACACACACACACACACTCGTACATGCTCGTACACATGGCAGGAGTCTTCACATGTCGCAGATTTTTCAATAAACTAAACAATTTACGAAAATTGAAGTTTATCTCAATTGTGCAGCTGTTGTTGACAACGTTCGCCATACTCAAAGCTTTGTCGCGTTCCCTTTCGGCCGAGAACTCAATTTGGCAATAAACTGGCGCTCAAAGCTCATGTCCTCGCCCCCCTCCCCCACTAACCCTTTTGCCGTCATAGTGGAACCCTATGTATCCCACCAGTGTCCTTCCCCCTCTTTGTGAAGTGGTGCACAAATGCGCTTAGTTGCTTTATTGGTCAAGCTGTTGTGCGTGGATAAAACCCTTTTAGTGCACAATTGCTATAAATTCGCTTGGCCCATTATATTGGGAGCTTCACCCCTCCCCCAGAGCGCAGGGTCGAAGGGTCAGCTATTGTCATGTGGGAAATATATATAGGAGGAGCATCGAGCAGCAGTCCAAGTCGATGTCGATTGACGGAAGAGCTTATTTTAATCTCATTTGACAGCCATGGGAGAAGAAAGCGGGTGGGGGCGTTGGGCGAAAACTATTTCAAAGCGAACAGCTGTTGTTGTGCTGGCCATTTGATAAACGGACATTTCACCAGGGTCACAGTATGGCTGGCCAGTGGTCCGGTCCCGTCCGGTCCGGTCCGGGCATTCGCAATATTATGTCCCATGATTAAGTTTGAAATTTGCATGGACCGGCCGGCCCGGCCCGCCCGGCCTGACACATTTTGATGACCCAAGCACTTGGTAGCCTTCAGCAGTTTGGTGTTAGTTTATTGTCGAATTGGTCTGAGTTCCCCATCCTGGCAGTTTTCGCACATGGCCTCGTTTTTTGCATAATTAAGATTAGGGTTAAGGAAATGGTTCGAGGTTTTCTGGGCTGCCTTGGCCGCTTGGCGGCTACGACCTCTAATTGGAATCCTTTGTGCGTTCGTTTAATGGTCAGTTTGGCAGCAAAATACTTATGTGAATAAGGTTTTGGGATTCTCCGGAGTTTAAGTACGATTAGTTTGTGTTGATGTGATCATTATGGAAAATTGTTTAGTCATGTGCACATCCTTTAACCATAAACTTCGTATTTAAGCGGTCATTGCGAATGCTTCCCTAATATCCAATTACAACATAAAAATGGGATTCTAAGTTCCAAATTGAAAACAACTATGCAAAACCCTTAACTACGATGGACTTTGTGTCAATAATTTTAGGGCAGAGCCGAGATAATTGGTGTGGGAACTGCATTGCAAACTTTCAGGGACCAAAACAGGCAACAAAAACTGATGATCCAATCGAATGGTGAATAGAAATCCCGTAAACCCTTCATTTTTTTTCCGATACAGTTGGGTTATTGGCTCAGTCCAGTCAGCTTAATTGCATTCGGGTGTAAGGGGCTAACAAAAATGGCTAAAAAGGCAAATAAACAGACGGAGCTGGTAGAAGTCGAGGAGCAGCAGGAAAAATTCATTTGTGCTTGCGGCTCGACTTAGATTGTGAGAGCCCGGAGGAGTAAGTTGCCGGCAGGCGAGCTGCACCTTGGCTAGGACGGTTCGAGCCAATCCACTTCAGCACCTCGGGCTCGTGTTGCGGTTTGGTGCTTGTTAATTTTACAGTGGAAATTGCTTTGGTATTTACTGTGCACTTGGCCAAAGGAGCATTGCGGAGATGCCTTGAAGCCCGCCTGCAATTCCCCAGAGGAGTGCCTTCACGCTATTTACCTTAAATCCCCATCCAATCCTCCATCCAATCCTCCTCCTCCTCCTTCAACATTCTGGCATCGACAGCTGTTCAACATTTTCACGTGCAGTCTGCTGCTGATGCCTGATTGTGTTTGCCATCTCGAAGGACTAATCAAGACAGCCACTTAATGCCACAAAGTATGCAACACGAAATTGTGTAACCCACTTATCTTTAAACTAATTTGTTTCTCAACTTGAAGTCCTTTAGATTGCGCCGCACTCCCCCCCGCCTACCTTATCAACCTTGGACCGCCTTCTTTATGACGGGACATTTCATTGCCAGGCCACAACGCGACCGTAAAACAATGCTGCATAAAAAGTGACCCCTACATTTCCGCAAGCGAAAGTACTCAAAGCGAATAAAACAAAAGTAACTATAATAAATGTTTGCAAATAAATTGTGGCCTGCTAAAAACGCACTCGCACAAAGGAAACTGGAATTCGTTCTCCTCAATTTTTGTTGCCTTGACATTAAAATAAGTAAAGAAAATATTAAGCTCTCCAGATGCGGGACAGAGTCTGTTTTATGTCGAGGAATTTGTGAAATTTTGTGACTGATGGCATTGGGGAACGTCTGCCAGTGTCTAGGGGCATTTTGATGGTCAGGGGAGGCCATATCTGCTCGAAAGACGCTCTCCCTGGGGCTTGTATATCCCAGACATTTTTTACCAGCAATAAATCTCACAGGTCACTAACTTTCTTTATAAAACTTTAAAATACCTGCAGAGTTGTATAATTATACTTTGCTTTACTTTAGAATACAATGCACTAATGTCAAAAGAGGGGAATCTTTTTACTGGAATTCTAGTTCTGGCCGAGCATTCCCCCAAGGCGAATATTCATCCAGAACTATGGATCCTTAGTGACATAAATTATTCTCCATCAAATTGTGGTCGCAATGGCAATTGTAGTCTCCGGTGTTCGACAAGAGCTCCTCAAGAAACTGCCGGATGGTTTTCTTCTCAGCGAGCTGCAGGACCGATTGTTGTTTGATCAGCCGCCTAACCACATCCCTACAGAAGGACGATCTAATGTTCTCCTGGTTCGCTTGCATACTATTTCGTCGTCCTGAACATATGGAAAATCTAGATTTCTAATACGATTATCGACTTATCAGGGCACTTACTCGCTGCGAACCTTTGGTACATTCTTCGCATGTGCTGGTCCCTGAAGGAGTTCTCATACACAAGGAAGAGGCGCTGTCCGGCCGTGCTGATTTTCTTGGTTACGACGCCCTCGTCAAATACGAGGCTCGCCGTATCAGGACCCGGATATGGGGCCCTGGAGTATCTGTCAGATTTTTTGAATTCGTTTCGCTTGTCGTTGATGTACGCTTTCTTCGAGGCAATGGCCGCCCGCACTCGTCCATTGTGGAAACGGAAGCCGAAGGTCCAGGACAGATCCTCAATCTTGGTCAGAAGGCTGTCAGGATCAATTTATTTTAAATATGTTTTAAATAAGTTTGACCTTAAGAAAGAATAATCATATTTTAAACAAACCCAGACTCGCGCAGTGAATATATTCCAGGCAATTTCTTTTCATCTCGAATGGCCCATAGAGTCCTCGCCAGGTGACTAAGCATATCCTCTGCATACTGTCGCCGCAGCAACTGCATTCCCTGGAAGTTTTGGAGGTACTGACGCGTTTTCCATCCACGGAATATGGCTTGGATTATCCGGGCGTTCTCATGATAAAACTTCATCACCCTCTCTTGCAATTTATTCTCGACTCTTTCAAAATTATTTTTCCTGACCTATTGTTTAGAGGAATTAGTAATATAACATCCTGATTCTTCGAAAGTAAAGAGTTACCTGGTAGCCTCGCCACCACTTGGCTATCTTCGTCGCAGCCTCGTTCTGCTCCATACGCGATCGGCGGCTGAGAAACCCTCGGGTGTACCGTTGAATCGTCCTGGCAGCCTTGAACCGCTTGTACTCCAGAAGAGCATAGTGCGTCCGCAAGTATGGCGCTCCGCTTAAGTCATGCGTGGTGGAGGTTTCCAGGTGGGTATCTTCCATGATACTCTCACAGGTCATCTCCTCACCATCCCTGAGGGCCATCGACATTTCGCTGGTCGGGCCGATGTGCGCTATCGAAAGGATCATCGTGAAAGTGTTGTACTCTACTTGTTTGGGTTAAATATTTAGTGTTTAATGGAATATTGTTTTGATGTTTCGTTAGTATGTATGTTGTAGTGTTTACATGTGGCTTGTGACGGATCTTCAAAATAGCTTTTGCCCTGCCTCCCAATCCTTTTTATTATTTGTGTATCGTGACATCAGCAAAATATTTTGCATGAAATTATTTTACAAGAAACGACTCTTCCACTAAATCACTCACCAACTTATCGCGTATAAAGGCAGCTCAGGCTGAAAAATTTGGTTTATTTGATTCGCATCAGGACTTTTGGGAACGAGTACCCAGTTCAACACCCATAACTTGACTTGGAGTGAAAAGGGTGTGGGAATGGGAATAGGAATGGGGAACACCCATCGCTTTCCCGCCGAGGATGTCTCTTTATGAAACAGAACCTCCAATCAGGGGCGCAGTCAAGCTGTCAGTCAGTCAACAATGTGAGCAGAGAGAGGAGTCCTGGCTTCCTTTCAAGCGCATTTTCAGCTTAAAGGATTTACATTGAATACTGAATGCTGATACTTCATATCAGTTTAGTTTTCGTTACGTTGCTCCCAGCCAACCAGCCAAAAGCAACCCAAAAATAAAGAAAAAGTGAGGAAACGGGAAAAGAGGACGCAGAGCAGACAGAGACTCACTGCGAAAATCTTCGATTTCCATAAGTGAATTTTAGCCAAGCACGCAGCGTCGGCAAATCGAATCGCAGGCATGTAAAGTAGGCTGCCACCCGGGCGCCTTACACACATGTGCGCCACTGTCCCCGCTGGAGCGGTCGGGAATGGTGTCATGTACGGAATGTGAAAATCGTGTTGTACAATTTCATGGCTTGGCTTGTGCCAATTTCCCATGTAAAGTCAGTCGGCTTTCACTTCCGGTGGCTGCGAAGGCTCCAAAGGCTCCTGCCCCCCCATTTTGCTGTGGGACTGTGCGTATTTGGTTTGCTAATGGGCAGCATTTGGATTTTCAAATCAGTTGGAAAATGCACTGAGCTTGTGTTTTGTTTTCACCCCCAAACGCTGCCGAAATCCGAAGCCGTTGGAGCTTAAAGTGTCCATCAATGATTCACTCCCGGCGGATGCTTTGGCTCCAGGGCGGTAAATCTTGGCGGGGATATTGAATTTGACGATGACAACTCCAATCGGGAAAGTGTCACATAAAAAACGATGAGATTTGGCGATGCTTACTGAGTCTCTTTCCTGATTTATATGTTTAAAGGGGAGTTGCTAGAGTTTTATTTTCTAAAAATTAGCTAAACACATGTTTGTGCATCTATTAAAAAATATTTCCCTTTACTCATCCCAATTTTTTTTTACTTTCTTTTTTCCAGATTAAATCGAAAAGTAAAACTAGTTCATAAACCAAAAACATGCAGCACAAGTTGCGGGAAAAGTGAAATCATATAGAATACACAGAGTTGCAAAGTGGAGTGGATTGGGGAAAGCCGGAAATGAATATGCAAAAAAGGTAGAAGGATATGAAAAATGCAAATAGCCAAATCGAGTTCAATAAGAAATGCAGCTAACCCGACCGTATTTACACAATTCAACATGCATGACGGTGGCATGAAGCTGGAGCCAAAGTCCGAATACAAATGCGACTCACTGTGCAGATTGCTAATTGTGGCTGACTGCCGGACCGGAGGAGGCAAGGACATACCCATGGGAGGGGAATAAAAAATGCATTAAGTGCAACCGCAAAACAGAGTCAAGAGAAAAAACCAATCAAGCGACGAAAATAAAAGGAAATTGCAACGAAAACAAAAGGGACGACAAAACGAGTTAGGGAATGCAAAAATTGATTTTTGCGGTCTGTAAAACGGATATTGATCGTATATGACATTAAATCGTATTTGAAGTACGGCGTGCTGTTCAATTATTAACTGATTTTTCAATAAACAAACACAATTGTGGGCAATACAATCAAACAGAATGCAACGGCCGGCGCTTAAACTGCAACGACTTCTCGTCATTTTCGCTGTTTATTTAGTCAGTTTGCCAGGTGAGTGTATTTAAAACGCAATCCCAATATTGTCACAGTCCACACTCCATCAACAGCCTCACCTTTTGGCAGTTGACCGCGTTTAAGCAATGGATGGCGCGACACTTTAATCTGAGTCTCAATTTACCTTAAATGACAATGGAAATTATGGCCCCAAGGAGTAGGATTTCGAATGCGAGCACACCCACACACATCATTTGCGGTTCAATTATCCTGTGGTCGCCATTTGTGAAAACACCGGATATGCATTGACTTTTTTTTGTGGGTTTCTCTTTAGGAATTCCACGCAAATCGCATTAAACCGCAGCAGTGGCACAGTTCCGACTGAAAGGGTAGCTGAAAATAAAAAGCAACTGCTGTAGGAAAATTATATCCTCTACAAACACCACCCATTAACAGGATAATTAATTGATATTAACGGGCTCTAAAACAAAACAGGGAAAGGAGGAATTTTGAAACTCTTTTCGCCAACATTAAATAACAATCGGCTTACCAGTGTTTGGGCTTCCAGGAAAATCATAAAAAGTCATCCTTTCAAATGGTACATCCTTTGTGAGAGGAAGACTTTCTTATTGCAACTGATGAAAGGCTTTATTCCAATTGAAAAGCTTTCCATGACAATTGGTAAGTCGTCTGCAGGTAATTTGCATTTGCCCATTGGCCCATTGACTTCCATTGTTGATCGTCCTTTGCTCTATTTGATATTTGATGGCTGACTGACGTTTCCGGGACATTACAAGGGGCTCTGTTCATTGCTCCACTTCTCTGGCAAGTGCTCTCGCCATCATTTATCTTTGGAAAACTTCTTTTATTAATATTTTAATATATCTGGCTCGCTGCAATTTGATGTTACATCGGGCTGTTTGTTTGTCACATTCCCCCCTGCCCTTCCCCCACCCGGCCCAGAGCAATATGAATCGGATTTAATTTTAGTTCCCCGGCTGCTCCGTCTGGCACTCCGGGCAAAATGGCTGCTGCAAGGAGATGTCGCTTTGTCTGCATTTCCGGCAGCTTTAATTTCATTTCATATTCCTTTGCCCGGCGCCTTTCCTCCTCAGCCCTCCATCCTTCTTTGTTCATTGTGAGATTGGGGCATAATAAAGTTGTAAAAGAGGCGCTCATAAATCCCCCGAATTTTATATTAAAAATTGAAAAATTCGGGCACTCGCCTAAGCTGAACTTGAAAGTTGGTCCGCAAATTGAGGCAGCCCCGAGAAGCAGGCAATGCGGATGCTAGAACAGGCAATTCATCGCAGCAACTTCCGGTTCCGGTCTCAGCCAGATCTACGCAACAGCTTGATTTTAATTCAGAGCCGTCCCTTGACTTTTGACTGGCAATGGCATGTGGCCAAGTGACGTGCTCTCCAACTCTGAGCCCCGCCAGCCCTCTCCGTCATTTTTCACCAGTCTGGGCCAACTTAGTCATATTTCTGGGCGCAGCCCACTCGAAACAAAGAGGCAACTGCGACAGGACTCTTGAACATTCCAATCACGTTCCGCGGATCCTTCACTAGACACGCATTTCAATGGCCAACATTCAGGCGAGATTCGATTTGGGCGTGTCTGGGTGTATGAAACAAAATGTGACTTCCAAAATAACACTAGGCCATGGGGCCGAAAACGAAACAATAATTCTGCGAATGCCTAAAGTCATTTTTATAGGAATGCATTGGATATCTCTGATTTAGCATATCCTTAAAACTCAATCCTTGTTACTTTATTAAAAACCATTTTGTAGCTATTCCTTGGAATATATCGCCTCGTTTTGCCAAGTGTGGCTTATTAGTAGTGATGTCTGCCACATGCTGGGGAATCCGCCAACGAAAGGACGACGAATGATTTTCAGCTCTAAACTCCTGACACCCACACAAACATGGGCATCACTGTCATCCACCACACACCCACACTGCGCCACGTAAACACACTTGTTGTTGTGACACGCACGCGATGCATGCGGCGGCTGCCGGAAATGCCAAGCTCAACGTCCAAGAGCACCAACAGTAACGCCAAGAATCAACTGTTGGCATGTTGATGTTGACGCTTTGCCACCAAGACAGGACACCCCCCAACGCTACCCATTGCCACCCACCCACCCACCAGACGCCACCCGTTTAGCTGACATTTTTGCCAGCGTAATCACGATTAAACTGTCAACGGCATACTAATTAGATTTTTATTTTTATTGCGCCATGACAACGCCGCGTGACGTTGCCGCCGCCTTAGTACCGCTCCACTTCCGAGTCCTGCAACGAGAGGGTCCTTTCCCCCATCATCCCTACCATCGTCCTGCTTAGCGCTCTTTTTTATACCCTCGCAAGAGTATAATAAATTCAGTTAGAGTCCCGCAGCGCAGAAAATTTAACTGGCATCGCCCTGCAATGTTCGCAAACCGCAAATTGGCTATGAGTTTTTAAAGGAAAATTTTATTTTATTTATATAAAATGTATTTAAGCTTAAATATTAGCCGAAGAAGGCACAAAGTCTTACCAAGGATAAGCATTGACAAATATTTTAAGAATCTATTGATTCTTGCATTAAAAATAAATACAGCATGTCAAAAAAAAAATCTGTAGATTATTAAATTAAAATTTTAAGTTAGAGTATTTGCAGATTCGATAAAATATCCTGGCATTTCTCACATTTTTTGTTTTGTGTCGTCGTTCCCAGTGAAGCGCGTGTTTCGCATGACCAAGTGGTGCTGCAGACCATCAGAGGGAATGGTGGTTGGGGAACTGACCGGAAAGGGGGTCGGGAGAAGCAGGAGACAGGACCGAATCAGGACCCTAAGCCAGGCATTTTGTGGTGCCTGCTACTTTTGTGATTTATGTCTTATCATATTTGTGAATATTATTGTTATTGATGGCATTCAATATTAAGTGAACGAGGAAAAACGAGCCACGGTTATTGATTGATTGAAAGATTGGGCTTAACATTTTCGTAATTGATTTAAAATATGTGACGACCCTTGGTGTATACAAAGCAGCCACAAAGTCGTTAAAAGTTGGACATGG
Source organism: Drosophila varians (assembly GCA_018150405.1). Classification (NCBI taxonomy): domain Eukaryota; kingdom Metazoa; phylum Arthropoda; class Insecta; order Diptera; family Drosophilidae; genus Drosophila; species Drosophila varians. The sequence continues at coordinate 8,113,843 of JAECWK010000125.1, forward strand.
TATGACCAAAATTTAAAAGTCTATTTGTGGAACAATTACATGAAAAAACTAAACTATTTAGAGCAGACTGGTTGGACTCCATAAGTATGGAAAATTGTATACTTCGTCCCAGACTCATTTAAATACAATAAAATTCTTGTTTCCACTTCGCATATCACATATCCTTATAAAAATTATGAACATACTCGCTGGCTTTTTCTCTCCTCTGTAAAATTTGTAGACGGATTCCCTTTAGTCCTTTATACCCTTGGAGAGTGTGTTTTAAATTTGACCCCAAAGGAAATGGAACTAGAAAATAATCCATATCTATTATCTGCTATTTGAGAATTAAAGTCTGGACTAAGCTTCTTAAAATGGATTGGGGCACATTGATTTTGATAATCCTTGAGAGCTAAAATCCCATATTATTTCAAAGAGCATATAAACTTCGTTTCCGCCTGAAGCTTGTTTTTCTTTCCGAGTTTTCCCGCCCTCATTCAACATTTTTGTAAGGGCAACGCCTTCTTTTAAGGGAAATGTTTTGTTTGGTTTGTTTGTTAGGGGCTATTATTTCCAAGCTGTTGAATGCGTCATCAAGAAATCCCCCAAGCAGAGTTCCAAGTTTAAGCTTTTCACCTGTGCAGAGAAGCGCCCAGTTCCCCCTTGTCCAGGCCATTCGTTGACGCCTTCCTTTTGTTAATATTTTTTTAAGATTTATTTTCATTAAGTCCCCGTACAGGAAGTGGAATGTTTGCCTGTTGTTTGTGGGCGGTGGCCGGGTCTGGGCCAGTTTCCTTGTTGGTTCACTGGTCCAAGTGCTAATGCGGCCTGACAATAAGAGTGTGGCATGGCTGGGAAACACAAAGCCGAAAATCTGCATGGAAAAACTAAGTGAAAATGGGTTAAATTTAATGAAAGTGCGCAAATTATAGTGCGCCGGGAACAATTGCCGACATTGTTCCTATAGTTATTACATTTTTTTGCAAGCTTTCTTGAACCGCCAATTATAAATGCGCAAATATTATCCTTTATTGCCGTTGATGGTTAAATAAAAAGGCTGGAGATAAAATAAACCAATATTACAATATTACATCAAGGCCGATTCTGGAAGTCAAAAACCAGAAAAGCAATAAAATTTGATATAAATATTTGAGGCCTTCATGTGTGGATTTCTGATGAATGTGCAGGAAGTTTGGGAGAATCACTCCGCCGTACGAGTAACATTCCCAAATGAATTCCGTGGCAGTTGGAGAATCATCATCGCAGTCATTATTAGCGTGACGTCATGTGTGGCCAACATGACGCATGAAAATTAATATATACACGTCCCGGCATCCTGGCATCCTGGCATCCTGGCGATCTGTCGAACAAAGCCATAGAACGTGTTTCGTGAATTTCACATTGCATATTCATGGCTGTGGAAATATCTTGAATAATGCTAATTTCATTTGATGCCGCTTGCTAATGTTTTGCAGCGCTTCGGGGCAGCCAATTTAACACTCGGGAAACGCCAAAGCTGCCTCAAAAGTGATTTAATTGGAAAGGATTGGGGCAATTATAAATATAAGCAAAGCTTAAATTTCAACTTAATCATCACAGTCTCTTTATGGCCAACTAAAAAGAGTAAAACTTTTTCAATAAGTCATCTAAACAAAGACCTAAAGTCTCGGCACATTAAATTCACTTAAAAAATCGACGTTACTCAGTTAACTTTTACAAAAGAGTCCCTGCGACTTACAAACAAAAAAAAGGGTCTGTCCTTTCAAGTTCCGCAGTCGTTTCCCTTCTATTTTTATATTTTTTTTTTATGATTTCACACAACGAACGCACTTGGCGAACATTAAATAAACCCGCAAAATGCATTTATCAAATTTTCCTCTATATAAATGTTTTTTTTTCTGCCCCCGACTATGACTGTGTAATATTTGCCTCCATTACGCTGGCAAGGTGTATTTTTGAAACATTTCTAAAGCGGCAGGTGGGCGGCAAACGACGGGTAACGGCGAAGGAAATACCTGAAAGTGGCAGGTGGGCAGCGAAATGCGCGCCTAATGACAGCGATGAAGATGCCAAAATGATAAATAGCAACAAAAACAATGAAAATGCGACCAGAATAGAGCGAGCCAGAATCGGAAAACGCGAAAGCCAGAAAAAAAAGGAAAATGTGTTTGGTCATTAGGACTTTAAAGCAACACTGAGACTTAAGTATAAAGGTTTTACCTGACTATAGTTAGATTTTATAATATTTATTTATTAGTTTGGCTTTATTAATATGATCCTTTCGCTGAAATATCAATACTCCCAAATACGATAAATAATAATTTATCACTAGAGTGACCTGTCAGATGACTATCATCCGGACTGGGAGTCCTTCTTTGGGCGCACTTTAAATGTCAATTAGTTGTCAAACGTTTTTATCCCCGGACGGAAAAAGAGCCAGACGGAGAAAAAGTTTTGTCCGGAGCCCATTGGGCTCTGGGCAGGAACACAATGTCGAAATAATAATAATTTATAACTATCAATGTCATAAGTTCATGACATGCTCATCAATCAATGCATTAGACAGCTCGACAACATCGTCCGCATCGTGGGCGGCGGCTCTGAGTGAAAGCCATTCAAATCGAACTTTTGTCCGAAGGACTTTCTTTCGCCTCCGTCTCCGCCTTCGTCTCCGCCTCCACCTCCGACCCCGCGAAAACTTTCCCCGGTTTGGGCCCATGATTTTGCATACTTTGATGACGACTCCACGATTGCCAGGCAACAATTGACAGCAATTGCGTGTCGTGCCCCTTACCGATTTGGCGCCTTCGAGTGTTTGGCAAACTTGTCGAAATGTTGCTGCAAAATTATTTCCAAGGAACATGAAAAACTTTCAAGAGCTACACGAAATGGGGTGTCTTTCGAGAGTTGAACTCAATCGAAAGATAGTTGATTGAATTTCATACTAATTGGAGTTTATTTTCAATAATAAAAGGACAGTTCTGGGAAAGTATTGAACCGGACTTATCCTTCTATAAAATTTAATGAGCAATTTAAACTTCCTTAGTAATCCCTAATCAATGGTCTTGTTTTTGTGTGTTTGTTTGGGTTACAGACCTTTAATTAAGCCACAGAGGACCAGACTCCCAAAAACCAAACTCTCAGGTGTTTCTGCAGTAAATTTCTTTTTCACTTTGCCCCAGGTTTTCCATTTGGCCATACGATGTGCTCCTTGGGAGTTTTCCTGTTTGGCTTTTGTTTCGTTAGTATTTCCCCATCATTGTTTTTATGCATTCCCATTCGTCTGGCATTGCTCCCAGGTTGATTTTTCCGCATTTCCCTCTGTTTTCCTGCTGTAGTTTACCGCTTTTCCATAGCTTATTCAAATTGAGTCAATTTTTGTTGAATTTCCGTTCACCTCGCCTTGGCGTCGACGCCATCTCCGGCTCCTGTTTGCGAAATGGCTTACGAGCAACGAGATCGCCTTCGGGTCGTCCTTAATCCTGGACAGGAGCCGGAGCAGGAGCACGGAGCAGGAGCACTGACAACAGCAAGGCCAACGGCGAAACGGAATGTGTCGGCCCAGAAAGCCAATTTAAAAATGCCAACAATGATTTATGCTCGCCTTCTTCGTCCGGTTTTCCCTTTTTTTCCCCGGTAGTTCCGTGACGCGTGGTGGAAAATAATTTAAATGGCCGCCTCGTGCGGCTTTCATTTATGCAATTAACCCAATATGCTCTCCCTGGAAGTCCCCGGCGCGATGCTACTAATAAAACTAAATGACTTAATGTCGCCTTGCCAAAGGTCATATTATGGGACTAAACAACAACTTTTGCCGGGGCTGGCTTAAGCCGGTGGCAACGTCTCTATTTATATTTTAACCCGGCGAGGCGAGGTTTGCCGGCAGAAAGTCATTGACTTCCGGCTGTAAAGGCAGGAGCGACGGGGAATGTGTTAACAACATTTGCTGCAAAGGACGCAATTAAAGTACACGAGCCACGGACACGGCATCGACAATCGGCGGCAACATACAAGACAAAAACAACGAACGAAAAGGATGGTGTCCTGATACTCTAACGCCAATGATTCGAATGAAATTTTTAGTTATTTTTCAAAATTTAAGCATTTTTGAAGGGATTTAGTATAGACTACATACACACAAAACTTGATCGGTAATCACTGATCACACATACCCCACCATACCATCCTTTGAAAGTTGCCAGCCATCACCGATTAACTCTAACGAACACCAACTACTACATGGCGCAGCTAGGATCCTGGTGTCCTGCGGACGAGCCCACATACTATAGTTACTTGTTGGCTGGCAATTGCTAGTTGCTTGTTGGGGTGCGAGCGGCAGTTGCAAAAAGCCATTATAAGCATATGTGCCGGGCTAGGAAGTCGAGGATGGTCTGCGGTTTACCTCCTTCTTTCGCACTTGCTCCTGAAGTGCTTCCGCGTTCCGGGCAAGGGCAGGATGTGGGGCTGCCATTAAAGCCAGTTTGCTGACGGCCAGGCAAATGTGTGTAATATTACGGGTAATGGTTCCTCGCAGTTCTCGCTCTTATGGATGCTATCTTCATTCCTGATCCCATTGAATGTCGGTTAACAGTTGGGCCGGCGTTCCCTTTAAAGTGACAACCATATTACATTTTGTCTTTAATTGCGCCCAACGAGTTTTGTTTATATTGAACAATATTTTCGGTCCAGACACAGGGTAAACATTGGACCCGGCTGGCCAAAACATTCAGTTGCTGCAATATTTGTTTTTCCTTAGGTGCCAACGAAATTATTAAAAATCGGTTCCCCAAAACATTCCGGAGCGACGGGTTTATTGACTTTGGGTTGTTTTGGCAGCCCCGCCTCCTCGGAACTAAAAACAGTTTCGCACCCGAGAGTAAATATATCCGTTGACATTGAGTGGACATTGAATTCTCAAATAAATTTAATTGAAATTGAAAAAGCGATTAACAAGTAAGGCTTAAATTTTTCACTTGAAGCTTTCAACGTTGCCCCGTGGCATTGTCGTGTGCTTGGTTATTAATTAGAGGTAATTAATAAATTTAAGGAATATTATGCGGCGTCTTACGAATAAATCACTCGGCTCAAAGAGCCGACCCGCAAATTTAATTACACTTTCATCAGCTAATCAGCCAATTTGCAGCAGCCGAAAAAGGCTTTAAGGAGCCGTCGCCGTCGCCGCCGCCGCCGCCGACAAGGAAAGCGGAAAAGGAAAACGGGCCTCGTAAAATATGCCATAAATCTGCCCCGGAGACGTCACTTATTCCGGGCCGACTTTGCACTTGATGGGCCACACAGATCCCCCCAAACGCCACGGATCCCCTCGACTTCCTCCCGCTTGGCATCCAATTATAACTCACGCCAGACGTGATAAATCAATAAAAGTGTCCTTGGCAGGAGACTCTTGAGGTGTTTACTCGCCTGATGGCTTCCCTTGTCGATGTAAATATGCCAAAAGGGGAAGCATAATGTGACATAAAGTCTGGCTCAAGATTAATCTCCACTTTATGGCAAACTGACGAGGCTTCTCCCAGTAGTTGTGGTTGTTTCTGAAACAATCGAGTAGGCTTCTCATAGGTTTCGTTGCCATAAATAAGGTAAACAATCTATTTTCAGGTGAATTTTCTGATTCAATAGTTACTGTTAATTAGGATTTCCATCGCATTCAGATAATTAGCCCTATTCTTAGACCATAATTATTAAGACACTTTAATCTGCTTTGTTGATAGGCTAAAACCTTTAACCACTTAGTATCTAGTTTCGGACCAATACATATTTCCCTCTATTCTCTCTTGTTTTAGGTAAGTGATTGCAAAATGAAATTAACTTTTATCCTCGGGTGTGTCCGAGACTCGCTTGAGTAAGTACTGGCCATATATCACGAATTTGAGTAGATGACGGCGAGCCGGGGAGAAAACAACTACTAAATAATTGTTAATGTATTACGAATAATTTATGACACTATTTCATAGAAAGCAATAATTTTTCAATATCAAACCAAGCGGCAAACCCGCCCAGTGCAGGGCTCCCAGGACTCCCAGCACACCCAGGACTCCCAGGGTGTTGCACAGTTGCAGCTGAAGTCTGCTTCCACTCCCCGGTGGATGCTGCTGCTTTCGTAATAAGCTTAATAAATAATAAAATAGCACGGGGAAGCAGAGCTCAAAAGGGCCCAAAGGGGGCGGCGCTACAAAGTGAAATTTATCATTTTTCATGGCTGCAAGCTGCACTTTCTTGAAACGTTTCACTCAGAATAGGAAGGAGGACGAGCAAAAGGACCGGAAACCCCATTCCGGTCACACATTTTCAGACTCCTTAGATGTCAGCATGTTGGTGTTGTTTTTTCGGCTTGGGGCCGCTGGCAAATGTTTGCGAGAAAAGATTAATTGATTCCACTTGGCTGCATCCCGAGTGTCCTGCCGGCGACCCTTACCCATCCAAAAAAAACAGGAAACCGGAATCTGGTTTGGGGGTGAATCTGCAAAAAGTTAGTGAATTGGTTCGGTTTTTGTCTTTGGTTGTGGCTATGCTTTAACTTGGACCAACTTTGATTGAGCATATCGAAATGTAATTTAAGAATAAATTCTACAAAAGGACATTCATATTTTTGATAAATAATTCCTTTTACACGATGCAACTAATATGTTTGTTTAAAGGACCAATCTAGTTTGAATTTACAACGCACTTTCCATTCTGAATTTGCACAGTAAGGATGTTTAATTATAGTTTCCACTTTGGGAACAACTTGATTGATGGGTGCATTGCACACCCCCACAGATCAGTATGAGAGTTGTTAATGCTCCACATGATTAAAACTTTATAAATTTTCCCTTTTCGGGGGTGCAGCAGTTAGTTGCGGCGAGGAAAGGCGAAATACAACTTTGCCAACTTGCCACGAGTGCCAGTTACTGGGCAACTTTATGTTGGGGTTGAAGGTTTCTTTGCCTTGGAGAGCGGGGGCGGCAACTTGCGTCTTGAGCCAAACATTTGAGACATTTCAGGCAGCAAAGTTTAATGTTTGACAGCCGCAGCAGCTGCCTGCACCACTCGATTCGGTCCTGTTGCGGTTTCGGTGAAGGTCCTGGCTTGTCAGCCATTTTGAAGTGACAAATATATTTAATTGCTTGCAAAAGTTGGCTGCGAAAAGTTTGCGATCATTTTGGCCACACTTCGTTTTTTGCGAGCTGTGCGTCGGACATGGAAGTTATGTGGAGGTATACGTGTGTGGAATAGACGTGTTTATAATTGCTTGTAATTACTTTTTCATTTGCACCCTTAATGAAATTTTTGCTGCACTTCCTTTTTCGGCCTCGATATGTGGGTACCCCGAGTCCATCTTAAAAATGCAACTGCCTGCAATATAATTTCTGCAGAATTAACATTTTATGGGCGTCGCGCCGACGGCTGCCCAGTGCCAGTTTCCATCCAGCCAAATGCAAACAGAAACAGTCTCGGAGAAGGGATTAAAATTTCATTTAATTTCCTTTTGATTGTGTGCCAGAGCTTTGTTTAACTTGGTCCATTAAATGTGTGCACTTCCATAATTTTATTTTGAAGCAAAGGCAAAAGTCCACAAGTTTTCAACTCAAAAGTATGTTTATACGAAACCCTTAAACGCTTTTTTAATCTACCTAATTTCTTTTTAATCTGATTGATTGTCTCGTGTCATAAAAACGATTATATAGCCCTGTTTATTTAATTTGCCATAGAAAAAGTAATGACCTCCATTCAAAATTATCAATATAAACTTCTGGGAAATAAAAATGAGATATTAAACATTTTTTTTTGCCAAACAACTAAAAGTTATTCCATGTCTGAGCCGAGCTCAGTTTATGTTTTACTGTAAAATGGGAATTACGACCTGCTGACACATTAACAGGGCCAATCTGAGGGAAAAAGTACACAAAACAAATCCATAAATTTCGTATTAATGCATTTTTTATGCAAATAATGTCGAATTAACTGCGCCGAAAGCTTGGAGGGGAAGAATAAAAGAACGCCGAGAAAACTCTTTATCGAGGGCAATTGAATTGGCGTTTCCGATGGCCGGGGATGGCCAGGATTCCCATTCCCTTTGAGCCGGCTGATGGGGGCGTTAAACAAAAGCTTTTGGGGGCCCGAACTCCCGAAAGCGGCAGGGATGGGTGGGTGGGTAGGTGTTTATGGGATTACCAGGCCCTGATGATGCCGCCGCAGTAGCCAGCCATCACCTTTGCCATTTGCCTGTTTGTCAACACTAATCTGCTGCAGCACAAACACACACTCCCGGAGAAAAGGAAATCGAACTCCTGCTGCGACAACACAATCAATGTAGAAATCGACAAGGACACCCGCTGCCAGCAGCCCGCTGCCCCGTGTTGCCTTGTGCGCTGAGCATTTGAGCCGGAAATCAAAATAAACAACAGCAAATCAGTCAAACAAACAAATAAACAAGAAGCGAGCTCCGGCTAAAAGCAATAGGGCCACAATGTGTTCCACATTCGACTAGCTAGCTCTGAGTGCTTCGATTCCGCTCGTCTCCCCCCGAACCACTTTTGGCTCTTCTGGAGTCCTTTTTGGCTGGACGAAAGGCAATTTTTGTGCGTCACGAAATTGTATTTGGGGGGCCAGCCTGGCCTGCAATAAGCCCTGATCGAAAGCTGACACAATTAGCTGATGCTGTGGGCCACAGAATCAATAAGGCGTAAGTGGGCCAACAGCACCTGGCCCTCTGGCCCCCGATATCGGTTAATATTTAAGCAAATATATTAGCAGATTTGTCATGCATAATGCAAGCAGATCGAATGTAAACAGAACTGTTTTGGCCACTACACTTGGCCCTGAGATGAGTGGCCTAAATAATACAATATTTACAATGGCCGTATTTCACTGTTTTTACGATTAAACATGGCCTTTATTTGTGTTTACCTCAAGGAAGATAATAGAATATAATTCTTATGTTTCAATCAGATTGAAATGAAGCCATATTTGCATTGGCCTTGCTACAGGCTCGCCTCAGTTAACTTATTTTAAGAATGAAATATGCCCAAGTACATTTAATTCTCCTTTTCATCAAGTCGGAAAATTGAAAACTAAAAGCTGCACCGAGCTCCAATATCTTACCTCATTAAGAGTCCTTTTCGGGACTTCTCCTTCAACTTCCATTTCAGTTGGCAACCGCAAATTCATCATCCTCTCGGTGTGGTGCAAACACATTACAATTTTATTTTTATTCAATTTTCGCAGAACGATATCAAAAGGCAGAAAAGGCATGGACTGAAGAGCTCGACTCCGCTGCGAGTAATACAATTTGCACCTTCCCGTTTTCGCCTTTTCCGCCGCCAAATGCCTTTTGCGGGAAAATTATATTTTTACATAATTTAACAAGTCGACCGAGCAGGCGAGGAGGAAAGTCGATGGCGGCGTTTGTCCGTCATTTTGCCGGGTCAGCTTGCCATTTCTTTATGCTTCTGTCGCCGGATGGAGAGGCATGGTTAATGTTCTCGATTTTGCCGTTGTTGTGGCCGCCATTGCATTGACCACTAAAAGTCCGCCATTAAAGAGCGTAAAACTGTGCCATTTCTTCGCAGCACCCAGCATCCCATTCCCGGGACAACTATGGCGAAGTGGCCCTTGAGTGGCGGCACTTTGAATGGGGTTTACGGCCAGTTCCAGCACACCTTCCTTGGTTACTTGGGTCCTCTTCGGTCCCCTGCTGCGCCGCCTATCCGCTCATCCATTTAAAGCGTAAATTATGTTGCAAACACGATTTTTTAGCCTGCGAAATGTCTTCATCATCAAGTGGTTTGCTCAAGGGGATGGATGCCTTTTGCCGTTTGCCGTTTCCCCAACCTTTCTCTGGCTCAAATGGTGTAAAAGCCAGAAAGGTTTGCTAAGTGGAAATTGGTGCTCCAGGAAAGTGTGCGAAAATATTGTTTATATCACGAGAAAGCTAAGAGACGGGGCAAAGAGTACTTTTTTTTCGGAATCTCCAAACCAACTGGGTCTTCCCAAGGAAATGTAATTCTTTAATTCTAGCCAGCTTTGGGAATATACTTTATGCAATTCCCAAAGTCGCCATATTTTCGTAGAATATTTGCATATATACTGATCCAATCGCTTACTGCAAACGATTATCAATAGTCCCAGGGCCATTGGCGAAATCCATCCGCCCGTATTTAAACTCAAATGCTGCATAATAAGCCAGTTCAACAGCCCGGCCTAAAAGGCAGACATCCAGCGAAAATCTGAAACTAAAGCCAAGGGGCAGCCGCTTGGCTTTCAGCGGAAAATCATTTTCAGAGATGTCCTGTAAGCGCCTTTGGCACTCTGCCCTCTGGCATAAAGATGAAACGAGAGGGGAAACAGAGCTCAGAACGCGGGGGGTATAGATACTTCAGGAAAAAGGAGGGCTGGAGGGAAGGACAACCGCTGGCCAGCAGAAGACACTTAAGTCTAATGGTCCTGTCAGCCAAGCCACGGTTTCTTTTTTTTTTCTTGGTTCCAGACTGAGCCACTCGCAGCAGAAGAATTTGCTTCAATTCGAAACGCTACTGCACGCATACAAATTGACAATTTTATTAGCACATAAATTAGTAAAAATAATCAATAAGCAATGTGCCAAAAAGCAGTCGAGAAACGGAGAGGAAGACAAGATTGTTCCAATAGTCGAATGGGAAATACTCTACAAGGGATATTTGAAATGTCAAGTTGAATGCCTCAATTTCTAGAGTAATTTTATAATAAGATAATCTTAGTTTGTTTTCTTCAAATATATTCATTATATATTCTCTACTAACTTATTGGACTAGAAAACATTTGATAGAAAATTACCAAACCCCACTTTAAGAGCCATTTGTTAGGGAAGCTTATGCTCAAAATTGGAATTGGTAGCTGCCTGAAATAAATTCAATTTATTGGCCATATTAATGCCGGAAGTGGAATGCCTGCGATTACGAATGCCAGACCGAGGGGAATAACAAGCTCAGAGCCAAGGACTCGGCCCAAAGACGATGATTCCAGCGCCAAAATATTGGCCAATTAGTGGTGGGGGAAGGTATTGGATTTGGACACCAATATAGGCTACTTGGCCAGAGGATCCTGGCTAATTCTGTGCTTTTATTTCGCCCCCCTTCGCCCACTTCTCTCCTAATTGCTTAATTCACGAGCACTTTTGCATTGCATACTCCGGGCATTGGGGCATCCCGGTGGGCGGCTAAGTGGACTGACTGCAGAGCAGGGGGCGTGGCGTGGCATCTCCTCAGTTCGTCGACTATTTCGCGCCGAAAAAGTTGTGGCACGACGATGATGACGCTGTTGTTCCACCCCGAGTTGTTTGTTGTTGAACGCTAATTAACTAGATTTTTGAAGGGAAAACCGTTTGCTAATTTGAAAGCGAAATACTTTCCCAGCCCCTCCGGCGTCATTTTCAAATGAAAAGTTATTAAGCTTGCTGCAAAAGGGACGCCACCAAGGGAGTTTTACATCCAGTTGCACTATTTTACGAAACTTTGACGTCAGACCAGGAAAACCTAACCCGAAATCAGGAGTATAGGAGTGCGTTGGAATTTTGCTAAAAATTTAAGGCTTGGTTGACTACAAATAAATTTTGCAACGTTTGTTTATATATTCCAGACTATATTTTTAACTCAATTTGGTAATTCTGATTTATGCTTGGCCTTTCAGCGACATAACGCCCCTTCAATTGCAGGATAGTCAGCCCCAATGGATGCAAATGCTTGCCACTGGCCGTCTGCCAAAAAGAATTCTACAGTAGACGGGGCGAGTGGGCCACTTAAGTGGCGGAAATGAAATACAACTAGACGAGAAACAGGAATAGAAGAAAGTGGCAAGGGGACAGTGGGCGGTGGGCGGTGGGAATCGGTGTCCGAGGGCGGGTCGCACAATTCGCCATCACGCTTAACTGACATTAGAACGTGATTAGATTTCATTTAGGCATTAAGCACAACTGACAGCCAGCACGACAGCAGGAGGTTGAAAATGATATTTTGAGCTCGCAAATTTATTGACAATTAGCCGGCAAGTGTGATACCGGTGGGATAGCGAGGAGTACGGTGTGGAGTGTGGGGTGTGGGGCTGGCGAGCATTAATTATAACGTGCATAATTAACAAATCTAGCTGGCGGTGGGGGTGGCGGCGTTAGCTGGCCAGGATTTCCACGACGACCCCACTGAATGCACACGCTCACGGGGGAGAGTCCAATAATCGTTTAGTCAGAGCCAAGGCCGAACCTGGAGGTCGAAAGTCAGGGGGATGGACGCCGAGGGGGCGGTGGCTTTGGCCGTTAGGGCAGCGCTAATGAAAGCACAGCCGGGAGAAATTGGTTTACGGGCTGTTTACGCAAGTAGAAGTTATTAGTTGAGCTCAGCTTCTCCTCCGCCCACATCCACTTTCCGTTCTAATTTGCGGTATTAATGACAGCACGGGGGAGTGGACTCAAATATCCTCATAATTGGCAACGGCTTCAGAAAGCAATGTCATATATATAGTTAATGCAATTATCGATAATCGCCGGGTCACCCAAGAAGAGCCAATCAATGGCACTTTCGGGGACTATCTTATAGTTACAAGCTATTAGTTTTTATTAGCAACTTCCCAAGCTTAAGTTACTTTTCAAGCTTCTTTATTGAATTTTCCAAACTGCAGGAATGTCCATGGGTAGGAAACCTTTACGACCTGGATCACCTGAACACCCCAACATCATTTTCACCTGCCTGGGAGAGGAAGGAAAAAAAAAAACACACACATCTCGACAGACAACAAAAACGTCAGCTTTGTTGTTACAAAGTTAATCAAATACAAATAGATTAGTTCAAAAGTTCACGTGGCCAAAACGTTTGGATGCCAAAAGTCAAATTGTGTCAACTGCTGGGGCGGCAGAAAAAAGACATGGGAAAAAGGGCGGAAAACACGTCAAGGCTTCTCACGACAACTTTGTTGTGATGTGTTGTTGTGCGTGTGTGGGCGGTTTTGTTTCCGACAAGAAAAACAAATTGCCTTTTGGCTGTGCAACTGGCAAAGGGGCTTATTGAAATGCCTGGGACGAGGTCAAAGGGAGGTCACTGGAGTCGCATTTGAATTGCAAAGCAGAGATATTGAATATCCGAGGTGACAGTTTCCGCAGTGCACCTCCTGGACTATGCTCTGGCTCCGGCTCCGACTCCGGCCTCGTCAGGCAGAAAATTAAAATCATGTCTAGGATTGGCAGTGATTATGAGCACAACCCAGTCCCCTGGGGCAATAGTCCGTAGTTCTTCAATTACTTTGCATAAATAGGAAGCCAGAGGGGAGGAGGTGGGCGGACGACAACCTAATTAGTTCACAGACACGGCTACATTTCATTAGACAAATGGTCTCTGGTGTATAATTTTAATACGCAATTACTGGCATTTCAACGACACTCAATGATGCCTGATAGTAGGAGCCACTTCCTCAACGCCCAACGCTCAGCCATCCTGCGACCTAATGCCTGGGCAATAAATTCCATTTAAAGGCTTAGGGCCCGGTTACCTTGACTCCTGCTCAATTGGAGGAGCTTTAAATTATTTGACAATTTATGCGAAAATTATGTGCGAATCGGAGTCGAGTTGAGGGGGCATCTCTACGGGCAACTCGAAGCTAAGAACGAGCTAAAAATCTCTTTATTGCCAGCCATTAATCAATTTGTTTGGTTGTCATGTCGCCGAATCTTAAATTTCATACCAGACTTCCCGTTCCTCCTGGCTGTCCTGGGCGGTCCGTTCCATTTCCTCGATTTCATGGAAGATTTGAAGGGGACAGACGAAGCGGTAGAACTGCCGCAGTATGAAGAGTACTGACTCGAGCATGGTTGCGGGATCGTTGATAAAGAAAGAGTTCCAGGCCTGCAGAAAGGACACACGCCCAGATACTGGCAGTGGAGCTGACACAAGGAGCACGACTGGTGGATCGGGCAGAGCGCAGGAGCTCCCAGGTATAGGATAGCCTTTCCAAGAACTGCAAAAGGAATCAATAGCATTACCACCATTTTCCCTAACTCGACTTGTAATTAATAAAAATTTAAGCTCCTTTCCGCGTCCATCTCATTACTCACCACGTGCAAAGATTCGAAGCGCTTGTTTAATTGGGTCGAGCGGCTGGTGTTTCTTTTGATACTTGAATTTCATTTTCCGAGTTGGATTTCAAAGCTGGGAGATCCTGAGCCTGCTCCGTTCTGGTGTTGCCTTTGAAAATCTCCACCCTTTTGGCGTTTCTAATTGGCACCACGAAAGCCGCCCTAACCGCCCCAATTACACTCTGTGGTTTCGCAGTTGCCTTTCTCTTGTTAAGCAAACTGATTAATGCTCTACTTTATTAGTTTAAGAAATTTAAGTAAATAACTATATAAAAACTATACTCCAATATACATTGTGGTAATCCTTTCGTTGGAAAAATAGTTGATGCCATACATACTTCAATTAGACCTTTTGTATTCCATATTCCATGTTTATTTATTTTCCAAAAAAAGACATTCGACAATCGTGTTAAATTTCTATAAAATATTCCATAAAATTCAACACAATTTAAGTAAACAATTCATTCCTTTAGGTCGAAGTGCAACATTTTCCACATATTTTATAATCCGTTAAAAGGGGTTTCGGGGATTCAACAAACACATTTAAAATGCAATCAATCAGGAGTGAGAAAGAATTGGGCGTTACACAGAATGGAAATTAATTGCGGCCACATTTATTCATTTATTAATTGATTTTCCCCTTGAACCATTTATCCAGTTCCGGGTAATGCATAAATAAAGCTGTTTATGGCGTCGCTCGTTATAGACTCATTTGAATTTATTTAATATAATTTTTCTGTAGGCCTGGAACTTGGCTAATTAAATGTTGTATATTTTCGAATGAAAATTTTGAGTAAGGAGAGGTTTTCCTTGAAAATCGTAGCCAAAGTAATCTTCCTTGCACATTATTACCTGTCATAGGTCTTTCATTAACCATAAAGGACCCCTGGACAGTTGGAAAAACTATAAAATACTCTCAATCTTGACAGAGCCGACAAAGATTCACTTCATCATTTGGCCCGCATCCTTCCAACCGCTTACTTTAACAATTATTGCCAACCACACATGGACATGAACATGCACAAGGACATGGATACGGACATGGACATGGACATGGATACGGGGCCCGGGTCCGAGCTTGTAATGTGCTCAATTTTTCGCATTTTGCACATCCGTCGGCCGGAACAGGGCCAAGCCAAGAGCTGATTCGTATGGCCACCTGTCAGCCATAATAATATTAAACAATATATATAAATCACTCAGCTGTCTGGGGCACACCGAGCCGGGGAAGAAACTGGAGAAGGAAGGTGTTCGGGTTTCATAAAAATTTACCGCCATGCTGCTTATTTTAAAAGTCAATATGTTCGGTGCCTGTTATTTTAACACCCATCGTGTCCAGGTGCCACCACTCCGGTCACATCCGCTTGTGAAAAGAACGAGACAGGCGACAGGAGCCGGAAAAGCAGCAGCAGCAGTAGCAGTAATAGTGGCAGGAGCAGGACCAGGAGCAGGAAAAGCCGGAAGAACCGGAAAAGCGGCAACAGGAGCCAAGTGTCAGTGGCCAATGTCACAGCCCACAACACACAACATAAACATAAAGTGAAAAGTTGAGCGAGGAAGCAGCAAACTGTCGGGAAATAAGCTGGAAGGTCCTCAAAGCCAGGACTCCTTTACCTTATATATATATATGTATTATTTTTTGTAAGGGGCAGCCAAAGCAAAGCGTCACATGTTGCCAGGACCCAAGAGGGGGAGGCGGATGGCTTGTTGTTCATATCCTGGCCTGTCGTCCGTTCATGTGACATGATTATGTGCAAAAAGTGCAACAGGCACCATGCCCGGGTATCCGATTCACCTGCCCAGCACCCCAACTCACCTGACATCGTGTTAAGTAGCCCTCGAGCGTTGTGGAAGGTGTGGGAGGGTGCTGGCTGACGGAGGTGAGTCCTTTGTTGACGACCCTGCTGCTCGTTCCACTTACACGTTAAGTTTTCATCCAGCATCGCAACCGGATACATCAGACATGGCGGGAAGTCAGCAAACTTAGCCTTTTTATTTATAAGCTAATTATTGGAGCAAATATAGTAATACTCTGAATGAAAAAATGGCATAAAATGATGGTTCTTTGTGTTTATTCTCTGTACCTTTTCTCATATATATATATATATACATAACATCCTTATAACATCGTAACCTATCCTGACTCGCGAGGACCAATGGAATCAATAGACTCACTGTCCAAAGGGTAATATCACTGAAAGCGGTAATATCATTGGCCCACCTGAGTTCAATTTTGGAGGAGGTTTTGTCTACAACCATGCAGTTTTCAATAATTTTGTAAAAACAACAGAGGATTACCTTAATACTTTCGTACTCTTTTATTTAATAAACATAATATTTATATACAGTTCTTAATTTTTTTTCATTCATACTTTATCCCATGTCTTAACCGATTTAAATGAAACATGAAGAAAGTAAATTATAATCCGGGACGGGGTTGGATGGACGGCTATACGTGTATCTGTTGGTGGGTGTATTACATCACCACTCACAATAGGAATGTCATTTCAGTTTTCGGTTTTTTGGGACTGTCTGTATAGGGCGCTTCAACCTTCTGATCGCCTGTTCAATTAGCAAACTATTTAAAATGTTTTAAACTTTTTCACGCGCTGTATTGTTAAATATTTATAAACAAAATAATAACAATTCCCCTCAGCAGCTGCTGATGTGGAGAAAATGGCGATCGTCAACAAACGTACTAAAATGCCCTTTTTCTCGGCTCTTCTCCGGCTCTCTTATCGCGATCCGGCGTAACGGTGAATGCGTAAGTTTCTAGGAAATACGGTATTATTTTGTACTAATTCCAATAGGCGAGCAGCTTTCGAGAGCAGTGTTTCTCTTGGAGACTCTCCGCTTTTTGCTGATAAGTGTACGGGTAACCCACACACGGAACCCCAACAATCACACAGATACTCGCGTTTGTTTGGCTTTTGTATGTATCTACGTATCTGTGAGGTTAATTTGTTTATTGGCACTCATCGCTGAGCTTTGTAGTCATTTGTTTAAACATTAAGTGCACTGAAAATAAATCTAGCATCTAAAAAGTCTGGGAAACACTGGGGACAGAAAACATGGAAAAAAAACTTTCAAAATTTCTTGTTAAAAAAAGTTTAATTATAAAAACTGTTATATTGCCCTTTTGTTTATGGGTATTCCAAACGAATAGTGTCAGTTTCCAATTATTTTCCCCCAGTGTATTTTACAAATCGCTTTTTATCCAAGCGAGAAGCAAAGGCGGAAGATATACCCACTGCCTCTAGCTCACTGATCGCCTGTGATTTTGGATAAATGGTCAGCTTTGAAGATGGGCGAATGAAATCGAAAGTATTTAAATAAAAAGCGTATTAAATGTTTCCCTTCACACTGAGAAATTCTACAAGTCACACCACAGTCCACCACACCCAACTCGATTCGATTCTCCATGTGTCATAGCTTATCAAGCAATTTCAACTCGCCCACAGTCCCCCCACCGCAACAGCGCGGCCCCACCACCCACCAGAGCACCACCAACGCCCTGCCCCACCGTAGCCCGTCAAACAAAGTCACTCGAGTGGAGCGTGCTACTCGTAGATGCATTCGACAAACGACTTTCAAACGCTTTCTGTGCGCTTGGTACGAAAAGTTTATAATTTCGTATTTAACAAAAAAATTAATGTTTTATAAGCGAGGGGATGCCACCCACAAAAGTTTATAAACATTTCCAGCTGGGCAAAAATGAATCTAGCAGTGTATATTTCGAAGTAACAAATGCAAAGTCACTAAACCAAACATGTCTGATCGCCTTCTGAGTTTTTTCACTTTGTTGCTTCAATAAATAAACAATTTTTGCTTTTTAGTGCTGTACTAAAATTCTTAGAAAAATGTTAACAAATTTTTGCATTGTATAGATTTGCTTTGAGTGTGAGAAATTCAATGAAATCGGTCTCAATATTTAAATCTTTATATGGTAGCGTATGTTTTGGAAATTCTATTTGTTGTATTGGGCCTACTTTTAATTAATTTTATTATAAAAAAAATCAAATTATGATATATTATTGTATATTTGTAAAAAAAAATTTATCGATTTATTGAATTTGTAATTTTTATTTAAATTTTTTGATGTTTTTGATGAATGCATTTAAACAGAATATTTCCTGTTATATTAACCAAAGTTTTTATAAATGTTATCTATAGGAAGGGCGCACTGTGACGTTTGCTGATGTCATCAAAAACACGACAGTGGTCTCCACCGTTGGCATTAATGTAGTTCGCCTCTCTCTCTAACCAACATTTCTGGTTGCGTGCCCCCGTTCCGTTGCTTCCATCTCTCTTTTGCCAACGCTCCAATGCGCCACGGTCAACGATCTTCGAAATTCAAAAGGGGAGGTCGTTGAACTGCCGAAAAAATGAAACCCAAACCCCCGGGGGCCCTACTTTGAATTTCCTGGTCGCCTGGTGCGGGCAACAGGCGTCTGATTTTTCTTTCAATCGTGCTCGATCCGCTCCAAAGCCGCGACGCGACGGTGGGTCAGGGGCGGACCCTGAACGTGACACCGTTGGCGGCCGCTCACCTTGGGGCCCGCGGCCGGAGCGTTGAACCTTGCGGCGCAGGGTCAGGCAACGGTTCGGGGCCCAAAAGTGGGTCAAGTGGCGAGGCAATGCTTGCAGAGCGGCAAAGTCAGCCGGAATTCACTTTCGTTTTTTATGTAGAAATCGATAGCCGGCTTTGCTCGTCGACCAGGCAAGCAGGCAGCAACGCAAGCCAACAAACTGTATCTGCATCTGTGCCGCGCCCCACTCGTATCTGTATCTGTATCTGTATCTGGCACTGTACCTGTATCTGTAGCTGTATCTGTATCTGCCACGCACCCAGCTCGCCGTCTGTCGGCCGCCTTCCCTTTCGCTTTCAAAACATGATCGATAATATAGTGGCAGCAAGTAACAGGTCAGCATAATGCCCAAATAAACGGGCTTGCTCCTCAGTTCGGTGTTTCGCTTACAATGACCTCGTTTCGCTTGTTGCCAGTATTTCGGATTCGTTTTGTTTCGTTTTGTTTCTGTTGTTATTTTATTATCGGTGGTGTTAAAGTTTAAACAAAGGCAGGGCAGGTGGGGTAGAATTTGCGATGAAAGTGGTTAAGTGGTTGGAGCTTGGCGCTTGGTGCTTCGAGAAAGTTAACTGATGCAGACAATTGTATTATTTGTTAATCCTTACGGTGTTAAGGATACTCTTGCTTGTTAACTTGTTAGAAAAATATTCATATTAAACGCATTCAATGTTTAGAGAATTTAGTTTTCATCCTAACAGGCTTTTGTTTCTCTCTAATCACCAACAACTACTATTGCCTCTTAAATTTGTACCAAATTTCGTAAAAAACAAAAAGTTAGTACATGTTCTAAGAGCCCTTTGTCTGTTCATGAGCTCCCCCCTTTTGTTTATTTATTTTTACCTTGACGGGTATTGTTATTGCTGCTCCGCCGCTGGGTAGCGCTTCTGGTTTTCCAAGGTTTTCCAGTTCGATCGAGGCAAAAACCTCAAGGTTCTTTGAATTAAACGTAAATACTCACTGCCAAGTCGGCGGCGTTGGCACCGTTGCTGGCCCTCTTCTGTTGGCCTGGCCAAAATAGAACAGCAACGGTTTCTAAATAGTCTGACGTCTAATCTTTGGTGGCGATCGCCCCCACCCGGCAGCTCCTTCACCACGCCTTGGCTAAGCAAATAGTGCCTCGGTTTACGCAAATTCAGGCTGGCCAAGTGTCGGCGGCCGGCTAGACAACCGGCCCGGCGGATGAGATTAGTTTTTTCGTACTATTTCGATCCGGCGCTCAGCGGTACCCAGCAGCCATCGTGCGGTCGCAGCATGAAATTTTTATGCTGATATGGTGGCAAAAGCAAAACAACCGACTACGTCAACGGCAACGACAACGACAACGCGCTCCGTACGCAGCCAGTAACATTAAAGTCAACGTGAAACAACAATTAGCATTCAAGGTTAACCAGAAATGAGGCGCGCGGCTACCAAGTGGGGGGACTACGAAAATCAGCGGTGGAGCAATTGTTAACACACTCGGAACGGGGGACTAAACCCCCAGCAGCAAACCGGTTTGGGTTTCTTTGTTCACTTTTGTACAATTGGAAACTAGAAGCTATTTTAGCATGCTAGACATCTTGGGATATGATAGCGTTGTAATGCCTAATATTATCCCTCAGGCAGAGTAATGGATTGCTTATCAAAAACTTTGCTAAAGTAATGATAAAAAGTACTGCTCTTATAGCTAAAGTTATTGGGAATTTCCAGTACCATATGTCGAAATTCTACAGGTTCTATTATCCCTTTTTCTGTATTTGAAAATCACAAGGATACATGAAGATGCGTCCAACCACTTTAACATAAATTAGCCCTAATTGGGTGCGCTCATCTGTTATAATGTGAAAATCTATGGGCTTCTGGCCCGCTTCTTAGTTCAGTGACCCCGAGCCAGGGCCGGGGGAGGTGCCCAACAACCTTTGACTGCAGGGCAGCAGAGGTTGCTGGGCCCCTGGTGGGATGCCACAACTCGATTTCCTACATGGCGGATGGCGGACGACAAAGGCGCCGGGCCCCCTTATGATTTATGATGGTTCTCGGAGAGAGCGGGTCTCTTCGAAGCCATTCACTTTCGATTTTAATTTTTCTAGGAAGCTTTTTATAAATTCGAACAGGGGACCAGCTTAGGGCTGTTGGCCCCCATGGAGATCACCGAATTTTTGTTTTATAATCAGCTTTCTGAGGTAGACTCTTCCGGTCGTCTCTTTCGCACCCGCTTCTTCTCGATTCACTGAAGTTTTCATGGGTCTTTTGTTGGCTTTTTGGGGTTTTAATGGTCGGTGACCCACTTTCCTTTACGGCTGATGATGTACAAAGATACGTACAATGTATACACATCGGTCGAGCTCACAAAAAATTGTGGAATTAATGTTATACTTCCATGAACGTTGTACTAAATTCGTGGAAACATTTATATTTCAAGTCGGATGAAAATTATGTTTGCAAAAAAAGAACTTAAAATTATCAATTTTGGCCAAGGTCCCAATCTAAAATCATAATGAGTGTCTTTGGGCAAAAATTAACAGTTTTGGCTCGCCTTTTTCCAAGTTTGTTGTCCATTTTTGGTCCGATTTATAAAGGGAGTAGTAATTATGAATCAGGAATTTAATCCCCGTCGATCTGCTTCAAGAGTTTTTGAAAATCGAAAAAAAAATATTTTTTCAATTTTTTGCAATTTATGAAAGGGGTACCATCATTAAAATTTTCAAAAATCGTAAAAATTTTTTTTGTTTAACTTTTAAAAGTTTTTGATACAGATCGAAGCGGAATTAGTTCCTGATTCACACAAGGCATTCCTTTTTCAAATCGAATAAAAGTTGGATAAATTATTAGCAAAAAGGTGACTAAAGTCTGTAACTTTTGGTCAAAAGGCAATCACCACGATCTTAACTTGGTTAACGAGTCTTTTTTCTTAAAATTTTCATTAAAATTCATTAAATAAAACTTTCGATATGCTAATTTATAGTTGTTTTCATTTTTAAAAGCCTTTTTTTATGATATTTGAAAAGGTTTCTAAAACGTATGTAGTTTCTGACTCTTTAATCCTTCTTTTGTTCGGACCTGTTGGCGAGGTACATATAAATAGAAACAGAGTTTAAAAAAGACCTCTCCTAAAGAAAATATTTATTGAGTGACAAACAACGAATAACGAACGGATAAAAAATGATAAAGGATGTCTGTAGTTGCTTTTCAGTAATCAGCATTTACTGGGTGACTTATGTACGGCGATATCTTTCCCTGTGAAGTCGCTGTTTAAGTTACCGCCATGCGCGAAGAATCCCTTGTAATCCGCTGGGGATCATAATTAAGCCACAATAACTTGTCATATTAAGCCTGCCCAACTTGCCATGGCAACCACTCATTTACACCTTTCCGCCCGGCTCCGACCGGTTTTTCCGTTTTCCAGGACTCGCTGTGGGGCTGCGCAATGTCAACGTTCACATCCCGTCCGCCGTCAAGCGCGGCGATAATGCGCTCTTAATCTGCAATTATGACATCGAGAACGATACGCTTTATTCAGTAAAGTGGTACCGGGGACGGCGGGAGTTCTATCGCTACACGCCGAAGGAGAATCCTGCCTGGAAGACTTTCAGAAAAACAAACGAAATAGACGTAGAGGTAAGTGATTACAACTAAATTAGCCATCGATAATATTTAACATGTACTAAACGGAGGTTAAGAGCATGTTTTCCAAGTCAAGTAGTGAAAACTTTGAGAGCTCCCTCTCTGAGGATTAAATGTTGGAAGAGCTTTAAATGGTCCTTTTGAATTGCTGTTGGAATTAACGGCAACAGCATCCTTGTAGGCGGGAAAGTAAACAACGTTCCGTGTTTTCCATGAGCACCACTGTTTGTCTTATGGATGGTAAAGGCTGTAATTAACAATTTTGACTTTCATTTTCTGTGTTGACTTTGGCTGAAGTTGATTAAAAAAGGCGATATTAATAAGGAGGTTGCAAATAACGAATTCCACGTATGAAACGATTAATCCGAACAGCCTTCGAAAATCAATAAAGCTTGCCAATGTCTTAAAGCGGTTTATCCCATACACAAACGTTTTATGGAAATATGAAAAATTCTTCATACATGACTTGGGAGGAAGATTGTTTCAGTGTAGTAATTGGATGGTATATTTTCAGACCGACCACTCGAATGCCAGTCATGTTTTTTTGCGAAATGTGCCCACCTCGATTTCGGGCAAGTTTGCCTGCGAAGTTTCCGCCGATGCACCCAGCTTTGACACCTACATTGTGGCCGCCGACATGGAGGTGGTGGGTAAGTATTGGCCTTCGATCCAACTGGCAGGATCTCATTTCCACTATGTTCAGAACTACCCACTCAACGACCCATTATCACCGGCATCCATTCGCGGTACCGTTTGGGGGATGTGGTCAACGGCAACTGCTCCTCCGACTACTCCAAGCCAGCGGCAAACCTCACCTGGTGGATAAATGATATTCAGGTGCCACCAAACTACCTGCGGATCTACGACATCCAGCGGCATCTGGCCGAGCATCTCGAGTCGGCTGTCTTGGAGATTAACTTTGTGGTTACCGTGCATCACTTTATTAAAAGCCGGATGAAGGTGGGTCCAAAATATTAATCCCAAGACATCAATATTTAATATTATGTATATTTTTAGCTGAAATGCTCGGCTCGCATACACGACATCTATGCACAGGAGACGGAGAAAATGATTGAAGAGGATCGCCCCAGGATACTGGCTTCCGGTCGCTCTCCCGACATCAATATGTATCCCTTCGATCAGCCCGGCGGGGCGGAGGAGCACAACGAACTTTTCTTGATACATTCCAGTGAGTATGAACAACCAGATAAAAGCTCAAAGGTTCGATTAATCCCTAACTAAATCCCATGCCAATTGCGACAATCAATATGCTCTTTGATTAAGTTCCGGTCGTTACTTGGTCGGCTTTATCCGCTGATGCTGTTGTATCTGCTTCAAAATAGGCCCACAGATAAACAAAAACGGTCAGGCGGGGGGGAGAAGGCACTGACCCGACTGGGCCTGTGGTTGGGGCCTTACAAATCTCGGCCCGATTGTTTTTACAACCAAAACAAATGCACAAGGGATACATTTACACGCACGCCATTACAATGAAAAACTGTGGGGCATTAAATCAAAGTTAGCGAAAAGGACCGAGCACCTTATTAGCCCGACAGCCCACCCATCCCAGCCCATTCCGGCATGGCAGGGATTTATTAATGCTCTGCGCTAAGCTGGAAGCAATTAATTCCAAGATTAATTTGACCAGCGGGTCCCCTTTCCGAGCCAGATTTCAATCTTTCGGATGTCGGTCCTAAGCCAATCTCTATTTCTTTTGTTTCAGATGTGGCCGCACGCGTCTCTAGCCCGAAACTCCTCCAGCTCCTTTGGCTTTTGTGGCCGGGCCTATGGATGTTGTGGGCCAGGGGGAATCTGAACAGGAACCTGGAGCGGTGATAAGCTGGCCCCTGGCAGGAGAGATGGACTTCAAGAGGGGCACCCAAGGGAATACCCCGCGCGGGCTCAGCAATTATGGAACCCAAAATTAGCAAATCGCATAGCAAATCAACAGTGAAAGGTCCTCAGCATACCGGATATACACCTATACTCATATACACCTATACCTATATTAAGTATCTGTAAAGACGAATGCATCCCCTGAAAAGACTCGAGGACTACTTTAATCCTGTCAAGTGTAAATAAACATAGAGCGCATCGTTTCACATGTTCACCAGCCATATATATCCTTACTCTCTAAGCATGATTCGAAGTGTTTGCTTTCGTTGGGTTCGTCAAGGATTTATTGTTAAGATTGTGGTTTCTAGGCAGATTCGTTACTCTGTTCGTCTGTGTCTGTTTCAAAAACTGTACAACTGTTTAGCCATAGCATTAACCTTAGTGTGTCCTTAAGTTGAATGTGTGTATGAGAAATATTGACGAAAAGCCAAATAAAGATTGTTTTATTTGATCACTACCTCTATGACTAATTTTTTAGCTAGGAACCAGTTTAGTTTTTTAAAGGTAAGTAATTTGCAATTATTTTGCACTTATAGCCATTGTTGCCCCATTTGCAATTATTAATTTTTTACGCCGACAACTTTTCCTGGCAAGCAGTGAAATATTACGGCGTCAGCAATAAAAATAGAGCAAACTGCGAGCTGGAGCATAAATGAAAAACTTGTAATTTACGTGACAAAAACAAGCGTCTGCCAGCGACAGAATCGGGCATTTGAGTCTGAGTATTTGGTGGAGAGCTGACACGAAAAACAGCGACACATGGCTGGGTTTTGGGTGAGCGTTGCATCTGTTGGTTTTTCAGTCTCAAAAAAGCATTTTGGCAACACCCACCGAACATCGCCGGGACAATCATCAGAGAGTGTGGCTGGGCTGGGCCTTTGTTGCTGCTTGCTGCTGCTCGCAATTTCGCACTCGACTGAATCTGCATCCTGGATCCTGTGAGCAGCCTCATCTTTGCTAAGCATCTGCATGCTGCAGGGCTCGACACTGGGCGTGGCACTGTGCCACGAAATTTATTGTGCATGTGAGTTCGTATCCCTTGCTGCACTGCGCCCCGGATCCTGCCGGAGTGTTCCGGAAAGCATTGGCGAAAATTTCGGCATTTCTTTTCTTACACAGAAAACACCAAAAACTAACATAACATTTATAAAAGAGTTTAACAATATTTAAAAATGTTAAATAGTTTTGTATTGATTTGAAAAAATGTTTATTTTTTGAAGAGTTTTTGGGAAACACCTTTCACTTTTGTGTTTTTGCGAATTTTGGAAAACTGAAATGGCCAAATGTGCTTGGGAGGGATTTTGCAGCCTTTGCAGCCTGGCCAATTGCTTGATAATGACTTTTGGCAGCGGGCAAAAAGCAAGCTGCTGGAGCTGCTTAATGGACAATCGAAAACGCATTGAACTGGCAATTGCGGTTTGGCTACCGTAGCCTTGTCAGCCACATTCTCAAAATTGATTTCCGTTTGCGGTCGCCTGCCAGCGCAAACTGGCCACCAACGACAGGCCAGCGTCAGGTGGAGTTTCCATTAAAATTGCACTCTGATTCCATGGATTCAAAGGGGTAATGGGGGTCGGTAGGTCGGACAAGACAGGGGTCATCCACTTGGCCATGTCAAAAGCACTGGGACGAGGAGCTGCTGACATCGAAAGCTTTTTGCCGTCCCATTTTTGGAATGCATGATGCCAAACAACATTTGCTTATTAAGTTTTCTAATGCATTTGCAAAACACAATACAAGGCACTCCACTCCTTCGAATGCGTTAGGGACTCAAAAAAATTAATAACTAAAAACAATTTTGAACAGAAACATTCTCCCGGAATCATGCAAAATATTCTCATTGAAATCGATAATCGCATCCAAAAAGTATGCAGCCAAAACCTTTAAAAATGAAATCTATTTTCTATATTAAATGAAAGCTTATTAAGTAATTAAAGCCGTAGGGGCAGGTGTATTAGATAGATCTTCCATATGTTTATATTTTTTATGCAGCTCTTTTGCTTTTCACAAGGTCAATGTAAACATATTGGAACCACTGAAAAGCTCAGACAAAATATAAAATTATATATCTACTCTAAAAAAATAATACAAATAAACATAATTTTCTGTTTTAGAAACACTCTAAAAAACGCCTATATTGAAAATGTTGTATTCGACAATCAAATCCTTGATTGTTTTAAACAAATAAATTGATAGTACGTATTAAAAATTCATACAAAACATAAAATAAATTTGATTCATTCACAAAGTATGTAACAAATTTTTGCACAGTGTAGTTGGTCAAACACACAAACAGTTTTTAAATAACTTTTCGAAATCACTTTTCAACTGGCACTCCATAAGATCGAAATTATTGGCCGCCGCCAGGCCGATAAATAGCCTCGGTTCCGGCAGTGGAGAGCCGAGTGAACGGGCAACTCACCTGCGAATATGAGGTGCTGCGGCTGTTGGCTGACTGTGGTCCTTCTGCTGGGAATCGGAGTCCTGCGGGCAAAGGCGCGGCAAGGTGTCGGGCCCGGGGAGCAGGACTGGGGCTACGTCGATGTACGCGAGGGGGCGCACATGTTCTACTGGCTCTACTACACCACCGCGAATGTGAGCAGCTACACGGAGCGACCGCTGGTCCTGTGGCTCCAGGGCGGACCTGGAGGCTCGTCCTCGGCCCTGGGAAACTTCGGCGAGCTGGGACCTGTGGACCATAAGGGTCAGCCGCGGGAGGGGAACTGGGCACAGCACGTCAACCTCCTGTTCGTGGACAGCCCGGTGGGCTCCGGCTACAGCTACGCGGACAACATCAGCTTGATTGTGACCAACAATGAGGAGCTGACCGACGACCTAATGACCTTCATGATGTACTTTTACAAGCGACACAAGGAGTTCAAGGCCGTTCCGTTGCACATTTTCACGGAGAGCTACGGCGGCAAAATGGCTCCGGCCCTGGCCATCAGAATGGACGCTGCCATGAGTTCCGGGGAAATGGCTGAGCTTGGAATGCTGAAGTCGGTAACCATTGGCAACCCATGGATCTCCACCCGACACATATGCAAAGAGCACTCCCGGTACCTCTTCGTCAACGGTCTGGTCGACGAGGATGGGGCGGCCCAGATAGATTACCAAGAAGAAAAGATCCTCAACGCCCTGAAGGAGCACGAGTTCGAGAAGGCTACTGATGAGTACCTGGAATGGTACGACCTGATGCAAAATATCACGGGCGAGGTGTTCCTCTACAATACCCAAACACATGTGGATCCTTCCGAGGATCGCACCTACGGCTACGGCGAGGAGTTGACCAACTTCATGCAGGAGAACGTAAGCGAAGCTCTGCAGATCAACGGAAGTGTCTACGCCTCCCAGGTCCTGGATGTCCTTACCAGCTTGCACGGAGACCGCCTCAAATCGGAAATAACTTTGAGTAAGTAAAAGCTCTATGATTGGGTTTACCAGAGATTGTCTTGTATGTGGGATTTATTTTCTTTCAGTTCCTTATTTACTGAACAAGACGTCCGTGAAGATCAACTTTTATTCAGGCCAATTGGACACCCTAGTTCCCACTGCAGCTACTCTGGCCTTGATCAAGGACTGGTCCTGGATCAACAAGACCGACTACATCAATGCCAAACGCACTCCTATTGTGATGAATGGAAGGCTCCAGGGCTATAGGAAAGTGGGTGGGCAGTTCGGGATGTACTGGATCAATAGATCCGGACACTTAGCCCCCGCCGACAATCCGACAGCCATGCATTTTGTTCTAAAAGACGTGACCGGATACGACGACGACGACTCCTCCAACGAATGATTCTTAGCATCGTCTTCGGATGCAAAAATTTCGGCGTACGGATGCTAAATTTTAAGCCCAAGTGTAAACAAAACGTTAGGTGTGCATTTATTCGTGGTCAATGTTTACCTTTTAGCGGAAAATAAACAAACTTTCTACTGCATTATTACTTTTTAAAAGCTATAATAAATTTCAATAATAAAATACTTTATTACTTCTAAAGGATGAACCTGTGTGGCCTTGACTTTCTATAACTTTATATCAAATAATTTCTGTTATCTCAAGTTTATTTGGAACTGATGGGAAAAAGTGGAATTCGAATATCATGAACAGAGTACATCCAGCAATGTACAAAAATGAAATTTTTCTAGCATTTTGAGTTTGTTTACCAGAGCTATGTGTATTTCGAAATTTATAAATAGCCAACGGCCAAGAACTGCGCCCGATCAGTGCGCATTTATCCTCAGATCGGGCGGTATATCTCTTACTTCCACTTCTCGTTTAACACAATTAATTAATTAATTAATTGGAATGCCGTTTAGTGCAAATCAAAGCACAGCTTGGGCGTGTGCAGTGCTGATAGTAGCTTCCCTGGCCACAGTGCAAGGTTGGTATGGCCAAGACTACTTCATCGGAAGCTGATCAGCCAATTTTTAACAGGACTCTCGGGAATGGGACCCGGCGAGCAGGAGTGGGACTACGTGGAAGTCCGCCGGGGTGCCCACCTCTTCTACTGGCTCTTCTACACGACGGCAAACGTTAGTGACTTCACGGAGAGGCCGCTAATCATCTGGTTGCAGGGCGGACCAGGTGTGGCCTCCACGGGCAGCGGCGTCTTCGAGCAGCTGGGACCCATCGACATCGAGGGGCGATCCCGGGAGAGCAGTTGGGTGCGGCATGCCAACGTCCTGTTCGTGGATAGCCCCGTGGGCACGGGTTTTGCCTACGTGGAGGAGCACGGCACTTTCGCCAGGACCAACCGGCAGATAGCCCTTGATCTGGTCACGCTGATGCGGGAGTTTCTCCGAAAGTACCCGCGGTTCCGCCACATTCCCCTGCACTTATTCTCGGAGAGTTATGGCGGCAAGGTGGCCCCCGAGTTTGCCCTGGAGCTGCACTTGGCCAGGCAGAGGCATCAAGTGGAATGCCAGCTAAAGTCGGTGGTGGTGGGCAATCCCTGGACCTCTCCGCTGGACAGCATCCTCTCCTACGCGCCTTTCCTGCTCCAGCTGGGCATTGTGGATGAGAGTGGTTATCGCGAAATTTCCAGACTGGCCGGCGAGCTGGCCGGGCATGTGTATGCCGGGAGGTGGTTCCGCGCCCTAATGAAGGTATCCGACGTCCAGAAGGCGATCTTTGACAGCTCTGGTGGCGTTTTTATTTACAACACCCAGCGGCGGGTCCACGTGGACGAGGAGTACCGGTACGGTGAGGACCCACAAATGAGCGAATTCCTCCGAACGAACGTCACTCGGGCTTTGGGACTCGACACCATGCCCGGCTGGATGGAGCAGAATGGCACGGTTTTCAATACCCTCTGCCACGACATTATAAAACCTGCCACAAAAATTGGTAAATATCCAAAAACCTGTTTAAAAAATAGTGAATACCATTACACAATTCCCATTCAGTTACCAGGCTGCTTGAAGAGACCGAAATTCAGGTTGGCATTTATTCCGGAACCCTGGACTTGCTTTGTGCCACTCCAGGCACCATTAACTGGATTGGGAGGCTGAAGTGGAGCCGCCGGATGGAGTATTCTCAAGCGCCGCGTACGCCTTTCCGAATTGATGGGATACTCGAAGGATACGAAAAGCATGGTGGAAAGCTGAGTATGTTTTGGGTCTATCGGGCAGGGCATCTCGTACAACAGGAAAACCCAGCAGCCATGGGTTACATCTTAAGATACTTTACAAAGTTTGGATAGCAAAATATAGGAATGGCTGGACAAGCATGGTGGGGTAAGGCTAAGGTCGTTGTTTTATTATTCAAAAGAAAGTTTCAGTATTAAAAGACAAATTATCTCAAAGAATTCTGGGAACGAATATTGTTTGTAATGCCGATAACCTAAAAATAATATTATTTTTATTAAGAATAATCAAAGATAGTGACTTTGTTGCATTCTTTTAGTTAATGCCGGAGGAGAAGCCAACGCATATGCCAACTAATTGCCATAATTCTCGAGTCAAGGCCACAAGCCGCACACACCAGTCGGATGGAGAAAACAATTTTCTAACAATTTACTCAAAATTAACTGAATTTCGGTTGCCAGTTGCCGCAGCCTCTCATCTCTCAGTTTTCGGGTTGGGATGCGGTTGGCCGCATCACACGGACAGACATTCGTCTGGCTCAGACGGCCCTATTGTTAAAGCGTTTTACAGGTGCACCGCATCAATTTATTTTCCACACAAAAGCCTATTAAAAGTCTTACACACTTGGGCATTGATGAGTGGCTGGGGCGCTTTCCTGCTCCTGTTCCTGCTCCTGGGTCTGGGTAAATGTTTGCCAAATGAAACCACTTAACCTTTTTTTTTTGTTCTCCTCCTGCGCCGAAAGAAAAATGAGAACAGAAAGGTCTGCAGCCTGAGACGGGGGTACCGCAGCAAAACAAATTAATTAAAAACTTAAAAGTTTGTCTACGGCAACGCCCCAATTGGGTGGAATGAAGGAGTATTCCGGAAACAAGGGCCGGAAATACGCTGCGTCAGGTCCTTTTGTCAAGGTTCGTCTGGAGGCGTTCCAAAAAAGGGAAATTGATTTGGTTGAATGCGTTTTGGCTTCTCAAAGAAGCACTTCGAAGTTTCAAGATGAAGCACAAGGGAGACATTTTCTCTTTCCCATAAAGCTTTAACCTCCAATTTAATTTAAAATAAAGAGTTTCTAAATAAGTTCCTAAAAAAGAAGGTAGATGTCTTTTTTTTAATTCTTTGCATGCTAATCCAACTGGATTCGAATTTCCGGTCGACTTCAAATCGAATTGCAGCGACTAATACGGCAACAAATTCAATTTTTTCACATAACCACACGTCTCTTTGTCATCAACAACTAATTAGGAAATACTTAAGAGGGCGAAATCAAACAAGAAGAGCCACCAATGACGGTTAGATAGATTGTAATTGAAGTAGATGGTTTTCCGTTCGCGTTCCACACGAACCGTGCTCCGTCACGTCAGGCCTCGAGTAATTTTCACACAACTTAGCGGCACATATCGTGCATATTAATTATAGGCAAATCTGCAAATTAGATTTGCGCTCCATTCCCGTTGCGAGTGTCGGCCGGGCCGGGAGTCACGTAGAAGGGACCCCGGGTAGCACCGGGTCGCCTGAGAAGCCCCTGCACGTATGCCCAGGGATCTGAGCAGGTTACGAAGCAAAGTGGAGTGGGTTATGTGCGGCTGCCACGTCTCACGAATCAGGATCAAGGCGAATGCTATTGTAGCCATGTCAAATATTTATAGGTAAGCATGCCAAGATTTACCTCGCAGCTCACAAATTGCTCCTGTGCGTCGTCTAGGAGCAAAATAAATTAAATGCCTGCTGAAAACAAAGGAAATTCCTCGCATGAAAAATATGGCTGCCTTCTTCGAAAGTGCTTTTACGAGATGTGAGAGGAAATTAAAGAAAGCAAAGGTGAAAAAAATTGTATCTAATTAGTAAACAGTCAACTGCAGATGTGGTTGGCAGTTTGTTTTCTGCAGAAAAACAGCAAAAAAAAAAACAAATTAGTACCTGTCTGACCTTCTATTTATTCCTATACTCTTAATAAAATGCACTTGTACGATTCCCACATTCAAAAAAGTAATATTTTCTTTCAAGTTTTAATATAAGGATTTTCAATAGAAGGAATATAATATTTTTCTTTTTAGATTTGTTTTTCACAAATTGTTTCAAAGTGAGGAGCTGCTCTGCAGTAGCAGGATATATTGTATTTATTCAGCAAGTATCCTACGTTGTTGTAAAAGTCTTCAAGGTTTTCACGTGTAGAAAATAGGTCCGGTTCGAATTGAAACCAATTAACGGGCTCCCAAATATTCCATTTACTCATTCGATCTACGACATCCTCGCAGAAACGTTTATGTTTCTTTCGTTCTTTAGCTATGATATATTCTCGTAGCTCCTGCCGTTTACCTTAGCAAACAAATCGTCAAAATGAATTATTTTCCTATAATACGGTTTGGTTACTTACGAGAGTATTTAGCGCGAAGCATCTCCTTGAACGTGTTGTTCTGCTGGAAAGCCTCATACCCGATGACAATGTCCTGGAAGCGCTCCTCAATATCGGCATTGACCCACTCCATGTCAAAACTCCGCATGCCACTGCACAAGTCATCGAAATTCGGGCCTGCGTAGGGCACCTCAGAGATGAATCGTCCTTTCCTGAAGTGCCGACGCTGCTCCTCCGCGCACGTCATCCTGCGGGACATCAGCGATAGCACATGCACGTTGTGGTACCGGAACGCCATGGTGGAAATCAACTTATCGACTTTAACGAGGCAACTGTAATAAATTTTATATAATAATTTAATAATAAAAACAATTCAAATATTAATAAACACGCTGACAATACAAAGAACAAGATTCTTTTAATGGTTACTAATTTTACAAAACGAACTGAGCTTTAAATTCTTAGTAAAGTTAGATTTGTAGATGAAAAATTCTTAACAAAATTTGTGTCTCACTCTAGGGGATCCCTAGACAATTCCCGAAACATCACCTGGAGTCTCTCACAGATTCTGGACCTGGGACGAATCCCTCAACTTTGAACTTGTACATCTGACGGACCATGAAAAGGAGCAGCTCCTCAGCGGCGTCGGTCTGCATTTGGCGCAGTCTGCTGGCATCATGGACGTTCCGCCTATCCCGCCAGCCCCGAAATAGAGCCTGGATCTTGTTGGCCGCTTGGTAGTAGTAATCGAGAGCTGCCTCCTGCAGACGCAGTTCTAGGAGACACCTGTGCTGGCCTCGCATCCGGAAGCCGCGCCACCAACGCTGGATGGTGATGGCTGCCAGCCGGCGTTGGTGGAGCAGCTTGAGGAAGCGATAGCGCCGCCAGTATGCCTGGATGCGTCTTGCGGCACGGTACATCTTGTAATCGAGCATAAGACACGTTGTCCTGGGTGGTATTGGGAGGTCGGGAGTATTTCAACGATTCAATTAATTGCACCTGGTCTCACCTCGACAGCTTCACCTCCAACGGCCACTCGGGGCATTCGCCTTCCACATCAGTGTATCTAAGCGACCTATCATCGGGGTCTTTAGTAACAGGAAGATTTTGTTGCCGATATGACTTACTCTTCGTCCACTTCGTCTTCATCCAGTTTGTTGGCCCATGGTGAAGTTGTATAGATGCCTAACTGAGTCTTGAAAGTGTGCATTGGTGTTGCGTCTTTTGATTACGCAATTTAAGGTGTGTGAGTGTGTGTGTGTTGCAGCAACTCGTAAATAAACTAACGTGTAATTACAACGAGCATTCCCCCTGTAGTGTTTAAATAAATCTAAATCAGTTTTCCCGTCTGTCAAGTGAGAAGTGTAAAGCCCTTTCCATGGTTACCCTGAATGAAAATATTTTATCTAACATAAAATCGAATGTAATCAAGTTGCTTTCAAACGTAAGACAATAAACCGAAACGCAAAATGGTGAAAAGGTAACAAAATTTGTATCTTTGGGGCCTTGAGGCTCCATTCTGTGCTCCTCCGCGTTATTTCTTACCCCATCCCACCTGCAAATAAGCTCACCTCTGGCATGTCTCGTGCGCTCAATAAATTCTTGTCGATTTTATTGGCACGCCCCTTGTGAGGAACTCTTTATTATTTTCCGCTACCATCGGCCTCCTGATGTGCGTTGATATTTGACACATCTTCATTTTGCAAATTATTATCAAGTACAGTCAGCGAAGGATAAACAAGCCCTTGGCTTTTAAAGCACGAATTATGAGAAGCGTAGATGGAGTTATTTTATTTTTCACCAATATAATTATTATTCTGGTATATGGATTTAACATATATAATTTATATTTAATATTTAATATATATGCTTAAACGATTTCATTTTCATTTAAAGTTCCATGCTTGAGGACTTCAAACAAAATGGCGTTGAGTCGCGCCACACTTGGCTCGCCGCAAAGTATGCAATCAATTTTTATAGTCCACATGCAGCCTCCGAAAGGCCCCACCTCGCTGCCCGATATTCCGACACCTCCCCGGGAGGCTGATGCTGCAATGTTTCACTAATAATTTTCAATATAATCAGCACCTGTGACGACGAAGCATTTGCACAAATGTTGCTAATGTACAAACATTTGTGCGTCGCTGGGTGTCTGTTCAAAGCAAAAGAGTAAAAGTAAAAAAAAAAAACGTTGAATGCCCCGCAGGGCTTCCAACGGCGGGGTGCGACATCAGAATGGAATGGGCGGGTCCTGCGGATCCTGGCTGCGTCTCGTAATGCGTTGCGCCGGCGTTAATTTCACCACATGCGGTTACGGTTCTGGCTCTTGAAATGGGTGGTTTGCCTGACATGGGTGAATACTGTACAATGTACAAACTCCGAAAAGAAACTATTTTGTTTTGTTCAATTGCAGAGAATTAACTTCCCTAAAACTTTAGTTAGTTCCGAGAATTTTGAATTATTCGTATGTATAGATTATTCTTGGAAATATTCTTATCAATCTTCTCGCGTCTTTATTTAAGATGAACTTCGGCGGCGTGATGTCATTGTTCTTCGACTCTTTAAGCTGATCGGTCGCGCATTTTAATCGTCAACGTTGAGTTTAAATAAAAAACATAATTATGTGCTTGTGGTTGCTGGGGACTTTAGTCCTGCAATATGTGCTAAGTACTCACGGATATGGGTTAGTTTTCACAGAGAAAATAATCCGGTGAAGTGCTTAAAATTTAATTAAATAATTAACTGAAAAACAGTGGAACTCTTTAAGTTGAAACACATAGAAAATTTAACAATACTACCTCTTTTTTAACAATGCAGGACGTACTCGGCTATGGCCCCTGACACCATTAGATCGTACATGAACTACAACGTAGTTGTTTCCCTGCACAGAGCCAGTGGAAACACTCACATTCGTGTAACTCTCAGCGGCCCCTCGTACCAGAAGTCGCAGGAGGTTCAACTCAGGCCCATGTCCACGCAGACGATTCCTTTCAGAGTAGGGAGACTGCTGGATGGTGATTATCAGCTCTCCGTTGAGGGATCAGGGAGCGTTGAGTTCAAAAAGCTTTCCAAGGTGAAAGCCATAATCGAAAAGCCTTCGATCTATGTCCAGACGGATAAGGCCACTTACAAGCCCGGGGATCTCGTTCAGTTTCGAGTATTGTTCCTGGATAGGAACACGAGGCCAGCCAGAATCCAGAAGCCCATTTCGATTGTGGTCACGGATGGAGCCCAGAACCGGATCCAGAAATGGGAGGATCTCAAGCCCATTAAGGGAGTACTCTCGGGAGAACTTCAGCTTTCCGATCAGCCAGTTCTGGGCACCTGGCAGCTCGCTGTTACGGTACAGGACGAGGCCTCGGAGAAGAAGTCCTTCGAGGTCGACAAATATGTGCTTCCCAAGTTTGAGGTGATTATTCAGACGGCGCGGAATATTAGGGCCTCTGTCGAAAAAATTAAAGCCATCATCTTCGCAAAATATACCTTCGGCAAGGCAGTAAAGGGCAAGGCCACCATCTCAATCGAAGGCAGCTCCGAGCAGCACACCGTCGATATCAACGGCAAGGTCAGTGTGGACCTGCCCTTCGCCGCCAGTGGGCAGTCACCCTTAAAGGTTGTGGCCGTGGTCACCGAAGTTCTCACGGATCTCAAGCAAAACGGATCTGCTTATGTATTCCTCCACCAGCACGAATACACCCTGGAGCCCTTGAATTGGCCAGCCAGCTTTATGCCAGCTACAGAGATCGCCTTTCCCGTTATGGTCAAGAATTTGGATGACTCCCCCGCCGTCAATTTGTCAAGTAGTCAAATCACCTACACCTTTTCCTGTTGCGGCTTCGAACGCCAAATTCAGGCATTTGTAAACAGGAAAGGCCAAGCCATTGGCCGTAAAATCCTGCCCGACATTAGATGCAGTGTTTGCAGTGTTTTTGTCACTTTGGAAAACTCGACCAGCCTTAATGAGACCATTTATCGAATGGAAAAGTCACTAAGGATTGAGATTAACAATCTAGAGTGAGTAGTATTTTCATTTGATTAGTCTATAAGTTCATTCTGGATTCATGTTGTTTTGCAGACCGAAGTTAAGTGAAAAGCTGAACTTTGATGTGATGTCCACGACTCCGATTGAGAATTTCCTGCTCACTGTGGCAGCCCGTGGCAATATTTTGTACAGTTCCTTCTTTTCAATGACCTTGGATCCAAGGAAAAGGACTATGAGAGTAACTCCCACATTCGACATGGTCCCTGAAGCCACGATCTACGTGCACAGCTTCGAGGGCAACGAGGTGAGAATGGACAAGAAAACTGTTACCTTCAAGAATGATTTTGCAACCTCGGTAAGTCATCAATCTGTATTTAGTCCTTAAAATTTTATAAAACTTTCATGTTTTGTTAGATCGAAATAGAAGCGCAGAAAATCGTTAGGCCTGGACAAAATGTAAGTCTAGTGGTGAGGACCGAGCCCCATTCCTTTGTGGGACTCCTTGGAGTGGACCAAAGTGTTCTATTGTTGAGAGGCGGTAACGACCTCAGTCGTGAGCGAATCTTCAGCGATATTGCAAAACACGGAAACTCTGGCCTTATTATTTTAACAAACGCAATACCCAAAGCCGATATGAGTGTAGGTACGTTTTGCAGATTCAAATATTGGAGAATGGTAACTTATTTTTACTATTTTTAGGCAACTGCGTAAATGGTGGTAAGTATTTTATATTTCCATCTCTATTAAAACTTTATTATTAATGTATTATCTCTCCAGTTGATTGCTACAACAGTTACACCGTGAATGATAATTCTCCAACCAGCACAGGTAAGCTTTACTTCCGCCAAATATGAACGTTTATAGACCTTCTATGAATAATAGGGGCTATCAACTTCCCTCCCCGGACTTCCTCATCAACCACTTCCCCAGCCTCTACTGCACCACCAAGGCAACTGTTTCCAGAGACTTGGCTGTTTGAGGACATAACCGAGTAAAATTTTCGTTTTTCTGCTTCTGAAGTGGCTAAATACATTTCCTCGATAGCATGGATAGCAGCAGAGTCGAGCTACACCGGGTGATTCCAGATACCATTACGTCTTGGATGATAACTGGGTTCTCCTTGAACCCCAACACCGGTATTGCCTTGACCGACGGCGCTGTGAGAATTCGCACATTTAAACCGTTCTTTGTGTCTACAAACTTGCCGTACTCCGTCAAACGCGGTAAATCGGAATACAAATTTATTGTATAATATATTAGTGTAGCATTCGATATTCGAAAACGCAGGAGAGGTCTTTTCCGTTCCGGTGTTGGTGTTCAATTACATGGAGGAACCCGTCAATGCGGTGATTTCAATGGACAACTCTGACGGAGAATACGAGTTTGCCGAGGTCTCTGCGGCACGATCGCAGCTGAAAAGGGAAAAGCAAATAAGAATTGAACCCAATAGTGGGAGGAGTCTCTCTTTCATGATTCGGCCCAAGAGTGTGGGTCTGACCACTCTGAAGATCTCCGCCGTTTCATCAAAGGCCGGAGACACCATTTATCAAAGTCTAAGGGTTGAGGCCGACGGCGTAACCAAGTACGAAAACAGGCCTTTTTTCATAAACCTTGGCAAGAGCACTGCAACCTCGCGATCAATAATGGATAAGGAGTTAACAGTGGACGTACCCAACGATATGGTACCCGGCTCCGAATTTGTTGAAGTAGACGTCGGGGGAAATCTCCATGCATCTGTGATAGACGGGTTGGGCAAACTAGTCAACCTGCCCACCGGGTGCGGTGAACAAAATATGATTAAGCTCGTGCCTAACATTCTGGTACTTCGCTACATAGACGGGACCGGTCAATCGGACCCCAAGCTGACAGCACGAGCTGGGAAGCACCTGACAACCGGCTACCAGCGAGAGCTCTCCTACAGGCATGCCGATGGTTCGTTCAGCACCTGGGGTCAAGGCGAGGGCAGCACCTGGCTGACGGCTTATGTAATCCGTTCGTTCAACTGGGCCACGCCATATACGTACGTGGATCCTAAGGTATTAAGAGAAGGTCTGGCTTTCCTGGCTTCACGCACCTCAAGTACCGGCGGGTTCTTCGATCGTGCCCATCTTGTAGACCACAAGGCGACCAATCCCCTGGCTCTGACGTCTTTTGTTCTGCTGACCTTCCTCGAGAACAAGGTGAGTCCCGCCCTCAATAATCATTGCATTTTAATATACTCATTTCTTGTTTGGCCAACAGGGGAGTACGGACTACAATTATGTGATTAACAGGGCCGTCAGGGATGTGGCCAACAAGGCGGAAACATCGAACGACGAGTTTGCTCTGGCAATCGCCGCCTATGCCCTGCAAATCAACAGGCATGAAAAGGCCGCACTCGTCTTGGACAGGCTGGAATCGAAGGCAAAGAGGAAGGACGGGCTCAAGTGGTGGTCTAGTGGCGTCGAGACGACGGCATACGTCTTGCTGGCCATATTGGAACATGGCATGACCCAGTCGCCGCAGCCCATCGCCGACTGGCTATTTAAGCAGCGAAACAGCAACGGCGGCTTCGGTTCCTCGCAGAGCACTGTGGTGGCGCTGCACGCCCTGACCAAGTTCACCATCATGGTCAAATCAGAGCCAGCGAAAATGAAAATTTTGGTCACTCCGAACAATAAGGCGCCGGTAGAATTCTCCCTAGGACCAGAGAACAATTTGAAACTGCAGAAATACCACCTTCCAAGAGGCGTATTAAGGGCGCAGTTACGGGCATTGGGCAGTGGCTCAGGAATAGCACAGCTCTCGCACCGCTACAACGTGGCTACAAGGCAGCCTCATCCCTTCTTCACTATCACCCCAACTGTCCAAAGCTCATCGAGTCACCAGATGGTGCTCCGGGTCTGCGGCAAGTACACGCCGCAAGGGCAGGCCAAAGGCACCAGCATGGTCCTCATGGAGGTGCAGCTTCCCTCCGGCTATGAGATCGACGCCACCGGTGTGGCCAACATCAAGTCCGTCGAGGGGGTGAAGCTCGTGGAAACTCAGAAGGGGGACACCCAGGTGATCATCTACTTCGACAGTCTGGAGCCGCATCAGCCGATCTGCGTGACTGTGACAGCAGCCCGAAGCCACGCGGTGGCTCAACAAAAGCCCTCCTACGTCAAGCTCTACGATTACTATGACCCAGAGCCTAGTGCCGTGGAGTACTACGAGGTTGGCGCCTCCTTCTGCGACATATGTAACGGAGAGGAATGCGGAAACAAATGTTAAAACCCAAAATAAAAACATGTATTCTACCATTGCCTCTATTGATCCTCATCTTTAAGTCTCGATATTCAAATATGTTACTTATTACAGTCCCACTCCACATGTTGATTGTTAATCTTTTATTTAAAATCTCGCATAATTGTGAAACTTAAATTATTCAGTTATTTTAAATTTTTTTAATTTTTTGCAAATTTTAATGATGGTACCATCAGTAAAATTTGCAAATTCGGCATTCCCCAAAATTCCCCGTTTTGAGCCATTCTTTTGTGAATATTTCATCTATTTCTCATCGGATTTAGAAAAGGAATATCAATAACGAATCAGGAATTTATTCCGCATTGATCTGCGTCAAAAGTTAGAAAAATTAAAATAAAAAAATTTTTATCAATTTTTGCATTTTTTATGATGGTACCCCTTTCCTAAATTGCGAAAAATCAAAAAATATTTTTTGTTCGATTTTTAAAAACTTTTAATGCGAATCGACGGGAACTAAAGCCCTGATTCATAAATGCTATTCCCTTTCCAAATCGGATCAAAATTGGACAAAAGACTTGCAAAAAGGCGACCTATATGCCGGGTGGGGTCGCTTCCAATTTATAAGTATCCTTTTATCCATTTTAAATTCCTGTTAACATTGGCAAAGTGAACAGTTTTATCTTCCATAAAGCTCCAGATTCCCAATACGAAGTATCTCTTACTCTCGGTGGAACAAACCAGCGGAGACCCCATGAGATTCATGTTCCTTTTGGTCCGAGAATATGCGTCGACTCCGAAACCTGGCATATCCGACCGCCTCAGTGAGTGCATGTTCACTTTAATGGGAATATTTCTTGTCGGCCTAGCCCTATTGAATACATTCCAACCTACAGCGAAGCAGCTAGACGAATTGAGCGTCGAGTTGCCGAGTTGATCGATCAAGCAGACGGGAACTATGTGCTGTTTACGCGGAAAGGGGCTCTCCAGGATCAGCAGGGCCAGGTCGTTTTGCATGGACAACAAGTCGAAAGCTGAGTGCACAATAGTTCTATCCACTTTGCGGTCTTCGTGCGGCACCATCTCGCCATCTGTTAGGAGGTCCCAATCGCCAGCTCTAACGGTCAGGTCCTGATTCTTGGGCAAGCAGCTGGCCGCGGTTAGGACCACTTGGTAGCTGACCAGAGATCCGCTGCATTGGTGATTCGAGGCCGCGTCCAGTATGGACACCGCCCAGGGGTACTCCGCAAAGCTTGCCTCTCGACCATTGGTGCGTAGGGTCAGGAGGAGGCCGCCTTCATGACTAATGCCACATTGATTGTGATCTGAATCATAATTCTTATCATCTGGGGGAGGCTGAGAAGAGGTTATTAAAGTATTGGTTGAACAAAGGGAATGTATACTACTTCTTACCGATTTTACAATCTGGCTTCGTTCGCAGCAAACATCCAGATAATGACACACGCTTGCTGGTTGAGTTAAATCGATGATTATTTTGGGTGTGGGATATAATTTGGCGCTCTGGCTCCGTTTTACACAAAATTCATTTATCAATGATCCACATGGTGTACCCGAAAATGGTTCCTCAGTGGTAGTGGTGGCAGTGGTTGTATCGCTTTCACCAGAAACATCATCGGAGCAATCGCTTTCAGTAATAAAAAAGTTTGAATAATCATCATTCTGCGCAGCAGAAAATTGGAAACAAATTACGAGTATTTTAATTATTAGCAAGACTCTTCTCCCCATAACCGTTGGAATTATATTATTTGAAAAATTCCAAAAAGTAACCAAATCACAGCGAGATCTTTCCGAATACTGATTCGCAGAGTAAGAAAAGATGATTATAAAATCAGTCTCAGAAAAGGTGGACCGTAATATTTAATATTCAGTCCGTAAAACTGCTGAAATATAAAAATTTGATTAAAGAATTTTCACTTGTTTTGTGCCTAAAATCTAGTTCATAGCAAAAATCAGTCATTTGAATGTGTTTCTGAAGAAACCATTGACTTCATTTAGAACAATGTCGTAATTCTCAGAAAAATACAGATACTTATATTTTGACCCACCCTGGATTTTTTATCAGCTGCGTGTTGATAACGTTTACGATTGCCTTTGATTTTGTCAGCGACTTGAAAATAATCGACTTCAGTTCGATTCAAGTTCCCATCAGAATAATGAACCTCTTTTTCTGTCTCCTGTTGATGTTATTGGGATCAGTCCTGGCCAAAAGAGACAGTAGACAAGTAATGACTCGGGTAAGTTCCTCCGGCGTAAATCAATTTCAATAAAAATGCCGTCTCCCCAAAAGGTGCAACCCAATTCATGCGGCTACTACAATCCAAATGGCCTGGAATTTAATGGATCTCAGCGCGAAAACGAGGCCAAGCCTGGACAGTTCCCATGGGTTATGGCCGTTCTCGAACAGAGGGATATCCTCACATGCTACATAGGTGGGGGATCGCTGATATCTCCCACCGTGGTGATCACAGCCGCTGGCATCCTGGTCGACGCAGACGAGGCCGATCTTCGGGTGCGCGCTGGAGAGTGGAATGCCTCGACGACGGCAGAGAGGTTTCCACACGAGGACCGTCAGGTCAGGAGGATATCCAGGCATGAGCGGTACAATAACATCACTGGAGTCAATGATATAGCGCTGCTCTTCCTGAAATCCGCTTTTTCGATGCAGCCAAACATTCGGCCCGTATGCCTGGTCCAAGCGAATGCAATCTTCGGTGGGGCTGGTTGCTTCTACAATGGCTGGGGAATGGAAAAGACAGACTCTCAGGAATATCCCAGTGTCTTAAAGAAGGTCGCCATAAGCTTATTGAATGACCCAACTCATAGATCTGAGAATTTCATCCAAGGATTTGACATGGAAAAAAGCCTCGCCTGCAAGGGAGACGGTGGATCCCCTCTGGTCTGCCCAATGCCCTGGAACCCCAGCCGCTTTGGACAGGTGGGCATAGTCGTTTGTGGCGCGAATGGCCGTCCTGGAGGCTTTACAAATATTGCAAAGCTGCTACCCTGGATCCAGACACAACTGAGAAATGTAGACCGAATGAGCCAGGTCAAAAACTAATATAGCTTTACAATAGTCTAAGAAGATTCAATAAATTAATTTGAACAATTTTGTTGGAAACATTAAAGCCAAGCCAGGAGAAGGAGGAGCTGCCAACCAGAAAATGTAGATGCATTCGCCCTTCACTTCGCCGAGTCCTTGCAATTGAAGGAGACGCTTTCTAATAAACATTAAGTTGACATGAAATACGCGCCAAACAAAT
Source organism: Drosophila varians (assembly GCA_018150405.1). Lineage (NCBI taxonomy): Eukaryota > Metazoa > Arthropoda > Insecta > Diptera > Drosophilidae > Drosophila > Drosophila varians. The sequence continues at coordinate 8,156,426 of JAECWK010000125.1, forward strand.
GAAGCAAGTGCATTTCGTCCCTGGGGAGGGTGGAGGTGTGGCCAGATGCTGTCTAAAGCCGTCCTTTCAGACCAGTTTTCAGCGCCGACACCGCAGGATATGTTTACAAATTGAAAAATATAGCATGCGACCGGGAGAACGTGCAGCAAGGAGTGCACAGTGGAAAGAAGTTCATTCAAATTTCGAAAATAATTTCCAAATGTAACTTTTAGCCAATAAGGGACTTATTTAATCACATACATAAAGTTGATATACTCGAACATATTTGGTGCCACTTAAAGCTTGTGAATATCCCAGAACACTGTGCCGATTCGAAAAACTTTGCTACAAAAATGAACTTTTTCATGGGTCAGTTGGTTGGGAAAAGGAAGCCGTCTCCCTACAAGTGGACCGTCGACGTGCCGCGCGGCTCAACTCCAACACAACTCTTTTATACTAATACAGAAATATATATATAATGGTTTTCACGGAGAATACGGCGGGCTGTGCAGAGGTATATGTAGCGCATAAATATGTAACTTAAAATGAATATTTCCTGCAGGAAAGTAGCCGGAGCTGGGAAAATCTGACACGAAACATTTGCGTGACAAGCAAAATGCTGGCACATCCTGGGACCCGTGCGACTTCCAAGGGGGCATTCATGTCCAGTGCATTTCAGAGGCAACCAGAAAAATAATTATGGCCCAAATCACAATAATGCGGTTGAGGAAAGGGGCCAGTAAAAATAAAAAAGGAACGCTTTCAAATTAGGAGCGCACTCCTGGGCGATGGCAGAAGCCGCAGGATATTTCTGCAATTTTCTGCAACCATGACATTGAAAATAAACTTCACAGAATTTAGAGATGAGAGTCTACCAGATGGTTGATATTGCCTACACAGAAACTTTTAAAAATATAAATATTAAATAAGCTTGATTTATTGAATATTTTAGATAGTATCTGGAATACAAAAAAATCTTGGAAAGTATCTATTAGATTCAGGGACCCAAAGTGACGAACAAAGGCAGGCTTTGCAACAATTAAATTTTCCTCTGTCTGGCGCCGGAATCAGAAAGCTTCTACTCTAGTCACCTACGTGGATGTCGTAGCATTTGAGAAATTGTTGACAGAATTCAAATCAATGTCCTGCAGCCACTGATGATGCTGATGAGGATGTCGGTACGGTACAGTCTTTGTCATAAATGTCACTTTCAATTTCGTTCGGCTGGCGTGCTGGCGTGTCGGCGGGGGCTCGATTAAAGCGTGTTTTGAATGACAAATTAGCCAAATGCTGTTCGACTCTGTTTAGGCGTCTTGCCTTCGGAGGAAACGTGAATTTAATTATGTCAGCGCAGCGCAGATGATGTGAATTAAATCATCAGATAAATGTGAGCGTAATATAAAAATATTTCAGCATCGGGAGGAGCACTCTTGTTGGCCAAAAAAGCATATCAATTCTGATCAAAACCTATTGATCCATCTACCGCCAATGCAGCCTTAACCGAAAATGTCTGGGCCGGCAATGAGTGCTTCCTACTTCCGGTTTCCTGTTTCCGGTAGCCCGACTGTCTTCAGACAACTGTACAAGCAACTATAACTGTCGGCAAGTTGGCTTTATTATTTCCACGCTGTTGAATATGCATATAAAAAGCGAATCTGCCAGGGGGCCGGGTGGCTGGGTGGGTGGGTGGCCATTGGCCACCCGACTTTGTGTAGCTTTGATAACTAGCGGCACGCCCACTTGGGTCCTTCGGGCCATGGGCTGTTCGGTTGTCCTCGCTCCTTTGTAGTCCTGCCAAAGGCCAAGGCAGCCCCGGCGAGCAGGGCCCTCCAGTGGAGCAGCCCGGGGCGGGTGCATTATCACTTGCCAGCCAAGCAAAATGTTGTGGGTGCATTAAATATTTTCCCCCTTCGACCGCAGGACAAAAGAAACGCTTTACCCACCTCCTTGGTGGCAGCCTCGGAGGCAGAGGGCCAACCCCAGAGCATGTCCGAGCCGCTCAAACTATGCAGGCCCCAGATGAGATGAGCGAAGGGCCACCCAGTCCGAACCAGACCAGGGCCTTTGTCTGGGCTTTATATTAAACTATTTATGCCATCGCAGCAGCCGGAGCAGTCCTCGGATCCCGGCCGCCGGATCTGGAGGAGTCTCGGCTCGTTGGCCCTGCCAAGAATCGACTCGAAAATTTACCTACCGTGTGCCGCATTCTCCGGGTGAAACATTTTGCGGGGAATTTATGAAAAATTTAAAGCAATTATGTGGCTTTGAGAGCAAAATCTCAAAGCTGTTGCGGAAAGAAGGAGGGATGGCCATTGATCACTTGGCTGGTCAGTTTTCCGGCAAAAGAAATTGTTCGAGGCATTCTGTGGGCAAAGTTCCGGTGGAGAAATACCAACTATGCCTTGCTAAAAATTCGATCAATCCAAAGGAAAAAAGCTTACACTTTTGATTGCTTTTCACAACATTTTTATAAATTGATTGAAACTGATAAGGGGATTATCAGATTCAAATATCAATAAAAATATAGAAAGACAAACAATATAAAGTCTCAGCTCAGATCAATCCTATCTGTCAATCTCTACGGCAGCCATGCGGAGGATAGGAGTTTTTATACTTTTTTTTGCAAATATATTAAATTGCAATAGTGCATTGGAAACATGTGAAATTTCTTCAGTTTGCTCACATTTTGAATCAACAAGAGCTCAAGTGTCCGTTGTGCGGTAAATATTTGTGTGTCCAATAAACTAAATCTTTTAAATCAAATGATTTCCTAGAATGGAGCTTGAAAGTTACGGCAATACGCTAATGCAGAAGCTCGAGGCTCTGTTTTCCAAAGTGGCGGATAGCAATACTGTGGAAGATTTGTTCCAGAGGCTTGAGGCCTCACTCCTTAAGAGCCTGGAGACTAAGCTAGTCCGTCTAGGAGAGGATCTAACCCGAAAGATAGAAAGTATGTATGAAGCTGCCCATTCAAACACGACGGAGAGCCTTCGAGAAGACAACTTTCAACCTGAAATAGTCCAGGACACACTCAAGAACAACCTTTCTAGTTCGCAGATGTTTGAGTCTTTTTTCGCTAAAATTTCAGAACCCAAACTCTATGGAAAAAGTTGTGCCGAATCGTTGACATCAAACCAAATGAGTAAACTGCAAATGATTAAGGTGACAAAGTTTAGTGAAAGTCCCTTCCAAGTGGCTTGTGATCAATCCAGTCACGGGGGCGGTTGGACCATATTTTTGAGGCGTACGGATGGAAGCGAGGACTTTTACAGGGGCTGGAATGATTATAAGAGGGGATTCGGGAATTTGGAGAACGAATTTTTCCTGGGACTGGACAAATTGCATGCCATGACCTCCACTGAGCCCCAAGAACTTCTCGTTATGCTGGAAGACTATGAGGGCCAGAAGGCTTATCGGATTTATGATAACTTCACAATTGGATCGGAAAGCGAGGGCTACGCTTTGAAATCGTTGGGAAAATCCAAGGGAACGGCAGGGGATTCTCTGGAAGTCCATTTGAATCAAAAATTTTCAACAAAGGATCGCGACAACGACAAGTGGTATAAGAACTGTGCAATCGTCCACAAAGGAGCTTGGTGGTACAACCAATGCCATGACAGGTAAGTACTCTGCACTTTTTGTATATCCTGGATTGAGTTATATTTAAACTTTCCAGCCACTTGACCGGCAGGTATGGGGACAATCATCATGCAGTTGGCGTAAACTGGGCCCAGTTTAGAGGCTACAAATATTCTCTGAAACGAGCTCAAATGCTGATAAGACCGAAAAGGAAAGATTCAGAATAGGAAGTACAAGCCAATTAAATGCGATGATTGTAGCACCTCTTTCTACGCCTTTTCTATTACAAATGGGAAATGTTCACGGGATTTTAGAGACACCGCAATGACTCACTGCGGTCAATTAGAAATTATCGCCAAGCCCGACAAATGTTGCCAAGCAAATCTTTCCGATTGGCCGCCTCCTGCGAATAACTAAGTACACTTCCGCTTTGCATCCATGATGCATTTCCATGACCGGAAATGGTGGAAAATGTTGCGGCATAGACGAAATTTTCCGGTGCACCATGCTGGGGACATGGCATGGTAGCCAAAAAACTTAATTAGTCCGCCACAGCCCAAAATCCAATTGCCCGATGATTGTTCTTTCGACCAGTCATGAAATGGAATTTTCGGGCAATAGGTTCGGTTGGAAATCAATTGGCTGGCTCTTAAACAGTATCCATGCATGTAAATGGGGGTGTTGCATATTTTGACAGTGGCTTTTGGGTGTTGCATTTAGTTGGGGCAAGGATCCCAGTCTGTGTAAACAGACGAAAACATTTTCAGCATCGTTTTCTTTTGGGGAAACGAATGGAGCGGGAGGGCGTGGTATCTGGACCAGCTGACGATGATGATACTCATATCTCTGGTGCAGCGAATGCAAGCTCTTCTACTCGACTGCCCTGCCACTTCCGCATCCGCATCCGCATCCGGCACTACGCAGACACACCCAAACCCACACCCACACCCTCAACCTTACCCGCATCCGCATCCGCATAGAGAATAGTTTTTCTTTGGCTTCTCTCATTTTTCATGCGCGCCAGCTAAGCTTTTAATTAAATGCAAGAAAATTCAATTTTAATTAAAATTTCTCAAAAGTCTCTGGCCCGGCATGGCTGCGGATAGTGCAGCGATTGGATTGGTATGGGGCCATGCCGGATTCGGATGAGGATTAGGTATGGGCTCTTGGGCTCTTGTCCTGTTTTCGATCCGCCTGTTCGACTCGAGTGTTTGCCAAACGTGTAAAATTGAAAATTAGGAAATCGAATGCCACCAGTGGCAGACAAAGACAAAGACTGGGAGAGCGGCACCGGCCGGGCAGTGGCACAAAAGCAAAATCGTAAAGTAATTGGAAATGAAAATTCATTTAGGGTCCGGATCGAGATGAATGAATCCCTCGGCAAAGGTTTCCAGTGCAGGAAGGGGTTTTTGGGGCATAAGCATAATCTGATTGAGCTTTGTTGTTTCTGGGTATTCTTCGCTGATGGAAGAATCACATTTCCCCACTCAGTTTTGTCATTAAAAAAACAGGTCACTCACAAAAAACTAACGAGATCATTTCACTTTGAAGGTTGACAATGAAATCGATTGGAGAATATAGAACTCCAAGACAATAAGTAATCCAGACGTGACTCCCTCTTAATATTTTGATATTCCAGAAGGTGCCCACCCGAAGGTGGCAAAGTTTCCAGTTAAAGTTTGTTAGCCCCCAAAAGCCCGGTCGGCTTTTGTGATCATTTTGCACATAATTTAAGGGCACACATCCCGTCAGTCATAAATTACACATATTACATGCACGTATAAGTCGCAAACCACCAGATACGAATTCGCATCGTTCGCATCGTTCGAGGTGGCGGCAGGAGGGGCAGGAGTGCGTCTGCGAGCTGGGACCAAAGTGCTTAACATACTTTCTGGAACACGGCCCAGGACTCGCACTTACACAAACAGACACATAGGCAAATCGACAAACGCACGTAGCTCTAAAAGTTGGAAAACTTTTGCAGGCCGGGCCGCAAGTGAAAGCCGGAAAGTAAGTCAAGACGCCAGAAAGAGCCTGGGAATGTAACTTTTACTTTTGAGTTCCCCCTCGCGGCTAAATCTCTTCAAATGCTCCATTAAGTATACCCCTATTTGGGGCTACAGCGCTTAGATGCGTTTCCATTGATTATTGCTTTAAAATGTAAACCGAAATGCCGGAAACGTGACAGGGTTATCATAAATGCTTGTATCCTAAGGCCAAGGAAATCTTTCCTCAATTATCTCTCGTCGCAGGTGAAGTAAGCCAGGACTATTATGTCAGAAAGTTTATAAATTTACTGTGTCCTTAAAATATTTGAAAAATTTAGTTGGTATCCTTTTTGGCAATACCTATATTTCGCAAATTTCTAAGCCTCCTTTAAATGAGTATCAAATACCAATATGGGGACTTGTCTCTTAGACTTCCCAAAAAAGATCGCTCTTCTTCAAGTGCTGCTCCTAATTGTCCTGGGTCTGTGCCAATTGGGAAACGGTCATAATGTCTACGACGAAGATAGATTACCAACGACGGTGCTACCCTTTCACTACAACATTAAACTGGTAACCCATTTGGAAAACTGGTCCAGCTTCCGATACGAGGGTGTCGTGGAAATTCTGATGCACATCCAGGAAGAGACCAAAGAGATAGTCCTGCATGCGGCCGGTTTTAAAGTTAGTACCAAGGACATAACTCTGACGACCGAGTACCAGGTGATCCAGTTGGTGAAAGCCAGGTTCAACAAGCTCCGCAGCTACATGGTTCTTAACTTTGGCAAGACCCTGCAAATAGGTAGATTCTATACACTGAAAATAGCATTTGCGCGTCCCATGTCGGAGGAAAGTCAGTCCGGATATTTTGTGCGACACTTTGTGGACGGAACAATACCGCGTAAACAGTGAGTTTCGAATCTCGATCTTATAGTTTTCTCACAATCAATCATACGTTGCAGCTGGTACTCCGTGACCCATTTTAATCGCGAAGCCATCAGGAATACAATGCCCAGTTTTGATGAGCCTGCCTTGAGGGCCACTTTCAACCTGACCCATGGCCACCACAAGCGCTTCCAGAGCTTCAGCAACATGAAGGTCCAGACAGTTCTACCCAAGTGAGGCATTTAGTTCCGGAACTTCCAGCCCCAACTCCATTTACGCCATTTCTGTTTGTTTTTAGTCGCCGTTTGGTGAACTACGTCTGGTCCGTTCACGAGACAACGCCTCCAATCCCCACATATCTGCTGGCCTTCTCCCTGAACAACTTCACCTGCCACTACAGCCAGTCGGCCAATGACAGACCCGTGAGCTTTCGCACCTGCTCGCCGGCTAGTCAGGTCCGGGAAACCTCTTTCGCCACACTGGTGGCGCCGCAGCTGCTCACCCACTTGGAGGAGATACTGCAGGTGCAGCTCCCGCTGGCGAAGATTGATCAGCTGGTGGTGGATAACTACCCCACGGCTGCCACGGAGAGTCTGGGCCTGGTGCTCTACGGCAGTGATTTGATCCTGCAGGGGGAGCAACCCTCCGGATCTATGACGCGGAAACAGCTGCAGACCCTGGAAGTGGTGGCCCACGAGATGTCACATATGTGGTTCGGCAACCTGCTGGGCCTGAAAGCTTGGTCGGATCTGTGGCTGCTGAAGGGCCTGACTGGCTTCCTTCAGGCACTTGCCATAGACCAAGTGCATCCGCGGATGGGCCAGAGGTTGCTACTTCGCAACCGGGAGTCCTCCCTGATGCACGAGTCTTGGGTCGCGGGCGTGAAGCTGGTGCCAACGAAAGGTCGCAGCGCCTTGGACACCCACATGTTCATGAAGAGCACTGCGCTGATGGCGATGCTCGCCGCGATGCTGGGCAACACCACGTTCTTCGATGGCCTGCAGCGGCACCTTTGGCAGCACACCTTCGAGGCCAGCACTCCCGACGTCTTCCTGGGGGCTTTGCAGCTGGCCAGCGAGCGCCATGACGCGCTCCTGAAAGAATACAACGTGAGGACTGTCATGAACTCGTGGACCATGCAGGACGGCTATCCGCTGGTGACCGTCCGCCGAAGCAAAGATGGGATAGATATGGTTCAGAGTCACGCCCTCAGCGAAAACAGGACGGAGCTCTGGTGGATCCCTCTAACTTTTACCACCCAAGGATCAGCCGACTTTCGGAGCACACGGCCTTCGGCCTGGCTTACTCCAAACCAGCCCAGGTTGCATCTGAACATCTCTCTGTCTCAGGACGAGTGGGTGATCCTCAACATGCAGGCACTCGGTTACTACAGGGTCGAGTACGACGAGTTGAACATGAAGCTTTTGGCCAACACACTCTCCAACAATTTCCGTAGCATTCATGTCCTGAACCGGGCTCAGATCGTCAGCGATATCCTGTTCCTGAGGCGGCAGGGTCGAATTAGCTGGACCAACGCCTTCGACGTGCTCCGGTACATTCTCGACGAGGACGAGTACGAGCCGCTGATGGCCTTTGTTGTGGGGGTTACCCACGGCTTCTGGGGTATGTCGCCGGACACTTCCATCGCCATTGCGGTAAGTGATGAGAATAAACTATCCTTTGCCATTTTTAAAAAACAAATACCACCCGGACAGAAATGGCTGGGCGTAGCCGGAAAATGGTATGCGGAGTTCATCAGTTACACGTTCGACAAGTTCGTGATGCAGGAGAAAAGTTTGAATACCCTCGATATTCCGGACTAGCCGCCACCACCGAAACGGAGGGCAGCCGCAGGATAATGGACCAGGGCAGCCAGTGCTCCAGTGGCACTTCCTCTTGCGCGAACAAGCAAAATGAAACCGCCATCAATGAACCGCAATTGTATTTGTTTGCAAATAACTGAGCGTTATCTGAGACTATTTATCTTTATCTACAGCAACAGCAAAAGCAACAGCCACTGCGGCAGCTCCGCACAATGCCAAAGGATCCGGCCGCAGGAGCCAGCGCCCTGGAAGTGGTAGTGGCCAACTGGGAACCAGGACGATGGTTACTGGTAGCTGGTAACTGCGGCTACACTTACAACCCGGCGAGTGCCAAGGCGCCAACTGAAATAATGACGGCAGGCGAAATAACAATAAAGGCTAAGACTCTGGCCGAGGGGAGGGGTGGCCAAGAGCCCAGTAAAGGACAATATCGATGCTCCTTTCCGCATAACGGAGAGCGGTAAAGACAATGCCAGCCAGGACCCTAATGCGGCAATTCCAATGGCAATGCAATGAACTTCTTTGGCCCAAGCTCTTAAAGTGGCTTAAACATCATCTGAAAGAAAATGCAGAAATTTTTCACAATTTGAAAAAAATCTGTCTTTATTTCCCATTCCCATGTAACTTCTATGAAATAAAAATTTTATTGTATTTTTTAATGTAAAACTTTAACAGATACGTGAATTTTTTAAGACAATCAATATAGATTGATTTGAATTTCCGTATTTATTGCCACTTCCAGCTTTTTTATTGCTTGTTTTTGGCCAAAAGCCCCCGATAACGTGTTTGAAACGAGGAAAAGGAAAATAAATTTTACGCATAATGAAATTTCGGCCACAGCCTTGAAAGCCGGTACTCGGCGTAGTCCTGGCGGAATTGCGCCTAAAACCATGCAAATTAAATTTTTTGTAAAATAAATTACCATTTTGCAGTTGTTGGTACTTCTCTTGTTTTGCGGCTGGGGGCAAGACAAATGTTTATAAATCAAATTTGGTGGCATGCATTAATAACTCTGTTTGCTGCAACAAGTTTAAGCTGTTTGGAAACACAGTAGAGCCTCGATACGCGCAACTGCACCGCCAATTTGCGTGTTATTATCGTGCGTGTTAATTTTAAGCGTAATTATTTACGCATTCATTATAGATTGAGTGTTTTTATTTAGCTCTTTGCAGGCATATTTTTATGTTGATCCTTTTTATGTAACATTATAGTATGAAAATGACAGAATAGTCTCCTTTTTTTTTTCCTGTTTCCTATCTTTTATGGCCATGTGTGAATGCGGAAATTCATTAAGGTCGCCATTTATTTTTTCATTGTTGCATATTGCGCACAAAATATTCACTTTGGCGGCAATAAAACTACAAGTCTTATGCTGTATTAAAAAAAATCAATTATTATGAAAGAAGAAGGGAAAAAGGTCATTATGTGTCAGATCTGACCATAATACAGTTGCCGAATGCAGTTGACAGCTTTATAATGACTTTCATGGTAAATGCGGGCAATTAATTTCTTTTAATTGCCCAGGTGGCCGGGTTATAAAATCCCCCGGAGCTTTACCCCCAAAAGGGGTTTAGAGACGACCTACCATATAGTATATTATACAAGTATTTACATAAATAAGGTAGCTAATGTGCTGGTTTGATTGCCCAGCACTTGTGGTGTCTTAAAGTAAAATATAAAAACCAAAACCTGCTCCAAAACTAATAAACAACAAACGCTCTGGGAGTCAAATGCGAGTGGCTTCAACTTTTTTGCTTTTGCATGAATTATGCAAAACAGTTTTTTGCAACTGTTGTGGCGAGAGTGTGTGTTCTGGTATCCCCGAATCCCACAAAGGGAATACTTAAATGGGATTTGGGAAATCACAAGCCAAGTGCGATAGAGTCGGTGGCTAGGAAATTACGAGAATATGCCAAACTGAACGCTGGCCAAGTAATCTTTTCGCTTTGATGGCATATCCAATTGCATTTCGCTTAAGTAATATTATATTTGCGGATACTCCCATATAGTACATATGCATAAAACGTTTGCACGTCGAAATATTTAAGGGAATTTGTATGGCATGCAGTGCATGCGGGTGCAACTATTAAAGCCTGGCCAATAAATTCTGGTAGCGTTAACTACCCGAAATCCCTAGCCCATTTACTTGGGCCCCACGTCCATCTTCGGCACTGCCAGCACTCCCGGTCACCACCTGCGAAATTGCAACTTAACAATACTTCGGAGGTCCTGCGAAACCCCAGCTTCAGCCCCACCCCCAGCCCCAGCCCCAGCCCCAGCAAGGCCATCCGCCCCCTGGCTTTGCTACCCCATGTGGCAGGAACGCATGCGGCGTATAAATCAATATTGGCAATTTAAAATTGGCTGGCGGTGTATGAAGCCAATATCCGGCAACGTTCAGCAGCTCGAGTGTGTTCGTAAAGGTTCCCGGAGTGTGTGCAAAAAAATTGTAAGGGGGCCCGGGACGCAGGGCGCCGAACGCCATGAGAAGTACCCACTTCGATGGCTGTCCCTGGCTGGTTAGGACACCATTGTGAATCTTAGACAAACATTATGTGGCCCGAGCATGCCCGGTGTGTAAGCCGCACAGTCTATTAAAATTTCGCGTTCACATCTACGCTCCCAGGACCTTTTTCTCCAAAGGCAATAAACAGGTCGCTACAGTAGCTAAGTTTGGGGTTACTATTACTATATTATGTAAAGAAAATTTAGATATATAAAGGACCAATATAAGAACTTTAAAATTTGTTACAACAACAGTCATAAAACTCACAAAAACCACCTAATTATGCGCCAATAAGTGTGGAAAATTATTATAAAATTATTATGCAAATTAGTGCCGTTGATATCTAAACGCTTTTTGTTTTTGACTTTTGGCGCTCGACGAAATAAAATTATGACATCATCATCGTTGCTATCAGCAAAGCATCAAAAACCAATTACCCGGAGTACGAGGAAGTGGGAAAGGAATTATGCCGCATCAAAAATCTTGTTTACCCACTAAAATGCTTAGGAATGCCGAGGATGGGCTTCGACACAGTTCTGTAGATGCCATAAGCGTCCATTTTTCGTGGGAAAAAATAGCGAATACTGCGTCCGCAGTCTTTTTTTATTGTTGTTTGTCTCTTGACACAATAAAAAATATTTTTGGAAAGAAAAATACACGTACGTAATGGGAAAATCAGTCGAGCATAAACTATGACAAAACAGAGATAAATACAGAATGGCTTTTGCCTTCAATCTTCTAAGAAATATGAAATATGAAAAACATCATATTTTGATGTTTTCACAAAAATCTTAAAAACTGTTTTATTGTTTGCTATTGATTTGGTTTCAAATTCTCAGCAGGATATAGCTTATAGCTGACTCTAAGAATTTAAGAATCTTTGGCTTTATGTTCCGAGTTATTTGTACATTTTTCCTTTGGTATATTTCAAAAGAAAAATATTGATTTTTAATCCCACTTTCGTCCTGGCCTGGCCTCTGCTCGTCCTTAAAACTTTGTATCAAAGTCTTCCGGGTTCAATCCTGCGAAGCTTACCATAATGTTATTGGAGTATAAAACACTTTTCCTAATTAAAACCAATCCCTTGCCGCGCCGCCCTCGACCAGCCGCGCGACTGCAGCCGTTCGTCCTTTTTTCGCCTCGCCAAATGCTCAACTATCCTTTGGGCTGTGCCAAGAGTTTAACATTAATTGCCGTCTTTCATTTCCCCTCCATTCTTTGCACTCACCTGCCTGGCGGAGAAACGGCGGCCAAGTGAATGTTAAGTTAAGTACGAAAACTGTAAAATGCCTGATAAAAAAGTTCGGTGAATTGAAATGCAGAAAAGGAAAGAAGGCGAAATTGGTGAGCTAATAAAAAGTTTTCGCTTCCGTTCGAATTAAGTCGACAATTTTCCGTTGCTGCCAAATACCGCCTTAATTACAAGATTTGGCATCGAAAAGCTGCATCTGCTTTTGCATTAAATGCATTAAATTTTCAGAAATATACAGTTTTTAAAGACGAATATTAAAGACATTAAGTAAAAAGTGATTGACGGACGATGGAGGACAAAAAATTGTTAAAATTGGAGTAATCAAAAACTAATAGTCCTGTATTTCCTTTCCATTGAACCATATGCATTATGGAATCTGCATATATGTTACTTGTAATTTGATTCAATACAACTTTAAGGAATGCGAATATTCTGCCAATTAGCTTTCTAATAAAGAGCCATGATCCGAATCTGTTAATTAAGGCAAACATTTTACACAATATTTCTTCCACAAACACATGCCGGAAATAATTTTCCGAGTTCGAGTTTTGCTTATCGGTTCGCAGCAAATTTCCTTTGCATTCTGACTCACACACACATACACACGCACACACCCACACACACGCGGACAAGGACTCCTGCAGGACGTCTAAAGTTGTGCTATTAATTAATTAAATTCTGACTGCGGCCATACAATCTCCATACACCACCCACTCCCCCCCATTCCACGCATTGTGTTCGGCTTTGTCTTGGCGTGCATCTGTATTTGTATATGTTTATATGTGTGTGACATTGTCGCTGCACAAGTTCGGGTGCACAATTAATCCTTATTAATTATATGCTGCCTGTGGATTTATGGCAAGTTTTGTGTGCTGGCATTCGGCCAGGACCAACCAGCACACACACACACACACATGTGGCTGCATTTCTGGGCCAAGACAGCTGCAAGCTGCTTTCCCGCCGTGAAAGAGGCCATCGACGGAGCCCAAGAGCCCTGGAATGCCTGACCGACGCAGCAGAACATTATCTCCGACCCTAAGTTGCTGTTCTTGACAGCTGAGTCCCCGACAACAAGTCAATAGGGCCTATTGTCGGGCCCCCATCATAACCTAATCGACGACACAGGATGGGAGGCCTTAATTACTCACTCCAGATTATCCAGGACCAAAGCAGGAGCACGACGTTTAGAGCGGCAATTATTTACTTGCAAGAACGATACTTAAATAAACGGATACAAATATAAAAACTAGATACATCATATATACCTGTTAAAGCATAAGCTCCTTTGGCCAAACACCTGCCAATTTTTTTTTAAACAAAAGGGTGCAATCAATGTTAACAAATACTGCGGTTAGCTTTCCACCATTTTCCTCCGATTTTCCACCATTTTTCTCCTATTTTCCCCAGTCACTTTCAGCTCTTGGCATATAATTGCAACACCGACAGCAATCAGTGCTATAAAATAGATTGTCATTATCGTCATTGGCGCGTTGACTGATTCCTTTTTATTTTTATTTTTTTTTTTTTTTTTGTGTGGCCGAGTTGATTTTTTCTGTATTTGCATATCATTTAAAATCAATTTAGCAATCAGTCAGGCATATTTTGTTAAACAGTAATTAACATAAATCAATTGAAGTGCAGTTTGAGTTCGTTTAATGTTTATCCGATGCCTGATGAGCTTATAGACGGCATTAATTAGGCGAAATAAAAGGGAAAGAATTCCTGGGATATCAAAAATGTAAAACCAACTCCGCTTAATGTCGATTAAAAAAATTGACAAAATGAAAACTGTTTCAAAGACATTTTTTCAACATTTTCCATACAATGTAGCCTGCGTAATTGTCAATGATTGGTTTGATGTTTCTTTTTTCAGGAATTTAATTTTTAATGTGTGTGCCAATATAAACAAAAGCAAAAATGTGAAAATTAATTAAACTTTGACAATAAACAAAGAAAAAACCCAGTAGCGTTTTCTATTTGTACCTTTTTGTGGAAATTCCTAATAACTTATTTATTGCTTTGGGCAAAAAGAATGCACTGATTTTTCATGGATGGCCAAAGTGTCAAATTCCTTGCAAAATATTTGCATTTGGCAAAAAACTAAGGACATACGAAAAAGTTGATAATTAATTCGCGAGCTTACCAAAAACAAAAAAAGGACAACAAAAAGGTTTGCGGCCTGGAAATGAAAACACTGTCCTGATAAAATCGATTAGCTGTGAAAATGCTGAGGTTAAATATTTGTTAATTATGAATGGTCTTACCTGGACCGTAAATCATTTAACTAATCATTTATTTACGTTCAAGTTTCCACCGCCTGCCAGCCAGTAACTAATTTAAAAACTTCTGCAAAAACATTTAAAACAATATTAAAAGCAAATGCGCTCGCAATTCTCATAAATTTGTAGGAAAACTCCGAGTAGAGGTCGTATATTTCAGGGCAGATAGTCAAGGTCCTGTTTGCCCAGGACCAAGTGTCCTTGCAACTCCGTCGATGTACAGTGGCTTGGCCATTTTTCTTGTGCCAGGCAGCTGGAGCCAGGCCACCTCGAAGGCAATTTACTTTCAAGGCAGCAGGACCAGAGCCATTAAGTGCAATTGTATTGCGTTTTTGAGACAAAACTCTCATCGCATATGTCGTTGGCGATGCCACATGCATGGAGGAAGCATTACAACTAAAAACAAAAGTGTGAAAATATTGAAAGACTTGGCTGCAAAGCAAGCAAAGCAAAGCAGCAGAAATGTGGCCAGGACTGCTGACCCGACGGTCTGGCCAATGTTTTCGCCATAAAATTCCCATTGTAAATAACGTTCAGCACACGCACACCTACGCATCTCCCCACTTTCTCCAGCACTTTCCCATCGTTGATGGCATTTGCTGTTGCTCATTGCAAGTGCTTCGTTGTTTTTCTAGCTGCTTTCACTTTACACCCAAGCGAATAATTTCAGGCCATACGTATGGGAGCAACAGCGCCGAGAGCTGCACAAGAATACTTAAACTGTTTGCAATAAATTCCTTTAAAGCTTTTAAGCCGCACCGGAAAGAGTTGCTAAAAGGATGAGGAGTTGGCGGCAACTGGCAAGGATCCGAAATTAAAAAATGCGCTTTTAGGGTTAAGCTTAAGCCGGGCCTGCATTCATCATGGAGCGCTTAGGCACTTAAGCACTCTGGTTAGACCCTTGGGGCTCCGGCCTCATGGCCATCTTAGAGTGCTGATTCTCCATCGAAATGTTGGCTTTATAGGCCACAATAAATGGTCTTTTTATGGGTTAGACATGAGAGTTCAACCGCAACATTGTTAGCTTTGGAAAATATTATATTTCCATTAAACTTAAAAGTATTATTAATTAAAAAAAAAAGCTTAAACTTCTAAGCAAGTAAAGTATTTACTGTCCCAAGCTATTGAAACACATTTTAAGAAGCTTCAAAGTTTCCCTAATGGAACCATCTCATGTAATTGGTAATTTCCCAAAGCTGACTTAAGGTCATTAAATTAACTTATGGTTATTGAAAATTGATGGACATTTTTCAGACACTTATTTCACTTTCTCTTTCACTTTCTCCATTATTTTTTCTCACAATAAATATTTGTCCTTCTATTTTAACACTGAAACAATATATTAAATGATATTTTGCGCCCCTCAGAGCCCCTTGTCCTAGTCCAAATTGTGTAATCGAATCCAATGACAGAACAATGCAAGTCCCAATGCATTTTCTGGCTTTGTGCTTGATTGTAAATATTTTGCCAAACACCTGATACCTCAACGCATATATTTGCACACATGTGTGTGGGCGGGCGTAGCTGTGTGGCGGGCTGGTGGGAGGACTCTCCATTCTCCATTGATTTTGGCCTCTAGGTGTTAAGATTACACAAATTGCAATTTATTTGTTTGGCCAACCGAAGCCAATGCTGGAAATTGCTTGTCCCTGCCCCTGCCCCTGCCCCAGTCCCAGCCACTGTACCACCCACCTGTCCTTGCACTGATTAATATGTCTTGCGTTTTGTGTATTTGCCTTTGTGTTTTGTTTGCATTTAACTGGCAAACTGGATTGAAATCGCAGCGATAGGAAAATGAGGGGCTCAGACCCCACCTCCACCCACCTATCCCGTTCGTAACCCTTCACCTTTCTGCAGACCGGATTGTGATATGCATGACCTAGACAAATATTGTGCGTTTGCAAGCACTTTGTCATTGGAGCTGCTGCTGCTGCTGCTGCTGATGCTGATGCTGTAACTGGAATACACCACAGATCCCTGCTCCAATGGACACATTTATTATTTTGAAATATTCTGTTGACTTTGCCGGAGAAGATTTCTGAGGCAGCTAGTAGCTACAGGACCCCCCAAACCAGCATCGGCTGTGGCCAGGGCTCTCACATTTGAGGTTTTCATTTGGCTAAAAGCGGAGACTGAACACAAGCCAAACCGAACCCATTTCTCATTTCACATCCTTTCGTCGTTTTACATGCTTTCTCCGGCGCAGTGAGTGACACACTAATTGTTCTGCTTGTTGTGACCCGAGATGCATTCACTATTTGGAATTGGTTTAACCTGGCGTTTGAGTGATTTAATATTGAATTATGGCCTCTGATTTATTCCGCATTCACAATCAGTAATGGATTTATGTCGCCCTCGTTGTCTCCCGTATCTCCGTTTCCTATTTCCGTTCCCTTCTTTGATTGCCAAACTGGCAAGAAAAAGTGTCCGGCCAGAAAGGCTAAAGCAATTGCGGCACATTTGTTGCACGGCACTGTGCCAAGTAAAATAAAACGTAGCCTACATCTTGGCGCTGGCTCGGAGGTCCTGCGAAATTAGTGCTTCATGGTGTGAACAAAATGCAAATATTACACAGCTCATTAAGCTTGAATTGGAATCGGGCTTACTCGATTTAAACGCCTAAAAAAGTTGGCAGCTACGAATTCTTTTGCATTCTTGAACGTAATTTCGGAAATGCACTTTCTTAGTAATGACAAAAAAATCCTCTAGGGATTTATTTTACCTTTTATTCTATCTTTTATTATATTGAGATTGCTTTAAAGATTTTACGGAAACCTTGGAAAGTTACAGGATCTGATTAGCATCACAAATAGCCATTCAATTGGCCTTCTCTACCCTCCCCCACAACCAGGGCTCTGTGTAGTTAATTTATGATGACCGACTTCAATGTTAATTTACGCTTAATGAATTTTAATTGGACGCCTCTTGCTACCAACAAAAAAAAAACACGTTACCACAAAAGCTGCCCTTAGCCAGCGAACAAAATTGAAAAATTACATTCGGTTCGCAGGGTTGCGTCTCTGAAGTGACTCGGGAAAAAGGCAGTTCGTCCGTAACATTCTGGCCTCCATGTCCTGGGCCTTTGCCATTTCGGTTCATTTTGTCGCCGCTGTTGTTTGTTGTTTTCTATTTTATTTTATTTTTTTCCTGTTTCTGTTGGTGCGCCTGAAAGGTCTAAAATCGCGTCCTGTGTGTGTTTACCTAATCAAAAATTTCAAACACGTTTTATATTGGCAACGCAAAAGTCATTTATTCAATTTGCAAACCAGTTTTACGTTGCGTAATCTAATCAAAAAGGTTTCGACTCAACTTTACTCCACTCGTCCTGCCACAGGACGAGGGTGACTGTACAAATATATATGGCTTTATATAGAGGCTGGGGCAGATATCTGGCCGCTAGCCAACATACTAGTTGTAGTGGCATAGGGGATTCGAGAAAGGCTCCCCAAAAAGGCAGCCGGCTAAACTGAAACCAATGTAAACAAAGACACCAAAAAGTTGCAGCTAAAAATCGCATACGCCCAGAATATGGAGTTCAGTGACTCACATATGTATATGGAAAAATTTCTGGTATACAATTTGTAAAAAGCATTATTCAATATAGTTCTTTGACGGCAATCCATTCGATTCATATGGACAGAGCTGATTAGGTTTAAACCTTGTAGCAAATTTTAGTTTAAGCTTTAAAGGAATATATAAAAGGAATAAAGAATAATAACCTTTTAGATCCACTATTTCCATTAGAAATATCTCGGAATTATCCAAGAACTTAACCTGTTGAAGTATCCCATGATGGGTAATATTTCAAGCCATTAGTTTTATCTGAAACGCCGTCGTGCGAGTCAGTGCAATAAATCGCAGATTCATTCCTTGCAACGTGCGAGCGCACTCGTCTAGTGTCTAGAATGAACCCATGTGGACTGCCACTTTGGCTGAACCTGGAGGCGGAAGGGAGACCAGGATGAGGAAGGACATCCCCCAAATCGAGTCAGACAAGCAGAACAGACGGGCATGGCCCGATTAGCGCTGCGAACATGAAAAACAGATATGCTAACGTGGCAAACAGCCGCAACAATCGGAGGTAGACACCTCCGGCCACACCTACTGCCACTCCCCGCCCACCAATAAAGTGTTTAACATTTTCGCCTGAACATTTTAATGGGGAAATGAAACAATTTCGGTGGCAACATGCGCTGGCGCTGGCGCTGGTGAGCCAAAGGAGGTGGGCGTTGTGGCACTGGAGGCGTGGCATGGCGCCCACGCCTATATGCAGATTGAGCGCGCATTTAACAATTTTACGCTGCATACATTTAGGTAGCAGGCGCGGCGAAAATCCTCATCCAGATCCGGATTCGTCCTTCCCGTGTCGTCCCCTCCCCTCCTGACCTGACCGTCGCCGTTGCCGTTGCCGTCGCCGTTACCGTTGTTGCATCAATAAATTAAATGCAGATTTCCATTTTCGTACATTGCATGTGGGGCAAGCGAACCCGGCCAAGTGGGTTCAATACCATGGTCTTACCCCTGACCCACCTCCGCACCACCACAGCGATTGCCACTTTCACCCGCGGCACCAGGCTGGAGTTAGGCGTGGCTGTGAAATTGTTGCATGCAGTTAATTATGTTGCACAGGTTTTTGTGCGTTGCAACTTCCACTTTGGCCACGCCGGTTTCCTTTCGCCCTGAGGGGAAACGGCTAATTGAAATAAAACACGTCGGCTTCCTTCTTTAATTAAATGAGCCAAAATCGAGCAGAACTTGGTCCTGTTTCCGACATCGAGAAGTTTAATAAATGCAAATTTGATGGCAAGGAAAATTGCATTGTGGAAGTCCACCCGGAACTTTCAAGCGATTCCTTATTTTCGATAATTCACACTGCATTCTTAACTAAGAGCATGTTATGAAGTAGTTTGAGGAAAAACTTTAAAGTATTTACACCAGGAGTTGTCACAAAAATTGGGGCCAAGAGATATTCAACGGATAAACCCGATTCCATCCCAATCCAAGCGCACATTTGGCCAGCTCTTGGGCTAACCCGATCCAATTGGCCAGCATTCGTATGCGATTTCAAAAACCAAATCTGGTAATGGAAGGGTGAGAATCGAGAGCAGGGATACAAGTGATAAATATGGCATGCGGGGCTTTGTGGGGGGAGGGAGGGGGAAGGAGAAGTTTGGTCCTTTTTGGTCACACGGCGTCCTCACCGATGTCCGTTTACCTGGCAGCCATTTTTGGACAACAATTTTCCTTTCGCCATTCGCTTTTTGCCTCGTTTCTTTTTTTCTTTTTTTTGTGGTTCAGGTTTCGGGTTTTGCGGTCTCCGTTTTCCTGCGGAAAATGCCTCAGCTTTTAGTGAAATTTGCATTTTGCTTGATTTACGGAAAGATTTGAGGCTATTGCAACGCAACTTTGATGTGTGTATCAATTTACCCAAGTGTTAAGGTTAAGGATTCGGATTGCATTCGACCAGCCGCTCTGGTTGTTGTTTGTCCTGGCAAACATTTGGTTATTGCCGGTCGGAGGATCGAACGTTGGAATGTATGTATGGGAAAAGAAAGGAGAGTTTTCCGTAGCCCGGAGTCTGGACTCTCAGTCTGATGGAGGACAACCGCACAGATAAGTCAATTGGCATTCCTTTTGATTGCAGGTGTTTTAGATGGAAAGTATGTATATGTGGTTGTAGCTTAGTGTCCTGGCTAGGAGACTGAGAATGTTTCTAAGGCAATATATCAGGGATATATCAGTGTGGTAAAAATAATGTTTTCCATTTCCATATCATTGCAAACGACATGAAGGTATTTGAATATTCTGGTAATTTTTCGTTTAACGTCTGAAATCATGATATCATGGATAACCCACACGGTCGGGATTTAATCCACCGAAAAAAAGCCCCATACTTTGTGGCTGTAATTTGCTTGAGCGCTCTCCTAACGACTTTTCTCGCAAAAGTCATAACCTGGCAGGCAGACAAGCCAGAAGAACAGGCGAACAAACAAACAAACAAACGACTTAAGTGCAAACAATTAAAAGACAAACAGCTCAATGCCGGCACACCCACATACCCCACACACACACACACACTCACATGTCAGGGCACTCATACAAATGCGCAAACAAAGAATTCGCAGAACCACTGGCATCCGATGTTTTTGGGGCGCGAAAGAAGGAAAAGTTTTTTGTGCCGGCTCAAAAGTCGAGCCATGACATCTGAGCCGCAGTTTTAACTTTTCGGGCTTCGCCTTTTTTCAGACACTTTGCCAACAGAGATTGTAAATGAGAAGAAGTCCTGGCCAAAAAGTTTGTCCAACAGCGGCTATTTTGGTTCGGAATGCATTTTGTAGCCAAACTCTCATGATATGTTTGAGGATTCAATAAAAAATAATGAGCTTTACTCGTCAATTAGGGTTAAGTTTCATTATTCCAAGAAATCTTTCCCAAGAAACTCTTTTTTTATTTTTAATAAAATCAAAACCGTCAACAAGTGACAAGGAATGACAGGAACGTTCCTGAGATTTATGAGGACTCTGAGCTTCTCTCGAAAATATGTACGCTTTGCATTTAAATGGCATTTTCTTGGATATATTGCCCCCCGAGAGAAGTTGTGAAAAGTGTCCCTGGGTAGATGCGTAATTTCCAGAGAATTTCTGGCTTCTGTTGTATTAAAAAAGCACCTCATCGCCCTGCATACATACATTTGGGTTTTGTAAACGTGTCAGCGCCTCGGTCCGATTCCCCTTTTTTCGGGGCTGTCATTCAACCGTTTTCGGAGTGGGGCGTCAACATTCCTGGTAATGAAATGCCCAAAAATCTACTCGTGTCGGAATTTTGATTTTTCAGGTAACGTCAACACAGAAACAGGTGAGTGGATGGGATGCCGGCTCCCCGGCGCGAGGACACCGGGAAAGGCGGCAGGCTTGGGCTAATCCCCGGCGACCACCAAACCGCACATTAGCAAAACGGG
Organism: Drosophila varians; assembly: GCA_018150405.1. Lineage (NCBI taxonomy): Eukaryota > Metazoa > Arthropoda > Insecta > Diptera > Drosophilidae > Drosophila > Drosophila varians. The sequence continues at coordinate 8,177,672 of JAECWK010000125.1, forward strand.
GCATCCCGGCGAGTAGAAAGCATCAGGCAGCCAGCTGAGAGGCAGCGAGAGAGAGAGAGAGCTCTGCAAACATTTGAGCCTGACAGCGGCCCAAAAAATCCTGCATTGACGATGATAACGTCCTGCCCGGGCCGGCTGACATCACCACGTCCATCGACCAGGGCTCCTTGCATATTCACGCCGCATTAGCGATGGGCGGTCAGCGTTCCGGGCCTGCAAGCCGGACACGGGACACAGAGCGGCGAATTTAGGTTTTGGTTTAGTTTGGTTAGGTTTGGTTTGGTTTGGTTCGGTTTTTGGGTGGGGTTTGCCCAGGATTGGGCTTGGGTTGCGTGGGCTGCGTTTGCGTTCGCAGCTTGTGGTGCCCTGTGTTGATGCTTTTGACACGATCTGCTGATTCCAGCCACCGCCTCACCTTCCGTCAGCGCCATGAAAGGGGCTTCAAAGGGTGGCGTGGTTTGGTGGCTTCTGCGAGCCTCCGAGATAAACGTATGCTAATCGGCTTGTTTGATGATGAACGGATGGCGGGGGTCCTTAGTCCTGGCGTGGTGCTGGCAATTCTGCGAAATGCATCAAATGTCTGTGGCAGTCATACCTGCCCAGAAGCTTGGTCAAAACATTCCTACTGAAATTTAATGAAGAATAATCTGCACGAACTTGTTAGAGTTTTAACTCCATGACACAAATATCCTTGTGTTTTGTGAGGACTTCAATGAAATATATTTGAAGCCCCACTCTGCCGAAAAAACTGCAGAAATAATGGCTTTTATTAGCATAATGAAGTCATAAACATTGCAACAGTTAACCCGGCAAGTCAACAAGTCAACAGGGAAGATAAAATCAACAGTCACCCACATTAACTTCAATTTTCTCGCTCGCACACGCACACGCCGCCCCGTTGCCTCGCCTTGCCTCCCACTTTCATGTCCTTCGGCGCGGCTGATAAGCGATCGCAAAAAAAAAGGGGGGAAAGCCCCATTTACATGCAACGCTGCACGTCGAGGCGCAGGACAAAACGGAAACGGAAGTGCAGAGGCAGCTCAGAAATAATATCAAAAATGGCTGCCGGTGGCGTTGGCAACAAAAAGTTGCAGCTGGTCACAAATCATCTAAGGAGCTGCTCCGCTGTAGGTCCCTGTACGTGCCACACCCGACGTCAGTGTTGTAAAATGCTAACGAGCGGCGGCAACCTTTGCTGTTGCTCGTCCTGGGGGGGAAGAGGGCGCGCATCCTTTCGAGCGCCTGGAAAAATCCACCCAGCCACCATCCGGCACCCTGTTGTCATCGCTTTGAGTGACTTTTGCAAGACTGCGGAAGGTGGCCGGCAACTAATTTAGCTGCCATTGCAAAGTCAGCGGCATCTTCATTTCCCGGGATAAGCCGCGACTGCTGTTCCAGGATCAGGATTCCCTGAAAATCGTAACAACTTGGTCTCTAACTATCATGATATTCCTGAAAAGTAATAATTCGATGGAAACTGTTAATAAAATAAATTTTTTCTGGGAAATTCAAGGAGACACAAAACAGACTTAAGGACTATGATGTTTTCCAAGGACCTAAATCAAAAGGATTCTCAGGAGCAATATTTCGAAGGAAGGAAAAGTAATTTCAGAATTAGGATGTTAAATTTCCCCTGAAAGTTAGTATATTTGAAAAGTGGCTGTCCCCGTGTTGGAGATATCCTTTCGCGGAATATCCTGGAGTGGTAAAGGTCTCTGTTTCAGTGTTGGCAACACGCGCCGAGGCAGGCAGCAGCAGCTGCTGGCACCTGTGCTGGTGGCTGCAACTATAAAATTCCAATTTACTCCGCATGCAGTTACTATACTTTCTTGGCAACCAGACCCGCCCTATTCCGATTCCGATTCCGGACGCCCATCCTACTAGCTCCTCCTTCATGTCCTCCGGCTGGGCCAGGCGGCTTTGTGTGTGTGTGTGTGTGTGTGTGTGAGTCTGAGCTTCCTGCACTCGCTGGCTTTCTTTTAGCTGGCGCAATTTTATGTATTTTTATGGTAGCTTGCAGCCAGTGACGCTGCCGCCGCTTGGCCCGGAAAGCGGAAACCGAAAATTGCTACTTATTATGTTACTAACTTTGTGTTGCAACCCGTACCAGTCTTTCTCTCTGTGTGTGTGTGTGTGTGTCAGAGTCCTGGCCGGAGTAAGAGGGGTGGAGGAGAGGCCTGTTGTTGGCTGGTGTGATAATGTCAGGTTTTGTTAAAATTAAATTGCATGTCTTGCTGCGTTGAAGTTAAATTATTGCCTCCCAGGGTCGAAGGTGTGGCATTCAACTTTACATCTCCGACTGGGAAATAGTTGCCGAAAACTTTTTTGCCCCAAGTAGCAGACATTCTACTTTAAACAGGACATAGAACAGAATAAAGCTCACTTTTTACGAACAGAAACAAAAGGACGAACATCAAACAAGATCTTTTTTGGGCTCACGCCTATTTTTCGATTCGGCTGGGATTCCAATTTCTCCCATTTTCCCAGCGGGCGGCTGAAATATAACATTTTTTGCGTTTTACCGCAAACAGTATGCAACAGATTTTTTCTTAGCCACCGCATGGTGCCAGGACAAAAAAGCAGTTGCCTGTAGGTGGCGAGGCAGCCGGGGCGCGGCGGCGACCCTGATGGTGGCCGCCAATTTTTGCAAGCGGCTCCAGCGCCAAAATTGTATGCACTGCTGTTTGCCTTTCTTGCCGTTTTTTTTTTTTTGAGTTGGCTGCGAAAACCACACGCTGTGATTTTTACCGGCATTACGAAATATTAACAGGATACAGCAAACATAAGAAAAACGATATTTCCCCTTTTAAGACAGGTCAGGACCGAAAGGAGGGGGAGGTTGGAAAATGTGAGTAATGGCTGTTTGATGCCCCAGAGACTTGGGTTCTGGTAATAGAGTTGTATCTCTGCTTTAAAAACTTATGACTTAAGCTACACGGGCTCTCGGGATGAGGAAAAGGACATTTAGAGAAATATTCAAGATGAAAAAAGGATAAGCTTAGCTGGAATAAAATTATTTAGGGGGGCACAAAGAAATCCTTTTGATCCAAAACCAGCCTTGACCTTGGCAACACAAAACAAAAGAATCCTGATGGGGGAATTCAACGGAAAATATTTCCCGCAGGCTGTAACCCTTTGGCCATGCCAACATGAGAAACAACACGTTTGTTGGCAATAAATCCTGGCCGACAAGTGCCTAGCACGTATGGGAAGGAAGGCAAAAAGGAAAACTACCGAAGACATGTCTGGGAATCGAGCAATTCGGAGCATATCCCAGCTGGTTGTCTTTTTTTAGTGTATAAGTTGACAGTACGTCGCTGTGACCTTCAGTCAATGTGGAAATGTGGGGCAAGTATGGACACTATAATGGAAAATGGAAAATAGATTCAATGAGCCATAACGTTCTCCGTTTTCAATTGGAAATTCCAGCATGCTGCTCTGCCGTTTCCGTAATTTATTGGCTTCCTAGCAGAGCGCCACATGTATCATCCCAGCCAGATAGATGGAGAGAGAAGGAGGAAAAAAAAACTGCAGGACCTCAACCAAACTGTCCCAATATTTGTTGCTCCTGGAAGGGCAAACATTAACGAATGTTCAAATACCTCCGTATCAATATCCAACCCGCCCGATTCCCGCGCGTGTATCTCTAAATTGAGTACGTGTTGTTCTAGCTGTTGAACGTGTTTTGGTAAGTACTAAGGCCAACACGTGTCCCGAGGACCCCGGCGCGGATAAAGGAGCCGGCAGGGTATTGGCAACATATTTCTTTCAGTTATATGGATTTCCAAACGTGTCTGATTGCCCTCTAATGGCATTTTATTGCGTTTATTAAAAGCAACTTAAGAGCTCAAGGGCTAAACCCCAAATCCGCAAATTAGGTTCTTCAATGGTTTCTGCTATATCCCAACCAATATTGATCCAGGCTTAAAGCTTAAAGAAAGTGTATGGAATACAAAACCGAACAGTATTATAAAAAAGGATGTTTCAAAGAAACATGGAACTATTTTATTCAAGGACCAATTACTACCAAAATTTAGTCACTATTAAAATCGAAACACATTTCCTTTTGGAAAAACTAAACCCAAAAATTTAGACAGCCCCTGTAAAAAAGGACACAAAAATTTAGGAAGTGATGCCGCCTGCTGCATCTACTACTGACTGGTTCCGCTGAGCGAGTTAGCCGAAGGATAATGGGACCGCAGGAGCATGCAGCGCTCGCGGTCGATGAAGAGAGTACGACGCTTCAGCATGATCTCCCGCTCCAGCTTGCTGCGGGCACTGACCAGGTCGGTCTTCACACGCTCCGCCTCCTCCAGCTCATGGAGCATGGCCGAGACACTGCTCTGGATGGTGTGAACGCCGTCGATGAGCGCCTGCTGGGCCAGATCGCGGCAGTTCTCCACGTTGGGACGATAGCTGCGGTTGTCCATTCGCGTCTGGGCAACCTTCATGGACGCGTCGAAGGACTCTACGCGGCGCTGCATCTGGACAATGCGGTTCTCCACGTCCGCCAGGTCCTGCAGGACGTTGTGCAGGTCGTTCTCGAAGCGCTGCACCGCCTCCTGAGTGCAATTTATCCTGGAGGTCAGGCCCTTCTCCACAATATCAGCCTGAGTGCGGATGTCCCGGGCGGCGTTCAAAAGGATGGAATTGAGGGTGTTCCGCAGAGCCACGGACTTGGCCCGACACTTCTCGCAGTCATCGAGGGTCTCCATGCTGAAGTGTTCCCAGTACTTCTCGGAGGCCTGCTCCGGTGGCTGGCGTACTGCTCCCGGCCGGAACATTATCGTACGGGAGCTGTTGTTCAAGCCCGTGTTGAGGGTGTCAATCTCGTAGGCCTCCTTTTTGTCGCTCCAGTCGTACTCGAGGCGCTGGCGAGCTGTCCGGTTCTCCACCTGTTGCGACTGGAAGTCCTCGAGCGTCTTCATCAACAGCCGCCGGATCTCGGCAATAAGGGCCAGCTCGTTCACCAACTCCTCCTCCACCTGGTCGCGCACCAGCTCGGTGTCCGGGCGAGTGGCCCGCTTGTCAATGCACTCCTTAACGATTGACTCTGGAACCCCGAGGATGGTCATCGACTTGCGCAGCTTGATCCGCTCCACCTCCATCGTGGCTATCTCGTCAGCCATGGCCTTGATGGCGTTCTCCAGAGTGTTCTTCCATTTGCCGATCAACTGCGAGCGCGTCCGTAACTTGTCGGTGGTCTCGTCCTGCGATTTGGTCACAATGGCGGAGAGGCGAAGGAATTCAGTGGCGGCGCTGAAGCGATTTCTGTAAAACAATACATTTTTTATAAAGTAAATTTAATCTGAAAAGCAGATTCTTACTTATCCGCCCTGCCCAATGCTCCGTTGACCGATTGAACGGTCTCGTAGTTCCTGGAACGCCATTCGTTGGGACTGTACCGCGTGATCGAGTAGCGATCCACCACAGGTCGGGTGCCAGTGATGCCCGCCATGGGGCTCCAGTCCACCTTGCCCGAGGCCCAGGGTCCAATAGGTCCCATAGGCATCAGCTGGTCCTTGTGCGGCAGATCGTCGCCCTGCTGAGGCAGGTAGCAAGGCGGGTTCTGGAGATTGTCCGCATTGGGATCCATAGAGCGCTACCAAGAAGGACAAAGGATAACAGAGGGCCAGGTGATGGTCTAAGAGGAAAGGATACTCACAGCGAACTGAACTTCCTCCATCCTGCGAGGCTCCTGCGACTGCTTGTACTGCTGCGCCCGCATATCGGCCATCTGTTGTTGTTGGTGATCCACCCCTGTCTGGAGGTCGGCCTGTAGCTTCTGGTGCTCATGGGCGGGACCGACTATATTCTGGACAATGTGCTGCTGGGCGGCTTCGTCGGGGTGCGGGATGAGGGCGACTAGAGCTGGCTGCGGCGGCTTCTTCATCCGGTGGGAACGCGGCTCCTCGGGCAAAGGGCAGATAATCGGAGCCGGGCATGCCCCGGATCCCGGATTGAGATCAATGTCCAAGCCAATGCAGGCCGCCTTTGGCTCATCCTTCTTTTCAAGACAATTCATTGTAAAGTGTACGGCTGCTAACCAATGGTAAGGCAATAACTAGAGTCCTTGTACCGGAACGAGTCTCGAATCGGCTACGTTTTGTGTTGAAAAGCAAACTGAAACTGGAAACGATTGTTTGAAGTTAATAAACAGGAAACTGGGTTGCTGGGATGCCATTGTGGGGCAACGGTTACTACCTGTTGGTTAATTATGATTCTTTTTTTTTGCTATTTATATTTTTTTTTCCATAATGCTGTGGAGGACTAAGAGAAAAAATGTAAAATGCATGGTGCTTATGTTTTACAAAAGTTTTTTAACTTTATTTACCTTCAATTAAGGATTTCAAGAAAAGCTTTACAATGTTTTCACTTCTCTTAAAGGACATAGAATTTATGGTATACACAGGTCGCAAGGAAATACCGAAATCTAATCGCCTTTGGCCATATTCTGAAAGAACATGATGGAGAACTCAAGGACATTGGCGGGCTTGTACCGCAACAGATTGAGGACGTAATCCTGCATATAGTCGGCCAATTGCGTGTTGCCGTTCAAGTAGTTGGTGGCATTTTCGTAGTTAAGGGCCTTCAGCTCGCGGAACTTCCGGGTTAGCTGGACATTCTGGCGCCACATCAGCTCCAGCTTGGGCAGGATGGTCTCCTTGCGTTTGGGCGGCAGGCAGGCGGCGTGTAGCAAGTAGTTGTATCCCCGCCAATAGTGGATCACAATCCGACCCTCTGGTGTCATGTAGGTTTCGGCCACGTCCTGTAACTCATCGTTGAAGCACTGCTGGGTAACAATGCGCAGGACGTTCTTGTAGGTGCGGTAGAATATGCGCACCACCTTGCGCTCCTTGTGCACCACCAGATTGCAGCGCAGTACGCGGCCGTACAAGTTCATGGTGTAGTACTCGAAGTCGCCGACAAAGTTGTTGCACACCAAGTGACGCATCAGGAGCATTATGCCGCCGTCCAGGACGAAGACATGGTCACGGTCCTTGATGTCGATGCGCGCCTTGAAGCGCTGGACCTCCTCGTTGATCCTCGTCTCCCGGATGGCGGTGAGCAAGAGATCGGCATGGTTTCGCACCTCCAGGATCTTCTCCACCCGCGTGTTGTCGATCCGGTCGAACTCGGAGCGCTTCTCACAAATCATCAGGAACTTGTCATCGTACTTGCCCTTCAGCTGGTGGCCACACTCCACAATCCCACGGCCCTTCTTCATTTTGCTGCTGCAGAAGACCACGTACCCGTCGTAGGCCTCCTCCACATTGAGGCAGAAGCGTCCGATCTGCTCCAGCTCGCGCTCAAAGAAGATTTTGAGGTCCTCGCTCAGCTTGCAGTTGGTGTTGCGAAGCCGAGACACGAACAGCTGCTCCTTGAACACTATGGCCTGCTTGACGGGCAGGAACTGCTTGGGATCGATTTCCCAGTTGCACTCCTTGTACTGCTCATCCGAGGGCTCGATGGGCCGCAGCAGGGCCGATATGATACTCGACACACTGATCTCGTCCTGGGCGTCCAGTTGGTCCAACTCCTCGCAGGCATCAACGTCAGTGCGTTTCTTGCTTGAATCCCGGAACTCGTTCATGTCGCAAGAGAGAAACAGAGGCGGATCCAGCCTCGACTCCCTATGATCTTTAGCATCTGTTGAGGATATTAATTATATTGGTGGCTTAAGCAAAGGATAAATAGATATCATACTCATTGTGCTTTTCTACAAAATAATTTTCTGGTTCTCCCGAATTTGTCCGACAGTTTGTGTGTCCGTTCAAGGCGAAAACGATAGCAAATGATGTTTCAATCAAATGCTTCTTTTTGAGACTTTAAAGATGATTTTAACAACAGTTTAGCAAACATTCCGTGACAATTTGGTCCAACTCCCAGCATGATCTTTGGCTCCAGGCCATTTGTCGACACTTCAGCCTCGTTCCTTTGTTGTGCTGGCCAAGAACTTGACTTGGCAATTAGCAGAAGCGACTAAGTAACGCTCCCTGAGAACTTTCCAAAGTGAGCCAGTCAGTGTGTCCAGTAATTTGGAAGTGGGCCCAAGGCGCAACCTCCCCGTTAAAATGTGTGCTGCAACCGGCGGACCAACGAAATAAAATTCTCCCCGAACTAATTGCAAGGCCAAGAGCACTTCAGACGGCTTAAAGTGCTGCAAACAACATGTAACTTCGGGGTGATGGGGGCTGTCACGAGTAAATATGAGCGTGTGCGAGCTTTAATGGCAGTAACTGTGAGCGAATGGACGGCAAATAAGGAGGTCGCCGGACGGGGGCGAAGAAGGGACCTTTGTAATCCTGAAGGCCTGAAGAGACCTGCTCATTGTTAGTGGAGCGCAAACAGTCGTCCTTCCCTCATTAAAAGGCAAAAGGCGAGTGGGTCCGTGGAAGGTGGGACTCAGATAAAGGAAGCACAAAGGGTAAACAATAAATAAAATGGCCTTCGAGGCCACGCAATATTAAATTTGTTATTAAGCTTGTAATTATTTGCTGATCCGGAAATGTAGGCATCTGTCGGCCGCCTCTACATCTTGTTCTCCATCTTAACGGCGCGAATGTAGTGCGGGCGGCGTCCAATGAAAATGGAAATATAAATAAATTATGCAAAAGACAAAGACAATGCGTTTTTTCTTTCACTGCCCTCCCTCCATTCAGGGTGGAGATCTTGCGTTGTCCGTTTATTTCACAGTCAAGTGAGCTTTGAAAGCGAGGTTGTCAGGCAGGACAAAGGACATCCGAGTCCTCGAGGCAAGAATAGTGTCTTGGGCTCTTGCAGTGCACTGAAAAGTCCACAGTCGTGGCATTGATAAGGTTTTTATTACTCAATAAATATCAGTTTCTATAGAAGATTGCCGATCTGGTTGATTACTCATACGCAGTGTTGCCTTGGAACAGCATGAGGTCAAGGGGTCCACTCTTGAGAAAAACGTAGATGCATTTTTTGCAGTGCCTTTATTTACGTTGGAAGCCTCATTAATTTGTTATGCATTTTTCTCCGTACACGTAAATTAACTACAATTGTTTCTGTGCGCCGTCCACTTACATTTAATCTTCATCTGCAGCTCCACACACTTTTCATTCGTTTCGTTATTCATTGCGCATTCATTTCAGGCCTCGTTCATTTCCTCTGCATTTGTTTTGCATTTCTCGTCGTTGTTCGCCTTAACCCCCGGAGCTGCCATTGAGTGCTAAAATAAATCAAAATGCAAATACGTGGTGTGAGGGGCCAGAAGCGGCTAAAAAGCGAAAACAAATCTTAAATGAAAATTGTAACCGCTGCGGCTGTGCGAAAAGCCATTGGGAGACCGTTGCGAGTGGAAATGGTAGTGGAAAACTCTGGGGGAAAAGTGCTGGTAATCTCCAGGCCCACATGTATCGGGCTTGTGGGTTTTCGGATTGCGGACGGGGCCTGGCGACTGTGGGGGGGGTGGGCGGCTTAAGGGTCAGTAATAAATGTCATGATATGAAATTTATTTACGCGCTACGAAAAACCAAAGCAAAGGAATGCAATAACAACGGAGGCAAGGACCAACCAAGGAAGAAAATCGGAAAAACAATGCCGCAAATACACGCACACGCCCAGATACGAGACAAGCCTTAGCCAAATCGCAAAAGACAATTAAAATGGAATGCCAAGAAAGAATGCCGAAGGACGAGAATGTTAGCCAGATAGCACCCATTCAAGCTCGCAAACGAACTACAATTAAAAAAAAAAGAAATAAATTTCTTTCATGTTGAGGATATAATATCAACATAGAATCAACATTGTATGGTGATAGATTATTATACAGATAAGCAACAATCAAGTCTCCTTAAGTATCGCTTTGCCACCAAACGACTGAGATTTTGTAGACCATCTGTGTATGTCCTTCAACGTTGCAACGCACACACGCATAGGACACATGCTACACGCTACAAGAGGTAAACAACGGGCAGCTGAGACTCGAGCTTGAAAACAAAGTAAATAATAGAAATTCTCGCAATTTTTCTGTAATTAACACATCCCCCCGGCAAGGCAGAAAAGGACACTCCCGTACATACGGTATCATATAAACTGTGAATGGGCGTTGAGTGAGAGCTTGACAGGATGGCGTGTTGGCAGGAAGAGCCCTGGTACTCTGGTACTGCCTTGGGGCACGTTACCTGACCCGGGTACAGGGTTGGATGGGCTCGGGACTTTCTCTAACATCAAGCATACAAGTGTTGTTGCCGCCTCACATCGCATTTTTATGAGCTGCTCATGTGAAAGGACATGCAAGCCATCTTGTTAAGTTCTTGTTCTGCTCATGTCAAGTTTAAGTGGCATATCTCGACGCATCTCCTGGCCAAATTGCTTGTGGGTGGCGTCCTTATACAAATAAACATATTTATAAACAATATGCTAATTGCCGATAGTCTGAAGTAATATCTGAAATAAAAACCACAAACATCTTCGCCTTTGCAGGCCAACCAATTACAAAAACTTTTCTTTTATATAAAATGCAAATTATTTTCCAATTTGATTAGATTTGTGTGCCCACAAAGCATTATCAAGTACAACTTCTGGGATTTTTTGTGTTTTCCCTTCTACAATTTTGCATTGACAAGCAAACAAAACTCAAAACTCAGAGGAACTGCAGCCAAACAAAAAACTTGGAGCAAGGTGTTGTGCTGTTGTTTTTTACGTTGCGGTAACAGGTGCGCCAGAAAGCTGAAAAACAAGCGAAAAGTGGCAAGAACACAGTCTGTGGGAAAAGTTTATTGTTGTCTGGCTTTGTATATTTTACAATAATTTCTGTTCTCTTCGTTTCATTTTAAAGTTTGTGAATATTCGTATTCGTACTGGCAGAGGCCCCTATTTGCATTGCATAATAATGCCAAAATATGCTAAAATGTATAAAGTTGTTTATTGATTTTAAAATGCATGGTTGAAAAACGTTTGTCCAGATTATAATTGTTGTGTTTCATATTGTTTCATATTTATTTTTCGAGATTTTTCGGGTTGGCAGCTATTGTGAAAGATTTTGAAAGGGAAACATCGAGGCACCCATCGATTGGTGAAGTTGCTAATTAGCTGATTTCCGGCTTATAAAAGTTTTTGGCCAGAATTTGAGGTAATTAGCGAAAATGCAAACGCAAAACAATAAGTATCCTTTTGCATAAAGGATTTATTTATGATAGAGACAGCAAGATAATCCTGTTTTTGTTTTAATATGATATATATTTTGCCCCTTGCTACCTTCAAAGTACACCCCAATGTGGGCTCCAATTAATCTTATAAATATGTACCCATTTCATTCAGTACCTTTGCCGCAAAAGTTGTTTTAAAACTGTTTGCGAAGGTGTAAAATAAAACGGAAAAAAGTGTGCTGGCGTATAAAAAAGCCATAAAAACCGGCGAGTGACATGTGAAAGGACGGAGTACATATAATACCATGGGCGGCTGGGCGGCTGGGATGCTGGGATGTTAAGAGTAAACCCACTCAAAGGCGTAAATAAATACACCGCCCGCATTGGTAGGCAACGCTATTTTGTTTACCTTGGCTGCATATATGTTTGTGTAGGCTCACGTACGGCGCCGAATGTGTGTGTTAATTTGCCAACAAAGACACGGACAAACATGCAAACAGCATTTAAGAGATTTGCCAAAAGAGGAAGCTGCCACCTGAAAAGACGTCCCTTTCCAGCCACACGTTCGAGTGTTTGCCTTGTCGCTTCTATTAATTTGAGCGCGCTACATAATGGCTTTGTCAATATTTTGCAAACATTTTCTAAAAGGGTGTGCCACCTAAAAATTCTTTTTAACATTTGCTGAAAGACCTTCAGAAACGCATTCCCCGATAATTAGTCTAGTTCGTAACTATTGAAGAAACCTGCTATAAGATTAGGACAATGTTAGACAACTAGCTCTACGCCAAATCCTCTACAGACTCGGATTAAAATATTTATGCCTTCATAGCCAATCAATCTCCGACACCTAGACTAGTGCAATAGATACAGAAACTTCTATAAGGATAGTTTTGGAGCTCAGGAGGCAAAGTACAATAACTACACGCCCCAACTTACCCCGGACAAAGCCCATCATCCCTCGGCCAGGCCATATCAATCAACGTTGTGAAAGGGACTCCATTGTGCGTTAACAAGTGGCACGTTGTCGGATTGATACACAGTCCAGAAAAGCAAGCGGAGGAAAGAAAATCAGGAGAGGGAAAGCCATAGCCAAAGCCAAAGCCGAAACCAATCCAACCGTGATGTATCTATAACTGGGCCCAGGCATTGCCCAGCACTTCATCCAGGAACTGTAGTCATGGCCCCTGCTACTTTGGGCCGCTGGGAACGTGGATCTGCATCTGCAGCTAAAACCAAAGTCGAACCCTGTTGGCTGGCTGTTGTCATTTGGCGGAGTATGTCACCGACAACGTGGCCAGCACACATGAGTTTGGCAGGACAAAAGATGCTGGGGCACCGGGGGGAGGGACGGGGAACGGAAGAGTGCCCGAACAAGTCATCACCCATGTACAGGAAGTTAGTTAGGCGGGGCCCAGATACCCAATCCCAGACGAGGCTCAGCCAAAATGTCACCAGCGACAAGTTGTCCAAACAGCAAATTACATGCTGACTTCAAGGAGGTTGCAGCAGAGGTTGCATGCCCCCGTAAAGGTAGCATCCTCTGGGCCTTAAAGTCGTCTTCCCCAGAGATTATGCCATCTGAATCTGTTTTCGTTTATATTTTTCCTACCCAAGGATATTTTTGGATGTAAGTTGGAAAATGCATTTTCCTGAAAATTCCTTAAAGGTGTAAAGGACATGTACTTCTTTTGTCTGTATTTTTTTTTTTGTTACTGATAATAATACCTCGTGGCCCGCGCTCTCGAGTGTTTCTTTCAGCCCAAAGTGTACTCGGCTATTGAAAATCCAACAACTGATAGCAGGCGCTGCATACAAAGCAGCCAGGGGAAAACATGTGTCTAATATATACATGGACACACATTTTAGAGCTTGAAGAGAAACGAACACCAAATGACCTTTTAAGAGAAATATCCTTCATTGGAAACGAAGGGGATATGTTGACGCTATTTTAAAACTCAATCGCATTCAGTAAAAAATTTGTTTAATTTTTAATATTGGTATACAAAAAAATGTCAGACAAATAGCCAAGTAGTATAAAGGAAACAGGAACCTGTAGAGTATGAAAGGACGTGAAAGGACAACATAGGAAAATAGAAAATTCTAGGAACCAAAAAGGCGTGATAGGCAGAAAAACAACAACAGCAACCCGAGTAGTCCCCGTTTCCCCATCGGGGACCTTTACGCCATTCATACGGTTGCCAAGTTTCTTGCAGCTCTTTAAAATGAAAACTTTTAGCAAAAAATATATGTGTAATATAATATAACATCCATTCATCATCGTTTACCACCTAATTGATTCAAGTTTCCATTCATTAGGTTTCCTAATGTCCTAGAAGTCGTCAACACATATACGTATATCCCTATATCCACACATGAAAATCATTTTTGCAATTTATGGAGGCGAGGCACATGCAAAAAGTTGACTCTAAACTTTTTAGATAATTGATTTGCTTGGGGAGAACCAAACTTGGGTTCAACGAATTTAAAGCTTGATTGCAAATTCTATTATTACAATGATGTCTGGGGCTGAAATTTCGTATTGAAGATTAAATTATAGAAATCATATTAACCATCTTTAAGAAATGCCCTCAAAAGTACAAATTTCGTTTGGGAATTTTACATTTTTATAGCCGCAGCCACAGTACATTGCAAATAAACACATCATACAATTTTATTGCACAAAATTGCGTCAAACATTTTTGATAAGCATCAGGAAATGTACAAAATAAAAGAATAACAAAAATTGTAAACCACATTTTGGACTGGCAATTTGCCTACACATTTTGCCCCTCCTTTAGTCCCATTTAATGTTGCCCACTCTGGCTTCTGTCAGCATTTCAAATGAGCAATTTTCACATATTTGTAAGGCAGCAATTCCACACACATCCTCCAGACAAGACTGTAGCAACATTAAGTCATAAAAATAAAAATAAATAGTTGGACGGAGAGTGTAGCAAAAAATGTTGCCTTTTGGGGGGTAAAAGGACCAACAGCATATCATTTGGAATACATTTGAGATACATATGCTCTTCTAAAACTGATGATTTTGGAATGACACTAAAAATCTTTAAAGGATATCCATATATCGCATTATTGAAAAAGCATTCTTGCCCTTAATTGTAGTGAAATTTTCAAACAAAAACTAATAAACCAACACCGAGAGACCATTAAAAGCAAAAATCAGTTTCCCAACTTCCTCCAGCTATCTCAATTCATTTACAATTTAAAAGAAAAAAAAAACCAGATAGCAGACAAATTAAATGCCTGAACTGCAAACTTTGAAATATGAAAGAGTTGGAGCTGCAGCAGTAACTTTCATCCAATACAAAGAAAATTAACTCTGGAATAATCCCGCTCAGCCAGACGAGACAATTAATAATAGTCGGAGAATCGAGGTAGCGGCGGAGGAAGAAAATGTTTGCGTTTGGATATAAATGAACAGGCCATGTCAAAGCTGCACTGGGCGATGCCACTTGATAATTTAGTTTTGCTGCTCGCCTAATCCCCCCCCTCGAGAACAATGCAACCGGATGCCCGGGCAACTCCTGGCCACGTCCTGCGTCCCCGAAGCACCCGGCCATGTCAGCACCATCACAGGATAACTGTCGAACGAATTGATATTGTTTACTTTTAATTAAAAACAATTTGCTTCGCTGGCTTTCTAGCCACAGCTCCATTGAGCAACCCCAACCCCAGCCAGGACCTCGATTCACATCGATTGCAAGAAATGAGCTCTCAACTCCCAGCTCCCCCAGCTGAAACCTCAACTAAGTGGGTGCAGTGCTCCTCTGGAGCATACACCTCCTGTCATGGCTCTGACGACGAGGTCCTTTTTGATAAGTGAACATCAAAATGGCCATCAAGGTATATCCTTTATAGAGAACATTTGGAGAGATCTAAACAAATTATAGACTTTAAATGTTAACAACTTATGTTCCTTTCTCACAAACCTTTAATTAAAAGGCCAATGCCACGACCCAAACTCTTTTCCAATGGCCAAGTTACATTAAAGTGTTTACTTGTGAAAAAAATCAAGTTTAGAATTTGATGTTGGGAAAAGTTTAGTCGCATTTCAAGTAATCCAAAGTCTTCTTAAGGCTCAACCGAAAAAGTTACACTTAGTTTCCGAGGAGGCTTGTCTTTTTAAAGTTTTTCTTGCCCCGATAAAGACTGAAACTTTTGCCTCCGGTTCAAAATTAATTTAACGTTTAACGAGAGCCCGACGCGACAGGTGAATGGCCAAAGTTTTCGTAGATTTCGATTAGGACCAGAACAATGGAAACATTTAATTAGGGGCTTCGGCAATAATTGGCCACAAGCGGATTAGGGTGGACCTTCCAAAACTTGTGTCTGCAATACTTTTAGCAACCTTATCTACCGGATTATTTAGTAACATAAAAATGAATTGTTTTCATAATACTTCTCCGTTTGGAGCAATCTAAGCCTGATTTTAACCTGAACGAATACTGGCAATAGTTCCATGCAAACCCGCTTAATTGGCTTCATCCTCCCCAAAACCCTGATCGATATTGGAATTATCGTGCTGGCGCGCCGAACAAAACCATAAAATTAAACTGCAAGCTTAACAAAATATTCATACAGAAACTGGAGAATGCTATTTGATTGATAAACTCACAGCATAACTGCGCTGTATGCAATTATAATGAAGTAACCCGATCCCCCCCGGTTCGGGATCCTGCCTGCCAATCGACAACACTTCATCCAATTTTCAGGAAAGCCAACTAAGCATCGTATGAGTGATGTTCCACGTACATATATGGATGCATATACATTTTGGGTATTTATGTTTGGGCTCTACAAATAGTTCGCACAGATTTTAGCAACAAAATAAATGGCAATAATTATGTCGAAAGCCGGGCATAGAATTGGGGAGGAGGCGGATGGTAGTGAGGTAACCCGCGGCAACTGTCGGTAAACTATTTGAAATAAATACAACGTAATTGTTGAGCCATACAATGCCCAAAAGCACACATCACTTCACTTGCATATGCAATCCAGAAAATCGCAATTGTATTTGGGGAAATCACTAAATTCGCGGCCTACGCAAATATCCTGAGCAGGTGAGCTGAAAGTTAGCCTCGAATGCAATCCATTCCATGAATAAATGATGCTCTTATTGGTCAATAATATAAATTATCAAAAATAGTATACAAAAAAAAAAGCTTAAGAAAAAAGTAATTGTAAAGTAAAGTAATTGAATTTAAAAGTAAACCCTCGTTTGTGTACACTTTATTATGAAAAGTCGAGTGCAGACATTGGCAGGACTTTTCCATATGGTGTCCTATGGCAAATTTGGAAATTAACAAAATCAGGCAAGGATTTGTTGTGAAATTTCGTTAATTTATTTGTTTATTGAATTTTCTGGCCACCGATGAGTATTCACATGCGGCGTAATTAGTGAACGCTTGCAAATTACAATGTCACTTATATAACATTTCGTTTTTGTTCATCCCGACCCGGTAGTTCCACACATAAATATGCATATTTCACTCTGTCAGCAAGCTGTAAAGCATAAAAATGGTAATTACAAAAACTGAGTAAATATATAAAGTTATTTCGGTTATTCAAACATGTATATATGCCAATTTTTCGACAACAGCTCCATGAAATGCCATGAATGTTGACACATCATTGACAGCCCATGATGAAATGGCACAGCCCAGTTAACTGCGCCAGCCAACTTTGCATAATATTTGTAAATATTAAACTGCCAACTGCAGGTTTATGGCAAAGCTGATTATTAGACCAATAAAGTTTAAATTAGCAAAATTTGTTTCCTACAATTTCACAATTATATTTGTACTCGATTGCCTTTTAATAGGGTATCGATGTGAAGCGGCCAATTTTCCTCAAGATGTAATCAAAATAATGCGCCTATCAAAAGCCAATAATAAAGGAAATTAAATGGCAACTAGTAACCATACTAATATCCACACAGTATAGCAGAATATTTAAAGTAGAAGCGTCTGTGTCCCGAAATTACTTAAACTCTTAGCCAACTTTCAACGCCCACACACGCCTATCAGGGAAAGGATGCAGGAAGTGCTATGAACTAGTAGTCGCAGCTGTGGCTTGGAAAATATATTCAATCATTTTCTAAAAGTTTTTCCGCACCAGCCATATACTTATTTATAGCTTTACCACCCACAAACGCCACCCATCATCTGGTTTAGGGTTTCAATTAAATTTTAATTTATCAATCATCCATTAACAATTTCATTGTTTGTTTGTAAGGTTAACTAACTAATTTGCTTAATAGTGTCAGGTCGCATGGCGTTTTACGCCTAATTAATGAAACCAATTGCGATAATTTTTGTGGCCGTCAGCGTTTAATGAATTTAATTTTTAGCACACAATAATTTCCGCAAAAATTGAAACTGGCATTAAAAGTGTTATTTCGGGAGACGCAGCAAATAACAAATAATTTGAATTATCCAGCAATATAACATAATTAGCTGAACAAATAGAACCAATAGTCCTCTGCAATATCCAACAAAATTGAAGAAACAAATATTGATCGCCTTTCGCTCCATATTATAACTATATATTTTTTTACAAATCCATTTGAAATGCAACTTTTGCGCCAACGCATAAATCTTCAACACAAATTGCAAACAAGGGGGCAGAAAATAAGGCAGCAAAGCGTAGCTTCGAAGCATCTGAAGCATGTGTTGTGCCACTCCACATACATATACTCATATACATACATAGATACATACTGTATAAAAGTGTGTATCCAGATGGCTGTTTGTATGTGTATATATTGTCGCAACATCAGTCAGGATTAGTTGTAGAACTTTGCCAGTGCGACTACTAGTCGTTGCCGTCTTGTTTGCCATGCTGTAACCGTCACGCAGAATGCTCCAGCTTGCTGCCGCTTGTACCCGTACTCCATGCCACCCCCCTCCCACCATGCCCCAAAACAAGGCACTCCTATACACTACATACCACCCACAGCCACCCACACCCCCTATCTCCCATCTAGGATAGCCTTGTCCTTGTGCTGTGTCTTGTCTTGTTTGAGTTTTCTGCGCCAGCGTTGTTGTAACTGGGTTTTGCTGTTTGTCTTGTCTGCTCCCGCTAAATGTATGTGGGTGTGTGGAAAGTTGCTCGCCTCCTGTTTGCTTAACTCATTCTTGTCGAAGAGGCTAGGGGAATTAGTTAAGCAATTGCGCCAAAAGTTCCATCAAATGCAAATTGAAATGTTTCGCACAGACCCGATTCAGATAACTTACTAATTAGTCCAGTCTCTAAATGATACTCGATGGTGGCCAAAGGAAACAAACAAAAGAGTATATCATTCAAGGCCAAGAATGTGGCCATTAATTCTAACTAAGCAGTTTCATGACTACAATAAAAAAACGATCTACGACAGCCTACTACCTGGCGACGACCGAATGTATTTAAATCATTAATAATTAAATGAAAGCATATCATTTGTAGTTAAAACATTTATTCGTATTCGTCGTCTTTCTCAGCTGAGAATGTAGAAACAATATTCGTCTGAAATTATATATAAAGTTTATATTATTATATTAAATAATATTAAAAAAATAAAAAAATTAAAACAATACTTACAATCTTATTTAAGGGACAGCACACCTGGTTGGATGGGCACCTGGTTGGAGTTGCACGAAGAACACCCACCAAGCCGCACTCCCTGCGATCGACGCATTGACTGGATATTGAGGAATCACAATTGAATTCATCCACTCTCCCCTGCCCGAGTCCCAACATAATCGAGATGACGAAAAGTACTGATAGAGTCCAAACTGAAGCCATTGTCGGATGCTACTGATGTTGACTTGAAGACCTTTCCAGTACTTATACCCTCTTATCAGTATCAATGGACTATTGTAATCTTTTCCCAGAAAAGTAAATATTATTTCTTAGTATTCGAATATAAACAAATTAAAAAATTAAAGTATATATACAGTTTATATACAGTATATAACAGCATCCCAGAAAGCAAAGTATCTCTTAAATTAATTAGCTAAAATAGCTAGTCCATGTGGCAAATTGTGTTTGTCGCGCTTCTCTGCGAAAATTGTAGACTTGTGCGGGTCGTTTCATTGATTTATGACTGCTAATTTCAACGTACGACGCTCAAAGTATTAAATAATAAACCCCAACCGCCGAACGCCCCTTGATCCTGCCCCGCACCCCCAGCAAGGACGAGCATTCCCGTTCCGGGCTGCAATGATGGGCGAGACGCCGTGGAATATGAGCTGCCATGGAATACCACGCCGCCCCCGACACACTTTACAAGTGTTCTTCTCTATTTTATTGGCTAAGTCGGATCGGGAGTACTGGGGGCTGGCCTGGCCCCGGGCTTGTAATGAAATTAAAGGCGTAATGCAATACAGCTGGCAAAGTTTTCGCAGCGGTTATATCCATGGGTGCTCGTTATTCTTACTCCATTCCCTGCCAGAGGCCCTCGTCGCTTCTCTCGACAGGCATTAAATTTAATTAATATCTCTTATTTTTCCAGAATATCAACTTAAAAGAGACACCCTTTTTATGGTTTATTTAGTTATATTATCTGAATTGATAATTTCACAAGTAATTTAGGTTAATGCGCAATGTTTTGTCTTTAAATTAACAGTTTATAGGGACAAAGGAATCATATCGAATTAGTAGAAACAGAAAGCTAGTGATGAACATTATGTCAAAGGAAGCGCTTTCCATTGGGTCAAACAAGTAAGGAGTCTCACTCTTTCATAAGCACTTAGGCAAGGCAGACGTTTAATATACATACATTTTTTACTATGAGTTCTCGCCGAGATTATTTATCGATAAATTCGACTGCCCCTTTAGTGGCATTGGAACCGTCCACGTCGTCCGCATCTTCGAATAACAACGCCCAGCCAGTGGCCACATCCACCCCAAAACGCCAGGAGACACGAAGCCAATCCAGGATGTCAGTGGAGCAGATGCATGTTCAGACGGAGTCGGAAACGATGATGTTGATTGATACGCAACCACAGCCGGGCTCACAACAGACTCCCAAAGTCAGAGGTGGACCTCACGGATACTCGCATATCCGCGGCCGGAGACCCATTCATCCCTCCAAGGCGCCCAAGGCTGCGAGGACTCCCAAGAAGCCGGCTACCGCAAAACACACCAGAACTCCTAAGAAGGTACCAAAGTCCAACAGAGTGGCCACGCCACAAACAGCACCCGTGGTGGAGGAGGCTCTGGAAGCTCCCCCTAATACATCGTTTAGTCGAAAGCGCCGGGCTGATTCCTTGGCCATTCCACCGCGCCAAGCGATTAAAAGATTAAAGGCAAGCGGCCTGGAGGCAATCAGCATGAATATGAAGTCACCATTTACCATGCTAAGTATTGTCGAAAAAAATACCAATGAGTTGTCGCCCAATCAGGGACAGGGAGATTCTGCGGCCCAGGACATAGGTCCCGAAACCTCGGGGCTGCAGCCTATAACGATTAAGAAAGAGAAGCCCATGACGCCAATCCTCAGAGCGGAACCAAGAAGGACCTTCTGCGATGCCGGCACCAACACCGCGGTAGCTGAATTTCCAGGGGTCAAAGCTCAACCAGATACCCGTAGGATTTGCAACCTCATGTAAATATTTGAGGCAATACTTTGCAAATATTTATTACACTTTCGGCAAATCAAATTTTGTTTCTCCTCTAAAAATTTTCGATATCCTTCATATAATCTACGTTAAGACATACGAATCCCGACGTTAAAATTATGGCTTGATTTCGTGAGTCCTTTGGTTATCGCGATTTTTGTAAGTTCAATCTTTTAAATTGTCAATTACATAAATAAAAAAGAATCATTTAATAATATGGTTATGTAAAAGGAGAGCTTTCTTATCTTTGACCTTTAATTATCCAACAAGATGGGCACCGAATCGTTTTTATTCTTAGCATCTTACTGGTGTACTACTTTAAATCCTCGATAAAGTGGAGTGACTCCTAGCCCAATCATGATTACATAATCTACACTTTTGCAGACAATAAAGTTCCTTCAGCGCACTTTGTAAGCTGGCAAAATTTACTGAAATTGTATTATCACGTTGCACCCAGCTAATTTCCACACAGACCCAGCTGGAAAGGCGGGGGCCGTGGAGGAGCCGAGGACAAGCCAAAGAAAAAAGGAAACTATATTCTATTGTATTTGCACAATAAACTTGGCTGCCGTCGCCTGTATATATATATTATTGCGTTTCTTGCAACTTGTTTATTTGTTGGTGTGTTTGCTTGCAACTGCCGCTATCTGCGGGCAATAGTAATGAGATGCAAGTGTAATCAGCATGGCGGAAAAAATGTAATAATAATATTAAAACAAAAACTCAAAAAGGATAGGAATTATCCTACTCCATACTTAGTTTTTATATGAAACTCCAATTAAATCCCAGTCGATTTAGTTTATGAAAATTATTATTTCTTTCTGTGCATTTGTGGAGCATAAAAACGCAACCGGCGGCGACCGCGGTTCAATGGGCAAAAGGGAAGGAAGGGAAGGTTTTCGGGGCGGCACGGCATATAAAGAAATTTGCATGGATTTTGAATGTAATAAGCAAAATGTGACTGCAAAATCCAATTTGTAATGAGAAAAGTAGTGGAGAATTGTCTGTGCGCCTGCGAATGAGGCTGCTACAAAAATATTGCCGCATATTTCTAGCCGTATTTATGGGATGCGCTTAGTTTGCCGTCACATGGCCTGATGGCGGGCAAAGGACTTGGGGAGAGGTCCTGCGACGGCAGCCGGAAGTGCGCGTGCTAAAATTATGCAATACAATTATGCGACCGGGTCTGCAAGTTTTTGTTTGCATGTGTACTATATATTGTATGCGCTTTGTGCCTGAATACGTGACTTGTTTTTGGGCGGCTTAAGCTCTGGATCTCCCAATTTGTTTGCGGCTGGTTTGTGCTTCTTTGCAACTATTATTATTTTATTTTTTTTTTTTTGAGTATTGCCTACACTACAGAGGGATTTGTTTGGCCTCAAGTTTGCATAAGAGTATTTAAGGGATTCATAACCAAAAGGATATTTATAAAGTTACAATTTAAAAAATAAAATTATCAATTTTGGCCAAGAGCTTTTCCTAAAATAATGGTGTGTTCTTTTTCAGCAAAAACTAAGAGTTTTCGGTCACCTTTTTGCAAGTCTTTTGTCCAATTTTGATCCGATTCATAAAGGGAATAGTATTTATGAATCAGGGCTTTAATCTCCGTCGATCTGCATCAAAAGTTTTTGAAAATGCAAAAAAAAATATTTTTCCGATTTTTTGCAATTTACGAAAGGGGTACCATCATAAAAATTTTCAAAAATCGAAAAAATATTTTTTTTTTTACTTTTGAAACTTTTTGATAAAGATCAACGGGGAATGAATTCCTGATTCGTTATTGCTATCCCTTTCCAAAATCCGATGAGAAATATGTGAAATATTCACAAAAGAGTGGCTCAAAAAGGGTAATTTTGGGGAATGCCGATTTCGCCAATTTTACTTATGGTACCATCATTAAAAATGCAAAAAAATCGATGAAATTTGTTTTGTTTGGATTTTGAAATTTTTGAAAGCAGATCAAAGCAGAATGAATTCCTGATCCAAAGGTGCTAATCCTTTGTTTAATCGGAAAAAAATTAGATAAATTATTTGCATAAAGATGACAAAAATCTATTAATTTTGGCCAAAAGGCAAAATCTTTGATATGATTCAGAAAGGTTTCGAAATGTTGGGAAATATTTCTGAAATGAGTAGGGAAAATAACTTGTTTTCATACTCCGTCTAATATTATTGCCGACATGCGCCGAAAATTACAATAGGGCTCACACGTAACACAAACAGTCCAGCGCCGGCCAGGACTCCAGAAGGGCATGTAGCGAAAGGACAGTTCTGTTTACAATTCATAAGCAATTTCCTACTGGAGGCAAGGCGAGGTTTATTTTGCTGGGCTTCCCATGCTGGGAATCAACCTCTGCACACGAATTTTTAATTATTTTGTTGCATTGTCATTTCACTTTGGAGTCTTGTTTTGGTTACCCAAATAAACAAGGTCCTTTGGTCGCTCCAAGGGCCACCTTTTTAATGGGGAGGAGGGACGCCAGGATCTCAAGGATAGCATTATTCCCTCTCTAGCGGTTCATTCTTCTTTTTGTTTAATTGCAAAACGTGATTTTCTTTTTGTTTGGTTCTCTCATTTTTCCGCTGGACAACATTCCCGGTTTATGCTAATTTGGTTGTGTGTCGTTCTCAAGTTAAATTATGGAAAAGCGACGAAATTCACATTGTTCACATTTTGTTTCCCTCTTTTTTTTTGAGTCTGGCATCTGGTATGCATCAAAGGTGTCGTAAAATAAAAATTCATAAATATTTAGTGCACGTTTTATTAGTTGCCGCCAACATTGTCGCTGTTGGCCTAACCTTGGGCCAACTTTTGTTTAATTTCTTTTATTTTTCATGCATCGGGCTAAAGGATACATTCAATAAATTTATGGATTTATTTGTATAGGAATGGCGTGGCACTTTAACTCACTATTTATAGAGCTTTCAAGTCTCTGTCATTTAAACGCCAAATCAAATCAATCATACGCACCGTGGGCCCAATTGAGACATCAAGAATGGCGTTCCAAGATCGACCCTAAAAGGGGGCTACGCATCGAATCCATTGAACCGAACCTGCTATGTCAAACAATTTCATGCCAGCGGAAATCTTTCAAAGTTAATTTTCGACACACGAGCAAACAGAAGAGTCAAGACGACTCTCTCACCCATTTCGGGGGCGAGAAAATTGTGCGACTCCGACAGACTTCAAAGCGTCAATAAGCAGACAAATACAGGCCAAACGGGAATGGCAGGACAGGGGGCGGGCAGTCAGCCAGGTGGGCGTGTCCAATGGAAATGGCCCGGCAGTCTGGCAAACAAGCTGACTGATAACGGAAGCAGGCAATGCACGTGTTTACCTCTGGATATTTGGCAGGGTGGAACCGGGTGGGGCGGGGGCGAGGAGCGGGAAATGTCCACCTTCGCCCCTCCAGACAGTCCTGTCTGCTCCTGTCTGTTTGTCCTGTCGCAGGACGATAATGAGGATGCGATGGGGGCGATGGGGAGACGAGGATGAGCTGAGGGGCGCTGCGGATGCCCCTGGCCGATGCTGATGTCACACATTCATGGTCATTTTGCTGAGTCAATCGTTTGAAAAATTTATGTTGCCTTCAAAAGCAAAATTTGCCATCGCCATCGTCGTTTGATTCCCAGTCGCACACCCACTCTGCTGCTGCAGAGAATGAAAGAGACGGGAGGATATCCAATAGATGCGGTTCATTTAACTTGACTGAATGTGCATCGCCTGCCAACCTGGCTCCATCCTGATAGCAATATATAGTCTGGCCGGATCGGGTTTCGGCCTCGGCCTCGGCCTCCTCGTCCATAGCTCCAAACTCAATTCATGTTTATGAAGTGCTGATGTGTGTCTGATTTAATTGAAATTTGATGCACTTTTCGATGTCTGCCTTCAAAGTCAGCAAAAGTGCTTCGTTAAGCTGCAGCCATGTTTAACCACTTAATTAGGGCACTTATGGAGAAGCATGTGTTTCCAATTGAACTACCTGGAAGATAAATAATATATATTTCTGCATCTTCAATAAAAAATTAATCATATTTTCAGCCTAAAAATTTAAATATAAAGCAAAGGATTTAATTTTAAGAAAAAAAGTCTTTAAAGATTAGAACTGCAAATTTTGGTTACTAATACAATTTGAAAAATTTAAATACCTCCAGCTATGCCGGACAATATCCTCCAACAGCCAAAGCGTTCCCTTTTTAATGCGCTTAAAACAGCTAGGAAACGAGAAAAAAAAGCCAAAATGTGGGTGGCAAGTGTCAGCGGCAGCCAGTGGCAAACCAAAACCTTGAATTTTCTCGTTTTTCACCCAACTAAAACCCACTCACTAAATAAAAAATATAAAAATATATGTACAGGAAGCAGGGAAAGTGGCGGAGAAAGGAAAAAGGAGCAAAGTGAGGGGTAAAACTTAACAAGTTCACTTAGAAGAAATTAAGTTTTCAGCGTTTATGTTAGGAAAACGGCAAAGAAAAACTTTCTTAATGAAGCGACGACAATGTGGTGAGCAATGAAGAAATGTTAGGAAAAAATTGCAGTCCTTAGAACTCCAGGCAGCGGGCAAGTTTGCAATGAAAGCATATTAAATGAGCTTCCCCGGCAGGAAAAGAGTTGCAGGGTCTCGGATGCATTGGGGTAATGCCACTCCAAAATTTAACTTTATATGTTAGATAAATTATACAAAATCAAATCCTTTAATTCCGCACCCAAGCTAATGGGCATTAAAGCCTTTCCGAGAGGGCCAATCCGTCTAATGTTTATTAATTATTTGCCAAGTGCTTTTGGATGGTGGCCCATCAATCCGCAGCACACCTGGAATTAACCCAATTTTTTATCCACTCAATGTTTTGGGTGTAAAATAGGGGCTTGGTCGAAAAGGCTGCCCCGCCCCCAAACATTGGCACACACACACACACACCTTATTTTTAAACTTGGAGCAATTTTTTACCTTCGTTGCCCTACACAGGCATACCCCTGAGTACATTTGTGCGAAAAGCATCCACAGTTGGAAAAGTTTGCCAGGACCTGCCGGTCGCAACTGCTCTCCCGCAACACTGTTTTGGTTGCTGCGGATGGCGTTTTTCCCAAGTCTTTCGCTGCTTTCTTTTTTGGGGAAAATTTACTTTCTTGAAGATAAATTATATGAGCATTTCCCAAAGGTTAACGTGATAAATTTTCGCCAGCGTAAGCAAAATATTCCACACAGGAAACCCAAAAGTCTGGCTTCGATCCTGCGGCCAACTTACAGCAAGGAGCCTGCACATATGTGAGAGCGAGTGTGTCAGATAAATTGTTTATGTGTCTGTGGGGAAGCGATTAGTGTTAATGGGTTTCTCCGCCGTCCTCCCTTTTCTTAAAAAATGTCTGATTTTTGGCATTATTTTTTTGCGGCTTATTTGATTCAAGCTTTTCTTTCAAATACTTTGACTGCGCGTCTCAGAAATCGATAAGTGCACCCTGTCGTGGCAGCGGAGGGGATCGGCAATGGACAGTTGGATAGACAGTCATAGGGGAAACAGTCCACAACGTACCTCAAGCTACGCTCGGATATATATTTTCAATTTCTTTTTCAGCAGAACGCATCTAAAGTTTGCCCAATGCGCTTGCAGTGCTGAGATTGCAGTCGAACAGTCCAGTTGGAGGCAGGAGGGCAGGATTGCCAGGACAACAGACAGGATAGGACGAGAGGGCGGGGCGGGCAGTCCCCAAAGTGCCCTAGCCATTGTCATGGCATCGACTTTTGCTGGAATTTCATGTTTAAATGTCAATTTCTCAACGAGCCAAAGTGACCAACGAGCAACCACTATCCCGGCATTCAGTTGTTGCTCTTCGCCCATTCCAGAGGTCCTTCTTCCATTTTCGGCTGTCCTTGCGCATTTGGCAGGCACAGCTGCAATGTATGTTGAGGCCATGGCATATATTTTTTAACGCCAGAGAGCTTGCTTTGGTTGGAGTTATTTTTTCAATTACTTTATTGTTGATAGGAGGGCGGAGTCGACTCCCGGATTGGAGAATGAGCCAAAGGGGACATGTCCCTGGGCCTTCCTTATTTACTCTCCTCGAGTGTGGGTCTAGGTGTTGGGATTTGTTATCCAAAGAATTTAGATCGACAAATATTAGTTCCATTGAAATTTCACTTCATAAGTATCAGGATTGGCCCATGAAAATCCTCGTCCCCCAGAATATATTTGTGTTCGCTTGACCAACATTCAGGGAAATTAGAAGGTCTTCCATATCAATCAGGCAGACAACCTCAACAACTCAATAAATCAACTGTCAACCGCCAGTGGCCTTTCCTGTCACAGCAAAAAAAAAAAAAAAAAAACTGTAAACAAAGCACCCGAATGTCAATCCCTTCGCCGGCCAATTTAGATGGGTGGGGGGGTGTTCGCCCCGACAATTAGCCTCGGACAGCGGGAGCTTCGATGGGGCAGGGGGGATTACTATTGCTAATTTTCAATTTGCATGACACGCAGCCTGCCATCGATAGGCGGCAGTGGGGATCCCCATGACGACGATTACATCGGGCAGCGTTCGACCGGACTCGGGCTATAAATAAGTTTGCCATTTTAATTGAAATGGGTTTGGGCTGGGGCTGGAGGGTGGAGGGTGGAGGGCGGAGAGCGGAGCAGAAGCCGCGGAAATGACTACTTTTAATGAATTAAATGGATGTCGAAAAATTTATTTATAACAAGGGCACCAGGGCCAGCACCCTTCAATTGGCCAACGACCAAGATCCCAGCTCTGTCTGCCGGCATCACAGATATTAAATGAAACGAAGCAAATCCCATTGTCACCCGGTTTCGGGATTCGAAATTGGCAAATAATTGACAAGCTATTCGGGGCGTGTTGATTGGCAAAAACTAATGCCAGCAGGATAAAGTGACGGGGAAACGAGGTGCCAGGCGGTCAGGCGGCAGGCGGCCAGCCGACGGCGGAGAAATCGATATACATTTGACTGATGGACATCGTGTCCGGGCCAGCTGAACAATGGAACCCTGAGTACCCTGAGAACCCCCCAAACGAATCGAGCTGAGCCGGGTTGAGCCACACGCAAGAAATAAAGAAAAAAGATTTGGAGTCAGGTCTTCGGACTAAGAAATATCTAATGAAATAAATTACCATAAATATTAGTTAATTTATACTATTTTTTTTATTAAACACTCCTGTAATTTCCCTTAAAATGTTTATGATTTAAAGCTGTTTTACAAAACCATAAAATCAATACACCCTTTAAACAATAAGTAGAAAAAAAAAAGAACGTGACAAGACCGCATGAAACAAAGTGACATTAAGCCATTTCAACGCAAAGGGGATTTGCCTCGGCCCTTCATTTTCGACTTTCTTCACTAGGCGATGGATTTTTATATTTTTTTATATGGCAGGACAATACACTGATATATATTCATGGGGGGATCCATGCACTTCATGGACGGGAACAGTGCATATGTACATTTACCCCCATTTGGGCAATTCGTCTGGGCCAAACGCCACCGCACTGACCCCATGCAGGTCGGCCACTGCCCATCGATGCGTTTCGTCTTGTTAAAATAATTGACAGGTGGTTGTGGGCGATGGACGAAGGCCATCTCTAAGAGATCTTAGGGGCGGGGTATTAGTGCCGCTTATGACAATGCCGGGCAAATTGCGGGCATTGAAATTGATTGGCCAACTTGTCCGCCAACATGTGTCGTGGCTTAAATGTAATCGGGCTTTATGGGATCGAAAAATGACAAGGTCTGCGGACTCGCAAATCAATTGGCCCTAACAAATAGTGGGTATTAAATGTTTCATTTATTTTTATAAACAAAAAACAGAATTCCCTGACATTTCAATGATTCCGTTTAAAGAAGATTAGTCTCTCACAAAATGTATTCTTCCAGCGTAGAGGGCAAATATTTATCTAAATTAAATTAGAAGATCCAATCATGGCTGAAGATGATGAACAAACTGAAAGTCCCCGAGCCATGACATAAACGTTTCAGATAAAAAGCTTAGACCAAAGCGACTCGCCACAACATCGAAATCAAATATTTTCATTGAATTTCATTCGAGACGTGTTCATGCAATTTTAATTAGTTTCCCAAGCTATAAATTATTCAATGCCACGTCGTTCTATGGGCATTGTAATGGATTTTTCTTTTTCTCGTTTCGGTTTTGCGCCATTCTCTTGTCTATTGAATGGAATGTGAACAGAAAATGCCACGGACAGGAAGAATTAGTAGATAGATTGGAAAATCATGGCTCGAAATACATCTAAAAGTCTTTCCATTGAAATATATTATTTAAAGAGATGCAAATCAATGTTTATACAACTATTTTGGGTGTTAGCCCTGACTAATCGCATCTCAACATTATAATTCTAGCCTTAGACCTTTCCAAATAATCCCATCATTTCAACTGGCGAAGGTCCTTCGCTGACGGAAAAGGGGCCAAGTTTTAATTGACTTTCCGAATGTTTTGTTTGCACCTGTTGTGTAAGGACGAATGCCACAGCTGTCTGGACCTGGCCAGAAAGGATTCCCAAACTTCTTGATCACAGTGGCTATTCAAGTGTTATTTGAATCAGTTATCAATAAATTTCCCTGCAGTAATTCTTTATGCTTATGCGTCTCTTTGATAGGTAACTGCAATTGAAGGATAATTATATTTAAAAGTCGTTAGATGCAAGGACCTTCGCACCACTGTGCCTTACCGACATCAGGGGAGATGACAGAGGAACAGAGGAAAATCTGCGGTTCCCAACTAGTGTGTAGTTGTGCGTATTTTATGCTTTTGTGCCCTGCGCCAACTTAAATGCTAACTTATGTTTAGATTTCGCCCAAGCCCGAGAACCAGAAAAAAAACGACGACGGCAGTGGTAAGCAAGAAGGGCCAGAGTTGGAGGATAGGGCCAACAGCTAAGCCGGTTGCCACATTGTTTGCCTTGTTGTGTGTCGAGGTTTTTGGCAACAGTGCAACTGCTACAGCAACAGCAACAGCAGCAGCAGCAGCAGCAGGAGCAACATCAACAGCAGTTGCTGTTGGAGCAGCAGCAGTCAAATTGCAAAAGTTTCTTGCTTTAAGCATAAAATATTTATGTCTGCATTTAGTTTAGTTTTTGGCTGGGTTTTTAGTTACTTTCCGAGTTGGAGGAGATTTCTTCGTTGCAAGTTTGTCTAGCTGCAGTTTTAATAAAACGGCATTTTCCTGGCCAGCCTGGAGAGCCCGGCCAGCCCAGCCAGCCAGCCCAGCCCCGAAAGCCCAAAGCCAGCGGAAATGATGTACCAAAAATTCTTTATTCTTAATTAAATTGCTTGGAAGAGATAGAGAAAAAGCGAGCGTTTGTTGTGTAAATAGCGATTGCCAAATTGAAATTTCAATCAATGTTAATTAAGGATAAACAAATGGATTTCATCAAACATGCATCGACTGGTAAATACTTTAATAATTGCCTAAATAGTTTCTGTTTCAGCTTGAAATGAGCAAAGGACTGCTAACGAGAAAACACCAACAATTTTGATTGCCTGAGCAGCAAAACATGTTTGAGGCATTTTATTTAATTAATGATCCTATTGGTACTACATTCTAGAGGTACTTGCACTAGTTAATTACTTTTTCCATGTCCTAACCATAATAACAATACAAAACATATAAAAAAATTGTCCATTAATTAATGGAGAAAAATATTCCATTATTTGGTGAATATTTTCCAGTATCTTTTGTTTTCTTATGTTCAAACTTTTACCAGCAGACTTTATATGGCAAAAGTGTGGCAAGTCGCTTATTAAGTCCATATTTTCCATTTCCTATTGTTCCTTAGTGAAAGAACTTTTACGTAAACAAATGATTTCTGTTTACACACTCATTTCTCAACATGTTACCTATTTAAACTTTGTGGACAGGAAAATTTAATTAAAGCAAAAACACAGCTGCTCCTCAAGTGAACCCCAATAAAATCAACAACAGTAAGAACATGAAAACTTAACAGGAAGTGAGGAAAAATAAAAGGAAAACCCAGACACTCGGCAATATTTTCAATTATAACTCAAGTTTATAAAGGAAAACTTGTGAACGAATTCGAGAGGGGTCCCGGAAAAACGGGATGGGAAATGGTCTAAATAGAAAAGCATAAACGCTGTTGAGTTGGGAGAGAAAA
Source organism: Drosophila varians (assembly GCA_018150405.1). Classification (NCBI taxonomy): domain Eukaryota; kingdom Metazoa; phylum Arthropoda; class Insecta; order Diptera; family Drosophilidae; genus Drosophila; species Drosophila varians. The sequence goes on from JAECWK010000125.1 coordinate 8,208,545, forward strand.
ATGTATATAAAAATTTTGGAACAAAACCCAAAACAATAATTTGTAAAGGCGAGGTATAAAAATAGCTGTCAGAAAATCCAAATAATACAAGTCGAAGTATGTATATCCTTTATCATATTTATTGTTCGATTTGTGCATTAATTGGACTATTTTCAAAATTGATATTCTCTTTCAGATCAACCTTCAAAATGGTTCCAAATCAGCTCCTTACAACAAAGTATGTCATCCTTTTGAAGAGTATAAAACCTAGCTTCGAATTTCAGTTAATTTGAAGAGTTCGTGCTCCGGCTACTCGAATAGAGTGAAGCTGAACAGGAAAGAATTTCCATTGTGAAATAAATTTACTAAAACAAATCAAAACTTTTCACATAACTTTCCCATCAATCGAGACTGAGGGTGGCTGGGCGGCATGCATGCCAAGTAAATCCTGGAGAGCCATAGCAAATTGTTGGATTGTGGATTTATAATCGTCCTGGCATCCCACAGCAGAGGACCATGAAGTCATGACACAGGTTTCAACCCGAAGTTTTATTATTACTTTTGGCCCTTGTTCTATTGTCCTTACATTTTGTTGACTTTTTGAAATATTTTGCGATTCCAACCAGGAATACCTCAAAGGATTTTTGAATAGATTCCTTGCTAATCGACAAAATATATTTTATGAATCCATAAGTATTAACAAGTTCGCTTTCTATTTTTGTATTTTCTTGTTGATCAAAAACCTTACCACATTCTCTGTATGCTGTATATTCCTCACATATTGAATGGTTTATTTTGACTTGGATTGAGTGAGAAATTACGGACAGGGATGTGGGTCTTTGGGGGCGACGAGGGCAAAGTTGTGGGCGGGACTACAACTTCTTTGTGTTGATGACGTGTCAACTTTTGTGGAACTGCAAACTTTGCGCAAAATGAAGCGACAAAGCGAAACCTTCACAGCAAAAAAAAAAAAAAAAAAAAGATTGTAAAAAGGAAAGGAAAACTGCACGATAAAGTTTTTTCTTTTTCTTTAAATTGAATTAACTTGAGAGCAGACCCGAAACGTTTGAGGGGAAACTGCCCTTTACACCGGCGGAAAAGTTGCGATGATTTATTTGCTTCACATGGCAAAGTTGAGTGTCACATTTTGGTCTTCTTTCTTTCCGGTTGTTTCATTTCTTTAAACAATGTTTAAAAAACTACGGATTGAAGAAATATTAAAGGAAAGGGATATGTATTTTATAGGGAGAAAGACTTTAAATAAATGGTTGCTTACGTTAATTATTTTTACATTATTAAAAATCCCTTATACACTTTCCAATTCTTAACATATTTTCCTTTTTTTCTTGTTTTTATTGCGACTCTTTTACCATATCCATCCTATGTCCTTTCAGGGCTTAAACAATCGGTACTTTATTAAAATTTAAAGTGTCTCTCTCTTCTGTCCAACAAAACGGAATCCAAATGCGGCACGTTAATGGTTCGTGCAACATTGCCCAGGTCATGGTGGTTAAGGCTCAATGAGGTGTTGCCTTGATTTAGTTGGCTTATTTGCCTGTTAAAGCAACTAGAGTTCCTGTTGTCCTTGCGGCTGCATTTTGTGGCAGAGAGGCGTGTTATTGAATGATAAAAGGACACAAAATGAAAATAAAATTGTTAAACTTTAAGACTGAGTCACGTTTGAAACGTTGTCTGTTTGCTTTAAGAAACAAATCCCCGAAATCAAATTAAATCCTAGCCACTAAATTAAGAAGGAGTCATAACGTACACACATTTTTATTTGCATATTTTTATTATTTATGCCGACACACTTAACTCGATGAAATTATTCATTCGATCAGTCATAAAACAACACAACCAGAACTAATCAAATATTTATAAATACACAACACATACATTTTGCAAATGTAATCAGGCACGAACGTAAGGCATCAACAAATCTGAAAAGGCAACTTACATTTTAACTACTTTGACCTTCGCATTTTGTTATAATAAATTGTGAGCCACGAGCAAAAGTTTTTCGCTTGTCAGCAGTTGTGTGTTTCGGTTTACAATGTTTTCAAAACTTGCAAAAATCCGTGGAAAAAAAACTTTTCTCTGCTGCAGCCATATTGGTATCTCCGCAGTGTGTGTGCCCGAGTGTGTGTTGAGTGTGCGGGTTTTGTTGTAATATATTATGGTCAGTGGGGAGTTTCAGCCATCCCCGACTTTCTCGGACAATCAGAAAAGTTTGCCAACAATGCCACATTAACACATTTGTTGAGCGTATAATCAATTTGTAATTTGTAGCCGCTACAAATTTGTGGTATATAAGTCCAGAAACACTGGGGAAACGCAAGCAGATGATGATGATTTTTAGGGAATAAATATATTTTAAAGCGTCTATTCAACTATATAGTCTCTACGAAAAGTGTCCAATAGCATGAACAATAAAAAGCTTATAACAAAACCCTAATCAATTACATACAAGTAAAAAAACTGCCACATAATTCTTTTAATATTAGAAAAAAACACTCTATCTTCAAATTGTTATAACTCTTCTTCATAAACTTTTTCGATTTCCCAAAGATCTCACATTTCCACAAGCCATATAAAAATTGTCAAATCTTCCAGTTGGTTTTTATGGTTCGGCAAGTTGACATTGACAATATGACACGATGCGATAACTTCGCAATATAATTTTGAAAAGTTTCATAATTTATATTGCCTATCGCAGATTCGACTGAATAAATTTGAACATTTTCACTTTCACACTTTTCAATGTCCTGCGTATGCTATGCAAATTGACTGCAGCTGTTATCAGAGGCGAAACCGCAAATAAGGAGGAAAAAATGGAAATAAAAAGGATACGGGTGAAAAGGAGATAATGCTTGATAAATGTGTGTAGTCCTTCCTTCCATACACAAACACTGAAAACACATACCTCACTCACACACATGCCCAAGTCAATGGCCGCCAGATGACAATCGGGATAAAGAATTTTCCTCTCCACACTTTCCTGACAACATAAAGCGTCTTTTAAGAGTCTGCGACCCCCACCAATGCCACCAATGCCACCTCCCACCTCCTCACTTAACCCACAACACGTGGCCTCTTTATATGCAAATTTTCAAAAGGGTTAACTTTTGACTGAAGGTCAGTTGGCATTTTGTTTTCCACATTATAGATTGTATATCATTTTTTTCAACTTTTCTTTTTTTGTTGTTGTTTGGGCTGTTCATTTTTAACGACAAAATTGATTGACATTTTGCACCCTCGAGGCGGTTATATTCAATAACTCGAATGAACCAAACAGATGATGAGTTTGTGGTGATAAAGCCTTTAAGCCATTTTCAGTTTGTCGCTCTTGAAGCTAAATGTGAATTGTGATCTTATATGTAAGCCAACTCTCTGAAAAATATACAGTAATTCGCCAAATAAGGCTTAAAGCTATTCATATTGCTCACCCAAAACCATAGCAACGGATTTATCTATCAATTGGCCAAAGAATTCTCTTCGGATACTATTCATTAAGTTGCACTCATTTGCTGGCTAAGCCCATAAACCAGCTCCGTAACCGGATCCCTACCCAGCCCAGAATCCCAGCAAGGGCGAGGACCACCTGTAAGCCGCATGCCAATCGCTGACAGCCAACGCTTAACTTGAAAATCCCCTAAATCGCCCCCGCTGCAAACGAGTTTTGCCTCGGGTCCGGCTCCGGTTCCGGCTACGGCTTTGGATCTGGCTATAGCTTTGTATCTATCTCTGGCCAGGACCCAATTGAATCGAGTCCAGCTTTTGTGGACTTGGGGCTATCTGTTTGGCTTCCAACGGAAGCCATCGACAGGGAGGTAAACAAAAATGTTTTTACAGACGCAACTTGGCCTGGAAGGAGGTCCCTGGGGTATCATTAGCGATGCTGGTTATAAATACTTTTCTGGCTGCTATTTGTTGGTACTTGTATGTGGCCAATTGGTGAGTAATGTGCTTAGTTAGATTTATATTTGTGGCTTCTCTGGAGAAAAAATCAATCGTTAAGCTGCGATTGCTTACTCTTATAGTATTACTTACGTTGTAATTTCCTGTAAGCTCTACAAAATTACACAGAACTTTCCATTGAATTACGAAATACGAAGGCTGATGAAAATGAAAATTTCTAAAACGGCCAAAACAAAATGAAATCATCAACAAAAGCATAATTCAATTTTACGGTCCGTTGAACCCTCTAATGAATTATCACACAAAGTTCGATAGGTCCCATCCATGGCTATATACCATAGACAGGGGCTAACGCGGCCCATAAAATCGCAAATCGTTTTTCTGTTTTTATTGCATTTCCATTTCATTTCATTGAATTTTCGATTTCGTTTGTGTGTACAATTTAAAATTCTGTTTGCTTTGTTTTGAAAGATCCTATACTTTTTTAGTGGACTATTGGGTTTTGGTCACTGTCTGTTTTTCATTCAGTTAATGAGCAATTTGCTTTCCAGACTGCAAAAATATTTGCGATGAGAAACCATAGCGAAATTTCCTCCGACTAAACAAAAACAGAATCCAGACGTTTTGTGGAAATGTAAAAAACACAATTATTCGCGGCATATGTCGGAAGTCCTTTCAATGAGTTGGCATATGGTCATGTCTGGAAAATTATTTTTTGCACAAATATAGAATTAAAATTCAACAGTTATTTTGCTAATCTTAAACCACTTTAAAGTCGAGTTGAAAAGCAAAATTTAACCAATGATTCTGACGTGCCACATCCCAGAATTCTGGCCACATTCATAGCTACCAAAAAAAAAACCATAAAAGGCCAATTGGCTGATGGGGAAAGGAATGGAAAAAGGGTAGTAAAAAAGGGCAAAAAGCGGCTTTGATGTTATTGCCGCAAATTAGCTAGAAATCTTTTGCCTACAGGTCAGCATTTCTGTTAACCGTTTTTCCTTGGTCGTCCTTTTCAGGCACCCACCTTTCTCCAGACGGCTTATTCTGAGCTCAGCTTAGTCGATTATTTGTGGCAAAAACTGTGAGTAGTAAATAGGAGTTTACGGGGAACACAATTTTACTTCAATTGAGTGCAAGCATGTGTAGAATCATAAGTGTACAGTAACCGGCTTCACATACTATACTAGTATATACTATCATAAACAAGAAATATCAGTTGAGAAAAAATCAGGAATAAAATGAAAAGTTTCCGATTCTCCAAGTTTGGCAGAGTCCGTGCTTAAGTTAAAGCGGATTCCTATTTTTTCTTCCTTATATTCGACTCTGGCGACGACGAGAACGACGACGACGACGACGAAGAGCAGCAAAACATTTTTGCTGCTTCAATAGTTCAAATACTATTTTATGCTTAGTTGATTATTGACTGCAAGTGGAAATTTACTTTTGCTTTATCTGCAAGAGGCGCACAGAAGCTGCCATGGCCCGGACGGAGTCTGGAGAAATGCTGCTAACGTTGTGAGTTGCTTTTTTCAGGGCTTGGTCTAGCAGAACGCTAAAAATTGGCAGTCGAGGGAATTTTTGTTTGTTTTTCAACTTAGCACGGAAATTGTATTTTTTCCCTACACGAAAAATAGTAAATCTTGTGCAAAGTGGTAAACAATAACGAGGTACTACTCATGAATATAAAAATCAGCGACAATACAGATATTCCAGGACTATCCAAATATTTTTGCTGTTCAAGTATTGAAACGAATTCTAACGATCTTAAACGGCATTGTTTAAAAAAATGAATGGGTATTGTTTTTTAAATAATTTATTTTAATACAAATATAAAATAAAATATAAAACAACCGCCTTTTTTAATGAGTGTCTGTATCTGTGTTAAATTAAACCACATATAATACAAATTTTTCATGAAAACTTTTTTTTGACCAAATGAGGATTAAATTTCCAAAAGTTTTCCCTGCATGCAATTTATATAAATAGAGGAAAATTTTTTCAGTGTCTGTGATAAATACGTTAATAACTATTCAACATTTAAGTAGTAAGCAAAAATCCTAAAAATTATCTAGGATGAAACTTTAAAGGCCCAAATAATGCTACAAGTTCCAAAATTGACTTTGTTTCTCTCTATGGCCCCGAAACACTGCCCCATTAGCAGAAATCCCGTCCATATAAACACAAAGTGTTGCCTTGATCTCCCAACGTATTCCACACTTTCCTCTCAGCTTTTCATTCAGGCATATTCCTTTCCATTCCCAGCCAGGACTCACTTGAAACTCTCGCTTTCAATGCGCTTTTCATCGAAATGCAGCTGCCTCATAAAACTAGGTTAACTAAGGTGCCTCAGAAAGTCGGCATTGTGGGTCGAAAAAAAAAAATGGAAATGTAATCTATAGTCCACACAACGACGTTGCCACACTCTGTGACTCAAAAAACTTTGTTTGATCAAGAAAAGGACATGCAAAAAATCGGAAGAAGGATATTCAAAACGTGATGCTCTAGTTCGCCTGCAAAGTGACCTTGCTAAGTTATATGAACTTAAACAAGTTTCAAGATGAAGTGAAGAAAAAGAGAAAAATCTTTTGATTGAATTACAGCAGAGTTGGGTAAACAGTGAAATTGTGGAATAGGCGATGGTAGCCAGACCGCTGCAGCTGTCACCATTGACAGGAAGTCAAAAGTTGGCTTCCCCCAGAAACGGAACTGAAACTGACAGCAACAAACACAATCACACGCCGCATGGACAGGCGAGAAGAAAGGCAAAGTGAAAAAAAAGGGTCAAAATTCTTGAAAAAAATCTTTTTTTTTGATTTCCACAGACAACTAAAATATTTTTACCCCCGACCACGGAAAAAATCGAAGCAATGCCAGCTGCTGGAACCAAAAGAAATCAAATTTTAATATAAGAAGGGCCAAGACCAAAGAAAAAAATAACCAAAAATAAAAGGGAAAACAAGTGAAGCCCTGTCCGGGATTTTCCGAGAGCGTTTTCCAGCTGTTTCCCTTCGATGAGTATTTGTCATTTCTTTTTCTCGGTCTCCGCCGGATTCTAAGCTTGTTTGCATGTGTTTCTCCGTCTGTTTGTGGTTCATCCTTATTTTGTTTTGTTATTGTTTTTCAACGGAAAAATCGTTTCAGTTTTTCTTTATTTTCCTTTGTGTTTTGGTTAAAAATTTTTTCATTTTTTTTAACCAATATTTTTTCGAGTAGCCAGACCCTTTCACCGATTTGAAGTTCTGAGGAAAATGAAAGTCTATGCTATATAAATTCTTTTCTTTAATTAAAGGAATATATTCAAAACTGCAAAAAGGTTACCCACGGACCTGTTCTAATCCTATTGCTGTTCCCTTGAGCGTTCTTACCTCCTACGCCGGTAAATACCAAAATTGGCCCAAATATTTTAAGGTAAAAGGCAACCTCACACTCAATTAAATTTTCGGTCAAATTATTTTGCATAATGCCTAAAAAAACGGAACAAAATGCTCGAAGGTCGAGATCTCAAGCTCATTAATTTAACTTACCAATATAAAAAGAAAGAATAAAAACCGAGAGATAGAAGGACAAGGAGCAGGAGCAGGAACAGGATGTGCGGCCAGGTAGTCAAGGGAGGAGGCAGAAACACGAAGCATGAAGAAAATGTAGCACAGAAGCGGATTTTCATTCAAGGTAAAAGCAATCAATCAATATTCATGAAATCAGATTTAATTTTAAGCGCATTTAAGTTGCCAGCCGCCCGGCACCCAGCCTCCACCATGGCTTCCATGTCCTTCTCCTTGGTAATGATTCAGCATGAAATTTCGGGTGACTGGAGAAGGGCACAAAAACCAACAAAATCAGAAACAGGAAGAGGAACAGGAACAGAAACGGCAGTGGCAGTAACAACAAATACAAATCAGTAAAGTGAAACGATGTCGACGTCAAAGCAAATGAAACTGAAGATGAGGCCAGGAGAAATTTTCAGACGAACATCATTAGAAACTTGGTGGATTTTTGTTGGAGTTAGGGACCTGGGCGCCTGGCCTGGTCTTTACTCATCCGACCTTGCTAATTGTATGACAACAGGGGGAGTTAGGGGGTCCCCTGATTCGAGGATGAAAATCTTTCCACCTGGGCGCCATTTCCCCCAGCATCCCTACATCACCTTCAAGTGGCTGCGCGCATAAAACTAAGCTGCCAATTCAATTTTGTAATCAGAGTGGCATGAAAAATTAAATAAAACATGCAAATAAAATTATTACGCGTAATTTGTGTGCACAGGGAAGGACGGAGGAGGATTCGGTGATGTGGGGTGGCAGGCAATACGATTTTCCCGCCCTCATTTCCGGTGGGAAGTGGGCTATGTTATTTCTGGTTGAGTTTGAGAGCTATCAAGTTTGGTTAAAGGCTTCACTTAAGGTGGATTTTTGTAGTTTAATGCCATAGCAAAGCATTTAGTAAAAAGCATCTTAGTAGAAGATCAAATCTATTTAAAGTATTGTACTCTAAACAAATATTTGGATATTCCCCAAGCTGAACTCCAATGAAATCTATTTTTAGTTTTATTTAAATAATCCATGTGTATGTAAATATAAACACAAAAATCGAAATAAAAGTCAGTGTGACTGGGCCAGGATAAAATTCGGGTTGTGCCAGTACTTGCCTCATTTTTCACAATCCTTGCCCTTTGCCCGTTGACCTTTTTCTGGTCTATGTACTTTGTTTTTCACCCTCGATTTATCGCACATTTTATCTCACTCGGAGATTTGTAAATTTGTGAAGCATTTTTTAATGTGCTCAATTTTATTTTGGGCATCCAGGCCAGGCTCTCGATCCTGGCCCTCGCCCTCGATACGCTGTTTTTCCTGTTTCAGTTGGAACATGTGTTTTTTGGGGTAAACTTTTTCATTGTTGTTGGGCACATCACACAAGCGGCTTTATTGGTCAGCAGGGGTTAAAGTAGCCGAGTTAGTTTGTCAGCCTTGGCATTAAATAGCACCCAAAGGCCCCCCCACTTTTCCCCTCTCGCCAGGACTCGGCTCATTTTCCATCTGCCAGCGCTGCCGAGCCGCGGGTTATTTGTTGGGTTCAAAGTTCTGGTCTAGTCTGGTTGCCCTGGGATTGGGATTGTGGGTCCGAAAAGAGAGTCCTTTGCCCGGATCCGGATTCGACAGGGTCTGCTGTCGTTGCCGGCTTTTGGGGGCTCTGGACCCCCCAAGCCTGCTTTTCGCTTATTTAGTGCTCTAATGGGGCATAAGTGTGATTTGGCAAGTGTTTAATGAGCTTTTCACTTTTTCCCAGTTGTTTCCATTAAATTATTCTCATTCATGAGTTTGGGGACTCGCTAGAGCTGTGCGAAGGTAACATTTTATTGTGGAACGATAAAGAAGATAATTCGTTTGTTTAATACTAGGAAAGGCTTATGGATTTATGAAATGCTGAAAAGAGACTGTATACTGCAAAATTATTTCTCGTTTAATGCCAATTATTCAATACAGAAAAAGTTTAACCATCTTTCAGCATCCACTCCTAGATTGAGAGCACACTGAACCACGACCCACTTGGAGAACACTTCGCCAAAGTGGCGTTGCATGGCCTCCGGAGAACAAAACCATCCCGCAACCTATCACAACATTTTCTGAAGTGCAACTCCAGACGCGACTTAGAGTCGGGAGCCGGGAACTTGGGGCCAGGATTTGGGCCCAATTCTGTTAACAGACCAGACGTTGTAGGTCAGTGGGAAATCGGGCACAGAGACACGAGCTATAGTCGTCAACAGAGAGCCACCAACGAGCGAGACTTTCCCAGGAAAAAGGACCTCCAAGAGAGCCTCGAAAATAAGCTTTTCCTAGGCTTTCGACATCGAAAAGGTATTCCCCAAATAAAAGGGAATTTGTCCCAAGAATGTTACAGAAGGGAAATGTTGAGATGGCTTTTAAGCCAGAAAATTGTTGGCATGAAGAGCATGTACATTGATATTATAAAAAATAGATATTTATTAAAAGGAAATATTTACTTTAAAAACACGATTTTATTAAACAACTTAAATATATTTTTTGAAAGTACATAGTTTACTTCTTTATTTATATAAAAACTGACAAATCAAGACTTTATCTTTAAATTAATATTAAATTTGTTTTTTTATAATGCACAAGTCATTTTAGCAATCAATTAGCTAAAGTTTATCTGATGGGAATAGTTTTCAATTAAATTTCAATTAAAATTTTTTCCCCTAAGCACAATTGAAGGATGGAGACCAGTTCGAATCTCGACTCGGACATCTTCATTGGAAATTTGCAACTGACTCAAGCTGTTGAAGGACTGCGACGTAACTCAATACTAAATACGCTAATATTTGCACTAATTTGATTAAAAGCATTTTAATGGCTTCAGGATTCGGTTGCCTCGCAGGTAAATGCTCGCACATTCATTTTGTTTGGGCTGCCGGCGCAATCTCTCCAATGGCAGCCCTGCCTGCCTCAGCGGAAGTTTAGCCTGCATCGGAAGTACACACACACACACAAACACACACACATATATACCCAAAGGCAAATACACCCAATCCCTCTCCATTCAAAATGGCCGTCCATTTAACGCATGTGTTTGCACGCCACAACTCCGAATCCCCAAAAGTCGAAGGAGCCCGGCCGTAGAATACGCCAAGGAATTTTCGGGAACGATGGTTTACGGATCCTGGGGTGGCCAGGACACCCATACCTACCTATTACCCAAAAGCCCAAAAACCCCGACTTGAAGGAATGTTGCCTCGTCTTTGCTGGCTTCCCATTTCTTCTTTTCTTCTCCTTTTTTTTGGCCATTCTTCTGCTGGGGTTTTTTAGTCATTTCAGCAGAAAACTCAACCAACTCGCACAACCAAAAGGCTAAAAGTTCAAATGCACCAGCAGCTCCACCATTTCACCTGGCTGCAAGAAAGTTTTTCATTTGATTTTTCACTTCCCCCACATCAACCCATCGTCCCCATCGTATCCATCTCCTCCCAGGACTTCTCTAGCTGTAGCTGAAAATATTTTTCTGGTATTTTGGGTGGGCTGCCTGCGGGCGGACTTTTCTTTGCTCTTTGCTATTGCTTATCGTTTTAGCCAGGTCTGGTTGCAAATGTTCGAACTGTTCGCATTGGATTACTTGCGGATTTGTCCGTGTCGTTATTTCGCTGGTCAGTTTAAGCTCTATTGGGAGAAAAATGCCCCTTAGCTCCCCACCCTAAACTCATTCTCGTTCTCATTATAAGTATGGAAAGTCGGTGGCCCCGCTGGGGGAGTCCGTCATACTTTATTTGTTTTTCGTGCTAAGCGGGCAAGTTCAGCCATCAACCAAAACTTCAACTGCAGCGTAAAGTCAAATTTTTGACCAGACTCGACCCAGTAAGTGGCGTCAAACTCCAGCGTCTTGGCACTTTTGCATATTTTCACAGGGGAATTCAGGAAGGCGATGCAGAAATGGGTGGTTAGACAAAGATCGTTAGTGAAGGAGCATAAACTGGGGAGTTTATTTCGCGTTGAGACGCCAGGATACCCTAAATAAAAACTAAAATAAATTCAAATCAGAGTTGCAATATATCCTTTCTCTAAAGGCCTTTCTAAATTTCTATGCCACAATGTCATTATGAATTGATAGAAACCTCCACCACTCCAAACTTCAGGACTGCCCACTAACGATTATTTTTATTTCCTCAGACATCGTTTATCAGGGGTCCTGGTGCTGTCTTCGCTCGGCTGCATCCTTCTTTTAAACACTTACTTAAGTGGAAATTTATGTTGTTTTCCTAACCGCTCCTGCGAACTGGCAAGCTATTGGTGCGCAAATGTTGCATTTGATATGTGCCAGACAAGGGACCAAAGCCCAACTGTGCCCGAGTCCTTGGTCTTAGCCTGGCCATTTGTTGTTGCACCCGCTGCACCACTCACCCACCCAAACACCCACACACACACAAACTTACAAAGGCCCTCCTCACACAGATAAAGAATTAAGTATCCGTGCGAATGTAAAGACAAGTTGGCAAAGTTAAAGTTTTGCTTTAACAAGATAACACGCACCAGCATGAAAAACTGTGGCCAAAACTTTTTCCACGGCAGCTGAAAGGAAACCCAGACTGAAAGCCAAATGGCAGGAACAAAAAGAGCTTAGATCCTGGCAAAGGCACAACAATATGCTTAAAATGGTTCCCAAATTATTACTAATATTTTCAATAACATTTTAATTCATTAGCCCAGCATTCGTCAGATACTGGAAAAATAAGGAAACTCGATGAGGACCTATTAGAACCAAAAGTTTCTCACAAAAAACTTTCGGACAATGCCCGGAAGTAACTCTCCTTTCGTCAGGAGCAACTGAAACAGAAACATCGTCATCATCAGCAGCGACGGGGAAGCGGCTGAAAACAAATTTTTCACAAAAACACGATGGCTAAAAAATCGCACAACTTTCCACAAAAAAACACTCAAAATATTGTTGATTATGCCAACACAAACTGACACACGACCGAGTAATTCTGGGTTTCTAAATCTTTCTTGAAATCTTTTTTTTTTAATTTAAAAAAGGAGAAAGCCTGAGTTTTTTAAAATCCGAAACTGAGGGTGTCCTTTGGACTTTATTTCAAATCAGTTGAAGTTTTTCAATTGAAATTATTTCGAATTTTATTAAAAAGTACTTAGTAAATTCGAAAAAGAGTTTAGGATACTCAGAAGGGACCCTTTCACGCCTCCAACAAGAAAATCTGGCGAAAAAAAACTCCGCAATGAACGTCGTCATATGGCTATATGCAATTTCTCTTTTTTTGTTCTGGCTTCCCTGCAACCATAAAAACAAAACTGAAAAGCGCGGCGCAAATGTTTTTTCGACGTTCGCTCATGGCCTTTTTTTTCCGCCAGTTTTTTTTGGAGTCTTCGGTGTTTAGTTTTGGGTCATTGCGCATTGTTATTGTTTTGCGATGGTGGCGGAGGGCAGAAGAATGCATATTTGTTTTTCAGTCTGCGCCCTGAAAATGCCCCCAAAATGTGTGCAGGACTCGCCGTGCGATACTGTGCAGTGTCTCGTTATCCATTGAAAACTTTGCCTCTGTACCAATTCTGTTTGCATTTCTTTTCGGGCCTCTTCTGTTTGGAAAGGTTACTCTATCCAAAAAAGAGCGTATGTCCATTTTTTGGTATGGGTCAACAAGTAAAGGGATTCCTTTTCAGGACTTTCCGCCACCCTAGTTGATTGTATGCTTCATTGAGGCTTCTCTAAGCCCAACCAAAAAGTAACTATATTCTATATTTTTAGAGTATTCAACATTTTCCTAGCCAGATGTAGAAAAAAGTGTTTTTGGAGGACTTTACCAAATAACAGTAATTGCTGCCATCATGTTTTGCGATTTGTTTGTCTGTAGATGGGTGAACATTTATGGGAGTGTGTGTGCAAAGGATGGTGTGGTATTCCTTGAATTCCACTGCACAGAATGGCGATAATTGTTGTGGACTTTGCTTTGCTTCCCAACTCGAACACCGTCGATTCGCAGGCTTATCAGCCCCGCCCAAAACTGCCGTAAATTTGCTAATTGCAAACGAACTTGATAAGCTTAAAACTATATTTTAAGCCTTTTGTTTTCAAGGTGGGTGGGTGCGAGTCCTTAATGAAAATGGAAGTTCAAAAAGCTTTTGCTTTTCAGTGTCGGACCAATCAGCTTAGGTAAAACCGAAACTTGGCTTTTAATTACTTTGACTTTTAATTTTATTTAGCGCACCTGGAAAGTATCCTTTAAACCGGGAACTTTGCCAAAATGCATTTGCATAAAGGTGCGTTCTTGACGCTCAGTTAGTTTGCTTTAAAACTAAATTCCTACAATAGTTCAGCTTTTTATAACTTTAACATTTATCTTATCTATGCAGTGTTATATACTTACCTTTCGCTTCCTTGGGAATATCAACATTCATCCTGTGTTTTGCAGGACCTTCAAATGCTAATTTAATTCACATCAAGCCTTTTTTTGATTGCACGCATAAATTAAAATTGTTTACTCGACTCAAATTAAATGTGTCATTGCCTAAAAGTGCCTGGGTGCTGAATGGTGGCCCCCCTTTTCGGGCAACCCAATCACTTCCGCTTAATCAGCGGGTCCTGTCAGGCCAGGTAAACACGCCTCGGAACACACATTCCTGCAGAGGCCCAGAACAGGGGCTGATTGCTTAATAATATTTTGTGATGATGTGAATTTACTTTTATTTCTCATTTGGGAGAAAGTCAACCCCCAAGCCCTGCCCCAAAGCCAGCTCCCCTAATGCTTCTTTTATTGCAGCCCCTTATTCATTGGCTTTCGAGTTCAAATCAGCTTAGAGACCCAAAAACAGGTGACAAAAAAACACTTTTTTCCACGCCGGTGAGGGATGCTGGCTATGCCGAAACATGTGTAAATATTCATAAGTGTATCTGTACGTATCTGGGTGTTTTTTTTTCATCTTACTTTCTTACGTGTTGAATTGGTTTTTTGTTTTTTGTTTTTTTTTCGTTTTTTTGTTTGGGGTTGGAATTTCAGACCCCAGTTCCATTGGTTTGTTTTTGTTTTTTTGCCATTTGTTTGGCCACTGCGATAAAAATGTAAATTTATGAAGTTTTAATCAATTTGGGGAATTCCCGTTTCTTTCTTTGTCCTTGGTTTTCTGCGTTTTTGTGTGGGTTTTGTTGTTTCGTTTGTTTGCTGGCCCCAAAAGGCAAACACAGACAGCAGACAACAGGAGTTTTGTTTTTCGGGGAACATTTAAAACATATTCCCAGTTTTGCCTTTTTTTTTAGCACTTGCCCTCAGCCGCTTGCAGTCCCGCCAAGCGACGCACAATAAAGACCCTAATAAAATTTTAATTTAGTGTTATTTGTCACCAGAGGGCGGTAGGGATACATCTAAACACAAAAAAAACCTATATATAGGAGGAGATCCCACTTCACGCTCCGCTTGTTTATAGAGCTGGGTGATAAGCTGTTAAAGTTTTGGCCCAAAACCCAAACGATTTGTGAATCGGGTCTCTAAATGTCCGAATATTCACAAGCAAAAATGTTTGAAAAGTAATTTATGGCGTTTTATTAAACTAATTGACACGGTCTAGAGAGGAAACATAAATTACGAAACGTGTTTCATATTATAATATTTATTATTTAATTACCATAAACCAAATGCACTAACATCCAGCCGACTCTTGAACAAATTGATTGTTTATTACCCACACACATTAGCGCATTCGCAGTTATTGTATTCCATCCGGCACCACCGTCACACGCTGCGTATACGCAATGTCGCCTTGTTTATTGGCCACCTAAAGGAAAGCCAAAAACCGCCACAAATAATCCTCTCGCTCTGGGGAGCAGTGGGGGGCGGGGGCAGTTATGAATTCACCCGAAAAGGAGTGGTCAGGGGCGGCAGGACGGAACTGTGACAACTACGGCAACGGTAATTGCCAATGTCCACTGTCCACTGTCCACGGGAGCAGCACAATCCTGTCGCCCATTTGGGAAGCATCGTCTCTCTCCTTTATTTATGTTCTTTATGGTTGCCAGGGCGTCGGTGGTCCCGGGGTGGTCCCGGGGTGGCACTAGGAGCTGCCGACTACATTACTCTGAGCATAATTTTAATGTGCGTTGCGGGGGGGGCAGGGGAAAACTAAACAACAAACACGAAACCAACAATGGGAAGAGCTTGTGGGCTGTGAGAACTAGGGAGTGCCCTTTAAAAAAAAAAATGGAATTATCCTGAATATAAACCAGTTACAAATATTTATAAAATTATTCAAAAAAATTTTCTTTTTATAAGCTCTCTAATACAAGCTTTAAAATAAAGCAATTAATTGTGATAATAAAAGGTTTTTAGTGTCTGTTTGTTCTCTTTAAAAACTTTAATTTTAATAAGGAAACTAACATAAAAGTTTGGGCCTAATTGAATAATTATTTAAGAGGGAAAACTTTTAGCAACTCCAAACAAGACACACTCCGAATTTTGGGGATAAAACACAATATGAGAGACCAAGTACGGCCAGGGTTGTCACAGTTTAGTTAGTAGTTGTTATTTATGTGCCATTAGCGGGTGGCGAAAAACGCATTTGGAGGCCAGGGAACAGCCTCGATCCGATTTATGCCTTCGGTGGGGTGGGGAGTGGCCAGAATGGTTCGTAAATTCCGGGAAGTACAGCGAAATGTATGCAACTGGTTTCAATATTTCGCTGGCTCGTATTATCAATGGCAATCATTTATACCTTTCAGCCTTCTTCCCTTTCGTGTGACTACAATTTTTGTCTTCTCTTTTTTTTTTTTTTCGCAGAGACACGAAACATTCGGTGGCAGAGTCGGACGGAGGGCCTGTTTTATCGGCGTTTGTTTTACTTCCGACAGCGGAACCAGAAGCGGAAATTTCTCATTTCAGTACATTTCCGCCTCGCGAATTCTCTTACTCCCCCAAATAAACACACACTTAACGTATGTGAGTGTGTGTGTGTATGTGTGTGAGTGAGTGTGTGCGTATGCAGATCATATGCATAACAAGTCGGATAGGTCCTGGGTCCTGGGCTGGGGTCCTCGGCCCCAAATGAAAAATAAACAAGAACCCGATGGGACCAGATGGAGGGCAAAAACATTCATTGTATAACAAATATGCGAGTAATAGCAACGATAAAAGTATACATCCAAGTAAGAAGAAAGCACAATGCCAGCAACAACAACAAACAGCAAAAGGAAATCGCCAGCAAAATGTTTTAAAAACTGCCAAAGGCATAATTTTTCCTTTCATGTCTTTCTCTTTGTCTTTTGCTTAGGAATTTGCCCAGGACTTTGACTTGATATTGGGGGCGTTCTTGGCTAAGGGCTATGGGGTTAAAAATGGATTGTGCAAATATGGGACATTACAATGGTTGACGGTAGTTGACATCGGTTTTGCATTCCCACCCCACCCCCCCTGCTTGAAAGTTCGAATATGGATGTCCTTTGTTGGTTGTCCTGTGATTTGTCTTCTTTGTTTCCTTCGCAAAAAGGTGCTAAAAAATTGTTGTCACAAAAAGGTAACCGAAACGAACTGAAATGGGGATTCGAATCGAAATACTTTATTAGCAGGGACTATTTTTGGCTGGCATTCAGAGTTTCATCAAATTACATCGCATTAATTAATTTAAACGAAACTCCAAACATTCCGAAAACAAAGACCTATTTTATTTTGTTCACCATTCAAAGCTTACCTGCGCAACTCGCTTTACTTAGCAGCCAAGTCTTTCCATTCGAGTGAGTTTTTCTAAGAGCCGAATTCAATTTGCATATTTGGACAGCAGAAGAAATAAAAAAAAAAGAAAAGTTGACCCAGAAGAAATTTGCGCCTGGCGCTAATTACAAGAATTTATTGAAATCAAAAGTGTCGACTTACGCAGAAGTATTTGGGCCAATGGAAATGGACTTTGCTCTTGGGCCAAGATTCGCGGAGAGGAGGGCCCTTGGGGGGCTCCAATTATTGACACTTGACCAAACGGCCAAGCAACCAAAATGGTAATTTCTATTAAAAACTTTACGAACAATTTTTGTTGAAAAGAATTTTTTCTTTCACTTTTAGGGTCATTTTTGTTTGAAGCCAAAGCAGTAATGAAAGTGTTGGGACGAACAGAAAAGTTTTCGATTTCAGTGCTTTTACAAATTGGCATTAATTAATTTTCAATGTTTTTTTCTTGGCTATTTTTTTATTTCGCTGCTGCCCCAGCACTTTGGAATGTTTTTAGGAAAATTGCATTTCATTTTAATGGAAAATATTTAGCAATTTGTAAGCCAAGGCAACCAAGTTCAATTTGATTTTTTCCTAAGGTTCCAACACGATGTGGCAGGATATGTTTTGGAGTCTAAAATATATGTTTCCACTACAACCTGATTATTTTTCTTTTAATTAAAACCAAGTTGTAACCGACGTTGAGCTACATAACGGGGGAAATCATACTTTTTTACGCATTTCATTTTATTTTGAGCCACCGAGTATAATCTTTTATTTCACTGGAACCCTTCCCTTCGACTCGACGGGTCATATACATAATTCCTTTTCATTATGATTTGAATGAAATTTCGCCCGTGCCCATTTTTTTGGACTTATTTCATATCTTCCTTCGCTGGCCTTGTGCCTAATATGAGCTTTATGCAAAGAGCGCTTTTGGTAGGCGGCGAAGGGGTTTGGTTTTGGCCATAATACTTACTCCAGTTTGGTTTACTTTTTTTTTTTGCCCCGGCGTGTGGCATTAAAAAATTTAATGTTGTTATTATAGCACGAAAACCTGATACACAAAAAGGGCGTGGAAATATGAAAGACTTGCAATAAAACGGAAACTCAACTTATTCCGCTTTTAACACTTCTTGGAAGATTTTATTAAAAATTGAGGTAGATAGAGGGGAGACCTTTTTCCAGTCGAAAACCTTGCGATCAAATTATTTAAAAATGTAAAGTTGCGGCAAGTTCTAAGCGATTTATTACCATCAGGACACACTTTGACAAAATTTTTCCAAACTAAAAGAAAACTTTTCTTTCTTTTAAATTGTATCAAACATCAGTTTGGCAAATAAAAAAAACTTTTTAATACATATATTTATATATATGAACGAAAATGTCGTGCCAGGCCAGGACGTGTGTATAAAAGTTTTGGTTTTTTTTTTTTTTTGTTATCCCCAAGAAGGGTATATGGAGGTGGAACGAAAAATGTGAAAGAAGGCAATAAACTTGAGTTTGCCGAGTGGTTTTTGTTTTTCCGACACGCTCTACAGTTCGGTGTGGTCAAGTTTTGCGCACTAAGCGAAACTAATGTCGAAGTGGCGAAGCGCGAAAGAGTTCCCCTTCCGCGCCGAAACAAACCTAGAAAATGTTGGAAAACTAAGAAAAATGAGACGATAATGGTTGCGATATTACTCCGAAGGCAAAGTGCTCTCAACTCCCCATAAAGAAGTTGGTTTTATTGCACAAACTTCGACCAGGGTGCCAAGGCAACCGAACTCGCTAATCGACGGAATTGGCCTGGCTAATAGAAATGCGATATGAGATATATAAATAAATTTATAATTAATTGACAACTTTCACAGAGTCCCATCTTAGAGCCATTCCAAGGCGCCCACGACTATAAATCACGCGGCACAAAAATAGATTTCAATTTGAATGAATCCACAAGGACAAAACAATAAATAATATTGGATCTGGCTTTGTGTTTGATTTCAAAAGGACCTCGTTCCGTCTCTGGTTTCGCTGTTTTCATTGTTTGGGCCACTCGGGGCCGCTTTGACAATTCTTCGCTTAATTCTACCACGTGTAGCGTCAAATTTTATTGATGAGCTCCTCGATTCCCTTCAGAGTGACAGACTGGCCTTTAAAGGTCACAAGTCCTACGCATGAATGACAAACAATAGCAATCCTTGAGCCAAAACAAGGTAAAATTCTTTAAGAGCATTCGAAAACTTATCACCATAGCCATATGTCACACTGTTAGCCGGAAATAAACGGGAGGAGGAAAAAACTAAAGCCACATATTTGCCGCCCATAAATTTCCAACACCAAAAGTCAAAAACATCCAATTTCATGAAAATAAATCCTTTTTTGTTTTTACAAGACGACACAATGCCTCCTGGTAGAAAAAAGGGGGTCCTGGACCAGCAGCCGAGCTTTATGTATAACCAACATGCTAATGCCAAGCCACTAAAACACACATTTCGCTTTCAGCCAAACGAAGAAAAAAAATCGTTGGCAAAATTGAAAAGTACGTTGGTTGGATTTCTTGCAAGTTTTCCATATAAATCTGGAACATCTGGCAGTAGACGAGGCTTTGGAAGGAGTTAAATAGAGCACGAGAGAAGGTTGTAAAGGTATGCCAAGAAAACTTAGTGTAGAATTTTTGAGGAATATTTTAGGAAAAAAGTAAAAACTGTTTCTTTAAAACCAGCTTACCAAAAAGGGAATCCCTTCAATTATGATGGCACTCCACAGGCTAATAACATAAACTAAAGGATAAGCCCCGCCAATATTGTATTACGCTGCTGCCAAAGTAAGGAGATTGAAAGGCCCGCGGCCTTATACGGCTTTAAGCCGACAATGAGACAAAAAAAAAGGAACTCTCCAACGCATATCACATTTGGAAGGATGTGCCCGAATCTTAAGACTTTTTGAGAAAATAAAAAGGAAAAAAAAAACACTCAACTGAATTTAAGCGCTTTTCAAATACGCCCTGAATCACCCCCCCGCCAACAGTTCGGTCTCCACTTAACGCATTTATGTTGAGAACGTGATATAATAAAGGGAAAAAGGCGAAAAGGAGCCAAATTCTGGCGCTAAAAAGCTCAAGAAGAAACCCTAAATCCTTCAAAAGCGGACTTACTTATTCTCCGGCTTGCGACTATCAATATCAGCGATTCTGGGTAACCCTTTGCCCAGATATTACTCATACACTAGGCCACTGGCGCGCCCCCCTCGTTGTCCCACGCCCCCAGGACCTCCTCCACCCAGTCGTCCTACAATTCAACTCAAAGGCGGCGCACAAAAATTTGCTATAGACATTTTTTCGCACCCTTAGCGAATGCCTTGCCTCGCAAATTGAATTGAAATTCGATGGCACTTTAGTCCCCGGGAGTGGGACTGGGATGGGGAACCGTCGGGCTTTTCGGGGCATGTCGTGGGCTTGTCTATATTAAGGCTCCCGGTCCCTCAAGCTCAGCTGCCTTTCGCGTCATCATCATTGCCATCAGCATCATCGCCATGCGAAGGGCGCATTAGGCGCGCATTTTCAAGTGCCTTTTCAAGGATAAACGTAAATTTTATTAGTTTTTTGCGCCACCTCCCCCACAGAAGCGCACAGAAGCAGGCCTCCTTCATCCCTGCCAGTCAATGCCTCGCTTTGCGTTAGCGAAAATTAGTCAAGCATCGGGTCTAGTAACAACTCAAAGGTTATTCGAACCGCCCATGCCCGATTTCAAATGAATGATGGAGGGGGGGGACATACATATATTTGAAGCTATTTTATGGCTCTACTAGTTTAAACTGAGGAATTGGTTGGCGCAATATTAAGAGATGCAAAGACATACTCAATTTCATATTGATCAAGGAGGTCCAAGTTGAACAAACAACATTCTGAATCTGAATTTGTCCGAAAATCGAAAGGCAGGCAAACAAGCTTTGCCAATATTAAACAAGGCAGAACATCCCATCCCCCAGCTCGTCCCCTGATTCGGCAAAAACGTGGAATCCAATATACTAGAAAGCTAATAAAATTTAATAAACACCCAGACGTCAGGAAATTAAAAATGGAATCGGAGCAAATAAATTGCACAACAAGCAATATGAAAGGCAACGATGGATGCGAGTAAACAACTTTTATGCTTTGAAAGTCCAATACACGTTGGCGTATAGATTTTACAATAAATGCCCCTCTTGTTCTCCATCATGTTCGTTGTCGGCATTCAATATTTAATGTTTGTTCATTTTTGGGTCATATTTTATATTGATTGGCGATTGGTGTTAAAGCCTTTAAATCGATACGATACATTATTACATTTATTTTGGCAAACAGACTCCTTAACGCAAACGCCTCGAGAAAGAATCCAAATTAGCGTAATGTAATTTGACACTTTTGCATGTCAAATTCAAATGAAACTTTTTTCCCATCGTCTAATGAATCGTCCGACAAGCATTTTAGTCCTTTTATCAATGAAGGAATTTTTTCCAAATGAATTTCCTTTGGGGACAAGTGTCGGGAAAGTCGTTGAGTGCGTGAAATTTAATATTGTACATCAAAAAGTAGGTCTGACATTTATTAGACAATCGAAGGGAAACAGTTGAAAATGTGCAATTCGTTATTTTTCCCCTTCGCTACATTGCAAATAGTTTACACTTATTATTATTCGAAAAACCCAGTCACCTGCAAGAGCTCTGCCATCAATGCACCCCTTTTCCCAAATAAAACTGACAATCATACGAGCATTCTAAGATTGCATACCTCTTTTTCTTGTAAAAATTGCGTAAAATAGATTAAGGAGCTGTCCTCGCTAGCCAAGCGCTTGGCAAATACAAGAAAATCCAGCTACAGGGAGTCAGGGAGGGAGAAAGCAAACATTACAATTACACTTTTGCGGACAGTTTTCCTCTGGCAATTGCGAAATTTATTACGTATACGCAACGTATAAGCAAGCCACACGAAGGCAACCCCTTCTACCCACATTTTCGGCGGAAATGGAGTAAGAATCGTGGGGTAAGAAGTCAACCATGGAAGAACTAAACACTACCAGGACAATTTCCCCCGCTGACAGGTGGAGAAAATGTGCTGGCCAAAAAGAAGAGCAAAACTTTACGGGGGATTTGTTAAGTTTATTTCAACATTTTGATTGCATTTGGAGTTTATGGTGATTGTCCACCCTCCTTCAGTAGGTAAATACCCCGAACTCAGGTCGCTCTTGAATGATATAAATATACACATCATCTTCACTGGCAAGACTCCTCCTGAACTCATTAGGAAAATGTGCGTCAGCGTCAGAGTCCTTGCACTAATGTGATTTAGGAGCTGTGCCATTTTCAATTGTGATTTATGGCAATATCGCCGCAAAAATGCTTCATACCATATACCATATGCTGTTCAAATGAAGTGGCAAATGTGAAGGGGAAGTTAATTTGCACAACCGTGGTTTGGGATTGAAACCGATTTAAAGGGGTTGTCTTTTAAATAATTTAATCTCAAGTATAAGATAATAATTTTCTCCCCCCTTAAAAACCTATAAAAAAGGATATTTTTTGTTAATCAGACACTGAGGCCTGGGATAATTTGAGTTTCCGTTCAAATAAATTGCCCCATCGCCTTTGCCAAAAGATTTCAGTTAGCTCAACTTAACCAAAAGGACTTCCCCGCGGTGTGCTTCCATAGACCAGGCTCATTATAGTTAACCGCACATTAATGAAATCTCCGAAGAGCAATGTGTGTGGGCCTGCGAGTATGTCTATATCCCAGTGTGCATGTGCCATCCTGTGTGTGTGCATCCTGGAGGAGGGAAGATAATCTGGAGCGATGGAAGGCGGTGCAAAGACAATGCCAATGACTTGTCCTCTCGACTGGAGGAGCCTTTGCCTTTGCCTTTGCCTTCGCTCTTGCCTCCTTTCAATTCGACGCCACCCGTGGTGGCTTCTGACGCTGATTGATTTGAATAAACGCGCGCATATTTATCAAATTAGCCACAAACGCCGCAGGCCGAGTCGGGGATGGGAAAACTACACATTGTTGGAGCTGCCTTCCCCGGCTCCCGCCCAAAGTGTCATCAACTAATCAAGCATGGGTGGCGCACAAGGGGGTGAGCTTGGACAGACGAAATGAAGATGAATCTTTTGTGGTCAGTGGAGGCATAAATTTCATCAAGCCGACTGGCTGGATGGTCGGAGGCTCAGGCGGTGAAAAGTACAAACATCATAATAAATAGGGATATCAAATTGATAAAATGTTCAGCATTCTTGCCTGGATTTTGATTTAAATGCCCTGCCATAAATCAATAAATAAATGAATAAATATTACATCCTTAGTACCAAGCATCGTCAGAGCCTGGCGTAATAAATAATATCGGCCGAAGGAAACTCTTTTAGCGAGTCCGCGCTGTCCATTAGCGGATGGCGTAAATAAACAACCAGGACCACATTGTCCGGCGGCTAAGGCCATTAGCCAGTTCTGTTTAGTCGGGATCTGGGCAATAACAATAGTAATAATAATAAAATGGGTTAAAATCTCGCTTCCACTCGCACGCCGTTGTCTGACAGAATTTTAATATTTACTTAGCGCCTTTTTAATGCATTTTCTAAGATTTTCCTTTGTCCCGGCGGAGGGTGTGAGTTTAATAAAAACTCGGATGAGTCCGGCCAAAAAGGCGGAAAATGAAACGGAGCATAAGGGTTAAGACGGAGCGGGACCGGGAGCGGGAGCGGGAGTTACCAAGAGTCGCCCATAATTTTGAATAATTTTGTTATTTATTTGTTTACATTTTTTTTCTTTCGTTTTCTTGCGGCCACAAAAGAAGAACCAACAATAAAAGAGACCCATGGGACAAAAGTAGGGGAGTTCTTTGATGGGCATTGCATTATATTTTCATTAAAAGCCATAATATTTAATGGGTTTTAGGGGCATCATGCCGTTAAAACATTTTTCGCCTAATTAAACGGGTAAGTTAATATCCAGAAACAAATTGCGTTTGATGGAAAAGTTTCTTTCACCTCCAATTTGCCAACGAAAGTTTGGAAAAACACTTAGAAGAAAGGACATATAATTACAACAAACCTTGATAAACACCAAAGAGAACAAAACTAAAATATGTTGTAAAGCTGTGACAACAATTCAATAAATGAGGTCACGGCCCGACAGCGTAAAAGTAAAACACTAAACAGGAAAGAGAACTATAACCGAGATAAAGGGAAATACCAAAAATGTCGTCCTATTGAAATTTATGGCAAAAGTTTAGCCCCTCCCATCGGTTTCTGCCATCCACATATTTCAATTAGTTTCAATTTAGCTAAAAAGCCAAGCACATTTACCATTCATACTCGTGTATTTATGTATTTATTTGAAAAGCAACAACATTTCAATTGCAGAATCAATTTTTGATCGCCACAAATACTGGTTAAATGAGGATTATTGTATAGGCTCTGGGAAACGATAATAAAAATAATAATCGAATATTACGCATACGCAGCGTGGGTTCTGTGGGAGGCTTTGTGTGTGTGTGTGTGGAAACCCCTTTTGTTTATATAGCTAGGACCAAAAATATTTATACAATGCACGTAGATATATACAGATGTGGGTGTGTATCTATGTCCCATGGAAAACATCCTTTGGCCATTGAACGACGGTCAGCTGCAATGACCATTGAAACGGAAATGAGAACTCAACGCAGCGGAAATTTAATAACGACCAACAATTTAGCCAGTGGGTGGAGCAAAGTGCCAGCAGATCGCCCTCAACCAGGACGAGAAGGACATATTTATGCGGCTATTTTGAGTGACCGCACAACTGTGCAGCGGTCATCCCATCTCCGAAGTCCGGAGTCCAGAGTCCAGAGTCCGGACTTCGGACTCCGCAGTCCCTCCACTACCATTACCGTTCAAGCCATCTGCGACCACGCCCTCCAATTGTTGTTCATTGACAAATGACCATTTCATATGTGAAATGGCAATTCAATTGATTTCTCTGCGCCAAACCGTTGCCAATTGAAATGAAAATAGTTCAAATATGTTCCAGCCATCTCGGTCGCCATTGACTTCCCCCCACCCCGGCGCCCCACCACCCTTGGCAACGTAATGAGAAGTATTTCATAAAGCCCTAGCCCCGGCCACATAAATTGTCCTGTGTTTGGGCGAGAAAAACTGACAGCAAATTGTCAATATCGTTGGGTGGAGAAATGCGAGCCAAAACGGCCACTTTGTATTGGAATTTATTGCCTAGCACAGAGTTCAAGTATGTCAACGGACATAATAATAAATTTTATAGTTTAATTTGACACGGCGACCAATTACAATGTTGAGCAAAAATTATTGTTTTCATTATTATGGTGGCTTCCTAGAAAATTCCAATTCTAGACGTTGTCCTTTGGATAACCAGAATATTATAATATATTTTTCTCTGTTGTTGTGTAACCCCCCCACCACCACGTGAAAAGTAAAAAAGAAAAACGCATTACAGAAAGAATTTACTTTGAAATTAATTTGGCCTATCAGCAGGCGAGCAAGTCAAGTCATCCGGTTAACTTATTCTCAAAGGAGTCGCATGTCAGGACCTTGTCAACCTTCCCCCAAGTGACACTCCTTCGTGTCGTTCCAATCAAGTTTATTAAATGCCTGCTGCCTGGGCTCAATTATCTTCTTGACATTCTTTTTTGAAGCCGGGCGGGCTGGCTTTATAATTCATCCAGCTCAGTCGCTGATATGTGAAAGACTTTCGGAGAGGACTGCCAGCTGTGTTTGTCAGATAACAAAGAGCCCAAGACTGGGCTCCATCCTTTCGCCATTGTTCACTTTTCTGGCAGAGATTCCAGCTGAAAGATATCCCCGTGCGAGCTACCACAGAACGAAGTTATGCAGATGAGAGCTGTTATGGAAGTGTTGGCATAAGTTGTTAATAAAAATATGAAAAGTGAAAATCAAAATTTTATTTAATTTGCGCTGAGCAATTAGAATTGGCAGCGCCATGGAGTGGCTTGTCTATATCCACACAGCGTAAGCCAAAAAGTAAATTTTCCATTATTTTCTTTAATTTAAAACAGCTTACTGTCGTCGTCCTCCGGATTGTCCTTCGCACTCAGCTCCTATTCACACGGGACCACAAAATAAAGAACATTTGCATAACAAAAGCCAGCTCCATAGCTGCACAATGAAAACATTGCCAAGTCGATTCTTAATTTTCAATTAAAATCCAATTTATACATAGACAAGAGTCAAAGAAGGGCTCAGAAACCATCCTTTTCTTGCTCCACATACAAATATTCTTTGAGATAGGATGGCTTAGGTAAGGAAAAGGAAAAGGATATTGTACAAGACAATAATATTAAACTTGATGTATATTACTATATTTACATAAACTTGTTGGTACAAAAATATATAAAAAATGTATTAGTCAAAGTGTCTCCTGCATTTTTTAGGCCTCCGATTAAAGCATCTTGATCTTCTTTTTGAATCCGAATCTCTGTATCAGCCACAACCTTTCATCTCGCCTCTCATAGTCACCAAGAAGGTCTAATTTTTCAGCCAGAAGCCTGAAGGACTGCCGATTCCCCAAGTGCAGGCTGAACAGAAAATCAATCATGGCCAGATGGAATCGTTCTTCCAACTCCTTGACAGCCTCACAAGTGTTTTGGCAGGACCAGCGGAACTCTTGCATTCGATTTGTATAGGACTTGCTTGACTTTGACTTTTTTCGCCCATCATCTTCGACCACATAGTCCAGCAAGATTTGGGAGAGCCTGAAGAACTTTTGTTGCTGGCCATCCAAGTCGAGAATCAAGCTGAGGATAGCTTCCAAGTAGTGGACAGTCTTTTGGGAACTCTTCGTTTGGAACCAGCCCACCTTGATGGCCTGCAGGTACCCTCGGTTGGCCTTCATTAAATCGTCAAGGGTCCGGGCCCTCCTGCAGTCGTGGACCAGTGCGACATAGGCCTGCTCCAGCACATCGTTTAGGAAGTAGCTTTTTAATACTTTCATCACCTCGACTATGGACTTTATAAGCTTGGCCAAGCAGTCGTCAGCCATGGCCAGGCCATCGAAGCTCTGCAGCTCGATTCTCTTGCTGAAGTGGTACTGTTGCCGGGCTATCCTTTCGCGAATCACATAATTGACGTAGTGGAATCTCCATAGCCCCATAAAGATCGCGACATACTCTTGGGCATCCTCCCCCAGGAGCGCCAGCCAGTAGTCCGGGAGTCGCCAACGAAGCAAGAATCGCGCCCAGCACTTGGAGCCCTCGACTGGGGCCTCGTCCACATAGAGATCTGGAACGGGCTTGGCAAACATTTGCTCCATCATCTTATTTAGAAAGTTGGTATTAAAGAAACTGGCTGGTTCTTCAAGCACAGGCTCCAGGATGTCCATGAGTTGCCTACAAAAGCGGCGATCCGAGAGCATTATATAGTGATGAAGCTTTTGGAATAGACTCTCAGGTCCTGCTTTCATGTGCCGAAGAAATCGCAGCACCCGGCCAGATACTTTCAAATGCAGCTTGGAGATAAGTTCATAAAAGGGCTCCTGATCACCCTCCTCGTAGAACTTTGAAAGCACTAAGCTCAGTTTGTGATACAGTTCCTTGTCATTTATAAAGATCTCCGCCTGAAGGCCCAAGTACTTTTTGGCGTACGCCTGGGTCCTTCCAATGCTGATCATAATTTCGGAAAGGTGCACATCGAATACACCCGAAAATGCGGCTGTCAGCTTATAGCGATTTTGCCAAAAGTCCCCAGTGGCTGATAATATGGACCGTTCGATGGGAAACTCGTCCCGATCCAAAGGAGTTAGGTGGCCGGAAAGGAACCATCGGCAGAGTTTGACAATCATGGGCTTGCTGACTGATTCCAGCCACCTTTTTAACAACAACCTTTGCGATCCAACTCTTTGGCCCAACTCACCGATCAGGCAGACCACAATGGACTTTGAATTGTTAATATTATGCAGGACATCGAGGAGGCATTGGAATCGCAGCTGGAACTCCCGAGTTTCCCAGAACAATCGGAGGAAGCTGCAGGGCTTACCTTTTCGTAATTCGTATAATTCGTAGAAGCTGAGGAGTTCCTTCTGCACGCATTTCCTGAGGGCAGTTGCAGTCTCACCCTCTCCGGGCTAGTCCTTGGAGCTGATCTTGGAGCGACCGGTAGAGATATCCCAGGTGGCCAAATGCCACCAGTAAATACGATTCACCGACGGTGTCCTGGTGGTGGGGCAGACGAATGTGCAACCTGCCACTCAGATCGGTAGCTTTAAGGTGGGACGACTCGTAGCCTAGCATTCCATAAAGAGCTGCCTCGACACCTGTCCTTGCCATCTGGATCCATTTCCTTATTCCTGAAATGTCTCTTCACAGCTTCGTACGAGAGTATCTCTTCCCGGGTGAGAAGATCGCTCAATTTGTACTTTTCTAGAGCCGCCACCAAATCGGAATGACTCAAATCCCTGGGCAACTGCTTTTTTACCTTGCTCAGAAAGTGTCCCAATCTTGATTGAATTGTAGGCACATCAACCTTAGCGACAACACCATAGAACTCTTGGCTCATTAGCTCAAAAAACTGCTCCAATTGCTCGAAGAAATTTAGGTCCTTTACACTCTGCGAAGGCCTCCCCTCGACGGACTTTGATTTGAGGAGCCTAATGATCACCCGGGGGGCTGCAATTATGTGGCGCTGGTGGTGCCACTTGAAAAAGGATGCATGTTGTCTATCTGAATTGGATTCTTGGTCATGGGAAGCCGAAATAGGTTTATTGTCAAGAGGTTCCGGAGAAGAACTTGCCACTGGATCCTTCATTGGCGTTACGGCTTCTATACGTTTGTTCAATTCTTTGGAAATTTCTTTCGGAACGTCTCTTGCAGGACTTAAACATCGATCACCTGAGCCATCCATTGTTTCATTAGCCTCGTCCGTTTTTTCAAGACTTTTCTTATATATTTGTACCTCCGGTGAGGTTATCGGACTGGATTCTGCCAATATCTTAGACTTATCACTCGGAGACGTAACTGCCGACAAAGATTTATCCATTGTCTTAAAAATATTTACCTTGACAGCACTGCCAGTCTGCTTGATATTATTTAATATTTTGTGTGGCGATTGATTGTTGGGTGACGACTTTCTACTGCTTCTAACTTTAAAAGTTTCACCATCAAAAGCATTTGCTTGTGACTTTTTTTTATTGATGACTTCAGGCCTCTCTGTAATATTATCCTTTGGAAACACCAAAGTATAAGCCTGTCCTTGAAATACTTTTTTCTCTTTTTCCAACTCTTGGGAGCCACTTTCCGTTTCATCTTCCGAGCCGGGTAAAGAATACTTTTTTGTAAGTTCCGTCAACGATTTATCCACTTCCTTTAAAACATTACATCTAGTGGCGCTAAAAGTTTGACTTATTTTATTAAAAATTGGGGACAATGGTTCCTGATCGTCATCTATGGATTCCTTGGATTCCTCATCTAAACATTCCTTACAGCAGCTGATGGATGGTTCCATTATTTCAGTTATAGGATAGGCTCTTGGAGAAATGCTATCATCTACTTTTGAATGAGTTTCAACGAAATCTTGATTTACACCTATTTTAAGATTAGTAATTTCATTATTAATACATTTCTTGCTGCATTTTACAGGGATTTTTGACTTTCCACTTGTACAGGATCTTGAGGAAACATTCCCATCTGTTTTTAACTGAGCATTTCCCGATACTTTGTCCTTTGTTTCAAATTTATTGCTGAATTCGGAAAACACATTCTGCATTTTTTGCATGCTACCATAAATACTTGGACTATTGACTTCATCTCTAGGAGATTCCCCGTTTCCTTGGACGGTATAAGAAAATTCAAAAGAATCTGGTGGGAAGGCTAAGTTTGAACATGAACTTTCATGATTTGGAGAATCTATCTTGTTATCAAGAACAAGAATAGTCCCGCTAGTCTTAAAGTCTTTTGGTAAAGAAATCGCATCTTTAATTTTACTCACAGACTTCTTAATATCATTCAATAATGGTTCATGGGATACCCTTTCTTTAATCCTCCCTCGAGATACATTTTTATCATTGGCTATTGTTGTGAAAGCTTTTTGGTTTCTAAGACTTGATTCCGACTTTTTAAAACAAAACGATGATAGAAAAGGTGTGTCTTCAAGGACATTTTTACGCCTAGTACTTGGAGGAGATATTGTGGCTTTAATTTCGCCAATAGTTTGATTAATAGCAGCCAATGATGGTATATTTCCAGGTATTGTTTGGAAATCATTTTCATATCCCTCTGGTGTTGCTTTAACTCTAGTTTGGGGTTCCGGTTTATCGCTTACTGCGCTCAATCCTTTCGCAGAGGACTCACTGAGTACTGGCTGAAGTGGCAACTGTGTTTTGGTGTCGACATCTGAGCTTCTGTCTTTGCTTTCTTTCCGGTTGTTCTCTTCGCCTAAATCTATCACAGGACTCCCTTCAGATAAAGAAAGAAGTGGCGACTGTATATCCACATCCTCCTCTAATATCGTGTCCAATTCGCGATACAACAACATCCATTCTTTCAGCTCTCGCATCGGTTTTACAGGCTCTGGAACTTCAGCTGCCTCGAAGGTATCCAAAGCTCCATCTTCATTTTTGATTGATATGTGATTCATATCGAAGCCATTTAAAGAGCAGTCCTCGAAAGAACTATCAAGATCTTTCCGCAAAGTCACAAATTAAATTGCTATCCAGAAAGTCCTCAAAAACTTCTTCAGGCGTTACGGTTCCAGGTTCGGGAGTTGAAAATATTTCTGGCTCCACATCCATATTCTTTCCGCATAATTCTTTGTTAGTTTTGTGGCCTACAATTAAATCATCGGACAGTCTATCTATGATTCCTTCTGGTCGCAACTCTGCTGCAATGGTCAGCTTTTGATTGTGCATAACGGCAATGCCCTTTTCAAAGCTTAGACCTTTAAATGGAAGCGATAGACCCTGCAGACTGGTGATACTCCCAAGCTTAGAGTCTAGAATTAGGGGCTGGGACGTCAAATACATATCTATGAGAGAATCGGTGGCGGGTACCTCAGAGTCCGAGCTTTGGATACTTCTTTCCTGCAGACGCTGCATTAAGGTTTCCACCTGGACAATCAAACGATTAATGAATTTGATTCGGCCACCTATCGAGTCCTTGGGACGATCGATGAGCTCATAGCAGAGCTCCATGTACTGCAACCTCAGGGTCTCCTCCGGCTCAATGTCCACCAGTTCCTTGTAGAGGTGCATGAACAGGTTACCCCGGGCTTCGTGCAGCATCTTCAATTCCAAGTCCGGATCCTGTTGGTGAAGCTCAAACTCCTTGCGAAATTGGTTCAACAGGACTAGCTCGTATGCGCCTGAAGGTGGGGTTCGGTGTTCGGCCAGGAATTTCATTGTCTTTGGTACATTGTGGCTGAAGTTTCCAAGACTGGCGCTCAGTTCGCAGATCCCCATGAAGACATCGTAGCCATTCTCTTCGGTGTCTTCTGGAGACGGAATAACGTCTTGGAATAAATCGATTTTAGATGAGTGTTTGGGTTTCATTTCTTGTTGGCTGTTTCTGCACTTCCGTTGAACTAAGATTGGTTAAGTTGATTGACTGGTTCATCCATTAGTAGAAGGCCTCTCACGATTAAAACTAAATCACATTTTAACTTACTTTTAGTCTAACAAAATTTCGGATACTAACATCAAAATCTTGAATACGTTTTCAACGCTATAATCTAACGAATTGGGTTTCAGTTTCCCTTATACAAAGTTCCCATGGCAGCATTCACAATAATTAACCCATAAATCTGTCACGAGATTGTCGACAAGTGCAAAAACTAAACCGAGCCATTCTGCAAAAATTGCGATGCCTTTGCACCTTTCTGTGGAGCCATGGAAGCCGCAACCTTTTCCAACTCCCAGCCAACTTTCCATTCATTACATGGCTCTCAACGCGCCGCGAATCTCGAGTGGTGCGGCAAATGTACGACACTACTTTTAACCCCAGACCGTAAAAAGTTCTGGCGCGGCAAAAGGAAACTATGCAAAGATAAGTGAAAAAGATTATATATGCATTGTACTAAAATTTACCGCCGACATGAGTGAAGTCGTGGGTGGAGGAGGGGTACAAACGAATTTTCTTCCACAAAATGGCACAAAATTTACGTGCAGGCAAGTCAAACGTAACGGAAGCGGAACCGGAAACAGCCATTTAAAGAGGCAGTCACAAGACAGAGATAGGAATAGATTCTCCCCGAAAACGACCTCCCTTTTTTTGGCAACAGGCATGTCTCTTTTGGGGCTTGTCTGGAATTTCGAAAGGCAACAGGCTCTCGGGTCAAGCGAAGAACATTTATTTTGCATATTCGTGTGAGAAAAATTGGTGGCTCCTGCTCCTGTATCTGCTCTGACAGCCACTGACTTTATAAAGTGATTTCGCCGAGAAATAAAAAAGGATCCACTTTAAGGGTTAAAATATATAGTCACAAATAGAGAAAGTGGAACCAATATCCAATAATAATCCCGAATTATTCTATTTGAGACAGAACCAAAAGTTTCTACTCCATTTAATCGTTTGCCCACTTTTTGTCAATCCAAGATTAACTTCATCTGCGCCAACAAATTCAAAGAACGGCGAACAATAAAGACGGATTTTCAAAGGGGAGCCAACTATCCCAATGGGGAGCCATAGCGGCGGAGTCACTTATGTTGTAGTTACCGATTCATGTGCATGTTGAACAAACGACTTCACTGAACAATGCAAATAATTGTCAAACTTAGCTGGCCAACAAAGAAAGTCAACTGAAGACGAAGCGACAAAAAACTAAAGGCAAACCCTTGCCATGAAGGCAAGCATATGATTTTTATAGCGCCGCCGGCAGGCATTGTGCAAAGTCAACAGAGAATACACTTGACGAAATGGTAAAGGACATCGCAAGCATTATATCCTTGGCGTTCAGTATTTTTGTTCCGTGCTAAATTCCTAAAGAAGAATGGAGCCGCGCTGATTGTCTGCGGACCTTTTGGAAGGCATTCGAACGTGCTAAGCGGCTCTTTAATCGCGCACAAATACGAATAGGAAAAGTGCAGGACAAATCGACAAGTGCCACAAGGCGAATCCCGGCAGGATTGCGAGACAGAACAAGAAGGGGGGAAAAAAAAGGTGCACATCCCCTGTCATTGGCTTTTCACATTTCAATGAGTCCCGGACTTGGAGTCGGAATCACTGCCTCCATTTTCATCATTCCTTTTTTTTCCGCCAAACAATGAAAGTCAATAAATTTGATTTGACATTTCCTTGAGAGACGCCCCCTCGGATTTTTTTGCGCTGATTTTGCACATTTCCCCTCGATTGTTTGTCGCCGGGCTGCAATTGTAATTTTATTATTATGCCTGACACAATGTCACACATTCTGCTTTTTAATGATCGGGGCGTTCTTTGAGCCATGTTTTTATCAATTGGAATATCCGGATTCCAGAAGAGTGTGAAACTCCACCGAGGGCATTGCCTCGTCGCCATTTAAGGGGACACATTTATATAGGATTTTGATTCATTTTTAAAGCTCGATATTATAATTACCAACAAGGCATCCCTTTTGCTTGAACACCTAATTAGAGAAGCAGGCTCCTTCTCTAACAACACAGCCCTCGAATCCTGCTTGCTGTTTCAACTAATATCGAACTACTAGCCACATAAAATTAATCATTGATTCCTGGCCTCGGTCCTCGGCCAGTGTGTACTGAAAATTTATGCATTGCAGCAAGTTGGCTGTAATTGGGCCTGGAAACTGCAATTGCTGCATAACGCACAACGTAGCTAGGAAATTAATTTACAGCTATTGGCCATACTAACTTTTGATTACCAAACATCTCCGGATATCTGAGTCGGCTAATTGGAGGAAGTGGGTAAGAGGTAAGAGGCTTCTGTGTATTTACCTGGTATTTGCTGAGCTCATGTGGAGGACGCTTAAAGAATCAAAACACCGGCTTAGAAGCCTAATTCTCATTAAAACCATACAAAAGGCCAGGCACTGGTGGCAATTAGAGAGAAGTAGAAAGACAAAGCGACTAAGAGGGCCGACAATTACGTGCCACATTTCAAGCGTTATTTTATTGCAAGGCACAGACATTGAGAGCCACCTCATATCGGATGTTTATGGCAAAGGCTTCAGTTTAAGTGGAACACCGGCTCCCTGCTCCTGCATCCTGCTCATAATCCTTTTTGGGAGCGCTATTGCATTTAGACATTTGCTCAGCACATACAAAATTTAAAACGCTCTCCGGCTGTGGCTTGTAATTACATTGTAATTGCATTGGGCTGTCAGGCTGCGTATTTCCTCCTCCCTGCCATGCATCCTGCAAGGATACATCGAAATTTAATGCTTATTACATTTTGGCATTTAATATGAAAAGCAAACTTGTGTAGATATGCATTTACGTTCTGTTTAATTTGGTTTCAAAATATTCTTAGCATTAGTTAGCCTACTGACTGTTAATATCCTGCACAAACATCTGCACACCCATATAGCAATCTAAATATTTTATATTAATTTAAAGGATTGTAACTTGAAGTTAACCAAAACCTTAACTAAAGCCATTGTATTTATGTTTTCTTGAAGCTTTAAATTTCACATTTCCCTCTGAAACTCAAAGGAATGCATTAGAATTATAACAACACCAGCTTTGGGGGGTTAAGGCTTATTAAGAAGGCTTAGGACAATGTCCTTTTACACCATTATGGATTAAGCCCGATGGCAAATTGCGTACAATTAAATTGCAATTTATTCAAAAGCCGAATAATTCCCCAGCAGAGGTCCCATCCTCAAAACAAGAATGGAAGTTTGTTTTGTTTTGTGGCCGACTGAGTTATTGTGATTCCACTTGGCCAAATAATAGAACTGAAAATTGTTTGCTCATTTGTGGTTAATTGAATACTCAAATAGGTGTAGAACACATTTCTATATTTGACGTCTTATATCCATTTAATTGGCCTAAACAGAATAATATATTTAAATCGAATCTGTAAGAAGATATTCCACAAAATATTACTAACTATATGTTTTGTATTCTGTTACCTAAGATTAAAATTCCTTTGGCATCGGCAACTCTTTCATTCTTTGGCCACACAGAAAATTAAAAAATTGTGCAACAATTGAAAGCCCTCAAAAAGCAGCGAATAGAAAAGCTGAGAAAGTAAAGAAATTGTCAAGAAAATGCTACGATGTTCATGGCACTTACAGAATGTTGGAGGAAAAGCAGCCAAGACAACGACCAAAGTGCGACAAGAAATTAGAAAAAAAATGACTAAGGAAATTTTCTTTTCTTTTAGGATACGAAGCCAATATACCCTATGAAAATAATTTAGGGATCCCTCTTAACAAGCTTCACATCAAAACTGATTTTATAATTTTTTAAACATTTTCCATTGGACTTAGTATCAAAACCCTAGTCAAAATTATAATACCTCCAATTCCAGAGTATCTAGAATGGAAAAAAATTGAAAAGGAAAGCCAGGCGAGCAAATGCCAAGGAACACAATGAGATGAGCAAGCTGTCCTGAATGGATGGAAGGACCAAGGACTTAGATAGTGGCAAGACCAAGGGAACCGGGGCATCGGGATCGGTGTCGGTGGCACGTGCAACACTTGCCACAGTAATTGATAGCACGCTAGAGTGATTCGTAGTGCAATTCGAGACAGCGTTTGCCATTTTGCACCGCTGCACGACAAATTTATTTCTTATATTTTCACTTTACCTACTTTTATTATGTTGTTTGCTTGCAATTACAAGTGGACAACTTTAATCTTATAGTTTAACTTGAATAGAATCTAATACTATATCCTGGTGTGACGCGAGGAGTTGATGAAAGTGATAAGGAGAGGCCCTGATTGCGATCAACTCCATTGTTGTGAGCACAATCATGTCCGCATGAATAATTTCCCCCCACACACAAATCCTCTATGAATTACACACATAGCCTCTTACTTTGGCTTTTTGGCATACTTTTCCCTTCATTTTTTACGACTCCATGTGCAGCATCCTTGTAGTATATGTGTAAGTGGGCGGGAGGCTGAAGAAAACTGGCTGTGATTTACCGCCAACATCTTGGCAATGGAAATCATAGAACTGACGATAGCTTCCCATGAAGTAGACTCGAAGAAAAACAGTTTACTAAGCAAGAATTCAAGTATATGTTTTGTGGTTTTGGATAAATAGGAAACTAAGAAAAATATTCGTTACAATCTGAAGCTCTATCCGCAACCAATAAAAAAAAAAAGCTAGAATATTACATTAAAGAATATATTTATTTACAGCATTTTCGTTTCTAAAACAATCTTAAACATAAAATTAATTTAATATGTAATATACTTAAAAAGTATTTATAATACCTTTCGGTGTCCTTCGATGTCCCAGTGTAGCTACTTAGCCATTGTCTTTGCCTTCGTCCTTCGTTCACAAATCTATTTTAATATTTTCTTATTTGCCACTGACATTTAAGGAAAAAAATCATATAAATTGCTGCACACTGCCTTTTTGCCATCAATGTGTTGTTGTTTCTGAGCCGGGCTTAAGGCGACTACCTTAGAAGTTCCTTCGAGGAACATCACTTAAAAGGTTCTTTTTCCCCCATTACTATTATTTCCACGTACTTAAATTTTTTTTAGCTGTAGGAACTCCCATAATCATACGAATACATAAATGTGCGCCGTAGCAGAGGACGACGACGCCAAGGATGACGTCGACCGAAGGATATGCAGAGATATAAAGCAATTTTCTACGTAAATACTTTGTAATGGATTTAGTAAGTAGTAAAGTATGACGCGTTCGCCATCTAGAGCATGTCGGCGTATATCTCAGTGCTTCTTTAAGTGTGTGTGTGTGTGTGTGTGTGCTCAAAGCCAGGACATTTTCATCCGTGTATGTGCCTGTGTGTGTGTGTGTGTGTGTGTGTGTATGAAGCATGTTTGATATTGTAAATCTCGGCATATATATTTTTGCGCATCATATAATTGATGAAAAAGTATTACAGCGATTTTCAACGGCACATTGTTGTTGCATACTTATACGGGCAGACAGTAATGCCTCCGTTTGCGTCGTATAGCCTTAGTAAATGGAGCGTGGTGAGTGAATTATATTTAATGCTTTGTGTAATTTAAATATAATAAAACGTCGTACATCTTTCCCTTTTCTCCCGACAGCCCGAAATAGGTTTAAAGCCAGACAGAAAAATAATAATTTTCCATACTTTGGCAGACACATAACGCAGTCGTAAAAAGTATTATGCTCATGCCTTTTTACACATTTGAGCCAAAATAAAAAAAGAATATATACCGGCTCTTAAGTGCCGGTATATGCAAACAGACAAACAAATATGTAAGGATGCTTTATGAGCGATTTCACTTTTAACTTTTCAAAAAATAATATCAGGTTGAATGAGTTTTGTTATTTTGAAATGTTAAGCCACGTATGAATAGAATAGTTGCCAAGGACTCTAGTAAATTGTTACCCAAAAGAATACATTTTTTTTTGGAAAAAAGAATTCCGCGTACAATGTATTTTTTTCGGAATACAAAACTATACTGTTGACAAAATTTTTTCACATACAACTTGATTAAAAAACCACAATAACCCACAATACAATACAAAAAAATAGAAATAAAAGCCAAATCTGAAGGAAAAAAAGGTCAATGAGTATTCGATTGCGAATTGCGGGATACCAAACAGTTCCCAATATGACGCCACCGACATGTTGTGACAAGGAGGTCGGCCACAGGGTAATTTAAATGAAATGAACAACAAATGCACTCACACTCGTAAAAGGAAAACAAAGCCGGAGCCACTCCAAGCCCATCCATGCGACATGTGCCGCAAATGCTGGCCAAAAATAAATAGCTGCTGTAAATTCGAGCTGGTCCATCCAGTAGCCGGGCGAAAGCTGGAAGGGGGAACGAGTTGACTGGTCTCATGCCGGATGATTGGGGAGCTCGTATAACCGCCAGGCTTCCTCCTACATATTGCTTTTCAAATTGGTCATCGACTATAATAAAACCAAAAAAGGATGAAACACACCCACACACACACGAAAACAAATACAAACGAAAAAAGAACAACGGGGTCAAGCTTTTATGGCGTTAACAAATTGCTTTTTATAACACAATTCCGAACAAGAATCATAGAATAATACTAAGCCATTTGTTTCTGAATAGTGGATAATTTTTTTAGCCATATACGCTTTTGAATTAGATCTAAATAAGAGTTGGACGAGACTAAAAGTTCCAGTAGCTACAAGGATACAATTTACATCCGAACCAATTAATTCAAGGCCTAGTTGGCGTCTGATTAAATCTTCAATATATTTATAAATATCTAAAAAACTTTTTGATTATAATATTGGCCAACAAAAACTTGTATCAACTTTTTAAGGATGCTGGACTTGATTTGGCAGCTTTAACATTGCGTCGTCAAATTGAAATTATTTCCGTATATCTTGCCTGGATACATCTTATAATGGAGACCTGGAGGATGGCCTTGAGTTGTTTGGATTTAGTTACCAAGAGTTACCAAACGATCCTTCTATTGGTCGATGGGTCACCTGAATAACTTTCAATTCAAAAATGGTCCAGATCCTGTTAGTAATTTACAAGACTCATTTCTTTTATTCAGACCAATAAATTTTCCTTTCAAATTCTGTGAGTAAATGCCGTGTTCCCTGATTTTGGTTTCGAAATTTTGGAAACATCATAAGATTGAAGCTTCCCAAGTACATTTTCATGACACTGCACATTTCATCGGACGTTGCCAATTCCATTTGCGTCAGCTCCCCGGGCTGTGTGCTCTTTCTATTATAAATAACAAATCCCTAAATACTCCACTCAAAATTCAATTAAAACTCTCGAAGCACCCAGCCCCGGCAGATTTGGTAAGCCAGCAGCCAGTCCCCTCCCCCTCCCTCCCCAAGCCACAAATCCATTGGGGAGGCGAAATTGTGGTGCTGCGAATATGATGCCAGCCTGGGGGAGAATAACAAAAATCTCCTTTTCTGTTGCGTTCGCAGACACAACAGTTTTCACGAAGAAAACAAAAAAATTGAGTGGTTTCTCGTTTCAATCATTTTTTTTTCTTTAAGTTTTTTATTGTCGGCAAATATTTATCAACTGTTTTGAGGGCCCGTGGCAAAATGTAAGCAGCACTTAGAAAATGTAATGAAACAATTGATTTTCGGTTCATCGCGAATAGACCTAGGATATTGGCCCTGAAACTTGGCTTGTTTCCTGTCCCAGACAGCTCAAATTGGCAAGCTGCATAAAGATCCTGTGGCTAAGTTTTTGAAGGATGTGTGTTTCGGGTACGACAGTTGCACATGTCCTGCAGTGGCATACAAATGTCATTAGGGGAGGCCGCAAGCAAAAGAAAACTGATTGTTGGCGTCTGGTTTGGGATGAAAACGTGAGCTCTTTTTAAAACATATATATTTAAATTATTTATTTAAATTATTCATTATTTTTGTACATTTTTTAAAAGCTTTTACATTAGTTTTTATTGTAATCAAGTAGAAGAAAGCTTAAAATAAAAATTTCCTTGATATTCCTTAACATGTTTTAAAAAAGAAACAAAGTTTTGCAGAAGAAGGCTCGAAAGAGACCATTAATAAGCAAATATGGCCGATAAAAAAGAATGGCGTACCTCCATTTCCGATTGCAACTCCCATCTCTAGCGATTGGCTTCTTTTGGGAGACGTTGTTTGAGCCATTGCGAACAGCTGTTTCCCCTGACGGTTTTTTGTGGGCCTGTTAAGTGTGCACTTTTTTCCCCCACAGGGGTCCCGGCTCCGGGTTCACTGTGTGTGCGTGTTAAATGTGTGTGATTTGTCGTGGCAGCTCTTTAATGGCCACTGCCCGAGTGCCACAATGCCAAGGGGGGACACGGGGACTGCGGTTGAGGGTGGCCCGTTATGCTTCTTATGGTTTTGCATGGCGGCACGTGTGGGGCATGCAGATGGTCAATGGCTGGGGGGGTGGAGCAGAGTTTTCGGTATCCGGTTCGGGGCTTGGACCGCTCATCCCGTCCTGGCCGCCGCAAAACTAAAATTGAACAAATTCCTGACAAATTGGAATTTGGTTTAGTTTTTTCCCTTATTTTTTTTTTATATTTTTTTTCTGAAAGCTTCGCTTTGCCCTCTGCTTTCTCGGTCATTTCTTGTGGCGGCGAAATTTGCTCACATTTTTCTTCCATTCTTTTTTGCATCGTTTTTGTGCTCTCGTTGCTATTGTTTCTACAACATTTCCACGCAAGATTTCGTCTCAAATATGCGCTCGGCCATTATGATTATTTCCACATTGCGTTCACCTACCCCCTGGCCACTCCGTTCTTGGTCCTGTTGAAAAATGACACTTTACAACACTTGTAATTTGTTCCCTGCTGCCTCAGAGTGCGAAGGACTCTGGCAGATTGTGAGGGGCAGGATGAGGAATCCGCCCAAATTTTGTTCTTTTGCATTTTGTAACATTGGTTGGGTAGTGGCGGCAGGAGGAGTGAGAGGTGCCGTAAATTATAGGCGTTGGAAGGGATTTCTTACGTTCCATTATGGCTTGGGCGGGTCTTTGTTTTCTAACAATGATTTTTTTTGTTTATTGAATATTTCTTGCTCGATATTTAGTTTTTAATTGTAAAATTAATCTTGGGAATAATTCCCTGAAATAAATTTGGGATAAACATTAAAACGAGTTATATAAAAACAGTTTCTAAATCTCCTTCGACCTTCATCGAATAATAGCGAAAGGATGAAAGGATAGCTTTGATCCCATTTTTAACAATTTTTTATAAGCCGAATTCACTTAGTTTTTATATATATTTATTTACAGTATTTAGGCTTCTAAAACTTTTAAAAGCTAATCAACCTTTTTGTAAATCGATTTTTTTTTTTTGGGTTTTCCAAATAAACACACACTGATTGTAAAAACGAATGCTACTTGATTACTGTCAAATGTGGCATCAATCCAGGTAACCGCAATTTAATCAGCATCCAAACAATGGCTACTCCGGATATGAAACCCGACCGCAAAACCAAATGTTTATTATTTAACATTCAAATTAAATTCATTATTTATAGATTTTGGATAATTACAAAAAGTTACATTTGCAAGTGACTAATTTAAATTACATCAAATGCTTAAAATCTAAAAGAGAGCCCCAATTTTGCGGTTATTTATGGACAAAACACAGGTAAATTATTAAAATCGAACAAATTATTTTGGGCAAGAGCGTAGTTTTATTCATTTCTATAAACCGAATCGAGCATTTCAAATTTTTTAAATATTCTACTTGTTTTAACCTCTAGATAAATTATTTTCTATCGAAATAAAATCGAATTCCCCTACAATACTTGCTTAAATTTTTTGTATAATCAAGCAATTACATATAACATTTTGAGTTTGAGCAGTTACAGAGTCATGCGAGTGGAAAAATTCTATTTTTGTCTCTTAGACACTCATAGTGCAATGTTAATTTAGTCATTTTAATCACAGTCACGAATTATTGTATTCGTTTATGGCGACGGCCTTTGATGGATGGCATCCAGCCCTCCCGCTCTGAATGCGTTCGCAGTTTAGTAATTAAAAGACTGTCTAGTTTTTGTCAGACCGCTAAACTTTTCCAAGACAATCAATAAACCCCTAATGAAATGGAAAATGTTGAAATTGTTGGAAACAGTGCCCCGGAGGAGGGGGCGGACGATGTGACTGTTATTATGAGCAGACAAGGGGCATTATTAAGTCACGTAGCATCGTGTGTAGCTGACATTTTCTTCAATTATCGTACTTATAGTTTCCTTCTGTGTCGAGTCCGACTACTTTTCGACTAGACTTTTTCTCCGTTGACTGCTCCTATTTTTTTCCTGTCTTTCGAGTTAAATGAATTGTGGGTGGAATACGTGGTTTGTTCTCGGTGACACTTTCAAAGTGCTGTCTTTTCCAGCCCGCCCTCTAATTCTTTTATATCTGGACAGTACAATTGTATTAGCAGCTTATACAAATTATTAATTTACATATTAAAGCCAAAACGCTTAGGCCTGTCTCAAGCCAAGTTCAAGTTTAGCTCGATCGGTTCCAATCAATTAAAGGCAATTAATAATTCTAACGCGTACGATGTATAAACAAATAAACAATCCAAATCTCAAAAAATCAATTTTAAAAATACTTTAGTCAGCAACGATCGCGTTGCGAGTGCGGATGAACAACGGATCATAATTATAAAAAATAATATAACACTTTTAAAAGAGGATCAACTCTAGCCTGTTAAGATGTTGTTTTCTAATTCCCGACTCGATCACACGGATGAAGAAATTTTTAAAATCAAACAATTGAGGCAACTGGTGGAAAGTGAGACCAACTTTTGGGGTTTCCCCCTTTTTGAGGATACCTTTGTAAATAGAAAAAAAATACATCCACCAATTCCATTCTAGAATGCGATGAACTACGAATTGGAACCGAGGACACATTGCTAACCAAGTTCCTCCACTATACCCGATGGGACACAATTAGGGCCTACCAGGCCATCCACGCCTACTATGAGTTCAAGAGGCGCCATCCCACCTGGGTGGCTCGCCATTCCATTGAGCACTACCGCCCCCTCTTCTACGGCACCCACTGCCGATTTGTGATGCCCCACGTGGACCGGGATGGTCGTGTCCTGGTCATCTTCAAGACGGTAGACGGATTTCAAAGATTCCCAGATTATCTTCAGAGCCTAGTCGAGGTGGACGACCTCATTTTCGAGTCCTTGCTGCTGCTGCCGAGGGTCCAGGAGAAAGGCATCACAGTCATCTGCGATCTCCAAGGGTGAGACAAA
Organism: Drosophila varians; assembly: GCA_018150405.1. NCBI lineage: Eukaryota > Metazoa > Arthropoda > Insecta > Diptera > Drosophilidae > Drosophila > Drosophila varians. The sequence goes on from JAECWK010000125.1 coordinate 8,251,450, forward strand.
CAAGCTTGACACTTGAGAATATATCTAAAATATTTTCAAAACCTTTATTCAACAGAACAACTCGAAATTTCTTGAGACAATTTTCCCCCACGTTTATGAAAATCGTTAATGAAAAGAACGGAGTCCTGCCCTTCAGTCAGCGTATTGTCCACATTATTCAACGAGGATTTCTCATGCACGTCACCTCCACACTCTTCATGCCCTTTATGAACAAGGAATTCAAAGAAAGAGTATGTATTTTTGTTATTAAATAATTAAAACGAATATTAATTTGAAATCCTTCCAGATCTTCACACACGATGGACGCCATTTAAGCAAGCTGCGGGAAATGGTTGGCTACGAAAGCCTTCCGGCGGAGTATGGAGGACCTGCTACAAATCTCCTTGACACAAACTTAGTATTTAATCATTTGTTGCAAAATTCTGAATATTTGGAAAAGTTACAAAAGTATGAGAAGCTATAAAAATAAATTTTTTAAAATATTTTTATTGGAGTCTCATTTATTTTCAATAAAATGAGGTAAAATAAGGTAAAGTTTGAAGTTATGTGTTGAAAAATGATTACACCAATTTTTTTATTTTTATAATTTAAAATTTAATACTATTCTTATTAAAATTAAAAGTTTTTAAACCGCTGACCCATTTTTAGCATTTACTTATGTACAAATTTAAGGGTCTATCACAAAGGTTTCCATATACAATTTATTATAAATTTTATTTATTACTAAATGTACTATTAAAAAGCTTAAATATAGCATAAAATAACTTAAAATAAACATTTTCAATTTAAATATAACCAAATAGTTGGCAACGCGAAATTTCTCTCGACGAGAGACTGCTTGCTATGAATACTCTTTTGTTGGGATTTTTTGGTTAAAGCCAAAATGGTCTTATTGTTGTGAAATTTCTGCGCCGGGTCTTATTTTAAATTTGTTTTTTCCTAAATAATAGAAAATTATGGCGTCTAATAAGGTATGAATGCCACAAATTTTACATAAGTTGAGCTAAAGTAAGTTTCTTTAAAAAGGAATGCCTGATCATCGTTCTAGACATCCGTCTTTGCGCTGCCGAGGATGTTAAATTAAAGTCGGTGAAATGCGTTGCGGAAATTTTGAAGGATAAAGTAACTATTCAGTCTATTCAGATTGCCAAGAACTTTGTTAACCGATATCTCACAGATAGTGTGCGACCGGAAGGACCACGTGTCCTTTGTTTTGGTGGGATGTGAGCGCAGCGACAACACTTTAGAAGCTCCCAATGTGGTGCAGTTTGGAGAAGTGCAACTTTGCAACTGGGATCTCTTGCTGAAGTTCTTCAAGTTTGTAAACGAAACAGCATCCGATGAGGGCCAATGGCTTCACGGACTTAACGTGGCTCTGGCCATGCAGGAGAAGGCTTCGGCGTGAGTTTGTAGCAACTAAAATCCTCAAGAATATTGCTAAAAACAATTCTTTCCAGGTTAAAGCCCTCCAGGCAGAGGATACTTCTCCTTTTCGACTTTAATAATATGCCACAAGACTACGAGAAGTTCAACTCCACCACGGACAACCTACTCGAGGCGGGCATTGAACTCATTGTGGGGTCCCACAACATATCGTACATCGACAATGCCGAAACTGGACAGCCCCAGGCCATTTTTAACTTCTCCCGAAAGTGTGGTCCGACGGAACTAGAGAATCAGAAGTACGCCCTTAACCTGGTGCCGCGCTGTAACGCCACCCTATGCAGCTTCAAGGAGGCCTTGAAATCCGTGTTCAAGATAACTAACCGGCGACCCTGGGTGTGGAACGCCAAACTGCACATTGGCAGCACGATCGGCATACAGTTGCAGGGTATGATTGCCATGAAGAATCAAACTCCTGTTAAGCTGGAGAAGGTGTGGGCGGAGGATAATGAATCGGTCACCCGCGAGATGCGGTACTTCCTCAAGGGCACCGAAGTAAAGCCACTGCCGGAGGATCTGGTCACCGGATATATGCTTGGCGGCACGCCGGTGCCGTACGATGATGCCTTGCTGGAGGCCAAGGAACCGCATCCGCCGGGACTTCACTTTTTTGGCTTCATCAAGCGCAACGCCGTGCCAGATGAGTACTTTTGCGGGGACTCGTTGTACCTGCTGACACACCAAAAGGGAAACAATACCTCCGCCAAGAAACTAGATGCCCTAGTCCGAGCTTTGGTTGCCTCTGAACGGGCGATCCTCTGCTGGAAGATTTACAGCACAAAGCTTAATAAGCCGCGTATGGTGGTGCTCATTCCTCGGTTAGCGGATGACGTGAAACCAGCCACTCTGTTCATGCTGGATTTATCTTACTCGGGCCAGCACCATTTCTGGGATTTCCCCGCTCTGCGAACTGCCAAGACCGAATGCAGCGAGGAGCAGCTGCAGGCAATCGACCGTTTAATCGACAGCTCTGATCTCGAGTGCTCGCTGCGGGACACACAACAACCAAGGCCGTGGCCCCAGAACGATCTGTTACCCTTCGACGGGCTGCCCAGTATTTTCGAGCAGAACCTGATGGACGTGCTTCAATACAAAGTGATCAGTAGAAGGAGCAAGGATGATAACGATGAGCAATTCAAGGAAATGCTGAGAGACAAGAACTTTGCGAAGGTGTTTTGGAGCGTACCTGAGCCTCTCGAAGAGAAGTCGAAGCAGGCTGCGGCCAAAGTAAAACAACTTTTTCCACTGCGCTACAGTCGAGCATGGCAGGAAAAGCTACAAGCCAAGGAGCAGGAGGAGGTGGCCACACAAGTGACGCAAGAGCCTGCTGAAAAGGATATCCCGATGCCTGTTGAAGGGGTTGGTCTTTCCAATCCAGTCTCGGATTTTAAACGCTTTTTGGATATCCTTCGACCCATGTCCAACGCCACGGAGAAGGATGCCCGTTTTCAGGCGGTTTCTGCCCAAGTTCGCGTTGTTATCGTCACGCTCTTAGATCGCAAAAACCTTAATCTAGAGCAGCTGACGGAAATCATCGGTCTGTACCGGCAGAGCTGCTTGGAATTCAACGCTTATCTGGAATACGAAAAGTTCGCCGAAGAAATAAAAAAGATTGCAATTGCCAAGCAGCTCAAAGAATTTTGGGATAAAGTAATGGTGGATAAGCAATTGGGCCCATTGGTTCTGGGCGAGCCCACTTTGGATGATGAGCTCAACCTGAAAACCTTCTATGCTATAGATGATTGAAACGATGAGGTTCCTGGCGAATAAACTATTAATTAATTGAGTGAAAAGTTGTTTTTGTTATGCATATGTGATTAAATATATATTCCAATATACATATTTTATTGATTCATATCTAAACCATCCCTTATCCATCTATTTAAACAATAAGAAAACTGCAAATACTTTCATTTCCAATTACATTTAGTTTTAATTAATTTCAAACACATTTACACTTTTTCAACTCGCACATAAATGGGGGAATGAAGAACTTGTATGGCCCATCAATCATTGAATTGTTTTTGCCATTGCTTTTTATGCACAACTCGTTGGTGATGAAGTTTTAGTTTATTACGAATAAGCAAAAAAGTGATGAATGTATAAATAGTTTAACAAGGAAATCGCGTAAGGAACAATATAAAATTTACAAATGAATGTACTTGTGGGTGGGTCTATATGCGGGATAAATATTTTAATACGTTCAGATCTTTTTTTGAATATCGTTTTTTGTTGTTTTTTTTTTTTTTGTTTTGCTGTTTAATTTAAAACGTTAAGCAAAAACTGTTGGCATTGCCTTTCAAGCATATCAAAGAGACAAGAAATGATGCGATAATGTGGTTGGTACTCCACCTCCATCTTGCTTAGATTCCGCTTCCTAGTCAATATTCAGCGAGGACATCAGCTCCTCTACACTGGATCAGAAAAATGAAAAGAAAATAGAAATGCCATTTTAAATTAAGGAAGCTAGAAAACCCGTGCGAATTAGATACGAATTTTTACACTGGCACGCACGTGATATCAATGTCCTGAAAGGCCAATCCCAGCCAGGCGACCACCAGGCAATAATGTTGGAAAAGTTGGAGCAGCAACTCGCCCTCGTCGAGCATCTCCAGCCGCTCGATCCGCTGTCGCTCTGCCGCCGAGATGCTCTCGTACACTTGGACCATGTCCCATGCGCGAGCTCCGGTCCAGCCGCTCTCCTTAAAGCGATTCCTCTGCGTGTCTAGCGACAAGCAGGACTCGACCCCGGCCAGACTGCATCCGCGTCCCCGCAGGTTGTTGAGCATTACTTCGCCAAACCGATCATTCATGTTTACCTAATCAAAGGAAGGAATTAGGAGGATTTTGGCCATATTCATATTTATAACGCCAAACCTGTTCGTAGTTGACAAAGACCGCGGACTGGAACTTTTGCGCTATCCAATGGAGCAGATTGCGACAGTTCTGCGCCTCGATGTAGACGAGCACGCACTCGGCAAGGAAGATGGTAGGCAGGGTGTAGTCCACTTCGGCCTGCTGCAGCTTATTGTCGACCTCGTCAAGATTGCGCAGGTCGACGCCCATCAAATGGTAGCTGGGTCCATGCAGATCGGTCGGGCTAAGCCGTACCTCGCCATCCTCGTCGTGGATCCTAGCCAGCAGGGCCTTGTTGCGTTTGATTGTGTAGCACTTGCGGGCAGTGACCGTAGGGAAGTCCAACTCGATAAAGTTCTTTACTTGATGGGCGGTATCCCTCAGGCGAAAGTAGAGGGTGTCGAAGCCGCAGCCCAGGTTGATGATCTGGCAGTTTCCCGAGGTTTTCTGCAATGAAAATGCACGGAAATGAGTCTCGCCACAAGGCCATCCTCTCCAGCGCAAGCATGCGCATCGGTGGCCTTGGTGTTGTCCTTGGACAGTGCAACAGGAGGTCGATTCGACCTTTCCACATGCCAGACGCTTCGACGCCGTTGCCCTGTCCTTGCCACCCCCTCTTCTGAACGCCCACTCTGCCCACTTGCCCAGACTGACCTTCAGGAACTTCTCGACGCACATCTCGACCCCCTTGACGCGGGCAAAGTAGCCACGGTTGATCTCCGGCGCCTTCCGCTCCTGGTTGCGCACAAAGTAGCCAATATAGTCATCCTTCCAGTAGCCCAGTCGGACCGCACAGCGTTTGCAATCGCTGGCGTCGTCGTTGGTGGCTATCACGGCCTCGTCGCACGGGTGGAACTTGTGGTTAGAGCTGTTCCCGGCGGTGGCGGCGGATGAGATCCCTCCAGTCGTTGGGGGCTCCATAGCTGAGGCTCTTTTTGTGTTGTTCGAACTCCCGATTAACGTTTATTTACAAAATCAATGCAAGGAGCTCCACAATTAGAGGTGGGGAAACTTGGATGGAAAAACGATGCATCGATAAGTCCGATTCTCGGCAGTTATAAATCCTGCCTTTCTGGCAACCTATTGAGTTTTAGGCGCCAATTCAAAAAATAATATCGTTATTCACTTATTTTTATGAATATTTCAAGAATAAATAAACGCATAAAACGTTTTCTATGGGGATAAAATCTTTTTAAAAATAAAGTTGAAAATAGGCAAAAAAAAAGTATTCCTAATTTTTTATTTCATTTTGTTTTAGTTTGAGGATACAATATATTAAAGAATTTCAGTTTGTAGGACAACCCTTTAGAGTTTAAACGGTTTCCGCATTTAATGATTCAGTAATTATACATTTTGCATCACAAAAGTGAGCGGCACTTTGCATAATTTCTAATCAATTTCTATTATATTTGAGGCAGTCAAGACGATGGGATGTGATTCATGCCATGTTCCAGTCTCAGATCCAGAGCCCAAGAACGCAATTGGAGATCGGTTCACATTATGACCCCCACTTATTGAGTCTGTCCATGGTGAAGCTGGGCGTAGCTGCTAATTTCAATTATCCGAAGACGAAGACGGAGCTTCCGATGTCAAAGATGCGGGAAGCAATTAAAACACTTGAGGGCGGACACGCTCTGTTTACAATTTTGACCCTTTCTTTATTAATGAAGTGCTCAAGTCAATTAGGTCAAAGGAAAAATTAAGTTAAATACAGCTTAAGGTAAAGGCAGACATTGAAATTAAATGATATTAAGCGTGAAATAAATAATACATTTTTAAAAGTTGTTGATATTGAATGGCAATAAAAACGTTAAGCACCTAAAATTTGTAAATCTTCAAAGAACTCTATCTATTCTTTAAAAGAATAGATTAGACTATAGGAAACATTAATAAAAAGTACAAAATTAAAGTTAAGAGAGTGTAACCGCAATAAAACCAATATATTTTAAACATTCATGTCTCTAAGGTTTAGCCATTGGGCTAGAAGAATCTGTATCATACAGAAAAACCATCTACCTATAAGGAATTATATATCCTTTTCTGCGACTATAATACCCCTCTGGTTACTTCCTCGAGCCAGATCTCCTCCGGAATGAAGCAACTTACAGCTTGGAGAGCATGTTGGAGAGCCCAGTGACACCCACGCTGTGTTCTCCCGCTCACCAGCTACGGCTTGGATGGGTATACCCGAATGCCAGTGGAGACGGGCCCTCACTTCGGTGGCAGCGTTCGGGAGCGACACTTGTTTTTCGAGCTGCGCGCGCGATATTGTTGGCCGAAAGCGTCCGAGCCAGGTGTGTTGGTGTGTCTCGAATTGTTGGTAACACGGACCAGGGCTGTGTGAGTGTTAACAAAGCCGAGTGTGGCAGTGTGTACGGGAGCGAGAGGGACGGCTTCTTGGCTCGTTACCTGAGTTACCTGGGTTACCTGGGCTTGTGACTCAAAAACGGTCATTTCAGTTGCGTTACGTTTTTTCTCGCATTTCGAATGTTTTTTGTTCGGTGGTCTGTTATTTTGTTAACTTTTCGGGGCGTTGGCTAAGAAAGTTGATGAGTGAGAAGCATTGGCATGAAAATAGAAATGGAAATGGCTGGCTTTTGTGGTAAATGGTTGGAAAATCGCGATTAGATAGTGAAATGAAGGGCGCGCGGTAGAAGCCGCAACAAGTTGCCTCGGCAACGTCATCAATTGGAGCATAACTGTAAACCAGAGTGAGATTAAGCCAACAACAAACACCTGTCCAGATACAAAGATACAGATACGCGTATTTTTTAACCCATACAGAGACCCACCTGTGCTTCACTTTCAGCGCTATCGTTGCGTTTTATTGTTTGCTTGGTTGATTGCGAAAAAAAAAAAACAAATCTACGTACTACTAGTGATTCACTCGGTTACGGGTAGAACACCAACAAAAAAAATAAAAACGAAGCTAACAATATTTCGACACGAAATTTGATATGAAAAGTCCCAGCCAGCGGAATATGTGGATATTTTTTTGTGCAGGCGTTTGCACTTCCGTAAATTAAATAAGAACCCCGTCTCGAAGGGTTGAGCAATCGAGGAACCCGGGTAACTTGAGGCATCCACAAGCAGGTTAATGCCCGGCACTCATACACCCCCACCATACACCACGCTCTGCATCTGTATCTGTGTGAGTCCTTGTGCCAGTTTGTATGCATTCTCACATGCATTTGGCAGATACACGACAGCCATGGGGTAGCAACTTCAAAGTTATATCGATATTGCGGCGTTTAAATTGAAAAATTCAAAGCTACCAGGTGTCTCTTCTCCACACCTCGCCTTTTTAGTTGGTGTCTTCTCAGGAGTTACCCAACCCCCTGTTTTTGGATAAGTTTCCTTTGTTCCATATTTTCCAAAATTTACTTTCTCTAAATTCAATTCTCAAAACATTCTCCTCTTTTGGAGAATTCCCCTCTGTTTTTTTCTCCATCTTCTGCCAACTTAAACCAATTTAAGCAATGACCTTTCACCTTCATCTGTGCAATTAACCCATTGACGCCCAGACAATGCACGTAATCGTCAGTGGAATAGGTCGCTCCATTTAAAATCTTCGTCCGTCCATCAATTTGGAGCCACACTTGGTGCTGTAACTTATTTTTAGCGCATTTTTTGAGGCAGCAATGAAACGGGTTTGTCGGTCTCTCGGCTTCTAAGCCGGACTCCATGGTATTTGAGCCAAGTAACGTAATGGGAAACCAGTTTGGTCACTCTTACTCATACTCCAAGCCGAGATTTGTTTGTTTATAAATTAATGATGTCGTAGATTTGTTTGCATTTGATTGTAAAAACAAAGAAAATAATTCCAGTATAGAATTTTTTTATGGGTCTAGGAAATGGATTTTTTTTCAGCTCAATTTTACTTAAATAAAAATTTGTATTTTTTAGAATTCATTATGATGCACAAATTGAAATATCGCGATAAATTAAAATGGCTTCTGGCATTACTGATCTGCGTCTTTGAGAGCCACTTGGCCGAGGCCCAGACAAGAGATCCCAGATTCTATTCCCGTCCGGGCGTCGACTGGCCCAATCCAGGCGATCCCGATTACAGGTGAGTCAGCCCACTCGCCTTTTCTTATCGCCTTTCCAACTGGAGTTTCCGGTTTGCAGAACTTACACCTTCAACGACCGTCGCTATGGGCACTATCAGCCCAATGGTTTCGGTGCCAACTACCCGGGCAGGAATCCACCTGGTCAGTATCCCCAGGGAATGCCAAATGAGGATCGTTTCCGTTTCGATCCGGTAAGTATGATGATAATTTATAATTTTAAAAGGAGAATTTAGAATTGTCTTGCTATGTCACAACGTTTTCATTAGTAATCCTCTTAGCTATATATATTTCTTAAACCCAACTTGGACCAACCTCGCTCTTTATCAATTAATTTCTGTGACACCAATAAAAAAAAAAAGTAGCCCCTAATCTGGGAGAACAATCCATAAACGAACAATGACATGTCATTGAGATGGAGAGCACATCCGACGAGCAGATCGCTCCAATATCAAGCAATAATCTTAATTAAGATTTCATGCCACCCGGTGGTGGCCCAAAGCCAAAGGCGACTTAATCAATTACACATGTTTCCCATCCACTGATCGAGTCGAGTCAGTGCGTCCATTTGTTCCGCTGTGGAATGGTGCTAATGGCGGTTTCAATCTCTTCCAGAATGACCCCAATGCCCGGTCTCAGTTTCCGGGAGTTCTGGCCGGATGGAGGGAGGACTTGCAGGGCAAGCAACGAAGAGACTCCCTCACCCTAGAGCGGGATGTGTTTGTCACCACAAACTATGGGCAGGTGCAGGGCTTCAAGGTGTACATGTACGACAACCCGGATCCGAAATCCTTCTACCGCCCCTATCACTCCACAGTCGACCGGGTGATGGGCGAGTGCTCCGCCTTCCTCGGCATTCCATACGCCCTCCCGCCCACCTTCGAGGGCAGGTTCAAGCCGCCCCGCACCCACCGCGGATGGCAGCTGCTCCAGGCAGTGGACTTCGGTCCGGCCTGTCCACAGCCCGTTCGGTACACAGGTGCTACCAAGGGAGTCATGGACATGGATGAGGACTGCCTCTACTTGAACGTCTACTCTCCCAAGGTAAGGGACTTTTAACCAAAAAACAAAAATGTTTCCCATCCTTATTTAACTCACTTGGTTTTCAGACTGGCGCTGGAGTGGCTCAAAAGTACCCAGTGATGGTCTACATCCACGGCGGAGAGTTCATCAGAGGCGCCTCAAACCTATTCCAGGGCCACATATTGGCATCCTTCTACGATGTTGTGGTGGTGACCCTCAATTACCGTCTCGGGGCTCTGGGTTTCCTGTCCACGGGGGATGAGAACTCTCCAGGAAACTACGGAATCCTGGACCAGGCCATGGCCCTGCGCTGGATCCACGATAACATCGAGTTCTTCAACGGCGACCGAGACTCAATCACCCTCTTCGGTCCGGGAGCAGGCGGTGCCTCCGCAGGACTGCTCATGGTGGCGCCCCAGACTCGGAACATTGTGAAGCGGGTCATCGCCCAGTCGGGATCGGCGCTGGCAGATTGGGCACTGATTCAGGACAAGTACCGGGCGCAGAACACCAGCCGCGTGCTGGGCCAGGTTCTGGGCTGCTCCATCGAGTCCTCCTGGAAGCTGGTGAATTGCTTGCGAACCGGACGCAGCTTCTATGAGCTGGGAAACGCCGAGTTCGCCCCTCAGGTGGGCAGCTTTCCCTGGGGTCCGGTGCTGGACCACAACTTCACGGTGCCCGGCGACGACTGGTACGAGGGCTGGCGGGAAAAGGACTGGCGTTTCCTCACCCAGACGCCGGAGACCCTTATTCGGGCGGGTCGGTTCAATAGGAATATACAGTACATGACGGGAGTAACCACCCAGGAGGCGGCCTTCCTTGTGGCCCAGAACGAGTCCTTGAGTCCATACTACGAGCTGGACGGACGATTTTTCGAGCAGAAGATCCGCGAACACGTCTTCCGGTATAACTACACCCTGAACCCCAACGGGGTCTATGAGGCCATCAAGTATATGTACACCTACTGGCCGGATCCCAACAACAACACCATCATACGGGACCAGTACATCAATCTGCTGAGCGATCTCTACTACCGAGCTCCGGTGGACCAGATGGTCAAGCTGCTGCTTGAGCAGAAGGTGCCGGTGTATATGTACGTGCTGAACACCACGGTGGAGGCGCTGAATCTTCCCCAGTGGCGCAAGTATCCTCACGACACCGAGCGCTACTTCCTCACTGGGGCCCCCTTCATGGACACCGAGTTCTTCCCCAAAAAGGAGCACCTGCAGCGCAACATGTGGACGGACAATGACCGGAATATGAGTCACTTTTTCATGCAGACGTACTCGAATTTTGCCAGATACGGGTGAGTGGCTCCTGATCTTTCCTGGTCCCATATTTGAACCTATCTGTTTTAGCAATCCGACGCCCCAACAGGTCCTGGGCATGCACTTCCAGCGGGCCTACCAGGGTGAGATTCGCTACCTCAACATCAACACCACCTTCAACTCCTCGATCCTGCTCAACTACCGGCAGACGGAGTGCGCCTTCTGGACGCAGTACCTGCCCACGGTGATTGGCGTGCTGGTTCCCACTTACCCGCCCACCACCGAGTACTGGTGGGAGCCCAAGGAGCCTCTGCAAATCGCATTTTGGAGCATGTCCGTTACCTGCTTCTTCCTCATTGTCCTGGTGGTCATCTGCTGCATCATGTGGCGCAACGCCAAGCGGTGAGTCTTTCGTGATTTTTCGAATTAAATCAAATAACTAGTGTTCCATTCCATTAGACAATCGGATCGCTTCTACGACGAGGATGTCTTCATCAACGGTGAGGGCATGGAACCAGAACCCGACACCCGGGGAGTGGACAACGCCCACATGGTAACCAACCACCATGCCATCCGATCCAGGGACAACATCTACGAGTACCGGGACTCTCCGTCCTCCAAGACCTTGGCCAGCAAGGCCCAAACAGACACCACCTCTCTGCGCTCGCCCAGCTCCCTGGCCATGACCCAAAAATCCGGCAGCCAAGCCTCCCTCAAGTCGGGCATCTCGCTGAAGGAGACTAACGGCAGCCTAACCAAGTCGGCATCCGCTCGCTCCCAGCCGAATGCCAATGGAAGCGCAGCCAAGTCAGGACCCGTCGAGGAGAAGCGCCTCCTGCAGCCGCTCTCCAGTACTCCGGTGCCACAATTGCAGGCGGAGCCGACCAAGCGGGCTCCAACGGCAGCCAGTGTGTCAGGCAGCAGTCGGAGCACCACGCCCGTGCCCTCCGCCCGTTCTACCACCACGACGGCCACGCTCAGCTCCCAGCCGGCGCCTCAGCCGAGACGCACACATCTGGTGGAGGGTGTGCCGCAGACCTCTGTCTAAGTAACCGCTCTCTAAGTGCGGGATGCGCTTAGAGAGTAAGCCGAATCGTCGAACCACAGAGCCACAGCCTTTTCATGAACAAGGGTAAGTTGAAAGAAAAAGGATCCCATTCCTTCGATACTTTAGTTCAGGGGTGGCCCTCTTTCCAGAAAATTCCTTTGGTTCTAAAATTTTTAAACTTTTGAAGTCTTGAAAGTTCTTTTTTCTAACTTATTTTATTTTTGCAATTTTTCAGTTTCTTCCGGAAATTATTTTAAATCAAGTGAAGTCCTTCAAAATTCTTAAGTTTAAAATGTAGTATTTATGAATTGTTTTTGTCGGATCTTTAAGATCTCAATTTCGAGTTATAGATTACGTTATATATATATTTTACATTTAAAGTTTTGTTTTTTAAGTTCGATAACCCAACGAATACAAATCCATATCAATGACATTCCATAGCCTTTTTTGGGGCCTTTAAGTGAGAGCTTGTAAATAAAAATATTTTAGAAAAATGTTTGTATTAGAAGTAGGAAAATAATTTTTAAACATTAACACTTAAAATCCATATCTTTGTAAAGATAAATTGGCAAATAAATAGGCTAGGAACTCTAAAATAATAAACAATTGGTTTAATGAAAAGTGTAAAATGATTTCAATCATAAAATTAAGATTGTAATGTCTCTTAGAATAAGATTAATATAATATTGGGTAGATTTTAGAACCCTACCCCAGATCGAGCAATACCTAAAGTGCCTTTATTCCTCGAGCTTGGCCTTGGAAGGATGCCAACCTGGTTCCAACCATTGTCCAAGGGTGCCTTACTCATTCATTATAACCATTCCTAGTTATAGATTTAATTAAATGTTTTAATGATATGTTTTATGTGTCGCATATTTAAGCCAAGAAAGACCATACCATTCAGTGTGAACCGTCCAATAATTTGCTTTCTCAAGCATCCTGTAAATGTTTACTGTACATATTCGTATCTTTACGTGCTTGAAGGCATATTGTATTAGCATTTCATATATTTTTATGTAAACTTTAGTATAATGTACTTGTCCCCCAATAAAATATTTATATGATAACATTCATCAGAGGCCCTGACAGTCACACCATCCCTAGTCCCATTTAAGGACCAAGTAAGCAAAGATCAGGTAAATGTTGCAGATCGTCATAGTTATAATCATGATGGGGAAGCAGAAGTAGAAGAAGGAAAGGAAGGTGATCTTGTAGCCATAATGCCTAGCGATGGCCACGGCAATCTGATTGGCCGGATTGCCACAGAGGGTACCCATTCCCCCCAAGCTGGCGCCGTACGAGATGGCCCAGATGAGGGGTTTCAGGGGAATGCTGATATGCTCGTCGGTGGTCACGTCGATGCAGAGCTTCAGCAATACGGTGGTTCCTGCGATGCTGTCCACGAAGGCCGAGAACAGGGCGGTGGTCCAGAGCATGAGGACTATGGCCAAGGGAGTCTGATATCGCTGATCCACATTCGATATGGTATTCACTATAATATGGCCCACCCAGTCAAAAAGGGACATCCTTTCCAGAGCGCCCATCAGGACGAACAGGGCAGCAAAGTAGAGCATCATGCTCCAGTTCACGAGGTCTAGGACCGGAGTGAGGTCATTCTTGTCGGCCAGGATGAGCAACAAAAGCACCGCCAGAATAAATACCCAGCCCAGAGAGGCGCCAGGAATAAGGGACATGGAACTGAGGATGTAGCAGGTTAAAGCAAAGAGCCAGGATATGCAGCATTTCACCAAGAGCGGCTTGTTCCGGATGCGATACTTGGCCTCCAAATACGTCAGAGTGTTGAGATAGCTGTCATCCGGGGACAGGTTTTCCCCATCACTCGTAATTACCGACACCGACGCAATGGACTCCTCGCCTCTATTGGGAGAGAGCATCACCTGCTTCTCGTCCAGCTCGTGCAACTTACTCCCCTTGATCATGTAGATGCCCGCGAAATTAACCAGCAATGATATCAGAATTCCGGGAATCACGTGAATTGTAAAATTGAGAAAGGTAATGTGCTCAGCCACCACCGGATTGGTCCCAATGATCGAATTGGAGGGACATCCCACCATGGTCAGGGCACCCCCAGGCTGGTGGCAATCAGCACTATCATTAGCACGAGGGTGACCCGCACAGACATCTCCTCGCAGAGCCGGATGATCACGGGGGTGATGACCATCATGACAGCCGGCTGCTCTTCGAAGGCATTCAGTGGGAGCATGATGAGGACCAGGATAATGATGACGCTCCAGGGGTGACCCTTCGAAATTCTGTAGGCGAAGACGGACAGGTAGTCGAAGAAGCCCGTCTCCGCCACGATCGATGTGGACATCATGGTGCCGAACAGCATCATCAGGGGCTGGAAGTCCACCCAGGAAAAGATCTCTTTGAACGTGGGCTGGTTGTCGAACAGACTTATGGTGACCAGGGAAATGGTGGATAGGATTAGCGTTGCTAGGGTGGAGTCCAGCAGCTCCCAAATAATGATAACGTACAGGACCACGAGGATCAGGGCGGCATAGATGACGCCCGCGAAGGTGATCAGCTTGCAAGAATCCGTCTCCAGGAGCAGTGCCACTGGAGACACGAAATTGGACACGAAGGAGAGACAGGCCACGGCATTAACCTCGTTCGGGGGATTCAAGCTGAAAATCTTCTCTACCACCTGGAAATCATCCTGTTCCGTTGACAAATACACGCTCCAAGCACTAGTGTGCCCGTAGATTTCGTTCAGGGAGGCGTCTCTCCATTCCAACCGCACAGCCACCCGAGGGAGTTCCTCCCGTTCGTGCGAACTCATCGTGAAGTGCCGATCCACGGCGCCTTTGATGACCACGTGAATGACATGGTGTGGTATGTTGACCCTCCGGAGGACCATTTCATTGGGCACCGCGCTGATCATGGAGATGATGGCAGGTGTGGGTGTGAATGTCACCATGGCCAGTGAGCAGCACAGCCACAGCGGCAGGACGATGGCCCACCGGATGACCGTGAAGACCCAGCCCCGGACCGGACGTTGTGATGGATGCTTTCGGTGCAGATGAAACAGGTTGAAAAAGTGCGCCATAATACAAAGGACATCACGACTACTATATAAAAAAAATAGGAAATACAATACGATTTGAGAAGAAATTCAAATAATACGTTGATCAGGAAAAGCAATATTATCATGAAATAAACTTCCAACAACTAACTTATCAAATCTGACAAGGATATAAAGGATATTACTAAGAATAGTCAAAGGATGACATGTATTTTGTTTCATTTCAATTGTCAAATTAAAATATTAAATGTACAAAGTGCTTCTAATCCTTTAGCATGACTTTTGCTTAGACTAGGCTAGATCCAAAACTAAATATACTTTCTCACGGCTTAAGTATTCCAAAATAATTGAAATAAAATCTATAAAGTTCTGTAAACTTCACATTTCTTATAGATACAAAGAAGCCGCAAACACAATGTCGCGTTTTAAGAGCCGAATACCCTCAGAGAACTTGTTTTCCAGGTCCGTGTTGCCAATGGTCTTCGAGGCCTGGCACATTTGGCGCAGCAGCTCCTCCAGGCGGCGCATGCAACGAATGATGGAGCCCTCGAAGATGTCTGTCATCTTGCAGACGGCAAGGAAACTGGAGCCCTTGCACCAGGCCAGAACCACGTCCATCATGAAGGGCTTGAACTTATCCACATAGCTGTCGGCGTCTATTGACAGCTTGCACTCGGTGGACACCTTGGCTATACGACGCGCGAGATCCTGCATGGAACGCAGCGGGGCGGACAGCTCTGTGGCGCTTTTCGGCGATTCCGTGGACTTTTCGTCGCACACGAAGCATGAGAGCAGGGCCAGTGCCTGGGGGGCGGTCAGCTCGTTGAACACTCCATTGAAGATCATCTCCGTCATGAGCAGCTCGTCAGCGGAACTCAGCTCACAGGCCACACGGCCCTTGAACTCGATGACGTCGCCCGGCTTGCAGTAGCCCATCCGGCGAAGCACGCGCTTGCGGTACTTCAGCTCCTCCATCTGCAGCAGGCTGCGGGCAGCCTTCAGTTCCAGCTTCAGTTCAGTCAGCTCCAACTGGAGTGTCACCTTCTCCTGGTACCGTCGGTAGATTCGCTCCAGATCTGTGGATTTATGCAGCGGGTGCTCCTCCAGGCGCTGCTCGAACTGGGCAATGGCGCTGACAATCTCCCGGAACTCCCGATCCTTGATGTTCATGTCGTCGACGGGATTCAGGACGGGCGGCCCCAATGGAAAGCGTTTCTTAGTTTCTTGAATGGTCTTGAGCACGGCCTGTCTGTTATCGGCATTGCGCAGGTCGTTGGGGAAGTACACCCGGATGGAGCTGATTTGCGTGATGAGCGTGTGGGCCACTGGCACCACCTCCATGCAGCCACGCTCGTTCGGCTTGCAGGGCTCAGTGTCGCCGGACTTGGCAGCCGCATCGCTCACATGCAGCAGCACGTCGATGGTAACGCTAGTTTCGCTCTTGAGCGGATTCTTGCGGCTCTGGTCCTTCTTCTTAAAGTTTAGTATGATCCCCCAGTCGTACTCCTGAGAGCCGGCCGACACCTTGACCAATCTCCCCGGCTGGAGGAAGGGCAGCAGATACTCGGGTCGGGTGATCCACTGGCGGAACAGCTTGCCGTAGTGATCCAACTGGGAGCGGATGTGATGGTAGGAGGCAATGTTGTGCTCGTCCTTGATGGATATCTTGTTCAGTTCGGCCGTCTTCTGTTCCACCTTGTCGTGCAGGCCAGGCAGGGCGGCCTGGTTCTGGAATTGATAGAAACTCCGCTCCAGCATATACTCCGGATTGATCTCCTCGACACGCAGCAAATTAAGCACCATGTTGTATGTGAGGTGGAAGGCGGAGTTGATGGGATCAGCTTTGCCTTGAACAATCCCACGACCCACTGCCGGCGAGACCTTTTCATCAATCATTAGTATGACGATTCCTTTGTCGTCTAGGCCTCGACGTCCGGCTCGACCCGCCATTTGGATGTACTCCCCGGAACTGATCCAGCGAAAGTCCTTTCCATCGAATTTTCGCGGCGCCGTGAATAGGACTGTCCTGGCCGGCATGTTCAGGCCCATGGCGAAGGTTTCGGTGGCAAAAAGCGCTTTGATCAGACCCTCGCCGAAGAGAATCTCGATGGTTTCCTTCAGAATGGGCAGCAAACCACCGTGATGGATGCCGATGCCGCGCCGGAGCAGCGGCAGTACATTCTCCACCTGCGGCAAGCGGCGATCCTCCTCCGAAAGAACATCCATTGCGTTATTAAACACCTCGTCCACCAGTTTCTTTTCATCCGCCGTGTTAAAGTCAAGCTTGGCCATCTGCATGGCATAAATTTCGCAGTCCTTCTTGCTGAACGAGAATATGATGACTGGTGCAAAGTTACGCTCCATGATCATTTTGACGATCTTGAAGATGTTCGTTTGCCCCGCATTGGTGCCTTTGATGCCACCCTTTCGGGACTTTTGATCGCCCTTGGCAGCCTCACCTAGAAAAGTAAAAAGTAAAGTGGTGAAAACTTGTATAGTTTATAACTTTATAAAGATTCCTACCAGCATTGGCCAGTACAGCCATGGCTGTGCTAAAGTTGTCCTCCTTAAACTGTCCCTTCTCGTCAACGATGAGGTGGATGCCGTCGCCACCCGCCGGAAAGATGTAGTGCTGCAGCGGAGTGGGTCGGTAATCGGTGTAAACCACGTGGCAAGGCTGCTTATGCAAATGGCAGACCCACTCGGCGAACTGACGGGCGTTAGGTATCGTGGCCGAGAGGAATACATAGCGCACATTGTCCGGCAGCAGGATGAGCGTCTCCTCCCAAACTACGCCACGCTCCTTGTCACGCATGTAGTGTATCTCGTCGAAGACTACCCAGCCGACCTCGCGCATTATTTCGCTACCGCGGTACAGCATGTTTCGCAAGATCTCGGTGGTCATGATCAGACAAGAGGCGGAGGGATTAATGGTCACATCGCCGGTCACCAGGCCCACATCCTTGAACTCGTCTGTAAACTCGCGGAATTTTTGGTTGGACAACGCCTTGATGGGAGTGGTGTATATAACACGCTGCTTGGCTGCCAGCGACTTGGCGATGGCGTACTCCGCTACCACAGTCTTTCCCGCAGATGTGTGAGCTGAAACCAAGACGCTCTGGCTGTTGTCGATGCACAGAATGGCCTGGCGCTGGAAGGGATCCAGGACAAAGGGGTATTCCTTAGCGGGAACTCCAGTGAATGGTTGCAGCGGTATGTACTCGTGGTCTGGATGGGCGGCCACCTCGTGGGTGCAGGACTCCGGCGACTCCAACAAATGAGTCACAATCCGCGTACGCAAGGCTTCCAGGTCGGCGGTGTCCTCCGCATCCTCCGGATCATTTGCGTCTTCATCCTTGTTCTCATCCTCCTGCTCCTCGTCGCTGGATTTGGGATCCTGTTTCGCCCGCTTGTTGCCCTTTTCCTCATCCTCTGATGGTTCCTCCTTTGGCTCCGCCTCTGTGCCGGATTTTGCGTGCCGTTTGGACCCGGCTTTAGTCTCATCTTTCCCCTCCGCCCTGAAGGCTGGCGGCGCCTCCAGGCTTTCGGGAGGCGCCTCGTTGAAGCAGTCAAATAGCTCGTCTATGTCCATTCCCAAAAACAGCGTTGTTTACTTTTTCTTTAGTTCTCCCCGATTAAACGCACGCGGTTCTCTGATAGCGGGAAATAGCTAGAAAAGTCACACATGTTAAGAGTTACACACCACACCCTCACTATTTTAAATTTACAAACCGCAAGAAGACACATAAAAGGTCGGAATTAAAAGCATATTTCAATCTAACTAAGCTATCATAATGGTTTTTTATTTAATAACAGTTTTGTCAAAATTATTTTATTTTAAATTTAAAAAACTATCGATAAATGTTAAACCTCAGAGCCACCTGGCGGTCAGAAATTGAAGCCGCCACTTCCATCTCTAGATACCTGTCAACTGTTAAAAAAAAAAACAATTATACAATTTCTGAATTTGTGGCGTTTTTATCATCACCAGGCCCAAACAATAGAGGAAAATGGTGGCTGGAGGAGCCTCGGACACGGGCGGCGTGAAGCCGATGGCCATAGCCGGCCGTATGGTGCGCGAGCGTGAGCGTCTCATCGGAATGACCCCCGATGAGCGCGCCTGGCGGAAACAGTGGCTCAAGGACCAGGAGCTGCATCACGGACCACGCAAGGTGCCCGCCCTGGAGCTGGAGCTGAACAATCCCATTAAACGCTTCTACCGGGCCCCTCTCGACAAGGTGTGCTCCATCCTTACACCTGCCCTGGTGAGTTTTTCGCTGTCCCACTTATGTAATCACAAAATGTGCTGAACATGTTTGTTTTCCCAGGGATTCCAGCGTGCGTTCACAGTGCGATACTGGACCGGAAAGGCTCTCATCGCCCTCACCGGAATCTACGCCGGCGCCTATTACTTCAAGTACAACCAGAATGTAAGTAAACGCGCTGTGCTTGGAACCCAGTCCCTTTTCGGCTTTATTAGGGGATATGTGCTAATATTTGTTTAAATTTCCCAATGAAGGATTGGACCCGTAAGGGCGGCTGGCGTGTTATTTCCTCCCGCAAAGCGTGTGTTCCCGGAGACGAGGGGTACCCCAAGGTGTCCGATCGGTCGGCCCCATCCGACTACGCTGCCCGTGGCTTCAAGGCATCGCCCTTATAAGCCGGTAGGACGTCGCCTCCACATCGGTGTAGTGATTTTTCTTAAGTTTGAAACGTAAATTTATAATATCAAAACAAAAATCGCAATAAACATGGAAACGAAAACACAAAAACAGAAAGTGCTGGAGAGAATGAAGCTTGTGCCATCGCCTCTGTGCTGAGGAAGAGGTTTTTATGCCGAGTCTAGCCAATTTTATTTTTTGGCTTTGGCACTATTGGAAAAGCTGGTCGAGCACTTTGAAGATGCCCCCAATTCCGCTATTTCGTTCTTTATCAGTACCTATCTTTTATTTGTATTTCCGTGTTCGGTGGAGCCCCAGTGCGGTTGGTTCTTATGGCCTCCAATAATAATAGCAATTGCTTTTCCAATAAATATTAAAGCTACTGAAGAACTTTATTACAAGTCATATAAAAATCTAAAAACATCAAAGAATAATTGTCTAAAAAAAAAACCGTTTTAAGAAATTTGCTTTTAATAGATAAGCTTAACTAAGAAAAATTATTATATATATGTGAAAATATTCAAAGAATTTTTAAGTGTGCTGTGATGTGTTTCCAACTAAATATATAAGATTTACAAAAATGCATAAAAATATAAATTCGCGGTATATAACTTCTGATTGGACACCTTAATATAAATGGACTCTAAAAAATTCTAGCTCCCAGATGGGACAAAAATTAACTCGGATTTATTAGTAATATTAATTAATTCAACATGAAAGTATAAAAGCGGAGCTTAAAATTCCCTGTTAAGCTCCTATGCTAATAACAGAGTTCTGCCAATCGACGGATCACCTGTAAAATTAAATTTAAGAGTTATCGAACTCCTGACAGAATGTTAAATCGAACGAGTGAATAACATTATGCTAAAAAATAATACTAAATTCCCAAAAAAATATATCGATTTTCAATTTTTAAATAATCTCTCGTTTTCTGTCAAAACTAAACAAAAACTATATATTAGTACCCCAATTGAATTTATTGAAAGTTACAGTTTTATATATTCAAAAGAATACATTACGGGTTAGGCTATTCTTTGCCAGTCAAATCAAAACATCGCGCCTTTATTTGAAAAATTGTCTAGCAAATGCATATGGCTACACTTTCCGCGTTCGTTGAAAACAAAACGTTGCCAGAATTAAAAAAAAAAATTCGAAACAGCCAGATGGTGGTAACCCTGCCGAGAACTGAGAACTGAGCACCGATCTCCCTCTCGCCGCTGCCGATAATTGTGTTCTGTTCAAGTTGAAGCTCAAAAACCCCGAAAAATCCGAAAGGCCTGTAATTTTATATACTTACGGGGATCGAGCCACTCTATTTGGCCTTGACTAGTAGGAGGTTCAGCTGGCCAAGTGTTGGAAAGAAAAGGTGGTCGTGAAATCGACGAAACTGTCTTGCTGGCTGCTGGTGGTGTGCCTTTTGGAGTGTGTGCGTGTTCGCTGCGGTGTGTGCAATTTTTTTTCATCACCCAACCAATCCGCGTGTGTTTCAGTGTGTGCACTCTCGAAGATCGCGTGGCCCCCAGAAGAATCCTGCCCGATTCAGGATTGAGATCCAAGATCCACGCCAACTTCTACAACGTCTACGCTGCGAAGACAGGTGAGTGATCTTTGCCGGAGGCATGGCCACCTGGCAGGTGCAGCCCCCAAATCCCTAAGGGCTTGATCCCGGCCCTAATAGACGTGACCCCGCTGCCCTCTGCTATGACCCTGTCTTCGCTTTTTCATATCCCCCAATATTCCGTTGGCTTCAACAATTTTTTTCTTTGCCCAATATCCCATACCCCACACCAGTGAAAAAACGTCGACGTCGCTGCTACCTCACGTTTTTTCTCTGCTCGCCGCAACCTGCTTGCTCCCGCTCTTTCTCTCATCTCCGGCAGCGATCGCAGCTGTCAATGCTGACAGCGGCGTCGGGTTCCCGCGCGCGGGAAATCTCCAACTTTGGTTGCTCTTATTTTCCAAAATAGTGCTAGGATTTTCGATTTCATTTCAGAATCTGATTCTGTGTGATTTTACCTTTCCAAATTACTAACGCGGCGATGTAGTTTCAGTCATTTTAGGGCTTTGAAAGGCCTTTAAAGAACATGCCAAAAACGTCGGAATGGCAATTGATGACAACAACAATGTAGCAGCGGTTTGTTTGGCTTTGATTAGCGTTGCCACCTAGACGGCGAAAAAGCGTGGATCATGTGTTTTTAGGGGAATATTTTACGTTATGATTGCAAAATAAGAATATAAGTTGCTTATTTGATTTAAACAATTTCTCATTGAAGGAAGAATATAGTTTGGTGCATTTGATACAATTTTGAAAGATTCCACAAGGAGTTTACTGATGTTTTGATTATAATTTAAACATAATTTTTTTCATATCTGTTTTTGGTGTTTTGTTAATTATTTAACTAGTTTTAATCAGTCTTAGTTAAGAGTCGTTCATTTATATAATTATTATTATTCCAAAACCTTGGTACTTTTTTCAATCTTCTGGTAGCCCAATCAGCTGATCGCAGCTGGCAGAGGTCGTCTCCGCTCTCTTGCCCCCCTTTTCCAATTGGGTCGGGCGTCCTTTTTTTCAAAGAGGCTCCAATTCCAGACTCCATTCAATAAAATGCGAAGATTGCCACCAGCGGAGATGGAGCTCTCTCGCTCCTCCTTGGCCACTTTGCGCGGGAGAATCTCCCCAATTTTTCCCTTTCTCGCTCTGCTCTTGGAAATGTCAGTTGGATCCCAACAACTACAACAAGGCAGTCGTGTGGTTGTTGCATTTTTTGGCGCTTCGGATCCGCTTGTTTTGGCGCGTTCCTCTGCACACTCGCCGCAGTCGACGTCGACGTCAGCGTCTCTGCCGGCGATCCGACATGCCGGCAGCTGGCAGCCGGCAGGTTGGGTGCCGATTCCGATCACTTTTTTGCTGCCGCTGCTCGTGAAGTTTTCGTGGTCCGGCGTGTGACGGCGACGACGGCGACACATCTCTTGAAAATCGGTCAAATCCCCAATTCCAAGTGCGACCGCTACGTACCCCGGCGCCCCAAATGCAAATTTTCCCCCAAGAAAACTCCGGTTAACGGGCTGCAAGTGCTTTTCCGAAGGTAACAATAATTGCACAATTCCACGAAATAATTGCTGCGAATACGGCAAACGAAAAAAATAAGTGTGTCTCGTACGGAAAAAAAATTATGACGCGTGTGTGTGAGAGTGGGGTATGTGGAGGCGGATAGCGGGCTGCGGGTGGGGGAAGCAGGGAAAGTGGGAGAGAATGTCGTGTTGTCGTCGTGTCTTTGCATTTTTGGCTACAAATACAACGCTCTAAAGTGGTTCACCGCTGGTCTTATAAGAAAATCGACGTGCCATAAGGTTTAACCGTTGGATTCCAATGGGAAGATGGAATTGCAATTGGAAATGCCGGACCCCCCAAAAGCCGCCCGTCTTATAAGACTGCACAGAATGTTTTCAAGTTCAGTGAACTGTCCATTTTTCGCCTAGTTTTTTGAAGCCGCTGTTGTAGGAGTTGGAAGCTGCCGGGGTATTCATTCTGATTGGAATTGAACAGGTACCCACTTGTCGACCCTGGAGGGGTCTGGACTGAAAACTTTCTAATCTCTCTCCCGCCCGAATTGCACTTTCCCGCCATTCGCATAGATTTTGGGCGGTAAAACAAAACTGCGCCAGCCCAAACGCCTAATTCGCGCCACTTTGTGCCTCTCCATTCTTTCCCCATGCTCATTTCATTTATATACGCTTCCCCCAATGACACACACTGGCACATTCTATGGTAGAAATGCGCTCCCACGAAGAGACGGCCTGCCTGCTCCACCACTGTCTTTCGCTCTCTCTCCCGAATCTCCCACTTTGCTCCATGCACGCACGCACACATCCAAAGACGCTCTTCCGTTTTATTCCAATCAGAACAGCGAGTGAACTCACTTTTTCCCCTACGTCTTTCACCATTCTCCAGTTGGAGCTCCTCTGTGTGTAGGTTTAGTTACAGCAACAAGAAACAAAAACTTTTAGTACCAGCTCAGTCGACGTCGACGTTCGCGGCGACTGCGCCGCTGACTGCGCTGCTGCTGCGACGGCGGGAAAAGTACAACGCAAAGCTTCGAACCTTTGAAAACTTGACGAAAACGAAGCAGCGAGCAAAGCGGAGGTGGAAAGAATACTCGGAATAAACCAACACTCTGGCTGGGAACTCAATTATGCCAAAAGTGGCGCAAAAATATTTGGTAGTACGTCTCCCTTCAACCCATGCCCGCCCCCCATGTGTGGGGTGGAGGAGGTCATCTAAGCCGATCTACGCTTACGCGAATGGAGTTCATTGATATTTCGCGGGCCCCGCTTTGCCCGCAATTCTTCTCTGTGCCTTCTAATTACCTGCTTCAATTTCTTTGGTTGTTGTTTTCTGTTTTATACATAGTTAATGTTTTTGCTTTGTTCGACTTTCTTCTCTTCTGGTTTTCGCATATACTGTATATAGATATATATATATTTTTTTTTGCATTCTTTGCTTCTCGGCTCTTTTTTTGCGCCGCCAAACGTGTTATGTGGGGCTGGGGGCCCAAGGGGGTGGCAGTAAATGGTTGATGGGGTTGGTTTTTGTATACTTAATTGTTTCGTATTGCCTTGGATTATGTCATGATTGCCAAAATTTTGCTCTTAGACAGCCGAAATGAATTTCGTTACTGGATCTTATAGGTTGACTAAACGTTTGTGACGGATTTTTATCTTATCTAAGCTTAAATAATTTTAAATAAAGCTATAAAATTTCTACTCTTTGTTGACAAATCTCAAAACGATGGAAATTTTACATTTTTTATGTTTGTCCTTTATGTTAATCCTTTTCCTTTAAACATTATTCAAAACCTTTAGCACCTTGTCTGTTTATTGTGGGGCTGGACCAACAAATTCCCGTTTCAAGGGCTTCCCACCTTCACCAGCGGCATCCTCTCAAAAGGTTTTATTAAACAAAGAACGAAAAAGGAAAAACTCATTTGTAATATTTTCTCATCATGTAATGTTAAGAACAGACACCTCACCTGCCCATATTAACCCGAATTCCTGGTAAACCAACAAATATTTCTCAATTACAAATGCGGATTGTTTAAGAAATATGCCGTTTTTTTTTTTGTATCGATACATTTTTGTGGAACTTATCAAAATTTATGCCGCATTTTTAGCCGCCTTGGAATCGGAATCAGAGTCGGGAGAAGCCGTATGACGGGCAGAACCAACAATGATAAACAGTTTCCAGTTATTCCCAGACAAACAAAGGATCGTCCGGCAGGGTAAATGGCATGGGGACAGGACGCTGGCCACTTGAGCTGGTTATGGGCATCCTTTAGACGCTGCTAAATATAAACTAAATAGTCAATTGAGCGCGTCTCGTCGTCCTAACGGCTACTTCAAGGCCGTCGATTCCTGGAACTGGAACGCCGCCGCCGCCGCCACTTCTCCATTCAAGAACTTTGATTTCGGTTCTCTTCCACCGCTGGGCAGCCCATCTCTCTCCACCCCAGTCCTTGCTTTACTTTCACACGCTGTTGCCCAGATACCAGATCCCCCCGACACAGATGCACGGCCTCACAGATACAGGACCATGCTCAGACGCAGATACAGATACAAATTCACAAACACAGGCGCAGGAGACCGAAGGAAGGTCTTCTACGGCGATCGACATTCCTGTTTTCGTTGGCAATACCCTGTAGAATATATGTAGGGGGGTATACTATTTCTTAATTAGGAAAAGAATCTATAAATTCTCATGGATTTTCTCTAAATAAGTAGAGTCCTTGGCTTCCCCAAGTTGTATTTGCCTTGCAAGTTTGTCATTCGGAATTCTAAACAATTGCAAGAGTGGTTGCCAAAAACCACAAAACAAAAGCGAGCCGAGGATAAGCACTGGCATTGACAATGCAACAGATACCCAGATACTTCTTGTGCATTTATCTCGAGTATCTTTGGAATGTATCTCCTTGCATGTGCATAGCCCAAAATGCAACTCAAAAAAATAAAATAAAATAAAAGAAAAAGGACGCACAGAAATTGCAGGCCCAGACAAAAGACGCCGTCTGAGGAGAGGCCCCTGGATAACTCGAGACCTGTTTTCCTCCTTATATACGCAGATACATGCGTTAATATACATTTTTATACATATGTATATGTATGTTTGGGTATTTTTTGCGCTCTCCTTTTTCGCATTTTATTCATTCTTCTTTGCATTGCGTCGAGTTTCATTGGATTCGGTACGTTTGGTATCTGGGCCTCCTTTTCTCCACTTCCCGCTCCATTTCCTTGTGGGAAATCTCTGGGCCCAAGCAAATATAGAGGCGGAGAGGAGCCTTTAGCTTTGCCGAAAATTTCCTCATTTCCAGTTAAATCCGTTAGCGCTTGTTTGAGTGACCTTGGAACCCGTCCCAGGTAAACGGTTCACTCGAGCCTCGAGCATCTAATTAGGCCTCGCAGAAAGGAAACCCCCGGGGTAGTCCCGGGATCCGGTTACCGGGTACCGGGATCTAGCAGCGCAATCCACCGCATTATTCATATTTGTATACCTGTCGCAGCGGAATTCTACTTAACTGCCGTCCAGAGAGCTCTTCACTTAATCTTCATTAGAGGAAGCTGCATGATCCCATCCTACGAGTGCAGCCTGCGTGAGGTCACTCCAGGCGATTAGTTGGGCCTTTATCAATGTTAGTCGCAGGTATTTGGACAGATTAAGTCATTTGTTTAGCAAGAGTCCCTTGTCATAAGATACAATCTTTCAGTTAGTAAAGTGTATTAATTTTAATCAATATTTAGGAGGCTTGGCTTTTAGAAGAAAAGTTTTATATACTTTTTAAGACGAACTAAACGTAGCAAATGAGGGTTGTAAAACCAGAAAGGACTTCGGGGAAGAAGAGAAACCCAATTAATTAGAAGGCATATCCGCAATTAGTGTGAAAATGATGGTTGTGAAAAGCAAAATAATGCGCCTGGGAAACCCGGAAAAGCAAACGAAAAGAGAGGCACAAAAAGATTACGAAATAGAGCAGAAGAATAAGAAAGTAAGGGAAAGAAAGTCTTCGTTAAAAAGCATTCCTTTATGGGGTAGAAAAAAGGTGTCGATCTGAATGGCAGGCCGAAGGGAGGTCCATAAATCGTGGCGAATATAACGCCAGGCCCATATGTCACATTGCCGAATGAAAAGAAAATAAAATACCAAAAGGAAAAACACATCAAGGGCGGAAGGAACGGAAGGGGAACAAGGAAACGCGACAGGATACAATTAGCGAGGGGGAAGAAAGAGTCAATTGAAGTTAGAGCCAGCGTGCTGCAGAGACACAGCCAAGAATCCTTTAAGATTGGGGTAGGACCATCGCCAGCTGCCGCTCTTCTCCACTCACCTGCCCGCATCGCCATCCTGGCAACGATTAAGGCTGGCCAGGCCACAACAGGTGCATCGTGGCCAGAGACAAGGAATCGATATAATTAAGCGTTGTAAACCACTAGAAAATGTTGACGCTGGGCATGCGCCGAATGCGAAGCACCTGACTTCCTTACACTACAAGAAATTAATTAATAGACAACGGGGTCCAGAAAATGGCCAAAGATGACCCAAAAATTAAAGGAAAAACTATTTTTATTAGTGTATAATGACAGCTGAAGCTGAAACTGCAGCAGTTGGTAGCAATCGAGACTCGTGGAAATTGTATAAATGTTCTATAAAAAAATTTACCATCATCCCTTGACTACCTGTTAGATAACCCAAAACATCTTATCCTGTAATTTGAATATATTTACACGCATTGGAAAATATTTACTGTGCTAAAAGCAAAAACTTCCTATATATATTTCTTTTTTTTTTTTTTTTGAGGAAAACTCACGTAAACAAATTTGTTTTGGGTTTTCACGACCACATGCTGCGTGTAGGAGATCTCTCCTATCAGCCTCTGTTTTCAAGGATCATATGTTGTTTTTCCTTCTTCGAGGATCTAAGGATGAAATAGTTGTTGATAGGTTTTTGTCAAGTCGTTAAAATTGTAAAGCATGAAGCATATGACGACCATTCCAGGCTGTTTTTATACTAAAATTAATCATTTCTTTTTATTTTCTTTGCAGTTCCTTTTAAATTATTAATTTTCAAGCCAAAAGCAGCTTCTTCTACAGAATCAGGATTACCAACGGCACCTTTAGGCCGTACAATTATGGGTTTATATGCCAAGAGGTGAGTCTCATGTCTTATTAATAAAATTCCTTTCTAGGGCAGTTAAAGAAAAAGTACAAATGTTTCAATAAAAAAGAATTTATAATAAAACGTGTATACTTTTAAAGTTATGAAGGTGTATTTCATTATGGCGTTGGTTGTCCTTCTCTCCACAGGCATTTCCTTTTTCCATCAAACAATTCGTGACTTCCATTTCCTTTTCAGTCTTAACCAAACTAATTAACACCCCACATGAAAGCCAAAAAGACGATTCCCCAACTGTCTAATACGAGTCGAGTGACTTCCTGCGGCGACATCCGACCCACTTCCTTTTTACCACTAACTATCCTGGTAGCGGGCACCACTGGGTCTCTCTTTAATTCATTTTACCAGAAGATGTTTATCTAATAGTTTCTTTTTTCGTAATTATAAAGTGACGGGGCCAACTGGTTCTGCGTCAATGCATTCGTAGAAAAAAAACAGATAAACCCGCAGGAGCTGTAACTTTTTGGGATCCTACGGCTACCGCAGTCGTTTCCACCTTTCGCCTCCGAGTGTGATAATCTAAAATGCATTTTCACTGACATTTTCCGAAAGTTTCCACCGAGTAGAACCGAACAGATGGCGCTGGTAGGTGTCAAAGTGGATACAGCGTTGATAACCAAGTGCCGCATTCCTCTACACTCGGCATACCTTTGCAGGATCGCTTCGCAGGACCTCTGCGTGTGATTAGTAAATAATTGCTCGCGAAAATGTCATTAGAAAAGTGTTTTGTCAGGTCAGTTTGGCTCGTAGGGGTGGCATGCTAGCTGGCTAGATGATAATGTTGTCATTGCGGCGTTGCCATCGTCCTTGTCATGTCCTGGCCAACACTATTCAACAGAAATTAATTGAGTTTAATATGTTTCACCCTCTCTGTTTAGTTTTGTGGGTGCTGGTGGGTTGCCTGCGCATGACAATAATTGCATAATTGCCTAGTCATTTGGTTTTGTCAGTTGCGACCCCTTTGGCAGTCATGTCCTCCCCCTGATCGCGCCGATCACTTAAGTGATAGTCCATTTTATGGACATATTTCGTGGTCAACATGTGTGCGACATAATTATTGGTATGTGTTGCGAATAGATGTCCCGGTCATCTATAACGGAATTTATGAGGAATTTTCCAATACAAAAGTCATTGCATACTTTTCTGGGCAACTAGAGTTTTCAAAAGATTATTTTTGAAATGTTTTTTCCAAATAGAAGGAAACACATATACTAGCAGGTTGTTTCTTCTACAAACACAATACAAAATAGAGTAATAAATTAGAAATTTCTAATAGTACGGCTCCTATTTTGACATAATTTATCATGTGAGAAAGATGGGTCCTTCGATAGGCTCCTTAATATGCATTGAGGAGGAGATTCCTAGAACTATCTCCTTGAACAAACTATCTACTCTTATCATTCGAAAGATAGACGCGCTCAACCCCATACTGATTTAATTTTTTTCTTACCTACAGGGATTCAGGATCCTGGAAGAAAGGGGAAAACCAAGCAAACCGAAACAAGGTTTCTGGTCGCGCCGCAAAAGGAAAGGAAACTTTCACCTCGAAATGACAAATTTCAGTTTGAACCTTTAGCCGCGGCAACCCTGACCCCGGGATCGGGTTGGGAAAAGAACAAAAAAAAAAGAAAGCGGGAAAACTTACAGACCTCGTGCACGTACACTCCATTAGTCCTTTCTCCACAGGCTGAGATATTCCTTGCCATAACTCATTTTTAAGCGATTTCATTTCCCTGTAATTTACTACGTGATTACTTTTTCTTGTTCATTAAACCATTAAACGCGATCGATAGCGAAGGGCAGGCCGGGGCAAGGATCAAAACAGGAGGCTGCAATCTCTGTCTACCTCTTTTCCTCAAGGGTTAGATTTCTTTCTTTTTTTTTTTTTGGCTCCTTGCTCCTTGCTCCTTACTCAAGTTGCTAAAAAAAAATTCGCGCATCGAATTGCCTGAAGTGCAGTTTCTTTTCTATTCGCACCACTTGAGCGGCAAGGCGATAGAACATCTGCCCTTTTCCTGGGGTGCTTCCTTTCAGGGATCTGAGAAGTATCCTCTCGATGGC
Organism: Drosophila varians; assembly: GCA_018150405.1. NCBI lineage: Eukaryota > Metazoa > Arthropoda > Insecta > Diptera > Drosophilidae > Drosophila > Drosophila varians. The sequence continues at coordinate 8,281,147 of JAECWK010000125.1, forward strand.
CCAGCCTCTTGCATTATGCATAATGTGCATGCAAATTTGCTAAAATTGCTCAATAATCTCGGGAAGAGGAAAGGCTTTCCCGGCCCTCGCGATCCCATTTCACTCGATCAGTCATCTCGATTTCAATTTCCCGGATGTTAAATATTAATGTATCCGTTGGGCGCCTTAATCTCGGGCCTGGCATCGCGATTCTCGAATGCCGTGTCAAAATTCAATGAATTTATGTTCGTTCCGTTTGTATCTATTTTGGAACGCCCCTATATGCCTCCGTGTGGCATATTGAATTTCTCTATTTTGCAAACGGGACAAAAGAAATTTAGAAAATAGAGGCACCCACGGGTTGTGGTTTATCTTAAAGGGGAGAAATCAAACTTTTTAATATCTTTACTCTCTCTATTTTTTTTTTTTTTTTTCAGTGTTTCTTCAAGCAGCAGCACTGAGCCAAATGGAAGCATAGTCCCAATCTCCGCCAGCGAAACGGAAGCCAGTGGCAGCAACATAGTCGTCGTCGTCAGCAGCAGCAGTAGCAGAAATAGTAGTAGCCTCAACAGCCCCAACCAGCCCGGCCCCTCAACCTCGTCATTAGCCGCGTCCAGAGGCAACGAGATGTGCTCCTGTGATAACCAGAACCTTGCAACATCCACAGCCACCACATCCAATGGCAATAAACGTAAACGGCGTTTAAGCAGCGACTCCAACGATGATGCCAAGGTGAGTCCGAAAGCCCCCCATTTCCGTACGAATCGCTATTCTATTCGACAGATAAGTTTTATGAATGAAGTTGCATTATCAGGGCATGTGACCTCGTTGCTTTTCGCAATCTTATCAGCGAAAGAGTCCGATAGAGAGCCAATGAACCGGACGATCTTGGGAGATGATCAGCTAGTTTGATGCAAAATTTTGTCTGTTCTTAGTTTGGAATTTGAAATTAATTTAATTCCTGTGCTTACTGACCTATAAATGTGAACTTTGGATCAGGTATTTCCTCTCACATCCACTCGTTCTTCTTATTTTTCGATGGGAATAGCTTCGGTTTGTAGTTTCGTTTTGTATATTTAGTAAAGAATATATTATTTGTTTGGCTGCCTTTAAGGGGCTTCCTACTCCTTTGATCCTCAAACAAGCTGCTGGGCACGTAGCCGGCTACTTGGCACTTCTCTACCCAAAAACACAATGCAAAGATGAGCCCAAAAATAAACGCTCAGTTAGCAGCGATCGGTCTATTGCCTTTAAGTCAGATCTCCTCTCAAGTAGCTGCAATCAAAGCAGAGGGACCAAGGAACAATGGCTTCTTGCTGCGGCTTCTGGCAGCTGTATTGGTGCAAAGGATATTTCCAAGGCTATAGACATGTCTACGAGGGTTATCTCTTTACGTGCAAAAATTATTTTCCTTACCCTGAGTAGCAATCAAAGTAATATTCCTGGAGAATATTCAAGGAAGGAATCAGCCAGGGTATTTCATGATTCGATTGTTTTCTTTTTTTAATTTTTTGCAAGCCAGTTTGTGTTTTTTTTTTCCTGCCAAACAAATGTCACTTTCATACGAAAAAAAACAAGGTTTTGCAAGTAACGTATGCTGCTCCCCTTCCGACAAACATTGTTGGGTAAGAATTACGGAGGGGTCTTGGCAGTATGTTGAGCATATGCCCGAAAGGACAAAGGAGACCAAGGACAGACGGCGACGTTGCGCTTGCGCGCACACCTTGAGCCCAAGTCGGACTTCTCCCGCTCGCCAGGGGTGGGTTTTCCAGAGCCCAGGACCTAGAAGTCAAGGCGGCAAATGTCCGTTAAGGTTCGAAAGTAAGAATTTGAAATTGCGATAGTTATAGGTTAGCTTGAGACTCGAAACTAGATCAAGAGACGATCGGGATGCGTTCTTTAGGGTATGGGACACACATGAAACCGCAAAAACACGGACGAGGGGTTCGGCTATGCCTTATCCTTTTCAAGGATCACTGGGCCGAGTTTCTACCTTTCTTCCCTAATTAAATATTCATCGAGACGACATTTGCTTCTTCAGAAGATGTTATGCCATTCCATAAAAAATGGTTTCCGACTGGGTTGCATTTTGCTACCCCGTTTCAGGACGCTCAGTACGTTGTCCTTATGCAAATGCGTCCTGCCCCAGCGGCGTCTGCTCATTAGATTTCCGTTAAACTTTTATGCAAATCATCTTGGGATCCTTGCAATGCATGCGTCGTCTGGTTCTGGGACGCGGACGAGCTCCTGCTTCGGAATGCGGTCTTTTGAAATAATATACAATATTTGTTTTGCTGCTGGCACAAGGATAAAAATTATGGTATTATTTTACCAATTTGTCAGTGTAATGTAAACCCCCTTTATTCCCCTTTACATGGCAAGCATGAAATCGACGAAAGTTTCGCATTTTTTTCTGGGGAAACTTCTTTGTTTCTTTTATCCCAAAACAAGGGATAGGGTTGCTTCGGAGGGTTCTTTCAGATTCTTGTCTGAGCAATCAAGTGCAGGGCTTGATTTCTGTCAAGTCAGTCCCGGGACATTGTGGGAATATGATTTCAAGTTTCAGTTTCCCAGCTTGCATCCCATTCTGGGATAAAGGATAATGTTTTTTTTGTGATTAAAAGTTTTCCCTCAGTTTTAAGAGGATTTGATGCCATTGATTGCAAACAAAATTAGAGAAGAGGACGAGTTTCAATATCTTTGTGAGATTGGATGATAAGATAATGTCTCCTCTATAAAAATGATATTGATTTTAAGGAACGCAGCTTCGGCTAATGATATTGTCTAACATTTGTCAATTCATTCGCGGTTTGTCCTTTGTCCACTTAAACCCTCCTTCGGGTTATGGTTTAATTCGTTTTTTCATGGATCTCACCAATCCCATGATTAATTACATGTCCGAGCGTTTTTTGCGACCCTCGAAGGTAATATATCCTTGAAGAGAAATGTAGTCAAGTAACCGCGAAAGGATTGCCCCTTTCCGGGGCTGACCAGGGGTCAGTTGACTCTCCTAGAAATATGAGTGTTTGTTATTGTCCATTTGGGATTTGTCCTCTGGCATGTTGTTTGCATATCATTTATTAAAAGAAGAGCAAGCGAGAATTCCCCAAAGTGGACAGGACATGCGCTTAATGTGAGTGAGCCATTTGTCAGCCCAAACTTTGAGATTTCTTAGGCAGGATATAAGTTAACAATTACGAAATTTTAAATTGAATTTTATGATAGGCGAGTTGGGGAAAGAAATGAATTGAAATGAAAGAAAAAAAATAAATTGAATGGAACAACAAAGCGAGGTATTACACGGCAACAGCAACAACAAAGGCAAAAAGTTACACCTGGACCCACGCCAAGGCCCGGAAAGTAAAGGTGTTTCGGTATCGAGCAGACGGCAGACGAAAGATTACGACACATAAGCGCAGGACTTTCAAGGGACAGCAAATGCCAGTACAAGAAACGGAAAGAGATCGCTATAGCCAAACGAAAAGAGAGGACACAAGAATAATATGAACACAATGGGGCACCAGGATATTGAGGTTGACGACGCGGAGGTTGTCGCATAACAATTGCTTCTTGACTGTTTTGTGTGTACCCCGAACTTGAGGAATTGCATCATCTGCTCCGACGACAACGACGACGACCCACGGACTCCCTCCCAGAGAGATTTCGAGAGATGTTTTAGGTGCCTTGTGGGCTGCGCCTCAAGGATCGGCTCCTTCAGGATCGACAAATGCAGCAGCAGCAGCAGCTGTTGCTCCGACTCGGACGGACTTGGGCCAAAATCCTTGAGGCGGCTTAAGGGCATCAACCCAGTTTAACCCTTGTTAAACTTGGGATGCAACCCTCTCACATTGGTCCAGATTCCAGCCCACTTTACTTACAGTTCACTTACTTCTCACACTCGCTGCCTGAATATATGTTTCTCCAAGAATCCGTCGACATGTCACAGCCTAGACTGGAAATTTTCGCCATAATCCTTGTGATTCCATAACGCTTGACCAACTCCAGTGGCAGATGCAATGTCCACGGACCAAGGCATTGTATGCTGACCATGTCTCCTTATGCCATTGCACGCTTTGATTTTAATTACATTGCATCTGGGTGCCTTGGCATGTGTCCATTTCCATTTTCGTTCCGAGATTGTCATTCTCCATTACCTAAATCATCTCTGGCTGGGGTTGCTGCCGACTGCAGTTGTTGGCCAAAAGAATAAGAAATTAAATTTGTCATGCGTCTTGGACGGACCTTTTCCTGTCTTGAGGCAAAAAAATAAATGGTATATACCCCGCCGGAATTCGATGAGGGGAGTTCTGGCTAGGGCTAGGGATTCAAGGGAAAGGCAAACCTACTCAAACAATTAAAACTGTCACATAAATATCATAGAATTTTTTCCCTCATTTTTACGCAACAAATTATGTGAAAATCTTTAATGAGCCTCCCCACGTAAGGAAAGTTTTCCCCGAGGGTTGCTCCGATATTCTTAAGCTTTTATGATGTGTGAGATTGCTAGTTAGGAAGTTGACGAAACTTGCATTGTACATTTGTAATTTACAATCTAGAAAATTATCTCAAAATAAAACTAAATGTGTATTATCCCAGAGATCTTTGAATTATATACATTAAATGCTTCGTTTTCTACATATTTACTCCATATTGCAAACAATCACTTTTGCTTTATGGACTTTCTGATCTTGGCTTCTGTTTTTCCATCATCTGTCTGCCAGAACAATGGTCAAGGATTTCCTTTGTTCCCATTCCTTTTTTGTCATTTCTTTCTCGTGCTGTAATCTTACGATCCATAATCTGGAATAAGAATCCTACAGCCTACAATTTTTTTTGGCTTTTTGGCAATGTGCCACCCCTCGATATATCCTTGCAAAATATATTATTTATTAGAGAAAAGTAGCCTGGACCCAAAAGTTATAATACTACCAGAAATAATTCATATACCAGCGCCATGTACTGCTTCTGGGGAGTAGGTAGTGATTTTTGAAAACGTCTTGCGTCTACCTGGACGCACAAGAATGTTGACAAAAATAATTGTAGAAAGGATCAGGGGCCGCAGCCGTCAGGGGGATTTGTTGTTGGGCTGATAAACACCCAGAGGCGAAAATGCATTGCAAAAACAACAACGCCTAACGTCTAAGGTCTAAATGTCTCAAGAAATACGGATACAACCCGACGGATAGGATCGGATCGGCTCGGATCGAAGGGAACTACCCTCGGGTAAATAACGTAGCCGAGCCGAGCGGGGGAATGAGAGGGAGAGACGGGCTGCGATCCTGTTTGTTGCAACGAAAGCAACCCCTATTTAGGACCGTTGCACTCGTTGAGCAGGATAACGACGATCTACGGGGATCGGCGATCTGGAACGGAGTAGGTTGAGCTCAGTTGCACAGCGCACGTCAACGCGATTGGTACTCGATTTAGCCAAAAGCGGACCTCAAGCCAAATAACAAAATAACCAAAAAACAAGAAACAAGTAACAGCTAAAAGAGACTGAAACCAAAATGGTTTGTTGCTAAGACAAGGAGAGCAGCGAGTACCCAAAGTTGAGACTGACACATATTAATAATAATCAACCTAGAGTGCAAAGAACTAATTTAAGAACCGGATTTGCCAAGATCACATACCAAAAATAATTAATCCGAAGCAACTGCAACGACAATTCAAATCTAAACCAACGAAAAACAAAGCCTAAAATTAGTTACTTCAATGCTATAACCAAAAATCAGTTTGCACAGAAATTTAATCAAACCAAAGAAACCACGAAGCAAATTATAAACCAAAGACTGCTTTTCAATTTCAATCATCAAAGCGATAGTGCAATATCAAACACAATACCAAAAAAATAAAAACGGATTATAAACTCCCAAGTGAATATCCTGCCAAAGTGTTATTGTTGTACCTCCAAACGAACGCTGAATCCTTGATCTTTTGTGCGATCTCTACTGGCTCGAATTTTGTGCGGGTGCATCTGGGATATCTATCTGGGATTAAGAATTTTGACAGGCGTACCCACATAAATTCAATTGGATCCTTCTTGGCTAATTATATCCGAGACACGTTTCTAATTCCGCTGCCACCCGTGTGTGATCCTGTTTCTGACTTCGCTTGTCCTTTTCATTGTCGGTTCATGTTATTATGAAGTTGGAACAGAAGCGAAAATTCATTGAAATGGTAATGATCGTTCGGCTTTATTATCTCTACTTTAGTAATTCCCTTTAGGACGAAAAAGTCCTTATAGTTTCGAGTGTACCCTTTGGAATATCCCTTAACATATTCTCTTTTTTTTTGCAGGACCCTGAAATCGGCTTTGAGCCTCCATCGGCCAAACGTATGCAGCGTCTTCCCGTTCTGTACGGCAGCGATCAGTCGTCAGTGGCCTCCTCGGTCTACACCTCTCCTGTCGTCTCCGCCGACGGACAGAGCACCCAGGAGCTCTTGAGTATTCGCAGTTCTCCGGCCGAGGAGCTGCCGGAGGCGCCAAACAGTCCGCTGCCGGACAGCCCAGACAGTCCGCCCAGTCCTGATCGCGGACTGGTTGGAAAACAGCCGCCCGTGGTGGTCCGCTACGGCTCCGAGGTGCCCAGCTCCCAAAACGAGCAGCACGAGGACGACGACCTGCTGGACGACAGCTGCGAGGACTACTCATACGACGAGGATGATGACGGCGACGTTGAGGAGGAGGACGACAACGAGGAGATCAACTCTTCCACCGTTTCTCCAGCCTCATCGGCCAGCAGCCAAAAGCAACCGATTAGTGGCACAAGGACACCGGGATTCCAGAAGCAGATGCGCCACGGCGCCTTTCCTATCAACCTGGTCGAGCCCGTGTCCTTTGATTTCATGATGTCGCCGGCGGAGGAGAGCACGCAACGGCAGTGTCCGCTGCCGGCGCTGGCCTGGGCCAATGCGGCGGATGTTTGGCGCCTAATGTGCCAGCGGGATGAGCAGGATTCGCGCCTGCGAAGCACCACAATGCTGGAGCAGCACCCCGGCCTGCAGCCTCGCATGCGCGCCATTCTCCTGGACTGGTTGATCGAAGTCTGTGAGGTGTACAAACTCCACCGGGAGACGTTCTACCTGGCCGTGGACTATCTGGACCGCTATCTGCTCGTGGCGCGGAAGGTGCAGAAGACGCACTTGCAGCTGATCGGCATCACCTGCCTCTTCGTGGCCGCCAAGGTCGAAGAGATCTACCCGCCCAAGATCGGAGAGTTTGCCTATGTGACGGACGGCGCCTGCACCGAGCGAGACATCCTCAATCACGAGAAAGTCCTGCTGCAGGCCCTCGACTGGGAAATCAGTCCCATTACAATAACCGGCTGGCTGGGCGTCTACATGCAGTTGAATGCCAACAACCGCACCCCGGCATCCTTCGCCCAGATGAGCCGGCAGAAGGCGGAGGAGGCCTCTGCGGCGGACGATGCCTTCATTTACCCGCAGTTCTCTGGGTTCGAGTTCGTGCAGACGTCGCAGCTGCTGGACCTGTGCACCCTGGATGTGGGCATGGCGAACTACTCCTACTCAGTGCTGGCAGCAGCCGCCATTAGTCATACTTTCAATCGGTAAGTTTAAGAAATAATTCTCGCAGAAGAACAGATTTTAACCTAATTTTTTGTCCCATAGTGAGATTGCCCTGCGTTGCTCTGGATTGGATTGGCAGGTGATCCTGCCCTGCGCCCGGTGGATGGAGCCCTTCTTCCGGGTCATCTCCAAGAAGGCTACCTACCTGCACATGAACGAGCAGAACGAGCAGGTCAGCAACAAGTTCGGTCTGGCCCACGTGTGCCCCAATATTGTGACCGACGATGCTCATATTATCCAGACCCACACCACCACCATGGATATGTATGTAAGTACCTAAAGACAAGTATCTGAAGTGGGAGGAATGGGTGGCAAGCTTGAATAAAAATGCTAATAATATATTATTTCATTCCAGGACGAAGTACTGATGGCACAAGACGCAGTGCATGCGATGCGAGCACGTACTCAGGCCTCACCGGCCACTGCGCTGCGCGCTCCAGAAAGCCTGCTCACGCCACCCGCCTCTAGTCACAAGCCGGACGAGGATCTGGGCGATGAGGGTGAGGAGACAGCCCCCGGCAGCGGCCTGAACTCCGCAGTCACATGTGCCGCCGGCAGCAGCAGCAGCAGCAGCAGCCACATTGCTGTGAGTAGCAGCCAAGACAGCAGCAGGGGCAACCGCTGAGAGATCGGCGGCCCGGCACCTCCTGGTCAATCTCTAACTCTCACCACACCCGCCCAAACAGTCTCTACGTTAAGTGTTTCTTATATTTAAATTATTTTTGTTAAGTGAAAAGTTATTAGTTGCCTAATTCCTATGCTAAACATATATTTAATTTGAAATATTCTTTGCTGCTTGCTTTGGTGCTTGAGCCGCGAAAACAATTTCCTCGCACAGTTTATTATTTAAATTTTGTGTATTTATCCAGAAAAAAGAAATATAATTTTAATTGTATCTATAACACAAAGAGAGTACATCAGACAAGGGAAAACTGAAATATCCAATAGACTCAAAAAATGGAAGAGAATCTACAAAAGCGCAGACAATTCGCCCAAAACATGTTCAGCTATCAGGGATTCATATCAACCTCTAGGTGCAAGATTAATCCACTAATCTGGGCAGCAGCAGCCCCGCCCCGCCGCGCAATTACTTGACTAATCGACTAAAATTAGTTTTATAAGTCGAGGGCCGTGACTAAAACGACTAATGCTGAGCTTTTCATTCGCATTGAACACTATTAACCCGACTAATTAGAAACCAAACTCTATCATAAAGACAACCAATCCACAGCTGACTTGGAGTGACTTAGAATTGGCATTTGATGAATTATTGATTTAAAAATAAATGAATTGAACGAACAGTACAGAAAGGAAAACACATACATATATACAAATTGTAACATTTTTAATTTAGACTAATTTGCCATAATTTGCTTAGCAAATAAACCTTGTACATAAAGCAAAAGCACACAATACACAAACAAAACAAAACAAAAAAGAAATAACCTTAATTGAAACGCATATAATATATTATTATATAAGTGTACAACCATATATATTTCTTATGTACATTCAAAAAGGCAACAAGGCAAAATAGAAAATTATTATTTGCTTAATTTAAAGATAACATTTAGTAGGTATAATTAAGTGTTCATACTATTAAGGCTGAATTCAAACAAAAAACCACAAAAACAAACACTAAACAGAAAAACAAACAAAAAAATCTAATGTATTTATGTTTTATTTTTAGTTTTTAAAAGCAATAATCATTTTAAAAATATGAATTTGATGTTAAGTAATATGAAAAGTACGCTTATATTTATGATTTAATGTCAATAAACAAAAAACTAAATCATAATCATTTATAATTCAAGTTGAATTTAACGAGTAAATAAATATATATATTTTTGCAAATAAACTGCAAACAGAAATTGTTTAATCTTTTTAATTTTTTGGTTTAATCCATTCGTTTAATCAAAAGTTCAAAAATAGTTCTAACTAGGCGCGAATCTGCCAATCGGACTGAGTGCGATACATTGATAGGCGTGTCATGTTAAGTAACATTCTGTTAACAGCGAAAGTCTCAGTCTGGCAACCTCGCAGGACCCCCAACGAGCAACCCCAACGATACCGTTAAAAATGAGGAGGAAACGAGTTCAAAACTGAGAGAAAGCATGCCCCAAAACCGAGCAACCTTGCCCCAAGTGTACATTCAGTTCGTGGCGAGAAACTGGCGAGTGTGGATGCGTTCTAAGCAGAAAGCGCGCCCCAAAAGAAATTTAATTCTGCCCCAAAAGCCCCTTGGTCTGAGAAAATACTAACAAAAAATCAAATAAATAAGAGAAAAACAACTAAATGTGAAATAATCATTTGATCAGCCAAGTCAAAGTGCAATAATACCAAGGATCAGCATAAATAAGGGCAATTGTTGTGTGCCGCAAATCCTAAAAATTAACAAAGCTTGTTCGTGAAGCTCAGGATACGCCGCAGGATATCCTGAAATCCAAACGTTGGAAAAAATCCAATACAGATATATGTATATGTGTATATGTATTATGTATGTGCCTGTGGTGGTGCAATATTTGTGAGCGCCAAAAAAACCGAAGAGACGAAGCCGCGCAGTCGAATAAATCTCTCGTCTCTCCGTTTCGCATTTCGCCTTTCGCCATCGCGTTTCGTCGCTTTCTCCATCTCGAAAGTCGCGTAGTAAAAAGTGTCGGCAAAACGCTGCACCTCGCTGCGCCACCCACCCGTCATCCGGCCCTACAGGACAGGACCCTTACAGTCCAAGCTACACCCCCAGAGGCTTGGGGATTTGTTTTTGGTGAACTTTTTGCACTGGGCTTCGGAATTGCGAATTTGGCGCGCAGAGGCATCAAGTAAGTGAGAGAAAGAGAGAAAGCCAAAGAAAGAAAGTGGGAGGAGTGGGTGAGAGCAGGAAAAGCAAAGAGAGATTCGGTTGCCTCGCTGATTGCACAATAAAATGGACAAAACAAAAAGTTAAATAACTAATATAAGCCAAGCAAAACGGCCACATCTATTCCAACAAAGTGAATCCTTCAATGATGGACAAACATCGTTTAGTTTTGCAATAATTGCGGTAGTTTATCCGTTCGATTTGTTTGCGCGCCCAAAAAAGTATGCTATGCCGTTTTACTATTTACTACTACGCACGCTCCCGCAGGACACACACGAACACGTATATATAGCACATAATAACGGTTTATCGTGTACGTGTACTATAGCCACGCAGCTTACGCAGCTGCGTAACATCTCAAGGCTTGACCAATACCCCGTATCCTTTGACCAGGACCCCCTCTTTTTCCATATCTCCGGGTCCCATAGTGCCTTTCCCAAAGGATGCTCCTATTTAAGCCCTATGTTCACATTAATATGTACATAACAAACAAATCCAATTGTTTTTGCTAAGGTTCACACTCTGATGGACATGGTTAACAATACTAATCCAGATCCTTTATACTTTTATACTTGTCTGCCTAAAATGTAAAATCTATGTACTGGGAAAATTTATCTCTATCCTTCCATTTATACAAATCTTGAAGCATAGAAGGACATCTTAGATTAAAGATTGGTTATGCAGTTTATTATATATGTGTTTTACTACAGATATGCATATGCACATATATACTTAAATATTAATTATTCTTCGAACAAGATTTTTTAAGGGAACAAGCATTCGATTTTTTAGCTTTCTTTAAAAAACTAAATAAACACTTTTCCATTATTTTAAATATTCGATTACAAGATTTTTTGTTTAAGCTAATGCATAAATAATCCAAAAATATGCCATATGCCATCAAAATTCTATATTGCCAAACCCACAGACCCATCCGTCTTTGGCTGTAAAAAAAAGTTTTGTCCGCTGCCCATTGAAATTTTCACAGGCACATTAATTCCATTATGAAAACTCCCAAGGCCATATTGCTTTTTAGCTGCCTTCTGGGGCCGCTGCTGCCGTTGTAAGCAAAAGCCAAGCAAAAATCAAAAAGCCAGGCCAAACATAAAAAGCCAAAGCAAACAAAACAGCGGAGTCGAGGAAAATGTGAGGCAAAATCAAGGCGGATGGCGGGCGTTTGCGCAGGATGGGGAAATGGAAAAAAGAATGGCAGGAGCTAGCGATATGTGCGATATAATAAATCTTTTGTATAACACGCAAAACTTTATGAACGTGCGCCAACTATAAACTTTCACTTTTTAACAATGGTTTCGTTTCGTTCGTTTGACGTTGCCCGGCACTAACGTTGCGTATACGCCATGTTGCACACACTTTTATTTTTATTATCACTATTATTTTTCCTGCCTTCTTTTCCACTCAATACCCTTTCGATGGTGTGTAATCGTGAATGAAAAATCTGATGTTTTGCTAGTTTATTGCAAAGATTCTTTTAACCCGGCTTACCCAATTTGATTTTGTATTTAATAAAAAGCTTTGGAAAATTTGTATATATTTAAGAGGTTTTTATAAGAGAAGGTATCAAATGATTGATAAGAAATACTAGAAAGTACATATATTTCCATTATAATTATCTTATATATTAGTCAGATACGATTTAAAACGTTCACAACAGATAATTCTAAGGATGCTATGGAAAATTCATAAATTAAAGAATTTATACCAATTTATGTTACGGATTAAAACCATTGAAACAATTTTAAGAAACTTAAATACTAGAATCTCCTTTCTACAGGATGAAGAATAGTTTGAATAATTTTTGTATATGTGGTTAAAGCTGCATTTGTATGGGGCATGAAGTAAAGTCGACGCCTTGCATCAGAACGGGCTGCCGTTCCATTTCTGTCAAACTTTTTGATGTCGAGGCGGAGGAGGAACAAAAGGCATGAGGGGCCAGGGGAGCCAGAGAAGCATGCATGCACCAGGCTCTATGTGCGACGAGTACTTAGTTATATGAAGGCAAAGAGGAACCCAGCATACATATATTTATGTGTGTCTGTGAGTGCGTATTGGCCGCAACAAATTGTCTTTATTTTATGCAGATGCGGCTGTCAGGGCAGAGAAGGCGAATGCATCCACCATATATAATGAAAATAATTTCGCGATATCCTTGGGAACACACAGGACCATTCTGGGGATGTAGGACTATGTGCCGTTTTAGGGGGCGGCATGCCCATACAAAAAAATAACACACACACACACCATTTCGTGTTGAAAAGGATTCGGAGTGAATGAGTAAAGCCGCCTACCCATCCTGCGCATGCGCCACACTAAAACGGATTCGAGTTCGAGTTCGTCTTCGAAAGCATCCCGATGTCCTGCCCGTGCCCGTGTCCGTGTGAGTTATGCTACTGCATCCATGTGTGTGTGAGTAAGGTCGGAGTGGCGGCAGGCGGCGGGCGTCGGGTGGAAGCACATTTCTAGGTCAAATTCATGTGAAGCCCGGAATACTGCCCAATCGCCCCTCCAGCGACCACATGCGTGGGAACTAGCCTGTTTGAGAGTCGAAACGAAAACTATTTTCAAAGCGATTACAAATTATTTTTGTGTACTACAGATATTTGTACCAAAAAATTATTACCAAGCCACAGAGTGCAAACCTGGTTGGCACAAAGTTTTGTTATTCCAAAATGGTTTAATCTGTTGAAAAATATTTCAATTTCGTTTACAGATTTATTACAATTTGTACCTAGAATAAAAGGAGTTATTTTTCATATTTGTTGTATTGGGATATTTATTGGAAAATGTTCTACACATTACTACAACAATGAGCAACTCTTTTAGAAACTGAAAAACTTATTTATAGTAATTTTTCCATACATCCATCTAACCCTTATTTAACTACCACTATTTCCAGGCCGCAACTGAAACCCGGATTTCCCAAATAAAGCTCACATATCAAACTACCTGTGCAATACAATTTTGTCAACGAAAAACAACTGACTTTATTGATTTGTAACAATGTTGAACACACCTGATGAAAACAATAAAAACATTTGGCAACATCAAATGTCGGCGTGTGAAAAATTCATATCGAGTATATGAAAAAGCCATCGCAATCAAAAATAATAAAAATCAATTTAGAAAAAGAAAAACATATCCTATCGAAATAAAATAAATTGAAATCGGTAATACATTAGTTGGAAATTTGTGTGTGGTTTTATCGGACGTACGTGGCAAGGACGCGGAAAACAAATAATTCGACATTTTGGCAACAGAAACTAAAAACCAATCAAAAGTGGAGGAAACTTCAACTCGAACTAGTGAATTGTGAACTATCCAAAACAAATTGACCCAAATAAATACGCACACGAAAGGGTAAAATAAACAAAAATGGAGCGCAAACACTGGAGCTGCTTTGTGGCCATTGTGCTGGGCGTGCTAATATTCAAAATGCACATATTCGGTGCTTTGGGAGAACAGGATGAGGATATACCACACAATGAGTAAGTTTTATTCATCAGTCTGCATCCTGGCATCCCACATTAAATCCCACAATTCTCAATTATGCGTTTGCCCAACATGTTGGCAATTTCCTTGAACAGGAAATTAATTGTAAATTTGTTCATTTTGTTGAAAATATTTCAACAAGTCCCCAGGTCCACCTAGTTTTATCAAAAATATATTTCCTCCCAAATGATAAGTGGTTATGGACATAGTTATTTCATCATATTTTTAATCAATTTTTCATGTTTTGGTTTTAATATTTTGAATAATTGGTTTGGGATTTGGACAAACTGTGGGAGATGTTAATCTTCATAAATATTTAAATTTCCTTTTTTGATATTGAGGAAAGGAAAAGGCTATTTTAATAATATTTCAATAATTTTTGTATAAAAACAGGGGGTCCTTACTATCAAAGGATGTGTGCTGGGCTTTTTGATGTGGCGACAAGATATTTTTGTGCCCGTCCATTTGGACGTTGACACACTGAGTATGCGTATCTAATGGAAACATAATAGGATTTTGCAATTAGCTTTAACGGCGACTCCCTTACCCCCCTCTCCCTGCAGGCAGAGGCGGGGACGAGTATGGAACACACGTAACCGCAGCGCTCACTTGGCTAATTAACCCAAAAACCAACTGCCATTTGCAGGCAAGGGCAAGTGGCGTCTGTTGGAAATGTTGGCCGGTGTGGGTGGGCGGCATTGGCAAGGACGAGGCAAAAAAGCGGGGTCGGAAACCGGAACAGAGCCACTAAGTGATTTTTTGTTGTTCTCCTCTTGTATCTAATGTCACTTTTATTTATTGAAATTAGTTTTGGCATACGGTTTTTATGTGGAAATTTAGTTAGTTATTTGTTGATGCTTCTGTAGTTTCCTTAATAGAATTTCTTTTTTCCACTTTTGCCAACTAAGCTTGATTAAGGTTTATGTGTTTTGTTAAAGGACCTAATGGATACACCCATTAAATAATCCCTAGACTAATATTTATGGAAATAAACGATTGGTAGAAACGTTTTTCGAAACAATTTTTATTTGTCTAGACTCTAGACACGATAATTGACCTTAGAAAATATAATTTTAAAAGTATTACTTATATTTTAGGACATTTATTTGTCCATTCTTGTAGAATGTCCATAGAATGAATTTTATTAATTTGAAAAACAAACTTTTGCTTTCACTGCCGCATTTCGGAACCGCTCCTTCCTGCTTCCATGTCCTGCTTCCATGTTGCCATTTGCTTTATGTCACTGCAGAAATTCAATTAAATTTATTTCAACTTTTGCTGGCAGGCGGAAAACCCCCAGTCCGGGTGACGCGAAGACGAACTGCGAGAGAAGCCTTGAGAAGCTTTGACGATTATGATTTGGCCAGGGATGATGTTGACGATGATGAAGTTGCTTCTGTTTCTGGGCTTCGGTTCTGGGAACATTGCTTTTGATGTAACTGACCCAAATCTCGTTCTTTATTGTAGCCAAAGACGAGAGCGATGCTTTTCTCTTTTCCTGGCCTTCATGGACTCAACGGGGTTTTCTTAGGCCAGCTCTACGTGCCCATTGAATTGCCTCATTTTCAGTTGCATTGGCCGTCATTTTAATTCATACTTCGTTTGCTTAAGCATTCCTTTTGCTCCTTGTAGGGATCCTTGCATTGACAGGATGCTTGACTGATAGGGAGTATAGGGGTCACGCGCCAGAATAGAGCGATTTTAAATCAGATTTTAAATGGGAATAGAGTTTAATTCACACTAAGTGCTGATTACAAGTGACATGAACTGACGTAGGTGCCTTTCCGGGCAAGGGGAAGATATCTAATTACAGCCATGTCAGCTTAAATGAATAAATGAAATAGAATCAACAGCAGAAAGGGAGCAAGCCGAGCAGTAACTACTTATTACAAAAAACAGTGAAAGTGCATTAAGGGGCATTTGAAGCCGAGCATAAACTGAAGTGACAGCATGGCGAAGTCTGGCGCATTATTTTGGTTTTTATTTTCCATTTCCCATTTCCCATTCTGAATACAAGTGGATAATGGATGGCATGCAACACGACAAACTAATTTGCAACAATTGGCATTACCCCTTTCGAGTAAGTCTTAAATTTTAAAATTCTGACGGAGCTCCTCACCTACACAGAGAAGGATATCCTCAAGGATATTTCAATGCAGAGAAAAGAACAAAATTCTCGTTAGGATGCATTCGAAGGGAAATTGATTTCAATTGCAAAGATGCAAACTGGCAAGAGCCCATCGACCTACTCTCTGAGCCCAGCCAAACTCTCAGCCTATTTTCACCTGAGCAGGCCAGGTAAGAAAAGTGAAAAGCGACAAAGCCAAACAAGAAACGGCCGACGGGAGCAGCGGTGTAAAAAAAAAGGCAATGAAACGAAACTAGTTCGATGGCTCTAGGTGTATGTAGATGGTACTTGAGCATGACATACGTGGCTCGTTCGTGCTCAAAATGCTGAGGTAGAATAGAAAGTCATTACGAATACACCTGAGCCACAGCCTCTCAGACTCGTTCCGACACACACCCACACAGCTATGGTTTTGGCCATTGTCAAGTTTCTGGCCAAATAGAAAACACAAGAAAAAAATGAAGCGAAACAAAATGTTAGTTTTTATTTTACTGGCCAACGGCACGGAAGATGCCAAGGAAGCAGGCAAAAATCCATTCTACTGTGGCCCAAGGAGATAATGTTGAAGGCCGTTCAAGCTTTTTGCTGCTTTGGGCCAGATTTCAATGTTTTTTTCCAACTGGCTTTTACTGTGCATTGTTCTATTTCTTATATGGCAGATGCTTCTGGATTATGCACATTATCTTAGTGGCATAACTGGCATGTTTTTGTATTGTAGTAAAGAAAAATAATATTTAAATCCTTTTTAAAGAATAAAACAATCATCCTTTAAGTGCCCTGCCCTTTGTTGTAGGCTCCAGACTCCAGTATTATCGAATTTCAATCAGTTTGTTGGCCACTTTATTTCACTCCATTGTTTACGCTTTTATGGCGTATGGCTGGTGGTGGCGAGCTCCTCCTCGGCGGGGCATCCGTTCATAATACAATTTTCATATAATTTAAATTCATTTTTGCCATCGCCCCAGCCATAAAACTTTGTCTGTAGCTGCTTGACTGCAGTTGCACTTCCTCGCCAGCAATCTGCCACCACCACGCCCCTATCCGTGCCACCCTTTGTGGCCATAGCGTATAAACATGCGCTTATTTTGTATCTAGATAGGGAAGCTCGGTCCTCGTCCTCCAAAAGGACGAACTCCTTGTCTGTTGTTGTTTCGCTCTCTCTTGCTCTCTTGCTCTCTCGCTCGTTCGTTCGTTTTGCCCGCCGCCGGCTCAATATAATCAACATTGCGTATACGCAACGTTGCTGCGGTTACTCCTCTGCCAGAACACCGAGTTCCTTGTGCCACACCACCACCACCACTACCATCGTCACCCAGTCCCATCGGCACTCTGGCAGCGCGTATTGATATTGCAGATAATGCCATAAAATTGTGCAAATATTTTTGGGGGCATTATTTTGCATGGTCTTTACAGTGGCTCAACTTTACTTGGCTTTTCGGGTGTTCTTCCTCTGCCGTTCTTACTTTATTTTAATATTATACTTTTTTTTTTTTTTCTGCATAAACGCCTCAACTTTCTGGCTTCACTGACTTGACTTTGGTCTCCGATTTTATTTGGAATTTCCTGGGGGGAGGTCTCATCCCAGCCCACCCCCTGACTGATTTTATGAGCTCTTGTTTTGTTGGCTTTGTTGTGCTTTCAACTCCCGCGTTTAGATTATAAATGTCTGCAAAATGTTTTCACAATAGTTGCTTGTTGGTCCTGGGAGTTCCTGCTCCTGCCTCCTGGCCAGCTCTTAATGAGTTTTCCTGCTGTGTTCGGTATTCCCCAAAGGAGCTGGATGCCTCTGGCTGTTGATTTTGCCAGCTTTCTTCGCGAAACTTGCTGGCAAATATTTTGTGGATATTCGTTTTATAATAATAATACTAATAATAATGATAATTATAATGGGCAGTCGTCAGTCTGGAATTTATTGCTTAATGAAAGATTTGTATGCGCATACGTAATTAAACGGGAATAATTTATGCGTAATTGAAAATAATCCAAATTGATTTTTAATCAGCCACATGTTGATGGGTAATAACTTTCTTATTATATGCAGTTTGTGCAGCGCAATCAATTATTTATTTGTTTAAAACTCTTTTTTATTGCAGGGTTCGCAACTGGGCCTTGAAGTTCGGCGTCGACCTTTGGGAGTTTGGACGTCAATTTACCAAAATGAACGAGATAAAAAGCGTAAGTAATTGTGGCCAGACTCGGCACGCATATCCTTATTAGTGGCGGGGGGAGAGGGCCATGCCATATGTATCAGATAATCCTGATATGTGGGCCAACAAATCGCATTGGCTAATGGCCACGCTCGACCTGCCGGGTTTAGTCGTAACAAATACCGTTAAGCTCCTGGAGCACTTATTTGAACTTCATCGATAAGGAGAAATGTATCGATAAATGTTCCGAATGGGAAAGCTTAGCCTGGAGCTTAACCCACGAATGCGTCAATTTTTCGTGTTTTCCTTTGACGTTCTTATTTGGCTCTTTTGTTGTCTGCCGCTGCCGCTATCCCTAATGCAATTTAAACACAAATAGGGCTAATTGAGGGGGCCCCCGGACTAAAGGGGGCCAAATGGGTCGGGAGGCAGGGAGGCAGGATGCGGGGTGTCCGGACCCGGCTTATACTTTATACGTAAGTATGTGACTGGGTGCTATCTATGTTAATAAGCATGACTGTGTTTGGCTTTGGCTGACTGCGTGGTCTGGTCTGCGGTGGATGTTGGCGTATCCCAAGGATGGCACGTTGTCCCTACCCTCCTACCACCCGCTCACCCCCCGCCCAGTCGCGTATTTTCGCGTTTAATCAGACGTACATGAGTTAGTGAGCTGTTCTTATTGTGCGAGTATGATTATGTGTGAGGCCATTACATTTATAGGGACTTGCTTATATAAGGCTTTTATTTATATACTCTTTAAGAATTTTAATCAAGAAAGAATGAGGCTTAATCGTAAAAAATGTTAACTAAAGTAGGGAGGTATTAATTTTTAAAGGTACCTAGAAGTTCAAGAACCTCAACCTAAAATATAAAACTCACAAAAATAAATGTAAAAAATTAATCAACTTTCTGATTAACAAATGGAAAGCTAAAATAAAATGAATCATTGTTTATTAATGCTTATAATACCAAGGAGTGTGTAAATATCAGCGATATTATATAAAGGACGAGGTAAAAGAGAGAGAATGGGAGTACGAGCGGGGAAGAAAGTTAGTGTTGGGGAAAGGATGCGAAGTCGGTGCCAGAAAGGCAGCTAAAATGCAAATAAATTTGCTGGCTGTGACTGTCATTGAGTCTGTAATTGTCAAGTGCCTTGTTGCTGTTGCTCTGTTCTTACTGACTGGTGTGTTGTTTGTTGTTGTTGGCGGCAGTGGTGGGTGCTGCTGCTGTCGCTGACAATGTTTGTTTGTGTTAATTTAAAGCACACGACACAGTGTACAGCGGCAAAAAAATGAAAACCTACGCCCAGATTGAATTAAATATCAAGTATACGCGATGTTGTGCGTTGGCAGAAGCGAACGACTGAAATGTATATACCCTTTTTGTATATATAGTACACATGTGTGTGTATCCTGCATTTGTATGTGCATTATAAACATTATGTCATGCCATTTTGTGTATGGGAAAGTTTATCTGTCCTTCAGTCTGTTTGTTTGTGTGTTGTTCGTGGCTGGGCGGACTCCCCTCTCGTGTTAACGCCTTTCGTTTTAATACTCAGCCATCGACTCTATTGTTAACGGCAAAAGCTAATAAATTGTATGTATTTTAAAATTATTGACACCACAATAAATAAAGAACAAACTCCTAGGTGTTGAGCAAATGTTGTTTATTAACAATTAACAAACTACAACAACTTAAACACTTCAACTTTGCAAATTGTTATTAGTATATCTGAAATATTAACATGTTAGAGGGGAAATTTAATATAATTATTTATCGTCAATGTCATCCTATTGTTGTTTGCCCATTGAATCGAATGTTGTCTTTAAAAAAATGCTTCGCCATATAATAAACAAGTCGCGAAGGAAAAATTCAAAAAAAAAAAAGGAAAGCGGACAATGTTTGTGGGTGTGGTCCGTTGGCCGCCCTCGTTTATCCGTCGTGTCTTTCTTTCTGTTTCTTTTATGTTTTGCTTAGCTTTCTCCGTTGTTCGCCCGCCATTTTAAAGTAGCATAATAAAATGAAGAACAAATGCAGCGTACACGTTCAGTTATGCGAAAGGCGTCGCAGGACAACAAAAACAACCTGAAGATTAAATGGCTGCCACGAATGAGGTGCAGAGGGGAGGCTGTGGCCGGGTCGAGGGGCTAGGGGGTGAGAAAGTGTGTGTGGAATGCCTTTGCGTGGCGCATATTCATTTATTTTATTTTCCGTGTGCGTTGACTAGCTAAAAAAGTATCTACCTAAGCTGTGAAATATGTTGTTCAACAAGGTACAGTCCCCCTAGTGCCTATCAACTAGCCGGTAAGGACCTTACCAAGGACACATCATAGCCAGTTGGGCTTTAAAAACTAAGCTGTTTGGTGTGAAAATGTTGAATAATTTAAATTTGGGATAAACTAAAGTTCAAATTCATAAAATAAATAACCTTTTCCACTTTCTCTCTCTCCTTTTTGGGAGGGAAACATTCTTTCATTTTGCACGTAGTCCAAAATAATGAGCTCCACTTTTGGCAGGCTAAACGTGCTGTCGTTTGCTTTAATATTTCCAAGCTTAAAGGTTTCATTATAAGCATTCCCGATTCCCATATACACCTAAACGTGCGCCACCCACGCTCCTGAATTTAGTGGAAAATACAAAGGCCTTGTAGAGCACCGAGTGGCCAGTGGGTGGGGACTGGACTGGGCTTGGGCGTGAAGTTTGGAGTAGACAGATCGAGTTGGTTTTGTGTGTTTGGCTAACTAAGTGTGTGGCGAACAGTGCTGCGGACTGTAAAGAGACTAATCGTAAATCAAGGCGACGACTCGGCGACGCACTCGAAGGTCCTGGGAAGGCCAAGGGAAACGCCACTCCTTCATGGGGCTACTCCACTGGCTTTTGTGGGATCCCAAATGCATTACGGTTCTGCAGACCCACAGAGAGTCCTGCAGAATCTGCTAAATACACATAAGCTTATATACGCAGAGCCTTATAAATGTATGCATATAGACAGTGCTTGTCTATGCAAATATTTGGGTCTGTCGTTGTCGTTTGGTGGCGAAAATGCGAGTATGACATACAGCTGCCGGCAAACAAATGTTAAGAGAGGAGCTCTGGGCTTTGTGGGTGTTATGCCTAATGAAAGTATTGTGTGAATTAAATATTTAATTCCAACTATTTTTGTGGCATTACCACCAAAAGGTACAGGATGCTCGCTTTATAGCATCCTATTCTTAGTTACTTCCTTAAAATCTGCTTATAGAAAGGGTTTCCCTTTGGCAAAACCAAAAAAAGATCATTCACCAGGAAAGTATTATAATCTGAATAACATGTCAAAACCCCTTTGATAAATTCACTTTCAAGAACAAGTATTGTTTATAGCCATTTGCGATGAAAAACTTTTTTAAAATCTGTAAAAATAACTAAAAGTTGAACATGTGCCTTGATGCGAGACACGGCTACTCCTTTTCCAGATGAGAAGCTGAATACTAGGTTGGGACAGGAACACAAGTAAAGTGATGCCAGCGACATCTTCATTAAAATCTAATTAGCGCATTTCCAGACAAGACCAGGGTAAAGGGTGGCTCTGGTTTCCCAACTTGCCAAGGCACTTTGGTGCATAATCATTTATACAAGAGGAAGTCGGGACGCCTAGTTATGTAAAGCGTTACACTGAACTTTAAAATAAACGTATTCTTTAGATAATAGCTTAGATTTTCATAAAAACTAAGAGGAAAATGGAAAGTTTTTGAAGAAAATGAGCAATTCATTTTTTTTAGGATAATTTATACATTTATAATATAGAAAATAGTAAAAATATTTTGTACTGTGTACAGGTGGAGGTGGACGAAGCTGCCGTTGAATCTTGCTCCTGAATGCGTAAGCTTCTTAACTTGCGCAAGAATTCAACGGGAGCAGAAGCCAAAGCTCAGGAATGCTCCTTATTTCCGCTCCCCTCCAGCGTTGCTCCCTTCAGATGTCCTTGCTCCACTTAAAGTTTTGTGCCAGCTGCATACGCACCCCACCAGGATAAGAGGAAGGGCGGCTGGGGTTGGAGTGGGTCGAAAGGGAGTGCAGGACTCCGCCTTGCCCAACATTTTCGAATTCCAGAGTCAACCGCAAAATGAAAAACTTTCTATGGCCGCTGTGCCTCTCGCTCTTGGCTTCGAGTGCTACCCATATTGTATACATATTGTATATAGTTTTTACACCCACTACCCCCACAGACCTCCCATGCAGGACACTCTCACCCACACACACACACACGCGTGCATCTTTCAGGCGTGCATTGCATTTCGATGCTTCTCTCGTTGAAATTGCTTTATAAAATGTTGCCATCGCATAAAAGTTGTGTGAGGTTTTTGTGGGCGAGGCCACCACAGAGACTGCCACCTAGCCGTGGCAAGATTCCTCCATGTACATACAAAATATAGTTTTTTTTCCTTCTACTACAATGCGGCTTGTTGCTCAACATCTTTTTAATTACCGTCGTCTTTTGTCTTTCTTTTTGTTTGTTTTTATTAATTATTGGGTTTCAATTGGGCAGAAGAGTGATGTGCCTGGACTTACAACATCAAAGGCGTCTAGCCTTATTATTTTGAAAACTTAAATGTTGTATACTTTGCAACTCATTCAAATAATTGGTCTCTGCGGTTTTTAAGTCATCAATTACAGCACGACAATGATCCCAAAATCTGTGAGAACCCGCAAAAAATACTCCTGTGGGTCCCCTTATTTTCGCTTCGAAAGTCGATACCCAAGTAGCCATTTAGCAAATGTCCATCTAATGCCATCGTTTAAGACTGCCGAAGTCGAAAAGAGCTATGTGTGAGTCAAGTGCAGTCAGAAGACAAGATTTCCGAGGTTTCCAAATCCTTGTGTAAAATTTATAATGCTCAATGGCATTACAACCATGACAGACAAAGGATGATGTGGAGCAAAGCTGGGGAAACTCTCGTTTTTTCTTGCAACTTGTGTGGGTGACATTTTCTTTAGCCAACTAATGAATGCCTCAAAGAGTTTTCTCCTTACAGTTTTAGTTCCAAGACGGCACACATATTCCCATTGCCAAGACCAAATACACGGAGAGCACTGGTTAGGTTCTGGCTCGAGCCGCAAATATTTGCAATGTCTCTGGTGAATGTACCCACTGGGTACTACCCACACAAATACGTATTTATATCCTTTTACCTAAATGTATGTATGAGCAATAGGGTGGATCTTTACATTTATTATTATAAATAAAAGTCCGTTCATTTTGTTTTGTTCCAAAAGTAAAAACACTGCGTATGAGTAATTTGTTGTACCTTTAGGATATATTACTCATACGCTCCGTGGTACAGATGAAATATTTTTTGATTTTATTTGTTAAATTATTATGATTCCTAGTTAGTCGGCAGTTAAATGTTTTAATATGCCTCATCGTAACTTCCAGACGTCTTCAAGAATATATTATAAGCTTCCTCTAGATAGGACTCTGTTATGTTTTGAAAAAGGGTATCCTCCCAAGGACCACCCTTATGAAAATGTATGTATGTGCATATTCCTAGCTGAGCATATTCTTTTCGGGCCAGGCTGCTTTGAGGACTCCTCTGTTTTCCGACTGCTGGTCCTTCTGGCACCGGATCAGTTAAGAAAAGTTTTCTAATTAATTCGCTGGAGACACACGCACGCCCCTGAGCTGCTGCCAGCCCCTCCCATTTCCCAGGCCGACACCTCTTTCTCCCTTCGTTGCAATGACGTTGATGATAACAAATGCGACGGGCAGAAATATAATTTAACTGACAGTTGCTTTGAAGAGTGACAATTTGAAATGGAACATGGCCACACACCAAATTACTTAATTTCCAAATTGCTAATTTGTGGCACTCAAATGCATGAAAAAGTCATAAAATGCATTTGCCTCTGATGCCGATGATTATGGGTTCTGGCATTCATCAGGGAAAAAAAACAGATGAGCAGGAAAACTCATCAGAATTCTCCATTAAAACAAATGGCGACACGTTCAATGGAAAACCCATTATAAGGACGAACGGCATCTTCGTATGTGTGCCAGTATGCTTTGAGTGGGCGGGGAGCGGTTGAAATCAAAACAAAATGTTGAAGCCATTAACTTGGCCACTAAATGCGTGTCTCTGCTTCAATCTGAACCAGAAACTAGGATGTGTGCGTGCGTGTCCCTCTTCACTTTGCGGTAAGCATCTGCCAATCGGATCGGGAGCCTTGTGCCTTTTGTGCCCCGCGGGGGATAAGTGCAATGGTATGTGAAATTTAATTATACTTACATCCCAGTGTTGCAAGTTCAAGGGACTTTATTTGTGTTTCCTGTGGTTTCGCCAAGAGCCTAACCTTAAATCAGAATGAATGTCTTTTGGCCAAAACTAGGAGTTTTAGGTCATCTTTTTGCCAGTTTTTTGTACAATTTTGATCCGATTCAAAAAGGAAATACCATTTATGAATCAGCGCTTTAATCCCCGTCGATCTGCATCAAAAGTTTTTGAATAACAAACAAAAAATATTTTTTCGATTTTTTGCAATTTAGGAAAGGGGTACCATCATCAAAAATTGTCAAAATCAAAAAAATATTTTTTTTCATACTTTTAAAATCTTTTAACGCAGATTGAAGCGGAATAAGTTCCAGATTCGTTATTGCTATTCCTTTTCTAAATCCGATGAGAAATATATGAAATATTCACAAAAGAGTGTCTCAAAACCAGCAATTTTGGGGAATGCCAATTTTGCAAATTTTACTGATTTGCAAAAATCGAAAAAAAACTTTTTGTTCTGCTTTTTTTAACTTTTGATGCAGATCAAAGAAGAATTAAATCCTGCTTCATAAATGGTGTGCCTTTTTCAAATCGGATACGAATTAGATGAATTATTGGCAAAAAGGTGACTAAAATCTATAAATTTTGGCCAAAAGGCACTCACCAAGATTTTAACTTTTTTAACGGGCGTTTTTCCTTAAATAAGGCCACAACTTGATGGGTGATGAAAGCAATTCGCTCATTCCCGAAGTACATCAGAGTTTTATGTTGGGCAATAAGATGGCGCAAAAGTTTTACGGCCCCTTAACCCTTTTTTGTGCTCTCGAATTACCCATCAGCTATATAGTTTATCGCAATAAAATGTACTGAGAATTGTGTATCTGATGATTCTGTTTTTTTTTTGTTATTCATTGGCAGCGCTTCAAGGACAACGACATCGAAGTGAAGCGCAAGGATGGAATTATCCTGCTCCGGGAATTGGCCGCTGAGGTGAAGAACTTTATGGATTTTAAGCGCAATGCTGTCATGGTAAGTGAATAACCCAGGATCCATTGTCATACCAACTGACCTCCTTTATTTTACACTTACAAAATCCTGTAATAAGTTGTTTGGATTCCTTTTATTATATTTTTTACAAAACGTGGCATATTCAAAGGCACCTTCTTTTTGCACTGTAACTTCCTCGGAGTCCTGTTTGCTTCCGATGTGCCCGCGATTGACAAGTAGCTCAATTGCTTAAAGCTCACGGGAAAATGGCGCGGGATGGGCGATGGGAGATGGGAGGACCTCAAATTCGAGCACGGCACTAAAAAACACAACAAAACAATAACAAGCGGACGGGACGAGAACTTCTCTAGTGGGACACTGGCGTAAAGTGGAAAACAATAAATTGCCGTTGGGCCAGTCTCATTCTGGTGGTCCCTGTATCCTCTTCCCTGAAGGTGGCCGCGGAGGTGGAGGTGGCAATGGAGGTCGGCGACAAATTGAAATTAAAGTGCGCCCCGCCACAAGCACAAGTTTTTGATGGCGCCCGCAGCTGCTGCGAGTGCGTGCTCAGCGTTGTCACGGGGCCAAGCTCTCGTCCTCGCCAAGGATGAGCTGCCACGCCTCCAACCTCCACCCCCCCTTTTACCACACTTCCAATCCTCCTTCTTTCTGTGGTACTTGCGGTCTGTGTCTCTTTGTGGCTCCACGGGAGTGGCTCGCGAATCAGTGAACTTCTCTGGGACTCCGGGTAAATTTTAGCGACCACGATGGATTACACAGTGGTTTATCGATATGGCCAATCAATCAGTTTATGTATACATATAATTCAATGAATATATATAAGCAGTGTATATATAAAATAATATTGAAGTGGTTCTTTATAGCTTTAATTTTCTTGCAAGTGCGAAGATTCGAACTAATCGTAAAATCTTTGCTTTCTTTATTAAATTTTATTTATTTCAAAAATGATATTGATTTAATCACATGTCCCTTTTAAGATATAAAATTTAATTTGTTACTGTGGAAAGTCTTTTTTTTATAAATTATAATCGTTACGGACTCTCGGCTATAAATGTCAATGGCTGTTTGGAAAACTGAACCGATTTACTGCGTTTTAAGTCGGGCGGTTTGATTGATTGTTTTGGCAAAGTGTCTCCTTAGCTTGTCGCCCCATCTCCCTTTTATAAAGTAACACTCTTTTGCTCCCTCTCTTTCGCACCCCACTTTCTGTCTCTGTCCTTTGGCATTCGTCTTCGATGTCAGGCCATTCATCTGCGAGAAAGTTGTGCGCCGGGCTCCTAATGGCAAATTGCTCCGTATGTCCTGCTCCTGCATCAACTTCTCGCAGCCATTTAATTTAATTATGAAATTATTTACAACATGAAGCGAGTCCTGGGGATACACAAGCACTCGTACAGCCATCATTAATAAGACCAGAATAACAATTAAATGTTATAATCAACGCATGGGCCAGGATTTTATGGTCTGCCATCCAAGTGCGTGGGTATACATAAATAATTTTTTATGATTTCCGCAAAATATCGATTAAATTGTGTTTGGTGTGTGAGCATTTTTGTGTTTTTTTTTTTTTTGCTTTGGTTTGTTTGTTTTTGCAAACGGTTTCTTGTGGACAACACGCACATGCACGCATCCGTCCAGGATACGCAGATGCTGTCCCTTCGGCGCGCCCAGGACACAGTAGCCGCAGCTTTCTCTCCCTTCTTTTAGCCGGAAGTTTTTGGCCATGACGCAAAACGCATACGAAGCACCATTAATTAAAAATCAACCTACACGAATACCAAAAACAGACGTGGCAACATCAAAAACAGCCAGGACCAAAATCAGCGATAGGGCAAACCCAAAAAAGAAAAAGTGGAAGATTCTTCCCACAAAAAAATTATGTATGCAAGATGGTCTTATTTTATTCATACGATAAATCTTGCCATTCTCCATATATAACGATTTAAGTTTATGTGAGGGCTTGAAAAAAGGACATCCTCGGCCAATTTATAAATTATAAATAAAATACATTAAAAATGAATCCCTAGAATAAAAAAATATCTGGTTAGTTTACTATAATGTGTATCAACAGAAATCATTTTTTATGAGGAAACCCATAAATATTTTTAATAATATTAAGAACTTTTCTGGAAGGAGAGAAGTTTTCATGAAAGAAAATGTATTTTTAAAAACGTTGCACCCGGAAGTAATTAAAATTACCAAAGAAAATTTCCAAGTATCAGGCTTAGCGCCACAAGAGGTAGGGCGATGCCCAGTTTATAATTGGCATAAGATACAGGTTTTAGCCACAAGCTTAGATTAAAGCAGAATAACAAGCTTAGTACGGTCAGTGGCGTCGCAAACAGGGGCCTCATATTAAAAGTATATTTAAAAATATTTACATTTAAAAATAAACAAAAAGTGTGTGATTTAATAGACTTGAGCATACTCTTAACCTTATAATGAATGGCGTTGGGGAATTTCTCCAAGCAACGAGTTTCCAGTCTTCGAATCTCTGCGATTGTGGCAGTGATGGACCCGTTTCTGGCCCGGTAATTGATACTTGACATACTATATCTGCGCATTGCGCTCCCAATCTCGTCTCTGGGAATCTCCCGATTTGATTAGAAGCCCATATAATCTCGCTCGGAAGTCGATCTGAGCAGGCAGTTTTATTTTGCTGATTGCATCGAACAGTTCGCCTGAGAATGGATTCGCCGGCCTTTGTTTTTCTTTTGCTGATTGCCTGTCTGATGGTGGCCTGTTGTTTAGCAGCACCCCAGGGATGCAACGGAGGATTCTACTCCCAAAATGGCAACCTAATCATCGACTTGAAAGATGTGAACTCCTTGTTGAATTGTGTCCAGCAGCAGCATCGACGTGGATAACATGGAAATCATATTGCGCCGATTACTCTTAGGTCAATAAATTAAGTGTTTAATAAAATAACAAACAAAACAAGTGTAAAAACTAATAAGACAGAACAAAAAAGTAATAATAAAAACATACCGGGAATGGTCAATGAACTTATGAATGGTTTTTAATAATTTTTTTTTTATTGATTGAAACTTTGAGAGTTAATGACGTTTTTTAAAAAATTGTTTAATAAAGGACTCGAAAAACGTGAGGAAAAAATAAAAATTGGAAACACACGCCCGTCTTATCAGAGCAGACTTGTTTTAATAAACGTGACCACTACTAAACCGTAGAACTTTTGTTGTTCCTACCTTATAAATGGTGAAATCGACAGCTAATACCTTCTAATCTGTTAATTTAAGTCTTTAGGCCTCTAATTTGCACTTTATTTCTTAACTTTTTAGGTCAACAAATGGTTTGTTCTGACTACAATAACCTCTATCAAATCATTTCAAAGAACTCGCATGAAATCTGATTCTTTCCCACGTAAGAGAGAACAAAAAATTAATATTCCTCGTCTCGGATCTATCCCCACTTGCCCAATAAACGGCAGCGCCCCCCGGGTTGGGGGGAGGTGGGTTGTCATGCGTGGGGCAAAAAAAAAAAAAAAAAAAATGTTGTTTTTAAAATGGCCAATAAAAAAATGTAAACCCAAAATCAAAGTTATAAAAATGAATTTATAAAATCAGATGCTAAATGATATAAATCTTCTTCACTGTCAAGAGTGGTTAAAAATTCTCTATTTTTATCTTCTTTGAACAAAGCATTTGTAATCCTTGATGAAAATAGAAGCCCCACCCGTAAATGTAAACTTGTTGCAGTATATTCAGTTTTATATTTATATAATATATGGTAATGAGCGTGTGTGGGTGTTGGCCCACTAATTATTTTTTATGAAATCAATTTGACAGAATATAATCCAGAGAATCGAGCCTGGCCTCTGTGAACTACCAGTAGTCCGAGGCCCTGCCGTCTGCCGTCGACAATTTGCGCTCATGTCGAACATGAAAAATAATGAAAACCAACTCGTGTGCGACCAGGCGAGCACCTGCCGATTCCTCTCTGCCTGCGCTGCGCCGACCATGTCCTTGCTTTTGGATTCCACCTCCATCAACGTCATAGTCAGCTCTCGGTCCTCCCCACGGGCCTCGCATCATTCGCATGGGCACCTGCAGTTGCCTTTTGTTTGGACCGGCAATAAAATGCTAATTGCCTGTAAACATAAAGGCAACTGCAGATGCCACACACAAATATACACACACGCACACCATGCCATGCAGGCATCTCTCTATTTTGCCAGCATCCCGAGGCCACCGCTTCCTTCCTGCTTCATGGACGCGGTGGCGTATGCGTAATAATTCCAGCCCCCTCTCCCCAGCGCATCGTTGGGCTTGGAAAATGTTTCAATCGCCGTTGCTAATTCGATTTCTATCAACGCCTGTCAATGCTGCCGCTTTTCCTTTACAACAGCAGCATAAAGTTTCCAGTCCAGCACCGCCCCCGCCCCGCTCCGCCCCGCTCAAAGTCCTGCACTCTCTCGCACTAATCGCTGTGTCCTGTTGCTGACAGCCTTTATTTGCATTCACTTCCCAGTTAAAATTGACTTTAAAATTGCATTTAATGGCAAAAAAACGCACTACCACGCCCCCTTTGTGCCGCCTCCTTTCAGCAAGTCTGCTCGGCTCGTTGGCCTTTTCGCACTCGCCCCTCCACCCACCCATCCACCCGCCCATCCGCTTACTCTTTGCTGTTGACTTCTTTTCTATAATGCCACTTGCACTTTGACGTTGACATTGTGCCAGGGGGAGGAGGTCCTGAGCATAGATAGAGCGTAATGTGTACATGTCTTGAGTATATTGGAAAGCTCTTCGCCTGTTTTAAATGGAAACATGCAGCAGCGTGGCTTCCCACTAAAAGCATTCGTCCTTGATTCCGCGATAGGAGAAAAATAGTGGCTACAAATCAATCTTACAAATTAAATTGTAATTGAAATTATTATATTTCATATCTATTATCTATACATAGAAGGATATTTAATGAAAGGACCTTAAAATAAACATTCAACGGGAATTATTTAAAGTATCTGTAAACTGTGGAACTTCTTAAATATTCCTACAGATTCAAAAGATTGTTTCTAAGGCATCTTTACTTATAAAACTAAAAGCAAAACCACAATTCGTACTGGAAAAAGGCATAGAACCTAAAACCAACTGCTTTGCACTTTGTATCCATGAAAAGGATTAAAACTCCTTAGAGGAGACCGCAGAAAGTGTCTGTGGAGAAGATGCATACAAAAGACTACAAAAATTCATGACTTTTTCCTAAAAATAGAAACGTTTAGTAAGGCTGGCTTGCTGACTAGTTAATCTTTCCAATCTAATCACTTGAATTATTCCTGGAAATCTTTCGTTTTACAGAAATGGCATCGTCAAAGCGTGAAATATTTTGCTAAACTCATATTAAAACGTAATATAAATTTCTCTGTTGGCTGAAAAACTTATTGCCTCAACATTTGGCACGTCTATTCAGCTGGCAAATATATTGAGCAACCAAAAAAAATCTCTAAAAGAAAAAGTCAATCCGAGAGCTGAGAAAAGAAAAGTCTTACGGCAGACAGAAATCGTAGCTTAAACACACATCCCAGCCTTTTTCTAAAGGCAGGACGAACTGCACTGAAGCAATGGGAATGGGTAGGGTGGGGGAGTCGGAAAAAATGAACGGGGGAGAAAATCACTCGGCTGGCTCTGGCTTTTGACTTGGCAAATGGTCAACGTGGTGCTTTTTTTTCCCGAGCATTTCTCCCCAGCATACTTCGAGGCTGTTGCTCCAGCCAACGCCCAGAGTCCTTCGCGTCCCCGGCTCCGCGCCGTTAGCCTGGCGAACAAATTGCGTGCAAGTAGCTGCATTTTGCTAATTCCGGCAGAGCTCAGACACTGCACCGCTGACATTTGAGCAGGTTGCCACAGTCTCGCTTCTACACATAAAGAAAATACGACGTAAAAATGATTAAAGCAAACAGTGTCGATTATTGGAAAGTGAGTCCCTAAATAATATGTAAATTTTGCATATCCTTTGGGGGCACGTAACTTTTATTAATATTTAAATAAATTGAACAACTTTGGGTGTTTTTTTTTTTGGGTGTGTAGACGTGGCTTGAGACCCACTCTTAGCCGTCGTTGTCATTGTTGGCTTTTGAATGTTAAGATGTCGACAGCTGCACAGTCGAGCGAGAGGGAAGCCAGCTGGTGTCAAATGAGAATTGTGTGCGAGAGGGCATTGCTCAGGACCCTCGAACCAGCACACACGACCACCCGAGCAACCAGCAACCCACCCACAACCCCCATAAGCTGCATGCAACCCTTTCAGTCTCGGAGACACTTTTGAGCTGCCACGACCTTTCCCATAAGTGCATAATATTGTACAAAAATATACATGAAATATTTCATAATTCACTTGTCCATGTTACGTCCTCGAGTTGTGTTAAACAGAGAAACTAACAATGTCGCAATTATGTACAAGTGCACTTCTATTTTTGACTTCAAACTTTTTTGAGACAACAATTTCCAAGTATATGTATATTTGTATGCATTTGCCATTTACTCATCCTTTTCTTTTTCGTCCTTTTGAAACTCGATAGGAACTCTAACTAACCCTACTAACTCCCTCATTGACTCCCTTTTGCTTAAGCCTTAACTAGCCTTTTTGGCCAAACTTTAAGAGTCCTTAACTAATTTGAACGTGCAAATAACTTAGGGGAGGGAGGACTGGGAGGAGGCCCACCCGTCCCACCTGGAATGAAGTTTTCAACGCAACAACTTTCTTTTCCCACTTCCCCATCCCCCAGCGGAGCACATTTTCCTTAGTTTTCTGCTATTTGGTCTGAGCCGCTGACACATTCCCGTGGCTCCAGCTTTGGCCCAACGGCAACCAATTTACATTGAAATCCTCCCCAGTCTCGAGCTCCAGCTCCACTTTTCATTCTGTTTTCGAGCTCCACTTTACCATTGTGCCAAACTAGTTGAAGTATTTGAATGCACCCACATGCAGCGATGGCAGCGTCTTCGGGTCACCCGGGCGCTCCTCCAGCAGCATCGCGGCGCCTTCCCCAGGCGCGTCTGGGAGTCGAATTGGCTCATCCTCTGTGTTTATGACTGCAGGTGTTTGTCCTCCTTTGGGGGAGAGTGTCTGCCACTCCGGCCCCTTCTCTAGGTCTAATTTCGCTGCAGCTAAAGTTCCTGTTTGCTTCTTATGAAAAGTATACTGCGGGAGCCGAGTCAAACTTTGGAAAATAATTTGTGCGCCAAGTTGCAAAATCCTCTACAGAATTTTAGTGATTTGTTGGGTCCGGGCCGGGGTGGCTACATTGGAATGCGATTAAATATTCAAGTTTCTTTTGAATAGTTATGGAAATATTAAAACAAGCATCAAATCGTCCATAATCGTTGAAAGTTTCTAACTGAAGTTTGCAAAACATACATAGTTTGATCAAATTTTAGATGGAAAGTTTGATTGATTTTTAAGGAAATATAAACTCTACACATAATCTTGCTTGCGTATAAAATATTTCAATTTATTTCATTTTGACATTTTACTTTAAGAAAGTCTCTCGAAAAGCGTTGCATAGTCGGAGGCAGAGAATTAATTTAAACCTTTGCAAAGGTTTCCTTTGAATTACAACCCACATGCCCCACACTCCAGCCCAAGTTGGGCAAAGAAAAACAAAACGTAGCAAAGAAACTCCTTTGCTTTATGCAATTTAAGTCCTTGCCGAGGGAATAAATTGTATAAAGCGTGGAAACTTTTACAACATTGCCACCCACATCCACATCCATACCCGAGACTTTCGTTAAACCGAAAACATTTTGCAGCGTCTGATGGACTCCGCTGAGCAGGCGGCTCTCTCCGAATTGGAAGGCCAGGGACAAACAGAGTCGCCCTCGGGCAATCAACAGCACTACGACGCCCGGCGGATTAACGAGTACAACGCCGACGGCAAGCTGGCGGACGGAGCCCGGCACATGGACATCCGGTTCATGCGGCGCTTCGAGCGCCTGCCAGTCAATCTCAGTCTAAGTTCGATTCTGGTGCCCCACGGTGTAGATCTGGACGAGGCGGCGGACGTGAAGTCGGCGCTGCAGTGGAGCGCCCACTTGGACCCGCTCTTCCAGAACAACTTAGAGCAAGATCCGGCACTATCCTGGCAATATTTCGGCTCGTCCACGGGCTTCCTGCGCCGCTTTCCGGGCACTGCCTGGCCCCCGGAGGGCTCCAAGGGCAGCAAACTCATCCATGACTTTCGCACCCACAACTGGTTCGTTCAGGCAGCCTCATCGCCCAAGGATATTGTGAGTCGTCTTCTTGACACTCTCTTGGCTATAAATAGTATATAAAAATATTGTTTTATCCGTTTAGATGATTCTTTTGGACGCCTCGTCGAGTATGTCCGAGAAGTCCTTTGACCTGGGCATGGCCACCGCTTTCAACATCTTGGACACTCTGGGCGAAGACGATTTTGTTAACCTGATTACCTTTTCGGAGGTGGTGAAGACTCCTGTGCCCTGCTTCAAGGATCGCATGGTTCGAGCCACGCCCGACAACATTCAGGAAATCAAGTCTGCAGTCAAGGCCATCAAGCTGCAGGACACGGCCAACTTTACGGCAGGACTGGAGTATGCCTTCAGTTTGCTGCACAAGGCAAGTAATCCAGATAGTTGATCCGATTTCAAAAGCTAATCCTTTGTCCTTTAGTACAATCAATCGGGAGCAGGAAGTCAGTGCAACCAGGCCATCATGCTGATTACGGAGAGCACCTCGGAGTCGCACAAGGATGTAATCAAACAGTACAACTGGCCCCACATGCCAGTCCGGATTTTCACGTACCTCATAGGAAGTGATTCCGGCAGCAGGAGCAACTTGCACGACATGGCGTGCTCCAACAAGGGATTCTTCGTGCAGATCAACGACTATGAAGAGGCCCGCCGCAAGGTGATCGACTACGCTTTGGTGATGGCACGTCCGATGATCATGTACCAGGCGGACCATCCGGTGCACTGGAGCCCGGTGTTTGTGGCCGGAAAATCGGGCGGACTTGGCCGGGACTCAGAGTACCAGCGGCGCCTGGTGACGACAGTTTCAACTCCGGTCTTCGATAGACGGAACCATTCGGTGCGCGTGGCCAACCTGCTGGGCGTGGTGGGCACCGATGTGCCCATCGAGGAGATCCGCAAGGTGATCCCCCAGCACAAGTTAGGACCGAATGGCTATTCGTTTATCGTCGATAACAATGGGCGTGTGTTGTACCACCCGGACTTGAGACCCCTGAGCGATGGCAATCAGTATATTGACCAGCTGAAGCCCAAATATGCCTCGGTCGATATCACGGAGTTGGAACTGCCGGAAACGGAAATCGGCAATGATCACGAGATAGTGGAGATGAACAAAAACTTACTCAATGAGGTGGGTACTTCACTTTTAATAATTTTATCTAATTATTAAAAACTTTATTTAAATTTATTGCAGATGCGTGGCGACATGATTCGCCCCAAGGAGGGAGAAACGGAGTTCACGGTGCTGAACCACTACGATGAGTCCAAACGCGTCTCCACTCGAACCCATCGCTATTTCTACGGTCCCATCGAGGACACGCCCTTCACGCTGGCTATTGTGCTCCCGGAGAAATACGGTAGCCACGAGTTTGTCTCCCAGCAGGAAATCCGCCATTCCCGTAACAATGGTAAGGATTAATTCCTCGATTTTTTTGCCTTTTAATTATTAATTTTGTCTCCCTTCAGTTACGGAATACTTCAAGGGAGACAACTGGCGCGTACATCCCGATTGGGTGTATTGCGAGTACAATAGCGTCAGTGATCTGGAGAAGGAGCGGGAGAGTTCCGGAGAATACTCGTCGCGAGATCAAGAGCCCAGCTTTGGGTCGCCGGAAGAGCAGGTTCTGCACTTTCTGGCTCGCGCCGGACGCCCCGGTTGGAAGTGGATGTCGGTAAGCAATCAATCTAGATAAGCGGCTCCTAGTCCAGGTTCGAACAGTATACTTCATTAATGAACTCTCATCTTGTCCAGGTTCGACCCAAGTCACCGCAACCACACCACAATATGCACAGTGGCTCGAGTGGCAGTTCGCCCGGCTCAAGCCACTTTGGGTCGCAGCACCTTAACTCTCAGGGATCTCGCAAGGCTGAGCCCTATTTCTGCGATCGAACCCTAATCCAGAGCTTGGTGCGCGACGCCATGGTCACCGATGGCCTCGACCGGAACACCACAGGGACCTCCAACGGCAAGGAAGATAAGCAGTAAGTTTGGGGCTTGGAATAAAAAATTTAGAAACAACATTGCATGCATGCCCAGAAATAGAAACAATTTTAATTTATTTTTAGAATCCCCGGTACCTTTTTATTTGTTGCTATCTTACTTTAAGCATCCTGTGTTATATATTTTGTTTTGGATTGTTTATTTATTGAATTTAATTCTAAAAGTAAATAATAATAATTTACTAGCTTCTGTATATTTTAAGTCAATGCTAGTTTTAACACCGTCTTATGATTTTTAATCTTAATCCCAGTTCTGATTAATATTTTTGTTGAAAAATATTACTAAAGCACAAAACATCACTTTCTCTCCGCATATATTTCCTCACTCTATTTCTTTATACGAAAAAAAATAATATATTCAATAATCATTTGCGAAATGTCTGCACCACCCACATTATTGATAATTGATAATGTTTTATCCACTGCAATAATTTTATATAATTTATTTAACCAAATGCAATTTTTAACTAAAATGCACAAATCTTATATGAAACCTTTCTATAGTCCAATCGCCACATTGATGGCAATTTTGAAAAGGTAAATGGAAGCGTTATATGAATGGAATTGGTATTTAGGCAGAGCAGCCACTTTAGAGGACCATCTATCTAGAGGCTTGAGAAATTATCCCCTAGAACTGCTGCCCCTAAAATTACAGAAAAATACACCAATACCCGAAATTAATATACTTTAATGTTTATTCTCAGGCAAGGATATCAAAAGTTTGTTGTGGCAACTTCGTTTGTGGGGACACGATCGGGTCTGCTACGTTGGATCGATCACATCAAGAGGCCTGAAGATACCCCCGAACCGTGAGTGTTTAATTTCTATCAAAATATTGCCAACATTTTAATTACTTTTTTCGTACAGCCACTTTAGCGAGGACAATGTGCGAGCCATGGACACCTCCTGGTACAAGCGGGCTATCGACCAGCATACTGTGGAGCCTGACAGCTTCGTGTACAGTGTCCCTTTCGGATCCGGCTATGCCATCAAGTCCAATGCCACCCTAGTCACCGCCTCCCATGCCATCTTCGTGGAGCATCGGGGCCACAAGGCTCCCGCCGCAGTTGTGGGTCTCCAGTTCCAGCATGATTCGCTAGCCAAGCACTTTATAAACATTACCTCCACCGTAAGCCAATACATTCAGGACTTCCTGGATTTTTTAAAATAAAATAACGATTTCTTCTCCTCTTTTAAGTGCACTGGAATGACGGGTTGCAAGAGAACCTGCGCCTCGGACAATCTGGACTGCTACGTCTTGGACAATAGCGGTTTCGTTATAATCTCCGAGGAGATGGAGCACACTGGCAAGTTCTTTGGCCAAATAGACGGCACTATTATGGATTCCCTGGTCCAGGATCGCATCTATAAGAGGGTCACGGTAAATGACTACCAAGGAGTCTGTTCCGATGCCGACAATCCCTATACGGCTGCTGGTGGAATAATGCAACCGAATCGCATCGCATCCTGGCTCTTCAACCATTTGGTGGCCTTGAGTGCAGCCTGGCTGGCCTTGATGCCGAGTTCGTTGCGGGCCTGGCCACAGGATGAATATACCTACGATAATGAGGATGTAATATTTATGGAAAACAACTATTCAGATGAATACGAACCGGAGGAGAATGATTATAACCTGCCAGTGGATCAGGAAATGGATGAGTTCTTTACCACAGCCGATGTGGTGAGTAAATTGTGGGGCAAACTATCTACTCTATACTTACTTTTATATACTTTAAGGAATATACGACGCCACCGCCTAGACAACACAAGCCCCATGCTGGACCTAGATTTGCTCCGGATCCCCAGAATGCTAGACGATGCGACTTACGCACGGATCTTTACATGCTCCAGCCGGAAAGGCTTATTCAAGGTGGCCAAAACAATCCTCTAAAGGTGGGTGTCCAAACCAACTCAAAGTTTCCAATTCATTGAGAGGTGTTTTACAGGGAAAACTCACCAACTGTCATGTTTCTGGCTGCGAGAGGCCGTTCAGTGTCCAGAAGATCCCACACAGCAATCTCATCCTGCTGGTGGTGGACACTTTGTGTCCGTGTGGCTCCAAGCAACTGGACATCGAGCCGATGGAGGAGTCTGGCATTATAGGTGAGTAGAATTGTAACATTTTGTCGAGGTGAAGGACCTAAAATGTAATATTTTGGGACAAAAAGGAGCCTGTAGCACCCGGCGACAGGGACAGGAACAGGAGTCGCGTCGAAGACCCAGAAAGTGCATCAATTACCATCCGGAGGAGATCGAAATACAGCAGTGTGGGCGGGGCAGCACCCTTATAAACATGTCCGGCCCGGTGATCGTGGCCCAGCTCCTGATGGTGGTCGTGACCTATGTGCTGGCCAACGCGTGATACGAGCACTAAGTTACTTTTGAGAATTAGGTTTGGACTATTTTTGTATCAGAGAAAGAAGCGAAAGCTCGCTTTGGCTTTTTTGTTACTTGATTTGCCGTCGAAGTGGATGCTGTAGGCCACTTCTCAGCCACCATTTTGCAAAGCCAAATGGCCAATGGGAAAAATACATTAAATATTTTTCAATGATTCGGAAAATGAAGCGAAAACGCAAGCAACCATTACAAAAAGAAAACACTATCGAGTTTATATGTTTGTAGACAATAATTTGCGGAGGAGAGAAGGATTAAAATTAGAAACAATTATAGCTAAACATGAATTCAGTGGGCAATAAGCAAAATAATTGAAATTAAATGATTTAGTCGAGTTAGAAACTTACACTAGCGCGAGCTTTGTTTCCCAAAATATGTATTTATTTCATCCTAATTACCGAATAGGACATACAAATAATGAGTGCAAAACTAATTTACCAAACGTAATAACGAAATGGAACTATTTGACAGTTGGATTCTGTAAATATTATGAATATACATTGAATATGAACAAAATTCCTACCGATAACGATTAGTTTTTTCCTGTTTTCTATTGTACAACACGAATAAGAATGACGGTTAATTATGCACTCAACTACGTACGCACAACTATAAAGTATTAAATTATATCATTTTTAAAACCAATACAAAAACGAATTCACTGAACAAAATGGAAGACTTGAACTACCCGACAGCAATGTAAAAAATAGCAAAAGCACACAAAAACAAAAAAAAAAAGTACTATGAAAAACTAAGCCGAAACCAATAAATTAAATAGAATGTCCATATCGGAGACTAATGTACATATGTGGGTCACTTCCAGCATTGAACAACAAATTGGTTGCTTAGAAAAAAGCCTACTAGTACATTAAAAACAGAAAGTCTTTGTTAGTTTCACTGCAAACCAAATATAAGAAAGAAATTAGGGGAGAAAATAGTAATTTATTTTATATACATTTTTATATAAACGAGGGGATAACGAATGAGAAGAGAAAGTAAATCAGCTTGAGCTATTTTAACTTTTTTGTTTTCTATCGAACTTCAATTAACAATTATCGATGTTTAAGTTCACCATATAGGAAATTACATATCGATCGATGTTTAGAAAATATCCCACTTTTTTTCTTCCTAAACAATCCAACCTATTTCCAGAAATCTTAAAAAAAATCCAAATTACTTGAAACACTTACATATTCATGATTGAACTCATTCACTTACACTGAAAAAAAAAAAACTCCAAGCATATACATTCATCAATACATCATATATTATATATAAAAAAGAATATTTTCTGTGTCTTAAACTTGTATAAAAAATGTCTTCCATTAAAATACTTAACGAAAAAAGAAATCCAAACAAAGTAAAACAATTTATTAATCAATAACTACTTATTAACTATTAACTAAAATACGATTGTATAAGGACATATATATATATACTAAAAACATTTAACTCAAAAGTCATTATCCAAGCATTAAACATTCGAAAAACATTCGCTCTCGGCCGCATTAACAGCTAAAAGCTGGAACGGAAAGGGCCTAAAACGAAAATGGCATTAGAACACCCATAGAATCTTAGATAATGTAGTTAGTTAGGGCTGAGGGATGGATGATGGATGGAAAGGATGTTGAGGCAGGCGGGGATTCCATACAAGCATTAGACGAAATATTAGCAGAATACTTAATATAAATATGTAATAAACCAGAAACCTAATATTCAATTGTAAGCCATTTAATCGTAAGAGCTGTTTGTTACCAAAGGACAAGGACGGTCGATGATGAGTGTGTTGCGAGTGTGCCGGGGCGTGTGTGTGGGCTGGTGTTTGAGTGTGTGCATGGCTGGGGCATCGACTGACATGACATTTTGTGGCATGGGTGATCATATGAGAGAGAGTGTGTAAGGAGGCAGTGCAATGGATATATACCTGGTAGGCCGCAGAAGGCAGAACACAGAATACATAACCCCACAGATCAACCATTTCATCTTAATCTCTTCCTCTATCTCGGTCACATTGTCACTCCAGCGACAAACCATATATATTCCATTCGAAAACATAACAAATTTCTGTATTTCAATTTTCCAATGAGAAAAAAAAAAAAAAAAAGACAACAACAAAATTCCATATCAATATCAAAGTTTTGAAAATAAAATAAAACTTTTTACTGGAAAATCGTAAGATTATGATAATGTTCTGCCACGTTTTCTATGTTTGATTATTTTTATAGGAGAATCGAAATGTTTGTATGTGTAGTCCACAATTTTCTAAAGGCATATAAATATAATGGAAACAAAATGGAATGTAATATTTATTGGTCTTAATGGAAAATGAGAAAACAATATGAATTACAAAATAAAGCTACCATTATTGAATTACGAATTAAATACAATTTTTGACAATGCGATTTTTGCTTTTTGGAAATCGTGCTTTTTGCTAATGATAAAACAAAAAACCCAAAAACACAAAACCAAAAACCAAAATCAACTATAATTATAATATACAACACTTTTGCTCTCTATAAACCCTATATACAAGCAACTTTCTATATGGAACATTTATATAAAGCAATCCAAAACCCCAAAAAAAATGTCATAATTATATAGCACATGCAAAGCGATCTACAATATCAATGAATTAAACTCTTTCTCCCAATGTTTACGAAGAGACTAGACGATATGCGAAAAAAAAAATACAATTTCCTAATTTGCTGCTGTTTAATTTGATTATTTTCTTAACTTTTAATTGCCGCATTCAGTGTTTAAATTAAATTAAGACCGAAACTCGAAACCGGAGGGATGATAATTGCAATGAAATGGCAACTACGCATACATTCATGTAAAATTAAAAAAACAAAAACAGTTACTGACTAAAAGCGTTATTTGGTACTTAAATCATTCTATCAAATAATATTCGAGGTTCAAAAATTCTGTTATTGTTGTCGAAGGCATTAAACTAAGAATAAAACTCAACAAAACCAAAACCAAAACCGAAAACCATTTTTAAATTGTGAAGAAATTGTTGTTTAATTGAATTTGTCATTATGAGATTTGAAAATATAAATGTTTAAACCAAAACCGAAACAGTAATGCATATAAATATGTACACATGTGTAATTCATATATATATCTGTATATCTCTGAGACCCAGAAAAGCGAAAGAGGCGAAAAATATCGAAATGGTTCGACAAAGCTTCAAACTTGGATAGAAAAAAGGCAAAAATTTTGGGTTTTAAACAAAAAAAAAAGACTCAAATTGCACACGAACGACACACATCAACACACACATAATATGTTATTTTGTATGAAAAGTCTACAAAGAATTTCACCTAATAGTTTAAAACATATGAAAACTATTGACGATTAGCAAAAGTAAAAAATAAAAAAAAAGGAGAAACATGTTTGCGAAGAGCCTAATTGTTAAGGTAAAATAATGAAACCGCATACATGCATAAATTAATTATAAATGAATATAAACTTGCTCATTATTCTAATTATAAACCGAAAATTATAAGTAACTGGTAATACTTAAATAATTAAACCCAAGTTAAGATTAATACAACATGAAACAGGAAGAAAACAGCTAAAAATATTATAAAACAAAATATTATTAACGATGGAACAGAAAACATAAAACAAATGACAAAAAAATAATGAAAAATAAATGAAAAAAGTATTAACTAAACTGTTGATCAAAGTTTCTCTTTAAAATATATTTTCCAGCCAACAGTGCGTATGCGCAATGTTTCAAGAATCACGAACAAAGAACGTTTAAGTCGTCACGTTTTGCCCATTGGGCTTATTGAACAAATTGTTTATCATGACTAAACCTTAATTATTTCGCATATTAAAGTAACATTTTTTTTTAGCCCATTGACAGTCCTTTATGACCCAGTTATTATATCACGATATCGGACAGTGTCGGCTACCACGTTGCGATCAGGCAGGCAGCCATACGCTTATACAATCAATGTTCGTGATTTTCAATATCTTTTATCTTTAAAACCCTTGCAAAGCAATCATTAATCGCACCGAAATTAATTAAACGCCCATGGTATCGTGCAGTCGTCGAAAAGAGCGCTACAAATCAAGCTATTATTCGCCAAGATTGATGATTTAGCCCGGCGAACGTAATGTAAACACGCACTCGTCCACGCACTTATCACCTCCGCAGGCCGGAGGGCAGAGCGGGGCACTTGAACTTGCCCCCGGAGGTGATAAGATTCCACGCTCGGCACGCGCTCGGTCCGGCCGTGTGGCCGTAATTGCAGTTCGGGATTCGGGTTGCTGTGTCATCCAAGGCAATCCATTCATTGTGTGGCAACATTTTACTTCTCCGGAATGAGGTACTTTTCCTTTTCTTTCGTTTCAATTTAGTTCGTGCATCATCAGATTAGATTCTTATTCCTTCAATCAAATGATGTTTGGTTTTTTTCCAATGTTTTTTTTTTTTTAATTGTTTCTTGTTTAATTTTGTGGTATCAATTATTTTGGTGGTCGAGGTTATGGCAAGGCTACACGTGCCCCCAAAATGGTGAAATCGGTTTCCTTGGGTTTGCATATTATTGTTTATTCGATGTTTGGTTGTATGCCCCTTATCTCGGATTTATTACCGAATGGTGCAATACGATTCTTAATCATTGCCCCGAAGTTTGTTGCGCTAATTTGCCAACTGATAATTTTTTTAATGTTTAGACTTTGTTTCGCCTCCTGAATATGTGAATCATTTGAATTGTATGATTACTTGATTTTTAAACAATTTTTCTTTTTTATATTATCCTATATTTTCTTGGAAGTAATCCATTATTTATATAGATGGATGACCGCTCTATTAAGCGACGTCATCATGGTCTAAATTATTTTATTGACGACATTTTGAAGCGCAAATGGGACTTGTTAATATTAATTTTTAGCACCTCCCATCAAATTTTGGGCATGTGGCACCTCGTGGCTGATACATCGCTCGATAAAGCATAAAATACCATCAGAGAGTTCCGCAAAAATATATATTAGTGATAAAATATTCGCTAGGCACAGAAGATAAATTTAGATGGAACAAAGTATATTTTTAGCTCTAAAAAGAAAGACAAACATTGCCAAATGCGTCATTGATAGGGGCTAAGAATTTGTTAGATTGCTGCATCATCTTGGGCGAAATTCTTGCGAGGGACACGCGATGCATGCGTGCCAGGAGAGGGCCAATTCGAGTTAATTGCTCTATACTGCAGCCAAATGATTGAGGGAATTGAGTGAGTACATTTCGATAAAATTCGAATTTGGTTCACACGTCTGGCGCATGACTCGTAAATGGACTTTGTCCCCAAGAAAATCTTAATTTACTCTGTCATACGCGTGGCTCGCTTTCGATTAAAAAATAGACCCTGTCGTCTAGTCTGTCTGTCTGCTGCTATGACTCTGAATGCAGGCAATTCGGGGGGTCCGAAGTCCACACGTCAATTCCGTCCATCATCGCCAATCGTACAATGTCGTTCGGGCCTTCGTAATTACTTCACTTCAATATCAATTGCCACACATTTACAAAGGAAACGGAAAGTTCCCCCATCGAATTGATTAAACTGTTCAGTTAAATTTTTAATTAATTTGAATGCTAGCCAGGTTTTAATTTTTGGGGTCTCTTAAGATTATCTTTTTTGGGGGATTCACGTTGGGCTCACATGGACAGATCACCAACGGAGTAACACCTGTTCGAAATGAGAGATCTGAAAAAAATTATAATACATGTTAATAAGTTTTTTGATACTTAAATTTCGCTTTCAACGCTTAATTTTTGATTAAATACAAAATGGGTTTCATATTTTTCAGCACACTTTTTATTTATTTACTAAATTTATAAATAGTTTCAATTATATGTTGATTTAGTTTCCGTAAACGTGTCAACCTTGTTTAATTAATTACTGCGCTACTAATCTGCCCTCCAACCATGTTTTTTTCGTTTTCAAATAAATTTCTTTGTGTACTTATTTATAATTAAATCGAAAGTCGTGGGTGTTATCAATGGTTATCAAAATATATATTAATAAAACTGTATATTTGAGTTTCTGTCTGGCCACTTTCCGGTTGTCAACAAGAAATCCTCTGTAATCAGAGGACTTTGTTCTTTTGGCCTCCATTTAACCTGTAAACCAAAACCATAGTAATACTTTGAAATCTTTTAAGATTTTTTACTTAAAAAATGCTGTTAATAGAAATTATTTGAATTTTAAAATGTATTGATTCTAAGCTAGCAAGGCCATCACCAATCAATGATTCAATAAATTCAGGAGTTAACCGAAGGGTATTAATAAATAAAGAGTATAATAAAAACAAAATCTTAAGTAATAGCTTTTGTGCTAAATTCTATTATGAAATTTAAATATTTTTTTTAAAGGAAAACAGAAATTGTAGAGGCCGGACAAAGATAAGCTTGTGTGACGTGTTTTTCAGCACGCGCGCCAGTTATAA
Source organism: Drosophila varians (assembly GCA_018150405.1). Taxonomy (NCBI): domain Eukaryota; kingdom Metazoa; phylum Arthropoda; class Insecta; order Diptera; family Drosophilidae; genus Drosophila; species Drosophila varians. The sequence goes on from JAECWK010000125.1 coordinate 8,325,675, forward strand.
ATTAGACTTGGGTTGGGAACAGATCGTGATCCGATCCTGAGCCACTTTGTTTAATTAAAAACATTATATATTCGATTTTATTCGATTGAGGTGAACGCACAGTGCGGGGATTGGAGGTAGAAATACCACAAGGCCTTAAAAGTGAAACCCATAGTTCGATTTTATAAAAATTTACGCAGGTAGGCCATAATCCTTGGTGGTTTCCATCCAGCAGCATGCTCTGCCGGCGTGAATACTCCAAATTATTCGATCACACATGCTAATCAACGGAAGCAGATGGCAAGGGGAAAACAAAAACCTCAAGAACGTCGTAATTGCCCCTCGATAAGTGGTAAGTGGCCAATGGCCAGTGGGCAGTGGGCTGGTGGTCAGTGGCTAAATAAAAACATATTGATTACCTCCCAGTTGAGAAAAATAAAGTTCTTTCACTTATCAAGGGGGAAAGCGATGGGGGTTGGATCGTCCCGATCCCGATCGTCGTGCGAAAGCATTAGCCATTAAAGACATGGTCGCTATCAGACGGGCCCGGCAGGTGCTGAACTTTGGACTCGTCGGACCAAGTCCCCCATCAGCCGGGCAGAGCAGAATACCCCGCAAGTGGATGACGACATCAGCTGTGACGAATTCCCAGCGTCGAGCCCCAACAGCCAGCTCCAACATCGAACATGGAACTTGGGGGCCCCAAGTTGGGGCTTGGAACGACGAACGTGTTCGATGGCCGGTGTGGGTGTTCAAGGCAGGCGGCGAACGGAACCGGATTTGGCATCGGCTCCGTCGCAGCCGCAGCCGCAGCCATTATTGCATCTTATCAGCTTAGTTACTCTCTCCGGTGCTCCTTATAAAAAATAAAAATATTGCGCATCACCTAATAAGTCACCAGCGATCGAAGGAGTGCGCCGAGAGTCGTTATGTCTGTTATCAAATAACGCGCCTGTCTGCTGCCTGCAGACTGGGCCATACCCATACCCATACCCATACCCATACCCATACCCACTGTCGCACCCACCACATACACAGATACGGATAGTCATACCAATTCCAGGGCAGCCTTTGCGGTTGCTGTCGCCCATCGCTGAATTATTCACACGCAGACGTTCTCGACGATCGGACCAAAATCAAACAAATAATTTAATCCGAGTAGCATCCCGTTGGATGACAAATACAATTGCTAAATCCTGATTAAATGTGCTCGGCGTACAATCCAACGAAAAACGCTCGTCGTCATAAAAAGGGAAAAACATAAATAGTGGCTTGTCACTCCGAGGAGATCAAGTTCAAATGGTGAAATAAAAACAATGATAAGTCAGTGCAAATGAATTGCAAATAAATTGCACAGCACAAACTGATTTCGAAAATTCCAAGGACGTTCTGGAAGCAATAATAATAAAGCTTACCTGGTTTATTACTTTTTTTTTCTATAAACTTTCAAATGGATTATTAACCAAGGTAAGTTACGTAATGCCACATATTGGATTTCAAAGAAATCTCAATCATTTGGAAAATCAAAGAATTCATACAGGATAATTGGTTTAATGGATTAATACAATTTTATATCGATATAAAAGTTTATATCCTTGAAGCCAATTGTTTGGCAAAATTGGAGTAATTTAAAATTTCCCAAAATTTTAAAAGTGAATTTTATAAATGATGCATACTATAGTATTTATTGTTTCGAACTGAATACAAGTTTGTGATTTTTGACCAAGGGATCGATCCAAAGTTCAATAACGTTTTATGGTAATGTACTTCCCATAACCTAAAAAACGCTTTTGACTGACGTGTGACACTTTTGTGGAATTCTCGTGAAAAATCTATTATCCATATTCGAAAATCCTGAAATTTATTTGAGCATCAGCAATCGGCGTGTGGGGCAGAAAGTATTAAGGCAGATTAATTTGCGTTGCTGCTGGCAATCGGGGCAATCTCCGTGAACGGTTCCAAAGTTCACAAACGAGACATGCTGCCAGGCGGTGATCGCCGCCGGTCCCAGTAAACAGAATGTACAGCAGCGTTGGCAAGAAGATTTATTGCCAAAAACCATCCCGAGAGACAGTGCATTTTTCGCAGTGCATTCAACTGCTGGGGAAAGAAATGCAAGTGATAATGGCCGCCAATTACGATAGCCCCAGCCGCTGCCCCGTAATTAATGCGAAAATGATACGGGGCGTTGAGCGGATGGAAAACCCCCAAGAAGAGTCGTCAAGTCAGTCGGGTAGCCACTGAATGCTGCTGTACTTTGCACCTCGCATCGCTCAGTCAGCGCAGTCCACAGCGGAGCATCTCGTCTTGCAACCCAACTCGAAAACCAAACTTGAATTGCTCCGATTTGCATTGGTTGGCAACCGGGAGCTGAGGCGATCACGCGCTGTCAATGTGCTCAATGACGTCGTCGTAGCGTTCCCCCAGTCGCTGGGCCTCGAGTGACCTTCTTCAACTCCAGCCCCTTCTTACAGCGACCACCCCTTTCGCCCACTTGTGCCACCCATCGCGTAGCGCTGAGGAGCCACACGCCTCTGGCCGATTTCTGCTACTGATAAGTCGGCCAGTGCAGAGCCTTGATTACGTCAAAAAGTGTGCCGCATGTCACGTGTGTGTGGTGATGCCCGATCCCACTTCCTCATCCGATCCCATCCCATCGAATTTGATCTGTTATGACAGCCCCCCTGGCCGGCATCAATCGGCGTCACTTGGGGTGATGTGGAAAAAGCCAGATTTGGGAACGTGGCGGACCACGTCGTTCGTGGAAAAATATGCGATGAGTTGATAACTATACGACCTAAGTATGTTTAAATCAAGGACGACAAAATAATACGTTTGACAATCCACTTTACTTTATTGAAAGTTATGTAATCTTGTGAATTCTATTTTCTTTAAAAGCTAAAAAGTACAGTCCAATTTATTATAAAATTTTTTATCATCTTATACAATTTTTTTATTGTTAGAAATTTTATTATTAAGATCCTTTGAGTAACGCTAACGCGTAAAGCTTATTTAATCTGTCATTCACCTCTTGTACATTGTTGCAAAAACTCTTATCTATCCCGTATTCTTATTTTCCAAGTCATTTTCTATTAATTTTGATTATCTAATAGGTTTCTAGAAGTTCCCAGTTTATAAGTGTGAAAAAGGCACGTGTTCCGTTCCTAAACTTTTTTAAATTAAAAGCTGTACAACTCGTGATTTGCTTTGGCCTTCAGTTTCAGTTTTCTTGACCTTACCCGACTGTTCCACATTTAGCCTAGAAGCAAAGCGTACAAAAAAAATGGCTGATGAAATTCCCAAACAGAAATATATGTATGTAAAGACAGGGCCTGTGAATCGCCCACTTAAAATCCCAAATAAATTTTCCAACCGCCACACTTTCATTTGAATATTACCCCCTCCCCTCATTCGAAGTCGAAAAATAAAGACAATAATTGAGGGGCGAATGCAAGTGATTTTTTTAATCGAACACTGTGGTTACCCAAATCCGATTAAATCATATAGTAAGCATCGTTAATTGGTCGTCGGATTCGTGCCATATTCCATGCTCCCGTTTATGAGGAAAAACGCTCTGACACCAAACTGGCAAGTACAACCATAAAACGTTTGATTGTGGGGCCCAAGAGGGGAGGCTCTTATCAGCAACGTGTTCACTATTAATTGATTGACACACAATCGCGTCGGATCATCAAAGTCAAGCTTGATTGCGATGCAGGGTAATTAGCATGAATGGCCACTCGATCCAATACGATCCGATACGATTCCGATCATAAATTCAATTGCAACCAAAACCCCGAATTGTGGCTAAACGCTTCCGAAAACCGAAACGTGACGGCGCCGTCTAGGGGCGTGGCGCTTACAGGTGGGCTGCGGAACCAAAAATAAAATTGCAAGCAAAAATTTTATGCAGATGGGGTTTTTTTTTTTTTTTTTGTTTTTTAATTTTTTTTTTAGCATTTTCTTGAGGCTGATGCAATGAGCGAGACAATTTGCATATGCAATTGTCTTTGCCGAGAGCGACATGTAACCGTAACCATGGTATGTGTCTGAGGGGTCTGGGAATTCGAGTTATAGCCGCGTAATCGCCAACCGATCGGTCTATGTTCGGGTGCCTTCGGCTGGGGCTCGCTCTCCATCGCTCCCGCTTTTCGGAACGATCAATCAGCGGCCATCGTCACATAAATTGTTCTACTAATCAGCCAACCGCTTCATTCATTCACAACTCGTTTGCGCTGTCGCAAGTCAGAAAGGAAGCATATAGAAAATATACTATACTCCAAATCCGTATAAGCGGTCAACCAAAAAAATCCAAATAAAACTTTGAGGAGCTTCGAATCTCGCGTTTCGTGTCCGGGTTCAAAGTGATCGCCATTGCCCCCCAGGCGACTTGGCTGCCAAGTCATCAAATTCCAATAAAGCGAATCGGAGTGTTGCCCCACGGTACGTGTGTGGTCCATCTAATTGCCACCTAATTGCACCTGCTTATCAACAACCCTACTCGTAGCCAACTACGATCCGGTTTAGGTCCTGGACCGATTAGCATCCGCCACCTGCGGGCTGTGCGCAATTTCTCCGCGATAACGTAACAAAAATTGTAGCACCATTCGCTCGATTTTCAAGCAAAACTAAATCTTTTTTGAAATAATGTCAAAAAATTTGCACTTTGCCTTATCGTTTTGAATTAAATGACGAAATACCAAAAAGAATTGAGTGAGATTTTCTGTTGAAAAGTGATAAAATGCAACGACTTTCAAATACACTTTTATAAAACCAATTTTTGAATTTTAATTAAACAAAATTGTCTTTTATTTGCAGACAAAAATATTTAAAATCTGTTAACTCCTCATCATGCATCGTCGAGGCGAATAAGTTGTAAAAAAATATAAATAAATTAAAAAAAAATAAAACGTGATTGAACAAATCGTTACAACGGCCAAACCAAGTGAACACAGAATTAATTCTATGTGTTTTGTAAACCAAGAAAGGACAGTTATTGATATTTTAATGCTGCCGAACAGATAGTTATCAGCGCCATTCCAAAATTCAAATTTGAGTGCTTAAAAGTTCATCCAGAAAGTAATTAAATTTACAAAATACAGTTTGTGGAAATAATAATCGAATAAAATGGCGAAATACTTTGTTGCTTTTGTTCTGTTGGTGTGCCTGGCCCTGGAGAATAATAACATTTACAATCGCCTGCATGCCCGCTCGCATCCCAGCTCCCGGGGCGACATCCTGCGTCCGCATCCCAAGCACCAGCCCCATCCCCTCGTGCAGCACACCTCGCAGCAGTTGCAGCAGCACCACATCCGCCAGAAGAGATCAAGGCAGCTAAAGCACGTCGAACCGGATCCAACCAGCGAGGAGGACGATGCACCGATCAGCGAGGAGGAGTACTACGCCAGGCTCAAGCGGCATGTCCAACATCAGCAGGAGCAACTCTTACAGCAGGAGCGTAGCTACAATCACCATGCCCCAGAGCACCTGCCCCTGCCGCATCTGTGGCAGCTGCTCCTCGAGCAGGACGAAAAGGACTATCGTAAACAGCATCCCATCGAGAGCGAGGACTATCCACGCATGTTTGGCGATGCCCCACCCTCGTCGTCCGACGATCTATCCGACTTGGATTTGACTCCATTGGAATTTGCCCGTAATGAACTGATGGCTGAGGATCGCAGGCACCAGCTGGAAGAGGAGCAGGAGCAGAAGCAGGAGACGGAGCAGGAGACGGAGCAGGAGCCGGGACTGGAACCCGAGCCGCCAGTTGTACCCGATGCCCATTTGCTGGAGAAGAACATCACCATTTCAGTAAAGCCCAGAGGCGGTGGCTGTCCCAAATGCGAAAGTAATCGCCAGGTGGAGCACATTACCGAGGAGCAGCTAACCCAGCTCCGTATCGAGTTCGTCAAGCAGCAGATCCTGGAGAAATTGCGTCTCAAGGAAAGTCCCAAGGTAGCCGCCGTGGAACTGCCAAAACCCATCTTCGAAGGCGTAACACTCTCCCATCCCGATGATTCTACCAAAAACAAGGAACTGGACGATTACTATGCACGAACCAGCAAAAAGTTTATACTGCTCAATCGAGGTGAGTAATCTTTTCAATCAAAGGTTATAAAAATATTAATTTATTTAGTATATGCATTTATTAATTGACCATAAAATAAATTAAAGTTAATGAATTATTTGTATTGATTATTTTTAGAGCATGTTGAATGCCAGCGCATGGGCTCGAAACCTTCGATGTGCTTTAGCTTCAAGATCGAAGATCCGAATACCGAAGGATTTGATGTTAGCAACGCCGTCCTGTGGCTCTACAAGAACAAGCAGAACCGCACCACCGTGGTGGAAGATGGCACCCCGTTGAACAGCACCGAAAAGCATCAGACTATCGTGGTGTCAGAGGTGGAGGTGGAGCAGCAGGAAGACTCCGAGTACCTGCCAGTGGCCAAAGCCATTGCCATTCAGTCGGTGGATGCACAAGGTAAGCGGCGATTCATCGTCAGACTCTAATCAATTCAAAAGAATCGAATCAGCACGTTCCCACCTTTGATCGGCAGTAAATCGGCCAAAACTGACCCTCATAGCCTTAGGAGAGAAATCAAATTCTGTGACACCCTCTATATTATAAGGGATTTTTTAAAAATTGTATTGCTGGCAGATAAGTAGCAACGTTGACAAGCGCTGACCGCTTCATCATTGTTTGTGTTTTTAATTAGACAGATCATTTCGTAGATTCGTGATGGCCGAGCCACCGATTCGTGTGGGTGAATAACATGGCAAAACACGAAATCGCTGAACTTTGGCCAAAAGGCATCAATGTCCGTCTTACCCCCCAAAAAAATAGGAGTTTCTGGGGTCAATCGCTTGATAAGGAAACCCATCGAAAAATATTATTCTAATTGTAAAACAAACAAACAACAGGGAAAGCTTCAGGGAAAGACATGGTTCAGCCCTCATTTAGTTGAATGTCTAAAGGATATTTGTGAATCAAACTGACCTATTTCTCCTATTTCATCAATACTTTCAGATGAATGGATGAAAATCGATATTGAATGGCCCATCAAGCGCTGGATTGGCAGCCACGAGCTGAGCCATCTCATCCACATAACCTGCGAGTCCTGCGATGTCAGCAGCATGGAGGAGATAATTTCCGTGGATAAGGACTATCGACCATTCATCATGATCGATACGCAGAGCCGGCGAACAAAGTCCCGCCAGAAGCGAAGCATTAATTGTTCCAGCGGCGTTACTGAGTGCTGTCGGGAGGAGCTATACATTTCCTTTAAGGAGATCGGCTGGAGCAACTGGATCCTGCAGCCAAAGGGATACAATGCGTACTTCTGCAGAGGATCCTGCAGCTCGGTGGCGAGCGTAACGCAAGCGGCTTCCCATCACAGTTCCCTAATGGTAAGTGTCTCATATTTTTATTTATACTTTAATGCCATATTTTGTTGTTTTTACGAGAAATTAACAAACTGTTTCCTTTTTTTGTAGAAAATTCTATCGACAAACAATGCAAACAAGTCGCTAGAGCTGGTGCCTTGCTGCACCGCCAAACAGTATTCCTCGCTGCAGCTGGTCGTGATGGATTCGAGTAACACGGCCACGTTGAAGACCCTGCCCAACATGGTAGTGGAGTCGTGCGGCTGCAGATAGTTGGTGTCTGGACCAGAGATCTACCTAGTTCCGCTGGCCATCAACCAACATTAATATCGGACAAATTAGATGTAGCTTTCACTCCATTTCACTTCATGATCAACTCCATTTCTCTCTTTAATTAATTTAAACTCATTTTCAAGGCATTTACATTCGTCTCATTTAATTAATAATAATTATCCTAAGAGCATGTGCTGCCATTAGTTGTAGTTGCAATTAACTAAAGCCTTAATATAAAGCTAATGTAAAAGGTACTTAAGAGCTCGAAGTATGTACGTAGGTAGTTGCAAATAGTTAAAATCAATTAGTAATAGAATAGTGAACTACAATTAGTTGGATTTTAATATAGTCTATTTAAGTATTGATGATGAAAAAAGTATAGAAAACCGGAAAATAAAACATTTTTGAACTATAATTTAGCTATCCTTTTGTTTTTTTAGTGTTAAGGGGTTAAATGGAGAAAGTCTGAATTGAATGTAGCCGTGGCTATGTCCTTTTGATCCTATGAATCGTCCTTTTAGCATCAATGAGCCAAATTTATGGGATATGAGTCAGATTTTTGCAGGTTTTTTGCCCAATTCTGATCCGATTCATAAAGGGAATAGCATTTAGGAATCAGCGCTTTAATTCCCGTCGATCTGCATCAAAAGTTTTTGAATAAAAAACAAAAAATATTTTTTCGATTTTTTGCAATTTAGGAAAGGGGTACCATCATAAAATATTCAAAAAATTGATAAAAATTTTTTTATTTTATTTTTTCTAACTTTTGACGCAGATTAACGCGGAATAATTTCCTGATTCGTTATTGCTATTCCTTTTCTAAATCCGATGAGAAATAGATGAAATATTCACAAAAGAGTGGCTCAAAACGGGGAATTTTGGGGAATGCCGAATTTGCAAATTTTAGTGATGGTACCATCATTAAAAATTGCAAAAATCGATAAAATTTTTTTTGTTCTACTTTTTTTTAACTTTTGATGCAGATAAACGCAGAATGTATTTCTGAGTTGATATTGCTATTCCTTTTCCAAATCCGATAAAAAATAGATGAAATATTTACAAAAGAGTGTCGGAAAAATGAGATTTTGGCCAATGCCAGATTTTGCACATTTTGATGATGGTACCCCTTTCCTAAATTGCAACAAATCGGAGACAATTTTGTTGTGCGACTTTTGAAAACGTTTGATGCAGGTGGAAGCGGATTACAACTCTGGTTCATAGATGCTTTTCCTTTTTGAAATGGGATGAAATTTAGATAAAATATTTGCAATTAGGTGACTTGAAACTCTCTGTTTTAACCCAAATCCAGTTACAATGATTTTACGTTGGTCAACGATATCATTATCGGTATGCCAGTTTACAGTTGCTTACATTTAAAATGTCAACAAATGTAAACAAACAATTAAAGATTTTAAAGTAACGGTTTTTTTTACTAGAAAATTATTAGTTTTATGTGTTTGTTTCTTGTCAACATAAAAAAGAAAAACCCTCGTTTTTTCCCTTATACCAAATAAAAACTCCAATTGTATATATTTTTATAAACGTTTATTGTGGTAATACAATGTAGATTTTCTTAAACAATTTAAATTAATATCTATCTTAACAACAATTTCGGAAAATTTATAAAGTTTGTAGTAATTGTTCTTACTAATCCGATATTTTCGTATCCCCAGGACAGCGGGCTATGATATAAACTGCGTCATGCCGGATTTCGCCTTGTATCATCTGTTACTCCATTATCCTGCAACTTACTCGACATCACCTGGATTCAGCTGCTTGCCGCTGGACGGCGCGTTTTCTGGATGATCTCCATCTAAGCATCAGTGTCCTTGTCTCTCTGGAAGGGCATCACTGGAATGGCAACTGGAAACCAACGGCGTGCGCAGCAAATAAGGCTTTATGTTGACATTCTGTAATATAAAAAATAAAAAGATATTATAAAAGTGTTGTGTTTCATTTAGGGGGTAATTTGGTTTAAATATTACCTGTTGGTAAAGGTCCCCTTGCAAGTATAAATGCGTTATTCAAACATTTCCATGTGCTTTTTCGTCCTATTTCTTCGTTTTTTTTTATAAATATTTAACCAATTTGCATCCTATTTTTTAATGGTGTGCCAATTTGAAATTACGGTTTTATTCTTCGCCAAACTGTTTCCAAAGAGTTATAAATGACAGCTTTAATGACTTTTCACTTGCAGCAAACACAAAAGCTTGAAACGATTTTACGGCTCCATATATTTCAGGGAGTTAGCCATAACTTTGTTAATACGTCTCCGATCGACAAATGTCATACCTTCCCGATCTTGTAGCTTCGAGTAGAATTAATTTCTATCAAAATCTGGCAATCGAAAATCCGACCCCATTTTCGCAAATTTTACTGATGGTACCCCTTTCCTAAATTGCGAAAAATCGAAATCAAATTTTTTTTTCGGCTTATGACATTTTTTGACGCAAATCGAAGCGGAATAAGCTCCTGATTCATAAATGCTATTTTTTTTTTAAATCGGACAAAAATTGCTGAAAATATCTAAAAAAATATAACTAAAAACTCCACATTTTTGACCAAAGCCACTTCTTTGATTAATAACATTTACATTTCTTTTAGTAGTTATATTTACTAAAATGCATTAAATAAAACTCCCGATATGCCAGTTTACAGTTGTTTATATTTTTTACAGGGTTCAGGGGCTTCACCTTTTAAATGTTTTTCAAGTGTTATTATTGATTGGCGATGAAATTGGAAATAATTTCCATTTGTTCGGTTTCTATATTCTGCAGAAACTGGTGCTCTCGTTTTAATCGTTGTAATTCAGAAGTCACTTCAAAAATCAAGCACTGATGCAACTGATGTTTATTTCGACTCTGGGTTGATAATGTTTTAAGCTGGTTCTGCGCTCCAATCGCCCGAATTTTCTCCTTATTGACATCTTCAGCAATCGTATTAGTTAGTTTATATAAACTATATGACGCCGTTTTAAATAATTCAAATAACTTTGCATATTCGAAGCATTCTTGCCGCAGCTCTCCTTTCTGAGTGTCAATATTGGGATCGCAGACTCGCAGTCTGTAGATTTCGTCAATATACAGGTCGAATTTTCTTAACTCGTCCATGCCGCAGTACTACCAACTAAATAAACTAGTTATAAAATAAAAAAATATCCTTTGTCATGGTTATACAAGCGTTGTCAAGGACAACAGAAAACCTCCCTTTCTTACTAAGGAGGACCGATAAAAAAAACTTTACTCCACTGAAAACTATATATTTTGGCGCTTTCCCACCCTTAAAAAGGACCTGTGGCGTTGCCGGTGTGTCCTTTATTTGAATGCAGATCGAATGGAATGAATATCTATAGTGAAATTCTTGTCAAATAACCTTGCCAGATAAATCATATGTAATTTTGTTAAACGTTTCTCAAAATTAAAAGTTTTTATTCTTATAAAATTATGTCTTTCTCCGCAAAAACTGTGCTAAAGGAGGGCTCCACCCAACTGAATCACATCTGCGAGCTGGAGATCTCCCAGCAGGCCACGCACAAGCGTCTGGTTTCGCTGATCGCCACCATATCCCATAGTTCCCGAAATCTGGATACGATCCACAACATGATCTTGAAGGGGGTTAACATCTTCCGTCTGAACTTTGCCCACGAGTCCCACGAGATGCACTCGAAGACCATTGAGCTGGTGCAGGACGCTCTCGAGAAAATTCAGCACGAGACAGGACACCTTCGAACGGTGGCCATAGCGGCGGATACTAGAGGACCTCAGATCCGAACCGGTTTGCTGGATGGTGATGTTTTCCTCCGCAGTGGCGACAATATACGCCTTTCGATTAATCGAGACCTGTACGACAAGGGCAACAAGGAGGCTGTCTACGTGGACTACGCCAACATCATCAATCTGACCAAGACGGGAGATCGATTGTTCATTGACGATGGCAAGCTGCTGCTCCACATTATGGAGGTGGGCGTGGACGGACTGCTCTGCGAGGTCATTCAGGGCGGGCAGCTTAATAACAACTGCAACGTCATTCTACCCGAGATCGAGATTGACCTGCCGGCGGTATCCGAGAAGGACATGTACGACATCCAGTTCAGCATAAAGGCCAATGTGGACTTCCTCTTTGCCTCCGCCGTGCGCAGTGCCAAGAATGTGAAAGAGCTTCGCTCTGTGTTGGGGGACAAGGGGAAGCACATCAAGATCATCGCCAAAATGGACAGCAAGATTGCGTTGAGTCGCTTTTCGGAAATAATGCGGGCTGCAGATGGTCTGCTCCTGTCACGGGCGGATCTTGGCACCCAGATACCCATTGAGAAGCTGTTCATCACCCAGAAGAGTATCCTGGGCCAGTGCAACAAGGCGGGCAAGCCGGTGATTGTGGCCTCCCACATCCTGGAGTCAATGCGATTCCAACTGCAACCTACTAGGGCCGAATGCTTCGATCTGGCCAATGCCATCATCGATGGAGCGGACTGCATCATGCTCTCCTCGGAGGTGGCCATCGGACCCTATCCCAACGAAACCGTAGCTACGTGCGACACCCTCTGTCGGGAGGCGGAGAAGGTCCTCTGGTTCAGGGACCTCTTTTCGGACCTGGTTAGCGAAGTTCGTGGCGAGCTGGACGCAGCCCACTCACTGGCCATAGCCGCCGTGGAAACAGCCAGGCGCACCAACGCCACCCTCATTGTGGTCCTGACCAGTTCGGGCCGTTCCGCCACTCTCATTAGCAAGTTCCGTCCCCGCTGCCCCATCCTCGCGGTAACGCGCTGCGAAAGGACCGCTCGCTGGGTGTACATTCACCGGGGAGTCCTTCCCGTGGTCTACACCTCCGAGCCGAGCATCGATTACGCCACGGACGTGGATGCCAGAGTCCAGTTTGCCCTCACAGTAGCCAAAAAGTCGGACATCATCAACGACGGGGATCCCATTGTCATTGTGAGTGCCTGGAAGGACGGAGGAGGATTCACCAACAATGTCCGCGTCGTTTACGCCTTTTTCGAGGCGGATCGCGTGGACTGCCTGTTCCGCTCGGACAGACGACACTCCAAAAAGAACACCAATCTGCAAAGGGAGTCACGGTTAACCCAAGTAGGGAGCAAAAAATCTGTTCATATGTAGATTCGATGTGATCTTTGTTTCAATAAATTATTTACACAAAAATAAGATTTGATAATCTATGTTAAATTTTATATAAAAACTATAACTTTATTCTAGTATAACTTTGTCAAATATTTAAGTAGTAATAGGGAATGGAAAGCATTTCTGCTGAATTCATAGGCCAGGAAAGCAAATCGTCCTTTTTGTTTGGGAGTAGCTTGCCTCAGACCATAGTTGATCAACTCCAAAGCTCCCAGGACACTGCAACGTCGCCAAAACGTCGACTCCTTGGTCTTCCTGGAAAAGTAAAATTATTCGAATTTTTTAAGGAAAAGCCTGATATAAGGACAATTACTGCTTCGATAGAGGCGACGCCAGAGCCACTCCCATTAGGTTTCCCAAATCTCGGGTCAGTACAAATATGGGACTTGCCTCGTGGCGCATGTATGTGGCCTCAGGACACCATTTGAAGGCCTAAGAATAACAGGACATTAAAATAGATGCAAGGAATTCTCATAAACTTCAAAATATTCACCTCTCTCACTGACCAATGCGGATCGATGTCGAGACGCAGCTTCAGGAAGTAAACTCCCACAGCGATTCCTCCCAAAGAGGCAACCACTATCACAGAACTTCGTCGAGGTCTAGAGTAAAGGTACTTTATGTTTCCCTCGAAGCAATTCAAGGCTCTGATACCGAAGTAACTGCCCAGGACGCACTGGTGCAGGAACTCTGTGGCCAGGAAGAGGCGGCTAAGCCACATGCAGACCACCACAACGACAATCAGAGGATACAGCAGGAAACGCAAAATCGAGGAACGCCAGTAAACGAATCTCTGCCAGCAGTGAACAAAGAAGAATGAGGCCAGGATGAGGACGAACACGGTGAAGGACATCGAGTGGGCGCAGGGAAGTCCGCCACTGGTTTCACAACTAAGATTGTGGCTTTCCAAAGCGACCTGTGGTTTGTTTTGTACTTGGCCTTTCGAAAACTGCTCCCTGAGCCACCACAAAGGACGCATTTCTGGGTAGATCCTGTAAACATATATAGTTAGTTTAAATTCTCAGAAGAGTAGAAAGCGTAAGTGACCCTTCGAATTTGTAGCATACTTTTCAGGGCAATCAGACATAAAGTCTTTTTAGTAAAGTCCTTTAGCTTTTTTACATTTATGAAGCTTCCTATTACTATATAGCATACCATTTCTCAAAGGAGTTCAAAGTGCTGACCAAAGTAACCGCCGTTAAGAGATGCGTGAGCAGTTCCTGGCTGTAGATGCCGGACAGTGGTATCAGGATATTAAAGAGGATGCTGGGCTCCAGATATACACTCATAAATCGCCACAAAGGCTCCCCAAAACTTAAACTGAAAGAGAAAAAATTTAGCCGAATGAAGAAACCCCAAAAGGTGACCGAAACCCACCGCTCTTGGGCCCATTCGTTGATGCACAGCTCCCGATCGAGCAGACTACTGTAGGTTTCCATTACCAGCAGTCTGAGATTCTCCATGGCTGTCCAATTTATTATGCAAAAGACAACTGAATGCGGAAAATAAATATTTTGGTCCGATTGTTTTGGGGTGACAAATGCCCTTTGACAGCTGTTTTCGACGCATGCGCGGTTTTAGCTTCAAAAAACTGCTTGTTGGCGCCAACCCTTTTTTTTTTTTTTTTTTAAATTCGATTCTTTGCGCCTATTCAACATAATCGTAAATTTTTAATAAATAATGCGAATGCTTTACAAAAACTGATAACAAATCATATTTTCAATAAATACACATATACACACATACACATATATAGGTAGAGGCCATTTTGTTGATGTTTCATTTTGTTTCTCTTGCTGGATTTTCGTATCGAATGGGGATTAAAATTTTCATAATGCACTAAACGAATCTTGACTAAAATACGATTGAACGCGATTGCTTAAGATTAGGGAGATATAGATATGGATAGCGATTTAAGTACATCGGTTAAACTAATGAATGAATCTTATGAATACAATTAGCTGTCGTTGAGAGAGGCCGGCAGGTAGAACGGAGGATGACAGGGCAGTTGGCAGGATTAATTACAGGATTAAATCGCTGGCGGGCACTTAGCCAAAGTTCTCAAAGTGGTGGATGAAATAAGGCAATTTTCGTGTTTTATTCACTTCATCACAGGCAGACATCACGCTCTTGGTCAGCGGTCGTGGACCGCACGAGAAGACTCCTATTTTCGACACCTACAAATCGGACATATAGTATAAAGATCCTTTTTAATTTACTCGAGATGTAACTTACATAAGAGTGCTTCTTTTGAACAAACTTCAGGAAGCTGGACATATCCGGTCGCCCGAAGTGATTGACTGCCTTGAGACCCGTGAATATCGAAGTCTTTGACAGTCGTTGGAAATGATTTTCACAGATATACTAAAAACAAAAGCGATTTAAACATTACGTATTTATTAATTAATATGTAATTATTAATACATACCAACATTGTAGTTCGCAGATCAAACTTGTGGAAAAACTGCGTAATAAATATGTGGATTTCCAACACATTGGTTACATCCTTCTTCTCCACATCCCGCAGCACGTCGATGAACCATTCAAAGTGCTTGTGCGAGGGACAGATCCACAGGAAGTACACCTTCTTACAGGCAACGCCCGAGTAGCGATTGGTGCTGGTCCCAAACACCAGGTCGTTTAGGATAGAGGCGTAGGGGGTCACCCCAATGCCACCGCCCACCATTACCGCTACTTCAAACTTGTACCAATCCTGGTTGCCGCCCCCGAAGGGTCCCTCAATGCGGATCTTCGGCTGGTCCTCTGGGTTGTAGTTGCAAGGATCGAAGTAGTTTCGCAGCTTCCAGGTCCAAGGACCCTGTGCCTTGATGTGGCAACTGAGGAAGTTCTCGTGCGGGGCAGAGGTCAGCGTAAAACTGTGCATTTCGTGGGGCCTAAACGCCGTGCAGGAGAGCCGGACCCACTGGCCGGACAAGTACTTTAAGTTAGGTGGTCGATAAAACTTAATCTTGATCACATCCGAGGGCAGCAGATCGGTTTCAATCACATCCAGCGCCATGTACTTGGTCCGCAGTGAGACGATCTTGTCCAAAGTGTAGACAATGCCGGGACCCAGGAAGAACATCCAGAAACGGGGAGGACCCGTCAGTCTGGCCAGACCGTGGATCAAACTCAGCAAATACAGACCAATGTAGAGCGTATGCATGTTCCAGAAGAAGTTGTACGCCTTCTTCCGTATCGTGGGATGGGCAAACACAAAGATGATGCACATGATGATGAACAGAAGGACACCTGTGGTGCCTGTTACCGTCTGGAAGAGCCAGAAGGTGATGTCCGGCTTATAGTCCGAGGCGAAGTGCACCTCCCGGGTCAGGCAGCGCAGGTTCTCATGCGACTGGGTGGAAACGTGGTAGAAGTTAACAATGTGACCCACTGTATGCAGGACGGAGAAGAAGAGCGCCGTGCAGGCTGCAATCTTGTGGAACTGGATGTGCGAGTCCAAGGGAATGTACTGCTGGATGGGAAACTCCTTCAGCTTGGTGATCAAATTTCTGCGACAGAAGGGGATGCAATTAGAAAACAATAAGGATAAATATTTAGAAACCTTACCTGGACATGGTTAGGAGCAGCAGGGAGTAACAGAAGGAGAGCGATGCGGCAGATCCCCTCGTGATGGCGATTCCTACACCCATAATGTGCCTCAAGTCGGTGTGCTCAGCCATGAAGGAATAATGAATGAATCGCTCCACAAACAGGACAATGGTTACCACATAGAAGAGAAACAAATAGAAGATGTTCTGTCGATTCTCCTCCAGAAACGTGATATAGGCATCCCACTTGCCCAGCAGCCAGTGGCGCGGCTTGTCCTGCATCGGTTCAATGTTGAAGGACGTCATGCGCGCCACATTCGTGGAGGTGTCCAGGAAGTTCTGTTTAGCGCCCTTACAGTCCAGTCCGATGGCCACAAAGTCGCCCTTGTACTCCTTCATCATTAGCTTAAAGTCTTGGTAGGTAAGATGATTCTTGTGCTCCAGACCCACGTCCTGGAACATTCCATCTATCAGCTCGGTGACCTGGTCATCGCTCAGACTCGTTGTCCTCGCAATCTCCACAAGGGATCGCATCATCTCGCTAAGTTCCCCCTTGTCGATGACTCCATTGCGATCGTTGTCGCACATGTCGAAAATAATCCGCAGCTTGTCATCTGTCTTTCCACGCGAGAACAGGACCACGGTCTCCAAGAACTCCTGGAAACTGATGCGCCCGTCCTGGTCCTTGTCCACGATGTTAAACATTTTGCGGACGAACATGTCGTTCGGCTTCATTCCCAGAGCGGCGGCGAACTCTGCCTTCGACAGGCTGGTTCGCATCACGGTCATCACCTCGCCGTCACTGGAGGC
Organism: Drosophila varians; assembly: GCA_018150405.1. Classification (NCBI taxonomy): domain Eukaryota; kingdom Metazoa; phylum Arthropoda; class Insecta; order Diptera; family Drosophilidae; genus Drosophila; species Drosophila varians. The sequence goes on from JAECWK010000125.1 coordinate 8,342,809, forward strand.
ATCTGAGCGCCGTCGCCGCTCCCCAGGACGCAGGCCAAAGGTCAGAGCATAGGCCTCGCGGAAGAAGTACTCCAGCCGCTTTTGGCGACGTTCCCTGGTCTCGGCGCGGGCCAACATGATGTCCCGATTAACCTCCATCACGGTCAGCTCCTTTTTATGCAGCAACAGAAAATCCTCCAGCTTCTTCACAAACTTGCGACGCGCCCCGTAAGACTCCAGCTCCAAAACCAAGTCATGATCACTGGGAACCCTTAGCAGGATGTAAGGCTTCTTCTTGATATGGTTTGTGGCTGACTCCTCCACGCTGACAACATCAACGTGCTTGAGACTGAAGGTCCTCAGCTTCTCGCCCTTCCTGTCCACAGTGTAGATAGCAGCCTCGGGTCCAAACTTGACGGTCACCAGACGCTTGTGATTGGCGTGCAACCACTCCCTGGCCAGCATCTTGTCCACCGATCCCTTGTGCTGGGGAGCTCGCAGCGCCTCTTGCCGGATCTTCAGACGTCGCCGCTTGCTGTTTTGCAGCTTGACCACGCAGTATCCTGCTCCAGCACACAGGATGGGCACAAATCCCAGGAAGACGCACACGTAGATGAACATTAGCTCAGATCCGGAGAAGTAATCATAGCCCTCCAGGTAGGTGCAGGGCTCCAGCTCGGTGGCGTTCAGTTGCATAGGTTGCGGGCAAGGATCTCCCTTGCGCCACATGAACACGTCTTTCTGGATCTCATCGACTGCCACGTCCGTGCTGTTCACAATAATGTCCCACAGGGTAATTTTACGCAGCTCTGCGATCTCCTCAGGTGTAAAGATCCCGTTTCGTTCGTTCTCGAACCAGAAGCGGTCGGCGTCCCGGAGGCGTTGGAACTGCTCCTTAATCACAGCCGTGAAGAACTCTCCCGGCTGGCCGTAGGACTCCAGCATGCCACCCACATAGACGTCCACATCGTCCAGTTTGTTCTTATATGCCTCCTTCAGCATGCTGATGGACACAATATTAATGATAGTTTAAAGCTTAAATATGATTTAAACTTACTCCAAGAGTTCTGGCTGCGTTTCAAAAAGCGGGGGATTAATGTCTGTCCAGGTCTTGTGCCTCTTCAGGCCATAGGACTCCCTAGCTGTGTTGTAATCCGGCAATCCGTTGTCACGTCCCCGCATGATATTCAAGGCGCCCAGGTCGCGACGCGTAAACTCCATGGGTCCGAATAGCTTGTCCCGCACATCGGAACATAGAACGGGATCCTCGCGCTCGGATATCTGCGAAGCGAGACCCATGAGTACCTCTTCCACGCTGGTATCCGTAAAGAATCCCTAAAATCCATAATTTATTAGCATTTTTTATCACACAAAAGATTACAAACATACACTGGAGTCCCACCACGTGGAGCAAAGACGAATAGCCGGATATCCCATGGGCGTTTCCTTGAAGTTACACTGTCCATCGCGACGGTAAATGCCCGGCGGGATCATGGTGTGACCAAAGCGAAAGGCAGCCGCTTGGAAGATATGACCGATGCCAGGATGAACATCCTGCTTGTATCCATCGTAGGGCGGCAAAGCTGAGCCCAGGAAAGCGGGCAGGTATTCATAGACGATCACATTCTGCAAGCTGGCAATTACTGTGTGGCGCGCCCTTTGGTAGATGTCCTCATCGCTCCAGTCAGGATGCAGGCGCTTGATGCGCTGAGCAAGAGTATTGTGCCACCGCAGGAACAAGATGGCAAAGGACAGCACGGCAGGATTCTGGTTAGTGCGAGGATCTCCGAGAACTAAAGGGATGCTAGTTTGTTAGTTGTGTTTTGAATATCTTTCGAATACTTACGAAAGAGCCTCTCCGGACTTAGCATCTTCATGACATTCGGCACTGGATTGTTGAAGAGCGGCACCCTCATGGTGTTGCGCACCGGCAGCTTGCCATCCTTTTGGGTCAGCAGGGTGCCGTTGTGGAAGGAGCGCATGGCATTGAGCCAGGCCTCGGAGGTGCTGTAAATGAAACTGCCATCAATCCAAGCAGTCATTTGATTTATCTGCGGAGTAGGCTTTATTGCGATATTTTGTTCAGACCACGTCACCACCACCCACCTGTTCTCTGGGCGCGTTCGGACTCTGTCCGGTGCTCCGGTCATAGGCCGCCCTATGGAACGGTATGTACTTGTCCCCCCGGCACTCCCGGTCGTACATCTCGTCGCACTTCTCGATCTCAATGCGGTGCATCTCGATGGGACAGCCCGACTCGGAAGCCATCACGATCTCATTGGCCACCACCTGGCCGAAGAAGGCCAGCAGGGCTGTCCTATTGTACTTGGATCCCAGTCCGTCCCGGCCGCGCATGAACAAACGGCTAAGTCTCCGGGTGGAGGGGCGATTGGCTCCTGCCATGGCATAGACACCATCGGAATAAGAGGGCGGTGCCTTCCGAACCAGATGGCTATCTGAAAGACGAGCACAGGCGATCGATCACATCTGGCGACTATGTTAATTGTTTCCAAGCTCAAATCAATATGCAAATCCGGATCGATTCTAATTGAAGCGTAATCGTCTGGTTCTACCCTTTTGTGAAAGTTGTCGGCACCTGCCGGACATTCCAGTCCACGACTTACCAACAGATCCCCAATCTGGATGGGCCAGGTTATTGTACCAGCCGTCGTAGCGCTGTTTTTCAGTCTGACTATACATTTTCTCTGAAAATAAAATAAACAGATTCGGTTCTTACTATCAAAAAAGGATAAATACTCAAACACTTCACTAATCAAAGATTATTACGAATCTAATTTACATATTTGTGTTCATTTTCTGACTCCGATTAATCGTTTGGTCAATTTGGAAAATAGTCTACATTCGCCTTGTCATCATAAAACTTAATTAACAGCAAACATTTCCTAATTCTAATTGGATTTGTCAATCAAAAACGCAAATAATTGCAGCACATGTTGCCAATTGAACTGTAAATTGGAGTAAAGACTATCTAATCGGACATTAATGCTCCATTAACTAAGAAAACTATGTTTATACTCATTTAATTGCATAACCAAATTGGGCTTTAAAGTTTAGATTTGTAATTGGAAAATACTATTCGATTATAAAAAGGTTTAATTGGTTGGTTGGTTTATAATTGGAGGTTGTTGCATTATAAAAAACTTTATATAAGCTGTGCAAATAAATATTTTTTATGTAGACGACACCTTAAGGTGATAAACATCTGCAGGCCGTAATTGTTCTGACGCTAAACGTTTTTATTATGGTTTATTTGCACTGGGGAGACCTAAACCAGTTATAAAATTAGCAAGCCAATGCCCGCAGCCAAAAAAAAAAAGTACCAAACATTCTAAAAAAACGCTTAGACGAAAAACTCGTAACATGTGTTTAAACCAGTTTTTGTTGCTATTCTAATAGGCTCGACACCACGCTCGAGTGAAGCGTTTTTAATTCAGATGTGAAGACACCGGTAATTTTTTCTTTATTATTGTCCATACATCATTTTAATACTTTGTTATTATTTAATGGCAAGGCTACGACTTATGAGGAATCGTCATTGATTGCAGATCATGACTTTAGTCGGACTATTTTTAAAAGCTATGGCCAGAAATAGCTCGAGTATTGTGAAGCTTTGAAAGGAAGTGATGGATGGACGGCTGTGGCAGCAAACACAAACAAAAATTCAGTCGCATGCCTAAGACAGTTAACTGAGTCAGATCCGGTTAACCAAAACCTTGTCAGAATGTGAAGCTGTCAGAGAGAGGAGGTCTCAGCTGACTCTGCTAATTGATATGTGTACAATGCGGCCCAGCTGAATAGGTTTTTTTTTAGTTATCTTTATTACTTTAAAAAATCTCCAGCAACTTGCGTTCTTTAAAACTATATTCTTACTTGAACTGCAGTGTACCTTCTTCATATATAGATAAATTCATATAAATACATTTAAAAACCGACTGCGTTGGCGTTGTAAAGAATTCTACAGAAAAAAAATAAATAACACCTGCATGATGAGCAGCTAGCCGGAGACGGTCTCTTCTGATACTTGCTGCTCCTTTTTTAGAGCCAAAAAACATTCACGACATCACGGATTCCCTTTGAAAAAAAATATTTATTGGCCGTACCCTATAAAAAAAACATTTATGGGTAAGTTTTTTGCATTACCAAGCTTGTAGTTGTCATTCATCATTGCCGTATCGCACTTTCTGTGCTTTAAGTATGTTTGGTTTTATTTTTTGTACTATCACGTTCGTTTCCTAAGTCTTTTGATTTATGCGCGCAAAGTCTGACAATGAACTTTCGTTTATGGTTTGTGCGTGACTCTTAACGGAAAACTAGGTAAAGAAACTATTTAAAGTTAAATATTTTAAACAATAAATTAAAGAATGCTTTCAAATAAGAAACGTTTGGCCCCCAGTATATAATAAAAACAAAATTCCAGTCATTTTAGTCTGAAAAGATTTATATATCCACCCAGTTGAAATATTAATAATATACAATCTGACCCAGTTGAGGTAATTAGTTACATGTGTACTGAAATAAAATGCCAAAAAACTTTCGCTTTCCGTTAAGAGCCTGTTTACAAAATTAGCACTAATTAAGGAGTAAAAAACAAAATAATGTCGACGGCAACATCTATTTGTTAGCTGTTAATTGGTTGCCAAATCTGACGGAATATAAAAAATGCGCACATGACTTTATTTTAATTTTACAATGAAACACAATTCGCACAAATCAAGACGCTTAATGAGACCGAAAGAATTCCAACTAAAGCTGTCTAATTAAGTAGAACATAAAAGGAATGCAGTAACTCCAAAATTTCTGTTTAAAATAATGATTTATTTAATCTAGAGAGTTTTTTACCTTAACTTGAAAACATTTTTGATTCATTAATCACAATTCTAATACAAAGTAATTGCAAAAAGTAGTTTACAAAAATATTAGGGGATTTTAGGAACCCTAAAGCAAAAGGTTTATTTTAAGAATCCCCTTTTTATTGGAAATGTAAGAATAATGTACATCGTTTAGTTAGAAAAAAACCCCCTACGGATTTTATATTTAAATCTATCTTCTATTGCCATTTTTTATCAATTTGTAAACCGTCCTGTTTCCTATTTAGAAAACAAAATGTTACAAATTATCGTCCGCCACCTACTATGATTGGAGATCGAAAAAACTTTCGGTGAAACCGATCACGAAAAGACCAGGAAGGCAGACATGCTGCTCCAGGTGTGGTTAATCCCAACAATGGACTATATTGAACTTTTCATTGTGTTAATTTTATTACACTAAAGGGTTTGAGCATAAAAACTGCAAATCTCTATGCCTTTGGCATTTCTAAATGAAATTATAAATAAATCAAAAACAATGCAACTCTAGAGCGAGGCGGTGTGAAGAGAAAGACCATTGATCGTGCGTTGACTTTTGACTCGGTTGTTAGCCAGACACACCTTTTCCCAGAGATCATCGAACAGGTGCACAGGTGCTACGTAATCAGGTAATAAGACTTCGACAAACGTATTCAACTTTTTAAATACTATTTTTTAAATCAGTTTGTTCTCTAATGAAATTAGGCCTTTGGTAGGCTGCGTTTTAAAACTCTAATAGGTTTATTAACCTTACTAGTCATAAAATTCTATACTAAACTAAAAGTGCCTTTCAGCTATTTCATTTACTGTCAAAGTATCCATTCAAATAACTTTGTTTAAACTACTTTTAACTGTGAAGTAAGTAAAATAAATACACCTAAAGAGACCTTTCAATGACGACTGTTCTTAACTGTAACTACAAGGCCTATAATTTAAATGAAGTTGATAATTTACCAAGTCTAATTTAGGCAGGAAAACTTTCTATATGCTTATTGATCGGATCTCGGAGCAGACACGATCCATTCATATGCAAATCAGCCTAATTGAATTGAATAACCATACAAAAAGATGCGGGGGAAGTGTTAGGATTTGTTGGTACTCACCATAACAATGCACGAAGCCCAGATCCAAGCTGAGACTAATCAGTAACAATAGCAGTGCCCAGCTAGCGGCATCTCCCCACTTTAGACCCAACAAATGGGGCCGCGGTGTGCATTTTTTATTTGGACATGGATCTTGATTTTTGCGAGCTGCCCCCTGGCGGGGCACGCTTGGAACACTCATATTGATTGAAAACAATATTTATTATGTATTTCTATTTTGTTTGTTACTAAGCACAAAACTCGGTCGATTACTTTGCGTTTTTATTGTTAAATTAATTAAGCAAACTTTGGAAATCGAGTAGGGTGAATTTTGTATTTAATTTTGCATTATTTCACTTTTCATTGCCGGATAAAAAGATGGCGGGTACTCTTTCGCACTTAACGGTTAAACATATTGATCTCTACAATTAAAGAATTATTTATTTTATAAATAAATATTTGTATTAAACGCCTTTTTTTCTAAGTTACACAAAATATAAGCTTAATCTTTTTTCCACAATTTTTCTGGAAATTATCAATTGCCAGTCATTAGCTTTTAAGTTCGTTTTCTAAGTCATTCGTTTTTATGTATTTTTATAGACTCGACCGCAAAAAACGCCTAAGTAAATGCCGAAATGGTTCGTTAATGTTTTCAAATTAATTATATTGCATAAGATAATGCAATATGGTGTATGGCCAAATAAATGGCAAAACAAATAGGGGGAAGCGGATAATAGAGGAGAATGATGGAGAATGGTGGAGAAGAAACGTAGCGCAGCGCAGTGTTTAATAAACGGAATTGCCCACAAAACAATTGACCTTCTGTGAGCTTACAAACCGACAAACCGACAAACGACAAAACGGATTCCATTAGTCATATCGACAATGGCAGAGAAAGAAGCCGAAAAAACACACAAAAACAACAAATATCGTAAACAACAACATGGAAATATGTATGGGTAGAGCAAGGCAACAAAGAAGATATAGAGAGAAGTAAAAAAAATATATAAAATGCCATTGCACAACTGCAAACAATTAACATTACAACAATGGCCCAGTGCTAAAGCTAACAAAGTCATAAAGACAAGACGCCACGCCACCTCCGCACCCTTCCGTACTACCCCTTCTCACATAACCGCTAAACATTTTTCCGCCTAATGCATGGTTAGAGATTATTATTAAATGGCAGGCCAGAGAAAACAGTATGCGGTAAAAGCCAAATTCAAATCGTCTGTAAATTGTGGGCGAACCCCCCCAAAGAAAAGGAGGTGGTGGTGGCAGCGCGGAAGAAGAAGGAGAGAGAGCGAGCGAGAAAGTCAAGAAAGCGTGGAAGACTGAACGGCAATAATCACTTTGAAATTACGGTACAAAAAACCAAAAAAAAAAAAACACATTTTTTGTGGTAGAAGCCAAAAGCCCCAACTTTCTGAACATTGAACGTAGCCCGCAGCTTCCTCATATCAATTAATAAATATTTCTTTAGCTAATTTCTGAAATGGCTGCGCAAAAATCGCGATAATTTCCGAAACTTATTGAACAACTCGGTCCGCGGACTTGGTGTCCAAACCAGAATTGGCTACTATTAAATAACATGAAAACGGCATCAAGTTTATAATGACAATAGACGTATATAAACTATATATATTTCAATGAAATATTTCAATTTGTAGTTTCCAATTTATTTTTAAATCACACGAATTATTTTCCAAGTAGATTTTTGAGTCACAGCTAAAGCTGTGAAAAAAAAAGAAAAATTGATGACAAACTGGCAACTCCAGCTAAAAACCAAAATATTTATAAAAAGTACGCCAAAAATGCTATAGAAATAGCTACTTTACGGAAGTTAACAGACATGGGGGCGTAAAACTTTATTTAAACTCACAGAAGTATTGAAAATATGTAATTAAGAACTTAATTTATTAACACAAAGGCATTCCGCTTGAAGTTATAATCAAAAATGTTTGCAAAATACAAGTCCAGGCACTAACTCTGGTATTCAGAGTGTTACTTCTTATTAGCCAAATGTTTTAACACATCTCTTTGGAAACAAAATTGTGTGGCTCGTGATTTTGTGGGTTTCTTGGGGTTTTCTGCGCTAAAATGTTGCGAAAACCAAGTTTATTATTGTATGGGAGGCTGGGCCAGGGTGTAAGAAATACGAAAAGATAAAAAAAAAAAATTAAACACGAAAATGAATTAAATTCATGAACGAAATCGTAAGCAAAGCCAAGACGGCGACGAAGCTTCGAACAAAGAAGACTCAAGACACCGAAAGGGGACCCCAAAAAGCCCCACACACATGCAAACACGGCGGGAGAGCGACCGAGAAGGGTGATGGTTTTAAAGAGATGGCAGGCGAGCTCCAAAAAATATCCACAAAAATTTATATGAAATGGGTGGGTGTTTGATTTTATCGGGTTTTTGCACTACTTTTTTCCGGCAATTTCGGGTAACTTGGCATAACTCCGGTCATCACTTTGCATAAAATAGATAAATTGTTGAAAAAAAACGGCAACAAAGAGCCGCACACACGCATAACGGTGAAGACGACGCGGCGCATGCGCGACACGTTTCACATTCACATTCACTCTCGTCTTCGTCTGCAATCTCACCAGCACACACGAACCGGAGCGAGGCGGGAGAGTGTGGAGCGGGTGGGGGCGAGGGCTGTGGCAGCGACCTGCGTCCGGTGGGGCCTAGAGCTCGATGGAAACTGAGCTCAGCTCCGGCTAGCTATGCGGGAGACCTCCACTTTGGAGTTCGGCTCGATGGGAACATCGGAACCGGTCCACAGTGGGCGCCATGGCCCGTTCGGTGGTACAAGCTTTAAAATTTTTTTATAAATAAATATTAATCAAAGTGTAATTAGTGATTAACTAATTTTAGATTTTATATCAAATATTCCACTTAAAAAATTGCCTTAGAAACCTTACACAAATGAATCGTGTTAATAGGCTCAAAAGTACTTAATACCCACTGTGCAATCGGTCTCTCACTGCTGGGGGGCACCGGAGCTACTGCTGCTCCATTTCGGGTCGGCTTTTGGGATCCCGCCATGTCCGCCTCTAAATGAGTTCCGTCATATTTGACATGACGTGTCGAATTAATCATTCGCCTGCCTCCTGCCCTTTCTCTCGCAGCATACATAGTTCATGCCATTGACGGGAATTTCCCAGCCTGGCGGATGCAGTGCAGCAGCCAAGAGAGCCCATCTTCTCGTAGACAACCAACTCTCTTATTAGACTCTTACTCTCACCATAAAGTGAGTGGCTTAAATCCGGCACCCATGCTGCGAGGAGTTCCTGGTCTCCTCTGGATTGTTCTTAAGACGGTTCTGGAGACTACATGGCTAACACATGTAATATTTTCTTTATTCTTTAATTCCAAGGCATATATGTACGTCCCCAAACAGCAAAAACTATTGCAAGTTAAAATCAATTACTCAGTGATTTATTTGTGAATCCTTTAGCTATTGTATAGACAATATTTTAATGTCAAATTTTTTTTTTTATGAGTATGTCAATAGCTCACTCACCCTTTGTCCCGTCTTCTAGCCTGCCCCCCACATCTGGCCCGGGGCTCTTCGATCTTTGTTCGGATGTCAGTCAATAGTCTGAAGTCGTCATATGTGGCTGGCTCTCCTCCATAGTGCAGCTGTGCACATTAAAATCAATTAAAATTCTTATTTATCTTCGATTCGAGCCGAGCTTAACAAGTGCAGTCAGTTGTGATGGCAGCAGAAACGGTCGCATCTATAAATATGTATTTATGGAAGAGAACACGCATTGGGAATCGAAAAATCTTTATGCACTTCTACATATCTTTCAAGTAAATTAAAGAAAAGAAAAAAATTACAAGCTCAATTGTCGTTGAATTAACACAAAAAAGTAACAAAAAAAAAAAAACACAAACATAAGTCGAGCTCTCGAAACTCCAAAGCAATTCCACTTGATAAGTAATTAAATTAATTAATTTTCATGTGCTGCCGATTGTCGACGATTCTTGATTTATCTGTGCGTGCAATGAGGCAACTTGTTGATGCATTTTTCTTCGCGAAGGCCCCCATTCTAAGTGAACAATTTGAAGTTGAGTAAGTTAACTCGATTCGATCAGCAGCTGTTTGATTTTTATGGAATTTTAAATTGACAATTAACCATTTAGCATCTAATATTTTTATGCAATTGGCCAGCTACGATTCTATATTATTGACTGGATTTTATTTAATGTTCCTGTTACGAGACTTGGTGGCTTACCAGCAATTCCCAAAGCAATTTGGGCAGCAACATCAATTATGTGTTCCAAACAAGCTTTCGAGTAGCTCCCCAACAATCTACGCACACAGAACTCAAAAGTGGAAAACAAAAACAAATATACCACATTCCTTGGTTCTTGGCCACAAAAAAAGTGAAGGGTAAAAAAAATTGGAAATAAGTTTATCACTGTTGGTATTATAGGTGTCGAAAATTACAAAAAAAAAAAAAAACAGTTTCTAAGGTATATATAATATGAACTATGTTATATCAGAATAATATCCTTTAAAAGAAAAAAAAACATATTGTTTTATTTAATCCATAAAAGGTTTATTCGTTACCTCTAATTTTCTGTTACATATGGAACTACCTGAATATGTTTCAACCGCATTAATAATTAATTTATCTTGCAAAAGCATCATAAGCAAAAAGCCACAATGGGGGAAAATGGTTTATAAACTTTCACAGTAAAAAATATTGTGTGATTGAATAAAAAAAAACGAAACTTATACAATACACAATTCATGACTAAGACCCAGCCACGCATTGCTAAGTAATTGATTTTTTACAGCTTGGATTTCGATACAATTTCAAATTCCAGTTACAAATAAAATCAATTTTAATGGTTTGCAAATCGAGTACGCGAAGGTCACGCAATTCCAGTCGACAACGCACATATCAAAGAAAAAGAGATAAAAAAAAAATAATAATAATAATCAGACAGGTGACAATAACAAGAGCAGCAACAAAAAGCCAATCCGAGCAACTTGTATAGCTTGTGTCGGCCCACAAAATGGAACACGCGCCATTGAAACAGACAACTCTCTGGCAGCGCAGCGCCGCGAACTAAGTCAAAGTTAAGGCAAACTAAACGCATTAAGCATACGCACTGTGTGACGGCCGTTTTGGAATGGAGAAGCATTGAGCTTTGGTAAATAAGTAAACTGAATTAGCTAGTAGGTAGCTGCAGTTGGTAGCTATGTTAGCTTAGCTTGTTAGCAAATAGTTTCAGCGCCGTGTTTGTAAGTCTCATAAATTAAGCGCATTTTCCACTAATTGGATTCTTTGATCTGACTCGATTGAAACGTAAATTGCTAATTAACCAAGAAAAAACCAGTAAAGGGTTTTCAACTGAAATTTAATGGTCAGTTTCCATAAAGTTTACTTAGATTAGATTTCTCAATTTTATGAATGAAAGTCAACATTTCACTGATTTAAAGACCATTTGAACTTGAACCATTTTTAATCTTTTAATAGACAACATATTTCGAAAATCGATTGGCATTTCCTTTAATATCTTATCTTGCCAGAACTCTCAATCAGCAAATGTATTCACGAAATTTTTACAAAAATAATTTCTAATTGATCAATGATGGATTTTAATTGATAAATCAAAGATTACCTCATCGTGACAAGCAGAAAAGGAACCGCTGATTAAGTTATGCTGGCGGACGCGACGTGGCAATCCAGAAATTTTTGGAGTACCCAAAAACTTGAGATTCATGAAAAATAATACGCACATTTATGAAGAGCTTTTTTTTTTTTGCTACAAAAATATGTAATTTCATAGATATTTTTTAACGACGAGGCAGTCTCTTTCAATTAAAATTGTAGGACTTTTTCCCACAGTCATTTAACATGAATTAAAGCCTTAGTGCGTCCAAGAAGCCAATCCGAAAGAGGGACCCATCCCATATCCATAGCGCTGCATTCAAGTGCAATTCCAAGGTGCACTTATGGCCCACTCCCAGCACCAGCTAAGCGCCCTGTTTGAACAAGTGTTGGAGAATCTGTTTCCACAATGGATGCGATGTGTGGGCATGCATGAGTTTTGCTTTTATGTTCAATTACTTGTATTAACCCATTAACATACTGAGCTCATGCCTAACTATAATCCAAGCCGGGTAAAATGTTACAAAGTAACTATAAATGTAAAATCAAAACTAAAGCTTCAAGTTTCCTTTCACTTGCATACATGATATTAATGACCGATGCTCCGACGAATCGATCCAAAGTGTAGTGTGTATTATTTCTAATGCAGTTTGATCATAAAATGCTATATTCGGCTTCTGTGAAACATCTCAATCTCCAAACGCATTCCGACCAGCATCCGGACTTCGGAGGGGAGCCAAGAAACAAAATGCCAGCTGACACACACCGAGCATGCGTACGTGATTTTGGATTTAATTAAGTTTAACGTGGCAACGGCTCGCCATTAAACAAACTTTGTTTCAGGCACTCACACTCGCAGGTAGCGGCAGTGAGGTGAGACTGAGGCATTGACTTTGGAACTTAAAATTATTACATTTTATTGGTTCCCGGCTAATCCGGTGGATTCGATCAGCCCTTCATGCAAGAATGCCCTCCTGAAGGAAACCCAAACAGAATATTTAGCCTTTAATTAGTCATCCAAGCCCCATATTGTGTAAACACAATAATTGTATGGTAATTGTACCATTTAAAAGGAACTAAAATATTACAAAAAAATATATAAATTCATATTCATAAATTAAAACAATGTACTCCAATTTTTATCAGTGTTTCAGAGTTCCTAAGATTATAAAGAATTCTTAATATATACTTTCAATATAATAAAATAAATTTGAAACAAATAATGATGATATTTATATCATGATGAAATAATGATATTTTTAAACAAAGTGGCATTCAAAAGTCAGAATTTGTTCATAAATGAAAACTTAATGCCAATTAAAGTAAACAAGCCTAAAACTATGCTATCAAATCGTAGAGCGATCCGAGTAAAATGGCGGCTTACGATGTAAAATGGCGAAAGGAAGAAGATTACATTTACCCATCAAAAGTGGGAATTTGCAAACAAATAAAAAAACACAGAAAATAGTTTGCACCTTTTTTTTATTGTGAAACTTTAGCAAAATATCTTACATGAATCAACAAAGTATTTAAACAACAAATTTTATTTAAATTATTCGGTGTGAAACGGCTTAAAATATTAAACCGGTTACAGCTTTTTCGTTTTTTAAATTAAAATCACATCGTATGCTTCACTGATAATATCATAAATATGTAGATTAAGTGTCTAAAAATTGTCTGGCTTCTCCGACATTTGTTGCAAGTCTTTTATATACGAGTTATTTTCCAATGGGAAACGACTCATCAAATCTGTTAAACTCAACTGATACGTTTCGTAAGTCTCAGATGCCTCAGGACGACCCAGGACCCTCAGATGATAAAGTAAAAATTCGTAGAGCAGCATCCGCTCGTGGCTGGCGTAGTGGAAAGCTACAGAATAATTGGAACAACATTGAAGGCCCTAAAAACAATCGATATTATGAAAAAAATTAAACAAAGATTAATTTTGTTCTTACCATTTCAACTTGTGACACACTCATAAGGCGTAACCAGTCCGGTATACTTGAGTTCGAATTCGATAGATAGTTTCCCAGATCCAATGGCATAAACTTTGGCTTGGAGTCTCCATCCAAAGACTGCGTAGAATCAACAAAATGCACGCCCACGTTCTGCAAACAGATACCCATGTAAAAGTCCTCGATGCCCATTTTCTTTGGCTGCGGACAAATCACATCCGACTCGTAGGCTTGGGTCATAAAACGATTCAGAGCCTCTCGACTCAGAACATAAGAAGCACCACCCGACATGTAACTCTGAAAAAAATATAATATTTATATCAGTCATAATTAATATTCTTATGTTTTGAACTTAAAATGCTGTTTAGAAGCCACACGCCCCTCTTTGAGTTACTAAACCGGTTAAGATATGGGATTCGGGTATTTCTTTAGTAACAGTGTCCGGGTTTTCGCAGTAGAGGGTTAAACAAAAATAAAAACATAAAGATGTTCAATCCAAAGTTAAAGGTCTCACAGCAGGGAGTTAAGTGTCAAGAGACATCAAAAAATCCGATGCAAACAAGCAAAGCTGGCAAATTATAGAAGATGATAAAGTGATTTAAAATAATTGTCACCTAGGATTACAAACACAAAAACGACGTTAATTCCTTGTCTAAAAAAAAAAACATAAAAACTGAACTAAAGCAAAATATTTATGTAGTTTTATGACAAATAAAAATTTCCATTTCAATAAGCATACTAAAAAATAAATTGAATATTCCAAATCTCATTAAACACGGCATAATTCATTCAAGCTGGCAAATATGTTAATTGGTGCGATGCTGGCGGATCTGAAAACATTTAAAAACGTAAGGAAAAACCGCCTAAAATTCATCAAGAGCCAGGTGAATAATCACAGACATCAATCAAATATCATTATAACATTTATGATGCATTAGGAATAATTAACGACTGATAAGTTTTTTCCATTCAAAATATAATATGTGAGAAGCAGAAGCAGAAACAAAGGCAGGTTATAGGAACCAAGCTGTCAAGCTGACCAGATGGGGGCCTTCCACAGATTGTTTTTTTTTATGTTTATGCAGCCAAAATGTTTGTACTTTGTCTTACAAAACGCTTGCACAAGTCTCTCATCAAATGTCAAAAGGCCAAATAAGTCTCCCCAGCTACCGACGATGGGGCGCGGCTGTGAAAGATGCGTGACAGGTAATGGTGATGACCTCAGGTGGGACACTGACATTAGTCTGCGCAGACAACTGGCATCTGTGTCTGCTAATGCGAATTTAATTTCTGATTGTCTTGCGATTGATCTATGCACACGGAAAACGCCAATACAAGAAGCCTTTTGGGTAGCCGCGATATTAACTCGTCTGCATTCACAAACCAGCATGATATCATTCGACCAATAATAGAATTAACGTCTCCATAAACCCCAACACAATGCACAATAATTCGCTATTAATTGTAAAAGATTACACACACCACTAGAGACCGGTTATTCCTTATTATCGAATTTCTAAAGCCAATTAATGCCAATAAAGTTCAAATGAAAAGAAATTTAAATGAAACATTAATCGAATTCATGTTAAAATGACTAAGCCTTTGGCAAAAGAATATCCATTTTTTTGTCAACAAATATATATTCCCAAAACGTTAATGTGACAGAAACACGGTGTGCTCGCCTGGAACTTGTCCACAAAGTTCGGAAGTCATTATTCAATTAGAGAAATCAAAAAATCCTAGAACCATATCGCAATCCCGCGCCAGAGTTTTGCAATTCAAATTAGTTTCGCGAAACGGGCGACAACAACATGAAAGAAGAGCACTTCATTATAGTCTGATGGGAGCGATAAAGTCCAAGACTTTTCAAATAAAAAATCAAAATTTCTTTATCCTAATTAGAATGACAACTAGCGTCGCTCATTAACTGATGAATCGCTTATAACTCACCACATTATAGCGTGACATTTGGTGTCCAAAATAAACGGGCGTTTCCGGGTCGAAGCCGCTCAGCAGGTACTGGAGATTCTCCATGATGACATATCTGGAGAAGCGATTAGCTGGAATCAGGGAACACCTAGTAAAACGGGACAACTCACGTATCATCATCCGCCTTGAGGAACCAGTCGTAGTCCCGTCCATAATACTCCCAAACGTGCCGGAAGCCCTCGCGGGTTTTGTTCCACAGGTCCTCGTAGCCGCCGCCGTCGGGTTCCACCACCTGGACCACGCCCAGGGCCTCGTAGGTGTCGCTGCTGGCAAATACCAGGCGGCTGCAACGCTTACCCCAGGTGTCGTGGACCGTCCTGGCCAGGCCCTCTAGATTCTCCGGGTGCGTCAACACCATGCACAGTATCCGGGATGGAGGGACATCCTCTATTCTCGCCAAAGTCGCCGTGGCCGTGGAGAACGTTGTAGAGCTGCTCCAGCAGGGCGACTCTCTACTCACGTCGTGGACATACAGGAGCAGGACGAAGGCGAAAACGAAGCCCCCAATGAATCCCGTCAACAAATGCAACTGAGATCGCAGCTTGATCTTGGCGGTCATGCTGCCGGTGCTCCGGTGTGTTCTCCGCAACGCTCGGCACCCGATTGTTTTGGCCAAAGCGGCAAATCAGCCGAAATCAAACAGCAGCTCGCCAGCGGAGTTGGCCAGCAACCGGTTTACTTGGTTTTCTTATCAAAGCCATCACAAGAGACTACGATTTTGTGGCAGATTAGAAAAGCCATTCCTGCTAAACGACCCCAAGAATCAAGTTTCTATTGTTTCTCTATTTACAAAGAATTATTATTCTGGAATTAAATACCATTCTAAATGAAAACGAAAGTGTTATCCCTTCTTTGACATTTATGTGATAAATAACATAGTGCAAAGAATTAGTGTTAGTGTTAATTAAATTATAGTTATACCCAAACTATAAACTGGCTATAAACTATGTCATCGCACCAAGGTAGAAAACAACAAAGGAATATATTCTTACTACCATCTTGCTAGTTTGTTCCAGTTCTTTTGGCCATTTTTGAACCAACATATCTTAGTTTCAGCTTCGTTATGGCTTATGCAGCATGAAAACGATGGCCAGATGAAAATGAAAGTGTTACCAATATTGGGTGATGTCGTGGGACAATGGAAAATCAATGAATCAATTGAAGCGCATGACATTGTATAACTGCCTCAATTGAGTAATAATCGAGTGATGGAGACGAGGTATATAAACTCCGAGATGCTTCAATTACCAAAACAGTTAGCCTACTATTTGTGGAGTAAGACGTACGGAAGGAAGATCCAAATCTATTGAGATGGCAGCCAAGGTGGGTGGTGATCCTAACCAACGAGGAGACCTAACCAACTCTTCATATTTTACAGGCAATTGTCCTTTTATCCATGGCCCTAATGGCAGCTGGCCAATCGGAGTACAGCTACAATGACAAGGCAGCCACGGCGGTTAACTCCTTGGAACAGAACTCTCCCAGCTCTGGCGAGGATTTCCTCAGCGACTATCACACTCCCAGCAACAATGCCCTCAACTCGGAGGCCACTCCCGATGGCTATGATTACGTGGCGCCCAAAACCAATCAGTTCGCCGCTGGCAGCCGCTCCGCCAGTGTCCAGGCCTCGAATCTGCTCCAGAATGCCGCTAGTGCTGCCAACGCCGAAGCCATCCTCCTGCCCTCCCCGCTGCCTGTGCTCCGCCAGAGCCAGGTAGTGTCGCAGCCAGAGGTCTTCCCGCCAGCCAGCTACAGCTTCAACTACGCCGTAAATGACGAGAGCACCGGCGACATCAAGGAGCACAGCGAGACCCGGGACGGATATGTGGTGCGCGGCTTCTACAGCCTCGTCGATCCCGATGGTTACAAGCGCACGGTCACCTACACGGCCGACGATGTCCATGGCTTCAATGCTGTGGTCAACCGAGTGCCTTATGCCCTCAAGACCGTCGTGATTCCCACGACCAGGGTAACCCAAGTGGCTCAGGTGGCTCAGGTAGCCCAGGCTGCCCCCACCTTTAGCCTAAATGAACGCACCAAGTCGGAGGGAGCCACCGAATCCATTAGCCAGCCGGGATCAGTGGGTGCTGGACCCAGTTCCAGCTCCGGAGTGACCAACACCTTTGCCCAGGACAGCTACGCCAATGCGCCGCGTGGCCTGGACGCCTCTGGAGGTCCCTACGCCTGAGTTATCCTGCTCGGCTACGCCGTCATTGTGTACTCACTCATTGTACTTCATTTACTTTTAGTTTTTTAAAAAATAAATACGAAGTTGTTATCTTTTACACATTTTTGGAGTCTAATTTAGGGGATAGACAAGTTTTTTAAAAGCTTTACAGTGTTACTTCAATATTGGATATTTTAAACATTATATTCGATTTGTTTTGTCGTAAAAAATATCCAATTAGTTTACTATAATTATGTTTTTATTTATACAAATATATTACAAGAAGAAAATATATTATAAGAAAGGGCTCTTAATAGGGAAAACATTATTTATTCTGAGACCATAGCTCCCCTTAGTTTATGGATAGATTGTTTGTTAAATTCAAAATATTAAAAAACATACAAATCTGGCAGCATTGATTTTCGAAAGCGTTAGTATATTTTTCAACAACTTCAACAACGTCAAGTTCGTTGAAGCCAAGTCCGTTAACAACCGGCGAGGTGCGAAGACGTCTCAGCTATTTCTCTGTTTATTTTTTGTGTTTGGTTTACGTCTTTATTGCCTTTTTGTTGGTGTTTTATATTCTGTGCAAGTGCCGGAGCATAGACAAAGTAATAGGTGATTGAAGAAAAGTGCCGGGTTGGAGTCACATAATTGGCCTTCCAATTTCAAATCCAAGACCCTCGCGAGGTGACAGAAGGCAGCGATTTGAAACGGACTTAATTCGATTGCAACGCCTGAAGAAAACGTTGGAATAGCTATATGTTTTTTTTTTTTTTTTTTTAAGTATTTGGTAATTGCAAATCGTATTGAACTTACGAAGATTGTGACTTATTATTGCAACATGGCATAACTGATCGTTCGAGTCTCAGCGCCCCGAAGGTCAACCGCATCTTTACAAGCTTTCGGGTCTCCGTCTCCGTCTGCGACTGCGACTGCGTCACTGCCCCAAGAATGTGTTAACTCGGAATTTTGAACACAACAACAGAGTCAGCTACCAAAAACCAACGACATCGGTTTGCCGCCTAAAACGTAAACAAAAGCCCCTCTACCTTCTACTCACAGCAACCAAAAACAAAACAAAACTCAGTTGATTTATGAATTTTTATTATCACGCTAAGCATTTAAATGATTTCTCACAACATTTTATTGGGATTTCCCCTGTATTGTTTTGAATTGTTTTGCATATATTTAAATAATAAAAAGGTAATTGTGTGTAAATTTATAAATTCCATAATCCATATTTTCCATAAATTAATTTCTTTTAAAGTGTTGGAATGATTAAAATTTTAAAAAAGTAATGAATTCAAATATAAATTATATCAAATCCCAGAATTCCATATTTTTCTTGTTTTATGAATAATTTGTGAATATAAATATAGACACGCCTTATTATTATTGATTATTATTGAATATTGAAGTGGCCTTGAAGGTGCATTAAAAGTATTGGCAAGGTTAAACAACTTTAAGCTCCACAACAAATGTATTTTATTTTAATATAACAAATAATTACTCAGCAAAAAATATATATATATTGTATTTTTTTGTAAAGCACAATTTAAAGCAAATCAATATGCAAGGATTGAGGCAACACCGCAAGCGCCTGGAGCTCCTCCTGATGCTACTCATCGGCCTGGCTTGGGGCGTTCTCTTGTCAGAGCTGCTGCGTCGGGCCCGTTGGCAGTTCCCCGATAATCTTCTAAAGGCTGGAGGCCACTCTTCCAGCAGCCACAGAACTACCACCTGCCCCTCGCAACCACCCACTTCCTCCGCCACATTGAGGAGCAACCCCGACCATACAACCGAGCCTTTGACCAGACGCCTCTTTAACCAGACTCGCATCCTGTGTTTTGTGCCCATGACCCCAAAGACCCATCAAAGCCGGGCCACCCACATCAAACGCACCTGGGGATCAAGGTGCAACAAACTCATCTTTATGAGCACCAAGGAGGACAAGGAACTGGGCGCCGTGGACCTTAAGGTCAAGGAGGGCTCCTCCAACCTTTGGGGAAAGATTCGAGCATCGCTGCAGTATGTCTACAAACATCAGTTTCAGGACTACGACTGGTTTCTAAAGGCAGATGAAGATACGTGAGTATATCTTTAAAATGATATAATTGGTTGAAAATAAATTAATGCATATTTTGGTTATTTTTCCCCCATTCTAGGTATGTGGTCCTGGAAAACCTTCGCTCTTTTCTACATTCTCACAGTCCCATGGACCCTGTTTACTTTGGCAACAAGTTTCGCAGCTCACAAGTAGAGCAGGTAGGAAAACTATTTTTAAATTTTTGTATATTATTAACCTATTACCTTATGGCAGGGCTACATGACTGGTGCAGCTGGGTATGTCCTGAGCAAGGAGGCCCTTTTTCGTTTCATGGAGCTTGGATTTGGTAATAGCAGCATCTGCAGTAACCGGAGCTATGGCAACGAAGACATGGAGCTGGGACGCTGTCTCCAGGCGGTGGGCGTGGTGGCTGGGGATACCCGGGATAACCATGGACTCAGCCGCTTCATACCATACTCCCTTCTTCAATCCTTTCCCAACACATCTGCATGGTATGACCATCACAGCTTTTACAAAGCTTCCAATGTAAGATCGATCGAAAATTATTTACTTTCCAAATAAATTAATTATATTTATTTTTTAATAGGCAACAAACGATTGCTGTTCAAACACAGCCATAACCTTCCGCTACAGTAATCCCTAACGATATATATGTTTTGGATTACATTATCTATAAACTAAAAACTTTTGGAGTATCCAAAAATCAAGAGGAAGTACCAGGGATAACGTACCATTGCAAAGGGAAGCTACATCCACTACAAACTTAGCCAAAGTAAAATATTAAGTTAAATTGATAAAAACACAAAATGACGATGCCAAAGAAATAAAAAGAGCCATAAAACTCAAACTTTAACATTCAATATTGACTAGTTTCATATTTATTTGTTATATTCTTTGTTTAAGTAAAGCCTTACAATTTAATTGTTGCCAATCTTGAGGTTCTCGTTGGGGGATGTCCAATTACAATCCCATAGGGTCTAGATTTGTACAAAATTGTGTCCAGGAAATGCATCTCATGGTGAGTCATATAGTGGATTGATATCGAATATGTTGAACAACACTCCATGCCCTGCAAATAAATATAATATAGATTTGTAAATCAAAGGAACTCAAATTTACAAACCGAACTAAATTCATGATGCAGGTAGTCCTTTAGCCAAAAGTCCTGGCCGTCATAGCCAGGTATAATAAAGTGTCCAAGGGACAGGGAAAAGAATCGATGGCGTCCGTAGATGTCTCTAGATTCGCCGGCTTTTACTTTCAAGAGACTGAGACACTTTCCCATCTCAAAGTCTTCGCTGCCGTAGACATCCGAATAGCAGAGCCGTTTCTTGATACCCATTTTCACAAAGAGCCTCACTGCTTTCCGGCTAAGGACATAGCCGGCTCCCCCGGACATGTATAAGCTATCCTTTTTGGCGAATGTGGAGCCGAAATAAATACTCGACTCGGGGGAATAGGGCTGCAGCAAATAGCGCATGTTCTCTATGATGGCGTAGGTGTCGTCGTCGGCCTTATAGAACCAATCGCCCTCGTTGTGGTAGTGCTTGTAGGCGTGGCTGAAGGCGGCCCTGGTCTTGCCCCAGAGTGTCCCGTAGCTGTCACTGATATTCAGAGCCACCGTCTCCACACCGGCCATGTTGCTCCTCGAGGAGTTGGTGTAGTAGACGACCCGGTTGCAATGACGGCCCCAGGTCTCACTGATGGCTTTCATTCCGATCATATAGTTCTTGGACCACGTCAGTACCAGACAAATGATCCGCACGGAGCTGAATAGATGTCTGGCCACTTGGTTTTTAGCCGGCCTTGAAGGTATCCTTTTGGGGAAATGCACGGACTTTAGTTCTGGTAGTTCGTTGACATGGCCATAGGCTCGCAGATGATAAAGGAAAAACTCCAGGATGTTCATCTGCTTGCCACTGACATAGGGGAAGAGTACTCCTTGCCCATAACAGTTCTCCCTACTCTAAAATAGAAAAGATTAAATAAAAGATTAAAAGTAAATATATCCTCAAAAACCAACCTCATTTTCGTAGACGAAACGATAGACGCAAGGCCACAACCAAAACTCTTGCCGCAACGTGAAGGGAATCACTCTATCCGGAACACCAAACGGCTGCAACCTTTCGCTGGGTCCTTTCTTCATCCGCCTCAAGCAGTCCTGCAAGTAGATCTCGTCCTTGAAGCAATTCCCTCTAGACAGTTGCTCTAAAGCCTCGCGACTAAAGACATAATCGGTGGTTTCCACCTGGCCCACATGGGCGTATACATAGAAAGCGTGCTGAGCGCTGAAATATATGGCTTCCTTGGGCGAATAGTTGGCCAACATGAAGCGAAGATTCTCCATAATGACGTAGGAATCCAAATACACAACCAAGAGCCAGTCGAGACTGTTAAAGAACTCCTTGTAAATCCGGTGATAGGCGCCGGGCAGTGTCAATTTCCAGAGACTCACGACGCTCAGATGATTGCAACGCCGAGCCCAGGTATTTCGAATGTGGTTAATCTTCATGGAACCATGGTTTTGATCAGAAGGATCCAAGTATACCAGGCAATGCACCCGGACATTCTCCGCGAGCAGCCGGGCTATCCGATTGTCGTCCCAGTGCTGACTCCGAACTCCAATATCATAGACCATCAACTTCTCCTTGTAGGGCTTGCAAAGTAATTCATGGATGTCGTTAAAGTAGGTGCTCTTGAAGAATATTACCAGCTCCAAGACAAGGAGCCAAGCTACGGTTGAAAGAATCAAGTCCCTGAAAAATACTCTAATCTCCATGTTTTAGTTTTCCTCGAAACTAAATGTCATTCGGTTGGGTAGTGCAGTTAATTAAAATAGATTGATCGGCTAATCGATAGTAAATGCTTAATTTATCGGCAAGATTGCGACCAAGGGATATCAATCTATGTATCATATCTGACCAATTTTTAGTCATGGTCCAGGCATTAAACAAAAAATAAATTTAAAAATTAACTCTTAAAAAGTAAAACAATTTAAGAGCTTTATTGTTATGCCTTAAGTTACCGATTGAAAGCCATTTTTAAATATGTAAAAAAGTATTATAAAATCTTAAAAAAAAGGAACTAGATAAAGTTGTAGACTTAATGTTCTTTGGATTTTTCGGCCGCACTCTCATCCCTTTCTTCCGTATCATCCTCCTCGGATCTCCTGGAATCTGCGCGTTCCTCTGTTTCCTTGTACTTTCTCTCTTCGCTTTCCATTTCCTTGGAGTCCATTTCCCGGGCGTCAGGCTCCTTGGGCTTCTCAGTGGTTGTCGTGTAAATCCTGTCGTAATCATCCACAGAGTCCTCGTTACTGGCAGCGGGCCTATTAACTGGCGGGGGCAGTAGCTGACCCACTTGGAGTTTGGCCGGCAGGGCTTCCAAAGATCTCGTCAATCCATACGGCTTCAGATGATAAATGAGATAGTCTAGGACGTACATTAAATTTGGAGCCACGTAGTGGAAGGAGATGGCCAAGTCCGAGCAGCAATCCAAGCCCTGTAATATTAGAAACAAAATATTTAAATTCTGATTATGTAGATTTCTAGATCCCAAAGATTTCAAAACTTACATCATCCGTTTTGTAGTATTGATAGTTCCAGTACCAAAAGTTCTTGTCCCACTTGGCGGGAATCAAATGGTGCTCCGGGACAAAGGGAAACATCCTGCCGCGTCCCATTTCGTCTCTCGAGTCGCCAGCCGTTACGTTTAAGTTTTCCATACACCGACCGATTTCAATGTCCTCGTTAATTACCGTTCCGGGCAGGCAGTACTTCTTGTTGGGAATGCCCTGGACAACGAAGCGACGCAGTGCCTCCTTGCTGAGGATATAACCAGCTCCGCCGGACATGTAACCCTGCTTCACGAAGGGCTTGAACTTGAAGCCAAAGTGCACGGGTGTCTGCGGATTGTAAGGATACAACATGTACCGCATGTTCTCAATCACAGCGTAGGTGTCGTCATCCGCCTTGTAGAACCAGTCGGCGTCGTTGTAGTGGTTCTGGTAGACATACGTGAACGCCGCCTTGACCTTGGCCCACAAGTTCTCCCGGCCCTCGCCCACGTCCAGCTTCACGGTGGACAGCTCGTCGTCGTGCCCGGAACTCATGAAGAGGAGGGTATTGCAACGTTTGCCCCATGTCCGCTTCACGTGGCGCGCCTTCTTCTTGTGGTTGGTGGGATTGGTCATCACCCAGCAGAGGATCCGCACCTCCTTCTTCAGTTGCTCGGCGGCGGTGGAGTTGTCATCCGGATGCTCATGCTGGAAAGGATGGTGCTCCGGTCCCTCCGACAGGTCTGGCGATTGGCGGTGGGCATTGGAGGCGGCAGATGGATTGGTGGGAAAACTTAAGCGCCGGGTCAGGTAAGGATATAGGCTTTCCTGGGGTGATATATTGGAAAACAACTGTGCCAGACAGTAGCCCACAACCAAGCCAACTATCAGGGTAAACACCGAGCGATTCTTGGAACGGGGTGCTGCAAGCAATCCAGAATTATTAAATGTTATAAGAAGGTAAATCCTAGAAGTTCATAAATATATTTTAATTAAAAAGCTTCCTATTCAACAATATAAACAAGCTCTATTCATTTTAAACAAGTATTTAAGTTCTTTATTTTTTTCGTAAAATAAACACGCTGAGGAACTGGCACATTCTTTGTTATTTATTTATTTATTTTTATGCTCCATAAACATAATTTTTTGGTTAATAAAAGCTGTACTAGAAAGACGTCACACACGGCACAGGTGAAAAAGCAAAATGGAGTTAACTAGTGCGTTAAATAATGGCTGCCAAAAATATTTAAATATTTGGAATGTCCTGTTTTAATTTTGCAAGCTACCCTGGTCCAAATCATTCTTCAGGATGTTTTTTAGCCGTAGAAAAGACTTTTTTTTGACTTTTTAATTGTCACAGGTAATAATTCTTGGCGCTCTAACTATCTATATCTACTTATTAGCTATGTATTAAACTAGTTTACACTACTAGTATCCCAAAAAAAAATATATATTAGTTTTAGTTTTTATTTACCTTCAGTTAGCAAGGAACGCGATAGAAGACTTGCGCTTGACATTTTCCACACCTCTTGTCTTTTGAGGTCACTATAAATTTCCCTTTTTAATGCACTTGTATCAATAAAAATGTGAACTGAGCTTGTTTCGTCAATGTATTTCTTAAACCGAACTGAACTCGAAAACGTTTACCACTAGACTGAACATCCAGATAGTTGTCTAGGCCTGGCCTGAGTTTGGATTATTAGATTACCAAAGAACAGTTGTTTAAACAGATCTTTTTTAAGAAGAACAACAATAGATAAACGTAATGTATGCAGAAATATAAAAAAAAAACCCTACAATAAAACTGTATTAAATTCACCACACCTAAGGATACGCAATATAAATAAAGTAAAAAATATTGGAACTAAGGGAAAAAAATGGCATTCAAGAAAACTGATTAATATTATCTACGAGAATCCTTTAAAATAAACATTGTTGTAAGCATAATTTAAGGGGAATTTATATATATTATTATTATTATTATTATTATTATTATTATTATTATTATTATTATTATTATTATTATTATTATTATTATTATTATTATTATTATTATTATTATTATTATTAAAAATTACCGTTGTTTGCTGGCTGCGCTTAGCTATTTAAAAGCGGTTACTAAGCTTATCTAACTCTTATACATCGGAAAGCTTTACCTCGGAAGCCGTCTTATACTTTCAAGGCGCCCTTTTTAAAAACATAATTTCACTTGTTTTGGGTCAATTTATTAAATATGCGAATAAGGTACGAAATGAATAAGTATTTTTACAGGAAAACCATTAAACCATTAAGTTTAACTAATATCTAATTTAAATACATAAAGGCGGCAAAACTTAAAGCACTCGTCAACAATTGCTTAGGGTAATTTTTGTTTAGACTATAAATAGATTTAGATATAATTAAAGTAATATTTTATATGCATGATTATGTACAAAGGGCGTTGTTGCATTATTTACTTTGGGTCCTTGTTAAAATTTTTTTATAGTGATCGATATCTTTATTGTTTATTGTTAAGTTTAAATTCAAATTCAAAAATACAAGCTCAAATTGTTTTGTTTATATGAATGATACGCATTATCTAATATATATAGTTTTTTGTTTATATTCTGGGGGGCTGCTATTCGGTTTAGCATGGACGTGTTCTTAGTAGTGAATTTATTATTCGGTTATTTTTGTGCAGGATCGGGTATCTGGGTAACCCCACACAAGGCAATGCATTTCGAGGGGAATTTGATATATTTTCATCCAAATTTCAGCTATACGAATTCACCTTTAATGGATTGCCCAGTGCCTTGCCTTCTGGCTTTCTTCAAACATAAGCAAAAAGGCCAACGTATTGTGCAAAAAGGTACATTGGAGGCGTTTGGGTGCGAACTTTACGCCGACATCTTGGTGACCTTTGGGGTCAATCCGGATGTGATTGTGCTGGGGGCCAATGCCTTGGCGGATCGCGCGACCACCGTTCGGACCCGCTCCTGAAGGTAATCACAGATGGAGGTGTACTTTTGCTGGTGTGCCAGCTGCAGGGCCGTCAGACCCTCCTGGTTCTTCAGCAGCACATCGCTCCCGGCGGCCACCAGCTGTTTGCAAACGGTCATGTGCCCGAACATGGCCGCCGCATGGAGCGCCGACTCCCCGTTGGGTAGCAGGCCCAGATTGGGGCGGTACTTGAGCAGCACGGTGATGACCGCCGCATGCCCCTTGTGGGCGGCCTTGAAGAGGGGGTGGCGCCGTCACAGCGTACCGTGTCCACATTGGCACCGTTCTGCAGCAGAACCTTGCATATGTGGTCCTGCCCCATCTGAGCAGCTATCCAAAGGGGCGTGGCACCGTCCATGCGCTTCACATCGATCTCCGCATCCGCCTGGATTAACAGGGACAGCACTGTCCGGTGTCCGTTCTGGGCAGAGATAAACACTGGCGTGGCACGATCCTACAACAGAATTTGAAAATTAGCTTTCCAAAACTGTTCTGCATTGAATTATTTACTAACCTTCATGTGGGCATTGACATTTGCCCCGCAGTCCAAAAGTTCACGAACTATTTTCACATGTCCACCTTGGGCGGCCACAAAAAGAGGCGTGCCACCGTCCGCAGACGGTGTATCCACACTGGCCCCGGCCTTCATCAGGATCTTAACCACATCCAGGTGGCCGCCCTGAGCGGCAAAGAAGAGGGGGGTCGTGCCGGTAAGACGTCGGGAATTGGGATCGGCCCCCTGGTCGAGGAGTTCCATTACACAGTAGGTATGACCACCAGCAGCAGCCAAGATTAAAGGTGTTGTTCCATCCTAGCAAGAATATAACAAAAGTATTTATTTATATTTTGTTTTAATTGTTTAACTTTTAGTATCTTTTTAAAATTAAATAGCATTTTCTTGGAAATAAATTTAGGTATTTTAAGAAAGAAAATTTAGAAAGTATTAGGAATTGTTAGGAAATCTTTACTATTTTTTCATGTGCAGATCTTTTTATTAATAAAAATCGATAAAGCTCACGCACAAACCTATCTACCCATAACAAATGCATTGCACTTTCCCATTCATTACGAATTCAGTTCTAAAAAAAATGCATTTGCAATTTTCTCTAATTGTTTAACCTGGTTCGTGTGAATTTGCATGCATGTCTGCAGTCTGCGGACTCTATAAAAAATCGTTTAATAAGGAAACACCATTGAAAATTGTGTGTCCGAAAGAGAAAACGCGCAAATCGCTTTTGATGCGCTTGATCCAAATCCAAAAAAGGGGGAACCACGTAGCCCCAAGTCATTTGTGTGCCCTTTCCGTGGTCTCTTGCGAGCCATCTGGTACAATACATATATATATACATCTATATTTATATATATATATATATATACAGTACCCCCACGACCCACTCTAATTTGGTCGACTGTCCATGCTTCGGTGAGCGTCAAGTGAAATTTCATTTCGATTTTAATGCACTTCCAAGGTGTAATAAAAAATTCTTTTTAAATGTTTCGCTGATTATTAACTGCTCTACCAAACATTGTTGAACTTTTTCTGGTTAGTCTCTGAAGTAAGGATAATAAATGTAGTTAAGAGTAACTTTGTAGTCGCCTCAAATGGATTGAAAAATTATTTTTTTGTGGGTGCAGTTACTCGTCTTCTTTGCCAATCTTTGCCCATTTGCGCCGACAAAAGTGTTAACTGATTTTAACATGGTTTTTAGGCCTTCATTACATATTATTATTTTTCATTTCCGCAAAAATTTTGTAACAATTGAATGACAACATTTTTAAATCAGTAATTACATGATTTTCAATTTTTTTTTAAGCCTATTTTATAGAAAGTAAATGGCTTTTTGCTAAAGGCAAGCTAGATTTATAATATTTATATTAAATTTTTAATTGCAACTACTTTTAGATTAAACTCACCTCATCCTTACAATCCACGTGCACCTTTCCACTGTCCAGAACCCGGAGAAGAGCCACCTCATCGCCCCTCATGGCTGCCATGTGCAACTGCACGTCGGAGGGCGTCTCCTTCTGTTTTGGGCAGAACAAAATCAATTAAAATTAACAATCGACAAGATTTTGAGCAACTGTCAAAATACAAATGAAGACCACTCAGTAATTGCATCACCAGACGCCCCAAAAATCGTGTAAAAATGGATGGAAATGGCTGTAATTTCTTGTTCCGCATTAATTAGGGTCATAACATAATCATTTTATGTGTTTTCAACGTATTTCATTTTTAATAAACTTTTCCAGCCCAGCAACATTTTTCCGCACCTAATTTTTGGACTATAAGTACATGTTGCAATGGGGAAATAATAAAAAATATGTTTTTGAAATGTCAACTTTGCGTTAATAAAGCGAATTAAGTGTGGCACATGAATGCATGCACTTTTACCTACGAGGGGCACTCGTGAAGAGGACTGAAGCACCTGTTGAAAAGCAAAACACGACTGACAGAGACAAGGTAACACCTCAGCTAACGTGATTCAAGTTGCCACATCGAGGTGCAACAATGCAAATGCTGGGGGCACCTCGTATGACATAATGACAATGCCTGCTTTAATGCCATAATATAAAGATGATGATGGCTTAGATATTTATGAGTGGGAGGATGCAAGGATATGTATTCTAGACAGGCTTGACCTCGTTTAATCTGATTTTGATGTTTATAAATTATTTATAACGCACAAAGCTCCAATCTTCTAGTTCAATTTTCCATCAAATAGCCATCAAACTTGTTCTGAATGAGTCAATTACTTTTTTATGGGTCAACCATTGATCATTTACTTACCTTCAGCGACATTCTAGTGGATCGTCTCCCTCCTAGCCGATGGATCTGAATCTGTTTCTGGCTCTCCAAGCTCTTCCACCTGCTTACAAGCCCGTTTCCATTGACCGATTTTTTCAAACTGTAACGCTGCTCCTCCTGCTCTTCGAAAACTACTGGTTAACAGTACCAGTGCAACAAGCAACGGCAACAAGTTTAACAAAAGTGGCTTAAACGGCAGAAGCCTAGCCAAAAACAGGGAACAGCATTTGAGGCAACATCATTTTCGTCTGCATTTAAGTCCAACTGTGACTTAGTTCTATGTTAGCAGTTTCCAAAATATCCAGATCTGAAAATATACATAATGGAAATATAATAAAAATTGTATTTTTAATTAATTCCAAATTATAAAACATGTTTTAACTATTATGCCCTTTTAAAAGCTATTAAAAAGGCACGTGCTGCATCTTAGTTAAAGTCCAAAAACAAGTTCAAGTTATCAAATGACTAGGAAAGAGAAGGCAGAAAGAAAGTAATTTTCAAATCTGGACAACCCCATGGAATTAGTTAATGGGAAATCGTGCATATTTAACTCTGTCTAATTGATTATCATAATACAAGATCTTTTGCTAAATCTGTTATTTTAACTTAATTGAGTTTATATTTATTTATTTTCTCGCAAATTCTTCATTGGTCAATTCATAAAAAATGAAGATTTCAATTTGGAAAATCATCTTTTAAATAATAAATGCAATTTCTCTTTTTTTTCATTTTTCATCCCATACGGTATTCTTTTTATGACCCATCATGGTGATTACGATGCCTGCATTTTGCCTTTCAACTTTTGACCTAGAAAGTGCTTTAGTTTTAGGTTTTTTTCCTTTTTTGTGGGGCATTTCGTCATCATCTCGTTGGGCAGACACGCACTTTGTGGTGCTGACAGTTTCCACAGTTTTCTTTTCGAGTCAGATTTCCTTTTGGGGTTTTCTTCAGTTACAGACCCTTCTTAATTTCATATTTGAGGTATTATTTTGGTTTTCATTAAATGGGATTATGGCATGCAATACCATAGTTCTCACAGTATTATGTTATTAGGCTTTTTGGGAAAAAAATTTAGTTCAATATCACCGTTTATTTCATGTTTATCTATGAATTGTAAACTATGATAAGCGAAGAGCTGATATGTTTCACGATTAAGTGAAGTCCAACCTGATAATCAGAAGGTTTAGGACATACCCTTGTAATATACAAAAAAAAAAAAGACTAATTATCACCACATTGATATATTCCTATAGTTAACACACTTAGTTACACATTCGGGGCTCAGGCACTAGAATGATTTTGCTTAATTTTAAAAATAGCTTCTGACGTTATCATAATCTATTTTTCTTTTATCGCGAGCGCCATCTCGGGTATATTTGTCTCAGCTCCGACACATTATGCAAATATATCATAATTTGCACAAATAAAAGGTCAACGGGCAACCTGCGCCTCACCTGAGATCACCGGGGAGTTCAAAAACGTTTACAAATGAGTAAAGACAATACGGAGCCGAAACCGAAACCGTTTAAACTGTTCAACTTGTTGTGTTTGAGTTGGCTGGGGTCTGGCTCTTGTTATTTATCCGGGCACACCAAGATCTTATACATTATCCATTTACCCGGTTCGTACATGCATTACCGGTTCGCTCTAGAGAGCAAACAGAAAGGCAGGTTTGACTGGGGTATAGCCGACGATTATATACCCTGGATAAATTAACTAAGACTGCCCATAGCTGGAAATCATATTCCTGAGTAATCTACTTTAACTTTTATAGACTTTTGAGTTATAATTATAGCCTACAACGAGGCATTTAAGATTTTCTACCATTTTCTTTGTTTTTTTTTTCTAAAAAAAACGCATTCCGTCAAATGAACAACAGCATTGCCTGACCTCAGGCGCACCGTTGAAAGTTCATTGAATATACAACAAACATACATACATACATATTGCGAGCGACGCCTATAAATAGGCAACGCGAATCGCGCTTTCCACGGCACGGCGCGAGCTTGACAGCAATGAAAACACTTCCTCTTACCTCATGCCATTCAACAACAAGTCCTACACATGCTCCAGCAAAGGAATTGTAGAAATGAATATAGAAAAATAACAGAAACTGCCTCCCATTGAAGAAAAACGTTGCTGACATCAAGCGAGGTCACATAGCTGCCTCCATGTCCTTTCCTCCTTTTCATTCAACAAACTGTTTTGTGTCTTTGACCTCAACTCAATACTTACATGTTAGTCTAACTCAATCCAAAGTTAATTACTTTTTTAAAGTTTGTAAATCCGCACTAGACAAATGAATTCACGCAAGGCATGTTAGAATTCCAGAAGAATTTCTGAAGTCGTCGCGAAATTGCAGCCCACATTTAGGCTTACCGAGTGTGACCGTGCGGAAAAAGTAAATCATGCCAAAGCAATTGCTTTGCAATATTTTTATTTTTATTAAGAACAAATTTCCAAATATTTTATGCCGAAAAAATATAAATTTAGTTAATGGATTACATCTAGAAATAAAATGTTCCAGAACAATTTAAATAAATAATACTAAATCGATATCGTAGTACCCAATAGTACCGTAAGAGGGCGCCACACGCAGCGCAGCCAACTTCAAGTCTATCTGTCAGTTCTTTCTCTTTTTCTCCTCCATCGCCGATTGCGGTCGCTTGATTTGCAAATAGCCCCAAAAAGTGAGTAAAACAACGATTTCAGCGTTTATAAATTGACTTAACATTATCTACCTCTTTTGTCGACCTTGCAGACCAAAAATATGGAGAACGACGCCGGTGAGAATGTTGATCTGTACGTGCCCCGCAAATGGTAAGTGAAACACGTGTTCCCCCTCCGATTGGGCAGAGATTTCCTAACCCGTATTGTTGTTACTTGCAGCTCGGCGTCCAACAGGATTATCCACGCCAAGGATCACGCTTCCGTGCAACTGACCATTGTCGATGTGGACCCCGAGACCGGCCGTCAGACCGACGGTTCCAAGACTTATGCCATCTGCGGAGAGATCCGTCGCATGGGAGAGTCCGACGACTGCATCGTTCGTCTGGCCAAGAAGGACGGCCTTATTACCAAGTAAGCTTACGCATTCCTTCTTTATTTCCTGATATTAATTCTTTTTTTCTTTCAGGAACTTCTAAATGTGTTTAAATAAAAAACAAAAACAAGAACTTGATTTTGGTAATAAAGCGAATTCCCTTGTAATTTAACGTATCAGAAGTGTGTTTTGCTTTCGGGATTTCATATGTGTTTGCATGTTTACAAGGATCGTTCAAAATCCATCCGATCCGTCTTTAAACTTGTGTTGTAAATCATCAACTATACAAAGAAATGTGTTTAATGAACGCATTTCTATACCTTATATTTATTTATTTGATCCAATAAGTGACCAAGATCCTTCTAAAAAATTAAAGCCTTTACTACGGTGCTACTATATTAAATTTGCATAAATTACTTTCCTATTGATAAACATTCGCATTTTGATCTGTAAGAATGTAAACAATGTTTACTAAAATGCGTAGATCCATACCTACAAAAAATCGTTTGTTTTCTGATATACTATTATATTTTTAGAATAAAATTTTTTAGGCACTTACAATATAAATTTTCTATTTTAAAAAATATTTCCTTAATATAGCCGGGTTAAAAGCAATTTGCCAATTTTTATTGAGCGAAAAAAATACCAAACTAATTTCGAGTGGCATCTTTGGGAAGATTTGATAAGAATTGTCTGGTAACACTGAACCGTGGACTAAATAGAGCAAAACAATAGAGGCGAAATAAAATGTGCTGTAGTTTTTAGTTTTTTAGTTTAGGGGCACAAAAACGGTGGGTTTCGAGCATAAAAAATACACCCTAGTGAAAACGGGAGCTGCGCGCCCTGGATAATGTGAAAATAAGTGCAAAGCAAAGCGAAATAAATTGCAAGGAATTTTCGGGATAATTTATGTAATTCGGTGAAACACCTAATTGTCCGTGTGACGCTGCAATAACTTGAACAGTATTCAACAAACCACAATTAATATTCTGTGAAGAAAAGTATTAGGTAAGTAATTAGTTTACCTGCCGAGTTTAATTGGTGGGGTGTGTACCTACGTACCTACGTACAATAGAAAACTCACTCATGTTGACGTCGCGTGCTGCATTCTGACTCATTAACGAGCGACTCCAGGTATATGATCCTCTAAAGGTGACTCACGATAATATCAACAATACCCCTGAACACGAGACAAAGCGGAGAGCTTATATTGGGAATCCAGAGTATTGCAATTCGAGTGCACAGTGGACAAGAGTAATGTTCTTTATTTAGTAAATACCATCGTGAAGTTCAGATCTTTTAAAAGTATCTAACAAAAGTATAACTTATGTTGTCAACGTTTGTCATTCTGCCAAGTATCGAGCAACTTACATAAAGCTTAACCTTTGGCCTGCCTTTTGTTGCGCTCAATACCTTGCCCATTCCACTGTGCGCCACCCACATTGCGCCACCCAGTGCAAATGCACCCATATTGCACCGAAATCGCACTTGGCAAATAATTGTAGGTCTTAGCTCGGCTTTTTTTTTTTTTTTTGTTGGCTTTTGACGCGATATTTGCAAAACCAACACAAGCCCAAGTCCATTCACTTTAATTTGCTTCTGCGCTTCGTATTTTTTTGTTATTTATTGTGTGGCTTTCTATATATTTTTTATCTTTTTTAGCCACAGACAAAAAAAAAATGTATGAAATTATCTGGTTGTCCGCAAATAAATATTCGCGTTTATTTACTTGCACCGAGACTTCGAGCGTCGCGTACAGGTAGACCTTGCTATAGAGAACATAGTCCAAAATAGTATCCCATTTTAGCAATTTCGTTTTTTGTAGGCAGGTTACAAAACCATTAATTACGTTGATTATAAAATTATTTTGTTAACTATATCCTGTTTTTAGAGTGATTGCTGTCTAATCGTGACAAACATTTACAAATTATAGAATAGAATCGTGTAGAACTGGCAGGGAGTTCGATCGTATATAAATATTTGTTTTGACATTAAACATTAGTTGAATTTCGGAAAACAGTCTTGTTTATAAACATTATGTCGACCAAAAACATAGGTTTCTTTTGCTCCATTAAAGTTGTTTTTGAAGATGGCACGCGTTGAGCTTGGACAACAAGGTATGGAAAAGAGGAGATACGGATACTCGTAGGTAGACAGCACGCTCAGGGGGAAAATGAAATGTAAATGTAGGCAGAAAATTCTGTATTCCGTATAAAATTACGCGACGACAACGACAACGACGACGATGTAGGCAGCTCAAGGAGTGGGAAATGCACACCCAGGCAGACGGAATGAGGATTTACTTAATAGGCTAGACTTTGGGACCGATACGTACCGAGCCCCAAAAAGGTCGTGTGTTTAATCGAATAATTTATTGTTGTTGTAACATAGTCTGATATTAATATTTAATCTAACAACTTTTTTGTTTTCCCAAGGTTAAAGAATTAAGAATTTCTGCGGCTGTAAGTGGGGGATAACTTTTATTTTCTTTTGTGGCGAATCAGCTGTGACTTTCTGGTTGAAATATTCATATGTGACACATATGAAGGCAATTGTGGCTAACCTCAGCGATTCTCTTTCAGCTTACGCATAACTTTAGCTAGCCGGTCAAAGTTTGCACTAAAGTTGATTGAGCCTTGAAAAAGCTTTCCTAATCGTAGCACCCAAATGGATACTTTGTGAGTATAAAGCTATAGGTGTTGTGCATATTAGAGAACCCGTCCAAACTGCATGATTATTGGTTGTACAATAAAGGTTTTACCATGTAGCTATGATTAGATTTTTTAAAATGTTCCTTAGTGGTTTTCATTTTTATGACATCTCCTTATACTTTTTCAATTTGAATTAAATATTTTAGTTACAATATTACTATCCTAAACTCACAGAAGAATTTGTAATCTCCAGCCACGCGACTCATTCGAAAACAAAATCACCTAAACCCTAAAAATACAGAGTCATGTAAAATCTATCAAGACAAGAGGTAACACTCTTTAAAGTCAATTATTTGTCACACTGATAAGGTGATATTCTACTAGATATCATTGACCACAGGTAACGTATTTCTTAGATTCCACAAACATGTAACTTTTGCAGCTTATAGCAAATATATTCAAAGAAACAAATGACCATCGTGGCCACGAATCTGAACATTATTCGTTCATACTAGTTTGCAGTTAGATTAATTCGGTTTTTCCTATAAAATGAACACTAATGGCATCTAAATGGAAATTAATTGACTTGTCTATGGTAAACAGGCCGAGTTTTAGGTGCAAAAGAACGCTCACGTCACAAAAGTTAATTAAATTTTAATTTGAAGGTCATGAATTTGGTTTTCAATTGGGTTCGGCTGGGTGTTCTCAATTTATTTGATGAATTTATTATCAATCAGTGTACTCACCTATTTTGCACTTGGGCCGAGCAAATTCTGGAATTCCTGTTTTTATTTTGCATATGACGCAGTTCTGCTGTTTCTTGAGAAAAGTTTCCTTAAATTGGCTTGAAGATAATATGCTTTTTATTTGTTCTCTTTTCTCTAACCAACAAATGCTTCTAGTCAAAATATATATAATTTTCGGCTGAACTACTTTAGATCCATTTACTACAATTTTCTCAAGGGGCGTCAACAGCCACGCCATACCCATATATATGATTATATGTACCGAGAGTGGAAGCCTATTGGCAATTATTTATTTAAAGTTTTACTTAGAACCGGACAAACTAGCTTAGCACCTTACACTAGCGCACCTTAAACACATAATCAAATTGTCATGATTTATTTATAATTTAATTGGGGAAACATGCTAAGTGGCGTTTTTTATTTAATATTTAATATCTATAAGATATTCTTGATATCTTATAATCCCTCTTTCTTTGATTAAACAAATTAAACAGACACTTTATTTAAAGAAAATACTAAATAGATTGTAGGACAAGACTTATTTTGAGCAATTTGCAATTAGAAAACACTTTTAGAAAATGAAGCTCATGTGAAACCCCTCCTAGTCCATAAATCTGTAATGCGTTCATTCAACCAAGGGCCGTGAGCCCTTGAGGTCTGACGTTTAAGTAAAAATTCAGCGGACAAATCAAATAACCGGTTCATTGTAAGTCAGC
The DNA here is from genome assembly GCA_018150405.1 of Drosophila varians. NCBI lineage: Eukaryota > Metazoa > Arthropoda > Insecta > Diptera > Drosophilidae > Drosophila > Drosophila varians. Next base: position 8,379,056 of record JAECWK010000125.1, read on the forward strand.
TGTGGGAGATAAAAAACTAGTTTCAAACAAGAATATTGAGTATATTGTGGCTGTTAGATACCCGCTACCGGAATAATCTGTGCTAGATAAAAATTAAATATATTGTTTTTATTGGCAAACTGTAACGAAAGCACACATTAAGCTACGGTTTTTAAATAATATAATTAACATTTAGGATGATAATTACGTGGTAGGTATCTTAATGATACAGTGAAAAAAAAAAACATCATGTGTTATAGACTTTTTATTTTTATCATAGGCGGTTGCTCAAAAGCATTAGATCAGAAGCTTTATCTGAAACTCTGCCTCAAAATGTATCTATTTGAATTCTTGTTTTAAATTGTTTTTATTCTTGTCAAACGGAAATAATTAATTTACAATTGGCGCTAAATTAAGTCGGCCCATGTGGCAAACAAATATATATTTTTTTCAGTTTCCAAAAGCATTAGTAGGATAAAAAGAAAAAAAACGAAAAGAATTTCGTTGTTTGTTTATGGATAAATTTATTAAGCCAATGCCAGTACGCGGGTATGACTCGTGATGAAAATTAATTGCCGGTTTGCTGTTAAGTTAATAAGAATTTCTGCCTGGCGATGGCTGGGCCACTCAAATAAGCTCCAACAAAGAGAGAGTGTATAGTATCTGAGAGATACTCAAACATATGCGTTCGTATTTGTTTGGACTCGCACTCGCACTCGCACCCTGGCACCCGGGAGATCGACTGCGAATATATATACAATATACTCACTTCAGTCTGATCGCTCGAACGAGTTCCACGTTCCACCAACTGAACGCATATGTGCACTAACTATCAACTATAAACATATCATCGTTGGCCACGGCTCTTGTTTATTTGCGTGCTATTTTTGTGTTGTAATACCCGATCTAGTGAATAAAAAGAGAGAAGCTCAAACATCAAGTGAAAATGTTCGCTGAACGAATGCAATTTCTAGCCACCAACGAGCTGTTGCTGTTGTGCCACAAATGAAACCGAAAGCAAAGTGCACAAAGATGAAATTTATGACAATGGTGGGTGCTCATAATGGGGCAAACGACCATCTGGGTAAACGATTGCCCCACGCTTCCTATGCTATTGTGCCCATTTAAACGGATTTCAATATTTCCGGTCTAGTTAACTTCGCTAACATCATCACTACGCCCTCTAAAAACAAAAGTCCAAATTCAAATTCCAATCATTGCAGCCTTGACATTTTCTTATCGCAGACCGCAGACCAAAAATAAATTATTCCTCTTGCATTTTAAAATGCTTCTTTAAACAATACTAAAGACATGACAGATTAAAGAAACCAGCAAATGAAGTGATTTACGCGAAAGTATTGACCTATGAACTTGAGGTTTAGTCTGAAAGCAGGGAGCTACTATACCTAAAAAAGAATTACGTAATCACTAGGACTAATTTCAAATACATTTTTAATAACCCTACAAACCTCTTCAGGCAAAAGGACTACCTTTTAAAATATACAATAAGTGTTTAAATAAAGCGAAATAAATGTTCAAGTTGAAGGATTTTTTTAGCAAAAGTTTAAGTAAAATTTCTCTCTCATTTGGCTTTGTCTGTGAGTTCTGGTGAACTTTATCTTATCGTCAATTTGTCGCCATCTAAAAAGGCAGCGGTGTTGTGGGTTAACTTATGGCAACCAAAATCTAAACTAACACATAGACTAAAATGGAAAAAAACATCCATATGTTTGTGTGACTCCGTAAATAAAACCTTCACGCTTTTATTTATGGTCTCCTATTTTATTATTCTGTTACCGATGTTTGACCAAAAGAATATGTTAATTTTTTCAGACGAGATTTGAAGAGAGTTTGTATGCGCTGAGAAATTTCTCTTAAATTAACCTGTATAAATAAATCTAATAAATAAATAAGAGTATAAATTTAAAGAATTATAAACCCACTGGTATTAAAAGTTCCTTTGTTAACAAAATGGTAATAGTTTTAGTACAAATTTTTACTTATAATGCACGTTATTATTCCCTTCAGAGTAAATTCTCGGATGGTATTAATTATTCAGTAAATGAGAGCTTCAAAAGCATTTAAAAAATAACATAAGTAGTCTACAATAATAGGCCCAAAATAAAGAACAACCTTTAGCCTTATTTTGTTTTAAATTTGGCATGAAATAAAAACCAAGACTCTGTTAAGGCACATTTTAATGTGTTTCTAATAGTTTTTGTTTTCCAAATTTGTTTACCCTTAGAACTTATTTAATTTGAAAATTATTTACATTGAGAATGTGTTTAAGCCCAGTTGTATAATTCACGTAAATTCGGAATGCGTTATAAAATTATATTCCCAATACGTATTTACTAACTGAATTTTATAATTTCTAATTACAGCTGATTTAATAGAGAATGCTTCCCAGCCTCGATACCTTAATGCGTTGCTCGAAGCGAGTTCTGCAATCGCCGCTTGAAGCGGCCGCCAGTCAGATGCGGAATGGACACAGCAAGGCGTCATCCGGTGGCATCTACGGCCCCTTTACGCCGGACAACGATCTCAGCTGCTCCGGCAGAGGGGATTGCATTAACAATACGTGCGTCTGCGATATTCGGTATGCCGGCAATGAGTGCGACATCTTCAATTTCCCCTACTATGTCGGCATCTCCACGGTCTTCTATGTGGTGGCCCTCGTCTCGGTCATCCAGCTGCTCATTTGTATCGTGGCCGAGTATCAGCGCCTGAAGCAGCCCTCGATCCTTCGAGCCTGTCGCATCACCACACAGAAGCTCCTCTATTTCATGGTTTTTGTGGCGGCTTCATTACGAGGCGCCTACTTTACCACTCCAGTAAGTATTCTTTGTTAACAAAATGATTGATTTTTTAATTAAATAATACTGTTTCTCTCCTTCTTCAGTTGGATCTGCAGCCACAATGGGCCGTAACCCTGATGTCCGCTTATTATCCATTGCTCATGACATGTGCTTCTCTGATTGTCTGCATGTGGGCCGAGGTGAGATCCTGGAATTAGTGATTTGATAATATCAGAAATATACAGTCAGGAATGCACGAAGATCTAATAGATATTTTTAAAACATTTTTGTGGGAATCATTTCCTAGGCTTCCTGCCAACTTTTTAAAGGGTAAATTTGTTAATCCGTGCCAACAATGACCAAATGTAAAGCAAATTATAAAAACATAGGACCACTTGGCTAGAAATTAATAAATATTTAATCATTCGAAAGGTATTAAAAATATATTGCCATGTCATTATAGGCAACTGAATAGGCTAGATAAAGAAAATGATATCTTTAAATAGATTACTGACCAACTATATACAAAAGTCCAAATTTTCTGCTCGTTTAATATTAATATTAGCCTTTTTTAATAGCTTGAACCTAGTCAATATTCGTAAGGTACGATCGCACCTCTATCTAGGGGGAAATAAAAATAATCAACTCCAAAATGGCCGATCCTGACGTAGTTATCATGAGAAATTGGGAATATGAGAACATCATAATCATGACAGGCTAGCGTAATTGTGTTCCCCAATTGTACAGCGTTCACTTGTACTTGCGATTTCGTATCTAGTAAATACATGCGATAAGGTGTCAAGTGCACTTGTACTTGCCAGTAAAATCAATTGTTTTCGCAACGTATCTTGGGACACCATTAATTAGTTTTGAGGGAAACGTACACCAGTGCATACGCTGATTCTGTGCCAGCTACAATAATTCATTTGTGCCTTTTCCGTTCACCCTTTCAGATCTTTCACCTGCGCGATATTCGCTGGGAGAAGTCGCAGTTCCTGTCGAAGAGCTTCCTCGGCTTTGTCGCCTTCAACTTCTTCCTGTACAGCCTGTTCGGCATAGAGGTCTTCAATTCGCTAATCAACGCGGAGCGTCGCGACTATGCCCACATCTTCAACGGCTGTTATGCAGTATTACTTCTGATCGTGGTGATCTTCTTCCTCATTTACGGTGTGGAGGTGTTTTTCAAGCTGCGCGGCGGATTTGTCTACGATCAGACGGGCAAAATCCTGGGTCCCAGCGAGGCCATCGTGAATGCCTCCCAGCTGCACCAGTCGCGTTTCGGACTCCTTAGTCAGGCCGTGATGCTTATCGTTATCGTGGGTTTTCTCACTTCCGAGACTTTAGGCGATTTCTGGAAGGCAAAGTAAGTTGTTGATTAGCCTACAGCTGCCTATTAACTAATGGTATTAATTTATTTGAAGGGTTCCAGTTAATTCTCGCAACTGGCATGACATTATTTTCCGCATTGCCGAGATCGGAGTTGCGCTTTGGTTTCCCTGCTGCCTTTGGAATTCAATGGCTCCCGAACAGCTTTGGATCCTGAATCCCCGGAAACTGCTGTCCCGCCAAATTGACCCATCGATACCCACATTGAATGCCGAGACCAACAAACTCTCGCCCGAAGAAGGTCAGTCGTTCTTAACCAAGAAGGACTGTTGGATTTGCTACGACTCCGACAAGCCGGAGCCTCTAATCCAGCCCTGTCGATGCACTGGGGACGTCAGTTCAGTTCATCACGAATGCCTCAAGCGGTGGCTTGTGGAAAGTTGCAGCAATACGGAGGCACTGTTGGCCTGTAAGGTGTGTGGACATCCCTACGAGATTGAGAAATCGAAAAAGTAAGTAAATTTCTCAGCACCTAAACACAATAGTCATTAATAAAATGTTTTTATTCTGTAAAGACTCGAATGGGACAAAGGTTTCACCATCCAGCACTGGTCCAAGACGGTCATATTGATCACCCTGATGTGCATAACCGGTGCCACTGCCTGGGTCGTCATTCAAATGTATGTGGATCCGCTGGTGCGCGTAATGACCGTTGGAATTGCTGTGCTTATTGGATATGTTTGTGTCAAGTGTTTGGGTGAGAACACTGTAGTGGCCTATCAAAGGGCCAAAGTTAGCTCCATCAACATAGTGACGAGTTCAGAGATGGAGAAGCTACACACCATTTGCGAAGAGGTCAGCGCCAGTACCTCAGCGGCAGCAGCCCGGACGGGAGTGGCAACGTAAATACAGAACCTTCCAATCGGAGGAATCGTGAAGGAAAACACATCAGCTGAAATTTCAGACATTGCAACTTACTTACCTAGTTTAGAATGCGTTTAGCACACTATTTGCTCAATGCTCAATTATTAGTTTACGCATCACACGAGGGGTCGGTCCTCCCAACCTGCCCCCATCCTCAATTGTGTACATAGGTTTAACCAGTTAATGAGTAGCAGTGTAGCGAAAAACAGTTTCGATTAGCGAGTCAATTTTGTTTCTCAAATCATTCAAGTTTCTAAAAGCGAATCGTATTAAAAAAAAAAGCCAAATATTATGTAGTATAAGCATAGGTCAGTATCAATTGCAAAAACGAAACGGAAGAGAAAAAAAAAACAATTAACGTCTTGAGATTATAAACGCGTTGCCAAGTAGCCTGAAAAGTAAAGAAACGACATATTTGATGCTTCGATAAGCCAGTGAGTCAGCCACCATATTTTGTTGCTTTTAGTTTTTTATTTGAAACTAATTTACGAAAGCATTTTGATTTCATAAATTTCGATTTCTGTTTCATCTAATGGATGCAAACGACTTATACAAGTATGAATGGAAGTACTTGGCGAATATTAATTTAAGCGAATAGGTTTTTACTTTGTATTCTATTTGAATAAGTTTCGCATTAGACCTTAAGTTCTCCCTTTAAGAAGCTAATTTATAAAATATTATTCTCCCATATATACACCCATATATATCAATATATATATATATAAACATTTTATTGTAGAAGGTACACAAGATTTGTCAAAGCAAAGCAAAACAAAACTGCAAAAGATGGGAAAATCCAAACACACATAAAATAAGAAACCATACAATTTTTGTGATAAATCCAACAACTTAAATATAACTATATAATTTATAGAATTCAAAGTGTGAAGTATTTTTCTTGAGGGGTTCTCTGTTTTTATTCTCTTCCAGGCGGGTTGGGAATAATATCCACCTAAAAATCAATTTCATCAGTCCAGCCCAATGCCACTTATAATTCCAAACAAAACCACATTAAACATTTTTTGTAAGCCTAAAGTTGTTTATTTTACACGTATTTGCTACAAAATATATGTATCATACATATAGCTTATATAATATGCATATAAGACGCCGAGTTAAGCAATGACTAACTGTAGTATTTTACCATTCAACTATTTTAGCAACATTGCTGCGGTATACAGATTTATTATTAATATCTACTTGTTATATAAAAACATCAACAAAATAAGAAGTCGCCCATATCGAAATCTCAATGTGAGCTGCATTATAATTAATGAAACACAACTTCAGTGTAAACGATAAATATTCAATAATATTTAAATGATGGCTTCCCCGCGTAGTTATCAACTACACGAATTTTGTTACAGTATCATTCGGAATTATTCTAAATTTAGACTTAGTTCTTCGGCTTTGGCTACGCAATATGCCCTGTTGTTTAAGCTAAAAAAATAGAAACAATTCAACTAATACGTCCAGAGTTAGCTATAAAGAAGATAGTGTGGTTATGGGATGCTGGATGAGTGAGCTTGGATTATTTGGATAGCTTTTTAAGTGACGACAGCCGATCGCTTGTCGCGATTCTTTCCACGGGAAATAGAGCGTGCCTTGAAAGCGGCTGCATTGACCAGGTGCTAAAAATACAATTAAAACAAATAAATATCTCTTGATTAACATCAAAATATAATAAACTTACGCGTTCCAGTTTGGACTGCTTGACTTTGGCATTGCCATTAATCCCAGTGTTGGTTGGGCGTGGTCCCAGCTGGAAGATGTCGCGAATAAATTCGTTCTCCTGCAGCTGCGAGGTCATTCCGGGACCCATGACAGTGCACAGGGCCGAGTATTGGTGGTGTATGGACCAGGCATCCAGGGTCAGGGACTCGTGGCCGAAGCGAATGTTTATTTCCGGAGAAATGTCCTCCTGCAAAACAAATCAATGAATATTTTTCCATCAAGGGAGGCAACGAATCATGGTTCTAAACAGAGGCATGTGGAACAATCAGTTTTAGTTATAGATTTATCCAAAGCAGACAAAATTTTGTTGTACGTTAAAATTTTTGGTCAAACCAGAAACTAAAAAACAAAAGCAAAAAAAAAAATATATATATATTTTTGGCGACATTTTTGTGGTAGTTTTTTTTTCAGTCAAGATGATGCTATCTACCTACCAACATGACTACGTGCCACCAAGTGCGAAAAGGTATGAATTCTTGACACGTGCCAAAGGTTTGGAGGGTCACGAGGGTCCCAAGGTAATTGAATGCGAATGCGTGGACGAGTCCAAGATCAACATGCCGCCGGCTGCATCCAAGGACTGTAGCGGTGTGGAATGGACGGGCATAGCGCCTATGGGAAAGCTGGTGGATCCGCGACTCATACCCACCCAACTGACCCAAGACCAGGTTGAGAAAATGGCCTTCTCGGCGGAAACTGACTGCTTCAAGCTGCAACCTAACCGCTTCCTCAAGATCCTGCGCACTGTCTACCCTGATCTCTACGAGCGTTTAAAAGTATTACCCAAGGAAGAACTGAGCCGTAGGCTGGAGAAGAACCGGATGTTTACCACCTATCAGATAGACTACTGCAGCATGAACGAATACCCGGAGGGTATATACGAGAGTCTGAAGACGGAGGACGAATCCGCCAAGCAATACGCCAACAAGCTTATGAATGAACGCGGACCTTGCTCAGAATTCCGGCAGAATGTAATGAACGAACTGGAGCGCGAGTCTTCCACAGACTACGAGGTGTCACGAGACGAGTGTGAGAAGACATACAAGCCGTTCAAGACGACATTTGCGGACTCCTCACAGTTCGTCGACTCTGGCAGCAACTCGCATTGGAGTGCCGCACCAACCACATACCGCAAGATGCCAAACTTTAGCGAATATATGGACTCGATTAGCCGAAATGGATGCGTCATTATGCGCAACAAGCTGCATGACCACTCTAAGTGCTTGGCCAAATATTGCAAGCACGAGCTCAAGTTCACTTGCGCCGACTTGAAGTGATATCCTTGAATGTATAGTCATGTGCTTTTTGGTTCGAGTAAATTTTTGGAAGTCTAACAAAACCATTCTTTTATTTTTTGAACTTACCTCCAAATAACGCAGCACATCTCTAAAGGTGGCACGCTGGGCCTTGCGATCGCGCTTGGCGCGGTACTTGTGTGAATCGGTGGCCAGTTGTTTCACAGCCTCGCTCAGTTCGGGAATCTCATCTTCCAAGAAGTCGTCATCGTGGGCACGGCCCGATTCCAAAATTAAAGCAATGGTCTCGCCAGCGGCCATGCGAACATCCAAGTGGGTCGATTGCAAAAGACCCAAGAACTTTTTAATTGAACTATAAAGTGAGGAAATCGATTTTATTTAGTATTTTACGAATATTGTATTGTATTTTACTCTACACTCTAATACTTACGGAAACATGTTCTGTCCGGTAGTCATCAATGAAACAAAATCACCAGAAGGTATTAAAGTGAGTAACAATCCCCAGGCGGACAAGGCCTCGGCGTGTAGATTGCCTGCCTCTGCAGTGACCGAGACCGGAGTCTTGTCATCGCCACGCAAGTAGCTGCCGGCGAAGATGCCCTCAAAATACTGCATCAACTGCACCAACTCGCCGACATCCTCGCACCCGAGGAAACTGAGCAAACCCAGGGCTGTGCAGCACTTAGCTCGAGCGTCATATCCGACAGACTTGTCCTGGACGGTGGTCAGTAGGAATTGATTCATCGCCTTGGAGATTCCCTCGTCGCCGCCCATCTGCAGAACCAGGAGGGGAGCCAGTCTGGCGCCCCAAACTTGCTCCTGACCCTTGCCTCGGCGAATGCTTTTCTCCACGAAATCCATCAGTGTCATCTTTCGGTCCTCCACAAAGTCCGGCATATAACGATGCATTAGTAGCTCGCAAATCGCCTGCAAGGCCTGGACACGGGTCTGGGCCGACTTCTCGGTGGCCTGCTCTAGGGCCTTTTCAAACTTTTCTTCGAAGCGTTCATTGGCCAGCTCGTCGGTGGCTTCCGAGGAGGCAATCTCCGAAACGTGTGAGTACACACTTACATTATCAAAGGACTCGTCGTCCGAGTTGGAGTCATTATTGCGACCTGAAAAGGTAATCAAATTTGGTTTTTAACAAAGTGGATTTCATACAATTTTTAACCTGAATACCTAAACACTTTAGTAAACCTCAATATATCTTCCTACACATAAAACGACACGCAATATTTAGGTTGTCAGGCTGTCAACCTTGTATTTTGTATTTTATTTTATCACCAATGCTAGTAAAACTGTATCTAATATGTACATCCGAGTATGTACTCATATTTGGCTAGATACACTTCGTACATATGGTACAAAAAAAAATGCCAGCAATTCATGCCAACAGCACAGCAATGACCTTCAAGACCACAGTTTGGGAGCCAGTATTGTGCAACAAGTCTCTTTTCAAAGAAAACTCGTTACGACGGCACTTGATGGTTTTTCCTGCACGTTTTCTATTTGGGGCAAAGCTGTTTTCACCCAACATTTTCACCTTTCAAGACAGCTTTAAGGTAATAAAACAAAAACGCTGTTAACTACAACTCAACAAACTAAGGAAAGACAACAGCTGTTTATAAAGTGGCGGTGGCTTGACATTATACAATCTATTAACTAACTCAATTGCGCATAATTAAAGACTTCTAAGTAATGAGAACAGCGAAGATTTATTGATTACCTAAAACTTTCGTTACTTTAGTTTTAGGAAACGTGAGACAAATTTAAATAGAGAAAGGAAAAAGGAAATTTTTATGCTGTTTATGTTTATCTTCTAAATAAAACCTGCATTTGTTAGTAATTTTTCTTCATTTACTTTGACATTATTTGTCAAATATGTCAAAAATATGTCAAAAATTCCTTGGCGATTGTGACGGCGATCCTTTGACGGCGATTCTGATTGCGTGATTGCGTGATTCTGATTATCTGGCATTGAACAATCGCCCATATATATGTAAATCTATTGACTTCTGGGGGAAACAAAACGTTCAAGTACCTAAAAAAAATATATATTCGCTTCGCTGATAAATTTTGTTGTGGGGTTGTCAGCTGAGCGCGTGAAAAAAGCTTTTGGGTGCCAACACTGCACAGCAACAAAACGAAAATAATTATTTAGACGATTGCCAAACAGGTTGCAGATAGAAAAAGCTTTGTTTGTTAAACAAACGAAATGCACAAAACTGGCGAAATATTCAATACTAAGTGCATGACTAATGCAAAGGTTAAATACCAAAGCTAATGTAAACTTTCGCTTGTAGCCAGCATTAATGACTTTTCGTTTCAATGGCAATGGAAATTCCAAATTTTCACATTCCGAATGTCAAAATTTGTATATATTTTCATATGATTTTAGAAAAGTGAACACCTGGCGATTTAAACTGTTTGATACCCGAATATTTATGCAGGCTATCCATAGAGTCGAGGGCTTCATTATGTAAATTTTACCGAAAAACAGCTGTTTGATATATTTATAATCTTTATGTAAAAAATAAATAGTGATTCGTATTTTTATAATCTTAAACTCATTTAGAATATATACTTTTAGAATGCCTCTTGGGCGGTTGTTGACATTTCAAGGCTACCGCAACGTTCTAAGGAAATGATTTGATTTCTTACCTATAAGCTAATATTTACGCTACCTAGAAATGATTTAAAAATATAAAAAATTTTACCTAAAATTATACCTGCTTAAGCAGCATCCTTATCTCTCTTTCGGGCACTAGTGACTCACCTTTGCCTGTTCCTGCTTTCTTGTTGCGTCGCGGCATGATGTTGCTGTTGTTGTCGTTAGCGGATTGGATTTTGCGTTGTTCACGAATTTTGTATTTGAAGCTGACAACGACGACGACGACGTTTAGGTGATTTCTGTTTGGCTTGCTTTGTCACAAAGAAAAAAGCAAATGCCCTGTAGTTGAGTGTGTCCTTTGACCGCAGACAATAAAGAAAAGGAGAGAGCGGCTGATGTCTACACGACAGCAAAAATGTCTACACTTTGGCGGCAACTAAAACGCACGTGTTTGCCCCGATTTATTGATTACTTGGCGTTGGAATTTAGGTTAGAATTCGTTGGATATTTGATATTTGGTTTTTATTTTTGCGACTCGGGCTTTGTTGTCAAACGTTTTTAATCAGGAAGCACCTATGCAAAAGCTTTTATGTTTCCAGTTTTTGGCAATTTTCAACGATTGTCTCTGGCGTTTGGAAATGCTCAACTCCGATCGCGAAATGAAGGTCGTAGATTGACGCGGGTGTATTTTATTTATACGCTGATGTCCTCCCTGCTTGGCTTTAGTAAAAAAATTTCGTTCTTTGGTTGACGTTGCAGCAAATTTCATGTTTAATTGCAATGAAGTCACTCTCCGCTCTGGCAGACACTTCACTCGCAAATCTTGTGAAATTGCCCTCGCCGACGTTCGATTTCTGATTATTGTCGATTCAATAGATTTAACAACCCGTTTTGTTTCCACCAGAGTTGGCACTAGTCTGACTCAATGTTAACAGCTTTCGGAAAGCTCTGCGGGCGTTTTTTTTTAAATAATTGCAAATAATTAAGCCCTTGATTACCGATTTCGACGAAATGAAAAAGTGAGTGACCATTTGATTTTGCGGTCATAACACCAAACATGACTGGTATTTTTTAAGTAGAGATGGGGCCAAATCGATATAAATACTAAATGACCATAACAACATTTTAACAAATTAGAATGTTTTATTTTTAAATAATTAATTTTAAGAGTAAGACAAGTTAGTTTAATTTATATTTTCCACCTCTAAATGGGACCGTATTTATCGATATCGTATCAATAATATTATTACAGCACTGCACCCACACAATACAAACACAACATGCACACGTTCACGCTCACCAATTAACAGAGAGAGTTTTGGGTTTTGTTTTTTATTTGATTGCAACTCGAAATTGAAGGCCTGACCAGTGCGAAGAGCGCTCTTCGCACAAGTCGCCGAGGTTGATAAGAACAAAGGCGAGTGGAAAAGCTTCAGCAGAAGCTCAAGCGGGGAAAACGAGCGGCGCAGCGGCACCACTGAACTTCAGAACTCGAACTTTGGCACGGAGACCATTAGCTTCATCTTATTCGTCGTGGATATATGGCCTGCCAGTTGAATCAATAGCTAGAAGCTGCTTCCCAACCACACAGGCACCGTCACTGCCCGAAACAACTTGCATCAGTGGGATTGCACAAAGTAATTAGGTAATTTGTAAGCACCGGACAAGACGTTCACTTTGAATACGAGAAACAGCCTTGGGGCCTGGGGATTATCGCCCCAAATGTGTGAACTTGACCCGCCCTCTATCTTATCGATGCTTGATTTTATTATTTGGCTAATCTTACAGACATGGCTGCAGCAATCGAACAGCGTTTCCAGGCCGCCGTCAACGTGATCAAAGGACTGCCCAAGAATGGACCCTATCAGCCAAGTACATCGATGATGCTGAAGTTCTACGGCCTCTTCAAGCAGGCTACCGAGGGGGCGTGCGATCAAAAGAAACCCGGCTTCTGGGACGTGGTCGGACGGGCCAAATGGGACGCCTGGCACGACAATCGCCATCTGAACAAGGAACAGGCTATGCAGCGCTACGTCGAGAGCCTACAGGAAATTATTGAGACCATGTCATTTACCGAGAACGTACAAAACTTTGTCGGCAGTCTCGACGGCCTAGGGAACATAAATCTGGACGAACTGGAACTGGTGTCGCCGGGAATGCGCGAGATAGCCGAGTCGCATCCCAACTCGCCGTTCCATTCGCGCACAAACAGCCCGCAGCACGGCTTCAACGGCAACGTTGAAGGTGAACTGGATGCTCCGCTAGCTTCATCAGAAACGGTGAAGGACAATGAACGCAGTGAGGCAGTGATAACAAATGGACACATAACACCGCCACTAACAAATGGCTACGGGGGAAAGCACAACAACTATGCACATGACACCCACAACTACACCAGCAATAGCAGTGTGGCAATCGTAGAGCCCTCCGACGACGAATACGATGATCCCTATGACCTGAGCCACGAACTGACCCAAGCCATTGCCCAAAACACGGAACTACTTCAACAGATCCAGTCAGCGATCTCGCGGATGAACAGCGACGTAGGTGCAGTGCAGCAGAGGGTGAAGAGCCTTGAACAATCTGTAAATGAGCTGCGCAGTGGCCAGACCTCAAAGCGGGCAGCGTGGAAGACTTCGCAGCCTTCTTGGTGGCCTTTCAAAAACATTTCACCCCTCTGGTTCGCCGTTCTCATCCTGTGGCCTTTTGTCGTACGACGCTTTGGGCGATTGCTTCAGGCAGCGCCTCAACGCAGACGCTGACGCCAACGTCCTTATCAACTGGCGGAAGAGGCAAGAGTTAGTTAAAATGTAAGTACAAGATTTATGTTGGTTTTCCGATTAAAGCAGTAAATCTAAGTGATTAAATGAGCGAGGAATAAGCTACCTATTCAGTATAAATGAATACAACAAAGCTTTAATTGGCTTGTCAATAACAACAAATTCCTGAGGAATTCCCGCAAATATTTAGATTAGAAGAAAACCGGTTTGAATCGATAACTTTTACTTTGCATTTCCTAATATTTGCATTTCATTAGCATATTCAAAAACACTCGGAAGAGAAAGTTTGCGCCCCACTCTAGTGTTTATACTTCTGATAATAGACTTGCTCTTTAAATAACAGATTTACTTGAAGATTTGAAAAATTCCCTATAATTAAATACACATTTTTATTTATTTCAGTTTCCTTTGGTTGCGGGCACAAGCTTGGTCTTTAGCTTTCATTAATCCTCGAAAGCAATTCGGTTATTGTACAGAGTTGGCCTTATTTATTAGTATCCTAACCCCCCGGGTTACCCAGTTGCAATGTCTTTACTATCTTAATTATTCACAAATATTAATGTTATATTTATTTTTGTACCACAAAACGAAACGCATTCCCCACATCTGATTTAGTTTGTAAGCAAAATGTTTCTTGTACAATTTCCCAACAGGAGACGCTTTCATTTTGTACTAAAAGCGCCTTTCTGTTGAAATATGGTTGTAAGTGAACAAATTATTGTGCATTATTTTGTTGTTAATTTTTATTTTATATTTTTTGTAATAAAGTCATGTTTACAAGGTGAATATATTTACGGTTGTTGGGTAATTCTTAGATAAGCCTTGCCCGAAGGAACTTCCACCGTTTCTACGCCATTGGGGAAGAGCTTGGGAACATCCTCTGGCTTGACAGTCGGCAGAACCATGCAGTTGCCGCCCTGTTTCCAATCTGCGGGCGTAGCAACGCTTTTCGTTTGGGTCAATTGCAGCGAGTCAATTACGCGAATAATTTCACTGCAATTATCAAAACGAAATGGTATACATTAAATATAATTGGTAATTGCCAGTAGGCATATAGGGGAATAGAGAACCTATATGATATTTCCCAGGGGGCCAATACTTACTCGAAATTCCTTCCAGTGGTGGCCGGGTAAAGGATCGACAGGCGCAGCTTCTTTTTTTCATCTACGATGAACACAGCCCGACAAGTTAGAGGAATTCCATCAGCATTAAGCTCATCCTTGTCCAACATATTTAACTTGAGAGCCAGCTCACGTTTATCATCTGCTATAATGGGATAATCGAAGGTGCCAAGCTCTAAAAGAAAAAAACATTTAATGACAAGAAGTTGGAACCATTCCAAGCATTGAAACCCACTGCCAAAACTCCTGATGTCCTCGATCCAACCCCTATGCGACTGAGCGTTGTCGCAGGATAAGGCAATCGGCTTGACGCCTCTCTTTAGGAATTCCGGGACCAAGGATCCAACACGGGCCAGTTCCGTGGTACAGACAGGAGTATAGTCCGCCGGATGGGAGAACAGGATAGCCCAGCCATCGCCCATCCATTCGTAGAAGTCGATCTTTCCCTCATTGGTCTCGGCCTGGAAGTTGGGAAACTGATCTCCAATATTTAAAGCCTTGCCCGACATAGCAACGGATCTATTTCAACATAAAATGTAAAATTAAAGAAAAGCTTATATTGAAATGAAAAGCCGCAAAAATTAAAGTCAGCTGAGGTGTTAGTGAGACCTTAAAGCATTTCCCTTTAAAACCAGGGGTGCAAAAAGTTAATTGTTTGCTTACTTTTATTAATTAAATAATGAAATCATTAGACAACAAATTTAATGAAGGAAACTACTAAATAATAATGAAATTTTTCGAAACTTCTAGCCACCTCTGGCCGCGAAACTTAATCAAACAGCTGACTGATAACAATCACCCGCGTTGCCAACCATCTCATAAATGAATCAGCTGCGTTTCTTTAAGAATTTTTTTAACCATATTTCCGACAATTGAATCATTTAATCAAACACCCTGAAGAGGACGATCCAATTAAAGCCAAGAAGTGATGGATTTCACGACCTTCGTTAAGCCCACAAATGGTGGCGGCGATGCGGAAGCCAGCAACAAGTCTTTGCAATTTTCGAAGCATGTCGAGTATATTGAGAATCATGGAAAACAGGAGGACGACTACGAATACTGCATGACCGAGTTCTTACGCATGTCTGGCATATACTGGGGCACTACTGCTCTGGACATAATGGGCCAGCTTGATCGCCTCGATCGCAAATACGTCATTGACTTTGTAAAGCGGTGCCAGTGCCCCACGACTGGAGGATTCGCTCCCTGCGAGGGACACGATCCCCACCTACTGTATACCTTGACGGCTGTTCAAATCCTTTGTACCTACGACGCTTTGAATGAGGTAGATTGTGAGGCGGTGGTGCGATTCGTCGTGGGACTACAACAGCCGGACGGCAGCTTCTTTGGAGATAAGTGGGGCGAAGTGGACACACGATTCAGTATGTGCGCTGTTGCTACTCTCACCCTGCTTCAGCGTCTCGAGCAGAGCATCGATGTGGAGAAGGCGGTCAAGTTTGTACTGTCCTGCTGCAATCAGACAGACGGTGGATTTGGATCTAAGCCAGGAGCAGAGTCCCATGCAGGTGAGTCATCACTTGACCATGGAGCAATATTGAAGTATAATCAAATTATTTTAGGCCTTATTTACTGCTGCGTGGGATTCTTCTCTTTGACGAATCGTTTGCATTTGTTGGACGTGGACAAACTGGGCTGGTGGCTGTGCGAGCGGCAGCTGCCTTCAGGAGGTCTTAACGGTAGGCCGGAAAAGTTGCCGGACGTTTGCTACTCCTGGTGGGTGCTCGCCTCATTGACCATCATGGGTCGCCTGCATTGGATAAACTCTGAGAAGCTTCAGCAGTTCATTCTGTCTTGCCAGGACTTGGAGACGGGCGGCTTTTCCGATCGCACCGGCAACATGCCTGATATATTCCACACACATTTTGGCATTGGCGGGCTATCGCTGCTTGGACATTCCGGCCTAAAGGCCATAAACCCTACCCTATGCATGCCGCAGTATATAATTGATCGGCTTGGTATTAAGCCACAAATATTGGCAAGGACCTAAAAACCACGATTTTAACTTATTTATAGCTTTAGTTGGACCACTCCCACAATCGTTTTTAATCCTCAAATTTATTTGTACAGAAATCTATATTTTTCTTTTTTGAACTCAACCCAAATCCTTACTCTTTTTTGCAATTAGACAGGATAGAGATCCATATTAAGATTAAATTTTTTAAAAATTGTCCAAAACAGTAAAAAAATAATTAATTGAATAAAACAAAAACTTTTCTTTACAAATGGAATGGATAGTCCCCAAGGATATCAAAAACATTTTAAGATCCGTTAACAGTTTATTAATTTGCAAAAATAACTAAATTAACACTTGCATATGTGGGAAAAACAAATAGAAACGTTCGCTCTAAAATTCTAGGCTTGCTTACATAGTTCGTAAATATAAACGGATGTGTAAGTTTATGTACAAAAGGAATCCACAAGAAATGTGGCAAAATATTGCCCAGATGAATCACACAAAATTGGAATTACAAACTAAACATGTGCAGTCACAGTATGGGTTAGCGGCGTTCATCATCCAGCATCAATCAAGAGACAATTGAAATAAATTGAACAGAGCACAAACCTAAATTGATCGGCCACATTTATGTATATAGGCAATGTCTGAGTGTATTTGTGTTGATAAGTTTTGAGGGTCTCTATTAATAGTATACTCGATGCACGTTTAAGGCACTCTATAAACAATTTCAGCTAACAATCTTTTAAAAATTATTATTTCATATATGGACTACTGGAGGAGCGTTAGGAATTATTGAATTTTTCATCGCTAGTCAGGACGTTATATGCACATCCCAGTGCCCAGGAGATTTCATGGCCGTCAATTTTCTTGTAAAGCTGCAATAGACAAAAAAAACATTTATTATTTAAAATAATTATAGAGATAATTAACACCCACCTTTATCTTCTTTCCGTCATTAAGACCAAATCCTTCACGCAACAGTGTGGAGATGAATGTGAGATCAAAGCACATGAAGGGCTGCTCATCATTGGGAATGGAGCAGATTTCCTGAGCCTTTTTGCGATAAGCCTCCACCGTTGTCTCTCCACCTGCCAAAGGATCTACCAGGCCGGACTCGATTGCCCGCTCAAAGTAGTAGCTGAAAGCGGCTACTGTATGCTGCTTGAGGGTGAACGGCTTAGGCTTGACCAGCGGCATCACCTTGCTCTTCACCAGCTCCAAGCAGGCTTCAAAATCGACAATTGGCTGCTCGGCACTAGACTTTCCGTTCTCCTTACCGCTGACCTTGTACTGAACATTACCGTACGTCCAAGTACGATTGGCGATGATGGGATTCACGCAGACGCTCTCTAGAACTGTGTCGTCCTTCTTGTAGCCATGCGAGAAGACCGCATGACGGGCGGCCATCAGACCCAGGCCAAGGTAGCTGTGTGTAAAGACGTTGATCTTCTTGCTGGAGGTAACCACCTCGTGCATATACTTGTCGTAGACGGGGACCTGTTCGGGGTCGGTTGGGGAGAACGTGACTTGCGTGCTGCCACCTCCCAAGTCCAAGGCAGCGGCCTGGTTGGTTTTTGAGAGACGTCCCAGCAGGAAGTTGACTGTAAACCAGCTGAAGATTCCCTCATCCGTGCCCTCCATGATTTCCACGGCATCCATGTCCACGCTGAACTCGGACTTGGCGAACAATTCGCGCACAGCATTAAGGATGTTCTCAGCCTTGCTGGCTGGGAGAAGCCTCAGTCCAGCGGTGGCCTTTAGGACCAGTGGCGTTGACGACCAGTGCTCCTTGGGTATGAAGGCCCTAGCCTCGTCCAGCAGCAATTTAATTGAGTGGGCTCCCTCCGCGGGGTTATCAGCAAAAGAGCTCAAGCCGGGCTTGCGCTCCTTGAAGAGCTCCTCGTACAGCACCAGCTTGTTGTCAATGAAGCTGCGATTAAACTTGTAGGCAAGAACCCGGCTTCCGGTCGAGCCAGCATCGATGATGGCTGCATATTGCACCTTGCTGTATCCAAACTTGGAGGCCAAGCGGGCAAGGTATGGGCTGGCGTTCTCGGAGACGAAGCCTGCAGGTTCGGTTCGTGGGGCGGTTGTTGGTTTTTTGAGGAAGGCGCGATGAGTGGACGATGTCGAAGGTGGCGGCGGCGGAAAATGTGGTTCCACATGCAAGTAGGGTACAGTAACAGTGGGAAAATCAGAGGGTTTTGTTAGCACAGCTCTGGGAGGAGGAGCAGTTTTACAATAATAAAATCGATACACACCAAACACAAAGAGCAGGAGGATCACGGAAACGATCAGACATAGAAATGAGATCTTGAGGCCGCTGGTACCGCCACGATTTCCTCCGCTGTTGCCATTGGGAGAACCGCTGCCTTTTCGTCGGGGCGGCTTCTCGTCGGTGGCCAACTGAAATAAACAGAAAATATAACTTTTAGCCTGCGTGTTGTAAAATGTTCAGCTTTGTAAACATCGGTTGAGTTGTATACCAGTTTATATTCGTATTTCATGGCTCGACTTCTTTTTAAGGTCACAACATTTATGCATAACTGCTGACTATTTCAGCTGTTTTGTTGGCTTTTTCAAATATTTGTTTCCATTCGCCCACTTCGGCGACTGTTATCTGGTGAAGCGTCAGTGATTACGTTATATTCATGTTTTCTTTTCTTGGCTTTTATCGCCAGGTCCGTCAATTGAAAAGTAATTTGCGAAATTGGCCCGACTTTGTTGTTTATTTTGTTGTTATACCATGCGGCGTGAAATAATCTGCGCATTCACCACCCCCTCCTCTAAAACTTTTAAATAATAGTGTGACCAGGCAGGTTTTATAAAAAAAATTCGTTGCTTGCAAGTTTTCCGGCTAGCTTAACCCACTAATGCCGATCTTATGTTTGAAGGTTAGCTCTAAACATTTTAATATTTTAAACTAATAAAAAAAAAAAAAAACAACAATACAATTTGTTGTATACAACAAATAGTTTTGAGAATTATTTGATTCTGGGTCGAATAGAACATAAATCAATAAAAATCTAGATACTTTTAGTTCAACTTCCAAAACCTGATTTCCCAAAGTTCAAAGTCATGCCTAATTATACAATTTTAAGTGGGACGCGGACAGAATTTAAAATCTATTGTATATTCGAGAGGTTTCCTTATCACTCCACGGTTAAATGCGATATCCCAGAGATAAGGTATAAACAGTCTGCCACCATTATGAGGAAGCCCACAATGCGATCTTTTAGCTTGATTAAATATTATATTGGGCCGAGGGGCAACAAACAAAACTGATGAAATTCCCATTATTTAAACAAATGTTCCTTTAGTGGTAAGTGTCTGACGTAAAAATATTGCCAAGTGGGAAAAAAAAAACCTTAATGGACCTTAGTTGTACTGACAAATAAAAGGGAAACCCATTTTGCTTCTATATTCTATTATTAACTAAGGGGTAATTATTTAACAGAACAAATATGTGTGAGGAATATGTATAATTAAGTTTCTGGGTGTAAAACTATCACATCTGTGGCGGGACTCACGGTTTTGTAATCAATAAATCAATTGATAAGCGGCTACGTGGTTGTTTTAATGCCTATTAACGATGAGTAAGGAACCGGTATGGAATTCTTTTCGTGTATTTTCTCTGCTTATCAACAAATGCAAATTTTCAAGCAGAGGCCCAACCAAGAGATAGCAAAGCAATTCATAATTTAATTTCGTGCATAGAAAGTATTGTTGGATGGGCTGGTTGGGTTTTAGCTAATGTGGGTGGGAGTATTCCTCTGACAAGATCAGTGCCACGTTCCCACTCACTTGCAACCTGTTCCGGCCCTTCTCCCCCTGCAGATGGTGCATCCTGTTCGACCCACACGCAGTGCAATCTAGTCAGCAGATCACCCACAAAAAAACGCCGTGTGTATCCGTGGGGGTCCCAGACAGCAAATAAAAAGTTGTCTAGCTACATTTAGCAATAGATGCCAACTTAATTGTATTGCTCGATGTTTTGTTTTTTCTTGCCAGCCCCCCTAAATGACCTTGCGAGCGAGAAAATGGGATAATGGGGTCCGCAAGAATGATCCGGCCGGTTAAAAAAATGTATTTGAGAAAAACTAATCCGCGTATTTGTACCAGGCACACGCGTTTTTAATTTAATACTAATTTGCATATCACCAAAGCAACAGCAAAGGGATTGGAAACGAGTTTTAAGAAAAGCCGAAATAAAGTTTTCGAAAAATACTACTTTTTTCCAAACATTTACTGCGTATATTCCATTTTTTATTTGGGAACCCCTCAATTTTTTTAATTTTCTGTGCAATCGAGCAATATTTGGCTCGAAACAATTAATCTCATGGGTGTACGAATCAACTTCCGCGTCAAAAGAGCAACAATTTCAGGAATCTGATTCGTTTCGGCACGTGTGTGTGTTTTCGATGTGATCATAGTACAAATGCTGTTTTATCATCGCCCCTTTAACCTTTGTCTTACTTTTCTCTTTCGCACGTCGGTGTTTGTCATGATGTAGCTTTCCGCCTAATTATGTAAAAACACGGATAGTTAGTGTCAAGTACTAACTAGTCAAATCGCGGCACTGTTTTGTTTACGTCCGAACCCGATGTGTGGCAAAAAGATATTTTCATACAAAAGATACTTTCGGCCGCTCAGTTCCCACCCGCTTAGGTATTTTTTGTATTATCGGTCGCGGTCACACGATAAAGAAACAGTTTAAAGATACATTTTACATTTTACACTGTCAAATCATTTCTTATCATTTAAAAAAAGGTAAGCAAGCTGCAAAAAGTATATTCATGGTTGCTTTTCAGTTTAAAAATTTCCATAATTCCTTTTTTCGTCATAGGCGCTAAATCAAGTTTTGAATTTTTATTACGATGGTCGTATGCCCCTCCAACACTACACCATTTAAATCAAATTGGTTTAAAGTAGCCATAAAATGGCTAAAACACCTCAAAAAATACTGTTGGAATGTGCGACTGTCTGGCAACGCCATGGTATTTTGCGAGCAAGCTACCAGACTGCTATTATTGAAAGAACGAAAGGAGCAAAACAAAAATTAAAAAACTCGATAATAATCCCATCTCTATCCGATAATAGTCCCATCTCTAGGCGTTTGATTGTGTGGGTGCGAGCGACTTTGATTGCATTTTCGCGTACGTTTTTAATGTTAACTACTAAATAGAAAATAAAACATGGTGGAAATTTGACCAATAAAATGTGAAAAGTGCAGTGTCGGCAATAGCTGAAATGCTGGAAGCAGCAACAACAACAATTTACCGCCAACGAAACAGCCACAAGGCTTTATCGCCACCACCACCACCACAACAACAACAAATTACTACACTGAAAAATGGGTGACTGTGTGCGTATTTGTGTTAAATAATGTTAAAATAAAATTTCAAGTTGAAGTCGCAACAGCTTGGCAGAAAAAGGTAAGTGCAAAAAGCAAATCCAAATGTTATAAACAAAATTGGTTAAAGCCAAATGTGTCAAAAGTTCGTCATGGCCCTCTCTCGCATTCACTCTCTCCCCCAGCCAGTGCTCTCGCCTCCCCGCACTCGGACCCGCCGCCCCAAAACCCACACCGTCGAAAAGAAAAGAAATTAATTTTGGTTTTTCCTGGCTTTGCTTTTGTTGCTCTCTCGCAAAAACTTTTAATTTTAATTTGCTATGCGCAGCGAATTCGCGCGCAAAGGCAAAAAAAAAAGAGGCAGCAGCAACAACAAAAAGAACTGCAAAGTAATAAACGTCAAATACCAGACGGACGCGCTCTTTTGGCGCTTTGTGCCTGTCTGTGTTTTTGTCTCAATTTGTATTAAATGTATTGTATTATTTAGGTGTATGCACCGAATAGAACTAAACTTATCTAAAGTCAAATATTAGCAGCCTTTCAATTTGCCTGCCTGCCTGCCCTCCTTATCATCCCATCCCACAATTCGTTATATAGTTGATTCGACGAGAAATAAAAACAAGCTGATGACGAGAGCTTGGGCAGCAAACACACCTCAAGGCAATTCTGATAAGAACAGTTTTTAATTGTTTGAAAGCCGACATTCCAATAGTCCACCACTCGCCCAGAAAACAAATAATCAAACATCGGCCACAAAATCTTGGCTCTGATGAAATTCTGCGGATACACAATCTTGCACGTAAACCTATCTCGCAACTGTAGAGTTTATGCAAACTAAAGAAAATAAAAGATAATGAACAAACTTTGTCATGATTGAACTGAATTTTTATATACTTTTCCGTCTCTGAAAAGTATTATCTTTTCCAGTATTTATTGCTTTAAATTGATCTAGAAAATGTGCTTCAATAATTAATTCATCTAAGAATGTATATTTAGAAAACGAATTCGATGCAAATATTCAAACCGGAACCGGTCGGGTAGATATATTTTTTTCACTATAAAAACAAGTTATATAGCCATGCGAACCATTTCTTAGAAATGGTTCAATTGTATCGGAAATATATAGATTTTCAAGGATTTGATAGAGCTGAGGAAAAAGGTTAATAATAGAAAATGACAAAGGGGCTCTGTAATGTCTTTACTGTTTGTCATAAAAACTTTAGACAGGAATGCGTAGATCCCTGATCTTGGTCCCTAAGGTCTCCCCCTTTAAAAGCCTATATAGGCATCAACTTTCTATAGAGTTTTCAACTAACCTACTTCGTAGCTATTTTGCTGACAAACAATCTCGGCTTTTGTTTTGAAAATGGGTTAAAGACGTCACTAATTTTATTGATTCATGAAATCAAATTTCAAAACAATCCATCGAACGCTAAAGATCCGCAGTAGCGTTTTCCCTTTTTGTTATTCGCACGGTTTCAAATTCCAATTGGCAACACTAACATTAATTGACAACAACAATTCCCTCTCTCTGGGCATGCTCATTCGAACCGCAGCGCATGTACGAACCGGGTTCGTGGTTGCGCACGATCTCGAACATGGTTGATGGCCTCAAAGCAACAAAACAGTCAAACATAGCGGTCGCATCGAAATTACTAAAATGGCAAAAGTGCAAAAAATCGCCTAAAATCCCGTTTTCCAGCCGCGACGCGCCGTTTACGCGATAAATTCTCTAATTCTACTCCAATAAAAGTGCTTTAATTACATATACAAAGTGTGCAATCAATGTTTTTTCCGTGTTCAAAGTTCAGAGGCAAGAGGCAAGAAAAAAGCAAATGAAAAAGCAAAATCAAAAGCAAAAGCAAAGTAAATGCTAAGCCAAAGCAAATGTAGTTGAAATGTTGAAAACGTATGTAAGTTTATCCGTGAAAAGTGATGAATATAATGCAAATGTGTGTTAAACAAGATAAAAATCGTGTTCTCCTGGTGCTATTTCAATGAAAATCATTAAATATATACATATATCAACAGATTCAAAAAGAAATCAACAGATCAAATACAGCAACAATTTCGCTTTCTCATTTTTATGCCAGTGAGAAAATATAACTTGAAAACGAAAAAGAAGAGACAAACAAGAGGCAGGCGAAAAAAGTGAAATGTGAAATGCGCATTGACTTCGGTTCGGAACGTTTTTTATTGTCAATTTTTCAAACGGCACTTGGACCTCCTCCTCTACCTTGTGCTTGTGTTGTTTTTCGTCTCTGTCTTTCCTTTTTTTTCTTCTCGCTCATTGTTTGCACGTTCGCTAACGGAACTGCTGCTTGTTGTTGTTGTTTGGCAAAAGCGAAGGAACAATTTTTTTTTTTGAAGCGGTGCGTTGCCCTTTGCTTACTCCTACAAGACCAACAACAAAATACATATATAGGTATAATGAATGAATGTGGCTCGGTACAGCAGGAACAACAACAAACAGAAACAACCAAAAGCAAAAACAATACGCGAGCAACCAGTATCGAGATAATTCTCTCGTTCATCTGGTCTTTTTATGATATGTACATTTTTTGATTTTATATTTAACACCTGCTGTTCTTCCATCAGCCGTGTGTCTCTTGGTGCAGCCCCGAGCACTGCAATTGCGATCAACAGCTGTTGCCGGTGGAGCAACAATGATAGAGAGCTGGCGCATGTTGACGCGTGTGTGTGTGTGTGTGTCCTTGCATGTGGTTTTTATTTTTGTGGCGTTCTGTTGTCGCAGCTGGAAGAGAGAATATTTCGTAAGAGGAATATTTAGGCAAACTATCACAAAAACCTTATAAATCTTATGGTGTTCCCCGTTTTCCATACAAAAATATTACAATCCTGATCAGGGATTCGGCTATTGTGATATTTGTTTCGAAGATCTTGTGATGAATTTATCATGTTTTCTTACTTCCGGAAGGAAAACCCTTCAAAAGACTTATTAAAAAGAGTTTCCAGAAATAATCCTTACATAGACAAATGACAAACTTTTGATTACATTAAAATGTATCTTTCAAGACATTGTTTTCATCCTTTCCATACTTTCAGCAAACCCTATAAAATCGCCTCACATAAAGCAATAACAAGTGAATAAAAAACCAAGCATAAATTAATATAAGGAAAAGGTTAACCGTTTGGTAGAAGAAACGCGATTATTATCAATTGAATTATTCGATATCGTAGCCATTAGCTTTAAACAAAAAACAAAAATGAATTCGTGAAAATTTTGAGCAGAACTTAGCTAAATACTACAAGTCCGCCTTCCAATAGCTAATACATATACACGCATGATTCATATAAGCTTACTTACTTATACACAAAACTGAAAGTGCGTTAAATTATAACGGTGCAATCAAATCTTAATTAAGATAATTATGTAGCTATTTAAGGGGCTACTACTAAAGTATATCAAACATAATTGAAAAACTATCTTATTACGTGCAGCATACGAAAAAAAAAAAAAAAAAACAATTATACAATCCAGAAAGTCTAGAAGCTTAAACCAACGCGATTACTTTAAGGGAATTACTTTATCGGCAACATAACATTGAAAAGAAAGCAAGTAGAAGTTTAAAACAAGTGCAAATTACAACAAATTATTCTAAATATTTAATAATCGACAGAATCCAATTAATCAATGAATAACAAATTTTGTAAACGCGCCCCAAGTGCTTAAGCAACACCAAACAAAACAAACTTTGTTAAACAACAGCAACCTCAACAACCAACAGCGAATCGAGCAATATTATCAATAATTATCAATTAAATTGTTAAATGTTAAAATTCAAATTTAAAAACAAAAAAAGGATAACAAATTTATATATAAAAAAAAAAAACCAACGCTAACAACCTGCCAATAACAACTGATGCGGTGCTTCAAAACCATCGCCAACTTGAGTTTTCTTCAAATTAGAAAACCATCATTTCGACTTGGAGAAGGGAGTAGCTTGGAATCGGGGGAAAGCTATCAAACTTTGAGGCGCCTTGGATTAACTAGACGCCAATGCACGGCGACGGGATTACGGATTACGGGAACCCGATATGGATATACATATGAAAAAATTAACTAAGCCACGGTAAGTCTATTTACTTAATTAATAAGGGAATTAGATTAGCCAGGAAACTCCTCACAACTCCTCCAACGCTTTATTCTTATTTTCCTTGTTTTGTTTTTGTCAATGAGCTACGGCGACCACTAAAATGTATAATTGAAAATTCTACGCCCACATTTACTGCCCAGAGAACAAACAAGCACATGCACATCGCTATAATAGATACATATAAATAGCAGTCCCCACAAAAATAAAATAAAAGAAGTGAAAAAACGGCCCTCGGTTGCTTTTAGCGCCACGCTATAAACAGAGCGTGAGATAGATAGAGAATGAAAGAGCGAGAAAGGGAGATAGAGAATTGCCAAGTTTGTGGGGTTTTTTTTTTTTTTTTTTGTTGGTCTGCGCTCTTTTACTTGCAGACGTCTCCTCCTAAGCTCCAGCACCCCCACTGCATATTGCTTCTCCCTCTGGCCAAAGTCTGTGGTCCCCACCTTTCGCAAGTAGAAAATTGGGTTTTAAGAAGCTTTTTGGGATAGCAAGTGTCTTGCATTAAACCCCAACTAAATCTCAGACTATTCAATATTAATATAATTAAATTCTCATTAACATTGTCTTGTCAAAGTACTTAACAGGGCATGGTTTTTGTATCCCATACCAATTTAGGATTACGAATAATTTCTTTTTGTATTTTTCTGGTATATCATTGGTGAAGACAATCTATCTCTGGGATGCCACAGGGAATCTCAAGAAGTAAACCTAGGAAACTGAGGTTTCTTTGGTAACACCTGTCTTATAAGATTTTATTTTATAGAAACTTTCTGGTCTATTTAACAAGGGTTAAAGGGGTAAAAGCTACGTCTCCCAGCTAGATAGTTTCCCTACTCGTTTTCAGTTTACTTTGTTCCTTCAATATTAATATTGACAAGAAGAGACAAAGAATCGACAAGGCCGAGGCGACAAGGGTCAGGGATAAGGGGAAGCAAAAGGACATCAACAAGCCTTTGGGGCATGTCGGAATGGCGTGTTTGTTTTTGTGTTTAATGCAGCGAACTGGCCCTTTTCTATCTCATACCCTTCCATTCTCGACTTTCCCCCTTCCGGTGGTGAATTAGTTGCGTTTGTGGTTGAAAAAGTGTAACTCGAGGCCTTATTGAAGGACTTTTTAATGAGTGTTTTATTGCTGAGGAAGTAAGCTCTTCTATATCCAGATCACTAAGGCTTCCGTGAGAAACTTACTATCGGATGCTTGGGATTGCAAGGAAATTAGGTTGCTATTATTTACTACTTGAAATGTTTATTTAATTCGAACAGAGATATAATATTTATGCACAATGTTGCCGTTCGTGTTAGAATATGGGGATTAATATTTATTATTTAAGGGCACAAGTATAAGTGAATGGGTTTTCCCCTCGTTTGCTTTATTACGATCGATAGACTGTCGTCGGCCCTCGCCTTTCCTCCTCATTGTGCGTTTCCTCCCGCTGAGAGTCGAGTGTATCTGGGCATGTGCATATGGCAGTGTTTTGGTTTGGTACTTTTGGATTACATTGTAATGATATTTTTCCGCTGATTTCCCCCACATTTTTCCTTTCCGCTTTCGGTGTTTGTTAAGCACGTTGTTGAACGTGAGAGAGTAGCTTTGTTTTTTTGAATTCTTTCTTTTGTTTTCCCATGATATTTATATATGCATTTGTAGTTTTGACTTCGGGGAATACCCCTTCAAGTGACCCCAGTTTTTTCCCCAATTAATGTTATTAAATTCCAAGGATTCTCAAAATATATAATATATATATATTGGCTCGATTTTGTGAAAGTAGGAATGACATCGTATGAATAAATAGGGTTAGTTAAACTAGTAAGATTTAATAATTATTTGTTGCCATGGAAAATTGTGACACCCTTTATAAATAAGTCTATTAGAACTCTGAAAAATATGATGGTACCAAAAATATACATATATTCCTATAGAAAGGAAAACATAAATTGCATATAGTATCTCGTAGATACACAACCTTAAATACATAGCCCCTATGGCACAATGAAGAAAAGTATTTGTATATTTATTGTAATCATAGAACAAATACACATATTTACAGTTGAAATAATTAAAAAAGTGAATCATATTGTTTGAAATAGTTTTTAAACAGATCCATTTTTTTTTTTTAGAAGAAATCCGTTTGGTTTGCGATTCATTCTTTAAGCTCATTCGCTTAAATCTAAAAATATCGTTGTGCTTTTTTTAGAAACTTGTAGTTGCAAACGATTTGTGCAATTTTATTTAAAGAACGTTTTGGCTTGGGATCTTATATGAATTTAAATGATGTTTAGTTAATGTTAATAAAAGAGTCGAATCCGCGAAAAAGGTATCTCGTATATGCAGTTAAGAATTAAGTAATGACAAATTCAACTCACATGGCATTCAAGGTTAACCCAGCTAATAATCTTTTTGCTGATTTGAGGGCTTGTTTTCCATCACGTATCATATGCCTGATAGCGACAGATTGTAGAGGAAATGAGTGAAAAAGAGAGGTAGAGTAAGCGAGCGAGTGAGAGGGAGTGATAGAGGTCAAAGAGATACCCACACAAGCTTATTTAGATTCTGATAACTTGCCACTTGATAAGAAAGCAGTAAGACTCGGTTGCTGGAATTATAATGAATAAATACATATATTTTTTGGCTTGCTTCTGATTTTCTCGCACATTTTTGCACGTTTTTGCTTCGCAACTCAACAGCTGAGTAGAATGTTACCTTGTAAATGTATAATTCCAATTGAATCAGAGCAGTTTGCGAAGCCAATAACTTCAACTTGGGCTAAACTTCTAAATTTGCATCGCCTCCGCAAGCCCTTAACAAATTTTCATTTCCTTTCGACGCGGCACGTTGCGCCAAACTTGCAGTAACCGAGTTAAAAAAGTCCCTTTCGATACAGGCATATCACAGATGCACTTGGAGAATCAGTCTAACCAAATAATATCTTGAGTATAGATTTTTAAAGGGTTTCCCCTCCATTAAGATTCTTGATTTTCCCCAGAGTTCTTAGATAATCCTACTGGCTTAAGCAGATGTTCCCCGCAATTGGCCAATCAAATTTTTAAGTGTAGGATGCTGGGTTAGGTGTAAACAACGAGACGACTCCGAGTCACGTAATTTAATAAAAAGCCAAAGTCCTGGCTGCACACTGTATCGCAGAACCCTGCGAGAGAAATGCGAGGAACGTGAGTGGTGTGTTACTGTTTCGCAACTGCCTTATATCGCCCCCACGTGCCACACGGCCCCCTGTCGATAAATAATTGATAAATTTTTACATTTTATAGGCAAGAAAGTGGCTGGTTGTCGCTTTTAATCTGTGCCTACTTAGCTGGGATGGTAGGACCATATCAATTAATCCAACTGGATTAATACCAGTTAGAAAGGAATGAAGTAATCCTTTACATCGCAACCATATGTCATCCAGTGCAACAGATACTTCACATCAAAAGCCAGCGGTGAGGAAGGAAAAGGGTAAATTGGTTAGAAAAACTGAGCCAGACTAAGATGAACCACACCCAAAAGAGCCAACAACGTTAGCTCCCTGCCTGTGGCCTGCCCGGTCTTTTGATTCAACTTGACTCACTCGGTGGCATATCCCTTCAGCCCAACCACTGAACTCTGTCAATTTCTTTTGTGCCTTTTTATAAGGTCTCGTTGCAGGACCTCCCGTCCAACCGCCCTCCCACAGGCTTTTCGAGTCGAGCTTGAGCGTCTAAAATACAGACAACAACACGTGCGCAAAACACACACATATCCTTGTATTCTCTTCACTTTGAAAATGCAACATTAGATTGTCAACTTTGTAGGCCCTCTTTAGCCACGCCCCCTGCGTTGTTGATGTCTCGCAAACCATTCCATTTTGGCATGTAATTTCCAAATGCAACTTAAACACACAAGTCCTTGGGGTCGTATCTATCTAGTGTCCTGTTTTGTGAGAGTGCAGAATGATAGCGTGAGTCGGACAAATTTCGGGATACAAATATTGGTAATTGAATATTGGCAACACCTTTTTAATTTTGCCAAAAATAAAGTTTTTGGCCTGATAGTATTTTGAATATCCTTTTTATTAGTTATAGTCAGTTATAGGGGGATCTTCGTGCGTGTCCGTGTGTCTGTTTCGCCCAGTTACTGATTGGTGGAACGGGTTCTGCTCCCTGTTTAGTTTGGGGCAAGTTTAATGGCGGCTATAACCCAGAAATTGCATGAATACTCAAGTACTTGCCTCTGACTATGCCGCCTCTCCCTGTGTACTCTCCTGTGGACCCAGGACCCCCCCAGTCCCTCGTACATAAATCATCATTGCTTCTGAGTTTGCCCGAGCGAATGTCGGCACTGAAGTTGTCCTCGTGCTTGTCCTCGTCCTAGTCCTCGTCCTCGTACTCGTCGGAAACTTCCGTCCTCCTGCTGGGCTTTTGCCATTTCTTCTGTTTTTGTGTTCGCTTTTTCTCCTGGCCCTTCCTTGGCTTTTCGTATGGTTTCTGCCTCAAGTGGCAGTTTCATTCTTTTCTACTTGTAAGCCCTCCTAACCCCCCAACCCCCTACTCTTTGTATTTTCGTTTTACCAAAAGTCCTTTGAAGCTCCTTTTGCCTGTATGTTGCCACAACTGATGTGTATTTTATAACTCATTGGCGGCTTTTATGTTTCATGTTTTATGTTTTTTATAGATTGTATGAAAGGGGATTTTTAGAAATGTAAAAAAGGGGAAAACATAAAAACTATCTGCAAAAGATTATTAATTAAAATATTAAACATTATTACATTTTTATTGAATGAATGAAAATCGATCTAAACAAATTGTTTCCAATTTTGTTCCCCCATCAAAACATTCGTTTACTTAATCTGTGGCTAATGTTTATCGATTCCCTCTCCATTTATTGGCCCGGCCTATTGCTCTTTGTTTAAAAACGCGCTTACATTGATTGATTACCTCGGAGGCGCGACTTTTGTTTCGTATTTCGTTTTTCGCACGCGTGCAGTTTTTTAAGCGTGCCCCCAGCCCCAGCCCCGCCCCCCATCCTCTTAGCAGCTTGGCTTCAGGTGTATTTACCTCTCTTGCCTCCTATCTCTCTTTCTGCTCTCTCCTCAGACATTTGTGTGTTAATTGTTGTCAAGGTTGCCTTATTTAGTTTATGTTTTTGCTCATTCTTTCAGTTTCTTCCTCTTCTTGGCTCTTGAATATGTTTATCGTTTTTCGTTTCGATGCCCGGTTTCAGTCGTATCTTTGCTAGATTGTGTTTGGGTTTTTTTTTTACTCTCCACTCTTTAATTGTTTTTGTTTTATACATTTTGGTTCGTATATATTTTTTTTGCGGCTTGCTTTCTTTTTCTCGGTTTTTGTTGGTTCTCTGTTTTCATGCTTGAAAAGTTTCTGGTTCTGTGATTTGGCTAATGCAATTTGGTAGCAGCTTTGTTTGTCTTTGGCCTAAATATTTGCTTCGTTTTTTCTCGAGCTTGTCAGTTTCAACTAAGTTTTTTATTTTGGTAGCTCTTTTTTGTATTCTTGCAGTCAGTTTTATTACTAATCTGCAGGTTTTAGTCAGGTGTATGAGTAATCAGAATCATTGATTAAAATTTGTTGCTAAAATCTGTTGCTAAAAGGTATTTCGCATAGGGATTGGATAGAAATTGTCTCACACTAACAATCTTTAAAGAAGGTTATACAAACTTCGATGACAAGGCAAGATAATTTTCAGCCATATTAGCTTTTTCGTTTCAAAAACCTACATACATTTATTAAGTTTTTATGGGTTACCTGAAACAAAAAAGGAAGGGAATAATTAAAAAAAAAAAAAAAAAAAAAAAAAAAAAAAAATAAAAAAAAAAAAATAAAAATAAAAAAAAATATATTTAAAAAAAAAAAAAAAAAAAAAAAAAAAAAAAAATTTAAAAAAAAAAAAAAAAAAAAAAAAAAAAAATTAAAAAAAAAAAAAAAAATAAAAAAAAAAAAAAAAAAAAAAAAAAAAAATATAAAAAATTTTTTTTTTTATTTTTATAAAAAAAAAAAAAAAAAAAAAAAAAAAAAAAAAAAAAAAAAAAAAAAATAAAAAAAAAAAAAAAAAAAAAAAAAAAAAAAAAAAAAAAAAAAAAAAAAAAAAAAAAAAAAAAAAAAAAAAAAAAAAAAAAAAAAAAAAAAAAAAAAAAAAAAAAAAAAAAAAAAAAAAAAAAAAAAAAAAAAAAAAAAAAAAAAAAAAAAAAAAAAAAAAAAAAAAAAAAAAAAAAAAAAAAATTTTTTTTTTTTTTTATTTTTATTTTTTATTTTTTATTTTTTTATTATAAAAAAAAAAAAAAAAAAAAAAAAAAAAAAAAAAAAAAAAAAAAAAAAAAAAAAAAAAAAAAAAAAAAAAAAAAAAAAAAACTATACAAAAACTATATTGAAACCAGGTTAAGAGAAGTGGTGTAGCTTCATTAATATTTTAGCCAGATTTATAAATTTAAAACATGATAAAAAGGTATTTTTAAGTAACTTTAACTTACTTCGTCCGGCCCACAGTCAGTATAGGCGAGAGAGCTGCTTTTTCCTTCCATTTGTCTCGGTAGTTTGATCGATGAAACTTTAAAATAGGCCAAGAACAATGCAACCATGTTGGGGGAGGACTGGGGGAGAACTAGCCTCCGCAAGGTCGTCCAGAAAGGGGGAGTAAGTTGCGTGGCTTGGCTATTACTATTTCGTTTCAAGGGAGTTTATTTTCAAGCGTTAATATTTGAATATAATCATTTTTTAAGATTGTTTCACTAATTTAATACTTTTGTTTTTTCGTTGCAGGTGAGTCTTGGTCTGTCCTGAATATGAAAAGTTGTATTAAAAAGTAAGCTTGTTTTTAAAATGCATTTTCAAAAACCAGACAAAGGGGGAAAAGTTTAATCCCCTTTCTTTTTTTCTCGAATAGCTTCACCATCTTTCATTTTTTATAATTACTCCCCTTGACAGTGTTTGGGTTTCACTTTTCTAGTCGCTTCTCCGCCGGCACGCGATGCGTGTGCCACTTGTTTGGACCAACTTACCACCCTTTCGATGACACAATGTACTTGCTTTTGCTCTTTCTGTCTGAGCTTGTTATTGTTTAACTGACAATGATTAATGACAATTCCTGACAGCAACAACAACAGCAGCAACAAGAGCTACACAAAGGTGGGCAAAAGAGTCTTGAACATGGTTGGCATTTCTTTTCGCCGTTGACCCAGAAACATTTTTCGCCGTCTTCCACTGCCAAAGCTGCCATTCACCGCTTCAAAGTGTTTAGGATTTCGGCTAACAGGACGAACAAGGAATGCGATGAAGTAAAATTTTATTGATTTGTCTGACCCATAGGAGGTTTTAGGGAATATAAGAAATACACTAAATGATACACATCGGAGTAAGCTAGAAATTATACTTGTCAAAAGTATCTATACTTGTAAAAGTATCCCCCACATTTTACATTTTTTTGTTAATTTTTTGTATCATTTTCTAGAACAGTTTTTTACTTGCTTACTGAAAGTGCATTTAATTTTCTTTTTCAGTTCACTTGTATTTATTTATTTAAATATTTTTGTATGTATAAGCACAATTTACATTGTTTTACCTTTGTTTTCTTTTTTTTTTTTGCTCACCTTTTTAATAAAGCTTATTTTATTACTCAGAGAGCGGCGCTCTGGCCGTCGCGCTGACTCGTTTAGTGGCTTCGGCTATATACATATGTCTCTGTCGGGCAGCCCCGACATCGGCGTTATGTGAAAAACCTGCCTCAAGGTTATTGCCTTCTACCCGAAACCCAAATGGGAAAAGAGAGCGCAAAAACAAACAAATTTCTCCATTACACGATGAGGCGGCTCTTTGTTTTTGTTTTTCATATATTCACATTTTTTTTTTTGTTCTTCTGTTATTGCTTATCACTTAGCGGATGGTACCATTTCATCTTTCATCAGAAGAATTGGACCAGACCAGATTCTAACACGTCGTCGAATTAATAATTAAGACAATTTTGTATGATACACAAAAGAACTTCCTTACAATCTAAAGATTTAAGATCATATTGTAATGAAAACTCTTAATAAATTTTACCTTTAGCATACCTTAACTAAAATCTAGAATCCTAATTACTTTACATCCCTTGAAACATTCTCATATTTGGCTTTTTTCAAAAGAGCTATGGTTTTTGTTTTGTGGTTTGCGAAAATTAAAGTGGCATAAAGAAGTTTTATCACAAAAAAAAACTTAAAATTGCACCAATTACACCTACACCCTTGAATAAAAAGTAAAGAAAGATAGTTTTGGACAAAATCTAAGTTTATATACCCTACTTGTATCGAAGATTTATTTAAAAAAACAAAAAAAATATTTGCTTCGTCTGGTAAATCATTCTTAAATAAACAATAAAGTTAGTTTATTAGTTTCAAAAAGTACGTTACCTTTAACGGCGGGTCCTTTACTGCCTTGTCAACTTCCTGAACAAATTCTTCTACCCTTGGCTAGGATACGGAAAGGGTAGAAAACACCAAGGCAGAGGAAAAAAAAGAGTAACAGCAAAAGAAGTTGATGAGTCTAAGTGGTTAAAGAAGTTGGAAAGTCAAAAGTGGACGATGCGTTCTTAGTTCTATGAGGCAGTGGGGGTAGATGGAAGCGTTACTTCAAGCGCAGCTGTTCAAAAAGTTGTGGAAAGTTTTGTTTTTATACCCAGTTCATGTAGGACACAAGGTTGTTTTGTAGTCGTGAAAAGGACGTGCATGGCAACCCCTTAATGCAAATTTTTTGAAACTATTTTTATACAAAATGTGTGATTTAGTAGAAGTTTAATATGATTCATAAATTATTAAAACGGTGGCATATCGACAAGGTAGCATAAGGTTACAGCTTTTGTTGTCAAATGTTTTTCCAGTCGCTCCTGCCACATCCATTTTGCTTGCGGCAACCTTCTTGCAACCAGCTGCTGCCACCAAAAACATCATGATGCAATCTCCAAATACGTTGCGTTACATATTCCCTTTGAAGATTTACTGTCAATGTTTACATTTCGTTTAGGTGGTGCATGGAAACCTTTGATGGATTTTAAATTGCTATTTGTTTTTATTTTCTCGCTTTATCGAATTTAAATTAGTTTGCTTTGTTAATGTTTTTATTGATTAGTCATTAATGATGATGAAATAGTTAGAGAGAATTTTCGAATGATAAGAGTACATGGAATTGTTTGTCACAAGTTACTAACTGTACAAAAAAAAAAAACCTTCTTAATTAATTATTTAATTGAACAACAATATAGTCATCCTGGACAGAGCTCAAGTGGATGCTGCAACATATTTTCCACGAAATTGGTTTTAGTACCAGACGATATGGAGACCTGGATGGATAGGAGACCTGCCTTGGATAAGGATATGGGGAGTTTGTTTGCACACATGGTCCTTTACTGGCCGCATTTGAAAATAAATTTGCATGACGATGGAACGAAAGGCGGCAAGCCAACAATGGTTGCGGCAGTGTCCTGCATGGTGAGGGAGAGGAGGATGGGAACTCCTCCTCCCCCCTTTTCCATTCTTGCAACAGCGAAATCAACAACAACATAAATACCAACAAAACAGCAGCCTTTAGACGCCTGCAGGGATATACTTGCTCATCTCCAGTCCCCTCTTTTCCACTCTAGTCCTGCACTCCCCAGTTGCTTCAAAATTTACGAGCAAAAGCATTTTCAAGAGTTTTATGCGCGTTGAGTGGCACCAGTGGGTTTCGGGTTAGGGAGGGGACAGGATGCTGGGGTGGTGGTGGCAAAAGGATATCAGAACTAAAAATTTAACTTTGCAAAAGGGAGCTGCATATCTACGTCCATACACTGCTACCGAAAAAAATCGCGTTTCATTTTTGTTTTCATCCCTTTTCCATTTATTTTTCTGTGAGAGTATTTTAGTTGTTGATTCTTAGTGCATTTCCATTCCCAGAGTCCTTCGCCAGGCTCTGGCATTCAGTCAGGAAGTAGGAAATTTTCCGGTTTTACAGTTGAGCCTCCCGCTGCCAGGAAATCGGTATAGCCCAGCCTCCCCTCCTCGTCGTCGTCATGAAGCTCCGAGTGCAGCAAAAAAAAAAATATATGTACATATAAAAAAAAAAAACAAATAAGAAAATAATAAAAAGCTCGCAACGTCCCCCTCCTCCATCTATTTGCCCCCATTCCCCCATATATTTACAAAACCAACGAAAGGCAATTGGGTTGACGGCCGTAGTAGTTTCAGTTTGAGAGACAGACCGAACGAAAGTCTCTTTCGAATGGAAATAAAGCATTTATTGAACTTTTCGCTAAAGATATTTTCGTATTTTTCGAAATGGGTGAACGGCGAAGTGGAGCGCCAGGCAACTGGGGGAGAGAATGGAACTCAGAGGTACGTCTAAAATGTAGGCCGTTTATTTTTGGTCCCTCGCCGTGTTCCCGCTGTTGGCAATTGGACGGGACACTCTTGCCGGGGAGGAGTTTTTACCACTTTAAAGCCCATTTCCATTGCTCATGCAATTTCAATGATTTTATTATTTTGTGGACTAAAATATTTAAAGACAGATACCATTTTTTTCCGGGTTTATAGGTTACGTTTCGTCTTTCTCTATCCCTGTTAAAGTGAGTTTATTTGTTTGCTGCCTTGATTTAATGTTTTCCGTTTGTTTAAGGACATTTTCTTAAGCTGGGGAGAGAAAGGCAGCAACAGGAAGAGCACAAATAAAAGAGAAGAAACCGAGACCCTTCATTTTTATCTTTTAATTTGTCACCTGCGGAAACAATTATCGTTCATTCGTTTCGTTGACACATTTTCCCGCTTTCCTTTCCCCATTTGTTGTCGCCTCCTTAACTTTTATTTGCTTGCAAATTGATATTAATTTATAGCAGAGCGTCCACACGTTATTGTTTTGCAAAGAAATAAGTAGCAACGATAATAATAATACTTTTGAATGATTTATCAGATTAAGAAGCTCGATTTAAGATTAAGAAGCTCCCCTTAAATAGTTTGTACTTACTTTTCTGGTTAGTTTCTACTTACATAAACTATTCTTAAAAGAATGACGCATTCTATATTGACGTCTTTGAGTTCGTTTGTTTAGCACCTTTGAATAATTTTCAATTCAACTCCTTGAAAGTGATACAATTAAAGTTATTTTCTCTGCATTGAAACAGACCCCGACCAGCGTCACAGTCAGTCGCCTTTTTTGTTCTTGTCGTTTCATCGATCGACTGAATTTTTCTATAAATATTCCTTAAGCAAAACAAAAAATAGTCGTGGTACCTATAATTCAAGAAAAAAGAAATGCAACAAACGGTTACACTTCTAGGGATTGTTACTTTGGAATAACAATTCGCATAAGCATAAGTTAATTTATTTTCAATAAACAGTGAATAGGTTTCTCAGTTTCTGTTTCTTAGATTTTATTAGAAATATAGAAAAGCAATCAACAGTGTATTCACTGTTTGTAATATATACACAGTTTGTATTGTTTATTTAGAGATTTGATCCGGTGTGGTTTATAATAATTTCTCGAGTAGCAAATGTGAGACGATGATTGGGGAAAAATATTAAACAGCCAATCCTTTACCCTCTACCGTTTGATGGCCTTGAAAAATGTTTTACGCAAAATGTTCCAGGCGGTCTGGGAAGGGTTCTCTCCTAATTCTCCAAGTCTTTGAGGTTTTGACACAGTTAAAATATTTAATAGGGAAAAAGGGATTTTGAAACTAGACTCGTGTAATTTACTTATTGATTAATTATACGATTTACTTGTACAACTATTCTTAATCGTCCTTTATAATTAAAAGACTACATACCTCTAATTTATTTAAACATTAACATATATGGCTCATGGTAAGGCAAAAAGGTCAACGACCTTCAATTGTACTCAAGGGTCCGGGTCATTAACACGTAAGGCCACATGAAACACGCTATAATATACGAAATTTAATTATTAGAAAGGAACTGACAAAAATATAATTGTTTTTGCTTGTTTTTTGAGGTGTTTTGCAGTCAAAAACCTTTTGATAATAATTGCCTTGTTTTTAGCACCTTTGATCCGCATTAAATAACAGGATTATAGAGCCTGTATCCTTTTTAAAGGATTGCCAGCCAAAAAAGAGTCTGGCTGTGAACTATGAATAGCCTTTTGTGTGGCGACAAAACCATAGGGCAGTGACAGTTTACTATACTCTGCAGTTGACAGAAGTTTGTGAATCTGGGAGACCAACAAAAAATGTATATTCTATATAAATGTTGCCTAGCATACGCATTTTTGTGGGCTTATTGGGTTGGATTCCGAGTCCAGTCTCTATTATCGGCTTTGGGACCCTTGCCAGGAAAACTTACGTTGTCCAAGTTGATATTTGAGGGGAGCATATGGCCAAAGTGTGCTTCAGGATACTTCGTATTCGACAGACACAACCATGTAGATTGAAAATCAATCATAGAAATGGTCAACATTTATCAATTTCTGTTGAAATTCCGTTCGTTAACACCTTTCTTTCTAATTGTAGTGTTAAATGTAATGAATGAAATAAATATATTACATGTTTATTAAAAATAAACTTTTTAATAAATAACTTTAAATAAATTTTCAACACATTTTACGAGACAAACTCTAGTCGGACACTAACTGATGTCCCTAATGGTTTAAATCACTGAATAGAGACAAGAAAGAAACAGAAACTGTCTGGAAAAAGGAATGGATTGGAATGCCTTGCACCTGGCTCTCTCAGCTCACCTCAAAACAAATCCAACTATTGGATTGTTAAGCTTCTCCACCTCATTCCCCAGGAGTTCGTGTTGCCATTCTTGCTTTTGTAATTCTTTCTCGATAAGATTTATGCCGCTTTGTGTCGTAACTCAAAAGCTTTTTATACTCTCGTAGAAAGTATAGTGGATTTATTAACTATTGGGGTCCTTTTTTATACAGGACGTATAGTTTGGAGCAATTATCCAAATAAAATATAATAGCTACAATGTCACCTCTGTCTTTTTTAGAATTTTAAATGTTAGGGCATCTACTTTTCAGAGTACCCCACAAAACGTTTCCTTTCATTTTTCTCTCCTCTTCCATTAATTCAAAACGAGTGAAAGATTCATTTTCGTAACCTATGTTTGTTTCAATCATAAATTACTTTTTTCCTTCATCCTTCTATCCATCCTAAGGACATGTATAGTGAAGTATACAGTGAAAACTAGAAAAATTGATAGAAAACGTTGGTATTCATAGATTTGTATCTGTATAAATAAAAGCATATTTTCGCTGAAGCCTTGAATGGGTCACCAGCTTTATTTGTTGACAAATAAATGTCCCTTGTTGCCCTTAAAAAGCCCTTCTTTAAGGAAATTATAACAACTCTGCCACATATTTAACACCCAGATGAGGACCTCCAATACATACATATATAGCTAAAAAAGGCGATGGGCAAAAACCCAATTTTATCAAAATCTGTCACGTACAAGCCCCAATCCTCCCACTCCGCATACACTTTAACCCCGTGGTGTTTGTGAAGTTGTCGGCGGTTGTTGTCACAGTACGTCTCCTTGACTTTGTTGTTTGTTGCACATTAATTTTGACTTGAACAATTTCATTTAACAGCATTTCCGGCAATACAGCTGCCACACATCGCATCGCCAGACAGAGACTATGATATTTTAACCAAAACCCGAGAATGGGATGTGCGACATCCATCGTATCCATTCTAGCCACCCACAAACCGATTCAAAATATTACCCCAAAACCAGAAATTCCGAAATAAAGCTAACCAGGCACATAACAGCCGAAGCATGTACAGCAACAAATGGATGAATTTTGACCAATTCTGACCCTCACCGCCCTGCCTGCCTGCCTGCCCCGTCTCTTTAGGCCACAACAGTTGGGGCCGACATTTTATGTGCTCTATTGGGCTCACTTGATTGTGTTGTCATTGTCAGGTCGATTGTTGAACATTGTTGAACATTCTTAAAGGTGACCTTTTTTTTAACCTCCTAAGTAGGGGGAATATATTCCAAACATAATATTCTTTTAAATGGTTTGTTTTGCATTGTGTTAGAAGCCTATTAAAACTTGGTAATTAAAGTCTATTAAGGGGTATAACGTATTCGAGGTGAAAGTTACACCCAGCTTAAGCATATTTGAAATTCCCATGCTGTTGGCTTGTTCTTGTCAGTCTGCTCTGTTTACGCCAAGCGAGTATTGTAATGGGAAGTTATGTCTAACAAGCACGTATGACCCTGCGCCCACCACCCAACCCCCTCCAAGCTACTCTCCACCCTTGGGTGTCCTTCCCATTAGACATACACTTCCCCTTAATATGCCAGTCAGTCACTTGGCCGGCTGGGAATGAGGGAAATAAACCGGAGAAGACATTTGCCGAAATGATTTTCATATTTCGCGTGACTTTATGTGTGATTGGTGGGAAGGGAGAGGCCCTCTTTGGTTATGCTTACACATAATAATGCGATGTAAGCTCACCCACTTCCTGCCAGTCCCTCCAGGACTAAACATTTTCCATCCTACATATATACAAAAAAAAACCACACGCGCATAAAATTCAAATTAATGAGGTGTGTCTCACTTAGGCTTTGCTGGTTGTGTCAATATACTTGCAATAATACTATAGTTATTGTTATTTATTATTGTTGCATATCTGGTCACTGGCCTTTTACCATAATTTATGGCCATTACATTGCGGCAACTGTAAGCAGCTTAAATAATTACCTAATTGGGTTCTCTGGCCACATTTCCCAAACAAATTTATGTTGCGTTTCCCAAACAACTTTGGTGGGTTTTTTTCAATATTATAGAGTCTAAACAATAAGCTAAATTTAAACTATATAAGGGTTTTACTTTTTAAAATCAGTATACAATTTTTTGTCAGATAAGAACTTTTTTCACCATAACTTCCTTGACTTGAACCTCCTTTAAGTATTAACGTTTTTATTGAATGACGCACATTGCACTTCAATTAGCAAACTGGAATAAAAATCGGAATAAAGTAAATGGGTTAAAAGTAAAAAATGGGTACCACCTTTCCTTATCAAAATTTATAAAGTAGAGTCGTTTCTGATAGATTATTTCTAAGGAAGTTATAAAACTTTGACCATTGACCAGGCAACAAGTACTTTTATCTGGATTTATAGATTCCAACTTTATACATCTGCCATTTGAAAAGTATTTATTTTTTAGAGCTTTAACCTCTAATCGTTTATTTTTATGAGGTTTAGCTGAATAAAAGCTACTTTAATGCATGGAACGTCGTGTTGTGGTAATGCACTGCCAAAAGGAGAGTAAAGAGGAGGCAGACAGCCACAAGCTTTTCCATTACCCACAACTTTTGGCTTGGGGATACCCCTCGGGTCTGGGGGATATATGTACATATATAAGTGTCTGCGGCGCCAACGCGCCCGCATAACTATGTTTTTTAATGTAACCTTGTTGGCAGTGTGTGTGCGGCTGGGTTTGTCCATTTTCTTGTCATCGGAGCTCAATTGGCCAACAGGTCGATATCGATCGGTTCTAAATGACATTAGCTCTTTCCCAATATCAAAACGTGTTATTATTGTTACGTATACATATATGTCGCAATATTTTCATGAAATATTTAATATGCATCCAATTAAACAAAAATGTAACCCTGAGTGATGCAGCTTTGTGGTAAAAGGGAAAACGTGTGTCACATATGCATTTTTAAGTGGCACTTGTGCATATCTAAACTCGCTAAAAATAAGTTAAATGGCTTTCTCCAAAGGCACAATTAGAAGCAAATACATTTAATTTAGTCTGGCTTTGATTTTCTTCCTAACTTATTCATGGGGGATGGACCATCACACCTGTTTCTCCATGTATTCGCATAAAATTTTAATCAAAAGAAGGTGTTTGGTAAACAAACGATTTTGAGGATGAAATGCCATCCAATTGCTTTGAGGAAAAGGTCCTTTTTTACAATATCTTTTTATTAATTTTTTTGTAATGATTCTAGAACACATACCAACAAGAAATAGTCGCGTCGATGAAAAGAAAACAGAAAAATTTAGGGAGGAACGCACGAGTAAGTTGTCAAAAACAGCAAGGGACAGAAAAAACCAAAAGCGCTAAAAAATGTTCCCAACTATCAAAGTAAAACTTTTCCGCAAATTGTACAACGACGAGTCGGCGTGGGTGGCTTGGTTGGTTGGTTGGTTGCTTGGTTGCTTGGCAGTGGAGTGTGTATGACAAAATAGTATGTATTGTAGCAATGTGGATTATACACATCCGTGGACACACATTCGAAGAGGAAATGCAAGCAGGGCAAGATAATTGTGTTACTGAGTGTTTGGCATGGAGTTGAGCAGTAGATAAAAGAATAAAACTACCAACTAAACTTTAGATACATTTATTTAAAATGTGACTACATGCCGAGGTTTTTTTTGTACAGATGCACTTGCCAAAAAGCTGGCTGGCAAACGCTGGGACAATAAATGATATAGAATACTCATAAGAAAAAAAAAATGCAGAAATCTATAAACCATATATCATTAAAAAGTAATTAAACATTATTTATAGGTGTGGAGAGAACTAGGTTGGGTGATTCAAAACTAGTACGTTGAAAATGGATGCCAAACGCAATGCAGTTTTTTACCCCATCCTTGCAGGATATCGTTGTTTATGGCGGCGTCGCCGTTAATGAAGCAGGAAATATGCATCAGCAGGTGGCACTTCCTAGCGGTAGATAGTTTGAAAGCAAGCTAAGAGCTAAAAGGAGAATAGCCTTAAATTATTATTTAATTATTTTCATCAAAAGCTCACTTTGATTAGTTCTAATGAAAAGAAAATTTAACTAGTTGTTAATCAATTAAATAAACCTTCATAGCAGGTAAAAGACCTTAAAGCAATA
Organism: Drosophila varians; assembly: GCA_018150405.1. NCBI lineage: Eukaryota > Metazoa > Arthropoda > Insecta > Diptera > Drosophilidae > Drosophila > Drosophila varians. The sequence continues at coordinate 8,421,853 of JAECWK010000125.1, forward strand.
AAGTTTCGATGCAATCCCAGGCCAGGCCTCACCTAAGCCGGAAAAAGTAGATGTTGAAGTTAGCTACCAGTTTGCGGCGTTTGGCTGAAAGAAAGTTTAATGAGTGCCATAAAATTTGTTGACTCTACTTGTTCAGACATACGAAAGCACTACGGCTTGTGAGATCCAGGGGGAATAGGATGGAGGGGGGATGTTGGGCCGACGTAAAGCGACTGTGGCTATGGTCGTTAGTCTATGGCGCCCATTTGATAATAAATCCTGTCCAACGGACACACACACGCGGCATCGGACTCTTATAACAAGGAGAAGAGTCTTCCCGGCTTTCTTTTTGCACTGCCCAACAAAATGGGGATAATTCATCCCCTTACTCCCCTCACTGGATGCCTGCTATCCTGCTATTCTGCCCCTCATGCTCCTCCTTTTTATTCATACTCTAGTCAGAGGCTAAAGAAAATCTTTATCTCATATCGAATACAACATTTTTGTGCCTGAAACAAATGTGAATAGTTTTTAGGAATAGTTTTATTTTTAAAAGTGTTTTTCTAAAATATAGGCTACAATTTTTTCCATTAAAGTAAGTACGTTTTTTGCACTATAAATTAGGTGTGCTTATGTACGTAGTTTCTGGGGTTTTTTCCTTTTCTCCTGGTAACCCAAGGGTCCGACTGCTCTTCTCTGTGCCCGCCAGTGTCCTCCCCATCCTGTGCTTGGCTGGTAGTTAGTCTAAATATGCATATGAATATGAAATTAGTCGTATGTGTTCATACGTTTCAGCCTGGTCGGTCTGCCGCTTTCCACCTTTCCACGCTTCCAACCGCGTTTCCGTTTCTGGCATCGTCCCTGGTCCCTTGAATTGAATTTTCTATGCCAAGAGCTTGTGTCTTGCATTGGGTCGCGTCTAGGGGTTTTGCTAAGGTCTTCGCAAAAAAGGAATTCCATGCGTAATTTAATGTTTGTGCATACTGTTTAATAATTCAATCTGCGCCTGGCTGCTACAGGTATGAATGGAGTAGTCCTGATTATTATTAAAAGGTATAAAATCGAAACGATTTTATGAACATGTTTGAAATTAAAGTGGAATAGGATTTTTAATTAGAATGGGACTCCTTAGCGAGCCTTGGATTATGTGCACGTTATCCAGTTTAAGGTACCCCTTACCATTCCAATCCAATAGAGAGTTTTTCAAATATACTTCAATTTGCCGATTCGATTCTTTTAGCCGCTCCAACGAACGATTCACTAAAAGTATGAATTCGGTATTAATATCCTGACAATCTAGAACATTAAGAACACGAAGGTGTGGGCAACCAACTAGCAGATCCACCAAGTGCTGGTTCGTAATGTATGGCATAGTCAGATGGAGGTACTCAATGTTTTTTAACTTGAGAATAGGTGTTATGCGGACATCCTCTTTATCGTTGCCTATCCAGAGTTCTCTAAGGGAAACAATATCACACAAATGCATAATCTGTTCATTAAATAGATGAAATCCATCCAGAATAAGACTCTCCAGAGGAGTACCTGTCTTATTTACAAGTGCCTCAATGAAACGAAGTCTGTTATGATCTGAATCCACCATCATTATGTGCTTCAGATTGGGTAGCTTACAAATCACTTCGTATGGGACATTTTCATCGAGGAAGCGATCACTGAACACAATTGTTTCCAACTTCAGGCAGTTTTTAACCATCACATCGAGGGTCTCTTTTTTGAGGTTGTGGACGAATGACCCAAATTTGAGGTAGCGTAATTTTTTCATTTTCATGCAGCAAAGTGTTAGGAGATGGGAATTGAAGTCAACGTAACAGCCCACCTCTAGGTACTCCAGCTTATCCAATAGTTCGAGTCCATAAGAATTGTAGAGGCTATGTCTCAACCGAAGTTTTCTTAGACACGGAAGATTTTTTGACAGATTATCGAAAAACTGTGTGCAGACATCGCTATTGTCGAAATATAGTGAGACGTCCAGGGTGTTCAAATTCTTCAGGGCGCTCAAGTCGTCCCATCTACGTCGCCGGAAGGACATCCGGAGGCGCCGCAGCACCTTGCAGTGCATCCTCAACATCCACAATTGGTCCTCGCCGCGTGAAGTTTTGTCCAGTTTTGTCTCATAACTGATTACATGTTCGTTGACTAGCTCCAATAGATAATGCAAGTCCCATTCCTCGAGGTCGTTCGTTATAGATTCAGTGATATGTTTGTACTTGTGTTGCGCATAGTTCCTGAAATTATTTTCAATTTTACGGTTCGAACGGGAAAAGTTTAATTGATCTTTTAAGTTCAGAAGTGAGAATATATATTCAATACAATATATATTCAATACAAATATGTTTGGTGCGGTTGTGGTAGCGACTTCTTCATGGTTCGATAGCGGGTTCTTTTTCGATAGGGATTCGGAATCATTTTCGCTGGCTTTTCGCTTTCTTTCGTGCGATTCTTCCACGTTTGTTCCGCTCATTGCGAAATGTTTTCGGCTAAAGACTCGAAAACAGACTGACTGGCTTTGCCGAGGCACCCATATGGTACATATTTGTGAAAACTTTGTGCATTTCGGGGATTTCCCTTCAAAGGTTTGGTTTACTCTAAAAGCTTATTATTATTATTTTATATGAGTTTATTGCTGCAAAAATTATAAACAATTTGCTTATCAACAGTTTGTTTCTAGGAATCACTTTTAACATCAGTTGTTTGAGTTCGTTCAAGTGTGGGTTTTGTACATGGTGTGACTTTCTTATCTTATTTTATATACAAAAATATATATGTTTGTCCTTTAGTCATAAATCGGTCAGAATTAGCTACGCTAAAGAGTAAAGAGAAGTAACTTAACTAAAGAGAATCGGCTTTAGTGTAGGAGTGTTTCTATTACTTTCCCTCTAATCATTAAGGAAGCGTTAGTTTTGAAAAATGTTCGGATAAATTATATGTATATTTTTTTTACAAGTAATTTTTGTTGTTGAAATTTAGCATTCGTCCTTTTACTAATTTTTAATATTGTTTTTGTCCCATTTTCAGGTACTGCAACCTTAATTTTTCCACTCAAAACACACACAATTTTAGAGAAGACATACTCAAGCAATAAAAGACTCCAAACAATTATAGAACTATTGATTAACTAGAGATTCAAAGAACGCAACTAACTAATTGAACAGATCAAATTCAGCATTTAAGAGAAAAGTCTGCTAAAGAAAACAATAAAAGAATTGAGAATGAATTGAGAAGACTTGCCAGACTGCAGAGCCTTATCACTTATTTAAAAGCAAAAGCAAAATGTTGCAAGCGACAAATGACAGACGAAAGCCAATCCAAACTGAATGCAACAACAGCAATAACAACAACTGTAACTGTGCTTGCAACTGCAACAATTACAACAACAACAATAAGAGCAAAGCGCCGTTTCACCGTCGCAAAATTACAACGATAACATAGGAAACTGTGCGAGAGATAGTTAGATTGCGAGCTAAAGAAGAGAGGGGATTGATTGCGTTTAGTTTTCGCCTCACCTCCCTCCCACCCCCTCCTAGTTTTTCCACCCAACTTTTGCGCCCCTCTCCCCTTTGCCTGTCTGGCTGTGCCTACTCTCTCTCTCTCTCTGTCTCTCACCTGAGGGCTATTTAATTATATACAATAAATTAGTGTTTATGCTAATCGCGCGTTATGGCACAGCAGCAGCAGCAACAACATCAACAACACAACAACAGCAACAACAACAACAACATTCTACTTATTCAGCAGCACCAACTCCAACAAGAACAACTACAGCAATACAATAACAATTTGTACAGCCAAAATTATAAGTAAGTTTTAGAGTCCTTGGCTGTCTACGACATTATCCTGCCACCTGTCTGTGTCTGTCTCTGTGTGTGTTAGTTAGTCCTTGTCTCTGTTTCTGTGTTTTGTCTCAGTTTCTGCCTATCTCGTGTCCACACGTGAGTGTGTTTTGTTATCAAGCATGTCTGCACTCCACCCATGCCCCCTCCCCCTTCTCTCTATTAGATTTGAAAACAATATTAAAAAATCAAATGAAAACATTTTCACAATTTTATCGGAGGGGAGGAGCGGGCATCGCCCAAAGCCTCGTTCCGTGTGGACATTATGTTGTTTGACATAGAAATCTATGCTTTTGCTTGCGTGTGTGCATGTCAAACCGCTGACACTAACCGAAATGCTTGCCAAACTAACAATACACATGTCCACAAAAATAATATCAACATTAACCAGGTAGAAAATAGAAGAGTTTTTAAAGTTAATGTTTAATCGTGATTTATGTAGCAAGAATTTATGAAAAAACCTTGGGATGTTCCAGATAATGTTTTCCATATTCTGAAAGGTATAAAAGAAAGAACACTTTCTTAAGATACAATTTCTAATATCAAAATACTATTTAACCGAGCATCGACCTTAATGAAAGCTTAGGTTAAATCTTTACGCATCATTGCCTCAGCTAATCCTTGAAATGTATTCATATTTCAAAAATACAAAAAATAATACTCAGGCTATCAAATACATTTAAAAAAAAAACCATTTTAATAATCTGCATGTAAAAACGAAATCGTGGGATATGATTAACACCTGAAAGACTCAAAAAACCATCTCTAATCGAATAGCCACCAAATCGAATAAATCAAAACCCGAAAGCTAAAAAACAAATCGAATAAAAATCGAAAAATCCTGTTATGCGCTTGATGTTTGTTGTTGTTCGTGTTCTTCTTGTGTTGATTATTTGCTGTTGTTGTTATTGCAATGCATAAAAGTAACTAAAATTAAACAAACTAAAGACAAATTACGAACAATTTTGTAACTAACATTCATGATTGATTCGTTTAATTCGTTTGCAGCATGGAGGAGTACGAGCGGCGAAAAAGACGCGAGCGTGAGAAAATCGAACGGCAGCAGGGAATACAGATCGATGATCGGGAAACTAGTCTATTTGGGGAGCCGAGGCGACTGACGGAGGACGATGCGGAGATCACGGCGGCACTGGGCGAGTTCGTTGATGCTCGGGTGTATATTAATCAGTCAACGGTGGGGATTAGTCGGCATACGTCGGGCGCCGGCAATCCGCGCCTGCAGGCACCCCTACAGCCCCCACCAAAGTCCTTGGGCCACTCCCCCTCCTACACTGGATCGTCCGGCTCCACATCCGCGTCCGCCAACTCCGCTGTCCCTGGCCAGCAGCAGCCACCGCACTACCAGCAACAGCAACGTCCCTCGACGTATGTAAAGCAGGCGGACAACAAGCCCCCGTACAATGGGCGTGGCGGATATCCTGGTCAGCCGATGAAGAATGACATTCCCTCGAGTAGTGGCATGGCACCGCCACGCGGCCCGCCAAGATCCAGTTCCAGCAACAGCAGCAATTCGTCCAGCGCCACAAGCAACACCAGCGGATTACCAACCGGGACGCCATTGGGTCCGCCCCTCACCACCCAGATGCCTAATGGGCGAGAGAAGTCCTTTCTCGGCCCACCAGCCCCCTCGCTCCATAACGGCACAGGCGGTCGGTTTATCCCGCCAGCGGCCAGTAAGAGGAACAGCAGCGGAGCCGGCCAACCACCACTGCCCCAGGAGGTGAGTCGCATAATCTTTGTTTTAACCGAAAGGATCCATCATTAATTTTAATTTTTCGCTCAGCAGAAGGACATCAGCAAGATGATCAGCGAGATGACGGACAACTATCGGGTTACGCCCTTGACCTCTATAGCTGCCACGCCCCATGCGCCGGTTCGGGAGAACTATAACCTCAACGGACCCAACAAGAACAAGTACATGCCCGACATGATCAGCTCGCCGCTGTCCTCGCAGCCTTCGGCCTTAATGATGCCTCTCTTCGCCCCCATTGCGCCCATCGCCTCTCCAATCGCCCCGCTGCTGACGACTCCGCCTCAGGCTAGCCAGTTGCCTTTGGGCGGAGCAACAAGCTTAACGGGTTCAACGGAGGCGGGTCTGGGCTTGGCGCCACTGCAGCAACTGCCACCCACGCCACCTAAAGCCGTTTCCGCCATCATCACGTCACCTGCGACAGCCAAGCCGCTCAAAACGGAGAAGAACCACACGCTGGAGAAGCAGGACTCATGGTGAGTAAAGGGGCATGTGGAACCTAATCTTCACAAGCTATATTCCTTTGTATTTCTAGTCTCGAGAATGATTTGGAATTATCCGAGTCGGAAGATGAGCAACCAAAAAAGGAAAGGTAAGCTATTGTACATAAATACAAAGTGTAAACAATAATAAATCGTTTCTTCCCCATAGCCGATCGGCGGGTAACAGTAGCAATAGCTCCGAGTCGGACTCCAGTGAGTCGGGCAGTGAGTCCAGCAGCAAGAACGATGCGCAACCTCTTCCCAATCACAAGCAGATGCATCACCAGCAGCAGTTGCCGCAACAGCCCCTCCAGCAGCCACAAATTCTGCCGCAAAGGCCTCCGCAATTAACAGCCAATGGAAAAAGTGAGAAGAAAAAATACAGGCACGCGATCATCGCTGGAGGCAGCAATACGATAACGGGTCTGCTGACCTCCAGTGGGTTCGGAAGTGCCGGTAATGGCGGCCCTGGGGTGAACTCCTGTGGGCCGGGCAGTGGGACCAGTGCTTCGGCTGGTACCTTGAGCAGTGGCGGCAGCTCTTCGAACAAGACGCCCTCGCCCACGGAGAGCAACAAGTGGACGCTAAGTAGATTCTTTCCAAAGCCCGCAAATCAGACAAATACTGAGAGCGTCACGCCCGGCAATGTGAGCATGAAAGTTCCAGGAATTCTGCCGGGAGGCGCCCAGATCATACCCGAGTCCATTGAGGTGACAACGGCGATCGTCAAGAACGAAAAGATTCACGACGATCCCATGGACATGGATGAGGTTGAGGAGGACGACGACGACGAGGAGCAGCAACAATTGCACTATAGGACTGACCTCAGCGTCACCCTAGTGTCGGTGAAGAAGGAAGCCATCGACGGAGTGTCCGAAATGAGTAGTCTGGCGGCAATTCCAAAAAACCAAATAAAACGCGAGTCGACGGAGGCGCTTATCGCCTCCCGGCTCTCGGACTCTGGTACTAGCGGTAGCTCTTCGAGCAGCAGCAGCAGTTCGGACAGTGCGCCCGGCGGCGAGGTAGTGCCTCTGCCGGGGCCTGGTGAGACCCCCCAGATCCCTGGGGTGCCCGCCGACATTACGACTGTGATGCGAGTGCCCTCGACGCTGATGCAAAAGGCACCTGCCAGCAACAGCGTCACCCTCATGCCAATCTTACCGCTGCCCAAGTCACCGAAACAGCGGCAGAAGAAGCAGCGCAAGAAGAAAACTAGTACTCCAATAGTTAATTCTAGCGACGAAGACGAGCCAGCGCCCAAACATCCAGGCCTAGATTACTCCGCAGTTTCGGTTCACTCGCAGTCTGCAGTGACGGCTCCGGCCAAGAAGCGGGGCAGGCCACGAAAGCAGCAGCAGCAGAGCGGCGGCAGTGGGAACTTGAGTAGCGCTTCGGCCGGTAGCAGCTCACAGACAAAGGGTCCCACACTAACGGCTGCCAAGAAGCCACTGTGCAAGGCGCTGCCGGCCATAGGCACTGCCAGGAAGCGGGATCATTCAAGCCAAAGCAGCTCCAACGGCAACACGCCAACCAAGAAGATGGCCACACCGCTGTCGGTGTCCGCTCCCTTGAAGACCACCAACGTCCATCCCGACAGTAGTAGTTCGGACGACGACAGCTCCTCAAGTGCCGGATCCAGCTCCAAGTCGAGTAGCTCCTCGAGTAGCAGCGACGACACGGAGGAAACGCAGAACACCAACTGCCGGATCGTGAAACTGAACAAGACGGGGGCGGTGGCGTCGAAGGTGCTTCTCGGCAGCGGAAGCAGTTCGCCAAGCAGCAGCAGCAGCGAGCCAGAAGACCAGGCGAGGAGCCAGGCCGGAAGCGGGAAGTCTCTGACCCAACAGATGCCGCCGTACAAGCCGCAGGTGATGAGCCAGCACAGTCAGCAGCTTAGCAGCTCCGAGTGCTCCTCCTCCAGCGGCGACAGGGGAGGCACAGGAGCTGGAAGTAGCAGTAGTGGGGAAGAGGATGAAGCACGGCACGAGAAGGAACGCGAACGAAAACCGAAGAGCGACAAGAACAAGATCAGTACGCTGACACGAATCTTCAACCCGAAAGAAGGCGGTGCTAAGAAGCAGGGTCAGGTGGTGATCATGGACCTCCAAGAAGAGCAACAGCAGGGCAAGCTGGACGCGGTGACGCAGTCGTCGCAAATGGCAGCTGCTGCTGTGGCCGCAAAGCCCCGAATGACACCCACCCAGCAACTGCAACAGCAGCACCAGGCGCAGCAGGTTCTGGGAACGAGTCTGGCCTCTCCTGCCAGGACCACGACGCCGCACCTAACCTCTTTGATCTGTAAGATCGACCTTAGCAAGCTGTCTCGGGAACGCATTATGCGTTTGAAGAAATTGACGCCCGCCCAACAAAATGGACACCTGACGCCCAAGGATCAAGTCCCGTCGGCGGTCCAGATGCCCAACGGGTATGCTAATGAAGCCAGTCCCGCCACCAAAGTCAAGCCCGAGCATCCGGTGAAGCCTGAACCCGATCCGGACTACGAAGCCAAATTCAAGCCTGGCAGTGTCAAACAGGAGTTCCAGCTTAAGCAAGAACGGGACCGGGACAGAGAGCGAGAACGGGAACGGGACAGGGAACAGCCACCTGGTCGAAGGCGCAAGCGCAGCTCCAGTTCCAGCTCCAGTCCCTACAAGGAGAAGAAGCGGAAAAAGGAGAAAACGGATCAAATGCAAATCTGCAAGGAGCTGTTACCATCCAACAATCATGAACGAATACCCAACAACGAACGCCTCTCCTACGACAAGCTTCAGTTGCTCCACGAGGATGCGGCTGCTGCTGTCACTGCGACTGGCGTTGGGTGCGCTCCCAATGGCAGTCCCACCAAGAAGCTATTGGCCATGTCTCCTCTTCCGCCTCCCCCGGTAACCGCAGCCATCACCATTGTACCGCCCATCACCTGCAACGAAGCCGTGCAAACGACTCCACCCCCGGCGACGTCCACGACTCCACAAGCGGCTGCGGCGGCACTTCCCGAGATAATAGCTCCAGCACCTGCAGTTCCTCCAGCACCAGTCACGCGCCTTATTTACCGATCGTACTTTGATCGCGAGGAGGAGCATCCCAGCGACGATCTAAGGTAGGAAAAATCTACATTCCTATTCTGATACTTTGATACTAATCCCAGATTAATTATCATTTTTTTTTTAAAAGAAAAAACAATCAGTTCCTGCAGGAGGCCATCAATCGGAAGCACGCCGCCGACTCGGAGCGGGATTCTTTTAACCAGGTCACCTTGTATCTGGAGGCTGTTGTTTACTTTCTGCTGACTGCTGACGCCATGGAGCGATGTAGTTCAGAGGCGGCTACCTACACCATGTATAAGGACACCTTGTCCCTTATTAAGTGAGTAAAGTGTGCCAAAAATTGTGGGCTCTTCTGAAAAAAGATATATCTGATTCTAAACTTATTCTGATTTTATTTTCAGATTCATCTCCTCCAAGTTTCGTCCCTACCAACAATCGAATAACGGCCAGCATGAGACTCATAACAAAGTGGCCATACTTAGGTGAAATATTCTTTATGACCAGGAACAAAAGGATTGTATAATTTGTAATTTTGTTTCCCGTAGTTTGCGTTGCCAGTCACTGATATCGCTAAAGTTGTACAATTTACGGAGACCCAATTGTCGCGCCATCATCGCCAGTCTCACGGATTTCTTTCGCACGGGTCGGGGGGACATTGTAAATGGAAACACGCCATCCTCCATTTCACCATCGAACTCTGTGGGCTCTCAGGTAGGTCATTAAACTTTGGAATCCTAAAATTAAATACTTAATAATATATATTTATCAGGGCTCCGGTTCGAATACTCCGCCGGGAAGAATTGTGCCTCAAGATATACATAATCAGCTCTGCAAGCAGAATGAGTATCTGAGCTATGTGCATAGCGCCCATGAGCTCTGGGATCAAGCCGATCGCCTAGTGCGCAAAGGAAATCACATAGGTAATGGATTAACTAATCTAATTAAATTCAAAATTTAATCTTATCCTTGGCTTTACTTTCGTAGATTTCTTCCGCGAACTGGACCATGAAAACGGACCTTTAACGCTTCATAGCACCATGCACGAGGTGTTCCGGTATGTGCAAGCGGGTCTTAAGACGCTCAGGGATGCAGTGTCGCATCCGGCGCATCCAACTCAATAGCGAAAGTAAACAAAATATAAAACGAATTCAGAATCAGAATTGGAAACAGAAACACCACCAAACGTGTCTAAACAAAAGTCAGGCCAAATTAGCAACTATAGTATGTAATATATATACTAGTTACAAGCTACTATTTAGTTAGTCAACAAAACAAGTAACGAAAAGAAAAAAAAAAAACAAAAACAAAAGAAAATAAGTCGAAACCAATAACCTTCCAAAAGAGAGAATAAAAAGGAAACATCAAAAAACATAGCAACACAAGAAATTATTTGTTATTAATTTATAATTTTTATATGTTTGTATTTTGTATATGCACACCAATTACTTATTTCCTTATGCTCAATTTGCAATTGTTGTAAGCATGTTTAGCTTTATATTTATGCATAGTTTTAGTTGATATTACCACAACAAAACAAAACAAACAAACACAAAACCAACATTTCAAGTTATACTAGCTATATGTTTAGACTTTAAGATCAAAAACAGATATGCTAAAAAAAAAAAATGGAACTTCTCGAGACCCTCTTACCTGTATCTCCCTCGACACACAAATTTTAGGTGAATTTTGTTTTCGTTTGCGTAAAAAGTTAAGTAAAGAATACGGCTTTTTAATTTGTCTAAGGTTTAGTTAATTTTTTCTTTGCAGCATTTTGGTAATGCCCAATGCTAGCAAAAATATACAATTTATGGCCTATATAAAGAAAAGTTATAGTTGTAAATTTCTTTGTAATATTTTTTATTATGAATTATGTTTAATGCTACCATTTTTATTAATTTTAAACTAATTTTTTAAAAACAATCACAGCACGTTCTAGAACAAAATGCATAAATGAAAAATTGTATACTAATATATATTTCAAATATATAAATATGGAATTTTGATTTTTGGTTTTATTTGTTTACCCGAACATTCATTCGAACCGATTCGAATCATTCGATTTCATTCATAATGGGTGCCTCAAAACTCTCAAAACAAACGCAAAAACTAATAGTGCATTAGTAGAATTAAACGAGTTAAGATTCAATCGAAATAGACTTGCCCTTGAAATCGATATACTTATATAAAAATATTATATATACACAAAATATATATATATATATTTTTAAAATGCCAAACAAATGTGGAATGCAGTTAACTAATTTAAGCAGTTTTAAATCAGCCAAGATTGAATAGACCACCCATCCTGGCGGGGCATACTTTGATAAATTGGTGAGGCGTTGTTTCGCTAAATACTTTTGGTTATTGACTTTTGGCTAAAATAATATTAAACGAAAATCGTAAATTAAAATCGAAGGAAAATCTTTAACAAAAAACGAAACCAAAATTAATGTAAAGTTTGTAAAAAATAATACGGTTCTGGGGAAACAATGCACTCAAATTCAAACACACGAAGAAACAGAAACAAAAACTAATATAGATAAATTTTAGGTTTACTTTGATTATAAACGGGATTGAATGAAGTGAAGGAAGTGCACAATTTTATTGTGCCACCAACTAAGTGTAATTATTATAAATGAATACGCATGTGTATTGTTAAAAAATTCAAACACTGTATATAATAAGTTTCATAGGCAAAAACAAAAGCAAGACATACGTACATACATACATATATATATTATTATATATAAATACATGCATACATATACTAACTTATATATTGGTATAAACGACGATATATATTTTTATATATATACATGAAGAAATACAAAAACAGCTAAACGACGTAGACATTATAGTTAAATTTTTTCAAAACGATAAGTTCAACTTGCCGGAAAAATAAGCAAAATGGCAAGCAAGATCACAAAACAGCAACAAAACAAATTCAAACGGGCCTAGTAATAGTTAGTAATTATATTTTGTTAAGCGTTATTAGAGTAAAAACAACAAAAACCCATACCGATAGAACGAACAGCAAATGCAACATAATAAATTCTAAGCTGGGCTTTTGTCTTAAAAACCAAAAGACAAAAATGAATAAAATAAACAAAACTGTTCATTAACAAACAAGTAAAAAAAAAGGTAAACATATATATTTTGTAAAAATATAAATAAAATCAGCAGCAGCTAAAACGAAGTACACTTATTAAAGTTTAAGCAACAACAAACTGAAACAACCAACTTAATATGCAATTACCGTAAAAGTAGTTGATAAATCAAACGAATAAAACATCAAAAATTGTAACAATTCAATTCGCTTGTTTAAACTTGAATATTCTTAACGGTAAGTATTTTAATGAGTTTTATTTAAAAATAATTTTATTATAACATTTTAAAACAAAAAACTCCACTATTTTTTAATCCTCCTGACGTATTTAATGTTTGACTTGATTCTTGACTTAAACTAAAATTTAAAAAATCGATTTTTGAAACTATATAGTCGATGAAATATATTCGATAGCTTTAAAGTTTAAACTGGCGCTGGAGTTAGTGTTGTGAAACACTGTTTCGTCAGTTGTGGAAAACTTTCCAGCACGAGAAAAGCCGAAGCGTGCCGATCGTTTCCTGGTACTGTTCCTCAACGATTCCTAGAATTTGTGGCGTTCTTAAAATGTAAGTTAATTCATTATTTTGGTAATTTTTGTTTTATTGGCTTAAGCGTTGTGTAGAAACCCTCATGTTGCGATTGAATGTCTCCAAAGTAATCGACGATGAACCTGTAGGTGAATCCCCGACGCTCAACCGATCGAAGCGACGCCGCTTGCAGCGAAAGCGCGCCAAGATCTTGCGGCAAATTGAAGCTCTAAACATGGAATCTGGCCCGTATGATATGAAATTACTTTATGTCGAGAAGGAAGAATCGCGTCCAAATGGCGCTATTAAAACTGGCAGTCCTAAAGTGGAGGTGAGCGAGGCTCCCCTTGTAAAGCAGCAAATTAAAACGGAGGTTGGAATGGTAAAGCTCGGAAAGAGTGAAGCAAGCGATGGCATTTTGGCTCCAAACAAATTTCCTGATCTAATTCAAAAGAACGCAAAAAACTGCGATCAAAGCGACGACATTAAAAATTTTGATGGCCTCTTGGTGGTCGCTGACATTAACAACATGCTGGCAACTCCGGAGCCCCCGACAAAAAGTGAAGATTCACAAAAACGAATCACGAATGGACCAACTCCAATTGAAAAGACATTGGCAATCGCTCCACCAGACGTGTCAAAGTTTACATCAATTAATCCTTATCTCCTTCCGAAGCAACTAGGGCCATTACATTATGGCGTAATTCCCTATAACAGCTTAGGGCCGCCATATTGGAACAATCAATATAACCAAATGAATGCACAGCTACAGCCTGTACTATATCAACAACAATGGTATCCTGTTAATAACCAGTTGGATCTACAACAGCCAAAGCCGGCTGATCAAAATCTTTGGAATTCCCACACCCACCAGTGGCTTCCTTTCTGCAACCAGCAGTGGAATTGTCCATGGCAGTGGAATCATCAAAATTATCAGCAGTGGAGCTCAGCAGATGGCCAGCAGTGGAGTCCATCAATGAAGTGGATTCCACCAAACAATCATTTAAATCAAAGAACACAATATTTTAACCAGCCTAATGAATATTTCCATCGCCATAACTATCAACGCAGAGAAGATATGGGTAATTGGTATTACCAACCCAAACATTGGAATAGCAACCAATACTACCTATATTCCAATAATTTTAAAAACAACTGGAGTACACCGACTCAAAATTCCAATTTTTCGAATCAATATTTAGAACCTCGGCAAAATAATAGGCTTACCACAAACTGGAATTACCAAAATCAAAATACCCAGAGGCTCTATCAGGATCAGAATATTAATACCTTGAATAATTATAAGGGTGAATATCCACATGTTTCCCAAGCTCAAACTAATTCAAATTTTGTAAATTTGCCAAAAGTAGAGGGAATTTATAAGAGTGAATATGAAAATTTTCCGCAATCGCAAACTTGCAATTCTAATAAAAATTCTTTTGTAAATTGGCCAAAATTATAGCCAAATTAAAATGAACGTTATTATTACAAACCATCTATTCATTTAAAATATCAAAGGAAGCATGCGCTTTTAAAGAAAAGATCATTATCTATTTTTTTTATTATTAAATCATTATTTTTGTTTACCATAAGGACATATTAATTTAAATTCACGATTTTTTTTTTTTTTTTTTTTTTTTTTTTCTTTAAGCTCTTGATCAATTAAAGTTCTTTTCCTTTTTTTATGGTTCTTATGAAATGCATTTAAACTCTTATTTAAAATTGAATATATAATATATTATGAGCATGAATACTTGCGTTAATGTACAATGTTTCTTTAATGAAAATTTTTTTGAATAAAACAACTTAATCTACAATATATCAGTTTTGAAACCAATTTTTGAACACGGTAACAAAAGCTTTTATTTTCACTGATTACTGCTCCCATATGTAGAATTTCGACTTAGTTGGTGGGGGTTATTGTGGAGTAATGGAAACAAAACAATTCCCCTTTCGGAAAGGGTGGGGACAGTGGGGGCTTTCTACAGAGTTCAATGGTCTTTTGACACAAATGATGTCAAGTTGAGCTCGCTAAATTGCTCTCGCTCTCTTCCTCAAGATGCTCTTCGATGTGGTTGTTATGATACCCTTATATAGGGTATTATCATTTCCTTTTAAAATATTCCCCAGCTAAAACTTGCTAGGGCCCAAAAAAGAGCGCAATGTTTTTGACGGTTTCGGCCATTTATATTTAATACGATAATCTGGGGAATTTCATTGTATTCGAAAGCAGCTTTTACTAAGATTATATTTTTTTATTATAGATTTATATATATACATTCTTCTGCAATTTTGCAAACATTTGTCATTTTTCAAAGTAACTGTTATTTATCTGATAGGGCATTTAAAGCTTTGATTCTGCCGGATGTAAGCCTTCCATTCTTTTTCAAATATTTGTTATGGTGCATTGCGTCTCTCTTTGCCGACAGGGAAGCGGCCGGCTTACGACTCTCGGAGAGCTTTTGGGGGAATAGAACCTACCACAATTCGTTTCGTGTTTACGGCTGCATTTCCTTGTTTATGTTTTGCAAACGAATGTAGGGTACATTCGGCTAAGTACCGACTAAAGAGAGTGGCAGTAATTGACAGAGAGTGAGTACCGTTATTGCAGCTTGCGCAACTTGCAGCTCCAAGTTTTTGTTTTTGTTATTATTGGAGCCAAGCTCTCCATTTTCTATTTCGGCCTCCCATAGACTTGCGCGAGGACAATGTGAAAATTAAATTGGATATTGCACTAATTTTGAGGAGTAAGGCCTAAAGGTACTTACTGATCGGTTTAGTATCTTTACATTTCAAAGAAGATTACAAGATTGAATGATAATTATCATCACCGTTAATCTTGGTATAACTTATAGAATTGTGCTAATCTCCAAAAGTATCTTTCAGATTTTCGGTGTCGAAGGATGCATTCTAGCCCACAGTGCACGCCACTGCAAAACTACGCAGTTATGCTAGGCTTTTATCTCACTCTCTCAGCGTACTCGACTGTACGCGAGGAGAAGGAGCCACTTGGCTGCAGTCCTTGCTGCAGCTATCCTGGCGGCAATCGAACACATTTAGTTCTTGCACTCTCCGGCAGCAAGTTGTGTTTTTTGATTCTCCGTCGTTTCTGAATTGTTATATATCGGTATCTTGCATACTTACACAATTGCGCCCACGGATATATATTTGTGCCCAACGCAAAAAGTGTTAAATACAAATGCATAAGTGTATCGGATTCAGTTCGAAAGTCTTCAACGTGTGTGCTGAACTTAGTTTTTCGAAAATCATAATTTGCTACCACTGAAATTCCAAAATTCTTCACAACCGTTAACGTAAATGTTGTAAAAGACGGAAAGGGATACCTTCCGGCGCTTACACCAACGTAAGCGAACAAATCAAGCAGCAAAAATAGTTACAACATTTTATTTAAAAGTAGTGCCCACACCCAATGTCGATTTTTTCAATCCATACATGTACGTGAGTAAGTATATGTGGGAAAAGAGAAATGACCACCCGCCACCCCGCAGCTATGGCGATAGTAAAACTGGTTTCAATGGGGCTGCCAGGGCTGTGGATAGAATCGCCATTTCTCTACACTCAGATGTACATACATTTGCCGCCTACACACACATCAATGCATCTGGGTTTCGTGCAGCGCCGGCATCCTGCAGCCGCCATTTAACCTAAAAAGGACGAGCCACAGGAGCGGAACTATATTTCAACAGGCCCTACTTCTCATACGTTCCGAGCTGGACCCCTAGTAAAACGGTGCAAGAGAAGGCAATAGATAAAGTTTATATGGTGTTGTTGAATATAAAGAAAGGTAGCACGATCTGTTCCATATATTTAATAGCTTTCAACTGCTAAAACTTTCCTTGGCTCAAACTTTGAAATACTTTTTCCTGACCAGCGAAGAAAACCTTTTTATTAGCCAAGCAACGCTGGATATTTGCGTGAATTATCAATATAATGGTAAAATTTTGAAGTGCAATTGACAGCGCCCCTGATCCAAAAACACCGCTTCGCAGAGCCCCTTTCTTCGGGAGAAAGCTCGCAGCTAAGCGTGGCTCTCTGTGCTCAACTAGCGCTCTCTTTTCATTGCATATCTTGGGGCGCGCTCAGCTGACTGCTGCGCTTCCGGTGCAGGTTGTAGGCGGTACCTCTTTCTCTTACTTCCGTATATCTCCTGTTTATTTTGCCGCACCCAAATATGTGGCTCCCTGAAAGCGCTAGCCTTAGATGCTCCCCATTTCTTTTTGTCCGTTCCTTTTCTCAGCATTTTCTCCTGCTCTCCTTTTCTCTGTTGCAAGGTGTGTCACTTTTTTGTTTTGTTCCTGCACTTTGAATGACTCTTGCATGCAAATGCAATAGTTGCGCCTTTCACACCCTTGTAAAAAAAAGATAGATTGCATTTTTTGTATCCGTATCGCTATAAATTAGAATTCAATATCCTAAATCCTTGGAAATAAAAATATTTGCTTTACAAATCCAGGACAATGTATGTCCTAGTACGGATTTTCAAAGCCTGGTTTAACTTAACTAAGTTTAGCTTTAGTTAACTGCCAAACTGGTTAGATCTGTGTCTTAACGTTTTAACAACTGTTTCGCCAAATACGCTTTACGTTATTAAATGATTATTATTTTAATCCAGCTTTCCATAAGAACAGCTGCATCCCGGACAATCAGGAATAGTGGATTTTAACCAATTCTTATAACGCAATTACTGAAATACACAAAAAGTATGTAAATAGATGTGTTTGCGTAAAATCCAATTATAAATTACCTCCTCCCATGCATCCACCTTACGGCTATAAGCACGATATGGGCTATATAGTAGCTATATTTGTACAAACATACATACATACATATATTTCGTGAATGTTGTGATCCATTCCATTCGGACAGACATCTCCCATGTCCCATGTGCTGCGCAAACTACTACGAGTTCTGGCCAACAAGGTGTCTCTCTCGCATATACCCCGTCGTTATTTTCCCGATTCTTGGACGTACAACACATACATTATATGTATTTGCCTTTGTAGGCGACTGGCATAAAAATAATTTCCACGCCGCTCGCCAAATCAGTTTATTTCTGTTCTGTTGAGTTGCAGGAACGCGTTCTTTTCTACTTTCCGTTCGGTTTATTTCCTTATTATTATTATTCTTATTACGAATTAGTTTCAAGTTTGTGTTTTTCTTATTTTTTTCTTTTTTAACCAAATACACAAAATCAAATTGGGTACAAAATATATTATCCTAATATTATTTGATTGTGTTATTATACCACAACAAAAATTGTTTTGTTTGTCGCTTTGTTTTTGAGAAGCGTTTTCTCAAACCGTTTCGAATTGGTGCGGTTATTACTAAAAATATAAAAAATAAAATATCGGATGAAAATTGTTTCATAATCACGCCGAAAATCGGAAATCAGCGAAGAGTTCAATTCGTTTTGATGCGAAATAAAGCCAACAGGTAAATTGACAGGCTTTATATAATCCAAAAATATTAGAAAATTTGTGACATTTTTGAGAAAAATGAAATGTTTTCACTTGGCTGAGAACCTACTTAACCTCAAATACGCATTCAAGATCGAAAACATTCTCTTCTCATCAGCTGCGACTGGGTTTTTATTGTTTTAAAAATACATATTTTCGAATGTTTTAATCTTGCCGGCTACGCAGAGGCCCTCTTAAATTCTTTGCATTTGCGTTTTCTCATTCTGGTTGTTTGTTTATTTTTAAAATATTGGATTTTTGTTTGATTGTTGGTAATAAGTGCAAAAAATCACCAATACAAACAGATGGAAGGAGAAAAAATAATTTATGCTTTGAAAATATTGCCCATGGCATTGATTTTTATCAAATTAAAATGTTTTTAATTGTTTAATTTCATTCATAAACGAATTTCGAAATAGAAAAAGTATATCATCGTATAGTCGTTCAACCAAGAAATTTTCTAAGCCTCTAGAACGGCGAAAGAAATGTCAACATTTATAGGGTTTCGTATAAAAGTCTACTTCTGCTGTTTTCCGCAGGTAAAACATTGGAAAAGACAAAGCAACGTGTTGGAAGGTTGAACCAGACCCGCATTTAATTTAAATTGAATTAAAATAATTGATTTTTTTATTGTTATTTTATTTGCTCTAGTTTTTATTGTTCGTTTCAGTAAACTTGAGCCCGTAGTTAATTCTCATACGCACTGTATGCCAGTAAGCAGTCGGGAATCCTCCCAGCGCTCCAAACTAGGCTATAGAAAATTTTAGGCAAATTTCGTTGCTTGGCGTGTGCATCTAAAAAGGGTAAGCCTGGCTTCAAATATATATTTCAGTTATATAATACATGTTTATTTTTTGCAGACTTCAAAGCAGTATTATATCTACAGACACATACTAAACTTTCTTCCTCTTTAATTCTGTCTCTTGGTCAAGTCTTCAAGAAAGAAGCCGTAAATGATTGTCATTAAGTAGAAACTATGTGGTTACAGTAATGTTTTAATTAACTTTCAGAAAAAAATAGATGAAATTTGTTATATTACTTTAACCGCACTTATTACAAACCTTTTAGTCTGAGTTCCTGAATTGTCTGAAACGTTTGTAATTCCTATTCAACTTTTTTTCAATCAATGACTAACCACAAATCCCCTTTAGCTGCATAATCATGGTTGAGGGTCAGGTAGCTGTTCAACAACAACAGCAACAACAACCTTCGGGAGCTGGCGCCACTAATAGCACCACTGGTGCTGGCCAAGGATCGACTGCCTCCAACAATGGCACCAACAGCCAAGCTCAAACAAACGGTGGCTCCACGCCCGCCACTCCAGTGTCGTCTTCAGCCGGATCCACAACAAACACAGCCGGTGGCCAGATGGGAACCAATAATGCAGCCCAAAACAACAACAACAACAATAATAATAACAATAACAACAACTCGGCCGCTAATAACAATAACAACAATGAACCAGATCCCAAGACCAATTTAATTGTAAATTACTTGCCACAGACCATGTCCCAGGATGAAATACGTTCGCTGTTTGTTAGTTTTGGTGAGGTGGAGAGCTGCAAATTGATTCGCGACAAGGTGACAGGTAGGCTATCAATATAAATGAATTATTTTAAAACATTTTCTAACGAAATTGACCATTGTGTTAGGTCAAAGCTTGGGTTATGGTTTCGTCAACTACGTGAAGCAGGAGGATGCGGAAAAGGCTATCAATGCTTTGAATGGCTTGCGGCTCCAGAACAAAACTATTAAGGTCTCCATAGCTCGCCCCAGTTCCGAGAGCATCAAGGGTGCTAATCTCTACGTATCGGGTCTTCCAAAAAATATGACTCAGTCCGATTTGGAATCATTGTTCAGTCCATACGGCAAGATCATAACTTCGCGTATACTATGTGATAATATCACAGGTAAGTTTCGACCCCAAAGACCTTTAAGCTCCATCATCTAAATTCCATACGAAGATCTTTGGGTTTAACTTTAGTTTTATATAATTTGGTAAAAGCATGACGTCCTCAGAAAAAAATAAAAAAAAGTCTAAAATTATGATAAGCCCCTAGATTGCACAAATAAATTTCAAATGTTGCTGGCGATCTATAAAACATACATATACTATCCTTGCTTTATTTTCCGAATTATATTTAATGCAACCTTATCTTATTTTTACATGTAATATTCAAACCAAATAAGATGAACATGCACAGGGTATGTTTTTAATTTTAATTTTCTTACGTTTAACTGTTTCTGATTGCTGTTCATCGCACATAAAGCTTACAGACAAAATAATAACACCAACACTAACTTTAAAAGCACACTTCTATCATTTTATGATTGTAAATATTGCTAGAAAGGATTATTTTTGAAATTAGCATGTGATAAATATACTGCATTCATTTTTGTAGAAAGTCTGAAGGAATATTCATTTGAATAGAATTTTATTCTACAGCAGTTGGACTCTTATATTGTCTTAAAAACTAATCTAATGCAGATTTAATTTATAGATTTTTTCATCTACACTAAAAATTCCAGACATTAGCATTATTCTTGTGTTGTACTCTTTTCTTTACCAGTGTTTTTAAGACTTTATTTGTAAATCAAGAACTTAAAGCATATTTCGTTACTTTCGCTACAGGTCTCTCCAAGGGCGTCGGTTTCATACGCTTTGATCAACGTTTTGAAGCCGATCGTGCTATCAAGGAGCTAAATGGTACCACACCAAAGAATTCCACCGAACCAATTACCGTCAAGTTCGCCAACAATCCCAGTAGCAACAAGAATAGTATGCAACCGCTGGCTGCCTATATAGCTCCCCAAAATGCGAGGGGCGGACGAGCATTTCCGGCCAATGCCGCTGCAGGGGCAGCAGCCGCAGCCGCAGCAGCTGCTATTCATCCTAACGCGGGACGCTATAGGTCTGTCTTAATGGACATTCCACATTAAAATATGGTTTGTTAGTTAATTTGATTTTTTTACAGTTCTGTCATCTCACGCTACTCACCGTTAACGAGCGATCTGATCACCAACGGCATGATCCAAGGCAATACAATTGCCAGCTCCGGATGGTGTATTTTCGTCTACAACCTGGCGCCTGAGACGGAAGAGAATGTGCTATGGCAGCTCTTTGGGCCATTTGGGGCTGTGCAGTCAGTCAAGGTGGGCGATGTTCTATCCCTGCCTTTTACTCTCATTGCATCCAATATTTCCAACAGGTGATTCGTGATCTTCAAAGCAATAAATGCAAGGGATTCGGATTTGTTACAATGACGAATTACGAGGAGGCTGTGCTAGCCATTCAGTCACTAAATGGTTACACACTGGGCAACCGTGTACTTCAGGTCAGCTTCAAGACCAACAAAAACAAGCAAACGTAATTATTAACAAAGTTGGCTGCTGTTGTCAATGCCAATGCGACGGCGGCGGCTTTGGCGGCTAATGGTCTGGTGCTGCACAATCAACACCATCACGGCGCCATTGGCAACATTAAACACACCAGTCACAACAACTGCACGGCGGCCTATCCATTTGGCAAATACGCTAATCATAGCAGCAACAGACAGCACAACAACAGCAACATCAATAGTAGCAATAGCTATACGAACAAACAGAAGCCAACGAACTCGACTACCAAGCAACAAATATTGCCTCCACCAAACAGACCAGTTAGTAGCAACTCAGTAACATCCTCGACCGTAGCATCGACAACAGCAACAATTCGTAGCAGCAATGGCCACCATGAGTCCAATGGCGATGCTACTGGAGCCACTGCCACCACCTCCGCATTCTCGTCACCGTCATCGTCGACCAGCATCCTGAAAACCTCTACGAAATTTGTCTACAACAAGCCCCAAAATCACTTTGAGTTGTTGCAGCAGCAATTGCAGTTGCAACAGGAGTTTGCCCAGTTCTTAACCAACGTGGCCAACAGCGCCGCTGCCGCAGCTACACCCAGCAACAGCTCTACTAGTTCCATAGGCCAGCGACCCAATGGAGGTATCGGACTGGGACTAGGCCATCCGGTAACCAACGCTCCCAGCGGAGGCTCCAGCAACAAAAACATCAACAGCAGCAATGGCTACATGTCCGCCTGGTCCAATTGGTTCTATTAGGGAGCAACTTTTGGCCATTTCATTTGTTGCGACCTTCGTTTGGTGTATGTATTGTCAGCCGCTTTGTAAAATAATCTTATCTGGGGCATTCATTTTTGGAATCCTACTATTTATTTATTTTTTTATCAAAGAATCTATAGTTAACCAACTTTCATATAATACTATTTTTCGTTTTTTTTTTTTTGATCTGAGAAAGTTTTATAATTTTCTGTCGACATATTTCTTGTTTATCTTCGATTAGGCGGTAAAGCCAAAACATTAAAATAATGATGCAAGTTTTCTTACAATTTTAAGTATACTAGTCATCTCTTGCAAAATAAAAGCTTCCAAAAAGATAATAGAACAGGAGAAACTTGCTAAATCTGTAGTTAAGTTTTTGTTTGAGACTTAGGAGGAGAAGTATACTCAACAACGGATATTTTTAAACGGGAAAAATTAAGTGAAATTTTAAGGCGTTGAAGCCAACAATCCACCAAAGAATGAAAAGCAAACTCGACAAATATTTAAGCTATAAATAAATGTATAAATTGAGATACTAAAACAGAACTGAATGTTTAAACAGAAACGTTTGGCTTATAGTCAAACCATTTTGCAAGAAGACAATGCGGAATGCGATATGCGATATGAGAAATGAAAAATGAGAAATGAGAAAGAAAGCTAAATAGGAATTACACAAAGCAAAACAAACAAGACATACATATGTTTATGTTTTATATATTTAATGTATAACTTTTGCTAAAATAAAAGATGTATGCATAATATTATACTCAAACTCTTTATTCTATCGTAATATTTGTTCCATTCCCCAGGAACCCCATGCACTTCCCTATGTTAATCACTATTTATTCTTTATTAAACACATAACTATAGGCTCCAAAAAATGTTTGGGGAATCAGTTGAACACAAGAATGGCCACAAGTACTTAACGAAAGTATCCAAATCAGAATTTTTCGAATACAACGAATAAATGTTTAAGAAAAATTGAAAACAGGAAACGGAACATAAAAGCAAACAGTGAGAGAGACGCTTGAGAAGATCAAATAAACGCCAGCTACAAAATCAGAGCATGCCATTCAAGAATATAACAAGGTTCATAAGAAAGTCCCTCCCTAATCGAACAAGTTACGGAAACCAAGCAAAATGTTAGAAATATTAAAGTGTAGATGACAATGCGTTTCATTAAAACGAATTTGTTTAAGCCCGATTTCACAGCAATAGTTTAAAATAAATCAAAGTAACTTGAAAAAAATGGCCAAACTAAAAGTAAATTTTTAAATAACGTAAATCAACGTAAAGGGGGAAAGTTTGTGCATGTCAATGTTAGAAATGACATTTAATATGGTGCTTCAAATTTATTTCATAAATTATAAACAATATGATCTTAACTAATCCAACTAACATTTTTGTGTTTTTCATTTTAATTCTATATTTACCCGTGTTTGAATTTTTTAACAAAGAAACCCCGATAGATGAATATCGCAATGTTACGAAACTAAACTATGCTATATCTTTATCTCAAAAATCTATAACTAAAAAACAAACTATTACATATGATTAACAATATATTGATGTTGTGTATTGCAAATTTTAAATACTTATACATACATTGCCATGCAAATACGATGAATACTATGTCATGGGATGCATTCAGAAATCGAAAACCCATTCTCATGTATAAGTCAAATAAATTTATTGCATACTATTTGAAACTAATTGCAAAACAAAAGCGAGCGATCTATAAAAATGATCTATATATACACCACATATAATGGTTATGATTATTAGGTATGTATGTGCGTAGTCCATAGAGAAACCAAAATGCCAATTCTAATGTTTGTAGAATTCATCGGCTTATATTCCTCTAGTCCACTTATCAACAGTCCTACCAAAAATCACGAAACAGGCCACTCACATACACTCACATCGCGAAACCGACTCAAAATCATGCGCAAAAGCTTGACTGAAAATTAAATTGTAATTCTGGCTATAAAGCAGTAAATTAGACAAAAAAAATAAATACCTTCCAGTAATTTTCAAAGCAAGAATACTAAAGAATAGTTAAAAAAAAGAAAAATACAAGAAAACACCAAGACGAAACGTTTTTTATACAATATGTAATGAATAAAGGCACAATTTTTTGTGCGGATATGTGGAAATAGGAAACATTCGATCCGTATGCCCAGGAGGATTTGCAGATTTGCAATTGCAGATGAAGTAAAGGTAAATGAAAAGCATGAACAACAAAAAGCAATCGATTATATACATTTTTTAAGAAGAAATGTTTTATAAATGATAAAGGTAATGGAGGAGGAAACCAAAAAGTATTTTAAAAATTTAAATATATACATGAGTACTATATATACAAAATATTATATTATATATACATATTAAATACTTAATGGGTATGGTAACGAACAAAAACACCGCACAATAATATACAAAAACAAAAAGAATAAATGAAATAAACGATTTCGAGTCGAACAGGACGATGGACACTTCAGGAGAAGGAAAGAGCAACATACGTAAAAGAACGAAATCCGGGATGGATCACTGAAAACTGAACTTTTAACTAAATTCAGAAAAGACTAATGAATCGAGAAGAAGGAAGGATATAGGGCAACCGAGCAAATTGATAATTTTTACATGAAAGAAAATAAAAACGAAATAATGTTAACATTTAAATGAAGAAAACAAAGAACGGAAAATAGAAAACAAAGCGCATATCTTAAAAACAAAGGATGATTACTCGTATGACAGAAAGGATCTCGGCGATGAGATCAAAATCGAAAAGCGACATAAATGGGCGAGTTACAAACCATTTTAACTACCAAGTGAAAGGCTTAATTACAGTACACTTTTATACTTTTACACCCAAAAACAAAAATAAGGAAACAAATCCGAAAAGCAAGGCACAGTGAGCAATTGCCACTCACTTTGTTGATCAATTCTTGAAGCCCCTTCGCGTTTTGAAGCCAAAAAGGTTGTGCAAATGCCTGCAGGATCTAAAGGATCGGATGCCTGCAGCGCGCTCTCTTTAAATCTGTCTGTTTCACTTACAACACAAAACACAAAACTCGAAAATATAAACAAATAGTCGAACAAGACGGTCCTTTCCTCTGCTCTACAAAAAACCGTGGACTAAAATTAATTACTACGATTACACATAAGTTAGGAGAATCGAACTTGAATCGAAATTAGCGAAAGCCCTGCTCATGAATGTGTTGCATTATTTACACATTGGAAGTTTGCCAACCGGAGAGCTTGTAGAGTCCTCTATCCAAACTCTTTGTTTTCCTGTGTCCTGTAGCATTATCTCTAACTGATCGCGGTTATCGAACATACTATATTCTATATACATAGAAAGAAACCATTTTAATAGTGCTCGTCGTCATAAAAATTCGGTGGGAAGGACGTTCTCTATATATGTTTAAATGTTCAAGTAACAAAATACAACACTTAAAGTTTATTATAAATTAATTAAATAAAAAGTCTTAGCCGAAAGGAACTTAGTCAAAGGTATTAATTTTAAGCACTATTGTTAAAGGCATGTCAACGCATGGAAACGGTAATTGAATTAAAGAAGCTCGAATCACTTTAGCCAAAATTCAAAATATATATGGAATCTAAACTCAACTCAGAACTCTAGTGGCATTCGCTCTTTCCAGCTCAACATAAGTTAATGAACATAATTAAAAACTAATTTCTATTTGTCTATGGGTTTAGCTTGCATAGTATATTATGCCATATATGTATGTATTAACTACCGAAAAATATTTATGATCCTTTCTCGTCGTTATATTTATATGCATTGTCAAAATATTGGTGGACAGTATTGTATTGTAGCAAATATATACTTATCTTTAATCATCACCGAAACAAAACGGCAAAGAATTAATCCAGTTTAATTAAAGTGCATAAATTACATATTAAATTACTGTCGAATCTTTCATATTAACATAAAATCAATTTTCTTCGAATTTTCATTCAATTAACGTATAGAAAAAATACAAGAAAACCAATACGAACAAAGAAAGAAAATCACATTATTAGGTGGAGAAAATGTCAAGTAAATTTATATAGCATATTTACGGTATACTCTGTGCAAGATTTATTAAGAATCAATTATACTTCATTATGGATTACTCTGAGAATTTACAAACACCATACACACGCGACACATGATGAATGAAAGCAAAAATTTATTCAAATAAAGCTATGAAATGATGTGTTTAAATAGTTTATTTTTTTTGGGAAATTTTTAGAGAAATGACAATTAAGCGGGGGAAAAGCTCTTCAAAAAACACAACAAGAAAATGTAAACAGAAAATAATATTTTGGCCAGACGGCATAACAATGTAGTCCAGAATTTCCAAATGGGAAAATCTGAAAAAAAAATTTGAATTTGGCGCCATGGTTTTGTAATTCACAAGCAGTTCTGGCCTTCAAAAAAAGTATAAATAGAAGTGCGCTGCACGGAATTTCCTCTTAAAACTACACTTTATCTCGGCCATTTATAACCCTATTTGAGCGGGAGAAGATTCAGACGATTCAAGGAAACCATATCTAACGATTGACGCGAAAAAATTGTACATTTTCCACAAATTACAATTTCATAATAAATACTAACATTTTTTTTGCATCAAGCCCTTAGTTTGAGTGTTCCTGTGACGTTTAAGCCATCGCTCGTCGAAATTGGTTCGTAAATGGCCGAGATAAAGTGTACTTTTGAGAGAAAATTTCGTGCAGCGCGCTTCTATTTATACCTTTTTTGAAGGTCAGAACTGCTTACGAATTACAACAGCCATGGCGCCAAATTCAAACATGCATTTTTCACGATGCATTTTTATAAGTTGTGAACCACATTATTATGCCGTCTGCCCAAAACATAATGATTTATTGATTAAACAATAATGTAAATAAGGTGGTATTACATACATATATTCGAGGAGACTACAGTCTGCCTCCAAAGTGTCTTTATAAAGAAATATGAAACACTTAGACAGCCATGTCCATCTTAATCTTAGAATAGGGATTGTAATCGACAATTTCAAAGTCCTCGTAGCGAAAGTCTTCAATGTTCTGCACCTGGCGTTTAATAACTAATTTAGGGAAGGGTCGCGGCGTGCGTTTAATTTGCTCCTGAAGTGGCTCCACATGATTTAGGTAGACATGCGTGTCTCCCATTGTGTGAACAAAGTCACCTGGCTTTAGACCCGTGATATGAGCGATCATGTAAGTCAGCAAGGCGTAGGAGGCTATGTTGAAGGGCACACCCAGTCCCATGTCGGCGCTCCGTTGATACAGCTGGCAGGAAAGCTCGCCACGCTCTTGGGAGACATAGAACTGAGCCAAGCAGTGGCATGGAGGCAATGCCATTTTTGGGATGTCCAAAGGATTCCATGCCGACATGATTATACGCCGGTCCGAGGGATTGTTCTTTATCGTGTCAATAACCTGTTGCAGTTGATCGATGCCCTTTCCACGGTAATCATCGTCACATGTGATATATTCAGCTCCAAAATGACGCCATTGGAAGCCGTATACTGGTCCCAAGTCGCCCACGGCTCGGTCCGTATGACCAAGCTTGTCTAGGAACTCCCTGGTGCTGTTCCCGTCCCAGATGTGAACATTCTTGGCCTGCAACAGCTTGGCGTCCGTCTTGCCGGCCACAAACCAGAGCAACTCCTCGGCCACTGCCCGGAAAAAGACGCGTTTGGTGGTCAACAAGGGAAAGCAGTCCCTCATGGAAAAGCGCATCTGTGATCCAAAAATAGACAGCGTTCCGACTGCAGTGCGATCCATGCGACGCTCGCCATTATTAATGATATTGCGCAGAAGATTCAGGTACTGCATTTCGTCGGCATTTACCTCCTGTTGCTGCTTCTGTGGGGATCTTTGCTTCTTGCACACCGTATTTTCCACAAACTCCTTATCCAGTTGCCGTTTGAGGGGCGACATTTTCATCGGTGAACCCTTTATGGGCGAGGAGGATGCGTTTTTCTCCGGTGTTTGAACCATATCGACTTGTGCTGTGAATTAATTGTTAAGATATGTCGTTTTGGCGGGAAAACAAATTCGAGCGGGAAGTCAGAGGTGGAAACATTTCAGAGCTGCAGTTGAATCGATTTTAGAATCGGTTTTTATTTTAATTCCAAATTATTTTCAAGTTTTTTATTTATGTAATGCTGTTGGTAGTAAATATTAACTTTAACTGTTGACATTTTGACTTACGACTATTTAATTTCATTTTTGCGGGGAATGATTTAAAAATTTTAAATAAAAACTCTCGAAAAACTTATTCTTAAATATAATACCTTGCCTCTTATAAACAATTACTATATTTTTAGATAGAACTCAATGATCTTGACTTTTTGGATAGTTAAAAAAAATAATCAACCATGTTTATCCGATAAATTTAAAATATAATTCAAAATATTAAATTCCCTTTATTTACTTTATTCTTTGCAATTTCAGTTTCTGAATGAAATATTGATTTCAATACCAAAATTTTAAAGGTCGATCTACAACAAAAAAAGTGTTAATTTTAACAAATAAGAAAAGACATTACAAGAGCAATGTAAAATGTGATTGAAAAATAAATAAACAAAACACAAAAAGCCGATAAATAAAGCAAAAACAGAAATCATTTTTAAATATTGAAGAATATGGTGATTGGGCAATGATCGCTTCCTAGGCATTGCTTACGAATCTCGTGTTCCACTACCTTGGAGACAAACCGTTCCGAGACAAGACAGTAGTCCAATCTCCAGCCAACATCACGAGCTCGAGCATTGGACATGTACGTCCAAAAGGTGTAGGCGCTCTTGCGATCAGGATAAAGATGCCTAAACGTATCCACAAAACCAAGACTCAACAGCTCCGACATTTTATCACGCTCTTCCTGGGTAAAACCGGCGTTCCTGGTGTTTGTTTTCGGGTTTGCTAAGTCAATGGGCATGTGGGAAACGTTCATGTCGCCGCAGATAACAACCGGCTTGAGTGCATCCAGCTTCTTTATGTACTCCTGGAACAGTTTTTCCCAACGCATGCGCGGCTCCAAGTTAACTAGTTTGCGGCCCGAATTAGGGACATATACATTGATTAGGTAGAACTTTTCGTATTCCGCTGTGATCATGCGTCCCACATCGTCAAATTCTTCGTTCTTGATACCGTACTCCACGTGAATGGGCATGATCTTGCTGTAAATGGCAACTCCAGCATATCCGCCGGGCATGCACAGCCAATAAGGATGATAGCCTGGTAGCCGAGTGACCTCCTCTGGCAACTGGTCATTCGAACATTTAGTTTCCTTCGAGAGGGTTGGCGTTAATATCGTGATAAAAACAATTTCGTATTGGCTTACCTGCAGGCAGAATATATCTGGCTCCTCGAGGTCCAACAACTTTAGGCCATCCTTTTTTAACCAGGCTCTCAGACCAGCCACATTCCAACTAGATATTTTTAGGTTGAAAGTCTTGCCGCTAGGGAGATTGAAGGCAGATTTATCCAATTCCGTAACAGCCCCGGCATTCTTGGAAGCTTTGGAAGCTGGAAAACAGAAGTTTAGCATGTTTTGCAAGCTCTTCAATACGACACCGCCTCCGCAGCCGGATTGTTCAGCCAACATACTTTTTGAACCGTCCTCTTCCTCATCTTTTTTATCCTTGGCGGGTACTTTTTTCCTGCTCCGAACTACAAGAGAGTTTTCAATTAATTAAGATTTTGAGTTGAAGCTCCTGAGCTCTACTTACCTGGTTCAGCATTTCCGTTCAGATTATCCTCTTCAGAATTTTCCTTTTCAACAACAGCTTTTTGACCACGTTTTTTGGTGGCCACTGGTAGCTCCTCTGCTAATTGCTTCTTAGCCCTTGCCTTCGTTGGCTTTTTCTCTTTTTTTGGTTCAGTCTCAACCTCAGTTTCGTCCGCCTTAGCTTTTTTGATCGTTTTTTTCTTCGTTGGTGCCTTGGCTGGAGCTTCCTCTATTAAATCGGGATCTTCTTCAGGTCCGTTTAGACCACTTTTAGTGTTTCCATTGTCAACTTCCTTAACTTTTTTACCAGTTCTTTTTTTGGCGGCTTCCTTTGGTAGAGCTTTTGGCTTTACTTCTAAATCCTCTATTGAGTCGGCTTCTGGCTTCTGTTTCTTGCTTCGCTTTGGTGCAGTTTTTGGGGGCTCCACATTCGGCTCCTCTTCCTCCATAATTTCCACGATTTCGGTGTCTGCCAGTCTCTTCTTTCCCCGCACCGCTTTAGTCGCACGCTCCGCCTTTTTCGGTTTTTCTTCTGGGGGTGGGGACGACGCTGACACGTCGTCATTTGAAGGCACAGGATCTTTCTTTGCCCGTCGTTTGGGAGGCTCTACCGGTGCGCCGGCATCTGCAGAGGGTTCCTTTCTTTTGCGGCCCTTTGCAGGTTTAGCGGGCTGCTCAATTGCCGATGCTTCCGGCTCAACGTTCGCCTTTTTCGGGCGCACCTTCGTTTTGCCCACGGCCTTGGCCTCGACAACATCGTCTGTATCCTGCGGCGGCTGCTTCTTCTTGCCACGCGAAGCCGCTGGCGCCTTTTTCGTATCCAAAGGCTCGGGATCCTCCACAAGACTCGGTTCAGCTTCTTGCTTGACAATTTTTTTAGGACGTGCCTTTCCCTTGGCCGCACCTTTGGCAGCCTTAGCGGGTTCCTCGACAGGCACAATTCCATTGCCATTTGGAGTGGGGTCTGCCTCAGACACATCCTCAGCTTTTTTATTCGAACTTTTGACGCGGGGCATCTTAAGGACAAGAGGTGCGCGAAGTTAAATAATGTATTGGGCGAATGCTTGTTATTTTCTTGACTTTATGTGCCTGTTTTGTTTTCTTTTGTGTTGCTGCCTAATCAGCAAGGAGAAAAAAAAACAGCGCGGGCAACGACGCTAAGAAGCCGGCTCAGCGTTGAATGCGATGAAAAGAAAACGTTTCACAGCCCTGTGATTTAATTAAATGTTATTATTGAAACAAATAAGTAAACAAAGACAGACTTACTTTAAACTGAACGAATGAGTGGCAAAATGTAAAATGGTTCCTTGCAGACCAGAACTCTTCGTTTTTATTTTATAAACCGAAAACAGTTTTTATTTGAAATCGATAACAATCGTTTATGGTAGTTGATAGACGATATTTTTTCTAGAATTTTACAACACTGTGAGGTAAAAATGGCAAACACCAACCCGCTGTGGCATTATTTTAAATAATTGGCAAAGACCTAAGCTTTATCTGTTTCACGCTTTATTGCTTACAATATTAAGCACAAAAATATTTTCTATCCATTTAAAACAGAAGGCTCGAGGCGACTAGGGCGGACGATCGAACGCAGCATCATTTTACCCTTGAGCCTAAAAACAACTATAGGATGCCAAGCGAAATAATCACTCTGCAGCTGGGCCAATGCGGCAATCAAAGTGAGTAATTTTGGGAGTATAACTTAGCTTCCCCTGAAGCTAACTTATTTTCGTTTTTTCAGTTGGCTTCGAGTTTTGGAAGCGCTTATGTTTGGAGCATGGTATATCCCCGAGCGGTGTCCTTGAGGACTTTGCCACCGATGGCATGGACCGCAAGGACGTGTTCTTTTATCAAGCGGACGATGATCACTATATACCACGAGCGGTGCTGTTGGACCTGGAGCCGAGGGTTATAAACACCATTATGGGATCAGCGTACTCCAAGCTTTACAATCCAGAAAATGTTTATTTATCCAAGCACGGTGGCGGCGCCGGCAACAATTGGGCTTCAGGCTACAGCCAAGGCGACAAGTTACAGGAGGAGGTGTTTGACATTATCGATCGGGAAGCCGATGGCAGCGATTCCCTGGAGGGGTTCATTCTTTGTCACTCCATAGCTGGTGGCACTGGCTCGGGAATGGGCTCGTTTATAATGGAGCGGCTAGCGGACCGCTATCCAAAGAAGCTAATTCAGACTTTCAGCGTGTTTCCCAATCAGGATGAAATTAGCGACGTGGTTGTGCAGCCATACAACTCCATGCTGACTTTGAGACGGCTTACCAGTGCAGCAGACAGTGTGGTTGTGCTGGATAATACAGCCCTCAATCGAATCGCGTGCGACAGGCTACACATTCAAAACCCGAGCTTCTCGCAGATCAACAATTTGGTCTCCACTATCATGAGCGTGAGCACCACGACGTTGAGGTACCCATCTTATATGAACAACAACTTAATAGGGCTTATGGCTCCTCTGATCCCTACGCCGCAGCTTCACTTCCTCATGACAGGTTACACGCCACTGACAAGCGATTCGGACATTAATAGCCAGCAAACGGTGAATGTACGAAAAACTACGGTGCTTGACGTGATGCGACGTCTTCTCCAGCCGAAGAATATGATGGTTTCCACAGGTCCTGATAAGACAAACCATCACTGCTACATATCCATATTGAATATAATTCAGGGCGAAGTGGACCCCACGCAAGTCCACAAGTCGCTGCAGCGAATACGCGACCGCAAGATGGCCCAGTTCATACCTTGGGGTCCTACGTCGATCCAGGTAGCCTTATCCCGCTCCTCACCGTACGTGCAAAGCAATCATCGCGTTTCCGGGCTGATGTTGGCGAACCACACCAGCATTTGTTCCCTGTTTGAGCGAGCCCTTAACCAGTACGACAAATTGCGTAAGCGAGGTGCCTTCCTTGACCAGTTTCGCCGTGAGGATATCTTCAAAGACGATCTCGTGGAGCTGGATGAGTCCCGGGAGACGGTTGACTGTCTTGTCCAGGAGTACGAAGCGGCAACTCGTGCCGACTATCTGCAGTTCTCCGTGAAGCGCGCTGAAAACTCGAAAGGCGATGATGGCAAGTCCGTAAACAGTGGTGCGGTTTAGTCATCTTTAAGCGTCCCCGTGCCTTCTGTGTGCCAGGTCCCCTGCTCGAATGTATTTTCCAAATTATCTAACTCAAGAGACATGGGATTGTGAATCCCTCAGTATTGACTAGCATGTTTGTATTTAAGATGTGTTAATGCAGTGACTTTTTTGTAGTTGCTCTGTATTGTAACGTTACGAGTCTTTGCATTTTACTTTGTTTCTAATAAAACAAAAAGAATTTAAAAAAAAATGTTCAAACGAAATAACAGTCAACTATTTATTTATTATGTCGATTAACATTTCCGTTTCCTATTTTGACTGTGGGCCATGATCAATCGATAAATATTGTTATCTACCGATAAGTCTCTTTGTTGTTTTTATCACCAATGTTTACTTGTGAAATCATTTTAAAATAGTCAAAAAATGCTTAATAAAAACTAGCAAAACCCATTTTGAAACAAACCATGAACTCTAACGGAGATCGTCCCCAAATTTCCACAATTGCTGTATTGGATTTGGAGACTACAAACCTACCTGCCCATTGTTTCAACCGGGTGGGCATTACAGAATTGTGCATCCATGCATTTGATGCAGCTCTTTTGAAACAACCTAGCCCTAATGATGGGAAAAATAGCAAGGAGTCTGTAGTGCCACAGCCCCCACGGGTTTTGCATAAATTAAACCTACTCTTTCAGCCTTCCATGATGGTACAACCGGAAGCAGAGAACATCACAGGTAAGTTATTTAAATAAAAATATTAACCAATAATTTATACTTAAAAAAATATTTTAGGTTTGAGCAACTATCTGCTGGAACGCGAGTCAAAGTTTAGTCAACATTCCGTGGGGCTAATCCTCAGTTTTATGAAGCATTTGCCACCTCCAGTGTGCTTAGTAGCGCACAATGGGTGGAAATTTGATTTTCCCATTTTTAAACAGGCCCTGGAGAAGCATTCCGTGGAACTGCATTCCTCCGGAATTCTCCCTGGAGTTTCTTGTCTTGATTCGCTTCGTGCTTTTTTGGAGATAGACGACAAGTGCAGCCAGGAAGACAGTCCATTGAAAGTGCCAGACATGACAGCTTCCGCAAACACTGATCTTGAAAAAGAAGCTGATCTGGAACAAGGAACTAAACCCATAGGAAACCCTGAGCTCTCAGAAGAGGCCCCAAAAGCTTTAAAAGAAACGGATTGGCGAAAAATGAATGAAACTACTCCTAAGCGTCCTATTTTGGCACGCAGCGAAGCATCTGCCAAGCGCCAAGGATCGTTCGATAGCGACGATGAACAGCCTGTGACAAAAAGAGGGACAAAAGAATTTCGCTCGCGTCGTCAATTGTTCAGTGGACTTGAATGTGCGAAAAGGGAACGCCGTCCACCTCGTTTCAAATATCAGTTGGGAAATTTGTACTCTAGCAGATTCAATTGCCCAGCATTAAATGCTCACCAGGCGGAAGCTGATGTGGTCATGCTTACGTCGCTTATACAAGGTTATGGCTTGGATTTTCTGGCTTTTGCCGAGGAGCAAGCGATTCCCTTTGATAAAGTTGTGCCCTTGAGGACACCTAAGATGCAATAACTATTATTCCACTAATTTAAGATGGTTTGATTTTAGTCGCCCCATTTTAAAGTGTATATTTTTTTTTAAATTTGATGTTTTTATCAAAATATAATATTAAAAGGCTAATATTTTATTTATCTTTTTTTAAACACAACTGAGGTAACCACATTTCCAACCTTGCCCCCAAACTTAAATGTGGGTGTGGGAATAGTAGCATATTTTACCAGTTTCTCTGCAAAGCTAAGGACTAACTCGTCTTCGGTCCAGTTACAAGATGTAATAATGAACAGGCTCTCCACCGAGCTCAGCAATTTTTCAACCGTGGACAGGTACAAAGCACGCTTCTCCTTGGGGTTGTCTGGGCAGAGGCTTACTGCATCGTATGTGCCTTTGTCGTGAACCACATCAAAGGTTCCCAAATCATTCTGTGGCTGCGTTAAGTCCGCTACTTTGTAGGTGATATTTAGTTTGTTGTCCTGGGAGATGTTCTTAGCCAGCTCAACGGCATCCGCAGAATAGTCCACACCCATCAACTGCACATATCCTTCGTTAGCCAGCCCTACCAGGAACATTCCGTTTCCACAGCCTAAATCCAAAACTCGTGCCTGCAGGTCGATCTTCTGCTTTATCAGCCAATCAATTACGCGCTGCTGCGAGTCTTCGTCAAACCAGATCTCTCCGACGTCTCCATGGCTCCTGTAGTTTCCAATCTCGCGCTTATAGTTGGAGTCCCAGTATTCTTTAGTTCCCAATTCAGAGCCGTCGAGTTCAGTTTCCATTTTTATTTAATAAATATTTTCGATAAATGCCGGACCATGCCGCATCAGTGCTGCCACCCTTTTCAGAGGTTGCATGGCGGTACGACTTTTCTATTTTTTTTCAGTTAAAATTGCACTTTAATTTGTTTAAGAGATTTATTTTTTTGATTAAAAAGTAAATTGAAGTCCAAATGAAAACCTCCTACTAAATTAAAAAAAAAAAAAAAAAAAACATGCAAAAAAAAAAAACTCCGGCAGCACTGCAAGCTAAATGTTTTGGTGCTTAATTTTTTTACAAATCAAAATAAAATTAATTTGACTTATAAAATTAATTAACTTATTTCCAAATATTTTGGACTCGAACAAGAAAATACTTTGTAGAGGATACATTATCAACATTATCAGTTTTAATCGAATATAATTTATAATTTATTGATATAATAGATTTCACGTCAACTTCCTCTCATTTTTATATTATACCATTAATATTAATAGCTTTAAATTTAACTAAATTACACATTCCGGTTTTTTCGCTGTTTATTTCTAAATGTATATAAAAGTATGAATGCAATATAGACATAAAAGAAATCCATAGACTGCTTCAATACATCATTATCATGATACGAATTCTTGGATTCCCCAATGGGTCCTCCATTGCTTTTGTGGTTTACAAATAAATGTTAATGTATAAATAGTGAGAATTGGTTGTTCTTTGTTTAAAAGCTTTTAAGCGACACTTGCGTCGCGGCTACTAACAGCTCCACTCAATAACCTGCTGCATATGCTATAGCTATACAGTTAAATGGTACAAAAATAATGATTTGCAATAACGAACGTTAAAGCCTTTGACTTATACACAGTAGGTCTAACTTTAGTTGCTGGTATTAGCGCTCTCTAGTGCATGCTGTGCGATCGGATGTGACACATTAACTTATGTAGTAGCCTATACTAGCTGCTAAGTATTTCTTGTACAGATCTATGGAGCTACAATAAACGTATTGTATGCTACGGTTCGATTGCAGCCTTTGCTTAAGTCTAGATATTTTATGTACAACTCAGGTTCTAAATCGGGTGCCGGCACCTCACGTCTGCGTGCGTCGCTCGTAATCGCTGCGTCTATAGTCGGCCGGATAGTCACGTGGCATAACTGGATAGCCGCGTGGGTCGCTGCGATATCCAGGGGGCGGCGGCGGCAAGCCTGGTACGACTCCATTCGGCATGTAGTAGTTGGGCGGCAGGTAATGGTTTGAGTAGGCATGCGGTGGCAGGTGGGCGGAAGGATATCTAAAAGTAACCGAACTATAAGTTCATTGCTACCAAATAATGGGATTATTCATGAATTCACCTGCGTTTATCGGGGCGTCGATCGCGATCCCGTTCACGATGATCACGATGATAGCCACCAGAGGCGGCTCCGCTGCGGGGATACCCTGGCTCGTACCTATCGCGTTTATAGTCAAGGCTGTATCTGAATCGGAAAACCAATATTAGGAAAGTTATAGAAAAGTAATAGAATCTCTTACCGTTCCCGGGCATGCCACCGCTCTGACTCTGGCGTATAGCCGGAGGGGGCAGGCGGTGGCTCATAGCCAGCACGACCACTACGACTGTTGGGCGTGGAGGGCGAGTTGAGACCTTGACGCCGGGAGTTGCTGCTGCCGCTACCCTCGTAAGATCCACCCGCTCCAGGTGGGGCACCACTTCCACTGTAATAATCGCCGCGTTGATGTTTCTTTCGCTCCTCGTGACGATCCATGTTAAGCCGCTTGAAGGACATTGATTTTAAGTGGTCGCTAATGCCTCCGCTTGGTATGCCCGTTATTGCACTGCTGGCGTCTGCGTCGTTCTCGTCCCTTTTCCTCTTTAGTGGCGATTCGTTGGCAAAACGTCCAGAAGAGGGAGCACCACCAGATTCCGGAAAACGAGACTGCCCGCTCCGTTCCTTGTCCTTCTTTTTCTTCTTGCTTGCGCCCTTGTCCCGTTCCTTATCCTTCTCCTTCTCAGCCGGAAGCCCATTGCGTTTGGATTTGCCCGGACTGCCTGTCGCATCTTTGGCTCCATCCTTGCCTTTTGTCTTCCCTTCGCCAGTCTCTTGTTTGAGAGCATGTTTATATATTTTGAACAGACGCTTCGCGTCCAGCTCCGTAAACTTGGACACGAAATACCACAGGTTACTGCGCCACTCCTTCTTTTCCGAATCCCCATACGGTTGCAGGCACACATCGATTTGCCTGCCGATTTGCAGCAGGCAATCTCTCGTGTGTTGCAACTGGTCCTGGTCCGACAAACTCAAATCTGGCTGGTCCAGAGCCTTGAGAGCCTTCTTAACGGGCCGCATCTTCTCCTTGCATTCGTTAAAAATGCTGGGATCCAAGTCGCCCAACACCTCCAGGGCTCGGGGCTCATTGTTTGCCGTAAAGTGCATGGGTTTGTTGCCGTTGTTGTCAGAGGCGCTAGTCTTCTTTGTGCGAGCCTTCGCCCTCTTGGCCTTCTTTGCTGTGCCGCCTGACTGTTCGGCCACCGAAGCATTGTGTGGCGAGGCAGCGGAGTGATCTACTTGACTGGCACTGCTCTCGGCAGCGGCCACAGCTTCCTCGCCTTCATGGGGCTTGCTCTCTACATTGGAAGTGGCTCCATGTTGACTAGTGGCTTTGGTGTCTACTGCTTTCGAGGCTCGAGGACGGCGTTGGCGTCGCTGCCCTCCTTTTGT
The DNA here is from genome assembly GCA_018150405.1 of Drosophila varians. NCBI lineage: Eukaryota > Metazoa > Arthropoda > Insecta > Diptera > Drosophilidae > Drosophila > Drosophila varians. The sequence goes on from JAECWK010000125.1 coordinate 8,460,066, forward strand.
GAGCTCCACATTCTTCTTGATTATCTTAAGTAGGTATTCGGCTCTTGTCTGAAGCTGCTTCGCCTGTGGCTTCCGGGTGTCGTTGAGCAGGATCTTATCCGTTAGCTTTAGCGCGGGGTCCAACTTCATCTGCTCCCACGACCCGATGCCGTACTGGTATATACCGCAAAGGAGCTTCGTATCCTCTTCGGCTCCCCAGTCCACGTCAAAGAGCGGAGCCCGAGTCTTAATGTTGAAGCTCCAATTCAGGCGCTCCTCGGCTACGTTTGGCATGATCTCGTTTAAGGGCTGTAGCTCTTGCTCGCAGGCTAGCAGCTTTTTTGCGTTGAACGAGACGCCTCCCAGCTTCACAGAAAATGTAGCCCGGGCTCGGCGTTGCTTGGCGCCTGACGTCTCATCCACCGTCGAAGTCTTGTTGTCTTCCTCCTTGTGTTCATCCAGAAACTGGACGCATCGGTCGTGGAGCATTTCGCCGAGGCGTTTTAGCTCTGCCAAAGGCTTCTCCTGCAGCTCAGCGTCGCAGGCAATGGCCTCCAAGCGGTGCAAGGGAGCAGGAAACTTTTTGTAGCTGCGAATGAAGCGCCTTAACTCTGCATCCGTGAAACCTGTTATTTTCTCCTTCATGGCAGGACGCCCCCGTTTACGTGGACGCCCGTCGTCCCCACTGCCCTCCGAGCCTAGCTCATAATCGGAGTCGGCGGAGTCGTTGGCCTGCTGCTTGGCTTTGCCCTTTCCGGCACCTCGCTTTCCATCCGCCTGGTTGGCGGCTGCAGTCTTCCTGCGGGGCGGAAGGTAGAGATCTTCCATTTCTTTAGCTCGTTCCTGATCCTCAATAACCTTGCGGTACCCCTCTGGAATAATGTCATCCCAGTCCTTGCTGTCATCCTCCTCATCGCCGTCATTCTGCTCCTGTTTATTGGCCGACTCGCTAGGCTCCTCCTCGAAAGCGGCTATACTGGCCACTTTAAAGGCGGAGAGCAGGTCGTCACCTGGCATTTCTGGGTCTTCGTTTCGAGTCTCGGCTCTTCGCAGGATTTCATCAATGTCGCAAACCAGCTCATCGTCGTGCTCCTGCTCATCCTTGAACAGCTCCTCGGCTCCAAACTTTAGAATGGCGGACAAGTCGTCTTTGTTAAAGGGATTCGAATTGGACGAGTGGCCATTCCCACTCTTATCCAGAACAGTTCGACCCGTGGTATCCATTCTCTGAATGACAAGGTGATCGAGTACCATTTTTTGTTTGGCGCGCTCCACAATCTGTTCCTCCACGGATCGGGCTGTAACCAGGCGATAAATGTTCACTTGATTCTTCTGTCCGATGCGATGGGCTCTGGCCTGTGCCTGCAAATCGTTTTGCGGGTTCCAATCCGAGTCAAAGATGATTACCGTATCGGCCGTGGCCAGGTTTATGCCCAATCCTCCAGCTCTAGTCGAAAGCAAGAAACAGAAGTCCTGGCTGCCTTCGGCATTAAAATGATCCAGGGCCTGCCGTCTCATCTCGCCTTTTATGCTGCCGTCAAGGCGCTGGAAAGGAAAATGACGCTTTTGCAGGTAGTCCGCCAGGACATCTAGCATGCGCACCATCTGCGAAAAAATGAGCACCCGATGACCTGTCTCCTTCAAACGGCAGAGCAACTTATCCAACAGCACCAGTTTGCCAGATCCTTTAAGTAGAGTCTGCAGCGCTTCATCCTGTTGCAGGCCCATCAACTCGAACTCCGAAGGCCGAATTAAAGCTGCGTGATTGCAGCATTTCTTCAACTCAATGACTATATTTAGAAAGGTTGAGGTGCTGCCGCGTTTGCCCTTGCGAAGCGCATCAAAATTCTTGGTGAGAATCCACTTGTAGTACTGCTTCTGTAACGAGGTCATCTCCACGCGAAGTATCTGTTCCACCTTGGCCGGCAACGACTTTTCCACGTCCTTCTTCACCCGCCGAAGAATGTATGGCTCCAGTTGCTGGTGCAAACGCGTGTATCCCTTGTCCTCCGCGTTTCCGTGTTGCAGCTCGAAATTCTCCCACGTGTCAAACTTCTCGGGCATAATAAAGTGGAGAAGTGCCCACAGCTCCTTTAGGGAGTTTTGCAGTGGTGTGCCCGTGATCAGCAACCGGTGATTAGTGTCAAACTCCTTGAGGGATTTGTACAGCAACGAGTCGTCGTTTTTTAGGCGATGGGCCTCGTCCACTAAGAGCGCTGCCCACTGAAGTGTTCCGAGGAACTGTTTGTCCTTCAGAACGATTTCGTAGGTTGTGAGAATGCAGTTGAATTTGAGACGCTTGGAACCTTCGAATTGCCACTCATATTGCTGGATAAGCTCGCGTGATTTAATGTCGCCCAAATATGTGACCACATTTAAATCTGGCGCCCACAGAGTGAACTCTCGCTGCCAGGCAGTCATTGTGCTTAAAGGCACGACGCATAGAAACGGCCCGTACAGATGATGCACCTTAAAGAGCGCGTACAAGAAGCATATCGTTTGGATAGTCTTGCCCAAGCCCATCTCATCGGCCAATATAACAGAGTTCTCCTTGCACCATGAGTGTAGCAGCCAGTTCAGACCGTCCATCTGATAATCCCGCAAGGTAAGGCCAGCGGCCAAAAACTCTGGTTGGTTTTTCAGACGCGAGAACTTTGGTCGGTATTTTAGGACCCTACAGTGGCGTGAGGGTGTACATTTTGAACATTCTCGCTCACTGAACTGCTCCGCGCACCGCTGCCATTTGCGCATAACCAGAGCTGCGTCTTCCCATGTAGACTCGGCGTACGGCAGGGACTGCCACTTGCACAGGTACTCCTCGGTGCCGTCATCCGGTTTGGAACCCTTGGCTATGATGCGGTCCACGTTGTTATATGACTTGAGCAGCTCCTGCTGTAGCTCAAGCTGGCATTCAAAGTAGTCGATGTCTTCGGGTCCAGCGTAGCGCCGCCAGTAAGAAAGGTCCTGCTCCTTTTTGATAAAGTTGTCCAACTTCTTCATGCCCTTGGCCTTCATCTCACGAAGAGTGGTCTCCGATTCCCACGTATTGTGTATGTACGACCATCCCTTCCATTTTATCAGGAACTGGCACTCTGAGTTAACGTCAGATTCGGAGTTTTCATCGTATCCCGCATTCGGATCAAATCCGTTCTCTTCAATGGCGTAGATTGTTGTCTGGTTCCCGGTGCATCCTTTCTTGCCCACTCGCTGGGCAAGGATACGCTCGATAGTTTCGCACTTCTCTTCCTCTTCGGCGGCGGCGGCGGACGCAGCTGCTTGGCTCTCGTCGTACTCAAAGTCTAGCAGATCTTCAGAGTCGGTAGCTTCATCTTCGGATGCCTCCTTGTAACTAACGGCTGCTGCAGTGCGTCGCGTAGCACATCTGCTCCGAAACAAATCATAGCTTAGAACCCACACTAAGGTTTATAAGAATAGTTTTTACCGTTTGCTGGCGTCGTCATCATCGCTATCCTCTGAACTGAAGGACTTCACCCTGCGCCGCTGCTGTTGTTGAGTTGCCTTACTCCGAGAAGGCGCTGCAGGTTTACGTTTGCTTGTGGTGGAGGTATCCTCATCACTCTCCTCGCTTTCGTCACTTTCGTCCGAGTCCCAGCTGAAAAAATTTACAATTGAGTTGACAAAACAAATGAGGAAACCGAAAGCTGATAATCTTACGTTTTCTTTTTCTTCTTGGGAGCCGGGACACGTTTGGATTTATCTGCCGCGGATGGCGGCTTACGAGCCTGGCGCGTACGCTTTGGTCTATAATCCTCTTCTTCATCCTCCTGTTAAAACAACGCCTTAGTCATGTGATAGCGTCGAATGACGAAACCCGACTTACGCTACTGCTACTGGATGTGGAAGAGACTTTGGCGGAACTGTCGCTGGCTTCATCGGCAGAGGGTTCGCTGGTTGCATTCTGCTGTCCAGTCTCATCGTCGTCGTCGTCATGCCCCGTTCTCGAGGAGCTTCTGTCAGTCCTTTCGTTAGATTTACTGTTGCTCTGGTCAGGTTGTGCCTCAGCCTCCGACTCGGAGTCGCTGCCACTTGAACCAGCACTAGAGCTGTCCTGATCATCTGTGAAGCCGTTCGTCTTGCTGTCCGCTTGAGCAGCAGCTGCCGTTGGCGGAAATCCGGCTGTCGCCGATGGCTTTGTCTCCCGATCCGTTGAGCCATCACTAGAGTTTCCAGAGGAGCTGTCCGAATCAGAGTCAGATCCGGAGGAGCCACTCCCGCTTCCGCTGCCACTATTTTCGCTGGCATTGGCTTCGTCGCGATTATCATCTTGTTCGTCTGAGCCAATACTATTCGCGGATTCATTGAGTGCCTGACCAAAGAATAAGGAAAAATCCATGGGAATTGCATGAATAATGTAAGAGGCAAGGATTCATTTTGTCCAACAACTTTGGAGCGAGGGAGAACCTGTTGAGATTGAGGAGCATATCTTGTTTGTAGAAAATAGTGCACTAACCCGGACACTAAATCGGTCAACAAACTATACTAACACACTCCTTAGGAGGAAATGCATCCGTAATCCTGGCACAAAAACCCGTGGGTTTACTAAATCCACAAAATTTGACTTTATTAAAGGAAAATACGTTATGAAAAAATATGAAAAAAATATTTGAACAGAAGAAAACATAGATTAGAAGAAAAATTCGTATACCGGTTGTCCATTTGTGGGCCCAAAACACAGCGAATCTTTCCAAAATTCCTCTATGAAAACTTTTTACCTTTGGATTTCCGATTACGTAACGGATGAAAATTTTGTAATTTGACTGAAAAACAATGAAATCCAGTCATTTTCAAGGATTTTTAAAGCCACGGAAGAAGAAAACAAACCGAAAAGACTGAATTTGATGAGAATTTGCGAAAATGGGTACCCAACAGATTTTAGAAAAATCAACATCAGAAGCCACGTTAGAGCCTGCAGAGTCGAATTCCATCATCAGATGTGTGAAACAGAGTCCATTTAAGGCAAAAATCCTTCGATTTCCCAAGTCAACCTATTCGCAACAGCCCCACTAGCCAGCAGAGTGCGGGTGTCTCGTACTGGGACTCCCGCGGACTTCGGGGCTGAGGGACCACGCCCACAACACGGAGCGTGTGTTTCGTTTGGAGCACTTGATTTTAGTTTATACTCACACGACGACTCAGATGAAACTGATTTGAATCGCCTCGCTTTGAATGATGGAAGAAATTCATAGTTTTTCCGACTTTTTTCACACACACCGACTTTCGACATTCACAGCTTTTTCAAGGCCTACTCACCTGGCTCATTATATTGTCGTGGTAGCACTCCCAGTTGCCTTGTAGCGCTCATTAAATACGGGCAATCCACTTGTACACAATCGCTGACAAATGTTTACGCTTTCCCCGATGCCCACTTGTTTTTAAATGCACTTTTTCGGCACACAAAAGATGTTCACGTCGTCTTTGCCTTCTTCTTCTTCTTGTAATAAAAAATACGCCATTTTGTTTTTAGTGCCATCTCTTTAGAGAGTCCCAGCTCGGACAAATGTTCATCTCTAGGAATGCGTCATCCCTGGAACATATCGAATCGAGGTGGCAACTCCCACAGAACGATAAATTTGCCCGATAAATTGAATCGAATGTTATCTAGCGATTTTTACTTGTTATCGCGCATCACTGATTTGTTTTTGTTGCACCTCCTCCTCCACGATTACCTAGTTGTTATTTCTTTGAATTGGTTTTGTTTTTCTTGTGGATTCCTGGCAGGATATGTAGCTCAGCTGGACGAGAGGTGACCATGAAGGAAGTGGGCATAGCACTGCCCAAGTCGCGGGGTGTCGGCGTGGGAATTCTCGCTGCATTTCTGCTAACCTTCATCTTTTACTATTTCTACGGGGGATATCTGACGTTCGCCGTCTTCGCTGTCGTTCTGCTCCGTACGTTAAATAATATAAAAAGTGGATTTTTAAGTCTCACCCAGAATTTTCCCTGCAGTTATATGCTATTATGCACAAGACCTGTTGCTCTACCACCCAGATCTGCCCGCAAATTCGCGAATCTACATTCCGATTCCGAGCATGCACAACCTTCCCCACATCACAGTTAGCATCAAGACTCCTGACGGTGTGACGTTGCATGGTTTCTGGATCACCCAACCGGAGGAGCGGAATAAGTCGGTGCCGACGCTGATATACTTTCATGGCAACGCTGGAAACATGGGTCATCGAATGCAAAACGTTTGTGGAAACTGTGAAACACTTAAATGGGATTGAATGCTAAAATCATTTTACTTTTAGGTGTGGGGCATTTATCACCATTTGCATTGTAATGTTTTAATGGTGGAATACCGTGGCTATGGTTTGTCCACCGGTGTGCCAACGGAACGCGGTCTCGTAACTGATGCGCGAGCGGCCATCGATTACCTATACACCCGCCACGACCTTGACCATTCCCAGCTTATCCTTTTTGGGCGCTCCCTAGGCGGTGCTGTGGTAATTGACGCGGCTGCCGACACTGTTTATGGCCAAAAGGTGATGTGCGCTATCGTCGAGAACACTTTTACCAGCATTGCAGAAATGGCAGTGGAGCTGGTGCATCCCTCTGTGAAGTACATACCAAATCTTATGTTTAAGAATAAGGTGAGTGTGGGATCGGTGTTCCCAACTAACACTTTAATAATTTCTCTTGCAGTACCAGTCCATTAGAAAGATAGACAAGTGCTCGGTTCCATTTTTGTTTATATCAGGTCTAGCTGACAACTTAGTGCCACCGCGCATGATGCGCGCCTTGTATGCCAAATGTGGCAGCGAGCTGAAACGCCTGCTTGAGTTTCCCGGCGGCTCCCACAACGATACATGGATAGTAGATGGGTGTGTCTCAATGATTTACCTGTTTAATGCTTCAATTAATTACATATATTTTTTAGGTACTATCAAGCGATTGGTACATTTTTGTTGCAACTGCAGAAGGAGCCTCCGCCTTTGCAAAAGGCTCCGGAGAAGAGCAATGTTTGGGGGGAGCTGGAGCATAAAATAATTGATGTGTAGCTCTTGGACTTGAATACATGAAGTGTTCTACTGACTGTGTTAGTACTTCAAATAGTTTAATATTTATACAAGTTTTTAATCCAAACTTTGCTTAGTGTTTTATTTTTTGCTGATAACTCGAGCCAACGATTGTAATAATTCGTTGTGATTAAGGTCTAACTAAAGTCCGCAGCAACTTGTTCTTCTAGGCTTTAAATACAATGGGTGTCTTAAGTTAGTAACAGATATTGAACAGTATTTAAGAAAATAAACGAATTTTCTGGTCTAAGTTGTTTGCCAGAATTCCAGTATGAGCTTTTCATTTACTTATCATTTAACTTCCGCTGACTCATCTTGAAAAATGTTAATTAAATTTGAAGTAAACTAAAAAATAATAGAAGTTCTCTTCCATTATAGAAATAACAAAATTGTTCACAATTAATAAACGGAAAATTGTTTAGAATCCAATGAAATCCTCATCGGCGCTGTCATCACTGCGGGGTGTGGAAGGCCGCTTTCTACAGTTTGATGGTTTCACCTCAGGGTCTGCTTCGTTTTTTGCAGATTCGGGATTTTCTGCCACCTCCTTAACTTGAGAGCGGTGATGAAAAACAAAGGAGACACAATTGCTGTCTGTCCACGCCTGGGCCAAAATATTATCAGGCAGACCGCGGTTATTGGAGCAGTGATACCACTGGGACAAATGAGAAGTGCAATCCGTGGTTTCAGGTGGAGGCTTCGTTTGAATGTTTTGGACGCAGCGCTTGCACTTAAGTCTGAGAAATATTAACTTTAGTAGCTTAGTTTAGTATAAAAAGTAACACTTACTTCTCATGGGTGTCGGATAGAATTTTTGGATCAAAGCTAAACAAGTCCTTGAGGTCATCGCGAGTAAAATGCTTTTCGGATGACTCATTGTTATCAATAATAGTGCTAGACAAGGATTTCTTATGTGTCTGCCTCTGTAGAATCTTTTCCTCAATAGAGCCACTCTAAAATTGTTTATATTATGAGGAGTATTTTTTTAAAGAATTGCTTCCAAGTACTTACCGCCACAAGTCTGTAAATGTAACATGGTTTTTTTTGTCCGTCACGCCATACTCTGGCCATGGCTTGCTCATCGTTGGCCGGATTCCAGTCTGGATCAAACATGAACAGCCGATTCGCTCCAATCAAATTTAAGCCACAGCCACCGGCCTTACTGCTCAGCATAAAGAGGAAGCATTCAGACTCCGGGTCGTTGAATTTGTCCACCACTTTCGAGCGCTTCTTTATAGACATGCTGCCATCTAGCCTCACAAAGCCATACTTCCTTTTTCTTGCTAGCTGCTCAAACAAATCTAGTGTTTGGGTATAATTGGAGATGAGAACGACCTTGTCATTTCCATCGGCACGGATTGCGGCCAGCATGAAATCGAGCAACATGAACTTGCCACTCAAATCAGGACTCAGTTCTCTAAAAGAGGAAATACAATAGTTTAAGTATTCGTCATGGTCCAGCCAGTAACTTACTTTGGCTGGTAGTTACTGGGTAGCACATTCTGGGAGTTTTCAAAACCTTTTTCCTTAGCAGCAATTTTTTCGTATATAAGATCAGGATGGCTGCAAATTTTCTTCAGGGTCGTGATGTCCGCCAATGCCGTCAGCGACGCCTTCTCTTTGCAGTCTAGGAAAAAGTATTATTGCAATTAAGCAATAGGACTTCAAAGGATTCAAGCTTACCGGCTAAGCTGCGTCGCACTTGATCCGAATTCAAGAAATTTGTGTACAGTTCAAGCTGAATGGGAGTGAGCTTGGCGCAAATTACCATTTCAAACTTGATAGGCAGGTACTTGGTGAGAATTTGATTTGTTCGCCGGATAATGCATTGATCGACCAGTCCTATTAGCTCCTGTGTTTTCTCTATGGCCCTCTTGCGCTCCCCTCTCGGTGGAATCAGCGTTCTGACCCCTCAGAATGCTGCTCTCAAAGTTACGCTTAAAATCTGTGGCAGTTCCCGAACATCTCGGGATTCACAAAGTTCACCAGGCTGAAATACTCCGTGAGATCGTTTTGTATTGGTGTTCCGGAGAGGAGCACTCGCCGCTTGGTCTTAAGACCCATCAGAGCCTGGTAGGTGAGGTTGTCACTGTTCTTCAGGCGGTGGCCCTCGTCGCAGATTACCATGCCAACCTCGTACTTGCAAAGGATTTCAGCGTATATACGAAACGTTTCGTAGCTGATTAGCAGGACAGGAGTGCCCAGTCGGGCGGAGGTCATTGAAAACTGTTCCAGGGCGCGAATGGTGTTCTCTTTGGTGCCGCCTTCCATCGCCAGGCAGAGAAGGCGGCCCTGTAGCCACTTGGTGAATTCCTTCTCCCAATTTTTAACCAGGGACGAGGGAGATACGACAATCGCCTTGTTGATGGTCGCCTTAGCTTCGGGCCCTTGCCGCAAAAGTGTCCAGACCAGCGTCACGCACTGAAGAGTTTTTCCCAAGCCCATTTCATCGGCCATGATGCAGCCGTTGAAGTTACCACGCTTGCCCTCCACACATTTGTACATAAAGCGGACGCCCTCGCGCTGATGTGGTCGCAGGATGTTGCTCAGCAGTGGATCTACAACGACGTGAACAAGCACCTTGCTTGAGTCCAAAGCCATTCGCTGGTGCTCCGTGTACTCGGGTGGTTCGAACAGCACAAGGGCATTGCAGGCCTGCGGATCATGAAGGGCACGCCGGACGAGGTGGCGACGAACGCCGAGGCAGCGATTGCCGCCGTAGTCAGGCACATAATTGTCAATGGGAACCTTAAACTTTCTGGCCAAAACCTTGGCGATGGCTAGCTCGTAGGGGGTGTTTGTCGTGAAGCGAACGGGCAGGGGAATCTCTGCGTTGGTGGCATCCCGAAGTGCAAACCGCTCCCTGTCCCTGTCCTTGTCCTCATCCGTGTCCAGGCGCAGATCCTTCTGACAGGCCCGTTTGTTTTTGTTCAACAGGGGCGGCGTAAACGACTGACGGGAGGAGGTGACTTGACCGATCCTCTGACTAGGCGCCAGGCTGCGTCGCTGAAAGGAATAGAGCACATTTGGCACTGTTGATAAATAAATATTATGAAATTACCATATCTACGACTGAGCTGCGGGAGCCGCGAACCCTTCTTTGAATGCAATAATTGCCGATAGATATCGAAATCAACTCGGGGGATTAGGTCACACTGCCGGGCTCCGCGCAAGTGGTTTTTTTGTAATAAAATAAAAATAAAGAAAACTACGGCATTGATAAGAAATAGGGCTGAGAATTCGCCAGCAAAGCACTCTATGGCCAAGTAATCCTTTCCCTAAAGCCACAATACATCGAAGCGTCTTGGAGAGCTGCTGGCAAGGCGAGGAGGCGTCTACTTTTGCTGCAGTCGTGGTCATTTGTAACTCGGACTGAAAATCAGCCAAAAAGTAAACGAGATTAACAACAATTAGAATGGATTTTGGGACGTTGCCGCTCTGCCATGTATGATTCCCAGTCTCGACGCAAAATTGAAGGAAAAAGTGCGAGAACGCACATACACACGTCGTCGGAGGGGACTGAAAAATTAGGTCGTCGGTTCGGAAGCGAGTAAGCGCTTCTGTGGCTATTTTTAAGGTAAACTGTTTCTTACATCGTTTTTGTCCCAGAGCTAATTAATCATTTTTTCTTGATTCGCATTTAAAAGTTAAATCAAGCGGACCTCGAGCGTAAAAGGAGCCGTCAAAAGCAGAGACAAGCGTTAACGCACACAGTGGAATTTGTTTCAACAGCCAACAGCACGTTCAAAGTGAAGGTCAACGTCACAACGGCAACGAACGCAGCTGGAAAAAGAAACAAAACCACCAATAACAACATCAAAATCCGCTGCCGAAGTTGCTTTTGACCCAACACAATGTCGCTGTACGCTGTCTTCCCCGCTTCCGCCCCTGGACCTGGTCAGCGCCTGGTGCTAACTTTCATAGTTGCCTTGCTGATTCTGGTGGCCTGTGTTCTGAGCACAGAAACTTCCATGCCGACGCAGAATATGTCTAAGAAGGAGAGGGCTGAATTGAGGTAAATCCAGGCTAGGTTGCTTAGGCTTTCATTTATACCACTTGGCAAAGGGAATCGAAGCTTATCTCTTATCTTTGAACTATAAAGTCAAAAAGTTGAGATTGTTAACGTTTTTGTTCTAATCGTAGGGAAGAGGCCCGCGATATGTTCTATCATGCATATCACGCTTATATGGAGAACGCATATCCTGCCGACGAGTTGATGCCGCTGTCCTGTAAGGGGCGTTATCGAGGCGTAACACCTTCCCGTGGCGATATGGATGACATTCTCGGAAAGTAAGCGAATTTATATATTGAATCCGAACCAGAATAAACTCACTACGACTTTGTTTTTAGCTTTTCCATGACCCTTGTGGATTCTTTGGACACTCTGGTTCTGCTGGGCGACTTCACGGAGTTCGAACATGCCGTAAAGTTGGTCATACGCGATGTCCAATTCGATAGCGACATTATTGTCTCAGTTTTCGAGACAAATATCCGCATGGTTGGGGGCCTGTTGTCTGCCCACATTCTGGCCGAGTATCTGCAAAAGCATGCGGATACCATGCACTGGTACAAGGGTGAGCTGTTAGAAATGTCCCGAGAGTTGGGCTACCGGCTCCTTCCAGCTTTCAACACATCGACGGGAATTCCACACGCCCGAGTCAACCTACGTCTGGGCATGAAGGACCCGCAACTGAAAAAGTCTCGAGAGACATGCACCGCTTGTGCTGGGACTATTCTCTTGGAGTTCGCTGCCCTTTCCCGTCTCACGGGCGATCCTATTTTTGAGGTCCGTGCCCACGCAGCCATGGATGCGCTGTGGAAATTGCGACATCGTGGCTCTGACCTCATGGGCACCGTGCTCAACGTCCATTCCGGCGACTGGGTGCGTCGCGACTCCGGAGTAGGGGCGGGAATCGATAGCTATTATGAATACCTTTTTAAGTCGTATGTTCTTCTCGGCGACGACAAGTACCTAGCCCGATTCAATCGGCATTATAATGCTGTAATGAAGTACGTTAGCGAAGGACCCATGTTGCTGGACGTGCTCATGCATCGCCCACATGCCAAATCAAAGAACTTTATGGACTCACTCTTGGCTTTCTGGCCAGGCTTGCAGGTGCTTTCGGGTGATCTTAAGCCAGCAGTCCAGACACACGAAATGCTGTATCAAGTATGTTTAAAAACTTTTGTTAATACATATTCTAATATGCTTTCTTGCAACAGGTAATGCAGATGCACACATTTATTCCCGAAGCCTTTACCGTAGACTTTCAAATCCATTGGGGCCAGCATCCACTACGTCCCGAATTCATCGAATCAACATACTTCCTGTATAGAGCCACTGGTGACCATCATTATCTTCAGGTCGGCAAACGGGCGCTAAAAACTCTCCAGCAATATGCGAAGGTCTCTTGTGGCTATGCAGCCGTCAATGATGTTCGCACGGGAAAGCACGAGGATCGAATGGATTCGTTCGTCCTTTCCGAGACAATCAAGTACCTGTTTCTGCTTTTCTCCGATCCACATGATTTGATAATCAACATAGACGAGTTTGTCTTTACAACCGAAGCACACCTGCTACCCCTTTCGATTGCCCAATTGGGCAATGCAACTTTTAGTGAGTACTTTAAAATTAAATAATTACTAAAGCCGGTCTTCCTGTGCATTTAAATATTAGAAAAATATTCTGTTCCGGCGTCAGAACTAAACCCATTTAAGTGATTTAAATTAAACTAAATTAATAGCATCTAGGCAAGCCTTCATGGGGCTCAATTTTCCCCAATTACTGAGAACTAGAAAAACGATTCCATAAAACAAAAGTTGTATATTTTGCATACGTAGCCATGCGTCACTAGTTGCGCTCTGTTAACTGCGCCATAACTCCGCAAATTCCACAGATGTTTCTAAAATTAAAAGCACAGTATGAGCTGAGTAAAAAATATATATTAAACCATCATCTTTTACAGGCTTTCGTCAATCAGAAGAGCACAACGTACTCGACTTTATGCGCACCTGCCCCAGTTCCAATAAGCTTTTTCCTGAAAAAGTACGCAAACCACTGCGCAACTTCATTACGGGCTCGTGCCCGCGTACCAATAGTGGAAAGCGACTCAGCGCCCTGGATTTTCAGGCAAGCAATGCGGATCATCTGCGAGCTGTTTACGACATGGGCATCACCATGGTTTCGGTAGGCGACCGCAGCCAAGGCAAGGTGCGACTGTTTCATAGTTTCTATAATGTAAGTTTTTTTCTGTTTCGCGTTTTTTTGGTTTCTATCGCATAATTCGCAATCCGTCTTCTCAATATTTCATATCTTTTTTTATTGCGTTACACATAATTTTTCTAATATTCCTTATCCTTTCAAGGCCAAGAGCCACGAGGAAGGGGAAATGGGATTGCAGTTTATGCAGGAAATGCTGGAATTAACCAAGATGCAGCAGATGAACCAACTGGCGGCATTACAGGTTTGTAAAATCTTATCAACAGGTTTAGTTTAATAATAATACTTTGGTAATACTCTTTTATCCTCCAGGCTGTGGCCTATACGACGGATGAAAAGGGCCTGGACTGGGGCGCCTTAATGGCCGGACCATCGCACTTTAGCCCGGAGCTAATAGGCGATCAGTTTGTGGAGGGCGATGTGGTGTTTTCCAAACCACTACGCGCCTGCGACGACAGGCTAGATAACACCGAAGAGGCGAAGGGCAAGGTGCTGATAGCCGAACGTGGCGACTGCACTTTCGTGAGTAAAGCGCGTCTGGCCCAAAAATCAGGCGCAGCGGCGCTAATTGTCTGTGATAACGTCCCGGGCTCGTCCGGAGAGACACAGCCCATGTTTGCTATGTCCGGCGACGGCACCGATGATGTAAACATTCCGGTCGTCTTCATGTACAGTGTAGAATTTGGAAAACTCTCGGCGGAAATGAATAGAAGAAAGAATCCGCTTCGCGTTCGCATCATGCAGATGGTTGAGTTTAAGCGGTGGCAGCTGGCCAAGGAGCAGCGAAAGAACGACACGGCGACTTTAAGCCAAAAGCCGGAAAAGGAATTGTAGTGATCGCTGCTACCTTCCCGCCCCCAGCTTCAGCGCTAGAAACTGTTCCTGCGACCTGGGTCTCTCTTACTCTTAAGTAGTGTCCGCCAAAGTAGATGCATATATTTTTCAGGATTCGTAATTTGTAAATGATAGAAAAGCAACTAAATTCTTGTACTTTACTAGACATGTAAGATTCTTTGAGCTCATCCGAAAATTGAGGGAATTGTTAATTTTGAGGTAAGGACTGAAGTGCTACCATTTTGCTTCCTGGAGTCGTTTTACATATTTCACATCCTCAAACACTTTCTCTGTAAAGTCGAGCCACAGCCTCGCGATTTTTAGATGAATTTTACTTTTTTGTAAGTAAAACCCCTCGTGTACATAAATTAGTTTCTAAGAAAGTAACTAAAAGTAATTAATTAAGAATAACTAGTTAGAAAAGTAGCATCTCGGGAAAACGAGCGAAAAAATTTAGTTAAAAATATTTAGATTGTGTGCAAAAGTAGTCTTAAATATAGTATAAATTAAAGAAAAATATAAAAAATTATTTTTATTGGGAGAGGCACTTTAGGTCAATTTGGTGTTTTAAAATAAATGTTATATGTTCCCAAAATTTGATTCGTAACTGGGAACTGGTAATCACTTTTACTTTTCCTGCAACTCAAATAATTTTAAAAGTTATATAATTTTTATGTTTTTATTTCCATTTAATGACATTATTTTTTATTTTGGTGTTTCCTTTGAACTTATATGACACTTCATCTGCTCTTTTAGCTCAGAGCAGGAAATTAAATTATTAACCTACTTGAAGGATTTTGTTTTTCTTTGAGAAAATAAAATAAAGAAGAAACAATTAATTAAAAATACTTAAACAATGATAGCGAACAGATCTCTTAATTCTTATCGGGTCTGACTTACTAAACACTTAGTCTAGATGAAGTAACTGGATGATGATTTTCATAATTTGATCAATTTATATTTGCACCACGTTCTGGGCCATTACCTTCAGTTCAGTTAAGGCGATACTCGATTTTTTACTCTGAATGATTTTAGACGAAAAGTAGTGGTAATAACAGAAAATACTTGTTTCAACGAAACGACTCTACCTACAATTTATCTACACTGGGATGAATGAAACCCCACTAGACCGAGGAGGGTCAGATAGTGCCGGAACCATATGCTGCTGCTGCTGTTGGACGGCTAACGTTAGCATATGGTTGGCGATGCTGTCCACCATAAGTGTCTGAGGCGAAATCTCAATAACCTGCGACTTTTGCCGGACGTAGAAGCGTTGAGCTCCGTTTGATTGCGGCGCCAAATAAGTCAGTTGTCGCGGATCGACAGCGCTTATCCACGCTTCATCATTCGATCCAGACCTTATAATAAGGTGGTCCCCGGTATTCACCGCTTCCAGGGTCGTATCAAACTGCGGCGACGGCAGGCAATGTACATGCAACAGGCGGTGTGACGGTGTTGCGTGCGAGAGCTCGCAGGCGATAACATGGACTTCAGCCTGTCTGGTTGGCTCCTGCATGAGCTGGTAGAGAACCAACATGCTGCTGTGCTCCAAGTCAAGGCTGGGGTAATGCATGGCGGCCAGGCTTCTGCCCAGAGGACGGCCCAAGTCGTAGTTCATCAGTGTGTCGCCACTACGATGGTCCCAAACGGTCACTCGGGAATGTCCATAACCAATCAGGCGATCCTCCGAAAGGCACTCGATATGATATAGCTCGTGGCGTAGTTGCTTGAACTCCCGTATAGAAGCCAGTGTGTCCAGAGTGGGGGTAAGGGAGTACTTGCAAATGCCAGAGCGTGGTTTTCCAACCACAACCTCCTGTTGCCAGGCCATTACAAAGTATCTCGATTCAGCGATACTTGTGTAGACCACTTGTGATGGATCGCTATTGGATAGAGTATATCATTTAGTTTATGGTTAGGATTAAGACTTTAGAACTCACCAGTTGACGGCATCCAGATGCACGGAATGCATGCGGGGTCTCAGCTCCTCCTCGCAGAAGTAATACACATTCACGTGCAGCGTCGTCAGTTTGGTTTCCCGTTTGTGTTGGTCCAATGGACGACACCGCATTTCCAAGTACACCGGCGTGGAGTTGTGCATGCACATGCGGCTTCCATAAGGAGTTTGAATCTCAATATCTGTAATTGATAGACAATTAGTTCATTTTCTAGCCCGCCTATACAAAAATACTCACCGGTGGTTATTCTCCGCACTCGACCAAGGTTAACCCATCGCGGCGTCATTTCCACATCGAGTTCGTTTTCCTTTGAGGGCTGTTGGGGGCTGTGCCCGCCACCCAGAGGCGAGGAGTGATGACGCGGATGGTGCAAAACATTGAAGACCTTCGAATATTTCCAAAAGGTGATGCAGATCTCCTGTAGCACGATTAACTGATCCAGCTCATAGTACATGTACAAAACCTGGCCGTACTTGGCGTTGAGAGGATTCTGAAGGAGCGATGACCCTTCGCTGAGACGCACCAGACCGCCAGGCGGAATGGGATAATATGCGGTTCCCGCTGGTTGGCGCATGCAACGCTCCCCCGCAACCTTGGAACTTACCAGCGCAGGTGGTGGTGTCGGGGGGTAAATTAAAACTGGCTGGGCATATGATCCGGGATCTGGCGTTGATTCTCGCATAGCAGATTTGTGTTCCTCCAAAACAGTTTTAGGTACAATTTTGGGGAACTGAGTGGTGCCTGGAGCTGCAGCTACATTGTGGAGAGGTTTATTCTCAAATGTAGTAGGTAGAGATTTGGTTCGCAAGCGCTTGATGCGTTTTACGGGTAGGATGGGAGTGTTCGCAGTAGCCGACGAGGGTGTATGGCTTGGTTTAATGGCCTTGTTCTTGCGGGGTGTGTTCGGTGGAGCTACTTGCTGTTGCTGTAGACGGTGCTGCTCGGGCAGGGGCTTCTCCAATGGCTCTGGCCTCTTTAAACCCGATCGCATTGTCTTGGACATTTGCACCTTTTTAGAGGTTTGCGTGGTGCCACCACTCAAGCGCTTTCCTCGATTCTGCGCCACCTCATCCGTAAGTGCGTAGCTTTTCAGAAGGTTCACCTTGCGGTTTCGCAGCAGCTTGGAGTTTAGGTGAGTAGTGGAACGGGTTACCAAGTCGCGAACGCGACTCTGCTTGCCAGAGGCTGGTGTGCCAATGGTGGTGCGGCGGCGTTTGGGAACTATCTCCGGTTTGGGTGCCACATGTGTCTTCCGGTGCTTGGGTGCTCTCGTGGACTGAGTGACAGGGGCAACGGTTGAGCTTGCCGATTGGTTTGGTTTCGCCTGATTTGCATTTAACGGAGTCTTCTTCATAGGTTGCGGAATCAAATTGGAGGGAGGCGGCGTAGAAACATCGGCAAATGGGTCGAGTAAGTGTGCCGGTGGGGACGAGACATGAGAGTTTTGCGTTGGTGTCGGGGTATTCGTTTGCGAAGGAGCATTGTGAGTCGCCTCAATGATGAAGATGGAAGGCTTGGCCTCGCGCGCCTGGCGCAAGCGCTGCTGCATGCACTCGAGCACCTTGGACTGGGCCGGTGCAGCTGCTTCGTAAACCTTGGCAAAGGCTGCCTCCACATACTTGGCACGATGCTCTTCTTGCTCTTTTTGTCTTTCAATGCTCTTCCGTTGCAAGTCTTGCAACAAGGAGAAAGTATTTAGCCTTTTTGACTTTTTGGGTTCATTTTCAATGGCTTTGTGATGTAGATTGACGGGCGATTTGGACTTTTCCCTCAACTCCTTCCTAGCATCTGAACTATCTTCCTGCAAAGAAATCGCTACGGCTGGAGGAGTAGGCGGTCGCTGTTGACTTGTGGCTGCTTCGCAAACGACTCCTGTAGCGAGATGTCCGTCATTCGGCGCCTGGGATGTGAAGTTTTCCTCCTTATCGGTGCTCAAATCGCTACTGGTAGCTATTACTTGCTTTTTGCCATTGCTGTGTGGCCGCTCCCGTTCCCTGTCTCGTCGTTTGCCACGCACATCACTTCGCATCCTCTCCAGTTGCTGCTGGGGGCGCACACGAAGCGAGCGTCGAGCTATTGTGCTGTTGGCCAGCTCCCGCATTGCAGTGGCCACCGCGTTTGCCGTTGCCAACTCGGTGAGACCCAGATAATTGCAGAACTCTTGCTGCTCGTAAAACATGGCATCATTGGGACTGGCGTACTGAGTTCCTCGGTTTAGATCCATACGATTAGGCATTTCTGTGGGTAAAAGAATTACATTTAGTATAATTAATAGCAGAAAATATTCCAGACTTACCAGATGGCTCACTTGTTGTTTCCTGGTAGTGATACTGTTGGTTTTGCACATTTTGTCCCATCAATTGCTGTTGCTGCATTTGCACTTGATGTCTCATAGCATCCAGGACCCGGTTTGTCAGCTGCCGGTCACCCGCACCGGCTCCAAAATCGGTAGAGGTGGGATCTGTGGAATCTAGGATTTCTTTAGGAGTCGCAGCCGGCTTGGGAACAGTTGCCGAAGGCGGTGGGGACATATCTGTCGATGCTTTTGGCGAAAACTTTCTAAGGTCCGTGGTGGAGGTGTTCTTGGTGTGCTGAGGCTCCGATAAGGTCTGCGTCTCGATTGTTTTTACGTCTGCGACAGGGGCCTCCAACTGCTCATCCAGATGCTCTTGTTCTGGAATCAAAGTGGTCACGGACGCATTTTCCATGTCCACCACCTCATAACAGTCGTCCTCATCATCGTCTAGCACAATAGTCTCTTCAGTGGGCAGCATGTGCAAGAGGCGTCTCTGCACAACACGCTCCTGTGGTTGATCCTCTAAAGACTCTGACGCTTGCATAAGTTCCCGACTCAGTTTCTCTAGGTTGCGGGCCAACGTATCCCGAAATTCCAGAAAGTTACGCTGTCTATGTGGGGCTTTAACGGCCTCGCGCTGCTCAAACGCGGCCTGAAAACTTTCGACGTCTTCAACGGCTGCACACTCTTCGCTTGCCGCCGTTTCCCAGCTAGAAACTTTCTCGGCTGGACTCATTTGCGGCTGGGCCTGACAGATGCTGGCTAGCCTTCGGTCCATTGCCTCCGCGTAGAGAGTGTTTTTCATTAGCGGAGGGCACTTTCGCTTTAACGGCGCCACCTTCGATGGAACATGCCCCTCCATTAGATCGTCGTCGTAGTCATAGTTGTAACTGGCGTTTGGCATGGATGACGAGCTAACTGGGAATTCTGTGGGGCTGCTGTGCTCGCGAGGCATCTTGTGAATTGGCTGATTCTGTAGGGGCTGTTTCTCCTCCAGTTCTGCGATAACAATCGGTTGAACCGGTTGCTCTTCTATGACGCAGTTATCCTCCTCATCATCATGGTCTTCTAATTCATGGTCATACACTTGGCAGATATCAGGGCGTTCTTCCTCCATTGGGGTGTCGTCTACAAAGGTGGCGTTTTCGTTCCTCGTTTGCCTCGTCCTCCACTATCTCAGAGTGCACAAGTGGCTGCCTGAGCGCGGCATCGCTTAGGTATACATTTCCGTCTGTCAATCGAGCTCCATCATCTCCTAAATCTTCAATCACCTCCTCGATGTAGGCTCCATTAAGGCGTTGATTCGGGCTCCGTTCATCGGGGAGCAAGCCCAGAAGTGCTCCAGTCCCATTGCCGGCCATTAGAATGGCCCTGGCAAACTCCTGTTCGTTGGCAACTCCCTGCGTGGCGACGAGTATCTCACAGCAATGCTCTTCAGCTAGCATTACCATATTCTCCCCGTCCACGTTTTCGTAGATAACGCATGGTTCCTCCCCAGGCCGCAGGTCGTCAACTTCCCCCTCATTTCCGTGTGGCACCAACACGTATTGATCGACGCTTCCGTTGGTAAGGAGGACCCCGGGATTATTAGCGACAGCGTGCAGCAGGGAGATGGCAGAGTCTCTAGCAACTTCAGGCGAGTCTACAAAAAAAGTGTAAAGAAAATTATTGCAACTTCTTGCCAATCACCAACATTTTAAAGTAAGTCTCGCTTGTGACGGCTGAACGTGAACTCACCGCCAGAGATCTCGACGACTTCGCGACAGCTGAGCGAACGTTTAGCTGGCGTGCAGTCCCAGCCGGCAGCCGACGTCGCTATCGTATCCTCAGTCGACATAATACGACGGCGCAGGCCAAAGATGAAGTGAGCGCCATCGGATATGTTGCTCATACTGGAGTGGTTTTCCTCCCAGCCCTTAAAGCCACTGCCACTACCAAAACCATCGCTCGAGATGAGGCTATGTATATCCGAGTCATTAGATATCACGTGCAGAATGCTGTCTACTGCTGTATCCCGGAACTGTGCGTCTTCGCTGGGAAAGCTGCCATCCGGGTCCACGTTCGCATTGTCAACAACGGCCGCTCCAGCGCCCGCTTCAGGTACTGTCTCCGTTCCGGTGCCTTCATCCACAATGGCTTCCACCTCGTCTCCTGCCAACGGCGAATAGATGTCCAGCAGTTGTTCCTCGGCCGAGACGTAGGCCATGAGCCGCTCTCCTCGCTTCGACATCGCGGCCACTCCGTTGTGGTTAAATGCTTAAAACGTACCGTGTAGCAATTGAGGAGGATTTTTTTCTGAATTTAGCACGTGAAATTTAAAAAATATACTTAATGCTGTCTACAAAACAGTGCCCAAAGTGACAGTGCCGTTGCATGATTTCATTATCAGGGCCGGGTCTGTTTTCTCGATTCTTATTTTCCCTATTCTTGCTTATTTCTTGTTTTTTGTTGTGTGTTACATTCCTATTTGGCAGCAAATATTTTTTTTGATTATTAATTTTATCGGTGGTTGTAGAATGTTTATTTTGGTATTTTTGTTTATCGATAGTTATCTAATAGCTTGGTCTATAAAAGTATAGATTGTCCTTTGAAACGTAAGTTTGTTTCTAATTAAGAAACAGTTATAAAACAATTATATTCCGGTTTCTGCTAATATTCCTGATCTTTAAAGTACATTTTGTTTTTAGATAGTGGGACCAATATGTAACCGAGCCCATTTCGACAAATAGCGACCAAAGCGGGACAGAATACAGTGCCCTCCACCACAACGGAGACCCAGCCCGATTTTCCTGCGCCCGCGCTGATAAGGCTCGTCACCTCCCAATGTGAACTCTCGATTTTGAGCATGGAAACCAAGTAGCTCGGGAAATAAATATAACGAGAGTCGTCGTCGTTGAGAACATATTAAACACAGTGCTCGAAGCGTGAACGTCGTCAAGTTTTCGCCTTGAACAAACAAACAAAAAAATCAGCAAAACAACGCTTTTCTCAACGTTGAAACATCGATGTGCGTACAGTGAAAAACAGTTCTAAATTGAAAAATTCAATAAGTTAGCTATGGAGGACAAACGGGCGAACGGCGACAGCTGCGGCAACACCATCAACGGCAATGACAACACCACAACATGCAACGGTCAGCCGAAAAAGAAGGAAGTCCGCGTCTGGTGCGACGGATGGTGAGTCACTTAGCCGGGACCAGTGTCGTACGAAAAGGAGGGATTGCCTTGATTTAAGAAACCAGTTAAGGTAGGGCAGTAGGACAGGTAACGGTTCGGTTTCATCGTGTTACATCACCCTCACCAGAGGCCACAGGTTCCATAGATTCCAAAGCCTAATCAGTTTTTGGTTTTTGGTTTTTGGCAATTTTTGGGTGGACTGTCTAGTTTTCAGGGTTTCCGCATTGATTAACGCATATGTGCTAAACCGTCGTACGTATATGTACTATATTATGGTACACTATAGAAAATGTACATTTCAGGTTCAAGGTCGTCTGGGAAAATGCCAATTGTCTTACGCTTGGCTGTGAAAGCAACAAAAGATTTGTTGGAATTTCTTAATGACACAAAATTAAGAAATAATATAAACAAAATACGTATAGTATTCGCCCCTCTAACTACCCAATCCGTATATGCACCGAAATCATAAAACCGGTTTAGTTGTATTAGAAATTACTCATTTTATGGCGACATGGATAATTGTCCTATCACAACGAGTTTCGTTTTGCTTATAAATTCCAACAAAATGTAGTTTCATCAAGTCTATTTGTAAATCTTCTCGGTTTTGTTAGATACATACATCCGTTTTCAATTTGAAAAAAGGCACACACCCAGTAAACAAAAATAAAATCATACGATTCTCTGTGTATACCCCCATGTTTGATGAATGGCGTCCCCGCCTATAAATTTCCCTTCCTTTTGTGGATCAGAGCATTCTTTCATGGGCGGCGGGCTTACGTGGCCTTGTTGGATGTACCAGTACGCCGGTAGTCCCTGAAAATCACGTGATTTGGTCTCCGTCATGCTCCCAGCACCGGACCAAAATGATGGCCACGTCGCAGAGCTCTCTCTGGGCTGCCCGATGACATTTTTTGCTCAAGAATTGGGGGTCAGAAAGTTCAGGCCGGTATGTAACTACAGCTGGAAAAAAAAATAAAAATAGCACCAAAAAACAGCAATGTTTAAATAAGTTCATCCTTTATTTAATTTTAACTTGAAAAAGGTGCATGTCCGACTCTAAAATGTATTGCCAAGGGCAAAATAGTTGATAAAATATTCAAAGAATTTAAAATTCCAATCGAATCTACTTTTCCTTTCCACTTCCGGGTTATTAAAGGAATCTGACACGGTAAATAGATTAGGCTTGGTAAAGTATGTAGATTCACTCATCTTCAGGCTGATAAGTAACCGGACAGAAGCATATCATCACCAGCAAATCGCTCCCCTCGGCGAAACCAAAATATAAACAAATAATATTTTTTTCCCATGTTGCTGGGTAATCGCACGAATAGCCTAACCCGGTGTCAGGCAACACATGTGCAAAATGGGCCAAAATATTTTAATCACCCAAGATTCATCATCTTTGACGCAAGCAAAAAGATTGACTTTGATTTTGATTTGTATGTACCTAACGATCGCACTTGCTCCCCACTTTCTGGTAATGTCAATGAACTTGGGCTAGCTCGTAATACTCTGTAAGAGAGATGGAACCTTTTTTTCTGTGCATATATATAGAGCTAGAAGCTACTTAGTAGGCCCCATGAACTAAATCCACATGATTTGCTGGCTTGGGGTTCGTAGTCTGAGCACAAGCACAAATTCTACTGAGAATCGCGTGATATTTTTAATCAGGAACGTTGTACGTCGGCGTTGCTGTCGTTGCTTGTTGCCCATTCAATTGATTAAGCGGCCCCCGAGTCTCTGTTGTATTGCACAAATACTTGTTTACTTTTGTTTCCCCTCCCTCGATCGGCATAGATTTATTTCTGATTCAAAAATCTCCGGGAGCAAAGGTTTCGCCTCCATTAACAAATGGACCACGTTTTTACCAGCTGTCTCTTGGTCACTATCTATCAGTTAAATCAATAAACTTTTATTAAAATAAACTTGCAGTGTTTACATATGTACCACTAGGGCATTTATAAGTTTTATATGTTATAGTTTAGAAAGTTTCAATTATTGCTCGTGCAAAAACTTGGGCATTTCATCATATGGAGGTAGTCATTCATAATGGGTATTAAATGGAATTTAAACGGCCTCTCACGTTGTGGCTCGCTTATCAAAACAAAAACATAAGCATGACACGTGCGTCTATGAATAATATTTGTCTACGTAACAGGTAGGGAATTCTTTAAATTAGTCAATTGATTATTTAAGCGGTGTAACCTGCTCTTATGTTTATTCCCATGACTTTCTTTAAAGTTGGCTTATGAAAATTGCGTTGAATGACCGGCAGGTTTATTGGCATCATTAAGCTAAACTGGACTAAGCTACCTGACCTACTTTTAATCTTTTTTAACTTTCCATGACATGCTTGGTTCCCGACTAATGTAATTATCACTGCTACCTTTCAGAAGAATCATATAAGTGGTACAATTCAATTTTTGCCAAACTAACATTTCCGCTTCCACGAAACTTGTTCCGTCTTATCTAATAACTGGTTTCCCTTTCCTCTACAGCTATGATATGGTGCATTTCGGACATGCCAATTCCCTGCGACAAGCCAAAGCTCTTGGCGATAAAGTAATTGTTGGCATACACACCGACGAGGAGATTGCCAAGCACAAGGGACCTCCAGTCTTTACGGAGGAGGAGCGCGTCAAGATGGTGAAGGGCATCAAATGGGTTGACGAGGTGGTTCTGGGTGCTCCCTACGTTACCACGCTAGAGGTCCTTGACCAAAACAACTGTGATTTCTGTGTCCATGGAGGTAAGTTATCAAAAAGATAGCTCATTTAAATCAAAACGATTAAAAACAACTTTAATCTTCTAGATGATATTACCATGACTGCTGAGGGAGTAGATACATACCATTTGGTTAAGTCAGCCAACCGCTATAAGTAAGTTACAATACAATTAATCTTATTTCCGAGTAACCAAAAATAATTCTGTTTTCTTTAGGGAAGTCCGCCGCACGGCAGGAGTCTCCACCACAGATTTAGTGGGTCGCATGCTGCTCCTCACTCGTAATCACTTCCGCCAAGGATCAGCCGAATACGATATCGAGAAAGAAGGTAGCATTTGATTTGTGAACGTCGATTTCGTTTTTATATATGTTTTGTGTATAATTTTAATTCTCTCACAGAGCACCATATTCGTGTTTAGCCAAAATTTCATTATATCCTCATTTAACAGTTACTAACTGATTGAAAGTTATTGTTTCGTGTGACTTTAATTCGGAATTATATTTCTTTCGAATTCCTTTTTATATTTCTGCATGCTGCGCATAAAAAATCGTTGAAATCAGTTCTAAGTAAGGACATAATGTCATGTCTGTTAGTAATTTGATTCAATGCTAGCCTATATTGCGCAAATACTTCCTTAGTTTTTTATCCGAACATTTAACACATTTTGAATTGTTGACCCAGACTAATTCTTTGATTTATTTTGCTCTACATCTTTACTCTTTCTCTTTTTTATTTCTATGTACGCACTGTTTACCACTAACCAAAAAATAATACAAAATATTTCTGAACCCTCTAAATGAAATTGAAAATGTCCTGTGCGTGTGCGCGCCGCGAAATGAATTCAAAATGCCAAACCCAAATGACCTGCTATCAAACTGCTATCAAAATATCAAAATCTGAATTCAAATCGAAATCCAATCCTAAACGTAAATTTCGCTACTTAATTAATATACACGCTGCATATGTCTGTTGCTTTTACAATACCAACAAATAATTACAAAAACAGTGAACATTTTAAAACACCAAATAAAATTCCGTTCAGGTTCATCAAATATGGGTCAAGATTCGGCTGCCAAGAGTCCCTGGACCGGTTGCAGTCAATTCTTGCCCACCACCCAAAAGATCATCCAATTTAGCGATGGAAAATCGCCCAATCCAGGCGACAAAATCGTAAGTTTTTCTTTATTTTTTATTTTTTTTTCTATATCGGCTAAAACATTTTTTTGTATTTAATAGGTTTACGTGGCTGGCGCCTTTGATCTGTTTCATGTTGGACACTTGGACTTCTTAGAGAAGGCCAAGAAACTGGGCGACTATCTGATTGTTGGGCTGCACACAGACCCTGTTGTTAACTCATACAAGGGCAGTAATTATCCAATTATGAATCTTCATGAACGCGTCCTCAGTGTTTTGGCATGCAAGGTGGGTGTTCCTTAAACAAATCCTTTAAACACCAAAAATTTACTAATGTTTTATCCACAGTTTGTCAATGAGGTTGTGATTGGTGCGCCTTATTGCGTGACTGAGGAACTGCTGGATCATTTTAAAATAGATGTGGTTTGCCACGGTCGCACCCCGATCTCGCTGGAGGACGGAAAGAGTGATCCCTATGCCCTGCCAAAAACGCGTGCGATCTTTGAGCTAATTGATTCCGGAAACGAGATGACAACGGAGCGTATTGTTGAGCGTATTATCTCGCATCGCCTGGAGTATGAGCGTCGCAACCAAGCCAAAGAGAAGAAAGAAATTGAGGCTTTTGAGGCTCTTCAAAAGCAAAAGCTTACTCAGAAGGCAGGGTAGTCGTTATCCGATTCCAGCCATTCACACTAGGCGGTTGTTTTACTGGATGTTTAGTTTAATTTTTATTAGTTTTCGCCTCGTGTGCATACTGTTCCGTTTTTAAATTTTGTTTTATGTTAAGTGCGATGATGTGCCGCTGCCGCTGCTCTCTTGTTTAGTACAATTTTTGAATAGCTGCGGGTCGCACATGCGGCTTTTCCAAAGCCTTGATGATATGAAGTTATATGCAAACGTCGTATATATATATATATTCGTAATACCTTAAAATAGCATATTTAATGTCAAAATTTTATGTAAGCTCAAAATTGTAAATCGCGCTTTGCCAATTCGTAATTGGAAATGTAACTTGCTAAATTATATGATTTATATGTAAGGTGAATAGCAAAGTAAAACTGTGCAGTTATCCAAATCTGTAATTTGCTGAATGTAAATACGAAATGGAATTATGAAGCCCGGATTAGCAGGTGGCTGCTAAGTTAAACGTAATCTCGGATACTTTGTTCTTATTATTTATAAATGCATATGTATGTTTCAATGTTTAGCTTTTAGATGAAAAATACAACGCC
Source organism: Drosophila varians (assembly GCA_018150405.1). Lineage (NCBI taxonomy): Eukaryota > Metazoa > Arthropoda > Insecta > Diptera > Drosophilidae > Drosophila > Drosophila varians. The sequence continues at coordinate 8,486,658 of JAECWK010000125.1, forward strand.
AAAAATATTCAATCAATCTTGTCTTTATTGAAATCTTAAATCTTTTCCTCGCCGACTACCTTCAGCTCCACCATTAGCAGTTGCTGCCACACGTCCAAGTCCATTACCTCGCGCAGGTCGTCAAAGCTGATGAGGATTACATTACTATCCGTTTTTATAAACTCTTTGCAAGGTAGACAGCCTTGATGTATGGGACGCGCCTTTAGTTGTTTGGAGTAGTAGCGGGAAGAATTGGCCGCTTGGACAATGAGCCGTAGCGAAATGGATGCCTCTTGCAGAGGGGTGCTAACCCAAATGGCCAGGGCATCGTTCTTGGTCTGGGGGCGTTGCCACAGCATCGAGTGTTGGGTGCGACAGGCAAAGACCATCAACGCATCGTGCTGCGAATACTGCCGGTAATTTGTGGGTAAGTGGGTGTTCCGTTGGCACTTGAGCGGGTTAAGGCCAAATCGACGATAAACAAACACTCCGAGCAGTGTGTTAGAGTCAATCTCGAGGCTACTGACATGGCAACTGAGGGAGACTCGCTTTCCCTTCGACAGCTCGACAAGTGGGATCCCCATACTCGGGAGATGATCGCTCAAATAGTGACCAAGCAGTGCCGATACGTGCAAGGAACAGCGGCATCCACTGCACGGGCAGTGGACCAGACGCAGATGTGCCCACGGCGAGGAGCTGGGTGGGATTACAAAGAGCGGGCTGCGCCCACTCCGATCGCTGGACGGAGCTGTTGGCGAATGGTCGCGGTCCAGTCGTAGCAGCTGCTCGTCTGAATAGGAGGGCACGAGCACCGGTAACCGGAAGTTGGAGAAATGCTGGGTGTACAGTGAATGTTGTAGGACCTGCAGGCGCTGCTTTCTTCTCTCCCGGCGCTTTTGATTCCTGCTCATTAGGCACGGCGGCAGTACTGGAGGTTCTATTGATGTTGATGAATCCATTCCATGGTTAAACTTGGGAATGACGGAAGTAATCATGATTGGTGGCAGGAAAGGATCTGCGGGTTAGTTGTTATTGACCGACATAATTTTGAGTAAGACTTTGAAGTAGGTGTGACAGAATATAAATGATACGTGTTTTTTTTCAAAGAGGATGTAGTGACAGTTTTCTGATGAATTATATTACAAGGAGTGCTATTATCATTTCGAAAAATATGGTTTTTAAAGATTTAAAGTGTATCCGAAACCTCTAAATATTCACATTCAAGATGTTAAATTTGTTTCCTAGTTAAAAAATTTAAAAAAGTACAATTTACCTTTTTGAAATTATTTAATTTTCTTATTTTTTGAACAATACATTTGCTTAACAATTTTTATAGAATTTATGCGACTTTTTAAGATACAATACAGAGACGACAAATCGGAATAGAGTTTCGGAACAACCCGGCTATTCCCTGGGTGAGTTGATGGGGCCCAGCCAGGGTTCTGGATTGACATACAAAGGGGAGATAGTGCCTCGCAGTGAGTCCATTCCCTTGTTGAGGGGCACTGGCTTGGGTTTTTCGCTCACATTACACATCCACTTCTGCCAGGCCAGTTCGGCCATTTCCCTGCGACGCTCTTCCTTCATAGCTTTGAAAATAATATCCTGCCTCTTGGCCTCACGCAGGGCTTTTTGCTGTTGCTGCTTCTTTAGCCACCAGTCCTCCACCACCTTCCGAATCTCGTCCTGGGACACGTTCCGTGTTGGCTTGCCGATCTTTGTAGACGATGATCCCTTTGAGGGAGTTAAGGAGGATCCCATAGAGCTTTTGGAGAGGGCTAAACTGGCCTGCATCGCCGCCGTTTGAATGTGTTTTTCCATCTGTTGATTGGCTGCCAAACGGGCCTTGTCCTTGAGCCACTGGTTATAGCACATCTGGGCCAGCTCCTTGCGCTCCTTCGCCCGCTGCTTGTCGTAGTCCCGTTCCCGCTTCAGGATCTGGATCTGCTTCTGACGCTGTCTCTGCTTGGCGGAGTACCAGTTCTCATAGGCAGCATTAGGTTCACAATGCACCTAAAAATAAAAAAACAAATGTTAAAATTTCCTGGTAGCACATTTCATTGACTTATGTGACAATACTTTCCATGAATAAAATTTAATAATAAATGAATAATTTAATTTAAAAATTAAAGTTTAAAAATGATTACCTTAAGTTATTAAATCTTACCTTCATGGTATCTACGTGCCGCAAATAATTCAGGCAACCCGCCTGAGAACTGAAGTGCAGTGGAGGAATGGAGTCACTTTGGCTCTCAGACGGCTTGAATCCTTCGTACATAACTGACCAATTGTCCATGGAGGGCGGCGAGTCAACAATTAACTGGACCTTTACATTTCGGGATTCTCTGGTTGGGGTCGATAGCTTCGGCGAGAAGGAGGTGGCTGGTGATACGCAGGAGGATGCGGATCGACGGACGAGCGTTTTCCCAGAATACCACTCATCGCGAATGAGTTGTCCAGAGACGCCAACATGTCCAGAGAATGCCATTTTTCTTAGTATGAAAGTTTCCTGAAATGTGCCTCTTTGAATGTGAAAATTAACTTGTTGACCCGATCAATATAAAGACAGAAATTTTTTGGGCTTTTATTGTTTTTGACCTGTTTGACAGGGTTCGACCCTCTAACTGATTAGAATATCATGTCCTATATTGAGTTTGTTTTCTTTTATTGCTGAGTTAATCCATGCATTAAAGTCCGGAGTAAAGAATCCATAAAGAATTCAAAAGGTCTTCAAGATCCCATGAGCTAAGTAGAAATGTTTTATAGATTTATTTTATTTTATTAAGTCTGTATCATAATAAACAACATAATTAAAACACTACGATCTTGTTTGTTTATTTGGAATTACTTAATTCCATATCAACATAATATTTTTATTGAATTCAGTAAAATTTTTCAAGTATTTCATTTTTTTATTACTCATACACGATTTTCTTTTAAATTTCTTCAATGTTTTATGTAACCTTTTGTTGTTATTTTTCATCTTCGTAAATTTATATACTTGTGACTTCATTTTAATATTACATCTTATGTTTTATTTGTTTTTTTTTTTGTTTTTTAAATATTTTTATAGTTTAACTTAAATCAATAAAAAGCAGTGTTTTGGTTTTCATACTCTAGATACACCATTTTTTTCGGGTTTACGATGATATTTTCTAAATTAAAGCAATATTTCAAGGTTCATTGGAATTAATTTTTAAACACAATAAACTTCTGTCGTAACTTTTGCAGATGCAAGATGTGTTTGTTTTTTACGTTTATTAAGTTACTATTTATTAGAGCTTGCCATTTTTTTCTAAATACATTATTTAAAACTGAAGTTATTAAGCTGCTCCGAAGTTCCCCTGTATTGTGGGTGTAATTGTTTATTTTTTTTTTTTATATTTTTGTTCTTGTGAGGGTGATGAACTAAAATCTAAATTGTATGCACTTAAATGTAATTTTCTTTGTTTCTGTACTATTAATTATAACATATTGCATATATTTCCATGTATATATGTCTTTATGTTATAGTTGCCTTAGATTTTTAAGACTTATTTTAAATACATTTGTATCTCTTATTTTTCTATTTTATATTTTCCTATTGCCGCTATATTTTTGCCATTTTCTTTCTTTTGTTTCATTGGTAATTGTTTAAATAAAGGTCCAATTGAACTAAACTCAACAAATAACTTTAAAGACTCTTTAATTTTTTAAATTTCACAAAACTTTTCGATTTCGAAAAGATGCCGTAGTGTCACTCGATTCTGAGGGAGATCCAAAAATACGTAACCCAAGAATGTAATGGTCCTGCATAAGGGAAATTAAATATAATATATCTCAAGCTGGTCCAAGTCAAGACGAAAATATATCCCATTTCCAAAATTTGTCTGACAAGTCTGACAAGAAGATGCAAAGTGTTTTTGAAATATTTATTGACGTCGCGGTTGCGTTTGGTTTTTGGGTTTACACATAAAAACGGTTAAATGTTTTATGTTTGTCTCACCTTTTTGGTTTTTTTTTTTTTATTTTTACGTACACTTCGTGTAAAAAATGGCAGTTTTTATACATGCTTGTTAAATATAATTCATTTTAATTATGTGCTAGTTGTTGCCGCCTAAAGATGAGTAAGAATCTATAGTGATTTCTATTATTTAGACCTGTCTGGCAACCGCAAATCGGCAAGGTAAATCTGAATAAAAAAACTTAAATTTTGGAATTTAAAGGTTTAACAGTTTACGGCAGTTTCTTCATATCTTTTATGTGTTAAATTTTTTGTTTTGTTTTGTGTAGCTTTTAAGTTTTTTTCGTTTGTTTTTTTTTTTTTTTTTTTGGTTTTACCCCAGATAACCCATTAATATTATCGGCGGTTTTGGGAACACTTTGCCGGGGGAATAACATATAATATAAAAAAAAAAATTATTTGTAACTATAATAATATGATATATCCTGATAAAAAAAATAAAGATCTTGGGAACCAGAACATTTAAATATAATAATAATTTAATCTGTGCCTGCGATTGCCTGCGTTTTGTAAGAAATATCCTATTTTAAAGATCTCCCTTCAGTTATTTGTTATATATTTGTGACAACACATGCTGCAGGCAATTAATTAGACTACTTAACTAATTATTTTTTCTTCATATTTAGTTCTCTTGCTTAGCCATAGAAAACATTAAACTAACAAATATCCAAACAGTTTTGCATAGCTTCGTTTTTCTTAAAAAGAAAATTTATTTGAAATACTTTCGAATTATATGAGTACTTGAGGCAATAAGAAAACAATTGTATTTTTGTTTAAACATAATTTGTAAAAAACTATTTAGTTAAATGATCCTAAAGTTTTCTCTGATTTAATTAGAGGCCCCATTATCTATTTTTAATTTTCTTAAGCCGCGATATTTTACATCTAAACTTCATTTTATGAAAGTATGCATTATTTTGTTTTAATATATTTTAATATTCATTTAACCATTTCCATTTATCTATTTCTTATTTAATTTATTTCTGTATTATTATTTAAGTATTTTGTTATTTTATTCAGACAAAACTTTCAAACTGTATAACATTAATTTATTTACTTCATTCTGCTATTCTCTTACATATTACGCTATATAAGTGGATGGAAAAAAGGGGTTAAATATTAGGCTTTGGTTTCCCTAATTTAGAACTATTGTAGGGGTTCTTTATTTAGGTAAATAAAAAAGCTTGATTTTAGAGTTGGTATATTACTAAACAGTGCCTGTTATGCTTAGTATCGAGAGTCTGCAGTTTATCTGTAAGTAAAAATTAATAATCGTATCCACTAAGATTCGCTGCCACTTTGTGTTTGAGAAGAGATAGTAACTGAATGGCTTGTGAAAGACGGGGGGGCGGGTCCCCCTACAAGTAGTATCCTTTTGGTCTTCCTCTGATTCGGTTTAGCTGCAAAACATAGTATATGGACATGGAAACGGATTTGGTGTTTTTTATTTATTTGAATTATTTCAATTTATTATTTTTAGGGCTTGTGGTTGTGTGAACATAATATTTTCGTTTCGAATGCTTATCATTTTTATTGTAACCAGTTACTCCGTGCTTCAATTTTATTCTTGAATAGCTTTTTATTCAATCATTTTCACAATCTGTGTTTTTTTTTTCAGATTTTCCCATTGAATTTCGGAGTTTCTTCTTTAAGTTTTCAAGTTTTTTTTTTTAATTTTTTCCATTTCTGCGTTTTTAAATATTTTTGTTATTAACTATTTTTTGTTGCAATTTCTGTTTTTATTTGATTCTGTTAAGTATTGAATATAAATTGGGCTTTCTTAATAAATATTTCATTCTTTTTATGTATTTTTTTTTGTTTTTTTCTTAGTTTTGGGAAAATATGCTTACATATGCAACAAAAAAATAAACTATAGGTAGAAAACAATACTCGGTTGGTATATTTTGTTGTTGTGTGTCCTCCAATTTTACAATTTATAAGTGTATTGAAATTTTATAATTTAAAACAATACTTTTACACATTTTTCTTTCGCTTTTTTTTTGTTTACTTGAGTACAGTTTTTTTTTGTTCTGTTCAATGTTTAATTCGCTGCTTTTGTCGTTTATTTGTTTTTCTTGATTCTTGCCCGAAAACAATTTACAAAAAGCAAAATAAAACTCTTTTACCGTCTTTTACACTGGCCACATCGTTGTAGGGAATTTTTGGCAGTGTTTGCCATATGTAACCTGAAGATATAGGATTGGGTACTCATGTTATAAAACTTTTCCAGCTCGACCTTGGAGAAAGTAGTAAATTATTTTGATCAAACTAGCAGTGGTATTTGTAAACAAATTTTACTTAAAGTTCTTGTGGCTTTCGCAATGCACCTGCGATTTTTTTTTATTGTGCTGCTTAGGCAATAAAATGCGGCAAAGGAATCCAAAAAATGTAACATTCAGGCGTCGATGTAAATACAACTTTGTAACTTTCATTGGTTACAATCGCATTTATTATGCGTTCGAATATTCCGCCATGATGTGGCTAGTCTAAAAACGGTATTAACAACGGTTATATATATTTTTTTGTCGTTTTTTTTTTTTTTTTTTTTAATTTTTCTGATTATACATATTTTGCTCTAATATTCGTGGACTGCCAATATTATTTTAACTTTTTTTTTTTGCCTAAATGGTAAACTAAATAAAATGTTTCTAAAAAATTTAGTTGTTTAAGATTCCGTGTGGGGCGTTCTGTTGGTAGCGTTGGGTAGGTTCTTATATATTTTTTTTTATTTGCATTAAAGCGCTAGATTTTTAAGTAATCCATTTTTTTTTTGTTTGTAGCTTGTTCTTTTTTTAAGGTCTGTCTTTGGTTGCTGCTGTATCTTGAATGCAATTATTTCTTGCAATAAACCCGTTGTTTATGCTTGTGGCTACACTTTGCTTATGTTTGTTGTTTTCTCTCTAATTTTCACTTCACTTTCTCCCACTCCATCACTTTCACATTGCCTCCTCGATTCCAGCTGCTCTCTGATACTGTCGCACGCTGTCGTCCTCTCGGCTGCGTATTCACTTTCTTTAACGTATTTCTTAATCAACCATCAACTCGAAGTGGACGGATCCTCTCCTTTCCGAGCGATCGTGGTTGATGTTGCGGGCCCAAGCTTTGCACTCGATGTTTATTAAAACGCCGGCTAAAAATATAAAAATAGTGAAATATTTTATTAAGGAATTTTCTTAAACGTTCAGGTCAGTTCCCTATCACTATTTCCTTATTCCAAAATTCAGAAAACTGTAGAAGCTATCCTAATATAGGGATTTCCCAAGCAAGTTGAATAATCCTTTCATATTTGAGCTAAAATAGTTCTTTAAAAATGGGTTGATTTCTAAACCAAAGAACAATTAAAAGACCTCCTTTACTTAATTAAACCAATTAAAATTCACGTCATACAAGGATAATTGTGTGCACAAGGATTTATTGTTTACTTCTTTTGAGTTCTTAGTTGCAGGAACACAATTATTAGCTAAATGTCCTATATATATGCCATTTCCGGTTTCAACTAAGCAAAAGATCCTATTTATAAAGTTATTGTACAATAAACAAAGAAAAAAAAGGTCAAAAAGAGTTGTCCCCTTTTTCTTTTGTTTGGTTTTTATTTGCTTATAAGCTGTCCTGGGCTGACTGACTTAGGGGGTTAGGAGGTTATCAGAATGGAGGATAAAACGCCAAGTAGGACACTTTACCCTTAATTGACGCTCCCATTTATTTGAAAAGGATAATATTTGCAAGGATACTTACTTTCAACAGTGAATTGCACAGCGACAATTGGTGGAATGTACCCCTGAATGTTTTGGAACGGAAAATAGTAACGTGGGAATCCCATACGTGGGTAATAATCACGGGCCTTAATGTTTTCAACATCGGCGGGATTTTCACCCTCGCACGATACCCAAACGACGTTGGTCTGAAAAATGATTAAACATTATGATATTTATTTTTTATTTTATTATATAATTCATACCTCATTGGGTCGCAGACTTTGTTTTTCCTTAATGTGCTGCTTCAGTTCTTCAGGCATTTCGTTTGGCAAAGTTTTAGAATCGTTATAAATCTCTGGTACCCAATTGTAAATCTAGAGAGTTTAATTTTAAATTTTATAATGGCTACATAAAAAATGTTTTTAGTTGAATTTACCTTATTTAACTTTAGGAATATGCAGGGCCTGGCCACGTGGTAACCAAAGTTTTTGTCGAATGTACACGGAGAAAAACTACCAACATCGATTCCACACACTTTGCCAGCTGGAGGAGGATTTTCAAAGCTGCAGTTTACCTGATTCTGTTTCTCAAGATCCTCGTAAGCTTTAATATTATATAATAAATTGGATAAATTGTTGTTAATAAATGGGAACTAATAGCTGGTGGTTAGCCAAATATAGCATACTTCTAAGATACTTTATAGTTACAGTATTTTGAGGATATTTTTTGAACATAAAAGACTTACTGTGATCTTTTTAAAAATGATTTCCAAAAATCAAATTGTTGAAATAAATAAACTTTAAAATTATTAAATAAACACTAAGCTTCGGCAACCGAGGCTTCAAAAAACAAACAAGTGATCAAAAAGATTTTAGTTTCTTATAATCTAAAAATGATACCCTTGCAGAGGTTTCATGTGTCGTTCCCTCTTTAAGAATTAAAATTAAACGTTTAAACAAGTTCTTAAATCGTTATTAGTGTTAGAAAACACCTGTTCGTCATTACAAGCTAAGTTTTCCACCCAACAGTGTGACCCTATGCGATTATCCTGTCATTATCGGTGCGATCGGAATCTTGTAGATCGTTTCTCTGTTGTCTGTCGAATAGCTTTCCGTGTTTTGTTTGGCCCAAAGTCAAGGTTTTGCTTAATTTACTCTTAATATTCCTAAGCAATCACTATTGCGGGATAGTAAATGTGTTACAAAGAAAGTTCCGTTAAAACAAGTGTACATTTTTTTGCCGGACTCCTCTCGCGTGTGTAGTGTTTAGGTGCGCGTGGGCGTCCGAAGCGTCCTTAGCCTAAAGCACCGTTACCGTTACCAATACAAGCCCAAGGTTACGTACGTGTGTGTACATGACACACGAATTTTTGAAAATAATAATGTAAGTACAGCTCTTACTGACTATATATGTACATATCTGATCCTTGTCAAGCTTCAAAATTAAATAAGATATCATAGAAGTTTCTGCAAGGGCATTAACACTTAATAATATTTTTACTTTTTTAAAAACATATACCAACAAATTTTGGAATAAAGGCATAGTAAGATCGGTACTCACATTTCAGGAAACGAGCAGTTTCATCAACCCAGTACTTATAGTTATCTTCCTTGGAGGATTCATACCAAACTAGTGTGCTTTCAACATTTGCCTCTGGGGGCATGGGTCGGAAACCAAGACCTGGGAAATAATTAAAATTATAAAGATTAAATAAATTAGTTTTGGGCATTCTAAAAGTTCAAACAAAAAGGGAAGTGGGCCTTGTGGTGTTTAGTCCGGATTTTCAGTACATTTTACGGAGATTTATCGTTTTAAGGACCATAAACAATATAGGATTATTCTACTAACCTGGGTTGGATCCAATCAATCCGTTGTCAAGCATCCACTTGGGCTTTTCATTGTCCAATGTTGTGTAAAATACAGTAAATATGGCAGCAAAGAATCCAGTTAACGCCGCATAAAATATTATATAGAACAGGAGGATTTTCGCTAAAAAGAAACATAAGCAAATATTATTATAATTTAATTTACCATTACAGTTATTTATTTAAAAGTATTTTTTTATAAAAAAAATAAACTGATAAGACCCTGACAATAGATTTATGTGTTTGGCCTTTAAATTAAGATCACAGTATGCTTGTTTGAGCTTTTAATTATACTTTGATGTGGGAAAATCGTTCTGAGATCTTTACTACTTATAATATATATCGTGGGAAATATGTTTATTAATAATTTCCTTAATTTAACTCTAATGAATAGGGAACTTTTTTGGGAAACAATAAGCGTAGACAAGAAAAATTACTGTAATAATGAAGATAATGATTTTTTTTCGAAGAGCGTTGGAGGGATATATAATTTTTTCTGCTAAGGCCAACTAAGATGAGCCACTACTTCTGTAGCTTATATTTGATGCTGAAATTTTAAATATTATTTATTTCGATTTTTTATTATATTTATATGATAATGGGGTTTTAGTAGAATTCAATTCCGACCTCAAAAGCTTAAGGAGTAGCTTTGTAGCGCGATTGCGCAGTTCCAAGCTTACTCATAAAAGCTTTCTCTACTTCTTGTACATAGCTGCATCTATGTTATTTCTATATTTTTATATGGGATACTGCTGATTTTTTTATACGAATATAAGTAATGATGAATTTTGGTGGTATTACCTTATGCAATTATTGCTTATAAGCAAAATTAAATCGTACCACCAAACACCAAAAGCATAGCCTCCGTTGTCCGGATTTTCGAAAAAAAAACTCTTCTTTATAAACAAATTCCATTTCTATCTATTGGGTCATTATTTATTAATTTTATTTTTAAAGATTTTTTTATGAGCACCTCCTTTTGATGTATTTGTATAACTGAACTGTTTTGTACCATACGATGCTTTAATATGGTTAATAAAAAACTTTTTAAAAAACTTAAAAAGAAAAAATTTAAATTTTACTATTATGGATGCTTAAAAATGTATCAATTTTAACTTCGGATTCTAAAGCAACATGAGACTGTTACGTATACTCTAGACCCTGCGCACAATTTCAGCTTTTAGCTCTCGCTCCTTGTCTCCTTTGAACTTTGACATTTGCACAGAAGTGCACTTTTTTACCGTTTATTTTCCAATGTATCAAACCATAGCTCGATACTGCTTCTACAAAGTAAGGTACTTGTTTTTGCATATTGCTCAAAAGTAAATAAAGAATTAATTGTACATTTAATGAAAGATTGTTAATTGCATCCGTATCGGCCATATTTAAATATGGGTTTATTTGGCGACTAAACTACAGACTTATCGAGGGACCATCTCTAATAAATGACTGTTTTTTTAAATAAATGATTAATTTAATAAAATATCTTATAAACTTAAATTATTAGAAAGTATTCAAAATAAGAGATAAAGCTAAATGCAAAGGAAAAAATAGTCTATTTTCTGAATAAAGAAATCTTATAAGAATATATTTTAATTTGATCGAGCCAAGATGGTTTTATTTGTGACGGCGAGACGATCTCGATGAAACGTCAATTATTAATTGATTCCATTAAAGACTCAGCTTTTGGGCGAATTTGGTTTTCAATTTTTGATTTATTCTACATTTGTTTTCTGATTTTCTTGAAGTATTATTATGTTTTTTATAAAGTAGAGAGAAAAAAAAATCATTGCACTAATTTCTTTCAACCTTATGCAATTTTCTATGACTCTGTTGTTAATTGTAGCGATAAAAAAGTTAAACTTATTAGCAAAATTAAAAGAATTGAAGCGCACTATAGACGTCCCAGGGGTTTCGTGGGCCAGTGTAAATTGGCTCGTTTTCGTTGCCCATATAATTGTACAGCTCGTAGCCTTGTCCTGCTTGATTGTTGTTCAACAAATTGATGTCAATAATAGATTGGCATACGTATGTACATTTGAGAAATTTATAAATGCCGCAATTGATAAATATTCTGAGATTTCGTTAAAAGAAAGTAAATTTTAACCATTTTTTTAACTAATTTTTTTTTTTTAACAATGAAAGAAATGATATTGTATTGTATTAGTGAGGAAGTATCCTGTATGGGTCAAATAATTAGAATCAAAGGTGTGAGAGGAAATGGTTTCAAAGGGGTAATTGTTTGGCTAACAACTCATCCCACCCAGTTGGGTCTAAGTAGGCTAACGATAAAAAGAAACTCGAGAACAGGCAACCGTCTTTTTAAGCCCTAAGCTTTTAGTCGTGGTGACAGTTGAAATTGGGGCCGAAATCGATTTTCTCCGATTATAGTCAATGGTATAGCAGAGATCGCATGCAAATGCCTACACGACTTTTTGCAACTATTTTTAAAACGTAGAAAACTGGGTTAAAAGTAAACAGACCTTCTGAATGTCCATATGTTTCGATTATAAAATAATATTTATTAAATAGCTGAAATAATTTATTCTAACTGAATCGATTAAATAGATAAAAAAAAAATAAACAAAGGTTTACAATTCCTTGCTGTGACGTTAGCGGGCGGCTTTATGCGATTACTCATGTATACCCATGCCAATAGAAAATGACAAATGTGATTACTAATATAGACTACGGAAAAGGTGCACAATTATGCAATCGGGCGACTAAAGAGCTTGAAATAGTTTAGGCGCTGTTGTTGGTAGTGGGTCAGTACCTATTATTGATTTCTATATTTAAAGCAAGTATGGGGGATTTTAACGTTTATCAAATATAAATAAATAGACACTTACCCCAACTGGAACCGGTGCGTCCAAGGCATTGGCTAGTTTCACTGTTCCATAGGAATTTTTTGAAACCCTCCCACTTGCCCATTTTTGGCGGGGGCGCGTAATATTCACCAATTTTTTTGTCGGCCATTATTATATTATTGTTTTTTTGGTTTTGGTTTTAGAGTTGTTGGTTATTACTTGAATTTGTTTATATCGGTTTTCACTTGAGTTGTAGGAAGGTGTTTGCCTATAAAGCTAGTCCTTTTAAACTATTCTTATATTTGTTTTTGTTTTTGGTAGCTTAGAGTTTACTTTAAAGTTTTAAACGCTTATTAAGTATGAATATAATATATATATATATTTGATGCTTTTTATATGTATTTATTATTGGTGTTTATTTTATTTGTGAGATTTCTTAATCAACTGCGTTGGTACATCATTTTCGGTTTATTATGGAATGTTCGAAGCAGTATTTTGTTAAAATTTTCGTTATACTTTTTCTTTACTGAAACGGGAGATAGTTGAACGATTAGAGACAAGAAAGGCTAATGTTAATTTTAAATACAAAAGTGTTAAGCGAAATCTTTGTAAAACCAATAAGCTTCACACTCTTTACTTTTGATTTATGTAAGAACTATTTTTACATATGTATCATCAATGTGTAGGTTTCGGCCCTTGCCCAATAGGAAATTCTGATTTTTTCTAATTAAACATTTTCTTCAGAACACTTATTGCATAAAGTAATCAATTTTAATTGCATTTTCCTTGGCTTGAGACGCCATTTAGTGGAGTTGCAAGAACACTTTAGGGTCACCTTTGCCTTCGCATCTAGCGGATGTAGAACATTTATTTTTAAGAATTATTTATCCGCAATTTTAGTGCATTTATGCCTTAGATATTTTTAGTGAAAATAAGTTTCAGTCACCACTGCCTATTTTATCCACACACTCTGCCAACTGTTATGTAATATTAAGCGTGGAAAAAAACCTCGAAAAGCCAATCCAAGCAAATAGGCGCCGGCGCAGTGGCCCAGAGAGTGGCGAGAGCGAATCGGACTGGAACCTTTTTTCCTGGAAGGATAACTTTTCCTTTAGTTTTGGTGCAGCAGAGCTTTTTGGGGCCCGATCCGAAACCATTTCGGCTGACAGCTGGGCGCCAGCCTAATGACTGACTCCTTCGAGATTAGCCGAAGGGGAGACGGTTCGGTGAATGGATGAATGGCATTATCTGATGACCGGACTTCCCAGGACTTACCGACCCCATAATTAAGAATTGTTAACTTTCTAACTAGGAAAAATGTAGAGGCAAGTGGGTGTATACATTGTGAATGTACATCAAATGCAGGGGCATCTACTCTGGGGGCGAGGCAAGGTCAGGTGGCAGCAACTGCAGTAACGAAAAACTTACTTTGTGATATAATCACAGGATATCACAGAATTTTTTATAGACTATCCTATTTTCAGTCTCCAGCTTCCCTTTTTTTTTTGCTAACCCACATAGGTATAGTCGTAGTTGGAATTTTTTTTTTTTTTTTATTCTGTAACTTGTGACGCGGCTGCCGACTGAGCTGCCCTTTTGCGGCACACATTGCGCAACGCGCCCCGACTCGACTCGGTTCTATTCCGGCGCCTTTGGTCGTTGGGCGTGGGAAGTGGCGAAAAGAAGGCGGAGGTGGGTGGCAGCGGTTGTGTAGAAAAGGGCATGGCGCACAAATGTAGGCAACGCAAAGACCTACACCTCAAGGAGCTCCTAACTCTCCATCATAACTATGGCATTATCTCAAAGATGGATTTTCGTTATTTCTCTACGCAATTAACTCTTAAGAAAATGTATAATAATGATACAGAAAATCATTACAAATTATTTTCACACTATTTTCTTTTTGTTTAAAACTAATTGCACTTTGGAAATATTTAAGTTTATTTATTGATTGCTTTGGTCGGAGAAAACTGCCTTGGTTGGGTTTATTCTTGTTGGTGTGACAGAAAAATCGAAATTCTGTATGTATGTATATAGGTTTTACAAGGATATCTTCGCTTCTGGCACAATGTCCTTGTCTCAAATGTCACTTTTATTTTCTCTATCGCATGGACGTAATCAGCATAAAATATCACTCCAGTTCTTTTCGATTTTTAATTGTATTTTTCGTTACGATATTGTGCACTTTTGATTTATTTCATTAACATTTCGACTTAACACACGACTCAAGGTTTCAGTTTTCTTTTCTTCTCATTATTGATTGGTGAATTTTTATGTAATCAGCGATTCGAAGGAGTATGTAAGGAATCTTTGGATGATTTTCCAACTGCCCACATACAGAATGGGTTTTCTTTTCTCTCTACGCAGATTTGTTATGTACAATATCTGAATATATATGTTGCGAATGTACGTACATACATCCAATATATGTGTATCACATATATATATAAATGTATTCCTATATGCCGTTAATCCGCCAGCGAGTGCGACTACCAACCGTCCACAGTTAAAACGCCAATGATAGTGCCAGTTCATCGCGAATTGCAGCTGGGAATCGCTAGCTTTCGGCTTCGACTCTGGCTCGGCTTCGGTCCACATTCGGCCCCTTCGGTTACGTCCACGAGATAACGCCACCCTCGGTAGATGGGCAGTGGGGCGAGTGGGGCTATGTGGGGCTTTGTGGGTTGTGTGGCGCTGGGCGTTGGGCGTTGGGCATTGGGAGCCGGGTGGTTGGCGGCAGCTTTGCTTGGAAAACACCACCACGTCCGAGCTTTTTCCGCACGCGGCTTAATTTTCTACTCAAATAGGTGCTGTGGCATTGGAATAAAAAGTCGGCGGCGGCATCGCTGGAGTATTCCTTCCTTTTTTTTTTTTTTTTTTTATCATTTTATAACGCACTCCGCTCTTTAGGGAGCAAAGAGCTTTTTCAACTGCGATTTGCAGTGACTGTCAACCCTTTTGGAATTCAAACTTTAGGAAGATAACAAATTTTACGAAATATTGAATATTAAAAAGATTTACTTAAAAGATTACTTAGAATATATATGTATATTCTTAATGCTTAATGCTTCAAGAATATTTTTTTAGAGTCCTCCCTCATATTCCATATTTTTGTCTGGGATGATATAATCTTTTTTAGGCTTTCATTTCAAACTTTAACAAATTTCTTTGGGTGTACTTTCTCTATGTGGACTGGTGACCTTTTGATAGCTTACTGTCGCTATTTTTAGGCAATTAAAATGTCAGAATCCACATCCTTAATCAGAGCTTAAGCCAATCAATCTGGCCCAAAGAAGCCTAACCAAGCCAAAAATAGCAGGACCAAGTTTTCAGCGGCAAATAATCGGATGCGGCGAATCTGAAAATGTCCTGCGCAGTAAATTGAGTTGTTGGCGGTGAAAGAAAAAAAGAGAGGGGCTTGTCCTTGCAATAGAAAAGTTATTGATTATTTCGTTATCCCATGGAGTAGGGCCACAAGAATTAATCAAAGAGGTAATTCTATCCATTAAAATATATATTTGAATTATCTCTTTTTGGTTTCTAAATGGAAAAACATTGGTAGGTCCAGGAAGGAGGCTGTAGCTTTTGTTTCTCTCAGAAACCTTCTCAGCTCCTACGTCAAATGCTCAGCTGATTTTTAGTTACACAACAAATATTACAGATGTAATAAAATATTGTCAAAGTTAAGTCATCGTCAAGGAAGGTCTCTTCTCTCACTTACAGGACAATTTTATTTAAAATAAACCCATATAATATATATTTATAAAATATAAAAAATTACACAGTAGATAACTAAATGCTTTGCAAAAAAGTCTTTTTTCAAGGGATCTAGGCAATCTCAGATTCAAACAGGACCCTTTTAGTATTCTATAGTAACACACTTCGTCTTTAGATAATCATTGAGTGCCTCCTGACCCAGATCCTTGCCATATCCGCTCTGCTTGAAGCCCCCAAAGGGAGCGGCCACGTCCGTCTTGTTGTAAACATTGACGAACACAGTTCCGGCATCGATGCGATCGGCAAAGCTGAGGGCTTTATTAATGTCCTGGGTGAAGACGCCACTGGCCAGGCCGTACTCCGTGCGATTGGCACGCTGCATCACGGAGTCCACGTCGCTGCCATTAAACTTTGAGATTATCATGATGGGGCCGAAGGACTCCTCCTGGGCAATGAACATGTCGTCGGTTACGTTTGTAAAGACAGTGGGCGTGAAGAAGTATCCCTTGAGATTCGGAACACGGCCGCCACCGTACACCAGTGTGGCTCCTTCGGCCACGCCCTTCTGGCAGAACTCCAAGAGCTTGTCAAAGTGGGCCTTGTGGTTCTGGGGTCCGTGGGCGGTGGAACGGTTGAGGGGATCCCCGATGCTCATTGAACGCAAGTCCTTGAGCACCCGCCGCACAAACTCGTCGTGGATACGATCTTCTACAAAAAGACGTCCAGCTGCGATGCAGTTTTCTCCCTTATTGAAGAACACCGAAGACATGCCCTGAAAGGAAATGGTTAGGTCAAGTTAGGGTTTTAGGTATAGTGAGGTTTATAATCACTTACATGCTTGACCGCCTTGTCCAGATCACAGTCGGCAAAGATTATAAGGGGACTCTTGCCGCCCAGCTCAAGGGAGCACTTCTTGAGATTAGAGTCCGCGCAAGACTTCATAATGTGCTTGCCGATGGGAGTGGACCCTGTGAAGCCCAGTTTACGGACAAGTTGATGATCAGCCACTGCCTGACCAGCGTCGGACCCCTTGCCGGGCAGGACATTAATCACTCCAGCTGGGAATCCAGCTCGTACGGTCAACTCGGCGAATTTCAGAGCAGTCAGTGGGCAAGTCTGGGCGGGCTTGATGAGGCAGGTGTTTCCAGCGGCAATGCAGGCAGCCATCTTCCAGGAAAGCATCATCAGAGGATAGTTCCAGGGTGTGACGAGGCCGCAGACGCCGATGGGTTCCTTGCGAGTGAAGGTCAGGACATTGTTTGGCCTCGCCGGGTTGACGGGGATCGTGTTTCCCTGGATCTTGTCGCACCAGCCGGCAAAGTAGCGCCAGGCATCAATAGACATGCCGATGTGGGTCTTAAGGGCCAGCGTATACACTGCTCCAGAGTCCACCGATTCAATGGTGGCCAGTTCCTCCTTGTGCTTCTCCATTAAGTCGGCCAGCTTGAGCATTAGTTGGCCGCGTTGTCTGGGCGAGGTTTGCTTCCACGACCCATAGAAGGCAGTGTGAGCGGCCTGCACCGCCTTGTCCACGTCGTTGGCCGAAGCACAAGCCACCTTGCAGAGCACCTCCTCATCCGTGGGGTTCACAATGTCCAGAGTGACACGTTTCTCGGCGTCCACGAACTCGCCGTTGATGAAGAGCTGGGTTGGCACTCGGATCTCTCGTTTGTTGGCTTTGAGGGTGAAGCCCTCGTAGTCCAGCTGCTGATTATCTCCACCACCGCTGCCTTGGCGGAGAGTTCTCACCAGCAGGTCGAAGAACTCATCGAACACCGGGGCCATAAAGACCTGTTCGTTCTCCAGTGGCACGTCGAAGGCATCCTTCACTTCCTCCACCAAACGCACCACATCCATGGATCCTGCGCCGGCTGCAAAGAAGTCGGTCGATGGTTCGATTTGCTGCTTGATTATGGCCTGCCAGATTCCAGTCAACTGCGCCTTCTTGGCCAACTCGTCCTCCGTGAAGTCGGTGATGGGCTGCTGCTGTCCTTGCTTGAACCACTCGCTGGCATTGATTACTTTGGAGCCGCGTTTCACCCGGCGGACGTTGACAAAGGCACCATCGGCACCCTCGATGAGGAGACCGGCACTGTGGATCCACGCCGGCTTGTTAAGGCCCTTCAGGCGCAGAGCGTGGCCACCAGAGACTGGGCCGGCGGAGTACAGGTGGGCTCCAAAGAGGCGAATGTCCTCCTCGGTGCCGTCCGGCTGGATCACCGTAACTATGGCTCCCGGAACCGAGTCCAGGCCACGCACAAAGTTCCAGATTCTCTCTGCCGATTGCTGCAGATTCAGGACCTGATTCTCCGCCTTGAACATGGCCGGGTCGTAGGTGGCACCCACTTCTGTCTGGGTTATTTTGGGGGCAGTTCCATTCGCCACCATGTCGACGGCCACGCCCATGGCCTTGACGCCCTCGGGGTAGAGGAAGCGCTTGTAGATGGTGTCCAGGGTGTCCGTGGGCTCCAGGTTGGTCTGGCGGGTTAGCAGAAGTGGTCCCGTGTCCAGGCCATCGTCGGCCCAGAAGATGCTAAAGCCAGCCACTTCGTCGCCTTCGATGAGAGTCCAGGATATGGCGCTGGCTCCTCGATGGCGCGGCAGAATGGACGGGTGGTAGCAGATGCTTCCCAGGGGCGCTCCGTCGATTACCTCCATGGGAATGAACTGTGAGCAGTAGGGCAGCACGTTCAGAGTAGCTCCCACGGTTTTGTACTGCTCCAGAACCTCCGGCAGGGTCACTCCTTTGCGACGCCAACTGGCGAACTTGAAAACGGGAATGTTGTGACTGGCGGCTGTGCTTGCCAGGACATCCTCCCGACTTCCTTTGTCCGGAATTGTGAAGACACCAACAATCTGGATGTTTGAGCGCTCCAAAAGCAGCTCCAAGACATCTGCCGCAAAGTTGCTTTGCCCAATAATGGCAATACGCAGTTTTAACTAAAAAATAGTATGATTTGTATTAATTTAGGGGTCACTAAAAATTCATAAAGGATTTTAACTTTTAAAAACTTAATGGAAGTTAAGTTTAATGTCCGTTTAATACTAACAGCCATGGTAATAGACACTCCAGCACTTCCGTAACAAACACTTTCGAGTGGAATTTTTTTTAATCTTCAACGAGCGTTAAACCAGGCAATTCTGGTAATGAGTACACTTTTGCTTTTCAATGTACTTGGCAAGTACCTCCAGAGCCGGCCAACTATCAACTGAAACTGAGTGAATAAACTAAATCGTATTTATACCCTTGGCTGGCACACACAAGTACGTTATCACCAGATGATTAACAATAAAAGACAACAAATTCTTAACCCATGTTGTTGGTGGCTCACTTCGCATATATGTCATAATTAATAATCATTCAGAACTAGATTTCTTATCGGACCCTTGAATACGACTGCACATTATTCTGCACGCAACAAAAATCGTACGCGTGTCGATTTTGCATGATCGGAGATCTGATTTATTCTTGTCTAGTTTTTGAAAGTAAAGAACTGATTGGATTTACCAATTCCAAAAAGGTGGCTCACCACTTGGCCAAGTAGACGGAATGAAAGCTGAGACCCAGTGGGATTCACCTGGAACTATGGCTGAGTGGGGTTTTCGTTTTCATTCCAGGCCACGTGTTTTCATTTGAAAATAATCAAACACCTCGGTGACCTATTGATTAAATCTACTACAAAAAATTACAATATTTGTGTATATATTTAATATATGTTGATTTGACATTATTGCTAATTTTTTAATCGAGCTTAGAACTTATTAAAAAGAGAGCTTGGATTGTTTTCTGTGTATAGTAGATGGTTTACTTTTGATATAAAATTTGTTATGAAAATCGAATGAGGAGAAAATTAAATGTTCCGATTAATCTTGTAATTAGACCAAGTAATTCTCCGGCTTTTAAGAGTTAGTCCATTTGAAACCAGCACGGAATGCTGTACTCCTGGCAATCCAAACTCAAATACTTTGCTTTCCTGGGACTTGTGCCTTGGTCCGATAAAAGTCCAAAATGTCAACACCTACAACTGTCGTACTCAATTTTTGTAATATTCATTAATGGGCTAATTTTCTTTTATGCTGTTTGCATCGAAGACATCGAGGATGTTTTTCTTTCGGTGCTAGTCAATGGAATCGTTTTTGCAGCCAAGATTGTGTGCATAACCATATTGCAACTTCAGATGATACTGAACTATAATGGCTACAACCGATTTTGTTTGGGAATACGGAACATAGAGCTTCGACTTCAAAGCCAACTTAGAATGTCTTGCGAGCGTTTCAAGTGTTCCAGTTTGACTAAAATCATTGGAATTGCATTGGTCTCCATTCTGAGCTTTCTTCCATCCTTTTATGTATCCTTCAAAGTAAATCTGACGCATTTCTGGTCCTCACTCCCGACAAATGTCATCATAAGGACACAGTTTGTGCTGCTCCTGCTCTACATCAATGTGATGCAAGCAATCGTTAAGGCCGTGGGAAATCGGATTCGAACCGTTCTCAACTGTCACTTGATAAGTGGAAACTGCATCCTAGATGGAAACTGCAAGCTACTCTGTTCCTTGGAGTACCTTTTGTCCCTCAAACAGAGCTACATGGAGCTGTATCGGCTGTTCGTTGATTTCAGTCACATTTTTGGCTGGTCCATCCTCAGCATATTTGTGGTGATGATCCTGGACAGTACTGTGAACATTTACTGGACCCAACAAGTACTGGCCGGGATCTACGACAACAACTATCTTTACGCCACGTTATCGGCTTTCTTACCCTCATTTTTTCTGATTTTGACCTTTTGTCGACTTGGGGAGCAATGCAAAAGACAGGTAATGCATAAATACTATTTATTTATCATAAAATTGTGTATATTCTCGAAATTAGAACAATCTTATTGGCAGCCATGTCCGAGGTCTGACCTACAGCATCCAGGCTTTGGGAGAACCTGCGTACATCGACCTAGTCTTAGAATTTGTCATGCAAGTGGAGCACAATGCATTGGAGATTGATGCTGAAGGCTTCATGACCATCGACAACTCTCTTCTCATGTCGGTTGGTATATCCTTAAAACGATAAGCCCATATGTGTCTCTATTTTATGCGAATTTCAGATACTAGCCGCCATGGTTACTTACCTGATAGTGTTGATGCAGTTTAGTACTTTATAGACATTATATCAATTATTTTGGTAATTAGAGAGGAAATACTTCATTAAACACTCGAATGTTTGGCCCACTTAATTTTTGTATTATACTTTTCAAACTAACATCATTAGATAAGATTAAAGAACTCTATAAAAATTATTTTATCGTGAAAAGTTTGGTGAAAAGCTACCATATCTTATCGTAGGCCTTCATTAAGTCAAAATAATTTTATTATCAACATCCGCATGTGTTTGTAAAATAAAAAATGAAACATCCTAAAAAATCAGGTGTTTAGTTTAGCTTGACATTCAATTCATACTTGGGGGTATAAAAAATACATTGATAAGACTAGGGAAGTCATCTATTTTTCGAAAACATAAATTTAAATCAGTAAACAATTTTGAGCATGTGATCAACTGGTGCTAGGTGGTGAAATTTTGGGGCCTGTCCATAAAATATGGAATACCACTAACCAGCTAATCTTTGGAGCCGTAATCAGTGGCGGCTTAGTGATAACCTGGTCGATTGCCCTCCGCCAAGAACGAGCAATCGGAAACAAAGCGAACCGGTTTTTCAGTTGCACTATAAAATCTCGATCCAGTTTAAAGTGGTTCAAGATGTGCCAATTTCGATAGACTGTCGGGGCAAACGGTATAACCGAAGTCCGCCTAATCGCTTTTCAAGTGTTTTTTACTTTTTATTAATTTCTATAGACCATCGCAGCATCACCGGTTCAAAGCGGATTCCAATCTATCTCGTCCTTATCAACTCTAAACGATTGGGAAAAGATATTTTTTTTTTTCCGAATGTTCATCAACTTTATATTAGCAATTATAAACGTATATAAATTTATTTAAAAGTAACTTGAGCACTAACGCCAATCTCCTTGATCACAACCTCACCATCGTCGTCCAGGATCTCCAAACTGCATTCAATTTCTTGGGTCTTTATAGATTCCTCGTATACAGGATCTTCTTCTGTTGTGTTTTCTTCAGGGGCTTCGAAATAATCAATAAGAAAGGGTTTTTGAGTATTTTCGTTTGTTTCAGTGGATTCGAAATTAATTTCCTGTTCTTCTGTCAAATCTTCAGTGTTTTCTGGACTTAGTAGTTCCTGTTCCTTCTCGCTTTCTTCTATAATCTCGAGTTTGAAATCTTCATCATCATTTTCACTTTCGTCACTTTCGGCAAACTCCTGTTTATCCAACCTGGCTATCTCCTCGGGATCAAGAAACTCGTGCAATCTCTTGGCTATCTTGGCCCATTTGTCCTTGGCTGCATCAGATGTGGTTGGTTTTTTCGGCTCAGAGGATGAAATATTCTGTTGTTTCATTTCTAATTTCGAAGCGGTGTCATTAATATTAATCTTGGGTGGCATTTGCTTCCTCCTTTCCTGTAGACTGCACAGGTTCCTGCGAGTGGCTTCCTCCCGTTCTTGGACCATTTTCAAGTCGGCCTTGAATTCTTCGGAGTAAAATGATTTCAAAACGGACTCGGGAAGATTTGGGGGTTCCACCATAGCCACTTCCTCGGCAGACTCATAATCGGTGGAGGCATCAGACTTGGCATCATCGTCAATGTCATTATTGTGACGTGGTTTAGCTTCGGATTTCTCGCTCAAGGGATCGGAAACGATTGGTTTGGTATTGGCTTCGGTTTCTTCTTTAAGTTCATCAAAAGTCTGATCTTTTTCTTCCGGCTCAGGATCATCCTCGGTTACATCAACTTGACTCTTTTGCTCGAAAATCTTGGACCCTCCGACGGTCAAACTAATGGGTCCTATTTCATTATCATTAGCTGGCGGTATTAACTGAAGTTGGCGTTCTCGCTCCTCAAATTCTTTCATGCGAATCACCATTTTCTTTAGCAATTCATCCTCCTCCTCCACTTTCGGATCTACTGGCTTGGGCTTTGATGCTTCGGCGTCGTCTTGGGTTAGGATGGTGTTAAGCATTTCGTTTTCCTCGTTGGTAAACTGCAATTCCCGCGACCCCGACTTCATGCAGGCCTTCAGTTCATTGTAGCTTCGCATGCATTCTATGGCAGCTTCTGCCTCGTCGTTTTTGGGAATTTTCTGGAGATCCAACTTCTGGAAGAATTCAGTGTCCAGGTTGCCGAAGGTGGTCATGGCTTCAAGCGAATGGAACTCGGATTCGGGCTCGTTCTCCTTTTCTTCGTCGGTGCATCCCTCGGACTGTGTTTCCGCGCCAAATCGCTGCATGGCCTCCATTACCAAGTGCTCCTCCGACTTTCGGGGCTTGGGTTGGTAAGGCGTAGTCCAAGGACGTTTGAGATACGCTCCTTGTGATTGATTCTCCTCGGCCGAGTCATAATCAGATTCCGAGTCACTAATCAAGGGCGGCGGCGGGGGCAATTCCTCCAGTTCCCCAGAATCCTTCTTGACAACCATTAACCTATTGTCCACCACCTCCAAGGTGTCGTCATATTTGTCGCGTTGGGCGAAGCATCTTGCCGCGGAATTCGCAACATGGCGCTGACGTTTCTCGTTCTCCTTGGCTAAACGCTCATCCAAATTTTCAGCCGTGTCATTGTTAAATTCCGGAAGATTCTTGGATTTCAGCAGCTCCTGGGCGGCTCGAATTTTCTCTATCCCCGAAGTTGGTTTGCGTCCCAGCAGGGATGGAGTGGCAGGATCCACCATCGCGGTGACAAAGTCAGAGAACGTGTCCAGACACTCCCGAATGCTCTTTCCCCGGGCTGGATCTTCCAGTTCGGGGGGCACCAGCTTCTCCACATTGGGTTCAGCTGAGTAACTAAACTCCTCATCAGATTCAATAAGTCCAAACTCGAAATTCTTCTGCTTCGCCATGGGAAGAATCTCCTCGGAAATCACATTTCCAATCAGTTCATGCAGCAATGAAGTACATAAGCGTGTCAGCTCGGAATCCCTGATGGTGACTTCCTCTTGGTACTCGACAGTCGTTTCAATACAATACTTTTCATTAGCCTCGTTTTCCAAGTCCTGTAGGAGTTTGCGAAGATCATCCTCCTCGGCTGCCAACTTTTGATGCATCTCCTCGCAAATTTTCTCCGCCGCCTCCACACTTGTCATATTTGTGATGGGCTTGGTGAAAATTTCCCTCCCATTCGGATTCTTCGACTCTGATCGGGGAAGCTGAAGTTGGCACTCCTCCTTGGACCAATCCTTGGCTGGAGTATCGTGTCCTGCACCGAAGATACGTTTCGGCACATTATCCGTACTGTCATCCAAAATCTTTGCAAACAACATCTCCCTTTCGGCTTCATCGCATCCTGCAGACGGTTGAGTTTCCTTTTTGAGGGGCAGCTTAACGTTTCCAGACTGGGACTCCATTCTTTCCTTTAATTGTTTTCGACACTCGTTCATCTTATCGGTAAGGACTGAAGATTTTGCCTCCAACTGATAGTTTAGAGCTTCTTCGTCTGTCTCGGTGTCAGTGTCCTTTGGATCATTAACCAATTCAGGTAAAGGCCCAGCAGACTTTCGCAGCTCCTCTAGATCCTCGTCCATGTGCATTCCCATCTCCTCCAGATCATGGGAGCACTTTTCATTGGCCATGGCACAGTCTTCTTCAAAATCCATTTCCTCCCTGGTTTTCACAGTAATAAAGGAATTCACTTCATCCAGTCCAGCGTCACTACTTTCCATCGTACTATGGTCACTTTTCTGCTCAAATTCTAATTCATTGTCTGTTTTTTCGTCTTCCAATAGCTCCTCGACAGAAACACCTTGGCCATTCTGCGATTCGGGTTTGAAACAAGCTAGCATCTCCCCGACCAGCCTGTTTCTAATATCTTGAGAGGTTTCTACTTTGCTTTCGCCTTCGTTTTGAGCCAAGGTCTTGAGAGCCTTGCAAGTTAGCATTAAGTCTTCAGGATCGTGTTCCGAGTCACTGTTTGAAGTCGATTCCAAAGGTTCCTTGTTATTTCTCTCTTTCAGGTTGTCCATCATCTTTGATTTCTTCATCCAGTTTTCCCTCTTTGATCTCAATTTGTTTTGCCTTGGCAGGAGTCTCAATGTTTATGGTTTCCTCTTGTTGCACCTTATCTTCCTGCTTTTGGGTGACTTCTGTGTCATCCGCTTTATAATCATACAAGGCCCTGGGGCGTCCCTCTAGGGGCTTGCGATTGCTTATTTGCTCGGCTATGTGATCGGCCTGGGAACCGACGCTTTCATTATCTTCCGCGGAATCGGAGCTGCAAGAATTATTCTGCGAGGATGGCTGTCCCGACACCTCGTCCCACAGGTCATCCACAGTATTGTTTTCCATCTCGCATTTTTTACGGCACTCCTCGGCGCCCATGAGCGCCTTTTGTTCGTCTTCGGAATCACTTGATCTGAGTAAAGGATCCTGCTGGTCTGGTGGTCGATGGCGATTCCGCATGCGAATTGTGCCTGAAAACATTTTGGATTAGTAGATTATAGTATTGTAAATTTTTATATATTTTACTATTGACACTGTCACGTATTTTTCGACGCTCAGCTCGATTCCATCGATTGTTTTCCTTGCGTTCGCCCTCATATCCCTCTCGTTTCCTAAGGATTAATTAAATTGAAAAATAAAGCAAAGGAACATTTAATTATGATATCTTACCAAGCCTCAGCACAAGCCCGATCGCGTGGAAAAACAGGACGACTGTCCAAATATGTGAGTTCTTTCTGAAATTGGAAGGAATTATTACGTATATTAAGTCCTTTGTGTTATTTAGACTTTCAACAACTCACACATGCTAGAATCAGAGTTTTGCGGTATTGCGGAAGTCTGGAAACTACAGGATTTCCCTGCAAAACCAAGACTCTTAGGTTCGGCATTTGCTCAAATATCTTCACAATAAGGATATCGTCAATCCTGTTGTTTGATAAATCCAATACCGACAATGTCTTGCAGTGAACCAAATCAGCTAGACTCTCGGCGTCTTTCAGGTAATTGGAGGCAATGTTAAGTGTGTTCAATACTGGTAATACATCGCTTCCGATATTCTCGATTTTTCGAATATGATTCGAGCTCAGATTCAAGGTATCAAGGTCAGGACAGCAGCCCAGGTTTTCCATCTTTGTAATGAGATTATTCTGAAGGAACAGACACTTTAGTTTGCCGAGTTTCTCCAGTCCTTGGATCTCGGAAATGGCATTGCATTCTAGCCAAAGGCACTTTAGCTCCGTGTACTCCTCCAGACACTCAATGCTCTGATAGCCTAAAAGGACAATCATAGTTTGATATTGGTTTGATATTAATCAACGATTAAACCTTACCCTGGTAATGCAAGTAAAGTACATCGTTGAGTCGAGGAGTCTGATAGAGCTTGTCCTTCTTGCAGAGCTCCTTTAGGCCCTTGCTGGTCATTCGATTCAGACCAGTTACTTCTCGACGGCCAGCCACTGTTCCGGATCCTTGTGACATTGCTTTTATTTAGTAATAACTAGAAGTATAATTTTTGTATGTCGACTGTTTATTTTGTTGAGAAAGAAAGGAAACTGTTGACGCTGTTGTGGAATGGCCAACTTCTGTTGTTTTCTGGATATTTTATTTACTTTCATGTAACAATCGAATTGATTTTATTTAAACGTTGTTAATGGCAACCGCTGCTGTTGGTTTCTAGGAGAAAAAATGTATCTAACCAAGGCAAGGGGGAATTTATTTATTTATAACAAGTTCCCTTAATTATAAACAAAAATCAGCCATTTCTGTGGTGCTTCACAAACTTTTTATTCAAGGTTACATACAAATACATATTTAAAATTCATAAAGTTACTAATAATATTCAATTTTATTTTAGTTGTAGACAATTACAAATACAATGATCGTCCATTATAAAAGCCTCAAGATTCATATGTTGTGGTTTTTAAAAATGCTTTGTATAATGCAGTTCAATCTTAATGTTTTAAATTCGATTTGAAGCCGATTTATTGTGTTTTAAAAATGTTTAAATTTACATTTAATTGGTGCACCTACGGGTGATAATTAATACTATAAGGCATAAAAAATGTATAAGGATATTTCTGTTCGTTTTCCATCTTCAAGTAATTAATGTAGACTATTCAAAATGTTACAGCTTTAATATTCGAATCTACCAAAAGAAAATCTACCAAATAAATATAGATAAGGTTATATTTTTAACGTAAATTAATAAGCAAATGGAACAAATCAACAGCAAACCAAAACAAAGCCAGATCACAGCTTTTCGAGTATAAGATATACGGAATTTTGTAAGACCCCTTTAAGGGGCCAAGTCCTTCTTTAAAATAAGCGAGATTCTTTTCAAAAATGTTATTTGTTTTGAAGATATATTAACAGATGGATATGTAGAGATTCAGCTTTTTTTTTAGAATAGGCTACACTAAACCAAAAACACATTTATGGAAACAAGGTGGGATTTTTTCGGATGATGAAAATGAATGGATTGTTAAAAGGTGCACCCCATCTACGTGACATGTATAACATATATGCATAGTTTTATATAATTATATAAATAAATAATACAAATTTAATGGGAATATGATCAGGTGGAAAAATAAATTGGCATTTTCTGGTGAGAATTTAAGTGGGGTATGTTCGATTCTAAAACAGTCGCTAGAATATCTCGCATACATATTATTTATTGAATACGAAAATTGGTGCTCCCATTTCAAAGACGACAAACAGGATCTTCGCTGCGTAATTTAAACGTGATCGTAGCTCCTCCGAAAGGAACGATAAAGGCAGCAGGCAAACAATATGGTTAATAGCTAAAAAATTAAATAAATTAATTATATGGTGGGAAATATATATCAAGGGGACTTACCTGAATACCAGCCACAGCCAAGACCACTGAGGCCAAGATCAAAGTTTTTGAATCCAATATTTTCAATAGTTTCTGGAGGCAACCCTGCTGAGTGGCATGGGTACTGGTGCACTCCTTGGCTTCGCTTAGATTGATTACCGAGCAACAGGCAGCCGGAAGGGTCTTGTTTGGGAAAATTACCTCCCAATCCTCCGGTCCATAGGTGCCACAGCAGTCCAGTTCGGTTTGCAGCAGAGTCCAGGCATCGCGGTAGTCATCCCTCTGTTTGTAACTGCTCATGGTCGAGTTGAACTGTCCCTCCATCAATTGCTGGAGACCAGTATGCTTCACATATCCGGCGACGCCTAGGCCAATCTCGAAGAGGAAAATGACTACGGCCAGGATGGCAAAGCTCAGGATCATACAGCTGCTCTCCTTCAGAGCTCCGCAGCAGCCCAGGAAACAGATAATGGCCACGGCAGCTCCCACAATCATAAGGATAATGGGAGCCGTCCAAATGTGGTTACTAACGAAGTTGGAATAATGCGCATAATTCAGTTGGACCATTCCCCCCACCAAAAAGATAAGGAGTCCAGTCAGCTGTGGGAGATATGCATGTTTTATATAAAATAAATATTCAAGAAACAATTATATTACTAAAATAACTAAAACAATGTTATACTTATTGTATTATCTTTTTTAAAAACTTACCGCAAAGAGAAGATTGCAAAAGAATGTCAAATATTTGACACATGCCAAGCCACCTGATGCCATTGTGTTCCCAAAACCGTCAAATCGTACTTCAATGCTGCAAAGGAATGGGGTTGAAAGAAAAATGATAATAACACAAAAATCAATATTATGGTCAGCCAATGGCCCCAAAAATATAGGACTTCAAGCCAACCCCGAAATCAGAGCCAAACTGCGTTGGTATCTCTTGGACACCCCAGGGCTTACAAAATATCCTGCTACCCCATTACCTGTTCTCACCAAATAACACTAATACCAGGCAATGGTCGGTTTTTTTGAGTACTTTTTGAGTACTTGATGTAATAATTTTGTTTTTATACTCTTGCTATACTTATAACCCAGTTGTAGTCGCGTTTCTATAAGGTGTATATGTGGGTGGGGGTGGCTTCGTGTAAAGCATTTGTTACAAGGACAAAATGCTTTGGGTGCATTGAGTTCAGCCAGTTCAGAATGGCAAGCCTGAACCCAATAATATAGACGTCCAAATACCAAAAACGAAAGTCTTATGATGTCAAAAATATTACTATTTATAGAAATATTTTTATCAGGAACTTTTAATCTTTCCCCACGGAGTTTGTTTATAGTTTTTCAAGTGGAACTTTAACGGAGTAGACTCCAAAAAAGCATAATTTTTAGTGGCATAGTCATAGGTTGTTTATAACTTTTTGAATATTTATTTAGGCTTTTAAATAACCCTTGAAGTATATTCTTTCGAGTGGTACGTTTATTGAGCTAACCCGTCTGTTTGAACTCTTCAATAAGAAGAGGTCGCTGCTCCAATTAGCGCAATGGTAACCCAGCCCTTCCCTGGCATAGGCCCACTGCCTGTTGTTATGCGAAATCGATCGTTTCAAAATCGTGTCAACCGTGGAATAAATGGCAAATAGTCACTGGGACAGATATTTTAAATGAAGCTACATATATGTTTGGAGAAGGGTAGAATGAAAGTTTTGCCTGACCACCTGCCAAATGGCGTAGAGCCATCAATAATACATCAGCCACACGTATGAGGACCTAATGTCCTAGGTGGGAATATATAGTTTAGAGTTGCCGATTATTTAAAATAAAAAAGGGGTTATTCATTAATTATGTATGTGGTCCAGGTGTTTTCCATATTTACTTTCCCATAATTCTTCATTTAATTAAGTTTTCTAAGAATTAGCTAATAACTTTCACTAAATTGTGGCCTCACTGTACTCCCGGTAACGGCCACTTTTAGCACCAGGTGGAGCTTTCGAGGGGGAGTTGGCACTAAAATGGAACAAGAAGGCCGGCGGGCTGGCTCTGGACATCAATAACGCCAGTCCTTCGATGGCTTGAAGAGAATTGTGGGTGACATGAGTATGTTGTGTGTGTGTGTTTGTGGGCATAATGATACACCTGGGTGGGTTGCGTGCCATCTATTAATTTTGGAAACAAACCCGTTGGCCTGGTCAGCGGAATTCTCACGCATCGGAGCACTTTTTTTAGGCTACTGCAACGCAATAACCTTTTCAAAACATTAAGATTAAAGTATGCTGCACAGAATAATAGCATCTAGAATGTTGAAACCTCAGGTAGGAAAAAAAGAGACTAGGAAAAAACAAAGGCCGTAAAAGTGGAGCGGAAGTCAGGCACTGAACCTGAAAAGAAATAACTTCACACTCCCCCCCACTCCGTAATAAGCCGCTCTGATTCTGTCTCTACCTATTGGAGATAAAACTCCAGCTTTATAATCGACATCACCTTTAAGATTTTAGGATCGTTGACTAACAGATAATTCACAGATAATGGGGTTTAATTTGTGTATATACCTGTTTAAAATCACTGCACTATATAGGCGTTTGATTTATCCGCACTCGCAGAACTCTTATCGGCACAACAACGAAAATACAAATAATGTTCTGCTAGCAGGGTTTCCAGGCTGCTCAAGCCGCGCTTGAAAAGGTTCTAAAAAATCCCGGAGTGCGCGAACTTTCAAAAACGTGTTTTCATACTAATTTGTAACTAATTGTCAAGGTTTTTCCATATGAAAGAATTGATTTGTAGATTTTTATTAATATATTAATAGTTTATTATCTGGAAAATATTAATTATAAAATAAACTAATAAAGAATGATCGACTATTTCTCGTTGAAGATGTTAATAGTTTATTTTTTTATATTAAATTTAATTTATTTTAATGAATTTAATTCGTTCTTATTTGAAAAGGTTTTAATAATTCTAATTTATTTTTGAACACCTTTTATTGTGTAAACCAAACCTTTATTCAGAGATATGGCAACGCCACTTTTAGCTTGAAAGGCTTCCCATAGAAGAACCTTAAACATTTATAAGTTCAAATTAAAAGATAAAAAAGGTAGAAATGTCGCAAATTGTATATTTAAAATAGAGCATAAAAAAAAATGGAGCAACCGCTTCAACTTACCGTTTGAAAATCTTCCATTTTGTATGAATAAAATACTATTAACGTTTTCAATTTATTTAATATATTTTCTTTTGCACCGTTTTAAGTATTTATAGCATTATTTTTACATTGTACTTTATTCGTAAAGATGTGTTAATATATTTTAATTTTCTTGTACCCAACAAATGCTCGTCAAACTATTTTATTTACAGAACGAGTTATATTTTGTTTCTGGAAATAATTATATTGTTAAAATTATCTTTGCTTGTATGTTTTGCGCATAATGTTGATTTAAGCAACATTTGAAATGTTTTATTTGTTATACTTATGTTTTATTGACAGTAATTTAAATTTAACTTTTACAATGCGCATCTAAGAAATGACTAAACATCTATATTGCGTTTTCCGAACATGACTAGAATTACAATTGAATGAACTGATCGCTTAGGACACGAATATTGCTCGGCCCATGGCTATTTTTTTTTGTTTGCTTATGGAATTTCGGCCAAGTCCTTGTATATATAGGTATATATGTGTACGTTTGTACGTTGGTATAATAGCTACATATTTACATTGACTAATAATACACATCCCGACTAATAAAACATAATCAACAAGCTTAACTTGGCATCTACGAAAACAGAGTCACCCTATCGACAATTTTTCACTTAATTGCTGCTAAGACCCCAGCATCTTCTTAAGCTCCCTAACACACATACACACAAACACGCACACGCATATACACAAGGACACCCTAGGCTCCCACCACCCACTGAGCACCGCTATTTTATTACTGTTTACCGTTCCGAGCGTCACTAGTGTTGTGCCTTTTCCGCGCCCCGTGGGTTCATTCGACCGGGCGACCCATAACGGAAGTGTGCCAATTCCCGTTAGCTATTCAACGTTTCGGTGTGTTAATTGTTTAGAAGCCCCCCCCCTTCCTCGCTTCACCCTCTTAATCCTTGGTAAGTTTCAAGTGCATTAAAAAGATCATGGGTGGTAAATTAACTTATTGGCGCGTCACTTCGTCGGCGACCGTTCCGCAGTCGCCAGAGTTGCTAGTTAACGGTAATTGATGCTTTGTGTTGTTGCTATTGCTGGCAATTATATAATCGCGTTCACCCAATATCGAACATCACTTCCTTCAATACTATCGAACAGGACTTTTTCGTTACGAGCTTGGGTACATTCTTGGATATTGAAAAAGACTGAAAAAATTAAAAAAAAAAAAAGTATCCTGAAAACTTGTTTCAACCTTTGTTAGAATTCCTGTTTTTGTTTTACATTTTAAACTCTATGCTTAGAACTGAACTGGGTTTTTTGAGTGGGTTTACTTACTACATATTCCAACATAATATAATTTATTAAATTTGACTGTTGGTTAGTTTTTACTTATCCTACTTCTTAGGTTATAAATCTTTGATTTTTCGCATGCTTAAACTGATTTTGTGAGGGGTTATATTTTATATATTAGCTAAATAAGTAATATTTGCTTTAACTGAAATCCAAAATGAGTTAATTTTGATTTTTAGATATTATATTTCAACAAAAACAATTTCCTTGTTGAAGAAAGAATTATTATCGATCAAGTAAATAAATGATAGTCTAATTTTTTTTAAACCAAAAAAATTATATAATAACTTTGAATTTAGTTTTCATGCTGAGCCATTTTTTTTAAAAGGCTTTCATTCGATAATTACCCCACTCTAAAGCTTATAAAAACTCCCGGAATGGTTCATCAAAATTATCGTTAACATCCGGGAAGGTTCCGGAATTGCCACCAACCCCAACTCCAACCCCCACACCCACACCCACTCCAATGCCCACGCCCACGCCCACCGGAGTGTTGCCATTGAGTATAAGAGTTGACTGTTGCTGCTGCTGCTGATGTTGCTGATGTTGTTGCTGCTGTTGCTGCTGTGATTGCAACATCGTGCCGCCCATGTGGACATGGCTAAGCATCGCCTGCTGATGGTGGGGCAGGTTGGCCTGTTGGTGCTCCAGCGGCGTTTGTATGTGCATGCTCTGGGGCTGAAGGCCCTGCATCGTGGGGCTGCTGGCCACGGCGGAAGCGTTTAGCAGGCTGCCATCGGTGGCGGCCAAGAGCGCACAGTCGTAGCTCCCCCCATTGGGCATTGTGTCCTCGAAGCAGAGCGTGGCAGCGTTGGCACTTATGGTAGCGCCACCCAGCCCACCCCCTCCGCCATTCTCCGCCGTAAGATTGGAGAGCAGAACTCCGCCGACGGCCCCGGAATTGAGTTCCATGGCCGCGGCCTCCTCGTTACGTTTGGAGAGTATAATGTGCGTCAGATTGATGATGTAGTTTTTGGCCAGCGTCAGGGTCTCGATCTTGGACAG
The DNA here is from genome assembly GCA_018150405.1 of Drosophila varians. Taxonomy (NCBI): domain Eukaryota; kingdom Metazoa; phylum Arthropoda; class Insecta; order Diptera; family Drosophilidae; genus Drosophila; species Drosophila varians. The sequence goes on from JAECWK010000125.1 coordinate 8,520,110, forward strand.
TCGCCGCTCCATCTCCACGTGTGGGATGACTTCGCGGAGCGACTGGAACGCATCGTTCAGACTGTGCATCCGCATCCTCTCACGCTCGTTGGACTCCAGACGCCGCAGGTTCCGCTCCTTGGCGTTCAAGGCGCCCTTTCGCCGACGGTTTGTGCTGGAATTGGCATTGGAGGAGCTGGAGTGGGCGCTGTTGGGCGTTAGGCTCGAGGAGCAGCTTCCGTTTCCGGCCTGCTGGCCACGGCCCCGACTCGAGGCCCGCTGGCTGTCGTGGGAGCCGCCCTGCTGCTGGCCGTTGGTGGTGGTGCTGCTGCCACCTCCATTGCTGCTGCCGCCGCCTCCGCTTGTGTCGTCGCTCTGCGAGCTGGAATCTGTCATCTCCAGGTCGCAGGTGTTATTGCTTAACTGCAACGCAACAAGAAAATCGTATGAAAATGACAGTCCCCCTCTTGCCCGCCCATCTCTACCTCTACCTGTGAGGTGCGCCTGGTGGCACGTCGCACGGGTCGCGATATCCCCTCCGCCGATTCCGGCGACAGGCCATTGTGTCCGTCCGTGTTGTAATTGTTGTTGTTATGGTGCAATTGCTGCTGCAACTGCATAAAGTCGTGGCTGCTCATCAGCTCCGTCAACTGGGTGGCATTCATGGCTCCAAAAAGTTCCAAACATCCACAAAAACCCCGAAATGTTTACTAAAGGATATAGGAGAGATAATACAAATATTTAGCTTTAAAAGACATTTTAATAGATAGGTTCAGGTAGGTAAATAAATTGTTTAATTGGTAGAGTCTTTTTAATGGAAATAAACTAAGAGTGCGTCAAAAAGAATCTCTAAAATAGGGACTTCTCTAGTCAGTTTCGATCCCTCATCTTTTGAAGATTTTTTCCAAAATAGATTTTTAAAAGTATTTTATTTCACAATATTTTGGCCTCATTTCACTAACTAACAATTTTTTTTTAATATAATCTACAAGGATTTATTAGTTTTTATTCATTTATTGTTTTTTGTTTTGCCTGATATGACATCTATTTAGATACTCGTTATCTTTGATCGATATTTGCTACATTAATTGAACAACACACGTGACTGTTTGACACATAAATTAGGTCGAGTGACGCATAGTTATGAGTCCTAGTTGTCATATTCAAAAAGAAGAAATGCCGGTTTTATTGGAAAAAACCCAACAATTTCCAAAAATATCAGGTTTATGCTTGTCTCTTTGATCTTTAACCAAAAACTCTATGTAACCAAACTGCGAAACCAATATCCTAAAAACCAGTTTGAAAGATCTTATGGGTTTATATTTGATTCATATTATTTAAAATAATCCAAATAATGCCATAAACTTGGCTTTTTCTTAGACTCATACACACTTAATGGGTTGCGTTTTTGTTTAAATTAAGAAAAGAAAAGTGTAAGCAATAGGTGACCGATGAAGTGCTTTTGCAGCATTCGCGTTGTTATGGTTATGCCCTTTGGCTTTCCAGCATTTGACCCGGAAATTGTGCTGCAGCATTTAAAGAGCGGGGACACGGGGACCTAGTGGCCAGGACATGAACATCGACTTTGTTGTAATAGAAAACGCGCATTTTGCGGTGCAATTCTTTCTCGGTGGGCGTTAAGGTTGAGAGAAACAAAAGTGTCGGTATTATTTAACGACAAATGTTCCTTTGGCCCTTGAGTATCGCTGTTCTTTAAAAGTGTGTGAAGAAAAATGACTACAGGAAAACATTAAACACTCAATGTCGCCACTCGGAGTAGGGAATACCTACATTGTTTTTAGTTGGGGCTTTTATTTTAAACGGAACTAAGATCAAATCAAATCTATTAATTAACTTTTTTTATAAATATTTTTTTAATAAGAAAAACTAGTTTAAAAACATTCGTTTAGAAAAATTCGGAAAGATATTTTCTTTATAATCTTTTTTTAAAGTTTTCCAGGTGAATACAAGCGTATAAAAGCAACCAACAATCTGCGCAGGCTTGTTAGCCCAAAAAAGTATGCTATGTCTTACATTGATCGGCCAGGGCTTCTGATCCTTTTCAGAAATATACTTTTATACAGTTTAAAAATGATTTCTAATGTTTTTATAGGGAAAAGAATTATATATTCCTATAGAAATATAGGATTAAACACCTTATGTCCTTCTCTCAAGCAAATAAATACTTAGATCTTCTTCCTTTTTGGGATTAGTGCCTCTATCACGTCCTTTTATTTGACTTTAATTTTAAAATAATATTAAAAAATGGCTTAAAAGCTCTTAATCCTATCCAAAAGTTGACTTTGAAATTCCGTACAAGGAAAGCAGGTCCTTAGCACTCCATGCAACAGTCTGCACCTTGTCTTGTGTAATATTTATTATGCTTTCTAGTAAATAAAGAATGTTTTGTTTGCCTTCTTGGGTGTGGGTTGGAAGACTGCAAGACCGGGACAATGGGGCACTGGTTTTGACAAGTATATTGGGCATTTTGTTGTGGCACTATCACGGTTATGGAGATTGCTATAAACTCAAATTATTCAATCACATTGAAGAACAAGATTTCAATAAAGTTGATTAAAAGCTAACATGATGCAATTTTCGATTTTATGTATTTATCCTTTGGATTTTTTGGAATTAATGTTCAAATAAAAGAGTCCGTGTAGTTTTTAAAGATGTAATAGTCCAAGAATTGGACAATAAAGTCTACAAAAAAGAAATCTTCCGGTATAAGATGCTTGTAGGTATAAGATGCCAGCGGAATCCAATCCGGATTAATCGGTCCTGGTTTTGTTTACCTAACTATGAATAAAAAAAAACACTTTGTACTTACAAATTTATATAGCCATTTCTGCCAAATTATTATTCAGAATCTTTTCAATATTTTTTTGCGTCATGAATTAGATTTTTCAATCACTATTTTCACACAAAATGTGGGAACTTTTTCACACTTTCTCTGATCATTTTATTTTGTTGTTAGTTTGAAACTTTTCCATTCGATAAACAGCACTGATATTCACAAGATATTTATAAATATAATCACCAGGTTTTTCCGAAATGTTTGATACCGAGCAAAGGGCATTGGATCAAGATTAGCGGAACTGAGCGCGCAGAGTAGACCGGAAACGCGGAAGCGTTAGGAATGACGGCCACTTGTGGAATGGCTGCAGCGACGAAGCGTCGCCGTTTGGCAACCCGAGCTCGGGACAAAGGCGAATCAAAAGTTTCGGCCGATGTGACACGAGTCGAGCAACAAGTCCACCAGGCCCATGGACTGGGGTGTCCACCGGCACGAGTCGCCGAGTGAAAGCTGACTGACGAATGGAGAGCAATTCAAAAGGCTCAAAAGGTGAGTCGAAATCGGAGTGGGTTTTCGGCTTTCGGCCCTAACCATTGCCTTTTGTCAGCCGATGAGCACGACTAAAACTCCTGGCTCAGTCTGAGACCGTTTCGAATAAATGATAAGGCTATTTTTGGCTGTCGATTGTATTTGATTTTGTTCTATTTTCTAAAAGTTGCATCAATTTGGAATATGATTTATGCAAAAACTGTAAAAGCTAATAACAAATACAAATTATTCCCTGATTCTTAAGATAAGGAAGCTTCTATCCGCCTGCTCCTTAACCAAATTTAATTCATACAATTTGTAAGATTTTTTTTTTTTTGTATAAAGAATTGTATTAAGTACGCCGAATACATGTGATCCAAATCCAAAAACTCATTCCCTTTGAGGGCTGCGGGCTTGGATCAGAAGAAGCCATCCCACATCCCTCACAGGCCCAACGGGGTGGCTTGTGTTTTGGAGTTCCTAGACATGTACAGTGAACACCACGTGCTCAGCCCAACTCCAGGGGGGAGTAACAACAAGGGCCAGCCATAAGGGTGGAAATTGGGGGAGTGGGTGCCTGATTAGTCCCGGTGACGCATGTTCCTCTCAACGGCCTGCAGTCAACACCCACAACCGCCAGATCCTTTTGTTACCAACTCCAATTGACTGAGTGAGTTGTATACTGTTATTATTATTATCGTCTGTTTGTTTATACTCTTCTTGTGTGTCCTTATCGGAGAGTTTTTATCTCATGATAAACTATTGTCGGCAGATAATAAACTGTTGCCAGAAAATGTGTGCTTGTCATTTCAAAATCAAAGAGTTGAGAATCTTCTACTAAAGATTATTCAACTTTTTCAGTTCTTTCGCTTTTATTTTTTTTTATTTCATTTATTTCTCTTTTTCACAAGTGCACTCCTGCATCTTTTCTCTGTAAAAAATCAATAGATTTTAAAGCAAATGTTTATTCATTGGATAGGCATTCCCTCACTTCTCCATTCGTGTCCTTTAAGCCAACTTCAACGCAACTCCCCTTCATCCAAGTGTCGCCAAATACAGATTGACAGTTCATATTTTTAAACTGGCAAGCAGATTTCGTTAGAGGAGAGAAGGATGCACGTTGTCTACAAGGACATTATGTAAATCACAGGATGGCAGGGTTAATGGCGGCATACGCTACTACTATCCCCCTAGACTTTTTGAACCTAGATGTGGAAATAATAAACATTAATATACAAAAATAGACTCCAGACCAGGCGGTGGGCCAGTGTAAAGATGGTCTCTACAAAAGGACCTCTACTTTATTTGCAATCAGAAAGTTTATAGCCATTTGCGGCTCTCTTGCCCCGTGCTCGGAAGTTGGCCATCAATATTTAGTTGTACGTCTGGTGGCTGCGGCTTCAATTTTGATTTATTAAACCGATCATTGTACTCGACGCTCCTTCATAGACAAAACCAAAACCAAACAACTGCCCTATTTAATATTGAACTTAGACTGGTTTTAGGTTGAGACTTATTTGCTTAAGGAGCTCATAATAGTGAATGGGGGTCCCGAATATTCAACTGGGCAACTTTAAACAGTTCAAAATAATGTATAAGACTGATCCTTGAATGGGTCTCGCTAGACTTTACATAGAAAGGTATAAAAAAAATATATACATAGATTATTTAAATTAATTTCAAAAGTGTTGCGTTTCCATCAACAATCATGGCAACCGCAAAATTCGATTCAATCCAATCCTTAGCTTAGCTTAGCGCCCACCGCCTTTAATAGAATCAAAAAAAGAAGGCTTCACCACATGACTGGCATATTTAAGCAGCCCCGTCCCTCATCGACTTTAACACGTTTAAGACACAAATTTAATCACAAGGGGGACATGCCCCAGCCCCAGCTGAAAGGACCTCTAAGCCGGCGCTTAGCATGGTTGGGGGGAATCGCACCCGCGGTTATTTAAAAACGTTAAAAACAAGAGAAAATATAAAGAAGTTCCGAGAATAAGGGGGGGTGAATAAAAGAAATATTGTTAAGAAGACGCACCCTGACCGGAATCAGCTTCCTGCCCTCTGGGTCCCAAGCGGCCTGTCAAATGTCAATAGCGAAAAAATCTTCGCAGCCTCCCGCGTCGTCGTCTACAGATGCCCAGTATCCTTGCCATTTTTCCGTCGGATCACCGCAAAGAACCATGTTGACAAGCCCAAACCCCGCAGGAAGGGTGTTGGTCACTGGCATATTTACATTTATTATGGACAAAACTCTTCTTTCGCCGAGATTGGAGAGATTCCTGATTAAAGTTTATAAATAAAACCAGTTTAGATCTTTAAAATGATATGTAAATTTTCAAAATAAACACAAATTCCATTCCCCCCTTTACCGAATAACTCGTAAATCAAACATTGAGTGGAGTGCTCCTTGGGAAATTGCTTGTATTAAAACAGCCACTTGGTGGTTTCTTAAGTCCTCCCACCCACTTTAATGGGGAAGAAATAAGTCATCATAATTATTATTTACACTGCAGCCGAACTTATATTTATAGCATACATTTCGATGTAACGAGGCGGAAGGACGATGTTGGAAAACCTACAAAAGGCGGCCTTTAATACGGTCTCCTGCCCTTTCATGGCCATATTTTCCAGAGTAGCCCACCATCCCATCCCAAAGAAACTGTTTGCATCGGTGGCTTAAGAATTGCTAATTGGTGTCATTAAAAAGTTAAAAGAAAATTGCTGAAAAACATCTCGCATCCAGCAAACTGTATGCAAAGGACATGTGGCCAGGGATAAAGTTATTTATGTTGCGAGGGATTCTCCGGCTTTGCGCTGCTTTACAATGTTAATGTAATCAAAGTTTAAGTTTCACCTGATTCGTGATTATAAAAATGGCAAAGTTTGCCCAAAGAAATGGGTGAGAGAAAAAAAAAAGAATAATTTGAAAAATTAGCATTTAAATTACGGTAGCACGTTCAATGAAGCGATATTAATTGAAATGCCCAACCTGGAATGGTAAGTGGGAGTAGACTGACGTCCAGGGCCTGCCTTTGATGGCTCGCGATTTGCACCTTGGAAAATGACACGAAAGGTAATTGTTATTGATGGCACATTACGCGACTCGGGGATGTTGTCCTGCCCTAAGCCTGTCTCTGACTCCTTGGAAGGGCCAGTGACAATATTATAATGTCCTTGTCACTGATAGCTGCCACTGATTTGTCTTTTAAGTTGTTGGACATGCCATTGTGTCCCTAAAATAGATCATGATTAGGATTAGAAAAGTTCTCACACCTTCATACTGATACAGAGAGGATTTTGTTATCAAGGACATTAGGATTATCTTCCCCATATTATATCCTTTATAATAAAAAACGTCCATGAATATTTTAAATTTTGTAAACTGCGACAATGAGAATGGCAGGAGGGGATAGCTCGATTGCTGGGTCGGCTGGCTGGCGCCGCTTTGGCCAAGCCGCAAATGAGCGACGCCTCTTGCCCCAACACCCCGAGACCTCCACCACACCCCCTTGTGTCAGAGGCAGCGCCAGGGGCACCCTTTAATCACCCAACCGACCCACACATGCATGGGAAGAACAATCTATTTGCATTTACACCAAATGTACAAATTTATTTATCGGTGAGGCAGTGGAGAGGAAGCAAGGAAAGGGGTGTGGGTGGAAGGATACCAGGGATGGGGATGGCGATAGGGATGCCAGGATGAAGAACGTAGAAGCAAACGTCAAACGACGTCATGCGAAAGTTGTTTGCGTTGGCGAATAGCGTGCAAAAGTAGGCAACGTTATCTTCTCATTGTGGCTAACGTGTGTGTTAGTGGGTGGGTGGCTCTGTGTATGTGTGTGTGGGGTAATGTGGGGAAATAGATCATGTTTACACACATGACCGTGCCACCCCCCCACACGGCATTGGGCCAAAAGCGAGTGCGTGTGTGTGAGAAGCATGCTGATGAGCTCTCTGGTTGTTGTTTTTCTTGAGTAAACTTTAATTGTTTTTGATTTTGCTAAGGATTCATCATGTGACATGAGTTTTATTCGATTTTTTGTTTACACACCAGTAGGGGGAGGGGGTTTTGTCTCCAAAACGGGAAAAGGGCAGCCCCCATGTTTGTCAGATTCTTTTTTCTGCTTTTTTGAAGCCTTTTCAAATGCTCAATTGACAAACAAATTGGTTGGAGGGTAGGATGGGAGGCATGGTTCGCCTTTGGCTAATTAAATGTACATTTATGGAGCTTCCCCCAAAGGCACAAAAGTCACTTGATAAAATTCCAACTCAACGCAAACAAGTATTTTTATTTTTGTCTTTTTATAAAGAGAATGTCTACACAGTTTGTTTAAAAAGAATTGACTTTCTCATAGCCAGTCTTTTTTGGGGTCATTTATTTGTACATTTTTGCAAAGTGTATTTTGGAATAGAGCACATACTAAAAATTTTGTCTTTCCAACATTCACCACTCGAAAGTGGCCAACAGGCAATTGCCTAAATGTCACGTATCCTGCAACAGGAGTTGCCGTGTGTAAATGGTATGTCGAGTTGAGGAGACTCGAAATACCGCTAATTGCAGATGGTGCATACATACTTCATGGTGTACTTCCATAAGCCCATCGTGCCCCTTGGTCTGTATGCACTTGGCTTAAAGCCTCGCTGCTCTGCTCTTTTCCTGCATGCCACACCAAAGAGGCTGGCTGGCTGGCAGGCTGGCTGGAAGGACCCATTCTGCCGGCAGTCTTTGGTGGCTCATCTGCGTGGCAAATTGAAAATGACGCTCATTTATTTCATTATTGGGGAATGTGGAGAGTGCTGTTCGTTTTGTCCCATTCAAATAGCCGTGAAATTGCATTTGATTTTATTTGTGACAAAGTTGTGGCGACGCAAGAAATTCGCACGAATCGATATTGCAGCAAAATTAATTCTTAAATCGTATCTATTCTTGTATTTACTCAAATTTGCAAATAAAACCCAGCAATAAAAAGTAGTTGCACCTTTCTACTTTCAACAAATGAACACCACCCTTTCGGCAAACTTCACCCTTTCGCAGCAATTGCCTGGAATTACAATCGAAATGGTATTGGCCCGTATGTTATCCGCATCAAAAACCCGCTTTTTTCGCTTTTGTGTGTTTTTATATTATTTAACGTTTTTTATTTTTATGCTTACGGGGCGAAGTGTGTTGTCGAGGGTGTTGGTAAAAAATGGTTGTGCCTTCGTATGTGTGCGGGCGGCGATAAGGAGGCACAATAACTTTTTCGCACTTAATGCGATTAGATAAGAGGCCACAGGAACAGGGAGGGCACTGGAATCCAAAAATTGGATTGGCTCGCCCACATTACTTAGCGGTGGAAACTTGTTAGCCAAAGGAAAAATAATGGAAAATAAACATCATCGAAATCAAAATACGAGTAGTGTATTAAATTCTGTCTTGGTATTCTGTTCCTGGGTCTAGTAATTAGGAGAACCTAAATGGACTTTTGCCGAGATACATCCTCTGATTTGATAATTATATATCACTGCGTATATGTAGCCCTGTAATTTCTTCTTTGAGGTAATTCAATTTGCGCAAATGGATATGTAATGTGGTTCTCCTGATTTCATAAACTATTACCCCGACTGCTGCAAGGACTCTTGGTTCCTCTTAAAGCTTTCACAAGATTGGAAATCAAAAACACATTCTATCTGGCATGGCAAACAACAGATTTAAATAATATAATGTCCTCTGAAATCATGTATACCATGATTACTTAATATTATCTCATTAACATTCGTCGGGGGCCATTTGTTCTACGCCTCATTATAATTTTGTTAAATGTTATGTAAAACGAGTGTCATGCTCCTCACCCCGGATCAACACTTTCCCTTTTGGCGCCGCAATGGCGACTCTCTGGTCCTTAGAGGGTTGCCCACTGGCTTCCATTTACACTGACGCTTTGACTTTTAATTGTATTTTAAAGTGTTTCGATCCACCTCGGGGGCTAGAGGGTAGAATTCTGCCGGCACTTGGGTCAGTTTCAGGCCATTTGGCTTATGATTTAGCTGGACTTTTTTCGTTATTTGATGCCTAATTAAATTTAACGATGATATTGATTTCTTTTCCTACTTGTTTGTTAATTTCTCTAGAGATTGGAGGCAGTGGTGACAGTTCTTAACCACAAATGGGATCTTTTGGGGTGCGGCTAGAAGTATAAATTCTCTAACTATTTTCTTTTACTAACTAGGAAGTTTTCAAGCTTTCAATAAACACGCTTTACTTGTCCATTAATCAAGCCCTAGATTCCTGGAAATCACAACCTGATCTGCCATCCGCTAGACAACTAATTTGTAAACCTGTCAATATTGTCACTACGATTCAAACTACAAAGTCGAACCCCTTTTTAACCCCAACTCCTGTGGGACGTGTCGATATTTAAACCTCTTCAAATAAATCACGTAGATTAAGTTCTCAATGGACCAGCTGAAGAGCCACAAGACTTCATGAATAGATCAAATATCTTAAACCCGAAACGAGACGAGATGGTTCAAGCGCTTCTATCCCCTGTCTGAAATCCTTCCACTGAACGGAAGCTAATAACAGGATTAACACAATGCGTGAAAATTGAATTTTATGCCAATATATGTATGTATGTACTTAAGAGGAAACACGCTTAAAGAGTCGCCCGGCTCCGGGTCCCGGGTCCGGGTCCGTGGGCTCGGCGAAAGGATCGAAGTTCTTTAGCGGCAGCGCCGACGATGGCTTTGGCGACAAGCAAACACAAAGTCCCAAACGTAATTTTCACGAATTCATTGAACTGCGTGAGTGTGAAAAATAACAATTTAGATAAATATTGTGCTGGCGACCTCCATGGGCGCCGTGGCTGGCGTGTCATACACGGCGGGAGTCGACATTAGACCTCGATGAGGACGAGGACTACGACGACGACAACGACAACGACAACAACGATGGCGGCATGGAAAGCGAGCTCTGGACAGCAAACGCATCGACCGTTGACACAGAAATCATATTAATATAAATTAACGATGTGGAAAATTTAGTTTAGTAGTGAAACAGGCGAGCCAAAGAAATGCCACGCACTGCCACTGTGCCCGCCCAGGACAAGTCTTGGCGCTCACGTCGTCGACTCATCCGTCAAAATGTCCCGAGTGCAAATCCCACAGCAACCCATGGCCCACCCTCCGTCTATCCACCCGTCCATCTACCCGGGAGTCGACGGAGATTGTTTTGTTTTTCCCGATTTAGGTATACCAATTTCTGCATACCGTCGCTTTGCTCTTTTCTCGTGCAATTTTTCAATTAATTGGCATTTTGCGATTTAATTTCAATGCACTCCAGCAAGTATGTTCGATGGGCAACTTGGCTCTAATAACGCCCCCATAATCATAATCCGATTATGCCCACGACATCGTGTCCTCATGGCAAGGCTTTGGTGCAAATTTCACAGACATCCCACATGTGAAGTGCTCTGGAGCAAAGTTTGCTTATATAAACTTGTTGATTCTAAATTAATTAACGAAAGTTTTTGTCGATAGACTATATACATAGATGGCTCTTTGATTAAGCTTTCAGCTTGCACTGAGTAACTACTTTAAACTTTGCCTAAAACAAAGGGAAAGTTTCACAAACAATTAAAGATTATTGATAATAACCCAGTAATAGTATAAGCTTTTGTTCTTTTGAAAACCCTTTGATTTATTGCAGATTGAAAATATATTGTTTAAACTTATTTATTGATACAGACATTACAAAAATAGTCAAGAAATTGTGTAAATCAACGCCCAAAAGCCAGTACTGCAGTTGCAACACAGGGTTCTCTTTCGAATACAGAAACAATTAAAAAAGGTTTTCATGGTAATTTTTTTCAACAAGAAATAATATGTGGCGGCTTTGTAACTTGCCACACTGGCCTGTGTTGCCTGATGTTTGTTCTTTTTTGTCCTTGAAATTCGCTGGCAAAAATCAATTAGAGTCATGCGACCCGTCATAAGTGCCAAAACGCAAATACAAGGATAAACTGCGTACATTGGGGCATTGAATTGGGATTGGGATTGGGATTGCGCTTATTGTAAGGGGATTATAAAGAAGAAGCCTGGGAAGCCTTGGGTTAAATATTACGATAACTTTGCAAACAAAAACTAAAATTAAATGAGACAATATGATGTTTAGCGCTTGCGCTCCTGGTAAAATTCACGAATCAGCTGACGTAGATACCGCATCTCGTTGCGGCGCTCGCTGAGTCTCCGACGAAGCTCCTCATTCTCTTGGGTCAGCTCCTGCTCCTCGCCCATAACGCTCTCCATTTCCAGCTTCTTTTTTTGCCGGTAGCGAGTAGCCGCGTTCTTGTTTTGTTCCTTTTTCCGAATCTTGCGGTCCTCCACGCCACGGCCGTAGGTGCGAGTACGCTTCTTTGGGCTGACGGCCAACTCCTCAACGGATTCGTGAGCCGGGGAGGAGCTGCTGCTGATAGACTCTGGGATCCACTCCTCGTCGGCGTCCGCTATGCTGCCACTCACTCGGCTGGCACTGCTGCCACCCAGCGAGGACGAGGCCTGTGATTCGCAGTCGTCCTGCTCCCAGTTGGTAGGGATTTCCAGCTCCTGAGCCCGCATGTTGACAATTTCGTCGATGATCTGGTTCTCCCGGGCAATTTCACTTCCGCCCACCCACGTGTTGAAGTTGTAGGTGGTGGGCGCAGTGGCTGCCGCCGGAGTTGCAGAATCAGACGCATAATATTGCTGCAACATAAAAGTTAATTAGATAAAACACTAATAATAATTCTCCTTTTATAACTTACCACCTTCTCCTCAGCTTTGACCAGCACGGAATGGGGCTCTGGCTGCTGTTTGATAGCATCGAATTGTGGCGGAGACTGCGGAGGAGTCAGCTGCTGCAGTATCAGGGATGGGGCATCGCAATTGAAGTCCACGGTAGGATCTACCGGGACAGCAGAAGCGAATTGTACTTTAGTTTCGGGTATTATTGGTTGGCTGACCACATCGATGTTGGGCTGATAGGTGTTTGCCTCATAGTTGATGTAGTTAAGAGGAGCTTTTTGATCCAGAAGGCATTCTGTAGGAGAGAGGCGAAGAGAGTTTCAATATTAACAATTTTCAAAATAAATAAAGTTGTATTAAAGTAGGAAAATCAATTCAATTGCTGGCAAAAGATTGATAAGGCCGTATAAATAATTAGATCTATAATAATAGTTCCAAGTATTTTCAAGGTGATTTCAAGTTTCGCAATGAAATTGTATTGGTTTTTATATATTCCATTTGTATAATCTTTTCCTTAGAGAATCCCGAGAAACCTAACTGGTTTAAAAAACTATCAATAAAAATTCTTATCTTTGAAAAGTTTTTGAAAAAACCCAAGGAAATATTTATTAAACCCAATTCGTCAGCATCAAAATAGTTTCATCGAATTGCAATGAAAGATCAGAGAGAGTTGATAGGGTCGAGCTAAAAGCTTTCTAAAATACATTGTTGCACCTGTTTGAAATATAAAATGTGACCCAGCGACACCTTGAGGTGGAGCCAGTACACATTCACCTCTCCCAAGTTGGATTCGATTAGCATAACACGTTTCCAATCAATCTGTCTCTGAAAAGAAAAATTAAGTCTCTCCTCGCCCAGCTGCGCTTGAATATTTTAAAAGCAGAGCAAACTGTAACTGCATTAATTGATTTACATAAGTTCATAATGTCTGGTTGCTAAGCCTAGAAATACCTTATAAAACTTTTTAAAAAGTACGTCAGGGTTTTATATTTATATTATAAATCACCTGCATATTTGATTTTTGTATAAATGTAAAGAAATTGTAATCTCTTCCTTTAAAAGGGAGCAAAGATTGATTTTAACTTGTTATCTTCTCTTTTTTTTACCAATGAAAATTATAAATGAATATTGCACTTATCATAATGGAGCAACAACAAATGCACCACAATGACACCACGTTCACAATCTTTACAGAACATTAGAAACTGTATATATAAAACATATATATTGATATTTAATGGGAACATGATTAGCAACAACCTTGGCGCACTAATGCTATGGAAAATCACAAAGATTATCAGGCTCAGTTAGGAAACTCTGAAGTAAAACCCACTTGAATAAACCCAAAAAGTTAGGGGTTCCTAGCTGTATTTACATATAATGAAAAATATTATGGGGACTGTATACCTTTCATAACAAAAGTCCCCTTCCGCCTCTTTATTAAAAAAGTAATGCCGATGGAAGAGATTTCCAAACAATGCCCTTTTTTAATTTAGTCACTCCCTTGATCGTAAAATTGATTTAAATGTTTAGTTCTTGTTTATATACTAACCATAGGCTTGCATAAATATATATGTGCTCATGTTTGCGGCAGCAGTCAGTCGTTTTTTTAGTAAAATGTATGGTAAATGGGGGTCTTAGGGGTCTTTACAAACAAGTAAAGAAGGCAGTAGATCAAGAATGGAAAAAGTGTCGCTAGAAAAGATAGTAAACCTAAACTAATCGCAAAGATAAACTACAACTATTTAAAGAACGATATGCGCTTTGTAAATAAAAATATGAAAAATATATTCGTATAATATGATGCGTACTTCAGTAATTGTTTTCAGTAGAAAAATCACAGTAAAAATTTTGAATATATACTCGAATTGCTGGCAAACGTGCTGTTATTTACTCGATTGTTGGTTCAGCACTTTGACTGGGAGTCAATAAATGACAAAAAAAATCATATTTACAAACGATGAAAAACTCAACAACTAGGGCACGTGGCAAAAGGTATTTATAGAGTTTTTTTTTTTCGACTTTGATAACAATGGGATGGCGGATGTTATCGTTTTATTTTCGTTTCTGACTGTCCAAGTCCTGTCGCTGTCCGTGTTATGTAACTGCTGCCGCAAAAAATACAGGCGTGGCCGGACAGTTTGGTCAACTGGCAGGATCTTAACGTCGTTTCACCAACTTTTGCGAATTGATCACAATTTCACGGTTCCACATGTAACGGTATCCACAGTGCGGTATCATGCTCACAATGTCCTTAATGGTCGCACTCGAATTGTCAGGGATGCGCGAGAATATCGCCAGGCTACATATAGTAATTACAAATCAATGATAGTATTCAGTTTTCTTTAATTGGCGCCGTAGCGAAAGTTTGGGGGCAAACAGAGTCCTTTGCAGAGAAGGTTCGTTGAGAATTTTGATGCAGACAGTTCGAGTGGTGATCGATTAGAATAAAAATTGCTTTGATTTATTCTTGTTGGCGCGCCAGATTTCCTTTATCAAAAGCATTTAAAAATATATATATTTCTCAATACACATTCATTAAAGTCAATTTTCGAGACAGCCCGCCTTTGTTTGTCTTTTGCGCGTTTTAAAAACGCGCAGACTTTCGAATGTGTTGGTAGTGCTGCTTGTTTGTTAGTCGCTTTTTCGCTTTGGAAACTTTTCTTTGTGTTGTGTTGTTTATTAAAGACGGCGAAGAGTCAACGAGGGGGGCACTGCGGCACTTGGGGGATGGGGGGAGGCTGAAATCGAAGTCAAAGCCAGGCTTGGATCCGAACGCTCGTGTCTGAGTAACGATTTTGTACTGACTTCGGAACGCGAGGCAGCAACGCTTTTGGTCAGCCAGAGAGCCACCCATATGCCTGAGAGTGTAACCCTGCAATAAGATCAATCTTTTCGCTTTGTTTTGAGTCCGAGTCGCTATCAAAAAGCGTAAAGTGAGCGATCACAGGTCGGGCAAATATAAGCCGAGCCACCCAACTCGGGCACAGTGGAGCCGTCTTGAAAATTTCCATTCATAAAAGTCAACAATGCTCTGAAACCTCCGTAGACTCTAAATGCAAATAAGAGTAGAACAGGACTTTGACTTGGCGTTTCGAATCAAGTTTGACGCGATAATAAAATCGAGATAAAGAAATTTAAAACTTAAACCTAAGTGACTAGACACAAATAATTTGCATATACCTTAAGTTTGAAAAAGTATCTTAAGGAATTCCCAACAAAAATATGCTTCGGAAGAGTGTATAAAATCGTGAGCTTAAAAATGTTAAAACATGAGTTTAATATCGGTCTCTTCTCTCGTTCCCTTAATAAGAGTCCAAGCTCCGTATATGTATGTATTGGCACTTTGAAAGTTATATATAGGAACTACCTTGTAAAACCTGAACAAAATTCAGTGTAAAACAGGGGCACGTCCTCAAGATATATTTAAATTTTAATTTTGGAATCCAAAAATATGACGTACAAACTTATGGCCAAAGATAAGTTTTGCCCTTATTTTTCTGGCTACAAAAGATCAATAAAATGTAAACAAATATTTTATAAAATAGCATAAAGACAGCTGTTATCTTTTAGTTTTATGAAAGTAACAGCTGAACGCCAGGAAAGAGAAAACGTAAGAGAATTTAAAATGATCACTCGGTAGCTGCGTGATCAACCAAACATTGATTCCGATTACATGGCTCTTACTCACTGGTAGGGTTTGTTTTTGCCCCACAATTGGCTTTTTGACCACTATCCCATATGATCACGTTGAAAACAAAAGAGGCCAGTATACGTTTACAAGTCGTTCGATATTGCAGCGAAATCGTTAATAAAAACAAAACCAATCTGGGATCCGGTTTATCAACTTTAGTTGTCTGAACGCTTCGACTTGTTCCACTGTGGTCTGTCTTTTATGGAAGTACGCGACAAAATTGTTTCCACTACAAACTATATACCTTTAACACATTAAATGTATCATAAAATTGTTGATATTATATTTTACTTAAAATGCATAGGAAATTATTTTACGATTCTTTTATAAAAAATGTATATTAAGTCTTTTTCCGATTGAGAGCTTTTGGTTCATACAAAATTCGGAATTAGGAATTCGAATAATTATAAATCGAATCGAAACGTTTGCATATCGAACTTTACTATTCTTTTCGGTTTCCTATTTTTAAACTTGACCGACTATTACCTTGAACTGGGCCTTTGAATGAGCTACCAAACTTATGAAGGTAGTTACTATAGTTTGTATTTTTTATGTTGTCTATTAACTGGTTTAAACGTTTTAATCATAAATACTTGCCATCATCCTTGAGGTCAAAAATTTCCACAACTAACTCCTCGTCACTCAGCATGTCAAGGGAGGCTGCCTCGTTCAGCGTCAGGGGTTCTTCGTCTCCAATTAAAGTAATTCCTGAAAAAAGTTAACATAATTAATAAGGATTATGGATGTACGGCCCAAGGACATACCATTTGCAAAGTTATCGTCGTACAGCCACTCGCTGCATGTTGGCTCACTGAGCTGGAACAGCTCGGAGGCCACCGCAGAGGTTGGGGATTGCGGCTCCAGCTTGAGGTCCCAATACAGCTCCTTGGGCAACTCCAAACTCTCCATGGTAAGGTAAAATGTTGTGTCCATAATCGAAACTCAAGTCAAAAGTTACAGAAGATATGCTTTTTGTTGAATAGATGAAATCCGGTGCGAAGAATGCGAATGGTTGTTGTTGTTGTGATTCTGTTTGTTGTAAGGATGCCATGATGGCACTGCAGGATTCAAGAAATTAGAAAAGAGGATTAGTTTATTGGGCTCCACTGTTTAGTAAGTCATAACCCTAATCGAACCGAACCGATTGCCATGTCATGCTGATAAGCACGACGTTCACCTTTTAGTCTTTAATCTAAATAATGTAATTTCCTATGAAAATCAGTCAAAGCAAATATAATATAAATATAAATCACTTTTAAAATATCCTTTTGGTGGCGATATTTACATTATCCTTCAGACTCAACGATGATAATAGACAAGATCTATCTTCCATCCAGCCTCCCTCATGCTCTTATTTTTGAGAATGTTTAGAAAGGACGACATCCTTTGCATTCCGATGCAGTGCCACCACGAAACATGAGGGGGTGGCAACTGTAAACACCTTGCAACGCGGATTATTCAATTTCAGGCAGCGATTGCGTCAGCCAATGTCTACACCTGATTTTCGGCCGGTTGCATGCCACATTGCCTTTGGTGCGAATTTGCCACGTTAACGTGGGGAGGCCAAACTAGAATCCGTACAAGCCTATCCATGTGGTGATTCAAAACCCCACACACAGCCACAATAAATGGGGAAATGTGCAATTGCTCTGCAACGGTGTGCAGATTGTGAAATTAATAAATTCGAATACTCACGGGAGTTTTGTAAACGTTTCCATTTTGTTGTGTTGTGGGGCACCTTGGTGCTTGTTGTTTTTGCTAATACGCAAACTATAGAGCCATCTTTACGTCAATATAAATGCCGAAAACTTTGGATAAAAAATCTGGACCTTTTTGCGTTTCATTTGGGCTTATAGTGAAGAATGGGAGGACGCGAAACCAGCGTGACCGCTTCTTACTATAAAAAATACCATACCATACAAATTATAAAAATATAGATCAAGATTTCATAAAATTAACTTAAAGTATTCTTTTCCAAAAAAAGAAAACTTTATTTATTTTTATTTCGAAAAATATATATTTTTTGTTTATGTCTATTATTTTGTCCATTATTTTACGGCTGTTCAAGTCATTCATATTACAGATACATTTTACACGTAAATTTTACAGATATTTTACAGAAGGGTACAGTTAACACCAAAAGTATCGACAAAAACATCGATACAGGTCATTTATGAGATTGATCTTCCGTTCTATGCATCCATTAAAGGACATTTTAACTATTAAACGTGTTTTTTTATTGTAAGAAATGATTAAATACATTATACTTTAGGAAATATATTAATTTAAAGTCTTAATATATTATTTTTAATAAATATTAGTCCATCAGATAAGATTTTCTGCCTTTTAAGGACAATCAAGGATTGATACCACAATATATTTTAATTGTGGCAAGGGTACAGTTCCTCCCACTTGTTATCTATCGCGCTGTCTATCGACTATCGCTGTCATCGATTTTTTTGAAAACTCTTGACAACCCAGTTGGGTGGGCGAGGGCTCGCTCCCCGCGTTAAATGTGTGTTAAATTGCAATTAAACTACGTAGCAGTTTGTCGTTCGCGTGTGTGCGTTTCCGCAGAGTGTTAGCGAACTGTGCCGTACTTGGAGGCAGTTGCAGCTATGCCCCCAAAGCAGTGAGCGTGTGTGTGGGTGCGAGTGGTGGGCGTGTATGCGCCACAGAAAATGGGTAGCCCGTGCCCGAACCAGAGGTCAAAAGTGTAAACGCGGAGCTTGTGCGCGAGGCAAGGTCAAATGCGATTGCGATGGAGTGTAGATGAGCTTGTTTTGGCTTTTAGTTTATTGGGAGGAAAATAAAAATAACGCTAGTGTTGTGGCAACAGTATCTGTAGTGGTGGCTGCGCCTGCTGCCTGTTAGCTGGCTCTTCAGGCATTCCTCATTCCCATGCTGATAAGAGCGAGAGAGGGTCGGAGGCGTTTAGAGCGCGTCAGCTGTTCAATGTTTTGGTTGTGTGCAGGCCACAGGTTTCGCTTGCTTCGCAGATTCGTTCTTTGAACAGTTCCACTTGGAACTCTCGCCTCCACGTATGCGTATCCACTTGCCACGATCCTCGCCGCGCGTGCTCATGAGTGTTTCGGTTCTGGTCGATGGAAATAGCTGGATCGGCGGCAGCGGCAGCAATTGAGTTTTCATTATCGGCAATTGTACGACGGCGGCGGCGGTACGGTACGGAAGCGAACCAACTGACGTCCCCCCAGCTCTGACGTCTGCGGCCACAACCCGCCCACAGCCACCCCCTACGCGGCGCGTGTGTGAATGTGTGCGGCTATATTTTGTTATTATTGAGCTGATGACGCGTTCGTTGGCATAAACCTCTATAAACGCCACTATACGACACAAAAATGCTGCATTAATTAAACCAAAGCAAGGTGCAAATCAAACAGCCCGTTCGGCATAGTAAACAAATCAATTACAAGTCATTTCGATTTAATTTAAGAAGCGCGTTTTTAGTGTTTATTAATAAACGTGCTAATATACAGGGTAGAAATATTTAGTGATAGTTTAGCAAATTATTTGACCCGCGAACCCGTTTACAGAGTGATGGAAAATTCCCAGACCAACGGCCAGCGCCAAGAGTTAATTGCCATTGCCATACCTGAGACATTAAAGAACCATTAAATGTGCCTCGTCACGACCGATAAAAAAAAAACCGCGAAACAATTTGAAACATCGGCTGGGACTAGAGTGCAAAGTAGGACATAGACGTCTCCGCGCAGCTGGTGAAAATGATGCTTAACAAATACGAAAGCTATCAACACACAAGCCAAATGTTTCCCCATCAAGAACAGCAGCAGCAGCAGCAGCATGCGCTGCAACATCAGCAGCAGCAGCACCCTACCCTATTCCCGCATCTTCAGTATGGAAACGCGGCAGCTGCATCCGCCGCAGAATCCGCGGCTGAGCGCGAATCGATCCACTCCGGCCAGTTCATGGTCTCGCACTTTGAGGCCGAGGAGGCGCAGGACGATCTCGAGGACGATGAGGAGGTGAAAATGTTGGACCCCGAGGATCCCACGCTGGACAAGCCAGGCGAGCCGGCCAACACCTGTCGAGACGTACAGCTGTACGTGCCCCAGACGGTTAGCCAAACGAATCGCATGGATCAGGAGTGCGACGAGAGCAGTATGAGCATGATTACATCGCACCTGGAGATCGAGACATCGCTGACTAAGCTGTTCAAGTGCATGAATCTGGCCTACAGGTGAGTCCCCATCAGCGAACTACACGTGCCTAGCGTCCAAACACATAAACACAAACACTAATACAGACACAACCAAACAACCGAACGCCGAAAAGCGAAGTATCCCTGCCCCTGCGATTGTTCGGTTCACGCTTCACGCGCGTGATAACGGCCAAAAACTGACATATCGAAAATCCAGCAACCCAAAATGCTTGGACCGCTTTGGCCGCATAATCGCGACGGCACATGTTGGGACGCAAGGTGGCTGCTCGGGTTACTTTTTGGACGCAACTTCGCCCTAATCGCTTGACCGCCTTCCCCCGGTTAATGCTACTCCCGTTTCAGCCAACGCCAGCGAAAATTGTTGGAAAATATAATATCAAAATGGGTATATGATCCAATTTATTTCTTATAAATCGGGTTTAAATATTGTTAAAGTGGAGCCAGTGGATCCAACTATCAGGTTAAAAGAGAGCCATCTTCTTCTATTGGGATAGAAAAATGTTGTGAATGAATAACATTCATTGAATATCCATTAAACTTTTTATGATGTTGATAAAAAAAAGAAGATCGTGGCTTACAACTTTGGCAATGGGTATTCAATCTGGTTTGATTTTTGTATAAACCACAGACCTATCTTCCCCTAATTATACTAATTTTTCTGAAAGATACAAATATATCCAACCCAAAAGAAAACATAGGCCAATGTTTACACTGTTTTCAAAGCTATTTTTTAATCCATAGTACTCCCCAACGCTGAAAAAGCGAAAAATAAATACTTTCCAAATTTGTTATTGCAATTTCGATTCTAGGATAGACCATAATAGCTTTAGTCATCATCAAACATCGTACGACATGTGCGTTTATATGATCTATTTTTAACTCCATTTCTGAACACCATTCTCTGGCGTTTTATTTCCTTTGTGGCGAGCAGCGAAACTTATTGGACTCTCCGTGTCTTATCAGCCAGAAGTATTATGTTATAAGAGCTTATCAGCTCTAGCGTTTATACACAATTTTCATTCAGGTTGTTTTGTTTTGCAAGTTCGTTTTGTTGATATTATATTAGTCGAGTGGAATAACGCGCAAATACTCATTTCACACTTAAAATATACCTCTAGTAATGTTGCCAGGAACATTACGACGAAAATCTATTAGGACTTGGTGGTTTGATAATGACTTTGATACTGATCTCGCCCACAAACGTTACCTTTACAAAACTTGATCCAACTTATACTATTTTGAATTTCAGAATATCAATATTAATATAAATATTTAAGAAAATCGAATACATTTCAAGCGCTATAGCCGTTGATAGCCGTTAATATACCTATTAATATATAGATAGATTTCCCAGAGATTGGCGCTCCGTTGGGGTTAGGGGTTTGCCTATATTTAGACTGCAATCTGCCTGCACCTACGTATAAATCGATTTTTCTTTATTATGTCAACACTGATAGATTCATGATAAGGGAACCGCAGAGTAGGTGCTATAAAGAGTATGACGTTTACTGTATTAATTGATACCCTTGACTGTTACTAAAATAAAAGAGCTCTACTTATGCCCAAAGCTCTTAGCTTTATCTCTCTCTGTTATAAGGAATACAGAATTCTTAAAATATTTTATAAAGTTTTGTTGGTCACTTGCCTATTTTCTTTATTTTTAATAACTTATTATCTTTTCTTCAAATATTTCCTTTTTTTGCAGCCAAAAACTCACGTCCCCCAAATGGAATCATTTCAAAGGTGTACGACTTCGATGGAAGGACAAAATTCGCCTCAACAATGTCATCTGGCGATGTTGGCACATGCAATGTAAGTTTTACTTAATAATTCCATGTGATTTGGGAAATAGTAAAGGGTATTTAGTATTTTTCTTGATTTGAAAAGCTAAAGTCAAAGATAAATAATTATTTTTTGTTGATATAATGCCTAGTAGGCTCTTTAACGTCAAAGTTTATTGGCGAGGTAGCTTCCCATGTGTATGATTTTTAATTGTGGCAATAAGTCGAGTCTGGTTTGTGGCAGATCCTAGGCATTGAACCAGATTGGATGCCGTCCGTTGCCAGCCGGGCAATGGCGACTTCTCCGCCTTCGTCTCCGTCTTGATCACTCTTTGCCCTTATCAGGGCCGCGCCGGGTGTGCTTGGTAGCCCTTATCAGAGTCTGGGGCTCTCTTCGGTCGCTAATACACCGGCGGTTGTCATTTCATTTAAATTTCACTGGATTTGTTTTTGGCGGTAGCGCATCGCTTAATTAAGCGCTGAGAACATACATAAGATTCCGCCATTGGCATTGCCACTGCCAGACTGACTAGGTTGGTGGCTGCTAATACAATTTAGTGCACACCCGCTCGCTCGCTCGTAGACAGGCTCCCAATATATTTCCCGCGCTATGAAGTGTGGCTCAGATGTGGCTTTTGCCCAGCACCCAGTGATTAGCCATTGATTAGCACCTTGGCGGAGACGGAAACAAAAGAAAAATATATAAATCACAAAACATACTACATTTATGGGCAAACCACGGCCGTTGTTCATATTTTTTGTATTGGTTCTGCCTGTCTGGAACTGCTACTGATATAATTTTCAAAATTTTCCGTCCGTTACATCATTGGTGCGAGTGAGAAGGCTCCAGCGCTGCTTTTAAAAACTACAACGTCGGCGTCCGTGATTATCTCTTCGCATTCCTAGATTAACCACAACAACAAAACACCCACAAAGGCAAATGGAAATTTTTTAAATACTATTTACACGACACATTTGGAATTTTTCATTTTGTAAGATTCCTCTACTCTGTATTACCCTTCGAAACGCAATTATAAAATATATTTTTTGATAGATAAAAATTTTTAGAAATTATTTCGCCATCTGATTTCGTAGGCTTCATCACATTTTGTCTCAGCGTCACTCAGACATAATCCCCAGACTCCCAGATAGACTGCCTTTTATCATTTTATAACTGGCCGTGGAAAAATTTAAACGTTTTTGGGGTGTGTCCAAAAATAATACAATACTCTCATGCCTGCCAAAAAAAATGAGTAAATTATCTTTATGTTAGCCCAAAAAATAGTAATTTGCGCAGCCAAGGGGGAAGCACGTGCCAATGACCCTTTAAAACAAAAACATTTAAAATGGGGAACATTATCAAATATTTTAAAATGTTATATAATAGCATGCAAAGCCATATCTTAGCTCCTATTGATACCTGATATATTATTTATAAGATTACTTTAAACTTACCGGTTACCTTTTTGGGTTTTGATTGGCAACAATAGTCCCTTGACGACCACTGCCACATAGATGGCTTTAAATAGTAGTAACCCGTAGATAAATCTTCAAGATAAGTTGTGGAAATATAATCGGTTATTGTCCGTAACAGTTGTGCATTAAAAAACGGTTATGATGAGCCCAGGGGGCTCTCAACGCACGTGTTACTGGGTAGGTTTTGTCATCTCTTGGGAAACTCGCTATCTATCTCCACCTATCTCAGCTAAATCTTATCATGTTATTTTTTTGATGAGAGTGTTTCCCTTACAAAACTGAATTCGTACGTTTTCTATTTTGCAGTCATACAAAAGCGCAGAACTCCGGTGTGTCAATTTGCCTCGCCGTTGGACGTTGACATCCATAGTAATCCCCAAGTAAGTACTGCCCCCAGATACATCTAATACCTAGAAATTAGTATTAACTTTTGACACTAAACGGCTGTCACATCTACTGCAAGAATACAAAGTTGAAAAATAGAAATCTACAATTGCTTATCATCGATAAATTATACTTTAAATTAAAGTGATTCTGATTAGTTCCTAGCAGATTTCTTAAGAATTTTCAATAGTTATAGAAAGCTACTTCTGAATACAGGTGTTTAGGACCTCCCAAGTGGCCGATTTGGTGACAAATCGAGTTATATCGATAGAGATTATTAAAGAATGCCGGTCTACTATATATAATAAACAGAAAGGCGCCATATCTTAGTTAGATTT
The DNA here is from genome assembly GCA_018150405.1 of Drosophila varians. Lineage (NCBI taxonomy): Eukaryota > Metazoa > Arthropoda > Insecta > Diptera > Drosophilidae > Drosophila > Drosophila varians. The sequence continues at coordinate 8,544,051 of JAECWK010000125.1, forward strand.
AAAAATAGAAGCTTTACTGATTTCTAAGTTAAGTTATAAACTAAAAGACTATCTACTATAACTTACAAATATATTATTCTAACCATTTCCTTTTGCCTTAGTTAATCTTAATAGGTATGAAATGTTTACTTATTTAAAGTTGATTTTTTCTTGTATATAATGCCCTTACCCCTTTTTTTTTACACGCCCATTTTATAAAATGCGTCTAAGAGTAATTTCCCTATCGGACCTTGACAAGGCCGCAGACCTTTCTTTATCTCGCACTTGCTCACGTATCCCGACTTAAACATTATCAGAAATTTTGGGTCTGAAATCGACTCTGCTCCCTGTTCCCGAATTATCTTATCGGGTTTACAACTTGTTTTAATTTGGGCAGCCAATGGAGAAAGCTTGCGTGCTGGCAGACTGGTACAATGTTAAATTTATTAATACATTACGGCCTTAGCGGTTGACATTTCACTATAATTGACACTCAAATTAGGCGATTACTATTTGGGAAATATGTGCAAGGTGAAACTCATTTTCAATTCAACATACCTTTAAAAACCCACTTAATGGGCCTTATATTGCCCCTCGACAAATCCCTGCAAACATTATTTACTTTTATCTTTACGGAAGTATAAAATATGTTTATTCATAGTAAAGTTTATCATATGTGTACTATTTTATAATCTTATAATCTAACACTTGATCTTGTTGTATTTCATACAGACGGTTGTACTTGAAGGCAAGTATTGGAAACGGCATTCAGCTGTAATCAAAGCTGAATACAGAAAATGGCGCAAGAACTATAGATCAAAGGCAACCGGATGTTTAACTTACGATTCGGTAAGTAATTAAACTTTGATTGATTTCGTTGAGTTCTCCATTTCCTTGAACTGCACCAAAATTACCATATACGTAAAGATTGCCGTAAAAAGCTGAAATTCGTATTGAGCTTAATAATTGTGAGAATCAATTTATAAAGAGTTTACCTTAAATAAAGTGCTTTTATCCAATGCAAAAAATCCGTAGGCTGTTAGAATGGGTTGTTGGCGAAGGTTCTTAAGTAGAAACTTTTCTATCTGAAATAAACAATTTTCCAAAATTTTCACAACTGGTTTCTCGTAGACTTATCAAGGGAAGTTAGTTCACTTACCATTTTATCCAAACCTGTGCCAGTTCTAGGTACCTTGGCCAATATTTTAGCTGTTTTATTAGCCTGAAAGAATGAATTACAAAACAAATAGGTGAATAGTAAAAGGATAGAAAGATGTTGTTCTAATTTTATCCCAACCCATTACGAACTCACTTCCACCGTAATGCCATTAGAGCGAAGCATAAGGACCAACATAATTATCCACGGAAGGCCCCACGTGGCGGAGGTTAGAAACATTCTAAGGAGGACGCCCGCCTCGAACTTGCCCTCCATCACCGTGCTGATCATATAAAATGGACCAGAGGGTGCCATCAGCAAGACCAGTGCCACAATTGGCAGCATGAGCAGACCGAAACAGTCGGCCAGTTCACCCTGGCAAATGGCCAAGATCCCTTGTCGGCCTTTGAGGCTGGCAGAAGGCAGAACTTTTAGGCCAAGTTGTTGGTTGTAGTGAGCTATTCCAGCGGCCATAATCATTTTGAGGCACACGAAAAACACAAGTAGGAGGCAGAGCACCAAGAAGGCATACACATAGACCACCAAGCAAAGGAACAATGGCATTGGGGCCATTCCTGAGAATCCGTAACCGTTCAGGTAGTTGCCAAAGATGAGCACTGTCAGCACTCCGTAGAGCCTGAAGTAGTACAAGAATCTCTTGTCCTCACTTTTGTTCAGGCACTTGCGGTTAAGTCGCAGCATGTCCTGGATCAGTTGCCGGTGTCTGTCTCGCCGCAAATAGAGGATCCCGTACAGGAGAAACAGTACAAAGCAGGTGCTGCGAAAGATAATGGTTTCATAGAAGTTGCCCGTCCGGTTGTAGACCTTCAAGTAGAATATTTGGGGCTGCAAGTGGGCCAAAGTGAAGCACCCGGTGCTGGCGATCAACATGGTCAGAGTGTATAACCGGGAATATAGCTCTCCTGCCGCTGTGGTGGAAAGACTACAGCTCTGCGAATCAAAGTGCCAGCACATCATGCCCAGAAGATACAGGAGACGAAGGTATATCCGCAAATCCCGACACAATGGCGACATGCTATCGTCGAGGAGCCGCTCCAAACTAAACAATCAATGTAATGGGCCGGCAATTTTTTGTTACCAAATAATCAGATACTCGGTAATTGATTATGGCCATCAATTAATTGAAATACAACAAACCATGAGTAATATGCAAAGGGATTTGTGAGGCGAAATATAATATAAATGGAGCTCCTCTGTCTCCAAAGCTTTACATAATATTTGTATACAATATATAAAATCTCCTACAAGAGGTAAACAAGACAAGATATATTTTATGGAGAGAAACAAAGACGGTTTTATAAGATAAAACTCACAGAAATTCTTTTAGCTTCTTATGAATTCAAAGATTAGCTTATATGCTGAGACTCGAGATACTCACCTCTCCCTGGACATCGGTAAATCCCATTACCAGATAAAGCAGGATAACCCAGGGAATACTCCAGTAAAGGCTCGTGAAACAAATTAACAGAAACCGCCAACATCGATGGTTACTTCCCAAGAAAATTGTGGAAATTAGGAAAAAAGGTCCCGAAGGCATTATCAAAAATATTAAACCGATGATAAACAGAAGCGTGGGACCAAAACAATGGTTCATCTCCACTCGGCACAGACCAACCAACTCATTGTAGTCTCTAAAGTTTTGGTGGAATTTGCCAGACTTGAAATCTTCTCTAAAATTTTGGTTGTAGAGCTTGAATCCCGCGAGTAGAATGCGTTGGGAAAAGGCGAAAAGGACAACCATTTGGCCCAGAATGAGAAGCGCCAAACCATATTGCAGAAGGTAAATGGGGATAAAAAGTGGACGCACACCAGCCTCCCAATAGCCGTGGGCGTAGTTCAGGACACAAGTCACAAAGAGCATTATATTCAGGATGTAAAGCAACCAAAAGGTAGAAACTTTGCCGTGGCCTTGTAAGAGTCGATGAAGCCTCAAGATTGACTCGAGAAGTTTGGCGAAACGACAACGCTGGGTGTAGAGTTGGATGTAAATCAAGAGGGTCACCAAGGAGCAGCTCCGGAGGTTGATCTGGGCATAGTAGTTGCCAGTGCTGTTGTGTTTTCCCATCTCGAGGTGGTGAGAGTAGAAGGAACAGTAGATGTTCAAGATGAAAGTTTCCAAAAACACAAACGCCAGATATATGCGAGCCTTTCGGTTCTCGGAAACATTTTAAAGGGCACCGTAGCCCTTTTAAAGTCGACGCTAAACCTGAAAGCTCCCAACCAGCGTAGAGTTTTTAATTGAATTCCAAACTCCTTGAACTCGTTGCGCGACATCATGAGGCCTTTAATGAACTAACACCCTAAACGAAAAGCCAGCTTTTTTAGTGTGGACTTAATAAATATTGGGATAGTCTGGACACCCTCACCACTACCCCAAAAATAAACACCAAAGCCAATATTTGTGTAGTTGGGCAACGTCCATTAGGTTATGACATCCCAAACCCTATCGGGAAGTCAATCGGCTTACCTCCATTCTCACCGAATCCGAGCGCAAACACATCAGGATGGCAACTGCTAAGGGGAGATTCCACAGGAGCGTATTGATCAGGACATGCACCATATAGGTAGTTCCCAAGCCACGAGCGTCCATCTCGAAGACGACGGTTATAAGGAAGAAAGGCGCTGCTGGTGCCGACAGCAGCAGGAATGACATAATCACAACCAGGGGAATCCCGAAAACGCAACTTATTCGATACTGGCAGAGATGAAGTAATCGGCTTCGTTGGCGGAACCGGGAACAAAATAGGGTATGGGATAATGTTCTGGCCAGGTCTTGATTGTAGAGCTGCATTAAGCTCGTCGAAATTCGAACCAGGTAGTTGTGAAAGGCAATGACAAGGCCAACCAAAATGTAACAATAGGTGGGAAAGGCAGTTAAAGCGATAACTTTCCACACCTCAATGTCAGAGTGATGGTAAGCCTTGGCGTGCAGGACACCAGTGAGTAGGGCCTGGCTGCCAAAGATGACATAGGCCTTCAAAAAGCCTCCAACTTTCAGATTCTTCAAGTCATAGCGATTTGAATGGATAACTTGGGAAATGAGGGACTCGAACCGATGGCGGTGTAAAAAGAAGCAAAGGTGTATCAGGGAGACTGTCAGGCAGGAAAATCCGTAATTGATCTTCAAATACGTGTTTCCCACTGCTCCGTACAAAGGAATCTCGTACTCCTTGTCTTTAACCATCAAATGGCACAGCGCTACCAATGGAATAACCTGGGAAGTTAAGAGTCCTGTCACGGCAATGGCCTCATCACTTTTGTATATTTTCGTGTTTGGTTCTTGGGAGTCGTGGCTGATGCACAAAAGCCCGATACTCCTGAGGGTCAACAGGTAAACGCGCAGTTCCACACCGAAAGACATGCCGGAAAGCAAGCTACTGGCCACCAAAAACGGTGCCACATGGCGTAGACCTGCCCTTTTTTTAATCACTTAGATATTGGTAGATGCAAAGACAAGGACAATTGATGAACGATTGCTATAGTTGGACATTAGGATAGAAAGTGGGAGAAATACAGAGTTGGGGTTACATACCTGAACAGCCACTCGGTTGCCCATGAAAATGGCTGTGCATGTTAAGAATGTGGGAAAGAGCCACACGAGGTTGGTGACTATTTTTAAGCAGATGCTCTTATCCGTCTGTATTATCATCGTCAAATAAATCACACCCGAGACGTCAAGCGAGGCAAACATCCACGAGAGCCAGGCGATAAAGCCGTAGACAAGACTGATATCCACATTGCAAAGTATGATCACACGATCGTGTAGATCCAGGCAGTTGCGAAGGCGAACCAAGCCATTTTCCTTAGACTTTACTTCCTTTATTTGCTTGAGGACTTCCTCAATCCTGGACTGGTTCCAGCTGATCACCAGTTGGAGGATGTGCATCATGCAGAAGTAGGTGCCCATGGTGAAGCTGGTGACCAGGTACCGCAGGGGAAATCCCAGCGAGGTAAACACAAACAGACGAGGTGCTTCCAGTAGCCATTCGAAAATGCACGCTTTAACAAAGTTCGTCACATACAAGATATTGGTGGCAATGATCAGCCAGAGCAACCGCCTCGGCAAATTTAGGCGGAGATTGGACAAATATCGGCTACGATATCGCTCTATTTGCCGGACAATGCGGAGATGCGGAGCCTGCAGCCAGATGAGCCAGGCGTTCTGCACCACTAGGATGCCTAGAGCCACCACCACCACCAGTCGGTCAAAGTGGTTGCCCGTTTTGGTTAGCTCGGTCTTGAAGCACCGCCTCCAATATATGATCATGATGACCATGCCACCGACTAGGTAGGCTTGCAGCAGAAAGTGCACCACGTAGCATATGAGGCTGCGTCGGAGTAGGTACTTTTTCTGGTTGGGATTGTAGTCGATGCAGAATATGCCCAGGTAGCGGCACAGGCGATAGTAGGCACACAGTTCTCCGCATTGAAACTCGTCCATATTTAAAGGATATTCACTTACAAATGATGGATCCAGAAGCCTCTTGACATTACTTATATAAGGTGGTTCCTCGTTTTATTTGTTCATCGTTTCTAATACCCAAATAAGTTGAACCCCTGATTTGTTATTTTATCCTTGCGCCTTTACCTAAGTTTGCCAAGTATTGTATCCTTTCTCTAAACTCTAGCACTTACCTGATTAAATACGTCATTCAAGGCCAATGGTACGATGGTGTAGAATACTATCGGGGCCAGCCAAACGAGGACAAACTAATATATCCCTAATAGATTGAAACTTTTCCAAGGTTACGATGTAGAACATAAGCACGCACTGCATGACCTGGTACAGGAAAAGGAATAGCAGGACTCCTCCGTAAACATCTACCAGTTCCCGCTGGGAGAAAAGTAGGATGAGATCACGGGTTTTCAAGGAGCTTGCTAGACTGGCCATGGTTAGAGATTTGGCGGCCACCAGGTCCCCCAGCTTACTCCCCTGAATGTGCAGCAGTCCCTGCATAACGCACACCATTCCGCTATAGCAGGTAAAGAGGTAGTTGCCCTGAATGCATCGAATGAAAAATCCCAGCAGGATTACAACCCGGCTTAGACGCAGAACTGACAGCCAAACCCTGCTCGCGAAAAATGCTACCATTAGGAAGTAACCAAGGCAAATGGCTAGCCAAGTGCGGTAGATCCATTGAAGGCTCCTCTTTGTCTCAGTGCCCATTTCCAGAAACAGCTTCATCTGGGAGAGTCGCTGCAAAAGTTTCAACTGCGAAGATTGCTGGCAACGGAACCACAGATTTGCCAAGAGTTGGGTGAGGGAGGTGCTTATTATGACAGCGTTGTCGAATACATTTCCGGTTTTCGTATCCGTTTCCAAGTAGTACAGGGATTCCGTCAGAGCTGCCACTAAAGCGCTCACGTGAATTGAGGCGACTAAAATTTGGAGTCCACACGATAACCATGAGGCATGGAGACAGTACCCGCACGGCGCATCAGAAAAGTCCAAATCACTTAGCCCGAAATATCGTTGGTAGTCCAAAAAGCCCAAGACCCTTCTCTTGGCTCTACACATGCTTTTGGTTGAATCTCGAAAAGGGAACTAAGCAACTGATGAGCCATAGTTTTAGCTTGATGAGCCAATGTTTCAATTAAATTAATTGCTTGACATAGTCAGCTTTATCTATTTGTAATTATTGTGACACTAGAGCGGATTCGTAGGGACAGATAGACGAGCTTTAAAATGTCCATTTCAGTATTGGAGCGTTCTGTTTCCTCTTAAACCACTTCATTTCCAAACTGGAAGCACATGACCGAACCGACTGACAGCCTTTAATAAATTTTGACGTGTGGCTCCGACTATCGTTTGTGAAAAATCTATTGATTACCTTTAACTTATTTTTGTAGAAAAGTGAGTTGGACTTTCTGGAATGGTCGCCACTGAACGATAGGAATCTTATGCCAGACGACTGGACAACGGACACCCTATTCTCTGCCATAAATGTTCCGTTTCCCTTTCCGGATTCCAGAGAAATCGGTGAGCTTTTATTATACTTTAATTATAGTTTGAAGTTTATAAAAGTTTCCTTATTTAACAGCTCGAGGCGCTAGCATCGCGGATTTCATCCAGCCCAGTCTGGGCCCCCTGCAACCGAATTTAGATGACATTGACGTTACTTTCTCAGGTTAGTAGGACTTGCTTATAGTTAGATTATCTGTAAATGTTTAAAACGGCATCCCCTTTTTCAGATCTGATATCTACAACACGATTGCCGCCTGTTCCAGAGGAGGGAACCGATGCGGAGATGCTCAAGAACGACGACTACTGCCTGTCAGCCATTGTGGGTGCCCCGCACACGCTCTACACCAATGACAGCATGATGGACGTCGTTATCAATAGCAACAGTGGCGCCGGGAACATCGACGCCAACATGATGGAGCTCAACACACCCATCAATACCATGGCCTACAGCGAGATCGAACAAAGGTTCTCAGTAGCGCGGCAGGAGCACCAGTCGGCCAACGAGTCCCAGTTGCTGGCGGATTCTGGGTCGTTGGCTGGTCGGATGCACGGTAGCAAGCACTTCGGTGCCCTCGGCACGGGTGACAGCACCAGCAACAGGTGCGTCATCAACGGCCGGGTGGCCAAAAGCACCCAGAGGCCGTTCCGGCGGGAGCCCCACAACTACGACAAGGCCCAGCCCACTCTGCACCAGACGAACCTCTACCAGCAGATGCTGGCCGAGCAGCAGAAGAACCAGCAGCAGCATCAGTCGCAAATGGGCGGAGGCATTGTGTTACAGGCAGCTTCTTTTCAGGCATCTCAGCAACAGCAGCAGCAGCAGCAAATAGGCCAACAACAGCAACATTTTCCCACCCAGCAGACAAACTCCTTTCCCAACCAAAGCTTTTTGAGCGGCTACACCGACAACTACCAGCAGCAGCAACAGCCGCAGCCTCTAAACGTCAAAGTGGAACCTCTGCAGAACGATATGTTGTCCATGCACAACGACAGCGGATACAACTCCATCGGCTACAAACCCTATCCGCAGTTCAAGAAATCCGCCTCCACAGGAACGTTTCTCAACGTCCCCAGGTTGCCGCAACAACAGCAGCAGGGATACTTGCAGCCAGAGTCTCCACAAATGCAACAGTCGCTTCCGTTGGGCCTCAGTACCCAGCAGCTTTTGCAGCTGACACGCCAGCAGCAGCAACAGACACCTCCCACCCATCAGCAGCAACAATCAGCAGTGGCCTGTTTGTTGCAACAACAACAACAACAACAACAGCAACAACATCAACAGCAACAATCACACCCGCTCCAGCAGACTTCCATCAGTACAGCCACGTGGGTGTCGCCAAACACCGTCTTGCCCAAGGAAATCCATCGCTCCAACAGCTTGCCGCTAAATGTGACTCTGAACAAGCCGTCCGACGGCAGGCAGCTCATCCACGAGCAACCCTTCGCCGTCCCCAAGTACCATGTTAAGGGCAAAACCCGGGTGCGCAGCAACTCGATGCATCAGCAGCACACCACGGTTGGGGCCCCAGGCAGAGGTGGGTCTTCCCTGAGCGCCCACAGTTGCAGCAACTTGTTGGTGGCGGAGCCAATGCAGCCAGCCACCAGCGATCCTATGCTCAACAGCACCCTGGCCCAGTTGTTGACGTCGAGTGAGTTATTTCCTTTATATATTGAAGCTTTTATTAAATTGTACTCCCTTCCAGATTCACGTTTGCAGACAGCCGTTGCCAACAGTTCTCAGACCAATTCAACCTCCGCTAATGCCATAGCTACCACTAGTAACACCAGCAACATGTCCCCGGCTCTTTATGCTGCAATCACAACGTCGCCCTCGGTGCCCGTGCCAACGCAACAACACTCACCAAAGAAGTCAGCCTCCCTACCCATGGCCATCAATCCGGCACTGAACAGTCCCACTGGCGGTGGCAAAATGCAAAGCTTCGGCCCATCCATTGGCAATCTTGGCGGGAGTAGCCTTAGCCTATCGCCTGATTCGCCTTTCCACGATTCGCAGGATTCGCCGCTTTCGCCGTCGGCGAGTCTTAAGTTCCAACCAAGGGATACCCAGCGACGAGTGGGCCATATTCACGCGGAGCAAAAGCGGCGTTACAACATTAAGAACGGCTTTGACACCCTACACGCGCTTATTCCGCAACTGCAACTCAACCCGAATGCCAAACTGAGCAAGGCGGCGATGCTGCAAAAGGGAGCGGACCACATAAAGCAATTGCGACAGGAGCGCAGTGTGCTGAAGGATAAGATCGAGGCACTTCGAATCGAGCGGGATGACCTGAATAACTCACTAACGTAAGTGATTTTCTTGTCCTTTATTTCTATAAGCTAACTTAATGGATTCTTAAAGGCACCTCCACTCCATTTTGCCGGCAAACGGAGCGCCTGTGACGAGGCAGGGATCGGAGCATGTGCGGCAGCTGTACGAGATCTATGTGCGCTACAATACCATGAACGACTGGAAGTTTTGGATTGTAAGTAGAATACATTTTTATAATTAATAATCTTATTTAATTCAATTTTTTCCCTTAGTTGGGTCTCATTTTGGAGCCACTGCTTGCCTCTTACACTTCGACTGTTTCAAGCGCCAGTCTGGATGAGCTCCGCCGGACTGCCTTCCTGTGGGTGGATCAGCATTGTTCCCTCATCGATCTGCGACCCGGTAAGACACTTACTTTTAATCCAAAATATCGAATTAATCTATATTTCTGTGCTTTAGCTGTTACAAATAAATTAAAGTACCTATCCATGCACACAGACATTGTGTCAGAGCCACCTAGCACCCTGCAGGATGAGGTTGCCAAGGCCTTGCAGAACTCAAGTGGACAGCATCCGAACCTACATGGCTGAAACTGTTGATGCTCCTGTCCGTGATAAGAATTTATTCAGTCTTTTTTTTAGTAATAAATGCTACAAATTGTTTGGCTTTCTTGCTCGCCGAAATTCATTGTGAATTGTACAAAAAAGTTAGAAAGATTTTTATACAAGAGATTGGCAGCTGCCATTATAACGCAAAGCAGCAAATAGTGCCTACCATTTCGACTTAAGCCTAAAATAAATACAGAATTTTACAAATTAAAAACTACACTGGATATTTCTTAACATTTTTGTTAAAATTTGATTATTGTTTGTAAACAAATCGTGAACCCAATGTAGCTTCTGGGCTCGCTCTCGCGATAAGACTATCTTTGTACATATATGTTATCGTTTACAATTGTTGATAATCAAGCTGAGAACGAGCGTAGTTGGAAATATGCATGAGTTTTTACTGAAAGAGCGAGGCAAGGCGTTGGCTCAGTCCAATTATTACTGCGATTGATGTAAGACGTCTCGATTTTATTCCATTTTGTGTGCCTGAGAGGGGCAGAAGGTGAGTGCCGTTTTCGCAGCTATTAATGTGAATCAATTATAGGAATCCGAGTGCAGTTGATTTCTGGCTGCCGCCACGTAATCATGACGACCAACATTACTGCAATTGTGGCCATTGGATTAGCCCTACTGCTAGCCATAAATGGCAGTTGGGTGCTTTTGTTTATTACCACAATCGTCTGGCTTTGGCAACATTATCACTTCAACTTCTGGCTGCGATTAGGTGTCCCCTCTATTCCACCGACACCCTTTGTGGGTAATGTCTGGAATTTATTGCGCGGTGGATGCTGTTTTGGGGATCAGTTTAAGGAGATGTACCAAAGTAGCGCAGCCGCCGGACATCCGTACGTGGGAATCCATGTCCTCCACAACCATGCTCTACTTTTAAGGGACCCAGCTCTCATAAAGCGTATTATGGTGGAGGACTTTTCAAAGTTCTCGAGCCGATTCGAGACAACCGATCCTGTTCACGATACGATGGGCTCACAGAATCTATTCTTCTGTAAGTACGACACTTGGCGAGAGATTCACAAAATATTCGCACCGTTCTTTGCGGTTGGAAAGGTTCGACAGATGTATGGATTGCTCGAACGCGTTGGCCAGCAATTGGAGGACCATATGGATGCCCAGCTGGGTGGCAAAACGTCCATGGAACTGGAAGTCAAGCAATTGTGCGCCCTTTTCACTACGGACATAATTGCCTCACTGGCCTTTGGAATAGAAGCGCACAGTTTGCAAAATCCCCAGGCTGAGTTCCGGCAGATGTGCATCGAAGTCAATGACCCTCGTCCAAAGCGCCTGATCCACCTTTTCACCATGTTCTTTTTCCCCCGATTGTCTGGTAGAATACGGACGCATCTTTACTCGGATGAATATGAGAGATTCATGCGCCAGTCCATGGACTTTGTTCTGGCCGAACGCGAGTCTAGTGGGATAAAGCGTCATGATCTTATAGACATATTCCTGCAATTGAAAAACAGCGAGTCTCCGGAGAGCATTATTCATCGACCGGACTTCTTTGTGGCCCAGGCGGCATTCCTCCTCTTGGCTGGCTTTGACACCTCCTCCTCGACCATTACTTTCGGTCTGTACGAGCTGGCCAAGAAGCCATCGATTCAAGCTCGGCTTAGGGAAGAGCTTCGGGGGGCCCTGCAATCCAGCCATAATAAGCAACTAAGCTGCGACATCATCAATGGGATGACATACCTGCGGCAGGTGGTGGATGAAGTGCTCAGGATGTATCCTCCCACAGCTTTTTTGGATCGGTGTTGCAATGCGCAGGAAGGATACGATCTCTCCGAATGGAACTGTGGCACTCCTTTTAAATTGCGTTCCGGGACTCCAGTGTACATATCTGTGCTGGGACTTCATCATGATCCACAGGTGAGATTAATCAAAAAATCGTAACTGTATTCCATTTAATAATTTCTTTTTTGCTTTATAGTTTTGGCCCAATCCGGATATCTTCGATCCAGAGCGGTTTGCGCCAGGACAGCGGCAGCTACATCATCCCATGACATATCTTCCTTTCGGAGCCGGTCCCAGAGGCTGCATTGGGACATTGTTGGGTCAACTGGAGATCAAAGTGGGGCTGCTTCACATTCTGAAGAACTTTACCGTCGAACTTTGTGATAAAACTCTGCCGGAGATGAAATTCGACCCAAAAGCCTTTGTACTCACAGCGAAAGGGGGAACCTTCCTGCGTTTTGTAGAAAATCGTCTCTGACTTTAATGTTGTTGCGATAAAATATAATTGTCGTAAATGAAATAATAAAAAATAATAATAATAATATAATAAAAAAAAACTTGTTCTCTGTTGTCAATTGGTTAAAAAATGCAAAAATGATTTAAATACTTAAACGCCACAATATCTTTGAAGGAATTGGTCATAATTTGGTTAATACTCATCCAATCGACGAATGTTATACCTTCCCGATCTTGTATTTTCGAGTAGAATAAGATTCCATCAAAACCTGGTCATCGAAAATCTGACCCGATTTTCGCAAATTTTACTGATGGTACCATCATTAAAAATGCCAAAAATCGATAAAAATTTTTTTGTTCTACTTTTTCTAACTTTTACTGCAGATCAACGCAGGATAAAGTCCTGATTCTATATTTGTATTCCTTTCCCAAATCCGATAAGAAACAGATGAAATATTTGCAAAAGAGTGTCTGAAAACCGACATTTTTGCCTATCCCAGATTTTTTAAATTTTACTGATGGTACCATCATTAAAAATGCCAAAAATCGCTAAAATTGTATTTATTTTACTTTTAAAATCTTTTGATGCAGATCGGAGAAGAATGAAATTCTGATTCATAAATGTTAACCCTTTTTAGCATATAATTATAACTATGGAAACAATATGCAAAAAAGTGAAAAAACGGAGAAAAGAGATTCCTTTGCGATATCGGTTGAGAAATCAAAAAACAGTCACTAAAAATCTAAACAAAAGGACGGAAAGGATATAAAAAAAATGTATACGATGTGGGGTTCCCTTTAAAAAAAACGCAGAATATCGATTGAAACCTTTTATTGATGCATGTATGTATTAACATAAAAACATATATAAGAAATTATATTATATTTTCTAATTACAGGATGTCCTGCCCGTGGTGTCCTGTCAGTGAGTTACAGCCAGTGATGTGCGGCAAGTGATGTCTTGCCACTGATGTCCTGCCAGTGATGTTGCAGATCCTCAACGAAATGATCCTCCAGAGCGTTGCAGAAGAAGGAGTATTGGCTGGCCCGGAGCAAAATGAAGCAGCAAAGATTCTTAACCGTCTTACATCCTTGAGAGCAGTCCTAGGGAAGCAGAGTTTTGAAATTATTTATGGTAATAAACAAACAATTCTATATTATTCGAAATATTTATCTTTAAATAATATAGAATACACCCAAACTGTTAAGGTACGTTAAGTTAAAGTAGATTTATAAATACAAAATATAATTAGAAAGTAATTTTGATTGTTTAAGAAAAAACTGTGAATTATTACAATAAACAAAAAAAAGTGTTTTAGTTTACACAACTTTAGATGTAGATTAACGGGGAATACAGTTTGTGTTCATAAATTGATTCATCTTTTGAGAAATGCTTAAAGTATTTACTACAAATCTAAGTATAAGGACGAAAAGGATAAAAGTTAATTTTATTACGTACACGCCACGATAACTTTGAAGGAATTGGTCATAATTTGGTTAATACTCATCCAATCGACGAATGTTATACCTTCCCGATCTTGTATTTTCGAGTAGAATAAGATTCCATCAAAACCTGGTCATCGAAAATCTGACCCGATTTTCGCAAATTTTACTGATGGTACCATCATTAAAAATGCCAAAAATCGATAAAAATTTTTTTGTTCTACTTTTTCTAACTTTTACTGAAGATCAACGCAGGATAAAGTCCTGATTCTATATTTGTATTCCTTTCCCAAATCCGATAAGAAACAGATGAAATATTTGCAAAAGAGTGTCTGAAAACCGACATTTTTGCCTATCCCAGATTTTTTAAATTTTACTGATGGTACCATCATTAAAAATGCCAAAAATCGCTAAAATTGTATTTATTTTACTTTTAAAATCTTTTGATGCAGATCGGAGAAGAATGAAATTCTGATTCATAAATGTTAACCCTTTTTAGCATATAATTATAACTATGGAAACAATATGCAAAAAAGTGAAAAAACGGAGAAAAGAGATTCCTTTGCGATATCGGTTGAGAAATCAAAAAACAGTCACTAAAAATCTAAACAAAAGGACGGAAAGGATATAAAAAAAATGTATACGATGTGGGGTTCCCTTTAAAAAAAACGCAGAATATCGATTGAAACCTTTTATTGATGCATGTATGTATTAACATAAAAACATATATAAGAAATGATATTATATTTTCTAATTACAGGATGTCCTGCCCGTGGTGTCCTGTCAGTGAGTTACAGCCAGTGATGTGCGGCAAGTGATGTCTTGCCACTGATGTCCTGCCAGTGATGTTGCAGATCCTCAACGAAATGATCCTCCAGAGCGTTGCAGAAGAAGGAGTATTGGCTGGCCCGGAGCAAAATGAAGCAGCAAAGATTCTTAACCGTTTTACATCCTTGAGAGCAGTCCTAGGGAAGCAGAGTTTTGAAATTATTTATGGTAATAAACAAACAATTCTATATTATTCGAAATATTTATCTTTAAATAATATAGAATACACCCAAACTGTTAAGGTACGTTAAGTTAAAGTAGATTTATAAATACAAAATATAATTAGAAAGTAATTTTGATTGTTTAAGAAAAAACTGTGAATTATTACAATAAATGTCTATAAAACAAAAAAAAGTGTTTTAGTTTACACAACTTTAGATGTAGATTAACGGGGAATACAGTTTGTGTTCATAAATTGATTCATCGTTTGAGAAATGCTTAAAGTATTTACTACAAATCTAAGTAAAAGGACGAAAAGGATAAAAGTTAATTTTATTACGTACACGCCACGATAACTTTGAAGGAATTGGTCATAATTTGGTTAATACTCATCCAATCGACGAATGTTATACCTTCCCGATCTTGTATTTTCGAGTAGAATAAGATTCCATCAAAACCTGGTCATCGAAAATCTGACCCGATTTTCGCAAATTTTACTGATGGTACCATCATTAAAAATGCCAAAAATCGATAAAAATTTTTTTGTTCTACTTTTTCTAACTTTTACTGAAGATCAACGCAGGATAAAGTCCTGATTCTATATTTGTATTCCTTTCCCAAATCCGATAAGAAACAGATGAAATATTTGCAAAAGAGTGTCTGAAAACCGACATTTTTGCCTATCCCAGATTTTTTAAATTTTACTGATGGTACCATCATTAAAAATGCCAAAAATCGCTAAAATTGTATTTATTTTACTTTTAAAATCTTTTGATGCAGATCGGAGAAGAATGAAATTCTGATTCATAAATGTTAACCCTTTTTAGCATATAATTATAACTCTAGAAACAATATGCAAAAAAGTGAAAAAACGGAGAAAAGAGATTCCTTTGCGATATCGGTTGAGAAATCAAAAAACAGTCACTAAAAATCTAAACAAAAGGACGGAAAGGATATAAAAAAAATGTATACGATGTGGGGTTCCCTTTAAAAAAAACGCAGAATATCGATTGAAACCTTTTATTGATGCATGTATGTATTAACATAAAAACATATATAAGAAATTATATTATATTTTCTAATTACAGGATGTCCTGCCCGTGGTGTCCTGTCAGTGAGTTACAGCCAGTGATGTGCGGCAAGTGATGTCTTGCCACTGATGTCCTGCCAGTGATGTTGCAGATCCTCAACGAAATGATCCTCCAGAGCGTTGCAGAAGAAGGAGTATTGGCTGGCCCGGAGCAAAATGAAGCAGCAAAGATTCTTAACCGTTTTACATCCTTGAGAGCAGTCCTAGGGAAGCAGAGTTTTGAAATTATTTATGGTAATAAACAAACAATTCTATATTATTCGAAATATTTATCTTTAAATAATATAGAATACACCCAAACTGTTAAGGTACGTTAAGTTAAAGTAGATTTATAAATACAAAATATAATTAGAAAGTAATTTTGATTGTTTAAGAAAAAACTGTGAATTATTACAATTGTTAAAACAAAAAAAGTGTTTTAGTTTACACAACTTTAGATGTAGATTAACGGGGAATACAGTTTGTGTTCATAAATTGATTCATCTTTTGAGAAATGCTTAAAGTATTTACTACAAATCTAAGTATAAGGACGAAAAGGATAAAAGTTAATTTTATTACGTACACGCCACGATAACTTTGAAGGAATTGGTCATAATTTGGTTAATACTCATCCAATCGACGAATGTTATACCTTCCCGATCTTGTATTTTCGAGTAGAATAAGATTCCATCAAAACCTGGTCATCGAAAATCTGACCCGATTTTCGCAAATTTTACTGATGGTACCATCATTAAAAATGCCAAAAATCGATAAAAATTTTTTTGTTCTACTTTTTCTAACTTTTAATGAAGATCAACGCAGGATAAAGTCCTGATTCTATATTTGTATTCCTTTCCCAAATCCCAAAAGAAACAGATGAAATATTTGCAAAAGAGTGTCTGAAAACCGACATTTTTGCCTATCCCAGATTTTTTAAATTTTACTGATGGTACCATCATTAAAAATGCCAAAAATCGCTAAAATTGTATTTATTTTACTTTTAAAATCTTTTGATGCAGATCGGAGAAGAATGAAATTCTGATTCATAAATATTAATCCTTTTTAACTTCAAATGACAATTATAGCAAATATTTGCAAAAAAGTGACCTAAAACTAAAATTCTTAGCCAGAAAAATATTTAGAAGTCTTTAATCTTACCATTTAAGCAAAGACACGGCCCCAAGATTTTATTTAAGCCAACATCGACTATAATTTACAACCCTTTAAAATGAATAATAACTTTTAACCAAGGTTTTCCAATTTATTTCAAAGTTTTTGCATTCATGTACAGTTTATAAAACTAAAGTTAGAAGCAGTTTAAATTTTGTTTTACAAATAAAAATAAACAAATTTTACACAGATTATGAACATAATTCATACTTATTGCGTTCTATTTTTTCACATTTAACACAATGCTTTATACGCTTCTTTTTTTACATCAAAACGTTGAAACTTATACTATTACTGCCATGATATTTGCACGAATTGCTTTAACGGTTTATAGGCCTTTAAAACGCTAACTAAGAGCTTAATATGTATACTAGTTAGCAGAGTTAAGCAATGTACACATATATGTATAATGAGGCCGATGAAGTAATTTTTTGTGACTATTAACAAAACTACATAAATGTGTATTGTGTGTTGTTTAAACGAAAATGCAAACTTTTAATGAGATATGAAGTAATGACGAAAGTTAGACTATTTTAATGTGTGAATGCTGCATTGTATTTTGTATTTTATGTATATATCAGAATAACCGATACGAGATCTTAATTCCGACAAAATACTCAGATTATTTTCATTCTATTTTGATTAGTTTGAGGAATATTTTAAGATGTCACGAGACCTTCAATTGTTTAATTTAAAATTTTGCAAATGGAACTTTAAATTTGTATTTTATCTACTTATGTTTTTTATGTAATTACTTTCATACGCTATGCTCAGATTTACAGTGATTACGTTTTATAATATTCAATGGGAAGTTTTTTTTTCTTAAGCATTCCCAAAAGATCCGGGGCTATTAATAGAGAGCGCATCAATTTGCAATCTTGTTGACTGCTGCCAGTTAACAAATCTATGAAACAAACACACGTTTATGCCCGTCGGAATACAAGCGTATATAACTAGTGGTGTTGACACGACATACATTTATATAGTATTATGCAGCGTATTTGTATTCTTACATCAGTTTGCAAGTAAACGTATTTTGCATATCCTAAACTACTACGATTAGTTCGTTATGGTTTATGCTGTTACTTTCTGAGTTAGTCTTCTAATACATTTTATAAAACAGTCCGTAGTCGGCGGCACTACTATCTCCTATCCTGCATGACCACTTGCTTCAAAGCTCCCGCTCGGACGCTGGACTTCACCTCGTGCCCACCCAACGAGGCGGTTCCGTCTCGTGCGATATAAAGTTGCAAGCCAGATGCTATGAATGGAACATAAATTAATAAATTAATCAGTGGTAATGATATAATTACTTACTTTCTGCTGATTCTTCGAATTGGTCCAGCTTAGTATCACTTAAAATCTCATCTATTAATGAGTTTGGATTGACCCGCGTCTCTTCTACCCTGTCCGAAACTCGTGGCCCGTCTTCCAGCGGTCCCTTCTTGCGCTTCTCGCCGCTACTTTTCGTGCGATCTAAAGATCCTGTCTCACTTATAACTAAAGAACCGGAACTCGGATTCCTGAGGGATTAAAGTGAAAAAGAAAACCATTAGTTGCATATTCAAGACAAGGCTCTTGGGTGCATTTATAGACTTAATTACAATTCATTGGTAACACAGGCATTGATAGGCCAAAACGATTTAAAATAAATACAATCTATACACAACATGCCTTTATAATTGTGCCTTATAAATAATATGAAGTAAAAGTGCATTGACGGTCACATATGAGTGTAATATAAACTCAAGAAAATTAAAATTTAAAACGCAAAGCATTATCGCACTCATCATGAATAATTTCAAACAGAAATCAGCTTACGAGATAATAGACAAACATTAAGATTTTTCCCGATTCTTAATTCCTTTTTCTTTAAAATTAATAGCCAATGAATTCATTTATTAAAAAGTTCCGCATTTAGTTTAGAATGCTTTTTGAAAATACTTTTCCATTGAGAAACTTTGAATCGTCTGGGTAGTGTACATGCCTATGTTCTAAAGAAAACCATAAAATAAATTATAAAAATTATAAAACAACTAGACAACAACGTCAATGAGGCAACATCACGACAAGACTTGAAGAATCCTACTTTAGGAGGATCACTTGAATTTTGGGACTTCTTTTCGGATTAGATATGTTTTTTTTTTTTAACTGAAAAAGCCCAACCAAAAAAGGACAATCCAATTACCTAATAAAGTAGGGTTTTAATAAATCGAAAATAGTGTTTTCTACAAAAGGGATCAAGAGACATCATAGGTTTTTTGAAAGATCTAATTTTCGACAATACTATAACTGGGAAGCAGGTGAATATCTAAACGGAAAAAGCAAAGAGGTGAACTTAAACTCAACCCACATCATAGTGATGCTAGGGCGGCGAATGATCTGGGTGGTGGCCAGCGGCGAAAGTGTTGCTCCTGATACGGACATGGTTGTGGCCGAGCCCAAGGCGGAAGCCTCGGCGGCAGCTGCAGACGTAGAGAGCAAGAGGGACGCAGCCGACGGATTTGAGCGAATGCTGCAGGCGTCCGTGGGACTGGCAGCCAGGGAGCCAATGGCATCACTGGACATAACATTGCCCATCCGGGGACTGCTGTCGTGGCCGTTGGGCGAACCAGCCGTAATCTGCTGCTGCTGGGTCTGATGGGAAGCGGAGTCTACAACGCTCTGACCACTCCCGGTGATGCACTGAAAGATGACTCCGCTGTGGCTGCTGTTGCTGTTACTCCCATTCGATGACGAGGCCGAGTGGTTGGAATGGATGCTGGCCAGTGTTCCGCATGGCGAAGAACTAGTGCACCCGGAAACATAGCCGGTTGCTCCACCGGCCTGTTGTTGTTTGTTAATGTTGCCACTGTTGTGACCATTGTTGCTGTTATCGAAAAGTCGACGAGGAACTCCACTGAAGCCTCTGCATGGACGCATCGTTGAATTTGGGTATTTTTTTTTAAACGCAGCAAAAATGTAAGGCGGGTGCACAAATGAGACAGTCTTTAGGATTAGAGAAACTTACAAACCAACAAAAACAAAGAATCCGACTTTGGGGTTTAAAGGCTTAAAATATCCTAATAGCTCCTAGGGCAGAGCACTCCCAATCACACATAATATATATAAATATAAGATACGATGGAATAAACTCATATTGTTTGCAAATAATAAAATGTTTTCAATTATTCTCTAACGAATTGAAAACTAATATATGAAAATATACATTTATGATGTAGTATCCATATAAATCATCAACTTTCAGGCTTAATTTGTTAGTTAAAATTTTATTGTCAGTAAATCTGAAACTAATTGATTTTGTGTAGCCATATTTGTTAAAAATTTGCTTACTATTTTTGCTGATTATACAATAATTTGAAAAGCCAACTGGCAGATCGTTAAATATCAATTAGTTGAGTCATTTTCCAACCGTGTTCCACCCTTTTTACAATCTTTTGCTATTCAGTTACACCTTAGTACTATAACCTTAATTATTTAAAGTAAACTGTAAATAGTTAGTAGCAACTTCAAAAGACAAGAACAAATAAAACGAAATAAAACAAATAAGTAACGAAAATCAAAAAAAAAAGTACCATATGGAAAACGATAACGATTGTGGGGAAAATGGACCGATACCAAGGACTGGACTATGGTCTAGAACTAGGACGGGAGGTCGCATAAACAGTTTTAAGCTAAACATCTAGGAACAGTGTTTAGACGGCTAACATTAAGGAACAAGTAAGAACGATTAACGAGTAACGATTAGCCTTCCGTTTGCTAATTTTATTTAATATATATATAGTTTATAGGAAACTTTTTGGGCTTTATTGATTGAATTTGATTGGGAATGGAAACACGACGCACCTCATTAGTTCGTATGTGGAATTTGTAGAGTGTGGCCGCATGACGAACGCTTCCTGGGGCGGCAAGGGCGTCGAGGACGCTCCCTGGAGGATGTTGCGACGGTAGGCCCGCTCGAACGGTGTTCGCGATATAAAGGTCACTGCACTGGTCACGGACTCTGCCGGAGAGTCAACAACGTCATAGCTTAGCAGACGATTAACGGTTGCAGAAGGCTTCTCCGCCGACTGAATGAGGCGGGGGAAATTCGGTTTTCGTTCGGTGGTTGGGGTTAGGAATGGATCCGCCTCAATGCGTTCACTGACGATGTCCGGTATGGTGCCCATCGATCGCATCTTCTGAATAGGATAATGCGGTGTCTGCGGACTATCGCTGCCGTCCTGGCCAATGAACTTGGCATTGCCCACTTTGATGTGGTGGTGGCTCTGGTGGCTGACGTGCTTAACAAACAGCTTTCCCGACGACCCGTTCGACGTCGTTGAGTTCTTGCGCAGATTGATGTGCTGTTGGAAGCGTAAACGCTCCTCCAGAGACTGCTCGTGCATCCGCTGGAACTCTTCGCGGACAGCCTGCTCCGCATACTCGTCGAAACATAGGTTGTTCAGAGATTTGATTTTGGGTATTTGCGCGTGCTCGGCCAACTGCTTGAGCCTCCGCGGCGAATTGCGGTCCAGCTCCATCGAGGCCTTGTGGAATTCCATTTCTAGAATGGAGAGATTCTCCATGGACTTGACCTTGGCCACCCGGGGAGTGTGGTAGTTCTCCTCGTGGCCGGAGTCATTATCGCCAGAGTCCCCGTTCAGCGACTCCTCCGTATCACTCGTCTCCCCACTGTCGTACTGCGTAGCATGAGAAGGAGATCCGGCACTCTGATAAGCAGAGCCTGGGGTGGCACCGCCTCCTCTGGCAAGCGGAAGAAACTGTGGTGCAGCAATCTCCCCCATCGGCGTGCGAAATTCTTCAAAGGCCAGTGCCTCTCCGTGGCTCATTGTAGAGTTGGGGGTCTGGTAGAGCTGCTCCTCACTAACGTACTCAATGGTGGTGCTGAGTGTAAATTTGGTCTGGACTTGATTCTGTAAAGCCACCACCACAGGAAGGGATTGGGTCTGTTGCTGTTCCTCGTTCTTTTGCCCACGATGGCGACCGTGTGGTATATTCAGTTTCATGGCATTTAACGCTTTCTGATTAAGTCTATTGAGTAGAGAAACGGATTTTCTAAAACGACTGTAGTTTATTGATTTTTGATCGGAAGGCGGCCGTCGATTTTTTTTTTTTCATTTGGTTGGCAAGTGTTAATTATTTGGCAGTTAGTTGTCCAATAACCCCGTTTTGTTAATAATTAAAATAATTTTGGTTAAAAAAGAAAGAGAATTACAAGTTTGTTAAAATTATAACAATCAAAAATGAACCAAAACGAATAAAATATGATTAGTTGGCTAGAAAAAATTATAAAGCTACCATAATTCCAATATTTTTTAAACAGAAACATAAAAGATAAATGTTTAATAGTAATGCCTAACCCCTATAGTTAAAAATAATAGTTCTTATATTAGGTTATAACAGAAAAAAATGGGAGCCAGTATGAGTATAATGGGCAAGGAGAGTGTCCTTATGTTTAATAATTATGTTTTTAGAATATACGATGAATATCATACAATGTTTAATATATATTAGTTTGTTGCCGTATGCCTCAAAAGTATACTTTTAGACCTCATTTCGACAAAATAATATATTTATCTTCAGTCATTAAAGGAATTCATGGAGGAGAATACTTTTTAAATTTCGAGCTTTTCGGACAGACAAATAAATGTTTATATTTACGTTTTGAGTTTACTTAACTAGTACCCCCAACTATCTTTTTGAACAATATTGGTTACTAGAATTAACATTTATTGCACATGCAACATAAATGTAGATGCCTGAAATATTTATATATCGACCTGGTGATACGAATTATTTAGTTTACCCTTTGTAAGGGTGCCCAAAAATGTAACGAATACATTTAATAAATTTTAGTAAACAAACAGGAAAGATGCTGTTAAATATTTGTACCTTAAAAATATAGATTTTTCATGTATGCTAATCATATACTTTAAAGTAAGGTTCAAAAAAAGAGTTTTAGATACATTTTCGGTATGTACGACTTAAGCATTAATGGATATGTATATATTAGAGCATTATTTGGTTATGATATAAGGTTATTTAAATAATTTCACTTACATATACCATAGGCAAATAAAGTCAAAAGTATTTATACAATTAGGGACATAAAAAAAAGCAAATGAGCTAAAATTTGATTTGGGAAACTTACCTTGCATGCCCCGAATCGCCCTCTGAACTTTGCCTTGAATGTTGACTGTGGGAAAAACTGCTATAGCCCGAACCTTTTGACATCTAAAATGGGACATCATTTAATTTAGGTTATAAGGGTATCAAAAAAAAATTTTAAAGCGTGGTATTGAAGGGCCGCTAGAGCTTTGAAAGTCGGCCCACGCTTATCTTTTGACTGCCACACTTTGTAAACTGTATTACTCACTTGACTAGTATTACTGGAATTTCTCGAATGACCTATTTCCATTAGGTTTGCAGTGCTAACCACATTCCCAGAGAAACCAATTACTGCCCCGGTGGTACCAAAATTGTTGCTACCAATAATTCCCAAGCCGGGAGCAGCCTGAGACACCGGCGTAGTGGCGTTTGACGCTGATGAATGTTGCTGTAGATTATCCGTGGTCAGCGTCACCGCCGATTCGGAAGATTCTGACAACCCGGAGTCGGTCACAATAGCCGCGAACAACTCCCTATCGAGCTCCGCAATGACTGGTTGAGAATAAAAACCAAAACATATCATAAATAGACTATAATGTCAGCAAATCCCATGTCCACTTACCCTCTTCCTTCGTGCTTGAAACTGTTCGCGTTGCTTGCATCCCTTGGGTGCTGGCGACCCCGCCCAAAGTGGCTCCACTGCCACCCAATGGAACCGCCGATCCACCACTGCCAGTGCCTATAGTGGGCAAGGCGCTAGCTGTTGGCGTTTGCAGACCTACTCCAGTGGCTGCATTGGTTATGTCATCCATGGAAGGCTTGCTTTGCTTGCTCTTTAGGCTGGGGGTAGGACTGAAAAATATAAATAATTGTGTGAGTGACTCATCGATGATTATTTTAAGATACTTACGCTTTGAAAAGAATATCACCGCTTAACATATGCATCTTGATGCTCACTCGTAGCATTGAATTGTCCAGGCGATGACGCAAGTCATAGCCCTCGAGAAGAAAGCGCCGCGAGGTGAGACCGGCGCCGGCAAATTCAGCTAGATTGAGGTCAATAAAGCCCAGCTTATAGTAACTGCGACCGCCCTTCATCTCCTTCCGTATGGATATACGTAGGTGGCAGGGATCCAGGACGCCGGTCGAGGCATTTGCACTCATTTTGCAGGGAAACTCAAAGCTGCGATTCCACTCGACGCGATGGTTGCGCACCTCCTCGCTGCGAAGGATATAGACATTGTCAATAGTGGAAATATTCGTATAATTGGTTGTTTACTCACCGGCTACTGTACTCCTGAAAGGATCCGCCATCAAGGAGTCGAATCTTTGCAAACAAGACCTCATTAACTAAGGCCACCTCCACCAGATCCTGCAGCTGTACTTCCACATTAAACTTGTACTTCTTTTTTTTCATCATAAAGGCCATTCCAGGGGCGCTAGGCCCGAGCAATGTCATCAATTCTTGACCAACAATCCGTGGTCTGTTATGTTCCTGCCACGGAGCGGGAGCTAAAAATGTATCCTGGATATTTGCGTGGGATTCTTTTACTGTGAGCCTTGAAAAGGGCCCTTCAGTTGGCTCCTATTTTGATTATTTTTAATGTTTATAAATGTCCTGGCCGTCCAGTTACTTGACAGCCATTTTCAAAAAGCGACGTCCGGCGTTGGAATTGAATGTGGGGGAGCTGGACTGGGTCTTCGGGTCATCAAAGATTCCAACTGTATTTGAAAAACTGTAAAAAATCAAGGTATTCAATAAATTTGATGTCTTGAAAACTAATTGGGAGAATTTGTAAGTTTGAAATAGAAAATAGTCAATTTCAAGTCGGTGTGATTTTAGTAAAATAAAACCTTACAACCAGAGCTCACTTCGTATGACGTTGTTTGATTATTTCATTTCTGTGTTGAAACTACAACAGTTACCAATAGTTTGCCTTTTAACCTTTAAACATAAATATAGAATATAGGAACATATGCTTATCTAGAAGACAAAATCAACACATGTCAATATTTTTATCTAGAGGATTGATTCCCCTAATGTTTATTCAAGTTTAGATACCACATTCGAAAATGGTTCTCAAAAGCAATCCAAATTGATAATAAACCAACATTCCTGGACTCGCTTTCAATAAAAATATTAAATTAAACGTTACTTGATTTTCAGGTTGACCCTGTTTGATTTCGTTTACTATCACGACGAATCAAACAAAACGTTTTGCTATATTATGTTCAATTAACAGGAATGTCCCAGAACCAAATTGTACTTAAAGTGACTACACATGTACTCGAAAAACATGACCAAATTGTACTAAAATTCGGTGGAAAGCTTTTATTCTCGCAATAGCGAGTCGAGTTTACCTTAAAAACTGTCAACAGTTTAGTTCTTCCTAACCAATAAGTTTCAATACTTATATGGGGTGTAATTATTATTTTATTTCTCTTTGGAAAAGTGATTACAGATTAGTCTATGGGGTAAGTTTCAAGCCAAGATTACGCCATAGCGTAGTGAGGTTGAATTTCAATGAAACACTTTCATAGTTCTATGAATACCCGGATTTGAAACAGTCCGAGGGATGTCGCAATTAGCATTTATCGCTTTTTTTGTGCTGTTTCCAAGTGGGCGAGAGCGCAACTACTTGTATTAATTTGTTTATTCTTTGATAAACTTACACGGGTTTTCCCTTTTATTACTTAATATTTCACACTCAAATTACGTAAGTAGTATACAATGATGAGCTTTGTTTAGTACAAGGCTAGACTTTGAATTAAGTAAATCAACTTTTAACTTATGTTTTAGGTTTGTATAGCCCTGCGCAAGGTCGATATACAGTCTGTTCTTTATAGCCTTGTCCTAATTATTTAAAAATTTTATATTCTACAATAACTATAAAGTACAAGGCCACATATAAATTTCTCAATTCCTTCCGTTCTTTAGTCGTTTCCGATCCTATGCATAATGCAGAAAGTATGTGCCTATTTTTAAACCCACATAGGGAAGAGAGATTCATCTCCCTCCCCATGGGGCGACCATTAAATTTTAATCAAGCCGAGTTGATATAAACATTTCCGTTTTTCTGTATGCCTGCCTGTCTATTTCCCTGTCTATGAGTTGAAGAATTTTGGGTAGACCATCTTCCACAATCGAAATCAAAATATTCTCTGGAATGTACACAAAATATATTTTAAAGGATGCTTCGCCAATCTTCAAATTCCAATTAAACATTTAAAATTTCCAAGGTCGTATGCCCTTGGGTATTCATTTCTATTTTTAAACACTTATCAGTGGTACTACAGATTATGTCTCTTGAATTATTTTATAAGTATAAAAATTAAAAATGTTCGTTATTGTCTTATCATCGAAACGAACGGGGTTTTCGTTATCTACATTTGTCTCTACCAAAGAAATTGTTTTTTGTACATTAACTTATCTACCCTTTTATTAGCCGTCGTTCGAATGGGTGGGCTTTGTAATTATTAGTTTACTACCTTTGTTTGATTCTTTCGTAGTATTATTTTTCTTCCAGTCTTTGCTTATCTTAGGCAAACAGCTCCATAAACTCTGGATGACTATATTTCAAGTGCAAAAGATATCAATAAGTTCACCTTTAGATACGATCCGATAAGGGTTGCAAAATTTGTACTTTTATTAATGTACTAGCATATGAGAATATGGGTGGATCTGGTGCATGCAGACTTCCAAAGGACTATCCAATGGAAATTCTTATCTTTTCATTTTAGAAAGTAGGTTCCGGGACTAGTAGTCCAGCAACTACGCATTTTTTAAAGATTTCCGAACAAAGATAATAATTTAAATAGGAAGTGTTTGCTTAACCTGTCCAAGCTAAACGCAATAAATTAAAAAATCATTCGGACAGTTAATGATAATGTTATCTTGACGAAGTTATGCGCCGACAAATTAAATTTTTTAGAATTTCGTACTCTAACAATGAATTTGTGTATTTTTTCTTGCTAACCAATAAAACTTGGCGCACTTTGTGTGACTCATAGATAAATTTGAAGGAATTCTACGGATAAAAATGCTTCAAAAGATACCATAATCATGGAAAATGTAG
Source organism: Drosophila varians (assembly GCA_018150405.1). Lineage (NCBI taxonomy): Eukaryota > Metazoa > Arthropoda > Insecta > Diptera > Drosophilidae > Drosophila > Drosophila varians. Next base: position 8,571,113 of record JAECWK010000125.1, read on the forward strand.
CAAATGAACAAACAAATCAATAGAAGAAACAATCATTTACTTCAATCTCGGTATAAAGCTGATTACCAACAAAATTAAAGTGGTAACCAATAAGGTACTTCACATTTCCAAACTCTAATTAAATTTTAACGCCACTTTCCACTTTCCTGCTGAATGTGCGTGTTTAGTTCCACTCAACGACAGGATACAGGTCCAATAATCGACAACTAAAACAATTTTTTTTTTGTTTAAACAGGACAAAGTTAAAAAAAAAATCAATAATTTGGTGGAGCTGATTTGTGTTACATGTGAAACCAAGTTTGGGGTGGTTTGCCATACACTATGAAGGCTAGACGTATTTCAAGTGACCTACGTTCCCTTTGTGGCAGGCAGGCAGCAAAAAGAAAAATCCGAAAACACATATAACATGCACATGGAAGTCGGAAACACTTATTCCACCTGCCTTCCAAAGATGATGCAAATTGCGTCAAGGCGTTAGTAATGAGGACAAGAGGGCTTTTGGGGTTTGATGAGAGGAATTGTAATGGAAATCCTTAGAAGAGGACAAACGGCTCTTTCTCTGATGTAAAGCCACTATGTTTTGCTTACAATGTATTGGATTATATATATAAAAAAAAAACTAACGTTTACTTCTGTATAAATCTGCCTTTTCTGCTCTCTGTTTTTTCAGTCTTTTCGTAGAATGTCCGAATGGCCAGTGGATCCGAAATTGCGTAGTTACGCAAATAAGAGCAATGGAGAAATGTTCAGTGTTCTTACATTTTTCGTGTCATTTAAATCGAAAATGCTGCCTGACTGGTTCAACAAGCTCTGGCTTCTTTCTTACTGTTCCCCAGCTTACATCAATTCTCCTAACTTTGCCCTCAGAATTAGGTTCCATGTAGCACTGTAGCATGTGTACGTCTAAAATCAGGGACAGTTTTAAACAAGGAGATTCGCAGAGGAAACATTTCAGAAAACAAAATTTAAATATATTGTTGAAGTCAACCATCTTTATTCAGCATTTTTCATCATTTTGATTTTTTTAAGTAAATAATAAATTTAAAAAATGTTTACCCTGGCCCGGGCTTGTACCAACAATGCAAAAATGCAAAAAATACACAAATATGATATTTATTCTTTCTGCTAATTCAGGGAAAATCCATTACTGGGAATATGCACACAGTGAGCGATACAGTTGACATATATTTATTATATATTAAGCAAACAGTATGTAGTATCAATATCTAGATTCTAGAATATCCCCCACCATGGGGCCACAACTTTGTATCTTTCGCGTTATGTGAGAGCACCCACATTGCAAGTGAAAAATTTGTGTTTAATTGAATGCATCCTCATTAGACAAGCAGTTAAAGTCATTCCTGGGCGTACAAATTTATGGCTGCTCTCCCCTGTCTGTTTAACCTCATTGGAGGTGATTTGATATGACAATCGCAAACATCGCACTTGACAACAGTTTTGGTTACGAGATTGAAATTCCAGACCAGTACCTCTGAAGGTTATACAAGTCCATCGTTTTTTTTGTTTCTACATGTGTTAAAATTCTGATTGTTTTAAATAAATTAAAGTTACTGCTAAAGAAACTCGTTTATTTTGTTTCGTATATGTAAACATGGAGAGTAATGGTTACTTCCGGTTTCCGTAACCTTTTTAAAAATAGAATTTTCCAATTATTGTACTTTGCCTATATTATACATATTTAAAGATGACTCAATTTTCTAATGAAAAGAAAATATTGAATGGGGCTCTATTACGCTCAGAAACAATGGAAAAACGGAAGGTTGTTGCTTTAAAAATTTATGTGGAACGAGTTAAAAACAGTTGTTAATTTTTTTGTATAATATTATTTAGTTGTTAATGTCCTACATGAATACCCCTCTGTTCTAGGGAAAATCAGCTGAATAAAAAGTATTGTGTTTTGATTACCTAATGGTGTTTAGACAATTTGCAACGAAAACTGGAAAATTTTTCGGTAGAAAACTCAAATAGCTGAAATCGACAAGCTGTACTATGTTATTGTCGGATTTTTATCGTGAATCAAAGATACGCCAGGTGATTTCTGTTTCCCTATCTGCGCATATATTTTATCATTTATATTTATCGTTAAATTTCGGCCCCACTTAAATGAACGACATTTCTGAGGTCAAATACCCCACAGTGCGCATTGAATTGCTCATTTCAAGCTCAAACGAGCAGGCAGCCAAGGCTCAAGGCGAAATGTGCACATTCTCGTTGCAATCTAAGGCTAAGTAAGACCTTTAATAACTGTCTTTAGATTAGAATAGAATATCTGATCCAACTCACCTATCAATTGAAAAATCCGTGCACAATTTTCGTTTGGTGGGCGGCGGCAACGTCGACAACGTTACAAGCAGCTGATTGTATAGCGGATGCGAACATAGGGGCACAGACAAACGAAAGCGAAATATTATACACACTTTTCGCACAAACAAAAAAACAATCTGTGGCAAAAACAACACCAAATAGAAGGCGAAAATTAAAATTTCAATAGAAACAGCAACAGCAAGTAATTGGACTTCTCAATGAGCACGAAAATGAAACAAGGTGGCAGCTCCAATGGAAGTACCTCAAAGGGCGTCGTACTACTTGTTTCACATTATTTGTTTTGTTTAATTATCTAGATTTTAATCGATTTAGAAGCATTGCATTTGATTGCAATGCCAATTATTAATGAGTGATGACGTTAAGAGATGAGAGTGTACGTTTTCAAGAACACGCTCCGTTTTTTGTTGTTGTTGTCACTGTTTTTACGCTCTAGGCGAGCTGAGGAGAATGTAAAAAGAGCCAGCGAGATACAGAGCAAGTGAGTCAGGAGGATTCAGACCCCCTGCACAATAGACGCAGTTACTAATTTCAACTTTTTTTTTAATTGCTCCGTATTTGGGAAAATCTGATTTCAACACTTTGCTCCTCGCACGGAAGGCACTTTAATTAAAACTTTGGTGGGGGACACCACTCGTACACCAACACAAACACGCACGGCAAGCGACGGAACTAGACTGTAGCTGCTTACCAATGGATTTGATAATCCTACGCGCACATGTCGAGAATGTTAGATTGTCCTCTACATTTGCGTTTGTTTAATTGGCAAAATTCGAAAATTCGCTATAAAATGGCACACAACCGAACAATAGAGTGAAGAGCAGTGTGGCCAGAATCAACGCAGTGCTGCTAAGTGGTGAGTTGTGGGTGGGAGATATGCGATAGAGTTTGGTATTCTATTGTATCTGAAAAATATATCGGTAAAATGTAAATAAAAAATGTATCTGTAAAATTAGATATGCCGCGATGCAGATTTTGAATAGAAATTTTAAAATAGATAGACCCTTTAGGTCCAATTTTTTCCCTAAATAAGATTTATTTTATCTACCTCAACAAAGTGCATCCAACTTCTCTTCTTTCGATTTTTCCGAATTGCATTACAGATGAGTTCAAAAACAAGAATTTTTGAAGTACCAAAAAACACTAAAAGAACCGATAGTTTTAGAATTATTTCCGTGCTGTTAAAAATTTTCAAGCTACACTGAAAAAGGTTTTTGAAATACGGCGCAGGGTCTGAAGAAGGGTTAAAATAAATTGAATTTTTTGTAACAAATTTATAGAATCAACTTTTCTTTTACAAAACTCTCTGAACAGTTAAGGTGGACATACAAGACGGCGGCCGCCAACCGGGCCTGCAACTCCTGTTGGCTCAAATCGTGGGCCCACTCTACGCGGCCCCAAAAATTCAGTTGGTACTCCTCCTCCAAACGGGCCAGGGCCACGGCCTTCTCCACGGGCAACATTTGCTCTATGACAGCACACGCCAGGATAATAGACTTCAAAGTATCCACCGCAAATACGAAGCCTACAAAAAAAGTGTTTATTAAAATTTTAAAAATTAATTTGTTGCAAAATGTCTCTTACCATGCAGTGTTTCCAAGCTGTAGGATTGCAAGTGCTTGGCAATTTTAATCTTGTCTTCCTCACTGACTTGGGGAGGCGTTATGTTCATGGTCTTCTGCAGATTAACCTCGAAGCGTTGGTTGAACCAATCAATGACAGGATCCCATTCGTTGTGCTGCAGTTCCTGAAGCGCTTTCTCGTCCTGCAACGGATAAACTCCATAAAATAAGGATTATTCTCTAGAGGCATTCACTCACATCATACTGGAACAGGACAGTGTCTGTTGGAATAAAGTTTAGCAGGTAGTTAACCATGTCTAGCTTGGTTAGATTATTGGGATTGTCGATGGCCGTGAAGCAAAGAGCGGAGAGGTGCATCCGGGACCTTTCGATGTGTTCCTTCTGGGCATCAAACTCGGTGGCCACGGCTGTGGCCAGAGGTTCGCTGCGCACCGTAAATGGGGTACCCTTTGGCGTCTTTAGTTTTCGGTGGTCTAGCACCACCTCGTAGCCTCCATCGCTGCTCAGAACAGAGGTTTTCTTGTAAAACCTTTTGGGTGGAGTGGCTGTGTAAATATAAAGACCGGCATGTTATGAAATGTTCCATGTGATTTGTAAGAATCCATTACCGTACTTCCGCACTTGTGGCAAAATAGAGCTGCCGTTCCGGAGAGCGCGAAATGCGTTAAACACAAGTTTTACATTCATAATTCCTAATTTTAAATCTTTATTTACAACTTATATATAATATTATTATCTTGAAGTTAGGTAAAAGCTCTATCGATTGTCGATTAAAGGCCTTTTCTTATCGATAATACGATTCAGCATGAACACACTATCCGCTTTAGTTTTAAACGTTGCATTCACACTGTTTGGCGCGACATAGAAAACTTTTTAAAATACCTCAAACATTTTTAAAAACAACATTTTTAATTGAAAAACACAAACCTAGCAGCTTAGACCAATATTCCTGACAATGTAGAAAATTTCTATTCCTATTCAAACAAAATGTTTTCAAAATTGTAGTGTTTTAGGTTTTGTTTAGCTTTTTTGTTTTTTGAAATGTACCTTTAAGTGAAAATCTTCAATAGAGCGATCCAATGTCGTTGATTACACCAGCATGGAGAAGAGCCAGCCCAATTTTCAAACAATAAATAGCCAATCTTTAATGGAAACTTCCAGTTCCATGTCTTTAGCAACTTTAAAATGTAATACAGTCAACCGGCATCAAGGATACATGGAATTTGAAATGTAAATAATTTTAAGTTGAAAATACTTCTCATATTTTTAAGATAATCCAATAAACTAGGTCATCCTCTCGCATTGCATCAGGACAAATCGGTAAATGTAACAGCAGTATTGCAGGTAATTATTTAATTTAAGGGTTACTCAAATCCTTTTACTATTAAAAAATTTAAAAAATATTGTTTTATATTCACAGAATCTGCCAGTTTTTGCAATCAATCTACCTGCGTTACTTTTCATGACCAGGGAATTCGTGAGGATCCTTACTACGATCAGTGCACAGCGAATGATTCTTACCGCGGGTATACATGGCATCCTACTCAATCATCCATAAGAAACCCCCAGATTGACTTTTGCTGTTGTCCGCCATCAGTTCCGTCGTTGACACCATCAAGTGCATTGGAGCCTTTGAAACGGTGCTCATGCTCCCGCACTGACCATGGAAATAATACATCTGAGTCATGCAGCATGAATTCGGACCAGGGTCTTAGCTGCTGTTCATCGTGCCAGAGAAGGATTCAGGAACTATCCGAGTGCTCCTGCCGGATATACAAGAAAAGCGAAAGGTCTTCAAAAAGGCGAGATCCAAAGACTTTTGAACCTTGTAAATGTTCCCATGCCGATAACTCTGCGGGAGATCTTCGTTTTCAGCCTCAACCGGATTTGGACAGCTCTAATCCGCCTCTAACGGAGTCCAACTGCTCTGATCAACCTTTACCAGAGTATTACCGGCCTCCTCCGCATTTACCAGAATCTTACCGCTCTTCTGCACCTGGTAGCTTTCCACCTCAGCCGGATTACAGCCAACCTCAGCCAGGTTCCGGCGGTCCACCGTTGGGTTGCTCTCCTCCTTCGCGAGGTAATTTTTCACCCCAACCATGTTACTATTCAAATCGGCCGCCGTCCCTTCCACCTGAACCGGTTTACTGCCCTTCTCCACTAGCTTGCTTTCCATCTCAGGCGAATTACTATCCTCCTCAGCCGGAGTACGGGAATCCATCTGAATCAGATTGCTGCCCTTCTTCACTTAGTTACTGTCCACCCCCTCCGGACTACAGTTCGCCTCCGTCGGATTGCTGCTCGTCGCTTTCTGATTACTCTTCGCAGTCCCAGGAATCCTGTTCGGAATGTTGCACACCTCCACCGGAAAGCTTTCAACTTCCACAGGATTGCTTCCCGCATCCACAAGATTGTTTTCCGCCTCCATCAGATAGGTATCCCCCAAGGGATTTTCGCCCACCACCGGATGGCGGTCCATCACCAGGCTACTACTCCCAAAATGTCCCTCAGGTGCCTTGCTTCGACAGATGCTTTAGAAACCAATGTTGTGGGTCTCTCATTAACGATAGGATCCAATGCCAAACTGTTTATATGTCCGACTACAGACCGATTTGTAGCGGGGCCAATTCGTTTCCTGGTAATGGAGCAGGAAGCGGCTGCTGCTGTGAAAATGTGATACTAGGTGGAGGATTCGGAGGACTTTGCAAGGGCTGCACCTGCTCAAACTCTAGCCCAGGTGGCTGTTGTGGACCCAGTCAGTATCAGTGCTGTCCACCATCAACTGGACTATGTGGTGACGTTTGCGGCGGACAGTCGCCTGGAGTTTATAGCATTGGAGATCCTTGGACTTCAGGCTTTAATTGCTGCTATCCACTCAGCCAGTTCAAGTAATATTAGTTATCCTTTTAAAGTAATATGCATTAAAAATAATTGATTTTATTTTAATAGTTACCCTTGACACTTTACATGTTGCTCTTCACCAACTCACTTCTGCAATCATGATTAATGCTGAGGACCTTGAAAATTAAAAAAAAAAAAAAACTATAAAATAGCCATAATATTTCAGCTTTATTTAGAAGCCCATATAACTCAATAAAAACCATACACACAAACCTCGGATTTAAAGAGTTTTACAATTTAAGTGGGTTGTATGTTTGTCTTTTTATTCAACTTTCGTAAACGGCATATTGATATTTATTAGTTTTCACATGACTATTTTAATGATACATTTTGTTTCTGTACATCAACGGGACATCGCTGGGTTGGGGTAGACGATATTGGAATAATCTACAAAAAAAGGAATCTTTTCTGCAAAGAAAACAAAAATTAAGTATACCAATTCTTTAAAAATAATATGCTAGGTGTAATAAGGAGGCGTAGGTTTTTTGATAATTATTGTATTTTCTACATTAATTTCAAATCACAATACAATGCGTATGTGACTCTCATTTGATGTAAGATAATATTTATTGAAATTACATTTTATATTTCAGTTTTACTATTTTGAATTTGATTTTTCTGGTGGGGCTAAAAGTTGTATAGTTAACATACACACATATAGACACAAATATTCAGGATACAGATCTAACTATTGAAGAAACATATTTATTTATAAGCGAAAATTAGTAAAGACGGCATTTGTCTCTGAAATATCCGGTACTCGGCTCAAAAACACATGTCTTTTGAAGAAAGGATTCACTTAAGCAAGGAACTCGTTTTGTCCAAATCGAATCAGATCAGATGTCGGTTAAGCCTAATCCGGTATTATATACATTTGCACAAACAAAGGCCAATCGTTATCAAATACGAGTACCGCATATTAATATTATGTAACTGTTATTTTCTTGTAGGTTGTTTTTAATCCTGTTGCAGGATTCGCTTCAGCTATTTAAGTAAGAATGACTAATAATAATAATAATAATAATAATTATAATGAAGAAATCAATGCAAACTTAAAAAATAAAATTCAATTATACATTTGATTTATATAATATTGTATAAGTAGTTGTGTGTGTGTGTGTATTTTTTCATGTAACAAATAGAATCACTGGAGGAGTCTTGGCCAACCAGACGGCTGGCGGTTTTGAGTGGTCTTTTCTTGTTTAAAGTTTTGCGACCATATCTGGAGAATCGCATATTCTCATATGCATATTTTTATATGTATGTAGACATGGGTGAAATTGCACTAAGACTAAATGCTAAAACTTTTTAAAAATTGGACTTTGCATCCGATTTGCATTAATGTATATATGTATATAGATATATGGATCGAAAATTCTAGCAGCTCTTCTTTACACCAAATCGGTTTTGGCATTACATTAAAAAATAGTTTGAATATTTGCTCTTAAATAGATACATACATATAAAAAGTCGCTAGCTTAATTTGATTTGATTCTTCCATTTTTTTATGCATTTTCGATTTACTTCCATCGTTATACTAAAGTTAAACCCTTAAATAAATTTCTTAGTCTTTTCATTTTCCATGTGTGCTTTAGTTTTCTTTATACATAAGTCAAATATGTAAAAAAACGTTATATACTTTCTTTTTTTACTGGAACACCAGCCAACAACACCAGCAATCGAGAAGCCCACGACATGGCATATATCAAAATATATATTTGTGTAAAAATTTGGCAATTTTGCGCGTAGTTTCGTTCTTCCTTGGGGCTCGATGCAGCTGCTATTGTGGCTTTGGTTTTTAGGCACATATTTTCAGAGCTTATAGATATAATATCTAATACTAAATATGTAAAACTTGTGCCAATGGTAGCAAACTTCCATCAGAATAATCAATTGTCAATGTTCTCCGCGTAAAAGCTCCATTAGCAAATTAAAGTCAGCCCCATCGCGGGTTTTGATCGTAAGCATCTCCTTTCCAAGCTATTAAAATAGGGATACATGTCAGGAATACGATCTACAGACGGAGCTCAATCGCTCTTACCTGGCATGTACGCTGCAGATCCGGAATACGGAGCAGGAGCTCGCCAAACTTTGAGGGGGTTTCGGGATAGTGGGCCAGGGTGTAGGCCTGTAAGCTCTGCAAGGCCTTCTCCTGGCACTCTCGCACCTTGACAGCCTCTTGCAACTCCGTAGTGTCTGGTGAAATACATTTAAAATGTTAGTCCTGAACCTTAGTTTATTTTTTCTTTTGTTTACCTGACTGTAACAGCACAATCACCTTCATGGCAACGTATTCATAGCGATCCACTCGCAAACGTCTCAAGTGGTCTGTCAGATTTAGCATTCTTTCAATGCAGGTCTATAATAAGGATTGTAATTAATGAAGCACTATATATTGTGAGAAGTTTTGAGTACTTACCTGCAAACCATTTGATTTGGCCTGCGACAGGGTTATCTTTCTTCCTTGTGACATTTTTATTTCGCCTGGAGTGTCGATGGATCGAAAACAGCAGGAGAAGAGCAATAGCTCACACCAAGAATTGATTAGCAAACATATTTGATCATCGATCTATAAAGGAAAAAGATTAAATAATCATTTTATATATTTTATAAAAACACAATAAAATACCGAAATGTTTTTGAAGAGTGGCAAACTTTTGCACCATTTTACAATCTTATAGAGACGGTGGTCGGCCACGTTGCACAGATGAGCGATCAGATCGGGATTGGCATTTTCCCCGTTGGATGAGAGACCAGCACTGGCCAGCAGTGGATTGGTCAGTTGTGGTTGTTGTGGCGCTTGTCCGTGGTTGGCCGAGGAAGCCGCCGATGATGAGGTCGACGAGGAACTTCCAGACGCGAATGCAGAAAGAGGTTGGTTGATGCGGGCCAGTTCTGCGTCGGTGTACTGCCATAGATGTTCAACATCCATAATTTCCTACAAAATTATTAATATAATTAATGTTATGGTTTGATTAAAAGAAATAAATGGTATGTATGTACCTTTAGAAGTGGCGGAATGCTTCCAGTTCGTTGGCTCTGCTTTGTTGTCTCAAGTGACTCCTCCAGCTTGATGGAGGCCCCCAAGTTGGGGCTGGCGGGCAGGGAAACCGAGGTGGATATGGAAGTGCCACCAAATCCGTTCAATTGGTGAAGTCTCTGTTGCTGATTTGGCTGCTGCTGCTGCTGCACCGTTGCCGTCGCTTGATCTGGACTCACCAGCGGGCTGAGCATCGAGTTGGGGAGCGTGTAGGAGCACTGGTAGGTGGATCGACCGCCGCGCGTCCTGTCTTCCCGAATAGCTTCTAGTTTCATACCCTTTTGCAGACACTTCTCGAACCTGCAGGCCGGACACTTCTTGCGTGTGGAGATGCTCACCTGGCAAGGTCCACCCCGCACGCAGACGTAGTTCTTCCGATTTTGAACTGTCCGCTTGAAGAAGCCCTTGCAGGACTCGCAAGAGAAGATGCCATAATGGAAGCCGCTGATTTTGTCCCCGCAAATGGGACACGGAGAGTTAATGAGTTGTTGCCGTGAAATGCCAGCCGGCGATGCCGGAAGTGAGGATCCTGAGCTCCCCACATCCAGGCTGCTGCACACAGAGTCCATGCTAAGATTCTGAGCCTCGTGACCTCCGGTTGAGGCGGTCGAAGAAGCCTCCATCTTGAGCGGTCGGTACAGAACGCTGTGGTGGTGCAGTCCCCCATTCCCGTAAAGGACTCCACTCGGCGGAGCATGACGCGCCTGAATGGGCGAATGGGTGGGACTGAACTCGGAGCTGTAGCTGTAGCAGCTGCTGTGGGAGGCGTCGCTGTTGTTGCGACTGAGCGACGGCGTGTAGGGGGCGTGCCGGGACGTCAGCGGGGACTGGGAGGGTGAGCTGTGTGTGTAGACGGAATGTATGGCGGAGTCCGGACTCGGATTCGCGGGCAGCGGCAGATGGCCACCGCTGCTGGACTTGCTGCGAGCCGCCAAAAGCGGTGAGTTGTCCCCCAGCGGTGGCTCAAACTTAAGATTAATCGGGTCGCTCTGGGTCGGCGCCAGTTTGAGTTTGGGACCGGAGTGCGGGGTGGAGCTGGACAGCGTATAGGGCTTTCCCTGCTGCTGGTGTATCTCTCCGTCAATATTCTCCAGCTCCGTTTTAATGGGCTGCAGGGTGGTGGCAGCATGGGACGCTAGTAGCTCTCTCTTGATCGTCGGCTCGGTTTCCATGGGCTCTTCCCCACCATCGGCCTCCGGTTCGCTTAGCTCACCCTCCCAGGACATGGGCCGTGGACCGGTCTTGTCGGAGGCCCGTCGCCGGACCTTGAGGTTCTCAATATTCGTCAGTTCTGCCTCCGAATCGGACTCATCCTCCTGACTTGGTTGGCCGGTGAGCGGTATGAGTAGGCTGCCGGAATGAAGCTCATAGTTGGCGATTACCGGCACCATGTTGCCGTTGGGCGTTGGCGGTTCGTCCAGCTCGCACTTAATGTTCGTCACGGACACATTGTGCCGGGACGGGGTTGCTCCTCCAGAGGCTCCCGTCGGCATCGTCGTGGTTGTTGCATTGCTGTTGTTCGGTAATGGAAAGCTGCCAGTACTGCCCAAGGGTGCACTTTGTTGCTCCGCCTTGATGCTGGACATGTTCGGCATATTGACACGTGGCAGCGATTATAATGTGGCCTCTCCTAGCACTCAGGGCAATCGGTTCTCATAGACTTTATCTCTCAGTCGTGCAATTTGTAAAAATTGGATAGGTGGCGCTGATTCGGTTCCATATTGTTTAAATCAACTGCAAATAAAAGGCGGGGAATCACATTAACATTAGCGAATTGAAAAGTTTTTTTTTAAATCAAGCTTACAATACTGCTCTATTGGGGTGCCTTTATGGGGATCTATACCCCAGCTTCGAACCACTTATTAAAGAAGCGACAACAATAGGGTCAATGCCACCCCATATTCGCCCACCCTGACGACCTTGGTCGTAGCATCCAGCGCCACTTATGCTAATTGAGTTTACTCGCCAGCGGTCTTTCATATTCTGTTCATTCACTTCTTATCATTCCTCGTTGTTTTTCATTTTTATTCTTCGCTACCGCTTTTGTATACAATTACAATTGTTCGGCCAATGCGACTAGAGGAGGCAAGAGCCAAAGACGAAAAGTGTCATTGACCAAGAGGGCGTCGTATCTTGGAAGTGAAGAAATGGTACTTTAACCCAGGGGACCACGCCACTTTCTCGACAACAACTTGTCCGTATGTCCGTGGGTGAGAAACTTTAAACAAAACGTACACATTTGGGAGGTCGTAAACCATCTTGGATACCAACAGTTCTAAATAATTTAACTTTATTTAAAAATTTAAACTGCCACTCAAGCAAAAAATTAAATTCTAAATATCCTCCTGCCCCTATGATACGATTCCTTGATCCGAAGCCGGAAAATACTCTCCGCCAAAATAAAGAAAAATTCTCATATCTTATACGAAAATTGCCCCAACCGGGAAGGAGGGAGACGGCTAAAAAGAGAGAGCGAGAAAGAAGAACGACGCGCAGAGCAGAGCAGGCAAAGGACGACCTTCAAATAATGTTGAATTTTGTACGCAAACGACCTTGCATACAACAACAACAAAGGCGACGGAACGACGAAGCAGACCACGAAGAAGACGGAGCAACGAAGACAACTCAATACACACAACGCATACACATGCACTCCTTGTCACACACATAGTGTAAGGCGTAACACATGCGCCCCAAGGGGGAGCCAAAAGGGGAGCTCACAAAGATTTGAGAGAGCAAAAAGATAGAGAAAGAGAAAAGCATGAGTCACTTTTTTTGTCGTCTTTTACTTTGGTGGTATACAAAAAGAACAGAAACCCCCATATTGGGGCCATTGTACGCGCGTGTGTGTGTGGAGCCATTGGGCAGAGTGAAAAAGGCACCCAAATTTTATTGTATGAAAAATTACTAGCCAGCAGTCTCTCCCTCTCTTGCTGGGTGAAGAATCGTTCTCAGTGAGACCAGGGGGACAGCGGGTGGAGGTGGGAAGTGGGGGAGAGCCCCAACAGCAGAGTGAGTGGTCAGCATTCTTATTTTGCTTATTTTCCTGTTCTGTCTTTTACAAAAATACACACACACACAGTGGCGCGTTAAAGTTTTGGCACAGATACAATATCTTGTATCTTATGGATCCATCATGAGCAATTCCGGTGTTTCAAGATACTTTCCCAGATACTTCAAGTGAAGTGTCGCAAATGTTTGACATTTTTACCTAAGATATTCAAAGTTTCAATTTGAAACATCCCAAATTAAAGCTTTTCTAGGTAGATAGCATCTAATAGATACATATATTGAAAATATATTGGAGCGAAAATTCCTTAAACAATATTGATGCAATGGATATGTTTCCCCGTTGCGAGTTTTGAGGGTTGTACAATACGCTTCCCTTTCCTTTTGACCTCTGGCCATGGGGGTGGATGACATTAAGGCTTTTCGCTGAATATGAGTTTTTGTACATAAAGGGGAGTTTATGTTAATACCCTCGTAAAGGGTTAAGTAAATGATGAAATCCATTGACAAATAACAAAAAATTGGAGCCGATAAAGGTGTATCTATATCCTGGTAACCCCAATTGATCCCGAAAAAGTATGTATAACCATACAACATCAACAGCTATTGCGAAATATGTTTCTATTTACCAAGCTTCTAGCGATAAAATTAATAAATAACATGATATATTTTTAAAACTTACTGCTATATTTAAGAGTCTTTAGTATGAACGATTCTATGCAAACAAAACTTGATTTTTAACAGGTGCGTTTAATCGCGTCGCTACTTGGCATCGATAGTGCCACAGTTTCCTTGTAAAAACTTAGACACAAAACTTTAGCAAACCGGTACCAGTGCAAGTTTCCACTGCAAAAAGAAATGCGTTTGTTACTTGACAATTAACATATTCAAAAGTCAAGAGAAAACTTTATACAAAAGTTCTTAAGGTGTTTAAAAACCAAAACATTCTTTAGAAATTAAGTCTTGAATGCTTTAAAGAGAAAAACATTTGTTTTAGTGGGAATGCTTTTGAGTTTTTATCTATTAAATCTTAAATTTTATTCCCATTTTAAGTTTCATATTTTTTTTTTCAGTTTTTTCGTTCTGTTGGAACTTGTTTGGCCATTGCAGTTGCAACTGCCACTGCATTTGGGTGGCATTGTGCAGTTCTCGTTGCACTGCATCAAATGGAGTTGGCTTCGGCTCGTAATACGACTTAGGCCTGGTTGCGTGTGTTTAATTAAAATCAAAAGCCAGGTCAGCGACGCGTAAGTGCCAACCAACTATGTATTTTGTATGTGTATACGCTTACGTTACTAAATGAGAAGTCTAACCAACGAATTGGCAACACAAAACAGAAATACTAGCGAGTTGTTCTGGGACAAGGTTGTTGCGATCGTTTTCAGCCATATGCATATGCAGCTGAGCTTTTCTTGCGGGCATTTTCTTGGTGTTGGCGGGTATTTTATGGTTTGGCAATCGATTTTGGGCTAAGCTTGCAAAAATGTATTTCCAAGCTGCCATTTTTTATGTAAAAGAGAGCAATATATAGCAACTATAGTCTACTAATAAAATAATGGCATGGATATAACTCATAAAAGATATAAAGAAATAATAATATACTATAATTACACTATTATTAGATAATTACTCCTAGCAGTGGCTAACAAGTTCTTAGTGAAGTCAGCATATCCGAACATATCAGTAATATTTTTTCTTGGACCGGAACACCCTGGATATACACACAAAAAGTAAGCTTGACTCCGCCAGAAGCTGGCCAAGCCCACATTTATGTGTAATATAAATAATTAATGCAGTCTAAAATCGTTTCACTATAAAGCTGAGGCTTTTATTTTTATATTAAACGTTACATTTTCGCCCACTCGGTATCCCCGTTTGTGTTGGCACTGTGCCCAGTACCCTGCCCTTAAAACAACTAGTCCTGGCGACTAGTCTGACACCAGCTGCATCTTGTAGATGCCTTGCATTCGTATTAGTATCTGTATCCGCTAGATAGAGTTCTCTCCTAGATGCCCCTTTTTTCCACCATTGTTCACTATTACATTTTTCGGGCAAGGTCATCAGCGGGACAAAGTCAATGGCCGCCAATGACCTTATCTCCCGCTCTCTGTGGGTCTTCAGCTTGTCGTTCTTCTACCACTGTTGTTGCTGTTTCTGTTTCGGTTGCTGGTTTCTGCCTCATTTACAACTTGTTCTTGGCGGAGAGTCAGAACCCAGTTGGGGAAGGTAGTGGGGGGAATTTCAGTGGAAGGTAGCAAGGGCAGTCAGCATGACGTGTTATTATTTTCTTTTTTGTTCTACGTGCCGATCTCTCTTTCATGGATTCCTCTTTGTCGCGGCTTTTGCTTAGTTTAAGTTTGAGTTTGAGTTCTTTTTTATTTCTTGGCAACAAGTCGTTGTTCTGCTTCTTTGTACCCTTTCCAGGGGTCTTATCGCTTGGACCAAAAGCTGTTACCACCTGAGGAACAAGGCTAGTCTTAAGGGTATATTGGCCTCGACTTTTGAGCCAAGCTAAAGCTTGGCTTTCCTTTCTTGTTTTTTACTGCATCCGTCCTCTTCGGCTTCTGCTGCTGCTGCCGCCGCTGCTGCTGGTGGCAATGTTTGAACGTGTTTGGCCTCTCTATTGTCCGCCGCTCCTCCACAACGAGTTTAAGTAGTCTTTGTCCCCTTTTCTCTTGCTTTCTTGCTTTTTGTGCTTTTGGAGCTTCCTTGTGTCTGGGACCATCTTGTTTCCCCCACCAATGTGTTCATTGATCTCTCACTCTCTTGTCTGTTCTTCGATTTGATTTTGTATTTCGCCAGGTACGCCTTTAATTGCATTTGTTCCGTTTCAACCCTACAAAACCTAAGGCTTTATTTCCTTATTTTGTTTTTTTTATCACCCCTAAAATTGATGTTACCTGTAGGTTTAAAGAAAATCAGGTTTATCACAACGGGGAGAACCTCCACACCTTTAACTTGGTTGTAAAAGTTTAGTCATTTTCTTTCTCATTCCATATTGAAAAAATATTTAAATCGACATTTTCTTGAGTATTAATCACAATTGGTAGAGAATTTGTGCCACACACAATTTTGCAGCTTTAAAAATAAAAAAAAACTAAAGCTAATTGGAGCCAAACTCTCAAAACAGAAAACTGATGCCAATTTATGTGTGATTAGTCATCAGGAGAAACCAAAAAAAGGTGCTTAAAACTAGAATTCAGAGGGTAAGAAAATCGTCTAATCTTTATTTAAATTATTTTCCTTGTAGAAAAACTACCTATAAACGTATTAGCTATAAGTATTTGCATTATTTTTCTAATATTAATTATATAAAAAATTGTACAGATTTTAACTTTTCAAAATAAAATAAATAAATAAAGCTTTATTTTTTATTCTAAAAAAAAGTATTTGGATTTTATTCCAGTTCCATACAAAATCTGACCATTGCTGCCGGGTTTTGAGATTCTACTTTATACTCACAAAGTTATGGCCTATTCAAGCATAAATTTAGGACTTAAATGAAGTCCCCTAATGTTGGTTTTATGGATTTATAGATATAAAAGCTTAGTTCGCAGCTTTTAACTCTTTAGAAACTTCTAATCGGACGTAAATTGTCAAAAAGATAAGTTTTTTAAATCATCTTTGTTGTTTTTTAAAAAAAAAAAGTAACCCTGATGTCCAAGAATTTGGTAGGATTTAATTTAAATACTCAATAACTTCAAAGCTCTAGCCATAGGAATCGTTTTTTGCTTACAAAAGTTCAATCATCGTCCAAAAAGGCTTTCAATTGTTACACAACAATGAGCAACAGTCGGTTGCAGCAAGAGCAACTACCATTGCATTGGCAACTACCAGCAGCAACAACATTTACTTTTTTTTCTGCATTTAGTGAGCAACATGTCTGTGTCTTTTTTTGCATGGCCCCACGTTACCTACTACCACCAACTGTAAATTGGCGAAGCAAAAAAATTGGCCAAAGCTATCATGTTTGTGTAGACACGTATAGACAAGGTAAAAATCAGTAACCACAAAATACAGAGGCAACCGATCCGATCCAACAACTGCACAGTTATGGCAATGGGCAAAGTTGCCAGTTGCAAACAAAAATGGCACAACATGGCAAAAACTGCAACGGCAACGACAAATAACTGGTCGAAAAAACTGGCAAAAAATCAAAAAAAATAAAAGAATTGGCGTGGCCAAAAGTTTTGAAGTGACACCAGAAACTTTTTATCTTGTTGAAAATGCAAAGTATATATTTATAATTAAAAATGTGATAATATTCTAGAAATGTTAAAGATATCTTTACGTCTGGAGTGTTAGAAACCAGTTTAAAACTGTAGCAAATATATAATAATTTTAATATTAATATAGTACGGTGTTCTCAGACAAAGAAAAAATTCAACTATTTGTGGGGGCCGAGAACCCAGCAAAGCAAAATTCATGTTGAGGAGGTCAATGTTGCAATTTTTAACTGCTAATTAGCAGTCAGAGTCAAAGCCAGGCAGAGACCGACTCAGAAATCGATGCTGAAAAGCATGTAAGTCTGTAACTATTTATGTACTGCACGCGGAGGAGATATGGTATGGCCCCGGACGACAGAACTACAGAGGCGGGGTCTGCGCGGCTGTTGGAGCGCCCGAAGATATATCCAAGAACCGGTTAGGAGCTGTGAGTTGAGTTGCGGTTGCTGCTTTTATGACAGTCTTGGATCAACATTATATATGTACATATGTACATCCAGACATCTAGACACGTTATAATTTCCAAACTCATAGAATAGAAAAAAAGTGAGACGCATTTTAATTTTCAGCTCAAAATTGCGAGGCCCGGATTACTGGTATAAACCCTATAGTCATAAATCCATTTAGACCTCGGTAACGGAATAAGTGTCACATTAAAATATCGTGCCAAAATTCGAGCCTCCACCGGAGGATTATTATCCTTCGCAGCTTCAAGGCATCTGAATTATGACTAAAATGAGTGTAAACATGAAGCTCAGGGGCATCGCACGTCTTAAAGGGTTCAGGAACATACATAAATAATCAGACACGCTGAACCAAAGCAAAGGAGCCAATCAACTTACAAAACTTGCGGTGGATCTGAAGTGGCTCGAAATGGGGGAGCTCGGAGTCTTTGTTAAAAGTAAGAACCGCACATGGGGCCAGTTAACAAAATAAAAATAAGTAAAAGGCAAAAGGTAATCGGCGCATGAGCGAAGAAAGCCAAACCTGTAAACATAAAAACCGCAAATCAACCAAGTCAAAATCTTAATGAGAAATATACAAGACCGATGGAAGGTCCAAACTTGGGGGTCTTACCATACCCTCGACGGAAATACTTTGCTGATATTTTCTGGGTCAAGCCTCACGTAAAACCAGACGAAAAAATTGCCCAAAGAATTGTGCGGTGGTGCCAAAAAAAAATGTCTGCCGTTTTTTTATTCCGTACATATTAATAAAAAAAAACAATTTGTATTTTGTTAAATTATATTGAGTTTTTAAGTTAAATATAAGCCAAAAATTTAATTTATACCAAAATAATTTGACTTATTTCTATTAAGCTAGTAATAATTAAGTATAAAGAATGTCCGATTCATATTGTATAAATAACTTACCGCTTTAAAAATAAATTCCGATTGTCTAATTGTCCGATTGGGTTCAGTCGATTAAAAAGTTCTAATGATTTGTTCGGTTTTTGATAAGATATACCCGAAATACATTTGGTTCTGGATCAGAATCTTGGTTGCCACTTTATAATAAACAAATTTGTGTACGTTAAGCACCACTTTTTTGTGTTTTAATTATATGTTATATGTTATAAGAACAGTTGAGATTATTGCACGACAAATATCGGCCGCCACTTGGATTTTGCACCTGTGAATTATTTACGGTAAATTTCTCATCCAGCACCGGGGGGCAGGTATGGGGCCTCGGCAGCCTCGACGAGGCCTGCAAATTGACAATAAAATAAACAAAATGCACGGCCGAGGGACACACGAGACAAAACTTGTTGGAGCCGCGGCACAAAACGCGGAAGCTGTTGCAAGCAAAACCAGAATATACTTTTCTGCCACACCGTCGGAATCAGAACCGACGCACACACACGTCCGCCTTGGAAAATATGTACGTTCTTTTTTTTGCACTTGCTTGCTTTCTTCGAGTGCCCAGTGCCTGGTGGCCGCTTGGATTTTATTTTACACTATAGCGTTTCGTTATTCCTCACCTTTTGCAGAGTTTATTGACATTTCCAGCCTTCGCTTTGAGCTGCTTTCTTTGAGCCTGCGCACACACACTCTCTCTCGCTCCTCTCTCTCTTTCCCTCTCAACACTTGCTTTTTTGTTTACAATGGCTGCAGATTGGAACATTTACTCACACTCACGCACACATTCATAAAGAATAACCTTCAATTTTATCTTGTTGCGCGTTCTTGTCATGCCATTTTCGTCTGCATTCTGTGAATTAACATCCTATTCGTTTGGTTTTTAATTGCAACTTTGAATAAATGTTGGCCTTTGTGCCTTTGATCTCCCCTCCATTGTTTCGGGCCAGCCGAAATTCATGAAACACACACACACCTTCGCTGCAAGCGAGATAGCAAGACACGAAAAATTACTTTATTTGCTCACGCTCGGCGACAAGGGCTTCGATCTTGATTTTTTTAAATTTCTATTTGCAAATACATTTACCCAATCGAACAGTTACTAAATTAGGGACCTTGCACGCGGGATGTTTTTAAAATTAAACTTTTGTTGCACACATCCGTTATTGAGGATTTTTGACGGTTAGCAGCGCCGTCCGCTCGCGGTCCAATTAGAACATAAACAATGAAGAAAATAGACATAAGCAATGAGGATAATAGTGTGCCCAGCTGCTTTCAGACAAAAAGACGGCAAAAATCACGAGCAAAAGGAAAAATAATGAATAATCATTATTAGTTGAAGCAATTTTATCTTCTTAAATATAAAACATACGCACAATAGTTGTCAGAATCAGTTAAGATGAAACTCGGTTGAGTGGTATTGATAAACTTAATTGACTATCGATAGGTGGCAGCACTATATCGTGAAAAGTATCATCTCTTAAATAGCGCCCTTTTTAAAAATGTTCTTATTTAAAATATACATAATCTATTGATAATATCCTATTCCGATTCTATATACTAAATACTTTTTTGGTATTTTAGAAATTTTAATAGCAACGTCTATACATTTTTAAATATATGAATAAATATTTTACATGGGTTTCCTTAAGTCCAAACATTTTTCAACAAAAAAAAATAATAGTAAAATTATAAAAGTATTTAAAGCTCATGAGACATACTTTCAACGTTTGAGCTTAACTGCTAAAAGATTTTGGTGACCTTGCTGCAATTTACAAATTCGCAAAACTTTGAATGCATTGAAGGCTTGTTATTATTTACAATTAACAATTAGCATTAACATTAACCATTTAGTACTACCTTTTATACCCATTACTTTTTAAACCAAGGGTCATTTAAATTTCGTGGGAAGTCCAGGGCATTATAAATATGCAGAAATCATGGAATACCAACTTCAATAAAATTGTTGTCTTTTCCCTTTAAATGTAATTAATTTGAACCCATTAAAAATTAGTATTATAAAGTGGTCTCGTTATATAATTAAAAAAACGATATATCTCTTCCCGGCACCACAAACTTTAATCAATATCTGTATCATGGACCTTTTAACTGTTATGACACCAATTCGAGGTCATTTATTTATAATAAAGCTGCCTTTGTGCCAATTTCGCCGACGCTTACGCAAATCTTACCTGTTTAAGCCCAGTTTTATAGAGGTGAATGGATATATCTGGGTTTCGATGGGCAGTGGAAGTCCCATTGACCAAGAGAAATGTTTGCGGAGTTTCTACATCAAATATTAAGAGTTTTTGATTTATAATTAAAAAATTATGTTTTATTTTTATTAAAATTTATATCTAAAATCTCAACGGAACTTTTTGTAACAACAACATTCAACAATAATGTATGGCAGTGGCTTGTTAATTTAACAAGCTGCCTGGACGTGACTCATCTTAGAAGCGGAAACGCTTGGCGGGCACGTTGTAGCTGTAGCCGCTGGACTCGATGGACTCCACGGGACCAGGTCCGGAGTAAATTGGTGCGGGTGCAGGAGCTGGGATGTCCTGAACGGGGGGCAGGTACTCGGGAGCTGGGGCAGGGGCGGAGTAAACGGGAGCAGGAGCTGGGGCAGAGTAAACTGGAGCTGGTGCAGGAGCGGGGGCAGAGTAGACTGGAGCAGGAGCGGGGGCGGAATAGACTGGAGCAGGAGCGGGGGCAGAGTAGACTGGAGCTGGAGCAGGAGCTGGGATGTCCTGAACAGGAGGCAGGTACTCAGGAGCAGGAGCGGGAGCAGAGTAAACTGGAGCTGGGGCAGGAGCAGGGGTAAACTGGAGCTGGTGCAGGAGCTGGGGCAGAGTAGACTGGAGCTGGAGCAGGAGCTGGGATGTCCTGAACAGGAGGCAGGTACTCAGGAGCAGGGGCAGGGGCAGAGTAAACGGGAGCCGGAGCAGGGGCAGAGTAAACTGGAGCTGGGGCGGGAGCAGAGTAGACTGGAGCAGGAGCTGGAGCGGGGGCAGAGTAGACTGGAGCAGGAGCTGGAGCAGAGTAAACTGGTGCTGGTTCAGGAGCTGGGATATCCTGAACAGGAGGCAGGTACTCAGGAGCCGGGGCAGGAGCCGGAGCCGGAGCCGAATAGACTGGAGCTGGGGCAGGAGCAGAGTAGACTGGTGCTGGGGCAGGAGCAGAGTAGACTGGAGCTGGGGCAGGAGCAGAGTAGGCTGGTGCTGGGGCTGGAGCAGAGTAGACTGGAGCTGGGGCAGGAGCAGAGTAGACTGGAGCTGGGGCAGGAGCAGAGTAGGCTGGTGCTGGGGCAGGAGCCGAGGGGATGTTGAAGGTCGGAGTGGGCTTGTTGTAGTTGTAACCGATGCCCAGGTTGAGGTGGGACACATCGGCGGAGGCCACGGCAATAGCGCACACAGCAAACACGAAGAGTTTCTAAAATTCAGGAAACATTTGATAAGAACTCCATCCTAAAGTGATCGACTGGGATGGGGTGGTAACTCACCATTGTTGTTGTCTTGTTGGGCTACTTTAGTTCGTTGGATTAACTTTGGTAAGCTCGGGTCGCTGGAGACGCTGAAGCTGAATGATGACCAACTGCAGATGGGCCGGCACTTTTATACCAAAATGAGAGTTTGGGTCAATCTTTGATTTGGCCAGGTGTCTGCTCATGTGCCTCTGGCTGAGGGTATCTGCTTCTTCTTCCAAACAGAGGTAGCTTGTCAAAAAGAAGACTCAAGTTTTGAACTACAAGAGCGGTGCTACTTAACCCTGTGATGGTGCGATAATGCATCAAGTTATCGCTTGTAAATATTTACATTTATCATTTTTTCTTTTCCTAAACTTTAGGTTTTTTGTTTTTAATTGCAAGAGTTTTTTTTTTTCAAAATATTAAAACCTTATAAAATATTGGAGAATGCATTTTTCAAAATGCTAATTTGTCACATATATTTATACGTAGTACTTTGTCTGTTTTTATGAAGGTATATAATTTCTTATTTATAGATATGTTATAGATATATAAGACTAGTTACGCCTTCTTTATTAATTTATTACTCATTCAAAAACAATTAATATTTTCTGACAATTTTAAGACATTGACCATCAATTGTATCTTATTTTTGAAGTTCATCAAACTCTTAACAAGCCCAAACATTTTTTTAATTAAAAAGAAATAGATTTTGTGAAAAGAGTAAGGGGTACAAATTTAGGGAAAACTTCAATCGTATTCATCCAAATTTTTTACCAGCCTATAGATATTTTTAACCTTTGATAAGTGGTGTGAGTGAGAGGTGGCAACGGACCAGGTGTGGGGTTAAAACGGCTTCTCTCCGAGGCTGATGCTGCGCATGCGTGGCTGGCTTGGCCGTCCGCCTCTCATCGCTATCGGGAGGTTTGGGTTTTGCAATGTCAATAGGGCAGATACAGATATACAGATACAGATACACAGATTTGGAGTCTACGGCAGACGACGGGACCCACCAACGCCAACGAAGACAAACAGCGCTATAAGGGCCGCCAACTTAAGTCATAGGTCACGATCGGCTTTTCACTTTTAGTTAGCGGAAATTTGGCTTGTTTGACCAATAGTCACCGGTGCTAATGATCAAACTACACGCTTGACTAAGCGCAGCTTGTTCGGCTCAAGGATGTCCAGCTCGGCTCTAGCATCTGTGAACTTGTAATTAATGGAAACGAAATACCTAAGGCAGACATGCGCTGCGGCTTAATTAATTTAAACATTAAGCATTTAGGATTGGCCCTGTGTAAAGCCCCCAGCTGGAATTGTTTTTAATTTTTGTGGTTTTATGTCCCATATTATTTTCAAGCTTACATTTTTTTTCCTAATTTGTCCGATAGTGAGATGGCGTATTTCCTACTTTTTGGTATCAATTAATTGGTCTTTCAACCGTTGACACAGTTTCAAAAAAAAAAAAAGAAAAGAAAAAAAACCTACAATTACAGCATAGTCTCCAAAAATAAAGTCTTCTCCAAAGACTTTAACTATTAATTAAAAGAAATATATGTATATAAATAGGTTTCATCCCAGTTTTAAATAGTGCATTGTATAAGAAATTTCAACAAAGTAAATTAAAGCCAGTCTTAATTTGAATATGTTGAATAATTCGGTGCAATATTTTCGAAATACATATTTATATTGTGATTTTTCTCCCATAAGTCTATTTCGTACAGACGACCTTCACTCTGCCCAGGCAGAAGTGGCAAAATATTTGCGTATTTTTTTATATTGTTGTAGAAACTAATCGAAACCCTGCATATTGCTTAATGTTTAATGCATAAATGCATCATCCGAGAGCATATTTCACTTAAAATAAAATCAACAAAATTTATGCGCTGTTCCGAATTGGCTTTGCCCATCTTGATGTCGAATAACAATGCAGATACATTTTGTGAGATTCGAAAAAAATTCAAAAGAGGCGTAATCCGTTTTAATGATACCACTTAATAAGTTCAACAGCAACAACAAACGCCAAATTTGTTTGAAAAAAAAAAAAAACAAAAACTTGGCTCGTATATAAATATATTTTCGATTATGTCGTTAGCCCCTGGTCAATTACACTAAACAACAAAAATTAAAGTGTATTTACTAAAGAAATATATTGTAAATATTTGCCAAAACCTCCAAAAGCTGTTGGGTCCCATCTCTCTTCTAGTTTTAATTCCTTTTCATTTGATTATTCATTATATTTTTTTGTTGATGAGTGTTTAATTAACCAATTAGTTAACCACATGAATTATTTAAAAATAAATGGAAAGCTAGCTGTCGGACGTTCCGAAGCTTAAATACACTTCCAGGTGTGTATAAAATTTGCAAATTAATAAAAATCACCCTTTCAACTTCCCTTTAGCCAAACACTTGAACAACTTTCTGGATTATTCAATTCAGATCCTTAATCAAAAATCAAAAAAAAAATTAATACGGGAGTTTTTCAACTATTGATAAATGATTTTATTGTTGTTCTCTCGTTATCAGAATATATGATGCGCTGCACTCTGTTAATTTCTTAAGTTGTTTAATTAGTTATTTTATTATAAGTATACATGCCGAAAGCAAGTCTACCTTTGCCTCGATTGCAATTGATTCTTTACCTGTAGTGAAGATTTTGCACAAGTTTTCGTTATTCTTGTTAAGTTTTAATGGTATGTATCATAGATTACTTATGCGTATTTCGTAGAACTTGTACAATTTACATCTAAAATTAGAATACTAAACGTAGTTGATGTTTTGCTTTAGCTAAAAAAAATCATAAATAAAAAATAAACAAAATAAGAAGAGCTTAAGTTAATGGTTTAGATGTCTAGCTCATAAGATTATTACAAATCGAAGCAAATCGAATTCATAAATATAAATTATAAAATGAGAATCAATATATAAAATAATGCTTTAACACTTTATATGCACTTAATAGATTGCGTTTCGGGAATGAATTTCCAATAAGTGGCCTAAAGCAGTCACATTCCATGCAAAATACACACGTTTGTGTAAGTTAAATCTTTAAAAGGGCGGGTCGATTCTTGCAAAACAAAATGTAATCGTTAATTCGAAAAATTATTAATTATCGATGGGGAATCCCCCAAATAAAGATAAAAGCTATTCCTTTTCGCTTGTTCCAATTAATTTATATTGTTTTTTTTTGAATGAATCTAAAGAAAATATCCGATTGAAAATGAAACTTTTAAAAAGTTTTGGAGTGGATCGGATAGTAATTTAAATAAAGATTACATTTGGGAAACTGCCTGTAGGTTTAGCTAAGCAAATCGATCCGCCTCGATACTATTATGCATGAGCAACATTATTTACAGATCTTTAAGCGCCCGGCGATAGTTAGTTATGTGTCATAATCGTCCTGTTGGGAGCTAAAGTAGCTCACTAGTCCACTGAACTCTCCCACGGCTGCCGTGCCCGTGCCAGCGGCTAGTGCTCCTGCCTCATGAGGAGACCCAGAGTCTTCCTCGGCAATGGCCGCTGGGGAATTTGTGGCTCCAGGCGCTCCTGCCACCTCGGATTTCTCGATTGTATAGGCCTCCAGAGTTGTCAGCTTTTTGCTCGTTATTACCGAAGCAACCGCCGGTTTGTGGGCGGGGCCCTCCACGGGGATTGGAGGAGCTACTTCGGGAGAGGGCGCCGGGAGCTGCGTTGGAGGTCCCGCGGCTGGGGATTTGTCTCTCGTCAGTGCAGATACCGAATGATTTGTAGGCGTCGATGGAGGCGGTGCACTAACAATCACCGAACTAGGTGTGGCGTGAACAGAGGTGGTTGTCAGTGGAGGTGGAGGGGGATAGTAACCATATGGAGGATATGCACCTAATGCAGCAAAGGGAGAATGATATGGACAAAGCCTAAATTGTTTTTTTATCTAAAACTTACGAGGTCCGGCAGTATAGTCCACGGATCCGGGTCTTAAACTCCCAACACCTGGTGGTCCACCAACTCGTGGAGGGAAATTGGGATTACCATAAATAGTCGGAGGTGGTCTGAAAGTGGATTTTGCGGTTACCATCTATCAGTGCTTAAAATAAAATCTATAATTTACCTGTAAGGATTCAAATGAGGCGATGCATGTCTCGCAGGAGGTGGTCCGGAGCCGTAAACGGAGCTCATGGACGGGCCTGGCGGTGCACCGAGATGCTCCGCACCATGGAGGAACGGCGCTCGTGGATTCTGCGATCCCACACTAGCTGTGGACGTGGGTGGTACCGAACCGCGAAGCGGTGGCGGAGGTCCGTACGTAGGGCGCAGCGTGGAGTGGCTTGGGGGCAGACCCGGAGGCATTGGCGGTCTAAGCAGGTGACGTGGAGGACCAGGAGACGACGAAGGCGACCGGGATCCGGCACTGGGAGGAATCGGCGGCTGTCCATAGAATCGGGCTAAATCCGTGGTGGTGGGATACATTCCTGCAGGCGGGCCGTGTCCATGAGGGCGGACGTGGTGCGGTGGAAGGTGTGGCGGCATCCGCGGAACCACCGGAGCTTCAGTGGTTGGAGCGCAGGCATTGACAGGCGTTGGCCCTTTACTCTTTGGCACAGGCACTGCTCCTGGAGCAGCCGAAGACGTAGCCGCAGTCATGGCTGCTGCCGCCTGTTGCTTCTGCAGTTGGTCCCTGAGGGGGAGTCACCTTTTTCCGCCTGCCACGTGGTTTCGAGTCCGCTGATGCATTTGTAGAAGCAGCATCTGGCGGCCGGGCTGAGGCTGATGCGGCGGCGGATTGCATGATGTGGGCCGCTGCTGCCGCAGCCGAGGGCATGGACATGACTAGGGGCATGCGTTGAGAAGGCGAGAGCCCAGGGAGGATAGTTGGCTCGACCCAGAGGAGCCGAGAGGGCGTTCTGCAGGAGCTGCATGGTCGGCGGTGGTGGTACGGTTTGCGATAGATGGCGTTGCAGCATTGGATGCATTCCGTGCATAGACTGGGGTGGGAGCAACGACGAATGTGGTGGACCTTGTGGAAATTGATGTCTCAGTAGCGGCGGATGCATTGTGGGCATTGGTAAACGTTTCCTGAGAGGCTCCTGCAAGCCAGAAGCACTGGGAGCAGGAGCAGGTGCAGCAACCGCAGCCACAGGCCCTGTCTCAGGAGCACTCTTACTAGTCTTTGATTTTGAAGGAGTAGTGCGTAGGACCTCCTCTGCTCCCGGTAGCTCTCTGGCTGCCACCGCGGCGCTGAACTGTTCCTCCTCCTCGACCATTCGCGCAATGGCGTCCTCCATGTCCTCAGGTAAGTCGTCAGGTAATTCTGCATCATCTAGCTCGGACTCGTCCACGTCCTCCAGATCGCCGATTGTCTCGCCCTTGCGCTGCAGGTAGTCAATGTCCAGCACCTTAGCCTGCCGAATAACGGACAGGGGTACTGTGGACAGAGAATCCCCGCCAGCAGCTGCCTTTCCGGGAGTCCGCTTCTCAGATGCCCCAGCTCCCGATCCTGCTTTGATGGGCGTAAGACGGGGTGTGGCTGCGAGCTTGGCTCCTTCGGCATTCTTCTCGGCAAGCATTCGCTTGATTTCTTCCTGCCTTTGAATGAATTTTTGCCGCTCCTCAGGAGGTGTGTCTGGCCTGTGGACGCCAGGCTTGATTCCGCCATCGGAGCTGTCATCGTCTAAAATAAAGGGGTTAAAATATGAAACAAAAGGTAATCCAATATTGACTTTTGAACTCACCGTCTTCGATATAAGCATAACGCCTTCCCCGGGTGCGAGTTCGATCATCGGAAGCCGCTCCCTCATCTTCGTCGTTGGACGAGGGCGCCTTTTTCTTTTTGGGCTTTGGTTTGCTCTTACCCTTGCCTGACTGCGTGGCCGAGCCGGCTGGTTTCAATGGCTGGGAACGCGGCTGCTTGCCAGAGCCTTTTCCCGACAGCGGAGCATTATCCTCACCCTCGTCGTCTTCATCTTCGGGCTCACTTTCACTAATATCGTCGTCGGAATACTCCAAGCGCTTGGCTTTCTTGGCAGTCTGGGAAATGGGCTTCTTCAGCTTGGGCGACTTTCGGGCAATGCTGCTAGGATTAGACTTCTTGGCTGCGGCCTTTCTTTCGCTTGGAGGATGGACGCCAAGCGCCGTCCTCACTGTCGGAGGTGGTGTCGTCGCACAAATCGGCACTGTCCACGTTCTCGGAGAGGTCTGACCCGTTTTCGTCATCCTCTGTCTCGGTCTCCGTGTAGTCAGAGTCCTCCTTTTTCTTTTTCTTTGACTTGGTACTCCGCTGTTGCTCCTCCTCCTCGCTCTCGTCGCTTCCTTCCACAACGAACTTCCGGTCCTTCCGCCTTTCACGAGCCGCCCTTCTTGCCGCCTTCCTTTGCCTCTTCCCCCGTCCAGGACGCCGATACACCTCCAAACTGGAATCCGAGTCGCCGGATCCCGACTGCGAGCTTTCCTCATCCGAGTAGCTGGAGGTCTTGAAGTCCTCGTCGCTGCCATTATCCTCCTCACTGCTCACATCCAGTGTGGTTAGTTTGCGGGCCTTCTTCTTAGCCGGAGGCTGTTTTACTTTGTTCCGCTGGACCAGGATCTCGTCCTCGGAGCTGCTGGCAGCATCATCGCTGCCCTTGTCCTTTGGCCCATCGGACTCGTTGCCTGCCTTTTCCGGCTTCTTTTCATCCGCAGAGTTATCCTCTCGTCTGGTCTTCTCCTTATCAGCCTCGATGATGGTGGTGATGTCCTTGCCGCGCCCTAAATTTCCAGCTCCAGCCACTTCGTCCATTTCCTTTTTCAGCGCCGAGTTGATTAGGTCATCGTATTCATTGAGTCGATAGCTTACATTGATTTGCCGCCGCTTACGCAGCTTGTAGATGGGCTCGTCGTCCGAGTCCGAGTAGCTGCTGCTGCTGCCGCTGCTTGAGCCGGATCTGGACCCCGAGCCGGACCCGGTTCCGGAACCACTGCTGGCATATTTTCCATTACTTGATTCGGAGTCGTTGCCCCGCCTTCGCCTGGTGCCGCGCTTGGCCGCTCGACGATTGCTGCGTCCATCGCCTCGTCGCCTCTTCACCTTATCCTTGCAAGCCTTGCTTTTCTGCTTCACCTCCTCTTCGTTGTCTTCGTCGTCTTCCCTGGAGTCATCAGCCTCAGCCGCCTTTGTGGACGCCTCTTGCTCCTGCCGCTCACGTTCTGCCTGCTCTTCGGCCAGCCGTCGCTCCTGCTCCTTCTGGGCCACCATTGAATCAAACTGCTGCAGCTGGCGCTCCAGAGCAGCAATGAGCTGTTCCTGCTGGCAAGGCGGGCAATGCCAATCGCCCTCAGGTATGTAGAAGAGGACCGGTGAAAGACAGGAACAGTGGTAGCCCTTGTTGCAGGACGGAGTGTCGCAGAGAAGAATCCATTCGGGATGATCGGACTTGCCACACTTTTGACACGCCTCCTCCGCGTCATCGCTCTGGTCATCAGCGTTTTCTTTGCGAACAGTGCGTGCCCGCTTCATGGGCACCACCTGTGACTCGTCCTCCAGCTCGGATTCGGGTGAAAACTCGTGGTCCGAACGAAAGAGAGGTGAGCCTGGATCAGTCTCGTAGTGGGGCGGCTCCTCCTCTTCCTCCTCGCTCTCTTGTTGCTCCTCCGAATCGGATGACCAGCCGTCCTTTCCAGGGCACTTTTTCTTCTTCTTACTGCGGGTCTCCTCTTCGGCTTCGCTTGCCTCGGACTCGGACTCCTCACCAGAAGGTTCCAGCACAGTAGGATCCGTCTCCTTTTCGGCCTTCTTTTTCTTTTTGAGTTCTTGCTTCATGGTCCGCAGGGCAACCTCCTCCAACTTGCGCCGTTCTGCCTCCTCCTTGATTTTCTGTTGAGCTATGCGGCGGGATTGACGCACTGGAGTCTCGGAGTCGTTGGCTTCAATGATGTTGGTGGTGTCCACCTCTCGCTTTTTTCGTGGACCCCGACCTCGCCCAACTTTTGGCTTTGGCTCTTCCTTTGTTTCCTCTTTGATTGGCTCTTCCTTGGCTTGCTCTTTCTTGACTGGATCTTCTTTGTCTGGTTCTTCCTTGATTCCTTCCTCCTTGACTGACTCCTCTTTTACGGGTGACTTTTGTTCTGGTTCCTCATCAGAAGATTTGCGTTTAATCTCAGGTTTTGGCTTTGCTGCAGTTTTAGCTGTGGGCTTTTCTTGCTGCTCCTCTTCCTCGGACTCCTCCTTAACTTTCTCCTCATGTTGAGGCTTCTCTTTTGATCCACCCCTGGTTCTTTTTGGTTGGGGCAGCTCAGAAAGTACGACAGCAGCTCCACCTCGACGACCTGAGCGGCGAGCCGATCCCTCTGGAGCCAAGGATGGTTCATTCGTTGGAGGAGAAAAATCTTTGGAGGCTAGTTCTTGAGATTCCCCGGAATTATCGCTACTTTTCTCATCGCTACGCTTCATCTTTTCGTTGACTTCGCTGGGCGATGATTCCTTTGCGCCAGAGTCCTTGGCATCTTCGCTGCTCCGCCGTTTGCGATAAGATTCCTCCAACTTACCATGTGCAGTGTTTGGGGTTGTAATCAAAGGCACAGTGGTTTCGCTGTTGGTTCGCTTTCGAGGCACAGGATCTTCGTCACTTTCCTCCTGACGCAGTTGCGTGAGGAGATTCTTCTTTAGAGGCTTGGTGACTGGAGACTTCTTAGGCGGACTATAGGATGTGGGCGGAGGTGTGGCTTCCGTCAGATTCGTATCTTCCTTTTTGGAACTTGCATCGGGGGTATCCTTTTCCGAAACTGCCTTTTCCGGCGTTTTCTTCAGTTTCTTTTCGATTATGTCGGCCAGCGTGGGTTTTTGCTTGGTAGGAGGAGATTTCTCCAAGTACCTCTTGGGAGCGGCGACCTTGTTACGAGACCGGGGATCGTCCTCACCGCTGGATGACGTTGTCTCTTCGATTTGGGTTTTCTGGGCTTCCACCTTACGTCGGGATTCCACATTTGTGATTTTCGGACGCATCTTAATGCGTTTGCCGCCCACATCCAGATCGTCTTGGCAAGCTTCCTCATCCTGCCCTTGCTTTTGATCATCTTCCAGAACTTCACTCTCAGAGGTGGAGTTTCTCATAGTGCGGTCGCATTCGTTGAGACGTCGTTTGCGATTTCTTGATGGAAGAGTATCACTTCCACCTGTAGTAGGTAAAATGGGCATAGGTACTAAATCATCATCAGGTTTGGACTTTTCGTGACTCTCATTCACATTGCCACTTCCATTTTCTTTGGAAATTGGATTCTTGACAGTTTTGGGCAATTCGTTTTTTACTTGGTCTGGTATTTGTTCAATCATACTCCTTTTTATTGTCTCATCGAGTTTGTTTCCATCCGATATCTGATTGGGTTGGCTTTCAGCAGGCTCGTTTTTGGTAACAGATTGGTCAGGAACAACTTTTTCGTTATCTTTAATCTCAGGTGGCGTTGGGATTGCTTTATCCAAACATGTGTTATTCTTAGGCTGGCTAATGGAAGCGGTAGCTTTATCATCAGTTTCCTCAATTTTAGTTGCGTTTTCATCATAATTTTGATTGTCAAATAAATTACTTTTTCTTTTATCACTCTCCCTGTCAGTTTTCGTCCGCTTTTGCTCTGGTGGAAGATCACTTTTTTCAGTAGAAGCCTCTTCTAATTGCTTTGTTTTTGAGTCTGTTTCGCAAAGGCTTTTATGAGGGATAATTTTTTCTTCTTCAGCCTTGTCTGCAGCCTCCTTTTCACTTTTTGATGAGGTTTCTTCAGCTGCGTCCTTGCCTTTGGAAGAAATTTCTGTGGTAGTTTCAGTTACCCTGATTTTATATTCCTGATGGACTTCATTAGCAACAAGATCTTTCTTCTCTTCGAGTATTTCTTTGGAACTTTCAGTAGTTTCTTCTTTATTCTGGGTTTCTTTAAATTCGTTGGAAGCAGCTGGTGCCTCCAAAGTGGTTTTAGGAGCATCAGTATCATTTTCATTGTGTAGAGGTGGTACCTCTTTGGGCTTTTCACTTTCTCCATTTGTTTTCTCCTTACTAATGATGTCAAAGATACTGCGTTTTGTTTCCGGCTTTGATGTTTGTTTTATTGGACTTAGCTTCAGGCATCCGGGCTCGCCAAAAAAGAAGGTTGCCTTGGGCTCCGGATGCTCGGTGGTAGTTTCCACCTCAGCAGCGTCGTTTTTACCATTCCCCACAAGGCAATCGTTACCACTTCCTTCACCCATTACATGCATCACAGGGTCTTCTACGACTTCGCTGAACAACAGTTCATCGCATTCAAATGAAAAGGACAATCCGCAAATTTGGTTTGTGGAAAGTGCCTCGCATTCGCGCCCCGATCCTTGGCCTTGAACTACCATAGTTGGTTCTTCGATGGCCTCGCCTATATCTTCTTCATCGTCATCGTCATCGTCCTCTTCGATGTCCGCCGCAGCACTATCTACATCCTCTTCTTCCTCTTCCTCGGCCTCATCCAGCTCCGAATCTTCGTCCTCTTCCTCTTCAGACTCGCCTTCGTTTTCAATTTTAGTGCTTTCATAGCGACTGGGTTTTTTTATGCGCTTTGTGTCTAGAAGAGTTGGTCGGTACTTCTTAAGTTGCTGCTGA
This sequence comes from Drosophila varians, assembly GCA_018150405.1. Classification (NCBI taxonomy): domain Eukaryota; kingdom Metazoa; phylum Arthropoda; class Insecta; order Diptera; family Drosophilidae; genus Drosophila; species Drosophila varians. The sequence goes on from JAECWK010000125.1 coordinate 8,603,610, forward strand.
TCCTGAGAGGCAGTAGGACTGCTATCCACCTCTTCGGCGGAACGCTTTTTGAGATTAGAGGGAGATCCAGTGCCGCTTAGTTTCGCCTGGCTGATGAGTAAGGGCTGTTGACGCAGGTATCATAGTTTTATATATTTTAACTTTTAAGATTTCAAGCTTTCTACTTACCTTGACTTTCTTAGTCTTTGACTCGTCTTGCTCTGGGGAACGAAGCTTGATTTTAAGATTGGGTACCGTCTTTACAGGCTGTTCAATTTCTTCTGCCTCTTTATCCTTTTCATCCTCCTCCTCCTTTTCCTCGGGAGGTGGCGGCTTAGCCGGACAGCTATTGCTACTGCTCGTATCCTCGTCAGCCTCCCCAATGTCCTTAGACGGTAGCACAACCTCATTGCCTCGTAGCCTGCTGATAAGATCGACAAACTCATCCCGGTTTGTGGCCACAACCTGCCAGATCTCCTCATCCAGGTGCTCCTGGTAGATGCGCAGGTTACAGTCTGCGTCCTGCGTTAGCCAGTATGTGTGCCCCAATCGATCTCGTCCAATGGGCTCTGATCGCAGTGTATTCGCATTCAAGGTGAGGATGTGGGCACGGAATTTTGCATTCCGCTCGAACTGACTCTCCAGTAATTCCTAAAAGAATGATGTGAGTACAGAAAGCTTATTTGAATCCAATTTCTTACCCGGAGTATTCGAAGCTTAACCCTGAGGCTAGAGTTTTTGTATCCAAATCGTTCTACCTCCCAGGCATCCTGTACAGAATAACCAAAGCAAAATTTGCTAAGGGCCGACTCCCAGTTCTTCTCATGAACCGTCTTTCGCGTTTTTCTTAGTAGCTTTATGTGCATATCCTTTAGCTCGGAAACTAAAAGGAAAATTGTGATATTAGTCTTGGTTGAAATTTGGGAAGATGTTAAATTTTTTCTTAATTGGTTTCATTACCAGATAAATAATGGAATACAAAACAATTTTAATAAACATAAATTTCAAAGAGCACACTTTCTTGCACATCCAAACGCTCACCTTCATCGTTGTTTGTCAACCAGTCCTGCAAATGTTTGAAATTCGGCAAGTTCAGACCCAAATCCTTGGCGAATTTTTGCAAAAACGCACAAATCACAGCAAAGTCAGGATCGTTGGCGCACGTATGGTGCGTGGAGGTCATAGGATCCTCATCCTTGCACTCCTCCGAGATCGCCTCGGTTTGAATTGGAATAGTTGGCCCTTCTGAGGCCGCCATTTTTCATGCGTCCCGAGAACGGGGAAAATTTTTCGTATCGCACGAAAAAATTGTATACTACTCTGGTAAATCCGCACAATTGGCACTGATAACACTCATCATTAGTTCGAACCCCAGGCTGCCTATACGCACAATACTTCAGGCTCTCGAATATGCATATTTTTTAGGGCTGGGCTTGCCTCTTTGCAGAAAAATCCACTATTTAAAAAAAATTAAAAGGCTTTATTTTCTATTGTGAGTATCAGTGTGGACGCGTACTGATTGGTTAAAAATACTGCAGGCTGGCAGCGTTTCCTATTAGTTCGACAATCTGCGAACTAGTTTATGATACTTTGAATATATTAAGTTTCAAAATAAAATATAAAAATTGTGTGGGACATAGGCCCGTAAAATATAACTCTTCTTTCTATTTTTTTTAATTAACCGATAGTTATTAATTTATAAATGTTGATAGCTCATAAAATAGATGCCTTTATTGACTTTTTATAAGAAAAAGTTAAAGATATATCTGAATCTGCAGATACACAGATACGTATATTTAGTGCAAATAACTCTGGCTTTGGGTTTATAAAATAAAAATTTAATTTTAAATCAAATTAGCAGTTTTGCTATCGACCTAGTTCGATAGTCGATAACTATGTAGTTCGAAAAAGTAATTTACAATGTGTATGTGCTTGTGCGTTGGGGGAATTTGTTGATAGAACGAGAAAACAAAGGCAAACAGTCATAGAAAAACAACAAAGGCGACTCAAAATACCCAATTAAAAAATCGAAAATCCAATCAAAATATTTGCGTTGCTCGTTCGATTGTGCACTCCTTTAATACTGGGTTATTTCGAAAGTGAAAAGGTGAAATATAAAAGCAAATAAGAAAATCTTCAAAAAGCCAGTGAAAGTGAAATAGAAACAAAATCAAATCTGTGCAAAAAAGCTGCAAACAATGGCCAATTATCAAATGAATTTCAACCAGGACTTTACGTAAGTATCAAAAACTACATTAATCCTTGGGTACAAAGCTGGGAAGGTCACCGTAGCGAAAAAAAGATGGCAAAGCCACATCAAACAATTGAGATACAAAAATCGACAAACGACACGAGTAAACAAGGCGAAAACAGCTGCTGTGGTTTAATTTCAAGGAGGGATGGGGTCTCTTAATAGCTCAACTGTGACTGCCTGATGTAGCGATGTAGCGAATGTGGGTGAGAGTGGATGTAGTTTATTAGAACATGCAAACAAGCGATTCCAATAACAATAACATGCATACACATATCTACATATTACGAAATATAGTTTGGGGCGGGGAAGTGGGGTGTTACACTGGCCACCAAAGTATAACGACCAACCCATAAACCCACTAAGGCTTTTGTTTTGATGGCCACTGACGCACAAAGTCTACTCTCATGCATGTGTAGTGCGCAACAGCTGACGACTATACTTATGTTTGTATTAATTATTCTTAGTATGAACAAACACAGCTGCAGACTTCAAGCTTAATAAACAAGTTTTGCACTTTTGTGATTATTTTCGCTCAGCTGATGTCATTTGGTACAAATGTACCGTAACTTTTCAAAAGGCTCATCTCTGGGAGCTATTTAAATATTTAAACTTCAAACAGTCCTCAACAAAACTTGGATTTCAACAATCCAAATTATTATTACTTGAATATTATTCTCAGTATATCTTAAGTTGGGGAATAACATATATGATATTATCAAATCAGCTGACGTTTCATCTTAAAAAGAATTATTTCATTTTTAAATGTAAATTTAAAGCTCTGAAAAAACAGCAAAGCTTTTAGCAGTGATAAGCAGGGGAGAGTTTCTACTTATTATCAACAAATCACTGCGAAGGTGAATAAACTCAAATTCGCAAACCCAGCAAATATAATAATCATATATTTTTCAATGTCTGGAGCAGGAAATGACGATTATGGGCCATGGGATATTTATCAATTTATTAATTATTACATGCAGACCTCACGCCATATTGTTATTATGCCAGTCATTGTTGTTTTTATACATTATTGTTTACATTATTGTTGTTTACTAACAAGTTGCTGGTAACAAATAAACACACATCGTAACCAAAACAAGATGAGCCAAGGGTGAAGTTTCTATACCCTTTTAGATAATTGTTCATTTGAATTTCGATTTAGTAGATACAATCGTCTAGTCGATAGGTTTCTTTACAAAACAATCGAAAAAATCGATGATGTCACATATCTGTTTTAATTTCTTGAGAGTGTTACAGACTCTTGCTAAGATACTTTTTACTCTATTTAACATTAATATGAAAATCAGCGAGAAACTGACCGCGAAATGCTATCGCGTCTGTAACCTTGGGCCTCATTTTAGCGCACACGCCCTTCAAAAACTAGTTTCGAGAATTGGGGGCAAAAACAAACACGTGTTGCTCTCACAGACTCATTGTTTACATCGTGATGTGAATAGCAAATCCCTGCCGAAATTCCAACATCGTTATAAGTGCGTATTTCCAGCTTAATAGTTTTAAAAACCGGATTCAAATGTCGTTGGTCTAAAATATACCGAACGCACGCAGCGTTTTTTAGACATCTGGCAAGCCTGCGTAAAAATACCAAAATATGGCCATATTCGAATAATGCCAAACTTCAAACAACAACAAAGACTTGGCATTGAAAATGAAAAAAAAAATTAAACAATTGAATGCAAGTTGCAATTAGAGAGAGACAGTGCATGAGGAAAAATCAATTTGGGGTCAGCAGCGATGGAGCAGCGTGCCAATTTTCTAGCACTGACCCTCCTGGACGCCCTAGAGGACGAGAATGAAGCCGACATCATGTCCATGCTGGACAGGAATAGCATAAACGCTGGCATCGTGCCTTGTGAGCGAGGCCTGGCACCCCTGCACTACGTTTGTGGCATGCGTAACGAGGATTTAGCCAGGCGGATCCTCTCCAGGTTCCTAGACTGCCCCGATCTTGACGTGGATGCCCTGTGCGATGGTAAGACTACGGCTCTGCACATTGCCAGTATCTACGGAAGAGTTGAGCTCGTAAGGATGCTCCTGGAGCATGGAGCTCAAGCAGATCTTCCGGACGAAGAAAACAAGCTGCCGGTGCATTATGCCATTGAGGAGTGCCACTTTGAGGTCCTGCAGCTCCTACGGGATCACATTTTACAGCAGAAGCACAAAACAAAACTGCAGCAGCAGCAGCTAAATACTCCCAATCAGCTAAAATATAATCACGACGTTACCTCGCCTTACTATATAAACATCACCCACAGACGGCATCGACCACAGCCCAAGTTTCCAGAGGTTAGCAATGAACTCCACAATATTCCGCCTTTGCCAGATGAGGAGTCTGTCAACCTGTTTTCGCTCACAGAAGCACATCTCACACAGCTCATTCAGAGCCAACAAGATCGCCAAGCTGAGGATCCCGACTACCCCAAGCAGCGAACGCTCATCGAAAGCTGGCGAGAAAAGGTAAACCGCTCGCGAGCCCGGCAGTCTCTTCTCAAGCAATACGACGAGCATGTGGAGGCATTGGTGGATGAGGCCCTTCAACAAGATGACTTTAACTACAAACAGCACGTGCAGCAGCAGCTGCGTTTGGAGGAGAACTGCGAGGAGACCACAGAAGAGGCCTCTAGTTCTGGGCGGCAGGTGTTCGAGCAGTTGGTGGAGCAGGTCTCCCAAGCAGTTATTGTGGAACCGGAAACTGAGCAAAGCTTTGTCACCGCCGACGATGACCTCGACAGTTCGCGGCGACAAGAGGAATACTTCTTGCAGATTAAGGAGGCCTATGTACACACGGACGACGAGAATGGATTGGTTTTCTATGAGGCAAAGTTTCTACAAAACGGAGACGGGCGCAAACCTGTTACTGTGAAACCTGTGGAAAAGACCCCAGATCTCGACAGCACAGTAAGCACGAATTTAACTCTGCCGCTGGACTATGAGACGGATGCCTTACGTCGAGAACTCACCCAGATGGGAGCTCCGGTCGGGCCTATTACAAAGACGACCAAGCGCCTTTACATCAAGCAACTAATCAAGTACAAAAGGAACACGGATGCATTGTTGGCCGCCCAGAAGCATGCCCAGGATTCGCAGATTCGTTACTCCGTTGAGCTGCACCGGACTTCTACGTTCGCCGGAGGATTTTGCTAAGATTAGCGACTACATGCCGCACGAGGCCGCCTCGGCGCAGCACTTTGCAAAGTGCAATTTGCCGAAAAAGAATATGCGGGAGGGACACCTGAAGCAAAGCTTTATTTATATGCTGATTGATCCGCGGGTTTCTCGAAACCTGCCTGGGGAGAGCGCCTTCCTGGACAAGTTCGATGTGTGGCAGCGTTTTCTGGACTCGATATTTTATGTGGGAAAAGGCAAGACTTCCCGTCCCTACGCGCATCTTTACGATGCCATGAGACAGCACACACGTCTCCACCAGAAACGGAACAAGTCAAAAACCGGAGAACGTGCAGGAGGATTTAGGACACTGCAGCCGGAAGTCTTTCGATCGCCGCCGCCGGTTGATGGCAAAATGGGCAGCGAGAAACTGGATCGCATATTAGGAATTTGGCAGCACGGAAGTGGTGTGGTCTGCCTGCACGTTTTCCACAACATCATGCCCATCGATGCCTACACACGTGAGGCCTCCATCATTGACGCTTTGGGGCTGGTGCACCTGACCAACTTGAAGCGCGGGGACTACTACGGCCCCGCTCAATCCTGGACGATGAAACAAAAGAAGCAACTGGGCATCGCTCTGCTTTTTAAGGCCATGCAAATATATTTGGCGGAAGGAGAATCTCAACTCTCGCCTAGTGACCTCCTTTAAAAGAGGCACGCTCTGAGAAAGGGTACAAAGTGCTTCGACACAATTCGCAAAAGTTCAAATTCAAAGCTTGATCTCAAGATTGTTGTGCTAGAATTTACAAAAATAATGAAACTCATACATAAGCCTTTAAATGCAGTCACTGTTTTTAAATGCACTTAAAGCGAATGCTTTTTCCAAACCTTTTGCTTTAATACAAGCTAAGTTAAGTTAAAATAAATATTACAACAAAATAAGCAAAGGCTCTTTATTCATTTGGCTTTTAAGATAACACTTACTTTACGATATTTCCAAAGGGATATCATAAATATGGATTAGATAGTAAATAAATAATTCTTACAAATTTTACCTAGTCAACCTGTGTGAAAAAATATTAAATAAAAATAAAATAGTTTTTAAACTAAATAATTTTTTGTCGTATTTCATTTAAAAATCTTTAATTTTATAAAACAATTTGAATTTTCTATATTTTATTATTCTGTCCCTAAACGGCCCCTTCCTTTTGTTTTTTGTTTATTTTTTAACCCACTTAAATGCCATCTTAGTTACATTTTTCATTTTAAAATATTGTTGCTAGCTTATGAAGCAATAATTTGTAAAATATTGCAAAGTACAAGATTAAAAACAGTTATTTTGTAATCATTGTATGACTCATAAGAAAATAAAAACATTTGAATACATTTTAATCCAGAGCAGAATCAATACCTAGGGCCTTTGGTTATCCTGGATATCCTTGCTTGCAACAAGAAATGTGACATCAAAGAAACAGCCCGAAAGCATGCTGCAAATTTTACGTTGACTTATAATTCGCAACCGATTCTGGCTGCGCTGGAATGGAGTAGCCTGAGCGCACGTGTTATCGTTATCTTTGCGCAGTGGCAATACCGTAACCGATGAAGTTCTACTGAGGTGCGGTTATTGCTAGTTGAAAACTTTAACCAATACCCCGCCATGGGGACGTGAAATACCGTCCACTACGGCAATTTTTGCAAGCCCGAGAGGGCTAATTGAATAATAAATATGATATTATACTAAGTTATTAACTTGGCCAAAAGAGAGTTATAAAAACTGGGCAGCTATTGATTAACCGTGTTTTGTGTTGCCTTTGCTATAGTAAATGCTATATTAATGTCATCATAACTTGCAGCTCATTGTCGGTATTGAGTTCCACGGGCCTGCGTTTGTACTCCATATCTGGCCAGGACAAGGTGGAGGAGATATTCGCCAAGGACAACACAGAGCAGATACGGATTGTGGAGCGACTCTTCAACAGTTCGCTGGTGGTCCTGGTCACTGCCCAGAAGCCGAACTGCCTTAAAATGTTGCACTTCAAAAAGAAGCAGGACATCTGCAACTGCTTTTATCCTTCGGATATCCTGTGCGTTCGCATGAACCGCCAGCGTTTGATTGTCTGCCTGGCGGAGAGCATACACATCCATGACATTCGCGACATGAAGATCCTGCATTCCATTGACAACATCGCCCCCAACGAGCAGGGACTCTGCGCCCTCTCTCTCAACTCCCTTTTGGCCTTCCCCATCTGCCAGACCAGCGGAGAGCTGCGCATCTTCAACGCTAGCAAGCTGCGAACGGGAATCACCATCAAGGCCCACGACACGCCGCTTTCGGCTCTAACATTCTCGACCAGTGGCACTCTTCTGGCCACCGCCTCGGAGCGCGGTACTGTCATCCGGGTCTTCTGCGTCAAAAATGGCCAGCGCGTGCAGGAGTTCCGACGAGGCGTAAGTTGCGTCCGCATTGCCTCTCTGGTTTTCGCTTCTGGCAGCGACTTCCTCTGCGCCTCATCCAACACAGAAACCGTCCACATCTTCAAGATCGACGCCCAGGCTGTGGAGACGGTCGAGCTGAAAGCTATTGGTGAGTTACTATTCTGGAGGAGATGCCGTGAGAAAATACAATACCTCTTATTTTTCTAGCTGAAGTAGCCGCCAAATCCGATGAGGCGAATAGGGATTCAGCGCCTGCTCCTTCCGCTGAAGAAGCCAACAACAGTGCCTCTCCAGCTGCCAGCTGGGGAGGAATGTTCTCTAAAGCGGTCTCCTCGCTGCTACTGCCTTCCCAGGTGACTGATGTGCTGGCCCAGGACCGGTCCTTTGCCACTGTGCAGCTGGCACAGGCGGGTCTGAAGCATATTTGCGCCCTGACACGCGTGCAGAAGGAGCTGCGCCTCCTGATCGCCTGCGAAGACGGCTTCCTCTATGTCCACGACTTCAACGCGGAGCGGGGAGGATCCTGTAAGCTGCTGTCGGTCCACGACCTACGCGGAGCCCTGGAGGATGTGATTGAGCTTCAGTTGAGCGAGAGTTTGCTAAAATCGCAAATTAAGCAATCCACTTCCACAATTCCCGCACAGCCTTCATCGCTTAACATGCTGAAAAGCTGCGCGGCGAGTGTTCTTATCGAGAATCCTGATCCGATGTCAGACAATAGCTATGCGAGTATTCTGAGGGGCGAGCAGGCGGATGCCATGTCAGGTTAGTATTATGACCATCTATTAAAAACCCAATTAACTCTTTTATTTACTTAGATTCCGCAAAATTTCGCAAGCTTTGTGATGCAATTGACACTCCAACAAAGCTGTACGATGAGCGTCAGTTCCCTCCTGTTGCCATCGCAGCCAAGGATTGACCAGGCCGAAGAAACCAAGAAGATGGCAAAAAAAAGTTGACTAGCAAAGTTAGTAAAATCCCTAAAAACAAGAAATAAGTTTTGAAAATCGATTCCCGCTAGTAGGGACAAGTAGGGCATAGGGTCTGACAAACAAAAAAATACTCCTAAAAATAAAAGAAAGAAAAAAAAAGTATTTTAATTTATGTGTACCTAATTTTATGATAAGAATTTTCATATATTCTAAATCTGTATATATGTATGATGTATTCTTGACAATGATGAATTTTCCAACTTGTACAAAAAGTATATTTCTTTCCGCTAATTTCTTGTGTAACATATCGATTAGATTTCTCTCAAGCTCCAATTTAAACTGTGTTTTTTTTGTGGTTTACAATTAGCTATAAATTTATATTTATCTTAAATGAATGCAAAGCGAAGACTAGAGAAATTGTGCAAAAGAAGCTCAATAAAAATCCAAAAGCAAATTAAATTGAAAGATAGAATAAGCAACCAATGATGTACCTTCAAAATAAATAATTAAGATAATCAATCTTTGGCCCAAGCCGAGGATTTTATATCCTTGCAGTCTAAAATATTTCCAATAATTCTGTTATTCTTTTACGATCTCCTAATACATTTAATTTGCCTTGAATTTCTTTTGAAGGATATTCATACTTTATCCGCTTAAAATGATCTGCTTCAGTGTGACTGTGACATTTTTCCTTCTTGCAAAAGAATTTAATAAAAATAAAATCGCCTGCAAGGGTATACATATAAAAAATAAAACTCAGACGTATAGAATAAAGTCCTTAACCGATATTTCGAAAATTCAACTCACAATTACTTTGATTATTAGTTAAAAAAGAAAAATATAATGAATTACTTAAAAAAACGAAGTATTATACAAAAACAAAAAAAAAAAAAAATATAAGTATCAAAGCAAGATTAAAATAATCTTTATTTTAGTATAAATTTAAAATTTATTGTCGAAATTTGTAATCCCAAAGCAAACGAAAATAAGAAAAACTTCATGTATATAATATTTATAAATAAGTGCAATAAATATTGTATTTATTTAAATGAAATAAATGTCAATGCCGCAAAAAAAAAATTGATTTAAATAATATAATAATAAAGCGGCATTCCACAAAAGAGTGTGTCTTCTTTTAAACTCCATTGCTTATTTTGCTGCCCCGAAAAGTCTGTATTTGATCCGATTCTGGATGCTGGTCTCTGTGGTGATGATGGTGACGATGATGATGATGGTGGTGGTGTCTATGTTGTGGCTGTTCTGGTTCTGGATTTAATTCAGGTTCATCATCGGCAGGAATCTCATCCATCTGCGTTGACTTGTCCAATTTCCATCCAATTTCGGGAGGGGGTGTTGTCGTCTTTTGTGACTTTAGGGAAAACATCGAACCGATTTTTTTCAGTTTGTTGTGCACCGAGGCCTCTACGTCGTGATTATCTGAGCTTTTATTACTTTTCATCGAGATGCCAGGTGACTTTGAGGAGTGCTTCGACCTGCTTGACGGGGACTTTCCGGACTTGGAGGATGAACCCGAGCTGGATGATGATGATGAATCGCCAGTACTGGTATGCACCGGTTTGGTAATAATCCATATTTTTGCCGCAAAGAGTGCTTCAGCCTTGAAGGCTTCCTTCAGGGATATCTGTGGAATATTTATATTTACACTTTAAGCAATGCATCTAATTTCAAATGCCAATTAAATCCAAGGATTGCGCTTCGGAATTTTACCTTCTCTTCGATTGCCACGGACTTGACGTTCCACAGGAATTCCGTACATCCCAGAACCATGGCGGCAAATAAGCCGAGACCCAGGACAAGGAACACACCGCCCACATTCTCCAGTCCCAGCTCAGGTGTATCGCCTCCCTCTTCGTCGCTCTTCTCACAGCTTCCGCCGCCGTGCATTTCCTTCCACCACTTCCTCTTCAGCTCCGCCAGTTGGCCCAGTTCTCCAAGTTTCAAAACAGCTCCACTAATTTGCTTCCGGTAGGGAGAATCTAAAAATATACAATTTATATTATGGATTTCCATCATATCACATATCCTTACTAAAGGGCATGGCAATGCCATAACTCTTGTAATCCAACCAGCCCCCGATCTGCACCAAATCACACTTTCGCTCCACATTGTACTCCAAGGTGGTGGACTCCATAAAAAAGGCATAGAGATTCTTGCCCTTTTGTACCCTCTCGACTCCCTCGTCGTTTGTCTTGGTAAAGACCGAAGGACTGGCACTCTCCATGGCTGTCCACATCTTCTGATAAGTACTGAAGTTGGAGTCTCGAAAGAATCCCAGCGTGGAGCCACCGGACATGACTCCATATTTAATTTTACTTTGAGCTGCCAAGTCCTCGGCGCTGTTGATGGTATTTCCCTGGCGGGAGTTGGTCAAAAAGGCAGCCAGGTTTGCGGTGTAGGAGTTCAACATCATCAAGGCGAAGAACCACCACATTCCAGTCACCAACCTGGTGGAGGCAGCCCTGCAGGATGCATTGGTTAGCAAGATTCTGGATTTTTCGAGTAAACACTTACTTGGGCAGGATGTCACAGCCTTGACCCATTAGGGATCCAATCGAAAGCCACGTGGTGTTCATGATGGACCATATATTCTCGACCTCCTCGGGCTCCTTGCAAGGATGCGGATTCTCCCAATCGTCTGGCGCCATCCGGGCGAGGGCAAACAGGAGCAGGGATATAAACAGATACGCCGATCCCATATAGATCCACACATCCAGGGAGAAGGGTGACAGGAAGGAGAATAGATCTGTGGGTGGCGTAGGTGGCTTCGAGAAGAGAATACTGATGCCCAGGGTCATGAAAGGAGGCGTAAAGTCCACGGCCTGACGCCTAGAAGATGTCATTGTCAAGTCGCAAATACCCAGATCCGCATTCTGAAAGTAATTAACGGTACTTTTAATTAATTAAATCAATTAAATGGGATTTTATACTCACACCATCAATCAGTTGTCTCACAATTCCATCCCACGTTTGGGTTACTTTGTTGAGAGCTCCGTATTTTCCATCCGGAGACAATCGAAATTCGTATTTGAAGTTCAACATCCTTGCAATGGCATCTATGAGGTCTATGGAGTAGCCTTCGTATCGTGAATTTCCCGACAGGATCTCTCCCTCGTTCGGTTCCCGGAGGGTCAGAAATGGAGCGCCCAGCCGGGAGGATACAATAAATGTCTTGTTGGACAACTTGAGGCCCACTCTCTTTTCGCTCTCCTCGTCATCGTTGAGCACGTCCAGGCCGTTCACGGGGTCCCAGGTGGCCAGGTCCGTAAATCCGGCGGAATTCAATTCCATGAAGCGTAGAGTGAAGAAGCTTCTCTGCCCGTACTCGTTGAAGTCGACCCTTCCCGTAGATGTTTCATCAGAGCGCTGGAAAATGTTTTAACCAATTAGAAAAAAATGATATTGGTAATAATTTTAAAAACCCACTGCTTTCATAAACTCAATAATCCGCCTGCCAAAGGGCCACGGTCTCTTCCGCCTGCACTCCACTTCGGGAGCTGCAAGGTCCTCCAGGATCCCCAACTCGGTAAGTCCCTTCGAGAAGAGCCAAACGGCATCGTTCAGGAGTATCATTTGGGTTTTCATCCGGTGGGGCTCCACTTTGTAATAACGACCTTCCTGCTTCTCCCGATCCTCCCAGTCATGGACCACGTTTTTGATGTGAAAGTCCGTGGGGTCCATCAGTCGGATCATGGTTATATTGGCTTCAACGCCAGACAGATCCCCAAACTCTATTGTGTGGGCATCCAGTAGAGGAATAAAGATGCTCTAATCAAGATATTTCTATTAATAATATATCCTTAGAAAGTCAAAGGGAAATACCTGATATTCTCCCAATATTTTCAGCTCATTGGCTTGCTGCAATATTCCCAACAAATTCTCTGGAGAACAGTGCAGGATCAGGCAGTTGTCGGTGGATAGTTTGATTTCCTTTAGGAAGGGTCTGTGATCTCCATCTGGTGCAAACTGCTTCACCGTGGTTGGGTAGCTGCTGGGTTCGCCAATTTGCAGGATATCCTGCAGTTGCTGAAGCTCTAAGGATATTAGAAAAACTAAAAGGATGACCAACTTGTGCGTTACTTTTTTTATACCCTTGTCGGACTCGTAGACTATGGTAAAGCTTCGCCAACCAAAACTTTGGACAATTTCAGCCAATCCCCTGGATAGCAAAAGGTTGTCAGGATGAATATTGAGGGTCATGGTGGAGTGTTCCCTATCCGGTATGGATTCATTCGGTAGCCAATCGTAGACAATGTGGGGGATGTCCAAGGTATCGCAGATGGAGGCTACTATATCTATATATTAAAGATGAAATTGTATATCAGGGGATGTGATAGGGATTTCAAAATACTTGCCAGAACTAGTGCCAGTGCTGGGCCCAAAAATGGCTATGGCGCCTTGAGAAATTAAATTGCAAACTGACAAAAGATACATTAATTACTAAAAGGAAAAGATATTTAGGAGCAATTACCAATTTTTTCCATTAGAAAACTATCATCTGTATTGGCGTACATGACAATGGGGACCAGTTCTATGTTCCGCTCCAATATATTTGCCCGATGGACAGCCGTTCGAAATGCAATTTCCGATTCATCCTTGTCCGATGTAAAGATGCTACCTAGAAAATGTGCAAAGTTTTGTATCTAAAAGGAGGCACTAGAGCAGGTGACCTACTTACCCACAAAAAACTGATTTCTAGCCCGAATAAAGGGCAGAAGGCAGAGCAGAACCTGTGTAAATAGGAGACTTTTAAGAGCTTTGGAAGCCATTACTGCAGGATAACATTGATGGAAGTCGCTTAGTTGGATGTTTGTTCTTTTGCTGATGATGTAAAGCCCGCAGACGGGAAATTTTCAGCAAAATGCAGTTTTGATGTTCTGAGGTCTGCGATGCAAATGAGCAGATTTCGATGGGATCTAAAACTATGCTAATTTTAAAAATATTTGAGTGCGTAAGCGTTTCGAGAGAGTGTCTCTGGTGTTTGTTTTGCTAAACGTATTCTAAAAACAATAAATTATTCAGAGAGCAAGTGCCAAATGTTCTCGAAATACGACAACAATATTGGTTTATCTCTTTTGATTAATAGCTATGATTTATTATATAGTTTTAAAATTATTTACTCGCTTGGTTTCGTCACAAAACACTGGATAAAATTTAGAACTCGGCACAGGACTAGACCTTTTTGCGCACAAAGTGATCGTAGAAGACCACATATCCGTATTTCGGTGAATAGATCATCGACCTCTTGGCATTCTTCGTGTACATGTTCTGCTGCCCACCCACAGATACCATTTTGTGGTCACCCCTGTGCATAAACATCAGGCCAAAGTGGTGGTCGTGCATCACCAGGTAGTTGTCACTCTCACTGTACTTGACCACGTTGTATCTGGGATTCGAGTAGCTGAGGTGGTGGGGCAAGGGCTTGAGCCGGGTGCGACCCGCATAGACGCCACGCCAATCCGTGTGCTTCAGGGTCTGCCGGTAGCAGTTCCTCCAACTCATGTCCAGATCAATGTATCCAGAGATCTCTGAGCCATCGATGTTTATATACGAGGTAAAGACGATTGTCTGCGAAAAGAAAGTAGAAGTGAGAGTGAAGGAGTAGCCGGTATGTCCTTCGACTCACCGAAAGGATCTTGTTCAGGTTGAGCAACTCACGATCCTTGAAAGCCAACAGTACTGGGTCGTTGTTTGTCGGCGACATCAAGTCGCTAAAGAGGCCCACGTGAGAGGTCTTTGGCCTGATGGCCTCCAGCGCCAAGCTCACCCGGTTCGCAAACTCTTCGGCGCTGTAGGGGATCTTGGTGGTGCGATAGCCAAGCTGGACAATGGTCCTGATCGTACCCTGATTGTTCAAATACCGGCAGTCGTGAACGGTGGCGAAGGAGTTGATGTATTCATTGTAGTTGTCGTATTCCAATACGCTAAAGTCCTGCTGAGTGGCCATTCCTGTGAGTGAGTTTGGTGTGTTGGAACTTTAGTCCAGAGCTTCACGCCCTGTATGGTTTATCGGAAAATGTAATGTTTAGGAATTATTAAAAAGTGTAAGTGATTGTGTCACAAGTACTTAGTTTTTTATTTTCATTTGGTTAAGCTGTCAAAGCCAAAAATCTAACCACAATTTACACCAAAAATTTGTGTTGATGTTTGATTTGTGTTATATACATTTATTTGTCCTTTACTGTTTTTAAACAATGGATACGCTCAATGTAGGTGGCGAATAATTTCCAAAAATTCCTGTAACACATCCTCCTTTTAGTCACAGAGCTCGTCGAAACTAAATCCTGCAAGAGCAAAAGAAAAAAGCATTTACATTTCGTCTTCGAGCAGTTCCAGCTCCTTCATTAGCTTCTTCAGCGAAGAAAATGTCCTGGCAGGTAATTGGGTAAAATTATATAGGGAGCAGCAAAAGAAAAAGATTAAGGATGCCAGAAACAAGCGCCAAGCCTACGAAAAGTATTTGGACACCTTTGTCCGGATCGAGGACAGGCGCTATCTACCCAGTTGGAATGTAATGCGTAAACTGGCTCCTTTGAGGGCCATGGTCGGGACGATAGTGCTCTCGCCTTCCCAATTCACGCACAAGCACTTGCGTCCTTTGGGCTCCAGTTTTTATTTCAGTGAACACGAAATGTCCGTGGATCCATTGGTTGCTGCTATTTCGGAACGGGAGAAACTAAACTCAACTAAAACTGTATCGGTAAGAGATACACTTGAAACTTTTTTTATATTTTTTAAGAATATATTTTCAAACTAGACAATTATTTTTGTGAGCACCCGCGACTCCAAGGGCTTCAGTGTTTCCGGTTACATTGATTTCGAGCAGAGCATGCGAAGATTCAAACAGGGCGAAATCAAATCTCATCCTTGGACAGACATCTTTGCAGGACGACGTCGTCTGGAGCCAAACAGCCTGGACCTGAGCTTTGTGACATGGAAAAATGGTGCAGTGCGTTACAATGAATCCGATAATTACAAGATTATTCCGGATGCTGCGAAAGGTTTGTGTTTCCTCTTCAAGGGCGATGGTTCCGTTCTCACCATTGAGAAGTTCATCACCGAAGAAAATTCGTTATGCACGTTTCTGGAATCGGAAAAACATGGTTCTTGTGCTATTTACGATCATCGTATACGTCGTAAAATGTGACTTAAAAATGAATATGTATAATATAAAAAAGTAAAGCGATAGTCTTTCTTGCTATTTATTATTTACGCACAATTTATTGTTTAGGTAATATTGTTTATAAACCCTTTAATAACAATAATAAGAAACATCTCCATACATTTTAATTTAATGGCTCGCTGCACTTCGTTTCAAAATGGCGGTGGCCTGATGTGCCGACTACGTCATCAAGCGACGTCATTACGTATCCGCCCTGAGAGCACGCTACGCATACGATCCGTGGGCCCGTGAGAGGAACTGGGAGAGGAGCCCCCGCTGGGCTCCCATTCGTGCCAGCCGTTGGGGCAGTCAGTTGGCGCGCGAGGCGCTTTAAGACTGGACGCCGTGTCGCGTGGAAAAATCTCGGAAAATAATTTCACTTTTAATTTTTTTGCGTAATTTTCTGTGCATACATATATACATACGTCCATATATATGTAACTGGAAAGTGAATATACCGAAATGGCTGCTGCATTTAGAAAATTCAATTAGCTTTGAGTGTTTTTGAGGTAAACCAGAAATTGGAAAAAAAAAAAAAAATGCATTTGTCTCCAGGTCACATTTATCCTTTCGTAATCGTATTTTTTAAAACCATACTCGCCTTTGGCGGCGATGATCGCAATGAAATATCCGTGGGTAGGTCTCTGAAACACAATTATAAAGATTTTCCGAGTAATTGATTTATTGTTGAAGGTGCCATTTTCTATGAGAATGAAAAGGATATCGAACTGAGCTTCGATCAGGCCTTTCGGGACGTGAATAACTTAAAGTTCGGCGACATTAGATTCGTTCCCATCAAGAGGTACATGCCCAGCAACGATAGTTTCCTCCTGCAGCAGCTAAGTGAGTGAATGAATAATACGCATGCATCTTGAACACAAAATTTATGAGATAAATATCTTCCGTATAGCTTGTGAACTGATTTCCGATGGCGTTGCGGCTATTTTTGGACCAAGTTCAAAGGCAGCCAGTGGTACGCTCGCATCTAGAGTGTAAGGCTAAAGACATCTGTTCACCGAGGTGACGCCCCCCTCCTGTTTCTTCACAGATATTGTGGCGCAAATTGCAAACACGACTGGCATTCCACACATAGAGTACGATTTGAAGTTGGAGGCGACCCGGCAGGAGCACCTCAATCACAAAATGTCCGTCAATGTGGCACCTTCCCTGTCCGTCCTATCCCGCGCCTATTTCGAGATCATCAAGACCAACTACGAGTGGCGCACCTTTACTTTGATCTATGAAACACCCGAAGGTAACCTCTATGGATTTTTTTTTATGATTTGTGTGTTTATTTTTTTGGCTTTTATAGGTCTGGCACGCTTACAGGATCTTATGAATATTCAGGCCCTAAATAGTGACTACGTGAAGCTTCGGAATCTGGCAGACTATGCGGGGGACTATCGCGTTTTGTGGAAGGAAGTTGACGAAACTTTTCACGAGTCCCGAATCATTCTTGATTGTGATCCCAAAACCTTAAAAGATTTGCTTAAGGTCTCGGTGGACTTTAAGCTGCAGGGACCTTTTCGGGTGAGCTGGTATTTGGGATTTTATTAAATAATTTTTAAACCTCTGATTACTTATTTTAAGAACTGGTTTCTCACGCATCTGGACTCGCATAGTTCCGGTCTGAAGGACATTTACAACGAGGACTTTAAGGCAAATATTACCTCAGTGCGTCTGAAAATAGTAGACCCAAATCCCTTTGATAGGAAAAAGACTCGTATCACAGAGGTGGATGTAAGTAGGAATACTATACGTAACGAAAATTATTTGCTAATTAAATTAAATCCTTTAGCAAATACTGGGAAATCAAACCATGCTGCCCATTCTCATATACGATGCTGTGGTGCTCTTTTCAAACTCGGCCAGGAGAGTTATAGCCGCCATGGCGCCCTACCACCCGCCCAACCGGTACTGCGGCAGCTCCAGTCCCTGGATACTGGGTCCTTTTATAGTCAACGAAATGAAGACCATCTCCGAGGACGATGTAGAGCCCAACTTCAAGACAGAAAACATGAGATTGGACGAGTTTGGTCAGCGGAAGGACTTCAACCTGGAGATCTACAAGCCGACGGTGAACGAGCCCATGATGGTGTGGACCCCCGATAATGGAATTAAAAAGCGACGCATCAGCCTGGAGCTGGAAAGCACAGGAACCACTCAGGATTTCTCAGAGCAGCGTAGAGTCTACACGGTGGTCACCCATTACGAGGAACCTTACTTTATGATGAAGTTTGTTTCGGCGCAAAAAGGCTAAAACATCCACGAATTAATCGTTTTATCCTTTTTCATAGGGAGGACCATGAAAACTTCCGGGGCAGAGAGAAGTACGAAGGATATGCAGTGGATCTCATAAGCAAACTTTCCGAAATCATGGAGTTTGATTACGAATTCATGATTGTAAATGGAAATGGGAAATATAATCCCGAAACTAAGCAATGGGATGGCATTATTCGAAAACTTATAGATCATGTAGGTCCTTTAATACATTATTTATTCAATAAATTGTATTTATTTTCCTGAATTTCCAGCACGCTCAGATAGGTGTTTGTGATCTGACAATAACACAACTTCGAAGGTCTGTGGTGGACTTTACGGTTCCCTTCATGCAGCTGGGAATCAGTATTTTGCATTACAAGAAACCACCAGAACCCAAGAATCCCTTTGCCTTTTTGGAACCCTTTGCCGTCGAGGTCTGGATTTACATGATATTTGCTCAACTAGTGATTACATTGGCTTTCGTTTTTATAGCCAGGTATTATTATGTTTAACTTTAATCTTATATTGGCACTTATAATCCCATTTTTCGTAGACTTTCCTACAGGGAATGGCTGCCTCCGAATCCGGCAATCAGAGACCCCGATGAACTGGAGAATATCTGGAATGTGAACAATTCCACTTGGTTAATGGTGGGCTCCATCATGCAACAAGGCTGCGATATACTTCCCAGGTGAATGCTCAAAAAATAGTTTATTCGTTCTTAATGGTTTCTATTTTTTTTTTTTACAGAGGTCCCCATATGCGTATCCTTACTGGAATGTGGTGGTTTTTTGCCTTGATGATGCTCAGTACTTACACGGCCAACTTGGCCGCCTTTCTGACCAGTAACAAATGGCAGAGCAGCATCAAAAGCCTGCAGGATCTCATCGAACAGGACGAGGTTAGCTTCGGCAGCATGCGAGGCGGCAGCACTTCCTTATTCTTCTCCGAGTCGAATGACACCGATTATCAGAGGGCGTGGAATCAAATGAAGGACTTTGAACCCTCCGCCTTTACCAGCACGAACAAGGAGGGCGTGGCTAGGGTCGAGAGAGAAGGGGGAAACTACGCCTTTTTGATGGAGACCACTAGCCTGACGTACAACGTGGAACGGAACTGCAATCTGACCCAAATAGGTGGGCAGATCGGAGAAAAGCATTACGGCCTGGCTGTGCCCTTGGGTGAGTCAACTTGGATAAGTTCAGAGACCTTTAGCTTACCCTTTTTCATCCTGATTAGGCGCTGATTATCGTACCAACCTCAGCGTTTCCATTCTCCAGCTGAGTGAGAAGGGCGAGCTCTACAAGCTGAAGAACAAGTGGTGGAAGAACCACAATGTCACCTGCGATTCCGCCCACGAGGTGGATGGCGACGAGCTGTCCATCATCGAACTGGGAGGTGTCTTCCTTGTGCTGGCTGGGGGCGTCCTCACCGGTGTCATCCTGGGCATAGTCGAGTTCCTTTGGAACGTGCAGCACGTGGCGGTTGAGGAGCGGGTTACACCCTGGGAAGCGCTCAAGGCGGAATTTATGTTTGCCCTCAAGTTCTGGGTCCGCAAGAAGCCCATGAGGATCTCCAGTAGCAGTGACAAATCGACTTCCAGAAGATCCTCGGACTCAAGACGCAGTTCCAAGGAGAAAAGTCGCAGCAAGACAACTACTTGAGGTTTTGAAATAAAAGTTTTAATAAAGTTTCATTGAAGAAATCGAACATGTATGTCGAAGGTCTTTTAAATTGGATTCTGGTTTTATAATGGAGTAGAGTATTCAATGCATGGCTATTTAAAATATAAAAATCTATTATGAACAAAAAAATATACCTTTGCTTTTCACTAAGCAAGTAACACTTACCATAAAGATATGTCGGTATTGATAGATCTATTTTCTTATATATATATATATTCATACATATATAAAAAAGAGAAAACTGGGGAGCTTATTGAAAGAATATTCACAATAAAATATGAGGAGGGGAAAATAATAGAAAACAATAACATTAAATATGTCAAACTCTTTTTGATTTCCGTATTTCAATTGACATATTTTCTATATCTTTTTTTAAAAACAACTTTTTAAGCACTTATCCCGTTGTTGGAGGCGTCCGTCTCGCCTAATTTTAGAGCATACATATTTATTGGTCCATTTCCAGCTAGAGATCGGCGGAGATCAGAGGCCCCTGTCGTGATAGGGGACTCTGGCACTCACAACAGTGGTTGCCTTCGACGTAGAAACAAAAAGGAGAAAAGTTCTCTCGTGGATTCACTCCAAAAAACGTATTTTTTTGTGTGGCCTCCCCAGTGCTTGGCCGACTTTTCCCCAGAACAGATCGGGTCCAGATTTTTTTGGTGTCGGGCAATCGGAAAAGCTCAAACTATATTTTCTATAGGAATAACGAATGCTGTGAAGTGGATGGAATCACTTAGGAAAACCTGACCCAATTATGACCTGGTACAGATGACACGATGTTCGCGTTACAGTTTTTCCTCTACGCCACTTTGGCATTATCCAGTTGCGCCAATGAAGATGCTTTAGTTCTCAGAATCGGTTAGTTACTTTCTTAAATTGTAAAAAAAATATTAGCATATTGTGATTTCTTTTAGGGGCCATCTTTTTCGATACGGAGATGAAGCTGGCCGAGGCCTTTGATGCGGCCGTCGAGGAGGTGAACGCCATTAATCCCGGCTTGAAATTGGATGCCATCAAGCATTACCTGACCATAGACGATAGTATTGTCCTTCAAGAGATTTGTGAGTTGATCTTTTCGCATTTTGATGCATACATTTATGCTGATGTTACTCCCTAGCTTGTGATTTGATTGGAAATGGTGTGGTGGCTATTTTCGGACCAAGTTCAAAGACAAACAGCGGTAAGTTTTTTGTCTACCTCGTCCCAGTACCATCATTAAATTATTTTTAAACAAAATCTTATGGCTTGCCGTCACAAAATAATGCCAGTCGGCAAACACACGCATCAATACATACATATGTATATAAATTCCATTTGGATAATACCGAGAGACAAATGGAGGGCGCGGAGCGTAGTCTGTCGCAGAGTCTTGGAAGACTTTCTAAAGGCTCGTCAACCTCGTTAATGATTCTTCAAATCATCTAAACACACTCACTCACATGTTTGCCATTAAAAATTATGCTTTAGATCCGTATATTTCGGCGGAGACGGAGACCATTTGAACAATTGCCAAGAAAAATCGCATTTGATGTTTAGGTTTTGTGCTCTTTGTGTTTTGCTCGGAATGTTCATTGTGTGTTTTGTTATTTCACCGTCTAATTCTAAACAAAATATAATTAATTCTCCCTCTCACTACCTTTGTATTTCTCTGTTTACATCAAGATATTGTGGAGGTGCTCTGCAATACGACAGGTATTCCCCATTTGCAGTTCGATTGGCCGCCCCAAAAGTCGGCTAGGGAGCGTCTCAACCATCAAATGACTGTGAATGTGGCCCCCATGGAGCTGATCCTCTCCAATGCCCTCTTGGATATACTGGCCAGTCCCAGTTTCAACTGGAATTCCTTTACCCTTATCTACGAGAAAAGCACCAGTGGGTATTGAGTTCGAGTTCTAAAAATGTCCCTACATTAAAAATCCTTTTTCTTAGACCTCAATCGCCTGCAGCATGTCCTGGCTTGGAAACAACTCCATAAAACGGGGATTAAAATGCGGGAATTCGAACGAGGCGATGACTACCGGGTGCTCTGGAAGAAGATCAGCAAGGCCAATGAAAAGTATGTCCTCCTCGACTGCCCTTCCGATATTTTAGTAAACGTAATCAACGCCTCCATTGGATTCAATATGACTGGACCCTTTAATGTAAGTTAAAACAATTCAAGATACAAAAACTGGTTATTAAAAGAATGTATTATTCATAGCATTTGTTCCTAACGAATCTGGATACCCATATCAGTGGCATCGATCGGTTCTACTCAAAGGAATTCACTGTATCAATTGCCGCTATCAGGATACGAAATTACATTCCACCGCCAGTTCACGATGAGATTGATGTCTTTGACAACGAAGTGGATGACAGGGTAGGTCCTTGAAATATCAAATGGATATTTTTAATAATATGAATCCTTTTTAGTTTGACTCCTTGGAAACTCAACTTCTATATGACTCTGTTGTTTTGTTCTACAATGCTCTCCTTCAGTTGAGCCAGCGTCCTGGATTCTACGCGCCTCAAACCAGATGTGGTCTTGGATTCTGGCAGCCAGGACCACATTTGGTTGAAAAAATGAAAAATGTAAGTTTAAGTTTTTTAAACAAAAAGAAAAAAGTTTGCAATATTTATTTAAACCATTTAAGATATCTCCGAAGCAAGCCAAGCCTCCCTTCAAGACCCAGAAACTCCACATAAATGCTGAAGGCCAGCGTGACGATTTCAATCTGGACGTCTATAATCCCATTATCGACCGGGTGGACTACATCTGGAACAAGGAACATCAGCTGGTCAGCTACGAGAAGATCAGGGAAAACTCCACCCAGGCCATGAAACAGAAACGGCTGGAGGACAAGGTGGACTTCTCGCAGAAACCCGTCCGCTACAAGATTGCAACACGTGTGGGTGAACCATACTTTAGCTGGAGGTTGGTTTACACTGAAAAGTTTCTATTCCAATATTTGTTAATATTAAATACAGATTCCACTTTCAGAGCAGAGCCGGAGGGCGTACACTACGAGGGCAACGATCGCTTCGAGGGCTACGTGGTGGATTTAATCTACGACCTGGCTCAGGAATGTAAGTTCGAATTCGACTTCGAGCCTGTGAAGGATAACAAGTACGGAAGCTACGACCCGACCACCGATGAATGGGATGGAATTATCCGAGCCTTGATTGACAATGTAAGGATACTCATTATTTATTCAAAGAATTAAATTTAATAAACTATTTCCATTAGCATGCCCAGATTGGAATCTGTGACTTGACCATCACCCAAGCTCGCCGATCGGTTGTGGACTTCACGGTTCCCTTCATGCAGCTGGGAATCAGCATTCTTTCGTATAAGAAACCTCCGCCGGAACCGAATGAATACGGTTTCCTTAAGCCCTACAGCCTTGAAGTTTGGCTCTATGTCATGATAGCCATGATGATCACTGGAATCGCGCTGATCTTCACGGGTCGAATGGATCGATTTGAGTGGGAAAAGCCGGTGGAGAATGAAAACAATGAATTGGAGCAGGAGAACATCTGGCATATGCGAAATACTCTGTGGCTGGTATTGGGTTCGATCCTTAACCAGGGATGTGATATTTTGCCCAGGTAGGTCACCTGTTTCCTGAAACCCATCAATACTCATCCTGGTAACCTTTCAAGGGGTCTTCCCATGCGCCTGCTAACCGCATTTTGGTGGATCTTCGCCCTGCTTGTCTCCCAGACTTACATTGCCAAGTTGGCGGCCTTTGTCACCTCCTCGAAGATTTCTTCGGACATAGCCTCGCTCCATGATCTCGTCGACCAAAACAAAGTCCAGTTCGGCACCATTCGAGGCGGAGCCACCTCCGTATACTTTTCAGATTCGAACGACACTGAGAACCGGATGGCCTGGAACAAAATGCTATCCTTTAAGCCCGATGCCTTCACCAAGAGCAACGAAGAGGGTGTCCAGCGGGTGAAGGTGAGCAAGGGATCCTACGCCTTCCTGATGGAAACCACCAGCCTGCAGTACCACGTCCAGCGAAACGTGGAGCTCACCCAGATCGGAGAAAGCTTCGGCCAGAAGCATTATGGGATAGCCGTTCCTCTGAGTAAGTTTTAAAGAATTATTTTAAATATCCAATCCTTATTTTAAAATCCTTGCAGATGCCAATTTCCGCTCCAATCTAAGCGTGGGCATCCTCAGGCTCAGCGAACGTGGAAGACTCTACTATTTTCGAAACAAATGGCTGAATACAAACAATGGTTCAGTGGACACTGGACACGAATCCGTCGATGATGATAAACTGGATATGGAATCGGTGGGAGGACTCTTTGTAGTTCTCATAGTGGGTGTGATTATTGCATTTATGATTGGAGTGGCCGAGTTCTTGAGGCATGTCCAGCGCATTGCTTTGAAAGAGAAGGTAGGAAAGAGTCATTTTAATTTTAAAACTAAAAGCTTACCATTTGTTTAATAGATAACCCCTAAGACGGCCCTGAAGGCGGAGTTCCTATTTTTAGTTCGCTTCTGGCAGACCAGAAAGCCTCGTCACACCCATCAACAGAGCCGGGACTCCACGTCCACCGGCTACTCCTCACTGGAGCAAATGTCCTCGGTGTCCAGTGTGAAGAAGAGAAAAAAAGCAAGAAAGGACAGTCGAATAGAGTAGGGAAAAGGCTTGCAAACATTCAGTGAAATATTTTAAGCCTAGAACTAGTAATACAAATAATTTGGAAAGCTTTTTCATCAATTAATTTTTGATCTGTTTATTGTATAATATATTTTGGAATTAAAACTACACAAAAAGTATAAATCGTTTTTGTAGTGAAATTCATTAAAATGACCGATAGTCCCTTAATTAAATTATCAACTTGATTTAAGCCGTTCCATACTGGGCCAATACAGACGCCCCAAAGCCATTGAATTTTTATGACCTAACAAGCAATTTTTCGACTGGGTTTTGTTCTGTTTCCGGCCACTTCGATGAGCACATCCCGCATCAAAATACACACTCTGTGGGCCTTTAGTAGCCAACATAAAAAAGGCCGGACTATGGAATTCGAAACGGGGGGCTGGGACGAGGTGGAGGTGGTGGGGAGTGATGTGGAGTGGAGTGGCCATGGTGAAAGGGTCAAGTGTTCGGGCCAGATACTTGGATTATGGGAGTTAAGCCGCTTGCCCGCAGCTCACTCGATATGTAAGCCGCTTCAAGGCAACTGTCGGCCAATTTCGCCTTAAAGTTAAATGCCACTCAAAGCATAAACATTCCAACAACCTCAGACAATTGGCCGTGCGGAGCGCGGACTCCTCGAAATTTCAGGTCGCAGGACTCCCGATTAACAAACGACATCGCCGGCCTGCCAAATGGCAATGCCATGTATTGCGCTTTGTAATTTAAATGGCTCTTTTACGGTGCTGGGCTATAAAATGTACAAATAAGGGTTAATTATGGCCCGGTAATTGACGCCCAGGCCTGCGCCAGCACAAGGAACCCAAATTTGTGGGTGCAAATGGCTGTCGGGAATGCCAAGTAGAGCGGCAGAGCGGGTAAAAAAGTTTCTGTTTTTTGGGGAGATGTTGCTTCAAATTTAAAGCTGGAAATTGTAGAACATTTTTAAGGATCTCCCTAAATTTATAAAAGTATTTAAAGGATATGGCCATCTTTGGCAGATGATCGTTTGGAAAAAAAGTGGAATTTAAGCTGATCTATTGGCCATTTATTTTGAAAACTGGCAAAGACATACCCATGCTCCTGCACCAGAAGGATGCCTTTTGCTAAACGAAACCCATCTCTTGGAGAACAAAACAAAATCGGTGTGAAAAAGGCGATTTAAATTATACGCTCATTACAGAAAAGGGCTTGTGGAAAGGCTGCAAACACTTAATTTGATATTCGGGTTCCTCATCTGTGTCAAGAGTGACGGAGCCACAAGCTTATTAACCCATGTCAGCAACGCCCTCGGGCCACAATTCACCGGACGGATGTTGGTTGTTTCAACACCGTGGAGCAACAACAACAACAACAACAACAAAAACAGGAAAAACAAAAGTTCTTTTTACCAAAGAAACAAAAAAAAAACAACATAAAACTGACGCAGTCGATTGCCCCATCGACGGAGCGGAAACAATTGACTCGATTACATGGCAAACAAAAACAACTTGCCAAGATAAACATGACAGACCAATAAAAGCAACAAAAAAGGGCCAACAAAAAAACCAGAAAAAAGAGAAAAAACTCGAAAAAAAAGGAAAAAGAAAAATCTTCACAAAACATTATGGGCAACAGTGCGTGTGAAGGGATGTGTCGACCATGTTGCGGGGACTCTGGGACTCCAATTGAGTGTGTGACGACCCCGGTTTAGTTTCCGGGATTTTCCAAACTAGATTTCTTTTTGGTTTGGCCGTTTCGGCTTCCATATTCGTTTTGATTTGAATAAATGCGTTTGGCTCCTTTTTTGCCGTTATCCTTTTTTATTTTATTGGCCGAATTGTTTTAGCTGTTGTGAGTCCTTAAACCACATTGTACCATTCATGTTATTTGTGTCACAATTTCACTTTTTTTTTTTTTTGTGTTTCGGTTTGGTTTTAACGTAAAAGCAGATTCTAAAAAACCACAAATTGTTTTATAGCTTGGGTGCTTTAGTTTGCGGATAAAATATTAATTGGTATTTATTGGTGAGATTTTTATAATAAAACTGAGAATTTATGGTTTAGTTTTGTTTTGTTTGTTGGCTAATTTGTTTATGGCCACGATAGGGATGAGATATGCATTATGCATTATGAGATATCAAGAACAAATAATCTTGATCTAGTTTCATCAATTAAATGGCACTTGATTTGCGGTCGTTGCGTATACGCACCGTTGGCCAAGGATGGACTTTTATTTCTGATTTCAAAGCAAACAAATCGACACGAAGAATGCATTTTAAAAACAACAACAAGTGTGCCGGGATAGTCGCAACTCTTATGATAATTATGGCACGTGCTGTACCCGGTATGCGGGCGAGGCGGGAGCCAATTTGCTTTCGTCGATGACAAGCGCTTCAATGGCAACAAAATATACTTGAAAAAATAGTTTGGTTTATTAATTTATTAGCTTTCACTCAATAGAAAAATATAGAGAAAGGATGCGAATACTAAACTCTTTTCTCAGGGACTTGAAAACCCCATATATTTTCTCTCAGTGTAAAGATTGCCTGGAAGCTGCAAATTTCGGGAAATTCGACTGGCTAACAAGCAGAAAGCAAGCTGGCAAATAAAAACAGAACCAAAACAAAGAGCCGCACAGCAAGGGAGCACCCAATAGCCCGGAGCCCGGGACGGAAACCGGGTCCGGGCATGGGTTCATGTAGGGAAGACTGAGGAGCAAAAGACCCGCGTAGGCTCGGGCCGAGGCTCAAATTCAATATGGCGTCGCAGAGGAAGTGCCGTAGACGCAGTTGCATGTGCATCCTCGGTAAACTGGTGTGGGTGTGGGTGTGGGTGTGGCGGGTGGGCTTTCTCATTGAACCAACAGCTTGTGGCGTCAATTTGCGGACATTATTGTTTCATGACTGCCAACTGCGTAGCGGGCCACGAGAAGTGGGTACCCACTGGACACCGGGCAGTGGACACGGGACAGCGGACTGTGGACAGTGGATAGCGGGTTCTAAGCAAAACCAACCAAAACTCACCGCAATCATGGGATAACAATTTTCGACTCATCTCCCTGGATGGGGTATTATGTTTTTTCTGTTTTTTCCTTTTTTTTCTTTTGGCAACAACAACCGGAGGAGCAGGCATAGATTTCGTGCCATTTCAATCTCATTTTTGATTATTTGCACGGCTTGTGCGAAAAATTAATTGCGGCGCCAATTTTTGTTTTCATTTTCCGATTCGTCGATTTTTCGCTGTTCCACTTCTCAATTTTCATTCTATTGGAATTCAAAGATCCGAATTTTTGACCCGGTTTCAGCAATTGATTGGGAGTCGAAATAATAAAGCCATAACAAATGTTTAGTTGCCGTCACTATTGTATATCAATTATCCATATATATTCCTAAAGAAAATACAAAAATGGACTAAAAACAAATGTCTCGATTGTCAGTAAATTAACAGAAAGTGTTTTAATTTATTTTTTGTAGAGTATGGAATGTGAAAAAGTTTAGCCGAGAGGTTAATCAATTTGGTAGAGAATATACATAATTGAAGCATCCTGACTATTACTTTTTTAAATATAATTTTTTTGTCAAGAGTTGTTAGGAGTAGTAATGCCTTTTTTTTTGAAAAGGTTCAAATGGCTGTTTCAATTAACTCTGTGGGGGCCAGGCCTATTATTTTCAGGGGAAGTACTACGCACAAAGTGCATGATTTTCTGGCTTGGCGGCATGTGTGGGTTTGGAAGTCATTAGACGATGTGAACATATCGACACGAAGGCTTAGAATACACCATGGTGGCAGGTTGCAACATGCAAACCGAAATGGGAGCCCCGACCGTGGTCATTATGCGGCTGGCTTTTTCCACATTTCATGGCCCAAGTGCTTATTTGGACACATTGCAGAGGTCGAAGCCGAGGGCGCCTTCAACTAGCAGTTCAACTTTTTGAGTTTATTCCCAGTTTTGGTCCTTTTTTCCTGCGCCAACTCGACCATTTCAGGCGAAGCACTTAAAAATCGACACGGTATGCAGTTATTTGTTATTTACTGTTTTTGCGAAAATTGCTTACTTGGATTCGGTCCGTGGTCCGTGGTTCGTGCTCCGGGGTCCGTGGTCCTCAACCAGGCTCGTCCAGCTGCCTGAAATGCCATCTACTTCCATGGAGTGTATCTCCAGTTTTCAATCAGCCTAATGACAGAGACGGTCGGAATTTGCTTTTTAATTAAAAGAAAATACCATTCAACATTGTCGAAAAGCAGACACTCGAAAAACTCAACTATTTGCAGCACAAAACTTGCGAAAAAGAAAAACCCAATGCAGATAAAGAGCCATAGAGAAGTAGAGTCATAATAACAATAATAAACAAGTTAGCCACTTCATTTTGAATGGTCCGGCGACGTCCTGATAGCTACTTAGTGCCAATATTAAAATCCAACCACAAAGCCAAAAGGAAGCTTGCTTTTCCAAATAGCAAGGACATCGAGACAAGATGGAAACATCAATATGGACACAGGAAAAAACATCATAGAAAGTTAATTAGCATAGGATAGCAAGGATATGAAATGAAATATCCTAAAATGGGAATATTTTTGGGTGCACTATTTTCTTCTGAAAGAGATAAATGTCCTGTAAAGTCACAGTTAAAGATATTCATTTATAAAAGTAACATTGTTCTTATAAACTTTCTCTTCCAGTTTCGTTTTATAATAAATATTTTTTTAAATTTCGGGATTTGTTTGTTTCTGTTGTCTGATCCAATTAATATACCATACTTTTCACGAACCCAAGTCCAAAATAAACTACTCCACCGCTTTAGCTAATGACACTTTATGGAGCCACCAGTCTGCTGATTTTCCAAACCCTCCCAGCCCCTGAGCTTTATCCTTGGTGTTTGGGTAATGTGCTTGAGCCCCTTGTCTGTGGAAAGTTTTTTTTTAACCAAAGGAAGAAGTTCCGAGTGTACTTGGGACTGTGATGGTCCTTAACATTTTTCTATTTATGCATTTTAAGGAACTCTTTTCGGGGCTAACAGGTATCAGAAGGGGTCAAGTGGTGATTTGTGTGAAGGAACTGTATGAATACTTTTTGCCTGACGATTTACTCACTTAAATGTAACATTAGTATCTAACTAGTTCCGAGAAGGCGTGTCCGCCCCTTCAATTCTAAGCACTTCCGGAGAACAATGCATCCAGGAAATAAATTAAACTTCCCAGGACTCTAAAACTCTGTGATACCGACTGTGGTTACCCATTAGTCAGTTTACCCTGGGAGTTGTTTTATGTTAGTGGAGAGTTTTAAGTTTAAAGGCTTGAAGAAATGAAATACACCCCAAATTTCAAAGTACTGGGTATCGATAATTAACCCCAACCTTTTATGGTTCGCACATAAAATACAACTTTCTCATTCGATTGTCTGTCTCGGCTATAAACGGGAAAAAATTTACGCGCTGCTAACATGCAACTTGTGGCTGGTTACTTAAGTCAAGGTTCTGCAGGACTAAACCGAGGGGTCATTGCAATTTCCCCCTCGAATGGTGCTGTTGGAAATTTTTACTCGAGGACGGCCAGTGCCTCCCAGCTATGCCATGCCACTGAAGAAAGTTTGTAATTGAAATCAAGTGTGTAAAGTGAGCTCGAAATCAAATCTAATGCAATACACATGAACACTTTCATAACGAATACCCAGAAACTTTTACGCCCTCAATAGAAATGGAAGACAAAAGCAATATACCTACACTTTTAAAAAATACATTGTTTAAAATTCAAGTTTAAAGATACTTTAATTTGATTGAAAATTTAGTTTAATAAAAGAGTTATGGCTCTAATTCTTAGTCAGAGCTTTAGTCATATTTTTAGTTTAAAATATATTCATATTCAATAGTTTAGAAAGCTTTTTCACAGTGCACTTGCTTTCAGAAAACTTGACCATTTGCTTTGATTAAAGATGGGAAACATTTAGGAGAGCTGTAACAAGAAACTGATTCAAGAATTGTTGAAAAGTGTTTGCATTTGCCATTCACATTCACATTTTCTGGTCTCACATTTCACTTGAATGGGTTTTGCGACAATGGGTTAATGTACACAATCGTAGTCGAAGGGTTGTTCGATGTTTTATATTAATTGCCAATTTGTTTCCGAGTGTTTTGGATGTACATACATATGATCCTGTTTCAGGTGCCGAATGGTGGACTTTATTTTCAATCATTCAATTCTTCGGGTTTTTATCTTTTGAACTTTAATTGATTTGCAAAAGGTTGTCAGTTCATATCAGCGACATGATTTAGGACATTCATCTCATTACCTAATTAGTCCTGGAAATCGAAAGGCCAATTCATAAAATGCACTGACTGTACACACATATTGGAACAGGGGCCATTATTAATTTCGTATTCATTAGAAGATGTATAATTAATAAGAAAATAATAATTCGGGCAGCAACATGCAAAATTCACGAAAGTCATCTAAATAGTAAATTTCAAATCAATTTGCCAAAATCCCCAGCGCACACACGCATCCTTCGATATATCCCTATATACAGGTATATACATAAAGATATATTTATATATATGTTATATATATAATTATGAATGTATGTAAGGACACATATTCGTAGGCACGTGCAATTGAGCATCTATAATCACTGGAATTTATCTAAAGTAGGCAGTAAGCGAGAATCAGGATGTCGGCATCAAGGCAACGACGACGACGACGACGACGACGACGTCGACGAAATTTGCATAAACTTGGTGGACATTCGAGGCATCTAAGGATATGCAACTGCCACAGCAACAACAGCAACAACAGCAACAACAGAAATTGCAACTGTGTGCACCGCCCAACAGAGATGCATCCCGCAGATAGGCAGGAACTGCAATTGAAGATATTTGTCATGCCCATGACGGGCAGAGGACGAGGACGAGGACGAGGCCGAGGATAAGGATGAGGACGATGACGATGACGGGTGGTTCAAGCAACTTGGTTAATTATAATGGGCGAGCCATTTGGGGGGAGTACGATGATTGGGATCTGCGGGATGGAGCGGGGTAATCCAGCCGAGGACGCTGGCAAATTGCAATTCCAAGGGAGCCGACGACCGGAAGGAAGTGTAAAATTCAAATATGACAAATGACATGAACTTAAGCGGCTCCTGACTACAACGGGGACTGAAAGGGGTCTGATTTCGAAAGAGAGTCCGGGGAGGAGCAGGGAGGCCTGGTTTACTCAAGATTCAAACTCTATAAGATTTATTGTGTGCCGGGTTATGGAAATTATTAATATCGTAATATCTTGCCATAATTTCGTGCAGCAATGCAATGTCATACAGCAACACTCGGGGTCTTAATTAGTATTTTCGTAATTTATCAATTTGAATTCTGGTGCTATACCAAATATTTTGATGACCTTAAATTCCACAATTGGTCACCTCCCAGGGCAGGCGAATGGAAAATTGCTGGAATAGATTTTCATGCTGATGGCATCCTGGCAAGGATGATGTTGCTCAAAGATTAGCTAATGTAAGCTTTTCAGCTACTTGTGTAACAATGCAATACAATTTTAAGCTGCGTGAAAATCGGGGCAGGAATTCAAGGGTTGCGAATCAGGACCTTTGTAAGGTTATTAATTAAAGGGAAAATAGTTCTGCGTTGTTACGTTTTCTGTGGCCTACTACGTATGCGTAAAATTTAAATGTTACGTAGCTTTTAGAACAGGGAATATCCGATACTAACTTTTAGTTAGTTTCTTTAGTTAGTATTTTTTCAACAGTTAAGAGGTAGCCGAGAAACATCTTAACTCCGCCAAAGATCAAATAGACTGCAAGCCCTAAAATTGAGATGTTAAATACTGGCAATGGCGCTGCAGGTGTCCCCCGTTCCACGGACAGGTCCTCAAGTTCCGTTTAGCTTCCTGCGGTTTCACGCATATGCTCATCTGTCCGACTGTAATCCCAGGCGCGACCGGGGGCAGGCACGACACCGCAGAACCAAAGCAGATTACAGGGCAAGTGGTGGAAAAAACTAGAAACACGGTAACAATAAAAGGTGGCTGGCTGCTGACACAAAAAAAGTAGCAGAGACCCGGTGACTGCTCTGAAAACAATTTGATATTTGGCCAGCAAAAAAAGCGCAAGCCAGAGGGAGGGTGGCGGACTCCATGGCAGGGGCCATAAAAAATTAGTAGGTCTGGCTAGGAGAGAGACCGGGAAACTCACGTTATCAGCAAACGCCATCATCGGCCGGCCTGACGGACGTTGTCAACACCCAAATCCAAACAAGGACTCCAGACCAGTCCCGGGCAGTCCCGGACAGGACAGGGCAGGACAGCACGGTAGAGCAAGGACAAAAGTCAGAGGGACCAGGACAAGGAGTCAAATGCACAGGCGCCTATAACTTGGCAAGCGAAATCAAATTCTGGCAGGGCGACAAAGCTTTGTGGCCATAATAATACGTGACCAGTCTGTTTTCTGGCTCGGGTCCCTGACTCTGGACTATGGTTTCGGTTTCTTAAAGTCATCGATTTTGGTCAACAGATATCCGAGAGAGTCTGTTGCTCCTGCAACCCATGGCTGATGGTGTAAAGTTGAAACGCCCAGGACCCAGGACCCTGCATGGGTTACTTACAAATTGATGTGAATTCTTTCACATGTTCCCGTAAAACTAACACACACGCCAACCATTCATCATCATCGGCCGCAGTCGAATATCCTATTTTTCCATATATATATATATATATCTCCATACCCCCCTCCCTTCCCAGTCACCTCTGCACGAAACTACAGATATCTTTTTGGTCTAAGAAGCGGTGTGTGGGAGTGCGTGTGGATTTTTGTGAAAGAATAACTTTACAAGTTGCAGCCTAAGGCTATTTGCCTTAAATAAACTTTTTTTTCCGGCTGGTAAATCCATGCATGTACAGTGATTCAAGGACTATTAAGTTGGTTTTTCCTTAAATACGAATCGTTTATTTAGTTCTTCCTCAACAGATCTTGGCATTTGTCCTTCCGAATGATTTATTCTTTCATTGTAATATTATTACTTTACTTTGTTATCAAAGTAAATCTCCCTGTAAAAGTATTCAGAATGGACATTAATTTTGGATAAAGATTGAATCGAAATACATCTCGAATAATTTCATAATATTATCCACCATTTTGAACATCCTTGCCCTTAGGTACCTATCCTTTGGAAAGTAGCGACTCAAACTTATGACTATCGTTATGTTCAGAAGAACGGCAGCATATACATTTCCTGCCCAAAAGATATTATCTAAGTGAAAAAGTTTGTATAGATATGATTTATTTACTGGCTGGCTGGCTGGGTGGCTGGCAAAAGCTCCTCGTTGGTCACAACATATTACCAAGATGGTTATCGCAATTTGGCGATTAGTTATTGGATCAGTTTTAAATGATTGATGGTTGAGTGGAGACATGGAATCTAATTGGGGGATTGGAATGGAATGGAATGGCTGGACTGGGCTGGGCTGGGCTGGGTTGGTGTATCATTTTGAATAATGGATACCATTATATAATGATCCAATTTGCAACCTGTTGGGACCGGAAAGAAAAGTCCCAAATGTTTGCCCAACATATCACAGCATTTGTAACTTGATTTAAAGTCACGACTCATGGCACTCACCAGAACCTGACAAATTTTATTTCCGCCAAAGTCACGCACCAGGGAACTGAACCCCGCCGACCCAAATACACTTCAAAAGTGCCACCATGGGGGCCTTGTGGTTTGGCTGGATGGGTGGGTGGGTGTGGGTGTACTGGTTCCAGCTACATTTATTCGAATTGTCTTTTGTGCGCTTCATTTCGCATAAACAAATCTCGGCCGTTGTGTATTTATACCGGAAACGTGCAAATAACGCCCCAGGGACTAGGGGAAGTCGAGTTCCCAAACGCTCCACAACGTGCTCCATATTGTCACCATTGTTGTGGCCTCCGCCACCGGAGCCACCGGAGCCACCTGCGTCGCTCAGATTTTTCTATATTTTTTTTTCTTCCATTTTTACCCAGTTTTTCATCAACTAACATACGTAGCTTCGTAGCTGAAAAAAAGTTACTTGACGTTTCCGTTGCAGTTAAAACACATGGCCAAAATACAAATAAACAAACGCAAAAGTCTATAAAAGAATAAGATGCCTCAACTCGAAGTGCCAATACACTTTGTTTATAAATTATTCAGTGGTAAAGGAAACTCTTGAATAAAAAATAGGAATATTGTAATGTTTGAATGATATAAAATGTAATAATTTTCCCTGGTTTGATATTCTAGCACATATTTTGGATTTAAATTAGTGAAATTAATATTTGCCTCGGGTAATTAAGTTTCAAGTTGTATGAATACAAAACACGTAAACGTTTGTATTAATTCAATCATTTATAATCAACTAAATGGCAAGCCCAACTTTTTCCCACAAATTCAATTAAACTAATAACCAAATAAAATGCACTTTTAATGCAGACAAACCAAAAACATATGTAAATAGGAGTATCAGTTTCGCATTCGGCATGAAAGAGAGTGCAAGGGTATTCGGCTTTTTCGCAATTGTTGCCTACTTTTTGGCGCCTACGTGTCCTGTGTGTGGGGGTTTTAAGGGCCTGTGTGGCAGCTTAGCGCGGTTGAATGGTTGGTTTGCTGCTTGGGTTGGCTTTTGTGTGCGCCTATTGTCAAATTGAATTGTAATAGACACGTTTTTGCAAAGGCAATGTACGAGTATGCCTGTCGGGCCGCATGTGTATACGTTTTTTTTTTCTCTGTGGCGCTCTTGTATATTTGTTTCGGTGCCTGGCGATTTTCCTGGCACTTTACATTTGCAGCTGCGCTCGTCGTAATGCTCGACCAGAAGCGGGACAGGACTCGCTGCCGTAGTCTGGCGCTTTGTCCTTCGCGGCCGGGTCTTAATTTTATGCAAACGAAACGTATGCGGTGTCTTCCATGCGCATAAAAAATATTATTGCTTACATTTAGACAAAGGTCCTTGTTTCCCGTGCACCAGTCTGGCAGTCTTGGCTCGCTGTTGGTTGTCCTCGCATTTGCATTTTCTTATTTAAATGTCGACTTTTAAATGACGACAAATTGTTTTGACGTTGTGTCGCTTTTTGATTTTAAAAATGCTAAGAGACGGGCGAAAACAAACAGGCCCCACTGTATGGGGTTTGCATATGTTGCGAGAATTCTACAAATGGGTTTTGGTTTTTTTTTTTTTTCTTAAACCCATTAACTGGAATTAAATGGATTAAGAGAAAGTCTCTAAAATATACAACAAGGTCTCAGTATTTCCAGCAATCTGCCACATAAATTCTACTAAATATTTTTTGGTGTGAATCCTCATTGACACAATTTTGATTAAACATTACTTGCCAAATTAAAGTGAAATTTGTCGATTAAATGCATCCGCCACCCCCACCCCATCACTATAAGCCAATTTACAGGGCAATGTTAGACCAATTTAAATGAAGCCAAAAGCCAAAAGCCGAAAGCCGAAAAGTGTAAAAACTGTAACAATATTGTCACTTAATTTAATCACATTTATGGAAACCACTAATTGACTTTTGAACATTAATGCACGGGCACCATTGAAAATGCCAGTATATGTGGACACACACAATCCTGCCCACTAAGGACCAGTGCCCACTCCTGGCGCCTCGCCTCGCCCGTCCTCCGCCCTCGTGTGTGGCCAGCGAATTGGCCTAATGCGCGAAGATGGAGCGGAAATCAGGGAGGGGATGCCATGAATTGGCGACAGCAAAATGTTGCCATAATTGGTAATTTTGATATGTATGCAAATTTTAGTTTGGAGCTCATGACCCCTGGATGCTGCTGTTGCCCTCCACGTGGGGGCTTCCGCTAATTAAATTATTATGGCCGCTTCGAAAAGAATGCATTAATGTTTGCGGAATATACAATGTTTTTTTTTCAAATATCGAATCGGCTACAAATACCTCGACAAATGTTATCCTAAACCTATTTGTGTATTTATCTCTTTGGACTATATTTTTTGAATATAAATACTTGTGGTTACTTTTTGTATGAGTCCCTTAGAGAGTCCATTAAGAATAAGTTATTTTAATTAATTTAATTCGGTTGACTTGACTTCTGAGGCACTGTATCTTTGACTTCTATTGCTAATTGGCTCTGGAAAAATTGCTCCAATCAAAAACACAAAAATCTATTCATTCCGGTAACAGTTATTGACATATATCTGAGTCTTTTTAGAAGCCTATTAAACCAGCACACACACTCTCCAAGCCCTCCATGGCACATTTACTTCTTATTCAAATTTGATAAATGTTTTAAAAAAATAATTTCCTTAACAAGTTGTTTGGCTTTTTTTTTAACTTGGCTATCAGTTGCGGCATCAGTTTCGTGGTAGTCGATAAGCTCCCGTAAGGACACATCATATTTTGTGCCGTTTATTTTTCACACGCTATCAGTTTTCAATGAATTTTCATTTATAAAACAAGTCTGGGCCACCCACTGCCCGTTTTACCTTTCACCTTTCACCTCTTCTGTTTTCATCTTTCGATTTTTTAACAGCCAATGTTTGCTCGTCACGCCCTCGAACAGCGTGCGTCAGGAGTTCATCATGACTTTATGGACAAGGGTACACTTTTAAAAAGATAGGTCCTTAAAAAAATTTGTTAAAATATAATCGTGTTTAAATATGAATTTCTGAAAGGTTACAATTAATTCTTTGAATGTTTTTTTATTTGATTTTTGATGGAACAGTTTCCAAAGCAAGGTAGTTATTAAAATATTTTCTTCAAGTGTTTCATCGGCAGAGTGAACACTTACAGATGTCCGGGTGTATGTTAACACGCAGCACCATCATGCTACCCCGAGCACCGAGCATCCTGCCATCCCAACCCTTGTCCTTATGCCACCGCCCCACCGAAATCGCCTTTCACTGCGATTGCCAATCAATGTTTGCGCAAAAATATTTGATTCTCCTTTTTGCCCCCCTCCCCGCCCACTCACTCCCTCGGCTCTCGGAGCTATGTATATGGTAGCAGGGATATTCTTTGTTTGTGTTTTCGATAAATCTGTCTAGGCTTGAAATGCATGCCATGACGCTCAATTGCAGTGGATTAAATTATTAAAAAATGGCCCGGCTATGAAAACAGGAAAAACGAAAAAGGAGAAACTCATATATAATATAAACTGTGGAGGCCGCGTCCTGGGAATGGACGGCTTCGGATTAATGAGAGCGGGAGTGGAAGCTGATTTAATTTGATTAACATGTAAATTGACTCAGGGGTCAGCGGGAGCTGCTAATTTTCCAGATGAATATAAATAATTGTATTATTTCTGGCGGTGAATGTAAGTCCTGTGTCGCGCCGTCTGCCAATTTCACATCTCGATTCCCATTCAACTCGCCAAAAAAAAAAAAAAAACCCGAAAAGAGAATGAAGAAACTAAATCGCTTTAGGCCAAGTGACCCTGGAGCTAACCGAAGCACAAATAATAACACAATTTTTTCCTGCACGCCATTTTCATATTAAATAACTTTGTATAAATTTCCTGCCTGCCCAGACCCAGGCTCAGACCCATACCCATGGAGCTCTTACCTTCGTCCTGTCTCTCATTTTTATTGTGTCACTTAAGCGACAGGTGGATAGGTTCTCAGAGTTTAGCTGCTCTTCAAAAATAAGAGGTGCAAGACAGTTTTGGCCATTTAATTAAACATAAATCAGCCGAGGGCGGCCAAACTCCAGAATCGTTGATTGTTTTATTAACTTTAAAGGGAGTGTGGGTGTTGAATAATTAAAAATTATCAAAGTTCCTTAACAATACCCGGCTTTAGTTTCTCCAAAATGCAGTAAGTATTTCCTGTTTAATAGTTTTTTTTTTTAATTTTTAAGGATTTTAAAACCAGACTGCTCGGCCTCTTTTTTGCTGAGAGCGTCAAGCTGTGAAAAGGATACATCGATGTTGGCTGGAAATGTTTTGATTTGAAGTGTCAGGAATAACTCCCATCCACACACACACCAGTTACTCTCAACGAGATATGTGTAAGGACTTCAAATGGAGGTGCTTTGTGGGTTAGAGCTCGTTAATGGAACTCTGAAAGCGTTTGACCTGCGATGGGGTTTGCTTTTTGCGATGCTAATGAGTCCCCCTTCGGATGAATACCTTTCGAGTAATTTTATAGAGCGAGATTAGTGGGATTAAAGCCCTTTATTAATTACAAATTTTGAATTATTGTCCTTCCTTCTCTTTAAAAACAAAATGTATATGGCTTTTAATTAATTTATTCAAATGGGTATATATGGCCTGGCTTTAACTTTTTTTGCACTTTCTACATCCTAGACAGTCAGTAGCTCAGTTGACCCATCGCTTGGGATTGATGTATATGTCGGATATTGTGCCGCGGAGCGACTGCATTCCTTGGCCACTGGGCACCGGCTTGGGTCTTTGAGCCACATTCTTGATCCAGCGCTGGAAGGCCTCCTCCGCGTGCTGCTGGCGCTGCATCTTCTCCTGCATCTGCCGCTTATGGGCCTTCTGGAGCTCGAGCCTCCGTTGCTCCGCCAGGCGCAGCTTCTGCAGCTCCCACTCCTGAAGGTGATTCTTTTGGGGATTCACGCAATTCCGGGGCGGCACTCCTGCGTGGGAAGTTCTGGGTGCGGGGGTGCTGCTGGTGGTGAAGGACTGCTGGTTCTTCTGTCGACACCACTGCTGGTACCGCTCTTTGGACAGGCGCTGCCGCATGGCCTCCCTTTCCTGCTGGGCCGCCTGCTCGGCCCGGTCCGCCTGCTGCTTGTACAGGCGCTGGCGTCGCTTGGCCGACAGCCAGTTCTCGTAGGCCTCCGCCGCCGGGCGCTCCAGGCGCAGGGGATCAAGGCGGCGGGTAAAGGTCAGAGCTGGCGACACACGCCCGGAGCTGAGGGAGGACATGGTGACATTGCTGTTGCCATTCTGCGAAGGGGCGCAGGCTCTCGTCCCGGGACATGGCCTCCTCCCAGCTGCACATCGAGGTGGTCGAGTCCTTCTCGCGGGAGCTCTGTCTGCTGCTGCTACTCCTGCTGTCACTACTGATGCTGCTGCTGCTGGCTTCGCTCAGCTGGAGGCGGAGGGTCTCCGGATCGGAGTCCAGCTCCAGTTCCGCAGCTACACCCTCACCGATCTTGGGTGCCTCGTCCAGGGTGCCCGTGGACGCGTGCGAGCCGCAGCGCAGGGTGGAGGTCTCCGTTTCGTCCAACGAGACGAGGTCGCTGGACGACACGGAGCTGCCCACGTAGCGCACCGTGCTGGGGCTGCCCATGGCCCGCAGGCGGCTCCCCTCGTCATAAGTCTTGATGTAGGTCCTGGAGCCCTTGGCGTGGGGTAGCATCTCGCACGGTTCGTCGTCCTCCTCCTCGCTCCGGCAGGCGGCGGGGCTCTGTGGCTTGTTGGACCTCTGACCGCGAAAGACCTCGCAATCGATCAGGGAACCCCGGCTATTCATGCGACCCAGAAATGCCATTCTGCTGAACCTCTTCTTGGAGACGATGGCCGGTTTAGAGGGGATCGATAATAAAACTATAAGGATGAACCTACCTTTTTTTGGTCTACCCAATTGTAACTTCAATACGTCGTCTGACAGGGACGATTTGTGAAACACCTTGTCGGGGAAAGCCACTCCACTTTGCAGTCGTCAATGGGAGAAAGTGTTTGGGCTTGGGAGCGTGTGTGTTGGAATAGCAAACAATAATCACTGACGCAAAACAAAAAGGTAACTATTATTTACAAATTTAAAAAGGAAATATATTTGGCAGTTTCGTCTTAATTCCGTTTAAACCTTGCCAGGCCCAACCAAATCTATCAACCCATCCACCCTGCCACCCACTTTGGGCCAAATAACATTTTAGATTTCATTTTCTATTAATATACAATTTGGCTATTTTTTGCTATTATACGTCTGAGACCGCCCTTTGCCTGCCCGTCGCCCAATCCACTGTCCTGCCTAGTCCTTTGATTGCCGTTGCCGTTGCCGTTGCCGTGGCCGTTGCAGTTGAAGTTGCCGCGCCGGCCGGTTGTTGCTTTTACATTCTAATCGAAATTTTTATTGTTCGCAGTCACGAAATGTGCGCGACGTTGCAATGATGACGACAACTCGGCGTCGTCTGCGGTGATGCAACACCGTGGGCCCAGGGGCAAGGGGCAAGGGGGAACCAGGCGGTAGTGGGGCAAAGGTGGTGCGGTGGGGTAATGTCAGTTATTTGACAGTGCCGACAGTCGAGTGTGTTGGCGGGGCAGACATGCAAGCTGCAATGCCACAACGCCAAACGTCTCGCCAGGCCTCTGCCACACTACTCACAGCTCAGTAGCGGATTCCAAAAATCCCGGCATAGTTCACAACATCAAACGAGGACACTGGCCAAAAAATTACTAAGAAATATCTGGAATTCTAATAAATAAAATATTCTATTTATTAATTAAGGGAGGAACAAGTTGTAGGAACTTTAAATTTTATTCAATGCCTCCAATCATATATTTATGCCTTTAAAATTGTTAAGAGATTCCTCTCTAAATATTCCAACTTTATGGGATAATTTTTATGGCGTATTTTCTGCAGGAGATTCTTCTAGACACGAAAAAAAAGAATCAATTCCACACAATTGCTAACCAAAAATTTGTATCTAATTGGCAATTAGTAGCAGTCTCATCTGTCGATGTGGTTATTAAGGATGCGCTCCTGGAATGGCTGTGTCTAAAAGCTAAGCCAAAATATGCCACTTAGTCGAGGGGGCATAAAAATTGCCATACCGTGGCCACCACTCCCCCTTATGGCTTTTACCAAAATGCAAAAACAAAAGTAGGGAAGGCAACGCAGGGGGCGGGGGGCATTATTTTATAATTTTCAAACAAGTTGCACGACTTCAATGACGTTTGCTACACAATTTGCTTTTATCGAAAACAGACACATATGCACGGAAAAGCCACTGAACTGCCGAAAGCCCTCGAAACACGAAATTCCATTAGATCTCCATGTATTACATATATTTTTATTGATAGAAATCGAAATTGTTTCCCCAGGGAAAATTCTCAAGACCTTAAAGGTCTGTAAAACAAAAATTAAAGGGTCATAATGGTTTATTTTGTTTCTTTATTTATGTTTTCTCTTACAATATTGAAGTCAGAGATGTTTCACTTCAAAAACAAATAAAGAAAAATTGATAGAAAAAATGTTTTGTTGATAGAAAGCTTTGTTTTGGTTTGGGATTAAGGAGTTTAGGCATAAGGGACCTTTTATACTATTGCTTTTATACTTTATTTTTCACTTAAATGCTAAGATATTGTTATTGTTGATATAATGTCCTCTTATAGATTGAAAGAGAAGCTTCCCTAAAATCTTAATTATTTCCTAACAAAAACCGATTAAAGGACTGTAAATGAAGCAGTAAAAGACTTTGTTGTTCAACGCTTATGTGTTGTAAAAATCCTTGCAATTAATAAGCAATCCAAGCCATAAAAAATACCCCACAACCTGTCGGGGCCAAAACAAAAAGTCAGCCAGTCAGTGGGGCAATGATGGCAACTGGGAAGACGACTAGAATATGGCTTATTTAAGTCGGAGGAGCACGGAGCGCGTGCTAAGAACTTTCCAAGCCAGGCATGCAAACTTTCCTCATATGAGAGAGTGTCCTTCGCATGATTTGGAGTCGGCTTCCTTGCCGCTTTCGACTCTACTGCGTGTGGCAGGCAGATTAAAGTGACAGACAGGGCTAGGCAGGCAAAATAACAAAAGGCTGTTAAGTCCTTGTAAGTGTTTAAGTCGACAAGGGGTCGGCCGGGGCAAGGCTGGGACAAGGCCGACGAACGAGTCCCGCTCGATGCGTGTTTATAGCGCTGTGAAATGAACATTTTGCAGGTGATTTAACAGTTATTAGATTTTTCAACCCAATGTAGCTCTGTAGGCTCTGTTTTCTGCCTGCGATTTCCCTTGGGATGTCGTCTTCCGACTTCTCCTTTTCTTTTTTTTTATAATCTCGGAAAGTTTTTATTTGATTGCGACAAATATTCGCATCTCATGTCCCAGCCAGTAACAGAGGTAAACAAAAATGTCAAAAGGCATTTGTGCGAAAACAATTGCTGAGCCGAAAGTTTTCCCTTCCAACTTTTGAACTATGCTTGATTAAATAAGGATGCATCTCCTGCAGGAGAGATAAGGGTTTCGCAGAACACTATTTGCGAAAAATGTATAGTTGATGTTTTATTTCAAAACACACTTTGTGCCGAAGACTAAAAACTTGTCTCCAAACAAAGTACTTTGTCTTGAATGGAAATGGATAGGCGTACCCAGGCGTTCCACATAAAATTACTTGAAAATCTCATGAATGCAATAAATATTTTGCTTCTAATTTGTATCTCTTTTTTGGATGAAAATTGGAAAACCGCAGGGGATGAGAATTTCGAACAAAAGTTCTGTGGAGGCAACTTTGGCATATTTCTTAATTAGCTTTGTGAGTTTCCTGCGAAGCACCTGTCAAAATTCCCATGCGTGCGGTCAGTCAGCTAGGCCGGGCCTAGTCACAAAAAAGGACTTTTTCGCATGAAAAAATATTATGCGAAAAATGATATTAAAACTTTGTGAATGATGCTTTTGTTAAAGTTTTCATTGTGTGCGGAAACTTTTCATATGAGGGAGGGGTGTTTTATAGTTTTGAGATGAGGATAGGGAAACCTATCAATGGCAATGGTAGTAACAATGGCCAATTTGTAACAAGGTTCTTGAGTCGCATAAATTATACGTTGCCCTCTAATTGGACCAGTCTTTGCATGGAAATGACGGCAACGTCAAACACCGTTGGTGACGACGACGACGACGATGACGACGACGACTACGGCGACGACGACACTTGGAACTGGAAATCCGTGGCACGAGGGGGTGGAAGGGGATGGAAATTTAGCTGGGAAATGTCCTGGCCATCAGCCTGTCGGCATGTGGCATAAAGCGAAAAGGCAGCAAGGCGTAACATGCGATAAAATTGAGTTGGAAACGTGTTTCAAATCTAAAATTAACAAACTGCCCCAGTCAGTTAGCGTTCCACTGAGTTTGTCTGAGCGTTAGGCGAATCCGTTCACTTGTTCGTCCTTCATGCCATCGGCCCAGGTCCTTCCTCCCCTCCCCAATCACCCACCGACCTCCCGACTAAATGTCCTGCGAGGCTGCGAGGCCCAGCCTGCATGTAAATGACTTTTTAATGATGTCCACAGTCTCCACTGCCTCCGTCCTCGTCCACTCTGCCTTGGACGCCTCTCTTTCAAGTGTCATAGTTTGCCTAATTGCTGACATAATTTCCCATTTTTTGCCTCTTCCTTTTATTAGGTTTTTCCTCCATTTTTTTGTCAGTGCCAAGGCTATTGGTTTCTTGTAAATGCGGGCCTGATTAGCGCCAGTAATGAATTTCAACTTGTTCCTAATTAATTGTTGATTTAAAATTCATTGCATGCCCTTCGAACTACCTTTACGTTGAAAAGTTTGGAGTTAAGCAGAGTTTGGAGTTGGCAAGTCCTTAAACAAAAGCTTCCAGATCCATGAAAGATGGCGATTTCGGACTCGCTGTCAGTGAATGGAAACAAAAAAAAAAAAAAATGGAATCGGGAGATAAATTGCCGTGTGTTTAGGTGGGAAAACAATGAAAGTCTTACGCCTCCATGGAAACCACAACAGACCTCTTGCCGAGCAAGAACATAAATAATGCAATCCAGAAAGGAGATCCAGTCCGAGCGGCCATTAGACAAAGGCAGGTGAAAAATAAAAAAGAAGCCACCGATACGAAGGCTCTACACAATGGGTCTCTCTCTACATTTATCAAACTGATGTCGAACGATCAATAACTGCGGAAAGGAACGATGATGAAAAATGTTCACGACTTCCCCAAAACAATGCAATGTTGGATCATGAGAATGCTTTCAGCCTCCCTGCAATCCTTATTAATTTTTTATTATATCCCCCGGATGAATATTAATTTCAACAGCCTAATTAAATTATAAATGAGATTTGAGCCTGATTGACTTAATTTGATTTAATGAATATAGTCAGAGACTTAAGTAGCTGGTTTTCAAAAACTGGTAAAATATTAATACTCGTAAATGGCAACGTGTCCTTGCTATCCTGGTATGCCGGAGCTGGGGGTCTGACCACTACCTTGGCCATGGGGCCATGGCTATCAGGCCGGAATACGCACTACAATAATATCAAAGCTAAAGTGCGTAA
This sequence comes from Drosophila varians, assembly GCA_018150405.1. NCBI lineage: Eukaryota > Metazoa > Arthropoda > Insecta > Diptera > Drosophilidae > Drosophila > Drosophila varians. The sequence goes on from JAECWK010000125.1 coordinate 8,648,266, forward strand.
ACAATGCAAACAACCTGGCAACGACTTGACTCTTTGCTCCCTGGCTTCCCCCTCGACTCCTCGGTCAAGTTGTGGTGCAATAGCAACAATAGCAATAACAACAACAACAACAATAGAAGCAAACGCAACACAAACTAGTTAGTGCAAACTACATTGATGACGAATAACATGCTTCAATACCTTCCAAATTTAATCCTGCCAATGCTCTATATACACCGGCACACATCTCCCCCTCGGCAGCCCAACCCTTTTTCCTCATCATCGTCTAGTATCTCGTAAATACACACGCACACACACACACACAGGCACCGACTGGTCAAAAGTGCACTGAGAAAAACTACCAAATAGTATAAATAAAATTTAGATAAAGTTATATTTTAAAGTTACCTAAAAGGAGTTACTATTTTTGACATAATTTTATATATTATTGCAGATAATTAAATAATACTATCCATATTTTTTTCACTGTGCATTTTGTCATATATGGGGATAGAGTGTTGCATGTGTTCGAACAGGAAACCAAACCGACGTTGACCTCATCAAAAGGATTTCCAACGTCTTTTTGGTCTTTTTGTTTGCCCAGCTCGTACTAGCCTTTGACTTTGCTGCAAGGGGAGCTGCGAGCTGGCCGAGAGCAGGGAAATTGTGCAAATGAACTTTAGGCCTTTGGCTTTGTTTGTTTGTATTTCGGTTTCCCCATCCCAATCCCCATTCCCATCCCCATCCCACCCCCTACTACAATCTCAATATCCCTGCGATTCGGTTTCCATTCTGGTAGCCAGTGGTGGAAGGACCCCATACGTACCTTATTTTATTTTAGACCAATATAATTTTGTAACTTCACAGACAACAGGATCGTGTACAGCAAGGCACTTGGCTAGTTCTGAAAATCTAATGAAAATGGACGAAGCTCCAACCCATTTGCCCCTCGTCCTTAGCGAGGACCAAAAACGAATCTTGTCCAACAACAATTGAAATTTTATTGAGTGTGCAACTTGGTAGTTGAACTTAAAGGATACGTTTCGATTTTTGTTTCATTTGCTTGTGTGTTTTTCCAACAAATCCATGGCTATTTGCTCTCAAACATATCCTTCACTTATCCTTTCGACTCTTATCTCATATTTTACGTAATTGCTGGAGCCAAATATAGAATCTAAAAATTGTCCAAGGATAAATATTGAAATACATTTAAAAACATGAAGAATGTGTAGACGTTCTTTTAATATTTTAAAACAATTTTCATATAATTTGAATTTCTCATAAAACTTGAAAACAGCAACAACAACAAATAAGAACAAACTAAGTCCTTTGGTTACTTCTTCGGTGACTTGAGGGGGTCCTGCCAGGCCTGGGGATTCACATACAGTTGCGAGATGGTGCCTCGCAGGGAGTCTATGCCCTGGTTGAGGGGCACTGGCTTCGGCTTTCCGCCCACCTTGCCAATCCACTTATCCCAGGCCGCCTGGGCCAGGATCTTGCGCCGCTTCTCCTCCTGCTCCTTGGAGAGCATTTCCCGGCGCTTCTCCTCTCGCTGCGCCTGCAGCTGCTGTTCCTTTTTCATCCTCCAGCCTTCCACCTTTTGACGCACTTCGTCTTGAGACACATTGCGATTGGGTCTGACGAGTTTGGTGGACGAAGAGTCCGCTGCAAATGGAGGCTGGGAAGTAGTTGCCATCTCGATTTCCCTTTCGAGCCGCTGGGCCGCTGCCAGTCGGGCTTTGTCCTTTAGCCACTTGTCGTAGGATATTTGGGCGAGTCGCTTGCGCTCCTCCGCCTGCTGCTGGCCGTAGTCCTGCTCCTGCTTTAGCATCTCGATCTCCTTCTCGCGCAGCCTCTGCTTGGCAGAGTACCAGTTGTCGTAGGCCTCATCCGGGTTGCGATGCATCTAAGGACGACGGATGTTAGTATTGGAGCCACTTACTGTTCAGGTTCTACCTTTAAATTGTCCACATTTTCCAAGTAGTTCAAGGAGCTTGTCTGGGAGCTGAGGATCAGGGAGGGCACCGACTGCTTCATTTCCTTGTACATAACCGACCAGCTGCCCATGGAGAGATTATCGGTGTCGCACTTCACCGAGTAAGTGCGGGCCGTGTGGCTTTGGGTCGCTCCATCTGGAGACAATCGTGAAAGAGAGGACTCAGTGGAGGAGGAGGAGGTGGATCGGCGGAGTAGAGTCTTTGAGCTGTAGATCTCCTCGCGGATGACCAGGTGCCCATCCTCGCCCACGTGACCACAGAATGCCATTTCGTTTGGCTTGTAACAAAAAGTATATGGAATGTGAGGATCCGTTTTGATTCAATGACAAAAAAGAACGCTGTAATTTATTCGTTTTCTACTTTTCGACTCGATTGACAAGACTCTGTTTTGTAAGTGGAGTCGATGTCGAATCTCCAGTTGAGTTTTCACTCCGTAATTGCTGCGTGTCCAGTCAATGTTGGCATTAAAATGGTAGTCCTTCCCCTCAACCCGGACTCGCCCAATGAAGCCTGCCAAGTGCCCATCGCCGTAGATATGGCGTGGAAAATTTTAATTACAATTCCCAGACACAACAGCACCATAATAACAACGCCCGCAAAACGCAGGCACTGGCTGGACATAAAGAATACATATCCAGCCTTGGTGATGTCCCGGCGCCAACGGTGCAAACCTCAGTGGCCGACACATCAGTAAATGGCGGCGACTCATTGACATTTCCGCTGATTACTTTATGACCTTTACGAACACATGTGCTCGGATGCAGACGGTTGCCGGACGGATGCGGGACATAACGCTGTGACGCCTGTCGCAGCCTGACATCATGTTTCGACGCCCCACCCTCGATGCTGGGATCTCCAGGACACAATTTGACGAAGGGTATAATCGCTTTTCAATCGACCTCGAATTTCTTATCCTACCCATGAGGGACATAAGGAAAATTATCCTTTTTTATGTATTTCTTACAATAGGGATATTTTTTTATATTATTCATAAATTATAACAGAATATTTTAACATATAAACATATTGTTAGGCATCTTCCATTTGGAAAGGTAGTTATATATAACTTTTTTCTTAAAAATAAATATTTGGGATTGATGATTAAAAATCGTAAGACAAAAACTAGTTTCCAATAGTTTTTACCAAATTTCCGAGAGGCTTTAGAGAAATGAAATAGTATTTAAAGCCAATTAGAGATGGAAATCGAAGCGAATTTTAAATAAACGAATTGCAGGCACAAGACAAGTGCCACATAAATATTAGAGACAAACTGGTAACGCCGAAAATCTGAGCATTTTGTGACAGGCTAATTATGCGTGCCAATGATTCATAAATATTTTATAATGACTGGCCGACCCTGACTTCGAATTTGGTTATTCGTGGCATTAAATGCTGGAATGAATGGGTATATTGCAGTGGCATGCCTGCAATTTGCCACCCACTCGTGCCACCTGCGATGTATGCAGTTCGACTTTTCACCGCCGCCTCGTTTTTGGGCGAGATTGTGTTAAACTGTGTGTTTTGCGCATTCCTGATTGCATTGCGGTTTTATGACTTCATTATTGCTAATTATGACAGGATGCCAGGATGCTCTACTTTCCCAACCGCATCGGAATATCTGTCATAAGGGGTTTGGTATTCAAATTCTTTCAGAGCTTCACAGTTTTCAAATCGATTTGCCTATCCTTGACAAGCTAAAAATCTCTGGTTGGCTGTCTAAGCAATCATAAAAACGCTCAAGACCCCAAATTAAAATGCATAAAAGTTAACAAATTTTGTGGCAAGCCTATGGCACTTAAATGAATGGCCACATCCCCACCAGCCATCAGCATTAAATTCATTTCACATCCGAGGCTATAGACAGACAATGAATTCATTTCCCCCCCAAACCCCCTAACCCAAAGGACTCCCTCTTCCACAGCTTGGATTTTGATTTGAAAATTGTAAATGCGGTCACGTATGTTATTATATCAAATATCTTTCATGGTTATGTTTATATGCTGGCATTTGTTCCGAGAGTCCTTCGTATTCGTATATTCGCTCCTTTCCCCTTCTCTGTCAACAAATTAGCTTTTGTATTTGCCAAGTCACACAAAGGATACAGTCTGGTCCATAAATCGAATGTACAAGTTGAACAACTTGCAATACAAATTGCAGTATTTGATGGAATGGAATATATTTCACAAGGTAGGCATCCTTTCAATCAATCCTCGGCATATCCAACTCCTCTCCTTAAATACCACCCAAGCACTTTTCTTTAATCTTCCTTTTGGTCTGGTACATTTAATTTTAAATATAAACAGCCCCCCAAGCCGATGGCAGGACTGACTGGGCCTAGTGAGTAGTGCAACCGCCAGACAACAACGGAAAGGGATAAAAAAATTAATCCCCAGCCTCCGAACCAACACTTTGAACTGCACTTCCCTTAATTTTTTGTTTGCAAGTGCCCGTTCAGACGCTCAGCTCAGCAAAAAAAAAAAAAGGAAAAACGGAAACAGAGAAGGAAAAATAAGCTTAAATAAAAATGATTTCATTACCTTGATTAGTTGGTCTCTTCAAATGTTCAAATGTTCCCTTTTTGCCAGTTTGTTTGCCTCACTTTTCTGCACAAACATTTTGAAATCCCGCGATGGACTCGGAGTGGCATCAGGTGGAGAGCACGAGGACGATGAGGCGGTTGGCCAGGACAGGACTTGAAATTGAAGTAACATAGCTTTGCATTCGCCATTTTTTGGGTTCAATGCAAACATTAACCTCATTACCTTTTTCCGCTAAACGAGCGCTGCACTGCAATTAAAAGTTACATATTTTCTGATTTTTAGGTTTTTGGGTTTAATGCGTATTTAGATTTGAGAATTTACGATAATAGTAATTATGGGGGATATAGGGATTTGATTTGGAATGTGGAAGGTTGCATTATGGTATGGTATGGACCCCCCTGGAAATTCTACCAGAAATCCTCAAAGACAAGAAATGCCTTTTTCTAATGAAGTTGTTTTGCAAAAATATTCCCTACAAGATTCTTGAAGAAATGCAACAATTAGAAACTTATCAAGTCCACTTGAAGCTTCTCAGCTCTCCCCACTCTGTTAATAATTTCTGCAATTCGCAGGACCTCGTCTCACCTCTGAAGAGTTTCGAGGAAGGCCACTTTCTTTCCAGCAACTTGGTCGTCCGAGAAGTGCGAAAAGCAGCTTAATTAAGCATAATAGGGCAGTCGTTGTGCCGGCAGCTTCTCGACCAGTTTTACCATTTTTTTTACTACCGTCTAAGTAGCTGTTGGTAATTTGTGCTTAGCCACACTACAGACCAACACTTTGGGGAGGTGATGTGAACCCGGCGCCGTTTTAATTGCATTTCCTCCGTTTTTGATGCCTTTTGAATTTATAATGCCATTGGTTAGTCGTCGCATCCTTGCGTTTCTTGCACGCTTTTTACGCCATGGCACGTTTATTCGCAAAAAATAATTCAATTAATTCCGAGCGGACAGGTGTAAGGCAGCTACACTTAATATTAATCATACGCCCCGTGAGCACACCAAAAAAAAAGGAAGGCAATAAGAAGCGTAGCCGTAAAAAAGCATGGTCCCTCGCTGACTAGCATTCGTATCTAATAAACATGTTTATTTCATTAGAGCTACACATGCGGCTACTCCACTCGACTCCTCATCCTCCCTCCATGAACGACACCCCAAGGGACATCATTTGCTCGAGACCCAACGATTTCGACATGAAAAATGCGTTCGCGAAAAGTTGCCACGATTCTGTTTGCTCTCTTTATGATTGGGGACTTTGCGTGGCGCCACTAATGTGCCATAGCAGCCTCGATTTGGTTTTTTTTTCGTCCTCAACTCAGCCTCCGAGGCTGGGCTGTCGACATCATTACAAATAAATTGAGCGTGAAAGATACATTTGGCCGGATCCGACACGGTGCAATGATAGGCATGTTTTGGCCAAGACTCGGAGATGTTCTAGGCCTTCAAAGGTGAGTCAGATTGTTTTGGCTTTAAAGTCAAAATAGGAAGTTAAGGATTAGGTTATCGGAGTACGGGCAAAGGACTTTAAGGAAAGGTCCTTGGGAAAGCTTTATTAGAAATTGTTTAGGTTAAGAAATTATTAAACATTTTCGTAGCTTTTATATAACATACAAGTTTTGAGTATTTCGTATGACAGGCCCCTCCAAACAACTCCATTTATCTGCCATCTTGCCACACTTATCCGAGTATCCAGTGGATACCCCAAGCCAAGACCTGGCTCAACAACCTGACATGTAGTACAATCCCAACTTTAAACAACCGACACACCGTCCAAACAAAGTTCCCCGGACAAGAAGTGAGTGCGCGGACCAAACTTGCTCCTCACAGATTGCTCCTGATCCTGATGGTATATACTCCATGTCTGTGTCACATTTCCGCTTACCTGAAATTATTAATTACCGAAATTTGAAGAGATGGCAGTGGCTGTGGGCGGATGCTGGGGAAAATCTTGTCAGCAATTCAATTAGTGGACGGTTGCATTTATCTTATTTAAATACAGCATACTTTCAAACTAGTGCACACAGTTGGTTTTCGAGTCGGTGAGTGGGCTTCTGGGTGAGTTGTTGGATGAGATTGTGTGGGCGTCGTTATGACGACAACAACAACGACAACAACGACAACAAAGACGACAACGACAACAACTCGAAGCGAACGCAGGACTCATGGAGTGACGCAACCAATTATGGCTTTGGGGCAACTGTAACTGCAACGTCTCGCCGCCTTCTTTCCAACTAACTTGGCCGTATCTGGGCGTCTGTTGTGGTCGACCGTGTCTGCTCTGAGTCTGCCATCCAAGCCAGCATTCTCCACAAGTCATTGCCTTAAAAACTGTGTCACTCCAGAGTTCATACGACACGAAAGATTTGATTTTGTAGCCTGTGCGAAAGGTTCTTATAAAGTTTCCTAATTCAATAAGAGATATTCGATTAAAGCGCGAATCTGACTTAAAAAGATTTTATTTATCTTTTAAGCTTTCTAAAAATCTTCATTCAATTGCCCTTTGTAACTAGATTTTTTTAACCAGATAATTCCATTATTGGATGGATTGTTTTTTATGTTTTTGCTGACAAAAACTTAACAATTGTGTGGAATTTTTCCAGGCCAGAGAACTAAAGCTACAATTATTTGGAGAATGCAATCAATTAAACAAACTATTTTTTCTTTCATTTTATTCAAATTAGTTTTTATGCAACAAGTGTTAAATAGTTGAAATATTTGTGTTTTTATTATTTTTGGTTTTACATCACGACCTCAAATACTTTATTGATGCCAAAGGATTAAAACTGTTTTGTTTACAAAGCTGTTTATACTTCTATACAGAGTATAAAATTATATTTTTAAATAGTCTTAAAGTTAAAGTTAAAGCAAAAAATGAGGAAAACGTTTTCTTCGAATTTTCATCGGCCATAAGTTAATTAAGTAAATGGTCTCTCAGGCTCAGGTTTTCGTGTTTTACTTTTCCAATTCCTTTACTTTATTTTTGGTTACTTACTCACTTATCTGATTTGTTTGTGGCTGGCGGGGCAACGGAGTTTTGTCCTTCGTATTGAATTGTGCGTGAGCTGCCAAGAAATTAAGGACGCTCATCGAACCGCTAAAATGTGGGGGACTTTTCAATCCAGTATGGCGGCTTCACACATTTTAATTACATTAAACTGAGTAGCCTCAAGTAGGTAGTCTGTGAACTGTCACAACCAATGTCCTCACTCTTATATTCACATTTCCTCAATGATCTACAATTATATATATTTTTTTTAACTTCGATTCCCATTACTAAAGTAAAACCAAAGAGGTCAAGAGTTGAATCCAATAGGTATTAAGGTGAGTTGCAAATGGAATGGGAAAACCAATTGATATGCCGGTGTCAAAATTAACCAATTTCACGATTTATTGATTAAAATCCACGACCACCGAAATGAGGCGGCGCCGTTGCGGCCTCAAAATATGACATTCATCCAGTAAATTAAATTCGTGGCCGGCGAAAGTGAAATGTAACGACATTCGATTGCCGCACACAATTTGTTATAAATGTAAACAACATTTTAAATATTTACGAATCAGAATCGGGTCTGGCCAGGACACCAGCGACCAGCGACGGGGGCCCACATGGCGTATGAAATATGCGTCGTCCTGGCCACAGGTAAAATTGTCACGTTTTTAATTAAACTTACGTCCAACGACCAAAGTCCAACAAATGATTGCCAAATAACACACGGCAACAAATTATTGTTTTTAACGTTTTTGGGTATCCTTGTTTTTTATATCTATTTTATGCTTTAAAATTTCGAAATTCCCCCTTTATAAGTTTCTATTTAATTTATTAATTAGTTTTCTATTTAAATGGTTTGAAATTTGTTAATAGGTCAGTCTAATATTATAATCCAGTGTCGCCTTGTAATGTCAACAAATACTTTTCAACTAATTGAAAACTAATTAATTTATTTGACTTGAATCTTTGAATCAAACTTTAATGGCCAGAAATAATTAATTTTCCAAGCGGCCAAACCAAAATGAATAATTTCTGTGATTATCTACCTTAGTTGAATCACATTTTAACCTTACAAGGGCAAGCATTTATTGATACATTTTGTGGCATTCCTTCCTTGGATGTTCGAATCTTACATGACACGCAATATTAAAGGAAAAGCAGCAGCTGAGATTTTTCCCATGAACCACGAAATTTAGGTGCCAGTCCTGTAACGCATTCGGACTTGGACGGAGGTGGATTCCTTAGTTTTAAAATTCTATTTTCAGATATTATAGAAATTAAGCTTTAAGCACTTTCGTTCTTAAATTAGAAAGCCAACCTAAAAACAGGCCGTGCACGCAAACTACACACCCATCGACAAGTTATTTAGAGGGTCGTTAACAAAAAGGACCCAACTTAATTGTTTTCACTGGCCCTGTTTTAAATTTGGCAGCCGAGATGATGATGGTTAATGCGATAGACTGTTTAACGAGGTACAAACTCATTTTATTGTGTCTGCCAGCCCGTGCCCGTAATCGCCTAAAAGCCAAAGACGATAAGTTCTTTTATGACACCATACGTGGGGTGTGCATGCGAGATATTTTTCGGCGTGTGGGGCTGACCCTCATTAGAGGAAACAGGGCCACCCAGCATGGCCCACGGAGGGGGTAAAAGAGAAATCAGGGACACTCGACAATAAAGCGCCCATCCTGGAATGAGGTGGTTGTGTGGGGGTTTAATTGCCTTTTGGCTTCGACATAGTTTGTAAGCCATTCGCGTTGTTTTAGTAATTGTTTGTCATTAGTTAAAATGTTTTCATTTTGCCAGAATTGAATTCCAGTTGGCGGCCACACTGAGAGAATCAGAGACAGGATAAACAGCAAGCCAGGTGTTAAATTTCAACACTTCCATCCCATACATTCAACAAAAGTCTACAAATCATCAAACACATCGGGTCGCTCCCCAAAAAAATATAAAGAAATTTATTCAAAACTTTCCAGTAACCCTCAGATCTCTCGGAATGGCCTTCGTAGCGCGTCGTAGCAGCGATGGCAAGGTGGTGGACCGACAGGCGGTGTCCTGGAGAAGCACCTTGCCCATTTCCGATATTAGCGATGAGGACGAGACTGGTTCCATGCTGGGCTACACGAATCGCACTGTCGGAGCACCCGAGACCGTCAGGTTCGTGGGTCAGGGTGGGACTGAGGGCGGCGATGCCGATCAAGATGCTTTAGATCAAGAACAACTGAAGGATGTGGAAACCAAATTCATCGTCAAGTCATCGAAGACCACCACGGAAATGATCGCTGAATTCAAATACGAGGAGAATGGCAGTGACACGGACTCGATCAATAGTTTCTTCCAACAACTGGATGAGGAGGAAGCCCGCGAGTCGATGTACAATCTAACGGGTGTGCAGGATCAAGAAGAGCTGAAGGATCTACGCGACTTGCAGGACCTGGACGATATGGATAACGAGAGCGAGCTAGGGACGATGATGGGCAAGCCAGAAGATCCAGCAGCCACGGACACCGAGACCATGATCGACCTCAAGGATGATACTGCTTCCGTGTCCTCGTTTGGCAGCTTTGTGCCCACAGTCGCAGAGAACTTTGATGGCGACGACAACCTGGACAACCTCAGCGGCAGGACCTACTTTATGCCGAGCACCCGCGAGGAGACCAAGCTGATCCCCCAACCAGATGCCATCAGCGAAGCCGATCAGGGCCAGATCTCTAGCCGCACCTACGACCTGAGCACTCGGGGCAGTCACCGCCACCACGACGGCTCCTCGGTGTCCACCTGCAGTTGGACGGACATGTACGGCGAGGCCCTGCAGCCCTCCGACAATCGCAGCAACGGTGTGCCCTCGCTGAGCCTGGCCAGCTCCAATTCGGACGCGTCCACCTATTTCAAGAGCCTGGAGGAGGTCAAGGAGCGCCATGGCCAGGCGGCCTTCGAGGACTGGAAGGCCCGGAAGGCGGCGCAGAAGCAGCAGAAGATCTTGGCTGCCAAGCGAGAGAAGGAGCAACGCGAAGCAGAGGCGGCTCTTCGCCAGAAACTATCCCAGGAACGATTCCAGGAGTGGTGCCGCCGCAAGGAGGAACAACAGCAGAAGCAGCAGAAGGCATTTGCCAGGAAATTGGCCAGCACCAGTGCCATTCCAAGCCAGACGAGCTCTGGCAACTCTTCAGCCACCAGCTCCGTCTTCGGCTCAGGATTGGGATCAGCAGCATCGGCTGGACCGGCACGACGTGTGGCACCGGAAGCCACGAAGAAGCGGCTCAAGGACTGGGAGCGGGTCAAGTTGGAGCAGCAGCAGCGGGAACGGGAACGCCTGCGGAAACAGCAGGAGTACAAGAAACAGCAGGAGAAGGAGCGGAAGATGCGATCGGAGGGCGCCTGGCAAAATTGGATGAAGCAGGTGGACAAGCGGGCAAAACCCGTTCCACTCAATCAAGGATTCGATACACTGCGCGGCACCATCTCCAACATCTACATCAATCCCGTCCAGTGGGTCTCCAACATTGATCCTCCCAAGGCCGGTCGCAGTCACTAGTGACTCTAGTAACTCTTATACGCTTTATTTCGTCATAATTTTAATCTTATACGTGAAAAATCTCCACCCAAAAAAACGTTAATAGGATGGAAGAAACCTCTGCCTAGGTGGTATTGTACTGAGAACTACCAGAGTTGCTGGGCCATCCTTCCAATTTGTGTTTATTTGCAAAATCAATAAACTAAAAAATATTTACAACAATTATATTGTATTAATGGCAGTTTTAGTTTAATATTGAGTCTAATATCATTTTAGAAATATATCACGATTTTGTCCATGTGTCCTAATAATAAACGAAAACAATTTCGTATAATGCGTTTGTCTAAGGACACAATACATCTTTGTGCCAGGGTCCTTTCGCACCACCATCACCACCCGTTGTCCTCCTGCGTTTGTGTCAATTTGTGTTTTTATTATTTATTTGCCCATGTCCGTTGGGAGTCCATGGGGAGCCAGGTGGTGGAGCAGGCTTAATTAAGCTTCTGCCCTCCCCGGACATCATCTACTTTTATTTATGCAATTAACCAAAGCCTCATGTAATAAAGTCTCGTAACGTAAAATCTTTGATTAATTGTAGTTTTGTTTACACGTTGAGAGCCGGTCAGACATGATTATGTGGGTTATCCGAAAGCGGAGTCCTTGGAACGGAGCGTATATGTGTCCGAGGAGGGACTATTTCTGAGGTGATTAGTGCTCCAGTTGGTCAGCAATTTGTTTACACGTTTGTGGGCTCACTTAATCGCTTTCGGGCCTTCGGGTCATTAGCATTATCATTACCTGGTCCGGCTCTGATAATGGTTTCGGCTTCAAATGTGTTGGGATTGAGATTTCTTCCCCTCCCAGTCTTGTATTTTGTCCGAATTGATAAACATAAATTGGATTCATTTATGGTCAATCAATTGTCTTTCAATCGGTTTATTATTAGAAAAGGTTTAGGGCTTATCACTATAGGAGTTTCATATATCACAGACCACAAGGTGTCAATAAATATTAATCGAAGCAATTATTCTGAAACAACATTCGAAAGCCAGATTAGCACAGTTTTGTTGGCCTGGTCGAAATGCAAATCAAAGCTGTAAAAAGAAATGTCGGATGAAAGCGAAAGCTGGCAAATAATTATAATAAATAACCACAAAAACAAAAAAACAAAAATAAAGAAAAAATAATACTTGAAACATTTTTGCGGCACAGCCCAGACCCGTATGAAAGTAAATTAATAATAAATCTCAAAATGCTCATTAACTTAATTACTGTGTTTATTTTCATTGCCCTTCCTGTTCGACATTTTGTCCCCTTTTCACCACCATTTCCAGGCCATTCTCTGCCGGGCTCCTTTGTGCGTTGAAATGCTTTTTTTTCGGTGCGTCACGCAATTTTCGGGGATCCGTCAGTCGGTCTTCCACAGCCCAAAACCCAACACCCACACCCACCCACTCCCACAATCCGGAGCTTTGATAAACAACTCAGCGCCAAAAAAATAGCCTCAAAACATGAAGAAATTGCGCGTCTTTAACCTTAATGTATATTTAAGTAATGTTAATTGTGTTCAGAGCCGCCATTTGCAGTTGTTTCCTTCGAGTCCTTTGCCAAAATTATCGTAATTATGCTAATATATAAATTTTACTTCTGGTTGCGTATCTGGACATTTGTTATGCAACTACCTCAAAATTTAATATCAATTTACAAAATTTCATTTTGATTTTGTTGTGGCATGGATTTACAATTAAACCGTAAACGATTATTCACTCTGGGCTTAAAGCTAATAAAATGTATTTTAAATGATGTTTTGTACAAAAATGTCCAGGCTGGGCATAATAAATTATATTTTCTCTATTTGGGGACTCTGGCTCTAAAGACCTGAGATTATCGTTTCCCTTCTAGCTTTAACCTTGTTGATTTTGAATCAAAACTCTGTGAATCAAAGGCCATCCAGGACATAGCTTTCACTAGGATTACCCAAACTGCAATCTGCAATCTGGAATCTGCAATCTGGAATCGATGGTGTAAACGCATTTTTACAAAATTCCAACACTCATGTAAATACAGTATGTGTGTCAGATCAGGGCGCAGGCCAGGTCATGGCACTCCGCTACCCCAGGACACCAGGACTTCAACACTTCAGGACTCAAACAGTCCGGCGCACTCAGACTGGCGAGAGAAAAAATCCATGAAAATGCACTAAAAAATGAGCAAACAGGCAGCTCACGTAAGCCGAGTGGTGCTGCGGTGGCACCTGTTTTGGCATGTCTGAAAATTCCTGGAAACAAATGTAATAAAAACTACTCGTAACTCATACAAGCATACACCATACACCCATACCTATGCACATGCGGACTTGGCCGAAATGGTTAGGGCTTTTTATTAGCCAAAGCTTTTTAAAGAGTTTCCCGAGTTGTGTTTTCTAATTTCGGCTTTGCTTTGTTGGTTCGGTTTGGTTTGGTTTGGTTTTGCGTGTTGGCCCGCACTTAAAGTTTCCTTAATGAAAGTAATTTTTTTTTATTTCAAATTTGTTGCCGCTTTTAATTTGATTTTTTAGTGTCCAGCCAGGGTATATTTCTAATTCATGCAAGCCATTCCGGCTTTTTGATAGTTCATCAAAAAAAAACAAAAACCTCCGACAAAGAAATAAATCAAGAGATGGGATTTCTGGGCCATTTGAAAACATTTAAATGTTATTTCAATATTTATATTTATTTTATAATTACATGTAACTTAAGTTGCGTTTACATTTATATTTTACATATTTATATATATTGTATAATGATATTTTTATGCTCGTAATAGCTGTAGGTATAACTTTGCCTATCATTTTAATTCGTTAACAACTTTAATTATATTGGAACATTTTCTGACTGTTTATTGGATTGCGTTCAGGTTGAGGGAAATTAATTTAAATATCACCCAACTGAACTCAAACTTACAGACTCTTTTAACAAAAAATAATAATATAATAATAAAATATAAACCAAACCTGCAAAAGAACCTCCGAATAATAAAACCAATTTGGTGTTTTGGCATCTGAAGCTATTCAAATTTATTTAAACTCGAAACCAAAGTCGTGACACAGACTTTTCTTAATTCGAAATCAAATTCCTTTTTTGTCAAATTTTTTGTTTAAATATTATTAGCTATGTAAATGATATGTATGCGTTGGTTTTGTTTTTTAACATTTCTAATTCGATTCATGTATTTATGAACGCCGAATGGTAGTTCCAATATCCTCAGGAGCCTTGAAGCGGGACTAAGAAAACCGATTGAGCATTAATTATGGCTGATCTTTACTCGTATCCTTTGTATACAGACTTAATAGAATATATTTTTTTTTACAAAGCACGTTGCTGAGCATTTGGCGATGATTTACTTTCGATTCCGATTTATAGCCATAGTCTGTGGATATTTATTTGCCGCCCACAACATCCGCTCCCAAAATGGTAAACTGCCCTCGTCCTTCCTTAATAGCTACACTTTGCTTTAGCCCTGACGAAAACTATACACGTTAGCTCTCAATTAATCGGCAATTAAACTTTAATTTGCACAGATACAGTCTCTCTCACATCAGGTTTATACATACATTATAATACACAACGGGGTATCCTTAGTGTCTCCATCCTGTGCCTCCAAAAAATCGTGCAACACTTCTATATACATTTTATGCAATTGACTTGCACTCGGTGATTTTTACAAAAGATACGACGCCGGCATAAACTTGAACTTAAAATCCTTTTTTTTTTTTTTGGGGATGGGGTAGGGATTTTTGGGGAAGAAGGAAGCCTGTTTGACTTACTAACTACAGATGCGGACCGCACTCCGTCGTGAAGTTGATATATGTAATGGCGCGTTGGCAGACTTTAACTGAAAGCAGCCACAACGAACCATAAATCAGCACCCACTAACGTTTGGCATTGACAAACTCAATCGTCGTCGCGCTGCCACTTCCACGGACTACAAGGACTCCCAGTTGAGGTCCACGGACGACTCCATCTCCATGTCCGCCATGTCTACATGGCGTCTGTGTCAAACATGCGTCAGTGTTTGTGGCAGCTGTGTCATCCGGTTGCTCCGCATCATTCCCGCCACCGACACGGACACGGCCACTGCCAAAAGCAGTCCCTGGAAAACCAAATCCTGACGCTGCAGCCTGGCTGGCGAGGCCGAGGATCCGTACATGCCGTCGATGCCCTCCGCACCGAGGCTCAAATCGGCTGCGGAAAGAAATTCGTTGTTAATGGGGATACCTGGGCCAAGAGCGGAAATTGGCTAAGTGATTATCAGGCTCAGGACCAGGCAGGCGAGTGACTGACCAGCTCCTGGTGTCATAAGTCGATGGACAGGCTCTACTAAATTCCTCAAATTTAAACCCTAATTGGCCAACAAGGAAGTATAAAAGGCAAACAACAGACGGACAAATGGCTGGAATAAAACTTTTCTTTTCTTTTTTCTCAAATAAATGAAATCAATGAATTATAATAAAGAAATTCCGCCCTTTCCTTCGTTTTTTTTTGCCTCGACCTAAAATCAAACAAGGAAGCAACCAAGGATGTATGCCAACTGTTGGCCACGAAACGAATTTATTTGATTGTGGCCAAGTATTTACAAATCATTAAATTGCCATAAAGCCAAGCCGAGCGTGTTTATTGATATACAATTATGCCCTAAGACCTCCGAGAAGCTGGAGTCCTTACCTGCGCCACCTGGCCGGGGCAAAACTTTTTCAGCCTGCGCAGAACAGGACCTTCCCCTTATTCTTTGTTGGGTTTTTGCTGCTACGCAAATTAGTGTGAAAATCTGTTAAACAGTGACGGACTGGGCTGGATTGGGTTGGACTGGGCTGAAGTAGGAATGGGATGGGGGGTATCCTTTTTATGGCATTCGTCCTGTCTCAAGTGGCCTGTTAAACTGGACCCAAACCGCAAGGCAAATGCTTGAAATATGGCCCATAACCCTAATCGGCAAGCCGCACTCGCCGCAAACCATTTACCATTCGCTTCTTACCTTTTCTTTTGCCGGGGTTCTCCATGTCCTCGCCACTGTGCTCCTGGGCCCTGGCCGGATGATACGATTCGGAGCTTTTCGTCCGCTTTTTGCCTGCGTCGGAGAGAAATGGAAATGGAATCATTGAATTTCGGTTAAGTTTGGTGGGAAGTTGCGGCACAGAAGCTTAGTATTTATAAGTAACTGCTCGAAAAAAGATTCGCATTCATTCGAATGCATATTCATAATAAACTTGTCGCAGTTTGTTGAGTTTCAATTTCCACAACCATCTTTCTTACTTTTGAGGCACCCCCTCCCCCTCCCCTTCCCCCAACCAGACCCAGATCCAGTCCCAGACTCTGGGTCTCGGGATCGGCATCGGGAGGCTGCAATCAACCTTTTTCCACCTTTTTGCCACAAGCTCTCGACCTGCCGGCGGTCGACCTGCCACCTGATCCGTGGCGTTGACGATTTGGAACGGATTTGCATGGCGTATGAATTATTTATGTGCTTTTGCTCTTGCTTGCCCCTGCTCTTGCACTTTTCTTCCAGCTTTATATTTCCCATGATTCCTGCCACGCCAGAATACTTTCTGCTCATCTTAAATGTATGCCAAGTGGCTATTAAATTTTTCTTTTCCCGCTTTTTGTGTACTCTGCCAGAGCTGGGGATCTTGAAATTTCCATCCCGCCTAATTTAAGGGTATTAAATGGGTAAAATATTGTTTTCGAAACTCACCTTTATGTCGCACCTCAAAGTTCTCGACATAATTCACGGCGTTTGGAGGTATTCCTGGTGGAAAATATCGTTCAATATCCGTAATGTGGAGAGGTCCTGAGGGGGGTATACTTACTATATAGCTTGATGGTGCCATCGGTGTCGCCCAGGGAGTTCTTGGCCACACATCGATAGGCGCCAAACTCTGACTGGGACAGGGGATTGATGTGGAGCCTCATGGCGTTGCGATATCCGCCGATTTCCGTAACGTTTGCCGTGTATTTGCCACCTGTATGGCGGCGAAAGGTTTTGATTTCCGAGTTAATACTTCATTAAAATAATAAACTAATTAATGTTTAATTGAAATTTTGCGTTATTTAATAATTAAATGCATGTCACGCGCACATCGCCGCCGACTACAGCCGGCGGACGGGGGTCGGGACGGGCCAAAGTTTCAACAATGTTGCTGACAGGCATAAAATTTATGCACGAACGCATGTCACACCGTAGCCGGGTTGTCGGCTGGAGAGCAGGATGGGTATGGGATGATCGGGCTAGGATGGGGCCAGGGTTCGGTGCTCTCAGTTCTTCGGTTCAGTTTTTCTGTTGTCAATTAAAATCTGCCAGGCACAAAATTGTAAATTAATTTTATTTCCATTTATGACAACGGATACGAAAACAGTTATCCTTTTTGCCCGGCTCCCTTTTAAGCCCTCCCCCCGAGGACGTGGCATGCGGCAGGATAACCACAGCATTTTACTTCGTCTCTGGCGAGTCTCTAAATCAGCTAATTAACAACTTTTGTTGGTGTGTCTGCGTCTGCGTCTGTCGCGTGCAGTTTTGCACTTAGTGGTCATCAGTTCGTTAGTCGGTGGTGCGACCCCGCCGACACGACTGCAAACTTTATCTCGCAGGACTCGTAGGATTCGGTTGCCCGACTAATGTGTTGGTCACGCTTTATGACATTTTTAATGTTTGGCTTTCGGATATGAACTCTTACCTGGCGGCACAATCTCTCCCCGTTCCCGCGTCCAGTAGTTTATTGACTTGGGATAGGCCTCCGATTCGCACTCCAAGGTAACGCCTTTTCCCTCCACGGCTCCAATCAATTGATTCTGGACAGTGATCATCGGTGGAACTGGGAAATCGTGAAGGGGAAGTGCAGGTAAAGTGCAGGTCTATGTTACTCTTGACTAACTTACAATGCACAACCAGGGTTATCCTTTTGCTCACTGAAGGCGGAACGCCATTGGAAGCTATGCAAAGGTAAGCTCCCATATGCTGGCGTTTTACATTCGGAATAACAAGGTCTGTTCCCTCAATGCTGGGTACTAAACGAAAATTAGATCCCGAAAAATATTATATTAATTATTATAATAGAACCATTTGGGTTCCTATATCATAAAAAGTAATTTCTCTTGGCCACTTTTCAGCTATTGACTATGCAGATACCCATAACAACCAAGCAACCAACCAACCACCCAGTTATGACCACAGTTTTCCATTCTCGATGCCAGTGTGCCTTCAACAAAACTTTTATGCATAGAAAAAACATTCTAATATGTGTATAATGTTGACTTTTATGGCGGGCTGGTGCAGGAACATCCTGTCCCGATAGCCAAACAGTGGTTTATATTATAAAAATTGCACAGTGGCTGGCGGGTTTTAGTCGGCAACAAAATAGACGACGATGTACATACACGAGAGAGTGTGATTGTGTTTCGGGGCGGACCGGAAACGGAAATACTAGCTAGTTTGCACTTGATACCGTTAGGCTAAGTAGCAGGACACAATAATAAGCCGATTTTTGGTGTATTGATTTGGTATTTTGGACGCGGTCAGTACCTTAGCCCAGGCGAGTCGCTCATTAGCTTCACTTTTCCACCAGTTTTTTGTGCCATTCTGGCTTTGGGGGGGCGCCATTAAACGTAATAGCCACGAAAAACGTGTAATTTTGTTCTGCTTCGACGTAATATAAAAGTCGCAGTTACCCAACTACACCAAAAATAATCACAGTTACATTCGTTCGAATCTATTCGAATCAAAATTTATTTTTTTAAATTAAACAGATCTATGATAAGATTTAAATTGTGTAAAAAAGTCTCCCAAAAATGAGAAAAATTATCATATTACTCGAGATTTGAGCCAAGTGCAGACACCAATTTTGTAATACCTCTTATTTTCTATGGAATTTGCACATAACCATGCTCCTATGAAAATGGGAAAATGAAAGGACCCGGTCCACCAGCCGGACAGGAAGCAGACATGTGTGGAGGGTGCAAAGGGTGGTAGGCATTTAAGCCCTTACGAAAAGGTCATTTTACCAAGTTTTTTTTGCATCTTTTTTTTTTTAAATCCTCTCATTTAGCTGTATGACTTTTTTCCTACATTTGTTCCTTTTTTTTAACTTTTTAATTTTGCGGGAACCTTTTTCTGGAGTGCCTTTGATTGCAGCTCCGTTTTTATTCTGCATTTTGGCGGTTCGTGTGACCGCTGCTTCTTTTTATTTATTTTTTTTATATTCTTTATAAAAAGCAGAGCTTGAAAACTGTTTTGATGGTCAGGGTAGAATTAAATATTAAATTTATGGCTTGAAAATAGGAGAAATGATATACTACGGTCGTTGCAGTTTCTGAGAAATTAAATGATATGTTTGCTATTATTAAATATGTCTTAAATGCTGTTTGTTTATTCAAAATGTACTAACCCCTTTGGGCTGGAGACTGCAAAAGTTAAATCTCAGAGCCTGCCCCCTTAGTGGGGCCACCGTCAAGGCCAATTAGCAAATCTACTTCGCTCCACCAAACACTTATGCCTCCCTGCAACCTTTGCCTTCCACCTCAACCCACACCTTCGATCGGGCCAAACCATTTGCTAATTCTGTCAGTTCGCCATCATCATCATCAGCATCAGCAAGGACCAAGCCATTTCAGCATGCTGGCTGGCTGGGATGGCCGACTGCAGTCTGCAGGTGCTTTTGGCCACAAACGAGTCCTTGCTGGCTGCCACCCACCTGGGTCTATACATCAACAGGCTTGGGTTGGATTTGGCCCAGAGGCGGGCTCCGGGCCCATTTGCTGCCGGCCAACTCCTGCATGCCCAACGCTTGCTGCTGCCTTTTTGTTTAAAAGTTCGCCAAAATGTTGGATAGCCTCATACAGGAGCGGACTCGACAACAACAGCAGCAAAGGTACTTACAAATCAGCAGAAAGGGCAGAAGAATGGTGATGGCTTTGGCGAGCTGAACTTTTGCTACACTTGGAGAAATGTTTTGGTTGTCTAATGAATTATGAAGACCATCTATAATTATGTAATTATTTTTTTTGTCTTTTTTTTTGCTATTATATTTGACAATTTAGAAACCCTAAACATAATTTGTATTCCTTCATCCTTTTTTTTTATAGAATGTTTTAAAATATATCCCGACAACATTATGCCTTATCATAGCTTTTTTTGGTAATACCAAGATTTATATGCAAGTTCCCAAAAGTCGTGCGAGCTCCACTTACCTTCCTCTCCGCTGGCCAGCTCGATGGGCACTCCACTTTCACGTCGCCATGTAATTGTCGGCTCTGGTGAACCGGTAGCGGCGCATTTGAGCGTCACGTTACTGCCCTCGCGAACGACCATGTCCGTGCTTGTAGGATAATCTAGGATATCCGGCGGTACTGTAGCCCGGCAACGGCAACGGCAACAGCAACGACGTCCCAGCAGGAACGGAAGCCATCCGATTGCCATCGAGGTCACCAGACGTTCGTCGTCCGTCGTGGTTGGTAGATAATGTTTACAACAAATATTTAACAAAAATATTGCATTGTGCATGAAAAGAGAAAGGTGGAGGGGAGAACGAGAGATGAATGTAAGCTGCAGCCATTTTAAATCATTAAAAATTGTCATTTTTTTTTTTTTTTTGTTCAACTAATTTGAGGCAGAGTCCTGGTTTTTCTGGCCATGATTCATGCACGGCCGGGCACCCAAACATATTTCGACTCCCGTGCGAATTGGGGAATCATTGTCGCATGTGGCTTTGTTTAAAAGACAAACTTTTCACATGTCCCGAAAAACACAAATTATTACCACGACCGTAAGGACGGCAAGGACGACAGGACAATGGGCAGGGGACACCCACAGCGGAAAACCTGTGAACCATGAAATCGTAATAATGCTGGGCTGGTCGCTGGTCTCTGGCCTGTATGCATATAATATCCCACAATTATGTGGTTGGTAAATTACCAAAAAATGTGCTGGTGTTGACAAACAGCTTGTTAAGCTCGCCAGCTCCGCGTGAGTCAGCCTGTGTGCCATTCAACTGGCCAACTGGTCACTGGTCACTGGCCACTAGCCACTGGTCACTAGCCACTGGCCAGTGGCCACTGGATGGTCATTAAGTGGCCAAGGTTAGCCAGGGAGCGGGAAAAATTGCAGTCCACAAGGTAGACTGGGATCCTGGGATCCATACATTCAGGGTGGAGTTCGGTAATTGAAACCATTGGTGTGGGGAGAGCGTATTAAATCTGGCACACTCCGTTTTTATATAGCTATTATTTAGCCACACCCAGGCATATATCAATTGTCTTGCCAGTTTCGGAATTGAATCGTCGAATGGAAAACTCCCTGAAACTGAAATGTTCAAATGCCGCATTTAAATGCCTCGAACGGCGAACGGACTTCAATGTATGAGGGTCCCGGACGGTGGTCCGGGTCGTCCACTTGGGCCACCTGAAGTGGCAGCATACGAATCCGAAAAATGGTAAAGCTGTACCGCTTCCTCTACGGTTTGTCGTCAACAATTTAACTGCACTCGGTCACGAAAATCATCAGGAGCGACCACCGTTCGCCGGTAGCACAACTGCCCACCATCCTAAAAGCGCCGCCTCCTGCGCCTCCTCCTCCTCCTCTGGCCAGCTCTCGACCCGAATGTATCCCATGGCCGCTTTTCCGCCATCCCTCGATTTCCTGTTTTTGGTGTTTTGGAGTACAGTGGTTCAAAGTGATCTTTGACTAGTTTTAACTTTATTCAGAGTTTTCCAAAATAAACACTAATAGATCGGACAACTGGTTTCTAATTCCAGATGCCAAAGTTCTGAATTATTGTAATAAAAGGAAGAGTCTCAGGATTATTATATCTATGGTTCCCCTGGCTTATACTAAAAGCTGTATATTTAAAGTTATGTTTTTCTAGGTAAACATTTTTTCTTTAGGATATAGAAGCTTCCCATAAATTATAAACTAAACCCCTTACTTAAATATTCTTTGTTTAACTTTTTTCTGGGTAAATAATCTAGACAAACCCTATTCAATCCACTGTATCCTGGTCCCTGATTATCCAGTGCAAATACACCCAGTTGATTATACTTTTTCGTGTTTGCCGGTGAATGCCGCGCCGACTGCAATGGTGGCTAAAATATATAGCGCGTTGATTTAGATTTGCCAGCGAATGGTATTTAGGCAGTTGAGTGGCATGTGGGATACACAGGGGTGCAGCCCGGAAAAGTGCAGCGGTGGAAGGGGGGCAGGTCTGTCCAATACGGACGGTAAATGGACAACCAAATGTGCCCGCTGACCACTTCCTAGGCCGGGAGTTTCTTATGCCGTAGCTTTGGCGCGGCCGTTTTAATTCAATATCAACAATTTGTGCGGTTCAGTGGACGGTTAAACTTGTTCAAGCACTCGCAATGGAGAGTCGCCGCCCCTGGTTGGGTTATGTGCACAGGACCAAGCCTCTGAAATCTCGGCAGGCAGAATTAATTAAGCCGCGACTCTCTCAACCGATATCCTTAATAATGGCTTTGACGAAACCAGAAATATTTAAGTTCAAAATCCTCAAAAACTTACCTACAACGTCTAGGTAACCCATCTGGCTTTTCATAGGATCTGTGTTGATTTGGCACATGTACCTTAAATATTTATAATGATTGTTAAGCAACAATTCTATACTTTAGCACTTACCATCCTTTGTCCGATTCCTTGATATCCTTGATGCGCATTGTCCAAGTCTTGTGCTCGGAGTTGGCAATGCCAATTCTTTGATTTTTGGTAATGACATGATTTTGAATGGTCAGAATGGTTTGTGTATCCACTCTTAGCCACGCCACCTAAGATATTAATTATAGTTTATGGGATAAAAAATTAATATAAATAGGTAGAGATGGAGAAATTGTAATACAAGCTCCCCAATTAATTTTTGATTGCATTTTCAGATTAAAAAGGGTTTCTATATTTAGTTAAGGTAATAGTTTCTCTGTGTTAATTTAATAGTTCGAAAATGATGAAACTGAAACCGAGAATGTAAATTGCCTCCAGGGGTTGTCCTGATGGAAGGGCTGCCTTTTGTGCTCAACAAACAAATGAAATACCATTATAATAAGCACTGAAAACATATAATAGCTGGCCGTAATCACATTCCTATGATATCCTTATCGGGCATGCCGGAACAACAGTTGCAGTGCATCGCAGAGAGCCCAAATTGGACATAACTGCCATGCAAAGCTGTTCATTTATGAACAAAAAATATATTCCCAAAACTATTCATGGAATTTTGTAACACACGCACACACCACCGAGCACACCTATGGAGGAGCCCGTAATTGTACAATTACCATGGTAAATTATTATGTGATAAAGCACGCAGCTTGTAAGCTAAAAAGCTGAAAACAATCCTTTGGCCCAGGGCTCGCATGCGAAGCAGGAGACCCTGCCTTTCTGGCGACCGACCTGTCGACACGTGAAGCTATTTGTGAAATATTTGACTATGCGGCAGGTAAATAAATTAAGCCCCGGCTAATTTCCAGCAAATTCAATCGAAGTTAAATTAAATTCGGTTTGTTTTGGGGCTGTCCCACCAGGCTGTCCCACCAGGCTGTCACCATAAAGTAAGTAATTACACCCAAGTGCCTGCTCAATTATCTTTGAGCGGAACATCGCTTAATTGTGCAAGGCAACTGACAAGGGGGGGAGTGGAACCCACTTCCAAATCCTCACAATACAACCGGATCCGAATGCCAACCCCGGCGGAGAGCTGGGACAAAGCTTTGCACTTCAATGGAGATCTACCTGGCGGGGAGCACGGATACATCTGCTTCCTCCCCGCCCCAAACGGGGGGAAAAGGGAAAAAGCAATGCGAATGCAAATACAAATAAAAACACAGACACCCGGGAGCAGGAGGAATGGAGCTTCTCTCCACTCCAGGAGTCGCTTAACACGTCCTCATTCATATTTCAATTACTTTTTATGTGATTTTCGCTTTTGTCATTCGGTAAGCTCGGCATATCCCTATTTATGTTTTTATTTTCACTTTCATTTCCACTCCCACTTCCACTTCCATTCCACCTTTGTTTCCCGCTTTTGGGTGTCGAGATTCGGTCTTTGAGATTACCCGGCCAGGCCCGGTGCTACCGGGGATGATGGTTGATGGTGAAATGTTAATGAATATTAATGCGGCCGGTTTCGGTTTTGGTTTTGGTTTTGGTTTTGGTTTCGGGCTTTGGTTTTCGGTTTTTGTGGCTGCTTTTCGAGTGTGTAATTGAGCCCTCAGCTCCAAATGGTAGAGAGTCCATAGTCCTCCAAACAGCATCCGATTTACCGCTCGGTTATTATCGGATTTGGGCGCAGCAACTCACCTTGTACGGGCCCAGGTCCTGGACGACACAGGTTAGGAAGGCATCACGTCCCACGGGCGCTGTCATATTTACAATTGGAGAACTAAACTTGGGATCAACTGTAACAAAGGCAAGGATATTGGCTGCTTTATTGGTAAATAATTGCAATTTGATGGGATATGTGAAATGATGGCTCCATAGAGGGGATTTACTGGCGAATAATTTTGGGGAACTTACCTATGACCTCGGCTGGAACTTCCACTCTTTGTAGATGGCATTGATCACTCATTAAAACAACAATCAGTAGAATGTGAATTGAAAAACTAAGGACATTCGCCAGAGAATACTTGGCTTCCATTTTAGAGATTAGAATTTGTTGATTAATCGCTCGCAGGCATTCAGAGACCTTGGTAGATGAGTCCGAAATGCGACTAATCCCTCGTAGCATTAGCAATGTTTAATCTGCAATACACACACTAGTTTTACACCGACCATGCCCATCATAATAACAAGATTCTGTAACTGCTGGAAAATAGAGACGGGGGCGCAAAAAAGGAGCAGAAGGATGGGGGTCCAGGAGGGGCATAACCGCACCTCGTAATTGGCAGCCATTAGCGCGCCTCTAATGGCATCAACTTCTGGCTATTGCCGCTGCTATTTATGCGTGTAAACAGGCACCAGGGCAAAGTTCAACAAAAAGTACTTGAAAACAGAATCAGAACTTTGGAACAATGGCAAACAATAATCGTGATACCGGTCGAAAATACGCCAAATTAAAAAGTTTCAAGTTTAAAGGCAGACCTCCGGTCCTGGGCCGTGGGCAAAAAGGGCTCTGGGCTCTGGGCTATGGGCTCCGTGCACCGTGCACCGTGCGCCGTGCTCTGGACTACGAGTGTTTGGGTGGTCGGGAGCTTGGGACTTCCTATCCGGATATTCCTGCCCCATAGAGGCAGACTCAGCATATTTCTTTTCCCAGTTATTTGCCTCGACTCTGGGCTTATTTTGCGTGTTGTGGCTGTGTAAATTGTACAGGCAAACAGCTGCCAGAAATTAACTACGAGCCTGCAACTATCTTTTTGAAAAAGGTGTTGCATGCGCTTCCTTCTTCTTCCCTTCTCCCACGGCTACCCTTCTGCCTGACGACTCTCTGCTCATTTCATTTTATTCCTGCCCCGGCAGTTGCTTCACGGCATTTAAACGTGGCAAGGGCCATGGTGTACGTTATATGGAACGGAAATGAAATGTTTCGTGTGTGGACTCGTAAATAAAGCATCAAATCGTGCATCGTTACCCGGATCCTGGCGGCTCTAAATACTTGCGCTTCATGTCAAAACTTAAATTCTACTCTGTTTCTATTAAGCTATGGGATTAAGTGATATGTCACTAAAGATCGAATGTAATTACAGAAGTAATAGCTTTGCCTTAAGCCTGTAAGACACCACGATCTGACAAAATATGTTTTGAAGGATCAATAATGGTCGAAACTATTGTTGTTTTTTCTTGATGAAACCTTTACATTCTTTGCATTGAAAGTCCCTGACTAAAATAGAAAGAAATTCGAAGTCAACAGGCGTAAGACCTTTCCCTTAGATTGAAATTAACATTCCAACCGGCCTGGCCATGAGTCAGAACATGCAAAGGATATTTCGTTTTTGAAAAGAGGCCTTGCTTCTGGCGCCCACAAACTGACAGCAACAATTTTAAAATGACATTTCATTAAAATCATTTTCCCCCTCCCCCTTCGTTTGCTCCTATTGATTTATTTTTTTTTTTTTATAATTTAGCGCAATTGAAAGCAAAGTTACCGGCATGTGTTGTTGGGTTGTCTTTGTCAGTCGCACACAGGACTCCGAATTCACATGGCATGCCCAGAAAAGTAGACTACAAAAGACAAGCGACAGCGTTGCAAATAGCTCACCGAGGCCTCGGTGCGGGGAAGGTCCTGTGAGTGGTAGGCAGTAAAAATGTCTAGCAAATGGGCATGGCAATATTATTAATAATTTAGAGCATGCGGGCAACGTCACGAGCCGGAGACAAGGACTGGTGATGGCTTTGACTTTTTTTTTACCTACAGCCGGACCTCACAGCGAAGCCATAACAAAGCAGGTCGGTATCAAAAGTCCCTGTTTACATAACTAATTGTGCTGGTTTCTTTTTCCGTATTTTGTTATTGGTCATTGAGGGCCAAAGGAGCCATGCAATTTATGATCCTTGTATTAAAAATGGGTGGAATACTCGAATGTTTATACATTCTGCGCTAATCTATTTTGATACGTGGAGGGTAACACGACTTTGAAATCCTTTTTTTATATGCAGATTGGTAGAGAATCTGAAAGGTCCTTGGATAGGAAATGCTTCTGTGTTCGCAAGCAATAATCTAATAATTAAAAAATTAAAATAATCTGGATTATATTTTCACGCCTCTGGTGAAGCCATCTCAACTGTTGCGGTGAAAATAATTTTACACTTGATGAACTTTGCATTTTATCTTCAATCGAGACTTTTATTTTTTAATCGAGCCTCGCCTCGGGGCAAGGCAGAGCTAGTTGCATCACATTAGCATAGTTTAGGCTCTCGACTTGGCGGTTCCTTAGCTATGCAAAGTGGGGCTGGTATTTCACTTTTTTTTAGGCTTCCTTCCACCGAAAACCCCCTCTAGCCACTCGGAAGTCGATTATTATCGCTTGTTATTAACAACAGAAACACAAGTGGCAGGTGATGTTGGCACTAACATGATGGCCATTGTGTCGAAACGAGGATGGGGTCGACAGCACTTCCAAACTCTGAGGCCTCTTTGGATTCGATTAAAATGCCAGTGCATCGATATGTTGTGATATTCAATAGCTTGTGGGAGGCCTGGCCGGCGGACAATGCTTGACTTTGAAATCAACTTAGTTGCTGTGTGTTCTACATTTCATCAATATTTGTGTCTGCCGAATACTCGGGGATTTGTACCTGCTGCAATCACAAACAAAGCGATAATAACGAAAACTGATCAAAAACTGTGTGTAAAATGCAAATAATCGAGAAATGACATAAATTGAAAACATGCGAAAGACCGACCAGCCTTTGTACTCCTCCTGGGAACCCCCAAAAATTGGGCACAAATGTGGGAGGATATTATTATGTTGGAGCGAGCACCCACAATTCGGCAAAATTCCCGCAACATAGTCACAACAAATGCAAGGCAGACAAATATCGGATTTACATGGGAATGACCGTCTGGCAGGCGCTGCCTGTTTTCTCTGCGCTTTATGGATATCAATGAACTTTAAATTACGGCCCGACAGCCGTGAAACATAAAATATGCAATTGTTGACTGGCCTAAAACCCATAGAATGCACCATTCCGACCCCGACCCATACCCCCCGTCCCCAACGTTTTGGCAATAAAACCGAGTCGAGTACTTGACCAGACACACATCGGTTTGGCAATTTCCAGGACGACATGCACGCATCGCCCCGGGACGAGGAGAGAGGAAGTCCTGTGATGAACATTGACCGCCGAAAAATGGCTCATCGGTCGGTCGGTGGTTGTTGCTTCATAAATAGCACGGCTATTGTTTTTACTTTTAAATATAATTACAATAAACACGCAGCTGGCAGCGAATGTTGCCGCCTCAGCACGCGAGACTTGTTGTTGAAATGCCAAAAATGTTCTCATATTAATGCCTCCTCACGTGGCCGAAAATCAAAACAAAAGGTTTAAAAAAAGTAACTAAAGGTTTAAGGGGTTTCAAGGATTGTAGTTCCTAAACTTTAAGAATCCATTAGGACAGAGGTCTCTAAATTATTTTTGTATCTAAAAAAAAGGGTCTAACAGATCGTGTCCTTCCAGCTGATCGCTTTCTTTTTTCTTTGTTTTCGAAAAGTTTTCAAGTAGAGTTTGGTTTATAATTATTTTCCAGCAATTATTATTATTTCTTCAAGCTTTTCAAAACGAACTTTATTGTTGCTCCGCACGGCACACAATCATGGCTCCACAAACTGCAACAATATGCAATTATTCACTGGCAATTCGAATGCAACACTTGGCGGCAAAAGCACAGGACGCGTCACAGGACACTTTCTTTTAGCAAGGAGGAGCGCACAACCGTACGGCACGAAAGCTGTCGGAGGACTGAAGGATAACTATGCGGCCGAAATCGTGCGAGGCGACGCAAACCGAGTGACGAGCACCACCGAAGATGCTCTGTGGGGCGAATCGTCGGCGTTCTTTTCGAGACGGGGGGCGGCAGGCGTCGGGGGGTCGTTGGTGAGGTCGTTTGTGTGGGGGTGGGTGGGCCGTGGGTCGGAGCAGCGGGCGTGGGGGCCGGCGGGGGCAGCTGCGTCGCGAACGAATCAGACAACTGTGATTTTTGTTGTTGCCGGGCCACATTTTATTTTGCTTTTTGTTGGCGGGCGCTTTTCTGTTCGTTGTGCTCCTTTTTTTTCTAACCTGGCTTTACGTTAGCGTTGGTGTGTGTGTGTGCGGTGGAGAGTCCTGCCCAATGGGGGGTGTGCTGTGGAAACTCACCACAGTTGAAACGCGTTCGGGCTCGGTTGAACGAAAGTTGAACAGCCACTTGGCTGGCTTTCGCAGCCGGGAAATTTTCTCAGCCCACTTTTGGGCACGTGGGATCACTGATTCGGATTTATGAATGAATTTCCATGGCCTGGCCAAGGGTTGGGGCTCTCTGGAAGGGTCTGGCCGGTGAGCTGGTGCGTGTGTCCGACCAACTGATTGTCATTGGTCATGGCCTTGGCTTAGAGCCAAAAGGGTTCCACCACTTGATCTACTTGTTTGATTCTACGAATGTAAGATTCAAAAAGGATATCTTGGCTTTTGTCTTGGAATATTAGATTATGATCCTCTTGAAATCTCTTTGTTATTTTTTAATCTATCCAACTTTTAGGGCAACAATTATAATGCATTACCAAATAAATTACTTAATTCAAAACTGAAATACACAAATATTATTTTAAAAATATTTATTTTATATATTTTTTATATATATTTTTAGGTACTACTACGTTTTTGCACCTCAACAATCAGCCAATAAATTAGCAAAGTATGAATTGTTCTTTAGAATTTTGCTTACATATTACCCTCATTAAAGTTTCCTTTTTGGTCTCAACAATTTAAAGGGAATTGCAAACGTTTGATTCATCATTTAATTAAATTTCAATGCTCCCTTAAAGATCCTTTTGCGATATGAGACAAGTGGCAAGTGGCAAGGGCTAGACAGGGAATGCCTTCACCAAATTCCAGACAATAACAAAACGCACACCGGCAGGAGGCAGTTTTCAATAATCGTGCCAGATTGTGTCAGGCACCCGTTTCAACCAGAGCCCCCCTCTCCACCCTACTCTTTTAATTGCCCCAATATAGTATATACATATATCAGGTGCCTTTCGGGAGCTAATCCAGCCACCTTGCCCACCACCTTCCTTCAAGGTATCCATCGTCGGCCTATCATTTTCACACAACACACGCACGCACATGGCTAATAAATAATGGCGGAGCAAGGATACTACCAACACACGAGTAACAGATTTTATGCGGAATAAAAAAGATTGTTGGAGGGCGAAAAATATTGAAAAGGAAGTACCGCGTCCCGGCAACTTTCTGGGCTATATAGTATCTACCGATTACTCTCCTTCCCTTGTGGAAAGTTTGCATTGCGTGCCAATGCACTGGAGCCACAAATCA
Organism: Drosophila varians; assembly: GCA_018150405.1. Lineage (NCBI taxonomy): Eukaryota > Metazoa > Arthropoda > Insecta > Diptera > Drosophilidae > Drosophila > Drosophila varians. The sequence goes on from JAECWK010000125.1 coordinate 8,678,283, forward strand.
TTCCTATAGTGAAGGGTTAGAAATACAGAGAAAAGGATTGCACAGTAATATCCTTATTATAAATTTAAAAAACATGGTTTTCAAAAGATCTGAAAAATGTTGAGTATCCTTCCTATTAAAACTTCCTATTAAGATATTAAAATGCATCTTTAATAATTTGCGCCTTAATTTATCCCACAACGATTTGTTTTTGTGTAGAAATACCAGCAGGAACCCCAAGTTATTTTCAAGTTTCATGTTTTTCTTATTTTGCGTTGCTTTCGTCCTGTTGGATTCCTTTTTTTGGCTGCGGCCCTCTAATATAAATTTTGACACCTGATAATTGCTTTTCACTCGCTGCCGCGTTTTGTGTTGGGTTCGACGACGGCAGCTGCAGTCCTTTCCCCATCATGACCCCACGAAGTCACCTTTGAACCGCACCGCCTTCTACCCACCCCGCCACTGATTGTGGCTGAACATGCAAAGCTCCTGGAGGAGCTGGAGGCGGAGAATTATCTGCAGGATAGTTTGTTAGCAGCTTAGCTGTCATAAATTACGACTACATTTTCGCTTTTACGGCGCCGTTTAATAGACAAAACTTCTTGCTGAGTTATGGATGCAACCTCACTGCCTTCCAGTCAGCTTAGGAAATTGCCAATTAACGTCCCATAAAAGAATATAATTACTCCAAAGTCGCGGAAAATTTCAATATTATTGGTGATAAAGACATTAATTTCTCAGGCAGGAAGGAAGGACAAATATCGTTTGGTATTTCCGCTCTAGTATGGGGAAAGAAAGCCAATCTTTATCCGAAAGGGAGAAAAAACAAAACAACTAAGCTAAATTCCATATAATAATTTTGTTTATATCAAATGGCAAGCTCATCAGAATGTGTAAACAGGAGTTGTCTGGATAGGACCAACTAATTAATACTCTAACAAAATAGAAAACAAAGCTTTACGAAATCTTTAAGCTATTTGGGATGCACCTTTAATATTTGCAAAGTAAAATAAATATATTATTTACCTTCATGGTATGGGGAAAGAGTATATATAATTTTTATTTCGATATCCAATATCACCCGGACACTAGCTCTCTTTTATAAACTATAATTTCCACACAATCTCTTTAATTCCCTAGTAATCTCTCTTTAAAGCGATTTATTGCGATTGCGAAATCGCCTGTCCAGAAATGAAAATCCATTCAATGGATCAGTCAGATTTGTCGCCTCGAATGGCCAAGTTCTTTTATTAATTTATTGACAAGCAAGTGTTTTTGTGAATATCTGGGGACCAGGATGAATGATGTATAAAACGTATGTATACCTATTGCTCTGATAATTAAGTGTACAAGTGTAGCTGCCTTTGGATCATAGCTATCGAATAAAATCAGACGAGTGTAGCCAACTTGCCACAACCCAATCTAAATGTGTCAGTCGACTTCCCCCTTTCGCCTCGTTTATTGATTAATGCTAATGATTATGCCTGGCAGATGAAACTTTTGCTTGGCCACAACTAATCATCAAAATGACCAAAATGTTGCGACTGTCCACTCCTGCCACTTGTCACAGCCTATGTCTGGGCGAGTGTCTGTTGATTATGTGGCCAGTTCTGGTCATAAATTTAATATGACACCTACAGGATGCAGCAACCAACCCGACCCACTCGCCCCACTCGCCCCACAGCCGCCAGCCAGCCTGCCCCCACCCTTTTGTCAAATGCATTATTCACACATATTTTGCTAATTAGCAAAATATTGTAAATGTTTGGATTTATGGGAGAAACTCTCGCATACTTGACGATGCCACCGAGTCGAGTGGGCGGTGTGGCACGGTTCGGTTTTGGGTGGTGGTCGGAGTAGTGCATCAAGCTGAACCGCAATGGCTTTTCCTCGACTCGCATGGCTGGCCGAAAACCCCTGCAGTTTACCTGTGTGCACCACCTTTTCCACCACCTCCTCACAGCACCACCCAAGGTGGGTGGGTGGACGAGTGTATCGTGTGTGTTGATTTAATGCCCATGGTGTCGGGTTCGGGGATAGCCGAGCAGTTGCCTTAGGTGCACTTGCGACAAGGGGGCAGTGGCGGGGTGGCAGTGGCAGTGGCAGCTTTGCGGCAGCTATAAATTTCGGTTTGGCTTTCAATCGACCGCCAAACTGGTAGATTTAATTGAATTTTATGCTGACGGACAATCAGGCGAGCACCGTTCATTCGATACGTTATTTATATTAGTCGAGACTCTCCTTTTCTGTTTTCGCACAAATGCCAGTGAATCGCCTGACAATCGATCTCCCCCTGTCGGGCCGGGGGATCGTGTTCGTCATGGGATCTCCAGCTGCGGAAAACTTGCGAACTTGATCACTCACCCCACCTTCTATTATTTGAATACCTAGCATTAGTTTCTAGATCTTTTTTTTATAAAGCCTAAAGATATTAAATTAAAGAACCGATCTATTATTTCCCAGGAAAGAAAATTTCACAGGAAATTGGCCATAACTTCGATAATACGAATCGCATCCAAGAATGTTATACCTTCATGATCTTGCATTTTCCAGTAGCATAAATTTCCATCAAAACCTGGCCATCGAAAATCTGACCCCATTTTTGTAAATTTTAAATAAATTGCAAAAAATCAAAGAAAAATTTTTTTGTGCTGCTTTTAAAATGATTTGATGCCGATCGAAGCAGAATAAATTCCTGATTCATAAAACCTAAACCTTTTTCAAATCGGATAGAAATTACATAAATTATTTGCAAAAAGCTGACAAAAATGTATCATTTTTGGCCAAGAGCCTAATCAAAATCATGGTGTGTGACTTTGGGCCAAAATTAGGAGTTTTTAGTCACCTTTTCGCAAGTTTTTTGGACAATTTTGATCCGATTTATAAAAGGAATAGCGTTTGTAAATCAGGATTTGAATACCCGTCGACCATCATCAAAAATTTTGGAAAATGGAACAAAAAATATTTTTTCGATTTTTCGCATTTTAGGAAAGGGGTACCATCATAAAAATTTGCAAAAATCGAAAAAATATTTTTTTTTCTAGTTTTGAATTATTTTGACGCAGATCGAAGCGAAATTCATTCCTGATTCATAGATGATTTTCCTTTTCAGAATCGGATAAAAATTAGATAAATTATTTGCAAATAGCCGTACCTAAAATCTATAAGTTTTGGCCAAAAGGCACTCACCACGATTTTAACTTGGTTAACAAGTCTTTTCCTCAAATAACAAGGGCGGAAACGCTTTCGGAGTAAAATCCTTTTGATTCGGAACAGGTAAGGTTCGGCCACCAGCCGATAGAAGAAATCCTTTTTGCGAACTAAAGTAGAGCTCTAGCAGTTTTGAATTAAATTATAGAAATCTAGGCACTTATATTAAAGATTATAGATATTAAAGATATATATTTTTAGAATTACTATATCATCAAGTAAAATATATATTAAATGAAAGAAAATAAATTGCATTGTGCTTTTTCGAACAAGGACCTATCCTGTTCGAAAAAGCCCTGGTGGTTCTTGACCTCGCTAGGAAAAGGATTCAAGGATGCGTTCTCAGCTAAAGGACACATAGTTTATATATAATCTTTTGAAATGTATTTAAAATAAACAAGTAGGTGGATCATTTTTCTTTAATAATGAATTTAATAAATTAATTAAAAAATATATCTACTAGTTGATACAAAAATTATAAATACAACATAAGCCTATGGGGCTATAAATAAATATAATGGGTTAAAAAAGTGTGAGACGTAAGAGTATAAAAGTGGGACTCCTTTAATGGGTGAGGGACCCAGCCTACTGCAGAAATCGGAGATGAAATTATGTCATCCTTGGCGCAATTATAATAATGTAAATAATATTGTTGAAAAATGTATTGCGGTTTCCCATTATTAAATCGATGCACAACAAAAAAACTATTTTATTGTTCATATTTTATCACGCCGCCTATTAATACAACCAATTATTGTGATGAAATAATAATAATAATTACATTAAAAATTGAAACGGTTTGTAGATGTGCAGTTCAATCAATTTTACAAGTTTAATCTCTTTACTGAAATGAAGGTATTTAAGGGAATTGTACTAATTAATCAAATACCTACTTGGGAGTTTTATTTTGAAACATTATACCTTATTAAAAATCAGAAAAGGCTTTGTAAGCTTCAATGGTTTTTATTTTTTAAGCCACATTCCGGATAAAATGTCAGCTGTAGTTTGTCTAGAAATCTTTGTCATTCTGTCAATGGAATGAACAGACCAGAAAAAATTTATTAATTTCAACGGAGGGCGGCAATGCTTTGATTAAAAATAGTTCCTACAATGCATAATTATTTTTGTTTATTGAAATATTCCACATAATTCTGGGCATTGTCGTGGGCGTGCTGACTTTTTTAGACGGCCACTTAACTTTTTAACTTGCGAGTAAAAAACTAACGCTGCCACACGCTGCCATCCTGCCCCGTGTCCACATAATGGTGCCTTTAATTGCCCACTCGGTGAAGTTTATGAGGGCAACAGCAGACATTTAATTTATTTTAATAATTCTTTTTTTTTTTTGTTTTTTTTTTTTTTTTTCCGCCAGCAGTTTCAGTTTCGTACTCCATTCTACTTTTGGCCTACCCTGCGCTTTTTTAATTAAATTATAAAGTCGCGAGCGTTTTTTGCGCTCAGTTCTTTAATGAAAATGAAAAATTTTGCAATGTGGGTCGATGGCGCTCAAATTCGCTGGGAAGTAAACAATGGCAGCGGGTGGCTCCTGGAAACTGAGTTGATTGGGTGTAGAACATTTTGCGGTTCAGTAAGTATTCGCCTCCGGTTATTTCAAAAATAAAACAACAAAGAAACATTAGCTCCGCGAACAGGACCCACAAATTCTAATTTAAAAGTATTTTTTTAATGGAAGAAAATTGATTTGATTTAATAAAGTAACCACAATTTTATTTGAAGCTCACCAATGAAACAAATAAAGTCATGTTAATTACACGTAAGACGGTTTCTTTTTATTTCGAATAAAGCAAAATGACATTGTTTTTTCTTGTAGTAGTTATAATATACAGCTTGCAGTGCTTGGTAACTAAGCTAGAACGGGGTTTTAAAAGAAAAGGCTATTTATGACCTCGGATGCCCCAGTGACTTTTAAGTTCTCAGAGTTACATTCTAATACTTTGTATTTCCATTGCGTTTTGACGAACCCACAATTGTGTCCTTGACGATGCCACTTAATCACTAAATTACCTTAATATCAACAACTTTTTACAGTAAGCAACTTTGCACTCAGCACAAAAATAAACGATTCATCCTGACCAACTAGTCCTGTAAGATTATTGCTTAAACTAAGTTCGGATTTCGCCTTGCGGACTTCTCTCTCAATTTTTTGTACAATATTTGCAGGATGGAGTCTACTCCTGCCACGCCCACGCGTAAACCAAGCCGGAGGCCGACGCTGCAAAGATAGCCGCCAAAAAGGATCCAATTCGATGGGCGCCGCTCTTCAGGTCCTGGATGCGATCGAGGTCGTCTGTCAGGGACTTGGCATCGTGCTTGATGAGTTGCGGAATTTTGCCATCCGACCGATAGATGCTTCCGTGATCGGGTCCTGGAAATAATAAATGGCATGGGTATGGTATGAGCTCAGTAAGATTGATTGAAAAAATTTATGATGGTTTTTGTGGGTGCTTGGCATTTTACTTGGCTGACTTAATCAACTGCCACATGCCACTTTATGATGTGCCCTTCACTTCACTTGGCTACATTCAACTCGAATGTCATCAGCTGAATGTCCTTTTTCAATTATGCGTTGCCACACACCAACGAGCAGAAACAATAGACACAGGATGCGTTTATGGCCACCCATTTGTAGCAGGCGACAAGGCGAAAGAGATAAAACGACCCCTTGGCCGGCAGGGGCGCATCCTTGGCGGGGCATCCCCATGCTGTTTGTCAATTGGCAAATGCCGAAAGTATTGCATTTAAAAAAGGACACACACGGCTTTGCCTGTGCTCCACTTATAACATTCACACTCAATATATACATGGCCAGCCATTTTTTGTCCCTTTTTTGAACGGAAAGCGAAAGTATTTTCTACGGTGACGGCCCTTTGCCAGTATTTTGTTTCAATTTCACTTGGCAGCTTCGAAAATTGTTTCGATTTTTATTGCTTAAGTGCGTTAAACCCTTGTGCCATGCATTCCAAAAAGGCAGACGGGCTCGTGTGTACATTCGAGTGTATGAAGTGTGGGATGGTGGGTGGTGGCATGGTGGCATGGTGGCATAGTGGCATGGTGGCTGGTGGCAAGTTGTGTATTGTTTTTGCCATCAATTTATCCTGCAGTTCGTATTTTTTTGCCGAGTCGCCTTTCCCCGAATTTTTTTCCTGGCTTGTTTTCTCGGCAATCTGTTTCATTGGACATTTGTTTGCCTTTTGGGTTCGCCAGCGAGCGGAATGAAACGGTTCGGTCCTTTTATTTAGCCCCCACCATGTTTTGACTTTATTTTATTCCCGACTTGGCCCCGTCAATGGTCATTACGGACTCGCAGATTACAAACAATTATTTGCTGGACTATCATGGTGGACTTGCCAAATTTTTATAACCAAGACGGGGGCACTCGAAGTCAAGATATGCTTCAATAAAATATGGAATATATAAAACCCATTTTCCAAATCACTTTAGTTTTGTTTGGCCAAATAATCTCCCATTTTTCCATAAATATTTTGAATGATTTTTTTTATAATAATTTGCATATGCAGACTGTCTGATTTCCCCCGATGCTGTAAATGAAAAAAATATATATTTTGGCATTGAAAAAAAAAAGAATAGGTCTGACCCCATAAACCGTAATCGACGCAGTCGAAATTCATTGCATTGAACGAACTTTGGAATAACTATGAAATATGGCACAAAACGTTTGGTCCTTTATTTGTCGGTGTTGTTGCTCTTGGTCCACCTAGGGACTTTTCGTTTTCGTTTCGTTTTGTTTTTAACGAGGACCCCTTTGTTTTTATTACGGAAATGCGCAAATTGCTTTGCACCGGGTTGAAAATTTATTTGGCTGATGGTTATGTGTGCAATACATCAGTGTGGGTGTGATTGTGTGTCTTTCGGTTCGGTTCTCACTTCCCACTTCCCAGTTTCCAGTTCCCAGTTTCCAGTTCTCGATTTTTTTATTTTTCTATAAGCAGCTTTTCCACAAAACTCCTTTGCGCCGCCATTCCTGGCCTGTTATTGCCTTGCTTGTTTTGCTGGCGTCCGCAAACATTTTTACACAGAAATAAAAACAATAACTCTAGTCTGTCTAATTTTTACAAGAAAATATGTTTATTAGAACTAAATGGCGCAATGGAACAAATAGATAAAATATCATAAAACACTCTCCAAATCCTTTCTTTGTCCCTCGTTTCTTGGGATCTCAGAATTTATTTTATTTAGAAAACTTTTCTAACCAAGTAATACTTTGATTCCATCAAACGAATCCTTTGATTTCCTTAAAAACAAATCTATACTCCTTAATTTTTAAGAAAATTTTGGAAGAAGGAGCACACACACTTTCTCTCTGTGCAATTGTAAAAGCCAGCAAAACCAACACCAAAATCGAGGTCCATGTTTGTCCCGTCAGGCTTTGTGTGTGGGAGTGGGCGGGCGGGCGTGTGTCTTTCTGGGCGTGGGAGCATGGCTGATTTTTATAGACGTTTGAGCATGTGTTTATGCGTGTGTCTGGGTGTGTGTGAGGTGGATGGAGGGGGCTATTGGGTCTGGGGATGTCCCGACGGTGTCTTTAAAGCGCTTAGGCGTAAACAGGAGGGAGAGAAAATCAGAAGGAAAGCGAAGAAAGTCCTGTTTGCCCAGGAAGAACTCTTTAGTTCAAACACCGCCCTCTCTCTCTCTCTCTCAAAGGAGGGCAACTACTTAAAAACTTAAAGGAATTTCTGCATAGTATTCCTTACCAGGGGTCTCCCTGGCGGGCGATTGACCTAATAGAAATAAATTGCTCATGCTTATAATGCTCTTTCACCTTTTATCTTTGGCACTGCCACTTCAAAGTCTATGATTGTCATCGGAGACGACAAATAATCATTTGATTGCTCTTTCTACGAAAATTTAAGACAAATTTTAAAGGAATTACAGGTGATCCGACGATACTTGTACAAGGAGTTTCTGTGATATTTCGAATAAATTCTAAATTATTTATGGGAAAATATTGAACTGGTACTTTAAAGTACTTTATCGCTTTACTTCTGAAGCACCAGTAACAATCGTCAAAAACAATTCTCTATGGGACTTCAACTTCCATTTGGAAGGAGCTTTCGCGCCCCGATTTCCGCGCCTGTTCAACTCTGAGAAGGGAAGCCAGGGCTGATGAAAGGAAAATCGAGGCTGGTGCTCTCCTCTCGCTTTGCACTTAAGACCCATTTTGGACCTTCCATGTGTTAAATTTATTGTGAAGTTTTTCACAATTTTTGCGCCCCTTTATGACCCGGAGGCGTGGCAGGGGCAGCAGCAGGAGCAGGAGTCAGGAGGCAAGAGGCAAGAGGCAGTGGGCTATAAAAACGGCAGCCACACGCGATTCCAATTCGGTTACTGTTGCTGTCTGTTGCATTTCGTTAACTTTATCATTTCTCACTCGGCACATATGGCGAAGTGGATGGGTGAATGGATGGGGTGGCCAGTGCAACTATAGGCAAATTATTGCCAGACACTGAATGTTGAAGTAATCATCTGTTCGAGGTCCGAGACTCCATGTCCAAATTCCCACTTGCCAGTCCAGTCACTGGACTCCGGAGTCCGTCGTCCGGACCTGTCACAATTTCTTTTTATTGCATTTCCTTGTAATTTGTGGCGTATTGTTTGCCCGTCGGTCGCACAAATTAAATATGGCAAGGGATGGCCAAACGGACAGACAGAAGCTGCAGCTTCTGTGGTTGATTGCAACATTTTAATGACAGTTTAAGTGGCGAGCCAAATGCATCGGAAGTACTAAATGGGAATACCAGTCGTGTGGTCTGTGGAAACCTAAGTGCTTACCAATCGAACTCGTTGCCTGGCCTTGTCCTGCCTGAGTCAATCAAATCAGAAGATTGCATTTTAATTGGCTAAGTGTGTTTGCCTGAATGCGCTGGACTTGAGGTGAGACACAAAAAATAATTGTTGAAACTACAAACATATAAACAATTCAGTAGAAGGGAAGGATATAAAAGGATAAATAATTCTGCAATCCATGTTGCAAATGCCAGACTCTCTCGAAGTACCGGGTATAAATCGTTAACTCTCAAGTAAAACCAACTTTTGGTATCGCCTCCTTGAAATCACTTTCGCCAAGCTCATTTCCTAGTCCCCGAAAATTAATGGGAACGGGAAGAGGCGAAAGCCACCCACTTGGACATGGGTAGCTCCGGCTGTTGCTGCCTTGTTCCGCCTTAAAGTGTCAGCGGCCGTGCGGCAAAAACAATCGCGCGACATTCATACATATGCAAAACTCGCAACGATGAGATAACTAGCTACGCCCACTAGCTACGACAAGGGGGCGGTGGCGGTGGCGGTGGCAGTGGCAGGATGGAGGAGGAAAAGGGTTTTACAACCGCACCCTTCCCTGGGGCTGCCTGGCACGATATGTGCAACATCTAGCAGGTAATAAATCTAACTGTAAACGCAGCGCTTACGACGTTGCATGCTACACTTGAAAGTTGTCGTCATTCTCGAGTCCGTGTCCTGGGAGCTGGGACTGGAACTGGAAGTGGAACTGCATCCCGACCCCCTCCATTCGGGGGATGTCCTTTGCCAGTGATGCAACATTTTCGCTTGCGCTTGCCAAAAATTTCTTCAGATGGCGTGATAAGTTTGGGGGCAGCTCTATCGCTTTGACGCCTTATGTGCAATTTGTCTGCCATTTTTATACTGCACTTTCTTTGGGCACTTTCCTTTTGAAAGCACTCCCCAAATACCGCCCCCCTCCACCCACTCCACCCACACCACCCCACGTTCATATTCAATTTGTTCTATTTGATTTTGTCAAGTGCAATATATTTTTAGTCGGGGCGCGTATGCAGAAAATTTCCTCTTCGCAGCAGAGGGCCTGTAAATTTTTATGCTTTCGTCCTTGCAGGGCGAAAGGGGGGGAAACATTGTCGCCAATTGTGAAAATTGTGAGGGCCTGGGGCCCTCTGGGTGGGGGGAGGGACAAGCGAAGAGAAACGCTACGAGCAAAAATCGGGATGGAAGTATAAAATTTTATGCTTATCGATTGCCAGCTGGTCCAAGGAGACTCGACTTGTCCTTTAACCTTTAAGAGCAATAGTTCCTCGGACACCTCGAGCTAAATATTTCCCATTCTAGGGCGAAGAACAAATGGCGAAAGCCCGTTATTATTTATGATGATTGTACATTACGATGGTCCGCATTAGCAACACATTATACCAGACACATTGTCAACTCAGCAAACTGGGCAACGATTGAGCGGAGGAGAACCCTATGTTACTTCGGAATTGCATGCTAGAAAGTCATATTTTTATTTTAGGAAACGGAAAAGAAACACAAAGGGAAACTTTCATATGCTTTGGCCAAAAATTTATAGGCTTACCCTGTATCTATAGGGTATAGGGGGATATGTCATTCAAAAAGGACATCGAAAGGGTGATGCGTAAGTCAAAAATCGAATCGGGGAAGCAGCTTGAATTAATATTCCCATATAGTATATGTACATATATTTTTTGGGAACATTATTCACCTTGCAGTGTACCCTTTAGTGGGCATTCGCCAGTCCTGTTCACACTTGATGATGTCCTCGCAGAGTGAGCCAAAAGTATCTATATCTGACAAGTGCCGACAACGACATGCCAAAAGACCCTTAAGCCAAGCAGCTAAAGCCGTTATGATTTGTCATAAACATAAAATAAATGGCGAAATATTTATGGAATGCTATGGCACACGAGGGAAGGATTCCCCAGTCCCCCATCCTCCGATTGGTGCGTCTGGGAGTGGCTTAAGGGCCATGATGACTGCCTGGCCCACTTCCAGGAATCGAACTCACCGTGATGTTGTGGCGGTTGCTGTTGCTGGTGATAGTCCCTGCCCCTGGAGTTCGTAGCGCCGTAGTGATCCTGGGTGTTCCACAAGCTCGAAGTGGCTCCCACAAAGAAATTGTTTACCCCGGAGGCGGACTGATCCAGACTCTTGCCGTTCAGTTTGTTGTTGCGTTGCTGCTTCGTGTTTTGCTGATTGTTGCCGGAATTGAAGCTGTAGGGATTGCTGTTGGCATTCTGGTTGTTGTTGCTGCCGTATCGTTGTTCTGCCAAATGGGGGAAAAGGTGTCAGTGGGTGGGTGGGTGGATGGCGGGGTGTTAAAGACATACCTTTGTTGTACTTGACAATATGGACGGGCACCGTGTTGATCGATACGGTGGGAGCCATTGTTGTCATCGTGGTGGTCTGGGGGATGTCTGGGAATCAATAAAGATGAGGCTAACTAGTGTCAAATAGTTCTTCCTTTATGGCTTATAAGTTGTTTGGGATATTTAAGCTACTTAGGCTTGGCTCAGAATAGACAGAGGCTCAAATAGACAAGGATACTTTTAAAGTATTTGAAAAAGTGAGAAAGAAAATCCTTCGCCTTCCAGATTAAAGCCAAGGACAGCAACTTTAGTTTGAGTATTTATTGGACCCAAGGCATCCGAGCCCCCGCAGATTCTTGGCTTTAATTAAACGCTCCATTGGGGTAAATAGTTGTGGGCCTAATTGCCAATGGCCCTCTTACATATGGCCATTGTTTGTGCGGTTATGGCTATTGAATGTGACATGCCATATATTGTTGGTTATGTCAATACTTACGATAGAGTTTAATTCCACCGTCGGTGTCGCCCAGAGAGTTCTTGGCCACACAGCGATACGCCCCAAAGTCCAGAATGTCCACGTCGTATATGGTCAGCCGCATTGTTATTTTGTAGCCGGAATCAAAGGTTTCCGGGACAAAGCGCTCACCTGCAATCGGAATGGGAAAATCGAAAGCGTTTAGAGATGGATGGCAAAAAGGAGGCTGCCCCTATTAACCCCTTATTGGACTTGGCATCAGCAGAAGCTTCTTGACAAAGTAATTTAACTGAGAAAGAACTTTTGTATGCGTCCCAGCTCAAAACAAGTTGATCCAGGACGAATTTCGGGTCCCAACTGACCCTGTCAAATGGTCTGTTTTAATTTATACAAAAACAAGTCAGTCTTGTTGTCGGTCTTGTTGGCCAGACCAGGACGGTTTTGTTTGCCAGGAGGGTTTTGATTTACGTTTGATGTCGGTTAGATTTATTGTAATAGTTTTAAGCCAAGAATTACACTTGGTTTAGGACTCTGCAATTGTTATGCATCAAGTCCTGTCAACCGACTGATTACATTTGCTATACAAGATGAAGATTTCGGTCGTGTGCTTGATTAAAAATAATTGTGTTTCGGGTCAGGAACAAGAGGATTCCCATTGCCACGCATCAAAGGAATTTTAGGACCTGCCATATAGCCAGGCAGTGACACATGAGTGGCTTTTGTCACCGCATTCCGCCACTCTTGCGGTTATGAAAATTTCACTCAACTCTTGCAAACTAAAACAGAAAAGCCATTAAAATCCTGCGACCGCTGGGCAGTTCCAGCACCTGCTACTGACTTGAGTTCATTTTCAATCACTTTTTTGCATTCTCTTCGGTGGCAAAAAAATGCAGGAAAATGGGGGGGAAAAAAAAGCACAGCCCTCGCCTCTGGACTCCATGCCGATGACGGTGCCCTTTCCTGTCCATCTGGGCAGTTGGGGTCACCAATTGAGTTGGTGGGCAGAGTCCTTCGGCAGGAACTCTGCGGCCGCGGATTCAAGTGGTCGTCTGGATGTTTATTTTTTCATTCGCTTTTTACTTGGAATTTACAGCGCTTTTTGCCATCGAGCTCAGTTCGTTTCTCGGGCAGGATGAGTGGAACTCTAGAAGGCTTGAAGGCTAAATGAAGTGAAACCCCAACCACTCCTGTCAGCAGGACTCAAAGTTTTCAAGTTAATTGGTTCCACTAATAAAAGTATACGATTATACCGGTTTATCCTTGCGAATCTTGCGATTCTTTTGCCGCTCTCACTCACCTGGCACAATAATCGTATCATTCTTCATCCAGTAATTAATGGACTTGGGATATGCTTCCGACTGGCATTCCAGGGTTATGTTCTGGTTCAGAGCTGCGCCAACTAATTGATTTTGTATCCAAATCATGGGAGGAACTGTGGAAGAGTTGGAGTTGCAAATTACTAGCTAGGATTAAAAATACAAATGCAAAATATTGGATATTTTTAAATTCCCCAAATAACTGACTGACTTGTAAAATGGAAAAAGGTGCAGATTATGTGAAAAATATAAGCTCCGATTGGAAACGGAGCCAGGTTTCCATTCCTCTTATTTTTTATCTATTTTTTTATGGTGGCGCTTTGGTGCGGTTGCCATTTATTGTTTCAAACTAATTGCTTTTTGGTTCCATTGAAAAGCCATATAGAAAATCCTTGGCATTTAAAGCTGAACGATGCGATCTGCGGTTGAAGGAGCATCCTTTGGTTTGCTTAGCTCACGCCGTCAAATTATCCGACAATTTGTTGGGAAATTTCAATTTTTATTTAATTAACGAGTAAAGTCCTAGACTTTCCTCCTTCATCCCCCCAAAAAAATGTTAACTAGCCGGCGAGGAGCCGAGGAGAGCCAAAAACACAGACTTAATTAGGGGCTTTATGCATGGCACCTAAAAGTGTACAGTATTTTCCGGTTCGGCTGCCCCCGGCCCCCGGCCACCGGCCCGGCGATCCCCTTGGGAATTTTAAATGCAGAGCATATTTAGCATGGCAAGATTTCAAGTGGAGCTTTGTGTGTGTCACCCGGTCTGGACTCTGGAGCAGCGTTCTGTTGCTGTGGTCTCTAGCCGTCTGGAGCCCCCATTGCCCCCGTCTGGGGGGATGGGGGGATGGGGGGCAGCAGCATGCGGTGCTCTGACGCAAAACTATAAATATTTAAATATGCTAAAATTGATATGCCCCCTCCTCGGGTGTCCCCTCTTTATTTTTTGCCAATTGGCACTTGCTCTTTGCCAGAAACTACTTACAGTGCACAATGAGCATAACTCGCTTGCTGACGGTCGGAGGGATTCCGTTGGAGGCGATGCACAGATAGGCTCCCATGTTCAGCCGGTTCACTTTGGAGATGGTCAGGAAGGATCCGTTGTAGGCGACGGCTGGGGGGGGAGTAGCGATAAAAGCAAGCCATTTTAAGGGCAATTAATATTGTGACCCCCAAAGGGTGGGGGTTAGGTCATCATAACTATTCAATCTTTGAAATTTTTCAGTCTTACACTTTCATAAATAAACTAATAATAATAATCCATAAAATAACTTAATTATTGAATACAGAGCTTCTCCTGTTGAACTTTATTATCATCCAAACACAAAACTTAATTTCATGGCAGGCACATGGCCAAAATATTAATTCCTCCTCTAGGTGGCAAAGTTTTGCCGAATCATCCAAGCTTTTAGACAAAATTATACTCCACACACACACATGCACTCGCAAGGATAGTTGTCCCGGAGTAACGGAGTAAAGGAGAGTAACGGAATTTAATGCGACCATTGAGGGTTTTGCATGCGCCTAACGTAACGGTAACTCACTCTCGACCCCGTTGGGAAGCGGTATCACTTCGCCACCTTCGCGTCGCCAGGTTATCGTCGGAGTTGGAGAGCCGGTGGCGGCGCATTTTAGGGTTACGTTGGAGCCCTCACGTATTACCATATCAGTGCTGGTCGGATAGTCCAGTATGTCGGGGGGCACTGTGGGGCCAAGCGACATATTATTCATACGCCACATGGGCCACGGGGCACAATGCATTCGTGAATTGTTGACCAGCCAGGTGTCAGACAATTGGTAGTTACGGTTCCATTGTTGTTGCATGAAAGAGAGAAATGTGAAGAAATTCATTTTTATTAAGCAACAGCATTTTGGGTTTATTTAAACGTAGTTGGTAAATCTGCGAATCCTTTCTCTGCGAAACCGAATCCCCTCCCCATGCTCGAGTGCCCATTGAAAACCGACTGTGAGCTGTAGAATTTCGGAAATTTGTCATTTAGTTGCCACAGAAATCAGAAGTGTTTTGTGGTGTCTCAAGTCTCTTGTCTCTTGCCATTAATTATAATTTTACACTTGACCAATTTCCAGTTAGTTGCCAAAATCGAAACAGCAAGAGATGGAAACTTCGAATTCAGGAAATTTTTGTATTGCTCCCGAGACCTTGTTAGCGAAATTACTGGAAAAAGTATCGAACTTGAGGGTTTTCCAAGGACAATTCGCTGAGTTTCTGGTTATGTTACACTTCTACCCACGTTCATACTTCCGCCCACTTATTAAAAAATCCAATTAGTCCTAGGCAGGTTGTTCCTTTTATAGAATCAGTCGAATTTTCCTTTTATTTTCGTTGATTGGCTTGACATCCAAGGGTTTTCAATTTACAGGAAGAAAAAGGAATGTGGGAAAAGGGAATGTGACTTCAAAGTTTTCATGCCAACAATGATGTGCATGTTTTACAAAATGTACTTTGACTCTTAACCTGGCCCGCAGTGTCAGTAGGCGGGGGGACTCCTTTGTACTTCTATTCAATGACTAGGCTCAAGGCATATGTTGCGAGTTGCGAGTTTCTCAATCGGTGGGCGTTGGGCTTAAGTGGACGTGGGTGTGGCTGGCAATATTTTTTGTTATCGCCGCCATTGTGCGCCACGGGGGCTGATAAGTTATGGAATCAGGTGAAATGATGTGTGATCGAATTGATGTAACAGAAATTAATCTCAATTGAATTGGTATGGCGCAAGGAGCCGATAACACTCGACAGCATTAAAGCCACAAGAGCTTTAAATCCCAGGATCTTTTGGGTTTTCGAATTTTTAGCTGAATAATTCCAAGCCGCTAATATTGCAAACAATATTTCTATATTTATTCCTATTATTTTAATCTCTGTTTTGGTTAGGAGTCGGGTTTTGTGCATATTCTTTTGTATAAAATATTGAAAGCCTGACAAAATACAGTCGTTTTATGGCAACGAAAACAATAGCAAAAAGCCACCTGATGAATAAAATAAACTGCCATTAAAAACTTTGGATTTAAACTGTATTTTATACACTAAATAAATATCCTTTGTCAAAACAGTTTCAATAACAAATGAAATGCTGTGGAAATGCTTGTTATGATTAGGATATTTTCAAGAAATATTTCACTAATATAAAGTCCAAAAGGATAAGAGTCGTTGCCCAGTTTGGCTGGAAATTCTACCAAGAAATGTTTACAATTTTTCTGCGTTTTCTTCTTTTGTGGCTCACAAAATGTGAACGTTTTTATGCCACCGTTTATTTGCTTATTTCGCGGTGTGGCACTACAAGGACCACAACAATAATAGCGGGTAGCTGGCCCAAAAAGGGCGATGGGTGGGTCGAAATATATATAGCACAAAATCGCACAATTTCTGGTTCAGCTGGAAAAGCCTTAGTGATTGAAAGCGGTTTGCCGTTTTGCTTATGGCAACCAACCACATTACACTCCCAAAAAGCAAAGTTCCTAGAACTTTGAGGAAAAGTCCTACATCTACAGGATGGGAAATCCTTTTCGTTAAGTGTGCGAAAGACCTTAATGAATTTCAACATCAATGAGAACACAATCAACCGGAGTGGTTACTTTGCGGGGCAACCGGAAACGAGCCCCGAAAACCTCAGATCCGAACTGGGGGCAGCATATTCATTTTAAATTCGTCTAAGTGACGGGCCCTCCCCATTGTGTCTGTGTGCTGTGAGGTTTTCGTTTTTCGTAGCCTTACGCAGCCTGAATAATTAACGCCCGGACATGGGCGACCAGGACGGCCAGGACGACCAGGACATGGATAGGACAGGTGCAGGTTGAATGTAAATTGTTTCATTACCTTTCGCTCACGGGGAAAGTGTCCGGGGGGTGCCCTAACTAACTAATGTGTTGGTTAAGTGAAAAATTTTTAAACAAAACGCCCGTTGCCATGGTCGTTGGTGGCGAACATTTGCTCAACTGGCGAACTGGCGCTCCTCTTTTAGCAATTAGACCCAATCGAGTGTAGTTAGAAGTTTGAACCACTTTCTGGTAGTTTCCTACTCCAGCGAACTAACCCACATTCTGAATTCCAATCGCCACTTGGCTGAGCAATTAGTGCAATTTGAAAAACTATCAACAGCAACTTTGTTCTGCCTGCGAGTCGTGTGTGCCCGCCGAGCCACTCAAGACAAATTACAATTCGCATTTGGACCCTCACCCGCCGGGCGATCCGTTTGATGCCATGGCGCCATGGCGCTCCGCAATCATAATCCCCTCTACTCACCCACAACGTCTAGGTAGCCCACTTGGCTCTTCATGGGGTCCGTGTTGATTTGGCACATGTACCTGACAACGATTCAAATCGGATTTGTGTATTAGATTGTGCCGTATATTAGGTTGTGCAAAATGTGTGTGCACCTTCTTCAATAGCAATTGCAATTAAAGTATCACACTTCGAGGGGCAATAACAAGGGGAAATAAAAAATTTTGCATCACTCCCAATACTTACCAGCCTTTGTCGGACTCCTTGACGTCGCGTATACG
Source organism: Drosophila varians (assembly GCA_018150405.1). NCBI lineage: Eukaryota > Metazoa > Arthropoda > Insecta > Diptera > Drosophilidae > Drosophila > Drosophila varians. Next base: position 8,695,892 of record JAECWK010000125.1, read on the forward strand.
CAATATCCAAGCACGTTTCTCGGCATGAGTTATGCTCATGCGATGATTTTTGGTTATGACGTGATTTTGTATCGTTAAAATGGTCTGTGTATCGACACGTAGCCACGCAATCTAGCCAGGACGAGACGAGAAGAAATGTATCGGGAGTAAACGAAACAGTTTATATTTCGGTAGATTCGAGTTGTAAAACTAAAACGTTCACCGATTTTCTCCTCCTTCCCCGCCCATGCTAATGCCCAGGTGGCGTGGCCGGAGCTCATTTATTACGCCCCAGACAGGCTGGGGTGGGGGGGGAGGGGAGCTGAGAGAAAGTGTCGCCGAAAGGTGAAAAGCTCTTCGGATAGCACGGCTAACTGGTGGAAAATTGTGGCAACAATGTCGGCAAACGGCCCATGTGCCCCACGGCCCACGGCCCACGGCCCACGGCCCACGGCCCATGGGCAAAGTTAAATTTATTTCAATTTTGTTCTATATTCTTAGTACTCGGGTTGATAAAGACCTTTCCTGGAGGCGCCTTTGTCATCGGGGGTATTATGAAATATAGCTCAAAAAACCAGCACAACGCATCGGCCAATTGGGAAACCGACCAATCAATATATTACATAAGTTTTGTGCCAGATTCTGAGTATTCCTGATTGCATAGCTCTGAGTTGTGACTGCTATACGGTCCGGGACACTTTTAACATGGCTTCAAATCTGTGTCAACTGGATCATATAACAATGGAACGCCGCAGAGCTATTTAAGTCCGAGTTTTCTTTGATCACCGGTTACTGAGGTTGTGGCTGCATCAGCTTCGTTTTTAGGCGATCACATATACTCGACTCCTGGCCCAGCCACCTTCCCCCGGGGCACTCAAGCTATAAGGTAGAGAAAATGTAGTCTTCGTTCTTAAACAGACTTCACTTTCACTAGCTTGCAACTTGCCTGCCCCCATTCAACAATGACACTAATAAAATCATCAATGTCATTCTGTGTTTTGTCAAATCATTGATATCCTTTTGATAACTAAAGCCCGAAAAAGCCGGAATCCAAATAGAGGAATCACTTACCTTGTAAGTCTGCAAATTATCGACAACACATTGGAGAACAGCCTCGCGGCTCACGGGTACCGTCACATTTTGGAGCAGGCCACCGAACTTTGGAAGATCTGTAAATATTTATTGAATAAACAGTGTGTGTTGTGTTCTTGATTTAATCTAAAACAAGGTACATATCAGGTTGTTTCCTGTACTCAGTGATTGAAACATCTGTATCTACCTTTGTTTCGATTAAACTAGAGGGCTACCCAGAGTGTCCCATGAGGAGCATTGAGTCAAAGTCACACTTGTTTTAGAATAGGGGAGCTTAACTTATTTTGCAGAACTATTAAGTTAAGATCCCTAATTCTAAGACAATGTGACCATTTAAGCAACATGTTAAGATAAAGTATATAAGCTTTAACCTTTGGAAAGGATAATTAATTCGCCAACTCAACAAATGCAGCCGTCAAATCAATGCGAAATGTCGATTATGTGCCTGAACGAACGCCAATTACTTCAATTGAACTCCATTGAACCACCAACCTTTGAACCGAGAATCTCAATTCCCCAAACCGCAAATCAAAACTGGCGTCTGACAACTCCAGTCACTGAGGTAATTAAACTCAAGCTAATAATTACTTGAACTTTTCACACTATCGTGGGTATTAATTATAAAACTCCCAGATGGGGTAGCGCATGTGCTCAAGGACCTTCTCCGCCACATCATGTGGTGCCTGAAATAACCCACATTAGCCAAATACCCCTTGATGGCCTTAGCAATACAATTTAATGGTATTGATTAAATTAAATTAAATTTAATTGCTGTACATTGATTTAAATCAGATATCAACAGGCTGGGCGGATCTCGTTAGCATAACCCTCATCAACATGAACAGAAACGGCCTAGACCGTCCTGTCAGCCAGTTCTCAGCCAGTCAATCAAGGTCCTTCCACCAACACCAACACCAACACCCATACCAATGCAAACAAGGAACGCAAACACCCACACATCAAGGATGAGGATTGCTCAACGAAGCGTTGGAAGAGCGCGTTGACTTTAAACGCGCCCGCAAATATGCAACAGATTTGTGGTTTTGATTCTCGACTCAAAATGGCCGACAAAAAGGGTGGAATGAGCTAAAAACTTGGCCTATTCAACGCTGCCGCCACGTTGTGCTTGTGTTTGTGTTTGCATTTGTTGCAGACATGCTCAAAGAACTTCGTCCTGCCCCTCTGGAATAACATAATAAAATAAAGTATAAAAGCAGAAAACAAAAAAAACAAAAAACCAGCCTACATCACATCCATGCTCGTGTCAGACGGTCGCTTTTTCTCATATGCGGGGCACGCATCGGTTGAGTCAAATCAACACATAACAATCTTGTACTTAAAATTCGTAAACAAGGCGATAAGCAGGCATGACGATGGCAGGCCTGGAATGGGGGCAGACGTCCTTTTTCCTCTCTGCGTTTATTGATGTGGCCGTAAATCTCAATTGCGGCAAATGCTCCTCGTGGCAAGATGGGCAACTTTCCGCTTGTCGTTTGTGTAAGTGCCTGTTCCGTCGTTGATTGTCGCCTAATCTCTTCCTAACCATCACGTTTTGAGTTGTCGACAATATCCCTAAATTTCGGGACACCATTGGATATAGGGGTTTTCTTAAGGGGTATCTTCTGAAGCTCTTATACCTGGTGTAGGTGACTGCCAACTATTGCAACTCCTCTATTCTGCTCTTGGTCCTTAGGAAAGTAGAAATTAAACTCGCACACAATCACTTAATAGGCTCAATGACACAACCATCGATGCGTCAAAGTTAAATAAGGATGTCTTCGTCCTCCATTCACCTCACAGACCTGTCACTGTCTCATGGCCTTTGCTTACTTATTCGCTTATTGATATATCCACGTATTACGAAGGTCTGGGGCGAGAGTGAGTGACTTTATGGCATATTTTCATCGAGATGGACGCGTGCGAGTATGTGAAAATTTGTTACACATTTTGGGATCGAAAGTGTGATTGTTTAGTGGATTTATGGGCATATAAAATTAGGATTTAATGTGCATATGCTTTGTGGGAGGAGCCAGAGTGGATATGAGCAGAGCCTCGGGCTGCCGGCTCTGGGTGCTTAACATAATGTTTATGATGGAGCGGAAGGAATTGCAAATCGCCATTTAGCGCTTTCACTGTGAAGAGGCTTAGGCAGCTGAAAGGAAAATCCCTGAGAAATGTCTGGGTTGGAAATCTTAAAGTGCAGGGAAACCAATTTGAATAGAGTTTAGTCATACAAGTCATAGAAGTTGAGAGCAGAGACCCATTTAATATTATAAACTAGTTTGACTTAGTCACCAGAGCCTAATGGGCCACTTACTCATGCTCACTAGGCACAATTTCGCCAGGCTCTGTTGCTTTAAGTGAACTTTATTAAGTCGAGTCGACTTGACTGGCATTTCAACTTAATAAGCGCAACGGCAACATCCAGAGGCATCAGCAGCAACAGTAAATGGCGCTATTTAAATGCTAAACAACTCTATTAAGTTGCACGACACACTTAGGTTCTGCATGAGATACACATACGAGATACCCTCCCAGACACACACACACACACACACACTCCCCTCACACACACATATCCAGGCAGATCCTTTCTCCACATCCATGTATCCATATCCATGCCAAGGGCAAGCTTAGCATTTCTTTCTGCAGAGAAAACAGAACCTCAGCACGTTTCAAATACAATTTACAATAAATAAAATTTAAAAGCGAGAAAAAGACTGCGACAAGAGCTAAAGCAGCTCACTGTCGGGAATTCTTTAGAGGAGGGGCGGCTTGGAGCACCTGACTTAATGGTGCCGCTTGATGGAGAGCCATGGACGTGGCCAGGGGGGAAGGCACGTGACGACACAGGGGATAAGTAAAGCGATACCAAATCGGTGAGTCTGCCAACTGAGAGGAGTGTGTCATCGGCCTGCAAATTAAATATATCCAATTTGTACGACTACGAAGTCCGATGGCAGTATAAAGCGAAATGGAGATGCATTTAATAATATCTAATAATTTCCAAAAACCTTGAGTATCCTTTCTAACCTCTGTATGTTGCAGGAATGCAATTTATAAATGTTTGCTGTCGAATGTACGTGAAATTCAAATTATATGACTTGCGGAAATACCACAGGAATCACAAGAATCATAGGAATCACAGGATAAGGATGACTTACCTTTCTCAGGTATTGCATTGACGACCGTATCCTCGCGTATGTCCTCGAGTAGCTCATCCTTATTTTGCATTTCCGCTTTAGGATTCCCGTCCAAGTGGCGTCACAGCATGAAAAGTTCAGGAAATAGAAGCAGAGGAGAGTACATTGAGATGGATAGTTAATATTGGCATGGTTAGCCTTGGTGCAAATTCAATTTGCGGCAAGAGGTGTTTGGGTGTGGATAATATACTGAGAGATACCCCCATGTTTTTGCTCAAAACCGCATCCTGGCTAGGAGAAAAGCGTTTTCTTTTCGAGTACTTTTCCGATATTTTAACTTGGCTCCCGCAACGTTTTTTTCGCAGCCACAAAATGAGGTTGCAATTCGGGTGGCAGCCACCCATCTCCCCTAAAGAACTGGCCGAATCCATATCCAGAGTGTGTCATAAAATATTTAGCAAATGATGCCGAGTGGCTTCAAATATTTATAATTATACGAGCTAGTATTTAGAGGCCGCAGGGAAATATTTCTGCGTAAATACAAATGTGTGTTTGGCCAAATTGTAGTTTACCCAATTAGCGGCCAATATTGTTTCTGGTTTGTATAAATATTTGCAGTAACTACAATCATGGCTGGCATGACTTTATTAAAGCTATTACGTTTATACGAAAAATCAATTTAACTAAAAATATGTTCCAGTGCCGAACAGTTTGGCTATCGATTTTTATTTCTATTCGGCCAGGACCTTCAGCACACACTGCTCTCGCGCCGGATACTCTCGCCGGCAGCGCCATAAAATAATGGATCTATGTAGAAGTGGAGTGTCCTTGCTCACGTGTCTCCGTGCGTGCAGGCAGACGACTCAATAAGGCAAATGGATTCCCCAACGCTGAAGAAACCGAAATGTAGAACCGCAGCAAATTGAATGCCAAGACGCTGGGAGGGAGACAAATTTTCAATTAATTTTCGTTTTTTATAACGTTTGGCCCTGGCCGAACCAAGACGTTTGCAGTATGCATTTTATTAAATGCCATTTGGGCGGGACTCGGGACTTTTGCGACTCCTTCGACTTGCCCCTTCAACTGTCCCAGCTGGTTGGCAATGCAAATACATTTTGCGGTTGACGCAAACGCACAAAAGTATCCAATAAATTCGATTTATCGAATGCTGCGGGAGGCAGGATGGCAGGAAGGCAGGATGCTAGGATACTTGGATGCTAGGATGCCAGGATGGCAAGGGGCAAAACATCAACTGCCTTCGAACAACTTTCGTATGCAACTTGGCCCAGACGATGTTTGTAACGTTTGGTGTTGCATACTCGCAGTCCCGTCACTTCCCATTTCTTCAGCCACATTGTTGCCCTTCCGGTCTCAGCCCTCCAGCCTCCTGCCTCCTGCCGCCACTCCTTGCGGCTTTTGGCCCATGTGCAGACATAGAAAACTCATCGAGCGGGCCAACAAATTCTGTCCGGGATTGGTACGTGCCTCCGCTCCAGACCGCACTCACAAAAACCGAAAGCCCCAAACAGTTGCGAAAGTTTCTTTCGAGATGCTAGCTTTTTGTCTATCCCTGCCATAGTATACGATGCTCCAGCATGACGTGATTTGCAGGCAATACGACGTGACCGTGAAACATTCTCTGCGAGACTAAATAAAGAAAAGCACAAGGAGATGCGACGGATGGGCTTGAATACTGGGAGTCTGGGTCTGGGTGGTAATTGAGTTGCAGAAAAAAAAGGGTAACTGAAAAGATGGATTCATATAAGCGAATGGAGCAGCTCTGAAAGGATACCTTGGATGTCACTAGCAGCTGTGCCAAACTGAAGCGATTCACACTCTTTCAAGGCAGTTACCTACACATCCTTTAACTTAAAAAGGCACAAGGACTTGAGCTACTGCGATTTCTGTTATTAAATTACAATCAAACCAATTTGACGCTCTTGAGAAATTGCGGTCTCGGAGTATCCTTAATGAAAACTCAATTTCCGCACTTCCTTCGATTTGATTTAAAGCAGCGCCTTGAAGTGACCCATATTTCGTGTCCACTTAGCTGCCCACCTAGAGGGCATCCTGCCTATCTAACCTCAAAACTTCATTAGCCAAAAAGCACGCGCCGCCAAATTGAAACGACAAGAACAACAAAGGCACACAAAAAGAATCCTGAAAAAGAACAAAAAAAAAAACAAAGTATATTGGACTGAGGACTGAGGACGTCCCCCAACATATAAATTACAGGGCGGCGGAGAATAAATGTAAAGTAAATGGCGCTAATTCAAAGTAGATTTATTTATTTGGCCGTTTTTCCTGCGGCGCCGTGCCAAGAAATATGCCTTAAATTTTGCATCTGAACATTGTCGCTGGCAAACAATGAGACAGGATACTAGGCTAGCTACCTACTAACGCCCAAACACGGCCGAAGAAGCCAAAACAAAACTGGAAAAAACAAAGGCAAACCAACGAGAAAATACATCCTGCCAGCGTTAGCGCCGAAAAATTATGCAACAAAAAGAGTGGAGAGGCCCACGGGCGAAGCCCTTATGAAATTAAGGATACGAATATTAATTTACGTTCCCGTTTTTTGTGGTGTAGCAAGGACGACCTGAGAAGCCGAGCACATGCTGCCACAACGGTGGCTGTTGATTTTCCCTAGGACGTTTAAGCCAATTCTCGACTGGCTGTCTGGTAGCGCAGACCAGATGATTTATTGGCCTGGCAGCCATCGCCGGATTATCAGCCGGGGAAGTGTCAACTGCCCGAAATTTGCGCCAAATTTGTCTATGATTCCTGGGCGTTTGGAAGTGTTTGCTTTGGCCGGGCTAATGATTCCAATTAGCCGAATTTATTCAGGCCCATAAGGACCTGCCACGGCTAACATGCCGTGTAGATTACGTTTCGGAAGATGTACAAGTCAAGGCTCTCCTCGGGTTTACAGCTTTGGCCATAAGTTTTGTAAGCCAACTTTTGAGAGCATCAGTTTAAAGCGATGATAAAACTTGGCAGTGCCTAGAACCACTTCTTGTGCGGGAAAATAGATCATACTTTGTTGCAACTTTTCCATATGTATTTCCCAGTATCCTTGAATTAGAAGTTGGCAACATTTTCACAGGTGTTGCGCTCCTTTGGCGCCTTCCCTCTTCCTTCTCTATTTGCATACTCATTAGGCTGGCGAAAAGTTTTGGCTAATTGAGTTGGCCGGGATGGGAGTCCAGCCCCAGCCCAGCACAGCGAAAGTGCGTCTGCCACACTTTTTTGATGTTGGAAATAAAAATGTTATCACTTGTTGAAGTTGCCGTGTCGCCTGTTTTGACTGGAACCAAGCACAACAGCACTGGAAGTGGACAAAATTAAATACAAATGGCAAAAACTAAGGTGCAACAACAAGCGGAACAAACAGCAGAAACATCAGCCTCAAAGGCCACCAGTCACCGAGATTGTTGTGCTGCCACGCCCCCAACCCAGCACCACCCCTGTCAGTGGCACAGTGCCCACACCTCCCATACCTCCCTTACCTCCCACACCCACCGCTGGCGTAAAAATCCTGCATTCTTTTAATTGCAACGCGCGAGCGTGTGAAAAAAAGCGCTCACACAAACGCAAACACAGGCATGGACAACAAAATGGCTGAGAACAAAAAGGGAATTGACACAGCGGCGTGGAGCGAGAGGGGCGTGCAAAAAATGTGCGCAGTCCGTGGGGGAATTGTTGAAAAATTGTCAAACAATTGCCGGCACATCAGCGACATCTGAACTAAAAAACAAGGATGTGAGACTAGCCTCCAGGATGTGCCGACACTTGTACACCCTCGACTTGTTACAGTGAAACAGGAAGATTCTTCTAATCTTCCTTTCATTTTTTAAATTTATTAACTGTTTGTATCATTATTACTTTCTCTATTAAATTTTAGGATTAATAAAGTAAAGTATATTAGAAAATAGAGCATTTCAAAAGGCATAAGCGGAGGGCTTGGGTAATCTAGTCAATCAAAGTGGAAACTACAAGCTGACTCCATAAAAAAGTCAGCACCAAAGTGCTCCTGGCTGTTAAAACAATAGCAGGACCACTGGCCCAGAAAAATTGCATAAGGTGGCAGGACAATGCTTTATTGATTGAAGGGGCTTTGACCAAAGAGTAAATCAAACGACTGACCAGGTTTTAGGCCTCTATTTTGAATTCAGAAATTCCTCATCAATGCCATTTTTTAACTACATTCGAAATCCAACACTCATTAAAAACTAAAATACGCAACGTCCATCATGGGTGAGCCCGAAATGTCAACTGCAAATCCTCGCTAGCCAAATAAAGAAGTTTACTCAAAAACCCTTTCGGAAAAATTCATGGATCACACAATGGGATAGTTGGTCATCATGTCAGGTCATAAGCCCAGAAACTGTCGACCCAAAGTGCCATCAATCACAATGTCAATCACTTTTTGGCATAAGTAGACTCACACAACCGCAAGCTCCGCACAGGCCCAAGGATAGGAAAGATATTTTCAGAGGTTCAACAGTCTGTGCAATGTCAATGTTTGTCCACTTGTTGAGCCGGCGAGGCGTACGAAGTTTCGGTAGCGGGAAGCAGGCAGCAAGGCAGCAAGGCAGCAAGGCGGCAGGACTCAGGACTCAGGACGACTTGTAGCCCACAAGTCAGAGACAAAGAAAGCTTAAGTGGTTATGTGTGCGGGGGAGACAGTGTCGCATTTGGGTGGACATGGGAAAGCGGTGAGGTGTTGTATGCTTGTCCGGGGTAGGTCGGGAGCAGGCCACAATACGCATACGACATGTGTGCCCCTTAATTATGCTGTGGGATCTGGATCCCGGCGCACAAAGCCAACTTATAGAGGCCCAACGTGCGACTACGTGCCGCCAACTCTAGCCGCTCTTAACCCCAGTTTGTGTTCAATGAGCCAAGCTAGTTTCTTTACCCGTTTCTATTTTTTTTCTTTGTTTTTTGGCCTAGCCAAAGTGCCAGTCACATATTTCACTTGAAATGACATCCACATAGCTAAGAGGGTGCAAGGTTTAAGCCACTCAAAACTTTTTGTTAGCACTTGGGAAAGGCGCCGCAGACGACGACCTTGTGACCGGCCGGAACCCAGCCGGGCAAATAGAGCGTGTTAAAGCCATTTTCGATTATACTGGTCAAGCCAATGAAGGAAAGTAAAAGATTATAAATTTGACACACTTATCTGATGGCTCTTGCATAATCTAATTTTTACTGCTTTGCGTTTTATGGGCCAAGTAAGCCATTAAGGCTTTAAAAATAGGCTTTAATGGGTTTTTGCTTATAGAAATAATTGAGATGTATTCTAAAAATAAAATCAGATCCTCTTAAGGATGTTTGGCATTTTAACAAATGCAAAAGTTTTCGTAATTATTCAAGAAAAATGGATTTTAAACATCACGTATACGCCCCGTGGCTTTGAAATTTCTCGCCTTCATAATAAATATTCATAATATTTGCCTTACGTTTAAATATTAAACTAAACTATTAACATCGTACAAGTTTATTTTACTTGCCTTTTCTTTTGCAAAACTTTAAAATACAAAATGATATTCGTTAGCAAGCCGATTAAATATATCTTTAAGGGTAAATATCCTTCGTCTCTGCCCCAGGCTAGTTTTTCTTTCTGGCTTTTCGAACTTAATGACTTCCATGTTTGCCCAAGAATATGTGTTTCGTTATTTTGGTTTTGCAACCTCAAGAGAAACATGCTAATTGGACGGACAAAGAAACGCAATATTTGAGACAAAAATGCTAAGCGAGTCTACATTTCATTTGGAAAAGTGTGGAAAACAAATCAAGACTCTGTGGAAACTTTAAAAATTACTAGAAATAATATGAAACGAGTTCTTTAATTACCCAAGTGATGGGCGATATGATCCCGCTCCTCGGACTCGCCAATAATAAAGTCCTGCTGCTGGTGGTGCAGGTCGAGGTGGTGCAGGACGCCGTCCTCGTCGTCGGTTTCCTGGGCGGTGCATAGGGTGAGAGATACCGTCAGACAGATGACCGAGGCGGCGGCAACAATTAGCCGAGAGGATATTTCCGACATTTCGCGCTTCCGGTGCAGTTTCATTGTGCCAGCGTTGCTGACTCCGCTGTCAGCGGAAATATTTTAATTTCAATTTTTTCCGTTTCGTCTTTTTTGTTCGTTGGCGCCGCGCCGGGCCGATTTGATTATGCAATTCCTGTTTTGTTTAGTCCTGTTTGTAACGTTGTTTACACTCCGATTCCTTTTTCACTTTGCTATGTTTTGCTTCGAGTGTCTATCCCCAGTTTGCTCGAATCAGTCTCGATTTGCTAGGGTTCTCAAAAACATTTTCGCATTCATTTGCTCAGCTTCATGCCGAGAGTCTGTATAGCATTTTGAGTGCATCATTGCAGTTGCAGTGGCAGTGTCAGAGGTCAACTCCCCGGCGAATGGCCCCTATAAAGGAGGAAGTTGGGAAAAGGGAAGTTAAATATTAAACAGAAATAAATAGCTTTTAAATGAATGGCTTTTAATTTTTAAGCTTATTTATTTTTTGCCAGCCAACAGCCAACAGCCCCCCCTCTAGGTTTCTGCGTAACATTGTTAAATATGATTCAATTATTTATGCACCCCTCCTGCCCTCGCAAATCCCTTTTTTTGCCCACAATGTGTGTGGTCGTACATAATACAGAATTGTTTATTAAGCTGAATAGGAAAATAGGAGCTGTTAATAGTTTGAAAATTGAGCAAACACCGACGAGCTTCGAATGGTAGAATTTTATAATGTTCCAAATAGGGCACTTATGGCATAAACATTGCAAACAAATTGGCATTAAATGCTTTTCTGTTAAATTAGTCAAAATAATTGAAATATATTCCATAATTATGTGATCCAATACATAAAATATAAATCTCTAAATATGATATTTGAAATATTTACTCCAATTTGAATGTCAATTAGACATTAATAAGTTTTGAGTGGAGTGAAAGTTTTTATAGAAACAAACTATTTGTATGTGCAGACATTTCTCATTTTGTATTTGGGGGGAAGCCAACTTTGTGCAATTTCTGGGTCCGGGAAAATTGGAAAACTCCAACTGAGCATATACTCCTTTTCAGCATAGAAAAGGCTGCAAAGGGGCTGGCGGCAACTAAAAGAAGTACAGGACTCTGTCAGGTCAGGAGGAAATCACAGAGAACTTGAAAACAAAAGTGAAGCGCAACGCAACGGAAGGCGGCAGAAAGGCATTTAAACTTTTGGACAAGTTTAATTTCCCGTCGAGTGTGGCCAAAGAAAGTGCCAGAGATGGTTAGAAACAGATACTGGGGAAAAGGGGAGGGGGAGGGATGGGAAGGGGAGAAAGGAAACCATTGAAGGGTCGCTTATGAAATTGAAAGCACTTTCCATCTTTGAAGGCATTGAGTGGTGGCAATCAACTAATTGCGGCCAGATCCCAGGTCATGATTTTCCCGTCACTCTTGCCAATATATTTTATAAGAGGTCTGAAAAGGGTCTGCTATTTTTTGTATTATTACTTTGAACGTAGTACTATTTCCAGCCATTCCTTGATATCCTTCTAGCTGCTGGTCAGGTGTAAATTAATGAAGAATAATGTCGGAGTGACTTTTATTATTATGACTCCCTTTCCGGGGTTTTGTCACCTTTGTGTGGCCGTTGACCATTTATAATTTTCCTTTTTTTTTTTTTGGAAATATCATTAAGATAACTAGAATAACAAAAGCGTAGGAAACGCCACAAAAAAAGACGAAGAAAATAGCCTGCATAAAGGAGATAACAGAATCGTGGCGAAAACGTTAACGAAATGTGACAAATGGTTTTGTTTTTAATAAATTGGCTTAACCAGGTTAGCATGCGGCGGAACAACCAAATGCCACGAATCCTTGGTCCTTTTGGGGGATGAGCGAGGGCTGTCACAAAATTCAAGGTAGCAACGTTGGCCAGGAAGTTGACCTTCTGGGTATTGGCTTTTTAAAGGGGTAGGTCAATAGCGCAGGATTATTGATTTGGTTAATAGACTTTATCAATTAATAGAAAGTTTCCATAACAATAGGAAGCTCGCATGGTAATAGAAATGGATACGTCAATGCCGGTCATTAATTGGAGCCATGGCCTCTCAAGCATTGTGGCTTGGCATCAATCATGATGCACAATACAACAATGCACACAGAGAGAGAGAAATGTCGTCTTCTATTGGGTATCTTTGATTAAGAGATTAGAGTCCCATCTGCTGCTCCGCAGTCAAATCAGTCCGGCAGGCCAAACAACGCCATTATGATAAATGGCTAGACGAAAAAAAGGACACGCAGAGTCCTCGACAATGGGCGGCTAACTAAGCAATCCTGGCCAAAGCCCCCGATGGTTGACACCTTTCTGGCGGCTGGCGGCTTGGGTGCGTCATTAACATTTCTATTTGATGGCCGGGGAGGTGTCTTGTCTCGGGCCATTTTCGTTTTCATTTTCATTTCGCGCATTGTGCTTTTCCGACTGCCTTTGTTTTGTTTAGGTGTTCGTGTCGTTTTATTTCGCCTCTTTCTCTTTATCGCAAGCTGTCAATCGTTAAATGACAAACAACAAAATGCGGCAACGGCGGCCAGCGATTTCCAGCCAGCTAAATGGTATCTATGATTCCCAGCTGTCAATGACAGTTGCTAATCCCCGCATTCCTGCATTTTCCGGCTTTTCCTTTGCCTTGTCTCGGAAATTAAATAACAAATGATACCTCCCACCGGACCCGGATCCTCACCCGAACCAGGACCCTGACTAACAGTACCCTGATATATTCGGTTTAACTCTGTTCTTCGTTCTCCGTTCTCTATATTTTCGTTTTATCACGCGATTCCGTTTTGTACTTAGTACTTGAAGTGTGAAAGGACATATTAGAATCCCAGCACTAAATCCTTTCACACTTTAAGCTAATGTAGTTCGTAGAAAGTAACGGGTATCGCATAGTCGAGGCTCCTGCCTGTAATGTCCTGTCCTCTAAACTTATGCTCCTTTTGGCTATCTGCATTTCTCTTCTTTTCTCATTCTGCATTCTTTTTGTTAAACGTTTTACTACTTTGCGTGTCAAAAACTGCAGCAGAATGCCAAATAAAAAGCTTGTTTATGTCACCTGCCCGGACAAGGGGCTGTCGGTATGAAGGAATCTCAGTGGCTAGGATCTTTGCAGATCCAGATGTATTTTATTGAAAAGATTGAAGTAAATTTGGAAAAAATAATCCAATCATTGCGTTCATTAAATGGAGATTTTCTTTAGATACTCTATGAAGTGCTAAAACAAGTCCTTTGCATAAACCTAATTATTTTGAGACATTGCCGCCAAGGACACTCGCATCGGTTGCAATAACTCATCTGTTTACGGACTGCAAGTAGCCGTCAAGTGTAAAAATCAAATCACAGCTCCGTCCATCTCGGCTGTCAGTTGCCTTGGCCAGCCAGCTCCTTGGACCGCCGTCCGCCTCGGTCCTGCAATTTCCTTTAATATGGCCAGCCATTTGGAATGCGTGCATAAAAAGATGGCAAAATGTGTGCTCCAACGCTCGCTCATACTAACTAGCTGGCAGTGGTGGCACCTCCCCCCCTACCCCCCTACCCCCAGGCCTCGTTCAGCGTATTTTTCTCGCCTTGCATTTGATTAACCTAAAAAAAATGCTCTTGGGGGGGGCTGGGGGAAACAGCTTGGCAGGGGGCATGGCCTGTTGTTGGAGCGGTTTCTGCGCTTTTCTTAACGGGGCAACTTTAATAAAAAATCGGTCACTGGCCAAGGGGTAGGGGCCCGGCGGTGGATGGTGGATGGTGAAGCTGCAACAGGGATGAAAATGCATAAATGCATAAAAAATTGGCCGGCTTACAAGTAGCTTTACATATACAATGCGGGCGTTTGCTGTGAGGTTGGGTGTGCACGTGTATGTGTCAACATTGTTGCAAGCCGCCATTTTTCCGGCACGTGTTTGCTTTCTCTTACTTCCGTTTCCTGGTCGTTCAGTCAGGTTTGCCCCGACCCAACCCCACCGCCCTGGTGTGGCTTTGGCTCGCATTGATAGTAAACTGCCCGGGCCTTAAAGATCATTTCGAATATTCAATTAATCTTTCTCAAATTAATTGCTTCCCTAGAGCTCGAGAGCTTAAAATCTTTAAGGCAATCTTTAAAAATACTATCCTTGATACACAGGGAATACTGTAATGGTTTTGCCAATTTAAACTTTAAAAGCAGTAAATACAATCGAGTCTTTAGGGATAATTCTACGAATACATTTCCGAAAAAAACTGTAAATTGGCATAAGGAAAATGCCTACTCTAAGCTAAAATTAGCCATTTGGCTAAAATTTGTAGACTTCAGTCACCTTTTTGCGAATAATTTATGTAATTTTTATCCGATTTATAAAAGGAATAGCATTTATAAATCAGGAACTTATTCCGCTTCGATCTACGTCAAAAGATTTCAAAATAAGAAAAAAAATATTTATTCGATTTTTGCAAATTTTTATGATCAGTAAATCCGCATTTCCCAAAAAACCTGTTTTTTAGACACTCTTTTGTAAATATTTCATCTATTTTTCATCGGATTTCGAAACAGAATAGCAATAACGAATCACGAATTTATTCCGCGTTAAACTGCATCAAAAGTTTAAAAAAGTTAAACAAAAAATATTTTTTCGATTTTTTACATTTTTTATGATGGTACCCCTTTCCTAAATTGCAAAAAATCGAAAAAATATTTTTTGTCCGATTTTGAAAAACTTTTGAAACAGATCGGCGGGGATTAAAACACTGATTCATAAATGGTATTCCTTTTTTAAATCGGATTAAAATTGGACAAAAAACTTGCAAAAATGTGGCTAAAAACTATGATTTTTGGCCACAAAGACACTAACCAGGTATTTTGGCCCAAAATTGATCATTTTCAGTCACCTTTTGGAAATAATATACATAATGTATCTAAAATTAGTTATACGCCCTGAGTCCAAAGAGGTTCAGAGACTTTAGGGTACCCCTGTTAAGATTCGCTTTTCAGTTCTCAAACTTTTGGTAACAAATTACTCATACGACATGTTGGACTCATGACATATTACTCATACGACCTGTAACCCCAATATGGGTTTCCTATAAAACTTTGTAGTTCACCCAACTCGTTACCGTGAATGACCAAAAGTAGTGAAGCATATTACCCGAAAATCTATAACCAAATAGGATGGCCTGATGGAATGCTAACTATGTAAGCCGGATTGCTTGGAGAGCCTGCAGTGCGTCGAAGGTTTTCGATGATGGAAATGTAAAGCAAGTGCGAAATACTTTTAAATGTTTCGAGAGCAAACAGAGAGTGCGTGTGGCAGGGACTCTGGCCACGCACGCTGTTGGCCATACATTGCCGGTTTTAATGATTATAACACAATCAAGCGCATATTGCCTAATTAGCGATCCCAGCAGCAAGCGCTCTCCAAGCCGCATAAAGTGCATAAAATATTTCCCGCACTTGCTGTGGGCGCATCATCCTCCTGTGCTTGTATTAGTGAACGTGCAGCAGTCGCTGTGTGTGTGTGTGTGTGAGGTTGGCGAATATTTTATGCCGCTTATTGGAAGGCATGCAACCTGCGCGTTGCATTCAGCAGCCAAAATTCATGTTGTGTTTATAACGCGAATTTGGGGTATGCGTGTGCGAAAATATATTGCGGTTGGCTACCAGTTTTATTTGATATTTTGGCTCAAAGCTACTACATTTTCATTAGAGATGAACAAAATGTTGCCAACAATTCCGAAAAGTTTCATGGAACTATGGAACTATTTACATGTAATATTCGTATATATCCAGTATTGCCATCACTATAATTATATTAAAAGCGTGTCCTTCTCTCGAATTGAAATCTTTAGAAGAAAATGGTAACGCTAGATTAAAAATATATTTTTATTGGCACAAAAGATGGTTCTCTGGCTAAGATTGTACGCCGTGGCCCTTTGTTGTGCTGGAAAACTAAGCCACATTCCCATCGATCCTGCCATAATTTGCGACAAACATAATACTGTATTCCGAGTAAATTGTACTACCAATAACAGATGTCTTTGTCCAAAGTTAAATGAAACCAACCAAGTTGTATCTACGCGAACTGAAAAGTTTCCTTAAACAAACTATTAGCACGAAATATAAAAATGTATTGGCACTTTTATAAAAATAAAAGGTATAAATGCCCTGGAGGATGCACATTCCGGAAGTTATGCATTATGCATAAGGGTTCCAGGCATTGTGATTTTAACTCTTTATTTATGCTTTTTTTTACACGACTCAAAAAATAAAAATGGGTTTGCATTTCCATAGAAACGAACTTTTATAAATTGACAGAAATTTTCATAGTTTAACCAAAGCAAACTGATTTGTTCAACATGGAAAATAGTTTAAGAATATAAAAGCTTCTGGAGGGGCTGGAACTTCCAAGAGAAAGTGGACTCTGCTTTGTTTCTTGGCTTTGGGAATCATCTACTTTATGGTATTCTGTGCACTTGAAAGGACGATAGTCTCTAAGATCAATATCCTTATATATCATAATTTTATGGTAATAGGATTTTTGTATTAAATAAATTGTAAGCCACCTTAATCCCATAGTGTATAGTATCCATTGAAAGTGTCCCTATCCGAAATAATAGTCCCAGTCCCGCTGGCTATTAAATTAATAAATAAATATAAATTAAAATTGTGTGAAAACGAGGCTTGTGTGACAGAAAAAAACCGTCACATTCCATTATTGCCAGCAACTTGTAAAACAACATTATCAAGAAATAACATTTTCATAATTCCCTTTCATGCAGCACGTCAATAGTCCTGTAGGTGTTATTTACGTTTAGTTTATGGTGCAATTCCGGCAAAAAACCGCTCTCCACAGGCCACTTTTAATTGCAATAATTAAATGTCAAACTAAATCCCAAATTCTGCGGTTTAATTAATTCAATTGGCGTGACAGTCAAAGTGAAATTTCGAAATAAAACACCGCCATTGCAGCAATGCCAGTAATGCTCTTCATTAAATGCCACAGCCAGGAACTATGGCATGTTGTGATGCTTTTGTTCTATTCTACTTTGGCCAGAAATTTAATGAGCCACGCACGGCTGGCCATGAAAGTGGCAGCCGCAAGGCAGGGGCCAAACAGAATGCAAGGATAAACGCCACGGAGTTAGGGACACCGGCAAGGAGCCAGGTCCTGGCACGATTTGCGTTAGCCAGCTGCGAAAAATGAAGCACCAAATTGAAGTTGGCATTGTGCTGTCAGGCTGGCGTCTCCAGTTGTAGCTTGCACTTATTTATTTATTAATTTTTTTATTCTGTTCGCTCTTTCTTACGTATTTATGATTTCGAAGGCGCCATCTTCGCAAAATTTGGCGGGCTCACACGGAACATTGAGTTGAAAAACGCCGCCTAAACGCACGCACTTGTCTCGGGTGCAAGGACTCACGAAAGGAGCAGTCACAATTTCGACACTGGAGGGAAAGTGAATGCGAGCAGACCGTCTGTCAACGTTGCGCACTAAAACCACACTAAACTAATTTGCTTAGCATCACGCACTGATTACACAAAGTCCTTTCGGGGCCATAATCGGTCCTGGTCGCCAGCAGCCGACTGCCGGGAGTCCTTCGGCATGGAGTTCGGCCACTTCGCCGAGCTCCTGCGAAGCCAACCGATGGCCAACAGCAAAGAGAGGCATGTCCTTTAAGAGAGCACTCTGTTACGGAGGTAACAGTGAGAACAAACGCCCGAAGGACATGAGGGAAAATCAAATCATTCATTGATAATGCCAGCAAGTCAATTCTACGTAATTCTATCATCAAAGTTCAGCAATCTGATCCAGTCGTAAAGTACAACAGCTAACTAATTTATATTGCAGATTGACATCCAAAAATGGACCGAACTTCAGCCCGAGTTAAACGAAAAGAGCCAATCGATGGCCAAAAACATTAAATCATTTAAAATGCCCCAGACACACTCGCACACTTTGCCCTCCGTCAATGCAAAATCAAACATTATTTATGCAAATTGCTGGCCATTATTATTAAAGCCAGTAACCAAACTGGTAATTGTAACTGGCCAAGAGGGGCGAGGTGGGGGGCGACCAAAGGAAGGCATTGCCAACAATCATATCTGTGATGGACACGGGAAAGGAGTCGGAGGACTGGCGGGCCATCAATGCTTTGGGGAATGAATTTGGCAGCCGGCATAAATAAAGTTTGGACTTGATGTAGGTCAGTAATGTGTACCGCAGGCACTCTCTGCTAACAGACAAAGAGATATCCTGCGAACGCAGGACACTCTTATATAGTGTGCCAATTCTCTTAGGAGATACTCGACTAAAGTTGCTTATTTTACACCGATTCTAAGTTCAGGGACTTGGGAATGGCCAAGAGACGGGACCCGCTTGCATAATGCAGGCCATGAATTGTTCAAGACTCGACCAAAATCTTATTAATAGGACCACTTTGGCCCAAAGGATTTGCTCTTTGTCCTGATCAAGAATATTTATGCTTTATAACTCTTTCCCTTTACGCATTTTACATTTTTCGGCTGCGTCTGTCCCTCAAATTATGTCGAGAATTTGGGTTTTCACAAGGACATTTTATCCTCCTCCTAAATGATCAAAAATTTTGACTTGAATTAAAGTGAATTGACAACCGCCAAGCTGGTAAATACACATATTTTCCGGATCATTTACGTCCTACTCCCTAAGTGACACTAACTACTGCCTTGAAATAAAAAAAAGGAGACGGCAAGGAATCCATCTAGAGTCCGGTTACTGCATTTACTTGTGGCTACATAAATAAAAGACGAACTGGCAAGATAGTCGAGCTACAAAAAAGCCGAAACTTGTTTTTCGCTCCAAAAGGAATTTTTGCGTAGCGTGTGTAGCTTCTCATACAATTTGCCTTGGCCATCCCCCGACATTGAGAGCCGAAGGATGTAACGCATCCTGCATCCTCCAGTCGGGTCAAAATTTATGTGTAAACTCACTTAGGCAAGAATGTTTATGCGTTTTGTACGTGTTAGTTGCTGTTCTTCATATGGAGAGCATGTCCTATTTGCCTTTCCCCACCCACCCAGCCACTCGTTTATTTTGTCATTTTGAACTCAATTTTTTGTCTCTCCGTTGCTAAAATTTGTAATTCTATTCTATATTCCGTATATTCTGTATTTTGTATTTCGTATTCCGTGCTCCGTGTTCCGTGTTCCGTACTCCGCCTCCGGGGACCAAAACCTGAGAAAAATGCGTTCTCACGCACACTGGAAAGTGTAATGAAATTTTTCCTCACTAATGACCCGAATGCCGAGGAATTTCTATGGCTGGCAACTAATTGTTATTTTATTGGGTAAAATGGAGAGGAATTTTTTAAGGGGGACTGTATGAAAGGAGCCAAATCAACTCCTAAAGATGTATTTTAAAATTAGTATTTATCATTGCGGCATATTACCTGCCAGCATTTCACTGAAAACAAGCCAAGGATTGCCTTAAAGCTAGAGTCTTTGACAATTTTGTGGCTCGTTTTGGCCTTGATTACCTCCAAGGAGATACCCAACGAGGTGCCAGATTATTCACCATTATGCAGCAGCTCTGTCTTAGCTGTTTACATATAATTAGCCGCCAACTGGCAATACGCAGCATCTTTGTTCCAACATTCGCTTTCTCGCGTCCTGTGTGTTTGCTCGGCGTAATTTCTTGCAGTTTCCTTTGCGTACTTCGACAAACCCAACTTTGACAATGAAGTTGCAACGATGATGATACAAAAAAAAAAAAAAAAAAAATGGAAATGCTGGGAAAGAAAGCGAACCGGGACCGCCGTTGGCAAGCAAAAAAGTTTGCCCTGGTGAGGCGGGTTACGGTTTTCCAGCGAGGCGCCAACTTAATAAGGCCGTCAAGACAGGAATCGTACCAGAAAAAAGTAACCCGAAAAGCGGGCTGAAGAAAGGCGTGCTGGCTAAGGAAAAAAAAAATGGGAAGGAAGACCCGCTTAAAGGCAACACTTTCTCCGCCAAACAGACTATATATAAAGTGAAGAATTCCGTTTGATTGCCTCGAGTTGCTGCGTGCAGTGTCCAGGGAAAAGCGAATTTTCATTCTCCAGAGCACGGATATCCATCAATCCACCAGACTCCCATGTTGGACGGACAGTTTTGTTGGTCGGGTCGGCGGGTGGCGAGATTTGGATTTCAATCCCCGGCCATGCCATATTTCTCGCATACTCACTCTTGAATTTCGCCCATAATTAGCCAGTCAGATGTGGTAGACATTTTCATTAGTCGGGTTGCACAATGCTCTTTTCTGCAACGACGCGTTTTGTTGGCCTGATGTGCTGACTCCATGGTTTCAACCTCAGTAGGCACCTAAAAGCGTTGTTGGTGGAAACACTGGTTAATGAATTTTGAAAATATTTAAAGTAAGCTTTACATTAACACAAACAAAATTAAAGACATCAGAGGCCTAAAATACCTGTTCATCAATAAATATATAAAAATAGATAAATCTTTTGCAAATATGAGCGATAAATGTGTAACGAGAAGGACGTGCCGTCAATAAAAGATCCCCCCAAGAATCCAACAGACGCCACAACCCACCAATAGAATGAAAGTACACACATTTTTGCACAACCATTATGCAAGCATTTACCGAACGTGATTGGAGTCACTTATAAATCTGAATATATACAACAATATTTGGTAGATGCACTAAATTCTGACTAAAAAATATTCTTAAATCGTTTTCGATCTGTATAATTCCACCGAAGCGCCCAGCTTTGGTGCCGAATTGTAAATCCACGTAAATTCTAGGCAATCCTTAAATTGTACTTTTTATTATTGACACATTGATTGAAGTCTTGACTTTAACTGGCCGTTTTATTGACTTCCATTCCGTGTTACTCCTTCCCAGTCCTCAATGCACCACCAGCCTTCAATCAATGTTAATTGCCCTTGGTGGCGTATATATATATATGTATATATATAAAGTGTAGTAGTATGGGTGAGATTTAAATTGCCCTCGAAAATTGCAATTCCCGAAATCATTCAATATAAAAATATATACTGCAAAACAATCAGCACCCGCAGAAAGTTTTTTCCATTGATTTTATTGATGGTGGTAGAGTGAGTGGTGATGCTTCTGATAATTTTTTTTTTTTTGGCCATTAATGGCAGCCAAAAGTCAAATTGAATTTGGCATGAATATTTCCAGGTTCATACCCAAATCCAAAAGTATTTATCAATTTCAATAGTTTTGTGAGTCCCCACAAAAACCAAATTTACATTTATTTAAATTAAAAAGTATTTATAATTTAAAATACATTTTATAATAGGCCTGGAGGAGGATTGGCTTGACGATGAATATTTTAGTTCTTTAACTAAGGAAATCCCACTCCTTAGATAAAGCGTAATCGAGCTTACAATATTTGGCAGCGTTTCAAATTGTCATTGAAAGCGACGGATGCTGGAGAAATGGCTGTAGTCCAGAATACTGCGAGAAATTCTCGTTGTAAAATGGATAATTTCCCATGAATAAGTTATTAAAAACGAATAAAATATGCTTCTGTGTGATCATAATTAGCAACTAGCCTGGCATTGTTTCAATTATGTCTGTCAGCCTCTTGACTTTGTACACCCAAAGGATGCATCCTGCCTCCGGCACGTAAGAATATATATACTGGGAGACTGTTGCAATCCTGCAGATACTTCGCATATTTCACCACTGGATTCGGGCAGGATGAATTAAGGCTGACGGCCCCCTTTTTGTTTTTACAACCAGAAACAAGGAGCACATTTCTGGCTTATTGTGTCTCCGAATGTAAGTTGTGTATTTGCGTATTGTAATTTGCATAAATTTCATATGCCAACAACAATGGGAGTCGCTGAAAGGGCAGGCCACATGCGGCGAGGGGGCTCACAAAACAATTTAATAACAAGTGGATACAAGTGACAAAATGAATTATGTTGTTATTCTGCCTCCACAAACATATTACTTTAGCTGAGAATGTTGCCAAAGGATTTTCTAACTGACTAACGAAATGCTACATGAGACTTCAAGCCCTCGAGATTTGATGGGGTCCGAATGGGATTCTTAACAAGGATTAAACTTGAGGCACTGCCATAAAAGTCACCAATGAAAATAAAACTTGAATTCAATTCAATATTTCTATTATATGGCCAGTCTTTATTCCGCAAAATCGACATTGATTTTGGGAAAATGGAATGCATGTCGGTTGGCGGGGTACAAAAGGGAATGGGGTCTGCGGTTTGTGCCTGGTTCCTTTTCAAAAAATTTCCAACATTGGTATTCCTGGTTTTTCTATTTTATGACTGTCGCTGACGGATTTATTGAAGCTTCGATTATTCCATCGCTTTGGCATGGGTGAGGGAAGCGGAGTGGGCACATGTGAGAAGAGGGCATCCACGTCCACAGACTAACGTATTTTTAGACGCTACAATGAACACTGATGCGATTGATTGAAAGTCACTAGGAGTAAAAAATTGGTTTATGCTGTCATCTGGCAGCAAGGAATCTCTTTGCTCTCCACAATGCTTATGCGCAACATGGCAGGATGGCAGGATAGCTGGCTAGCAGGCTAGCTGGGTAGCTGGGTTACGTTGTCTGTCCCCTTCAATGTCAACAAGTTGGGGACAAACAATTTAAATTACAAAGCAAACTCAATAAAAATGTTTAAAACTTTCGGTCAAGATGAAAACATTATGGCTTATCCATGATTTGTTTAGTTTTCGGGGTCCTTGACATGCATAAGCGATGATGGTCGCCGAGAGCTCCGCTCCAAGAGGAAGGTAGAATGCGAAAGGAAGCAAAAGTTTTATAAGAAAAACAAATCGAATCGCTTATTTATAGTCTGTAAACAGATTTTATGAACCCGGCCAAGCAGCGTCCGTAAGTATGAAGCAAAAGTAGCAATCCCTTGTGTCCCCTTATCGATTTCCGAGCTTCCGAGGACGGGACGGGTCCTCCCTCCGATCTTGCATCCCAGCATCCCTTTTCCCAGTTTTCAATTTATTAAAATGACCGTCAAAAGCCGTTTGTGTGCAAAAGTTTGCGCTTAACCTAAAACACTTTTTGGACAGTTCTCACTTCGTTGTCCTCCTCCGCCACCCTCCCAATTTTTTCCGATTCCGATTCGACGGCAGACAATGACTGGGTTAAGACGAAACTTTTCGTTTGGACGAAACTTTTGGGGATGTGTCGGTCTTATGACTGCCCCGGAACGCATTGCATCTTCCAAAAACGTCTCTTATGCCCTCCCCCGCCCGCCAATGTTTTTCATTCTCCTCCCCGAGACAGTATAATTTTTGATTGGGTAACTTTTCTGCTGCGAACGCCAATGGGAAATAAAGTCAAAAGCCGATATATTTCTAATTTCTTATGCCAAAAGCCGTAACACACGCCACACAGCACGTAGTGGCCCGGCGTGACCTTTTCCACCTGACGTCCTTTGAGGCGCTGCGAAAGCGCTGAAATCGCCGAACTATAAATACCAAACACGGCCGGAGTCAAGCGAGCCAACCTAAATACCGGAAATGCCCTTTTTAATGTGCATCCGGCTCATGTGAGCTGACCCAGACATCGGCGCTGGCTTTGACGGGAAAGTGTTCGAGTACGGAGTGTGTGTGCTTGCTTGCTAGGGGGCATGTAGCAAGGACTAAACAGCAAATCGAGCCAAACCACAGGCCTACACTTTCACAAAAACACTTAACGATTAGCCGAGGCTTTAAATAATACATGATCTTTGGGAAAAATATATTTTAATAACCCAAAATGAAAGGGTGATGTCCTTGAAGTAAGCTTAGTCCTTTTTTTGCTTAGCATTGATCACAAAAAATGTAAAAATGTAAGCTTCACCTTTAAAGCCGAACGTTTTTCCAACCAATTAACTAATCAAACTTCCCAGTAAACTGGCTCAATTTTGCCTTGACAACTTTCCCCAGATTTTGACCATCGTTTTTGAGTTAACAACGTGCCACGGATTTTTAATTAAACTTTGTGCCATGCCATTAACCCCTTTATACTTAGGCCTTACACTTAGGCTCCTCTCATCGACCTTAGCCTGTTGCGTGTTTAGTTTTTGTGGTTTTATTACACAGGACGACATACTTTGGTTTACTCCTTTTAAAAGGAATTGTCTATTTATCCAACAAGTATTAAAAATATGTAAATTCTTACTTACTTACTCCAAAATATTCTTAAATCTGTTGATAAAATACTCAATGAATTAAATTTTGTAGGCCTGTGTCATTGATGAAGAGGCCAAAAGGGAAAAACGCGTCTGAGAACGCCTTTGGCCGGCGAGAATTGGTTAAAGTCGAGTCGAAAAGTTAAATGAACTGCAAAGCCCTTTGGGCCAACATTGTTTGAAAGAGTTTGAACAAAAGACCAAGTATCCATCGCCAGCTGCTTCAACACAATTGTGATTTGAGTTATTGTCCCCGTGGCTTTCCCCTTTCACAATATAATTATCCTTAAAGCACAACGTTGGCCCCGAAAACTTTAACTGATTTATTTGTCTGAGCCGCCTCTATACGGTAAAGAGTAATGATTGCCGTTTGCCTAATTTATTGGATTTTTTCGCGGGCCAAACACGCAAACTGCCTCCTCGTCGGGCAGAGGTCAGTTTCTTTGCCCTTTCCTTGTTTGTCCTTTTGTCGGGTCATTTATTAATTACGCCCCGTATGCGTGCCCTAATCTCTTCATTATGCGATTTCATAATGGATTACATTCAAATAAATGTGCTTCATTTGTGCCATCTCCAGTCAGCCCTTGAGGCAGCTGCTAATTTTCTTTAAGTTTGCCCATTTTCCTAATGATGTGTGGGCCCCTCGCAGTCCATTTCCCATTTGCCATGTCCTTACCTCCGACACCCATTATCCCCGCTGTTCTAATATTAATGTCTCCTAATTTTCGACGACTGAACTAATTAAATCGTATGCATCTGTTGGTCCTTCTGGGAGAGGGAAAATGATTGCCAAGGGAATCAAAATTGATTCAATTAAATATCATAGGTACTACCATCCATTCTTATAACTTTTTAGGATAAAATTGAAACTAAATTTTAAGAGAGTGTGTCCTTGAAAATATTTTAAATTAAATAAAAATAATCGTTAACAATAACTAGCACGTAAGTGCAAAAGTTAAGCTCTCCAATTTAAGGCCAGTTCCACAGCTGGAACCAAATCCCAGGACTGGGTCACATCCTTGCCACTCGAGTAAGCCACTGCTAACCCGCTCGCAATTGAAATTCACTCTTGGCGGGCTCCCAACCCACTTCAGCCGGCGGCTATTACCTGGAGGACAATTTGTAACCGAAAAGTGAAAACCATTTAAATAGTCGTAAAAATGTGAGACGACAGCGACCGAAATACAATAAAGGCGAAAAGGAATGGGTTCCGGAGCCACGGAGCCCAGTGGGGGAGTCCTCCACCTCCACCTCCACCTCCACCTCCTCCTCCGCATTCTCATCCCACTTCTTCTCCCGGGCAACTACAGCGCCAAGAAACATAAGCCCCAGGATGGGGTATCGTTCGCTAGTCACTGTCAGCTGCGCTTACAAGCGAACGGGCAAATTGAAAACTGTTAAGGCGAAGGATACAGACATTGTGGACAAATGGCGAGGCTTGTTCATGAAAATTAAAATTGCAAAATGGGCTCGATTGGGTGGGCGGTTGCCAAGCCACTCCTGGCTCTGCACACACCCTTTGATAATATTTGTGTTTTAATTACCTGTCAAAGTGCCGCGGCAGCCTCGCTCTAAGCTCGCAGACAGCTTGTGACAACAGGTAACAATTTTCGTTTGGTTTTATATAATTAAGCATGTTCCTGCATTCCAGATGACGGGGAATTACCTTTAAAATTAGCATTCCCTCCTTGGCTATGTGGGATTTGGTAATACCAGTTTCACAGCGATTCCTACGATGTTTTCCTTAGGATTAGTAGGCCGTGTCTACCAAACTTCAAATGCCAAAACAGACCCTGCCCTTTTCGGAACACTTTCCCATATCATATTGTGCTGCTGAAGTGAAAACATTGTTTACGGATTTATCAAAAAAAAAGGTAAAAAACTTTCAGTAAATAAAATTTACAAATTATTATCAAAAAAATATAACTAACCTATTTTTAGCTCGCCATGATTCGCATGTTTTCCAGTTACTCCAACGCCCTGCAGAGGAGCATGAAAATCCAGAGTCATCTTTGGGGCACCCGCTTCTACGCCAAGGATGTGAAGTTCGGGCCCGAGGTGAGGGCCATGATGCTGCAGGGCGTGGACGTCTTGGCGGATGCCGTGGCGGTGACCATGGGCCCCAAGGGTCGCAATGTGATCATCGAGCAGAGCTGGGGATCCCCGAAGATCACCAAAGACGGTGTGACGGTGGCCAAGTCGATTGCCCTCAAGGACAAGTTCCAGAACATTGGGGCCAAGCTGGTCCAGGACGTGGCCAACAATACCAACGAGGAGGCAGGCGACGGCACCACCACAGCCACCGTCCTGGCCCGCGCCATCGCCAAGGAGGGCTTTCGAAAAGATCTCGCGCGGTGCCAATCCGGTGGAGATCCGGCGAGGTGTTATGCTGGCCATTGAATCGGTCACTGACAACCTGCGCAAAATGTCGCGCCCGGTGAGCACTCCGGAGGAGATCTGCCAGGTGGCCACCATATCGGCCAACGGCGACAAGTCGGTGGGCAACCTCATCAGCGAGGCCATCAAGAAAGTGGGCCGCGACGGAGTTATCACGGTCAAGGATGGCAAGACCCTCTGCGACGAACTGGAGGTCATTGAGGGCCTCAAGTTTGACCGGGGCTACATCTCGCCGTACTTCATCAACGCCTCCAAGGGGGCCAAGGCGGAGTTCCAGGATGCCCTGCTCCTCTTTTGCGAAAAGAAAATCAAATCGGCGCCGAGTATCGTCCCAGCCCTGGAGTTGGCCAATGCCCAGCGCAAACCATTGGTCATCATCGCCGAGGACGTGGAGGGGGAGGCGCTGAGCACCATGGTGGTGAACCGCCTGAAGGTGGGCCTACAGGTGTGTGCCGTCAAAGCACCCGGATTCGGGGACAATCGCAAGGATACCTTGACGGACCTGGCCATCGCCACTGGAGGCATCGTCTTCGGGGATGAGGCTAACCTGGTGCGACTGGAGGACGTCAAGCTGAGCGACTTTGGGCGAGTCGGCGAGGTGGTGGTCACCAAGGACGACACCATGCTTTTGAAGGGCAAGGGCCAGAAGGAGCAGATCGACAAGCGAGTGGAGAACTTAAAAGAAGCCATCAAGGAATCGACCTCCTCCTACGAAAAGGAGAAGATGCAGGAGCGCGTGGCTCGGCTATCCTCGGGAGTAGCCCTGCTGCGGGTGGGAGGCTCCAGCGACGTGGAAGTCAACGAAAAGAAGGATCGTGTCAATGACGCCCTGAACGCCACTCGTGCTGCCGTGGAGGAGGGCATCGTGCCTGGCGGGGGTACCGCTCTGCTTCGCTGCATCCAGAAGCTGAACGACATCAACGGCGCCAACGAGGACCAGAAGTTGGGCGTGGAGATCATTCGTCGGGCCCTCCGCATGCCCTGCCTCACGATCGCCAAGAACGCTGGCGTGGATGGGGCCATGGTGGTGGCCAAGGTGGAGATCCTCGATGGCGACTACGGCTACGATGCCTTGAAGGGCGAGTACGGCAACATGATAGAGCGCGGCATCATCGATCCCACCAAGGTGGTGCGCACCGCAATCACCGATGCCGCCGGGGTGGCTTCGCTCCTGACCACCGCCGAGGCTGTCGTAACCGAACTGCCTTTGGAGGAGGCCGCCGCTGCCGGAGCAGCAGCCGGGCTGGGAGGTATGGGCATGGGAGGAATGGGCATGTAGGATTAGTTCCAACCTGTTCAGCATAGTTTTGAAAATAATTTCTTATAATTTGTAGTCAAAATTCAAAGCGTAGGAAGTTTAAAAGCTCGCAACATATTCCAGGAATGGACAGTTTTACACAAATTCTGGATAGGAACGAACTTTAGGAATATGTTGCGAACGTTAATTGGTGCACAATGTTTTTAATTTCAAAAATAAAATAAGTGGTCAACTCGCATATAGATTGTTTCAATACATTCCCTATAATCCTGTATATCCTACCGATTAAGAAACTTTTAGAAACCATAAACGACCACTTGACTTTCATGCCCTTGCTGCCGCCTAACTTTGTGACATAAAAGCATTCGTC
This sequence comes from Drosophila varians, assembly GCA_018150405.1. Lineage (NCBI taxonomy): Eukaryota > Metazoa > Arthropoda > Insecta > Diptera > Drosophilidae > Drosophila > Drosophila varians. The sequence continues at coordinate 8,724,314 of JAECWK010000125.1, forward strand.
CTGGCAGAAATCTGCTCGGATAGTTCTGAGATGGGCTTCTGCCTAAGCGAGCACACGGTTCTTGAGCCACTTCAAGTCCCCTCGGGCTCGTAATCATAAAACGGGCTAAGAAAATCGTTAGGGGCCTTTGAGGTAAGTGGGCGCGAAAGCGTGTTCGGGAATGTAGCCTCGTCCTGTGCATGTCGAGCATTCTGCCCACGGCTTATCCTTGACGCAGCTCGCACTCCAGTTGTTGCCACTGCACTGTTCACTGTGCTATGTGCTATGTGCTATATGCAATGTGCAATATGCAACATGGTAGCGGCCCGCGGCTGTTTATGTTGTCAACACAAATTGCACTTTCAGCTTACCGTGTGATGTTCAAGTGCCTGTTAAGACGACGATCCCAGCCACGTGTCTTAATGATGCTAGACGAGAGGCCCCTGGCCCCTCGGGCCAGCAACAATGAGCCACTTAATTATGAAAAAGGCCGCGTTGAGGGGCGAGCCGTTAAGGCCTCATATGACACTGTTCTGGCCAGAACGACACATTCTCGGCCCTGGCTAATCCCATCCACTGGGGGGGCATTAAATCAGATTTACAATGGCCGGAAAATTGCCCTCGCCTACATGGCAAACATTTGAAAAATGTACAATTTATGACAATACTTACAATGGGCGGTCAAAAAACTACAAGAAAAAAACTAGAGAAAAGAATATATATTTTATAAAAAGGAAAGTTTTTCCAACAATGGGGAAAAGCATATAAGTATAACGAATGAAGGATGCCCATCAATGATAACTTTCCAATGGTAAATGTTATTCGGACTTGAAAAAATATTAGTAGCTTCCGATTTAAGTGATTTTAGATTTATCTGTGCCGGGAAAAAAAATGTCCCAAAGCATCTGGCACGTACTCTTGCAGCATTTTGAGCAGATTTATATTGCATTTGATTTTAATTTTTGTATGCTCGTGGCGGCACTTGTATGTGCGACATGCAACTGCAACAGCGGCGGCAGCAGTGGCCTTGTTACTCGCCGTTTTACATATACAATATGGCCATTGTTATGATTTATGTGGCCGAAACATTTCGGGCGTTCTTCCTGCAAATGTTTGCGTTTTATGAGCGAGCGTTAAGCGAACGGGGGTGGCCCATGGAAGCTGGAGCCGCAGCTGGGAAAAAAAAAATGTTTTTGGGGGTTTTAGTCCCGGCGAAATTCAATTTCGATTTGCACCCCATCAAAAGACAAACAAAAGTCTTTGAACTTTGGCCATAAACATATTGGGGGATTTCGTTTTTACATGTTTTTGGCAGTCCCCCAGTCTGGGAGTCGGGACGACATGTGGAGAGCAGGCGACTGGTGTCGGTTGCAGCCTAAGGCGTTGCCGTTGCCGTTGCCGCTGCCGCTGCCTCATGTCGCAAAATTTAGCTGCCTCTCGCAGAGCCATAAACAAATTCGTTTTATGCATTTACACGAGTGCCGATTTGGCACCCCAGCCGAAAGTCATAATTGAATTTCTATTTTGCGCCTTCAAATCTACGATACAAGTGCTACAGGACTCTTTAAAAAAAAAAAAACGGCCTTCCGTTCCAGACAAACGAACACAAAACAGCCACTCAAATCCGAAAGAGTTCATCTTTACCAGGCCAGATGCTATCTAAGCTGCCCCTTGGGCGGCGCAATTCATAAACGGAAATGGCATTCAAACAGTCCCTGCCATCAGAGACAGCGGTACCATGAATTTCGTTTAACACCGAGCTCAGTGTTCTATTCCTCACTCCAGAGCAGGGAACTCAGACCTCACTCCATGTCCACGTTTACGTCCACGTCCAGGAAATGCAACTGTTGCCCTTGCATTTGAGTTTTGGATTGCATTGTTGCAGTCCCTTTGCGAGGGAGGGGGTTGAGGCATACATACATATGTGTCCTGGGGTCCTGGCCAACCAATGGCATACGTTTCTAATTTCCTGACTTACCCGGCATCCGAGCTTTATTGGAATCCCCAGGCATCCAGGCATCCCTGTTGGTTGACCTGACAATTCGAAATTGCAGCACATAAATTTGTAAAGCCATGCTTTGACTCACCAGTTTTTAATGTGTGTTTTGTTGGGCTCTTCACCGGCCAGTTGATATCCAGATATCCAGACGGGGGATTCTATTAATTGGATTTGCAATGACACTACATTGTGGTAGTGTCTCAGCTATGACACAAATGCATATTTGACATTGAGTCTCTTAACTCGAAATTCGAAAGAGTAATGGTTTTAAAGGACCTAGCAATTGGCTATTCAAGCCTTTTATAAAATCAGCATCCTTGAATCATAGGTCGCATTTTTTGCTTGATGCAATTAAGGCCGAAGCTCGATAACTTTTTCGCAGCTCTTTCATGCGAAGCCTCGGAGGTCCTGGGTGGTTAAACATTTCAGGAGGAAAACGAAACGGCCGGGTTAACTGGACAATCAACTGCATTGATTGCAGATTTTTTGCGCCTCCGCCTTTGTGGACCGGAGGTCCGACCGATGTGTCAGCCAACAGACAATTAATCAATTACATTGCTTAATTACGGGGCCAAGAGTTGTGAAATCAGAGTGAATCAAACGCTGGGAGGTGGAAGGTGCAGGAACTAAGAGGATTTCCATGGCATTTTCAGGCGCTTGAATGTGTTATTCCTTGGCTCTGTTCGAGTGGAATAAAAGCTTCGTAGATTAAAATGCCATCAATTTAAAAATGAATTGCCTGGAGCTGCAGAGTTATGCAACACGACATCTAAGACGCCTCTCCATGTTGCATTTTGCCAATGGCGTCAGCTGGAGCTGGAGCTGGAGCTGGAGCTGGAGCATGGTTGCCACATTTCAACCGAAACACCCATCACCCGGCACACCCCATCATCTCATTTTGTATGCACCCAGCGCATTAAGTGGCGACATGTGTTACTCTGAAGACAGCGACACAGAGAAACACCAAACACCAAGCATTCCAGCCAACAACCAAAAAAAAAAAAAAAAAGAAGGACGAAAGCAAGGGCCAGGCCTGGCAGGATGAGGCGAGAAATGTAACGCCTTCAGCTGTTAGTGGGGTGTTAATAGAATCCAACTGGCAGGGATCTGAATTCAAATGCAAAAGCCCAACTGGTGGAAGCGCACCCGCCCATTAATCAAAAAACAATCCCATTCTGCCACAGATTCTTTGCCAAACGGGGCAGTCAAGAGAGCTTTCCTCTCAATGCACAGCTTCAAATATCAAAACTCTACATTTTCCCATAATTATGTGACATTGTCATGCCAACGCCACTTAAATAGAACCTAAAAAAAAAATAAGCATATTAAAAAACGTTGTGTTTTATTTGTGAAAAGTGTCCTGCATAGGATTTCAAGCGGTGCCATTTGTTTCATTAACCCATTATAATTAAAAAAGTATTCTCTTCCCAAATCGTTGACAAAGCCATTGAGAAAAATGAAACTCTGTCCCACCTGGTTGCCCTCTCTAATTTATTCATTAAACATTTGGCCAAGAAAGGGCACAGAATTTTCGATGTCCTCGGCCAGAGTCACGTATAAAATGCGTAAAAATTCAGCAGCATAAAGACAGTAAAGTGGAGTCTCCCATGAATTTATGCAAAGTGAGAACAAATGTTGCAGGACCTTCCAGGAGCGCCCCTAATTCGACCCAAAAGGTTTCATCTAGCACGCACAGCATATAAAACTTTCAAGCATCAGTGGGATCTGAAAAGATAGAATTGCATGTCTCGAATAATTCCCGAAATTGTTGCTACAACCTGGAATTATTTACAAGAAGGACATGAGCAATTCGAGGTCCCTTTTGCCTAATTATGAGTAAAAGGTTTCGACGTAGGCTTCCTATATTAAATTGTATTTATGTTTTGTGAAGTAGAGTGTAACATTTCGTTGTTAAGTGCACTTTGTTTTATTTACTTTATACTTCCTAATACAAATAGCATCTAAATCAGCTTGCAGCATCTAAATTAATTTTTCAAAGCAGACAAACCATTTAGCTCGGTAACGCACTCTCCTGCTCTGCTCACATCCTTTAGCCTACCTCGTCCTCGTGGATATGGTTTCTCATTTTGCATCAGCTGGAACCACAAAACTGCGTTCATCGCTTGCGTCCCTCCAACAACTCTGGCAATCTGCCCAATCCCAATCCTCGTCTGCTCACCGCAGTTAATTTGTTGTTCCGGCCCGCACACAAATAAAACACCCAACAAGCAGCTGGAGGACGAAGCGGAGCGTTTGCTTTGAGCCAACATCCAACTCTTTATTCACTGGATGACTGTTTTCAAATTTACAGCATGTCAACAGGCAAGAGCTCGCCTTCCACAACTATCCAAAGTTGCCGGGGGGGGTCCACTCGGTCATCCTAGTTGGCCCACATCCCATTAACCATATGGTTCAAGCCGACACACTGCAGTTGGAATTTAAATTGTGAAAATATGAGAAGGTTTTTTATCATTGTTTCCGCTCCTCCAACGCAACTCAAACTAAAATAAATAATGGATCAGATTTCCCAAAAAAAAAAAAAAAAAGGAAACAAAAGGAATTCCAGTTTCCTTACGACTTGGCAAACACGTTTCAAACTCTTGTCGAAATTGTTAGTCGATTGCTGGGATCGTGTTGGCTCCTTTTCGGACATTTTAGTGTCCATTTTATTCTATTTCATATATATTTTATGTATGGCTTCCAACATTCTCCATCTCCGAGACACTTTTACGTTTTACTTTTTCTATTAATGTCAATCTAAACGTTCAAATACTGCAATTCTATGTGGCTATGTGAATCGCCCAGGGGCTCTCCCTGCTGTTGTCTGACTGAGAAATGGTTTGTACGAAAACCATTAAACGACTGTATTACTTCGCCCAGATAATCGCCCGAAAAGTAGTTGAATAGCGCAGTTGCCTTGCCGCCTCCTTCCTGAGGCCCGGTTCCTGCAGTCATTTGTGGCAATTTGCGTGCTCATTGTTAATTTGATTTTCGGTTTGTGATAAGCGAAAACACCTCGACAGCTCCCAATGCCTCCGCTCCGCACCCAATGCACTTTCCACCTCCGCCACTCGATGGGGGCGTGGCTGGGCGCATAATTGAACGATAAATTAAATAAAGCTTCAGCGCACACCAAAAAGCCAAAATGCATTCCGGAGGGAAGAAACCATTTACGTATTCAAGGCAATTGAACTCTCAACTTTCTTTCTTGACCAACAGAAAAACCGATTGAATACACTGGTCAAAATCTTTGAAAAAAATAATTGTATTAATTTTTTTTAAACGGGATCATCTATATCTATATATATGGATATTGAAGGATATTTTAGTTTAAACTGATTTCCAATCTGTTAAGGGAGACTTGAAAAATTAATCATACGCCCGATACAACATTAAAGACTTTAATGGATCGAAGGATAAGAAACACTGTATATCCCTTTTTAAACCAAGTTATAAAAAAAAAAATAATCATATATATAGGATATTATTGATACTGAGTCTAAGATTCTAAAAACGCTGATAGTGAACAGCTATATTCAGGTCCTGATGGTCTAAGTCCTCTCTTTTTCTGCAAATCAAAGAATATGAAAGCCCTGATTTTTAATGAATAAAAATTGGCATGCGTTTAAATGCAATTTGCAATAGTTTCGAAGTTTGAACTATTCGATGTGCTGCTAAGCACAAAGCTAATCAGAAAGTAAACGCTCAACCCAATTCACCTTTCGACCCTCTAGCCTGCAATCTTTCAATTAATTCCGACCACCACCTGGCTGGCTGCATACCTTGCTAATTGGGTTTATCAATGCTTGGCAATTGGGTTTTTGCATAATTAAAACGTCTAGTTTAACAAGCTTTAACAACGTTCGGTTTTTCGGACGCAAAGAAAACAATTTTTGGCTTTTGCAAATGCAAATTTCATTGCTCATACGACATGTGTTGCCGGTTTCCATACCATATACGTGATGCATATGGGTCGGTCGGTTGTTCGTGAGCGCTTCAATTTCAGTTTCTGTTTAAATTTGATTCCATTTCTCGGCATAGTTCCCTGAACAGCATGGACTATTTATTTTTCGGTGGTTTGCTTCCGACATTTATCAGCCAGTGGTCCAGTAGAAAAACGAAGACTCTCTTCGACCAAATATCGAATAGTTATTCAAACGTGACTTATTGTACTGGCCAAAAGCTAATACGATAAATATTTGAATATTTTTATGGGCCAAGTCCTGGCCTGCTATTCACCAAAATGGCAAATGTCTCCTGTTGGATTATTCGTGTTGTGAATGGGATTTCGTTTTGGGTAATCAACTTCTTTCGGTTATCCTCGCTCTATACATGTGAAATGAGAAACTCCCGGCCTGGATGGACTCCCCCAAGACCCGGAACATTGCCTTGGTTAGGAAAAACTTTGCTTATGCATAAATTTTTGCTCGTCGCGAGTTGAAAACTGAAATGTTTAAAAGCGCATGAAAATGTTGTTACAACTTTGAAGTTTTTGCAGGATCGTTTTTATGCTGTTCTCAAACATTAACTACGACCGAGTATGAGAATGTGTGCTCCTTGAAGAGCAGTCAGGGTATTTGTAAGCGGCATTAAAAGGATTTCCATAGAATTTTTCAAACTTACCTGCCCTGCCCTGCCCTGCCCTGCCCTGCCCTGCCCTATCCTGCTCTTTTCTGCATACAAAGAGAAAATTTACAATTGCTTCAGAAGAGCGCCATTTACTAGTTAAATGTTTTCATTTGGTTTGTCCATTTATAAATGCGCAGCCAAATAGTTTTTTGGCATAATATTTGATTCAGTGAAAACGAAATTAGAGTGGCTCTCCGTAAGTTTCAAAATAATTAACTCCTTAGTTAGGTGTTTGCTGGCTTACGTCGTTTTTACTACGTAAATAGTTTAATTTGGTTAAGCCCAGCCAAAGCCCAGCAGAAATCCGCCCAAAAAAGCCACGGACAATCGCCCGCTGGTCGTGCAAATAGCGCATGCTTTTTCCCGGAGACGCATATTAGCCAGTGTGGACTCCTCCGAGTGCGGGCCATTCGAAATTCGAAGCTGGCCTGGATTTGGATCCTGAGTCTGCTGCGACAGTACCTTGATAATGTCCAGCTTGACCAGGCCGGCATGCAGGGCCAGTTCGATGACCAGAATGGTCCCGCCAGCGGCCACGGCCACCAATTTACTGGCCTTCAGGAGAACGTAACCGGTAAGGAATCCGCCGGCAGCTCCCAGCCCGATTTGCGAGAACGGCGATTTCGGGGATAAATTATTCATTGCTGTGAGTGTGGCAGTGAGATATTGGCTAAAGCTGCAGTCTCTTAGATCTGATCTACGTACTTTCCTTCGCCAGCAATATGTCACTCATGTTGGTTCCTTTTCCTTTACGGTTTTTCCTTGGTATTGTGAAGTATTATTGTATGTTACATTTTGTTTTGAACTTGCCAAATCTACGTCAAAGCATTCTGTGCTGGGAAAACATTGGATACAGTGTTTTCCTAGGCATAACATTATTAGATCCGATTATAATTGGCACAACTTCTCGAATTAAATAGCCAAAAAAAAAATAGCCAACATTTGACAATCTTTTTAAGCAGGTTAAAGGACAATTGTCATCCGTTTTCTTTGTTTATAAAACTCCCACCCCCAAAAAAAGATACTCAGCATATATGTATAAAACCATTTATTTATATATATTTACAATTTTTTCTATTTACAGAAAGTCCTGCCAGTGATCGAGTGTCGAGACCCTGATTTCCAGCCAGTGATATCCAGTCAGTGATGTCCTGCCGATGACGCCAGCCAGTGATAATCAGCTAGTCCAGTCTATGATGTCCTTCCTGTAGTCCAGATAGTGATACCCAACCAGTGATGTCCAGTCCATGATGTCCTTCCTATAGTCCAGCCGGTGATGTTTAGCATCGAAGATCCTCACGCGGTTGACATCCTCCCTGGGAGAGTTTAAGAATTGGTTAAGATATTTATTAGATAAAATTCATATGTAGCTAAGATAATAAATTATATATAAAATTATATTGATATAATTAAACAATTGATGGTTAGAGATTATAATAAATTGTTTAAGAAAAACGCTGTATTAGCACAATAAAGGATGTTAAATAAAAACAAAATTGCGTTCTATTTTCTTTCAACTTTTGAAGCCGATTGGTGGGGGGAATGAAGTTTCGATTCATAAAGGGCTTGCGGTTGGGAAAAATTTCAAAAAACCTAAGAAAAAGGAGGAAGAGGTTATAAAACGATTCTATTATGTATACGCCTTGATTCATTTCAGGGAATTGACCCTTATTTTATTAAACAAAACTCCTATCAACAAACAAATATACATACCTTCCCGATATAGCATTTTCGAGCAGAATCGATTTGTAATACAATCTGGGCAAATCTGAACATAAAAAATTCGACCCAATTTTTGCAAATTTTAATGATTGTGGTTGGGGCCAAAATTTAGTATTTTCAGTCACATTTTTCCTCGTCGTTTGAATAATTTTCATTCGATTTAAAAAAAGGATAGCATTTATTTATCAGAATTTAAATCGCCATCGATATTCATTTAAAGTTTTTAAAAATCAAACAAAAAATATTTTTCGATTTTTTGCAATTTAGGAAAGGGGTACCATCATTAAAATTTGCAAAAATCGCAAAAATATTTTTTTTTCTACTTTTGAAATCTTTTGATGCAGATCGAAGCGGAATAAGCTCCTGATTCAATAATGTCATGCCTTTCTTCAATCGGATAAATATTAGATAAATTATTTGCAAAAATGTTAGTAAAAAATCGTCATTTTGGCTTAGACCCACTCAGAAAAATTTTTACTTGTTTAAGGACACTTTTTGCATAAAAGGGCACCTTTGCTTGGCTAAATCTGAATAAAATTAACTAATATTGATTAAAAACTTGAATAATATTACGTTTTTATGTTATTTTTATATAAATTGATTAAATAAAACTTTGGGTTCATCACAAAAGTCTTGCATACAGTTGTTTACGTTTTTAACAGCCAGCTGATAAAGAAAACCGAATATTTTGTTGGAAGGAAATGGAAATGGAAATGGAAATGGAAGGGAATGGAAGGCCTGTTTTGTAACTGGTGTATATAACGGTGTATATACACTTTTGCTATATTTTTAAAAGCTTTACAATGCCACAGATAAACATAAGGAAGTAATTTGTGCGGCACTTCCCCTAAAAAGTGTCTGTAATTGACAAATTTGGAGTAAATATTGTTTTTCCAAGTTCTGTTTCTGGTATCTGGAATTGATGCATGGCAAATAAATATTAATTTAGAAGCTTGGGCAAACTTTAGCCAGCAATCATACCACAATATGTTTAAGCTCGGCTGATTCCCAAACACAAAACACAAAATCAAATTTCAATAATTCAAGCAGCAAACGGCGTGTTATTGTTTAGCCAACAAAACAAACCACACGCGGAATCGAAACCTGAACCAAAACTCGGCCGTCTAAGTACTGTTTACGTATGTAATGGCGCAATATTTCCAACAATTGGACCAAAACTATTTGCACAAAACCGCAAATAGCCAAATGGAAAATAGCCAGCTACGGCCATGAAATTAATAAATTTAATTTCAGGCTTGTGCAATTAATTTGGTAGACCCACATTAATAGAACGGTAATTACAATCGATTGAATATATAATTTGGCTATGATGTGGTGTAAGAAAATCAGGAACTGTTTAAAATCTCGTGTTGATACCAACTTGATACAATTAATAATATATTTATTTATGCAGCTAATCCAAAATGGTATAGATTGGTGCAGCTGGGAGTCGGCGGGGTTAATTGCCGACATCCTGTCGCCCCAGCCTGCCAATAACTCGATTAAAACTTCAACAGTTCAAACTTTCCGGCTGCGAATCCTACTCCTTCCACAAAACAGGATGAAAGCAAAAAAAAACTTAAACTTCAAAGCTCCACCAGTGGTTGCTCATTAAATTCTCATGCTTGCCTGCAGTCCGGGGTAAAATACGAGCATCGGCATTGCAATTGCAATCGTCTCGCATGGCACAAAAGAGTCCCTACACCCTCTGCCCTTTGCCCTCTGCCAGGTTTTCTTCTTCCCCATGTTGTTTTCTTTCTTCTTGATTCTCAGCCTCTTCATTTGCCATTGCTGCTGCCTTTGTAGTTAACATAAAAGCGGAAAAACGTGGCAAAAACACGAATGGGAGTCAAGTAAACCCATTGTGTCTTCGGGGCTAACCCATGGCAGAGTAAAGGTGCACACTAACTGCCAACTATTAAAGCGGAAAAAGTGCTTAAATCTATCTACTGCATAATGCAGCTATTTCCACGAAGGACCTCTAAAAAAGCTTTGAAAAATAATCCATTAACTATTTTTTAAGTATTCCCCCTACAGATTTAAATGGAAATTATATATCATTTATCCATTAAAAAATGTAAACACTGCTTTTGGTAATAATTATTAGATTTATGTTGAAGGCAAAAACAATCTAATTTGAATGTAATTTATACCCTTTTAAGGATGCAAAAAATCTGGTTTCCAGTCTGGCGTAGTCTGGCTGCAATTAAACCCATTTGTGGCAAGCAAACGAACCGCAGGAATTTTCATTTGCATTTCAGGTTTAGCTTTCGTGAAAACAAAAAGCACATCCTGTTTGATTGATGGTTTGAATGATGGAATAAATTTCATTGTTATGGAGCAGCCGACTACTAAACCCAAAACTAAAACCTGCCAAGTGTTCAGTTGTTATGACAACAATTTAATTTTTGCTGTTAAATGCTGGCTTGTGCGATCAAGTGAATCAATTTCATGTAATAATTACTACATTAGCTGTGGGCAATATGGTTCAATTATTTTTCAGTGTTTCGGATACTTCAACCTTGGCCCTGCCCATGCAAGCCATGTAAGAGCCACAATCCAAGTACATATATCTTGCCGGGTGGGCGTTGCTGAACTTTCTATCTGATTTCCACAAACGGCCAAATTGTCTGGCCACCTGCCCGGCTGCCAGTCTGGCAGTACGTGCAAATAGTTACGTGGAATTATTTCCGGAATCGGAAACTAATATCCCTCCGTTTGAGACTCTTTGTCAGAGTCTGGCAATGCAGTTACCGAGGAAATTTTTACCGAGTTCAACCTCAAAGTCAAACATTGCAACTAAGCTTTGGGGCAATAAAAGAACATAAACTGGTAGAAAGTTAAAGCTTATAACTTTTGTAAAGAGTCAGTTCCACTTAAAGGTGCAGGTCCAATGCGTTTCCATATCTGATTGAAGGAGACGCGATGTTCCCGGCGGGACACCCTTTTCCTCTCCGGAATATCGTATATTTTCCTTACAGCCAACTCAAACTGTCGCCATAATTGTTAATTAAATTAAAATGCTAATAGGCGTGAAATATGATAGCACACAGACACCAGTGGGTTCCCACTGCCAGAAACCCCCGACGGCAGGTGGGCAACGGTGGGGCAGGATGCGGAGAAGAAAACGGAAAAATGTAGCAGCTGCCACACCGACTGCTGCCTCCGGGCGTTGTCGGGGCGTGGCGGGCTAAATGGGGGAATTGCCAAAGTTGCCGCTCACTTGATTTTCAGAATAATACTTGTAATAATTAAAATGAAAATTAGAAATGGGCCCAAAGCGTTCGGCTCTTCCAGTGTAGGCATCTGCCAAAGCAAAGGCAGACTGACAGACGTGGCGGAGGGAGCAGGAACTGGGTGGCAGAAAGGAGTCAGTGCGATACCACTTGGCTGCCTCTTTGGGCTCTGAAATGTTCACCTTTTGGTGCCGCCTAATTAAAAGGGATAAGTGCCAGGGCAGGTGTGAACCTGGTGAGGATGGACGGCGGCTGCGTAATTTCTAATTGCTGTGATTAGGAGGTTGGTATGACACCACAGGCAATCGAATAGATAGCTCCACAAATGTCCCAAGAAATGATAATGGATAAAGATTATGTCCTAGCGCCAGGACGATTTAAACATTTTTAAAGGGACATAAAAGAGTCCTGCACCGCCTTAATTTGAATGGCTAAAAAGTGGTTGAGAGGTAAGCTCTGAAGGACAGTTCCTACTTCAATCACTGGACCCAAGCCCCCCCCCCCACATAAGCTTCCCCTGAAGGGCAGTTGTCCCCTTTACATCCACCTGCCGTTTCTAAGCAATTGCCCATGTGTCTATTTAAGTGCTATTGACAGTCCTGGCCGCAATGACAGGTGACAAAGAGGGACGCATGCCGCATAAGCCGAAGGACAACATCCCAAGGACCTTATAATTTGAGTGTCGCCGTCAGGATTCACAGATTTGTTGCTTGCCACCGACGCCATTAGGATGATGAAATGTCCCCGAAGGTCACTGGGCAGCCCCCATCCTTTGGCACTCACTTGTTGCCTTAATGGGAGGATACAAGGACATTCTCAAATATTAACGACTACATAACTTTATATTAATACTTAAAATTAGCCTTTTCTACTTGGGGGAGCAAGTTATTTTTACGGTGTAGCCTGAGCTCCGCTTGATAGTGCTTAATTTTGTGTTTAATTATGCAGAGAACATCCTTTGTGGGAATCCCGATGTCTCTTCTAATTACTGCTGTTTGTTATCTTTGTGGGAACACTTCTGGGTCCCCGTATTTAAGGGACGTCCATGCCCAGCTTTACACATAATTTGTTGCTTATTTTACCATTTTACACACATTTGGGAGGATGACAATTTGGCAAAGGAAACAACATAATTCGGATTCCCTTTCTGGCCTTTGAAAAGGATGAGGCATAAAAGGACAAACATGGACAACTGGAGTATTGAGTAAATTATTGTGTCTGCTTAACTAATATTTTTTAAATAAGCTACATATATTTATGAACAAGACTATCCCTCCTTTAGAGTTATGTGAACCACTTAAATACTGCTGGGGAAATCATTCTGGCAAAAGTTATGCATATGCACTTCTTTTTCCGCAATCACGGGCTTTGGGTGAACTGTTTGCTGAAAAACAAAGGAAACCCAGTAAGAGTAGGGTTGATGGGATTGCTTAGCCTTAGCCCAGAAAATTTTTCATGTTGGGGCAATTTATGCTGCCTCGTCCGACGACTCCTTGGGGCAATTGTCTGACATCCACTCCCAATCCACTCGCTTTAAGGATGCGGCAAGGATTCTCCTCTGCAATCTGCAGCATGTTATTTGCAGTCAAAGGTTAGGGATAGTTCAAATAGTTTGCCAGGTATTTCCTCTGCCACACTTTTTCCCAGCTATTTGATCTGTGATTGAGCTGAACGAGCAAATAAAGTTGTGGCTTGACTTTATTGATGAAAGGTGGCTCGCTCCATTTCATTTGTGGTGAAAGTTCAAACATTATCCACTGATGGTCTTCTTATATTAGTACGATATTCGAGTGTGCACTTTGAATTGGTTATTCAGAGGGTAGTGCTCTTTTGAAACGATTTCGCTCCCCGCCCCCTTTAGCAAAGTGTCGCGAATGTACACAATATACTCCTTTGGTCTGCGGGAGAATAATTATGCGACATAGCATATAGACCATGTCAACTTTTCAATAGGCGACCGATTAAATTTATGACCAGCCAATGCAGTGGCCACTATCGACCACCAGCCCTGACCGACTCCAGAGGAAGCTGCGACAATCTTCTCTTCGAAATCTCCATTATTCCATTGGAGTCGGAGTCCTCACAACCCAGCCGCATTCATTTGTCGGGGACGTTTATGGTCAGACTTATTAAACGGCTTTTAAGCGCCGGATCAGGGCCACTCCATTATGCACATTGAGAATTTTCTATAACCGGCCAAGATTTATGTTTCGCAAAACAAGTTCTGTGGTTGGGTCCTGCCAATGATGCGGCATTTTGGCATCGGAAAATGGTTGAATGGCAGAATATATAGCACAACCGCTATAGAGTCCTTGAGTTCTGGGCATGGAAAGGGGTAGTCGACTATGATGAAAGTGCAAATTTGCACTTTGCCCTGCGATTATATTTAATACCAATCTATTTATGTATCCCCGAAAATATAAAAACATTGATTACGGAAACTGTCAGAATGATTGACACAAAACTGAAGGCCCGCAAAGTTAAACGAACGGCGTGCTACATGCATAAATTACATAATAAATAACATAAATTGTATTTATTTTCGTCGATGTCGTTGCCAAGCAAAAATTATATTCCGGGTCTTTCTGAAAGACAACAAAATACAAATTATAGTGGCTCTGTGGATGGGTGTCTTAATACAAGCGTGTTGACCGAAAATAGTTCCTGACAGCTTGCCAATTTCTGATTCCTATCAACTTCGATTCAATCACATATAAGGTGTGATTTTTTTGGTGTTAAGCAAATAGTTTGATGATGGCCAGGATTTTTTTCACCTTTAACCCAACCGGAAATGAGCTGTTACTTTGAATAAATAATAACCAAACTGTTTTAAAAAATGAAAATAATAAATAATAATCCATATATGAATCTAGTATAGTATCTGACTTTTCCGTTCGTGTCTTACACACAATAAGAATATCACTTCCACGCCCTCATAAGTAGGCAATAGAAAATATTCATTAACGACAAGAAAATACTCGAAGCCAAGTCACTTATTTTTATTCCCAACAGCCAAGCCAGGTCAATTATATCGTTTTATAAATAACTGGCCCACTGCTACCTGTATTTATTTTTTGTTAATCGATCCACCTGCCTTTGGCTGTCAAAGCTATTTCCGCTGACCGGTTGAGTGGAGAAGCGCAATCAGCTTTTCGCTTTCACGGCGCGCCGTGGAGGGGGAGTCGAAGCACTTAATAAACGCAATTAATCCAATTAAAATGTCATGTCCCATTAATGCAAATTAAACTCAGCGCAAATGTTCAGCAATTAAATAAATGCTCTTAAACCAATGAAATGCACACGCACGCTTTCATTGAGGGGGTGGTCGTGCAAGGGGAGGTATGTCCTATCAATGGCACAAAGCCGCCCGACAGCTGAAAGATGAAACAGGACACAAGTTTGTGGGAGGGCAGACTGCAGCCAATGAGCTTGCAAATTTACACGTCACGATAAACATCATTGAACAATTAAATGTTAAGCTGCTAATGGAGATGTGGCCTTGACAACTCTCATTTATTTTTCCATCTTTTTCCACTTTCCATTTTAAACTTTATTAACTTTATCAGTAAAGTAAAATAAACAATATGTGGAAGTGAAAGAAACAATATCCTTGCAATTCATGCATCTGCCAAGTTTTTCTGATGGCTATAGTTGGTAATAATAAGTAGTTTCCGAAGCGAAAATGGAATTTTTTTTAATTAGCTTCGGCTGCTGCACATTTTTCTGACAGCTCTACTTAAAGAATGATTGTCATTGCCTTGCTTGGCCGAGACTACCACAAGACTCTTGTCAGTTTGAAGTGCTAATTGCATTCGGGCTTCAGTGTTTTGGGTTGCTAATTTTCTGCTTAACGATTTCACTGTCGTTCATTTAATTTCCATAAACTTTTTCACAGGAGCGCTCTGTCAGTTAAATGTTAAGTCCGAACAGGACCAAGCCTTTTCTTTAACACAACACTACTTTACTACTTTAATGTATACATTACATATATATATACGTAATTTGTATACAAATATTTGCAAAACGTGTTCACCATCCTGTTGACAAGGTCGTTTACAATATAAATTCAGTAAGCCAAATGTTTTTATTGGATTTAACCTGTTTATGTCAACGCACGTCCCCAAAGAGGAGCAAGGCGTGGTTCTTGATGAACACAAAACAGGTGAAATATATTTCAAACATCGGGGAATGGGTCAGGATAAGTTTGTCGTCACAATAAAAGCCATCGAGGCAACGGGTAATGGGTCAATTATGGTCTATTTATTCAACTAAGAAAATTATGAATTAATAGTCACTTTACGAAAATCTATGAATTGATGAATTTTAGACAATTTAACCAATTCCCTTGCTTTGTTAAAGAAATAATAAGAAATCTGAATCCCAAAAAGGTATATTCAGTAAATTGTTATTGGGTATGGTCGCAAATGGGTTTCCCATTTTATTCTCCTGCCTATAATAATTCAAACAAAGGATTTCTCGGCTGCCCCTCCCATTGTGTCCCACCACTAGTTTCATAGTAAAGTGAATAAAATATAAATAAGCATAAATCACGCACATAAGCAAACAGGAACATGATTAACAAGGTCATTTAGAGGCACTTGTTTTTCCATACAGGCTCACACCCCCCTCGAATGCCATGCCCATAGCCCTTGGCATTGGAGGGGGCCAACAGTTTAACCCGAGGGCCCAAAACAGTATTTCATACAGAGCCCAGAAAATTCGATTAGTGTGTTAAGAGCTGGTACCGCCCAAAACCGAACCGAACCCAACCTCACCTCCAGGACCCCCAGCACGACCCCGAAAAAAAAAACATAGTAAATTAAAGGAGGCCTTTCCGAACTGGTGTGTTTTCAGATATATATTACTCTGGGGAGACATTTGATAATAACTTGCGGCCAATGTGGACTATAATCAGCATAAGTTAGACAACTTTAGTCTGTTTTGCTGTTTGCACTAGCAGTTAACAGATGTAGTCCGTGATGTATGCCAGTCCGGGGTCGGTGGGAAAGCCTTTATGGCATCCCCTGGCCGTGGCACAGCCATCTATCTGCGGCAACATAGACAGCCAGCACATATTTTCCGGCTGACACAGCGAACATTAATCATTTGTATTGCTTGAATTTTTTGTTCCAGGGAAAACAAGCCAATTCTTAGACTTTTATTGCGATGGGGGAGGATGGCTTTTGAGGCAGTCTCGATAGCCAGATTTATTTTAACCCACGAAAACAATACGGCAGAGAGTGTAAGCATGGTTTATTTAAATAGTCAAATAGGCAAAAGGTCGAAGGTTAAATAAATGTATGGGGAGAAGGTGAGGCTTGTATTTTCCTTATATCGCTTAAAGACACTAAAATTTTTTATCTTTCTAAATAAATAATACCCCGCTGCTTCTTTAAGCCCGTAAAAAGTCAACAGACACCTTGTAACTGATATCCTGACACGCCCCCCATACGGAATTTTAATATTTCAAGGAAGATATAAAATTTATTAGGCACATTGTATTCCGGCATATGGATTGCATTCACCTTTATTAAGTCGAGGCCTACGAGCCGGATGATATTGAATAAAATGCAAAGCCCCTTGCCGGTTAAATGTGCGAGTTAGCTGGCTGGTTGTTGGAAGAGCAAATAAACAGGGCTTTCCATTTTTCATTTGAGGCAGGGCCCAGGCCACCCACCCACACACATGGACGCACACAAAGGTAAATATGTGGCAAAGTGAAAGCAGTTAAAACAAACAAAATCAAACACAGGATAAGCGACTGCGAAAACGTGTGCCTGCTTTTGTTTGCATTGGGTAGGGTAGGGTGGCAGGTGGCAGGTGGCAGGTGGCAGCAATGGGCATCCACGTGTGACAGGTCGACGTCGACTTGTTGCACTTGTTGCAGCCAGTGCCACAAAACGTTGGGCCGCAAATGTTTCTAGTCAATAAAATGCTTAGCCCGTGGCACGAACTGCTAGAGATACGCTCGCAGGCTCACCAACCAGCCATTCAGCCATCCAGCCATCCAGCCAGCGAATGAATTAACAAATTAAAAGCGTAACAAATTGGCCCAGGATACACGGAGAAGGATGTGGCGTGCTGCATGCCGACTAGTTAAAGTGCTTTAAGTTCTTTTTAATTAAATTAGAACCAGAGCACATATGAACGAGCTGGCAAAGTAGAGCAAGAAAACATAAAGTCATGGAGAGCTGTTGAGCCAAGGTCTCTAACCAGTCGCTGCCACATATCCTCCTTATATTTAATCAGCATTTTAAAGGGGATTCAAGAATTTTTCAAATAAACTACCACAATAATAAAAAGTGAATAATTTTATATTGAAATAAGTAAATGCAAATATTTATCACCTAAATTTTATCCATATTTAGCCCAGAAATTGCATTTTTTGGAGAAAATTTCTCGTTGTCAAAACAAAAATCATGGTAAGTAGGTTTGAGCCAAAATGACGATTTTTTAGTAACATTTTTGCAAATAATTTATGTAATAATTATTCGATTGAAAAAAGGCATAGCATTTATAAATCAGGAGCTCATCCCGCTTCTATCTACATCAAAGGATTTCAAAAGTAGAAAAAAAAATATTTTTGCGATTTTTGCAAATTTTAATGATGGTACCCCTTTCCTAAATAGCAAAAAAATCGAAAAATATTTTTTGTTCGACTTTCAAAAACTTTAAATGCAGATCGATGGCGATTTAAACTCTGATTTATAAAAGGTATCCCTTTTTTAAATCGAATGAAAATTATTCAAACGACGAGGAAATATGAGACTGAAAATACTAAATTTTGGGCCACAGCCACTCACCATGATTTAAGGGGATTTTATCCAAAGGTTTCTAATTTTTGAAGGCAAGATTCCGTTTAAATTTCTTCTTTTGAATATCCGGTTACAAACTTATCTTGAGTGGACTTTGCTTTCCATTTTCTTACAGTTTCTATCTGGGTGGAATGTCTTAAAATGCTGGCGAGCATTAGATTTTTATTCGCCCTCATCGCCCCCCTTCTCTCTTTTCAAGTAAAACTTTTGCTTTATTTCAATTTTTCGTTGCCCGAAACAAAAATTGCAAGTAAATGTCCTTTACAAGTTGAATTTAAACGGAAAACTTTTCTAATTAAAATTAAATATACATTTCGACTCCCGTGAAGGCTCGATTATTATATCTACTGGTTTTGACTAAACTCATTCACTGAATACGTTTATATATACTTTCTGCGACTTAAACCTAACACCCAAAGGACCAAGGAAGAGGCTGAAAAGGGAAAGTTTAACAAGAGCATAGTTATGGTTAGGATCTAAAGGTCAACGAGTGGTTAAAAATGCATCAAAAAGTTTCAAACTGCATTCCAATGAGGAGGAGAAGTGAGAGTGGAAAGTTTTAAGAAGCCGTTTAAGAAAATAGTTTAAAGTGAAAATCTGGAAAGCAAGTGATTGAATGTTTAGTTTTAAATCACCAGCAATTAATATGTGAACCTACTTTGAAAATAAATAACATTTTATTTGAAAATACGAAAGCTTGCGCCTTTGACCGTAATGATTAATTCTGGCCACCAAGGTATTCAATGCTCATTTTCAAGGCAACCCGTCATGGAGATTTATTGGCTCACAAATTGCTTTAAATTAATTTTTTGCTGGTGCTCCTACTGTTCACGCCAAATGTAAATTCTTGGCCAGCTTGTCGTCTGCTAATTGTAAAAATTATGAGCCATTTGGTTGGGTAAACGAGGATAAAAGGAACAGGAATAGAAGTTGGGCCAGAGGAACCCATACAGCGCTTTGATGTTCGCCACGGGAGACCATTAAGGTGCTGAATAAAAAGCCGGCAAAAATAAGGAAAAAATATGAGAAAATTAACAAATTGTCAGCGTTGAGGTTTTCGGAAGGTCAATGGCCCAGCAAAGAAGTTATTTTTAAGTGTTATGTATTTGGAAACCTTTTGGTTTAACAATTAGAATGTATAATCAAGGACAGCTTGGAGATTACAAGTTAAGCTTATAAGTGAATAGAGCTGTTGGCCTATCCATGGCAGAAAGCATTCTGTTTCACCTGCCACAGGACACGTTCCAGAGCCGAGCTCCCTAATTAATTAGTGTTCATTAGCAACTGTAATTTCCCCAGTCCGAGCTACGCTCTGGCTACTGACACAAATCAAAATGGGTCCGGCTCGTCTGATTGCCCGGCCAAAAGCTGGAAAAAGTTTACCCACAGAGTTCTTTCCAAACTCATTACAGGTTGGACAAGGACTCACCAGGAGCTGGCTGAAATCAGACGCTGATAATAATGGTTAATTACGTGTTTAATTATGCATGAGAACTCTCACATTGTCTCGACGGGCTCACTTTGCGGAACGGAAGTTGACGCTCAAAGTCTCGTTAATAAATTATGGGAATAGTAGGCGCAAGGATCTCAGCCTGCGGCTCATTAAAAATCATCAAAACAGCAGGGAAGGGAAGTGTCTTAAGCCGCACCGGATGTAAACCAATTCATAAGGGGAAAAGGTCCCACTTTTATTAAATATAATTTGCTATTTTTCGGGGAAAAAAGAAATGGGGTTACCTTATTGAAATCTTAAACTGAAAGTAGTTGATTGTTGTTTTAAATTCTTGGTTATTAACATATGTCCAATGTCTTATGAAAATCTTAAGTTTCTCGGCCACATTTATCCAGGATCATGGAAGCCTAGATTAGCTAAAACTTCAACATTCCTTTAACACGAAACGTAGATGGAAAGCCAGGCAATATTAGCTGCGATATGTGTGTAGGTGCAAAAGTGCAGAGCTGGCCCATAAATTCTGAACAATTTATAATTTCACACTTACAACGACGGCCATAACGAGGCCTCAAAGCAAAAAAAAAAAAACAAGGGTCCAATAGTTTTGATAGTCAATACCCTATAATTTTGAATACAAAAGTTTAATGATTTATCAAGATTTCTTTAAATGCTCTTTGGATTAACCCCCATGTTAATATATTTAATTTTTTTTTTTTATAAATCTTAAAGTCAAATATACCCATGCAGTATTAGATTTCCCGGGGTATTATTGAAGGGGGGCAACTATTTGCCAATGTGCATGGGCCGGCATGTCGGTGGCAGAAATGACAAATGTTTGTTAGGCAGGCAGAACCGGAAGGCCTGGAAGAAAGCTTCCAATAAGGCTTCATCCGCCCCTGACGGAGAAATGCTCCCAGGGGAGGGGGCATGGGGTTGGGCCTTGGGGGGCGTCTTAATGACAAGCCAGCCCCACAACGAGCTTTGCATGTTTGCTCATTGTTAATCATAAATGCCCAAAAACGAGCCAGCCCGGAGCGGTAATATGTTTAATAGGTCGTGATGATATTTTTATATCCAAACGCAGGCATAATTTCTTTCGACACCTCCAGCACGAATTTATTATAGCATCTCTTCCAGAAAATCTTGTGGGTCACAGAGAATGCAGCTGCACCAAACTGTAAAGGACGAAAAAATTAAAAACCACCTTGACGTGGCCATTATCCGGAGCAACGCAAATAGGCATTCCAGTGGCGGCTACGCTAATGGAAAGCTTGATTTATGGCCAGGATGATGACAGAGCGGCATGCAACTATGTCGGCCGGGGAAGACCGTTCACCAGGCACTATGGGCAGGAAAATTGAATTTGGTTGCGTTTTCAAAACCTTTAGAAACTGGAAACATTTTTTACAGCAAATCCTAGCAGTCGAAGATATTTATTTTATTTTCAAGCAATCATAATTTTTTGATCTTCATGGGAAAGTACTTTATTGTCCTATTTTTTCTTATAGTGGCATCTTATTTGTGGCTTCGACCTCGCAAGACCGCGCACCGCCTCCGATATTTTGAGAAACTAAAATTTCCTCTTCGGCAAAACGGAGAATACTGGATCTACCAGGACTTTATTCGGGCCCAGACCCATAGATTACATTCCAATCAGAGTATAACCTTAACCTCCCACGGAACCTGCAAGGACCTCAAGAATCTGGAATGGCTCACGGTTCGCTGGGATGCTCCCATCAGTTTGGCCGTCTTTGTGTTTCAGGATGACTTTGACGAGCTTATTGCTAGTCTAAACCATCTCAGGCACTGTTCGGTGACGGGCTCCAGCTTTAGCAAGTGGGTGTCTGTCCATTTGGTCCTGCACCAAGGACAAATGCCCAAAAGCCTACGAAGGATGGATCCGTATAATCCTCATGGATGTCGAAGCATGCCGCCCCATGAGAAGGGCTACGGAAATGATTCTATTTTGTTGGAAACTCATTCAAGATATCCCTTGAACTTGCTTAAAGATGTAGCCCGCTGGAACGCCAAAACCTATTATATTTTCCCTTTAGAACTTGATCTTCTGCCAACCAAGAACTTTGCCAAAGACTTTATGCGATTTGTAAGGCAGCAAAACTTGAGGCTGCCTCGGAAAAGGTGATTTTCTAAAATATTTTAAAAACTTTTCAATAATTTATTGGTATCTTAGCGTTTTCTGTGTTCCCATCTTCCAGCTGGCCAAGAGGTGTGATGTTTATCCTCGGTACAAATCGGATTTAAGAGCTTATTTCAAGGAATATAACATGTCCTTGGGGGGAGAAACTGATCAAGTGGAAAGTTTGGCATCCTGGTTAAATAGTCCTGGAAAAGATGATGAAGTCGGGGTATATAAATTGAGTAAAGACTCGGAACTTTGTGAGGCCCATGTTGGCATAAATGAGTTTGAGCCTTTTTTGGATTACCAAAGTGACAAGCCACCTTTTCCAGCCCCAAAATTACAGGTAAGACTTATTTTTCTTAATCTTAAATAAAATTTAAACTTTTTAAATTTTTGCAGTTGCAACTACTTGTTGGTCTGAAATTCGACTTTGTGATTCTGGATGGAGTATTCCTGATTCGCCGTCGCAGAGACCAGAGACAACTTCTCTACCGGAACACATTTGCACCAAACGAATTAAATCAATTTGGCGACCTAATGAAGTTGAACTCGTTAGTCCTGTGGCCAGAGGTGGAGTGATATTTTGGGTTAATTTTGAAACTGAATGAAGCCAACGTCGAAATACAAACGTCGCTACATCCATTCTGGCACTTAATCAATTCGTGTGCCCTGTCCTTTGGCTTCCATTCTTTTCCTTTTTATAATACCATTAGTTCAACCCGAGTCTTAGTTGTCTCTTGGCGCAATTTTTCATTTTTCCACTCCTCCACACCGCCGGCTTCTCCTTGTGGCATGCCGAAGAAGCTCCAAAGATAAGGATTGGGTTTTCCTTGTGGCCGCATGTTTGCGGCCAAGAAGGGAAACTTGAGGAGGTATTCTGCATCCTTTCGTTTGGATCCTTGCCTCTTCCCTCTGCCACGAAACTTTCGCCATAGAAACTGCGTCTTTTTTGTATTATTGGGAAATGAGTTAATTGGCAAATGGACAGGAAGTAATTAAAGCCCGATCTCTCTATAGTGATTAATCCTAGATTATTTTCCGTTTAAAGTTTTCGATTTGGCTTTAATTTCAGCAACAATTTGGATATTCCGTGTTGCAAATTGGAATGTAAATGCTTATATTCAAATGGGGAAGCCCGCCAATATTAATTAGCAACGCCAACGAATTGTCATCCTTTTGGAAATGAAAAGCCAACCATAATCTACTTAAATTTGTTATTTTTCACCCTGTCCCACAATTTATATTTTAAAATTTATTCAAATGGAAGCCCAAAAAACTGTAGCGGAAAATCCGACACCTCCACAATAATTGTTGCTGGTTGTGTGTAACACACTTCGTAACTAATAATTTAATATTTTATGCATGACTGGAAAAATAAACAGAAATTTTTTATTATGCTTGCCCCATTTTGGCGTTGTTTTGGGGGCGCCTAACTTTCCAAAGAAAAGTTTGCAACACCAGAAAAAAGGGAAAAGGAAAAGAAAATGGGAAAAGGAAAAGAAACTGAGCGGAAAAGTTAATATTAACGAAAGGCGACGCACTTAGACTTAATATTTTTTTTCTCTCTGCCCTTCCACTCCCATACGCGGCCATTTTGACGCCAAACACGTAGACTGCTTTTCCACTTTTCCACGTTTCCACTTTTGCTTTTCCTCGTCCTTTGTCCGGGGAAAATCTTGTTAGGAGTACTTTCTGCTTTATTTGCATGATGCGCCCCCGCTTTCTCAAATCGTTTATCTCCTAAGTATATTTTGTTGTGTAAATTTTCAATGTTGCTTGTCTGGCATACAAAAGCAGACAATTGTTGGACGGGACAAAGGTCTACAAAACAATTAGTTTCCAGCTGCAATTTGGATTTATTTGTTGTTTGTCCAATGCACGGAATCATATTTATTTGACTTTCAAATTACATTGAAAAGCTCAATAATTACCCAAACAAATAGCAATGGCTGTGAGTGTTTAAAGTTATTAAAGTTAAATATTGTCACAACACATGAAGGCCAACTTCTTAACATGTGAGAAGCCTTTGATGAGGCCTTAATGAGAAATGCAAATGATGGAAAAGAATATATTCATCTGGGAAATGCCCTTGAGGCAGGGGAAGGCAGCGGGAAAAAGAACAAAGTTGAAAATACTCTATCCGTAAACAAAGTGCAGCTGAAGGATATGTGAATTTCCCGCCCCGCTACGTCTGTGCGAAGATTTAATTATTCATTCGCCCTGTCTGCCCGCAAATTGCATCCAAGACAAGCAAAAGCTGCGACGGCGACCAGGACCATCACGGTAGCAAAGGGAAAACTTTCCAGCAGGCCTGACACAAAGTTTTTGTAAACAAAATA
Source organism: Drosophila varians (assembly GCA_018150405.1). Lineage (NCBI taxonomy): Eukaryota > Metazoa > Arthropoda > Insecta > Diptera > Drosophilidae > Drosophila > Drosophila varians. Next base: position 8,748,626 of record JAECWK010000125.1, read on the forward strand.
GGGGGGCGTGACTATGGTAGCTACTGGTAGCTACTGGAATATATAACATAGAAGTTTCCCCAAGTAAAATTGGAAAGTGCACGCACCACAAATATGAAATTTCAACTTGTAATCAAATTAATTCATGCTTGGCACTTGCGATGCCAGAAAGTGTCAACAGATAATTGAAAAATCCAGAAGCCGAAAATTTATTCAAAAACCTAATTTATACAAAAGAAGAGAGAAAAGACTAAGGACATGGCTTTACCTATTTTTCAAATAAAGGATTTTATAGGATAGGAATACTGGAATTGAAAGATTAAGAACATCTCGTTGGTTCGAGTCATTAAAATCGCAAGGGAAGGTCAAGCAAAAACTTCTCGTCCTACTTTAAACATCATTGGGTCCTATTTACGGCTCAAGTTTTATCCGAGAAGAGGTATCCTTGTCCGAGTGGTGGCCAGAAAGTGTTAAAGTTCGCTTTCGAGGAGCAAAAAAGATAATAAAAAGTTGCCAGAGCTTACAGCTCATGATAATAAAACCCGTGGCACGTGCTGACTCCAATGGACACGCAGCCTGGTCACGAATCCATAGTCTCGAGACACTTTCCGCTGGCTGTTGACATTCCACCTCGTCCACATCCTCCTCCTCCTTGGCAACTCCCTCAACTTTTTGTGTTTTTTGTCTCTCAAATAGATTTCAAGCATCTTCGCCTGCAGCAATTTGTTGCTGAATGATGTGTGAAGGGCATAAAAATGCAGTGGATTAGGGTGGATGAGGCGCAGAGGTCCTGGCGCAATCCTTGTATTCCTACGCATAAAGTACGAATGCTGGTTCCCTTGACATACGTGCTGATAGCTGATAAAACAAAGGCAAAGACTTTTGGTGTTGACAATATAATTCTCAGGAATTTCTCAAGAGTTTCCGGGTGTAAAAGCTTTTTCCTGTAGTTTTAAATATTCGGGAATTTTTAATCAGTCGACCATTGAATAATAGTTAAGATATGTAACATGAAGTAACAAGGAAAGAGGACACAATATCCTTGTACTGTCTCCCCACCAACTTTTGAAATACATCAAAGCCCAGTGCGCTTTTAAGTGTTTTGAGGCAAAGTCCCAGCACTTTATTTTGTCCCGGACCGCATTGGCATATGCTTTTATAGAAATAAATTGCAAAACAAAATTCAATTACTTAATGCAAATGTAAGGCGTCGCCCACCTTCCCGCTTTCACCCTTCGGCAGCAAGGACCCTTGATATCTGTGTCAAAAAGTCACTGCCAAAAGAATTTTTGTCGATTATTCAAAATATTTTGTATCCAATTCTCCGCACATCGAGCCAAGTGTTGGGCGTGTCACACTCTTATTTATATGTTTATGAAAATTGTACACACACACATTTATTGAAATTATTGAAAGAATTTAAAAGCGTTTTCTGTTCGAGAAAGGAAAGCATAGAACTTGGCACAGTCTAGGAAAATATTCTGGCTTCCTTTTATTTTCTAAAGACTTTTTTTTTGTAGCAAGAATAAGCGGAGGCTGTGAGCTGGAGGTGCCAGAAGACCACAAGGAGTTTCTGTTTATGAAGAAAACAAAACAAGAAAGGAAGCTTACAGTCAAGTGTCTTGACCTTCTTTCTCTTCTTTAACTAACCAAAATAAATTGAAAATTTTGAAACATTTGTGTTGTTTATTGATTTATTTTCTCTGAAAATCGCCCCTAATCCACTTTCCGCCTTGTTAACACCTTAAAAGCCAAGTGACCGTAAATGGCAAACGACAATTGAGATAATTACTCGCTTGACCAATTTCGGGCTCGAATGGCCACTCCTAACAACAGGTTAGAAAGCCGTAAACATCCCCAAAACCAGGGGAGACCCCCGAAGACTTTGTTTACATTATTAGCTCATCGGGATTGTATTTATCCAGTCTTGATGAGACCTTCCAGCCACGTCCTGTCTAACGAGGCAGACTTCCCCCTTGCTCCACCGATGGCTTAATGCATGTTGCTAATTATTACATAATGATTATGTTTCTTTGGCCGCCTCTTACGCTGAAATGAGAAAACTTTTGTCATGGATTTTTCATAGTGGTGTTCCCGGTGGCAACTCTCCGTAGCACGACCGAAGATTGCGACTTTAAGCAGACCTTTTAAGCGCCGCGGGCCAAAAGTGCAAGTAATAGTTAGTCAAGCACAATAAACACAGTCGCTACTTCACACTCGGCTTACTCTGGCCTTAAAGGCATTTTAATAAAGACCCGTATAATTTTATGGTACTCTACAAAAAAGCAACCTGGATGTCGCATAAAAAATCCCAAGATAAATGACGGCAAGAATACACAATGAAAATATATATAGGGATGTCTAGTATTTCTAGAGGAGGATATGTTCCCCTAGAGGATCCCCCATAGAATCCTTTTGTGGAAAAAAATGTTGTGGTTGTTGCAAGTTCCAGTCAATATTTCGCTACCATTTAGTTAATATTTCTACTGTTTTGCGGTGCAACCGCAATTGCAACTCATGGCGTACTTAAATAGAAATTTTTGCAGTGAATTGTGCGGCGAATAAAATACGAAGTTGCACAGCTGAACACCCAATGGCAGCACATCCACAAAGGTTTCATAAGAACCATGACAAAATGGCAATCACAAACCGGTGTCACATTTTTGTTGCTGACTGTTGCCCTGCTTCCTTGCTGCGGTTTTTATATCATTTTAACATTTCCTAATGTATGTGGCATATTACGCGGTAACAAAATAACAATATGAAAGTGCAGAGCAGCCGCTGGAAGAGAAAACTTTGACCGGGTGGAGGGTAAAAACTAGAGTCACATTATGACAGCATTCTGGCTGGCATTTCCGAGTACTGCCACTGTCACACATAAGATATTAACTAAGTTCTTGCTGCCATTGCTGCTGGGCCTCGACAGTGGATGGAGATATTATTGAGCCATTTGAGGATGACTAAGCATCGCGGCATCTGAACAGAGTTGCGAGTGGTTGTAAAAAACTTTTTAGACACGCTCCAGCGAAAAGGAAAAATTCTAAGGGGACTGCCATAAATTTCATTTTGTGAGGACATTTTAAGGGAGCCGAAACAATAGAGCCACTCCCGTTCAATGAATTCAATATGTAATTAGGCTCCTGCGTTGCCGGAATGTCAACAAGTAGCTGGTAGGAAGTTCTGCGTTGAAACAATGCGAGCAGCCCAAGCTTTTAAACGGATGCTCAACCTCCGGCATAAATAAGTTTGAGTTGAATTTAATCAATACGCAAAATAAGCAAACCGCCACCTCGCCAGTCCTCGATTCTTCTCCAAACTCCCAAACTTTCGTCATGTTACCAAAACTATCGAATTGCTGAGGCGAGTGCCTGATGGTGGGATGCGGAATGGAGGCGATGCTGGCTTCCACAGAGCCAAAAGTTAAGCTTGACTGGCTGCTGCATCCAATAAGTGAGACTTCATTGTACTTGCAGCAGTAATCAAAAGTAGTTTTGCCGGCAATTCAAGGGAGTAGGAAACTGAAACCCGAAGCTTTTCCAGACTGCCGAAATTTCTAGGCAAATATGCATTTGGGCCAAATTTTGGATTCGTTGGATGGCCAAATGTAATTTGAAGATTGAAAGCCAACAGTGTGTAAAACATTTATGTCTCAAATAGGGTAAAGTTTATTAAAAAAGTGAGGATTACTTCAAGATTTTTAGACACAACATGACTATTTATTAAAGCCTTGTAGGGAAGACCAATTTGCAGACATAACAAATTGTTTATTGAATTAAACAGGACCATTCCTAGGTCCTGTTAGACCCCAGACTCCTGGAACGTCCTTCTGCACTGAATGGAGTGCACGAAGGACATGCATACGTAGGTGTGCACACTGACCGCAGTCATTTGCATAGGCACAGGGCTCAAAACAGCAGTCAACTGACGCTTATGTTTTGATAGCCATGTAATTTCCGCCCATAAACATGCATGCTGGCAATGAGGAGGCGTGGCAGCCAGGACAACAAAGGCCCAGATTCAGGTCCCTGACCAGAGAGGCAATGGTTGAAGTGCGAATTGTGTATATTGAAGTCTGAACCCAGGGTGTGTCTAAACATTCTAATAGACTAATAGTTTAATTTTCGACAACCTTGGATGGGGGGTATAGGCAATCTCTAGAATCTTTAAAGGATTATATCGACAGTGGATAAATATTGGAATTAAATTATTAACTTTTAAAATTATGAACCAAGAGTGGTACATCCTCATTTGTATAGAAGATATACCCGAAGTGGAGGCTTCTGCGAAAAAGAAAGTTTTCACTCTTCGACCAAAGTCATAAAACCTATATAGAGAATATTTACAACGCTATCAATGCCATTATCAGGAACATAACTTTACACAAGCCAACACACTTAAGCGAAAAGTTATTAACATAAATTCTTGTACAGAAGCGAAGGCGGAGAGCACGGATTCGAACCAACTCGGGCTCCAACTCTTGGCCAGGTACAAGGAAAAACTTTGCCACCGCAAAAGTCAAAAGTGTTGGGCAACCAGGCCCTTCCAATCCTTAGCCCCTCCCCGCCCCACTACCACGACCACTCCCACTCTCCGCCATCATCGTGGTCCTCATCATCGAAAAAGTGGGGCATATCCCTCCAAGCATTTAAACTTTGCCACGTTTGCCCGCGATCGTCTCGAGGCAAGTGCAACTCGAGTATTTAGAAATTTATTTAAAAGTTGTACCAAAGAAGGCAGCTTCTGCACCCTGGCCAGTATCCTTGCCCCACCTCCTCCGCCCTCCAGAGTCTTATTTGCTCATTTTTCAGCACTTTTGTTTTCACAACGCTCAGTTACGCGCATAAATTGTGTTATGGAACTTTTTCGCAAGGTTGGCCCTGTGTAGTAACTGGGATGAGTGAGAAGAATGGCAGAGCTGGGTAAAAGTCTGGGAAAGTTTTCTGCCCAAAGACTCGCTTATATTTTTTTAAATTTCGTTTTAACGCCAATGTATCCCGGCTAAGAGGTGACAATAGTAAAGGCTTTAAATCAGAACATGGCTTATACAATTTATTATTTAGAAGTTAAAGTATCGCATTTATTGGCCTTTATTGGTTGCAATCATATCGCGCATACGCAGCGTTGTCCCATAGAAACCCATTTGTAGAAAAACAAATTGTAACATTGCCACCCAGTCGAGAGAATTTGTAAGAAGGGCTTCCCAATATTAGAGTGCCACTCGAAACTCGTAATGCAAACTAAATCCAACTGCCCTTCTCTGCACTTTCCATTTCACATTATCTCTGGTTGCACCATAATTCTAGTTTAAGTCGCCACCGGCAGAATTTTACAAGCATAAGCACGGGAAATGAGGGCCAACTTGCGCATAACTTGGTCCAAGGCACTGAATTTGCGCACGCAAAAAGCTTGTAAACAAATACAATAAATTCGGGGCTTGAAGGTACCCACAAAGCAGGTGTTAATCCCGTTCTAGCGAAGCTTTTCGGTTCCATTTCCTTCTGGCCTCCTCCTCCAAATGTCGCCTAACAACAAGTTAAGGCTGCCGGCGCACAACTCGCAAAGGATTCCCACAAAAACGAAGGAAAGGATAATCATAAAAAATTTGTTGCACACCGAAAACAATTCCCCTCATTTGTAGAACGTGAATGAGGGAAGCGTGCGAGAGAAAGAGGCAACTTGCCACATATGTATTTGGATTCAAGTTGCCAGTTGCCGCTTTTTTAGTTGGCCTAGGCAACGGCTTTCAGAGAACTGAGTTTGCAATTCCAACTTCCCCCGACTGTGTGGTACCTCCTGTGAGACAATTTCTAGGACTCTAGGTTGGACATTACCATTGAGATGGCGCGACACAGGGCGTATGAGTAATGTGAAATTAGTTAGTTATTGTATTAAAAAGGAAAAAAACAAGCTTTGGATGAAAGCTGCTTACTCTTCAACTACTGGGTATTAAGTCCATGGAGAGACAAAAAGACTTGAAGGGGAATGCCTTCCGTTGTAGTGAGAGCTACTATGTAGCATTACTATCGCACTCGCATGGTGTTGCAGTTGGGCTACCTCGTCCTGGCTGCCATTTGGATTTAATACCGTTATTTAGTTTTAGCATACGAGCAGCTTTTAAAGGTTATCGCATTTCGGGCATTTTTTCTCTGTTTTGTTAAAGTTGTTGGAAAAGTGAAATCATACAAAGAAAAACAAAACAAAGGACATGAAAAAACAGTAAGCATTAAAGAAGAGTAAGGACTTTAAATGCAAAACACACACACAGTGAAATAACAACAACAACAAAAAGGACACGTGTGTAAATGCATTGCTTGTTTTTGTGGGTGCTTTTAAATTTTTGCATTCGGCCACCGGTGTTTGGTGTCGGTGTGTGGGTCCTTGTTGCCATGGTTAATGCGTTTGTGTGAGTTGTTGGTCCTTCCCCTCCGAAGCCGGGTTGAAATTCCATAATGCTATTTTACCGTTACTTTAACAAAGGCATTGCCAGTCCTGAATAAGCTAAGTAAAAGCTTTCGCGTTTGATTTAGCGGCTTTTCATTGAGGTGGTAGCTTTTCCCAAGCTTCGATTACACCATTGTTGTGAAGGATACTTGTTTGTTTTGCAGTTAAGCCACCGGAATATCCTTTACATGTATTTTATGTATAATTAATATAACTGTAAAGACAATTTCCAAGCCTTTAAATTCCATTTGAGCAACGAGAAACGTTTCAATCTCATTAAAGCTATCAAAAGCCAATAAAACTTTGATGTTAATAATTAATGTTCGACCCTAATTGCAGAAATTACACAGTTTTTCCGTCCATTACGCTATCAACAAGCATCGAATTCTAATTTTAGCAGCCAGCTCCATATCTAATTGCTTTATAAATGATCGATTCCCGCTATTTCCCACACATATTTTGACCAAAATCAGGAGTGTGGAAAATATTCAGGCATGGATTCTAACTAAGGCATGGATTTTCCTCAAAATTTGTTTGTTTTTAATGACAACAGATTGACAACGTGCAACACAAACAGCAGTAACTGCTATAACAACACTATTAATAACTAAAATACAAGGAAAACAACCCCGTGCCGCCCGGTCAGTACCCTCACCACTCGCCAGATCCTTCGTTGCCAATGTCAACCGTCGCCAACACCCCAACAGGCCCCCAACCCGCGTCCTTTGTCTTCTGTCGGCTCGCGCATGTAAAAATTTCAGCCACGCCGCCTTTAGCCTGGAGGACTCCGGGCCCGGGCGCATATAAACAAAGTTTCTGAATAATTCGCAGCCAGCGGACGCGAAATATTTGTGCCGCATTACGCGTGTGAAGAACTCGGCTTAATCCCAGTGAAATGCGTAGAACCTAACCTAAATTAAAGCAATTCTTCTGGACAATAAATGAGCGCCTGTCTATGGACAAATGGTTTGGCGAGAAACGTCTCTGGCTGTTTGGTAATCACCTTCCACTTCTGCCCAGAAGGTAAGTTAAATATCCATAAAAACCAAAAACCAAATATAAACTAAGCTCATTGCATTGCCTTGGTGCTAAAAGGAAGCCATCCTTAAAATGTTTGCATTATTTTGGTCTGAACTTGACTTGCTGATTGACCTTGAGATAAACTACTTTCAAGGCTTATGCGATATCCTTAAAGAGTTTTTTCCAAGTTAACCCGAAGCCTTGAAGGCAAACTTATACATTTCGCTTGTTTTGAATAACATTTGCGGTTTGCCGGTAATGTGTAAACACTTTTTACACCTGTTACACCCAAGTGTTGATTAAAAAGGACATTTGAAGCCAAAAAAATATATAAATAAATGTGTGAATAGATGAATAGTCAGGCCCAACGTTATCGATAAAGTATTTATCTGTTTTTTAATCCAATTTCTTTAATTCTATTTTGTTTTTTAATGAGTATTATAAACGACAGTTAAATAGAGTTTAGCAAATCAAGAAATATCCAAACAGGAATCAGAAAGTAACCAGCCAACACAAAACTTTTCCAGCCAGAAATGTGAACTGGGAAGAAGACAAAAACTCCAATCAAATTCAAATTCAATTAAAGGGAATATGTGCACAGAAAAAAAAAAAGAGAAAAAGGAAAAAATAAAGAAAAAGGAAAAGAAAAAGAGAAAGGGGGTCCAATCGAACAAAAACAAAACGGAACGAAATCAAGTAGACAGACATCAAATTGCATTGAATGCGTTCGTTGCCTTGTTTTACTTTTTTGTTTGATTTTTGTCTCCCAACCACCCAACCTAACAGGGGGATCCTTTTCCTTCTTGTCGTACTCCCCCTTCACCACCGCTACGGCCCTCTCCCGTGCCAAGGACTGACAATTCGGAAAAAGCGACTCACAACAAATATTGCATACTTATAGGAACCGGAAGTGGCAGCTTATGATTTAGCGGTTTTTAATGCTTCTGCTACGAAAAGACGGAGAGAAGTCCTGTCAACGCCATTTGCGCTTCTGCTTCTGCTTTTGCTTTAGTGATTTCCAAAGCAAAACTAACATATAGAATATTTTTGCTGCAATATTTGTGTTTGATTGAAATCATTTATGGATTGGAGAGTGTGAAGATGGAGGATTAAAGGATAACCAAACAGAAACAAAAGTACCAAAATGAAACACTTTAATTTGGATCTTTCAACTGTAAGATATACATTCTCCAGAAAAGATTTCAGTTTCATTTCTGCGAATATCCTTTTCTGGAATTTTCGCTAAACAACCTTAGCCATGCGGTATTCGACAGCCGTTCCCATTCTCACAGAAAATCTAAATGATTGAATCCCCTCCTCCAAGCCCCAGAACAATTTCTTTCCACAGATTTCGTGAGCTCCGATTTTGCATGTGGTGAGACAGTACCTGGCCAGGATCTGTTTGCCCTCCGACGAAACTCTCACTTCGCGCATAATGCCATTTTTTCTGTTTTGTTTCATTTGCATGTAATTCCCTGCCTCCCCCCGCCGCTCTTTGCTGACCCAAAAAAAATATCCTTTTCTAGAAAAAAATGCTATTTTGCCGGCACGTAACACGTCAGAATGAGGACTGTTTCTCGCCTGTCGGCGTTGCAAAATGGCAATCTTTGCATAAAATATTCACGTTATTCGATGCATTTTTAAACATATATCGATAAAATAAGCAGACGGCACAGGACAAGTCAGTCTTAGTCATCCTTAGTCAGCGTGAGACTCTGCTGTCGGTCGAACGTCGAGACGGGAAATGTTTCAGAACTACTCGTACTATTTACCACAAGCCCTGCAGAACTCCTTTCTCTACCGCCTCATCCAAAAGATCCAGGTGTGCAATGAGGCCGAATTAGTCGAGGCCAGAGAGTCCAGGTGGGTATATCCATATACATGGCCTCCGTGGGCCTAATTAGCCAACTTTGCCAACTTTTTGCGGAGTGAAAGTGAAAAATGTTGCAAGCCGAAGCGAGGATAAACTTTTTCCCAATGACATTTAAATCGGCTGGTTGGTGTTGCAGTGTCCTTGGCCTTTGCACACGCAGGACTTTTCAACTCACCCAACCGAATCCTTCCCCCTGGCAGAATGTATCGCCTTTCTGTGCAGCCTTCTCTCGGTGCGTGTGCGAACATTTGGCATTAATAGCTTGTTATTTATTGAACTTTATGGTTGTTTTCCCCACAAGGCCGCATCAACACAACATTACTAACCGCAGCAGCTCCTGCCACCTGAACTGGAAAGCGTGGCAGTCCTTGCCAGGACACGTTGCTCTTTTTACGCTAGTTGGGGAAATACTTCTTTAAAAATAATAATTCCAACAATCAGTATGTTGAAATTTCGAAGCGCCTTTTATGGTTCTCTGTTTTCCGCACATAAGCTTTTATCCTCTTTTGTTTTTCCGGCAAATTTTCCAATAGCAATCGGCTTACAAGTAGTTGAATTGTTCAACACTCTGATGGCCGGCAAGTCGAGGCATTGACCCCGCGCAGGGGAGGGAGGGAAAGGCGAAAGTTCGCGCTAAGAACCGTGAATTAATTTGGTGAGCAAACAACGCGAACAATACAAATCAGAAAACATAATTAAAGGCCACAAGGGGCGAGAATAAAAGGGAATTTTTTAGTACCGATGCGGGAAACAAAGAAAGCTGTCAAATCTATAAATAGGCAAGGGCTGGTAATTATGCAAATTGATTGCAAAAATCCACTTCAACCGCATTCCTGTGGCTTTGCCCTTCCATTGTACACCAAAAGGTCAACCGCAGAAGACAATCCGAGTCCTGAAAGGACTTGAGCAGAGACTGAGTTGCTTTGGCTCAACAATAATAGATGTATATAATTTCTTGACCTCTTCCATTGAGTGACTGTCCATATGCGTGATATAACACCGTAATTCTTCTAATATGAAGCCTTCGTGCTATCCCATTGCATTTTAATGCATACTTAATGCAGCACGCGATCTTAGCAGCTGAGAGAGTGCCGGAGAGAATAGCAAAGCTGGGGAATCAAAGTCACCAACGTCCAACGCGGCGTATACGATGTCCCCCAGTGCATTCAAGCCAAAGGCAACTCCGTTTCGAGTCCCGGCCAGGCAGGCCTCAGTCGTTCGGCGGCTCTTAACGTCCTTACATCGTGCTTTAGTGCCGGCTCCCTTTTTCTGGTCGAATAAAAGTGAATAAATAGGGTTTTAGCTTTGGTTTAACTTCCGAAAGAATTAATGAGTTGGAGTTCAAAGGCAACTCCCAGGTGTATTCGTGGAAGCTCTTAATTGCAATGAAAATGTTTGATATATCCAGGCTGTTTTCGCTGCGAAGGTAAGATTTGAAATAATTTGTTACTTGATTGAAGCGTTAAGGTATAGGCCCCCTTTCGTAGTTGCAGTTTGCCAACAGTTTGACTTAAAACTCAGTTTTCAAGGTACTTTGGGGTCAAAAATCCAGATAACCTCAAGTCGAGACCAAAGTAAAAGGCAAAGAAGTATTCCTCAAATACCTTCCGGTGGTCGCTAACAAAAAACAACAGAAATAGGGCGACCGAAGCAGGACGAAACTTCTTAAATAACTTTGGGGCAACTGCGCATGTTTTGTTGTGGTTTCTGCTGTGTTAACTTTGGTCGCATTGCTATGACATTGGCCAGCGGGGCGGAGTCCAGGGACCTGAGCTAATGCCAAGTAGAACTTCCTTCTATTCAGTGGTTGGTTGTCACTCAAAATAAACGTCTGTCCCTGTCCCAACGGCTTGCCAATTCTGTCACTTTATTGATCGCTCCAAACAGGAAGTACTACTTAAAAACTTGGCGCATGGTGTGTATTCTAGAATTATCCCGGAATCAATAGAATCCTTCCAATCAATTCATCTCAATTTTTATACCAAACAACAAAATCAAACAATTCCTAGTTGCAAATACGTCAAATTTTAGCCAGATGGGTGCCTAGGTAAGTCACCTGCTTACCAAACTCTACCTACGTGTCCTTTGGTGTTCGTTTTTGTGTTGGTTTATTCGTTCACATGAACCTTTAATTGCATGTTATGTTTATGACTCACTCACATGGTAGATATTCCACGGAAAACCTCTAATGAAGTTCACTCACCTTACCTTGAACCGGGAGGCTCTGATTCCTATCCAATGGAGGTCAATAAAAACCACCGATTTTTCACTTTTTCACTCTCTTTGAAATGTATCCTTTTTTAACCTTTTCTCATTTGTTTTTTTTTTCAACGAATTGCAAATCATAATAAAATCATACAACAGCGTTCTGGACAACCCAAAACTATAGATAAGCTTAACCAAAATTGTACATAAACCCATCAAAATCACCGAAGTATTCGAGAATCAAGTACCAGAACGACAATCATTCCATTCCATATACACAAACTCCAAACCAAATCCGCCTTTGTGATCCCATATGTGTTCGTGTCTGAGATACCAAACAGAAAAATTTGTAAACATTTTATGTGCTCAATGCAAAGCAATGCGACGTGCAAACATCAAACGTGGTCAATGTTTGAGCTTAAGGTAAAAATCCACTTTCAACTCTGAAACAATGCCAGCCGCACTCGAGCTAGGGGTATCCCGGAGTAACCGTCTTTTGTGCATTTCCTTGCAGACCACAAGGTAGTAGTAAAATGGACCGCTACGAGAAACTCAGTCGGTTGGGCGAGGGCTCCTACGGCGTGGTCTACAAGTGCCGGGATCGGGAGACGGGTGCTTTGGTGGCGGTCAAGAGGTTTGTGGAGTCCGAGGACGATCCGGCCATCCGGAAAATAGCACTGAGAGAGATAAGGCTACTGAAGGTGAATTGAAGCACTAACACTTTTCCTCCTTACGGTTTATAATAATCAACTCCTTGCAGAATCTGAAGCATCCCAATCTGGTGTCCCTGCTGGAAGTGTTCCGGCGGAAGCGTCGCCTGCACCTGGTATTCGAGTTCTGCGAGCTGACGGTGCTCCACGAGCTGGAACGCCACCCGCAGGGCTGTCCGGAACACCTGACGAAACAGATCTGCTACCAGACGCTGCTGGGGGTGGCCTACTGCCACAAGCAGGGCTGCCTGCACAGAGACATCAAGCCGGAGAACATCCTGCTGACGGCCCAGGGCCAGGTGAAGCTATGCGACTTTGGCTTCGCCCGCATGCTGAGTCCGGGGGAGAACTATACAGACTACGTGGCCACCAGGTGGTACCGGGCTCCGGAGCTCCTCGTCGGCGACACCCAGTACGGCACCCCCGTGGACGTGTGGGCCATAGGCTGCCTCTTCGCCGAGCTGGTGCGGGGCGAGGCTCTCTGGCCCGGCCGGAGCGACGTGGACCAACTGTACCTTATCCGCAAGACACTGGGCGACCTGCTGCCCCGACACATTCAGATTTTCGGACAGAACGAGTACTTTAAAGGCATCACCCTGCCGGTGCCGCCCAATCTGGAGCCTCTGGAGGACAAGATGCCGCCCAAGTCGCTGCAGAACCCGCTGACCATCGACTTCCTCAAGAAGTGCCTGGACAAGGATCCGGCCAAGCGTTGGTCCTGCGACAAGCTGATCAAGCACTCGTACTTCGACGACTACATAGCCAAGCAGCGAGAGCTGGAACACGCCAACAGCCTGGAGGCGGCATCCTTGCGGCAGCAACAACTGGCTTCCCAGCAGTTCATGCTTGCCACGGCGGCCCAGCAGCTGCAAACCGGTCCTGCCCAGGCGGCCGCAGTTGCCGCTTCCCGCGACAAATCAAAGGTGCTTGCTTTACCTTACGCTTCCAGGATATTTGTTACATTTCTTATATACTTTTTCGCAGACTTCAAACACCTCGTTGCCGCTGTTGCCGAGCACAACGCACCACCACCATCCACACCAGGACTACATGAAACTGCAGTCCCTGAACAAGAATGGAACGCTTCTTCATCGCAGCGAACATCACCTGCCCACAATTTAAGTAAAAGTTGCAACTAATATGTGTCCTTATTTTACAGAATTTATATTGTTTACTGCTGATAATAAAAGGATAAGAATTCAAACATCAGAGTCAGGGGTAAAAGTTTTAATTAAATTATAATTGAAGTTGGGACTGCCCCAAGTGGCAGCTCGAAAAATATGCAACTGCTAACATCTCTGGACGTCCGGGATTTCAAATGGCAAACAATATGGAAGGCAGAGTGTATCGTCGAATGCCAAAACTAAATTTTTGCCTTTATTCCGTCACCAATTGTTGGACACTTTTATTATTTTTCCCTTTTATTTGACCAACACAATGGTCTGCCAAGTTATCTGCATCATTCCCCTGCTCGGTTGCATTTATATCTTCCATTTTTCGGTCGCTGTGCATTTTGTTGGCAATGTAAAATAGGAAAAAGCATTTGTACGTCGGGCGATTGAAGCCATTGAAGCCATCGAAGCATCCCACTTCGTGTCCTTGCAGAGGATATGCAAAATGTCGCCCAGACAGTTGCATAATCTGAAGTGCCGTTTATGCAAAGTGTTCACCGAAAAATCAAAAGGGAAAACTCAAGTCCCGGCGGGAGCGAAGGATACTATTGAGGTAGTGTCTCTAAATTGTTAAGTTCTCCAAAGTGCGGAAAGGAGAAATCGAAGTTTTATTTAATAACTTATAAGGCATTTTATATTCACGTTGTTTAGTCGACGGTTGAGATTGAATTGGAAACGAGTCTGACTTTTGCAAATAAAAGGATTAGCAATAAAGAGATTTAAAGATCTTCGCCAGAAACTAGTACCATCTCTGCATCTGGGCCTCGGCGTAGCGTCGGTTCAGGGCATTCTTCCTCTGAACCTCGCCACCTACGCCGTTGAGCAGCTCCCGGGGCTGCCAGTTGCCGTAGACGGACGGGTCCTGCACCTTGTCCGTGTCCGTGTCAAGGGCCTGCTGCTGCCACCACTTGATTTGGGGCTGGGGGTAGCGCGCCTTGACTGGGATGACGGACACCACGGGCGGCGGCCGGCGGGGCCACAGACCCAACTTGGTCAGCCGCTTTTGTTCGTCAATGTCCGTGTCGTGCATGGTCAGGTCGTGCATATTGACGACCTGCAGTGGCTGATGAGCATCCTTCGTCCTCGTCGGTTTCAGGGCCAGCGGATGGAAGGGATCCTCGCCGTACAGCTCCCGATATTTTGTGCTCCGGACCAGGCTAATGATTTGGAACATGGCCACGCAGGTGATGGTATTGTAGCCCACAAACACTTGGACATTTTTTCGTTAAACTTACGTAAGGATATCGTGGGGTGGATACTTACAAATATAAAAACATCCTACCAGGGTAAGAATTATAAGAAAACCCAGATTGATTTGTTTCTTCAGCATTATCATCGTTACAATGTGTAGGATGGTAAAGTTTATAAAATAAATCATCTCAAAGAAGACCAGTGGCAGTAAAAGCCATTTTTTCAACTATATTAAGAGGGGAAGTAATTAAGGATATGGCTTATATTTGATTACATACCTTTAAGGCCGCCCAGATACTCAAGATGGCCGCTCCAATGTGGATAAACCACAGGATTTGGAAAACCATTGAGCAACTTTCAGGAGCTAGAAGCTCAAAAATTATAGATTATTATTTAACAACCGGATTTTCTTACAGTTTTCCATCCAGTCGATAAACTTTCGAACATACTTTCTGTCCTTGTACTCGGCATCTTGTTCGAATAAATCGATGAGAGGCTCAAAAAATTTGAGGCCCATCATGAAAAGGCAAATACTCAAAGCCAAGGCACGGAACTAGAGCTTAGATTAATTAGTTGAAGCTTAAAAAAGTATTAACTTATGGACTTACAATGGTCAAAACAGCGACAATGATGACACCCAGTCGCACGGAGCAATAGCACATATAGGATTCCATAAATAACATATTGAAATTGA
Source organism: Drosophila varians (assembly GCA_018150405.1). Classification (NCBI taxonomy): domain Eukaryota; kingdom Metazoa; phylum Arthropoda; class Insecta; order Diptera; family Drosophilidae; genus Drosophila; species Drosophila varians. The sequence continues at coordinate 8,763,911 of JAECWK010000125.1, forward strand.
TATTCTCCTAATTGTCAGGACATATATCAAAGCACAACTACCTGAGTCCACCAAAACGCTCTACCAACTGGGCTTACAAATATTGGTTATGAATAACAAAGGCCGGGTAATTGCTGCCACAGGAAAATGAAAGAATCATGTTTAAGATTCCAATCTAAATGCGCTAATGGAGCTTAAAGGCCAAAAGCCTCAAATGCAAACTCGGATAGCTGCCATTTATCATTTGGCTGCCAAACCGGCAAGAAGTTGGACAAAATGTCTCGGAAAAACCGAAATGTCCGGATTCGGAAATCATGGTGCTCATGGAGAGCTACTTCTTCTGTGCCTCGGTTCGACTGGGTGTCCTGATCATTTGCGCCGTGGCTGCGGTTAGTAAATTCCCATAAAAATCCTACTGGTTAATATTCTGTAGGGATTTTTCAGTTGAAAAACATAATCTTTATGTGGCTAATCTTCACCGACGGCACCAACTTCCTCTTCGCAGTTCTTCAAGTCTTTCAAAACTATTACAGGTCAAATGCCATCGTTCACAATTACATCAACTGGTTGGAGAGATGTAAGTTCGATTCATCCTAACTCTTAACTCTATGATGACTTCTTCCATAATCCAAAATACAGACCCCAGGGAGGTGATGATTTTTTTACAGCTGTATAGTTTTTCTCACATTGTGTCCTGTGTAATTGCAGCCCTCGGAGCTTATAGGGTTAGTTATCCTTATATGAATGACCTTAACACTAATAAACCTTCAAATTTAGCTCAAAAGGTTCCACGTCCTTCCCCTGGCAATCTTTGAAACTTCCTACTTGGTCCAGGTACTTGTGATCATAGTTTTTTCACTTCGAATGGCCAGGCATCTGGTTTCCTCTGGTTACTTTGATCTTTCTGACCGTAACATCTACTTTTTATGCAAGTAGGAATATCATAAATCTCTAAATAAAATTAAGAATTAAGATTACATTATTTGTAGTGCTGGTTGCCTATGACACTTTGGCTTTGATTGCTTTTGTACAAATTATGCAATTAGTGAGGAGTGAGCGATATCAAAGGATCTACGGAAAAGATCCCCTCAACCCAATATTGAATGAAATTACAAAACTAGAACTTCAGGGCTCTCCCAATGCCCCGAATCCAATTATAATCTACGTAATGCCAAAACCTGGACAAAAACTTTGGGACAAGCAGCCACAAAAATGGTGGCAGGCTGAAAGACACGTTCAGGATGTATCCTCTAATTTTTTTCAGAGAGAGGAAATCGTTTCAAAAGTTTTGTTACGAAATGCCCTCAATGGAGATTATTGGAATCCCAAAAAAATGTAAAACTCAATAAAGTTATTGAAAAATATATTCCGACTAGTAAGCTTTGACTTTTTGACTCTTGAAGACCTATTTAGGAAATGCCTCTAATTTTAGCAAAAGTCCTTTTGATATTATGCATTATCCTTATCGGCTGTGCCTTAAGGATACTTATCTATAATATTTACGTAGATTTAGAAGACACTAGCTCGGCCACGGTGGACGTGAAAGGATATATCCGCCAAAATGGAGACTATTGGGTGTGGCACAATTATCTGATAGCTGAAGAGGTCCTTGTTGGCAATGAAAGCGTGACCTTAGCCACCCACGCCGCTTATACAGATCTTCGTTTTCTGCCTAGCTTACTAAGCAGGTAAGTACCTAATTTATTATTATTAATTATTTATTTTTCCATCTGTATTCAGGTGGCAAGGTCCAATTAGCATTTCGGTCTACACCTGTGGCACGGACTTTGACAAGACCATCGAATATCTTTGCTATATTAGCACCTGTCTGGGCATGAAAAAGCTTATGAGTCGCTTTGTTACCCTTCACCTGGTGATTCACAATCAACACTTGCCACAAAACCTGAGAAACACGAAATGGAAACACCTATTTGCTCAAAGAAACTGCGAATTAGGTGCCGTGTTTGGAAACTCAAGTCGGATTCAAAGTTATTGGCATCGAAGGAAGCTTAAATATCCAACGAATGTACTCCGGAATGTGGCTCGGCTGAATATATTAACGTACTATGTTCTCCCCGTGGATATTCAGCTCCTGCCTACTCCGAATTTTCCAAACAAGTTTTTGGAATTTGTCTGGAATCATGACACCTGGCGGTTCGCTGATATCCCCAATCCTTATACTACGTAGGTTTCAAAATGAATTAAGTTATAAGTTTAGGACTATATCCTTTGTATAGGGTTTTCTGCCTGCCGATTTTTCCTCACAAAATGGGGGTCCTTGTTGCCCCGAGGCAAGACTCAGCTTGTAGAAGCTCTTAGGGATTCAAGGACCTCACGATGGCAAAAGCGATGGCTGACTGCCCCAAACCCCAACGACGAAATCTTTATCTATGAGCATTCCAAAAAGCTGGACATGTGCCTGGCCTATGTGAGCATTAATGAGTTGGAACCGCTTTACGACGAACTGGATGAAAATGAATCCCTCCTTGCAAGAGCCAGGAACCTGAAGGTCTCTTTCATTAAATATTTATTACACTATTTAAATGGTTACGAGTATAACAAGTTTAAACTAATACCTCTTAAAGTAGTGAACGAAATTCGAAATATCCTTTTCTTCAGAGCCAGGTTCTCATTGACTTGAAGTACAACTTTATACTTCTGGATGGAGTCTTCCTCATCCGACGCACTCCCGATAAATGGACGATCCTGAATTCAAAACACCGCAAAAGGTGGCTCAATAAGCTGTATCTCAGGAGACGCAGCTGGCGTAGTTTTTATACTAAAGTAGTCGGGTGAGTAATCTGCAATCCGATAGCCTTTGACTAACTCTGTTTGTGTAAGTCTGGTGCCAGAGGAGTTCGCCCAACATTGGTATACCCGGTCGCGTTCATCCCGCTACTTGCGAATGGTTTTAAAGCACAGGCGGGAATTGGCTAATAATACCTCCTAAAATATTCTAAATAAATCTTATTTACTTTTGTCACGTCTGGCATTCCTTATTCCTGCCGTACAGGACATGGTACTCGGGTTTGATCTTAGCATTAATGAATTTGGTCATGTCCTCCGCATATTTTTTGCGGGATACTGAACCCTCGGTGACTTTCTTGATGCCAGGACTATGCACCAAAAAGGCGGGGTGCAGGACATGGTATTCGTAGCCCATCAAGCACATGGCATAGTTCTGGAACAAAAAATTTATAGAAAGGACTTGCCAGGACCTCATGTAAACTCACCTGTATGCGCTTATTTGACTGTCCTTCCCACGTGACCCGCTCGTCGAAGAGTGGCTCCGTATTGTCGCTAACATAGAATGGCTCCCAGTAGCGGAACTGCTTCTCCCGCAGGGTGTGACTGAAAATTCGAAGTGGATTCTCCTCACTGATCGGCTCCTTCAGCCAATCCTTTTGCCGGGGAACCTTATGGCAAGAGCCACACAGCTTTTCATGGAATCCCTGGGCCAACTTCCTCTGATAAAGAGTCAACAACTCTGACTTGTTTTTGGGTACCTCTGCGCCAGCCGCGATCTCGAAGACAGGCAGCGGGTAAATCCTTCGCGGCTGCAGCGGATCCAGGGCCAGGACGCTGTGATTGCGCGCCACCATGTCGAGGAAGTGGTCCACGAAACCCAAACTGGGGTACAGCTCAATGTCGGAAGCCAGGATGAAGTGGGTGTTGACCGCCTGCCTGGCTATGTTGCGACCCACGTTGATCGGATAGGTGAGGTTGGCCGTGGCTTTGTAGCTCTCACTCCGGGGAATGAGGGTGTAGGGTGGAGGTGCCCGGGTTCCATTGGCCAAGGTGCAGGTGTAAGGCCAGCGCAGGACCTGAGCCATGTTGAAGGGCACCTTGTCCGGCAAGTGCTTGTTGGGAAAGTAGACATGGAAGGAGACCCAGTCTTTGATGGTGTCATTGTCATCCAAACAGTTTCGCACATACTGAATGCCATCCAGAGTTGTTTTGAGGTCATAGCCAGGAGCATGAATGGCAAAACTAACTGGAGCACGCCATCTGTGAGAGGGGAAGGTATGATTCAAGGACTTGTCTTGGAAAGGAACCTCTATTACCTGTCAACCAGCGGCTTCAAGTATTCAAAGAAGGAGTAATCCCCAATAGTGGTGTAAGTTATGGACTCGGCGCAGCCCATATGGCGACTTTTCCGTCCAATCACAAGGTTCTGAAGCAACCAGTAACTTCCATGCTGCATTCTTTCGAAACGAAGCGAAGTATCCCGACACTTTAGTAGCTCCTGTAGCTCTTGAGTTCGAGGAGAAGCCTCTGCTTCGGGCTTCACATACACAGAGCAGTCTTCTTCGATTGAAGGCGGTTCATGGGATTCCCATAGCAGATTCGATTGGTTAAGCTGCTGGGCCTGCTGAAGATTCCTCCAAACGAGCAGTAGGGCGGTATTGAAGAGCAACACGATTGGAAACAGGCGCACGAATCCTTTGGAGTTACAGCAAACCGCCGCCATGCTAAACATGAATGATTCGAATGAGTCACGTAATAAAGAAGCCTCCAAAACTAATACAGATTTCGATGACTCCATTAGCCCTTCCCCTTTTAGGGACAGATAATGTAATCTATGGGACGCGGCCTGGGAAATCAAAGTCCTAACTGGTGGGGGTAATACCTATTTTGTTCCTAATTTGCCTTCCTACTCTATCTTCCACAATTATTTCGGAGCCCATCTAACATTAGAATGGTCAGGGATTGTTTATTGATTGAATTCCAGAAATATCAACATTTCTTTAAATAGAAATACAAAGCAATCTAATCAAACATAATAAAACGCACTCAAACCAAATCTAATCTACGTTTTTACAATTTGTTAGTAGAAGAGATCTAGATCGACATATATTGTTAATTTCTATTAATAATATCAGTTTTTTTTAATGTTTTTACATACTTTTCACTTTCAAAAGAACTTTTAATTTATTTTCAACATCCTAAGATGTAGAAATAAAAACTTAGCTAACACTTTTATTACACTAATGATGGTAATGATTTATTATAATCATTTATTTTATACACATATTAATAAAAGTTTCATTAGATATTTTAAACTACCCGAATAAAGATCTATTAAGTTACTAATGAATTTACACAATCTTATTAAGGGACTTGAATAAATTAATTATAATTTGAAAAGGAACGTCAAGCGCGTGTTATCGTCCACCTGACAATGGACAGACTAACTATCTGACCAATTGGTTAACCCAACTCGATCGAAGCAAATGGGTTTGTCCCGCTTATCCATCAAGTTATCAACCTGGGAACATTTTTCTTGTTATCATTTGAGCAGTTCTGTCCGATTAGATTTGGCTCAATCACTGATACTTCAACTGCAACATGTCGAACTATTTTTTCTAATAAAAATAAATTCGATATTCGAAAAACTTGTGTTTTTGATAAGGTCTTTTAAAACTCTCTACAAAGGCTATATCTTTGCTGTTTATAAAAATTTAAGACCACTGTGAGTCCCGCATCGAATTCTGGTCCATAGACTCTCATAAGTCGAATATCCATTCTTAAAAACATATTCTACGGGTACTATCCTACCGGATACTATACAGAGCGATAAGACCTTCGACGATTAACCCCTTAGTGTCAAAAAAATCTCAAAACATATTGAAAAACAATATATATTATATATTATTTAAGGGTTCTAATACAAGTTTAGGTTAATTTTAACTTAATTTTTTTTAACTTCTTACTAATTAAATACTTTATAATAATATAAACTCAAACCTTATTTTAACGTAAATATAGCCAAGAGCTGGGTTATCCTACGTTAAATTACTATAAGCCCACGAAAAGTTTAGTTTAAATTTTTAGTTATTTGGGTTTATGGTTTTGAAATCAGCACAAATAAATCTATAACTTCCGCTTCCTATATCACATCCTATATATTTTTGAGCCGCACTTTATTTCTTCACCGGCACATTGCACTTTCTGAATGATTTCCGCCGTTTTTTATTCGGGATCTGCGGACCATTCATCCGCTTGGACGATCAGTCACTAAAATCTTAACATGTGTTTTGTATTTTCCCAAAATCTTGCGGTCTGCTTGGTCGTTATCAGAACTTCTGCTAAAGTTTTGGGTAAACCCAACTAGGGAATAAAAAACTAAGATACATACTTGTACTTATCAAAGAAGGAAGAAGTAAGAATGGTTGCCGCATATACATAAAAATTTAGTCTGAATTAATCACAAGATCGATCACATACGAATCATTTATTAGAGATTCAGACTCATAGCTTAAAATGAAACTGAATCCGATCAAAATCCAATATATAATTAAAAATATATGACTTTTCATTTCTATTTTTTTTTATTTTTTTTTATCAAATTATCATCAAAGTGAAATAAATTTCGAATAAAATTTAATAATATAAACAACTTTAAATAGAAATAATCACTAATTAGTCAATCACATCGTATTGGCTTAGACGTTATCTATCCTAGGCTAATTTCTGGTTGTTTAAAGGATTCCTGTTTGAGAACGTTCTAGCAGGTGATTAAGACCCACGGGCTGCCAGTTGGAGAAGCTTCCATCGCTCAGCATACAAACGTTTCTATCAATGTAGCAGAACAGTTTGCCGACTCGGTAGATCTACAAAAAAAAGAATTCGTTAATGGCTATTAAATCTAAAAAGGAATCATTTAATCTCCTACCTGCTTTCCCATTTCCCTTCTGCCGGGCAAAGGAGCGAATATGATGCCCAACTCGGCGCAGCGCTGAGATACGAGCTCCTTGAACTCCAGCTGTGCAGGTTGGTGCAACAGATCCATCATCATAACAGGAGGCAGTAATCCCACCGGAACGGGCGCTGGTGGAACTGGAGGCGGAGGTGTGCTTGTGGGCTGCAGAAGGGCGTCGCTGGCGCGGTGCATCATGTCCAGAGCTCGCCGGAGGTGCTCCTTTACGCTCGGTTCTCTTAGCACAGCCTCAGTAAACATGCTCTTCCATCCGGTATACCAGCGAGAGATTTCAGCGTAGTCGGGCGACTGGTTCAGCCACAGCACCAAAACCTGCATCCAGCGGGGGAAAAAGTACTTGTCCAGAAGCAGCGCCATGTACATGGGATCGAGCAGCTCGTGCCACTCCCACACTTGATTCCAAAGCTCGAGGTCCTGGTGTACCGGATTGATGGAGAACTCGCCTAGAACAACCTGCAATTTGGGCACAATGTGCCGCTGAAGGAACTCCTGCATCTCCTCCGGGGGGAAAGCATTCTGCCAGGGCGTAAGCATAGCTCTCGCTGAACGATCCTGCGGCGACCAAGCCCGCAAAGCCTCACCAAGCTTGCTGCGGATCTGCGGATAGACTGCCTCCTCCAGCTTATTGCCCAGAATGGAAGACCAGGGCAGCACCCAGCTGTCAATTGGCACAGTATCTGTAAGGGGATCCCATCCCTGGACCCCAGCCACCAATCTGGGCAGCACAAGCTGCTCTAGGATAGAGTCGAGCACCCAAGTAGGCAGCAAAGGAGCCCAAGCATCGAGAAGAGCTGCCATAGGCGAGTGTTCCTTGGGTTGCCAAGCCGCAGCGCTGGCGCGAAACGAGGGCATGACACCTGCCCAGATCAGCGATGAGTAAGGATCGAATACATTTCGCACCTGCTGCTCCGCAGAGTCGCCCCTCTGCAGCATGGCCCGCCACTTCTTAACCAAGTGTATGGGCTCTGTAGGGTTCTCCAGAGGCTGCCACTGAGCTAGTTCCCGCTTCAAGAGCGGTGCAATAACCCCAGCTGCCAGATCCGCCAGGCCAAACTCTTGAAATTCGGCCGCATATTCCTCAAGCAGCTCCCGAAACAGTCGCTCCGCTTGAAGCAAGCCAATTTCGGGATCTTCACTCAACCTTTCCACTCGGTCAAGAACCTCTTCGAGAGTTCGTATATGGTTACGTTCCAGGTGCACGATTTCCTCGAGTCTGCGGTGCTCGCTCTCCAAGGCCACTTGTTGATTGGAACACTCCCGTTCCTGCTTGTCAATTGCAATAATTTCCTGTTCAGATTGGCTGACCAAGAGCTGCAAATTGTGCGTCAATTCAGGCATGGAGAACACTGAAGCAGGGGCCGGCCCAGCACCCTTTTCTGATGTTTCGGCGTCGAAAAGTGTTTCCTCAGGAGTGATTTTGGCCTGACCCAATGCATGGTAGCCACTAAGCACTCTTTTCTCAGGTCCTGTCATGTCAATTACCGGAACGTTGCCCAGTTTTTTGCTTAGCTTTTCCGATAGCAAGTGACTGGATTTGTTGCCTTTGGCGATCACCTCTTCCACCGACTTGTAATAGTAGCGTTTGCCCTGACGCTCCTGCGGATCAGAGGCAGGACCTCCCTTCCGCCACTTGTTGAGCTGTTCCTTAAACTCTTTGGCCTCCCGCACATCCTCATCCACCTTTATGGCTCTGGCAGTTTTTCCGCCAATGCTGGCTGCCGTTTCAGGACCATAGGCCCCGATGGCGCCTCTTCCCTTGCGCACGTGGGCCTGAACAGGCTGAGAAATGCCTTGCAGGTCCTTTCCCAGACCCTTGCCGGGCTCATAGCCCATCTGCAGGAGCAACTTAGCGCCAATGCCGCGGGTGTGCTGCTCCCAGGCGCCCACGTTTCGGTCGCTGGCAATGTGGGAGCGGTGTTGAAAGGTGGACTTCTCCGAGGCTTTGCCCATGGATGGTCGCTCCTCCTCTGCAGAACTGTCTGAGCTGTCTGGATCGCTTCGGCGTCCGAAGGCGGGTCGAGCACTTCCAGCCGAGTCGTCGCTCTTTTCCTCATCCTCTGCATTGTCCCCCTCCTTAATCGCTCCTTTCTGGTCGTCTCTTTTAATGCCCTTCTTGTTTTTCTTTCCCGCCTGTTGGATACCGCCGGCCACAAAGTTGACGGGCAGGGTGTAGTCCTTGGGTTGCCGCGTGGACCTGCCCCTCCTCTGCCTACCCTCTCCACCGCTCTCCTCCTCACTGTCATCTGCCCAAATGCCTAAATGGAAAAGTTAAAAGTGATTATACAGTACAAGAATTAATGTGACTATCCCCACTTACCATAAATCTGTTGATGCTTGCTATGACGCCCCCTGGGCCTGTTCATATTGAACTCATTGTCTAGGTCATAGTCCGTGATCTCGAAGCGTTCATACTCGTTATCTGACATGACTTGTGGTCTATTTTAATAGCTAGTACCGGTAAAAACTATTTCGAAAATTCAGTAAACAAATCTAATAGATATTAGTGATGGACTTTTGTGTTTTGCAATCGAGTCACTAATTATCGAATACATGGTTATCGATTATATAAACTATTGTCGAATGTATTTCTAGTATTTTTCTGAAAAAGCACCAATATCCAGGACGCGCTAGGACATTTTATCGAATCGCAGCTGATCAAGAATCCCGTGTCCAAGAAACGCATCAAAACCACGCAGCGTCGCGAGGCGTCACAACGGCCTTTCAAAATGCACTTGCAATAACATCGGTGATAAAACGATAAGAACTTAGTACAACCAACTAAAAATCGAGTGTCTTCCTCCTTTATTCCGCTCTCCTCACGGCACTCCAACCCCTCCAATGCAATCTGATGCATGCTACGTCGCGTGTGGACATGTTTGGACGAAATTAATTAAATTAAACAACTAAGTTTATTTGCAATTAAACAAAACAAAAGTTTATTCGCAATTAAACAAAACTAAATTACCACGTGCGTTCATTCTCTCGATTTACTTTGTTACGTTGTTGTAGCTGCTTTGCGTTTGTTTTGCTAAGGCGGCTCTCTCGATTCTTTTGGCTTTGGCTCTCTCTACGCCATCCGCGTGGGACTATCATTTACCGTAGCCGGTGTATTACCGGTAATTGTAATTACCTTTGGATTAGGATTCTCATCTCAAGAAATGGTGCAGGTGAGTAACATAGGAGACACCATCACTTTTGGGGAACTTTCATTTAGGAACTACATGGATATTCCGGCAGGGATTCAATACCTCTTGGATTCAAATGTATTTCCTAACCCCCTGACTTACATTGGTTATCTCCATTACTAACAGTATACATTAGATCCATTCAAAGATAGTTATATTTTGGATACAAATGTATTTCAAAATCCACTACGGTTCACTCTGGAATATTTTACAAAAAGTAATCATTATCCTTTTACTTTTATATTTCCTCAATTAGCTGGTCCTTTCTTTCAATACTGGGGGAGTATTAAGAGGAATTTTCTATTTCCAAAAACTTTATTAGAGGGTTGCAATCCCTAAGTTATACATTTTTAATAATACAGAGACTGTTTATAACTAAAGCTACTCAAATCCATTCAAAGAGGTGGCAAACTAAAAAGGTTTTATAAAAGTTTTTTCTAAAAATAAGTAGCCTGTTTATTCGTTTTTGACTTATTTATCCCATCAGGAAAAACCCCTTTGTGTTCATATGTTACACTAGATTCGATACCGAGATTATGACATATTTGAAAACACTCTGGATTCGTTGTATGCCCGAAAGTTGCATTTCACCCTGTGGAATATGACATTTTGACGCAACGGCGTACACCCCACCATCCCTGAACGGAACATCCAGACCCTCGACTGCACTTTCCAGTGACCACCCCGAACGGAATCGCGCCTCACCACCTTAGCCCGCCTTGGCCCAACACAATGCAGCTTCCACCCTACCGCTGTTCCTGTCCCAAGTGGGAATCCACCACCAAAAACCTGCAAATCCCAAAATATACGCTGCCGATATACAAAAACTCCCGATGGGGTTCAAAAGTCACAGGAAAAATTGGCTATTAGATATGGCTAAGCCCAGACCCTGTGTCCTTCCTTGGTCCTTGTGCAGCGTAATGAACACGAAAACGTTGCATTTAGTCAATTTTCCATCCACCATAAGTCTGTGATAGCAATGGATATCCATGTGATTCCCATGGATTGGGCCGTTGACACCCTATAAAAAAAAGTTTCCCCCTTGTAAACTTTTTTTAAAATCTGATGAAATTCTTTTTACTAATTAGTGGAAAATTCTAAACAAAAAAAATTGTAATATCCTTTATTGTTTATTGTCGAGACAACTTTGTGGCGGCTGCCCTGTAAGATGGCTTATGTGGCAGGACCTAACTCTGGTTAGTTACCTGTCACCGTCCCCCGCCAAATAAGTGAAGTTCCACTTTTCGATTTGAAATGCGTTTTGCGCTTGCCCCGGCCAACTTTCCAACTGTCCACCAGCTTTCAGCTCTCCACCCACCCGCCTCCCATCCACTATCCGCACAATCATGCTCCCACCCCCCATCTAACCCATCGTCAAAGAGCATTTTGCCCATTTGCATTTGCAGTTGCCGATTGCCGGTCGACTAGGTCTATGCCTTCGTCCTTCCCCTGCAGTTGCTCCTCATGCTTTTGGCTCTTGCAGGTAGGCTGGGATGTGGTGGTGGGCAGAGCTGGCTGGCTGGTTGGATGGGTGGTTGGGTGCCCACCCGTTTCACTGCTATTTGCATAGCGTTTTGGCCTGCGTTCAATAGCCAAAACGAACGAGCATTTCTGATGTTTGACCAAAGTTTGTTGTTGTTCGACTAGTTGGGCTGCAGCTGCAGCTGCAACTCATTTTTTTCTGTTGATAATGGCGAACTGGAGCAGGATGGGGCCCTTTCCCGACTTGGTAGCCTCTTGGACAACGAATGAGGCTAACAGCTGCACTCTAATCAGGCCAATTCAATTAACATCGGAGACATTTATCTTTGTTTAACAATTCAATCCCATGGATTTTAATATATTTTACCTCCAAAGACGCATTTCTAATCAAAAATAATCTAAAATATAAAATCCCTCCGTGAAAACTTAACTGAAATAGTCCTGTTGCTCAGACTCTTGGTACTCAAGATTCCTGTAAACGGTGTTTACGGATGTCAAGGATATGCCACTTCCGCAGCTAGACGAAAACGCATGCAGAGCCTTGCCATAATTGCTCCAAGTGGAGGGACTGATGAATAAATTCGTCATCGAGCAACATTGACAGCTAGCCCCGTGCCTCACACGTTGTTCCTGGTTTTCCTGGGGTAGACTGAGGTGGGTCTTCGATGCAGCCACTCCCAGGTGGCTCTCCCCACTGAGAAAGTTCGCGAATTTCTGCGGCTGATGCAACTGCGACATCTGCTGCCAGGTGGGCGGTGTCTGGTGGAGCCGATCCCGCATATTGGAGAGAGCACGCTGCGTTTCGAAGCCAGCCTGGGCCTGGAACTCCTCTTCGCTGAGCAGCTGGCGAATATGGGGCGGCAGGACGCGGCGGCGACACCGCACGCACTGCGTCCTTAGCCAGCGTAGCGTCCACCAAAGTTCCGGAAAGGGAAGCAGTAGGCAGACACAGGTCCAGCCAAATCCCCAGTGGTCGGAGGCAGTCAAGATCATCCAGTAGGCGGCGCACTTTAGTAGTCGCTGGTGCAATTGATGTAGGAATTGGTAGCGCCACAGCCATTGGAAGCGATTGCAGCTACTCTGGAACAGCCATGCCCCGACCACCAGTGCCAGGGCCACCAAAGTTCGACGCTCCTCGAACAGCAGCTTGAAATTACCTCGGACAGAACGGAAAACCTGGCGGACCCGATTTCCACTATCTGTATAAAAAGAGGCGCACATCACAGCCGCACTTGCTACGTGAGCCCCCAAGGCTGCCGCGGTGCAATACAGACATATCAGAGAATCCGCCAGGTATGGGGAACTCAGCCAGAGTATAATTCCGGAGACAAACTGGGCCACCCGCTCCAAATCGCAGGAGTTCTCCTCGAGGATCAGGGCGAAGCGCTGGTTCGTGTGGATTCCATAGCAGGTGTGCGTGTGGGCGTTCAGCGGAATGAAGTGGTGATCCCGTCCGGTCTTGGTTAGGGGCTTTCCGTCAAAGCTCTCTTGATCCTGGTGATAGTCACGATAGATTTGGCGTACGGTATCCGCCATGTATTGTTTGTATTCCGCGCCAGCTGGCAATTCAAGCCGCAATCTGCTTGTCTGGAATGCGTTCTGGATGTTCAAGTTCTTTGGTCGAGTGCAAAAGATTTGGATGCGCTCTTGGAGGTACATCATCTGCAGCAGCGTCTGGTCATCTTCAATGAACGGTTCCCCAGGCCGCAGATAGGTAACCATTTGGTCCTTGTCACCTTTCTCCAGAAAGGCGATCGTTGTGGAAAAAAGCGTCAAAAAAAGGCAATCAAAGATTGTAAACATTTTTCCGATGTTGTTGAGAAGCCACGTAGATCAGCATGGATTTAGTTTATGTTCCCAGATTAGCTAGAACTGGCCTACTTGGATTTTGTATTTAAAAGCGTGAGGACTACACATCCTCCGGTTTAAAAAATAGTAAAATATTGCATCAAAAGAACGCTTTTAGAGAAGTAAATTTTTAGCAAACAGAAAACACTTTGGCAATTGGTAAGAAAGTCCTTAGGAGCTGAAAACTTCGAAGGAGAAGGAAAAGACCCAACACAAAGTGCCAACAAAAAAAAAAACAAACTAGGACGGCCAAAGGATCCAAAAGGAGCAAAACGGAAAAGTAGAAAGATAGCTTTTTTGTTGGTTATGACCAAAAATCGAACTGGAATTTCCTCAGCTTTTGAGCCGCTCCTTGCTTCTGATTTTGCCATGCGTTCGTTTAAAACGCATGATTTTTTCTCTCCTCCCACAACTCGTATGTATATGTATTGGATGTGGGCGGTGGGCGGTGGACGTGGGGCATTCGGTGTTGGTCCTTCTTTGGGGTGGCGATGGGTAGCAGCCGGTGGCCTCATGCATTTTCCGTCTTTCGTATTGTGCGCAAAATAAATTGGTAAACAAGCAGTCCAGGTCCAGAGCAGGCCAGAAAGAGATAGGTCCGGTGGCAGACTGGGACGGCAGATGGCCTGGTCAATGGCAATACATGACATCCAGCCTCGTATATAGTCCTCCCATAGCAGTTGTATTCACCTCGTCGTGTTTTTCCCCGACTGCATTTTAGTGTGCTGGACTCCGGCTCCCAATCTCCCAACTAATACCTCCCCGTAAAATCCCACCCACCCATTCACTCGCCCAATACGTATACCACCCCTCCCCTCGTGCATTGCATATCGTGCGTCTGTGGCGTCCGTCCCCGGCTCCCCCCACTCTCATTTTTATTTTTCCTGCCTGCGAAATAGGCTGCGTTGCTGTCGCCGTCCACTGCCTCCATTTTTCGCCAGCGTCGGCATCGGCATCGGCGTCGGCGACCACGACTCCCGATTTCTTCCCCAAAAGTGACGCAACGCCACGCCACGTTCCCATCCTCCAACTCATCCAAATGGGGATGCCGTACTCCTCCTTCGGCTGTGCATTTCCTCGCTTTTCCCCACGCATGTATTACCGCCATTTACGTGGCTATTGTTGTTTTGGTCCAAAAAAAATGTTTCCACTGCCATTTGTGCACCGTAGGATGAATATGGTAGTTGTAGTCCTTTGACTCTCTATAGATTTAACAATATATTAATTTTAAAAATCTTTAGAATGTTTTTTTTGGAAAAATACAATCCAAAAAGTGTATACGTGTTATAGTTTCTGGAGACCTCATCTGTGGGGTATGATTATGGTAAAAGTTTCCTATCAAAAGGACTTTGAATAAAATATCGAACCTTATTTTTTAGTTTTGAATAATACCCCTAAATAGATCCATATTATGGCCTTGTTTTTTAGTTTTAAGCCGCAAATCCACTGTGCGAACCCAATCAGCTTTTGCGCTGTCGCTGGTGCTGCTCTTGTTATGTTATGTGTGCCAGGCAAAAGGCCAAACGCATGTGTGGCCAGGACCCCACCTGCATCCCCCTGCGCCGGAGAGCATTGTATGTGCAACACAGCCCAGGACACAGTGCTCAGAGACCAGGACGCTGTACATGATGGGTAAATAGGGAGCGAGCGAGAACGAGGATTCGAATGGATCGAAGTGGCCACCCGGGAGGGTGTCCGAGTGGCACGAGAATCGAGCCTGAGCCTATGTAAAAGGACTGGCCTGCAGCCTGCACATAAGAGCAAAAAGCAGGCCTGGCCATGTGTGAGTGTGCCAGTGCATTGGGTGGTGAATGGGGTGCTGGGGTCCCGGGGTCCTGGGGAGGATGGTTCCTGGTTCGGATTGAACCTACGCATGTGGCATGTATCATCGACTGGACGCGGTAGCCGGACTCGGTAGCCTCGAAAGCAGCAAACGTATCGAATGCGCATCGAATCGAAGTCCAACGTTGATTGTATTATATTGGCAGAGTGCACCATCTCGCCTCCCACTCTGCCACCCTCAACCGCATCCTCTTTAGCCGCCAATCCTGCCTCCCTCACGTTCACCTTCGCACATCCCCACAATTTCTGGTTGTCCATCAGACGTCAGTGGAACGGCGTGCACTTAAATAGCAGCGTGTGCGTGCGTGCATCGTGTGTCTCTATGTGATGTGGCATGCCCCCCCACACACACACCAATACATATGCAGCAAATTGAATAAACTCTCAAATCAAATTTTTCTCCAGCAGAACACTGAACATTGACTGACATGCAAAAAGTGTATGCAGCGGGTGTTGTTCGAGTTCGAGTGTGTGTTATCACTCGTATGTATCGCTGTGCCATTTAAAAGGTCAATGAAATGCAAACGTCGTCTTTGATTTGGACTCTATTCTGCCCTGTTTTTTATATCCCTGGGAAAAGGTTTCCGAATATATTCAGGGAATATGACTTTCTTGCCTTTCAAGATTCCAAGTATCTTGCAGTATTTATTGGCCTTTCGGAGACAGTTCAAAGTGTCGGGTTTTAATTAGGATGTAAGGGAGTAGGCTGCCAATTATTTTGGATTCCACCTACAGGAATTAATTAACTTTACTTTAAATTCAAAATCCATCATCTCTACCCAAGCACTCTTAGTTGGTGGTCTAAACTTCTTCAAAACTCCATTTCAAATTACTTAATAACTTTTATTAAAATAGCTCTTAAAATAATTTGTAATTAGGGAGTATATTTCATGGAAAACCCCTAAATATCCATCTTGATTAAGTTTTACATCCTTGTCTGTGAGTTAATCCGACATCGACCTACATTCACACACTCCTTTAGTTATGAATTTAAAGTATCAAAGCCTGTTTGTTTACACAAATCCTTTGTCTGCCAGGCCAGCCTACTCCACTCCACATTACTTTCTCGGTTCGGCAACAAGTTCTCCGTAAACTTTCGGGCACACATTTTATGCAAGTAATACTTATGTATTAAATTCAAACTACTCCGGCGCCCACACGCCCACAGCACATAAGCACCCACAAGCGCATGTAGATGGATTCGGGCAGGATACCCGAGCATTGTTGTCCTTGTCGTTTTCGTATTTGGCAAAGATAAAGTTTTGTAATAAAAATTTCTGCCGGCAGACAAAGGTGCAGTGGGGCAGAGGAGCCGGGCATGGAGCCGGGCAGACTTTCTGTCTGGCGCTTTTGAGCACGAATTGTGTCAGCAACTTTGCCACGTTCTCAACGTCGTCGTCGACGTGAACATGTCCTTGCCCTTGGCCCACACACCAAGATAGACTATTTTATATGTATATTCTATATATTTTTTAGGGGGAATCGGCAACAAACTTTCGCTTTAGTTTGCTCTTGAATTTGCAATGAAGACAAATAAAAGTTAAGAAACAATGTGACACAGTTTTCCTTTCTATACAAATTAGAAACATACTTTATTATCTTGTTTTTTTGATGTCAATAGAATATATTTCTTCGGTGTTTTATAAATATTTATGTGAGACACGCACCCTTTAAACCTTATCCTGATTTTAGTAACCCCCCATGTATGTGTGATGAGAGTCTCTAGCATGCGAGTGATGTGCTTCCGATAATTATTAAATTAGAACGATATGCAAGTAATATCACCTAAAAAAATGCTAATTTGTTACGACTAATATGAAAGGCCCCCAGGAGATTATGACTTCCTTCTGATTCCGATGAGGCAGAGCACGAAAAAGATGATCGTCCAGCCGGTCATTACGAGGAAGCCGTTGTAGACTTTGGAGTTGGTGATGCCCCAGCCCTTTTCGATCACATTGCGAGCGGATATGGAGGGTATTGTGAAGGGCAGCACCATCACCAGGTCCTGCAGGAACTGCGGCATGCTCTCCAAAGGCCACAAAAGTCCTGAAAAATAAGAGAATCTCTGTAAAAAACAGTTCGCGGTTAAGTTTAAGACACAAACCGCAGAGTATAATCATGGGATAAAAGGCGCCAGTTGCCACAAAATTCGCTTCAGTATGTGACTTACAAAACACGGATATAAAGAGACCTGGTAACACAAAAAAGTGAATGTTAAAATACTGCCAATAGTTGTTGAAGATATTAATTAGACCCACCAAACAGCATGCCACAAAAGGCGGTCAATGTGAGCAGTCCGATGAGCGTGCTGGTGTCCCCATTGTTGTAGGTATCGAAAACCAGGCCGATGTACATGATAACCTCGAACGATTGCAGGGCCATGATAATGAGTTGGGTCAAGAGATGGGCCCACAGCATTTCCGTGGCCGACACACCTGCCAAGAGGGTCCGGTCCCAAATACCATCCATGCGTTCCGAAATGAACACAGCAGCCGTCATCAGAGTGGCCAGGAAGAATACCATGCTAAAGGGTAATCCAGGATGCATTAATAAATGCTTAATTGAGCTTTGGTTTATACTTACGTCATAACAACTCCGGGTGCACAATACTGCTGGAATTCTATGTCCTTGGAGCCGAATATAGGCTCCTGGAACTGAACTGGAAGTTCAACGAGGGCCGCGGAGGCATTGCAGTCCTTCATCACACTTCTCATAAATGTGCTGAACTTTTCGCGGAGTTTGCGTTGCATGAAGTAGGCCACTTGTTGATCTGGGAAGATTCAAAATTAGATTCAGAGTAGAAGCTTCTCCCTGATCTCCCAGGGATAAATACCTGTCATGTCAATGTGGACACTCATCTCGGCATGATCCACGGCTCCGTCGCTGGCATGGATGCCGTCCTCCATCACTGAGAATATGGACTCACTAAAGTTCTGGGCAAAGTGCAAATATCCTACTGTCAGCGCCTTCTTCGCATCCCTCAGGGCATCCGCCTCATTTGAGTAATACTTCCTCGTGGCCACATCGTCGCCCAGCTCGCGAATGTATCTGCAGGAGAGTTTGTTGAACTGGCAGCTGTTTTCGTCGTTGTAAACTGTGACCAGATCATTGTCAAAGCACTCGCCATAGCTCCCAACCTCGCCGGAGTAAACCCCCAGCTCCAGATTCGTGGGCGTCTTGCCAATCGCCAGGTAAAAGCACGTCAGTTGGATGAGCGGAAACAGCAGCATGAAAATAATACCTCTGAAAGAGACATGGAAATTTAATTTCTGGCATCGCACTCTACAATTTGGCAACTTACGAAGGCTGTCTAAATAGTTGTACGAAATTCTTTGTCATCAGAGCCTTGATCCTTCCCTTGGTGGTGAAGAAAATCTTCTTGCGGTTCTCGTTGGGGGCGTCCTCGTAGGGAATGGGTGGCTTCTCCGGGGTGTTTGGTTCGTTGGTGTCAATGACCTCGGGAGGTAGCACAGCAGCGGGCAAGGTCTGGTTCTTGTTGTGGTCCATAATCTGCACCAGATCGTCTTCGTTGCCCTGGCGCTGGCTGAGAATTAGAAAAGCATCCTCGATCGATTGAGTTCCAAACTTAATCATGATGTTTGTGGGTGTATCCTCGGCCAGAAGCACGCCGTTCCGCATCAGACCAATCTTTAAAAATCATTTAATTTAATTAATTAAGTAATATAATCATTTAAATCAATAACCTACGCAATTGGCCTGCTTGGCCTCTTCTATGTAATGAGTGGTAATGATCACAGCCAATTTGCTATTCCTGGTAGTCTCCACAAGAAAGTTCCAGATTCTAGGAAATAAATATTAAAATTATATAAAGAAACCCCGAATAGTTAGTTTACTAACTTCTCGCGCAGCATGGGATCCAATCCCACGGTGGGCTCGTCCAAGATGAGCAGCTCGGGATCGTGGATCATGGCGCAGGCGAAGGAGAGACGACGCTGCTGTCCTCCGCTGCACTGTTTGATCATCTGTGTCGCTGGTGGGAGTTGAAGGAGCTCCTTGAGCAACTTGAACTTCTCCCGGATTTTCTCGTCCGTCAGGCCATAGATGCGGCCAAAGTAGAAAATTGTCTCCTTGACGGTCATCTCCTCCACCAGAGCGATTTCCTGGGGCATGAAGCCCACGCGGGAGCCGGGCACTCCGCTGCCAGGTGCTCCTGGTTTCACGCCCAGCACGGTAACCTCGCCGCCATTCAGGCGCCTCTGGCCAACAATGCAAGAGAGCAGAGTGGTCTTGCCACACCCGGAGGCACCCAGCAAGCCATAACTGGTGGGGTTAAAAGGATACAATGTTTTGGCTAGACTTTGTGTTTTAAATAAAGCTTACATAGAGCCACGCATCACGTTCATGTTAAGCTGGTTGAGCACAACCTTGGGATTCGATTTGGAGCCATAGTACTTGCAACCATTCCTCACTTCCACGGCCGCCATTTTAAGGGTTTGGTTATCTATAAGAAAAACAAGTTTCTTTACAGTTAAAATCTCACTGAATAAATACGAAGACGATTTACATTTTACAAGATTTTTACGGTTTAGAGTCCGGGGTATTCGATTTTTATATTAATAATATTTTAAAGTTCACGAAAGAAAGACAAAACTACAAAGGCCGCAACTAAAAACTAATAACTTTTTTTTGTGTTTTCCCAGAGAAATACAATATCCATACAGTACCCAATACATAATCCTTTTAATTCTCATTTAAGATATATTCATATTTCTTCTAAGCTTCCAAACAAATAAAAAATGTTTATCATAAATCATTTGCGTCAATTGAAGGCTTCTGGATTTGGTTATGTATTTTATTGATTCGCCCGTCTTTATGACATACACGTGCCGAGGCACTCAAAGTGTTTGGACGGTCCATAATTTATTTCGGGCCTGCTCTGTGTATTCTAAGTACTTGCTAATTAGACAATTTTTTGCCTCTTCGAATGGTCTGTAAATTCTTAAAGTCAACTACTTGGGATTTTGGACACAATCTATAAAAATGTGCCAGAGGGCTTTGCCCCTTTTAATACATATTATTGTAGGTAAAGTGTGCGGCAAATATTTCTAATACCTTTGGATCTTGGACTACTGTACTTTAAATGACACAACTACTTAATACCTAAATGTAGCAAAGTTGCTGGCTTATATATTAGATAGTACAACGCTTAACGTTAGTAATTTGTAATGGCTTTACAGCCCAGGTACTGAGAAATAGTTGACAAACAAAAGATTTCAAAGGGAAACTCTTTCTTTACACTTGTGCTAATTTAAAAACAAAAAAGTTTCGACGACAGCGAGGCAGTCGAAACAATAGAGGAAGAGTCACATAAACGTCTTGAATAACAATTGTTATATAGATGAGTCTATATACCTATAGATCAACGTCAGTAAGAATGCATTCTGAATAAACAAAAGGGTTGCGAACTGGTCTGCCATGGCATGAAAGTAAATTTAAATTAGGAAATAGCTGTGATGTGTGGGTAATATTTAACATTTTCTTGAGAATTGTCTTGATTGAGTCAGTTAAATTTTGTTTTGATTTTTTAGTGATAAAATGATTAAATCATTTTGTAAAACCTATAGGAGGGGGAACGCGTGTTTATAAACATGACTGTTGCAAAACAATGACCTCGCTATACTGTCTTTGACCCACTTTGAGGCCATTTCATTGCATTTCTATATATTGAAGTGTCATACTCATATATGTATTTATGTATGTATTTATCCTGGTATATAGCATGTACATAGTCTAACGCGCCGGCGAAACAGCCAAATTAACAATAAAATAAAAACTGAACAAACACGAAACGCCCATAAACTGGTCGAAAGTAAACTCCAAAAAGTTAAAAAAAAAAATAAAACGTATACCCAAAAAAAAAAAATTAAATTGAGTAAGGTTAGTACAAACAGTCGTGGTCATAACTCTGTGCGTTGTGGTATTTTATTATTTTTTGTTTGCTTAACATTGGAAAAAAGTGACGCAAAGGACAACCATTTCAACTTTATATGACATGTGTATAAATATGATTATCTTGGGTCGATCTTGTGGAAAGATAGGTTTGTTTTTTGACTCTAAAGTATGAAAAAGTATGTAAAGTATATCCAAAACGATATGGCCTTTTTACACAGCATCATTTTGTTTTTCCCGATGTGTAAGTGTTGGCAAAATTTTTGGAAAACCCTTAATAATTTTAAAAAATTCAAAAAAACAAGCAGAGAAACAACAAAAATCTACAGTGGAGCGTCATCAAGGTTGCCAACTGGTTACCGGACGGACTAACCGACTGCGCTGACGTTGTGACTTAATTGCGAGCGGTTCCAAAAATTAGTGGTTTTATGGCTTATTGATGTATTGATGTTGGTGTTGCTTCTTGTTGCCGCTGCCGCTGCCGCTGGCGTTGCCGTTGCTGTTGCCGTTGTAGTCGCCTTCGCATATGCAATCGCTTTTTATTTGCCAATGTTTTGCAATTTCTGCAATGGAGGTGTGGTCTGGCGGCCATGAGCTGCTTAGAAAAATAAAAACAGACCTCCAATTTGCTTTCTCAGCACCCAGAACTCCCCACGCCAGCTACCTTGATTTAGTTTAACGGCTTATTTAACAAGCCAACTGCATCCGATCGCCTGGTGGTGGTGGAGTGTTAGTGGGTATTTAGTTCGTGCAACATGTTGCAGCTATGGGGGCTATGGGGCTCTCTCTCCCTGGCCAAGTTGGTTTCCTTCTCACCTGTCGACTCTTTTACCGTTTTCTTCTTTCTCTTTCATATTATTTTTTGTGGCATGGCCACTTCTTATATAATGCCACAACAATCATTTCGGTTAAACTGCAACAGCAGAGGCAGCACCACCTGGACTATTTATATCATTCACAGTGTCTTGGAATACATCTTTCAAAAATGTTATAAAATAAATTCTAATACATTTCCCCCTCTCCAAATATCTTTAATCGAATCCCGCATTAGCCATTACTTTTGTTAAAAGTTAATGATCGGAGGTAATGTGTCGTGTCCGAACTCTTTGTGTCTACTATTTAGTTTGATAGTTTTAGTTTGCTTATTGCATTGCACATGTAAGCTTCTGTGTTTGATTATAATTTTTTGTTTGGGTTTGTCCCAGTCATGCTTTTTATAGTCTTTTATGTTACATCCACTAAAAAATGTTGTGTGTCATGTGACACACACACGAAGTCTCTATATTATTATTAAGTTTATTTTTAGCAATGTAGTTTATTCGCTCTCCGTTTCAAAAAATGCACCAGTCAGTAGGGATTTTGTAATCTTTGAAACTAATCCTGGCTCTTTTTCAAGCTAATCTCAAGACTGGCCAATGTCTATTGCCCACACTACTTTTCTTTTATTGCCAACGTTTTTATTTGAGATGAGTAAATCGAGACAGGGAAATAAAGTTGGAATATTAAATAGGAAGTTGCCTCATGGCATAAATTTTTATTATTTTTCCACGCATTTTCTCCATTTATGGGCTCACAATTGAAGTATTTATTGGACTCCTTACCTTTTGTTTAAAATATTAGCATATACAGGTTATGAAGTAGTTTTTCTTTTCGTAATTCTATTGCAAAAGTTTTTTGTACACAACCCTAGTTAACATACACTTGAATGCAAAACACTCGTGGTCATGCTTTGTGGTTTCAGTTTTTTGTTTAAAGTTTTTCTTTTAGCGATTTGTATCTTTTAAAACACAGTTGCCATGTTCAGTTAGTGGAGTTTTAAACGGTCCTAGGGTTAAACATGCTAAATACACAGTCTCTGATTTCACTGGCTTCTTGCGACAGTATACTTTTAAAATTTAAATGTATACAATGTATATTATCACTTTTTATTTGCACGCCGCGTAAATAACATAATTAAGTGAGTAAAAATTAAATTTTTTGAACATTTTTAGCCACACATTAACCGTACCGTATTCAGTTTGTGCCTTTTGTTTGGTTTTCCTAGGCCCAGGCCCAGGCACAACGCTCTTTTTCTAACTTATCGTGTTGCGCACGCGCGCTTTTGGTGTTGCAA
The DNA here is from genome assembly GCA_018150405.1 of Drosophila varians. Taxonomy (NCBI): domain Eukaryota; kingdom Metazoa; phylum Arthropoda; class Insecta; order Diptera; family Drosophilidae; genus Drosophila; species Drosophila varians. The sequence goes on from JAECWK010000125.1 coordinate 8,786,991, forward strand.
TTTCTTTGCGACCAGTTGCTGTTGCTCTTTCGTGCTTTTCGCCGATTTTCAAGCGTGGCTCTTGGCTCCGTCTCGACTCGGTTGGACTTGGTCGTCTCCGCTTACCCCAAGTGTCGCTAGCGAGCTTCGTTTCTCGACTGAGCTCGCCAAGTGCCGGATCGCGTACTCGCAAGCTCTTTCCACCCAAGCCCGGCTTGCGCCAGCTCAACGCGGCCAATGCGACGTCACGCCGTCCCTTGGTCTTAGCAGAGACAATATCAAAATAAAAATCATTTAACGATTTGTGCAATTTCTGTTGCCTTCTTAACAAAAACATGGCTACAACAAGTTGATAGATTGTAGCGAATTTGTCTTTTAATGCGGCATAACGTGTCACATTTGGTTGGGGGACTTACAAAGAGTACAAAGTGTAATTAGTCTGTCATTGGAGGAAATGTGGAATTCCTTAATATATTTAAATTTTACTACCTACATTTTTTATTGCTTTGATATTCCTACAACCAGTTTTCTTTTTTTAAGTCATTAATTGTTAACCAACTTAATATTCGTTGCATTTCATTTGCAATCAAGTATACTTAATACATTAAAAACTTTGTTGTTAGTAAGTTGTTCTAATAAAAATGATTGCAAATAAAGACGTTCAATCAAAATACAATATAGTACATTTTTGATTCTCTTTTTAAACCCATATATAAGGAAAAATCATATAAATAATTCCTAAGCTTAAAGTTTCTACTAAATTTTCATAGTTTAGACTTCAGTCATTAGAACGAGGAAGTTATAAATAAGAAATAAAATAGAAATCTTCAGGAAAAATTTCGAAACACAGAATAAAATAGATTATTTAGAGTAATAAGCTAAATTTTTTACGACGTTGAACTTTGAACGTGTGTAGAACTCATCCCAAAGGTTAGTACACAAATTGCCGGAGTTGTCATTAACAATTACTTTTGTTGTCTTATAAATATTTACTTTTCAAGAGGAGATATCTAATTTGTGGTATTTGCAAATTATTTCCCCACTCTTGAACCTATTTTGCCCAATTTTCGATACAATCTGCATACTATTAACCTATTTACAAAATATTTAACCCCGTTTTGCCACATATTGGATTTTGAGATGCTGTAGTCTCTGTTGGAGTTTGCTTTGCCCTCTTGCACAAGTTTGCGAAAAAAAAAACATAATAAAATAAAATAAAAACAAAACCTAACAAGTGTATAAATTGGCTCAAAACGTTCAGCTTACCCATTGTCTTACTCAAGCATAAACTTTATGGGACTTGAAACAGGCTTGTTTGCTCATATTTCGATAGTTTTTTGTTTGAAACAATCGCTTCTACGCAAAACAAAAGAAAGCAAAGTGAAGATCAAGTTTTTGGGTTACCATCTGACTGGCTCGGGCGTTTTTTTTATCTTCTGCCCTGTTTAAGCCATTGGCTTTTAACATATTTTTCGTGTTCAAGGCCGTGCGATGGCGCTTTCTTTTACAATAGGCGACCTTGACGCTGCGACTGCGCAAGCGCGCTTGGCTATCGTTGGTCTCGCTCCCTTTTTCGCTCTTTCCCTCTCATTGGCTTGGTCAGCTAAATTTACACGGTGGGACGTCTCTAAAAAATGGAGTTTAGTTATTCATTTAAATTACAAAGTTTAGCTTGAAAGCTTAATTATCAATATTAAGGTCTATATGTATTTTAAACTCCATTAAATATTGAATACAATTTATGAATGGTGAATAAATATAGTCAATTAATAAGAATATTAGTATTATTCTTATTTAGAGATTACTATATATTTGTATTTTTTATTGAACCCTAAAATATTTCAAGCATTCCCATTGTCCACCATCGTGCAGAGGTTTGTTAGCACAGAGAGGTTGTCGGTTAACCCGACAAATTAACCCACTTAGGGTATGATGAACGTGCTGCTGCCCAATGGCCGCTCATTTAGACGCCAGTGCACCTGTACATCACTATGCACACCTCCTCCCCCACATCACCTCCCTGCTGGGTTATTAACAAGACAAACCAATTGGCAATGCTTAGCCACCGATTAAAATTTTTGTTTACCATTGCCTAGTATCTTTTCATCATAGTGTTATTTACATTCCTTTAAATAGGAATCAGTTTAAATATTTATATTGAAGGTTTTATTAAACTGGGTAGTACCTTTATTCGAAATCTATTGTATGTGCAACTGTGCAACTACGCCGTATATTCATATACTATAAACAAAATCATAGTACAAGTATCTCTTGTCTAAAACATTTTACATTTCCCCCACGTTCTGGTTGCCTGCATTGTTAATTGCTTCTTATCACAATCTGCATTAATTACAGATGTAAAAATAATCTGAGATGTTTAATTCGAACCAATCAGATACTATTAAAACTAGAAAGACATTTAAAAGCAATAAATGCTTTTATGCACTTGCAATTGATTGTAATACAAGTTTCATAAAATATATTCGATTCATTAGTCATATGCCATTAATTAATTTTACAGGCCTATAAAATACTTTGTATTAACTTTAAGAAAACATCTAGTCCCTATCTATTAATAGCTAAATGTTATAATGTAGTTTTCTTTATGGACATTATTGAAGGCATTTAAGAATAACGTCAATATATTTATTATATTGGCTCTTAAAGAAATTGAATGAAAAACAAACTAATTTGAACAGTCTGGCAACTTTTCTTCCACTGATTTTAATATTTAATTCGAGCTTTTGCATTAAGCCAGTTCGAAAAGCTCTTTAAATCTCTTGGACCACTAACCGGGACTGGGTCAATAAAAGGGGTTTTAAGGGGAAGTCGGGAATCGTTCAACATAATTTTAATAATAATAAATCCTCCATCTTTAAGCGATATTTTATTAAATTTTATTATCTAAATTTAATCTCTAATGACATCAAAATAATGTTCCGGAAATATCACGAAAAAAACATTATTTTTGCATAAGGTCAAGAAAGCATTTATAAACTATAATTAGAGTTGGCAAACATATAATTTCTACTACAGAATATTTTAACAAAACGTCACAAACGTCTATATTATTTAATTTCTACATTTAAGCTTGAGAACGAAACTTAATTTTTTGGATCAATACTAGTGGTATCCCCCCCTGAATGGGAGTGGATTAAGCGGAAGCTAGTGTTGAGTAAAATTCCATCACGTTCCGGCCCCTGTCCCGATGGATGGATGCCCCAGGCTCTGTTTACAGCGCTCAGACGACAAGCCTCAAAAAAAATCAAGACCTGACGTGAGTCAGCTCACAAGAGCAGCGTCTTTTATTTATAGATCTCTTTTTAATATTTTATTTAAATTATTTTTGCCGTGTGGTCAACAACCGCTATCAAGTTCGAGAAAACGGATATGTTTTTGCATACGAAGTCAAACACTTGTCCAAAGTCTCTTACTGAGAGATCTGGACAAACAATTAGCTATTATCTATCTTAAGCATTTCGAGCAACAATTACATTACAAAACACACTTAAGCTTAATGTGCAAATATTTGTGGATTTATTTTTGACTTGTTTTCGAGGTGTTCAAAATCAGGCTTGAATAGACGAAGGTCTTGGCACCAAACGACCTATAATTATAGACAGTGGCGTAGGTCCAGAAATAATGTCTTAAAATGTATATTAATTGCATTATATATTAAATAATAAACGCCCTTTTTGCTTCAAACTTGACCTGAGATATAAAAAGTTCTAAGTTAATAGAAGAGCTACGCCTCTGACATTATCGCTCCAATTTATTTATAAGGTGATTTTGGCTTCCAAAAACATGTGCATTACCGTGTTGTGGATAGCACAAGGTAATTAATTTGTATATTAATTTTATTTTGCTTAGGGAGCTCACACCCATTACTTGAAAAGAGTTCAAGTTTTCGGCGTGAGTTGTAAATTTGTTTTGAGTGTAATTGCCCAACTATAAAAAAGGGATTTTAATGATTCATTATCTGGTTCTTTGTTATAAAACTTATTTATTTATTTAATTAAACAAGCAAAGCGTAAATCAGTAAGTACTTTTTCGTCGAGCTTCATTGCTCTTTCCGGAGTTTTGTTTTTTGTACATCTTTGAACCCAGGGCACTTTGGGTATACTTTTGAGCTGGCTTTTGCTATCAGGCCGCTTTTTCATTTTTATGACTGTTAATGTCTCGGTCAACGCTTTTAAGTCAAGTTCTGAGCTCTGTCCCTAGTCTACCTCGCCCCGCCTCTTTGTGTATCAGCTGATGCCTTTAATGGAAAGAACCGACTTCGCGCTAGCTGTGAATCCAAGCCGGACCCACCATTCGTATACGTAATTTTTTGGCAGGCATTAAAAACGCGCGACGCACATGCCTTTCGGATGAGAACGCGTTCAGAAGTCCGTCGGGTATGAGCTTGGGAAAGTGTAACCGAACGGACAACCTCACAGCTAGGTCAATTTAGTGCCACTGATTATTTTCCTTCCAAGAATTTCCTAAATCCGCCATGTCAAAGGTCACATTCTTGCAACTGAGCCTATTGCTTTTGCTATGCTCTTCCGCGGAGCCAGCCCATACCCGGATACGTCGTCAAAACCGATCGGAAAAACTATTAGCTGATATCGGAGTACGCCCCCAATTATATAATCCTCAAAGGATCAAGAATGGCATACAGCAGTACACCTTCATCGACCGGAATTTCCGGCACCTGTTCCTCACCACTAGGCAGACGCTTCTCAGGCATGCTGTCGGGAATATGAAGGCGCTAAGGACCCGCGGACTGCGCGAGGGAAAGGTACAGACCCAGGTGCCCGATAAGGAGCCCTTTCCCTGTCCTTTGAACAATAGCCGATCCAGTAGTCCTCCCACTTCGATAGAGCGCCTGCGGCCCGGGGACATAGACGTCATAGCTGCTTTCGGGGATTCCCTATCCGCGGGCAATGGAATTCTGTCCAACAATGCCATCGACATGATCAACGAGTTCCGGGGATTGACATTCTCGGGAGGCGGCCTGTCCACCTGGCGGCGCTTTTTAACCCTGCCCAACATTCTGAAGATATTTAATCCGAACCTCTACGGATTTTCTGTGAGCAACAGCATGGTGGTTAATCATCGCCAGTCCCGGCTAAACGTCGCAGAGCCGATGGTCATGTCTCGGGACCTGCCCTTCCAGGCCCGCGTCCTCATCGACCTCATGCGCCGTGACCCCAAAGTGGACATGAAGCGCCACTGGAAGCTCTTGACGATCTACGTGGGCAACAACGACATCTGCTCGGACCTGTGCCACTGGGACAATCCGCAGGACTTCCTTGACCAGCACGCCAACGATCTGCGTCAGACATTCCGGTTGCTGCGAGACCACGTGCCCCGCCTGCTAATCAACCTCGTGATTGTGCCCAACATTTTTAAGGTGCTCAGCACTATGACTCAGGTGCCGCTCCAGTGCTATGTGGTCCATCGCGTGGGCTGCCACTGCCTGATCGACCAGACCCTGAACAGCACACAGCTGAAGCAACGCAGAGAGACCCTCATCCGCTGGCAGCGATTGGAAATGGACATGGCCCGCCAGCCGGAATTCCACCGGGATGACTTTGCTGTCGTGGCCCATCCCATGATAGCCAATATCAAGGGACCCACCATGCCAGATGGCACCTTTGACTGGCGGTTCTTTGCCCACGACTGCTTCCACTTTAGCCAACGTGGACATGCCATCCTCTCGAATCTGCTGTGGAACAGCATGCTATCGCCAAGCGATCAAAGACCTCGACCCTCCAAGTTGCCCGAACCCTTCGAGCACGTGGAGTGTCCCAGCCAAGAGCAGCCATACTTCGTGGTTAGACCAGGTTAATAGGGTCAGGGCATGGGGTGAGGGTTAGCTAACTTTATAAGTGTTCCTGGGAGTTGATTTAATGCCATATCGTCTAATTAGTTTATTTGCCAAGGCTGGAAAAATGTTTTGCCCATTAATTTATTTTGTACATATATTGTTAGTAACTTTTGGAAATAAACTTAAAATTAAAAAAAACTTGTAGATACTCAAGTTTTTGAGTAAAAGAATGTTAGGGGCGGCTAATCCAACATTGAAATTAAACAATTTCTACATTTTTGTATTACAAACTTTTTTATTAAATAAAGAATCCTTCAAAGAAATGCATACCACACCCCTTTTTTACGGGGGAAAAAATTCATTAAAAATTACATTTTGCTTACGTGGCGGGAAAATATATTTTTCTGCTTACTCCAAACAACTTTCTGCCATTTCTACTCACTCTTTTTGACGCTTTGCGTGACAACGTCGCTTGCTAACACCCACACTCCTGGCCATTTTTTCTACGACCAAATACACAAATTAAAAAAAGTAAAAACAAAACATTGCAAAAATATTCCGCACATACAGCAATAACAAAAAAGAGGGCCACTTGCAAACCGGACAGTTGAAAGTGGGTGGGCACCCACCTCCAAATAGAATTCGTTCCAAAGAATATATATAAAAATGGGAAAGGGCTTGTATTTTTTGTTTGGGGCAGAGCCGGATAGCAAGATTTATTTTTATAAAATTTGGGGACGATTTTAATGCTGGATAAAAAAGGACACTTTTCGAGTTGGAATTAATTATGTTGAAAACCAAAAATTAAAAGTTCTACTGCACTCTTCACACTTTTTTTTAAATCCATTCCAATATGTAGACGATGATGGGTGGAAAGGTGGCTTGATTGCAAATATCTGCTTAAAATTATAATAATCTCGACAAGGGTAAAAATATACCTCTACGTACTTTTGTAAACACGCCCATTGCAAACAAGGTTGTCATGGCGAGGGTGAAAATTGTTTGTATATTATTTTTTTTTTTTTTGGATTGGGTTGATTGAGGTTTGAAAAATTATATTAAAAATGCACTGTCCGAGAAGGGTATAAAACAGAATCCCTTAGTAGAAGGGGTAAAGGGTAGAAGGGGATTCCTGACAGAATCATTCCTACCTGTTTTCAACGCTTTTTTATACCAGTTTAAATGCCTTTTCAATGAGACTTCTCACATGGTCATTATACAAAGTTATTGGCTACTAATTATAATAAGGAATGCAGCTTAACATTTTAGCTTTACAATGTAAATTATAGTAATAGTTGAGGCAAATATAATAGCACAACCTTGTCATTAAATGATTTATAGTATATGCCATTTTTTACTTATTTATTTTTGTATTTCGCTTGACAACCAAGTGTACCTAGAAACTTACAAATATGAAAAACATTTTGGAAAAACCGCAGACCTGCACGCCGAATTCCAAAACTATGATTCCTTTTTCCATTGTCCTTTGTTTGCGAAGCAGACCTTTCCCGCAGAATGTCCCACAACCTGTCAGTTTTCATTGTCGCGTTGCGCTGATTAAAAGAAGCACTCCCTACCCTCAAGCAAATGCAAAAATGGACGCATTTTCCCGCAGAGGATGTCGTAGGAATCATTGGATAGCCATTAGCCCTTTCGTTGAGGCCAAAGGACCAACTTAACAGACGTCAAAATCATACCCAGTGGCTAGGGAGGTCCTGCCGGAATGCCCGATGCAGCAGCATCCGCGGAGCAAACAATGAAACGCCGTTTCCTTGGTCCAGGCCCCATTTTTCCAGTCAAACGGGGACCGCATCGGTGGAAATTGCCGCCTTATTCCGGACGTGGAAAAAATACCATGGAATGGCATGTGAAAAGCGGCGACGGTTCAAGCTCAAGTAACTTGTGTACCATTTTGTCCTGCGACTTTTTTTCTTATTTTTCTTCTCGTATTTTGACGTTTTTGTTTTGGGAACTTTTGCTCCATATCCGCCCAGTGCCGCCACAGCCACCGCCCCCGCCACAGTCGCTGTCTGGATGACGTTTTAGCGCCGGTCGTTAGCGGTGTCAGGTGGTGGGGGTGAGGGTTAGGGTCAAGTTAGGGATGGGGACCCATGCGGCTGTCAGTTGCTTTATGAGATGTCTCCGCCTGTCCATCCTGGGCCCTTTGTGTCGGCATTTTCCACGTGGAGGGAAACTCTGTCCTCTGTTTAATGTCAAACGTTGACTTTTAACTCTCAAGCTGAATTTTTTGTACGTAAAACATAAATTGTTTCTTTTAGAATTAGAATTTAAAACCTCTAGATATACGTTCAGGGTTGTTAAGCCCTTTACACCAGGCATATGCATAAAAGTTTACATCTCGTGCTCTATTTGCCAATGCTTTTTTTCCATTGTTTGCACTACACTTCAACGCACTTTCGTCATTGATCCGGAGAGCCATGTTTCATATAGCCCCCAAACCCATACCATTCCGTCCCACACAGAAATCCGGAACCCAGGCTGGCTTCCAATTCAAAACTGCTGGCAGTAGCAATCGGAGTGGCGGGTTATTTTTTCCTGTTATATTTTTTCATTTTTATTGAATTTGCCTCCCCCGAGTTATATCTTTCCAGTCCTTTCACAACAACTGACCAAATACTGGCTAACCCGGCCACTCCCCCCCTATATTACATTATGCCAGGACATACGTTTTCAAATTCCATTCCCGCCTAGCATTTTTTCTCCATTTACTCATATGTATATGACTGTTTTTTTTTTTTTTTTTTACAAAGGGGCGGAAAGGGGCGTCACGTTTGTTGCCAGGTTTCCACGTACGGGATACGGCGCTAAGCTTTGACTTGGGATTTGCATTTTTTACGGGCCGAGGACCCACTCGTTCCATTCAACAGGAAAAGCTGGAGCGATGAGGAAAGGTTTTCACATTTTCTGATGTGATTCCTTTTTTTTATTTAGCTCTAAAGCTAGTCGTGTTACCAGCTTGTTTTGTTTATTTATTTTTCCACCGCTAATACAAAAAGTGTTATGCAATTTCATAAATTTATTCATGTTAATTCTATATTCTAAATAAAATTAGGAACTTGGGGAGGAAAGATTCATTCAAATTTAATATTAAAAACCTGAAAAACGTATAAATAAGTCAGAAACAATTTTTTTGTTTGTAATTAAAATCTTGTAAGAGTATCTAGAATTGTCCTCCCCAAAACTAACTCATCCATTATCCTTTTTTTCCCGAACTTTTTTCTTCTTTCCGCTTGCCATATTTTCTTCATTCGGTGTGTTGTCCTGTTTTGGGATAAAAATCCATTTCATCATCAGGGCTTCTCGTTCCCAAAGATGCTGCTTTGTCTGATCGCGTTGAAATTGTAATGAGATTTTCTGTTTTGGGTTTATTTTTTGTGAAAAATTATTTACCGAGGGTTGCCGGCAATTTTCCGGTAATATGCTTTTCAACCATGTATGCAATGCCCGGAGTTTGTCCATTTAATTTACGAAATTTATCTGCAACTCGCATCCTGCAGCTGTCTGCCGGTCGGTCCTCCTGATTCTTGAGCTCGGCCGCAATTTGCGGTAGCCAAGCTGTGGGTGGATATGCCTAAAATTCATTATTCATTCATCATTCATAAAGCAGCTTGGTTGTCGCTCTGTCCTGTCATCCGTTTCTTATCCTGTCCCGTTTTCAGTTAATTTTTTTGTTTCGGTTTTTTAATGGATTGGACGCCGACTCCCCTTCAAAAACTGAATGAAGTCGCATTCCGGTCTTGTACATCCATTCAGTTCATAAACAAAAAAACTGGATGATGACTGAGAGGGGTTATTTTTTTTTAATTGAATGGTACAGGGATTGGAGTTTTTTGCGGACGAAGGACTTTGGCTAAATTGCCTTTCTTGGTTACAAGAGGAAAATAAAGCATACTTTTTTGGGAACATTTTGAAGATAAAAGCTAATATCTAAGCTTTCGCGGCACACCCAATATTTCGAAACCAAAAAATCAATAAACCTTGGTATATTTGAGCCATGTATTGTAAACTCTATGTAGTCCTGACAAAGGAATGTACGATTTCCAATTATGCGATAGTTTTTCCGCTCGCCCCCTCCTCCATTGAATCCACAGGATCTGCATTTATCGACGGTCTAGTCCCCTACCCTGTTCGTTGTCCTTTGTTTGCATTCGCGAACAGGGAGGCCCACTAGCAAATTGTATTTAAAATTTATATAAATTTCGTCGAGCATTTGTTGTGACAACGTCTGTCTGCCCCCCTGCCACCCACCTGCTGCCACTCCGTGCAACTAACGTTAAAAATTCGCGCAATTTATGCATGCATGGGGAAGCGCGAACGGAAACAGAGCTGGGCCATTATATATATGTAGGTACATACATGTGTATTTTTATGTATATACGTATATATGGTATTTGTATATACGGCTGTGCAAATGGCAAAAAGCCTCTGCCGTTGCTTTTCCTGTTCCGCCCTCTAACACACCTCCATTTATTTTCCGGTGCTTATTTTTACTAACAATTCCCGGCTTGTTTATTTTATTGGCATGAAAATTTATGTGGATTTTGGCATCACACGCTCCCTTTCCCTCCTGTCGCAAAGGATAATTTCATTATTATTCTATAAATTGTGAATTGTGCTTTATGTACTTAATATAGCCACACCCAAAATTATAATGTTGGGATATGGAAAGGGTATTGCTTACATTCCAGGTTACACTTTCAATTTTAAATTGTCTTGTTTTTGCAATCTCTTGCTGACCTGGAATTCTTACAACAGACACTTTAAAGTCATAAAAAAGGGCACCCTGCCCAACAATAACAGGCCCGGGCAGTGAATGGCAAAGGGAATCGGTCCAGAACATCATCAATATGCAAAGGTTTTCATCCTGGGAGGGAAGGGAGAAAAAGTCAGGGAAAAAGAGGCTTTGCCTGCTCTTCCCGGCTAGTTTTCTCTGCTCGTTCCAATTATGCCTCACACATGCAAATGCAACGTGCAGCAGCAGCAACTCCACCACCCCCCGATGGACCCATCTACCCACTTAATGTCACCCAATCATTCGTCGCGTTTTTGGGCCCGCGAGGCTTTTGTCCTGGAGCGGCAAAGCGACACGAACCAGGAGCAGGACGAGGCCCAGGACCAGGCCCAGAGAGTGCAGTCAAAAAAGCGACACATGGCTACCATAACGAGACTGCGGGTGGTGCAGGTGGTGGGTGGTGGATTGGTGGAATCCGAGATGAGTTTCTGGGAGGGTGGAATATGGACTCGACTCTGTTTCAATTTGGACCCTCACACAGACGCAGCAGCTTTTATTCGGCCGACCCTCACACAGACGCAGCAGCTTTTATTCGGCCGACCCTGCAACAGCCTGGCCACAGGACCTCCCAACCACGAGGCCACCCCCTTTTTTTCGCGTGGCACGACGAATTTCGACGAGAGGGTCAGAGCTATATAGTCTGTGCCTTCCCGACTCTTTCGATTCCCCGGATCCCCCAGCAGAGACATACACATAGTTGTTGTTTTATATTGTTTGACCACGGAAACTCTGTTTCCATGTTGTTGCAAGCTATGTGCCTTTGGTGCACCAATCGATTTATTTTCGGTTTCATTTCTGATTGGCAATATTTCATAAAAAATAATGTGTTTTTTTGACGTTTTCGCTCTACCCCCACCCAGTTTGTTTGTATACATATGTGATTAGAATATTCGCGAATTTCGATTATATACTTGCGAGATGGATATAAAATATAAATATATATATAAAAGGGCATTTTTAAGGGGAAATGGTATGTCCTGTCATCAGCATAAACTATTGTTTAAAAATTATTTTCAGAGCCTAAATAATGGGTTTTTAATTTCATTAAAATGGCTTACCAATAATTGAAATAAAACATGTTAAAAGCTAAATATATTAAAATGCGTTGGAATGTCATTTAAGCCTCTGATAAAATCGAATGCATTTTCAGTAAAATATGAAATATACATTATTTATTAAGCCCATAGGTTTTTGTCAGGAATTAGTGCATTTCGAATTTACATTTAGTTTCCATTGCAATTTCAATCGCGGTTTGGACAATCCCCCAAAACTTTGGCCAATTTCATTTTAAATGCAGCCTATAAATATGCAAAAACTGAAGGGATTAACAAAGCTGGCCAAAACCAATTTCAAAAAACATACAGACTGATTATTTACGGCAATAATGCAAAGCATTATATAAAAATAAATTGTATACCAAAGTTTTGTCCATAATGCTTTCATCTCTGACTGGAATTATGCAGATGCACTCAAAAACCTGTACGGTCGAGAGCCAGACACCATAAAATTAATCATTAAATTCCGAAATTGCGGTTGGGCAGGACAAACGGAATATACGGCCAGGGGGAGTTAAGAGCAAACATTTACAAATTGCGGTTTATATTTTATTCATGTGGCGGCCGAAAATGTCGGAAAAAATGTTTGTTCGTTCGCATTTGGTTGGCTTTGGCAGGCCGGCGACGATTGCAATAAAAATCAGGCTTCGTCACAATATTTGAACTGCCACCATTCCACCCGCAAACTAATTAAAATGCATAAAATATTATGTTTTATATTTCAATAATTAAAAATATTACCGTAGGTTTACAAACAAATTTTCCTGATTAAAAATTTGTAAGCCCTGGTATTGTCATAGAATTTATTTCGTATAAATATCAGAGACAGGTGCATCGCCTCCCTAGCTCAATTAATATTAATTAAAAATAAATGCATTTTTCCGCCAAATGACAAAATGGCGGAATGTGTAGATGAAATGGTTGTAACATGAAAATAATTAAATGCCTGCCAATGAAATATGCAAATGATTTTATCGCCCAGACTGGCGGGACTGGGATAGGTGCGACTCAGACGCGGTGTTTTTCATCCTCCAATAGGATGGGTATAATCGGAATTTATAATCAACATTTTGGGAAGGGAAAACAGCCATTCGCCAATTAAAAGGATAAATTTACAAATATTTTGAAAACAAATTTAAACTTCCCCATAAATAATAAAATACGTATTCTTTTTGTAGGCTCTCGATTACGACTGCGAGGTGCAGGGCCAGCAGGACATCCCGCAGGCCATTCAGCTCCTTGGGGAGATGAACAGCAACGTCAAGCAGGTGACGGACTTGGTGGAGGGAATGCTGCAGCGGGTCAAGCGCGGTGAGCTGACCACCGAGTATGGACTCAGTTTCCTTGAAGTCAAATACCACATGCTGCTGGACTACTTGATCAACCTCACCTACGTCGTGCTGCGAAAGTGCTCGGGGGAGACCATCGAGGGTGACCCGTCCATCGAACGTCTGATTGAGATCCGCACCGTGCTGGAGAAGATTCGGCCCATAGACTACAAGTTGCGCTACCAAATCGACAAGCTTGTGAAGACGGCAACGACCGGTGTCTCAAGCAATACAGACCCCACTCTCTATAAGCCCAATCCGGAGGGCATGATGATCAGTGCCGGCGTGGAAGAGGAGGAAGGAGACGACGATTCGGAGGAGGACAGTGACGAGGATGAGGAGGACGAAGCTGGTGCGGCGAAAAAGCCGCGCAAGGCAGCGACAGCGGGCAAATCCGGAGTCTATGTACCACCGCGCATCAAGCCCGTGTACTACGACGGCGATGAGCGCGACGCCGACAAGGAGAAGAAGGCCTTGGACCGGGCCAAGAAGCGGGCCATCACGTGAGTTATAAAAATCTTCCCTTACCTCCATTTTTAAACTCATGAATCCTATTTCACAGTTCATCAATGCTGCAAGATCTCAAGGAGGAGTACTTAGACGCTCCTACCGAGGTCTCATCTGGCTCCCGTGCCCAGCAGATGATATCCCAGGCCCAAAAGGAGAAGCAGGAGTACGAGGAGACCTACTTGATGCGCCTCCCGGTGACAAAAGCGGAAAAGCATCGCCAGCGCAAGCTGACCACCTTGGGTAAATTAATTTAAATAAATGATATTAATCTGAATTTAATACATTGTTTATTTTTTGTACAGGTACACTGGGCGATGAAATTCTCGGCGAGATTAGCCGGGAATCGGCTCTGCGGGGTGATGGAAGCAAAAAGCGGAAGTTAGCCAAGAAGGGCAAGGGAAAGAAGCGCGGTGGAAAAAAGCGAAAGTTTCACTAATTAAGGAAACTAGAAACAGTTCAAATCCCAATTTTTAATGCAATTAAAAGAATTATCAATAAGTTTTTTCCAACAGCTTTTTATTGAAAACCCAGAATTGATGTTATTACTTTAATTTGTGTTGAATTTTTATTAAATTGCTCATTAAACATTTCATATTATTTTCAAATATACAAGTGTGTTTTTATTTCTCTTACCAAACGTTAAGTTAAGTTTTGTTTTTTTTTTTACTTAAATTACAGAAACTTTCGTTTTATAGTCGTGTAAGAAATCTTAACCAGAAGGAAGAGACATTTTCTGGAAAAATATATTCTAGTTAATGCGCATTGTAAACTGCATATTTTCGGCCGCCAAAATATAAGTTGTGTTAGAAAACTAAAAATAAGTGTACAAGTACATAAGACCATTTTTCAAGGAGTAACACCTTAATTCCAAATAGAAACAAATTTAGTCTAGTACTATATTACCCTGCAAAAGAGCGAGTATACGTTTTTAACTTTAAACTAAAATTTAACTTAGGGCACAGAAAAATGAATTTAAGAACGCAAGAATATTTCGTTGTTTTTAGGAGTACCAGAAACAAAATTAAACAACTTTGGGCAACAATTTAATCGTTTTTGTTTGGTTAAAACAACAAGCAAACTACCTTTTCAATGAAAGCAAAAGTATATATTTTAAAAATTCAAAAACGAATCGTAAAAAATGAAAAAGTGAGCGACTTCAGTGACAAAAGCAGATGCCTTAACAAAAGACCGGTTTATACAGTAAGAACGAATCTAGAACAAATTTTGACAGGAACCGTTTCAGTTGGCGGATAAAAACACAAGGATCAAAGGGAAGAATATAATAAAACTATAATAAAAATAAACCCCACCCACATAACAAACCATTCAACATTTAAATCTAATGTACAAGGTGACAAAAAAAACGGGAAAAACATTTTTTTAAGTTGCAATGCCTACTGAAAAACTCCTAAAAACAACTGAATAAGGATCAAATTTTATATTTTCAGTATAAATACTGTATAATTAAAAATAAGTGGAATCTTTTGAGAACCCAGATCGTAAAAAATAAACAACGTCCACTCAAAATATTTAAAAGTTTAATAAACAAGAAATTAATTCGCTCGTAACAATGAAATGAAATACGTATTAAAAAACCATATAATTACAAATACATGATAAACGAAAAATCGGAATAGATATAAGTTACATATAGAAAGAATGCAAGCAAATATTTGGCGTACAACAACTTTGACTAAGGATGAAAAATTTTTTCCAAATTTTCGTGTAAAACTTTTTGGCTATAAATTTTAAAGACAAGCAATATTGATCAGACCAACGAGAAATTACCATATAACTGCAATAGAACTCGAAATCATTTACCGGAAGCAAGCAACATGTTTTTTAAATGTAATTAAATAAATTAATTTAATTAATTTATTTATGTTGAAAGCTGAAAGACTGAGTATGTTAAAATGAGAACAAAATGTAACAAAATAACAATGAAACCGAAACGATACTGAAACTTTTTCTCAAATGTGTGTATGAAAATAAATAATTTTAATAGCCGAATTTGTAGCACAAATTTTAAACAACTAAAAAACGTATTGGGTTTCGTTTTCAAAAATCTAATTTCAAAAATGTTCGATTTCTCTTATTTGATTTTGAAGTATGTTTATGTTCGATTGAAATACGAGTGCAAATTGTTCCTCTTTGTGCATGTAAATGGATATGTGAAGTCGGAAAGATACAAAAGTTAAATATATTGCAAAATGTGAAGACAACAAAAACAAAGTGAAAACAACCAAACAAAAGTCGCCTTAGCCAAGCTCCACAAATACGGAAGAAACGATATGAATCGAAGGAAAAGAACAATTTGTAAAAGCAACAAAAGCAAACACAACACTGAACTAACTACTATTTATTTGTAGTAATTTAATGTAACAAACAAAATAAAACCACACAACAGAAAAAACATCAACAAAAAAAATAGTGCAAAACTTCAAGAAGCTAATACTGAAACTGTAATTTAATTTTTATAGCCAAAGAAAACAAATCACAGAATAATTAAACGTGATCGATTTGGAAAGGATGAAAGAAACATTTAGTTTTTAAGCTCAACTTAAAGGGAAGTTCTGAATAAAATAAATTGGTTACCCGGTGATAAAAACGTAATACATGTTTTCAATAAATCATAACAAATTCGAGCTTAAATTTAATTATTTTCCAACCCAGAAATTCTTTTGATTAGAACTTTATTTGTCTTTGAAACACGAAAATTTCATTGTAAAATATCAAAAATTGAATCGGGGAAGTGGTTGGACATCAAACTTAAAAACATGTACATTTTAATTATGTTTAATCTACCAAATTACTGATAAGCCAGATACTATTAAAACTCGAACCCAAAATTACAAACAAAAAATCTGCAATTTGAAACTGATTATGAATTACAGAGAAATAAATTAAATAAAAGCAAAACTATATTTACTTTTTTTTATTGGGATTTGAAAACATTTAGTTTCTAGTACTTTGGATATAAAAATTACTCATTTATTGAAACCATAGGGATAGTTTACATATTTACAGAATAATAATTGTTGCTCAGGAAGTGCTAAGCTCCCAGCCTCTGGTTGCGTTCCGGCCATCCGGGATCCTAGGCCAAGGGCTCGGCCAACGTGGACACCTGCTTCTGCGCCTTCAGCCTCTGCTTCTCCTTGAGCAGGGCATAGCACTCGGGTACCTTGTTGTAGAAGTCGCACAGCTTGGACTCCGAGTTGAAGGCCAGGTACTTTCCGCAGTTGTAGAGGCGCGGGTGTCCATTGACGCACACGAAGTATTTCTTGCACGTCTGGGGATGTCTGTAGTAGCGGAGCTCGCCCTCCGGACTAACGTCCACCTCGGAGGTCACGCCTTCAGCCTGGTCAGCGGCAGGGCAGTTGAATCCCAGGTAGGCCTCTGCGTTGCAGTTGGCCACTAGATCGGGCCAGTCGCACTGGTAGGTCTCTTCGTTGAAGGCCAATCCCTCGGGGCACTTGGTGACGGTGGCCACGCCGTGGGCGCAGTTGCGATAGACACCGCACTTGGTCTCATCCCCGTTGGGATAGAATCCAAACTGGCGGGGGCACTCGTCAGTGCCGTTGGCAGGCTGCAGGCGGGTCCTTTCCTTGCAGGTGCTGAAGGGGGCATAGGTGCACTCGCCGGTCGCCTTGGTGCGCTGATGAAAGAGGAGACCATCTGGACACAGTTTGGCAACGGGCACATCATCCTGGCACTCTGTGTAGGCATCGCACTGGTCTCCGGATGCGAATCGTCCATTTGGCACTGGGCACTCCGGAGAGCAAAGAGCTGAAATAAGGAAAATATTAAATATTAGTTTTATAGAGTTTTAAATTTTGTAAAACATTTCCTTATTTCTATTAACATTAAATCAAATTCCTTTACAATTCTCATAAACTTTTTATTAAGAAAAGCAAAAAGTTGAACAATAAACTGGCAAGGTCTTTAACTACAGACTAGAAAACTCGAGCAACTCAATGCCATTATGGCCTGTGTTTGGAACATCACGATTTCTTAGTTCTTCTGGGCGTGGAGACGGGCCGCCTTGATCTGGGCACCCTTCTCCCGGATGGCACTGCTGCAGTTGGGCACATTGTCGATGTCGTCGCACTGTTTCAGCTCCTGGTTGAAGGCCTGATCCTCGCCACAGCCGATGCGACGGGGCCGTCCCTCGATGCAGATGAAGTACACCTGGCAATTGTCCTGCGATGGGTGGAAGGTGTAGTCTGCTTCCTGCTCGCCCAGGAGATCTGATTTAGGGGCCGGAGCCGGGCAGCTGAAGCCCAGGAAGGCCTCGGCATCGCAATCCTCGACCTGGTCGGGCCAGTCGCACTTGTAGGTGGCCGGATTCCAGGCCAGACCTTCGGGGCAATCGAAAACAAAGCCGCGGCCGGCCGCGCAGTTCATGAACTGGCCACAGTGGCTGGCGTCTCCCATGCGGTAGTAACCGAACTGGTGGGGGCAGTCCTCCGTTGGCTGGGCAGCCTGGAGACGGGCCGATTGCTGGGTGCACTCCACATCGATTGGGTAGCCGCAGGGATATCCCGTGGACTTCTCATTGTAGAGCAGGCCATCGGGGCACAGCTTCTCCTCGGCCACGCCGTTCTTGCACTCGATGTAGGCATCACAGGACCCTGCCACGGGGGCAGTGCCGTTCGCCTCCCGGCATCCTCCGCTGGCGGCGGCAGCTAAAATGTGTAAAATATTGCTTAATATATTTCCGTGGCATTAAGGTATGAGCTTACCTCTAATGATTTATGATGAGAAACAGGCTTTTATTTTACAGAACATTTTCAAAAACTTTTTTTTTTTTGGAAAACTCCACGCATAATAGTTTTCATTTTATTGCAACGAACGCGGTTAATGAAAGTTTAATGGTAAATGATACTAAACGTTGGGACTTTGATGATTTAATAACTTTTAGTGTCAATTAATTGATAGTTGGTAGTAGGTACTAAATAAATAATAAAGCTTACAGTTGTAGGACTTTAGCGCGTGCCGCGATATTAAATAATTGGTTAAGCTACTTGTTAGTATAAATATTAAAATGGATATTCCTGATTTCCACTACGTGTGCATCACAGAAAGATTTAGTGAAGATGGCAAAGACGCTTGAAGGTCACCCATGAGCTGAGCTCACATCTAGATCGATCTGTCACCTTCAGGTTCCCCGAACATGTCTGACTGGCTATCATCTGCGTTAAAACTTGTTTCTTGTCGTCGTCGTCGACATTAAACAATAAACCAATGTGCCAATAGCCAGCCAAAGGTTATGCAATATTGATTTTTTTCTGGCTTTCTGGCCAATACAGCATGTGAGCTCAATCTTTAAGAGCTGGCGATTGGCCTTGAAACCAAACAAACAAAAAATGTTCGCCTCGGATAGCTGGGAAGTTAACAAAAATTTACATTTTCCCACACCAGCGATAACCTTTACCTATGATATGAACTTTTCGTCTTCAATTTATTTCATTTTATTTCCTCTCTTTTGTAAACCGAATATCTGAAGCTCCCACGGATGAAAGTAGTACACCGATGACGTTGTATCTATGTATCTTTGTATCTATGGTTATGCAAAATTCAATTAAGTGTGGGAATTGCCGCAAAGTAATTGTGGATTTTGTGGGTGCAGTGACATATCATGGGTGTCATTAAGGGTATTTAATCCAAAGCTGGGTTTAGTGGGTGTCACTTGTTTTCCTTATAATAAAATATATAACTAAAGTAAAAAATAACTAGTAAAATTTATTAAACCGAATAAGGACCTAGGAACTTTCAAAAAGGAACTGAGTGACATAAAAAATTGTTAAGAAGTTCTTTCCTCTTTAATCATGGAAGAAAAAAAATTCTACAAACAAGTCTAAAAAAGTAGTATTATTGTTACTATATTTGTAGAGCGGAATATCCCTAAAAACGTTAAAAAAATGTACTACATTCATTGTCTTTAAGGAACTTATTTCTACATAACAAACCGTTTACCTTTTTCACGAGAAAACACAATCAAGTATGTAATAATTTATGTAATATGCTACAATGACTATTAAAGTGTGTTTTAGTTTTTGTACTAACCCATGGAGCCAAACATGGCCAGGCACAACAAAGCACTGATATATATTTTAGCCATATTAACCGGTGGTATATTGATTTTCGATTTTTTTTTTTAAAGTAAAGACGAGGCTGGTGCTCAGCCAACGAACTGACAATTTCGACTGTTTCGCGCTAGAAACGCAACGCCGATATTAACTGGTAAAAATGGAAAGCAACGGCTCAGCCGAAGCTCTTCCATGATGATCAGCGGCTAAAAGCCGATCTGTCGCCAGATTCCGAAGCTTGCTGATCTTCCCAGGCCGTTGGGGGATTCGCAACACCTATTGCCGTCATCGTCGCTGCGAGTATCTGAGCATTTTAGTATTGCGGCTGGTATGTAGTATCGGCTGCCATAAAAAGATACATGCAAATAAATAACCAGCAAACAAAAAAAAGCACTCGGAATGGCATAAATTTCGACAGAAAAAGCTTGGCCTGGCTCAAGATGAATCAGTTCGTTGGGGAAGCAAGTTCTTCTGCTTTCGGTTTCAGCTAGCAACCGTCTTAATAACTAATCAAAGAAATCACTATTTAAATAATGATAATATCAACTCTTCAATTTGCATATTTCGCACTTTTGTTTTCGTTGAACAGCCTCAAAGATCGAATAAACCTGAAATAAAGGTCGTCTGTGCCAATGAGTACCAATCTCGACAGTTTGACAATGATCTTGGAATTATATTTAAGCTTAACCTGGCACGGGGATTCCAAATGGGCTTGGCTGTCTTATAACTTAATTTTTACGATACCTGGCAGTCAGCCTTCATTATTTATTATTTTTTTTATCAAGTTTTAAGGCTGTTAAAGGGCTGATAAATATTCTTTTACTCACAACTCTTTTATTTAAAACTGCAAATTTCATCATAGTAAAAAATAGTTCCTCTTCTTGTCACAAACCAAGTTTTGTGATCATTAAAGAATATTGAAAGATGATATATGTGGTTAAAAAAAAAACATGCGTAAATGCCAAAAGCCAGAAAAACTGGTTAAAGTTTCCCAAGAAACTCACACGTTACGCAGGTATCCTAAATCGAAGTAAAAGATTCCGCATTGTTTGAAAATGATGTTTCTTTATTTTGACATTTTTATATGTAAACTTTCTTTAGTTTTTAGTGTTCGTGTTTTTATGTTTTCTTAAATTGTAGCTATTAGTCCATGCTCAGCAGATTTGCACTTAACTGTTACAAAAAATATACGTATATTTATATTCCTATTAAGATAGGTTTACGTGAATAAGTCAAATTTCTGCAATTGGAGATAATTGGTCAAATCAGGCCAAGGTTTAATAAAAATAATTACAAAACTAAGTTCAATTTTTATAAAGTAAATGGAATTCAACAAACAATTGGCAGGCTGGGCAATATTAAGAAGACTCATTAAGTAACGACGCAAATATTTAATTTCCTACCTATATACAACTAAAAATTAATGCATGTTTACAAATACGGTTTAATACATTTGCGTATTGTTTTGATTATGATTTGAAAATGATTTCAATAGATTGCTTTTGTCGTTAAAAAAAATATGCCAATTAACTCAGGAAATAATCCAGCTGCATCGATTAGTTGTTCATAAAAATATTCAATATTTTTCGATTTCTCTAAGGCACTTTTATACATTTCTTTATTCAAATACATTCTTCCAATTTGTGTATTTATTTTTCGGACTTATCCGCTCTTAGCTACTTTTCCAACAATTTTCATTAGGGCTACTGATATTTGAGTTATACTAATGGAAAATATGTATGATTAGCGATTAATTAAATAAAGACTTGGTCAGAAAATGGTTGAAATAAAGCATTTGGGGTTTTTCGTCAAAAAATACAAACATCAATTGTTGCAAGTTGTTCCCAAGTCACTCTCAGATGATTTTTCCAACGTCATTCGCAAATATTCTTTAATTTCGGCTAAAGTCTAAATTAATTGCTTCTTATTTATAGAAAATAAGAACGCTTACATTTCTTTATTACTTTTCTACATTTTGATAAGGCCTACTCAACCAAAATCTTCAGCATTTATTTGAAATTCGAACGCCAATTCGAATTTATTATAATTATGTATGTTTTTAACAATTCTATGTGCACAAGTTTGACTTAATGTTCAACACTAATAAAAAACATATCCAAAATTCATTTTACGCTTAGTTTGATGTCTCTGCCTTCGGTCTTTCCCTTCATTTCTTATTAGTTACGTTTAACATATCCATCTTGCTTTTACTAGTACAAATATCACGGTTTGCATTTACGCTTATTGAAATGTAATCTTCAATTGCAATAATTGTTTTGACTACCATTCTGTGTGTGGTTTTAACAAATCAATTCTCAAAGTGTGTACTCTTACATAAGTTAAATGGTATTTGTGTTTTCTTGAAACTCTTCTTTAGCCTTCTAATTTTACTTATTTTTCCATCTATTTCTCAAAGTCTATTTAATAGATAGCAATTTAACACTTTGTAGTCATCTTTTGAAGTCAATTAATAAATACAAATTATTTTGGCCCGGTAGTCGGTCTAATCTAGGTTTTGGTCGTTGTAGTAAGTCTACATTGCCAAGAAAATATCTATGAACTTGTGTACTATGTAGAATTAACCATGAGAATTCAGACACAAAAATGGTTAGACTATGTGGCTTGGCATTTCGCCCATGGGTATAAAAATTGAGTTCCTCTCATTTTCCTGCTTGAGTATTTCGTTAAGGAAAGACAAAAGTAAAGAACTAATTTCAAACGTCTATGGATACGTAATAGGTAATGGAAAATTCGGCTAACTAAACTCTAAACTTAAGTTAATGGGCTAGAATAGTAACTGAAAAATGACTGCCTATGAGTAGTGGGAATCCGTTAACTGAACTCTCCAGTTTCGGACTACCAGAGAGCAGGGGGTGTCCACCGTGTGATTCAGTTCGCGTTTATATTTACAGGAAGTCTATGGAATTAGAGTAAGTCCAGATACGCTCTTATTTGGCCGTCAGAAATTAGCTCTTAGTTCTGCAGGTAAATTAACTTAACTCCCTACTCAGCGTCATACCTAATTACGTTAAACGTTAAACGTACGTAAGCTTCGTTACCAAGGCTCTGCTGGCTACTAACAAGAACCCTGATCGCAGAATTAACCAACAGGTGACAAGACACGACACGATCTATAGCTAAGCCTTACTACGTAATACTCTAATAATCCTAACGCTAAGTATCTAGCTAATTGAAAGATACACACTTGCAGTGCGCTTCCTATGCCAATGGCTGAATTGAAATCTATCGAGCCGTCGCTGTCTATCTATCTATAGCATTGCAAATAGTAATAGTGTAGTTGGTTGAAGTCTTTTCGCCTTCTTCTTCGTCCTGCTCAAGTCTGGGGGAGCTCAGCTCAGTTTCATGATTAGTTACTATATCGCACATCCCTTGCGCATGCCGTACATTATTTTCAGTTCTGGATAGATAATCTTTCTTATCAGTTGGTTCGTCTTGCCCGAGAGCATGGCCCGTCGGTTGTCCTTCTTCAGTACTTTGATGCCTGGCTTGTGCACTAGAAAAGCGTTGTCCAGTATGTGGAATTCGTAGTCTAGGACACACAAGGCGTAGCCCTAGAAGGATATTCAATGATGATCAAATTTTCAATTGCATATTTCATCAATCTCACCTGAGGCATCTTGTCGCTCTTCCCCTCCCAGCTAAGCCGTTCGTCATAATGTGGATCTGCATGGGTTCCAATGTATATCGGCTCCCAGTGCACATAATATCCAGTTCGTTTTCCTGTTATTATTATTATATTGTTATTATTATTATTATTATTGTTTATTATATATTAATAGATATACAAAAGGGATAATTACCTATGTGGAACACACTGAGATCGTCTGTCTCATTGGCCGACATCCATTCCTTTGATTTTGGAACCCCATGGCAACTGGCGCAAACGCGTTTGTGGAAGGGTATGGCCTTACCAGTGCGAAGGAACTCCTGCAGTTCGGTCTTGTCATGCGGAACCGGAGAGTTCTCTTCCACTTCGAAAATGGCCAGAGGAAACACTCTAAACGAAAAGTAATCAGCACTGCAATTATTGACTTTCAGTACCTGTGACTCACCTGGGAGCCTTCCGCCTTAGGTACTGCTCGTTGCGGGCAATCATTTCGAGAAACTTTTTCACTAGACCCGGATTCGGGTACAGCTCAATGTCCGAGGCCAAAATAAAGTGCGTTAGTGCCGCATCGCGGGCGATATTGCGACCTACGTTCACCGGATACAGCAGCTTCTTCTGGGCCTTGTACAGGTGGCCCGAGCTGACGTTCAAGTAGGGAGGTGGAAGAGTGCAGTTGTAGCCCGTCTTAAGCACTTGATTGGATTTCGGCACCGACTTGGGGATGTGTTTGGTGCCAAAGTAGATATGGAAGGTGGTGTAGGCGCGCACCAAGTGACTGCCGGGCAGGCAGTCCCGCAGGTATCGGATCGAATCTATTGTGGGCTGGAAGTCGGTGCCGGGTGCGTGCATGGCAATGCTCACTGGAGCGTTCCAGCGCTCCAGCAGTGGCACCAGGTTGTCCAGGAAGGTGTAATCGGCGTGCGTCGTGTAGGTGATCGACTCGTGACACTTGATCTCGCCGTGCTCTGCCTGCACGTAGTTCTGCAGGACCCAGAAGTCGCCGCGCTGAAGGGTCTGCTGGTGGTAGTCGTGATCGTAGCAGTTTATCAGAGAGCGTACCCGCTCCTCCAGCTCCTTCTCGTCGCCGGTGACTATGTAGCCGTCGGACTGTGTGTTGTTTAGCTCTGGGTTAGCCCCCAGAGCGGCGGCTGCTCCTCCAGCAATATTATCGATCACCTGAGCGGGGTCCGCCAGGGCAGCAGCTCCACCACCACTGTCACTGGCCAGAACTGGGGCAGGTGCACCCGCCACATCAGCCACTGGCGCAGGCGCTCCAGCCGCCGCAGCTTGAGCATTGGCATTGGCCAGCAGTTTTTCGTCAGACTCAAAGATTTCCAACTGAAACAAAATAAATGGTAATTTTTTTCCCTTGAAATTAAATAAATTAAAATATATTTCTTACGTTCTCATTCTTTGGCGTTGCTTGTGGCTGCTGGACTTGTGCCGCCGATGATCCTTGTGGCGCCTGCACGATGGCAGCGGGCTGCTGATCCTGCAGCAGGAAACTTCCTCCATTTGTAAAGTTGTTGCCGCCACCAATCATTAACTGACTGCCAATATACAGGATCACTGCCACGTTGATCAGGATGCTGCAGCGAAGCAGCCAGTTGCGGCGTGTGAACATTTTCTGGCCCAAGGGTTCAAAACGCATGTTGCAGCTGTAAGGGATACAAAAAAAATAAAATTATTACTAATTTGTTTCTATATTTAAAGAGCTCCGTTTACGAATGGGATGCATTGTTCAATATTTTTTAAGTGGATCTACTAGAAAATTATATTTAAAAGCAATGAAGAAATATTTGCTAACCGACTTTGCAATTTCTTAAATAATAACAAAAAGAATCTTGCCTTTTAGAATCCATTCTATAAAGTTAATGTACAGTCGCAGACTTTTCCAGGGGAACTGTATGCTTCCAGGTCTAACGTAATGTTTTTGTTTTCTACTTACGTAGATTGTTTGTCTTGGCTATCTAACTCCCACAACTAGTTATCATTCAGCACATTTAACCAAACAAAATGTCGCATAGAAAGCGAATGGAAATTAGTTTACTTTTCTATTGCGCAATTTCTTTTTGATAATTCTGCATTCTATTTTTGCTACCTTATTGAAGAATGCGCCATACAGGCTAATATATTTTTCAACTTTCAGATAAAAACACGCCATGAATATACAAGATCTTGGCAAAAAACCATTAATATTTCACACAACCTCTGGAACTTTCGCTCGACTGTACCGCAGACTCGGAACCACAGTAAATTTTGGGATGCCGAGTCTTAAAACCATATATTTTTGAGTGATGCTTGGAGTTCATTGCTCCATCTACAATGGGGCCAAGAGGCTAGGCCTCGGAAAGGCCTCTGAAGTGCCACCGGTTTTGTTTGTTTCGTGGGCATTAACATGTGATGAATTTGCATGACCAACACGGCCCATTCCAGTCCCCAGTCTCCAATCCCCAAAATAATCCGCACATTGCGAACACAGGAAACCAATCCGGCAGCTCCCCAGTCCGACACTCGACCACCATCTCCAAACAGCATCATAATCTTCAGTGTAGCCGGCGGCTAATTTGATAAAATCTAAAAAACACAACTTGAGTTTTTAGGGAGGTCTCAAGACCTAGCAACCATTCTGAATAGACTTTTGGGGAGTTTGGTTTTATGATCATTCATGGACTCAACACTCTTCTTGGTGGGGTTATCCTACTTTTACATGAAACTTCTTCAAATCAATATAAACTTAGTATCCAAACATTCCAAAATCTTTTCTGTATTTTGTAATATTTTCTTTAATAGGTATTAGCACTTCGGTTCCATATTTTAGATCCCTTTTCTCTAGACAAGACGTGTGTTGAGTTTATGACTTGGGGGCTTCGCCAATTATGCAAAATATCGCGACAATTGATTTTGGATTTTGGAAATTTGGAGCAAAACGTGAGTATTTTCACGAGTGTTCGATATGCAAAATAAAGAAGTGACCCAAATTTGAAGATTTTTAGGCTCATAAGGCGATCTCCGATCCATCTCTTTTATGTGAAACTTTTTCAAGTTGATGCGATCCGTCTCGTCGTAGCTATGTTTTGGCCAGCAATTTTTGTTTGTTGCCAACCGGCCGCAGAGAAACTGAATTCGTTGGCCTCAAGTGAACCTCAACTACCCTTTTTCTCCACCGGCTCTTTGGCCCATTATGGCCCTGGAGCCCCCGTGGAATGTCTTATTATTTCTTCTCTTCCTGAGTTGCCTCTTTTCTGAAGTAATTTTTGCGATACACTGTTCATCTAGTTAAGGAACACGAAGTATAGATAAGGGAATCATTATTACAATCATCATTACATATACTAACGACCCTGTCATTAAAGTATTAGAATTAAAATTCGATAAGATTTTATGTCCCTGGTAAGTTCCTAAGAAAATATTCATCAATAAAATTTATTAGCATTGTCAGGGAGCTTTTGGAAACATAAATTTCTAAACAGAGATTTAATTACCGTATAAAATTTGCTTAAATTTTTACCAATTTAATGAGACTCATCAATCTTTGGGTATTATGGCCATAAAATATGACGAAGGTATTGTGCGTTGTACAGCTTTCTATGTAAGAAACCTCGAATGTAGTTCGATATTGATTTCCATTCGTCATTTAGCTTGATTAATGCACGTGCCTCTTTAAAGCCACTAATAAACCATCTCATGTGGCGATTTGAATAAAATACAATAGTTTTTTTTATGACAGTCTTGTAATTTAACCGCCATACACGAGCGGATGGATACTTATTTGTGGTCACAAACGAAAATAATGACGATGGTCACGGAAATATCAAATCAAGTTTATTTTTTCGCTGTAAGCCAAACTGACAACGATGCCCCGTGACATAACATTGTATATATGAAAATTAAGTTGGTTAAAAACATTTGGCCTCCATTCTTCAGTAGTTTAAATATTTGTTCGTTCCTTAAACGATGGATACACAAAAGGCATTCCCTAAACTCATTATATTTATGTATATTCGTATATATATGTAGGCTTTAATGGCAGCACGTGAGTTGGCAATAAGAAAAGTAGGAAAGTGGAATGGAAAGGCAAAAAAATCGATTGGTTTTGACCTCTTAGACGCGTAACACAATTCGAAACTGCTGGCGACAAAGATGGGAAGTGCATTGGCACTAATGAAGCGACCCAAACCCAAATATGTGGCTGGAGCTGGATGATGGAAAGGCGCTTCGAAAGCGAAACGTAAACAAACACGCCACTCCCTCCTCGTGGCTTCCAAGTATACTTAGTATATATACTTGCAGATGTATACTTCGTTACCAGATACCAGCAATATTTTTTGCCTTTTTGGAGGCGCTCGGTGTCACGCTATGTCCCATCGACCACGAAAGTGTCGAATGGCCATTGTATTGATAGCCGAAGTCGTCGAGGAATTCAAGTTGTGCCAGGATGTATCGGAAAATATTGGATTGCAGCGATAGCTTACGCTTTAAGTTTCCTATTTACTAATTGATATCCTCCACACTATGTGGCCTTGTGCTCCCCCATTATCCATTTGTCATTCCTTGTCCAGCTCATCCGAATCATTATTCTAATTGCAGCAGACGATTGTCTATGTTTTTTGCCGGATGATGGGTGGGGTCTGATGGGGACAGTCTAAATCAAACACACGGCCAAATGTAAATGCGTGACATTAATGCGCACAACTGACAAAAGCGGAGCACTCTCAATTACTGGACAGGTGCCATTGGAATCGATTATCGTTTCCAGTGGCTGGCAGGAAAGAGGGAATTATCACTGCAGCAGAATGTATGAGCTTGTTGCGGGAGACCCGCGAGCCTATTAACATGGGGGCCCAAAAATGGTTCTGATGGATGCAAATGTATCTGCATCTGAGGCACTTATTTCTTATCACAACTAATTGAAAACTCGAAAGTACTTTCGCCCCAATTGAAAATTTTAAAGAGAAAAGTAAAAGAAAACTCGCTCACTTGCAACAGTTCCCCCTGCCCATTTTACCTTAAGTAAAATTAAGGGAAATGCTCGTTTTATCTTCAGCACGCAGCATGAATTAAATATGAACACTAAGAGGTAAGTGTGTTTCCCCAACAATGTCACAATGACATGGTAGGTTGGAACGACGATGGGCTTTGCCAGAAAAAAAAGGATAAATAAGCTTTGGAAAAAAACACTTGGACCTGGCAATTACCTGTCTCTTCTCATTTATTTATTCTTTGTTGTTTACACGAAAATATTATTGTACCATACCCGCCGAAAGTGTGTACAAATTTCGGAATATATCCTGAAGCCTGAAAAAAGCTCTAAAAAGGAAATGAGACAAAACGCGGAAAGCCACTTTAAAAATTCGCAAGAAACACGGACGCTTGCTCTTCCGTTTAATTATTTATAAAAAAAAAAGATATAGTGGGGCGCATAACTTGCTGTTATGTATTTTCCGGGGGAGCTGCACGTTTCAGAAACCTTTCCAAAATCTTCCAATCTTAGTCGGACTAATCTTAATCGGATTTATAAAAGGAATAGCGCGTATAATGAGGAGCTTCTTCCGCTTCGATCTGCGTAAAAAAATTTCAGAAGTTAAACAAAAAATATTTTACCGATTTTTTAAAATTTTAATGATGGTAACATCAGTAAAATTTGTGAAATCCGCATTACCCAAAATTACTGTTTTTTTTGACACTCTTTTGTGAATATTTCAGCTATTTTTCAACGGATTTCGAAAAATAATAGCAATAACGAATCATGAATTCATTCCGCGTTAATCTGCATCAAAAGTTTAAAACCGGTAAACAAAAAAATTTTTATCGATTTTTTACATTTTTTATGATGGTACCCCTTTCCTAAATTTCGAAAAATCGAAAAAATATTTTTTATTCGATTTTCAAAAACTTTTAATGCAGATCGACGGAGATTGAAGCCCCGATTTACAAATGCTATTCCTTTTAAAAATCGGATGAAAATTAGACAGTTGACTTGCAAAAAGGTGACTAGAAACTCTCAATTTTGGTCCAAAGCCACTGACCATGATTTTATGTAGCTTTTGGGCAAAATGTACAGCCTTGACTCCCCTTTTCTGCAAATATTTTGTCTAAAACTCATGCGATTTTAAAAAGGAATACCATCAATTAATCAGAAAATTATTCTGCTTCTATCTCCATCACAAAATTATAATTTTATCAAGTCTTCGTAAGGTTACAAGCCGTGTGGGTAGTTATTTGATGAAAACAGTTATGTTAAACAATGTTAACATTCCACAAATTAATTGCCAACGGGTTATCATAAAAATCTACCAACCATCATAAAACGGATTTGTAGAAACCCATTTCCCCTTTAGTTTAAAACACAATTCTTAAGAATTTTTCTTTATCTATGAATCATATTTGTTCTAAGGTAAAGTCTGGGCGCCCATTAAGAAGCAAAGAAACATGTGTTTAGGTTTGATAAGAGAAATTGCCAATAAAAATAATCTTAAGAACAAAAGAACTTCCTATTCCCATTTAGAGTTATGGCCTTCCAAATCTTTCTGCGGAAAACCATCATAAAAGAGAAATGTTTTAAAAGATAAGTGGAAAAAAAAACTTACATATTTTAACTGTAATTTTCCCCACTTTATCTTTAACTCTTTAAGTACTTAAGACTTGCTAAAAGCTTGTTTAGAATGTTCAAGTGAAGTGTAAAACCAACCTTGTCTTTAGTTTAAAATTACAGAAGTAATACTACCTTTAAACTGTTACATAATCCGACAGGAAAAGTTAGACAATTGTATAATATTCTAAAGAGAAATTCTTGAAAGCACTTTCGACTCGTTGGAGCGACAATCGTATGATCTTTTGTCTGGGATAACTTAGTGCCCCGATCAAGTGTCTTCGTTAGTTAGTTCGCATTATTTTCGCAGACTTTTTCCAAGAATAACTAAACAAAAGCCGCAGACATACAGTATAAGATAAGATTTTAAATCTGTACCTACTACCATATAGTCAGTACTCATAAATGGTATTCTTTAAAACTTCACAAAGGTAGAATTCCTTTCCTGTTCCTTGTTTGTTTGTGTTGCTTGGTTATGAGCTCCACCCTTAAAGATTTTACAACTTGCTATTAAAACAGAGTTCATTCCGTGCCGGTCCTCCGGGCTCCGCCCCCTGGACTGTCCGTGCTCCTCCCTGTACGATCGGCCTCTCTCAGTGTTTTTCTTATTTATGGCGCTAACATTATTCAGCTTGTTGATGTTGGTGTTGTCCGTACTTGAAGACAACCGGAGACAAGCAATTAAAAAAACAACAACCTTGGAGTTGACTTTAAATTCAACCTGGCACCGCCGGGTGACTTCGCTCCATCCATGTTTACCACCAAAGTCTGCGTCATCGTATATTACAGTCATGTTTAACATTTATATTTAACGCAACTTTATTATACTATAAATACCCAGTACTCGAAAGTTTGCTTAAGCCCATTTTAGTTCCTATAATTGATCGCTGGAAACTTGAAGTAGATGGGTTGGGCGGGGACACTTTATATTAATCCTCTTACAAGATTGATGGCAGTAATACCCCAAGTACAAGGAACTTTGTCCACCATTATTTGGATTGTCCACATCATTGAACTTCATTTAACTTTTTTTAAAGGAATTTTACTAAAAGACTAAATGCTAATAGATTGGCATCTCTCGCGTGGATGTTTGGCTTGACTAATTGTTGGTCTTTAAGTTATTTAAGGCTAATGGCTAATTTGCCTTGAAGCCCTCTTGAGTTAATGAAGGCAAAAAACGCCGCTGGCTAGGTTTTCGATCAAATCTTTCAAGAATTTCGTGAAAATCGCAATCAAGCGGTAGTCTTATTTCAGTTTTATCGCATGACGCAATCGGCAACTTTACAATACCCCAACATTGGTGAGCTCAATTGCATTCCTCATCTTTGTGGGATACATGGCAACCAGTTTTATGATTTTACCAAGGTCCGACCCTGGCCCAAGCGCTTGGCCATCATGTTTCTTAATGAACGATGCGCTTCATTTACTCGCCTCAACATAAAACTATTAAAGAGCCGCCGAGTTTATTATTAAAATAAAATCGACGAGTAGTTGGCTCTGGTTTAAAAATAAGCAATAGCTGCCATATAAGCCTATGGCCAGACCAGAGCTTCTATAGGCATTGGAATCTGGGATGCAAGGACATGGCTAAATTAAGCAGCTGCTGATGCTGATGTAAATTAATTGCGCACATTAACTTTACATTATCTAAAAAGCCCCGTAGTGATTCACATTTAATAGAGTGGTTTCTTTAAAGTGCTTCAAACTTTAAAGCATTCCATGTAATTTCATCTACTAGCATTCGGAGTGGTAAAGGCTGCCATCCTTCTCCTTCTGGAAATGCATTTGCATAAAATGCATGCCGGCTTTAATCATTTTTCGATTAAATTTCTCCCATCGGACGGGGGGGGGCTAAGGCCTTTATTAAAGTACATGGGACCAAACCAGAAACTAAAAATACATTTTATGTTGGACGGAAAAGATCCGATTAAAGAGAAACTTTAAGAATGGCCACAAGTATCTATAACTCATGATTTTTCCATCCCACTGTGCAGATGAGAACAAAAAAAAACTAGTTTGCTGTGATTTTCTCCAGACTTTTCTGCGGTAATCGCTCGGTCCACGCCTTTTGAAAGCCGACTACAAAATTGAACGAAGCCGCTAGAATATGGTTAGCAGTTTTATGGCTGACCAAGCGGCGAAGGAGGCTCCCCTGCAATTATCCAAAGGCCAGTCCGCCAACATAGGAGTCATTCACGAACCTAAAAAAAAACTCTCCACCACTTAAGTTGAAAGAAAATATTGTCAAATTAGTTTTTTATTGTTTCAACGTTTGAAGTATTCAAAAAACAGTTGTAGGCCTCTACACCTTACAAAATTCCAAAAGTTCTGAGATTTTTAGAGGCCGTTATGCCCACCCTGAAGCTGAGAATCGGACTGCCCTCGAAGCGAACGATTGGTAGTATCTGCATCTGTGGAGCACTGGCCACTATCTCGGCACTGGCCTATATGCGTTGGCGTCTTGAAGACCAGGTGCGCCAATCGGACTACTACCAACTGGCCATTCAGCAACTGCGCCAGCATAGCGGGGCAGTGGGTCTATTGGGTGAGCCCATCAAAGAGTCGGGATTCAATGTGTCCAACGAGAAGAACCGCTGTGACGACGAGAAGGCGCAGCTGCAGGTGACGGTGCGCGGACCGAAGGACAAGGGCACCGTTTACTTCTGGGCCAGCAACTCGCCCAGCAAGGGATGGCTGATCGAACGCCTGGAACTCGAGACACAACAGCATCCCAACACCCGATTCCTGCTCAAGAAACCCGCAAACTATTCCCTGCTCAGCAGTGATGGCGACCCAGAGCCCCAGGAAAGCGAGGAGGCGTCGGGGCAAATGCCGCCAGAGACGGTAGAAGTCAAGGAGCAACCCGAAAGCAATGAACAGGAGCAGTTGGAGCATTCGGAGCAACCTCCGCCGAGCATGCAGAACAATCCGCCCAAACATTTGCGGCAGCAACAGGGCCAGGAACCCGCCCCCTACATCCAGACAACCGAAGGTGGCAGCATGCAGTAGGCAGTGCCCTCGGCTCTCGGACAATGCTTGGATCCCATGCAGATTTTCGTAACTTACCTAAACTCGGAGGAATGCTTACGTTGAAACAAAACAAACACGGATTTGGCGTCAAGTTTGGCCAAGAAACTTGTAATAAACTTTTGATGGCGACAGGTGAATCTGATCCCGAAATATTCCCCTGTTGTCCATCGATAACGTCATCCAATAAACTAAACTTAAACTAAAATAGTTCCATGTCCGCTCAATTGGTTTCGCCTTAAATCTACGCTTTTGTTTCTTTTTTATTTCGTAATAATTAAAAACTCGTGGCTACTTCTTGTTACCTTGAAGGTTCAACAAGTCAAGGGAAGCAAACCCAAACAGCTTAAAACTCAGAAGCAATTAAGACTACCTGCAACCTATTGTTTCAATAAATTATCTTACAAAGCAAACTTAATTGGCCAACGACTAATACGGAGATTGGTCAGTCTTCTCTTGAAATTTTACCAATTTAGTCCGGTTTATTCTAAAAATATAATAAAGCAATTGCTGCGTTTTGAGTTCAAAGTCTGGCGAACCCCTCGTGCAAAAGAAATGAGTGCCATTTCAATGTAAAAAACTAGTTTGCCACATGTGGGCAGTGAAGTGAGCGTGTTGGGTCGACGTACTTGCTATCCCTGGCGAGTAAATAAACCAAAGGAAAACCAACATTTACATATTTGGAGTAAACATACTTGATCCGAATCGAATAGTAATGTTATGGTTACTGTCAGCGGGGAAACTTGGTTACAAATTGAAACCAATAACTAGTTGAAAGAGTGCCAGAAGAGAACAAAGACGGTGACTGGCAACAACTGGAGGTCATGGTCAGTAAGCTGGTGGTGCTGCAGTGCCCAGGAAAGTTTAAAACAGAAAACGATTGAAGAAAAACGTGTGCCACAATGTGGCAAGCATGAAGAAAGTCGCCATATGTTGGCCGATTGCGTTTGCATGGCTAGTCACTAATGTCAACGTCACTAGCTAATTAAGGTTAATGAAAACGACAATTCCACTCAAAGCAAATAAAAGTTAAGTATATAAAATAGGGGTACAATAAACCTGATAGGCGGTTAACCAGGACTGCTCACCAAAAGGAGATTTTCGAGCACGTACTTAGCTTGGAACAGTATTCTGATATTCCCATTCCATTTAATTGTTTTTTGTCACGTTTAAAAGATTTCCAACTCGTCACGGCGTTTCCCCAGATATATCAGTATTCCAAACCACAAATGAGTAATTTTTTCTTTATTGCGAAAAAAAAACAACAATGACAAAAATTGCATTCCATTTCAGATTTCAGAGGGCAACAAATTTGGAATGTTTATATTCCAATGCTCTTTGGAACTGATTCTTACCTGTTTCCTTTTGTGCTGATAGCTGAAACAAAGAAACAACATTTTTATTATTCAAAATGTATTATAACAGAATAAAGGTACAACACAGACTTTATTGACGCAATTAGCCAAAAAAAAAAAAAAGTATAATCATTAAATATAAAACGAGGCTGATTGAGCCCTTGTGGTAGCCAGAGTAAATAGGGTTATTTTAATTAAGTGTACATAAATCATGGCTCCTCCTGGGAATGCTTTGGCATGTCTAATTAAATAAAGGCCAACATCGACGATATCTGGGGAGTCGTTGATAATGTCAACAAGGCCAAACTTCAATATGTACCAACAAGACCAAACAAGGCAGCCAGAAGCCTAGCCACGCAAAAAGACCATATTTGCACAATAAATAAGCTTTTATTAAAAAACAAATAGGGGCAAAAAGGAAGCTTTAAACAAGTACTTAAATAAGCATTTAAAAATTTGGTTTTTCTAGAACTTATCAAACTAATATACAGTAAAACCCCCAAGGCAAATTAGCCAACATAAATTTTAAGTAATCGCGTGTCAAAAACCCCAATTTTACATTACAAACTGTCGTACAACTGGGTGCTGTTGGAAAAATCTAATCAACTAACTACTACATGTCTGTATGTGATAACTTATCTAAGTTGTTGGACATTTTTGAAATTACTCTCGACGTTTTTTCAGGCGCCTTGATAAGAAAATCATTGAAATTAAAAAGACTATTTAAGAAAACTTTTACGCAAATCTAAATTATCATTTAACTCTTGAAACGATCAAATGGCAATTAATTCCCTTTGAAGTGGCTGGTTTTAATTAAAACTTGAAAAGCCCAAAAATCTTATATTTCTCCATGATAAGAAGTAATTATGGTGACCATAAAAATCAGGAGCTACCTTTTTAAATAATACTTGGGGAAAAACCAAGCTACGTCTGACTCTGCTTATCATCGCTTTGTTTATCAAACCATTCAACGCCAGCCGTTCAAATACGAGGGCTTTTAAAACCCATTTGTCGTACAAATATTGTATTCAATATTTTTGGGAAGTAATTGCACCCAAGTCACGAAAAATCACATACAAACAAAATATAAAACCTTGTCAAAAAGTCCCAGGCAATATCTAAAAATATCTAAAGAAACAAAAATATTTTGAATCAAAGAATCTCAATGTCAAACCCTTGGACACTCAAAAAGTAATTCGATAAAAATAAAATTTAATTTTGCGAAAAGAAAAGAAGAATAAGTTGTTCCCTGTCAAAATAATGGTCTGTAACAATTGAATAATATTTTGATTATTCTCTAAGTGCGTAAAAAACTTTAACGCTTGAAAGTAAAAGTGATTTTTTCCCTCAATCAAAGTGGTCAAAAAATTGATAAGCCCAAGGTTAACAACGAAAACGCAAATCAAAAGCAAGATTTTTTGAACACTGAAAATGGTAGCTTGGTCAGGATGAGATGTCCTTCTCATAAATCACTTAGGACTGGAAACTATGGCACTCATACACGAACAAAATCTTACGGCTAGGACGATGTCAAGTTCAAACCACAATCTATCAGCTGCCACGTCCCTCTTGTCTAATAATCTCATCTTTTCTCAAAAGTGGCCCAACTTGGCATTTCATCGATAATATTCGACACTTCGCAGGCTTCCACTAACGTAGGGGGAATAAATCGAGTCAAACCTATCCCATCCACAACGGATTTAAAACTAATATGTATATCCATTCCGTTTGAATATCACTTATATCTCTGATCATAGCCCCGATGTCACACTATAGCAAACTATCAAAACATTACGAAATATATAAGGCTACGAGCTTTTCTTCCGGATGTGATAAGTATATTTATAAAAAAAACTCGCAGCTGCGTCAAACACTTAAACGTGCCCCAAAGCTCCACTTTGAAAATATATTATCCAACTTGGATATGCGAGACGTGTAAAAATTAAAAGTTTTCTTTAATAAGTTGTGCAATCTGAAGTTTGGATATTCAATATCTATGATTTCATGTCATAATGTGTCACGAAGTTAAAGATTTTGTTAGGGGACTTTATCGCAAGAAAATGGAAAGTGTTGATATTTATTTTAAAGTTTTATTTTAATAGCTAAGATAAATTGTTTAAATAGTTGTCAAGGAGATACTTGGATTATTGCATACTGGAAACGAAAATGTATTTACATAGGAAATTAAATTCAAATAAATAACTAACATATATGTGTGCCTAAAAACATAGTTACTACTTTAGTCCAAAGTGAACTGTGAGGGTTGGCAGGAATGCACAAAGGTCTTGAGTAACGATGACATTGCTGCTTAGCTACGGCGGCCCCTAACTGGGTCGCCTGTGTCACCTGGGAAAGTGTCAGTGGATCGCATAAAAAGTACACCTGTCCACCCACCAGTCAACAGACACTGCCCTGGCCGTGCCCCTGAAAAAAAAAACTCAAACGACTGACTGACAGTTGTGCGTGACTAATTTTTAGAGGAAGATGGGAAAACATTTCTTTACCCCAAAAATTTTTTAATGCACTAAATAAATTAATCAAATTACAATGATGGGACAAAAAGTAAACAAAAAATGTCAGTTGACAAATATAATTTAATTAACAAAAGTGTTGAGTTTCAACGCAATAGTGGAAAGCTCAAAAACACCTTACTAATCAGTTTCTCAGAAACCACAAAGAGGGCCACCATTCCCACTTTTCTCCAGGAAAGGCTGGAAGTGAAAGATTCCTTGCAGGACTTTCTTCTCTTTCTTCTATATGCACCTACATTTGTACTAAAATTTATTTAATTGAATTAGGCTCTGAAGTCTGGGTCTGGGAAAGTGTTCGGATAGTAAACGACACGAAAACAAAACGCATAAAAATGGTTATGTGCGGTTAACCGCAGAATGGTAAATCAATACCACCTGGAAGGGAAGGGACGAGGTTGAAGGGAAAAATTTTATTCTCAACTACTTCTCTAACGGTCGTAATGCTCCTCGTAATGGAATTTCTACAACTCAATTATTTAAAACGCAAAACCACAATGTTTCTTAGTTTGAAAGAAATTTGCAAATTCTGTAAATTGTCCTCAACTTTGTTGAGACTTTTGGACACATAGATTCAACTATAATTTCCTTTATATGACAAATAGGTGAAAACTAGTTCAAGCCATAAATCATGCGACAACAGTAAAACCTTAAAGGTACGATCTGAGTTACTGAAATGACCAATAAAGTTGACAATTAAAAGATAAAGTGCGACAAAGAGTGCAACTTGAAACTATTAAATAGCTCTAGAACAAGCGACCGTTTCCGGTTTGGCGTTTATCAACAATTTTTCTGTTTATCAAGAGGCTAGAATATATGCCGAGCTTATCGGCATCGAATGCCCCACGTAATCCAACCACTGCAATGCGTTCCCCAACCCACCCAAGACCACCCATCCCGACCTCGTCCGCCTTAGCCGACACCTCATTTTCCTTATCAAAGTGTAAACTTTCGGAGGAGTTTCAGGTTGTGCTCAAAAGGTAGACAGACAGGTCTTACGTAAATATACTAACTTCAGGTGCTCTGCAAATATCTGACATTAATATTTATATTGAGCATTATTCAATGTAAACAGAAGCCATAAAAACTAAAATACTACACCTAAAAACAAATTAACTTGACGTTTAACATTCCAGTAATTTATGTTTTTTGTCATAAAACAAAATTCCCACATCGCTTTGGATGTCAATATGGTATTTAATTATTTTTTGACTCTTTTATTTTTCGATTTCCAAGTGATATCGCAGAAAACCAAATATTTTTGTTGTTAATATGCTTAGTGGGTGACAATTTTTAGCCACAAACGACGGCTAGATTTATGTGTTTTCCTATGAGGACTCTAGAAACTGAAATGTATTTTTAAATGCTTGACAAGGTTATATTAATTAGCAAACCATTTGTAAAAAACGATCGCCGAGATCATAATAGTTTTCCAAAACTATTGAAAGGTGGGGAAAAGGGGAAGTGTTCTCTTTTGTTGGCACATGTATTATTTTTTTATTAAAGAGATAAGATTAACTGCCTGGTCTAAAAGTATAATTGGTCTTGTATAGACATCTTGGAGACTCGTGGGGATTTGGGGACTTTCAAGTTTGTATTTGACTTTTGATTTATTGAATTGGTTAAATAGACGTGCGTGTCGCGTAATTCTTTCCCAATTTCGTGGGAGTTTTGTATTAATAAGTTAATTTTTCGTATTATCCGGGGGCCATTTTAATGCGGGCTATGGCAGAGATATGATAAAGGGTTGACATTATTCCGACATTTAGATATCAAAGTACTTTGTGAATGGAAACAAGGGAAATTTTAACCGATAAAGTAACGAGTAATGGTTATTATGAATTTGGAAAAAAAAAACCCCGAATGGGAAATAAATACAAAATGCTAACAATAGCCTTAGTTACGCATTTTGTGACCAGGTGGGGAGGAAAAACGATATTTTTATGATACTTACATCACATAAACTCACTCGAAAGCAGCAGTAATGATGGCAACAATTTTCGATTGTTACAGCTGCTAATTATTTCAATATTTCTCGTTTTATTGATGTGGTTGTTGGGGCACGAAGTTTTATCTTTGATTCGGCGGCGTTTTTGTTTGTTTGCTTGTTGGGGGCTGCCTTTTGGGGCGAATAATAAAGAAATCGCGGCGCTGCTTTTGTCGATTTTTTTTTATTATTTTTTGCTGTTGTTATTGTTGTATCTTGTGCTGACCGTTTTCTATGAATGGAGGAGACGAGAGCAAAGCGATAAAATAAAAAGGCAACAACAGAAACAAGGCGTGACGCGACAAACAGAGAACGAAGCCAGAAGCAGAGACGCAACACGAAACGGGTTTTTATCGTTAGTGACTTTTCAGAAGAAGAGATTATCCAAGTCGAAAAGGCACGCGAAAAGGAAAAGCAAAAGGAAAAGCTCCACCTTTGCCACTAAAACTGCGCAAAACACATGTAAGGTCGGGTCTTTTCCAGTTCGTGGGATGGGCAGGGCGGACCAGCTGATTTTGGTTATGCCACATGCAGCAGAACAACAACAAAAACAGCAACAATGATAGCAGAAACAGTGCCACTCTCTCTCGCCACCACGAGAGCCAATTCAATTTAGGATAAATTTGTTTTTTTGTTTGTTGGCCGATGCTCTCGGCCACTCTCAAACACACACACACACACACACACATACACGAGGCGCAACACACAAAAACATTAAAGGCCTCGCAAATTTAAATATTTATGTTACACTTGTTTTTTATTTTGCGGTGGCGATTTATTTTGGGCTTTGATTTCGGTTTGAGGTTTGGGGCTTCCGGGGGCAGCGATCTTTTAGCATGAGGCTGGCTTTCTCCGGCTCATCTACACACCTTCTGCTTCTTCTTCGGCACGCACAAGGCTGCAGCGAAGTATTTTTTTCTCGCGCTTACGAGAGGCTCAGCTTTCAGCCTTCTTGCGAAAAATTCGGTTTTTTCACACGCGGCGGCACTCCTTTGGTGTCCTGCTTTCCCAGCTCATTTGACGATGGGAAAACAATGAGAAAACTCGTCGCCGTAATTTAATTTTCGTCCGCGTTAAGCTTTTGTTTGCAGAAAATCAGTGTCCACCGAGCGTTGTCAGAGTATCAAATAATTTGCATCTCTGTATTTCATGGCGAACTAATTTCCCATTCAAAGCTCGGCCAAACCGTGGCTCTAACGGGGCAGAGAAGTCGGTTTTAACAGCTCAACGGAAAGGTTTTGAATCCCCCACTTGGCAAACTTCTGCTCTATCCGCTCTATTGACGATTTTCCAGGGTTGTCAGCTAACAAAATTGCTTCTCTTTAATCGATAGATTTATTTATCGAAGATATCGATGATTTGTTGCTAATCATATGTTTTTTGCGAGTTGAGAAAAAGGATGTACAATATTCAAAAGAAAAAAGCTCTTCAAAACGCTGGTAAAGAAACCAAGGAAATTTTATTGTTGCAGCATATTGGGAAGTCAATACGTACTTAGATATATTTGCATTTTGCCCTGATATTAAGAAAAAAAGTTTTCGCCGCAAAACACGATTGTTAATTTTAAAAAATAAATAGAAACACCACAGTCTATTTAATCAAAGCATCGATAACATTTAAAATTGTATTTTTTTGTCAGGGCTGGAAAAATACCCGGTAGACCTTACCGGTATTGGAAATTTAAATTTTCTAAACATATTAAATTTACCAAATGAAGTATTTTAGTTTCGTCAGTTCGTTGTGCTTTTATTCAAATAGGAAATTAAAAATTAAAATATTCTTCGGTTTCTATAACATTTCTTACATCTACAAAACTTGACTTGTGTCCGAAAGGAACCAAAAATCCAGAAGTCCCTGAGATTCTCATAGGGCTCTGTTCTTAACCAATTATCAGCTTCTGTTTAATGGCACTCCCAATGTTAAATAATTCTTTTTAAAGCTTGTTCCCCAATCAGCTGTCATTTATAACTTTTAACTTAACTAAGCTTAACTTCATGCCTCATCAGTTTTGCTAGCATGTCTTCTTGTTGGTCTAAATAGGCCATAAGGCTCTGCTCCATTATCAAAAACTGTTTCTCCTTCTGTTGAAGTAGCACCAGGTTAACATCGTTTTCCTCCTCCAGCATTTGGTTTTCCTTGCGCAGGGTCTCAATCATGGCCATAGTGATTTGACCAGAACGTGGCATAATGCTGCGCCGCCGTCGCTTTCTGGCTGCCTCCGGGAGCCCGTTGACTCCGACCACACTTGGAGGTTCCACCGCAAGAGGCAGTTGGTGGTTTGCTGGCGCCAGAGGCACCCTGGGAATTGTACTGTCGAAGGCTGGTGTCGGATAGCAGGACACGGCAGCAGCCAGTTCCAGCGCTGTGGGTTTAGCTTCAGTCTTAACAATGTTGTGGGGCAAGTAAGCTGGCTCTGTTTTCAGCTCAGGTGTAAAGTGTAATGGCTCAAGGAAGGCACATCCGTCGGGATGACGTTCGAACTTGATTTGGGATGACGGTATATTCAAAAGAGGAGGCAAAGAGGGAAGATCCGCTCGTGCCCTGGCGGCAGCTGCCTCTATAACATTGCGGACATCAAACACACCTGCAGTGGATGCACGCGGGTGGAACATACTTTCGAGTAGTGGGTAGAGGCGCCATTCCGATTTGTATTCTCCGTTTCCTTCTTTGCGGTTTCGTTCGTTTCTATGGACAAAATATGAAGACTTTAGAAGCTGCTGGTTGTCGACTCGTAGGTTTATCTTACATGTATCTGTTTCGGTAGGAGCTGATGCGCCGGCGAACCTCCTGCTTGTTCAGCCTGATGCCGTTTCGTTGAAGACAAAACGCAATGTCTCGAAATATTGGCAGATTCTCCGAATACGAGTCAATGTTGTGCTGGTGGTCGCGCCACACGCGCAGCACCATCGCCTCCTCCAAGGAAGTATAGTATCGCAGCCGCGCGTGTTTATTTCCGCTCATTTTTAAATAATTTTTAATTGTTAAAATTATCAAAACATTTCGTACGTGACCAAAGTACCAGAGGTGGGTATTCGGAAAAATCCAGAGTGATTCTTAGGGTTGCCAAGGTCCAACAGTAGAAGTTTCGTTCAAAAATAAACTTTTGTTTAAACAAAATTTTATTGTTTAAAATGTTCTTATTATTTTTTAATCAAAAGTCCATGCTTTTTGGTTCATTAATGGCATCAAATAAATGATTTTCAATTTTGACTTGCACCTTTTTCAAAATCTGGCAACGCTGCTTTTCTGTTTGGGATCCCAGCCACGAACGGTCATATTGTTCTGTGTACAAGAGTTATTGTTGATTTTTTGCGTGAAAATTTTGAATTGAAAATACGTAGCTGGATTGTGTAATTCTCGTGCATCTTGCTGACATCCAAGGACTGGCATCAACACGTGCTTCGCGCATGGAATACGAGAAGCTGGCTCTGAACGTCGGAATTCGCAGTGCAGCCGGCGGCGGAGGTGTCAGTGGAAGCGCCGCCGATCAAGATACAGCCATGTGCGGGGGTCAGGAGCTCCTGGAGGGCAGGGCCAAGGAGAAGGCGCGCCGTTACTGGACGCCCAGCGAGGAGGAGCGCCTGTACGAGATCTGGGGACGCGACAACTGGAGGCTGACGCGCACAGGCAAGAACACTATCTTCTTCGGAAAGTGGTCTGAGGAGTTGCGCACACGGTATAGCGTGGATGTGAAGCCGGAGGAAATCCAGATGAAAGTGAACCAGACCAGAGCCAAATTCAGGTGAGTGCGGGAGTTGCAGTGTCCTTTTCCTTTTAAACAATCGCAATCTTTCATAGACAAGTAAAGAAGCAGCTCCAGGGAGACCCATCCAGCTACGCCACGCGCTGGAAGAAGTACGATATCATAAACCGCATCCTCAAAAACCTGCACAGGCCCAAGAACGCAGAGCCCCTGCCGCCAGAGGCTCTACTTAACAATCGGGACATGACGCCACCACGTGAAGACGTCCCCTTAGAGGCGACTTCACAGCACCAACTTGTCCAACAGCCGCAGCCAGGTCATGCCATTGTGGAGCCACCTGCAGTCACGTGTTACAACAATAACAGCAACAATAGCCACAACAACAACAGCAGCAGCGGCGGTGGGATGAACTTTAGCACGGAGCTGTTTACGGATCAGTACGATGGGCCCGTGAAGAATGAGTACGAGGACGACGACTATATATCGTTGCCTTTTCAAGAGCAGCAGTATTCACCATCTGAGCCTGCTCAGCTGCTCGAACTTCAGACGCCACAACAGCAGCAACAACATCAACAAAATCAGCAGCAACATCAGCAGCAACATCAGCAGCAACAGCAGCAGCAACATCATCAGCACCAGCAGCGGCAGCAGCAGCAGCAACATCAGCAACAGCAACAGCAACAATTTCAACGTGGCTTTGAACCACAGTTCCAGCCACAAGCCACTCACTTTGTCAATAACAGTACTCACGGTACTCACAATGCAGTCTCTAGCTCCACCATTAACCAGCAGCCCATCACCGCTGTGGCTTACATCAATAGTAGCAATAATACAATCAGCGTGGCTACAAACGCCAACGGCACAGTGAGCGTACCGCCAGCAACATCTCCTGCCACCAATGCTAATCCCACGACTGCTGTGGCCGCAACACCTGCGCCCGTGCCAAGGAAACGCGGTCGACCCTGCGGGTCAGTGAATCTCCCATCCTCCGACTCTCTGGAGGTTCTCTTTATGGATGAGGTTCGAAGGAAGAATCAGCTGCTTTATGAGCAG
Source organism: Drosophila varians (assembly GCA_018150405.1). Lineage (NCBI taxonomy): Eukaryota > Metazoa > Arthropoda > Insecta > Diptera > Drosophilidae > Drosophila > Drosophila varians. The sequence goes on from JAECWK010000125.1 coordinate 8,830,453, forward strand.
ACCAAGATTTCCCGTCAACGTCTTCAGCTTGAGGAACGGAAGCTGGAACTTATGCAGACATTCTTTCCGAAATGCCTGGAGCAGCAGGCACAGATCTTGAATCGGGTCATGCAGCTACAGCAGCCATAAAAAACGCGCCAGGCTCGCCATGTTTTGGCGGTATTTATGACAGCGTTTTCGGATTTAAAAAACCTATGTAATTTCTAGAAAGCAACGCGAAACTTATTAATTATTTACTGGAATTCAGTATCACTCTGCATGTGTGCCCCCATGTTTTAACCAATACCACTTAAGACAACACATGCCGCACTGTTTATAAGATTAAGAATAAAACTAAAATAAATTGTAAAAGATTTTTTACCGTAAATTAAAATAGTTTGAAGATATTGCAATTAGTCTGAGAAATTTCAAATGCCTGGAGGTCTTAAACTATTCCTGGAGCTGGATCTACCTGGCTTAGTTTGTTTTAAAGCCGATAGTTTTAATTGGTAAACATTTTTTACCCTGATAAGCGAAATAAAAACCTATTTCTTAAGCTAGGGCCTTGGTTTTGCAGTTTTTCGGCTCCACCCGAACTCGCTCTGGTTGGGTTGGCAGATGTCAATATAAACCTAGTGCCGGAACCTAAACAAAGTCAGTCATAGTCGAAATTTTAAACGGTCCACATCCTTTTTGCTTTAATTTATCATGCGTGTTGGATTCTCATTGTGTTTTTCGCTTTTGTTACTATTTTTTGAGCTTGGCTGCGTTTATCCTAAAAATGCAAAGAACAAAAATCGTATAAAAACCGCTTGGGACTTGAAGGAATCGGAATTGAAAGGATTCTTGAAATTATTTAGTTTTAATGGAACCTGGTTAAGCGGTAAGGTTTATTAAAGAATACTCATTTAAAGACTTGAAAATTATCCTTAACTATCCTTACTGCAATGAATGTTGCAATGTTGCAACTTGTTGCAACAAAATGAATAAGTTCCCTACGATTTAGTAAGATCCCAATGCATCAGCTTTTAAAATGTAGCTTTTAATGTATTTCCAATAATATTACAAAAGGACTTGCAACACGAAGGTGTTGCTGATAATGTATGCTCTTTTTAAACCCCGCTTTAAATTGATCAAACTAGAAATACTTTAGGATGCCTTTTGGATTTGAAAAAATAACACCCAGATAGAGCATTTAACGGTAATATATTTAACAAAAACCTATTTTAAAACGAGTTAAAAATTCTCACGTATCTGGCAAGGCTGGTGAGCTCCATGAGCGGCTTGGAGCCATCGAACTCTCCACATCTGAGTGGGGGATCCCTCGAGCCCGAGCCCTCGTCGCTCTTTCCATCTCATCCACGACGCTGGCCGTGTCGTAGTCGTAGGCGTCGCCGTCGCCGCCGGCGTCGTCGTCCGAGCTAATTGCTGTGTGATTGTAATTGATTTTTGATTCCCCCGATTCCGAATTCAGTTTCAGTTGCTTTGTGGCGGCATAGCGGTTAGTTTCGTTTAGCGCGTTCTGAATTTCGCGGTGTGACTAGTGGAAAATTCGTTCTTGTTGCTCCGGACATGCATGACAAATTGCATTCAATGGTGTTGGTCCTTTTGGCCGCAATTCTCTGCTTCGGGCCTTTGGCTCAGGCGGCGTCTCTAGGCCGGGCGGCGGACGCGGAGGGCAGCGGAAATAAGACGGCGTGGGAACTAACGGAGGCCCTCTACGGAACCTCGGGGCTCCGCAGTTTCAATGGCACCTGGATAACAGGTTGGTCATGGGTGGTGGTTCGATGACCTGGTTATTCTATCAATCAGGAGGAATTCCCCGCAGGGCGAGGCAGATTATCAGGCTGGGAATTCACACAGCGCTCCGGCTTTATCAATGCGCTACTTTATTATAATCAAGGGCAGTGCCATGTCTTTTCATTTCCGTGCAGCCCAGAGCATCCATAACATCTATTTAGGGATTCTCCTTTTAAAAAAAAACCCCAGTATTTCATAACCGCGTTGACTTGGTTATTATTTTTGTCATATTGAAGCCTGGAGAAATCTAATTCCTCAAATCTAATCTTCCATGAGTTATGATCATCAAGTTAGTACCTCGATAGTACCTCCATTATATGTGGTTTCTTATCATAGTCTTGTGGTTTTCTGAAATAAAAGTGTCCAGATAGAGAAAATACCCTTTAAAAGTTAGCTTTTCCCTTCAATTCAGACAAATAGAAAGTTTAATTTCTAATTTTGTATTGTCAATGCCAGCTGGATCACTTTGTTGGAAACGTTTTCGAAATATATTACAATTTATTGGCTTGAGTTGTCAGGAAAGTTGCCAAACAGCTGCTACCTTTCAACTAATTAATACTACCAGCTATAATATAGCCTTTGTTTTGTATTTTTAATTTATTTTTTTAATTATATTTTGAATTTGTCACCATTTTCCCTTTGTAGATGAAGAGTTCTATTATACTGCCTCAGATAGATCCATTCACAAATTTAATGCTGCTACAAAAACAGACACCATCTTCCAGGATTCTTCCTTTCTGGTAAGTACGGTCCAGTCTGCTTTGAAAACTTTCCTTTACAAACCTTGTCCTTCAGAACAACTATGTGGGGGCTACATTCACCCTCTCGGCGGACAACACAAAGATCCTGATCCGTCACAACCTCACGGAGAAGTTCCGGCACTCGTACATAGCCCAGTACGATGTCTATGACATCGAATCCAAAACCACGGTCCAGATCCACAAGGGCGAGAAGCTGCAGTACTGCGGATGGTCGCCCCTTCGCGATCGCCTGGCCTACGTCTACCTCAACAATGTATATATCCACTTCAACGAGAACCTGGAGATCAGTATTACGGATGACGGAGTCGACGGAGTGGTCTACAACGGAGTGCCCGATTGGGTCTACGAGGAGGAGGTCCTTAGCAGTGGAAGTGCCATCTGGTGGTCTGGGGACGGCTCCAAGCTGGCGGTGGGCTTCTTCGATGACACCGAGGTGGAGACCTTCAACTATTTTATTTACGGCGATGGGGACTCCACCTACTACCAATACCCGCACGAGGAGCACCTCAAATACCCCAAGTCGGGCACCAAGAATCCCCTGGTTTCTCTGCGGGTCTACGATGTGGCCGACAACGATCCGACCATGCAGCGTATTGTGGCCCCAGTGGACGTTGTCGGCACCGACCACATTCTGCAGAACGTGGTGTGGTCCAACGACACGCACCTGCTCATTACCTGGCTGAACCGGCGACAGAACCTGGCCTCCATTCAGAGCTGCAGTTACCAGGGCCAGTGCGCGGAGGTGAAGCGTCTAGAGGAGCCGCAGGGCTGGGTGGACATCAGCACGCCCAAGTGCCTGACCTCAGGCAAGAACTGCATCTTCAGCAATTTCATCGGCAACTGGAGGCAGGTGTGGAACCTTGATCTGGAGACGGGAGTCAATAGTTGGGAGTCGCGCGGCAACTTCACGGTTCTGTCCATCTATGGATACGACGAAGCGAGAGACAAGCTGTAAGTAAAAGCAACTATGATGCATGGTTCCGGATGAATATCCTTTTTTACAGGTACTACCAGGCCACTCAGTCTTACGATCCTTCAGTGTACCATGTCTTCAGCAACGATGACTGCCTCAGCTGTAAACAGATCGATGTGGATGGGCAGCAGTGCCTCTCCGCCAGCGCTACATTCAGCAAGTCCTTCTCCTACTACACCCTGTCCTGCAATGGTCCCAATCCCTACTACACTCGCATCTTTGAGGCCGCCACGCATACGCTCTTGGTCGACTGGGAGCCCAATTCAGCCTACAGAGCCTCCCTGGAGGCAAAGCAACGTCCTAGCTACCAATTCCTGAATGTTACCTTGGCGGATGGCAGCATCGGATACGCTAAGCTTGCCCTTCCTCCCAATTTTGATGCGACCAAGAAGTATCCTCTGATTGTGGTTGTTTACCAGGGACCCAACTCGGTGCGGGTCACAAACTCGTTTACGGTGGGCTATGAGGCCTTCGTGACCACCTCTAGGAATACGATCTACGCGTATATCGATGGCCGTGGTACGGGAAACAAGGGTAAGGACCTGCTATTCTCCGTCAACAATGATCTGGGGGACCACGAGGTGGAGGATCAATTGTTTGTCACTCGCTGGATGCAGCAAAACCTGGCCTATGTGGATCAGGAACGTAGCGGCATCTGGGGATGGAGCTATGGAGGCTACATGACAGCGAAAACCATCGAAAAGGATAACGATCGCATCTTCCAGTGCGGAGTCTCAGTGGCCCCCGTTACTTCCTGGTTGTATTACGGTGAGTTACTAGGACATACAAGGGCTTAAGATCAAAAAATATATAATACTCCCCTTTAGATACGATTTATACGGAACGGTATATGGGATTGCCAACTGAGGAGGATAATGGCAAAAAGTATAACGCGAGCAGTGTCTTTGAAAACCTGGAAAACTTCAGGAACCACGACTTCCTGTTGATTCACGGATCCGGAGACGACAATGTCCACTACCAGAACTCACTCCTGCTGGCTAAGTTGCTCCAGAAGGCAGATATTCCATTCGAGGAACAGGTAATGATCTATTACACTTTACCCTACAATGGCGTATATTAATTTGCATAATTTCAGACCTACACGGATGAGAACCATAGCATTGGCAATGCTTTGCCTCATTTGTACCACACCATCGACAACTTCTGGATCAACTGCCTTAACCTGGAGGTTCCCGAAGACTCCACAGCATAAATAGCTTAGGCTTATTTAAATATGTTCATCTTGTAAATACTGTTTGTACTTTTTACGTCCAAATCCTTTTTGTAAAAAAAACTCGTCCTTGTTAAATGATTTTAAATGAAGTCCTTAACTTTTTTGAAACGTTCCCAACCCAAATTTTGGACAAAATGTTCAGTAGACTGTTGAATTGAGCGTGTTTATATGCATGTTAACATATTAATTCAAGGATTTGGAACAACCTCGACCAGCCGGGTCAGAGGGACGGATTCATTAGCAGACTACGCCGCAAAACAATCACCTTTGCGTGCATGAAGGTCCTGCGCCTGACATGTCGCTATCAGAGTCAGAAATTACTTTATAAAAGCCGGGAAAGGCTAAACAAATAAACTGACATGACCTGGGACCCAAATTTTGAACTTTTATGCATGTTGTGTCTGCTTTGTATCGAACCAAGCAGGACTCCAATAGCTAGACTACTACTACCTGGGAGCTGTGGTTGTGTCTGACCACCGATTAATTTATTTAAATTTAGAAGGATAACAGCCAGGCCGGGCCAGGGACGCGCATTAAGAAGCGTTAAGCGTTCAAAATAAAGTTTACAAATCGGTTTCCCTTTGGGGTAAACAAGCAAGCCAACTAATTGCGAGGCATTAAAGCCAGCGCCAATGTTTGGGACAAATTGGTAGCAAATTTTGCAGCTGAAAACAGCCGGAAACTGAATGGGATAAGCTCCATCATGGCTGTTGGCTCTTAGCTTCTGGCTGCTGGATGCTGCCTGCTGGATGCTGGGGTGTTGTTGGGTATGGTGTTTGCGTCTCGGATTAAAAGCGCAACTAATTGCGGATTGTGGCGGTTGTATAATGCCACAAGAGCAGCGCACACACGTCACCGGAAAGTTGAAAATTTTAAAGCTCTTTCAATTGGCCAGGCATGAAATGTAACTGTTTTAGGGATTTTCTTCATGCATCTTAGCTTTTGATTTTCAAGGAGTTCCCAGAGAGAAAAAAAACGAATACTGCAGGTTATCAAAACCAATTAATTTCCATTATTCAAATACAACAAAGCAGAAATATACATTTCCTTCCCATTTATCTGTTTGTTCCATTAACAATTAGGCTTCAACGAAGGCTGCGGAAAAGCAATTAACTTTCACACAAAATATTTAATTGATTTGAGGAATCAGTGGCCTGGGACGGAAGTTAATTGGGAAGTTATTGAGAATACTTTGAACATTATTATCTATTCTTTTGAATGTCTTTTTAATGTAATTTCCTAAGGCTTTCCAAAATAATTACGCAATAAAGAAGAATCAATTATGAGGTTATTGATGAATAATTGTCTCATAAATTTATGCTTGGTTAAATATATGGGATTTTAAAGTTTTAGCAATTATAAAAAACAGTTTAATACATTAAAAATTATTAAAAAAAAAGGACTGCTATAGAAGGTGGCCCTTGAAAATAGGCAACAACCTTTTGTGTGCCGGACCATGTCTGACAATTGCTGGCTGATACAGCACTCACATAAAACTAAGGCGAGTTCGATTCTCCGATGAGGTAATGCGTGAACACTCATTAAGTACTTATATGAAATATATAAAAATTTCTTTTTTTTTTAATTCCTATTTATTTATTTATTTTTTTTATACCTTTAATTCCTAAAATAATTTTTCTGGTACCTGTATATATTTGTTTTATACGTAAAAACCGGTTTTGGAAGCGAAAAACCACCCGATTTTCCTGTTTTTCAGAGAAACGCTCTAATAATTCCCAACTGCTTTTCCCCACAAAGGCTATATAAAAGGGGGAAGTTTTCCGAATAACGGTGGAAGTGTATTCTGTGATTGTTCTGTGCATCGATCGATATACAGGTAAATCATCTGTTTATCAGATCTGCTCAGTGCCGACCCTCCGTCACACCTTTGTTTCCCAGTAATTCTGCCTGGCATTGCTGAGGCGACATAGTTCGGATCGGCTTTCCGATGCCTCCGCCGAAGGACGACGGGTCCTTTCGGCGGCAGACGCACGGTAGTGTTCCAGTGATCCGTCTCCCTCTTCGCTCCGCGGATTGTGGTCAGGACATTTGTCTACGACTGCAATACGATTAGAGCGGGGGCGGGCGGCGGCGCTGGTGCTGAAGCCGACGACAGTTGCCCAAGTCAGCCATTTTCAAAATTTCTTGGTTAAGTAACTTTGTAGCTTAGCTTCGGATTTTCGTAATATATTTGCTGTTCAGAACACTTCCATGTACGCGGCATTGCCGAGCAATTTGCCCATTCTTTTGTTGCCACAAATAATTTATTTTACACTTCTTATACATCAAATTTTATCAATAGCAGCTTCCGATATAATTCGATAACAGATTTTTAATGAAGTGTTGCACATTCCAGGCCGAATATATCTAAAAGCTGAAGTTTTCAAGGCTGTTATTATTTAGTTCTTTACTTTCAATTAATTGTTACCCACTTGGCATTTTTTTCTGCAGCATCTTGCAATTCAAATTTTTCATAAGACAAACGTTTCGGGCATCAGCATAGCACTCCCCATTAAATCCGCAGACAGGACGATAATTGATTGAGCACAGAGCCTTACAAGCCTCGGCAAAGGAGGTAAACAAACTGGCGAACAGGACTACAATGACTATTTGGAGTTTCATTTTATTTCGTTTGGCAACCAAAGCCAAGTGTTGCTTGTCTGCAGTTTTAAATCCCTTTTGTCAAGGTAAATGTTATGGCTATATTAGTTAGGGGGAAAATAAATTGTTGTGTCGCTTGGAAAAAAGTCACTTTTTAAATATTAATGTTAAAGTAACTACGAACAAGCCCAACTCAATCCCCGATGACCAAAAGTAATGTTAACAATGGTGCCAACTTTTTCGGATGACAAGCTAAGATTCAGAAGGGCTTTAAGTTGGGCCTTGTTGGCTTAGTTCAATGTACTTGATTAATTCCCTAAAGACACAAACGACAAACTTTTTCGAAACTCTTGGCTGCAGAAAAATGTCTCATGAATCTTTCACCTGTTCCTCTTTATTACCGCAATCATGCCGCCCAAGTTAAAAAAATATAATATGGTGCAACTTCTACACAACAAAATATAAATTTAGATTTTTACTTCACTTGAAGGGTATTTAACTTTCATTATTGCGAAGAAGACTTTTTTAATTATGTTTTGCCGTGACAAAAAAGAGCACAGTCGCTGAAAAAATAAATTAAAACAAAGCTGTCAGAGGACTTCGTCCCCATCCAGGTACTGTCGACCATTGCAAATCGATTGGTGCCGTGACAACTGTCGGTGAAATGCCTCCAAACTGTGTAATTCAGCGACTTGAGTTCGGTTAACCCGACCGTTCCACGGCCATACAAATTATTTTTGTTTTTCGTGGCTTTTGGTCCTTGTTGTTGGCGTAAATACTGCCACATGTCGGGGTGAACACCTCACGTGAAAGGATTAAAAGGACCAACGATGGCGGCTACAAAATGCATAAATAGTTTGCCTCTCTCTCGACGTAAGGACCCTATTGAATGTGCTTAAATTTTCATTGGTTTTGAACTTTTGGAGCAAGTTTAATAATCCTATCAACGCGAGCTTTGCAAAAGTGCAATTTGCAAAACAGTAATGCATTTGAGGCATCGATAAAACTTTTGTCGTTACCAAAAATGGCAAAAATGGCCAAAAAAAAAAAACGTTCAGCCAACTGCGTAGCTAGAGAAAAGTTTTCGCTTTAATTGTCTGGATACTGAAATATTTGCAGGAGAAAAAATGTACATATGGAAGGGGGATTCTTGTGAGGGTGCAAAAAAGGGATGATTCTAAAAGTCGAATCAATAAATTTGTATTTTCTTCAGGTTCATCTATTTATATACAAACATCTTACCCAGTAAGTAATAAGCTTTGATGTTTGAGGCTCAACCATCGATAGAACATTCTTAGAAAAAAATAACACAAACCAAATTAAGCATACGCCACGTGGGACGACGTGGCATGATGGGGGAAATCTTTTTTTTATGAAAAGTTAGAACGGGTTTTTGCCTTCAAGTGTTTCAATATATGATGATGCCTTTAAGAACAGAACAGTCGTTAAGAGAGAGCTGGAATGGGGTATTAAGCATTTACCACTTTGTGGCAATTTTTCCGACAACATGGCGTATGCGTAACATGCAGCACATAACTTAAATCTCCGGGCACATTCATCTTTCTGGGTGTTCTGGGTGTTCTTGTGTGTTTTTTTTCGGACCTAGTCCTACCATTTGATATTCCCACAACGTGTCAACGAATTCAGCTTGTTCTTTGATTAAGACCAAGTATTTCACAGGCACATCCAGCGCCTCGCCTGAAACTGAAAGTCATGTTTTTCATAAATTATATTAACATCGCAACCGCGCTTCTGGAAGCATTTTTTATTTATTTAAATTCTCCTTTGTACTTTGTTGTTGTGGCTCCAGTATTGTTTATTCTGGCGCCATTATGTAAGTACGAGCGTGCTGACATTTTCGAGTAGGGCTTGATATATTTCACTAAAAAGAAATTGGACCCAAACAATTTTCAAAACCTAAAGAATATTTCCGCATTCCGCGAATGATAGGACTTGAAGTCTGGCCTGCGGAATTTCATAAATTTTTGTCCTTAAACTGTATGGGTTTTTTTTTAGATATTGCAACAGAAGAGCTTTTCCTGTCTTAACTCTTTTGTTTTTTCCTCAAAAATGTATTTATTGTATTCTCATTTGCCCCACATCCCCAAACGACCCACCCAACTCAATCAGAAAAGTTCAATTGTTCGATTCAACAACAACACTTTGTGTGTTTGGCTTGCAAATGGGTATAATAACAATTTTTTGCCAATAAATAGGCCATTGAATTTAGCCTTTTGAGCCATAAATATGGGTAATAAATCAACTTCTTCTACACGGAATGGGCTTCGTGACGCATTAACAGGTTGAAAAAGTTCTGAGCTGTGTTGTCAAACTGCAATTTGCCAAATAAAAAGCCAAAGAATTTTTCCTCTGTGGCGTGAACAACCCATAAAATGCATCAAGTCAAAGCCAGCGTACGTATCCTTTCAGCCATTTGATTTACCAAAGCCTTGCTGACGGGGAATGGGCTGGAGCTTGTGTATCAACAAGGAGTTAATAATCTGTCAGGGGCGGATGTCAATTTCGGGATTTTCAAATTCAACTGCCTAGCCGTTGGTGGTCGTAAACATTTTGTTACTACAGTTGCCTTGCCTGGCCATGAAACATTTTGCCCAATACATTTTGCTCGAACGGAATGTTTATGACTTGCAATTGGACGAGGCCGGCATAATGGAATACTTCATCCTATTGCTGGCCAGGAAGATGCCCAAGCGGTCGTAAACATGTTGCTAGAAGAATTCGTAATCAGAAAATCCTTGGCCAAAGGCTAGTGCGTCAGTTAATGAGATTGGGAATTATGCAAGAGGGGGTCCTTATGGAAAATGTTCTCAAAAAAAGTGGGCTAGAAAAGTACATATATATTTCAAAAATTCTCATATTTCAAAAAGAGTATGGCTCGTATATGGAAATATATGTAAATTGGGTGGCAGACTGTTACCAAGGGTGTGGGTCCAACAACGCATAATCGTATCTATAAAAACACTTCGCCTAAACACATGTAAGCGGAAAGAAAAACAAAAAGAAATAAGACTTGAAAGTGATGGCAAACAGCGCTTAAGATGCAACTTTTCCAGGACCGGAAGCAGCCATAAAAATGTTGCCTTGTTTATCCAACGAAAAAAAAGGGCACCTCCTGAAATACTTTTGGGGCAGCAGGACGTGGCAAAAAATATTTCTGTTTACGTGGGCAGCAGCAATATGCAAAATAGCCGAGGACCAGTCCAGACAGACTCCTTTGAAGTACTCCTTGATACCTTACAAGTTCACAGACAAAATTCCAGTCTATTGGTAATTAAAATTAATTTTAAGAATTTTAATATCAATTTGAAAATAATAATCATATCAATGAAATTTGTTGGAGTAAATGGAGTGGGCAGAAGGCGACCACATTATGGGTATTTCTGTTTGTCATAGAGTAATTCCGTAGCGGCTTTGGGTCTTAACCTCTCTAGTTTATTTGCTATTGTGGCTGCTGTCGAGAAGCAATTTGCAGCATTTGCGGTCTGATGTCGGAGGTGTTCTACAAGCCGGGCACGTCTCGTTGCCCCTGTCACGAAAATAGGAAGCCGGGCCGAAAAGGGGCAGGAACTGTCAAGAGTCACCACAGCCTTTTAAAATGGGTGGCGTTTGCTGAAATATTTTCGGGTCAGGCAGTAAGAAGCTTTGGCTTAAACGCTGAAAGTTGGCTGAGCAAAACTATGAGGCACTCTACTGAATAAGATAGTTAGCGAGCTGCGGCTTGCTGCATGAATAGCTCTCGATGGGCACCAATAGGATAGGCTCTTTCAGGACCCTTTCAGGATTCCCCTTTCAAACCAGCTAGCGTGACAATGCCACAGGACATGTCAACGCGCATCGCAACAATAAATTTCCCATTTCACTTACGTTGCACTTACAACCTTTTCCAGGCCGGATTGCGAAAAAGCCGCGTATCCCTTTTTCTTAGCCTGCATCAGGCAGCAAGTTTATTGAAATTTTATGCATTTCTGGCATTATACAAGGACACTCTTGTTGCGGACGGGGCTCGTACGATTCTCCTGCCACCAAAAAAGTTTTATTTTCGATACTGTTTGCAAGTTTGTCGCAGCTTGTCATCTGACTTGGGTCTGGTTTCGCCCCTCATCTCATCTCGCCTGGCAAGAAACTTGATTTGAAAACTTTCATCCAGCCTGCTGGGCTACCCAACTTTTACCACACTTTCTGGATACTTTTCTCGTTGGATAAAAATATGCTTATATCAGTGATATATGTGGAAATAAAATGATCGTGAAGAAAACAAAAGTTTGCAATGCTCCGATTTATTAACAATACAATGTATTGTATGCAGTTGATGTATTGGTTTTAAACAAATGTTTAAATTTTGATCCTTGAATTCCAAAAATTAAAAGGTGTCCAGGTGTGCATTTTTGTGTTCTTTTCGATTCTAGATTGTTTGCAATGCTCCAGTTCAATTTCTTAGAATTCTAAATCGTGTGTTTAATTTCCTTTCCAGTGTGATTGCTTATTGTTTTCTTTTAATCCATTACACTTGACAATGTTTTCATATTTCGATTAATTACTCCTCTATTTCTTCTTCTTGTCCTTGTCCTTGTCTTTGTCCTTCTTGCCCCCGGAACCAGGAGGACAGGAGTCCAGATAGCCCCCATTCATCATCCGGTCAAAGGCGTCCAAAGGATCGTAGTTCGAATAGAAGGACTTGTACTTCCTTTTGTGTGGCGCGTTGTGGAATGTGTACATAACAAGAGGCGCTATAAGGGCCAGGATAACCGCCACTCTCACATTGCCCATAGTTTTGTTGAAGTGGGTGTTGTGTATGGGAAACTTGATTTCGGGCGGCTAACAACATTTTTAACAACATTAAACTTCAAAATTCTTTTTTTAAATTCTTTAATTTCTTACCTTATCCAACGGCATTTTCGATTTTGTTGCTAGTAATTCAGTGCGAAATGAAGTTCTAAGATTATTTCAGAGTTTAGTTGCCTGATTGATAGAATAATGCCTCCTGAGATCCCAATTTTGAATAAATATAAGCTAAAGGTTTCAAAGAACATTCCTGTTGATCCACCCAAGGATCAAGGATTACCTAAACTGCCCTCTTTGATCCCCGTTCCAATTGACCTCCTTTTTTGCGTTTGCCTTTAAAAATATAGAATTTCTGATGGCATCCCTGAGTCAGCTCTTATTAAAATGTTTAACAATAGAAATAAAATGAAGAACAAGTTTGTTTCAAATGAAATTAAGTGACAAGGCCATTACCTTGCCGGGCTGGGGCACCTGGAGCTTCGCATAATTGTGGTTTGGGAATTTAATAAAAAGCTGTTTGGCTTGCAGTTTATGATGTTCGCCATCAGATGTCGAGGGATTCCAGATTTGCATTTAACAATTAAATTGGCAAAAAAATACGCTCAACGTTGTCTTTGCATTTTGGCCACTGGCCGTTCAACTTTGACCAGACGGAGAGGACTCAAAATGTGTATGTCCTTCTCCGGAGTCTCTAGGTAGATTGTCAGGAGTGCTTTTAGCCTTAATCTATTAAAGTTTTGTGATTAATGGATACAAAAATAGCATGTTTTTTTCAGGAGAGCTCTTTTTGATGATTGGCCTTTCAATTCCAATTAATTATCTCTCGTAAATATGATTTTTTCGCGTGCAGGAGCTTCCTTTTCAGAATTTCGTGCATTAATTTGCACGAATAGAAGAGTCCCTGGTATACAAGGAGTACCGGGGCATAAATGGTGCAGTGAACCCATCCTGTGTCAGCCATCCATCCATCCAGTTGCAGGCGAACAGAAGAGAAGGCCAGTGAACCATCGGCACTTGTGGTGTTGTCATTATTATCTATTAGTTTTGGCCAAAGGAAAGAAGGACACGCCCCCAAATGGCCGCCCACCACCATCAGCTAATTGTAAGTTATTGACACGAAACGTGCCACAGGGCAGCCAGGACGATGACGATGATGATGGGAGCTCCTTTCAACGCCCACCTGTAGCCAAGGGACGAACGGCGAAGGACCGCCAGTTTTCTGTAATTACAAACTTCCTTTGGATATTGACAATGACCCAATACCGTATACCGTATACTGTTATTAAAATATCAACATAATGGAATTATAAATGATTGTTTGACCAGCGACACGGCAGGGACTTTAAAGGGGTAACAATCGAAGGGTTTAAACTTTGAGGAATGTTAACTAAACTTTGGCCAACTCAATTTATTGCCATTTTTAATCATTTTATTCAAACGCTATGAAACTAATTATGAAGTTTGAAATGCTTAAAGAGGCTAGTCTAGGCCCCCGGGGGCAGCTGGTATTGATGATGTGTTGCCATTAACCAGCTAGCAGCTGAAACTTGGCCCAAACTTGCCATCTCGTCACTAATTAGAACAATCCCGAAGCAGCAGGCAAGTGTTTCCTTGCCAAATGGGAAGCAAACCAAACCAAACCAAACCAAGCCAAACCCAAAACCAAAACCAAACTTTGGCACGTTACGAGCCGCCATTCACGAGCAGCCATCTAATGAATAATGGCAGCCCAGAGCGGCATAAAAGACGGGCCAGAAAGGCAGAGAATAGCACTTTGCGTTGGCCCTGCGTGTGCAAATCAAACATGGCCTTAAAGAGCAGACAACTGGAGGGGTGGCTGGGGCGGCGGAAGGACTAAATATCCTCAGGCATCGACAATTATACAAGCGATTTGCTGCAAGTTCCTTTTCGGGCCAAACTTTGTGAAAGTCCGGTCGGCAAAGTTTTCCCCCACAAACAGCGAAATGGTGGCATTTTTTTTCCACCTGCCTTCTGCCGGTTTTTTGATCGAGCCTCTGTATGAGGCATATGCTTTGCATACTTTGCTCCGGTTTACCAACGCAACATAGTTCAATGTCGTGTGTCACGTTTGCTTTTAGTCTGCACGGCTTTGTGGCCTTTGTTTGAAGTATTTTTTTCTTACGTGGCTGTAGTACCTTCTTTGACGCATCTGCATCTGCCATCGTGGCCCTTTTTGCCTTTTTGCCTTTCAGCCTGGCTTCCTATCTTGCATTTTATACGTTCATTGGCTTTGATGTTCCAACTGGAAAGTCTAATGAACCCTTTGGCCAACTCGGCATTCAGCTTTAACAAACGTCCCACACACTGGAACGCATAGATAAGATGCGGCGGAGCAGTGTGACTTGATTTTAATAGTTTCTTTGTTTAAGGTCTCAAAGATAAAGCTAATGTTGGCCACGCCCTCGCCTGATGGATTGCTCAGAGTCCATGGATTGTCTGTGGCACTGTCTTCAGTTGGTTGATTTATTTGAGTTAATGCGGCTAGGGATGTAGCCAGTCTTTGGCTAATGGCAAAGGATCAGGATATAATGGACCACTGCTTTGACTACTTTTAAAAGAAAGTTAAAAATCTTTAAAGGATAATGCTATCCATATACAGTACGGATGCCAGCTTATTAGGTTAGAAGATATTTAATGTCTTTAATTGATTTTCCGTTCTCGGCTCAAGCAAATTCCTGTGACTCTTGTGATTGAACATTTTCGTCATGTGTGCCAATTTTCCAGCTACGAGATGCATTGTTCAATTAATTGCCTTTGATGAGTTACTGTTTCATCCTGTTTGGCTTCTTCTGCTTGTTTAACCAACCGCATTGTCGACTGGTTGGAGCACTGCTGGGGCAAAATCAATTAAATTTCAAGTGAATGGTGCCCGAGTTGGGAACAATTGATTTAATTCCTATGCTCTTCCTGCCACATGCTGCGTTTTAAAATTAAATTTGCATTCAAAGTCCAATGGAACTTTTAATCTTTATTTTCCCCACACTCCACTCTGTTCGCTTCTAAGCTCAATGTATACATACTTAAATTATTTACCAAAAGCTTACCGGTTACATTTTAATGCCTTCGATTCCCTAGTACTCACCGATTCCATGTCCTGTCTAGGACTTACGACTTTTCCACTTGAACTTGGCTGTGAGGCAAAAAACTTCTTCATCGTGGTTGCTCATGTTCAGCAAAAAAAGACAAAAAACACTAGTACTAAAAAACTATTTTCAGCATAAGCCTCACATTTATTACCCTCGAAATTATCTTCAAATGTAAATATTTCTTAGCCGTTCTAAAGAATCAGAAAATAGAGGTTTCTAGCCATTATTTTTTTACTATTATTACTTTATTTAGGAATAATTCTTTCAAGCAAGTTGCCATGCTTTCCGACGTTTTTCTGCGGCTTTCCATGTGCAAACATTGGCCAATTCTTGGGGATCCAAACTTTAAACACATGCACTTGGTGGCTTTGCTTAATATCTTGGAAAAAGGGGGACGACTTTGCAAGAAGCCTCCAACCAGACTTACTATCGACGATTGATTTTTGTTTGTAAACTTTTATGCAAGCAAATCTTCTCCAACAGACGGCAGCTCCGGCTTTCAGAGTTGTTCGGTTTCCAGTATCAAGTTCACGTTGCAACAGCCACTTGATCCAAGGATTCGTCTCCGGCATAAAAATGGCGTCCATAACTTAACGCTAAGTCCTTTGCGGTAAATTTTCGCTCTTTTTATGTTTTAGTTTGTCTGCTGGTTTTTCTGCTACTTTAAATTTGAATGAGAAATGTTTTAAAAAAAAAAAAAAAACATAGCCTAATGTCTTAGTTTTTTGCTGTTATTTACTTTGTATTATTAAGGCTTAATTTTTTGTGCTAAATTAGCTAATGGATCGCTATTTCTTAGAAGATTGCTATATATATTGTATTTGAAAGATATCTCTTTGTTAAAACCACACTAAAAGAAAATGGCGGCTTCGAATATGGCGAAAAAATACCCTAAAAGTATGCAACAAAAAGGCTGACTTAATCATTTCTCACAGAAAATCTATGTTTTTTATAAGCTTTTAAAATAAAATCGATCTAAAGCATAATCAATAGATATGTTTTTACTTTTAATACATTTGGTTTAATCTGAAGGAAACCTTAAAAGATTTGATAAATCTTTAATTAACTTAAAATTAATGTAGATGGCTTGCATTAATTGTTAGATTTTTTAAAATGAATTTTCAAAACAATATATATAAACACTCTGAGTATTAATTTTACTAAAACAAAATCCAAAACAAGGCGAATATCCGATATACGGACACCCCCGTGGAGGGCGCCTGCGTGGTGAGCGATGCGGAGGAGAAGTGACCACAAAAATAACCGGCAAAATGCGCGCCAACGTGAGAACAACAAAAATAGCAATAACAACTGCAACGGCAACAACTTTGTCACTAGTTCAAGTTCAATGCAACAACAGCAGCAAAAGGACATCAGCACGTGACGCAAATGTGAAGCAAGCGTGCCACAGGATGAGGGACAACAACAACACACAGCGTCTGTTAACCAAGCAGAGCACTGTTAACCAATGTGGCATGCAACCAGCCGAGTGCCATCGACTCGGACGGCTTTCGCTGGCCCGTTCGCCTAAAAAAGGCCGAGCGCCTAGAATGTCGCGGAACCTCGTACGAATCGGACGCAAGTTGCCCAAACCGGACGGGATTTCGGCCAAGGCTCCGAGTGATTTCGGATAATATTTCATCCGATTTTCAACCGAAATACCCGGACAACCGTGCATTTGTGTGAGTTTTGCTGTCGATTGCTCCGCATCGACATGTCCGTGATTTTTGAAATATTTATGTTCCAGTCGTGTGGAAGTCTATAAATTTAAAAAAAATATTGAGATGTGTTGCGAATTGTTGAATTTGATTTATGATCGAAGTTTGGAATGGAAATGCACTTCAGAATTGTATGGAAAATATACTCTAAGAACTCTTTGGACTTTCGTATAATTGTGTTTGGTTTTTCCATATTTTTTAATACCGATCATTTTTATAAAGTACTTTGTTTTTTTTGCCTTCAAAATAACCCATTAAAGTTGAAGCCAAAATACCTAATTACAGCTCTAAAACTTAAAGGGTAATTTGGGAAGAAACCATAAGACCGACGCGTCTTTCGCGAATATCTTCATAAGTGGTTTGAAAACTTTTTTAAGGACCTCAAAACCTCAAACTCGAGTACTGCACACCTGGAGTTAAAAATAAGTAGCTCCTAAAAATTATAAGAGCTTCCCTAAGGTCGTAAAACAGTTTTCTATCTAGCAGTATATTATTCGCATCTTAATAACATTTATTTTAAATAATATTAAGTTTTTATAGAGATTATAGAACTTTAAGATTTTATTTGAGCTTTAAAAGCATTAGAACTGCATTAAAACCCATTAAAATCAAGTACACAGCCTTCCTCCTTTGTTTTTATTCCGAATTACATTGTATTGCACGAATAATTGTGAGAATGGAACAAAATATTTTTGGAATATTTATAGAAATGTGTCGAGTTTGTCGAGCTAATCGTAGACCCGCTATAGTTGCATAGACAAATGTGAAAAACAAACGAGAAACTCGGAAAAATATACGAAATGTTAACAAGTGAATCGTATTACGGATAGTGCTGAGCCAAATTAATGAAGCATTTAGTGCAAAATAAAGTACAACGCTACTTAAAGAGGCTACCCCCAAGTTGCGGAATTCCATATAATTTATCATGTGTTTTAATGAAAATCATTTGAGATGTATTCCCCCGGGCCTTGAATCCTCCGTGTGTGAAAAAGCAATTTGGCATATTTGAGGCGAACCTGTCATGACATCTTCATGTCCTAATAAATCAGTAAAAACCAACGATTTAAGTAATTAATAATACACTTTAACAGAAATTAGTTAAACTTTATAAGAATAAAAATAATAAGCAGCGAATAAACCAACTAAGGATTCCCTTAAATAAGGTATGAAGCTCTAAAAAAATATGAAAGTGTAAAATTACAATACCTAATCAAATAATATGATGTAGACCATCATTATTCTTATTTTTCATCATCTGTCAGAAGGAAAAGAAATGTCAGTCTAACCATGGCTTCCTGTTGGGAAATATAATAAACAAACATGATGGGAATTGGTAGCAGGTGTGTCTTATGCCAGTAGATTAGGATACACGCTTTATATTTTGTTTTATTTGCGAATCTGATTCCCAAGTGCCCCAATATTTGAACATGTGCACGCCCACGTCTCAATTGAATGAAAGAAAAACAATTGTTCATTAAGAATAAGAAGAAATTACTTCTCCTACTCACTTTTTTCTGTCGGAATTCAGTCAAGTGTGTCTTTAATATTTTGAAAATTCTTTCGAAAAATGTACAGCCTTACAAATTTTTCATATTTTTGTATACTGTTTGATGGCTAGAGAGACGTGTATCTAGAAATGAACTTTTTGTACTCGTAAAAAGTTGGGAAAGATATTTTCATCAGGGTTGCAAAAAGTTTTCATTTGAATTTATAAATGTTTTTTTTTTTTTTTTTAAGAAATTTATGAACTTTAACCGAAGCAGCGAAATATGCAAAACTCCAAAAGCAATTTCGGTGTGAAACATACAACTGCGGAGGTGCTGTTGCATATTTCAGCCGTAAAACACACTCCTGGGAGCTCATCCAAAAAATTGGGGAACTACAGAAACCACACAAATGCAAAACGCAAAACAGCCGTAACTAGGAACTGGAGAACTTATTGCCATAATTTGAATTGTTAATTTGGCCAAGGGTTTTGCAACAGGTACAATGTGGTGTGTAGGAAACCAGAATCTGATATTGTACCTTTCGGTTTCCATGTTTTTGTTGCTTCCTTCATTAAATCCATCATTGCCTGGATATGAGAAGCCACAGAGCCGAGGGTTATGGCTAACAAACTTAAAGTATCTTCTGCATTTAGGGCTCAAAGACCGCACATTTATTATACATATATGGTGTTCGGCTTGTTCCTTAGCCTGACCTGTTTACATAATCATAAAAATAAACATGTCCTTTGTAAAGGAGCGCCCAACTATACGTGTGATTTGTGGCTGGAGTTGTGAGCCCTGCTTTTTGCCTTCTGCATGTTAATGTGTACTTGTCTGTGGCCCAAAGAAATTTCGGCCTACACAAAGGGGCTTAAGCAAATAAGTGGTGGTCTCCTCCTCATATGGCCAGCTCTTAAACTTGAAAGGCATTCTTCATTTTAAAGGTTGGCTCAATCCAGATAATCCTTGGTTTAAGTATAAACAATTCTGGTTTGGACTAGGCCTTTGGTCAATCGTTAACTAAAATCTATATAATAGATCATAATTAGACGAATAGTAAACGTTCAATCGCGTTCCGGGTACAATTATTGTTTATTCATTGATTGTTATCCGAGTCCTTGTTGTCCGGGGCCATTAAAAATATATATTATAGGAAAATGGTAAAGCCACATAAAACTAAACGCTCTCCTACACCAATTTTAGAAATATAAACTGTCATTTGCAATTTCAAAAACTAGAACCAATAAACTCCAATGATATGAAATCTAAATTGACAATAGTTTCGATTTCGTGTGGTGAAAAAGCAGGTGCCAGCGAATTTTAATTGAAGAAAATCGATCGAAAAAAATATTATTATGGCAAATATTTGTTCATTTATTATTTACAAAACAATCAACGCGAAACGCTGGCGTTTTTTTTAGTTTTAAGGTCGAGCAATTTGCGGTGACCTTCGGTGAAATCGTGAAAAATAAACCCAATCACCTATACCGTGGCGCGTTTTGAACTTTCAACTTGGCCAGGAGATACCTCGGCATTGTTCCCCCAAAACGGGTGGCCAACGGCAATGTCACGCAATCTTGTGGCTTCCACAATGTAATTTGCGCAATGCATTCATTAAGCATTTCCTCCTCCTTGGCGTTTTTTTTTTTTTTTTGCGAGAAATTTTAAACTCATTTGCATGGAAAGTTAGCCCCACAACCCTCCCCTCCCCTTCAGGAGCTACTGTTGAGGATAATTACGTTCTCGAATCTTAATGCAGACGCTCGGTCGGTGGCGAATTTCATGTTGTTCAACACAAATGTATGCTAACGAACTGAAATAACAGCTAAGCGACACAACCGCAATCTCATTTGGGTCCAAAAAAGTCACCATACTTAACTATGTAGACGAAGTCGTCAGAAAGGGGTCAGGTCAGATCGGAGTACCCCAGGTTCCCCATTCCCATTCCCGTTCCCGTTCCCGTTCCTGACTTCCGGTTTGGGCGGGTGGTCGCTCTTTTGGCATAAACCACAACAAACGTCAAAACAATTTCCGGTTGCAGGAGTTGTCATCATAACGTACTTTTGTATCCTCTGCTAATGGCAATGGCGGCGAAGAGGGGCTCAACCACTAAAAATGCTTCAAAAGATCTTTTGGCTTTTGGGTGAAATGAGTCGCAAACTTTGAGTTCGTGTTGCTATAGCATTAGCTTTATAAATAGGTGGTTACTTAAATATAAATACCAGTAAGGAAAAAGCTCCAGGTATTGTTATCCTTTAGAGAAACATATCTGATAGTTTAGTAGATTGAGCGACCGGAATGACTATATTTGTAAAGCCGAATGTAATTAATTTATATCGTTTAAGCACTCCATCAGTAAAAATCGGATTTATTCATTCGATTTTGCACTTCTATTGTATTTGCTGAACCGGCAAAAAAGCATGCAATCATAAAAACCCGAATTTCCATGTTGTCCTCGCACTCCGCCGTCCGCACTCCGCAGTCCGATACAAAAATCAAGCCGTTTACAATCGAACGAGTACTATACTGAACGATCGAACAAGTAAATGAAAACAAAGGGGAGGGGGGCGGACGAACAAAAAATAAATCAATTTTGTCAGTGAAGCATTTCAATGATTTGTAGTGTGTTACAAGTGGGCGGCAAGGAAAAAAGCCAGCTATGGTAAAAATTGGTTTACCTTTTCGGATAACTCGACACCCGCCCACCGTTGAAATCGCATTGTGTATGCAAATGGGCGAATAATCGAAGCTGGGTGGCAAATGGGGCAGAAATTGAATGTTTCCATGCTGGAAAAGGTTTTGAAAATACCCAAAAATAATTCTACCATTAGCTTGATAAACTTTTCTTGGGCATATCCTTGGGTGCTTGCATCTATAATCCAGAAAACATATAAATTCCTTTATATTTGAGGGCTTTGGAAAATTGTTAAGCCGTGGCCAACATATGTTGCTTTTCCATTTTGGTATTAAAAGTTTCAATCGAAAGAATAAAATGAGTTCATTTAATCAGGTTACAGAGCCAGCGCAAAATTTTGTCAGTAAAAGTGCAATTAAATTAAATTTTCATGGAAATGGCGCAGTCCCGATTTTACGAGCTGGTTGGCTGAAAGACAAATAATAAATATTAAAGAGCAGCAAGGAAAACATTATGTTTGTGTGTGTTTTTTGTGAAATTGTATGAGTTTAACATTACCACTAGAATTAATTATTAGGCTTCAGAAATTTAAAAAGATAAATACCAAACTTTGGAGGCAAAGAAACATTTTTTACTCCATTAAGTCAGTCATTCTTTCAAGCCTTTTCTTTTACCAAAAAATCACTCATACGCAGCGTTGTCTTAACTACGCGTCTGAAAAGGATGAATAAAATGAACGAGAGTTTGATGCTTTTGTTATAAAGCTCCTACGTATTTGTTAATCCTTTCATTTCGTATCAAAAGGGTATCCTAGAATATATTACTCATACGCACTGTTGCCTTAGTTGCCATAAAACCAAATAAATATTTTTTTAAATGAGTTGAAATAAATATCATTATAAAGAGCTTGTACGTAATGTGTTTATTAGATTATTTTAATTGGCAAAGCAAAAAAACATGAGCTACATAACTCATACGCAGTGTTGTCCTATTTGTATATAAATAATGTTTTTTTTTGTAGAAAAAATTTGGTTTTGTTTAGTGGCAAATGTAAATCTCTTCCTCTTTAACTTTTTAATGTGATATATGGCCATTAATTTGAATGACCAATTTATTATTATAAGATTGTCGTACAGAATAGTTGAAAAATAGGAGCAAGACCTCGCCGGGATCAAATCATCCTCCATTATGCATCCATCCATTAAGTGGTGCCAATGTCTGGCCATAAATTTCGCTCTTCTTATGCAAGCCCATAAATTGCTGGCATGGCGGAAAAGCGAACACAAAATACTAAAACAAAGTGGCCATCATAAACTGGGCAAGAAAATCACATTTTTCGTTTACATTTGCAAGGCATAAATTAAATATATCCTTCGGCACGAATGCCAGCCAAAAAGTGTGAAACTTGCTAGGACAAAATCAATTTCGCGCCGTCGAGATTCACTTTAGCACCTTTAGCAAAATGCCGTGAAGATGGCGTTTAAGTGATAAACTTACGAGCCTCCCGAGTCCTGGCAGCATGTCGCTGTGTATATTTATGATGGGGGCGTTGGGGAGCGTTGTGAGAGAACC
The DNA here is from genome assembly GCA_018150405.1 of Drosophila varians. Lineage (NCBI taxonomy): Eukaryota > Metazoa > Arthropoda > Insecta > Diptera > Drosophilidae > Drosophila > Drosophila varians. The sequence continues at coordinate 8,853,123 of JAECWK010000125.1, forward strand.
TGGTTAAAGGATCTTTGCCGCAAGGACAAATGATTATGAACGGCTGATAGCAGTGGTGCGGATAATGTGGCATCCGAAAGAAAGGACGACCCTGCCTGGGGGAGGATGTCTATACTTTATCAAGAATGACAACGCCATGTGCGGCTTATATGGCCAGACAGGTGGCAATCCGCAATCGATTTTTGCAATATGATTGGGCTTATCTATGTGCATCCAGGACATAAAACTGTCGAGGGTTTGTGCTAAAAGATAGCCGCTACTTCAAATGTTTTTCTCCGAAATACAACATAAATTTAACCAACTGCTGTTCATTTTTATATTCCATATTTATTTGTCTTACGGATTTTATGGATCAAGGCTTTGTATCTATTGGGCAAACAATTTATATTCCGGGTGAAGAGACTCAGTCTCAAAGATTTTGAACCGCAATAACCTCTCTGGGTCTCCCCTTTAAAATGGTCAATTGTGTTTGTTGTCTGCCATTTGGCTTGATTGCTCAACAATGGCCTGGTTTTCTGGGTGTGGGTCGATATGCTTTATGTTAAACAATAATAAATTAATTGTTCAATTGAATAAATGCAAACACCTGCTCTGTTAACAAATTGGTGACTATGATGATTTAATTAAATTGCGGTTTTTTCGTTCTCTAAAACTCCCATTGTTTGGCAGATGCTTTATTTTATAATACTTAATTAATAATATTTGCAATTTAATGAGGCGGCAAACTAACTTAAAATCTATATGATTGGAAGGATACCATGAACACATTTGTACCATCAAAGGGATACAGGAACTTTAATATCTAAATGGAGGGCAAAGTTGCTGATATCTGCGAAAGCGGAACATCTTTATTTACGCAAATGGATTGGTCTAATGGCCAGATTACTGACAATTTGATTAGAGCCCGGACACACGAGGCCAAGTTACTTTCCGCTGCAATGGCAACGACTTTATTAGGCATTCCGACTTTATGGGTTTCGTCGCGTCTGTGTGGACTGTTGTCCATTTTTTGTTTCTGATGTCTTCGATTAGTTGGTGGGCAAAGTTTTGTTCCAGTGCCGCCAGACGACGAGGCCATTCAAAATAATGAATGGACAAAAGTCGTTTCGGAATTGCTACTGTTTTTCCAAGTGCTTGATTAATTTTCCAGCAGAAACTTTTCCACCTACATACTCCCACCCAAGTCGTCTGGCCATCATAATTATAATGTAATATTTATGCGGCTGATGCCCACCAACCATCATTTGAGTATGATGAATGGCCTTCATATTTTCTGCATTTATTTCTTGTTTTACTAAGAAAGTGTGAAGTTCAGCCTTAACTCTGGACTCCACTTTCGGCTTTAAAAGAATGTCTTACTTGAAATACTACTCCTTATCTACAAAATAAAATACTCTTTTAAAATAATTAAATAAATAAAAGCTTACAATTTATCAAGCTGACTCTAAGCCTCCTTTGTCTACATATTTTTCACTCCAACGCTTTGAAAGATTGTTCGAAAAAGGAGTGTAGGAGGAAAAATTCGGACAGAAGCTTTAAAAACATTTTTCTTCTCCATGGAAAGTAAACGATTGCCTTGTGGGTGGGCCCACATGTGCCTGAAACTGCATTTCCTAATGATTTTTAAATTTATTTCGCCTGTGGTTATGTCTATGAGCATAAATTTCTACAAAAAAAAAAAAGTGTAATGGCAACCGCCCAAATTTTATTTGGAATCCAGGCATCTGCAGTCTTTCCTTTCCTTTTGTTTGGGCCATAAAAGAAATGTGCATTGGGGCTCATTTTATTTCGAGATAATTAAATTGTGCGGTTGCAATCGACTGTTGCCAAAATCGGGGCTTTAAGATATCATATTGAATTAGTGAAATCGAAAGTGTGTACTCGATATGTTTGCAAAAGTTTTTAAAAAATCAATAATCCCCCAGAATAAAAAAACAGCATCTCTTTTTTTTAAACCATTTTATTTCATATTTTACAGAATATTGTACAGAATATATACTATTTATAATTTAAATATAGTAAAACATAGGAGAACTAAATGATACATGAATCTACATAAATATACAAATATAAAGTGCATCAAAGGATATTTTCTGGTATGCTAAACTAAAGTCCTGATGAGGCGTAGATGGAAATCCGGCCCGACAAGCGACTGTTCAAGTGATGTCCTGTCCAGCCAGTGATGTCCTGCCGGTGATGTCCTGTCCAGCCAGTGATGTCCTGCCGATGCTGTCCAGCCATGTGGTGACCAGGACTTTGCAGAATGAAGGAGTATCAGTTGGCCCTGGACACAATGAAGCAGCGAAGATCCTCACGCGGTGAACATCCTTCAGCGCAGTACTGGGAATAGATATAATTCTATATTATTTAAATTGAACTAAAATAATAAATACATCTATTATTATACTATTATAAGTTAATTTAAATTGTTTAAGAGAAACCACTGAATTAATACAATAAAATTCCCATAAAACAAAATGGCGTTTCTGTGTTTACACCTTTCATTGCAGATTGGCGGGGAATGAAGTTCTGATTCTGATTCAATGGTGTTAGGTTGTGAAATCAAAATACTCTGTAAAAACGTAAAAAAAGGACAAAAACCATATTAAATGATTTTATTACATATAAGCCTCTATTAACTTCAGAAAACTGGCCATAATTTCTTTAATAGACCTCCGATCGACCACTGTTATACCTTCCCGATCTTGTATCTTCGAGTAGAATCAATTTCTATAAAAACCTAGAGAAATCTGATCATTACAAATTTGACCCAATTTTAGCAAATTTTAATGATGGTACCCCTTTCCTAAATTGCAAAAATCGAAAGAAATTTTTTTGTTCAACTTTTAAAATCTTTTGATGGAGATCGAAGCAAAATAGATTCCTGATTAATAAATGCTATTCCCTTTCAAAATCGGATGAGTATTAGATAAAATATTTCCAAAAAAAGAAGACTGAAATCTTAAAAATTTGGCCAAAACCACGTAAAATCTTAGTGAGTAGCTTTGGGCCGAAAGAGAGAATTTTCACCCACCTTTTTCCAAGTCTTTTGTATATTTTTTATCCGATTTGAAAAAGGATGGGCCTCTATGAATCAGCGTTTGGGTCGCCATCGATCTGCATCAAAAGTTTTTAGAAATCGGGAAAAAAAAATTTTTCAATTTTTTGCAATTTAGGAAAGGGGTACCATCATTAAAATTTGCAAAAATCGAAAAAATATTTTTTTTTTAACTTTTGAAATCTTTTGATGCAGTTCGAAGCGGATTGAGCACCTGATTTGATAATGCCATACCTTTTTCCAATCGGATAAATATTAGTTGAAATATTTGCAAAATAGTGACTTAAAACTCACAATTTTGGGCTAAACCCACTTGCCAAGATTTCAACTGGGTCAACGCTTTAAATAGAAACCAATCCTAAAATATTATGCAAATGTTACGCAAGGATTAAAGATTCAGGAAAAGGCGGTTCTTTTAATTTGTTTGACGAGTTAACGTTAACACACGTGCTGTGCATTTATGAACATATATAATTGGGTTAAATTTTTAAATGAATTACAAATTTATATGGAAAACTATACAAATGGCTACGTTGCTTTTCAGAACATTTAATTTGTTCCCCATACAAAAATCCTTTTACAAACTCGATGCGAAAAACATCAAATAATTTGTCAAAGAGTGGTTTAAAGCCTTCCATATTGGGTGTATCCGTATATGTGGAAAATTCGAGGGAAAAGTCAACTTTCTGATATCCCCCAAAGTCAAAAGTTCGTGCGAATTTTGCCAGCGGGGGGCCTTTCAATTGGGAAGTTTATGCTGCAAATGCCATGAAGAAGCGTCGCAAAAAGCGAAAAAAAAACTTTCCATAATCTTCGACCAATCCGACCCGGATCCCCCGGGCCTCGACGCGGAATCTTCGACGAGCCGCGGCCATAAATTATTCGGATTTGACGGAAGGGGGCAGTGGGAGTGGGAGTGGGAGTGGGCAGATTTTCAGAACAGCCTGGCCGAATGCAAATTTATTGAAAATTGTCGCGCAAAGACGATTTCCAATTGGCGTTTAAGCCGTTCTCCAGCATTTCTTCAGCCATCCGAGGCACATAAATCGCACTGCCCCATAAATATGCAACACGAGTGGCCAGAGGCTTTTGTTGCAGCACTTTTATTGCACAAATTGGTCGCACGGCTCCTCCAGTCAGTGATGTTGTCTGCTAAATTGGCTTCCAATAACATGGCCCACTGCCGTCTCAGTGGAGACTACTGTCTTGTCTCTTCGCCCGTCCCACCCACTGCGGTTTGCGCCCACTTCCTTGACACCGAGCAGACAAACAAAAGTTTTCACTAACAATTGCCGAAAGAGCCCAAAAGGTATCCAAGGTCGCGAGTCGCGACCCCCACAAGCGGCTTTCCTTACCTTGCACCTCGGGTTTTGATGCCCCAACATGGAGAGAGGCTTACACAGGGGAAAAAACATCCCCGCTTATTGATTAAATATCATTTTATTTTGTAGACTCCTCTTGAGACGTGGCAGAGTTTCATTCTGAGCCACTCAGTTATTCAATTCTTAAACTAAAGATTCCCTTAGGGGAGAGTCAACAAGGAGAAGGGAAAGTCTCAGTGCACATGCATCTGGTTTTAATTAAATAAGTATCAGGGAAATCAATTTAGACACTTAAAGCCAGGCAGACGTCAGCTTTCGTTTGTTGCCGACTCGGCTCGGAGCTCCTTAGTGGCCCCCAAACACACACACACAATCAAACTCCGAGCCACTTGGCTCATTAAAACGCCAAGCAATTTCCGTTCCGGAAGTGCCAACAGCGCGACAATCTCTCCTCGCCTTTCCAATTACCCGACTTTCCAGCCATCAACTTCTTGGCTGGAAGATGGCTGGAAGAGGGGGGATCCGAACGAATAGTCAAGCAGGTAAAGTTTTTTATGTTGCTAGTCAGTCGAGGAGTGAACGGCTTGGAATTTACATTCTAGTAGTTATTTAAATCCAAGGCATTTGGCTAGTTAGGACTTTTTGTCTTTGGGGAAATCGTTTTTATAATTAAACCAAGACTTTGAAAGCTTTAAGCTTAATGGTTAAAAAAATAGTTATCCACAAATATTTATTCAACGAATGTGTGGGTTTATAATGACATAATTAACCTCTGCTTTATTTGCATAAAAAGCAAACATAAATAGAAAAAAAACCAAATGCAATTTTCAGATTCCATTTAAAATGATTTCTTTTCGGAGGCCGCACAATCCCTGAAACTGACAAGGGAAAATCTTTGAATCGTTGACTGAAATTCTTTCCGTAGGTGGAAAATGGAAAGTTTGCTATTGACAGGCAGAGGTAAGATAGAAATCCTTCAATTTATGGCACTCCCGGGCGTCCTATTAAATTTCTCAAGTATAAAAAACATTTTAGGCAAAGTTTTTATAGCTTAAAAGGAAAGAATGCAGAGATGACTAGTGTGTTTGGCCAGAGGGTGTGTCTATCCATTCTGGAATGCAGGTGATGCCAATGTTGCCCTATTCCAAGCACACACCTACTATATGCACCTCCAACGAAAATCTCTGGAGATGACACGAGCTCAACGGGCACGTAATATCACTTAAACGCAAACTAATCCCGTTGTTGTGTGAGCAACTTCTGCACTTGCCCGGGCCGGGGAAAATGGAAAGGAAATGGAAAACAGGGAAATTCGAGGGCCACGAGGTGATGCTGCAAATTTGTGCTCATGTACGTGCATATCCCAGCCATCCTTTCGCATCCTTCGACATCCTTGCAGCATCTGCATTTGATATTAGTTGCGGGTGACGACATGCCGAGTCTGTAGGCGATGAAAAAATATGAAAATCTTACAGTTTCCGAAAATAGAGGAAAAAGGTGTCCTAATAGGGGTATCCTTTAGCTTGGCCTTTTCAAAAAAAAAATGGTAAATACCAAAATTGGGGGTAAAACTTGCTGAAAATGTCTGGCCATTTATGGGCTTGTCTCTGACGAAATATTTCCTATTTTTCCACTTCTCTTGATGTTAAAAATACGTGGCAGCAAGGATATTTTGACAGCAGTCCAGTCAGGATATCTTTTTTTCGTTAAACTTTCAGTTTCCAAATAAAAAAACTTGGCTCTCAGAAACTGTTAATTTCTCTTATTATAAAAGTTTATTTTCAAAATTAATTCATTGTCCTTGAAACTAAAATGCTGCGCATTTATTTGATACTTCTATAGTCGTTGCAATTATTCATGGTGTCCTGATTTAAGGCACTTGTATATGTACATAGATAAATGACAATTTAGCAGCGTTAATTACTTGACAGCCGTTTTGTTTGCGCCATTTTAGAGTGTTTTGTTGTCATTAGCGAGTGCATATTCGTACTATTGCACACACAGGATACAGGATATAGGCTGCAGGATTCGAGAGAGAGCAATAGTCAAAGCAAAGGGCGGGGAATGATTATGTGACTTGCATTTGTGTAATTAGCACAGGACTTGGTGGATATTAAAACTGGCAGTGTCATGGGGAGAACTTTTCCCAAATCACTCTGAAAATCATAATTTCCATGCTGGGAACGATACAAGCTCCAGCCAGTCGATAGCAGACAAAGTCCTTAATTATATTCATCATTAAGGGAATCTTAATTAAAAAGTATACTCGAACATGGTCCTGTACATATTTCTAAAGACGAGGCAAAATGTAATTGCCAGCTCAGAATTCGAGACGTGACTTTGCAGTCAATGAAATGAAAATGCCTTTGGCGATGGATAGGGTAGAGGAGAAATTGGTATACACATCAGCTGGCTAGGAAAAGTCACTAAATTTAGTTGGAGCATGCAGCTAAAGCTTAAAGGAATAGGCTTTAAACTGAAACCACATGCTGTTGCCCTTTTTTATTCAACATCTGATCCTTTGTGCGGCACTAACCCTGGTGTATGTATTTCCCCTTGCAGATACACTTAATTATATCATACTGCTATGATAATGACGACACTGATGTCCTGGCAACAGGATGCGGATGCAACACGGAGGCAGCTACCACAACGAGAACGGCATAAACAACGGCACCAAAGTGACAGGGTAGACATATCAGCGGCTTATGAAGGGGGCAACGATAATAAAGACGGCAACATCGAGGCGGTGCATAATCAGAGCAACACTATCAATGGCATCTCAACAAATTTTAGCTCTTCCGTTCAACGACGGCGCCAACCGCAGCGACCGCGCCCCCTCGGCGGGGGACACAAACCGCGAATGTCCTCCGCAGGACTCCACTCATTTCCGGGCCTGGTCTTGGGCTTCCTCTTGATGGCCGCCCTGGCAGTGTCTGCCGATGAATCCACAACATCTACGGCCTCCAGCCTCTTCGCCAACGACACCGATTACTCAATACTCTTTGGCGAAAGCACCACAGACCTGGCTGCCTTCCACACCACAGGACTCCCAGGAGTCGGCTTGGAACAGTTCGAGGATGAGGAGGACGAGGAGGCCAGCGAATACATATTCGACCGCACCGATGTGCGCATCATATTTATAACCCTCTACTCGATTGTCTTTTGCTGCTGCTTCTTTGGTGAGTAAAATGGACTTAACTTGGACATAATATAGGCTCTAAATATTAGGTAATTAGTCTTGAAGCTTGGTTAATTATTATGACTAAAAACTTTGTCAATAAATAAAGTATTTCAAGTCGAGGGAAGGGTATCAGACGCATTTATAGGAAAAGGACTTGGGTTTCAATGTCTTCGTACCCAAATTTTAAGAGAATATATATAAGTATTCTAGTCCTTGAATAAGCGATACTCATATAAGTGCGATCTTATCCTTCAATCTTTAAACTTAAACGATTTGTAGTTGAAATCCTTTTCAATCTTCCTCATACTCGTTATAAATATTTTATAGTGAATATTTGATCAGGAAATAATAATTGTAGGTCACAATAATGTTGCTGCAAAGATTGTGCCGGCGGAGGTTGTTAAAGGATAACACATTCTACAGTGCAAGGCTCCTTCATGGCACTTACACGCCTGGAAAAGCTGCCGTCCATAATTGTGGCATTTGAGCAAAGCAACTTTTATCCTGGAAATGCCGGGGCGTGTAAGAGGCCCGACATTCGAAATCAATTACATTGTATGATTGGGTGTTAGGAGCCATTTCGGGCATTGTCCAATGCGGACTTTATTAAGGGGAGCCGTGGAAGCTGGAAACGTGTTTGGTCACCGAACAGAATGGCTACAAATGGCTCGGAATAGCCGCCCATTAGACATAAAGTCAACCACGTCATTGCAATGTCCTGGCAATTGCAAAATGAAAGCAACTTATTCACTGTTTCGTGCGGGGAATGCCATTCTGGGGGGATGGGGGGGTAGGGGACATATGCTGGACAGGATGGGGCAGGACCATACATGCCACACTCGCCCATAAAATTAGCATGCTGCAATCACGTCCCAAGTTTCTGTTTGTCTGTTTGTTGGATCCTGTCTCTGGGACGGACCACTCTATTGCCCTTTTCCCTATTTAGCCAATGTGTGTATGCTTTGGGATTCTCTCCAACTAATTGCTTTGCCCCAGGACATCGCTTAAAGATAGCTCTGCGTATACTTAATTTGCCATCCATGACATTTCAGCTCCACTGATCTAATTTCCCATTCATTTTAATGTTATTTAATTCGAGAACAGAATTTACATATGGACGTGCCATTGGACAAATCCTTCTTCAGTTTACAAGCCACTCAATTGATGGGAATTGTCTGAGAAGGACCTCTAATTGATGGGAATAGACTGCATAATTAGTTACTAAACGAATTTCAGATATTAATGCAGACCAATTGATTACATTACTGGGCCAAGTGGCAAGTTTAAAGTCAATCTAGCCCGGCTTAGATTGCAACTAACTTAATAGTACAGCCAAGACATAAATGAAACTGGAAACTTTCTTCCAAAATGTGTGTGCAGGACACACGGATACAAACTACAATGTACATGGGGAAAAGGGCCTTCTGGACTTTCCACTTTCAGTATCGGATTTCCGAGCACGCGTTGAAGTTGTGAGAATTTTTCGGTTTTATTCTATTTATTTTTTTATTTGGGAGCCATCGTTGGGTTTTTGTTTCCATCCTGTTGTTTTCTCGTGCCCATCGCCTCCGACTATCCGTTGTAATTAAAAAAGTTTCTCTTGACATTTGGCCGGAGTGTGTGAGGACCAAATAATACGTTTGTTTCTGCCCCAATTTATTATTAAAACCTTCAAGTGCCAGGAAGAAATTCGAAATCAAACACTCTGGCCAACTCTCTGATTTGTTTTCTGCCTTTCCTCGAATAAGGCCGCCATGTTTGTTGCAAGTTTTTGAATAATAAAAAGTTTATACATTTATTTTTAACAGGAAAAAGGGGAAAGAGATTAAATAGTATTTCTAGCCTTGATCTGTTTAAGCTCATACTTGGTTATTTATTATTTCATATTCCCAGGAAACCTGCTGGTCATTCTGGTGGTCACTTTGTCGCGGCGACTGCGCTCCATCACGAATTTCTTTTTGGCCAACTTGGCGTTTGCGGACTTTTGTGTCGGCCTCTTTTGTGTGATGCAGAACCTGTCCATCTATCTCATAGACAGGTGAGTAAAAGCCAAACAAAAACATTTCTATATTCTATATTAAAGTCCTTTTTACGCAAGAGTGGAGAAAGACAATGAAAGCCAGGTCCTCCTCTCAGACTTTTCATGCCACATTAGGTCTGGAGCTTTATGGCCAAGTGATTGAATGAAGGGCATTATGAAGTCGTTGAGAGCGAAATATGTTTTGCCAGCTATTTATTATTCAAAGGCTGTCGCCGTCTGACATGCCTGCCAGACAGTTGCGCCCGAAAGAATGCATCGCAAAAATTCAACATTTTACTGTGCAATATGCAGCAGCATGTTGCTGCCGCAGCCACAAACTGCCACAAACTGCTAACAAAAAAAATATAAAAACAAAAAGGATCAAACCCCAGGCGGTACTTTCCTGTGTGCATTTTCTGGTCGACATTCGGGGTTTTTTTTTTTTTTTTGTATTTTCCACCTGACCCATTCACATCGCCTAGCCTCGGTGTTTATTTGCATTGTTTCGTTGCTTTCTTGCCGAACACGTTGCCGCGACGTGTGAATATATAAAAAGCGAGGGAAAAACTAGTGAGGACATCCTAGGCGACATTCTACTGTAGAGTACATTATCGCTCCACACAAGGATAACTAACAAAAAGCTTTGTATCTTGGCCAAGTTAATTTGGTTTACCAGAAATTCGCAAAATCTAGTAACACCTCAGCAAGGAATTTGTAGTCTTTTAAACAATCCATGTCTCTTCCGAAGACTTGAAGAGTCATTTTTCCATTAACCACAATTTCCCCACCTTAAAGGTATATTTTTTGTTTCAAAATTCAGGATACTTAACGGCAAAGGATGTAGTAAAATAGAAACCACAATAAAACCACTTAACCGTTAAAAATTTAGCCATTTTAGCCACCCCCGCACAAACACTCCATCCCCAAAGATGCTGCGCAAAAATAGAATTACGTGCTAATCCCAAAATACAATGATCCGTCGCCTTTCCAAATGTAATTTTATCCGATAATAAAATAAAAATGGCATAGAAGCTTTTCGCACCAAAAATACTAATGACACCTTAATGCCGCATTTAGTTTCGTTGGCGTGTCGTAAAATTTTATGGCTCCTGCCAGGGAATGTCACTCTTTAAAGGGAATCCCCCATACCACAATTATTAATTCCTTTTCTTTTCAGCTGGGTCTTTGGGGAGTTCCTTTGTCGGATGTATCAGTTTGTCCACTCGCTCAGCTACACGGCCTCCATTTTCATCCTGGTTGTGATTTGCATGGAGAGATACTTTGCCATCGTCCATCCCATAACTTGCAAGCAGATTTTGACAGCGGCACGATTGAGGGTAAATATTTTTAACATTAAATAGCTTTTTAAAGTATTCTAGATATAAATAGAAGTCAGCCCCTGAGTGCCCATAAAATGTATTTAATTTGAGCTCCAACAAGGGTGTCCTTTTTGCAAGTTTATTAAACTAATTTTAACCTTCATTTGCAAGCCAATAAAACTTGTTAAAGGGCGACCCCAAAAAATGAAAAAGCTCACCCAAAAAAATTATACTGTGTTGGAATCTAAAAAGGCTTATTAAGCCATGGTCTTAACTTTATGGCTGGCAGAAAAATTGCTTCCCCACCAAAGGTCTAACGTAAATATAGTCCTTGCCAATGTCCTGCTGCGTACAAATTGGACAATTTTGAAAACTTAAAACGCCATTGTTAATGTTAATGGCGGTAATGAAGGTACAAAACACAAAGCCAACAGACTAAATGATAGATATTAACGCGACTTTTGTGTGTTTATTCGCAATTTAACAAATTGCTCGCGTGTTTGGCAACAAGTTTGTGGCCAAAAAAAACAAAACGTTAAGGTTCGGCTCTTGCAGATGGTCATTGTCACGGTTTGGATAACGTCGGCGGTGTACTCGACGCCCAAGTTTGTGTTCAGCAAGACCATCAAGAACATCCACACGCAGGACGGCCAGGAGGAGGAGATCTGTGTGCTCGACCGGGAGATGTTCAACTCCAAGCTGCTGGACATGATTAACTTTGTGCTCCTCTACGTGATGCCCCTGCTAGTGATGACAGTGAGTATTTATATTTATATTTTATTCTTATAAATCTAAGTCCAGCTTGAAAAGCCCCTTGAAAACGTTTTGGGTCTTACAGGATCTAAAAGGATTCCTATTAGCCCTTTGAACAATTTCTACACAATCGTGTTGATGTTTTTGGACAAAATTTAATCCACTTTCGTTTGAGAACTGCCTACAAATGGGAATAGGACCTGGACTCTATTTTTTAATTTGTTAAATGACATTAATGCAAGTGCATTGCCATTGCAGGTGCTCTACAGCAAAATCGCCATCGCTTTGTGGCGCAGTTCCCGCGGTCTTACGCCCCATGTGGCGCAGCATCCACATCCGCAGCAGCAGCAGCAGCAATCTGGACAGGACAATGGCATGGGCATGCACAATAGCATGTACCACCATCAACATCACCACCACCATCACCAGCACCAGCACCAGCACCAGCATCAGCACCACCATGTCCACGCACACCAGCTCCATCAGCTGGCATCGGCGGCCCCAGTGGCGACCTCAGCGGCCCAGGCCGGGGGTGGTGGCAGCCTGGCGGGTGGGTCTGGTGGCCCTGGTGGGAGCGGCGGTGTGGGTGGTTCGTCACTCGCTTCCGCCGGCAGCAGCATCACGTCCTTGTCACGTAAACAGAGCAGTAAATATGAGAAGCGCGGCGTCAGCATCACAGAGAGTCAGGTGAGATTCGACGAAAACAATACTTCCCAGAGAAGAGGGTAGGGTGTGTCGTGAAACCAGGAAAAATATGTTAAAAAATTACTGTATAAAAGGGTTTAAAAAATGGGTCATGGGGAGGTCCGAGAGTCCTTTTCAGAAATATGTAAGGCTTCCAAAAATATGTGAGCAGGGGTATTAATTATTCTGTTGATACCAAAGGCTTTGCAATCCTTTCGAATTCGTTGGGACATGGTTGAATATTAAAATCAAAATGTTTTGTTTACAGTTTGTCATTTAAAGTCACATTTTCGGTGGAAATAGTAAACAAAAAAACGAAACTAATGTAAATCCATTAATATTAATAGCTTGGTTGTTTAGAATTAAATAGTTCCATTTAATGCCAGTTAAAGGGATTTTTCAGTGTCAGATTAAATAAATTTCAAAGTGGCTGCTCTATTCGCTGGAAACTCTGCTAGCTTGTGTACAAAATTTAAATATTTAATACCTTGGAGCATAAAATAAAGCCCATTACCCACTTTGGCAAATCGATGCTCATGAATAAGGAATTTTCTCACCCGAATTTCTTGCCACAATTGAAGGAAATAGACGAACGGCTGGAGGAGCAGCTGGAGCAATTAAGGGCCAGTGGCAGCTAAGACCCCATTTGATTTAGTATGTGAAGGGGCCAGAGGCCAGGGGCCAAGGGGCAGGAGCCAGGGACAGTCTGAAAATGTCATAATTTGAGCAGTTAGCGATAATGTATTATGTATAAGTAGCGAGCTCGACAAATTCCCGGCTCATTAAAACTTTTTCCGGGGAATTTAGTTGGCGAAAGTTTTGGCTGGGAAGTGGAAGAGAAGCCAAATGGATGGCTGGGTTTGGTCAACGTACCAGGTGACCAGGTGTGTCAATGCACATTAAAAATATCGCTGACCTTAGCGTAAATGGAGCTACTTGTTCGACAGTTGGACGATAGATGAAAACTGAAACAAATCATCCAGAAAAGTGGCAAGGGACGGCGAAAAGGAAAACTGACTCTGACTTGCAACTTTCAAATCGGAAATAATAAAAAATGGGGCGTTTTTTTTCCACAAGTCACCTCTTACATTGATAACCCCTTGGATACAGATTATATTTATATTTTATCTTTATATACTCGCTATGTATGGACTATCTATCCCCCTCTGGCCCTGATCCACCTACAACTTTTTAACTATCTTTCTGTTGGATTTTTTCTCTTTCTGCGATTCGTTTGATCAATAACTCCATTTGGTTACCCCCACTACTAACCCACCAAAAACCACCACAACCACACACAACACAAATTAGCTTGATAATTGCAAGGTAGGTGCATCTCTATATACCTCTATATATTGCTCCTCTAATGGGTTAATGCTCCTTTGACGCCCCAACGACGATTAACCCGATGACTTTTCACCCGTTAATATGCGCAGGTTTCCCTCGAGGCCGATCGTCCCATTGTGAGCGCCTGCCGCAAGACCAGCTTCTATCACCACGCCCACCACCAACGTCTGGGTCATTCCGGGGGCGGCGGTGGCGGAGGCGGAGGCGGGGGCGTGGGCGCCGGCGGAGCCACCCACATGTCCCACTCCTCCAGCAACGTGCTACGGGCCCGGCGCGGCGTCGTCCGCATGCTGATAATATTCGTGCTGACGTTCGCCCTCTGCAATTTGCCGTATCACGCCCGCAAAATGTGGCAGTACTGGTGAGTTGACACCCAAAAATTGTGGCCAATAAAGTTAAAGTGTTAAGACATTAACTGAACCATTTTAAGCACAAATATTCGTAACTTTAAAAGAGATTCAGCGCCGCCACGGCTCTTAATTTTTATTATATTTCACATCTAAACGAAAAAGTTTTCTCAATTTAAATTTAATAGAGGGAAAAGATTAACTTTTATTTATTCCAAAAACTTAACATACTGGCCACAATTTGAGTTATTAATTAAAAGCCATTAATAATTAAAACCACAACTAATACTTCAATGAAATAATAGAGGCCTTGTTCGTTTTACCAATTCGTGTGGTTTGCAAAGCATTCTCGCCTTTTCTTAATGGGATCTCGAGTCAAAGTTAAATTTTCCACCCACTGCAGCGATGACCTTTAACCTGGGCTCTTCAAGAAGTTAAATTTCTCTTGCTTTCAGAAGCAGTTCCGCATCCGGTGCGGCATCGAAAAGTGGCGACTCGGTTTGGTGGCACTGAATTGGGGCGCAATTATCTGGTGTAAGCTTAATTCGTGGGCGGACTCTGAAAATTGCCAGGGCGGTCTGGGTGTGGGATCCAGGAGTGGGGGGTGTAAGTGTAGGTGTGGGTGAGTTGTTTGCTCCAGGACGAAATTAATTGCTTTAAATATAATAATGTACACTTGGCAAACTTTTAAGCAGCTTATGAGATTTTCCAAATTATTTATGGCAATTTAATATTTCTCATTTTATAATTAGAACTTCAAGATTTATGACATTAATTTACATATTTTCCGTAATTAAAAATAGTTAAAGTTTTTTTTGTTAGTATAGCATTTGCCTCAACTGGCTGGGGATTGTTTGTCGAATACTTTCCCAGCCAATCCTAAGAGGCAAACAAATTAATCCTCCTACGACTGCAAAATCGCTGGTAAATATTGGACCTTACCTTCCAAGACCCACAATAAAAACATAAATATTTGCATAACATTAAATTGTTTAAATTATAAAGGAAAATAAAAAAGGATGCAACCGAGCTGAATGCCTTTTAAAACTTCATCATTCAAGGAATCAAGGAATTAAAAAATCGCGTGTCATTCGGTTCATGAATTGCCCTTAATTATACTTTTTATTCGCGGAAATCGCTTATTCTGTAAAAAAAGGGAAAAATTCCATTAGCTACAATTACTCGGAGGGGACGCATCTGAAAAATTTGTGCCAATAAATCGGAGAGAAGCATACACGCCATACAAGCCACCCAGATTGCCTTTATTATTCGGGACTGTGTGTGACAAATAGGTTAATAAAAAATTGACAAGGTTTTAAAATTCTTTTAATTCTATGTGGCAGATGAGAGGTGCTCTTACGCACGAATGCCATCTGTCGGCATCGTAATATCTCTCGAATTTTTTCCGTCCGTTTATTCCTTTTGTGTTCCGGTCGAATGGGACTTGCTGGCTGTAACGTGGCCATTATGTGGCGGATTATAGACATTCGAGTGAGGTGGTCGATATCCAAACAAATCACGACATCCATCCCGTAATATAAACATTGAAGAAGAGGCCAATTTGTTAAATATGGCCAAATCGGAGGAGCATCCACATCATCAGCCAGACAAGTAAACAACTCTTGCCGAGACCCCCTGACAATTCGAATATAAATCTCAATTATGGCACTGACAGAAACGACTTGTTGTGGGCGGAGATACTTTATCTTGTTATTCCCAGAAATCAACCGCATCTACATGTTTTTTTTTGTGCAATTTGCAGTCGGAAATAGAAATGCATTTCAGATATTTTTCTTACAGACAACGAATAAAATTTGAATGAATTTGCCAAAGTGTTTGCCAAATGTGCGAAATGATGGATGTGGTGGAAAGTTTTTAATTATTATTTCTGGCATGGCACTAAGTAGAAAGCACTTATAACCTGAAACCCTGCCTAACAATGACAAATGGTCGGCCTAATGGCGAATGCTAGTCACCAATTAGTCAATTCCAGCCTGAAATTCAACCAGGCACCACGCTTTATTTGCATCCTTAAGAGGTCCTTTGCTGGATGCCTGATTTTGCAGGCTCCCCGAGTGACATAATCATATAAATGTGATTGGGGGCCAAGGAGGGTGGCCAAGCTGGGAGTAATTGCCACGTGCCGGCAATTGGATTACACCATGCCGCTAAAATCCTCAGATGCGACAAGGTCCCGAGTCCAGTCAGTGAATGAGTGACATGTGCTCATTATTAGCTCACAGTCCGTTTTCATCTGGCTTAAGGCCGTCTGAATGGGTCCGGGACAGTGGGCAGTGGACAGCGAAGGAGAGTGGAGAGTGGCGAGTGGCCACCCCACGGAGCCGGGCTTAAACATAGCGTCGCCGTAACGAATCGAAACTCAAGTTGACTTGCAAGTGGAAAGTTGTGGCGTCCAATTGGCAAAAAAAGGACTTGAAAGTGGTGGCGGGAAAGCGTAAACAAAACGAAGGCCACAACCGACCTTAAGGCACTTGGCACTTGCAACGGCCAGGCGGATTTTCAACAAACAATAAATGCAAGCCCTTTTGACAGTTGGCTGGGAGGATATTCCTTTGGCAAGGACTACCAGTTGCGGTAGAGCTTTGGGTTGCCCAGTTTTCCGGCTTAACATACAGCTCGTATCCCATCCCGCAACGTGTGGATGCGGCAGCGGCTACAATCCCATTAGATTGCCATCATCTTTCCCAAAAAAAAGGGAAAATATAAGACTTTATTTTGTGTTAGGTCCTTGTTCTATCAAGTTTTCCATTAAATCGAATTTACAATTAAATATGTTGGACATTGCAACGACTCCAGAGCATCCAATTTGAACTTGCCAATTGGCGACAATACATTTCTCGCATAATTAATGCGACTCACTAGCGGAATTTTAAACAGAATTTTCATAAATTTCATAGTGGACGGTGGGGAAGCTGGAGCTGAAACAGAAACTTGTGGTTTTGTGGGGAAAAGTTGCCTTTGAGAGTGGGTGGTGGAATCGCATTAGAGTTGCGGAATACTCTTGGCCGGCAAACCGGCAAAGTTTTATATTTGGGGGGTCCTCCACTCTAATCTACTTTGAAACAGGACACCCGAATTGGGAACCCTGTTCCAATGTTCCGATGTTTGCCCATGGCCAACAGATGCTCATTTGCATAAGCAGAGAACACGCATTGTGTTGTATAAACAGACAGATAGTTATTTCCATGTATATATGCATTTGCAGGTCACGTTCATATCGCGGTGATTCCAATTTTAATGCGCTGCTAACGCCGCTCACCTTTCTGGTCACGTACTTCAATTCGGGCGTAAATCCCCTGCTCTACGCCTTCCTCAGTCGCAATTTTCGCAAGGGCATGAAGGAGCTGCTCCTCTGCTCCTGGAAGAAGGGCAAGGGCAAGTCCTCGTCGAACTCCTCGATGCATCACAAGCGCAAGGCGTTGCAGGTAAGTGTTTTCCATCGCCCAGGATCGACTAGCGCCTTATTACTTTCGTTCTTCTCCCGGCAGACCCACTCCCTGCCCACGGACACCACCCACATTGGGAACGAGCAGCTCTGATGGCCAAGCTGTTGCAGGAAGCCCTTGAAGCTGTTCGGACGTCGCCCCTAGACGCGGTCCATCCAATAAATGGCATCCATGTACTTCTGGTCCGTTTAGTCGTTAGGTTAGCCCTTAATTGTGATTTTGTGAGAAGCCTGCTGCATGGATTGGACTTGCCACTGAATGGAATATATCCCGCTTACAGCCCAGTCACACGATTTAAAAAAAAAAAAAAAGATACCCACGAAGGAGCCAAAAAGAAACCGACCTAGTATTGATTTTCGCTTGGTGGACGTTTGCATGCATCTCCGGGAGCCTGGCTCTGCAAACTTGTCAAGTTTTTAGTTTAAGGTTTTAACTTTTAAGCATGATTTCACATGGAAAAAAAAAATGATACCATAGTAATAAATCAAGCTCAAGAATCATTTCTGCTTTCGCATTATTCTTCAATTTGTTGTGCATCTCTTAAAGGGTTAAAGGGTAAAGGGTTAAAGCTAAACTAGCCGGATATCCTATGAAAAGTAGCCCCCCCGGGGGCGTAATGTCTAAGGGGTCGGCTATAAAATGCTTTAATTCGAATATAACCTGGGTTCGAATTTGCTCTATCAAGTGGTTTGTCTTGTCTCTAATAATGTTTTTTTTTTATCTTTTTTAACCATCTAACTATGAGATCCTATGCTTTAAAATATTTATGTTTTGAATCAAAATTCCTTTCATTTATATTCTGCCATCCATAGTCTAATAAAATTAGGGATATGTTAGAAGAGAAGGAGAAGATTTCTTCTAATACTTTCTAGGGACTTTTTGGTAACTATGAACCCCGTCAATAAATCTCCAAGCTTTAAACTCGTTATAGCAAAAATCACTTGGATGATCCGAATAGAATTAAATGTGGCACAAAATCCAGACTGGTAGATACAATTTATTTACTATTATAGTTGCTCCCGCAATTCCCACGGCCGATATCCGATGGTAATGATTTTATGGTCAGGCTGAGAGCACGCTTGGTTGTGGTTGCCAAAAAAAAATGGACAAAAAATATGACACACAGGAGGAGGCGGGCATTGAAAATGACCCGATTTTTGTGTCGAATTTTTGTGCTAAGCGCAGCACTTCACATTCGCACTCCGGCGCTGTCAGGTTTTTCGCAAGTCAACTGGGGAGCCGGAGACGGGCCAGCGAAAACTCAATTACCAGGATTGTCTGACGTTGGCGCAAATTAAAAATCAAAAATCTCGGCAAAAACTCTTGAATCTCGTTGTTTGCTTTGGCCATTTGTTTTCCCCGCTTTTGGTCGCATCTCTCCTATCCGCTGACCCTTTGTGTCCGACTCTTTGTTATGCAAACAGCGATCCATAAACTGTGTCAAGTTGCCCCCTAGAAACAAAAAAAAAAAACGGAATAGGGATTCAAGGACCAAAACCTAGGAGTCATTTGAGTTTTGCGGGATTCCTCATAATTAAAAGCGACTAGAGATATTGCGGCTCGACATAAATCACCGTCAAGTTGCTCTAGAAAGTATATTTTTGGAGGCACAGGAACTCCAGATAAGGCTCCAAGATTTATGAACCTCTCATGTGGCGGAAAATTAAATGCATCCACGAGTGGGTAGACATTGCTAATCAAATCAGAAACGGAAGAGGAAGTCATTTTCCTTGCAATGCATTTTAATACTCAACCAATTTAATTACAATTTAAATCTAGTCAATGGATTAAGTAAAGCCCTTCACAAGCACACTTAACTCAACGAAAGGACTCATCGTGTCTAAGCCGAGAGGACAAGCAATTTATGCATTCGACTTTTAATTAATAAGAGCCAGGCGGCAGCTTAACTTATTGACACTAAACTTTCTATTTGAATCTGTCAGGCGTCAGGCTGGGGATAGTGGGCCGGCAGGGGGTGGCCAGGAACAGGAAGAAAAGTACTTCATAATTCCCCCGGGCCATTAGAAATTAGCTTTCAATGTTCGAACCATTAGACGCGGCCTGGAGCATAGAAGGGATTACGATTTGTTCAACTAAAAAATTGCAAACTCAACTGCAACAAAGCGCCAACTGGCAACATGGGGCAGGGGCTGGGGCTGGGAATGGGAATGGTGCTGGGGCTGATGATGTGGCTGCAGGCAGGTTGTCACCTAATCCGATTAGTCGTGTAAAAAATAACGAGGAGCGTGGGAGTACAGGTAAAAATTTACCTAACGGCTTATGGCAATTAGTCGGACGCGTTACAGATTGTTGCTTGGATTCAGTTTTGTTTTAGTTTCCGATAGCCATGTTGCGTGAGTGATTAGGCAAGCGACTAACTAAGCTAAGCTATTTTCATCCATCCCGAGTTAGTCAAGGTTGCGATGCAATAGGCGGCGGATAGCCTGTTGAGGTCCTGGAACAAGCTAACAAACACGTGTGTGGGGCATGGGCGGGGTTACACAAAAAGTGTGTGCATAGCGGAGGAGGCATTGTGGAAAGTTTTCGCTCGACCACGACTTGATCCCCATGTTTGCACAATGCCAAAAGTTAAGTGCCAAGTTTCCCAGCAAGTGGCATACAATTTGACAGGCCAACTTTGGATTGGACAACTGCCGACAGACCGAAACTTCTTTTTGTGTGTGCTCTTAAAATTAATTTGAATGAAGGAAATTAAGTGTAATACGAAAGACAAATGAAACTTGCAGGAGAAACTTTTCATTTTCATTTTCATTCTACTCTCAGCAAAGAGTGATTGCATCTTGGCCCCATCTTGGCCTTGCCTCTCCCCCCAAAACCCAAAAACCGAAAACCGAAAATCAAAACATTCTCCGTCCACCTGATGGATCGTTCGTCTAAGGATTTCTGTTTGCCTGGTTGCAGGATTTTTCCAAAAAAGTTGCATCCAATTTTTATTTCATTTTGGGGGGGAATTGGTAATTTTGGTTTGAAGTTTTGGGCGGAGCTGAGCCACCGGCCTTTGGGGTCAAATCACTGGTCTGTACTTTGGCCAGGAAAACTATCAGGCGCAAAGGAAAATGGTTGAAATTTAAATATTTTCATGGCCTGGCAGTTATCTTGAGTGCAGCAGCCTTCAAAGTTTGCCAGAAATTTAAATGCAGGCAGGTCCTGCATCCCACAGCAGCCCAGGATCCCTGCAGCCCAGCAGCCCTGCATCCCAGCATCCGGAGTGCCGGAAAAGGCGTATGCCACTTTTGCCTTTCTTTGAAAATTTTAAATTCGACTTAAGTGCTTAAGTTATTAGGCCAGCAGAGCACAGTGGAGCTGCAGAGCGCAGTCCTGTTTAGCATTTCCGGTTCCGTTTGCACAGCTGGCCATCATCCTCCAACAGGCAGCAACAGCAGAAACTCAACTCAACCCAACTCGGCTTGCATTTTTTATGAGTTTCGACAATGCAATTTAGACGCCGCACTCAACTTTAAATTTTGCAAAAATGAGCAAATGGAAAAACAAAGCAAACTTTTTAGTAGCAGCCACAAGCTTTAAAATCAAAGCCGCACTGATTCCTCGTCCTCAAGGGATCTCCCTTTCCGCCCACCCGGCGGAGTTATTATTTTAGGATGCGGCAAATTGGATTTGATTGGGTAATTTTGTTGATTTTTAATTTGGCCCGAGAGCGACCTTTCCTAATAAATTACTAAAAAGGTTCTTCAGGCCGAGACCCTAAGACTTTTAGGCTGCCAAAACCCGTTTGGGTGTTCGGGGTTTGGGGCTTTGGGGTTACCCGAAAAATATTGGCCACTTGCATAAGTGAGAGCACCGGCACCGCGAAAGCCTTTCGCCTTACGTTGTTTAAAATCCTTCGATTATTATGTAAAGTAAGCTCATTTAAGCGTTAAAAGCCTATGGCTCTGGAAATTATATACATGCTGCGTAAATCATGGCCCATAAGCCTGCCCACAGACCATCAACAGGAAAGCCGGAGCCGGAGCAGGGGCTGGAGCCGGAGGCTGGTGCGGGTGCGCCACCAGCCATTTCGTAAAACACAAATTGCGTTGCCAACCGCATTAATTGTAGTCTTATTTATGGGATGGCCGGATATATAAGGTGAATTTTTGTACACCAAAGAGGTTTTATAATTTCAGATATTACAATTCCGTTTAAAAGCGCGTTGAGTCGATATAACCGTTTCCGTCTGTCTTTCTGTTAAAGGATAAACGTTTAATTGGACGTTAAAATAGCCACGGCAAATATCACTTTCTTTTGTTCTTTTAATAAAAGTTTACTAAGGGTTTAATCCATGTTGAAAGATAGTAAAAAGTTGCTATGGACATTTAAGGCTTTTAAATGCAAATAATAATTGCAGGGGGTTTCCTAATTTTTTCAATATATATTTCCACTATTAGGTTGTTATTTCTCGCATGTCTATCTGGACCACATTTATTTTTTCTGCAGGACAAAGGACCTTGTTTCCCCCGCTAAATTAAAGTTAAATAAAAACAAAATATTTGTTTGCAATTTTCAGGTGTTTATTATTACATGTTTTGGTTTCAAGACAAAATGTGTTAGCCATTAGCTGCAGAAATTCTTAACTATTTAAATATTCAAGTTAGCTATAGACTCCTGTTTATTTGGGATTGTTAGCAGATGGTTTCTTTTCGATACACTAAGGTGAGCGGCATTCTCTCAAATCTCTCTTAATATAAGAACTCTCTTTGCTTTTATGTTAGATACTACGGTTATCCTAGCGCAACTACGTCTACTATTTACATGCCCCAATCTAAATGCTTAAACTACAAATGCATCTTTGGTCCCAAGGGTACTCGTTTTGTTCTCATACTTTTATATTCATTTGACATCCGAATCCTTTGCGAATCACTTCCAGTGCTACAGATAGACAAAGTGGCCGAGTCCTTTGGCCGGATTGTTGTTGACGGCCTCGGCAGTGAGCTTTACGGCTGGATTGCCATTCATGTCCTGGCCCTCCATCTCCGCCACGGGCATCAGTCGGTTGTACAGGCCCGAGGGTGCATATCGGGCGTTCATGTGGATGTCCAGCAGCTTCTTGTCCTTGCCCAGCGAGGAGAAGGAGTGCGACGAGGTGCGAATTTCGCGGATATTGTAGACAGGACTGTAGGCCCGGGCAGGTGACACGGACACGGCTACCGTGGCAGTGGCCGGGGTGACTCTTGGGTAGAAGTCGCGTCGCAGGGTGCACTCCGTGGAGTTGTCGGAGGAGCCGGAGCTACTGGCGCACTCGTCCGCGTCCTCGTCTTCGGGGTCCTCGCTGCTGCTCCGGCTACTGCAGCTGTGCAAGTCCTCGGAGATGGAGAGGTCCGATTCGAGGGAGAGCTCCAGTAGGCTGGTGGCGTCCTCCGCCGCCTCGGACGCCTGCCCGATGGCCTCGTTCAAGTTGGCCAGCAGCTGGCGGCGGCGGGCGTAGTTGGGAGTCCGGCGCACCAGGAAGTGGCAGTTCTCGCCTCGCTTCATCCGTTCGGCCTGGGCTCGCAGGGGAAGGTCATCGGGATGCAGCTTCCGCTGGCACTCCTGACCGGGACAAACCTCGTACAGCGAAAAGCACTCGACTGGTTCTGGAGAACTGTAGCATCCGAGGAGCAACTGCAGCAGCTCATCACTGGTGGTCTCCTCGCTGATTACCAGAGACTTGTACTGGGAGCTTGGCTGCAGGGCGGAGGTGTGGACGCGGATGAGGCCGCCCGGCTTCAGCTGCAGGACGAAGCGGGACTCGCCCTTTGGGTGGCAGGCCTGCATGATGGCCGGACGGGTGTCGTCGTCGAGGACCAGGATAGTCTTGACTCCTGCCCGGCGAACAGCAACCTCCATGGACAAATAGAAGAGTCTCGGGTCACGATGACGCATTTTAAGGCTGTTTGAGGAGAGAAAAGGTAGTCTGTTATAATATATTCCTCCAGTTAAAGGAATAGATTCACTTACCGTCTGAGCAACTGAGAGATCACCTCCTTGCTGGTGGTGTCCCACTGAATCCCCAGTGTCTTGTACTCAATGTCGATCTTGAGGCAATTCGTATACACCTTGATTGTGGTCTAGTGGCAGGAGGAGAGTCATCAGTTGAACGTTCACGTGGAAAATTGTTTTCGGGGGCAACACTCACCTGTGGCAGCGGCTCGTTGAGACTGGAGTAGCTGGAGGCCCGCGAGGGAGTCCTTTGCAGATCCGTGCTTGGCTCCGGACTGCCGCACATGGAGCTGGCGCAGGAGGAGGCGTGGCTGGAGGAGCGCAGCGACACGGAATCGGAGCGATTGCGAAGGGGCGAGATTTGTACGTGCTTCAGCATCTGAAAGGAAGGCAGGAGGAGGAGTGGAAAACGAATGCGGGTTAACTTTGAAGGCATGTATCAAAAAATGTGAATACATAAATTATTTATTCTCAAAAGACACTTGCTACAGTAAATAAAAAAACGCAACATCCGGTGTGTTGTCGGGGTTATCCTTCCTGGTGACAAGGCTCTTGAAGTGGGCCGTGTGTTTCAAGGGGTTACACGTACACCTCTCAAGGCCCCCAAAAGTACCAGCCTCTTGAAGGTTATTGAGGGGTAAAGTTTAAGGGGATGGGCACCTCAATCGAATCAGCATTCGAGAAACAATGAAAGGGGGTAGAAATTATTAAAATACTCACAGTCGCAGTACGCAGCCCCGCATAGCTGCACTGACAATGAGCCGTGAAAGCGAAATGGGGCAGCCAAAAGACGCTCGACGGGGGAAAATCGCCGCCTGACATTTGATTGAATGTCGATGCGAGGCATCAGCCATCCCGTGCCACGCCCCAGTGCCGCCGCCCATCCATCAGAGAGATCCCTAACCAGTCAGGCATTGAAAATCGGAGAGGGGACGAGGCTCTGCATTGTGTGGCAATTGCTGCGGAAGTTTGTGGCATGGCCCCGTCTCAACATCCGGTTATGCAATCGGGTTGCAGGGATGGTGAGCAGCATATGGCAAATATACGTTTGCATTAATACGAATCCAGGCACGTTTAATTAAAACTCGAAAAGCGAAGGAGCAATATTTATGCGACAATCGCGATTAATTAGTCGGAGAGACCGCGACCAAGTCTGACCGTCTAAAGTCCCGGATTCGCGGCACAGACCCCTGGAGCCAGTGAACCATAACGAACCGGCATAGAATTTCACTAAGCCAATGGAGTGGTGCACTCCCCTCCTCGCCAGATTATGGGTTAAATGGAGAAGGGGTGTGGGTGGGGCGTGGGGCGTGGGGACAGGGTCTGGTGGTGCCGCTTGAGTGCTGACGTCTACTGCACCCACAATTAGCGGTTAATGTTGCAGAGTTTAACGAGATAACAACGCTTGGGTCACTGCAACTTTGAACTTTCCTCTCTGCAGACATCCCTTCTAGTGGCACATATTATGCATCATCAATTTTTTAAAGAAAATATTATTTTAGGTCCCTGAAAGTATTAAAACAATGCAACATCTTTTCATGTTGGCAGGCAACCGTTTGCGGCTTGGAATTGCAAATTAAATAAATTAGTTCTTCACTCGAAAAAAGAAATAAGCTCGAATGAAATTATAAATAAGTATGTAATGTGGGCAAGATGGACAAATGTGACAACCGGGGCGAACGTAAGGAGGGAAATCAGAAAATATCGTTAACATGAAATTGAATTAGAAATTCGCATCAAATTTTAGGACCATACACATGGCTGGGCATAAAAATTGAAATAAACTGAAGGAGCAAGGAAAATAAGAGAATTCTGAGGAAAAGGAAGACTGGACCTTGACTTGGGTGAAAAAATAAGGTTAGTACAATTCAGTTTGACAAAGGAAGGGGCAGGATGGAATGGAAATGCCACCTTTAATGGATATAAGTTGCTGATTTACAAGCCATCACAGGTAGCTTCTGCGGAATTGGCCAAGAAAAACTCCAATTGAGGTCTAATTGAGTTGTTTGGCTTGCTAGCTTAGCTAGGATAAGGCTCTCCGAAAACTTTTCCCATTATGAGCCATCAATATTCGCCGCCGAAGGTCACAGGGATCCTCAAAGTGCTTTTGGAGTCACACACAATTCCAGATGGCAATACAGGAATCGGAGCTATGGAGCTGGGAGAGAGAGCAGTAAATAAATGCCAGACAGACATTACCAACTTACAACTGCTGGCAGGATACAGAAGAGGCAATAAAAACCATAAGATATGCTTTCAACTTACGAGGAATGTTTTAATTTCAAGTTACGCTGCGAGGAAGTTGCAAAGGACATGAAACTGAAACCTTCAGCGACGACTGAGAAGATTTTTGCAATGGCTCGACCATTTCTACACGGTATTTCTTGGCATTCAGTTTTTTTTTTTAGGAACTCTCCTTGCCTTTGCAACAAGGCCTGCCACTAAGACGAGGTACATGAGAATCGTAATCATCCATGGTCTTGCATGCACCGCTGAGATTTATCAGTTTTAAAGGCAATAAAGTCCTTCAGCCGTGACACTCGACAGAGAAGAACATGTCCTTGAACTTGTTGCTGGAAAGCACAAAGTTTTCAGTTAACATTCAACCGAAAATGTATCACAGAGTCCAGGACATCCTTTATCATTTTCACACATTCGAGAAAGGGAAACGGCCGAAAGGAATTATTGATTGAATTACCAGAGCAATGACAGCAGGAGCAAAATACTTTCATGGCCAACAGACTAGAAAAGGAACCGAATAAAAGCCGGCAGCAAAAAGGACGAGGGCCGAAACAAAGTGCCCCATTGACGGGTTGTGACGGCGACGAAAGAATATTTTTTGTCAAAGAACACGCAAAAGCACTTTGGGAGTGGGAGAAAACTTGGCCAAGCATAATACCTCCGAGATTTCCCTTTGCAGCCATTTCTGTTGACGCGTCTGATAAGATTCTGGATGTCATGTTGCCATGCCTTTATTAATCAACGGCAAAGGGGGCAAGACCCAACCACATTTCGCAAATGTGGCCATCTTTTGCTCATCATTGCTGGCGCACAAGAAAAATGCTTCACAAAATAGGGGCGAAAAAAAAACGGGCAAAAGGATCAAAACGCAACAAGGAGGGGGAGACGGAGGCACAAGCGTGGAAAGTCAAAGTTCTACAACACCATTTGTAAGCCCGGCCGGCGAAGACAAATGAGTTGCACGAACGTATATATTATGTCTGTTACTTAAGATATTGACAAATTGAAATGAGATACTGTTTACATGTTATTTTCCCAATTTCCATTCATTGAAATGCCCCTCAAAGGATTTAATTAACTGCAATATGAATGGGAAATCAGCATAAAATTATTCAACAGAAAAAATAGTTAATGAATATGTATGGGGGGAAGTGCGGAAACAAAATTGAATTCAATATTTAAGCTGCCCATATGATGGGTGACAGATGTCCTGTTTTAATTGCATTTAAATGTAAATGGAAACTGCAATGCATTCCGCGAAACTCCCTTGAACCAGTCAATAGAATTAACTTTTCTAATGGGCTCGGATTTTGCAGCCTCTTCCCTTTGATCGGACCAACTTTTTGTTGGATTGTTTTTTGGCTTATTATGCCTCGATGTTCAGCGAAGCATTTCTTTAAGATTTTCCCGTCTTGGCGTTTATTTTGGTTTCTTTTTTTATTTACTTGGCTCGTTCTTAGTTGAGTGATTTTTAATGTTTCGCTTTACGGTTAATTTATGCGCAGTTTGGTTGCTTTTTTAACAACCGTCTGTGGTTCTATGTTTCACAGCGTTGAAGGTGGCTGTGGGTTAATAGCTTTATGGGAAATCGCAAAAGTAAAACGGATTCAATAACCGACCAAATTGAATTCATGGCCCGCGCTACTCTCTTTCAAGCTTAAAACAAAAATCTAGGAAAACCTTTTGCGCTTTTCAGGATCTTTGAGTGGTAAGCTTGGGGCCTGGACCTGAGGTCTTGCCCCCTCCTTTTCACACCCTCCTTGGTGGCTTTTGTTTTTTAACAATTAAGAAGCTTTAGCCGCGCATTGCATTAAGCGTGGAGCTCCTCATTAAAATGTTGGCCAAGAAACCGAGCCCGAGTCCTGAAAGCGCAGTCCCCCGCACCCAAGGCTGCCATCTGAAAATAGAATCAAAAGGGCAAAAAAGTGCACAAGTCGTGCATGGAGCGGAATTAAGAGTAACGCCAGAAACAAAGGACTGCAGCTGTAGCTGGAAGGGATTCCTGCGAATTAAACATCTTTTACATTTTCCGACACTGTGACAAAATCGAGTCAAATGCCGGAAACAAACAACTCATAACCATATATCATTGCCTGGGACGAGCTCTCGAAAGTATTCGGGACGATGCTACAAAAATGTAAATGCTTATTACTTAACTTTCAATTAGTTTCGCAATTTCGGCAACTACTTTGGCTTAAAAACTTGCATGGGAGCTACTGGCAGGACTTTGTTGGGGGCAGGGGCGGGGATAGCGCCCTTATGCGGAATGCTGGTCCCTACCCAAATACACCCAACCCGACCAGTTATTACGCAAAACAAGACCCAGAAGATTAACATGCGCGCCCCCCCTCTCTATAAGCAGACTGGGAAATTATGTTTTGGAAATTATGTAAGCATGAAGTGAGAGATAAACTGCAGTGGCCGAGGGGTGAGGGTGGTAAAGGGCATCCTCCAGGATGCGTACATAGATGTTGTCGCTGTGTCGCAACACAAAACACGTGACAACGGGCCGTATGGGGCGATGGGTGACGGGTGATGGAGGAGGAGGATGCGGAGGATGATGATGTTTTTGGGCAGCATCACATGTCATGCTATGTGGCAGTTGAAATAATTGTAAATTATTTAGGGCATACTTTGGGTAAACCTGGTTTCCATTACCCATTCCAGGACTCATCCCACAACCGAATTCGATGGGAATGTTTAAAATTTGTGGTCAACTAGCAGCAATGACACTGCCAGGATGTGTCCCCCGCCCCGACGGCCATGCTGCCACTTAATCATTTGCATACTTTCCGGCCTTGCCGCATGGAATTTACACAACCAGATCGATATGTCCACTGACTTTCATCATATTTAATTTCACTTTGCAAAATCCACAAATCAGGGAGGCGATATTAAGTTTGGTTTTTCGGAGCTAAGCAGGATAATTAATCTATTGTTATCCTCGGCAGGTGGCTCCATTGTTTGCTAGGCAAACTTCGTTAGTCCTGCCTTTGAAATCATTTCGGAATGAAACCCCAAATACTATATGTGCGTTGCACAAATTACAGTGTTTCAGCATACATTTTCCATTACCTTTTCCGGGTAAGTGGTAAGTGGAAGGTGGAAGGCAGCCAAAGCACACACAGGCTGCACACACACCTCCTGCATCCTTTGCCTTTGCCGCTCTCTGGCCCCAACCACCTTCGACAACGTTCATAAATTGCACATTTTAAAAGTGTCGTAAATTTTGCGTAGGTGCGAGAATCAACTATGAAATTGAATTGAATGCAGTCGAGCACACACACAGATAGAAAGATTCAGAAGGATGCCAGGTATGCCAGGCACTATGGGGTCAACGACCATATCCTTTGGCCAAAAGTGTACTTTCGAAAGTCGTTAAAGTTCTCATTATCGACGGCCCATGTATAAGCTTGTGAACAGAAACTATTTAAGGTCCTTGTGGCTACTTTCTTTAATTTCCTTAGTAAAGTATCTTTGCAAACCCTAATTGAATTTTCTGGTACAGTTTTAAAGAGAATTATAAAGGTTGTACACGTGTTTTGTGGAAAAGTTTTGTTTGTGGAAGTTTGGGATATTTATAGCAATACGCCACAAACTCCAATGATAATTGTAAAGGTTTTTGTTTTGGCCCCATGGTGGTGTCCCCCCTCCCCACCAACAGGGAGTCAAGGAGGCACGCGCAATTTGCCATTGCATACTTTAGAGCGAAAAGTTTTCGGGCTCTGTCATAAATTGGACTCCTCGGCAGCCATATGTGTAGCTGGTGGGTGGAGGATACTTGGGCTGTGGGTGGGGCATAAAGATTTAGAGCTCTGTTAATAATTGCATATGATTCGTGTGGAGAAAGTTACGCTCGTTCGGATATAATTATAAACAGAAGAAGACACATAAAGCAAACGGAATTCTGGGAAAATATCTTTTGTTCATTAAAACGAAAGTTATTATTTTAAAATAAACCTCTTAAAGCTGTTGATTTATGTTATCACATTCTACAGATACTCGCATGATTACTCTGTGGCCTGGAGTAAAGACTGTTTCCTCGAGTCCAGGATGTCATATTGGAGGAAATCACTTCCCCACTAATTAAGAAGTCTCCGGACAGATATGTTTACACATCAATATAGAAAAGGGGACTGGGAGTGGCAATCAGTTTTCTAGACACTTCCGCTGGATGCTGATGCTAGGCAACCTGTTGGAGGGAAACACGTTCCACGCCAAGGAATTTGCTTGCCGCATAAATTCTTTTCGATATGATTTATAGCCAGTGGGATAGTTTTTGTGTTGACCATAACATAAACTGGTTCGAAATGCATTTGGCATCCGGTGGCTGTGGCTGTGGCAGCCCAGTGGCAGCCGCAAAAGAAAATAATAAATTCCAATCTAGATATGTTTAAGTATTTAAATTGTTGATGTGGGCTATATATTTAGCATTCTGGCAAGATAAAATCATGGTGAGTGCCTTTTGGCCAAAATTTGTTGATTTTGCGACACCTTTTTCCATATAATTTATGTAATTTGTATCCGATTTGGAAACGGAATAGCATTTATGAATCAGAAACTAATTCCGCTTTGATCTGCATCAAAGAATTTCAAATGTAAAACAAAAATATTTTTTCAATTTTTGCAAATTTTACTGATGGTACCCCTTTCCTAAATTGCAAAAAATCGAAAAATTTTTTTTGTTTGATTTTTAAAAACTTTTGATGCAAATCGACGGGGATTAAAGCGCTGATTCATGAATGCTGTTCCTTTTTTGAATCGGTTTCAAATTGGAGAAATAATCAGTAAAAAGGTGCCTCAAAAAGTGTGAATTTTGACCCAAATCCAAGTACCATGGCTTTGGGCCCCAATAGGTGAGTTAAAAGGAACACTTGCATCATGGTAATAAAAACTCTAGCATAAGGCAGTGACAGCCACCCACTATTGCCACTTTTGGTCAGAGAGCCACACCCCAAGCGCCTTCTAGAAAGTATCTACGTATCTTTTCCAGCCCCAAGCCAAGTTTTTAATAATTTTTCCGAGCCGCACCTCGACCCTAGAAAACATACGAAGGTTCTGGTATGTTTGGGGAAATTGAACCCGACATTAATTTTCCCCTAGCCTCTATTTCTATTCTTTTATTTTTTGAGTTTGGGTGGAGGTGGGGGAGGATGTGCGTGTGTAAAACAGGAAATGTTTGAACGGAAATTCCATTTGTTGCCAATGAGAACATACTTAGCCGTAAGTGGAGGGAAATGCTCCTCCCCATCCTACACCTCAAAAGCAGTTTTTGGGGCCAACTAAGTAACCCAATTCATTAGCAATTCACTTAAATTTAATTTCTTGTTATGTGCTTAGCGAGTCCTCACAGAAAATGTCAAAGGACAAATATTTAAAATTTTTTTCGGATCTCCTCTGTATTCTGTATTCATGGCATTCCCTTTTCGGGCCTTTGTCTCTGGCCATTGGCACAGGGACTATTTGCTGTCAAATTATTTGCTCAGGAATTTAAGACTATTAAAAGGAGGACACAGCTTTCGGGCGCCGTCGCATTATGCAAAATATACAAGTGTGTGCCTATATACATTTTTCCAAAAAAAAAAAAAAACTAATACATACAAACCTCCTATATTCTGGGATTTTAACGGACCGCGAACCAAACCGACAAAGCCCCTCACACTTTGTGCAAAAAGGAGAGCGAACAAAAAACCTCGACTCAAAGGTAAACAAAAGCCGCCAAAGGAGCCGGGCCAATCCAAGTTGGGACGGGACAGCGTAATCTGGGGCAACGTCTGAAGGAAGGAGAACGGGGGAGGTGAAGCCGGGGCAAAGGAACTCTGGGCTGTCCCAGAGCCCTCGCCATCGCTGCTATTAATTTTTATTTGTCATCTCATTTCAGGCAGTCCAGCAGCAAGTTTGCCCGACTTTGCCTGTTGCCTGTTGCCAACAGCTTAGCTGGGCTCAAATTACCGTATAAATAGTTTTCTTGGCTACTAAAAGTGGCTAAGGACCCAGCGATGTCGATGAAATTTCAGCTACCAGCCATCCAGCTATCAGCTGGGCAAGGCCAATAAAACGATTTGATAAAAAATAGATACAAGTGACTGAGTACTTTTCACTTTTCACTTTAAAGTTTTTCCTTTTTTCAAATCCTTAAATAAATTTCCCACAGCATTAATCAGTCAAACTGCTCAAACGCAGCGCCAAGTGCAACCTACAACCTGCAACTATATTCCCTGAACCTGCTTCTTGGCCGCGCAACAGCTGCCACTGGGTGTGCAATTCGAAATGCCATATGAAAAAATCTTGAAAAAAGAATCAGATGGTAAGAAAAAAATAGAAAAACTAAGGGAACAGAGCAACAAAACAATCTGGCTACGCACATATGCTTTCGCTACGCCAACTCGCATCCATGAGATACACTTGATACGGCGAATAGAAGCTGAGCTGGCAGCTGACTTGCAGTCCTTCCCTATACCACATATCCACAGATATCTCCAGTGCAGTGCAGTGTGGGAAATTCGCTATGAGAAACGGCGGGGAAACAAGTCCCAGGAGCACCAAGCACCAAGCAGCTGCCTCACTTTGAGATCTCTTTGCCGCAGCAGGTAGTATCTGAGTATCTGAGTATCCCAGAATCCCAGCATCGCAGTATCTCAGTATCTCTGCGACAATATGAGAGCGATGGATGTGCGTGTGGACAACATATGGAAAATGCGGCATGGAAATGGGAAATGTCGATGATGTTTTTCCAGGCAAACACCGGGCCAGACGGCATTCACGAATCCGGTTTGGGTTATTGAGGAAATCGTCGGCCACTTTGATTGTGGAGCCATTTAAATGGATGCCAGGGGCTCATCTAAAAGATGCATTTATAGTTTTTGGTTTCGTTGGATGCAAATGCAGTTTCCGGTTCGGCAGCGTCTACAGCCCCACATTCGGTCTCCTTGGGAGCAGCCACTGACATTGCGTCTGACATGTAAGGTCAGATGCTGCTAACAAGATTAATTTTCAGGCCATTGTCTGACCGCTGCCTACACAAACGCCCACAACTAGAAATAGAAAGGAAAACCATAAGGGCTGAGAGGTGTGAAAAGAGGTGTGCTGCGGGTTTCTTTACATTTTATCCGTTCCATGGAAAGGGATCTGATCTGTCAGCATGGGTATGCTGTATGGGATTGATGCATCACCTCAGATAAGTTAGAGCCTTCAACCTGTTTCTTATTAATTTTTTTGAAATAGTTCCCATATAGAAATGGGAAATGACAGTTTAATATCAAGAAAATTCCTCAAGGACATCAAAATCTCTTACGCCATAAATAACTTTCCTTTATTAGCCCTATTTGTCAATGTTTTTCATGGCTAACCCTGATAGCCCTAAGGGCATCATTTCCTGCCCTGGCTCGACTTTGAAAAGAAATTGCATTCCAATGCCTATGGTTTTTGTTTTGTATAATGCTTGACGGGTTGCTCAAAGTGTTTAGTAAGCGATAGTTTGTCAACGCGACAATTTGTCGGCATGAGAGGGCAGATTCCTTTGTGGAAATATCTGTAATTCGGACCATTGTGGAGCAGGCTGGGACAGGAAGCTGATTATGTGTTGCCGCCGCCGGAGAAAAAAATATGTATTTTTTGTGTAACTACGTTATGTGACTTACAAAAAGCGGGAATGGCCTTCGGGCCATGTTGGCAAAATATAAATTTTCTGATACTTTAATGAGCTGTGGTTTGGTCATTGGGTTTGGCGGTGGCTTTTTGCCTTTTTGCCTTTTTTCCGGGACTCGAGTTTCTTGGGAACGAATGCCTAAGCCAAACTAGTTTTTCATTGTCAAAAGGAACGACAAGTAATGGCCAAAAAACACAAGACAAAATAACAACAAAACGCTGGCTAAGTACTAATAGAATTAGGCATAAAATGAGACTTTGTCTTGGCCCGGGCAGAATCCGACTTCCAGGCAAATTAAGTCCAAATGTGGCCTTCTAATGGCTTTGCTCCGTAAATGTACTACAATACAAACAAAAATTAACATTTTTGGCTCTTTCCCTGATTATCTTTGGCTTACAGCTCTGGCCACGCAACAAGTTAGCGGCTCGGAGCGACAATTTGTTGGGAATGTTCCCCAATGTGGCCGAGATAGGAGGTGGAACCAACCGCGTTGGTTTCCATCCTCAGAAACCAAAACTTTAAAGTTTATTTCATTACATTTGTGGACAGAGAGGTTGCAGTTATTTTTTGTGCATTATGAATATGAGAAAATATTTTGAAATCATTTTCCAAACCTCTAAAAACTTTCTGGAAACTTTACTTTGCCGTAAGATGCCGTCTCGAAACTGGCGACAATCGGACTCCAAGAAGTTTGTCTTGGGACTCTGGACCAAGTTCACAGGGGGTGGAGGGAAGGGGGAAAGCTAGAAAAACAACATCTCCATCTTGCAACTATTTGTCACGCTTTGACGTTGCCGCTGCTTGCCACGCAGCACGCGTCGCTGCAAATTCCCAAGCTTTGTCACATGCGTTCGCGGTCTTTGACTTGGCCGCTCCGGTCTCTTCCGCGTCTGTCAACATGGTCGCCACATGGGGCATGCGGCATGCGGCAAGAGGCATGCGGCAGCAGGTGATTGGCCCTGGCAATTTTCTTGCCATTAAAAGCCTGGCCAAAGACCCTGCAAAAAAAAGCTGCGCCTCTGGTATTTGCACCAAATAATGATAGACTCTCGGCCTATGATGCATTAACTGTAAAACGCTGCTCGTCCCTGACAACCTGTCCATGTCCAAGTCCATGTCGGAAGCAAACACTTATAGGCAGGCTGGACGTGTTTAAGCGAATTAAAACAATGGTCGGCTGTGGGGAAAACCACAATAAAAACGATGCAGCAAAATCTCGATATGACACTCAATTAAACTCAATTGTTTTTCAATTAATTAATCAATTATGCGCTCTTCATATTTCATATTTCGCATTATGTTTTATTTAATTCAGCCATAAAGAAGATTTATTTCATAACAAATATGTGTGCAAGGTAATAAAAATTATTCTTTTTAAATGCTTTAAAATTTAATCGCGCTTAATGGAAACAATAATACAAGGATTATTTTTCTACAAATCAGACGAGATGTTGCTTCATTAAATAAACTCTTAAAAATTTGTATATGCAAATTTATATTCGTGAAAAAAAAGCAAATATTATTTGCTAGACTGACTGCCCCTTATGTTTTGTTGAATATTTTACCGGATTATTTATTTCTGTGGCCTGCACGAACAAAATGACTGCACTATTTTGTTCGAATCCTATCATATTTCATGAATTTTCACCTCCCCGGAAAATCCTCCCCCGGAAAATCCTGACCATCTCATAAATTAAAAAATCAAAGTAAATAAAACAAAAAATAAATGCCAAGAGCGTTAATATTAAATCGCATAAAGCTTTCAGCTCAGGGCGGAAATTATAAATTCTCATTTCGCTTCGGCGTTTTACACAATTGCAAAAAAAAAAAACAAAAAAATTAAAAAAGAAAAAAAAAT
This sequence comes from Drosophila varians, assembly GCA_018150405.1. Taxonomy (NCBI): domain Eukaryota; kingdom Metazoa; phylum Arthropoda; class Insecta; order Diptera; family Drosophilidae; genus Drosophila; species Drosophila varians. The sequence goes on from JAECWK010000125.1 coordinate 8,888,308, forward strand.
AGAATAAAAGCCAAAACACAAATTTCGATCGAAGTTGTTCATGGAAAAGCGGGGCAGGTTTTGTTTTACACTTTTTGCGGTTTTCAATAAATTATTGCAGCACAGTTTAAAGGCGAAAAAATGCTTTGTTAATTTTCACTTTTTCCATTGTTAGAAAGTTTATAAGGATTGCAATCGAATGCTGGAAAAGGGATTTTGTCTAAGGCCACAGTTTACAGGATAACGACAAACCAGAATTCAGGCGCTAAATTGTTCATTTGTTTCTGCATAAATTATCAAAATTTTCCAAACATAAGGCCCCCCAAAAATCGAATATTTCTACATAGTGGCCCCCTAATTCCAGTGCAACTCTAGCAGCGGGGAAAAAAAACATTCCCCAATTGGAATGCAGAAGGCAATAATTCCGGGAAGTGCTCCGCTTCGCCCTAATGAACTTGTGTGTGTTTTATTTTTTTCCTCTTCTGAGGGTTGTATATAAATATTTTTTTTAATGCCACTCTTTTGTGCATATTCCATAAATATGTTGAAAAGCTAGAGGATGGGGGCCGGGATGCTGGAGAGTGGAGACTGGAGGCTGGGATGCTGGAATGCTGGAGGAACCAGCCACTTAAGCGGACAATTAATATTTTCCATATTTCTTCTGTTTTGTTTCCCCGGCATTCGCCACGATTTGTTTGCTGAAGTGTCGATTAAGTTGTTCCAATATTAAGTAGTAGCCAGTCGCTGATATATGGTTTATCTTAGGAAGAAAGCAACAGTGGAAGCCCTTGTCCCTATTTGTAAATACATCCCATTGCCGCCCGATAAGCTCTATAAATAAACGAGCGTTTATGATGCATTTGTGGGGCATCTGAGGAGGTTCAGGGCCTCTGCCTCTGCCTTAAATGCGAACGTAATTCAAAAAGTCTCTTTAAACGGACAGGAATCATTAGGCCACAAATTTAGGGGCTACCCAAAAAAAAAAAGGGCACTACGACTGAAGTGTTAAACCAAACTGGTTCTCACACAAATTTGCAAACGCACAATTAAGTCGCCTGGGATAGTCCCTCAGTGGCATCCTGCTTGGTCAGTATCCTTTCCCTCCCCCCGCTCCCCCCGCTCTCCCTGCCACTTGAACCCCTTCGGAACAATGTACGATGTGCCAAGGAAGACATCAACTTGTCACTTGGCAGCACCAGTGGCCAGTGGAATGTGTCCAACTGCAGTGGCAGCAACGGCAACGGCAACGGCTTTTAGGTCGGTTAATTTGTCAAAAGCAGCTTTTCTCAGTGAGGAACTGGACTGGCCCCAAACGAAACAAAAAAAAATGCAATTGTATAAAGAGTGTCCCCCCTCTCCACTTTTTTCTTTTACTTTTTTTGGAAAGCAAAGTGTTTGCATTTAGCCCTGATGGCTCTGACTGATGAACAGAAATTAAACACGCTCAAATAGAGCTCCAAAGTATACGAAACGACCCGGTGTTTCAATTTTTTTTTTTTTGTGTCAACTCTCGGCACTGTTTTTCAATCCTTTCTCGGCTTTAAGTACGAGAATTTCCGGCCAAGTTGATCGCCGCTACCACCAGCCGGTGTTACACGCATATCGATTACGAGAGGCGGGCAGTGGGAAAACTTAAGGCTAAAGACTCTATATAGTAAAAGTAGCATTGTCGGATTGCCAGATAGCCGGATGGTTAATGAATCCCAACTTGCTCGATGGCAGAAAGCAGAACGGGGGCACAAAGGACAGAGAGTGAGTAAATCAACTTTTAGCCCCCAACATTCCGCATTCCCACAGTGCATTAAGCCAAGGGACCAAGACAACAAATTCCTGTCCCAGGATATGGACCTGGGAAACAGCCAGCAAGACCGTAAAGACCAGCAAGACCATCAAGAGGCAATCCGGCAACAAAAACAACTTGCGGTTGCATTTGCGGTTAGGGTAAGCATGCAAAGCCAACAAAAAAAAAAAAAAGGAATACAAATTTTAAAGCAAAGTTTTGTGAGTGAGTTATGTGTGAGAATTTGCCAGCTTCCTCAGGTGGGTGGTGGTCTGGGATTGGACCCGAGGCACGTGTTTTTTGCTCCGCCACTAGAAAGTAAGTCTTGAGAATGATTTCGCAGCTTAACTTTACGACAGATAGAAAGTTTGACAAGGTGGCAAAAGGTTTCAGCAGAAGTCACTTTAAATTGACCCTAATGGATCCATCCAATACGCAAAAGAAAAATCGATTAAAGCCAACAGCCACACTTTGACAATAGAAGCTTCAAGGTAAAAAGTGATTAACTGAAAAATATGCCAGGCCATCAGCCTCTAGATTTTTCCAAGTAATTTAAACAACAGTCACATCGCTGGTAGATGACTAATATTAGCGTAGTTAACACAAATTCCTCAAAGTTCAATAAAAAACAAATCTACTTTACATAATTCACAGTAACAACAGCGAAAACGGTTAAGAGATATTGTGTGTTTAGTTAATTAGCTGCGAAATAAAGTGTCAACAAAAATTATTAACCAACTTTGACGCAGAGAAATTCAAGGAGGGGGTTTAATTTTCTTTTTTTGCTGACTCTGTGCCATTATTTAAGCTGTCATACGAAAATATATCATTTCTGTATTTTGCTTACAAGCGTGTCTATATGTATTTTAAGGCTTCGACTTTTATTTGGCCAAGTTAGCATGAATTCATAAGCAACCACCAATCGAGTTTAAATTCAATGGAATCGGAATTGGGAATTTTTCAAATTATCGGCTCCAACAAAATGTTTAACGCATGACTCATTGAATTGCAAATTATTGCAAATTGGCTTAAAAGTTCAGAGCCAAGTGAGAGAGAAGTGGCACAGTTTCTTAGACATTTTAAACAAGTGCTTGGCAATTTACATATTTCCTAGTAAGTCCCAACTCCTCCTCATACCCATTAATCAGAAGCCAGATTAATGTGTGATTTGCGAGGGACTAGGGTCGTCCTGAAGCCTACCTGTTAACATCCCCCGAAAGTAATCCCACTTGACAGAGGCACACAGAGCCAATAGGCATGAAAAGGAAACCCTCACGAATCCGGGATGAATGGGAAACGGATACCTAAGGTGCATTGTTTGAGTGCATTTCCTGATTTTTAATTAGCCAAACAAAATTTAACAAAGACCACAAGTTCTTGAAACTGTAGTCTACGTGCTTGGCATTGTCGATGCTGAGGTCCTCTGTGTCCGAGACACGTCGGGCCACGGCCAGACAGGAAATTAATTCAATATCAATATCATGGTGGGAAGGTCTACAATTTATCAAAAAATTGCCTGGAAATGAAGTGAAAATCCAAGCCAGTCTTGAAGATTGTATAATCGCTCCGAAAGCGTTTTTGCCACTTTGGGAATATCTCAAGTCATCACATCAGTCACTCCATATGACGATCTTGTGTCAGCACCTTGTATCTTTTATTTTTTTTTCCTCTAAAACTGTTTTGCTACTTTGCGTGAAATAATAATTTTATTTATTGCTTTTTTCCACTGAACTGCTTGCCTTAATTAGAAGATGAGCTCAACGCTGAAGGAGTTGAAACTGCAATTAATTTCCGAGTAAAATATGATATCCGTTTCAACGATTTCAAGGTATTTGCATTGTATTTAATATTATTTCCCAGAAACTACGGAAAAAATCATGTATTTTAAATGGCACTTCAAAACATTCCCACAATTTAGGCAGCTTGATTTTCCCTTTAGATATTCATCGAATTCAATTGTTATACGATTTCAAAGTTGTCATTAATAAACGTTCAACAAATCGACTTTGACTAATTAAGAAATCCACTGGGCCACGCTATTTACATAAAAAAGTTATGAGTTTTTTTAAATTTATATAGTTGGGAAGGCCTTTTGTCTTGGATGCTTGGGTGACCCCATGAGAGAGGAAAAACCTATGAAATTTACATAAAAATGCTGAGCAAATTGTTCAGTTGCAGAATTGCGGACTTTGGCCAAACAACCGGACAATGATGGACAGAAAATCCCTATTTGCGTATAATCGTTCAAACGATCTTGGCCAAAGCGGAAATGAGTTGCCAACACCTTGACAACCGTTAGTTCTAGCCTGGCTAACTCAAAGCTCTCAAAGATTCTCGAGTAACCAGATTGTGGATTTTTTCCAGATCAAATTTGAAAATCGAAGAAACTTTCTTTAATGGCGAAAACTGGGTTAGATTGATTGATCTGGAAGCTTACCTTTAAGCCGGCGACGGGTCTGGTATCCAAAGGTTTTTTTTAGTGTGTAATCCAAAGACTTGGTACGATTTTGATTGATGGCGGAAAGAGAAGTCCGCCGAAGACAAGACAAGGTCGCACTGTTCTTGATTTCTTTATTTTTTCTTATTTTGTTTTTTATTTTGTTTTGTTTTTTTTTTTTTATAGCCCTTTGGCTGGCATTAAGCTATCACGCACTTCACTGTACTTTACAAACGCGGCACATTTCCATACGCCGCCTTGGCCAGAGGTCCGTACGTGCCTCGTGCAACGGATAGGGGGGGGGACGCCACCGCTGGGGAACGGATGCACCACGCACAGGAAACAGGTGCAGGGTGCAGCAGAGTTCTTCGACGATGCGTTTGCGCACTTTGATTTAGTCTTCAAATCGGATCACTTGGCCATAAAAATAAATATACATGATTTATTTTCGGATCGGTTGCACTTTCAGTTTCAGTTTCTGTTTGAGATTCGTTTCGTTTCGGCACTAATCAGTTCGACTAGACAACCGTTAGCCAGCTAATCGCGATGTGGGAGCGTCGACCGCACTCGGCAATGTTTACAGACTGATTGAGTCTCTGGGTTAGCGTCTGCGAGGTCTATACCTGCTCGAGAGCGTCAGCCAGAAGGCTAGCCAGCAGAGGTCTACACTGCAAGAAATAATTTCTCATTAGGAATTTTTTTTTCAAGAAAAAAAGGTAGATACTATATTTTTAAAAAACTACATGTGAAGATCGTCTAGCAGAACAAAAGTTTCACCATTTTTCGAGTCAATATGAGAAGATAATTTTGTATTATGACTTTATATTATTTTTAAATTAAATTAAACTATTATCATTATTGGACAAATATATAAGAAGTGTGTTCGATTACTTTTGATATTTTTACGAGTGTATCTTTGCAACATGTTGTCAGGGGCGTGTGTGGGCTCTGCAACATGTTCGCTTTCTCTTATTTTTCTCTCTTCTCTCTCAGTTTTTACACTGAGCCGAATTTCTGGGCCCAGCTTGAAGAATGCCGGCACTTCTAAGATCACAATGACGTGCTGTTATTACAATCTCATAAAATAAATATTAGCTATTGTAATAAACCATATAACCTATGTTTTTGATAAATCCTTCTACGTTCTTGGAATATATATATTTTTTTTTGCATTATTTTCTAAATTTAGAGAAATAATTTTGTAGGCTCCTTAAGTTCTCGGTTTGTGTAGGCCGGGCTTTGAATATCACCTATGTCTGGGGCACTTTGGAGAGTGGAAAACTGGTTTTCAATCAGACTCGGTGGCATGTGGGTTTCCTCGCGACACTCCGTTTTGGGGATGGGTGGCAGACGCAGTTGAGTGACGCCGGATGGGCTCGGATAATGTTGGTGGGTTTCGGAGGGAGGGGTCTGGCCTGGCTGGCCTTTTCCCTGGTCTAGTGATCTCGGCTTCCCTGTGAAAAAAAATCACTGACGTAGAGTTTTTTCTGAAATTTAAACATAATATTAACTACATGTCAATTTTATTTACAAAACTATACCACCAAAACGTCTACAAGTGAGAGCTGAAAAGATTATGTTTTCTTTTAAAGTTAAAATAATATTTTTTATTAAGATTATAGACCATATTACTCATAATCCAGAGACAAGATTGTGCAACATTTATCTTCCGCACTCTCATTGTAGAATACCTTTATCATAAATTAAAAGACTTATCTTAGTCAACTTTTAAAGACGGAATATTAAACCCAAGAAACTGAAAAGAAAGTGCAAGTTTTTGTTTTGGCTCCGTAACCATTTTTTTGTTTTCTAACATGATTTATTTCGACAAACCAAATGATGAAAAATTAATTTTGACAAGTTGAAAAGTCCGACGAATATTAATGAAAGTAAAATTAACAACGAAGCAAAAACTGAGCTGCAAAAAAAAACCCCAACCTAGTGGATCTTTTGTTTTTGTTTGCTTAATAATTTGCAGACCAGAAGGAAACAACAAAGAGGTTATGATGTGCCAAGTCAGATCCATTATATCTTGATAGATGGAGATGATGAGTGTACGGTCATAATTGATTCTGCGAGTTAAGAAAAACTTTTTGGCGAAAAATGCGGAACCAATTTGCATGGTTGGTATATTATAATTGATTTAATTAACCAGAGCATGGCAAAGTATTTATGTATTTATTAAATAGGAGCTTATAAGGTCAATGGTCCATAGTTCTATTGAATCAAAATCATAGCTCTGCTCTAATTGGCATACCTTTGTAAAATAGTTAAACATTCGAGGGTTGAGAAAATGCTAATTAAAATGCTACCCAGCACGCTTTTCACATGGACCTGCGAACAAATAAACATTCCGCGTGTTGCACATAGTGGGGCATCTGTGGCACATGTCGCGTTTGGTCCAGTGGCCAGCTCCCTTACAAGATGTGTTTGCATTTGACTTTTAATTATGACCAAACAGCGTCTGAGGAAACGACAACATTTTAATTCTGTAACAGAGTTCTGCCACATTTTTTTTAATGTATTTTTTGCAACTTTTTTACAATCTATTTTGAGCAAAAGTACGAAAAATGGAAACATAAAACATTGGAGATGCAATTCTGGCATCGCTCAACCGGCGTTGTAATTGCAGACTCAGCTGCTCCGCTGACGTTGCCGGCTGCAAGTTAACGGCCAATGGTCAGCAGCTGCCCCAGCCAAAACAGACGTGCTCCAATTGTAAACAAAACAGTTGCCCCCCCAAACATACATATAGTATATGTATGTATACAGGTTGCTTAGCATCAGTATCTGGGTCCGCATCTACTCCGGATGGCAGCGGAGTCTGTCAAGTGGGACACGATACCGACTTCCCCCTCGATGCCACTTTTTGCGTGCTGAGCACATTTCCTATATATACGATACACATACGAGCGTTGGGGCAAGCAATAGCCGTAAATCATAAATAAACGAAACGTGGCAGGAAAAGACTCTGGGAGTAGCACTGGCCCAGTGATGGTTTCCATCAGTCAAGTGAGAGCTTCGAGTTGAAATCATATATCCATTCGAGTGATAGAAGAATTCGAGATGCCCCTCCGGGACATCGGGGGGATGGCAAGGATAGGATAGCGCCTGCCATCCCAGTGACTCAGATAAATTGTTACCGAGTGGATCGTAAAAAAGCAAACAGAGACCTCCTGGACACACCTCGTCCACCTCGTCGTATGTGTGTCCGTCGCCAGGGTCAGGTGGCAGCTGATATCACCAGGTGCCACTACGATAAACATAAGCTTCCGTTTGGGGCGTCTGCTCAAGTGGCAAGTGCCACGAGCGGCTCCAAAAAAAATAGCAATAAATAAGTTTAATAAAGCTGAAGCCAAAAAAAAGAACCTTAAGCAGCTGTGAGGCAACTGCTTTAAAGCCCTTACAGGTGGCAGTTGCTGGTGGAGCCCCGACGACGTCTTGGCCATATCCGCTGTCATCGTGGTCAGGTGGTCGGCATTTGGCCAAGTCAAGCGGAAATTGTTCAAAGTCTCCCGCAGAAGGATTCCTTGGCCTTCACAACCTGTTTGCACTCCATTTGTCTGCTTGTCTTTGACTTTAAATACATATTTTTTATTGATGCGTAAAGGATAATAAGGAATTATTCAAACCCCCAGCTAATTTCTATAATAAGTATGCAAATAAAATAATTACTGGAAACAATTTTATTCGACACAGTCAAGTTACTTTATGTGTTGTTTATATTTTTTAATAATTATAATATTCTACCCTCCGAGAAACATTATGAAATCGATCTTACTCTCCCTAAAAGGGTCTAGAATAGAGTCGAATTTTTGGGCATTTCTTTATATCTTTGGGACATTTTCCCCTCGTTATTGTCTTCAAGGCTAGAAGATTAAAAGAATCTTTCGTATAGTTTTTCTCCTGCATGAATTTTTTACTTACGTAATAAGTTGGTCATTTTTCGAACACATGAAGCTCGTTCCACGAGGCATCTGTTAAGAGCTGAAAATGCGCAGCTTTTATCCTCAGCTATTCCACAATGAATATTAGTCCTCCAATCACAGTCCTGGCAATTGTCTTCCAGACCACTGATCCCCAATATTAACAATCCTTTAAATGTTTTTTTAGGTTTTATAGAAAATTGTATTATAAATATTTCATACCAAATATAAAATTAAAAAAGCGTATTCTCATCCTGATGATTTGTTTGAAAATGATTCAACTTAATTAGTTTAAGTTGACTTGAGAAACAAAAATGCAAAATAGAAAAGATTAGGTAAAATATTTACTGCAACCCTTTCTATTCGACACACTTAAAACTTTAAATCTTTTCGCTCTACAATTTTTTAGATTTTAATATAAATTATTTTACTTATGCGGCGATGCGGAAAATCGATTCACCAACCTTTTGAGGTCAGAATCAGAATCGAAATAGTCCTTCCCATATATGAAAAAATGTATTCCTATACCTTAATGTATACCTTTTTTAAAAGAAAGCTCTCAAGCTCTTGAAATCACTAAAAACATATAAAACTTTATAGCATTCGTTGCTGCGATGCATTGTAAATTGATTTTATAGCATTGGCTGCCCATTAAAGGTCGATGAAAGTGCGTTATAAACTGCCAACCGAAGAGTTTTGTCGCATTTTCTGCAGGGAACTTGTTTTAAACTGCAATGCTTTTAAAAGGTGTTCTTGTCGGTCTCGGTAAGTCCAAAAGTCGAAAGAAAATATTTTGAAATAACTGAGATTCTTGGTCCTTGGCAGGTGTCATACTTGGCTTTTTTTCCACTGACAAAAACGGATGCAATGGCTCGGCTGTAAGGGGTCGCTCAGAATATCCATGGACAACATCAACCCATCCGACTCCTTATAAAATATCTAATGATATTTAATAAATAAATCAAATTCAATAAAAATGAAATAAAACTATTAGTATCTTTTAATTCTCATATCCGGTTAAAGGGAACTTTTTATAGACTTACTTGATTTCAAAGACCATTGAAGGATAGATTTTCCTCAATAAGTATGATAGCATATTTATTATATATTCTATTATTCCTATATGTTTATCCTTTATATATTTTAAAATTGTTTCTTATAGAAAATGTGGATGTTGTTTTAATCTATGATTATTGGAAAGCAAGGTAGTTAAGTTTAATAACTGAGACCTTTTGAGTGTTTATAAGTACGCACGATTTTTTTTACTTAAGAATAGATTCTAATGGCATTTTTTTCAGATAGAAGGACAACGCAGTTACTTTTAATTTTCTATAATTATTTGATTTCAATAAAGAAAAATTGTAAGACTATTGCCAAACTTGAGAGAACCTTGTGGAAAACTTAATGGAAACTAAACAATAAAAATGCTCAACTGCGAATACGTAGGAGGACTAATTAAATTATATACCCTGTGGTGTTACACCTACCATGGACATCCATAAAGTTAATTGATTATGGGCCCACTGATTGCTCTCACCTGGACAGCTTCCTATAAAAGCAGTCCCGATCTCCAGACTCCACACACTTCAGCTCTGCAACGAAAATGAAACTCATTACGGTGTTGGCCTTTGTCTGCGGTAAGTAGAGTCCTTGGCCAGGCCAACGAGTGATAAACTATTAATAGCCACCGTGATTCTGGTAGTAGCAACGTTCGCCGTACTCCACGGAGTCTACGGATCTCCGCTGCCGGGTCCAGCGCCGGAGCCCAGTCCGATAGCAGACCCGAAGCCCAAGGCGGAGCCCTCACCCGATCCGGAGCCCGTGCCCAGCCCCGTAGCCGCTCCTGGCCCCAATCCTGCGCCGGCAGCTCCTGCGCTTGAACCGAAAATGCACCAGGCTCCCCAGGGTGGTGATGCCAACTTTGTGGCCCTCTCGGCCAACGCCGATACCCTGGCCCCGGCCCCAGAAGCTCCAGCCCAGAAACTGGACGAGGCCTTGGCGGTCTAAGATGGGGAGTTGGTCCCCGAAAAACGCAGCAGCAAAGTCACAATAAGGAGCCTGGACACGCACACAAGAAGGACACACACACGAATATAATATTATATAATATTTGATGTATGTATGTACGCACTTATGTATTCCAACATCCAGCATGGGCATTAATAAAATTGCACAAAAAAAACTGAAGAGTATTTAAAAATACAAATAGGCTACTAATTTTTCAACCATTTCCTAGGTATTGTCACCATTTTATAGAAATTGTTACCTGGTATTTTGCTCAAAGAGGTTGACCGGGGAGACCAGTCCACCAGCCCACCAGTCACCTGACATCGACACCAGTTGGGAAAAAGGGCCAACCAACGACCGGATTTGAGCAAAAAAACAAAACAGAGGAAAAATGCCATGAAAGGGCCAATACTATGAATGAATGAAGAAAAAAATCGCTCAGCAAGAGGAAGCGACAGCTACCAAGTTTATCAATGAAGTCACTGTCAGGTTGACGACCAAAAACCCCTCGGAGACCGCAAAGACAATGGAATCGGTGCTAACCACCGATGAACGGCAAAAAAAAACCACACGAAAGCTTTATTGATCAATGGACTAGTGGCCTTTGTAGAGGGGGGAGCGTCGAGCGACGAGCTGGCAGGAAATCAGGGCTTCGTATATAAATCTGTTAATTTATGGCATAATATATTTATTTATTTAGTTTTTTCGCCCTGTCCGTCGTAGATCGTAAAGTTTATCTATGATGTAGGTTCTCAATGGACAATGTTAAGACAGCAATTTACATGTTAACACATGGCCAATATAAAAATCCCTATCAAGATGACTGACAAATTGGCAAAGCCGACAAAAACGCCTTGAATGGGCCAACTCATTGTTGGCCGCTGATGAGAGCTGCCTCTAAGCCGCATGGGAAAGTGATTCTTTGAGAAGTTGGCATTTCAAAAAGAATCTTTAAGTTGGCCAGAAAGTAACTTTATTCAAATCACACGTCAGTGCTAAAGGTTTTTGTTGTATCCATAAAATAAAACCCATTAAAGCCACTTTAAGCCAGAAACTTTATTAAAGCTCGGAATTTAAACAGTAGGTCCTATAGCAGGATACGGAAGTCGATGGTGGTTATGTAACCACGACAGCTTATGTCTGACGATGCTCATTATTCCATAGCCAACCAGAGCCACGAGCTGAATCGCAAAATATGCCAGACATCCCAACAAATAAGAACCTATTACAGCGATCGTCATTTCGACTAAAACTAAATGTTAGTAAACAACTAGGCATATTTTAAGTGAGACGTCGACACATTAGAGAAACAGTCATGGCAATTTGCCGATTTGCTACCCACAAAGGTGTGAATTATTCGTTTAATCCACCAATAATTCCCTGATCCAAAAACCTCAATTTGCGAAACCACCAATTAGTGAATACACTTAATTTGGCAACACCACAAATTCACAAACAAAATCATTCCATGTTCGTGTTAAGAGAGCAAAGGAAATCCATTTATGGATAGAGTCGAAGATTTTATACCTTTTGCATTTAATTTTAAAGAATTATTTACTTTATTGCGGGGTTTTATAAATCTTAATTATTATTGTTGCAGTAAAATTTCAACTTAGATTTTAACTTAGTTGGACAATATTCTCTACGAGGCTTTAAACAAAAAACACTTTGATACAATTAAATCAATAATTATTGGATATAATTTTCGGTTTTTTTTTCTCTCTGAAAATGTGTCAAATAATACATCAAAAGCGGCATAATTATAGGCAAAACAAAACCCACTTAATTATATTACCTTCAGCAAAATATGGAAATAAAAAAACAAAAAAAACAGTGTGAGGCGTCGACGACTCGTTGGCTTTATTAAAACAAAAAAAAAAAATGGGGATTCAACAAAAGGAAAAAGCAGTGGCACAAAAAGCAGCTGGCAGAACATTAATTTATAATTATTTGGGGTACCATCAAAGGGTTAATCACAACAAGTGCCACTCGTGTGGGGGCCCCAAAAAGAAAATGGAAAGTTGGTTATACTGTATGAGACGGTTGGAAAATGCTCTACTATACAAAAAAATATATTACATTGTGTAAAAAGTATTTATGTCTTTTTTGGTTTAACAAATTCCGGGGAAGAGTATCAACAATGTGCTCCCCATTTGATATAAGTCCCAAACCAGCTGCCCCTATTTTTTGGGGGAGAAAAACAAATTCGAAATTAATTTTTCTAGCTGTGGGTGTACAACACACACTTCAAATATGAGGCAAAAAAAAAAAAATACACACAGTCTTGGCACTTTCAAATGTCGACATTCACGTTCTCCTGTCGCCAGTCGCCCGTCGCCCGTCTCATTAGAGTTAATCAAATCTGAATGCTTTAATCAAAGTGGTTTGATTGTGAATCATTTTCACTCACACTTTCAGGTTTTCGCTTTCAACGCAATTGATTGGCAAGCGAAATGGTGGTAAGGCGGCGGAGAATTTCGAAATTAATTTGAAGAAATTAGGAAAACGTGAAAACAAACGGCCTGCAACGAGACATTTGTGGGATAAAACCAAAGTGCCAGGGAATTTGAGGATTGAGGCAGATGCTCAACTTCTTGGGCTCTCGGTCTCTGCCACAAAAGTTCGTGACTTATCAATTTGCGATTGTTTAAACAATTAAAGTTGGGCCACGCACAATCCTTGAAGTGCGTTACGTGACCTGGTGGCTCGAATTAGGCAATTAACTGATTAACCACATCGCTTATTAGTTCTGCCGGGCCCAAATTTGTGGCCCAAATAATCCGGCTCGCATCAATGAAAACAAGTGCAAAAGCTAATTAATTAGATACATCGCTAACGAGAGAACTACGAGAAAAGTTCTTATCCAACAAGTTGGAGATAGTTACTTCCAAACTTTATTTTCCCAAATAAGTAGAAGCATTCAATGGCCAAAATATTTTATAAATATTTATCTGGGAAACTGGAGACTTGAACTTGTTAGGTTATCATATCATCAACATCCGTTGCTGGTCTAACAAAAATTAACAAATGAGTTGCGATTGTTTATTGTGGCGGCCGAATAAAAGATATTTTTGCTTCAGTGTGATTTTGGGTTATGTGGATTTTTCGTGTTTTTGTTTTGTGGCCGGCGTTAACGAGCGGAAATCAGTTATTGATAAGCATCGGCAAATGACAAATTAATTGAAAGCCTTTGTGTTGAATAAGTTACTCATCAGGCCATGTGTGGCTGGCCGGCAAAGGATGGCTCGATTCCATCAAATTAATGAACTGCCATGGGTGGCATAGGTGGGATAGGTGGCATGGATGGCCCCCATATTGGTTAAGGGCTTAAATGCCTCTGTCATTTCCCTCAAGTAATTAAACTTTAATTCCGCCCTCCCTCCTTAAACCGAAGTGGTATTTAATCTCTGCACGAGACTCGAGCCAACTGAACACCTGGCCGAGCCGAGTCCGAAACACTTCAACTGCCGAGTGGCAACTACTTAGCCGGCACTTGCACCGAGCTGGTCATCTTCCAAATGACTTTTGCATCGATTGCCTAAGGACAATGGACCCAAAAAAAAGAAGTCGCATTCGTTGCGCCGCAGGGCAGGAAACGGAAGTGAAGAACAATCGATTCGCCTTGACCGGGCCAGGACCGCCCGCGGCATCCTCCCTAATAGCACTAACTGAAGTGAACTCGACTTTATGAATGAATCCCGATAGAAAAAAAAAACACAGCCTACACCTAAATACATTTCCACTTATTGTTTATTTGAAAACGTTTCATCTCAAGCTGGGACTTTTTTCATCTGCCGTTTGACTTTCCGGCTCTTCCAGTTCCAAGCAATTTCAGGTTTTCTTTCAAAATTTGTCAATGAAAAGTCGTTACCTTGCCTTATGAAAGAACATTCTGCCCAGTTCCCTCCAGACTTTAATATGCAAATATTACTTTTTTAAGTTTAATTGTGTGTTGCCAACGCATTTGTTTACTGAGAGGGGAACAAGTTTTCAAAAGTCATTATTTTCCAAGTTTGCCAAGTCCTATTTATAAATGAGTTTTTGATTTCCTTGAAATTCCAATTCTTTTTATGGTTCGATACATTTGAAAATTATTTCCATTCTTTGATCTGAGTGTAAGGAACCCTTTATTTAAACGGAAATTTGTACCCATTGTATATCCATCCATATTGTAGTCCTTATCAACGAAAAGCTTAAATATTTGCCAGTTGAATAAACACAATGGTGTTTGCTTAGCTGCAAAGCTGATTTAGATAAGATTGGATCCCGTACATCCTGTTTGACTTGGATACCCCTAGACTTCCTAGCAACACAATTGGCACTCAATGGCCCGCCAAACCATAAATATAGACATAATGGAATTTATTTCAGGGCATAATAAGCCCAATAAGCAGTTTCTAAGACTTCAAAATATTCATACTTGTTGTTAAAAAAAATCTGATGATGGGGGAATAAATAATATAAACTCAAAGGCGTGTTTTTTTGACGACTTTGATTATATTTCAGCATATATTTGATTACGTGACAGTTTTGTTGAATGTGGCTCATAAAATTACGCAGGCAGTAATAAAATTATAATTGCCGGATTTGTACATTCTTAAGTTCGCTGTCTCTTTATGCAAATTAGATTAACACAATTAAAAGCTCAAGACGGAGTACGGAAATTACACATCCAGTACATTTGTAGTCTCTTAAGTTTGAATAATGGTTTTATGTGTATTATATTTTCCTATAGATGGCTGGAAAACGTATTGCAAGTCCATCAGACCCAACCCTTTCAATGGTCGGCCATAAAAGTGATAGTGAGTGTTGAGCTAACAAAGTAAATACCATAAATTATGGACGTTTCGAGAACTCAAGCAGCGCCCAGAGACGCAAACCCATATCCCAGAATTCAAAAGTATTCAAAAGTCCGTTAAATGAGGAAAAATTCAAGCTGGGAAGTGACCAGCGGCGTCTGGACCATTTAAAACTCATGAAATGCGACACTTTTACCTTAGACACCTTGGCGTGTATTCCAGTTAATGAAACCTCTTCTATCCCTACTCTACATAAAAATTAGGCCAGTCGAAAACGATCTCAAATGAAGGCGACAGGTAGCCGGGAACAGGTAACCGAAGGTATTTCTTTATGGTGGAAGACCGTTTCGCTTCGACCACAGGGCGCCGCCAAATCGTTTACAAGGAAAACTTTATAACTCGAAATCCACACTCCTAGATAAATATTATTTAAAGTATATAGTAAAAATATTTCAAATTTTATTTATCCAAAAGGGTGGTATTTTTGTTACATATGGAATATGGAATCCAGAACGCATCACATTTGTTCCACTCTAAATATGCAAAACTCTATTTAGAATTTCTGTAAAAAACAGTTCCAAGAATTTGGCACTAATCATAGCGGGTAATAAATTATTATATTAAAAATTTATGAACAACTTCGAATTAAATAAAATAAAAAATAAGGACTATAAAGTTTTGACAAAGTAGTTTTGGGATAACAATTATACAATTTTATTGAAGTAAAAAGGGGATCTTATACTGGAGCCCATACATTATTTGAATAAATATTATTTTTGGACTTCAATAAGACTTTCGCTTATTTTCTTCTGCTGGCTGGGGCTCATCAAGTCCGAGTTGAAGTTGGCAACGCGATTGTGCACCACCTGCCCGCTAAAATCATTCACATTGTCCTGGACGTTGTAGGCATAGACTGTCCTGAGATGGCCGTTGATCAGTTGTTTGGAACTAGAACTCGAGCTTGACTGTATGCTCATGTAAGGAGCAGCCCCCGCGGCCTTCCAATATAATGCCCAAACTATAATTCCCAATACAGAAATAATATTAAATCTTGGGTTCGAAATTCCCAAATAACTTACTGCAAATGCAAATCAGAGCGATAAAGTTCATGATGTGAAGTAAGCTTTGCTACTGAATACAAAACTAAGGCGATTACTTTTTATATAAGGTGACCCCATCGAATCGAATTATTTGCTTTTTAAGTAGCCATACGAAATGCGATTGGTCCCGCCCAAGGAGATCATGCAATTGGAATGCCTTTAAGTTTATTGCAAGTTAAAGACTAAAGGAAAAGTCTGCCATGAACTAATTTCATGGATCGTTGGGGAAAATTTGGAACTCCGGCCTTTTGGACGTTGGCTTCCTTTTCTCCAGTAGTGACGAAAGCCGGTGCGCTTCTGACCTTATCCTGTGGTGCATCGATTTGAGCAACTTGCGATATTGGTTTCGATTGGATAACCTTATAATGGGTTCGATCTCATCCCTTAGCAGCCGCTCACTCTCGATTCCGCCCAGTCGGTACGCCTCCTTGAAGGTGAGGTCGTCCCCAGCACCTTTGCACTTCTGCATTTCTTTCCTTAAACTGATAAGCTGCAGCTGGGCCTCTATCAGCTTGGATTTTACCGATCCTAGTTGCACATCCAACTCCTCGACCTGCCTTCTGCCATTGACTAGGGTTGCATTCTTTCGGTTCACCTCGCTAAGCAATTGGAGGGCTATGCTCTGGTAGTATCGTGCTTTAGCCTCCTCCACTGAAAGCCTTGCCATTGCTTCCTTGATATCCTCCGGAACAGGACGCACTGTTGGCCACCATGCCACAGCATGTTGGCTTTCAGGTGGTAAATCATCTTTGGCAACTTCACTTTTCAGGGAATCACCTTCGGGGACATCGCTTTTATGATCATTACTTGGGACAGGAGGAGCGTTGCTTTTAGGATCATCACCTTTATAGGGGTCGATTGGAGGTGGATAGTCTTGTTTCGGATCATTCCCTTTAGGAGGTGGAGCATCTTGTTTCCGATCATCACCTTTATAGGGGTCAATTGGAGGTGGATAATCTTGTTTCGGATCATTCCCTTTAGGAGGTGGATAATCTTGTTTCGGATCATCCCCTTTAGGAGGTGGAGCATCTGGTTTGGGATCATCACCTTTATAGGGGTCAATTGGAGGTGGATAATCTTGTTTCGGATCATTCCCTTTAGGAGGTGGAGCATCTTGTTTTGGATCATCCCCTTTAGGAGGTGGAGCATCTGGTTTGGGATCATCTCCTTTAGGAGGTGGAGCGTCGTTTTTGGGACCACCTCTTGGAGGAGAAACGTCGTTTTTGGAAGGATGCGTCTTGCCAACGCTTGGAGGTAAATCTTCACTCAGTACCACGTTGACTATCAAAACTTTGAGAAAAATATTTGAGACTAAATGAAAACAGAATTTCCTTTTAAAGGTAACTTACATAGAAATATACCACACAACACTAGAAACCTCATCCTGAAGGAGCTGGTTTTCTAACAGAAGTCTGATTACAAATATTTTGCTTTTATAGGCGGTTCCGACCCGAAACTTCCGGGATTATATAACCAAACTAAGTTAGTTCTGCTTGACTTTTATTTGTACGTATTTATATAATGTACATGTATATTTACATATATATATATATAAATATAAATATATATAATATTGGTGAAATGAGAGAAGAATGATAAGTTTTTATTTTTATTTTAAAGATCAAATATTTTAATGATCAGGCCCAATCATTTCTATCGAATTTCGCAAAGTTATAGTATTCGGCGGTTACTTTCGCCGATAATAGTTCGACTAAAAGCAAATAATTCTTAATGTATTGCCTTTTTACTTCCAGTTTCGTTTTTCTTTCGGCAACTTGAAGGGCTTTCTTTTTGGCCAGGTCCCGAATCATCTTATCATGGGTCTTGAAGTTGTCGCAGCGCTCCAGTAATAGCCCGGCATGATCTATCTTGACCTGGAACTGGGCCAACTTTTGATGGGCTTCCATCAGCTCGATTCCCTTTTTCACCTTCTCTCCATTGACGGCACTGATATCTAAGTTCATCTTTTCCACCAATGATTTATAACGAAGCCTCTGTTCGGTGTACCTCTGGATTGCTCGCTCTGCAGTACGCAATTTTAAAAGTATTTGCCATTTCTTGGGATGCGGGTCGTATCGTCCAAGCCTGCGACTTTGTGTAGCCTCAAGTCCACCAATTGGTTCATATACCGCATCGGTTCTTGGCTTGACACTCGTCCCTACAACGGGCACTTGAGCTTCTATTGCGATCAAATAGGTAAAGCCCACTAAAAACTCATTTAATTATTAGTTATTGGTTATCCACAATTACTGGCAGTGAATTTACTTACAAAAGACAGTCGTCAGGCACACAACAAAATTATCCATCCTGCAATATTCAGTTACCACAAACTGCAATCGCTTATATATATGTAGAAATCAGTTATTCAATAACGACAATTTGCCGCAAAAAATCATTTCGATAAGGTAGTTTACTTTAAAGTTCAAGAGTATCCATATTTAAACCTACATATATGTGAATATCTTTTGGTGATCTTTTTTTATTGAAATATTAATGGAATATTCGATCCACAGACTGTCCAATCCCTTTCGTAAGTCTAAATAAAGGATATTCAAAATTATGCACTCAGAGAATGGTAAAAAATTTCCCCTTTTAAAGATAGCTAAGAATAGTTTCAACCTATTTTTAAGTAAAAAATAGAAGGATTACTTTATTGTGCAACTTGTGGCGACCGAAAAAGTATAAAGGAACCTTAGGACATCTTTATTAAAAGATTCTAGCCTGAACTAAGCCTCGATCCTGTCTTTTGCCTCGCCATAAACAACGTATTCCTCATTGATTGTTTTCTGGAAATCCCTGAGCAAATTCAAATATTTTTTCAGGAAATCCTTTCTTGTCTCAGGCATTGCTTCTAAATTGATGGTTCCATTGGACTGTGTCGCAATCTTGTCCCAAGTCCATCTCCTTGGATTGAGCTCCGTGCAACGATCGAGTAAGCGCATGTTGGAGATTATCCTATGCTGGACTTCGATCAACCTTTTTTTGCCTAACTCCAGCGCCTTCGTCTTCTTAGCCTTTCCATTGTTGATGGCGCTGACTTCTTCGTTTATGTTCTGCAACAAGGTTTCATATTTGTTCACCCTGCCACTCGCCGCTATGATCGCTTTCATAACCATACGCGATCTGTTCAATATATTCTCCAAGATCCTTTGCTTATTTTTTTTGAAAATATCTTGGGTATCATATTCTCCAGCGAATGATTCGTGAATCGCATCGGGTTTTGCCTCAATGCTTTTTTTTTCGATAGGCTCTTGGGCCTTTATCCCGCTGAAGCAAATCAGAGCCACTAAAAAGATTTTCCAAATTAATTATTGGCAGTCCACAAAACGGGAGCTTACCTACAAAGGAATGTCAAGCACCCAAGAAATCGTTCCATTCTGCAATATATGGTTTATCAAACTAGGATCTATTTATATATATAGAACTTGGACTCTAAAACTTATTAATTAGTGCAAAAAATCATTTCGACAGGGTTATTTTGTTTCTAATTTCCAAGACCAGCCATATTCCTGGTTTATACACGTATCTGAAATACTATATTTTATATATTTAAAGTTCAGATTTTAAATAAAATATAATATATATTTAAAAATATGTTTCAGTAGATTTCCTTTGGAAAATATGAATTAAACAATGGCGTGGTTTACTTTAGATTTCGATTATTTCACACCTTTGCTTGATTATAAAAATGCACATGCAACTTTCTACGTGTATCGTGACAGAAAATAATGAGCTGATTGTAATTATAATGCTTATACCATTAAGATGAGCTCGTTAATTAGCCCGAAAAAAGATTTATATTCCGTGGTGGAAACCGGCAGACCCTGCAGGTCAAATTAATGTGAGAATGCAAGAAGATTTCGCAGCATTGTCTTGTGAAACGAAACTCAAATTCGAAACCAGACAAACATCCGCTGTCGTAGCTATGAAACAGAATGAAAAGCTATCAAATAAAAATTTCGCCCACATCTTTTTGGCCTTTGGATATGCAAATGAAGTCTTGCGCCTGCGCACGCGTCAAAATTGAAAGCGGAATTGGGTGTGGGAGTGGGTTAAACGGAGACATGGCCATTTCGTAGGCGAACGGTCATTCAGTGGCTCGTTCCCCACCAACGCCTTATCAAGTGGGTGTTCCTCAGCTAATTGATAAAAAAAAACCATCAGAATTATACACAAGTTGATCGCATTTTGTATAGAGGCATGGCGCAAAAGTTGAATTTTGGACAATAGTCGTTTGGATCTTTAAGGTATTTTTGGGGTTTAAAAGCGTTTACAAAAACGTAAATTGGTTATTTCCTTTTAAGACATATGATGCGCATTTAAGTGATTATTTAAGAGGGTGTTACCTAGCTTAGAATCTGGTTAATACCCAAAAAAAATCTCTAAGGGCCTTACCAAAATCATGATAAGTGTCTTTGGGCCAAAACGAAGATATTTTAGCCACCTTTTTGCAAGTATTTTCTACAATTTTGATCCGATTTGTAAAAGGAATATCATTTATGAATCAGGGCTTCAATCTCCGTTGATCTGCACTAAAAGTTTTTGAAAATGGAACAAAAAATATTTTTTCGATTTTTTGCATTTTAGGAAAGGGGTACCATCATAAAAATTTGCAAAAAATCAAAAAAATATTTTTTGTTCAACTTTTTCAAAAATTTGATGCAGATTGACGCGGAATGAACCCACAATTCGTTATTGCTATTCCTTTTTCAAATCGGATGAAAATTGCATAAATAACATGGAAAAAAGGGAGTAAAATGTTGAAATTTTTGCCATAAGGTTAAGAACTCTTTTTCCTTAAATAATGCCAAAGCTTGATTAATAATGTAAGTAATTCGGTGACGTATTTAAAAAGATTTGATAACTTTTTATTTAAAATTAATTCAAACACCAACTATATTATTTTTATTATGGTTTTTCGGCGTAGTACATGGTCGATTTCCTTAACTATGGCCGTGTGGGAAGCTAATGATTTTTTCTCAATTAGTCAACTTTCGATTTTGTTCTTGCATAATGGGGAAACCTCATCACTTGGCTGTCAGCAGTTCCCACCCTGGAGACAATGTCTCATTTCTTATTTTTATTGCCGCACGATGAAGATGGCTCAGAATGTGAGTCTGGCTTTGGAGCCAGCTCTACGCTGCAGTTTTCGATTTTAATTTCCCATGGTGGAGCTCCATTGTGCCGTGATATCAGAAGCTACATAGGGCTCGGTTTCGGGGCTGGCGAGCGCTTTCGGTTGCGTTCGGGAAATGACCCACTTCCGGATTAGCATGCTGCATAGATAGACCACTTTTACTGTCGCTCCATGTGGAAAAGGGCGCCTAAACAGCAGCCATGGTGCCGACTAATGATGTACCCGCTACAGAGAGAGAAATTGGATGAAATCTAGCTCCTGCCAAGGCATATTAAATAGATGATTGTAACTCTCTAAAGTATTTTTCCCACTTGGTTAGTGTACATCCGGCGCAGAGTTCCGCGGAGAATATTGGTGTTGCATGTTTGTTGCATTTAATTGTAATTTATTTGCCAGGCTATAGAATGGGGGGATGGCCGAAGAACGGAAGCGAATATTTTCCGGTGGAAGCTGACCCAGCCAAAGGGGAAGTCCCTTTCCTATAATATTCATCTTGTTCCATCACTCCTGGATGCATGGATTGATTGAAGGGCTCGTTGGATGGGCTAATGAACTCACGTCTGCCCATTGTGGCAGTGAACAAGGCTTAACCCTCTAAAGGCTGTACCTGCGTCCTGAAAATACAGATAAGTAAGATGCTGGTAGAGACTACTTATTCTCCTCAGTATTCGTTGTACTCAGTGGGTTAACAGAGTGGGCATGCTTACGAATATCATCGATTTACTGCATTACTTAAATGTCTTCGTTGCCTGTTTATTGTCGGCTTTTGCTCAAAAGGCAGAAGCACAAAACGAAGCTCCACTCGATTGGAATTCAAGTGGAATTCATCGACGCAGCTTCCATCGGCGGCACTTTGCAATCAATCAGCCAACTGAACAGCAACCAAGGAAGCCCGATCGAATTGCGGGCTAATTTTGCACAATACAAGCGAAAAGTGCGTCGGAAAAGGCATCGATTGGCGGCGGGGTCTGCAGAACGATGCTGCAACTTCCTATAAAGTGCCTGGCCAACAAGCAAACACACCTGGGGCACACCTCGCATGGAGCATCAATCATCCTGCCCCCCAATCAGGTGACCCCACTCGCCGACAGACCAGCGACTGCATGTTCACACCAAACCTGGCATAATTTCCCCACAAAAGAAGTAGCCGGACTAATTAGCTCTGGGCCGAGGTGATGCCAGGGAGTCCTCCTCCTCATGTGGCTAGAAGCCAGCAGTCAGAAGCCAGAAGCCAAAGCGGAAATTGTTTATTAAACAAATTCACAGGCCGTTCTGGCTGGCCCAGCATCCGCGGTGTGGATAATGGAGTTTTAATTGACTTTCAGATTTTTCGGATGGGGTCTGCGTGCCAAGTCTGATTAGATGTAGGCTATCGGGGATTAGATGTCATAATAATAGAACAGGAAGAATAATCAGGTTTCAGATAAGAATGGATATTAATCCCCAATAGAGAGCTCTATGGAAATAACTAAAAGAATAGTGACAGTTGATGTTACAGCATTTCAATTGTGATTATGGATTGCCAACTCTACAGCAATTATTTGTTCAATCAGCATTCCACTTTAATAGATGCATTTTCCATTCACTTTCATTCGAATAGAAAATTGTCTCATATGAACTACGAATGCTTCGCTTTTGAGAAGATAATTTGGTGACAATTGCTTGGCTTTAAAGACATGTCTTTAACCTATTTTCAAAGTAGTTGCGGCTGTGTACTTTTAGGGTACTACCCATAGAGATTATGTTTCTTTATTATTATAATAATACGTGCTCAAATAGACTTCCGCCAACATAATTTTCATATAACGGTCGCACCCACATTGACCATACACATTTCTTTTTCTTTCCTAATTAAATTAATAAACAAGAGGCTTAGCCGATTTTTAAAATAAGTACCAGGTACGGAAAGTTATCCCATTTTGTTGGGTTATTAACTCGAATTCGTCGGAAGGAAATAACACCATGTTATCTAATATTGAAACCCACTTTGATAGACAAAACCCACGAAATGGTGGGCGTGTGGCGCCCACTTACACTCCATAGTAGGCTGAAATTTATGCAAATTGGGCGGCTTGAAATGTATTTAGTCCAAGTATGGACACAAGTCGCTTACTAGCTTGTAAGCCCCGCGACTGATGCATATTGGATTTCACCGTAGATGGTAAGCGCTGCTTTAGCGCATTTAATTTTCAATTTAGAGCCAAACTTCAATAGGCTGCCACCCGATAATGATTATGAGTATTATTGCCTGTTGAGGCGCAAAACTTTCCTTTCTTTTCAGAGATCTTTCAGAGAAGGCAGCACTAATTCGGTTAATCGAATGGCAGTGGGTGCTGGCGCTGGCATTACATCATCTTGGACAGATCAGGGCATGGAATCGACTTCCGCTCATCACGCACTCTTCAAAATGATCGTGGGGAGGGAAAGTTATCAACATCACATTACCATCAGCATCAGCATCAGCAACAGCATCAGCAACAGTATCACAGACACCAGCAATTGCCTCAATGAGTCTGGGTAATTCCAAACGGCAAAACAATGACACATAAATCGCTGAAAAAATCAAGCGTAACATCCACGTTTTCACATTATTTTATGACTACACCCAATGCCACACACCATACACACTATGCTGGAGGTGGCAGCATCTGGAAAGTTGCAAATTGGCCGAGCGAGCAGTAGAAAGCAAGGCAACAAGTCGCTCGTACTATTCAGTTACTCACTCAGACTCTGCTGTCTCTGGTAATGTGAGAAAAAAGTGAAAAAGTGCAGCGTTGACACAATTGTGACTGCCAACCAGCCAACTATCCAAGTACATCCATGAGATACTCATCCTACTCGAGCAATTGCCAGCAATTGTCTCCTACAGCGCTGCAATTGCATCGCAAGCTGCAACTTGCAACAATGGTTGCGCGTTTGTCGTGGGAGTTGCACTCCCCCCTCGACTCTTCGATGCACTTTTTCAAATTCAATTCCCATCGCCTGCCACACGCTTTCACTTACTAGATTGCCACATATTTGGGTAGAGTCATAATGTTGAACCAATTCAGATATCATTTGATATTCTTGATGTTGTTTTTTTTCAATCTTTTGGATTTTATAGAAAAATGCAAATACAAGGTTACTTCTAAAAAGATCTAATGTGACATTTAATATCGCCCACTATCAGAAAACTTTTAACCAACATTGCTTTAGTTTCTCTAGAGGGGCAATCTATAGTATTCGAGTGGCAGCAAATCTCTTCTAAAACTTTTTTAATTATACCTACAAGGTCACCTTTATAATGTCTAAGATGGCATATAGAACGCAATTCTATTGAAGCTTTAAATTATTGTAAGTACCGCCTACTATCACAAAACTTTAATAATATTAAACCGACATTGCTGTAGGTCGATGACTTGCTCGTACTATTCATTTGTTTTTCTGCCATTTATGGCCATGTAATCCCACCTGAAAGATTATATTGAAATCATCTTTTGTTTTTAGGAACCCATCGATTTTTCTCTTGTCGCGGCGCCAACCGTTTTGATTTGGGAGGCAACTTTTCCTCAGCGCCTACGCCTTTGCTTCGATTCGAGGCAACTTGATTGCATACCTGTTTATGTTTCGTTTTTTATGGGTTTTTTAGCTTCACGGCACACGCTGCAGTTGTTTTATTGGCCTGTCACCCTGGCCCGAAAAGCGTGGCGTTGGCTGGCCAAGTCTTTAGCCAAGTTAAAGCCAAACCAAAAATTCATTCACAAAACGGGGCTTAAGCTCGACATCGTGGATTCTGTGTTTTGTGAATGGAAAACTTTTGAAGCTCCAACTTTTTTGGATTTGCCCGCACAAGTTCATCAATCATCAAAGACAAATCAACGCAATATGCCCCAATAACTGACCCAATAAAACTGTCGTGGCTTCCTCCGTTTTTTTTTTTTTTTTTTTTTTGTTCTGTCACCAGATCGAAGTTGACTTGCCGGTCTCTGGCAACCCAAAATTCAATAGACGCAGTTAGTCCCCCCATGGCCATGTAACAACAGCAATTGCAATCGCTACCGGACACACTGGACTGAAACGAACTCTCCGAGCTGACCAAACAAATTGAACAAACCCCCAGAACCCCATGCCTCCCACCCCCACCCGGCGGGCACCCGATTGAAAACTCAGCAAGTTTTCAAAACAATTTATATGCGCCACCGAAGAAGTCAAAGCATCAACGAGTGGTTGGCAGGGCTCCCCAGTCCCGCTCCCGCTACGCCTCCAGCTCCGCTCAGGCTCCAGCTCCGAGTGGGTGCCGTGCCTTGATGGTTATTGTGCCGGCCGACAATTGTTTCGTCCAGATCAAAAAGCGCTGATTAAAGCAAGTCGTCGTCGCCGGGCTTGGGAAGCGCCAATATGCACTCTAATTCTGGTTATTGTTGTCATCGCAATGGGTCTCCATGCACTCGTAGAGTATTAGAGGGGGATATACCCAGGGGAGCCCTTCTCTTAGAAGCTATGTGATGGGGATTTGGTAAGAAAGTGTATCCAGAGTGCACCACATACTCCCATTGTGTCCAAAATTTTTGTTAAGATTTGGGTTAAGCGCTCCAGCAAACGCCAAGTCATGCGTGGCAGCCAAAGAGGCGGCTTTGTTTGGTTTCCATCGAGACTGTTCTTCTCCAGCGGGGGCTCCAGCGAACGGTTCTACGATTCTATCAAAGCCCACTGAGATTAATCACTTCAACTGGTCATTATGTTGTATGCATTTATGGAATTTTAATTTCATTTGTGGTTCGGTTTCGTTGGCTTTGGGGCTGAGTTGCAAGCAGCGGCGTATCTGTGGCATGAAGATGCGCCTCGCTCTGGTCCAGAGCAGTTTATAGACACCCATCCTTTGGCCTTTGTTTGGATGACTGAAATTTATGGCCAGCGCCGTCCAAAACTAGACCATCCAATTATGAGATGAGTAATGAAATGTGGAAGGGTTCTGTGATCAATGAACTGGTGGATTTCAAGAGCTCTACCTGCTTCCAAGATCCCCCCAACAGATACTAAAAATTAGCAACTGAAACTAACTTCTCGGAAAAGACAAAAAGGCCTGGTACTGGCTATCTTCGGAATAGAGACATAAGCGCAGCAACAGCGGCAACAATGCCGAGAAAAAGCTTCCAGTTGCCAGCGGAAATTATTATTAATTGCTTGGAATGCCAGAGAAACCCACCAAACCCTCCTCCATCTCCTCCATCTCCTCCTCCTCTGTTCGTGCCACAAGTTCTTGGCCCGGCTTGACTTCTAATGGCTTCCGTTGGCGTGGCTGGATTTTGCCTAGTAGCACTTTGATACCAGTGGGATTTCATCCAACCAATCGTTTCGATGACGTAAAGAGTCACTTTTCATGGCCACAACCGGCCCCGAGTTCTTGGCCCCAAAAATCTACTGATTTTGAGCTTGAGAGTTGTAATTCGTGTGTGTTTTTTGTACATGTTGCGTTGGCTGAGGTCGGATTATTTGGAGTACCGGGCGGGCGGCTGGCGGTTCATTGGCCTTGGCTGAGACAGGCAGCGTGGGTAAGCCGTTTCAGCTTGCCAGCCGAGAGATCTGCGAGTTTGCCCAAGCGTGTCCAGATGGTCGTCATCTGCCAACAAATGCAGCTCCACAATTGCAGCTCCACAGTTTTCCTGGAGCTGGAGTTGGAGTTGGAGTTGGAGCTGGAGCGAGGGAATTTCGCCAGCGACTACGACAAACTACAGCGGAAGCACAGAGCGTAAAGTTGAAAGTGGAGTGCATTATGCACTTGCAATTATTGGTCTTGATCAAAAGTAAAATAATAAAATATAAAACAAAGTAATACTTTATGAATCCCAAGAATTATACCGCTGCAATCTGCAACACAATCCAATAAAATAAACAATCTAAAACATATTCCTATAAACTTTTCTCTAAATGCATTGTTTTAACTTGGACCAGCGAGGTGCACCAGGTGCGGGTGTCTGGAATGCCCCGGACCTTTGCTGGCTCCCAAAGGGAAAACGCGTTGGGGAACAAAAGCCCTGCAACAGCAACTCTCCCATTTGCTTAATTGAGTTTGAATAGCAGAACGAAAATGCTGCAACAAAGGTAGAGGAAAACGTTGTTTTTTAGTTGCTTGCCTGCCTGGTTGTTGGCCATTGTAGCGATTTTCGTCAGGCAATTGGCCAGATTTTCCAGGCCCAAGCTTCTCAGCCCACAATTGAACTTTGAAGTGTGTCAACCAACCCACTCTGGTCAAAAGAAACGAACCAAAGTCGTGAGAAGCATTGCAGACACTTACTTGGTTTGTTAAGATTATTTTCACATTCAAATTTGTAAAAATTCTTGAAGACTTTTGTTAATGCAACGCCTTTGAGTTACCACAAATTGTTTATTTACTTTGACGCATGCAGATTCTGAGTCGTCCTGCCACAAGTCCTGAGGTAAATAAAAGAAATAAATATTGAGCTCGTGTTTCCGTAAACGACTGTTTGGGGCGGGCCCTTTAAGTTCTTATTTATAGACCAGAATCGACTTCTGCCGGCTACTGTCTGCCCCGATGCGTCTCTAATTTGTTTATGGCAACTGTTGCCTTCATTAGGATCTGGCGTTGACAGCTCCACGGCCAAAGACGGAGGTCTTCCACACATATGTGGCATCAATTTTTGTATATTGTTTGTTGTTTTTTTGAGCCATGCCGCGTGGCTACTGGTGGCAACATGCGGCGGCGACACCAACAACAGCGACTCAAACTATTCAAACAGACATGTCTGCCCTAATGATTCTGACCCTGAACGAATTTGAAGTGGTCTCGGTTGTCTCGGGCTGGAAGACATAAACACGTCCAGAGGCCCAGTCCCATTTTTAACCGATGTGGCAGTTCTATAATTGCAACGAATGAGTTATAAATTCCTTATCCAGAAGCAGAACCCCGCATTTTGTTTTCTTTCTGATGGGCTGATGTAAAATTGGGTGACAGATGACAGCAGGGAGTACATCGATTATAAATGATCAAACACAGCGCCACGGGGCTTGGGGTTCTGGAGATATTATTACATTTTTTAATATACTTTTCTGGGTGTTGTAATTTCAATTCGACCCTCGTCAATTGTATATATTTTAAGTCGCGGAAACCAGACGAATAAATGAAGGATAATGTTAAAAGTATCAAATATTAATAAAGAAATGGTTTTAAAAAATGTTTCTGGAGAAGTAACCCCTTCAAGATGCATCTCTAGACATCCACAATTGAGGTCTCAGAGCCAAAGTCAACGGAACTCCAGCCCAGGGCATTGGAAACCAGCATTTGCACCTGGCGAACGGACAAACCAGTCTTCTCCAGCTCCTCCACAATCGATTGGTACTCCTTCAAGGCTCGCAGGTTACGCAGCAGTCGCCGGAACTCAATGCCACGGATGAGACGCACCGAGTTGGCCAGTTGCGAGTCCGAGGAGTAGAGGCGGAGGTACATGTCCCTCAAGGCAGCACGAGGCAGGGCATCCCGCAGGTCCTGAAGGAGGCCTCGAATTCCCTGACGACGGTTGGGAAGGGGACTGGTTGGAGGCTCCGATGTGTGGACATTGAGGAACACCCTCGTAAACTGAACGTAGACAGTGGGATCCAGCTGGAGCTTACGGCAGATAAAGTCCAAGAGGGACTGGTGCTGCTTGGAGGCCCTTAGAAGCGCCACCTGCTCCTTTAGACGATCGCTGCGCAGCAATTTGATTAATCCCTTGACCTGGGGATCCTCGGCGGCGTTGGCTAGGATATTAGCCAGGCGAGAGGCAGGCAAGAGGGGACGGGCCACGCGGATGAGGTTCGTCAGTCCACGATGGGCATCGGTTGGACAATCCTTGTTCTCCTTTACCAGTAATGGGTTTGCCGAGAAGGTTTCCGGGACGAGGGTGGTCACTTGTTCCGGGTCCAATTCGCGACCCAACCCATTGTTCTCCGACTCTTGCCACACCGGGAGCCAGTTGATCCTGTTGGCCGTCATTACGTCCTGTTCCTGGGCCGAGGGATCCTTCAGTTCAGGCAGCTCCTCGGAACTGGCAGGGAAACCATCAATGAGAGGAGGGTTGGTTCCTATCTCAAAGTCTTCGGTGACCTCCTCCACGGAGCTGGCCCAGGCCAAGAGCAGGCAACAACTGAGGACGATTAAGGACCGGATCATGATGAAATCAGTGAAGGAACTGTGACTTTTTGGACGAATGCATTTCTCATTTATAGCCCTGCCATATATTTGCTGTTTAATAAACTTATATTTGCACTGGAATTTTCGTTCACAAGCACTCGGATTCAAAGTAAAGAATCAACAAGAATGAGGCGGCCAAATAAAAAAATGGAACAACCTTGTCGGAGGGCCATCAATCTTTCAACTTGCTTCATCATCACGAATAAGCTGCATCGAAAGCAAAACCAAATAATCGTCACTTCTTGTTTTGAATTTGTTTTCAGCTTTTTATTGATGCGACAATGTCTTGAATCGATTCAAACATCAATAAAAATCATCCACGCTCTGCTGCTCGGGGGTCTCCGACTAGAGCTTTCCAGTTGCTACAGAATTCCAGTTAATCTTTTTAATAGCTGGACAAAAACATTAAGTTAATGCTTTAGAATTTCATTTGCAATAAGGCAGAGACTTGCGAGATTTTATCCTATAAATAAGCCATATTTATTGTTCACTGGAAAATACCTCATTTAAAGTTCCGAAGAGTTAAGTATCCCAACAATATAAACTCCAATATAAACCACTTCAAAACCCACTCACGTATAAACGCGGTGAACCCCTCTATTTCTGGCCATAACCTTAGCCAATTTCCATCATTCGGATGGTCCCTGGGTGATTTCGTTAAGGATATACCGTATCAAATCCCGAAAACAAGTTAGTTGCGATATGAAATCTTTTATACGCCATAAAAATCTTCACCAAAAACACCATCAAATGAAATTTTATGTTAATCCGAAAAGCTGAGGATAAAGTGTCTACCGTCTCAATTTGGGGCTCACTCCCCATGGGCATGAATATTCATGAAAGTGTCTTTGGGGAGGGCGGAGACAAGTGTATATCCTTTTTCCCCTGCGTGGAGTCCTGCCAATTTCGATACGCAAATGTTTCGCTCATTGTCAACAACAAGAAGATGAAGTGCCGGGACAAGAAATAAAAGTTTTTTGCACACAAAAAAGGGGGGAACCCCAAGCCTAATGAGTCCCACATGAATTCTGTGTAAATGAATTTCGGTCTGACGCTTTCAAATTTTCCTAGACGGAGGTGAGAAGATGGCCAAAAAGGATGTCGCAACTTGAAAACAATACGAGCTTGAAGAAATAAAGAAATTAAATAATGATTAAATTATTATTTAAAAGTATCCAACAAGTCGTAAATATTTCCATAAAATCCTCTTCATCTCTTTAATTTTATGAGGTTTTCCTCCAATATTAATAGCTTGGAAATGAATTGGAGTGTCCTATTTGGGTGGCAGGACCAATAAACCTTTTCATTGTGATATCCCATCAATTTTTGGGCGGATGTGCGACTATCTATTTTTGGGGAGGCAGATATATTGTTTCAATTTTTGTCAGTTGCTTTTATATTTATAGCTTGAAACGAAAAATCCATTATTATATTGCCACATTCGCAGGTCTGCTTGCCTCCCTTTCATATTTCTTATGTGGCAGACAGTGCTGTCTGGTAGGACCTTCGAAGGTGGAAATTGCGGAGTGCCAAGTCCCAAGGGCTGTCCGACCTGGGCTGGGCGCATAAAAAAGCATTAGAGAACTTACCGGTGGAACTTATGTACTATGTGTGGCCATCGGCGCCCCCCCAAAACCCGGTGAAGGAATATGAACAGTCACGCAACGGCCAGGGATCCAGGGGGGGCATGTGGGTGTGGCGGCCGGGGCGTGCCGGGGCCAACGCCCAAAAGCAAACTATTTTTGGGGAGCCTGGCAAACCGAGACTCGGACAGACATAAAGGATTATCCTCCCCCGTGCCCCGACAGCTGGGTAAATATTTAACGCGCCACGCCTATTCTTTGCACCCCTAATTGATTTAAAAATGTAATTTAATCTGCATTTCATTTTCGAACTAAAATTGCATTTGGCTTCTGTCTGCCTGCCCCCATCTGAAATTGGAACACTGGACGTGAGCTGCATTTGATTGCCATGTCATTCTAATCCAATAAAGCCGCAGCCGCCAGCCGGACGGCCCTTTATCAAACGAATCAACATCAAATGGCGTCATTATCAAAACATGAACCAGAGCGCAGAGTTCGCAATCAATATGCAAATAATTCTGTTGGCACAACTGACTAATATCTGTTGATGTTGACAATTAGAAACGTGTGTGAATTCAGACACAAATGTTAATAACCCCGAACCGAGGAAACACAATTGACAGATGCAGCCAATCAACAGTGAAAATATTTGCCATGGCAATTTTGGAAATCGCTAACCACAACTCTTAAAACTTTAGGTTTAAAAGCTTTTAAGAGTTTTGATTAAACACTTATCCACATTGAAAACATAATAAAACTAATAAAAAAAACATATATACCTTCAAGATTTTTTATTTTTTTTGAGAGAATTTAGAAGGCTTTTCATAAAATCATTAAAAACCCTTTTCACTTACATAGAAAAATACAACGGTTGTAACGACAAATCTCTGAAAACGTTGTATTTTATTTAAACCCTATTCCATAAACTTTAAAAAGACAGAAATTTCAAATAGTTAAGCTTAAAAGCAATAGAACATTTTATCCAAAAACTTAGAGGCAACATTTTAAATTCAAATAATTTTTATAGCTACTTTTAAAAAATTAAAAAAACATTTTTGTATCTTTATAAAAATATTTGACTTAAAATAAGCCAGTGTAAAGGAAAATAAGCCTTATATATTCTTATAATACTTTTAAGGTATAGTAAACTATAATTATAAACTTGTAAATGTAAATTTTTAAATTGCTAAGTTTATATATTATGAAATCACTTATACTTAAGATAAGATTGTGAAAAAGTAAAAATTAGTTTCAAAATTTAACTAGTGTATTTTAAAAGTAAAGGAAAATTAAATAATTTTAAACTTTTAAAATTTAAAATTGATATATCGATTGTTTCTTAAAAGCATCTCTAAAATCGGTCGCTAAACAGCACTACGCGAAAATACAGATCAGCTGATGACTTAAGGGAATTTTCCAACACCATTATTTTCAGTGCTGGAAAATTCACACAGCCAGGGAACAAAAAGAGAGAAGAAAACTACGAGAGGAAAGCAAAAATTTTGCTAGAATTTTCAATCTAAAGTTTAAGATGTAAAATCATATCGAAAAGCACACAATAGCCACAATGCAAGCAATACCAACTAAGAGTAAGTGTTGGCGCCGTTGAATTTGCAAGAAAAGTGCGTGAGAACATTCAAATATTGCAGCTGAGACTGCTGTGGGCATTATTGGTCGGGGGAGGAGGAAAAATCAATAAAATTGTCGTGGAAGCGCGATTGACTCGAGCAAAACAAAACCAAAAATGAAAGAGAAGGCATAGTGGCCCCCAGAACCACTTACGGCCGTTATCTGCCCCAAATGCGTTGGCTTTAAAACGTAAAACAGACTAACATGTTGCTCCAATGGGAGGGGGTGTTCGGGTAAACAAACGCAATACGTAAACTCCCAACAGCTGTCTGGCGGCTATCGAAGCCGCAAACATAAATATTTATTTGTTGTCGCCCACTCTCACGATCACTTCCCGCAAAAGTCACTTGCTGAGGCAACGCTCGCACGTTCATTCACTCCCCAAAAGCAAATAATCGAAGGGGGCACACGAAGATACAATAAATGGCAGCTTTGTGTGATTCACCTCCAGCGGTCGCTAATTAAATCGGTGGCGAGAGCTGCGCCGCGAATAGAATAGCAGTGAAAACAACTAAATAACACTTGCTGGAATGTGCGACGAAGTGATTTTCGAGCAGCTTAGGCAGCTCAATTGATGATATACTGGGGAAATGTTGTTTGTGTGCAAATTAGGACCAATCAAGAATATTTTGACCCAACACAAATGGGAATCCCCGCTTGGAAAGACAACAGTTTATATTTTAGCGTTTAAATTTAATCAAGATGTTGTCTGCCCTTCTATTTCCTTTAGGGTCAAATTAGCTGCGACCCACTGTACTAGATAAATATTTGCACCAATTGGAAGGAAATTCCTAAGCTTCATGTATTATATGAGAACCCAAAGGAATTTTCGAACTCTGATATTAACAGGTTTTGGAGTCAAGTTCCCACTTATTTACAGTGAAGCTAGCCATTGCCATACTGTTTAATTTATCTAAAAAACATATGTTTTATTCCTGACTCCCACAGAGGTCATTTGAGTGATAAAAAGAACCCTGCAGCTATTGATTAGCATATTTTAAGGTCAATGGGTAATTTTGTTCTGTTATTCTCAAGAAAGTTGGTTTTAAAAGGTTTGATAAGCTCAATGACAACTTGCATTAACCGTTTTTATCTTACTCACAGTTTAAACGCAACGCAACTATTTAAACCCAGACATGAACGTTATGCGCAAGCTGCGCGGCGTTGCCAGCGCAGGAAGCGCCAGTGGCACTAGTAGTGGCGACTCCACGGCATCCAATGGATCCCCCAGGCCTGCCCCGGAGTCCAATGCCCCAGCATCCGCGAATGGACGAGCTGGGGAGGAATCTTTGTTGGATGCTCGCATCCAAATCAGCCTGAGCACTTTGAAGAAACTCTTTAACGAGTATACCCATCCAAAGGAACCACTGAGCGAACAGGA
This sequence comes from Drosophila varians, assembly GCA_018150405.1. Classification (NCBI taxonomy): domain Eukaryota; kingdom Metazoa; phylum Arthropoda; class Insecta; order Diptera; family Drosophilidae; genus Drosophila; species Drosophila varians. The sequence continues at coordinate 8,922,233 of JAECWK010000125.1, forward strand.
ACGCGACAATAAGCTCTACGATATGCTGCCTCTATTTTGCAAGGTTTTATTGAAACGTCCCTGAAATGAAATACGAAACTAACTTTAAATTATTGTAGGTTTTCGGCAGCTGCCCGGCCAACGACATGAGCGAGAAGTTCTGGGACGTAGTGGCCTTTTGTCAGCAAGTATCCCGCCTTATGGTCAGCGAGATTCGCAAACGGGCTTCCAACCAAAGCACCGAGGCTGCGTCCATCGCCATTGTCAAATTTCTGGAGGTGGAAACCACCGAAGAAACCAGCAGCGGCTGGATGCTGTTGGCCACCCTGAATTTGCTGGCCAATGGAGACGTTTCTCTGATACAAGTAAGTTCTCCGACTCTTTTTATAATTCCAAGTTATTATCCTCTTTTCCTTTTACAGGTTATGACTGCCGCTGCAGTCCCCTCAACGCTTGTAAAGTGCTTGTATCTGTTCTTTGACCTGCCCATCGTGGAAGACGATGCTCCAGCACCGGATGGTGGAACCATAAGCGATTTCAATGCCCAAGAGCGAAGAACTTTACTCCAGAAGGTCTTTGTACAGCTGCTGGTCAAACTGTGCTCGTATCCCTATCCTGCTGAGGAACTGGCCCGCATGGACGATCTGACGTTGCTCTTCTCGGCCATCACATCGCCCTGTCCCATCCACAACATTGTGTGGCGCAAGAATGCAGCCGAGATCCTGACCACAATATCCCGGCACGGATTAACCGAGTCCGTCGTTAGCTATATACATTGTGAGTATCCAATTCTCTAAATTACTGCAAAATCTCGCCTTATTGAGTAACTATTATAGCCAAGGGCTGCATGGCGCTTTGTGTGGACAATATGCAACGTCTGACATTTGGGAATCCATTGGAGATTGTTGAAATGTTTGTCACAGTGTTTTGCTTCCTCAAGGACTCCAGTCAAGTGTCCCAAATACTAATGGACGACTTTCGCGCCTCGCAGGGTTACGTTTTTCTCTGTGACTTTCTTTTAAAGTAAGAAACTTTCTCGTTTTAATTTCGTTTAACAAGTTTACATTTTGGAATGATTTTCAGGTTCGATACCAATCGCAATCAGTCACTAGAAATTCAAGCAGCCATTCGCAATCTGGTTCTGATGATATCGTCGCTGTGCATGTGCGGTTTCTATGAACTTCGCCCTCCAGCAGCTCAGTTCAACACCGCCTTTAAGCTTCAGAACTTTCAGTTGCCGCAATCTACATCCCGGGAGACATGCGTACGGAATATTTATGCTTTTCAAGTACTTCAGAACGTTTTCCTGAAATCGACAACACCAGCACTGTGTTGCACTATCCTGGACGCCATTTCTCGAGTTTACCACTCAGAAAATGCCAACTACTTCATCCTGGAGTCGGAGCACACTTTAAGTTCTTTCGCGGAACGGATTCACCTGAAGAGTCCTCAGATACAGGAGAAGTTTTTCGATCTGTTGGAGTTCATTGTCTTCCAGCTTAACTTTGTCCCCTGCAAGGAACTGATCAGCATGGCTTTCCTGCTAAAGCACAACCAGTCGACAGCCTGCAGCATCTTATGCCTAAAGTCACTGCTGAATGTCCTGCGGCATAATGCTGTCTTCAAGGACGTTTACCGTGAAGTTGGAATCCTGGAGATTTTCGCTGGCTGCCTGACGCGCTACGCGACTCATGTACATGAGATTACCGATGGCGACGAGACCGTGGTGGTGGAACCTACTGAGAACCAGGAACCGGACCTACAAGACAGCCTCGGCAAGCTGATCCTTGAGGCTCTTACCATGCTGCTCGGCGGCGGAGCTAACAACAATGCTCAGCTTTTCCGTGAATACGGCGGAGCCAAGTGCGTCCATGAGCTGGTCAAGTTCAAACATTGCCGGCCACAAGCGCTGGGAATAGTACGGGAGCTCATCCTCTCCGCAGGCGGCGACGACGACATGCTGCATATACTCTCGCTAATGCACGGGGTGAGCCCGTTGCAAGTGGAATTCAAGATTCAGATACTCAATATGCTGCTGGGTTGTCTCAAAGATTCGCACCGAACTCGCACCGTTTTCCGCAAGGTGGGTGGCTTTGTTTACCTCACCAGTGTGTTTGTGTCGCTGGACGGCAGCATGGCCCATCTACAACCGGGCATCCCTCAGCAGGACCTCATTTTGCTGCTGCAGATCGTCTGTCAGACTCTCGCGACCGCCATGCGCTTTGAGCCGGCCAACGCCAAGTTCTTTCATCAGGAGATTAGCAGCACTTCGCTGTGCGACACACTGCGACTGTTAGGGTGCTTTGGGGGTTCCTCCTCTCTCCAGGACTTCACCGGAACATACGAACCACAGCAGTCACTGCTTAAATACTACCATGAGATTTTCAGTGGCGATATACTGAGTGTCAGGTAAATATCCGATGATATATTATTAGTATTTCTTTATTACCCATTGTTTTACTCCTTAGTTTCTCAGATGATGTCCCCTATCCCCTCTCCTATGTGTGCATCGTCTTTCGGCTCCTTTACAGTATTGCCCTGGATAACTTTGAAGCCCCGAACTTAAGCGGCATTATTACGCTCTTTAGCGATCCGCCGCCAAGTTCGCGGTCTCCGAGCAAGGAACTAGCGGCTCCGGCGCATCCCAGCCAGCTCAATCTCACGCAACCCAGTCCTGAGCCACGAATTGTGCATCCGGGTGTTGTTCTATGCATGCTTCAACTGCTACCAGCTGTAGAGCTGGACGATGCTCCTCTCCAGGCAATGCAGTTGCAGGTGTACCTTAGCGAGGTAATCAAGTCACTGGTACGGAGTGAGCGAAATCAGCAGATAATGTGTGACCACGGACTGGCCGAGAAGCTGCTGAAGTTGACGCGCCGGGCGCTAGCGGAGGAGTCGCATCCCCTTCACGTTCCCATGCAGTACATCCTAGAGCGTCTGGCGGCCCAGGCTCTGCAGCCCACGGAACTGCGCCAGTTTCTGCGACTGGGTGAGCCGCTTTCGTGCGCCGACATCGATCTTCAGCAGCCATACAAACTGGGTGGTCCCGTGCCGCTGACCCGGATAAAGACACTTGTCTCCATGACAACACCCCGCGATTTCCGCGCCCACGGCTCTAGCACACTGCCTCCTTTCGTTGAGCTGGACATGTCTGCTGAGGGATTTGGCTGCCTCTACTTGCCCTCCCTGGCTCCCCAGGCGACAGCCACTGCTGGGGGCACAATTGACGCAAACACCATCGGTGGCATTGGAGCTGGGGATCGCATCTTCCCGCCGCAGACTGGTCTCACTTACTCCACCTGGTTCTGCGTGGAAAAGTTCTCGGATCCAAAGACAGATCCGCATTGTGTGCGCCTCCTGACTCTAGTGCGAACTATTCACAACCCGCGAGAGGATAACCTGGCGTGCCTGTCGATCCTTCTTTCCGCAAGGGACAAGGCCATTGTGGTGTCCACCCAGGAGACCTTGGTTACCCCAAGAAAAAGTAAAGTAAGAAAAAATAATATTGAATTTGTAGTATAATTTTATTAATTTCCAGGCATTGGCGATTGGGAACCAGAGGGATCTGACGACGGCATTGCTCGCATCTGGTGCCCCGATCTCTTGCATGAGGGACAATGGCACAATCTAGTAGTGGTGCTCAACCGGGCCGTGCTGAAAAACTCTAGCTTGTCCCTGTACCTCGATGGAGTGCCCATGCACACGCAGAAGTTGCACTACATCGCCCAGCATCCTGGGGCGAGCAGCGCCAGCTTGACTTCGGCCACCCAAATCTTCGGATACATTGGAACGCCACCCATTTGGCGGCGCTACTCTCGCCTCTGCTGGAAACAGGGAGTGTGCCACCTACTCGAAGACGTGCTCACGCAGCAAACCGTGCAGACCATCTACCAATTGGGCCCCCACTACATGGGCTCCCTGCAGGCTCCCCAGTTGGGCAAGCAAGCGGAACCACTGGCCCCCCTGGTGCCCGAAGATCGGGTCCTCCTCGGTCTCAATGCGAAGGCAGTGTCAAAGCTGACGCTGGTCAAGATCCGAAAGGTTTATAGTCGGGCCGATAACAAGAGCATTGCCAAGCAGCTAAATATGAACTCCCACGAAAATGCCACTCCCATTAAGTGAGTTATAACTCTAAAAACCTTTTAATCCCCCGAAGTAAATCCTTCTCTTCGATTCTTAGAATTCTTCACAACTCTGCCGGACACTTGGCCGGAGCTGGACGATCTCTAGGTGGCGTAGTGGTTGGCTATCTAGGAGTGCGCGTTTTCAGTCCACATCCAGTCTCGGCCATGATTGACACTGTGGGCGGCTGCAATGTTCTCTTGGGCATCATCGCCATGGCCCAGGATGTGGAGTCCTTGTACGCTGGCGTGAAGGCATTAACCTGCGTGGTGCGCAGCAATCGAGCTGCCCAGGCGGAGATGGACCGAAAGCGATGCTACCAAACACTGGGGATGTTCTTCAAAAAGAAAAAGCATCTTCTGAACTCGCACATCCTGCACCTGACCTTCGGGCTGGTGGGCACAGTGAACAGCGGCCAGGACATGTCTGCGATTCCGAATGTAACAGCGTTCCAGGATCTGCTATGCGACCTAGAAATCTGGCACAACGCTCCCAATGGACTGCTTCGGTCACTGTTGGAACATCTTTTAGAGCTAGCTGTGGAGTCCAGCGAGAAGAAACAAAACGTGAAGATTATGCGGGACCTGCAGTTGCTGGTCAAGTTGCTGCACATAATCACCCAAATCCAGGATCACTCGACGCGCGAGATCCTGTTTAGCCTGCTAGAAACGCTTCTGGGCGGTCAGCCTCGCCACACGGATCTCTTGTTGTATGGCCAGTATGTGGCTGCCAAGCTTCCCCGCTTGCAGGACGGAAACCAAGAGCGCAGTATACCTCTTCCCAGCATTAAGAACCTTAGCGATGACCAGGATGGGAGTGTGGCCCAGACTATTTACCTGCGAAACCGTTGCCTTTCGCTCCTTCATGGTCTGCTCTTCACGCCACGCAACACCGTGAACTATGTCATTTGCGATGACATATCCAAGACTCTGGGCATGGACTGGCTGCTCCTCTTCATGCAGCCACAAGTTCACTTCACCACCGTCATCATTGCTGTGCGGATTCTGGTTGTGATTTGCGCCAACGAGAGTTTCCTGGTCCGCTTCAGGGATGCGACCCACAACGGAGGCTATCTGCGTTTCACGGAGATGGTATCGCAGCGCAAGATGCTGGGCCTCGGTGCCCAGCAGCTCAACCAGCGCCCCACCAACGGCACTGGCACTGTGATAGTAGCCACGCCACAGAACACCATTCAGCACCTTCCCACACAAATCGCAGGGGAAGTGCGAGCGGCGGCGTTGAATATTCCAGGTGAGCTTCTATAATATTTTCTTTATAAACAAAATTAGAGATCAATTGTTTCTTTCATCAGGTTTCCAGCTGCTGGAATGGTTGATGCAGCACCATCTGGACGTCCCAGAGCTATACTTCCTGATCACCGCCTTGATAATGGGTCAGCCTGTGAAAGTCCTGGCAACGGAGCACACCAAGTTTGATCTGGACCGCGTCTGGTCGTTCCTCTGGGGAGCCCCCGTTTCAGCCAACACGCAGCTACCCAAGCTCAGCGTCTGTCCCGAAGGCGTCTGCGTCCTGCTGGCCATGGTTAGAGCAATCGTGCACGGCGGGGAATGTGCCCCTTGGCTGCATAGCCATCCGGAAACCATTATCCAGCTCTTGTTCAGCCTCTACCAGAATCTCACCGATTTCTCACCCGTGATGATGGCCGGCGATGTAGTCACCTCATTGGTAGCCGTGCTCTTTCCTCCTGGATCACGCCAGACTGACTCCGAGCCAAACAGCGGAGCCTCAACGCCCACCGACGGGACTGGCAGCAGCTTTGTTCTGCCCCCGCCAGAAACGCTACACGGAGCTACCCCGCAGCCCAAACTGGCCGCCCACCCGGTGAGCAAGTGCATCATCGACTTCTTGCGCGTGATTGTGGTTGACTCGCTCGGACTGAATATGCAGGGCAAGACAACGCCTGTTATTGATCTCGTTTTGGACGCAGCCCCCGACACGGCAGAGCTTCCGTTGCAAGTCCAGTACCAGACGCAAATAATAATCGCCCTGATGGATCATCTTCTGGCCGCCGATGTACTCGTGGGTGAACAGGCTGCTCTGCCCTTGGTTCCTCTCCTACAAAGCCAGACGCAGCACATCGCCCCAAACGTGTTCTATTTGACGGCGCGCGTGGTGGACAAGCTGTGGCAAGGCTGCCTCGCCCGCAACCCGCACGACATCTTCGATTTTGTCATAAAGCTGATTGCCCAGGCCAAGCGCCGCTCCTCGTCCCTTTCGCTTGAGCACCTGCACCATTCGCTCAACCGCAGCATCCTTTTCCTTCTCTCCCGTCCCACCGACGACTCTCGGGCTGAGCAAGTAAGCGTACTGGAGGCTCTCCACAAGATCATCCAGCACCGCCTGCTTATTTTTGGAGCCGGCAACCACGAGTTGGAGTTTGTAGGCTGCTTAACCTACTGCCTGCTGCAGCTGACGGCCGACATGAAGATAGTCTTGGAGCCGGCCACCAGCCGCAACACCACCTGGCACGTGAACCCGCAGACAGAGACCACGGAGCCCAAGGACGAGGATCTCAACCAGTTGCAGGGACACAACCTGATTGTGGGCGCCGCTTTTCGGGTGTGGGAAGAGCTGTACGTGTGCAAAAAGCCAGCCATCGAGGAGGTCTTCAAGGTGTCGCTAACGGCCCCTCAGCCCAACTGCAAGGCTCCGGATCTGCAGACCACTCGTGAGCAAGTGATGGAGCTGGCGTCCAGGCTGTGGTTTAACTACGTAGAGGCAGAGCGCAAGGCCTCGTATAGGGCACCCATGGAACTGCACACTCAGATCCAGTCGAAGATTCAGAAGGTCACCGGAGGACTGTCGCGTCTGACAAGCCGCACAAAGACCAAGAAAGAGGAGCTGGTGCGTACCAAGTCGAATATGAGCCGTGAGGCCGCCTACGAGTCAACGGGAATCCATGTGCAGCTGGTGAAAGATTTGCTGGAGCTGCGCACCAAGCAGTACCAGCAAATGCTGCAGCACACCCACCGCTATGTCTACCAGGACTGGGTGCAGTCGGAGACGGAGCTAACGCGGGAGCGAGGCCTCTGGGGCCCCGCCGGCTGTTGTACACTGGATAAGTGGATCCTAGACACCACCGAGGGCCCCCACCGCATGCGCAAAAAGACGATGCGCAACGATGTTTTCTATCTGCATTATCCCTACCGGCCCGAGCTGGAGCTGCCGGACAACCGCCAGCTCAAGTACAAGGTAGCCTCCAGTCTGGACAGCAAGACGTACGCCCTGCACGGGCAGCAGCAGCCACGCATCCTGGCCGAGGCGGCGGAGCAACACTCCGTCCAGCAGCAGAGTTCGCTGGAGGCAGTGCATCAGCATCGCCTAGAGCCCAGTAGTTCGACGTCAACGCCCCCGCCGCCAGTGTCTCCAAAGCTGGGAGGGCATGGATCGACTTCCTACACGCAGGAGTCTGTAGACGGCAACGCACCTGAGGACGACGAGGAGGAGGAGGACACCTCCATGACCAGTGACAATGAAACGTTCTTGCGCTTGCTGGAGGAGCAGGAGAAAATCGGTTTTATGTTCCGCTGCGCACGGGTCCAGGGTCTGGACACCTTTGAGGGCCTGCTGCTGTTCGGCAAGGAGCATTGCTATATCGTCGATGGGTTCACGCTACTTAAGAACCGTGAGATTCGCGACATTGATACCCTACCGCCAGGAGCCTACGAGCCGATTATACCCAATTCCGGAGGCACCTCCTCCACCACCTCGCGGGCCATGAGCCACAAGCTGCGGCAATGCTCCAAGTTCGCCTACGAGGAGATCCGCGAGGTGCACAAACGTCGCTACCTCCTGCAGCCCATCGCGCTGGAGGTGTTTTCGGAGGACGGGCGCAACTACCTGTTGAGTTTCCCCCGCAAAGTGCGCAACAAAGTCAACCAGCGATTCCTGGCCCTAGCCACCGCCCTGAACGACAACGCCCAGCAGTCGGTGGCGGGACAGAAACGCACAGCCAGCGTGGAGCAGACGGCAGGCATCTTTAGCGGACTGATCGGAGAAACCTCTGTTACGCAGCGCTGGGTGCGCGGTGAGATCTCCAACTTCCAGTACCTTATGCACCTGAACACCTTGGCGGGGCGCAGCTACAACGACCTAATGCAGTATCCCGTGTTTCCATGGATTTTGGCCGACTACGACTCCGAGGAGCTTGATCTGTCGAATCCCAAGACCTTCCGCGACTTCTCGCGACCCATGGGTGCCCAGGCGGAGGAGAGGTTAGAGCAATTCCAGAAGCGTTTTAAGGAGTGGGATGACCCTCATGGGGAAACACCGCCCTATCACTACGGCACGCATTACAGCTCCGCCATGATCGTTTGCTCATACCTGGTGCGCCTGGAGCCCTTCTCCCAGCCATTCCTCAAGCTCCAAGGCGGCCACTTTGATCTCGCAGACCGTATGTTCCATAGCATTAAGGAGGCCTGGCTCTCAGCTTCGAAGCTCAACATGGCCGATGTCAAGGAGCTGATTCCGGAATTCTTCTACCTGCCCGAATTCTTGAGCAACTTTAACAACTTTGACTTAGGAACCAAGCAGAACGGGGAGACCCTCAACCACGTTATTCTGCCTCCTTGGGCCAAGCAGGACCCAAGAGAGTTTATCCGATTGCATAGGAGCGCCTTGGAGTGTGACTATGTCAGCCAGCATTTGCATCTGGTGAGCTATGGGACTGTATACCTGTATAGTGTCTATAATTGTGTACCATTTCAGTGGATCGACTTGATATTTGGCTGCAAACAGCAAGGACCAGCCGCCGTGGATGCGGTCAATGTGTTCCACCACCTCTTTTATGAGGGGAACGTGGATATCTACAAGTAAGTACAAGTAAGATTACTTTGGCATAAAAACAGTATTATTATTGTTACTCTGTTCCAGCATTGATGATCCTTTGAAGAAAAACGCCACTATTGGTTTTATCAACAACTTTGGACAGATACCGAAACAGCTCTTTAAGAAGGCGCATCCTGCGAAGAAAATGGGCAGCTCCCGGCACTCAGCCTTGATCGATCCCACGTCTTTGATTCAAGGCAACAGCACAGTTCTCCAGACGGACCGGCTCTTTTTCCACAACTTAGATAACCTCAAGCCCAGCCTTCAGCCTATCAAGGAACTAAAGGGTCCCGTCGGGCAGATACTTCAGCCCGACAAGACGGTATTCGCCGTGGAGCAAAACAAGGTGATGATGCCACCGTCGTACACGAAGTACATAGCCTGGGGATTCGCTGACCACTCGCTGCGGGTGGGTCTGTATGACACGGATCGGGCGTCCTTTGTATCCGAGGCAGCGGCCCAGAATTCTGGGGAAATCCTGACGTGCGCTTGCCCCAACGCCAAGATGATTGTCACGGCCGGAACCAGTTCGGTGGTGACCATTTGGAAGTTTGACGCCAACCGCAAAAGCCTCAGTGTAAAACACTCCTTGCACGGGCACACCGACGCCGTAACCTGCCTGGCGGCCAGTGCCGCCTACAACGTGATCGTGTCCGGGTCGCGGGATGGAACTGCCATTGTCTGGGACATGTCGCGATTCACGTTCGTGCGCCAGTTGCGTGGACATGCCGGCGTAGTGGCCGCTGTGGCCATCAATGAGCTGACTGGTGAGATTGCCACTTGCTCCGCCACTTGGCTACATGTTTGGTCCATCAACGGCGATCCTCTCTCCATGGTGAACACGTGCGTAGGCAGTGCAGATCGCATGCAGCAGATTCTCTGTGTGGCGTTCTCCCAGATCCGGGAATGGGACCAACAGAATGTGGTCATAACAGGCTCCACCGACGGAGTAGTAAGGGTAAGTGTTAATAACACTGTTGTGGATAACAACTTGAGCAATCTTTTTCGCAGATGTGGTCTCTGGAACACACACAGGTGCCCATCGACCGCAAGTTGAAGCGTGGGGTGGAGGTTTCCTCGCAGGACAAGCCAGACTCCGTTTCATTGGATATAAAAGACAATAAGGGCGACAATAAAGACGAAAACATTGACATTTTCAAGCCCATTACAAGCTTTCCTCAGCCGGAGGAAGAAAACGGTAGCCAGTTATGGAATAATTCTTCTAGTAGTCCGCTTATGAATTATACTCTTGTAGATATTGTAAAGTCTGCATCGGAGAGCAGCATCTCGGAGGCTTCGCAACATAGCCAGGAGTCGACCAAGTCGGAACAAATGGCCAAGGAGGCCGCTCAAGCGGAGCGAAGAAAGAGTTCCATTTCGGGAGCAAAGAGTTTGCATGAAATGAAGTCCGCCACCGTAGAAGGGCCAGGCAGCAGCTCAGATCCAAAACATACAGAGGGTACATATCATTCTATAATATGTATGAATAGTTTTCTAACTCCCTTTTCCTCTGCAGATGAACATGCTATTAGACCAAGTAAATCGGATACCAGTTTAACGGATGGTTTCGTAGTTATAGACAATGATAGACCAAGAGGCGACCAAGTTTTGCGAAAAGGTATAAATCCTCTTAATACAAAATAACAACCTTATATAAACTTTCGTTTTTTTAGGATTCCGGTGGCAACGTCAATTAATGTTCCGCTCAAAGCTAACCATGCACACGGCATATGATCGTAAAGATAATGCCGAACCAGCCAGCATTACAGCGTTGACAGTTTCCAAAGATCACAAAATCCTTTATGTTGGTGAGTAGAAGATGGAATGTTGAATAGAAAAGATATAATACTTCACCTTTGCTATAGGTGATGCACGTGGTCGCATCTTCTCGTGGAGCGTTGCAGAGCAGCCGGGTAGAGGAGTGGCAGATCATTGGCTTAAGGATGAGGGAGCAGATCAGTGCGTTAAATGCCATGTGAAGTGAGTAGTACAGACAATAGCGTATCCTTGTCTTGCAATATATTTATAATATCCTTTTTTAGATTCACGCTCTATGAAAGGAAGCACCATTGCCGCAACTGCGGCCAGGTCTTTTGCAACAAGTGCAGTAGATTCGAGTCGGAAATCTCTCGGCTACGCATCTTAAAGCCGGTTAGAGTGTGCCAGGCCTGTTATGGCCAACTTCGCTCGAGTTCGTTTGATAATTAAGATAGAACGCGTGAAAGTAGAAAACTAAATAATTTATATGCGTTTATAGTTTTTTCTAAAAAAGACATTGAGGACATTTATATATTTAACTTATTATTTTAATTGCTATACGTATTTTTTTATATTTTAACCAAATCAAGTTAATCTAACTTCAACACAAGGCTGTTATATGATTTTATAATTTAAATCGAATTTTTGTATATACCCACAACATGTTGCAATATAATTTATATTCTTAGATATAATAATTTATTACTCCCCAATTAATACCCAATAAATGTTGCGAATTAACCAAAAGCATTGACAATTTCTAGTTATGTAAAATATCTATAAAATTACGAGTACAAAACGCTTACTTATCTATCGCAGCCAAAGTTTTAGTACCCTTGCAGTTAAAGCCTTTTTTGTTAACCAATTTAGAGTACCCCGAAATTATATTTTGTTTCTGGTTTCAAAGCAGTTAACCCATTAATATAATGGCTAGGGTATAAAGTAGCATTTTGATTATATGTATACTTTCCAAGAATCTAGACAACCAGTGGCTTACCCATGTGGAGAGCGCACAAAAATATCGTTAAAAAAGCTTAATGTATACCGTAATGAGGTGTAAAAACCCGTCTATGAACTTTAACATGAACAAGCACCGCCAATTATATCAATTAAAAAAGGACTTGAACACTTTTTTAAAGACACACACCTCCAAAAGGGATGTCCAGACACCCGAAACAGATCACTTTAAGCACACAACATACAAACCTCTCACGGAAATCAATAAAAATGCATATATGTACGTATCTAATGGCAAGTAGATTTTCTCGAAATTACTTTTTAATGCAATGAACTAAAGGTAATACCAGAAGTGTTAATAACTGGCTCCCTAATATATATAAGCAATACAAAAGATTGCAAATAAAACAATGAAATAAATGTAGTAAAAAATAAAATATTAGGCAGTATGCTGTCATATTGTTTTAAACAAGTTTGAAATTATCTTTCAAAAATTGTGTTAAATTCTCTGATGTTTTAATTGTTTGAAACACTATATTGGTTTTGACAGCAAACCCATATTATTTCAGTTTTGTAAATATAAAAGACAAATAATAATAAAACTCTATAAAATGTAGAAAATTAGATAAATTAATTAGTAGTGGCGTAGGCGTAAACACAAATGGTATTTTGTAGAGAATCTACATGTTGCATTGATAATAATTTACAAATATGTACGTGTATCATTTAATATACGTGAATGTTAAGGTAGCAGCAATTAATACCGACTATCTCTTCAGTCTTTTGACCTTATCCAAAGACGAGGAACCCCCCAAACTCTGAGCCAGCTAACACTTAACAGACCCTCTACCACACATTTCATGGAATTATACAGCAAGGACAAAACAATTAGACAAAGTTATTATAAGTTTAACGCGAGAGAACTCTATACCAACTCAAGAAGAATTAACTGTATTAACTGAAGCATAAATAAATTATCAACAAGAATTATACAAAAGTATATATATATTTACTGTTAGTTTATGAGAAACAAAACATAAATATTACATTATGCAAACTGGAGAATATGAAATTTAATAAAATGAGATTCGTTAATATATCCTTGGAGTTTTCTTTTTAAATATAAATACAAGTTAAAAACTCATACAACTTCAAAGCTTTCTTAATCTATTATTATGTCCTCAAAATTTTCAACAAATTTCTAAAAGAAATCGTTAAAATGTAATGTAGTTTATTAACTCTGCTATTAAGTGTAGTGATGACATTGAATTTGATCGGATTTCTGAGTCTTATGTATAATATTTCAATGTTCTTTCGGCAGGAGAGGTCCTTGAAAATGTATAAGAACTACATTTTATACTGGGAATGGAAAGTAATCCAAACTGGATGTAAATCTTCGTAACCGCGTGAGAATTATGGGATTGGCCCTAATCCGTGTCAGAGCCCGAATAGGGATTACGAATCTATTCTATGACGTAGTATGAGGTCCTATGGTCATGCTACAAATGAATGTATATGAGTCCACGTCTTTGTCCTGTCCGGTTCACATATGGAAGCGCCAACTCTTGGGCGTTAGCGTCCGCGGTTTTGCCAGTCGGAATGGAGACGGGCCTTCCCAGCAGAACAGACTCCGCCGGGGCAACAGTTGCCACCTGGACAACTCAGCTGGCTCATGCTCTGGCTATGCACCTGGCTTGGCATATGGCTGGACCCAGCACCCAATCGCGAACACCTGCCCCCGGAGCAGTTGCAGCAGGATCCGTAGTTTTTGACGGATCGCTGCGAATAGCCGCTGTTGTTGAAGTTGCAACTGTTGCTCTGATAATATCCATCCATGCTGACTAAAAAAACACCCATTAACCATATTTTTTAAATCAAAAAAACTCTACAGGACTCACCTGACAAGCACTGTGACCGCGTTGACAGATCAACGATTAATTTTTGGGTACAAAAATATCTAACAAAAAATTACAATGAATTATTTTCTGCTAGATAGACTTTCGATTTGGTTGACTATGCCGGAATGAATGAGCTCCGAACAGTCCGGACTCCGACGGGCAATAAAATGAGAAAAGCAAAGCTCACTTTTCACACCAAAATGTTTTCGAACTCGTTTTCGAGTTTCTTCGAACGCATGCGCCTCGTTTTCCAAAAAGTGGTGAGTTTCCCTTGGCAGGGAGGCGTGGCCTCGCCATCGAAGGGGTGAGTTCCGAGTCACTCACGGACAGAGAGAGAAAAATGCGACTTCTTGATGCCGCAAATTTGCCATGTATGTATGTGGGGGGGAGGAGCAGGTGCTGGGGGTTGGAGGTCGGAGGTCGGCGGCTGGGGGGAAATCCCGGGTTAATCTGTGGAATGCCAAGAGTGGAGCGGAGTGAGACCAGGCTTGCCTGTGAATGACTTTGCATTCTAACTGGTTAATATAACCGCAGGATTGCAGTTTGGGGATATGGGTGATCCGGGATCAGGGTTTGGGTTATATACGAGCAGCGGCGGCACATACACGACCACATCCAGACAAATGGGCTGTGTAACTAATCCTGAGCCCACGCCGAACCGACTTACAAGACTCCACCCCTAAGCTGGGGGTTATGCCTATCCTGGCCTAGCATGGCCCGTCCTGTCGTGGCCATGTGTGGGTGCCGCCCCGCTCACTGTGCCGCTAAAGTCATTTCAATTTAGATGAGAGTCAGTAAATCAACCCCTATCAACATACCAACAACACCACGCAACAGACCCTGGACCTACCGAGCTGCCACTTCGGCCACTTCCCCAGTGGGTGAACGGGAACTGGGGAAACGTCATGGCGGAAATGCCAAAAGGAGTAGGAGTACTGCCACAAGTTCTGCACTTGTATTCTAGCATATATGAATGCGTTAATACATATGTGTATGTATGACTCCATGGTGCATACATGTATACCTCCCACATATGCCATATCCATTACTGGATTCCTCTACTTGGACTCTGATGGTGTCCAACAAATTGGCAAGGTATTAATTTCCAATATATTCCCGATATTTTCAAAGTCGTTATCCTTTCCGAATGAAGTTATGACTTTATAAAAGATTTAGCTTTTTATTTATAATCAATAGACTTTTATAAACATAACAACCAAATTATTAAGAAGGTTTTATGTTTAATGCATGTTAAAAAAATTATATCTTTTGTAATTCTATAAAACACATTCCTGAAAATGATCCTTAAACTTTGTAATTTATTATATCATTATATTTATTTTTGGATCTTAACATTCAAAGTTAAAAACATTTAAAGTCCTCTAAATAAAATTGAATTTGTTAAAATCCTTGTACTTACCGCTCCTGGAGAGCCCCCATAATTAATTAAAACGGATCACTTGTACCTCCCAAGCTCAATTGACTCCTGCTGCTTGGTGTACCCTTCACTGTACCGCCCTTTCGGCAGCCTGAGACCTGACTTTAGAACTAATAATCCGACAGCCTACAACCGCCGGCTGCCACCCATCCGCAGAGGACGAAAAACCAAAAAAAAAAAAAGGGAAAATAAAATGGAGGAAAAAGCGAGAGAAGCCTGCCGGCACTCTGCTGGCGAAAGGATATTTGCCGAGCAAAGGAGAGCAAGGAGCAAGGAGAGAACGTGCGAGGGAGATGTCCTGTGATGAGAGCAGCAACGCTGCAGCAGCAGCCCATCATACCAATACAAGGATGCTCCTCAGATAGCTTTTCGTCCTTCTTGACATTTTGTGGTGAATTGTCGAAAGCCACAGTATATGTACGATGTCAGTGTGTGTGTGTCCTGTGCGCCTGTGTATTGGTGTTAGTGTGTGTGTGTGAGGGACAACAACAAAAAATATAAAAAACAAAAATGGTGGACGGCAGGAAGTACCCTCATTTGCTGTAATCGCATCAGGACGGGACACTGAAAAAAGGGCGTTTTCCGGTTGGTTGCCCGACTCTCCCCACTGTCCCCCCCTCGTCCTTGCTCGCCACGACTCTTGCGAGAATGTGTGTGTGTGGGCTGGTGGGCGAGTGGGGTTGCTTCCGGTCCACTCTCAAGGGATGAAATGTAACGTTTGGTAGCTTTTTGTAAATTTTCGACTTTCGTTTGGATTTTTTTTTTTGGTTTTGTTTTCATTCGTTTTCCATTGCTCAGCGCACGCTGCTTTTCATTTTCCCCATTTCGCCTTTTTCGATTGTGGCTTTCCATGGTGAGCCAGCCGGGCCACGGTTGCGGGGGATGGCAAGTGGCGAGTGGGCGGGTGGGTGTTGGTTACTGCTTTTGGCTTTGCTCGCCCTCCTGTCAAATTGACTGCAAAAAAGGACCTCTCCTAGGCAGCTTCACTTTCGTAATTGGCGGTCTGTTCGCTGCTGGCTCTGCCAGCCATAGATTCACTCGCCTCATTCGCAGTTGGTCCGTCAGTCCATGCGATCCGCATTTGCATTTCCATCCGCATCCGCACCAGCATTTTCCCAGCGGCACACATTTTCGCGTCGGCAAACTCTAATTCCCGTTTACAATACTAATAGTTACAAAAATTCGAAATAGTTACCAAAATATAAAAGTTTTAGTGAAAACAGTGGACTGCAAAGCTTACCAAACTGGATACTTTAGGGTTTAAATATTTCCACCAAAGGAAAATGGGCACAGGTAACGTGTTTTGGCAATTTCCGTCGAAAACAAGCGTCGGAATTTCAACCGCCGGCATCTTACAAGTTTTCCGAAATGCTTTATAATTAAAATAGTTAGAGTTTGGAAAAACTACAAATAGTTTATAAACTAAACGTGGGTGCTTCAAGTTTCATAAAACAAAAAATTATGAAAAAGTCGGGTTTTTATGGTTTTTAAAAAGAGTAATTGTTGGTGCTTCTTGGTTGTGAACAGAAATTAAAGTTCTATACTTTAAATTTTCAAAATGCATTTCCCAAGTCTTTTGTTATTATTTCAGTGACTTTCTATCACTTAGGCCATCAATGTCTTTGAATCTATTTGGTTACAGTATTTTATTATTCTTATAACTTAAATTTCACCAATCGTAATATGTTTTTCATAGTTAGCTCTATAAATATTAATGAAAAATAAAACTTGAGAATTTCCTTATTATTTACTTTATATTTTTTTAATTTGATTTTATTTAAATTCAATTTCCTACACCTGAGGTGGCTAAGAGAATTAACAACTGAGAAAGTTTGTGTCCTGTGATTAATGATACACCATTTCTCATTGGGAATAGGGAAGTTTAACGGTTCTACTCCATGTTGTAAATGTTTTAATTTACATTTTGTTAAGCTTAGTTTCTCCCAAACCCCTTTTCAACATAAATCTAGAATCACAGTTTGGAATTAACTCGATCTGGAAAGTCCTAAACCGAAAATGCAAAAATCTCACGTTTTCTCCCATGCCCCTCGAATGACCAGCTTAAAACTCCTTTTGCCTATCAAAACATGACGAAAATTTCCATACCCCCTTCGAGAAGCATATTGTAAAGCGTTGATGTATGATGGGAATCATAACCCGAGCACCATAAACTAACAACAAATGGGGCAGAAAGTAAAAAGTGATGGCATAAATAAACATAAATATGTAAAATCAACAAAATCGCAAAATTTTAAAAAATAAGAGGCTGAAAAAGGTCCGTCCCCGAAGGTTTCTGAGGGACTATCCGATTGTGTCCCCTGGTGCAACCCCAAAGCGGGCACGCACAGCCACTCGAAAGGTGTTAACACGCTGCGGACAATTGGCGGCGTTGCAGGGTGTGAAAATTGGCAACACGCGCCGGCCAAAACCCCGACCCAAACCCGACCCGAACCGAACCCCGACCTGAACCCAACCAGCGACAATATGTCAAATGTCACAGAACAAAGGACCACTACAAAGGGGCAGCGTTTTATTTTGACAAGTGCCGAGTGTTGAACTTAATTTGCGAAGTGTGCCAGTCAAAGGGCTGGCTTCCCGCCTCCCCCGACCACTGACACAGGACATACACGTATTAAAAGAATCCTGGCGGGATGGGTGAGTGCCGTTTTCACTTGCTAATCTGCAGCAAACACACTCGAAGCGACGCCAAATCTTTGGCACGTGACGCCCAGTATTTGCTCAAGTCTAATCCAAGGAAGATCTTCCAAATACAAAGCAAAGCTGGTCTTTAATTGGGTATCCTTTCAATGAATATCATTGAACTTGGATGAAATATAATAGAATTATTAAAGTTTTTTTAGTTTTTCATAAATCAAACAACAAAATAATAATACCAGTTATTTAATAAAATATTCAAGAGAAAATGGACTTACATATATTGCTTCCAGAGAAAATTAAGTATTGCCTACTTATTAGGGCCTATCATTCGTAAAAAAACTATTAATAATAAGAACATATTTAGTAACGTCTTTTTATATTAACTCTACTAACTAATGATTATTTCTTCATAATTCTTAGCTGGCGATCGGCTGCTGGATATTCCCTGTAAAGTATGCGGCGATCGGAGCTCCGGCAAGCACTATGGGATCTACAGTTGTGATGGTGAGCTCTACAGGATTATATGAATTAGCATTGTAAGCTGGACTAATACCTTTCAGGCTGTTCGGGCTTTTTTAAGCGCAGCATCCATCGAAATCGCATTTACACCTGCAAAGCCACCGGCGATCTGAAGGGGCGATGTCCTGTGGACAAGACTCATCGGAATCAGTGTCGCGCGTGCCGTCTCGCCAAGTGCTTCCAATCGGCCATGAACAAGGATGGTAAGTAGCCTTTTCTGGCCTCAAAGTCCTTCTCTTACGACCTGGCCCGCAAGTCTTTGTTGTACTTGCCAAATACATTTAATTATGCAGCAAATTAGCTCGGGAAGCCCTGTCTCGCCCACGTCAAGGTTCTTTGGGCATAAATTACATTAAACTCGAAAACCAAAAACCCGCGGGCTCCCTCCGCTCTCTCTCTTTCTCTCGTCCTGCGACTAGACCCTGCAAAATGCCATTTGAACTTTGTGTTGTGTTTGTCATTAAGCTGATTATAAATTATGCAGAGTCTTCTGTGTAGATCCTGTGGTCGTGCCTCGAAGGCGAAAGGCCCCACAGGGAAATCTGATTTTTGCAAACGGCTTGCCTGGGAATGGGACAATTTTTGGGTGCTGTTAACTTTATATTTATAAATATTAATTTATAAAAATTATTTCTAATGAAAATTCGCTGTAGTGGGAAAGCTGAAATTGAAGGAACAAGTTTGTGAAAGAGTGGAAAAATTGCAGTTTTTATTTTAATTGAATATAATTCATCTAAGCTGGACTAACAATTGACAGCCATGAGCCCGGCAGCCATACTACTATACTAATACTAGCTTTAAAGCTCTTAAGCCAAAATTAAATGTAGCATAAAAACACATTATTGCGATGAGCTCCGGCTCGGGCTCGGGCTGCCGACTATATTCCGGAGCCAAGCCCATCTATTCTGCATTCGGTTGTCAGAAGCTGCCCCTGATGGGTTCACTGCACAGGCGATCCGGGATAAAGCCAGGGATCCGGGGACAAGAGCGGCGTGAGAATCATTGCAGACTTTCTCACACGCAAGGCCAAATGTCCTGGCACGGGGACCGGAGGATGGCCTGGCTTCGGATGGTATGGAAGCTATGGGGTGGAAGCGATTGACAATGTGCATTTAATAGCGGATTACACGCATTATCTGCTCGCTGAAAGTGCGGCTAAAATGTATTGACAATCAACTGATGATGCCCAAATCCTCAACTTGGAAGGACCCTCCGACCTTCCAAACCGAATGTGGCAGATCAGAAGTAAGTCCTCTTAAGGATAGCTGGTGGTTCTCTAAAAGCCAAGGGGCTATCTAACTTCCACATGTGTTAAAAGTTAATTTTATTTTTTAATGGTGTAAGTAACAAGGATTCAGGACTCATATTTAATTAAAAAATTCAAATAAGATTAGTTCAGAGACTAACTAAGGACACTCATCTTCTGATTTGCTTTCGTATGCTTAACCATAAAAGTTATTCTTCCGCTACCCGGATATAAAAATTCTCCCAGAAACTTTGAAAAAGCACAACAATGGCAGGGATATCTGAGGATGCTACAAAGTGTCCGTGTTCCTCACATTCCTTGCCCCAAAAATTGTCTTAGTTTCGCCGCTACAAATCCCCATGTTAGGCTGCGTTTTTGGGGTTTCTGTTGGCTGGTTGCTGTAGATAAACAACAAAACACACATGGACACCAAACAATTCACACATCTTCCACAAACAAGCTGCACCCTCTCCAAAGGGAGTCGCACATCGTATGGTCCACCATTGGATGTAGTCTCCCCAGACGAAATGCTTTTGTTGTTTAGAGCAGAAAGCAAAAAAGCCACAAAAATCGTTCAAGGCACGTTTGTGAAACATTTTTTTTCGTTTCCCAAGGAAGAAAGGAAGGGGTCACGCGAGCAGTTAAGTCCTTCCAGAAGCTCTAGGGGGTGAAAGGACAAAATGGTTTCTGGTCTTGATGCCCCATTTTTAGTTGGCCTTTTCCATTTAAGATTTCCAATATGCCTTTGGTGAACTAAATAATGTTAACAGGGTTTGGAACTTATAATATTATAATTTTCAGAAAGACCAAGTTTGGGATATCTTCGTCCTTAAACTTTCCTCCCCGACATTATGACAAAATGACAGCTTTGAGCTGACCAATACCCACTGATTCCGCCGCCCTCCACTTTGGAGCTGACAAATAAGTTATTATGGGAAAATATGAGAAACATCGCACATTTTGGGTCCGCCCTGCTCTCCAAAACTGCCCTTTCCGCCAAAGTGCCCGTCTTACGAATGTTGGCCACTTTGTATGCTAATATTCCGGGGGGTGGGCGCGGGGGTGTGAGGGTGGGTGGTGGTGTAATGGAGAGACACCAAAAGCTCTTCTAAAAAATTATGTTGCCACTTGTCACATTTAATGGTATTTGCATTTGTATACTCCAAAGTGTCAGCATCATCAGCACGCATACCACCTAAGCCACCAGGCGATTCTTTACTTTCTTTCGCTTTGCAAATATTTACGCGGCATTTTAAGCGGATTTTTCATTTTGAGTGATTTGTGTCGCTTCCCAAATCCCATTCTTACAAAAAACGCTCTTCACTTGCCCGGCCAGGGGGCGTGGGCGTGTGGGGGGACAGGATAATGGTGATACACTTACTCCCCTCGACTGCGTGCGTGATGACCCGAAAAGTGATGTCTAATGATGCTTATAATGGCCACGGAAATAATACATAATATAGATATTAACAGGCCACGATGACAAATTGAAAGATTAAAAAGGATATTAAATTTGGATTTTTTTAAAACTAAATTGTTTGAACATGGCTCCTTTTTGAGGACATTCGATGTTGTTCTTAGGGAAGAATAGAATATTTCTACTCCTTATAAGGATTATACAACTATAAACTATATTATCTAGGATATATGGGGTTTCCTTTCTTGTTTTTGAGTCAGCTGGAAAAAGGGTTTCGAAATATCTTCGTTTTCTTTATAAATATATGATCTATTGTTTTTTTTTTTATTAACAAATGAATTCATATAATTCAACTGATTTTCGTTCGATAAATTTTAATAAAATTGATACTTATTGTAGTCCTTGGGCCGACGGTAGTCCAACCCTATAAAGGCCAAAGGCTTTCACTCGTCGTCTGACTCCCGTTCTGGGCCAACGAGCTCCGTCCAGCCGCTGCTCCTAGTGATTTTAAATCCGCTTTTAATGTTGACACTGACACGTTTGTCACTCTGTGCGAGGTCAAGGGGGGCGGAAGGGTTGTGTGCAAGGATGCAAAAGGGGAGGCAGTGCCGATGTCGATGACATGTGCAAGCCAGGCGCATTTACATGTCGCACTGTCCCCTGGCCCCCCGGCCACCCGGAGAAAGTGTATGCACATATCGTAGTAGGCTATAATGTCAATTAAGTAAAACATGCTGCGCCTGTGTAGGTAGGTGTCAGTGTCTGTGTGCGTCCTGTGGGTCCTGTGCATGTGCTCGTGTGGGCGTGTCCCTGCGCCATGGCTTTTTGTGCCCTGCAGTCATGTGTAAATGAAAATGCGTATACGTAATATAAATGCCAGAGAATATGGCTAAAAATATACACATCTACATTTGTATAAATAAATGTATATATATTTTATAGATATGTATGTATATATGCATATTCATTAACCTCGGAAAAATCAATACGTTAAAATGTGGTCATGAAATTAGCCGAGTCTGCGCCAAAAAGTCGTCTCCGAAATAGACATAAACAACAACACCAAAAATTACCATCGAAACCGATAGGAGACAGACAACTAGGTCCTTCGTCCCACTACACGGAGCCAGAAGCGAGGATAGGCAGGTTGGAATACCACAGACTGTTGACAAAAAGGCTTAAATGCCCAGATATATACAGAACATGCTACATACAATTTCAATTTTCTAGTCCTTTTCCATAAGTTTACCGTTGAGTGAATCTCGGATGGGCTCCTGCCTTTCACGCCGGTTTGTAGTTTGCTGTTTGCATTAACACTTTCCATATACATATAATCCTTGGCCAGGATCCTCGGTTGCGGGGAAACTGCCTTCGTTAAGAGTCTTGTTTATTCGGGGTTTTGTAAACTTTTCTATTTCCCGAAAGCGAGAAAGTTAAAGTTACAACAAATCATGAGCTGAGAAAGGAAAGGAGTAAGAAAGGATTAAAATAAACATACAACTAGTATGGATAGAACATGTGAATCTTTATATTTCTAGCTAAAGGCTATCCTAATTTCTTAAAGATTCCATTAAGAATCGAACCTAACATGGCCAAGAAACTATGTTTCGTTGGACAAATGGATTAAAAACTTATTAAAATAGATTCTAGTGTCCCTGAACCAAATAAGCCCTTGACTTTTAAGCTCCTTTGCAAATCTAATTTAAAGGATTTGCCCTTAAGCTCACCATATCCTTGTTTCTTCTCATGTATCGCCACCTGGCAAGTCCCATGTGTAAGAAAAAGTTTCAGAGCTGCGAAAGGAAGCGGAAAAAAAACGACAACCTACAAATTTAATTAGCAACTCATTATGAGGACCACACCCCACAACTTAACGCCTTAGTTCTCCGCAGGATGTGGGGAAGGAACACAAAAAGAGTAGTAGAACAAACATATTGACCGATTTGCTGAAGCTAATCAATTAATTATAACACAGAAGAGGGAAGCGGACCAGGCGTTCCGTGAAGGAACAAAAAATATGTCAAAATACATGCATTCGTTCGGAGATGAAGACCGAACGAAAGAAGGTCCTGGCCGAGAGGGGGAAGCCGCTGGAGGGCATACACCCGGACAAAGGCAGGAATGTCAGGATGCCAGAATGGGCAAATGGGCAAAAGGAAAAAGCAGCGGAAAAATTA
This sequence comes from Drosophila varians, assembly GCA_018150405.1. NCBI lineage: Eukaryota > Metazoa > Arthropoda > Insecta > Diptera > Drosophilidae > Drosophila > Drosophila varians. The sequence continues at coordinate 8,945,250 of JAECWK010000125.1, forward strand.
ATGATAAGTGGCAGTGGAAAAGCGAGCTGCCTTGCAGCTGGTCCGTTCCCACAACGAGGACGCGCCGGCGGAGGCGGCGACCACGCCGACTTCACAACAATTCAGCACGCAAAAATCCCAAATAATGACGACGGTGATCATCATCAGGGGCAGGACGACGGAAGCAGGACGTCCATAAGCTGAAAAGCGCAATGCGTGCCCCAGAAATCGAAATAAATAAATCGGTAAACGGTAATAAGCAGAGCCCTCGGAATATATGCGGGGCCACTTGGGCCGCATCCACATCCATCCAGATAATGTCGTAATAAATATTTACGGGGGAAAAAACGAAGGATGTATCAAAATGCGATTGTTTGGCAGGCAAATTAAAAGTAAATAAGGCAACGTTTGCGAATCGTTCGAGGGGGAACTGGAACTGAAACCCGAACTGAAAATAATATAAAAAGAAATATAAACCGTGAAATTAGGAAAACACTTGAAGTGATTCGATGTGCTCCGGGGATGATGAGTCGTGGCCTGGCAGGGGTGTTACGCCCCGGATGGTATGGGCTTGTACTGAAGTACTTAATAGCCCATAATGACCACACTTTCTGTCTGTGGAAAAAGAGATTTGAGTTGTCAGTCTTTGTAATATAAATTCGGCATAAAATGGTTACCATTGTATATGAAAATGTTTTTTTGTGTCAGGATCAATTTTTCATTTTACCAAAACTTAGTATCTATAAGTCGAAGAAAATATGTACATTTTCGGATTGGAAAATATGAATATATTTTTACCTGCAAATATATTCGAATATATAGTACTTTGGGTTGCTACATTTCTTTTTTAGAATTTAAAAACGTCAAATATGTCCCATTCACGTCCCTTTAAAAACCTAAGAAAAACACAAAGAGTCCAAAAAAAGAGTCTAAAATAATTTAAAATTTCCTTTGGCATCCTGGCAGCTAATTTTCACACTTTTCCTTGTTTGCCCAAGAAAATGAAACGAAAGAATACGGAGTCATAAGCAAAAGGGTTAGCTTCAAGTGCAAGTTTTTCCCGGGGGGGGTTTTTCCAACTTTTCCTCCATTTTTTCGCCTCCGTTTCTGTCTTTTGCTGAACCACAATTTTTAAGCGCCCCTGGAAATTGGGACCCGAAGTTTGTTAAACCCGCAGCATAAAAATTTGATGAGTTTGTCATTTTCTTTAATTGAAATTTGTGATCTTTTGAAAGCTTTGAGACTTTTTCTGCCGAGCTGCCAAGTTTCTCAACTAGTTGCAAGCGAGAGCCGGGGCCAGGGACACGGCGAGGACCAGGACCGGGATAGCTTGAGGTAAAAGCCCTCAAGTGGCTGCAGTCATTTTACAGGGAGGCGCTTTCACATATGCGATTAGCTGGGGATTAAAATGTCACCCCCTTTTGCGCCATGTCATGCAATCTACAAGATACGCAGCATCAGCTTCATCTCCAGCTCCAACTCCAACTCCAGCTTTAGATACATTTAATTACAAACAAATAAAAGTCATGGCAGCCACACACACATACACACACATACTCACACACCCACCCCCTCCAAAACATACCTCTTCCGGTTCCGCTCGAGGCATATGCAACAGTTCACACGACCAGGGACAGTATTTGCTACACAGTATCTTTTCCGCCTTGTATCTTTGCATCTCTAGCATTTTAATAATCGGTTTATTATGTCCTCCTCCGAAACTCTCCCTCCTCTCTCCTCACTATTGATCCAGGACAAAGTGGGAAGGACCTAACCTTTTGGGACCATTGCACACTTCAAAGCATTTATGAAAAGTTTCAAAAAAGATACAAAGCCGAAAGAAAGCCTGAAAAAAAGAGTATCTTTGAAATTAACTTTGTTTATTTATCTACTTAGAGGCAGATTATCGCAATTACACACTTGAACTGATTTCATGTAAATCAGATTCGGATCTGGATGGGTGTGATATGTAAATACAATATATATTGGCCCTAAAAAAATAAATACTTTAATGTTACTTGAACAATATAATCAGATTCAGAATTCTCGCGGTTTATTCTTTAAAACTTTAGCTCTTTTAGGATTCCCAATAGAATTCCAACTAGACTCTTAAGCTTTGAATTAATTTCTTCCATTGTGTCCTTTTCTTCAGCTGTCCAGCACGAGCGTGGTCCCAGGAAACCAAAGCTCCACCCCCAGCTGCACCACCATCACCATGCGGCGGCCGCTGCTGCGGCTGCCCACCATGCGGCAGCCGCCCACCATCACCACCATCATCACCATCACGCCCATGCCCATGCGGCAGCCGCCCACCATGCCGCCGCAGCCGCCGCGGCTGCTGCCGGGCTACACCATCACCATGGCGGTCACCTGCCCGTCTCGCTCGTGACCAATGTCTCGGCCTCGTTCAACTACACCCAGCACATCTCCACACATCCGCCTCCACCGCCGTCGGCAGGCGGGGGATTCCACCTGGCGGCCGGGGGTCAGCAGCAGGCGGGGGGTCCTTTGGGGCACCACCATCACACGGGGTCCGGCGGCCAACAGCAACAGCATGCGACGGCCTTCCACCATCCCGGTCATCCGGGTCATGCCTTGGCGGCTCCACATGGCGGCCTCAACAGCGGCAATGGCAGCTCAATATCCAGCACCGGATCCGGCGCTGGTGGTCCGCCCCTGTCCTTCCCGCCGCATCTGCTGCACCACAACTTGATTGCCGAGGCGACCAGCAAGTTGCCTGCAATCACGGCAACGGCAGTCGCCGCCGTGGTGTCCTCCACCAGCACACCCTACGCCTCGGCGGGACAGATGGTGCCCACCGGCAGCAACAACTACTCCTCGCCCTCGCCCAGCAACTCCGTGCAGTCCATCTCGAGCATCGGATCGCGAAGTGTAGGAGGAGATGGTGGCCTAAGCCTGGGCAGCGAAAGTCCCCGCGTGAATGTGGAGACGGAGACCCCATCCCCGTCGGCGTCTCCGCCTCTAAGTGCTGGAAGCATTTCCCCAGCGCCCACGCTCACGGACTCGCACAGCTTGGCGGCCTCTTCCGCATCACCTGTGCCTCGCCAGACGTCCCAGCATAGTCTCAGTGGGGCCACAACTCCCCCCAGCCACGGTCTTTTGCGGATCCACAACAACAATAACAACATCACCAACCACAATAACAACAATGGTGAGAACAAGCAGGCAAGCTTTACTTCCGGATCACCCACGCCTACCACGCCCACTCCCCCACCAATGCGGAACGGGGAGGTGGCCTGCCAATCCTCGGCAGCCGTGGCATCGGCGTCCAACGGCTTCCTGGAGCTTCTGCTTAGCCCGGACAAGTGCCAGGAGCTGATCCAGTACCAGGTGCAGCACAACACTCTGCTCTTCCCCCAGCAGCTGCTGGACTCGAGGCTGCTGTCCTGGGAAATGCTGCAGGAAACGACGGCGCGCCTGCTGTTCATGGCGGTGCGCTGGGTTAAGTGCCTCATGCCCTTCCAGACGCTCTCCAAGAACGACCAGCATTTGCTGCTGCAGGTGAGATAGTCCTACCGGATCCTAAACACCTTTCACTTCTAAATAAAATCTTATATTTCCTCAGGAGTCCTGGAAGGAGCTCTTCCTGCTTAATCTGGCCCAGTGGACGATTCCCTTGGACTTGACGCCCATTCTGGAGTCGCCCCTCATCCGGGAGAGGGTGCTGCAGGACGAGGCCACGCAGACGGAGATGAAGACCATCCAGGAGATACTCTGCCGCTTCCGCCAGATCACTCCGGACGGCAGCGAGGTGGGCTGCATGAAGGCCATCGCCCTGTTTGCCCCGGAAACCGCCGGCCTGTGCGACGTCCAGCCGGTGGAGATGTTGCAGGACCAGGCGCAGTGCATCCTCTCCGACCACGTGCGCCTGCGCTATCCCCGGCAGGCCACCCGCTTTGGTCGCCTCCTGCTCCTGCTGCCGTCTCTGCGCACCATCCGGGCGGCCACCATCGAGGCCCTGTTCTTCAAGGAGACCATTGGCAATGTGCCGATCGCCCGCCTACTGCGCGACATGTACACCATGGAGCCGCCGGCCCAAGTGGAGAAGTGAGAGATGCCCGCCAGGCTGGGCCTTGCAATGTAATCAAAATCGATTTAGTAGCATTTAAGCGGCCAACATTTCTGTCACTTGCAAAAATATTCATATTCCGAGTGCGACCTAAAAAAAAAGGCGAAAAAAGTGTTTTGATTCGCCGGACAGGACAATGAAAAAGTTGTGGAAATGTACTAATTCGCTGCGGCAATAGTCACAGCTGCGACAATTCGCAGGAGCCATGTAAAGGATATATACGTAGGGCCACGCCCCTGCATTGGAGCCGGTGCCAACGCCGCCCACACGCGTCCTTCTCTGGCCACACAGGATACGGTTGGCGGCCTCCGCTTGCTTTTACTTTCGTACCATTTTCTAACACTCCACATCCTTATTTTATTTCATCTTTTACCAATTTTTTTTCGCTGGCCCGTGTGGTCCGCTTTATTTATCTTTCATTCGACGTTTTGTCGTCTTTTTTCTAAAAATTTCTCATGTTATTTCAACCTGGCAAGGACCTGGCAGGGCATCCATCATCCAGTTTGGCTCCTCCTTGCCCCAATCCATTCACAAAAATCCCTGGCTGCCCCAACATCCCCCTTCCTGCGAGTCCCATTGCTTTTTCACAGACATTTCCACCTTTTTCGCGTTTTGGCTTTGAAATCCATTCAGCTGAGAGGCACAGGACATTTCCGTAAAGCTTTACCATTATCCTTAGTCATAATCTAGTCTAAATGACATTTATAAAATATAATTTAAGACAATGCTATTCGCTTCAAATAAAACAATTTGTTCTGAGAAAATTAATCCCAATGAGACTTAAATTTTAGAAATGGTTTTATTACAAAGTAAGTAATTTTTTGCCGTTTTTGGATTGAAAAAACTTAAGGTTGGTATGAATATTTTATAACTTAAAACGAGTTAAAGGTTTCAAGGATTTAATATTTTACATAAATTCCCCTAAACCGCTGTCTGGGATTTCTTTACAAATGTTTCTCTTTTCCAATTTTTCCCTCCTGTGTCCTCGTGGTTTATTTTGTCGATTTAGCGATACATTCCGAATAACCTTTTTAGAAATCGTGAAAATGAAAAGACAACTTTGCCGCAGGACAATCGACTAAATTTTTGTTTCATATTTTGCTCCGCTGTTACTTTTGTGTCGTTAGTTTTTTTCTTCTTTCTGGATGTTTTGGTTCGAACAGATATATTTTATATGCATGTGTACTTAAGTACTATTGCATAAAAATATTGTTCTAGGTTCAAGCACTGAGAAAAATAGAATACAAAATGAGAAAAATTTATAATTGACTCATAAGACTTTCGAAAAATGCTTTCAAAAGTACTACTTTTTTTGTTGTTTGTATATATTCCCTGGTTTGCAATTATTTTACGTTATTTCTAAAGAGAATGCTGTTTAATCTATATTCCCTGACATTAACTAAAAGCTGATTCAAACAAAATTTAAATACAAAACTCTAAGCTTAGACAAATAAATATGAAAAATATTTTGGGTAAAAATAAAAATGAATATTCCCTTTTTTGTGGGTATATATGGTAAATATGAATTTAAATGCATTAACAAACAAGGTATGCATTTGTAAAGGACACTAGACCCTTTTGTTCTAATACAGGATCTTAAACATTTTTTCTGTTATTTGTTGAACTAAATAAACCCTTCGCAACCTTCGCAAGCCAATGTGAATTAAGTTAATGGAAGAAGCCCCACAAAAAGTATGTGTAAACATTATATTTGAAGCAATTAAAACAATTAAGAGCTTGGCACTTTTTGGAAAAGGACAAATACGAATGGGAAAAAATGAGGCTCCGAAAAAAAAACATGCAAAGCGAATTATATGGATGAAAGTGGCAAAACATTTTACATGGCGAAGCAAACGGCAAATAAAAATGTAAATCATAAAAACAGAAATGAGAATAAAAATCCTCAATTTGTATGCTTTCGCATAGTCCGAAAACGCTTAAGCATTGTCCGAGGAAGGACCTCGCCGAAGGAGCAGCGAGCGCGAAGGAGTGGGATGTCATAAATTTTGCGAGTACAACGACAACGATCTGAGACCGAATGGGAAACGCCATGACAGAGAACATGTGCGGAATGCGTCTATTATTGATGCTCAGCGCCTGAAAATCTCGTCCTGTCATCATCAAAGGACACCGATTCAATTGTCTGAGACAAATGTCTTTGGCAAAAGGTAAAGAGTGAAGTCTTATTTTGCATATGCAAACGCCTTGGGCGGCGAACCATCAGAGGGACAGCCGCACAGACCGCTTGGACATGTATACATTACCCTTTTATTTCATCTTGGTGTTTCCCTCGGACCTGCCCACCCATCAGCCCCAGGAGGCAGGAGGCAGGAGGTTGGGGGGAAAAGTTTTATCACTTCTTTTCACACTTTTCCAGCCATTGCTGGCCATGGGCAATACATCTTGGGCCACAAAACACAAAATCGTCTTAAGTATTTTGTGTGGTTTAAATAAAGTAAAAATAATAATGAAAAATAAAAACCACTGCCCAGCTGTCCTTGTATGTATAACTGTATGTGTATGTGTGTGTGAGAAAAAGGATAAGCGCGCTACATCCGCTTAGAGTTGTCTTCTTTTAGTCTTGCCATACCCTTTTTGCTAAGGACATATTTCCAAGAATATTATTTGTGTTCACTCTAAGACAGCTAGGATTGGGTTTATGTAAATTTCTTATTCATATTAAAGTTTTTGAAATATCCTTTCAATCCCCAACACTTGATAGCTTTTCGGTCCTTGAACGAAAGAATTATAATGTTCAAAAACAAACATAAAGCTAACGTTATTTCCACGAATTGGTATGTTTTTTTTCGAAACAAGGATTAATAAGAAGTTATATATAATATTTTCTAAAATCCTTTATTTTTTCAAAAAATATAGATCATCCAATAGTCTCATTTATCCTGCTACTCCTTTAATGTTTTTTCTTCGTTTATACTTCTTCGTTTTTTTGGGTCTCGTTACTGCGTACATGATTTTATTTTTGGTCCTGCAACATTTTTTTATTTTTGATGTACTATTATTCTATGCCCGAGTCCGGAGTGTCCATCATTGTTTTTTATAGGCAGATTGGTCTTCAAATTTCTCAGCCATGGACCAGGACGGAAAAGGGTTAATTCCCCTCCCCACTCACCACTCACCACAACATGGCCATCAACAATGAGCAGTTTATCGTCAGCATGACAAGCGAATTAGCCAAGGATAAAAAGGTGGGCTGCATATTGAATGTGGGGAGACGTGGACATGGGACATGGGATATGGGATATGGGATAACCGATGTATGATATGGGTTTTACATTTGGGCGTGACTCAATCTCCACGCAATCTTGATGATGTGAATTGTGGCACTTGTCAATGCAATGTGTTGCGATGGTTGGTTGTCATAGGACGAAATAGAATTTATAACTGCATGGGAATGTCCTGTTTGTGCACAGAAATTTCGCTCACGTCCAGTGGGGCATGCGATTGCAAAATGATTCCAAAAAGACAAATTACCGTGACGGGTAGCACAAATAATAATTTCGCACATAAGGGCCATTTGTCCCATCGATATGGAGTTATGGAAAAGCAATCAAATGTCAAGCGTCCTATATTTATATTTTCCTATTTATTTCAACATTTTACATTTCTTTGAAAGTAAATGGAAATATGAATATGTTCTAGGACTAACAATAAGCTAGTAATAGTTTATCAAAACTATGTTTTCATTCAACACTTAAAATGTTATTTACAAAAAGGATATCTTTTGAGGATTCACCCACTTAAGTAGGCAACAAAAATGGAAATAAAAAGTTCAATTAGATGCATTTTTTAAGACTTACATAAACAAAATACATTTAAAATCTACAATATTTTACTCTGAATAATCCAATCACATTGCTTCCTCACCAAAGTACTTAACTTGGAACATCGGGACTTTGGTTGTCTAAGCCCAGATGAATGCTGCAACAATGCTGCAAGTTCTAGAGTCCAAAAACAGGAGCATGGCCTCGTCGACGCCCCCGTAAACATGCAATCGTCCGCCTAGCATTGACCCATGGAGGAGGTTAATCATGCAGCGATGTTACGCGCTAATACCTTCATGTGAGCTGGACCACGTGCTTGCCTCACGTTCGTTGCGTGTCTAACTCTGTTTGCCACCGTTATATGTACAACTAGTAGATGGGCGTGGGCGTGGGTGTGGGTATGGCTCATGAAGGCTGAGTGGCTAGGTGGCTGGATGCCTGGGTGGTTGAGTGGTTGGTTGAGCGGTTTGGCGTGGCTGTGCTCGGGGTGGCTTTAATTCCATTGCAGCATCCGAGGCAATCTCCTGGTGGCTGTTGTTGCTTTTTCTGCTGTGCTGCTGTGCACCCGTAAAATTGATTGCGGCGAAAGCTGGAAAGTTGCACGTTATGCTCGTGGCCTGACTTGGTATCTCTGGTCTGGTGTGTTTCCGGCTGCTGCTTCTTTGCCAGAGTGTGTGGGTGCTTTTGGACATGTGGCATTGCTTATTTCCATGGAAAATTGGGACTTGGTATACCCACCGTTGTTTTACATTCTTAACAATACGTGGTTTTTATCCTATACTACAACAAAACGGATTCTTTATTTTACCGTGTCATTTTATAACAATAAATTAACTGTTTTAAGCGCTCTACATTAAAATATCATTGCTCAAAGTAAACATAAAACTTTGTTAGTATTATGTTAAATTTAAGCTTTTCATTTTACTGGATCAGCCATCGAAAATATCTTATAACATTCGATTATGCACGGTTGCAATATTCTTAGGATTCTTAAAAAGACTCTTAAAAAAAACGTTTCTTAGGAGCTTTGTAAAAAAAACTTTAACATGGCTAACAATAATTTATGTTAAATACTAAAATTAACAACTAAAAATAGTAGCCATTTTGTGTCTACCATTTTCAAAACTAACTGCGAAGTTTTAAATAGAGTGAAAATATCATAACGATGTTTGTTGCTATTATAAATATCAAGAATAGCATATAGATGAAGAATATAAGTAATTAACCGGAATAATTCAAAGAAAAAGCAATTAAATTCTGATAATTTAGTGGCAGCAAGAAGTGATTAACATTTTGAAATGAGCGGCAAGTATTAGAGATGACAGTTTTTCCAGTGATGGACCATTCTTGTTTACCATCACTAAGTCCTTGTGACAGTCGATGAGTTTCACAACACTGACTGAAAAACCAGGGAGGATTGGCGTTGCTTACAACTAATATTTGATTATTGGTACAATTTATATTAAATTAAATGATAATCCTGGATTTTCGGATGGCAAGAGACCCACAATCATCAACAACACAATCAGCGATGTGAAGAAGCCTACCTGGCGCTCTGAAACAAACTGCACTCTCGCACCTACACAGCCAGAGACACCCGAAGGGTGCACTCTCTTCGCTCAGACGTTGCTCCAACTTTTCCCTGTTGTTGCTCGACTTGCTTATCTCGCCTATATTAACATGTGGGGAATCGTATTGTACCGAGCGCCACCGAGTACCCGAGTATAAAAGCAGACTACCATATCATACGTAGTCGGCTCCAACGTGTCATTTGTAGTTTCACCCATCAATCGTCCGGTCGCGAAGTAGCACCTCCAGCGCTCTAGAAAAGCCATAAACTGCAGCAGTAACTACGAAAGCACATTAAAGCAGACGGAATGGCGGAAAAAGTAAATGTGTGCATTGTTGGCTCCGGCAACTGGTGAGTGCATTGAATCTGCCACTTGGCGATGCAATTATTATATAAGAATTGCCATACGGCAACTGCTTGGCTACTTCACATTCTAACCCGTCTATACCCGTCTGTGCATCTCCAGGGGTTCGGCCATTGCCAAGATTGTGGGCGCCAACGCAGCGGCGCTGCCCGAGTTCGAGGAGCGGGTGACCATGTTCGTCTACGAGGAGCTGATCGATGGCAAGAAGTTGACGGAGATAATCAACGAGACGCACGAGAACGTCAAGTACCTGAAAGGTCACAAGCTGCCACCGAATGTGGTAAGTGGTGGGGCAGGTCCTTCCTTCCTCCAATGCATCTAAGCTCCTCCAAAGAATGCATTCTAGATAAACAGACCCATTTCCCACGCGTAGCACAATGTTGTGGTGTGTAATTTCAGCGATTAAGGTTGCTGCCCCTTATGTAACAGCTGCTCAAGTGTCGGTATTGGCGGATTAACAACGACCAGGTTCATATGTATGCCTTACATAAAAGGCCTTTGCCTTGATCTTGACCGTGCAACGCCAAATTATCTAATCAGACGAATGCACGTCTATTTTTACTCTCCTGTCCGCTCATTTCTCTCTATGTGGCACTTGCTATGCCTGTTGTTTTGGCCCAATGCATTTTTCAGGGACGCCAACAACAAAACAGTTTCACCTTCGGTGGGCTGCCAACGCTGCTCTTACAGCCAGCTCTCTCTGTTGGGGCTTTCTCTTAAATATTAGCTCCCCATTGCCTTTGGCGTAGGTCAAGGCCGGCTTGTGTTTCCCTACTCCCACTCCCTTATCCACAAAGCTAATCCCTCCCTTGGCATATCCGTTTCTGAGGGTAAATTGCGTCAATATTATATTAGGAAATAATTTGAGCAGGCGATCCACTTCAAATGGTTGGATTCATACATATGTATGTGCTCCACAAACCACTCGAGCTTTCGCATTTACTGATTATAGATAAGCCGAATGTTTTGCTAGTCGTTGTACATATGTAGGGCGATATAATCCATCTCCGTAGCATTAGCAGTCCCCTGTCCAAGCCCCGAAAGTAAACACTTTTCAAAGTGTTCCCCGCTTGCTAAGGAAAACTTTCCGAACCAGCACACCCATGCCGTATAAATATGTATTACAATCATGCGTTAACAGCATGAATTGATAAAAGTATAAAAACAAAAACATACCAAAATATCGGCGAGACTTTCCATGCTATAGAATGCTATACTCTATACACATCACTCACTCTCATGTATACGTAGATATATTTTGGCAAACGTTTAGTGGCCTTAAGGTGGAGGCGGGGACAGCAAAGCATCCAAACAACAAATTAGTCTGTATAGCCAAAAAAACAAAGATCGGGATCAATGTCAAAAATGCAGCAAAAGTGCAAAATAAGTTAATGGGCTAGCAGAAAATTAAATGAAAAATACGCAGTATGTTTCATAAAGTTTTCGATTAGCAGATTTTTGTTGACTCGCTAACTTGGCGAAATTAAGCGACAATCAATCATCAGTGATATACATTTTTGAGCTGAAAATAGGAAGATCCAGATTTGTTTAGAGTTCCATAATAATTTTATAAAACCTGTTGCAAATGCCAAGTCTGTTGTTATCTGAAGATAAAGGCCAACGACTACTGAACTTTACACCTTTATAACTAAAGCTGGTAAACAAAATCGACTTTGCCCGCTTCGAAGTTGGTAGATTTCCTAGTCGGTGGCTGATTAAGTGGCTGGCTGAGTAACCCTCCCAAAAAGGGTACAATTATAAATATATTACACACCAACGCAGTCTTATAAACAAGTTTATGTAAGAAAACAAGGCAAAGTTATGTCAAATGCGGCAAAAACAGGTTAGCAGTGCGAGCAGGGCGATATGGGGAATAAGTTAATGCGAATAACTTAGTCGTATCAAGCTCAGTCGATCGATCGAGCCCCACACTTAACACATACATATATGTAGTCTAGACATCTGAGAGACGCGCCTCCAAAAATTAAAGCAGAACACGAGCCGGAAAAATGATTTCCTCGTTCGGTCTGCAGTTCCCTTCATTCAACCTTCAGTATGCTTATCAAAATTCATTACTGATGTTATATATTTTTTGTTGTATTATTCTTATCACAAAGCAATTACTCAAGTCTTTTTTATTGCCTCTGCACTACAGGTTGCTGTGCCGGACCTGGTTGAGGCTGCCAAGAACGCCGACATCCTGATCTTCGTCGTGCCCCACCAGTTCATTCCCAACTTCTGCAAACAGTTGCTTGGCAAGATCAAGCCCAATGCCATTGCTATATCCCTGATCAAGGGCTTCGATAAGGCCGAGGGCGGCGGCATTGATCTAATTTCGCATATTATCACGCGACACCTCAAGGTAAACGTCCGTCGCAGAGGTGACCCGGGCAGAAAAGTTAATACCCTCGTGATTTCTTGCTTTAGATCCCATGCGCCGTGCTGATGGGCGCCAATCTGGCCAACGAAGTGGCTGAGGGCAACTTCTGCGAGACAACCATCGGCTGCACGGACAAGAAGTACGGCAAGGTACTCCGCGACCTCTTCCAAGCCAACCACTTCCGCGTGGTCGTCGTTGACGATGCCGACGCGGTGGAGGTGTGCGGTGCCCTCAAGAATATCGTAGCCTGCGGTGCGGGTTTCGTAGATGGTCTGAAATTGGGCGACAACACCAAGGCAGCTGTGATTCGGTTGGGTCTCATGGAAATGATCCGCTTCGTAGATGTCTTCTATCCTGGCAGCAAGCTGTCTACATTCTTCGAGAGCTGCGGTGTTGCGGATCTGATCACGACATGTTACGGTGAGTAATAGTAATTATAATGATTAATATCTTGAGAACATTTGCACTTGAGAGGGTTATTAGATTCAATCAAATATTGCATTTGATAGGTTATCGTTTTGTATAAATTCGCTGTTAGTTTTTAATGACATTATGGCCTGGCAAACAAGAGTTAACAAGCGATATCAGCTCTACGAGTAAACAATATTATAATTATGTTTATAATCTGCCACAGGTGGCCGCAATCGTCGCGTATCTGAGGCCTTTGTTACCTCCGGAAAAACCATTGAGGAACTGGAAAAGGAGATGCTGAATGGCCAGAAACTGCAGGGCCCACCCACTGCCGAGGAAGTTAACTACATGCTTAAGAACAAGGGCCTGGAAGACAAGTAAGATCGATGTTAATATATATAATAATATATATTTTATTAACCTTTTGGATTACAGGTTTCCTCTGTTCACGGCAATCCATAAAATTTGCACAAATCAGCTCAAACCTAATGATTTAATCGATTGCATACGCAATCACCCTGAGCATATGTAAGTCATTCGTTTGCGTTTGTTAGCTTCCTTTGTGCCCGTTGAATCCTGCCTCCTCCTAATCCCGACTTCCTGAATATCCCTCGAAAATGCTCCTGCTCTGTATGCTCACCGTGTACTTTTTGATTTAATAATAGACTCTTAAGTTGCTTTACTTTTAAGTTTATCGTTTCCTAAACTTTAGTTATTGCACCTTCTGTTTCTGTTATTTTATTGTTTATTTGGAATGCTTGTTTTTATATTAATTTAAATAATAACTTCTCGTTACTAAACTAAGCTTTATTCTTAATAATAACAAACAGCTGAATAATAAAGCAGAGCGAAATTCTAAATTTCCCTATATGAAAAAAACCAAATTAAAAAAGTATATCTCTTCTAAATCGAATCATATCGTATCAGGACATTCACGATCACCATATTATTCAGCCATATCATTGACAATACCTGAACCGTTTTGTGTTTCATTCATAACATATTTGTTTTCTTATTTTCTTTCTATATTATTTTTCATAGGGATACGTCCATCATGCCGTCGCCAAAACTCTAAACTGTGTTACACCAAAACCAGATCAGTCAAATGTATATTGTAAATACTAAATCTACTCGCAAAGATCAAGTCAAGACAAGTCATCTACTTCTCACCACTCATATACAACCGGCATATATAGACAGAAACATATATATGCAATAATTCAATCAAGCCACTTTCCATGTCAGCTGCAAATTGCATTTCTTTAATATTTTTTTATTTACCACTGTTTTCATTATAATATCTCGATAATTGTGTAAAGTGTTTATGTGTTAGACAAAACGAAGAACCAAATAAAAAGTGTCATATTTATTAAATAATAATTGCATTTGTTAAAAATAAATAATAAATATACATTTTTGTATATACCACTTAAAAGCGTTCTTCAATTGGCATTCAAAAACAAAATTGGCAGCAAGAATTGGCGGAGCAGTACGTATCAAAATTCCAAGCTTTAATTATCTCCAAATCTTTCAGTTGTTTTCAGGCACGGTTGTGTTTTTATAACAAATATTTAACGAGTTCTCTAAACCACCATATTATCTCATATAAACTAATGCACTCTATATTTTACTTCACAGGCAAAATTTGTAAATCTCAAAGACAAGAACAAAGGTTTTTTAACATTTTTATGCACCAAAACGAAGAAAACGTATTTTTCAGCACAACTCCAACTTTATACAATTTGAGGGACTACCCTGGTCCCATAACTACCCAGCTCTAAAGATCTTTTATAGGTTGTTTTAGTTGATTTTAATTTAGTCCAAGCATATCCAACGATCCACAAGAGAAAACTAACAAGAAACACCAAAGTCTGCTTTAATTTTATAAAAAATGCGCGAGTACCTAAAAGATATTGATATTGTCATTGTGTGGCCAAGAGTATTACAGCAGGAATCGGATGGATGGATAATGGGTCGAACTTCGACATCGAACCACATAGTCTAATTTTAACCGGATTGCGTAGTTATTAGAATTTAAATGGTAAAAAAGTGTTGCAATAAAAGCTGAGTAGTTAAATAAAATTGAACATGAATGTCTTTCTTATATTATATATAGAACTATCAAACAACAAGATAAAAGAATCGATGTACATTTTGATGGCCGGACTTGAATTAAAGTTTATAATCAAATTGAATAACTGTTAGTGAAGTTATAAAGAATAAATCGTCAAATATGTAGAGCTCGAAACCATCGTTGCCCTAGTTAAAATAATTAGTTAAAATCGTCAAGATTCGAGACACTCTTTTGTGAATATTTTCTACAATTTTTGTAGGATTTGAAAAAGGATTACCATTTCTGAATCAGAAATGAATTCTTATTTCATTTCAATTAAACAATCTTAAAATTCTGGAAAAAAAATTTTGATCAATTTTTTGAAATTTAGGAAAGGGGTACCATCATAAAAAAAATTGCCAAAATTTTTTTTGCTTGCTTTTTCCAATATTTTAATCTGTATCGACGGATATTTGAATCCTGATTCAGACGAGGTATTCCGTTTCCAAATCGGTTGCGGATTGGCCAAAATATTTAGAAACAACTGTCGCAAAAAATGGGATTTTGAAAAATACAATTATATACTTGGCCAAAACGATTTTTATACATTCGATTGCCTATATTATTTAGTTCTGAACCGATTTCAAGGTGTAATCTTTAAGCTATATCGAAGTAAGTGTAATCGCTAGTTTTGCAAATTAAATGGAACTAGTTCCAAAGGGAACTAGAGAACTGACAACAAGAAGAAGCATAACAAAAATATATTGTGTTTACTGAAAGTGGAATATTCCTACGTCTTTATTGACTAATTAAACCGACATATTCGAATGATGTTGGAGATTCATTAGATGCATGACTAAATCAGTCTGTGCCATAATGTAAATACAATTTTGGGGCGTTTAAACAGCTGACAATAGCGTCATACGCAGTTGCCTTTGTTGTTCTGGAATTCAAAGGAACATGTATTAGTCGTAGAAATATAAACTGGTGCATTACGCATCAAAACCAAACTGCTCTAATTATGATTGAATCTTTTCAGATAGGAAACTGTATGCCGGAACGACGGATCGGACATGGATCCCCAGAAAATTACGGAACTGGCCAACCTACTGCGCCAAAACGGCGACAAAATATTAAGCTCTGAATTTACCTTAACGTTATCAGGTGAGTGGGACAAAATCCGAGCGATCCGAGCAACGAGAATCATGCGGGCGTTGGCTGACACTCGGCTTTGTTCTCCGCCCGGATCACATTTGCCCACAAACTGCGACTAACAGCCCCTGCTTTATAGGTTCCCTTCTCCGAGCCCTGAACGACTCCTTTACTTTGATTGCTGACACCGAGGTCTCCCCTGGCGGGAGCTCCTACACTCACGACCAGGCCTTTCAAGTGGTCAAGCCTATCAATGCCAAGTCCAGCGTGTTTCCCGATCTGCAGCTGCTGCATGACTTCGTGCAAAAAACTACGCTGCTGAAACTGACCTACTTTCCCAGTGAACTGCAGTTCGATGGACCCATTGACATTGCTAAGTTCCGGGGACTGCGAAGGCTCGAGGTCCACAAGATTAACATAAACCAGGTGGTAGGCATCCAGCCACTTCGGGTCCAGCTGCAGCATCTTATTTGTGTAAAGAGTCTATCCTGTGTGGACGACATTATTACACGCTGTGGCGGCGATAACTCGAACGGTTTCGTCTGGAACGAGCTGCAATCGGCCGACTTCAGCTACAACAACCTGCGCAGCGTAGACACGGCTCTGGAATTTGCCCAGCATCTACAGCATCTGTGCCTTCGACACAACAAACTCACCAGTGTGGCGGCTATAAAATGGCTACCACATCTAAAGACCCTCGATCTGAGCTATAACTGCCTGACGCATTTGCCACAGTTTCACATGGAGGCCGGCAGACGACTGCTTCTTTTAAACATTAGCAACAATTTTGTGGAGGAACTACTGGACGTTGCTAAGCTGGACGTGCTGAACAGCCTAGACCTGTCCGATAACTGCTTGCTGGAACACTCGCAGTTGCTGCCCCTGAGCGCCATTATGACTTTAACCACGCTGTGCCTTCAGGGAAATCCGCTGGCATGTAATCCTAAGCACCGGCAGGCGACGGCGCAGTATTTGCACAAGCAAACTTCAACTGTTAAGTTCGTGCTGGACTTTGAGCCCTTGTCCAAGGCAGAAAAGGCACTGACGGGCAGCCAAAAGTGGCGGTACATTGGGCCTCGTATGCCGCGGAGTAGCTCCGTATCGATAAACAGTTCCAGTGCCTCTATCAATACAAGTGACGGCTCTCAGTTCTCCAGCTTTGGGTCCCAGCGATCGGTATCGATTAGGGGCAACGACAATTCTTCCGAAGCAGAGCAATCGGTGGAGACGGATACATCCATGATAAGCAGGAGCTCAAAAAAACTCCGGAAACTCAGGAATGTGAACATAGCCGATCCCAGTGAGTCTGCCCAAGCGTCCGCTCCCAAACCCAAGCCTGTGGCAAAGGAACTCCCCGTTTTCACCCCACCAGAGGCACAGGAATGGCTAAATGGTGGTGATGCTAAGCATTTTTTAAGCATGGCGGTGCAACAGGTCAGTGAAGAGGGCAGCATCCAAGGTCGCCAGGAGTTCGAAGAGTATCTGGGCGTGCTATCGGATTCTGTGATTCATGAGGAGTCTCTTAATATTAGCTCCACCCCGACCAACAATGCGACTCTTAGTACGCACTTTGACACTACCCTGACTCCCATAAAACCTGAGGATGGAAACGCTACGGGACAAACTTTGTACGAGACCTGCGAAGAGGGTGACGAGACCCAATATGAAAGCATTGATGATAGCGCCAAAGCGGAAACAAATGACCATGAAGAGCCTGACAAACATAAACAGTTGCTTAGCCTATATGCCAGGAGTCCAGAAGCTTCAAATGAAGAAAATCCAGGTCAGTAGAATTCCTGACAATTTTACAATTTTACAATTAAATTTAATTCTCAGTTTCGGATGCGGAGCCCGACGAGGAAACATATATTGTCTACAGTGAAGAAAAACCAAGCGAAGCAATGTTTCTTACCATATCCTCAAACTTTATTCGCGAAAAGGACACACTCAGTGAACGGTGAGTTTTAAGAGCTTATTAAAAAAGTTAATTAATTAATGAACACACATTTTTGAGTAGAACTTTGACAAAATGGAGTCTTAAAATTCTGGAATCCTGCGAGCGTGTAAAATCAAATACACTACGAATTGTTTTTAGCACAATTCGTCAGGATAAAAAGGAGCGCATATATTGTGTTGAAAATACATTGTGCCAGGTTAGTTACTGCTTCCAAAATATTCCAATAAATATAGATGATCTTATAATTTATCAACTAGGAACTAGAGGGAAAGCTCCGCGAAATTCTTTCCAAGCGCGATCTCACAGAAATGAACATTGCCATCTATCGCTGCGTAAACTGTATGTGCCAGTTTACAGTAGAACAGAAGAGCAAGAGATACAAATCAGATGGTAAGATTGTTATCCTTAAACTGAATATTTTAATAGCACAAAATATTTTACATAAGGATTGCGTTGTCCTGACTGTCGAAGTGTGTATGTGACAGAGGTTACGGAATTATCTTCCTCGATGGAAAAGCCCAGAGTGGAAATCACGCCAGAACCAAAAATTTCGCCCGCCCTGATTGTTGAGGAGTCGCCAGTGACGGCGCCCATCTTAGCGTCAAATAAGGAGGAAAATAATAGCATTGGCAAGTCCTTAATTGGCCTCCTCTTTTATTTTGATGAAGTTTTGGAATGTGTTTAAACTTATGTTAATTGTAGCTCATTTTATGGTTTCTATTGGTTAACTGTTGAGACATTTATTGGTTCATGTAATCGTGTCTGGTACTTTTAAGCTTAAGTTGGTCATTATTATTGTACATTGATATTTAATTTTTATTTCTTTCTTTTTCTTTTGCATGCAAACACAAATCGATATGGCAAAACCAATCTAACTTTTGTATATTTACATTGTTTTTGTACTTTTTCTCTCACCCACCAACCGGCAACAATAACATTGTTGCGATGTAAAAATATTAATTAATACTTTAGTGGCCAACTGCAGGCTAACAACCGCTAAAAACACACCAAAGCATAGGAGTTTGATGCAAACCACCAAAAGTTAATATGCCAATTTGTATACTTTTCATTTGATTATTGCTAATCAATTCCAATTTGCACTTAAGTTTGTTCTGTGAAGCAGCATTTAAGGGTTTCTATAATTATTACTATTACTATTCTACACGTCCTCAGTTTTTTGATTTCTTTAGAGATTTATGCAAATTAAATAGCCCAAAGTATGGGACGTGTAAAATACGAATCGATCGCCCACAACTGCTTAATATCTTCCAAATTTAATTAACATGAAATTTTATTTATTAAATATAATCGAGGCAATGCTGCTTCATCTGAATCCCCATTAGCCGATCCGAACGCCTCACTAACATTGTATTATTGTAGGTTCCGCCAACTCGCTGAATGATAGTAGCTCCTGCTCGAAGATTACAAATTCGAGGAGCTCCTTCGACTCCAATCAGTCCGTAGTAGGCAGTTCAAACACGGACCGGGATCTGGAGTTCCGGGCCAATGAAAGCGATGTGGACATCATCTCCAATCCGAGCCAGTCTAGCATTGAAGTGCTGGACCCGACCTTTGTGCAAAGCGGTAGTCGCAAGGCTTCAGAAGAGCGGCGCCTTTCCCAACTCTCAGATATGGTACAGCCTATCGATGCAATTCTGCAGACGCAGAGTTTCGTGGAACGGGAAGTGGAGCAGTTGCTGACAGAGCGGACCCTGCCAGCAGCCTCATCCACGTCAGATCCAGAGCATGAGGCAGCACCTGCTGCTTCCCAAGTGCAGCTTACGGAGAGCAGCTCGTCGGGGTCAGTGACGGACAGCATATGCACCTCCTACGAGCAACAGAGCAAGGAGAAGCTGCAAAACGTGCCAAACTCCCCGCTAACAGAATCGGCTAGTAGCCACACTAGCGCGACGGCGCCGAATTCCAACGGACAGCATAAAACATCCACAGATGTCAGCGCCCAACCCTTTGCCTCCGTCTTCCAATCCACCAATCTGCTTATGTCCAGTTCAAAGAAACTGATCGAGTCGCAGGCCATTCCCTCCGGAGCCCAGCCCTATAAGTTTAACTACAGCAACTTTAACGACATCGATCACCGGCTCAAGCTGTTCTTCTACCAGAACAAGTTCAAGCAGGATGGAGAGCAGATCAAGTGGCTGGCCAAAGGGCGGATACACAATGGACAGACCCAGGCCCTGGGCGAAGGACTCGTGGTGATGTCCACTAAAAAACTATACCTGATGGAGGCTTTCTCATCGCCCGAAGACGACGTGGCCAAGTGGCTGCGCCAGGTCGTCAATGTGGCCCTTGAGCGGCTGGTGGCTGTGGAGCTACTGCCTTGGAAGCTGGGTCTCTCCTTCACAATCAGCGGCTGGGGAGGATTTACGTTGCTAATGCTCGACATGCTAAGGACCGACAGCTTACTTTTGTACCTCCAAGGTGGGTGTAAATCGATATGATAATTTAATTTCAACTTTCTAAAGCATTTTACTTTTCTTAGATAATCAACTGCCGGTTCAGTGCAAACTAAGTCAACAGCCATCTCCGGCGCTCAGCAGCTACTTGCAGGCTATTGAGGACGAGCCAGTGAAAATATGCGGTCTATTACCCCGCTGCCAGTGGAGCTGTGACCAGGAGCAGCTAAGCTTGGAAACCTGCCTGCTCCTGACCACAGAATCGCATCTTTACATCTCAGGAAAAGACAAACTAACCTGGCTATCGCCGAAGAAACTCGACTCTTTGCTGCCTCCTTTAGAGTTCAGTCTCGTCCAGCCCATGAGCAATTTGGTGGACGTGGAACAAATCTCAGACCAACAATACGTGATTAATTTCATCGATGAGACGCAGAACAAGTGTGAGATCTGGCAATTGCATTTCGAAACGCAAGCCAGCGCCGAATGCTGCCTCCACGCGGTGGGACTGGAGTGGGAACGCCTTTTCGGCGTCCCGTTTTCCTACATGGGGACGTAGTGCATCGCCATGTCCAAGGGACCAACTAGCTTAAGTGGAACGTGTACTGTGCAACAAATATGCTGTTGTTGATCCCTATTGATTATGTTATCTAATATTCGATTAGCTTTATCATTTGAACCAACCTAAGTATCCGTATCGTAGGTGTTTCTTCAAGTTTTTGACAATATTACTATGGTGCTTATCCACGAAAAGTTTGTAAATATTTATTGTGTATCGAGATCGAATTAGTTAAATAAATAAAGCAATAATATTTATAGGCCTTGTACATGGATGGTGAATGTGACACACAGATGGCGCCAGGAGCCTCATTTTAAAAATTAAATATTATTTAGACATAACTAGTATTTATTCAAATGTTTTACACTTGATTTGCACTGCCCATTACCCATTTACAATTGCCCTTCCTATCTAGAATCTATCCCGTCCAGTCCTCTTACTTCTCTCCCAACTGCTCTGCAATCCAATCCACATACTCCTCCTTGAAACGGGGATCGGCCATGGTCAGAGCCGTGGATTTGCAGCTGTAGTAATAAAACACGGATACTGTCCAAGGGAAAAGGTCTATTAAATAAGCTAGCTTTTAGGGGTGACCAACCTCCTTACCTATACGCTGGGTCACGGACAGGGCGATTAATCCAAGGGGCCACTCGGTAGCCTCGTCGGCTGGAGCCAACCGATACTGGGAGACGATCCAAAAGTGCTGCGAGGCAGACAGCAGGAAATAGATGGTGACACTGATGAGGAAGAGCTTGCAGTTGCGCAGGATTATATGCGAGGCTCCCACCTGGTGGACACAGGTCGAGTGCAGTGTGAAGGTGAACAGGACATACTCAGCAATGATGAGCACATCCTGGATGCTAAAGTATCCCGATTATTAGGAAAGTTCTGGTCTCTCTTTAGAAGATGGTCCACTTACACAAAGAATAGTATAGCGGTCTGCAATCGATTCCTGGCCAAGGACTCCCCAAAAGCGTTGAAGAATAGATCCACTCCCAAGAGAGCAAACTGAAGCATCAGGATCCAGGAGTAGCGTCGCAGTGTTAGCTTCATTGCTAACTTTATTTCCCTTAATTTTTGGTTACTCAAAAGGATTCGTTTTTGTTATGTTTGGATAGCCCGGAGTTTGTTGTGTCCTTCGCCTTAGTGACGTCAAAGGCGCCCACGCAGGCATGCGCATTATACCGTTAATTCCTGTAGTTATCGATTCAAAAATGGCCGCGATAAAACGGGAGGCGATAAATTTGAATCCTGGCTTAAAGGATTAAAATACACTTTTTTATTCACGCTCAGATTATTTATCAATTTATTTTATTTAATTGAAATCTCTCATTTTATTCCCGAACATATCGTGCATATTCGAAAAATATTGGTCTCGGAATCCACTTTCCCTGCCCGATCCTGGCCTGGCGTCGAAATCTCCGATAGTACTGCTGGTTTATTTCAGAGTAAAAGTTCGTTGGCAGCAGGTAGGACCAATTATCATCGTTTTCGGTATTCCGACCCTCCAGAAACTGGAACATTGATGCGGAAGTGGCTGCGGCCCATCTCGAACTTAAGGTCGTCAAAATGAGGACCCATAACCAAAACAACTTCATTGTTGTGGACAAACGAAGCCAGTTATGAGGGCAATGCAAAGCACCCACAAAAAACTAAAACCCAATATCGGACACCGAAGCATGGATGGATGTCAGCATTTTTGGGACTCTATGCTGCAATTTGCACTTTTTTCCAGTCGTTGGTGTTCTAATCCGGCTTGGCAATTCTTGGGGCTATAAAGTTGGTGGCCGCGGAGGGCTTAACCAACAGTTCGTCTTCGTTCGCCACTTCAGCAGCAAGTAGAGACAGCAGCACCTTCCTCCTCCGAAATGGCATTCAACATTGGCAAGATCATCGTCCTGGCTGTCCTGGCCTTGACCGTCGTCTCTGGCGAGACCATCCAGCTGCAGCCCACCCAGGGCATCCTAATCCCAGCACCTTTGGCTGAGAACATCCGTGTGTCGCGAGCCGCTTATGGTGGATACGCTGCCCCAGCTGCTGCTCCCTCGTACTCTGCCCCCGCTGCTCCATCCTACGCCGCCCCAGCTGCTCCTGCTGCCCCAGCCTACTCTGCACCAGCCGCTCCAGCCTACTCTGCACCAGCCCCAGCTGCCCCCACTTACTCCGCTCCAGCACCTGCTGCCCCCGCCTACTCCGCCCCGGCTCCCATCCCATCGCCACCATGCCCGAAGAACTACCTGTTCAGCTGCCAGCCCTCTCTCCAGCCTGTGCCCTGCTCGGCCCCAGCTCCGTCCTACGGATCCGCCGGTGCCTACTCCCAGTACGTGCCACAGTACGCCGTTCCCTACGTCCGGGAGTTGTAAATCCGATCATGATTCTAAAACGAACCTTTAAATAAACTGCATTGCTTTTAAGAAAAAACATACATTTTTATTATTGTTGGGATTATTTATACACGGCTTTCAAATTATTCTTTATTAATACTCAAGTACTTTTTAAGGACATGTAGTCCCCTTTCCCCATCAATTGGTATTGATTGATATTTCTTTTAATATTTTGTGATGTTGAACATTTATATATCTTTACCAAAAACAAAGATGAACATTACAAAGAATCATAGTAACAAATAAAGTTTTATTACAACAACGTTACAACTATTGTTTTAATATTATTTTTGCAAGCCTTCAAAATCAAATAGATGTAGCAGGTCTTCAGTTTTTCAGAAGACGTAATAATGATTTCGAAACTACGTTAAGCCTTTCCTCTGATGCTAAACAAGAAGATAAACCTTTAGTTAATCCCCAGCTTGTTTCAAAGATAACCCCCAAGAACTCTTACAAAAATGAACAAATATCTTGTTTAGTTTTTAATACAACTTTTAATTATTTTATGCATTTGTCAGTTCTCATTCTCTCAATAGCCAGAACAGGGGGAACCTCTGGAACCGCAGGGAACCGGTTTGATAACCGCTTCACAGGAAAACACATAGTTCTTTGGGCAGGGCGGAGAGGAAATTCCAGCTGGTGCCTCATAGGGCTCTGGCTCCTCCTGGTCGTAGCTACGAGCAAAGCCCTTGAAGCGACCGGGGCGTCCGAATCCTGGTCCTCCGAATCCTGGACCGCCAAAGCCTGGACCCCCGAATCCGGGACCTCCGAAGCCTGGTCCTCCAAAACCTGGTCCTCCGAATCCGGGAGCACCGAATCCAGGTGATCCAAATCCAGGTCCTCCAAAGTTGTTCTCCACAATCACCTCCTGGACGATCTGCTGTTGGCGTGCCTGGCGAATCAGCTCCAGTTGCGAATCGGAATCCTCGAGGACGGTCTTGGGATTGAGAACTCGCATCGGAATAAAGTGGTAGAGGGGCAGGGGCAAGCTCCTCACGCAGCGGGTGGAGGGGATCAACACGGGATTGTAGCCGGCTAGCTGACCCAAGCCATTAACCGCGGCAATGATGAGCAAGAGGAGTCCCAGAGGTATCAGCATATTGATTCTAGAGTAAACTGTAAACTGAGACAACCAAGTTGCGGCGTGGTCAGATGGTTTTTATAACTTCATTCATCTGAAAGTGCAATGCCAAGCGAAAGTGAGAAAAAATGCAGGCAAGACAGAGCGTCGTCGGGCAAGGTGACCTGGTCGGGTGGTGGGTCAGTGGGTCGCACATTCTAGCCGGGGGAAACGGCTTGGAATGGGGTCGCATAATAGGGCATCCGGAAAGTGCCCTGGGCCATGTCCCAGTCGTGCCCTGGTCAAGACATTACTGTTTGCCGCGAAACTGGAGAACCTGAAACCCGAAGGCCAGCTAGGGGTTGCGTCTCCGAAGCCGGTGGGGGCTGACCGTCCAGTCAACCATTTGATTGGATCGGATATCGTATTACCTTAGCGTTTGCACTTTCCACTTTTTCCACTTTTGCGCTTGGCTTGTCGATTTGCATCGCTGTCTCGGATATGTCGCAATCGCTTTTCCCCATCCGCGACGCGATCCCAATAATTTTATTTATTTAATTTATTGTTTTCACATTTTTTGGCTTCTTCAAGCATAAATTAAAGTTCATAGACCTGGCTTTGGTTTATCCAGACTTCCAGGTAATCGGGGTGCCTGCTAACTTTGCAATTATTTATTTTTTTTTTTTATTTAATCTACCAAAACAATACATTACTCTTTAAAATATTTTGTTTTAGATCATATTTACTAATGGGAACGTTATAATAAATCGTTTGGTTCTATTCTCGATTAGAAAATATTGGAGAACCATCTTGTAACTCTTCAATTTCCACTACAATGCTAATGCTTTAATTGTTAAGGGGAATCTTAAGTTTTCTTATACTTATAAAGTAGGTTTCCTTATCTATAAATCTTTTTTTCATATGATCAATAAGAATTCTTCGACATTCTTTAAAGTAATATCTTTAATATTTAGGAATCTCCATTGTTTTAGGAAAAACTTGGTGATATTATTGAAGAAAGAGTTCTAAAGATATAGTCCAAAGATTTGAAAAAAATCGTAAAATGTATAATAACTTCTGCATTTTGAATAAATGAGGGGTATACAGGGGTTATCAAATAGAGCAGCCTTATTATTAAATTTCCTAATTAAAATATTAGTAAACAGAAACCAAATTAAAAGAGAATCTTGCTTATATAGAAATAACCATTTATCAGAAGCCAATCTGATCGAACAAAATTATATAATAAGGAGAAACAACCAAATAATTCAGTTTTTTGCTTTTTATTATGCAAATATATATTTTTTTGTATTTTTTTCAAGTGTCAGTGTTTTGTTTTTAATCAATGGTCGAGGATCAAATGGCGGCAACTTTAGGCTAGGACGGATCCTTAGTAATAGTTAGCAAAGGCCTGGGGAACGTAGGTGTTGTAGAGCTGCTGCTGGTGCTGGGGAACTCCGTAGTTGGGGGCGACGTAGGTTGCCACCGGGGAGGAGTAGGCGCCGGCGGATCCGTAGCTGGGAGCGGGAGCGCTGCAGGGCACGGGGGCAAGGTTGGGCTGGCAGCTGAACAGGTAGTTCTTGGGGCAGGGAGGAGCCTGGATGCTGGAGCCTCCGTAGCCGCCGGCGCTGCCACCGTAGGCGGACTTACGCAGACGGGTCAGATCACCATAGCCCTGGCCGGTGACTCCCTCCACCTCGCTGTCCTGGGTCAGAGCCACGGTGGCTCCGCCGGCGGTGCCGGTGAGGGCCGAGGTGCCCACGTTGGTGGGAGAGGCCAGAGCGGCGGCGGCGAAGGCGACGAGGGCGATGCACACAAAGGATTTCATCTTGATTGGAGTTGGAGTTGGAGCTGGTGGCTGATGAGAGCTGGTTGAGCTGTTGTAGTTACCAAAGGTGACTGATGCCAATACCGACCAATCTTCTAGTTTATATAGTCCCGCCGATCTGCCTAGTTGGCACTAAGTCC
The DNA here is from genome assembly GCA_018150405.1 of Drosophila varians. Lineage (NCBI taxonomy): Eukaryota > Metazoa > Arthropoda > Insecta > Diptera > Drosophilidae > Drosophila > Drosophila varians. The sequence goes on from JAECWK010000125.1 coordinate 8,971,370, forward strand.
AGAACTAAAACACTAACTACACATCATTTCTGTCTTAATTTCTTTTCTGCTTTCTCAGCCCAACTGGAAAATATATACCGCTGACTTGGTTTAAACCACGACATCAGTTTTTTGGGTCATCTCTAGGCGGCAAAATGTTTAGGTTGGCATAAATGTTAACACATTTTAAAATTTGGTGCATTGCACTCCAAAGGTGGGTGGAAATATGAGAGGTATGCATCTGTGGTCTGGTTTTTACCTATGTCGAAATATTACGAGTCCGACCCAAAAACTAGAGCGCTTACTAAGATTCTACTTTGTAATTGTGACATTTTAATATTAATTATAATTATAAAATTAGTTTTATATTTATATATTATTTATATATTATTATATATTAGTTATATAGTAAGCTATATTTAAATTACGTTTTTTTAGAAACGCACTTTACATTAATATTTGAATCTTATTTTAGACAAGAATTGAAGAATACTAGAATAAACCCCTTAGTATAAGATAACCTTTTAAACTTTAAAAGTAAAGTTATAAATGTATCTTAAATAGATAATAGAAATTGTTAAACAATGCATTGTGAATAAATTTGGGAAACTTAAAAACATATTTTAAAACTGTTATTGGAAGTATATTGTCAAAAATATATATTCTCTTTCTTTCAGGAGATGAATATATAAATGATTAGACCTATTATTTATTTACCTTAAAGATATGAATATGTTTTTAAAAATTGTTCCATAATGTACAATTAAAATACGATGCAAGAGAGAAAAGACTTTGTTAATCTCTGTAAATTATAAAATTAACAACAAAACTCTTGGAAACTACTCATACATTTTTGTAACATAATGCCCAAGGCCCAAACATGTATTTTATTTTTTCTATTCCATCTAAATTTAAGCTAATTAATTAAAAATACGTAAAACCTAGCATTTTCTCTGTTTTTTTTAAACCAATTTTGAAACGCATTGCCCAAAATTTTCCAAACATCTCAGAAATATACGTATAGTGCAACGACCCAAATAACTTGGCGCTACTCGAAATCGTATTATCTATAGCTCGCATATAAATAACCAAAATTAAATATAAAAATCGTATTTTGTTTTGAACTCTCCCCCAATATGTTGCCTCGAGCACAGCCAGAGAGTGTGAATATATAGATATTCATATATAAGAACATGTGTACAATATACGTATTCCTTGATAATGCCCCCTACAAAGGCAACCACTTCTGAGACAAACATGGGATGTTCACTCGCTTTAAAAATATGTGGCAATGACTCGCATTCAAATCGACTCACTCGAATAAACGACAACACTCCCAAGAAGAGAATTTTGAGTTAGGTCAAATATCATTACCACAGAAGCCAAAAATACAAGTGTTGGAAGAATTTCTCAATTGATTTATCTTTTTTTTTGTATACTTGATTTTAGAGGCCCCCCCTCGTAGATGATTTTGTGATACATTTTTCAATGGTCTGTGATATTGGTTATTTTATTTTTATAATAATAAATTATTGAAGACTATTGATTGGTATCTATGGTTTGAAGTTATAAATGTGTGAATAGTTACTCTGCGGCACCCCCTCCTTCCAGAGTTTAACATGGAAATTGGTTTAGTTTAAAGATTTAAAAGAAAATAGGATTAAACTTTTCTGAATAATTAATGACTTAAAAAACTGCTTTCAAATAAAATCTACATATGTATATCGTTCTTTCCAAAGAAATATTTGAAATGGGGAAATTATTAAACTTAGTTAATTAAAGTATATCCTTCTAGAATTTTATTTTCAAATGTAATCTGATGCAATGTTATCTTGTTTCGCATTTTAATTTTAATAGACTTCAATCATGACTTAAAGGATTGTCCAAATAAAAATCTTCATCTTTAAAAAGATACTCGAAAGAACTCAATTTAAATTTCAAAGAAAATATTCTTCAGACCAAGTTTTCTTGGGAAAGAGTGCAAGTACCAAAAGGTGTTGGCTTTAATGGTTACACATTACGTCTTACAATCATGGTAATTAATTCCGCAACACTCCGATTAATGGTCAGGCCCAATTAGGTCAACAAGCCATGGTTAGCTCCAGCTTTATTGGTCTCGGGCGTATGGAGTATGGTTCCTGGGCCATCCCCAATCCCGCAGAAGATCAAACAAGCCATATTTTTCGCTCACTCAGCGAGTAAGAGATTATGAAAAGCATCGCGTCATGCATCCGAGCACGGGGCGTGTAAATGTGAGGCGATGATCGCCGGAGTGAGAGGAGTGCGTGCGTGCCACATGCAAAGCGAGGAAGTGGCGGGGCAGCCACCGCATCGGACGGACGCCTCCATAATAATTGCCAGCCGGGCGCAGACGACTGACTTCCTCCGCCTGCGGTCACTTTCACTTGGTCTTGGTCATGGCTGGCTCCTATCTTCGCCCGATTATCGCATTTCACACAGCCTGCCCTCATGCCCGCGTCGCTACTCCGCCGGGGTTGGGGGTTTCTGTTTATCTAGTGCATTGTGTTATGGAATTTTGATTTCGAAACCGAAAACAGAACGAGGAGCTGAGAATGTGGAGCGGGTACTTCGACAACAGCTGGATAAATTCCGCCTCTTGCCAACTCAAATTCTTGCTACGTCATCTGTGACTTTGTAAAATAAACCATATAAGTTATCAACTCGAATTATGGCTAATGCTAATCTCCAGTCCACATAAATTAGTCAAACCAGCATTAATAAAAAATCAACGATTAGAAGCGATAGGTTTTTATTTTAATACTTGCCAAAAGATAAAAGGACTCTGTGTGCTAGGGGAATATAGAAGCATTTATTAGGAATCTATTAAAATTTTGAGGCTACGACTTTTTTTAGGTGACTCATGAATCTTAATTTTAAAACCTTTTAGTCCTCATCCTGGTAGCCACACAGAGAAGTTGGTGAGATCAGTATTAGTCATTAGTATAGGTCAATCTTATGTTTTCAAGAATAATAAAGGTAACCTAACAAAATGGATAATTTCCTTAAAATATAGAAAATATAAACAAACTATTTTAGCTATTTTCAGCTTTGTTTTTAGGTATAGGTAAGGTTTTAGGTATAGTGAATGAACTATAGTTAATGTTTTCATAAAATCATAAAGAGTTACCTAATTATATTGAAATATTGCATACTTTTGGCCAATATCGCAATACTCTTTTCATCTGCAAATGCATAAATTTGTACAACTAAATATTTAATTTTGATATATTTTAAAGAATCAAGTAACATTTAAGAAAGCCCGAATATTAATACCAGCGCATACAATGCCATACTTACCTTAACTCTTGGCACTCTTACAAAGTTTTCATAATGGAACAAATCAGTCTCGTAAACATTATAACATAATTTGTTATAAGGAGTCTCTCTTGAAAAATAAAAATGTAGTCCCAATATGTTTTCTAATTTTTCAAAATAAGCAAACCTACTTTTGGTTTTTCACATTGTTGCAGATTTTCCAGTTACAGCTTCAGAACTCGAATATCATTCACACAAAACCTCAAAAGCAATTGTGTGGAATAAATAAATCCCCATAACAATAAAAATATTATAAATAATACCACTCAAATTATTATACACTTTTTATTTACATCAAGATCAAGGAAGAAAGAGTTCGTGGGCTATATTAAATTTTGAGCCGCCAAGGCGAGGCGATAGTTGTACTCCTCGAAGAGTTCTGGAGCCACTCGGAAAGGCTGGTCGATCAGTGACAGGCGGATTGGCGATTGGCAAGAGGGCGTGCCATAGTTCGGGGCCGGAGGCGGTACCGAAGGGTAGCCCCCACAAGGTGCAGGGGGTGGTGCCTCGTAGACGGGAGCTGGGGGTGCCGGCTGAGCTCCATAGGCATTCTCTTCGACCTGCACCTGCGATTTCGACGCCAAAGGAGTTGAGACGTAGATGATGGGCTGGTAGACAATCTGCGGCAGTTGTGGAGCTGCTGCTGGGGCTGGTTGCACATAGGGATCCGCAGCATAGGCTGGAGCTGCAGACGGGGGGGGCTCGTAAGCGCCAGCTGGAGGAGCTACTGGTTCATAGGCAGCAGGCGGAGCAACAGGAGTCTCGTAGGCGGGAGATGGAGTATCATAGGTTTCAGCTGGCGGGGCAGGAGCCACGGGTGCCACGTAGGTGTCCGTGGAGGGCGGCGCCACATAGCCGGCATCGCCGTCTCCGGGACCGCTGTAATCAGGATTAGGCTTGACATATTCTTCCGCTGGCACAGGTGCATACCCATCCCCACCATAGGAAGGACTCTGGGGTGCCACATAGTTGGGCTGGGGTTGTGGAAGTTGTCCGCATCCTCCGCAAGTCTGGCCGCAAGGACTTGTAGCTGGAAAAAGGTCTGGCAGCTTTTTAAAGAGTTTCATCTGCTTAAAAGGATCGAGGTCCTGTAGCTGCAGGCCATTATTGCAATTATTTATAAGCGGCGGAGCCACAGGAGCTGGTGGATAAACTACATTGTTGTTATTATTGCAGCAATTGTTCCGCAGGAAGAGATCGTCCCACCACTTCAGTAGGGAGCGGTTGGTGCGTTTAAGGGACTCGGTGGGAGCCACGGAAAGACCCGCATCCGCATTCATATAGTAGAGCGGTTCACCCGGTATGGCCAAACCAATCCTGTTAGTGGCGGGCACATCCTGGTCGGAGCGGGAGAGCCTTAAACACAGGGTTAGTATGGCCAAAACTATTGGACCTTTTCGGAAGCCAATCATCTTTGTGGTAATTCAAACCTCGCGTCGCGAAACTACGATTTCGACTACCAATTTTTCTAGTTTCTAGCCACCATTTGCATCGAGTTTCTGGCAAAACTTGGCCATTATTGCTGGATCATCAGATTCAGATACTTGCTGTCGATTGGGTATAAATTGTTTGCACAAGAGCCCCGTTGAATAATATGCTACGTAAGGGATTTGGTTTTTATACCCGGTACTTGGAGAGTACTTGGGGTAAAAAAAAATAAAAGTATCTATATAATAAAATATCTAACTTTTACAAAGTATTTCGATTTAAAAACTCCTTCAACCTGCAGGCAAGGTGCATTGACTTTACTTATTACTTGCATTTTCATAATTTTTTTGTTATTTTGTTGCTTTGTTGCTATTTATTGTTTATTTAAATTGTTCTCTTACGTGCTCGAAATTGCTAATCGCCAGCGAAACACAGCTCAACCTCAACGCTTGGGGTTCCTGTTTGGTTCGTGGAGCGTGGCTGGATTTTTTCAGTTTTCTGTTTTTTTGTTTTTTATTTGTTTTTGTTTTTTGAAGAGCCATAAATCGGCTCAGTTAAATGCCGGAGGAGGAAAGCGAATGCGAAGGCTTAGCCAAAACGGAAGTACGTCGGGAAATGGCAAAGAAAAAAAGATACACGTATACATAATAAATATGAATATATGTCTAAATAAAATGCTTCCTAAAGTGGCTTATTCATCGCGGATTGGCTTACTCATCCACCTGATGTTTGGATAACTTGTCTGGAGCTGAATGGGGTCAGCCAGGGAAATTTCTACAAAATTTTAGAAAGTCTGTACATTTTGGTTTAAGGAAGTTTTGTAAAGTTTTTAATCCCAGAATGTTATATTCTAGGTAGCTACTCAGAAGATACACAACATATTCAGATACATCCGGATATATTGCTTTATCGATTTGGAAAGTATTCTCCCCCTCGTTTTCTAATTTAAATCTTTATTCATTTCCTTAATTTTAACAACTACAATTGCTGCAGATATTTCCTTTTGTGAGGACTATTAGATCGGGAATTGTGTCTCTTCCTTTTCTCGGGTTTAAGGAGATCAGTTGCCTTGTTCACCAGCTGCTTCGCCGTCAATTCCTTTGAATCGTTGTCAGAGGAGGATGCATCCTCCTCAAATGCTGGAAGAGCTGTGGTCACCTCGTCGCCACCATCATCCTCATCCTCAGCCGAGTCATGGTCATCATTGCCATCGTGAGTGGAGCCCACGACTTCACTTGCTACTGTGCTAGGAGATGCCGGAGTGCTGGCGGAGAAGTTCAACCTTCCAGATCTTTCCGTGGGTGACTCTAGCGATGATGCGGAATCAGGAGTGGTAGAGGGCTCTTCTCCTTGGAAAGGCTGGAATGTGTTCTGGAAGATGTTGGCTTGCGGCGGGGGAGTGGCAGAGCCTGGTGATCCCAGGACTCGATTGAAGGGATTGAATGGATTGAGGTTTCCAAAGGGTCCGAATGGATTCAGAATGGGATTAATGCCAAACCCCATGCCAAAGGGGCCACCAACCTGGTGATCTTGCATCTGGGGGCCACCGCCAAAGGGACTTCCCACCTGGCCACCCAATCCGAAAGGTCCTCCAAAGGGAGGAGGCATTCCAAAGGGCCCTCTTGGCACTGGAGGTCTTGCGACGGGCAGGTAGTTCTCCGGCTGATGTGAGCTATAGCAGGGCATGGCTATGATGACAGGCTGGAAGCTGGGGCAGGTGGGATTTACCGGACATTGGACTGTAGGCGTGGAGGCACTGCACTCGCTGCAATAGTTACTGGACATCTCAGGTTGAACGTAAGCCTGGGGCGATGGTGGTGGCGAGGGCGGAGCGGAATTCTGTTGGTAGGGATCCTGGGGCGGGGCGTAGGCAGGACCCGCTTGGGCCACGATGGGATCGGCAGCCATGCTCTTGTAAAAGGCCTTCATCACTGGATCGTTCTCGGGATCCTGGGTAACCGGAACCCACACCAGCTGCTCCAAAGGCTGTCGCTGCTCCACTGGCCTGCGATATTGCTGGTTGAGTTCATCAGGTGTGTGTCCTATATTCGGCATTCCCAGGACATCCTCATCCAATCCCGGACGATGCCGGCTGCTTCCCACTAAGCCTTGATCCCTGAAGGATTTCGCCGCTCGCGCAGCCGCTGCAGGATCATACGGAGCGGACGTGGCCGGTGGGCTTGGGCCAATTGGAACTCCTGATGGAGCTGCCTGCGGGCCTCCAAAAGCTGGTTGAGAAACTGCTGGCAGGCCATACGACTGCGTCGGAGGTGCAGGTGCAGGGGCAGCCATAGGGCTTCCGTTGAATCCATACTGGGCGGCGGGTGGCGGCTGCTCAAAAGGAGGCTGAGAGTGGGGGGATTGGTCCTGATGTGTCGCCGGATTCGCTGGAGGGAATGCCGGAAATTTCCCGCCCCCAAAGGCGGGAAAGGACGGAAAGGTGTGGGGCTCAACGGGAAAGTTGTCTGGCGAGGGACGATTTTCACCGCTAGGACCAACATATTCCACGCCCCGGCACATATAGTAGGGCTCTCCGTGTCCGCCTTGGTTTCGGACTTCCACGCAGTTTTGTTGTCCTTTCTCGGCACCGAAGCTGGCTCCACGACACATGTAGTAGGGCTCCTCCTGCGGTCCACTGGGCTTGATCTCCACGCAGATTGTGGTCATGGTGCCTTGGGCGGAGACTAGGGGTGTCCCTATGACCACGAAGATCCATATACACATTAGTTTCCGGCTCTGTGAATGTTTTTCCATGTTCTTCCGCTCACTAACTTCCGTTTGGCTGGGAGCTTTGCTTTTATAGATCTTTGATAGCCACTGCAATGGAACAAGAACAGCAAGTTAGAGAAATAGACTTTTATTTCCACACCCACGAGTATTACCCAATAGAGGAGTTGCCCCCGCAATCTGTCGAAATTTCCTCAAAAACTTTGCTCTTTTCCTTTATTTTCTTTGGCTTTTCATGCTCGTAATAGGAGTTTGTTTTACTTGAATTCAATAAACTGAATGAATAAAAATGGAGTGGCAATATTTTGACGGACCTCACTGGATGGTTCTACTTTTAAAGGTAATAATACCCTTTCCCAAAGGGTTAACCGAATTTAGAGAATTTAATAGAAGCTCGTGTATCTATATAACTTTGTAAATGTTTTGAGGAACCCAATAAACCTTTCGTAAAAGATATTTAAATTTGTAAGAGCATCACGAATTCTTTATTCCAATATATTTAATATAATTTTTCATTAAAGCTGAGTCTTGCAATCTTAACAAACATTTCGTTTGGTTAGTTCAACAAACTTCTCGAGTTTCTTCGATTGTACCGACAATCTTCCAATGGTCAGCATTTTCCAAAGGTGTCTGGGGAGCAAAGCCAACCATTGTTTTGTGGAACTTGAAATTGGCATAAAAACCCCAAATCGGTGAGTCGGTCACCGAGTGTTAGATGACTAGGAGTGCCACTTCTTCGAAACTGACCTGACCCGTATGTATGTCAGACCCTCCGCCGGGGGATGACTAATAAACAGTGGGAGCCCGGTCTTAAAACGCTCTAGGATTGCGTGTGTCGAAGACTTTCCACATTTTTCCCCGCGTTTTCATTTAACAAAAGTGCCAAGGACCTGTGAGGGGGATGTGGCGTGGGATTCATGGGTTAGGAGGAATTCACACATTAAAGTTGGAAGCCCCACTTATTCGCATTGCTCGTTGGAAAAAAGGAGTGTCCCAGAATTACTACATTTATTGGGGCTCCTTTTCCCTAGGGGTTGTTTCCGTTGCACTGTTTTCCAGGGTCACTAAGAAATATAAAAACTTTCCCCAAAGCGGAAAGAGCATTTCATAATCTTTAATAATCTATATAAGAAGCTCTTTTTACGTCATTAAACCCAAAAAATATCCCAGTTTAAGGCTAAACTCACTAGACATGACTATTTCGAGAATCAAAAAATGTGTTGCTTTCAGATAGAAAGTCCCTATTAGGGCAGTTCCTATTTCGTTTGTACCCCGCCAGAATTTGGCCATTATGGCAACCTGCTCCACACGAACACGAAAACTTCAAGGAACCGCTAGACAGGGAATGGGACTGTGTGTCGGCGTTTGCTCCGTATTCCCTGCCGGAGGAGAACGGACCCCTAAGGTTGCACTACCTGGTGACGAACAGGAAGACACCGTTCTTTGAGATGTACATGACCTCCTTCGCCTCTGCCCGCAGTGCCGGCCATCATTGCTGGGTTCGCGGGCGCCGGACTGAGCACGCCGGCGGATGTGATTAAATCGCGGATCATGAACCTGCTGACATACGCCTGGGGCCGAGGACTCCACTACGAGGGGGCCCTGGACTGTCTCAGCAAGCTGCTAAGGCAGGAGGGCCTGCTGGCAAGGGTACAAGGGTTTCATTCCATACTGGCTGCGGGTCAGCCCCTGGTCGATGGTCTTCTGGATGACCTTCGAGGAAATCCGGCGGAATCGGGGCGTCGAGGGCTACTAGCAGGACGATCCCAGTCGCCTTTCGTCAATGTTTAGTTTCAAATTGTAGCAAAGTGTACACTCAGTAAAGGACACACTAGACATACTTAACAAAATACTAATAATGGACAAGGATAACAATCAGTACTGGCATATGCGATCCTTATACAACGAGGACAAGCCACAATTTCCACCCACGCATGTGGTGGACCCACTAACCGCCGGCAATCTCTTCCAGCTCTACGTGAATACCTTTTTGGGGGCCAACTTTGCCGAGACTTTTGTGTTCCCCCTGGACGTGGCCAAGACCCGGATGCAGGTGGAGGGTGAGGAGGCCAAAAAGACGGGCGCCAAGCTGCCCCACTTATGGGGCACCCTACGCAACATGTGGAAATTGGAGGGCTTCAAGTCTATGTACGCCGGATTCTCGGCCATGGTCACTCGGAATCTGCTCTTCAACTCGGGCCGTGTCGTCATCTACGACGTCTTCCGGCGTTCCTTTATCCACATTAACGAACGAGAGGAGGAGTCCCTGGGCGTCGTCGCCGCCCTGAGCTGCGGGTTTGCAGCGGGATGCATCGCCCAGGCTGTGGCCAATCCCTTCGACATCGTCAAGGTGCGGATGCAGACGGAGGGCAGGCGCATCCAAATGGGCAAGGAAGCGCGCATCCACAACATGTTCCAAGCTTTCGCGGACATCTACAAGTTTGGCGGAGTGATCTCGATGTGGAGGGGCATCGGGCCCAGCTGCCTCCGCGCCTGCCTGATGACCACCGGGGACGTGGGCAGCTATGATCTCAGCAAACGAACCTTCAAGCGGCACCTGCAACTGGAGGAGGGTATTCTCTTGCGCTGCCTTTCCTCCATGTGCGCCGGCCTGGTTGCCTCCGTACTCAGCACTCCGGCGGATGTGATCAAGTCGCGGATGATGAATCAGCCAGTGGACAAAGATGGCAGGAATCTTTACTACAAAAACACCATGGACTGTATCAGGATCTTGGTGAAGGAGGAGGGACCTCTAATGCTTTATAAGGGACTGTGGCCGACCTGGTTCCGGCTCGGGCCCTTTTCCGTGCTCCTGTGGCTATCGATTGAGCAGCTCCGCGAATGGGAGGGACAAGCTGGCTTCTAAAGCGCCATGGCGGATACGGATACGGATCGTTTTAAAATTTATTGTAAATGTATTAACGATTTATATGTAATTTGGAAACGATTATACAAAAATTTGTATAATTTTAGTAAAAACATACTTTTGTTTTATCCGAGAGATAGTAAGTAGAGAAGTATAGAAATATTTAATTCATCATTTCAGGGTATACATCTACTCCGTTAGAAAGAACACGAGTCTCAAATTACCAAGCCACCTCCAACAATATTTATAGGAAATATTTAATGATTAATTAAAGAACGGAAAAATACTAAGAGTATTTGAAAATTTGTCTCAGATACAGATGGTTTTTACGTTCTTTTTGATTTCATTGAATACTTTAAGAACAAATTTCGCACATTGGATTTTTGAAAAAGCCAAATAAGCAAAGACAGGTGGACAAGGATCTCCGGCTGTCGAGGCTAAATGCAAAAATTATATTAATTGCATATAGATACGTAACCAAGAAATGTTTATTTTTGGAAGATATTCCGCTTCGGCCCCACACACGCCCAGAGATAATGCAGCCACGAAAATAACCTGATGTCTAGCATACTTGACCTTTAATTAAATTAAACCATAAAAGACCAACGTTTGACTTTGAGGAGAGAGATAGCCGCCACAGAGTTCATTGATCGATCGATTACCAATAGCCCCCAAACCCAAAAACAAAACCCAAGCCCAAACCACAGAGAATAATGCGGCGTATGCTAATTTTCATGAGGAGCATTTTCGTTTGTCTCACTCGGCCTTTTTTATTTCAATAGTATTAAAGTATCGTATTATATATTTTGCTTTTTTTTATATCCGTAAATTATGCATTCGGTTTTCATTTCACGTTTCGTTTGCTTGTACGACGAGTATATGTCAAGGAATGGAACGGGGCGGGCAGGGCGTGGCTGGGACTTAGACGGGATCAGGACTAGGGGATTAGGGGATCTAGGGAGAGCGCGAAAGAAGACTTTAGGTTGTGCTTAAACATAAAAGAAAGCCATTTAAATATGAATGCTTGGTAGTACTCGTACGTGCATAGTTAAATGGTTACGCTAGCGTTATGTAAATGGTAAATGGCAATTCGACTGCCGAATCCCCCGAAAGGGGGGGAACTCGGCAATATGTGATCCTGAAGCGCAAAACTCAGCCATAACCGGCAGTGCTAGGATTTCGTTACGAAAATATATGACAAACACGAAAAGCAACGCTTCGAAAAAGTAAGAGAGAGCTACCTAGAATACATATATTAGACTGTGGGAATTACTAGACATGATCCTGAACACTTTATATGATGCGTATCTAATTTTGAGTTCGAAATCCCATCGCCTAGGCGATCGCATTTTATATAAAAAAGGGAACCAGTGCGAGATACTTCCATTTTTGTTTTCGTTTTCACCACCACATAAAAATAGAGCATCGTCATGGATCTCCAAATAGTTTACATATATAAATATATATAGATATATATTTAATTATATTGGTTGGTATTTTCCTGTGTGTTTTGCTTTCTTCCTCTCGTTCCCTTCGTTTCATTTCCGTTGGCGCTGGCTGCCCTCCACCTCCTTGGGTCGATCTGGTCTGGTCGGGACTGGTCTGGTCTTTCAAATGGAATCTTCCCTCGCTCACTCTCTCTACTTTTTTTTCATTTTTGTTTTCTTATAAAACCTGCGTGTACGTATGTATAACTATACAGAACAGTATCGATTGTGTATACATTGCTATATAAAAATCGTTTCAAAAATTTGCCTGCTTTTATTTTGCATTAATGTTATTTCTTAAATGTTTTATTTTTTCTTTGCGTTGTTTATTTTTGCAGTTCTTGTTCACACGTTTACAATTTAAAGTTGTCAACGCATATTTTATTTTATTTTTTTTTTTTGTTTTTTTATTTGTTTTGTTGTTTGTTTTATCCACGTTAATGACTGAGTTCTTAGTTATGCTTTGATTTAGTTTTGTGTTTTTCTTTTTATTTTGTTTTTATCATATAAACCAAAAAGTTTTAAATATAATAATGCAGAAATTTATAATTTTGTAGTTGGGTAATTATTTGCGTTTTTCACATCATTATTTAGCAGCATTTGCTCGTTCCGTTTCTCCTGATACACACAAAAACAGCAAATTACTTGTTGGCCGTTGGATTTTCCATAAATTTAAATATTAATAATTACTTTTTATGTGTTATTAGTTCATTTACGGTTGTTTCTCTTATCAAATTTGTTGCTCTTGTTGTTGTTGTTGTAGTTGTTGGTGTTGGTGTGTGTGTTGTGGTTGATGGGGTGTTGGTTGTTTTGTGTTTATTTATTCTCCTAGTACCCGCAAGTAATTAGATAATCTCCAAGTTTCTCCACGACGGATGCGGCCTGCTGGGGCTGAACGGGATCCTCATAGATGGAAACGATCACGGCTAAAATACAGATTTAAAAATTCAAAAAAAAATCAGTAAATGTCAAAGAAATAGTTGAAAAATTCAAATAAATTATTCAAAAATCCACACATTGTGTCAAACTTTTATTGTCGAAATCTTCTTCACCATCGCTATTTAATTACATTTTTTTTTTAGCCGTCTGTCCGGTTGACAATGCTCTCGAAAGCAAAGAGAAAGCCTCGTTCGCCAGCGGAGAAATAAGAACTAACAGTATTTAACAGCAGTAGCATCGCCAACTGGAAATTATGAATAAACCGCTCAATAAAGACTCTACAGACAGCTTTAGAGACCAACAAAAAAAAAAGGAAAGAAACCGGACGGACAAGAAAAGAGCGACCCGAATGACAAGTCCAGGTCTACATTAATCAAATGAGCAGAAAAGTGATAGAAGTCTAATTGATTGAGCGAAGAACTTGAGCTCTGACTCTGGAGGTCAATAAACTTGGCCCCATCATCGCCAGCCTTTTAGCATAGGCCACCAATATTAATGCAAACAAAGCACAGTGGCTAAGAGAGCACCTGTAGCTCCCAGCCGGGCAGCTGTCTGTCGAGAACGGATTGACAGGAATAATCAATAGTCTAAGGTTATCAGAATAAATAATATCTCTGCAACTACATACTTCCAAGCTTGAGAAACGGGGTTAATTGGTTAAATTTCGCATTGCATTTAACCCACTAAGAGGATAATTACTGGCGCATTTGTATCCACGCAACATTTTGTAAATTGACGCTTTGTTAGCCTGTCTACTTCCCCTCCTGGCTGTTTAGACAATAATTAAAGTAGCGTGTTGGATTCTATTTCGCGGAAATGTAAACACACTACCTCGCTGGAATTGGCCGATCAGCTGTTCGGAGGCTTTGAGCCAGATTGGGGAGAGTTACAGCGGCCAACTGGCGCCACACACGAGTATGTAAGTGTGTTAGTCAGGTGTAAAGCAAAACCTGGGCAAGAGACCAGTTTGGACTTTTATTTTGCCATTTCTTTGCTGTTTTTTTCTCATTTTCTTTCTATTTTTATTTAGCTTCTCCATTTCAGTCTCTGCGGTTCGTTCTACACGCACTCACACATCCGAACAAACATTCACAAACACACATTTGCACTTGAAATGGATTATGGCAATAACCTTGAGCTTGTGGCTGCAGCGGGCGGCAGGCAAGGGGGCGCGGGGCGGCTGTGGTTCTGCCTGCGTCTAAACGCGCAACAGTTGCCACAAAAACTGTACAAATATGGACAGGCCGCCTGACGCGTCAGCAGCAAACAAACTGGTCGTAAACGCAAAAACTACAAACTACAGAAAAAAATCAAAATTAGCCTCATAGAGACCGAGCGAAACGGCATTGACATGGCCAACTTATGTTCCCGCTAGTACAAAACAAACAACTTGACCTAAAATGCCAACATAAAATCATAATATCGAAGAAAAACTTAACAACCCTTTCTACCACGAAACTCTTATCACTACAGCGTTGGATTAAATTCTTTGCACCCGCGATAACTCTCAAAAAACGAGTTGAATTAAACCTTTTTTATTTTATTTCTTTTGCTGGCGTTGACTAAACACAGGGGGGAAAAAAACCCCTGATAATTCTAATCAGTTCGGTGAAAGGCCTCAGATCGATAACAAACTAAGAACAAAGAAAACAGGTAGGAAGACTTATCCGACTAAACACACATAAGACTGGTTCCTACAATGAAAGTGTCCCATTCGGAAAGTATTTTGACTAGAAATTGATGTTTAGACTGAAACTATTCTGTATAAGTATAACTCCTATTACTTCTACAGAACCTCTATTCCTGGAAGATTTGGCAAAGTGCTGGATTTCTCACCTTGTGTTGTCTTCATGCAGTGCACTCCGCTCCTGCCCAGCTTGGCACGCACGACGCGGTCTGTGCCGGAGAGGTAAATGTACCGCTGGCCGGCGAGTGTCACGCCATTGCTGGTAAGCAGGTCCTGCTGATCGAAACCGCTGATCAGTTTGGCCAGCTCCTCCTTTGTCACCTGAAAGAAAGACGCATAAATTTAATTAGCAGATGGTTTTTTCTTGAGTCACGCAGCAGTTCAATAAATTCATATATGTCAAAGTCATTTGTATGCGTCAGGGTGGAAAGAAAGAATGGGCCGAAAGGATATGGGAGTGGAATGGAGTGTAGGGCGAAAATCCGCCCTCGTTGAGGCGCAGAGCACAGAAAGCATTCATTTTTTGTTGCTAAAATATCGGAGTAATCAGCAGCAGACGGCGCAACGATAGCCCACGCAAACAAAGCCCACCACCACCAACCGGAGCTGCGGAACACCGGAGCACCACCCAATTGCAAACAGTTGGCAACAAAATGCGGCCACATCGCCAACAACTGCCAACTCATTAACAAATGCGACCCATACCAAGCTGGGGAGGAATCCAGATTGTCCATTTGGTAGCTAAAAATTGCAGAAAGAAAGGGATATATGGGGTGTGCGGTCGTAGTCTTGATTTTTGGATTCGAAAAACAAGTTTTGCACACCTGAACGGGGCTTATCCGTTAAAAGAGAGTCTCCGAGAGAAAAGAGAAAAGCAGGCGCGTGGCAGATACAGCATAAGAGAGCCCCCAATGGCAATAGCCTTGACCAAATACAGGCAAAGTTCTTGGCCAACTCGGCTCTGGAGAGGAATAGAGCGAAAAGGAATATTAATTTCAAAATCGAATATGATTAAAAGTCATTCCCACATGGTGGCTGCAAATCAGCAGCACCACATGTTCCCCAGCGAAATGCCACTAAAAAAAACCTCGAGAAGTTTCCATTGAGAGCGTTGAGTGTTGAGACGGAGAAAGAACCGAAAGAGACTGCTGAGAAAAGCCGGTTTTAAACGTTTCAAGATATTCGAAAAATTTTAATAAATTCAGCTAAGCCTCTCCCCCCGCTGGCAGAAACAAAGTTTACACAATTTTACAATTGACAAAAACGCCCATTTCTCTACGAATTTAAAGTTGCAGTCGAAATATGTACATGTATTTGAAATATAACTATGTATAAGCCAGTCAGACTTGGCCTTATAAAGCCGGTTTTTATATGGTTATTGTTTGCCAAGTTCGCGAAATGTGAATATAAGGCGCAAACAAAATAAATACAGACGTCGCTGATAAGAGCCAACTTTTGGCTGATTTCTAAAAACAGTCTGGCAAGGTCTTTGATCAACCGCAAAAAAGGAAAAACTTGAATAAAATCAAAAAAAGAAAAATCGCAAGTAACTAGGTAACTGGTAATACAAAAATGACAAAAATAATTAAGTAAAAAACCCAAAATTGGAAATCAATGAGATAAAGAAGCGAAAGTGATGCGCCGGGAGAATGTTAAACACAGAGAATGGGGGAAGACACAAAATATAGTAAAAAAGATGGAAGACCAAGCCCAGAGACTGCCAAGTCATGACTGAAATCGGTTTCTAATGCAATTGTGATTGGAAAAAGAGAAGAAGAAAAATATACAAATTCAAGCGACAAACAAAGGAAAAGGGAGTGGCATGTCCCGCAGCCTTCACCCCTGCGGAAATGGTGGGGAGCGCAACAGACGGCAAACAGGATAAAAGCACATGGAGCCCCAGCAGCAGGAAGTTGCACACAGATACAGATACAGCACTAAAAAAAAAAAAATGTGGCGCGCTGCTCAAAAATATTTGAAACATCTTTCGTTGGTGACGCGGCATCCATCGCCCGCTCAAGATATTTGTATTTATTTGCCATCCGATAAACAGAATGTGTTTTTTGCCGGCAGAGGAAGTCAGAAGGGAAAGGAAAATAAAAAGCGATAATACCAGCGCCACTGATAAAGGCAATCGAGTCGAGTCTCTCTTCAATTCAGCAAGAAAAAGGGAGTGGACCCCAGAGACTTTATTATCAGAGACAACCAGTGTTGCACAAGGGCCAGGCCACCTTCTAGTCTAGGCTGCTGATATCAGATTTCTCCGCCACCACAGATGGAAACCTTTGCGATTACCTCGAATCGAAGCCGAGTGTGATGATGATTCGACGGGGTGACGAATCCACAGAATGACTCATCCCAAGGAGCGAAATATTCATTTGTGGCAGCGACTAATTGGGGTACAACCGATTAGTATGAGCGGCAGCTCTTATCGCCAAGCTGGGCTTAGATTAGAAGCAACATAGGGTGGGGTGTGGTGGGGGCACGATCACGGACATACGCATCGCCCACTCGGCCGATGGAGAGCTGGGCTGCCAGGAGAGCGCAGCCGCGGGGGGTGGAACTCTCAACCATGAGCGAGAGATTTGAGCAGGGTGGGAGTTGAGTTGCTCTTTATCACCAAAAGTAATCATGGCGGCCATGCATGTGCCTCCTTTGTGTCCCGTGTGAGTGTGCGCGAGGCCACAGAGAGTTGGAGGAGACGGGGTGGAGGCAGTCACACCCTTGAACTTGCGAAAATTCATTGTCAACTAGCCGGAGGACGGTTTTTCCCGGATTATCGTTCCACGTCCGGATTTCCCTATCCGTATCGTACTTACCTCAAAGCCATTGGACTGCGCCCAAATGTTTCCGTCGTGGCCGGCAATGCAAGCTTTGGTCACGCATTGCGAGGCAAGGAGTTGGTTGTCGACATAGTCTTGCCAGCTCATGGTGCTTTGTTTGTGGGTTTGGTAGGTTTGTTGGTTGGTTGGAACTGGTTGGCGCGGCGCGTGTACCACTTTCGTTTCGAGGGTCACCCGAAATTTGCAGTGTGTTGACGTTGACGGAGGACAAAGAAAACCGCAACGCTGACGATTTTTCTTATGGTAACTTATTTAGAACTGCAACGAGATGGTAGAAAGAAAGAGACTGAAATTAACATTTATCGCAGGCGGCCCGTTAATTCTGCAAGCTGTGCGCTCTTTGTTTCTTGCTTATTTCTTTTCCCCTTCTTAGCCCTTGGCTATGACAGAAACCCGTCCGTCGACTGGGATTAGGATCGAGGCCAGGAATATCTGATAAACTTTGAAACGCACACTTGAACCGAATTTTCTTCCTCCGGAAAAACTCACATATACACACACTAAGCACAGCCACAAACACAACGAGAGACGAGGGTTGAGACTAAACAGCTCCAACTAAATACGTCCGACTAGCTCAGAGTGAAAAACCGTTTTGCGGCATCGCCGTCTACAGCCCGCAGCTCGTACAGTGTCAGCCTTCGTGGGCTGTTGTCGGCTCTCGTCGTGCGGCTTCGGCACACTGAGCCAAAAAAAATCTTCTGACAATGTGTGGGAGGGACGTTTTTCGGTTTGAAATTGGGTTGCCAGACAGAATTGAAATTATTTCGCATTGCGAAAAATTTTAAAGATTTATTACTTAAAAGGCTTTAGCAAAATGCGACAAAATTAAAAGGTAATCATTTTTTCTGGAAGCAAGTGCGAGGGAGACGGCTTACGTGGCGGACCTTTATTAATCAGCCGGCAGCGGACAATGCAAATGAGCGAGTGAGAGAAAACGATGACTCAGCCGCGACTCTCACCACTATACGGGGGTGCAACTGTGTTGGTGAGTGTTATGAATCGGCGCTTTCTTGGCCGGCACTGAGTAACTGTCATAAATTAAAAATAGCCTTTAAATTCAGCACATATATGTAAGCGATGGCGCATTTTGCTCCATGTATCATCCGTAAGACGTATAAGTACTTGCGATAATGTGTCGTTATCCGGTCCAGCCAGTAATTCCTATTTACAGACCACCGGCTGCTTAACTTTTCCCCATTTAATTTTTCGCATTATACACACACACGCACACGACGGCCGACGCCGTCGCCCTAGTCGCGTACATGTGTTTCTCTTTTCATTGTTAATCTAAGAGCTTCCTCACTTCCGACATCTCACCTTGCTTTCGAATGCAACCAGCCAGTTTTTAACACAACTTAAATATTTTATATTCAGGTAATAACTAGTGAAACTTACTACTTAAATGCGGCTCGGAAAACCCCCACGGCACTTACTCTTATAGAGGTGGAAAAACATCGATAATATGTATCGGCAGGAGTCAATGCTTTTGTAATCGATAATGACATCGATAGGAGAATAGATTTTAAATTTTATCAATAGACCGAGTTTTTTTTTAATGTGTCGTTTAATCTTTTCATAATATTTTGTTGCATATTTAAGCACTTTTTATTATAGTTTCTAGAAATATTTTTACGTTAGTGGTTCTTTTGGACGCAATATTAGTGTTGTCAGCACCAAAACAGTGCTAAATAATGCAGAACTAGTGCCGCCGTAATCGATAGTTCACGATCAAGTATCGATAGGCAGCGATGTTTTCTCACATCACTTCCGACTTTTGCAAGATGGAGCCTTTTGCTTGGTTTAACAAATCAGTAGCAGCACGTGTATAAAAAGTGCCAAATAACTTTCAGAAAATGTTAGTATAATCCATAAATTAAGCGTACGAAATGTGAAAAGCAGCACAGTAATTCCGTTGGCCGTCGTTTGCGGCCTGTTTCGGCACGATTTCACAGTAAAACTACATTAAAAAATTGATTTGAAAATTTGTGGCCGTCAGAAATGTGTGGAACACAAAGAAAAATTACACGACGGCTGTCGCCCCCGAATGACAGCGCCGAGAGTGGGAGAGCGAGCGAGATAGACAGCGTAGAATGGAGAGCGAAGTTGCTGCTCCACGAGTGTTGCTTTTGTGTTAAATGGAATTCGTACTTTTTGTCATTTGTGCCAGCTTACCGCCACACGACTTTAATGGCCAGCGCCATTTGCACTTGACTCATCTTTAATACGGCGAGGGCCAGCTGTGACGCACGTCAATACGCTACAACGGCCTTTGACTCATTACTGGACAATAACACGCATATCAAAAGCTACATTTTCCGGCGATTTCCCAGCCAGTCCCTCCAAAGTTCCACGGCTTTCACTATTTTTCACACCTCAAAATCTACTACTTTTTAGACCGGCTACTACTATTTTCAACTACGGACGGTAGGCAACACTGCCGCAGTTACGCGAATGTTGCCCGACTGCTCTCGCATCGGGCGCAACCACTGACATTGACAATCCACCATACGGTTGTCTCGCTCGCACACGTTCAGGGCGGGCGCTAGCCGCTCGAAATGGCAACCCTGGCCTCAGAACCCAAATTCAGTACGGAACGACAAAACACGTTAACGTTAGCAATCGACTGACAAACACGGAGAATCTACTCAAATTCTCTGTTAGTCATTCTTAACAGATACAACAATAGAGGAAATTGTTTAAGTGAACGGTGCTCCTTCCGTCGAAATTCAGGATATAAATTTGTCTAGTCAATTTTTTATTGTTGATAATGTGAGTGCCAAAAGTTAAACTCTGCAGCCTGCAGTCTGCGACGGTTGCCAAGCGCGATTCGCCATAACCAACAAAAATGACATTGAGGGCAGTCCCCAGCGGTGAAAAATCGCTTGGTCGTGAGCCCAGCTTTTGCATCTGACCATATTCCCCCTTCTCTGCCCCCAGTTGCATTTATTAACCCGTTTTTCTTATTCGTTCGCAGGGATGATCGAAGTGAAATAGCTCAGGATGGTCCCGCCGGCATGGACCCCGAGGGAGTCATCGAGTCGACCTGGCACGAGGTGTACGACAACTTCGATGACATGAACTTGCGTGAGGAGCTGCTGCGCGGCATCTACGGTTATGGTTTCGAGAAGCCGTCTGCCATCCAGCAGCGCGCCATCATTCCTTGCGTCAAGGGTCGCGACGTCATTGCCCAGGCGCAGTCGGGTGAGTAATCATTGGTATGGGTCAACAAATTTTTTGCTTCAGGGAAAATGCAAAAATTGGGAGCCCCAAAAATTCTGGAAAGTCATCATTGATGACTCAACTGCTCCGTTCCGCTTCCCTGCTTTCGCTCAGCTTATCCAGCTGTTTCCCTGTTCTCTTGATCGCTCTCCGTCTCTCACAGTTGGCGTCTTTGCGCCTGCGCGCCTATTTTCGCTTGCCAGCTGCAGTCTTTGTCGCGTTTGTTAACGTTCTCACAAAAGAAAGTTCCTGGAACGACAAACTGCTAAAAATTCTACCTACGAATTAGGACTAAGTCACAATGGGCAGCGCTAAAAATTCAACTAGCTGAGAGCCTAATCCGATCCACCCTCATTTTCACAAAATTTATACTATTACCTGCCAATTGATATACCACAAATTCTATTTGTCCTTTTAGAGGTCATTGACATTTTACCAACATTGGTAAAACGGATTTCCACATTTCCTTTTTTTTTTCATTTTTATAAATCTTATTTACCTTAGCAATCACATTTAAACATAATCCCCGTCCGCAGGAACTGGCAAGACTGCCACCTTCTCGATCGCCATCCTTCAGCAGATCGACACGTCCATCCGCGAGTGCCAGGCGCTGATCCTGGCCCCAACTCGCGAACTGGCCACGCAGATCCAGCGCGTCGTAATGGCGCTGGGTGAGTACATGAAGGTGCATTCTCACGCCTGCATTGGCGGCACTAACGTGCGCGAAGACGCCCGCATTTTGGAGTCCGGTTGCCATGTCGTGGTGGGCACTCCTGGCCGCGTGTACGATATGATCAACCGCAAGGTGCTGCGCACGCAGTACATAAAACTATTCGTCTTGGACGAGGCGGACGAGATGTTGTCGCGCGGTTTCAAAGACCAGATCCAGGATGTGTTCAAGATGCTGCCCCCGGACGTGCAGGTCATCCTGCTATCTGCTACCATGCCCCCAGATGTACTGGAGGTGAGCCGTTGCTTCATGCGTGAGCCCGTTAGCATCCTGGTGAAGAAGGAGGAGCTGACTCTCGAGGGTATTAAGCAGTTCTATGTGAACGTGAAGCAAGAGAACTGGAAGCTTGGAACTCTTTGCGATTTGTACGACACCCTGTCTATCACACAGTCGGTTATTTTCTGCAACACCCGTCGTAAGGTAAGTTTCGGGGGTTAATTAACCATATCCCTATCCCTAACCATTTTGTAACCAAATTTTTAGGTGGACCAGCTGACTCAGGAGATGTCTACCCAAAACTTCACCGTCTCGGCCATGCACGGCGACATGGAGCAGCGTGATCGCGAGGTCATCATGAAACAATTCCGTTCGGGCTCTTCTCGTGTCCTGATTACCACTGATTTACTGGCGCGCGGTATTGATGTGCAGCAGGTGTCGTTGGTCATCAACTATGACCTGCCCTCGAACCGCGAGAACTATATTCATAGGTGAGTTTTGTAGGAACTTTGTGTTTTATAAATAATCATGTGGTTTCTTTCAGAATCGGTCGCGGTGGTCGATTCGGTCGCAAGGGCGTTGCGATCAACTTCATTACCGATGATGATCGACGAATCCTTAAGGATATTGAACAATTCTACCACACAACTATTGAGGAAATGCCTGCTAATATTGCCGATTTGATTTAAATTTTTCTGTTGAGCCGCAAAACAACTAAGAATTCTAAATAAAAAAAGTGAGTGAGCAAAACAGCTAGCAAGAACTGCGAAATCGATAACCGAGCGCAAATATTCAAACTTATTCAAAGATCAGCAAAGCATTAAAGTCAAGTTAAATATTTATTCAACCCATCAATTCAAAAAGGCAGCAGCGACCAACGACACGGACTAGAAAAACGGGCAACAACAACATCTTCGACAGCGGCAACAGCGCAACAACATCAGCAGCCACAACATCAAGTCTCTGGGGCAAACAACATCTAGCCAAGCAGCAGCCGCAACCGAAACCCTATATTCATTTAGTTCCTCCCTGTGTAACATCAATTTTAAAACTGCGTCGTCAACCAGCAACAACAAATATATACAAATATATACAAAAACCATTTGCATCTATCTAAAGAAAGTAATATTTAAACCCAAGTGCACCGATGGAAGTGCACTTGCTAAAACGGGTTGACAACTTATAGCAAAAGCCACACCATCAAACATCTTTTTGCCACACCTTTGTTTTAGCTTTTTCTAGAACTATTGATAAAATATATTAAAACAACACAAACTACACAAGTGTTTACACATTTTTCATATAATTCAAGATAGTTGACGGGAAGATCCATAGAAATGAATAAAATGATAGATTGATTAACGAAGGTTGCCATAGGAATCCTTCTTGAGATAATTTTAGTTTACGTAGACTTGAATTTAATTTCAATATCATGATTGTTATTAATAATTCATAGACCCTAAAAGAATTAGGGTTTAATGGTCTTCTAAACATATTTTAGGGTTTTGAATATTTCAGTTTTATTTTGTATCCGATAGTACGTTTAAATACCACATATCTTAAAATGTACTAAATATAAAATTTAATTTATTTGGAAACCAAATTTTGGATTAAAATTAGTCCCGTTAAAAGCAATTTATAAAGCTGAAATTCGTTTTCTACAACCAATCAAGAAGTTATTATAAAAGTAATAGTAATTAAGTTAAAAATTTTGCAGAGGTAACTATTGTTATCGTATATCGATTTGATATCTTGAAACGCAACCGCTACTCAATACTGTTCCCTAATCTTTTGACTCGACGTTGGTTCTGCTTTGTGATTTTTACTGTTTTTTCGACTGCGGCATTCCGGTCGATAATGTCAACAAACTAACACCGGCTCGTCGAAATTCTCAGAAAAAAGGCAATCCCACATTAACCGCAGCCGCGTCAAAAATCCGAGATGGGGCAGAAAGTATCGCGAAATGACTTCGAATGGGTGTACACGGAGGAGCCGCACGCGTCGCGGCGTAAAATCATCCTGGAAAAATACCCGCAGATCAAGAAACTGTTCGGACACGACCCCAACTTTAAGTGGGTGGCCGGCGCCATGGTCCTCACCCAAATCCTTGCGCTGTTCGTCGTTAAAGATCTGTCTTGGTCGTGGCTACTTGTGGCCGCCTACTGCTTCGGGGGAATAATCAACCACTCGCTTATGCTGGCCGTGCACGAGATATCCCATAATCTAGCCTTTGGACACAGCCGACCGATGCACAACCGGATCTTGGGCTTCATCTGCAACCTGCCAATCGGCCTGCCAATGAGTATCTCCTTCAAGAAGTACCACCTCGAGCACCACCGGTACGTGCCATTAATTCCATGATGTAGAGCGTAGGAGGCGCACCCATACACACAGATGGAGGGAGGTTTATTTGTTGCTGGGGCGTAGTCACGCAGTAAATAGGGGAACAGCCAGCTCACCGCCCTGTCCCTGTTTCTTTCCAATAGTTTATTTAACCGGGTAGCCGGGTGTTGTGCAACACTGCTCCCCAGCCGGAGCCCCAGCTCCCATGAAATAAACACTCCTCGATAAGCTCATGAGTCAATTTCCCCCTAAGCTCCACATTTCTGGACATCGAGTGCGTGTGAATTGCGACGATAAGATTACTTCTAGCAAAGTTTATAGTCCTACGGCTTATATGAATATCTGGATAGTGGCTTTGCCCAATTGGTCACGTAGCTCTTTGATTTCCCAGACACTTTCCATATTGCAGGTCGATTTGATTTGAGTTTCCTGGTTGAGTCACTCTTATATTATTAATTGGCCAAGGTTTTTTTTTTTTAAAAAATTCCCCAATTGAATTACGGCACTCTTGGCAAAATAAATACTTTCCCGCCTATATGTTTGTGTTTACAGTCACCCTCATTCACTAAAAATCGGTGATAAGGCTTATCTAATCGTTCAGGTGCACCTTTAAGTGGATTGTTGATTGCCGGTAAATACCGGTCGAAGTAAAAGGCTTCGAGGTGAGACATCCTGGGATGTCTACCAGTCTGCAAAGCATAAATCTAGTAAAAGTACCCATAGATATTCCATCCCCGCAATATATTCTATGATTTTATTCCTTCTGTTTGCCACCTAAAATATATGCACTTCTTTTTAGTTACCAAGGCGATGAGGCCATTGATACGGACATACCCACTCTGCTTGAGGCTCGCCTATTTGACACCACCTTTGGAAAGTTTCTGTGGGTGTGTCTGCAGCCGTTCTTCTACATATTCCGTCCTCTGGTGATCAACCCAAAACCTCCAACTCGCCTTGAAATCATCAACACTGTGGTGCAGCTAACGTTCAATGCAGTGATTGTCTACTTTTTGGGATGGAAACCACTGGCCTATCTATTGATTGGTAGCATCCTTGCCATGGGCCTGCACCCGGTGGCCGGTCATTTTATTTCGGAGCACTACATGTTTGCCAAGGGATTCGAGACGTACTCCTACTATGGCCCGCTCAACTGGATTACTTTTAATGTCGGCTACCACAACGAGCACCACGACTTCCCGGCCGTGCCTGGCTCCAGGCTGCCCGAAGTGAAGCGTATTGCCAAAGAATTCTATGACACCATGCCCCAGCACACCAGTTGGACGCGGGTGCTCTACGACTTTATTATGGATCCGGCGGTGGGACCTTATGCGAGGGTGAAGCGCCGTCAGCGCGGCTTGGCCTCTTAAGCTGTAAACGCTACTCATGGTTTCCCGGCACGAATGTAATCTCAGCGTTAGACCTGTAACGGCTTTTTATACAAACACATGCGAGACAATTTATTAGAGGAGGGTGGAGGAGCTGTTTCGAGGTATAAGTAACCAAGCAAAGAGTAACCTGTTAATCTGGAAACATGGCAACGATTAGATAAATGGGTACTCTGGTACTCGCAGAAGCGGCTAATTCGAACTTGGCCTAACTAAGGGACACATTCGAACGCTTTAACTAATTGTTACCTCATAAGTTGAAAAGCCTGTTAAATCTAGTGTGTAATACATGTACTGTTGTCTTAGTATTTTCGATGAATATTTATATTGCTTTATATAATATAACGTAACGTAATGCGACGTCACTACTCTTCAAATGTTGTGTACAGCAGGCAGACGACCTGGCAGCAGTTTAATCTACATAAACCAACTACTATTTTTTTATAGACTCTTGAAATGTTACCTAAGAATAAAGTAAACGCTAACTCTGTTGTCTGGGCTTCGGTCTGCCGGTACCAAATACAACCAATATTTCAGCTAAATAAAAATGGCTATGCCCTATTGTAATAACTCTACCTCAAAACAATTTTAATGGAGCACGTGAAGTGATTGTTCGCATTTGGTTTGATTGCATGGCACATGTCATGTGCGCACGGAGCTGGGAAATATAGAAAGTAATGTTTTCCATTCGCTGATAATGATAATTTCGATAAGCGTCTATCCAATGGCCTCGCCAAATAGGTTATTTTTATTGTAAACTGTTGGCTATTAGAGCTCTAAAGGCTTTTTATCATGATATTAAGTGGTTTTTTAAATAAATATAGTGCGAAAACTATCTTCTAAGCTGTTGC
Organism: Drosophila varians; assembly: GCA_018150405.1. Taxonomy (NCBI): domain Eukaryota; kingdom Metazoa; phylum Arthropoda; class Insecta; order Diptera; family Drosophilidae; genus Drosophila; species Drosophila varians. The sequence continues at coordinate 8,997,406 of JAECWK010000125.1, forward strand.
ACTTTTGTCATTAGCAAGAATTTTTCACTTTGGAGCAAAAATCAATCAATGTTGTAGAATCAATTTAGAAATCATTAAAAAAAAATTCATTTAATAATCGTATAGTTTTAAGCCAAGATATATTACTCGGAGGGGTTCCATCAGTAAATTTGGGAGATTCCGCTTGGAAATCGAAAGACTGTTGGCCAAGAACTACTCATTGACAACTAACCTATTTTCTATTTATGGCAATACTTAGAATAGGTTTAACTGATAAACCGGTAATCTATTTGACGTTTTTCTATGACCAATTGCCATGGCAGGCACACCTGTTCTCCTGGAAAGATAGGTAATCCGCAATGTCAACTGGAATAGAATATAGTTTCCCCAAATGATTCAAACACGCACAATTTTTTTTTTAAATTACTATTTATATATAATTTATTTATATTATAGAATTACATATTTGTTGTGGGAAAGTGTTGTGAGGGATTGTGTTTTTGTTGCTTTTGAATCCTTTTTTCAAGGGATTCATTGAATTAAATCGTATATTACCAGCTTAATAAATTAAAAGTGTGATTTCTTAATCTGTCTAGGGTTTTGTTTTCATTTCTTTTATTATTTATCTTTTATCTTGGGTGGCTTGCTGTCAGACCCGCAAGGTTGTTAGCTTCGATTTTTATACACATTTAGAATGATTTTACAATTACCATTTTTTTCTGTTTTTTTATTTTTTTTTAATGCATAATTCTAAGTTTTGTATGGTGTTGTACGGCAACATTATCAAGATGTTTTTGCAAGTTTTTGTTTTTTTTTCTTGGGCTTTTATTATAAATTTACGATTACTTCAAAGTTGCTGGTTTTCTAGTCAACTTACTAATTAAGATTTAAAAATTATACATTTTTCATTGTATTTTAAATGTAAACTTAGATTTATACCGAATTTTATATGTGTATGACCGTTATTAACAAGTTTCGTTTTGGGGGTTTTAGATTCGTTTAAACTAAACTTGGGGGCTTTCTTATCCTAACACTTTGAAATCAATAGTTTTTTTTTATAAACAAAAACGTACAAAGAAAGGGGTTGTTTTTACAAGGCGCCACGCATAATATTGGAAGATTGGTAATAATATACTATATTATATTTCTTGTTAGCCACTTTGAGTAAACAAAAAATGTACAAAAGTTAAGAAAACTGCGATCGGTTTGGGGATTAAGAGGGAAAAAGTAAGCACTGCGTGTGCGTTGTAAAAATCTTAAAGCGAACACAAAAGTGATTAAATTAACAAAAACTATAAGTAGCAGGTAATGGTAAAATAAAATATAATAATAAAAGAACGTTTAACGAACATGAAAATGGGTTGAAATAATCAACAAAAATTAATTATGTATTGGTTTTCTTATTTTTCACTTAAACGATACCCTTATGTTTGATTCTTGTTTCCTTTTTTTTTTTGTTTTGCTTTACATTCTTATTTGTTTGTTTGTAGCTTTTTCCAAGTATTTGTTTTTTGTTTTACGTTGCGGATGAGTAAATGTAGTGATAATTGGTAAATATGTACTACAAAACGTTCAAGTGACTTTACTAAACTTAGTAATGGCCGTTAGTCGGCGCTCATCGCTGGTGTTTGTGTTTTTAGTTTGTAAAACACAAATCGGCTGTTACTGCAAAAAATCTAAAATCTAGCAAATCGGGAACCACCTCCTGCTCCTTCTCCTGCTCCTGCTCCTCCTGCTCTATCGCGCCGATTGCACTGTCCGTTGTTTTCCCGGCGTCGTCGTATTCGCGCCCAGATTATGGCTAGACCCACCAATAGCTACCGATTTAGTGCAGCGAATGCAGAAGTAGTCGTCGTCGGGCTTTATTTGACTCCGGATCAGGCCCACACAGTACATGTGGAACCACTCGTTGCAGCCGCCGTCGCACTGCACCCAGTCCACCTCGCGCCCGGTGGGCTTGTGGCAGTTCTCCGCCCGGCACTCCTCCTCGTCGTCCTCCTGCGTTGCCTGCTGCGATCGCTGAGCGTGCTTCTTCTGTCCGCTTCCAGAGTTGCCACTGGCTGCCGCTGCCTGTCCAGTACCCGCTCCATTGTTGTTGTTGGCGCTACTGCTGTTGCTGTTGTTGGTGCTATTGTTGTTGTTATTGTTGGCTGGATTTGATGTCCGCTTGCGTTTTTTATGCGCCGATCCGGGCGTGGGCGTGGTGTTGCCGGCATTCGAGTTCGTGTTGCCGCCGTTGGACTGTTTGTTTTCCACATCGGCATCCGCCACGGAAGCTGCCGCTGGCACTGCCTTTGAATCGCTCTTTCGTCCCGCACCCGTTGCAGCAGGGCCCTTCTTACCCGGCGTCTGCTTGGGCGTGCTTTGCTTCTTGCGCGGCACCGCAGCGTTGCCGGTGGTATCGTTGGAACGCCGCTTCTTATTGCGACCGCCGCTATTCGCAGACGCCGGTGCAGTGCTGCCACTATTGCTATTGCTGTTGGGGCTGTTCTGGACTAGCAGGCTGTCGTTGGAGTCTTCGGCGCCCGAGTTGACCAGCGACTGCGGCGGCTGCTGCTGTTGTTGGCGCTGCAAGTGCTGGGAAACACGCTCCATGGCTTCCACCTCCTGAAGAGTAGGCGGCATCGTGGCCAGAATGCGCCACAGCTCAAGCGTTTCGTCGAGCGAAACCTCGAGAAGATCGCCCTCCATCATGAGGTCGAGCAGATTCTCGATTTCGCTGTCGGACAGCAGCTTTAAGAGATCGGAGTTGGACTCACTATTGGGAACGGTGGCAGTCACTGCAGCGGAGCGTGCATCTTCCTCATCGTTACTGAAGCCGTCCTCAACGATGCGCAGCCTACACTCGTCCTCATCGTCGTCGTCGTCAACATCTGACTCAGTGGACCCGCCCGCCTCCTTTACCAGACAGGCGTGACGCCGTACCTTGCGTGGACTGCTTATATTGCCCACCCCTCCTCCGCCGATCTCCGAGCGACGCTTTTGCTGTTGCTGGGCCACAATAGCCTCCTGAGCCGCACTAACATCCGGACTACTTAGGGCCTTTCTGGCTCTGTCTTGCCAATTCATTGCACGCTCCGCTAAGCAGCGGAGTGCCTCGTCCTCGGGCAATCGGATTGGCAGCTGCTGCAGTTGCACCAGAAGGGGTAGTATGGTCTCCAGGCGAGGACGCTTCGATCGCACACAGCTGGGACATAGCCACTTCGGTCGATTCGCACCCGATGGTCCCCCACCGTTTGGAATACCATTGGAATTCGTCACTGTAGGCAGAGGGACGCAATCCTCGTGGAACCAGTCGCGACACAGCTGGCAGTTGTACATCAGACCCCGGAAATCGCACTTACACAAACAGAATATGTCCCGCATTGTGTTCTTGGCCATGTTCTGGCGTCGCAGGTCGCGCATGTCCAGCAACTCCTGCTCTTCCGCGTGTTTAAAGCTGGCCACGATCTCCGCCGGATTTTTCTCTTTTAGAAAATCGTCCTGCAAAGGGATAACTCATTAGTAATCGAAAAAGCAAGAAGTTCAGTTTAGTTTCAGTTTAAAATTACCTGGAAGCGCGGCTTGAGATCTGAGTCAATGTTGATGGGATCTGCTCTGGGCATTAAAACCTCAAGCAGTGTGTAGAAAGTGCCTTTCTTCAGAAAAGCACATGCCGTGTTCTCCTTCCACTGGTGGGCGCTCTTCAGGTGGCCCTGCATTCGACTGAGCTCCTCCAACTGGATGGGTATATTCAGTCCTCGATCGATCATCGATTCAAGGGTGTGGCAGTAGGTGACGTGGTTGTTTTGCTGCAGTTGCTCCACGGCCCTTAGCCACTCGCGCGCCTTTCGCAGCGCATCCTTGAGCAGGCCGTGCGAGGGCACCTGACCATTTATTTCGCTGGCTGACTTCAAAAACTGCTCGATCTCGACTAACTCATGCTGCTGCGTCAGCCTGCGGAAGTACTTGGCCGCCTGTGCCTCCCAAGCCTCGATTTCCGCACCGATTTGCTGCAACTTGCGCATCTCCCTGTCCACATATGGATCCGTGGGGTCCAGATCAGCAGCGGCCATGTGAAGTAAATTCTTGACGTCCTGGTAGGTCAGCTTGGAGCTGGTCTCGCGCAGGCCCTGCGACCGCTTGAACCATTTGCATTGCTTCAGGCGCTTCTGCAAAAGATCGAGCTGTTGCAGCTCAATTCTTAAGGAACTGCCCTCGCTGATTAGCGTTTCCAGTTCACTTTCCTCAAGGGTCTCCAGAGTAAGCTGCAGTTGCCTCTCGGCCCGATCAACAAATTGCTTGCCGAGCACGAGCAGTTCCCGTACCGACGCACCCTCATCGATGATGCAGCAGAGATTATCAATTTCCTGGACGAAGAGTTCTAGTTCCTCCATGGTTAGCTTATACTGGGCTGCCTCCTGGTTGTGATCGGAGCGAGTACGAACCTGAAGAATATACAAAAGTAATAACGATGATTTATAAATTGCAAAAATTCAAAGGAATGTATGAATTTAATTGCCTACTTTACAGAGCCACGCCAAGCCAACCTACCTTATTAATTCCCAATTGCTGGATGACTGTTACACATTTTTCGGCCTCTGTTGCCGCCGCATTGAGGCGGTCAATCAGTAACGATGAGGGGAACTTCTTGTTCTCCGCCTCCTTGCACAGTTCCTGCAGCTCCTGCAACGTCACCGAGGTGGGTGTGTGCGCGTCCACGATATCACGGCAGCGGGAAAGCCAGCGCTCGAAACTGTGCGCTTTCACCTTCAGCTTCTGCAACATGAGCGGCATCTCGTCCAGCGTGTAACGGTAGATCAGCGTGTGCTTCTCGGGAGCACAGCCACAGAGAACGGTGTAGTGGCGCAGACACACGATCAACTTGTCGTTGCACTCGCAGGCCACCGCCGAAAGGAAGCATGTGGTGTTGCACTCCTGGCAGTGGCGCTCATCATCGCTAACCAACTCAAAGGCGCGTCTCTCGGCACGCGTCACGCCCCACTCTAAGAGACTTTTTCGCAGTTTCTTCTCAGTGTCCACCATTTCCGCCATGTCAATGTAGCAGGCTGTTGCTATGCCAAAGGTCAGCTTAGCCGGCTCCAGAGCCATCTTGCAAACAAGTTCGTCGTGCGAAAAGACGCAGAAGCGCCGGAGCATGGAGTAGTGATTGACGCACTCGCGTCCCATCTTTAGCCAATCGGCGGGGGCAAAGTTAACCGCCTCGGCAAAGTTGTAGCCCTGATTGAAACCGGCATGGTAGGCCCGTGGGAAGGTGATCACAAACTCGCCGGCATGCTGGTCGGTGCGAAACACCGGGACGCGGTTGTTCATTAGGATGTTTGGATTCATAATCGTCACCAGCTGGTGCAGAAGATCGGGCTGCGAGGAGAACAGTTCGGGAGCCGCTTGCTTCATAGTCTCTTCGAACTGCTCGGCACAGGAGCCTGGGACGCCGTACCAGGTTTTCGGTTCACCCCAATGGAGGTAGTTAATCGAGTAGCTCCAGTGGTCCTCGTTGTGCCAACAAAAGGCTGCAAAGCACATGCCCACGTACATCCACGGCGCGTTCATGCCACTTATATCGGCATTGATGTGACCCAATATTGAGTCCTCCAACAGCGGAAGGTTGTTTAAATTCCAACTGGACTCAGCGTACTCCTGGTCGCCCGGAAGCAGATACAGCGAGCTCTTCGTGGGGAAGCCAGAGCCATGGTCCATTGTGTGCAGATCGGCGCCGTATTCAACGGTTACGTCCTCGTCAATGGAGGACACTATGCGCCAAAACTCCCGTTCGACCATCTCTGTGGGCACCAGGTGCACCGGTTTTCGGAAATATTCCTGCTTGAATTGATCCGCCATTTGCCCGAATTGTTGAAGGGTATACTCCCGCTCGGCCTGTTCGAAGCCGAAGGCTTCCTGCGGCTTGCTTACTTCCTCTACCACACAGCGCGGACATAGCCACTCTCCTAAAGGAATATGAAAAAAAATAATATAAAAAGAGGAATTCAGTATAAAATCTTTTACTTTTTCTTATGAATACCAACCTTTGGGAATGCTAGTCAAAGGAGGTAGCAAACAAAAGGTGTGATAGCTGTCGTCGCATCCGTCGCAGAGCAGCATGGACTCCTCAACGTCGCCACGGTTGCAAATGTGGCAAATGTACTTCATCAGTGGGTCAACTATGAGAGGAGGCTGCTCTCCACCCTTCTTCTGGCTGGCACCACGTGTGTTGCCTGGCATTCCAGCGCCTGGAGCTGCTGTGTTATTTACAGCATTAAAACTGCTGAGCAGGTCGCGCTTAAACTCCTCTTTTGTTTCCGTCTTGACGATTACTGGTTTGCTGCCAGGACTAGGGAGGCCTAGTCCACAGCTGGCGCTGGAGTTGCCAAAGCGCTTGGAACGGCGTGTGTTGGTCTCATTTGGAGGCGCAATCTGTTGTCGTGTGGGTATCTCATGGGCCTTGTAATCGGTGCCGCCACCATCCTCCAACTTGACAGGAGTTCCGCCTACTCCGGCAGCTCCTCCCGTGGGACCCAAAACTTTACCGGAAGTATAAACCTCAAAGGGATGGAGAATGCGTTCGTAATGCGCTTTTAGGGTGGCGCCCACGCTCTTGCTGGATGGATACTGCATCCGGTTGGCCACCTTTGCCCACTTGCGGTCCTTAGTGGTTTGCTCCATGCCTCCTTCCTCTTGGACGATGCGATGCAGTGTGTAAAGATCAAGGGCCTTGCGTTCCACCATAGGAATCTTCAGCGAGGAACCTTGCAACTCCCAGAACTTGGCGATCTGGTCGAGGAAGTTAAGTTTGACACGCGTCTTTGCCTCCAGCTCGTTGAGCCGCTGGACACGTGGCACGAAACGAAGCTTGTCCACATCTACAGCGAACGGAGGCGACCAAGTTGCCGGCGGCAGGATCTTGGCGATTCCGCACTTCTCAGCCACGGACCGAATCTTACTGATGTAGGCCAGCGGGTTCTTAAACTCTTCGGCCGTTGGGCGAAAGACGGGACACTCGGGAGGCGTGTCGAAATGGAATTCCTCGTTCTTGCTCTGATCAAACTTATTGCTGCTGTGCGGCTGCGTGTGGACTGTCTTCTTATGCACAGGTGGTGTGGGCGTTGGATGGGGGCAGCTGTTGTGATACTTTTTGCTGGCCGAGACGCTGCTGCTGGCATGATTCATCGGTACGCTGGGCATGGGTCGCTCCACAGCAGCCGGTGTTGCAGGTGTCGGCTGATGGGCCTGAGATCCTGCAGGTATTTGTGGCGTGGGGGACTCGTCACTGGTCGTACATTTCTTGGCGGAATCACCGCCGCTCATTGTTCCATTCCCGGTCGAATTACGAGTGCGCAAGCGACGTGCCGGAGTCGCTGTTCCGTTAGCAGATAAACCGCCAGATGATGAAGTGCCGCCGCCACCGCCCGTACTGGCGGCCGCCGTGTTGTCCGCCTCAGTTTTGGCGGACATGGTTTTCTAATTCGTTCAGTTTCGTCTTATTCCCCTCGCCTCTGAAAAAAAACACACAAACGTAAAGTTTAGTAGACTATTAGTAAACTCTTTTGGGGTCAGTCAATCTGTAATCTGCCCTCCCTAGACCTATTCTATCCTATCGGCCGATGTGGCAACTGTGATTCCATTTTAAAATTGTCACTATTAGTCGAACTTGAAAGTAAAATTTTAAAATGCAGAATGTAAAGCGGTTACAAGTGCCAGTAATAGTTTTCATTCCGTTTTGTAAATTTATTATGCTCTATTTAACATTATAATCAAAGCAGAACAGGTCAAAAATGAAACTAATTAGACGCAAATTAATTATAGATTTTGTTTTCTACAGTTTCTTGCATTGGGAACTGATTGTCAAAGTAATTTCTTTCTTTTTTGTATAAATCCAATAGAAAAAGAGTTGTATTATTTGTACTCTTGAGCTCAGATGAAGTAAAACAGGTATGGCGCATTGAAATGTATTTTGTAGGTTAGGATACATAGATAATTTTGTTTGTTAAAATAATGGATAATATCGTAGGTTTGCTGGTTTCCTTATCCAGAATTAATGACACTTAAGCCACTATCTCAAAGTCTTGCTTTTTTTAACCAACTGTTCACTACACTTGTATGCAAATTTTATTACACATTCGCATTTAGTTTTAAACTATTTATATTTTTGCAAACTATAAGCTTTTGTGAAGCGGCTGGTGATGAATTTGTTGCATACAAAAGTGGTGTGTATAACATGGCGACCAATAAACTTAATAACCAAAGGCCCTGAAAGCGGAAGTGCCCATCCACGATGTAAACCTCCTCGGGTTGTAGGGTTTTCCAGTATTATTGCTAAACATTGGCCCGCAAGGACTTGTTGTTTTACACACACACACTTGAGACCCAGAAGGGGGGAAAGGTGAAAGTGGATGAATGGCTAGATGGAACGGAAACGAAGCCATTTTGGAAAAAAATCGTTCAGGTTAGTTTTTAATATTTGTTACATTTTCTCGACAGATAAATGGCTGCTGGCCGAGCTTCGCTTTGGTGGTTGTAGCAACGTTAGACACATACACACTAGCAAACAAATGTGGGGCGCACCACCACCGAATGCCGCGCGGCAAGGGAGTAAAAGTGGGTGGGGAGTGCGTATTGTGCCTTGTGCCTGCCTGGTGCCGTGTGGCCTATAGAAACTATAGTTTCTCGTACGCTTGATCAGGAAGAGTCCACTCTCTCTCTTACAGAAGAGAGGAAGGCAGGCAGGCGAGTACCGTTTTTCTGTATCACAAGTGAGCAAAGTACATCGGCTGCGACAATGACTGACCCGGACAGGGGAGCCGCATGCTGCGCTTACTGCTCTTGTCGCGGAAAACGTTTACCCCAAATTGGGGAGCTCCAAACTGATACCGGGTTAAGGGTTTGCATCTACCAGTTGCCTGACGGTTTGCAAAATGGTTGCCTACCAGCCGGAAAGGATACCCTTTCTCCACGTTATTGATCGCGTTGCAAGGATTGGGCCGGGGTCTGGGTCTGGGGAAAAGCGAGCCTAAGCCAAAAGCTTCTTTACATAATTTTCATTTTCAGCCGAACACACACACATGGGGAGCCATGCAGCTTATACAGCACAGACGACACACACGGATACACACAGGTACTAAAAAACAAACACACGCGTTTAGTACATATATGTAGTAATACATACGTACGGTTTTAGCGAAATTAGCACTACAATCGTTTAACCTTTTTTAATGCCGTTTAAGACACCCCAAAAGAATTAACTGCAGGTTCTGGGGGCAACGTGTTGGCAAATCTATATATCGCCACTGCCACAACAATGCCCATAACAGAAACAGAAGTTGACGCTGTGATTTTTACGCATTTGCACTGCCATATTGCATATTAACAAACTGGTGAGGTGGTGGAGTGTGGGGGAGTATGGAAGGGAAAGCAATGCAGCACTGTACTTTTCAAAGAATCCACACCCGCACATCGAAACTTTTATTGCCACTAGATATATTAACGTTCCGTGTCATATCGGCGGTACTATATACCCCTTTTCCAGACGTGGGATCTCAATACATTTTTTTTTTTTGCTATGATGGCGACCTGGGCAGCGACGCAACGCACTTTGCAGCGCTGCTGGTGTTCGGACTTGGTGCGCGAGACTCCGTTCACGCCGAGCTTTTCCTTCTAGTTTTTCACCATTCTCCGCACAATAGTGGCTTGTCCTAACCTAACGTGTCCGAATTTGGTTATTATCGGATGGGTTTTCACTTTTTATTACAGATTTTCGCCCGTCGACTGCGCTGCCAGCAGCGAGCAGACATACAAACATTTTCTCGATTGAGTGCGGGGGGTTGTTTGCCCTGGTGGCCGTCACAGCGCCTCCAGTCTCGCACTTTTCACCTCCTTTCGCACACTCTGTCGCCCGTGGGTCAGTCTGCTAGGTAAACCAATGATTTTTGTTCGTAATTCGCTGCTAATTAAACAATTTCAGCCATCAGAAGTTCCCACAAACTCACGCACGCACACACACAAATACATATGCACAGTCGGGTGCTGAAGGGGAAAAACTCACTGTCGTCATAGGTGGTTGCCGCGCACGCTCCCTAAATGATCGAATTGTTCCATAAACACCGAGCCCGACACTTGCAATCTAGCCAAATGTGTATTTATTTTGCTTTTCGCTGATTTCTTTCTTCGATGTCTGCGTTTTCGTGCTGCTGCTACATGTGTCCAGTGTGACCCCTCACCGATTCGAGTCAGTGTTGCCAGATTTTCTGCTTCGTAGAGCGAGTATTCGAAAATACCAGCATATGCACAAATTATAATTAAAGCTTATAAGCTTTTTAATTAAATAATAACAATAAATTGCGCAAAACCTACAAGCAAGTGCCTTGATGGCAAAGAAAGTGTGTAATACAATCTTTTGTATATCGATCAAACTCCCATCACTATTAAAAAAACAACAACACCCTCGCAGAAAAATCAGAAATCCGCAACACCTTTTGTTTTCTTTTTGTAGACCCAGGTGCCACCAAAGCCACCAAAGTTAACCAGCCCAGTTGGACAGCGATGCCAGCAGTGCGCAAATACCGGAGGGAAACCAGCGAGATCAGCTGCTGCCTGAAGTACCTGCTCTTCGCCAGCAATGTCATCCTGTGGCTCTCGGCGCTATTAGTCCTTTCCGTTGGGATCTGGGCCTGGACGGAGAAGGACATGTTCCGCAATATCACGCGGCTGCATTTCATTGCCCTGGACCCGGCCTTTGTGTTGATTATTCTCGGCGGGGTCACCTTTTTGCTGGGCTTCATGGGCAGCGTGGGGGCGCTGCGGGAGAACACCTGTCTCCTGGGGGCGGTAAGTGTTTTTGGTGATACATTTCAAGGCCAGCTAATACCCAGATTGAATCTGCAGTATGCGATATTCTTGAGTGTCCTCCTCGTAGCTGAGATTGGATTTTGTGCGCTGGCATTTGTGCTCAAGGACAAGGGCTGGGTGAGTAATACTATACCTATTTGTGTCAAGGCACTTCCAACTTCCATAATGCCTTCACCTTCAGATTAAAGACCAGGCTACAGAGGGCTTAAAGGCGTTCATTCGACACTATCGGGAGGATGCCGACCAACAGAATCTCATCGATTGGATACAAGAGGACTGGCTGCAGTGTTGCGGAATTGACGGTCCCAAGGACTGGGACAGTAACAACTACTTCAACTGCTCGTCCATCGCCATTGGCAGCCGCGAGGCTTGCGGCGTGCCATTCTCCTGCTGCCGCCGCAGACCACAGGAGCTAATCAAGAACAAACAGTGTGGCTACGATGTGCGAAAGGAGGGCTACGTAAGTAAATTGGTTGGATTATCGAGTCCTCCTATACAGTAGGTTTTCCTAACATTTTTACGCATGCAGCCAGTGGATAGAAACATACATGAGCGCGGTTGTTTACGTGCTGGTGAGGATTGGCTGGAGGCTCATCTGATTAGTGTGGCCGCCTGTTGCGTGGGTCTGCTAGTTTTGCAGGTGCTTACGGAAGTTCTATAAAAAAAAACCCAGCCATCTTGTATTTAGATTTGTTTTATCCCAGTGATTGCCTTTTCGTTGAACTTTATTTATTTAATGATCGTAGCTTAAATTTATCTTTTAATTTATTTATTTCTATGTATTTATATCTTCGTTTATTTTATTTTGTATGTCAGGGCTTGGAACTGTCGAAAATAATTTATGAAAAGGGATGCGTTCAAGCTGGCGAAGAATGGATGGAACACAATTTGATTATTATTTCAACATCAGTCATTATAGCGATGTTTTTCCAGGTTTTTATTTGAGTTCTTTTTTGACATTTTGTTGGCCATGAAGGCATTCGTAAAGTAACTAATAATTTGTGTATTTTTTTAGATTTTGGGAATATGTTTTGCACAAAATCTTCGTGCTGACATTTACACGCAAAAGTCAAAGTGGCACTGACAAATGGGAATAGCTGCCCCCACAGCACTTTAGGAGGACTCAATTCATTGGTAAGGCATTGGCAGTGAAATTAACTAAGAATCAAAAACTACTAATACTCATCTGCCCAAATGCTCTTTTAAAAGGAGTTAACATAGTAATATACGATTAAAAGATATTTGAAAAACATAATAGGAAAATTTAAGTTAGGATCACTTATCAGAAAATTATTTAAACTTAGCTAAAGCAAATGCATTCCGTCTTTATGGATACTGACTAAATAATAACTAGGTTGCCAAATTTTTTTCTGTTTTTACTTGGGCTCATCTTAGCCAACATGAAAACTTAACGAGATTACAATAGCAAAACATTTTGAATAGATTTTCTATACGTTTTACAATGATTGTAAATGATGGTAAAGGAGACACAAAAATTTTAACTTGAAATGCAGCTGTGATATATTATATGAAATGTATAGAGAAACAAACAAAAATTGTATGCAACAATTTTCCAAATAGGTAACGAAAATAATGTGAAACTCTTTCCTAAACTGATCAACTACTGAACAACCTAGCACCACTAATGTCAGTTTTTATAAACGAGTCACAAACTTTTTTGTGTGGGGGCACAAAATGCACAAAAAGTACACACCAGAACGAAAACAATGCAGCTTGCTTAATGATTATTATGACCTTAAAAATGCTTAAACATTTAAAACGATACTTTTAGCAAAACCTAAGGCACATATACATATATTTTTGAAACACAGAATTAAGAAAATTGATTATAGATTTTCTTAAGTATTAATTTTTATATGCAACATTTTTAATGCGCTTCAAAGAGAACACCTTTTCCTTTTACATGGCGGGGAAAGTGTTTGAAATAAGTTTTATTAAAGCGCTTAAATAATAAAGATGCAGCTTTAAAAAACAATCGCCAACAATCCACGAACAAAACTAAGTATATTAAATAAAGACTTCAGATTAGTATTTCACTGCCCTAAACAAAGTATTCAGCTCCAACTTTTTGAAAAGGATGGAAAGTAAATATCAAATAATTTGTAATTTCCTACCAGACATAAAAACCAACTTTACAAAAATATTTATCAGAAACATATAGAAAATATCTTGGTCTTGAACATAACCTTTTTGTGCTTAAAACATTCCATATTGAAATATTAAGAATGTTTAATAACATGTTTTTCATGTTTTCATAACTTTTACAAAAGCAGAATCTCTATTTGCCAATTAAAAAAAAGGAAATCTATGAATCTTTTAGGTACTGAATTATTCAATTTCAATTTTAAAGATCAAAAAATTTTGGGAATCTCCATTTGCCAATGATTTTAAAAATACATGTCCGAAAGAGTCGATTATAAAATAAATATGACTGTAACCATGAAAGAACTAATTAAATATAGAAAATAGTGGTAACAAAACGTCAATTGCAATTAAAATAAAACGAACGCAAGTCAGTCAAGCACATTAACAATTTATTTAAATAGAAAATAATTGGGTAATAATAAGAGCTAGTAAATGTAATAATATAGCTTAACAAAGGTTGTTGTGCAAATATCAATCAAAACTGCTTTAAATAAAAAAATCATAAATAACAATAAGTCGTCCATTATTTGAGCGGAACGTCTCCGGACTGTCCGTCCAGTTGAGCCACTGCATCAAACTGGACAGCGGCCAGATCAGCGCCGTTTGCTGTCTTATTGGCTCGCTGGTACTCCAGGATAACGACAGAGTTGTCCCCCACCTTAAGTATCTCGTTGGGCACATACAGGGTGACTTGGGGTCCGGCTACAGGCCAGTAGCGTCCCAGATTGAAGCCGTTTACGTAGGCCACACCCTTGCCCCATCCAGCCATGTTGAGGTAGGTGTCCCCCAGTTCATTTACTCTGAAGTTTCCTGTATATAAAAGGGGTCCATTGCGAAGGATGCGTTGACCGGCCAGGAAGGAGTCCAGGGCTTTTTGGCCATTGCGCTCTCGACGCCAAACCTCCACGGAAGATTGGTCCAATGGAAAGGCTGTACTCCGCCAGTTCTCCAGCGGTAAGTAGCCTCCATTATGCAACTGCAAGCTTACCTCGCCGAAAATGCCCTTCGTGTCGTTGGAGATGTAGTAGTTTATCCTTCCCTGGTTCTCCACCAGCAACTGCAGCGTGTTACCCCATCCTTTACTCAGAGGCAGAGAGTAGATCCTGGCCTCCCGGGAAAGAGTGCCCACCAACTCCTGATCAACGAAGACGTGAGCGCGGTCGTGGATCTCACCAACTTTGAGGAGCGCCGGATCCAGGTCCATGGCGGGTAGTTCTGTTTCATACAGAACCAGGCCCGAGTATTGGTCGAGTTCCTCGAAGGTTTTCGGCTTAGCCGACCCTACAGGATTGCCTTTGGAAAGGGCCGCTCTTCCCTCTGCCGAGAGCAGGGCCAGCTCGGGTGTCACCTCCACCTTTCCGTAGGCTATGCGCTTGGCAGGACTCAATGTGATTTCAGGCAGCGGAAGAACATCACCGATAACGGCCTTGACTTTGTCGTATTTGGTGGTCACCCCTCCAGCCTCGTCCATCACTGCATCGTAGTCATAGCTGGTGATATCCGCGGTGTAACCAATGCCGCCATCCAGGTCGTAGTTGGCTCCGGCAGTGAATCCAAAGTTGGTGCCGCCAAAGAACATGTACAGGTTGACGCTGGCATTGTAGCTGAGGATAGTTCTGGTGCACAAGAAAGAGAGTATAAGGGATCATTCAGGAATATCTCAAAGAAATCTTACTTCAATGCATCAGCTACCACCTGGCCATCGCGTCTCTGGTTCATCTCCTGCCAATGGGTCAACCAACCGGGATAGAATTCTGAATTGACAAGCGGGCCACTGGGCTGTTGGACTCGCAGCATTTTCCATATTTCATCGATTTCATGAACTGCGTTGGACAAAGAAACTGTGATGAGCACAAACCTATGGAAAAGGCAACAAAATGCAACTTACTGCGATCGATGCCAAAGTCCGTGGTGGCGAAAACTTTATCTATTTTCCCACAGCTCATTTTCTCATTGGGAATATCCACGGTGAACAAAAGGGCCTTGCCGGACACGTACTTCTCGGTCTCGTCACGTAGCCAGTTTAAGTAGTCGTGGTCACAGGCATAGTCTCCGTACTCGTTCTCCACCTGGACCATGATTATCTTGCCTCCATTGCCCACAAGGAGGTGCTGGAGCTTTGGCATTAGTTGGGCATACCACTTACCCACCTCGGCTATATAATCTGGATCATTGGTACGCATCTTGATGCTGGGGTATTTCTTAAAGAGCCAGTGGGGCAGGCCTCCCTTAAAAAATAGGATCTGTATTGTAGGGCTTCTTTTTTAAATCAAGGATCCCTTACGTTGTCTCTCTCGGCACAAATGTAGGGCCCTGGTCGTAGGATAATGTAGAAATCCTCCTCCTGGGCAATCTCCAGAAACTTCACCACATCGGCAATGCCCTCCCAGGTGTATTCCCCATCGTGGGGATTGTGAAGCGACCATTCCACATAGCTATTATATATATAATGGAGTCGTAAATCTTTAAGATTTTTTTAAAAGCTCAACTTACGTGTCCAGTGCATTTAGGCCGGAAGCTCTCATGGTGCGCAATCGGCTTCGCCAGGCCTCTGGCACCGCCCGGAAGTAGTGGAACGATCCGGAGACGTAGCGAAAAGGCTCTCCATCCAGTAAGAAGGTGTTGGCCTCATGGTCAATGGTAAATCTGGGCTGATCCTGTTGGGTATAGAATTTATCACAAACCCGTTAGCAACCAAAACCCTCCAATTGAAGCTAACCTCGCGACCTTCGGTGCCACCGCCCAGGCCCACGCAGAGGCCGACGGTGAGGGCCATCACCGCGATGAGCAAGCAAGCACTCATGGCCATTGTCAGTTTGCGATTGGAGCGAAAAAAGCCGCTCATCTTAGCTTGGATCGAACTTGGAAAGCCAACAGTCCAAAACCGAACTCAAAGCTCGCTCTTTTTATCCAAGTTTTCGATTCGAATTGCCGCGGAGAAACTATCGACCGTTCCACAGCACTGACCGGAGCACAATGTCAAGCGATTCCATTTGCCATGCATAATGGGTTTGGGGCACTTTGGTCGCTCCTTTCCTGGAGGCCTGATAACGCCTCTGACCGCCTCTCGAGCGCCTGATAAACATGTGCATATCGCCGGCAACTCTGTTATTTCGAATTCATTCGTTTTATTTTCTAAGTTTAACAAATTGAATGTGCTTTCTTGAGTGTTTTCTTCTAATCGAATCCCATCTAATGGGGATTAGCGGTCATTACGATAAGTGTTTACTGATTTGAAGTCATTATACCCTTGCAGAGGCTATAATAACTTTGTATTATAATAGATAGACCCTTTGAATCGTTCTGAAAATTTGCATTATCTTTTCAAACACTTTCTGGCCAATGCATCAGCAATTTTGCACCCGATTCTGGAAAGGAATTCCATTCAGAAATCAGGGCTTCATTATTGAATGTAATCAAGGCGTATATGTAATAATATATCATTTCAATAATATATACAATATCCCACAATTAACAACTACCGATTGTATTATTTTCCCCTTAGTATTTATTTATTTACTTTATTCGCATTATCTTTGCTGCAGTATCACTTACAAAATCATGGTATGATATTATATATAATATAATAATGCGAGAGTGTGTATACGATGCTTTGATTAGTATATATTGTCCGATCTATAGTAGATTATATTATATAGTATATAGTATTGGTAATTGTTAGACTTTAGTAGTGCGTTAAAGTGTGAGTCGTTTTCTCCTGGACAAAATAAATATAAGTATTGGTTTCTATTTTGATTCCATTTCACGTTGTAAATCTAAATTCGACTTAATTTAGGTTTAATAAATATTTGAACTGTAACATAAAGTGCTTCTGTGTATCTGCTTAATTATTAAATACTCAGGCTGAGGTAGAGACAGCAAGAATTTCTAATTGGCGGAGGGTCAATCGGCAATCGGGGATGGATATATAGTTTATATAGAAGTTGGAGTTGGAGTTTGGGAAAAAAGTAATGACTGCTCATTGGTTGGAGAAACAGTTCCTATGGGTCGGAGATTAGAGTCATTATTGCCTATTACTCTCGGCCATTAGGCTGAACTTGTCAGCCATGAGGCTCAGCACCTTTTCCAGCTTGCTGTGGCGATCCTGGGCCTTGGCAGTGATCCCAGAGCTGCCCCAAAGGAATTTAACATGGAACTCAGTTCTGTCAAGGGAATGGGAAGGATTATACTATACATTCCTCTAAACAATGATTTCCTCACCGAAAAGCGTCGGATAGTAGCTCATCCATCCTGGTGCTAGCATCTTCCAGAATGATTTTGGCATTCTTTCGGAATAGATCCAAGTTCTTCAGGAAGCCACGCGACGCATCCAAGTGCTGGTAATTGATAGTCATCCCAAAATCATCTGCCTTGGACTCCCAGGGAGCAATGCAGGTGTGATATAACGTAGGACGATCGTCAATGTTCGAGTAATTTAGGATGTCCAAGACAGGACGATCGATTAGCAGGGAGTAGAGCAGGACATGGGGCACGGTAGTGTTTGGAGCCTGAGGATTGGAGGCCTCGTTCATGCTGCTCAGCGTGGGACGCAGCTTGGCCTCGAAGGTAAAAGCGCTATCCGTGTACTGTTGTCGCAGGATGTGCCAGGCCTGATCCAGTTTTTGGATCTAAAATGGTTGATAGAAATAAATTCTTAATGTTTAAAGGATAGATGGAACACTAACCTGTTGCATACATAGCCCCAACATGATGGCACAGAATCCAAACAGATTCCCCAAAGCTGTCTTGGTCTCCACCGCGATTTGAATCCACTTGCTGAGCAGCTCTGCCCGATCGAGATCCGTTTGACAGGTGAGTATGGTCACAGCCACCATCAGTTTGATGCACTGTGTTCTTTCGATGATGTCCTCCCGGAATATCTTTCCATGGGGCAGGGTCAGCAACTCCAGTCCCGAGCAACTCAGATAATAGTCCTCCTCGTTGGGCGGCTCATCCAACAAGAGAGCCACGTCTATGCGTGTGATGTGCTCCGCCACCAGCTTTGGCCCCGTCTCCAACAGCATCATCTTGAAAGTGTTTAAGGCATCGCCGTCCAGGGGTTTGTTCTCCACGGATGGCAGCAGGAGAGTGCTAAAGTTTTCGAAATCAAACTTGCTGGTCTAGAGGGGAAAACAATAAAATTTTTAAGAAGTTTCAAGGCTCTAAATATCTGGGGCACTTACTGGCTTAATCTCCTCAATGGCCATGGCGAATAGTTGCTCCTCGGAGGTTATGGCATCAAAGTCTGTAAAGCTTTTCAGTGTCCCATTGGAGGCTGAGCTGCTCATGAACCGGGGATTCTTGATGACGACTCCTCGTTGTATGATTACCTCGCTGGCATCACCAAGGGCGGAGTCTCCCGAGCCGTTTCCTGAGTCGGAGCCACTGGCTTGGTAGGCCAGCACGGCGGCCACAGCCTCTTTGCGTGGCTTGGGTGGCGGGCTCGGCGGCCTGGAGTCCTCCGTCAAGTCTAAGCTGCAGTTCCTGGCCAGACTCGAAATTCGGGCCGCCGCTTGCTGGCGCAGCTCATGGGCAGCGGAAGTGCTGGTTCTTGGAAGAGAGTGGGTGGAGAATTTGTTCTCCAGGTGCAGCTCACTAGTGGGATTGCACCGGGCGATTGTTTGGAAGCGCGCCATCCCATTGCCATTGGCGTTGGCCAGGAGCTGCTGCTGCTCCTGCATTTTGTTGATGTTGCTCACCACCATGGCCTGAGCTGGCGTCAGGCTCTGGGAGCGTTGCTGCTTCTTGCCCGGCAGTCGCGGAGGTGGCGGAACTTCCCGTCGCACCCGAGGCGGCGAGCCTTGGGGATTCCCCGCCAGGGGAGCCTGTTGTTGTGGGCTCTCGAAGCTAAACACTCCTGGCACTCCTGCCCCATTGCCCATGGGAGAGTTGAGAGGACTCAGACCCCGTAGACCGGCCAGCATCTGGGTGTGCAGCTGATTCCCCACGATCTTGTGGCCGTAGAAGGAGAGCGGATAGGTCCGGTTGCACGGATACTGGATGAGCGCTCCTGAGGCGGCCGAGATGGGTTTGCCAGAGCCCACGTAGAAGGTAATCAGGTCCGGCACCGTGTCGAAAGCATCCTCTTCGAATTGGTATTGAACGCGTTCGTAAACCGTTTCCGGTTGGAGGACCAACTACGATAAAAGGACGAAAAATTATAGGTAACGGACAAAGGATATCTTTGGATCAAATCCCACCTTATTGAGCACAAAATGCAAAACAACCGCCTTACTGCGACAGCTCAGAACGTAGTTGTCCGGCTGGGAGGCACAGTCCCGGACCAGGAAGTCGCCCTCGCGTTGCACAATCTCCTCGGCCCTCTGGCGCGGCAGGGCTCCATGGTACCAGGCGTGGGATCTTAGCTCCCGGGCGTCAAGACTCAACTCCCACTCCAGGGCTTTCTTCAGGGCCAGAGCCTCCTGCTGATCGCCGGGATTGGACTGTCCATTGGCCTGAGGAGTGGAGGCAGTACTGCTGTCCGGATTGTCCATGTCGGAGTCGCTAGCCATCCAATGGGGACTGTTGCACTTGGAGCGTGGTCTCAGTTCCTCGTAGCTGCGGATGGGACAGGATTGAGAGTAGTAATTAGGTGAGAGTTTTCTTATTTTGGGTAATTTAGAGCCAAGGTCCGGCCGTTCCCCCCAAAAAGGCGGCCTCTGGGACATTTTCTCCTGGAGGATTGAGTGGCTGGTACATGCACAACTTTTTTTATGAAGTTCAAGTACAAAAACACAAACAGGATTGTAGTAAAAAGGTTGTAGTATTGTAATAAACTTTTTCAATACCTTTGTATTTTTCAAACTTAAAGGACAATCAGAAAACCTGTACTGTTTGTAAACCGATTTGGTTTCTTTATTAAAAATCACTCACCTGCTACGCCCATTTTGATTTCTAATCACTGAAAATGTTGGCTAGGCCGCACCCTATCCTATTATCCTTCAGTCATCAATGTAAGCCTTTGATGGAATTATCAACTTAATCATATATCCTTTTTTAAAGAGCTTTACTTGATATTCTCTATCACAAGAAAAGCCTAATAAGAAAACTAAATAAGAAGCCTGGGCGTATTATTTTGAAGTTGTCTGAACTTTGCGACACTTAAATCTGAACTGCTACAACGATGTCCTTCCATCGAGTGCGGTGTCCTGACGGGGGTTGTTGACTGTTAGAGATGCGATACGTGCGGGTTTCGAGGGACATTTTTGATGGGGCATGCGCACTTTTTTGTTATTGAAATATATGGAAGTGAGAAAATATACCCTTTACAAGGGGAAATCGAAAAAGGGATATGTCTTAACCTTTTGCCGGTTTGGCATTTCAAAAATTCGCAATCCTTACTTACATTGTAGAGTTCTCGTCGATGTGAAGTTGTTTCAAAACTTTTCCGCTTTTGGTGGTTATCACACTGCATCGGTTATCATTATTTTTTGCCACCTCGAGTGACTTGTCTCCAAGATAAACCATTGGACAGGAATTCTTACGTTGTGGTACTGCCCTTTCCCCGGAATCCAAACTTGCTGAAAGAGATAATGCTTTGGGGAGATTAAATGAAATGGTATTTAGAATATTATTCATAGACCTTACCTTCAATATTCATGGACTGTCGCCGCTTAGCCCTCACACCGAGGAGACTGTTGACCATCTTCTGGCGATGGGCGGGACGTACTCCGCAGCGCTTAAGCTCCTTGTCAGTGATGTCCACCACATCGTCCACATTGGTAAACTCTTGAAGGTTTCCTGTTTAAGATAGGAGTATCTGTAGCAGGGCAAAAGGTCCTATAGATCCAAACCTTCGTATTGCTGCAGCTCCAGGATATCCAGCCAGTCTGTAATGCTCATCCGAGAGTTGTGTACCATCACGGATAAATCCTCTCGATTTCGTACGCTACTTGGATACCTAAAGTTCCATAGAATGCCTAGTAAAAAGAAGTTTTAAATAGGTTTGTATATCTGAATAACTATCCATTTCCATTGCTTACTACTTCTTCGAGAAGCAGCACCTCGATTCTCCAATGGACGTGTCTGCGTATTTCCCATGGCTTTTCGTTTTTTTCTGTTTGAGACTGTTAATTCTTTATAATCTATATGAAATCCACAATATTAATCCATTATTTGGATCAAGAACGTGAGCCACTTAACTAGAAACAGAACCGCTCTCTTGGCTTTGCCGCACAAAACTGAACATCAGCGGACATATCGCAAGTTGAATTAAAGAAAAGTTTATTTTAACTTGGACGAAGACGATATACTCTTGAAAACAATATAATAGATAAAGGAGAGGACAATCTAATCAATTTAAGATAAAAAAATTATATGGTGACTATGAAATATTTCCCAAAGATTGTATATCTTCAACCTGATAGACAATATACTTTCCCCTGAAGAGAATAATAATAATAAAACAAACAGAATGTGTGTTATATTTCAATGTCGTGCATCAACAGTTTGCTGCCACTGTTTGTCTAATTACTCCATCACCCAGCTCCCTACCCCAGACCCCTATTTCCCACCCCCTCTTGACCATTTACCTTGGTATCGGCTTTTATCGTCGTCTTGATTAGAGAAGGTCTCATCGTCGTCGTCGTCGTAGAGTTTCATATTCTGCTGATCGCAGCGGTATTCCCTTAATTAAATTTTTTCCAATGTTTGTTGTTCCGACTTTTTGCATTTATTTCATTTATTAATGCGTATTGCGAAAACAGTGGAAGTATTTTTATAGGAAGTTTACTTGAACCCAATAAAGACTAATAGAAACCTGAGACATCAATCCGAGAACTTTAAAATCTTAAAACGAATATCAACGAATTCCAAATAAAATTTCGCTTTGCTTTTCGTTTATTTTTTTAAATAAATAAAATATAAATATAAATCATATTAAAAGTAATCCTATTACAAATGTTCAATAAATTATTTGTGTTTGCAGTATCTACATTATTGATAGCACTCCGATTACATCTAAATGGCATTTCTCTCGAAGATTTTGGCACGTGGATGTGGTCCCTGTTACTCCACCACATCAATTTCCACGGTGTCGTCGTCGTCGGCTTCCTCACTTAGATCCACGCTGGAGCAGCTGTCGGAGCTAAAGTCCAGGACATCTTGGGCCATTCCACTTGGCTTTGAACCAGCTTCGCCTCCGCCTGCTCCTCCGGGGGGAGGTACGGACTGCTGGTGGGGCTGCTTCTCCTGGCCACTCTTCAAATTTTCCCGCGTGTGTCGCCACTTCATGCGACGGTTCTGGAACCACACCTTGACCTGGAGGGAAACCAGGTGATAGAATCATTGTGGATGGACTCATCCCTCTTTCCACACTTACCTGGGCATCTGTGAGGTTAAGCCGGGCTGCCAGTTTGCGACGATCGGGCTTGGTGATGTACTTTTGCTGCTGGAACTGAATCTCCAGACCCTTACGCTGGAGATTTGTAAAGACGGCCCTCGACCAGGAGCGCTTACGCTTTCCGTTGTTGTTGCTGCTGCTGCTACTGTTCGCTCCACTGCCATTCCCCGGATTGGTGGTGCTCAAGTTTTGTAGAGAACCCGCTCCGCTAGAGGCGGAAATATTGTCCATTTGTTGCTGGGATTTGCCCAGAAATCTCTGATGCTGCAGGCTCTTCAGGCTGTGGTGAATAGGCGCCAGCAATGCCGCTCCCGGAGGAGGAGGAGCTGATGGACTATGTGGCGGTTTGTGCTGCTGATGCTGATGGAACCGGAGCAAGGCGTTTGTGGCCAGAGCGGGATAGGGAGGAGTAGCTACAGGAAGACAGGAAGAATATTAATTTTATTGATAAAGGTAAAGATAAGATAAAGGATAGATACGCAACCTCAAATAATACTTTCCTTACCACCCTTAGGGCCTTAAACGTCATTGCAATTTATTTTAAGGATAATATTGTAAATCAATAACTAACCATTCCATCAGTGTCTTCTAACATAAAGAGCCAAGGAAATATTAAATCAAAGAAAAGGAAACCAATAAGTTAACCCCAATTATTTTTTGTTGTTACTAAAAGTCGAATTTTCTTGCGAAAGATTATTGTTTGTACTCCCACGCGTATGGCGGCATATTTTACACGATACTTAGCATAGATTATTTATTTTTATAAAGCAAGCCCCGCCATTAGTTATAGGGCACATCCTCCTTCACTAATTGCAGAGTATATCCGCGGGAAATAATATATATTCTTTGTTAAATTCACGCATTTCCTTATTTACAGAGAAACGCAGTCGAGAAAACGAAACAAAAAACAAATAATATTATTATTTCGACAGCAAAAATATGAAATTCGAATTGGTTCGTTCGTTGTTCGTTGAGTAAATTATTTTGTTCAATGAAACGCACCTCGAAAATATTTAAATGAGTTTGTTTATAATAAAATTTTCACTTAATTGGAAATAATCATTGAGGTATTTTTGTGGATGCGGGGCGGTCTGTTTGTTTACCAGGAATGAGATTCAGAACAACAAAAAAAAAAAAAAAAGACCACAATTACCTCTGGGAAGGCGCAAAATTATTTGGGGTAATCGAACACGACATGGGGCATACGAGGTTGAGGCCGATGGCCAATACTAAGTATTTTGTTGGTTAAATGTTTTTTAAATATCTGCCCATCTCAAGGAGGTAGTAATACCTTGTTTTGTTGCTGGCATTAAACTAGTTTATGCATTTTTTATTGGCCTTTTCATAATCTGTGTATGTGGCATGGGTTGCTATGTAAATCTCGTTTTCATTTTGGGCATTCTCGGCAGGCGTCTAATTGTTTTCGGGCCCGAGTGTTTTATTTACTCAAGAAAAACACTCTAGGTGTTCCCGTCTTTGTTATTTACACTGCAACGGAAATGCGTTGCACTTGTACACATCCAGATACAGATATACAGATACAAAATGTATCTGTAATAACGCCTTAATTGGCCTTTAGGCATTTGGTTTGTGTCAACTATCGGCGGTTTGTTATAATGAGTTTCCAACCATTTTCAACACCTCACCCCAAACTCCCCCCAATAGTCGAGTATCCGTGAGATGCACAGGCCCTCGCACAGCGCCAACTTCTTAATTGCCGCCGCTCAGATACATTTGTAAATATTGAGCGCCAATCCCGCTGGCCCGGTATATATCTTAATGAGTTGTGATAATTCCAAACCCCGATCTTAAATCACTCGAAATTCCGTTGCATGGCCTGGCCTGGCCTGGCTGGGGATGCGGATGCATCCTGGCCAGAATATATGGTACATATATGTGTTTTTGTTTTGTAAATCCAACGCTTTCTGTTTAGCACTTTCCGATTTATTTGCACTCTTTCCCGAATTTATGGCATCGCGAATACTTCCCCAGGCATTCTTTTCGATGAACTTTACGGCCTCGGAAAAAGGATCGGGCTACATTGTTGGTCTAACGAGTCTGTTTAAAGAGAATTCTATCCTAAATAATCCTCCTATTCCTATGAAAGTGAATATTATTAAATACTACTAGATATATTTTAAAACTATAGAACTACATACAAATTTCTCCAACAATATTTTGAGACAAATTTTTGGATTGGATTCTCCCGGAAACTATTAATTTGAATATCAATAACCACTTAACCTGGTTTTTATACATAATTTGTCAGCTTGAAATACAAATAAAACTATATAAAAACTATATAATGCCTTGTAATAAGACCAAAGACGTCTGTGTCTGCCACTTTGAAGATTTGGACAAGTGTAATTGATAAAGACGACGCTGCCCTGCTGTTGGGAATCTTGAAGAATTAAAAAATCTCCAATACCCATCATTGGCCTTAAATCGTTGAGCACTGTAGGATAGCATGGCTAACAATTGGATTAACATATAAATGGTTAATTAATTAGACACACGGCGCCAGATTATTTCCCAGACCGCGTTTTCATCACAGATAAATGTTTTCGGGCGCAGGCATCGATCGATCGAGCGATCGATCCGTCGATCGATCGGCAGCCAAAAAGCAAAAACAATCAAACAAACTACTCAACACCGGAGCGGAACTGGCAACAGAAACAAATAGTCAGATACAGATACAGATACGCATGCTGGAGGAGAAGCAAAAGTTATCTGGATTGGCCACGATTTTATGACGTGCGATACGAGGCGATCAATCCATCATGGAATGCATCTTACGCGGGGCGAAGCAAGTTGGACGCGGCAGGTAGCCGGCCGGGGCCAGAGGCACCTCCATCTCCGCCTCCTGAAAGGCCACCCCAGTGGGTGCCTGTGTAAATACTTGGCCTTTGGCTTGGCCCCTAAAAATACCGCATTCAATTGCTCAATTAGTCATTCGCTCAGTTCCTCAGCCAGTCGGTGAATCAGTCAGCCAGTTAGCCTAGCCTCTTGGGTTAAGTATTCCCAATCTTGTGTCCTATCAATCTCCCGGACTTGCGGTAAAGACTCCTCCTGATATGCCAGCGCAGCGCCAGCGGATCAATTCATTATAGAAAGCAATTAGATGAATAGCTATCTGTATCTGTATCGGACCATAAATGACGGCCCAATTGCTCAAGCAAATAAACAAATTCTTCTCACAATTCTCTCCCATCAGCGGCCTTCCTTCCATATTCCCTACGCCCCGAGTTTATTTTTAAAGTCCGATTCTTAATTTGTTCATAAATTTTTGTTAATCGCACTGTTTCTTTTGAATTTAATTTATTTAATGCGTCCGCAGGATTGATGAAACGCCTTCAAAGGCTGTTTGTTTCTTTGCGATCTCTGTTGTTGATTGAAGGCCTTTCGATTTAGATTCTCCTTTATTGTTACACCTGCCATTTTCACATTGCTTCTAATAATGTGCTAAATATTGATAATTTTTATTAATGTTCTAACTAATCGAGTATGGGAAGGTATAAGGAGCTAATTGGCTCCACGATGTTTTCAAAAATATAATCATTAATATGTAAGGACTTCTTGGGTGGGGTTTTTGTTTGAAAAATATTTAAAAATATCTATAATGTTTATTAACAAATAGAGGAGTATAGAGTATAGAAATAGACTGTATCTAAAATATAAATAAAAATATTTAGATTTTGAAATAGGAAGTAAAGAGAATTTTTGAAGGAATACTTTCCATGAGATCTTTCTTTTAGGAAACTCTGTTTTTGAAACCACACCTAAAACTATCAATTATTATTAAATGATGAATAGTTTTTAATATATAAAATACATATATTGTCTATGGTTTAATTATTAAGAATCTTAAGTCTTAAAAAATGTAAACAAATCAAGGAAACGAGGAAAGGCAACCAGGCGTTTCATATTCATCTCCTCCAATGATAAACAATTTGCCTGTAGAGTCCCAATACAATCCATTTATTTACATTCTGGCTTGCAGCCCTTAACAAAAGCATCATTCAAAAATCTATTGAAATATTTTCTTCGACGGTTTTAACAAACAAACAAACAAATTATCGTCCAGTTGGCCTGGCCCCAAGGAATATTTCACAATATGGCCACAGATGAACTAATAATTCCAATCCAAAAATCCACTCGATTGCAGTTGTTCTGATCTTAAGAATTCCCGTTTGCTTTTCCGGGAATGCGCGTTTTCCGCTTTTTATTTTTTTGATTTTCTTTTGTAATTTTCCTGCCTTTTGTAATTGAAGTCTATTAATGTGAGAATGAGCTCAAAAGCCTGCCAGATTTTTTGATTGGCAAATGCGAAAATTCCTTTAATTTTTGCGATTATAAAGTGGATGAAAGAGATGAATCTATTTCTTGAAATGGTCGTTGAATACCTTTCCTTTAATGGGGAATTTATATCATTTAGAAGGTATTTAAAACGGAATGGGAAACTCCTATATTTTGACTATTTAAATTTTTGTTTCTTAAAACCGGAAATAAGACTCTTAATTTAACATTTTTATTGCCTATTTATTGGGGCTGTCGTAGATGGCCATTTTTACTTTTATAATGTTGTAATATTATTTATTTATTATATATTTATGATGTTTACTGACCTATCTATCTAGCTTATTACTTTTCCCTTAGATCCTATCCCTATAGATTACTTACCATGCTCTGCTGGCCGAATGGGCAATGGTCTCATCACTGATTTGTAATCCGGATACAGGCTGGGATACAGTTTGTCGAGTCCCGCGTAGGGAAACGGATGCGTTGCTGGTGGCTGGACAGGAACTGGGATGGGGACATATCCGATCTTTGTGGCTTCGACTCCAGTTTGGTTAAAACAGTGGGGATATGAGCAGCAGGAGAAGATGTTGCCATCGCAGCATGACTTCACGGTGGAGGCAGGAGAGTTGCGACTGCCGCTGGGATCTGAGCCCAGAAGTCTGTCAACACTGAAGCTTAGTTTCACTTTTGTGGTGCCAGAGGGAGTGGACGTGGGGGTGGAGACTGGAACAGGGGCCGCAGGTGGACTGGGGGACAACTTTTTGGCAGGCTCCCGACAGGATTGCGGTTTGCACTCATTGTACACGTGAGTGCTCAGATTCTCGGGCACACTCTGTTCCATGCTGGCGGCACTCTCGTGAAGTAACATCACTCGAAAGGGTTTTTCTTAAATATCAAGGAACTTTAATCACCAAGGATCACTTTGTGCATCCCATTTGTCAGGGTAGGGGGAAAAAACGCGAGAATATTGTTAGGACTAGGAGCAGCACACCGTCGACTTGAAACCGCTTTGGAAGACAGCCCACACAGAACTGATCGGAACCGGCCGGGAGCGATCGATCGATTGCCGTTGGCGCATACGAAAAAAAAAGTCTGGCGTTTAGGTAAATCTCAGTGGATTTTGTGTTCCTGTTGCTTACAGTGGGATATTTTTGTTGAAGGGGTTATTAGGAGACTCCTGTGATGTCCGATGATGTCCTAGCTCCAATCGAAGCTAATACTATTGAGTAATCGAATATAAACCTGGGAATACTTAACACTCAATACTTAACAGTAAACCCCATATAAATATTAATTAACCCAAAGACTATCCACACCCACTGTAACCACACACGGATGAGATACTTGCCATGTAGTTTGCTTTGGTTGTTTAAACACAAACACACCGCCGTGTGTCATTTCCCCGATCTCCGCGGAGATTTGTTTACCGATTTCCCCATATGTTTCTATGCTCCCTGCCCGGCGCTCAGCGATTCCGGTTCCCATGCGCCCCCAACTTACGGAGAGGCCATGTCTTCTGGCGGCATCTGGCCAATGCGAAGCATCCATTCCCAGTGGGCGGAGTCTCGAATCGTAAACTCGTATCGCCGATGCGGCATCTCTTTTGCTCTGTTGGAGGGGCTAATTGGCGCCGATCTCTGGGGGACCCCAACAGCTCCAAGCTGTCTACTCTCGTTCCAGGGAGTGGGTAAAGCGGGTTATTGTGCTCGTAACCCTTTAAAGCCCTTAATGAAAGCCACAATCTCAGAGATGACACCAATCGGAAATATGCATTGCATGCTATTACGAATTTTCTGCGCCATTAAGTCATTTTAAGCAAACATTGTAAGCTTTAGGCACGCCAGGATAAAGATTCCTGACTGAAAGATACCCGGTACTACAAGTGTAATTTTAATAAATAAAGGATTCCATGCCGTTCCTTGATTTTTCTTGTCAAAGGAGGAAATTAAACATTTGCAAACAAAAGTAATAATAAAAGAGGAAACCATTTTTCTTCTATGAGCACCTTTCAAAAGAAAGTGAAAATACGAAAAGTGTGAAACAATATTCGTGTCATTTACAAGCGTCCTGCCGTGACTGGATTTGCCAAACAAACTTTTCGTCAACCAAACCACCCACCTTGTGGATTTCGTACCCAAACCCACCCAGCACCACAACTGTGTTGGAGGTGGAAGGATATGCAAATGCAATCACAGTTAAAATAAATGGAACTGGAAACCTCACCTAGACGTTACCTGGAATACTGGAAGAACTATTCTTCAACATAGAAAAAATATAATACGATTTTATAGACATACGCTAAAAAAAATGATGCCAGAAATCCTGAAGAGCTTCATAAACATTTTTAAAGCCTGGCAATATAACTTTGATTTTCGCACGATGTCCAACAAAGTCTTGAAGTTCCTGAAGTAGGGAATATAATAATAAATGGAAAGGAAACAAATGAAAAGCAACCAAACAACGTAAACAGACACGAAAGCCACTTCTTCTTGAGGGGAACCAAACCGCAACCGAAGCGTTGTGAGGCAACTAAATTTGGGTTAACCAAGGCACAGTGCTGCTTGTCTGGTCCTCCTGAATGGAGTCGTTCTCGTCCTCGTCCTCGTCGATACCGACGCCTTTGCAGCGCAGCGTCAGGGATATGGAGAGTCCGGACATTTGTGAAACCCCAACGCAGGGGGATGAGGAGGACTTTTGTTTCCGATATCCAAGCTATATGTTCCCGAATGTGGAGTATGACAATTTGGAGGTACCGCTGCCTTTCAAGGCGTCTCCGGACTCGCTCTTTAATCTGTGTGCCGCTGTCGTGGATTCCCAAGCTCGTTCCGAGGTTTTCAAGTGGAGCATCAACGATGTGGCCGATTGGTTACGCAATTTCGGATACCCCGAGTATGAGGTAGGTATAAAATCTATCAGAAACCTTTCCGGAATCTTTCAATTGAAATCTATTATGGATTTTTAACATTTTAGAATGATTTCTGAAATGAAACCTTGCGACTTTATAATATTATATTACTTATTTTAGGCTTATATTTGAGAAATTGAATATAAAGCCAAGGCATGGTGTTATTGGACAATATTCTAATCACTCTTTTGCAAATATTTTCACTATTTTCCATTGGATTTGGAAAAGGAATAGCAATAACAAATCAGGAACCAATTCCGCGTTCTGCATCAAAAGTTGGAAAAAGGAGAACAACAAATATTTTTTTGATTTTTTCCATTTTTAATGATGGTACCCCTTTCCTAAATTGCAAAAAATCGAAAAAATATTTTTTGTCTAAATTTTTGAATATTTTGATGCAGCTTCAAGAAGATTGAAGTCCTGATTTATAATTGGTATTCCGTTTTAAAATCGGTTGAAAAATGATTAAAATATGCGCCTTAAAAGTATCAAAATAAGAGTTTTTGAGTAAATGTCAAATTTAGTAAATTTAATGATTGCGAAAATTTAGCGGAAATCGGCTCGGTTTTTTAATGGCCTAATTTGGATGAAAACTGAATCTACTCAATTACATGACAATTATTAGCCAAGTTATGAAAAATTAAGTGAAGCAAATAGAGTTGAAGACCCTTTTCTAAAGTTAAATTCATTTTTTTTATCGGATTTGGAAATAGAATACGCTAAAGATTAGTTTATAAACCTTTCATGCGAATTATTGCAACCATAACTATTCGGAAAACTCACGAATTTTTACTCATCCTTGCAGCAAACCTTTCGTGAGAACTACATCGATGGACACAAGCTACTAAACTTGGACGCAGTTTCCCTGGTGGCCCTCAACGTTCGCAATTTCGAGCACATCCGCCACCTGGGTCGGGGCATCCGGGCTCTTTACCGCAAGGAGCTACAAACTGCCACGGAGACGAAGCAACAGAGCGAGGTCTACAAGACGTTCCGGGCGCGGACAGGTCGTAGCTACGAAGGACTACGGGAAACCGAGCTCTTGGGGCGCATGCATATGATTCGGTCCGTCTTCCGCGATGTGAATGACTGGGATCTTATGGAGCTGCACATGTCGCGGACGCCAATAAGACGCTACCGCGAGGTTATAGCTGGGTCCCGGCGTTACAATTTGTATGGACCCTCGACTGCGCGCAGGGAGCCCATTATAACCGATGATGTGGACACCTCTTCGTGGTTCGATTTCGGCGATTGTTACTAACTTATGAATTACCAATAAAGTTACTTATAGAGTTTATAAAAGTTTATATATTTCATTGATTAAGATACAAATAAAATTCGAAATGTATTTCATTTCAAACGTTAAGAACTGTTGGAAGATAATGGAGATATTTGAAAACATTGCACATAAAACACAAAAAGATGTTGCTGCAGCATGGGACAGATCCCTATGAGAGCCTAATTTCCGACTTATTCATACTCTGTTATGGAAATCTGTCTAAAATCATTCACTTTCATTTTCCCTGGCCAAGGGGTCACCCATCCTGTCCAATCAGTCGTCATGGCACTTATCGCCGAGGTTGTAATTTCTGTTGTTTTCGGTTGTTGCCTCGCCGATGTTGCTGTGTGTTGCCGTCTACGTTCGCGTCCGCTCATGTGTTCAAATTTATTGATTGCTCTGCTCACAAGATATGGCGAGTCTGTTTATTTTTTTTACTCGTCGTCGGACGCCCAGCGATCTCATCGAACGGACGGAGCAGTGAGGACTGAGCCCGGTGTCCAGCTGTGCGGCATGGGAGACATACGTGTGGTCGGCTCATGTTATATTTTTCGACATCTTGTGTGTCCGACGATCGGCTCGCTGGCTGGCTGGGATGGCTGTATGGTAGAGCCGAGCCAAGAGCTGAGGCTGATACCACCGGTGCCACATCTTGGCGATTACCTAAATGCAACCTTAGACGATGCATCGCTGAGCATCGCCACCACCGCCCATGCTAATCGTTTCCAGCCTTTATTAACTTATGCGCATTCATATTACCTTAATAACTCGTTCCGTTAACACTTTATAATATTAAAAGCTCATAAATCGTTCCATCACCCGGACATGGTACTGAGTGTTGCGAGGGTTTGCCCGAGGGTTGGCTAGCGTCTGGGCCTGGTCTCCGGTCCCTGTCTCGGTCCCTGTCCCGACATTGGCGATTATGATTTATCGCATTTTCATCAATTTAAAATGTTTAAAACGATACGAATCGGAAGAAATTATGAATGTGATGCTGTCTTTAGGCTCCACAGTAGGCCACCAATAACAACGGCACCAGCAATACCATCGGCAATCCCGGACCCGGACCCGACGAAGACGACGACGTCGACTCCAACAACCTAAAGAACCCCCAAGCCTCCGTGGATACTCGGGTTACCGAGGGTCTTGCAGATGCCTCGAAAATTTACGCGCGCCACATTAGCCACGCCACAAGTAAGGGGCGTACTAAAATAATGGGCTACATTTATATTCATTAAATTAAGTTTATAGAGTAATAGTTGTTTCATCCAAGGACTTTACATTTTTTTTATTTAACTCTATTCTATGCTGCTTTAAAAACGTTGCTTTTACATTGCTTGCACTTTAACTATGTCCATTTGTTTTTTTAATTACAAACGGTTTTTTGTTTAAGATGAATAGTATTTACATTTAAATATTCTCCTTTTAATCCGTCCCTGGATTTTACCTGAAATGCATACATCAATTCGGGGAGGGGGGATCGCGTGCTGTGCGTGGCCTGGACGAGTTGCAGAGATCGTCGCAAGCCGTAAGCTGCGACGACGGCACAGCGACGATTATGATGATTAAAACTGATAAGCAAAATATTTTTATCATTTCCCAAATTAACATAAACCATACACGATTATCACACAATAAGCTCAGCGGTTGTTGTTGGCCATCTTCCTCCTTTCCCCACCGCCAATTTGGCTTTCTTTTTGTTCGCTTTTTATGCGCTTTTATGGCCGCCTCTGACTGCGACCAGTTATAAGTTATGGCATTGGCTGTGAATTTTTGGCCCGGCCCGGCCCGGCTTGGTCGCGGCAAAGTGTCAATGGCAGCACCGAATTTATGAGGATTTACTGGTGGTCAAGTCAACTGGCTCGAGTGTTTCGAGTGTGTATCATAAAGAAGTTTTATTCGATTTAATCCTAAGAGTATGGTCTAAAATGGTTTGAAGCGACGCGACTGCTTCAGCAGCTCGATCTTTCGCTTGTCCTCCTCGAACTTTTTGCGCATCTCGACGATATTCTGCATCTTGCTTTCGCGGATTTGGAAGGTGTAAAAGTTGGTGAGCTCCTTGGTCTTCTTGTCTGACGCCAGTTTGCGCTCCACTCGGTTGATCACCGACTCCTTCTGCTCGAAGCCGGCATTGCGACCGTCCTTGCCGACGGTTACCCACCCGTCGGCATCGGCCTCACTGTTTTTGGCCGCCAGTGCATCCTCCTTCTCTTTTTTTTCGTACGCGACCATGTGCTTCCGTATCAGCGCCTTTGTTTTAACAGGGTCTAACAGGTAACGCTTCTCGTAGTCCTCGTGCCACAGTTCCATGCCAGTTTTAATGGTGCACTCGCCGCTACTGTTGAATAGGTCGATGCTGTTCAAGGCCAGCGCCTTGGCAATGCTGCTGCTCTTCTCGAACACCACGTACGCCACCTTGAAGACGAAGGGTGGCCGTGTCTTTGAGAACGGTACGTTGGCGCCCTCATACCATTTAATAGTCTCCTCCTTGCCCGGTTTGGCGGCAAACTCCACTGTTTCTATGGTCCCCACCTGGCCGAAGACTCTTTTAAGGCTTTTCTCGGTCACATAGGGCGGTACATTAAGGAGGAAAAGCGTGCGGCCCTTGGGTTTGTTAGGATCCATCAAGCGGATGAAGTGCTCCCGCATGTAAATGCTGTGGTAGTGTTGGGCGTCGGGCGCAGTCCGCAGAGGCACAACTGGGGATACGAAAAGCCATTATTGAAAGAATATACTGGCGGTTTAAAAGTTACCTTACCTGTGTACCCATCTAGTTCAACCATTATTCAATTGTTTGGACTAATTTCAATAATTCAAAAAACGGCAGCACGTTGGCAAAAACAACAACAAATCGCAGTCGCGATAAATATTTAGGTCGCATGCTTAGTATTTTTCGCCTTTCCAGCCCTCAAAAACAGGAAGAAACTTTCTGGCAACGCCGAAATATATCGAAATATTTTAAATAATCCGTCTTTTTTCACGTTCAATTTTATTTATTTAAGCTATTTTTAAGGTACTTATTAATATCCAATTATTTATATTTAAGCTCCAGGTTTATGTTATTTTTAAAATATTCATTTCGATATGAACATTTCGGTTTTGATGGGCAGCACTGTCACAAACAAAAATTTGAATTTCTATTCTTTCTTCTATTCAATCCTATTTAAAAAAAAAATAGGGGTAAATATCCAGATTTATTTATTTTATTTAAAAAATAGATATTACTAAATTGGTAACAAATATGACTCTCGTTTATTTGTTCTGATCCGTAGATGCATGTACGAAGGCATAATTAAAAATAACTGGAACAGGAGCAAGAACAGGAACCGAAACAGGAATAGAATACAGGATGATCCCGGGGAAAACCTAATGTTTTCGTAAACTTTGCACGTATATTAGTGCTCGTCCGATTTTGTTTTGTGCCGGGTGTCCTTACCAGTGTCCAGGCGGGGACGTGCATGTGTGTGGGCATGCGGCCGTTGCCATCAAATGGTCCGAAAACAAAAACTAAACACCACAACACAACTGCATCCGAGACCACCGCACTCCGCAAACCACCCACTGTCCACCACCCACTGCCCAGTGACCGCAGGTTGCGTTTATTTAACGGCCGCATGCTGAAAGGCGGAAGTTTGCCAGTCACGTTCCCAGCTCAGGGTTCTGTGTCCTGTCCTGCATCCTGCGAATTGATTCTAATTAATTGAAGACTGAATTTTAATTGTTTGAAGCTTAGTCAGTTTACGGTGCATTGCCTTCTTGCCTCATATTCATGTGAAGTTTCTCCATCGGAAGGTGGAATGTAGATCCTATAGAAA
Organism: Drosophila varians; assembly: GCA_018150405.1. NCBI lineage: Eukaryota > Metazoa > Arthropoda > Insecta > Diptera > Drosophilidae > Drosophila > Drosophila varians. The sequence goes on from JAECWK010000125.1 coordinate 9,032,031, forward strand.
TGCAAATCGTTAATTAAAATTATAGACAGAAGTGTCCCTAATTGCAATGCCAGTTGCCATTGGTTTTTGTCCACCAGGGAGCAAGAAGCTGATTGAATAATGTCATTAAAATGCGGTTTGATTTTATGTTGGTGTGCAAATTGAATGTGACAAGCTCCAAAGAAGGGAAATTATTTGCCATCAAGGCCTCTTCTTATGCTTAAATATAATAACACTTAACCAGGACCTTTTTCTCTGTTAAGTTTTCTAAAATTAAAAACATTAAAGATTGTTTGTATATTTTGTATTTATTTATACTATATAACATCACTTTGTTTCTAGTAACTTTAAAACAATACTTCATGTTTCAAATTAACACTAACTTCACTCCTGAAAAAAACAAATTGGAATCTGAAAATATAAAAAAGAATATTTCATTAAACATATTTTTTACTTTTCTTGGACAACGCCACGAACCAATCCAAGGGGATCTGAAGGATTTACAAGCTAAAATGGCTTTTAAAAAAGTCCTGTTTCCATGGTTCTACGTGTCCATAATATAAAAATGTTCTTTATGACAAATAAATATGAAATTGTAAAATTTAAAGGCATGTCACGTGCCACCCATCGAGTTTCAAGAATATCAAGAATTTACTTCCCTAATGCCAGAGAGCCTTGACTAATTAGTGCGTGCTCCTGAAACCGTAAAGCTTGAGTACAATTACAAATATGTTGAAAGCAGCTTGCAGGATTTCTTTTAAAAAATATACAAATTATACCCCTATGAGGTGGCGTGTCTATGAGAATATGGGAAGGGTTCATTAAAAATATTCGCTTAGTTGATGCAGAAATTATAAAGAATTGCAAAATTTACATTCGGAAAATACTATTTTTGTTTTATTTAATATTAAAGTTTAATCCAGGTACCAGATCTATTCATGTATCCATTTATAACAATTTATATAAAATAAATCTTTCAAAATTTTAAAGAAAACTTTTTTCTAAATTGGGTTTTGCTGTTTGGTCAATTGTGCGTAAAAATGTTCTAAGCCATTTTCGTTTCTGGCATGATTTACGGTCCATTGGTGTTGGCCATTAGTCCTGAAATCACATTTTCAACCCCAAAAACGAATCAAGTTTTGCGGTATTTTCAGTGACGTTAAAAAATTCTGATTTCGTTTGTGGAAATATTAATAAGAGAAAATGCAATTGCGCTGCGCTAATTTACGGCGTCACGTGGAGCTTACAAATGTTTATTTTATAAAAGCGTTCATGTATTTCGAGGACCTCATGCTGTCTAAAAAATATTCCCTCAATTATGAGTTATTTCAAAAATGGTATCAGTTGAACAAGAACATCCTTTATAGGTGTAAAAATATATAACTTATTATCATTAACAAAAAAAAAAACCCAAATTATAGTAATAAATATAGGGTCCAGTTTCCGTTCATTTTTGGTAACCTCTCATTATAATCCTTGACATGCCCGCCACGCCTTTTCCGATGGCGTTGCGTCGATAAGCAGCCAATCGGGTCAACAATACGCCCAGGACCCTCATTTCAACACGGACCTGGTCTAAGGGCAGTTGCAAAAGTTTGGACAAAAGGTCCCCCAACTTGGCTCATTAATTATGGAAAGCCAAAGGAAAAGAAAATTCGTCAAGGATTTGGACTTCTCGACACTATTGTTAAGTTCAATTGCTTATTTGCCATTTAGTCGTGATTTACCAATTTATTAATGCCATTAATGTGGCGAAAGAAAACTTTGCCAAGGACCAAGAAAAAAAGCTTCCAAAATAATTAATCATTAATATGTTTTTATTATTTCAACAATTTCAATACTTAATGGACAGAGAAGGAAATTATGTGTTCCTGCATTGAAAGGCGCCAGGACAAGATTGGAAAAAGGTTTTCGAGAGTCATTTATCATTGATAATTCTTATAGGGAAGTGAGACACGACCCCAGTGGCAGAACCAATTTAAAGTAAATTAGCGCAGACTCAAATTCCTGTCGATTCAGGCTATTCCGGGTGGGCAGGTGGACCGGGACCGGGACCGGAACCAGGACCGGGGCTACGCAGGTGGATGTGTGCTTTAGGCCAAACAATTGTGGCAACTCAACTTGTCCGAAACTTTGCACACACATGTCGCCGTCTCCGTGGCTGTGGTGGCCTTTTATTCCCTATCAGATCACGTACGGGCGCGTGGCTTAGAGTCCTGCTCTCCCCCCGTAACCCCTTATCCTGCCAACAAAGCGGAGAAGGGCCCTGGGCTAAGGGAGAATAGTGCAGACGTTGCGCCTTGGAATTTATTGCACGTGGTAAGTTGGTTAGATGGGTTGGACTGCAGATTAGACGCCCTGATAGACACAAAATGCTTTTCCTCGAGTTAAACTTAAGTTTAGACATGGACTTGAATTTATTGCACGTTAACTGCGCCCCTGAAATAGGCCAGGACGAGTCCAGCAAGAGGAAGAAGCCAGGGATGACATGCTTTCTGTGTGACTAAAAGTGTTGCCTACATTCCAGCGTTCATTCAAAATCAAAATCAATCAATCTTTGGATTTATTTCACATAGTTTCTTGTTGATAACTAATTTTCTTGGAATATAGTCCAACCTTTTTTATTAAAACATTTCCAGATATCCTTCAACAAGACAATGTAGAAACTATACAAAATTTAAACGCAAAACTGAAACAATTATCCAAACCCAACTGGGAACTGGACGCCAAGGATGGCCCCCAAACGTAGCAAACACCAAAAGTCCTGCATAAAACTTAGCCTGGTCGCAAAATGCTCGCAAATCCGTAAGGACTTAGTGTACATTCTGTAAGACGTTTTTTTTTAAACAATTCCCTCCCATGCTTGATTTCTTTCAACTTGATTTTTGACTTGCTGACTCCAGGGCGGTTACTTAAATTTTCTTATGGTTTAACTTTTTGATATTTTAAGCCAGATTAAGGAATCTTACAAGTCGCACAAGGGGATTCTCCACTTGGAATGTGTTTGTTTTTAAAAAAAAAAAGATTTTACCAAGGCTTCACTATGTGTAGCCGGTACTTTGGCATCAATAGTTTTAAAATGAATATTCCCAATACTTTAAATTCCTTTTTTTCTAAAAAATAGCCCACTGTAATCCTCTCTAGAGTTGGTCCTCCGTTGATGTGACATTGCTTAGCATAATCTACTTTCAAGTAGCCACAAGCAACAGCCATGTGTCCGTTTAATCTTTGCTAGTGCGTATTTGTGTATGCGTGGGAGTCCTGCCGCAGGACAAACTGTAATTTTATGCAAAGAAAATTTTGTAAAACGTTCTACTCCTCCAGATATTATGGTTTTATTGTCAGGATTCTTTCCCGTTTATCAGAGACTACAAAAAAGTTTTAAGCTTTGTTTATTTCTGAAATATTTCGAGTTTTGTTTATTGAAATATGAATTAAATTAAAAACAAATAAATTGTTGACTATACTTCAGCTTCCTTGCTAAGTTGTATCCATAGAAATAAGAACTCTGCAAGGACATCACGATAAACTTCGTGAAAGAAGTAAAGGCTTTAACTCGGTCAGCTGCAGCATTTATTTCAACTGCAAGCTGTTAATTAAATTTTGTTTTAAATTCAACTTGTCGCAGTGGCAGTGTCGCCATGCGGCTGTGGCTGGTTTTGGCTTGGGTTCCTTCATTGAAAAATCCGCAACTAATTAGGGAACCTTCAGGATGTGAAGAGGAGCCCGGCACGTAAATGAAAACGTGGCAGGACCTTGCTCCTGAGAAAGATACAAGACTTTAAGAAGAAGTACTCTTTTCAGGAGTAAAGCAAGGATAAGCAGGATATTTCTTCGATTCGAATAGTAACATTTATCTAGTCGTTTAAAATTTCAATCACAGCTGTCAACGACCGGCCAGTTGCAACCGAATCGACAGATTTTTCACCTGATTTGGTTGAAAGTGTTCTCTTATTGTCACCTACTTGCGAAAACTATTGACATGCATTTAAATAATTAATTCAGATTTTGGATTGGCCGACGGCGATGGTGCGAGAAAGTGACAAAGGAATTCCCATAAATAAAATATACGTTGCATGAATGGAGGGCGAATTTAAACGTGATTTGATTGCTCGACTTGGCATTATCTCAATGGCATTAAAGCCAACACCGTAAGTGTCCGGGCAGGAAACAAGGTGGAGTGACCACCCAATGACTGAGGTAACCATTTGAAAAAGTCACTCAAGCGTAAGCCGCTGATGATCCTTAATGCAAAGCGTTTCACAGGACATTCAAAATTTGCATTTAATGAGGTTTTAGTTTGCGAAGGATATCTATAGCGATTTTTATCGGATTCAATTAAATGTAAATTGTATGCAAGTAGCGGGAAAGTCGTTCTTGAAAAAGGATATTTAGATATATCATATTTAAGGAGTTCTACGAGACAAGAGAGTGTGTTTTGATGGAAAATCTTTGCCAACGAAAAAAGACAAAGCTTGGAAATAATTGGTGATTTAATGAAAAGATATACAAACTTATTATATTTCAAAGAAAGCATCGGCATCCTTTCCGTTAAATCTAGGCCCCAAATACTAAAACAGAAATTAAGAATACAACAAGTTTTTATATTTAATTTAATAGAATTTTTTGGACCCATTTTAAAAGACATACGGATTCACCCACATTCCCTTTTTTTTGCACGTTAGTAACTTCTAAAATAACTTATTCATTTAGCATGTATATGGCAAGTCCTTGCCTCATCAAGGAAAATCGCAACCGCATTTGAGCATTTTCACTAATTAAACTGACACGAAAGCCGCAATCCACACACATAGGTAGAGTAGGACTTTGGATAACGCGACACCTGGCAAGGCTTTTTTGTCTATTTAAAATGAGATTTCGTGTGCTTGGCAGTCGCTTGATGGCAGTCTGTAGATTGGTTTCCAGGCTCGGTCCGACTACACCTAACCTCTAACCCCAAATCCTCTCGAATCCCCTCCATCAAGTTGCGGCGGCAACTTTTGTCCAACTGTCACCTGCAGAGTCGTTTGTTGTTTTTTTTTTAATTAGCACTCACCCGAACGAACTAGAGATCCAAATGCTTGTCAGCCGAATCCAGGGGATATACCCCGCCGCCTCTGGGCAAAGGAGGCCGTCGTCGCAGGTGCAGCTGAGCATCGACGTCGGGATGAAGCCGTATCTGGCCCTCCCCAAGTGGGGCACTCCGATTGCCAGCAATGTTGGGGCAGCGTAGCCATTGTCGGTACGCCTGCTCCGGCTCCATGTTCCAGAATTTATGAAAGGACATTGGCGGCTGCAGCTGGAGCAGCTCCCGCGCGTAGTCCTGCGGCCGGGCCTGATGCATTCCGGCAACTGGTACCGCCGCCACGCCCAACGCCTGCAGGCAGTAACCCAGGATCATGTCGTCCGGAGCACTGTCACTCGGACAACTGCAGCGCTTCACGACGAGCCGCACCAGGGGCAGGCTAAGCAGGATGCCGGCTCCTCCCGTGTGGTAGTTGAAGCCATCCGGGGCATACAGTCGATAGCCATAGCGCTGTCCCAGATACATCAGCTCCCTGTGGTCGTGGTAGCTCAGCAGTTCGCTTAGCCGGGGCACACTGTACCTCCCCACGACAAAATGGAATGTGGGCGGAAGAAAAAAAATTTGCGTGCACAGGATAAGACCAATTTATCAATACAAATATTTTAATTGAATGCGCCTTCATGCATTCAATACGCCAAATAAAAAAGGAACGATGTTCTTGTTAAAAGGAGATTTTGATTGGGTTTCCACGGTCTATGAACGTAAGGATATTAAGGAATAAATATTTACGAGATTAAAAAACTGAAAATGAATGAATCATTATTAATAAAAATACAAATATAATAAAAGAAATATAAACCAATTTTAGGACATGATTAAAAGAAAAGGAAAATTAATTATTAATTGTTTCCAATTAAAAGGATACCAAGTTACACTCTTAAATCATTTAAATCTTAATCCAATATTCATTGAATTCCTCACCTGAGCAAAGTATCATCGTCTACCAGCATGAGCCAGCGTATGTCCATTCGTTCGTCGATATCCTTGAGGGATAATTGTAAAATTGCCATTGTTTTGGCACAATGTCCTGTCTGCACGTTCGGTATGCCAGTGCTGATTGTCGGTATGCTGACGTCTGTTGTGGTTTTTTGGAGGAGAATGGGGAATCGCAAAGTCAAATCAATGAATATTCAATAAGCTAGACTCCTGGACGAAGAGTACACCAGGGGCAGATGGTACAGGATGGGAGGATGGGTGTATGGCACACACAAACAGAAACACACCCACATTTTGTTTACCTGTCACTCTGCCTCATCATGTTTTTGTTAATGTGATGCAAGGATGCATCTACGTATATTAGGATGGATCTCATTTTAAGGGGCTAAGGATAGTCTTAAGAGTGTGTTTTTAATGTTTCTTTTGATAATATTTGTTCTATATTATAATAATATTTCTTATAAATTCTGAAATGGAAACCATTGTTTCCTGCAATACGGGTCGCATGCGTAATTTTTTCCAAAAAGTTTAAATCATTCTCATTTTCTTTCTTTTTCATCCTGGGAGCCAGAGCCACCCTAGGAAAAAGCATAACTGTGTTCGTTTGTGTTGCCTCCTTCCTTCCCACCCACAACCCAGCTTCACCTGCCCCAAACTGATTCACCCACATTTGCATTAATTGCCCGCTCATTGTCACCACTTGCTCACCTGCCACATCGCTGTAGTATCTCCGGTGCTGGGTGTCGGCTGCCCAGGTGCGTTCGACGATTGGAATGCGTTCCTTATGGAATTTCGCACAGGTTTTGATTGCGAAATATATGTGCGATCTCGTCGTGTGGAACTATGCAAGTGTACAGATGTGGGTGGACGCCAGAGGGAGAGATATGTGGGAGGACGATAGACATCAGTTTAAAGCCGATACTGAATTTATGGTTATGTAGGTTTCGAATACTAATTGCTAAGAGGGGTCCTTGCTACCAGAAAACCGCATGGGATACTTGTTTCCCAGACATGTGTACTTTAAATTTGAGGCTCTTAACAGGAATCCACGGGGGTTTGTGTGTCCTTCCAGATTGTGAATCTTAAGATGTTTTAAACTGATAATACGTCTTAACCCTAGTACTGTTCCTGTTACTCCACCAATTAGAGCATCGGAATATAAACAATTCCGAAAGCATCTTTTAAAACACTTTATATCTCAATCAAATACCTCTTAAAATGATATATGGGCTGAAAAATAATGCCACTACATCGAGGACATAAATAAACTCACACAGCGCTCCTTCCGGTGCCCCAAAGTCGAGGGCAGCCAGCCAGATGCCTCCTCTGATGTGGCATGCATTGCACAAGGAGTCGCTCCTGCTCCGGTCACAATCTCCGGGGATTTTCTTGCTCCAGCGGTGGGACAAATGTAGGCGGCATTTTTCAAAATGATTTTCCCAGACATGCCGGTGCCGGGTGGCGGGTCCTGCGATAAGTTGTCGAATATAAAGCGCGCCAGCTCATGAGATGCATCGATGGAGAACTCGCTGGGGCGGCTGCTGTTTTGGGCATTAGGGCCAACAAGTTCCAAAAGCCTTGAAACACAGAATTTATTTTCGGTGACTGTCGGATTTTTATTCCTTAATTAAATTATTAATTTAGGAATTTAATATTTAAGGGCAGTTAATGTTTCAAACAAATTCCTTTAAAAGAGCTTTATTTAACTAAAAATACTTGAAAACATTACCTTCTTAGTAAGACGCCAGTAAAGATTATTCCGGCTCTCAGCATTGGATACGGGAACCACTGAGGATTCTTATAATGTGCAAAGTGATGGACAATAGTGGCCTCCGTATCATACAGGGCGTGTCCATAATAAGCTAACTGAAGACGAAACCATTACACAAACTCCTCCTGTCTGAGCCAATCTTAGCTCCCAAAGGATTGCTTACCTCCGCCGTGTTTTGGCGACAAAGTTGCTCGAGCAGGTCGCGCAGGGAAGCCACATGTGTGTTGTATTGACACCATATTATCCATTCCGTGTGCTCCGTCAGGAGACGTGTCTCGCCTCCCAAATGAGGCAGTGCGTCAAGCAATGTCCAATAATTGAAAAGCTCGTGCATAATATGGACATTAAGAACATAATCGCCGGGGACAGTTCCAGTCTGTTTCATTTGCAAATGCTGGACTCTTATGTTTTCGAATAAGTTGAAACACTCTGCCTGAGCTTGACGCGGAAGCGGCGGACAGGCGATGACCAGGAGAACTTCCGGTTGCTCTGATGATCCCTGCCCACAGCTAACGAAACACAAAAGCCACAGTGTAATATAGGTTCTCATCACTTGGCTGTATTGAAACACTACTAAATTTATTTAAAATTCAATAAATTAAAAAATATATTCAGATAAGAACGAACGCGACCGTCCAGATGAACGTGCGAAAAGGAACTGAGGCAGCTGTGATTTAATTTTGGCGCAAAGCCCAAATTAGGTGGGACTGCTGGACGTGGGTGCGGGGTTTTGGGGTGCGAAGTCCTGTGCGCAGGCGTCTCCTTAGAGCCGAATTTATGAATGAATCCTTTAGGTGCACGCCACAGTTGGCCACCCTTACAAACATTATTAATTACAGCTTCAAGACTATTATAAACATCATTGACCACAAGACCCTAAACCCCTCCCTGTTAAACAAACTATTTTTTATACCAGGTATATTGTTACTAAGTCACATATAATATATTAATTCATAAATTTAAAAAGGAATTAGAAGAATACTATTAGTGCATAGGCGAGGCCAATCGGGTTGTTGTCTGCATGCTGTTGCTGCGATTGCTCAACTTGAGGCGCAGCTCGTTGACCTGCTTAAAGAGCTGATCCTGCCTGGAGAGAAGTTCACGAGTGCGCAGGAATCCGTTCTGGGGAGCGCACAATCCCGGGTTCCACCGGCAATACAGACCCTTCCACAAGCGCAGCGTTCGCACGCTGGCATTGGGGCGCAATACAAGCTCTGGTCCATGGGTAAACGAGGGAAACAGGGGGTTTAAATACTGATCCAAAGAGGAGTTAATGTGCGTCCACAGGGATGTGGTTTTGTGCTTCAAGTCTGCATGAAATTTATATTAGTTTCCAAACTAAATACGGTTATTAGAGGAACTCACCTTCGGCTACCCGCTCGGCTTCAGTATTGCAAAGAAACGTGCCGAATCGGCACGAGTAAAGATGATCCACAATTGTTATGAGGAAGTGCTCATTGAATTCAAAGGCGTTAATGTACTGCTGACTGACCTGCCAAACGCTGTCTATAAACTGAAGGAATACTGGCGAGCGGTCGGCATCCGAGTGCTTGTTGTCCCCGTGACCCACTCGCTGCTGGAACTTGTGGCCAAAGGAGAGCCACTCCTTCTCGATTAAAACCTCGAAGCCACGAACTGTACGGTAGTAGGGATCCAGTAGTAGCATGGACAAGGCAGTAAGCTGGGCTGTGCGATCCCAGCCATCCGAACAGTGCACCACGACGGAGGTGCTTAAGGTCTCCACCTTGTCTACAATTCTAACGGCGCCAGCAAGGATGCATCGAATGTGTTTCAGCCACAACGTGTTGTCGATGGCTGTCTGCCACTTGGAGTCGTCTGTAGTGGGAAAGCAGGCCTCCTTGACCTTGCGAAGACTCTCCCGCATCACGTGGATGTTGTGTATATCAAGAAAGTTGATTTCCACAATCTTGTAAGCATCCTCCGACTCATAACCGCCGCCCTTGGCTTTGTTGGCGATGGCATTAGCACTGGGACGTGCGTCCATGATAGTCAGCTTATCCGATTGGGCGTTGGCCTCCATTATATAGCTGAGGTAGGTTTCGTCGTCCGCATTTCGCTTTCCACTTACTCCAACCAAGGGCTGAGAGCATCGGGTTATGGTTGCCTGCGTGCGGGGATTCATCCAGGACAGCACGGGAAGGCGGCATCGGGACCGGAACTGAGCCACTCGACGCAGGAAATCGTCAGATGCTGCTTTGGGCACAGCCCACACTGCCGGATAGCTGTCACACACGGCGTACGATTCGTTTATCTTGGTTGCCCGCCACATATCGTTCGGTACGCCCAGGCGCCGCAGTTCAGCCAGCGGTTCATACACTGCCCACCCGTCCCAGCCACCATTTCCGTTGACGGAATTGGCCGCAGCATGCGCAAAAGCGAACAGTCGTCCACTGTACGAAAGCGGAAAGGCATTGGCCTGCAGCTTCTCGAACACAGTCCTGCGCGAATGATTCTGCTGCTTGTGGGCGAAGCGCAGGTTTCGCATGTCCTTGCAGAAGATTTCAATTCCATAAGAGTTCTCGCCCCTTGACGTGGCGCCACCGATTTTTTCCACTCTAGCTATCACACCCAGAGGAACATCAACAATTACAGGGGGCTCCTGGTCTCGCAGCGGAAGCGACCGGAAGTATAGGCGATAATTGGTAATGGTCAGAGCCCCAAAGACCGGCCCGCGGTAGGGGCACACGTAGGTCACATCGTTCTTTTGGTCTTGGTCCTCTTCGCCGTCGAGGTAAATAAAGGGCGTGTCGCGCAAAATTCCATTCTCTCCGCCTCCGTGTTTGGAGCCCATGGAGCTGGACTTGGAACTGCTATCCAGTGAGTTGCTGCTGGCCGTCTTGGAGGCCAATTTGTCGACTGCGCTCGCGCTGGGATCCATTTGAAGGAAAAGAAGATGACGCGTGATCCGTTAATGGAGCTAAGAAATATTTTCCAATTTGTAAATTAAAAGCGATTTTATCAAAACAATGGGGCTAGCGACCAGTGCTGCCAGATTTGTGGCTCTCAGTATTTTTCTGGTATCTTTAGAACATTTGCCAGGTGACCTTATTTAGATCGATAGGCATATGTTTCGCGAGGCAGATTCAAAATTTCACCAAAACATTAAAGGGATAAATGTATAACATAGAAATCTTTTTTTTTTAATGTACGATTACAATATTGTTTTATAGTCATGCTTATTAACTACTCATAATCGTTCACTCATAACCATTTAATTATATTGTTTGGATTATTTTCACTTCTTTAGCTTTAAGCGAACTTCTGCGTCAATTGGGAACATAGGTCCATGCCCAGGCACTATAAAGTCACATATGTCGGCCATCTTACTACGCTCCTCCTCCTGTTGCTTGTCATCCTCACTGCCTGCGCTCCTCCAAATGCTATCATCCTCTATGTCTTCCTGCCGCTCGAAAAGATCTCCGGTAATGCCAACCGTGCCACCAAGGTGAGAGTTGGTTACAATCACCGAAACACAACTGAGTGTGTGCCCGGGAGTCCTCCTGACCAGTACCTCCTTATTTGAGTCCAGAGCCAGCTCTTCTGCTTCATCGTCGCTGCCGAAGTGATCCATGTAAAGGTCCCGATTTGAGGCGCAAGCGCCGACTAAATGCATCTGCGCCGACTGAAACAGATAATTGCATCCTATGTGGTCCGAGTGACCATGCGTACAGATTACTACGTGAATATCCTTGGCATCCAGGCCTTGTTGACGAAGTAGCTCTTGAAGATGGTCACCATCCCAGGAAGTCATAGTGTCCACAATTATGTTTGTTCCATCCCTGCAGCGTATCAGGGTGGAGGTGCAGTTGGCTCTCATGTGCAACTCGTTTTCTGGATCCTGGTAGGAGTAGCCGTCCTGCAGCACCGTCACCTGGTTATAAGATGTGAGATCGTCGTTTGACATTGCAAGGAAAGGTATCTGTTTGATTTTAAAAAGAAAATTATTTTATTATATTAGCTTAGTTAGAAGAAATAATGCGCCGGATGTTAAATGGCATAGTACTTGCTGATTTAAACAAAATTATAGGTAAAAACTTAAGAGCAAAACCAAAATAAAACCATATGAGTTCCAGGGACATTAAACTTGATCTAAACTTGTAAAAATACCAAAAGAGGGGTATTTCTATACCAAATTGACTGCCCAGCTGTTGGTAACAGCTGATCTCCTTTTTTCTCACATGTTTATACAAACTTTTTTTTTATTATTATTTAACATATTTTGAATAAAACCAAGGAAAGTCTTAATGTATCTGAATTGTATATCCCGCGCACAATGGAAATACTTTCAATATCTTCTGCAAATGCGCCACATGAGACTGGTAGCCGATCACACAAATCTCAGGGCGAGACTGCCTCAACGAGTACCGGCTTTTGCATTGGAAAGCCCTCTTCAGCAGAGAAGACACTACTGCTCCGACAACAAGGATCCTCAGAATGCTCCTGTCACTGGGATTACCTCGGACCAAGACCCACTTCTTGCACGTCTAGCTGAGGCTCAGACAAGCGACAATGTTCTTGAGGTGATGAAAAACAATGTCCTGCAGAGCAACCATGTCGTAGAGGGAATCTCCATTCTATGGCAGCAATACCAAAACTTCAATCAGGAAGAAAGAAATGCTCTCGCGCAGCGCCTACTACAGAGTTTATTGCCCCAGCTGGAACCCCACATAGATCAGCTGGACGTGGACGAACTCAGTCGAACCTACCTGTACTTCCGGAAAATGCACTTAGCAAACGGCGAGCCAGTCATCGAGAAAATTTTAACGCGGGCCCTTTTCCTGGTAAATAGCCAGGTGGATAGAGTCCTTGTTCCACTAACCGCCCTGTCCCGACTGTCAGTGGCCATAAACTTAGAGCGTGATTTCTTTACTCCTATCGTGTGTAGAAACTTTGTGCATTACCTGGAAAAGCACATTGATCAGTGTCACAACGAGGGGCAGGTCCGCCTATTATCGACTTGTCTATTCCAACTGCACATGCTCGTCGATGAGAACCTGCTTAAAAACTTTAAGACAAAAGTGGTTGAATTGATAAAAAAGAACGTGCTCAGCCAAGAAACTCCAAAGGCTTTGCTAAAAGTACTTCACATGCTAAATATTCCGATATGGTCACAAGAACACACTCAGCTCATCAGAGAGATTTTGCTTGTCCTGCAGCCTTGCATTCCTCACTTGGAGTCCGGTGATTTAAAAAGCGTTTGCCGGGCTTTTTTGCATCACCAAGAGCCGGCGGAAATGATCAAGCCTCTGAAGGAGTGTTCAGAGAAGTTGCTAAACGAGGAGGCCTCTGCTGATGCTCTTTCCTGTGTTGTACCCTTTGCCAAACCACTGGAAAGGGACAAGTATACCCAGCGCTTCCGAGAACTCCTTCACTCAGAGGAAGCTTGGCTCCTTCCCAACGCCAGTGGACACTTTTTCAGTGTGTTACGATCACTAAAAATTGCCGACCTTACCTTATGCAACGCGTACTGGTCAGGGGTCGTACGGGAGTTGGACTCTTCCCCAGAAGAGCAAACGCATCTACGTTTTCTGAGGCACTGCCAACGCTATATGAACTTCAACAACAATCTGGGAGGAACCTATCGCCACTTTGCGGTGGAGAAAAAACTGAGCCACATGTGCATGAGTGCCATGGAGGAGGACATATCGGGTCGGCTTCCAGCTAAGTTTGCACGCCTGGCGGCCTTTGTGCTGGCGTATGGACACACACCCTTTTCCTGGAAGAAGTTTCCCAATGTTTTGCTAAGCAAGTTGCTGGCAATGGCTTCGCAGCTGGATATTCACGAATGCTTCCTGCTTAGCAGGGGTGTGCAGATTGCCTGCGAACTCCGATTTCGACAGCATCTTCCGTCGCTGGCGGGCATGCAACTAGCTACCATGGATAATGTTTTAATAAGCTGTGCTGAGAGGCACCTGGCCACAGCCGAGGAGGATCCCCTTAGTGCCACGGAGTTGAGCATGATTGTGCGAACACTCAGCCATCGAAAATGTAAGTTTTTATTTGGAAATTATATTTATATTTTGTTACATATTTAAAATATTTATAGCCCTGAAGAACACAGTGGTGTACAACAAATCCCTTTTGCTATACAAGAGTCTGCATTGCAAGGACCTCAACTCGCGAGTCGTTCGAGACATGGCCTACAATTTTAATGCGTCGCAGTTCCTGGTTCCTGAGCTGCTGGAGTCCATGTTTGCCTACATCTCCGAGCAGCATAAACACGTGACTGGGGACACTGTGGAAAAGGTCCTTACTTGTTCGTACAATTTGGGATATACTCCAGTCTCCCTGGAGGTATTAGACCATGCATCTGAAGTTTTGCTGAGGTGCGTTTCCGGAATTCGATTTCCGTTAAAAGATGGCTTATTTCCGAAAATTTATTAACAGGGACTTTGAACAAATGAGCGGTCTGGCCCTTGTCCAAGCTTGCCTGGCTCTCTGCTTTTATAAATCCATACCGGAGCAACTAATCAACAGGATATTCTGCGTAAAGTTCATCCAGCGTATTGAGGATGAGATACAGGTCTGCTACTCCAAGGCCACCTATCCAGAACGGGTCCTGAATCTGGTCATGCAGTTAAACCGTACTGTATGCTTGGATCTGCCCGAGGCAAATGTTCCCTGGTTTCAGCAAAACTATATAGAAGCCCAGATGAGCAAAAGTAATAATGGATGTTAAAACAATTCTTACAACTAAAAGATACTCATGAAAACATGTTTTAAAGAATCTTTCCAGTCAAGTGCGCTTAGTAGAGACGTTAAGGAGTTACTGCAAAGCTTACTTAAGAATGAGAACCACTTCCGGTGCAATCACACAACTCCTTATGGCTACCACATAGACTTTGTGATACATTTCGATCGCGATAGAAAACCAATTCCAGCTCCTCCAGTGGAGGCGACCATGTTGGATCGGATAACAAAGTATTGTCCTTGAAACCAACCATAATTATATACCTTCTAATATTAATAATCCCATATTTAGAGTGGCTATCCTTCTGCTCAAGCTGGACTCCTTTTGTGAGAACGACCTCACCGCCTTGCGAGGACCCGAATCCTTGAAAATGAAACATCTGGAAATGATGGGCTACAAAGTACTTCAGATCAACGAGCACGACTGGAACTCCAAATACATGGCGGCACCAGGTGCCAAGGCTAACTATTTGAAATGCCTGTTGCAGATTTCCAACTAGACTCTAGCAGGACCTCTTAGAAAGTAAGTTGTTTTTAAGTTTAAAGGTTTAATCGTGATTTTATTTGTACAAAAATAGATCATAAATTCGTTTTGTAAATAGTATTTAATATTAAAAAAGTGCATTTAGAATGTTGTGCTTTTACTTATCCTGATTAACGCACCAGTTATAGGCATTGTTGAACATTAACTGCCAAGGACTTTCCGTGCTCGTGGCGGGTACCTGGAATCCGGGTGGTACGTAGGGCCATTGGTACATGGCACTGCATCGCTCGGGATGCGGCATCAGAGCCAGATGGCGGCCATCCTGCGAGCAAAGTCCAGCAATACCCAGAGGACTACCGTTCGGATTCATTGGATACAGCTCCGTAGGTTCACCCTGGTCGTCCACATATTGCAAAGTCACCAACTCCTCCGACTGAAGGGTTTTGATGAGTTTCTCCTCTCGGAAGGCAAAGCGTCCTTCGCCATGGGCAACCCAACAGCCCAGGACGAGGTCCTGCATATTTCCTAGCATTAAAGAGCGGTTAGGTGGAATTTTTACAGTGGACCAGCGGCACTCGAATCGCTGGGAGCGATTGTGGAGCAATGCCACGTCAGGATCTTGTCCCATTTGGGTTTTCGAATTTCCCACAAAGCCAATTAGGGTCATCAGTTGGCAGCCATTGCAAATTCCCAAGGAGAAAACGTCCTGACGTTTCCTGAAGTCCTCGAACTGACGCTTCAGACTCTGACTGTGGACAATGTTGGCCGCCCACCCCTTTGCCGATCCCAAGGTGTCTGCATAGCTGAACCCCCCCGGAAAGATTAGTCCTCGGTATTGTGATAATGTAGCGGTTCCTAAAAATAATAAATAACTATAGAATTTATTGTAATCTACTTCTTATGTTTACTTACCCTTCAGAAGATCTGACATGGTGACGTCGTGGACCTCAAAGTTAGCCCTGAGAAGGCAGGCCATCATCTCGCGCTCACTATTGACTCCCTCCTCTCGAAGTACGGCCACCCGAACGGGAACAGAGGACCGCTTGAGGGTAAGTTCCGCTTGAAGGTTAGCAGGTCCCTTGTACTGTGGAGCCTGCCGAAACTCTAAACTGTCGTATTCCGCCTGGGCGCACGCCTCATTGGCCTGGAGTTTCTCCAACTCGTAGCTGGTGCGTTCCCAATGTTTGTAGAGTTGTCGAACGGGTAGGTCCAAAAGGGTAGCCTTTCTCAACTTGACCACGAATCGGGAGCCAAGGCCAAAGCCAGTCGTCTCACCCAGCCGGAAAGTGGGCACTCCGGCGTCACTGTACAGAGATTCAACTCGTTTCAAATCCGACTGCCGAACCTCAACAACCCATCCGCATTCCTCGGCAAAGAGAACTGCTAGCTCCGGACGACCAATCTTGTCGACGGCAGCATCAACTTGTTTCAGCTGGGCCAGGGGTTCTGACAGGTCCACTTCGACACCACTTATTCCGCCGATAGCCATCTCAACGAGACAAACCAGAAGACCTCCGTCGCTAACATCATGGCCGGCCAGGAGCACTTTTTCTCCCAGCAGGGACTGGGTAACGGTAAAGGCTTTGGCCAAGCGATCGCTTTTCAGCAGGTTTGGTGATTCCTTGCCCTGCTGGGCGTAGGCTTGAGCTAGTGCAGAGCCACCAAGGCGCAGTTTGTCCTCCAAATTAATCCAAAGCAGTGCAGTTTTCAAACCTGACGCAGGTCCTTTTAGATCAGGAGTAACTCTGAGTCGCACATCTGGACACGGAGCGTATGTGGAAATGACAAGCGTGCCTGGGGACTTGATGGTCTCCTTGTCTACCTTGGCAGCCATTGACAGGGAGTCCTTGCCACCGTCAATGGCAATATGCAATTCCTCCAGGACTTTGCACAGTTCCTTGCAAGCATCAAACATTTTAGCTCCTTCTCCTGGTAACTTGGCGGCCCACATCCAGTTGCCCGAGCACTTGACGTCCGCCAGCTCGCTAATCTTGACAAAAACAAGATTGCTGATCGCCTCCGCAACACACATCCTAGCCATGGCAGCGGGATCCAGAAGGCCCTTGAGGGGCTGGGTGCCAATAGAGGTTGCGATGCCGGCGTGGGTAAAGTGAGAAACGGTGGTCAGAGCATAGTCCGCCAGGGGAGCCTGTAAGGGTCCTACGCACTGCTGCTGGGCGATGAGTCCTCCTACACAACGATCCACCTTGTTGGTAAGGAAGCGTTTGCTGCCCACCGCCACCAGGCTTAGAACGCGCTCTAGAGCATCCTCCAAGCGAATGTCTTTTAGAAGCTCCAAGTCCCTAAGAGGTGTCACCTCTCGCGTCAGCTCGTATGTCCTTTTTGGCATATCGCCCAACACGTACTTCAGATCTAAGCTGAATGGCGCAGTTTTCTCGCTGCTACTCACAGGAAGAGCCTTCTCCAGGGCCTTGGGAGCAGCCTCCTCTAGAAGGGTAACTTTTCCGTCGCCAGTTACAACTCCCACAAAGCTGATGGGGCATCGTTCACGCTGACAGATGCTTTCCAGAAGGTCTCGATCTTCCGCCTTGCAAAGAATAGCGTTATTCTCCTGATACTCAGCGCCCCACAGCTCAAGGGCAGTGATTGTGGGATCGCCCAGCTGGAACTCTTTCGAGTAAATTACGGCTCCAGCGAAGCCAGGCTCTACAAGCTCTTTTAGCACGTTACCATTTCCGCCGGCGCCTTGGTCATGGATGGCCAAAATAGGGTTTTTGTCGCCCAATTCCAGGCAGGCACGAACCATTCGATTAAGTTTGTTTTCCATTTCAGCGTCGCCTCGCTGCACTGCATTAAAGTCCAACTCAGCGTCTCCAGAGCCTTGGACTTCCACAGAACTGGCGGCACCACCGCCTACACCAATCCTATATACGGGACCGCCAATCTTGGCTAGCAGGTAGCCGCGAACGGGCGGCAGCTTCTCACGCATCGTGGCCGGCATTGTGCCCAGACCGCCGCTGAACATGATTGGTTTCACGTATTCGTTGCGCTGGCTAGGATCGGCCACACTTCGAAGGCCACAGGACAGAGCAAAGCCAGAGATCACGGGCTCGCCGAACTTATTGCCATAGTCCGAGGCACCGTTGCTGGCCTCGATCAGGACCTGTAGAGGAGACGCAAAAGTCGAAGGGTACTGGCAGTCCGAAGGCTCGTAAGGCTGAGTGTAACCTAAAGATAATACTATTAGACTTTTACCTTATGGGTTTTGACCATTCCACTTACCTGGAATATGGAGAGCGCCAACGCAGTAACCTGCTGTCCCGGCGATCGGAACGCCACCTCTTCCCACCCCCTGGACATCACGCAGCCGCCCACCCGTGCCGGTGGTGGCACCGCTAAATGGGGCCACTGCAGTGGGCATATTGTGGGTCTCTGCCGTGAAGATGAGGTCGGACTCCACGTTGTCCAGATTCACTGGACCAGGAGCCACCACCGAGGACGGTACGATGGTTTCGTACTTGAATCCCCGCATGGCGCTACTGTTGTCGCTAAACTTTATAGTGTTGTTCGGATTCGTGTGGGCCTGCGTGTCCATGATCATTCTGATAAGGGATTTGGGCTGCTCCTCTCCGTCGATAACCATGCGCCCGCGGAAAAACCAATGCCGGGAGTGCTCGCTGTTGCTCTGGGCGCAGTCGAACAGCTCCACGGTAGTGGGATTGCGTCCCAGGGTCTTGGCGAAGAGCTCGTAATAGTACTCAAGGTCGAAGTCGGTGAAAGCGAGGCCCAGAT
Source organism: Drosophila varians (assembly GCA_018150405.1). Lineage (NCBI taxonomy): Eukaryota > Metazoa > Arthropoda > Insecta > Diptera > Drosophilidae > Drosophila > Drosophila varians. The sequence continues at coordinate 9,050,751 of JAECWK010000125.1, forward strand.
CCTTGTTTACACGCTCCAGAGCCGAGGGACCCTCCTCCAATATGGGCACAAAGTGCCAATCAGCCTGCCGCGAGGGCAGCTGCTCATCGAAGCTGGCCTTGGGCATGTTTCCAGCAGTATACAGACACTGGGTCATGCGATCGCCCAGAAGGGGGAAGAATTTCGTTGGATCCCGTGCTACGGAGTCCCCACTGAAGGTCAAAAGGTAACGGTTAGACACTTCCATGCGTCGAACCTCCGAGTAGCCAAGGTTTTGAAAAATATTGACACAGTTGGTGGAGTAGGGCGTGGAGAAGTTGAAACGTGGCCCAACCTCCAGAAGAAGTTGACGAGGACCCTCTGGAAGGAGCACGCTCCTCTTAGTTAGACTCTTGCCACTGCTCATGGGATGCTTGACGAGCCAAACTAGAAGATCATCCAAGGCCACAGAGTGTTCCGACTGCCCTGAGTATTCCAGGTGGTAGCACCGCTCCAGACGAACGGAGACGACGCTGGCGTCTTCGACCTGGACGCGACGCAGCACAGTCTGCTCCTCAGCCGCATCGTGGCCCTCCACATCATAGTACCGTAGGATTACCATGTTACGGGTCTGTAAGAAAGCGAATACTTGAGAGGAATCCGTGTGTGCAGCTTAGTTGTCAAATCGCGACTGATTCGGGGCCGGTGTAAAGCCGTTGACAACCGAACGGCCGGTGCCCACGCAGGGGGGTTATCAAGTAGCACCTCCACCACAGCCACAGCCGCGGATCAGGTTACTGCCGATCAGATCGGATGCACTGAAGGCGCAGTCTCTGCCGTCACAACTTGTTTTTGTTTTTTTGTTTTTGCCAGCCACCGATACTGATACTGATTAGCCAGCGTAAACATATTTTTTTACAGAATGGAAAAAAAGCAGGAGAGGCCCCAATTGGCACAACTAACTAACCCAGGTTTAAGTGTATAAGTGGGGTTCCTTTAAAAACCTATCAGCGACGCACGTGTGATCTAGATGAGACTGAGACTTTGGGGGCTACTCTTCTTCGTTTGGGGCTCCTCTCTTTAATTCCCGCTTAGACCGCTCGACTCTGGCCACTTTAAAAGTGATAAGCTTTTTAGACCACCTGTTGATTTGGTTGCATATCTCTGGAAAAGAAATATTTAATGATAAAATAAAGAATCAATTTAATAAACAAAATATAATTATAACAAAAAATCTATATTTAAAAATACATACATTATGTTTTTTACTGAATTTATGGAGCGTCTATAGCGCTAATAAATTAAGCATATTTTTTTTTACAATTGTAGATGAATTCTCATTTTCAAATAATTTAATTGGACCGCCAAATAGAATTTATTTTAGCCAAACTTTTGGCATGCTTATCTAAAAGCTCCTCGAAATTATAAAGAATTTCCATTGTTTTTGTAAATCGGCACGTGGGCTTTCCGCGTCTCGTCCATTTCCCCCGACCTTAGCAACAGCAACAAAAATCAATGTCTGGTTCACGACGTCATAGATTTGCCGTTCACGGTTGCAAAAACAATCAACCATGAGCATTCCGTCTTTTAGAATTTAATTGAAGCACACATGCTCAATGCATGCAAGATAGCAGCAACAGAAACGCTGCCAAAAGCGCATTACACTAGCTTATTGAACAAAATTGAAACAATTGAAAAGGCTTCTAGGCAAATTTGTCGTTTTATTGATGCTCTTCTCGATCTTGGCTTTCCGCGGCATTCTACGGTTACATTATCTGTGCATTGCGTAATTATTCATATAGATCCGACTGATTAAATAAGTTCCAGTAATATTACGTGTTCCTCCAACTTTTTTTTTCGCAACAAGGACTAGCTTCTTTGGCCGTTAGGTCAACACCAGCTAGGGCTGATGGCCAAAACGTTGGGAAGGGACTTGATAAAAAATATATGCAAAGATTTAAGGAAAGCTTCTTAATGGATAATGCCACTTGTGTGCTAGTTTGTCGATCTGCCATCCATTATTGTTGTACTAAAACGGCGGTCCTAGCGCCATCTAAGATAATTCACTATTTAACAGCCCTGCGCGGCCCGCACCGTCTTCTTGCCGCATCGTAGCCCACCTACGTTATGTGCATAGCTTTCGCCGCCTTGGCGGCCTGCGTGCTAATCTCGTCCATGCTCTTGCGGGCGCTCTCGGTGACCTCGTCAATAGAGCGCCTTGTACTGTGTATCAGTTCATCCGTCCCCCGAGCAATGCCCTGGACTTCTGTGTTGATCAGCCCAATGACCCATTCAAGGCCCTGACGGCCCTTGCCCGCATTTGAACTTATGGTGGAGGTGAGTATATCCTCCATATAGTGGGACAGCGGCACGCCGTACACGGTCACAGTAGCTTCCTGTTTCAACAGCGTCTTGGTGGCGTCCGCCGGATGTGGTTCGTAGTAGAGAACTTCGTCCACGCTGATATTGCGGCAAAAGGTAAGATTGTTGGTCTTCAGCACCATTTGCTTGCGATCCGGGTCCACGGTGGACCGTTCACTGGCAAAGCAGGTCTTGGCCGTTCCAATTAGCGCATGCGTCCATTTGGGGAAATACCATTTGGACTGCACCAATCGGTGCGTATGCAGTACGCCGTCCACCACCCGCCGCTCGACCACGTCCGTGCCAATGATTGAGGGCGTCATCGGGTTTGGGTACTTGCGCCACGCAGCCTGCGTGACCGTCTCCCACGGGTGGTTGAATATGTGCTCCGACGTCCAGATTTTCATTATGCAAGCGCCGTTTTCGTCACTGTTCGGTCGGGGGTCTGTCCTAAGTCACAACCGAGCTCAAAGGTAAACCTGTGGGACAGCGGGCGGGGAAGGCGAAACGAAAAAGTGTGTTAGTGCGGTTCACGAGGATGAATTTTGAAGGGAAACTCTGAATCACTTTATATTTCAGAACAAAAATTACGAGAGCTGACCTTTACTCGTGTGTTGTTTCTGCTCGTGCTAGTGATGGCCTGAACTCGATAAAGCGAGCTATCGACGGGCCTGGCGAGGGCAGCGCTGAGTGCTGGGGTGGACACACTGATAGACGCTAACTGAAACCGCAAGACCGCTGTCTCGATATGATAATCCATTTATTATTATTAACAGTTTAACGTAATTTGTATCAAGTATTTTCACTGGTTGCTAGGAGAATACATGATTAGACCTACTCTGCCCCAAAAGTGCGCATGTACTTCTCGTAGGGTTTCTTGTCGAACCGCTGCAGACGCCCTTGCAAAATTTCTCGAAACCTTCGCATTTCGACGGCGTCCTCGCTCACCAGTCTCATCTCCTCAGCAGCAATTTTTCTCAGTATCGCCTCGTTGTCTGTCGCCCCTGCGGAAAGTGCGGCCTTCTCCAGACGAGCGCTGATTTGACCGGCGATCTTTTCACTCTCATAATCCATTATCTTAGCGAGCGCCTTGGCAGGTGTGCGTCGTTGCTTTTGGAATCCCGAACTAGGTGCTTGAAGCTCCTTCTCCCGCTGCAAATCCCAGTGGCTGGAGCCGCCGTTTTGCGCAATAGTGTCCCCATTTACAGATTCGGGCTGCTCAATGAATTCTGCTAATGAAGGCTCGTCGGAATTGGTTTCGGCGTGGGCTGTGTTGTTCTGGAAGTTGGTGAGGTGGAATGTGCCATTGGTGTCGTAGAACTTGTAGCCCAGCATCTCCAGGGCGATTTCTGTGAGTAAATATGACATTTAATATGTTGTCAACCGCCTAACACCGACGCAAAAACAGTATTGGTCCAGAACACAGTTTTTGAGCCAAGAAAGCAAACCGCATCTTAGGTGTGGTAGCACTGCCATCAGCTGTTTGCAAGGCATTTATTTTTCGCACCTTTCTACCTGCCCAGTACAATAAACCTAATAAAAGGGGAACAGAAATAGCCAGGGCCGCTTATTTATATCTCGGATGTAGTCCAAGTCCTCCTGTGCCTCGCTATCATGAAGATAAACGAGAAAAATTTGTATGTGTTCGCCAAGACGCCTCCCTACGACATGGAAGGTTTGTTGCTCTGTCACCTTTGCTTGCTTCAAAATTAATCATCGATATCTGCTTTAGGCTTCCTCAACAAACGGGGCGAGGTCAACAAGGCATTTCAGAGGCGGTACTTTGTGCTCAAGGGAAACCTTCTGTTCTATTTCGAGTCGCGGGTGGACAAGGAGCCCCTGGGCCTGATCATTGTGGAGGGATGCACCATTGAACTTTCAAATGAATTGGACCACTATTGTTTCGAGATTGCCTTCAACGGAAATCGCACTTACATCCTCGCAGCTGAAAACCAAGAGAGCATGGAGGCGTGGATGAAGGCTCTAACCTGCGCCGGCTACGAGTACAAAAGGATCATAGTAGCGGAGCTCCAGAGACAGCTACAAGAAATCGCCGAATCCAAAAATAGTAAGGAGATTCAAACACATCATTTTAGCCCCTAATCCAATTACATTTACTCCTAGAAATGCTTGGCCACTCGATAGACAGCGCTCAAAGCACATTGGGAGGATCCAAGCCGAAGCCCCCGCCCAGGCGAACGAATCCGTTCAATAGGCCAGCTCCCCCGCCACCTGACAGTTCAGTAAGGAGTGGTACCGTCTTGTCCCCAATGCCATTTGTCAATGGATACTTCGGTTCCAGCAATGCGCGATTGCAGCAGGAACAGAACATGCTCAAGAAAGGTACGCCGACCGCCGCAAAAGTCAATGAAAGCTGTTTTTTCCCTTAAAACTTTGGATTATCATAAACTCAATCTCAGCTTTAATGATCGAACAAAATTCGAATCATCATTGTGTGACCGTGCCCGATCGAAATTAGTCTCTTTGTCAAGATGCCCCTATGCGAAATACTCGCTAAAATCTGTTGTTTGTTGCCGAAGCAAGGATACAAACTCTTTCCACTTGCAGATGCCAACGGAAACGGAAGTCCGCATGGTACGCCCAAAGCTCCAAAGCGTCCTCCACCCACCCAGCAGGGTAGCAGCGTCTTTTATTCGGAAGTACGAGATCCCGAAAACGCAGTATTACTACGAGGCCAACGTAAGAACAGCCGCACCAAATGCTCCGAGCAACAGCGAATGCGCTCCTTGGAGGAGTTTGTCCGGAACCATGAACGCTTCCGGGAGGAACTTATGTCCGATGTGACTGATTATCGTGAGCGTCAACACCAGCCCCTCATAAGATTTTAATGAATCAGCCAACTACTAATCGAAATTAAAGCTAAATCAAAATACTTTTAAAAATAAAATATATTAAAAGCCTTTATTTTTCTTTGAATAAAATGTATAATTTCAAATCAAATTTTTAACATGTATGTATACAAAAATAGATGGAAAATGTATCTAATGCTACTAAATTTGATTTAATTTTTTTTTGAATGATAGATGTTCTTTATTCCCAGTATCCACTGTAATATTTTCTTTTTCAACATTGTTTTGTTTGGCAGTTTTTAAGACATTGTTTTACAGCACTGATTACAAAAAATTAGTTTTTACACATTTACCAACACGTTTCCATAGGTCTCCGATTGGAATCAGTTCTTCAAACCATAATTTTGCAAATTTGCGGCAAAAGCCTACAATCTTCAATAAAGATGTAAGTTAAATTTGTGAATAGAAGGTGAAAAGCTTGGAAAATCCGTAACTACGAGCAGCTTCCGTTTGCAAATAAAAACCGTATACTTCTATGTTGCCAAATGCGTCTTTGTATTTGTGAAGTGACGCTACTTTTATTTTCGCGTCCCAGTTGAAGCTAGGGTTGTGGCAGATTGTTTTATAAGCTCAGCTAGTTACAATGATTAGTTAAAACAAATGCACCTTTTAAAGTGTGTATTGTTTGAGTAAAATTAAGAAGAGGAAGCCTAGCGTCGGTTCTGCGACAGCGGCTTTCATTTTGTTTTCTTGCAAAAACCACCACTCAAACAGGCACACACCGACACACACAAACAGACAACACCACCACCGAGCGGGAGAGCGAAGCGGCTTGTGCGTTACGCTTTGCTGCGTATAAATTCTGGTTTTGGTTCTCAGTCTCCATTTAATTTCAGCCTGCTGTGCAGAGAAAAACATACCCGGTCGTAGCATCAATAACCATCGAAAAAATGTCGGCTAAACGCAAGGCAGGTGGAAATGGAGCCGGACCCAACAAGCGGCGCCCCAAGAAGAAGGAGTCGGACTACGAGGATGACTTCAGTGACGAGTCCGACGACGATGCAGCACAGCAGGCTGCTGCCGCCAACCAGATGGAGGTGCTCATCCCCCATGACGACCTCGATCCACCCAGCAAGCTGCCAGAGGACCTCCTAGCCTCGCTGGAGAAGACTCCGGGACAGTTGTTGCTGGCCGGAATGGTAACCTGGGACTTGACCGGCAAGCGAGATCGCAAAAACGTCACAAAAGTGCGTCCAAACCTCTACAGTTTCCATCGCTTCACAGACGAAAAGGTAGGCGGCTTGTCTGATCCTCTTAGTGTGATCTAAGTTCCTCTTCTCTTCTGCAGTATCGCTATGTGGCCAGCGGACCGAGTGCTGCCCATACTATTCTTATCAACATGGACCGTAAGGCGATGGGCTTTGGACGGAATCCAAGCGGTCAGTTGGGCCTTAGCCAGGACATCAAGCTTGTGGAGAAGCCCACTATCATTCCAGCTTTAGAGCAGAAGAACGTGGTGCAGGCGGCTGTCGGGCGCCACCATACACTCTTTCTCACCGACACGGGCAGCGTGTATGCCTGCGGTGAAAACAAGTCGGGACAATGCGGCGTAGGCAACACTCACGCCAATATATATTCTCCGACATTAATTAATTATCGAGGACCACCCATCATTCGGATCGGATGCGGTGCTGAGTTCTCAGTCATCCTTGACATCAAGGGAAACCTTCACACCTTCGGGCTGCCAGAGTACGGTCAACTGGGCCACAACACTGATGCCAAGTACTTTGTAAACGCCAACAAACTGTCATTCCACTTTGAAACATCGCCCAAGAAGGTTGTCCTTTATATTGAAAAAAGCAAGGAAGGCCACGTGACGCCTGTAGATGGTGTGCAGATCGTAGACTTTGCCTGCGGCAATAACCACACGGTAAGAGTTACCAAATCCTTATTTTAAGTGCTTTCTTATCCCTTTAAATTCATTTTCAGGTCGCCATTGATTCTAAGAAGCGGGTATACAGTTGGGGCTTCGGTGGATTCGGGCGCCTTGGCCATGCCGAGCCCAAGGATGAAATGGTACCGCGTCTCATGAAGTTCTATGATGCGCAAGGCCGCGGCGGTCGCAGTGTCTACTGTGGCTCCACTTTCAGTCTGGTTGTTAATGAGCTCGGTCTGCTGTTTCTGTTTGGTCAGAACAAAAAGACGGGCGAGGCCAACATGTATCCGAAACCGGTGCAGGACCTTTCCGGTTGGAATATTACCGACATTGGCTGCGCCAATACCTCGATTGTGATTTCGGCCGACGACACGCTCATTGCCTGGGGTGCATCGCCCACATTTGGCGAGTTGGGCATTGGCGAGTTCCAGAAGTCGTCCACGGTGCCCAAGGAGGTGCCAAAGATGGATGGCATTAAGATACCTCAAGTTACCATGGGCTACTCCCACACGGCGCTGCTTGTAGACACCACCCATGAGGCCACCAAGCAGAAGTACGACAAGATGTCCGAGTACACTATTGACGATTAGAGCGTCCTTCCCGAAAGTGGCAAAGTGCTGCTTAAATGTATACCGCTGCCAACTACAATACTGCTCCGAGTGAGTTACCGAACCACAACTACCACTCTATAAGAAACTCTGAGAACTGATCGATGAAACTATGCTGCTACTTATATTGATGTCGAAACAAAACGCACCCATCTAATTTTATGAAATAAGTTAAAAGTTTTTAGCTACGCTATCTCGATATACTATACGATAATCTCAGATTTTGCTTAAACCTTTAATTTATTCTCATAACTGAAACCGATTCCATTTTTCATCTATCCCTTCTCAATTTTATTTATTGTCGCCCACCTTTTAGTTTACAAATGTACTCACAAATCCAATGTTCATAAATTTTTTTAATTTGTTTAATGTACGCAAAACAAGTTCAGTATTCTTTTTTGAACAGTGTGAGAAAAATAAACTACGAATAAAAAAACACTTAAACTAATGAAATAAGCATAGGTGCAAATCTAATGTATACCATGGAGAATATCCAACAGTTGCAACTATTAACAAGTACATCATGCATTTTAACTATATACAAAGGAATATTTAAATAAAAAGTTAGTATTTAGAAAAGAAGTGATTTTTATAACGGGGGATGGCTGGACTTTTTGAAAGTTGTGTTTTTCGCTTTAAAAACATTAAGAAAAAACATCCATTAAAAGTTATCCGTGAAACGGGTACCTTTAGCAATAAGAAATGAAGCCTACAAGTAGGCAATACATTTTTCGGATAAAAAATTTAAGAAAGGTAACGAGCTGGCTGGCATATCCTTTCTTCAAGGATCTCTTTGAATAAAAAAATTATATTTTTAAATTAGCAATTTTTCTTCTACAAAGAACCAAGAAAAAAGAATCGTTCCCTGAATGTGGAGCTTCACAGTACTTTGGCTGTTCCTGGGCTGTCCTGACCCGTCCATTGTCCTAGTCTCCTGGCCTGATGACGGAAAGCGAAAGTTAGGGGGCGGAAAAGCTTGTGCCAAAAGCTCGCGAATCGCTCTCTTGGAGGACGACTTTTGACTCCGGATTCAGGACCCTGCTGTTCAACGTTACAGTCTTCCGCCGTGGTTCTGTCGAGCAATGTGCGCCGCTGAGGAACCGTTTCTGCACGCCGCGCTTTGAGTTTCGTTTTACCTTTTTTCGCTCTCCCCCCACCCCGACACACACACACTCACATCCACACCCACACACTCACACAGATACACAGATACAGATACAGATACACAGATACACGGGCGCACAAAGTAACAATATCAACAGAATATTTCGAAGATGGCGACGGACGGAGTTTTTTAATGAAATTTTACAAAGCACCAAACACCTGAATCACGTATCATATTTGCTAAAAGTGTATTTAATAAATTTGAGAAGAGAAACTAACTACGGCGCAGCAAGCAACAAATAGAATCTAACTGTAAATTACAGTGCCTTTTACAATAAACAAGAAGAAACAGAAGCAAACATAGTAGCACGGTCACAAACACAAAACAGCATCCGAAACAGAAACAAAATCTATAGTCGACGTATGCTACTCGGCACAACACGGTAGGTTATTACGTATTCGAAGTGGGGGAGTCCTTGCTGTCAGTATCTGTGTGTGTACGTGTTTGTATGCGTGTGTGTGTGTGTGTTATCCTTGCGTGTGTTTGATGCCGCACTAATTGGTATGCAACATTATTTTTGCCTTTGTCATGCCACGCATTTTTATGGTTTGTAATTATGGTGTCGCTTTTTACACGGCTATGTGATGAGCCATTTTCAGGTGTTAGGATTTGGGGCTGGGCTAACGGTACGTACACCCATCATTTTCCCGCCCACATAATAGTAGTTGCGACGAAATGAATTAATGAGGGCCCTTCATGAAACGCATTATTTGGCTTTGAATTAGTCGGAAAAAGAGGCCATAAATATAACAAAAAATAATTAATTTTTTTAGCGCGCCCATCTGCCAAATACAAAGCATGTTTGCTGGCCATTGTGGCAGTCACGAAGAAGCCAACGGACAAGAAGTCTGGACCTGGACTGCCTCCCCTTCCTCCTCATCACCAAACCCACCCAGCTCAGGCTCATAATATGAGTATAAAAGCTGCCAAAATCAATAAAGACAGACAAAAAGTAAGGGGGCCAAGAAAGTCATATGCGAAAGTGGCAGGATCTTGTCTAGGATAGTAATTTTCATTCTAATTGCCTTTTGTTGCTTGTGGTTTGGTTTGTGGAGGACCATCAAACGCATTACCGCACCTGTGGCGGACACTTTTCATATTACCACAATAAAGGCAGCCAACTAAACGCTCCATGCCCCCGGGGGCATGTGGCATCTCTCGCTCTTTTCTCGTTTTAGCTCATTGGCCAGGACACCATGGTTGCCATTCTTGGGCGCCTCTCTTCCATCTCTTAGCTTGGCTTTTGTCACCTTTTGTGCTTGTTGCTGACTTTTGAATGACGCAAATTAATACATACACATTTTATTTTCAATTATATTTTCAATACAATCAATTTTTCGTATGGATAATTGCTCTAAACCAGGACTAAAAGGATGAAAGTTGGAATGGGGGACGTTCTTTTTATGAATGGCGATAAAATAGAAAAAATTTAAGAGCTCAAACTCTACTTGTTATAATTTGAATATATTTTTAAATTATTACATTTAAATTTTTAATAAAACGACAATTTTTGAAAAGTTTCTTTAAAAAATAAGGTAGTTAATAGTATTGAATCTTGAATGAACTTTCAAACTTCTAAAATCTAGATTAACGAAAAAAAATTTTCAAAATCGGAGTGTTAATTAAATGATAATTAAAAATGGAAAAAGAATCCTACATCACTTTCTAATTAAAGGAATAATAAAAAATTCTAAGGCAAACTTTCTATCTTACTAGCATTTTGGCCTTTTCTTACAATCTATTCTTTTAAGAGTTTTTTTGTAAAAAAAGAAAAGTTCTACCTAAGTTTCTTACTAAATAAATAATAACTTTTATTTAAGTACTATTAAAAGAATAACCCTTGAAAAAAAACATCCTATTTAACTGCCACGTAACGTTAAAATAATGAGAACTCGGCAGAGCCGTTCAACAGGTTATTGGCATTGTAAGCAAATAAGAAAAAGGACACTTATTCTACGTACAATGTACATTGTACACACATGCTGACGCACCTGTTTAGTCTGGGGATGCATTAATGAGAACAAAAATAGTCTGAGCTTCCTTTCTTGTGGCTGGTGCTCGCCAAACCAAGCTAACCAAGGACTAGCTGGCAAAGTGACAGGAGCAGCATGTGCCCACATCCTTACACATCCTAGCACATGTGGGGGTGAGAAGCGCACTGTCGGCCACGATTAAATTAACGCAAATTAAGCAAACGTCTGTCACATCATCAGCCGCAATGAGCAGAGGAAAAACCACAGCAAAAGGCAAAAGCGTTGACATCGCACACCCACCCACTCACCCGCACCGCACACAGACACTGCGCAGGACAATGGCGGCTGGGAGTCGGCAGCCTCTTGTATCCGTGACCCTGCCATCCTGCCATCCGGCCACCCAGCCGCCCTGGCTCCGCCATTCATTCGCAAAATAAAAGTGATACACAGCGTCGTAAAGGCTGACGCAAGCCGCTGATGCCAGCGACAGGCTCTCTCCATCTCTCGATATCCTATCCATCCATCGCACCCGCACCACAAATTCAAACAAAAGGAGGGTGGCATTGCTCATACGTAGATGCATCAGAAAGGATTTTTGGAGCAGGGTGACTCATTATCTTGGCAAGGTCAAACACACCAAAATAATAGTGAATTATGGTTTCTGAATAATTCCCTAGACCCTTCAAGGATCTTCGGCCTTTAGGTAGGCTAAAGTGTTTTGTTCAAATTCGCAAACCATTTTAATGTTTTGTTTTTATTATGGGTTTCAAAACTTTTAACATCTTAAGCTTTCCAAAATGGGTTTTGGGAATATAAATCAATTATTAAAAGGACCAAGTTACAATAGCTTTAGGTTAGTTCCAACCTCATTTAGAACCTCCATATAGGAGATAGGACTCATAGTTAGGGGGATTTGCATAGGAGACCCAAATGCTCAACCGGCGGTGCCTTGTCGAGGGCGCAAAGTGCAAGGCTACGTTGCCATTCATTTGGAATCCGGCGCTGGGCCAAAGGGTGGCAGCCATGCAAAAGGTAGAGGACTTAGGTGGGTGACATCCAATGGCGGAATGCGGAAGGAAGCGAAGCACTAATCTCTAAGTGGGCCTTGTTCCCATTCGTACTCGTGCTCTTATTGCATAAGTGTCAGTGTCAGAGCTCGAGGTAAAGAGGACGATGTTTAGAGGACGAGATGCACACTTCCGTGGGAGGACGAATCCGAGTGTGAGTGTGTGTGTGTTCCCACGAATTTTGAGACCATGTCTGGGGCTGGAGTGGGGGTACCTCGGCCGGAGAATACCAAACTGATGACGATGATGGCATTTTGTTACTTTTTACCTTTTCATTAGGCGCCACATGGCAGCACCTTTAGTATGAAATGAGGCGACCAAACATACGCATCGCCAGCGAATCCCACCACATCGAACTGCACGAAGCACGGAACAGACCACGGCAGGCAATTAATCCGGAATTAGTGACGAAAGAATGAGCAGCATTAATCTGCAGCAATGGTGGGAGAACTCTTACCGGCGCCATCACTTGGACACCAGTCAGGACCTCGACTCCGCGGAGCTGCACTACTCGACTCTGGACTACAATCAGCTCTCCTCGGACCAGGATGGCACTCCACCGGACCTCGACTACGGTAACTTTAGTATAGGCAATCCCTACGACCTGGACACAGCCAACGGTGACCCAGACCAAGCCATCTCCTCGCTGACGCTGCTACTCCTGGCGATAAGCTATGGCCTGGTAGTCTTTGGCGGCGTCGTAGGCAACTCCACGCTAGTCCTTACCCTCTGCTCGGCCTCCTCGGTTCGTCTGCGTAATCCTCTGCTCCTGGCCGTTTGCATAGCCGATCTGCTGGTCACGGGCATCTCTGCTCCTGTCACTCTCCTTAATCTCGCAATGAACCGCCGGACTCGATCGCTGCCGCTTGTGCTTTGCAAAGTCATACACTATATTCAGGTATGTCCTGTCCCTGTTATCTGGATGATGGTCCAACAATTAAAGAATCCTTCTTTAGGTAATGCCTGTAGCGGCCAGTACCATTTCGTTTTTCATGCTTTCCCTGGACCGCTACGCCACCGTTAAACATCCCCGCCTGGCGCAACTGCGTCAGCGCCGCTACCTCCACGTCTCCCTGGCTCTCATGTGCTGGCTGGCGTCCGCCACCATTAGTACTCCGTTTTTGTTCGCCTACAAGATAATCGCCAAGTCGGTCACCGTCAAAGGTGGCCCAAGTAGAGCCAGCACCACCCCGAACCCGGTCAGCATCAGTTGCACCTCCGACCTGAGTGCCAACTCCATGTACATGTTCATCATTTTTCATACGATCGCCGTTTTTGTGCTCCCAGGACTGGGAGTGCTTCTCAATCACTGTGGCGTCCGCCGGAAGCTCTGCGCTCTGTCTCTAACGGCTCGAGCGGCGCATGGCGAACTGCCCCTGCCCATTCCCATTCTCCGCCGCCAGACCCACATGGTAATTGTAACCGGCTGCCCCAATGCCCAGCAGGAAGCTTGCGGGGGCGCCACTACGGATGGAACGTCGAATGGTAATGGAAACGGCGGGGGTACTGGGGCGGATTCCATGGCCGTCAGTCCGGGCGATATTCAACTGCATGCTCTCCAGCCTCGCATGCCGGGATTGGCCCTGGAACCGGGCTCCTATCGCTCCAGCAATCCCATATCCCCCAGGTGAGTTTCCCCTTAACTCACCATAACTAACATAATCATTGATTAATTATTAATTGTTGAATGTCTTCAGGGCCATGAGAGAGATACGTGCCCACTCGCAGCGCCAGCGCATCCACCGCTCGGGAAGAGGTCCCGCCACCCCGGGAATCCCGCTACCACAGACCTCGACGCTTCGGTCCCGCCGGCATCTGGCCAATATGTTAATCGCATCCGCGGTGATCTTCATCGCCTGCTGGGCGCCGCATGTGTTCTGCATCTTCTATACGAGTTTCGGCTACAAGCAGCACTGCAGCCAGACCTCTGTGTACTTCAGCCTTTTGCTTGGTGAGTCCATCTTTTTGGGTGTGTTGTGATACCTTTTCTATAGCATCTGGATGCCATTGCAGGCTACTTTTACTCGGCCATTAGTCCGGTGATCTACTGGGCGCTAAACCACAACTCGCTTCGACAATCGCCCTGCGCCCCCATCATCCGGCTGCGCTCCATGCAAAATTTTCTAAGGTCGCGCTTCCGGACGCACACAGCCCCGCCGCCACCGTCGTCCACCAACGAGGCGGCCCTTGGGGCATTCAACCCCAAGCTGATCAAGCTGACACCGAAACAGTATAGAGCTCAGGCCTCTTCGCATTATCTCTACTAGTTGTGATACTAAACTAAACTTGATATACATATTGTATAGACACATAAAAGCATATAATATATATATTTTTTACTTACGTCCTCCTGAAGTTCCCGACCGCTCAACTTCAGATAACCCCACAAAGAATCCCCAAAACCTAGCCCATCTAAACGGAACTATTGTATCTAGATGTTTTTCAAAAGCTCTAAGCAACTACTATAGTTGGCGAATCCTTTTCATAGCCGTGTTAGTTGACGCCTTTTAAATGCTAAAATATTGTGCCCCTGAAAGCTATGCAGTAAGTGCCACATGCACCTGTCGCAACTCCTGCCTAAGACGAGCAAAAATCTTAACAAAAAAAACCAAAAATAAAAACAAAAAATTAAAAAAAAAAGTAAATAGAGAACTCTTCTAGTGACTTCTTCGAAATGTTGTTTAGTCTTTTAAGCTGAAATATTGTACTATGTTCCTTCTCATAGATAAGCAATAAGTAAACGCTTTAAGCCAAGTCAAACCAAAAACGAAAGAAACGAATCAAACTAACAAAATCTAAAACTTTTAACCAACCTAAACCTAAACTCAAATACATACATAATAAAACAAGAATATATACTAAATTTATACATACAAATACATATATATATAACAAACGAATCTTAAAAAAACAGAATAATATAAATGTGTGGAAATGGTTAAACAAAAAAATAGTATTGTAAACGTATTTATACGACTTAATTCTTTATACACTTTTCTAGTCATTTTTAATATCGTTCAGTAAACTGAACCTCCTGCGTAGTGTTATTCAAGCTGCAAGAGCTGAGAAATCCAAGGAATACATTATTGTTTCAGATCCAGAAGATCAGACTCAGGAGCGGGTTTCATTGGCTATCTGGAAACTCTTTTAGACCTTTCTACTTATTTATTTTGTATCTGTCTCTGTATAACTCGTCCACTGATGTGTTTACCAGGATTTTGTTTCAAAATATTAATTCAATATCATATGAACTTGTTTGATCTTTATATTTACTGTAAATGAATATTGTTTTGTACTCTAACTAAAATTTCATTGAAAAAAGACAACCCTATAAATAAACTGCATACCAATAGTCATTGTTTTACTACAAAAATCGCATTTTGATTAACATTGAAACTTGTTTGGGATTATCTTAGGATCTTTGATTACTTTCAGATACATTTTTACAACAATAGTTAATTTATTATTACAAAGCCCAATATTACCTCATAATTATGAATAATAACCATTGCCTAATAATTAAGAATTAAAATTGCTTTATCATGGCAGCATTCTGGGTGGAATTCGTATTTTCTATTAAAAAATTTAGTCAAACCGAGATGCATTAATAATTCATTAGGTCTTACTCGTAAAATGTTATTTAAATGAGAAAAAATTCCCGGTTTTGCATAAATTATCATGCAAATGTAGGCAATCCGAGAAGTATTCTTAACTATTCTAACTATGTGGCATCGGAGTAGTCGATTATTGGACGTCTAAGACACCGCACATAACTCCATACAGCATTTTAAAATGTTTTTTAAAACAGTGATACTTTGTGTAATAGCTTTTCTTCTTATGACTCTGATATGTGATGCTAAGGAGTAGGTTGATATTAAAATTTAAATAGCATATTACTCTTAGCAGTTTCATTTCAGATATCAGTTTATACCAGCCCGTTGCAAAGACTTACCAGGAGTTGAGAGGCAGATAGGCGGCCCTTTAAGTCTTTGCAGTTTTCCACCAAGTTACCAGACACCAGATTCCGAGGATATACAGGCAGTCATCAACCACATTAAAAAATTAAACTTAAACTAAGATCCAACCTAAAACTGTTAAACAATATTAGAAAATTCCACCGATAAAGTTTATACTTGGAAGAGATAGGTTTTGGAGAACGTTACACTTTATTTGCTGCTAGCAGCGCTCGGGTTGAAGAAATCAATAAAATTAGCTATAACATTTGTATCTTAGTTGGAGGCCCTCTTCGCCTGCTGCGCATATTGTTGCATGCGTTTCTCGACCTCGGGTCGGAAGTGGCGGATAAGGCCCTGAACTGGCCATGCAGCACCGTCACCTAAAGCGCAGATAGTGTGTCCCTCAATTTGTTTGGAGATCTCCCATAACATGTCAATCTCAGCGGGTTGCGCATCGCCCTTGACAAATCTACAGAGGAAAACATTGAGTTTATATGATGCAACCTAGGAAAATGTGGGTTTGTCCTTACCGTGTCATTATTTTGTTCATCCAACCAATACCCTCGCGGCAAGGAGTGCACTGGCCACAGCTCTCGTGCTTGTAGAACGAGATAAGTCGGGCGATGGCCTTGATCACGTCGGTCGACTTATCCATGACAATGATAGCAGCAGTTCCCAGCGAAGTTTGGGCAGCAATTAGACCGTCAAAATCCATGATCACATCATCGCACACGTTCTTGGGTATGATGGGGGTGGATGAGCCACCAGGAATAACACCCAGAAGATTGTCCCAGCCTCCAGTAACGCCTCCGCAGTGCCGTTCGATAAGCTCCTTCAGGGGAATGGACATTTCCTCCTCCACGGTGCACGGCCTGTTAACATGGCCAGAAATGTTGAACAGCTTCGTTCCAGAGTTACGAGTACGGCCAAAACTGGCAAACCAAGCGCCACCCCGACGGCAAATACTTGGAGCTACTGCTACTGTCTCGACATTGGTGACTGTGGTGGGGCAACCGAAGACGCCCACATCAGCGGGGAATGGCGGCTTCAAGCGGGGCTTGCCCTGCTTGCCCTCCAGGGACTCGATTAAAGCTGTCTCCTCGCCGCAAATGTAAGCACCAGCACCACGGTGCATGAAAACATCGAAGTCGTATCCGGTTCCACAAGCGTTCTTGCCAATTAAACCAGCTTGGTAGGCTTCGGCGATGGCCAATTGCATGTTGGAAGCTTCGTTGTAGAACTCGCCGCGAATGTAAATATAGGCAGCCTGGGCTCCCATGGCACGACCAGCAATGAGACAACCTTCCACAAGCTTGTGGGGATCGTGTCGCATAATCTCGCGATCCTTGCAGGTTCCGGGCTCACCTGTTAAAACATGGAAAGTTGAATAACCTCTTTTGAAGACTGCGTTATGCTACTTACCTTCATCGGCGTTGACCACCAAATACTTGGGACGACCATCACCGGGCTTGTTCATGAAAGACCACTTCATACCACTTGGGAAACCAGCTCCTCCACGACCACGGAGACCCGAAGTCTTGATCTCATTGATAATCCAGTCGGGGCCCTTCAGTACAATCTCCTTTGTCTTGTACCAGTCTCCACGTTTCTGGGCTCCCTTTAGCCTCCAGTCGTGACGACCGTACAGGTTGGTGAAGATGCGGTCCTCATCAGCCAGGGGACCGAACTTGGTCTTTGTCTGCGGCGGAGGAGTTCCTGGTGGAGGAGCCTGAGTGCTCTGTAGACGCTGCAAGTTTAGCCTCGCCGGCAAAGCCGCAACTGCAAGACACACAAGAAATCAATAAAAATACTCAGCGAACCAACGAAGGTTTGTTTTGCTTTGCGCAAAAATTACATAATTTGATAGCTAAGAGTTTAGAGATTTGACAATAGTACGACTTTGTCACAGCCCTAAATAGACCATCAAGTAAAGAGGGTTTGCCTCCAAATTGCGTGAAGGGTATAGATTACCCTATTATTTACCAATTTGCGGCGAAGCTAACAAATTAAATCGCACAATTGCTGCCATTTTCGACTCTTCTGGCTGACAGCTAGACTGTGACGTTTGTTCGCGGCGTTGCCGGACCGCAGATAAATAGGGTTGTTCTAAATTATTCTTAATATATTAATTAATCAAAATATATGAATTATTCTCTTTAATAAACATAAAACAATCGTAGTTATTTTGTTTAATTTTGTAATTATAGAAAGCTTACTTTATTTTTGCCACTTAATGTTGACATCTTTTCTTATGCGTCATTTTACACATTGCTTTTATAAAAAGTGTAGACCGTAAAACAACTTTTAGGGTTTTAAAAAAAGATTTAAACATTATTATTTCTAAATTCAAATGAAAAGTTATGTTGCCAGACTGCTTGTAAACAAACAACAAAAATATCAGCTGTCAGTAAACTCAATTCGTTCACACTATTCATCACTTATTATTTACTTTGTTAAAAATGGCCCAAAAACCGTGCAATGAGTCGACCAACGGGACGACCACCGAAATAGTAGATGAATCTGATGCTACTGCGACTGTAGAGGCCACCGGTACAACTCCCACACTGCAGCTGCGGCTCGAACATCCAAGGGACGAACGCCGGGTCGTTTTTCACGACGGAGTCATCGACAATGAACATCTTAACCGCAAGAAGTCCAAATGTAAGGCACCCGCCCACTTGGTCCTTCAAAGCCTTTTATAATTCATTTAACTTATGTTTTAGGTTGCTGCATTTACAAAAAACCACTGGCATTCGGTGAGAGTTCTTCGGAGGATGATGAAGATTGCGAGCACTGCTTTGGCCATCCCGAGAAGCGTAAACGGAACGCCAAGCACAACCATAGCCACGATCATGGAGACGCCTCGACTCCACAGGGGATGCTGCCGGACGCTCCTTCCACATCTACACAGGCCGTGGACACAAGTCCTCCCCCGGCGGAGCCCGTTTCCACGCCCAATAAGCCGCAGCCACCAAGCCAAGGCAGCGATTTCGAACAGACAGGCAATTTGTAGGGCTAACATGATTTTTAATATGTAATATAATTTAAAAACGTTAACAAATCTGAACCAACTATCTTTGAACACTAAACACCATAAAAAAAAGATATATCATCGGCAGTTAGAATAACTTGCGGTATTTAAAGGCGAGAATATCCGAATAGAGGACATCAGTTCTTGTGCTTCAGTTCGAAGGATTCACTTACGTTGACTGCGATGTTAAGCTCCTTTGCCTTAGCCCTGGAGCGCCAAACCTGTGGAAGAGATTATTGAACATTAACGTTCTAATAATGGAATTTATCGTAAAGGCTTACCTTAATGGTATAGTCATCGCTTGTGGTTACCAGCATTTCAGAGTCTCGAGGATTAAAGGCTACACTGTTTACTACATCGGAGTGCTTAAACTTTGCCAGACTAATTCCGTAGTAGCGATCCCACAAGTATGCATGATGGTCCTCGGCTCCGCTGGCCACATATTCGTCACAAACATCGAGAAAGATAAAGAAACACTCGGTACTGGGCGTGTAGGCTTTATGGGCACGCAACATGTTTCCTACTCGCTTGAGGGTCATGAGGTCGATAACATGGATGTCGATCTCCTGGGCGATTGGCGGTGGCTCCAGAGGATTGGTAATAACGTAATCGTGTGGCCAAGGACGCGTGTTGACGTACAGGTAGCGATGGTCTGGGCTCAGCGCCATGCCAATTATGTGCCCGTGGAGATCTATCACCTTATCCACTTGGTCAAACCGATCCTTGACGGACTCATAGTCCCACCAGTCGGGATCGGTACGTGGCGTCTGCTGTTGCTGCTGCTCCGCCGCCTTCTTGGCTGCTATTCGCTGCTTCAACGAGGGACCCGGATCAAGTTTCTTAGGAAAGTAAACGTTTCTTATGCGTTTAAAGCCAATCTGGTGCGGTGTAAAAGTCTTGGAACCCGTCGAGAATATGAGGTACTTGGGCATATTGGTTTCCAGTTCATCATATTCCTCGTGTACATCCATCGATTCGTATTCCTCATCCTCTTCCTCCTCGTTGGCCTCATTCGTTGGAGCCACCGCATTCCTGTATTCATCGAGATAGTGAATAGTGGCGTCGCCACTTCTTTCCTTAGAACGCTGTTCGCTGATGTCAGGTAAGTTGTTCTCCTCGGGGGTTGTGCTTCTCGTCCTACGCAGACTAGCTGCGTGGGACAGCGGATTTCCACTTGCTAAAGAGCTGACTCCCAGATCATTTTTAGGCATAGTAGCAGTACTAGGTGCTTCTTCGGCTTCCCTGGCTAACGGATCGTTGCTGTCTTCTAACCATGGGCATCTAGCTATCATAATAGCTCTCACCGAACTGGCATTGCGGTTGTAGAACTTGTACATTTGGCTCATAATGGGAACGTGTTCAGAGTCTATTTCTTGATTCGCCTTATTAAGCCACAGCACCGAGGTACTTACCAAGTGCGCTAGCCAATGCAGGTCGCCTGAGATCAGATATTGGTCGCTAAACCAGGTGCCGAATATGTCATAGGGACGATTGACAACCCGGCATCTAAGGTGTGACTCAGTTGCCCCCAAATAAAAGACTGCAATTTCGCCGGAAGTAGATTGCGGCGATCCAAAATGCACCCCAGACACGAGTAACAGGGTGT
Organism: Drosophila varians; assembly: GCA_018150405.1. Classification (NCBI taxonomy): domain Eukaryota; kingdom Metazoa; phylum Arthropoda; class Insecta; order Diptera; family Drosophilidae; genus Drosophila; species Drosophila varians. The sequence continues at coordinate 9,071,222 of JAECWK010000125.1, forward strand.
CGCTCTGGTTGAACTGGGAGTACTGCGAATATTTCCAGCTGAACTGTTTCATATTATGGGCATACCTCTCGGTGCACGGATGATTCGCGTTCCACACCTGCAAGGTACACATATTTTATATCTTCTTATCAAAACCTAAAATAAACTTACTATCACATAGCCATCTTTGGAGCAGGTGGCAAACATCTCTCCGTTATGGGCAAAGCTTACATGAAGCACCTGATGCGTGTGCCCGTGGTTGGCCTCCATCGTTGGCTCCAGGCGCTGCGCAAGGACGAAAGGGATGTGGGTGGACAGTCGCTGGTACTCATGACGCCAGCTCTGAGCGCCCGCCTTCAGGTGAATGCTCGGTGAGGCTCTGAAGCGCTCCTGAAACTTTTGACGCCACAGCAAATCATCATTTGCGATTTCGTTCCATCTGCGACAACAGAGGCTCGCCTGGAGCAGATCAACTACACTCAGACGCTCAAAGATCTTAAGAAGGGTCGGCTCAGGCAAAGCCCACCAACCAAATGGAAGACAGTCCGGATAACTTTCGCTTTCACATTCGGATTCGCTCTCCTCACCATCGACTTGCACAGAATTTCTATCTTTCATGAGTCTGGCCTTTTTGAAGGTCACTTCCATTGAACTTTCGAGTTGGAGCAACTGTCTTTTGTGTGTTTTGGGCGTAAATTAGTTAGAGCGATATTGAGTGAGTTTGATTGGGTAACTAAAAGTAATTAATAAATGTTTGAAGGTAAACTAACTTTCTCCGTTACTGTTATTGTTTTCGCAGATGCCCAACAGCTGATAGATATTCGATAGCAGCTGACAGACTATCGAAAATTGAGAGATTTATTAACGGATTCGAAGTTTAAATACCCTTTATAAGGATCTATGGGTTTATCTGAATTAGAATCTCTAATTTATTTAGTATACTTTGTTAATAACAAAGCCGATATCCTCATTCTACTAAAATAGACATACAATTTCGTCTTTAAATTAGAAGGGGATTCCAATATGTCTCAGAGGAGGCAATGGGTATCACGGAGTAAGTATTTATGTTAATTGTTCAGGGTATGAAAGTTATTTAAGATTTTTGTTTGGGGAGCCAGGAGCCTTGAAGATGTCAGGAAGTTTACGCCCGTGCAGCCCAAGACAGTGCGTTGATCAGATACGAGGAGACAGATTCGCTAACACTCTTCGTCCTTCACAGCATCTGGAAGGTGTTGCGCCATGGCTCCCCCCAAATCCAGCCGGCTTGCTTGTACAAAAACCCGGTGGTCATGGCGGCTGCTGTGAGGACGCCGAGCGCTCCTTTCCGGGGTGAGGAACAGCGTTTGGTTGGCATGGTAGTCGGCGAGCTGGTCAAGCGGACCACCGTGCCACACATTGAGTTCAAGAAGTTGATTGTCTGTTCCTCATCCAAAATGCCGGCTTGTAGTGGCGAACGTCTGAGCGCTATTTCCAAAGAGCTGGGCCTCAAGTGTGACGTTTACCCCCAGCAGGATGACGCGTGTTCCATCAGAGGGCTGCAGATGACCTTGGAGTGCTTGCAACGCCAAGCAGATCAGTGCATTATAACCAGCGATATTCGAGACCGAGTGGTCTCGAGATGATGATGAGATGATGACAGTTCAGCAACCAAGGCGGCTGAAGTCGAATCAGGAGCCTGCACCGATCCTAGGAGCCGCTGCCCTTGCCTGGACCACCCAGCAGACCGCCCAGGCCCTTCAACTGCAGCCGCTTGCCTTGGTTCGCGAGTTTACCATAGAGGAGAACCAAGAGCAATCAATATACCGCTTGCATAACAAAGATCCTATTAGGCCAAGTGAAATTTACTGTTGGAACCTGGTCACGGACAAAAATTGCTCGATTTCGGATACCCTTCTTCGCGATTTATACACCGACCGCCTGTCCAGGCACGACTCCAAGCAAATCACGGCGAGCCACCTGCTTACCCATCTAGTCCACTCACTGCCCGTGGGTGGACTAGGGTGTGCATTTATGGGAACGCCAGAGGGTCGTTCCTTGAGTATAATTCTTGAAAAAATGTGTGTTGTTTTGTTAGCTACTGTGACTGCTTTCTCTCACCCAACTCCATATTTCAGAGCTCCCAATATACCCCAGAATGATGGAAAGCCTCTGCTCACATTATACACCCGCGATCCATGCCCTTTGTGCGACGAGTTGGTTCGCAGCTTGGAGGAAAAATTCGCTGGCCAATACCAACTGGAAAAAGTTTACATCGACCGCAAGGAAAACGTCAGATACCTGCGCCTATTCCGGCATGATATTCCCGTGGTCTTCATTAACGGACAGTTCCTCTGCATGCACCGACTCAACGAGGAGGCACTGCGGGATTCCTTAAAAGCTCTAAAACAATGTATTTGAAAATCACCGGTTCCCTTTATAAAATTTAAGAAAATTAAAATCACAAATACGTTTTTAGGTGCTTATAATAAGTAATTATTGGGATTATGTTTTATCATAAGAAAATTAAAATCACAAATACGTTTTGAGGTGCTTATAATAAGTAATTATTGGGATTATGTTTTATCCGTTATTGGGAACTTCCTATACAGCCTGGTGCCAGGTTTGGCCAAAATATAGCGTCGAAATAGGCCATAGAGGAATAGTCCGGGTTTTCCAAGGGATTCCGGATTTTACAAGGGGTTAGCCCACAAAAAAATGGAAGAAAATTTAAAAATAAATTTGTTTCCAGGTTTTGATGCAGTTTCGTGGGAAATCCTTTTACAAATCTTTTAAGGTATTCCTTTCAATAATCGGGTGAAAATAGAGGGACGGTCCGGACTTTCCAAGGGATTCCGGATTTTACAAGGCGTTGACCCACAAAAAATGGAAGAAAATTGAAAAATAAATTTGTTTCCAGGTTTAAATGCAGTTTGGTGGGGAATCCTTTTACAAATCTTTTAAGGTATTCCTTTCAATAATCGGGTGAAAATTGACCAAAATATAGACATTGGAAGGGGCCATAGATGGACGGTCCGGACTTTCCAAGGGATTCCGGATTTTACAAGGCGTTGACCCACAAAAAATGGAAGAAAATTAAAAAAATAAATTTGTTTCCAGGTTTAAATGCAGTTTGGTGGGGAATTCTTTTACAAATCTTTTAAGGTATTCCTTTCAATAATCGGGTGAAAATTGGCCAAAATATAGACATTGGAAGGTGCCATGGAGGGACAGTGACAGTTGACCCACAAAAAATGGAAGAAAATTGAAAAATAAATTTGTTTCCAGGTTTAAATGCAGTTTGGTGGGGAATCCTTTTACAAATCTTTTAAGGTATTCCTTTCAATAATCGGGTGAAAATTGGCCAAAATATAGACATTGGAAGGGGCCATAGAGGAATAGTCCGGGGTTTCCAAGGGATTCCGGATTTTACAAGGCGTTGACCCACAAAAAATGGAAGAAAATTGAAAAATAAATTTGTTTCCAGGTTTAAATGCAGTTTCGTGGGAAATCCTTTTACAAATCTTTTAAGGTATTCCTTTCAATAATCGGGTGAAAATTGGCGAAAATATAGACATTGGAAGGGGCCATAGAGGGACGGTCCGGACTTTCCAAGGGATTCCGGATTTTACAAGGCGTTGACCCACAAAAAATGGAAGAAAATTGAAAAATAAATTTGTTTCCAGGTTTAAATGCAGTTTCGTGGGAAATCCTTTTACAAATCTTTTAAGGTATTCCTTTCAATAATCGGGTGAAAATTGGCGAAAATATAGACATTGGAAGGGGCCATAGAGTGACGGTCCGGACTTTCCAAGGGATTCCGGATTTTACAAGGCGTTGACCCACAAAAAATGAAAGAAAATTGAAAAATAAATTTGTTTCCAGGTTTAAATGCAGTTTCGTGGGAAATCCTTTTACAAATCTTTTAAGGTATTCCTTTCAATAATCGGGTGAAAATTGGCCAAAATATAGACATTGGAAGGGGCCATAGAGGAATAGTCCGGGGTTTCCAAGGGATTCCGGATTTTACAAGGCGTTGACCCACAAAAAATGGAAGAAAATTGAAAAATAAATTTGTTTCCAGGTTTAAATGCAGTTTGGTGGGGAATTCTTTTACAAATCTTTTAAGGTATTCCTTTCAATAATCGGGTGAAAATAGAGGGACGGTCCGGACTTTCCAAGGGATCCCGGATTTTACAAGGCGTTGACCCACAAAAAATGGAAGAAAATTGAAAAATAAATTTGTTTCCAGGTTTAAATGCAGTTTGGTGGGGAATTCTTTTACAAATCTTTTAAGGTATTCCTTTCAATAATCGGGTGAAAATTGACCAAAATATAGACATTGGAAGGGGCCATAGAGGAATAGTCCGGGGTTTCCAAGGGATTCCGGATTTTACAAGGCGTTGACCCACAAAAAATGGAAGAAAATTGAAAAATAAATTTGTTTCCAGGTTTAAATGCAGTTTGGTGGGGAATTCTTTTACAAATCTTTTAAGGTATTCCTTTCAATAATCGGGTGAAAATTGGCCAAAATATAGACATTGGAAGGTGCCATAGAGGGACAGTGACAGTTGACCCACAAAAAATGGAAGAAAATTGAAAAATAAATTTGTTTCCAGGTTTAAATGCAGTTTGGTGGGGAATCCTTTTACAAATCTTTTAAGGTATTCCTTTCAATAATCGGGTGAAAATTGGCCAAAATATAGACATTGGAAGGGGCCATAGAGGAATAGTCCGGGGTTTCCAAGGGATTCCGGATTTTAAAAGGCGTTGACCCACAAAAAATGGAAGAAAATTGAAAAATAAATTTGTTTCCAGGTTTAAATGCAGTTTCGTGGGAAATCCTTTTACAAATCTTTTAAGGTATTCCTTTCAATAATCGGGTGAAAATTGGCGAAAATATAGACATTGGAAGGGGCCATAGAGGGACGGTCCGGACTTTCCAAGGGATTCCGGATTTTACAAGGCGTTGACCCACAAAAAATGGAAGAAAATTGAAAAATAAATTTGTTTCCAGGTTTAAATGCAGTTTGGTGGGAAATCCTTTTACAAATCTTTTAAGGTATTCCTTTCAATAATCGGGTGAAAATTGGCCAAAATATAGACATTGGAAGGGGCCATAGAGGAATAGTCCGGGGTTTCCAAGGGATTCCGGATTTTACAAGGCGTTGACCCACAAAAAATGGAAGAAAATTGAAAAATAAATTTGTTTCCAGGTTTAAATGCAGTTTGGTGGGGAATCCTTTTACAAATCTTTTAAGGTATTCCTTTCAATAATCGGGTGAAAATTGGCCAAAATATAGACATTGGAAGGGGCCATAGAGGAATAGTCCGGGGTTTCCAAGGGATTCCGGATTTTACAAGGCGTTGACCCACAAAAAATGGAAGAAAATTGAAAAATAAATTTGTTTCCAGGTTTAAATGCAGTTTCGTGGGAAATCCTTTTACAAATCTTTTAAGGTATTCCTTTCAATAATCGGGTGAAAATTGGCGAAAATATAGACATTGGAAGGGGCCATAGAGGGACGGTCCGGACTTTCCAAGGGATTCCGGATTTTACAAGGCGTTGACCCACAAAAAATGAAAGAAAATTGAAAAATAAATTTGTTTCCAGGTTTAAATGCAGTTTGGTGGGGAATCCTTTTACAAATCTTTTAAGGTATTCCTTTCAATAATCGGGTAAAAATTGGCCAAAATATAGACATTGGAAGGGGCCATAGAGGAATAGTCCGGGGTTTCCAAGGGATTCCGGATTTTACAAGGCGTTGACCCACAAAAAATGGAAGAAAATTGAAAAATAAATTTGTTTCCAGGTTTAAATGCAGTTTCGTGGGAAATCCTTTTACAAATCTTTTAAGGTATTCCTTTCAATAATCGGGTGAAAATTGGCGAAAATATAGACATTGGAAGGGGCCATAGAGGGACGGTCCGGACTTTCCAAGGGATTCCGGATTTTACAAGGCGTTGACCCACAAAAAATAGAAGAAAATTGAAAAATAAATTTGTTTCCAGGTTTAAATGCAGTTTGGTGGGGAATCCTTTTACAAATCTTTTAAGGTATTCCTTTCAATAATCGGGTGAAAATTGGCCAAAATATAGACATTGGAAGGGGCCATAGAGGAATAGTCCGGGGTTTCCAAGGGATTCCGGATTTTACAAGGCGTTGACCCACAAAAAATGGAAGAAAATTGAAAAATAAATTTGTTTCCAGGTTTAAATGCAGTTTGGTGGGGAATCCTTTTACAAATCTTTTAAGGTATTCCTTTCAATAATCGGGTGAAAATTGGCCAAAATATTGACATTGGAAGGGGCCATAGAGGAATAGTCCGGGGTTTCCAAGGGATTCCGGATTTTACAAGGCGTTGACCCACAAAAAATGGAAGAAAATTGAAAAATAAATTTGTTTCCAGGTTTAAATGCAGTTTGGTGGGGAATCCTTTTACAAATCTTTTAAGGTATTCCTTTCAATAATCGGGTGAAAATTGGCCAAAATATAGACATTGGAAGGGGCCATAGAGGAATAGTCCGGGGTTTCCAAGGGATTCCGGATTTTATAAGGTTGACCCACAAAAAATGGAAGAAAATTGAAAAATAAATTTGTTTCCAGGTTTAAATGAAGTTTGGTGGGGAATCCTTTTACAAATCTTTTAAGGTATATCTTTTAATAATCGGGTGAAAATTGGCCAAAATATAGACATTGGAAGGGGCCATAGATGGACGATCCGGGTTTTCCAAGGGATTCCGGATTTTACAAGGGGTTGGCCCACAAAAAATGGAAGAAAATTTAAAAATAAATTTGTTTCCAGGTTATGATGCAGTTTCGTGGGAAATCCTTTTACAAATCTTTTAAGGTATTCCTTTCAATAATCGGGTGAAAATTGGCCAAAATATAGACATTGGAAGGGGCCATAGAGGGACGGTCCGGACTTTCCAAGGGATTCCGGATTTTACATGGGGTTGGCCCACAAAAAATAGAAGAAAATTTGAAAACAAATTTGTTTCCAGGTTTAAACGCAGTTTCGTGGGAAATTCTTTTACAAATCTTTTAAGGCATTCCTTTCAATAATCGGGTGAAAATTGGCCAAAATATAGACATTGGAAGGGGCCATAGAGGAATAGTCCGGGTTTTCGAAGGGATTCCGGATTTTACAAGGGATTGGCCAACAAAGAATGATCTTGTGGAAATCTAAAAATTGTTTGGTTCTTTGCAAATTTGCAAAGTAGGCCATTCCAGAGTCTGACGTTCCACAAGGATTAATTTAACAAACAAGCTGCGGAATAACCAATGGATAATTTTAGAGGCAGGACCAAAGGCAAACTATTAATTTCCCTATTTCTCTGCTATTTGTTATATTCGAAAACCAAATGGAAGCGATCTGTAAGATACGATTATATAAGTGACGAACCTGAAAGTTTTGTAAACTATGGAGGAGAATTTTCAGTCAACACCTCGGGATGTCAAATACATTCCATGAAACCTTTTCTGGACGCTGCAATTTCGTATGTTGAACCGTTTGGTCCCTTTTTCTGCCCAGAACTGCAGCTAATGTTGGCGGAGACAATAGATGGTACAAACTATTTGGTTCGATCTCATCCAGACTCTGTTTACTTTCGAAAGATTCGATTAAGGCAAAGGCATCTCTTCTGCATGTACCGGGAGTTTGTCCGGGACGACGACTTTTCCAATACTTACATCTCTTTGAAATTTCTGAAGCTGAGGAGTAGTTTCAAGCACGTGGAGGTGGGATCTGGTCAGCAGAGTATACGAATCTGGTGCTGGGTGGACTTTGGCAGGCTAATATTTCACGATGTCCTCTTTTTCCTGCCACCCCCCGAAGCTAAATCGGCAGTGCCAGTGGGAAGCAAGCTTTCGGTCATGATCATGGGGGTGGACTCCATTTCCCACATGCACTACCTTCGTTTCTTCCATCAAGTAGCCGATTTCATCGAGCGACTGCCCCACACGGAGTTCTGGGGCTACAATCGCGTCGGGAAGAACACCTACCCCAACCTGGTGCCGCTTTTGAGTGGCAATACCACCGAAGAGCTGGAGGCTGATTGCTATGAAGTTTATCCAAACTATGACACTTGTCACTTGCTGTGGGACGACTTCAAAGCTGCGGGCTACTCCACCAGCTTTGCAGAGGACACCGATATGTACGGATTATTCATTTACCTCAAGAGTGGCTTTAAGAAGCAACCCACCGACTACTACTTTCGTCCTGTCTTGCGGGAGGCCGAAGAAAACAGTTTATACCGAACGGAGCTGAACTTTAGATGCACAGGACATAGGCTATATGAGGAGCAGTACTATGAATTCATATACAAGCTACTCCCACACATGCAACAGCGTCCCTTTTTCTCATTCTTCTGGAAGATGCAGGGCATTCATGACCATTTCAACTTTGCCAAGTTGGTGGACAAGGACTATCTGAAAATGTTCCGCAAGTTACAGTCGGATGGCATCCTGGAGCACACTCTGATCTTGTTTATGAGCGATCATGGCCTGAGGTTCGAGGGCTTTGCCAAAACCTTTCTGGGCCAGCGGGAGATGTCGCAGCCCCTCCTCATTGCCATCTATCCCAAATGGATGATGGAAAGGTATCCCCTGGCCATGCACAATCTTCGGAACAATGCGAGGAGTTTAATAACCACGTTCGACCTCCACGAGACCCTCAAAGACGTCATCCACCTGGATGGGATTTCCGATGATAATATTAAGATCCGATCGCAGAATTTGCCAGGGAATCAGAGAGGGATCAGCCTCTTTTTACGGATTCCCGACTACAGGAACTGCAGCCTCGCCGGGATACCTCGACACTACTGCCTTTGCGACGAGCTGACCAGCATGTCCACAGAAAAAATGTCGGTCCAACTGGCAGCCCGGTTCGCCGTGGCCAAAATCAACGAACTCATCAAGCCCTATCCCCAGTGTCAGCATTTGCGGTTGAAGTTTGTCTCCGCCGCGTACGGAATGTCCAAAAACAATGTCCAAAAAATTCTTGTACGCTTTCGGACAACACCTGGCGACGGGTGCTTTGATGCCACAATACTGAAAACAAAAAAGAAACTGTCCGGTGGAAGGAATCTGATACTGGGCGGTCCTGTTACAAGGACCGACCGGTATGGCCATCAATCTTATTGTGTTCAGAATTTTCATATTGAAATGTATTGTTATTGTTTAAAAGATTAATTAGAGAAAAAACGTTGAATGTTTTATTAATTTCTTAAAATTTAAAACATTTCACCCATTGGTTTAATAGTAACCTCATGAATCTGCAGAGAAATCCAAATAAAAACCAAAGAAATTAATAAAAAACTAAAAATTATATTCACCTGAACGTGAGGTGGAGTTCGCAGGGCATAAAGGACTGCATCAGCTATATTGGCCGGCTCCAGCCTGGCCATATCCTTCACGTAAAAGTGTATCTCCTCCGGAAAGATGTTTGTGTTCACGGCACCAGGACATATTCCAGTCACCCGGATTTTTTTCGTATGAAGCTGAAATTCCTGGCGGTAGGTCTCAGTGATGGCTGTTATGGCGAACTTGGTGGCCGGGTAGATATTAAAGGAGGGCAGTACGTCTATAAAATTGAGGACCTGATGTCCTGCAATACTGTTTATGATCAAAACGTGGCCCTCGTCGCCCCTGCGCTTCATGTTGTTAAAGGCCTCTCGGGTGCACCAGATCACTCCCATTACATTCGTGTCGATGACTTCCCGTAGCTTTTGGGTATTTCCCGGGGTAACAAGCTCTGTCTCCCTGGTGATGCCAGCGTTGTTTAAGAGGACGTCTGGACCCTCCAGTTCTCGTTCGATCCAGTCGAATGAGCTGATTACCTGGTCCTCCTTGGAGACGTCACATCGACGGGGTATAAAATTCGCCCTCAGATGAGACGGTAGGCTTTCTCTGAGTTCCTTTAGCTTCGCTTCCCGGCGTGCTAAGCCCACGACCCGTAGTCCAGCTCCTACCATGGCCCGGGCGCAGGCGGCTCCAATGCCACCGCTAGCACCTGTTACCACGGCGAGTTTGTTGTGCCACCGCTCCATGTTGACCGGGTACTGAAAAGCTGATTCCATTCGAAACCCGGCACTAGAAATTTAAGAAAAGTTAGAAGGCTTCAAGCTTCGTAATTTAGGTTAATAGGTAGTCAAGTGTATTGATCGGTATTAGCTTCTTATTAAAGTTTTCCATTTCTACTACACTAAATGAAAACTAGTATTCTTCTTATTAATATATTTGTAGAAAAGTTAGTTTTTATTTACTTTACTGATGGGTCCCCTTGAAAATTGAAGGGACTTCCACCGTGGAAGAAAGATTTGAACTCCCATCAAACTGCTTCAAAACTTCGAAACTTATATATTTTTTTTATCTCGTATTTTAGTTTTTGTAATGGGTTTTTTTAAAAGTACACAAAACGGGAAAATATCAGGTCCTAAATCTGCTACAAACTTTTAAATAACGAGTTCAGCTTAGACGATAGGGTATGTAATCGCCGGCTTCACCAGATTTACGATATTCGAATATACGATTTTACGATATTAGTCCATCACTTTTCTACAACACTTATCGATATGTTTACATTTTATCAACAACCCTACTTAAATACCATCGCCTAGGAAAAAATAAAACTTGCAGGTGTTAAAAGATTTGAGAAATTCTTATTTAAAACGATTCCTTTAACTTATTTCATCTGTGAAAGAGCTAACATTAGGCAAAATGGCACAAATGGACATGGAACTGAAGAAGGTAAGTGAAGGCGACGACGCTTAAGCCGGCAACCGCGTGCTCTCATATGGAGGAGTTACTCATAGCTTCTGCTCACCCACAGGCCTTCACCGAAATGCAGATCAACAAGCTGGAGACGACGAAAAAGATTAACATGATCGACATGAAGTGCGACATGGTTAAGACCGGCAAGCACAAGTACCAGCTGACGGAGAAGGGCACCAGCAACTTGTCCGATGACACAAGGTGGGGGGCGCAAATGCCGAAACCCAATCGGAGCTGATGGCTGATTCCACTATCCTCCATTTTCAGGGTTTACCAATCCGTGGGACGGATGTTCCTGCTAACCAACGTACAAACAATGAGAGACGACCTCAAGGCTAAGCAGGACAAGTGTGATAAGGCGATAGAGCTCCTTGAGAAAAAGAAGGAATTCCTGCAAAAGTCGCTAAAAGACCAGGAGGACGGCCTCCGTGAGCTAGTGCAACAACGGAAAGAGGCCGATGTGGCTGCTAAATAATTTCCTTCTCGGCATTTAAAATCACACACCCACATGATAACACAACGTGCTTATTTATTTTCAATATAATTGTCCAAATCGAAGTTTGCATAACTGACGAACTGATTCCCCAGATTGCGTTCGTGCTCTGGGTGGAAGCTGCACTTGTGTACGGCTAAGCAGGAGGTCAGCCATGGCTCTACCACCTCGCCGGAGCAAAAGATTAGCTTTGATTTCTGCTGGTTGCGCTGCAGCTTTGTGATTATCTCGGACATTTTGGAAATGCACTCTTCTGACAGAAACGGTGGATCAGCTATGATTAGATCAAACTGCTGGTGGTGTTCCTTGAGGTAATCTGGATTGTTCTCAATACAATTGAAATCGTAGTGTCGAAAGTCCGTTCCATAGGCCGCAAATCGTGTGTCAAACTCGAAAATTGTAACTAAGACCAGTTCGTTAGCATTAAAACGTATAATAGGTTAAGGTAGTAACGCTACCTTGGCTATGGATGTCCCTGATGTCCTTGTATAGCGATGGGCATGAAAGCAAAGCTATGCTGAATCCACTGGATTGCTCGCCTTGCTCTTTAAGGAGTTTGCCGACAACATCTCGCACTATGAGTTTCGTTTTGGTGCTGTACCAGAACTGGCTCAATTGCTTTAAGTAATAAGTGTGTCACAATGGGGCTTATAATTCAGACCAAGAGCTTACCCAGTCCTCCTCGAACAGAGCATCCTTTCCGGTCTTGTTTACAATCCGGTCCTCTTCTTCAGCTTCTCTTTTCGAACGTTCTGCCAGAAACTCATTTAAAATGGCCAGAGTGTCGGCTGGAAGTGAAATGTCCTCGTCCATTTTATTCACATTCAGCTGTGAGGTACTAAAAGAATGGCATTTTAAATAAAGTTACTAAAATGTGCGTTTTAAGCACTAGTGGTGATAGCTCTTCGATACCAAAATCGATAGTAATTTTTAAAGTTATTTCGATTCTAATATATCAATAATTTGGTTTGACTACCTAATAAATGTACATTCTTTTTGTTAGTAAATGTTATTAAACGGGTTTATTCAAAATACGAGTTTGCGGGGCAGTTTTATCGATAGACAGATTGCTAGTTCGATCGAACCGGTTCGCTGAAGAGCCCCATCTTTAGAAAGCAGGAGAGAACCCGAGACGTATTAATTTACGTGTAAATTTATTATCATATCACAGGAAAGACGGCATAGCTGCCAATTGGCTGGTAAGTTTATCTTCGCAACATATTAAACTTTGCAAAAATCAAGGTTTCCCAGGACACTTTTGTAATTAGTGCGCGTTTGGAGCTATTGGTTTCCGCACTGGGAGAGAGGCAGGCCAACTACCTGTGCCAACTTTCTTCGTACCATGTCCCAAATTTAATGAAAAAATGCCCCGGACAGTAGCACGACAGTCAGTTCATCAAGATTCAGAGGGCACTGCGACCCCAAATGATACGGGCAGAATGTGTGTGGTCATTTAGGGCCAAAGAGGAAGCATCTAAATCCGGATGTGCAGCTTACCACAGCCACCGCTCGGTCCAGCTGCTGATTCGGGGCTTAGGGTTGCACTTTGAGCGCAGACCTATTTCACCGTGATCTCTCGATCCCAGCCCATTAATGGAGGCAATCATGTCAAACGGAGGTAGCTTGTACCGCCATATTCACTACTGACGTGGTCCTATTGCCTTCCGATCGACCACGTGACGTCACTTGTTCATTTATATTTCACCAGTCTTCAACAGATTGGGCATTGGACCCTGCCTGTCAATATTGGTGAAAAGTAATTATCCAAGGAAAGCCATTGCGCTGACCTAGTTTCATTAAAGGACCCTAGTTCCTATTCAAATCGATAAACCGCCCTTGTCCTGCATTTTAAATTATCCCTAATGCTTATCACTAATATGTGGTCCGCCTCCCACTGGCTATCGGTCGATTGGAGTGCTTTCCCCACAGCTCCCTCTCGCCCCAGGCTCTTACTCCACCTGTTGCCTCCACTGGTTTGCTGTAATATTTCGTGTGCTCGGCATAACATTACGACACGCATATTGTACCTTGCCTACCGTATAGTGTCTGGTAGTTTTGGAGCTTCATTAACACAAATATTGCTTCAGTAAACTTAGCAAGTTCCTTATTGTACTTCAGTATTAGGACTCTGACTAATTTATAAAAATCCTCAATTCATGCTCGTAAAGAAAAGACTTGTCACATTTAGAAGGTTTCATTCAAACCGGTTAACTAACATTTATGGCTGACCCAAGCTGACATCCAGGGAAAGTTGCCTATAGAGCATGAATTCGTTTTTATTGCGCACACAGTACTCATACTTGAGAACATACCTTTAATTAAAGATAACTGCGAGGGCATATAATCTTCGGCTTTAACAAAGTTAGCTTGCCTTTCTGGTTATTTCTTTCATAACGCCTGGCCACTGATTTCTTTTTCGGCTGCCTAAGCAAAGCACTACTTGTAATTGTGGTCAACGCATCTTACTTGAAAAAAGCATTAAAAGCCTGAAAAAGTTTTCATTTGAGTGGTTTAATAGGGGGGGCTCTTCGTTTCAAATTAAAACAACACACGTGCCAGCATAAAGATCACATTTAGGCAATATCCATCACATCCATTATGTTGCAGATTTAGTTGAAGCTACTAGCCCACAAAGAATATGGAATTTCATTAAAAGAAAACGCACATTAGATAAGGCGGCTAACTACTCTTATCGTTACCATTTACCCCGAGATAAGAGCAGAATTCTCCTCGATAACGCCCTAGGTAAAGGTCTCACCCATTTTCTTTTCGTGACCGATTGCAGACTGAGAACTACAGAGGAACAGAAAAGACCCAGAGCCGCCCTAAAATGAGCACAGCCACTGAACAAACTCCGCGCTTTGACAGCGCCGAGAACAACAGCTCTGAGAGCACCTCCCAGCAACAGCAGGAGCAGCAGCAGACGCAATCACAGAAGCCGCATCTGAAGCTCTTGCAGCATTTCCAAACAAACCGGATCGACTCGGCCCTCTGGGCCCTGCGTCTTCTAGCAATTTTCTTCACCGTTAGCTATGTTCTGCCCATATTCACGTAAGTGTTTATTATTAAATAATACGAATATTCTGAAATGATTGTAATTTTCTTCGTCTTTATGTAGTTCACAACAGAGCGCTTTCAGCAAGGTCCTTCTGGCCAATGCCGCCATCTCAGCCCTGCGCTTGCATCAGCGCATACCCGCCTTTTCCTTCAGCCGCGAGTTCGTCGCCCGGCTGTTTGCAGAAGACTCGTGTCATTACATGATGTACTCTCTGATCTTCTTCAACATGCGACCATCTCTGCTGGTCCTGATTCCCATCGTGCTCATCTCCGTATTGCATGCCTCCAGCTACTCGCTCAAACTTCTTGATGTAAGGATAGCATATACTAACTAAATCAGTTCTATTTAAAATAATTGTTTTTCCAGTTGATCGGCCAGAATTCGTGGTGGGGTGCCCGTTTCATCATCTCGATTGTGGAGTTCCAGGCAGCCAACATTCTTAAAGCCACGGCATTTTGTGAGATCTTCATTATGCCCTATGCCATTGTTTTGACCTTTATGTAAGTTTGCAAAAGCAATCCTTGCTACAAGAGCACGTTAACTTTTGTATTTTCTGCAGGAGCCACGCCGGTCTGATGACCCCCATCATCTACTACCATTACTTAGTTTTGCGCTACAGCTCGCGTCGCAATCCTTATCCGCGCACCGCTTTCGCCGAGCTGCGTATCACCTTCGAGACGCTGGCCGCCCGTTCTCCACCCGCCGTGGGAAAGATTATTCGAGGTGGTATCGGTTTCGTGAACCGCCTGGCGCCGCAGCCACAGCCAGCTCCGGCTCAACAGTAAAGGAAGAACAGTTGAGGTTAAAAAACAATCAAATGACATCTGTAAAATCACTACAAACTCACTCACACACAACACGCTCACCTAGGAGATCGGTATTCAGCTGTATTCTTTTTGTTTAATGGATTTTGTTGCACCTTTGCGAAGAGACCAATGGCTGTTCGTTTTTGAATCGGATGTTTTTTTGGCATATAAGTTTTAATTATAGCAATTTATTATTAAATTTCCATGTTAATATTCTAGTTTTCAAGCACATCTTATGATAACACTGCATAAAGTATCAACATGGCTTTTCGTTAGAGTTAAATCCCAAAATAATTAAGTCCATAATTGTTTCACTTCAAAGTATTTGCTCTTTAGATCTATTAAAATTTGCAAATGTGACAGCTAAATGTTGGTAATATTGATTTAAATATATTTTTATGAACGTGTAAAGTTACTAAAAAAAAAGAAAACAAAACGATTAAATAAATTTGAATAAAATGAAAACTTGAAAGGTTTAGATGTTTATTTTACTAGACTTCTATCTGAATAAATTATTGAAGTCTTTTAAGAATTGTAATCCTCTTTAGTTTTAAACTAAATGCCTTTCAGATTATGTTCCGGTTGAAATGTTTAAATATCTTTAGCGAATACTTGCTAAAAGCCTTTAAAAATATTGACCCCATACAGTATATAAAAAGTTTTGATATATGCAAAACCATAAAGAAGTATAGAGTTATATAGTACTAAACTTTGGTTGATGAGGGTCCAAGGGTGTGTCGTTCTCTTAACAAAAACTCTATAGTGTACCAATATAGCTTAGCGTGTTTTCCAAGTGTTTCTATTTCAAATCCCCCCGACCTTAGCGCATCCAGAGTGCTTCTGGTGGTGGGGAGCTTGTGCTTGAGGTGGAGGAACTGTGCAGTTTGGCTTTTGGGACTACTTCCGAATTTCCCCAAGTTCAATGAACCGCCTGGGCAGCGCAAAAAGTACGTATCTGGTGATAGGGAGAGGGCCAAGACTCACTTTCGTTCGACACGCGGGGTAAACAGTCCGTGGAACATCGTAGCCGGTAAACCATCTGAGGAGTCATGGTGGGGAAATGGTGTCTGTGTTGATGGCAACGTCTGCGCGTTGGCGTTTTCATGGGGTTCTTGAACTTTGCCGCGTCCAAAGATGTCTTCTCTGGTTCAGAGCGCTGAGGTTGACGCAGAATATTGTATTTCGCTTTAATTCTGACCCCTTTCTCAAGTCTTATATCCACATTTATTTATACTGTGTGAAATAAGAGGGCTCGTTTAAAAAAATAAACAATAAAGTTAAAGTTTTAGAGCTTTAAGTACAAAATCAATTTTTATTTTAATATTTTAAAATTTTTAATGCATCATATTGACGCTAAAAAGTAGGCAAAGGTAAAGATCTTTCTTTAAAATATATGTTAAATTCTTTATTTTATATATTATCTCAAAAGAAGAACATAGGCTATAAAATATAATAACAAAATCGCATTGATTGATCGCTTTGAGTGGAAAACATCATGTAATTAATTGAAATTTAATTGAATCTATAAAACTTCAAGCATACTTAGAAAAAAATGAATTCCCCTCAGGTATATAGTTAGAATATTTACATATACTATATTTACATATACTATGTTTATATTTTTACTATCAATTATATATTATCTTTCGGATTTTAACTATCAGGAAGGGCCCCATCAGAGACCTATTAGTATATGGGTCAAGCCAGTCTGTATAGAATCCAAAACTTTGCCTTGGATACAAATTAAATTGAAAAGTCACCCCCATTCCGGCCGGGACACGCATTAAATGTAGGCATAAATAAAGCCAAGTGCTGATTATGCATTTCCACCCTCTATTACAATGCTCCCCCCAAAAATGGAAAAACTAACTTGGAAAATGACATCATGACATAGACACGAAAGCTAAAGAACAGTTGCATTGGTTACAATCAAACATTTTGTGTGGGCGACGGACCAATATATAGTACATTAAATGTTTCCAAAAAAGCACAAATGAGAATACATGGGGCCTGTGGGGTTGTCCGATGGTTTTGTTGTAGTTCGCCACCAAACCAAAGCCCCTCCTTCATTTCCAATCAGCCGGGGTCTTTGAACTCTTTGCCGAACGTTGTACTGAAAATGGGTCACGAATCGTCAATTTCCCAAGTCAGAAATTTCCCTGTTGTCACACCACTTCTATAAAGGAAAATCTTTTCGGGGGCTTTCGTCTCGAACCAATTTTAATTGTATTGCGTAGTCGCTCGGAGTTTGCGCAGCTCAACTCAATACTATGTTAATGGAAATTCTCCAATAAAAGTATAAAGTTAAAATACTAGAGATCAGTTTTTATCAAAGTCATAAGATCCAATTAGCAATAACTAGCTCTATCATCAAATCCGTTATACACTTTAAAAGTTTTAAAGATGGAAGACTTCCAAGTGTCTAGGAATTTCCCAGCTCTCAAACATCTCAAAACTTTCACTTCAATTCGTCTCAAACCTTCTAAAATATCCCTCAAAACATCAAAAAGAATTCCCACTCAGACGACTTTCACTCAAACAAGAATTTCCCTCCAATTGGAAATGATGAGCATGACATAACACACGGCGTTTGTATATGTGTGTGTGTGTTCTGGATCTGGTTGAACTGCAAGTGCGTGAGTTTATTTTTTGGCTGGGGCCATTGACCCTTGGAGTAACGGTATCCATAGTAATAGATAAGATGTATGGGGGACTTCCATTTCCCTCTCTCACTTTACATCTTTCTCTGGAACTGTGCTCTTCAATCTGGTTTTCAATTCTAACCATCTAACCGGTAGAAGCTTTATTTAATAGATACTTCTCTGTAGTACTTAGAAAAAAGTATATAAATTGTTCAGAAAAAAAAAACTAATTATCTAGGACATATTAAATTATGAACTGGTAATTGCATATAATAGTACCATAATATAAGGAATGGAATCTTAACTTTGCGTTTATTAGTTTCAAGAAATATTGGGAAACAGTTTTTAAAAGAAGTAGCATTTGCATCTATTTCTGGAGAGAAGATTCAGAGGATTCCCTTAGAATACATGAAAAAATATGTTAATCGATGACAAATCTGTTGGATATTACTATATTTTTAGGGCTTCTATTGTCAATACCGGTGGCCGGTAAAAGCTCCAAATTAAAAGCAAACAAACAAAAGTTGTTTCCACACCGGCAATAACAAATATCCTCCATCAGCCCCCAAGCTCACGCACAAAGGGGGCAGGACGAAAGAAAGAAACGTTCCGTAATGGGGAAATTATGCGCATGTCAATTGGCAAAACCACCCTCGCACCTCATCCTTGCTGAAAGTTAACCACCGAAAGGGAAATTTCAGTTTCAAGAAAGTGAAATGAAAACTGGAGGGTCATTGAACTTGCCACCGAAAGGAAAATCCAAGTTGGAAAACTCCAAAACTCCAGAAGTCGCTGGAAACAGCTAGGACTCATGCGTAGTTGGTCGAAAAAGTCCTGTCACCAGGGGAAGTCCTGCTAATCAAGGGTGGCTCCCTGAATGGGAGGTAATTTGGCACACATTCTTATAACCAAGAAACAGATAAAAACTGTAAATAGGCAGCTAAAATTGGAAAAGTCATGGCTAAGGATAGAACTAATTTTGTTTTTCTAACTCAAGTCCTTATCTTGGTACAATAATTAGGTTTCCGAAAATACATTCTGAAGTTGTTGGCTATAAAACGGGAAAAACATTTGACGGTTTTTACATTTACACGTTGATTTAGAGTTCCAAGTACAATGTTGTTTAAAAATAGATCTCAAAACCATTAAAAATTCAAGCTTAAGCTTAAATGTCAGACCTAATCAGTTTTTCTGGTTACTGACACCATTCATAAATCACATTTTTGCCTCTGTGCTCCAATTATAGACCGGGGGGCCTTTTCTTTTCACTCGTCCCATTTCCAGGAGGGCACGTAACACCTACGGCGTACAATAGCACCGGAACTGCCAAGAAAAATAACAGTCAAACTCTCTGTTTTGCTAATAGACCGTGTCATCGTAAATAATATAAAATATTACCATTTGAATAGTGCATTTGCTGGCTCTGGCTTGCAATTCGCAAGCCAGAGCCAATGGCGATGCACGTGCCGTCATAAAGCAAGTAATTATTTACATGGAGAGGGTGCTGGAAAGGGGAACCATTTGGGACCCAAGTCAATGCCCAACTAAGTATCACCTTGAGTGGGCAAGGCCTCTTAGATTAAGTTTAGTCAATGTTTAGTTAGCTTCCGAGATGCGCACGAACGTTCCCCGATTCTCCCGTAATAAATTTTATTTGATTTATTGCTTTTAAATTACATTATTTTGTTCTAGTTTAATTTATTTTTACGCCTTACAAGTATTGTGTATCTAAAAATCTGTGATTAGATTGTTCATTCTTGATTAAATTTATTTTTAACTATTACAACTTCACATTTCTTATCATAATTAGTTTTAGTTCGTTACATTATACCATATAATATATGTTGATTTTTCTTTGTGTAGAATAAAGTGCTGTATTTTTTTTCTAATGAAAATTTATACAATAAATAAAGCACTAGAGTTTATTTGAAAAGTTGTTCAAACAACTTATTCAGCAAATGTTTACATGGAAAAGCGGACGTTGATGAGAATCTAAAAATTTATTGGGCTTTCTAAACTATAAAATATAAAAGTATGTGGAAATGTTACTAATACATATTGACAATATTAACAACATATTAACAATAACAATATTTTTATTCAAATGCAACTGTTTGGTTAAATATTTTTTAATATTATAAAATATTTTTTAATATTATAAACTAGGTATTTATTTTTGTTAAGACTAGTGTAAGTTATGCATACCCGGTACTTAGAGGGTATTTACTATTTGCTGTAAAACTAAAAACAATCAATGATCTGCGGACATGACATAATTATCGTGGGCGTTCTAAGATTCCTTGAATGCCCGAAAATAATCGCAGTGCAAGTTCTGTTGAGATAGGAGCAACTTTGTTGCCATGGCGGCATGACAGCATGCACCCATTGAGGCAATCTTGGCCAGAGGGGGCGGTCACCGCACTCACACACGCCCAGGCCACGCGCAGCTAATAGGAAAACAACAAATATCAGGCAAGAGAGCTCAGTCTAGCTAAAATAAGGCCTTTAATAGTTGTGAGAGAGAGAGGGCGCGATGGCCAACATGTGCATGCGATAAATGCAGCGTGTAGCGTCGGAGGCGGTGCAAGAGTTTTCGACAAACGGATGCTAGTGGAAGTGGGAGGACGTGCAGCGGTTTTCGATGCACGTGTAGGCGGTCAATGAACCGCACCGGTGAGTGCAGCAGAAGAAAGTGCAGTGGGAGCAACTTCTCCCCTCCCCAGCGAACGAGAGATTGGGGAGAAGGAGGGTGAGCACAGATCGGGCAAGTGCGCACCGCCAGTCGGCGACTGGAAGAGAGCTGTCGCTGGCGTTCAATGCAGTTAATATTGACGCAGTCTGCCTACGTGCAAATTGGCAACACCGCCGGACGCCTCCTCCCTTATCACTCTCACTCCCCTTATCACTCATTATCGCTCACTGGAATGTCCAACTCTGCGAAAAGCACAACAACAAGCCGAGTACAGTCAAGCTACATTGTGTAAAGCTTTAAGAATAGATATCTGTTTACATATCCATTCATAGCAAAGCGTTCCCTACATGTTCGGACATTTTAAGGGGCATATTCATGCCCCTTTTATAGGTTATCTATTAAATATTTATTTTTAAATACATAAGATAGTGTAATACCTTAATTTTAGGATCATCAAACAACAAATCTTATATTTTGACCCACTCTGATCAACCCCTTTAGTCACCGCTCATTTAGTTCTTTTAATTAAATCAATGATTATTCAACAATAAGTGACAGCTTCAAAACAAGAATTTCCTGATGCTAATTATTTTATTTTCACGATTGCTATTTAAGTCAACAATAGGTAAGCCGGGAAAAGCAAACAAAAACAACTTTATTAACCTGGTCTGTAATCGTGAATTCTAAGCCCTTTACTTTGTTTTCTTTATTATAAAAGGGCCTCTACCAAAGGGTTGAAATATACGTATTACTTGGAATTCGAAATGTTTTAAAATTTAAATAATTTCAACACATCAATCAAGTTATTGGCTGTATAAAGCTTCTAAAAATATTACTCATACGCCCCGTAACTCCAACTCTCCTGTAAAGTGGTTCCCAAAGTTGTTTATTTTCCAATAAGTTTCTGATAAAAAGTGTTAGTTTATTTTATTGCGTAAAGATTAATTTTTTTGTTTAAACTTTAGACTATATATACTACAACTAAGACTTCCGGTTATTTCATTCCTAACTAAGCCTTTTAACTTATAAATGAAAAGCTTTTCACCTGTCATTGCTATTTTCAAGGACTATCAATAGAAATGCAACAAATTAATTGATAATGCCATTTTTTATACCCTTTTTAGGGGTATAATAGTTTTAACAAAGAACAAGATTAAAAATATCCTTTGTAGAAATAAACGCAAAATTATAGAAATAAACCCAAAATATACGTGAAATAAATAAAGCCTATAAAGAGTATATTATCTTCGGTTTCGAGTTAAGACAAAGTTTTGCTCTTTCATTAGGGGTACAAAAAGTATTGTGATAGCAAATCTGCGCAACTGCTTTTTGATAATGCCAACAAAAAGTATTTAAGGCTGGCGAGTCTAATGCTGACGCTCCAAAGTTTTACACAAAGTCATAAATGGGCCTCGCATAACACTAATTTTCTCCACGAGCGTTTTTTATCTTATCGTACCATTATGTCATTATATACATTGTGTTCATATGTGTAGACTCGAATTTTCCCATTGTGCAAGATTGTTTTATATAAACAAGACAATTGCACAATGTTTTGCAAAGTAGAAGGCACTTACTGGTTTTATCTCAGTGACCAATTTAAGACACTGACCCTACGCAATACATATTAAAAGGGAATAGATATGATACTATATAAAGCATATATTCATAATATTTATATATAAATTATCAATTCAACTTCATTAGAAAATGTATTAGTTATATTATAATACATCTTTTTTATGGAAAGGAACATTATAAATTCCTAAGCTCCTTAGCTACTGTAGGAAGCATTATTCAAGCACTATGTCCTTGACCTCCACCCCCTAAAATCCTGCAATAATTGAATTTGATTATTATTACACAAAATAATTATAAGCGTCATCCGCTAGGCGTATAAATGTTTCATAAGATAACTAACTTGTTAGCATTGTTTACCCCTCTAGATAACAACGAAAAAATAAACTGCGCCGTCCAATTTGCGATTGGAATTCGACACAGGGGACACGTGGGCGGTGGTGGAGGATGCGATGGCAGTGGCGGTGGCGGTGCTAAAAAAAAGGCCACAATCAGTGTGCAAATATTGGGGACCCCACAAAGTAATGTCAACACTCGTGCAGAGCCCTATTACATCTGGCGAAGGCGCAACAAGTTCGAGTACAGAGCTACCGCAACTTTGTAAATGGGAAGTACGTATGTAAGACGTAAGAGACGAGTCCGGGTCCGAACTTAAAACCGGAGAACACATTTTAAGCAATGCAATGGATTGCATAACTCGATAGGCATTCATCCAGCCAACCACTTGCACTCGGAAATTTATGGCATACATCAAAAGTACAAAACTAAGCAATTTGAATATGTGCGCCAATACATCCGTACTCACAGACTATACTATATGCTATATGGTATATGGTATATGGTATCTGGTGTACAGCCTGAATACTTTTCAACGTGCAAATATAGTAATGAGTTATCCAATATGATGCAATTCCTATTATTACGATGGCAACAAATTTGTTTACGGAGATGCTTCTAGATTGAGGAAACTAAAACACCTATAGTTTGATAAGTGGGTACTTTGTAACCCGTTATTACGTTTTGGGAACTATAACTAGATTGACTTGTGGAGGACTTTTATTGGGGAGGGGAAAAAAAAGTGCAAATGTTTAAGGTTTATTGGGTTTCAGGAACAGAAGATTTTGAAACGAACTATCATATAATATTTTAAAAATTGTTGCTTATAAATTGTAGGTTCTAGGAACTATGTATCTTCTAAAAAGATAATTTTTAAATAAATATGCATTCATTGACTTGATTTCGAAATGATTTTCAGACAGATACATATATATTGGATACATTTATACATAGATTGAAATACAGTTAATACAAACATTTAATAATGTAATATAATATATATGCAAACCTGGCAGGTATTAGTATGTATCCATGCATCTACAACTTGTCTGTGTAGATACTTCGCAGACAATTTAGCATGGCGGATACATCGACAAACAGAAAGAACAAACATATTCGACAAACATACAGCTAAATCGCATGCAGTGCTTCTTCCTCTCCTGCATGTGCAGCATGTGTTGGAAAATTGTGGCACGTCCTCTCGATGTATTTGAAAACTGTTGCACGTCCGCCACGCGACGTATCTGACAGATTCTGGCGTTCTGCTGCTTTTACTGCGCTGCCGTTCTGCTGCCTTGCCACTCTGCCAGCGTCGACGTCGACGTCGGTCTTGTCCTTTTTGCAACGTTTGGCCCAGACATTCGGGTTTGGGGTTTTTTGTTGCGGCTCGCGGCCATTTGTGTTGGTGTTGGTCGTTGCCGATCCGAGAAAGGGATGAAGCTTGAATTTATTGCACTGCCTGACCCCGTGATTCCCGCCCCATTACAAAATGTTGGTGCAGGAAATGCGTCGCTGCCGCTGCTGCTGCTGCTGCTGGTGCTGCCGCTTTCTTTGCCCTGAACTTGGTGTTTTTGGGTTTTATTGAAATTTCTTAATTTCTTCGTTCGCCGAATTTTTCGCCATTGCCCTTTATCGTTTATTTATGCAGCCATATTTTTATAATTTTCATTCTTATGTCTGCATCCGCAGGTCAACACACTCTTAAAAAATAACCAAAAGTACGCATTCGTATTCGTATCAACGAAACGACTGCAGTTGGTGCAGCAAATTAACCAGAAAATACAAAAGAGCTCAATGGAACCATAAAAAAGAGGAGCAGGTCTGTTTTTCACACATTTTCAGTCATTTTTCCGATTCGATATGATTTGAAAAATAATTTATTTTGATAATACAACTGCATTGAACGACCAGATGCTTTCAAACTTTTCCTAGAATTTCCAACTGGTTCTAAAAACTCATTAAAGCAAACAGACTGATAGCAAATGTTTTTTTTTAGTATGGTTAATATTGGAGCTATTACCTTCCACAAATGAAGGATGTAGTGGAAATTGTTTAATTAATAATAGAGGCTTTAAAGAACGATTTAATTTATTTTATTTTTAAAAGAAAGAAAATGGAGGAAAGTTCCCCAGAAACAGAAATGTCAACCCTTTTATTGAAACTACCATTTAGCAACTAAAATTCTGCAAAGTTAGGCAAAAAAATTAATTCTTGATGTAATCGAATGGATGAAACCTTTGGACGGACGGTGACTGGCAAACAAATCGACTGCCATGCTCTTTGTTAACAAATCTGAGGTTCAGCCAGTTCCGCTGGACACGTCAAGTGGCGATAGAGGAACTGAAAGCCCAAAGACTCGCCGCAATTCCAAATCAGTGGGCAGGGCAAAAAGCAGAGCAGAGAATCTCTCGGTTTTTTTTGTTTTTACGTGTGCGTAGATATCATAATAAAAATTTTATTGAGTAAGTTGAGCGTTGTTTCGTTTCGTTCAGAAGGCAGCGAAAAATACACATTTGCCAAAAGCGAAGTCGGCTTGAGTTACGTTTTTTTTTCTGTTCGAGGCAGAGAGGCAGCTGTGGCAAATGCCGGTTCCAGATACACTCATACACACTCACACCAGAATATATTCACACAGATACACCGAGCCACTTTCATTCTGCGCCCCTAGCGCCAGCGTCGCCGTCGGCAGCTCAGCCGCCGCCGACGTCGCCGCCACTGTCGCTGCCACTCAGCTAGCTTTGTTCTCGGTGAATTTTTTGTTGAATTCTCGTATTTCGTATTTCACGACGAGCAGGCAAGGCGTAAGCAACTTACGGACGGAAACCTGTAGTAGTATTAGCGCCACATATCCGTTGATCTCGTTTGCCTTAAAACAAAAAACAACCACAAATAATCAACTAAATAAATATTAAAGTAGTGGAAAAATTAATTTAAAGTTTAAGCATACGCAAGTGCAATTTTTAAATCAATTTTTTACGTTGTGTGTAAATGAATAAGAAAAGACTGAACGCAAATATAATTTACTTTCTGCTGCAAAATCAAAATTTCTAACAAAATCAAACTCCAATAAGAATTCAGTGCAAGAAACGTGGAAAGATCTGTTAGTTACTCAAGACCCTATGGCATTATGTATCATGTATTTTTGTACATAAACAACCTAGGTCAATACTGTTTATAGTGGCGTGTGAATGTGCGCAGCCAACAAATAAATAAAAAGCCAACAACAAAATGTTGATTGCAAGTTGCTCGCCAGATAATAAATAGCAAAAATCGCTCACGAACTTACGGCGTATATATGTATCTATGCGTGTATGGTGTATGGTGTACGGAAATCGAAAAGCAACAACACTAATCACGATTCTAAACTTGAAAATAATAATTTTATAACATCGAAGGTTTGCCGAAATAAAAATTTATAAGAAGCCGAGCAACTACGAGCAAATACGAGCACCAATACAAAGACACGCGGAGAGAAACGCAGCCTAGCCTAGCCTAAAAAATCAAGTATACGCCTAGTGTGGCAGTGGCAGCGGCAGCTCTCCGGCGATCGCTTGCTCAGCTAAAATATTAGTAACAATAACAAAACAGAAATGGCTCGGTTCTGGTTCTAACGGTTTCGCTTCCCACTATATTTTGTAATTGGTCATCCAAGAGAGTGAGAGAGCAGCAACAGCAACAGCAGCGGCAGCAGCGGCAGCAGCGGCAGAATTGCGATTACGGGTACGGGTCTACGGCTATACGACTACGGGTACACGGTTCTGGCTGCCCGAACGCGAAACATTCGAAAAGTTTTGGTGGAAAACACTTGCCGTTGGTCGATTCGCGTGTCTGGACGCGCCACTCCCACAGAAGGACATAAAAATTAAATTCAAGTTTAACAAAAACATCTGAAAAGTGTTACAAAAGTGTCAACTATTCAATATAAACTCTTAAAAAAAACCCCATATTGGATTATCTTGGACAAGTGCGAAAAAGCCAAAGATTTCGCCATATTTTCTACTTAATTTTATGGTAAGTAAAGAACTTTGCACTCATTTCATCATTAAATAGAAGCATTTTTCTAACCATCATGGCGTATACGTAATGTGCAAAATATACACCCCTTTCAACCTACGTCAATCCGAAGTTAGTACGTCAAGTGATAAGCAAACCAAAAATATCTCAGCAGATCTATAAATGCGCAATCAGAAAAATCACCAATATGCATGAGTTTCCCATTACGAGTGTTGTTATTTCATCGATTACCGCAATGCAGTGTCTTTTGGAAAAGAAATGGGAATGTAATTCCCGCATACGACACCTGTTGGCAGGGATACTACCCGATGACTCAAAAGCCTCAGACATTAGCCTAAGAATCGGACCGTTTGAGTCATCGTGACAATAGGCCAATCTCAATATATATTGTTCTAGGTATTCGCAAATTTTTTGATAATGTTATGGGTTCTCAAGAGGGGTTTCCTAAGCAGCCGTGACTCATGGGTGGCCCATGGGATGAGTCACCTAGTGGCTCGTGCCGCTTGACAGGATCATGCGACTCCACTATCTTTATCTAGCCAGAAGCCAGATAGAAAGGAAAAGTTAAGTTACCCCTTGAATTGGTTTATTTCGGCAGAATTCTCCACTTGAGCTTTATAAATACTATTCCATTTTTGGGGAATTTTCCACATAATAGATTGATTAGAACTCGAACAGATTTATTTCATTGAAATTTAAATTCGGGTGAGTTGTGGGGATTGTAATTAAAATACAAGAGCTCCCAAAATCTAGGCTTAACTTTAGAATCTGAAAACAAAGGAAAACTTTAAATTGTTTTGACTGAATCCAAGGAAATTCCATAGATTAATTGATATATAAAGTTTTTAGGGTACAGGAAATTGTTGGGTTGGAGAGCACAACGAAAATAACGATTATACAACTAACAAAAAAAAGAGGCAAAATCGAATGCTGCCATGGCAGGTGGTATCGCAGAAATTGGCAAGTTGATTCAATTCTTGATTCTTTCGGGTCTCGCTGGCTCGGCTTGTCGTAGCTGCGTTCATTCACGTTCCACCTGTGCCAGTTATCAAAACAGCCAGCCGAATTCTTATCGCTCTGCCGATATTCAAATCTACGAATTTATGAATGGTGTGATGTTTAAATTCCATCGGGCGGATGGGGTGCAACAATGGCTGACATGTCGAAGTACTTCCCGTTCGTGTTCCCAGCTCCCAGTTGACATTAACCTGCTTATAATACATTTTGGCCATTCATGATGGGCTAGAAAGCGGAAATACAATGTAGTATCTTTCAGATACACAAATCAATCTGATAAGGTTCTATAATCTCGTCGTTTGACTTCCCCCTCGGCGTACTTTTCATCTTTGGACCCGTCTTATATTTGGCCATAATGGCTTCCCGATATCTTTATTATTTTCAATTCCCTGCGTTTTTTTTATGCAATAAACAAAATAACCGACTTTTATTTATAGAATCCACCTAAGAGAATCGATTTCAAGTGTTTTTGCCAAAGAATGGCCCCGAGAATCAAATGTTTGAATTAAAAATAGTACGAAATTCTTATCAGACTGTTCGGCATTCTCTGATTTGATGGTTGGAATGCTTTATTTGGGCAAATTTTGTGGAGCTTATCGTTGGAAATTCAGAAGATCACATGACCAACTCGTGAGTGCAGGATTCCCATATTCGATTTGATATTATTTGATTAGGCTACCGACGCCAACGAAGTCGACGATGTCGACGACGACGACCCTTTGCCTACCCCATTAAGTTTCGTATTGGAACGCCTCAGCAACAAATATCGAGCGGATGTACTCGTTGCCTTTGAATATCTTTGAGATACAAATACATACAGACAAACTGCCACTGCCTGTGGTATTCGTATTCTATCGCTAAGGTTAACTAAAAAAAAAAAAATAAGAAATAAAAAAGCCGGTTCGCAGACATGCGTAATACTCACGGCAATGTATGCGTACTTTTTGAATCTGTGTGCCAAAAATTCTGTACCCATAGAAGCCCCCCATATGCCCCCGTCAGCTCCATTCCCCAAAAAATCCGCCATATTTTGGGGTTTTTGTTGTTTTTGGTTGTTCCTGCTTAATTCTAAAATTTGGCCGTTCGCTTCGTATGTTTGTTTATCATCATTCTTTTTTGATACTTTTATAAATAAACGAACAGGGAATAACGAGATTTATGTACTCTTTCAATAAATTATGTAATTAAGTGTAGTTTAACTACAGTTTCTAAATTAAAAATAGAGAGGTTTCGAATTAAATTAAAAAAAATATATTTATATGTCTTTATAATATATATTTTCTAATACATATACAGAAAATTAGAATACCCTAATTTGTGTGAATTTAAATCGTTGACCTTGGTTAACAAAATTTGTAGTCGTTTTTGTTTTCGTTCTGATTTCTTTGTTCTATTTGCTAAAAAAAAGACTTGACGATCCACCCATCTTAATCTTTAAATATATACACATATATATATATTTAATTTCATGAGAATTATGGCTTTTGTTCCTCAGAATTTTGCACATTTTGTTCTAGAATCTAGATAATTGCAAATATTTGCCATTTAAGAAAATTAATTAGGCAAAATTATATAAAATGAAACAAAGTTTTAAACCAACAAAGGGGTATGTTTGAAAAGTGTATTGCGAAGCCCAATTGCAGCTTTTGTGTTTGAACACGAAATGCATTTGTGTTTGTTTGTATCTGTGTTTCGTTCACCGTCCAATACAAATGCACAATTTTTTGCCAAGTTCAAGGACAAGACTGCTGCGACGCGTCGCTTTTGACGCAACTCGTTGGCTGTACATGGCTTTTGTTGCCACAAGTTCACTTTCTCAGTCTTTCACTTTTTTAATGATTTTAAAATTTGTATTTAAAAATCTATAAAAGTTATAAAAATGAATTTTTTTTTTGAAAATTCAAGTTTATAATATTCTAATTAGCATTTGGTTACTAACAATATTATGTAATTCTGGGATTAAGATACATTTAGTAAATGTTCTATCTGGGCAATTTTTGGTGATTTATTTGTTAAGAAATAAGTCTTTAACATTTGAAGCGGTTTTTTTCTGGTTAATAACCTGTCTAACATGTTTTTAGCCAGATTTGCGACAAAGCTAATATTATATATTCTCTACAAAGTTTGTATCTGAAAGATACTTTTTTCAAAGAAAACTTAAAAAAAAAATTGGGTTAAAATTAACTTTAAGCCGGAACCAAGTATTGAGGCACAAGCCTCCAGGATACGCCCATCAATATATTTAATAATAATTATTTTCAATGCCGGAAGCCCCAGAGAGAACTCGTTTAACTTTAGAATGTCCCCAAAATTCCCAAAAAATTTCCAGAGCTTTGGCACTCCCTCAAAAAAAAAAAAAAGATAAATTCGGTATGAGACGCGTCATTCTGTGATTATTTTTAAAATGCATTAAAAGTGTAATTCAATTTGATATAAGCAATGAAAACAAGAGACTGTAATTGTAGTCGCCTCCCCCCGCGCAGTAGCAGCGCAGTCAGCGTCGCTGCACTCCCGAAAAAAAAAAAACGTGAAAAACACTTGTGAGTGCTGGCCCCTTTGTGTGTTTTGGGCTTATATACTCGAATTTATTTACTGAATTATTCTGAAGTTGTTACTAAAATTACAAGCTTGCATGTGTGTTGTGAATAAGTGTCCCCTACCCCCCCTTGTTGGCCA
Organism: Drosophila varians; assembly: GCA_018150405.1. Taxonomy (NCBI): domain Eukaryota; kingdom Metazoa; phylum Arthropoda; class Insecta; order Diptera; family Drosophilidae; genus Drosophila; species Drosophila varians. The sequence continues at coordinate 9,101,263 of JAECWK010000125.1, forward strand.
GCACGATCTCTCAGATACATTTGCTCGTTGAGTTCGCTTTTTGGGTTTCTTTTCTTCCACACACTCCGAAAATATCGTTGTGAGCTTTTGTCATGGCCCGTGCAGTTCGTTGACCCTTTTGGATTGAGGTTGAGCAGAGGGCGTCAGGTCGGAATGAATATTAATGAAAATAAATAAAAATAAAAATAAAATAAAATAGATGAAGTAACAAACTTGATAATAGTAAGTATTTGTATGATTAGATGCTCCTTAGTGTGACTGAAAAAAGTATGCAATTCTAAAGACTCACACACACACTCTCAGAAAAGTATCTGCAGCTCGAACAAAGTCGACTGCAACGGCGGTGTGGGCAGCGCAGCTGCGTCGCAGTCTGCTGCACTCTCACATTCTCAATGTCGCCACTCACTCTCACGTCCTCCTCCACCCCATCGGGCGGTTCTCGTTGTTGGCCTGAACTTGAACTACACGTGGAGGCCGTGCATGGGTTTTCAACTCGCTTACGAGGCAGCCTGGCATGGCGCTGCCATAAGGAGGCTGTGCACGAGTTTCCGACAGCCGGCAATCAATGCGCGTGCTGGCCACCCATCCACCCAACCACCCACCCCGCCCACTCATCTCTTGCCACCCCTCGCCACACTGTATCTCTCTTTCGCTCTCCTGCAATGAGTAAGCATGTTGTTCTGTTGCAGCGAGCAGCGAGGCCGGCCGAGTGGGTGGGTGGGACGGGTGGAATGTCAAACGAAAGGGAAGTCGCTTGCTACGCCATTTACGTACGTGGCAGTGGTTTTTCCGACACAAAAAAAGTGAAAACACCTCAACAGGGGTTGATTTTCCTCTTCGCGAAGCTTTAAAATTTCGCATACAAGCGAAAGTATTAAAATATTGCCTGTGGGCGGTGCAAGGGGAGCAGGTGTATGTATGTATGTACATATATTACGCCACATATTTTAGTTCTATGGCGTTATTTAATATCTTCCACACTATACAGCTTTTCATTATTAGCGCTTTGCATGTGCCTGCCCCCCGTCTGGGCTGCTTTTTGACCTACGCCAACCGACACGGCCCACGCAATTTGTGCGTGGCTCTCTCTGCCCACCGGAGCTGGCGCAGCGTCGGCGTCGCCGTTGACGTCAACTGCGCAGCAGCAGCGCAGCCATGGCTTAGACGTCGTGTCTAGACCTTCGCAATGAAAAGCTAAACAAAGTTGAGAAAAAAGTATGAAACAAAGCATAATAAATAACTTTTACAACAGATACTAGTAACTGAAAAATTTCTTCAGATAAAAGGGGGAAAATCGATCTATCAGATTTTTGACAATCAATTTGGTAGATCCTTCCTTTCGTATTAAAAAAATATTAAAATGTTCAATATTCCGACTAGTTGTTGGAGTTTAAAGCTTTAAAATTATAAAACTCCAACTTTAAAGCCAAATAAAAACCGTATCCCATATTATAAATATAAGAAATTGTAAAATCATCAATTTGTGTTGTAATGGATATTCGGACAAAAGATACGCTGAACAGAATATGTACATAAACAAATCGGAACCCCAACAGGGGAATACGAAGAGCTTACAAATTGCTTATTGAATAGTTGGTTCATTGAACCCATGGAAAGCCAAAGACCAAACAATGAACCGAAATCGTACACCCTCATTTTTTTAATAAACAAACTCAAAGTGTGTGTAGGTATTTAAGTGATGACCAAAGTCTCTTAAATTAAAGCTAAAATAGAGAAATTTATAGAGAATATTACTGAGTAAAATATTATTGCAATTCTGCCTTGACTTTGAAAATTACTAAACACAAAAAAAAAAATGTCAGTAAACTCGTAATCTTATTTGTTCATTCTAAATAAGCATGTAATTTCCTTGAAAGAGATAAGCTCAGGCTTGATTGCGAAATATAAATAAATATTTTTTCACTTTGCATATATTTTTCTTTTTAAATATACATATATATTTATAAGGGCAAAAAAATCAAGCTCTATCTGATATTACACAATAGAAAAGGCTAGTAAATCGGCAAATGAATATAGTTTTATTTTGTTTAAAAATATATTTATTAATTTTAGTAATGACAAGATCATTGACTTATGACCTATTTGGAAAAATTAATATTCATTGAAAGAATAGTGGACAAAAAGATAGAGGTTCTCCTCTCCGTTTACTGATCTATCCAAACAACTTTGAGCTTCAACTTCTAACCTTTTCTAGCCATGAAACTTGTTTCAAGCCCCGCTCTATTTCTGAGCTATCCCAACAAAATAACGGAACTTCGACGTGGTCAAAATATTTTGTATTGTTGAAGCTGGAAAACCTCGATCATGGGCCCACACGAGTATGCTCTTAGCTCCGAAATGGGTAAATTTTTCGGTTGTCGTACCTTCAGATACTTTTTGGTCGGGTAGCCCCAACGAGAGCCCCAACCCGAAAGTATTCGGATCTCTTGTTTCTTCGCCTTCGGTCTCCGATACTCACACAAAAATAGTTTTTATGTCGAATGTTAATGAACTTTTGCGCTAGTTTCACGCTCAGCCGAATAAACAACAATAACGAAAAAGCCGAAAAAGTTTTTTGAACTTTTCACTCAAAAATTGTATCTTAACATTTGCTTTTTGTTCTTTTTTGTCTGTTTTTGGGGGTTTTGTGAAGGGGAACCAGGTAGTAGGCTTTCTAAATATAAGCTAAAGGGCAGATCATTGAGAGTTGAATCCAAAATTCTGTCTATATCCGTCTATTAATAACTTCCGATATTCTGTAACTTGCTTGAAGTGATTTCCGTTTTATAATATAGGAAATAATTGATATAATTTATAGAGACTTCAGGCAAGTGAAAATAAATATCATCATTACTAATCATATGGATTAGTCACAATATTTTGGTGTTTCATGATTTCACAACAGAAACAGAAACATTCTTCTTATCAGATTACACTCAAACCAGAAAAAAGTACCACTCAAATAGGAAAAAGTCCCCTTTCCATTCGACTCAAACATTTTCCGATTGAGGGAAATTTCAGATGAACTGGGACCAATTTTTTTTGGTGGTTGGTTTTCCCGTGTCGAGAAGTTTTTGGAGTTCGAGGTTGAATTTTCAGCAACTCACCCACCATTCCCAGTTGAACCATCAAACCTAGAACCTCGGTGCCGAAAATGTGAAAGTTGTGTTGTGCGTAGTACTATTCGAAAATGACCGATTTTTCAATGAACGATATTCTGAGATCATTTAGGAAAATGCGAATGAATAAGGGAGCGGGTCAAGGCGGTCACCATCCAAATAATTACCGTCATCAGCCGCCGCAGAACATTCAAGTCTACCAACACAATTATCCCATTCAACAATCAAAAGATTTGAAGAAAATCATCAAAATTATCAAGAAGAATTTGATCAAGGAGAAGATTACACGTCAAATGAAAATTCTCGTCTAAAAATAATTCAAAAATGCGTGTATCATCGAAATTAATATGTAAATTGAATTGATTGGATTACATTTTAATCTTAAGACTGCAGCTATTAACCACAAAGGACTGATAATCCCGAACTGACAAATGTTCCGTTAAAGTCTGATTTTGCAAACCAAAAGAAAACATCAATTTGATACTACATATACAATTTATTGGAAAGATCTCGGAATATTTGCCATGTAACTAGGAAGTAAAAACGAATCAAAATGACTGAAAATAAAAAAGATACCACCACTTGGACTACGAAGAAAATTTGGATTAACGATGCTGCTGCCAACAAATCGGATAATGACTTGGTGGATATATCCAAGCCCAAAACGAAGGCCGTTTCGAAAAAATCGGCGAAAGGTAACAAAGAAAATTTTCTTACCGGAAAGTTCGAGTAAGGTTGTTTTTTTTTTTTGTCGCACCCTCTTTTTTGGCGTCGCCATTTTGATTTGGTATACCCAGTTTTACTTTTGGGAGAAAATGTGGGGGGTTTACATTTTCATAACAGTTAACAAGAGTGAGAGGGAGAGTGCGAGTGGGGGTGGAGAGGGTGGAATTGGAAGGGCACAACTATGCCGGTTGCAAAGCTCTGGGCTTATCCAAAATATCCTCTCATTTCCCCCAAAAAGGGAAATATTGAAACTCACCCACATATTGCGTAGTTTTCAAAGACTCCCCTTCCCAACTTTCCTTTACTCTCTCTCTTTTTTTTCCTTACACTTTCTCTTTCGTTTTCCTTGTGTATTTCTTTTATTTCCGGAAAACACCGGCAATAAGAAAAGTGCGTAGTAGTCGCACTTCCAGGGGTGGTTTATCCTTTCCACTCCCCTTTTTTTCCAGAAGGCTTTTCCCAACCACCCGTATGGCATGGAACTTTGCGTCTGCTGGGGGGTTTTTGCGTATTATTTTCTTTTGTGGCAGGATCAGGTCAATGAAACTTGTAAAGCAGGTTAGGAGAGGGCTTTGGGAATGGGTAGTTCTACATTTCCTTTCCCTGGGTTCCATCAAATAAAAGTAAAAACTAATCAGACGTAAATTCTAGGACTTCTTCTATAATGTTATTTTCTTTAATAATTTCAGATTCAACCGCATCCAAAATGGTTTACTATCCCGCTAACCAGCTGCTTATAAAAACGGAGCAACCCAGCCAGGCTCAATTCTGCCTGCAGGTCCCGCCCACGCTGACGGCGACGACGACGTCTTCGGGTCCTGGCCTGAGAGTCTCCTCCTCCGGCGGCCAGGAGCACTATGAGCTATTGCAAACACCGCAGCAGCGACAGCTGCAACTCCAGCAGCAACACCTCCAGGAGCAGCAACAGTTCGACAATTACCAGCGAGCCATCCAGCAGCAGCAGCATCAGATTGTATCCACGTCGACGACACCGGTCAACCGGATAAAGACAGAGGTGACCGGAAACTTTGTTCCAGCAGTTGCACATTCCCCCCCGACCCAAGCGCAGCCGCAGCAGCGCAAGTCCAATGCCAACAAGCCGCAGTTCAAGTGCGAGCAGTGTGGCATGACCTTTGGCAGCAAGTCGGCCCACACTTCCCACACTAAGTCACATGCCAAGAACGCCGAGCTGGCCCTAGGCGCCGGGGTGGGTGCCGGGGATGCGGGTAATGCTGCTGTCACGTTACCACCGGCCATCGAGCTAAACGAGGCGGGTCTGCCGGTGGGCATTCCCAAGAGTCCGACCATCAAGCCGCTGGCCAATGTGGCGGCCGGAGCCGATCCCTATCAGTGCAATGTGTGCCAGAAGACCTTTGCCGTTCCAGCTAGGCTGGTGAGTAATCTAGATTGCAGGAATTTAATGACTCTTGATCCTAATTTCGCTTTTAATCCCTTCCAGATCCGTCACTATCGCACCCACACAGGAGAGCGACCATTCGAGTGCGAGTTCTGCCACAAACTATTCAGCGTCAAGGAGAACCTCCAGGTCCACCGACGCATCCACACCAAGGAGCGACCCTACAAGTGCGAAGTCTGCGGTCGTGCCTTTGAGCACTCCGGAAAGCTGCATCGTCATATGCGCATCCATACCGGGGAGCGACCGCACAAGTGCTCCGTCTGCGAGAAGACATTCATCCAGTCGGGCCAACTGGTCATCCACATGCGCACCCACACCGGCGAGAAGCCGTACAAGTGCCCGGAGCCAGGCTGCGGCAAGGGATTCACCTGCTCCAAACAGCTGAAGGTGCACTCACGCACCCACACAGGCGAGAAGCCCTACCACTGCGACATCTGTTTCCGTGATTTTGGCTACAACCACGTGCTGAAGCTGCACCGGGTCCAGCATTACGGCTCCAAGTGCTACAAGTGCACCATCTGCGATGAGACGTTCAAGAACAAGAAGGAAATGGAGGCCCACATCAAGGGCCATGCCAATGAGATTCCCGACGACGAGGCGGAGGCAGCAGCGGCAGCGGCCGGCACCTCCTCCTCCGTCGTATCGCCCTCCTCGCACGGCGTCAGCAGCGGAGTGTCGGAGAGCAGCAGCAACTCGCCGCCGAGCTCCCCGGCAGCCACCAAGAAGCCTCGCCAGCCACGCCAGCCCCGTGGAGCCAAAGCGGCAGCAGCAGCGTCTTCCGTCGCCTCGGCCTCACCCTTCTCGCCCAGTTCTCCCAGCTCCACGTACTCGCCCTCGACCAGCAGTCTGGCCTCGCCTCCGCCCTCGTCGACTCACTACCTGCCCGCCCAGGTGGAGCAGGATGCCCTGAGCCGGGATAGCGGCGTTTCCAGCGCCCAGCTAGCACACAGCAGCTATGCGGACGAGGAATTGCCCACGGACCTTAGCATACAGCAGGTTGCAGGTCAGGTGCCTCCCCCAGCTGTCAACTACTACCAGGCCCCGCCAAGCCTAGTGGAGCTGCAGCCTCAGGCAGCCGGACTCACCATCAATCCGGCCCTGCTTGAAGCGGCCAGCATGGCCCGCCGTCACCACGACAACGACGATCAGGATCGGGAACGCGTCCAGGATGAGGACGTGCACGCCGCTGCCTGGCAAATGATTCAGCTGCGTCGTGGTCATGCAGCCACGCCCCCTCTGGAGCAGCCAATGCAATACCAGCCGCCCCCGCAGCAGCAGCAGCAGCAACAGCTGCACGTCAGCGATCTGGCGGCCAACTATGATGATACCCACGAAGCAACAGTCCTCATCGAGCACTTTAAGCGGGGCGACCTGGCCCGCCATGGACTTCACAAGGGCTATGCGCCAGTGCCCAAGTATGAGTAAGTTTCAAACTTAAAAAAACCTTTAATTTTCTCAAAGATTACTAAACCCTTACCTTTCTTCATCCAACAGATCCGCCTTGCCCAATCCGGACATTGTGCGCCGTGTGGAGGCGGCCATCGGCCTGAGGTCCAGCACCGAGTCCCCTGAGAGAAGTTCCTCGCCGGAAAGCGACTCCCTGCTGATGGCCGACCGGAATGTGATGACCCTCCCGCTGCGCAAGCGCAAGCACTACATGAACAAGGGCGATGACGTCCAGGGAGAGTTGGAGAAGCCGCAGGGAGCGAGCGGAGAAGCAAACTCAGCCTCGAGCGTTGATGCTGCGATGGATACTTTGGATAGTTCCGGTTCGAAGGTGATGCGGATGAGCTCAGTCATCCAGTTCGCCAAGGCCTCGTAGGGGCCGGGCCCAGGCAGGACCCTCATCCCCTCCTCCAATCAGCATAAAGACTGTCCAAACAAATTCTAACTGAAATTAGTTTAAGTCCTTCCTTTGAGATGATAAGGAAAGTAAAGTAGAGGAGCGAAAGGATTTTTTTCTAGCATCGAAGAGAAAATGCCAAAAGTATTATAAAAGGGAGAAAAATTGTTTTAAATTTACACTTTCGTGGTGAGAAACTCAAGTTCGAATGAATACATTTTTGTTGAATATTTTATTTGAATGGGAAAATTGTTTTTTGAACGTTATACGATTTGGACTATAATTTGGCAAATATTGTTTCTGTTTTCCTGTGTTGTAACTTAGTCAAATTGCAGAAACTGGCATTATGATGGGTATTAAGCGTTGGCATCACTAATTAATATTATTAAACAGAATAACTAACAAACGAGACATCCAAGCATGAATAATAAGTTGCGTGCATTATTTTACAAGCAAAGAAAAAAAGAAAAAAACGAAAGAAAAAAAAACACATAATATATCTATGGAAAATGAAAGCCATATTGGCATTTTACCTAAAAAACTTATTTATTATTGAAATAAACTCTGCTCGCCAAACTTCTTCCTCCCCTCCAAAATTAGTATAAAACATCATCATCGACATCATTTATCCACCATTTGATAAGCATTTTATATTTTATATACAAGAACATAAGCCCAAAACAATTCAAAAACTGCAGACACACATTGGAAAAATAAACATAAACAAAAAAAGTTAAATATAAAGAAATGGTAATTGAACTGATAAGCAAGATGCAAGCAAAAATAAGTAGGTTTAAACATTTACCAACCAGAAAATAACAAATTATAATTAAGTGCTTCAACAACATAAGTTAATTTTTAGGTCTAATTTGTAGTATCAAATATTGGAAGAAAAAAGTAAATGAAATCATAATTAAAATAAAAAACTGCATAATAAAAATAAATATATAAACTTTGTTTTCACTTGATAGTGTGGATGTTCAAGCTTTAAAAAGAAACAACTATATCCCCAGAAGTCGGTGTGGAAGTTCCCGAGAAGTAATCCTGAAGAAAAAATTAATAATATCCATCTTTTTTAAACAAATGGCTATACATTTCATTTATTTGTGACCAAGATTACGTTGCTCAAGCCACTTTAGTTCAATCAACAAACATTATGTTTATAAAAATGATTCGACATTTAATTTGACCATTTTTATGTTTGCTTATCCATTTTTTAAATTGTAACTAAAGACTTATTGAAAATAATCATGTACAACTGTTAGAGCGGACGAACGATCAATCATTGATTGATCTGAGAGACGCAAATAGAACGGCTAGAGAGAGATTAAATTATATTACAATATAGCAAACATTGAAATTAGTTAAGAGATAAGGCAACCGGCACAAACTATACACTTAAATTAATAATCGCGAGTGGGAGTTACGCGGCGAGGGGTCTTGGGGGCCTAATACAAAACTAAAACCTGTGTACATAGTATAACGTAAAGTGTTTAAACTCGTCAGCCCAAGTGCTCATCAGATGCCAAAATAGGAGCACATCACAAACACCGCGAAGACCATGACGATTATAAAGGCAATGGCGATCCAAGCGGGGATCGTACCTGTTAAATTAAAAAAGTGAGACTTTTTTCATGCTACGCTAGCTTTGCACTTACGTCTTTGAGGCAGACTGTGGATGCACACTTTATTGTCCACAGAGATGGAGAGCACGGCCGCTTCAGTGTCGCTGGAAATGGGTGGCCCCTCCTCGTTGGTGATTGGCAGAAATTGCAGGCCCGTAACGAACATGGAGTGTGCATGAGGAATGTGAAGCACGCGCTACAAAGACAGAAAAGAAAATTAGTATTTTGAAGAAGTACTACAGCCAATGATTTATTTACCTGCAGACTAAATGCTATGTACATGGATACGCTTCCTGAGAACATTGTTCCAACGGCCAAGAACCGTCCATCATCTCGCACCGCCAACGAGGACAAACTTTCATCGATGGCCACCGCGTTTCGCAGCTGCCCACTGGCGCAATCCCAGTGCTGCAGAAAGCCACGCTGTCGACCCACCTTACCCAAAGGATTGGCGATAGTAAAAAGTCGGTACTGGTCCTTGCGGGCCTCCACTGTGCCGTAGCGGCATCGCTTAAACAGATACTTTGCGCCCTCGGGTGTCTGCCACTGCAATTTGTGCTGCAGCTTTCCGTTTTCCAAATCCCACACTAGACCCTGGGCGTCTTTTGAGATACTGGCGATGTATTTGCAGTCGGGACTAAAGTCCAAATCATCAATCTCCTTGCTGTGTGCCGGTAGCTCAGCAGCCAAGCTCATTTGAGGAAAAGACCAGACCCTTAGCTTGCCATCAGTGCCACCGGTGGCCATCAGTCGCCCGTTGCCGCTGATACGCACCACCCGTTGCAGCGGCTCAGAGCCCTTGAGAAAGTCGGTCTGCACCACATCCGCCGCCTGGATGTCGAAGCGCAGACGCTGGAACTGCCGCAGAATGTCGGCGGCTGACGTAGGAGGCTTATGGCCATTTGAAATATTCTCCACTCCAGACGGAGCGTTGCGTTGCCTCAAATTTCCATTCTCGTGTGGTCGTTCCGCAGGAGCTGGTTTTCCGTCTCCGATTCCATTGCCGTTTCCGTCGTCCTCAGACTCAACACGTGGTTGGACGTAGTACATTTGGCAGTGGGCTTCCTGGCCAGCACACAGATAGCCCCTCCTGCCACCGTTCCGGACGGCAAAGTTCATCACCACGTTGGCACCTGTCTCATGGCGCAGCACCTCCTCCGCACAGAAGTGACTCCCATTGTGGTACAGCTCGTAGATCTCCTAAAAGAGGTAGATTGATTAGGTTTAGAAAAATTGACTAAGGTAAACACTTACAAAGCCATTGGCAACGCCCGTTTTGCTGGAACCGCCTCCCCCTGCCACAAGGATGTGGCGGCTCGTGAGCATGTCGACGGCGTACAGTGGAAAGTTAACACGGGCCAGGAGGCCGTCGCTAGGACGGCGGGTGGGGGCCATTATCAATAATTAAAGACAATCGACCGTCTTCAGGGGTAGGGGATTGTTGTGAACTCGCTTTATCAGGCCTGGCCGAAGGGCAACTGGTCGATTCAGGCTAGATACTGGAAGATTTGGCCCTTTTATCGTTCTGAAAAATGTGACTCGCTGAGGAATTCTGTGGGCTTCGTCTCAGCGGTTCTTCCTCATCTCTAGCTCCAATAAGAGGTTTAAATCTGTGAATTTTCGTTGTGTTTAGGCTGAGAAAGTTGAGTCGAAATCCACGTACACTGAATAGGGGTGACACACAGACTTATCGATATATCGATGACTACGGTAAAATATTGCCGGTTTTAGATGCAAATATACTAAATCTTCTCAATTTATTCTTATTTAATTTAAATAATAATTTTAACTGCTGGAAAAAATTGGGATGAAGTGTTTTTTGACTCTAGCTTTAGAAAATGGTCAACTTCAAAAGGTGCGCGACAGCCCTAGAGGGTGTTGCCATATAGTTGATAACTTCAATTTTGGCGCATGTAAAAGCTTTAAAATATTTTTTTTAAATTGATTATTTTCCAGCTCATTGTCCTGGGCTGATTACCAAAGTAGGAGTTTGAAGGGAGGAGACAAAGAACCACTTTTAAATCCAGTTTCCGATCGAATAAAAACAACGCAATCGCTAATTTATGGCCTTTGTTGCAAGTGATCTTTCTTTGTTTTTGTTATGAATCAGCAATCTTTATTTATAAAGAGGATCTGTTTAGGTTTTCACATCCCAAGACCTTTAAAAACATATACCTAAACATATACATTTTTGTCAGAAATATAAGAACAAGAGATCAATCAATCTTCCAGATACAAAAGCATTAGTACCTGAAATAAAAGATAGAATCTGGCGGAAGATACAATTCTACACATTTATATACATTTGTATCTGCGTTTTGGGTTCTGGGTTTTGTTGAAGCTTCTCTTTATTTCTTTGTTTAACAGTTTAAAAAAACAAGTGTGTGGGCAGTTTGAATTTAAATGCGAAAGCCAGTTTCATGGGTGTTTGAGCGAAAATTGTCTTTTATCTGCTTACGCACCTGAACTTGTTTCGCTGCCATTATATTTGAAAAAGTGCGTGGACCCGTTTTTCTAGCGCGAATCGATCAAATTTCACTTTCCAACCGCCCAAGAGATTAAATTGATTTGTCACTTTAACCGCGACACTCTCCAACACCTTGCCCAGCTGATAAGAAAGCAGCTTTGTATCAGCTTCCACTTCGATTTGCTTCAGAGTGGGTTGTAATGCCACTCATTACCGATAAGTTCAATAACCTTTGTGATCCTATAACGGTTCCATGGCTTGACTCGATCTTGAGCTTTCTTTGATTCTCAGAAATGCAAAATGACCTTCTATCTTATTACTTTTCTCCATGATACATTTTTAAATTACAGAGTATTACTTAGTAACTTACTTAGTAACTTAAGGACCTGAAGGAATTTAAAAGTTTCGGTTTGAAATGTCATTTGCAACCGCCAAAAATAAACAGCAATAAAGAACTTTATGAAACAGCCATCATATCTTTCTTCTCCCCGTTTTAAACTTAACACACAGATGTTGGCCATCCACCGGGACAGATCACAGTGGAAAAAGCTATAAGAATATACAATTTTATAAAGCTTTCTTTATGGGTTAAAATTAATAATAGAAAACTTGAGGGAAAATCCCCTAGGAAATGTAGAGGAAGATCCCTTAGCTCTCTAAGAAATACAACATATAACAGTCATTTGCACCTATTCCTTTACTTTATATCTATTTTTTATGCCAAGATATATAAAATTAAATATTATTTCATTTAATATAATTCCCCTGAACCACTGTGCAAAGGCGTCATGGCTTTAGCTTTCCTTTTTTGCTTTCAGTTTCTTCCTTGCATTCGAGTTAATTTCGTCGACGCGATCGCAACGCAGAGGAAACAGTGCTGGTCGCAGATTCCACAAACTTGCTCATGAACTTTTCAAGTGCCCATTTAAATTGTATTTCTGTGCTAACTTTGATAATTGTGCGTACGCAAATTCATTGTCTTGTATCCGGCTTATTTTTTGTAGTTCGTCCAAGGTACTCATTTTCCTGGTAAGTGAGATCGGTCAAAGGGAATCCGGTTTCAGGCGGTGCAATATTTCCTTCTTTCTACTGCGCAGTTGCAACAACAGCAACTCCGCGCCAACGCAATATGCTTTTTTCCGGTTTTATTGTCCGCATCCATCGCACTTTGCTCCTACATTTATTCTCTGTTAAAGCTGTGACTGTTTTTTGTCATGATTCTTAAGTATCCAGCAAAAAGTAGATTCCATATTGTATTTTATATGAGTAGGTATTCTTGATCAGGACCACAGTTCCAGTCCCCTGTGCCCTGTTTAGTCTTTCAATTAGAGCTCGTTTCGAATACAAAGAGTCGGTACACACGATCATACATATATCACTACAACTAAGGGCAATGATATAGCATCTTCTTGGTCACCAGAAGCTTTTACAGATCATGCTTGATCGTTTCCAATTCAAATCTATTCAAAATAAGATCGGAAATATCCTAATTTGATATAATCTAGTTTTTAAAGTATTAAAGAGTTACCAAAGCTTAGCTTTAGTTCTCTTTTCTATTTATAAATGTTAATTAATACACATTCCTATTAATTTATCTTTCTAGAGCTTGTTTAACGATAATAAATTAATTTTACAAAATGGTAAACAAAGCAGTTGATGCTGAGCGTAAGTAAATACAAACTATTCCTTTCTATTTAATAAAATTACAACTTTGTGTTTTTATTTAAACATTAAGACTACAAGATATTTCTCTCACTGTATCTTTTTTGTTTGAATATTACACCGTATACTTGTTCCATATTGGCGAGTGAAAAAATAAGTAAAGCAAATACGGGGAAGTCCCCACTCAAGAAGGGTAGCAGACATGGCTCAGACACATACCCCAGAGTCTGTGGGCGCTAGGAGGTGCTGCAGTTAGCCCTCATTCTGGTTGTGGCAGCAGCATTGTTGCCGCATTTCACAGGCGAAACCGCCGCTCAAGTTCCGGTTCAATAAACTTTTGCAAAAATGCTTGCGTACATAGTTTGTTGCTCTTTTTTTTTCCGCCCTAGTCGCTCCTCCCTACATATATGTATTTACCCAGGCGGGAGGGTGTTATAATATTGTCCCGAACGAATCATTCCCGACCTGGAAATGCCGCAGTTGAAATTTGATTGATAGGGGACTTAGGATCGGATGTGGGAGTTGCAACTGTGTCCCTGTTTTATGAAAAAGAATTATCTTTTTGAATGACTTGGTAGTTTTTTTTTTAATGTATACTAACATTACAGCCCTATATTAAGTAATAGAACTAAGTATCTAGGGTGTAAAAACTTCGGTAGGAAGGGTGGATAGTTTTCAGCACTCGTTTTATATGGAATTGTACATAGTAATGACCATTTTTCCTTACTGCACCGAGCAGTTGTATGGTTGTGGCGTAAGATATGGCAGGCAGACGTTTTGCAACTGGTTTTATGTAGGTCTCTCGCAAACTGTTTTATGCGACTTTTAAGGATCCAGCAGGACCTTCTCCCCGAGGGGACGTGAACAATTTTCACAGTTTTGCGACAGTTTGGTGGCGTTGTCGTCTTCGTGTGAAGTTTCATTTATAATTGCAAGGGAGGAATTTTATACTTTTATACCAGTTTATACTTTTAAGTTTAAATCCAATTGTCCAGATGGGTCCCTTTAAGGCCACATAGCCTACTACCCTTAAACACCGGTTATATAGACTATCTACTAAAGTTTTTCCTACTTCTATCATTAAATTAGCCACCTACTTGGAATGCCAGATGCGTAAAATAAAGTTGTTATATACCATAAAAACCAAGTCTAACCGAACAACAAACTTTTTTGTGTACCTTCTCCTCAAGATAACTAACCAACTACGTTTTATCAGCAAAACTCCCCAGCTTCAGCGCCACTTCCTTTTATACCATACTTGCCACAAATTTGCTGAAATAAGGCACTTTAGACAATTAATTATTTCTATACTTTGCTTTTTAGAGCTGGGCTTTTGTGCGGTTTCGAGGGTTATTCGATGGGGGTGGCTAAATGGGCTGACTGGGTGTTAGCCATCTTGGTGAACTTCACCCGGGAGTAGATGGACCGCAATTGGATACCACCTCACATTCATTGCACACACCTGTAAGTGTAAATAAAAGTCCAGCTACCAGGACTCGGTCGGGGGTGCAAAGGTTGGGGAAAGGTGGACTTGACACGCATGGGGGAAATCGAACTGCAACAGTTGTTTAATCTTAAATATTCTTTGCTCCAAGTCGAAGCATTTGTACCCTTACGAAAATGATTACAAAATTATATTTTATAAAATAAAAGTTTTTGTAAAGGATTTCCATGTAATAAGTTCTTCAAAGACTATCCTTTATCATAATCAAAAGATTGAAGCTTAACCGCATATGACGTATTGGCAAAGTCGTAGAATTCCTTTCGTCCTTTAAAGGGTGGCCCTTAACCCCTAAGGCTGCCACACGTGACGCATTACGTGCAACGAGTCGCTTACCGTGCGTAGAACCCACACATCATTATTAATGCATTTGCACACGTGAACAGGATATGGCGGAGGGTGAGGAAAGGACTAAAGGTGGGATAAGCGGTCCCCACATCAATTGAGTTTTTCATTCACATTGAAACATGAAAATCCCCTGACGCTTTTCACCTAAGTAATTTTCATTTGTCCCTTTTTTATAGCTGGTACCTGTGGAGTTAAAGCGCTCAATTGAATTCTCCTTGTTTTGGGACTACTTTGGGGTTTTCTATATACCTTTATATATTTAAATATAAGTTTTTGATAGGGTACAAAATATTCAGAATCACATTTCGTTAACACGGCCCATAAAATGGAGCCACAGTTAACAACGAAAATGTAAGTTTTCCGCTTTAGACAGCCTCGTATCCTTTTATACGACCCATGTCCCATCTTGATGTCGCATACATTGCAGTTAAAGCAAGGTAAAGGATGTTGGAGATTGCCCATTTGATTTTATCTGTTGTTTTATGACTGTATTAACACTGGACGATGCCAGTTAAAATAAATCATATTAAAGGATCCTTGAATTTACTTCATTTCCTTGAAAAGAAACCTGCACTAGTTTTACCGCAACCCGTAGTGCAGAATTGTCCTTCAATTGTGAGGTAAAAAAAAAAGGGGCGTAGCCTAAAACAAACATTTCTTTGTACATATATAGCAGAGAGACAACGTTTATAATATCCTTCGTATGTGTAATAGTCACGTACTAAAGTGTACATGGTGGCAGGACGACGAAGTCAGGGCCAAAGACACATTAGGGCATTTACTTGGAAGCCATCTATATGTAGATATGATCGATATTTTCTATCATGTCCTGCATTTTGAAGTGGTCGCCCTTCGGAAAACCCACAGGCGCCAACAGGACCTATTCAAATCGCAGACAATGCATGCATATAAACATAATGCCACGTCATCAGTGCAGTTTAATGAACCTGTGCGAAGAAAATAATGTTCTCCTGTCGCACTCACTGGTGCAAACTGGAGAGCTCCAACTAAAACCTAGTGTTATACCTTATGTTTTAAGGATATTCTTAGCCATTTTTTATATTGTCTTTAAGGGTGAAAAAAGAAAAGAAAACCGCAAGCTTGAAATTCAATATGCCGGTGAAATGGTAAAAAGGATGCAATATTAAGGGGGTAACAGTGTTTTTGGGGTTGTAGGATCTGGTCCTGCAATGGGCCCTAAGCATGCAATCGAACTTAAACTGCCGTTCGCATGTTATCCTTCCAATGGCCTGTCAAAAACGGTTGCACTTGTTCGGGGTTGTACCTTTTAGTTTTGCAAAAGCCTCTCGGCGTCGACGTCAGCGACAAATGTTTTTTTTTTCCACCATCGTTTTAGTTTTTGCTTCCTTGAAATCAAAAGACCAACTCAGGGGTGGTGACTATATAGATAAGGAGCTGGGGTCTCTGCCCGTGTCCATGAGTCATGCCTTGGGCCGATGACGTTAGCTTTTTGGATATTTTAATATTGGTCTTATTATTATAGTTGCTCGGGATTTTTTCTATAATTTCTTTTGAATTTTTTATAAATTAAATTTCTTGGTTATAAATCAAGGATCTACCATTAGTTTATCATAAAATCCTGTAATTCCAGAATAAAAAATAACAATCAAAACTCCCCAACGAACCTCTAATAGTTATAATAAAACATATCAAGTGATGTTTCCTGTTTTTTATCGAAAGCCAAACATTTTAAAGAGAAAAGGCATTGTGGCAAGGAACACCCATCAAGGACTCTCTTCCTCCGAAGTCACGATGTGATTCATCCAAGTGTGGTTGCTTGAGTTGGCGCCGTTCCGGCGCTTTATCGTGTCTCCGTTGTCCTTTTTGGCTAGCACGGCGTGAGGACTCCAAACGCCTCTCCAATTTGTCCTCTCGTTCCCAATTCCCATTTCAGATGTTTTCGGCTTTTGGCTGCTTTTTGAGTCATCGCTATTTTATTTATTTTCCTTTATGGCCAACTTCCTCTCTTCCTCTCTCAGCCTGTTATTTTCTTGGCCATTTCCTCTCCGTTCCTACATATTTTCGATATTCGAAAATGCGTTTTCGAACTTTGCTCACAAGTGGTCTCTGTATGTCATTGCCAGCCTCAAAATATTGGATACTTTTGCAGCTTTAACGGCTTTGAACTAGGCTTGAAGTTATTGATAAAATAGTTTTGAAGGATATAGTAAATATTGTTCAACGTTATTTATTTTAAAGAGTAAAATAAATATCCTAAGGTTTCTGTTTTTAATATTTTTTGGATGTTTTTATATATTTAATTAATGACTTGTACAAATTATTAATCTAAAAGTAAATCTTAAAATAAAACAAATATTTTGTTTGGGGTTTTTGTTCTTAAAAACTATTTTTCTATCTTTAAAATGTAAATATTTTTAAAAAAACATATGAACCATTGATTTTGGGTTAAAGTTCTAAGCGAATATTATGAAATCAACCGGCTTTTCCGTAGCCACTTTCCTGGCTCTCTCTCTTTGAGCCAATGCATCCGTTTTTTTTGCCACTGCGCAGGCTCCACAAATGCCACCTCCAAGTGTGGTAGAGAAATTAAGAAAAATAAAATTTATTTATTTTAAAATTTATTTATGGGAAACAAAGATAGTTGATTTAATCAACTAATTATTTTGGAGGCTTAAACCGTTTCAAAACCCCTGCCATCCCTATTATCCTTTCGCAACCGCTCTCTTGACTCTCCCATTTGACTGTTATTTGCTTTCGACTTGGGGTGCTGCCCACCGCCGAGACCCCCCCATTGAAAAGAGCTATGTTCTTTGGTGTGTGCATTGTCCTTGCCTTCGCCATGGAACCAGGCACGGCGCCGACGCCGACGCCGGCAGTGACGTTGGCGCCAGCACTGGTACTGGATGGTGAGGTCGTCCAGTCGTTTGCCTGCTATTGAAAAATTAACATCGACATAACTTAGTTTGTGTTTGTCGTTCGCTCTGCTCGCTACATTTCGACATTTCGCTGTCGTGTGCCTTTTTCCAAAGGACTCAATTTTGGGTGGCTAAAACAACAACAACAGCAACAGAAAAAAAAAAACATCCCAAAAACAAAAATAAAAAACCGAGAAACGATTGTTTGCGTCGCGTAATATCCCATCTGTATTTTAAGAAGAATTCCAAGGGCTGCGTTCGCTGCGTTTGCTGCGTTTTTCTACCAATTTTCGTAGAGCCTTAAATCAATATCCCTCGGCCAGCAGCAAGTGGTTGCCATAAAGAGAAATTTCCGAATTTCCACCAGGCCAATCCGAAAGTGAAAATCGTAATTCCTGTGCAATTGTACCTAAAAAAATAAAAATCGAGTAAATAAGATAGCGTTTTATATCAACCCATCGACCATCATCGAAAGGAAGCCAACCTCAAAATGCTGATTGGATTAGTACGCGATTCGGTGATGCAGTGCTTCTGCCATACGTGCAGGGCACCCGGAATTTTGCCAGCGGGTAAGCATTATCCTGACAATCTAGTATCCTCTTTCGTTGCATCCTTTTCTTTTCTTTTTTTTTTTTTTTTTGGTTTGAAACTTGCATTTTTAGTTTTTCGTTATCCTTTTTAGTTGTATCCTGCCAACCATTGTCGATCTGCACGAAATTGAATTTGTGTGTATACAAATTGTTTTTGGCAGCAAAAGCTTGTTTCCATCATCGAAATTGTGTATGTTGCAGCTGTCCACAGAGAGGGGGTGGTGGTGGAGAGGGGGCTTGGCAAACATTTGCAACAAATTTCTCGGCCATCAAAACATATGTGGGCTTATGTATATGTTATGGCCAGCACAATATGCTCTAATGGGCTCTGAGATTCGATGTTCAGTGGCAGATGTTGATGGTCAGTAAACTTTCGGGGATGGGTTCAATCCCTTCCAGATAATCGTACATTTTGGGACCCTCTTGGCCTTAATATGTTTGCCTTCAAGTTTCCTTAACTGAATGACTTCTTCTCTTAAAGATTCTTGATGAAAATATAACCGTAATTCCCTCACAAATGTCGTATAAAAATTAATATATTATATGCGGAAAATGCCAAAAAAAAAAGTAGGCAATAATAATTATCCTCAAACTCCATTATCCTTGCGTTTTCCCATGCCATGTACGAGGAACCTCGCATGGGGCGCCACTCAGCCGACAACCGATGAGTCACCCGGCGCAGGCGGCGGCGACCAGGACTATTGGCATGGAATTTAATTTTAGTTTTTCCTTGCGGTCATTGATAAAACAATCCAATTCAAGTACTAATTACTCTCGGATTATATTTTTTTTAATTTTTTGGCATATTAAAAAGCTGTCAACGTTGCAAATAACAATCGAAAACCGGCGTATATGAGGCGTAGGGGAATTGCGCAATATGAACACCGACAAACCAATACAAGCGGAGAAAAGGACGACAAAGGACGGTCTTTATTGATTTATTGACAGAGCCGGCTATTACATAAAAAACACGGTTAGCAAATAAAAAAGGGGGGAATATAAAATCAGTCTCGAGTGAATAGTTGAAACTGGGATTTTTATACGTTTCTTTAAAACTTTTATTTTTGCATATTAAACAGAATTTTTTAGCAAGAGTAGCCGCCTCTGACTTGTCCTTTTTTTTTTATGCTTGGCTAAGGGGTCCTAGCCTCGCGGTTCTCTACCCTCTCCACTTGCCACACGTTCAACTATGTGGGGCACTCTGTCACGTAGCAGTCAAATTTTTTCTTATTATCCCGGCAATAGACTTCGGGGCTCCATGGGTTTTTTTTTGTTGTACCCTCCTCTTTGCATGTGGCTCACGTTACAAACAAATACATAATATTACTTAATTCTCCTTTTCTTTTTTGTCTTCTAGTTGAGTTGTTTGGCGAATGTCTTTGCCAATAAATTAGTTAAGTTGTATATTTCAATTCGTAGGTTCTTATATTTGAGGTGTAAAGATATTAAAAATAGGAAAAATAGAATTTTAGTTATTGAGGATAACATGGTTTAGCAAAAGTATTGCCTACATTTGGGCATCTTTGGACTGTGGCTTAGAAATAATAGCTTCAAACTACATACAAGTTTCTCTAGTGAATCCGACTTGCACCTCAAGTTATGACAACATTTACTTTTAGTTATGTTCGCAATACAATTGTCGGGGGATATGAAGGATATAACGTATGCACGACTATGCTCAGGTCGGAGCCTTAATGAAGGGGTGTTGGCCTACGGTAGCCAGGATTCGCTTTTCTATGCGCTCGGAATAAATCCCCCGACACCATGGTAGGAATGGATTTTGCGACTGCTGCTGGGCCTTTTACGTGCTTCCATTTCGCTGTCTGCTCGACTAATGCAATTTCCTTCAGCTTCAGTGCCCATCCCCCCCTTTTGACTATTTCTGCAGAAATTCCTTTTCATGTCGCTTGGTCCTGGGCTCGGAGTTTCCATGCTCGCATTTTCGCTTTGCATTTGCCGTTCCTTTGTTTAAAACAAATTGTATTTGCACTATTTTCCTGCTTTTTCCGTTCCTTTTGTCTTGAGTTGCAGGATGTCTACCTATTGTCTGAGATCCTGTTGGGAATTTTTATTATCAAATTAATCATACATGCATCTTACTTTTGATATATGTGTGCACATCCTTTCTTTAATATATTCGATTTATCACAACCCCTGATGTCTTCACCTTTTTAAGGATATTTATTTTGTTGTTAACGAGAGTCTCTCTTTTGGTTAAACTATCCACTATATAAAGAGTCACTATATATATAGGTCACTATATATAGATGCATTTTTAAATACCAAAATATATAAACATGAGCTTGTGCATTTTTCCGATGAGTTTTAAAATAGCTTCGTCCTTTTGAGAGGCTGCAGCATCGGCGTCCTTTGTCATTGTGACATTTTCATTTATTTAAGTGGGACACCTGCTACTGAAACATTGTCACAAAATTAAATGGATTTTAGTTAAATAAAGATTTAAAACTAGTGCTCCTTTAATCCCCATTCTACTGATTATTAATATTAATACATTAAAGGACTTCAGATTCTGCTTAAAGACAGAGCCTTAAATATAATAAATTCATTATAAATTGACTTTTGAGAGCCATTTCCCTGTCAATCTGGCTAGTGAGGATTAATCGTTGCAACTTGTCCTGTGGCTTGCTAAATGGGAAAACAACATTTATATCCATTACAGCTACTAATGATAGCTCCTTTACGGTATCTAAATGATATTGTAAGGACCAATGAGTTTGCGAACTAAGCCAACAAAAATTAATGATGGAAAAGAATACAAAAAGAGCATTTGGGATAGTTTACCAAAGGATATTAAGTAAGGGATTAGATTTCCCTTATGTAGCAATACGTTTTTATGGCTTTGTGATTTGTTTCCCATCCAAGAATCTATAGAGATCATATCAGTTCCAATAACTATGGATAATGTATAGGAAAACCTCATAAATTTAAACGCTTGCAATTGTTTAATTTGGCTTTTTGAAAATTTAGTTGGCTTTTTGATTTTGTTTTCCAATCTGCAACCCTCATCCAAGTGCAATAAATTATATAAAAATTTAACCGTTTATTAATTGAATCTAAATATTTTCTGTACATGCATTCCAAACGGACTTCCAACTATTCAAAAAATAGTTTCGAGAAGATCTGCGCCAATTAAGAAAAACAATAAAATACGTTCTAAGCAACCGCGACTAAGCAAGAAAGTCAAATTTATAAGTAAGTATTGATATTATTGATTGAAACCAGCGTCTGGAGAAGTTATTAATCCCGCATCGAAATAAATTAAAAAACAATAGAGTTTGTAGACTTGGGAAGTAAAATCCTGGCAATCAACAACGCAACAGACCGTGTCATGGGGACCGGGAAAAGACTGCCAATACACGAGTCCCAACCTGGTAGACTCCAGAAAGCCAATACGACGATGACTCACTCGTATTACCCCCCAATTCTCACCTTCGAGGCATTTTCCACAGTGGCTCCTTTTACGTGCTTTTGTACGCTTTCGTTGGCCCGGCTTGTTGAGGTAATAAAATGCCAAAGCCGTCTGAGCGGCGCCACGGAAAATGAAGTAGACACAGCCGACAAGCCTCCTGACCCCTGAACCCTGGCTGGTGCTTCGTGGTGGTCCTGGGTGGTGTCTCCCTAAAACCGCAAAAAAAAAAAAAACAACGTTTGCCATTTTGTTGTAAAAGGGTATTAAGGATCCAACATAAAACTTTATTGGTGCATATGAGTTTTTTTGTTAGAAATTTTACCTTTAAGGACCAAGTCTCTAGAAAAACCTAAAGCCATTCGTTTAATGTCATCAATTCTACGTTTGTTGGGAAGAAATTGGTGAACAAATTTCTCCTGTAATTAGTGGCTGTCGTCCGGTTCATTATAAGAATCCGTCACGGGTAAAACTTGGGGGTGTCAGAGCGATGGGATTGTCGCCGTAAGGCGCCACATTGACGGGGAGGTCTTCAATATCTCGCTTGATAGTTTCAGTTCTAATTACTGCCGGCTATTCACCACACCCTGGGCCAACTGCCCCTTCCCTTCCTCCCACCTGCATGTTGACGGCTAATAAACCAAACTGCCTTTGGTCATAAAACAATCTTGGCACAATAGTGGACAGAAACACCACCTGGACAAGGGACCAGGCCATGGGGCTTTCACCAATGCCATGGGGGGGAGGGTGAATCGACTTGGCTTAACAACCAACAATCAAAGGCGGTCACAACAAAGGCTATAGACTTGAATTGTCCCTAAACTAAGGGGCTTTAAAAGAGGTTTTCATAAATAATTAAAATAAAACAAACTGAAATTTGTCTTTAATATTTAAGCTACGATTTTCCATGAGGTTCTGGTTCTATTTTATTTTTTTTTTTGGGACCCCTAGAGGCCCGACATATGCTCCACCGTGTCAAGTACAAAGGCTAGAATGCAAACAAATGGTTCGTTACACAAAAAGATATTCAAGAACCATTTTTGCAGCGTTGCCTAGCGTTGCTATTTATTTTTGTTTGCTCGTGTATTGGGTGTAACTGGAGGAAAGTGTGGGCTGAATGGTGAAAAATCAATAAACAATTTTGTATTAATGCATGGCAAGAAAATAAGGAAAGCCTTTCTTCGTATTGCGTTTACAAAGTAATTTTAAAGGCATTGCACCATAATATATACAATATAATTGAAGAAAGAAAAAAAATAAATAAAAAATTAACCATACGCAGTGTGGGCTTGAGGATCCTCTCTTGAGGATCGCATCTATAGGATTGTCTTTGATTTTTCTTGAGGTTTGATGCCAAATGATGTGAAAAATATAAAATAAAAATTATCACTATAAAAAGTGTCTAAAAAAGTAAGCAGATACAAGATACAGATATCCTTCCCAGGAGGTATATTTTACAATTGCTCCCACTACAAATAAATCCTCCCGTACAATGCCACTTAACCATTCCCATAAAAATGTCTTTATATTTCAAAATGCTTTCTCCCAAATTAGGAGGATTTTTTTCACGAAACCTGACTGGCATTAAACAAAAATTAAGTTTCCTTTTGGGGGACGGTGCATAGTGGGCGTAATGCCTTCAATTCTTCCAGTATTTACTCTCGTCCCAAGCGAGCCCCGTGCCTCCTCGACGCCGGAGGACTCTTAAGTAGGTCTGCTTAGACGGCTTTTATGTCGTTTCCTTCATTAAGCGACGAGATGAAAAAACTTGTGAGTGTGGCTACGACTGTTGCCGACACCACACCCACTTTTTTGTGCATCGCATTTAAATTGAAAGGAGGCGGTGGCCCGTTTGGCGCTGGCGAATATCTTGATGAACTTGTTGGTTCCCAAATGCGGGGCTTCTCTCTAATCTTTGGCCAAATGCGGGCCACTGTGTTTGCGCCGAGTCTGCTGACTGCCACTTTAGTGCGGAATACTCGCAGTAATAATACTCGCATGTTTCTGCACTTTTCAATGTGTTTTCTAGTGTTCAAGCGGCGACCCTTCACAGTGAACTGGGGACTTCCTCCCCATTGTTTGCCTAGGAGGGCATCCTGTTTTCCTTGTATTGTTTTGTATGCTTTATGGTGGCGGCGTTTCTTGCATAGCAAATTAGCCGACGGCGACGACAATACCTTCATTTTATAGCCACCCAAGGGGTATCCTGATTGTTTTTTATGGGTGTAGCTAATAGAGTCGATTAAAGTGGGTGTGACATCCACTGGGGAATCCCTCTGGGGGGACTGAAGTGAGATAATAATCAAATATTTTATAGTGTCCTTTATGGAAGGATTGTTTCAAAGTTTTAAAAATTGAATCTATTGCTGATTCATCAACATTTCCTCCGACCAACGCCTGCAATTAGCCTCCGGAAAAAAGTTTCGATCCAAAATGGGAGGTCGGCAGGATAACTACTAGCCAGACGTCTGTCGCCTGCAAGAAAAATATAAAAAAATAAAAAAAACATCAACAACAGCGATTACTGCTACTGCAGCAGCTCATGCCAAAAAAGTATGCTATCCGAAAATGTTTTCAGGATCCACTCAAGCGACATGGAATGAAATGCGGCTGTGTTTGTGTGTTTCTGTGAGTCCTTTTTGAAGGAAGCCAAGTTTTTTTTTCCCAATTGGTCTCCAGCCATTCAGTTGCTGTCGGACAGGCCATCGTTCAGTTGTTTAGCGAATTCCTGAGCGTCAACTACTTCGCCTAAAGGACCAAAAAAAAAAAGGAACTTGAAAAAACTAGTTTAATTTTTTAGTTGGTTCGACATTGTTCTGGCGGTGTTTGTGAACAAAAATGGTGGCCCTCGATTTGAACTTAAATTTGAATAGTAAGTAAAATAAAAGAACTCAACGGAAAAGTTACCGAGGAACATCCTTCGAGTATCCTTCCGCAAGGAGGCGAGAAAATGCTGGCTCTGCTACATTCATAGCAGTCTCAGTTGCCGCGTCATGGAAATAAATTAATTAAGGAAAAATTAAAATGCTTTTATGCATATTAAGCAAGAGCAGAGCAGAGCATCTGGTCCAAGGGTCCTTTTCCTTTTACATTTTCAAGTGTGATAATTGAAATGCATCCAAAAGATGTTCGCAAAGTGGCCTGAAAATAGGAAATGTTGAAATGGGAAAAATACATATTTTCTGAAAAGAATTCTTTTAAGGAATATCTACAGGAAAAGTTTCAACGTCGTTTTCTGTGGCTCCTTCGGCAGATGCTAGTAATTGGATATTCATGTATATCCCAGAGCGATGTCCTTAGAATTGGATAATGACACATTAACGAGTGAGTTGCTCTTAAATTTTCTCATTTAAGATGGCCAAGGCTGGCCTGGCGGATAATTTAATTCGTTGGCTCCATCGAAAAACAAAAAAAAATGCGCAAATGTTTTTAATGAGGTCAACTTTGTGCACCGTAATGTACGCTACTTTAAATTTATATAATGATGCTTTTTATGCTAATGAGAGTTTTTAGTTTGGTCCTGCGGAAAAAAGGAAAACCCGAGATGTAGTGTTAACAAGACCCCCAAGGCCTAACCAGGCCGAAACCTCGTGTTCCCCCTTTTCGCCAAACTTAATTTTAATCGTGAAATGAAATTATGAATCGGCTGAAGTGAATTTCATGTCTGAATAGAGGTACATTAAATGGGTATAAATGAATGAGAACATCAACGCTTGAAGGGACTATTTTATGGATATTTAACCCAGAAATTATAAAAATATTTGATGTTATATGAAGAGGACATTTGTGAATATATTGGACTGAAAAAAGTGAGAGATAAAGTTGGTTTCTAATTTGAAACTTCCTTCCAAGTGTGACCAAAATCGCATATTTTGATGGTAACCCTTGAAAAGTTTCGATATCTACTTTTATCGAATGATTAGTAGGCTTTCCATGTGCTTTCCTATTCCATTATTTGGAAACTAACAAGTATAGCTGTGTCTTACAAAATAGTCAGTTGATAGCGTAGGTACGAGTAGCTCAGGAATTTCTAGTAATTCCTTAAAAATTTTACTATTTCGATTAAGGTTCGCGGAAAATCTCGGAAAAGAGTTGCAAATCTTGGAGTATATCTTGGGAGCTTTGCGAATGGTATTTTGTGAGTACAAACATCAAGTTTCCAGCAAGGAATTATCGGCTTACGCTCTACTTACCATTTTTTTTATAAACAAAAATCTACAGAGTCGTAGCTCTGTTGAAGCTCTAATCGTGGGATCCAATTTCGTAAACAGAAACTCTGTAAAGCTCGTTTTTGTATAGTTTTGTCGAAAGCAAAAGGTTTTGCACTTCATCGGCGTCAGTCTTCCTTTGGCATTGCGAAGATAAGCACTTCCCCAGAAGAAGGATCATGGCCAGCACCTTGCCAGAGCCCCCCGAGCGTCATTTTGGCTTCGAGTGTCGCAGCTGCCGTGTCGCCGATTTTGGTGGGCGGCGCTACTCCTGCTGGATCTGCCCCAACTACCACTTGTGCGGAGCCTGCTATGACGGCGATCGGATTCCCCTGACGCGTCACCATCTCTACTACCATCCTTTGGAGGCGCACTTCGATCGCGCCGAGTTCCGGCTGTACTTCGAGGGCGAGGCCTACGGGACCGACATGCAGGCGCTCCAGAGCTACAAGTGCGCCCTCTGCGACTCGCGGGGCCTGAGCGCCTCCGATCTCTACCGGCACTTGCTGCATGCACATCGCGAACATCGGAACTACTCCTCCTACATAGCCATGGTGTACGCCCACTATCTGATTGAGAACTCCTTGGGGCCCTGCTACCTGCCCTCAACTCCTCCGCTGCCGCCAACTCCTGCTCTGCCGTCTACTCCCCGGATGACCCGCAGGGGGGCCAGCAACTGGGTCAACCCTCCGGGCTCTGGTACCAGCAAGGGCCGCAGTAGTGGGGAGGTGGATAGGGGAGTGCATTTGCTGAGGCATGTGGCGGAGGTACTGGACTCGCACAAGCCCGATCTTCCGCACCAGTGTCTGGAGGTCATGCACCAGGTGGGCATCCTTCGAGCGCATCAGAACGCTTGCACCCGGACGGAGGATGTGGCGACCCTGGAGTCATACATCCGGCTGATAGAGCAGGAGATCGTAACTCGGATGTCCGAATGGCGACAGTTTCGTCAAGGACGCGGTTCCTCCAACGGTCAACTGACTCGTCGCCGCAGTGGCATCATTCCGGGGTCGGGTGCTTCTTCGGCCGCAGGTTTGGCGGCTGCTGGACGTCTTCCGTCCACGCCCACGACGTCGCCGACGGGTACCCCGGACGTGTCCCGCAGGTACATGGACGTCTGGAATGCTCGTAACCATTTTCTGATTCCGAGCGCCTCGCCTGCTAATCTGGACTATTTTGAGGTGGTTGTCCAAGGTTCCAAGGCGAAGAGTGTCCAGATTTTGAAGGATGCGGTGGTGGATACAAAAAATCTGTCTCAGTGCAAGAAAGCGGTCAAGGATCCGCGCTTTTTGTGCCCCAATTTATTGGCTGGGATCCTGGAGATCGTCGGTTCCGATCCGAAATCCAAACTGCTCAAGGCCAACTTTATTGAGGCGCTTTTCTGCTCCATGCTGGCCGACGAGGAGCTCATCTCGTTGTCATTCGGGTGTCTGAATCCTGTATTTGGGGGTTACAACAAGGACAACTCGGCTGGGATGTCCTCAGCGGTTGAGCCTGCGAATGAGGCCGTTTGTTTCTTTGACTATATCGATTCCACGAATACGACTTCTGAGGGAAAGGATAATCCTAATCCAGCCTTGCCCGTAATTGTAGAGGATGCTGTCGAAGGTGAAGACTGAGCTTCGAAATGTAACCCAACTAGAGCCAAATAAATGTGATACTTCTCAGGATCCAAAGAATTACAAACACAAAGGTTTATTAATTGAGCTTGCTGGCTTAAGTTTCTAATAAATAAATGGATTAGTTTATTTATTTAAATTCTGGAAGATAATGTTCTTACCATTAAAGACTACTTCTTGGTAGTTCTAGTTTAGAAGAAAGAAATGAACTTGTATACGATCCATTAAAAATTTCAAGACAAGTGGAAAGTAATTTGTTGAGAGAAGTAGCATCATTCTCCAAATCAAGAGACATAAATAGATTATAATTATTTAGTTTTAAAAGTCCCTTTTAAATAGTCAATCTTAGGTGGCGTTGCATAAAAATTCAACTCTTTTGATTACCCTTTTTGATAATTTATTCGATTATTGGTATCTCCTGTTTCCCATCAAGTTGGCATAGCTTTTCCGGTCCCAGTGTTTTTTTTCTCACTATGGGTTTGTCTAAGGAATCCTCAATATCGAAGCATCATTAGTCAGATCAGTTTATAAAAAAAAAAGAGTTAAAAAAATTTAAAAACCTTTTTTTGGGCATACAATTCCAATTTTTTCCAATTTCCATTTTGTGTATTTCGGCACAATTTTTGTCATTTATTATAATGGCTTCCAGTTTTCCGAAAGTGCACCGAAAATGCCTGGGCTGTACTGCCCAGGGGGATTTGGGGCGACGCTACGAGTGCAGCGTGTGCGGGTCAGAGGTCGTTTACTGCGGCAACTGCTTCGACGAGGGGCGCAACCGGCCCACTCACAAGCACAAGTACTATCACCCCATGAAGGCCATCTACAATCGTGCCTTCTTCGAGCTCTTTTTCAGCGGCGAGGAGCTGGTTAACGGCGATGCCCCGCAGAGCTATAAGTGTCCCTTCTGCGACGAGATGGGCTTCACCTCCGAGGAGCTGCAGGTGCATGTGGAGGAGAAGCATGGCGGGCATGTCGATGCCACTGCCCTGCTGGCCATTCTGGAGGGCATGAACCAGCCGGTGGGCAGTGTGGTGGCTGCCACATCAGTGGCTTCCGACGCGAAGGGTAAATGTGAGTAGTTGTTGGGGTTGAAAATCGATTAAAATTTGAAAGGGGGGGCATGGGGGCAATCCTAGGAATCAGATCAATGAGATTTATGGTTCGTCAACTCTTCTACGGAAATTGATTTGCAGATAGGTAGATAGACTTGTTTTTCCATTCATTGCGGGGTTATTTTATCCTTAAAAAAGGGATACCCCATCATAACCTCCGTCCACGAGTGGTTGGCAATTGCAAAAATGACGTCATGCATTTTGGCAAAGGAAAAGCCACCCCCAAGCACATGACACCCCCAATGCACCAATATTAAATTACTTTCCTTTCGAATTTTTCCCCTTCACAGCCACTGAGATTCGCTGCCAGGAGAAGTCGCGCGGCGGACTGAGCTATGAGGTCATCCTGGCCGAGCCGGCACCCAATGTGGCCGTCCCCAAGCGACCGGTCACCCCCGGCAAGAACGTCAGCGTGGAGGAGATTGAGCAGAAGTTGAAGGCCGCCGAGGAACGCCGTATTGTGAGTATCATTTCAATCGATAGTTTGGCCCATCTTATGCAATGTGTTCTTTAATTATTCGACCTTTTAGTCCCTGGAGGCCAAGAAGATGGCTGATATATCAAACAAGCTGGCCAAGGTTGAGGAGGCCACTCGCAAAAAGGATGAGATTACCAATGAATTCATCACTCAGACCAAGGAGCAGCTGGAATCCAAGATGGAGTTGCATGTGGAGAAGCGTGAGGCCATTATCAGTGACTTGAAGGAGAAACTAAAGGTTTGTGGTTGTCTTCCATCCTTTTGGACTTTCCTTTAAGCATTATCTTTCCGGCAGATCCATTCCCAGGAAATCGAGAAGACGCGCGAGACTTTGGAGCAGCAGAAAGCAAATGAGCAGAAGGCTATCGAGGAGAAGCTCAAGATAGCCCAGTCCTTGCGCGATGAGAACATCAAGAAAATGCTGGATCGTCTCAAGGAGCATGTGAGTGGTTGATTCCAGCATGGCTTGCAGATCAAACTCGTATCGAAATCATATCAGATATATATGAACAATGAGCTGTTATTAATTTTAGGTTTATAATTAACATTATTGATTGTGTGTATTCCAAAAAGAAAAGAGAATAACATGCCTGAACCTTTTGGTGGTTCAATTATTTGTAGCTTTTGGAATATCCTTTTATTTAAAAAGTTTTGGGGTTTAGAGTAAAGATTTTTGAAAATGAAATTGGATTTTGAATTGTATTGCCTTTTAAAATTATGAATACTTTTGTATGGAACCTGAACTAATTTTTTCCATTAAAAGCATGTATAATATTTAATAGGAATATGTATAGTTTACGTCGTTGTTATCCATCATGTTCATATATTCTGTGTTTCAAGCATTTACTTTCTGTCATGTGTACATAAATTTTTTGTTTTTCATTTCTCTTATATCTTATATCCTCTCATTTAGAACACTATCAAAATTGCCGAAATCAAAACGCAGAACGATCAATTGGAAAATCAAAAGCTTGAGGAAAAGGCTCGCATTTATGAGAACAAATTGTTTGCCGCCGAGCAGAAGCGCGAAAAGGAACTGCAAAAGAAAATTGAAAAAGTTCAAATGCTTGTACGTTCCTTTTTAAAAATTTCCACCAAAAAAAAAAAAAAACAACACACTAATACCCATTTGCCTTATCCTTTGAGTAGAACTTGGCATTTGCGGTTTCATTAATAATTGCATTCTTCACACTATAATTAAATAATCTTTTAATCAAATAATTATTTTCCTTTTACAGGAACGTCGAGCTGAGTTGGTGCGTCAAAACAAGGCCCAGTCGCAGGATATCGATGGTCAGCCCAATGCAATTGCCTCGTCTGGTTAGAGAGGTCCTTATAGAGTATCCGGAGCTGTGCAGAGCGTTATTACTTTCTGAAAATAATTAACAAAACTACAACAACTACAACAAGAACACTGCAAACACCAACACATTTCAGCAAGAAACCCAATTTGCTTCAAAAATTTCAAGTATTATAGAATTTCCCTATGCGAGCTAAGGCGTCTAACAAGAAAACAAAAAAAAACATTTACTCATAAACTGCAAAAACAAAGCAAATCTATAGCATGGAGGATTAAGGGCATACCGCAAATTAATGCAAAATACATTAGTAAAGGAAATCTACAATAACAGCTCAAGCATTACCACAATTTTCAAAGCTTCGTATTCACTTTTCATTTTTTTAAATAATTATTTTGCATTTTGTAAAGTTTGAGATGGAAAACTTTTGATTATGTCTCTAAGATATTATTCAATTCAGTTTTTTAACCTGTTTGGTGTTAAATATTAAAGTTTTTTTCAAATCTTATCGTTCGCTACCAATGTATTTTGAAATAATTTGCAAATACAATTTGAATTGCCATAAAACAAATGAGTTTGCCTTGATTCATTGTAACAATGCTTTTGCGAAACCTTTAACAATTAACAAAATGTACCATTTAATGAATATGTGAAACTATTTATAATTTATCATTCATATTACTTTAATAACATGCAAAAAATATGAATAGACTACTTATTTCTTATGTAAAAGTTCTCATTTTTTTATCTACAAAATAAATGTCAAACAGAAAACAACCCAAAAAAAAAATATATATATGTTTCAAATGCTTAAAAAATAAAATAAAAAAATCAAAACGCAAGCTAAATCACTCGAAAGAATTATTGTTTTACTTATGAACAATAAACACACACATTTAGGCATAAAAATAATGGAAACGGAAGCTCGGAAAAGAAACAAGTATATTATGTATACACAAAACATTTATGTAAAATGCATATTTTGTCTAACGTGGAGTTATATTTAGAGAAAAGGGCAAATTTTGGCCGTAAAATGGGTTTAACAAAAATTTACAGGGGGTTATAATAAAGGAGTAGAAGATGATGATGCGAAACAAGTGAAATATTTAGAAAAACAAATTTTTCAGAACCTGCTAGTTTTTTCCCCAAGACTTCATTTCGCCCGCAAGAGCGCTGGAAGAATATAGCCTAAATTTAAATCATATGCCGTTATAAATGTGTATTCGTGAAATATAAAACAATGCCTAATATATATAAAAATATCCTCAAATGGAATGCTCTTAATAAGAACTGCAATCGAAACAGTGCACCTATGGAACACGAATAACTTTCGAACATATTCAAAAAGTGTAAACTTTAACTTGAAAGACAAACAAAAAAAGAAAAAAAAACAAACCGAAAAACCATTGCAAGAGCATCAATACAATTGATAATGCTTCGATATTTACTCAATTTATATTATTGTATAATCAACGCCAATAATCAACTAATAAAAATTTTTGTATGAGCAAGGACGATGGAGAATTCGATGAAACGGTTACATATTCAAATCAATGTTCTCTACACAAATTCCAGAAATACGACCGCTTACAAAAAAGTCTAGTTTCGCGCATAATTTAAATTAAGTTTACTTAAGCAACAAATTACTGACGATAAGCATACTTATAATATATGTATAATAAAATGGCATAATAATGGCATATAAATAAATGAAAAATTATACATTTGTGTGTCCTTTCTTCTAAACTGGTTGATTTGCTGGGTAAATGTTAATCATTATTTTCATAAAAATCTTTATTTATAAGAGTTTACAAGTTCGTTTTTGTGGTAAAACGGAATAAATATAAACGAAATTGAATGTTTTAGTTTGTTTATATCACAGAACTGGTTTATTATCAGTATTTCAAAAAAATAATCTAGTAAAAAATATCTACTATAATTAATAAAAAAGAAGAATTATACAGAATATTCAAAATATTCAAACTTTACATTTATCATAATCGATTAATACAACTATCGAATATGCGAGTGAAGCCATTTTAGCTATTTTAAAGCTACATCTAGTTAAAAAAATACCATATTCCCAATAATAATCGGCGTGTCGAAGTTTTCATCGATTGTTACTCCACCTCTGATAAATTCCGACGGCCTCTGAATCATAATAAATTAAGATTAAAGTGTAAAAACAGAAACCGACACAATGGCCGCCACACTGAAGCCCTACCTTACCGCTGTTCGCCACTCGCTGACTGCGGCGATGTGCCTGCAGGACTTCCCCTCGCAGGTAGTGGAGCGCCACAACAAACCGGAGGTGGAAATCTGTTCCAGCAAAGAGCTGGTGCTCACGCCCGTTGTTGTGTCTCGAAACGAACGGGAGAAGGTTCTGATCGAGCCCTCCATCAACTCTGTGCGCGTGAGCATCGCTGTGAAGCAGGCAGATGAGATCGAGCGCATCCTGTGCCACAAGTTCACCCGCTTCATGATGCGTCGAGCCGAGTCCTTTATCATTCTGCGGCGCAAGCCCATCGAGGGCTACGACATTAGCTTCCTCATCACCAACTTCCACACCGAGCAGATGTACAAGCACAAGCTGGTGGACTTTGTTATTAGCTTCATGGAGGAAATCGACAAGGAGATCAGCGAAATGAAGCTGGCGGTTAATGCCAGGGCTCGCACTTGCGCGGAGGAGTTCCTCAAGCGCTTTTAGGTAAGTTGTTTTATTTCCGGTCGATGGGCTTTTATTCATTTTTGAATCTGTTTTAGATGCACCTAAGGTCGGCCCAGTTTGGGGCTTATCCCGATATACTAGTATTTCCAAATCAATGAAAAAATAAAGACGGCTTTTGTATTATTTAATTGAATTGTTCCTGCTTCGCCTAATTACTAGGACCGCTCCACCACATGCACACGCTGTTCTCGTAGATAACGTCTCGGTTTTCATCTTCCGGAAGCTCTGTTACCGTGGAGCCGTTGAGGATACTGTCGTTTGTATGCGCCGCGTTTTTCAAAAAATGAAACTGGCCTGAAGAAGTAGCTACGATTGGGAAAACAGGATTTAGACTGACGCCGTTGCAGCAGTCAGAGTGCAAAGGAATCGCTGCAGGGTCCCTGTCACCACCAAGATCCCATAATTTAAGATGACCCTGGGTGTCTCCGCTGGCTAGACATCTGTTGTCCGGCGTCAGGTCAAACTGAATGCGCTGGTTTGTGTTTACAGTGCGGCGAAACTCGCCTATTGGTTCTTTGTAGTTCCGCATGTCCCACTGATAGAGCTTGTTGCACTTTCGTGCTCCGCTAAACAGATACCACTCGCCCGTCGCAGCGCCAGCATAGCGGAGTTGGGTTACTCCGCCCTTGTGGCCACCTAGCGTGAAGAGAGGTCCTTGTTTGGGGGGGCTGCGAAGATCAAAGTGTTGGATGTACCCGTTCCAGTTGCCACAGGTTAAGGTTTTTGGTTGCTCTGTAGTCTGCGTTATGCAAGAGATGGCAAACTTAACGGCGTAGTCATCATAGATGCGGCCCGGTCTGGAAAATGGACATTTGCATTTCATAAAACATGTTTCTTTGCATCAGAGCGGCCTTATCCATGTGAAAACAGTATTCACTATAAATTATTGCTTGAAACCATGGTGCTAACCTGCTTGTGTCGAATATCTTAATGGATTTTTTGTAACCCGCAAAGATCTTGTTTCCATCGTGGGAGAACGCCAGCGAAATGGCCGCCACAACCTCATCCACGGCGTCGTAGCCGCTGTAGCTGCATCGCAGGGCCCCATCGAATGCGTCCCACATGTGGATGGGTTCGTGTTGTCTCGAGGCCAGCCAGCTGAAAGGAGAGAAAAAGTTTATAAGCTTGAAATGTTCCTGCCCTGGCTTGGTCCTACTCACAGGCAGGTGTCTGGCTGCTGGCTGTTCATGTGTGGATACCAAACGCAATCGTAGACCGTTCCACTTTCTGGCACGTGAACAGCCGACTGAAGTTTGGTTATCTGTCGCGTTTTCTCAAGCCTGGCTGTAGAGTAAACGTCGGCGGGTAGTTCCATTATGTGCATTCCGTCCATGTGAACGGGAACCAGCAAGCAGGTACCATCCGGGGACCAAAAGCAGCCTTTGGTATAGTGCTGCGCGTATTGCGAAGACGTCCAGCAACGCCGGCTGAGCTCTACGAGGCGAGCGTCAAAATAATCTGCCGCCACTTGAAGGGGTTCCTTTTCCTTCACCACATCTTCGCTAGGCGCCATTGCAGCCAGATCTGCGGTTTCATCCATGCTGATGACAGATTCGCTGACTCCACAATGGGAACTTTCTTCCATAAGGACCGACTCCACAGTCAAGGACTTGTCAGGGCAGATGCTTTTATCCTCTACCTGAGCCTGGCGGAGTTTCTCTTTTTCCATGTCTGTTAAAGTGACGCTCAGCTTTGGTAGCAGGGACTCCCTGGATGTGTCCATTGTGCTGTTGAAGCTTATGTTGTGGTTAAACACCGAGGAAGTGAGCTCAGTTTTGTCCACGTCGCTCATGCTAGTGCTTAAATTAATAGCTGCCGGCAATTACAAGGATAGTGTTTATTTAGCGCACAAAAGGATTTCAAAATAACACTTACAATCGTCCATGCTGAGGAATATCGATAAGTGCCGGTCGGCTAGAGATGGTTAAGCATTGGTCGATTGATTCATATCGATATTTGATGTTTATTTTATTTACTTATTTATATTTTTGACTAATATATCATAAATAAATAATTATCAATTCACTTTACTTAATAGGAGTATATCGGCAACCTCATTAGGAGTTTGCTTAACAGAGATTTTGGGGATCTATGTTGTGCGGCCATTTTGGAAATTCAGGAAACCATTTCAATGGCGGCTTCCGCCATTTTGTTTACGATCGTAATGGCGGATGTCAAGGTTTCCAAGGTTATTTTTAAGAAACCGTTAGAGGAATATTAAACGTTATTTAGGTTTTATTAAAAAAATCATTATTCTTTAAGTAAATCTACAAATCAAAGGTCATAAGCCAATACAGAATTACAATCGATAGAAAGTGATTTGCGAAATGAAGCTCTGCGCCATTGGCAGGCACTTTCTTCTGCATGTTGTAGAACATTACGGAAATACTCAAAGGCAGTGCCACTTGCTGCTCACTCCCATCAAACTCCAGATCGTGCCGCTGACCCAGCACCAGACTAGCGTGATGCAGGACATTCTGATAGGCGGCTGCTCCCTCCAGCAATGTCATCTCGGCCACATGGAACTCGTATTTCACGCTCAAGAAGATGTTGCGGCAGCTGAGGCTTTGCTGCTGATCATTGAAGACGCCATGTACGATGGGTACATCGATGGCGTTTCGTGGATAGTGAAGCTCTATGGGCAGCCACTTATTTGGATTTGGTTTGCCCATCTGGGAGACATAAACCTGACCAATATCCTCTAGGTGGGTTACATTGTGGGGTAGCAACATGGCCCAGATCTCCGACTGCAAATCTTGACAGTATTCCGTGTGATTGACTGTTTCCTGGAGCAGAGGTGCTGCCTTTGAAAGTAGGCATTCCTTTTTCAGACTCAATCCAAATCGGAGTGCTTGATCCTCGCTGAGGCTCTGTTGGCAGATCCTGCTCTTCGGCTTACGAGACAGCAAGGGCAGCCAATGGTAATCATTCACATCCTGAAAATAGCTAAGAACCTGCTGATCTCCGCTTCCGTTCAGAGGCAAGCTTTTTGAGATAATCAGCGGGGAACCGGGAAGGTATCCGAGTGGACCCGAAGTGGGTTTGGTCTTGGGTTCATTGACGGAGATAAAAGTTACTTCGTAGGTCAGCCAAAGGGGTTCGTTTTCCTCCTCCACCCAAGAAGCCTTTTTAATAATGAGCCTTGCCTCGAGAATATTTGTAAAATTGTGAACGAATTGCAGCTCCAAGGCCTCTGGCAAAATATCCAATTGGGTCTCATTTCCTCCCTTGTCACAATGCAATTTCCCTCCAACATCCTTTTGGCAGACTTGTATGTTTATTCCCCCAGTCTCCGGCTCCTCGGGATCTCTGGGCTTTGTTAGCAAATGCCGGGAGCTGGTAAAGTTTACTATATCCCAGAGACTCTCCTGCAACTGGGCGGAATCCTTCATGGGACAGTGGCTGGAGACTGATTGCAGATGACGAACAGCTTGTTTTAGTTGGCATTGTGAGCTTTCGTAGGCAATAGGCACCTCCAAGGTAGTAGCTTCGTTACTTTCGGGTAGCCAGAGTTGCAGGGGCTCTCCATATTTGTAGTGCAAGCTGGAGGATCGGGTTTCTAATGGGTCGCCATCATAGGCTTCCAGATCTGGCCATTTTTTGTGTCTCTCGGCATTCAGGTTTAGGTTTAGAGGTGGAGCTTTAGTTGGTTTCAAGTTGCTGCGAAAAACACAGAGCCATCCGTCGTTAATCTGGCAGGAGGGCAGGCCGTGGTTGTATTGGAAGTCCTCCAGCTTGGCCTGCACTTGGGGTGCCGTTGCGATCGAAAGGCAGCTGAACACTTTCCGAGCCTCGGGATTACAGTCCCGGTCGCAGCAGCAATTGAGGTTGCACTCACCCGCCTGGACATCGCAGGAGCAGTAGTAGTTGGCAAGGTCTTTGGGGATTGGGGTTGAGGCAGTTGGTTCAGTGGTTACCGCGATGGATGCTTTTGAAGTGGTGACTGCCGGGATCGGGGTGGTCCTGGCTCTATTTTGAGGTCGCGGCGGAAACAAGTTGCTCGGGGAACTGGCAACTTCTGGGAGAGGACTAGTAGAGCTGTTTACATCGTTGATTGACGGAAGAGAGGTGGTGGATACAGCTTCCGTTGTGGTAGATCTTGTGGGACTCGCAGTGGCATTAATGTCGTGCGAGATTTCTATCTTAATGCCTAAAACCGGCAATAGGAAGTAGCCGAGCAAAGTTAGAAGTATACGAAGTTCCATGGCTACTTGAACTCCACTCCAAAGTCTTCGAACTTTCGAAAAATCAACTTGAGGTCAACTATAACCTTTCCAGAGCTGAGAGTTTGAAGCTTGTACCTGGAAAGCCAATAGAAAAATGTTATTCCTCTTAAAAAAAGGATAGAAATCCGTATCCTACCTTTCCACTCCGGAGAAGAGCAGATCCGTTTTGCTTAGGGCGGCTCCTCCGCTGCCAAACTTCTCGCGCAGACTCTGCCACCAGCCACTGGGTGCAACCTTCCAGGTGGCAATCTCGAGTCGATGTGGCCCCGGCGTAGAGGGGATGTGGGCGAAGCCGTAGCCCACGGGCCAGGACTGTTGCAGGACGTTGACGGCGTACACTTCCACCAGTAGGCGGGGCCAGCCCTGAATAGCGGCGGAGCTCAGGTGGATGTCAAGTGGCTGGACAAAGTCCGAGCAGTTCTGCAGCCGGTGCGACGCCACCGGGCTCTGACCCTGCACCTCACCCTGCACAAGGCGCCAGGCGTTGCCTTCGGAAAAAGGATATCGTTGATTTCGTGATGGGGGATGGGGAAGGAAATCTTTGGGCGAACTTACCGCTTTGCAGGCACCACTTGCAGTACAAATGTGGCTCCGCGAAATCAACTGCTTTCAGTATTTGCCCGATTATGTGGACCTCCGCCATCAATTTGTTTGTTCCACAGTTTTTACTCGGTCATCCAGGTCTTGCATTTGTTTGAGAATCCTGCTGCGCTTTTCGGTTTCCGTGTTTGTTTTGCCAGTTGACCGACCCGTTGGCAAAGTAACCAGAAAGGGGGCTGGTTATGTCAACTCAGGTGGAACGTCAAAGGGAACTGGTTCGCCAGGTACCTTAAAGGGAGCACAGGTTCAGGGTGCAGGTATTTAGTGAATGCTTTGGGAAATTATTTAAAAAAAGAGTTGGCAGGGTACCCTATTGAAAACCCTTGGTCCTTTCCGAAATAAACAAACCCCATATTTTATATACTACTACATGTTTCTAAAAATATATTCGTTTCAATTCCTTTGTAGCAAAATAAATGAGGATATTTATTTCAGAGAATACCATGGATCCTCCTTGATTTGAGGGATGTTGTAACGAATTTTGACGGGTGCCAGGATGTGCATGATCATGTGCTTGCATTCACTGGAGGCTGATGGGGATTTGGGGAACACCAGTGACTGATTTATCCGCTTCAGCAGGATGTGTACGTTGGAGCCGTCGTAGGGCAGTCGGCCAAAGACCATAGCATAGCAAACGACTCCACAGGCCCAAATATCCGACATAAAGGGATCGTAGGCAACGCCTGAAAATAAAAAGAGTTCCTTTAAAAGTCAGGGGAAGTAGGGTCCATAGCTCACCCTTTAGAATCTCGGGACTGGCGTAGGCATAGCTGCCGCAGAAAGTCTTCGAGAGGATCACTTGGTTGTCTGGTGTCCGAGTGTCCTTGCGCGCAAACCCAAAATCAATGAGTTTCAGATTCCAGTTCTCGTCCAGCAGCAGGTTCTCACACTTGATGTCCCGATGAACCACCCCCTTGCTGTGAATGTATTCCACGGCACTCACCAGTTGCTTGAAAAGAGCCCGCGACTGCGGCTCGTCCAGGAACTTTCGTTCCCTGACATAGTCCAAGAGCGTTCCATTCTCCGCCAACTGCATTATCAAGTATACCCTACAAATATTATGATTGGTATTCGAAAGAACGAAAGACTGCCTTCAAGGGACTAACCTATGACTGGTCTCAATGCTTTGATAAAAGGTTATTAGGTTTTCATGATGGAGACCCTTGACTGCCTCGATTTCGCGGGGCAAAAACTTTTGGGTGTACTCGGAGGGGGCCTTCACCTTGGAGATGATCTTGACCGCCACCCGCTTGCCATACTCTTCGGAGAATCCGATCTTGACCTTGGCATAGTTGCCCGTGCCGATAACCTTGCCCAGAATGATGCCATGCTCCTCGAGGATGGTTTTTTGGGGTTTAGTCTTGTCGTCGGTCTTTCCTTGTATTCCAGAAGCTCCTGGCGGCTTCGGGGGCGGCCTGTCGTTGCTAAAAGTGTAGACTTTCTGCTCCTGGCGTCGACCAGAGTTCTGATCGGTTACGAGGTCCTGCGACGAACTTGCACCAATGACTAGGGCAAGGTATCTAGTTAGTACAAGTCCATTGCCAATGTGTAGTGTAGTTTACCTCCAGCTTGGTCGGGTTTTCTCTTTGGCGCAGTAGCCATTGAATATGTAACCACACTAGCGATCTAGCAACTTCCTCCAGTTGCTTCCTTCCTCAAACCAAAGATTCACTCAGAGTTGACCATAATTTGAAACGTAACAATTTTCAAAGAGAAATTTTAGAATTAATGTGACATTGTAGCAAAATGTCCCTGGACTCTCATGTTTTTTTTTTTTTTTTTTGATCAAAGCTTTTAGACAAATTCATAAATTATCATTTCCATGTCCGAAATGTTCCTTCAATTAAAGTTTTTCATCCAAGGATGATTATGTGCGCACAATTACCTACAAACTGCACGTTCACTGAGGTCCTGAAAGCAGGTCCTGCTTCGTCCTGATTCGCTGTGTGTCCTCTGCAACGAAATAAATGCTGGTTGACTGTGCATCTGTGGTGGCAACTGCCACAAACAATTTTGACATTGCCGTGTCGAGTTGCGAAGCTGCCTCCAGTGTTAAGGACAGGATATGTAAGGATGTTGTGAAATCAACGCAATGGCGAAACATTAACACAATGTCCTGAGAAAGGAAAGAGCCCAGATAACAGCAACCAGGACACAAAGAGTCTATTACCTATGAAATATAAAATATTTACAAAATATATGCAACTTTTCAGTGGCAAATGAGTAACCAGGATTGTTAATAATCTCCATTAGGAGGAGCTCAGGAAAGTTGTTAAACAGTTGCCGCCACAAGGCAAGAGTATAAAGCATTCGACATTTAACAAAGTTTCCAGCTTGTTCATTATGAAATTATAAATATTTTATACAATACAGGGCTGCTGGGAGGTTTTTCGTATTAAATTCCACTCTGCCAATTGCAGGAAACCCACCTTGCCCCGAGCCCCATTTCAATTTTTCAACGAAACACAAGAATTTCACTTGCACACGCCACATTGTTTCTGGCGCTGGACAAAAATACAAAAAAACAAAAAAAAAAAGGATCCCCCAGAGTTTGCGGAAAGCAAAATGAATGCCTCCAAGCACGGGTCAGGATATGTTTGCAGTTGTCCTTGGCCGCACTTCAATCGAATTTCCCAAAAACCGCACAAAATGACCTAAAGCGGCCCATAAGTCGGAAACTTTTGGCAAAGAAGAAATGCCAAACATTTTAAAGTTTCATAAATCAAAACTCAAACAATGTGCAGATTTCGGTTAAATAAAGTTGAAAGAAAACGATGGAGGCAGTCAAATGGAAAATCATATAAGAAAATAAGGTCAAGAAGGTAATTTGATTGAAAATTAGCGTTTCGGCCGTCTTTATTTTGAAGCGCATCCAATGCTTAATAATTAAATATAATCCCCCCGTTGGCCAGAGTTTGCATAAAATCGTCAAAACTATGAATATTAGTTATCTTGTTACAGTAGAGTTCATGAATTTTTAATCAACCCAACAGAGACACAGCGTCACTGCCATCCGCTGAATGCTCTTTGGACATTTGCATAAATCACAATCACCACAGAGCCATATTCCAGGTAGCTCGATGACCTGCAGGCGCATTAATTTATAGCAAAAATACATGTAAATTACTTGCGGCGATATTCCGCACACCACACCACACCACACAACACATCCTCCTCTTCGTGCATTCTTTTTCCGACCAGGATGAAATGCGGACCTGCTGATAAGTCGATCGGCTCTGGAAAGGCGGCCACCACCACCACGACGACGACGACGACGGGGGACAGGACAGAGAGGGGTGACAGCCAGCATTTACATTTAATAAATTCAACTGGAAGCGTACAAATAATTTATAAACTTACCCCTTGAAAATGGAGAAAACAACAAAAGGACCAAGAGGTCAAAAAATTCAGTGACCGTAAACAGTGGTTGGGCCGGCAGGACTCTGAGTGGGGGATATCAGGATGGATTTTAAAATGGATATTTTTCTTTTACCTCCATCCACTTCCCGTCACCGGCTATACAATGAATGCGAAAAAGGAGCAGCATGCGTGCGTAATATTTGCACATTTTTAACTGTATATTAATTTATGTTATTTTCTGTTGTTCACTATTTGGCAACGTTTATTTTCATTTGCTCTCTGGCAGGCATAACTGTCAAAAAAGGATAATTTTTTTCGCTTTTTATTGCTTGCAAGTCGTTGCGGAAAATGGGGTATACATTATTTTGGGTTTACAAATTATTCCCAGATTTTTAATTGGTCTTTTATTAAATATTTCCGAATGTTTCCACAAACTTAAATACCCTTAAAAGTAAAAGGAAATTTTTGTAAAAGGGGTACCAGTATTTCGACTACGTTTCTGAATCGTAGATTCATTTATTTCGTTGGTTTTATACGACAACACCAGCAGCTGTTGACACATTCACTTATATATACCTATATGCATCCATATATAGTCCTGGACATGCATATTGCAATTGCCTTGTGCATGTTGCCGATTGCAGTTGTCCTTTTTCCCCATTTTTATTCAGTTGCAACGGAAATCCACACAAGAAAGTATGTCTGACACAACAAACTATCACAGGGGGGAGTCTTCAAAAG
The DNA here is from genome assembly GCA_018150405.1 of Drosophila varians. Lineage (NCBI taxonomy): Eukaryota > Metazoa > Arthropoda > Insecta > Diptera > Drosophilidae > Drosophila > Drosophila varians. The sequence goes on from JAECWK010000125.1 coordinate 9,143,255, forward strand.
GATTAAAAGATGTATGGCGTTCAGGATCACCTTCCATGTCAGAATAATTTACATCTATGTGCCATTTTCTAAGCAAATATTCTATCAATTTGAGAGTGGTGGAAACTTTAAACTATTTCTCATTTATTAAAACGGAATTAAATTATTATTAATTATTATTATTATTATTATTTATTAATTAATTAAAATATCATCCTTCTTTAAGATTCTCCGATTCTATAAGGTTAAAAATGTCTTACCTTTAAAATCCTACTCTCATAGTCATTTTATAAAGTTTGTATTAAAAACTCTCCTTGTTTGAATGCAATGCCATTATTTGTAGACCCCAATGGCTTGTCTTGTTTAACATTTTTGAATCCTTGGATTTGACAAGTCGGGACCAGCCCCAGGAATGCTGGAACATAGTACGTCGTCCAGCCACTTTAGTTTTGCGGCTTTTATTGTTGTTGAGACCACAAAACCCAACTCCATCTTGGTCTCGATTTAAACTCCCAGCGCGTATCCCCCAAACGTTCCGTCTGGACTTTGGGTTTTTCCTTTGCAGGACTCTGATTTCCCAGTCGTTTCTGTTGTTCATGTTCATCCGCTTGCTTGGACTTGAGCCAAAATATTATTTTATTTTCGCAAAGAATGGCAGGCGTACGACAAGGACTCGAAACATTCTCCACTGATTTTCCACAATTTGTTTACCCTTGGAGAGGTCTTTGGAGTTTTGAATGAGAAAAGGGTAAAGGCCCCAAAGGAGACACCTTAGTCCTAATAGCCCACAGCAGCCACGATTAAGTTCCCGTTTTTATTATTAACGTTTTAATGTTCCCAAAATAAGCAACATTTTTATATCAAAGTTTTATTACTTAATCTCATATTCTGGCTGCTATTAATCGGTTTCATATCCATTTCCGGCCCCATTTAGAAACCAATTTAGCTTTCTCCGAACAAAGGTGTTTCCATTCGATCAAAATTGGTTTAATTTGAATTTGTTTTTCTTTCGTTTTTTGGCAAAAATAACAGCTGTACAAAAGAATACATTCCTTTGGTAAAGTTTATGGCATATTGTTTATTGTTTTGGCTTATGAATGGATCCTTACGTGATACGCGGCCATAAAAATGATGTGCTCGCAGCATTTACCTTTAGCGCCTCAGGACCTTTTTTTTCGGTGCCAAGTTTTTTATTTATTTTTGGCTCAGCTTTTAATAAAATGCTTTGTCCTGAATAGATTTTAGTAGAAATACTCCTTATTTTACTTTGATTTGCAGGCATACCTTTTGGAGTAACATTTGAGTCTTCCTTCGATGGATAGCCTAGGATTGCTCAGAGCTTTAAGGACCTTCAACTATGCCCCGAATGTTTGTGTTTTGGCCATTTTATATTAAAGCTAATACCTTATCTTGCCACTGGCCCAACATCCGCACGGAAAGACAAACAAACCAAATAAGACCTCTCGCCTGATGAACTTCTGCCCGAGGAGGACTTGGCAAGGTGGCGCTTTAGGACAAGTCCTTTTTTTTTTTGGCTTTTCTGGGCAATTCTTCTGGTGTTGCTCCCCTGTACTGTTAGCATATTTTATGCAATGACAATGGCTTTGGCCTCGCCACTGTTGGTAGTTTATAAATCATTTGAGATAAGCTGCTGCACTACGTGCGACACCTGATGCCTCTTTGAAAGCATGCCGACCCCAATGGCCGTTCCACCCATCCTAGGCAGCCCCATCCTAGGCTCCCAGCCTCTTCAAAATGGCAGACAACAGCAAAATGGGTGCAAAAAAATATGAAATAAAAAACGAAAAAGTCTGGGGGACATAACAAAATTGAATATAAAAACGAATGACAAAAAATGGAAAATGACAAAACTGAATAACAAGGAAGTACATTGAGGAGTGTAACATGAGGCGATGAGGCAAAAGCACTCATACACTCCTACAATCACATACATATATACGAGATTTTTAGTCCTTTTTTGTGCTTTTCTATAAGTTATTACATAGATTCTTCAAGGAAACTATTCATTGTCATCTGACTTGAAAGTCTTGCAGAATAAAAGCAAATATTTAGATAAAATATCCTAGAAAATGGTTAAAACAAAATGATTATAGGGAAATAAGATTTAAATCTGATATCCTGGATTTAATTCTGTGATAATACAATCCCTTTAAACACCTTCCCACTCCAAAAATGCGAATGAATAATCATTTAATGAGATATGTTTTATATGTCAAGCGGGAGGACATAGGGTAAGGGTACTCACCATGTTGCTATACCTTTGCAAAAAAAAAAAGGAAACCCACAACAGCAACCAAATTGTTTGTGGTGCGGCACAGGACGAAAACATACATACATATATAAAAATGTAAATAGCATAAAATGAAAACCTGCAGTGGCAGCACTTTTCAAACACTTTGAGGCATGCGGCGGATGTGCCCTCCATCCAACAAACTGAAGATGGAGGAACTGGTACCCACCACCACCACCGTGTAGCCAGGATGGAGGCAACATGGCCAACTGGGAACCTTCGACGTGACTGAAGCTAAGTGCAAGCTGTTTAACTTTCATGTGACAAAGTAAATTTCAATATATTGAAATTGTTATTTAAGTAGAGTGCATGTGGAGCCTCCCGATGGGTGAGGCTTTCGCCTTCTCCATTTCCTTGTCTTCCATCTCTGCCAGCTGTTGTACATCCTTTCGAGTGCCTCGGCAATCCGCGACCCCTGCTGTTGTGTTGCAAATAGTGTCATAAATAAATTGCCCTGATTTGTGTGGAAACCAGCAGAGATATATACAGGAGTCCTCCACTAGAAAAGATGAATCAGTTCTATAGAAAAACTATCTCTTGGGTAACAAAAATCGTTTCCCTATTAAAAAAAAATGCTCACGTATTTATTTTGTATCTGGTGTGAACAAATATACATATGTATGCACATATTTGGTATGGACATTAATTTGCCACTTTTCAGTCCTTTTGCAGCGAAAAGGATTCCCTTCTGCACCAAAAACGATTCCCTACATTCAAAAAATCAAGGCATACGGGGAACAAGAAGTCATAAACTTACAAAATTGTACACTTGGCGATTAATCAAGGAAAAGAAAATATTTTAAGCCCTTTATTTTATAAAATTTTTAAAGTTTATCGAAATAGTCCTGTTTAAGGATCCCTTCCAGTTTCAATCTGTACCCGTCGCTTTTAATTCGATTTGGTACGGTTTTCAGTTGGTTCTTTTTGCTGCGCTTATTTACAATTGCATCATCGATTTAATTGCAAATTAATTGCTTCATCATTGGCAAGCACATGGCCGTCATTCGGTAAGGACACCCCACTGGCATGGCCTCAATATGGCATGGCCTCTCTCCACCATAAAGCGCCAAACCACCCAGTAAGCCCCATTCCAAACTGTTTCCACTGGACATCATCCGGAATCGGGCTGAATCCTCGACCAAGTCATCAGGCGATTCGTGGGCAGCTGCCGTTTATTTTTACATTTTCCGTTGGCTGCTGCATTACTTTGTAATTATTGCGGCAAATGGTTTGTTTGCATATTGATTACAGATGCAAAACTCCTCTCCCCCATCCCCCATCCAGCGATGGTCAGCGTCCGGCGAAACATTACTCTGTCGTCAGTGGTCGAAAATTGGTCAGGGAGCGATGGGTCCTTTTCCATTTCCATAAGTCTCACATGGTTACTAGTTACTCACAAGTTACTAACATTTAAAGTTTTCTAAAATGTTGCTCATCTTAATGTTGTACTAATTAAAATATCAATCAGACAGGACATCCAACTAACATTAAATTGTAACTCGGCAGTAATTAAATTGAGGCTTTAAGAGCAATAAGCTCCATGATTGATAAATGGTTTGAATAGAATCATTGAGAACATATTTAATTGTTGTAGTATTTGGGTTGTTGTAAACATTTGCCCAATTATGTGGCATAATAAATTGCTACTTACAATGACGACAAAGGGAATTACATTGATTATAAGCTGACAATTATATGTCCTGCTAAAGTGGCTTTCAATGATTTGGAATGGAAAATTATTAAAAATTTCGCCTACATATCATCTGACGTTTTTCCGCTCGCTCGCCTTCGCATTTTGTATCCGTCTACCTGGAAATTCAATTTATAAAATAGAACTCGAATAATGTCACCCAAACAAGAATGGCAACACGTTTATTAGCTTACCCGTTCCCAGAAAGAAAAAAAAAAGCATCCGAGCCTACCTTGTTGGGCATTGTATATGAAAAATGTAAAAATTAAATTACCTGACTTTTATTTCAAGGGAAACGAAGAAATGTAAGTAACAAAGCACTTTGATGCTTTTTTGGTCTTGAATTTCCTCCATTTTTTTTTTTGTGATACTTTTTTTCAATTTCAATTTCCATTTCTTCTTTTTTGTTAAATTTGTATGTGCAAATGTACTTTTGCTGTTACATTTCACGAAAATTTCCTCTCAGTAATTCAAAACCTCCGTGCCACAGGCCAACGTTGGCAACGGAGACTCCAAAGGAGGCGAGTACAAAGAAATATAAGTAACATTATATGAGCTGAAGCGGAATCTAATACCCAATTCTCATCGGACTCCAGCCGACATCTAAAATTCATTTACTTGGCATAAGGTTTTTTTTTGCTCATTTACATTAAAGATATTGTAATATCATATGCTTTGAAGGGGCCTTTCAATCTGGGAGAATATCTTATTTTGAAAAATACAAATACGCGTAAAAACTGTATTTTCCATATCGCTAATTAAAACAAAAAAAGTTATTTTATAAAAAGCCTTGGACATATTTTCCATCCACACAAAACGGAGCCCAAGTTGCCATCGCCAGGAGCTACTTATTGCTACTCGGCTGGCCCGGCAAAAGTAAATTTATTTAAGTTAAAATCATCACACACCCTCGATACATTATACGTGGCAGCAGCCAGGACCCAGGACCCAGGACTCACACCTTCATAACTCCACATTTTCACACTTAATGTCAACGAGGTCCAACTACCTCAAGCCAACCAACCAACTTACTTTGGTAACGTTATAAAGCATACAATGCCATTGGTAATAAACCGCATCGCATCATTGGCCTCGACCATGGGGGTCCCCCCCATCCACCACCATATTCCTGGTCCGGGTGACGTTCCCGTCCAGAGAACTCTGTCCTGGTCCTGGTCGTGGTCCGCTGTCTGGGTCTTTTGTGAGGGGAAAATTGCCTCGGGCTGCCTTCTGGAAGTCATGTTATTGACGCGCTCCTCGGTGACGGACAGGGGGCGGAATTTTGAGTCCGACTTGGAGCGTATGCAATGAAGGAGTGAATGGGATACTGACGCCGTTCGATGGCGCTAATGTTTACCCAGACTGCATATATATGTATATAGTTTCCGATGTACATAGTTAATGGCAAACATTTTTCACTGCCAGCGGCCATATCTCGACGTGGTTACTCCTTGACAATGCTTTTATGCAGCCTTTATTTTTTGGACATTACCAGTGGATACTTGTGGCAAATGTTTCACATTCAAAAGGAATAGTTTCAAGGATTTTCATTCAAGTCTCGGTGGTTAATGGTTACTTTTATTTAATTTTCTATTGCTTTTAATATGCCATTTTGATTATAATTTCGCAAAGATAGTAAAAAACCGAAAGGAGGTCCTGCCCCACTTGCTACACCAAAAAGTGCTTGCCTCAGTCAAGTCCTTTAAAAACTGCTTCGACCACACATTTATTCTGCCAAAGTCTCGATAGGAAGCCCCGGAGGAGGTCCTTCGTTGCTAAAGTCCGTGGTTGTAGCTCAATGCAATTGTCGCTCACATTCCATTTTATTTGATACTCCTCAGACCAGGCAATTGCACTTAATTTCATTTGAGGAGCAAAGAAACCACATCGTCTGAGAATGGAAAGATAAATGGCGAGTGCTGCATTGCTCCTATGCACGTAGGAGGACTTGCAGGACCAGCAGGACTCTCAAAGAACTGAAATTAAAATAATATATATGCCGCAGTTCCTGCATTGATTTCCAAATTGATTGGGTCTCGAATGTCAGCTATACAGCCTCCCAATTTATTTTCTTTAACTTGTTTCTAGAAATGAAGAATGCCCGCGAGTTCAGAGACTTTTCGTTTTTTTTTTGGTAATTTGTCAGTAAAAGTAAGAAAGACTTTTGCAAGTTTTTTTTGGCTCTGGCGCCTGTGTCTTCTGTCTTTGGGAAATGCGTCACTTTCTTCGTAAAAACGGTGGCATGTTGCCAAGCCTAGCCCACACAAAGGAGGATTTAATTAACTGGAAAAGTTCATTTAAAATAATAATAAGAAGGACCGCCTACCCAAACCTTCAGAAGTAATAGCTTTAAAGACTCGGACCAGACTTTTTCAATTTGAAAATTGACCATTGAACATTAGAAGATTGCTGGAAAGTATTAGAGGCAGGACTCAATGGCCATCAATAGTCAATTCAGAGTCTTCATTGAATAAAATTAGAAGGCCATTGGGCAGGCAGTGGATGGCATTCAATCGGATGCCCGGTCATGAGGCTAAAGTATATATAGAAAGTGCCCCGATACTTCTCGCGACAGATACTGAAAACGTCCATTAGCTAAGCAGATTAATTGCTAAAAGGTATTTAATTCCTGATGCTTTTATATTTCATTCGGCTGTCTCACTTTGCCCCCCAAGTCCTCAAACCCCAGAAGTCTTTCCTTCTGAAGTTGCGGGGCCTGTCAGACCAGATGTGTACTTTTTTTTTCGCCTAGCTTTCATTTCTTCAATTCTCTTTCATATTTTTTTTTGCATTTTCTTTCCGTTCTGCTCCTTGAAAAATATGGCGTTAAGTACTGTTATTTTTCTTGTATTCAACATTTTGTGTCGCTTTTTAATGTTTCATTAGCTGCTAATGGTATTCGTCTTTACCAAAAAAATTAATAATAGGCTCTGGCTATTGGGAATTCAATTAAAAGTACACTTTACTATAATTTATTAACTTGGTTCGATCAATAATTCATTTGTTAAGTTTCCTTCCAAATGATTAAGCAAGCTTTCGCTGCGAGCTTATGTTAAAACGAAATCCAATTGGATGTGATGGAGAAATATAAATGAAAATTGACAAAGGCAGCTAAGTTAACTTGGTCTAACAGAAATCATTCCTGAAATTTGATTGACTGCATCAATGAGTAAATGACTTCAACCACTGACAGATGAACCGAGGCACACAGGGAAAAAATTTCGTTTTTGCGGCGGAAACGTCCTGACAATCCTGACTCAACTTTTCCCACAACCAATGGTCCTGTCCCCCCGCTATCCGCCTGCCACCTCCCGCCAGAGTCCCCCCGCCACCACGCCCCTTTTGGCCCCAGTCGTTCCAAGGCTCATGAAATTGACAATCAAATTGCAAATAGCTTTATCTTGTAGTTTGCTTATTTATTTATATCATTTCGTACACTTCCTGCGCACGCCAGGCAACAATGGCGGCGGCACGGAGGGAAGGATGGAGGGCGGTCCAGAGGGCCGGCAGTCATAGTTGTTAAGCTCCTGCCATGCCACACACCCACTGGATCGATGTGTGTGTGTGTGTGTGACTGCCTTTTTTGGCCTATTATCCTTGGCTTATGTTTTCAATTAAATTTCCATACAATTTTCATGACGTGATGAACTACCTAGGGCCAGCGTCAGGATTCAGGACTCGACTTTTCTCTCTCAGCTGTGACTGACTGGCCGATTGTGGCTCCGTGTGTCAGTCAATTTATTTAATAACAAACGCACAGAGTACTCTTGTATATATATTTTTATATACATGTATAGGTGGATATGTATGTATGTATATTCAAGCCGTCACATCCAGGATATAACACTGAGTCCTGCCCCTCTACCCCTGAAGCCAATCTTATTTCATAGTAAAAATTTGTGAGGGGATTTGTGAATAAATCAAGTCAAATATTTTATATCATTTCCTTTATGGTGGATACGAAAATATATATACAAAAAAAAATGGGAAAAAATGCTAAAAGAGAGACTGATACGTGTGGTGTGTATTTTGGATCAGAAAATAATCAACGAAAGTCTGATGTGTGTAAAATAGTAATAACTAATATTCTGTCTATGAAAGGATTCATAAACCCCTTTAAAAAAAGCCAAGGACTTGACGAATTTAAATAGACTCTTGCTAGGATATGACTTAGCCTGCCCATTAAAAGCACGGCAAGCACCGATTATTATGGATAAGGACATTGTGCTGGGCTTTTGCTGATTATGAGAGGACGACCAGGGCACATTAATGGTGATGAGATGTTGCCGCTAAGTAGCATTCCCAGGGCCCACTTCATCCCCATTTCGACGCCACTCCCCCCCATCCCTAAGAGTGCCCCATCGCTGGGAGCAAACAAATGGCATCGTTCGAGGAGGATGTGAAAAATTAGGGACCACACAAAGCCAAAAAGATTCCTGCCAGTGGGCGGGGCCAGAGGCTAGAGAGCACCTCCGAATTCCCTCGTCCTTACATTGCAGCTGTCTCACTGTTGACTTTGCAATTAAATATGCACATTCTCATTAAAAGTTTGCGCCATTAATAAACGCCAACAGGGATGTAATTTAATACGGTTAAAAGGCACAACACGTGTAGGGGGTAAGAGGATGTTGTTGTTCGTGTGTGGAGTGGGTGGCTCCATACACGTAGCATTAAATTAAACATGCAGAAATGTGAGAGGCCCCCAGTCTTCCTCCACTTTCAGGGAGAACACAAAAGCTTATAAAAATTTCAAAAGTAAATACTTTTCTTAACGAAATTTCCACGTTTCTGGTGTCTGGCTGCTGGCTCCTGGCTCCTGGCTCCTGGCTCCTGGCTGAGGTCCTGGCGACCTGGACCACATTAAAGCTCGTCAAGGACTTGACTGCAAATTTGTCAACTGACAGAACAAGACACGACACATATGGCTAGTGTAGAGCAGCTCCCCTTGTCTGCCATAAATAATATATAATTGAAAATGTCTCTTGGGAATTTTCGCCTCGTTTTGTCGTCGTTTTGGCTTCGTGTGAACTTTGCCAGCCAACAACTTGGCCCTAATATCAGAACAGGCCAAAATCATGTGAACGAATGTACTCTACACCAGCGGCGGCAACTATTCCTTTAACTATCTAATTCATGGTAAGATCACGAGATTCACTTCCGAAGAATCCCCCCCACCCACAACATTCGCAAATGTTATCTGATAGATAGGAATATTTTGATTTTGATTTCGTTATGATAATTGACTGTTATCGGAATGGTAGAGTCGCTGTAATTTTTCGATACTTTCCGATAAGATAGAACGCAAACAATTAGCTAATATGGAAATCAAGTTCGTGGCCAAAAATGTAGTTACACTAATCGATAATATAGTAATAGGGCATACGGCATTCTCATTCGGTTTGAGTAGTTTTTCGAATCCATAAGAAAGCCAGGCGCAGGCACATTAATTGCATACAACTAGGCGACGAGAAAGTAAAATGCTGACAGCTTGGCTTTCTATCCTCCTCCTACTCGGTCCTTCTTGCCTTGATGTCTTGTGGTGGAATTCCATCGGGAAATTAAAGTAAAAGTTTACGCTTTTTAGCCTTAGCCATATAGGTGGGATCCCACGCACTTTAGGCCCGCCCACCGCCTACATTCGCGTACATGTTTGGTTAGAAATTGAGGCTCATTATGTATTTATGTCAATTTCTAACTCAACACTATGCCAGTGCCATGCCAGTGTGTGTGTGTGTGTGTTGTCCTGAAAGGACATGTAAAACCTTTTTGGGGAGAGCTGAAGGAGCTTGGGGACGGCGCCGTTCCTTCCTTTACCTGGCCAACAAGCATTTAATGACTTTGGCTTTCGTTCTTCTGGGACGCATTTGGCCCAAAAAAAAAAAAAAAAAGAAACACAAATTTTTCCTGTACATTTCTGGGCCGTTACAATTTTTACTCCTTCAGCAATCGTAAAGGTGTTGGTACGGTTCCGTGTGTGCATATTTCAGTTATTTTTATTTCAGCGTTACTTTTTATGCACTTTACGCACACATCCACCTTCTATATATCCTTGCGATTTTATATCTGCTTCTCCTTTATGCAGCCTGGAAGCTACTGCGAGTATCCTTCTGGCTGGAATTTGTGTTTCGAATATGGGCGAGGGATTGTTTTAAGGGCCATCCAGAAATTTGATGGTAATAAGTGAGAGGTCCATAAATATAAGTTTTACATGGATGTCACGGTGCCTCAAATGTCTTAACCTGTGTTTGTGAGAAAATGGGGGTTCCTTAAACTTACACAGTAAGTAGAGGAAGTCCTTTGCTTACGCCACCTGGAATTTCGTGTTCAAATTCTATAAAAAGTTTGCGAAAACCTTTACAAACTTCAATCATGAAAGCTTGTTTAAAAGCTTATTTCTAAATGATTTCTATATTCTAAAAAAATATAGGAAAACCGATAATAGTATAGTTTTTAAATGAATTCGCAGGGGAAACCCTCTCATAACCTGTTTATCTAAATGCTATGCGAATTTTTTGTTTCAAGGGAAAAGTGAAAACGGAAGACGAGATGACATCTTATTTCCAGTTCCGTCTTTTGTGAGCAATTAAAAAATTAAAAACTTTATCAACAACACACACACGCAGGAACGTCAGATAGTGATTGCCATCAAATCAGCTTTCCATCCGCCCATTATAACGTCTTTGCCCAAAATGCATGGGCATCTGCCCCTTTAGTTATCGAAAAGATTGATAAGAATGTTCGGTAGGAGAGTGATTTCTATATAAAAGTCGCAGGCAATTGCAAAACAGTCATTCAAGTTTATTGTTCCGAAGCAGCTGCTGATACGATGAGAACAATCTGTAAGAACTCCAGCCCAGGAGCCCCAAATTCCAAGGACTAACCCCTCGACTCCCCCTTACAGTGCTTGTGAGCGCCCTCTTCGTGGCCAGCATTAATGCCGCCAGCATCCAGCCCGCGGTACGAGCGATCAACAACCAATTGTACAGGCGCTACGTGTGCGTCAAAAAGGCCGATGGCTTTCGCGCCCTCGTCCCGGGAAGCTGCTCCCAGTACTACGAGTGCCAGTCCGGAGTGGCTCTGGTGAGCACCTGCTCCCGCTTCTTCGACGCCAAGGTCCAGGGCTGTGTCAACTACAACACGGGCTGCATCGAGACCCAGGTCCTTGCCTCCGACAATACCAAGGCAGTGGCCCTCGATGCTGCGGTTCCGTGTGCAGAGGAGACCACCACTGCCTGCGCCCCCACGACCACTCCCTGTGCCCCTACTACTACAACCCCTTGCGAGTCCACGACTCCTACCACGACACCCTGTTCGACCACTTCCTCGACGACGACTACTTGTGCGCCTACCACTACCCCAGCTACAACGACACCCTGTTCGACCACCTCCTCGACAACAACGACTTGTGCGCCTACCACTACCCCAGCTACAACGACACCCTGTTCGACCACCTCCTCGACAACAACGACTTGTGCGCCTACCACTACCCCAGCTACAACGACACCCTGTTCGACCACCTCCTCGACAACAACGACTTGTGCGCCTACCACTACCCCAGCTACAACGACACCCAGTTCGACCACCTCCTCGACAACCACCACTTGTGCTCCTAGCACTTCCACACCAGCTACCACGACACCCTGTTCGACCACCTCCTCGACGACCACCACTTGTGCGCCTAGCACACCTGTCGCCCCAACTACGACACCCTGTTCGACCACCTCCTCGACAACAACGACTTGTGCTCCTAGCACACCTGTAACTCCTACAACGACACCCCGTTCGACCACCTCCTCGACAACAACGACTTGTGCTCCTAGCACACCTGTAACTCCTACAACGACACCCTGTTCGACAACTTACTCGACGACCACGACTTGTGCGCCTACCACTACCCCAGCTACCACGACACCCTGTTCGACCACCTCCTCGACAACAACGACTTGTGCTCCTAGCACACCTGTAACTCCTACAACGACACCCCGTTCGACCACCTTCTCGACAACAACGACTTGTGCTCCTAGCACACCTGTAACTCCTACAACGACACCCTGTTCGACCACTTCCTCGACGACAACGACTTGTGCGCCTACCACTACCCCAGCTACAACGACACCCTGTTCGACCACCTCCTCGACAACAACGACTTGTGCTCCTAGCACACCTGTAACTCCTACAACGACACCCCGTTCGACCACCTCCTCGACAACAACGACTTGTGCTCCTAGCACACCTGTAACTCCTACAACGACACCCCGTTCGACCACCTCCTCGACGACAACGACTTGTGCGCCTACCACTACCCCAGCTACCACGACACCCTGTTCGACCACTTCCTCGACGACAACGACTTGTGCGCCTACCACTACCCCAGCAACAACGACACCCTGTTCGACCACTTCCTCGACGACAACGACTTGTGCGCCTACCACTACCCCAGCTACAACGATACCCTGTTCGACCACCTCCTCGACGACCACCACTTGTGCGCCTAGCACACCTGTCGCCCCAACTACGACACCCTGTTCGACCACCTCCTCCTCGACGACAACGACTTGTGCGCCTAGCACTCCCACCCCAGCTACCACCACCCCGTGCGTGACCCCATCCACGACAACCACGTGCGAGCCGGAGCCCACTCCGTCGCCCACAACACCCTGTGCTCCTACTCCCTCAACCACAACCCCATGTGCCGAGGTTCCGACGACGACTCCCTGTGCTCCAACCACGACGACTGCTTGCGGAGAGGAGACCACCACCGTCTGCAGCGATGCGTCTAGTGCCACCAAGGCCAAGCCAGCAACCCTGAAGGTGCAAGCCGCCAGACCAGTCCGCCCAGCCAAGCGTCCCACCTTGGAGTCCACTCAACAGGTGGCTCCCCAGGCCCAGGACCTGAGCATGTCCACCTACACGATGTACGTGTGCCGCAACAAGCCCGACGGATTCATGTTGGCCTCCCTCAAGAGCTGCTCCGACTACTACATCTGCCGCTACGGTAAGCCGCTTCTGGTAAGCTGCGGCAGCAAATACTTCAATGCTCTGAAGGGCATCTGCGATCTGCCGGAGAACACCCAATGCGTGCAGCCCCTGGCTTAAGGACGAGGATCCAGCTCGAAGTTTCCCCAATTATATATTATTTTTATCAGCAGTGCAAAGACCCCCACCTCGAAGAATGTCTCCAATCGTTTCGACGAGTATTTTATATAATCCTATCAAATAAATGCAGAAGCTAAAACAAGCTACAAAAAATTCAAACAGTCTTATTTACAAATATTTTAAGAAAAGATTGTTTCAAAATGGGAAGAAAGCTTGGTAATTTGAGAGTCCTGTAAGACATTTCCCCATAGAAAGGAAAAAAAGTACTAGCCATAGACCATTCCCAAAAGAAAATCCTCCATAATTTGTAATGGATTTTATTAGTCGGCACAACGGAGATGTAATCCATGATGAAATTTTAATTTATCCAACTGTTCCACGCACCCACCACCTGCAAAGAGAATCAAATTTATTACGTAATATCGTTCTATGAAATTGTGTGGTGGCGCCTCCGCGAAAGCCTATAGACTGCTGCCACTAACGCCTTGGATCTACAAATTGATGGCAGGAACCTGGCAGGCAGCGGAAACGGTTAAATAAACCATGAACGGAGCCCAAAAAATGTAATAAAGCGAGGAAACGGCGCGGCGTTCTCCAAACGTTGCCAGTCCTTTGTAAATTCGTATTCTAGGACCATTTCACTCATGGCAACGGCATCCGATGCCGGGGCTTCAAATTGAAATTGCCTTTCATTTTTGCTTTCCTGCTTTGACTTTGCTCTACAGCCAAAGAATTCAAATTAGAGCTTTGTTTTAAATCGAACACAGTCGCCACTCCCTTCACTACAATTCTTGAAAATTGTTTTTATCGAGCCCCGTCAGAGATTGCACAAATTTTCGCCAATTGCAACATTTTTAAGGTTCCCCCCCCCCAAGCTCACCTGGTTTTCATTTTACTGATCCGGGCGCTGTCGGTTTCCTTAAATCTGAAGCCTAACAGGTGTATAGGCCGTAGGGCCAGCATGCGGGTCCGGACGGCCCACAGCCCTTGGGACTGCACGCGTAGCCGCAAGGACCCAGAGAAAGGGCGCAAGGACCGCACCAGGGGCCGCACCAGGGTCCGCAAGCTCCCACGGGGGCATAGCCGTAAGGTCCGCAACCGAATCCGCACATTCTTCTTGAATGGATGCTGGAGATGATCCTAGAGATAATGAAGAATAATACATATTTTTTGTACTCACCTAAGCTTCAAGGATAAAGAAATAAATGGGTTCTAAATGTGATAACTCTGGATACAATTTTGTTTGTGAATTTTTATTCGGAAACTTTCAGACTTGTTTTGTCCGACCTGAGAGTTCCAGATAAGAATTACAACTGAATAGTTCGAAATGATTCGTCCAAGTTGATAATTTTTCAATATGACTGGGATTTCAAGGCACGCTTTGGAATACTGCAAGGACTACTATGTGATCACCCAACCAGAAATTGCTTCGAAAATTGGTCCTTTCGCACATTACAAGGGTAACACCAGAAATTGGCTTCGGGATCTTAATATTTAAGCAACGCAAAGCCTACAAAAGCTCCAAGTGAAGCAAATTGGTGGTGGGTTCAAAGGCATCCTGCAAAAGGTCCTGCGAAGGCTGAAGGCAACAGCTGTCAGACTTCCTCGCCACCCCCCCCACCTTCCCCGGGTATAAATTAGTGGTTTTGGTCTCTAATATAGTCATCGGGGCTGAGTGGCCCCGCCATTTGTCACTTGTCACCCTTGGCGCGCCGCCCTGCCCCTTGCCGCACTGATTTAATATTTATTTTATTAATACGAATTTAACATAAAAAAATCTTCGAAATATTTTGACACTTGGCATTGGTATGCGGGCGGGAAAAAGCTTGCGGAGGGTGGCGGGTGGAGGGTGAAACGGGGGGCTGTGGCGACAGTCTGCTGGGGGTGGCTTTGTATTATTTTGACACTTGCCAAACAATTGGCATGCAAAATGAAAGCCCAGCTGCCTCAAATAAACAATAACAACGCAGCAACGCAACAACGCAGCCAAGGAATACCAGGACGTGGCTCTAACTGAAAATTTTATTAAGAATTTTCGTAAATTAAATATTTACACGACAGCTGTGCAGCGAACCTAAGTCGACCGTATTTAATTTCATATTGTGTTGAGGCAATAATGGAATTTAATAGCTGACTGGAGGAACTCTTTAATGTGAATCCTTGAAGCTGATCAATGCCATAACTTTTGCCTAACGAGACTAATTATTAAATATAATGGAAAGCGGAAAAGTAGTATAAGAGGGTTAAAGGGAAAAGGAAATGCTAAAGCTTGGAGAGTAGGAAACTGCTCCCTAATCCTGTATTTAAGCGCATTTTTCTTAAATAATTTAGTATCTACATTTTTTTTCATTAAATCAAAGTCACAAAGTTCCTTGTTAATTATTACAAATTTTGATTGGCTCTCTGGTCATCAATTTAAATATGCGAAGCACTCTCTGTGACAAAGTCAGTGGTTAAATTGGGCCTTTTTGGAAATAAAAACAAAAGTAATTGGCTTAAAGGACACAAAAAAAATGAAGAATTCCTAAATGCTAAAGTGCGGGTGCGAAGGACGAACGCGATTTGAAACAAACGAACAGCGGAGAACGTTGTGTCACTAATTCAGGTAATTTGTCACTTTATTTACATTTTAAATGAATGTTATTGTTGCTGGTGGCTCGTGGCAGTGGCTGAGGCAGTGGCAGTGGCTGGTGGCAGTGCCAGAGGCAGTGGCAGTGGCGGTGGAGGAGCTTCGTCGAGGACAGTAAGCAACCGAGAGAAACCCAATTTCCATTTTCGTTTTGGGGGCAAACACAAAAGGAAGTGAGTGGTGACTGACGTGCGGGCCGGCAAGCGTTTTGCAGGCCAAAGGACGAAATACAAAACAAACACGGACACAAACACAAGAAAAAACCCTTTTCGAGCGCCACCCTGCAGGTCCTGGACGATTGTCAAAGGAGTGTGTAAGAAGGAAGCGCAAAGGACTCAGCCACGACCAAGAATTGCGATTAAAATTTGAACGAAATTTGAAGGGAATGGCAGAAGACGTTTTTGTGGTTACCGTCACGTAGGCGGCTTGGTTTTGGGTAAGGGAGCGTCCTTGGTGTCCTTAATTTAAATGAAGTGGCAACAGATCAGCTTTTTTTCCTCCTTCCTTGGGATCCTTCTTGTACCTACTAGGCCATTTTTTTCAAGTTCTGCAAACAGAGACTCTGGCAGGAAATGGGCATACAGGTTATATTTACCAAAAGGACTTTCTTTAGGGCACCCCTAGCTACATTTTTAATTTTAGGAGGTTGATTAATCTTTATTTTTAGCAGCAAATAATGAAGAAGGAAAATTCAATTTTATTATTTGGTAAGAAAACTTATCCAATATGGACATTCCATCGATGAATTTTGAATAATTCATCAGTTTAGGATGGGTCCTTTTTGGCCCTGGCCAAGGCTCCTCCCGAGTTTTCAATTAGTTGGCGGGAAGAAAAATTTGCAACAGCCGCCCGCAAGTATGCAGTGAAAAAATTCAATCAGCCGAGAAAATGCTCCTGCTGCCACGACAGGGACATCACAGCATGGCATTTATGAGCTGGGCTGACTCATAAATTCTCCTGGCAGCGGCAACACATCGGGTGCCACCTTGCTGGCAATGTCACCTTTTGTGGCTCTGTCGAATTCACTGCCGAAACGTGTCTTCTACGGCTTTTCTGTGGTTGGCTGGCTGGCTGGCTGGCGTGTTGGTGGCACGAGGCAGGATGGGTACAATATTTGTCAAGGCAAAAACAAAGTGCTCTTGCTGCCACAACAATAGCTGAACCACTGAAACGGGGCATAAATATCTGGAACATGTTTACCCTTTCATACATTCGGGTTGTATTTATTTTGCAGCCCAACCAGATGATTCTTAAAGTTGAAAACTATTCTCTATTCCAGTCTATCTGATAAGCCAACATTTGTTCTTTTCGTCCTTTACTTTTACACCTTTCAGTTAATTAAAGTTAAACATGCCTTTTGCCAAAAAAAAAAAAAAGAATTGAGAAAGATCCTTGAGGGTTAAGTGGTGCAGGGCTGCTGGTCCTGTACATGTTAGCCTTGGTGCTCACGGTTGTGTAAAGCCCCCAGGATCGTCGATGACCGCCTGACTGCTTTCCGGTCCTCAACTATTTTTGTGCAATGAAGCGTTGGGCTTTTATAACGCCAACAGTCAGCCAAGAGACTTCATGATGAGCGGCTTTCGGGGCGGCAGCATAGTCGGTCATTGAGAGGCTGTAAAAAGCTGCAGGAAAATTCTTAATTTACAAAAAAAAAAAGGAAGAACAGAAATCAAAAAACGAAGAAAACCCTGCGTAATAAATGAAACGTAAAAGGAAAAGAGAACAGAACTTAAAAATGCCCGCCGTAGAAGCCAGGACGGACAATCAGGATGGACCACCCCAGCTACAAACTGTTTTCAGTTTGGACAGACTTCATCTGGCTATCCATCCCCCCATGGCTACGCAATGGAAGCTTTCTGGTCCACTTGTCTGCTGCTTTGATTCTCACGGTTTTTCATTTGAATGCTCCCCATGCCGGGCTACCCAGATGGAGTACGCTCGGCCGCACCTGACCGACCCAACAACACAAAACAAAATCTTTCAGATACTTCCCAGATACGTATATATTTTAATGTGCGCTTTATCAGCAGCTTTAGATAGAATACAGCCTGTCGGAGTTGGCTGCATGGATTTAACATTCATTTTTTTTTTTTTTTTGGCATTCCGCATATTTTGATGTTTGGGGGGAAGGACATTCTGGGGTAGGATATTCGGTGGGTGTCTGAGTCTTTTGACACTTGGGGATGTGGATTCCATTTTTTTATGACATTCGTGTTGTGAATGTACAAGTTTTTTCAATTGTGCTTCGATTAAGCTCAATTTCAATTTAATGCCACTTCCTTTCAGCTTCTCAAAACATCCTTAATGTTTAAAAATTATTGATAAATACACTCTCACACATTTAAAAATACTCTCTTTTATCTAAACTATGTCAATCCTTTTTTGGGACCCCCTTTTTCCTACTAAACAATTTTAAATAAATAATGTCCAGAGTCATTACCATCACCAAAGTGTGAAGGCTGCGGGTTTTTGGGTCTATTGGGGGGACATGTCCTACATTCATGGCATCGTAAAAATTTGCCCAGGTAAATATTTTAAATTAAATATTCATTTGAACCTTTTGCACCCCTCGATTACAGGATAGAAGGATCCGGGAAAAGCCGTCGCGAACCAAGTCTAATTAAAAACTTGAAGGCGTTAATCCAGAAACACATGAGACCGAGGCCCGAGCCGGGGCCGCCTGTCGAGCCATCACAAAAATGACATTTTGCTGGCTAATTACAATTTCAAATTAAATCACAAGTAATTAGCTGAAAGTTAAAGGCAAATATGGTGAACACACACAATGGACGGATGGGGAGGTGCCGGAATTTGACAGTATTTTATGATTTACAAACGCAATGAAAATTTCTCGCCTAATGGTTTGTTTTTCCCGCCCCGATAGGTAGGCGTAATGTGGGAGGTGGTGGGAGGTAGGGGTGGTGTCACGCCCACCGTGTGACACCATCGTTGAAATATTTCCCTCCCAAATGAAAGACATTAACAGCGACAACAGACAGCAGTCGAAACGGAACGAAACGAAGAGGAATCCTGCCTGCAAAATGGGCAGACCGGGGCAGACGACACATTAAAATACATATTTAATGTTGATGTGGGCCAATGTGTGTCTCTGTTTGGGGGGGGTCCTTGTCCCTTTCCCCTTCCCCCTCCCCTTTTTTTGACTGTGATTTTATACCCTTGGTAAGGGTATTATAGTCCAGTGGCTTCTTAGTTTGGTAACTCTAACTTTTGTTCCAGGATATCTCCACTTCGTATCCCAACTGCCATACTTAACTTTTCGCCTTTTGTTTTGTGTTTTGCAGCCTTGTTTATTATTTATATATGTGTCTGTCTATCTCCGTTTTCTCTTTGACTTTTGACGGCTCCAATCCCACTTGCCACCCACCACCACCACCACCGCCACCGCCATCAACCTCTGACACAACGTCAGTTAGAAATGTAATCAAAATAATTACTTTTATTGCGACCACACCAAATGCTAATCAACAGACTTTTTCAGCTCTGTATTATGAATTATTGTTATGGGTTTTAATTTCCTAGTTGCCATAAAGGACCAAATAGCGTTTTTTGTTTCCTCTCCTTCTGTGACCCAACACTCTTAATTTTTAATTAAAGTTACCTTGACTCTAAGTTTTGAAATACAAGTAGGCTTTGCAAATAAAGTGCCAAGATATTCTTGAAGGTATTGATACACCGGAATCAGTACGTTTAGTAAGCTTGCCGAGGGCAGTTGAAATTAAAACAGTGACTTTTCTCTTTGGAAATTCGAATAAGCTCGTGCTTCTCAATGAACCATCCGTTTGGTCCGAACGGTCCCTACTTTAGGCGCCCCTGCCAGCGGGATCGCTTTCCCAGCCTCGTCGATGAGGTGGGCATAACGGGTGACAGCCTGGTGTCCGGCCTGGGCAGCCTGCCGGACATGGGCGCTCGTTTAAAGAGGGGTCGCGTCAACACTCGCGACGCCGAGAAGCGCGCCGCCGAGGCAGCCATGGAGGCGAACGTGCCGCCGGCCAGGCTGTTCCTGCGCTCTACCTCACGCGGCCTGCGACGGGCTATCGACATCTACATGCCGCGCTTTGAGTCCGACGAGGTGGAACTGTCCATGGGCGAGGGGGAGCCGGCGGAGCATCGGTCTATCCCGGCGGCGCCGCGTCAGGCGAAGGAGCCCATATACACCGGACTGTGTGGCCACTGTCGCATTCTCGGCAGCGATGACCAGAAGAGCGATAGGCGCGGCCATATGATGGCTCGACGCATCCAAAACATGGATCTATTGTAAGTGGACCCCGATTCCCGAACTCCAATCTCCTCTTCAATGTTTATTACGAATCTTTTGGCAGCAACGACCACTTGCGGCGGCACTTAGTCCAGCAGGGAGGCGACAGTGACTGAGCTGGAGTGCCCAAGTGATCACAGCTTTTAACATCTGCTTCCAATTACACTGCACTCGTCCGGGGGCGGAATTCTCACAAATCAACGCGGTCACATATTTTCAAGCTGTGGCTTTCGGGGCATCCAGGAAGATGTCAACGAGGACGAGAGGCGCCACAAGCGGAGGGGTGTGGTGTCCACATGGTGGACGCTTTCTGGCTCCCACTACTAAAACATTTTAAAGATTTGTGAGAAAATGTAATTGGAATGTACAATATTAAGTATTATTTTTACTTTTGATATCAATTCCGAATTTATTAAAATGTTCCATAATTCCTCAGCCGTAAGTGTATAGCAATTTGATAAATTTATAGGAAAGCAAAAAGCCCAGAAAGGCAAAGGCAGAAAAACTTTGGCGTTTTCCTGTGAAATGTTTCCCTGTTTACCATACGTTTGCCTTTTTTCCTTCCGAGCCACATTTCCTTTGAAATTTATCTCTGTTGTTTTTGGCCCTTTGTTAATTTTTGTTACATTTGGGTAAATTTGTGTTTATATGAATATTGTATATCTGCTCGTGTGTCCATAATATATATGTATATATGTATCCACCTCTGTGGCTACAAATACTTTCAACTTTTGGAGCTCAACTTTATGCAAAGCATTTTGTATGTACAAAGTACCTTCCCACACACACACGAATCCTCGCAAAAATAAAAGGAGGCCAAAACTTTTTGTTACCTTTAAACAAATTGTCCCTTTTTTCTGTGCCTGTGTGTGTGAGTCTGTGTGTGTTTTGTAAGTTGGTAAGTTTTTGCAGGAACAACAAAAGGGAAGACAGGATATGCGTACTTTGCTGGAGGTATACTCCAAGCATTTTCTGTTTGCCATATTTCCGTCGTCCAAACCAAACTTGTTTTTTATTGGCCAAGAAAATGGATTATGTTAACGCAAAAAGTTTTGTTCATAAATCCAATTTATACATCAATTCCGACTTTTAAATCAAATCTAGGGTATTCGATTCAAACCAATTCCTTAATTAATGAAAGCTCTCGTTTTCTGTAAATATTGTTCGCAAAATACAAAACCACCGAGTTCATTGATGTTTCGTGGGGAATCTGTTGGTTTTTGGTTGCAGGATTTTCACGCTTCAACGAATCCTTTGGAGCTGCACAAAGGCAAGCTCGGCGATTATTAGAGCGACTCCTACATTGCTGCTAATTTAAAAAAGGATACACGCTGCGAGGAGCTATAAGTATTAAAGACAGAGTGCCAACAAGGCGATGGGCAAAGGGGTGGATGTGAATGTGGATGTGGATGTGGAAGTGGCAACATCGTCCTTCCGGATTAAAACTACAATTAAATGCACATAAAACAAAATATCCTGCGGTGCTTTTATGTGTGCGCTTGTAATTTAAATCATTTTGACTAATGGGGGACTGGCACACACACGCCGGCTCTCGCCACGATGGAGCTGGCTCCCCGAGCTCACAGCGGGCGGTTCTTTACAACCTTCCTAAAAAATTCAAGGACCAAGGACCCGAAACAGGAGCGGGGATGCTGGACTGAAACAAAGGTTAAGCGGCACGCTCGTAAGGAGTTTCTAACTACCAAATTCCCACAATCTAGCCAATGTTCGCAACGGAGAAATAAAACAGAATAGTATCCTTGCCAGCAGGACTCCCATTCGCGCGTCCTGTGAGTGTGAATCAGCGTAAATCCGTTCCTTTATTCTCCGCAGTACATAAACGCAACAAATGAAGGAGAAATAAGCCAGCGGTTTAAAAATTAACAAAACATTTTATGAATTACTGTCAGATTGCTATAAGATTGCTATAAATTGTATTTCCCTTTCGCTATAACTTTCAGTGGAATATAAGCTAAGGTCAACTTCAAGGACTAAAATGTGTGTTAAGGTTTTCACTAAATTAGGAAGAACATTACCAGAAACGAAATGATAGAAGGAAAAAGTGTAATTGTACTTGATTGGCTTGAAAAGGTCCTGTTCGCTGCGCAGTTTCTTTGGCTTTGAGATTATGTTTTTCCTGCAGGTTTTTCCTAATTAGGGTCATGTGACTCCAGTGCAAAACAACTAGACCCACCTCCGATGTGCGGCGATGCATGCTGCTGGAAAATGGTCTCTCATCAAATGCAGCTTCAGATTTTTGCGTCCAGTTTTCCGGGAGGCGGAAGGGGGCAGGAAAAAAAAAGAAAAGTCCGAAGAACTGACGTCTCCCCGGCTCAGATCAACGTATGCTTCACGCACATTTGCCCACAGACGAGGATGCCCCTCACCCTCGTTTTCGGGCAATTATCATGCGCCCAAATCAGCATGTCAACCACAACCACCACACACACTCCTGGCCTGGCTCAGACGCAGACGCCATCAAAGCAAAGTTTTCCCAGCTTTTCCCAGCGTTTCCCAATGAGAGCCAAACGAAACTTAACAGAAACGAATTACGCACACGAATTGCGCTGGTAAATATATAAAAAAAAAAACACCCACAAAAAACGGAGAGGGACTAATAAAACTAAGTTAAACCGAAACCTAGATGTCCTTGTTAAATGTTATAATTAAAAAAACAATTAAAATAATTGAGGTATTGAGAGGTAGCGTTGAGTATTATTCGAAACTAAAGAAAAAGATTATAAAATGTAATCCCTCTTAGTACTTAAAAAATATTCCAGAAAGAGATAACTTAGACAAAAGTCACTCATATCCTTGCCTTAAAAAAATATCCCAACAATTCTTAAATACCCATTCCCGTTAGAGTATTTAAAGTCAAAGGAATGGCGAATAAATTATGAACAAAAGCCAAAAGAAAGAAGTACCAGGGCGGGGTTGTTTAGCATCTACTTGTGCGTCTAATTTGTTGGAAAATTAGTTTTTGTGTTTTGTGCCTGTAATTTTCTTACAAAAGCCCAAGCCCAGCCCGAGATGGGAATCTGCACTTGATTTTGATTGAAATAAGCTGAGAAATGGGCAGCGTTTCCCCTACTCCGCCATTTAATATGGGTTTCATATTATTGGAACCTTTGGATTTTTTTCATATACTTCTTGCAGAAGAAAAAAAGTCTTTAAATAGTAATGATATTGGGTTAATTCTTTTTTTATTGTCTCTAAATTGCAACATTTCTTATTTTTTATTTATTTATTTACAATGTGGGAGGAAGGGAAAAATGTATTATCGATAAGCAAAACTTGGTCACACGCTCGCATCAATAAAACGACTTGTTATCATGCGATTTTCTGGTGATGAATCGAAAGCTATATATAAATAATGCCCCAGAAAGCGAAGATTTATGGGACTCATGGCACTGTCAGCATGTGGTACTTTGGAATTTACAGCTCACTCCCTAGCCCCTTAAATTGGCATGTTTTGACACCGAGGGGCTTCAAGTGGGAGCTCCAGAGACCCCTCCCTAGCTCCCCCTAGCTCCCCCGATGGCATGCGATCTTTTGGGTATCTGATCTTCTCTTAACAAGCAGGGTGTGACTTTTGGAAGGGGTCATTGCCGGGTCATGTACAAAAATCCAAGAAATTAACTTAAACAAAGGGCATTGTTTCTGTCTAATAAAAAAATTTAACTAAAGAATGATTCAGAATATCCTTCAGTAAGGATATAGTCGTAGAAACCAATGCCATCGATAGTCAAAATTTATGCATGTCAAGCGACCCGAAGTGGGTGGCCATTGCGAGGTCCATAAACACCTTGTCGCTGCGGAATCTTTGCGGTTCACTGGCCAGGACCACCATCTCTGGGACATGCCCCGTCAAGTGAGACATTCTATAACTATCGCCTTGGGGCATCGGAGCCGGGGCGCAGCCGTGGCTCTTCACAACATTCCCCAGCCTTCAATCGCCTATTTCCCGAGCAATTTAATTTGATTAATGAGGCGCAATGGCCAAGATAGCGAAGGTCCGCGGAACTCCGACCATGGGAACTCTTTAAATCGACATTTAACTGACCCAGTTTGATGAAAGCCAACAAAATAAGAATTGGATGATTTAAGTAAATGTTGGAGAATATTTTACAAAAGTGTATAGACATTGCTCGGAGAGTTGGTATTCGGGTAGACACATTTTTAATTAAACATCCTTTGCACTTTGGAGTGGCATCTGCTATTTATAGGAGAGATCAAAGCAAATCCAATTACTCAACGCCAGCTTGCCATGCACTCTTCAAAAGTTGGCAATGAGCTAGAGAGCCGCCTCCAAGACGGGCGGCAGAGGCCCAGCATCTTTCACTTTTCAGATTAATTGCAGGAGCACCTATAGTTCGATGGGTGTGGCAGGAAGTTGAATGGCAGATCGTTCAAATGGAGCTCAGCACCTCGCGTAGCCTGGCGGAACGAGGCAGCAAGGTGTTGCAACACTTCCAACGAGTCTCTTCCTGCAAATTAGTTTGCTAAAAGTACTGTCAAGGCAGGTGACGAAAGCCATTCCTGCTTCAAAACTTTGCCACCAATAGGTTTCAGAGCTCATGGGGTATTCCATATTTTTACAAAATCCAACCAAAAAAACCTTTTTCGAAACCAATGTGCGATTCCGGAACGGGACGCAGAGTTTCTTGAAATTGCGAGAGCAATTTATTCCACCAGTTAAGATTCGAAGACAAAGTGGCGGAAGGTGGAACTCTATCAAGATTGCACGAAACTGGCACTGGGCCTCGACTTGATGCGTTTGATTGAGGCGCGGCAGGGTGCGGGGCCGGGGGACCGGTTGGGGCTGCGGTTAATTAATTGCGATCGCCGAGATTTCGCTTACAGGTGGGCGTGACCGCTGCGAATGCAGGTGGCTGCAAATTAGAAATCCCCAAGCTGAACCCATAACCACAACCAGTACACTTTGCCTGCACGAATGCCCGTTTGAGGACACCCACAAAAAGTCCTTTAACTCGTAGCTGCCAAAGGGGCAGCTGCCTCGAAATGGCAGTAAGTGTTTTGCAACTTTTTATTTGTTGCAGACGACAGAGTGTCATCCCATCCCACTCCCTGCCCTGCTCCCAACGACGGCGAAGAAAATTGGAGATGGAACGAGTTTTGCAGCAGTTCGCAATCCATACATTTATCGAGCTTCCTCGCAATCTGCCGTCCTGTGCCACCGAATATCCCCTCAGCAGCGGCGAAATTGAAAATACATTTTTAATGATTTGTTGCTCAGCTCGATGCTTTGGTTGCCTCCTAAAGGGGAACGTTTCCGAATGCGATGGAAAACCACGAAGTGGTTCATTGAACCTCAGAGGAACCTCAAACAATCCATCCGATGAGCTTCTGTGATCAGGCTTTGCATAGGATCGTGACAAAGGACTCACTTACGTATTTAAGGAAAAATGATATCCGATATCTGAGGTCCATTGAGGCCAATCGAAAAGGTCGAACGACTGTCAAAGGGTCATTTCAAATTAATACGAATTGTGCCAAAATATGACTAGGCACTTTGTCCTGTCAAATTCAGGACATTCGGAAGCTTTTGTGAGTGCCATTGAGTGGCTGCGTGCGGATAATGACACACTGCATCTGCAGATACATTCTCGTTTGAATAAAGGAGAGAAAACTTGAAAACAAATGAGCTGAGACAAAATAAATTAGAATATGTTATTGGTCCTGTCGACTTTGTGTGTGCTTGACTTAACTCTGAAGGATATTGTAAATGTGCCAACAACCTCTCGTTGTCGTCCTTGTTTTGTCATGCATACTATGAGATACAAATGTATCTATGCCTGTCACATCAAGTGGACACTGCCTATATATACGTACGTATTCTTATCTACATATTTCTGTCCAGGCAGCAGACTTTTGTGGCTTCCGTATAATTGAGTGTGGTCGATGAAATTTGCCCAAGAGGATTTTAAAATTTTAAATTAAGTGGCTCGCTTTGAGCCCGACGTCTCTTACGTCCTGCGGTTGCCTTGCATAATTGTCCTCGACAAGGGAAATGCAATTTTAATGCCCTTCGAAACTGCTGGCCCGGAGTAACTTAAATCTGTATTTGCTCTTGGCTTATTGTTTAATGCCTGGATACGCTAATGCTTGTGCATGCTAATTGAAAGGACTTGCCATTCCCCTCCCCACCCCACCCGCACCCAGTCCTCCTCTACAAAGGATGGATGTATCGATCAGAACTTTTGTATTCTTCCCCGCCAGCCAATTTGTTCTGGCCCTGTGCCATCCACATAAATTTCCCCAGGTCCGCAGCCAAAGTCCTGCGACAGTCTTTATCCTTGTTTGTGCATTTCGGAGCTTCAGTGCTCCACAGCTCCCCAGCTCCGCAGCGCAGCAGAGCTCCAGTCTCGATTTCACGTTTCACATAACAATTTTGAATGCCAACTCGCAAATGAACTATAAATAAATAATTTCAAGTGCTAGAAAGAAAAACGAACAACGGCAATATTCAAAGGTCATTTTGTATTGCGATACCGAGGGGTGTTCATGAAGTTTATGGAAGATTTGTCTTAATATTTTCTAAGACAAGGTTCTGTAAAGGTTTAGAATTTAATTATTATCCGCAAACCAATAAAATAATTAATGAATTTTACGTTATACATCCTTGGGGTGGTATTTGGCCAAATAAATTGGTAAAATCGGTATTTGTATATTTTTTTTTGTATATATATTATATTCTTTTGTATATATTTAATGTAATTTTAATCGTATTTGGAAAAGGAATAGCAGTAAAGAATCGGGAATCCATTCCGCTTCGATATGCATCAAAATATTTTAAAAGTAGAACAAAAAAAATTTTATCGATTTTTGCCATTTTTTATGATGGTACCCCTTTCTTAAATAGCAAAAAATTGAAAAAATATTTTTTCTTTAAATTTTAGAATCTTTTGATGCAGATTGAAGAAGCCAGAAGCCCTGATTCATAATTGGTATTCCGTTTACAAATCGGTTGAGAAATGACTAAAATATGCTCCATGAAAGTATGAAAATATGCGTTTTTGGGTGAAATTGAAACTTTGTAAATTTTTATGAAATTTCTGAAATTATTTTGTATATTTTCACCTGAAACTAAGGAAACTTATCAGGCTGCCCTCTGCCTCACATGCTGCTAAGAAGGATTCGTATATTTCGAGTTGTCAGGATAACGGATATAAAGAAGGTGAGAGAATGAAACAACAAACAATTGCAAGGAAGCAAAACCATACGAAACGTTCGCCGGCAACAAATCGACGGAGCCAAAGGGAAAGCAACAAGAATTTTATTATATGTCTGCAGCAGAGTCAAAAATACACACATACACACAATGGCCAGGAGCAGCCAGGAGCATCGACAGGAGCCGAGCCAGTGGCAGGTTTCGGCTACAAATTCATTAAATAAATTATTCATACGCAACGTGTGCCGAAAAAGAAGAAAAAAAATGGCCACTGATGTCGCAACCTTCGTGTCGCTTGGTTTCACTTTTTCCCATGTACACAAAAACTCCAACGTTGGAGGGAATTTCAATGGAATTTTTTCTTTTTTTTTGCCATATATATATATGTATATATTTTTTTTTTTGTGTTTTTCGCCTTTTATTTGGCAACGTCAGTGGAACGCAAACGCATTCCACTTAAATATTTATGCCCAAATGTCTATGTTTGTGAGGGTCGTTCTGAGCCAGGTCGGGAATGGACCCCAGTGAGTGGAGCAAGTTTGCCATTTTCATGTCTAATTTTCATTTTTGGCCTGACATTTGCAAGTTAGTTGGAGGAGTTTCCGAAACTTTTCGCCTGGTATTCTGAGAAACTCCCGAAAATGTCTAGTTTGGCAATTTTGAGAGCCACAACCAGGAATGCAACAGTTATTTTCCGAGCAAATCAAGTCGAAAAAATGAATGAAAATGGTTATCGGACAGGATGGACTGTAGGTCCAACAATTTGCATATATGGCCAACGAATTGAAAGCTGCAACTTCCTATAAGTTATCCACACCAGAGTCATCCATTCCAACGCAGGATAACTGAGGTGCACTAATAAAATTCCATTGTGAAATAAGCAAATGCCAAAATGTAAATTCCCATCTAGCGACGGGGGTCCGAATATGTCAATGCATTCAAAGCTCTAAGTTGGACCTGCATTTTTGACAGTTGCAATTCAATTTTTCCCCATGCCTCATGCCTCGTGTGGCATTGTGTGTGGCATGTTGAATTTTTGGTTGGTATTTTCGTTACGTTGTCTCATCCCAACTATATATTTTTTGTTTCTTTTCTTTTTGTGGGGTTTGCAATAAAATTCGACTAGGTTTTCCATATTTTAGGTATTTAAGGCAGAGCTTTTAATCTTAAGCGCATGATTATTATCCAAGAAGTGAGCTTTGTTTGTTTCTCCAGAAACTCCCATTAACCTTATAACAAAACCAACAAATTGCATCTTATTTTACCATTTTTAAATTATTATTTATTGTTCATTTAAAATGCAATGTATAAATAATTTATAAATTTATACAAATAGCTGGAAATATGGAGGCAGACAGAGTACTGGATGAATTTGGATGGAGTGGTTAAAACCCAATGTTTTGGTCAACACAATTTATACACAAAGAGTCCCAGCCAGTACCAGCAAAGCCAATTCCCATTGTGACCTGCTCTTAGTGACGTGTCAAATAAATTTTATTTAAATAAATGATTATTCCATTAACCGCAAAAATGGATTTCGGTGCAATTGCATAAATGGAATGCAATAAATGAAGTGCAGCCAAAGGTACACTGGATAAAGCAATATAGGAATTCATTCCGGAAACTCCCGTTCTCTGCTGTTTTTGTGGTTTGTTTTTTTTTTATTTTTTTTCAGACGGGATTGCTTTTTTGGAGTCAAAAATTCCGGGTTAGTGGGTTCTTTAACTAAACAGTGGAAGTTGTCCATTTAATACATTTTATATTTTGTATAAATCATGTTTTTTGTGGTTTCTGTTGGTGATTCCTAAACTCTACTCGTTACTTTCAAGGACTCTGGTTTTTGGCTATTTGAAAATGAGTTTAAAAAATTGAAATATATAATTTATAGAGAATTTAATTTCCACTTTTTTACAACTTTGAAAAGTGTCGATATTCTGTTATTTCCGAAACGTGCAACAACCATTTGATTGAGAAATTTACGAGCAAAAGTGAGTAAAGCTTTTCATATAGCAAGTACGACAACTTACCAGAGACAATGACAGTTTTTAGGAAATATTTTAATAACTTTATTTGAGTTTTTACTGCGTCACGTTCGAGAAGTCGTAATCGATTTCTGACAACTTTTCGTTGTCATCGTTGCCATCTTCCGCCGTCTTCTTCCTGTTGATTCGTTGAATTGGTTGAATAAAATTCTAATTATACAATATTCAACGCACATTTCTGACACCTTTCGAATCATGGCAGAGTCGTAAAAAGCCGAAACGGTTTTACGACATCTTTATTTAATTGCAAAAAGTGAGCATTAACGCAACAACATTTTATGACAGCTGTCAGCCATTTAAAGTGACGACGGGTCAGCCAAGTTATTACACCATAAGCGTTTGCTATTCTTGAAAGTAAAACAATAATATTGTAAAGGAAACTTGACGCGATACTTACATTAAAGTACTCTCCATTAGCTTTATTGGGGCGACCGCTTTTCGCCGATTCCTGCGGAATTGCCTTCCCGAAATAATCCCGCGGGGTAGCCAGGATTCCTCCGCCCCTATTCATAATGCGGCTCATGCATTTGAAGTTTTTGACAGTTGACTGTCATTACTCCGGCTGCAGCCCCTCCGGCCGCCATCGTCCATCCTCCATCCACCAGGCAGCCAAACCAACCAACAAGCCAACAAGCCAACATCGCTTACCATTCTAGTCAAATTTGGCAGTGCTTTTGCGTTTTACGTTAAAATTTCGCTGCCTTGCATACTAAGCAATCCTTCAATGGTTTCCCAGGCAAAAGACCAACTGGCCTGGCACTGGCTATGGCTATGGCTATGGTTCTGGGTCTGGGTGGCATCCAATTGTTCCCGATGCTATATTGTGGCTGATGCTGGGAGCACACAACCACAAAATGGACAAAATCTGTTCAATTTTAGGCCGTGATTTTTCAATACACAACCGGGCGTGAGGAGCGTGGGTCAGCTGGCATCTGATTTGGCGAATTAACATTGAAGGCTTGCACGGTGGACATAAAATGGGTTTACTATTAACTTAAATAAAGTTAATGCTTAGCATGCAAACTAAAACAAATTAAAATTCATAGCATCCATCGTTTTTATTCTATAATCTATAAATTCCGGATATAAATAAAAGTTAACTCTATCTAAGGACATTTATTTTCCTTGCACAGCGGCAATAACTATATTAGATTATTTCTTTGATAAGCAAATAATCCTTATTGTCAAAAAAATGGAATCCTCACTATCTACTGTGCCTCAAAGTTGAGCTTTCATTCAGTTTGTTGGTAGGCACGGCCCATCAGACTGCTTGTCCTGCAGTATCCCTGCTGGCTCCACTTCTTCCGGACTCCTTACTCCCGGTCGCACATCCTTTCGTACAGGAGTTCGAACGAACCTTCATTAGCACGCACGTCGGCGCCATTTTGCAAACGCATTTCCGGTGCAGTTGGTCGTGCTTCCAGGCAGGACCTGATGGCAGTTGACAGGGAAGAGTTTGGAAAAATGTAAGCCAATCCATTTAAAGTATGATGCTCTATCATTAGTTTGATGACAGTTTAATTTGATATTTGTTAGGCAGTAAATGTTAGACTGAATGGTTTTCAAAATGGCTTCTAAACTAAAATTTGTTGTGGATCTTCAGTTCATTGGAATACTGTGGAAACCTAAACAATTTCTGAATAAAAGTATTTATAGATATTTTATTTTTTATTTATAAATAATTTATTAATAAATATTACAATAATTTCAAAGTGTTCCCATAACGCAAGAGCAAAGTTTTCCAAATCAAAGTCTGCGAAGGTTTAAGGTATTTATGAAGCCATTACCCATAGAATAATTCCGAAAAATTTAGTAGAAATACATATCCGTATGATTCAAATATTGTCTTGGTCAGAGCTAACAAGAATATCCACTTCATTTGACTTGTTACTAGTACATTTTTGTCTGCAGCACAATGTTATTTATCTGGCTGCCCATTCAAAAGGCATTTTTAATTGGCGATGAGTCCGGCAAAGCTTAACGCAACATTTACCCATTGCAAGGGAAAGGATTTTGGGGCAAGAGGGCTGGACTGGGGGCAAGAGCCGGATCAGTGGCAGTGGCAATGGCAGGGGCAGAGTCAGAGGCAGGGGCACAACGACTGCGAATCGAATCCAAACCAATAAAAGTGCCGGAGCAGAGCCAGGGCTATGCAGAGGGTCGATAATTGGTAACGCGTCACGTTTAATGCTCTCAAAAGCCAAAAATGGAATTTCTAATTAAGTTTTACAGGGATTTAATATCGACCATCTGCAGTTCAGTTCCCCAGCACAATTACTGGCTATCGTGCTCCTTCTTTTCAGCCAAAACTCTGCTGCCTGGCAGCAATGTGTACGAAATTTTGGTCAATTAACACATCCACGAGCTTAGAATAGAAGCCCAAGCCCAGT
Source organism: Drosophila varians (assembly GCA_018150405.1). Classification (NCBI taxonomy): domain Eukaryota; kingdom Metazoa; phylum Arthropoda; class Insecta; order Diptera; family Drosophilidae; genus Drosophila; species Drosophila varians. The sequence goes on from JAECWK010000125.1 coordinate 9,174,860, forward strand.
CAAAACACAAACTAGCCAAAGTGAATACAAAAGGAAGAGAGTTTGGAGTGTAACGAATATGTTTATACCCCGTATATTGAGCTTTGAAAAGTTTTTATAGTACATTTCAATAGTTTTTGATCGTTTGTCAATGAAAAAACTTGCCACAAACCTTTGTATTTTCTCTTGTTAGTTTCAAAGCTGTTAACCCATAATACCCCATCTAGGGTATACAAAAAATAGAAAAGAAGAATTTGGCTTACTTGTTGGAATATTTTCGTATTGCTGATGCTCCTGTTGCTGCTGCTCCTGATGCGCTTGGGGGATTAACAAGTAGTCGGTTGCTGCAACTGCAACAGCAACAACAACAGCAACAGCAACATCAGCAACTGCAACTGGTTGAAGAGGATAGACACTGTCTGCCGGAGGATAGATGGGTGTCTGTTCCTCCCCTGATGAGTGGAAAATTGCTTTTGGAAATCTGTTTATCAACTGAGTTTACTTGATTTTCTTGTCTGTGTGAAAATATCGGAATCAGGCTTATTGTTAAGTACTTGCCTGTCAACTGTCAATAGAAAAGAGTCAATGGAAGGAACAAAACCTTAAATTATATAAAGATACAATTTGGGGATTACTGTCAGTTTTAAATGAAAGTTATGTAGATTTTTCTTTTGAGCTCAAGTTTGGGAAATACTTTTCAGAATTGTTGAGATATATTTGCCCCCACCCTTTCCCTCCGTCTCCCTTTGTCGCTATTGGCATATTTCATCGGCAGAGCAACAGATAACAGACAGCCGACAATCCCGCCAATGTTCATGGATATGCATATTCGGGATATAGCCAAGGCAGCCCATACCCATATCGTGCCACATCCTCCAACCCGATCCCGTCCCCCCAGCGACCCGTCATTTGTCAGAGCCTCGAAGCAGTAACAATTGATATGCGTGTACGTGAGCGGAATCCCGAGAATCCCCCATCCGCCAGTGGTGGCAGTGGGCAGGGGGCAGGGGATTAACGCAAATTTGTGAATCGAGGTAGTGGAAAAGTCTCCAAGTTGGCACGCGCGTGATGGTCCAAAAATGTATCAAATGGTAAAATGGCAAAACTTGAAGAGTCAACTCAAAGATGGCAATGGGAGTGCCAGTGGCGGTGGCAGTGGCCAGTGGCCAATGGTGGAGCACTGTTTCCTGCAGGAAATGTTGAATGCCTCGCCTATGTCTATTCTTATCAATTAGTCATTTCTCATTTCCGAGAAGGCAAACACTCGAGTCCATTCCATAACTCAGCGGCCGCGCATGCGCTTCGCTTGTCCCGCCAAATGGTTATAGGCGAGAATTTACACAAAAATGCAATCAGTCGCCTGATAAATATACAAATTGTCATCGAATCGGAGACGGAGACGGAGGACGTTCGAACGTTATCATCGAAGAATATTTGCATTGCGCGGACGAGGATTCAATGAATTTATCAGCCCGATACCAGTACTCGGGGTACTTTGGATAAACAATCTCCTCTGGCGTGTTGCCACGTCTGTTTGCTCCTCAAATTTATCCGTCAGTCTGAGCCGTATTTTCTTGCCTTGTCGGATGGACAAGATTGCGTTGTTTATTGTACTCCTCGGTTGGATAAGTGCAGTCCAACTATGTCCCTCTCGGACATGGAGTTCTAGAGACTGATTCTAGAGACCAAGGCTGAAACATAAATAATTACAACTAATTAGAAAAAAATTAAAGTGCGGTATGTTTTCTTTATAATGAGTTTCATAAAGGTTTGTATATAGAAACTCCTTTAAAGAACTCTAAAAAGGATAAGTCTGTATGGAAAACTTACCGAAACTTATTATAGTTTCAAGAAACACCTATAAACGGGTCCCATAATGTCCCATATAGTTCCATAATGTCCCATATAGACCTTAAAGTTCAGGTTTTTCCGAGGTGTTTCTACATTTTTTTTTGGAGTGCAGGTATCTGTGTCCCTTTTGTACGACCAATCAATCAAATTTGAGCGGCGAGACCATAAACCGCTGCGATATCATCTAAAGTACAAGTGCCGCGGTTCCGCCACCCCTTCCTCCTCCTCCCCCTCCATCTCCTACGCTAGCTCCCCACCTACACCCCCGCGCTGTAAAGATTCTATCAGAGAGTTTGTATTGCACAAACAACCCGAGGCGTTCATAAATCATGACAAGATCGGCGTTCTCCACGTCTGCTTTCCTATCGAAGGGGATGGGGGGGCTAGGGGCTATGGACTATGGGGTACGGTGGGTGGAGGGCGAATCGACGGAACTAAGCTGGCCATAATGCCACATTATGACAAGTTTGGGGCACGCGTTACGCACGGCGAATGTATCTGCAGATGCATCTCGCCGCGTTTCGGTTGCGTGTGTGAATATCTTGATTAATGCGAGCGGCAATTATTGAAAATTCATCAGTGCACCATCTGTGTGTGGGGCAAGATGGTGGTGGGGGGCTTAATTTTGTATTTTTTTTTTTGGGTGGGATGGGGGCCAAACCAAAAACAAATCAACAGTTCAAAACCCGCTCTTTGTTTTGTTTCGCTTAGATTCCATTTCGTTCGCTTGGCGCATGCCATTCGTGTATCCGTGTGTCTCTTCGAAACTAATTCTCTCTTATACGGGGAGGTGGTGGACGGGAGAGATGGCAACAAACAGGTAAATTGCCTGGGCAGGTAAGTGCCACTCTTTTGGGGTACTGCCACAGATGACCCGCTGGACAGAGAGGAGGAGCTGCGGCGCGCACACATGAGGAGGAGTATTAAGTTCAACAAATGGAAAGGGTTAAGCATATGTATACCAGATCCACCAAATTGATTTTCTGCTCTCGATGGTGTCAAACCTACAGGACTCCTTTAGTCCTTCGATCCATCCAATTGGATTTTTGGATAACAGAGGTCCTGCCGAAAAGAATTTAATGTACGGACAGAAACAATGTTTGGTGGCAAATCGCAGGACATTAGGTCCTGCGACAGGAAGGTAACATAGAGCAGAGAAGAACATCGGCCGCAGAATACAGAAGAGCGATGGTTTTCATCCACCGACGACGGCTCGGGACTTCCACTCCTCTCTTAGATTCCACACGAGAGCGCTGTATCTCACGAATGTATCTGTAGCTCAACGCGAGCCGCACGGGTGGTGCGCTGCAAGTTACAACACTCGGCGGTTTCAATCGCTCTTCGACCGTTACAAGACTTGGACGCTGACGCTGTGGCAGGCAGCGGTCCGCCCTCGCACTTACATCCCAGCGCTCGTGGCAACAACAACAACTCTCTCGTACCTCTCGGCGGAGTCCCCTCGGCACTCGACACCAACTAAATCGCATCGATCTAGACGGTCCTCCCGCGTCGCGAGTTCTCCTAAAACTAAAATCGAAAACAAATTTCAGTGATTTTTTCGAATATTTTTGGTCAGCTTGCCGCAAAATGCGGTCACCATTGTGCACCTGCGGGCGCCACCAACGCGGGGCCAAGTGTGTCGCGAAGTGTGCCACCAAATAGAGTCTCCCCTCCTCGTTGAAAGTGCTAAAAAAAATATTGAAAAGAAACCAAAAGCTACAAGATCATTTGGTGGTGTTCAAGTGCGTGAAAGTGAAGAATTTTTGCAAAACAAGAAACTACGACGGCGTACAATCCAATCATCAATCCTCATCCAAGTAGCAATGCTATTTTTCAATGCATTCGGAGTTGCAAAGAAAATATCCTTGGAAAGTGCTTAGTCAGTTGTGCCGTTTTAAATTTGTGAAAGGTAAAGATACAACATCTCCCCGAGAAACAAACAAATCTTCAGTGATTGTGCAATTCTACAAAGTGGTTCCGAAACTCACAACTATTTTTTTATTTTATCCAAGAGACTAGGAAAAGTGTTGAAGTAATTCCAGCCATAAATGGTTTTTCACCTGCCACCTTCCCTCCCCCCCCTCTTTTGTGAAATTGTTGAGTAAATACAAATTAGAGAAATGTCAAGCTGTCAACATCTTGGGCTAATCGGGTTTCTTTATATTTAAACACAAAAGGCAGAAGCATCAGCAGGTCGTAAAATTATAAATAAAGAATTCCTCACATTTTGGGCGACTTTTATCTTTCCCCCCATGCGAGATTCTTTCAACTCTATTTCTTCGGGCTGCTATCTTCTGGGCCAGATGCAGTTATTTGGTCTTTGGCAATATCACACTTGGCCAGATAAACAGTGCAGGTTGATCTTTGGCTTCCAGTCTCCAAGGCAATTAAGGCGGAAAACTCCCCAGATATCGTTTATTTGAATGTCTTCATTTTCTTCCCGCCCGCCCCCCTTCCCCCATTTCTTCCGCCCATTTGAAAGTGCTTAGAAACGAAATGGGAGATTGTATCTGGTGCGCCCTCTGGGGTATCCGATGGATATCGTAAGCGCGAGACGCGAAAATGCAGCCGCAATTGCGCATGCATAATTAATTTCGTGTAAAAACCATAATTACACCAATTAAAATTTGTGTAAACAGGCCGGGGGCGAGCGTCTTGGCAATCGGGGCCGGGGCTTGCCAATGGTTGCCCCGATCTGCCCGAAGCTCCATTTTCTGCGCAATCATTCGCTATAATATCTTTCGACAAAACTTTTCGTGGCCAATTGCGACGCGATTGGGGTATTCTTTATTAGCTTAATGGCACAAATTGCGGACCCAAGATTTCTTCTTGTATTATCAAGATGATGATGATGATGGCGATGCCGGAGCCCGGACCGGTCCGCCCCCCCCAAATGAACAATTATAGAGTTGTTGTATATTATTATGGTCCTCAATGGCCTAAGAAAAGTTTGCCTTCTCCTCCAGCTCCGCGGAAAAAAATTTAAATAAATGTAATTGAATGTGAGATTTTTTTTATGAAAACATTAATAGAGATTTATTGCGGATATTCATTTGGCGTAACTGGAAGTTTTTCCGTCGGCATGTGTATAAAAAAATAATGTGGAGACTTTTATTAATAAATATAATATCTTACATTTTTCAATTCAAAAGGAGCCCCTTTTCTTTTTATTTATGTAAATAGACTTGTATTAGTTTAATTTCCCTGCCATTTCGTTTTATTTATCCTTATTATTCCTTGCCACTGGCTATTATTCAGGAGCTGACGAAAACAACAATCGAAAAAATTTATACCTGTCAGGCATTGGAGGAGGGGAAAAGCAGACAGACACACGAAATATTTTATTTTTCTTGGCATTCTTTTTATTTTTTCGTGAGTTTTCGACAAGATTGTGTCGCTTCCCACACGGCATGCAACCAAAATTGGTCTCCTACTCCTCGGCGTCTCCTAATTAATTAGCATCTAGCCAAGAATAATGTTTCCTGCGGTCCTCCATAGAAGCAGCAGTCGACTGTCATAACTTGGCCGCAAGTTTATTTATACGGTGTTCGCCTGCGAAGGCGGCAAAAGGCAAAGTCAGGCCCCGAACCAGACGCAGATACATTTACAGATGCAGATACAGATACAGATACATAGGGGCAGACAGATACAAACAAGACGGTGCACAGGTGCCACAATTTCTTCAATTCTGCAGTGCCCCTCGACATGTCTGGAGTTGAGAACGCCGCAAGGAGATATAATTCGTTTCTGCCTCCAGCGGCCTTTTCTTTTCTTTTTTCTTTTTTTTTGGCGGCTGCTCACGCCCTCGGTTGCGTTTTTTATTGTCTTCTCGTTGGTGTGTTTTTGTTTTTCATATTTTTCTCAGAATGTTAATCAATTTAAGTTGATACACTTGTGAAATAATGCTCAAGTGTTGCAAGTCTGGAAAAAAGGTCAAGAGACTGTGGACTGTGGACTCCCGGCGCCGTCTCCATTGTTTTAGGCAGCAGGCCAAGTGTTTTGGAAGAAAGGTCCAATTATCATAAATTGTTGCTACCTCCAGGAGGTGTGACTAAAGTTGAGGGTTTTTTAATTCCTTGGTTTGCAGATGGGAGACTTCTCTTACAGGATTTCCTAATGCATTCGTTCCGGCAGGACATATGTTTAAAAAGGAAATTAAAATCCATTACGATAAAATCTAAAATACCAGGAATTGCGACTGCGACGGCTTCCCCCTGCCCCAAGAAAACCAGAGTTTAAGAACCCAATATTTTATGATAATGAACCCAAAACGGTTTCCTTAATCAAAAAATGTAAAGTAAACAGATCGATAGACTATCGTTATTACCATCTTAAATTTATTCCATGTTTTCACTTTCCCATCCCCAGGCCCAGGCAAGGGGGAAGAACCCTTTTCCATGCAGGGACCACACAAACATTAAGATTTCCTGTTTTGTTTCCTTTTCATCGCCGGCCCCTTATCTGGGCCTCTCACTTTTGTCCAGCGTTTCTGGAAGAATACCATAACATACTATATGTAAATGACAGTCGGGGGCCCCTAGATGCCACCATTATAGAGACGATTTCGTGAAGCTAATTAACTCTCGGATACAGTTCAGTGCGCAAAATTGCGATTGCAGCCGAGCATATTAAGTTTTGTGTTTGGATTCGGAGCGGCGGAAATGAATTGCCGGTCATCGTCATCGTCGTCGTCGTCGTCACGATGAGGAGTCTTCCCACATGCTCCGCGATCTTCGGCTCTATCTGGGAACTGAATGCATTATAAAACTCATCAAATTTCTCACTTGATTTGTCGGAGGCATTCAAGCAAGTCGCTGCCGTTTGCCCCGATAGAAATTAGCCATCGTCGATTGTCTGGCTGGAGAGGCAGCCAAACATTTTACGCATCGCAAAACAATGAAGCGTCATTAGCACCGATCCCTCCTCCGCCTTCTCCTCCTTCTCCTTTGAAATGGGCTCAGGGTCGGGCCAACGAAGAAGCCCAGCCCGGAAAGCGGCCCATCCCATCCACAAGTCCCCCAAAATGCGGGAAGTCTCAGTCTCGGCCCGAGCTATATATGTTGCAACACAAATAATTTGGTTTTTTAATTAAGTTCTAAGTTGCCAAAGGCACGACGCATTGGGAGGAGAAGTCTCCAAAAAGGCCGGGATGGTTCATTAATCAAGGTTCACTTCCAAACTTGCTGACAAAGATTAGTCATACGAGAAGTGTAATTCTTTACAGTCAACACGTTCCGATAGCAAATGCCAAGCTTGTATCCGTTTTGTCCAAAGGCTCGACCCAAATTGGAGCGGCCCAGGCCAACCAACCCCTTGGCAGGCAAATGTCCTGGCCGGCTCTCGAGAGAATTACACGGAGGACCGCACACCAGGTGTCAAAAATGGTTCCACATAAAACTTGTCATTCAAGGGTCTGGCCTTCGTCCTTCGAGGGGTGCTCTGAAATAAAAAAGTATTTTGTAATTAGAGCATGTGATGGGCACGTCCTCTAAAGAAGTGACCAGTTTGAAGCTTTAATGAATTTTGTTAACAAAAAGGTTTTGAAGAGGGAACTTTAAGTGTCCCCCTCCATCCGTTCACTTTACCTATATTTGAGTTTTAACAAAAATGGAAACAATAAACCCCTTCCTGCAGACAGAGGCCTAAAAAAAAAGCAAATGGTTTTACAACCAAAACCAAAACCAGAAAAGTTTTCTTTTGTAAATTCCCCGCCAGCTTGGCGAGTTCCATAAACGAACGTCTGACCCTGCCTGCCCATATGGGAAAGCTGCGACAAATGTGTCGGGACAACCTATATCTTTTATAACACCAACTCCATAAGTATCGTGAACACGTGCAACCAGGTGGCGGCTATCCAACATTTTTAGATGCAACACTATGGTTTATTGTAATTAATGTAATTAGAAACATTGGCTGCATATGCTTTCCGGTACCCGGGAAGACCATGTGGGGGTTTGTCCATCCCATAGGGGTTACCTTTTTTCTTTGGCATTTACCAAACTGTGACATTGTTAAGGTCAATCAACCGTTGCTAATTTATATGGACTGGTGACTACAATGCATCGCCAGTTCTGAAATGCAATTGCAGAGTGAACCCGAAAAAAAACCCCTACCCATACCCATACCCATACTTCGCCTGACGATTCGGAACCCTTTTGTGAGAACCGAAAATCGATAAAACCTGAGCCGTCAGCCCACATATCCTGGCCACGCTCCGTTGATCGGCCTAACGACTGTCTCCTCGTGCTCCCCTTTGGTTGCATCTGTGTGCCGGAATTTCGCCTGCCCCCGCAGTCCTTTTGTGTGCGAGTGTGTGTGTGTGTGTGCTGCTACCTTCCTGTCAATCAGCGCTTTGTTGTTGCCAGCGTCTGGCAGCCACTTAATACCGCCTCATTGTCAATGTCGCTGTCATCCTTCTGCGAGAACGTTTTCAAAAAAACATTTTTACATATTTCGCCGGTTGGGTTTTTGTGACGGGATGGCTCCTCGCTTATAATTCATAAAAATTCCAGCAGAGGCCCACACACGTCGCCGTCGATGAGGAGGACAATGTTCTGGATGATGACAAACCGCAGACAAAGCGGGAAACAGGATGTGTTCCATGCGGGGAGGAGGACAGTGCCAGTAGCAGCGACTGTGGGGGTTTTCTTTTTTTTTTTTTTGGTAAAACCCTCAATTGACAGAATCCAGAAGTAGTCTGGGCAAAGGAGGACCAATACAGGCGGAATATAAACTTTATCCATGTAAAGAATCTCTTTGAAAGGAACCCGGAATTTGGTAAACCCGCATTCCGAAAACCAAGAGACCAAAGAGTAGATACATTAAGGATTTAATTTTTGGTTTATAAGTATCTATGGTCTGGAATTTGCAAGTTTCTGTTAGTGAATCATTAAAATAATAGACCAAGTTTCAACGATTCTTTGGAGTTTTGCAACCCTTGGAGTCCTGGACTCGCATCTTTATGGGTTTTAGACAAACCCGCGCCCTTTCTGCCAATAACTGATGTCAATATCCGTGCGCTTCCTCGTTTTGAACTTCCTGTTTGGAGGAGTGACATGTGACGTCTGACTGTCTGGCTGCCACTTCAAATCCTCCACTTGGAACAGCTTTATCGGCTCATATTCCAGCCTCGTCCTGCCGCCTCCCATGTAGTCTCACTCAAACCCCTTTTTTCAAGCACTTTACTCACCACTTATCGTGCATAAAGTCTAGAATTTACCACATTCTTTTCAAAAAACTCGACTAATTTGATCCCCAGGCGCTGCTTGAGCCTGTCAGGACCTATTCCCATTCGCCAAACCCACATCTGCTCCTTCCTTTCTCGCCTTTGGCTGTGCCTGTGCCTGTGCCTTTGCCTTTGCCACACTTCAGTGCGTCGCTGTGATTTCCTCCTTTTAACTCACCAAAGCGTGAAACATTTTTTCGCAACCTTGTGACCTCGCCCACTTCTGCCGTATCCTTCCCCCCCTCTCAACACCCACAATTTGTAGCCCAACACACACCCACACATATCCTGGCATAGAAATTCAATATTGCTCCTCTATGTCTATGCTAATGAATGGCCCCGTAAAGGATGGCAAAAGAAACAAAAATGAATGACGAAAGGATGGGAGGAGAGACTGCTCCATCTCCATTCTCCTTTCGCCTTTCTCCTTTCGCATTTTATTTATTTTACCGGCTTCCTGTTGCGGTCTCCTCTTTCGCTTTCGCTGCCGCCGCTTGCTGCCTTTTTGCGGTTGGCGCAGCAACTAGAAGTATGCAACACTTTTTTTTTATTCGCATGTTGCTTTTTGCATATTTAATGGCCGACTCGACGGGGATAGACAAAATGGCGGCGTCGCCTTTTTTTCCGCTTCCATTCCCCGCCACCGACCCTCCCCGCTGCCCCTTGCGGTTAGGCGTTGATTTGTGGCCTCTCAGTTTGTTTGTTGTTTCTGCAGTTGTAGACTTGTGTCTATTTGCGGTTTGGGGCGGGGGCGTTCCCCGAAGCTTCCGCCCCTGATGTGACTTTAATGAACTTGGCCAGGCCCGGGTACGGGTGCGGGCCGGGGTGATGGCGATGGCGAAAATCAATAGAAACAGGTTCGGTAAGACCCCAGAAGCCCCCGCAGCCACTTTGCATCGTCAAGTGCTCTTTGGGGTCTCGAGCCAGTCAAAATAATAGCAAAGGCAGGACGCTTTTTCTCAGAACGAGACAGACAGCAAACAAAAAAGTTATCAATTGTCATTTCTTTTGTAAATGCTATGCAAATTTGTATTGGTAATGATAGAGGGGGAAACCCTTCTTATGATATCATATCTATTATTCTTAATGTACCCTTTCCACTCTGCTGGCCACTGACATTATTAAATCATTAAAAGTCCTGCCAATCAAATGTGACATTAGAAATGCCGCATAAAAAGGGCTCTCAAGGATACGAGGTTTGGGTTGGCTTTGCCCTTTGCGTTCGGGACTCCTATAAAGTTGCTTCTGCCACTGCTTCAGTCTGCGTTGTCATTTGATTTGATTACCACCGAGGGGTTGTTGATGCTTCTGGTGCTGCTGTTGCAGTTGCAACTGTCTGCACCGTTGATGGATTATGTGACGTTGGTTGTCTGGTTGTGGGCCCGCATGTCGTTGACTTTAAGCTCACTCCCTAGCTGGCTGGGAGGGGGTGAGGGGGGTGAGCCAAGTGCCAGCCCCACTTCAATCGTAGCCAATTAGTCCCTGACTGCGTCTTAGTCCATGGCTGCACCGCCCCCGCATCCGCCATTTAAATGCTGTCTCTTGCTTGATTAGCGCCGCTGAATTGACACAAAATGTCACTTGCAACTTGCAGCAAGCAACTTGCAACCGCCCCAGTCAGTCAGCCAAACTAAAACCCGATTTTGCGCAATTTGCGTCGCTTGTTATGTGTGCGAAAGTCGCGTTAAGCATCCTGTGTCTGGGCCTGGGTCTGGGTCTGGGCCTGCGCCAGGGTCTGGGTCCTTTCAGCAAATTCTGTTAGTGCACTTGCCTTGCGATTTCCCTCCCATCCAGGCCCGGGCCTGGGCCAGATACAATTGGATCAGATCCGAGGCATGTCAATTGCTTAATTGATCAATTTAATTTGACACTCATTCAAACACTCCGCGCATCGCATCCATCGCAGACATAGAGCGGAACGAGGAAGATAAATATCTTTTGCTTTCTGTTTTTCCACCATACTAGTCGGTGTGGAGTCGCTTTTGTGTTTCGATTTATGCAAATTGCGCCTGGGACTGGTACTGGGACCGGGCCTGGGCCTGGGACTCTGGGCCTGGGCCATATGGCATTCTGTTGGTTCGAGTGCTTCAGATTCTTTTCCATGAACCGAAACTGTGCCTCATCAATTAATCAATTGGACTGCCAGCAGGGGCGTTCCCTACCAGTAATTGCACAACTACCCTACAAATATCTCCATTTTTTTTTCTCCTCAGCTACGATTTAATATTGATTTTAATTCGATTGTCTGAACAAATCAAATCTGAAGATTAAAATATAGTCCCCCTGCCTCGGAGTACGCCCCTGATTTGTGCCTTAGCTTTTCCAGTTAATCAGGAAGTCCGATGAACGGAGCAAACAGTTTAATGTTTAAATTTAGAGCTCGGGCGGCAATTTGTTGAACTTTCGGAGGCTCCCCAATTGGAATGGCCCAGAAAGTGGGATGGCCAATGATGTGGCATTGTGGTGACAGTGGAAATGTAAATTCTGTTGATGGATGACCGCTCGCTCCATCCACCCGTTAGTTAAGGTAAATTGGTTATTTGCTGTGGCCGATTTTGTGGGAACTAGCGGCCAATTAAAGGCATATTCACTTTGTGGATTTATTAGAAAGCAACCGAAAATTTCGCCATAAATCTTTCCGACTCCTTCGGGAGGTGAGCAAAGCAAATAGTGGCCGGCGAGGCACATCGGCGAGGCACAGCAGAGACTGCCTAATGGCACTCTTTTATAGCCAATTTAGTGTGTAATTAACTAACTGTACATTTCAATTTATGAAATATGCGCCGATGAAAAATGCAGCCAAGCAAAAGTTGCCCGACTGGCAAACAGAAAATCAGGAATCTGGCCGTGGGCAAAGCGAGTTTCAAAGCACCGCCAGGTGCATGGAGCTGGTAGCTTATAGCTTATAGCTTATATTGGAGTGTCACTATATATTTAACCTACATCATGCGGCTGGCTATCCAGCAGCCAGTTTGTTATGCTATGCTATGCATTATCCGATATTAGATTACCTAAAAGCTTTCATTAGGCCCAAGAGCTGGCGCACATTGAAGATGAAAAATGAGCAATTAGTCGGTGAGTTATTTACAAAGTAGAGGCACAATCTCCAGCACAGCTGTTCAAACATATTAAAATTAGCAGACATCAAAGGAAAACACAAGGCATGGAGCCCCAGTCCCCATGGAAGTCCTTGCAGTTGGCAAAATGGTCAACGGCCCTAGAATTTCGTCCCTTTTCGGCCCTTTTTTCCACCTTACGTTAGCCAAATAACCGTTTTCTGGCTTAAACTACCGGGCCACCAGATGGCAAAGGCTTTTTGGGGGGCTAGGGAGCTGGCTGGGGAGCTGGCTGGGGCATTAAATTAAAGCTGAAAGTTGCTTAGTCTAGGTGAATGGAATCCGGGCCGGAGAAGGTGGCCAGTCAGCTTTCTATACTATCTCTCCCTGGCTGTGCTATGCCGGCTGAAATTATTGCTAAATAATAGGAAATGAAAAGCACAAGTCATCCTCAGGCCCAGTTCATCACGCAAACTCACTTTGCATTCACATTCCAGTCAAATAAGTCAAAGGACGACGACGATGATGACGAGTTCTCAGGGATTTTTGGCTTCTCTTTGGCTTCCTGCTATTACTTATTTTTTTTTTTCTTGTGGAAATCTTTAAACTAACTTTATTATTCTTTTGCCTTTACAGATCTTACCATCATGAAGAACAAGGCGAAAAGTGAGACGCCAGTCATCAGGATGTTCCCCCGCCAGTGCCTTTCCCACACCACCCGCTTGCCACCCACATCCGCCACCCAGACACCACCCCATCCCCGATGGAAACTCAGTCTCTGGACTCTGATGATCGTCAGTGGCACTATTTTGCTCAACGCCTCCACAGCGGCGGCCTTCGACATTGGTGAGTTTGATTTAATTCCATTAAATGAAGAGTCAAAAGGTTCAAGAACATTACACGATTGAAATGTTAGAGGCTTCCAACCACTGGCAACTGGGCAAATAGAATCAATTTGAAAAATATGACAGCACTGGTGGAATCGGAATCGGAATCGGAATCTGAATCAAAATAAGTCATTCAACTTGCAGCCTTATCCTGGCCCGGCTCTCTACCATAATATTTATGGTTAATCAAGCAAGCCAAATACAAAAACACAGACATCTAAACATGTTTATTTCGAATTTCTGCAGCATCCAAGGCTCCAAAACTCTTAGGAGCTCTATAGTTTGTCTGTCTGTCTGTCTGACTGACTGTCTGGTGGTGTGTTGGCTTTGCAATATTTGCACTTAATCCCTTCGTTTCCCCCACTGGATGCTGGATGCTAGATGCTGGATGCCTAAAGGGAACACTTCTTTGTTGTTATGTTGCCAGAGACACATCGATGCGAGTTGGCTTGGCAAAATATGCAACAATTTTCCAACCGAATGCACTTGCAGTATGCATTCGATGTCGCAGACCGGAGTCGAGAGTCAGGGCCTGGTTGACTTAACCTTTGCCATGGACCTCGGCCAGGCTATAAAGTCCAACCAAGTGCAAACGCATTCATAGGTCTCCTCCAACTTTCAACGGAAATGGAAAAACTTTGAATGTGAATTCATGGCCAAAATATTCCCCAGCAAAATTGAAATAAGTAATTAAACAGGATTTAAAATGCTGGGGCTTTGCCACATTTTTCATTTGATGCCACTAATTAAAATGCATGTGAATTAAACAAAGATTTTAAATTCGTTTTGGGTAACTGAGGATCTCCACCGGATCTCTGGTGCGTTTATTTATAAACTTCTGAATGAATGACCGCACCCTGGGCTGCCTGGGAACCCAGCCGGGAGGGGGCCACCGAAGTCATGTCAAATCAGTGTTGATTCTGGCGAAAATGTTAGCAGCCCACGGCACAGACATCAGACATCAGACACCAGACACCAAAGGGGGGGAATGGTACACACACATAGTGTGTGCTTGAAAATAGAAGTCTTTACTCTGTGTCAAATGCAATTGGAAGGCAATAAATTAAATAAACAAAATGACGTTCTGCCAGTCTAGATATCGCCTTGGCCATGATTAAGGGTTTGGCCTATTCGTTGCGAGACAGACAGATTTATACCTTGGAGGCAGTGTGACAGGTACACTCGAACGTTCCTCATTTCAATTTCGAATGTCAAAACGAGGACGCATGACTTATTTTGATAGATCGATAGGCGGAGGAGGTCCAGGTTCTATATTTAAACGGCTGCCCCCTCGTGTGGCCGCTGTCTTCATTAATTAAAAACTGCTCCCTTAAATTAAAAAATGGCTTTGCTTTTATTCATTTTATTTACAGCAACGTGCAATGTGGCCCTTGGAATGGAATCGGGAACCATAGCAGATGCTCAAATCACAGCGAGTTCGGCCCATGACACGGGATTCGTCGGACCACAGCACGCCAGGTAAGATTTAGCCCAGAAAAAGGGAAAGCTAAGCTTAATCGGGTCTTTAAAATTCGTAAGCCAGATATTGTAACAAATTAAAAATGAATAGACTTCTGTGGGCACAGACTACGCTTCTCAAAAATGTCGATCCCCTCTTGACATCGTCTAAGATTAGTTTCTGAGATTACATGGATCTCAGTTTTGTCATTCGTCTCATTATAAATGTAACCCAAAGCTGACCCGGGGTGTCCATTTAATTGCTAATTTTATAGACAACTTCATTAGGCGATAGGAGCGAGTCAATAAAACCGAAGAGCTAATCAATGACAATGGAATTTATGTTATGACACAAACAGTTGAATCATCAAAATAACAAAAAGCCAGATCTTTGGCTTTGCATATCGGCCTGGCATAGAAGAAAATCTAGCGCCTCTGAAAGCCATATACGAGATAATCTATTCGCTGATGGAAAATCTATCCATGAATATGGAGGAGGCGATTCGATATACCCCAGAAGGAATTGTCGGCAGCTCTTTTCATTTCAAGCTAATTAAATGCAATTTCTGAAATCTAAAAATGTATGAAACCGGTTTTGCTTGCCTCATTTCTCCAAGTGCCACAAAAGTTCAATCGGGTTTCGTGGAAGACGACGGAGTGAGGAGGGGCCGCGGCGGTATTTTATTTTCTTCTAGGCTGTTTATATATTGCATCGGTGCGGTTTCGTTTGAATTGAAGTTTACGAGAGTTGGTCTATTTAGGAATTGGGATTGGGACGGGGACTGGGGACTGGGGATAGGGCATAAGGTTGTACAGGAAGTGCCATACCAGGCAATAAGGTAAAGTGATGGAAACGGAAGTTTTGTAACTACCCATGAATGATGACACCATGCAGGCCGTGTAATTAGTATTCAGCAACACCAAATCCTGGGAGGGGGGGGCTCAGGAGGAGACCTCATAAACATGTCAATTACCACGTGAGTTACAGGCCAGAAATCAATGCAAATACATCGTTCTTAGCTTTTCTTTATTCCGTTCCTCGCAATAATTTGCCCCGTACGCCTTTATGGGGCATGCACTTAAAAAACACTTAAGTGCAGGGCTGACTGACATCCAGCGAAGCGGACCAGTGCTGCTCCACCATCGTCGAGGCATCATTAACATTAACCCTTTATGGCGGCACTAAAGTCAAACCACAAAAACGACGCGTGATGAGCACGTCGGAGATAAACAAAATACATTTTTGTGCTGTCTTTGCCCGTCTTTGGTTTTTGGTCTGTGGCAGATTAACCAGAATTCTTCCAACTAAAAGGGGGCCAGTCCCAGTCACATGAATTTTGTTGAGCTTGCAGCGAAAAATAAGTTGAGACAAAGACTGGTGGCAGTGGCCCAGGGTCTGGGGCTACCCCGACCTCTACCAATCGAAGAATGGCAAGACTGTGAGATCTGTGGGGTCCGGACTACGGACCCGTTCCCAACCTGTCTGGCGGCTACTTAAGCTCCAATTGACAAGCGGTTGCCGGGCCCTGAAGACTTAATGGAAATGCACATATTTATTATTGTGGCGGAGCGGAGCCCTTAAAAACGAACGAAAATTAAAGAGTGCTCTGATGGTGGCTAACTTTTCCGTGGTTCTAGCGCAAACTAATTTCCCTTTTGTGAAGTAACTTTCGCAGTTGTTAACCCAGTGCCAGGGACAGGCAGAAACACTCTAAACTCCACAGAGAGTGGCAACTTTCTTTTGTCTTTCAATTGTGGAGCCCCTCAAGTTGGCGGCAAGTCCAATCAGGCGAGCTGCAATTTGCCTAACCGAAACTTCCACAGGGCCAAGCAGACCAAAGCAGAGCAAAGCAGCAAAGTTCAAAAGTGCAGGCGCAGGCAGCATTATAATTTGTGGCTGCCGTGCACTAACTTACTACCTACCTATAGTAACTATCCTAACCTTTCCCAACAAAAACAAAAAAACAAAAAAAACAAAAAAACTAAGAGAAGAGTGGTCGAGAAAGGCCGCAGTAATTCCCCTGACGGACCTAACAAGCACTTACGACAAATCACTGAAAGGAATGGGGACCCTGAGGATCCCATCCATGGGATGACTACGACAACCGCGCCGTCGTCTGGGGCTATTGAATTACAAAGATTAGTTTAATGGCAGTTGGCGCTGTTTGATTTTCATTACCGCGCCCATCGTCCGTGACTGTCAGGCCATTAAATTTACAGCCTTTTTACATATTGCCAGCCATGAGATGGCAGCCAGAGGAAAAACTCCGATCTGGCGCCCGATTAGAAGCCCATACCGCCTCGAGGACCTGGAGGACTATCCTAAGGGCAGTTAGCCAGTCCATCAGCCGCTGAAAGTGAGCAGCCGACGGTGGCGCAGATTGTTAACTTTGGCAATAACAATAATTAAAGTCAGGTTGAAATGCACATAACTGCGAATATTAGCATTTTAAATTATGCTTGTCCTCCCCCTCCCTCGGTCTTTGCAGTCCTTTTAGCCTCTTTTCAGCCTCCCTCGTCGTGGCCCAGAGCTATTTACCGGGCTCTGGCTACTGAAAGATCAAGCTCCGGCCACGGGCCGAGCAAACACAAAAAAGCTAAGCAATTTTATTAAAATTAACCTTCTTAGGCAGCTCTTGCAGCCATGGTCCAGTTGCTCCTCCGCCTTAATCTATGCACTTCGGGCTAATTATGTTTATTGACTTCGCAGAGTTTATGAGAAGAAATTCTCCATTCAATTTGGCTTCATTCTCGCTGTGCACCTGGAATTAATCAATTTCCTTGGGTGTCTTGGGCAACTACATTTCAGAAGCTTCGATTAACGATACGGCCATGAGTGATGCCCCGACATTAGGGCAGCCACGATGCAATCAAGCATGTAAGGCTTAATTGAAATTTAAACCGAAAAATATGGTAATAGTGGCGGGCATATTGACGGGGGAAGCGTAAAAGTGGCTGTCTGGGCTATAGGCTAAATTAATCCTTAATTACACAGACGACGTCCTGCTGTGTCTAAAACCGCAAACAGCTTAACGAGCGAGACAAGCTGCCAGACGCCGCACCACAATCGCCGGTGGTTTAGTTGTGGGGAAGCTGCGGCTCTCCGTGTGGTGCCGAATGCTTAATGTCAGTTCATTTATAAAAAAAAAAAAACAACGACGTAGTGGCAACTGGTTTTTTTCTTACGGATTCGATTAATAAAGTCCTCTACATCTTCCGCTTTCGTTTCAGACTGAAAACCGATAATAATGGAGGAGCCTGGTGCCCCAAGCACATGGTCTCCAATGCGCTCAAGGAGTATCTGCAGGTGGACTTGCTGCAGACGCACGTGATCACTGCCATCAGGACTCAGGGACGATTCGGGAAGGGTCAGGGCCAGGAGTACACCGAGGCCTATGTGCTGGAGTACTGGCGACCTGGCTTTGACAAGTGGCAGCGTTGGAAGAACATCCAGGGCAAGGAGGTGGGTTTCTCCTCTCCTCTCCTCTCAAGAGGTTTGTCAAGTTCCAGCTAATCCTGATCCTCTCCGCAGATCCTCCCCGGCAACATCAACACCTACAGCGAGGTGGAGAACGCACTGCAGCCCATCATCTTTGCATCGAAGATCAGGATCTACCCATATGGACAATACGATCGCACTGTTTGCATGAGAGCCGAGATAGTCGGCTGTCCCTGGGAAGGTAAGTCTCTTGGCCAAGTCGTCGACATTCCGTAACAAAAGGGCTTACAGCTTAGCACGGGCTTAGTGTCAGTGCTAATTTCAATGGGCCATAAAGCGGCTAAAAGCCGATTTAAACACCATTAAAGGAACTCACTGAAATGCGAATTAGTCAAGCCAAATTAATCAAAAGGATGTTAAAGTCAGGATTCAGTTATTCTTCTAGCCCGAGACATTCCAACTTATTTCGAATATTGTAAATATTTCTATTAGCCTTGGAACAAGGAACAAGGCGTAATGAGCTTGTTTCACGAAATCGCCTGACCTGCAAACAAGTTTAGTCCTCGAGGCGAAACAACCTTCTTCTCGGTAAAAAGGAATTTTTTTGTTTTAAAAGCTTGCAACCGCGTAATCCAATCACAAGGATTGCTGCGCCTATGTTTGTGCCACACGGAACGGAACTGTGTTGCATTTCCCTGGGATTTCGCTTTGGTTTTTTTTGTGTTTCACATGAAACTTGACTTTGTTTTTTATGGTTTTTAACGGCGTGTGCAATATGTACTTGGAATATATCGCGTGCAGACGTAAAAAAACATACCCAGTCCAGATCTGAACCGCAATTGAAATCGCAGACGGCGACAACTTGGGCCAGACAAAAATGCCAGTGAAAGAAAAAAAGATTACGTACGTACAGGTGGTGTTGGTGGCTCAAAACAAAAGTAAGAGTCTCATCTGGAGTCATAAAATCCTTTTCGTACAGTGCACTCGTATAACCTGACGAGGTCTTCCACGGGTTCACGTCTGACGTTTGCACGCAATTTTCAAGTTTTTCCCGAGCCAGAAACAAGTCTGGACAAATACATTTTTCTATAATTTCCGCGGCTACATGGCTTCATGGCTTCATGGCGGAGCACTCCACAGGCGACGATAACACAAAGCCAGTTGGCAAAAGGCGTCTAATGACAATTTGTAGCTTCGGGTCCTTGGGGTTTTCGGGTCCTTTGGGGGAAGGGGGGGGCGCAAAAAGGCGCGGAAGTAGAAAATTATTCTGCAAATTAACGCAGTGTTTGGGTCAGGGCTTCTGGGGCACAAGCTGGGGAATTGAAGGCTCTCCCAGTCCCTGGATAAGGGGCAGGGTCTGGCATTCACCGCCACGCCTACCCGCCATTGTCCGGAATGGCCACGGCGACGGCGACGGCAGAAGGGGAAGGGGCAGGAGGTCTAGACCTCGAGATATGCAACTTCTGACCGTTCAAATTTTGCGGCCATGTCATTTGATTTGCCACGGGGAATGTGAACACGAGACGACATGGCGCATTTCATATGCAAATTAAACAAGATAAGATTCGAATGGATTGGAATAGTACGTACACATTGCAGCTATCATTTGGATGGTAGATGGGTCTAGACAACTACCAGACATTGGGGCCAGCCCAGGTGGGCGGTGAAATCAATAAACTCGTTTTATGTCCGCACCGATCGTTAATCCCCTCAAAAGGGCACTGAAACGATTCATAATTGTTTATAAATTGTGTCCATAAATTTTGGCCACTGTCGGCATTTGAATTCGAATCGATCTGACCGCACCTACGGGGAAACTAGGGCCGCACCCCGGAATTCTCATTGGTAGCGCCACAAATTTCAGAGACAAATGGGGTTCGGGTCGGGGTCTGGCCTGGTCATGTCAGGGCCGGTGATAATCTCCGACTTTGATTTCTCAAGCGGAGCTAAACTGAGGTTCGTTATGATTTAGAAAAAAAAAAAACAACCATAAAGCTTAGCCATTATAAATGCAGCAACTGATTAGCGTTTAGCTTAGGGACTTATGCCACCGACCACCGATGCCCACTGTGAGGTGTCTTCGTCTATAATTTATGGATTTCTTTTAGGGGGCCCAGGCCCACACTCTTGTTGTGTGGCAATCGCCATGGATGATGGGCCATGGATGACCAGGTGTGTGGACGCACAGGTGGGATAAGCGAGAGTGTGAAATGCTTTTACCATTTTATCTTAAGGGTTTCAGACAGACGAGCTTCAACTCCATTTGGTTGCCCTCAATTTGGGGCATCAACATGGGGCTGGGGGTTGCGTGCCTTGCGTGCTACAGTTCCTTGTCAGACCCAACTTAGTTCGCCCACTCCACGCACTTAAGCCAAGTCTCGTTTTATTTTTGCTCATTTTTCGGCAGCTCCCCAAAATCCATTCCAGACTGTCGTCCCGACACGCAAATCCCAGGCAGGCAGGCAACCAAATAACAAGCCAGACATACGAATATATAATATAAAGAAGTACATATATGTATGTACAATGTAACCGATGGAGGAGTGAGACTGTGCCCATGCCACACCGAATGTTGCGTGAACGGGCCGGGAATGTCACAGCCTGGCAATTGTAAAGAGCAGCGCCGTAAATGTCTTTGCAGTTAATTAAATACACCATACATTTTTTTACACTCGATTTAATATCGTGTCGGGGCATTATCTGCCCGTTTCCGTTCTTGTGGTCATTGTAATTAAGGGCGGTTCCTCCACAAACGCATACGGAACGCATACGAACCTCCTTGCCTTGAATAATAATTAATATTTTTATTCGGACAAACGCCCCCGTCCACCCAGCCACCCACCCACACGCATGATCGATAACTGCCGTGTGCCACCGCCTACCTGAGCGCCACGCCACGCCTCGACTTGCCTTGCCTCATCATCATTATCTATGCCCCGTGCGGCATGTGGGATTTCGTTTCACTTCGTGCATTAGATTTCCATCCCCCCTCCTTTTCACCCTTCTTAATTATGTGTAATTATGTGATTTTTGGTAATTATTGGAAAATTCCTTCGGCCCTACGACGAGCAATGTGGCTGTCCTGTCAGATAGGTAGCCGTGTGTCCTGTTTACCACGTGCCCCGATTGTGCAAATAGAAATTGTAGTAAATTAGTTAAACGTGTTCTTGAGCCCCAGCCCCAGCCACAGCTACTCCGGCCATTTTAATGACCATGTTTGCACTGCGTGCCAGTTCCAAATGTAATTATTTTACAAGTACTCAGCCAGGCAATTAGGAATTGGTATTTGTTTTTGGGTGTTTGCCTCAATTATCTTAACTATAGCCTGGCCCTAGCTCTTCCCCACAGCTTGATGATCCTTTATCAAAGTAAAGTGCTTCAACGGCTCAGAAACAATTGACTTTGACATTGAAATTGTATACTATACTGTGGTGAAAATTGTCACCCAAACTCCTTTCGTTTTGGCCTAAAAATAACCACAAAATCCGAATGGTAGCCTCTGTGGGGGACACATTAAGTAACTTAATAGGCCACCACATAGTCCTCCCAGGGAAAGTAAATCCTCTTTAATTTGGGGGGAGATTAGAGGGTGGAAGGAGGGAGAAATGTTTAAAAATTGTAAGAACCTAATCAGAGCTACAATTTTCTTTATCAAAGGTTTATGCTTCGATCCCGGGGCTGTCCAGACGATATTCCCCTTTCGAATTTGTCTCGGAAACAGCCAAAGACAGCCACAAAACTTATTTCTGTCGGTTGTCTGGCTCACTTGACACGAAACACGATACAAAATGACGTGTGCCCGAGTTTGCCCCTTCCCCAGTCCAAGACTCGGGTTTCCTTATTTCTGGAGTTGGAGGAGGAGTTGGAGGAGGAGGAGGAGGAGGCCTTGGTTTCCCCTTCGCCCCCCAAAAAAGGCTGCACTTTAAGTTTTAATTTTCCACTTTTCTTTTCCTTTGCAGAGGGCATTGTCTCGTACAGTATTCCGAAGGGAGTGCAGCGCGGCATGGAGGTGGATCTGTCGGACAAAACCTACGACGGAAGCGAGCAGGGTGACCGGTACGTGGACGGCATCGGCCAGCTGGTGGATGGCCAGAAGGGCAAGGACAACTTCCGCACGGACATCCATGGCTTCGGAAAGGGTAAGTGTCTCGGCCTCGTTCCCTGTTCCCCATTTCAATTTTCAGCTTAGATCTTGCAGATTTGCAAGTTGCCGTCCGTCTGCAGCTTTCTGCATAACAAAGTTGGCCCCTAGGAGTTGGACCCGCAAACTTTTACCATATATATTCCAAATCCAAAGATTTATGGCTATGTAAAAACTGATTAACATCAAATAATTACTAAAGTTCAACGACGGGAACGGAAAAGGCATAAGGCAAAATCGGAACCCATTCCGCTGCCGCCTCCGCCTCCGACGACGCCTTTGCCCCAAAATGAAAGCTCGCACTTCATTGAACATCGATGATGGTGGATGGAGGATGGTGGATGGCGGAGCTGGGTGGAGTTTGGTCTGGGTCTGGGGAAAAGTTTGTGCTTTAGCAAATAATTTGCTGCACACAATAAACAAAAATAAATTATAACTTTCGACTATATTTGCTGGAGTCGCAGTAAAACTTGCCCGGATACCAAAACCGAAAATGAAACTTCCCCTCCTCAGCGGCCGACGACTGCCAAAAAGTAAAAATGTAAACATTATGCATATTTGATAATTTATGGCAAGACTGGCATTCATTTCCGCCCCAAACGTCTGCCAAATATCGTGGAAAGGCTAGCCAGTTTATTTTCAGGCATTTTCACTCTCGCCACTTTTCCAAGTTCCCATCATTATTCTTGGCCGTTTGGCAAATGGCCAATAATCGAAAATATTGGCAACTTTTGGCCAGGAGAAAAGTTCGCTTGGACAATTAGAAAGGCAGTCGCATTTCCCAATTCCCAATTCGCAATCCGCAATTCGCAATCCGCATTTCACAGACACAGTCGAGACAGTGTCGTAAAAAGTTCAATTCTCTGTCTTGCCAAACTTTTCGCTGCATAATTCCGGATAGTTTTTTCCTCATTTTTATGGGGTTTATTTTTGGGCGAACTTTGCTGATTTGCATTCTAAGTGGGAATCAATAGTTGAGTTGATTTAACTTGCTGCAAGCTGAAATTATATAATTTCTGGTTACAGCTTGTTTGCCATCATCCCCATCGCGGGTAGTAAACCTTGTGGGTGCCAGCTAATATTGCATGACTTATGCGGGGATACACCCCTGCCGGGGTCCTGCCATTTGCCACATGGCCCCACCGATATTAGGGCCATGCAAACAAAGCCACAGCGGAAAAAATGGCTTAAATGTCGCATTGGCCATAATTTCTAGTTATAGGGGGGAGGGGGGAGGAGTCTAGTCCGGGACCCCCTCGAAACTAGCCCAGACCACGCACCACCCCCTCCCCCCCCAGCTTGCCGTGAGCATTTATTTGTTTTCTGGCATTTGGGGGCCATTTTTGGGGGCAAAATTCACCCCAAATGTGCCCCAAAAGGAGGAGGGTGGAGGCTTAAATAGCTTTACATGTCAGTGCTCCACAGGCACTGGGGCTGCTCTATTGATTTCCTCGGCCCGGATGGCGGACGGCTGAAATGCTCATTTCATTTCATTCTGACGGTTTTTATTCGTTTCAGGATATGAATGGATTGGCTGGCGAAACGATACGCCCGGCCTGGTGGGCAAACCGGTTGAAATTGTCTTTGAATTCGATTCGGTTCGCAATTTCAGTGCCATCGTGCTCCACACGAACAATATGTTTACCAAGGACGTTCAGGTGAGTACCAATCTACCCGCAACTTTCTGAAAGGTTGCCAACCTCAGCGGTTAGGCTGGATGATTTGTAAAGGCTTATTCTTTTGGCAAAGGATTCCCCCAAAATAAAAATATGAAGAAGGCATGAGAAAAAGCCATTTTAATCTGAATGATATTTCATAAATTTTGTTTGCTCCTGTCACTTATCATGGCTTAAAATCGCAGTCGAATAATAGTTGGTTTTTCGTACTTCCCTCCCGCAGGTATTTGTTCATGCCAAGGTTTTCTTTAGCATCGGTGGACGCTACTTTTCCGGAGAACCTGTCCAGTTTTCCTACATGCCCGACACCATCATGGATCATGCCCGGGATGTGACCATCAAGCTGCATCATCGTGTGGGAAAATACTTGAAAATAAATTTGTACTTTGCCGTCAAATGGATAATGCTATCGGAGATCAGCTTTATATCCGGTAAGTACGTGAGGCGTTGTGGGGTAGGAGGAGGAGAATGCAAAAACGAGAATGAAATTGCGAGAAAATTGCATTTGCCGTGCGAAGCAATAAATGAGCGACTAACTCGGGCCGGGGCCGGGGCCGGGGCCGGGCCGGCTCCGAGGATGTTGCAGGATGTTGGATTGCATATGTGCAAATGCATTTTTCAGCTCCATTTCACCCTCAAGTATGCGACAACGGAACTGCCGACTCTGTGCAAGGAGCAATGCATTTAACTTAACAAAGGGATAAAGCAATTTTCCAACATTTTGGGTAACAACAATGGTCCTGGGGGAGGGTGTCCCACACACACACACACAGAAAAAAAAATGAGGATGAGTACTGGGTCTGCTGGATAGTCTCCAGCTCCAGCTGGTACAATAAAGTCAATAGAATGCCCAAAGTACATACAGCACTGGGGATGCTGAATGTAAACAATCTGGAACTTTGAGGTAACTGCAGTGCCAGGCATTCGTTGTATTTTAAATTCGCAGCCTCTGCCTCGCATGTCCTTGCGCCCAATCGGGGAATCCCCTCGAATCCCGGAACATTGTCAGACAGTGCAGTGTTTTTAACCCCGTACTACAAATTACTTCATGCGAGTAAATCTGTTTGAACAGCGAATGTAGGGATCGTTTATATTCATCATCGACATCATCGGTGGTGAAGCGACGCCATTCGATCGGTGTAAAATCCGACTAAGGGATAAAATCCCCTAGAGCGTGCCATATAAATAGGGATTTCATATATAATTCCTTTTTTTTTTTGACAGATGGTACATGGCTTTGGCTCGTCTAGGGGTCAGTGACAGGGAACACAATAGTTTTATCGAGGGATGCTGATGCTGATAATAAATTGATCGAACCGAAGATTTTAGGGTCAATTAGACAGGCCTAGATGGGATGGGAAGGAAGTGAGAATCGCAGGACTTGCTCAAAAGTCTATTAAAGTTCAATATAAAGAAATCAAAATTGAATTAAATGAAAGGAAGTCTCTCGGGGGAGCATCTGCGATTTCTTTGAATTGTTTTGCTTTGAAGTAAGACGTTGAATAGGTCTGAGCCAGGTTTTTTTTCTGAAGTGATTCCAGCTAAAAAGGGAATAACACTTGACTGACGATCAGCAGCATTAGACGGCAATAAGTTCAGACAGTAGCAAGGGCCAAGGATACAGTGAAAAGGATATGCGACTGGGACGGCAGAAGGAATATGGTTTCCGTGGCAGCAATTACATGACGAGACAAAAACCAGAAACACGGCAACCGAGCATTTGTCACGCACACAATATGTTATAGGACATGTGATGGTTTTGTTTAGTTTGAAGATGGAAGGGGCCTCTCTGTGGGAACTGGTGCTTCCCTTGCCGAGTGGCAACCAGCTGTTTTTTCTACGTTTTTATTTTTATTTTTTATTATTTCTTTGCCAGGCTGGGCCTGCCTGCCTGCCTGCCTCTAAGAGTTGCAAACTGGGGTAAGGGTAAACAAAAGAAGGAGCAGCCCTTTTTCGAGGGTATGTGCATATTTTTATCAGACTAAGGCTCAGTCAGAGTGCGGAGTGTATACAGATTTAACCCCAATTTGTGAGATTTGCTCGCGGTGATTGCTGGCTGTCGTTGTCGTTGTTGTTAAGGTTTCTAAAAATACAAAAGCTAAAAAAACAAGAAAACAATGCGCCAAGACTCCGGGCCCATACAAGGGGAATTAGTTATAAAAGGCATGCGACAACATCAACAACAACAACCGAGATCTGAGTCCTGAGAACTGTGGCAAAGGATATGCGGCACAATCGCCCTTGAGTCCCTTTCACTCCATGGTGTATATGATAAATGTGGCACGAAATATTTTAATTATTTTAATCGTTTTATGGCGGTTGGGCGATGCCAGATAGCTTCCCCAAGAATGAAGTACGCAGGAAGAAAGAAGTACGGCCAGCCGAAGGACAATGGGAGTTGCGAAACAAAGGACATCAGACCCATTTCTGTCTAAGGAGCATAACTCAAAACAGCAGCTTCTGCCCCGTTCCCTCCAACTCCATAACTCCCCAGCTTCCCATAGTCCTCCCAGTCTTCCAGTAATTACGCCATTTACTGCCTCACAAAAAATGGGGTCAGCCACTCTGGGCCACTATTTTTTGGCCAGCCTGGTCCTGGTCCTGGCCCTGGTCCTGGGCTTGGGTAATTCATGTAAGCCAGCCTCCTGGGGGTGGGCGTCCACCCCTAAACGGTTTTGCTTTGTTGTGCCCTCAAGATGTTGGCGAGATAAATGACAACACTTTGCCATGGCACTGGACCATATGCCTTGCTTTAAAATTCCGGAGAAACATAAGCTGGGCGGCCTTATTTTCGAGATCAAAGCAAATTCTAGACCGGGCATGGCGAATGCCTGGGATTTCAGGTATCTTGACGGATAACCGTGCTCTCAAGTAACTCGGAAGCATTCCTAAATAATTCATACGAAAAGGCATAGATAATTAGGCACACGGAATGATTATTTAAACTCAAAGGAATATTTATGGTAACTAAATGCTAGAAAAATAGAAAAGTAGAATACTTGAACATATTCCAGGGATGCTTTAAAAAACAGATTAATGTGTGGGGGGCTGGTCTGGAGGCAGGACAGATGGAAATAAACACACAGAGCTCGTCCTGGTTGGGTTCACTGTACTAGTCAATACCCCTTACCCATTCCCTGCCTATAAAGAAACCCCTGCAATAGGAACATAATATACCCTTTAACCCTAAGAATCTACGGTATGGAAAAGCGTGGCAAAAGAAATACAATTTAAGGCGTAACTGGGAAAGGAAAAACTAATCATTGGAGCACAGCTGCATACGAAAACTTCTGAAGATGAAAAAGGGAATGAACTTCTATTCAAACTGTGTCTTTTCCTTTCCCCATATTTATTCCAGTGCCCGCTCTGGGAAATTTCACGGACGAGCAGGAGCACCGCAGCGTCCCGCCCAGCCAGACGCAGGATTCGCGCGAGTATCCTCTGCAGAGCAACGACTACCATGGAAAGCACGGAAAGAACAAGCCCGGCGGGGCCAACGGAGCAGGAGGCGAGGGTGGTGGGCTGGCGGGAGGCGACACCGGCGGAAAGAGCAAATACAACAACGGACCACAGTGTAAGTAGCTGAGCGATGATGAATTCAATTAAAATCCCCGTGTTTTCCTTCCCCGACTCTGGGCCTTTTATTCGAACACCGGCTAATTATTTAGTTGGACAATATTTACATTTTATTTCGTTTCCGCGAGCCTCTGTTAATTTCAATTTCAATTTCAATGGGAAATGTGCTTTCGTTACAGTAATTGCACCACGCCCCATCGATCAAGAGCCGAACGACGCCAACTTCATTGGAGTGGTCATCGTGGTCCTCACAACGATTATCATCCTCCTGGTGGCCATCATCCTGTTCATCGTCTCGCGAACGAAGCGAGCCCGCGGCAGCAATGTCCTCGACGCCTTCCAGTACAGCTTCAATCCGAACACCCTCGGCGGCACGGCGGACAAACACCGCCCCAATGGCAACGGCATCAAGGTGGGTGTACCTAAGCTCCGGCCTGGAATTTAATAAAATTTTTCAATGTAGCGTGGTGTTTTTTTTTTTTCCTTGTCCACCCGAGCTTAGTCCTACGTGCGTCCTTACACACTGTCATTTATTTAATGGCACTTTTGTGCTGGGTGTTGCGGGTCAAGCTTGAGGTGCCCGGGAATTTTAAAGTTCATTTTCGCAACAAAAAAAATTCAAAGATTAACTCTAAGCTTGAAGAAATTTAGGCTCAAGGGATAGGTGAAGAATTTCGATTACAGGACGAACTTTAAGAGGCTAATTAATATGAAAACTTCCATTCCGTTTCCTCCACTCCCCCCTATAGGCCAGTGCCGATGACAACGATTCGATTGGCAAAAACAGTCTCTACCACGAGCCCTTCAATGTCAACATGTACACGAGCGGAGTGAATGGCTACGCGGCGGTTAATGATTTGCAGTGTAACATGACGCCGGACTACACAGGTGAGTCAGCCATCCCACACGCCATCCCCCAGCGGCCCCTCTATAATCGTCCTCCCAAGTGCGGTAAATCCTCTGTCGCATTTCCGCTGGATGTCGCGTGAAGTGCCATATTTTATGGCGTCGCCGGCGACTGAAGCCAAAAACATTTTTGCGGCCATTTCCCCCAACTAAATAGACTTTCTCCTCGCTTTTTTCTTTTCTCCCGACGCGGCCGCACAGATGTGCCGGAAGGTGGCTACGCGGTGCCCCACATGCAGGATTACATGCCCTCCTCGAAAATGGGTGTGGCCACGGGGCCGGGTGGATACATGAATGTGCGACGCACGCCGCCGCCCCCACTGAGCAGCATCTTCCCCCGACCGCCTACCGTGCCACCGCCGCCCATGGAGAAGTATTACGCCACCACTGCCATCTTCAAGCCGCTCAAGGGACCGGGCTCGGAGCGGAGCGGCAGCAGCAACACCAACACGGTGAGCAGCGGCGGAGGCAAGAGCAGTCATAGCCACAATAGCCAGGAGCACAGCGGCATCTATGACGACGGCATGGGCACCATGAACTCCCAGTCCACCGCCCCGATGATCAATCCCTACAGCAGCGGGAGCAGCTCGGCGGCCGGCGCGGCGGCGGCAGCGGAGTTCCAGCGCGCCAGGACGTACAACTTCCGTAGCTATCCCGACAACCTTTAGTTCGAGACCTCGCTCAAGTTGGCGGCCGAGGCGGGGTACGGTGCCGGTGCCGGAGGCGGGGTTGGTGGTGTAGCCAGCAGTGGCCGGGGACCCGAGTTCGGCCCCGCCTCCAAGCGGCCGGCCGGAAGCACCACCATGCCAAAGAAGCCGCAGCACCTGAGCCTGGCCAGCACCACATCGTCTGGCAGCAGCAAGCCCAAGTACAGCCTCACCCTGCACAACGGCAAGCACGGCCCGGGTCCGGGTGGGGTCGTTGGCGGTAAGAACCCTCAAGCCGCCACCTTGCAACAGCGGCAGCATGTCAAGGCCCTGCGGCTGACGCGCGAAGCGGCCGAGACTCCGGCCTACCGGCTACCCGCTGGGCTGGCACCCGGAGCAGGACGTTCGCCCTGCGAGGAGGCGGGGGCTGTGCATCTCAAGGCTGCCAACGGCGAGGAAACGACTAAGTCAAATGGAAACGAGAGCACTGCAGGATGCAGAAACGAGAATGGACCTGGAGGCGGGATGGCGAATGGCGGTGTCGTCAGGACACAAAACAAAAGGCTGTGGTATAATTGATGAAAACCCCACATTGAATGGATTTGAGGTGAGTAAAAGGATAAATTGCGAATGGGAATGGGAATGGGAATGGGTATGGGAAGGATATCGATTATAGTTTAATGAAATGGAGCATTCAAATTGATGAGGGAAACCCCAAAAAAAAATGGAAGAAAAAAGGGGTTTCCTTTTTAGAAGATTTGGGATAAATTTAGGCACCCTCTAGCTTTATTGAATGCGAATTTTCTTTGAATGAATTCCTTTGAATAACCATGGACTTTCCTTTTGCCTTTGTGTCGTCCTTTTTTTTTTGTAGCACCGACACTCTAACCGGATATCTGAAGGAAACGCAACAAGAACAACCAGTTAATGCAAATGCTAGATAAGTTGGGTCCTAACGCCCCCCACAATGCACAAAACAAAACAAAAGGATCGGAACAATTAAACCCACTGAGCAGAACACGAAACGAATCGAATCGAAAACGAAATCATTTCGCCTACCAATCATTTATATATTTGTAGGGCCGAGAGAATATGCCAACGAAGTAGGTAATGAATAATGTCTAGATCACCCTGTAAATATTCGAGTATAGCAAAAACATTTAAACAAAAAATAAAAAACAAAAACGCTGAATTTTAAAAGGAAAAAAAAAAAGAAAAGGAGAGTAATGGAAAGCCGGTGCATCGTAGTCAATGGGCAGAAATCATGAGCAACAATATATTGTATATGAATCAATAAAATATTCAAACGAATTTAAGGTCTAGCATTTAGCGACATCATTTGGTTAGAGGACGAAGGATGAAAGAAATAATTAAAAATTGAGTAAATAGAAAATAGGACTAACTAGATTATGATAAAGTTCAACTGATTTGTAGTACCTTTTCGAGAAAGAACACTGGAAATCTGCAAAAACTATCTCTTTACATGCCTGTGAACCTTATTATCCCTGATATAATGAAAGGAAAAACTATCTCAGACCCCCCCTTAAGACACACACACACACATACAGACACACACATTCTCACATACTCAAGCCCCACTGTAAATTTCTGTGTATAAACTTAGAGAGGAGTATCCGCGAGATGCATAGATCGTTTGCTAAAGGATGAAAACGCCGCGACGCGCCGCGCATCAAGCGAATTTTTGTAGAGGAAACGTCAGCCGAAAGGATAATGATACGAGTATGATAAAATTGTAACGGAATTTAACGGACCAAGAGAGCGTGCAGAGCGACGTCGCCTAAACCAAGTAAAATGAAGTTTTCATCAATGATTTGTGATTCAATATTCAACTACTTATAGAGATGCTGGAGCGAGTATTTAGTTCTTATTGCTAACTAATTTAATTTATCGAAACGTACTACCCAAATGACTCTGACTATAAATCGAAAGCACTATGAATATTTAAATCGAAACAAAACACATATATATATATATATATATATATATTTAATAATAATGGATAATCATGTATATGTTCCTTTTTAATTTAATGCGCATAAGTATCACCATAAAATGTAATACTAGTTAAAAACCGTAGTAGCTTCGTAGTAGTTTAAAAAAGCATCAGCAAAGATTACAGCGTTTTATACAAACAGAAGCTTAGGCAAACAATAGGCGTGTTTCAAATAGCATTTAACGTAAACAAACACAATGACACTCCACACACCACACAGCAAACAATTTCACGGCGAAAAGTAGTTAAACAAAACAAAAATAGTAGAGAATGGAAGGAAAGTGAATGAAAGCAACAGAAAAATAAAAAAAAAACACTCACACGCAGACAAATTGTTCGGAATGTTTGTAAAACATTTTTCCAAAAAGTTTCCAACGACGAGCGATCGTCGCTGAAACATTAAGCATTAAAGATAGACGAGCTAAAATTAAGCAACAAGTTACAAAATATTTCAAAATATTTAATAAAATTAGGCTCTGAGATAAGTCTGTACGTATTCCTCAACATTCTGCACAATTTCTTAACTTTCCAATCTTCTTTTGCACTTGATGTTTGCCAAACACTGCCCCACTAATTCACCAACATTGAGCAATGATCCACATGCCACACTGAGAATAAAAATTGTTATTTTACTGAAGCAAATGAACACACACTATCAAGCAAAAACCAATCACGAACCTACCTACAAGACTTGTGTAAAATAAAACGTAAACAAAATGCTAAATAAAAATGTTTAGATACTAAGTTAAAAAAAAAATACATTTTGTAAAAATTAATAGGAGTACACTGTACAAAATTATAAACTAATGTAATGGTTATGCGTTCTTTTGGAAATCAAGGCAAAACTCATAAAAAAAAATGTTTTTTTCGGTGCGCTTGTCAGTTGATTTCCTGAACAGTTTTATTTCTAAATTAATTTAAATGCATTTATTATGTGTACATTTTTCAAAAGCAAATATATAGTATTCAATTATTTAAAGCAAAGGAAAATGGAGTTTTTTCTTTATCATTTTGGGGTTTATAAAAGGGAAACTAGAGAAGTTTTCAAATGTCAGAAATTAATTGCTGGGGAAACATTATATCATTTCATTTTGTTGAAACACAAGAAGAGGATGTACACATTCTTTAGAATGCTACAGAAAATACGTCTTTCAAGGGAATACATTATGGGAATATCTGTGAAGATTGGATATTGTCATCGAGTTGTCATCGGGAACTTTCAGTTCAAAAGAAGTCGAGTCAACATTGTCAATGCACTGATATTTTTGAGGCACTAAATAAACAGAAATACTTCGCCAAGATAAACAAATACCAATCAACGAGGTCTGTAAACAAACCTCCCAGGGCATACCATCGAAAGACTGCCAAACTCCGGTTCATTGATCTATGGGAGTCATCCTTTGGGAGCTGCTTTACGAATATAAACATACTGTTTATATAGAACGGAAGGCTTCTAGGTCCCCCGAGGCTTTAATCAGAACACTTGCGATAGTCGCCCTTTATATTCCCCCATCAGGATGGATCAATGACCGTTCATTTGACATCTGCTTTAATTCCACGCCAATTTCAATTGAAAGCGAAAATCGCAAATCGAAAATGGAAAATAACATGATTACTGAGAACTGACCGCAAATCGACAGTCGCCAAGGGGGTGAGTGTGGGTGTGCTCCGGCGAATGCTCCGGGGGAAACGATTAAATCAAGCATAATAAAATAATAACATTTTCCACCTCCCATTGACGGGGACAACTCAACTCAAATACTTGGCCGTCCTTTAATTGACACTTTCGATTGCTCGCAACGCGCACATGAATCCATTCACGAACGGATGAATGGCCATCACGCTGAATGACAGACATCCATTTTGTGGGCCATTCTTCCTGTCTCACCTGTCAAACATTCTCTGCAAAATTAGTTGAAAGCCATTTACAAATGGGGAAAAATGGAAAATGTTTATCCATTGGGCTCGTGCTCGTTTTTCTGCACTTGACTTTTAGATGCTTCTCTGACGGGGGGAGGGAGGTTGGATACAAAAAAAAAAAAAAAACACGCCGTAAAAAGGTCTCTCATATTGTCTGTCAGCTTTGTCATTTTGTGACACAAGCCAGAGTTAAATGATTTTATTTACCTTCTTTTTATTTTCCTTTTGTGTCAACGCAGCCCTTTCGATTTTCAGCTAGTTGTTCACTTCATGGGAATTCAATTTGATGAACGCAAACGTTGGCGATTATCGTCCCTTTGAATAACTTTATATATCGCATTATGTTGCCCTTCAGAAGTGACAAGTAATCTTTTCATATCCCTTTCGTCCTTTTGCTCACGTCCTTTTGGAATACCATTTATGAACTAGATTTTCATCCCCGGCAATCGTCATTGAAAGTTTTAAAAACTGAAATACTGTTTTGTTGCAGTTATTGTTGTAAAAGTATTTTTGATAAAGTTTAAACTATGGTGAGAGGCTTTGGTCCTAAATGTAGAGTTTTGAGTTACCTTTTTGCAAATATTTCATCTAATTTTCATTCGATTTCAAAAAGGTATAGCATTTATTAAACAGGAAACTATTCTGCTTATTGCTGCATTAAAAGATTTCAAAAGTCTAACAAAAAATATTTTTTCGATTTTTGCAAATTTTTATGATGGTACCCCTTTCCTAAATTGCAAAAAATCGAAAAATATTTTTTTTTCGACTTTTAAAAACTGTTTAGGGAGATCGATGGCGTTCAAAACGCTGATTCATAAATGATATGCCTTTTTTAAATCGGATAAAAAATAGACGAAAGATTTGCAAAAAGGTGGCTGAAAATACTTAATTTTGGCCCAAAGCCACTCCCCAAGATTTTGGCCAAAATTTTGATATTTAATTAACTTTTTTTGCACATATTTTATTTAATACTCATCCGATCTTAATAAGGAATATCATTTATTAATCAGGAAATTAATTTTTTTCATTCTGCATCAAAATATTATAAAGGTAAAACAAAAAAATTTTTTTTGATTTTTTGCAATTTAGGAAAGGGGTACCATCATTAAAAAATGCAAAAATGGGTAAAATTTTTTTTGATATGATTTTCCTGGATTTTGATAGAAATTAATTCAACCCGATGAGACAAGATCGGGAAGGTATAACTTTTGCCGATCGGAGTCCTTCAGCTTAGGTTTTCTCTACCGACCTCTCAACCGAATTATAGCTCATCATTCCCCGCCTTCATAACTTCCCAATGCCCATCTGCATCAAAACTTGTGGAAACTGAAACGCTGTTTTATTTTGTATGGAATTTTATTGTGGTATTACATTAGTTTTTCTTAAATATAATTAATTTACATAAACAGTTACACTCAAAAACTTTAAAAGTCTATCTTAACCATCATAATTAAATTATAAATTATACTTTCCCAGGACTGCGCTCGAGGATAACAACTTCGTGAGGATCTTGGCTGCTTCATTGTTCTATGTGCCAACGAAATCTCCTTAAGTTTGCCATATTCTGGATATCACGACGTTTCCTTGAGGAGCTCAGCTACATCCTTGTTCAGTAGGTGGACATCCCTGGACATCTACAGTGGATGGACGTAACTGGTAGGACATCAGTAGCAGAACATCACTGGCTGCACATCGATGACAGGACATCACTGGCGGAACATGCTGTAAAAACAAAATGTTATAAAAAATGTAAAAACAAAATGTAACAAACATGTTTTAATAAATGGCTTTAAAAGGATTTGCTACGGTTTTTTTTAGGGGAAATATCATAAATTCAACCACAAAGAAAGGACAGGGAACATTTTATTATAAGCAAACTAATCGAAAGTCACAGGAGAATGAAGCCCGGAAAAAGGATATCTCTGATTCATATTCCTTTATAAAGTCAACATTTTTTGAATAGCTTTTCTCATTAAAAATTCACTAAGTCTTTTGAATGCTAATTAACAGTTGTTTACCTTTTTAACAGCGCGCTTGATTATAAGCCAGGCTTTGAAAATGTTAGCAAATGTTAAAAACGTAAACAAATGTTAACAAACGATTAACGATTACTTGTGGTGTTTTTCCTGTGTTCGATAGTGAGAATATTGCAGAAATGGCGAAGATTCTTTTGCAGCTAATATCCTTTTACTTTTTTTTAATATAATTATACCCGGTGTCTTTGCATTCCCAGGACTGCGGCCATATAAACAACTGGTGTATTGTGCCCTGTGCCTGCTGCTATTCCATCATCCTGCGGTATCCTAGGACTCATCTGCATGTCGCTAGACGTCGCGCTTCTTGGAGGATCTGCCATTGCGCTTTGGTGTACTAGTATCCTTTGAAGGACATCGATGGACATCCCTTAAAGCGAATGCATTCTGTAAAAAGAAAAGAAGTAAATAAAAATACATTTAAAAAGATACGGAATGTGTTTTATTTAATTATAAGTATTTACAGATAAAAAAGGGGCAGTGGGGCGGTGGACTTGTATCCTTCAATCTCTATAATTTATTTTAGAGGGTTGAAAACTTTGGGAACAATTGATCTGTCAATGTGACAATTCCCGAAAAAGGGGGTGTGAACCATGAACAATTTATATTACTATAAACCTTGACTACCGTAACGACAAATAACTGTTTTTTATGTGACGATTTTTATCTCACTTTGCGCATAAAACCAAAACAAAATGGGGTCCATAAAAAAAGTATGAGATATAAATCATTAAAGTAAATAAATGATATTATTTCAATGAGTGTGATGATGATTTAAAGACTGAACCCTCTCAAGGATTACATCAGTGATTGTAAAATACTCAAAATGAAAGAAAGGATAACTTCTGCGAACTAAATTAAAGTTTCCCATTTAATAATCTCCAAAATCAATATAGCAAGAAAGACAAGTCTATTAGATTAGAAGCAGCAAGACCCTTACGTGACCATAATATTCCAAGAAATTAAATTTATTAGTAGAACAAACGAATGCAAACGTCCATTTAAATAAGAGGTTGGAAGGGTTAGAAGGGCAGGACACCGTACAAAGGACCCGAAACATGAGGGTGGGGTTGGGTGGCTGGGGGGCGGCAATTAATGCACTCGAATCTCGAGTTATGTAAGCTGCACACGGCCTTTTGATAGCTGGGTAAACAAATGCGGACCGACTCAAAGGAAGTTGGCAAGGACGTGTGGCAGGAATCAGCAGCTGATAAGGCTGTCACGTTGGAGTGGAGTAGAGTGTGGCATGCAGCATGCGGCATGCTGCATGCAACTCAATGCCCAATAGATATGCAAGGTAGCTAGCAAATCGACAGACTGGACGTTTGTCAAGACAAGGAAGGGCAAACACAAACAAAAGGCAAATGGATGCAGATGATGGGGGCGTAACGAAGGGAAACAGTCAACACATCAATTGCATTAGTTACAGTGGCCACCACACACAGACGGACGCTCGACAACACCACACATTCTACTTTGTTTTAGGCGGTTCCGAAACGGAGGGTCCGGCTGCCTTTTCCATACAATTAGGACACCCTCAGTCCAGTCCCAGGCTCCGGGCATTGTGTACTTCGTTGACTTCAATTTATGCATCAGATTTAAATGCGAGGATGAGGGTAAATTATATAGATTTCTGCCTGGGCTCTTTACAACTTAACACCTAAAGGTATTCTCTTCTAGCCCATCATCTATGAAATGGAATAGAGAGGAATAATCCTTATAATCGATAGGGATTTCATAGTGGAGGGTTCCTAAAAGTAAGCTGGTCCAATTTTAAAGGAACCGTATATCCGGTGGAACTCTTAAAACTATGACCTTTGTTATTCTATTAACATCCTTGGTATTCCCCATCCATATATATATATTTAATTTATTCGTTTTAATGCGTTTCGTTGAGTTTATCCCTTTTATTGCTTGTTTTGGGATTTTCATTACGACAATTGGCACAGGACATCATGCCTCCGCCTGATGTGTGGGTCTCGTCCATGGCCATGTTTATTTATAACTTGCAATTGTAATTAGGATTACTTTTTACTTATTTGCACAGGCTGGTAGTCTGGAGGACAATAACGAGCCACAACGAGCCAACGAGATTGCGCATCCAGCATAAAAAACATGTTTCACCATTTTTACGCCGGCGACTTTCTCCGGACTCCGGCGAATGGTGGGTATTAAAGTATTTGTCCAGGCGGCTTAGTTGGCAGAAGTTCGCCACAGAGGTTCATATCTGGTTAATAGGATACTTATGATGATACTTTGATAAAGGTCTCATAAGTAGAACAGCTGCTGCTGCTGCTTCTGGTGTGGATTTGCGCGAAATAATTGAATGGAAGGAATCCGGATGGGTCCTAGCAAGAGTGGCAGTTCGTTGAAAAGGATTACAAAAGTCTAGTATTATTTTCCTAAATAAACGAAAATAAACCTTGAGGTAATCTACGTTTTAAAGGATATACTCTTGTGAAAAGTACATCTCTCCCCTTTCATAGTGCCAATCATTTTAGTCACATTCTGAGTAAAAATAATTTGGTCACAGGGGCAATCTCGCTAATCATGTGCTTAACCTTCGAATTTATTATACTCAGCGGAAACTTAGACAGTCGGACCCGCTGGGAAAACTACGGCAAATCCTAAAAAATGGTTGCGTAAAAAGTGTGCGTGCTCGAAAACCGATCTGTGTGATTAATGAAGAGGCGCGCAACCCTCCAGAAAACAAAAAAAAAAAAAAACGACGTCGAGTTGGAAAAGTCCACGTGCTATTCCGTGGAAATTAGTATGAGAAATTAACAAGTGGCCGCCATTGGTAATGTCAGCTTAGCGAACGGATTCCCCCCGAGTAGCCGGCTAATGTATGGACTTAATCCCAGCGACGAGTTGGGTTTGGAAGAGTCACCAACTCTCGTGGGTTTCGGGATTACGGCGGATGGAAAGGATACGGTTCGGGGTTGGAGGGTGCAACGGTGGTCGGCGGATGATCGCCCCATCCCCGCCCGGCAAAGGAGTTGACTATCATCGCCCGGCATTGACATTCACTTTTTACAAGGTTGTTTTTCGGGTTTCGGTTCACACTTGCCACACGTGCAACCAAACCATCGACTGCCAATGCCACTGCCACTGCCACAGCCACTTTTCAGCAAATGTTTGCTCTCCGTTTGTTGTCATTGGCTGCTTTTTCCCGGGGACATCCATCGACCTGATAACTGCAGTGGCCTCAGTTCATTTGGTCTGGCCAAAATGCTTTAATTCCGGTTTCGTCCTCGGGACTTCCAGCAATTTGTACGAATGCATTATTTTTATTTCCCCGCCTTTCCCCCTCAATGGACCTCTAAGCCGTATTGCCTTTTGCATTTAATCGCATATAAATTATTATTTTTTCTCTTTTCCAAACACACACGAGTTTACGCTTTTCCATTTCCATTTGTATTTTTCCATTATTTCCGCTGCGCCGTGCTCCTGGTTTTCGGCTCTCCAAGCGCCCCTGCCAAAACATCCCCGATTCTGCCCCGGCGTGTCCCAGGTGTATTTGTTTGATATATTGCGCAGTTATTGCACGGAAACACTCGTACCTCCCTCCCCAGGACGAAAGGCGGTCCCTGGCAGGACCCGGACCCGGACCCGGACGCGGACGCGGACGCGGGCCTTCAGGATTTGAGAACGCATCATGTGTGCGACGTATGTTGAAATTTCATTCGCTTCTGTGTTTGGTTTTAGTTTTTCAATTTGCAAAATTAATTTAATGGAATTTAATCGGTTCATATCAAAACGATCGTTAAAAGGCGTCAATATGCTGGGATATCAGTTGGAGTTTAATGAACGAAAATAATGTTTTCTATAATTTTTATTTAGCTACACTCAAACATTTCCCCTTCCCCAATCATATATTATTTTTTTGAAGTTTTGTGGATTTTGCATTTTTGATAATAAACCACTTAATGCCTTCGTAATCAATACATTCCCCCGAATCAATTCAAGTGAACAACATATGCCAACATTGACACATTTTCTCATATATTTATTTATACAAACTTTGTGTAAACAACATAAAGTTGCCCAAAAAATCATTTGGCAAAACAAACACGAAACGGCACTAAATTATGACAAAAATTTCAATCACCCTCGGCCTCGGTTGGTGACAACTTCCATTTCGCGTGGTAAATCGGAAAATGGATCCAATGCTTTCGCCGTCGAGTCCCTTTTGATTTTGTGGCAACAATTAAGTTTCCACATGAGCAGCTTGTAATGTGCATCTGATTCGGAACATCTGTTTTCATTTTCCAGAGCTCCTTCGGCCTCATGGCCTCATGGCCCGGCCCCATGGCCAAAGGGCAATGAAAAGGAAGTGATGCAGACGCCGTCGCCTTCTAAATTTGGAATTGAAAGTGTCAAAAACTATAATTCGTATAGGTTGCCTCTCAGATCTCCGTCATCTTCGAGGAAAACATGAGTTTTTTTTGCAGTCCCGCTTAATGGCATTTTCCCCTTTTTATTTCTGCAACTTCCATACTTACATCGGTGTTAATAAGCCGCAGCCACTTAAAATCAGCAGAAACCAGAAAATTCTTCAACTTTAATTGGCTACGTAACAAGATGGAAATTAAAATTATGCTTTTGATGCTGGGGGATGCAGCCCAGATGAATGATTGAGTCCTGGTTACCTCAGGCACATTTTAATTGGGAGCAGGGATGTCTTGGGGAAAGATTTTTATTCACCAGGCAATGCCATTAAAGCGATTTTCCCTTTCAAAAAATGTTTGTAAACAATCTGGCATTTTCTTAGCCCATTTGTGGTCGCCCCCACCGTCTTTCACCGTGAAAAATACAATTGTTGAAGACTGGTCAGGGCTAATCCTTAAAGCAAGTCGGCCACTTTCCATTTGAGTATGCCAATCCGCCTGCGGATGGACAGACTGGAGAGAGACTGGAGGAGACTGGAGGCGACTGGAGGCGGTGGGCTAGGAAGGCGTCGTCGACGACAAGTCGCCAAAACACTTTGCCTGCTCATTAAAATTCATCCACGCAGATTATTAACATTTGCATCTAATTTGCATTCGTAAGATACATGGCCGACAATTATGCGGCATATATCGGTGAGCGGGGGGCAGGGCGGGCGGACAAAGGACGACTCCACCCTCCCGATGGGCGGCCCGATGAGGAAGAGGCCTTTCCGCTCTGAACTTATTTATGCATACGTTTCCACTATCAAAATGTCGCCAACAACCACACCAACAACACACTCGCTCTGCCAGGCTGCATAAATTAGGCAGACACGCGACAGAGGGGGTGGCGGTGGTTGGGTTCTTGAGTCTCCGGCAAAGAGGTCACAAATTCATCGGGGTTAAGTGTAATTAAATTATCAAATTATTGCCAAGTCTTAGGTTGCAGTTTATAATCTGGCAAGCCAGCAATCTTCCTCTGTCCTGTGTCCTGTGTCCGGCGCCCCATCCATCTAGCTCGATTTATGCATTTATCCTTGTCATTGTTTGGGCCATAAACAGGCATTAGGCAAAGTTTCAATTAGCCGGCGTTAAGTGGCCTCTGC
Organism: Drosophila varians; assembly: GCA_018150405.1. Classification (NCBI taxonomy): domain Eukaryota; kingdom Metazoa; phylum Arthropoda; class Insecta; order Diptera; family Drosophilidae; genus Drosophila; species Drosophila varians. The sequence goes on from JAECWK010000125.1 coordinate 9,215,204, forward strand.
GGCTTTAAATGTTCGCCAATAGTTAAAACTTTAATCAAGGGTGGTGAATCAGATTGATAGACCACCGCACCGGAGCCTCTTCGCTTCAAGAGATTCTCAAGTAAACCGCACGCTTGGCCACACACAGGACTTGGTGTCGGTGTCGGTGTCGGTGTAGGCTTAATTCCCCCAGAGTCCTGACCACATAAAATTGTTTAGACATTTAATAAACTGCTAAACGCCTGCCAGGAGACCTGACAAGGTGGAGAAAAGTGTCTTAAATATTCCATTGGCATGGACTTTGGAATTGCTCTACAGCGAATAGAAAACATGCATCCCTTTATCACTTTGCATGATTCAAAAAACAAAATCGATAAGCTTAAGTGGAGAGTTTAATTGAAGTTCGGCTCTAGCTATATTTTCAGACCAAACCTTTTAATCTGGAATGAACCTTGACCTGCACTCAGGCGGGAACTTTCTTGAAAATCCAAACACGTACCGTCCAGAGCGCTCAGGTGGTATAAAAAATTCACTTGACTTGAGAACTTTTCAAAGACGCGAACTCACCGAGGAGAATATCTACGAAAAAAAGTAACAGAATACGAAAATAGGTAATAAATCAGGTGATGGGAGTTCATTACCACAAAAGGATTTTCTAAAAAATACTCACCATTAGCTGCTGAAAATTGTAGAAACCTTTTTTTTTTAAATGAAAGGTTATACTTGTTATGGAATATGGGTCTTCAATCATCCCATCCAATCACGTAAACATCGCCAACAATCTGGGGGTCAAACAAGACAAAAAGACTCCCAGAAATCGGAAGAGGAAGTTCATCCAAAAATTGGAGAACACGGCTCCTGGTCGGCGTTTTGTCAAAAGCAGCACGTGAACTATTAAAATCACTTAAGTCCCATTCATGTCACGTTCACGAACCGAAAACTTACAACCGATTGATATATGTATGTGGTAGTAGGTGGGTGCTGCGTGGGTGCTATGGGTGGGTGTTGGGTGGGTGTTGGGTGGTATAGGGGCAGCTTGGAGGGGCAGCATGGAGGGGCAGATAAATAGACTGGCTCAGTCTCTTGGCCGACTGACTGGCCAAAAGTTCAATAAAGTTGCTTCTAACGCAATTTGCATAAGTATATTTTTTTCCGGTTCGAAACTTTTTCAAGATACACTTTTTCCCTTAAAGTTACGGTTGAGCACGAGTGCATTTTGATTAAACGCCTTGAAAATTAGTTTATCAGCGTGGGTGGTCGCTTACGATGAATTCATTTAAATTCAAATTTTGTATCGTACTGTATAAAATTATTTAAGTAAACGCTAGAGTATGAATTAGTTTAAAAACAGGTCCAAAACACAATAAGAGAAATGGAACTGTATTCAAAATAATTTATTAATGGATTCGGTTTCCAATATGCTGATTTCAATCTCTTAAAGGCCCATTCTCGTTTTTACTTCAAAACCAATTACTTAGTAAATATTTTTTAAACTAGTTTCGATGCTAAATACATTTTTTAAATATTTGCTTAATCATTTCCGATTATACGCTGTATTTAAGCTTTTTCCCGACCCATACATTATAATTAATTACGAATTGAAAATGCTTTTGAAATAATTATCTAAAAAAACAGAAATTATATTGTGGTTGGTGGGACACGATATTTATGTTTTCCATATTTTTGTAAGCTTTAAAAAATGTGTGACCAAAAGGTTTTGGCCTTTTGTGAACTGCCATTTAGCCATTTAGCAGAATTGTGTATTTACCGAGCAGGGATGCGAAAAGCAAATTAGTCTATTTTTGTTCTGTAATGAAACATTGTGCAAATGTGCATAATGGCGAAAGTAAACAGCAAAACCAAACTGAAGCCAAAGCAAATTGCAATGCGCTGCACAAATGTAATAAATTCTTGTTTTTGGCTGAAAATAAAATTGATCAAAGGCTCTTGTTTGCACAGGATGTGGAGGTGCTATATTTGTTCAGCCACTCGAGTCCTAAGCGAATTATTCCACCAAACTATGGACTACACATCTTGTGTGACATTGTGTATTTTTGATTATTATTATTAGGAATATGGGGATATATTTGGAGTATTTTTTAAGGTGCATTCAAGAGCTGGGAAACTCGGGGAGCCCCCAACTTGATTTATTGCCGACAAACAATTAAGAAAACGATAAAAATACTTAACATTCTGGCCACAATTCATCTATGTAGCGTTTTCTTACTCTGATGATTAATTACGCTGACACTTTGTGCCGGCGCTAATGAGCACCAAAATAGAATTCTATCCATAATTTTGCCCATGTCTATGGAAAATTCACTCCTGCATTACTCCTCCCCCTAGGAGTGCTCCACCCCCCCCTCCCATACCCGAAAAGTTTATTTGTCTTTTGGGTGCCCACACCTTGGCGTGCACAATTTATGCAAATGATGCAGTGTGAGGTCGCTTTGGGGGTCTTAACATAAGGGGGCGGCGGGAGCTGTGGGAGCGGCTGGGAGCAAGCATAACCTCAATTTACATCAGCCTCTTGGCTAATATTGCACGCTAGATGGCGCAGCTAACGCTACTAACGCTGGCGGCGCGTTGCTTCGTCCTTGCTGTTGTTGTCTTGCCACACAGTGTATGAAAAATTATTATAAGTGGGTCACAGGATATGCAAATGTTTCTTTTTCACGCTCAGCTAAGTCCAGCGCAGCAGCACCAGCAGCAGCTGTTGCCGCCAGAGGGTGCTGCCAAGATAGATGGCAAGCCAAGGATACAAAGCGGGACGTTGGGACGTTGGGAGGAAAACGAGAAGGAGGAAGGTCCTGTTGAGTTATATGCGCAGTTGACTGCTTGGCAAGAAGACATTTTCCTCTGTGCAAATGCATCCAAATAGTTAGAAAAGCGAATGGCGAAAGTTTGTGCACTCTTTTGTATTTTATATCCTTGTTCCTTGTTGCTGGCTCTGCGTGGGGAGTGGGCCGCTGTCCTGCTGTCCTGTCCACCTTCACTTGTTCTTTAAATCAGCTTGAAGTCAAAAAGAAGCAGCGAACAAAGAATTTGCAGAAGAATAATACCCCCCAGTCGTATTCAGTGTGTACAAAAAATATGGCGAACATTAGGATTTTTAAATTTGTTTTAAATTGTGTTTGTGTTTATCTCGGCTGGGGCACTTTTATGAAATATTTCTATGGTTATTTTTTATGGAATTGAATATTAACATTCTCTTTTTTTTGTTTATTATGCGATCTTGGACCTCCTTTCATCAGCATTGGATCCTGATGCTTAAAACGATTTAACGCCTTGATGGGTTTGAGAAAATTGGCCATAACTTTGGTAATACGCATCGCATCGAAGAATGTTATACATTCACGATCTTGTATTTTCCACTAGAACCAATTTCTATCAAAACCTGGCCATCGAAAATCGGACCCCATTTTTGCAAATTTTTATGATGGTACCCCTTTCCTAAATTGCCAAAAATGGAGGAAAATTTTTTTGTTTGACTTTTGAAATTTTTTTATGCAGATTGGAGTGGGATAAGTTCCCGTTTCATAAATGCTACGCTTTTTTTAACTAGTGTGAAAATTACCTAAAATATGAGCAAAAAGGTGACTTAAAAAGTAAATTTTAACCTAAAATCGTGATGAATGGCTTTTGGCCAAAAATGGAAGTTTTCAGTCAACTTTTTGCAAATCTTTTGTGTAATTTTCATCCGATTCAAAAAAGGCGTAGCATTTATGAATCAGCGTTTTGATCGCCATCGATCTGCATCAAAAGTTTTTAAAAATCGTACAAAAAATATTTTTCGATTTTTTGCAATTTAGGAAAGGGGTACCATCATAAAAATTTGCAAAAATCGCAAAAATATTTTTTTTTTGACTTTTGAAATCTTTTGATACAGAAAGAAGCAGAATAGTTTCTTGTTTAATAAATGCTATACGTTTTTCAAATCGGATGAAAATTAGAAAAAATATTTGCAAAAAAGTGACTCAAAAACGATACATTTTGGCCAAAAGCCACTTACCATGATTTTAACTTGGCTAACGCGTCTTTTTCCTCAAATAATGCCATAAGTTGATTAATAATGAAAGTAATCCGGTATCATATTTAAAGAGATTACAAATTTGTATTTAAAATTAGTTTCCTAAGGCTTACATGGCGTTGGTGGGTGTTAAACCAACTACATACGTTCCCCTTAATCAACACGTAAAACATGTTCTTTAGATTGACCAAAGACCAACAAATGTAACCCTATACTTAGGGAAAGGAACATTGGCTGCTTAAAGTCGACTTTTTCTAGGAGACCGCAACCACAATCCCAACTCGCCCGCACTTTTTCGTAGCCACTCTTCATAATAAGCTTTTTCTGTTTTAAGAGAGAGCATTTCGAAAGTTTTCGCATTTTGTTAGCTTGGCAAAAACACGCAGCGACCATTTTTCATATTTTCATTTATAAATTTATTATGAAACCCAGCAGCAACAGCAAAGGCAGCAACAGCCAAGGCAGCACCAGTAGTTGGGAACATCAGGAGTAGTAGGAGCCAGTGGGGTAGGCTTAATAGCCAGCTTTGGCTGAGGAGCTCAATGTTCTGCGGCTTAGAGCCCGGCTACTTTGGCATTTATTTTAAATTATAGTTGCTAGTAATAACTAATGCTCAGAAAACTGGCCGAGAGCCGTTCTTCCATGGCACGAAAGGGGCCAGTTTTTGGTTACCATGTACACACCAAATTATAGACATTTTCGGTCTAAAACTTGTATTTAGTTGTTATCCTTTAAAGAGTCTTTTGGCAAGGCGAGCCAGCGCAGCCGAAGGATGTTTTTCTCGTGATAGATGGACCGCCAAGGCTCGGGGCGAAAGGGTTAAGGGAAAAAAGGGAAAGCGCGTTTTGAATAATTATGGAAATTCCATATTTAGCCAGAAGGGTAAAACAACTTATTAAAAATTCCAGAGCACAAACTGACTAACATTTCTAAACATTTGAACGAAAGCCAAAAATTTTACTAATATGAATTTCAGTTCCCATGCTCCTTGGAATGAGCTAGAGCTCGAGTTGGCAGAACTTTTGGAAAAGGATAAGCCATCATATGTCCATCAAGAGGAATTCAATTTCCGAGTCTGCCAAATGCAGAACGGAAAACAATGTGTTTGGGAATCGGAAAACAAAATTGTAATCGAGAAGCAAAGTGGTAATAAAGCCTTTACCGCGAAACCCCACCAAGCCAACCAGCAACAACAATTATAATGCTTAATTATGAAATGAGTTTTTCTCCCCCTTTTTTTTTTGTGGCTGGATTGCTGGACTTGGCTGGCCAAGAATGGGGACAGAACCCACAAAACGAGCATTTGGAGAACATGGGTTAATGAGTGGAAATTATAACGAAATATTGTTTGGGGCAAACTACCCTTGCAGCTCCATCGCATGTGAGCGAGTTGAATGGACAAGGGATGGGTTGGCCGGATCCCTGGGGGACGGGGGCCAGGGCCAGAGTTGCTTCTAATGGAGGTAATCAAATATTTAACGTTTACTTTGGCGGGGCACAACGTTTTTCTTCATTAAAGTGGAACTGAGACGAATATATTTTTAGATTAAACCAAATGTATGTACTGCATGCTCTTCTTTTGCAATCATTTATTTACGTTTCAGGGAATCCATACTAAAAAGGATTGTCAGACAAAGGACCTTACAAAAAATAGACTGATCTCTCTGGCAGTCCTGTCCTACTACTTTAACGATATTGACATTATTTCGTATGAATGATCGCTATTTGTTCAGGCATTGAACGTTGAATTCAAAAAACTTATTCATGATATTTGAAAGGACAACAAGGAGAGCACATCCCCTAAGTGATATTCATTCATGGTGATGTTGGCAGTTTGTTTAATTAAATTGGGAATAACAAAAAGACAGATCCCCTCATATAGCCTGACGAGACCTTTGTTAACATTAAACCGGAATACCCCTTCAAGTGCCTGAACAGAGAAAACAACAAAAAATTATGAAACTCTCGACTGGAGGAGGGAGAAGCATTTCCATGTCAGAAGCACTGGGAAATGAAACCATTATACGGTAGGCAGAGTGGTCAGGGGTGGCAAGGGATGCATCGTAGCTAACTTCATGATACTCTGCCGTTTCCTAATCAAGGTCCTTGGGAACTCGCACCCCAGTGCAGCCCATAGCCCACAGCCCACAACCCACAGGCCACTCGAAGCCGCCGATATGTCTCATTCAGCGGTTTTCTGGCTTACTCCCTGCAATTTGCACCACACACGTGTCGATTGCAGTCGCAATTACTTTCAGGATCTCAATTTTAACGATGGGAACAAACACTTTGCGGAAAATTTAATTTCGATTCGTGGGAAAAGCCTTCCGATGGTTGCACTTTAGAATTACAATCGAACGCCATACGACATTTTGGCCAACCGCAGCGTCTAACGCAATAACATCGGTGTCCATCCCAATCCCATTGCCCGGAAAGTTCTCAGAGGATTTTCAATTTTCCATTGTTTTGCATTTCATTGGTTTCTGGTCGGGGTTGGGGAGAGGCTCTGGCCTGCCGGCTGGGGGGGCTTTTAAGGTAATTTATATTTGTTGCTGCGCAAATGTAAATGCCGTGAAAGCGTATAAACATTCCAATCAATTTGCTACCAAATGAATTATAATTGAAAATTAAATCGTTCGGTCTGAGGTCTGTTAGCGGGCCATGGCAAAAGGGTATTACGACCGAAAAAAATCCAGGTATTCCGAAATTTTGCAATTTAACTAATGAATTTTCATACGGATTGGTTGCGGCAAAAAACAATAAACATTCTCAAATAAGTATAGTTATAAAAATTGATTTATTTATAAGACTGATGTTTCTTCAACTAAGCTTTCTTTCAGCGTTTAATCTTGAAGTAAATTTTATGCAAAATGTCCGAAATTAAAAGCAGATTCAATTACCATGAACTGCCCACCACATTTTCCCGGGGCAAGAAAGCTCCTATTTAAATAAATATCTATTAAATAAGCTGCACACCGGCCACAAGTCAAACACTAACAATAACTGCTGGATGTTATTAAAATTTTTGTCTTAAAAGCAACGTTATTAGCCTTAAGCCGGGCCAGGAGCTTTGACAAATAATGAAACAAAATAAATAAGCTCTGGCAAAAATTAAATCAATAGCTTCTGCAAATGAATGCGTTTTGTATAAAAATCTCAGTAAATACGAACTGACACAATTTCATTTTTATTTATAATCATTTTGAGGAAATTTTGTATTCTTTAAGATGTATTTTAAGGCCAGTTCTAAACGAAATTAACAAGTTTTTACCATTTCATAGCCTGATATCAATCAGACCTTGAAGAATACATTAAATGCTTTACAAGCCATAATTTTGGAACTATACTTCACTGCTGTAGGTCCACCGGCAGCAAATGGAGCACCTACGACCCTAAAAAGTATATTTATGTGGTCGGAAACGATTCCTTTTTCTTGTCCAGAAACTACTCCTCGAGCAGCAGATGTCGCACCTGTTCGTGTCCAATTTAATTTTCGGGGTGCAATGATGAAACTAGACAAATTTTCAGTTCCCTGGAGCACATAAAAATTTCCCATTCACATTAAGCATCATTAGCTGGCAGAGAATTGTGGCTAAGACGAGGATAAAAGGGCAAAAGCACGAGCCCACACACAGGGCCCGTGTGTCTTGCCTTTAAAGCGGCTAAAATAAAAAAAAAGATAAACCAAAAGGTTAGACCCGATTTCAGGTAGCTGGAGCGGCGCTTCTTTTCTTGGGAAATTGTTCGAACGTAATCAAGTAATTGACTTCAAGCCCGAATAAGTCACACCGGGGTGCCTTCATCAGGTAGCACCACAAGGCCCTTCTGTCATTTTATCTTCGGCATCGACCATTGTTCCCACTGGCGTTTCTACCTTTTGCGGTTCCTCAGGATTGGATGGCGTCAATTCCCTGTTTCCGCTCTCATTTATTATATTTTTTTTTGCCATGTGACTACTTTCTTTGGGTCTCATGGACGTATGTCGCAGATTGTGGCATTTTGGCGGCTTTTCTTTTCCGTTTCCGATTGTTAATTGCTCATTTTAAGGATACGCAGCCAAATATCGATACCTAAGCTTGTAAAAAATTGTAAATTACTTGTAAAGATAGTAAATATTAATATATAATAAAAGCTTAGCCTCTAAAAAAAACGTCATTCAAATATGTATTCTTTAAAAATATAAAAATACAATATACCTCTTCTCTTTGTTCCCTGCATTTTGTGTAACTAAATACCTTTTATGATTTTACGAAAACAAATTGGGAATAGAGGAGAAACGGAAATGACAACTTTAAATCGATTTACAACTTTTTCTGTAATGGATTTGACAAATGTCATGTTGGAGCGAAAAAAACGACAAATGTCGGAATATGACATCGGCGACAAAATCTTTTAAAGTTTTCATTTAATTATAAACTAAGCTGACATGAATGAAATTGAATCTCACCTTTTGTTAACCCCTTCGAACCAGAAAAAATATGGAAACCATGCGATGGTTGTTTTTTTCTCAACTTAATCCGCTGGCGTGGAGGGCTCCTTTATACGAATTGTGTTAGAAAAAAAATGCATTTGTAATTTGATGGCTGCCAAATTGAGGTTAAAATTTGTTCATGCTTTTGCGGCCTTAAAAGTTGATCGTATAATTTTTTGAAAAGTTTCCCTAATTGCTTAAAAAGCCGAATGAGTTGAGATGAAAATGAAAATTAAAACGAACGAAAAGAAAAATGGAAAATGGAAAATGTTGGGGAGCAGCTGTAGCGAGAGAAGAAGCGGTCAGCTAATTTGCAACTAGGCCAACAAAAATTGAAATTAAATCAATGCATTGCATAACCCGAGGTGCTTTAGCTTAATTGGAAACTGTGCCGCACAGGAACAACTTTTAATGAAGAAGGCTCTGGCACTGGCGAGCGATGGTGGATGGCAGCGACAGCCGTGTCCTGCGGTCGATGCTGATGCGGCAGCGACAGCGACAGCAGCAGCAGCAGCAGGACTACAGGAACTGCAGAGAAAATTAAGTGAAAATTCAAAAATTAACTTAATTCTTTATGGCAATTTAAAGTGATGGCTGCCACAGAGACATTATTATTATGGGAAATACTTGGGATGTCCTGTTTCCCTGTCCATTGCTCCTTTAAACATAAATACAATTTGCAAAAGACCTACATAAGGCAATTCACGTCAAGCTAAGCCCCGAAAAAAATTGGATTTAAGGGGGGGGTCTGAAGTTTTTATGTCCGACTGGGGTTAGGCAAACCTCGGGTGTAGAAGGGCTAGATGTTTACTTGGCCACAACTATAAAGACTAATTAGGTAATAAATTCACTCAATACACGTCTGAATTCCGACATATGAAGTGGCCCATAAAACTTCCTCGAGTACTGTAAACTGTTCTTCTCTCAGGCTTACCAGACACATCTTTCTGTTCGTTTTTTATGACCCTGGGTTTTTTTTTTTTTAGGTATTTTGGTGTGTTTTTGGTTTTTAATTAAGGTGAGCCAGCCCCATTCATTGATCTTTTCACGATCGCTTTACGACGGCGTCTGGCGAGCTTGGTGAGTTTATACAATTTGGTTTTCATGTTTACAAAAGTACTTTGATGGGCTGTCTGATGGGGCAAAGGAGTTGTGAAGAAGCTCTTTAAAATCTTCACCATCCATAGCAGGAGCAGAGCCACATAAAAAAAAAGATTGATTCCAAGTATTCAAATCCTGTAACTAGAAATTGACATTTCTAGCATTGAAAAACAATGAAGTGACACACCTTCACCTTCAACAAATTTGCCGTCAAATCAACTGAAAATGCAAAATCACTTTTTTCCAAACCTGCGCCATCAGCATCCAGTCGACACGTCAACACCCACACTATCTTTGATCGGGAAAAAAGGACAATGAAACGATTCCACGGAAAATTGAAAAGTCAGCTCCGAAATTAGGTCAAAGCCATAGAAACTTGACACCCGTAGATGGCAGTCCTAATGGGTTGAGGTCGCGATTCGTGGGTCTGCAGCTCCCCAAACCAATCCCTGCAACACGAACGACTTTTGCAACATTTTTGCAAGCTTTCAACATTTCGCACAAGTTTCTGCCATCGATAAAAACAAATTCCCTTCAATTGTTTTAAAGTCATTTTACAAATGCCAAACTTTTAATTGTGATGGAAAAGTGCAAGTTTTGGGCCAAAGGCTAATTTAAAACTTAAACTTTACTCTTGAAAGGACCAAGACGTCATAATTAGAAATTATTTCAGAAACTTATTGGGACTTGGACATTTTTTTGGTTTCCTTGGACTTTTATAGAATTATTTCTCCTTTAAGTAAAAATTTCAGCTAAAAGATGAAAGAATTTCCAAATCGCGCAACAGTTGAATAAGTAAGAAAAATGAAATTCGGTCGTGGCCAAAAATTCGTTTCGATTACAAATCGTGCGACGTGACTGGCATCCTGATCCTTGGTCTCAGTGACGGAGGGACATTAAATAAATCAGCGATTTGGGATTTGCATTTCAATTTAAGCAAAGAAAATGGCTTGACCCGCGGCTAGACCAGGACAATTGAAAGAGAGCGTATCCTTGGCTGTAGTCTTATTAAATAACTGATCATATTTCATTTTAAAACAAACTTTATAATAATTTGGGATCTCAAAGAACTTGATACTCACATTTTTTATTGACTTAAGGCAATGTTTATGTCTTAATTTGGTGATTTGTTCATTTTCAAAAGCTAAAATGTTTTGGTTTAACAAATAGTTGGTAACTCTTTTAAAAAGGAAACATTATACAAACAAACAGGTTTTCTTGTTCCAGATTTTTAGGTGTATACACTATATTCATATACCTTTGGCTGCGGGTGTGTTTTCCACTAAAAAACAGTCAATTAAAAGCACAATTTGAATAGAAGGTTTTTGCATTTGCCAGCTCCTTTCCCGCCTATCCTGGCAGCTAATTTTTCTGCTACTCCTGCCATCCCCAATCCTCGACAGTACCCAAAAGTTTCCTCTTTTCTCCACTGATGGTGATGACTATTCAGAAACTCATCTCTTTTACAATTTGCGAGCATTGAAGGCCCGCGGCTTGAGCCGAAAAATGGTTTTTACTTCGCCGGACCTACGCGGTTCGAGGAGAACGCAAAGAAATAGCTAATTTCATGGAATTGTTTGGGGACTATAGTCAGTGGGGATGCTGCCAGGAGTCAGGATGGAGTAGCGGCGGCTGCGGCAGCTGAAATTGCATCTCTTACATGCATTCTATGCGATTTGCCATGGCTTATATTTCCGTCGCACTTCCTTTCCGGCCCCAGCCCCCCCAAAGCCCCTAACCAAAAAACTCTCATTCATGTTGAAACCGAATAACAGAAGAAAAACGGGGAAAAGCGGGGAAAAGCGGGGGAAAATCGGGGCAAAACGGGCAAAACCTAGTCCGTTTAGTGGAACGAGGTTTTTGGAAACATGAAATTTTCTCATTTTATTAGCCATACAAATGCGTCGGGGAGTTGGTTTATTATTCCGTGCATAATAACCCCCACTGCACCCACAATCCCGTACGCCCATGCAACAATCGCAGGTCCAGCTGGGCAATGTCCTGTCCCTGGGCACGGCAACGGTCACTTTTGTTCCTGCTGCCGGGCATTTGCTTTTAATTCCTATTAAGCCTGGCAATTAGTGTTGTATTGGCTGCATGAGGCGGGCCATGAGAATTAAGGATATAGTTTGTTCCCAGTCTCCCACTAGATGGGTGCGTCTATGGCAACACCTCTCATAGCAAATGCATTGGCTTTCAATGATCAGTGAGTGGGACATAAAGGTAGCGCCGAAAGTAAAGTGAAACTCGAATTTTACTTTACTGAATTCTGTAACAAAGCACTTTCGGTTGCAGCCTTCCTATCCCCGCTGGAAAGTCGGTCCGGTGGCTACCTTTCAACTTTCCAGGTGCTGCCACAGTTCCTTGGGCTTCAGCATCCACCGAGACCGCAACCACCCGCTGGCAGCCACCCATCCTTAGCCCAACCCCCGAATCGCAACCATGGCAATCATTCATCAACCAGCTCCGCAAAATTCAATATTTTTTCGTGCCTCGTTCCGCCTTTGCCCTGCCCGCCCCCGGCCCATCCAACTTTCCAAGACGACAGCGTCGAGCATGTAAAAAATTAATTAAATTATGAAATTTTATACCCCAAAGCAAATATTTAATTTAATAACATTATTATGCAGCTCTGTGTGGAGGGCGGCGGCGGCGGCGTGGGCGGTGTCGGTGGGTCAGATGGGCGTGGCGCACGCACCCAAACACGCGGCGGTTTGCAAAGAAAAAAAAAAAGGGAAAATGGAGAAAAAGGGGGAAAAAGTGTGCAACCAGATAATTTATTTTCCTATCCCTCAGGTTGCAGTCGCAGCACCGGCAGCAGGATAATAAAGCCAGCACTGGTCCTTCGCGAATCACGTATAAAAATAAACCGGGAAGTACCAGCCAAGTGGGGGGGGGAACGGCGGCTTCGGCGGCAGTGGCGGCTAATTGCCAAAAATTATTTTTCAAGCGTGCACGATTTTTAAATAAATATTCCTTTCAGTTCAACTGCAGCAGGTCATTTGCTTGCCACCACCCGGAGAAAAGGTTTTGAGGGGGTGTGCACGTGGCAGGATCAGGGATTGGATTGCAAGCCCGTAAATTCGTTTAATCAAAAAGCAAACAATAGGGCTTCCTTCTTCGGATTTGAACTTGTGATGACTTTAAAGAAGCAAAAAATAAAGTTACTCCAGAAATGTTAAGCTGTACTACTCATCGTTAAAACATGAATCCCTGCCCTTCTTGATGAATTTTTAAAATTCCGAATAAGTAATTCCCTTACATTGATTACTTCATAGCTGCGGCCTAACGTCAACGCTTTTATTTTGCAATTATAGTTCAATTTGCACACGATTGTTGAGGGAAAAGCAACCCCTGGCGTGTCAAAGGACCCTAACTGGCGCCGTTTAAATTGAACTGAAGCTCCTTTGTGGAATTCATAATTAAAACACCAACTGTACATTTTTCCCACATTCAATACGCAATTAACCCTTCAGAAGGAGTTCAATTGACATTTCTCCTGCCAATCGTTCGAGCTTTCCATTTGACAATTCCGAATGGGCGATTCGCATATTTAACTTGGTTAAGGGCTGTCTCTGACCCGGAGTCGGAGGAACGAAGGACTTGACAAGAAAATTGCCATGTGCGTTGATAAGTTTCTGGGTCAGGGGGTAGACCGGGTCTAATAGAGACTAATAGAGAAAAACTTCAAAAGTTTCCCTTCTTCCATGTAAAAAATCAGTCATTTATGTATGAGGTTTAATCGTGGAAGGAGTGTAAGGATTCTTTAATGATGGAAAATAAATTTTTAAGCTTTTTTTCAAAGGTATAGCCTTAATAGTAGTATATTTTTTGAAAATGTATATAGTTTTCCATCAAACAACAACAAAACACACAACAAAACTTGGAAACCACCTCAGATTATATTTAATGTTTTCCCCCATTATCCCTGAGTTTCGAAAAAAAACTTTAATCTTCTTCTGATAAGGTCAAACCTCACTTTAAAGCTATACCTTTTAGCTACGCATATTCGGTTATTTTTGAAAAACGTTTCCCAATAACATTGTTGAGTGCACATGCAGGAAAATTTATGACACACGAAAATATTTTTTGTGGTTTCCATTCAGCCAACGCGTGGCAGGAGGAATTAATTTTTTTTTTTCTGTATTTGTCAGCAATGCAATCAACTCCCCCCCCCCACAGTCCCCAGCAATCCACCAAAAAAAATAACAAAAAAGTATACCCCCGAGAGCCACTGAAATAGGGAAGCATTATTAAAAGGTAAATATTATCCGAGCAAACAAAAAGAACTAATAAAAAAAACACAAATTGTTTGAAAACAAATGTAAACATTTTTATGCACTTTTTGCAGACAGGAATTTCTCTTCTTCTTTTTTTTTGTGCTTGAGATTTACGAGACATTTCCAGGGGCAGTCCCATAAATTCCAGTGAACTGTGTTTTTCCTGCCTGCCTCCCTGTCTCCCTATCCCCCCCGGTTGCCCTGCCGCTCTCATAAATATGGAGAAGGAGCCCCCAACACACCGAGTTTTCTTGGCCTGGATGGCCGGAGGAGTACTGCGCCCCCAGCCCCAGATTCCCTTTTATCCGATTTCCTTGTCTCAGTTTTCTTTGATTGGCATATTTTCCATGTCTATCAATTAAAATGAATGCGTTCATTGATCCGCCACGAAGCCCCAGCTCCCCAGCCTGACTTCTTTTTTTTGTGTGTGGGGTGTGCTGCATATCGACCGCTATAAATCTTGATACTTTGTCATGTTCTGTCTAATTAGCAATATGTCAATAAAATTAATTAAGTTTTTTTTCCCCGTCTTTTACAGCAGGATCGTAGAAGGAGACCAAATCACGAAACGTGGAGTAGCTGAAGGAAAATTTAAAATAAAAACTGAAATGCACATGCAATTGGAGCTGAGGACTATAAAAATTTATCTGGAATTGCGCAGACTTGACTAATAACTTTCTTTCTGGGTCCTCCTTAATTTCCCATTTGCTTGCACAATTGATTTAGTTACTAAATAGTTTCCCAAGTCAAAACATATCGCCATATGTCGCCCATCAATATTACTGACCCTCCGTTTATCAGATACTCGTCCGTACATCTGCCAAGCCCCTTGTCAGCTATTTCCCTTATGTGACTTTAAAACACTTTTCCACAAAATGAAATAGGAGACTCAGACTGGGACTCGGATCTGTTTAGTTATTGGAGACAAGTTTCTCAGATGAAGCTGGAAAAACAAGCGGTTTTGGGTTTCTAAAGGCGGCTTTAAATTCTTTTATTATGGTTTTGCATTTGCCGACAAATTGAATAAGAAACATAGGGTTGAAATTAATTCATTTACAATATAATAACTAATATAAAGGACTTACTATTCCCAAGAACTATACAGACAAAAATCGTAACATACTCCCTTCATGAATAAACTCCCCTTGCCTGAAATCGTAAATTATTGCGACAGTCAAAGTTGTACATCTTCTACAGATACAGATATGGAGCCACCAAAAATAGCTAAAGTAATGCCCCTGCTGGGCCCTGCAGTCACCACGTTTCAAATATCACCAAAAGGATGGCATGCTGCCAAGGATTCAAATACGAAAAGGGAAACCCAGACCCAAACCCAAACAAAACAATAATGAAGACAATGATTAGTGTTAAATGCGCGCGTTGTGTGCCAGGAAATATATATTTTCTAAATAGTTGCCATTTGGTGTCCTTTCAACTGGCGCCACGTCCTTTATTTTTTTCTCCTCCACTTTTATTTTTGTCAACGCTGAATAATTAGAGCGTCCCGCACCACCAACTTGCAACCGTTTGCGGGTGCGTGTAATGTGCTGTCGAAATGTCGGGATATTTGTTTGGGTTTACGCTCAGCAGGAGCTCGTTTTTGGCTCAAGTGCAGGATGTCGGCAGGACAACGATTGGTACGGCTTCTGCTGTTTACAGTAAACGGACTCTCGACTCTTATCATTCCCTCCACATGGCTGTGTAAATCAGATAAAACGTGCAACAGTTTAAAGTGTAGATTCATCCTGAATACAAAAATGTTTACTCTCCGAGACCTCCGAGTTTCTCCTTTTCCATACTATCTAGGAAAATGTGTTTGAATCCTGTGTGAGGTTTGTCTGAGTGATAAGTTCAAGTGTTTTGCGGCTGTGTTTATCTTAAATGTGTATTTTTAAACCAGTAACTACTAGTTTATATTCTTAAAAGTAACTTTAATTCTTTAATTCTGATTTGTTGTATGCTACTCCATGATATTTTTTAATGCTTTCAATAAACATTTTTCCGAAACCTGAGATAAAGTACTTTCCCTAATTATGCAGCATCACGTGGGAGGATAACGATAATGTTGGTCATCATATATAAATCGAGGGTGAAGGCATTGATTTTTTCGTCCTGGCAAGGACGAAAAAGTAGAATTTGTTAAACCCATTAAATAGGAAATCTGTGGATTTTAAAGTATGTCCTGCCCCTCAGGTTCACTTAAGCTTTCTCTCCTCTCGTCCTTTGCAAAGAGTAGTTTCGGTTGTACTTACGTTTTAAGCACAAATGCATAAATAAATATATAACTTCCTTTTTTTAGACGCTTCCATTTGGGACTTTTCTCGTCTCGTCAAATGCTTATCGTATTCCCTTTGTGCACTGCATTGTAAGTATCCTGCCAGTCGGGATCTCCGTGACAGGGATAATAACAATGGGAGATGCTAGTCTCGGCAGGATACTGAATTTTCAGACATTTAAGCTGAGCTTTAACTTATTAATTTGGCTATGGCTAGCGAACCCCCTCCACGCCATTGAAACCTTAATTAATTAAATTTACAATAATTCAAGTATAGCATTTTCATTTCGGGTGACTGCCTGGCGACAATCAATCAATTTCTAAAGCACGTGTTCCAAGACAAATTTATCCGACCGAAGGTACTCGCAGCCTACATATACAAATTATGTATCCCGTCAGCCATCATTAAACATCTAGTAGTGCTACCCCCCTGATATCACCTGGAAACTGAGACTGAGACTGAGACGGAGACGGAGACTCCGGCCTAATGATGTGTTTCCATCGGTCCCATCTACGTATCCCCAGGTCCATATCATAATGGCCTGATTTTGTAGGCCCATAAAAATTGACAGAGCAAAGGTAAAAAGATTTCTATTAAAGCCAGCAAGGGAGTATGAATTTTTACAAGATGACACAACACAAAAAGAAAGCATTTCATGTAACCAAAACCAAAAATCAAACAATACAGGAGGGGACCTCAAAAAAAAAAAAAAAGCACTTGAGGCCTGCTCGTTTGGGATTGGGAGATGTCTGGATGCGGCAAAGCCGATAGAGCACAACGGGGCCGGTTATTAAACTGCTTTTAAATTGACAGGGAGGAGGGGCAGGAGGGGCAGGACGAGGCAAAGAATAGGGCTGCAAAAGTCCTACCTTATCGATATGACAAAACAAATTTTAATCAGCATACTCGCCCAACAAGCCGCAGCTGTTCCAGGATCTGATGCTGCTCGTGCTGATGACATCCTTTTTGAGGCAAACATCACGTCGATTTTTTACATTTTTTTTTATACCTATTTGTGGGGAGGGGGGCTTGAACTCTGATAGAGGATAATAATAGCTGCTGTTCATGATGTGCACGCAGAAGCTAACACGAAGACTGTTTGATGTTGGTTATTAGAAAAGTTGCTGCTGCCCGATAAGCCTCAAAATGGTAAAGCCATGAGAGTGTAAATTTCAAAAAAAAAAAAAAATAGGATGAAGCATGGCTGGGAAAACAAAACAGGATGTGTGACGCCCCGCTCCTGCCCACTTAGGGCTCCCAGCATCCACTGCCATCATCTCCTGCACGTGTCGCCGATCTAATCAAATGGAAGTAAAATGTGTAAAAGGTGGAAAATTTACGCCGAGAACATGGCCAACAAAAAAATATATATAATATTCGAGGAAAGACATTTTTCTACAAATTTTTTGCAATTTCCTATTTAGTTGGCTAACGATTTTGTAACTTTAAACTCATTACAAGTTGGAAAAGAACTCTGGAGATTTTTGTGGCTCTATAAATCAAAGGAACTACTAAGGAACATAACAGGGTTATATTTTTTATTTAATATTAGTTAGGAACATGTCCAGTATTTTCATTTCATTTCAAATCTCTGGGGCATCCCACAACGTTGCAGTTTTCTGCGTTACACACTTAAAAATCCAATAAAAAGGAAAATTCTGCCACCAGGTCCCGGTCCCCTTCAATTCATATGGGAGCTGACAAAGCAAAAAGTTTGCTTCTGACTTAAAAAAAAAAAAAAACGTTGGGTTTTAAATCGGAAAACGGAAAAACGGCGTCGGGAAAGCCCCGGCCCCCGGCCCCCGGCCGCCGTGCCTGTCACATTCTAATTTCCATATGGCCAACCCTTTTCGGAGGCAAGGACCCAACGGAAATTTTAATAATTTTCGCCGAAGTTTTTGCCAGGCTTCAACTTTCCCATGGCCCAGTCCATCCTTTTTCGGCGCTGCCATCTGCCGGGCTAATTGTATGCTAAACGTTTCGGGGTTTTTGGGGGGCTTCGGAGTGGGAGGCTTCGGGGTGTGCCCGTCGCCATGGCCATGGCTGGGTCCTGGGAAGTCCTGGGAATCCGGACTTCTTCAGATTTGGGGGCGCGTCTGTCGGTGGCTTTGGTGAAAAGTTTTTGAGGCACTTTCGGAGTTTGGTCGGACACAAACACGTTGAGGGATAACTGAGACATTGTTGGCTCAAAGGGTGGAAGTGGAAGTGGGTGTGGGTGTGGTTGGGATGGTGAGCCGGTAACTATACCTATTGGATAAAGTCGGGTAATGACTTTAATTGCGGACGCCAAGTAAGGCAACTTAATGCCTTCCCAAATTACAAGGATAACTTGGAAAATATTGAATAACTAACGTGGAAATTTCTCCGGTTCCTCCGGTGTCACAGATAGGCGTTTACTTAATTGAATTACCAGTTTGGCATAGATTGTTGTATCTCTTGTAGGATCCATTAAGTTAGTTGTCGGCACAACCAAGAGTATGTAACTTTCGGATGCATCCGATGAATGCTTTTCTTTCCCGTTTGCTTCACTTTTTCCCCCATCCAAGCAAAAGGACGAGAAAAGCATAGTCTTTCGCATGACAGGAGCGAAGCAGTCGACGGAAATTATATGTGGAATTCAGGGCCATGGCCGACGCCACTTGTTGGCTATGGCCCAGACCCAGACCCGGGACCAGACGAGGACCCAGCCCCTGCTCCTGCCCTTTACTCCTTAGTGCGATGTTGCCAATGTTAATCGAAGTTGGGTGCAGGCGAAAAAATGTTCTCGACTCTGGCCCGGCATTATCTCACGTATTGGGGGCAGACATAAAAACAAATTACATGGACTCTGGGTAGGGGTTTGCTATATATATAACAAAAAAATTGCAAATGGTCCTTTTCTGTATCTGCGGCCCCTCATGTCCTTGTGCTGAGCCATTTCCGGTGTTATGAACGTAGCTTCCGGCTTCCTCTGACAAGGTTGAGCTGACTGCACAAAAAGTTTATCAATATTGAAAACTTTTAGTGTTTATTTATTATGGTATTGTCTGGCCGGCCAATGGGGTCTCAGTGTATATACAAAACATATACACGATAATATATAGACGGCCAGATAGAGACATGGCAGTGGTCATAGTCGTAGTCATAACAATAAACAAGGCTTATAAATATGTTATTGGTCAGTGTTTTGGTTCCTGGTCTATTAGCTCCAGTATTTGGCTTCCACTTTTCATTCCTCCGAAAGTTATTGCCTTCATTTTTCAATTTTATGTCGGAACTTTAAACACTGAAAGTTTTATTGCGGAATAAATGGGTTTTGTTGTCTAAGCTGCGAGTATCTTATGGCTTCACTTTGTTTAGATATTCTAAAGCGATTTAATTTGCTAAGACCTTAAATCAAATAAAAGAATTTTCATATAGGAATCAGGTATTAAAGCCACAAATGTATGGCCAATAAGCTCCCTGGTCACTGCAATCAAAACAAATAAAACGGCGCTGGGATAAGAGAAGTGTCCTTGTCTGCATTTTAATACCCACTACAAAGGGTAAAATAATTAATTATTTGAATGCCCCTAAAAGACTGTAAAATATTAATTGCTTTAATGAAATAAAACGCCAATAATTTGCCGTATTTCCATTTCGTTTTGACGCCACCCACTTAATCATTTATTCAGTATCTCGCCGACTCTCGCCGGTGAACTTTGGCCCAAAAATCATTAATTCAAAGGGTTTATCATTGTTTGTGTTTTTGTAGTCCGTATATCCTGTATATGTCTGTGTCTGTGCCGAGTGAAATTTAAAACTAGGCCTGAAAGTTTCCTCGGAAGAAAGGGATTTGTAACCCAAGTCTTCTGGCTGCCACTCTCGGAAGTTCCGCCACTTTGGAAACTAAGAATTTATTTTATTTGATTTGATGGTTACATTGCGTGACAGTAATTACAAAATAAATGCAAACATCTGCAGCAGATCACAGGGAAAGTCACAGGACGAAAGTGTTTTTCTCCTTCTCAGGGGGGATGAAGACTTGCGATGGATGGGAGTGGTGAGTGTATGTTTCGGGGTGGGTGGTTCCTCCAGAGTGTATCATTACTATTGTTTGGTAATTCGAGTGGCGATGCACACGCGACTACATCCTCTTTGATGGATTGGCCTGACTCCCAGATGCAGTTGGGAGCTGGGAGTTGGGAGGCAAAAGTATTCGATTACATGTGTAAGTTGCGCTTAATTTTTCTCCTCTTGACAAATTTTTATGCGACGCAGCTGAGACACAGCAGACACAGAGACCATCCTCACCCTGCACTTTCGATGCTGTCCCTGTCCACCTTGCCAAGCGATCCATCCATCAATCAAAACTTGACAACGCCAGGAACAGTCATCTATTTAGCATTATAGTCTGAAACTTTAATCGTAAATCTTGGGCTAAGCACTCGCCACACTGCCACACAGCCACAAGCCTTTGGCCAAGTGCTATTGGCCTGCCCCCGTTTTGTGTATTCATATTTATTTTTTCATTGAACGCGATTGCCCACTCCAAATGCTGAAGAGGTTAGATATTAATATTAATACCGAGTGTGTATTTAGCCAGGCTGTGGCTATTGACCAAGAGCCAAGGCCACTCTTATGAATGTTTTCCGAGGCTCTCAAATAAATCAAGGAGCCGCATAGCGTCGATAGCTACCCCCAATCAACACCCAACAATACTTCAAGACTCCGAATTGGTCCTTTATGGTGGAGGATGTGTGAAGTAGAGCTTGGGCGAATATATTTGAGTATGGCTGAAGTGTATGTGTTGGAGACTTTGATTAGCTTTGTGATTGGACATCCTCCAAAAATACAATCACTCTTGTTTTGCTTGTTTTCATACCGGGTATTGTATTATTATATAACCCCCCACATTCGTTACACTTATGGTTTGTCATTTTTAAATGGGACACACGTTCTTAGCCCGCCTCTATCGATTCAAACTACTCACGTGGCTGGAACAGGGGACCATCGAACACCAAAATCACATCACTCTGTTCGACTTGTGAAGGGTGCCCCATCGACCAAAGGTGACGAAGCACCAGGTGCTTGCTGCATTGCCTGACTTCCAATCCAGCTCAAGCCAAAGCCGCCTCCTCTCCATATTTCCAATTGGGAAAAAAAAACAACAATAAATGACGCACCACACACTCACCCCTCGAACTTTCTCCCATCAACCACCCCTTTCACACACGACGCAAATTGCTTAGCATACTTTACGGCTTCAATTGGCAATTGGCAGCCTTTGAATTTTCTTCCCCTTGCCCGACAGCTCCATCCCCTAGCCTGCTTTCACCTCTTTTTCCCCCCTCCTGGTAGGGAGTTGAAATTTCTGCGGCAAGTTAAGCCCAAGGGGTGGCGCCTACCTGTTAACTGACAAGTTTACAACTTCTGTCGTTGCAGTTGCTGTCGGTTCTTGGATATTCCGCTCCAGTCTTAACACAAAAACTTGAAGGCTTACCACTCCTAATGGACTGCGTTTTAACAGGAAAAATGGATACCTCTTTTTACATTTAATTTCCTAATCAAGGGGTTTAGAGCGTCAGTCAAGTCCCTACCTCACCAGATATTGACAGTAATTTCATGGACTATCCGAGCGGGGAAATGAAATCATAAAGCCATATCAGCTATTCTCACTCTTTAAATGCGACAGGTGAAAACAGGTGCGGGGGCGAGAGTTCGGTCTGGTCTGGTCTTTCATAGAGTTTTGCCATCGACCTTTTCAATCGACTACCAACAGCTTATGGCAGGCTGCTTATTATGACTGTCATGGCTGTCAAAAGGAGCAACGTGTTACCCCATGCCCTTCTCGAATATCTTCATTACGGTGCAAAGTTCATATTGTACAATATTTCCAGCTCGAGCTGGAATTTTTAAGCGATTTTCTATTTGTTTTTTCCCTAAACCTCGCCTCAGCCGTCTAGTCTGGGCCCGCTTTTGACAGGTCAGACAGTTCAGGTGTAAAATAGTTTGCCACGTCAGGCGGCTGCGTTTTAAGTTACCACCCGACCCGACCGATCCGATCCAATCCCTTTCTTCTCTCAGCCGCTTATTGATTTTCCGGCACCTTCTGTTCCTTGATAAGTGTCAGACCAATCAGTTTGACATCTTGACTCTGGATCGGACTACCCACACACGGCTGGCAGTGTGTAGGTCCGAAATAAAAATAATAATACAGAAGGACCAGTCACTTTTCCAATATTTTTCATCTTTTTCCATCTACCTGGATGGATGGATGGCCTACGCTCCCTACGCTCCCTGCTCCGATTTGCGCCGAGTCATGGATTTTAAAGCCATTGTGTCTAATTGTTTCCAGATCCGTGCAAGAAATTCTTTTCTCAGCAAATCTTCTTGGGATTACAACTTTTTTGAGCAATAGTTGAGAGATCAAAACTTATATATATTCTTTCAGGATAGGATAAGTAATGCCTATACCCTATTGATATCAAAAATAAATCCCAAGAGCACCCTGCTCTAAATCCTCTTACCGATAGCAACAATTTCGGAAACTTTTCAGACATTAAACCGGGCAAAAATGTTGCAAAAATGTGATAAGCTAAACGCAAAAAATGAAAGCAGTTAGACGAAAATTTTTAAGTCCAATCCCCAGTGACAGAAAAGTTTTCAGGGCGATAGAGACGCCCAAGACGAAGCCGCATTGTTTTCCCCCACTTCATTAAGTCAACAATTTGATATGCATTTTTGTTTGCTTTTCTTTAAATATATATATATATATATATATACTTTTCTCCGTCTCTGATTGGGCTTAGGAATTTTTAACACTCCATCGTGGGGCTAAGCTTTTGGCGCTGAGACTTTTGACAGCGTTTGATTGAATGTTTGGCAACGACATCGGGGATTAACTACGGTATGCCATGTAGTTATCTACCAAACAAATTCCGCCGGGGCCACCGCGACAGTCGTTAGACGGAGGTGGCCCTAATTGGAGTTCCAACTTGGTCGAGAGGCAGGGGGAGTCGTGCTGGCATTTTCCGGTTTGTTTATAAACTTTCAAAGACAAATACCTTTTTTTTTCTTAAAGATATTTATAAACTTTTTGGCAGACTTTTCTTTAAAGTATATTTTTGACTCGGGACTTTCAAGTTTCCATCTGCTTTTCTTGGGAATTTGGAAAAAAGTATTGATTTCTTAAGTATTTTAAAGTATTACAAAATAAAACGCATGAAAGGGTTTAAAAAATATATTATTCTTAATTAGGGTTCTTCCAAATGGGAGTTTAAAATATTACAAATAAGATTAAAAAGAATACATAAGTCTAGTACAAGTCCTGAGGTATTGCTTAGATAGTTTCTTAAAACCTTAGATTTAAAGCCCATTTCAGATTTAAAGCCTACTAAAGGCTACTCTAGTGACTAGTACTAAGTAAATAGTTACATAGTCATAATGCATTTACCTGAGAAACCACCCTGGCAAAAGAAATAAGGCCTTTGTTTTAAATACTTATCAACAGGCAGAAGCCGGCTCTCTTCGCCACACTCTCTTTCCGCCGGAAGCAACAATGTGTGGGC
Organism: Drosophila varians; assembly: GCA_018150405.1. Lineage (NCBI taxonomy): Eukaryota > Metazoa > Arthropoda > Insecta > Diptera > Drosophilidae > Drosophila > Drosophila varians. The sequence continues at coordinate 9,238,870 of JAECWK010000125.1, forward strand.
GTCCAAAGAGAAGGTGCCATGTGTTTCGGTCTTATACGCCGTTCAAAGAGCGACAGCGGCGAAAAGAGCAGCCTGCGACTATCTGCTCTATTTTAAGTTAATACAAAGTAACGGCTCTGCTTATGTGGGGGGCGCTGTGGGGGCGGTGGGAGGTGAAAAGGTGAAGTGGGGGCCAGACATGAAATCAATAATTTTTAATAATTAATGCGCCCAGAGAGCATATCCTTTCGAGCCAACCGTCTGTAATTGGATGACAGGTTGGAATGCATTTACACGCGTTTTCTGTGCCCTGTAACCGGATTTGTTTGGCTAAAATTGCATTAAATAAATCGAATTGTGACCCTAGGTCCACACAGCTTCCACTACGATCCACAGTTTGTGGTTGCTCGGCGGTTCTCTGGGAGTTCTCGGGAATGCCGTCTCTCTTGTAAACAGAAAGAGCGCAGGATTTTCGCGAGAATCGACAGCATGAGAGCGGACTGGTTATCCTGGATCCTGTTTTCGCCACACAAAAAGGACACCCAACAGAGTGTTAACATGCACCGAGGCCTTAACAGAGTGTTAACAGTCTCAACGGCGAACGGACGATTGTGCACACAGGGCGGATGGTTAATCAAGGAAAATATTTAGAGTCCTTGCGAAACTTTTGCTGAAGTAACGTGTCCTCGCGCATTTGGCAGCGACTGTTCGTTCTCTCGGCGTAATCGATTGCCGGCTATCGTCGTCGGTTATCGTGTGGGTGGGATTCTTCAATGATTCTTCGCATGGGAGCCAAAAAGTACAGGTGACTCCGCCGGAGGACCTTCCCGCAACCCGCCATCCGCTTAGCCATCCGCTTAGCCATCGCAGTGGCAGTCGTGTTAGCCCGGCTTGGGCAATCTGAAAGTTTTGCCCAAATTCAGTTAGATAAAGTTAAACGACTCCTAATGTCAATTTAATTATGTGAAAACAAAAGTCGCGACCGAGTTTATTGTGTTTTTGTGATTTTTTTCGGTTCCCCGATTATCTCCCCGATGCGGTAAATGGATTTGGGGGGGTTGGCTGAGGTAAATCTAATAAAAACTTTGCCTTCAAATTGGAAACTAATTGAAACAGATGACGATTATTACTGTGGGAATCAGATGTGTGTTCAAACAAAAGCCAGTTTAATGGATTGGCTTACATAGTAAATGGCTCCTAATCCATTAATTGATAAACTAATTAAAACTGTCTAATTGTTCTCTTAAACTTTGTTCTCTTAAATCATTTTCATTAAAAATTGGGATTAAATTAAAAGTTATAATCTGTAATAAAGTCGAACTTGCATTTAAAAAAATAGGAGAGAAAAAGTAAGCGTGGGAAATTAATTTCTAGTAGGTAGCAACTATTAGCCACTCCCAATGATAGCCTCAAGTGCAAACCATTTTAATTAGTGGAGCGAGTGGCCCGATAGACGGCCCAAAGTGACTTTTGAAATGGTCAAGCAGATAAAACTGTAATAACTACAAAGCCGAATGGGAATGGGATAAAGGGAAGTGTGTGTGTGTGGAGGGTTGAAGGGTCCTGGCGGGACCTGGCGGGACCTAAGCACGCACAAATTTGTTAAACCGGTCACGTATTTGGGAGACCCCTGGGCCACCAAACGCCCGCCACCCACTTCGCACCCACTGTGCTGGGCTCTGGGTTGTCAGCGACTGGGAAAATAAAAATCGAAAATTAAACTTAAAACGCGAAAAATGGATACAAATGTCCCTACCGTTCCCACCAACCGAAACCGAAACTCCCTGCCACATAGCATGGCTTGCCGCTCCGAAATCGATTTCAATAAACGTTAATTCGTTTTCCCTCCGAAGTCACAAATTTGAAACCTTTCAAAATGACGCAACAAATTAAACGCCAATAATTTAAAACAATTTCCGACTCAAAAATAGCAAATAAAAAAAAGCCGTAAGCGGGAATCGCCCGGGACAGGGTTCTTTTTATGGCTTTTTGATCTAATTAAATTCCCATAAAAAGGCCAACCGGCCCGCAAAACAGTGACGCAAATAAAACCAAATAAAAGAAATATAATTTTAAAGTTAGAGCAGGCAACATTGCCGTAAACATTGTGATAAGACAACGAAGGTCAATAAATAAACAAAGTTGAATGGGCTGCAAAACGGCGAACAGTAGGGCGACAAAGGGTTAATGAGTGCGTGTGTGTGTCTGGAGGCAATATGGCAGTGGGTGTGTGTCTGGAGTGGGCGGGCGTGTGGCAAGAGCCAGGGGTGGGGTGGGTGGTGAAGTGGTGATGTGGGCCAAGGAAGGGGCAAATTGCACTAATGGCCTGCATTTTGCATTTGGCATTGCGTGAATCGTTCTGGCGGCGGGGGGGAGGTGGTGTCTGTTAACAAGAGCGTTTGAGGTTTGAGGCATGGCAACAGTGATCTTTCGATTTGAGGCACGCAACCGACAAAGCTTACAAACCAGTTTGCTTTGATTTCAATCACGGGATCATCGAAATGGGCCATACACATTCCCACCTGAATCATCCACCTGTTCTCACTTTTTGTTTGATCTTGTTTAATTAAGCTTTCTTTCCAGATAAACTTATCAAGAAACGATTTGTATATAGTATCTACATACATAAAAAAACATTCCATTATAAATTCAAAACCAAACTAATTCCAATCAAACTTTAAGACTTTTATATGGATACATATGCTTAGGGATATATGGATTCTTCCCCTTGACCTAGGTCCTAGTCGATTATATATGTAGGACTAATGCTAAGTGACTTATGATATTTTTATTTAGAATTTAAAACAAGTATACCCTGTGAAGGGTCAGATTAATCTCAATTACGATCATTACTCGGCCGGGGACGGTGTTTTACGCTCAGAAAGTTTTGGAAAAAAAGCTTCGTTCTCAAAAATCACTTGGCATTTTGCCGAATACAATGCCTATGTATTTCCATATATACCAGAGAATATAAGCGCTATGCATACCCTTTCAAAGGGTAATATAATATTGTAGAAAGATAACAGCGACATATCAAATAAAGTCAAAAAACAACAATCTCAAGAACACATGGAAACTTTATTTATTACTGCCTCCAAAAAAAAACATTGGTAGAGTAATATTATTTTCGGTGTCCTGTAGTTCCCCCTTGACAAAAAAAAAAGTGAACAAAAGTTCAACATCATTTGATAAGAACCGTGCTGCGGTCGGATCGGTGGGCAGTGGGTGGATTTTTTTTCTGGGGGAGGTAAAGGCCGAGGCGAAATATTCATGAAAAGCTCAAAAGTGAGATGAACAAGCTCTCCAAATGCGTGTCGGCATCTATATAGCAAGTAAATTGCGCTAATTTCTCCCAGTTTGTGTGCGAGTCGGTTGAAAAGATGTCAGAGATCGCGATACGCGCCCTGGGGTTGGACGACTACGAGGAGGTGGAGGCCTTTCTCGCGGAACACTTCTTCAAGCAGGAGCCGCTGATGCTGATTCCCCAGGAGGATCCCACTCAGGCCGCTGTCATACCCTCCGAGTCGGAGTTGCACCGCCAGCTCCTCCAGCAGGGCCTCTCTCTGGCAGCCGTCGACAAGGCCCAGGGCGGACGCATTGTTGGAGTTGTCCTGTCGGGGGCCGTGGAGCCCTCAGACATCGAGCGGGAGTACCGGGAGGTAGAGGAGAAGCCCGTCTCCTGCCTGCTGGATAAGATTCACAAGCTTCTGGCCGGGCTCGAGTGGCGGGCAAATATCTTCAAGCACTTTGGGGTGCAGCGGGCCCTGTACCTTTACATGCTCGGGGTAAGCACCGCCGTGCGGCGGCAGGGCGTGGGCTCCCGCCTCGTGGCTGCCACCATTGAGCTGGGACGCACCCACGGATTCCCCGTTGTCTGTTCCACCTGCACCAACCTGCACTCCACCCGCCTCATGACCGCCCTGCAAATGGAGTGTGTCCTCGCGCAGGAGTACGCGGACTACAAGGACGAACGGGGCGAGGTCATCCTCCAGCCGGCGGCTCCCCACACAAAGGCCAGTGTGGTGGGTATCCGTCTTTAGGCTTTAGATTAGTTAGAATATGTGTTTGTGGATGTTTAATCTCTAAGATGTCTGTAGTAAACCATGGCAAAGAAGTTACCAGCCCAAAACTTGGCAGTTTTTAATCAGTGGTCTGGTCTGTTTATCATTTAATTGACATTTTATTGGCTTTATTGCCAACATGCGAAAAAGTATTTACAAAATACTCACACGCTTAGTTTTTATTGTGGTTTTATATGTCATATCTTGCCCCCGCTCTGGTAAAGGCGATGATTACTTTATTTTCTTAGTCTAGGAAGCTTTTTTTGATAAACAAACCTAAGAGATACCCGGTACTTTAATTCACGTTCATTTAGTCTACCTTTAGAAGGCTTTTAAAAGCTCTAATTATAATTCACATATAAAAATTCTTTTATTAATTCACTAACCAAACAACTGCATCGAAATACCCGAAAAGTTGTAAACTATATTGCATAGGTTTTAAGCTGTTGACATTCAAAATTTTAATAAAGTGAAAATAGTTTTCCGAAATTTTGTTTTCAAACTACTCAAAATTATGCGCCAAAAAAGTTCGAACAAAAAAAAAAAAGAGGGAAGGAGGGGAAAAACTATTTTCCAGGATGGAGGACACCCAGGCAACCACAGTTTAGTAGTTCGGGGCTATGTCAATCCGGAATATTTGCATAGTCTCACAGAAATTTCTCCAAAGATTCACACACAAGTGAGTTTTGTGATTTATGTTGGCGTGACCCAAAAATTTGTTCGCACACTACGAAACTATTGTAATTAAAAGTGAAAAGTTGACAATATTTTCTAGTTGAATTTTTGATTTATTGCGCGCAATGGCAACCGCAGTGGCAGCAGAAAAATTTAATGAAAATTCAATGAAAGTTTGCGGCACTCGGCATGCGCAGATGCACGGATTGGTTAGTTGCAACTTGCAACATATGGTTGCACTGTTCAAAAACTTTGAAATACAAAAAAATGAGTATGCATTTGTCTATGCCAATACTTTGTGGGTGGTCTCTAGGCTTTAAGTGTTCAATTAATTATTTCCCCTTTTCACATGCAGTTACATATATTTGGAGATAAAAAAAAAAAAGTATACCCCACTTTTGACACCAATTTCATAGATTTTTGAATGTGCACAGCTGGCTCTGGCCCTGCCGACCCGACCTCCGGCCGCTTTGTTATTGTCTAAGTGACCCTAATGAAGATTAATTTATAACAAGTGCTCCTCCGCTCCACTCTCAGCGTGAAAAGAAGAAAAGCGAAAAAATAAGCTTGCAACCAAGTCTGACAGTCTGCCACCCAAATGGGAAAAATATAAAAGTTTTATTAAAAATAATACCCACGGACTTTTAAGTAGCTTTTCGTTCTTAATAATTTTGACATTAATGTGAATTTCATTGGCTAAAAAACGTAGAGGTTCGTGCCTAAGTCTATCCACATGCAAGGCTAAAATAATTTCTGATAATTTGAAAAAATTGTTAAGCCAATATCCGAAAAAGTCGAGGATTTCCAGAAAACTTTATCTCCAAACTAATATGTAAAGTTATTCGGCTACGTCACCGACTTCTTGAGAGGATTTCCCTTTGTATTGTACAACTATTAATGTCAGACAAAGTCTAAAAAATATGTTAAACTTTTCACCGCACTCCACATAAGATTTTATTTAGTTTATAAATAAATAAAGAAAAGCGCTCCCCCCTCCACAGTCCGAGGGAAACGAAGACACCTGAACTCGGTCGTAAAAAAAAGGGAAAACCCAAAATAGGAAACTCTCTGTGCCCATTGTTACTTTTAGTTTTGGTTCGGCCATGTCCTTTTTGGCAATGGCGTTGCAGTTGATAGGGGAAAACGGGATTTTCAAACATATCGCATATACAAAATGCAAACATGTCTGGCAAACACAAATCCCATAAATGTTTTGTGCCCCATCGTGGGTGGATGGGGGGAGGATGTGCCACAGGGTGGAGGATAAAAACTTGCAAAAAATATTTTCATATGTGAATATGTGTAAAGTGCAAAAGTTGTTCTCCGCTCCTGGGCTCTATCCCGGACTGTATCCTCTACTGAATCCTGCACCTCCTCCTGCTCCTCGTTGTGCTGCCTTCTATGGCATTCTAGTTGTGTGGGTGTTTCACAGTGTGCCCCAACTCTTTGCCACTTTTTGTGTTCTGTGTTTGCACTATGTGAGCATCAGGTGCTGTGGCAAAAGAAATTACAACAAATCCATTTGTAAAATTGCAAACCGAGACCGAGGCATTTCCTCCGCTTATCTAGTTGCCTTTGATGGTTCCTTTCTTTTTTGGCCACTCGGCAGAGATGTGTGTCTGGCTGGATGGTTGGCCAAAGGATGCGATGAATATCGCAGCGCATTCAGTTTACTAAACTATAAAGTTTCCAAAGAAAAAATCTCCTAAATACCCATCGGCATTCCTGCCAAAAGCACAAGAGTCCTTTTGTTTAAGGACTCGGCAACACTATTCAGTCAATTCACTCAATTACAGGACCGTCTCGGAGCCCTGCCTTCTCGGTTAGCTGGCTCCTGTCATTATGGACTCAAAAATCAAGATGAAGCCACTCACTCGCTGCCTGTCATTTGACTGGGAAAACATTCATCTTACTAAAGTTTGCAATGGCCGCCATTCGCAGAGCTGTTCCCCGGGCTCAAGTCCTGGACTGAGACATTCATCAATTTGTTAGGGCCAGCCGAGCCAAGCTCCAAAGGTAGTAACAAAAACCGGAACCAAACTAGAAATGTTTCGACTTTTGATACCTAAAATTGGGAAGGCTAAGGGGCTACATTTAAATGGATAAACTGCTCTATTACATACAATGTTTATGTGTTAATTCCCCTTTTTAAAAGTCCCATTAATAGGGACACCAATATACCTTTAGAACTCCCAGGACTAGTGGGTATCGAAATGGCAACGTACATATTTCGTACTCCTGCAGCAGATTGCATATAAATTTTCAGAAGTAAGTGCAGGCAGCGCCTTGCTTTAGTCCAGTTTTGTCCTGCCAACAGGAGCTCTAAGGTTGCACAGCGCCTGCCTTCCACGCCACACCTCACGCCACACCAGACCAGGACACCAGACCCCTCCAGGACATCAAGCTACACACGTCAAATTTCAAACAAGTTCGGCTGCCGGAGGGCCTGGAGCAAACGGGGAGGGGGGGAGCAGAGCTTCCAGACACACAGGTAGCCGAAAAAATTCCGAAACAAAAAGAAGGAGTCCGGTTGCCAGACACCGGTAGAATTCGCAGGGACTCTGGCTACGGGAACGGCTCTGGCTCTGGCTCTGGCTCCTGCTTCTGGCTCCAGCATCTGGCATCTTTTTTCCTTCGTGGCAAGAGCCCAGGTAGGGCAACAATGAAAATGGCCAACGGCTGGCGCTGGGGTAAGGAATTTCCGAGCTCAGGTTTATGCATAGCTGGCACACAAGGGGCACAAAATGTTGCTGATTTACTTCGTCCTTAAAGGGCTCCATGGCAGATTTAAAGGCCAACAGTTCTCCTCTGGCTTGGAACTAGTTAGGGTCTGTGGGATTGCTTGGCAAAATCTGAAATGATTTGCATACATTCAAATATTAACCCAAAGAATGAAGAGTATTTTGCAGAACATGGGTTAATAGTATTGGCGGAAAATAAGTAAAGTCCGCTCACATCTTGGCTCTCGGTCGTAACGTGTTGTGTCTGCAACTGCCAACTTAAATATTTATTTGCAATTCCCCAGACCACCGAGTGCCTCAAAGTTGGACCGCCACCAAGAACTGGAGGCACAGGTGATTCCAACTTTTCAGGGCATCAAGAGGACAGCTGCTGTTTTTATTTCCTTCCATCCAAGACAAAGAAACACTTTTTTAAAGTTTTGTAATTGGTGATTGCAGCCATCTGTTGAATTAAAAGAATAAAGATATCCTTTTTTTTCGCTACCAAATAGTTAGCGTGACATTATTTCGAAAGTGACTTTATTTCAATATTTTTAAATGCATGTTTTTACTCGAATCTTTGAGACACTATCCAGTTACTTCCTGTTAAGATTGTAGTTCCTCAAGTAGATGCCAGCCAGCACCTCCTGGATGCGCCTGCGACGCTTGTCCTGCATCAGGAGCGAAACCAGGTTCTTGGGGTTCAGTCCACGACGCGTCTGGCGATCTAGGACCTCAGCATCCTCCTCGCCACCAACGTCCTGGTCATCGCGATCATCATCCGCCTGGGATGCGGTGGCCTCGCCAGGAGTTGCCAAGTTTAGGATTCCCTCGTCGGCGGATTCGACCACCTCGGAGTCGTCCTCAAATAGACTGCCATCGACCAGATCGTCCAGATTGAGGCCCTGGAGCAGATCGGCAATGGTCGGCGAAAAGGCACTCCTCCGGGCGCTTGTTGAGTTGGAGCTGTTGCTGGAGGGCAGGTAAATGCCCTGAGCGTTGTTGGGGTTTACGATTAGAAAGGTGGGACTATTACCAGTCCCGCTCAAGTACTCCTCATATGGGTTTGGCCTGCGGGTTGGGGGGGGAGGTGGTGGGTAGTAGGGAGGATAGTAGGGATGGTGGTGATGACGCCTGTCCTGGTCGTAGTCATTGTTGGAGCTGGGCTGCTGTACAATGATGATGGGTTGCTGGCTGCGGCGATCGTCATTGTCGCCTCTCCGGATGTTCCACAGCAAACGGGGGACAATCTTGCTGAGAGCTATAGGATGGAAATAATTTAACTTAGTCTGTAGTTTAAAGGACGATCCTGAGGACTAACCATTCCCCTTTTTGTTCTTGTTGCCGGAACTCTGATCAGCGGAAGCCAAAGCCGCACAGGCTACGATCAGAACCAGGAGAGTCAATGTCTTCATGATAGAGTTTGCAGAATTAGTGGATACCCCCACCAGAGTTCCATTGTCTTTTATACCAACTAACAATTACTTTTGCTCCAATTTGGGGATAGTTGAGGTGGCCATTTTCCACCGAATCCACTCATCTCATCATTCAACGTCCAAAATCGTAAATCGTAAATCAATTTCGATTCCAACGCACTGATGCCTCCGTTTATTGCACTCGTAAAATGTTCTCCTCATTGCTTGTGTTTGGGTTTTTTTTTTTGTTTACTTTGGCCTCTGGTGGTCGCTTTCATGATCATCCATTCTGTGTAAGTATTTCTAAACTCCACTGGGCGCTACTAATGGCTTGTTTATAGTCTCGCGGAGAGGCGATTATGATCTGTGTACATTTATCCGAGGTTGCAGAGTGGTTTCCAGCGCATTGACCTCCTCTGCGTATTCGCCGATTCTTGTACAGACTCCAAGAATGAATGCTGTAACTAAGTAAACCCATCACGAAAGTCTATAAAAACTACCAAATTGCGAGAAGCAAATACAAAGCCCTCGAAAATAGATAACATCGACTTTCATCCAATCATAGAGGGGCAAAAACAATAAGTCCTGGAGAGCACACATGTGTAGTTTAAAAAAGCGAGACACGTAGGAAACACAAAGTACAAACCGCAGCACACAATCGAAATCACCTCCACTCGGGCTGAAAAGCTTTCCAAATAAAATGCCACCTAACAGCCAGGATCCATTCGAAAAGCATAAGTAAAAATAAATAGGAGCAACAGGAGCAGGGCAGGGCAAGAGCTAGAAATGGAGCCCGAAAAAACCTTACCACACAAAACTGTCATGTACGAGGACTTAACAGATTTAAATTCTATTTGTCAAAGAACGCTCGAGAGGCAACGCAATCGCTGAGCTGTGAATGAATATTGACCATGGGCATTAGGAAAATGGATTTATTTGTTTTTCCGAACATCCTTTATCCCCGAAATATATCTTGTTCGAGGAGCGGAAAAATGGGGCAAAAAATGGGGCGGGGAGAAAATAGAGCTGACCGATCAAAATTGAATAGTTTGAGAATTAAGGGTTAATCGAAATGTCTGCAAATAAATTCTAGATTATCCTCATTCCTAGAAATCCTAGAACGAATAAAAAATAATATCCCTGAACTCTCACGAACGGAAGTTGAAATAAATTTTTGATATATGACCATTGTAAAAGCCTTCTTTTGTACCCGGAATTGTATGTTTTTTTATAGAATTCTCTCAGCAAGCTTATTAAATTTTTGCCCCAGTAAATTAAGCGACACTTTTGGGGTCAAATGCTGCGCTCGGCTCGGCTCGTCCTGCCTGATCCCACATCGAGAAAGGCATTTCCGTCCGCCTTCCTGCATGTGCGTTTGCGTGCGTTAGCGTCGCGCTGCCATTTCGCATCCGGTGCTCGACAGCGGTGCTTAGCTTCAGATACACTCAAAGAAAATCGAGCAGCCAATAGTGGTGTTATGTACCAGAGCTTGTGGGTCGAAATAGGAAATAATTTTGGCAGTGAAGTCCTTTGGAGAAGAGCTGAGCAGAGCACTCTCGGTGACCATTAAGTAACACAAATTTTCGGCAGCATGCTTTTCCGGTTTTCCAACGCAACCGAATCCGAAGCAGAAGGACAAGCTGAAAGAGGTCCTGCCACCCACTTACAGCCCACATCCTCGGAGACTGTGCCGCTAGTCGCCTTAGTTCAATAAGGATTTCCGATTCAATTCGTGCGCAGCGACTCAGCAGCCGTTGTCCATTTTCATTTATCGAATTTTTCACATTGACGACCTTTACACCAAAAGCTCAATTTTTTATACTTTTAGCAGCTATTTATATATATATTTTTTTTTGCCGCTATTATTTATTTATTTTTTTGCTGATTTCATGCGTTTGCTTTCAGACTTTTCAGCGATGTGGTTGTTGCTCTTTGTGCTTGATTTGCTTTCCAATTTTCAATGTGTCACATTATGCACACGACCATTAATCAAAAACAAAAAAAAAAAAAAAACGAAAAACAGGATAAGGGGTCGCAGGTCGTCCTCCCGGCCAGAGAAAAATTGAGGCAAGAAATTATTGCTTAAATAAGCGTGTTTTCGCTACTGAGGGAAAAGACTTTACAGAATAAATCAACCACAAAAACGGTCAGAGTGGGATTTTCCCATCGATATAAAAAACTTCCGTACCTTTCGGCATTGCCCTTATTGATTTTGCCTTTATGCGCCATTTACGCGGACTTGCCTTGCCATGCAAAGGACTTTTTTTTTTCGCCACTTTTCCGCCATTCCATAATTTATAGAGATCAGCAGAAACGGACAATATTAAAGAAAGTGCTAAGTGAAAATCGTTGAGATGAGAAATGGCCTGGCTCCAAATTTTCTGTGGCAGAAAGCATGATAAGCTTTTACATATTTCTTGGGGGATTTTCCCAAGTCATGGATCTCGAAATGACAACTATAGTATCTATAATCGATGCGAAACACACTCAGCAGGCATCGGAAGCACACTTCCGTTTTAGCCCTATTTTAGGACAAAAGTGTCAACACCAAAATGATTGGATAGGCGGTGCCAGCAACAAACTCCCCCTCATTTCCGTTCTGCAAGAGTGGGCGTTTCCAACAGCGAAATAAGAATCCACATAAAGAGGCTGGAACTGGGAATGGGTCCGCCTCGACACAGAAAGTATATTCCTGATTGGCATCGTGCTCCAAAAAATCATGTTCGATTGTCATCTGTCTTATTTTATCCATGGAGGGGGTAGGCCACATTTTTAACATTCCACTTGATATCCGAATATTCTTGGCAAAGATGTGGAGATCACTTTAAAAGACCTTCGAAGTTAAGGACTGACAAGGACCTAAAGGTAGTACTGCGAGTGTGCCTCCAGTAGCACTGAGACCCTCGGCCTGTGCCCATTTTATGGAACCTCATAAAAATGTTTAGTAGCTACTGGGCCACTGGCTAAGATACATTTGGAGCTACGACCCGCTGGCCAAAAATAGACTTCAACTCGAACTTGCAACCAGCTGCATTTGCAACTAAAAGTGGCAGAGTTGCGGAAGGGGTACGGGCATTAAAAAGGCCGACCCGCGGCCATAAAAAGCATCCACGGCCACTACTGTTCTCCGCTTTCCATAGGCTCCGCACAATTTCATGGCTTTTTTTTTTTTTATTTTTGGCCACTTGGCAGACATTAGAGCAACAACAAAATGCTGCACATTCGCGTTTCGCATTTCGCATTTCGCATTTTGGTTGCCACTTCCACTGTCAAGTTGGTGTAAAATTTTTCATTTCGCATATGAAAGGAAGTGTGGGCGCAACTTCCCCTCTTTTCTGTTTCTTTGCATTTTTTTTCTTCCATTTTTGTTGTATTTTTGTGGCAGCCAGACTCTGGCAGCATTTGTCACTTGCTTTTCATTCATATTTTCTTTTGTATTTTTTTTCCTTACACATTTTATTAATTGCTCGAGTGAATTCTTCGCGTTGGCAAAATGCCTGCGGCATATTGCGGAGTCGGAGTCGGAGTCCTTTGATCTATTCCGATCTCAGCAGATGAAAAGGAAGTCTACCGATTCTATTAGACAGGAGAGAAAGGAAAGATCGCTGATGGAAATTAATATTAAATACCCGCTACTAGCATTACCTCTTAAAGATCAAGTGACAGGCTGTGTTGTTTAAATGGTTGTTCATTCCGCCAAAGGACAAACATCGGGGCCTCCCCCCCCAGATCCTAGTCGCCGACACTTTTTCGCGCTGTTAATATTTTTGTATTTTGACACGTTTTGGCAGGACGCCAGGCTATCCGGCGGGGATGTAGGGAGTTTAGGGCGGCAGCCTGACATTTTACATAAATTTCTGCTTGCTCAGCTCCGAGAATCGTGCCGGGGAAACTGGCAGTCGACTTTAACGTCCTCCCCTCCTGGGGTGCACCCTCTTTACGATTGGATGGGACTGCCATGACTTGCTATCATGTGACAAAAACGCGACAGTTTGCAAGGTCACGTCACATTAATTTGCTGACAATGATGTATTTAAGAAAGGCCGCCTGGAGAATGGGAGTCTCCAGTGCCTGGACTGTTTTGCTGGTCTTAAAGCGCCGCCAATTAAGCCACGCATTTTGCACAAATCCTTCATACTCGCTTCTAATTTTATCCTTTATGTTGCAGAGTGAAAACAAAAAGGAAATGTCGAACAGACCAGCAGATTTACTAACGTGAGAGGAATCTTGAGGGGAATCAAAAACAGAGAAAAAGGGAATCAAAATGACGGCAATAAAATTACAACGTCTGCGGCCCCCAGCCCAGGCCATTGATTGCCGAAGGATAATTGAAGCAGGACGCGGAAGCGACGCCCACGACGGAGCACAGTTTGCAACAAATTATTTCAAAAATTGCCACATTAAGCACAATAGTATTAATAAAAGTAAAACTTTATGTTGGCTCTGGCTGACATTGACTTTGATTTTATTGGACTCTGGAATTGTCCTGGAAATGGCAATGGCCCAAGTAGCAGGTGGCGATTCATCTACAGGATCCGCATTGGAACTTGGTAAGTCTAATTAAATACTTTTTATTTATTCCCATGGGAAGGGAATAGTTTTGTAGGCATTCCCTAATTAAGATTAATTATCTCACAAATATGATCCTCAAGTCTGTGTTGCATGTTGCACACTAAACATCTCAATGCACCCGAAACCATCATAGTTGAGTCCTGGAAGGACGAAACTTGATTTGCAAGTGCTCTAAATAGTCGAGGCACACACACAATTTGCATTTTCGTTAAACAATCAACATGGAAATCAATCAACCGCAAACGGACCGGTCCCGGCCCAAGTCTGTGTCTTAACACAATACTAATAGCCATATGGCCGGAAGGGCGGGAGCTGGGATCGGGGATTGTCTATAAATTCTCTGGACAACTTACCGCACGCAACTATAACCAATTACTGGACATTTACGAATAGCGCCGAATCCGGGCCGAGAGGGACTTACAATTAGTTAATATATACGAGGTTAGTTTGTATCAAAGGGGGAATGGCAAGTGGGCGGAAGGTAAAAGGATTTGTTGGTGAATGTCAAATCGAAGCGGCCCTTTGGATAGATGACCACCTTATTTCCATTGCTGATTGAACAACCCAGGAACCCTGGACCCAGCTTAACCCCAGTGACCTCTCTTTCGTTCGCAGTTGTGGGTGCTGTGGGTGCGATGGGCGGCCATTACCACCCCCTATTCTTATTGAAGTGGCTTTATTGCGGTCTTTTTATCATAACAAAGTATCTGGTCATTACGACCTATGAACCCTGACTTGTTGGGCACAATACTGAAAGATATTGTAGAAGGAATGCCTATTATTCATACCCAGTACTCCTCCTTAAACATAGTATATAAGTAGATGTTCTTTTTTTCATAAAATCTTCTGTGTTGCAGCCGTGTTTAATGTTGCGTGGCAAATAACTTTTTAATTGTATACTCATTCTCTTCACCCCCAATTGAAAGCCAATTAAAAAGCGTGCGTAATTTGTTTATACAGCTATTGAATCTGATTTTCGCCACCGCCACCGCCAACCGTTTACTTTCAGTCGCAACGAACCTTGACCAAAACTTTTCAGAGTGGTTTGCACCGAGCAAAGATAGAGAGCGTGTCCGAGGGTTGGACGGATGAGGAGATTGGAATGAGGATGGGGATCCTTCTCATAAAGCACGCCCAGTTGCCTTTGTTGTTTACGAGTGCCAGAAGATTTGCGTCATTAAGCGCGTTTTAGGCCAGTTTCGCCTTGTTTATGCCACTCAACGTGGCAACGCTTGCAACGTGCCACGAAATGTGAATACCCTAGGCCTGGCCTTTGACGCAGATATCCTGGAATAAGCCCGTTTTAAGTGCACCTTCTCTCGGTAAATTTACCTTTTACAAGCTGCGGAATTGAGCTGTCTAATCACTTGTGAATTGGTTTTATGCTGCACTTTGAAAATTTTCCTCCATATGCTTTATTAAGCCTTTGCATCCTGCACATGAGGAGTGAGTACGTATCTCAAATGTTTGTTTGCCATTTTGCAAGGGTTGTGCTCTCTGCACATACGCTCTTTGGCCAGGACGGCGAAGCCAGGATGGTGGCACCCGTCCTTTCGCCTTGCATTGAACTGTAAAATTTTCATTTTCATAAAGTTTCGCGGTGTTTGCCCATTGTTTGTGTTGTTTTACACACGCCCGCCAAAGAGGAAACTTTGAATTATGATTATCGCACACACGCCAACTAAAGGAGGCAACCAGGGTGTGCGGGGGGAGCCCTGTGGAGGGACCGGGACTCAAGTGCAGTTAATTAACTTTTGCGCAATTTATTCTGCGTAAAAGTTTCGCCAGCAGCAACAATTGGAGTTTTGCCGCCGTGCGTTGTTTACTTTTCACTTTGTAGTTTTGTATTTCGCCGTCAAAGTTTCACAAATAGTTTCCTTCTCGTGGCTGGCAGGGAGATGCCCGCCCAGTTCCTGCCTCCAAATGTGTTCGGTCAACGGGTTCCAGCTGTACATCATGCCGGTCAATTCCCACCATTCAGTTGCAGGACCATTCATTCAAAACTTTGCAACCCATCCCAGGCATCCCTTTTTAACCCGAACAATTCAACTCTCCTCACTCTAAAAATCCTTTAACAACTATCAATATTAAGTAGGATATTTTAAAGGGATTTTAAATACTTTAAACACC
Organism: Drosophila varians; assembly: GCA_018150405.1. NCBI lineage: Eukaryota > Metazoa > Arthropoda > Insecta > Diptera > Drosophilidae > Drosophila > Drosophila varians. The sequence goes on from JAECWK010000125.1 coordinate 9,254,422, forward strand.
TGGAATACTTAAAAAATATTTACCACTTTGAATAATTATGTTAAAACTGATATTTTCGCCGCTAATTAAAATGCAACCTCAAACTCAATATTCATTACGCGCTTCTATCAAAATAAATGGGTTTTGATAAATACAAATTGGTTTGGAAACGTGAAACTCGTTTAAAAAAAATGCCAGAGATGAAAGATATTTAATAAAAGGTTAACTATGAATATTGTTACATTCAGAATTCAGACGGATGCAGAAATATGGAAGGTTTCTGGGGGAGTTTTCTAGTTTCCTCCTCCTGGCTTTGACTTATGGTGCTTAAGCGCTGACTGATTGCTTCTAATTATTCACTAAATGATAATATTCTTGATATTTCGTGGGAGTGGCAAAGGCAAAGGCAACGGCGAGGGCACCAGAAACAGCTTCCAAGTGGATGGTGATGACGTCGATATCTCAACGACCTATTCATGACCCTTTCGCGGTCTCTTGGGACCAAGTCCCATCATTCTTCGAGTAGTGGCCGTAGTAGAAGGGGCGCCAGAAGATGATAATTGCGCTTTTCGTGAGGGACCCTGAAGATTAATGGTGAATGGAAATTGAATTGCTGAAATAATAGGAAAATTTGTATTATTTCTGAAATTATTTCTTTCGATTGGAAGACCTGTGTCCTCTAATTTCGATATTTTCTCATCACTTTCAGAAAGTTGCAGACAGTCCCTGGGAATGGAGTCGGGAGCCATCAATGACTCCCAAATAAGCGCCAGCTCTGCCCATGATGTTGGCAACGTTGGACCCCAACATGCCAGGTAAGCCTTAAAAAATTGTCCCAGTTAAATTCTGTTTAAATACGTCAACCCATATAATCGACTGTACTTCCGTTTTACATTGCAACCACAAAAGCAGAGGCAAGAGATGTAAAATCATTGCCACACGTGTCGCTGATGTCGACTGTAAATGATAAACAGCAATCATCCATTAAAATTTGACTCGTAATATGACAAATGTGGGTATGGTAAGGCATTCCCTTACATTCCCTCCTGCTACATGAATATTATTATTATGAATTATTTTATGGCGTGTTAAAATGCCTCTATGTCATTTGTGACCGAAAAAGAAAACGAAACAGAAACAGAAACAGAAACAAGCCAAACACATAAATGACATAAATTAAAGTACAACAGCAACGCAACGACATCTGCAAAATAATTTGACTTCACATTGAAAATAATGATACAACATATGGCCATTATATTTTGCTGACATTTATTTGCCCCAACCAAAGGCTGGGTTGTGTAAGGCCAGGTCCTGATCCTGATTTAACCTCATCCGTACAAGTTTCCCGGCAATTATTTAGAAAGCCCAACACACTGACCAAACCATCAAAACCATGAATATATAATGAATAATGTCATTTACCATATAATAAACTTTCCACATGAAAATAAAAACATTTTTACGAGGTACTAAAAGCTTTCCTTACATTACTTTCGAATTTTTTGTATTGTATTGTCAGCCAAAGTGAGTTAGATAATCTAACCTTACATGGCTTTTATATTAAAAGGACACTTAAAATTTAGTTTAGAGAGGGGGAGAGTCATGATGACCCTGTGATTAACCAAAACCTCTATCAGGATCACCTCTCCGAACGACAAATGTCACTGTGTCCTGCCATAAATTAATATTATTGAACGTCTTGCTCCAAACAGTCACATAAAATTCTGACAAAACAATAGACCGTTCCACCTAATGGCATGCATAGACAACGCAAACAGAAAGTGTAAGTTGGAGCTCCAAATGATCCACAAGCCAAGTGGCATGCGGCATGCGGCAAGCGGCATGGGGTATGGGGCATGGGCCAACACAATATATATGCCATACATATATGGCTCGGGTAAAAGGAATATTGATTATAATGTCAATGTTGTCCGGGAGGCATTGCGTGTGGGACCGGGTCTACGGGGGAGGCGGCCAAGTTGCTGCGCATAAAAGTAAAAGAAAAGCAATAAAATTATGCAAAGTCAACAGAAAAGGGACTGGCAAATGAAAGGCTGGCGACCACAGAGTGTATTGTATCCATGAACATTTATAAACAAGGCAGAACGAAGCTTTTCCTCCGACCCTATAAGCCTTATAAGCTTGTGGTATGAGATCTAGAATTTTAAAGATACGATCGGCTCTAGAAATAGTTGGAAATTTTAGGAATAAAATTCTGTAACAATTTGTTAAAACCACAGTCCATAAAAAACATTTACCAAAGCCCCGAAAATATAGAAATTTTAATGATAAAAATGTAAAATAAACTTGCAGTGTTGTCATATTTGGACACAACTGTTTGGGTACTAAACGTATCCATGCCCAGGGAAAAAGCTCCGGTGGGCAAAACAAATGTTTGGCTGTAAAAATGTCACATATGCCGTTTTGCATGCGGCACCCTCCGCGGCACAGGAATGTTTTGTGTTGCCGTATGCCGGGTAACTGGTAATGTGCGTGCCCCAGCCTAATGATGCCCCACTCTGCCACCCCCTTCACGCTGCCACTGCCATTAAACATGCGCCAAAGTCATATGAATTTTATTACAACTTAAAAAGGTTGCTTCACATGAGATACTGGAATAAAAAGGCGGAGAATGAGGAGGAGAGGGCTTCAGTTTGCGAAAAGGGTCAAAAGATTGCAGGGAAATTCACTTTCTCCGATGATAAATGAAAAAGTTCACTCCAGTGGGGTTAAGGTTCTGCTCTAGTGGAACCCTTCTTTATGGTATAGCGTGTTCCAAAGTCACTTTTCAACGACTGTTTAAAATTCCAAGCCGCGCTCGCAGCTCTCAGGTCTGAGAAAATCGATTCCTTAAAGTCATAAAAACTGGATATGTGGCACATGATTCATTTCTCAACTGCAAGGTAAAAAGTGTAACAAAAGTCCATATTTGAAATCAAAATTATTGCCAAATTGTTATCCGATAAAAATGGCAATACCTTCCGCAAGCATAAAAGCAAGAAAAATTGTATTTACTTTGTTGCTTTCTGTTTACTTTGGTTTCTGCAAAAAATGTGTTTTTTGGTTGCCTCGCTTATTTTATTTCCCCATTTTTTTGGGGTACATACGCCAAGTGGGTCAATTGATTTCTGCTTGCATGCTAAGCCGCCATTACAATTGAAGTTATATACTATATTTTCCTTTTCCCTCCAAGTCATGCTGAAGATACGTTCCAAAAACTTGTAAACTGCTTCCCATTTTCCTATTTCAATCAAAGCAGTCGGGGAATTTTTTGGATTGATGATTTCTATTTAACGTAATTATGATATAACCTTTGAAGGAAATACCAGCTTTGCTTTGACCTTTTGCCCTTTTCTACGAAATGTAACTAATTTTTTGCAATGCCAATGCAAAGTACTAGGCCAGAGATATTTGACCGCACCTGCATCTGTTATAACCATACACAAAGGTAGCATTCGGCCCGGCCTGAAGCTCACAAAAGGCAAACAAAGTTGACCAAATAGCATTGCCTAGTCGAGTCCCTTGTCTTCACTTGCGACTTTGCAGTGGCAGTGCAGTGTTGGTGCAGATAAAACGTCTCTTGTCAATATAGCCACAACATGGCAAAGAGTTAACAACTGAAAAGCTGAGGCAAACAGCCACCGCCACGGCCCCCATTGCAGTCTGCCGATGGATCACCTGTTGATACGAGTAAGCAGACTTATGGTCTGATCTTCACCATGTTTGACTTTCCATTACGGGGGGCAAACATTTGCCAACTATTTGCTTAGGCCATTTAAATTTAACTCGTGGTGCGAGTCACTCAATTTGCCGCCTCGTAGCACTTGAATTGCCCCAACTGCAGTTTAGGATAAAGAAAAGTAAAGAAAACTAAAGGGAACAGAGGTCTCTCCCATTTCATATATAATGATATGACATCAAGTTTTTTACTAGAGTATAGTCAAAAAAGTCATAATGCCGAAAGGATTCTTACTATGAATACCAGTTACTATTTTTATTTCAAAAAACCAAATAACAGCAACAAAGTAAACCATATTATTTGATATTTTCTGAGACGTAAAAATAAATAGCCTTAAGGCATACTTTTCTTACCGTGTGGTCAGGACAAACCAGAGAAATCCTAGCCATCTCCGGAGGAAAAACACTAGCCAAAAAAGCAGAAAAATGGAAAATGGCATTAGAAAGAAAATGGAAGCTGGGCCCAGAAACACGAGTAGACAGCAAATGCCAAGAAAAATGCATAGAACACAATACATATGCAAGGCGGTAATACTTTAAAAGTCAACAGACAACACTGTGGAACGTTTTGCAAGAAAAAAATAATGGAAAAACCAAAGAGAAAAAAAAACGTCGGCGGAAGAGTTTTGCAATTTGTGTGCCATTGTGTCAAGTGGAAATTGCAAGGCGAAGAGACCAAAAGAAATGGATGGCGAAAGGAAAAAAATGGCAAACACGCAGAGCGACAACAACGGTAAAGATGACAATAAAAATGGCGGCTACGGCTACAGCAACGGCTTAGGCGAAAGGAATACCAACGACAGCAATATCGGCCATGGAATAAAAGGAGACGTCGGCTTAAAGCTGCATGGAAAATATGAAAGGCAATATGGCGACATCGGCTTCTGTGGCAGAATCGGAAGAGTGAAAGTGGGGTGAAAGGAAAGGGGTTTTGGCCGACGTGGATTCGACCATTAGCGTTTTATGGTGAAAAGGAAAATCGATAAACACAAACACACACACACACACACACACACTGGCACGTTGGGGGCCTCTCGTTGTTTCGTTTGCAATTTGTGACGTGCAAGGGTTGAGGGCATCCTTCCATCCTCCCTCCTACCTCCCACCCTGCCCGTCCTGCCTATCCCGCCCATCCTCCCACCTGCCATCCAGCCTTCCAGCAACTGCCTCTGCCTCTGCATCCCCACGCTCCCCCCCTTTGTTTTCCCCTCAATCATAAAAGCATAACACAAAAGCCATTGCGAAAAGGAAGACATATGCAGGGCCTCTCATCTCCTTATGTGGGTTACGTTATAGATAAAGGAAAACGGCAAAAGGGAAAGGTATTTTTGCATATATTAATGGCATTTTTTAAAGTGCCTAAGCAGACGACAAAGTACAAAAGGGAAATGGCTTCCCCAACTAAGTGGAATCAATCAAAACATCAATTTATATGGGGCGAAACACATTACAAATTCAAGGATTGCTTATAATATATAAAATATTACGGGGCCATTAGTTTTAATCAGTAAAGAATGTAAGCGAGTAAAGCCTTTTTACATATTAGCTTTATTTTACTTTCTATTTAAGGTTTATTATTACTAAACTTTTGCTAATAACTTATTTATGGTATATTATAATTATAATTAAATAATAATAGAAATGAAAATACCCTTTAGTTAATAAATATGAAAGATAAACCATTGATAAGTATTCTATAAAATTTCAACAAATCTCAAACTCTAATATAAACAAAATTCAATTGCTTCAATAAACTGGTATATTATTTTATCCCTGCATCTAGACAGCTCATAAAACCGCCTTTTCATTGCAATTGGTTGTAATTTTCTAAGCTTGAATAGGTGCCAACAAGCATTTAAAGCCAACTGATGTTCATTTTAAGGCCAAAAATTAATTTGTTAAATGATTACCACGGCACTCCTTTGAGCCTCAAGTTTTCAAGCTTTTCAAAATATTTTGTTAACTGAGCAGAGGAGCAAAGAGGGAAAAAGAATTTTTAATTAAAAACTCCGCGGCACTTTGACTGTTGCTGCTACCAACCAACCGCTAGGAGCACCAGGAACAAAGGAGGCGTCATTGTTTTGGCAAGGGGTTGATTGGAGGTGGCTCCTGGGCCGGGAAGCTGGTGGTAATAGCAGCGGGTGGCGGAGATGTGGGAGGCGGAGGGCTGGGTAAAGCCCCCTCTTTATGACAATCGTAAAAAATAATTTTTAGTAGCTCACGAGGCCCGTTGCACATTGGTAAGTTCCCAAGGAAAAAATTAAAAAAAAAATATATAAAAAAATTATTAAGTCAATGCTCTTTACTTTAAAAGAATCATATTTCTTTCTTAAGTCATTTAATTGTCAAAACAAAAAAGGAAAGAATTTATACAGGGATTTCTTTGAAGGATTTCTTTAATATTTATATATAAATGAAAAATATTGAGATATAACTAAGTATGACTATCAATGACACTCCAACCACTGTGCAAGGACACAAAGAACTGCCGTCTTGGAATTTTAATTGGATCAAGTGCCATTAAAAAACTGAAGGAATTGGAAATTAAATGAAAAATAAATAAGTGGTGGGGCAGCGCAAAAAAACGGGAATGAAAGGCTCAAGCTAACAACCTTTAACCATCCTACACACATGCTGGAACGAATTGAAGACGAAGGACTCGCGTTCCCTTCTTCCTTCGCAGTCTCCCCACACAGGTGATATCAACTACATAAATGTGTACATATATAGGGTAGAGTATCTCTACCCTTTCACCCATTCGGGCTATTAGATGGGCTTGAATGTGTATATGTTTTGGTAAACATATGCCGGAGAACCATTTGCAACGGCAAGGAAAATGTAATCCGCTTATGTTTTGGTCCTCTAGGCAAAAGTTAAGTTGTTTAGGGGACAGGAATCAAAGTTTTCAAATCCACTCTCCACCGGCTTCCGAAAATCTGCTTAACTTTTTATTAGAAACTGTAGAACTCTTCTAGACGTTAAATCCTTTCCTCTTGTAAAATCGGCAATGCTAAAGGACATTATGAAACATATGAGATAGAAAGTGGAGTCCAAAATGAGAAGGATGGACTAGGATAAGGTCTTTTAAGTTGCCCATTTCAAAAATGTTAAAAGAATGCAAATGTAGCATTGAAACCGATGGATGAAAGTCCCTTAAAAGTTTAACAAATATTAAAAAAAAAATATAGGGACCATTTTCATAGTTGATGCAACCATGTTGGAGAAGGCCATATCGAAAGTGGAGCAGTGAAAGCGATTTAATAATATAATAGGAGCTCTCATTACCCAACTAGCGGCCAGGTGTCCAGGCATCCAGATACCTGGGTATCTGCATCTGCAGGATGTGCGGAAAGGGAGTAGCGTGAGCGTGTTTTGGCTCTAATTTCAGCCGGACACATAAAGTAACACGGGACCCAGTTAGGTTGGGTGCCGTGGCTGTGTGTGTTTCGGTGTAAATGCAACATAACAGCCACATAAATGGGTGTTGGCCCACTAAAGTGGCAGAGCGTTTGGGGCAAGAAGCATTCTATGCTGCAGTTATGCGATAGCTGCAGACCTTTTATGGCATATTTTAGAGGCTTTTGCTAAATAAAACTTAGTCTAGGTGCTCCTGTGCCTTTCTTCCTGCTACGGTCCCATGGAGAGATCCTACTGACCATAACGCTGCACATTCTATGAGCGTGTGTTTGTGTGTTAGCTGGAAGTTTGTACGGAAAATGGCTAAGGCAGCCGGGCCTGGCCTCTACTACACAAAGTATGCACAATTTTCAGTAAAACGAAACCACAACACTAGTGGAAAAATATACGAAGAAACCCGAAAAAAAAATAAAACAATTTCGCACGGCATACTTTTGCGAATACTTTTCGGGCATTAAATGACGTGCTGGAAGGAGCACAGGAACCCGAGCTCGTTAAAGCTCCTGCGAAACGAAACGAAACGAAACTAATGAAAGGATTTTCGCAAAATGCAATGAAAACTATCCCAACCGAATACGGCTGGAATTTTCAACTGCATAACAAGCCACTTGACACAACATCTTGGCTGGTCGACATGGTTTACATGGATGAGCGGATCTGCTTTAAAATTCTCAACATTTTTCGATATACTTTTTCTTTGGGATACATCTTGGCGTCCTAATTCTTTTAATGAGACATATCCTTTTCTTTTCTTTTCAGACTGAAGGTGGATAACAATGGAGGAGCCTGGTGTCCAAAGCACATGGTGTCGCGGGGCCTGAACGAATACCTCCAGATTGACTTGCTGCAGGTGCACATGATCAGCGCAGTTCGCACCCAGGGACGGTTTGGCAAGGGTCAGGGTCAGGAGTACACCGAGGCCTACGCCCTCAAATATTGGAGGCCGGGCTTTGATAAATGGATACAATGGAAGAACAGTCATGGGAACAAGGTAACCAATACATATATTTCCTAGGCTTCATAATTTATTGACTCGTTCTTAATTGACACTTGAAAAAAAAAAAAGAGTTTACAGTTAAGTTGTTTTCGCAGTAAACAATCTGAAATTGCACAGGCATTCTCTTTTTTTCCGACGATTCACACATTAATCACGAGTGGGCCAAACCTAAAGATAGAAATCTTGGAAGACCGCGGGCCCGGCTGGGAGAAGACAAGATATAGAGGCAGATATTGCATCTCTTAGCTAAACAATTTATGTGCGAATTACCAACGGAGCCAGCGAAAATTGCGTAGGTGTTGCCGAGTCGGCACCGAACCAGTTTCATCGATTTATTGAATGCATTCAATGGAAAATCAATTTTTACGCTTTTATTTTTCTATTATTTTTCTTATTTTTGCTTTTCTTTCCCACCTACACCTACACCAAATGCCAAAAGCTGCTTTTAACCGCCCGCCCCCTTTGTTGTCCACTCGTTGCAGATACTGCCCGGTAATATAAACACCTACAGCGAGGTGGAGAACGTGTTGCATCCCAGCATCTTCGCCTCCAAGGTGCGCATCTATCCCTACAGCCAGTACGATCGCACAGTCTGCCTGCGTGCCGAGATAGTCGGCTGCCTCTGGAAAGGTGGGTGCGGGTGCCCCAGCCCCCTGATTTGCTTCACCTTATGCCTTCGATAGCCGATCTTCCATGGGTCGGTCCCCCGCCTCTTAGAATTACTATTTCCAGAATGGACATAAAGGGAGAAGTGACTTTTACAAGAGACGATTCCCAAATACCCTTCAAAGCAATCACGATTTGACCTTTTTTATTAGATTTTTGAACTGCCTGGGCATGTCGTAATACCCCTTTTAAAATATATTTAGCTTCTATTTACCCTTTCCAATAAAATAGCTTTTTTTGTATCATTTGCAGAGGAAATTGTGGCCTACAGTATTCCCAAAGGTGCCCAGCGCGGCATGGAAATTGATCTCTCCGACAAGACCTACGATGGCCAAGAGGAGGGGGATCGCTATGTGAATGGCTTGGGCCAATTAGTAGATGGTCAAAGGGGCAAGGATAACTTTCGGGCCGATATTAATGGCTTCGGCAAAGGTGAGATGTACTTTCTTAACAAAATTATAATTTAACCTTTGACTATTTGTAGGCTACGAATGGATTGGCTGGCGGAATGACACTTTACAGGGAAGACCCGTGGAGATCACATTCGAGTTTAGAAATGTTCGAAACTTTAGTGCTGTGATAATTCACACTAACAACATGTTTTCCAAGGATGTTCAGGTAAGATGGAGCCTACTTTCGGCAAGAAAATAACTTATACTCTACACTCTGCAAAGATATAAAGATAAAGTTATAAAGATAGTGAATAGTGTTTGGAAATAATAAAAACTGAAACTAGATTGCCGGCCCTAGATTAGAGTCCATGACCAGACAAATTGGTATCAAGCCGAGCAAATAAATGCCCAGAAAATCGAACCGTAATATCTGATAATTTCGAGGCAAACAAAAATATTTTTTCCTATAAACAAACAAAACACGAAATCGAAACTAAACAAGCCACGCGTGGAAGTGGGTTTCCAACTCAGGTGGAATTTTTAAATAGTACAAAGAATGTGGCAAGTGTGGGAAAGATAGGGGATCATGGCTGAAGCCACTATCAATTTAATTTTCTTATTCGATGTGCTCTTTATCAAAAGTAAACAAACCATTAAAGTACAGAGCTGAACAAGTGATATGTATGTTTTCTAATGAATTAAATTCAACCTTACTTTATATTTTCATTTCAGGTGTTCGTTCATGCCAAAGTTTTTTTCAGCATTGGTGGCCAGAAGTTTACCAAAGAGCCTGTCCAATTTTCTTATATGCCAGATCAGGTCCTGGATCATGCCCGGGACGTGACCATAAAGTTACATAATCGTGTGGGACGATACTTGCGGTTGCATTTGTACTTTGCCGCCAGATGGATGATGCTCAGTGAGATTTCCTTTATATCAGGTAAGAAAAAAGGATATATTGAACAAAAATCCCTGAAATTATGTTTTCTTTGCTGAAAAATCTCCTTCGATGTGAAGAAATTTAAATGATTTAAACTACTTTGGTGCATTTCAAGTACGTGCTCTTGATACTTTTGCTTCAAAATAAGCTGCCACATTCTGCAAATGAATTTGTTTTGGGATTTTCTTTGATAAATAAGTATGGTTTGACATATTTTCAAGAGGTTGACGATATCAATCAAACGGCAATATTCGCCATCCTACTCCTTAATATTCATTCATATTCGTTGGCATATTGCGATTCCTTTGAATGTATGTTTTTATCCTGCTTCATTTGCTGTTTACGCTCTTGAGACAGGATGCATTCTGTTCAGTCATCCGTTTTCTCATTAATTCATTCATTTCAATATCTCCGCGCTCCGCTTGCGCTTTAAGTCCTTGTGCAATTCATGTAGCTTAATCCTTTGTAATTGGAAATCGCTTTGTGGACGCGGAAGGATGTCTCTCTCTCATATTCCATGCAAATGCATGAATGTACATAGAAATAAATCGCAGTATGGAAAGTGAACTTGAGTAATCGTTTTGTAATATGCTTGAAAGCGAATTCTTTGTCTCTAATTCTTAAAGTACATTTCAAGTTGAAATATTAAAGAAAATATAACATAAACATGTAGCTGGTTCTGCTTTTGAAGGTCCTGATTTTGCTTAGACAATAAGCCAAACTCTGTTGCCAAAGGAAAATAGGCAGCTGTGTTGGCAAAATAAGCGGAATAAAATAAAGAAAAAACAATCGAAAGCAGACAAAATTTGCATATCGCCCCTAGTATTTTTGTATGCCATTTTTTTCGAACAAATTATACAAACTCCCAGGTTTTTAAACACCCATCGGGGAGGGTCCAACAAACGCCAAAAGGGAAATGCAGCCCAATAGGAGAAAAAATCAAGTGTTCAAGGGTGAATATTTTGGACAGAGTCCTGGTCGCTTTTGTTGCCTTTCCTTATTGACAAATGTCTAGAGTTTCAACGAGTTTGTGTTTTCGATTTCTATTTTTGTCTACGTCGGAAATAGAATGTCAACACCGATGTCAGAGAGTGGCAAACAATTGAAGTCTCTAATTCAACATTCAAAATTAAACTGGGGCCTTCTCCCGAATGGCAACGTATGCAAAATGGATTGAAATCCAAACCGATTTCCATTTCCCATAGGCTGACATTTAATATCCTTTGTGACGTTCGAATGAAATTGATTCAATCAAAAGGCTACCCGTTTATTAAAGTTGATGCATGTAGTTTTTAATTTGCTTAACTTTAAATTGCTATTAATTTGCAGCTTCTGCTATTGGAAATTTTACGGACGAGGAGCTACATTATGCGCCATCTCTGGGAGATTCGAAGGAGCCTGAAACATCGGAGTATCCTTTGCAACGCGATGAAGTTGGAAGGGCTTTTAGCACTGATAGCGATCAAAGGCAACTAAATACTAAGAGTAAGTCAAATATGTTCCTAGAAAAATTAAAACACTAAATATCCTATATTAAAAAATTCTTTTCCCATTCTTTTAGTTATCTCACCCAAACCCATTGACCACCAGGAGCCGGACTCCAGTTTTATTGGCGTTATAATAACCGTACTGGCCACCATTATATTTCTACTGTCCGCCATTATTCTGCTGATAGTGGCCAGGAAGAAACGGGGCAGGAGCAATGTGTTGGACGCGTTCCAGCACAACTTCAGCCCGGACACGCTCGGCGACGTGGATAAGCGACTGAGCGGCAACGGTGTCCTAAAGGTAAGTGCCTAAGTCCCGGGCTAGAGCCAGAGCCAGAGCTAGAGCCCCCGGTAATACATTCCGCCGAACTTGGCCGGGGTTACGTAACATGCAAAGCGCATTTCCGCCTCCTCCTCCTGACCCCAGGGCCCCTCCGGCTGGTCTTCAGCTGTTTCGGCACCACCCCTGGAACCACCCAAAATGCATGTCAAACATCATCAGGACACCAGGAGGTAAAAACGCAGGAAAAAAAAATGAAGAGAAATTGGTAGGGCAAAATCGAGCAGAAAGTAACCAAACGCATCAAAAGCCCTAACGCCGGGCATATTCCAGAAATCATGATTAAAAACGGTTGTAAACGTAGTGCGGAATGCACAAAAAAGTGCTCGGAGCGACCCATGAGCTCCCATTTTTTTTTTTCACTATCTGCTTCTGTTTTTTTCCCCCAGGTGGTCACAACAATGGATGACAATGAGTCCTCCATTGACAAGAACAGTCTGTACCACGAACCCTTCAACGTTAACATGTACACCAGCACAGCCAGTGCCTGCTCCATGCAACGTCAGCATGTAACACCGGACTATACAGGTCAGTGCACAGTGGTTCAGCAATTTTCAGGTGTTAGAGAAGGTGGATTGGGATATTATTACACCATCTGCATGAGCATAAAAGATCTCAATAAAATTTGCCATTAAGTTATTCTTTACCTTAAAAATATTAAATAAAATCGAAGGAATATTGTTACTTTATTGAGAAGAAGAAAGATTTAATGCACTTCATCCCACTATGCGGGAGCATGAACTTAGAGATGATGGAGGCTGTGGGGCATACATGCTATATATGGTATGCACCTATGACAATTATGTGTGGGCCATCACCCAGTGCCATCAGATATAAAACTGCGCTCCCAGCCAACACTTGAGTGCCCCGCCCGCCCCCCCTTCCACAGCTGGCTGCCAGCTGGTTGGAGCTGGTGTCGTTCTTGATGAGTTCATGTTTTGGATCCTGCCTGTGACAGGATATGCAAATGTCCCTCCAGCCGTCAACTGGGAATGGGGCAAAAATTGGTATTTCGGCAATATCTACACAGGGCAATGCTTAATTTAGCGAACAATATGGATCAGACATCGGAGATTTCGAAAAAGAAAATCGTATACCTGATGGATGCTTTTGTGTTTGACGGGAGGGAGATTGAAACAATTAGGATTTCTTTCATTGTTTGCCCTTTGATCATCGAGAGCTGCTCCAATTTTATCCATCAACATGAAAAACTCTGTTTCATCCTAACCCTGGGGTGGCTGGCAAAACATACTTTTCTTCTTTGCTCATTACTTTGTGCGGTTGGACTTGTAGTCAGTCTGTAGTTTCTATAGTCCTGCTGGTCGGGTATTCTCTTAATTTTTGCTGAACAAAATGAACTTGCTTTTAACATCGCATTCCTTCATTCTCGTCCACAGATGTGCCGGACATTGTGTGTCAGGAGTATGCGGTGCCTCATATGCAGCAGCTCTTGCCCAACTCCTCCTCGGGCGCGAGCGGCGGAGCTGGGGCCGGGTTTGTGGCAGAAACGATTGTTGCTGGTGGCAACGCGAGGACGCGAAATCCCCTCAGTGCTCCACAGTACCGGGCATCCTCCCCAGGGCCCCCGCCGCCGGAGAAATATTATGCAGCCACGCCAATTTACAACAAACCAATGTCCATGCCAGTGCCGGGATCCCAAAGCAGCGGGTCACTGAGCCTCAGCTCCTTGACTACAGTGGCGACCACGCCCACCGCAGGGGGCACCGCCGCGCCAGTGGGAATGGGAGTGAGTGTGGGCATGGGCATGGGCATGGGCATGGGATTAGGAAGCAAACCGCATCATTACAATTTGGAAATGAGTGCTAATTCAGAGGATATTAGCGAGGAGCAGGCCAATTGCCAAGTGCAAGAGTTTCCACGTCAGTCGCTGGTTATTGTCGAGAAGCTGGGCTTCGGCGAGTTTGGAGAGCTGCATTTGTGCGAGACCAACGTTTTGGAGTAAGTAACATCCACAACCACACTCTTGTTGCCTGGATTTAGTGTCCTGCAGTACAGTAAACCTTTGAAATTCCCTGAAAAAATTCCGTATCCTTAGCCATTATAAACGTCTGTTGCTGATTATAATAAACTCCAGCTGTTGTCTGATGGCTTCCATTCCAAACGGCCCATGAATATTCTATCGGAATCCTTGGGGGACGTCCTGCCCATTGAAATTGTCTTCCATGGAATTTTCCATTTCCTATCGAAAGCTGCCGGCCCAAGTGCATGTATATTAATTATTTTGCATATGTGTGTGGCTTGAGCCAGGGGGAGTTGTCTGATGGTATTTGCAGTTGCAATTCTTGGAGCTCACCTCAACCACCTCTCATCGTCCGTCATCCTCCTCGTCCTCGTTCATTACCCATCGGTCTGGCGATGGCACAGAGCCTGCCAGGGGAATATTACGTAACCGTATTAGATTCTGTGGCTTTCTTACCGCAAAACAATTAAAACAAGCAGGCAATGGGTTTGTTACGTGAAACAGCGTAGTAAAATGTGTCAGGAGCAGGACTATTGCGCAACTACACGGTTATTGTTTCCTGACGGATGCAAATTGATTATTGCAGTAAATCAATAAAGGATTTAGATATATCAAGAGTATATAATACGCTACAAAATGAATCCTTGAATCCTCATTACAGTGCCACCCTGGTTGCCGTGTCCACCCTGCGATCTGGAGTCAGTGATGTGATGATCCAGGAGTTCCGGGGCAGGGCCAAGCAGCTGGCCCAGCTCAGTGACCCCAATGTGGCCCGGCTAGTGGGTGCCTGTCTGAAGGACGAGCCCATTTGTATGGTGCAGGACTACTCGCACTGCCTCGGCGACTTGAACCAGTTCCTGCAGGAGCACGTGGCCGAGACGTCCGGCTTGGCGGCCAACAAGACTCTCAGGTAAGGACTTTCAAAGTCCTGTTGGCATCTCTTTAATGCTGGTATGTGTGTTTGTTTCATTTTTTTACACTTTGGTGCGTTATCGCGTGCGTTTTTATCGCGCATCCTGTACCGACACCATTTGCCGACGCTACACTTCCGGCCTCGTGTTCAATGATTACACCCATCCGCCGTCTACGCTTTGCCATCCGCCGTCCAACGACCAACGACATACCCCCAAAACGGATGTTAAAACTTCGTTAACTTGGCCCCAACCCACCGCCACCATCAACCATCAACTTTGGCGACTTTGTCCCATGCGAAAACTTTTCAAATTCTTATTTGACGCTGCCACTTCATTTCCTCTCCACGCCGCTCCGCCGCCACCCAGCTATGGCTGTTTAGTCTACATTGCCACACAAATTGCATCGGGCATGAAGCATTTGGAGCACATGAATTTCGTTCACCGGGATCTGGCATCAAGGTAAGTGCTTGGAACGAGGGTGTCTTGATTAAAGAATTTCCAAGTGAAACTTTTTCGGCACGTCTAGTGAAGAAAAACCTAGAATAGGCCTTCACTTTTGACTCTCAACTATGTACGCTTTCTTCAAAATTTAAAATATTTAAGGTAGAATGTATAAAGGACTCCAAGTCAGTATTCAAAATCAATGGCATTTGCTTAGTCAACGGAAAACTGAATTATTTTCCCACTCAAACATTTCGGTTCAGATCAGTGACCCGAAAATGAGTTTGTAACTCCCGAAAATCTAATATTTAGATTGGTTCCCCTCTCCTTTGCTCCTTCCGACCCAATTATAATACCCTGTATGGGGATGTGAAAATTCAAAGCCCCTGAAGCCTTGTCCGGCTCTCAACAACATATTTTTAAACCCATAAATCTTAATAGCTTGACCCCAAAGGACTCGCACAACACGGGAGAACGTAATATAAATACACTAATTTTATAACACCTTGGTAATATAGAATTGGGATTATGTTTGCATATGAAATAGAAATGCAAAATCTACAAAAAGGAAAAAATATACTATACTTAGTTCAAGGGTATAAACATTTCGGCTGTGGCCATGGGACTCCATGTTACTCTTTCGTTTTATACGGCTGGTGTATCCATAAAATACAAAATAATTCCCAAACGTAGCGACACGTTATTCCACGAGCTTCTGCGACAATTTGTAAACAAGTCAAGGTGGTAAATGGCAAATGGAATATATGTGTCCAAACATACATATATCCATATGGGTGGAGGGACACATCGCGGAGGACATCCCAGGAGGACTGCTTACATGGCGCTCATTTTGTGTCACGAGGATGTGTGGAGGATGCCTGCGCCTGTGGTAGCAGCTTCATAACTTGATGACTACCTGTCGGGGGGCAGCTACTGAGGAATGGTAAACTGCAGTCAATAAACTATAAAATATGCAATGTTTGAAATATTTTACATACACCCCCGCCAACTATGTTTGTGTGTGTGTGAAAGTTTCCCTTTTTTTGTTCGCCTCCAACGAAAATATTTTATGCATGCAGGTGAATTGATTCAATGGGCTGCCAACTCAGAGCACACATCCCGACCAAACAGCAGCACCCAAAGGAAATTAGCTTGACAGGAAATTCCACAACACACACACCAAAAAACCACCAAGCCACCAGCACCACCCATTCACATACACACATACACAATGCACCCACCACCCACCGACCTCTGAACCACACAGCCAATAACGTACGACTGCAAGTGCACGTGCACGTTGACATTTTCCCCCCATGCCGATTTTCATATTACATTTGGCTGAGCTTAAATGACAAATGTGGTTGGTAAGCCGATGTCTGGGATGGCATTTCACCACCACGCCCCCTCCCCTTTCCGCTGCTTTTCAGATATCCGTGAATAAACACGGAGAAAAATAATTAATTTTATTAATAAGTACCTAAGGATTAAGGATTAATTTGTCAAAAGGTTTTCGTTTATAAACAAATAAAAGCGGAAAAACTTTATCAGGGCGAGACTAACCTATATTTTTAAAATAAGTTATATGGTAAATAGTCGTAATCCATCTTTATACTTTGCTTCTATATCTAAAAATCCTAAAGAGTATTTGGATAAAGTTGATCAAACTTCCACATTAAAGGTTATACAATCCTCTAGCAGAATCAAAGAACAACTAAAACCCTTTGATAAAGTTTTATAGCACTAACAACATTTTAATACAAAACTCCAATCACATTTCAACAATTTTGTACAGTGTAGAGCTTCATAACACATAAAGGATTATGTTTTAAATGTAGCGGCCATTATTCGTCCTTTTTAACTTCAGCTAACATCTCTCGCGCTTGAGGAATTTCATTCTCAATGTGTTTGCCGTGCAAGGACCTGTACCAAACGACGGCAATCGCACTGTAGAAGAGTCCCAGGACAACTCCAAGGACAGCAAGGCCGCAGAGAAATGCCAAGTAGTGCACCTCGTTGGCAAGATATGCCAGTAGATCGATTATGAGCTGGACCACGTAGACGCAGACAAGTTCGATTGGATTGTAAATCATTTTGCTTTTTTTTTAGTGTTTGCTTGACAAGTTTATCGACGAATCGATGATGAAATCGATTTCTATGACAGATACTTTGTCCCTTTCCTATTAATTCACAAATATTCTCAAAATTCGGTACAAAAACTTCTTCACCTTAAATTTATTTGTAAAAAATGGAGCTACAGGAGTATTTGAGGAAACAATTGACAATTTTCCATTATCATTTGCACTCTGACTTTGGATTAATGATCAAGGTGGCCGCGTGTATCGCCTTTGGAGCCGTATGCGGCTGGTTGATCAGTTTGCTTACATTTTTCATCTACAAGGTGGCCATAAGACTTGGAGCTGAACCCATTCTGTATAAGGACGATAAAGACGATGATCTTGATCTGGACCTAGAGGATGAGAACTGTGAAAATCCTTCAGGACCCAGGGATTTAAACGAGTTGCTTTTGACGACGTGATCCACCCAACGTCATACTTGAAGAGGGTCTCCCAAATTGTCCCAAGTAAAGTCAAGGATATGTATATCAAAGTGGCTATGAACCTTTAAAAATTCAGGAATGTATATCTACAGATTTTTCAGTTTCTATTACATGTGATTGCACAAAAACAGAAGGAGCATTCCCCAAAAGAAAAAACGTTTGAAATCCCGGGGGAAAGAAGCTGCAATAGATTAAAAGTTGAATGAACCAGGAGAGTAGGTTCTGTCGAGGAGACAGACAGGCGAGCAGGCAGGCAGGCAGGCGCATCTCAATTGATTCACAATACGAATGCTTTAGAAAGTCTTCACTCCGTCCGGCAGGAGCAGCACAGCCGGAAAACACAACTTTACTTTGTCGCGTTCCCGGAGGAGAGTGCTCCGGAGGAGTGCGGCTCCCACACACCGAATCCAACAAACTAAGCCCATTCATCTGAGCCAGCGGCATCAATACGAGCATCACGAAAAATTTCAAATATATGTATATTTTTATATGGCGGCTTGTCTTGCTTTTCTGTGTATTTGGTGATTATATTTCGCCAGCAGTTCTTATTTTTTCAATGAAATGAAAAATTTTAATGAGGAGTTTGCCTTGTGAAGTATGTCACAGGATCTTCTCGAATCTCGAATATATGGAATAGTCTTGTTTTTAGAAATTAATGTCAACGAAGGCTGGAACTCAGAATACTTAAAAGTTCAACATTTAATATTAAACAAAATAAAGCCAAGAGTAGCGGATATTTTACTGTCGAACCAGTATTATTTTCACAAATAAAATATTAAAATTTATATATTTTTAAGAATATATTTAAATACCCCCTAACCAAAAATAAAATTATTTAAACACATTTTGGCACTAAACTTAAAGTTGCCTCGGTGACATTGTGTTGACGAGCTCATAAATAAAATGAAATTATTAAAGAGGAGTCGGCAAGGCAAGGCAAACAAAAAAGTTTCCGCCCCGCTTGAGCGCCGAGTGCGAGTAAACTTTGTGGCATTTCGCTAACTAACGAACAAAAATGGGGGAGTGATTTATTTTTATTATTATTGGCGTTGCATTTTAAATCGAAAAACCTCACAAATGCTGTGCAAAAATTATGAGTGGCCAGCGAAATGCCGCACCAGGACTGACAGGACTCACAGGACCAATTCGGACCATGTCCCCAAAAAGCATGCTATACATTTTGTAAGCTGCTTTCGATGGCATTAGTGCCAGCTGCTTTTGCCATTATTAATAACTGTTAATTATTCACCATTATAACTATGCCTGCCGAGCACATTCGTTGATTTTGAAGGAAAACTCGTTAGCCTTGTCGTCCTTGCCGTCATTGCCGTCCTTGCTTCGCTGTCCTCCTTTCTCTTTACTATCTCTGGGCTGCTCATTGCCGCTCCAGTAATTCCCTTTTCATATTGTTTGGCATAATATTTTATGTCCTTAGTTAACACCAGTCGATACCTCTACAGCATCCAGCAACCATCCTCCCCTCGTCCTGGCGACCCTGTCTCTCTCTCTCTTTGAGGCATATTTACATACTATTAAAAAGTTTCCCCGAGCTTAGCCTGCCGGCTCGGGGCGAACGAACTGAACAAAAAAGAAATGACCAGCGCAAGACTGAAAGAAACTTTTCTATTTTCGACTCGAGTTATTGAAAATTCATGAATAATTGACTTTTATTGCAGTTGGCACAAGTGATGGTCGATAATGGACAAACTGAAGCACCATGGCATCCAAGACTTCCAAGGCTACCATGGCTCCCACGTCATGGCTGGATGGGGGGGGTTGGAGCTCACCCACGTCTGCTCTGGGGTTTCTCTGCATTTACAGACATAAATATTAAAGTAGCTTACGTACTTAATTATAAATTATGCATTCAATTAGCTATGCCAGGCTGCCCTCAAACGTCCTTTACAGCCACGGCCAGAACGAGAGCTGGCATTGTGCTCCTCCGAGAATGCTGCTGAAGGGTCAATTAAATTTCAAATATTCTATATTCATGTCATCGTTGTTGCTATAAGTCTTTGTTTTCGACTCGTAATAATAATGTCAGCTGCAGAATACAATTTTGGTCAGTCGGGCTTGCAAAATCTTTGAAAGGATATGAGGAATTGTTATTGCCGTGGCAGGTGGTTCAATAATAACTTATGTTTCAAATTATTTTAGGCTCCTTTTTTATAATTTCATTTTCAGTTGAGTTGGTTCTAAAACCTGAATAAGATCGATAAAATGTTTGAATATTTATGCCCATTTCCTTGCTTTGAAGTACCGGCTATTTATAGTTTTAAGTGAATATTAGAAACGAAAAATATTCAAATTATTATACAGGATTAACAGAGATTCTGCAGTACCAGGCTTACTAAGGACAGGTAGGAGATGAGTTTTAATTGACTTGCAGCCTACTATTCTAGGAACCAGACCCACCTCCCGGGCACCACCTGCCACCGCCCCCGCCCCCGCATGCGGAGTATGCACTTTTTGATTAAATTTAGCCCGCAGCTTTTTGAGCCGCACAGGATTCCCATTGCCGGGTGGGGGGTGTGTGTGTGTTTCCGGCGAGTCCTATTATGAAAACTCTTTCGTATCGTATCCCCTCCCCCGTATCCCTGTGTTAGCTTTAGATGACTTCACATATTTTGCCATAAAATAACACCAGAGGGCGCTGTCAGCAACATAAGCTCTCCATTTCCGTTTTAGTTACAACTAACGGTACACACATCCTGATATTGCACGCACCCCACCAAAGGATACATGGAGTGTGTGCCTGTGTGGGATGTACACTACATATATATTAAGATATATATATATATATCTATATGAGAGAACCGCATTGGTGATGGTTTTGAAAGCCGACTCTACGCATTCCCAGGCATTCGCATTCAAATGCATTTAATTAAATCAACTAGAACCAACAGGAAAATGCAGCAGAAGCACTACCCCCCACAGCACCCCCCGCAGTTGCCTTTCATATGATAAGCATCATAACATTTAAAGCAAAATTTATTTTGTGTAAATTTTGCCAGCTTCGTTAGTTTTTATTGTGTTTAGTTTGCCATTTTGTAGTGGGAGTAGTGTGGGGCTTGTAAGGATTCGTTGGATGATTGCAGCAGGATTTCACCTCCCATCTAGTATGTGTTATGGGACTTGACATATAAATATCTTTAGAAATATATCTTCAGAGTTACCGATTTATCTTTTTTGCCCGTTTGGCTTGTATCCTTTGAAAGGCTGCAAGCAAGCAACAAACATCGATTTTAAATTTAATATGGAAAGCGGAATAAAGAAGGTTGTCTGCCTGTCCTAGGGCCAATCCAAGTGTCAATTAGCCATTTGGCTGCTACACCGTACCCGCATCAAGCTGTCAGAAAGTAAAATGTGAAAAACGCATTCGTATAATTTATAACATTATCGTTAATTGAAGCAAAAGTGGTATAAAAAGGAATTTCGAGGCTTTGTAGCCCTCGCAAATGCCAAATAAAATAGGGCTTAAAAGCTGAAAAGAACTACCTGTCTAAAAATTGAAATTTAACTTTTTAGATTTGAAAATGTACAATATTTAAGCTTACATGCGACATCATGAATATTTGATGCTGAAATGGCTTGCCTTTAATCCCCTATTAATTATTTATTTTCTTGGAAATCAACGGCCGCCATTTAACATTGCTGACTTATCAAAATATATTATAAATGTTGTTCTTCCCTGGTATCCATTAGCAACCAGCGAAGCCCAAACCATTTAGCATCATTATTTAAAAGCCATATCTTTGATCTAATCACTTCGTCTGACAATTTTCCCAAAAGAAAACAAATCCAAGGCCAAAAAACTTTTAATGTGATTAATTAATTTAAATGCCTCCAAGAAAAGGGCAGTCAAACTAACCGAAAGTTGAAGAGGCTTAGGTCCCCCGACTCCTCCCCCACCCCCGGACCAAAAATAAAAATGCTTCTCATATTTCTCTGGGTTAAGCATAACTTAGTTTTCATTAGGATGCCGTTGACACTGACACTTGAAGAATATTTGCGAAACAAAGGCGGATCCCAGAAAAGGGGCCACTAATAAATATGTTGTATAGCCCCGGGGCATGCTGTTATTAAAAAATGGACTCCATTTTGTTCTAACCCTTTGTCCTGGTCTTTGAAAAATGTCCAGCTACTACCTGGTTGGCTGAGCTTCCTTAAGGACCCCAGAGTACAGTCACAATAGCGCACCTTCCGTCATTTATCAGTGGCAATCGGGACCACTCGGCGGCGAGGCTATTTTAACTTAATGAAAAATCATCAGGCTCTAATTATATGACGGTAATGTTATAATGACTGCCCAGACAATACATCAAAAGCTCCTTGTTTGGCCTGATAATTGAAAATGTTTGTAATTTTCGCCCACTGTCCTTTTCACTCGCGCCCCACACTTTTATCTGTTGGCAAAGTTTTTTCTGCCTTTTCTGCTGTTTCAGTTTCTCTTTTTTGCCGCTTTTGTGCGGCGGCAAAAGTTTTGTGACAATTTAGGGATTTCGAGGCTCCCACAAGTAGGCAAAAAAGAGGAAAAAAGGAAAAACTTTTAGGTCATGTCCAAATTTAAGTGCTGAAAAATTTGCTGGATTATGTGGCAGTTAATGAATTTGTTGCAAGAGGGAATTAGACTCTAATGTTTGTTCCTTTTCTCTGTTTTCTGTTGGCTGCCAAGAGAGTAATGAACTAATAGATTTGTCTGGGTCGTTGGCAGGCCAGAATCCTCCAGCCAGGACTATGTGCGACGTATGGCGCAAACAAGCAGAAAACTTTTGATTATCACTCGCATCCCATGCACAAAACTCGGACCAACTGGAAGCCCTTCTGACAGCTGAGTGAGGTGGGATTTGCACTTGACAAAAATTGTTCTACACAAATAAATTAATAACTTTTCCCTGGGACGAACCTGTGAAGTATGGTCGAAATTAAGGGATTCTCTCCTGTACGTATGTATACCCCCTTAAAGAAGTGATTTGATCAGCCACTTTTCCAATTTAAGTGAAAGCCTAATCAATCATCTTAGTCCAGTCACCTCCGGGCAATGCTTCTTAGTAAGTGCCCCTGGCAACAAAGTTGTGTGCCTTTCTTCTCCGGCCTGAAAGGATATTGGATCTGGGGTTTAATCTCCAGACTCTGGAACTGCCAGCCGTTTCACAACTAAAGGATTGGAGACGCTTTCGTATAAAGTGTTATAAATTATTTAATAAAGTATAAATGAATGCGAAAAATGATTGCCCAAAATTAACATAAGCTTTTGGGACGTTGGAAATCAACAGAAAAGTGAAAATGCCACTATGTGCGTTTCAAATTGAGCGGATTACGTTTAATTACAATTTTTTTCGTCCTTTCTGTTTTGTTTCTCTTGTAATGGGCAACGCACAAAGGATATCTGCAATGCATTCGTAAGGGTTGTTTCACGCTGCCCCTTTATGGGTCGTGCAATTGAAAAGGAGACCTCAATGCAGCCAGCCCTGCGGGCGGCATGCAATCCGCCCCTCGATCCGCCTATCCATTCAAGTCAGAAGAAGCCAAACATCCAGAGAACCGCCCAACGCCCAACCACCCAACCACCCACATCCCACCACCCATCACCCCTTGAAAAATTCGTTTCGCGCACGTGTTCCACATGAACCGCTTCTGCATATCCTGACAGCTCCACATGCGTTCCCCCGAAACGCTTATAATTGGATTTAGTTGTCGCTAAGGTTGGACTGAGCCATTGTTCTATTCCTGCCATATGCCCGCCGTCAGAAGACGCTGTCCTGTCCGTCATTCTCGCCTCCGTTTCGTTTGGGCTATTTAATGTGGTCGCAATATGAAAACCGAATATCCTCGCCAATAACACTCACAGTATGACAGGCGTCTAAAATACAATCCGGGGTGTGTTCGTGTCAAAGACTTGCTTAAATTTTAATCCAATGCTGAATATTAACGATCCAGACAGGATCACAAAGGGGCAGGCGTGTGTGTTGATTTATAACAAATCAATATTGAACTTTAGTCCTGCGGTCAAGTAATGTGATCCTTTTAAGGGTCAATGGTGATTTATATGTGGTAGCTATGGCTAATAATTAAATTACTTTTTATACGCCTCTTCAAATACTTGAAGGATCAAGTATGGCTGACACGTGGAAAAAATCTATAACATATTAACGAAATTAATTAAACGTTCTATGCTGTACATATTCGTACCATATATAATTCATGAAACTGTAATTGTTTATGGCATATCACAGAGACATTATGGTGGAAATTTTCATTTATTTTAATATCCTTGCAATCACACACACTCACCCCTAGACCAGGACCATTTTCAATAAATTGCCATTTGCATAAAATCAACATTAATGGCCGCAACAACATCCTACCTTTTTAAAGACCTCTCCGGCTCTCCGGCCCAATGCAATTTTTAATTAAAAACCATCGTACAACAAAAGCAAAATACAAATTGCAATTATGCCCAACTTGTTTCTCCTCTCGATACTCAGAATTGTGAAGGACAGGACTGATTTTTTTTTTTTTTTTTTTTTACGGAGGTCATTGAATTTTAAAATAAATTTTTATCAGACTTTTTGGAAAACTTTTGATAGGCCAAGGACCTTTTGGACTCCCAAGAGTGTAAGTCTAAAGAACTTTCTAGCCAAAAGCCAAATTAGTAAAGCCAACGTGTATTGATTATAAATGGAAAAGCTATTTGTTCTTGGCAACTCTATTTCCATTGCGTGTAATACTCAATCATAATTACGACAACCTTAAATTCCAATTTCCATCGGTTCCCGGTTTCTGGTTCCTGGGAGCGAGCTCGCCCAAGTGCATTCCCAAAGTCAATCAGTACGCTTTGCTATAGCAACTACTTCCGCCTGGTTGAACATTATTTCCTGCTTCGATAGCACAAGGGTATTTCAGATGATGTGACAGTGTCATGGCAACGACGGAGGCTGGCAGGATAGGAGGATTGGGCGATTGAAGGACTAAGGGGAGTACGCGATGTCCAAGGGAAGCTTAAGCCGGAGATTCTGCAATTTCGGCGGATGCTGGCTATCAAATTCGAGCCAAACTGAACACAACCATTCCACTCCCATTTTATTTACACATGTCGCGATGTCAGGGGTTAAATGCATGCATGCTGGGGTTAAATGCACCTCCTCCCCCCATCCCGGCCTGACCTCTATCGCCATTGGAATAGCAGTAGCCGGCAGTAGACGACGTTACCTTTAAACGACGTCCATTACATTCCACCTGATCACATTTCAGATGGCAAATGGCAAAGCCCCCGCCGCTTCATTTCATGAATTCGTTGACATGTGAAATTGTTGCTCAAGTCTCCAGGCGGTGTTTGTCTCAGTTTTCTGGGTTCTTTTGCTGCCGGGGGAGTGGGTGTTGAAATTCGTACAAATGGCCATTTGTCAGCTCCATTCAAATTAATTAAATTCTGCAACGGGCATGAGTGTGGCATAATCGATAAGTTTCACAAACTGACATGGCTGGCAATTCATTAAAATGTGTTTTAATAACCTTACATAAGTAATGTGCTGCATGGCACGGGGGTCCTTTTATTAAAGGAATCATGTTGGTTTATTGATTTGCTTTTTAATGCAGGTAAACGTAAAAACCAATGAATATTTGACATTTTTAAGGTTTTTTAAGACAGGTTTGAGGCTTTAACTAAGCCTAAAGAATCATAAATATGTGATTTGACAGCAAAACAAAGTCCAGAGCTTAGGATTTGTCTCATTGATTTGATGAAGTAATGTCTATTCAAGTATATTCTCAATATTTCTTATAGAAGCTGCATCATTGGCTCAGAACTTAGTGTCAAAGTATGCTCCATTGGAACTGTGATATATCGGTCGGCCTATGCATCGGATTATTGCCAGTTTGAAGGAAAATCTGGCAGGCAATCTCAGCCGCTGCCGGTTCGCTGGATGGCCTGGGAAAGTGTCCTAATGGTAAGATCCTTCTTTCTAATTTCACATACACCACAAGAAACTAGGAATCATAGGAATACGATTTAATTGTAAGCCCTTATTGGACAGGAGAAAGAAACAAACGGATGACTCTATAATCAAGCAGTCGTCCTTTATCCCTAAAATATAATTCAAAAAACGTTGGAGAATTTTTAACCTTCCCTAGTTCAACGTTACAGAATCTAATCTATATTTTCCTTAAATTTTTAGGACAAATTTACCACAAAATCAGACGTTTGGTCCTTTGCCGTTACCTTATGGGAAATATTGACGTTCGCGAGGGAGCAGCCATACGAGCACATGACGGACAAGAATGTCATTGAAAATATTGGTCACATCTATGAGAACGACAAAATGCATGTAAGCAGACCTAATAACAAATACGAAAATATGACAAAAGCTAAGTCTCCTTTTTCCAGGAACTTTTACACATGCCCGCCAACTGTCCTCGGGAAATTTATGACCTTATGTGCGAGTGCTGGCAGCGAAACGAGGCAAGTCGGCCCAGTTTCCGGGAGATACATATGTTTTTGCAACGAAAGAATTTAGGTTTTAAGCCTCACACACAGGATCTCACCTATTAAAATTTAATCAAATTTTTAGGTTTACAAGATCACGTGTAAAAATAATAATGGAGTAAATGCTTTTAAAAGCAAGGGCTATGATTAAATATAAAAAAATATGTGTTTAAAATCAATTAAATTTAGAAAGATTGGATAGACAGGATTACATTAGAGAAAGGTAACAATTACCTTTAATTATTTATTTATTGATATTTTTGCTTGAATGAAACGCCACCAAAAGCATTTTTTAGTATAGCAGCCTAATCAATAGATTGATAACCGTAGGATATTTTAAGTAATGTTACACAATATATCAATTTGTAATAAAAATCAGACTTTTTGATTTAGCAAAGTAGGTTTTGTAAGCAGAGTTGGAAGCCTGTTTTTAGACGGGCCTTTAAATATCAACATATCCCAACTGTCAACTCGAAACTAACGAATAGAATTTATGAAAAATACAAAGAGATCATAAATAAATGTGTACCTATCGCTCCTCCACCTCCCAATCTAATATTTTCTGCTAAACATCTAAGCGCCCCTTTTTCCAAATGACAATCTATCCCAAGCCAAAATCTAATTTTGGTTATGGGGCTATTTGAATATGAAATATATTTAAAACCTGCGTATAATTTCGACAATAAACATTCGAAAACAGAAACTTAATTTATTATAAAAATGGCTTATATACGAAAAACCCATCCTAGGCTAACCTCAATTATTTAGTTGGAAATATAACCTAAAAACAAGTCAATTAGACTCATATCAAAAATGGCTATTTTTTTGTTTGAATGTATCTTGTGCCTTCTGCTGCTATCAATCATCTGAAAAATCAGGAATATTTATTTTTTCGCATTCTATTAAACGCTTTAAAATGGTTTCGCTGTAAAAAACAGAACTACATACTTATAAAAAAATCATAAAATTAATGTAAATTTAGGCAGCTCAATAATATAAAGAAAAGTAGTAATAAATATTGATGCTTTATTAATTCAATTTAAGTTCTACTATCGCGTAGGCTTTAAAATAAATTTGAAGGCTTAAAATCTAAAAAAAAACTTAAGCTAAAAACTGGAAAATGTAAAATAAAGTAATTGGAAACAAAAAATAATCCCGTTGCATTTGATAAACTTATTTGGATGAGTTTTAAATGTAAATAAATACATCAGATATATTTGTTTCTTTAAAAATATCGAGGCATAAACGTATCAAATTAACAGCGACTAATTATGAGTATTTTTAAGTAATTACTTAGGTAAAACATTTCTGTAAGCTTTAAGTGAAAAAAATAAATACGCAACGCAATAAGAGACTTCGCTCGAAACTCGATTTGACGGGGTGGGCCGGGGATTATGGAAACAGTCTAAGCCCGAACACAAAATGAGACTTTGAGCCTCCGAGTGCAAGACCACAGCTGAGACCTGCTGCGACAAATCCCTTCCTTGGCCAACAGGTTTTGTTCCTTGGTCCCAGTCACCCTTCTGGGTAAGTACCTCTCCCCTTGAAATTAGAGAACATAAAACAAAAATCTGATGCCTAATGGGGTGGAGAGGTAGGAAGAAACCAAATGGGAAATTTTAAAAATAATGGAAATATTTTAGGGGGCTCTAGGGAAACTAATAGACCCCTGGCAGAAAATTTTGGAATAGCAAATCAGGGGATTAGAAGATCCCCTGCGATGTCTGTATTGTAGCAAACTCTGCTTTTGAATAACTTCAACGATTTATAAATCATTCTATTTATATGACGCGAAATACCCCAATTCAGAAACTTATTTTTTAGGCAAAATTAAATTTAAAAATCTTGATGGACTGGGAAGAATCATGTGCCCCTGCCAATAGGCTAAATCACAGCCAATATTCATACGATTATTGATCGCTTTATAGGTCCTTGACATAGGATTCATCCCTAGACTAAAATCTTATAATAACATGGTTAAGGTGAAGAGGCTAGACATTATAAAGCCAAAAAAGTGCCCATGTTCAGTGGTAGACAACTATTATTTTAGTATCCATTAGTTATCAGTGCCAATTTGACATCCGCACAAAGGATCTCCCACACAGAGGAGGCCCATATGCACCTAATCCCCCTGCCGGAAGCTGCAAATATGTGCGGCTTCGCCGTGTTCGGCTATCCTGCTGGGTTTTCCCAACTATATATGTAATTATTTGTGCGGTTTAAGGAAGCTTTTGGCAAAGCTAGGAAGGGATTTGATTTCCTTTTTTGTTTTCCCGCTAATTGAAAAATGCGGCGGCAGTAAAATGAGTAACGAGAGGTTATCCACACATTTGCTGCTCCATGTTACACATTCTCGAGGAAGCTTTAAGTTGAACTTGCAATCTAAATCAATAAGTTTATATGTGGAGCAGATCCCCAGCGCCCACACCACGTTTGGGATATCCCGGGGGCTTCCGATGATTACTTTACTTGGTTCCCCTTTAAGGTCTGCGAAATCAAAATCCCAGACGCAATCTTTGATTTTATTGTGGACAAACAAAAAAGTCGGGCGAAAAGAGCAAACTGCCAGCAGCAACCAGAAAATTAGGATGGGCGAAGGAGCGGAGAAGTCCCGGAAGAAAGGATGCCTGCAGCATATGCGCCCAGAGATTTACGTTTGGTTGGAAAAACAAAAATTTTCACATAAACCTTGGAGCTTGTTTATACAATATACGCATGAGTCAATTAAAAAAACTTGCCAATATTTTAAGGCATTAAAAATAAACTTGGGAAGCTGGAGATTAGAAACTTACTTCTTAAATATATAAAACATGAAGGATATTAAAAAACAAAAACTGTTATTATTTTTTCGAAATGTCTTTTTTAAAAGCTCTCAACTATGAATAAAAAATCGTTATAAAAACTGTAATGTTGCAGCTGCCCTTCATGGTTTTTAGGGGGAAAGGGAGACCCAAATCCAAGACCAGTTCTCCCAAGCCCTCCCCAGGCGTCTTGAGGATTTGTTCTTTTTATGTTTATTATTTTTCTTGCCATTCGGTGACTAGCTGTGTGGGTTTTCCCCGCCACGTGCCAACAGCCACCCCTCGAGAAGTCTACGCAATCCATGGCTGAAAGTCATTGCGTTTCCTTCTTATGTGGTTGCTAACAGCCCATCCACCTCTTTCCCACCCCACACAAAGGTCATCAAAAAGGGCGCAAACATGCATTTACGTCGTTTGCCTTTGCATTGGCTTATTTAAATTGGGGCACATCCTGAGCCCTTTTTCTTCCTTTAGGCGTGCGATTCAGGTCCCGTGAGGCTCACTACTTTCAATAAACATTTGTTTGTGTTTGTAAGACTGTGTTTTTTTTGTGGGCATGCGGATTAAGTGGAATTTGCCTTTTTACTAATGCAAAAATGATTTATTTTTTCAATCGAGCTATGAGTACGTTTTGTAAATGCCTGTATCTGAAAATGGAAAAACTTTATTGTCGGAAAATGTTGTGAACCATATTTTTTGTTAAACTTTAAGTGAAAACCTCTTTTTGTTAATCATTATTCATTATTATGTACAAGACTCGGCAGACACCTGCTAAAGAGTGAAAGCTTTAAAAAGGATAACCACAGGACATTGCCGGAGAAGAGAGCTTTTTTAAGGTAGAACTTTGTACGTCTTTGTACTTCTCAAGAACATAATTTTTACTATCTGAATATGAAGTCATGGTTATTATATTTAAAATATTTATTAATAGCAAACTTGGATAAATATATTTGTTGATAACCAAAGCAAATATTTGAAGATTAAGTTTTACTTTTGCCGCCATACATTACACAAATATGGCAACTCTTGTGAAACAATCGATAGACAAAAGAAAACCTTAATGAAATGAACATCACACTAGAATAAAAATGATCCTTTACGTTTACAAAAAACGGGGGCAGCGCAAAAGTGTTCATTTAAAATTAAATTTTAAATTTTTATCTAAGATAGAAAAAATATCGGAAGCCATATTCGATAACACCGATATGCTATCGAAAGAAATCCACCATCTCTAGATAGCCCTCTGCTTCGATGTTTTTTTGTGCATTTTTTCTCGTAAACAGCGTCTCGAATTGAAAACAAATAATTAAACGTGCATTGAAACAAATAAGATTATCAAACAAGTGGCAGTAATATCGACGCACTCACTTTCGGCAGCCACTTTCTTCGCCAAGATGCGCGGGTGTGAGTGAAAGAAATTCCAACAATGCGCAGGGCAACACCAATACAGACAAGCGCCGCTTGAATTTCTTTATGCAAAGTGTAGGCAACTAAAAGGGCATCGGCGAAAGCAGTCGGAGGAACAATGTAAATCTATAAAAACTGTGCGTATAATTAGCAAGTGCTCGGATGTGGGGACGGGACGGACGTTGTGGGCCAACAAAACCATTGGACTGTACAATCACGCCCATATTCTTGTCCGTGTAAATGCTGGTGTCCACGCCAGGCAATTGCGTGCATGTGTGTGTGTGTGTGGTGGTATGGTGTAAAGTGGCTTTTATTTATTATACTTTGATTTTGCAACGGTCTTATTGTAAATGGCTTATCCAGCGAACGGAAGTCGTCGCCTACAATTTCGTTTTTGTGTTATTATTTTCTGTGTCGCCCTCTCAGACACCACACGCACACACGAATGCTACGCTGCCTCACACGTACAGTAGCAACTCTGCTCCCACACACCGCCGCCTGTATCTGTATCTCAATTGCATGAGAATTTAGTAGCTCGCTCTCTGCTTGTTTTTGTTTCGCTTAATTTATTGGCAGCATTGTGTTTTGTTGTTGCGGAAAATTAAACAGTCTCGGTTGAGGAGGGGGAAACAAAAGCAAAGCGTCCAAGAAACAAAAGCAAACATAATAAAAATTGACCAATATCTTCTCACAGTTGCTGTATTTTAACCTAAAATTTCACTATTGTTCGCTTGAAGATGGTATCTATAAAAAAAGAGTTATTTTTAATACCCTTTGGAATGTTTTGCTGTGTATAATACACATACTTGGCCAAGTATAGCCCATGCAAAAAGATAATTCATAAGAAAGTCAAGTTTGACTAATGGGTTTTGTGTTTCAAAAGTAAATATTTACTCTCCAAGAGTCCAACAATCTTAAATTTACAAACTTTCACCATAATTACTTGTATATTCACATATATTTTTATTTCCAAGCTTTAGTTGCGCAATTATTAATCAGCGTTTTAATCAGTATTTATTTTATTTTCAGTCAATTCCAATTAATCTCATTGCATATCACATCTGGTGGATGGCGGCTAGAGTGCCGTAGGAGACAGTAGAAGTAATACCTCATGGATTCATATCACCATATCAGACATGTAAGAGGCTCGATCTCTGCCCTTGAACAAAAAACTAATTGAAAATTCCCCCACGATATAGTATCCACCCTCAAGCACAACCAGCACAGGAGCGGTGGTGAGCAACACACCAGCAATAAACCGGCCGGAACTGCACCAAAAATGCAACAGGGGCTCGCATTCTAGTGACACCAGTTCGGCGTATAGTGGCAGCGATACAATGGCCTCAAACTACGCATCGTCGCTGGAGGCCGAGGAGATCGATCTCTCGGGCCTGGTGGAATCGGTCGTGGATTCCGATGAGGAGGATCTGGCGGAGAGTATGGACGTAAGTAACAACAATGACACTTTACAACAATTGCTTAATTAATAAACAAACCTTGCAATTCAGAGTTTAACGGTGCGAGATGCAGTACGTGATTGCCTCGAGAAAGACCCAGCAGAACGAAGTGAAGAGGATGTCGAAGTGCTTTTGGAGTTTACGCAGGGCCTGAAGGCCTTCACAAACATTACCCTGGCCGTGCGGAGGGCCCTCTGTTCGGTAATGGTCTTCGCTGTGGTGGACAAATCCGGCACGGTGGTCATGTCCGACGGAGAGGAGTTGGATTCCTGGTCTGTGCTGATCAATGGAGCCGTAGAGATCGAGCACGGCAATGGCAGCCGCGAAGAACTGCAGATGGGCGATTGCTTTGGTATACTTCCCACCATGGACAAACTCTACCACAGGGGCGTAATGCGCACCAAATGCGATGATTGCCAGTTTGTCTGCATTACTCAGACGGATTATTACCGAATACAGCACCAGGGAGAGGAAAACACGCGACGGCACGAAGATGAAGATGGTCGCGTGGTTATGGTCACAGAGCTACGCAGCTGTGGTGCTGATTCTGCTGCCAGTGGCGGAACAGGAACAGGAGCATCCGCTAATCTAAACACAAAGCGCGGCCACGTTGTTATTCGGGGAACGCCTGAACGCCTTTTGCAGCAACTGGTGGAGGAAAACTCGATGACAGATCCCACCTACGTGGAGGATTTCCTGCTAACGCATCGCATATTCATTCAAAACCCGCAGGAGGTGAGCAGCAAGCTGCTGCATTGGTTTGACTTGGAGCAAGCGGACGCGCACAAGACCCAGGAGCTACGAGATCGAGTCACTCGTGTGGTTCTGCTTTGGGTGAATAATCACTTTACTGACTTCGAGGCGGATCACGAAATGATGGAGTTCCTGGAGGTGTTCGAGGCGCTTCTGGAGCGCAAGAAGCTACTTAGCCAACTGCGACTTTTGCACATCGCCTGTGCAGCAAAGGCACGAATGCGCAGCTGCACCCTAACGCGCTCCTCCAGAGACGAGCCCCTTAACTTCCAAATAGTCGGCGGCTATGAATTACGGAGCGTGGCTGCAGCCACCGGAAATGCGTCTGTGGGCATCTACATTTCCCACGTGGAGCCGGGATCCAAAGCCCAAGACGTGGGCCTCAAACGCGGCGACCAGATCCACGAGGTTAACGGACAGTCCTTGGACCACGTGACAAGCAAACGAGCTCTTGAAATTATTACCGGCACCACCCATCTGAGTATCAGTGTGAAGAGCAACTTGCTCGGCTTCAAGGAAATCATGCAGGCCTTGGAGCATGGTGGCGGTTCCAGCGGATCCGGCGGTCTCTCCGCTGGGAGTGGCAGCTTCAAGAGTCTGCGAAGTCCCCGCCGCATATGTGCAAACGACATCGCCAAGCTGCATGGTCGGTCGGACAGCACCACGGACGAGCTGACCAGCGTGGCAGCCAGCAACCGGGCGCACATGGTGCGTCTTAGCTCTGTGGATATGCTGCTAGATCAGCCGGACTGTGCGCCGCCTCAAACTCCTCCGGTGAGTGGCGGCAATATGGCCTCCAACTTTATGCAGCAACTCCTCCAAAGCGTAAACAGTAGTTCGGCCAAGAAGGGAGCCGGAAGCAACTCTGGCAACATGCATTCAGATCAGCAGGACACCAAAGGCGGTTTCATGACGCTCGCACCAAAGCGTCGGCTTCAAAAGGCTCTGGCTAAGATTAATCTTCTCAACAAGCAACAGCACCATGTGGGCAGCCTAAACGACTCTTCCGACGCACTTCTGAACGAGCCCAAGTCTAAGCTCCAAACTGGCGGATCAGTCAGCTCCACGCAGCCCTCGAGCAATGGTTCTGTGGGCAGTGGCCGGCTCTACCAGTCGCAATCCAATCCCGATCTGACCAGTCTAAACTACGATGCAAACAGTGAGTCGGGTGGAAATGGTGGGACTCTGCAGGCCAATTATCTGGGGGCCCACCTGCATCGGCCATCGGCGGCCAGCACTCTGACCACAAACTCGACGCAATCCCACCTTCTGCCCGATTATCCGGAACACGTACTGAAGGTTTACAAGTCCGATCAGACGTGCAAGTACGTTTTGATATACAAGGAAACCACAGCCCACGAGGTGGTTATGCTAACGCTGCAAGAGTTCGGTATCCACGATCCCAGCTCCAACTTTTCGCTCTGTGAGGTGAGCGTGGGCGAGGGAGGAATGGTAAAGCAGCGGCGATTACCCGATCAGCTGCAGAACCTCGCAGAACGCATTAGCTTCGCGTCGCGCTATTATCTCAAGCTGAACGACAGCACGGAGCCTCTGGTGCCGGACGAGCTAGCGCTGGAGCTGGTGCGCGAATCTGGCGTTCACTTTCTACACCTCAACGCCTACGAGCTGGCGATCCAATTGACCCTGCAGGACTTTGCCAACTTCCGTCAAATAGAGTCCACCGAGTACATCGATGAGCTTTTCGAGCTGCGCTCCCGCTATGGAGTCCCAATGCTTAGCAAGTTTGCCGAACTGGTGAACCGGGAGATGTTCTGGGTGGTGAGCGAGATCTGCACCGAGCACAATATCGTTCGACGCATGAAAATTGTCAAGCAGTTCATAAAAATAGCACGCCACTGCAAGGATTGTCGCAACTTCAACTCGATGTTCGCCATCATCTCTGGCCTGGGCCACGGTGCCGTCTCCAGGCTTCGATTAACATGGGAGAAGCTTCCCTCAAAGTATCTGCGTCTGTTTAACGATCTGCAGGACCTAATGGATCCCTCGCGCAACATGAGCAAGTACCGGCAACTAGTGTCCGCCGAACTGCTGGCCCAGCATCCCATAATCCCCTTTTACCCTATTGTCAAAAAGGACCTTACGTTCATCCACCTGGGCAATGACACGAGGGTCGATGGTCTCATTAATTTTGAGAAGCTGCGGATGCTCGCCAAGGAGGTGCGTCTCCTCACTCACATGTGCAGTTCCCCCTACGACCTATTGGCAATCCTGGAGCTCAAGGGCCAATCGCCTTCTAACGCACTTTTCTCGCTCAATCAGATGTCTGCCTCGCAGAGCAATGCCGCCGCCGGCGCTGTGATTGCTGCCAACGCGGGGCAAGCGACCATAAAGCGCCGTAAGAAGTCTGCGGCCGCTCCCAATCCCAAGAAGATGTTCGAGGAGGCCCAAATGGTGCGTCGGGTGAAGGCCTACCTCAACAGCCTGAAAATACTTAGCGACGAGGATCTGCTGCACAAGTTTTCGTTGGAATGTGAGCCGCCGCACGGCTCCACCTACTCGGGCAGCATCTCCCACGGCAGCAACTCCCATCGCAGCGTGGGAAATTCCAGTGGCATAGGCGGCAGTAGCTCAGGCGGAGGTGGAGGCGCCAGCTCCAGTCTCAATGCTGGCGATCAACTAAGCATATACTCACAAACCAGCTCAAGCTCGGCCCCAAACTCGTCGCTCTCCCTCCGCAAGAGGCACCCGAGTTCTCCCACCCTTTCCACCACCAGCTCGACCAGCTCCACTAGCGACCATCAGCGGCGTCACCTGCACAACAATGGGCCCAAGTTCGGCACCGCCTCGCCCCAGGCTGTCAAGAAGATGCTTTCCCTGTCCGAGTCCTCCAAGATTCGCCCTCACCAGCCATTCGTGCCGCGCCACGGCTCTGCCCTGCCCGGGGTCATCCCACCACTCCACCACATGCACGCTGCCCATGGCTTTAGTACGCCAGCAGGAGTGCCCAGTGGATTGGCCACCTCTCCGGCTGCCGCTGCAGTGGCCAATTCCCAGTGCACTCCCACTCCGAGTCCCTGCTCCCATCGACGTCTTGCATCCGCAGGTAAATACAATTTTTAAATCATTAATGGAATTCCCTTTATCTTTTTATTTTATTCAACAGGGAACATTATGCCAGCACGCGCCATCCATGAGCGCTCCCATTCGGATACTCCTGCCCCACCACCACCCCTGCCGTCGGTCGATCTCTCCCTGGAGAGCAGTAGTGTGACTACGTTTCGAGAGTTGCCCTTACGCAAATCGGTGACATCCGGTGAGTAGATATTACATGTTTTATTTCGAAAATGCTTTTTAGATGCTACTAAAAATCGGATACTTGGTTGGATGTGTTCGCTAAAATATTTATCAAAACAAAGAATTAAAATTCTAAATTAAATTTCAAGTAGTTTGGCACAATATTCGCGAGCACAATTCCAATCCTGGTTCCGCATCCTGACCCTAATAGGCAAATAGAATAGTAGCTTTAGCTTGACTGCTTTAGACTTGCTTGCATTTGGTATTTACATTTGGTGGTTGGTTGGGATTCGGTTTGGTTATCGGGCTACTCTACTCACATACACACAAAACAACAAGCACACACAAACCCGTACCCGGTGGCGGTTATAAATGATTCCCCCAAAGAAGGAAACCCATTTAATGGCCGCCACTTGAGACAAACTCTTCTTTACGCTACTTTCACACACTTAACAGGTTCCATATCGTCGTGCGACAGTGGCTATGTCCATCAGCAGCAGCTCCACCACCACCAGCATCATCACAATCCACAGTACCAACAGCAAATGACAAGTGCACAGTACGAGATTACGTCTCCGGTTTACACGGTGGCCGACTGCCGGCTGCTCCAGCAAATATCAAACAGTGCTGTGACGCGCAATCTAAACAGTCCCTGCCAGAACACGAACACAGCACCCAGCACACCCACCCCACCACTGAATCAAACCACAACCATCCAACTATCTGCACCGCCAACGGCAGCGGCATACATGCAAATGCGCAGTCAGCACCACCAACAGCAACTCCAGAAACAGCAGCAATCTCTGGCCATGCCACCGCCGCCGCCTCCGCCGTACAATGTGCCACCAATGGCCAATCTGTACAGTCATCATAAGGGCAATGCGGGCAACGAACACCTGAACCATATTCACGGTAAGCGGAATGCAGCTGAGAAACTGATATCATATCCAGACCGGGGACCAGCAACCAAACAAATGCAAAGCGGGGGTCTAATCAGTTCTTTCTATGATAGGAGTTGAAGATTAAATTCTTTTAATTCATTCTTTTTAACATATTGAATGTAATTGATTAATTTCTCATTTATTTTCCAGGTGGCCCGCCAAATTTTATGGATAACACTAAGTGTACCATATGCTCCATGCCACCTATGAACCCATAATGAATCAAACTGTGCTGTTTTAATCACTAAATATTAATTTAGTTATTTGTGAGTATGCCAGGTGTAGAAGAGAGTGTGTTTTGGGACATTCTTTATAAATTGAAAAAAGAAACAAGTATTTAAGATTTCTTCAAAACCAGCCTTGGTGAGTTTCAAAATGCTAAGATAGTCTAGGATTCTTAAAGAGGAAACCACATTACAGAACTTTGCCGGCAAACTTTTAAGGGAATACCAAGTATTCCTTAAACGTTAATGAATTAGGAATAATTTTCTAAATTCGTGCAATATACATGTTTTTAATAATTCTTTTCTTAATAGTGTACATAAAACATTTATTTACCTCGAATATTTAAACTAAGGAAAGTAATTAGTTCAGAAACAATTAAGTTATAATCATTTTTTAAACACATTCCCCTTCATCTTAATAATGTTTTAGGAAGGAAATATAAAATATATCTCATAAACATAGGTTCTTACGTTTTCCTTCAAAGAATTTAGTACACAAATAATTTTATGTGCACTTTAAAAAAAGGATAATTAAATATATATAGTTTTTCTAACAGAAAAATTCAATAATTTTGGTCAATTATACTTATACCCTTAAAACTCAAATATAAAAAAAAATGTAAACATTGGCAAATATTACCCGACCGCTCCTATGGCAGCTATTTAATATATTAGTATTAAATTACTTATCGGTCTACTTATCAGTCTTACCAAGCTAGCTCCTTAAATCTGGCCTTTTCTAATTAAGTAATTATAAAGTTTTTGGGGTATAATATAATATAAATTTTACTATGGTCTCCACTTAAAGATAAAAACAATTTTGAAATTCACCACAGTAGTATTTTTTATCAACTAATTTTTTTCCTTTTACGGTTTATAAAGACCCAGTTCCCAAGGACACTCTGAAAACATTAAGTGAAGGGCTTCGATCTAAAAATATAACTTTGTATTCATATATTTTTAGTAAATAGAGTTGCCAAAATTTGTTAAGGTTGTGGTTTCGATTCAATCCAATCATCTTTCCACTACACCGAAGCATAAAGTACTGTCTGGAATATAATAATTAGCTTACGAACTTTATTATAATTTAGCCAAATTCCGTGTACTCCTCCCCCCAACACCTGACATATTGATTGCCTTTCTCTTAAAAAAAGAAATGTCTGCAGGCAGACCCCATGAGCAGACCTAATTATATTGTTTTTAAGAGCTTGTGCCGGCGTTTACATGTGTAAGAACCTAAACTACGAATTTCGATGCCCAGCTCTCAAATTAATTTCACTGAGCAGTTAATAATATTAACCTTTTCGTGCTTTTTATGCTTATGTACAAGTTTGCTACTACATATATATATATACATATACGTTACCTTGAAAAAACCTTCGCTCCAATTCCAAATATTTAGTTTTAAGATGAAAACAAAAATAGAACAAGAAAATACGCATTTATTTCTGTTTTACAAGGAAATCGTTGTATTTAATCGCCCATAACAAAGTAAATGAAATGAAAAGACATGCAATATATTTGTGTAAACATTGATAAAAGACCTAGAAAGAAAGCACACAACAGAAATGAAACTATCAAAGTACAAGAAAATCGAAAACCAACCAGAAATAAGTTAATAAGAGACTTGAAAAAGAAATCCAAAATAATCAATTTTTGTGAACATTTTTTTCTCACACGCAAAGGACTCCAATATATTTATATTTTTGTGAGTGTGCATTAAATCATGTTAGATATACACACATATAATATATATATATATATATATATTTACCTATATACAAGAAATCTCTATATATACACACAACCAACAAACCTACGATTCGAACATAGCTTAAATTCCTAGGCAAAAATCAAATTATGTGTTTTTCTCAAACCAAGAAAACATTCACAATCAAAAAATATAGATGTATACACATTATGCTCTTTACAAATAAGATTCAAACTACCAATTTGCTTTTTAGGCTTACAGAAAGTTATTCAATTTGAAACCTAAATTGTATTGTAAAAATAAATAAAAAAAATTAAACAAACATTGATGACTATTATTTAACCAACCGGTAAGACTATTTTAAATCCAAGGGAGTCTGTGATTTGACTTTCCACAAAATAAATGACAAGATCTGATGCATGGGGAGCAGGACGATAAGACTATTCAGATTAATGTTCTCTTTTCTGAATGAATCACGTCTTGTATATGATAAATGGCTACATTTGGTAAGTATGTTGGAATTTTCTTTGTGTTTGTATTTATTTGTGGCTTGATGGACAGACATATTTGCTTTGGTAAGATGTGCGAAATAGGTTTAAGGTTTAAGATATAAGCATAAAATATAGGACACATAACTCCCTTCCAAGTTCTGCTAAAGATAATTTTGAGTTTAAACTTTCCCATTTTCATACTATTAGAAATGTCCATGATGTATGGGAAGGACCAATATCGCCCACAAGAATGTCCATATCTCGGCCAATTTTGACCCGATTCTTAAGCGGAACACCTTAAACGATTTACGGTCCGATTCGGAATCAATCTGCGTTTAAATCTGAGAGCAACACAATTTTTAGATTTTTTGTCCATTTTTCCATGGGAATCCTTTAAACAATGGGAATATGTATGGGAAGGACCTATATGGCCCACAAGGATGTCTATGTCTCGGCCAATTTTGACCCGATTCTTAAGCGGAACACCTTAAACGATTTCTGGTCCAATTCGGAATCAATCTGCGTTTAAATCTGAGAGCAACACAATTTTTAGATTTTTTGTCCATTTTTCCATGGGAAAAATGGGAATATGTATAGGAAGGACCAATATCGCCCACAAGGATGTCCATATCTCGGCCAATTTTGACCCGATTCTTAAGCGGAACACCTTCAACGATTTCTGGTCCAATTCTCAATCAATCTGCGTTTAAATCTGAGACCAACATAATTTTTAGATTTTTTGTCCATTTTTCCATGGGAATCCTTTGAACAATGGGAATATGTATGGGAAGGACCAATATCGCCCACAAGAATGTCCATATCTCGGCCAATTTTGACCCGATTCTTAAGCGGAATACCTTTAACGATTTCTGGTCCGATTCGGAATCAATCTGCGTTAAAATCTGAGAGCAACACAATTTTTAGATTTTTTGTCCATTTTCCATGGGAATCCTTTAAACAATGGGAATATGTATGGGAAGGACCAATATCGCCCACAAGAATGTCCATATCTCGGCCAATTTTGACCCGATTCTTAAGCGGAATACCTTAAACGATTTCTGGTCCGATTCGGAATCATTCTGCGTTTAAATCTGAGAGCAACATAATTTTTAGATTTTTTGTCAATTTTTCCATGGGAATCCTTTGGAAAATGGGAATATGTATGGGAAGGACCAATATCGCCCACAAGAATGTCCATATCTCGGCCAATTTTGACCCGATTCTTAAGCGGAACACCTTCAACGATTTCTGGTGCAATTCTCAATCAATCTGCGTTTAAATCTGAGACCAACATAATTTTTAGATTTTTTGTCCATTTTTCCATGGGAAAAATGGGAATATGTATAGGAAGGACCAATATCGCCCACAAGGATGTCCATATCTCGGCCAATTTTGACCCGATTCTTAAGCGGAACACCTTCAACGATTTCTGGTGCAATTCTCAATCAATCTGCGTTTAAATCTGAGACCAACATAATTTTTAGATTTTTTGTCCATTTTTCCATGGGAATCCTTTGGAAAATGGGAATATGTATGGGAAGGACCAATATCGCCCACAAGAATGTCCATATCTCGGCCAATTTTGACCCGATTCTTAAGCGGAACACCTTCAACGATTTCTGGTGCAATTCTCAATCAATCTGCGTTTAAATCTGAGACCAACATAATTTTTAGATTTTTTGTCCATTTTTCCATGGGAATCCTTTGGAAAATGGGAATATGTATGGGAAGGACCAATATCGCCCACAAGAATGTCCATATCTCGGCCAATTTTGACCCGATTCTTAAGCGGAACACCTTCAACGATTTCTGGTGCAATTCTCAATCAATCTGCGTTTAAATCTGAGACCAACATAATTTTTAGATTTTTTGTCCATTTTTCCATGGGAATCCTTTGAACAATGGGAATATGTAAGGGAAGGAGCAATATCGCCCACAAGGATGTCCATATCTCGGCCAATTTTGACCCGATTCTTAAGCGGAACACCTTAAACGATTTCTGGTCCAATTCTCAATCAATCTGCGTTTAAATCTGAGACCAACATAATTTTTAGATTTTTTGTCCATTTTTCCATGGGAATCCTTTGAACAATGGGAATATGTATGGGAAGGACCAATATCGCCCACTAGGATGTCCATATCTCGGCAATCAGTCTGTGTTTAAATCTGAGACCAACATAATTTTTAGATTTTTTGTCCATTTTTCCATGGGAAAAATGGGAATATGTATGGGAAGGACCAATATCGCCCACAAGGATGTCCATATCTCGGCCAATTTTGACCCGATTCTTAAGCGGAATACCTTAAACGATTTCTGGTCCGATTCGGAATCATTCTGCGTTTAAATCTGAGAGCAACACAATTTTTAGATTTTTTGTCCATTTTCCATGGGAATCCTTTAAACAATGGGAATATGTATGGGAAGGACCAATATCGCCCACAAGAATGTCCATATCTCGGCCAATTTTGACCCGATTCTTAAGCGGAATACCTTAAACGATTTCTGGTCCGATTCGGAATCAATCTGCGTTAAAATCTGAGAGCAACACAATTTTTAGATTTTTTGTCCATTTTCCATGGGAATCCTTTAAACAATGGGAATATGTATGGGAAGGACCAATATCGCCCACAAGAATGTCCATATCTCGGCCAATTTTGACCCGATTCTTAAGCGGAATACCTTAAACGATTTCTGGTCCGATTCGGAATCATTCTGCGTTTAAATCTGAGAGCAACACAATTTTTAGATTTTTTGTCCATTTTCCATGGGAATCCTTTAAACAATGGGAATATGTATGGGAAGGACCAATATCGCCCACAAGAATGTCCATATCTCGGCCAATTTTGACCCGATTCTTAAGCGGAATACCTTAAACGATTTCTGGTCCGATTCGGAATCATTCTGCGTTTAAATCTGAGAGCAACATAATTTTTAGATTTTTTGTCAATTTTTCCATGGGAATCCTTTGGAAAATGGGAATATGTATGGGAAGGACCAATATCGCCCACAAGGATGTCCATATCTCGGCCAATTTTGACCCGATTCTTAAACGGAACACCTTAAACGATTTCTGGTGCAATTCTCAATCAATCTGCGTTTAAATCTGAGAGCAACACAATTTTTAGATTTGTTGTCCATTTTTCCATGGGAATCCTTTGAACAATGGGAATATGTATGGGAAGGACCAATATCGTCCACAAGGATGTCCATATCTCGGCCAATTTTGACCCGATTCTTAAGCGGAACACCTTAAACGATTTCTGGTGCAATTCGCAATCAGTCTGCGTTTTAATCTGAGACCAACATAATTTTTAGATTTTACGTCCACTTTCCATTGGAGTCCTTTGAAAAATGCGAATATGTATCGGAAGGACCCCCATGGCCAACAAGGACACCTTAAACGATATTTAAGCAACTCTGGGAATGACTTTTATGCCCACGAATTAAATAAATATTCTTCGTATCAGAAAATCCCTTTGCAAACGTATATTTCAACCAGAAAAAGAAGACTGTCCCCTAAAAATGAGTTAATTTTTCAAACTTTATTGGATGGATTTTCCATTGGAAACTTTTTGTTTAAAATCGTTCGACATAAATATGTTAAATATTATAAAATTGTATTGTTTTTATTGCTTCTTGAACATAAATTTGTTACTTTTTGCTAATCAATGCAACTACCTAGGCACTATTATTAACACAATTTGTGGTAGTTGTTGTTAGCTTCATAGTTTGGTAATGAATTTTGAACCTTATGAATTAGAAAAAGTTGCCTAACCCAAGAACAATAAAAACATAATTATGAAGGTTTAATAGGCAACCTTTTCCCACGTAATATATAATATTTAATGTTTTTCTTTGTTGTAGTTTAGCACTAAATCAACCTCGTGCGCTTCAGATATGTTACAAGAAGATTGTATATGAACTTGTATTGCGCCAGGGATGGTATGATGCTATCACGCTGATGACGCAGCTGGCCGATAACTCGTGGTATATCCAGGTCCTAAGAGAAGAATTATAAGTTATAGGATTTATGGAATTTTATTTAGTCACTTACCTCGTTGTGATCTAGAGTATAGAGCAAAAGATCTGCCGTTAATGTAACACCCGACCGGCCGCCTCCTTCCAGACAGTGAATGAGAACGGGAGGATTTGTGTTGTGTCCCGGGGGAACCTCGTGCGTGGAAGCCAGCCTCACGGAGTTAAGCTCCTCGAGGAAGTCAAGAAAGTGGTTTAGGTCGCGCGGACAGTTTTGTTCGGCCCAGTCTGCGTACTGCAGATGCCAGACGGAACGGTAGCGTCGTGAGGGAGCATGGAAAAGACGCAGCTTGCTGGTGGTGCATCTATCGGTGGTTTGGGAAAACTCCTGGTACACTTGAAACTATAATAAAAATAGGATAAGATTGTGGAACATCAAATTTGTCACCAATTAAAAACCTGTCCAAATTCCAGGCGCTGTTGACTGCTCTGGGGAATGTAGCTTATGTCCTCGACTAGCTGAACAACCAAGTATACATCCGCTTCCCAAACGCATTGCCAAAAGATGCGCATGGTTTGTGCGTCTTGCGGAGATTGAGCCACAATATAAAACCTTTGCTTGATGCCAACTGTAGCCTGTCGATAATAAAAGCTTTATTGTCTCGCCCTTAACAGAATCCGATTTTAACTTACAGATATGTAGGAGGCATTCACATAGCCGTGTCGATTGTCCATCGATGGGGTGAGTCTTACCCGATTGTCGTCATAGGGTAAAAAGTTGGGATCGTGGTTTTTGGACTCGTTCTCCTCTAATAAAGCACATTCGTACAATGCATGCTCCCTTCGCTTCGGTATGCGTTCGAATTCCATGAACAACTGAGAGTCCTGCAACTTTTCATTGAGTATTTGGCACTGGAACAGAGTGAAGATTGAAAATCATCAAGAAGAAATCCCTTTACTCAAATTACCTACCAGTTTATCCTTGGAATACCTGCCAGAAATTGGCTGAGGCTTGGCGACCCCAACTGACCAACGATTCGGTAGATTGAGATCATCCTGGGCCAGCTTCAACTTTGCCGCAATCTTGGCATGCTGGCCAGCCGTGGCCTTCTCTCTACCTAATGTAGCGGACTTTT
The DNA here is from genome assembly GCA_018150405.1 of Drosophila varians. Taxonomy (NCBI): domain Eukaryota; kingdom Metazoa; phylum Arthropoda; class Insecta; order Diptera; family Drosophilidae; genus Drosophila; species Drosophila varians. The sequence goes on from JAECWK010000125.1 coordinate 9,298,914, forward strand.
GCTTGTCCGGAGTTTTGCTCCGGGCCAGAAAGTTCCAACGTTTCTTTCGTTTAGGATCCTTGCTGGCTGTCGACGAGTATGTGGTGTCTAGCGTCGAATTGAACACGGAGGAGGTGGACGCCGATGTGTTGGCGGATAGATTCATGGCACTAAATTGCTGTTGCAGCGAGTCATTGGCTGGCGAGATAACATCCACCGTCGACGACTTGTTTAAGCTGGCAGTGGACCGATATTGCCGGTTCGGAAGCGTCACTCCCACAGCAGGAGCTGCACTAGCCGCTCGAGATGTTCTCTTTGGCGACGGCGGCTCCATCAGTTGCAACTCTGTGCTTACCGCCCGTTCCGCACCAAATTTCTTCAAGTTGCGCGACATCTCATCCTCGGGTTGCGCATTGACGGTAATAGTGGTAGTGTTGGTATGCCGAGCCGCCGGAACAGGGACGACACCAGGTGGAGCAGATTGTATGGAGGAGGCTCGTTGGCGCATAGCTTCTGCGTGGGCCGCACCACTGCTGCCCCCAGATGCTCTCTGCGGCAGCGGCACGTTCTCGTAAATTGGCTCAATGGATCCGTTCTCCACGCTGCGTTGCAGTGGCGTGGGCGCTGTGGCCTTTTGTGGGGTGGTCGTCACCGGAGGTGGTTGTGGACTGCTGGCCGGCGGGGGCACGGAACTGCGGTACCCACTTGGTGGAAGGGTAGACGAGCTAAATAAAATTGAGACTCAGTGTCGGTCATAAGATATTAGCATTGAACTTACTTGTGATTAACTACGGCGGATGCTGCAGCAGCAGCGGCTTGGCTCATAGCCGATTGGCGCAACTGCGACATTATGGATGGCTGCTCCTCGATCATGTTGAGGTTCTCGAAGGTCCCTTGAGGCGGAAGGTAGGGTTGCGAATGCCCCATGTGCCCCACGTAGGGGTACTGGTGCAACATGGTAGCACCGGAAGAGGTGGGCATGTTTCCAGCATGATTGCCGGCTGCCAGGGCCAAAAACTGTCCGCCGTTGAGAAGCGTGCGGTTGGAGACTAGATCCGGCGACGAGCCACTCACATAGTTGCGATAGCCGTGCAGCGGTCGGGGCGTGGCCACAGCCAGGTCGGGCGTAGACGAGGAGCTGAGACGGTTAACGGGATAGGGCGGTGGTGCCTTGTGGCGCAGCATGTGCATTCGCTGGGAAAGCTCCAGGTACGCCTGGGCCGTGCTGACCGGCTGGGGTTGCTGTTGATGCTGCTGTTGCGTTTGGTACAGGTTAATGTGGTGGTGGAGAGCAGCTGGCTGCGCCACGTCAGGATACCGATGGGAAGTCAGGTGGCCGTAGAGCAAATTCTCGGTATAGACACCAGGATTGTGAACATCCGGCTGGGAACCGGCGAAATAGGCATTGCCCGGCGGGGCCAAGGCCAAGGCCACATTGTGCAGCTCTGCGGACGGAGTTCTGTACTTAAGCTGCACGGCTGTCTCGTAATCGGGGGCTGGACGGTAGGTTGGAAGCATTGCCTTTAGACGCTCACGCTCATCGTTGTTGCCACTCACGTGGTGCAGCATTCCGTTGCTGCTGTGCAAGTTGTTGTTGCTCAGATCGAGGCAGGAGCTGCTTTGGCCCAGGAGCTGGCTCTGGCTCTGACTGGCTGCCAGGGACATGTTGGACGAGAGCATCATCTGCTGATGTTGCTGCTGCTGCAACTGTTGGTTCTGCTGCTGCATCTGCTGTTGCTTCTGCAACTGTTCGACGGCGGCCGCATCTGCATAATCGTAATCACCCTGGGGACCGTTCTCCACTTCGGCGCCGCTGCCCAGGCTCGAGGACGTCGCCGTGTCAATGTAGCGCTTGAAAAACTTGTGTTGGCTGATGCAAAGCTTCCAAAAGTACCGAGCCGTATCAGCCTCGCTGAAAATGAAGCTTCCTACGATGCTGCCGTCACCGTCCAGCTTGTTCTGCTCTATTTTTATAGTCCGCTTGTCAATAGTCACCGTCTGAAAGTCCTTCCACGGAAAGTACTGACGTCCATTGTCCGAGTTTACGACCATTCCGTTAATGGCCAGGCCCAAGAGCATGTCATTGCCCAACGTGTCCTTGGCGGCGAAACGCTCCTCGCCGTAACCGTCCAGATGTTGGCAGCACTTGATGTACATCTCCTCGGCTTGACTCTGGGTGAGATGCGCCAGGCCCGGCTGCTGCTGCAGCACCTCCACGATCAGGCCCTCCAACATGCTGTCGTCGTTGGCCAGGCCCTGCATGTTACGCGGCAGCACCAGGGACTTTTTGAGATAGTCCTTGCTCTGCTTGTCGCCCTGGTAGCTGTCGTACTCTGCCTGCCGGCAGTAGAGCGCCAGCAGGATGGCCGTGCGGATGTCGCAGGCGATGCGGCCCTCATAGATGTCACTCTTGAGCTGCAGGAAGTAATAGAACCGCGTAGCCTCGTCGCTCAGCAGTCGGACGTCTGTGGTCACGTAGTGACGTACTCGGAGGTAAATCTTGGTCCCAGATGCATACTTCTCCAGTTGCCTACTTAGGGAGCGCTCCAAGTCGATCCACTTGAACTCGTCTTCCTTACCTTTGACCAAGTACTTGAATCCGAAGAACTCAGACTGATGGATGACCAAACGCTGGCAGACATTGTCCAGGCACTCCTGACCCTTGCTCTCCGAGCTTATGGTGCAGTCAACCGTGCTGGAGGTGTCTGAAATAATAAAATAAAAACTTAGTAAAAAAATATCCTTGTAAGGGACTTTTTAACAGTTCACTGTTATCTGTCCTGGTTGCCACTGTTATCAGGGCTCTGTTAAAAGGAAAACAATGTGCAACAGGTAGTTGGTCCTTTGGCAGGTTTAGAATAATGTTACAGCCTCATAAACATGATAACACATATCAATATCACTTTTCCAATTAAAATAAGGAAATAATAAAAGTCTGGCGCAGCTGTTTGCTTATTGCCTTTGTCACAGTGTAGACTGGTACGCCCCCCGGTTTACTCACCCAGCAGGTGATGCACTGATATAACAAACAAACTCTTGGACGTCACATTGTACTGTCGACACTTTTTCAAGAACTTTAATGGCATTTCTGCGACTGTGCTATGTGTGCTCCGCTGGGGCTCCAAAGACTCGCTTCACGGGCATTTGCAGGTGGGTTTCACAATTGGAATCCGCCCGAAGGGGAAAGCTGCCCAGGTATTTCCGAGGTGACTCTCTCGCACACGCGTCTATTGATTAAAAACACGGGCTAATTAAAGCAAGCACACCCGTTCCAAACATAAAAAAAATTAAATAAAAAGACAACAAAAATTAAGTAGAAGTTGGTGGTGTGGGTGGTTTGTGATCGAATAGATCGATAGGCACTAGTGTTGTCGATAACACAATATATTCTAGTGTGTGAAGAGTAAAAGTAGTTGAAAATAAAGTTTAAACTTATTAATTTACAAATAAATAAAGAATTAATTGTCTGCAAATTTTAAAATAAGGTAATTCCAAATTCATAGAAACAAATTTAACCGTTTCGCATCGCCCGGTTCGCGGGAAGAAGTGTGACCAAAAGTACAGCATTCCAAAAGGTTCAAATCTGAAGTTAAAACCTGTGGAAAATCGAACGATCCCCTTTCTACCATTTTAAATTAAAACGAGCAACTAAACGATTAAATTGGACCGTCTAGAGATAATACGACGTGTGCTGTGTAACGAGGATTAACAGGAAGAGGTGCAGCTAATAAGGGAGCAGTCGTATTGGTGAGTTTCTGGGGCGTTGGAGCACATTTTTTTTCGCAGTTAAACGAAGGCGCAGCCAAAATACATAAATTAATTGATTAATCTAGTACACGGCGATCGCTGCTTTGACGGTCAAGGTTACAAAGACAAAGACAATACACACAGAAACTCTGAGCCACGCACGTGTGCTGGTGAGGACGTCTAAGGCGAGTTTAAAGTTCAGTACCTGTTGCTGAGCTCGCTCTTTTTCATGCCCCCCTTCCACCTGCATCTGTATTTCTCCAGCCCGACGTTTTCTCTCGCTCTCCACCTCTGCGTGTAATTTAGTTTATTACGCTGTTATTATTATTCCGTGCTTTTTTTACTAGATCAGATTGCAAGCTTTGGGCTCGCATTGCATAACAAAGTATTATTAAATCGTGTTTCAAGACCACCTATCTACCCTTTCTAGCTGCGTCCCATTGATGAGATTCGTCTCCAGACACATCATCTTCGACAGTGATCACTGACTACGTGCTACCATCTTATCAAGGTTCGGTTGTTAAATACCCTTTCCTGTGAGTCAAGCCGACTTTGATAACTGTTCGGTTTTAAAAATTACCTTTGCCCTGGACGGTTCGGGTATCTCGTAGCAGATAACCCATTTGCAAGAAAAAGGATTATTTTTGCCATAATTATAGTGTAAACGTGGTAGAATCAGCTGGCTAATGTGTTGCTTTTGATAAGGAAATAATTGTCCAGTCATGCTTACTGTTTAATTTCACAAACGATTCGCAAATATCATCGTGGCAACGAAACTTTTGGGATCTACAAACGTTTTAAGATTTTTCAAAGAGTTTGCAGGAATTTTTTCCTTGGCTACAATCTCTGGAAAGCCTTATTTGATTAGAAGCGTCTAATCATGTACTATCTAGCACTCGAAATTGGATTGCAGTGTCATGAACTTTAGCATTAAATATTAAGGGTATTTCTAGGCTCCGGGTCCTAGAGGTTGCTACCGATCTCCAATTATTATTCCAAGCACTTAAGCTAACAATTAAATTTAATGTCTTTTAATTACAATTAACACATTCAAATGATGTTTCCCACAACACTTTCCTTGCTCAAACATTTGATTAGCCTGACGCTGAGGTGACCATAAAAACTCCCCAATTCGCCTAGAATCTTTCGTCACCGCCCCGACACTCATGTTTAATATTTATTTTGTGCCTTTGTTGACCACAGCAACAAGAACTATTACGCGCGTACGAGTCTATGCAAAGTGGATCCGACCAGACCCTCGCATTAGCAACATTCATGCATTAAGTAAATTCCAAATTCAAAGTGCACCTTTTGATATTTGTGATACGCAATTCCAGCAACAAATCCCCTAACATAACATTATCCTAATTTGGATAATGTTTAATTGTTTGAAGATGTTTTGTGTTTGAATAAAAAGTATCCTACCCCTTTTGAAAGCCTCTCCAATTATCACCAAATTGTTTATTTAGTTGGTAGACTTGAAATTATTATTTCAAAAGAGCATTGCAAAGATGATAAGTTACTTTCATCATTTCACGCGATAAGGCGCTGTGTTTAAAACCTGTTGCTTGCGGCCTTCATTCAATAGTTGCTGGTGACCCAAACAGACGTCGCGCTACCGAACGCGTTCAAAATTAAAAGTGTTTTTTTATTTTTGCTCACTCTAATAGCAATAGTAATCGCAAAAAGGTGGCCGCTAAATAAGAAAAAAAAAAAACGAAAAGAAACCCAAGGTACAATCGATTTAAATCCCGCAGCACTACGGGTTTTCAATGTCAGTCTGTGGTGACGAAACATCTAGCGAAAGCGAGATCGTCTCGAGTACCGTTAAAACAAGTGCGGAAGCGGCTTACCGTTAGAGAATGCAAAGCAGCCGGAGCGTTCTGGCTTACGTGGAATATATTAGAGTGCGTGTCCAAAGTGCTCGGGCATGCTAATCCACCTAAATAAATTTTATGCAAAGCTACAACAAAAAATAGAGCTCTGCTGCGAAAACTAAAGCGCTGAAAATTCTGTGCCCTCTTAGCAGTCACACACTTCTCACCAACATGGCCAGCGAGCAAATAATTGAGGAAGCGGTTGAAGCCGTGGCGGCCGGAAACGAACCCTTCCTGGGACTCCTTGACGTCGCCCTGTTGGCGGTGCTGATCGGCGGAGCTGCCTTCTACTTTTTACGTGGCCGCAAGAAGGAGGAGGAGCCTGTTCGCAGTTATTCCATCCAGTGAGTGGAGAAATCCCCAAACTTTAAATATTTTATACTAATTCTATTTATTTCCAGACCCACAACAGTAAGCACCACCACTGCCACGGATAACTCGTTCATAAAGAAACTCAAAGCCTCCGGTCGCAGTCTTGTGGTGTTCTATGGCTCCCAGACCGGAACTGGTGAGGAGTTCGCCGGCCGCCTCGCCAAGGAGGGCATCCGTTACCGTCTCAAGGGCATGGTCGCCGATCCGGAGGAGTGCGACATGGAGGAGCTGCTGCAACTGAAGGACATCAACAACTCTCTGGCTGTGTTCTGTTTGGCAACATATGGCGAGGGTGATCCCACCGACAACGCCATGGAGTTCTACGAATGGATTACCAACGGCGACGTTGACTTGACTGGACTCAATTATGCGGTGAGTAATAGCACCCGGCACCCAGATAATGGCACCCGAATCAGACACCCAATCTAAACAATTGCCGATTACATAGTACCCTGGCCTTCACATATGCCCATATCAAACATTGGTCCGCTTATCAAGCACTGCCCTGTTGATAAGCGTCGTTACCATCCTCTTAACTGTTATCAATAGCGTCAATTTTTAGTCGTGTGCGATAAATGGAAATATTTTTTGTTTTGATTCAGCTGATGTAAGCAGATAGTAAACATTTGAAATTAGTTTAGATGATTTCCGCGTTCTGATTGAGGGACAGGAGATATTAATTACCAGATTGGCAGGCCAAGCACGCTAATATAATACGATTAAATACGATACGATTATATTTCCTTTCCGGAATAGATTCGAATTTTTATAAGCTTTAATTTTCCGTCTCAATATGTTAATCAGTTCATAGATGAGGTATTGTCTGACATATAATATTTACCAGACGAACAAAGTTCAAGTTTCATTCCATGTGCTTAAAATTTAAAATTTGGCGCGTTAGTTAGTCGCCTCATAATTGCGTTCAAGTATCACAGCAGGCAGCTTTTCTGGGGCCCCCGATATTGGAGGTCTCATGCTTGGGGTCCGTCCCTAGTCTTATGTAATCTATGATTACTGTTGTGATTACAACTTAATTGCTAGGGCTCACATATGTAAGTCGGAAAATGCTAAACACGTTCGTCTCCTCAACTCTCTTGACCAACGTTTTGGGCAGCCGAAGGCCGCGAACTTTGCTCGGCCTTTTGAATCATATTTTTAATAACAATGCGAGAGTGTGGAGGCAAACGGAATGTGCGGTAATAACCGATCAAATAAAGATCAATAAAATAATTGCGAGATCTGTCCAACAGTTTTGTTGCATAATTAGTAAATGCGAGATGATAATTGTAGTTTTGATTTACAATAATAATATAAATGTAATGACCTCCAATCTGTTCTTGCATTTCAGGTCTTTGGGTTGGGTAACAAGACCTACGAGCACTACAACAAGGTAGCCATCTACGTGGATAAACGCCTGGAGGAATTGGGAGCCAACCGTGTCTTCGAACTGGGACTCGGCGACGATGATGCCAAGTAAGAAAACCTCTCTTTCCTTTCAACCAGTAACTCTTTACTAACACTTTCTCTCCACGACAGCATTGAAGATGACTTCATCACATGGAAGGATCGCTTCTGGCCTGCCGTGTGCGACCACTTTGGCATTGAGGGCGGCGGCGAGGAGGTGCTCATCCGCCAGTACCGTCTGCTGGAGCAGCCGGACGTGCAGCCCGACCGTATCTACACAGGCGAGATCGCCCGTCTTCACTCCGTGCAAAACCAGAGGCCGCCGTTCGATGCCAAAAATCCCTTCCTGGCGCCCATCAAGGTCAATCGCGAGCTGCACAAGGGCGGTGGGCGCTCTTGCATGCACATTGAGTTGAGCATTGAAGGCTCCAAGATGCGCTACGATGCCGGCGACCACGTGGCCATGTACCCCATTAACGACAAGAGTCTTGTGGAGAAACTCGGACAACTGTGCAATGCTGATTTGGACACTGTCTTCTCGCTGATCAATACGGACACGGACAGCAGCAAGAAGCACCCATTCCCCTGCCCCACAACCTATCGCACCGCCTTGACCCACTACTTGGAAATTACGGCCATTCCTCGTACGCACATTCTCAAGGAGTTGGCGGAGTACTGCACGGACGAGAAGGAGAAGGAGTTGCTGCGCAGCATGGCTTCCATTAGTCCCGAAGGCAAGGAAAAGTACCAGAGCTGGATTCAGGACGCCTGCCGCAACATTGTGCACATTCTGGAGGACATTAAGTCCTGCCGCCCTCCCATCGACCACGTTTGCGAGCTACTGCCCCGGTTGCAGCCACGTTACTATTCGATTTCCTCATCGGGTAAACTGCATCCCACCGATGTCCATGTGACTGCCGTGCTTGTGGAGTACAAAACCCCAACGGGCCGCACCAACAAGGGCGTGGCCACCACATACCTGAAGAACAAGCAGCCCAAGGATGGCGAGGAGGTTAAAGTGCCTGTCTTCATCCGCAAGTCTCAATTCCGCTTGCCCACGAAACCCGAGACGCCAATCATTATGGTTGGTCCGGGCACGGGTCTAGCGCCTTTCCGCGGCTTCATCCAAGAGCGGCAGCACCTGCGGGATGAGGGAAAAACTGTGGGCGAGTCGATTCTCTACTTTGGCTGCCGCAAGCGCAGCGAGGACTACATCTACGAGTCCGAGCTGGAGGAATGGGTCAAGAAGGGTACTCTCAATCTGAAGGCGGCATTCTCACGCGACCAGGCGTCGAAGGTTTATGTGCAGCACCTGTTGGAGCAGGATGCTGATCTGATATGGAATGTGATTGGAGAAAACAAGGGACACTTTTACATATGCGGGTGAGTTTGTTACTGGCTAAGGTTTTATATAAAAAAAAAATCATATTTTGTATCCTTGCAGGGATGCCAAAAACATGGCCGTGGATGTTAGGAACATTTTAGTGAAAATTCTTTCCACCAAAGGTAACATGAGTGAGGCCGATGCCGTGCAGTATATCAAAAAGATGGAGGCTCAGAAGCGCTATTCTGCCGATGTTTGGAGCTAATCTGGCCAAATTCCAAATGCAAACAATAAGTGGCAGAACAAGCACAGAATCAATTGAACCATTGGCCAACCAATAAGCATAAAGTTGTCTAGTTCATTAAGTATATAAGCATAATTTTTTGGTTTGGGAACTACGTGCTGCGGTTCAACAAACAGTGAATGAGTAAAAATTTATGTATAGGTCCTAGTTTAATTGATTGCCCTGTTTTACCCGGACTGTTCACATGGGCAATACATTATTTTGTATGTGTGCATTTTAATTTAAAAGTAATTTTCTACAAGCATTTTATTTTGTACTCCCTTGGTGATTTCAATACAAATACGAAACATGTGCAATTTTAACGATTACTCTAAAATTCACGTAACAAAATATATTTTAGATTTGATGTTTCCACTCGAACTATTTTATTGGAAGGGTCAATCTTACATAGATAAATTCGATTTTAGTCTAACAATATCACACCCTTGCAGGGTTTTCCATAACAAGGATTACTCTCTCTAAATTATCCTAGCACACCAGCCCGCTCGAAATGGGGCAGGGTATATTGCAGTGTCTCTGCCAATCTTCGTGAACTGAACATTTGCCGCAACTTCTGCGCGGCAAAGTCGGCGTCCTTAAAGTTCTCCAGGTTGTTGTCAGCCGTCTGGGACTTGTCCTGGCTGATGGTGGGAAAGATGCCGTAGCTGGCGAAGAACCCGTACGCCTCGCGACGATGCACTTCTTCCAGAATCTGTTCGTAGCTGGGCACTAGCACGTCCACCTCCAGGTCAAGAAGTGTCTTCTCCAGCCGAGAGTGGTAAATGTGAAGCAACTGGGGTCTCTTGTGCCGCAGGACCTCCAAGTTTAGGCTGGTGTAAAAGAAGTAGTTGAGATCGATGCCCGGACTGCCCCACACGCTAAGCTGGAAATCGATGAAGGTAAGATCCTGAGGTCGCTGCTTTGCATCGTACTTGAACATTATATTGTTGACCCACAAATCCCCATGATTCAGGACCTTTATCTCCTTGTCCTGTGGGGCCTGGCTGCGTTCCAAGTTGGCCTTGTGGTTCTTTAAGTATTTCGCAATCTTTGCAGCTATGCGCTCGAATCCTGGCCATGTATTGACCAGATTGAACAGCTCCTGGCCGTTGCCCGAGAAGAAACTCATCAGTAAGCCGTCGTCCTTTGCCAAGCCTCGGGGTGACAACATTCCATCGCTATAGGCTTCAAATATATGTGGATCCTGCATAGACAGGGGTCTCTTGAGTTTATTTTTCTATCTTTTTAGTTATTTATTATATTTACCAGCACCGAGAGTGCCATGGAAGTGGCGTGGAACTCGCCTAGGCGTTCCATGACCAGACGACAGTGATCCTCGTCCAAGCCCAACTCCCGGGAGGCCATCACATAGCCCAAGTGACCCAAGTCCTCAAACACAATGGCACTTTCCGGCTTCTTAATGCAATGGTAGAGTCTGGGAAAATAAACAAATATACGTTATTTTGTAATAATGCGTATTAGTTCCGGATATTACTACCGGAAGTACCGGGTAGTATTTCAACTTACTTGGGACCGAAACGTTGCTTGCATTTCATTAAAAGTTCCAGACGCGGAAGGACATCGTAGTATGTAACCTTCTCCTTGAGATAGACCTGCAGGTCCTCAATAAACTCCACAGATTCCAGGCGTGGAATACTCTTCACGATGAACATCATTGTCTGGACTGGTTTATCGGGAAGTTGGAAGGATACTTTCGTCCTGTAGATTTGACTGCAGTAGTTTTCGCCGGTGTTGCTTCCCATTTTCATATGAATGTCCAGCACCTTAGCCTTGGAGGTTCTCAGGGCAGTCTCCAGAACTTCCTCGAAAAAGGATATATCCAAATGGTGGGGCGCGGCGGAGATCCCCGCATCGTATTCAATGCTACACATATTGCGATCGTTTGAAAAACAGTTAACAGCTCACGCTAAATTTATATCCGATTCTGGCCAAATCGTTATCGTAGTTGATTATTTCAGTTGCATTAATTATAGCAATCTGTAAGCCAGCTAAACACAACACTTTGCTAGTATGAGTTATCTTAATGGGAGAGACTACCCGTATTATTTATACACAAAACAAGCTTTAACCTCTCTCACCGGATTTAGAATCTATTTAAAAAAAAGGTAAATCCATACTGGAATCTTATTGTTAACGTATTTCTGTTAACTTGGCTCAAACATGCGAAAATTGACAGACAATTCATTATATTGTCAATCTTATTTGTGTTCATATTTGCATTTATCTGAGGTTCTGGTTTAGGAGACGCCCTTTAAGCCAAGTTTGTTATTAGATTAATAAATTAATGAAAAAGTTATAAATCTAAAAGGGTTAAGTAATTTTTATATACTCTTTCTTTGAATAATAATAACTATACCTTATGCCAGTAACCTCATTAGTTTAGTAAAAAGGTTTTTATTCAGGGGCACTTTCCATTTCAATGATTTTATTTGGTGAGTTGGACAAAATATGTACAAAAACAGTTGTTATTACATTTTTAATATCCCATTTTTAGAACATAAATCTTTTGTGTTCCGCTTTAACCCCAATATGATGGCATAATAATGTTACTCCCTAGCTTATTCATTCTATTTAATATTTATAAAAAAACTTGTCATTAACTGTAATTATATTGTTTGAAATATCAACACGCAATAATGGGCCATAATTTAGTTGTCAATGTTTTGAGAACCCAAAAAGATTTTTTTCTAAATGTCAGTCAAAAGAATAATTAGGTAATCACTATTTATTTTCAAGATTGTAAACAAATTCAAGTAAGGGAAGTATTTAATTTAAATCTTTAACTATAAAAAAGGGTTAAAAGTACCCTGGAAAAATTGTAAGGTCAATCAAATAGTTTCAACTCATCCAGACGCTTCACTGTACACTTCAAGCTTTCCAGGGTGCGTGAGTTGCCTTCAAACATGAGCTGCACCTTCTGGCGGGCAAACTCCTCGTCGTGGAAGTTCTTCAAGGAGTTGTCCTCCGAATCCACGCCAATCATGCTCATCAGGGGAAAAAAGCCAAAGGCAACAAAGAAACCGTAGGCCTCGCGGTCCCGGATCTCCTCCATGATACTCTCGTAGGTGGGCAGAGGCTTGGACCAAGGCAGTTTCTTAAGGACTTCGATCAGGACATCAAAGTAAATGTCAATCAGCTCCTGGCGATGATCACGAAGTACCCCCAGCTCCAGGCTGGTGTTCAGGAAGTAATTGATGTCGAATCCCAGGCTGCCATAAAAACATAATTGGAAGTCAATCTGAAATAGGTTAAAGTTTGTTTAATAATAAAATTAATTAAATAATTATATACTTACAAACTTTAAATGCTTGACTTTGTACTGGGCATCGTATTGAAAGAATATATTGTTGACCCAGAGGTCCCCGTGGTTAAGGACATTGTGCTTTCCCCTCAAAGGATAAACAGACTTCAGGACCCGATCGGTGAAGTGCTCATGGTATCGGTAGAGCTTCTTGGTAATGGATCCAAAGCCATCACATTCGGTTAGAAGGGCTATGAGCTTGAGGAGTTGGGTGCCGAAGAGCAACTTAAAAGGCTCCGACTTTATGGCATCCATGTGCAGGAGTCCGAAGGGATAGCGGTTTATGATCGACTCCGGATCGTATTCGGACATCACCATGGTCAGGGCATGGTACTCCGCCAGCTTCCGCATCGACAGCGAGGCGTGGCCCAAGTCCAAGCCCAGTTGGCGGCATTTTAGTCGGTATCCTTTGCAGCACAAGTCCTCGAGTATGATTGTCTGTTCCGGCTGGGTGGTGGAGTAGTAGTGCCTGTAAAGGATTCGCAATTATTTTCTCTTCTATAACTTTCAAATAAAACCCACTTGGCTCCCAGGGACCATGGCTTGGAAGGATCACTCATTCCCCACATCAAAGCCTCCAGTTGGGGTTTGATGTTCAAGTAGAAGAACGTCTCCTTGTTGTAGATGTGAAGACGGGCCAGTATGGCCTGTTTATCATCTGGCATGGACTTGACAATCAAGGATGTCTCCAGGACGTTGCCCTCGACATTGCGATACTTGATGTGAGCCCTATAGATGTTGCTGCAGTAGTTCTCGCCCCCTCGGGTCAGGTTGGTCAGCGTCACCTCAAGGACATGGAGGTCCTGCTGTTGCAGGCCGTGTTCCAGGCTCCTTCTGAAGAACTGCGGGGTTAGATACAGTGGCGGCTCGTCCGTAGCTTCCGACATTATAGTTTCGTTTGGCAGTTTTCCATGCCACGAAGGCTATATAAGAAAAATCTCGGAGGCAAACGTAGACGCTTCATGCAGTTTTCAATTGATCTTAATGGACCGGGCCATTCGGGGGCGAACTATTGATTGGACCTTTCTCAATAGACTTAATAGATCTGCATTCTTTTTGGATTAGCGGTATTATCGTTTGATGAACTTGTTCTATTTTTATCTACAAGGGGCTCGTTCCTTACAGGATTCTGTAAAAAAGGAACTTTTTTGAGAGTTAATATTCAAATTTCCTGAGATTTTTGTAAAAACTAAAAGGATATTTTATTATAATGTGGCAATTATACCAAATTCATGTTAATATAATATGGGGAAATGGTTAGTTATTATGATTTTGACAAGATTTCCTTTAATGTTTGCAAAACCAGTCAGAAATAAATGGTTTGCGAATTAATAAATAATAAATATGAGACGCGTGGGAGGCGAAAGTTTTTGGTGAACTTTCAAAAAGCACTCAGGTCCCATTTGATTTAAACTTTCGCCGGTTAATTCAAAAATGTTATAGTTATGAATATTATATACATATTTCCTTATTTTCAAAAAAAATATAAAATAATTTATAAACATGTTTGTACAATATTAAGGGACTTTAAATATTTTTTTATTCAATAGAATTAATATTTATTATATGCATTAGAAAATATATGTTTGTATTATTGGTGTGGGTTGGGTAAGGAGTCGGGAATTTCCCCAGGGGAAACAACCCCAATTCCAGGACCTTTTTCTCCGATAAATGGATTCTTTTCCAGGTAACTCAGCATTTGTTTTGGGATGTTTTATACTCCTTACAGAGAAATCAAAAATATGTTAATAAATGGAATATTATGGTATTTAATTAAATCTTTTTAATCAAGTAAAGTTTTTACCAAATTAAATATTAATATTCCTATGGTGCGATGTGTTTCGAAAAAATTGGTTTCTTACAAAATATTAAAAATACACAAAGCTTTATCAGTTAAATGACAATACCATTTATTAATTCTTTTTTCTTAAAAACACAAAGCGATGGTATAGTTGATAACTTCATTAGATAATATTTCAAACAAATGATGATAAGGGCAGCTAGACAAAGTCTAGACAAAACACACATCCAGCCAAACACTCGCTGGGGACAACAGGAGCGCTTGACATTTGATATTAGAAAGTAAAATGTGAAACGGAGAAAGGGAGAAAGGTCGGACTTGAGTGGAGAAATATGCATTTCTCAAATGCCACAAAATCCACACCGGCAGCAATGCGATATTAATAGCTGTTGCATTGGCGAGAATCGAGAAACGCGAGGTGCCACAAGGTGACTTTAAACTTTATTTGTCGCTTTCAAAAAATGACAGGAGCTGCCGGAGAAGTCATCAGGATATTTCTGGCAAGTCCCAGGAAAAAACTCTATGAAGTTCTTTCAAGATATATTTATTTTTTTTTCACTTGTCCAAAAAGTGTTTATTACCAAAAGTGTGACGTTGCCATTTTTGAAAGTTGAGCTTTTGTTTTAGAGCCAACTGCTGTGGCTGCTCGACTTTCAGCTGCATAATATAGTGCTCCATCAACTGACTTGGAGTATTTTGACGGAAGTTCAATGTTGGCGTGATCGTGGTGGGGGCCGTGTCCATCTGTCGGCGGGCCCGCCACTGCCGACGCAGTCCATTCAATCCAAAGGCGGGCACTTCGATGCACAGAAAGTAGGCCAGCTCCATGCCACTGATCAGGGAGCAGCCCAGAAAGAGTCCAGCAATGCCACCAAAGCTAACTGAAGGATAGTAAAAAACAACTAAGTGTTAGGATTGCTTAGATATAAATCATAACGTACCCATCAAGTCCACCCAACCAAAGACTAGGCTGGTGCGATAGACCATAATGGTCTCGAAGCGATAGTGCACATCCAGATCCACGTACGAGGTGTTGCCGTAGACGTCCTGCGGCAGGAAGGCCGGTCGAACATCGTTCATGTAGTTGAGGGAATAGCAGTTTCTGAAACACTTGCAGACCATGCCCTCGTAGTTGCTCCGGACAAAGGCCTCCTCCGCAGGCTGGTGGGAGTAGCGGAGCTTGTCTGGGATAGGTCTGGGTTACGATTATAGGATAGGGAGGAATGGGAGTTTTCTTACCATTATTTTCCGCCAGGCAGAGTAAGTCCGGGGCCCTGCAGGAGCGATATTGACCTGGTTCGAGAGACTTCCATTAATAATGCGAAGGATTATGGAAATTCTAGCCCACCTGGGGGAAAAAACAGGTCCACAGTGCAGTTGCAGTATCCCACTAGGTACTCCTGATGGCACTCGGATTGGCAATTTTCAATCATGTAGACATATCCTTGCAGAGACTTAAAGTCTTCACTATTGCGTTCGTCCTTTTGGTTAGCAGGAATTAGTTAAAAGAAGATTGTACGACTCTAGGTATCCCACTCACATCAAAGACACATTGCCTCTGGTCGGAGCGGACACTTCGCGTGTCGTTGTCGTAGAAGTAGATGATGGGTTCGATCTCCAGAGCGGTCTCCGTATTGGCGGGTATGAAGTAGGGATTGTTGTGCCACACATACGGTTCCGTGACCATCACATCGATGCCCTTTTCATTGTGTCTGTCCGGATAGTGTTTTGCAGTCTGGATGAGCACACGGACGGACAGGGCACTCATGGGACCCGCTGAACCCGTTCGCCAGGGCCACAGGGGATCCAGAAGCTGCATGCGTCGACCCTCCTCGGTCTCCAGGGAATTGAAGGCCCAGCAGAGCCCATTCTTGCTCCGCCTCTTGGAGAAAATGTCACAGCAATTGTAGACAAAATGGCGCCAGAGACAATCCGTCAGCAGCTCGTCGCAGCGCCAGGTCATGAAGTCCACCACCTGGCTAAAGTTTATGTAGTTGAGCAGCTCCGTGGGCTGATTCCTCAGCCGCTCAAAGGACTGAAAGTTCCCGAAGAACACCTCGTCGTAACTGCCCATGATGCGCTCGAAGAGAGCCAATTGCTCCGGATCGCTGACGTTCGGCATGAACCTCGCTTTCGCCTGGCCCAGACGCTCCCAGTTGAGGCGGTTCCGGTTGCAAATGGTGATCACCGGAAAGGGTATGCGGTAGACCGGATATCGGGTACTGTCCACCACCGTCTGGAAGTTGGCGTCGTTGAAGCGGGCGGAGAGAATGAGGCACACATAGACGGTTCCCAGGAAGGCGCTCACGAAGGTGCACAGCCAAACGAATCGCTCCCATCGACTGGCCCGGGGGCTGAGGAGCCGGTCCAGGCCATGGATGGTGGTCCGTTTGCCAAATCTCACCGCCAATTGCCAACTAGACTGGGCTAGTCTCTGCAACTTAGATTTCGAAAGCGTTTCCGGTTGCCGCCGCGGAGGATAGTAGGCCAGCGTCATGTCTAATCCCGGACTGAATCACCTGGGTGACTGCGGCAGCATTTTTATACAAATTCCATCCGTATGCGTGCCAGAATGCAGCAGGTATTTAGATACCGTTTGACGCCTTGTCCTGCCCCAGGACACGCGTGACGTGCTTTTCGCCAATTAACACTCCCATAGGTCTGGACAATCGATTCCATACCCTTTGGGGACTCGACCTGATTTACATTCCCTAAGAGACAGTTTGAATTTGTGAAGCTAATTGACACCAAAACCATATTCAATTGACGCCAATCAATCGCCAATGATTTGCAAACAGCGATTATAATTGACCCACAACCATTGTCCTGTGGAAAGTGGATTAAAGCTTTGCAAGATAAAACTTTGCTTAAAGCTGGTGACATTTTCTTTTTTGTAGAACTTGACCCTGATAGGATAAAGTCTCTTGGATCCTATAACTTATCTTAGACAATTGAGTCCTTAACTGATTCCATCCAGCCTTCTCTGATAAGCTAGCTTTCAGGGAACATAAATTCGCTAAATTGGTATCCTTGGGCTTATCCTGAAAGTTCTTTCCTTGTTTCAGTAAGCTTTTGAACGTTAAATATGAATTGAAACGTTAAAGCTTGGAATGCATTCTATTTTTTGATTCTGGGCTATTTTTTTGAACAGAAAATAATAGAATTCTATTAACCGGCAAAGCTAAGGCTAGAAAGTTGTAAAGTAGAAAGTTCCTGGAAAGAACATGGAACATAGAATCTAAAACATAGGAAACAAACATTGAAAATATATCATGGAAAATAGTATTTATTTCAGTTAATTCTACTGGCCACCGGGGTCGCAATTGCTTTTAAATAAAAAGAAGCTAGAAATTACAAAAACTTAATGTTAAAATAAATTAATTAAAGTAACTTTATGTTTCTTCTATGTTTCTTCCGATTGGAAAAGATTTTATCCACAGAATCCAGAATGGTTTTAGTTTTAAATTATGTCCTCCAGCTACTCCTCTTTGGAGATTCAAAAAAAATATAAAGTTTTGGCAATTTCTTCAAACGGTAGGATCCAAAATTGATGGTGATCTATGATTTGAAATAAACAAAAACGGAAAATATGGTTTTTAGGGATTTCAGAACTTAACAAATGAAATTATAACGTTTTAGATGAAAGTTTTTGAGTTTTTAACTGTTTATTGACTGACCGCCGGCGTAGCTTGGCGATATCTGGTGCAATGTCGCATTCGCTAGTTAACGAGCATCCTCCCAATATGGGGACTTCTGGCCGGAGTCCTAGCCAAAAGGAGATACCAACTGCGTCTGCGGGCCAAAGGCCAGATGGGGGAGGTGAGTGTTTTGTCGAAATTACGCTCATAAACGTGACTTGACATAATAATCTGGCTAGCTGGCTGTTCCATCGCCCGTTGGCTTTGTCTTTTCGACTTTCCCTTCTGATTTCCAGCTTCTTGGCCCTTTTGCCTTAGACGCCTTAGACGGCGTCTTGGCCTTTTGATATTTTCCTTTTTTCTTGCCCTTTTGAACTTTGGTTTCCAAAGTGGCGTTAATTTTTTCTTTTAATTTTTTCTTGCGGTCAAGTTATAGAGAGAATTTTGTTTTTTTTTTTCGGTTCGGGTCAGCCGCCGCTTGGAGAATATGGCAAAAATTTCATTAGTTTTGCAAACAAGCAAACAAACAGAGCAAGAAACAAATATTTGTGCCTGAATTTTTTAACAGTTTAGTCGTTGTAGCGACTTTTTATCTTGAACTGAAATAAAGGAAAAGGAAATATTTGCCAGCTGGGGTTATGACCAGGTTGAGCTGAAGGCTCTGGACTCCGGGGATATGAAGCAAATAAACCGAAAGCGTTTCAAAGACGTAACAATGCCGGAATTCCTTTTTATTTAAAAAGCAAATAAGTAAGACCATTTTGTGAGGGATACTCTACTTACAAAATCCACTTCTTTTTTTTTTAACAAAGTTAATTTAGTTGGAGGGAAATGTGCAATTTTATGGCACATTGTTTTGTTAAATCATTAAATTCAGCAAAGCGTTAGTTAATCAAAATTTGGTTTCGATAATGTTTGCCTTTCGCCTGAACTTCCATAATCACACGCCTTTAGTAATTTGCGGTGTGTCGCCGTACTGTTGGCACTCGATAAATTGGAAAAACGGTGGCGAGGGTGCGGAATATATATTCCACCTAATTTTCAATGTCAATTTTGTCGCAGCCACCTCCCCCATTTCAATTCGGGACCCCCGCGAGTTAATCGAATTTTTATTTTTATGTGGATAAATTTTCTTATCGGATCAGCCTATCGTCCATTATCATATTTTGTACTCGATTATCACCACGGCTTTGTCGGGTTTTTATTAAATTTATATTCAACCAAACGAGAATCAGAGTTTCCTATTTAATTTCTCTCTATTTCAGTTCCACTGGGACTTGACCGTTTAATTTATATCCGATTTCGATCCCTTTTTAATAAACAAAAGCAGTTGTCAATATGTCACGGCAATAGATTTTAATTTAGTGTTCGATTTGAATGAAATATATATAGAAATAAATGCAGGGAAGCCACCTGCCATACCTAAATCCAGGAGGAACTGCCAATGTGTTGTCAGGACCTTTTAATAAGCCTTGGATTATCGCAAGGCATTATTTCAATCACATACCAAGTGTCGAGTATTTAGCAGACAAGGAGCACGCTCCTTCCGAGCGTCCTACCCATTCGGGTCCGACTCCCTGACTTCCTGGAGCCACTGTCAGACCGTCAACTGGCGATGGCCAAAAGGCAATAAAAATATATATATATTTTTGTGTGTGTGTGTGTGTTTTTTTTTTTTAAATAAAAGCCAAACGGGAAGGGTCTTTGGCGCTGGGCGTGTCTGGGTAACTGACAAGTCACACATGTTTATCCTGGACGGAGCCAAGGGAGGGAGTCGGTGTTTGTGCAAAGTCCTCACATCGTTTAACTTTATGAGACAGTCGAAATGCGCTACGACCTTACCTATAGTGATATGGAGGAAATACCAAGAAAGGCGACAATTCCAAAAAGGCGTTTCAAGCCACCTGATTGGTATCTGCATTCGAGTCAAGTGGATTTAGGCATATGCGACTATTAAATCTGGATTTACACCATTATAATACACATGTAATGCGGGAGTACTTACATCTTTTTAAAGGCCTAGAAGAAGTCAGGTTATCCTTGCAGTTTAAGGTCAAGATACGAGTATTTATTTGGCTAATAAAGCCGATCATTTAATGGCTGATTCCGCTGACAATTTCCTTTTATCCTTGGCTTTGTTCAGCTACTTGTTTGACAACAATCAGCGCTGAAAGGACACTTGTGTGCATTGTCCCACACATACACATATCGTGAGCAATCACACCTTTTTGATTTTTGAGGGATGGCCTGGCCAGTCCATCAGTCATACGCCCTGTGGGCGCTCGACTTTAAACACCACATTAAAGTTGAATCGGTGACATTACCGAAGCCGCGCTGCGTGACTTTTGTCCCAGCTGTCAGCTTCTTTCCACTTTTGAGGGCGGGTTAAAACTAATTAAAATTGCGGCCCGTTATTTCCTACCCGGAGTATGCAAACGAGCAAAAGGCGACCACTGACTGACGCAACACAAAAAAAAAAAAAAAACAAAAAAAATGTCAAAAGCAGCCTTTCGAGGCGACAATTTTAAAGTCTGAAGCCGGCCCCCTGCTCTCAAGCACGTTTCGAAATTGAAATTTTCGTTACGCGTTCTGCGTTTATGTGCCATTGATGTTTGCTCATATCCTGCAATCATCGCATGCAAGTTCTCTGTCATCATTGATGCCGGCATATTAATCAAACTGGCCAAAACATGCCAATCTCCATTAGTCCAATGTCCTATACTATATCCTGTGACCAAAACTGTGTTCCGTCTAACGGTTTTACTTTACTTAATTGCACTCTATCCCTGGCGCATATCATACATATATGAGTCTGTGAGTTCGGATGCAAACAGCATTCGCTGCCATGTGCCGCAAACGGCCGCATAATTAATAGCTCCCAAACGACCCCACAATATTTATCCACTATGTGTATAGTAGAGAATATTTCTGGATATATCCTTGATCGTGGTATCGTGGGTTAAATTTGTGTAATAATTATATTATTTTAGATGCAATGGGTGCTCTGTTAGTTAACAGAGGAGTAGAAACCGAAAGTTGCTTCTTTGCATAAACTATTGCATGCTTTTAGGCATATCTAAGCTCAGCTTGGAAATTCTTCAACTCGTTAATCGGAAACTTTGCTTTTATTTTAAAAGATATCTCCAGAAACATTTACTCTACCGACTAAAAATCAATTTAATAAACAAACAACAATGGATAAACCAATCTGTGAAATCTCTGGAACTTTTAAATCATTTACAAACCCACAACATTGGCTGACCGCCACCAAAATAGATTAAAACAACAATATTTCAGGATTGGATATAAAGGAGGGGGTGTCAGTGAAAATGTTACATAATAAACACATGCGGTTTGGCTTTTGTGGGTATTACAAATGGGTCGAAACCCACCAGGACCGCCAGAATTTCACCAATAATGGAAACAATTTCTTGATTTATATTTAAATATAAGATTATTGATAGTTGAAGGCCATTCAAAGGCTGTCCGATGGGGTTCAAGTTTGTAATGATGATTTAAAAACTGCGGTTTCATCATCCCCCATACGTCAGTAAATGTTGAACTAATCTATTAGCGTTGCAACGCCGTGGCGCAACACGTGTTGTGGGCGCCAAAGTGGCGAGATAAGTCCGCCCGGCAACCGTCCACACGTGACATTAGACATAAAATCCCACCAAGCCCCCAGGGCACTGGGTCGTAAGGTTATAATACGATTCGGGGCACTGCGGTTTGATTGTGTCTCGATTCCGAGACCCTCTCACTATGCGCAACTCGCTAATCGGATTGCGTCACTTCAATTCCAAAACGAATACAAATACGAATACGAATACGCGCTTTTCGCTGGCGAGGCGTTTATTTTAGACCTAATTATAAAGCGATCGGGCATACAGTGAGGCACAGCAGAAATCGGACTTACATGAATGAATGAAAACCCGAGCTGATAATTGTAAGCCGAGTGGTGGCTGAATGGCGGGGCGGAGAAAGGGATTCTTTACGTTCCGAAACGGCACTATGGGATTGGCAATAGGTGTTCTTGATAAAAAATAATTCAAAGACTTGAGGCTCTATTAAATGTAAAGGCTAACATGGGGAAATATGGTCAAAAATTATATAAAATATTTAATTGTAAATACAATCCCACAAAACCTTATATGTCTTTTAATACTATATATGTATTTTTTTATACTTATAAGTAATTTGTACGACCATAGTACCCCATTAAAAATCGCAAATTATTAAGAGCTTGATTCAGCAACACGGCGATTAGACATGACACCACCAGTCCAGACAGTTATAGTCTAGAATCCAGACACAAGATTATAATTACAAATTTCAATTAAAATTGAATTTACACATTTTTTGAGGCAAATTTAAGTAAAACATTTTTCGATAGTTGCGGTATCCATAGGAATAATACAAAGACAGGATATGGCTCCTTTCGGTGAAGGCATTCTTTTAATATCCCTTTTATCCCGTTATTGACGCGGTTTTTTTCGTGAATTCATAAATTAAATTGCTTGTATATCCTTCTGCCGCTTTGCCCACATATAACATATAATGAGTTATGTGCCGAAAAAGTTAAGTTTTTAATATAAATAATTTTCGCTTGTTTTTCTCTTTGACATCGCAGGCTATGACCCGGCTCCAGCTATACATGTACCATGTATGTATGTGTGTGTCTTTTTGGCCATGGAATTCTTGGTATTTTCAATAATTTTTGCATTATTTTGAGCGGCAATAACAGGGATTTTCACGTTTAAAGTTGATTAAAAATAATGAAAGCTTTGCCGAGCTGCTAATTTATTTATAAAGAGTCCTCACAGTTTTGGTTTTTTTCCTGCTGCTTAATTGCCACATAATTAAAATGCAATCAATAAAAAATGGTAAAGAGTGCACTCCAGTGATTAGAATCGTTCGGAGCATGATTTATTAATTAAATGGGACTGTTTAACACTTGTTCAATTAATATTTGATGGAGAGAAAAGTTTGTCAGTCTGATTCGCAGACTTATTTGAGAGAGATTGGATTATCGAAGAAACAATTAGGAACTCGGATTTCTTTCCGAATTAAATAATTGCCGAATCATTAAAGGCTCAACGTATATATGTGTGGTGATTCGTATTTTAATAGATAAGCCGTGCCCACATCAGCCAAAAGAAACGGCGTATTTAATATGCTGATAAGCTAACCAAGCTAAAAAAAAAAAAACACAAAAAAAAAGCAGAAAAAACGAGCTGCAAGAAACATACAAATAAATGCGAATACAGAATAAATTGTACGTTGAATGGGAATCGCGGGAAATGAGTTTTTAGTTGAAGTTCAGCGATCGGTAAATGCGTAACAAACGTGCCCAAAAAATAATCGGGGAATCGTTGTGAAATACAATTAAAGTAAAAGGGAAAACATTTTGGAAATACATACCTCTGACATGTTTGCAACTAAGCATAAAATCCAAGAACAACCAGAAACCAAGCTTCAGATAATTAAGAACGGCTTATGAAATTCGATTCAAGAAATCGCAATCCCTTAGTGTGAAAATAAATTGAAGAAAATTATACGAGAGCCGGCTTTCAATAAGAACTAAAGTGAAA
Source organism: Drosophila varians (assembly GCA_018150405.1). Taxonomy (NCBI): domain Eukaryota; kingdom Metazoa; phylum Arthropoda; class Insecta; order Diptera; family Drosophilidae; genus Drosophila; species Drosophila varians. The sequence continues at coordinate 9,322,252 of JAECWK010000125.1, forward strand.
TGGAAATGGCAGTGCGGGTTTTCAGTTTTTGTATTTTATTTGCCGGAACGGTTCCTGTTTCGAGTTCGATCCTGATACCGAGTAACATCTCCCGGAGCTGCCCATACCAGAGCAGTTGCAATTCATCGGTGAATGTGCAACACATTGAAATGCTAATGAGTTATGTGGACAAGACGAAGGATGCCTGTGATGACTTCTACGCCTACTCCTGCGGCAACTGGAAGAGAAACTACACGGCCACGAGTTCCAGCGAGGACCAGATTAACAGCCAATACAAGTATCTCTTCAACAATCTGAGCCGCCATCCTCGGGCCCCGGAATACAGACTGCCCATGTACGGAAAACTGGTGACTCACTACCAGCACTGCCTGGCGCTGAGGGGGCAGAATCTGCGGCGGTACTTGGAGCTGCTGCCTCTGCCCTCCTCCCTGGGCTCAACAAATTGGATGGATTTGCTGGCCGGGCTGGGCCAATACGGATACCGAGGCCACTTTGTCCAGGTGGGGGTGCGCTGGCACAACGCCAGCCAGCACATGATCTTTCTGGAGCCGCACAACCACCGACTGAGCCTGAATCTCACGCAGGACATATACGAGGCTCTGCCACAAGGTGGCTCTTCCTTGAGTTTCTCCACACTAAGAGATCAGTTTGCGCTCTTGGAGGACCGACTAGCCTCGGTGGTGAAGAATCACGACACGGACGACAGTTTCTTTGTCTACAACTTGGATGACTTGCGATTCAAAGTGCCGGAACTGAAATGGTCGGATGTTCTAGCGAAGCAGCTCAACAGAAGCTCCATGGGAGGGGATCACACCTTCCAGGTGGACGACCTTCCTGCGATTCGCGAGATAACCGGCCTGCTGAACAACATGGACCAACGCCTCCTCAATCTGTACAGCCTGGCCAGATTCCTTCAGTACTTGCTGCAACTGCCGCACAATCCCCTGGCCACCAGGGAGTCGGATGGCAACTTGCGGCCCTGGCGATGCATCCGGCAAATGCGTCGTGTGCTGTACCTGCCCATGAACTACGTATACGAGAGGAGCTACTACGCCCCGAGGAGGCAGTCCGACGAGTTCGTGATCCGCCGGGTGTTTGGAGAGTTGCAGGAGAGGCTGAAAGAGGCTGTGCAAACCAATCCCTTCCAGCTGCCGCCGGACTTGGTGGCTGCACTGACACCCAAAGTAGCGGATATGCGCATAAATGTGGGAAACCTGCCGCCCAATGCCTCCGAGCAGTTCTACCGGGACATCGACACGAGGTGGAAGGTGGGTGGGGACTTCTACGAGGACCACCTGAATGGGCTGCTCTTCTACTACTCGATCGTGGCGGAGCTGGAAGAGGGCGTCGATAGCGCCTCGCAGGCTATCTGGTACAGCTTCAACATGCACTCGCCCGATTTCGGGGACAACATCGATGCCACACCGTACTTCCACTGTCTGAGCAACATGGTGTTCGTGCCCTACTCATACGTGAAGCTGCCCTTTTTCCACGCCGACTTCTGGCCAGCCCTGCTTTACGGGGACCTGGCCAACACCCTGGGCCACGAAATGCTGCACGCCTTTGACACGCTCATGGTGGACTACGATGGCCAGGGCAACATGCGCAACTTCAGTGACCAGCTCCTCAAGGAGCAGCCCTACAAGGCGGCGCTGGACTGCCTCGGCCAGAGCGATGTCACGCTGAGCGAACGCATCTCCGACGTCAGCGGCTCCCGGCTGGCCATCCGCACCTACACGGGCGACTGGCTGAGTCTGCCGGACAATGGCCGCATATACTTTATTCAGTTTGCACACTTTTTCTGCGGCGACGAGGGCGACAGCTACCACGAATCCGGAAGCCAGCGACTTAACTTTGCCGTCAGCCAGGTCCCCCAGTTCGCCGAGATCTTCGAGTGCAAGGAGGGCTCCAGGATGAAATCATCGCCCCAGTGCCCGTTCTGGTAGTGCCCGTTCTTTAGTTTTTAATAGATTTTTGTATAGCTTTAATTAGGTGCCCACAAGTATTGTGAATAAATTACCAGCCTGTTTAGGAACTCAAAATGTTCTGGACTCCTTCTGTTTTCGCATGCGGCACGGCACGTCCACCTGCCAAAAAGGATGCCTGGCAGGGGGCTGAGTCAGACAGCTCGGTAGACAAGCTAATTTTCAATTACGTGCCAAACGTGATGGGCCCGTCCAGGGAGGGGACGACCTAAACTGGCCTGGTTGTGCCTGGAATCCTGTGCAAGTCCACACAAAAAAAATTGAGCTTGTTTCTTGGCACACCTTTAATTATTCGCAAATTAATATGCATTCGGCTGATCAGCGTTTTGGCAAATGTCAGAATCTACAAACCGATTCCTAATCCAAATCCGCAGTTTCTTGGCAACTTGTTGAGGCTGGTGGGTGGCGAAATTTGCCTGGGTTTCGCATTAGCGGGCCATTAGAACCCTACAGTCAACATACGTGACCCGCATGCCAGATGTATCCCAGGTAGGTCGGGGCTGACCCTAAAACAATCCTTACCTGCAACCCAATAACTTTAAGCCTGAGGCAATAGTTTCGCAAATTTTCCGTTAAATTTTGCAATAAAATTTGACAGTTGTGGAAGGTATTTAACGATTTTGTAAATTATTATCAGGAGTACAGTAATCTTTCATAATCTATATAATATATAAAATATATAAGATATGCAATAGCAATTCTTCTTCATGGAAGTAAATACCAAAGCTTTTTGTGAATATTCTGAATCGCTTTCCAATCACACATTGTTAGAGTGAAATTTTATTGTCCCTGCTGGTCTCCAGAGTCTTGTTAGGATTCACACTTTCAGGCAACATTTTGAGTTTGATATTCGCTGTGGAAATAAACAACCAGTTTATTCCCCTTTCAGGTCCTAAAAAAGTTGACATCCTTGGCTATAAAAAAAGTAGAGCTTAAATTTGAAAGGGCGTTTGCTTAGAAAATTCTGCCAAGTCAAAGTTAAAATATAAGAAATTAAATAATTACAAACATTGTTATAATGTCTGATATTATCCCGGTTGGAGTCCCTGTTCTGGGCCATCTGTCATTAGTGGGTTTTCAGGATACCTCTACAACACAATGTAGAGTTTTGAAACTTCAAAGAAATGTCATAAGAGTGCCTTTGTAAAAGTAAAAAGCATTACCTGCCTACTTGACATATTCGGCAGGTCGATTGGCTGGCAGGTTCGCGAAACCAATTTAATTACCTCAAGGGTCAAGGGAAAAATCCGCAGAGTCGCGCCAGCTGCGATTCGGGCGCTGACCTGAATTAAGGGAAGGATCAACGGATTAGCGAATTAGCGGTTATACCAATCGCGACCCGAACAAAACTTTGCACATGGAGATTTGGGTAATTGGTTGGCTACCTGTTGCTACCTGCGATTAGTATAAGAATCCTGGCCGAGGACGAGGAGGGCACAGTTACAAACTGAAACGTCTAACGTGAACATCGAAATCAAGAGCGAAATTCAAGATGGTCCTGAGCAACTCGACGCCCAACAACGCCCAGAAGAACAACGAACTCGTGGTGGATACGGCCGCCATGAACAGCAAGGACTTCAGTGAGCTTCTGCAGCTGACTGAGGAAATCGAGGAGAGACGCCGCTCCCAACGCCAAGGAGACGCCAGCAACGCGTGTGGCCTGCTCCGGGCCACCATGACCCGAGAGGAGCTCTTCGAGATCTCCTCCCTGGACGACGACCGCTTCCTCACCGCCCTGGAGCACCAGAACTCGTATGTGGCACCGCGCCGTGTCCAGGTTACCGACCTCGACCTGTCCAGCATTGAGAATCTTATGAAGTACTTTGACGAGGAAGTGCCCGTGACTCCCACCAAGCGTATTGAGTCCTCCAGGATGGCCGCCTGCACCGGCAAGGTGGCTAGCGCCATTGCCAAGTTGGCCCTCCAGCCGGAGCCAGTGTCGCCGCCCAAGCCCAGAGTGGACGGCGGCATTTTGAAGATCAGCGAACTGAAGCAGAGGTACGAGCAGCCCCCGGCCACTCCTCGCTCCCCGTCCATGGGACCTGGAAAGGCCTCATCATCGTCACTGCCCCGAAAGGTGAAGGAGATGGCCCAGCTGTTCAATTCCAAGATCAGCCAGGTGATCAGACGCTCGGATGAGCCACAATACCTGCAACTGCAGAACGATTTCTCGCCGGAGGGCAAGCCCCTGCCTCAATCCCGCCTGGTAGCAAGCCATGGCCCCTGCCTGGTGGCCGAGGAGGTCTTCCGGGAATTAAGTGTGAAGGACAAGGCACTGCTTTTCAACAAGTTCATCGGCGACATGGCCGCTAAGCATCCGAAGTTCAACGCCCACGCTGAGGGCCTCAAGGCCAAGGTGAAAAAGGAAATGATTCGAGGAGAGGTGGTAGCCGAGCAGCAGGCCAGTGTGAAGGCCCTGGCCCAGGAGCTGGAGGCCAAGTGTGTCCTCGACGCGGCCCAACCACCACGACCAGGAGCAGCCTCCCCTCCGAAGACAACTCCCATGGTAGAAACGCCCAAGAGCCAAATGCACGTAAGCACCCTGACAGTCATCCTGAAACCAAGTCCCGAGCCCCGAGCACCGCATACGCTGCCACGCCGCCGCCTTGAGCTGCAGGCCAAAATCGAGATACCGCAAGGATGCCAAAAGAGGAACCTGTCCGCCATTCGCAGTGCCCGGCCCACGGATGCCTACGCGCCGCCCAAGAAGATCCGACGAACTCGTCAGGAGCGCAGCGGATGCGATACACAGATGTTTTTTCAGAACGAGCCGCTGGAGAGTCTCTTTTACAGTTGGCTGAGCTCGGAAAACGGTGTACAATTCGATATTACCAGCGTCTCCGATGGCCAGCAAACCATAGAGATTGCCCTCGAGGAGGAATTGTTGGAGCAGCCGCCGCAGGAGCCCAGCACAGTCTCGATCGGCGAGGTGAGCCAAAAGTCCGCTGTCGAGCGCCTCCTGGAGGAAGCCATTGCCAAGCTGGAGCTGGAGAGTGTGCCCAAGGAAGCCAGCCATGTGGAGGTAAAGGAGGAAGACACTGCCCAAGCCCCGATAAAAACTCCGGTGGCCACACCCCGCCGCTTGAAACGCCAGGCACCTCCAGTTCCAGGGCCACGGCCAAGTCTAAGCGCATCACAGTCCACTGCCACCTTGTCCAGCGAAGCCTCCAGCCGGAAGCAATCCGAGGCTGAGGAAAGCGAATCCGGTCTTTCTACTTTGCCAAAGGTAAGTCCCCCAATCCATTTTGCATCCATAATCAAGCCACTAACAATTGAATTTATTTCCAATCAGATAACCAGCGACGAATCCCAGCCAGAGACACCCAAGGATGTCATGCAGCCTGCAGACTTTGAGTTTGTCAAGCCCCAGCGTCCGCCCCGCAAGAAGAAGATGCGCCGCACCCTGACCTGGAAGAAGGAGAACTCCATTGTGGAGGCCACGGCCAATGCCATCACATCCACCGACTCCGACTCCGACTACAAGGCACCGGCAGGAGTGGCCAGTAAGAAAAAGCCAGGAAACGCCTCCCAACTCCCTCTACCGGAACAGAGCTACATCGAACTGGACAAGTCCCTGATGCGCCAGGTGAACTCTCCCCGGAAAATCAAGTCGGCCTACACCTTGACCGTGATGTCCTCGCCCTCGCCGAATGTGGATAGCGACCAGTCGCCAGCCCAGACGCCGCGGCAATCCCTGGGCCACTCCTTGCGGGACAGCTTCATTGACCAGGGCTTTGAGACGTGTTCGAACGATCCTCTGGACAGCAGTCCCATAAGACGACCGTCGGTGGGCACTGCCAGCTCAAAGCCATCATGCTTCTCCACGCCAGTCAAGGGCCGCTTGGTCTCCAGTCCGGCTCAGCAACAGCTGTTTAGTCCCATCGCCGCTCCGGACAGGCCCCGCCGCAGCTCCCTGGCCATGCAAGTGATTCAAGAGGACCATCCCTTGGATCTGGATGCCACCAACAGCTCACCCACCACGCCCTGCAGTGAACGGGAGTTCTTCGCCAACGCCCCCACCATCGAGATGAACTCCCAGGACGAGATGCCGGAAGCCAAACCGCAGTCGAGGTTCTGGATATCCTCTGGCGCCTTCACCGTCTCCTTGGAAATCTTCCACAACACCCCGGAACGCCTGCGACTGCTCTACGAGATCTTCTCGCAGAAGAGCTGGGAGACCCGAGATCTATCCTTCGGCATCGACGGACACAAGTTCACCCCGGGAGGCGCTACCTCGGACTCTGCCCTCCCCGAGCGTCCACCCAGTGTGAAGGGATGCTCCCACTATTGGTTTGCCAGCGGGGACTTGGCCGTGCCCTTCAGCGGAAAGTGGATTTCCGGGGACAAGGTGAAGCGACTGTTTGCCTTCCTCGACGCCGAGCAGTCGGAGCTGCGGTTCGGAGTCGACCACATCGACTTCAGCCACGCCCCCGAGTTCTGGTCCACCACCCAGAAGTACTCCATCGAGAGCAGCTACAGCATGCTGGTGGGTCTCCAGACGGGGGCCAGCAACGGCCTGGAGGGGCGCAGCAAGTACGCCTGGCCCAGCAGTGGCAGCCACGCCAACCAGACGATCAAGACCAGCGACCTGGACCAGACCGAGCTGGAGTCCAACAGCTTCGGCAACAACAGTGGACGGCTCTCCTTCTCGCCGGACATGTTCTCCGTGGACTACGAAGCGGTGCCCCTGGATGATCTGTTTAGCAAGAGCGGCCCGACTGCATCAACGCCCACTCTCTCCGTGCCGCAAATGATGCAGACGCTCCAGCAGCAGCAAATGAAGCTCCGGAATGTGGAACAACGTATCCGGAAGTACGCCAAGCCCGCCAATCTCACGGACACGTCGCTGGAGCACTGCCGCAATACCCCCGAATATGTGCAGAAGTTGCGCTCCATCATCAAGGCGATTGAGAACATTGGACGTGATGATGGCTTCCGCACCTGCACCATGGAGCAGCTCGAGAGCTTCATGTACTTCCTCAGCGAGTACGCGGATCTCTGCCTGGCCAACTGCAGCGAGCACATGGACAATATCCTGGACACCTTACTGGCCCGCCGAGCCGTCGAGGTTTAATTATTCAAACATAGTTTATATTTTTATAATCCAATTAATATTTAAGAAATCAACATTTAATGTTAAAGTCAATTAAAACACTAAAATAAAAGATAAAAAAATAAAATCAAAAGTTTTTTTTTTCATAAAAGTAAATCAAAACTGGTGAAAGGATAAACCAGACTCCGCCTTTAGGCAAATGAAAATCCTTCATGCAGTGAAAGCAAACAACCAGGAGCTGCAGGACTCGAGCCTTTTGTGCAATAACCGTTTCAAGGACCCAAAGTGCTGCGCAAACATAGAATCGAATAAAATTCGGCCAAAAGCCAGTCTAAGCATTTCTTAGATCCTTGGACACGGACACTCGAAACGGTTATTGATATGGGGATGGGGGATGTCCTGTTCTCCCTTTTGATGGTAGTGCCACCGCCATAGAGAGAGACCAATATTCACAACATTTATATACGAAGCAATCCCAAATAGATCATTTATTTGTAACTCTGCCGCTTGTCCACTTTTGGGAATCAATTCAATGTACATTATCACTCTTATCGTTAAGAAACACAAACTAAAGCCTATGATATAAGTATTTAGGTGTAGTTGAGTATGTATACGGGGTTAGAGTGTCCTTAGAATAGCTTCGGTTTTAGTTGAGCTCACCTTGAATGGATATAAATATATAATATGCTTCGTATGTAAAACAATCGAACTCGCCAACTATCTAAAATATTTATTAACAGCTTTCGCTTTGTAATTACTTATGTGTTTGCATTATTTAATATTTTTCACTTTATTATATTTATTTTTTTTTTGATTAATGCTATTTACGTTCCTGCTCTTGGGGCTAATGCTGGCATTAATTTAATTTTCATATTCTTTCGATTCCCTCCCAAACAAATGAGCTATTATTTGTATTGCCTATAACGAGTACATAATTTACAATTGCATTTGCTTTCATGTATTTTGTATATTTACAATTAGTGTGATTGCAGTGCTTCGTTTTTTTTTTTTTTTCGTGTTTTCGGTTTTGTTTGGGTTTTTGCTTCCAACAATTTTGCAACATTTAAAATGTATGTTTATCCCACTTGTTGTTTTTAAATTGAATTTTGTTTTGACTAACTAACCAGGATGTATTTTGTTGTTTTTTTTTTTTTGGGGCTTTGGTCTGCCCACGCCGCGCCAGGACGACGCACTCGGCATACTCTAATGAATCGTTATGAATCGAATGTTTGAATAGTTCAATCATTTAATGGAAAATAATACAACACAAAACATCAACAAAAAATTAGGCGGTAGAGCATTCAGCTGATTTTGTGTGTAAACTGCAATGATATTCGACATTTGAATCAATTTTGGCGCTTGATTAACTCACTCTTTCGTTTGTTTAAACATCCTTGTTTTTAATATCGAATATTTTTGTGTATTTGCGTGGAAAATAATGGAAATGCAAAGCAAAAAGTTAAACCAAAACTGGTGCAATTTGTTTAATTGAGTACCTACACAGAAATGTATTTAGTTAGTGGGGCTTATTATTGGGTTTGGTGTGTCTGTGGCGCAATTTTCATTTTCTACTCGAGTGGATTCGAGTAATGGCACTTCATTAATAAGACTGTTATGCGATTCCCTATCCATGGAAGCGATTTGGCAGCAGCAGCGCTTGAAGTGCCAGGAGCCAGCAGGCGAGCAGGTGCGACCTCTGGCCGTCCAGGAGTCCTGGGCCGCCGCTGTCCTTGCCCTTGGACCAGTCGTAGCCCTTGGGATTGGAGCCAGTCAGCTTCTGCTCCGATTTGCCAATCTCGTTCAAGTTCGATTGATATTTGATGCCCACTGTGAATGAAGGGAACAAGGGCATACAATTCGTCCGCATTGCCTTTTCGGGGCTTAGTACTCACATTTGTCAATCACAATCACGGAATTTGTTGGCCCTCCGCCCCCAATCCCGTTGAGGGGGGTGTGGTTGTAGCCATCCGTGTTCACCGTGGTCGTCGTCGTCCTCCGCAGCGTTGTGGTCGTGGGCGGTGGCTGTGTGGTTGGCGGATTTGACACTGCAGCGAAATGGAATATTTTGTGTTTAATAGTTTGTTCGTTTTCAACTCCATTAAGTGGTTATCCAGTTCCAGTTCCAGGTCCTTTGTCCCTCTCCCCGACAAGAAGAATATGGCTTGTTGCAGTCTAACGTCTAACAGAATCCCGCCCAACTCCTGGCAATATTGACTGACAATTTGTTGGCACAATTTATGGGTCCTGTGCGATTTCAGATACTCCCGGTACTCCCGGTACTCCCAATACTGTATCCACTTCGTCGCACTTTTGGCTCTATATCCTGCTGACCACTCAATAAAATTGTCAAAGGATCATTGTTCTCATTGTTGGGCATTGGCATCGGCATCCCCCGCTATTATTCGGTGGCTCGGTGTGGCCATTGTTACCTTTAATTGGTAGCCCAACACCCACTTCTGCCCAGACCCGGCATGCCATTGTTGTGCCAGCCAAATAAAAAGTGTGTATATAAATTAACTTGGCGTCGCTCCGTGTTGACTCTCCGTGGATGGAGCACGGCATGGCCCACTGGCCAATGGCCATGGCCTTTTATTGGCGCCAACGTCAACTTACAGATATTTTATATTGTTTTATGAACTTTTGTGGAAGCAATCAAGGCTGCCAGGCTAAGCTTTAATGGCCTATTCGGTGATTGGTTGGTGGCTGAGTGATTTAACAAATTTACAGATTATGGCCACTTTATTGAGCCTGCATTGGCCAATTGAGAGTACTTTGTGGTCAAAGACATTGGTTTATGAGGTTCAAATTCCCTATAACCCTTTAATGGAGAATAATGTATTGGTTGCCCAGAAGTACCTGCTATCATAAAGCTATTTTTTGTATAACGATGATCCAAAATAAGAGTACTTACTGTAGAGTTTAATGTTGCCATCCATGTCGCCACGAGGATTCTTGGCCACACACTTGTAGTTCCCATAGTCGCTGGCCTGGACATTTGTAATTGTCAGGCGCATGGTTGCCTTGTAGGAGGGATGTCCCGGAATCGTTTCAGTTCTGCAATGCATAAAGGAAAAAATACTTTGCTTTAGAGGCATATTTTCTTCGAGTGTTGACGAAAAGCTAAGTTCAATGACAGCAATTGCGTCGTGCAATCACAAACCACGCCCATTGTGGGTCACTCGCAATGAGTGGCAATCGGGAATCAAGGCCAAGGTGAAACTGATAAGCGGCCACTTAATTCTAGGAGAATGCCACCCAGCACTACGGACACAGTGGGTCCCAGCCACCTCTTCCACTCAAACAAGAATAGGGGAGACTGTAGAACATTTCTAGTCGGTTTTGGTCCCATTGTGCTGCCCATCTCGCATTAGAAATTACTGGCGCGCACTCTTCCCTGGGACAATGACTGACAAGCGCACGACAAGCGACCATTTGGAGATCTCCGCTATGCGGAATCCAAGCGAGGTGAGGTCCCACCAGTTGCAACTTGTCGCAGGCGGGAGATCATCATGCTGAAGCTGAGTCTGGTGGCCTGGTTACTTTGTTCGCTGGCCTGGCGCACCATGCCGACCGCCTGTCGTCAGACGCGCCCCCCGCCGAGCATCCAACAGCTGCTGGCCACCCAGCTGCAGAGCTACATGGACACCAAGACGCGTCCCTGCGAGAACTTCTACCAGTATGCCTGTGGCAATTGGCAGATCCAGCAAAAGGGGCAGGAGCCGGAAAGGCAGAGGGAGCGGGAGAGGGATGCGGAGCACCTCCTGCCGAGCGACACTCTGGGGGTCATCGAGACATCTTTGAACCAGCGTCTGGAACGGCTGTTGCGTCGCAACAACAACAGCTCCTCCGCGGAGGAGAGCTGGACCTTCGTGGAGCAGATGCGTCGCTACTACCGCTCCTGCAAGCGCCTAAAGCCCTACAACCTGAAGAAGTATCTGCTGCAGCTTCCGCCCAGCAATCTCACCTACTGGCCATTGGTGGGTCGTGGCTGGCGGCGGGAGAACTTCGACTGGATCACAGCCCTCGGGCGTCTGCGGCTCTACGGATTAAACGGCGTCCTGCTGCGGGAGGATGTCATGCCACGTTGGGACGACTCCCTCGCCTTCAGCGTTTACGTGAATAAACCGACTCGCCAGGAGACGCAGCCAATGGGCGAGGGCGCCATTATAGAGCTGCTCCTGGACATTGGCCAGACAAAGCGAGCGGCCAATGCTCTGGCGCGTTTGGTGGATGGCTTCGAGCACCAGTTGCATCGCCTGCAGGACATCGAGGATGACGAGGGGCCGCGGGAGATGCAGCTGGGCTACCTGGCCACCTTCCTGCCCCAGTTCCGGTGGCTGGCATTCATGCAGCAAATACGCCTGGATGCGGAAATCGACCTGCGCTCCACGCTGATCATCGAGAACATCCCATACCTGAGAGCTCTCAGTGTCCTGGTCGAGAGCCACATGCCCGATACCATTTGCAGCTACATCATGATCCGATGGCTGGCCTTCCTCAAGCAGCAGGGACCCGGAGAGATAGCGCGGGGGGAGTGCGTGGCCAGCATGAGGAGGGCCATGCCTCTGGCCAGTAGTTGGCTGATTGGGCAGCACTTCTATGACCCGGACTCCGAGCCAGAAATAACTTCCTTATTTGCGCGCCTCAAGCGACGATTCAGCCAGATCCTGTCGGAGAATCGACTCCGACTGTCGCCCCCATTGGTTCATATCCTGCAACAGAAGCTGCATGCCATGAGAATACAAATAGGCTTTATCCGGCCGGATGAAATCGAAAAGGTGGAGCAGTACCACGAGGACCTCGACCTGAACGACCACAACTTTTATGGCAACCAATTGAATCTTCTGCGGCTTCGGGTGGAAGCCACGCACAAGCTGTTATCCTTGGAGTCGACGGGAAACGCCACGGACAGCAACTTGGACTACCTGGCGGAGACATTGGATGCCAGCAACTCGTCGCCGTTGTACGTGAGACCGCGCAACCTCATCCTAGTGCCGCATGGACTCCTCCAGCTGCCGGTGTGGCACCGCAACACCACATCCTTGCAGCAGCACGCCGTGCTGGGCTTCGCCTTGGCCCACGAGATGGCCCACGGATTCGATGTGTCCGGCATTGACTACGACGCCCAGGGCAACATCATGGGTCCCGTGGAGGAGATCACCAGCAGCAAGCACTACCGCCAGGGCATTCTCTGCATGCAGAAGCAAATGCCATCCGGCTCCAGGTGGCTCAACGAGAAACTGGCCGACTATGAGGCCCTGCGCCTGGTCTACGAGTCCTTTTTCGGCCTTGGGGCAGGGCGGAGGGAGCCCAGGGATCCCCTGCTGCCGCAATTCAGTCAAAGGCAGTTGTTCTTCATCAGCTTTGCCCAGTTCTTCTGCGGGCGGATACCCGTCCTGGGTCCTCGGGGGCAATTCCACTCGCAGGTGTACTTGGAGCACGCGGTGGACGAGCTGAGGGTGCTGGAAACGCTGGCCAACTATGAGGAGTTCTCCCGGGAGTTTGGCTGCGAAAAGAGGACGAAGATGCAGGCCAGCCAACGGTGTCGGCTTTGGTGAGGGAATACATCCAGATAATTGCAGATAGAAAATGTTGTAGCAAGTTAAACTTAAATAAATGTTTATAAAATCATATTCGAAAAAGTTTAAGGAAGAGGAAAGGAAAATATTTATATTTTGGATAACACGAAAAGGAATCAAAATATTCCGCAACTAATATCCTTTTTTGCTGGTCAGGATTACCAGAGCCTGCACACCTCGGGACTGGAACTGCGGCAACCAAAAGCCGTGTCGAAGGGAGCGAAGCCTCTCAGCATCTGCTGCAATCTTAGCTTGTCGTCGTCGTGGTCGATGAAATCAGAGGCGTCTCCGTCGCCGCAGAAGAACTGCGCCACATTGAGAAAGAATAGTTTCTCCTGGGCCAAATGGCTCAGTTCGCCGGGGCTGGCTTGGAAGGGGCTGCCAGTTTCATTGCTAAAATATGTGCCATAGGCCAGATGCAGTCCGGTGATGTCCGCCAATCGCTCGTTTACGAATTTCGCCCTGTCGCGATTCAGGCACTCCATTTCGTCCTGGTACCTCGGCGACAGGTGGATCTCAATAGCCGTCTGCTCCGTGTTTCCTTGGGGGTTAAAGAAAATCCCGTCTCCGTCCACCGCATGGGTGAGCTCGTGGGCCAGGACAAAGCCCATTAAGCTGTATTTGAAGATATTGTGACTGTCGGGCGCCAGCATGGGCTCCTGGAACAGGCCAAAGGGCACAATGACTTGGTTTTCGCGGATTATGTAGAAGGGACTGGAACTCATCCCAGTGTCCCCATCCGAAGTGTAGAAATATTGATCGGATGAGGGCGCCCGGGAGTTTAGTTGCTCGACCAACTTCCGGCTGCGGAATTCCAACAGCCTTAGTTGCCCACTGTTGTAGTCCTTGCTGTCCGCTGGTAGCTCCAGGGACTCGTAGTACTGGCCGGCGAAGGCTCGAAGATCGCGGGTCTTGGGAACATTTCCGATGTTAATGGATACTGCCCTAACCTTGTTGGCAACAGCTCTGCGTGGCTGATTGGTCAGCCGGAGGTGGTTCTGGTCAATAAGCTTCAGGAGATTTCGGCGGAGTTGGTCAAACAGAGTTTCAACCTCATTGGTGTACCTCTGGAGGGTTTTGGGGTCAAGGAATCGATCTTTGTAAATAAAATTCATGGCCAGATTCATGCCACGGCGCATTTCCTTCACGCACTCAATGGGATCACTGTTGTCCATGCTGTCGTCCATCAAGTGAATCACAAACCGGGTCATTATGTAGTTGGCCACCAGCTCCTTGTCCATGGGCTCCATCAGTCGTTTGAGGGAACGGAAGTATTTAATATTCTGCACTTGAACTTTTTGGTGAAGAGGAACCGGATGACCAACAATTGTCTCATAGAATTTTTTGAATTCGAGTCCAGTTGCGCTCTGAAATCTTCCCAAAGTCATGTATTGGACTTCCTCGTCGTCATCCTCGTCCTCTGTTAGTTTTTTAATGGCGTTCTCCAGCCTCCTCATCTTTCGCATCAAAGGAAGGATGTGATTCCGCTGGACGCCCAGGGTGAGAAGCGTGGCGAAGGTTTCTATAAAGCCTTTCAGGTGTTGCGCTTCTCCCTCGAAGCTGGGCATGCTAAAGTCCACGATGAACTCCCTGCTGTTCCTCATGCTCTGCACTACCATTCCGTTGACCAAAACGTTGTTGAGTCCATACCGGTGGAGACGTCCCACAGTCTCCATCCAGTCAAAGTTCTCCTTGGGCCAGGGCCTGCCGTGTTGTCGAAACTGCGGCCACGGGAGGTCCTCGTCCGGCGGCACCAGGCTCAGATAGTGTTTGATGCTCCGCGTTGCCTCCGGGGCTTCCCGGCAGTTGAGATAGAACCGCAAGACCTTCGCCTCCAAGCTGGAGTTGTTAAACCCACTTCCTTGGGCGCTCTTTTCCAACTCCTCCATCAGGGAAACGAGCTTCAGGTTGACCTTGTGGTCCAGCATTTGGGTGATTTCGGTGAACGGGTCTTCGGCATGCTGGAGGCCATACTTGCCGCAGGCATATCTGTAGTAATCCTCGCAGGGGCTGGCCTCCTCCTGCATGTACCCACGAATGTGGTCCAGGAGCCTGGTATTTGGATTGGATGTGTCTCTCGGTACTGAAGCAGAAGCAACAATCGGAACGAGCAAAAAATATAGAATCCACATTATCGGGGACAGAGAACTGATCTGAATGGCACCGTTCCAACGAATGTGTTCAATAAACAATGTTTCTTATAATAAATTTAATTATATTATAAGCTAGCTACGAGTTCACAGCTGATAACAAATATATACTCATTGTTTTCTTCAAATTAAATCAGACCCAAAAGTGCAATACTTACTTATATTTTGTGGATTCGGTTATCATTTGATCGTTTTCGCGTGTCCAGTAATTCAACGAAGTGGGATTCGCCTCGATGAAGCATTCCAGGGTGATGTTGAAGCCAATTGGAATGCCCACCAGTTGGTGGGGTATCCAGACCATGGGAGAAACTGAAAGAATACCCCATCGATGACCAATCCTTAAAGCATTCAATGAGACTCACAATCAACGCTGACTTTGATCCGCTTGGACACACTGGGCGGCACTCCATTGGAGGCGATGCACAGGTAGGCGCCCATATGCAGTCGCGATATCCTCTCTAGTTCCAGGGAATCCGTCTCCAAGTCACTCACTTTAATTAATAAAATGGGGAATTTTTGATTAGAAGCTTAAGAAATCTCGGATCTTACTCACCTTCCAGGGTTTTGTTGATAACAATTCGGTTTCCATCGTCGCGTTTCCATTTGATGCTCGGCTCGGGGCTTCCTTTCGCTTTGCAGCGCAAAGTCACGTTATCACCTTCGCGAACTATTACGTCACTGGAGGTCAGGGCGTCGTCTATATTAGGCGGCACTGGAGGTGAAAAAATAATACACATTTTACAAATTAAATGTAGCCTTTTGCGTTTGATTTTTTTGGCCGTCTGCCCTTCTTTTCTTCGCTCTGAAAACCACCATTTACTCTCTCCTTTCCATTTAAAAAGTTAATGAATTGAAACATTTTACGGATTGTTAACTTGTAAGCGGCGCAACTGAGACTTTTGCTTTCAAAAGGGTGAACTAGAAAACTTTACTTTAAGGCTAATTAGCACTACCACCTTTTCTTCTTCAGTAAATGTCACTTCTTCAATCGATAGAAACTTGAATAAAACTGTCATCTGTCTTTCCATAGAAAAGTTCCTTATTCAGAAATATCATTAAGCTGCCATGGAAAATCTTTTCAATTCGTTGCTAAAGCCAAGGACAAATCTTTAATGAAAAATCTATGCAAATCACAAAAAAGGGACGAAAGGATATTGAAAAGGGAAGACATATGGAGTGATGACCTGACTGCAGTTACCTCAAAATCTGCCTCATTTCATATTCCTTACGCTTTCGGTAATCTAAACGACTCGTCTGCGACTTTTCCGACGGTCAAAATCCTGGCCAACTGCCGACAGTCACGTATCCTGGCCGTTTAAAGCCTGTCCTGACAGACTGACAGACAATACTTCAAGTTTTTTTGGACAGATTTTAAATGCAGTAGTAGCTCGTTGAAAATATTTTAAATTAATTGGAGTTTATTGAAGAACTGAATGAGCGAAATGAAATCTTGAGGTTCGGCGTAATTGGTTAGCTTTAACCTGTCCTTACTCCAGGTCCTTTCATTCTATCCTTTCCTTTGGATATCCCCGAAGTAAACTTTTGCACGCCGGAGAAAAAAGTGTAATTAAAAGGAAAAACTTCTGTAAACTTTTGTCTTTATACTTTTTCCTTCTTATATACCCAATAATGACCAAAAAGTTTTTCGCCCAAACCTTATTTTTTGTTGTTGTATGCTATTAATAAACGCTTGATGTGCTAATCGCAGGACAAACTGGGAAGGACACCATATGGAAGGGGCTCTACGAAACTAGCCATTGAGCATATGTGTTCTACTTTTGATATATTAGTTTTTCTTTATTGATATCTGCAGCATCTGGCCACTGTAATTGACGAAACTTTTTATGTTTATTTACGTTTGTGTAAAATTTAATTAAAACTAATTATGGTGGAAGTTTTTTTTACCATGAATTGGTATAGATTACTTGGCCCAGACAATTTGAAATATATTAAATATTATGATAATGTTTGATTTAACCGCAAATAAAGTTTTTCTGGCTTCTTTTCTCTTCCAGGGTAAAAATGGAAAACAACTGGCTTAATTATTCGATTAGTTACAAAATAAATAGAATTTTATTAATGTCCAGTGTCCTGTTACTGTCCTGCATCGTCGGTGTAACTTTCCTCAGTGTCATTTCGTATTTGTCTGCGCAATATGTGGTAATTGGTGGCGGGAAGGGAGCGAGTGGGAGGTCCTTGGGGTATAGCCTGAATTGTGAAATGGCCGACCAGCGACCAGCAGCCAGCCAGCCAGCCAGCCAGCCGGCATCGCTGTGCACATTTAAATGCATTTTTGGTGCGTTGGCCATAAATTCTGGCGCATTTAATGTTTGTTTTTGCATACTCAAGCCGCAAAATCGTGTTTCCCTTTGTATTGTTGGTGCCATTTGTTCCATTTGCTGGACGCTGGACGCTGTGCCTCGCATTTGAGTCAGCAAATTAAATTCGCAAATGTTTAACCATCATTCCCCAAAAAAAAGGTATTTATTTATTCACTCATTAGTCTGGCAACTCCTATTTTTTGGCTCACATCAATGAACCTACATAGGTGATATATTTGAAAGGGTTATTATTTGTATTTTAATTTTATTTTTCATTAATGGCAAACCTTACTACGCCATCTTGAAATAAAAATGGCGCTGGGAAACAATGGCGTCGATTAAAAATAATGTTGCGCCTAAAAGATGCAACAGCATTCTTTCAAAAATGGTTCGGGGCTTGGATAAATATTCTCTCCTCCCACTGATTATCATTTTCGGTTAAAATATGATGTATCGATCCTTAAACGGAATAAATTTAACTCCTCGCAGCAATATAATAC
Source organism: Drosophila varians (assembly GCA_018150405.1). Classification (NCBI taxonomy): domain Eukaryota; kingdom Metazoa; phylum Arthropoda; class Insecta; order Diptera; family Drosophilidae; genus Drosophila; species Drosophila varians. Next base: position 9,339,840 of record JAECWK010000125.1, read on the forward strand.
CCTTCCAGGATACAAAACTCTATTTTTAAAGGCCTTGAACGCAACACGCGTTGCGGCAATTTGATGTGGCGTGACCAAAGCGGCGGCAACTGTTCCACGAATTTTGTTTTCTTTTTTGAGGCATGCCGCCATTTTTGCATTTTTTCAGCAGAAACACATGGAAGCAAATTACTGTTATCTTTTTGACATACACATAGGCAGAGCCCGCTGCTGTGACTCAAGGATTAAACTTTGAAAATGGAAAGGGAAACGTTTTTAGCCTTTCTAGCTTCTTGAATATTAGCAACCATCATTAGTTTTGACTTTGCCGATTGATGGATTTGAATAATATACGCTGTTCTGCATCCTCCTTCAATTAAAATCAAAGGCCCTCTATCGGACCCAAATTACATGGTTGAGATGTCAATTTTGGGCGCAAGTATCGCATTGGCTTATCCCGATGATATGTTGCCATAAACCAATATGGAATTGGAGCAGGCGGAGACTTACCAACAACTTTAACGAATCCGTATTGGGTCTTGGCCGTCACCGTGTTGATCTGGCACATGTACCGGCCCTTGTCCTCCTCCTGGACATTGTTGATATGCAGGAACCAGGTGCGATGCTTGTCATGCTTATCGTGAGTTACACTAATCCTCGGATTACGGGTTATCACGTGGTTGTGCACGGTGAGGATGGCCGATTGCTCGAAATGCATCCACGCCACCTGGAATAAAAAGGGAGCCAAATGTCCTTAATCTTTTAGGTCTACCTATGTACATACATACATACGTATCAGCGAATATGTGTAAGAATTTGATTGATATCGTAAACTAACCACAAAAAGCCCATTTATTATTTGAGCTGATGACAGGATGTCATCGCTTTTATTGGCCAAACTTGGGGCCCATCATCATAAATTCCTATGAAGGATTAACGAGCAAACTGGCCAAAAGTTTGGCCCATGTGGAACCAGATGTCGCCGAAACTTTCGACCATGTGCGTCATGGGCTAAACATTTTTCGCTCCGTTTTCCGCCACTTATGCAACGCAAGTATATTCTCTTTTTTTTATTTTGCGGCTTCCAGAGTGTGGGTGCTAACAAAAAAAAAAAAAAAAAACAAGACTGACACCAATTTATGCAAATTTAAGCCCCCAACGCATTGACGGAAACGTGCTAAATGTAAGACACAAAGCGAGAAAGAACCAAAATGGAAAATGTGTTGTTTTGATGCCATTTCAATGATAAATTTCATCAGAGTGGCAGGGCGAACGCCAAGTAGTAGTATATTGCCTTAGCCGAAAAGGGTCTGGGCCGAGAGCTGGGGCTAATGGAATATACGGAGCGGGAGCTGCAACTATCAAAATACAGAATATATCAGCCGGGACGGAGTTGAATAGTTGGAGCTGTGCGAACGTGGACTGATATCGGATCATTTTTCAATGTCTACATCGAAAACGTGCAACCGGAGAGTCGCGAAGTCGGAGACAAAGCCGAAAGGCAATCAAGTTTAGTTTATTCCACGTCTGGATATCGTCTGCTCTTTGCCATATTAAAATTCTGGCCATTAAATTAAATTCTGCAATTAATTTTGACTCATCATCAGGTAACTAGAATTTAAATTAAAAAAAACATAGACAAGATTGAAAGCCTTCAATTAAGTTATAAAGCTTTCTCCATAAAAACTATGGATGTCTAGTCTCCATTTAAATTGTAAATGAAGTCATAAAATTCAATACAACTAACCAAAAAAATTATTTACAAAAAAACTTGCAGATGAAACAAAAATGTACAAACTTTATTATGATAGAAAATGTTTATGCTTTTGTTTAGAGAGAAGGAGGCAAACAGGAGAAGGGGTCCTGTAAACAACAATATAAACAAACTATACTGCCAATGTTTTTAGTATGCCTCCCTGTCGTTGCCTTAAATGTTTTTGTAGGCGTTGAAAATTGAAACACAAACAAGGACACGACCAAGATTTCAGGAAGTGTATATTGGCAGAGCCCGACCAAATGAAAAGCTGCTGGCTTAACATTTACAATTTAAGCGCAAACGTGGGAAAAAGTATGTCTAAGAACTACGCGAGTTAATTTCCACGCACTTCAAATATTTGTACAAGCTCCTGGGGCACAAAAAATGGCTAGAAACCTGCAGTTGGTAAACGAAGTTTAGATGCCCTTTCCCTCTAAGAAAGCTATTACCTCTCTATTCCTGTAGCCTTTTTATATTCTATGTAATTACCTTTGACACTCTTCGATTAAATGCTTTAATGGGAAATATTAATTGTGAAAAATGCAAGATAGTTGGCTGGATAAGTTGGCCGGCCATGCTCCTGAGCGGGCTATAAAAATCAATTCCAATCTGGTGGTTTGGGCGGAAAATTGCGGTGGTGGTTGGAGGCCCTTATCCAGCAAGGAATGGGACCCGTCGGCTACGCAACTATTTTGCATGCAAAGTCACGTTTTATTGTAGCTACGAGCTCTTCCCGTCGGTGGGGCTGGTTAACTTTTAAGCTTACCTGAGGCCAATGAGCAGAAAAACGGCAGATGAATGAACGAGCGACAGGATATAAGGGATATAGAGTTGCTGGGTGGCTGGGGGGGGCTGGAGGGCCGGACATGCCGAACTTAAGGGTCATAAAAATTATTACGAGCACCACATAACATGGCGACAGGGCCAGGATAAAGACTCGACTATAATACCCAAGGAAAAAATGACGAAAGTCGTGTCAACATTCAAATTTATTCACGTTTAGGGAAATTCAATTGCATGCAAATTTAAATTGCTGACATTCCCATAGACATTCTAGTGAAAAATGAAAAATATTCACCAAGGCAATGCATATATTGAACTTTGAACTTTAATCCTTTTATTTAACTTACCTTGTAGGAGCCCAGATTCTTGACGGAACAAGCCAACTTCACATTGCGACCCGCGGGCACTGTAATATTCTCGATGACATCCGTAAATTCCGGATCCTCGCTTATGACTGTAAAGGAAATAAATAATAGCGTTTAGTAATTAGAAACAATACTAAGTCTTTCATTAAAAAACAATTTCGAAAATCACACACAGTACCCGAAAATCCTTTGACCTCGATCCGAATCCGAAAACAATGAGCAGGCGTTCAATAAATCATAATTAAATTGTGTGCTATGTGAATGAATATTCAGAATGGATTCGTTGTCGAGCCCACTTTTGGATCTCGGTCTAGCCTACTGTGAAATTGCATTTCCTTGCATTGTTGCAGATACTTTTGGGTCGTTTGTAAAAGTGCCTTGTTATGGCTTTTGTCCACGGGTGTGCAACCATTTCCCGCTGGGGGCTGTCCTGTTCTGCTCCAAAGGTGATAAACGTTGTGTGAAAAGTTTTCACAAATCGAGGAATTTTAAACGAATGGCAAACGATTCAAGGTGTTTTTTCCCCACAACAAAAGATAGGGTATTATAAGAGTGCCTGAATGCCAAAATGTTGTATGCCCCAACAATGCCTCCTGGTGTTTATTTATCTTTAAGCCCCCCTTTTTTACTCTACACATTTTTTCAGACACTTTTTACAGCATTTGGTGACCATTTTGTAAAGAATCAATATGTAAATGCCCATGGAACCCCTTTTAAAAAGCCATACTGTTGGCTGTCCCCCAAAATGATGGTTTGGTTTTTAAATAATTTTTTATTTACAGATTTTCGTTTGATTGGTTTTGTAGGACACATCAGATCAGGTCCTGGCACTTGGCCTTAATCATATTGAAGGTGACACTGCCGACATTTTGAGCGGCGTTGCTGAGCATCTCGAAGATGTGGTGGCTGCGCTCCCCCTCCTCCATGGTGCGCTCGTGGAGGCGTCGCAGGGCGTCCGAGTAGGCCTGGTACTTGGCTTCGCTGTCCGTGTCCAGGATAAAGCTCTCATAGAGCTGTTGCACGTCGTAGAGTTGGCGGGAGGTGGCATCGTAGAGCAAGTTGGGCAACTGCGGCAGCATCTGAGTCCAGTGCATGTGCACCAGCTCCAAGAACTCAAAGTTGCTGAACAGGAAAATGACAAATAGATCCAGTCCCTTCGCCTGCAGCTTGGCCATGAGCTGCTCCGTGAGGTGGTGATCCGTGTTGGCGGACTCCTGGAGCTGTTCGTAGTCAGTGTCCAAATGGCGTTTCAGATACGCGTACACCTTCTGCCGCTTCTCGAAGAAGTCTTCCGTGGTCAGCATAGTGTCCAGATGCTTTAGAATGTTTCTCAGTCGGGAGGTGCTGTCGGCCAGATCCACGTGGTCCGCGTCCAGGATGTCCTGAATCAGACCGCGAAGGATTTGCAGGTAATTGTTGATGATTTCGGCGCCAGAAAGCTTCACCCGTTCGTAGAGTTGCATTCCAAACTGACTCAGGTCCATGTCGGTGGAGTTGTCATCCCGCCTTGTCAAGTTCAACTGCTCCAAGGCCGCTCCAATGGTTTGGTCATTGATGTAGCGATTCCTGCTCAAGGGCACTGGCCTTTCAAATTGCTGGCAGAGGCGGTGAAGACGCAGCTGACGGATCTCTTGGGCACTGGCGTCCCTGGCCGCTCGCAGAGTGGATTTAAGGCGGTTGAGGAAAACCAGACTCCTCAGCACCGATGTGTGCTCCAGATCCAGGTCCAGATGATGCTCCGCGTCCAGCAGTTGCTTAATAAGTGTCATTTTCACCAGTAGCTTTTGCGAGGAGCGAGCTGCCTGCAAGTCTTTGGAGTAGTTTCCATTTCTCGGATTGCTCTCCAGCTGGGTCAGGTAGGCGTTGAGGCTTTGCTCGGCCCTTTGCTCGGCAAAGTCGGTCACTTCGCGCAGAAAATCAAGCTGAAAGTCCTTGGCCCCAAGGGACAGCAATAAAGTTGCAGCATTCGGTGGCACAAGACACAGGAAAATAAAAATCAGCCACTTCTCAAGCATCTTCTGGATGAAACTGAGGCCAGCGACGTCTGATTGAATGCCTCAGCTCTAGTACTATACATATAATATATATTTTTTATACTATGTAATGTTGTGACTATAAACAACGATGTCCGATTAGACGGATTGGATGGGTAGGCGTAATGTCTGGGGTCAGGCCTCGCCTGATACGAAAGTTTCGATTCAATTCTCCTCCACTTTTAGTTTCGCTTGGCGATTAATGCAACGTTACCATCGAGCTATGAAAAAACTGCAGTAATTTTTCAAATTGAAATCTGTCGTAATAAATTATTTTAAAAGATTGTAATTGGATCAAGTCATTGGGAAACATATTCCCCCGAATATAAGCAATATCAAATATAAATCCCCGTTTGGTTGTGAAAAAATTGAATGCAAGTAACGAATTCAATTAGCGCTGGCTCCATGCTGCTTTTTATCAGGAAAATGTGACCGGAAGAATTTAAAGTTGAACTTTTTGGAAACATTTTCAATTGAAGAGAAAAATTTTAAATGAAAGCTTGCCATATAGAAACCAATTAAAGAAGGATTATAATTCTTCTCAAAGAACTAACACCACTTTTAAATGAAACTACATATTTGATTCTTTCAAGAAAAGACTCTTTGAATGAGTCTCATTTTTTATACAACATTTTTTCAGTCATCCGAAGCAGCATCCTTTTTTTGTGGAGAAGGATACTATAAGGAACCGTATTAAAGGGGATAGTAGATTTGAAGACACAAGGCCAGGTGCATGGGGAAAGTTCAATCAAGCAAATGCAATGCCAATTGCAGGCAAAAGCACAAAATACAAAGATTGAAACGAGCATTGACAGTCTGACTGAGTGACGTGCATGTGTTTTTGTTGCAGTTGCTGTTCGGTTCTTTGTCACTCTGGTTTATGGGCAGGCAATTGCCTATGCAAGTGGGCACTTTGAGAAGTATTCTTCACCTTAAAAGGGAAAGAAACCTTCAAGAATTGTAGGTAAATAAAGTTGGATGAATTGCAGCCTTAGTTATTGAGTTTTACTCCGCAAAAGTACCGGATATCAACATATTTTAGTGATAAACTTTTTGTTTAACCCTCGCTGGCTGGCTGCTTATGGGCGTTGGGTGTGTTTGTGTTTGTTCTGGAGTATTTGTAAGCAAAGGCAAAGTCAGAAACTACTCAGGCGGAAATGCGCATAACTGCATCTCAGCCGCAACACTCACCACTCAGCCCGCAAACCACCCACACTTGCCCATTCCCCCCACCCACACATGTGCACAAAAGCAGCATAACTCCCACAAATGGTAGAGTCTAAGGAGCCGTCCATCCACTCACCAAAAGGATGGGTACATGGGACTCCATCAAACACTAAGTGCTGCTTTATTAACTAAGAGTCAACAACAGCTGAGGACGCTCCCCATGAAGGCAGCACATGGATACTGGACACTGTCCTGACCACCAAGGACATTCGCTTCAGAGCTGCCTACTCTTAATTATGCACTTTGTGAGTAAAGTTTCAATGCTGCATAGACCCGATTTTGCAATGCGTTCTAGATAATTGCAATGTCCTGATGGCATTAGCCCAACTCTTAACTCTACGATTGATTAGGAAAAGCTTTAAGTCCTATCTCTGCATTTAAATATTATAATAATGTAATAAAATGTAATATAAATAAAATAGAAATATACTTTTTGATACTTTTTGATACTTTGTGCAGCTCAACGATTTCAACTCCCAAAAAACCCAATCAAATGCAATAAAATGTACATTTGAGATAAAAAAAAAATAGAACATGATTATATAAATCGTGACTGACTCTTTTGTGTTGCCCCTTACAGGCTTAGAAGACCCACGAGATATACAAAGCAAACTGTCTGTGAAATCTCAGACTCTGCTGGCTGCATTCGAGTTGCAGCAACAACGGAGCACAACACAACACAACCCAATGGGAAATGTGAAAAGTGGAAAATTCATTTTCGCTGGCTAGCCCCGAAGCATGGAAGAAAGCCCAGGCCAAAACGCACATGAACACGAAAAAATAGCGATAACTCAAATTGAATGCCAATAAAGTAACATATGCGACCCCTCAGGCATCAGGCATCAGGCATCGGGCATCAGGCATCGGGCATCCGAATGATTCACCCGGCATAGTTAAACACACAGCGATCTGGACATTTTTGTGAACTAGGACCCTAACAAGGCGAATGCTTGAAGGACACTTTCCCCCAAGCCCAGGCCAAGGCCCGGAAACAAGTCGAATCGAAACGCCAGGAGCAAAACTAACGAACTTCTTTTATTTATCTGCCAGCGAGGCGGCATCGAAAATATTGCCAATCCGAATAATAAACCATATGAGGGGAATTTTCCTCCACCCGAGGCAGATCTGTCAACTGTGTTTCTCTGACAAAATTGGGGAGTCTAGGACTATCGCCATGCATCTGGGGCATGGTCAAAAATTATTTGTTTATCTTAAAAGTATCCAAATATGAAATATGAAAAATCTTATTCACTTTTTCTCGACTCTTGGAGGGTCATATTTTTTTCATATTTCATCATATTTCATATTTTTGTCACCCTGTTCACCTTTTTTTTTTCTATACAAAAGAAAATGTATTCCATTTCAGATGCAAAGAAACATATTTGTTTATGCAGCAACTGGGAAATCGACCTAAGGACCTTTTCCAGAATAATATTTAGCTTTCCGAGCACAGCATTCGACTGTTTCTTACAATTTCATTCGAATATTTTGCGTTTATCTTGCCGGGCAACTGTTTTCTCCACGTGTTTAATTACACAAAAATGCATTTTGTTTGCTGCAAGTTGCAACGGTGGCAGCATGGAAGGCTTGTGGCATAATTCACAGGGACAGGCACTTACAGCAGCCGTAGTTTTCGGCACCCGGAGGGCAGAGAATAGCCCGGTTAGGAGAGGGCACACGCTCCCTTTCCCCCAGACCCCCAGCCGTATGATTAGTAAACTTAAAGATTCTGGGCAACGCTTCGCAGCAACGTAATAGCTAATTAGCGTCGGAGCTAAAAACTTTCACTGCTATTGCTAGCCCCGGGCAGACAAAACCAGCAAACAAACAGACACAAGGCCAACTCAATGGCCAACTTAAAGCTAGAAATTTGTTTCGCCCTCTGCATTTGTTTTTTTTTCCAGCGATTTTAGCATCAGGTGCGGGATGCAGGCTTCTGGTTGCAGTTTTCAAGGGGCACTCCCCACAGCCCAAAGAGGGGGGGGGGGATAAGGAGAAGGGACAGGGACAGGGACTGGAAAGGGATACCGTATGGACGACAACTGTTCGTGGCATGCAAAGCGCGATAATTGACCCGCAAGCGAACAAGTGAGAAGGATCTCCCTTTCAGAGTGTCCGCCTGTGTGAGTTGGCCATGCAACTGTGCCATAACTTTTGCTTTGATAAAGGACCTTGGCGTTGAGTTGATTCAAGTCCTTTAAGCGGCAGCCGGGCGTGCTCCCAGCTATATGGCACAGAAACCCACAAAAATAACATAACATTTTTGGATCAAGGCACTCGCCTGCCAAATAACCTGGCCATGTGCGATGTGTCCCCCAAGCACTTTAAACCACAAGACCACTTGTTTATTTAATTTGCATATTAAATATAATTAAGATGATTAAATTAAACAAATGTGTTGAAGGGTGGGGATGGGAGTCAATTGCTCATAACAATTTCTCAATCTTGAAATTTATTACGCATACGCAGTGTAGCCACAGTTTCCAGTTTATATCCCTGTTATGGCTCAAGTTTTGTTAGGAAGTGTGAAGCTGGGTGAAGGAGTGATCTTCAAACCCATAAAAGTGGGGAAATTCATGGTCATCAAGCACACCTGAGTAGATTTTATCAAAGGCCTCTGTCTGTCTGTTTGTTGGTCTTCATAACCAAGGGCTTCCTTTTAAAAAACTCTTTACTTTTTTATTTGAAAAAAAGGTACATTAAAGTCAGGTACATTGATGTAACCTACTATTTCTTTAGGGAAATTCAAGGTATGGGTATTATGACATTTAATACATTTGAAATTCAACACAAAACCACAACATAATTATACAACAAAATAAAAAAAAAACTTTGCAACGCCAGCCATAGGTTTGAGGGTTTGTAAATCGAAATAATTTCCATTACTGGTTAAATATCAAAACATTTCCGTTTCGTTTATTGGTGTGGATCCATTTTATTAGGCGTAAAAAATACATTTAAATGTTAACACGCCATTTAAGCACAAATTTGCACCGAACTGAGTTGTTCACAGACTGGCGTCGGGCAAACGGAACAAAAAAAAAAAAAAAAAAGGGAAAACCAGAAAACTGTGGCCTGCCAACAGGCGCCCGGCGTGCGTTTTTTTCCGGCTTTTGGCTGGCAATGGCAGCCAGGACAGCTAGAACAGCCGGGCAGCGATGGAATGGGCAGGCTGCACAACAGTAAGCTACTCGACTACAAGATACCCGATACTCTTTACTCAAATAAACAAGGGACAAAGTGGCCTGGATTTTAAAAGTACGAAACGCCGGACTCCTTGATACAAATTGTGATAAACACCTTATCTCCTTTTTCAGTTTACAAACCGAGAAATTCTTTTGAAGAAAATATTTTGTTTAAACCAAAGTAACATACTTTCGCTCTAACGCACTATATCCTTGACTCAGCCCGAGTATCGTGGCAACAAGAAAGTAGGAAGTGAAAAAAAATTTGTCTGGAAATTTATTGACGAAAACAAAGTCAAGTGCTGAGTGCTGAACACCCGAGTCTCAGACGCAGATTGCGGCCACAGGATTGGAGTTGGGGCTACACGATGGTGGTGTGGTGTGGTGTGGTTCATCCATGTGGAAACTGGTCCAGTCTCCATGTGTTTACGAGCTGAGATAAGCTTAAGCAGGGCTGGACCCGAAAAACCCAACCCCTAAGAACGCCATTAAGTACGCCACACGTTTCGTAGTGCAATGTCGCCGAAGACCATCTGACCGGGAAGCAGAGCCAACTATAAATCTATCATGTTTACGTCTAGCTTGATGAGCCTGGGCCAAAACCAAGTGGAGGGCGAACGCCCCCTGCCCCCCACTCCGGACCTCCTTATACGCTCGGGCACAATTTGTTTATGCAAGTCGAGTGCGGCTGCTAGTTGGCAAAACGTTGCTTGAATTATGGCTTTGTTTATCCCGAGTCGCCCAAGAAGGAAAATACAAATACTCGTACTCGTACTCGTACTATTCCTCTAACCCAGCAAGAAGGGTTCGAACTTCCAAGTCTTTTCGTATCGCAGACAAAACAAAGCCAGGGCAAAAATTTCCCATTTTCCCAAAAGTCCGGGTATGCATCCGGGTGTGACACAGCAGTTGTTTTATTCTCGGCAGGCGTGATATGATACGCTATCGTAACATTTTATTTTATTTGGCCTTCCTTATTGATATTGGTTGTCATTCAGATTTTATCATAATAAAGATTAAGGAGCCACAACCATTCCTTTTTTTTTTTTATTCCCCAACATTTACATTTCGTTTATCAAAGTCTTTTACTCATTTTTTGTGGCCCGGTTTTTCAACATTTTGAAAACATTTTCAATTATTGAAGACTCCTGAACTGAAAATTGTTTAGAAAAACAAATAATGGCAACTTATTGATTTAGTCGAGTTTCCGCAACGAGTTTGACACTTTTGTTTTGGCACTTTGACAAGCCACCAAGGCAAAAGTTGCACCTGAAATATTTATGAAAGTGCTTCTGACACGTTTTTAATAAGCTCCACGAACTTCATGACGACGCTCTACTGTTCGTTCGGCTGGCACTTTTTAGACTGACTTGCACTGACTGCGTTTGACAATTCGGGTTGTTAATTTAATTAAAGTCGTCGATTGTGGCCGCGACGGCCACCCCACCGCTCCTGTATGTGGCAGGCTTCACGGCGAAAATTCCAAGAAAATTATATTTCAGACGACGGACGTGGAATGAACAGCGGCAAACCTCAAGCCCAAAAAGTCTGGGCGGTTGAGCAAGGTCAACCGCGGTGCCAGTTACAGGTTGTTTTAATTAACCAGCGGGGTACGCGGGGCAAGAGTCCAAAACAAAAATGGCATAAATATTAAAGCCTCAAAACTAAAATCAAAAATAACGAAAATTAGAAACAAGCCAGAGCTGCTGAGCTACTGCTAACCTTTTTGTGTGGCCACAAATGTCGTAAAACACTTTGGTCCTGGGCCATAAATTAATTTGGCGCCAACATCGCATTAAGCTGCTTATTCTTTTTATCCCCTGCACTTAACTCCATAAAGTAAAGGACTCGTACATAAGCAAGGCAAATAAAAAGCCATGACCAGGTCCAAATGTCTGTCAGAAAAAATTCAATTTATCAAATGTCTGTCTGAAAGGTTGAATGTGTGTATTATAAGCTCAATAAAAATTACACTTAATTTAGGTTTTTCTGCTGAATGCCAAAATGTGATACTAACAACACTAATTGAATAACATGTAACTTTCCTAGGGTGTTCTTCTTTTTTGTTTTTTTTGACCTTTAAATTCTTAATTTAGTCTTGAAAGACTTAAGTCAAAGCTTTCAGTACGAAAATACTGTTCCAAGAAAACCCCAAAATGGTTTTGGAAATGCGAGGTGGGTGTCTCAGGACCACCAGATCCAGTTCTTATCTACCTTGATTAGCAATTAGCACGCGTCCGTGTCTTCTGTGGGTCAGCGAACATTGAGTTATTGGCCGAAGGTCACTCGGATGTGGGCAATATTCTGTATCAAATGGCCAAGATGGGGGCGGGCCGGTCTGCGCATCCCGCATGGATGTCAGGCCGAGATTAATAATGTGCCTCCAGAGTCGACCTGGCCATCCTCATTATTCTGGAATGGGTTTCGCTTGTGGCCCTTTACCTTTCGATGAGGGCGTGACGCTACCACCAGTCTGTGCCCTCCCATAAATCAAGGAGATTATCAGTTAGCCATAGTCGTTCCGGGGATTTCCATATAATATGTAGATGACATGAGTCTTATTTTTGTCGGTGACGGAAACTCTGGGCAAAGGGCAGCTCTTTAAAGCTTTCCGATTGATATTTCCCTTTTTGCGAAAGTGACCAATTTTTTGACAATTCATTATGGCGACGTAAACATCGTAAAATAAATGTTTTTTAATTATTTTTAATTATTGAGTTTGCCATTACTTTATTTCGCAACTGTTTGAACTTCTTTGAACAATATCCTGCTATCCCTAAGAGGAGATCTCCATTCAGACCTCTGGTCATTATCTTTTTGAATTGATCCCTTAAAAAAATCAGCATCAATGGTGCTTAAAAACATGTTTTTCTAAAATTAATCACAATTGTTGTTTGACTGAACTTTATTAGCCAGCTTCCTTTCCCCCTCAGCACCCCCACCCCACCCAGGATGGTTTAAGTTGGACATTTTGCCCGAAGCTAAATCAAAATCGCACCAAGCATAAAAACTTTCCCAGCTAATAAATGGCAGGAAAAAGTTTTCGATTCGCTCGTTTGTCATTTTCCTGGTTAACTGCCGAATGGGAGGATGGCAACCGCCACACGGAGGGTCAAGAAATAATTGTCAATTTTTGTTGTGAGGCGCGCCCAAAACATTACCAAGGAAATAATAAAACCTGACAGCAATAAAATTTATGCAAGTGGCCCCATAATTGTACCTACAGAATAAAAACAAATCAATATTGAAAATGAAAAGGACACAAGGCAGCTGCAAGTGAAATGAGCAATTATAAAACCATGAAAATTTAAAATAACAAGCATCATAATAAAGTTGCTATTACGGTGACACTTTGATGGAGGATGAGTACTGTAAGGACTTTAACACAGACGTTAATGAATTTAATTATTAATGAAACTAAAGACTTTTAATGGCTATTATGGAAACGAATGAGACATAACATTTTTAAGGCTTTAATTAATATTATATTATAATTTTTAAACCTACCATTGTTTAGAGTTGAGCCTCCAACACTCACAGCATTTCCATCACTTCCCACGTCGGTCGTGAGAGCCACCGCGAAGCCAACAAGGCCAGCAAGGATCACAACAAAAGTGGTAACAATCATTCCGGAAAAGCCTAACATTTTTGTCGTAATTGTCCAACAAATGTACAAGAGAGATCAATGACCATTAAACTTTTATCGTCATTATCAGCGGCAATTAATCACTTTTTGTGGACTTAAATACGGTGTGTCCTGTAATAAAAGGATTAGAGAATAACCATTAACTTTCTTCAAAGTATAATCTATATATTATTGATATTATGACTTCTCACTCAAGTTCAACAAACTAAATGTAAACAATATTAATGTATTGTGGCCCCAGCACTGATTTAAAGGCAATTCCATCTGATTTATTTGCTTTTGAGTCCCCATCGACAGGCCAGCATAAGAAGGACTCTGACAATTTCAAAAAGATACAAGAAGGAAGTGAATATCCCAAACGGAAGTCCGCATGCCCTCGCCAGTTACCTTAAATGCATATTGGAGTTTCGGGCAAAAGGACATTACATATATTAAAAGTAATAAATTGATTTTAATAAGCTTGCATGGACACATTTATATTACACTGGGATTTAATTAGGTTTAAAGGCCGCCAACAATATTACAGTTTGGATATCCGATTGCACATTGTCCTTTTAAATGGGATCTGTAGGCATGGCAGCGGCATTATTTCCTTTAAGCATTGTCAACTTTTGCAAGTGTATCGAAATACTGTGCAAATTCTTGATTGAGTTTCGCCTGACGTAATCCGATTAAAAATAAACTCCATGGGAAAGCATAAACAATGTGACAACGAGGACAAAAATAAGGAGACTGGTCCCGACAGTAGACTATTCGGAGTCTACAATTACAATTCCTCGTCCTCGACCTAGGTTCCATTTTAAAAACTTTAATTTTCAGACTTCCGCCAGGGATACCCTGAATAACTAGCCCGCATCCGTAACCCCTGGCGCTGATTAAACCCAAATCAGATTCTTTCATAAAGATGGGACACTGTTCAAATCCCATGAATCCAATCTCTCTCCAGTAACAGCGCTTAGGGGAGTCTGTTGCCAGGGCCAATTGGAATGCCATGGCCAACACAACCGGTGAAACCACTACCATGATCATCCGGCTTTCATTTGTTGGTATTTCCTATTTGAGAGCCAAGTGCAATGCAAATTTTCCCCTCACCTGCGGTTTTGTAAGCCAGAATGGCAGATTATTTCAATCATGATTGCCTTCAAAAAAGCGATAATGACCGAGAATATTTGATTTCCCTTTCATTGCAATCAATTTGAGATTTTAAACCTGAAAACTTAATTGGTTTCCACAATTAGAAATGTTCAAGGCACTCTACGGCATTATAGCTTTTCTTATTTAAGATCTATTTGTAAAATCAATTTAATTTGCACTTTGGACACCATCTAGTAAAGCCATTTGTCTTTTCTTAAAATATATTCTCAATGATAGACAGTCCCCTTCTTTTAGGGAAACATATAAATAGTCACATCGTCATCTATAAAAAGGATTAGACCAGACACAATAATGCTCCCTGACACTATAGAGTTAGGAACTGGCAGATCGAGAACTTGTAGACACAAAATCGTCTGAGCCTTGAGTCTAAGATCTATAGGTATTTATAAACCTATAAACTATTAGATACAAACCAAGACACAAGACCCAAGTGTAATAATATTGTTTTAGCCCCTAGAGGTACCCCATCTGCATTTTTCGAATCATTTATTTTTCCTTGTGAATATCAAACGTACTTGCAGTAAAATAAAACAAGAATAGAAAACAAATGCACACTTTTAGGAAAGATTGCTTACTTTATTCCTTGGACTTTCGCGGAGTTATTGCAGCGAGGGGACAATTGTTGGGCGGAATCTCGAGGAGGAGTTATAAATATAGCCATGAGACGTCAGAGGAACGGATTTTCATGTTTCGTTCAGCCTTCCCTGGCGTTTGCAACATAATTTAATTAGGAGGGGAGCCAGGATGATGCTGTGGCAGGAGGAGGTGGACGTGAACGTAGACGTCGAGGTGGAGGCGGCGGCGAGCGATAGACTGAGAGACGCCGGCCGACCGACCGACCGACCGACCAAAAAAAGGACACGACCAGCAAACTGTGAGCCCGCCAGCGGGCAACGGAGGTGCATAAACGGTAAACACTCTTACACAGAAGTTGATCAAAAAGCAACAATTGCAATTAATGGACCGCAATAGCTATTGAAAATATTATTGTTAACTAGTCGAGCAGGGTAAACAATATGGAGACATCGCTCCGCGAAGGCGGCGTTATACGGTTACGGATACGGATACGGATGCGAGAACCGATGCGGATACACGGATTCCAGATAGAGATACTCGCGTCCGGACGCGGAATAACGGCAATCGAACGCAACGCCAGCCGAATCAACACTGACACGAGACATGGTCCGAGCTGGCAGCATCCGCCTCCGAAGCTGGCGGCTTCGGGTGTGTCGGCGCTTCGGCTGCGGCATGTTAAAAAGATAAACAAATGTTGCGGTTGGCCGTGATTTATGTTAGCTTGCATCTGCTTGCTGGCCATCTGCACTGGCTTTTACAGCATTACACGATGACACTGTTACAGCCTCCATCAAGTGTCTCGAACTAATGCGTTAACACGAACCCTCTGCCCTCCACATGGCCCCCAAATCGTGGGAATCTCCAGATAATAGAAATATTTGAAAATATTAAAACTATTCCTATGGAGTGCCTTGGGGCCTGGGGGCCTGTTTGCGTCTTAACAAATATAAGCACATGTTTTAAACGTTTTATATAATGCAGACAAATGCATTTTAAGGCTTCTACTCTTACCACATTTTTTGTATTATATCCATCATTTGGTATTAAGGAATATTTCTGGTTATAGTAGCTCATAGATAAAAAACTTTTACATGAAAGTGGAAATTTATTGGTAATTGATATTTTCTTTTCTTATTCTAATATCTAACACTTTAAAAGTTAAACAGAAATGTACAAGATACTATGTTACAGGGTCAGAAAAAGTATTTTAAGGATAACATTTACCGTTATTACCCCATTTTCGAAATGTTAGCCTGAAAAGAGCTTTTTCCCACGAGGCTTAACATAGGTTATTTTATTTCTCTCTTCCATATTCCTTACTTTATTAATTAATTTAATAATTAAGTGCAAAATATGGTTAAAATAAACTTACAGTTTACCAACAACCGGAGGATCAAATCTATTTGATCCTTAGCGGATATACCAGATATACGATATAACCCCCAAATGGGCTACTCCCGATGGGACAGTTCATATTCCTTCAGACAAAATGCCTTTCGAAATGTGTTTATAGTTCGCCGGGCTTAAACGTAATTTAGTGTCAAATGTTTAATAAGATATTATCCAATTAATAGAGTCTTATGTTGAAACATTTCCCTTTTAAATTGAAACAAAATAATCATTGCCATTCGCTACCTAAATAAATTTATTTGGATATGATATCAAAGCCTCTTACCATACGGGGAGGCTGGATGTGCCGAATTGACATCCATTTGGCATTCGATACTTTGGCTTTTGTGGTTAAAACAAATTAAGTGGAATTAATTTGACTTTCTCTGACTTTTCACCTGTGCATCCGCACACACACACACATACATAAGGATACAGGACACAGGATACGGACACTGGCACGAGAGCACCTGCCAAGTGTGTTTGTGCATTTATGATTTCGGGAAAAGGCCTCGCAACAGTAAGTCTGGAATACAAGCCTTTGTTTGTAATTCTCGTTTTTGCTTTTTCGCTGTTTCTGACATTTCGAGTTACCCCCTCCCCACCGATCCCTCCGATCCCACCCTCCGCCACTTGCCACTGATTTCCTCCCATTCCTGTGCATTAAATATTCATCATGGAAAAAGCCCCGGTAAGCAGGAAAAAATGTTTAAAACCATATATGTATGCATATATAGCCCGTCCATACACACATATATCCATATAGGAGATGTTTATGGTAATTTATACTCCGGTGCGGAGATTGAAATTCATGTAAATAAATTGCAGCTGTAAAAATAATTAAAGTTGAAATCGCTCCGGCTCTGGCAATGGCTAAAATATGAACCTTTCACTTGCCGGTGCATAAATTTTACCCTCATACACTCAGCCATTTTTATCTGGGCTATATATAGAAAGCTACTTGCTATTTGTTATATAGTGGCTAGAAAAAAAAAAAAGAAAATCCAATCCGAATAAAATAAAGTAAAAACTTTCCGCCAGACGATAGAGCACTTGAAGTTGTGGGACCTTCGCCCCCAAAGTGCGGGAACGTCGCTTCAAGTGGACTTCAGACGCCCAACAACAACAGCAACAACAACAATAACATCAACACCAACAACAATAACAACAATAACAAGGACGAAATTCTTTTGCTATTTTTCAGGTAGCTCTCTCTCCGGTTTAAGGTTAGTTGGGCCAGGTGGGACACCCAGCAAATATTTTTATAATTTCCTTTTCGTGGAAATTTGCATTTTTGTGTTCGGTTGCGTTGCGTTGTGTTGTGCCTGCCATTTCCGCTTTGCGCTTTGCCACTTTGCCATTTCCGGTTTTGACGGCTCGCCGGGAATTTCCTATTCCTTAGCCGTAATTGCAAGGCTCTCACTCTCTGCGGATTCTCAAGTATGCCCAGAAGTCATCCGTGGATAATGTCGCGCCATTTTTAAGGCGTCTCCCAATGAAATTAACAATTTTCAATTCACATCACTCCTAATTGCTGGGACTTGTCGTCCCGAAAAATTTCAAGAAACTCCCCTGAACACGTGAAATGAATAATCGCTGATTTATTGATTGTCATCTACTTGCCACATGGGGCAAATACTTTTCCACACACATTTAGGAGAAACATTAAACAGCATTTAATCCCAATCCCTGCAGCTCTTAATTGTATCTCATTGACAATTAATTACGCATTACTGCAATTTAATTATTTACGTTCATTTATCAATTTGTATTTAATTCATCCTTCCTGTTGCGCCAACATTTAAATGCCATAAATTATAGCTTTAATAATTGGATCGATCCGGATCGATTTCCCCCGCCCCAGCACTCTAATTAACATTTAAAATTATCAAGCCAGCATAAATTGTTTGATGGACATAAATAAATGCGCTTAAGGAGGAATGCCCAACCATGGATCCCAACGAGACACGGAAAAGTTTCCAGACATGGCAAATATGAAATGCACAAAAGGACAATAAGGAAACCAGTTCCGATTGCTGTTTCCCCAGCTTTCCAATTCTCAAAAAAAAAAAGAAAATATACGCGCCGGGGGAAACGAGATGACGGCGGTGCATAAAAAGCAAATATATCAATGTGAGCATGAGGCATAAATGTAGCGTAATTTAAATAAAATTGCATTAATATGTTTGCTTCATCGAAAAAGGATTCAGGATTCGCCACTGCAGGCTGTGTCCTGGGCACTGTTCCAGCAAAGGGCCAACGAGGCGGCCATAACTCATCCGGCCCTGCACTGATTCCCATCCAGCTGGTGGCCTTTCCTCTGTTGCTCAACAAATTCACACCGAGAGCCGAAAAATCAAAAAGCAATAATGATGCTCCCAAATGTGAGCCACCCAAAAAGGGGCGGCGATAAGCTGAGGGGTGTGGCAGTGGCAGTGGGTCCCCGTCTGGCCACTACAGAGGCTACAGAGTATTGGAGCTACGTGGCAAACTTTTCGAGTATTTGTCGTTATAAATTTGACATCAATTGGCACGGCATGTGGCCATGGAAGCCAACGAAGCCCTGACAGTCTCTGTAGGTGTGGTTTGGTTTTTTCTGGGTCTGGTTTCTGGGTGGCGAATCCCCTGAAGTGGGAATAGAAGAAAAATTGTGAAAAATCTTGACTTTGTATAAGCGGAAACGGAAAAGTAACTCGGGGCAGGGAAATATTTAATATTTGTCTTGTATTCATATGTTCCAAAAGGCGGGCAGTGACCAATCCATTCAAGAGTCCAGAAGTTCAATAAAAAACCCAATATCGATAAGCCTAGTCAATAATGAATCCAATGGGAATATGATTATTAACTGGATAATTGAATTCAATAAAACCTTTTTTAAAATATAATTATTTCGCCTACAATCAGCAGGGGATTCTGTGATTTATAATTTTTGGTTTCCATCGGGGAGTTGAGAAACTATAAAGAAACTGAAATGTTCACTTCCAAATCAGTTTGAATTGAACATAGAAAGAGTGCAGTCCCCAAGCAATGCTGGAAAAAAGTGTTGTAATAATTTTCTTACTTTCCATAATAAATAATTTCCTTTTCCCCTGCTCAAGTGAAGAAGTTTCAATAAAGGATGTGCGAAAGGACTACTGTGAACTGTTTTGTGGCGGCCCCTGTGATAATAGATCTTTAAACAAGACGTGCATAGTTTTAAATAATAGAGTCAATACCTCAGAATATACAATTGAGATTTTACCCCCTTCGGAAGTGAAATTCTATTGGCTAAACCAAGACTTTGATGAGTGGAATATTCAAAAACTAAGCTCAAAAACTAATTATACAGTCGATCGATTATTTGTGCAAGTACCAAGCCCACTCGATCGACGATTTTGTTCTGGAGTTCGTTATCTTCAAAAACTGGGAATTACCAAAACTAATACCTCTGAAATATATTCTCAATTCCTTAAAGTAGAAGAAAAGAACGTTCACTTTCTATACGGACCTGAAGAGATAAAGATATCATTACTTTTAAACACATCCACAGCCTCAATGATTATAAACAATTACATACAAAGCACGGCCAACACTATAGAGAAAATTAAAATCTATTCCAAAATCGAGCATCAATTACCTATTTTTCGAGTTCGAGAGAATTTGTTAAAAGGAAAGACCAAGTTGAAGAAACTCAAGTTCTCTGGGATACGAGTCGAAGGATTAAGCAAGGAAATGTTTGACCATTTACCAAATTTGGAAGATTTGATTTTCTACAATGTCCATTTGGAGGATTTAAAGTTTTTAAGGTAAGTGTGAAAATAGGAAAGATTCACTTGTTTAATATTAAACTAAATTTTCAGTTCTACTTCATTGCAAAGCACTCTGACTTATTTGAAGCTAGTGAGGATTAATGAGGTCGTGAACTTGAATATTTTTGACAATTACAAAAAACTAAAGAGAATCGAAGTTGAAGAGAAAAAATTTAGACCATCCAAATATTTAACAGCCTTTCTGTGCTTTGAAACGCATGATCTCTGTGAGTTTACAATGGGTACAAATCATATAACATGTCCCCCGCAATGCGGCTGCTCGTATAGCCAAATATTTGATCAATTAACAATTGGTTGCATTAATAAACATTTGTTGGACGTTCCGGCCTTGCCGAATCCAATCGGTGGAAGCACAGCCCTAATACTGCCCAAAAACTATCTGACGCAGTTGCCACACGTGTCCTTGCCAGAATATTGTCGCGTCACAATGCTCGACGTGTCCTACAACAAACTAACCACTCTCGATGTCAGTCATTTGCCTTGCGAATTGAATCATTTGGATGTTCGCTTCAATCAACTGCACACACTTAGCGAAAAGGTGGTCAATTATCTACAGAATGTTAAGATCTTCTACCAATACGGCAACAAATGGAGTTTCTATTGCAACGAAGAGTATCTTCTTCAATTTCTTCAAAGAAAGTCGAGTATTATCCAGATACATGCGGAAAAATTTGAGACCGTATTCACAAATCTGTTGAGCATGAGATTTGTTTTTGAAATAAGGGCGAATTTTTCGCTTTCCGACGACTATTTGTACTATTTCGCCGATGAAATTGAAATATACAACAAATATCCTTATTTTGAGACTCTAAGGGCTTTGGAGAATATCTACAAAACGATTTTTGTCTATTCAGCTCAGTTCGATAGTATTTTATATCATCACTTGAATGCCTCGTGTCCTTACAGATGCTATTGTTGCATTCACCCCGACTCTGGCGAGTTTATGGTAGATTGTGATAATCAGTATTTGGACTTTTATCCGGATCTGCCGCAGCCAGTTCCCTACAATCTGACATTGATTCTTAATAACAACAGAATACGCACCATTCAGGATAAATTTCAATCAAAGGGCCACGCCTCAATCCAACGCCTGTTTATGGTAAATAATTCACTATCGGAGCTTCCTCTGCAATGGATCCCCGAGAACATCACCTACATGGACCTGCAAAATAATAGTTTACATTCCCTCGATGATGATGTTGTTGAATTCCTAAGGAACAGGAGGGAGACCACATCGGTGGCCCTTTCGGGAAATCAATGGGAAAGCAATTGTAGGTCAAAGTCCTTTCTATCCTATCTGCGAGAGCACGAGCCATTCGAATACGAAAAAGCCCTAGATTTTAGCAACATAGCCCAAGAAAAATGTCCTGAATATTGTGTTTGCTGTCAGGACAACTCGCTCGCAGCACCGTTCGTTATTGATTGCAGCGGCAGCGGCCTAAAGGACATACCGCCATTACCATTGCCGACTTTTGGCCAAACAACTCTAATTTTCGACAACAATGAGCTCGAAATGCTGCCGAACATGTCCTTGCCAAGCTTTGCAAGTGTAGCTCGTCTATCCTTGGCCAACAACAAGCTGACCTTCATCAACAAATTACCAAAAAATCTCATCTACCTGGACTTGAGTAACAATGATATTTCTGTGCTAACTGAAGATTCACGTAACTTTTTGGTGGAGAGAATGGAGTCCTCGGGTATGAAGCTGCTGCTTTCGGGTAATCCATGGATTTGCACCTGCGAAGAAAAGGACTTCCTGAAGTTCGTTAGAGCACAAGTCAAAAATATTGTTAATGCTCCCGCGATTACTTGCTTGGAGACAGGACATGCCGTAATTGATGTCGAAGAAAGCGAAGTATGTCCTTCGACACTCATTTACTATGCATCCCTTACCGCCTCTTTGATGCTGATTATTTTGGCCATAAACCTCTTTGTCATCTTCAGGCAGCCCATTTTGATTTGGTTCTACGAACACGAAATTTGTCTCAGTCTGGCTGCGCGCCAGGAGCTTGATTATGGCAAAAAGTTCGATGCCTTCCTGTCCTTCACCCACAAGGATGAGGATCTCATTGAGGAGTTTGTGGAGCGCCTGGAAAGGGGGAGGCACAAGTTCCGGCTGTGTTTCTATCTCCGTGACTGGCTGGTTGGCGAGTCGATCCCCGAGTGCATAAACAGATCCGTAAAGGATTCCAGGCGTGTCATTATCCTGATGACAAAGAACTTTATGAAGTCCACCTGGGGTCGCCTCGAATTCCGATTGGCGCTGCATGCCACGGCAAAGGATCGCTGCAAGCGCCTGATCGTTGTCCTTTATCCGGATGTGGAGAACTTCGATGAACTGGACAGCGAACTGAGGGCCTACATGGTGCTCAACACCTACTTGGCCAGGGATAACCCGAACTTTTGGAACAAACTCGTCTACTCTATGCCCCACGAGAAGCTGGGAAGGCATTCACTTCCAAATGATGTTCAGGAATCCAGTCTATGAAGAAACCTGGTGGGTTCCGCATAATGTTTAAATGTTTGCGCCAATATGAGGTCCTTCAAAAAGCTAAGGATTATGAAACTCAAAGGATTTTTCATCCCTGGAAAGAAAAAGGAACCAGTAAAAGTTCCAGGACTCATTGCGCATCCCTGAAGTTCATTGCTTTCCATCCCCTCAAATGATTTCTCTAGCCCTGAATGATTTGGCGGACAAATTAAAAGGGAAACTTATTACAATATTACAAAAGTAATAAAAGTTAGTGGGCAAATGTATTTAGAAACAGTTGAAATAATAATAAATCCCATTTCATTTTGAACCTAAAATTGTAACTCATAAATATTGTTTACCTTTTTTTGTATAATTTTATAAAAACAGAGAAATAAATCAAAAATTTTAGAAGTTATCGCTTGCCTAAGGAAACTATTATAAAATATAATGGATATACTAATTGCATAGAGAGTACAAGAGTAAATAGAGTAATTGTAATAAGAAAAGTCCTGTAAATAAAATGAAATACAAAAACAGGACCAAACACTTTTAGACCAAAGCTGAAAGCTTTTTAGCGGAGAGTGAAACCTTTGAATAAGCCAATTTCAGGACTAAAAATGTTACATACATAAAATATATAAAATATATAAAATAATAAAATATATAAATTAATATATAAAAGTTTAAGTAGCGATGTTTTAACTTTAATATCTTTTCAAACCTGGAAACTCCGCTCTAGAAAATCTGGGTAAGCCGCAGAATGTCCATCCATCCTCCTTCCCAGCTCCATAAAAAGCAGTTTCTCCAGGCTAATGATGTGTGAAATTTCCACGGAATCCCTTGCCAAAGCTACCCTTGCCAGCTCAAGAGACATTTGGCCACTTAACATGGCATTCCAGCCCTCTTGGCACCCCCAATCATTCACTTGAGCTGCCCCCCTCGCTTTTTCAATTTCTCGCGCCTGGCTGAAGGACATAAACAAAAGTGCAAGCGTTTCATGTTGCTCCTGGCAGATGGGCAGGTGAGAAAAGAGGCAGGACTTTGGGGCAGGGAGATGCAGCTCGCACCTGGTTGGATCCGGATGATGGGAATGCAGTCGGCGTCAAACCCGATTTGAAATGCTCATCACGTTTCCAGCCACTTTTTTGGCGACAGGCGGCAGACTGAAGGGGGCGATTCTGAGGATTGTGGTTGGGGTGGAATCGCGTGCAGACTAAACCATGGCACGTGTGCACCACCACCACCACCAACTCACCCACCCACAAGTACTTTGCGTATCAATCTTCATGCCTCCCCATCGAGTGTGCATTTTAAAATTTCATGTCATTTTTTCAAATATTTTTTCCCTCATATTAATGTGACTATTATTATTCAATCAGCAATGGCAATCCGAATAGTAACTAATGGTGGGATGGTAAAATAATTAAATAGTCAAATAATTGAGGTCCTATTGTCCACCTAAATAAGCAAAATTATGCACCATTATTTCCGTAATATTATGGTTGGGAAAGCTTTTCGTAATTATATTCTCTTGGCACATAATTACAATTGGCACATTTTATTGTTTACTTTATTTCAAAAGTTGTCTGAGCAACTTTTTTCCTGTTTTCCTTTCCATTTTTTTGGAACATGTTGGAGCCAACTTTTCGCATTTGGCTAGGATTATACTAGTTTGTTGAAATTTATGAAGACAGTTTGGAAAATGATGCAACCATATTTATTCTGTACAAATGAGTTGTAAATGTTTTTTTTTTTAGTCATAAGTGGGTCAAAATAAAAAATATTACACATAGAAGTAGGTTAATACTATTGCCATTAACCCTATAAATTTCATTCCTTTACTTTTTCCATTTTTCATATTTTATTTGCAACTAAGAATTGGAATCCATTACATAAATGGGGGGCACAAATCCCACGGGAGCGACTCCGGCAATAGATCATCATATTCCAGGCTAATAAATGTTCCAAGAAATTTTGAGAAAACACAAAGGAAAAACCGGAAGACACTTTAAAGATGTACACAGGGAAGGAGTCGATTGAAAAACCGCAAGAACACAAAGAATAAAGACGAAAACGGAAAAGAGAAAGCCACGGGGGAGTGGGCCGGGTTATAGGACAACACTAAAAAGAAGGCAAATTTTATTTGCATGCGGCTTTTCAATTCCTCTAAGAACATAAAACGCTGGGGGAGGCCATCGGGGAACCCTTTCGATGATGGAAAATAAAGTAGAGTTGTAAAACCGGCGAAGAGGGAGGCGCGGGGCGGTGGCACGGCGTCTTAACAATTTCCGGCCAACTTCTGCTTCATTGCATATTTCCGTTTTCCTCTGTCCTGTCGTCGGGCTAGTCCTTAAACACCCCCCCCGTCCCTACTACCGGCACATATGGAAAGGCGACGACAGCCGCCTGAAAAAAAAATTCCCTTTTACGATTTGCAATTATTTTTGCTCATTTCAGCAGAAGCAAACATGCCCGCAATTCCTTGAGGGACAAACGAACAACAGACAGTCCCGAGTCCCGAGTCCTGTCAATACAAATAGTGGCAACTTGCCCCGCCTGCTTATAGGAATTTACATAAGTTGATATTTTTCGAGTTGTTTCACTTCGACATTGCTCCAGCCAGACTTTGAATCCCTTGTGTTTTGTCCTTCGCTCTGCCCAGTTATTTGTCCGCCCGAGTGGAGTTTCCCGAAAGTTGTGGACTTACAACATGGAAAGCATTTTAGCTCCAGACATATCCGACGACTGTTGCATCCAATCTTCCTTATTCCTCATCCTGTTTCTTGAAGGACATCATTGCTTTGCGGAGGCAAAGACAATTGTCTTTGAAGGCTTTAGCTGAGTGACTTCTTAATTTGTGAAAGACATCAGAATTAGGGTCAGATTAAAGCTTGCAGCTCAAGACTATTTTTCAGGACAGCTTTTAAAATAAAATCCTTGATTTGGGGGCCATAGCCTGGGCAGTATTTATCAGATCCTATAGAGGAATACCTTAAAAGATTCGTGGATTAATTCTCTATAAAACTGCGTCTAAATCTCACAACGAAACATTTTTTGGGTTCGATGTCATTTTTTCTGTGTAGACCCCTTGGAAAAATGGGGAAATCCATGGGAAGGCTAATATGGCTCCAAACGAAGGCCATATCTTGGCCAATATGCTTCCGATTCTTAAGCGAAATACCTTAAAAGATTCGTGGATCAATTCTCAATAAATCTGCGTCTAAATCTCGCATCGAAAAATTTTTTGGGTTCGATGTCATTTTTTCTGTGTAGACCCCTTGGAAAAATCGGGAAATCCATGGGAAGGCTAATATGGCTCCAAACGAAGGCCATATCTTGGCCAATATGCTTCCGATTCTTAAGCGAAATACCCTAAAAGATTCGTGGATTAATTCTCTATAAAACTGCGTCTAAATCTCACAACGAAACATTTTTTGGGTTCGATGTCATTTTTTCTGTGTAGACCCCTTGGAAAAATGGGGAAATCCATGGGAAGGCTAATATGGCTCCAAACGAAGGCCATATCTTGGCCAATATGCTTCCGATTCTTAAGCGAAATACCTTAAAAGATTCGTGGATCAATTCTCTATAAAACTGCGTCTAAATCTCACAACGAAACATTTTTTGGGTTCGATGTCATTTTTCTGGGTAGACCCCTTGGAAAAATGGGGAAATCCATGGGAAGGCTAATATGGCTCCAAACGAAGGCCATATCTTGGCCAATATGCTTCCGATTCTTAAGCGGAATACCCTAAAAGATTCGTGGATTAATTCTCTATAAAACTGCGTCTAAATCTCACAACGAAACATTTTTTGGGTTCGATGTCATTTTTTCTGTGTAGACCCCTTGGAAAAATGGGGAAATCCATGGGAAGGCTAATATGGCTCCAAACGAAGGCCATATCTTGGCCAATATGCTTCCGATTCTTAAGCGAAATACCTTAAAAGATTCGTGGATCAATTCTCAATAAATCTGCGTCTAAATCTCGCATCGAAAAATTTTTTGGGTTCGATGTCATTTTTTCTGTGTAGACCCCTTGGAAAAATGGGGAAATCCATGGGAAGGCTAATATGGCTCCAAACGAAGGCCATATCTTGGCCAATATGCTTCCGATTCTTAAGCGAAATACCTTAAAAGATTCGTGGATCAATTCTCTATAAAACTGCGTCTAAATCTCACAACGAAACATTTTTTGGGTTCGATGTCATTTTTTCTGGGTAGACCCCTTGGAAAAATGGGGAAATCCATGGGAAGGCTAATATGGCTCCAAACGAAGGCCATATCTTGGCCAATATGCTTCCGATTCTTAAGCGGAATACCCTAAAAGATTCGTGGATTAATTCTCTATAAAACTGCGTCTAAATCTCACAACGAAACATTTTTTGGGTTCGATGTCATTTTTTCTGTGTAGACCCCTTGGAAAAATGGGGAAATCCATGGGAAGGCTAATATGGCTCCAAACGAAGGCCATATCTTGGCCAATATGCTTCCGATTCTTAAGCGAAATACCTTAAAAGATTCGTGGATCAATTCTCAATAAATCTGCGTCTAAATCTCGCATCGAAAAATTTTTTGGGTTCGATGTCATTTTTTCTGTGTAGACCCCTTGGAAAAATCGGGAAATCCATGGGAAGGCTAATATGGCTCCAAACGAAGGCCATATCTTGGCCAATATACTTCCGATTCTTAAGCGGAATACCTTAAAAGATTCGTGGATTAATTCTCTATAAAACTGCGTCTAAATCTCGCAACAAAAAATTGTTTGGGTTCGATGTCATTTTTTCTTTTGGAAAAAAGAGGAAATCCAAAGCGGAGGCGGTATCTTGACCAATATTTATCTGATGCTCTAGCGGAATACTTTATCCCCTAGCTCAACCTAATTAAATTGATTAAATTTTAAAGCCCCTCACAGCGAGAACCTGTCAACATGTGGCGTTAACCCCCATTTCTGGTTAACCAAATCCTACAGCCCTCCACATTTTGCTTCCTTTACAAAATTGGCCACGTAAACAGCGTTGAAAAGCAGGAGACTGTCGCTCCAGCAATTGGTAAATGAAAATTGAAACAGAAACGGAAAAAGTGCCAAAACATTTGCCTTTGAAGAGGATTCGGCCAGACCACCGCCAGTCGGACTAGCCCCATCGAATCGGGCGTGTGCGGAAAATCAAAATAAAACGCTTTTCGTTTCATTTGCAATGAAATTTTCGCAAGTGGCGGGCCTGTCTTTGTTTTGTCTGTTTGCCACCAGCCAGGAGCCATCGGTATCGAAATCGTTTTCCAATACAGTATTCAATACAGTGAATACTAGGCGATAAAGGCGGTGGAGTATCCCCCCAGGAGGTGGCATTTTCTATGCACGTCATGTGGGCAATCAGCGCTCATGTCCATGGGATACCTTCTTCTTTTTTTTTTTGGTTGAGGAGTCTCTATGTACAGGGATATCTATTTTCGGTTTTATTTCTCACTCGGCTCATGAATATTTAACTGCCGACAATTGACTATGATTGTTATGTTTGTTGGTGCCTCGTGTTTTACAATTAGAAAGGATCAACTGCCAGGCTCCAAGGATTTGTCGTCCTTCTTTTTTTTCGTAGGTTCAAGATTGATTTTCCCTTTGGCTTTTCATACATATTTTTTTCTCTTAGTTTGCTTTGGCAAAGAAATTGCAATTTTAACGCATGACAGGGCATTCTCAATGCGCTCCCAGCTAAAAAATATAAAAAAAAATTGCGCTCCAAAGGACTTGAGCCATTCTCTACTTAGACTTCGCCGTGTAATCGAATATAAATTGAATTTTGCACAACAAATGGATTTTTCTCAAGAGTTTTTCTTCACCAGCTTACCTCTCGACTTTATTTAAATGAAATAAGCATGAGATTAATATTATGCATTAAAAATTGGTCCTGTTTGAGTTTCCTTTCCGACAAAGCCCTTAAAAGAGTTTAGCTTGGCATTTTTATATAAAATGTTATTTTCTAAATAAGCTGCTTTCATTTTTATTTGCTCACTCAATTCCTTTTCATACATTTTTTGTTTGTCTGGACAGCTCTAAAAATATTTCACAATTTTTAGCACGCATTTCTCCCCGTCTGATTGAATATTTTGTTTCCTTTTTTTTTTCATTCATTTTAAGCTGTCGCACGCACTTGTATTTTTTTTTCGCCTGTGCGGCGTGTTTTGCACTTGATGCATACATTCGTATATATATTTTGCATTTATGGTGGCCAGACCTGGCTTAATGTATGCTCATCACGTCTGGCCACTTGTGTCCTGGGCGCCGAGTTCCTACCACGCCAGGATTTCCCCTTTCTGTGGCTCACCCAGCTCGTGTCTTCACATTCACTTAGAGCACGGCTGGGCCAAACCTTTTTTGCATATTGATATGGAAACATACGAGATCCACTTGTACTTCCCGGCCATAGTGCCATATCAAATTAAGACCTGTTTATTCAGAAATTCGAGTTAATATTTCGACTTTTCACTTGGAGATGGTAGCTCTGTAGCCAAGTCTCGACTAAAGACCAGTTTCTCCTTTAAAGGAGTAATGAAATATTTTTAGAAAAACTGACCAACCCCAAAGTGAATTCCTGAAAACAAGCTCGTGTTCCATAAAACTGAATATAAAATTAACAAAAAAAATTGGGAAAAAAGGGGGGGAAAAGGGGGGGAAAACAAGTGGCCCTAAACCAATTTCCCAAACACGCCAAGCAATTAAAGTGGCCACCCCCTTTCGCGTTGCATGTGGCAAAGTTTCGGCGCCCAAATGGCGGACACGACGACGGCGGCGCCTCAATGTCAGGCCATTAAAGTTTAGTGGGCGATTTTGCATAGCGTTTTGCTGAGCCAAGAAAAAGCCCCGGCTAAAGGAAACTGCCCAAGTAGAAAGGATTCGGGATTCTCAAAGTGCAGCAGACGTTTTTCTGTGGCCACGCCCCTTCTTCCCTTGCCCAAAACTTCTGGCGAGGCTCATCAAGCCGAAAAAGTTTTCGCCGGCGATAAATCAAATTCTTTTGGTTGCTTGTTAACTCGTTCACTTAAATTAAGTTGAACATTAAGGCGCAGCCGGGGCGGGGCCCCCTTTAACCCGGAATGGAACCTAAAATTTTATGTAATTTTGGGAATTTCCTCTCACAGAAAAGGGGCAACCTTCGGTTGGTGTGGAAAAGTGGCTGCCACCCAGACACCTAATGAAAATATTCGCCGGAAATGGGCCAGGCAGCCGCCTGAGTGTTGGCTAATTAGCATTATTTACCTTAAACTTGTAGAGGATTAAACAAAACACATTTTCCTAAAATAACTCTCTTGTTATATGGTAAAGATTTTTGTAGTCTTTAATAAATAAGATAAGATTACGTGGAGGGGCCTTTAAAAAAGCGGCAGACCCGCTGTTTGATATAAACGATCGTAAAAATGTAATTTTGGAAACTCTGGCTGGGGAATGAACTTCAACTCTTCTCCAATGTTTAGGACCATCCACGTTTCTTCCCGACTCAGAGGCTTCCACTCCACCAACTCCCTGGTAAGCGGAGCATTTGGATCGGAGGTGGCCGCGAATTGAACCCACATGTTGACCATTCGACAGATGGTCGTGAACTCTGGGCGAGATTCATCCAACTTGAAGGTGGCCGGAATAACAAACATATAACACAATTCATCGACGTGGCAAACTCCCCTTCGTCCTTTGCCAAAATTCCGAATCCTGTAAAAGTTGAAATCCGGAGAATCGAAATCAAAACGATAGGCATAGGTGGGTGCCTTGGCGAAGGTCAACCTGGACTGGATTAATCGGTCCTGGGCATGCACCAAATTGTAAGTCATAAGCTCAGCCAAGGCATCAAAATGATCCATTGCCAAGTCCTTGCCATGGGCCTGGCAAAAAAAGTCCAACAGAGAGTTGGCCAATTCCCGCTGCAGTTCCAAGTCGCAATGGTTTTTCAATGTCGCAGGGAGAATGCGTTCCGGGTAATCCTGATACAGCTTCAGATTCTGGTCAGGATTGTTGGCCAAGCCGCTCAAGTGAATCATTCCATCGCTGCTGGTGGTGCCCATCATAATGGGGATGCGATTGCCCCAGCTGGACTTGATCAATTCCCTGGGCTCCGCCAGAACTACAGCCTCCGGCGTGGAATACGGCTCCACGCAGGGTACAAAGGCCATGGAGTAGTTCTGGAGCCGTTCCATCTCCGTAAATACATTCGCGGAGGCCAGTAATTGGCCATCTATTTTGGTCAAGAACTCGTATACTTGACGGTCGATGTCCTCGCCCTCGTAGCCCATACACTTTGCCAGACGGACCTCGGCGCTGGGCGGACGATTCATTTCCATCGCGTAGCCAGCCATGATGATGGCCTTGTGGAAGAGTCCTTCGGCCTGCGGACTGGCCAGGAGTATGTTAACAATACTGCCTCCACTGCTGTGACCGAAAAGTGTGACGTTATTGGGGTCGCCATTGAAGTTTTCTGCATTCTTTTGTATCCAACGCAGAGCCAGAATTATGTCCTTTAGTCCTGCATTCCCAGGAATCTCCAGGGCAGGGTCTTTAAAGGTTAGGAAGCCTAAAGTTTCAAATAGAATAAAATCTATAAACCGATTATTTAATGAAAATCTCACCAAAAGGTCCCAGACGATGGCCAACGGATATGAAAATGACATCTTCCCTCATGAAATAGTCCGGACCCCAGGCTCGTCTTGAGGCATCCCCTCCTTTGTATAGGCCACCATGTATATAGACCATTATCGGTAAAGGATCTTTCGATTTAAGCTTGAAAGTATTTATAGGGATTAATTTGAATCGAATTATTTGTGAAAGCTACCAATAAAACCCACCTTTTTTACGGAAATATTCAGGTACAGACAATCTTCCGATCCTTCCACTTGGTTTGTGTAGGAGCTAACTTGGATGCATTTACTTCGAGGCTGGGAACAATCGAGAATCCCATCCCAGGGTCCTATTTCCCTAGGAGCCTTGAAGCGTAGGCCTCCCAGGGGAGGCTCTGCATATGGAATTCCATCAAAGGCATAGAATTCTTCGCCATAAAGCGCTTTCAACAGAGTTCCTCGCACTTTTCCGTGGCTGGTTTGCACAACTGGCGAATCTTTATCACTTTAAAAACAAGTTTATTTTTAACATATATGATATATTTCAATTCAGGATGAATAAATTCTTACTCCACAGCAGTCATCTTCGTTGGAGAGTTCTCGCTAAACTGAAAACAAAGACTTGCAGTGAATGCATTCGAGAGTCTGCCTATCTTTCCCTGATAACTTATCTTAAATTAAACGAAAACAAAAGTTGAGCAAAATAATAATAAAATGCTACCAAGAAATGAGATAAAAATAAGACATTGTTATGGATTACAGATTTACTATGCTTTAAACCCTTCACATTCAAGATTCCCCTGACATCCATCAAATCCGAGTCCTCCCACGATGTGAGCAATCCAGCATCTAACAGGTCAACAGCCCATTTCATGTGATTACTCACAAAACACAGCTCTGGGATGATATCCTTTCCCTTGGCTTCCCTCCGTCCTTCCCCATTCAGCTGGTGGCCGGGTCCTGGCCTAATCACAACAACGCCAACAAGTCCCAGGACTCGGACCGCTTGTTATTGTCATTGTTATCAACGCTGTCAGTGCAAAATGGCGACACCAGCCAGCAACACCAACAAACTGGGACAGGACACTCGCTGGCAGGTCCTGTATTGTGTCTCGTGTGGGCATATGTTAAACATTTTGACACTTTTGCGCTCAGTTTAACCCAGAGTCACAGAAATCCTCCGACATCCGCTAAACTTTGACATCCTGGCGGAAGTTGATGAGGGTTCTCCTGCCCCCCATGGAATTGCTTCCCACCATCGTTCATTGAAACTATTTAAATTTGGACGAAAAATTTGTTACATTTCGCATTCCGCATCCGCATCGGTTTTGCATCGGTTTGGTTTGTGTAATTTTTGGGACTGTCGCTGCGAGGATAATCAGTGAATGGAAATCAACAGCGAAAAGGGGAACTTTAGGTGCTAGCCAGTGAAGTGCGGTTGGTGGACCGAAACAAACCACTTTAGTGGTCGCCACTGAGCTTTGCTGCGGCGACGGTTTGATGATTTTGAGGATAGCACACAGGATCGATCGAGTAATATTGAAACTTAATTAAGTGTCGCGTCGAATGGGATTTCAAAATTGTGGCATTGGTTGCTGACAAATGTTTTAGTTTTTGGTTTTCGCCGCCGGACAAGTCCTGGGACAATTTAATTAGTGCCATGCTCCTGTTACCTACGAAGTAGGAAGGGCCCCTCAACTCCTATGGTATGACTGGAAGCCCCATCATAAACATTAAAATTGCTTTTAAATTTGCATTGATAGGATCAGGATTCACCTTCAACACGTAATAAAAAATTACGTAGAGACAGTTAATACCCGCGAGACAAAAACCTAGCCCGGCTTATCTTGGGCGAAACCATTTTCGAATCGCTTCCTCTGGGCCGGAGGAGGCTCCGGAACACTTCCTACCCATCCCACCCATAGGCTGATGCCAATTTACGTTATCGTTTTCAAATTGAAAATTTGCGTAATCACATTTTAAGTGAAAATCGCTTGGCAAATGAAATTAAATCGATTTCTTAAAGAAGATAAGGGCGGGAAGGGCGGAAGCCCACAAAAAGTTGGCAAAGCTTGTAAATATACATTATGGTTTTCATTTCCGTTTCCGTTTTGGCCCAGCCAGAGCTGGAAGCTTTAAGCTCTAAAATATATGCAGTTGCATTTCAAAGAACCATCAACGTCATCAAATCGTTAGTCAAATAAGGATGCAAAAAAAAAATAAAACAGAATGGAAAAAGGAATATATAAAGTTCTTTGCTCTTCTCCTAAGTCACTCTCGTGGCAATAAAAATGATGAAGTGCTCGGCGAGTTGTAAGTGCGACTGGCTCACATTTTTGCAGAGGAAGTGAGATGGCCCCACCCAGGCAGAGAGAGACGGAGAGATGGAAGGGATGAGGTCCTTGGAGGGTAGATGTGGGAGAAAAAAAAGTTGAAAATTCTGGCATTTCTGGCATTTCTGGCAGCTAGCCTATGCTTTCTATGAAGAGTATAGGAAAGGTATTTATAATTTTAGGATAATTCTAAAATACTTCATACATTGATTCTTGTGTCAAAAATATTCTTTTCCAAAATGAAAGTTTTATTATTAATGTATCTATTTTTAGGAGTTTTTTTAATAACTTGGCAGCCTCTGGCGGCCTCTGTTCAACCTCAAGGAATCAAGATAAAACAGCGTAAGTTTAAGACAAAAATTATAAATAAAATATTTTTACTTTTCTTTTTAAGCAAAATGCTGGTATACAGCCAATCCAGGACCCTGCCAGGACTTTGTAAAAGTCTGGGGCTACGATTACCTCACAAATCGTTGCATTTTCTTCTATTACGGTGGCTGTGGTGGAAATCCGAATCGCTTTTACACCAAACAAGAGTGCCTGGATACGTGTCGGGTTCACCGAGATCCGAATCGCGTGAAAAGATCGGATGGAGAGGATGACGATGAGGACATTGAGGAATTCGAGGAAGATATAGACGACTGGGACAAGTGGGACAAAAATGAATTGTAAACGCAAAGGAAGAGTATAAAGATATCGGCTTGTAAATGATTGAAGCAGAAGCATTCATCTTTTGATTCGTTGAGCAAACGCATAATTTCAGTTTCAAAGACGAAACTTTCCGTCTAGTTGAATGTAATGCGTTTTCTTTTAGCCGTCTGCTGTTTTATCCCCTTGGCCGTATATATCTCTCTAGACGTCTGTTTGCTGCCAATCTGAGCGTCGGCCATTAAGTCGAACCAGTTTGAAGCAATTTGGAAGCTGCGCTTTCACACAGCAAGGATCTCCTCCTCCTCCGGCTCGGATTATTTATCAACAATTTTATGGGAACGGAGTCGCAATGTGACTATTTTTGACGTGCAATTTGCAATCTGCCATTTGCTGCATTTCGGGCATCGGGTTTTAGCCTTTCGCCGCAGGCAGCAATAAGTTTTTGGCAACGAATGCAGATGAGGCTCATGATGAGTTCGCCATTGTTGATGTTTTGCGAATATCCGCGGGGAAAATTCGCAACTGTCTGTCTGAGTTCCCACTTTAATTTGTGGTTTTATGGAAAGCAGCCGAACAAAAGAATATCTTCCTAATTGGAGAGCATTTCGCTTGCCTACCTCTGGGCTCTTTTGCAAGGATCACCGCTCGTTAAGCTTAATTAGCAATCATAAAAGTTGTTCCCGCATGTCGAACATTCACCAATTTGGTCATGTGACACTTTCAGCAAAAGTATCAGAGTCCAGAGTCCGCACCCCCAAAGTGGAGTTGGAATCCGAGCTGGAGATGGAGTTGGAGGTGGAGTTGGAGGTGGAGTTGGAGGTGGAGTTGGAGGTGGAGGTGTTTCCCTGCCACCTATTTGACTTGCCGCTCACGTTGTCCTGGCTCTCGTTCTTTTCCCCCAAAGACTTTTATGACTGATTATGCTGTGTTTCGGCCATTTAATTGCCACTTGGCCCTGGATGTGACTATTTTTATGGTTAATGAGCAACTTGTGGCAATTTAGGCGGAGCACAGGAATCAGGTGTGCGTCCTTAGACGGGTTGCCAATTAAATGGGTAATATTACCTTCAGGTTGGGGGGGATTACATAAATTAAAATGAATTGCTTCTGCCGGACTTACACAAAATGTGAGTTAATATTCTTTAATTTCTTTTGTTTAAACCATAATTTTCCTTGCCAAATCTGTGACACTTTGGGTCCCTTATAGTCACTGAAAACTGTGACATCATCTGTTGCTGGTGTCTGCCAGTTCAACAATTTGAAAAATCTTTCACAATAAATTAAATTTCAGTCGAGCTTGTTTCCGACTCGACACTCTGGCTCCAGAATTTAAATAGGTCAAATATGCATTTAATTTCCGCACGAATGAAATGAATTTGTCTGGCGCAGAGCCGCCTCTCTT
Source organism: Drosophila varians (assembly GCA_018150405.1). NCBI lineage: Eukaryota > Metazoa > Arthropoda > Insecta > Diptera > Drosophilidae > Drosophila > Drosophila varians. The sequence goes on from JAECWK010000125.1 coordinate 9,375,201, forward strand.
TTCAGCCAGGCCTCTACAGCTGTCAAATACACAAAACACCAGCCTCCCCGCCCGCCCATTCCATTTCCTTGGCCAAGGACCCTGCATTCGGAGGCTAGAAAGAACACGTGTTTGGGCCAGAAGGTGGCCTTTCGGGCCCATGGACTGTTTCGCACACTTAACTTATTTGGCTCCATTAAAATCTTGCTAAATAAATATTTAATGCGAACACAACTGAAGAATCGTGGGTGGGGTGGGGGCCGTTATCCTTGGCGGAGGAGCAACAGCCCGGCCAGATGATTTATGACCTTCGCCCGGCCAGGCCCTTTGTGCGCCTCTCCGGACCCGTCTAATGGTTCATAATTGATTTTTATGCCTATTGTGTTGGCCATCTTGGCCCAGTTCCTGGCCCGTTCAAATGGCCCGCACTTAATGCGACACACTGCACCAAAGCCTCATTACAAAGGTCCTTTGGGCTTGAGGGCATTATTAAAAACTTATAATTTCTGGTATTGGCGGTGTCCATAAATTCGTTTTATTGCCACAAAGAGTTTGGGATTAATGAAGCGGTGCGGGGCAGTTAATGGCAAAGTTTAGGAATAGGAAACAGATTATCCTGTGGGCTTGGGTTTTATATTTAATTTTGTATTTTATTGAAGACATCTGCCATACACACCCCCCACCCCCCCTTGTTTATCTTGGAAACCCACTTGATTTAGTAATACAAATAGGAAAACCCAAAACAAACCCCCTGTTGTCTTCAACTAAAATCTAAATAAATAAATGTCCATTTCGGACACCTATAAACGTGCCCCATAGTCGAGTTTCAGGGACGTCTAGAGGGCGGAGGATTATATACTGGAGCTATCCATGGACAGTCACCTTTCTGGAGAGAGGATGAAGAGGATTCCTCTGGCATTTCATGCGTTTGCTTTAATAATGCGCATAAATTGGGAGTCGTGTTTGGACCTTTTGACTGCTTCATTCCTCAGCTTCCCGAAATATATGGGGATCGAGTGGGAGAAGCGTGCCACCGTTTCATTTAGCTTTTGTTTGACTTTGGCCCCCCCCCCCCACGGTCCTCCTGTCTGCCATCTGCCAAGTGTCTGCCAGTCTAGTCAGACATTGTTTTTCGGGCCCCTCCAGCGGACTAGACTGACCCCGAGAATATTTTTGCCAGCGTTTAATCTTTAATTTGCCACCACTATGTGGGGAAGCTCCTCTCCGACCCTGCATCATCCTCCCAGTCCTCCCAGTCTGTCTGCCCAACTGTCTTTCCCCCGGCTGCCAACCCTCCGGCTCAATTTATTTGTTTCCAGCTTAGAAATGGTATCCTTGGACGGGCAGTAAGGTGCGGGAATGCCGCATTAAATTAAATACTTAGTCGCTATGCCGGGCACCGCCTGGTTGGGTAAAAATTATGCCAGCATTTAAGTGTTTAATATCCGCCGGAGACTCGTCGGGGTCCGCTCTGGATATTTATTGGTTGATTTTAATGGAAAAAGCCCCGGCAAACTCTTGGCATACATAATTGTTGCCGACTGTCACATAAAACTACAGATTTTTGGGGAAAGGAAAAATCTTGGGGAGAGCTGAAATTTTATGCAAATTTAAGCCAAAGTCAAGGCAAATGTTTTTTGATGGTGAATAAATTAGATGGCGAGTCGCTGCTGAAGAATATTAAAGTTTCTATTATTGGAAAAGTATATTTGGAAATGTAAACAAGGAGAAATGAATCTTAAAAAGGTATTTTTCCATCTTCTTTCGATTATTATTTATTCCTAATGCCAAAGTGTAATAACTAGACACGACTCCCTGGACAACTTTAACCTTAAGCGAACCCAAAACCATTTTCCTCGCCAGGAAACCCCCAATGGATCCCGGAATCAACAAAACTGCACTCAACACAACTGCAGCCAAGGAGCCTGGAAAGTCTGCGGCAACAAGGACTCAGCAACCAGGCTGGAGGATCCAATCCAATCCATTCTGTAGCGGCTGCTTCTGTGGCCTGTTCCTGGCAGCAATTGTTAATAAGATTTGCACATCATTTCACGTGTCTCGGCCAACTGTCTGGCCGTCCCATAGTCCGTTTGGTGTTGTGTTGTATATTTGCATGCAATAAAGCCGCAAGGAGTTGTCGAGAAGGTCCTGGCCATCATTTTCCCACACCATCTGGTGGCTATTGTCTGTCTGGCATTTTACGGCGTACATTTAAGCCGGAAACTGCATTTGGCAAATACCAAACGGTAGCAGAATAGCCATTCAACCAAGGATTCAATTTTCGGTAGTAGTTAATACTATTAAAAATAATGCTCATCCCTTATCACAAAAATTTAAAGTTTAAACTTTGCGACCAACACTTTTCTAATAAAATTTTCGGGAACCAAAAGGATACGTCGTGTCCCTCAAAGGTCGTGGCTTTAAATATTGATAAACTTCTCAAGAGAAGCTGCAACGTAATCGTGCAATTTGTTGTTAATAAATAACAAAGCTCTCTGTTGATTTGGATTTTTTATATTCCTTTGGCCTTTTCCCGCTCCCTTTTTATTTATTTATTGCAGCAGAAAAGAAAATTAAATTGCTATAAAACAATGATTTGCGTATTCCCAGCATAGAGGGTCCCCGAAAAAAAAAAAACTGAGATAGTAAAAGGCGAAGGTCTGGGAAGATAGAATGCGACAAATTAATTGGAATTTATGGCTTGGAAGCGTGTGAGGAACTTTCAGGGGAACGAGGTGTCGGGATTCTCCCTGGGAAGATGGATGTCGATGGGGCGTTAGGGGGGATTTAATGAACAATTAGAGGGGATTAGTGGGGGTCCTGGTTTTTTATTTAGGTTGTCAGAGTCTGACACATGTTAAAGGTCGCTAAATCCGCAGCAAAAGCTTTCAGATTTTTATTTTTATAGATTCTGTTTGCACACGGAATCCTTCTACGTGTCCATAGATATCCCCTGCGGTTAAATTCATACACAATTCAAAAGGCAAATTCAATGTGACAGGCCTCAGGCTACGGAAATTTCCTCGATAGCAAATCCATTAAAATATCAACAAAACTCAACGATGTAGGACATCAAAATGTAATTTTCAGCTTGGGTACAGCTTGTGCATAATAATGAGCCTCGGTCTGAGGTTGAAGTCTCTTTTGGCCCAAAGCCTTTTACTTTTGGGCCATGGTGTGTCGCAGGTGTGTGTCGAGCGAATAAGCTCTGGGATATTTTCATAATAATTATGCATAGATTAGAACAGCTTATATGGTAAATAAACATGTTTGCCAGATGGCCAGAGTGGAGTTCCTTTAAACGGAGACACTTTCTATATATTTTCTGTATCCCCTTAAATCCTGTCCTTTACACAGAGATGGTGATGGAAAACGGAAAATCTGTCCATTGATTTTCATTATGCCAAATGGAATTTCCGTTTCCTCTTAGAATTCAATTTCCAACCTCCCAAAATCCAACATTTCCCAATGCCAGGGTTAATTCACTTTCAGGATCAAGTTCAAGGAAAAATAAACAAAATGTGACTTCCTTTTGGACTTTAAATTTTCAGCAGAAATATTTTCACATCCTGCCACAGTCTCTGACAGCAACTAATTGCAACTTATTTTCTCCTGCCAGGCTCTATTGTGGCTTTTGCTGCTGTCCTGATGCTGGTCCTGGTCCTGGTCCTGGCCAGCTTGTGGTATGGTTTTACATTATTTTATTTCTGACCAAGTCTGCAGTGGTTCCTGAATATCTTTTTTTCTGCTTTTGCTGTGTTTTCACACTTGAAAATTATTTTCTGTCTTCGATGCTGTCGACACTAGTATAAACGAAAGAATAAAAGACTTTTTAATAAGGATTTTTTAAAGAACTGTGCCACAATTCAAGCACCGCCCTTGAAGAAAACCTTTAAGAAATCAAGTATACGACGCGTGGTACGTGTTGCTGTGGCCTCAGCCCCCAAAAACCTTTCCCAAAGCTCAATCTTGGCGCCCTGCTAGCTGTCATTATTAATGCGTATAATTAGCGCACTTGATAAAGATTGATTGGTGGGGCTTTGGCTGAAGGAAGAGCCAAAAAGGAAACCCACCAGACATGAGAAACTCACACAGGAAACCACACCATGTAAGCAAATATATACCCACGCCCTCGTCCTTGTCCTCGCCCACGCCCTCGTCCTCGTCCTCGGCCACTTTTCCAGATTGTGGCACTTGTTTATGTGGCAAACGCATGACTTGAGCGTAATTTCTTTCATTTTAATATAAACAACAAAGAGAGAGAGTTTATTTCTGTCAGGCTGGGATGCGGGATATATTGTTTTATTACAAAAACAGCAAGGCTATCCGGCTAGACACTACACAAAAAAGAGTCGCCATAAACCATTCATTGAAATAAAGTGTTCTCAAAGGTATATTCGTGGTTTCTCGTTTTCTCTTTTAGTTTATCCAGAAAGCGTTTACTTTTGCTTCACTTGCATATTTACGATTATTGGGCTCACACATTCGGTTTTATCTAGATTTAGTTAGAGCGGTTAGCCCCGAAAACGGGAGATCAGTCTATTACTCGAGTTCATTATTTAACCAGAGATTTGTGGTTAATCTTGGGATACCCTACATGGGAAACCTGAGGGTTTTAAGGATAAAAATATAAATATTTCTGTTCTGGAATTAATTTATTTTGGTTTATAAAAATAAGAAGAATTTGGACTTTTCCAACTCAAGTAAATGAAAACAAACTTTTGTCTGTGAAGGACATCTTAGAGCCTTCCAAGTCCACCACTTTCTTACACTTTTGCTGTCTTAAGCGATTTTCTTTGTACATTTTTCTTTTATTTGCAGCTTAAGTCCTGGCCTACTCCTACTTATTTCGGGAGCTTCGTTTATTTTATCCTGACCAGGCCAACACACACATGTGAGCTTCGGTTTTGTGCGGTTTTGTTTGTTGGCCGTTTTTATGGAGAGGCATTTACACTAATCATGCAATTCTTGTTACACTTTTATTGGCCACTCGTCGTGGCCAAAAGCGAGCTCATTAGCACGTTGAGTGCATGGCTAATGAGAGTGGTATTTTGGCCAGCTCTCCACACCCTGCACTCTTCAACTAATCCTGGGAATTTTCGGGGGCAAATTAGCATTTCCTGGTTAAACAAAATCAAAATGAAACCAAACAATGCTCGGAGCTGGAGCTGAAATAAAACAAAGCCGAGACAATGGCCAACAATGGGAAACAAGAAATTGAGACAATTGGCTCAATTGTCTGGCTCGACAATTGTCTCCCGGCCCCGGGCCAAGTAATTTACAGATTTTGTCAACTTTCTGTCGGAAGTGGAAGTGGGAGCTGTCAGAGAAATAAGTTTCAAGTGGAACTTTAAAATTTTCAACTCCTCTCCCCCCTCCCACAGTTTATTTGGCAAAGTTATCCTTTGTTCTTTACTGAGTTTTCGCTTTCATTAGTCAATGCAAATTATTTGGCAATCAAATAGAAGTCGGAGCTACCTTCCATTAATTCTGTAAATTAAATCACAAAAAGAAAAGCAAAGCACCGACTTCATCGCCAGTTTTGTGGCATTCAAATGCAAAAAAGTAAGCAAACCGAAAAGCGCCAGACTCCCTGATTTCTGGCCCAGTTGTGTGGGGCATTTCATCTAAATGTTAATAAGTCTTCTGGCCGGGCTGTCTATCTTCGGCTAACAAGGTGTCAGAGGGCGCTGTGCCAAGGCATTTTCCACTTGGCCGCCCTGATTGAGGGTTGAGTCGGGCGCGACGAGTCCTGTCTGCCTTGGCGCCTTCGAGCATACATCCTGTTTATTGGACTGGCTTATTGATGAGCTGCCTTGGTTTTTTCCTCTGTTTCTCTATGTACTTTTCTTGTGGATTTAGGTTGACTAAATAGTTGCTCCCTCAAATATGTTATATAAGTGGGACAAAAGTCCATTGAGGCCGATGAAAGTACTCGACACATGCCTCGAGCTGGATATTGATTGATTGAGTTCGGGGAATCACATCTTTAAGAAAGAGGAGGAATAAATTCCATTAAATTATTTCACTTTATCAAAGCCTTTTTGAATGCTGTACCTATGGCTAAAATATTTGTCCCGTCAGCGAAAAATTTTCCCCCTGATTCATGGTAATGAAAAATGCATGTAACTAATTTAAATGCATGAGAACCCACCTGCCAGCACCTGAGTCTGCGCATATTAAACAGGATTCACAATCCTTTTTTCTTTGCAAAATGTTTGTAATTAAATTATATGCATAAAATATTTACCAATCAATGCCATTTTGATAGAATTTTATGCAACACTTTTTATGGCTAATGCAAATGTTGCAAATTGATTTGCAGTGCCAGCAAAGTAAACAATTAGTTCACAAACTCGATTAAAATTTATTAAAAATCATTTGCCAACTGAATAATGCATTGCTTTAAATTGGTTGCCCAATACAATCCAAAAACAATCAACAATCTCAACCTTGATTGACTGACATGCGTAGAAAACTGACGTAAAATCGAAGGACCCTTTTGGCCCTCCCTCAGCCTTTTCTTTTAGGCAAATATTCCTTTTTGTGGCCTTGGAAAGTGTGCCAAGGCGAAGGCCTAAAAATACACATGATTTCAGGCCCTTCCCAATCAAGGATGTCCAACTATCGATTGGAGGGAAGATTTCTGACGGAAAAAAACTTAAAAAATTACACACTGCAGTAAGCCGATTTCGAACCAGGTCGCCACATAAATTTTGGCTCACTTTTTGTCGCCGTCATTTGGGGCAGAGAAAAGTGGGAAAAAATGGTAAGCCCCTTCGGTGGAATTGAAGTGGCAAATATTTGGCTAGTGGCTGACAGTTTTATGGCCATTGGTAACCCATGAATAAAATGATAAAAATAATCCCCAGGACCACGACCTGGGCCAATTGCAAGACGGGCCGCCATAAATTAAACACTAGACTCGGAATGCATGAAAAACACTTGCAGACTGCACTTGACCTCTTTGATTGTGGTCCCGACATTTGTAATAAGCGTCTGGGTGGCAGACAAAACATGGAACAAACTTTTAATTGCTCGCCAGATAGTACAGTAAGCCCTCGCTCCACCAACAAAATTGAAATTTCCTGGAAAGCCTGCGAGCTGAAAGTTATGCGGCAAAAAGTTGTTGTGTTAGTTTGCATGGCCATGTGCATGTTTGTTTGCTGAAAGTCCTGAGCTGAGCTGATTTGATGGCCAGCCATCTGCATTAATGGCTGCCCAGGACGAGAGAGCTGAACGACTGGACGGCCACTTCACAGCTTGGCGTCCTTTTTGGTCATGGTCTGCCATGGTCCAGGCACTCCCCTAACCAATAGTCGCTGTGCCAAATTAAATGCATAATTACTTGATAATTGGATTTGTGGTCGGCTCAACTGGCTGTGCAAAATTTTCTAATTAAAATGTTTAGCGGCGGTGGTAGCAGGTCTCTGGCTCACGATCACGCTCCTTGCCAGTCTGCCGAGAGGTCCTCGATTGCCACTTGATAGCCCCAAAGCCTCAGGCACGTTCTCTCCGTGGGGTTTCCCGTCGAGTAGCTGGATTCCCGCCCTGCTGAGTGGGCCCAAACCGGGAATTACCTGTGTTACCTGGGCATGCTGGATTTTTAAGGGATATTAAGGACAATAAACTGTAAAGAATTTAAAGCTAGAATTTAAAACAGAAGCCTCTTAATAACGAAGTTTTGTAGTTTAAGTTTGGTAAATAATATTGTTTTATAGGGTATCTTGGCTTATATTATTTTTTGCCAAGCTTTACCAATTTTTTTGTATCTCTACATCTTGAAGGATGTCGGCTCGACTGCCCTACCCCGAAGTTTTCCAGGCATCGCCGCTCTAAATAAGTAATAAACACCTTGACTGGGCCTCCTCCTGCACGCTTCCTTGTAATAAATTTCTATTTTGCTGTTGTTTGGGCTTGTAGTTGGTAGAGGCAGCCCGGAAACTGAGCCAGGAGTGGAAGCAATCACATCGGGTGCATAGTTTGGTGGCTTTTAAAATTTTCATAAGGACCAACGCCGACGCCGCATTCGTAATACAACAAAATTTATTACATACACTCAGCCGGCATAGCCTGCTTACTTATTCATATGGAATTGCCTGATTACCGTTGGCCAAATCGTTTTGCCCAGGTCCTGTACAGGACCAGGACCGTACATACCTCCGTCTCGTATTGGTACGTGTTTGAATTATATGCCGGTCATGCTGTGAATCGGGATTTCTGTTCAGAATTGGGGTCTATACTCCCTACTCCAGGCCCCTCCATCCCAGAAGTAATGCGCCTGTTTGTATGGCAATTGCTGCTCTGGGCCGCATTTTTTATGAACTGTCCGGGTCATGACTTTTATGATTTGTACTTGCAAGGGTCCTGGTCCGTGGGGCTCACACTAAGTGCGTACTCACATGTGTGTAGTTTAAGTCACTAAACTCATTGAATTAAGTAAAATGATGGAATGACAATGCGGCAAAACGAAGGGGAGCTCAGATGTGTCTGAAAAGAGTGGGAGAATTTTGATTTAACACAAAATATTAAGTAATTCACTTTAAAAACTTGGGTGTAGAAACACTAAAAGTTTACCATGCATTCACTTGTCTTTGCCAAACTCTTGAGGCTGCATCAATATTTTCTCGAGAACGACAATTTCCACTCTGCCTGGAAAAAAAAGGAAAAAAGGAAGCTGAAAAAGTGTGAAAGCCTTGAGGACTAGCACGTGCTCGAAATCTCAGCAGGCAACTTGCTATATAAACACCTTGCCGAGCACTAAAATATAACTTAATCCCAACGAAATTGATATGAAATTTCACAGACACCAGCGTCACACAGGGCGTATGAGTAACAAACAAACAGGATAACACAAACACACACACACAGACACTGATACACGGAGAAGGACGAAGAATTCTTTTGGGGCAAAAATTTAAATTCCACTCATGAGGTGAGAAAATGTTTGTTATGTTTCGGCTAGTAAAAGTTTTTCCCGGCCGGCTCCCTTTCATGTTGACAGTTTTTTCCTGTTTGCCTTTTCAGTTTTCTACCATTTTGCTAATTTGTTGAAGCTTTTTGCTCCCGCTGCTGTATCAACTTTGATGTTTACTTTGATAATTTTAGATTGAAAAAGTTTCGTCACATCTCCTCTCAGCACGTTCTCTGGCGAAACAAGAAAAATGGAAATTCGTTTCCATTTAGGCAGAAATGGCTATGAATTCGACTTGAATGCCGGCCCAAGGAAAACTCAGACTAATTACCCACATGAAGAGGCGAGAGGACCTTGTTCCACATTTTTCTTTGTGTCCTGCGGAAAGGAAACGCATCTCTTGAGGCTGTCGTGCCACGCCTCTTAGCATACTTTACAATTACTTTTAGCTTTACCGCCGCACCCTGCCACAAAATTTTATCTCACTTATTGCCTCGTCGCCCTCTTGCCGCTTAATTTTTACACTTGCCGCCTGAAAATGACATCCCCCAGGGGGATGAGGAGAAACATAGACAAAACAGTGGAAAGAAAAAGAAAGTGGCACAAACTTTCCTCCGACCAGAGGGCCACCCCAAGGGCTGGCCACGTGAAAGGCATAAAAATTGCAGAAACAGAATTTAAGCAAAACCCATTTTCATTTATTAAATTCTCCAGTTCGGGAGGATCCCTGGCTTTTTCAAGGCGAATGTTTATCTGGCGCATCCTGTTCAGCTGCACAACTCATAAAGCAAACCTCGAGGAATGCAAACACTCGTAGTTAGTTTCATAAACACAAAATACTGGGCGGTCTGGGGCGGTCTGGGCGTCTTAACCGCAACTAAACAAGTAATTTTGCGCACATTTCACTTGTCATATGACACGTAGTTACGCCCATTCTACTCCTTTTTTAGCTCCTGTCTGGCGCTCGGCTGTCTTGGAGCGATTTTCCTACTTAGCAGCTAGGAAAAGTTGCTAGTTTCTTGCCCCGAACACCGGAGGCAGCTCCTCATAACGCGTGTTAAGTGCTTCCCCGGCAAGATACAAGATACAAGTTGCAAGCTGCAAGCTGCAAGTTCAACTGTTTCGTCCTTTTTGCTTGTTAGTTTCCGGTTTCGCAAAAAGGTGTGCCCTCCAGCTTGTTTTTCTCTAATTCTCCTTTCCATTTATTTATTTTTTTTTTGAGTTGGAGAACACTTTAAGTAATATTAAGATATTTTTCCGGCAAGTTGTGAATATTCGGAGCCATTGTCTTAATGCCTTTTATAGTTTGGCTCGGTTAATGGCCACGTTTTGCCAATTAAAATTATAATTGGCAGACGTTAAAAGTAACTGCCGAATGCATGGAAAGCTCCCTTTTAAGCTCTGGAAACTTTGGCTCAGTGCACTTTTCACACAACGACTAACTAAGTTTCGTTTTAAGACAGCTGCCAGACAGGCGAGGCGAGGCGAGGCGAGGCGAGGCGATGGGAGGAGTAGAGTGAAGGATTCACATGAATCATAAAGCAAATCAAGCGTAAGTAACACCTTGATATTAAGCTTAAGTGACAGCGAAGCTCCTCCGGGATATACAGGGCGTATACGCAATTTATCTTCGGAATCTAATTAAGACGAAAGTTGTTTGCGTTTTCTTTAATAACTTGTGTGATTGATATCCTGTTTACTTTGCCATTGTCCACCACAAAGAATACTTTCCAATTGCAACTCAATTAAGATTCGCAATCTTGGCAATAAAATAAATTCTTTAGGTGCCCCGTCCAGGCAACTTAATGACAAATGATTCAGCTTCCATCCCATAAATACTGGGATGCCTCCTGCTACTCCTGCTCTGCTCTGAGGTCAAAGTTCAAAGAAGTCGAGGGTCTACTACTTGTAATTGGCACTCGGAATTGGGAGTCAGCAACATGTGTAGTTGGTTCTGTGTAGGGTCGATGAAAAAGGTTGCTCTCCGAAGGCCTTTTGTTTGGTCTTGGGGTCGGTCTTGAGGTTTCTGCCTTTTCCGAGGGTTTCTTTGGCCAAAAACCAGACAAATTGCCAACGATTAAGATTTTGTATCGGACTAGAAAGAGGCGGCCATGAAAAATGAAGTTGTTTAGTCTGTTTCTGGGGGAGATAGCTTTAAATAGTTAAAGCTGACCCTTAAAATTCAATTGTCATCCAAACACCTCTAATAACTGGACTCAGGAAGGTAATTATCACTTATTGCCGCCCTTAATCAAAACGAAAACCCATTAATTAGGGCCTATAATAAAGCCATAATAAGCCACCTCACCCATATTTTGGAAATGTATAAATTGAAGGTGATATGTCCTGTGTAATTCACACCTTCGAGGACCTTTCAAGCCTCAGCATGGATTTAAAGTCGATGGATACCGTGAATATGCCCATTTTTGGCAACACTTTGAAGCTGATGAAGTTCTGGTCATATCTCTTTGTCCACAACTGGCGGCGCTACGTGGCCATGGCTCCTTATATGATTATAAACAGTACCCAGTATGTGGATATTTACTTGAGTACCGAGCCCTTGGATTTCATCATCAGGAATGTCTATCTGGCCGTGTTGTTTACAAATACTGTGGTCCGCGGTGTCCTCTTGTGCGTCCAGCGATCGAGCTATGAGAAATTCATTGAAGTGCTCAAGTCCTACTACATTCAGTTATTGGTGAGTTAAGTGGAATATTTTTTAATTATCCTTACATTTAGATTAACGTTTTAGGAATCTGACGATCCTGTCATTTCCAATTTAGTTGACGAAACCACGCGCATGTCCAACTTTATAGGAAGAATTAATTTATTGATGGGCACTTGCACTTGCATTGGCTTTGTAACTTATCCGATTTTTGGTGCAGAAAGAGGTAATCCTATCCTTTGGTAATTTCTTATTTGTTATCCTTATTTTTCCAGTTCTTCCTTACGGCATGTACCTGCCCCTAATCGACGAGTACAAATATGCCTCACCCTTCTATGAGGTTTTCTTTGTAATCCAGGCCATCATGGCACCCATGGGCTGTTGCATGTACATACCCTACACCAATATGGTGGTGACCTTTACCCTCTTTGCCATTCTAATGTGTCGAGTACTGCAACACAAGCTGAGAAGCCTGGAAAAGCTCAACAAAAAGCAAGTTCACACAGAGATTATTTGGTGTATTAGGTATCAGTTGAAGTTGTCCGGGTAAGTTGCTTAAAAATTGTAGTATTACTTTATTTTAAATTTGATTTATTTATAGATTGGTGGATTCAATGAATGCTTTGAACACACATCTCCACTTGGTTGAGTTTCTTTGCTTTGGGGCTATGCTCTGTGTTTTACTCTTCTCCCTTATAATTGTAAGGATAATAATTCCATAAAAGTGGAAATTAATTGAGATTTTTTGCAGGCTCAAACCATTGCCCAGACAGTGATTGTCATTGCCTATATTCTTATGATATTTGCCAACAGCGTCGTCCTCTACTATGTGGCCAACGAGCTATTCTTTCAAGTAAGAATTCCCTCAAGATTTCCTCCAAGGATGCCAATTGAACTTCCTTTCAGAGCTTTGAAATTGCCATTGCTGCCTATGAGAGCAATTGGATGGACTACGACGTGGATACACAAAGGACTTTGAAGTTTCTCATAATGCGTTCACAAAAGCCTTTGGCGGTGCGGTCCCTTCCACATCTTTAGATTCCATTATTAACCATTATTTGCTTTTCAGATTCTCGTGGGGGGCACCTACCCGATGAATCTGAAAATGTTGCAGTCGCTTTTGAACGCCATCTACTCCTTTTTTACCCTATTGCGACGCGTTTATGGCTGAGCAGGAAACTCGATTACAAGGTTATCCCATCCTGGGGCAGCCTTTAAGAGACGAACAATTGCCACAATTGATTGCATTTAAGTAGTAAACGTCCTGCACTAAAGGAAATTGTGTTTGTGGCAGGGGCAGGCGGACAGAATGTTGCAATTGCATTCGAGGCAGCACTGCAACACGTCTGCCAAATATTCCAAAGGAGCCAGGACCAACGACCAACGAAATAAACTATAATAAAATTGCTTCTGCGGATCCTTTGTTGGCCTTTTGGCCAATTGTCTGGGCCCTGTTGTGCTGACCACCAGCGCCTCCCATTGTTGTTGCCACTTTCTTATGCTCGGCACGTGCCATTCAGATAACTTCTATTTAAGCAAATATAAATCTAAAGTGTGCTAAATTAGATTAAAATGTTCTCGTAAAATAAACGCTGCCCAGGGCCCTTGCCAGCTGGCTTCCTCTTCCCTTCATTGTGTGTCTGGTATGGCTTACAAATTCTGGCTCCGAGTGTCGTCCAAACCAATTGCTAATTAATTCGGGAAATTGGAAACTCGATTGTTTGACCCAAAAGAAGAGGCTAAATAGATTGGGTAAAAAAGATGGGTAAAAACTTTATATTTTGGCCAAAAGCCACCTGATATTTTAGTTAGCGGCTTTGGGCCAAAATAGTGTCTTCCCAGTCATATTTTTGCAAGTATTTTATCTAATTTGTATCCGATTTCAAAAAGGAATGCAATTTTTAAATCAGCGTATTGAACGCCATCGATCTGCATCAAACCTTTAAAGAAATAGAAGAAAAAAAATTTTCGATTTTTTTGCAATTTAGGAAAGGGGTACCATCATAAAAATTAGCAAAAATCGAAAAAATATTTTTTTTTTTACTTTTGAAATCTTTTAATGCAGTTCAAGGCAGAATATTTTCCTGATTCATAAATGGTATTCATTTTTATAATCGGATAATTATCAGATTAAATATTTGCAAAAATGTGGCTGCAAGTGGACCCAAACCCACTAATCACTATTTCAACATATTTCATAATTCTTAATTCTTACTATATTTATTCAACATCATATTCTGAAATACTTCTTTTTAAATTTGCTTATAAAAAGCTACCTAAATTAATATATATTCAGTTTTAATCCTTACCCAAAATTTAAAAAAAGAGCAGCTTGTTTTCTTGATTTTCTACGCACATTAACGCTTCAATTTTCCTAATCAACATTAACTTTCACTTCGTGGCCCCATCATCATCATTCGGCTCGTCTTCAAATCGACTTTAATTCAAGAATTTCTTGTATATGCCCCTCACAGCTCAACCAGAGTGCGGGAACCATCCGGAATCCACAGACTGTTGGAGCGTTAGGAAGCAGGAGCCGGGAGGGTGGCAGACTAACAAATGGAATCGCTTGACGAGCCTTCAGGCATCTCTGTCTGTGTCTCCGTCTGATTCCGAGCCTGTTTAATGGAATTTACCTCCTTTCCAGGCTCGTTTTATTCCATGCCTTTTGGCTCGGAGGCTGAGGCCGTAGCTAAGACCGGAAAAAATGCTGATGCGACAATTATAGTTATTGTCTGGCTGGTCTGGCTGGTATGGGGGCAGGACTCTGACTCGACTCCCCCCCCCCTTAATTCTATCAATACGTGAGTCGGGCAAACACCTCAGGATTTCCACTTCCTTGAAATTCGGCTGGTACTGCGCCTGTTTTATTGCTAATGTAAACATGTTGTTGCTCCTTCAATGTCTCTGACGCCAAATTGACACATTTCTAGGGCGGATGATCCCCATCCTCATCCCCATCCGCATCCCAAATAGTGTGCTAAAATGTTGTACGTGCGAGCATGGAGCTTATCAAACACTAAGCAGCCAAAGAGCAGAAGCAGGGGGGGTCCTGGCAATCTTTAATTTTCCAGGCAGGTGGTGGAGTTGCCGAAGGCATTCCAAATTTATCAAGGCTCAAATCAATTTACGTCAATTCTCGCCTCGGGCCAAGTTATGTGAGAAGATTGCCAGAGTGGAAATCATGACTATTGCTCCTGTTCATGTTCCTGTTCCAGTTCCTGCTCCTGCTCTTGCCAGAGTGTCTAATGAGGCGACTCAGATCTAACCCTTTACTTTTATTTTTATTTTTTTTTGCGGAAGCTCCGTGTCCTCCTTGTCCCACACGAGAATTTGCTTTCATAGTTGTCGGGACCCTCGACTTCGGATTGCTTGTTTTATGCGCATCATCCAGAAATTGCCTACGTGTTGGAATTTTTAAAACTTTTTCCTTGTTCGCCTTCGCTCATTTTTTGTTGACATTTGACTTTTGACCCGAGGCTTGCGGACAGTCGCCGAAAGTCGTTGATCCTGCTCTGGTTCAGAAATTTAGGTCAAGCGGTCAAGTGTTTTATTTTTTTTCTCCCCTCTGGAGGGTGGCAAGGGAAAACCTTTCAAGGGTTTTACGATGTTTGCCTGCAGTGGCAAAAAGTTTGGGCCAGGCTAAGAAGTTAATGGGTCCTTTGACTTACGTTAAAGCCGAAATTTCAACTATAATCTTCAATGCTTGATTTGGAAATACATCTCTTAATCAAATAAGTATCACAATTTTCCATTAGAGCATTTTCTAAATATTTGTAATGCCAATGGAATGTGTAATTGAAGCTCAACCTGCACCTGGTCTTTCATAATTGATGGCTCACCGGAATTTGTGTATTGGCCAAAATCAAATTTAATTAACTGACTAAACAGCTGGCCGGATCATGTGTATTTACCAGCCTAATGAAATTAGTTAAGGCATTTGAATTGCAGGCACTTCGACGAGGCTCCAGACACAAACTGCCAATCAGAATCAAAGTGGCACGCAAATTCTCCAATAAAACGCACTTAATTCTGGCCCGAAGCGCAGATTGCCTGGCAAATTGCTATTTACGGCCAGGACAGGTAGGCAGGACCCGGACCTGGTCTGCCTGTGCAATGCCATCAAAGTTGCTGCACAAATCTGATTAAGATTTCAGTTTGGTAAGCGATTTATGAATGCCAACGAGAGTGCGTGACCAGTTGCAGGCACAAATTGTTCCTTTTTGGGAGATGGCAGGCTCCTGTTTAATTTTCATCGTATCTAGCACAGTGTCGAGTTGCAGCCTAAAAGGTTTTGAATTGGCCAGGAACCGCATTGGGCCTTTGGTCAAAGGGGATTCTGAAATGTAATTGGATTGTCAGAGTTTACTTTGCCTTGGATTAGTTTTACAAAGACTTTAAAAAATCCTGTCACTCTTCTGCTTAGCCACTTTGTAGCATTGTTAACCAAATGAAATCAATGTTGGCCTAAAATATATCCTATTGCCAATCAGTTTTAAAAGGCTTTGCCTTGCCACACTCCCCTTTAGTTTGTTTCCTCTTCTTGGAGTTACTTTGAGACTCTCCAATTCGATTATCATGCGGTTACTTCTTTTCACTTGTTTCCTACAATTTTTATTATGCATTTCATTCTCCAGCCGGTTGTCTAACAAAATGTTGGTTATTTTTCCTCATCCTGGTGCCTGTCTGGCAGCTTTGACACTTTGTTGTCGGCTGTCGTTTTGCATTTTGTCCTGTCTCGTTCCCCACATTTTTTTTTTTTTTTTGCCTTCTTTGGGCCTGTTTAGTCTCCGGGGTAGATTATCACCGTCATGGCCAATGAGCCCGGTGCCGTTTGCTAGCCTCCGTGGCTTTTTAACATTTCAATTCTAATTTAAATATTATATTGAGAGTCGCCCGGAGCTTCGGGCTTAGAGGGACCTGCAAGTAATGTTCACATTCCTTCTTTAAGGCTGCTTTAGGGCTGAGGCTTTAAGGCTAATCCTTATCTGGCATATCATAAATATTTTTAACAGCTTTTGCATGCTGACATTTTCCAGCTCATTTAGTCACGCCACATTCCCCCAATTAGCTAATGGTAACCTTGAATTCTTTCAGTAAGGATACAGCCGTGTTAGCTGGACGTTAATTAACATTTTTCCACATTTTTCGTCCTTTTGGAAGGAGCTGGTATTCAGTCGAGAATGGGGCGGTTAAAGTTTTCACCAAATTATGATGCTGTCAACTGCCGCCCTTTGTTTTTGTTCATTTCAGTTTCGAATTCCGATTTCCAGCTCTGTTTTGTTTACATTTTATTTGTCTGGCTGTCACAGTCGCTGTCACATGTCAAGTGTCAAATTCACTTTTTTTCGGTCGCAGCTGCTACTGCGAAACTATTTTGCATTCCGAATATTTTGCACTCTCTGTGGAAATTTCACTGCAGCAGTTGCCAAACTCTTGACGTGACTGCTTATGATAATTCACTCGCTATGTAGAGGCATGTCTCTATATAAAAGTGTGGAAAAAGGTCCTGGTTTACAGGGTCCGGGTGGTATTTTATTTTGCTGAAGACAGCTTACATTTTCAAGTATCTGTCTGGCGCTCGATAACTTATTTTGTTTACTTTCTTTCAGTCTTACCCTGCAATCTCATTTAACAAAAAAAAAAATTACTCATACGCACTGTGGACTACCTGTGGACTACCTTTAAAGTTCCACTTGCTCTCACATTATAAATATTAACCATAAAACTATCAGCATTCTAAGTACATCCTAGAGTACTTTTGCCGAGCATAACATTACCAGAAAGAAACAATATTCCCGGTGATAATCTCCTCTATGACCGCATAAAAAATATGAATTTTAGATGGCTGACGTATAACTGCAAATACCCCTGAGAAGTGCCCATAAACATCTCACTCATAATTCTCTAAATGAACTATAACTCTAGATTCATCCATCATAAAAATATGACTCATACGCACCGTGGGACAAGGGGAGGCCTAGACCGGGAGCTGCAACTAAACGAGCCTCGCCAAATGGCGCATAAAACCCAGGATGGTGGGAGCAACATAAAAAACAGAGCCGAGAGAAAGCGGAGAACAATGTAAACAGGTGGGAACAGGGTATCCTTAAACTAAAAAACCAAGAAATGTTGCCATAAAAATGATTTAATATGCTTTTTATATGAGAAAAGTTTCGCAATTCTTGCACATTTAATGTCAGACACTCACTTGACATTTGACGTTGGACCCGACTTGTTAGAGTTTGCTGAAACTTTAAGACTGCGTTTTCTTAGTTAATTATACGCAGCGGCTACCTGCGTAAGTAAAACTTTGAGTCGAAAGTTTTGCTTTTTTCCCAAGTCCCTGCCACGCCCATTCACTCGCTTCCTTTCGTTTTGGTTCGTTGCAAAGTTGCGTAAATTAAATCTAATTGAATTTACAACTTTGGCCAAATGTGATTACAATAAGGGTTCGCTCGGCTATGGATATGTTAGCCGAAGCGACTTGGGAATTATTCATGTCACTTGCTGTCCTGACACGCCCCCAAAACAGGATGAGGGCCTGGAGGATGTGAAAGCTACTTGGATAATCAGCGGCTTTGTTGTCGACACTGAAAAGTTTCCCTTTGCTTTCTCGGCTTTTTATTGAATTTGGAATTTGGAAGCGGAGTAGAATGTTTCGCCTGTTTATTAGAAACTTGGCTAAGGGCGGAGTGCATTGACATGCCAATCCTGCCACAAGGATGAAATGGGAATGGGCCGGATAAGACAGTAATGTGACATACATAAACAATGCCAAGGATAAAGCGGAAATAAAGAAAGTTTTTAGTTGTCAATCGCTCGAATAAAATAAAAGCTAATAAAAAGGGACAATAAAAGTTCTATTCTTGGGTATTTAATGGAAAAGGTTGTATTATTTTAAGACAATTGCTTATTTCCAGTTTCCTGATTAATTATAGTTTCAAGTTAGTTTCTGATCCTGGAAGTTTCTATAAAACCTTTGCAAACTTCATTTTCATGCTCATTAAATGCGTCTTTGCTTCTCGTTTTGCCAAACACAAAAACTCATCAAATAAATCAAATTTTCCTTGTTAACCCTTCATTGAGATTCTTTTCGTTTTCTGCTCACCCGACCAAACAAAAAAACTTTTCCCTTTCCGTTGGCCTAAAGGGGTTAACGGGCAAGTCAGAAGAGAAAAAGTTGCACCAAAAATGGCGTTAAAATGTGTAATCAGAGAAACGACACGAAAAGGGGATAGGGCCAGGGGATAGGGCCAGGGGCGGGGACTGTCAGCAACTGTCGATGACGGCGTCGGACTGTTAATGAAAATTGTTTTGGCCAAAGGAGGAAAAAATGGCCAAGAAGCCTCGGATTTGGCGAGCAAACGGAGTGCTGCTGTTGTAAATGATTGGTGAAAGTCGCACGCCCGCAGCCTTGCCAAACTAATTAACGCCAAATGGAGCCGAGGCCTTTGAATGATGGCTGGAAGGCTTTCCCCAAATGGAGGGGGAAAAAAAAAGAAAAAACAGGATGAAGGTCAAAAAAAGAAGACAGAAAAAGGGGTTTTCTTAGAGCCAAGAAAAATGGCATAGAATAGAATACCCTAATTTATTTGAGGAGGAAATTACAATAATTTATATTTTATATTAATGTTGAAGTGTCTTTCCATTTTTATGTTTAATGAAATAGAATTTCCTTAGAGTTTCGACCTCAATCGAAAGTGTATTTAGAATCCTTCATTAAACTTTTTACTCCTTTAATGTTGGCTTCTCCTGATTTGCTTCGTTAAATCGCAATTCAGTCAAGTCGAGTCTGACATTCCAGACTCTCTCAAAGATCGCTCACTTTTCTGCTTTCGCCACAACAAATAACAATGACTCTGGTTTTAGCCAGGTTTCCACCGTTTTTTTTTACTCCAGAGCCCTCCTGAAAGCCTTTCCAATTACTCACTAATATTTACCTTGCTAGTTGCAGGCGAGCTGAAATTTATTTCATTTGACATTTGCTGGCTGAACAGTCTAGACGAGCGGCACTTAGGCACGCTTCTGTGCCTAAGTCCCTGCCACGCCCCTTTCAGTTTTAGTGGTACATCTAACTATCACGTTCTAAAGTTTTCATTTAGCTGATATTTGTCTGGGGGAATATTTTGGGGAGCGCCTAAAAGTGCATCTCGCCCCGACTGTTTGTCATCGAATATTTATGGCCATTTAGAAGTATGCAATGAAACTGCAAACTCCAAAATTTATAGCAGCTATCTTTGAAATTGGCAACGAAATACGAGTTTGTAGCTTCAAAAATACATTTTGTGGCTCTGCGATTAATCAATTATTTAAAAACTTCGCTCGCTGGCTCTGCAACATCAAAGATATTATCATCCTGAATGCTGTCGATTTCAGGGAATCGATGTCCCGAGCCATGATGACTCAGCCACCTCGGACACCTTTTCAAATGTCAGTGGCCAGTCGCCCAGTCGGCCAGTCGGAATAAAATCCAAATTATTATTGAAAAGATTCAATAGACAGCCGGGCGTCAATATCAGAAGAGGGACACTCGAGGAATGCCGACGAACATCGAAAACATTTTAATGAAACGAGGAACCCTTTTTTTTCGTTCTGTCTGAATTCAAATCGTTCTCGAACCACAAACGAATTCTAATAAGATTATGAGAGTTTTTCATTGAGTATATTTCGGCTACCTGTGAGCCAAAAAAGCAGTCAGGTAGTCAGTCGGAGAAGGAATGTGAAATTGCTATGTGAGGAGGTGTAGATACAAAAGGTCCCAGAAAAAGGAGTAGAGCATCCAATAATGTCAAGGTTGGAGGTTAAGGTATTCCAGAGGAATTAACAGAAAATTGGTTATAGATATGATAAGTTCTAAATAAATATTGGAATTATATATACCATAAAACAAAGCAAGTTTTTGAAGTACTTTTTCCATTTAATTCTCATGTAACCCCCCATAACAATTAAATCAGTTCTCATCAAAACTCACAATCAAAGCCAAGCCTCTCTGGTTAATGGCCAATAAAGTTGTCAGCGCCGATAAAGTTATTAACGTTGCTTGGATTAATTAATCTAATTTTTGTTGGACAATTTACACAGCTAATTAAAAGTACCCCCGTCCGTCCCCCCGCCAAGCCGGTCTCTTTCAAGTCCCCAGGAAAAGAATGCGTGTTTTCGGAATTTCCTTATGACGGTCACTGGCGGGGAGGGGGGGCGATATATGTATAGGGAATGCGACCCCAACCGCAGCCATTAGTTTCTATTACAAGCGCCGCACGGCTACTAATTGCCCATGGTCAGTGCCTGGCATGGCCGGAGTCCGCATCCGCATCCGCGGAAGCTGCCGGTCTATGAGTCGAGAAAAATGCACAATCCAGCGACAGTCAAAGTCGTATGAATTAATATAAATGAAATGGCTGTTTATGCCTCCATCGACATTTTATCAGTGATTTATGGTTGACTGTTCTACAAAGAAAGAAATACTCCATCAGCCTAGCAAGATGCAATTTGCAATCGGAAAAATATAAAATTTAAATCAATATAATATTGAGTGGGTGATCATAATGAAGAGGAAATGCTCTCTAAATGTATTTAGAATGGTTCCGTACAATTGATTATTTTTTAGGCCGTAGTGTTTGCCTTTAAGGACTCTTATTCCTTCCCAAATACCCTTTCGATAGAGTAGAACTGAAAGTTCTGGCAATCTATTGCAATCGTCAGGCGGCAATCAGAGCGCTGTTTGCTCTTTTGACTCGACTTATTCTTTTGCCTTATTATCAATTCGTTAGTGGAGCTTATCGGGTAATCCAGTCAGGCTGCTGGCTGCTGGGCGGAGGAGTATGGAAAAGTGGGAATGGGAAAGGGGGACCGGGATCGGGACTCGAATCAGCAATCGGCAACCAGCATATTGGGAGCCAGAGCCCAGCTGCTTCTTCGGTGGCTGATAAGAGTGAAAACCGAGTCGAGGAAATGTCACTTTTGCATTGTTTTATGCAGTGCATACAAAACATATGACAAATCTTGAAATGAGGAAAGACCGGAGGGAAAAGAGCGCAGCACACAAAGTCCGAACGCGCCTTTTCCTGCCCAGCCAAAGTTTGCGATAAAATGGGGGGAGGGGCGAAAAAAAACTTCTCCAATGCGTCGAATGCATACAAAAGATATGGCCGGTCCGATATGCAATATAAAAGAATAAAAACCCCACTAAACGGAGAGGGGGACGGCGGTGGAATCTATGGCAAACAAAGCCAAGGAAGAACAGTGGAAACTTTGGTCTTAAATGGCAAGTAGACGAACTGGCGACGCCGGCATTTTGATAAACCATAGAAAATGTTGGAACAAAAAACAATATTTAAATGAAGCTTTTTTTCTTCGTCTTCAATAGGGAACGGAAATGCGGCACAGAACCAAGGGGCGTCGAAGTCAGAAAGCCCAACACTCCACAAATGGCACACTTCGGTGTCCATAATTAAATTTTTATATGTATTTTCCGATTAGATAAGACTTGGACTTGTGGTGTAATGTCACTAATAATTCCTTAGTGAATTATTATAATTTCTGGGAACTAAATAAGTGTATTTTCTTATCCAAATAATAACAAAAGCGTTTTCCTACTAATTGTGATGTTTCCCCTCCTCTATTTTTAATCCAATTTTGATAAGATAGGGGCTGACACAATAGACCCCAATCCTCAATCATATTTTTGATACGTAAGATTGCCTAATGTCTGTGTTTTTAGGGTTCCATCCCTCGACCGTCAATCAAGATCCGATAATCACAACAAATTACACGTATACCCAGACCAGAGGGAACACCATTAAAAATACGGCCAATAAAGTCATCAAACCACTTGTGATGGTTGCCCGACAAACAACAAAATCGTATCCAAAAACAAATTCTGAGAATATCCAAAAAAGAAAAAAACATGAAGACATAAGAAACGATGCGCGAGACGCGACAAATTTTCAACGCATTTATATCCGAAATTAAAAAATTATGTCTGGCGCCAGACCCAGAGCCAAACCCCTCCCAAAAAATATCCGAAATGGAGTCGTGAATGGCGTGCCATCTAGGTAATTGGAAACTAAAACTGAATGGTAGCTCTAAAAACTTTGAGGTTCCCCTCATACACCGAGATCGGCCACAAATGACACGTTCCATCTTTGAGTTTGGTGCAAAATAAAGAAAGACAGATAGCGATTGGCAGTGATTTGCATAATTCCGTGATTTGCATTCCGAAAAAATGTTA
The DNA here is from genome assembly GCA_018150405.1 of Drosophila varians. Taxonomy (NCBI): domain Eukaryota; kingdom Metazoa; phylum Arthropoda; class Insecta; order Diptera; family Drosophilidae; genus Drosophila; species Drosophila varians. The sequence continues at coordinate 9,397,992 of JAECWK010000125.1, forward strand.
CATGCGTGCCATTGCGTGAATCATCAATGTGAAGGGGGATTCGGTTTCTCAAATATTCTTAGACCTGATGAGTCCACATCTAGCGTCATCTCGTGATAATTTCATTTTCATTAAAACAATGACTCAAGTGTGGTTCACTTTCAGTTTTATTGTTTAATTCAAAAAAACGGGAAGTAACCCCATTTTTTTGGGGCACAAAGCTAAGCTACCATGCAACCAATTGTGGAGTCCATAAACCTCTTTGATTCTAACAAAATTCTAAACAAAGGAGGCGAACAAATAAATCTCTCGATATAAAATTAAATACATTTAAATGAAAAGGAAATAAAATTATGACTCTTTGATCATTATATTCTATTGTTTAATTTTCTTGCCATTATCTGCCATATTCGCATTCATCAGATACTTTATTCCTGTTGTGTGAAGGAATTTCTCGGATGCGTGTTCGAGTTGGCTTTGCTTGAAGTTGCAACTCAGTTTGTTTTGGGAAATAATGTATCCAAGCAAACAGAGGGAAATAATCTGAATAAGAATTTGTTTGAGAAACTCACAAGGCTAACAAATAATCCTTTAAAGATCTAAAAATATTCAGTGATTTGCTAAAATATAATTCCAAAATAAACCACTTTAAAGAGAAATACATCATCCATTAAAGCTTATCTTTCGATTGTTATCAAAGAATTAACTTCCACAAACATGACTATTACGGGGTATGACTAAACACACATTTATTTGCACAATATTTTGTTTAGATCTTCCCAGAAATAAAAATTGCGTTGATTTTATGAATTTTTGGCATTGCACTGCTGACTAAACCCCAAGGAGTAAACAAATCAGAATACAGGGAAATTTTTTTAAAGGCCTTCAAACATGTTCGAACGACTGAGATACAATTTACAGTGGAATAGTGCATAAAATTAACTGTTTAATTTGTTTTTTAAGAACTATTTTGGTTTAAAATGGATATTTATACAAATCATAAAAGTGGGAAAATAGAAAACTTTAACCAATTTCGTCCATTTGGTTTTTTTTTACCAAGAACAAAGACAATGAAACAATCCATTCTCTATTTTATTTCATTCAATTTATAACACATTAAATAAAATAAGCTAAATTTAGTATTTAATATAAATACAAATGGAAATAATGTGATGTTTGATGAAACCCCTTTAATAAGTCCCTACAGAAGCACAGATTTTTGTATTTTTTTCCGATAAAATGCCTTTTTCGTCCACTGTGCGACACCCGCATACCCATGCACGGGTCGTGGATGCGAACCAGTTTTCCGTAGCCACGGAACGACTTGGCCAGTTGTCGTCGGGCAGCTCGCGTGGAAGGTTCGCTTCGTTTGCTTTGCGCGAAAAGCCACATCGATTTGAAAATAAAATTTTGCCCACGAACAAAATTGGTTTTTTCAATTGCAAATCATTAAATGAGAAACGCCGAGAAACCGCAAAGAAATACGACGCGAGTTGCTGCCAATAAAATCAATCTGAATCAAAGAAATATCTACAAAAATCAAAGTATGTGCATCAAACCAACCAATTTCCATTGAAACCAAATTGAAGAATTAATATGTCGGCGGAAATATGAAAACAAACGTGTTTGGCATCACAGATGCGAAAGCTACGCGCCATGAAAAATATTGTATAAATAATAAGAACCCCCCCCGACCGACCGACCGACCGACGTCAGCAAACAAACTGAAACGCCAAACAGCCAATAAACGGCACGAAAAGTGGCCAAGAATCGGTGCGAATGCCAAAAGATACTTTTGTATCTTTCGGCATGCACTTTGCAGTTGTCAGACCCTGCCTGACCACCCCCCCTACCTCCTCCCTTCTACCATCTACCTCATAGCAATATCAACCGATCCACGCAGTGTTTATTGTGCGAAAGTAAAAACTACCTGCAACAGACTTCAGCTTCAGACCTGAAAGAAACCCGAAAAAGAAAACCAGTTTTGTGAAAATAATTGGCTCTTAGTTGCTCTTGTGTTGGTTTTTGTTTAGTTTTGTTTTTTTTTTTTCTAAATTTATTATTTTCTATTTCTTGGCTGCACTCCTTTGTGGACTGCTGAAAGGAAAATGGTAATAATAACAAACCAAAATTGGCGGCTGCCAGCGACAGATAGAGGAGCCATATATTAGCGGAATGGCCAGAAAATGATAAGAAATGCATAAATAACCAAAGGTGTCAATGGGTTTCGGGCTTTTTGCCATTTAATGGCTTGTTGATTTTGACATAGAGCTTTGAAATCCCATTCGGAAATTGTAGAATTCTTTTTTAAAAAGAATTGCTTAAATAGCTAGAGTTAAAAACCAACACAAGGCGAAAACTTTTATGGTAACCCTTTGAGAACCTTTAGCCTAATGGAAACCCAATGGAAAAACCTCCTTCGTTCTCCGCCTACAGTTAACTCAAATCTCAACTCAAAAAGTGCAACATTCCCCATAAATAATAAGCAAGCGTTGCAGTTAAGTTACCGCAAAATTCAACGATCCAAGCCAAGAGCTTGGCCATAACAAAAACAAAAAAAATATATAAATCTAAAAATCCTACGGCTTAGACTAAGTTTGAGAACGGAAAATGCTCATGCACACCACATCCACATCGATATCAGCGTCCACAACGTCGACGGCCACCATGACCAACTCGTCATCCTCGGCCACGCCCACCCCGGGCTCGACCTCCTCCAACAATAGTGCCACGCTCGAGACGCTCCACCAGCAGAATCAGCATCACCAGCAACAGCAACAGCAGCAGCTGCAACAACAATTGCAGCAATTGCACACGAATGCAGCGAACAACTCCCGTCCGCCCTCCCGGGCACCCTCCATCCTCGACAGCCCGACCCTGGCGCGCGTGGAGCGGGCACGTCTGCGGTTGGAGCAGCAGGAGCGGGACCGGGGCCGGGAGCGGGAACGGGAGCGGAGCAGCCAACGGGAGGGGGGCAGCTCCGGCACCGCCAGCACCGCCACAACCATGAATCGTGAAGATAGCCTGGAGCGCAGTGTTTTGGATCCCAAGGTGAGTTCCTACACCTTTCCAGCACACACGCACACACACACTCTCCTATCCATAGGATATAAATTACAATTAAGGGGGAGAAGGGGGGGATTTGATAATGAAGGTACCAAGTACCCAGGTTACCAGGTCCATTATCGCCGCAAAATCATCTTGGGGGAATCTGTTCGGGGCACATATATATTTTTATCTTTTAATTTATTGAAATTTTTCGTCAACTAATTCTCGGGGATACCTTGAGAGCTTGATAAATGTCGGAGAGGAGATCTTTTATTTCCTTCAAAGAAATTCCTAAAATTCTATAGAGCTTACGTCATATTAGAATTACAAAAAAAAAGTCAAAAGTTTAATTAGAAACGCATGAAAGATTTAGAAATGAGATTGTTTTGTTTTCGATTTAAATTTAAAATAAAATAAAAAACATTCAAAGCAAAACAAACCTGATTTTAATCTAAAGTTTTTAAGGAACTCAAAGAGGAAGTCTTAGTCTTAAAAAAGTACAATTTTTTAAACAAATCCTTAAGTCTCAGTGTTTATCTAATCGGACATTCGAAAATATTTAAATGGCTTCACATCCCCCCGTCTAGAGCCCCCATTGATGTATATGAAAACCTGATCCCTTGAATGTTCAATTAGATATTCGACCTCTCCAATCCCCATAAAGCTCTTATTAGATTTGGTCCATAACCAAAACAAATGCCCCGACAATGCTGCAAATTAGTGGTTACCTTCCACTAAAACCGAATGAGGTCCGGGCTGAAAGGCCCAAGGAAGCCATTAGAGGATGGAGAGAAGATGGCTAAACCAAATAAGCCATATACACATTTTTTTTGCTGGCCCAGCCGCAGTTCTTGACAGGGCCATTTCACTAATGGCCCAAGTCTCCCTGGCCGCCCCCTGGTCCGCCGCCCCTCTCCAGGCCCCCTGGAGGCTATAGGTGACTGACTGCCCGTCTGAGAGGACTGAGGCTTCCTGGCTGCCCCGGCTAGCCCGCCTGTCCGGTGACGACCTTCTGGCTATATGTAAATGGTTTTTATTTTGTTATTATTTTGTTAACGCTCTTATCGCAGGCGGTTTTTTATCTTGACGTTGCCGGGTCTCATCATCTGCCTAAAGCCTCTTAGGCTCTGCTCAATTTTTATTTCTTTAAAGCTTACTGGTTACTGGTTACGCAGGGTTTCCTCGGTTTCTAGCCAAGACCAGGTAGTCTAAAGCCAAGTCGCTCAGGTAGGGAACATAACATAAACTGAGATAATGAATTGCGAAATATATCTATTAGGGAGACAAAAACAATGGCTGGCCCGGAGTTCTTAGATAGCAAAGAACGAACATGGAATTTAGATAGGATTTGGTGAGACCTTATCTCGATTCTGGACGGGAAGTATTTATCTTAGGACAAATGTGAGCGATTGGGAAGATAGTACTGCATACCATAAGCCATTTATCTCTTGGTTATCTTTGAGTTGGCTTGCCCAACCGATTCACAGTTCTTATATCACATCATCAATTCTGTCTGGCCCTGGGCCAAGCCAAGCCAAGACTGATTACACCTGGCTCTGGCGAAACGGGCTTTTTCTGGCCTGGCCCTCGAGTCCTGACGGTTGTCAAATCGTAACAAATTGTACGTAAGAGTTTTTGGCCCAAATTGCCTGCATAATTCGAGAGAAGTTCTCAGCCCTTGGCTGCATTTTCCTTTTGGCAAACTACTCTATTTTGTATGCCTTGGCTTGCCTTGCCCTGCCCTGCCCATCAATCCATGGCGTCCCTGGGTCTCCTAAATCTTGCAGGATTTTCCACCGAAAAACTTTGAAATCGATATGGATTGCGCAAGGCTCGGAAGGCTTGGAAGGCTTGACAGGCGTGGAAGGAAATGTTTTGCAGGTCAGCCTTTTTTTTTTTGGGGCCAAAAGGTAGATTCTGGGAGCGTTGAACTCGCGGCAAAGAATACAACGCCTCAAGTGTCTGTCTCCGAGTCATAATTAGTCACACTTTAAAAGGCATTGGCCCAAAGACAACGCGGCCCGATCCGTTAGTTGGCCATGCGAAATATGAGCAAAAGTGCGGCAGACGCCGTCGAGCGAAGACAAAACCGGGGCCAGAAGCGGTAACCAGACTCGGGAATTGGCAGCTAAGAAGCACTGTGAAAAAATCCCATTACGTTTATGGTGTATATTATTATCCAAGATGCCATAATTAGTTCCGAGTGTAGGAAGCGCCGGTCTGGGGGGCCAAAATGGAAAGCCAAAGAAATCTGAAAACGGAAAAAGCGAAAAAGCGGGCTACGTGCCCGGCAGCCAAAGCGCCGGACTACGAGACTATGTGAGATACATTGTACTTATGTTTGACCCACACAAAGAGTGTCTCTCCCAGTCCGAGTTGGAGTCGGAGTCGTGTCCATCTTGCATCGTTGCACTCGAGTGCAACTGCAGAAGGGCCAACTCAGGGCGCATCTGGAGCAGAAAGGTGGTTCCAGTGAAAAGCCCCCCCAAAGCCAGGCCATGGTGGCGGAGAAAACTAAAGCAGGGAAATCTGTTTCATTTCTTTTTCATCATTTTGCATGGCTATTTGTTTCATAACGACCCTCGACAATGTTAGGACCCAGTGCCACGTAAACAATTGCAATAAATTGTACATTCAATGTCAATTTATTTTCTGCTCTTTTGGCGCACAATTCAATTTAACGACACACACATTCCGCACGAATATGTGAAAATGTTATGTTCACTGCCGCTGTGTTTTTGCAACAAATTAACAATCACAAAAAATATCTAAAAAAAAAAATAGTGAATGATAAATGAAAAGTACATTTTTTGTTGTACTTAACATGGCTGAATGCCCAGAGAGGCCTTAGAAATGGTCAGCAAATGCGAGTGTTGAATGGTCGATGGGTTTTGGGTTCAGTGGAGTTTAGGCTTTGAATGAGTCAGATATGGGGGGATTCGGGTTTAAAGACGGAGGATCAGCAATGAAAGAAATGGGTGAGGTAACCCATAATCTCCAATCGATGAATCATACTAAAGATCAGGTATTTGCAATATGACACATCCCCACATTTCCCATTTCAATTAATTGAATGTAATAAACTTGGTTAAGAATCCGATCCCGTATATAAAGTGATTTAATCCTTTCCTTCAATTAGTCGCCCATAAATTTGGATATAAATAAAAACACCAAGGAAAGTCGATAGAAGAAATGGTAGACCTAGTAACCGCCGAAAGGTAAATAAATAGAAAATAGAATTTCCGTGGGGCTTGGGCCAGGCTGCAGTTGGGTAATATGAGTCGTTTTGGCCATTTGCTTTTCCGAATTGCCATCCAACACGCAAGGCCCCCGAAAAGCGTTGAATAAATCGAGAGACAAGTGAGCGCCACACACATTTCCCTTATCGGAGTAGCCCGCCGACCCCCTTTTGGAAACCCCTTGGATAAACTAAAAGTAAACTAAACCAACACGAGGCGGGGGAACAAAATTTTCTTTTTTTTTTGGGGGGGAGGGGGTCTAGAGGCAAAGACAGAAGCGATGCAAAGACGACACGCAAGAAATGCGTAAAAATAAAATTGAGACAAGGATGGAAAAAAATAATACAGAGAAAATCATTTCGTTCAACCCCACCCACTGTCCACCGCCCACCGCCCAACGCCCACCGCCCACACACTCCCCCATCCCACCACCACACACACACATCGGGGGCAACCCCTGCGTTCGGTGTTTTCATTCATAAAGGCGAAAAAGAGAGGAAAACTTTAGCGGAAAATATGCTCCACAATAAAATATACAAATAAATGGCTGGGCTTAATGCAAATAAAAGGGGAGCGCCGAGGGGAGGGGAGGCTGAGGGGCCTTGATAGGCCTCTTTGAGAGGTTACATGGACGGGGGGGTGGACAGGGATTGCTTAGAGGCACAACCAGAGGCAGCTGCTGTCTGTTACGCGAGGGAATTTTCCAGTCAAGTCGGAAAAACCAAATGGCACACAGAAGTGCAATTTCTGTTACCCCCGATTTTTCGGGCCGAAAAGGGGAGCAAATCACAAATGCAAAAAGCAAATTCCAATGGAAAATCTTTCTCTTTGCTTCTTTGCCCCTCTTAAAGCTAATTTTTGGGGTACATTTTCCTCAGAAAATTACATTTAATATTTTGTGGCTTTTACTTTTATGGAGGCTGTCGGGCGGAGCGTTTTGATGTTTGCTTTTCCGCATCTCAATTTGGTTTCCCTTAACGGGCGCGAAAAGTGATGTATCACAATTAAGCCGATCCACAGTGACCCACTAAACTTAAGAGCCACCACATCTGTAATTCTTCCTCCGGTCTTTGTTTTTCTTTTTTTTTAATGCATTTTGATAGATTGCATTAAGTGCATGGAGATGGCATAGTGCCGCGAGACTTGTAAATTGGGAGTGTGAAAGGGTTGACCTCGGGAGGAGCAGCAAATGGTTCAATTTGTTCGAAGAGTAAAAAAAATTTTTAATTTATTTTGAATTTTTCGGGAGCATACAGAAACATATGGTGGACTTTTGATGTCCATATTGCTTTCACCCAAATATTCTCTGGCCATACAGACTCACAATTGTTTAAAGAAAATACTGGGATTTCTTATTCGAATTTTTTATCTGGGTATACCTACCATAAAGCTAACTCTAGAAGTCATTTCCCAGGAACCTCCCATAACTATTTTCAAGGCTTTCAGCTTTCGCAGCTTCCTCGTTTTTAAGCGACGACAGCAGCAATGTTGTGTTTGGAGAAATGTTTCTTAGGAAATCTCCGAAGACAATGGCAGGCAGCGGCATACAATTTGCATATTACATCAACATGTTGCATGCCGGCACAGTCAAGATTGCAGTTTGTTGCCGTTTCTTCTTCGGTTGCTACTGCAACGAAATGTTGCATATGCAATTGAGTTAAGCGCCCTCCAGCACCGCCCCTTAAAGTTAAACGAGGCATGCCAACAAGATGCAAGCAGCCAAAGATGATGTGGAAGACACTGGCAGCGGCAGTTGCAATCAGTATATTGTTGCTGTTGCAAGTCGAATGCGTGAGTAAGGCAGGCATTTGTTTCCCAAGTTTGCAACTATGTGGGGGGCTGTGTGTCGGCAACATGCACTTGCCTCGCTTAAAGCAAGTCCAAGAAACAACCTCGAAATGTGCTTTAATATGGGCTTAGGCCTCTGGGAACCACGCCCCATTCTGCCCCATTCTACGACCCAACGAAAACATTATTCATTGCTCTCTGGCTTTGTGTATAATTTCTTTATAATTGCCATTTCCCGTTTTAATGAATTGTTTATACTATAGAAAATACAAAAAAGGGAGTAACAGAGGCAGAGAGAGCGAGGGATGGGGGGGTGGATATGCAATAAACCCGGGGTCATGGCAACTGCAACAATATGGAGGCCCATGTGTGTGCCTCCGAATGGGGCAGCCCAAAACAGAGACCCAAACCCACACACAAATACTCGCACGAGCTAAGGGGCAATTGCTGGCTGACCATTTTCATTGCTTCCGTTCTCCACTTGTCCTCCACTGACAGAAATTTGTCCCTTTCCAAGGGGTGACTATCTGGGTAATAGTAAAGCATTTTTTCTCAGTGTATCCCATTGCACTTAACTCTTTTTTTGGGGGTAGATTGCTGCTATGTTGCTTGCAACTGTTTGCATGACAAACGGAAATTGTTTTCATTTGATTAGTGCGAACTGCGTGTAGTGTAGGGTGTGTGTGTGTTCCATATACCAGGAGGGGTGTATTTTCTGCTGAAATGGGGGTACTTGTATACCCCCCTTTGAATACCAACAGAGGCGACCGCTAACCCCTAAACCATAACCGCATACAGTGACAAGGGCACGAACTCTTAATGCACTTGGCCGACCGCATGGGGACTTCCAACACAAATTGTACTGATCGAGATAATGACGTGATGATGATGGTGCTGAAGGTGTGTTGTCCAGCCTAGACGCTGTTTTTTACGAGCTTTTAATGGCATAATAGGACCAAGGAGTGCTGCACTCACACATCATTCAGGGCGGAGTCAAGTGAAATGGTAGTTCATCATCGTAGTTAAAGCCAAGTTTTGGAATAAATAATTCTGTTTAATTTCTACTCCCCCAGTGACTCACTTGAATGTATCGATTTCTTTAAATCCTATTAATAGTCCACCTACCTCAACAACTTTGCTCATAAATTTTCTGAGGAATTCGATTCCCTTTCCTGGCGTTCCACAACTTGTCGATCAAATTAGTCAACTCAATAATCGGAGCAAATTCTGATAATTATTACGAAAGCTTATCAGCCGCAAGCGTCTCTAGTACACCCTCTCTATTGGCCTCTTATCGTGGAATTCTGGTTCTTATTTTAAAACACAGCGCCGGCGGCAATGAGCCGCCACCCAATGGCCCAAGTTGACATCATACCACAAACAAACCCAGGCAAATAGAATTAAAATTGGTAGCGCATTCGGACTGCCTATGACATCATAGTTGGGCGAATGCTTTTGGGGGAGGGTGTACTTGCCAAGCTGGAATGGTAGGAGGGTGACGAGTGCTAAGTGGGTGCCAAGTGCGTGTGGATTTCTTAGTGGGGGGAGCTCTTATTCCAAATGATAATATAAGTATAAAAATAATTATATAGAAACACAAACAAACTTTACAGTATACAAGTTTTTGTATAATTTTAAAAATTACAAATCTGTTTCTATTATATTCCAAAAATTGCATATATACCTCTAAAATGTATAACTTTTAGTTTATAAAAATTACAAATTGGCAAACGAATTATTGACAAAAAAACCCATTTATTTCTGTTTTTTTCGTACCCACACAAACTCCGAAAACAAACCTCTCTCTCTCTTACATAACCGCAAAAAATGATTTACTCAAAACCCGCCCCGCGTTTCTACCTTTCCGCCCACAACAACCAAACCACCAAACAACAACAACAAAATACAACCAAAACCCCACCCAACCACCCACCGACGACAAATGAAACCCCAAAATGATCAACGAATTTAGAAGGAGACGGCGCCGTGGCATCAGATGTGGACGCACATGAAACGCCTCTCGCACGCCTCCAAAGTCAATTCGACGAGCAGCCTGACCGCCCAGAAAACCGATGTGGGCGCGGGCCATCCCCACCAGAATCTGACACCCAGTGGAGCGGGGAAGGCGATAAATCCAACAGCCGCACCAATGCCCGGCAAATGCATTCTATTCCCGGATAAGACGTCCTCCCTGAAAAGCTCTATGTATACGCAACAGGTGTACTTCAGGCCCGACATGGTACGATCGCATTTTCCCAATAATTAGCTAGTTCCTAGTTTCCTAAAATAGAGTTTATTGGCATGGTTTTGGACTTGGTTTTGGACTTGGCTCCTATTTATTACGCTTTGATTTCATTTAAATGGTAAATTTTCAATCAATTTCCACAAAAAAACAAACTTTGGTTAATGGTTTTAATCGTTTTTAATTCTACTTTGGTTTGGTTGTTAAACAATTTTATGTTTTAAGCATTATTTATGTTACTGCCTGGCGTTACGTAGCTTTCTATTCAGATGGAACTTTTTTATGCATCCCATAAACCCTTAAGGAATCAGCGTTGCATTAAATGCAGTTTGAAGCTGCAAAAAAATATATGAGAATGCAATAATCATAATCGTAATAATAATCTTCATAAAGCAACGACATAGCAAAATACCATAGCAATTGACTTTGCCAAGGCAACCACCCAACCGCCCAACCACCCACTGCACCACAGTTGAAGCAGCATGGGGCACCATGCACCATGAAATCAGTAAGCATGCCAAGTTGAGCATTACGAGGGGCGAACTACAGTGTTCTCTAGCTAAAAATTAATAGCCATGGTAATACATTTTTTTAGTAAAATAAAGAAGCCTCATAAAAAATGTATATTTTTGTTAAAATCTTTAAGAGGCACTAAAAAGGCCATATAGTTTTTTTTTACTGTGGACTAAATCTACCATGAACTTCCCTAAAAATCTGCCATTATTACGCAACCCCAACTTATCCCGCTGTGGCAACAAATACAGTTTGACATTTTGCATGGCATTTGGTGTAACTTTGAGAAAAATGGCTAATGAAAATATTTACCAGCTTTTACAGCCACTACGTGCGGCTGTCATAAGCTCTAAGATAAATCAGCTCAGGGCCGCAGAGTATCTTTTTAGCCGGTGGCGGCCAACCAGATGGAAACATAAACAACTCCCCCCGCCGAGGCAACGATGACAAGAATCCGAATTACTGGCTGGATGGAAAGCGTGAAGGTGTAGGCAAAGGTCGTCATATGCAAATTGCAGTTTAGGATTTCTGGTCGATTGTGGTTCATTGTTCAGCAGCTGACATTTAGGTGGACGGGGCTCAAAACAAAGAAAAACCGGCTAAAGCCGGCCGCTTTATTCTCGAAAAAAAAAACAAAACCTGTACAACTTCAATATCAAGACACATTCGAAGCTTCATTAACATAATTGATGCGCCATTGAGCGGCTGGCTCTGCCACAGAGACTCTCCGAGCCATTATATTGTCTTCATGGCTTGGACAGGTTTTCCAGCGCATGCGCACCACCACCAGACCAAGCCACCGAACGTCCGAACCACCGCCCCACAATCCCCAACCGGTTTACGATCCGTCCCCAGGTAGAAGCTCTGTAATTTTCAATTTCATTTCGAGATCTCCAGGCCGACAATTCGCTTTTTTTTTTTTGGCCAAGAAGAACCAGCTCCAACTGTCAGCTTTAGGCCAAGTCAAAAGCCCACAGCGACGATGATGATGAGTGACGGAAAACGCACAGGTTATCCGAGTTGCTTTCAAAACTGTTATTTATTCAAGTGGAGTGTATAATGGTAGAATAACGATTGATAAGTGAATGCCAGAACGGCGAATAGCAATTGATATCCACCAAGTGGGTCATTAAAATGTTAGTGATATCCGAACAAGTCAATATTCTTTAATAGAATATAATAAAATATGGACTGTAAAGTGAGTGGGGAAAACTATCACATCCCAAGAGCCATAAATCTTAGGTTTTAGTGTAACTACTTTTTTTTTTGCAAAGGCCAGCTGTCAATTATTTATTAAAACCACATCATATAGAGGCAACTCCAACTACATCGACCAGCAGGCTATTAATTATGGCATCTGCTCTCCGATATGCGGGCAGCTGCTAAAAGTTAATGAAATTTTGCGGTCCGGGGCATTTGACTTACATAAAATGGCTAAACGATATCAATCAAATTCCCTTCTTTTTATGCTATTACATGATTCGATTTATAGACAAAAAAAATAAAGGGAGAAAAGCCTCCAAGGCAAACAGGTCTCAACCAGACCCAGTCTGCCGCAGGAAGATGAATGGCAAGACCAAGAGAAAAAATAGAAAAAATAGGTGGAAAAGGATGGGGAATAATATCCCCATAATGCAGTCGCGGCATCAGCAAAATCTATATAAAAAGGCAATTTATTTTGGAGTGGGATAGGACTTGGAGATGGAGTGGAGTGGAGTGGCAGGAGAGCTGCGACATAAAATCAAATTCAATTCAAAGTCATTTCTCTTTGTGGCAGTTCGAAAATCATATTTGAAATGGCCGCTGGCAATCCACATAAATCAGCACTAAAACACGCCCCAGACCCTGGAGAGCGGAAGTAAATTTTTTAAAACATTGCCAACATATTTGATGCGTCCTGAAACCAGACGTGAAGAAAAACCAAGCGAAATCCGACACAGGATACTGGCAGCTGTTCTCCGAAAGGAGAACAATGCATTGGCCATGGCCATTGATATTGGTAGTCGGCTATATTCACTTGATTCCATTTTGGCCATTTTATTATTATTTTCTGTATTTTTTTTGTTGGTTGGTTAGTGCACCTTTGCCGACCCGACTGAGCCGCCGCCTTTGTTGCATTTCGGGGCATGACAGGGAAATGTTTCCTTTTTGTTTACCTTTTTGTGTGCCTGTGACCTGTGACAGTTGAATAGAGGGGGAGGGGGTGGAACCAAGGCAGACGGACAGCCGGTGGTGGCCCAACCGATACTAAATTTGTTTACCTTGATGACTTCAGTTGTGGCAAAAAAATTGCATTGAAACTTTGACCGGGCCGGCCACATGTTACTCGCTTGTAAATATTTAATTGAAATCGATACCAGCTCCCACGACTGGCTGTCTAGTGGGGTGGAATTTAATTTGGGACTCCAGAGTCTAGATTCTAGAGTGTAGAGGCTAGAGTGTAGAGTCTAGAGTCTAGAGCAAGTGGACTTCAAAGCCACCGCTTAGGTGGCTCCCCAACTCACCCACTTTCATTTATTGGTCTTCTTCTCGGCTAATTAGCGGCCTGACCCTAATCACTTAAGAGTTTACATAAGGCCCCAAAAGCCCACCTCCCACCCCTCCCAAAAAATGACGCAATTCTCACAGAATTTTGTATCTTTGGAAATTGCATCGAAAAAAAAAAAAAAAGTTGCACCCGCCCCGATAAGATAAGTTTTTTGTCGGCCTGCCACTCCAAAGTCAGAGAATAAAACCAAAAGCTTAAACAAATTTCGTCGAAGTAGATCTCTCAGTTTTTTTTATATGGCCACGCGCTAAAATACCAAAATAGCAAAAATTGTTTAGCCTTTTTTGGGTGACCAGGCGCAACCAAATATGGAAAAATTACTCGAAAAATATTGTGGGCCGATTTTGGAGGCGATACTTCAAATGTTCGGCTGTCAATGGGTATTATTCGGGAGTTATTTATGATGATGGTGACTCGGGCCTTGTGGGCCCTGAGAATCGTGTTAACCATCAGGTAGAATCGTGGTTAATATTCTTCATCTTGTTGGAGCAGACTACCACTTCCGCCTTTCGAAAAATTCCGCTCCACTCCTCCGTTAATTATGAAAGCCGATCCCCCTCCCAGACGGCCAATTACAGACGCCACTCTCTCATCGGGCGCGAACAATGCAACGCTTTGTTGCCACCCGTTCAGGGTCAATGTGTTGCAACTTGCATGTTGTATGTTGTATGGATGTTTGTGTCTCTGTTTCTACACCAGACATCTCAAATCGATGCTGACACCAAAGCAAAAGATGAAAAGTCTTTTCCTTCTCAAAATAAAAACTTGGGAAAGGCAGCAACATCTGCGGCCACCGCGAATCGTTTTAATGGCAATTGCATATTTATTTCTGCCAGACAAGATCAACGTTCCCAACGTCCTGCCATATCTAGCAATTAATGGCAAAGAGTTCGCTAACCCCCAATAAAAACATATTCATTTCGCACTCAATTAAATGTCACAAACATTCTCACGAATATACTACACATATATTCTGGTTCCGCTTGGTGATCAGACAGCGCCATCATCCTTGGCACTTGACTCATTTTTCCATCATTTTGAAAATTATTAACGTTCTTTTCCCGTTCTTCTCTTTCTAGGTAAGTGCTCCTCGCTTAGACCCCGATATTGATAATCCGTCCGGTGACGTCAGTAAGTGGAAAGCTTTTGATAGAATCCCCTGTAGAATAGGCTTCTCCGATCACCTTATCGAAGTGAGTAACGAGGCGACTGATGGGGAAACTGCATTCGCCTTTATTTTCGATCGCGTGAATGTTTCCTCCCTCCCTCTGGCTTTTGATTAATTGGGCGGCCCCCGAAGATAACTAGCCAGGAAGTTAATTTGTGGCCTCCACTTACATGCAAAGGTATGCCCCAGACGAAGGTGCTCCAGATGTGAGTGCCGAAGTGCTTGATCGTGAGAAATGAGGAAATTGATGGGCCACAATTTCCTCATCACGAATTAGAAGCGATCTAGAGGTTGAAGAAATGCCGAAAAGACTACCGGATGATACCCCAAAGTCGTTTTTTGACTTTCACATGTTGTGTCAATATTTTTGATAAACGCGTATTTCCAGACTTTATCTCTCTCTCCCGCTTTATAATTTGTCCATTAGCCAGACTTAATCGAGAAACTGGAAGAAACTGGCCCCGTAAATCGCTTCCTTATTTGTCATTCGAGTATTCTTATCTTTCGGTGACTCTGACTTTATGTACGTACACTCCCCGGCATTTCAATTAAGCGCCAACAGGCGGACCAATTTGCCGGCTAAGCGAGGAAACCAACTGAGCCAAGTCCGAGTTAATTCCATTAGCCATATAGTCTGGTCTTTGGACACACTTTCGTTGAGACTTTGGCTCCGCAGCTTCTCGATCCGTTTCGATTCAATCCACGGCGACCCTCAACGACTTTCACATACATCAACACAGAGAGAAAATTTTGTATAGTTAATGGAAAAACAAAATTAATATTTTTATACAAAAGAAAGATGGTTTAGAGCTTAAAGAATAATTTAAAAATATTTTTATTCATTCTAAGCCATTACTTTTCTCACTGTGCAGCTTGCAGCACATCTTTCATTGACTAGCCACGGCTACACGATCTTTCTGTGTTGATTAAAGAAGACGATTCGTGGCTTTTGCAAATTACTTTCATTTTCTGCACAAAAGTTGCTGGCTCTCGAGGTTTTAGAAATTGCCAGCCATGGGGCTGAGAGAAAATGTCTTTGGCTAACAAGTCATTGACAAACTGCCAGCCAGCCAGCCTGCCAGCCATCCAAAAGCTGTGCAAAGTTGTGGACAACTCGGGATTTACGAAGACCAGACCACTCCCAGTTACTCCGTATCCAGTGGGCCTACATAAGTGTGTCATGCAAATTTTCCAGCTGCTACGCTAGCTTCGCATGTAATTTGATATTGTCATTAGTTTGGTGTGTGCGCACTCGACTGTGGCCCACTCGGGTCGCCTTACCCACTTGGACAAGGAAGTATCTCTGTATCTTTGTATCTTTTTACTTGCTTCCTACCCCCAAGCGAAGCGCTGCACTTGACAGCAGCGATTATGTTACTTGTGGTGGGTGGTGGGCTTTTGCATTATGCATGCCACGGCGCTCATTAGTGCGGCTTGTTGAAGATGAAAAAGGGGCAGGCAGCAAAGTGGCGAGGACGAGCCCAAAAGAACAATGACTCTAAATTACCCCCAAGGCAACTGCTCTCACTATAGCCCTAGTCTTGGCCTTAAATTGGCCGGAAAATCCGACAGGCTTGACTTTCGGAATTCCATCATTTCGCGCCGATGACAAAACTTTTAAGTGATCCACTTTGGAGCGATTGCAACAGCTTTCGGTGGCCGAAACACTTGACTCCCAGTGTCAAATGTCAACGTGAACGAAATTTGTTCTAAATAAATCCACAATTTTGCCAAAGCAAAACTCATAGAAATTAGCTCTTCAAATGAAGAATGACACTTTCCTGCTCCAGTTAGAAAAGCAAAATAAACACAAATTAATTTTAGTCTTTGAAGAAGTGATGGGGCGACAAGTGTTGACATTCACTTGATGGCTCTGATGGCTCTGAAATGTGAAAGTCAAATGGGAAAAGATACTTTTGACAGTTTTCATCTGGAATTCAATGGGCCCGGAGGGGGGGTGGAAGATGTGAGTTGAAGCCAATTTTCTGTAAATACGAATTTGAAATGGTTAATAGAGTTTTAGAAATAGCAACGGATTAGAACTTTAAATTAGTCAGATTATTATTTTCTCTATGCAGTGAGTTAATTATATTCCAAACACTGGAGTTCTTAATTTTTTACGCTTAAATCCTATTACCGATTTCCCTTTGATTTCCCCTTAAATTAGCTAAATTAAAATTACTCAATTCCCCAAAGCATGTTTCAAAAAATCGTAAAAAAAAGGCAAAACACATATATAAAAAATAAACAATGGCAACGGATTCCAAAACATGAATTTTACGATAAACTGACGTATCAGCCACAACAAGTCGACTATTTGTCCACTTTACGATTGGCCACATTAATGAAATTTATTCACTCCGGAAGACCACAGAGCAAATGGCCAAAAGAAAGGAGGGGGCAGAGGGAGGGAGGAAAAACCATAAATACAAACCACAGGCATTTTAATTTTTATGTTTAAACATGAAAAACGCTTGGCAATGTCACCCAGCATCGGCCATATAATAATTTGCATCCATCAGATACAGTTTATTTTTGTTGTCGCTTATTAAAAAAAGAAAAGCCCGAGCAAAAAAAAAAAAAAACGTATTTTAAAATGCAATTTGCATACAAATCACGTATGTGAAACAATTTGGCAAAAGCAGAAACGAGAAATGTATATTTTTAATTCGTAATAAGCAGAAATTTCTTCAATGAACTTGCGTCAGTTGTTTGGGAATCGCATCTACAAGATACGTAGATACTCGTGTCCGCTTACGTATATATCTTTATATATATAGAAAAGATCATCTGCTGATTCACTTGTCGCTCGATCTCGTCGCCAGACACATTCGAATGAGTAAGCCAGCTAAGCGCGTTATGGAAATTTATGGCAAATAAAAACAAATAGCGACTTTCGCTTAAAAAGGGGGGGAACGCCACTCTGCGCCATTAATTAGTCAGCTCTAGTTATTATATCAGATACATTTTCGAGCCAAGATACACGCCGGGGGAATATCTTAATCCGTTGGAGAGTTCGAATTCCTTTGAGGAATGCAGCTTGAAATTTTTCCGTAAACGTTTCATTTTTAGTTAAACAATTAAATTAATTAAAATTCACGCTTATGGCACATTTTAATTAACGATAAAAGTAACTCCAACTTGTAGCTCCATTTCACGCCAGATGGAGAAATGTACAACTTGAAGGCATCTTTAAGATGCGACGACACTCGAAACAAAAACCATTTCAAAAAGTTGGTCATCAAAGGCGGAGTTGGAGCACCCTTTTTCTGGGGTAATCAAGGCCCAAATCCCAAATAGTGGAAGATACAAAACTTCAATTTGGCTTTGTCTTTATTTCGGTTTTTGTTGGATTGCCTTGCCTTGATTTCATTCATATTTTTCCAGCCCTCCACATAGACCCCCGCAAAACTTTCCCAAGATTTTATTTTGTTTTTGTTTCCATTTCATAATTTGGCAATGTCTTTGAACCCATTTTGAAACGTGTTAATGTGCATTTTGAGCTTCTCACTCGCCAGCCAACAACAAAAAAATTACGAAATGGCCCTTGAAAACTCCAACTTTAAACTTTTCTCTGTGCGCTTTCGCAAGTGAAATTGTTGGCAGCTTTAAAAGAAAAGTAAACCGAGCTGCGTTTTGTTTAAATATCCCCACTTTTTTCGGGCTTAATGGGGAGCATAAATTATTTTTTATTTATATAGTTTGGCCGGGTCTTAGTTTGGGGTTTCTGTGTTAATTAGATGAGTCTACGCTTTTTTAGGCAGCTGGGAAAAGGGTCAAAGGGTTTGGATTGCTTGGAAAAATCCATAGAGAACTTTCGCTAAAACATTGTCAAGTATCCCCACGATTTTCCAATTGAAATAACAACAAAACGCTGACTAATGGAATACTTGGAAGAATGCCTTGTTTCGCAGCACAAAAGTGTCAAACGACATTCATTTGTGGACCAATTCCGTTTTACTCTTGACATTGACACCCAACTACCCAACAACTTTTACCAACCTCAATTACAATCAATCACACACGGTGTCTCTTGGTCAGCTGGCCAAAAACCAAAACCACTCCTGGCCAACTGAAACCGAAGAAGACGTGCGTGTTTTCTTCGAAAATTACAATAATGATGGAGCCTGTCATCCATTCATCCCACCTCCCCCTCCCTATGCCCCATTATGTATATCCTTTCTATGGACAACAAAAGTTTGGCCCAACACTTTGTGCAAAAATTTCATTTATCATAAACTTCTTGGATCTCCTCCTACATCCTTTTGTGCGATAGAAATGACAAAAGACCGCCCCGGTTAATGATGATGACTCGACCGGACTCGACTATTATTGTTGCGGTGCCTCGGAGGAGACCATCTGATAAATCTTGGGAGCCACATGTTCCAGCCACTTGTTTTGCTGGCCAAGATTTCACTCTCTAGGCGGCCGGGCCGGGAGTGATTGAGAGCGGCGGCCAAAGCCGTTTTCGCCGCTTTTGAAACTGTCACTCACGACCACTTGACCAGTTTTTCATTTTCATTTTGGCGGAAAAATAAAACTAGTTTTCCCGCACAATAAATTATTAATTTAATGCCAAAATGGGCGACCAAATTAAGAGCCGGTTTGCTCCTTGGTGGGCGAAACCGGAAGTAAACAAGGATGTGCGATATGTAACACTTGTTTCGTCGTCAAAATGATTTATCATTTTCCAGTTTTTACGAGGCGGATGGCGGATTCCTTTGCATGTCATTTGGCTTCTTCTGCGCTTCACATGACCCACTTGAAATATTTCCCCCGGCCATGCCACGCCATGCCACGCTGCGCCGCGTCAACCTGCCGCCGCATTCATGAAAATCAATGAAGCTTACAAAATATTTACCGCCCATTAGCACACCATAAAGAGGGCGTGGCCAGAGGCATGGGCATTTCCCACACGAGGGTCCTTCAGCCAACGTTGGGAAATATGAGACTTCTTTACTTTTGCTTATGACATATGCGACGGGCGGTAAAGACAAAAACCTCGGAACACATGTACGACTTCTGTTTGGCAATAGCAGAGGATCAGGGCGGGGAATGAGGAAAACATATATGATCTTCCTGAAGCATAAGTAGTATGGCTTTGGGGAAACCCCAGAGAGGTTCTTGAAGTGTCCAGACCACCGACTAAGAAATATTCAATGTGCTTAAGAATATTACTTAAAACTCCTCGAAACTCGACTTAAAAAATCAATACTGCCGGACGAAACTTTCTGCAATTTAATTATTTATAAACGGTTAAGGGGAAAGGACTGGAATCACTTCCCTACCTGCAGGATATGGGCACCGACCGACAAATAAGGGAACATTTTCTTAAGAACTGCAGCAGGTGCTAGGCGACAGGCGTTCATTAAGGACTCGGGGCGGGGGTGGGACATCGGCATCCTACGGACACTCAGATGATACACGTGGGTATGCGCCACTCTGGCTAGGATGTGTGTCTCTGTGTGTGTGTGTGTGTTTCAGACAGTGTGTCTCGCCTTTCAATCTTTTTGTTCTGCCTTCGTCCTTTTTTTTTTTTTTTTGGCATGCATTACCCTTAATGAACTCCGGAGTCTGGGCCTGGAGACAAGGTCTGGAAGGTAGAGTTTTACCTGTGCTGGTCGTTCCTGAAACCGGGCGCTATTATAAATAATTGCACAAGAAAATAGGTAAAATAGTGCAAGTTTCCAGCGCTTCCCCAACTCTCTGGGCCGACAATGGAAGAGTGGCATTCACCTGGCACAGTTCTCACGGCCCGAAGCAAATCGGTGGGCTTGTGGGCAGGCCGACAAAGTCCGCCGACTTCTGTTTTATATAATACCTATTGTCTGGCGGAGATTGAGATCGGGCAGTGGGCGGTGGATAAACAGAACGATTGACAAAGGGTGTAAATCGATGATAAATGGAGATCGGGGGTGATCTTTCTGATTTACATTTTAAGGGAAGATAATCCTAAGTTAGGGACGTGGGGTTTAAAAAAGGGCTACATAGCCGTATATAAAATATATTAAAAATATTTCAAAAACCTCCTGACTTTTACCTTTAGCCACCAGAAAGAAAAAAAATCAAAACAAGTCACAAAATTGTTCACGATTTTTTCTTTTGGCTTTGTTGATTTTTTGTTAACAAACGTGTGAAGCTGAAAAATGATTGACAGCAAATTTAATTGAAGCATTGAACCTGAGACCGGAGAGCTGGTCCGAAATTGATGGAATGAAAGGGGTGGGAAGGGTTGGGATGGGGCAGGGGATACTTATGGCTGTTAGTTGGCTGACCTGGCAACAGCCGTGACAGAGATGTCTCTTGTCATCTCTCCTCGGCTAACGATGCGCTCAATCAAACGAAAGTCTAGACGAGTATGACAAAAGCGTGTACGTTAACTTGGCTAACTGACGGCCGGCAGGCAAAGCTAATTTGCCTGAACAGGAAAAGGAAGTGGGATACTGGATGCTGCAAACTGGAGTGACCAGTGGAGTGGCCAGTGGACACTGGACATATATGAAGATGGATGAACTGTCGAACGTTGGCCACATGCCTATCCAATTTGGAGCGAACAGAAATCCCGGGTAGTTTTAGTTTTTTGCGGCCAAGCCTCTTCACACCTTTGTTTGCCAGGTGATTCAGCCTCGTCCGCATCCGCGTCCAGCTTGGCTAAAAGTAGCCAAATTATATACTCAGCTGGATTTTCTGATGCGCACATTCACTTCCTCGTCGTGTGTACTTAAGTGGCTCATACAAATATTCTAATTTACATAAACAATTAAAGGCAACGAAGCGAGCAAAAATAAAGTCCAAAATACCAAGTGAAATTTTTAGTGCAAACAAAAACGATTGTTGCACTTGAAAAAAAAATGTGTGTATATAATAGGATGGAGAATGGCTAGCAGTTATATATAGATTTTGCAGGCCGTTAATTGTTTAATGCGACAATTAAGAAATTATTACTCATACGCACTGGTGAACGCCTGACCTTAGGCTGGCCGGGTGTCAGTCTGTCAGAACGAGTGTTCCACCGCCCACACTGAAAAATAAAAAACAAATAAAAAACAAAACAAAACCGCTCTAGTGACAAATAAGTCGTTGGCACACTTGACTGGCTGGTGGCCCGACTCGATTTTATTTTATAGAACCCGTTTTCTGGTCAAGTTGTTGGAATTTCAAAATAAACAAAAATATATAGACATAATGCTAAAGTGCATTGTTGAAATAAAATGAAAGACTTGAGCTAATCCATATTAAAAGGCAATAATCTTTAGGCTGCCCTTGTAGAATAGAGAAGGGAATTAATAGGGCTTTTTGTAAAGATTTCCAAACCCTAATTTATAACTCTTTCAATGTTTATCTCTCCCTAATGAGTTGATCTCTCCTCTTGTCTTTTCAGGTGAGTTCTAAACACTTAACGACTTTGTTAAGACCCAAGCAAGATGTAAGCCATATCCGATCATCAGATTGGCCTGCCAATTGGCCGTCAACCATTATCTAGATACATTTGAAACTACCAGCTCCAGCTGGGCTCTGGCCGGGGAGAAGGCAACTATGTTGCGGAAAAGAAAATAAAATCCGCTGGCTTGCAGTTTTTGCAGTTTTTCAAGAGACTTTTGCTCCCCGACAGGCGTGTCATGCTGTGACCGCCGAACAAAATAGCAAACGATCTCACAAAAATACCAGAGCTGTCGCTGGCATCTGCTGCACTCGCTACGTGTTCATGTTAAATGTCATAATCAGGCAGGGCAAACAACCAGAACATCCAAGTGGGAAGTGTACCTTGTATCTAGATACAAAGTCGACTTGCCACCGCATGTGAGAAAGGTTCTTAAGGGGGCGGTCTCCGGCTTATGCTAGGCGTGACCCTACATAGTTGCGGCTAATGGATAGATACACACAAGACGCAGAAACATGTGGCGTTAGTTGCATCCAGCACTTCACCTCTGTGACCAGTCGGAGACTCGTCAATCGAGCCCGCATGACGCCATCGTCCTTGGGGAAAGGGTGAGAACATTTTGGAGGTTGCAAAATATGCATAGAATTTTTAAAAATAAAACAGGTCTAACTGCTCTGAAAGGTAAAGGACGACGACAGGACACTCTAGCTTTACTCACAGTCCTTCCCTAAAGGCTTCCTTAAAACCCATTTAAGGACAAATAAGAAAGAGCATTGCAAAGTGTCTGAATACCCTCACTTCCGGTTCCAAGTTCAAGGACTATTCTTCGTTTGCCTGTTACTTTTGTGCAGTCTTGATTTTTTCCCTTTTCACACATATGGTTTGTTGAATTCCCAAACACTTATTTGGTTTCTTTTTTACATTTTTTGGCAGACTTAACGACTCCTGGGCCAGGGCCAGGGGCCAGAGGCCAGGGCCACATCTAACATGAAGATGATGATGAATTTCTGAGAAACCACGGGAGCATCAGAATTTCACGTTGTGGTCCCCTGTTCTTTTTCCTCTTTTGACTTTGCGCGGCAGGATCTTCTTTTTTTTCGTGTTGGCTGTGAAATGGATTTCGGGATGGCCACCCCACTGAGCCAATAGGAGGCACTATTACCCATTTCCCGTTGCCAAATGCATTTCAAAAGAACCATTTTAAAAAGAAACGCAAGTTGGCATTCTGAGTGACTGCCAGATAGAATGTGTTCCGACTAGACAGGAGGGAGTCGCTTGGAGGTCGATAGCATGAGGAGATTGTCAGTTAAGAAGGGTTTAGGTTTTAGGCTTACAAATGTGTTGGGATATTACGTTTTTGTGGCTTCAAAACTTCCATTAATAGCTAAATATCTTGGGAAACTTGACCAAGAAATACCTTTGATGTGGCTAAAAAGATAGAAGCCCATTTCCCATTCTTTATTCATTTACCACGCCCATTGCCACACAGCCGGAGAGTTGCGTTTGTTTTTTGGCCAAAGCGAGAAGCCTAGAAAAATCTCAGCGATTCGGTCATGAAGGTCGCCTTATTAACACATAAACCATAAAAGCCAAAAACCGTAGGCACATGTTTGGCCAAAACGAGCGAAGAGAAGAAGAACGGAGACAACGTGGCCTGCCTGCTTAGAATGGCCCACATGTGTGTCACGTCACGGCAGACGACAATGCGCCGCAACAGATACATATGTACATAGATACTTTAGCTCTGAGATACAGATACTTTTTGCATGTGTAGAACACACACTCACTCACACACACTCACTGATTGAAAGACCCATGGAACTGGGCTTGTTTTCGCCATATGTGATGGAGGAAAAAAAAACAAAAATGTTTAGGCGGACTCTGTCATGAAAATCTTTGCTCAACTCAATTTTTGAATAGTCGTCAATGGAAGTTGGTGCGGTTCGGGTTGATCTTAGCCAAAGTGCAACGAAATTCGAATATCAAACACGAAACAACCTTTTACAGATTTCTGTGTGAAATTTTCATTGAAAAGGAGCTCTGTTTGATTTTTAAGTTTGATGTGAAAGAGCCATGATTGTCTCCACGGACCTGTATTGGGTAAGCAAATGTCTACGTTGAATGGCAACTTTCAATTTTAGTTGACTTTCAATTAAAGCGGAGCAAATATTGTACATTTCCCATTTCCAATTTCAATTGTTTCAACATGACTTGTTAGCAAATTGAATTTCATTTTCATTTGCGGATTTTATTTGACTTTGGCTCAACATTCGCCAAAGCTCCACTTTCCTTCCTCCGCCACCGCCTTTGGTTTTTTTGTATTTTTTCGCCTTTTGATGTTAACTCATCCAACCAGAGTCATAAATACTTTCTGTGCTCTCAACTGGCAAAAAAAAAAGGAAAAATATATTTATTAAATGAAAAGCAACTCCTGGGCCACCTTTTTCAGAAACCATAGGCCCTTTGGTCCTTTTCCAGCTGTTGCACAAATTATAACTTTGTAGTTTTGTGTCTTTTCTGAATTTAATTAAAAAAGTTGTATGTTAAAGTCATTGACTCTATAGGTATTTTTTAATTCGCTGTCTACAATAATTGCTTCTCTTTCTTTGTTATTAATGATTTTGTAGCTAATATTGTAAAAGAATAAACTTTTTCCATGTTCAGCCCATAAACAGTTTTATGTTTTACGTTTTTTTCCTTTCACCACGAAAATTATGACAACATCGATTATAAAGCCCTTCGGAAATTTAACATAATTTTTATACACAGAAATAAAAAATAGAAATCATTTTTAATTTTCATCACGTTCTGGCTATGTAAATTATGGTTCCAAAACGCTTTTTTTTTTTTTTGGGGCCAACGGAAATAAGGCATATAATTATGGAATTTTCTTAGGAATTTTCCACATTTGACGACAAATGTTGGAGATTTTGCAGTGCCAGTAGAAGGGAAATGGCAATAAATCACTCAACTTTGATGGCTATTAATAGGTGTTCCATAAATCGAGAACAACTTGCGGATGATTCCGCCGCCGCCGACGACGACGACGATGATGATGACACATTTGGGTTGGGTGAGCGGAAATCCAGAGCCAAGTCGAACATTTAACAATTCATAAGTGATTTGAGGAGGCTGCCTCCTGGTGGTGTGTTGGCGTTGGATGTTACCTGGGTGTGAATCCATCAAAAACCATGAATGTTTGGTGGCAGAGATTTTCAGTTTTCATCCGCAGTGGCAGTGCAAGTGCAATTAAAAGGCTGCCATAAAAGGGGCGCCAGCCAGGCCAGCCGGGCCAGACTTGGCCAGGTAATTATGTAAGCCCAGTTGAATGCAATCAAAAAGAAATACCAGAAATACATTTTTACTTTATTTTTTTGTGCCACTGTCTGCCAACTTTGGCGGCAACAAACAGTAAAGCCCGCAGCATAAATAATCAACCGAGTTGCAGAGAAGGTTTGGCCGGAGAAGAGGAATTTCTGCAATTGCAAAAGTTTTCTCACATACACGAAAAAATGACATGAAATGCAATGAAAATGAGGGCATTAAGGCATTGAAATGGATTACATAACTCTTGGGGCTCTTCATGAAAACAAAAAACCAAAAACTATACCTTTTAATTAAAGGGGAAAAGGAAGTTCGTTCTCCTTTGACGTAGGCAGCTCTCTTATCGCGTGGCTTTGACTGGCTAATTAAAAAACTTTTATTTATTTAAATTAGTGCTTCAACAACGACATGATTAGCTGGGATAATTTATCTTGGCCAAGAATGCAGGGCAAATAGAGATAAAACCCAAACGAAAAGTAAACTAAAGTAGGTCCAAAGATAAAGCAAATTTTTTTTTGGAGACTTGGACATTGTTTTGGCACACAATTTCATTTAGAGCAAACCGAAAACTTTAAATGAAAATGTATCTCTCAGTTGAGAGTTTTCCGCCCACAACGCGGAAAATCGAGCCCCATTTTCAAAAAGAGCGGGGGGAGGGGGGAGAAGGGCCATTTTCCTCATTAACTGCAATGGCTGCAGCACGTTTCGTCCTCTCTCTTTTTAACCAGATCTACCCCTCTCTTTCCAACGCACTCCAGCCTCAAACAATAGCTTTTAATGCGCCAAATTAAGTTTTCGTTGAATTCTTTCCTCCCTTTTGGCCGCGAAAACTCTTTCTTTCTGCCTCGTTTTCTGCCCCGCTCTTGACCATATTGAGCTTGAAGTTGGCTTTTGTCTGCTCGGAGCTCGTGACTAACATTAATTTGACCAGAACTGGCTAAGAACTTCATTCCATTTATAGGATAGATGGCTAGCAGCAGATAAAACAAGAAAAGTATCTGCAATTTCAGCGGCCAAAGATTTATTGCCTCGTTTCGGGCATTTGCCAGATTTTGGCCCAAAATTGTTTCTGCTACTTTGGGAGCTTCTCCGTCTCAATTATAATTCGATTTTCGTTTCACGCTTTTGTCAAAACCCCAAAAATAAAACGACCCGTTAGCATATTGATAGATTTTTTGGCGTTTATTGTTTTGTTTTGACTTCAACTTTTGCCTCAAGGCATCCCCCCCCCTATCCACCATCTCATTAGTTTTTCGATTCGATTCGTCTTTGGTTTGGTTTTTTGGCTAATTTTGAATTTAAAGCCAGCCCGGCGATGACAAAGCCACTGATTTGCGATTTCGGGTCTATGAATAAAGTTCAAATTGAGTTATTAAATCGAATTGGCAATCTAGGATTAGCCAATCCATTTGATGTGGCAAGTAAAGCCATCCCGCCCGGGGGCTTAATAGCTTAAAGTGCCACATTTATCGATCAGTGTTTTGATAGATATTCTGCGAAAGCTACAGATACACGATAATTAAGGGGGATAAGCCAGGACACGGGAAGAAAACATTTGTTTCTGTAAAATATTATAACACTATGCTTGATAATAAATTGCCTTAATGCTCATAAAGCCAAAACAACAAACCGCACAAGAACAACAACAGCAAACACAATTTATGACAGAGTAATGGTGGGCGGTGGGCGGGCTGAGAGGCGGAGGGGTCAGAGGGCGCAAGTGGCAGCGTTTTTAAAGCAACATTAATCATGAGCTCACGAGAGTGCCTCGCTTTCTCCACCCCAGCAGCACTAGTGTGTGTGTGTGTGTGTGTCTTTGTGTGGGAAATTGGCCTTTTTCCATGCCGGCTTTTTAATAATTTATAAAAGAATTTACGAGCAAAACAGCTGAGGCATAGAAATGCGTTAACTACACATCCAGCACACACACACACACACTCACACAAAAATATTCACCATAATTAAATTGGAAGAATGCACAATCAGCAACAATTTTCCCCGTTTTACTCGCCTTTTTGCAGCAATCCTTGCTGGCAGGACGCATTCCGGTGGCCTCCATGACAGGACCCATTAAACGTGGACTGCTCTGGCAGCAGAGGGATCGCCTCTTCTCCCGCTGGAAGGAACGGTGAGTACACAGTGAAAATAATTTTTAAGGACATTTTTGAGTATAGCTTCAGTCTAAGTTTAGTCTAAAAAGGACTCTTTTAAACCCACAATTTTTGGATACTTCCTTATAAAACCCCTTCTTTTGAGCAATTGATTTTAAGTCCTGTGCATTCGAGTGGTTCTGCATAATGTTTAAGCGATTTTAAATTTACCTCCACCGCAATCTGCATTGGCCGTGATCGCACAGGACCAGACGGGGACGCCGAACCGCTCCAACCGGGCCCGGAAATATGCAAAAATATTTCACAACCTCCGAGGGTTGTTAATTGCAAAAAAGAGCATAATTGACAGTGGCTGCATGCTGGCTCGTCCTTTACCAGATAATGCTAATAGGCTACAGGGGGGCTTTGGGGGAAGGGGATTTGGGAGTAAGGGGTCCTCCAACAGGATGACCGGATGACAGCTCTTTTGTTTTTGTTACTCGTGGCTGAATTTAATTGAAATTTAATTATGTTGCAATACAATTGGATGTTTTTGTTTGATTTTCGGCTTTTAACCTTTGAACTGATAATTGCGATTATCGCATATCATTATTTATCGGTTTTGTTTTAATTGACATTTAATGATCAACTAAGCCTGGGATTTTGATGGTCAATATTTGCTTTTAAAAATCAAATTTAAATTTTCGAATAAGCTTATTATTTGTTTAAAGTTTTAATTGGATTATATTTGTTTGTGTCTGGTTTTAATCGATTTTTCACATACCTCAATGCTTTGTTTATAATTTCTTCATTTCGAGTATTCTCGGAAAACGTTTGGCCATCTTTGGCTTAGATCTTGGCTGGCATGTCGCGCTTGGCTAATAACTGACTCGATCATTATCCGCCAACGGACAATGATTCAAGATTCAAGGGAGACCCCCTGCCTGCCTGCAAGCCACCCACCGTAGCCAAACCGAGAAACCCACAACCGGTTACCCATTCCCCTCTAAGCCTCCTCCTCTAAGCCAAACAATTTTCTTAGCTCAATTTGCTTGACCACGTTAATCAGGCAAACAAAATGCGAACTTCCAGCAGGGAAGTTGACGATTAGACATTTTCGAAATCCAGACAAAATCTATAGCTTGGGAATTGTTTTCCCATTTCACGGATTTTATGGGAAGAAATGCAGAACGTTTGGCACATTAATAAAACCGATTTTCATTGCTGCAAAACTATAAAATATAAATATAATATCGCCTCTCAAAAGTAATAAAACTTAAGGCACTTTTTAGCTTCAATGGGGTTTGGGGATATATTTTTTTTTTTGCGCATGAATTATGATTTATTAATAACATATCCAAATGCCATCGAAGGGTAATCGAATGATATTGAAAGCACTTTTTGATGATGCTGGATATTATTTGGAGTGGCTGACTGCGCTGACCTTTAACTGAAGACTGCCGAAAGATTTATGTTTAAAGGTCATTCCAGTTCGACTTCGACTAACAAAAAACAATCTCCTTACTTGCAGATACTTTGTGCTGACTCGTGACTACTTGCATTGCTTCAAGCGAGCCTCGGGATCGGCCAACGAGCGTGCCTCCGATATGGGACAGTTTATCTTTAAGGTAAGTAAAAATAATGGATTAGAAAAATAGAAGCACTAAAGTATCATTTAAGCGAGTTAAGCGAAAACTTTTGTTATTTACCGAGCATTGTGCGAAATTCTATGGCAGCCAGGTTGGGATTTATGCCCGGCTATAACCTGTTTGCGGGGGGCATGGGATGGGGGCCGGGACACACCTTTCTGGCTTATAAATAAAGTCTTTTTTCGGTTGACAATGCCAGACACATCAAGTCACGTTTCGCAATTCTGACTTTTCAGTCAGATGGATGAAAGATATCCGTCCGTTTAAAGGAGTCCATTGATGGGCAATCTTCAAATGAAATCCGTTTCAGCTTTTTTTCGCTACCAATTCCAGCTCTGGCCAAACTCAACTAATTGGCTAAAACTTGCATCTACTGCATGTTAATTTGCCTTTTCCCCCGCCCCCTTTTTTTTTTTTGCAACTCCCCAGCTGGAGTGCCTTCCTCTGTGCAACTCGACGTTGAAAACAAAACAAATACGGGGGAAGCACTAGAGGCAAACACACAAACAGGAGCAAATGCCAGAGGAAAATGGCAAAGAAAATTAGAGAGAAAAAGCTTTAATCCCAATGCTCTTAATAAAAATGCAAAAATACATTTTACTTAAATTAGTCGCATTTAAATATCGCTAAAATATATATTTGAAATGCCATTAGTTAGGGTATTCATTGATACCCGAATTGCCATGAAATTTTTCACTTAAATCGACTACTGTTTAGTTGTTTTTTTGCTACTTAAACAAATAAGGAAAGTGCACGAACAACAGCTACTGACACTGCAATAGAGATCATGGGAAAATTACGTATTTTCTTTTTTTTTTACCCATTTTCCTGTTTAATTTTTGTTTTAGTTTAAACTTGTATAGTTTGTTGTTTTTTGTTGGCTGCCTGGCACTGCGAAAATCTCTCTCTTAAAAGCCCTGGCGGCAGGTTGTTGTTGTTTACAGTTTAATTTAAAATTAAAATACACTTTTTTTTTTTCTGCTGGCAAATAAAACAAAACGAAATTGTTTCGCTGCTGTGCGGGCAATTTTCCAAAGTAAATAAGCAGAAATAAAGTGGTTCGGGGAAATTGTTAAAGTAACAAAAAAAAAACAAAAAAAAAAATATAGCAGATAATGACAGAGGTGGAACTAAATGGTGTGCGGGAGATTAACTTGTTTAATGTGAGGGAAAATATTTGCCAGGAAATTAAGAAATGATATCGAAGAAAATGTAATTTTCATCAACAAATAATAATCCGGTATTTAAGCCATTAAGTTGACCTTCAAGACCCAATAAATTCCACCAAAAATGGTCACAAAAATATAAAACATCAAAGACCGCCACCCAGCCTACCAGTCACCCACCCACACGCGGCCAGGGCATTCAGCCATGAAAGAAAGAGGTGGCATTCTGGCGTCCGAAAGAGACGGAAAGCCGAGGAAGGCGGCATCTCATTTTATCGTTTTTTTGTTTTCGCTTGTTCATTGATGTTTTATTGACACTACAATGATTCAATATCGCCTCGTCAATGCAATCAATTCAATCCATTAGGCATTCCGTCTCATTCTAATTATTTAATTCGATTTTTGCATAAATTTTGAAGCGATTTCGAGGAGCACACGGGGGAAATCAATCGAGCGTAATTACAGGTGCTGAAAGATTGTCAGGCGCCGCCAGGTGGGCCAAGTTGGTCCAGGTGGGCCGGGCGGGTTTTAATGTTGATGCCTTCGGTCTACCTGCCTGCGGGATGGCAAAGTTTTTTGCCTCGGAATTCAGCAGTTTTGCACTTTGACAGTGATTGAAAGCAATATTGATTTTTGTCCTTGCCAGGATGGGCGGTGCGGGTGGCCAGGCCGGAGGGAAATGCAATTTCCGCCTCTTCTCCGTTAATGAGCATTATTAATTGGGTTGCACTAAAGCGACTACGATATGGATGCTTGAAATATGAGCTGGCATAATTAAAACCTGCTAGATAATGAACGGAGATACATAAAGGAGAATTCAAGGAGCAGTTATTGCTTTAATTAAAATTATTATCCCAACCATGAGGTTAGACTTTCTCAAACTGCAATGCCAAAGAGCTCAAGTTTTGTGTTAGTTTTGACAGCTCATGCCATTAAACATGTCAAAAAATGTAAAACGACAACCACTACAGTGGAATTTGTTCATAAAACTCATAAATAACAATAATAAATAATAGGAGGCGGGCCATGCCGGCCAACAAGCCGATCAATGGCGACCTTGAACACATGATTTGTTGGCCAAACTTGGAGCGGAAATTTGGAAAATGTTGAACCATAGGTTGGCACACGCTTATACATAATGATGGAGTTGGGTCAGAGTTTCAAACAAAAAACTCAGCCGAGGTCAAAGGTAGAGAAAGTCAAAGTAGAGAGACAATATTGCATAATTTCAAATGGTTTAAAAATAGAACCGATATTTAGCTCCATTTAAAAATGTGGAATCCTTTCCGGGGATCAACTTGGAATATCATAAATATTTAAACATTATCCATTTCTTTGAGTTTCCGCCCACACACTCCACTCCCCAGAGAGTCTCCATTTTGATCTTTGAACAAATCCAACGATTCATCCATCAAACAAAGAGGATTTTCCATATTCCATCTAAAAATTTATCATAAAAAGTGATCGGCCCTCCGAAATGATTCAAGAACTTAATTATGCCGCCCATTAGGCGAAGTGAGAGAGATGGCGAGAAGTTGTAGAAAGAAACGGAAAAAGAAAGAGGACGCATAACTTGGCTAATTGCCACACGCGGTGGCTGCTGCCTCAGATTCTGCCTCAGACTATTTTCCGTTCTTTTTCTTCAGCTTTGTGCCGGCGCTGCTGACATATTTGCGTAATGGCCTCACATAGTTCTTGGCCATAAGCGAGCGAGCCAGCGCCTCGCCAGGCCCCGATGAATCGGTGGCAAACTTTAAGTTTTCCCCATAAACAAGAAACAAAAAGGGGCTAAAAAATAAGTTCAATAAAAAGTTTTCCATGTTCAAAAAAAAGTTTGCAGCTCCCATAGAGAGAGAGAGGGCCCGGGCCTGCTGGCCTAATGACTTTTAACCGAGTTGCAAAATGCAAAAAGGGAAGCAGGCCATGGACTAGACCAGAACAAGGGAGTGACACTTAATTGCGTTATTCAGAAAAAGTTGTCAAGTCGAAAGTTTTTACTACAAATAATTGGTGTGTCCTTCTTGTAAAGCTTTAATTTAGAAATAGTTGGAGTACTTGTAGGTTTTTAATTGTCTTTGGGGAATTATGATGTTTGGAACTTCTAAAAAATATGGCTTGTTACGTATAAGGCAGAAAAAACTGTAATGGATGAAAAGCAAAACAATATCGGGGATTAACCTTAACCATCTAGCCATTCATCCATCTGCACAACAAAGCCCCCTCGACCTCTTTCCCATCCCCGACCAGGGGGATACCATCTAACCAATTCAATTGTAAACCATACTCCCAGCTTCCCACTGAGTGTGATCCGGACAAATCATTCCGATTTACAGTCCGTGGAAAAACGTTTGCATAACCTTTAACTTGATTGTCTAACGCTTTGCATTGTGTGTTTTGTGGTCCCGCTGCAGGTCAAACTGGTGGACGTTGAGAAGGTGGAATGGCTGAATCGTCGCTCCTACAGCGCCATCGGACTATTGTTGGGCCGCGAGGGTAGAGTTCTGCTCCGCTGCGACGATGGCCTCGAGGATTGGTTCGAGCTGCTGGAGGTGAGTGGTCAGGGTCATCCAACTGCTGACATTTATACTTTAGATTCTATGCTGAGTTGGCAACCAACTAATCGTAACCTTTGCCCCACAGGAATGCACCATTACGTCCAAGGAGCGAAGGCGAGCCTTGAAGATTGCCCAAGGTCCACGTTCCCGAGCCTCGTTGGCTGCCCCAGTGTCGCATGCCTCCCTGCAATTCGGACTGGGTGGCACCTATTCGAGTGCCCTGGACGACTGGCTGATGACCAACGGCACTGGCGGAGGTCTGGCGCGTCACAAAATCGGAGCTGGCAGCCTGAACGGATACGGCGGGGCCAATCCCTTCCTGTTCTCCGACTCTGTGCCGGATCTGAGTGCTTTGAATAATGAGAACCACAACCACCACATGAGTGGCATCAGCACCAATCACTCGACACCCCAGAAGATACCGCACCACAGCAATGCCAACCTCAGCCGCTACTCCAATGGCTACGCCTCGGCCCAGAACAGTTTCACCCAGAGTGGCGGGGCGTTGTATGGCTCGCCCAGGAGGATTTTCATCAACAGCAGCTTCGGTTCCAATCAGGTGGTGGACGAGGAGACCGAGGAGGCGGAGGTGCAACTGCGGCGACCAAGACTGTTCCGGGGCGTCAGTGCCACTCCGGATAATGGCAACGAGCTGGACAGGGATTGGCTCTACAGGAAGCCCAGGGCGCCCACCGATATGAGGCACTCAGGTTGGTTTTCTTATCCACTTTAATTAAGGACAATTTTTTAATTATCTCTTTAACTTTTTGCAGTGCAACCCATGTTGCCCACTGGTGGTGGCAGTAATATGGGCCTGGCCAAGGCGGAGCTGGACGGTTCCGCCCATGATAGCGGCCTGGATACTCCACCTTCAACCCATCGCCCCTCCAGCTACCGGGAGGCCAGCAGGGACAGCACCGAAACGAATGGCAGCTCCTCCCGCGGCACCCTCCTCAACAACTCCTCGCCCGGCGGCAGCTTCCGCGCCAAGAAGCTGAGCAGCCAAGTTACCAATCTCAATCAGCTGAATGCCCTGCATGGCTCTCGCTACTCCGTGCAGGATCAGCGCATCCTGAAGATGCGCAACAACGAGGAGGACCGTTGCGCCTCCATCAAGATGGCCAATCGCCTTAACCAGAACCACGAACAGCTGCCCCAACAGGCCTCCTACGATCCCAACCAGAATCGTTACTACAAAAACGGCAATGCCACGCCCCCCACTTCGTTGACGCCCCAGCATACGCCGCAGCACAAGCTGCTGATGATGCACCACGGCAACGGAAACGGGAACGGCGGCACCCTGAACGGCAACAGCAATGGCCCTGGATCGGAGCGGATGAATGGATCCGCCATTTTTCGGGAGCGCTACCAGCATCCGGCCTTGGCCGCCATCATTAACGAGGCTCAGGGCCTAAAGTTCAGAGGTAGGTGGGGGGGTTCCCAATACGGTTTGGCTTGCATCCCTCATCGTTCATCTGGCATGGTTATGTGTTGGTTTTGATTTGTCCTTTGTTTATCGTTTGGTTATGGATTAATCGTATATAAGTACGAATTATTTTTAATAACTTTAATTCTTATACCTATTATAAGACTAAGTTTTTTATATTTTTATTTTTAAACCATATTACCATATAAGAAAGTATGTTTAAAAAGTATGATTGATTCCATTTTTTGTTGTAAATAAATCCTAGAAGACTCAAAGCATTACCATGTACACTCCATTCTTATTTCATCAAAATCATCCGTTCATGTCTTTCGTATATAATAATTTTGTTTATATTATTTTACATTTGCATGTTAACAATTTAAAGAAGAATCGGAAAATATGTGGTAACTCCCAGTCATGCATGAGACCCGAGACGTTCCCACAGTGCATGACAAGATCGGGCTATACCTGAGATATTGAAAACCATATAAATAAAGAGACACTCTCCACCATCCTTCCTGCCACTTCCTGTAGAGCGAGCCTTCTCCGACAGCCAGCAGCGCCGCCTCAACAACAACAACGGGCCCATGCCCCAGCCAGCATCGCCCCTCGCCCAGCGCCGCAACAGTCCCGGATTGGGATCCGGAGTCGGTGCCGGAGCCATTTTCGGCACGCCCACGCGGGTATAGCGCCTAAAGGTCTAAGGATAATCCAAATCGACGGGGGATTGATCACTCCGCGTAGTTTAAAATTAACTAAAGCCGTGAATTAGTCAACTTGGAGGAAAGTGTGGAAATGATTTGCTTAGAAAATACATCAACGAACGTAGAAAATAATTATGTAGTTATTATGTAGTAGTACTCTTAGTGTGTGTGCTCCTATGTCCAGCTTTATGTAAATGTTTAAATAAAATATACCTTAAAGATATAGAGCCTAAAGATTTTTAATGAGAGTGTTTGAAAAAAGGACATTAATTATTTAAAATTTGTTCTCCATATGCAAGGCGAATTACTTTTCTGACCCAGTTGACTTTGTTTAAAATTCCGAAACTTCCAAGGATCAAGGTGTAAGCTTTCGGAGGTCCTTTTCGAAAAAAGCTCCACAAGCTCAGGATGTCAAACTTTAGTCCTTTCCATAGAAGATGCAACACTGTGATGAGCTTTGACGTTAGATAAGCTTCGGCTGAGAGCGAGGACGAGCTGCAACCCTCGAAGGAAATAATTCTGGGAAACCGCCGGGTGGGAGGTGGATGGCTTTTCGGAGTCAACAATAAAATTTTCAGTCAGCTTTGAGACGCAGCAGCCACAGCAGCAGCCGCTGCAGGAAAAGGCAGCACCAGCAGGAGGTAGAGAAAAATTCGTGCAAGATGCGAAGTCGCACGGAGCTGGTGACCACCACGTTCGTGGAGAGTGACGAGGATGACTTCAGTCCCGACGACGACTCCGACTCGGAGGAGGACTGGCGACCCACCAAGAAGCGTCCAGCCAAGCAGGGACGTGGCGGCGGCGCCGGAGCCAGTGCATCCTCATCCGATGGCAGGAAGCGGAAATCGGCGGCAGCTGCTAGCTCAAAGGCCAAGCGACGGGCGGCCAAGGTGAGCGACGAGGACTCCGAGAACGAGGATGACCTAGAAACGGATCCCAGCGACGAGGACTTTGAGTTTCCCTCGGCCAGCACTTCAAAGCGTCCCCAGAGTTTGCCTCCAAAGAAGCAGTTTGTCAAATTAAGCCAACTGGATCTAATGGTAAAAAAGTCTGATCTCCTGGAAAAGGATTGGGTGAAGAATAATCGCCTGTGCTTGTGGCGACGGGACGAGCAGACGACTCTACTTCAAAAGTATTTACGCTTGAAATCCGAGGAGGATGGAATGGTTTTTACTTCCAGCTCAGTGGTAATTAAATGATTTTATATAATTTTGTTTCGAACAGTATTAAAACAAAATGTGCTTATAGTATTCCAGCTGGGATGAGCAAAAGTTAAGTGATTTTATAGATGTTAAGGTAAACTGCTTGGATGCCAACAACAGGCGCATCAAACTCCACGATCTGGAGGCTCTCAAGAAAGTCGCATTGGAGCTTCAATCGGAGTCGGAGAAAGCATCATCAAATGATGACGAAGCAGAGGCAGAAGATGTGGAAGAAACGCCGAACGCGGCAGATCCTTAAAGAAACTATCAACTAACTAATGAAACTAACAATTTTCTTAGAATTTAAATTAATATAGTTGGCCAAGTTAGCGTTAGACAACAAATTTCCTTACTTATGTGTAACATCAGATATGTGAAGACAACTTTAAATTTAATTTAGTAAATAAAAGGAGCCTGAGAAAAACCAAAACAAGAGACTCAAAAGAAAACAAGCATTTTAAAAATATCCATTTCAAACTTTTTGGCGTTTCAATTGCAATACAAAGTTGTAAAAATCTGTGGGTATAGAACTGAACATTTTTAATTCGGGGACGGTTACCGGCGCCTTTCACCTTTCACAGTCTTTCGCTTCTCCTTCTTTTCCTCGCGCAGCTGTTTTTGTTTTTCGCGGTCCTCCTTATCCTTTTGTTTTTTGGCCGCACTGTCTAGGCGGGCCTGCTCCCGTTTCTCCTTGGCCAAGGCCTGGACATCGGACTTGTTGGTGTTGCGAGCCAAACCGCCACTGTCATCATCGCTCTCCTCTTGAGAATTGTCTTCATCATCATTCAAAACTGCCGTCTGTGAGGAAAAGGGGTTTCTTATTTTCTGGGATTTGAATACGTTTTGGTTTATCACAGATTTCCAGACGTGATCAGTAACATTCGAAAACTTATCGGAATACCATACATGCAGTTTCCAATTAGCATTAAAGTCTACCGAATTCTGTGATAGCCAAAACCGGATGAGCCGGATTTAGTCTGGTAGGAACCTGTGAGTACTGGGCCAGAATCTGTTGCTTGATGCGCCGTTCCTCCTCCGTATATTCACGTTCTTTTGAGGCGGTGGGTTGCAATTTCTGGTGCTCTAACAGCTTGGCTAGCTGGGCGTTCACGTCGATGTCCAAGCCCTTCTTGGGCGGCTCATCGGCGCTGGGATGGCTTTGCAGCCACTTTTGCAGTATGGTGGCCACCAGCTCATCAATCCCGGTTGTCTGCAAGGTTGAGGCATATAGTTATGGGATAATTAAATATAGTATCTAATTGGACTTACGCCTGTTTCGCTGAGAATCCCTTCGAGGGCCTCGGTTTTTTCATCTGCCGTTTCATCACCCTCCAGGATGCCAACAATGTAGGAGCCAAAGACGCCCTCGTCCATGTTTAGCTGGCGCAGCTGGTCGTTTAGCCAGCTAACAAATTCCTCACTGGCACTCATGGCGCTGCTTTGAGCCGTTTATATATCATATAAAGAGTGACTAACTTTACAAGTTAGTTGGGCAGTGGAAATTCAGCCGCAAAAGGCAACAAAAATTTGATTCAGATGAACATGTGGGGAAGTGCTGGAAAGCGGACAACACAAACAGCTGATTTGGGCAACGCTGCCAACTTATTAAGAGAAACTTTTTGAACAGAAAGTCACAGTTTAACAATTAATAAATTCTACTAAACACTTTAAAATATATATTTACATTATTACTACGTTTAGTTATTCTTAAAGATATTTATCAATCATACACCTGGCAATACTCCTTATCAGATCAGCTGTTTGTTATCAGTTTTGCAACACTAAAGTCTGTTTTGGTAAACGTTTTTATTCGTTTAGTTTTTTGCCGACCTTAAAAAATTTGTTAGCTTCTTTATAACAAATGGACTGTTAACTTTTATGTTTTAAAAATCTGGTCGACTGCGGTAACCGCGAAGGAGAACTTGTGATGCTTTGGTTACGTGACAAGCCCGTGTCTACGAAAAGCAACAAAGATGTTCGGGCGTCCCCCATATAAACAAATTGTGTTTGTTTCACGAGAGTGATACAATTTTGACGGCTCTGTGCGTTATTGCGTTTAATGGGGACTTTGTGCCTTTGTATTGTTCGGCGTTTGCGATAATTCGTAGCGCAGCACAGCCCCCAGCATATCAGCAACAACAGCAACAACCAATTCGTCACACGTCTGCGACACCTGCGTCGGTGCTGTCGCTAAGTTCTTGTTGTTGCTGTCGTCGCCTTCGCCTTTTGTTTATTTGTTGCTGGGCGTCTCGTCGGCAGACGCGTTATAAACAAAAACAAAAAGAAAAAAAAAAGAAACAGAAAGAAATACCCATACACCACTCGAGGCGACAACACTCGCGTTGGCAACAAGTGAAAATATATACACAAAAACAAATTCATAAATTTCCATCTATGTTTGTTGGTTTGTGCGGCGAAGTGTGTAATCATAAGACGCCGAAGAAAACCCTAAAAGCCAAGTAAGACACGGCTTCGGGTCAACAACTGCAATTGGGACCTCATTTTGTTTAAGGTAAGGTTTTACATTCTATTTTTACATCTCTTGGCCTTTTCGAGGACCTTTAAAGCCCATTTCCAGGATTTTCCAATTTTTTCAATAAGAAAATTTGGTATCACAAAAATCTCAATTTCGTGGATTTTCATATTCTTGCAAGGTCAATCAGAAAAATTTGGGATCACCAAAAAAAATATTCGATTCTTAGGTTTTAATGGAGATTCATAGAGAATAATCCCACGATTCATAATCTGGTCTTGGCTAAAGAATCGGTAGGATATTGGCCGAATTATAGCTTTCCCAAGGACCCCTTTCCCTCATATCTAGAATTTTCGCATTTTTTCGAATTTTCACAAAAATTTGGGATCACAAAAAAAAATATTCGATTCTTAGATTTTAATGGAGATTCATAGAGAATAATCCCACGATTCATAATCTGGTCTTGGCTAAAGAATCGGTTGGATATTGGCCAAAATATAGCTTCCCCAATGACCCCTTTCCCTCATATCCAGGATTTCCACATTTTTGCAAGGGGGTCCATCACAAAAATTTGGGATCACCAAAAAAAATATTCGATTCTTAGATTTTAATGCAGATTCATAGAGATTAGTCCCACGATTCATAATCTGGTCTTGGCTAAAGAATCGGTTGGATATTAGCCGAATTAGAGCTTTCCCAAGGACCCCTTTCCCTCATATCTAAAATTTTCGCATTTTTGTAAGGGGGTCCATAAGTAAAATTTGAGATCACCAAAAAAAATATTCGATTCTTAGATTTTAATGCACTTAAAATCACCAAAAAAATATTCGATTCTTAGATTTTAATGCAGATTAATGGAGAATAATCCCACGATTCATAATCTGGTCTTGGCTAAAGAATCGGTTGGATATTAGCCGAATTATAGCTTTCCCAAGGACCCCTTTCCCTCAAATCTAGAATTTTCGCATTTTTGCAAGGGGGTCCATTAGAAAAATTTGGGATCACCAAAAAAAATATTCGATTCTTAGATTTTAATGGAGATTCGTAGAGAATAATCCCACGATTCATAATCTGGTCTTGGCTAAAGAATCGGTTGAATATTGGCCGAATCATAGCTTTCCCTAGGACCCCTTACCCCAATTCTCAGGATTGGATTTGTGCGGCTTAGTCATCCGAAATGAATACACAACATACTCACCTTAAACTGCTTTTAAGCTGGGATCATCTCGGCATTGACTCCCCCGCTCATGGAGGCGGAAACCTTAACTAGAGTTGTGTTGACTGTTTTTTAATGGCCGACGACGTTGCAGGGATTGTTTATGGGCTTGTAAATGTGAGTGTTTTACACTTTCCAATCTGTGTGCATATTCATGTGAGCCTCTTCGGTGCTGTCAGCGTGTTGGTGTATGCATAATAAAAGCCATTAAAATTAAGTAATTAACGCAACCGGAGAGGGGGCAGCACACGGGGGCGGTGGGCCGTGGGCGTTGGGTGGCGACAAGGCTACCGAAAAGAGGGGAGAAAAGTGAAAACCGGAAAAAAAATCACGGAGCAAAGAATATTTCTCTCTAAAGTTTGTTTCCAATCGCCGCGGCGACTACCTTTTCCCTGGCACTCTTTCGAATTCGTTATTAAATTGGAGACCCATTTAAATTTCAGCGAGCTCATAAAATTCACACGTTTCTGTGCTCACTCTTTTGAAGTCCAGTACAGTGGTACAGAAGAGAGAAAGTAAATAAATGTTTTATAATTGTATTCCAGATTTATTTGCAATTAAATCATCTATAGAAATACATTAAAAATACCTAAAAATATAGGAAATAAAAAAATTTAAACCTATTACTTTGAAACACCTCATTCCAGCGTGGGTATTTATCACAGACCTTTAGAATTTAACGGCTCCTTTCAACCGCCTTTTCGCAGACCCGCCCTCGACCATAAAGTTTCCTGCTTTTCCTGCCAATATTTTTGTCTTTTATGAGGCATCTGCATCAGCCCGGAATCTTGTCTCTAATTGTGGGAAAGGAGCAAATTGATTTCCATACCATAAAGCCAAGCTTGCGGCCAAGCAATCAAATGGAAAACGCAACAAGTCAGAACCAGGAATTCCCAAAACAATTTTATGGGCAATGGAGTGTAGGGTGCATCTCGTCCGAAGGGACGTGTGTAGGCTTTCGAGGATGCCACGGGGCGCTTATCCTGTAAAGTACTTGCCATGCTTGTTAGTCGTGGAATTTTCCTTGGCCACCCACCGAGAAAGGAAAAGCTAATGCTGGAGGGGGCTGGCATTGGACGCTCTGGGAGGTTACTGTGAGTCCTTCCAGTATGACGCAGATACAATAGATTACTTTCTTATCAATCAATCCTGTTTGACTCTGAAATAAATCTTTTACTGGAGTTTAAAATGAACTAATCAAATTATTTTTTAAGGAACCTCTTGTCGAAACATTCCAATTGCCAATGAAGATATCCTACTTCAACCTACTGCGTAGCTATAGAGAAAATTTTCCACAAAGTCGTTGCGGGATGTTGCTTCTAAGTAGCTCCTTGTTGGGTGGGTACATCCCTTTCCAGACTTCCCATCTGCATTGGAGGACCACGCCTGGCATTCAGTAATGTGATTGAAAAGGCTTCGCCGGCTGGGATGCCAGTTGGATGCCATGTGGCTCCATGGGCGGTTGATGGATTCCATTCACGATGCTCGTATCCACTTAACTATTGGATTGAATTGAGCATGTTGTTGGTGCTCTTGCCAGCTCTTGCCAGCTTCTGGCTGTCGCTGACATTTTCATTTTGCTACAGTTTTCCCGCTGCCAATGCTGAAGCCGTCCTCCAGTGCTGCTGCTGTATCATTGCCATGTTGTTGACAAATTGTCTAGAACGGTGAAGGAGCGGGAGATGGGAGGTAGGGCTACGGGTCTGGCCCTAAAATGTGTGTCAATAAATGTGTGTTAAAAATACCGTTAGGCCGGAACGGGCTAACTCGAGATGGGCCATGGGTGATATATGGCCCAAAGAGCCGGGAACCGGGAGACTCCTGTTGCGCCCAACAATCTCAGGCGGTGGTCCCCCATCTCAGATTCTCGGTCGCCTACCCAGCCTTCTGGCTTGAGTCTCGTTGCTCGCAAACAATTTTCAATTAAGCGCACAATCACGATAAATAAATCTCATTGTGCAAAAAGCCAGTTTCATCTACACGAGCTTAGCTTAACTTGGCTTTTCTCTAGATGTACAGCAATTTTCTGCGGTTTTTCATGCCATTACCAGGGGCCTCTATGGCTTTTCCGAGCAGCTGGCATCGGGGGTGGGGGTGTTGGAGGGGCAATAAAACTCCACCCAGGTAGCGGCAGCTACCGCCATGCTGCGACTTTACTGCAATCTTCGCAAGCTTCCTCCGGCGTGGCTAACACGCTTTTGCTTCTAGCTGGCGGCTAATGCTCTTCACCCAAGCGGGTTAGTCGGCATTATCTCCGGGAGTTGGTAACACATGAATCATACAATTAATTACTGGTTTGTAGTGTGAATCCACATAGATTAATTATAATTCGCGGAGTGCTTAAGCCTATGTTTTGAACATTGTTCGTTTGGAGGGAAAGTAAGTAATTTATTCCTTTATAATTATTAATTAAAATTATACATAATTGTATTTAATAATTGACAGGTAACAATAGGTCTATGAAGGGAGTAGAAAATTCGTTTATTTCTTTTGAAAAGAAAGAGAGCTTCCACATCTTGTTGTGTTTCATTTCCTTGCAATAAATTCTGCGGTTTAGGATGCGGACTCTACGGTGAAAAAATATAGATAGACTGAGATGTAGTGTGCAATATGTTTTTATAATGTTGATATATGCTCAGCTACTGCGTGTGGTCGAATAAAAATACATAAATTTTTCAACTCGCCAAATGCAAGCAAATTCAATCAAGCGAAATTAAACAAGATTTCCGTGAAGCGAAGGCAGCAGCGCCCTGCCATCTAATGGGTAGAAGACACTCACCCTTCACCTCCCCCATCAAAGCGGTCACAAATTAAGCAAAACTTTATATATACAACACCCCCTCCAGGTCCTCGAGTCTCCCCCTATCAAGCCAGAGACCGAGCCAAGCCAAACTTGATTTCGCAGGAGGAACATTTCTTATAAAGTAAATAATAAATCAGCGGCGAGACGATATATGAAAATAAAAGAACAGTACATAAGCCCAGATTCAAACACACACTAATACATGGGTCTTAAAAAAAGATATCTACATCCATGAGATACTCAAAAAAAAAAAAATAAGAAGAAAAAGAATCTCCTAAACTTACCTATAGAAGATTTAGTGGCTGCGTCTTCTGTCTTCGATGCTTAGGTAGCTCAAAAGGAAGTAAACAGGATTTGAGCTTTACCAGGAATCTTTTCGTGTGGTGGCTCTGTGGTGTTTGTTGTGTCTTTAACCTCTCGGACATTAGGTACCAAATAGTTTGTTATTTGGGGATCTCTCTTCTCCATCGCCATCGCCATCCCAATCTCCTTGTCTTCAGGTTAAAGTCTTAGCTCTGGTTTATTTACTTTGGGGAAAGGAAATTCGATATATTTAAATATGTATATTATTTTATGGACTCTTTTTCGGCTGCCGTTTGGCCGGGCGCTCCACGCCCGGGCGTTCTCTTAATAAATTCTGTGAATTTTAATAAATGATAAGACTTGTGTAATTTGAAGACATTGTCCATAATTTTGGAACGTTTTTTCTTAGGCTTTGTGTGTGAGAACGTTTTAGAAAATTGGTTCGAACAAATATGTGAACGTTAGTACAAAAAAAATTAAGTCACTTGATGCCTGACTTGAGAGACTTTTCTTGGAAATGGAAATAATTTGTTGAATATTTTGAACATGTAACTTGTTTTATTTGTCTTCTGTGTTGCCATCTGGAATTTTTTGATTAAACCTAAATACGATTTTCATGGGGGCTTCATTCCGTATTTGATCAATTATTCATTAAAATGCACTTTGGACCTGGTTTTATGGGCATTTCCTATTTACACTTATCGTGTTGTTTTCGGGCTTTCATTTTGCTTATTTGCAGGCCATGCCATGCCCTGCCATGCTTTTCTGCACAAGTGAGCAATTATTTATGCAACATAATTAAAATTTTATTAATTCATAAACAAATGCGCAGAGAGCGTACGCAAATGGAGGCAGAAGAAGCAGAAGCAGAAGGAGGAGGACGAGGACGAGGTGGAAGTGGAGGAACAACAAGCTTGCAACCTGCAGTTGCCTTTCAGCCACTTCATCAACGCCAAATGTTGTTGCCGCTTTTGGTGCTGCATGCTGCCTGCTGACTGCTGTTGCTGCATCATTCATAAAAAATTCCATAAATGCAGACACAACAACAACAACATTAGCACGTAGCACGTATAGCCACCTCTCTGTCACTCTCGTTTTGCATATACGATTTTCACACTCGGCTCCACCCACGCCACCCCAGCTTGGGCGCCTCCTCCAGCCTCGTCACCTTGTCAATTTTACATGTGGAGCACGTGTCGCTGCCCGTGTTCAGAGGTTGCTGCTGCAGTTTCTGCTCTTGCCACTGGCAATGGGAATTTCTTCCTTAACTCTAATTAAAGAGCCCTTCACAGGCACCTCCTTGAACCCTCCATCCATCCATCCATCCATCCATCCATCCATCCTCCCAGCCAGGCCATCAAAATGAGTAACTTTTAATTTAACTTTTAATACGTTCTAGCCTACGTTTTTTTTTTTTTCTATCTCTCGCGGTTGCAACACCTGTCCAAGTGTTAACATCAGCATAAAATAGGTCCAAACAAAAAAAAAAAAAAAAAAAAAAAAAAAAACAACAAAAAAGAATACAAATAAATTTGTTAAATATATAAAGCTTGCAGCTCGGGAGCAGACACAGAAAAGCGAACACGGCAAATATGGCACAAAGTTGAATAAATGCATACAAAACAATATTAAACAAATAGCACATACAAAATTTTGACAATATATTTTATTAAAAAAAAGGGGTTTAAAAAAAAGCGAGAGGGTAGTCACAAAACCATGTGTGTTAAAACTTAGACAAATACGAATTTAAACA
This sequence comes from Drosophila varians, assembly GCA_018150405.1. Classification (NCBI taxonomy): domain Eukaryota; kingdom Metazoa; phylum Arthropoda; class Insecta; order Diptera; family Drosophilidae; genus Drosophila; species Drosophila varians. Next base: position 9,442,562 of record JAECWK010000125.1, read on the forward strand.
AATAGAAAAACCGCAAATATTTACTAAATGCTTAATAAAATATTCGGTTGGCTTGAATTTGGAACGCGTGTCGGCAACAATTGAAAATTAAACAAAATATAAATAATATTTAAAAATGGGAAAAACTGGATAAGATAAATTTTTTTAAAATGGATTATTTTCCTTAAATAAAAAACCAAGGCAAAGCCCATGGCAACAAACAATTGAAATGTAAAAGGAAAAAGATAAAAATACACCCAAACACCTAAAAATTCAATAATTTTCGCATGAAATTTTTGGCCAAAACGCCTCCGTTTTGGGCGCCCTCAACTTTGATTATAATTTTTTTTTGTTGGTCTAGCGTAGCAAAGTATATAGTAGGGGAGTCGTCGGAGGTTTGAAAAAGGTTTATATCGTCTGCAAACCGAAATTTATGGCGTCACGTTGGCAACTACTGGTTTTGATTTTTATTTTTAGAGTTTGCCGCGCTCTAACAATTCATGGCTTCGTCGCGGTCTTTATAATTGCTTTTTTAATTCACTTTTTTGGCTTGGTCTCTTTTTTTTTTTTGTTTCTCTCTGGTTTCTTACCTATTTATGTATAGTTGATTCGGAGCAGGTAAAAGTGAGAGACGACCGGGAAGGGAAGGAAAGGGAGCCCCCCCATCAGGGTTAAATTTTGGCAAAGTTTTGCTGGAAATTTGCAAGTGAAGTGGAACAGGAGGAAGATCATCTCAGGTTTCTGGGTGGTCAACAAGTGTCACCACTTTTTCTTCTCCATTCTTGATACTTTTTTTGTCTCTGCCATTTCGCTTCTAATTGTGTTTGTGACATTAACAAAAAAAAAACTGAAATTGGTAAGAATAAAAATTTCAAATAGTCAGCAATTAAAGTATCTCTCCTTGATGTTTCTGGTAGTTTGGCAATGGTTGCTTCTGGTGTAAGCAATTATGTGCATAAAATTATCAAAATACATTAGCAGGATCCGCCAAACACAATATTCACAATTGTCATGCATAATTACGGCTCGGAAAAATCCAAGGAAAATCCCATTGCCGGTTCACATAGAATTAAGGGCTGGCTGGCTTCAAAAAAATTTGTAAATTGGCTTGCCAAGTTTTTTCTTCATTTAAAAAGTTAAGATCGAAGAACGTTCGAGGAAGGGAATGGGCAAAAAAAAACTTGGAATGATGTCATTGGCAAGGGCATTAATTTATAATTTAATTTTGTAATAATTAAATATGTATAAGAAATGCTTAGGGTATTTGTTTATTAATATAAAATAAATGTTACTGAGTTTTAAGCTACTCTTTTCTTAATTATATTTTGAAACCGTGTCTTAGAAAATTACCTGTAATGTAATTTGGAAAAATATATTATATTTAATTATTTGTATTTCATATCTAATTAAACTCTATGCTAAATAAGGCATTTTATGGAATTAAACTCCGTCAAAAGTTAATCCAAAAAAAGTATCCAAGTAGCTGGAGTGTATATATAAACTTTCCTACAGATAGATGGATGTAGGTTTATACGTAGCCCCAGAGTTATCTATATAGGTATGGGTGTAGGAACAGCTCTCTAGCACTGCTATTGAAATTGAAGGCGACAACGTCGAGCTTTTCCATCTTTTTTTTCTGTTTATTTTTGTGCCTCGTTTTATTTTGCGTTTTGCCCGGCTACAAAGCTACAACGGAGAGCTATGGAGGTTGCCAGCCAGCCAGCCAGCCCCCCTTTTCTTCTCTTCCGCTCCACTACCTCTTTTACTCTTCCCAGCACATTGGGGTCTCTTTTTCGTATAGGGCTCCAAAAAACACAACATGTGTTTCGTCATCAAAAATTAATGTTGTTGCATTTTTCTTTATTTTGCCCCTCCGTTTGGAGAAATTTTACTTAATTATTAACATTTTTTATTACTACGGAAACTAAAATGCAATCAAAAATATCCAAATCGTATTCGAAAATAAATTCTTTCAAAAACTTCCAATTGGAATTTAAAGTCTCTCCTATCCTTTTTTTTAAATTTATATTGAAGACTAAAAAAATCACTTATGATGGATATTATCTCTTAATTTATTGATGCGACTAAATTATTAAATGCTAATCAAACAGGTAAAAAGGTAAAATAATTTTAAAATCGACATTTTCTACTAAAAACGCATTTTATTCAAAAATTGTATAAAAATGACTGTACAATTTACAAAGGAAATTATATCTTTTGCTCCTATTACCAATGGCTTCCTGAAACATCACTTATTTTGAGAAATATCTCAAACCTCGATTGTGTTTTTGTTTTCAACAAGCCGCCATTAAATTTCAGCAAAGCCACAACAAAAACAGTGTTGATTTTGCCCTCGTAGATGTGCTTTGCTTTTGTTTTGGTGGTGGGGAGCCCAAGCGAAAATGCCGGCACTTGGTGAGCAAAGATATTGGAGCTTCTCGTGGCCAAAACCGAGAGCACCAATTCGGCCAATAACGACTGGTCCGTCTATACATCCTGCTCTTATTGGACTGGGCGCTGGCGGTGGAGTGAAAAGACTGGCACTACGGCCCCCCATTTTGACACTTGACACAGAGGAAAGAGTACTTTTAAGAGAGCGGGGAGAGATTTAAGAGTGTGTCGCACTATGGAATGAATCCACCTAGATTTGATAGAAACTATAGTTTCGACAAAAAATGCATCTAATATTGCAGAGTATTTTATTAGTTGTATTGTATAAGACCATCTAAAAAAGATAACTGCACTTATTATAAATTTTTAATTAATTAATTTGAATTGAAAAACTTGAAACTTTCTAAATTAAATTTAAATATATTTATAAAAATGCAAAACTTTAGAAGTTTTAGAAACAATAAAAAAAAATTGACCAGGCCCATTGTGCGGTGAGCACGTCACACAGCTGGTGGATATCCGTGAGATACTTTTCAGTTCGAGCGTGAGATACTTTTCAGTTCGAGTTTGTATTTCGTTTGGTGAGGTTGCCTGGGCGCGGGAGCAGATACATTATTTCACTGCGAGTGTGCCCTGTTCGCTGTCGACGTGTCTTTCATTCTCGGTTCTCGCCGTGCGTGTCTGTCCCGATCCTATTTACCTTTACCGCAAATCCAACTGCCAACTGAAAATCAACTGGAGCTGAGCGTATCTTGCAGATACAAAAGTGCGTAGAACGAAGCAGCAAAGAAAGAAGTTGGCGCAGCCCAAAAAGAAAGAAAAAAAAAATAAGCAAAGCAAAGTGCGCGTGTGTGTGCGTGTGTGAGTGCGTGTTTTTCCCGTTTCCTCTCCCTTGGAGATACTCTTGTAGGTTTATCTATAAGATACAACCAACAAACAGCGCTGACTGAAGAAGCTCTAATAAAATAATTGCTAGATTAGGCATTTTAACAATCGGGGATTTAACAAAAATTTTCATCTGCGTTTCGTTGCGGAATTTTTTGTGTGGCGTTCCACAAGCCAGCGTTCCCAGCTCTTGTTAGCCCCAACTCGCGTATCTTTGCGCTCGTGTATCTTTTGGCTCTCTTAAGGCCCCAATTTTCTCTCCCGTGTCGCTTTGCCGCTTTCGAGTTTCATAATTCAATTGTCGGTTTTTTTCGTCGATTCGAATCGTATGCTTTTCGGTGCGCTTCGTTTTGTCGCTTCAGATTGCGTATCTTTATTTATATTTTGTTTCGTTTCCATACCGTTTCGCCCGATCTGAATTTTAATTGCCTTGCCCACTTTATGGAAAATTCAAAATACGAAAGTCTCCCTTTGCCCCAAACTATAATATTAATAGTTTTACATTCTTCTTTCTCGCCCCCTAAACAGTTTGTCTGCTAAAATACTATATGATTTCCCCAAGATCTTGGTCTACATACCATATATATTTATTTTGTGCAAAATAAATACGAAATACAAATAAAAACCATAAATAAAATCAAGCTAGCCTTGGCAAAATCATTGAAAATTATAATAAAAAATAAAAAAAAAAAAAAAATGTAAAAAAAAAACCAAATCGATAAAAATATATATTTATACCACACAACGGTTTCACTTTGCAAGTTGTATACAAAGTAAAAAATAAAAAAATACAAATTTAAAAGGAATAAAAGTTACAGTTATTCAGAAAATTGATCAATTGTTTGGGCCACACGTAGAGCCAGAGTGTTAAGAAACCGATAAAGTTTAATTCGAAATAAGTGCAAATCAGTGTGCAAATTAAAATTATATTTATTATATTAATCACATATGATGCAGTCAAAAAAACTAATTGAATATGGATTAACGCATTTAATAATATAATTACCAATGGGATTATACTTGAAATCGTCGAAAGTAGTTTTTTGAATATAATTCATTGACTAAAAGGTGAGAATCTACATGATATTTATGCTTGGGTTATGTCTAGGAAATATATGTTTTGGAAAACCCAAAAGAAATTGAATATTCGTGAACATTGATCATCAGAATTTCCCTCCCAATTTCGTCACTATTTGGCAAGGGACTTATCACAACTCGGGTGGGTCGTTTCTGGGGAGGCACTAATAATACAAGTAATCATGGAATAGAAATGCAGGCGATGGCTGACTGGCTGGCTGAGTGGCAACGCACCATCGACAGAGACCTCTATTACATAACAAAACGTGAGTCGTGAGGCGCGCTGCTCGGTTCAGTTAGAATTCTTTTGCTAATACACGAGCAAACATTGTAAACTGTCTCTCGGTGTTTGTCCCCGGGGTCTCTCGATCTCTCGACGGCAAACAAACCCCCAAAAACCCCATAAGAAATATCACAACACACACACACACCATTGCAATGGGAACTGAGAAAACCGACACACGACTCGCAAAGGTTTTATTTATTTATTTGATTTTTTTTTTTTGTTAAATTTCAATTTTTGTGGACGTATCTGAGTTCTAACTCTTGCTTGCTCTTCGTGCGCTACGTATCTCACAGATACATTTGTCGCATGGATGTATCTGGCGGTGGTGGTATATGTGCTTTTATCAGCGCTAAAAGCGTTGAGTTTTGCATATGATATTGAAATATTTATTTTGAGAACATTTTATTTATACCTTCAATGAAAATTCTCAGCTATTTTTAAGCGTTCTCTTCCAATCTAGAGAAGAGCAATAGAGTGTGAGAGCTCTTAGAAGATTTTGCGACTTATTTTAGATTGATTTAATTATTTTATTGTTGCTAGACTCTGTGTGTTTTATTTTGTGTTCAGCTATTAAGTGGCCGTCAGCAATTTGGATTTTTTTCGGACAGGTTAAACCAGTTTTCCAGTTCGTCAGTTCTACAAAAAATTACAAAAACACGACAAAAATAAACACAAAACACCTCAAATCTTGCTACATTATTTTATAGTTTTAAGTTTCGTTCTTTTTTTTCGGCGCCCCTCAAGCTAATCGCCAGTTTGTTCATTATTTAATATTTCAAGCATAAATACAAGGAAGAAACTAACAAAATGTTGCGCTTAGGCTTATCGCTAAATGCCCCCCACCTCCCATGACAACACACACACACAGTAAAGCCACGATTAGATAATGGCATTTGAAACGTCTCTACTGTACAGTAGAGTCGCGAAACACATGAAAAGTGACCAACCGACATGGAAATGGACTTTGTTTTGAAAACTGAAAAAGGCTGATAAGACAATCCAAAGAGTCGGGCAAACACAGAGACCCCTGGGAGAAAGAAGAGAGTGCCAGAGAAAAGATTTGAGGAGAAGCAGATAGAACCTAATTCTACAATATGATATTACATTTCTAATATTCTAATATAATTATCCATAAAATAAAAAGCTAAGGATATCCTTGGTGTTTATCCAGTGTTTTGACTTAGCGTCAATGACCTTGAGGACCTTGAGTCCTGGTATCCATACCTCTAGAATTCTTAAAAAAAGAAAAGCTGAAGCGCACGTTTTCGGAGTTAGGCGCAAATGAATTTGTCCCTTTGAAGTTTTCCATGTTAATTGGGAAATTAAGCTTGACCAGCGCCAGTTACCCAGAAATTGTCGATGTACGACAATTTTACTTGGGCTCCTTTGTTTTTGCTTTTTTTGTTGTATTTTTTATGCGCTGCACATGATTCTTGATGGTCGGGACTACGTTTATAATTACGTTAACTTCAATTACTGCTTACGTACAATATCAGACCCATTTTTGTTTCTTTCCAGGTAAAACTGGTTTCTCAATGCCTCATTTTATAAATATATGTCTTTGTCAGTACTGACTGCTGCACGAGTTTTGCTATAATTTTAATTTCTTTTTGAAGTGCTGCGAAGGTCCTCTCTGGACAGCTTAAAAAATAGTTGCCAGCATCTTGAAATTCTCAGCCATTACAGATCTTTGGGGATCATTTTTTTCGGAGAGCCTAAAATATGCTGAGAATTTGAATAAAAATATTTCTCCTAGAGGAATTCCCAACTTGTTTTTGGATGGATACTTTCAAATAGTAGTTTATCTGGGATAGGGAATATGTATATTTATCCAAGTTTTTGGGATTTTTGTTTTGCTTTTGGACATTCGTTTTTTGTGGTTTATTTTGATTTTGATTGTTGTGCTGTTTTGCGAGCTGCTCCTCTTTGGGGCGTTCATTTTTAGATTTCAATTTATTTTCGGCGTAGTTTATGCCAATTTGGTTTTTGGGTGCGATTTCTTTAATATTATGTATGCCATATATTGTTGCCCCCGTGATCGTGATCGCGCGGCCCTCGGTGTGTGGGTCGCTGGTGTCATTGTGTGGGTCCGTCCGCTTCTTCAAACGAATTTGATTTGATACTCATTTTGTGCTGGCTGGTTTGCCGTGTATTTCTTCTACATATAATAGGTAACAAATCCACAAAAAAAATAACACCAGAGAAAATTGCAAGCGCTTGCGGAATTGAGGAATGTCTTGAGCCGTACTGTACTTGACCGAAGGAAGCGTGTGATTGTGGCGCGGCTTTCTACATATCTTAGTTTTTTGGTGTCCGTTTGTCATGTGTCTTGTTTAGTCATTGGTCCGGTTCGGTGTTGGGGTTCCTTTTTAAAAGCATATTAACTAATTGACGTCTGTGTTTATCTATGTACATATAAGCAAACGCGCTCTCGACCCACAAATATTTGACGGACTGACATTTTGGACACGCCGCGTAGAAAGAAAATCTTCGGGGGGTGGAACCATCCGTAACAAATGTTTCAACTCATTTGAAACCATTCAATGGCATAGATGTCTTTTCCCAGCCAGCCTTCTCCCAGTACTGGGCCGACAACTATGTATAATTATCTTAATTAAAAATCTAAAGTCAACATTGGGCCGGTCTAAAGTCGAGGCTGCCCGTAACTCTGGGCTCTTCTGGGCTTGAGCTTGGAACGATTAACTCATCTGAGTTTCTGGCGAATTAGGCAATCAGCGTCGTCTAAATGCTGGAGAAAAACTCGACACAATCTCGGCTCCAAGTGAAACTCTGTGAAGTATGGCCCCCTTCGCGGCCCCCCATTACTTGCACATTGCTCTGTCAAAATTTAAATATACGAAATAAATAATTTTCAGCTGGCTTTTTTTGGCCGAAATAATGTTGATGTCATAGGTTCGCTGGCTGGGCGTAAAAAAATCGTTGGTAGGCATTCATACAGTCCAAAACTGTTGGAGAGTGTGTGAGTTTGTGAGCTAATGCAAGCATCCAAAAAAGCAGAAAAAAAATACAAAAAACAACAATATCAGAAAACGAGTGAGGAATGCCCATTATATATGCCAAATATTTGCTTTGTCAAAGTATTTTTCTGGTTTGCTTATGAGTATTAGTTGATTTCAAAGTGATTGAATGGCGGGCGGTGAGTGGGTGGGTGGGTGGTAACCAACAATAGTGACTATAAACTATAGTTCTGACTGATTAGGCAGACATGAGTCACTTTCGAAAACTTGTTCCCTGTAAGCCAACTGCGTAATACACTTGGCTTTCAAGAGATTACCATGTTTTGGCTTTGTAAGGAAACTATTTCTTTAGATACTTGTTAAAAATTGATCAGTTGTGAAATAGAAATACGTTTCCTGTATCGCTTCAGTTCCGGTTTTAACTGCATCGATATCTCATAGATAAGAAATCCTCGAAATACTTTTGTATATTGATTTTTTCATAGTCTGTCAGGTTTACCTGTTGCCTCCTAACCCCATGCGATTTTTGGTCTGTTTGGTCAAAGGCTTTAAACCAAACTCTATTATTACCAACGCAGAAAGAAACCGAAACCGAAACCACAAAAAAAAAAAAAGTGAAGATGCCATAAAACAAGAAAACAAGAGCGGCGAATGACCAGCGTACGTCAGAGCGACCACCTTTCCCAGATACTCGCAAACTCACAGATACTTTAAGAATTTGAGAATCTAGAATAATTATTATGTGCGGTTAACCAATACAGCGAGCCTCCACACTGGCCAGAAAGGAGAGAGAGAGTGAGAGACGAGCAAGTGAGACAGTAAGAGTGGGGAGCTCCAAGACTTTACCTAACGCTTCGGTTCTGGGTTCTCGGTTCTCGATTCTCGGTTCTCGATTCTCGATTCTCCAAACACTCCAACCGTGTTTGTGACATGTAGGGGAAATATAAGCGTCGAGCATGTGTGCCAGCTGCCTTTCGGTGTGTGTGCGAGTGTGTGAGTGTTTATAAAGTTGATTGCACTCGATTTTTAGATAAAGCTTTTTCAAGGTCATCAACGAAAAAACGACGAAACGTACCAAAAACCAGCACACCAACAACAACAACAACAAAAGAAAAAAAAAAAAACTGGCGCGCGATTCTTCTAACCGAACCCCGAGCATCAAAACATTCGAGTGATCCTGAGTCCTGAGCCGAAATTCGAGCTCAGCATCCGCATGTCCTGTCCCTTTCGATCCGTGGCTTTTTTTTGCTATTAGAGCCAGGAGCAATTTTAATTGAAAACTATGCACCAAGAGCGACACACGCCTTTTTGGCAGCCACACAATAAAAGTAAATAAATCAAAACAAGATTTATGTCTGCCGCTGCTGCTGCGTCTGCCGTTGAGTATTCAAATCTGGACGGTCTGGACAGAATATAAAAAAAAAAAATTAATGCCGAGGAAGCCCCACACACACGAATCTCAGATCCGAGACAATGAGAGACGGGGTCGCTTCTCCAGCCTCTTTAGAAATTATTAGGCGACTTGTTTTCTCCAGCTCCTCCGGCCTTCCTCATCTTGTTTTTTTCTTTTTGTTTTTTTGGCAAAAGCACAAAAAAAATAAAAGAAAACAATAAATATAATACAAACTTTTTTTTGCAGCTGTTGGAAGTGAGCCGGTTCTCTCGTTTATCCAATAATTTTTGGTTTAAAGGAGCCCAAGGAACAAGTCAAAAGGAGTTGAATCGAGTTCCAGTATTTTCACATAATTGCATTTTCGCATTCATCTTCGTCCTGGAAAATTCCTTTAAATTTGTCACAACAATTTCGGATGCACACACAACCTTAAGTACAAGTGGTATATGGGTATATCCTTGTACACATTGATTTGTATTCCTGCAGACAAATCAGTTTTACACATGACTTGAGCTCAAGTCCAACTGGGGGAGAATGGCATCCATTTATTGATTTTTACGAGTGTCCATGTAATGGCGCCTCAAAGTATGCAATTAATGGTGCGTATTTTATTCCATTTCGTTTCATTACCCGCCATCTTTGATATGAAAAACAAAACAGAGTGTCATACAGCGCTTCGAGGGCTGAAACTGAGAAGTGTAATTAAATTTAGCCGTGTCCAGAAATAGAAGACCAATAGAAGAGCCAAGCCAGTGCCCTGTAACCCAACACCTGTATGATTCTCCTCCACCCATTCGATTCATTCATTTTCCGTTCTAGTCCTCAATTTCAATCAAATTTTAGTCAGACATTCCACGTATCCAACTGATATTCAATTAAATATTTATAAAGCGCAATTGGTTATGGCAGAAAATCGAATGATGAGTACCTCGCAAAGTATAATATATTATATAGATCATATCCCATCAGAAAATAAAAATATATTTCTGCGTCATCATATATGGACCAAGTATGATGATTGGGAAACGGGCAACGTGGATCATTTCGAGTCGAGTGCTCCATTAAATAAATACACACTTATGCATCTATCGCAAATGGATTGCAAATATGTGAATATATTCCTGGGATATATGTACATAGTTTATACATATAAAGCATTCACACATTATGCAGAATCCAAATCAGTTTGGGATTGGAATTTTCTGCGTCATTTCTGGCACAAAACTAATTTGCATCCAAGTGTAAACAATAAAGAATATGAACAGAAATATATATATACATATATATACAAATAAATAAGGTAATGCCCGACAGCCTCCAAATCTGATTAGTAAAATAATTTCGTTTTCCTCCTGCATTTTATACATGTAGAGACATCTGTAGTATATAAACAAATATCTACTTATCTTCACTTTGTGATAGGCCTGTATGTTATTTATATGGCTTTTATGCAAATTCAAGACGCTTCTTGTGGCTTCATTTCCCTTCTTTGATTCTTTTTTTTTTCCAGTTTGGTTCATAAATTAGGTTTCTGTTTGTGCGGAAATTTGACATTTAGCAGTTGGAGATGATTTTTTTATCGAGGGCTTGAGTTATTTATGAAGAGAAATGGTCAAATGATGTCACAGTTTTTTTAATCCAAATGTTAAAACATTTTCCATATAATTTCCGTAGTTCTCCCAAAACTTTTCAGCCACTTCCTGTAAAATGTTGTCTCAAATTACATTCCGAATGTTTTCCAAACTAATTAAGTTTTACGACTACAGAAGTCAACAACGTTTCCTGATCCTTTACTGCAACTTTTTATGGGCGAACTAATAAAAATTACTGGCGAGGTTGTTGTAGGGAAAACGCATAAAATGTCGCGCCGCCAAATGAAAATTTTTAACCATATTCGGGACAAGGGAAATGCGTGACAGCTCCACAGATAAAAACGCGAAGGAAACAGGCATTACGTGCATTCGGATATATTTCAGATTTCATTTTTTTTTTTTTTTGCTTTATTTTTAACATTTTAATGGCCTGGCCAAGAGTAGTTTTCACACTAGCCGAAAATGTCAACATACTCATTGACAGATTGTCAGGCAAAAGCAACTACTGGCCTGGCCAATTTCTTTCTGTATTTTGCAAAACGTTTCAATTGGCAACGCGACGAAACAGGAAACAAAGTGCCTCGAAATGAAAATGAATAATGGAAAATTAGCAGGCATCTCCGACTCCGACTCTCCTTCACTCTCGTTTAATTTGATTAATTATCCGAAATTTGACACAAACACGTTTCGGGCCACAAATGAAGCAGAAGGCTGCGATATAGGCCGGCGAGCCAGGACGTTCCGATAGAGCGAAGAAACTCTTGTCCAGAGATTTTCGGGTTGGAGTGATTAATGAATTGATTGACAACAAAACGCACAACAGTCGAATCTTGTTATTATTATCTGGGGGCCTTAGGCGGAACACTTGCCACCATGAAACTAAAACGCTTCCGGGCACTCATTTTTTGGTTTTGTGATTTTTGGTTCTCGTTCCTTCCTTCCCAATTCGCCTTTGTGTGACTTCTAATGACAATGATATTGGTTTTCCTTGGGATACTCTTTGAATGTTATTTTCCTTAACATTATTTTCCTTTACGTTGGCAGAGCACTTTGCCAGTCGGTTAATTTTCCCGTCTTCTTTTAGTTCTTTCCGTTGGCTGGTTAATGATTCTTGGAGCTACACGGCTCGCATGCTAATAAGCAGTTACTGCCAAGTTAGTCCCAAACAAAATACCACAAAAATGAATGCCTTCGTTTTGGCTAATATACGAGCTAATGTCTGGGCTTGGGCCTGGGTCGAAGGAGGGGTGTATGGCGTATGGCCATTATTGATTTATGCAAAGATTGTTGCCAGTCACTTTCGACAATTACGGATAGGTTAACCCAAATACTTGAAGATCACCTTTCGGTGGGTAAATCCATCATTTGTGTTTGCTCAACCTGAGCGAACATTTGGCCAAGTGCTTTTAGATAATCTCAAGCTCATGTCGATCCAAATCCAAAAAAATCCAAAAAAATAATAATAAAACCTAAGCATATATAGAGCCTTATCAGTGGCATTTAAACAGCTGCGGGGTGAGCCCCGTTTTAGAGAAACGATATTTGAAATGTCTAATTCCAGGCACGTAAACCCGAGCATACGGTTTGGATTTTGTATTTTGGGATTTTGGCCACTTGTTACTATCTAAGCTATCATGGCTTAGGCTCTGCGGGAGGGACTAACAGTACTCCCGGCCCTCGCTCCCAGATATGCAAAGCATGTGCCCCACAGTCCCAGATAGTTTCGGTTGGGTCTTATGGTATGGGGTATGGGGAGTTAGCCCCTATGAGACCATTACTTTACAGTCCATGGCATTTGATAGCGTTGCAATGGTTTTTTCTTTTCATGGTACTTCTTTGCGGAAGTTGGTTAGCATATGGGGCCGCTCCAAACTGTTTGAAGTTTTAAAGCTATTATTATGCACTCAATGTTACAACGAGTTAATAAAATTAAATAAGGTTTCATATTAAGTTTAATCCATGGGATTTGTTTGATAACATTTATCATTTTTCCAGTTTCAAGGCACTATGACTTGTTTGTTGATTCATTTTCGTAAATTTCTCTATTTACTTAACAATATTAATGTGTCAGTGTTATTTTTTGTGTATTTTTTGCTGTACTTGTACTCCTTATTTGGGCCACACATTTTTGTACGTCTTCTTGCGTACGCGACAATAAAACAATTTTTACGCCGAATATTTTTTTTTTGTTTTTTACGGTTTGTGTGTTCAGTATATATGTAGTACCCACGATATACACACAAACTGAAAAAAAAAGCGAAAAATGAGTTTATGTATTTTACACTGACCTCATTATGAGGCAAAAATTGTTTTTGCACAGCACGCTCTGGCTCTGGGGAAGAAACAAGTTGTTAACATATGGAATTTGATAGGAGTTCTGACTTGTCTAGAGAAGGGATCTGTCACAGAACAGATATACTTTTACAATTAATCAAAAGCTCAAGAAACTTTCAATAATTTACGGTACAACTCTTTTCCGCTTTTACTTTATAAAGTATAAATAATTTGAATTTTGGGTTATTTATTTATTTTCGAATGGGAGACGACGTTTGAAAAAACCGTCACGTAATATTTGTGAAGTGAGTTGCAGTTTTGGGTGCGTTCGGATAATCAGATAATTCTTCAACTTATCGTTAAATTTATGTTTCTTTTACACAAATAAATATTTAAGGCTTTAAACATAATTATTGCAAGAGGTAATTTAATTTAATTCTATGCACGTCTGGGAAAAAATATAACCAACGACTGTAATTACGTTTCGCAAAATACGAAACAGAAAAACGCTCGACGAGACAGACGCGAAGAAAAATTGGCAAGAACGAAGTAGCGAGGAGAATTCTTTTGAAATCTTCTTGGTTTTTTTTTTGTTGTTTGAAGTTGCCAAGTCTTGGCTTCCCCCACCCTCCCACCTACATCATCATCTTCGCGGTTTTCTAAACGGTGATTTAGCCATTATGTTAACGGTAAAATGTGCAGAATCTCCTGGCCATGCGAAATGAAGTATCTTTTCTTTGGGGCCGAAACCGGTTTCTTCAGTTGGGGAGGAAGCGAGGGGCTGGCTGACTCTACGGGCCTTAGCCGTCGTTTGCTTTGTGCAACAGCTTCGCTTCTTTTGTGTGTGTTGCATAACCCGCGTATTAAGTTGCCTCGTTGTCATCGCCAAGTCTTCGTCTTGGCCAAGTCTCGTCTCTTTTTTTTCCCGCCGCTCTGTCGGTCTGTCGGTCGGTTGGAATGGCTGCCTTAGCACGGTTCTAAGCTGGTTTTGTAATGGGGCTAATTTGTTAGTTTCTTCGTCTGGCAACTGCTGTGTCTTCAATGGAGATGCACAAATCTTTTCGGCACTCGATCAATAATCTCTCCCCTGACAGTTGCGGAAATACAAATAAATATAAATGTTTACTTACAAAATTTACAAGCTATAAATAAATGCAGAAGGAGGAAAATGAAAAATGGAAAGATAAGTCGAAGCCATGGAGCACTGTTTCAAAAAAACAAAAAAAAAAGGAAACATTAACCATTATCAGGAATGCATTTTTTTCCTCTTGTTTACGTTTGTTCTTATAGTCCTCGTCTTCGCTCTTCCCCCTCCTCCTCCTCACACCTAGAAGTTGTCCTTGTGTCTGGACTGATAAAAATAAAATCCAATCCAATCCAAACAGAAATATTTTCAACGCGCCGCGACAACAATAAAATAAACAAAACTAAATTGTTTTCCTTCGTCAGATATATACAGATATCTTTCCTCCTCGTCTGAGTCTGGGACTTGTTGAAACTATTTCAAGCGCAGCAAAAAAAAAAAAAAAAGAAACTTCAACAATTGCTCATCAATATCAACGGCGGAGGCAGTCGCTCAATTAGCATACTTTTGTGAAAATTTATTGAAACTGACTTTTAATGAAGTGGCATGGCCGAAGGCATTTGCTTCCTCTTTAAAGGGAAATATTGAAAGTCTACAGAATATATAATGCTTTGCATATCCCTTTTAATCAATCAAACATGAAAAAAGCGATAGAGAAATGTTTAAAGTTGCAGCGAGTATCCGCAGATACATTTGTATCTATGCCTGTGCTAAGCTCGCACAAAGCAACAATTATAAACAACGACAAGCAACAACGAAGTGCATTATTATTATCAGCAAAAGTACATGACAAAAGAACGGACAGAGCGAGGGATAATAGGGGGATTGGAGGGATTTGATGGAGATATATGTACATCTACGAATATGTACGGGTAGATATGATGTTTTCTGCTTCGGCTTTTGTGCCACGCGTACAGGAAATTATATAAAACAAGTTCCTGGACTAGGGGAGGAGGAGGAGAACGGAAAGGAGGCACTGGAGGCAAAAACAATGAGAAAAACGCATTGCAGTCGCAGTTGCTGCAGTTATTCATTCGCACACACACACATGCCAAGAAAAGTATCTGTGCGAGTGGCAGAGTATCTGTGTGCAGCAACTGAAAATGTTGTTGATGTTTAAAAAGCAAATACAATAAAGCATTCTCTTCATGCCACGAACACTTGCACACAAAACGTAAGTACATGCCACATGTATGAGTGGCAAGAATGCTCCATGCGTGTGGAAAACTCTTTTGGGTGGTGGCTGACGACGCGTTGAGTATACGACACGTTGGCCAGGCCAAGTGAAGAAAATGTACAATATATAGCAAATAAATGCGATGGGAAAGGCGACTGCAAACTGAAAGATGAAACTTTAATTTGTGCAGAATCAAGGGCTTATGAGGTTTATGGTAGATGTTGTTTTCGTTTCGGGGCAAGGCAGCATTAAATATGAAATATTAAATAGCATATAACAATTTGGAAAACTTTTCTCTATGGAAAACCTTCCTAGCTATCTCATTCAGACAGCAGACCCTTTATTGTCTGCTGCCTTGCGTAGCGCTTTCTTTGAATCAGTTTTTGAAGATACATTTAGGCTTAAATCTTAACCCTTGCTTGCCGAAAAAAAAAATAGAAAAATTTCGAGGGGGAGATGCATAGTAGAACTCAGACTTCGCCAGCGGCAACACAAAAGAGGCCCCTCGTTTTGGAGGCACCACCCTCTTGCAACCTTTTTGCCCCTTCACCTTGCACAGACATACACTTGGCGCCTTTTACTCATTTCGTCTTTGGGTTTTTGGCTAGAGATTTTCTTATATATTTTTTTTCTTTTTTTCGGTTTTCATCAGCATGTGAATGATGATGATGATGATGGAGAGAAAGGGGCTCGGCTCGGCCCGGCTCGGCTCAGCTTGGCCCTAAGTGTTTCTTGTAACTTGAGTCTTCAAGTGGCCAGCTGGCATTTGCTTTTGCTTTTGCCAGTTTTTCTTGTTTTCTCGGGGTCTCTTTTCTCTTGGCAACCACTCTTCCCCTCGACTCTTGCACCCTGTGTGTGTTTTCAAGTGCGGCGGCAACTTATGTCAAGCCTGGCGTTTTGTTAAAAATAATACTATAAAATGTATGAACAAAGAAGATCCACCAAACAAAAAGTTAATAAAATTTTCTTCCATTTTTCCCTTTCTCTGTCTCTCTGTATGTTTTGCAGTGTTTCATTTACGTTTCGTACGATTTTCTTATGTGTGTAGTCCAGGAATCAGCCACAACAACCATACCATCACCGTCGACACCAGCAACAACAGGAGAATCAGCAAAAAGTACCACGACGGGCACATCTAACGCTGCAGCTAACAGATGAGCCCCAACAACAGATGTCAATTGCTGCAGCCGAAAATGCAGGGTAAGTGTGGGTGGGGGCCTGGTCCAAGGGATCCACAAATTGGGGGAGGACCTTATGGCTAATGAGGTAAATTGGATGCTGCAATCACAGTTGAATGGGTAATCAGCATATGGCAAAGGGCTTTGAAGAATCAACAAAAGGTAGAGCTTAGCGAGATTCATTAAAATAAAATTGTTAAAGCTTAGTGCCGCCTAGTGCTTTGTTTTAACTGGGAGTGGAAAAAAACCTTCATTTATCACTGACCATTAGACCATTAGTAGTCGGTATTCGGGGGTATTGGTGTCTGGCTAGACGTTTAATCTGAAATGTTATAACTGTGGTCCCAAACACTCATGTGCCAGTCATTAGAAGCTCATTGAATATTGCGACATCACGCCTCTTGTATTTCTTTTTTGTTTTTTTCTGCCTTGACGAAATCATTAATTGCACGCTTCTGGTCCGAGTATCTCAAAGATACAGCGAAAATATCTTGGAGCCAAACACGTCAAGCCTTCGGCGGCTGCATTCTCTTTCCCCACATTTCTTCTCTCGCTATAATTCTGGAAAGATTTGCCGAATATTTCGCAATTTGATTTATGGCTCCTCGTTCTTTTTTTTTTAGGGTGTCTTCATTTTTCCTTCTTTTTCGGGGACGTGGGGGGATATTTATTTTACTTTGGTATTTTGATTGAAATTGATTTTATTACTCTTTTTATTAGTTTAATTTGAGTTGTGTGTGTGTGAGTGAGTGGGAATTATGTGGTGAATTTTATGTTTTTATTTTCGCCCCTGCTCGAGTTTTATTGTCAAAGTTGTTTGGGTTTTTTTTTTTATTTCTACCTCGGGCTTTACGGCAAGTGCCATTGGGGATTTCGTAAGCCGGGGGTCTATAAACATGGGTTAATATGTGATCCAAATAATGCCCGAAGACTATGCGCCAACATAATGTAGTTTCCCTCAATTAACCATTCATTCATGTAAATCCAATGGACTCTACAAATAATTAAAACTTTTTCGAAATCAAGTACAGTTGCTGCCTAGTTGGACTCAAAACCAGAATTATGGCGATATTTTTGAAAGCTTTTGTTCGTAGGCGCGGGTTGCGAGCTACTACGCCAACAATTAAAATGAGAAACCTGAATCGTTTTAGCGGTTGGTGTTGATACTTTGTTGCCACTAATTGTCATTGGGGAAAAGTGAAAGTGGCCAATAAGAGGTGGCAGTGTATCGTCTAGCAAAAACGTTTAATACATATTTCGCAATGCCAGAAAAATGGGGAATCCATCAATGACTGCCTTGTGCTGGTGACTAATTCTCAAACATTTTTTTTTTTTACAACAAAGCTCCATTTGCTTTTTGTATGGCTTGTGGGTATTTCGAAGGCCTATGAAATAGTTTGTAGAGTAGAGTTTTTTTTTGTTTTTTTTACCCCCTGGCCAGTGCAGCAGCCATGAAATGTGAAACAACTTTATTTCATTGTCAGTGGGTCTCTCTCACTTGATGGCGCCCGGGAAAACCGGCTCAAAAACGCTGGAAAAAAAAGAGAAAAACAAAAACGATTACGCTTGCAACCGAAACTAGAAAATGAAAGTGAAAGTAGGCCAAACCCGAACTCATCAGCATGTCTGATTCCGACTTTGACTCCGACTCCAGCTCATCGGGTCTACTCGTATATGTGTCTGCCTAGGCCTAGGCCTAGGCCTATCCAACATCTATTATCCCCGTGTACACGGCCAAAAAGAAAACAATGCAATCCCCTCTATATGCTAACGGTGGCTCCGATCGTCGCTGGGGATTTCAGTTTGCTTCACTTTAGTTTTCAGTGAGTCGGCCTGTGAAGAAAAGTGAAAACGATTCAGTGAAAATCTTTGTTATATGCGCACCGGGAAAGTGAGTTTTTAGCTTTGGCTTAGTTATGAAATTTGCCTGCCTTAGGGTTAAAGGTTAAAGGGGGAATGAATGTGAATAAAAAGCTTTACTCAATTAAGAATAGTATAATTTTCTATTGTAGTAAAAACAGAAGGCCTTCTAATTGAACGTTTCTTCTTTTTCACACTCAACAATGGCCGTCTCTTGTCATTTATTTTGGCTAATTGACCTTGCCCACAGTAATCCATTAGGGCTACCCACTAACTCGACCTAATCCCAACTAAATTCCTCCCAAATAGATTGAAAACTTTTTTCCTCCATCCCTTCACCACTGCAAAGGACTAAATGGAAGGGACAGTGTGAAGCCTAGGAGGGCTAGCCATCTATAATTTACTTTTTAAGCTCTGGAAAACATACATTTTCCATTTGGCAACACCAATTTTCACAACAGCCATAATAGCAACGCCACGATAACGATACCGATAGCCACCGACCATCCACCCACCCACTCGCAACGAAAAAGTAACAAACATCGACACTTGGCTACGCCCACCAACAACAACGAGATTCGTTTCCCCATCTCAGTCAGACGAGAAGAAATTATAAGCCGCTTACATAACAATCAATGGGCCTAAGACTGCAGCCCCGTTTTACCAGAGGCGTTCCAAAAGGGGTACTTTTCAAAAATGTGTGACCCAATACTTTTCAAATTTTGATATTTTTTCTATTTTTTCTTTGATTAAAATCTAGGAAATCCCCCTGAAGGTCTCCAGCCACGTCCCTGTTTTATTTTTGAGGGCCCCTAGTGTTAGTGTTTTTTTGCTCGCCCTAATTGCGCTGGGCGTGGCAGGCAAATCAAATTTGTAAACAGATCTCGTTGCCACGGTGTGGGGGGTAAACACTCTTGGCCATGTTCTTAAATTTTCTTCTGCCTGGATGCAATGAGGAAAATTCCATGAGAAAAAAAAAGTAATAGGGAAAAAGTATAATAAAGGAAAGCTCGTCTCGTTGACGCCCCATAGGAACTTTTTTTTTATGACTTATGTATGCTTTGTTGTTGGTCCCCGATACTTTGTCATTCGGTCGTGGAAACTCTCTATCCCCTTTCATTTCCTTTTTTATTTTCAGAAAGAAAAAAAATTATCGCATTTTATTTTCATCCTTATCAGAGACGCATTTTTCCCTCCAGCAGCTCCACCCACATCGTCTAACCAAAATTTATATGCAGACAGCGCGATATTGCAGTTGGCGATTTTTCCTTTTAGCCCCCAATGGTTTTTCCTCCCCTTATTCTTTTAGTTGGAAAAATAATTTTCGCTTCTGTTATTACACACATAGTTTTTGTTCTTGCTCATTTTCCACGCCTTTCTTCTTGGCAAATTGCTTTCGATTTTTTTATAGTTTTTCCTTTTTGAAAAAAGGCAAAAGCAGACAAAGTACATATTTATATCTATATATGCAACTGCACCAAGAAAAATAGTAAATGGTTAAAGTTCTTGGTGGCCAAGAAAAAGTGTTTAAAGTTCTTCTCAGTGTTTCAAAATGCATTTCTTACTTCCAAGCCATTCAAATATATCGACTTTCCCGAGTCGTACGTTGTGTAAAGTACGACAAAGGATACTTAAACTTTTGCTCCTTGGAATAGAAAACAAATGACTTTATTTTAAAAACGATTTTCGACTTAAATATATTCCCTTATAAGCTAGGGACTTTGAGGACCCACGATTGAGAGGTAACCAGCAAAATGTTAGGACAAACAAATATCTCCAGGCTGTTTATCACAAACAATATTTGATATACGATCCGTCTATGTCATTTGCTTATTACGTGTATTATTATTTTCGGGTTTATTGGTGAGAAACAAACATAAAGAAATAGAAAAGAAATACAGCAACCCCGGAGCATCTGCTTTGGAGTGAAATGGAATCCATCGCAGCCACCCAATTTTGGGAGGCATGTCAAAATATTAATTACATGCTGCTTACCTAAACAGTCGCTGGCAATTTGTTGTCACTGACAACCATAAAAATTTGTAATGCGAACCTTTCGGAGTCGGCTTATTTGTGCGCAGACAGTCGGCAGACGCCACCCAGAATCCTTCATTTGTCAGGATGGCTAATTACCCCGACTCCTTAGGTGTAGCTGGATTTCCAATAAATCTCGCAGGACCGCCGCTTAAATGATTCCCAATTGGATTGGCTGGGCATTACATAAACCCTTGGCCATATGTCGGGCCTCACACATTAATTTGTTGGATCCCATTAAATATTAGGAACTGGCCCTATTCGAAGCCAAAACTAAGCAATTGACACTCTTATGACCAAATTGCATTATTAAACGGTTCGACTTGAGTTGCGGTGTTTGCTTTATCGATTACTAACTTGGCTCATTCAAGGGATTAACAATTCAACAGATGGCCATTGTTTTGGACAAAGTTTTTCCACTAAATGGAGCATAGAATAGAATTTACAATGTGGTTATATTTTTTTATATAGTTTTTTTTTTGGGTTTCTATCTCTATCGATCCCAACCACACCGTTAGATCTCGAGGTTTGCAAATTATTTGAATAATAATTTTGATTTGCGATCGCCTTAACCCCAAGCGAAGGTTTTTGTGGCTAAGAGCCAAAAGCCTGCTTAATTACCCGTCAGATTCACTTCTTTGGCATGCTTGCCTACCTCAATACAGAGTCTTGTAGAGACTTCACCTTCAAAGCCAAACATTTTGCTTGTATTTTTTTTTTTTTTTTTTTCTGCAAACTCAAGTTTAAGCCCAAAACTGAAAAATCTTTTTTCGCTCATTTTCTGAATGTTTTTTGTGTGTCGTTTCAGTTTGGGGCCGCAAAGTTTTGATGTCTATAAATGTTGGTTAAGGTTGGTTTAACTTTGAAATCGAGTTTAGACAAACACACGGCGCGCGGAGAGCGACTGCTGATATTAAATTATGGTTTCGAATGGATTTTTAAGGTGGTCCCGGG
This sequence comes from Drosophila varians, assembly GCA_018150405.1. Taxonomy (NCBI): domain Eukaryota; kingdom Metazoa; phylum Arthropoda; class Insecta; order Diptera; family Drosophilidae; genus Drosophila; species Drosophila varians. The sequence goes on from JAECWK010000125.1 coordinate 9,463,704, forward strand.
GTGGCAGGTAGCAAAACATTAGCTACACTTCTGCCTCTGCTTCGTTTGCCAGTTGTAATTTAAGGCCTTTGTCTTTACGGCCGGCTTTCGTATCCGTGAGTGCGATCTTGCCGCCATGTTGGGCTTGCTGCTGGGCTGGCTGGCTGGCTCATATATTTATGCCTTATAGCGATGTTGCTAGATACTCCGATTGTTCATTTTCAGTATCATTGCTGGGCATTAGACACGGTCTGATTATTTGATAAACTCATAGATATGTTGGCGATGGCATTAAAATAATGGCCAACTGTCGTGCTGGGCTTGTAACTAGATGGTTTGCAGATCTGTGGAGTTAAAGCTTAAACTGAAGCCACAACAAAGAGGGGCTGCCATTGTCATTAACTTGTTATTGAACTAATTGCACCAAGGTTCAAAGGACACCAAGATAAACACATTACATTACATGGCCAGCAAAGGAGCCAAAGCCCCCCCCATTTTGGTCGGGTGCTGTGCAAACTTTGTTTTTATGACCGTATTACTCATTTATTGCTGACTGCAGTTTGAAACAATGAAGCCAGGGATTCGGCGGGGAGCCGAGTGGAATGCTTTGGCATGCGTTCATATATAATTTTACGGCTTCATTTTGGCAAAACCCAACCCAGAACGGACCGGAGATGCCCAGGGCAATAATAAAGAAAATCATATAAATGAAAACGAGAAAGCGTACAAAAAAGAAAAGGAATATATATGTATAAGGGAACAAGAGGAGGAAAATAATAATAATAATTTTTGCCTTGGGGTAGGTCATGTCTCGTCTCGATCTTCATCTTCTCTGATGCATCCACACCACACACCATATGTAATAAAAGCTAAAAGGCATCTCGGAATCTTTCTTTTTGCATTCTGAGTATCTGTATCTGTAAATGTATCTGTATCTGTAGCTGTTTGTCTGTCGCTTCGTTTCATGTCTCAGAAACGCTCCGAAGACTTTTCGGTATGCATCAGCATCTTGGGGCCATTGAAAGCCCCAACTTCCCTCGCCCATCGCTGCACATTTCGTTTTCGTTTATAATAAAAATCCATTCCATTCGTCCCCTCCCCCTCCGTCAATAAACCGACACAAAAAACTTTTTACGACAATGAGCGGGACATTTAGTTTTTATTGTGATATAGTATAACTTTCCAACGATTACATATTTTTTATTTCAATATTCGATATCCCCAACAATTAGCCATTTCTTTGTCATGTTTGACTTTAATCTCTATAAAAAATGTTCGCTTCAATTATGCAAATGGTTACTTTCCACCTTTCTGTGCTGCCCGACCATCAATTAATTTAATAGCAGTAACAATGAGTTTTTATTGCACCATAAATTAATATTGAATAAATATTTGATGTCGTTAAAAATCGTTGTCAAAAATCGGAGATTGAATAATAAATAATACAAAATATCTCAATTATAGAATTACTATTGGCAAGGAAAAATCACTCAAAATTGTGCTATTAATTGAGGGATTTATCAAGGGTGATGACTGATTTGGCAAAAAACATTAACTATTTAATCGCCTTCGCATTGAAGGCTGGAACAAACCAACCAATGTTCTCAATATTGGAGTAATTAGCCATTTTGAAGCCATAACTAAATGAAATTACAATTGCTAATTATGAATAGTTTATGGTTATTTTTTTTCTGTTTCGCTCTTGCTTTTTGTTGTCTTTAGCTTTTATTCGAACATTTGTGTTAATTATTGAAATTTCCGTTTCACAGAACTTTCAAGTTCGACTCATTGGCATTGTTGGCCTTTGTTTCAACTTTAAAGGTTTCCTTGTTCAATTTTAACGACGCAAAAATACGTTTTAATGAAAATTTAATTATTTATTTGAATTTGGCGTGTTCTGAGTCTGTCTCAGAATAGTTTTTGGGTGCGGTTCCCCCATTTTCTCGCATTTGGTGCGTTGGAAAATGTTTCCCCATTTTCCATTTTCTTGCTGCACTTCTTGTGGCACTTGCAGCTGTTTTGTGTCTTTCAGCTGTGCGCGAAATTTCATGAAAATCGCTTCTGTGTTTGCTCTCTCCACTGCGGCATTGTTTGTTTGTAATTTTCTGTGTGTGTGTGTGTGTGGGCGTTGTTTCTTTATTGCAATTAAACATGCAATTTGGGGCCAGACCATAAAGCATACATAGGTGCAGTCCATTGCCCATTGTGATGCAGTTGATGATCCACATGGAATCTCAATGAAAGCGATGTGTATTTTTCGAATGAGTCAGAAGTTTTACTTTCATTGTGGCACTGTAATACCAAGGGTGGAGTATTAAAACTTTGTATATATTTCTAAATTCTTTTATAGTAGAGACTATTTTGCGTCTGGACACCTCGCTTCGTTTCCCGCCGGCACACACGGCGTATACGCAACGCCTGGCCCAGGCCTCACCATGGATTTTGATGAAATGTCTGAGCTGTTCGGCTGCCATGATTTATGAACGATGCTATTGGCAAGATTATAGACACAGACAGAGGCCAAGACAAATGTTGAGCAGAGCGACGACAGCTGCAATTTAGAAATTAAATTTGCCATGCAACATTAAAAAAGAACTTAAAGTTGGCAAGACATGATGGGGAAGACTGTGATTCCAGTTCCATGGAACTTGACGCAACGCCTTCGCCTTCAGCTGCTGCTGCTGCTGCTGCTGCTGTTGCACGTTGCATGTTGCCAAAGGGGCGACACATGTTGTCGCTTTGTTTGCTCCGCTCTAATATCCGGCAGAATACAGATTCGGGATGAAGATACTCGGGACTGCTTTCGCTAATAATTCATTATCGCTGGCGCTTTGTATCTGTATCTATGTATCTGCTGCCAGAAGGCGTTCTCCGCCAGCTTTCTTGTTGTTGTTGTTAATTAAGTGCAATAAACTTTAAAGCGAAGACAATGAACTTTTTCGTCAGGGGTTGATGCGTTTTTTTTTTTTTATCGAATTTCATTTTTTGTGTACTCACCTTAGTGACGTCATGGCCTCATTTATTTACTGACTGACTGATTCACCTAATTGAAGGAATAGGTCGCTATTACGTTATTTGTAGTTCAATATCCTTGATAGGTTGTAGCTTCGGTTAGTTTTAAGCAAATTTCTCTCTATAGTATATCTAATCCCCAAACACTTTGTCTTTGTTAGTTTTCAATAAACTTGGGGCATGGCAACTGTTCAATCAAGGACCAAATCACATTGCAAAATTCTGTGCAAATCTTTCGAATTAGCAAAACATCATGTACCACTCAAAACGGCACGCACTCTAAAATATTCGAACCATTTTGAATGAAAAAGAAATCCGAAGAGCAGAAATGCGAAAAGGAGCTGGTCTGGGGAGCTAAACAAGGACATCAGCAAATTGACACAGCCTCAAAGCTTTTCCAGCTAGCTGCCCTTGTTATTGTGTTCGTCGGGCGTGTTGTCAACACTTGTGGAGCCTTGTTGCTGTTGCCGTGGTGGTACATGTTGAGCCTTAATTTATGCCATTGACAGTTGTCGGCCATCGCCTGGCCGTGTCCGTGTCCGTGCTCGTGCCCGTGTCCTTGTCTGTGTGTGCCAAAGGATTTTTGAGGGCTCACCTTCGACCCAATAACAATGGCTCACACCTTACCCACCTACACCAGTATCCAATCGAGGGATTGATTCGACGCTCTTATTGCCGAGCTCATTGTCAACTTTATTTTTCATTTTGACTGCCGCTGCCATCGGCTTGTTTATGATCATTTTTTTTATGGCTTATTGTATTTGATTACACGTGCAGGTGTGAAATACAAAAACGACATCAGTCGGTGGGCAGAGCCATCGCAAAATCACAAAGGCCCCTGTTAGTCTGTTGCTATTTGTAGGTTTTCCATTGTTCGAGTATTTTGTGAGGATTCCATTTCTGGGAAAATATAATTTTTACATTTCTCTCAAATAACTAATTTCATCTACCTTTCTTCTTATTGCAGGTACGTATCATAATTATAAATACATCTCTGCGTAAGTCTAATAACTTTGATTTAGGATTAAAAAGTAAATAGTTTTGTCAAATTTATCGTAAATCTTCGGAAAAAGTTTGTTTCTGGTCAAGTTTGGAGTTGCTGAGGAAAAACAAGTTCCGCCAACATCTGTTGGCTAAGCCGGCTAAAAGTTGTTACCAACTTTCAACTGGCCAATTGCTCTTTGCTCCGCCACTTGCGCCACTTGCCCGGTCTCCTCTTTATCAGAACTATAAATCTAAAATGGCATTTCCGTTTTTCATTAAGTATTGGCCACAAGAACTCATTTTGTTTGTTTCGCCCCCGTTCGATGTCTCCCGGTTTCTTCTGCCCTTCACATCCCCCCACGAAGCCAATGCTTCGTTATTAAAAAAGTTGCTCCAAACCAATGCAATATTGCAAATGGTCAGACGACAAGCGACATTATTTGTATTTGCACTTTGTTTATGACGCACAAAGTTAAGTATTTGAAAAACAAAAGAGGAAATTAAAGGATTTTTTTATTGATTTTAAAAAGGATATATGAAAAATTAATGAAACTCTATACTCAGAATGTCTCTAAAAGCCAAATGAAATTATTCTTTTTTAGAATTCTACCTTGTTTGTAGTCAGAGGTATGAACATGAAAAGGATGATGATTCCAAAATCTCTATAACGATTAAAAAAATTACTATAGTTAGTAAAAATAAGTATTTTCGAAAAGAGAAACCCCTGACTAGCAAAAGCCTTAAACTCCACCATAAAAAACTACACATGTAGGTACATGGGTGTACGTATGTTTTCTTCGTAATGGCCACTTCCTCTCCCCCTGGCACGCACACACTCACACATGGCTTCACTCCAGAGCCATAGCTCCACGATACGCTTACGTTTTTTTTCTTGCTATGGCTTTGGGTACCGCTGTTATTCCATGGTTCCATTCCGGCGTTCCTCGCGCCGCGAGAACGGTTCTGCGCCCGATTCTTCTCTGCGGCAAAAATACAAAAACTGCGACGCAATTCTGACGCTGAACTGTACAGTGGAGGACATTGACATTTTGCATTCTCGTTTCGTTAGCATTTTTCGTTCGTTTCTGGGAGAGAGCCAAAGCGCGAGGAACGGGCTGAGAATGGCCAGAACACGTTGCCTGCCTGCAAGCCAGAACTTTTTAATATTCTTTATATTCCATTTTTTTTTTTTTTTTTTTGTTATTCGCAAAAGAACAACTCATTAAAGTTGTGATAATGCGCGGGCTTCATGTTCTCACTTTTGAGGAATCTTGACAGTTTTATGGAGCATTTTGTAGTGTTTATATGTGAGCCATGGAGTCCGGGAAGTTGCCTCAACTAATCCCGGGTTATTGCCAACTCTTCAGATTTTTTATGCGAATTTAATGGAATTTTGTGGCACGAAATTCCAGATGTTTTTTAACAAATTGCATTTACTCATCCACACCACCAACAACCAATTCGCTTTATATGTTTTTAATTCTGTTTCACCCGCAACAGAATTTATATTAATTGATTGCCTTCCGTGCTTCGTCTTAATGGTAAACAAAATAAACAACCCCACATAATGCAGATGTGTGAATAAATAACATCTAACGATCCACCCACCCATCCCCACCATATCCCAGCCATTTTTCGCATGTCTCTCAACGAATACGCGAAAAAATTCAGCGAAACTATTTTTGCTCAATTGCCGAAAGCTTTGCGATTCTCTTCTATGGACTCGTCACTTTGTGTGTTAATTAAAAATGGGATCTCTGCTCTTCATAAATCTTGGGGCCTTTCATTAAAAAGTCTTTTACTTGATTTGATTGGCCCATTGAAAGATTTATGAATGGGTAGTACGGATTTCTGTTTGTGCAACATTTAATTACTTGCCCCTCTCGATCGATTCATAATGATGCGGTAACAGTATTTGGCCTGTACTTCAGTTCTCATGGCGAGCGATGATTAGGTTTTTATTTTGAGTTGATAAGGCCACTGTTGATAGGCTGGAAGTGGTTATGGACGATTATAGGCCCGAAATACTGTCGAATATTAAAGGTTTAACTATTAGCGGAAAATCATACTAAACGCCAACGTTGCGCCATTTTTCTGTAACATGTCATTTTCAATCCTTTTTCCTGATAGTCGTGGCCATTCTTTTTTTTTGGGAAATCTAGTTAGCAGGAAAATTTCCATTTCTAGGACGCTGCCTTGAGAGTGTAACTTTTCCCTTTAGGACGAAACCGCACCCAGGCACCTGAATAATATCAACATAAAAATGTTTTTTATGATATTATATTTATGGGATCCTAATGAGTTGGTATTGTATGGGTGAGAAAGGGTAATAAACCAGTTGCCATTAAAGGCAAATGACAAACCGAAATAATTAGACGGAATTAAGAGCTGGAAAGTGGGGGAGATACAAATTGGGGGGCTAGGGTGGAAGAGAGCTAAAGAGAGCGAGCATCCCACATGGGATTGAGACCCTATCCCAACCGGCGTTTTGTTTTTTTCGCTTTTTTTTTTTTTTGGTTCCTGCTGTTGTTGTTTGGCGTCATCATGAATGAGGCGGGATGACAATGAAACTCACATAAACCTACCAAAGCGACAAAACTGCAAAGCGTCAAACCCGTAGCAGCTGTTTGGATTCCCAAAGAAAAGCTTTCACCTTGCAAAGAAAATGGGGGTTTCTTTGCAATCACAAAATGACGCAAGCTACAAAGCCACAAGAGAGTCACGGCTCACAGAGAGAACGAGTGGAGCAAGCTAAGAGAAATATGGGGGGCTAATTGGAGCAAAACAAACACAAACAAAGTGGAGCTGTTCCACTGCCAGTCCGTTCCCGGATTGTTGACGTAGTTTGCGGGTGCTTATTCTGTTTTTGTTGTTGTTAGGTAGGTCGTTGCTGAGAAAGGTGGGTGGGGACGAAAAGGGGAGCATAGAGGTTGTCCCCTGTTTTTATGTTGGTCCTTACACAACTGTAACTGTAATGCGCCAGGATTTTATGCTACACTTCTTGGCTTTACATTCTTTTTCCCTTTCTCCACTCTACTTTTTTTCCCCATAGCCAGCTGCATTCTTTCCTTCTCGTTCTCGCCTTCTTATCGCCATGCATTGATCTCGCTTCAATTTGGAAATAATTTGTTTGTCTGCCTCTGGTCGCGACGTTTGTCTCCTCTTTCTCCGGCTCTCTCTTAGTCCAGCCTTTTTGGGTCTTGTTTTGATGCATATTACGTCACGTGGATGTTGCATCTGTCTTTGTAAATACCTTTGCTTTGTTGTCATTGTTTGTTTCTTATTTTGGAGATGCTGTTGCTTTGTGCCTTTCGCATTTTGTTTTGGAATTTTTGTATTTAACTTTCGTACTTATTAGTCATCAGTAGCAAGGTATATTTTTAAATCATCCTTACTAACTGAATAGCAAGAATTAAAAGCAAAACATGTCCTACGTAATATTTTGGGACACCATGGCGTATACGTAATTTTTTCGGAAATCGTTGCCTTAGAATTTTAAAGTCACACATTAAATACATAAAAGCGTTGAAATCTAGCTTCTTTGTTCAACAGTGCGTATACGTAATTTTTTGCCAACATTGCGTATAGGTAATTTTTTTGCCAACATTGCGTAACATACGTAATTTTTTTTGAACATCATCGCGTATACGTAATTTTGAAATAACAACTTCTTGAAAGCAATAACTTAGTTAATAATACGAGGGAATCTAGCTTTTTGTGTTCAACAGTGCGTATACGTAATTTTTGAAGTGACATTACGTATACGCCATGTTACACGAAACTTGAACCTTTGTTGGTTAAATGTGACTTTATTTTGTAGTTATTTTTAAGTTTGGTTTAATTTTTACTAAATCGCAGTTTTAGACTTTGTTTAAACTATTGATTTTATTAAATATATATAAAACTAATGAGAAGTAATATTATCAAGTTCAATGGAACTTTTCAACTGTTTCAAGGAAAAGATCAATATACCGTTTACGTAATCAAAGTTATAGTCTCTGGGAGTTAACCTTATAATTGTTATAAAAATAATCGCATTTAAGCCATATTTAACATTTTCTCATGCTAGCAAATGGGTATACAAAAAGCAAAGCGTAGCAAAAAGGTAGTTGAAGCAGAAGCAAGGCCTCCAAACTTGGCCAAAGCTTTGAAGTTTAACTTTATCGGCAGGAAACTTCATTATAAACGACATTGGCACACACACACACACAGACAAATACAGATGCAAGCCAAACTAACGGCAATTGCAGTGGGGCAAAGCCGCAGTCACAGCAACAACAATATCGAAAACATGGCCAACTTCAACTTGACTTGGGGCTGGTTGTGTGGTAATAGGCCGTCTGCATTGCCAGGGGCAGGTCTACCAGCTCCTTCCTAAAACCAAACAAAACAAGCTAAGAAAGAGACAAAAAATGGTTGCATAGAGAAAAAATTGATAGCTCTTTCCAAATTATTTGTTAAAAATATATATTTTATGATTTATTTGCAACATCTATTCTTATGTTGCTATAAAAATTTAAATATATTTTCAAACCCAAAAGAAAATAACTGTGTGAAGCGAATTGTAGAGTTTGCTTCACTCCCTCAAGTTGGTGCCTCACCAGGGGCTGGAGATGGAGTGGCGGGGAGGGAGATGTCTAACATTGCAGCGTGACCATCGCACACTGCCTTTGCACTTGTAACATGTTGTCGGAGTCGCGTTTTTGTTCGCCAGCTCGTTTTTGTTGCCTATATTTTAGCTGTAAACTTGTTCGCGTTGCATGCCAATGAAGCGAATTCAGTGGCAGAGCGAGAGGGACGTATTTGGTAACACAGAAACTGGATTAGAGGCCTGCCACCTACCACCTACCGCCTGCCGCTGCCTCCCAGCTCGACCCCCAACAGAAATAGCCACAGCAAACCAGTCAAAATAGAAAAAATACAAAGCATTGTTGCCAAAACTAGACAGAGCTCTACTATTAATGGGTCAAAATTCTCCATTTTACTTGTTTACAAATTATTTAAATTAAATTAAAAGCTAAGAAGTGTTTTGTAAAATATAACATTTAATTTTTTTTTAATTATTTATAATTTTATATTTTTTTATAATTTTAAGACCACTGTTTCCTACGTCATTGCTTAGCTATGCCTCAACCTGTGTTGTTGCACAGGGGTGTTGCATTTCTAGAGGCATCGTCCGTCTACTCCATCGCTCTATCTCGATTCGGGTTTTAAAATAGGCAAAAGTAGTGAAAACTTGTTTTTAGACGCTACGTTTTTTTCCCAAACAAACTTAAAGAAAACGAGTTTTGTATTTTTTAAGATTATAAATTTAAAAATAAATAAAAATTGAAGACTGTGTTTAAAGGAACTCTCTTGATATTTTAAAACATGTATATTAAAATTATAAATATTTTTTAAAGTCTTTAATTTATTTTCAAGTGTAGTATCTTTTCTTGTCCGACAACTTTGCTCCGTTCGTTTGTCGGCTTTTGAAGTTTAACTACTTTTGGAGGCAAGCATAAAAAAAAAAAAAGTAATAACGTTTTATGGGCATCCCGATGGTTGTTGTTGTTGTTGCTTGTATCGTATCCTTTGTGATTCCCGCCTATTTCTATGCCCGAGTGTCTGACTGAGGTGGGCGTCCGGCGGCAGTGGCAGGGGAGGCCGTTTGAAGTCAATGTAAAGTTGCAGAGTAGGTCAGGAATGCAAACGGTTTTGTTACCGCTGCTCCGACCTGGCCCGGTGTGGCCGATGTAACTGGTTGTTGTTGGCTGCCTTGTTGAACAAGGCTAAAAACAACGAGACGCGCCTACTTTGCGACTGCACTTGCCACCATACTATTTGACATGGTATGGCATGGCATGGCATGGTGTGCGCATGTTTCTTGTTGTTTGTTTGTATTTCTGTTTGTTGTTAGGTATTCTCATATTTATATTTACCGTTAGAAGCCGCTAAAGTTTCCAGTTTGACTTTGCAAGATGGCTATGGCTAGGGCCGCCTTATCGACCAGCTCGTCCCGCCTTTGACAGACTGTACTGTACTTTTGCTGTCATGTCATAAAATTAAATTAACAACACAAGCTTTGTTTCCTTTTTTTTTTTGGTATTTTTAGACAAGTGTTTTTTATTTGTTTGAAATTTGCATGGTTATGGAAATGTTGCAAGTTGACAGTCTGACATTTTTTTTTTGGAGAAACGAAGGAACTTTGACACGATTGAATGTCTAGTTAAATGATAAATCGATTATCCCTGCCAGAATAAATACCATGAATACCGTATCCAAATCCATTCCAACTTCCAAATCTGAACTTAATCCAACTTAATTAGATTTTGATAGGGGATTGGGGATCTCCCAAGGCGGTGAGACAACTCTTCCCCACACACGACCTGACAGGCCATTAGTGAACTCGTTTTTGCCACCAGATATCCAACAGATACAGATACAGATAGAGCGGCCTAACAGTAAGCCGCAATCATGCAACTTCCCATTCCACAAAACTGTCATTAACTTGTTCTTTATCGACAAAATGGCATAAAACATAACTGCGATGTATCTTTGTATCTGTTGGATTGTAGCTGTAGATTCTATAGCCGCCAATATGCTGTTGTTGGCTGTAATTAGACAAAACTAATTAATGTTGTGTGGAATGTGTGCCATGTTCATGGTGTTGTGACTAAGTTATTAACATCCCCTGAGAATCGTTGGGCCAGAAACGATAACCCGTTGAGATTCATCCAAAAGTTATTAATTCGCCAAGCAACTTTGGCAGCAGTCCGGAGTGGAAAACTGAATGCTTGGCTGCCTAGGAAATAAGGTGTGACATTAAGTTAACGTTAAATATCAAATAAGTTAACTGTGATTTTTTTCAAAATGCTAATTTTTCCGTCTCACATTTAATTAAAATTTCAATTCGAAAGCAACAGCTGAGCTCTTCCGTTTTTTTTCTGTTTGCCATTTTTTATGGCCAAGTTAGAGGCTTGTAATATTCCATTATCAAATAAACTAAACGATTCAAGTACGTGTTCAACGTAAAGGAAAAACTTTATATACTCCCCGGCTTAGAGGGCGACCTTTTGAACATAAAAAATATAAAATTTGCATAAAAGGGCTAGAAATTTAGGCGGAGAGGGAAGGGAGGGTGTGGGGCGCTGAGAAAAATCACTTTGTTGCGAGAGCTGTGTAAATTTTCATGTTGGTCTTTTTTTTTTGACGTTTTCCTCTTGTTATGCTTTTTGGGAGCCTTTCGCAGTGCGTCTCAAGTTCAAGGTTATTTTTGGGGCTTTCCCTCTCTTTCGGGCTTTTCTCTTGCACGTTTCGCTTTTCCCCGACAATTTTTGGGCGTGAATTTTTGCGCTTCGCCAGCGAGGATGTCTCATGTGCTCTGGGCAGAGCCTGGCTCCTCGCTCGGCTGCTGTGCCGTGCGTCTGGTCGCTCTGGTTTTGCTCTTCGGGGTGTTGTCGCAGCCCCGATTCGAGGTTATTTACCCAAAACGTAGAATTCGTTGAACTTAAATTTTTATTGCTGGCAACAGAGTCTCTCATCGCAGCTCACAAACACCCCACCCCCACCCCCACCCTACCGTGGGGAGGGAGGCGACGTCGGCGGCAGCTGCCCGAAATTTCCAAAATAATACAAGGCAAACAAATGTTTGTAGCCTTTTTGCTGCTGGTCGGTCGAATGTTTGCTGGAAGCCTTCGGAATGCTCAAGTCCTTCTCGGAACAATCAAAGTCGTGGGTGTCTCTGGGACTTTTTGCTAAATGTAGCAAATATAGACTTTGCTTGTGATTTTCTTATAAATAATTGAGAAATCTTCTCAATTTTTTTTTGAAAATGTAAATATCCTTCGGCAAAATGTCCACAGGCAATTAACTTGGCCACAACATATATATTCCATGGCTAAGACGCCTCAAAGTCGACCACAAATTTTCATTTAATTTGACGTCCTGGCCAAGGATAGCTAAACCGCCACAAAATACAAAATGTCAAATTATTGTTGTTGCCTGACAGACAGGCAGGAGGAGGTAGGAGGCGCCACATGTTGCAAAATGGCTACCAAAATGTTTGCAATTTCCAAAACGGAGCGGCTAAAAAGAACAGTAAAATGTGTTACGCAGCATTTACGAAAGCAAGAGGGAGGAGCTGTGGCGAAAATCGAAGCGCTTTTGGGACGCAGTTGAACGTCCGCAGGTCCTGAGTTCATTCACCGTTGAAACCAAAATCAAGATACAAAACAGCAACGTCGACGTAGTCGCTGGCGTTGGCGTTGGCGTTGCCTTTGGCTTTGGCGTTCGCAGTCGACTGCATACGTAAGACGCAGCGCAAAGCCAAAAGACGTAAAATATACAAAAAAACAAAAAGAACACACAAAAACAAAAGTAATACAACAAAATAAATAAGAACAAATGGCACAAAAAGGCAAAACACAAAACAAAAGCTTTTAACGCTAAGGCGAGCGGGAGCGAGATAGTGAATCGTTGGGCCCAGAAGGGGGAGTTGCGTGGGTGGGCAAGTGCGAGCGAGTGCGTAAATGTATGCAAATAAAATGCGTGTGCGAGACTTTTGAAGTGGGTTAATATTAAAACAACAAAAATAAACTAAAGAATACAAAACACAACAAAAAGAATAACGAAAACAATTGTCAAACCCAAGAAAAACACACTTCAAAAAGGAAGAAATCGAAGGACAAGCGTTCAACGACCTCGTCCAATGAATGGAAAACCCCTGTTTTCGGTTTCGGTATCGGTTTTGGTCCATCATGGATAAATGCCATAAATACGAGGGGATACCCGAAGACAGATGAGATTCTATTTGAAAAGAAATTATGCAAATTATGCGAGGGAGTTCCCGAAGTGTCAGGAGAAATTTATGCTCTCAAAGGCTTAAGGCGCCACCGCAGCGCCTGAAAGCAGGCAATGAACCTTGCGTTGGATTAGATGGTCCACGAAAGGATATTTCTATATTTTATTGAACAATTTCTGATAATAATTACATTATAATTGCACAGTTACAAGCAAACGAAAAGAAAAAGCAAACAAAATATCAAATTTGACAAAGGACATTTCCAAGCAATTGAAGAAAACGCAGGAGGGAGAGGACATAGCCTGATGAAACTTTGCTCCACATGTCAGTGATAAATGAACAATTTATTAAATCACCACGTAGCCAAATAGAAATCAAAGCAAATGGGGCCAGAGTAGAATGAATTAGATGGATAGATGGCGACAAGAATGGGAATGGTGATGGAGACAGATGAACCTAAGCTGGATGTGGGCCCAGTGGAAAAGTGAGAGTATGTCCGCCTGGCTCTGATTTATGGTTGAAACCAAGTGCTGGAAAATACAGGACTACGTGAAAGGGGGCGAAAAACGGAAGGAAGTGGAATGTGTAAGGGTAAAAGGCATCAAAAGGACTAAGGTTGATGGATTGTTTGGGGTGGATAAAGCGTAGTTATGAAAAATGGAAACGCTTCCGAAAAATATGTCTTCTTTAGAGCATTTGTATATTTTTAATTAGCAGCTGTTAAAAAAAGGTTTATTAGCCTTTTAAGTAATATACCTGACCTCCTATGACTGTTTATGCAACTTTGGAAACAAAGCTCTCCCCAGAGAGACAATTCGATCGATTTTTCCATTGACTTGAACTGGGATGTCCGATCCAAGTAAACCAGTCCAAGAACAAGTTCAAGTACCCCCCCACCTCGGCCCCTCTTCTTTTGGTTTGTTGGGCTCCATTTGTATTGCCTAGGCCCCCGGAATGACGTCAGCGCATAAATTGAACTATTTTTGTAACTAGCAACGTAGGAGCCAGCAACGCCACGCATAACGAATAAAATGTGGGCATGTTCGGGACATTTATTCGTGGCTTTTGCCTGAAACACGATTTTTTGTTGTGCCTCTGGGCCTCTGGGCGACACTTTCTCTCTCACAAAAACACACACTTCATTAGGCGCAGTTCAGTGAACCCAGAGTTCGTTAGCAGGACATTAACCGAAATCCTTTTACGACTTGTATTCTAATTGATTAGCCCACTCGATGAGTGTGCTTGCAACAGCCCCCAAAAAATACTAAACGTGTGTTTGTGCTTATCTAATCAATTGATAATTTCAATTCAACACGTGCCCTGTCCTGCCCCCCCAAAAACTCTGTGATATCTTCATTCGATTTGCTCCGGTTCAATGGCATTATTGACACCTTTCTTCCGCATTTCTCCAACTGTAGCTGTATCTATCAGTCACTGGCTCTTGTGGACACAATTTGAAAGAATAAACTGTCATTCGATGGCGCGGCTCTTTCAATTTTATTGCATGACGCGACAACTTTGGAGATTATCAAACGAATCCGAACCATCTGGGAACCGTTAAAGAATATTTCATTGGCCTGGCCATTTACCGGGGATTATACGTGGCTATTGGCTATTAAGGAGCCAACATCTCGGGTACCTGGAGAAATAAATCCCGGACCATGTGCTAATATGGAAAGGGAATTACAAAGACGTATTTGGTTGGATTTATTTTACGCTTGACATCGCAAATCGCTATGAAATTGTAAATCTAATTTGAAATTTTACGAAAAATATTATACTCACTTTTTTTTTTAGAGTGTTTGCCATACAATTTTTGTGCAATACTACATATTTCTCTGCATTCACGGTCGATTGGCTTACTTAACCCTGAAACAAATCATAGGCGGCACAAAGTGGGAGCAGTTGAGTCTATTTTTATCAGACAGACAACAAAGATTCATCATAGCCAGAAGTACCTAGCTATTTATTTTTTTTTTTTTTCGGTTTGGTAGTTGAGTATATTTTATTTTTTGTTCAATTGCCTGCTGAGACCATCGGCCGAGTGGAAAAAGAAGAAAAGTAAAAATTCGTCGATGGTCGAGTGATAAATGGTTTCAGATTTGAAGCACCTACTTCAGAGACAAATTGTTTGAAAGGGCAATTGGGTGTTTGATTCATATTAGATAATTTTTAAATTAATTTAATCGACTGATTAAACTAACTGAGCTTGTTTTCCTTTTGTCTTTGCAGGTAAGAAACGAAACTCACTAGATGGAAGATTAAATGTTATTAAAGTCAAAGAAGTAAAGTATATCCTATGATATCCTGTCATCCCTTTTCAAATTGTTCTTAAAATAAATCAAGATTCTTATAAATGGTTTATGTCAACACGAGTTTGTCCCTTCTTTTATTTTTTTTGTTTTTGTGGCAATTGTTCTTGCAGCTTGATTCGTGTTTAATTTTGCTTATTGCCTCGTAATGAAAATTAATTGCGGTCATAGCCGAGCATTACTTCTATATCAGAGCTTCTCTCCGTTTTTATTTGGCTTTGATTTTGTCTGCTTTTTCGGGCCATCACCAAAATTGTTTGTCCCCAAAAGAAATTAATTTTTTCCTTCGGTTGCCAGGCTGGCTTTTGTGTGGGCGGCAGTACGTGAGGCATATTTACTCAACAGATTAATTCTTCGACTCTTATTCCGCGTGTAATGGGTGATGTAAATGAACGGAGATTATGTGTGGGCAGGGCTTTGTCTCCAGGCGAAGGTCTAGCCAATAAATTGATTCTGGGCAACACAATTATTTTGGGTGTTTTTAAGCTAAATTTTCAGACTGGTTATATATGTACTTGTGACTGTTTTTGTTTGAGGTATTTCCAATTCTAAACCCACTTTCGCTATGCTGGTTTTATATTCACTTTTATTGGACTATTTTCACTCAAACCTCTCTCTTTGTCGTCATTTCCCATTTTTATGGACAATTTCCAGAAAAATGCACTTTGTCGAAGACACGGCTTCTGGGTAAAGAAAAAAGATATAATACTTGTCGCCTTACGACCATTCCTGGTAACCCACAAAAGACATTCAGTTTACGACCCACATACAATAAATTTAATTACACCAGTGGGTTTGACCCGTCGTCCTGTTCTAGAATCTAGAATCTGGATACAGAATCCATCAGCTATTTAAATCGTAGGAATACTTTTACTTTAGGGATCGCATAAACATTTGGTCAAGATTTGTTTGGCGCGTGACTGGGCCGGACCGGGCCAAGAACCGGAGCATTTCCTTATTGCATATTTACTGAAAGATTTTTTCAGTTTATTCTGGCTGTTTGGTGCGCTTTTATTTTCATGTATTTATGTATGTTTTCTAGGGGCGTGCGACTCAAATGCAAATATTTGCCAATTCAGCTGTTGGCTTTGTGTTTTATTAGTCATAGAATCCAAGCGAAAAGTTCGTTGCCCCGCCACTGACTCAAAAAAAAAAAATACATATTTCCATATGATATTTAAAAGTTGTAAAGTCCGTTAGCCAAATATTTTTTTTGCTCCACATTAATGGCAACATCAAATGTGGCACTCGAAACATTTTCTTTTCGTTCGCCTTGCCTTGTTTTTTTTTTTTTATTTTTCTGAGTTAACGCGAAACATTTTGTATATAAAAATAGCAGAGACCTTTGCTTGACTTCGACTTTTGTTGGCCTGTGCGATAAGGCCCGGCGCCCCGGAAGACCCCCTCGATTCCATACCTTCTCTATATAGTGAGTTGATTTCGCGAATATAGCCGAGAGTGGTCGAGCTTGTGAGGTGGCGGCGAGCGTAAAGGAAGAATAATTTGAGGAGCGTGTTTGTAATTAGTGAAATGTTTGTGCAGGTTTGTGCATCGCAGGGGTCGATAAATGCTACAAAAATATGCAATTTATTTTTTAAAATATTGTTTCTGGAACTTAAGGCTTCCACCAATCATCATCATCAGCATTTCCAGAATGGCATACTTTTTTATCCTCATCCACAATTTCCACGGCAATCAGCGTTTAATTTCTTTAATTTTCCACTCGGCTTTTACAACTTGTTTGCCCCACAATTTGCAATATAATTCACAAAGCTGCCGTTAAATTTTCATTTCTGGTTTTTCCATCATTATGATAACGGTGAGCCATGAACGAGGGGCTTTCCGGGTTGGAGGAGATCCGAGATTTGCATGCGAGTTGCGTTGGAGAAATTCGCATTATTTGCGAATAACAGTTGCATTTGTGTTTTGGGTCGCTACTCTCATCGCTTTTAATGGTTCTCACGCCCCCGCCGCCCCACCGCCCCAACGCCTGGGGGCACTCCAGTTTATTATTTGGCTAAATGTTGGCCCGATGGCAGCGATAAGCTTCAACATGTAGTTGAAGTCGTTTCGTGGCCAATTTGCATAATGGCCAAAAGGTGGGTGGATGGCGGGAGTCACTTTGAGTCTTGGCTTTTGTCATCCGATGTAGAATTCGGTCTCTGGCATTTTCATCTATTTTTATGGGAAGTGATTTTTAACACTTCTTTACGGGGTTTGCATTCAGTAGCCGATTTAATGAGAAATTTACGACTAATTCGGGGTGTATTATAGATTAGGGGTTGATGAGACTTTGATTTATGGTCCTGTGATTTTAAATCAAATGTAAAATTTAGTTTGTTTTCTTTTATAAACTGTACTTTTAGCTTTTATACTCAATAATTCAAATTTGATTTCCATTGGGCTTTGTGACAGCTTGACAGTTCCTTGACATTTGCACGATGAACCAACCCCTTTCGAGTTTGAACTTCTGGCTCAATAACCACATCAAGGGCCCTTGCAAATGCATGTACTGCCCATCAATCTGCCCAGGATCTCATTCCAAAGGCATTCCACGCCCCACCCCCCGGCATATTCATCTTGGCGAAGTTTTTAACATATTTTTGCATTTACGTCACATGGCATTACACTATGCGTGACAAGCTTTTATGTGCAAGTTTGTGTGAATGGCGGGTGAATGGCGGGGAGTGTGTGTATGTATGTGCGTGCATGTATATGCTAGCCAGGATAACGCAAATGCTGTGATGGAGATGCAAACAGCAAACTTCAACTTCAAAACAGCATAGAACACTGCAAGCAATATCAACAACAGGTCACTGAGAGAAACGCATTTTGTTTACACTTCCTGCTCTATGCGAAATATCAAGTATACGCACTGTTTGCCGCGTAGGTAACTTTTTTTTTCCAGTGCAAATGCGATGACATATTTCCGCATATTGCCGCCGGCCAAGCACAAAGCACCAAACGGACAACTTTTCATTAAAGAAGCTCAGCATAAAGGGGGGAGAAAAAGAAATCGGGAGAAAGGGAGAAAAAGGCGAGGGTCTGTTGCACAATTGAGAATTTGTTATGCAAGTCTTTGCCGCTGCAGCTGCCGCAGGCAGAGTGCATCATGTTGCATTGCATTGGGGTAGGACTGGGTGGTGTTTGTGGCAAGAAACTTTTGCAACCCTCAAGTGCGAGTAATGCATTTGCAAAGAAAATAAAAAGGATCTGTCAGGACTTGTTGCTGTTCACGTTCTTTATCGCTCTGGCTTCTGGACAGCTTTCTTCGGGCTATCCCCATCCCACCCACCCGGGGCGAGTCGAAAAAGCAGAAAAACAAAGGAAAAAAGCAGGAAAAAGCAGCAACGAACTTAACGAAGCATAAAATTGCGTAATTTACTGCGCATTTAATTTCGTGTTGCGCTCTGCAAAAGAATGAAACGATACGAAACAAGAATTCGAAAAAAAAAAACAAAAACAAAAAATAAATAAAGGTAAAAATGGGCAAACCTGAAACTGAAGTTAAGCTTTCGATACGGTTCAAGCTTCAGCTGGAAATTATGATGGCGTTGTCGTACCTTTTGTAATTGAAAATGATGATGATGATGATAGTAACCGAAGGAAATCACAACAAATTACGGGTCTAATGGGGGCGGTTGTTGAAGATTTTTGGTCATATATGAGAGTTTATCGATAGGAAAGTTTAAGATTCCCCCTTTCCGAATCCTTTGAAAACCTCCTGGCATTGTAATCGCTCAGCGTCTGATCGACGGCGTGTTGGCCTTTGAAACCGGTAGACAAAAGGGCTCACTCCAGACAAAGGACGCCCGGCTAAAGGGGCAGAGGTAGGAGGTAGGAGGCAGGAACTGCTAGTAGCTGCTGCAAAAGGCAGTGAGAGAGGGGCCACCGTAATAGACCTACAAACCTACAGCTAAAGAGTAAAGCAAACGAAGCAGACAACTTACCACCTCACCTTGCCTCGCACCGCTCAGGTAAATCCAGTTTGAAAACAAAAAGCCGATGTTGAGAAGTAGACACAGGAAGAAATTGTATTTAATTAAAATATTAGTACAATATGATTAAATAAATTATTAATTTTAAATTATAAATTTATTATAAATATAATTTTAATTGATTACCAACTTGTTTAGTTTATTTATCGCAAAAATATTCTGCCGTGCATTTAAAAGCCCAAAAGCCGGAGCCAAGAGCCAAGAGCCAGTTTAAAGCCGGCTCTCAACCCTTTTCTGTTGTGAGGGCGGGGAGGAGGGAAACACACTCGCTGCTGCCTACAACAAAAAAAAACCGAAATGGAAAATAAAGAATCACAGCCTCAGCCGGCTCTGTTTGTTGTTTGTACTTTGCCCGCCCACCTTTTCCCCTTTTTTGGCCAGGCCAGCCCAGCCAGCCCAGGGCTTCTTCTCCACCCATTTTTTTCTTTCAGTGCCGGTGACGGTGCCGGTGCGTTGGTGCAGCGCTCTGTAATTAATTTGGCAGCTACACAGACACACATGCAAATAACTTACACGGACGGTGGGGCAGTGGCAGAAAGGGAATATTTAAAACCGGCGCAATATCGAGTTACCATTGACGGACATTGTCCACAGACATGACAACCCGGACAGGGTCCACCGAGATTATAAGAGATATAATTTTCTAAATTATATTTAAAGGCCATAAAAGGGAGGCCCCCTTCTAAGCTATTTTTAAAGTAAAGTGTAAGCTTGGCCTGAGGCAGCATCCCCAAAATTATAATTAAATTTATACAAAAATAAAAATACCAAATAATTTAAGAAATTTTACTGATGGAGGGACAGCTCTAGGATCCATGTACCGTCCAACTTAATTACTTTGCTCACTGCTCAGCTCGCTCAGCTTACAAACAAAACTGAAATGGAATGAATTAAAAGTAAGCCCCGTCCCCGTCCCAGGCAGCGGAGCAGGGGCGGAGGGTGAGGGAAGAAATCCATTTAATTAAATTTGCATGAGCACAACAGCAACAACAGCAACAACGGCAACAAGGCAGCAGCAGAAGCGCAAATACAAATGCAAATGAAAATACAAACGCAAACAGCAGGCCGGCAAACCTGCGAAATGCAATCTGAGTGACGGCGTCAATGCCAGTGGCTGTCAAACTGCGACAGGCGATGCGAGCGAAGGAAAAAAAGGGTTAAGGATTCCCAGATCTGCAGTCTGAAAGGGAATATGGTAATGATGGCCAGGCGGAGTCCTAAAATGAAGTGATTTTCATGGGTGATGTCTCGGGCTTTGATTGTATTTAAATTAATTAATTCTGACGGAAATTAAAACTCACAAGTTTTAATTAAAAACTTCAAGAAAGAAAGAAAGATATGTAGAGCATTGAAAATGTTTAAAATTGCCATTAATTTGCATCTATTAAATTTTAAACGGATTTTAAAACGGTGCAAGCCACTGCAAAGCAACCGTTAATTAATCTTTTAAAGACGCATTAACTATCATTAATTATTTAACAATTAAATCATTAATGCAATTTTTTACCATTTTTTTGAAAGCATTTCATATTTAATTAGAGGCGATTAATTGATTTTGCACAATTGGTAACCTTGTTACCTGTTCTCTTCGGTCTTCCATTTTCAAATAATTGACTTCAAATCCCAGTCCGTGCTGTCCGATCGAATTCCATTTCATATTCTGTGGCAACGGTGGAGCGAGCAAATAGCAACAGACCTGCCACAATATGAAGGCTCCTTCAATAACTGGACTTATTGCACCTTCCACTGCCATCAAGTCAAACAAATGTCGGGAACTGTGAAACCAATACGAGATTTCCAATGTGTGTGCTTGTGTATAAAGCCCGAGCTCCAACGATAATGGGGGCTTCCCCGGTTGCCGCCCCCTGGATAGGACTCGCTTACCATTATCGGTCAGCAAGACAAACAGACACAGCAGGAAGCCGCATGAGCGGAAAATTGGAAAAACTCTGGAAAAATACTGAGCATGACACGGGTAAAAAAAAAAAAAAAAGGAAAGGAAAGGAGGAAAAACTGGAGAAAAATAGAATAAATGCTTGCTGACTGGCAATGTAAAGTGAAAAGCATACAAAATGCCGGGCAATTGCGGTGCTCAGGAGGAGGTGGGGGCGTGGCACATGGAGTGAAATGTTAGACAAAGTGGCAGGACACGCACACACACCCACCACACACATATGATATGCAAAGCAGTTTTTGCCGCTGTAAACTTATACTTTGTGCAAACAACGTCAGAGTTGCCCAGAGTTTGTCACATAAAGACGCACAATTGCACGTGTGTACGTGTGTGTGTGTGTGTGAGTGTGTGTATGTGAAGGCTTAAAAGGATATGGCAACGGTGTAGTGGAAAAGTGGGCGGCATGGGGGAACAATTGCAGCCGTCGCCGTCGCCGTCGCCGTCGTGGAAACTGTGACAATGTTCAGTCGTGTGTGTAAACAATTGTAATCCGGTAGAAAAATCACAAGCACACCACCCCACACAGCCCAGGCCAGGCAAAGGATGAAAAAAAAAATCACAGGGGAAAAGCGCCCAGACCCGGTCCAGATTTAGGTCTTTAACTAGGACTACGAATATAATGGTATTTCGCAGGCAGGAAGGCCATGTTTCTACAGGGAATACTTACGATAATGTATGGTGAAATATTATTGCCTTATAAATATGCATTAATACTTGATTGCAGTCTTTAATCTTAAATATTAATCAGCCCCTTTCCACATGTACTAATCATATTTCTCTCTCTCTCTGATTGCAGGTGAGTAATGCACGTGAATCAAAAGCGCACGCAATACGAAATAAAAATACATATAAGAAATAAGTATTATAAACGAGAAGTCTGTGCAATATCAAGAAAAAACATCACGGTTACAGTTCAGCTTCGCCTGTGACATGTAAACAAAATGCAAAGTGCGCAGAGTCGGCAGCAAAAAACGAAAACACAACCGCAGTACTCCGAAGGTTGGCTTTATAAATTGTATTTACTCATAAAATAAATAATTTTTGCAGTTTGTCAGAGATTTCATTGAAACGCAGCCAAGACAGACAGCCAGCGGACAAGGTAGAGGAAATCAAGTTGAGATTCCGATTTCTCTAAGATTAACGCATTTTTAGGACAGCTGAAGGTTTCAATTGAATTATTTGATTGGGACTGTGAGTTGTATATCAAGGATTTTTTGTTTTTAAAATAAATTTGTTTTGTTAATAAATTTCACGAGGGAAAAAATGTTAAAGAAAGTGCGTTAAATATTTTAGATTTCTCCAGCGCCTGCATCGACCATAAATCTTTCGAATACTTCCAATTTTTCGTATACAAACGTTTGCATACAAATGTGAGAATTATTTTCAAGTTTGTGGCACGTGCAACAATGCGCTTGACCACGCCCCCGGAAAACCCATAAGCAGCCATTTAAATTCTTGGGCATTTTTAGACCTTAGCCCAGTTATGGCGGATCAAAAGAATAAGCTTTACAGAGCTCAGGATTAAACAGCTGTTTCGGCTTATAAGGTAACCTTATATGTTGAAAGCAAAAAAACAGAAAAGTGCACTGCCATGAGAACAGCAACAACAACAACAACAACAAACATACACACGAAATGCTAAATCGACTCTGACCCACTGACATTATTTCAGCGACTTTGCAACAACAACTGAGCAAAGTGCATTCAGTCAGTCAGCAGGTGTAATGCTTGAAAACAGAGAGACAAATGTGCCGGAAAGAGAGACTTCTAGGTTAGTAGGAGGTAGGTAGCAGGTGCAGGTGGCGTGTGATGGGGGGTAGTAAGGGGGAAGGCCGCCGGTTGCATAGTTGCTCTACGACCGACCGCTCATTAGATGTTATCAGCCATAGATTGCTGTAGTTACTGTCTATTGAATCATTCCAGTTACAGTTGTTGTGATTCAATAGCCGCGGGCTCAGCCAAATGCATGGGAATCGAGCTGAAATGGGTCTAAAATGGGCCTCCAGATCGCCCATTAATTTTCAATCAATCTCTGGCTAAATATTTCCCAGACTAATACATCAAATGAGGCGTCGCTTTCATCATAAATTCACAATTAAAGAAATTATTTACAATCCATTAGATATTATCTAAAAGTTCTTCATACTTTTACGTTTTATTGCACAAATTGGTTCGCCTTTCTCATAGTTTATTTTTTACCATTGGCTGGCGTTATTTTGATGGCGTTGAATGGAAAGTGAAAACTGTCAATGCCTGAGTTGGCAATTAGTCAGTGAAAGTGTAGCAGATGGCACGCGTCTTGCGCCTCCCTCTTAGCTGCCACACAATGAATGGCCAAAGATATACAGATAATAAAAAATGAATAAAAATAATTCAAGTATGTGTCACATAAATCAATGCCAATTAATTGACTCGCACGATTGACTCTGATTCATTAAGTTGAAAATAATTATACAACTTTAAACGTGAAAATACGAAAATAAAAACTAACACATGAAATATTTTAATAGGATCGTTAAAATTATGACCCACAGCATTATTTTCAAAGTCAAAAAAAAATATAAACTTTCCTTTGAATCATACAATTTATCAAATATCAACCTGACTATGCTTTTCTGCACTACAAAGCGTATATAGAAAGATATATATGTATATATATATATATGTATTTGTCCGAGGTATATAATAAAATCGGCAAAACAACAACTGCGAGCGGCAATCGAAATACACTTGAACGTGAGTGAAACAAAATTCATGACCCACTTTATAAAACGCTTTTTCTTTCATCCATGACCCACTTTATTATTTGTAGCAATGACTGTAGCCGAGAGGGAAAGAGAAGCCGCCAGCGCGACAGAGAGAGAGGGGGCACATTGTGTCTCTGGGTGAGAAGAGACCTGAACCGAACATATGTTTTATTCACACAATTAGTTTGCTAAAAATGCAGGCTTTGCTTGCTACCCACCACACAAAAGCCAAAAGCAGCTGAGCAAATGAGGTTGTCCATGGCGAGGAGGGGCCCGGGCCAGCTGCTGGCGGGGGATGTCAGCTAGACGAGACTAGACTTAGTTGGCTCTGGGTCCCCAGTCTCTGGTCGTGGAGAACTTCGTCAGCTCAGAGACAGCTGAGACAGGTCCGCACAAAAGCTCAAAAGGCGACTGAGTGGATTTAGTGGCAGCCTTGGCTTACTATCACAAAATATTCTATCAAAAGAAGATTCTCCAAGATTCAGGAACTCTAAACCATACTGCTGCTCTCTTGATGAACCCTTGGGGATCCCCGATATAAACTGACCTTATGCAAAAGCCTAACCCGCATATATTTTCATTTTGTCAGAATGATTCAGCATTTCGGGCCAACTTGCCATTCAAATTCCACAGAAACTCCAACAAAACAGTCGCATAAAAACAAACAATAAATATTTACAAACGTTTTCGTAGTTGTGGGTAATTTTCAAGCCAGATTGATGTCAAGGATACTTTTTAATTTGCGGAAATAAATAAAAGTATGACTCATAAATGAATATTTGATTATGTACATTCGGCATTCTCGCCCCAAAATTTCAATTATTTACAAACGCAAGCCAAGCGCTCGTCTTTCTTTTTCTTTTTACAAATTTTAGCAACAGCAACTTTGAATTCCAAATTTCAAGTTGGAAGCGACAAGCCGCAAATCACGTAGCCCTTCTAAGACCCCCAAAAAAAATTTACCATAAAAGCATTGCTTAAGGGTTTCTTTGCCCTTTTCTCCCAGCCGGCACACAGTGCGTATGAGTGATGTGATGTTGCTACTTCATAATAATCATCATAATCAGCACGTGAATCGTGACTCAATTTGTCCAAGCCCGACTTCCACAGAAATGTACATACATAGAGTCAACAAAGCTCTGGTTGACATAATGCGGAACATTATGTGTAATGAGTAATTTGTTTTAACCACACTTTGATTCTGCTGTCTTGGCGGGTTTGGTGGCCAAAATGTTATTCATGTCAGACGGAACAGCCTGGCAAAGTGGGTTTATGCCTCCATTCAAATGCAAATTAATTATCAAAAAGTAATTCAGGGAATCGTTGTTGCTGCTGCTGCTGACAGACTCAAATTTCAATTCATTGGAAATTTTATTTCGCAAGTATGTAATATTATTTAATGAAGTAGAGCTTTTAAAAAAGCTAAAACGAAAGGAAGGGGCCAATAGCCAAGTTAAAGAAAATTAATATTCATTAACATTCTTTTACATGTGAGTTGGAAATGTGCAATTTTTACCCAAGATTGGACAAATACCAGACATTGTCGGTTTATGACAAAATGTTTTTTTTAAAGACTCTTAGCAATTATATTCTGGTTTGCCTATAAATACACCCGTATAGCCCCCCAGCTCGTGACGATAAATTGCGAAAATAGCAAACCAGAGAGCCCTAGCGACAAAGTGCAAATTGATAAGCAAAAAAATTTATATATTTAAATAATATGAAATAAAACCAGTGTGCCATAGTGCAAAGAAGTCAACTGGCTGACTGCATTAATTGTAATTTAATTAATTTACGCTATTCTCCGCTGTTTCGCCTACTCCACTAATTAAGCGCGTCAATCATACGCCCTGTGTGACGAGATTGGAGCCGAATAGAGAATAGGACCGGAATGCGGCAGATGAGGATGATTATGATCATAGTGGGCTGCCACATTTAAGTGTCGCCCTGTCAAAAAAGCACACCACAAAACAAATAAAACCAGAAGCAGCATTAAAAAGAATTCGCACAATTATGGCGCTTCTCAGAGATGAGGGACGAAAGGAAAAAAGAAGCTCAAGCTTGTACGTCACTCATTTTGGCGCCCATTGCATTCACAAAACTGCACTTTAAAAGAGTTTTAAACTACTTTTTCAATAAATTTCCATATTTAAAATGAGGAATCTATAGATAGAAAGTAGTCTTGGCAGAAAAACATTTATTTTTATATTATTTTTGACAAAATAAAAGAGTAATGAACGCTTCGGTATCCAAAGATAAAGATTTCCCGCTTTTTGGGATTTTCTGGCTTTTCCTTCTCTGCGCTGATTACATCTCCCCATCATGTCCAGTTGCCTGTAATTATTTCCCCTTTTTTTTTGTGCAGTTCCCAGTCACCTAGCCCCCAATCTCTGGGGCCGTCTTCATTATGCATATAATATAATTAAAAAAAAAAGGAAAAGAATAAGAAGCGGTTGCTACACCGGGTGGTCCTCCAGAGCGCTGGGACTCTGTTTCACGCTCAACTGGTTAAATGAACTCCGCGAAAAAACGAGAAACAAAATTATAGTTTAATGCAAAACGAATTGGGGAACTGGCTTCATTCTTTGATTCTTTGTATACACTTCATGTAAATTTCCGTTACCTGCGCAAAAGTCCCTCAAGTGTCACTCCAAATGCCAAAAATAAAATTTATTCCGCACTTTAAGCAAATAAAGTAAACAATTAATCACGTAACCAAATGAAAACTGACATGAAAGCGACCCAAACGAAGGTAACACGGGATGGGAAGGGAAGAGTAATGGCCATGATGACCACTTGAAAAGCGGGCATCTAAACCGGCTTCTCGGGGATCCATGGCAGTCAAAAGCTGACAACATTAATTTGACTCACGTTGCTGGGTCACCAACTTCCCGAAATACTTGTTAAAATCCCGGCTAACAAATGATTAAGTTTTGTGGGAAAGACAAGGGGCGAAATATCCTTTGCAACATCCTGTGAAGTGGCTGCCATAGAAAACAAAATGAAGATGTCACATTCCGCAGGCAGAATGTGAAAGAGGAATTCGTGAGGTGGAAATAGTTTGGTATCCTTAATGCTCTTAACGTTTGGGGATATTGGATTATTATATCGGCAAGACACCGACCACAAAACACCTTTCAATGTAGCACGTACTTGTGTTTTTTAATTGCAAATTAATTGGGCAATAAAGTGTAATCAAAGCAGTACATTAACCAAAGCCCTATCAAAACACAAAGAGCTAAGGGATTTTGATAAGTCAACGAGGCCAAACCACAAAGCTGGAAAGCCATGGATTTTTCCATAGAATAATTAACATGTTTTGTTGCTGATTGATAGGAAGTAGAGCTACGTTAAAAGAATGTCAGACACCAAATATTCATAAGCTTTGTCTTATATTTTACAGGCTTAGCCCAAGTGACTTACCAGATCATTGGGCCTCAGGTACAGCAAATCCAGCGACCTCAAACAGCAGTAGTAATTCCATCGGCGGCAACACCAAGTACAACAGCAGCAGCAACATTTCGGTGTGCAACCTGCCACGATCATCGCCGGCCGCTGCCACAGCAGCCGTTACAATCTCATCGGCCGCGGGCGGCATTGGCAGCAACTTGTTGAGCGGATTGCATCGCGGACTGGCACTCGGCACGCATCCACTGCAGCGCGCGACGGCAGCCAGCGGAGGCGGGGCTGGTGCTGGGGGCGTGGCAGGCGCCACGACAGCAGCGGCGCTGACACTCCAGCAGCAGCAACACCAGCAGCAACATCAGCAGCAACAACTGGCCTACCAGCAGCAACAACAACAACAGCAGCAGCAGCCGCAACACCTCAACTCACACCATTCTATCCAAAATAAGGCAGCGGCCGCGGCTGCCGCACACACGGCAAACATTGCAGCCGCGCTGCAGCGATCGGCCGCCATTATGAATGCGGTGGCATCGCCGATCTCAGCCAATTCAGCCAACGCAGCGACGTCCGGCCGGAAGATACGACGCAAGACGGACTCAAAGGTCAATCTGGTGAGTTTTGGTAATGGGGAATGCTCCCTTCAGCATTCGTGCCAGGGGTTAACTTTTTAACAGCTTTCTCCAAAAACCAGCCAACTAGGAAGTTAATTATCTTGGCTAATTGTATTTCACAATTTTATGCGATATTTCCAGCCCCAATCTCAAATAAACAAATGCAACAATGAGAAGCGGCGTCGCGAGGCGGAAAATGGCTATATCGAGCAGCTGTCGGAGATATTGACGCTGAACAAGCGTGGAGATATGACCTCAACGAAACCGGACAAGGCGGCTATACTAAACCAAGTAGTTCGAACGGTAAGATAATTATTTATGGAACTCCCCGCTAGTTAATTACGCCCAAGACTCCCCTTGCAAAACTAATAAACCCAATGACCAAACTCTCGAACGCACTGAACCACAAAAAAGCAATACAAGTTGTTATAACACCCAGGGAATGAACGACTTGATGGACTTGGCCAGTCAATTCCAGTGGCCTGTCCGGAATACCAAATGATCAATTACAACGCGAATACATTGGCCCGAGAAATTCCCCAATGTAATTTCCATGCAGTCTCTCTTGCCCTTTTCCTATGTGCTTTCGGGCCAGGGCGAAGCCAAAAACGCGTTCCAATTAAAAAGCAATTAAAAGCTTAGCCAGAAAAGAGCTTAAAAGAATTGGCAAGAGGTGCACAAAATGGCTGGGATAAAAAGGCGAAAACGAAGAGTTGGCTGACGTAATTTTGGCCGCATCGCATCACAATTTAATTAATATTTTTATTTAATTTACATAAATTTATTTATGTTTCAATAGCCCGAGCCGGCGGCCGCGTCCGACCCGACCTGGCCAGCGGCTTTCTGTATAGTATGTTGTTTTAGGTATTTCTTTTATTGGTTTCAGGTAGCCTAAGCACTTTATTATGCAAATTATTTTTGAGCCAAGCGCCACGCTTTGCTGAACATCCATCCAAAAACAAAAACCGAAAAAGACAAAAACCAACAAATGGCTTTTTAAATGAAATACACCGCAGAGGGCCGAACACCCCGAAATACAAAATACATAATTTTATTTTGTAATACAAGCGTAGGGCAGCGAAATGCAATTAAAGGGTACAACCAGCTCACACATGGGTTCCTCCGCACACAATACGTAAATAAATTGAATTAAATGCTTTGGTGTCATGTTGGCTTTTCCCCTAATGAGACTCCTTCGACGGGATATGTATGGCAGTTCATTTCGAGCGCTAATCCAATTGATGGCCACGGACATGGACATCGACATGGACCCAATGATAATGTTGTTATTCCCTTAAAAAAAAGGAAAATTCAATTATTTACTTGAAAATGGATTTAAAAAAAAGTGAAATTCCAGAGGATAGGAAAAGGCCCCGGCGAGATTCGAACTCACGATCTCCTGTTTACTAGACAGGCGCTTTAACCAACTAAGCCACGGCGCCACTTGTTAACGGTGCTCCAAAGTTCCGTTCTCGTTCCCCCAATACCCACCTGTTGCCGCTGATAAGGTTCGATCCATGGCCGTGTATTTGTTTCAGTTTATTTTTGGAATCGTCTTGCCAGAAAAAATATGGTAGGCGGGGTGTTACCAAAATAATCATCTAGCGAGCACATGAAGTCTTTTGATAGACTTTATGCAACTATTTTATTGTAATTGTATTTTGAATAATAATATATTGAACCAATTAAAAAAATAATACCTTGATTGACTCTATAAACAGGAAAATGTCTGGCACTTCCTGCTGTCTCAATTAAATTAAATTCGAGCTTTTTATCCCTCGATCCCTCGAAGTAGAGGGTCTGGTGTTGACAAACCCCCTTTTTTCGCACAGCTGCTGGGCCAAAGGTGGTATCCTTTACCTGATGTGATCATTTTGGAGGAAATCCATGGGCCAAAGCCCGCCAAAAATGACAGACAGCCAGGCAGACAGAGGTGGAAGAGGAAGGACAAGCTTGTCCAGGGGGCAGTAGGCAGGAGATGAGATAAAGCCAGACACGTTTTGAACATTTGTGTGTGCTTTCATTGTTGTAGCAGCTACCGTTGGCCGTCTTTATCATTTGACTGATATTTTTTCGGAGTGCCTTCACCCCAATATTCCGCGTGTGCTGTGGAACAACTTTTCCTGGTCACAAACACATGTGGAGTCTCCTTCCCAAAAAAAAAAAAAAAACAGGCAAAAGCTCTTTTGCTCTCTTTCCGAGATCAACGAACTGAAATGCTTTCTCAAATGCTTTTGGGCTTTGGGGCGATGACGTTGCCGCGCTCCTCCTCGTCGCCATTTCACATAGTTGCGATTGCGTTTCGTTCTTTGTTGTTGCTTCTCTCGACCTTCTCCTTCCCACCCACACGCCCCACAAGGTGCACATTGTGTGTGTGATAACGCACGCACACCCTCTCACCCACCCACCCATCCACCCATCCAGCCAGCCAGCCGGTAAACAAAATGGGAGAACAGAGAGAGTTCGGCAAGGCTACTTCTGTGGGAGAGATTTGGAAGAGAGAGCGAAGCTTTGTTGTTCTTTGTTGTTGCCTGAAATCTTTTCTTTTTTTTGTATATTTTTTATTTTTTTGCGAACACAATTGCATTCAAAAATGTGTGCTTAGTATTTCGGCAACTTTGTGACTGAGCGAACGTTCTGTGTTCGGTTTTCTGTGATTTTCTGTGACTTTCTGTGAGTAATTCCGGGCCAGGTTGACTTCCAAGTTCGAACTGAGTCACTACTTCACCAGTCTAGGCCTGGCCAATAAGCTAAGCAAAGTAAATAAATTTTGAAAAGGGGGGAATCGACAAGGCTAAGGCTAAGGAGCAGTGACAGCAAACCAAAACAATGTGAAATGCCATTGACATTTGTCCACGCGAAGTTGAAGTTGACTGACCTTGAATTCCCTCCTCTCACATGTGCATGGGCGGAGAGAGTAAGAGTGGAGCAGTGGGTGGGTGGGTGTGTGGGTGGTAAAGTCAGTTGGCAAAGCGTGAAAATCCATCTAAACGCGTTGGAAAAGGGAATACCTTATAATGAACATATTTATTCGAGTCTTACGCGTGTGTTTGTTTTGTATTTTGGCGAATGTCATTGACTTTTTTGCAAACGACTCAAACGCGCGCGCGAATTTTTTTCGAGTAAAAATAACACAAACATAGAACGCGAATGATGAAATGCGGTTTATTGCACTTCCATTGTGCCAATTTTTTTTTTTTTATTATACTCTCCGCCTTATTTACTTAGTCACTACACCCCCCACAAAGTGTGCCGATCTTCGTGCTATAATAATAATAATTATTATTACTGTCCCAGTGTGTCATAATCTGCATGAATTTCGTTCAGACGCTTCCGCATCATCGCAAAATAAATAATGCGAATGCTTAAATGTCGCCGATAAAGTGGTCACGATATGAATGAAGTTTTGTTGTCATTGTGATATAAAAGATTATCAATGCGATTCGCGATTCGTATTTATAAGACTGGAATTTAAGATTGTCACGTATAGGGGGGGAGGTGAAGCCCAAGAGATACTTCTTCAAACTGAATTTTAAGCTATCAAGGATGCTACAAAAAATGTAGCATACTTTTTTGGTACAAAAAATCTTAAAACTATTAGAACTTGACCCTCAACCCACCTATAACTATATATTAAGGGTATTTATTAATATTTTGTGATTTTCCAATCCGCAGTATCGTGAGATTTGTGACAAGGGCCAAAACCGTGATATATCCTCCACGTCGACGAACAACAACTCCACGACAACGACCAACAACAACAATACGAATAGCAACAATAACAATAATAACAACAACAACAACAACACCAGCAAACCGCAAGCAACCTCAACACGCTGCACCCGCTGCGCCACTGACAACTGCTCGATCCATCCGGTGCAACAGGGCGAGGTATCCTCGACAGAGCCACCCCATCCGGAACCGTCGCTGCTTTTGGGGCAAGTGCCGGAGATATCGGCGTATTTTGAGGCACTCGAGCACTACATCAGCGGCGTCGGCTGGGTCCTGCTGCAGGTGAACGCCAACGGCATCATTGAGTCCTGCACCCAGAACATCCGCGAGCTGATCGGCTATGAGAAACAGGAGCTCTACCACCAGCCGCTCTACATGTACCTCTATCACGGGGATCACGCCAAGCTAGAGCCGATCATCAATAATATGTACAGCAACCCAAACGGTGGCGGCGGCAGTTCCAACAACACCAATTCGGGTCAGGGCGGTAGCGGTAGTGTTGGAGGGGGCGGTTCCTCCGGCTGGGGCGATCTCGATGAGCTGAACAACGGCAACGCGTCGCAACAGTCGGCGGGCTCCAATTCCAGCTCCGGCGGTGGAGCAGGTGGCGGCGGTGGTGGTGGCACATCGGCGGGTGGCAAGTCGAAGCGCATCTCCACCAAGGTGCGCATGCTAGTCAAGGACACGCGAACGGCCACCCAGACCTCGTCGAACTGTGAGCCGGGTCTGGAGCAGAAGCCACTGAGGCACTCCGGCCAGCAGGACAAGTACGAGGAGGTGGTTCTCATAGCGGCTCCCGTTAAGGGTGAGTCTTAATACTCTTAAATCCCTAATATCTCTACTAACTTTCAATATTTTAATAGACGATGCAGATGCCAGCAGCTCAGTGCTCTGCTTGATTACGCGACCCGAGGATGAGTCGCCGCTGGAGATCAACATGCAACAGCACGTGCAACAGCAGCCGATCGAGCAGATGACCTTCAAGCTGGACATACACGGCAAAATACTCAGCCTCGATCCCACGGCGCTGCGGGAACCATTCAAACAGCACCTGCAGACGTGGGTGGGTCGCTTGTGGCAGGACCTCTGTCATCCGCACGATCTGTCCACCTTGAAGTCGCATCTCCGTGACATTCAGGACTCGGCTAACGCCCACTCGCCCGGCTCCGGAGGCACGAGATCCTCCTCCTTGCACATATCCAATGTGGTGTCGCGCCCCTTCCGGCTACGACTAGGAGCGCCCGACGTCTATGTGCATGTGAAGGCCAACTCGAGACTGTTTCTGAACCAGACGCCCGGCGAGGAGGACTTCATCATGTCCGTGCAGACGCTGCTGAACTCCGAGAACGACATGAACAGCAACAACACGGGCTCAGGAGCCGGAAGCGGAGGTCTAGGCCTGGGCCAACTTTGCGCCATGTCACCGGGTCCCTCGCTGGCCAGCTCCCTGCTGAGCAGCTTGTCGATGGACGGTCTGCATGGAGGCGCGGGGTCTGGCTCTGGATCGGGGTCCTCCTCCTCACCTGCTGCCTCCGGCATGCTGCCCACCCATCTGCTGGGCGGACTTGTGGGCGGCGGCCAGCATGGAGGCGGCGGCAACAGCACGCAGACGACGAGCGTGGGCGGACCACTGATGAGCAGCGCGATCATTAACGGCTCCGGACTGCAGCAGCAGCAACAGCAGCAGCGATCGGGAGCCAGCTCGTCGGCCAGTTCGTCGGCGAATGCGTTGGTGAATGCATTTACGGCGTCGCCGGCTCCCGGGGAGCACGGCTTCTTCGGAAGCGACACCTTTGAATTCGATATTGCAGCACATTCCTCATTCGACATGGATCCCAGCGGCGGTGTGGGAGCCTGGACGGACTCGCGGCCCAATTCGCGGGCCTCGGTGGCCACGCCGGTCAGCACGCCGCGCCCTCCCTCGGGGCATGGCTTCAGTCCGGCCGTTTGCGCCTCCCCGGCCACGCCCTACCAGCTCTCCTCGCACTCCGCCGCCAGCCTGCCTTCGCCCCAGTCGAATGCCAGCGCCGGAGGCGGCAACTACGGTTTCAACTTCCAATCCTTTGAGGCGGGAGACGTGAAGCCGGAAAAGGATGTCCAACAGCAGCAGCAGCAGCAACAACAGCAGCAGATGCAGCAGGGAAACAATGGCAGTGGGAGCAGCACCAACAACAACGCCTTAATGGGCAGTGGCATGCCCAATGGAGTCGGTGGATTGCTGCTGTCACAGCAGCAACAGCAGACCCCACCGCAGCAGCAACAGGAGTCCTCGGAACGATTGCGCCACCTGCTGACCAAGTCACAAAGCATGGGCGGATTGGGAGGACTGAGCGATGACGAAAAGGTGAGTTGCAACTTAGTTTATTAGTGAAAGTCCCGACTAATTCCAAAATAATTTGCAGTACTTCAAGCCGGAGGGCAGCGACGATGAGAAGCTGGGCGGTGGAAACTTCAAGATGGGTGGCCAACCTGGCGGAATGGCAATGTTCGGGCCAATGGGTTCAATGGGACGCGGTGGGTCCAACTCCTCCCTGCTGCACAAGGCTGGCAACTCCCAGAACCCCATGCTGCTCAAGGTAAATGATTGACCGACAATAAATAATATTTATTTTAAAATATTGTTATTGATTAGCAGCTGCTGAACGAAAAGACCGAGGACGAGGATGGGAACGGATCTGGTGGTGGACCCGGCTCAATGAACAACTCCCGCCAAAGCGAACTGATGCGCCAACTGAAGAACCCAGACGGAGGCAATCACGTAATGCACCGACCCAACATGAGCAACGAGGATCTCAAGGCCATGCTCAAGATCCAGCACGATCCGTCACCGAGCCGCAAACGATCGCTCAACGAGCCCGACGACGACATCTCGGCCAAGCGGTCGGAGGACAAGCCGAGCAAGCTCTGCACCCAAAACAAAATGCTGGCCAAGTTGCTGCAAAATCCGCCAAAGTTACCCAAAGCACCCAATCCCGAGCAGCCGCTGCAGGTGAAGACGCTGCCGGACATAACCAGCTCCACGGTGAGCAGCACCCTGGCGGCTCCTGGCAACCTGATCAGTGCCGGCAGTACTGGCCCGAAAGCGGCTGCCAATCGCAACCGCAAGCAACAGCAGCAGCAGCAACACAACGCTACCAATCCTTCACAGCAGCAACAACAGCAGCCAAACGATGTCTACCTCAGCCAGCAACAGCAGCAAATACAGCCGCCGCAGCTGGCCTTCCAACAGCAACAGCAGCAGCTGGCGACCACATCAACTACCTCAATTACCACAGCGGCCTCCACTTCATCGGCTGCGGCGGCTGCAGCGGCGGCAGCAGTTTTTCCGGGCGAGGGCGATACGGAGCTATCCAAGCTGTTGGACAGCGTCATGGAGTATTATACGGACGACACGCCCATCGTTACCAACGCTCCCTCGGCGGCCTCGGCCATCAGCGATATTCAGAAGGCTCTGATGGATGTGGAGTCGTCTGCCTTTGGCAACGATCCGAGCCAGCACCTCATGATGACCCAGCAGCAGCAACAGCAGCAGGCGCAACAACAGCAGCAGCTCCTGGCCCTGCAAGTGGCCCAGCAACAGCAGCAGCGGCAGAATCAGCATCTCCAGCAACCGCCCGCCTATCCGGGCATGATGGGAATGCACCAGCAGCAACACCAGCAGCAGCAACAGCAGAACCAACAGCACATCATGCAGCGTCTGGAGGCCATGCGCAACCAGGGCTTCCAGCGACCGCCTCCGATGTATTCCGCGCGAGGCAGAGGGCCCATGAATGCGGTGGCGACACCGGGTGGCGTGGTGCTGCCTGCCCAGCAACAGCTCCGCAACATGCGACAGCAACAGTTGGCGGCGGCCCAACAGAAGGAGCGTCTTCTGCAGCAGCAACAAAAGCAACAGCTTCTGGTTCCAGAGAATGCCAGTGAGTAAAGCGATACTTCAAATATTCCGTTTTATTAATTGTTTTCTATTCCAGCTGGCATCAATGCGGGCCTGAACAACATTGGCTCGTTGATGAACACGACGGTGGCGCCGAACGTGTCCCTATCGCGCACCAACCTGCCCTCGGACGCCCAGCTTAGTCCGAACTTTGCTCAGACGCTGATGCAGCAGCAGCTCAGTCCTGGTCTCAGCACGCCCTACAGCCCACAGCCCAATCAAGGTTAGGATTTAAGGGACTCTAAGAAAGGCTTACTTGCTTATTTTTCTCATTTTTTGAACAGGCTATGCCCCACAGTTCCCGCAGCCTGGCCAGCGCCTCTCGCCCCAGCAGCAGCAACAGCTCAACCAACAGCAACAGCAACAACAACAGAATAATGCCCAACAGCAACAAATGGCCTACCAGCAGCAGCAGCAGCAGCAGCAGCAACAAGTGGGTGACGGAGGACGTTCCAATACGCCGTTCGGCTCCAACTCGGGCATGCAGTCGCCGGGAATGCAGAACAGTCCACAGCAGTGGGGTGGTGGCGGAGGAGGAGGCGGTGGCGGTGGACCAGGCGGTCCATTGCCGGCTGGAAATGCTGGTCGGACTTTGCAGCAGCACAACCCCATGCTTATAGCACAACTGCAGGTGAGTGATGGAAGACTGAATCCTTTGAAAGACACCCAATTAACTCCTTCCAATGACGTCCATGCTGCAGGGCGTTAGTCCGTACAATGCGCGTCAATACCAACAGAACCAGAGAAGAGGCCTAAACTCGCCGGGTGCCGTCGGACCAGGCGGTAATCAAGCGGCAGCGGCGGCACTGCAGCGCCAGAACTCGTTCCAGGGTCAGGGCGGTGGCGGGTCCACGACGCCCGACGGTTCGGGTGTGGGCTTCGGTGGACCACAGTCCCCCTACGGCGGCAACGTCAATGTGTTCCAGCAGCAACAGTTGCAGCGGTTGCAACGCCAGGGCAGCGTTCCACAGGCCACGCAACATCTGCCAGGTAAGGGAATGGAAATTTAAAATAAGAAACGAGAAACAAATAAGGAGTTTGTTTTATACAAGAGGAGCCGTATAGGAGCCACTAAAAAAGAAGGGATAAATAGATTAGGAAAAACGATGATGAATCCCAGCGCCCCTTTAATCCATATACTAAACATTTAAATACATTTTGAGACAGTTTTACACACAAAAACACACTGACTCACACATACCACACACACACACACAAATACCTGATAATTCTAAATTAGTTTTAATCGAAGAAAAATAGAAAAGAAACCGAAAACCAAAACCAAAAACCAAAACCGCTTAACCAAAACAGGCTCGCCACGCTTTGGCTCCTCACCAGTGGGCAGCAACAATCCCGATAGCTCAGCCGCCGCCGGCAACCAGCAGCAACAGCAGCAACAACAGCAGCAGCAGCAGCAACATCAGCAACAACAACAGCTGATGAACGGGCTGAGCATGTCGCCGCATCCGCATCCCCACCCGGCAATGATGGGCGTGGGTGGTATGGGCAGTGGCGGCGGCAACGGCATCATTGGCCTTGGCGGCGGGGGCGCCAGTTACGGCGGACCCCTCGCCGGCTACGGCCAGTCGCAGCAGCAGCCAAATGATTTCTATGGTCGGGCCCAGACCGGTAAGCCCGTGTGCTCTTCTCTCAACCTCAAACTCAAACTCAAACTCAAACTCCACCTCAAACTTTCATTAAAACTACTCACGCGATCGCTGTATAAATCACAATGCCTTCAAATCTATGTACATAAATATATATACATTATATGGCTATATAATTCATATCCACGCATCGTAAAGCAAATCGAAAATTTGGGAGCATCCTTTGAAAAGCTAAAAAGCTGTAAAACACACATCTCAACACTCCTAACCCACACATTTGCGTGTATAATTGTACAATCATTGTAAATAACCAAGAACCCATTAAGAAGAGTCGGTTGATCTGTAAATAATCTAAAACCTATATCCATAGTTCCAGGCGCAGCACCTAATTAACCTAGTAAATCCTCTTAGACTTAAGAAGCCACCAACCAAAAAAAAAAGTCTTAGACAATTTTAAAGTAAAGGAAGAGCTAGAAAAATGTAATTTTAAATTGGTCTATCATATGCTTTAGGTTTTTTATTATATTTATTCGAGTATACCCCATCCGATCCCAGTCTTTTGTCGGCCCCGACCTTTGTGTTTCATGTTGTATTTTGTTGTCTATACGTTTTGTGTTTAATTTGTGTCCTATGTCCTAGATTTGAGCCAAAATCCAATGTGACTAAACCGTATTTTATGTAGCAGGTCCTGCTAAATGCACTTTCACTCAATGCTTTCCCTCTGACTCTTTCAGCTGGAAACGGCGGTGGAGGCGGTGTAGCCGGTGGTTCCGATTTCGTGAAGCAGGAGCTGCGGGCGGTGGTTAGCGTGAGGAAGGCAGCAGCCGCGGGCGGAGCCAATGCCGGGGGAAATGTGGCGCAACGGGGTCAGACGCCGCAGAGTCCACTGCAGCAGGGACCAGTGATCGGTGGCGGCAGCGGAGGAGGCGGTGGTGGAGTTGTGGGCGGGGCCAATAGTACAAACGCCATGGGCAATGTGACGCCCACGGGCAGCGGCAATGTCGGCAACTCCATGCTCAATACTCCGCCAGATCCAACACTGGGCTTTAGCTTTGAGACGCGTAAGCAAAAGTTAATTTAATTAATTTTAGTAAAATGTAATAACTATTATCTTTCGACAGCGGACTTCTTCACCAGCAGCGCTACGAGGTGACCCTAAGGTGGCTATGCCAGACCCAAGGATCAGGAACAACCAAAACTTTACTTGCGCCCGCATTTATGGCTCTAAATATCGAAGGAGAGTAGGAAAATCGTTGGATGAAAGTGCAAAAAAGAATGGGAAAGGCCGAAGCATGTATATCTAATTTAAAATATTAGCTGCACTATTACAACCACAAAAAAATATAAATATATACATATATATATAAATATATTTATTTTATAATACTAGCAAATATTAATTGTAAAGAAAAAATGGGAACCTCGTCTGAAAGAAATTGCAAAAACCATATAATTACCAGACATACGCTATAGTTAAATATTTTCAAAACCGAAAAAGCTGACAACAAAAAAAAAAATAAAAAAAAAGTGAAAGAAAAAACAAAATGGATACAAGAAATGCATATTTATTACGTTTAAATATAGAGCCTAATTGTAAGAGCTATATATATACAAAAGCAGTAAACAGAAACAAAGCAAAAAACATAAACATAAATAATTTTGTGGTTAAGTGATGAGTGTTTCGAGGTGTTGTTGAATTGATAAATGTATATTTAAAACAATAACTTTAAACATTGTAAACCATTGCAGAGGCGTTGACAACGGCTGCAATTTGCTAGGCTTTAGTTAATAATGACAAGCGATAATATATTGTATACATATTGAATCCGAAACATGTAACATGTAACACAAAAACACACACACACACGCTCTACACGTATCTTCGCGATACGTATCGCAAATGTATATTTAAAATTAGTGTTGAATTTTTTCAGTGTGATAATTTGTTAAATTTTATATACTAAATGTTGCTAATTTGTTGCTGCAAAGGCACGAGGACCTCGACCCCAAAGGCTTTGCTTTATGTTTATCTTCCGATTGGAGTTGCATGCATCTTGAAACATTTCTTGTTTTTTATTTACAAAATTTTTACCAATTTACCAAAAGGGACACACTAAACATTTCTCTGCGACTCCACGATTAGAAAAATAAATCCCCTATAATTGTACATATTTTCACTATATCATTTCGCTAGGTTGCGCCGTCTTAAATTGTAATTCATAATTTAGTTAATGCTCGTTTAAATATATACTGTAATTAATCTTAAATACATTTATATCAAAGCGAGAAAGCAAAGCGCGCAAAGCAAAGTCGGCGTTGCAATTTCATGTGAAGGCTATTTTACAGGTTTTGTTTAAACTAATTTTTAATTTTATCCATTTTATATTAACTATTATATACTAAATCTAATCGGTACATCGGTATGTACACACACTTATGTATAATTTGAACAGCCTTTTCCGAGGGGCATTTTGCTTGCTAGAGCAAAGCGAAACGTTTCACGTTTTATATTATGTAATTTTTTATTGATTTTTGATTTTGTTTAAATCTTTTAAGTCTATTAAGTTGGGTTCAATCGTTATAAATATTATTTTAAAGAGGAAACAATACAAATGCTATACAAATATTATTGAATTAAATTTAGTTTCTATTTTTATGAAAGTACTGTTTAAACCGCAAAGCCCTAAATAAAAATTTATATACAATATATTTAAACATCAGAATGTTTTCGTTTTGAACACATTTTCTTTGTTTTATTTAACAAATTATTATGCTGAAAGAAGTATCCAAGAAAAAAAAACAACGACTAACAAATAATAAAGGATTAAAAAATGGCATTCATTGATGACAAATGGCGATATTAACACTTGGGAATATAGAAATACCTCTCGTTAAGTTCAAAAGAATATGATAAAATACAAATTTATAAGAAAATTGAACGTAACTGAATAACCAATGGATTCTGGTAGTTCGGCTAAGATGTGGTGTAAATAAATTGTAAATGGTTCACATGAAAATAATTTATTTTAAAGCTGCTAGCTGAATCACAATTGCCACTCACATTAAAATAAATAGCTTAGGATTGGGTTCTCCATTAAGAGGCTACATTTAATGCAATTAAGTAAAAGTTTGAGAAGCAAATGATAAAATAATGTGGGCCTTCAGCCTTCAGCTCTCCCCTTAGTTTTTGATACGGATAAAACCTCGAACCAGGAAAGTTTAAGGATAACAATGAATATACACAAGTATACTGCATTTAGCATTATATACACCTATAAATAGTTTTAACGCAAGTTATTCATATTTATATACCAATACCTAAATATATATATTTATGTGGGGATTAAGGATATAGCAAATTTCACACACACAGCAACACAAAAAGTACATATAAAGTGCATTAATGAATTTAAGCATTTAATGAAATT
Source organism: Drosophila varians (assembly GCA_018150405.1). Classification (NCBI taxonomy): domain Eukaryota; kingdom Metazoa; phylum Arthropoda; class Insecta; order Diptera; family Drosophilidae; genus Drosophila; species Drosophila varians. Next base: position 9,504,189 of record JAECWK010000125.1, read on the forward strand.
ATTTAATTTGTAAGCATAACGAAATATATTGACTTATTTCGATCGAGTATATATTTAAAATAACAAATATTTACAACAGGTATAAATTCATGAATTAAGATTTAAATCGAACACTCTAAGCGCTAACTAACTCTTTGGCAACAAATATTTACGTAAAATGGAAGGCGGACTTCATTTTTATAGGGATTGATGCCCACAAATTGGTAAGCTTTTCTCTTATCAGGCACATCTAATTGATCGAGTTACGCAAACATTTTTGTATATATCAAATATAAGATTTTAGTAATTAGTTTCAACTTAAAACCCAGTTTCAAGCCCGCTCGTTTTGAGCTTCTGCGAAATGGAATGGAAAAGTAGTTTCTTTTATCCATTTTTCCAAATTGGTTTCGCCATTAAAAAACATTTTTTTTATTGGGAAAACCTGAGTAGAGGGTTTCCCGAAACTTTGTATTGTACATACATAATTGCGGAAGTGAATTTATTTGATTTTTATGCAACCTAGTACCATAAAATTTGTACCAAATCACTCACTAAGATTATAGCCGGATGAAGAAAGTATAACAAAAGAAAAGAAAAGTAAAGAAATAATGCAACGCCCTGTACCCGTGCATAAAGCCTACAAAGATTTGTTAAAAAATTAATATTTAATATGAAATACTATTTACTAAATACAAAAATACAAAAAGATGCCCTGAACCGCAATGAGTAGTGCCCAAAACATACGATAACGGAATACAAATGAAATATATTAACTAGCATTTAAAGGTTATAACGAATTCTAAAAACAACAGCCTCAACAAATAGTTGTAAACAAAATAGCGAAAAATAGCACAATTTTGTATTTAAAAATAATGAGTAGACATTTGTACGAACACCATAAAAATTCACAACAGATTAACAAACCGAGAGCAATATATAAGAAATATGCAAAAGAGTCAAACAGAATTTCACACAGAATAAGGAACACACTATAACTACTCATATATCCGTATTATTTAGTTTGTTTGCACTCCGTACAGGAAATACAAAGAAACAAAATGGCGAACCGGAAATAGAGACCAGGTGGGGGAGGAAGGTGTTGTTGATTGGCTGTGTTAAAAAACAAAATGGAAACAAAAGTTAAAAGACCGAAAAACGTACGACGAAATAGCGGGACTACCAAGTCCACAAAAATTATGAATTGAAAACAATTTTCAAGTAGAGATTGGTCGAGGGGTTAGCGTAGTTAGATGCGTTCAGGGAACGCTTGTAGGAATCGAAAATGATTGACGAATGATTGATTAGGTTAGAGTCGCCGGATAAGGGTTCATAGTTTTTCGAAGCAGGCAACTTCAGTTCAAATTGTCACATATGCATTTTATATCATTTATTTAAAGCTTGGAGCTCCAATAGCTATTATCCATACATATTCATACCTTATTATTATTATTATTATTATTATTAATATTATTGAGAATGTGTTGGGCACATCGGCTTAGAGGGAAGACTGTTCTACCAATTGTTTAATCTTTATCGATTAGATTGTTCTTGTTTATTGCAAGTTTTTGGCTTGATTAAAGTATTTAATTCATCGACAGCTACAAAAGAAATCCCGTAACAGAAACGTACAGCCCCAATGATTGTTATAAATCTGAGTGTTATGTTGTTGTCACCAGTCTCACTGTTTATTGTCACTACGTATTGTCCCTATGTGTTGTCCTTGTCGCATACAAATCGTATTAAATAGCTCGGTAAGGGAAGGAGTATCTTAAGTCTATATATAAATGTACCTTTTTGCTATGTACTGTATTTTCTGTAACTATATACGCCACACGCCACACGCCCACGCCACACGCCCTTCACTTGCAACTTATTGCATTTCACATTATATAAGGGAAAAAAAAAGAAAAAATTAACTGCAAAAATTCACTCTAGACACACTAAAGCGATTAACACTAATTTTTAAATCAAACTCTGTATATGTGTAAATGTAACTTTTGTCTAAGGATTCAAATAATGGAATGGGATGTAAGGAAGATCCGCAGGAGTTTCAATTGATTTTAAATTTGAGAAAGAAAAACACAAATTATACTTTACGTACAAGAATTACCATAATGACACTCGGAAATACACACATGCAACACACAATAGCGAAATGTTTAAACAATTAAATTTAAAATTAGTGGATGAAATTCTGTACACTCAGTTTGTACTTACAAATCGAGATATATATATATATACATCTATATATATACATAATGGTAATTAAATTTATTAATTAATTATACAAGAAAATGCAAGCGAACAAGAACAACCGACACGTTCACTTAATGTTTAACAACTGAACAAATACATTGAAAATGAGAAAATGAAAAAGACTAAATAAAATATTAACGAAATAAGCGTAAAAAAACGTATGACCAATCCGTAGAGCTTATTCGAATGAATGGAGGTAAGCTATAGTCGCCCCAATTTGGTGGCCATCTCCACGATCATTTCCAGGTTATTGTTCAGGGTCTTCACCTGGTTGAGAGTGTTCTGGTCCAACTCCATCAACACCTCCCGCTTCACGTTCTTCATCTTGAGCGGCTTCACCGTAATTACTCCCTTCTTGGTGGGGATGTGCACGTCGGCCAGGCAATCGGAGTGAATCTGTACGGCCAGTGGACTTCCTGCCGTCGAGAGGACCTGCTCTCCGGGACGGGGCCAGCGTTCAAAGGTCATGGAATTTTCCTTCTTGAAATCGCCTCGCGTCTTAACTCTGTCCACCGACTGCGCCTGCTCCCTCTGGGGTTCGTGCTGGCGAGGAGTGCGTAGACGGAGGCGCCCGATGGACAGACTACGACTAATGGGAGCATTGGGAGCTGGAAATATTGGGAGGAGCTAAGATTTTTGTCCTTCGACAAGTAATTTAAACTGAAACTAACCCGCAAAGTGATAATCGTCAAAGTGATCTACCTGCTGCGATAAAAACTCCGAAAGCTTCATATCAAGCAGCTTCTTATCAGTCCGGCCACGAATTACCTTGATTTTGTGGTCCACCTCTTGCTTGGCGCGTTTCTCAAACTCATCGACCGTGCCCAAAACAGAGTCCACCTTGATTTCGGCCAAGCGAACCTTCTCATCCATATCGGCCTTTAAACGATCGGGCTTACGCCTTACAATCTTTGTGCGAGGCATTTTTTTTCGCTTAAAGAAACACGTTCGAACAGCTTGAAACTAATCCCCAGACTACTACGTTTCATAACATTTATTTATTTACAAAAAAATTGGGATACAAAGGTTTTAATTATGTTTGAACAAGGTATTAGCGAAGAAAGTACTTTAATTTTTGTTAATCGTAGCCGAAAATATACTTTTTTATTGATTATAAGTGAAATAAAGCGAAAATACATGTTTTTAAAGCACCATGGATAAGTTTTGGTTTGGCTAATATTTTTTTTCCACAAAGCAAGTATGAATTTCGTTTTCACTTATTAAAGACGAACATGTAATAAGACTTACGTATACGTTACAAATTTTCAATACATAGTTTGAAAGTAAAATATATAGATAATACGAAAATATAACTTAAACTCCAAATAATTAAAATATAGGATAATGTTCTAATTAAGATTTTGAATTGCCAACTATTTTAATCCCGCCATGCTGGCCTTGTTCACGATCATCTGCAGGTTCTCGTGCAGTGTTTTGATCTGGTTCAAAGTGTCCTCGTCCAGATTTTCCAGCAGATTCGTCTCAACTTCGTCAGCATCTAGTTTCTTTGGCCGCAGACTTAGCACTCCGTTCCGAATCGGAATGTTTACATTGGCAAACTTGTCCGGCATCCTGTGGAGCAGTAATAGGGTTAGCATTTTCTATAAGAGTTGTAACATTCCGAATCTTACACTTGTGCCACCATGGGGCTGCCGCACTTGGAGAGCGCTATCTCACCCGGTTTGGGGTAACGCAAAAAGGCCATGGGCGGTGTGGATGGTGATCCGTTGCGCATCTGCTTCTGGACTAACGGTGTTCGATCGGCACTGAAAGCCTTTGCACGTGAGGCCATCGGAGTTCGCATTTTGCTTCGCGACAAGCGGTTACTAGTGGCTCCACTGCAGATAGGAATCGGTGGTGGCTTGGCGGAGCGCAAAACACTCAGTTCTCCGCAGGCGGAACGGCTCCGCCTTGCCCGGCGGGCCCTGGCCGAGTGCAACGGTCCCGGGGTACGCATTGCCTTTGCAGATCGCATCATGGAACCGATGGGTGCGCACAGCATGCTGCCGCCGCTGGCTCCTAGGCTGCTGTCCTCTGTAAGGTAGCCTGGATGATACATTTGGGCGATAGGGGATGTGACAGTGGATGGGTGCAGTGAGGGTGTGTGATGTAGGGTTAGAAAGCATAGATAAGTTAGTCAAAGAACCAATAACCAGAGTAAAATCAAGAGAAATTAACAGCAATTTATGAGAATTATTAAATGCATAAAACTTTCTTTTTAAACACCATGTGCATGTATGTGCATGTCCTTTTTAAAGACAAATTAAATCTACACAAACCTTCGTCATTGCGACTGCCTGTACCCGTACCGCCTGTTGTGTTGCTCACAGTGGATGAGGATGCGATCAACTGGGTTTGGTCGCTGGCCTTGAAGTCGCTAAAGCGGTCCAGTTCCTTGAAGAGCTCCAGGATATCCGGTACCTTCATGTCGCTCAGCTCCTTCTGCAGTTGGGCTTGTTGATTCTTAATCTGCTGGTCCACCAAGGTCAAGAACTTTGTCTCGAGCGAATCGATGTCAATTATTCTGGAGTCCAGCTTGAGTTCATACAGGCGAACCTTCTCCTCGCGGTTGGCAACCTCGCGATTGCGCTTCGAGTTCTTTGGTACCTTGGTGCGTGGCATCTTTTCTTGGATTTACGGAGATGCAGATTAGATATAAAAACGAGTGGACCAGACTTTCTTGCTGCTTATATTTTATTTTCAAGTTTTTCCGCTAAAATTTGAGCGTCATCCGTTAGTGTGGCCAGTTAATTGAACAGTGTTGGAAATGTGTCAAGATGGGATCACGTGCAGTTATCGATAGTTTGGTGATGCCACATAGTTTAAAAGGATTGTTTAAAAACTATCTGCCAGGACCTTCAATTAAGGATACATATTAAAAAAATTTAAGATAATTATATTATTATGTATTAAAGTTTTGCTTTTTAAAAGAAAGGTTTTAGAATATGGGCGATATATTACAATTAGGTATCGAAACAATAAAAGATATACATTTAACATTAAGGATAACAATAAAAGATATACAGCCAACAATTTAACATTAAGGATATTAGGCATATGAAGGTAAATAGTAATATGAATGTTTTTGTGAACTGGATCTTATAGTTTATGTTCTTTAAAAACTACTTAATACTTTATAAATTGTCTGTTGGTTTTTCTTTGTTCTTTAACTTGTCACATAGTCCTTCGATCTCACGTGCAGTGCCTCAATTCCAGACCAAGCTGGCCATCAGAAAATTACAGCCGCAATCCTATCAGACCGACTGAAGCCCCCTCTTGCCTCCTATTTCAAAATTGGGCTGCAGGACCTGCTCCACACACATAAATTGCATTTTGCGGCGCTTCGCCTGTCTGCTATCTGCTCCTGTTAGTTGCACTCTGGATCGCACACTCTCGCAGGATTCTAATAAGCCATCAGTTTGTGGGGCTGTGTGGGAGCTGGTGGGTGTGTGAATGGAACACAAATCAAAAGCATTTTTGTCCTTCTCCCCGTTAAGCATTTGGGGGGATTCTAGCGCTCTGATGCCTCTGCTTCTGTTCAGGACATGGCCATATCCTGCATAAAACATTTCAAAATATGGACTCTTCTTATGGACGAAAGAGGATTTTAAAATCATTAAGAATAAGACACAGCCGTTCTAAAGTTTACCCAAGAATTAATTGCTATTAATTTAAAATCGCAAAGTTCTCAAAAGCTCTACGTGTTCCACTAAAATCCTATCTTTTTGCTTATTAAGTGAGCTGACTAAAAGTTTTCATTTGCCTGCGGTTCGTGGCTGCAAATGGCAGCGGCAGGAGGATGAATAATAAAAACTAAGGATACTGTCAAACGGCAGCCCCCAATCAATGACTCCAATAGCACGCTGGCAAAGGATATACACTCCCGCCATCCGGCTATCCATTCACTCAACTATCCACCCATTCTGCCACCCCCCCATTCATCCTGCCACCCATCCATCCATCCATCCATCCGGGAGCAGATATTTCAGCGGCAACAACACCGAAACTCAATTTGCGCCAGGCAAACGATGCGTTAAGCATATAAAATGCAAAACGGAAGCGATGTTCACGGATAGATTACACAACTACTTACAGATGTGCGTCCCCTGACCCTTAACCCCTGACTGCCTGCCCGCCAGCCGCCCGCCTGCCTTGCCCCCTTCGATCCTGCGTGTCTGCAACTGTTGCATATTGCAGTGCGTGGGATGCCTTTATTGCCCCGGCTGCTGATGTTAATGCGAGCAGGTGCTCACGGCGGAAAAGTCATCGCCGGAGTTCGTGGGCGTGTGCCAGACATTGTCAGGGGATGCTGGCCAGGATTGGTGGGAGGCTGGGGCCTTCAGCGTCTCCCCAAAGCTGCGTCACTCCGACAAATGTGTGCCTGCCAACGGAGAGTGGCACCTTTTGGGAGCGTTTTCAGGTAATGTTGGCGAGACCCATTTTCCAAAGTGCATCCCCCAGCAAAAGTGTTTTTCTATCCTGTTGCCCTGCTAAGATCCACTCGAGTTAATTGATTCGTCCTTTGGGAGTTCAAAGATTTTGTTGTGTTTTGTATATATCAGTTGGGATTTTTTTTTCGAACTTGAAATGGTAATTGGCATTTTATGTTTCCTTATTGATCCACGTGATTGATTATTGATCCATCTTCTTGCTCCAATTCTTTTGTTTGCCAAAACCTTCTTTAAATGTATAACAAATGTTAATAAAAATGCAATGTTTATTTTACGAAAAAGGTTTAGATTCCCTCTCTACGATATCCAAAATAAAGAACTACGATTCCCCCCTAAAAAACACGCACCAATTCAATTTAAAACCATTTATTAATACATATTTATGCATTATTCTATTTACAGGATGTTCTGCGTATGATGTCTAGTGGTGCCCAGTAATGTCCTGCAGTAATGTTGCAGTAATGTCCTGCAATTCATGTCCTGCCAGTGATGTCCAGCCAGTGCAGAACCAATATTGTCCTACCACGGAACAAGGACACCGATACGTAGTTGCAGATCCTCAATGTAACCTTATAATGTCCAGCAGCGAAGATCTTTCGGCAGTTGATGTCCTCCAACGCAGTCCTGAAAAAGCAGAATTATAGAATTAGTTATGATATTTATTATACCTAACTCTTCGTTATTTAAATATAAAATATATTTTGTTTAGGAACAATCAATGTATTGCCAAAATAAAATTCACTAAAAACAAAACAGAGTTTCATTTTTTAACACTTTTGATGCAGATTGGCGGGGAATGAAGTCCTGATTCATAAATGATATTCGGTTGATGCATACGGTAAATATTCTCTAAAACCCTAAGCAAAAGGAAGAAAAGGATATAGATAGAGATTATTAAGTATATACCTCGATACATTTCAGGGAAATGGCCATAATTTTGTTAATACGCCTCCCACCGAAGAATGTTATACTTCCCGATCTTGTATTTTCGAGTAGAATCTATTTCTAAAGAAATCTGAGCATAACAAATTTGACCCCATTTTTGCATTTTTTAATGATGGTACCCCTTTCCTAAATTGCAAAAAATCGGAAACAATTTTTTTTTCGACTTTTGGAATCTTTTGATGCAGATCGAAGCGGAATGAAATCCTGATTAATAAATGTAATCCCGTTTGAAAATCGGAGAAGTATCAGATAAATAATTGGCAAAAAGGTGCCTTAATTTTGCTCAAAAGCCAGCTGAAATCTTGGTGAGTTGCTATGTGGCAAGATTGAGAGTTTTTAGACACCTTTTTGCAAATAATTTATCTAATTTTTATCCGATTTGAAAAATGAATACCATTTATAAATTAAGACTTTAATCGCCGTCGATCTGCATCAAACGTTTATAAATTTTAAACAAAAAATATTTTTTTGATTTTTTGCAATTTAGGAAAGGGGTACCATCATTAAAAAATGCAAAAATCGAAAAAATATTTTTTGTTCAATTTTTAAAATCTTTTTACGCAGATCGAAGCAGAATAATATCCAGATTCATAAAAGCTTTACCTTTTTCGTATCGGATGAATATTAGAAAAAAAGGTGCAAAAAGGTGACAAAAAACTGTATATTTCGGTCCAAAGCCTCTTACCATGATTTTAACTTGGTCAACAAGACTCTTCCTCTAATAAATGCTGAACCATGGCTAAAAATGAACGTAATTAGGAAACATAGTCACTGAAACTACTAATATAGGGTAGCTAGTTTTAGTAGAAGTACAATAATAAAAGGCATAGGGCTTTCAACCCATTATAACGAAACATAATTGTCCTCAATATTGGAAATTAATTTACCTATGGAAATCCAATCAGATAATAAAAGTTGGACTGATTGGTGAGAGTAAAAATTGGGGGCCAGGACATGCAACCTGATGGCCAGAATTATAGTCACAGGCATCATAAGCGATTGCAACTACCCCAGCAGGGTCCTGCGGAAGGATTCATTGGAACTTTATGGCTTTTCGATATAATTTCCAACCCCTCTCGACCAACCCTCGAGCTTAATGAGCTCCATGCCGGGCCGAGCGGTTCAATTGAATTCATTTGTGCCCTGCAAGTTGTTGGGCAAACCCAATTAAAATTTCGACTGCCCGTTTCGGTGGCGATAAAGAAAGAATGGAAAGCACGGAGGCCAGCCAGCCAGCTAGCCAGCCAGCTAGACCCCTTGACCCTCCCCAGAACTTTCGTACAGGTGTTGGCTGTTTCACCTGTGCTACGCTTGCCACTCGTTTCTTGGAGCTCCAAAGTGCAGCCTGCACTCGCTCAAAACTCACTCAATGTTTCGTTTCCGCCCGTTCCGCAAGGATATGCGGCGCCTTGGCATATGCAGCACAGTTCAGTCGCTTGTGGGAGGCAGTTGCATTCGATTGCCAGCATTTTAGCAGCGGAGAACATTTAGTCACTGTGTGGGACACCGAGGCAGACCAAGACATCCAGAAAGAAGAGAAAGCGGCGGGCGAGGAGAAAGGAGAAAGCAGAGCAGAGCAGAGCATTTCGCTGGTGCGTTCCCACTCATTCGAAATACACTCATTTTCCTTTAGTTTTTCCCTCGGAAACTTTCTGTTATTGTTGGCCTTTGTTTATTAGTGCGTGTCTTCGCGTTTCTTGTTGCCGCTGCGAGCGGTTTTTCGTAATTGAAACGAGAGCGACATAATTAAATTAAAATATACTCGCAAGCCCTCCCCAGCCACCTGCCACACTTAATATACACACTAGCATCGATAGACGAGCCAACTAATCACATTACCAGCCATCAGGCCATCCAGTCGAGGCCCGAATCGCAGACCCGCAACTCAAGAGCCACAGTTCGCATTGCATACTTTTTGGCGCGCTTCGATATAAACACACCCACACTTACACCAACGTTGTGGAGTTATCCCTTCCTGTGAGGCGATAAAATTCATCAACTCTTGTGTCTGGTGAGTTGATATAAAAGACAGGAAAAGGATACTTTTATTCCACAACATTTCTTGTGAAAGTGCATATAATTTACTAATCAAGGTTCACTATTAAAATTTAAATCAAATGACGTGATGAAATCTAGTATATTTATTTGAATTAAATATTTGAATATCCATCGGTGTCCTTGACATTCATGTTAATTAAGTTATAGCTGTGGGCTGTGCTTTAATTTTGTTGTAATATACGCGTAAAAATATTGTTGACGTGTTTTGTTTTCCCTTGCAGTGTCCCTAATAAAACAGAAACATGCTTTTCCATTTTAATTTAAAAGCTTCAACCATGACATAAAAGCTGAAATAAAAACTATTAAGTAGTAGTTAAAGTATCATTAAATTGACTTTAAGCAGCGAATTCTTTAGTAGTCCATCTTGTGGATGGTTTGCATAATTCTGTCAAATGTAATGGCGATTTAAATTTTTATTCTCTGCCCTCCATGGCTGCCCATAAACACAACACAAAAGTGATAAAATGCAAAATTGATGGGATGATGGGAGGCGGGAGGAGCATGGAAGTATTTACTCGGGCTGTTCCTTTGTCTTCCTTAATTCTGGTGGAACAAGTGAACAGAAATTGTCATTCACCCCGGGGATCGATGAACCCATACATAATCCTGACACCACCCCACCCACTCGCATTCCACCCAATTATCCTTGAACAGTCCGAACACATCTGTGGTTAATGTGCGACAATTGCTCGATTTCCACCAACCACCGCCCACCACCCACCGCCCACGATCCCGCATTGCAATTTACTGCGCTGTAATTATTTTACTCGCATGCATTAATTTTTTTTTTTTTAACGCACAAACTGCAATTATGAACGCGGCTGGCGCTCGCGTATTTATTTATTATTTTTTATCAATTGAAAAACAATTTCGCTCCTTCCTCCTGAAATGTTCGCTTAAATTGAACAAATCGTTTTTCGTTTTTTGTTTGCTCGCGAAATTGAATGATTGAATTGCATGTGCATTAAATACGTGTCGTTGTAGCACTTTGCAGGGATACCCTTTTGGCCAGGATCCTGGCCCATCGCAATCACATTCGTTCACAATTCGCATTTGTCGCGCTTCAATTATAGTGGAAAATATTTGCATTCCAACGCATTGAACACGAAGGGGCTGCCAAAAGGGGTGGGCACCGGAATGTTTGCCTACGTGCCATTCGAAGGATATTCGACGAGGTCCTTTAGGTGGGGCGGGGACTTAGGGCGATGCTTTTCCATTTCGCGTCCATTTCCGTCCATTGTCCATGTTTTAAGCACGCCATTGGAATTATGTATGCTTCATTAAATATTTAATTAAATGCAAAAATTATAAAAAAAGCAAAACGTTTTTTTGCAGTTTTTTTGGTTTGCTCCCATAAATAATAATTAATGCTATTTTAGAGGCAAGTGGTAATCCTGCAGGGACTCTTGATTTAAAGAGTCTCTTAAATCTGATTTTTTCCCCCAATCCTATCCCATTTCAATAGTATGTTTTTTATCCTTTCGTTAGCTTGTGCCTCTGGCATCCTTCCAGGGCTGGGAGTGGAATATTCACTTTGCAAAATCTCCCGACAAAACGTATACATAATTTAATAGAATATTATTTTGTGCTGAGAAGGCAGGCGGCAGATGGCCAATGGCCGACTAACAATAATGCATAGATAATGCGGCAGCCTGCCCCCAGACCGTGCCCCCGACTCAACCCCTGCCTCCTTGCAGCCACTATCATAGCCCGAAGGGAAAAAGGAAGGAAAAAAAATGCAGTTGCTGGGGTTCCGCCAGCATCAACAAATTATAATTGTAAAGGCTCCTGCAGCTTCGCTGGACGGTAGCTTCGGTTGGGGCAAGTTGGATCGCAGGAGCTGGGTGAGGGGAGGGGAGCGGGTCAGTTTTAGCGTGCGTTTGCAAAAGTCATAAAGAGTCCTTTACCTATTCCCCACCACGTCCCAGGGAATCGCCGACAAGTGCCGGACAAGTTGACGTTTTTGGTCCGCGACTCCTGCTCTTGCCACTACTTTTTCTCCTTCATTTTTTTTTCTCAGTTCGAGGAAGAAAGTATGTTAATAAAAATTTTAATTTATCGCCAGGCATAAAAAGTGGTAAAGTGCTGGACTGGCAGCCTTACGTTTCCCCCATTTCAGTTGCAAGGATATATTCACATTTTCCTTTTCTTCTTTTTTTTATATATGTATATATTCCTTGTGTGCTTTAACACGCACAAAACGCGTTCGTTGCCATCGCCGTTATTGAAGCCCTCAACGGGCTTACACTTGGAAATATTTGAAAATTATATTATATTTAAACAAAAGTCAAAAATTAGAAATACATATTTTTGGGATACATCATAAAATGAAGGGGAATTTTTGTGGAAAACCTCCTTAGCTGGGATTGAATGACACATAATAGTTAATATTTTCTCAGTGTTGTTCTCCCCACTCGCCTCCCTCTGCTCCAGTTTTGTTGACGGTGTCAGTGACGCCCTCGTCCACTTTCAAATAACCTACCCACTGAGCGAGCGCCTCATCGATAATAGTTTCAAGAGTTTTTCGGCCAAGCAAAATAGAAATGCACGCCAAGTGCCGGCTGCAGAGCCACCGAACCACCCATCCATCCAACCACCCATTCACCCAACCACCGCCCAATATCCAATGAATAACCGCCCCTCGGCGAAGCCAACGCAGCGCGAGGCAGCACACGGACGAGAGGCGTCCACTTCAAAGTTCGATTTTCTGTATTGAAAATTGGCGTGCATTAGTTTCAGACTTTCCACAGAGGTTTCCTCCATAGAGGAGAAAGTCAGGGGGGGGGGAGACTGTGGAGGATATGGGTGGAGGCGAAGGAGGAAGCGACTGCGGTTGTTGCGACTTTAAGTGCGCCACTAATTAGTGGTGTTTTCATTGGAGCTTGGGATTGATTTAAAACAAGCCAAGAAACTCAATTGGAAATACTTCTAGGATTATAAGTGGGAATGGTGATTTATCTCCAATGTTATACCATAAAGAAGCTCTTTCCTGGAAATGAAGGACTTTTTTTTTAAAAGCCAGGCCCATAAAACTTCGCGCAGATATGGCCTTAATTTGTGGCAATGTGGATTTTTGAAGCTTAGCTCGTAAATAAACTCGTGTTGTTCAGTTGGTCTGTCGCATTATAAATAACACACACGGCCCGGGACAGAAATCCTTTTGGGGGGTCACCCTCTTCTATGGCCACCCTCTTCACCCACTGACGCATCACCACAAATGCGACTGGAAGCGGAAGTGCAGGCACAAAATTTGCTCCCTCCATCCGCCTTCCGGTTCCTGTGTGCCCCCCCCCCAATGTGGCACTGTCCTTGTCTGGCTGGAGTGCAGCGTAGCAGAAGCATGATAAATTAAATTTTACAACCCCGGACGACTCCTATTGCGACATTTCGTGGCATGTTTTCTTTTCTTCCTTTAACCAACTATTAGAAAATGTAATAATAAAATATTTAATGACCACCTCTTTGGGCAAAGCAAACAATCATGTGCGAGTCCTCGATAAATGTTGAATGTTGACCGCAGAGGACAGGAGGAGTAGGAAGGATCTTGTTTTTCTTTCTCCTCAAGGGTGAAATGGCAGCGAAATTTATTTCCAAGGTAAAATAATTTCGTAAAGGTGGCAGGTCAGCCAGTTATTGAATGGTCGAAATGCAGAAACTTTAAGAGGCTTAAATATTGCAGTTAATTAACTAAAGTAATAGTGTTTGGTCTTCTGTTTTCGCTTTGCTCTAATTAAAATTACTCTAATAAATTACCTTGCTCTCAGACTTATTCCATTTGCCGGCGTATTCCTCGCAGCTGCATTTTTAATTGCGATTTTCGCAACATGTTAAAGGAATCCCCCAGCCTGGTGGCCAACTAGACTCCGGCGCACACATAACCCATTGCCTGGGCCACCAGAAGGTGCAAAAAAAAACCATGATAATAACGGCATAATTTAGCATCAACGCCTTTCGAAGTAGGCCAAAATACATAATCAGGGGGCGTGGCGGAAAATGGCAAGCGGAAAAGCCCAGAAATTGCACCAAATAAAAATTGCAGAAATGCCGGAGAGAAGAAAAAACGAAATGATTGTAACTGGGAATAGGAAGGAAGCAAGGAAAAAAAAGTCGGCTACAAAATTATACGAGGCGACGTTCGCATACTTGTGCAATTTTATTCCTTTTCCAAATATGTGCAGGTGGCTTGTGGTGCGTGTCTGTGTCTGTGTGAGTGTGTGTGTGTGCGGGAGGCAGGTCCTGGTCTACAGATAATTTCTTTGCCTTCCCACATTGCAGCGACGAGCATTTTCCCAATGTATTTTTCGCAAAGTTTCCGGTACGCTCGGCAGCAAATTTATTGAACCATGAAATGTTTGTGTACGTGTCCTGGCCCAGGGATAGAAGCTGACAAGCGGTGTCGAGGGTGGTCTGGGTGCTAGGGGGGCTCTAGGACCAAAGGATGCCATCGACAAAGTTTTAGGGGGTTGTGGGGGGACGGGGGCTTTTGTCTAGAGGGACGGGCAACAGTTTCTCACTAGTTTACCCTGTAAAATAATGCACCGGAGGGAATCCCCCCCCCAAAACATAATAATAATAAATATCAGGTCTTCGGTTCATCATTGAGTTTGATGAGTTTAATTGAGTTCGATTAAAGTATTATCCTGAATTTATTCGATTTTTTGATTATAAATTGTGTGAAAATTCGAAAATTTCATATATTACGTATACGCAGGGGTGACGAATAATGATTGACTTTAAGTCTCTTAAATTTGTATTGATTTTTATGAGTTTAATTGAGTTTAATTATAAAATCAATATAAAATCATGTGTCTTTATTTTTATTTGTGTTTTTAAAAAATTTAAATATTGAGAAAAAAATCTTTTAAAGTTACGCTTGATTGTCTTCAACCATTTGAGAATCCATCGTTAAAGTTTAGAGAAACTAAAATTCGATTTCAATAAATGGTAGAAATTCCCTTAGACCAGGGTATCCTCCCGGGCTTAGTCGCCGCCTAAGCTGAGAGTTTTCACTTGTTAGTTGTTGTCTTATTGCTTATTTGCTCAAGTTCGTTCTCCTGTGCAAACTTTGCATTACTTTTGCTGCTGCCTTCCTTCGCCCCCCACGCCCACTCACAAAAAAGGCGCCCCTTTATCCCTTAGCACGTAGATCCTTTTGTTTTTGCCTTGAAAAATATTTAGTTGAACTTTTTATTTAACGCATGAATGGCCACTTGGCTATTGGCTTCAGCTGCGGATGGAGATTCCATTTAGATGCAGCTCCTCGCCTTCGATCTCGTTTTGCTTTGAAGGATTTAAAAATAAAAGGGGGAAAGTCAGGATATCCGGAAAGGGTCCTACCCTCTGCTGTTGTTGTGTCTGTTGGCTGTTCTGCCACATGGCTCATAATTTTTCATTGCCATCGGAGTTGGCGTCTGACTCTCCTCCTATCCGTTGGCCATGAAAAATTGATGCCCGTTTCGATTTGATTGGATTTGAAATGCTATCGAAGTATATTGAATTGCTGCAGGATATCGTCAGATAGAAGCGTTTATTGGGGAAGTAGATGGAGCTGGGGGGAGGAGGGGTGTTGCAATCACGGGTTAATAGTTGCCTGGCTCTGATTTTCTCAGCTGTAATTGCACTTTGGATTTATTTAAACATCCCCAAGGCCTCATTCATCAGGTGATTAAGAGCCCCTGAAACACATCCTTCAAGCTTGTAAACTTTTCAATTTCCATTTCTCGTGCAAATTGTTGCTGGGAGTGCGTAAGTCTTTGATTGGAAAATTGATGAATGATGTCCGGAACTTGCACATGGGGATGTGTGTTGAGCATTTTGTGACAAGGTTCTGGCAGGTGACAAGGTGAAGTGGATTAAACGATTGTCAATGGCACACTCTCGAACACATTCAACGACTATTACTCAAGTGCTACGCCATTCAATAGACAAATCATTTAATCCCAAAAAGGTTAACTCTGAAAAAGAGCACACCACGAACAACTCCATTCATTAGCAAATCTCGCTGTTGGTAAAACACAAAAAAAAATAAAATAAAATCTCCCGGCGGGACTGCAGTTCAAATAATTCAATTAAACGGCGGGTGTATTTTTTCCGCCTCTTTTGACTCCCGTTTTGAACTGACTTTGGCTCCGGATTCCGGACGCCGCACTCCGGACTTGTTCACCTATTGATCGCCCATTCAATTATTTGCGTCGTCATTCAGCCGTAGCCGGGCCAGGTTGATGGGCCGGGAGACGGGTCTTCTGTTAACAAAAATGCCAGACAAAGGCGCCAATCCCGGGTCCCCGCCAAACCATCCGGATAATGCAACTTGGCATTTCTATGGATGCCTCGACATCGTTGCCGTGGCATTGCTTGGCACTACATCAAGCCCACAGCACCCCCAACTTGCCCCAACTGTGCCCCATCGTTGCGCTTTTCGGTTGTTCCAATTTTCAGTTTTACTCGCATTTATCGCTGCCAGAGGGTGGGGGGGTGGTCAAAAGTCGTTGGGTTGGCTATTTGGCCAAGGGCCGAAAAACTGCCGTAAACTAAATTCAATTAGATTCTTTTTTTCGCCCAGTCACTCTCTCTCTCTCTCTCCCTCTATGACGCTGTTTCCGTCTCTTTCGCCTCTGTCACAATGGATTTGCATACCCGAGGAGGGTCCTTGGGACGGAAGGACAGAAAATTCGGTAGCTGAAACATGTGTAAAGGAGAAAAATTGATTTGATTAAATGTTGCCGGGCAACAAGTGTATTCCCACTGTATGTGGGTTATGCTTTAGGGGCGGGGGGTGTGGCCTCGTTTTCGCAATCATTTCGATTGAATTGTGCGAGATTGAATACTCAGAGGGAGTTGAAATTTGATTGGAGAGCAATGGCAAATCATTGCAAAATTCCCATTCGCCTTTGCCAAAATTGTTTTGCATCAGAAATTTCCGTGAATAACATTAAGTGTGTTTTGCAGAAACCAATCAAGGCCTTCCAATGATATTTGTTAAATCTGGAAAGGTGTTTAACAAAATAAAATTAATAATATGGCTTTGAAAATATAAATCAAATCTTTAGTAAACAAAAAGCAAGGACTAGCAACTATTGCATGAGCTCAGACTTATGCTTTTTTGTTTGGAGTCCTTGCAACTTTGGGGCACTCAATTAAAAACCCACAAACTGCTTTTTCAAGCATCCTTTGGCTCTAAGCTCTAATCAAAAGACTATTCATTCTCAGTCTCTCTCTCTCTTGCGCTTTGCCCCATCTCACTCGCTCCTCACACTAGGTGGGTGGGGCGTGTGTGGGCGGGCGATTTGCTAAATTTATGGCTGAAGCTTTAACTAAATTGTATCGGATTTAAAACTATGCACTCGACGGCATCCACCAGACCACCAACTAAATGGCTCTCTAACTATGTGTGTGTGTGTGTGTGTGTGTATTTCAGCAAGGATATTCGTGTGTATATGGGTTTGTGTATATAGCCTGTGTGGGTGTATTATTTCGTTGTCCTGCGTGTGTTTGTTGGGAAGAAAAACACAGCCAAATCCGAATAGTAACCAGCCACCGCGCAGCTGTTTGTTGTACTTTGTGGCGCACTTAAATATGCAGACACACACACACACACACGGACGCATCCCTACATCCTTACATCCTTACAGACACAGATGCCAAAACCAAGCTGCAGTCTGCAATGTAATTCATTTTTGACATACGCAACAAACTAAAGGTCCTGGCTGGGGAGGCGCACTAGTACGAACTTATTTTTGTCAAGTTTCACAACTTTGTGATATCCTTGAAGTAGTTTTCAGTTTTACACTTTAGTAGCAAGTATTTAGTGGTGAAAAAGAGGATACCAAAGTCCTATTTTTGCTTAAAATGGCTTTTATTTCCGAGCAAACAATGGAACCCAAACACTCCATTTTATACCCATCACTGAGCTGTAAAGGATGCGGCCCCGAAATGAATGAGGAACTCTCGGCAGCTGTGAACGCCTTTACATATTTACAACTTAATACCTTGCCCAATGTTTGCCAGTGTGTGCGGGTGTGTGGTTGGCCTGGTGTGTGTTACTGTGTGCCTTAACTTCGCATGCTGCAAATAATTAAAGCATAAAAGAAGGCGTCGAAGGAGGCCCGGGAGGAGTGGGAGTGGGAGGGGATGGCAAGGAAAGCAAGGAGCCAGCAGCCAACTGAGCAGCATGTGTCATCCCATCAAAGTTGCCTTCGTGTCCTCCGCTGGTAGCCCAGCCTTTGATGCTCTCAAGGAGCCGGATCAAAAGCGGGCTTGCAGGGAGGGAACCTGGCCGCAGAAGCAACTCCTTGTTGAATGTGCAAATGAGCTCGTCCTGGTTGCCTGCCGTGTTTCCTTATTCTTCTCATTCTCTTCAATGCTGGTCCTTCGTCTACTCTAAATTGAATATTTTAATGCAAATTTAATGGAGGTTTTTGTTTTCTGCTCCTCGACCACCCCCCTCTGCCTTGCATCCCATTTAATTTTGTCTCAAGTTATATTTTCAGTCGGTTTGCAGCTCTGCTCTAGGCAACTGCCATGTGATGGCTCCCCAGTGGCTCTTTCCGGCCGGAATGTTGTGGGCCATGTACGCCTGGTTGTTGGTTTGCATCTTTAGTACAAAATTTGCAAGATAATTGCTTTAAGTATTTTGGGGCTTTTTTCAAAACCATATCCTTAGTAACTTTTGGAATATACATTTTACTAAACTGAGTACCAAGATATTACCAAAAGAAAGCCGAGAAAAGCAATTAGTTTCCGTTCGACTGCACTTTGGGAAGCAGTTAACATTTATCACAAGTCCTTCGTGTAACTCTATCCTTCCACTAACAATTCATCACAGGCTTTGGCATGGTAAAAAAAACTGGTAAAGCCCTCTCCCATTACCTGGACATCCATAGGCCAGGCCAAAGCCAGGCAAACAGTGGCAACCGAGCCAAACAGTCACTAAACAAAGAGGCTGTAGTAACTGAATTGTCACATGAAATGCTTTTAATTGCATTTTTGTAGCCTTGCTTTGTGTTTGTCCTGTTCTCCTTCTCTGAACTTGGCATCAGCCGACCCAGCAGACAAACAAACAAGGCTGTCGGATAAACAAACAGAGCGCCAATGATATGGCTAAAAAACGATACTTCTTCATTTCCCTTTATCTACGATTTGTTTTTTTTTTTTTGTGCAGGTCGGGGTCGTAAATTTAATAGCCCCTGGTCCTGACAGGATCCTGGTCGGATCGTTTGATTTATGTGATTTTAAGAGAGAAAAAGTGAGCCAAGTTCTCGAGATACGCTGGCTGGCTTTAAGGTGAAAGTTTACACTAAGTGATGCTATGAAATTCTCATTAGAAGGAGCACAGAGACGGTCATTTGGGGGGGAAGTTGCATAAATCACGCATACGCCGTGTGGTGCGTGCCAGAGCAAATGTGGTTCCTGTACAAACAGGTGGGGGCGGGGCTTGTGTAAATTTGAAACCGTTGGCCATAATATAACGCATTCTAAGCTCACTAATAAGCCAGGCTAACGCACCGCACTCAAACGGCAACAGATTGCGAAGCCCCAAAACCGAGCGGCATCATGCCGTGTTTTAATTATTTAGCGCTGCAAATTGATTTAGCAAAATGTGCGGGCTGGTTGGTCCTTGTGGCTGGTTGGTCCTCGCACTTCATCGCGGTTCCAGCAACTCATAGTTTGGCTGCTTGTTTGCGGTTCTTGTTAGTTTCTGTCACAGCTTCGCACCGAACTGGCTCCCCTCCCCGCTTCCGCGGAAATCCCTTTGCAAAAAGTTTGGCGGTTGAAAGTTCCTTGGGACAAATTGTTGCTACCCATCGGTATCGGGATGGCATGGCAGCTACAGTATTCGAATTATTTATTAATAAAATGGATATTCATATTCAAAAAAGTTATTTTTAACTATCTATATGGGTGGTGGAAATCCCTCTTGGCGGTCACATTTAAATAAATATTTATTTACTTTATTTATTTCAATTAAAACCCTTTTTTTTCAGTGCTCCTCCTAGCTTTTAGTTTTCCGTTTTTGGTGTTAGTTTGTTAAAGTGTCCGCTGCCGCTAAAAGGTAACCGAATGAAGCGTCGCTAATGACTGGATAAATATTTGTTTTTCGCCATGTTTGACTAACAGATCTCCAACTTTTGACAACGTTAAAGTTATAATTAAATAAAAATGACTTGCCAGCTTCAGATTTGCTCAACAATAATCTCTAAAAATGGCTTAAAGTTAAGATGCTTTCTATCCAAAAATTTAAAGCCTTGCCCAAGGCATGAAATGTTTACAAAGTTAAAAAGCTTAAAAAGTATACCCACGCAAATTCCTTCCCATCCAATTAGACCGGCCAGCTTCTCCTTACATTATACATGTTAATTCTTCTTTACACATTTTTCTTCAACTAAATTCTTTGAAATTCTGCCCACCTCACCATTCCTTGGGCCAACAATGAAATTGTGCCCCAAAGTAAAAAGTTTCCGCATTTAAAATTAAGCTAACAAGCTGAAATCGTTTCTGGCACCCCGAAAAATGGGAGGGCATGTCCGTCCTAAGGACATTCCGGCTAATGCCAATTATTGTAACAATATAGCAGGGACAGTGACCAAATTGCTGGAAAAATGTTAGCACCCATTTGCTACTCGGAGTCGGGGTATCTATTAACGAGAAAATGGATACTTATATTCGAGTACAAGTGTATTATGTGCTCCAGATTGAGTAACTTCTACGGCAGAAGCTTGACAATTTGTTTTCGGGGCCAGAAAGGGAATTACTTGACTTGTCACAGTTGTCCTTGTCGCTTCCAGAGAGTCGCAGCTTTATGAGGGGACGTCCTGGTTGGGTGATTTTCGTTATTTTTTTTTTTTTTTAGAATGGGGGCTTCCCGGCATGGGGGGAGTGCCAAAAAACTTAAACGCCTGTTGACACACACGCGAAACACTTGAGCGAAGGGACCAGGTCGGGGACCAGGCAAGGGGTCCTCATCGGTTTGTGGCTGCCGCTTGTAACCGCCAAAAACATTTTGCTAACGATTTATGTCCGTTGCATGCTGACTTTCTTTACCCCTACCCACCTACTCCTCCCCGGTCACCTTCTTCCTTCGCCGGGCAGACAAATTTCTGCTACTTTTTCAGTCGAGCTGAGCTGGGTTCGGCTTCCTTCTGCTGCATCGTGTGCTTAATGGCGCATGGCCTTCATATTCTGTTTCTGGAGTGGCCCGGGGACTTGCAACGGGGGAGCAGTCGATGGCGGCAATAGCTTCTAGCAATTAGTTTCGTTTTACGTTGAAGATTCTCCATAGAGGTTAAACGAGACCCCAACAAGGGGGAGCCGGCTTTCCTCCTGCGGTGGCCACGATAATGTCGGGGATTAGTTGGTGACTTGAGCATCTTGGGAATGAGCAAAATTCATTGGCATTTTAACACGAAACATCCACTGTAAGAGGGATTTTAATAGAAGGATTTATGAAAAGAAAAAGTTAAAATGCTATTTGAGTCAGAAATTCGTGTTTTAAGCTTACAATGCTTTGACAGTCCTTTACCTAAACCTTATTCCTTATATCCTATAGAATCTTTTTAGAAACTCTTTGATCTGGCAAGAGTCACCCATCAATTAACTGAAAACTTTTTACTGGTTTTGAATTTATTGCCAACAGTCCCAGAATCCGAAATTGTTAGAAACATTCGCAGTATCACTCCTTTGGCTGCCTTTTTTGAATCCCTTGGCTGGGACAGCTTTGGAAAGTTTTAATTAAACCAACTTTAAAGCTTTTAGTGTTACTGCTGGTCACTGCTGTCAACATGTGCCAGGACACGCCGGGCAGGACACCGAAGGGACACCAGCTCCTTACCCCCCTCCCATAATCCGCATGACCAGCACTTTGGCTATATTAAATCTGAGCTGTTTTACAACAATTTTGCCATTAACACATTTGGCCGACGGTATTACCAGAAGTAGGTCCTTGGAACTAGAACCTGGATTGTCGGCTTTAAGCTCTTCCGGAAAAACAAAAATTTCAAACAACCTGCAGGTTGCAGGGCGACGAGCAACTTTTCGTTGGGAATGGGAGTGGGAGGAGAGTAGCATCAGCAGATTGGGTTAAAGCCGAAAATCCTTTAGCAGCCTGACAGCTGTGAAAAGGACTCGGCTGCGGACGAGATGCAAACAAGCCGGCGAAAGTGGACCGGGGACAATGGACACAGGACCTGTGTCAAAGTTGCCCAGCGAAGCGACAAAAAATGATGTATCAAACTGGACAGGGGACAGGAAAGAGGCAGGAGGCAGGAGCAGCGAGGAGGTGGTGGGCGTGGTCAGGCGTTGACC
Source organism: Drosophila varians (assembly GCA_018150405.1). Taxonomy (NCBI): domain Eukaryota; kingdom Metazoa; phylum Arthropoda; class Insecta; order Diptera; family Drosophilidae; genus Drosophila; species Drosophila varians. The sequence continues at coordinate 9,526,178 of JAECWK010000125.1, forward strand.
AGTTCGTCCTTTTTGTATTTAAAGTTACACCTACAAAAGCGTCAGCTGTGCATCGGGATCCTGGTCCTCATCGCCTCATCATCCTTTAGCTGTCATGTTTCGTCCTGAGTCGCTTCACTGGACTTAGGTCGGGTCAGGTCCTGCTCCGGCTTCGGCTTCGGCTCCAGCTCCTGCCACTTGCCCGCCTTTTTTCTTTTTACATCCTTGCTATTTGCGGTGGCCCATGTCAAGGCACTCCTCCTTTGCAGAGTCATTTGGTGTTTTTGCGGCTTTTTATTTGTGTTTTGTATTAGTTTTTGATTGTCTCCCGATGAGTTTCGGGCTCGTTGGCTTTTATGTCTCTTTATATGAAAATCATGTTGCTGAAAATCCAATCTTTGGGTTTGCAAGTAACTTTCAAGGGAATTCTAGCATGCGATAAAATGATGTCCTGCTAAGGAACGTGGTTTGTGTCCTTGCTAAGCATGTTAGTTAACAGATGCATCTAACTTTACAGGTTTTTGTGACTTCTATGGTTCAAGTATATCTTTTAAATGAGTAAAATATAAGAAAATATAATATTATTTTAAATTTTCTTTACATTTAAGCTTAATTTTTTTTTATTTTTGGATATAAAACTGCCTGAACGAAAGCTCATTTTTTGCTTCGTTAAACAATTCCGCATCCCTCTAATTTATCATCCCCAAGAATCTAAACTTTTGCCTTTTATCTCATCCATTATCTTCATCAGTGACCAAAACCACCCCCAAGGCTCCCCTTAATGCCGGCCAAAAGTGTAAACAGCAAAAACTAATTGTCTAAGGGCACGCAAAATGCTTCTTCTGTGTTCTACGGCGCACGCCCTTTTCCGGCTGATATTTATGGCTGGCAGGAAAGAAGCTCCTTTAACTGGGTAAACACACGGCGACAGGAAAACTTTCATAAATTACTACACATAAGCCGGCTGGAACTGGGCAAAAAATGGGCGGCCGAAAGGGGAGTTGGCGGTGTCGTCTCAGCTGTTCGCTTTTCATTTGCATTTTTTGCATTTTTTCCGTTCTGGTCACGGGACGCGCCCTTTTTCGCCCAGCATTGGATTTTCTTTATTCTTTTCGCTTGTAAACAAATGTTTTTCATTCGGCAGGATGCTGGGGGAGTGGGTCGGAGGTGGGGTGGTTTCTGCGGAAAAGCCAACAGAGTTTATGGCAGCCTTTCAGGCGGCACTGTTAACTCCCACTCTCTGCTTTCCAATTCTCCGACTTTCTCTCTGTATTGATTTGTTATGCATTCTCTGCGCAAACTCCGCTCAATTGGGCCGCAAACTGGGACCGGGAACTGTGTTTGGCGAATACAGGGTGTTCGAAATGCCATGAAACTTCCACCCCCTGGCCCAAATGGCCAAAAATTAGCACACAACAAAGAGAGAGCTGCACAGCTTTCTCTCACTTAGCCGCATCGAAACGCTCTCTCACGCTTTCTCCCGCATTTTATATCTTTGCAGGGGTGGTATGTGGATGAATTTTAGCCGCCATGGACCCCAGTGCTCTACAAAACATGGATCGGGACGCATTGAAGAAGCAAATCGAGAATATGAAATATCAGGCTTCCATGGAGCGCTGGCCGTTATCTAAATCCATAGCAGAGTGAGTAAAATTTTATAAAAAAAAAAAATATAAACAAAAATATCAAGTGAAAAAATAAGATAAAATATAAACTCAAAATACCGAACAATGAGTGTGAGTGACCTACACATTTTGTATCTTGTCTAGACATGAGACTGAAAAAGATTTCAAGTGACTTTCCCGAAAAAAAAAAATATATCCCCCCCACCTGAGACCTGAGACCTGAGTCCTGAGCCCCCCCCGCCCCCGCCCCACCCCACTTTTCCCTTGGCATATTTGCTTAATATTTACACAAAAATAAGTTTGTTCGCTGACTTGCTTTTGCTTTTGTCCAATGACAACAACTGCGTCGTCTCAGGAGTCACTTCCTCTTCGTCCTTTTCAAGTATGTGAGTATGTCCTGCACGGGTGTGTTTGTGTAGACGGCGGCTAGACATGAGGGGAAGCCGTCCGCCCCCCTTCGTCTTCTATTCCGCAACCCCAAAGGGTGGCGCAACGTCAAGTGAAAATATCACTTTGCCACAAGAAATTACTCGGGCAGCAAGTCCTCAATGGCTTATCCTGGCCGAAGGGGCGCTAGGTGCAAAGGGGAGGCTGACGGCTGCGAACAACGAAGAATGGCTGCCGTCGGTAAATTGGATTTGCTGAATGAGAAATTCCTGTCCTGGCAATTAATTCTGAAGGTTGTTCTTTCATTCAGTTGGCAGCGCTGCCAAGCCAAACTTTCATTAGCAATTCAATGAAACGAACAAAGGACATAATGGACAAGTGAAAGAACTTGTGGTGTTCTTGTTCAATTCCTTCAAGAAAGTCCAGCTTTTCGGATGGATTTCGTTTCCTTTGAAGTCCTTTATTCACTTGTCATTTAGGAACTTTATCACTTTAGAGAATAACAAAGGCAAAAATGACCAGAGCTGAAACTTTAGTCTGCCTTTTACAACAACAAACAACACCGCTGGGACTTTAGGCCAGGTAAATCCTCAACCATCTAATCCTAGTCTCTAATATTTTATTTAAAAACTTTCAAAGCCTGAAACCAGCTGCATAAATCACAATTAACATTGGCCCCTTGTCTAATGGTCAGCTTTTAATTTAGCTCTGAGCCCGAAAGCTGAATGGATATTTATTCAGACTGCCTCTTCCTTTCGAGGATGGCGTTTCTAATGTCATTTTTTAAATAAACACCCCGCCCCGCTTGTCCTCCTCTGGTTTAGTTAAACATTTAGTCAGCAGCTAATTATGAATAATTAATCGCCACAGAGTGAATCTCTGCCTCTCCTCTTCGCCAGCCCCAAGCCGGCTTGTTGGCTCATCTGTGACTTAATGTGGCTCAAACTGGCTCCAAATGTGTACGCTGCTGGCCGCCGGCAGCGGCTTTCATAAATTATTTAACACCCGACTTTAGAGGCGGTTGCCACGCCCCCAGCTAAAACCGCCCCCACTGACCGCCTCCGTCTCCTGTGTGCAGTCGAGATTCTGTTTACTAATTTGCAACACGTCGCGATGAGTCACGTTGCCTTTTAATTTCGAGGTGTTAATTAAAAAAATGTATACTGTATAGATGCCAAAAGCTTCCAGGGTTGGCACTCTCGCATCATAATAAATAATTTTAATATTTAATTTCATAATAATTATGACCTTTCTAAGATTTATAAAAGGCAAACCACTCATAAATATTATTTGGAAATTAATTTAGTGGCAAAAACAGTGATTAAGTGATAGAAACTGCTCGTTTATTTTGGTTTTGCGGAACAGAATCTACTGGATAGATGGCCCAAAGTGTGGCAAATTAGACTGCCATTGCTAACACAGACAAACAAAACGATTGTCACTCATGCAGGACATGCATCAGTCTTTGCAAAATCAAAGTCAATTAAATTTTGAGAGCGGTTTCGAGGTTCTCATGATTGATGGGCGCCATTGCACGAGTCTGACCACTAAAGTGGGTTGCACCCACCAAACAGGGGGGGTGGTGGTGGGTGCATGGGTGGGTGGGTGATTGAAGAATGTACTCGTTAAGTGCAGCAAACACCGCACATTACGGCGATTTGTTGCAGCCAACGTAACGACGAAATGGAAGCCCAAAACCATACCCTTCCTCCGGTTGTCCTGCATCCCTTGATTGATAGGCGTCCGTGTGTGTGTGTGTGTGGCTGCCCTTGCTGGCGGGTGGGGTGTGTATCTGTGTGTTGGGGGGACCACTGAAACCATCGTGCGTGACAAGCTCCTGCCCACAATTTCCTTTCGTTCCGTTCTGTTTCGTCGGTCCATTCGGGGGGGTCGTAGACAAAATGCTGCATGCCTTCGGGCGCATACATTTCACCTTAATGTTTGGGCAGCAGCAACAGCACCCGAGGGCGTGGCATGCGGCCAGGCTGAGGTTTTCGCCCCCATACCCCGCCCTCTACACAAAAACTTTGGCACCTCCTGCCCGCACCTTTCTGGCCCGGTGTATCCATTGCGCTCAGGTGGCCACAGGAGAAACTTTCACTTTACATCACAGTCGGGGAAAATGAATTCGAGTTCGCTTCGAAACTCCTTTCGCTGCTGCCTATAAATTTCTTTTCGCTTCAATTTATTTGCCGGCCCTGTTGTTTTTCCTCGGATATATTCCGTATAAATAATCCAGAATGAGACACTGGTCCACAAAATATGGGAAACGCTTTGCAGCGCATTTCATGCGGAAAATTATGTTACTTTTGTGGCTGTTTGGGTTTAGGGTTTCTTGTTCTCGTATATATCTTTATGGCATTTCATATTTTAGTGCCGCTACCCGGCAGTTTATGGTCTCTGCCCCATCCAGTCCCCCTTTTTCCGTGTTTCGTTGGCGGTTTATTATGCGTTGTAAATCCTTCCGGGCAGCCAGGGAATGCATTTTGGTGCCTCGCAGATCTTTGTTGCATTTGGAATTTGATATCTTGAGTTTATCAACATACAACATACATAAAAATTGTTTATTCGCGATTATATCAGCAGATTTATTAACATTTATGTACCCGTTGTAGGCATCTCGATGCAATCAATTCTTGATTGCCTACGAAAAAATATCCTTTTTTTTTGTGATGGTTGTTAAATAACCTTTACTTTTTCTGCTTATATTATTAACATAATTGACTTCTATTAAAAAGGTTGAAAGGATACAAATTAGTTCGATTTTTAATTATTTTAAAGGATATTTTACCTCAACAATCACTTTGTTAAACAAACCAGGCTTAAACTCGCACTTTTTGGCTTTATGATGATGTATTTTATCAGAAATATTGCTGCTTCATGATAAACTTTGCCCAATCATTGACGTTACTTAGGTTTTGGCCCTCAGCTTGTTGCCTGAACTGCGGAATATGTACCTTACCAAGTTCTAATGTTCGAATTGAAATCTTTTTGGACGCTTTTGGAGTTATCTAGGACAAGTGGGAAATCCTTGCTGGCATACATCCCAACTGACCCATTAATTGGACGCGCTTTCCACATGACAGCTTGACAATTTTGTGGCTCCCATCGAGCGTAAAGCAGAAAGCAATGGAATGCTTTGGCTCTGCAATTGGCCAGGGAAATTCCTAAATAGCTTTGTCTGCGTGCAAATTCTAAAATGGCTACGCATGCAAATTAATTACCAGTGTATGCCACACACCCACCGATGGGCCATGGAAATGGCAGGAAGTGGGAGTGGAAGTGGAAGTGGCAACGGCTGCTGTCGGTTTTCGGCCACGTCTGGTTTCTGGCTTAACCTTTGTTTGGCGCCAGCCCCAGAGGCCATGACCCCCAGGGGCTCGCCGAATTGGATTAGCGGTTTATTCAATTTCATTTAAATGCAAAACATTTCAAACAAAAGGTTTCGGCCAGCATCGGTCAGGATAACTTTGAACGAAAAAGTTTCATAAATTTGTGGGGTTTCTGTTTCCTGCAGTTCTTGAGGGCTTGGGAATGTTTTTCCAAATTAGAGCACTTTCATTTTCATCATGGCTTCGTGCTTAAAGAGCTTTCAGCATTATAATTTTTCAATAAAGTTTTTCCTGTAGTTGGGGCAGCAACTTTCCTGCTGCAATGCATTTCCCGAAACTTCTACTTGAGACTTGTGTCCCGCTGGCCCAAAAAAATAGTTTCCCCACCGATGATGAGTAGACAACAATGGGTGCTGGAGGAGGAGGAGAAAGTAGGAAAAGTCTTATCAACTTGCCATGGGGAATAAATTACACAGACAAGCGGGCCCTGCGCCCTGGAATATGACAAACACCTGCTGATTGCTTTATGACTACGCAGTCTTCCACTCGCACTCATCTGGCCCACCTCCAGCTCCTTCAGGAGGCACCTCACCGTCTTGGCAGCTATTTATGAGAGCTTTTCGCATTTTATTTTGCATACAGCCGAGCCAAGGAGTTTTGTTTCCTTCTGGCATCCTGTTGCTGTTGTTGCTGACACTTTTAATGCTGATTAATGGCTGCGAGCGTTGCAAGAGGATGCCATAAAGCATGCCACATATAAATGAATTGTAATGTGGCAATTCCACAAAAAATACGCTCGCCAGTATGGAAATGGGAAACTGTTCCGAACGGCAACAGTGAATGGTAGTTGTGCGAATGGACACATTAATCTACAATGAGTTATGATGATTGGGCCTAAATATATGATTGGGTTCGTTATGTATGTAAATAAAAGTATGTTCGGAAAATAAATGGTTTGTCTGAAGACCATAAGAAGCCCAGAAATATTTATTAGTTGCAAGTTGGTAGAAATAGAGAAAGTTTCCCAGGGATCTGGATTGAAAATTCTCTACCAGATGATTTCTTTATTATAGCGTAGAGTTTATAAAACCTGCCATCTAATATAGCTAAGCTTCCAAGAAAATCCGAAAATATTTGAAGCAATTCTATTAGCTCTGCTGCCTGCATTTGCCGCAAAAAGCCAATTTCGAGTGGAATTTCGTGGCACGAACAAAGGCAGTGGCATGTGCAACAGTGGCATCCAAAAACCACCGACAATGATCAGCCAAAAACATTCAATTAGCCCCCCAAGCATTCTCAGAACATGCAATGCCCCTTAATGCCGCTCCAGGACTTCACTTTTTAGCAACTGCAGCAGGAGCTGCGAAAGCCAATTAAGTACTTCTCTAATAGCCCAGCCACGCCCCTTAGCTCGCATTTCCCGCCCCTTCGGGCCAGTAGCCACCGTTGATTAGCCCAATGATTGAACAATTGGCCCGAGGGGCAACGTGGCCATGGCATAATGACGACATCGGAGTAAACCCAGTCCTGATGCACTGTCAGCCATCTCGTTTACTATTTACATTAATAAGCTAGATGATTGCCATCAAGGTTTACCTTTTGAAAAAAATACAAACACGACAATTCAAGTGATCCAATTAGCAGGTACTTTCCCGCAAATGTGCAATGAACATGACACTTAATTAGTTAATGGAAATCGTTGTCAGGTAATGCATTTTTTTTATTATGGTCGATAGTATATGGATATAAATAAATCTATAGGGATTAGATACTTAGGCTGAGGCTCCTGCCTTAAATCACACACCTGGAATTCATGTTACTACGCCGCCCTCGCAGTATCTCAAATATTTATGGCATTATTTGAACAATGTTATTGCTTTCTTCGCTGTTTGTGTTCTGAGTGCCCCTTTCTTTGCAGCTGTTAATAAAAGCAGAAATTATGAACACATGTAAAAGGACGAGAAAGGATGGCAGGATGAAAAAGGAAGTGCCATAGCTGTGCTGAATTGCCCTGGAAAATTGCGATGCTTTGGCGTTTCAATATTTTTTATTGCGCGTATTTTTTCCCATTGACACACGACAGGCAGTCGTGGCACAAAAAAATGTCGACGGCTGCCGGTGCCGGTGAGCTCCTGTGGCAGCATCGGCACTGGCAGCACACATTATTGACATAACTACAAACAATTTATGGGCAAACAACGGTTACGTCTCGTTACCCCCGCCCATTTGGCGGCTGCCATCGGGGCGGGGCCATAATTGAATTTTGCTGCAAGCTGCCGGGCTGGGTTTCCAATTTTTTTTTTGGCCCTCCATGGTGGGGCGATTGCATTTTTGACAGCCCACAGTTCGTGGCTTAAATAATAAATGAAATGACTTAATACGGTATTAAAGCATCGGGCCCATGTCCCAGATCCGATGAATCATGCATGTCCTGCAAATCCCTCTGCCATCTATGCTCGCATTCTATAACCTACATAGGGAAAAGGTCGAAAAGTTTGTGTTCCTCCGGTTGTCTGGGGAATAGCCTTGGCTGGCTTCCGACACTTTTTGGCGGAAAAATGTCGGAATAAATGATGAGCGGTTCGCAGGACCAAGGACAGGATGTTAACTTGGCAAAGGGCTGCCTGATAAATCTCTGAATGCGTTAGTTGGCATATTTTAAAAAATATTTTACAAAATTATACAGTCCTATTTCAATCCTCTTAATCTGATTTATATTTTCTTCTCTTTTCAGGTAAGTGTTGTTTTTCTTGATGGACTCGAGGTCCTTTATGTCGTACGGAGTAAGTTATTTAACAGAGTTTATAACTGCTCTGCTAAATTATCCTCTTAATCAAGCATCAAAGTTTAATTCCAGGCTAAATAAATTAATTTCTCTTCTCACATTACCCTCAAAACTTAGATGAGCTTTTTATGGGCTATTCCCCAGAGTCCTGCGCATATTTCTCGCCTCGACAGGCAAATCTCGTGGTCATGGCCGTTTCGCAGCGCTGTCCCTTCCGGTTTGCCCAGCTTCCTTCCTTTAAATCCTTTAGGTTTTCCATTTTTAATTTGTTAAAGTGTGACTGGCTGGAAAAACTACTGGGTAGTGAGGAGAAAAAAGACTGGACCAAAGTTGCAGACAGACAATGCCAAAACGAACAATGCGGGGCGGGATGCAGGATGGAGGGGACCGAAGGGGATGTGTTTTTAATTTTAAGTGCAAGCCATGACTTTTGCCAGTCACTGTAATTGTGTGATGGTGATGGTGATTGTGACTGTGACTGGGGCTGTGACTACGACGTCAGACTGAATCCACATGCCACTTTTCAAGCCTTTTCCTTACCCTTTCGGGCCCCAGTTTTCATTTGCGAAATTAAATTTTGCATACGTAATGGCGGACGGTCACGTCGAGAGCCTTTTGTCGGTGACTGTACCATACACTCACACCTACATACATACATATGTACGTCGAGCATTCAGAGTCTCCTGCATTCATGCATGGGAGAGTGGCAGCCGGTTGTTAGGAAATGGCATCCTGAAATGGCAAGACGCTGTGCCTCCCTCGCATTTGGGCCATGTGCCTGTAATTAAAACAACTTTTCCTCAGCGCTGCCATCTTATGCTCTCCCTGACTTTCCCGGCCTTTTTTTGGGACACGTAAAATCTCTGGTTGTCTTCCTGCATCATTGTCCATAACAATGAGAAAGTATCGGTTTCCCCGCCGCCACCCGGAGGGTCGTTAGGCTTTACGGCCAGTCGCCAAGACATAGGCATTCCAGGAGATATAAACACTGGGAAAAAATCGTCAACTGTCTTCTATATTTTCTGGCATAAAACAAATTGAAGATAGCATATTGTGGAGTCCATTTTCTCCAGTGCATGTGCACATGTGTGAGATCCGTGATGGCCATTTCGGCTTTCATGGCCCGTGGATGGAATCCGTGCGCCGCTCTCAGGTGCTGCAGGACCATGGGGGCTTAAAATTAAATTATTGGTTTATTTATGCTGCGAAATGGTCATCAAATCGAGATTCTGATTGCAGATAAAGCGGGAAAATGGTTTTTCGTCAGAAACATGCAGCTCCACGAAATTACTCAATGCTCAAACTCGCAGAGTCCTTTGGGCAGTTTTTGTTCATTGGTTTGAGTGGTTTAAGTCAACAAGAAAAAATAAGAACCATACGGAATTATTGATTTTGTATTGTATTTTTTATAAAGTAAACAAAAGCCAGAGAAAATACTTTAAACATGTAGAGTTTTGTTTTCTTGGACAAACAGTCATTGTTTGTCAAACAAAAATAAAGCTGCGGCTTTCTGTATTGTATTTGTATTTCCTTTATAGGGGCTTTTCTATTTATAAAATCGATTCAGATGAAATTTTGATATTGAGAGTTTGGTATTTTATTTTATTCGAATAGAGTTTTCAATTAGAGAATATCCTTTGAACTTTGGCTTCTATTCACCAACAAAAGCGATTTCATAAAGCTCTACCTTTTGTTTGTCTTGCGTAAAAGTCGTTTAGAAAAATTTAACCTGGCGACCAAAAGTTATTTCCCATTTTTATGCGACAATTGGATTTTTCGAGAGATTCTTTGTCTCCGGATTTTCCACTTTTGGTGGCCAACCTTTAAACACTTTAGTGTGTCTCCGGTTCAGCCTCAGCTCTCTCCCATTTGACAGTCATTAATTTACCGCTAAAGGACTCACAACCTGTGGGCGGGGAGGTGTGGGGGGGGAGGACGACCGCAGCTCAAAGTATCGACAACGGAATAACAGAACCGCAACAACGGCAGCGTCAGCGGAATAAGATGATGGGGGGAAAGGAGAAAACTTTCGCAACAAATGTCCAAAAGCCACTTAACGGCGAATTAGAGCGCAACAACAACAACTGCCAGGGGCGTTGTCGAGGGGTTGGAGGGGTGCGGGTACAAAGCAGCGACAACAACTAACTAACAAAAAAGTACAGTTAACGCTAAAAGGATACGGCAAACTTTGTAGACCAACAACTTTCAATGCAAATCCCGAGCCCCCATCGTCCTGGTCCTGGTTATCCTGCAATTGACCAGCCAAAACCGCAGGACGCCAGAGATGAAGGAGGCCCCCTTCCCGCTCTGGTCCCTGTTGGGCGAACCCTTTGCCAAGTACAGTTGTGTACGCAGTTAATTGATGATGTCCCATCAAACTGTAACAAGTTTCGGCTTTCGGCCAAACAAATTGTAGCCTAGTTTTTGGGGTAACACACAGACACACACACACGCACAGAGACTCACAGACACAGAGACGAAATTAATTAATTGTCGCTGCGAGAATTTGCATTTCAAACGCGACAGAGCTGTCCTGCTAAAAATTGCATAACAAAGTGCGGACCACCATCATCATTTAGCTTGCAAATTGCTTTTCGGCAACGGACATTCCTTCCATCCTGCCAGCCAGTCCTCATCATCCTGCCATATCGCTGGCAATTTGTCAGCGTTGTCATGCAAGGACTCGTCCTTTTTTTTTTTGGTGTGTGGGCGGAAAAAGTGCGATGTGGCAAAGTTTAATTAAGTTTTGCGGTTGCGATTAAATATGTATAAATATTAATAAACAAAGTGCGTGACTCTTCGTGAGAAATGCGAGAAGGGTGGGAGTTAGGAGGATGGCGAGAGGTAGGACTTCTGAGTTGCGCCACGAAAAGTAAACTTGGCGAGGCCTTCAGGGCTCATTAAACACAACTTAAACTATCAATCATAGCTGTTTTGCTGACTTGGTGGTCTTCTTTTTTCTGCTGCCCCTCAATTAATCAGTCCTGCGACAGGCCTGCGTCTAAGGAGTCTCTAGAGTGTGGCAAAAGGTGATTTTCCTTCTCTCTATAAAGAGTAGAGTTTAAAGAAAGTTTTCTGGATTTAATAAACACTTTCAATTACCATATCAGGCGAAAAGTTTTGTCAATTAGCAGGTGCAGATTAAGTTAAGAGATAATCAGGTGCTTGAGAAAATGGCGGAAAGCCATTTGTTTGCCACTTGCGGTCCTCTAATGAGCTTTGCCTTGGAAAGAGACAGAAACACACATGGAAAGAGACAGAAAGTGGGTGACAAATCCAGGCTGGTGCAGCAGGATAACTTGGTCGGCTGCAAATCAAATATGTAAATATGTACACATAACAACTAGGACGAGGCCAACGAGCAGAGTTTGGTAAACCATTTTCGAGAAGGTAAAGAAGGCTCCAAAGCACAAAAAAAAGGTAGACAAGTTTTTGATAGCCGGAAATTTGCAATTTCTGGCATTAAATTTCCGCCTCAACATTTATTCCATCGGCAGGAGCAGCAGCAGGAGCTGGAGCGAAGGAGACTAAGCCATTTTGCCTTTGCATTAACCAGCTTGTCTCGGCCATGTGTGCGAATCTGTAATTATTGAAGGGAGCACTTGGCATTATGTGCTTAAGTCCCCTCCCCATAGCCAGGGACTCTGTTCCAAGGACGTGCGTGCCAGGAATTGAAAATCATTAAGTGTTTAGCATTTTCGGCTTCAGTGTCTTCGTTTTCTTCCCATTTACAGCTCACTGAAATTGTGGTTGCTTTTGGGGTTTTTCCTTTCGATTGTCCCGATTGGTTTTAAAGGCGAATGACTTTAGCAATAAGCTTTCCGTATCCTTCCTCCTTCTTATAAAATACGTGCAGAGAGATCCTAGCTGGCTGGTTGGAATTTGCATTGATTTAGGGAATATCTTCCTGTGATTTTCATGTCCTTGCATTTTCTTAATTCGAGTTGAATTTGCCACAAATCCTTTCGAGTCTATAATTGATTAGGTCATTGAATAAGCTAAGGATATTTATGAATTTTTATTGAGATTCTATCGAAAATGTCGTAAAAATTCTTGCTTTAAATGAGGAATTCTTCCCCTTCTTGTTTACCTTTATTCTCGGACCTTGTTGACCTATTATCATGTTATTTATGTACATTTCTGAGAAACGACCTCGCCAGCTGAGCCTCTTATTTGTCAGATGCCATTCAGAGTTGCTTTTCGCATAAATATCCTTGCGGACCGCACTTGTCACACGTCATTTGATTTGCTACTTTTGAAATGAACAAAAAACCAGCAACAATCCCATGGCCTAACCTGGGGCAAACTTTGACAAACACTTGACGACGACGTTGAGAACTCTGAATCGAGAACGGAGAAGAGCCCGGCTCAAGTGTTTTTTGCACAATTTCTTTTCAATTCAACGAAAGTGGACCGGCCGGAGAAAGCCCAGCAACTAGCCCCATTCCTTTCGCCAAACCCTTTCCCATGCTAAACATCTTTTTGTTTTAAGGTTTTCATCCTCGTCATCGGGCTCTGTGTAGTTTTGTATGCATAGAACTTGCGGCTTTTGCCGGTCCAGGCTACGGGCCCCGACCCCAGGACTCATAGACATTCTAGAACAGACTAGAGAGTGGGTGTGGGGAGACTTGGTGTGGAAAAGATTTTGTCTTTTAGCCTGATTTGTTATTCATGAAAAGGCAGGAGCCTCAGGCCAGGCCCGGGGCCAAAAGAATGCCAGCGAGCCAAGGAAATGGTTAAGAAAATGCCGAGCACACTTTTGTGGCGAGCCAAAGAAATGGAAGGATGTTGGCTGGTGCATAATAAAGATGTTTGTTAGTGGAAACATCACTGGCGGATGCCTTCTTCTTTTTTTGAGTGGATCATTTTAAGGACCTTCTTTTTGGTGCCATTTCCCCAGCAACGATTAGCGTTTTGTGGTCAAATCACATGGACAGATTGGATATTCTAAACTCAATCTGACCGATTTCAAATGCAAACAGAAGTCAGTCAGTTATTCTTGACTTTGATTTTAGCAATTCATTGAACAATTCTGCGATCTGTGATTTGGATTCCTTTGGAAATCAGAAAATCTGACCCGTTGTTTATCCAACCTGTGAAAGCTTTAACCTAAAGCAACTCTTGTTATATACCCTGGCCCATTCTTCTCCGGAAGTATGCAAATACGTCTCCCTGAGACAAGCCAATCAAATGCATCAACAGCCACATCCATTTAGTGTAACAACAGCACTAGCACGGACTAGCATAAAATTTGCATATCCCACATGCAATTTATTTATGCTAAATAGAAGAACAAACAACGACGGCGCTATTTTATGCATATTTCCAGCTGCACCTGAAAAATTTGCAATGGACAGCTAAATAATGCGCATTAAAATGCAATTAGCTGGAAGAAGACAAAACGCCAGAGCAGGCCCAGGCGGCGGCGGGACATCCCACATGCAAATTCTGAAAATCTGAAAATTCTGAAAATTGTGAAATGGGAGGAAGACCCTCAAAGTTGGGCCTGCAAAGCTTCAAGTGCCATTTGGGCTTCTGCACAGGTCGGTCTGTTTTTCTAGCTGTGGCGCCTAAGCTCGTACTAAATTTAGTAGAAGGCCGCGACACACTCACCCCCCCCGTCGCACTTATCCTTGTGGAAGAGTGTGTGTGTGTGTTGTTCAGTGAAATGAGCTAGAAATTAGTTTATGGCGGAGGTCGTGCGGAGCAACATTTTCCATTCATGCCATTAACAAAATTCGTGTTGGACCAAAAAACTGTGGAACATTAAATGTAGTTTGGTAGAGCGACTTTTAAATTCATTTAAATGTAGGTTAGGATGATTACTTACTTTACAATATTTGTACAACCGATAAAACCTCACAGAATTTGTGATAATTTCTCCTTTTTTGGATTTTCTCCGCCCCCGCTGTGCCATTTGTTTGTAAACAATTATAATAGGCTTGAAATGAAATTTTAAGCTTTTAATTTTTGTCACATGCGCGCCAGAGATAAACAATCCTTAAAAAGGGGGCGGGGCTGAGATAAACGCAAACACACACACGGATGCAAATTGACATGTGGCTGACGCACTTTGTTTGCCCAAGTTGAATATGAAATTTTGTGGGGATTGTGGGTTGGTTTTGGGTGGCCTGGGAGGGGCTTTCGGTTGAGCTGCCGGCTTACGGAAAACAGGGAATTCTAATTTCGTTGCCGCTGGATCTAAGCTTTGCCTGCTTTCAAATGACACCCACCTTCTGGCACGGCTGCCACGGCTGCCATCGATAAATAATGCTCACAGGCGCCTAAGATTGCGTGTGATTATATGTACATTGTATAGCCACTATATACTATATACTATATGCCATAGACATTTGCGTGTGTTTGCGTTTGTCATAAATCAACATTTACATCGTGTTTATGTTTTTTGTGCAGCTGACGGGCCGGAAAAGGTAGCAACTTCCAAAGGTGGAAGGCAATCCTGCTCGAATGCCTTTGTGATCCTGAAAGGAATGGAACGGAAGGGGGCAAATGTCGATTCAGCATTTAATTATAGATTGGGCCCCATTAGATTGATGTGGGTGTATCAGAGCTTTGAATGGAAATTTTATTCCCCGAGATAGAACAAATTACTTCATTAATCGAAATCAGAACCGTAAACTTAATGTTGATTTGGAGCAGTTTAGGCTTCATGCCCATTACAATTAAATTCCGAATTCGATTTGTAGCATTTCCGCATCAATTATTGGTTCCTTACAGAGCTGGGGATTATTGTTTGCAGTAGTTATTGAAATGTGATTACACCTGGCAAAAGGAAGAAGACTTTTCGGAATAATTTCGTTTAATTTGGCTCAATAAAAGTTACTTGAATTGCATTGAATTGAATTGGAGTAATTCCCATGCCTAGGCTGCATTATTAAGATTCAATAATGCTTAGAACCTAGAGTTTTAATTAATAAATGTTTGTGGGAGACGTTTGTGACTGGAATCTCTTGCCGCCCCAAAGGACAATGCTTCTCCGACTTCCATAAAACATTAATTCATCTGGCCCTAAAAGCAAAATGTTGTTATGTTGATGAAGCCGGGAAGTACATCCAAATGACTTTGCATTCGGTCTAGAGTCTGGAGGGCTCTTACAATTATTGGGGCCAGAGGAGCAGTTAAGCAGGCGACTGTATCCACATATATGTATGAGAATGTTCAAATGGAAAGAGAATCGCGGCAAGGAAGGCCGGGAGGATTTTCAATTAGCACATAAAAGCCCAGCATGGTCCACATGGCCAGGCGGGTTGTGGCTGAATGGCGGAAACGACTCCCTGCTCCACGTACTAAATTAACCGTCGGCTGAATTAGTTTTCAATGTGTTTTGCCGCTGAATGGCAGTTTTGTGAGCACTCAACCTGCGTGCGCCTTCGCCGTTGCCATCTAGGCGTGGACTCCTTGATGTTCGACAGAGCTGAGGCCCTCAAATTAAATGCAGATGTCGAATAAAAGTTTTTTATGTCCCTCTGGCATTTCGTCTACTTTTATTTACATTACCATCAGCCCTCATCAGGCACTTGTGTTATGAGAAAAGTTGCCCGAAACAAGGGAAACTCATCACAGATGCTAATGATGTCATAGACAGCTTTCGGGAAAGCTGTCCCGGCACATGACCATCTTTTTTAGCTCCGATTAAACTATATTCTAGTAGTCCAAACGATCATAATAATTTTAATTACTTGCGATAAAAATGAACAATGGGAAAACAATCCCTAGTCTTGTCAGGGATTTTAAAAAGTTTGTTCTTTATTCTTGCTTCGGGGTAAGACCCTTTTTACTGCTCATTTGATATTCCCCTCTAATGCTCTCATTAAAATTGAATGACGAGAAACCAAGTTTTTCGATAAGAGCCGGACTCAATAACCTTGGGGTCGGATGGGGTTTCTGGCCAAAATTTACCTCTCGGTTGCCAAAGATTCAACGTCATCATAACAACTTTGTTTACTGCGCTTCGACCTGGCCTTGACTGCCGAACCGAATCTCGAGCCATGAAAAACCCTTGGCCTTTGTTTACCCCTAAAAACAAGAAGGAAGACCGAAAAGAATATTTTCTAAGCTCGGTGGATTTTCATTTCTATGCTAGTGTGTGTGTGTGTGTGTGTTTTCCCGGCTGCACAGGCTGAAACCGCAAAGTCATAAGCCCATTAGCCAAGGCAGAGATCGGGGGCATGAGACATTGGAGGCATTGGCATTGTTTTAGGCAGTCCTTCGTGGGATATAGCCCCCGACCCATGGCATGACATTGCCTTTTGCTCTGTTGATGCGGAAAATGAGCAGGGAAATAGAGGAAATCCAACACACAAACCTACATACATACAGCCGCACTGGCATGGGGATAACGACACCGAGCCAACAAGGACATTGCTGCCACCGACAAGGTCTTGTTAGGTTAAATTATGCATATATGCCACGCCCACCATTAAACGAGAAACGTGCTGCGTTGGGTGGTGGGCGTTGGGCGGTGGGCGGTACACCTTGGCATTTGATAATTGAGACCAACAGTCAAGCAATCAGTCAAACAGGGTTTCGGGTTGGTACAATCAAAACTAATGATTGCAAACACACACTGAACGCTGAACATAAGCCGCACGAAAATCCAATTATTAAATTTAATGAAACATCAAAGGAACCGCAAAATGTGTAAAGAAATTTTGCGGTCAAGTGGAAGTGCAGAGACAGCCAAGAGTTTTCCTTTTAATGGCAATAAGCAGCAGCAACAGCAGCTGCTGGAAACTAAAAGAAAACATTAGTTCAATAAATAAAGCCACAAAATGTTTTGCTGGCTCTCAAATATGCAATCGCCTGGTCGGAAATTGCGATGAAAACCCCGAGAAATGAACATTTTGAGTATTTATGGGGAATGGACAGAGCGCCTCGGGCATCTTGGATTTGACCAGCAATAAAGATCAACATTTGGGTTTCCATACAAGCATTAGTCAATCGAAATACAAATTGCAGAATTAAACAGTAATTAGAACACAAGTTACTCTACCAATAGAATAGTTTTAAAAGTGACTTCATTTGCTTTTTTTTTTTTTTTGAAACTTTTCCAAAGAAACGAAGTGTTTCTTTTGCTGCATTTAATTTAAAAACTTTTGCAAACTATTATTAACAGAGCAGCAATAAAGAATTTCATTTATGTTTGTAATCCTTAAAGATCAACTTCCCAAGTGAGAGAAGGAAAACGCTCAAATTGAAATGCTGTCCTTCCAAGTGTCTATTTTGGGGCCTGTCTCTTCGCTTTCCACAGCTCCTCGGCAGGACTCACTTTAAATAAAAAATTCGTGAATATTTTGCATCGAAATAGGAAAATCCCCGAAATGCTCCGTCTTGAGAATAGAGAAGGAGAAAAAGTAATAAAAACAGAGAAACAATGGAGGCAGAGGGAGAAGAGTCAGGCAGACAGACAGAAAATAAAGTGAGAGACAAATGCAAACGACGGGGCAACCATTTTTATGGCCCAAAGGATAAGCGTATTACAACAAAAACAAAACATAGCAACGCTGAAAATTTATACGCCAACGGTGCGAAGGGAAAAAAGGATGAGGACAGGATCTAAGTAGGGCGAATGTTAGTTTTCTTGGCGCGTGCAAAGTGTTCAAACATTTTTAATGTCCATCTGCGTGCGGATTAGCATAAAATCTGCTGTCCTCGGCTATTCGGAACCGAATTCGAGGCCTGGCCCGGGCCCTTTCCTTTGAAACCTTTTTTTTTTGGTCGGACGTGAGGTATGAGTTTATGTCCGCTTAGCTTTAAGTGCTGATGGGCAACCTCTTTTGTATTTATACCTTTAAAAATGTCTGGATTTTTAACTAAGCGCAGGAGAACTGGTTACTTATTTATTTTACGAGCTTTGAAGTGTGCGATTACAACACAAAATTGTTGCTACTGGCTTAATTTTGGGAGAAAAGGATTTAAAAGCTATAAAGTTTACCTTTTGGGAGTAACTTGCACTATTTTATATGGTTTTCCCTCAAAGGATGCTATGACTTTTGTTTGGGAGGTATAACCAACGGTGCGTATGATTGATTCCGTCCGAAAAATTAATCATACGCAGCGTTGTTTGATGGAGTTTCTTTTATTAAAAAGCCGATTTGGATTAAAACATATTTCGACAATAACAAACAAATAATAATCATACTTACCGTTGGTTATAAAAGAGACAAGTTTTCGCAATATTCTAAAAGTCATATTCCTTTTTTTTCCAGAATGCGCTCGTTCATCGAGGAGAACGAGAAGAACGATCCATTGATTAACGCACCGGATAAAAAGAACAATCCGTGGGCCGAAAAAGGCAAATGCGTTATCATGTAATATTATCGTAAACCACAGAAATACCGCCATAACTATGATAACCAGCCAAACAACAATAATGCAACCCATTCCACGACTTATACCACAACAACAACAACCACAGCAACAACTGGTCAATACAATTATGGAAGCAATACAGAAAATCAACAACAACATAGATTTGAGACCCTTGACCGATGTAGCAACCAAGTTTCGGGAGGGGGCGATGATTCCCTAGATCTAGTGCCCGTAGAGATGCAGCACTACAACAACAATTACTACTACTACTACAACTACAATCTGAGCTACGAGCCGCCTGGCGATCGGTGGGCGGTGGGCCTGAGCGGCGGGATAGGCGGGATAGGGAGCAGTCGGTTGCAGCAGCTGAAGCGAAGGACACGATACGAGCTGCAGCAATGGCCGCTGCTCATGCAACTGCTGCTATTCGTCCTGTGGCTGAACGCCAAGTTCTGGCAGTTGGTCAACGAACAGGTGACCTACCGCCGCAGGAGGTGGCATTGACGGAGAAAGACAGCAGCGAAGATGGCGAAGGAGGTGCTAGAGCGACGACGGGTGTTGCTGGGTATGAGTTCGATCTAGTATAAGTTGTGAAAAAATTATGCCACACACTCTTTCAAATCTCATCTTAATAAAAATAATCAAAATGCACTGCGTAGTGGAAGCAGTGCGACCACAGCCAAAGAATACATCTCTGTGAACTTAGCCAGCCGAACTTAGCAGAACAACATCAACAGAGAACATCCAGAACATCTTTCTCACGTACTCGTCTCATCATTGATCGCCATCCATCGTTGTCGATCTAACGTCGTTTCTCTGTCTCTGTCGTTTTTATACTAGTCCTACGTCTCGCTAGTTCATCCCTCTACTTTCTTTCTAGCTATCGTTCTTAGTCGTTACTGCATGCCATTACATTCTTAGAAATATCCTTTCGATATCGCTATGTTTTCTTTTGCACCCCACCACCACCCACCCACCATCAGCGCAGTCATCATCATCATCATCCCATGCCCATCATTCCAGTCCCACCCGAAATGTAAACCAATCAAGCCAAAAACTCAAACCAAAGCAAATCACACTCGATAGTTGTCAGCGCTAACTTGATCATATCAGTCATATGAAAATAGAAGGATAAATGTAACCCACCACCACCCATCATCTGTAGAGTCAACAGGAAGCCTTAGAAGCGCCCAAGAGAACCCAAGAAGGGAAACCGATATGATCCACAAAACTTTTAATCGAGGTTTCTCCTCCAAAGCTTGCCTAAGAAACTATTCTTCGAAATGGAAAACTGAAATGTGAAAAGTGAAACACTTTTGTTTAGTGAAATCTTTTCCACGATTGACAGGAGCGAGGTTAAGATCAAGCTAAGTAGATTCGTATTTTGAGTAGCGCTTCTTTGTTTTGTAGTCGGGCAAACGCTAACCGAGCTAACAAGCTAATTCAATTGTGTTTAATCTTCAGCATATAGTAATTACGAATATATGAATAATATAATTTTATATACAACTTACATACATACAATACATATATAGTTATATGCTAGGAAACGAGCAATTTAAAGGCAGACGCTGTAGTTACTTGAAGATGATAAAAATATATTTAGTTCTAAACAGATATGTTTACGATCGCATAGCTGGATATTATTATATACGCAGAACACACACAAGAACACACTGAAAACCATACGAGAAAAAAAAGTAACTATTAACGTAGAGGCCGTAATATTTGTACGGATCGTAGTTGAACCACTAGCTTGAAATAGTTTAGAGAGATCCCAGAAGTCAGCTGAAACTTTATAAGTTAAATGCTTAACTGCAGAATGGACTTGACAAACGAAAGTAATTCAAATGCGTAAACTACATTATATTATTAACTATTATATACGATATTGAGAGGGTGAGGCCACTCGAAAAACAAGGCGCTGTTCAGCTGTTTGAGGAGAAGATTTAACAGAAAAATATCTAGCAAAGGTTTTATGAGTTTACGTTGAATAAAATATTAAGTTGGGCTTATCTTAATGATTTCGATTAATCGCTTAGGCGTATCATTTAAAGAAGATAAAGAAATAAAAGACAACAGTCGATACACAAACCGAACACACACATTCCACACAACATGTACACACGAAATTACTGAAACGGCAAACTGAGGTTACAAAAACAAATAATATAATAAGGATAAACAGAACTTAAATGATAATTACTCCGAACATGTAGCGACTAAAGCGAGCACATTTAATATTAATATTAAGTTGAGGAACAACGTAGCAAGTCGAATTATAAGTAAGTCGCGCAAAAGTCAAACCAAACTCGAACTACAAAGAAATTACTTAAAAATAAGCAGCAAACGAACGCCAGAGAACTTAACAAAAGGCAGATTGAACTGTTCTGATCGAGAGAAGAAGAGAGGAGTGAAGTGGAGCCGAATCCGAAGGCAGACTAGTGGCACTAGTGGTAGAGCCTCAAGGACAATCCAAGAGGATACCCGAGATCTAGGGAAATCAAGTCGAGGCGCCCAAAGACGACCTACAACCACGAGACCAACAACGAATTCTTTGGGCCCTGATACGAGAAGTCGAAGTGGAAGACGTTTAGAAGGACGAGAAGCACAAAGTAGTAGACCGCTACATCTAGAAGGAACACCAAGAACATAAACGATGCGGAGTAGAAATCCAGAAGCTCCAATCCGATGAATAATGAAACTCAAAAGTGAGCAAAAAAAAAAACACAAAAGCTATATTAAGGTATTGGTGGTTACATAAATTATAAACGGATATTGTAGACGACAATTTGGAGCTAGGGATGTTATGGAAACGAATCAAAAGGCCTGAATCCTGGTCATACTTGAAAAGTATTTCCAGGCTTCGCAGACACTGGAGACACCTTCGGATCTGGAGCGCACATCAAGTGCTCCGTATCCAGAAAGTGTGCCTGTCTGACCGAGAGTTGAAATCAAAGTTCAATCTAAAGTATAATTATATAAATAAATGTATAGTCTTGTACCCAAGAGCGATTTCGTGCTGTGCCTCCGGCTCAGTCCAGGCTGAAAATAGTTTAAAAACTTACAAATTAATTCACTGGTGGGACTATGGTCCTTTCAAGAGAGCATTAAGCACGCCGAGTAGCCTGGCAAGGAGTCCTGGCGAAACGGGTGTGAGGGTGCCGCCAAAATTGAAAGGCCGCCGCCTGCCAGATGAGGACAAGTTCTTGAGAAGTCTCCTTCAAGTCGATATCATACGAATGTTCCACGGCATTGAGTGAGTCGGGGGGCACGGCACAAGCTCGCTCGATAAATGTACTCGCACTTTATCAGTATTTAATCGAAAAAAAAAAACGTTAATCAACCTTCGTATTACAATTAGTCAAATGAGGCAAAACCATTGAAAATTAATGTTGAGGGTCGTTTGTGAAAGAATGTAGGGAACGTAGGGAAAGAGCGGATATAAAGTGAAGGATACATTTTAGTAATTTTTCTGCAAGTTCTAGCATCAGCATATGCAATTATATAAATGTTAAAATTAAACTAACTACTAACATAGACAATTATAAATATATACCACATACCAGAGGAATATTAACACACCACAAGTTATTGCAAGTTACGTGAATCGAGGCGAACTCAATTAAAAAAATTTAGCCGATAAGTGAGGTCAGTTGAAGGTTGCACGGAAGTACAGTATGTGCCAAAGGCTGCCCCGAGCAGGAAGATCACAAAATGGCAAACTTCAAACTGGCTAAATACAAAAGTACGATTCTCTAGGATGTAAGTTGATGTTACAGTTCATTAAAGGAGTTTAACATATATTATATGTGGGCAAACCCAGTATATTATCGATTACAAGCATAACTCAATATAAACAGTATATTATATATTACTATGTGTATTCATTAAATGTGTGTACAATTTAAAAGTGGACAAAAAAGAAAAGAAAACTTTATTGTTACAATTTAGGATGTTAAGTGACGTAATTACTAAGGTATATGGACATATAGATTACGATTCTGAAACTTAAACGATATGATTGATTCTTAAACTTGTCGAATTGCGAACCAAGACAAACAAAAGCACGGTGCCGAGCAACATCCGAGGCGAAAACCAGAAACCAAATGAAACAAAACAATTATAATTTAGAAGAAATCGAAACACAAGCTAAAATTTAGTTAGTAAGAGAATTTTAACACAGCATAGAAAAGGATAAAACAAAACAAAGTATAAGGTGAGAGGAAGATTACACCGAGAAAGAAGTATTCACGAAACTCAAATAGTACGATATAACAAAACATGTATTTAGCTGTTAAAAAACATCTACTAAACGAGAAAAAACAAAAACAAAAACCAGATAAAGAAAAAGAAAAAGAAACGAAAACAGACAAAACAACAGGTAAACTACAATTTGAAGGCAAAAACATAAGTATGATTATCATTAAAGGAACTTCTCTAAATAAAAGTAAACTTTGAAAAATCCTTAGCGGAGAAAAACTACCCTCTCTATAAAAAAAAAAATCAAAAACTAACAAAAAATGTCGATTGTGTTTTATTTCCACCCACTCTCCCCACTCGCCCCCAAAACGATGAAGCTACGATCCTTCCCCGATTTAATTCGTGTTGATGATGATGATTATTGTGCTTTGGTAATGCTGCTGCAATGTGCTATTTCCTCTTCCTTTGCCATGCCTTGCCTCAGTTTGTATCTTAACATATTCATTTGGTATTATTTTGTACATACATATATATATATATATATATCAGCTTTTTTGGCCTGTATATAATTGTGCTTGAGCTTCAGCTACGTTTTTCAGCAAATCTTTATATATTTCTTCACATTAACCCCCCCCCCGTACCCTCGGCATCTTCGCTCCGCTGAGCCCCGACAAACTACAAAGCTTGACAATTTCGCTTGGGCGTAAGTATAGAACGAACTGGGAACAAAGACCAGTTACCGACAGCTCCTTAAATTGCATCGCTCTTGTTGCCAACTTTTGCCTCTTGCCAGCTTTTCGGATTACCAGCTAGCCGGATAAGCAGAAGGCGGCAAAAACTTTCAGCCCGGCCAAGTTTCTCTCAGTAAGTTTCCCCCCAGTTGTTGCAGAACATGTTTCGAGTAATTAGTAAACGGTGCGTATGCGTGATGAGTGCATTACAGCTCCAAGGGTCAGGGGGAGAAAGCGATTTGCCAGTCGAAGACTTTGATGTCCTTTCTCCTCTGACAATTCAATCAAGTTCTTCGCAGGCTGCCAAATTGAAATGCAAAGAAATTTAAATGCTCATCGTATCGATTCGAAGGCGTTGAACTGTCCAATGACTGGCAATGTCTGTTAACTGAATTGGATTATTGGTAACGGCTGCTCGCCTTTGTTGGCCCGAAAACAATGAGTCATGTCGCCAAGGACTTGGTCTTGCCGACACAGATTGAAAATTGTTTCCATTTTGAATGATTTAATTGTTTAAGTAACTATTGCAGTAAATAAAGAGTTTAATTGAGGGAAAATTGTGTACTTTGTATTGCTTTGGTGGACTCTTGTATCTTCATACTTAAACACATTTCTAATGCAAATTAGACAGCCCGAAAATAAAGTAAATGGCAGCCTTGGCGAATTTATATGCCAATTGCTGGGCTGCGAAAATAATGCGCCCCTGGAGAACGAGCCGTGTATACCCAGACAGGAACGGAATAAATTTGCTGTTGGCTGTCCGGAAGTATTTAAATTGCCAAGACATAAAAAAAGAAAAAAAGGGAGGTAAATATCGCCCACTCTTCGTTTGAATGTGGGTATTTATGGGCCATCCGTTGGCTTATCAAGTATTCATTTCTCACTCGAGTTCCGAGCTCGACATGTGGTCTTTCGAATCAGGATCAGAAGCGAAAACCCTTCCCAGCTGGAGACGCTTAAAGTGCGTCACTTCGATAGAATGGCTGAGAAAAAAGTGTTTCGAATTAATGGATTTAAAAGGAATTCCCCTGGCGTACATCAATCGAAGGATTTACCAAAATCATTTCACATATTTTACCACAGCATCGAATTTACATGAGGCGAATGACAATTGTCGAAACACAATAGCCAGGCCATAAATGAACGTGACAGAGTCGATTCCCTGGAAACCAATACACACAATGCCTTTGTGATGCAAATCTCTTTGGTACGATGTTTTAAATGGTTTAATAACTGCATGTGCGTAAAATTGACTGCATTTAATCAGCGGTAATTAAACAGGACAAGTGTCCTACATTTAAAGCCATTTGCCAGGGCCAACGAATCCCTTTTACTCCCACGCGTCCATTCATTTGCCTGCAAATTGTTTTGCGCTGTTTGCCATTTTGGCGCCTCAGTGTCGCCATTTTCTACACCATTTGCTTGTCTATTTCGCCAGGACCCGCCCCAGGACGCCCCACCCCGCCCCACTATGGCGTTCATTAAATGCAATTCCTAATGCAATTGACATGGCGCTTTCTCGTCCTTGAGCTCCTTTTCAGATGCGGTCTTGGTTCATTATGTGGCAATGATGGTTTTTAATGAGCGTGCACCGAGGAGGACTCGCCAGGCTTAATTAACATGTCAGCTGGGAATATCTTATCGGGCATACGCAGCGTGTGCCTGTCCGCCTTGAAAACTTTTTGGCCGAATCTGCTCTTACCGGCCCGCAGGGATCGCTGTCTCAGGTGGGCTAAACAGTCAACGAACTGTCAGCGCACGGATTTATCAGTCCTCCTCCCCATACCGCCACATACCCCCCCAAAAAGGAAAAAAAATGCAGGAATATCCCACCAAAAGCCAGCTGCTTGACAGTCCCTCTTCTCCACTTTGTCCCTGTCTCTTTCTCTTTA
Organism: Drosophila varians; assembly: GCA_018150405.1. Lineage (NCBI taxonomy): Eukaryota > Metazoa > Arthropoda > Insecta > Diptera > Drosophilidae > Drosophila > Drosophila varians. Next base: position 9,551,444 of record JAECWK010000125.1, read on the forward strand.
TCTGTACCCGTCTCTGTCCAACTGACTGACTGGTGACAAGCTGTGTCCTGAAGAGTTCTCAGAATCCCCTACCTTCACGTACCTTGATTTATATTTTATTTAACAAAAACGAAAAACCAAATTATCAGGTATACTTTTTGGCTTGTTCCTTCCTCATCGTTTTTGTGTCGGTTTGGAATTTAGGCTTTTTGTTGGTTTGGCTTGCATAAAGTTTGTTTAACGTTTATCTTGCGGTCGCTTTGCGCTTTTTGCATGACCCGCAAAAGTTTCTTTTGGTGATAAAAACGGCGAAAAGGAAGAGCCCGGCCAAGCCAGCCAGCTGGCCAGGAAGCTGGACTTAAACATGAATAATGAAAGGATCTGTAAATTGGCCAGAAAGGTCCAGAGTCCCACCACCAAAAAATTTAATCAGCATGTCGTTAAAGGGAAACTTGTGTAAGTTTTCCTCTTAGTTGAAGGTTAATTTAAGTAGAAACGTGCTTGCATAATGCATTGATTCGAATATCCGCACATCCTTATTATGATTCAAAATTATTCTCTGGCTGGTCTCAATTGATTTGCTTTCCTGTTATCCTAAGGGGCCTTTGAGACTCGGCCGAGTGGAAAAATCTGCCATGAAGTCAAATCTTATAAACATTAATACTCATTAAATTTAATTGCAAGCGACTTGCCATATTCCTGTATCCTTATGTATCCTGTGACCTGTCAGTTGGCCCTTGTTACCGGCACAATTATGCAAATTACTTACCGGATCCCGGAGGATCCCGCCAGAGACCGAAGCCGATTAACCCCTTTTTGTGTAGCGAGGCGTTGAAAGGTTCTGCACTCAATTACGGGCGAAAAAAGAGTAAGGAATAAAATTATCACCTGCTGCCCCCGGATTCGGAATGAAGCCAAGAACACTTAGCACTCAATTGTTGGCGGGGAAAAGCGCCGAAAACTTTTCGACGCCGCCAGAGCCAAAGCAGAAACTAGGAGTCAGGACTCAGGCCCCGGGGGGTATCGAGTGAAATTTGTTTAGCAACAATTTCAAACGTTTCCATTGGCGTGACTCAAATTAATTTCGGATCCCTCCTCCTCCTCCCTCAACTTACCTTATCGCAATTAATTTGCCAACTGGCTGGGGGGCTTGGAGTCTTGGTAGGGGCGGCGAAAAATAGTTGGAGCGTCGCTTTAATATGCGGTTGGATGTATTTACACTTTGCGGTTCAACTTTCCCATCAATTTGTTGAGTGTTTTGCCAATAGTCGTGGCCCATTCACCAAGGATCTCTTTGTGGCTGTCGCGGCGATGAAAATAATTAAGCAAATGCATTGCGGTATCCAAATCTTACTTCTCGGCCATAAAATTCTTGGAATAATTTGTATGCCAAGCCTGTTTGGCTCATGGAAGATTGACTTCCGACATACTACGTTTCTGTAAAGTCCTAAAATAATATTTGTTTGTACTCCAATCCCGGATTCAACTCACACAATCACGGGCCAGTCGAGTGTAAAGATCTCCACCGAAAAATCCGATTTGCACAGCGTAAAAATAAACGGATGAGTGATGAAAAATTTCGGGCCGTGAAATCAGCAAAAGCCGAATTGAATTGTAAGCAAAAACTATTCACGCATAAACAACAAAATCCCCAAATAAAAACGTCAAAAGTCAAAAGCGAACATTGAATACATAACGAGATTGTTTCATCAAAAATACCCAACACAATTATTAAAAATAAATGGGGAAAAGGGCAAAAAGAGTCCTGGCTCCCTGACATTTTTGTAATTATCTCGCACAAGTGCCAGGAAATGGAGAAAGTGAATAGTTTGCGGGCCGTTGGGTATTTAAATGAAATTTTGTCAGCAATGTGCAAGGAATAGTGCAATGGAGGAGTATGGTAAGTGCGAAAAGAATTCCAGAATGAGGGAGAAGTCAAAGGGTGTGCTTTCGCTAAAAAGTTAAATGAAATATTTGCCAGTCACGCAAGCATTTTTCACTTTTTTCTTAATTAAAGCGCGAACTGCTCCAATTTCATAAATGCACGAAGAATATCGAGCAGAGGAAAAAATTTTTCTCTTAATCAGCCGACGTTTCCAACCCCTTTTTCTGCCCCATCCCCATCCCTTCTGTATCCCGGCCGTGTTTGCATTTCAACGGGGCAAAGAGAAAGCCTATAAAAATATGTTTTTTTTTGCCTTTCTTCTTTTTACGACCAACTTTTGTTGCCTTCCCTGCGTTTGTACGTATATATACGGATTTATTAAAATATTTTCCATGGGTGGGTGGCAATGGTGTGGCGGAAAAGTCAGTGGGACTCTGGCGAAGTGCCTAATACTCTCGTTGGGGGCTTAATGAGAAAACCATTGGGATAAAGTTTCAGCGAAAAGTTTTCACAAAGATTTAATCGAGGCTTTAGCCAATTATTGCACAGATATTAATTCTGTTTTGGAAAACATTTCATCTGTATTTTTAGGGTAAAAAAAGGCTCCATGGTATCCCTTAAATTTAAAGGATACGCCTTTACCAGCCTTCGCTTGGACTCTGCTGTGTGTTTAAGTTAATTTATCCCCATCATGGGCGTAAAATGCCAGTCAGGTAAGCGTTTCAATCGCCAGCCTTTAATTAATAACGCCAAACAGTTCTCACTTTTCGCCATTCAAAAGAATGTCCTGGCCTTTCAGGTCCATCCTTTCCTCCTTTTTTATATATTTTTTTTTAAATTCTGTTGTTGTTTTCAGTGCCTGGAAGCGAGGCAAAGCCATCAGATCCTGCTGATATGGCTCGTTGCAGAGAACACGGCTCGTTAATTTGCACTTTTTACCCATTTACCGATACAGTCGCAACGGTGCGAAAGGGACAGTTGGCAGTAGAGCGAGACGACAGCCATAAGAGCAAATAAAAAGGTTTTTCGGAGAAGCGGAAAATATTTTAATAATATTAAGCGAGCTTACAGCAATCGAAAGTTGTTGCCGTTTCGGTATATTTGCCCAACACTTTATACCTAGCAATAGTGAAAATAATTTGTTTATTTATTTGCATGGATAATAGCCGAAGCTTAAAGTGAAAAGGGAGAAAGTGAAAAGTTGCGAAAAGCGGGGGAAAGCTTTGGGGGAATGGCGAACGGATTGCCAAGAACTTTCTACGCGTATTTGAGCAGCACTTAAATTTCGCAGTCCTGCCAGAGAAAGTTTCGCTCGAGTGGCAGCTCTCTCTAATCTCAAAACAGGAAGGATACGACAGAGCAAGATGTGCGGACAGGGGCAGTCATTGGCCAAAGGCTGATAACTTTATCGTCGTCAGGATTTTGCATACATCATTGCGCCCGAGGGCTGACCTTTTGGAGAATATGTTAATACGCCTCCGAAACGGCAACAAAAGTGCACAAATAATGCGACCAGCTCAGCTCGAACTATAAGAGGCATCCGACATCCTTCATCCTTTACCCTTCCTTTGCCCCCTCCCTCCACCGAATACACATTTCCGCCCATTGTTTGGCCTTGGCCTGCTGGTTTGAATGTTTGCTCTAGTGTCCACCCCGCCCAAGTGTCTCCCTCTGTTTATGTTTGTTGACATGGAAAAGCCTAAAAGTTATGGTTCGGCATCCCCACTTCCCCCACCCCCACCACCTCCACATGACCAACATTTGCCTGGCCGCCTAATAAGCGGCTCAAGTGTTGGCCCGGAATTAATGCGATCTCCCCGGATCCCGTGTATCAGTCAATGTCTTCTGGCTTTGTTTGCCAGTTCCCAAAAGGTTACACCACCGGACATCACCAGTGGCTCAGAGTGTGTGTGTATGTGTGCTCCAAGTGTGTGTGTTTTTGGTGTCTAATATTGCCCAAGGACATCATAGTTACCCGACCAAAGTATGGCACGATTTTCTAATGAGTCGGACGAATTGGGTGACACTAAGTACCAGGGTCTTGGGGGCAATTCTTTAATATAATATTTAGCGGAAACTAAAAGGGAGACCTAACTAAGCAATATAAAGTTTAAAGGACTGTCGCAAGAATTCTTTAATATTTAAAACGAAAAATGCAACTCGATAGTGTTTATTTATTTTCTGGTTTAATAAATGGACTCACATAAATTTCGTCTGTACTCCCTGCCATTAAGCGAATCCCTTTTGTTTCTTCACACTCTATAGTCCTTGGTCCTGCGAGTGCCCAAAAAAAAAAACAACACTTCTTCGCCTTTGTGTGCTAATCTCCCCCCTTCAGGGTTTTGGCTTTTAACGACCTCTTACTGACACACGGCCACTTGGATTCAGAGCCAGTCCGGAGTCCGGACCAGTCCGAAGTCCCAAGTCCGGAACTCTCTGGCTGTCACTTACGCATTCCACTTGAATAACAAAAGCTTTTGATTGATAAGCGCCATAATAAATTTGTTATTAGTGCGGGAACGGGGGCCAAATGAAGCATAAACATGAGACAAGGACCCGAGGAGGTGTGAGAAGCCAAAGGACCCCAAAAATAGATCGTCATTCGTAATGGATATTGGACAAATGAGCTTCTCCTTTTTTTTCTCAGAACGGAATTTAATGCTCTTATTTGTTTATAAATAGAAAAATCGTTGCCTTGAATTCCTTCTTCCTTCGCTTCGCATCAGTTTTGAGTTGATTTGATGTGGCAGGACATGATGGACGCAAATAGGAAAAGGAAATTCAAAATCGGTGGCAAATAGTTTCACAAGAAATGCCACCCAAATTGCCCCGTGGTCTGATTAGGCTCGTTTACTTTGGCTGGGGTCCAGCAACACGCCTACTGCCACCCACTAACGCCCACAGCCACGCCTCCGTGCCAGCCCGGCGCTTTCAATTGTAATTATGACTTGGCAGCCCGCAGCACGGAAATTGCTCGATGAAACGAGGGAATGGTAAAGCCGCAGCAATTTCGTGGCGCTTCTTGAAATTTCAGATGCTAATTTCAATTAAAAATTTCACCCACATTCTGTTCCGTTGATGGATGGGTCCGGACTGCGGACGGCGGACTGAGGACGGCGGAATAAGGAGCGCCGGAGTTCAAAGAGGTGCCAAATTCTGATGCTCTCCAAATATTTAAATTGGAATTGAAAGCTGCGCTGCCACAGGAGGCTCTTAAGTCACAGTTGGCCTAAATAAACAAGGGACAGAGGGCTGGGTGTAAGCCCTTGTACTTCCCATCCAAAATTTATATGTACACACAATTGACAAAAGGACACTGGCATTATATTTGCCCTGTGTCTCGCGCACCATTGATAAATATTTTCTCCGCTTATTTGTGTGCGGATGTGAGCTGGAAAAATAAATACGATAAAACACAATATAGAGTCAGTTAGAGGTGGAATCGTGACAAACACCCAAAGAAATCGGATGGAAATTCTTCTCTCGAGACTTTAACTATGATATATATATATATATTTGTGGGCAGCAAAAAAAAGGACACATTCTATTTGTTATCCTCTTCCATTTCCATCTATTGTTTGCTGCGTTTTTTCTGACGTTTTGTTGTTTAAGAATTGGTCAGCCATTGAATTTGCTTTCTTGGCTTTCTTTATTTCGTTTGATTTGAGCCGCAGTTGTCGTGGAAACAGTCGTTTGATGCTTGTTTTATTGGAATTGATTCCGTAATTGGGAAAATTTGTGTGGCCCGGGTGTGTGGTGTGGGGGGGGTGTGGGGGATAATCAAAATGACTTTTGTTGCGAAAATTAGGAAACAATTCGCCACTCAAGATAGAAGTGCTCCGCAAACAACTTTTGGACCGCTGACCACTCTGTGTCTTGATGGTAACTGCATTAATTTATTATTTTCCATTAAGCGTATCATCCAGCGAAATCGACCCCAACCTCGTCATCATTATCATCATCATCAGCGGCAACTGAAAAAAGCCGAGTCCACAAAAAGCCACATAAATAATGAAACATTCTTTTATGTAGGCGACAGCCCAAAAAAAAGTAGCCTGCGGTAAAGTTATAATAAAAAAAATATTTTTTTCAGGAGGCAAAAAATATATAACGTATTAATAAATATATATTTATAACTTTGACATACTTTTACTAAATCAATTTATTCGCTTTGATATCTTTTTTACCACCGACTATTATGGGCTTAATGAAAAACCCTTGGTTAATCGCGGAAATTATATATTTTAAGCTGTTGATCGCCATTTTGTATGCTTCTCAATGTATTTCCCGTTCCCTTGGTTTTCCAAGACGGCGCTTGGAAGTCAGAAAAGTTTGACATGCGTTGGAAAGAAAAAAAAAACGCATCGCCCAAATGAGTAATAGTTTTTTGCCATTTTTTCATTTCCCACTTATTGCAATTTTGCCAACAAGCTTTGCAACTTTTTTCTTCCGCAAATAGCGAGAATTTGGTACGAGTTTTGTTTTTTCAGTTTGGCGAATATTTCCAGCGGGTGGCGTATTTTATATTTTTTAATATTTGCTCAAAGTTTGGCGTGTAATGAAAAGCTTCCTTTTCATTCCTTTGGGGTCTTTATTGAAAATTTAACGCGTTAGTCACGTTGAATGAATGGACCAAAGTTAGTTTAAATCTAAAGGGTCAGTTTGGATGGATGGCAGGAAACAAATGTCTAATGTGTGTATATTTTTGCACAAGTTTTAAAGCCAAAGGTAAGTTTTGTAATCCTTGAATTTAATTGTGTTTGTAAATTTTCATTTTATGAAATTATTTTAGCCTTTGTCCTGCTCAAGAGAACTCTATTTTTTGACTACATGAACACTTTTTCCTTACAGGCACCACAGAAAACTCGCAAAAAACAAAGGACCCGGGCAGTTCATTAGCATAGTATTCAGAACCGGGTCAGTTTGGTAGACTGCCTTGGTCGGATACTTTGTTCCTTTAGTCCTTAAGCACCCCCCCAAACCCCTCCGCTGTGCCTATTTTCCTTGGTTCTGTATGCATAAGTCGCGTTGCTTTAAGTCTCAAGTCTACTTACATTTCACTTTGCGTTGCATTTTGTGTTTTTTTGTGGGCCAATCTGGCCAGCTTAACTTGGGGGTCACTTGGCGTCCTTTTATCCTTTGGTGTTGTACACTTAGGGACGCCCACATAATTATCGCACACTGGAAAGGGTTTCACTCTCCCTCACTCAAAGTTTCTGTGGCCGACGCAGTCTTTGTCTTTTTTTTTTTCTTATCATTATAAAAAACACACACTCGAGTCCTTCCATATCGCGTGGCTCCTCTGGTGATAAATGCGTAATGCGATGGAAGCGACTAAAGACAGTCTAGTCCTTTGGCATGATGCGGGGGAGTGAGGACAAAAAAGGACAAAAAGCGGTTGTGAAGTGAGACATCATCATCAGTTTTCGCTGAGAGCTGCCAGCCTGCCTTTGGGCTGATTAATTGAAGTGAAAAATGCGCCTTGGCCTTGTTGAGTCCTGATTGATGGCACTTGCCTCTAATTAGAATTTATTGTGCCATACTTTCATCCACTTCAAATTAAATTTGCAATTTTTCTCAGCCTGGTCCCCGCCTCAAGGCAAACAAACATATTGAGCGTAAGAAGAGTTTTCCTCTTTCGTATTTTGCGTCCTTTTATTTTTTTTTTTTGTTTGCCTGCCATTTTTGTTTGCAATTTAGTTAAATGTTTTTCCGGCTTTGCCTTTCGGGCGTGTACGCCTTAGTTGGTTTTCATTTCGTTGGGCATTATTCTAAAAGCTTTCGCCCCAAAACCGAGGCCGGTCAGAAGGGGATTCTCCTTTTGCATATGGCCTGGTCGGGGCCGGCAAGTCATTCGTTCATTCACTCATTCAATGACTCGTTCAATTGCAATGACAATGGACTGGCTGGCTGACTTTCTGGCTTTTCTGGCTTTTCTGGCCGCATTGCATTGTTGTCCGCTTTTCGGGCGAATGTTGCGCTGTCAAGCGCCTGTCGACGGGCCAAGCTCGTCGTCTCCAGCCCCACCCATTTTCCACCTGCCACATGTCTCTGAGGCATCGGCATCAGCATCAACTCATCCATGCCTATTATACACACTTTTCGAATGGCTGGAGCATCAGCCATAGACAGTGGATTTATTTTGATTTTTTCTTGATATTTATATCTTCTCTCTAAAGGAACATCTCTTCTGTAGGATTTCCAATCTGGAAAGATTGAATAATTTAATGGCAGTGATTACTTGCCACATAAGTGACAGAATTCCTCCCAACCCACTGTACGACAGGCTGACAGCTTGCACTTTCTTTTATTTTCTTTACGTGCTTTCTTTGCCATTCACTTGCTCGACAATCACATTAAGATTCACCCACACATCCACGGGCAGTGGACATGGCGGAGGACTCAACTAACAATGATTGCAATGACTGTGGCCAGGATCCGCCGCAGTCAAACTGTGGCACTAACCGTAATTGTTGACTATGTCTGCAACGTGCCACCCCACGTCCCATGCCCCATCGGCATCCTGGCGTCTGTCTTTATGCCATCCAGTCGCTGTCATTTGTACAATTGACAATTGTGATTGAATATGTTATAATGCAGTGACTGAAGGTGCGGCGGAAAGTTGGTTGGCAGGATAGCAGGATGGTCTCCTGGGCGGATGGCTTGACATTGAGCTAGTGCGTAGTTGCAGCTTTTCTGCTGATTACAGATTACATCAGACGATGATCTGCGGAATGAAGGGTATGTCTGTCTAATCAGCCCACTGATTTGAGGATACTTTTCTGAATGGAAAGGATCTAAGCCTCTTTATTTTATTTATTGATTGATTTTCACTTTCTGTACATTTATTTACTTTAAGCAAAATAGAAAAAACCAATAAGCTTAAAGGCGACTCTGCCATTCCTGATTCCATTTGTAGTCTCTGGGGAAAGCCACGCCCTTTGCTGATATCCTTTTTTCAGTTATTGTCCGACTAGTTTCGAATGCATTTCCCGTTCGATGTGTCCGTGCCATGACCATAAAATGGATTTTCAGAGAATTCGCCGGCTGCAGTGCCCAGAGACCAGAAATGCATCGGCATAGGGAGACAATTCCTGGTCTCGATGGAAACAGGGAACGGAGAGGCCATAAACTAACTGCATTGTTTGCATACTTTTCACTGGAGTTGGCAAAAACGGAATGGGCTGCCCTGTTCAATTTTACGCTCTCGAAAGTTGCCTTCAATTGGCAGCATGTCCTTCGAAAACTGGCCCCCAATATGGAAGGGCCACGGCCAGGACTTCCAATCAGCCCCATTTCCACACTTTCAGGCACGATTATGCGCCAAAGTTTGGCTACCATCGAAAGCGCTAACTAGGCGCATTCACTCGGGCCAAGTTGGTCAATTGATTTTCATTGTTTGGCTTTGATCTTGGGCTCTTTATTGTTGCAATTGACACGAGTGGAAAATATATTTCGTTTCGGCAACATCATGCTGGAGGGAAAGCATGGATAGGAAATTATGAAATTGATTTATGGAAGCGTGACGTGAACCAGAAAATGGCTATTTTTTTGTCCAGTATTCCTGTTGAAATATTTTAAAGCTTGACAGATTCAAGTAGGAAATCACATTTCTGGAAAGTTTCTTTTTTGATCCAAGCGGCATCGTCAGGTCCTGCCCCACCAGCTACTTTAGATTATTTGCTCCTTCCTGTCCCGGTCGCCCAACATGCCACAATTTGAGCACGGAATTCTTGACACATTTTTGTTATGGTCATGTAAAAGTCAACGGCAATGGCGAAATAAGGGACGACACTTGCGTCTGCCCTTTGGTGTCCCTAACAAGTTGTGCCACAAATGAGATTACGTATACGCAGCGTGTGAAGCTGTCGCCGGCCATTTGCCGAATGCCGAATAGCAGCGAGTGGGACACTACAAAGTCTGAACTAAACGCCGCAGAGAGCCGAGGAGAATACGGAATGATGTGTGCGTAGGAATAAAGGATCCTGGGCCCGGCTTGCTGTCCCGTTTACGGGTTTATTTGTGGGGCACGCCACGCATGTGACCCCAGTCCCGTCTGCCCGGATTTCTGGGATTCGCGGTGCTGCCAAGGACGACACGTGTTCGCCTTAAATATTTATTTATGTGGCACAAGGTTTGGCCTCAAATGCCATGGCATAGTTTGGCCAAGATTCGCGGAAACTTTTGCCAATATTATAAACTGTATTCGCACCTCAATCGCTTCAAGAAAAATCGCTTTATCCTCTTACTTGAAAAGGGGAATTAAGTAGAGATAGAAGGAGCTTTCATGAATGATTTGAAAGCACCTATTGATCCAATAGCTTGGAGGAAGGAGCCAGTTGAGTGTAACATGGCCTGGCATTTAAGTTATAAGCAATTTATCTAATATGCAAACAGGATTGCTTTTCTATTCCTTCTCCCATTGCCTTGTAATCGGAGCTGACTTGAGTTGTTCAACAGTTTTTAAAGGATATCGCAACGGGAAATGAAGAGGGTGTCTTATGCTAACGTTAAGTATCACAATTATATCTCTTTAAAGGATTTATAATTTAAAGTAAACTTCACAGTAACTTCAGGCATTTCGAATACGAAAACATCTAATCCGGAAATTTCCTTTAACCTTAAGGCAATCCCTTGTGAGGACCCACTCTTCGATTTTATTGAAAAGGCGAGAGACTTACCTTGGCATTAACTTTAAAGTAGCGACCATCAACCAATTCCTTATCGAGCGACGCAAAGGAAAGCTGGCACTGCGAGGGTCCTTGGCATTTGTGAACGCATATGCCGAAAAAGACGGGAAGTGGATGAGCCGGACGGAGTGAAGAGGAACTAAAACGGAGCATAAATCGCCCTGAAATCTGCTTCGAACGCAAAACGATTCCAAGCACTCGCACCAAGTACCATGGGAATCCGGAATCCGGACTCCGATCACACAATGAGAGCCACGCCCACATGCTAGGCCCTCAGACCCAGCCCCACCGCTGGCAGGTTGTCAGTTTGATGGCCTGCAGCTGCTTTTGGCATATTCAAATGTGTCAGGGGGAGACATAAAAAAGCACGCTGCATGTTTAACGCCGCCTTCAAAGAGCCACAGGTGCGAGAAGCTGACACCGAGAGCGCGGAATAAAGGACACGTCGTGGTCGCCAAGTGGTCGAATGTGTGAATACCCAGGGGACCCTGTTGATAGGCATTACAAAAAATAATTCCAGATGAGTCCGAAATAAGCTTTTATTTCTGTTAAGCTTGAAAAACACTAAACATGGAAGGACTCTGCCTCAAGGGGATACCCTTTTAGTACCCACTATGAAAATGCACTTTCAATGCAGAAGGCTCAGTTCCCGCTCCACGATGCCGATGATGACAAAGCTCTGTGAGGCAGGTGAAGCAAAAGCACCTATCCATGCCACAGCAGGTGCAGCAGCGTTGCATGCAACCGGGCTTCGGCATTATGTTAAGTGAAATGGAAAGCTATGAAAATGGAACGATGGATCCATGTTACGTGGCAAAAAAAAGCCACCTGGAATCGGGGCACAGCTGCAGGGCAACTAATGAAGCCACCAGCTAGGGGCTTCGATCTGGGGATGGCATTTTATTGGCAGCTGCAAGGATATGCCACCCAATTCACTATCCCTCTATTCCTTAAACCGCTTCTTGTCCTTAAGTCATGGCATCTCATTTTACACCTGAATGGCATCATTACTGCTTAATAAATTTCGAATTTTGTTTTTTTTTCAGAGTTTTTAAAGAGTCCGAACTACATTAACTTTACTAACCTGGTTTGAAAAAATTTAAATTGATTTTTATTGATTTCTATTGGCCATAAAAAAATTACTTTGTGGTGAAGAAGTTGGGGGGGAAATGGAAATCCTTTCAACAAAGTAAAAGCCATTAAACTCCTCCACCAATCATTTCCGTAAATAAAACCGATTCGCCGTCAATAAAAAGTCAAGTTGAGTTACATTTTAAATTTTCATGGGCCACTTTGCCCAAAGGTTGTCAATTTGCTTGGGGAAAGTGAAGCCATTAATTGTCCTGCTGCACGGCCATTCGAATTCCCCGACCTCCGGCAATCAAGGTTGCCCAGTGGGGGCGTGTTTGAGTAGCTCTACTCCTTTACGTCCTTCAGCCCCTTGCCGGCCAATTGCCGGCGACATTGAAGCCTGACCAGAACCAGGACACGAACAACGTAAACAGCCATGGATCCGGATCTCAGATGTGGGGGTCTTGGGGGCTCCATTTAATTGTTTTGCAGGACGCACGTGTTTTGCATGCCAAAGGGATGGCGGAGCAAAGCTCCTAATTTCGGCTTGTGGTTACGTTTTTGGCATTGCATCCACGTAGTCGCGACCGGCTTTTAATTAGCCAACTCGACCCGGTCCAATGAACTAGCCATCGACACCGACGCCTGCGTCGCCTCGGCTAATTAGCCGGGTTCAGGTGTCGATCTGTGGCATCCACCACAAGCTACCAATGGGTGTGGCAGCAATTCAATTTGGTTGCCAAAGAGCAGGCAGGAGCCAGAGAAAAAATTCAAAACTAAGAGCTAAGACCATGGCGGAGTGGTAAGTGTCCTTTCAACAAAATGGAAAATGGTTCGTGGTTGTCGGTGTCTTGATTCGAGGATATTCCAAGATGTGTTCTAACTCTTTATTCATATTTAAATTCTCTTTAAGTAGAGAGGGTCCTAAGCCTTTAAACTAAATGTGTTAACCTCCTTTTGGCCAAGAGAACAAATTACAATGGACGAAAGTACAGTCGCGGCAAAAACGCAAGCCTGAAACAAAGCTGCGTGCAAGGAGGCTCTGCTTTTTGGGGGAAAGCTGGCAAATTGCATGCGCTTGACCTCGCCGCGACTCTAGATGCTGGGGCTGTGAGGTGCTGCCCTCTGGGTTGAGCCCCATTCCGTATTTTTCGGTAAAGACGGCAAGGAGGCAGGAGTGGAGGTAGAAGCAGAGGCAGGAGCAGAGGCAGGAGCAGAGGCAGTGGCAGAAGCGGAGGCGAAGGCCGGGGCAAGCAATCACAAGAGGGGGCCTGGGCAGGAGCTGCGCTTGAAGGCATCTTTTGTGGCATGTGTACTCAAAACTGCGTGAAAAATTAGCTTCATTGCCAGTTGTGCAGCAACTGCGTCTGCGTCTATGTGTGTGCCGTTGTCGTGGCATGTGGCAGGCTGTTGCCGGTCCTTTCGCTCCTCTCCCGAAACTTTTTCACTTTTTTTTCCCCCTATTCTTTTCTATTTTTCCTCTTTCATATTTTTTTTTTGGCTGCGCTTTTGTCATGACTGCATGCAGCAGCTGCAGCTGGGGGAAAAGCAGTTAGTTGGCTCACATTTTGTGGCTTTGGCAATCCGTTGCTGCCTCCAAGAGGCGAGAGTGGCTAATAAAATGGCCCAAATTGCAAGTGCGTGCTGTTTTTCATGTTTCTCCCTGCTGCCTTTTATCGAATCCGCCATTTCCTTTCATCCTTTCTTAGTTGAGGCTTTAACGGGATCCTAGAATTTATAGATTTATTGATCCTAATTCCAACTTCCATCTCCTTTCTTTTATTTTTATTAAGCATATAAAGTCCTTGTAAATATCCCAGGACTTTTGCATATTGTCTTAGCAATTTCGAATCAACCAAACTTTTCCGTCATGGCTGGGATTGCGCAAATCCCAAGCATAAAAGGCATAGGAGACATACGAAATAACCCACAAAAATCAATAGGACATTTTTGCCATCTTTCAGCAGATTTAGCGGAGGGCCAAGTGCATGGGCCCCTTTGCTTTCCTCCCTGGAGAAGAGAATTCAAAGAATTTCACGTCGAATCTGTTATCGGGGGATGTGTGTATGGCTGGAGTATGTGGCCGTGTTGTTTTTGCATTTGTCATCGCAAAATGTTTACTGCTTACCCAGCAGCCAATTTGGGAGCATCCTTCTGCCTCCTGCCTCCTCCGGCAATCCTCCTTAAAACACGCCCAGTGATGAAAAGCAAAAGGTAACAGGGAATCGTAACCGAAAATTTATTGTAAGCCACGTGCGATTTCAAAAACGGCAAACAAAGTGCATCGTGTGTGTTTGTGTGTAAAAATCTGTGCTCCACGGACCATGGCAAGCGGAGAGCGGAAGGACAGGTGTACCAGAAGAGGACCACAATTGGGAATTTGTTGGGTGAACTCGAAAAAGAAATTGTACCCTTGGGCAAAACCAATTAAATTGTTTCAAATTGGAATACAGCTTTGAACAAGAGCGGCTTTTCAAATGTAATTATTATCAATTATTATTTAATTTCAATTTTAAATAATAATAAAATCATAACATCTAATGGAATATTGTTACGGCAAACTATTCCGCCGGACAATGTTTTTATTAAAATTAAACCCTTTACCCAGGCACGTTCCAATAGCCACACCTTTCCCATCAAATCCTGCCTCCATAATTTCTCCATTTTGTATCAAAGCTCTCCTATTATCAATGGATTTTGTTGCGACACATAAAATGGATTGGTAAGTTTGAAACAAAACCTGCACAAAGTTGCCACGGTTGCTGTTCTTGCTTTTGATTTCAATTTCAATGTCTTTGTCCCAGTTCGATTTTGTGTTTAAATTGGAAACGGTGTTATGTGAACTAGATGGAGCATGCTAGCCCCAGGGGGAGTAGGACGAGGACGGGGACAAGGACGAGGACGACAGCAGACACATGGCCAACAGAGGCGGAAACACAGCCTCAGGCTCGTTCAGGACAGAAGGAGTGGGACTGGGCAGTCAGTCAAGTGTAAGAACAAAGTACACGAGGCTCAGAGTGGGCCAAAACGAATCTGGCACCTGGTGGGAAGCTGGTATATTCGGGGATGAGTCCGGCCCAACACCTACCAGATCTCCAACTGCGGATATTGACACACATAAAGTAGCTTAGTGATTGACAAATAACAAATAGACACGTAACTAAGCTAAGCACCTACCTACATACATGGCTAAGGCTGGAAGGCAGCAAACATTGATTTGATTAACTTTCGACAATGGTCCGCAAGAGGATCGAGTCCTGGCCGAAAGGATTGTTCAAACCGAAATTGGATTAAAAGGGTCACGGAACTGAAGGCGGTCTCGGACGAAGGTTCTCCAATCCGTTCACACTTCAAAATAGTTGGAAATTATTTGTATTTGATGGGTTTTCTCGAGGGAATAAAATGCGGGAACAGGATTACCAATTTTTGTCAATTAAACTTAATTCGAAATGCCTGGCATACATGGCGTATGAGTGATATACGTTCACATGGCCTCTGGGTAATAAATTGGAGAAAAATTGGCCAGAAATTGGCCAGAAAAAATATCAATCTAGGGCCCCACTCGAAAATATTGATCGAAATCGACCTGCAATTTATATTCAAACTGGCAAAGTGCAAATGAAACAACTTCACGTCACTAAAGCTACAAAAGTTCAAGTCCTGAGCTCACTTATGAATATTCTTCTCCACATTTTCATTTCAAAGTTTTAGCTTGTACAAATTTCCAGTTTTTGTTATTGTTTCGTTTGTCTTTTAAGTCTGCTGAGGGAGGACAGAATCCTCCGGTCCGGTCCTGACTCGAATTCCGAGTGAGTATGTGCACCTCCTTGATTGTGTTTGCGTGGGAGAGTGTGTGTATTGGCCACTTGGGTATAAATATAATTAAAAGCGGGATTTCATTTTGGATTTTCTTGCCGCTTTCTTCTCGAAAAGGGGTAAAATCTGATTGCGGAGCACGATGGCAGCTATGGGGGCGAGGGAAAATTCCCAGCTTCGACTATGTGGCTGTGGTGGTGTGTCCTGTGTGGGCAGAGCCAAGGATAAGCATCTTATGTGCTCCGGTCTCCGTGACTCAAATCTGCCCTGAATGGCTTCCGCAGTAATAAAGTGGCAGCAGTTGAAACAGTTCGGCACGAGCGCTTCGAATGAAAACTTTTGCTCCAGCCAGAAAGGATAGATAAGACCGAAAAGTGGAATGACTGAAAAATTGAAAACGACTCCCATCACCACCATGCAGCGGCACTCAAAACTCGTTAAAATCACATCCTTATTCCTGCCATAATCTTCAACTCAAAGCTAATTTTACGCAGCCAAGTGACTATTTTTAAATCAGACTTCAAGAGCTCTCAGTTTTAGTTTCATTCATCAGAGCTTTCACTTAACCAAATAAAACCGAAAGTAGGCGAAGGCCCCGCATTGTCCTGAGAGGCAAACAAACAAAAAAAAAAAAAAAGATAGAAAGGCTCTGGGACAGCTATGGCCTAATCTGGAGCAGAGTTTCCGTAGAAATGTCAGGCATAAATCATTGGAACGCACATTCAAGCCAAAATCAGTGAGCGAACTGGAAATTGAAATTCAAAGAGCATTCCACATATTTAATGCCTTGCACACGCCATTCAAATGCGGCCCCACGATGATACCGAAAATGAAACGAGGCCAGGAGCCAGGAGCCAGAAGCCAGGATCCCGGACCCAGGACTAGGCCGAAAACTCCGAGCCTGAACTAACAATTTATGCGCTCCGTGTGCGTTATTTATGATGCGAACCATTTTGAGGGCGCTGCAAGATGAGCGGTGTCGGCGCAAAAAATGGCACAAACTTGCTATAAAATAAATTAATCTGCCACACAACACTTGTCAAATGGGCGTGGCCCAGCCGCCCCCCCCCAGCACTGTATAGTCTGGCTCATTTGGAGCGCCGTCACCATCATCATCATCAGCGGGTGATGATGATCCGAGGCTTCAGGAGCATCTGGCAGGGCATTGTCGTCGCCGCTCCTTGTTGGTCCGCTTCCTTCCGACCTTGTCTATGCTTCTTTTTTTTCAGCTTTTGTCAAAAATACTAGGTATACGCCGAGGGTATATAAGACCTATGAAATGCTATGGTATAAAGTTGTAAGAATAGGGTCAGACTGAAAATGTCATAACTCGGCTAATAATTCTCAGATCGTCAAATGTTATACCTTCTCGGTTTTGAATTTTCAAGTAGAATTCATTTCTATAAAAATCTGGCCATCTAAAATCTGAAAAATTTTTTGCATATTTTTATCATCATAATATTTTAAGAATCTGCCATTTACCAATAACTCATATTTTCATAATTCTATGGCACATATTTTCCCTATTTTTCAACCGATTTGTAAACGGAATACCAATTATGAATCAGGGCTTTAGTCTCCTTCAATCTGCATCAAAAGATTTCAAAAGTTAAAAAAAAATATTTTTTTCGATTTTTTGCAATTTAGGAAAGGGGTACCATCATAAAAATTGGCAAAAATCGAAAAAATATTTTTGTTCCACACCTAAAATCTTTTAATGCAGATCGAAGCGGAATTATTTCCTTATTTATTATTGACATTCCTTTTCCAAATCCGATTAAAAATACACGAAATATACACAAAAGAGTGTCTAAAATCCTTCCATTTTGGACCAAAAAATACAGGGTATTATAAGGCTTCGACTTTCATTGAATGTTTTGATGGTCTCCCTTTCATGAAGAGGGATTTTCGTTCAGTGTCAATGCGACCATTGTTTCGCTACTTTCGACTCAGTTCGTGATTTTTCTTGGGCTTCCCTGGCGGCTACAGTCCCTTGCCCCTTCCCTTCCCTTTCCTTTCCTTCCCATCCGCCGGCCCAGCCCCTTCCAAGCCCTCCCTCGCGTCTTCACACCAAATGTGTTTACTTCTGCGCCATTTATCTTGCTTTGGCGCCTTGCGACTACAATAAGAGGTGCCAGTAGGAGAGGCATGTCCTTGCTTTCTTTCCGTTTCTATTCTGTTTCTCCTATTCTGCCGCTTGCCATTTTTCGTTTCCACTGAATGCGAAAAGTCAGAAACAAAATTCCAAAATGCCGCTTTCGCTGGCTTTCGCTGGCCCCCCCTCCTATTATCCTGCCATCCTACTTTGTGTCCCTCTTCCAACCAGAGTGACAATTTAATTTTCACTGCATAGTTTTGCCCGACGCTGGCTGCGTTTAATGGAAGGCGAGTGTACACCAGACGGATTATAATTTCAGGCCATGCGAATTAAATATGCAAAGGAGCCAGGACTTCGCCTGATTACTGGAGCGGATTTGCCGGGCGGAAAAGCCTGTGTACCGAATTTCGTGGCCTACATTTTGGTGGTTATGCAATCCACCCTCCTCTCGAGCATTTGCAACATCCGGGGTGTGAATTATGCATTAATTGTTTAATTGATCGGTGTCATCCGGACGGTGTAATCCGGTCCCCGAAAGTTTCTCCGGCCAGCCCCCAAGTCCAGCGGGCATTGGCTGGCTTAGTACTAGTAGCTGCCACTAAGTCGCTAGTTAAACACAACATAAACAAACTGCCGCTTACTCCGGCTCAAAGCCAGCATCAAACGAAAGCCACTGGCCATAGCACTGAGAGAATAAATGATGAACCACATCATAATAATGTCGAATAAAATAGTTCCAAAAGATGTCCTTGTAGTGTATGTCGCAGGACTCTATGCAGTTTTATGACGGCCTTTGTTTGGGGGCCCCCGCTAAAAATCCATTGATAGTAGCCCGTCGAATGACCATTACCGAGTTGAGCCGAGCGTAAGCAGGCAATCGCTTTTCCATTCTTTCATTAATCAGGCCGGGGGGCAGTACAATTTGTTGTCCAATCAGCCCCACGTCAAAAGCGCCCCGTGCCGCCAGGGGGACTCCTGGCCTAGGGCCGGCATTTGAAGGACCGAACGTAAGTGAAAAATGTTTTCGGCCGCAATTTGACAACGGCAGCTGGCAGTGACAGTGATGCACTGGTCTATGAAGTGTCCGGACTTCGGAATATGCCACGGAAAAATGCTGCACCTAATGGCGGGGTTCAGCATTCATATTTATTAACTCGACCGTTACCAGAGTCCCTGACCTGGACTGCCTTTGGCCAAAAGGATGTAAGACACCAATACGGATACGGACACCGAGCGTATGGAGGCCGTCAGCAACTATTACTGACCTTGCTGACAAATCTCATTTCAATCAACTGGGCGGAGTGGCGGCGTGGGGTGGCGTAGGAAATGCGGAATGGGTATCAATCAATAGCCATTGATTCGAGCCAGTGGGCGGGGCCGAGTGGGGCGATGCTAGGACTCGCTGGCGCCAATTAAGTGGCCATAAAAAACGAGCTCGAGCACCGAACGTTGCCAGTTTTGCGCTTGTTGGCCGATTGTCTCAACATTGTGGGTGTGGATTTGCGCCCTGGGGCCTCCAAGTGGCCGTTAGGGGAACACAAGCTCCACTGATTTCGAAAAGGATTCACAAGTAGACCAGAGTCTCTAACGAAGGGGGATAAATATTGATTTGAATTAAAAGCTTAAAAAAAGATAATTCCCTATTCCACCTATTAAATAAAATGTTGGTGTAGCGCAAAATTCTTGCCCAAGAAACCAGTCACTTTCAAGTACTTCTCAGAGTTTCCAGACTGCAGGGTGGGATGGGCTGGGATAGGGTTGGATATGCAAACAACATGGTTTCAGTTTCCAAAGGGGGCGTGTATGGCGCAAGAAGGGGCTGTGTGAAAGAAGTGTGTCAACCGACGAGAGAGTCAACATAGTGGGTCTCATGTTGTGTAGTGTTGCATACTTTTTTGGCGCTTCGAATGTTTGCCCGGCTCTGGGTGTAGCGTGGTGGGCGTGGCTGGTGGCCACAAAGTCTCGGATTCTAGTCCGGCAGTCCAGACCGGCATTAAATCAGCTCTGAATATCTGTTGCACTTCCACTCGGAGCAATGCAGCCAAAAAGCAAATGTAATTAGCAAATGGAAGCGGAAACTGGACATTTAGTCAGCTTTTTAGGAACTGTAATCCGATTAACAAGCCACTAGATAGACATTTTGTACCTTTTTTTTAAGCCTTTCTTATGTAAAAGCTAGTACTCATACTCCGATTTCTGATTACGACACACAATCAACTTTTGTTTAAGTCCATGATTCGTTACATAAAACCTAACTCTTAAATGTTGGACTACAGATTGGATTTGGCAGGAAATTAGCAATTCAATTATATTGCCATAAAGATATATATTTAATTCGGCTAATTAATGTTAAAATTAATTATGTATGGCAAACTCAACAGCGATTATCATTTGTATATGAAAACCGAACAATAGAGTAAATGGCCGCAAATGTTTTTGCCATTTCTGCTGTTTCATCTTCGATTATATTTATTTTTGTATAAAATGGAAACGAAAATGGAATTGAACTCGGCCAAGGGCCTTTTCGATTAAGTATATTTATTTTTAGGCCCCAGTCGTTGTCCCTTCGGTCTTAAGCCTGCCCCAAGGGACCTCAGACTCCATTGATTTTGCCCCCATCCGGGCGCATTGACCTTTTCCGCCCCCCAGCTGGCAGGAAAAATTGAAAGGAGTAGGACAGGAAATGGGCCGAAACAGGACGAGGCTGGTCAACAGCTGCCCTCGGGCAGGTAAAGACGTAATTCGCAAATTGACTGACAATCATAGGGAATTGCGGGGTGTGAATCGCCGCCTACTAGGCCTTCCAAGCAGTTTGCATTTTTATTGGGTTAAACACAAATTCGAAAGCTTCCTAAGCAGATTTGACAGTTGGTTAGGTCGCTCCGGGCAGGATGCCTTTTTTCTCTCCGGTTATCAAGAGCCACGTTTTTATGTCGGTAATTTCAAGTTTTTATTTTTGGCTTTTCGCATTACCTTCTCTTGCATTTGTCTCAATGTCGCTCGGTCGCAATTGCACACTTTATGACTGACTCTAAAACAGAAAGGGGGACGAATTCGCTTATTACTTTAAGTAGCTTCTAAGCTGGCAAAAAACGAGCTAGACAACAAAGAAGCTGCAAGAGGAGAGCCAAAAACTGAAACAAACAGAGACCCTTTAAAGTCGCCACAAAGGCGGCGGAAAACCAGACGAAAAAACGTACCCAGGACATAACATTTTTATGGCAGAGAGTCCTCTGTTGGGTCACAGGACTCTTCTCTTGCATCCTGCAAGCTCTCTTGTCTCTCAGTTCACCCTGTTACCCGGTCATTTTTGATGCAGACAAATGTTATATTTTCTGTTTACTATTTTCAAAAAATTTATTTTTCAATTAATAAATTCTTTTAGAAGGCAAAGAAATTATATGCTTTCAACTGGATCTAAAGAATTCATTGTTTTTCTTTCCTAAACTCCTCAAAAAGTAAAATCCTTTGAGGTCCTTCACGGACATCCAGTTAGTTAACAGTAGCCAAGACACTAACCATGTGAGTGTTAAAATATTGCATGCAAGATTCTAAAACTGTAGGAATTCCTAATATCTTAAAACCATTTTGGATTCTAGAAAGTAGTTTGTTACATCTTTTTTGTATTTTAAATTATTTATTATATACTGTAGCTATGTATTTATATTTCTGTTAAGCAAATTCACATATTTAAGAAAAATAAACGCATATTTTTAATAATGTGAAATTGTTATCATAATAACCTCATTTTCCACTCGACTCAAGGCAACGACAATTTGAAGCCATCAGTTGGCGAGGGGAAATATTCAAAACGCCGGCACCCAAAATGTAATTTCCTCGAACATAATAATTATAAATATTATTCCAATTTTTCATGCCGCCGCTGTCGTTGCCGTTGTGGAGCGGCTCTCGAGAAAAAAAGTTATCCACTCATCTCGCATGTCTAACGAGCATAAACGAGCCACCAACTCACGCAGACAAGGCCAGGGAAAATGGCTAATGCGTGTGTGGGGGCAGGGCGGGACAGGAGGAGTTCAACCCGTCGGCAGGCAGCTGTTGCTGCCACGCTACGCCCCCGTTGCCCCGCGGAAGCACCTCAAATCTGGGGAGTCATTCGGGTAGCTGATTCCCGTCATCTTCTGGTTTATATTTTTACGGTATTTTAATTTAATGCCTGTTGACATTTGGTTACACGCTTATGGCTGCTCCCGTCAACAACAATGTCCTGCTCCCCCGACCCCGCCCCCGCCCACCACCACACCCCCACCTACACCTTCCTACGCTTTGAGTTCTCTTGGCCCAATTACGCAACTTCCAGGCAATGAGCTTGCCCCGGCAGTTGTTGCGCCAAATTTGCTTTGAGATAAATTGTTTGGTTTCGCTCCTCCTCCTTGCCCCTGCCGAGGAGCTCCTTTTCCCATGACTAGCTGATGGGACACTTGTGGTTGAGTGGCTCGGCGGTCCTGGGCAGAGTCGCAAAGCTTAATAATGTTTTTCGTATGCATGACAACGGCTGTAAATTGAGTTGCACATCGCAGCCTGTCCAAGGAGGAGTGGCGTTGGAGGTCCTGAGTTTGCTCATTAGTCCCATTTTTCGGACAGTCACGAAAAATGTTTGCCATTGTTATTGGCAAACTAGGAAAAATGTTGGACAGAACCAATTAGGTTTTAGTGGCAAAAAATTAGAATGCTAATTTTTTTAATTCTTTTAACAATTTTATTTTAGCTTAAAAAGGTGAAATCTTCTAACCTTTAAACAAGTTTAACCTCTAAGAAAATTTCATTTTCGCAAAAGAAGACTAAGGTCGAAAGGTTGATATTTTGATAATTAATCACTTTAGGGAGCATAATTGTTACTTGCTTTTTGGTCACACACTCCCACACAGGCCCCAAGGCAAAGTAAAGGCGTTTGGCCATAAAAATCATAAGCCAAGTAAAGTCGGATTCGTGTCAGAGGAGGATGGGGCAGAAGGAAGCTGCAGCCCCGGGCTGTTGCATATGAAAGTTAACCTCATAAGCCATTTAATTGATTTATATGCGTTTTAATGAAGCTGCAAAACAGCCACGGCAAAGCGGCTTAGTCACGTACATGAAGCCAGTCCACCGCCTCCCGTGAGCGTGTAAAATGCATTAATTGAGCGTAATTAATATGAAAATGATTGCCTCAAGGATAAACCCAGTCCCTGCAAAATGTCCCAACAATGTGCGATTGAAAGTGTATCGGCCTCAAATTTCTGTAATTTCTGAACATTTTTAATTAATAATTTTACTCTGCAGCCCATCCTGACCCAAATATGCAAAATGACAGCGTTCCCCAATTACTGCCTTAACAAGGAAACAAATTAGCTCTTGACCACGGGAAAACCAAGCGAATTATGTTGATTTGTTTGCCATTTTGCGAATTATTTCAAATATGTCATCGCAGGATGTGGGGAGGGGAAGTGAGAAATTCATATCAGGATAACGCTAAATCTCATTATCGTGTGCATGTTTTGGGTAATATGGAAATGAGTTGTATTAAAATGATACCAGAAAGGGGATTAAAACACAACTCAATGGTTGTTGAAAATTCAATTGAGTTTTAAGGGAAAGACAAGCACCTGCAGAAGCTAAGATAGCATTGTTCCAAGAAACATTCATGTCTAAAGTAATAACTAAAGTAATAGAATATAATAAAATAGGATTTTCATTGGGAAGGACAAATGCAGGAGCCCAAAACGACAATGTCGGAACCCACAGAATTTACATACCAATATGGTAAGCCCAGAAGGAAAAACAAGTTAAGCTAAAAAGCGTCAAAAAGTAGACATCTCGGTTGAAAAAAAAGAGAGAATAACTGGGAGATTTTTATTTATACAGTTGCCAGGTTTTGGGCAACAACAAGAAGACAAACAACAACAATGCCAGCGACGATAGACAAAAACAACAAGAACGTGAACGTCCTGCGGATGGAAGGACGAGACCAAAGAAATGCAAACAACAAACAGAGAAACTAAAAGCGCATTTCGAAAATCGAAAAGACCCGAAAGGACCACAAAATATGCAACTGCAACCGCAACAAACCAGCTCAAAAGCCACGCCCCCACAAATTCAAGGATATGTGTATGTGTATGGGCCGTGCATGTAAGTGTCAGTGCCAGTGTCAGTGTGTGTGTGATGGTTTATGAGTGTGTGTGTGTGTGTCTGAGTGTCTGTGTGTGTGTATCTAGCACGCAATGGCAAACGAGATAAATGCACGGAACGCGCACAATTAAATATTCAGAGCGAATATTTTTTGTCGGTTTTCGCCAGTTTGGCATTGCAGTTGAGTTCCAGGCCAGCCAAGCAGGCAACTAACCAAAAAACCGAAACACAAATTAAAGGTGAAAGGCTTAATACCCTAAACGTAGGGGTATCAAGGTTTTGAAGAAGAATTTTCGAAAAAACTGGTTTGTTTTCAAATGGAATGGGGGCTAGAAAATTAAGTCTAACTGCGATAAACTCCATAAAATATAGTTATTACAGGGTATTTAGTATTGTCTCTAGCAAATATGCCAAAAGTTACTTTTTTAATTGTTCCTTTAACACGTATTCAGATAATTCAGACAAGCTTCTGCCAGATTAAGGACTAAAAGTTTTTTGGAAACATAAAACATTCACCATTTTGTAGGCAAATCAAACTTAAATATATCTGCGTGAATATTTAATTTTAAGTTTCTAGGAATTTCCACTCCTTAAACCGCACCTTTTGTCGGTGGCATTTCTAGCACATTGGATTGAAATGAATATTCCCGGCGGAGGTGGAGGTGGCAGTGGAGGTGGTGGAGGAGGAGCAGGAGCAGGCTTTGTTAGAAAACACATGGGGGTGCCAAAGCTGCTTATGGTGAATGTGAAAAGAGTTGGAAAATCGGAAAAGCGGAAAAGCAAACAGGCCTGTCGAGCCTACAGGTGCTGGTAGTCGGGTTCCTGTGTGCTGGTCCTTCGCTGCGAAAGGAAGAGCCCCTCACATGTCGATGACGACAATGATGGCGAGATGGTGACAGCGATGGCGATGGCAAAAGCATGGCGGCGTACCGGCATGGCGGTTGTGGTTTCCGTTTTCCGTCTGCAAAAAGTCGGAGCTGCCTAAGCCAACTGTATGGCCGTCCATTTGGCCGTTATCAGTCGTTAACACATACAATTTGGCTTTGATGCCTGTGGGGGGCCATTTCTGGATATTTGTGTATCCATTTTGTGTGCTGAAGTTTTCCCATTTAAATGCGACAACTTCCTGGCCCTTGAATTGACATTGGTGTACACCAACTTGGCCATTTCGGGCCCTCACAGCCAAAAGTTACTCGAGTGCATTTCCTGCAGCAAAATGTTGCATTTCCTCTTACCAGGCTCTGGTCTCTGGTCTCTGGTCTCCGACCGAATGGACACTGGCCAAAGCAAAGTTTTCGGACTAAACTTATTCGGATTGTGATGATTAAGTGGACCAATTTCGCTCTGGACTGTGACGCAGCTAAGCCAATAAGTCCTGGCTACAAGTAATCTAGTCGGTTGCGATGTAAACAAGCTTAGTTGGAAGCCGCAACAAAGCCCCAAAAACACAAAGCACAAGCGTATGGATATGCAATTATTTTCCACGCTGGTTAATGCTTTAATTGCATTTTACCCAACAGCCCTTGATAGGGCTCCTCCAGTTAGGGCGAAAGCATCTCATATTTTCATTATTATTACTTTTCCAGCTCTTACAATGGAAAGGGGCAAAAATACGCACACACGGGCGCCACACATAAGCAGGAGTAACAAAGTCCAGTTTGTAGTTACACCAGGGCGTATACGTAATTTGCATTACAATGAACCCGCTGGCTATCCAGCTCACCTCCACTGCCCCACTTCCACATCCTCCCAGGTCCCCCCTGGTCGTCGTTTATTGCCGCAAGGTGT
Source organism: Drosophila varians (assembly GCA_018150405.1). Taxonomy (NCBI): domain Eukaryota; kingdom Metazoa; phylum Arthropoda; class Insecta; order Diptera; family Drosophilidae; genus Drosophila; species Drosophila varians. The sequence goes on from JAECWK010000125.1 coordinate 9,576,894, forward strand.
ATAATTTTGATAGCAATTCCACAAAGGGCAGGGTACTGGGCTGGGGTATGGTTTTTTTGGGGATGCAGATGGGCGATTGCTTGCTGGCGAACGCTGCATTTCAATTGAAATAACAATAATTGTTTGCAGCAGCCAGTGGGGCATCCAGCCCTCCTCCGCCCACGCTCTTTGTATTGCTTTGTTCTGCGGCTTGGCAATTCTTGCTCTTCTGGCGCCTTCGTCTCCCCTTCTCCGCAGGATGCATGGCAATGGCAGGAGCGGATGTCGAGTGTCAGTGACTGGCACTCCTCCGCCAGGTCGCCCCCCGGCCAAGCGACTATCTATGCTTTTGTGGCTGGCCAAACCACTTGGACTCGCTCCAAAGCATCAGGATGTATAAAAATATATTTATAAGCAATTAAATTTAAAGCGCCAGACAGTCTCATTTAAGGGATTCTTTTAATGCAGCTATCTTCACAATTTAAATTATCTAGTAGCCTTTAATACAGCATCTCTCAAGCAGCTCATCCCAGCCTATTGTTGTTAATTTCAGGACAGGACTTTCCTCTACTTTGCTTGACAAAATGTTTTGCCTTCCACTTCACGCTCTAAGTGATTTTCAATTATGAAGCGCGACAGATGGCTGGAGGAAGGTATTCTGGACAAAAAACAACTACTTGGAGAATGTCAAGGGCTGCGGAAAAGTTGGCTCGCGTTCACCTGACGGGTTAAGGGCAGATTGCGAAAAAAAACATGTCTTGCATAAAAAGTTTTTAATTGTCGAAAAGTACCAACGAAAGCCGAAATTATTTTCCTTTTTTTTTGTAATTAGCTGAAGCTGCAAATTAAGGCATAATTATGCACAACCAGGAACTCCCGTCAAGGGTCCTGCGACACTACCGACATCCCCTATCCTCTGAGAACAAACTTTAGGCATCTCAGAGTCTAACCACAACAATTGGCCAACAAGTTGTCGCTGGCCAGGCCAGGCTCTTCAAGCCTCGTAAACAAAACAAAAAAGTACAAAATATTTGCTTAAAACATAAACTTCGCTCTCATGGCGAAAATGAGCTGGAACGTGTGGCAGAAAAACGAGTCGAGTCCTGCGGAATGAATGGGGAAAAGTGGAACACTCGAGCGAAAGTCACTCAAAAAGGACGAAAGGCGAAAAGAGCATCGACAATTGCAAGCGACTGGCATTCTTGGATTCCTGTATTCTGGTCATAGACCATTTTCCACCATTGTTATGCCAGATTGCTGATGGCTGAGATGCGATGGCCCAGAGTCGATGAAGGGGTCTGGGGCGGGGCGGGGCGGGGCGAGACGGCGAAAAGGACATGACTGATAAGCGTGGCAGCGTGGCTGTCAAAGGTTGTGATTGATGCACACAGGTTGTAGCTTCAGCGAGGACAGTGGAAACGGAGTGTGAATGGCGATCAAGCATGATTGAGGCATTTGATGTTGTGAGCGTGGAGGTTTGCCAGGACAACACGTTCGGTAGTCGACTAAGGCAACTAAAAGACCACCGTTATAAAGGAGAATAAAATACTTTTTGATTGCCTCACGTTATAGGAAAATAACTTAAGATTTTATTAATAATTTTACTTGAATTTTTTATAATTTGTTCCACCGTAGAGTCTCCACTGTACTCTAATTGCCGTTGGTCTTTCACCTTTGCCATTGTCAGTGCTCTAACTGTAAACGATGTTTCCTCGATGAAGCTCAACTGCAGTCACACGTGTAGGCACACACAGAGTACACCCACACAACTACCCACTCACCTACACCCACAAAAAATACAAAAAACACATACATACATATTTACAAACATGGCCAAGAACACCAATAAAGGTGAAGAGCGCGTGTGGCGGAGCTTGAGTTTGCGGCAGGAGGTTTGTTTTTTGCAGGCTCTCCGGGCCACTAATGTCTTTTTCTTGCTCTTTTTTTTTGCTGTTCCTTGGCTGCCGTCCTGCTGCCAGCACCGCTTGGCCTTTGGCACTTTGTCAATTCACAAACAAAAACGAATTGCACACAGGATTATCGAAGGACTCGCCCACGCATGTGTGCACCTGTATGTGCACCCACAGTAGCTGCCTCCTCAGGTACTCACTTTGCATTTCAGGACCTCGGTTTTTTATTCCTTGGCCACACAGTTGGGGAGCGAGAGTCGAAGCCGGAGCCGGAGCCAGCATGGAATAACGTATAAGGTCACGAATGCAAAGAAGAGTTATGAGGTTCGAAAAATCCCAGAAATGTCTGTGAATTTTAAATTTATCTTGAGGATATTTTCCCATAAAAGTCCTGAAAAATTGAACCAGTCTAGCACAAGGTAGTAGCCTTTTGTGTGTGTGTCTCACGGGCAGGAATACTTATATTTTTGATGGAAAAGATGACTGAGGAACACACAGAAAAGAGTGTCCGGGTGAAGCCAAAGCTGCCCTGCGGCACCGGGATCAAGCCCAGGCCCATCTACCAAAAACTGATGATCGACAACCTGACCCTAATCCGACCTCCAATCCTCAAGATTTTCTACTGGGAGAGCTTCGATATAACAGGGTTTGTTTATGGATGCGTATGGAATATTATTCAGGTTTTTATATTCTTTTTCTTAGGCTGAACAGAAAATTACGCTCGAATCGCGAGGAACATGAACACACATTTGTGGTGCCCATTCGCCAGATCCACAGCCAGCCATTGAAGATGGTCTTCTGGTTGAGGAATCTCTCCAATAAGGATATAAAAGTCTCCCTAAAAAGACTACAAAACTGCCAGTGCCAGCCGCTGCAGACTCGGGTGGGATTCAACCAGTTCCGACAGCTCTTCCACTGCCCACATCGCCGTCTGCTCCACATCAATCAGGAGGCTATGAAAATCCAGCCGGATGAGGTGGTGGCCCTCACGGTTACGGCCTACTTCTTCCTCTATGGAGAACACTACCTCACCTATGAAGTCAAGTAAGTATCGTTAAAGAGTTTCCAGGACCTATCAACTAAATATTTCCAGCACTGAGGATCAGCGAAAGTTCCTTTGGCACTTCAAGCTAGAGATCTCGGCGTTCGACCCCGAGAAATGTCTTCTCACCAAGGAACTCATCCCGGTGAACATCAGAAACTACTACCATGTAACCCAACCGATTTGGGTCCAGAATATCACAATGCAGCACCTGACCTTTTCGTTTGCTTCGAGGGATCGGGGTATGAAGCTACTCAACATGCATCTCACCGTGCCGAGGCAAAGTGTGTGGCCCCTTCTGGTGGACTATCGGCCTCTGGACTATGAAAATGAGGCTGAAATTTACCTGTCCCATGAGAACTTCAAGGCCCGCTACAAGATCAAGGCACGGGGAGTCCTGGTAGATGACAAGGAGGAATCGGACATGCCCCTGAAAGATCGGGAGTGCGCCGACTTCCTCCATGTCATCTATCCCAGCCGCGTCGATTTCGAGGTCTGCCTGAGGGAGGATCGGACGCAGCTGGTCAATGTTCACAATTATGGACAGAAATGCATGGAGTTCCGCTGGCAGAGGTAAGAGATTGGATTTCAGAAGAAAAGGATAAAGGATGCCGATATATTTTCCAGTTACATCATCAATGAATTCTTCTCGGTGGTCTTTAATCCTCCCATATTCCGGCTGAAGGGCCACCACTCAAAGCTCTGTGAGATCAAGGTGTCTGTCTTTGACCGCCTGGTGCATTTCCGGCGCATCCCTATCGTCCTGGAAGTGCATCGCATCCTGGACCGAGCTACCCAGATCGCCAAGGAGGAGCTGGAGGAGATAGAGTCCATTGATGACCCCAAATGGAAGGAGGACAGCTACCTGGAGCACGTCTACCTGCATCTAAACATCCGCACAAATTTCAAGCCCGCCTCGGAGGCCACCGAAGAGATGGATCCTGCCGAGAAGATTGATCCCACGGCAGGGGTGGTGCCCTGTAGCCAGTTTGGTCGTGGGACTGGCGTTTCTTTGGGATCTGGAAATGGGCCAGCACCAGGAGCCGGCGGAGACGGACCTTCTTTGTCATTTATGTCGCCAGCAGTGACCGAGGAACAGCGAAAGGAGGCGGAGCGCAGGGAGACCATCGCCCGACTAATGGCCAAGAATAAACTCACCCCCAACGAGGTCATAGAGCTCAGCATGGCCATTGACCAGCGGATCACCATCTTCGAGAAGCTCTTCTGGAAATATCTCAGCAAGTCCAAGTTCATGCGCATTAATCCGGAGCGGAAGCGCGTGAAAGCCGTGAAGACCTACGACCAGCTTATGTCCTCCGAAGTGGAAACAACCACGGAAAACAACTCGGAAGCCGATCGCAAGTAAGTAACATTTTTCCCATAATTAATTATTTATTAATGTATTTTGAAAATCATTTATTCCAGCCACATAATTGACATTGTTTCCCGTCTAATGCAGGAGGCCATGAATGACCTGGCCAAGAACTGGGTCTTCATTCCCGCCCAGTACTACGACCGCCATCCTTAAGTGTTCCACCGTTTACTAAATGCATTGCACCATCATTTTTCCTCCATTTTTTTATTGGTTTTCCTGGTTTTGGTAAATTCCCGGCATTCATTCCATTTGGGTGTTGTCCGCACCACAAAATTTATGTAAGATTTCGCACGAGCTGAGAGCCCAACGCCTCGCCTTCCGTTTTCGCATTTTCCGAGAATTTATGTGTCTGTACGGGCACCCTTTTAAAGGCTTCCCCGTGGACAAGGGGGCGTGGCAGGAGCGTAGTGGAATGGTCAGACAATCCAGACGGAGTATTTATGTTTGACACTTGCGTTGAGTGTGTGGAAAAGCAAGCAAGTGGTCATTTGTTTACCATTTTTCGCTACTTTTCTGAAGGCAGCTTTAAAATATTTTTTAAAAACCGATATTCTTGTAAAATAAGAAAATATATAGCTATAATTTAAAAATGAATGCAGTTTTTTTTTGTAGCGCCCTCTAGCATTAACGAGGTGCATATTTTAAGTGTTGGTAAATGACTGGGGATAACAGACACTTAACAGAAAATTTAAAACGCCTGGCGGTGTTTTAAGATTTTTTATATACATATCGACAATATTTTCTAATATTTAATACATTTTAAATTCCTTAACCAATATACAAGTGTTTTTTAGAAATTTAATATATTTTTTCCCGTTGTAACATCTACACAACAGAATTAGAAACATACAAGAATAAGAACAAAACCCACACAGAAGCATGTATTGTTCGTATCTACTTGCGTTTATTTCTTGGCTTATTTCTTATCGAATACTCGATATTAACTACTTGAGGATATTAACTTCTGGTCTTTTTGAACTATCGGCAGAACCATCGGTTGTTTTGTTTTAAGCCAGGATTAGAAAACAAGACTAGTTAAAAACTAGAAAATGAAATTGATAATTATGAAATAATGAATGATTTTCGAAAAACACAAGAATGATAGGTAAACAAAATGAATTTGTTAAATGTAAGGTTTAAGCTAATGATTAGATTATTAAGATATTGGTTGAAACTTTTGTTCTGCAACTGTTTTAAACTTCCAACTCTAAATAGGTATAGAATTGTCGTATACCTTCATATAAATTTAAGCTATTTTTATGAAAAAAGACTTGTTGCCCAAGGTAGAAGGACGATGAACACAATTGGGCCAAAATAAAGAATATTTTTTCAAATATTTTATCTTCTATTCATCCGATTTAAAAAAGGCGTACCTTTTCTGAAACAGGGGTTTGTTCTCCTCAAATCTACACCAAGAGATTTTAGAAGTTGAGCAAAAAATTTTTTTTTGATTTTTCAAATTTTTTATGATGGTACCATCATAAAAAATAGCAAAAATCGAGAAATATTTTTTTCTTCAAATCTCCAAAATGTTTGGATGCAGTTTAAAGTATTTGAACTCCTGTTTCAGAAAATGTAAGCTTTTTTCAGATCGGTTGGAAAATGGCCGAGAAATTTGCTTTCGAACCTGTTGAATTGTCGCTTTTAGTCCCAACATACCTTTTTTAATTTTTTCATACGTATTATTTCCAAAATTATTTGATCTGTCAAACTTATAACTTTTAAATTTAAATAAAAGTAATTCGATATTTCCTGGTGTTGCCAGAAAGTTAGTCTTCTCCCAGTCAGGGCTGGAAAGCGAAAGTCATCGACTATTCGATATTTCGATAGCACTATCCAACACTTTATGGACCGCGTCACTTTTTTCTGATTTAAAAAAAACGATAATATAACTTAAAATCAACCTCTCGATTGTGATAAGAACTAAAAAAAGCAGCGGGCAAAAAACCGTTAAGGTGGTGGTAAATAAACTATCATTGCCAAGGAGCTGAAAAGTAGAGCAAGCCAAGGATCCACTTTCACCAGGCCGCGTAGAGAGACGCCGCGTTTTTGCACATTCCTGCTAATTCTGGAAACTAGATCGTGATCGCCGGATTACCATACAAAGGAGCAAGCACACAATGAGCAAGGACATATATTATTCAGACAAATACTATGATGAGCAGTTCGAGTACAGGTAAGAGCCGGCGAGCTGGCGGGCTTTGAAAAGTGGAGCAACTGTAAACTATCTCCCCTCTTTCCTCCCGCATCGCGAAAACAGACATGTGGTTCTGCCAAAGGAGCTGGTGAAGATGGTACCCAAGACGCATCTAATGACGGAGGCCGAGTGGCGGTCCATCGGGGTGCAGCAGTCGCGCGGTTGGATACACTACATGATCCACAAGCCGGAGCCTCATATCCTGCTATTTCGGCGCCCCAAGACGGAGGACTAAGCGGCAAAAGCAACAAACAGCTCAGGCGGCGGCAACACATACCTACACTCAAGCCCATAGGAATTCCCATCCGGCAGCTGCCACCGCTGCCTGTCGTGTTTGTATTGGTAGTGGTGGTGGTGGTTGCTGGCAAACCAACTGTTGCTGCAACAACAACTAAAACCACAACATCATCATTATCATTATCAGTAGCAGCTAGTTCTTCTGGAAACTACATCTTTTTTCATCATACTCCCATTGGTACTGCTGCCATTCTTACCTCTTACTTTTAAATAGCGTCTAGAGCTACTATTAAGTTCAAATTTATACACATTCGTTCAGGTTGAGAAGCGAAATTTTTAGTTGCCATAGTAGAGAGGATTGCAAAGAAACAGAAAACCTTGAAACATTTACCCTACAAATTGTATTTTTATGTTGCCATTTAGCCATTTTTAAACTCGAAACTCATTCGAAAAAGTTACAGCATTTAAGTTTAAAATCTGATTTGTGATCTTGAAATTGTAATCAATAATACCTAATAATATTAAAATAAATATGTTTAATTTATGGAGAAGCTTGGAGCGTTGATTGCTTTGAGTTTTTTCTGAAAATATAAAAAAAATTGATATTTTAATTTAGAGATTATTTAATAGGATGAAAGTAGGCTGAAGGTAGTATCTTATTCGGTTCCTATTTTATAATAAGCCTCCTTTGAGGCAATAAGAAAAGTTAAATGGATTGTCTTAAACCCCCCCGAAAGTCCCATCCGCATAACGAAGCACTTTCAGAATTAACTTTGGCCCACCAACACAGAGAGGTATATAATTATTTAGTTATTTATACATCATAATATGGCAACCTATGCCATTTCCAACCTCAACATTTCTGAAATTTCCAGTGTCAAAAATGAAGATCGACAGTTCCGGTCCCAATGTGTGAGTGAGTGTGGTGCCCATGGTGAACCAAACGGATCTGTACCTCAGCTCACCTCTCCGCCAGAGCAATGGCGATCCATTGGGATCAGTAAATGGGTGACGGACTATGTTTAGGGACTTCGGCCAGCGGTGTCAACGGCGAGCCACTTAGCCATATCCCATCCTCCGGCCTGCTCTTCCGCAGTTAGAGCTCAGCGATTTCCCACCAGCATGGGCATGGAACTGGAACTGGCCCCCAAGGCAAATCGAATTGAAGCGGATCAAAGCCAGCTTAGCTGCAGCTGGGCTGCTGATTTTTATTACTATATTTCTGCTGCGGATATTTATGATGGGCGATGGGCGAATATGAAACCGGAAATGCTCAACTAACATTCTTTCGGTCAGCCAAGTCCCAAGTCTTGCCCACTTTCTTGCGCTCGCCCTTTGTGTTCCCGCCGTCCAGATTCAATCAGGTTCAAGTATTCAGTTCATTGTTTGGCATTATTATTTTTGGGGTGGTTTATTGCGATCTTTGACACAATTTAAATGCACAAACTTGACCCACTTATCCGGAAAGTTTGTGCTATGTCGTAATAAACCAGATCTGGAGATAAACTCGCTTTCTTTTGTGGCGAGGAGCGAGGAGTGGGTAACCTTGTGCCCCTGATTGGCATTAGCAACAAAATGAGGATGATCAGAGGAATCGTTATAGAATGCAGCATCTAATGAGGAGGAAGCCATTGCAAGTGCGGACCCAAGGAGCTGCCAATAATGAGCTCCTTTCACTGCACTCCTGCGAAAAGGAAAGGAAAGGAAAGCAAAGGCGAAGCGAAACAAGGCGCGACAAATTACGCGGCCTACACGGCGTATGCGTTACGTGAGAGAGGCTGCAGCAGTGCCATCGGCAGCAGCTTTTTTGATGAATGAAAGTCAACCCAACCCCCCCGTACACCCACACACTCCGTACAGAAACAGACTCACACCCGCGGCGACGGAGACGGATGGCGACGCCGGCGTCGCTGCCACTGAACAATTTGCGCGGTAGCTGACTATATTCGAATTTGATTTCGATTTAGTTTTAGTACTGTTTTGCAAACCGACGAGTCAGGTTCTACTGCGTGGCCAGCAGAGCTGACTAGACCAGATCGGTGCGAGTTATAAACCATACCATAATAGTAGCCCCACGATCGCCGCGTGCTCGAGACAACGCGTCTCCCCCATCCAATTCGATCCGATCCGACTCGATCCTGCCCCGAAAAAAGGGTTTTCCAAAAGCCGTTGCCCAGCCTGCGGCAAATGTGAATACTTTTTATAGTAAGTGTCTCGGAGAACTGCCAGAATCTAGATTCTAGATAAAAACTATTCAAAAAGCCGAAAATAAAAGAAAACATTTATGTGTTGTGCCGCAATTATTATAAAATAATTATAGTATTTAATACTCGTTTCTGGTGAAAAGGACTCGTCGCCTTGAATACATTTCTTAGCATTATCACCTGTGATTATTTTCCTTGAGGTGGGTAAGTTTTAGTCAAATAAAGTTAGTAAATAAAATTAGTCAAAATAAATAAAAATCAACAATCCTGTGATTAATTGCCATCGCATCGATTTACTCTTCGCGGGTCACAAGAGAGAAGCGTGAATAATTTACGATTCATAAGACTGATAAGATTCTCTGAAGAGCCGCCCGACTAACCTTGATTCAACGCCCAACCACGCCTCGATGGGGGCGTGTCGGGCCGTTTACGCCGTTATGTGTCTTTCGCTTTCTTTTTTAATTATTTTTATTTTTAGCGCACAATGCACTTTATTTGCACGTTGCACCAAAATAATTTTATCTTCTCTCGCGAGTCACAAAAAATAAGTCAAAATAGTGAGAGAACTGCTTCTGCGAAATGTATGAGACAAATATTATTCGAAAATTAAATATTTGAATGCCACTTGTCCGTCACTAGTATTTTCCTAGACAAATTAAAGTTTGCCAATCACGGGCCAGACTAAAAATCCAGATAACGATTAGTGAATCAGTTTAAATATTTAGTGGCGTGCTTTTTGAACTCTTCTTGGCATTTTTTATTCTTTTTCTTTTTGCGGAACTCGACCAAATCTTGATAAAGTAAAAGTTTATGAAAATTCTGGGCTACCGCTTCGAGATAGTCAGACATTGAGTCTATAGATTACGGCGACAAAGGCCGTCGGATGAGTCGAGATTGTAGCGTCATGAATATATTATATATGAGTAGTTGGAAGCATTCAAATAAATTTAATTATAGTATAAACTGTCTTGGAAACACTCTCATGTGAGTTGGTAATATTGTTGAAAGCCATTTAAACATTTATTAATGTTTTATGCTCCGAAAACTAAAGCCAAGCAATGCCTTTTTATATAATTCTGAAGATAAATTCATAAATTGTGATAATATTTTTCATTAACATTCAACACCCCCCACTAACACAAGATCGGTTTAGTTTGAACTGGTTCTCGCCCCCTTCCCCAGACTCTAACGTTTTATTAATGAATTTCCTCGCCTTAAAAAGACAAGTGGGTGGGGTCAGCCTTCGCCCCCCGGCAGCCCCGTGTCTGACCCCACCCCCGCGCAATGCAAATCAATTTGCATTGACAATGAATTTGCTGAAACTCGAACATGGGCTCTCAGGAACACTGTTTGCGTTGCATTAATTAGTCGGGTTGTAAAAGCGAGTTATATAAGCCAGATTATATGACGTTAATTAGTATTCATCTCTGGATATATGTTCATATATAGTATATTTTTCTATTTGACTACCGACAACAATAATAGACTTGTCCGGCATTTGCGATCATGTAAACTGTCTGCCAATCAACCAAAAAAAAAAAAAAAAACAGGAAAAAAAAAATGGCAAAGAGACGATTTGCATAAACACATGAATGATATATAATACTACATGATGGATTCGACTTTCCGGGGACTGCAGCTCCCGTTTTCGGTCCAATTAGAGCTTTGGGTTTTAGTGTCTTGCTAACCAAGTCAACGATTTCAAGTTCACCCACGATCACGGGCGGGTTGGATGTCAGAAAAAAAAGTTATCACGTTTCCAATTAATAATGGCAATTTTCCCCATTTCCGCTTCGGATGAAAGCCATCCTTTGGCCAATGAAAATGTTTCAATGGCGATGCCCATGGATCAGTGCTACTTCCGCTGCAATTGAAATTCAAAGACAACTGCATCACATTTTTATAAATTACCCAGAAATTTATAACGAACGCAGTTTCTGCCTACATACGACCCGACTATATATAAATATGCATGTAAACAATTTGATTTGCCTTACTCACGGTCAAGTTCAAACTGAAAAATATGAATAAAATGGATGCCAAACAGACAACTGCGATTTAATCAGTTGTTCAAACGGGGCTTTGGTAAATAAATAAGTTTTGTGGTGCAAGTGTGCGCCGCACTGCACTCCAAGTACACACTCGAGTTGTGTTTTTTATTAATCAAATTAATTTCTTATCGACAGTTAAACTCGGCCCAACCTCTCACCCTTTCCAATCAAAGGTAGAAAAAAAACCCCAAACGAATCATTTAGACACCCTGATGCGACAAAGGTTTCTATTTCAATGGAATAAGCCAACACCTGCCATTCACCCACCCACCCATGGATCAGTCGGTTTCCATTCTATAGTCATACATCAATTAGCCGAACCGGCCCCAAACCTTGCTGGGTGGATTGGACTCATAATGGCATCATAATCGCATCTGTTTTCCTAAAGATATGGAGAAACTAGGGATCTATCATAGTAGAAAATAAATACAAACATATATGGGGCCTTTGGAGGAAAGTAAAAATGTTCAAGTTGCCAGAAGTTAAGGGAGCCACAACTGGTTTGTGGTTTCTGCTAATGTTTTTATTAATCTTTAATGAATTAATCACCTAATCTCACACATGTGTTGATCAAGAAAACTTCCAGTCAATAAAAGCCTTTTAAGACCGCCATAAACCTTTTAGAAAAGCTGTTTAGATATCTTTTCAAAAAAACCTTCAAACAGATTTTCGTAACTTTTATAAAGCAAACCCACAAATGTTTAAGGTAAAAGTTTTGAATGGAAAAAACCAGAAGATTTAGTCACTGGTTTAGTCACTCCAGAAAACTAATTCTATTACTGGTCCCAAGTGATCTCAATCTTATTTTCGCCGTCACTTCAATTGCCATACAATTGGCCAAGCAATTGCAAAGTGTGAAGATGTTGTCTGATTAATCCGAAACTGTCGTCCCAATTGAGAGGATATTCTGATGACAATTTGGGTCACTTTTCCAAGATGAGGCCGCTCTTTATCGGATCGCATCATATTGATTCTGCCCTTGCACCCACTCAAGACCCAAGACAGGGAATTAGTTTCTATTAGTCGTTGGATCGTTTATGTAAATTTATTTGTTTGGCACGTTTGCGATGAACTTGTTGTACCATTGCTGGTCCAACGCCTCGATTAATTGAGTTGCAATTTGTATTGTTTTTAGCACATTTTGTGCATTGTGGGATGGAGTGTCAAAGCAGGCGACAGCTTTGTAATTGTTTGGCCGTGTTTGAGTTTGGCAAACTTCAAGCTTCCTTCCGCTCGGCCCTCGCCGACAGTATTTATTCAAAATATACTCGTATTTAGAATAAGCCCAGCCTTGAACAACATCCGTCCGGCTTCGTGTCAAAAGTAACACCCCTCGCCTGCCCAAAGGGGTGAACGCAAATCACACAAAAGCCAAAGCCCAGCTGCCCGATGCGAGTCGTTCTGGGGGTTGGAAATATCTGCGTTGTGCGAAAGCTCAGTCGTCGATCGCAGTTCGCCCCGTGAGGAGGAAACGCCACTACAGTCCAACCCCCTTGAAAACGTACAGCCCCCGGTTGGAACTTCCCTTATAGGAAGACTTTAAACTTTTTAGAAGCTTTTTCCAGGTGATCTTCGACAAGAAATCAAAATATTTAATATTTAATCTCCACTTTCAGGTGACTTAATTGGGTGATCTCCGTTTGAAGGGCTACCTTTCGACAAGGCACAGGATTGCCTTGGACTGACGGGGTTGGACAAACCTAGCCCTGACCACAACAAATCACCGCAACCATGACGCGACCCAAGCAGGATGAGAGCAAGTTCAAGGCCTTCATGCAGGAGAACGTCCTCACCATGGCCACCGTTATTGGTGTCTTTGTGGGCGGACTCGTGGGCTTCATCATCAAGAACAGCACAGGGGAGTGGACAAAGCGTGAGATCATGTACATTTCCTTCCCCGGAGAGATCTTTTTGAGGTTAGTCGGAAAACTAGCTAATTATTTCTTGATAATTTATGGATATTACGTTTCTTTGTAGAATGCTTAAGTGTTTGATTGTGCCTCTGTTGGTGTCATCAATTACCAGTGCCATTGGTGGCCTGGACTTGAGTATGTCCAGCAAAATAGCCACCAGGTAAGCAAAATAATGAATCCTACTTTAAACTTTAATAAAAATGAAACCCTCTCTTTCAGAGCCATCACATACTATTTTGTGACCACCATATCGGCTGTGATTCTGGGCATTTGTTTGGTGACCACACTGCGTCCCGGCCAGGGAGCCAAGATCGTGGAGACCCAGACGGAGAGCATCGACAAGGCCTCCAAGGTGCTCACCCCCGACACCCTGATGGATCTAGTGCGGTATGCGACCATTCCCATAGAATCGATTAACCAATAACTGATAAATACATTTCCTATTCCCTTTAGAAACATGTTCACGGACAACATTATCCAGTCGACCATGTTCCAGGTGAGTTGAAATGCCAACTTGCATCAATCAAACGCACTGTGGGCCGAAAGTAAACATCATAGAAATGAAAACGCCGTGGTAGCGGTAGCAATTATTCAATTCTTTGCGGTTTGTCGTGATTTTGATTGAAACAAAGCGCGACACATAATCAAAACTGTCATGATAGGGATACCACAATTTCAATTACGATCCAGAATCAAGAAGGGGGACTTTTCAGAACCAGAGCCAAAGCTGTGAATGCGGCGGCTGGGCCTGTGCTTAAATTTCAATTATCGCATATATGGCACGGTGACAGACGGAGAACGTGAATGAGTATCAAAGTGGTCAGATCAGCACGATTTAGGAGACCCCAGACGCAAATTGAATCAAAGTACTTAGCTGTGGCAGTGCTGCCAGGCAGATATGTGGACATTGTACCTCCACATAAATATATAATTATATGCTTACACATATGTACTAGAGATGATGTAGGTAGGTAGGTAGGCATCCGAATGAATATTCATGCGCACAATTAGATTATTGTTGACTCAATGAAGGGGAAAAAAAAACAACGTCGGCTTTCGCATATGCAAGTCCCATGGACCCAAACAAATGGAACAAATATCAAAATATTATTGCAAAATCGCTACACAAGATGGGAAGTTTTTGTGGCATCAGACACGACCCAATAAACATGTCTCCTTTGATTATCAGCTGGGAAAGTTTAATAGCCTTCATATTTGTTGTTTCTCAATTATTTAACCCGAAAATAATCTTGGAATTGTATTGTTTTCCTAGCACCGCACCGAGATCTTTGAGAACACCACCATTAGCCCAGCACGTAAGTGGCTTGAATCTTAACTAAAATCCAAACATAATATTTATATATGTTTTTTTTTTCAGAGCCCATGGAAAACTGGGAATTCAAGTCAGCTCAACGCGAGGGCTCCAATGTCTTGGGCCTGGTCATGTTCAGTGTCATCCTCGGCACCACCATTGGCCGAATGCGGGAAAAGGGTCAACTGCTGCAGGACTTCTTCACCACCTTGAGCGAGGCTATGATGACCATCACTTCCTGGGTGATCTGGTAAGTAGTTGTCTCCTTTAAATTAACTTGAATGGTTAGCAATTTATCCCTCCAGGATTTCTCCCCTTGGCGTTGGCTTCTTAATCGCTGCCAAAATCATTGAAATGGAATCGATAGCGGCAACAATACAGTCCTTAGGATGGTATTTCATTACGGTCATGATTGGTCTTTTCCTGCATGGTTTTGGTAAGAGATCCTTAATCCTACTTCTCTTCTCTGTATTAAAAATATGACTTTTACCAGGTACCATTGCTGTGATCTTCTTCCTGGGAACTCGACGCCTGCCCTACCGCTTCATTGCCAAGCTGAGTCAGGTCTTGGCCACTGCTTTCGGTACCGGATCCAGCTCGGCCACCATGCCCTTGACCATCAAGTGTCTGGACAGCATGGGCATCGATCCGCGCGTCACTCGCTTCGTCATTCCCGTCGGTGCCACCATTAACATGGACGGAACCGCACTCTACGAGGCCGTGGCGGCCCTCTTCATTGCCCAGTACCGTGAGATGAGCTACTCCTTTGGCACCATTGTGGCCGTGAGCATAACAGCCACGGCGGCATCGATCGGAGCTGCCGGCATCCCCCAGGCGGGTCTTGTCACCATGGTCATGGTGCTGGACACAGTGGGCCTGGAGCCGAAGGACGTGTCCCTCATCATAGCCGTGGATTGGTTACTGTAAGTGTGGGCAAAGGATTTATTTAATATATTTTAATGGTTTCCACTTGAAGCGATCGGTTCCGTACCACCATCAATGTGATGTGTGACGCCCTGGGCACAATTTTGGTTAATCATCTGTCGAAGAACGATCTGGCCAGTGTGGACAGGGTAAGACCGGGTTCTCAGGACCTCCAGCTATAATTATAATTAATTGAAGATTGCCTCTGTTGAACAGCTGAACGCCGAGCCCCATGAGCTCCTCGAGCTGGGGGCCAATGGACACGAGATGAAGGAATGAAGGCAGTCTTCGCTTGGCGCCTATAACCGCAAACGATGAGTGGACATGGCCCGGCTGTGGGCATGTTTCCACATCCTCCCCAGCAACGACAGCGACAGCGATGACTACGACGACGATGACGTGGAGTTTTAGGCGGGTCATCGCTGGACACAGGACGCAGGCTGGGGCGGATGCATCACGTTTGTTTGCGGATAATTATGGGTGACCAAGTCGCATCTAATTTCCAGATTGATTAATTTGAAGCAGATCCTTGGGCATGGGGCCGGGGGACTGCCAGAGTACAAGTACTAAGCCAGCAACGAATTTAAGTGACATATTCGTTAACTAGTTTGTTTTTTTCCCAAAAATAAATTCGAGACAATCGAGACAGCAGCAAGCACAGAATATTTGATTTAAGATCGAAAACAAAAGAACATTTATCGTCTAAATTAGAGATACTTTCATGGTGTAAATAATTTTTAATATAATTAAATTAAATTGAGATTGAGTTCAAATTTGCATTACATTCTCGCATATGATTAGTATTAGCAGCAAAACGACACAAAAATTGAGACAAATCGCAATTCAGTGAAAGCAAAGCCAAGAGAAATCGCATTTTTGTTGGTCGCCAACTGTTGAGATCCAATGAGATTCGTAACTAGTATTTCTTAAACGTTATTCTATATAAAGTGTTCTGACTTAGCGAAGCCAAGCAATTCAAATTAAAAAAAAAAAGTATAAAAATGAAAAGACGAATAGGAAACTAGCAAAAGCCATTAAATGTCTAACAATAAAAGCCAAAAACAAATTAAATTGAATCAGAATTTCAAACGCAGTTACAAGTTCGTGTTCATAGTTGAGCTTTGTAAATACTTAATAGCTTAAGTATACATACATAAATCTTTATGGAAAATATTTATATTTAATGCGTGAAAAACCAATTCTTGAATGACAATAATAGAGCGCTGCGGTAATCGGACAGCCATTCAATTTATATACGCAACACAATATTTATTACATTTATGCAAACAAAAAACGTATAAAACTAATACTTAAATTAGGTCGCATTGGTACAAAGAGCCAAAAAAGCAATTTATTAAATATTACCATACAAAAGCCATAAGATTATTAAAATGTTTGCCATGCTTTCTGCAAAAAAAAAAAACGAATGTTTGACGAATAAGAACCGA
Organism: Drosophila varians; assembly: GCA_018150405.1. Taxonomy (NCBI): domain Eukaryota; kingdom Metazoa; phylum Arthropoda; class Insecta; order Diptera; family Drosophilidae; genus Drosophila; species Drosophila varians. Next base: position 9,593,486 of record JAECWK010000125.1, read on the forward strand.
AAAATTGTTTAGGTTACGAATCATCTAAAAATGTTTGTAGTTGTGTGTAGTCTAAATATATGTTTACTAATAAAACTTATTGAATATTACGAGAATTCGCGGTGTTTTTGAATTTCAAAAATCTTGTTTTGTTTGGCAACTGCCTGACCTGGTTTATAACCAAATAAAAGCTTTTGCAAGCCGAAAGCCTGATTCTAGCTTTTCCTTCTACCCATATACATAGATGGCTATAATTTTCCTTTATCATTTGTTTAAAGGATACAAAAACATAGAATTTTCTATAAATTTATTTGTTAAGGTAAACTCCTACTACTTATTTAAGAGAGAAAGTAAATTAAATATTTTATATGCAACAATTTCCACAGCTGTCATAAAAATACACTAAAGTTTTAGCCTTGTCTTCCTTTGCTAACGCTTTGATGTATCCTGGGTCCCATCTGTGTGTATTTCCGCCCACCCATGCCAAACCCTTATCCATAAACCGACTGTGGCCCAAAAAGAATCACAAATAAAAGGCCATCAGCAAAACAAAGCTTCACAAATATAAAATTGGGGGCCCATCGAAAGGGGGGACACCGAATGGCGAGGGAAAAACTTTACATTTGAGCTGGGAAATGCAGCCAGGTCATCAAAACAAAATAAAATAAAATAAAGTAGCAGAAAATCTCGATGACTTTTCAACTTTTTTCGTTTCGTTTGTCGGGTTCGTTTGCATGGCACATAGAAAGTTGTGATTTATTTCCCAATAAAGAGCTGGCCATGGGAAGAGCTTCAACGATGGCTACATGTTTCTTATAAACACTTTTTAAGCCTTAACAGACACACCCACCCACACCCACACAGCATCAGAAAAGGAAACATAAATGGGCAGGAATTCCTGAATTTCCAAACACCGACAATCGATTAGATTTAGAATGCTGGAAGACATATTTCAGTAAAAGCCAGTCTGTTTAAGCCAAGTTTGTAGGAGATCCGTTCGAAATTCTCGGTTATTTTCTTTGAAATAAATTATGCTCTGCCAGCTATCAGGATGATATCACAACAGTCAGCCCGTCCAATCTTCATGGACATCAAGGAGCTCTCGGACCCCCAACTGTCCATTATGTGCCAGAGCCACAACATCTTTCTCGGTCCGATCACGCCCCACAACCGTCGTCTGGCCGAGCGCCAGTTGCACGTGGCTCTGATCGGGGAGCGGGCCAGGTTCCGTGCCCGGGAGCAGTTCGCCAGGGAGCTGAAGATGCGTCTCAGTTCCGACGGTCCCCGGCGTTCGCCGCCGCCCCAGGAACATTTCACCCAGTTCAGTGTTCCGACCAGCCGGGCCCCTCCCCAGCGTACGTACTGGCCCACTCCGGGGTCGTTTAACCAACGGGCTCTGCCAATGTCCAGCCATATGCGAAGATATCGAATCGACCCGGTCCTTGAGCCAAGCAAGTACAATCCTTGTGGCCAGCCCGACGCTGACGACGGTGGCGGACCCAACATCCTGGGCTTCAAAGTGCCCATCTCCCTGAACACGGTGCGGCAGTACAGCATGAAGATTGGTGAGACCCTGCGTCGGTTCCAGGGAGGCGGAGAGGCCACCACTTGTTCGGGTAAGCATTCAATGACATCCACAATATGAAGGACTCGCGGGTTGCTCAGCGGTTGAGCGGCCAACGACACAGTTATCACAATATGCTAGATATGTATCAGGATTTCCATCAGGATGTGCATCAGGATAAATGTCTAGAGAGTGGGGATGAAGCCTCCGTAGTGGACTCCCTGGAGGACTCGAGCCGGGAGACGGAGCGGGACACACTCTCGGAGTCCTCGGAGGACCATTACCGGATGGAGCAGACCCTAAACTCCACCATTGGAGAGAAGCTGCGTCCGACGCACAACTTTGTCCAGCCCTACGACTTCCGGGATGTGGAGGTCCGGCCCAGCCTTCCAAATGCTTCATGTCCCAGTGAGTACCATTCCAACGAGTCGACCATATACCACGAGTTTCCCATTCTGGTACCCATGGAGCGGACTTCGCCACCTGCCGCAAGAACCTTCATGGCATCGTCCTTCCGCTGGCTTTGGCGGTGGCAGGGGCCGAAGAGCGTGATCAGCACGAGGCTGGGTAACCAGTTCAAGCGCATTCCCGAGGCGGAGCGCACCAAGGAGGTCGACGCGGAGCAGGAGCTCGAGCTAAACACAATCAACTACCTCAGCGAGTCGCCGCTGCCGGACGTGGAGGATGGAGTGGTGGAGCTGATGGCCAGAGTGCAGTTGAGGGACGACAGCGAAGATGAGGTGGGACTGCTGCAGACCGAAGAAGTCCTGACTTATCGACGCACCCCCTCCGGCGTCTGCCTCTACATTTTCCACCTGATCCTCTGCGATCAACGGGGCAAGCTGGACGGGCACAAGGTGCGCTGTAGCTGCCTCTGCTGCTGCCTTGCCATCGGCATCTACATGTGCTTCAAGATAATTCGATAGAGCAATCAGGGTTGTTCCAGTCTCCAAATTCTTTTGTACAAATATAATTTATTTATTTATTTATTCATTTATTGCCAGGGGCAATCATTTCTTAATCTTGAGTGGTTACACTCTTAATGCATCTGCTTTGCAGTGGTTGAGTTCAATTTGGAAGCAGATGGCCCTTCGTCGAAGGACATGCATTACTCATACGCCACGTGTTGCCAGAAGCCAGAGCCAAGACGTCGCCCTCTTGCCAAATTCCCATTTTCGAGTTGAAACGGAAATGAAACTGTAATTATATTTATGGCAGCCTCAGCCTCAGCCTCAGAGTTTCCTTGGGTCCTTGACTGGGGATTGCATAAAAATGAGCCCTTTAAGTCTCTGCCTTCGCCTCCGTCCTGCCGCTCTGGCCTGACCCCGAGGACCTACGGGTTGCAGGTGAGGAAATCTCATTGCTGTTGCACCGATGCGCAAACTTAATGACTTTCGGCAATTTGCCCAACTCGAATCTTCTCCGTGTGCCCCGATGCGACTTCCGCTTAAGCCAACTCTCGAGTTGGGCGGCCATTTGCAGGCGAGGTGTGGCCATAAATCTTCTTAAATGTCGCAAAATCAACACAGCCGGCTACTCCTGTCCTGTTCCCGGCCATATCTCAGTGCCAACACAGAAATACAGGCTCTATCCTTGGACATGATTAAGTTATTTCCGCTTATTGCACTCCACAAAAACGAAAACTTTTTATTTCCCGACTAAGTAGGTATCGCTCCGAAATTAATTTGCCATAAATACTTCAAGTGGAATTACTCATGTTCCTCCGCGTATGCGGGGAAACCTAATCAAATGCAATTGGCGTGACCGAAGAGCCGGCCAAGGCAAAGACATAAATAAAAGTTTGGCCATAAAACCACAAAGAGACATAAAATGGGCATAACAAATTTAAATGGCATAAACAATTGGCAACAGAGTAACTCCGCTCCACTCCCACGCCCCCGCCGCCGCCGCCGCCGCCGTTGCCGCATCCAACTACAGTACAAATGGGGCACGGTTTTTGACTCCGGCCGAATTGCAGACAATGCGAGTATAAATTTTCAGCCATAAAACCAGACAACAGTCGATTGGATTGGCTGGGGATTGGCACAAATTGCGGATTGGCCAGAACTTTCAGTTTCGGTTTGCCTTTATGCCAATTCAATTTACCGGCAAATCGACTTGCCTGGACCTGGGTGCCGGCAAGAATCCGAGCCTGGGACACCGTTGGATACAAACATAAAACGCCAAACGAAATGCGGTCATTTAATTTATATTCCGGCATCATTAAATGGCATTTTAATTTCTATGGAAGTCGTAAAAAAAACGTCCTGCAAAGTCCTTTCATATTTACGTCTATAAATTTATTTTGCACTTTTCCATTTCTCGATTGCGTGCAAAAGATTTTTACATTTAATTCAATTTGGCATCTAATGGATGGGGCAGATGGGGCAGCTGGTGGTCAGAGTGGGTGGCGCCCCAGGGACCTTCCGCTTTCACCAACTGGGCGTGGTCATTTCTGTTTTGTAGTCGTTGCGTGAAATATGGCCCTGGCTACTTAGTGCTCATCCCCCCGAGCTGAAATCCGGTGGATGCCGTAGCTAAATTACCGTTACAAATTTGCGCTACTTTGATGGCAGCCTCCTGGATTCCAGGACCTGGCATCCAACTGGCTACTGCTACTGACTCTACCGGCCCTAGCAATGTCATACAAAATTTATTCCCCCTACGTGACTCCGCTGCAAATCTTCGCCCAGTCCGGAGGGTCAAACAATTCTCCGTCCCTTTGGCGCATGGAGCCGGAATAGTTTTGGGTCATTCCATGTTGATGTTGCTAATGGCTTCTATGAAAAGATGGGGGTCAACGCATGGTTCGTTAGGTGAGGACTGGGCTGACCCCTCACAATACAACAAAGCAACATAATGGGTTTTTTCTTATCAAATGTTGGTTTTAAATTTCTGCCTCAAACATTAATTAAATAAATTGCGAACTTCCGGCCATGCATATGCCGCCGTACACTTCCGGCCATGCAAAAGTTTCCGTCTCGACCAAAGCAAGTTGTTGGCCAATTTCGGCTGCCAAAGTTGGCCAGCTTCTTTTGGCCTAATGAATGGAACTCCAGAACCACCAGAGCCCCCATGAAAGGGAGAATGCAATTTTGTAATTGACTCACAATCAGTCGGGCGGAAGTTGTTTAGCTATCCAATATGGCTGCCAAATGCGACAAACGGATGCAATTTGTGAAATATGCACGAAATAAGACGATAAAGCGATGCTCCTTCCACGGAGAGGGAAGTGTGTCCTTGCGGGATATGCACAAGTTGCACCCAATTCCAGTAGAGATTGAAATGTCAATCCCTTTACGAGTGTGCCAGTCAGAGTGAGAGGGTCGTGTCCGTGTCCATGTCCCAGTCGGTGTCCCTGATCCTGTTCCTGTCGCTCCGAATGAGTGCAAAATGTTTGTCAGCTAGTTTTCGATGCAATTTTTTCCCAATACTCTTTAAAGTCAATAATGTTTTAGTGATGGGTGTACAAAGCTTTGTTGGTTTGAAGTTTAAACACAATTTGTGAAGTTTTTATAGACTTCCAAGCCCCTAGCAAATATTTTCCATTCTTTTTTTTAGGCCTTTTTAGGCAGGGTATCAACTAGTCGCCATAGAAGCTAACCGTTTTATGGGCGATCCATTGAATGTTGCCAAAATGTCGCCCAGGAGGCGCCCACATGTCTGAGCTGGCTGACGCGCCCGAATGCCGCTGACAGATGTTCCACCTTTGGACTTTTTGGACAGGAAGCGGGCGGCGGTGCCAAACGGTGTGTTACAGTCTGCAGGAGCCTGTAGCGATGTCCTAATAGTTTTTATATGCGGTTTTTCGCAACAATTTTTACCTATGCCAGCCATAAACGAACAATTTGTGTAATGCATTTGGTGAACGATGTGGTCTAAACCGCATCCACGAAAGTGGCAAAGGAAAATGGTTGGCCAAGGCACAGAGAAGCTCATATGCTTTCAAGAATACATATGTTAAAATGATTAGAGAAATCATTATCAAAAAGGCAACTTTTTGGTTTTTATTTTAGATTTTGTTTCAACTAAAGTGTTAAAGGCTAATTGAGTAACCCAATCTGCTAGCAAAGTTATTCTTAATCCAACTTTTCCCAACTCAAGGCAACCTTTTGCTGAAATGTTTACTTAACCAACTGGAATAAAACGAAAGCAAATAACATTGTTCACTCACAGTTTACGTAATTAATAAGAAGCCCAACTCTTCCACGGACCAGCACCCGCAACAACAAATGTTTTCCTTTATTTTTATCATTTATTTTTCCGGTACATTTTTGTTTTGTTGATGCAAATGTCAACAATTAATTTGAAGGCAAAATATGCGCAGTCTCAGGGCACAAATAAACAAAGACAGAGAATCACGGGCGGTGGGAAAAAATTTGTGAAGGAAAATTGCAAAGGCAAAGTAAACAACGAAGTAAAATTGAAGGAGCCGAGTCCTGGCAATTAAAGTTGAGCCAGGAGAGCCGGAGAGCAGGTGGCTCCGTTTTTGGAGGAGCAGGTGGCATAATGAAGTCGATTGGAAGTTGAGTTCACTTGAGTGGGAATAATTTGCTTTAATGTTTATGTTTATTGCCCGTGGCGAATACAAAGTAGGCTAGAAAATGGCCAAGAATATGAATTTGATAAACACTGGAAGGAAGCCAATGCCCACATGGCGTATACTCAATATTTTATTATAATTCATGAGAGGAATTTTCAGTCATTACTGAAAAGGCTTACGACGGCATTGTTCCCAGAAAGTGATTAACTATGCAGCCTGTGGCCTCTTCATATTTAAGGTTCAAAGGGAATAAGGAGCCGGGCATGAATATTTCATGGGACTTTCTCGTCTCAGTCATCCTTGCAACTTTAAAGTTTGATCCTGGCCCGGGACTTGAGCCTAAATTATCGAGCCACATCATTGGCCATCATCGTGGCCCATCGTGGGTGTTTCGCTCAACGGACCGCCCTTTAATGGCAGCCCAGAGAGCTTTCGATTTCATCCGGCTTTCATTTACATACATGTCCTGTGGAGCAAACAGAACTTTTCCTCGACTTTTCCAGCAGCTCTGTCAGATGGCTTTGATTGATTTGTTGGGCAATTTGCTGCCGCCTGTTGTTCGTCGGAGTTTGGCTCAAAGTTATGTTGCCTGTAGCCCTGTCTCTGCTTTCCAATCCACTTGAATCGCTTTTCTGCCACATTCATGCATGATTTATGTTTAAGCATCCCATAAAGTCTCTTTCCCAGGAAGGAGTTTCCTGTGAAAGCCTGGAAGAAAGTCCGACTCTCGGGGCAGAAAATCAGTTCAAAGTCTAGCCTCGAATCAATCAAAGACTTAATGGCTTATTGGGAATAACATACATATTCTAATATCGTTCTTTGACAATCAATCAAATGTCAGTACTTCTGATAATTAGCTAAATAAATAGACCAAAAGTTGGCATTCGCAACTAAGATGATTGAGAAGATGAAGAAAATAATTCGGCAACTTGGATATTAGAAACAGAAATCCAATTTATAAAGTGATTAAAGTATGACGAATGCAATGTTACAGTTGTTTAAGAAATTAAATTGCAATTTTGTTGAAATAACGATTCGAAATTCTGTGAAATGCAATCTTTACTTGCAGGATAAATTAAATATTCTACATTTTTGTTGCTTTGCGTTATAGGAAATAAACATTCCAACAGTGGCTAGCTATCGAAAAGGATTTAAGGCAAATACTTTTGCATAATTGTAAATATTTTTCAAAAGCGAAATGCAACTCGGAGCAATGTAGGTCCTTGCCGACAACGAAGCTCAGAAGAGATTCATTTTCTAAGACGAAAAAATAAATGCCAAAAAATAATATATTACATTTTTATTACGTATATTTTATGATGTAGAAAATTATGGTGCATACTTACCATCAAGAGCATTAATTAATTCTGGGCAGCTGTCTCGGCGCCTGCAGTTTATGGCTGCCAATTGTGCGAACAAAGCCCGGTTAATTGAAGCCAGGCGACATTTTCCTTTGACCCCATTGAACTCCTCCATGGCGAGCATTGTTTTTCTTCTTCTCACCCACCCAGGACACCGAGTACTGTGTTTATACTATGTGGACAAACAAAGGCTGAGAAGCTGGACTGATTGATTGAGTTTCTGTTTCAGTGGCAAGACGGCTTCCAGTTAATGGATCAATGGCTTTTTGTTTAGTTTGCTGACATGCTCGTCTACTGGCTCACCTCCCCAGGCTGCCCCTGGCTGGTTCGTCCCATTCGTCCTAATGAAGTGGATTGGCAGTAAACAAATTGGTTTCTTATATTGCAAATCAAATGAAGGCAAATTGATTTAATCACTCAACGATTTTCTATTTGAAAGTGGCTCCATTTACATTTGTCTAGTTGGTTTTGATTTAAAGGTAAACTTTTACTTTGAACTTTCTCACTTTGATTAAATAGAGTCTATGTAATGGCTGGGATTAGGAGATTGTGGTACAAAGGTTGACTACTATACAAAATGATATCTGTATTTATTCAGAGTATATATATTTTTTTACCACAAAGTAAGCCTTGATCTAAATAACAATTTAATATCTGATAGCATTGCCTCACCAATCCCCATTCCTTTACACAAACTCGAACATTGAACATCATTTTCACATCAGCTTCTTCTGATATATTTTAATACACAAAAAAATTTCCACAATTTTGCAATTCTCTAAAACTTTATACTTTACGAGTATTAAAGGATTTTCAAGTCAAGATGCATCTCCCAGAGGTAGACATGTGGAATGTTGTCAAAAGCACTCGGCCGCAACGGCTGGTCATCCTGAAGGCGAACCCGCAAGGACTGCGGTTGTTCGACTACGCCAGCATGTGGGAAGGTGACATGTTCTATCTGGACTGCCAGGACTATCGCGACTATTTCAGGGATCCGCACAACAAAGTCCACATCCCAGCAAGGTTCAAGATCTATGCCGGCAAGTGCACCGAAAAGCTGGACACGGAATCGCAACGGATGCTGGCATCTCCCCAAAGGACACTCGATCGCCAGCCCGTGGTGTTTCCGATCGAATATCCCCATGACATGGCGCTGGGCCGCAAGGATAGCGAGTATATCAAGGGCCGTAATTCCAGATCCTCCAATCTATCCTTTAAGCGATAGATGTGGTAATCCGAAGGATTGCCGTTTTACGATTTAAATAGATTTGTGCACAGTGTAAATAAGGGTTTTACTAGTGAGGGTAGTAATTTACCAAATAAGGACCAACAAGGAAGCGAGGTGAACTAATTTCTCATCTGGAAACAAAAGCAGAATATTTTTCTGTTCCCCAACACGTCCGTCCATCTGTCAGTGTGTATCCTTGTGTCTGTCCCTGGTGTTTGCCATCAGTTGGGATGCACTTTTCACCCGCTTGTTGGCGTGCAAATTGCTAATGAATTTAATTCCCACGCACACACACACACCCTAGCTACCAGCTACCAGCTACCAGGATGGGCGGAAACGGAAACAGTAGGTGGGTGGCGTGGAAAAGGAAACATGGCGACAGCATTGCTAACATCTGATGTTAGCGACAAGTGAACTTTGTCTGTTGTCGGGAAATCTAATAACGGACAGCGAACAAACACACAATAACTGTTTTGCAGGAGCTCCAGTGGCAGTTGCCAGGGTTTTAATTTGTGTTAGGACCTGCATATTAAGCGAGGACATCGTGGTCGGGCCGATTGAATTGCGTGGGCGGAGCCAGTTGGGCGTGCCAGACACAGTTGATTCGACCTGGTCATTAGAGGTGCAACTGATTAAGTATACGCCGTGTGGACCTGGGCCCCATCAAAAATACACGAACCAGAAATGCTGGGCGCCAGATTTGTGCCCGATTCCAGCTGTGATTCCAAACCATAGGCTATATAGTTTTGCGAAACTCAATTTCCATCACCATAAATCAGAGCTGTGCTGCAGTTTATTTGCAGGGAATTGTTTGCAAATTCTATTTAAACTTTGCAGACAAATCATACTTTTGGGCGTGAAAACTTTTAACTTTGTTGAGTAGTCGGGTGATGCCCGAAAAAATATGTTTATTCTAAACACGCCCTCCTGCAATCTGCTTCCTGGTCGAATATATTGTTGGTTCCCTGGCAGCCACCATAGAGGAAGGGCTCGCACTCATTTCTCGCCTTGATGAAGCGCCACATTGGAAAGGACGCCTTGCAAGGTCCCGTATCGCTGGGCGCGTCGTCGCACTTTGCTGCGAAGGATCCCGGATAAAGCGACTTGATCCAGTCAAGAATTGCCACTCGTGCCAACTTACTTTTGTCGTAGGCCCACATCCCCGCCATACACAAAAACAAAAGAACCACAAGGCAAACAGACTGACACTTCATTTTGGAATTTTGACACTTTATGACTGACTTGGCAATCGTTTCTATGAGTCCGATACTGTTACCTCTCCCAGTTCCAGGCACAGGATCTCGCACTCGTCCCGGCTGTCGAACATGTTCTCAGCCGTGTCGCATCTTCCCCAGTGGAACATGATGCACTCTTTCATTGTGACATCATAGTACCACTTTTTCACATACCTATTCATATGCAATCTCTTGCAAGTTCCCGTCACACCTGGCGGTTTGTAACACCTACCTGGACATAAAAATTAGTTTTAAGATTGGAAGAAAGCTGTGAATTAATGTTACTTTTGTCCAGTCCTAGAGCCCCAGCGATCACAAGGATAAGCAGTATAATTTTGAGTTCCATAATGCTCTGGCCCCAAGCTTCGAGAAACAAGTGTCTTCTAACGCGGAAAACTTTATTAATGGAAGTGAGATCTGATTAAAGCGGGTATAATTGCAGTTCTCACTTCAGGTGTGACGAATTCGGACATTGTATTTATTTTTTTGCATCACTTTGCTTTACACACGTCGCTACGCATTCCTCTCTTGTTTGGAAAATATTTTTGGTGGCTCCGCAACCTCCATAAATGAAAAACTTGCAGGTATTTGATTGAGACATGTAAGTGTAGTTTGGAAATGCTGCTCTGCAAAATCCCGTCGTACTGTGGGGTTCTTTGCATATTCCTAAAAATAAAAAAAAGGAGGAAACTTTGATAAAAACACAAGATTTTATAGAAAAATAAATACCATTGCTTTGACCAGAGGCAATGCCAACGATTATGCAACTTGAAACTATGAACAAGAATTTTAACATTTTACAAAAACTCTCAACCTCTAAACGCTGGGAAAAGCAGGAATGGAATAAGAGTTTTTAACTTAAAGTCTGGAAACTTAATTGTTAGACCTTGTCCAAAACGAATGGCTGTGAAAGTATGTGACTAATAATATAAGATTTTCATAAATCGATGAACTCTTTTTTTATATAAATGATTGTATTCTTATATAAAAAAGCTATTTTATTTATTCAGAGTACATCACAAAAATAGAATCTGAACTGAATAAGTGGCTTAGATATGGATTTAATCTCGGCTCCATTTACCACTGCCACCCCTCCTATTACGAGGATTGGGAGGCAGGGGATGCGACATCGAAAAATCCGCAGGCATTTAACCACAAACACTCTCGGCCCGACCACATACGAGCTGTCCTGGCCGGTTGTGGACTGGTCAACACTGCCATTTACCGACCAGAAACCCCACTTTGGCCGGAGCTTTATTGATTCTATATTATGCTTTTACATTTTGGTAGGCGAAACTGATTTTTAATGCCGTCGGAATCCATTTTGTTGGCCTCCCTGGCCACTGGCGACCCAGCCATACATATATATTGCCATTTGAATGTCCTTGTTCATTAGGCGCGACTTTATTTTGGTTATTGGCCACTGGGGGTCACAGGGGTTTCGGCCTAAATGTGGTTAAAGTCAGCTAGAGATGGAACATTTAGATTTATTTACTTTGTTGGGAGGAAATAATTCAAAAAAAAGATTAAGATGAGAAAAATACGATTATAGTTATTGGAATAATATATAAAAACTTTCATCACTTACAATTTAGTGGATAATTATTATTCATTAACTATACAGGTTGACAGTCACTGAATCAGAGCAGGACTCGCTGCCAGGCAAAAAACAAGGGATTCAGGATGCCTGCCAATGGACTGGCATTGGATTTCAATTTGAACACGTACTCCAGTCCAGAAGAGAGTGGGTGCGAGTTATTTATATGGGGATATAGACGAGTTTCCTGCTCCTCCTGCGCCTCCTGCTCCTCGTCCAATAAGCCATTGATACGTTAATGTATGTCTCACACAAACACACCCATTCTCTGCGATGTGTGCGTACATGTGGCAGTGTGTTGGTATCAGCTTAAGTTGGCTTTTTGAGGGATTTGCAAGCGTGAGCGCCTTGCCATGTTTATTTCCCACCGGGAGCAGCAGGATTGCATTTATGAGAGAATTACGTATACGCACGGTTGGCTGCTCTGTTTCTGCTCCGTTTTTATTACGGCAGTAAAGTCAAATGTACTTATTTATTCATTTCCAATGGAAATCAATAGCTCACCATATTGAAAAGTCTCTTACCTCGACAATTTTATAATTATGATTAAAAGGAAGGAAATTCAGAGGATTATTTAAGTAATTCCCGAAACTCCAGTCTGCCACGCAAGGGATTGGTTCGGTATATCACTTGACCCCCTGGTAATTCATTGTTGACCAGGCCTTTTGTGATTAAAACGTGTGGCATTGAAGACCCCTATCAATTGCAAATCCTCCCACTTGGACAATCAGTTCATTAACTAAACAATACGCAAACGCCCACGCAAATACAAATCTATTGACAATGTAATTAATGGCAACCCAAAACATTTCAGGCCAAAAGGCAAACACCAGCAACAGGAGAAGGATAAACAGCTAATACAAAGACACTTGCCTCGTGTGTGTGTGTGTGTGTGTTTGTGGATTGTGTCTCTAAATAGGAATACGTGACACGCCCACCGCCCTCTCGATTTATCTAACTACGGTTGCCAAGCGCAATGTTTATTAGGAACCCAAAAAGCGAAATTCAAAACAAGAACCAAGCAAATATTTATATTTGACATTTTAGACAAATGCGCGACACAGTTGGGAAAATTCCAGTCCGGAAAAGCCCGAATCCTCCAGAGCCCCCTACATTTTTGGGCCCCCCGGGGAGGTGTCACCAGTTGGATCAATCAAATCGGGCAATGAGCCATATGGAACACAGTTCACCCGCAAAAGTGTGGGCCACGCATCTGTGCGGCATTGGGTTTCAGCGAAACTGTCAGAACGAAATCCACATGAAAAATCGAGTATTGTTCCATCTGTTGACAATGTCCTGCCATGCTGCCCGTATCTGTGTGAGTGGAGGGATACGTTTGTGGGGGCAACGTGCATCTGGGGACACAAATGCGCATGCAAACGATATTAATTACTTGTGCAGACGCAGGGCCATGGCTTTGCATCCAAGGATATTCACGGAATTCCAATGTGGAATCGGTAATCCTAATAAATTTGCAATTTTATGAGCTGTAAATCGATAGCTTAGCCATGGCTATGAAGCTGAAACCGAATCCCTCCGAGTCAGGCCACAATATCAACAAGAGACGACGGGGCCAACCACAACAAATCGACATCAACTTTTCAGTCAAAAGAAAACTCTTCAAGTCTCTGTGTTGCCAGGCAAAATCAAAAAGACAAAAGTTGTTCGAAAACCGCGCTCGAAACTTCTTCAACTTTAGCCGCAGGATAAAAAGCAGCAACAGCAACAGCAACAAGGACATCAAGGAGCAACATTAACGGCAGCCAAGTGAAATGACAACAGCAATCGGCGCTCATAAAGTTCAGAAAGTTATGTTGTTATATTATACTGATATCGGTTCGGTCGGTGGTTCATTACCCACCAACCCACCAATTCCTGCCACAACCCACCAAAGCCACCCAATCCAACCACTTTTGGTTTTTGCCATTCATAGGAAAAAGTTTTATGTTTCGTTTGGAGAATTGATGTGGAGTAGGATCCTTTCTCAGACTGCGGTTTTTAAAGTCACAGCCCTCGGAAGGGTCGGAACATCCTTCGGAAGGACGAGGCGGGCAGACAGCCTACAGGCTGTGGCAGGTGACTTTCGCAGGTGTTTCCATTGTTATTTAATATCATTACCACTTCTTGGAAGTTATTGCAAACGAAAGTTGGCGGGACTTTGATAAAATCGAAGGGGAAGTGGAGGGGAATGAAATTTATACAATTTATCGATCGAAGTGTCTCCATGTTTAGGGGAATATTTTATAGTTTTATTTCCATTTTTGTCAGTTGAATCAATTAGTTTAATTGATATTTGATGTTAAATATTCCACAGCTCAATACGAACATAAAAATGGGTCACAATATGGTTTCTTTCATTTTAGTTTTTATTAACCGAAGCCAAAAACTTTGTATGCCCATAAATATTTCACACACTTCTGCCGTTTGGGTGTGGGTGTTGCCAATTATATTGCCACATGGCAAATATCGAAGCAACTGATGCGAGTGTACAATAAAATAAGAGCAAAAATGGAAAAACTAAACCCAACTCAGAGCCGAGAAAATCATTTTCAATTTCATTTATGAAAGCAAATAAATTTTTCAATTGGTTTTATTCCGGCGATTCCGCCCCAAAACGCACCCACGCCCACACCCAGAGCTTTCACTTTCGTTTTGAGCGTCGGGAAACAAATAGAAATTCCGAAAGACCGAAAAGCAGACAAAATCAACTTCTTATAAAGCCTCCTGCGCCAAGGGAATCCTTTTTGCTTATGTTTACTCCTGACCCCGCGCTCGGCTCTCACGAGGCATCAATGCCCAGACCACGTAGAGGCCGTAAAAAAGGGCGTGGCTGAGGTGTTTACCTGCCGGCCCACCAGCCGAGGACGAGGACGAGGACATTTAATAAGCAGCCTAAGCGAAGGCTCAACACCCGGATCCTGGGGAGAACTTTCCTCACAGAAGCTGCACTCTGTGGCCTGTGCATATTTCATACCTCGGCGGCCACTTATACCCAAAAAGTTTGGGCGTTCGGACCGGGTTTAAAGCCACTCACTGTTTGGCTTAGAAAAGCTACAAGCTAGCAGCTTTTCATACCAAAAATCTGGATAAGAAGGGGCCAACTTGACTTGTTAGACTCAGAAACTTTAAAATTGTGCTTAAAGGTATTCTAGTTCAAGTTCAATATTCCATACCTGGTTTATCCTTATTTAATTATATTTCAAGGATAGGTATGTCGAATTCGAATTCGGAGGAAACCTGCAACCGTGTGTGTCCTGAATCCGAAATTAGTTTCGCTCGGATGCGAAATTATTGCGCTTCAGCATTCATTTTTTCCCACTAAGCTCCATCGACAAACGAATTTCCTTCGTCGAACAGCTTTCCTCAATCTCGATTTGCTTTTGATGTGCCGGTGCCTTTCAATGGAAAAAAAAAAATAAAAATATTTTATTTTGCATTAACCATTGAAGTCGGAGGACGAGAATGGAGGAAACCCGAAGAAAAAGTAAGTATTATATCGAAGCCGGACTGAGGGCGCTTTCAGGTTAAGTTAAGCAAAAAGTATGTGTACATAAATTGGCTGTCCATTTGCGTCTCTTTTGTTCGTAATTAGATTTCCGTTTCTCTAACTCTAAACAATTTCCCATTTTCTGAACTTCTGCATTCCTCCTCCAGGCAATTCCCATTTAATTGGTTCTTCTCCGGCTTCCTGCGTCTGCCATTCGAAAGTTGGCCAATGGAATTTTTAGTAATAATTTATTAAAAATTTAAATGTGGCCTGCAGGCTGGCCTGGCCTGCTGCAAACCGGACTTTTGACTTTTGCCAGTTTCAAGTGGCAGCGGAAATATCCCTGCAAGTCCTTTAGATCGAAAGGATAAATGCCGTCGCAGGAATGGCTCACTTTTCGTGTTTTATTTGTTGTTCATGTCGTAAGCTCGGGCCCTAATGCGATCATTAAGACCGAATGAAATTCATGAGCCGGGCTCAACTTTTAAATTAATGCCCAAGATTAATTTTTTTCTAGGGACTGCTGCCTGATGTTGAAACTTTCCAATGACAAGAACGGAGACACAAAAAAGACCACCAAACATTCGCTAATTGCCCTCCAAGGAGGCTCTGGTGTCCCCAACGATCCCACCATTTACATAAAAAATGATTTTCAACAAATTAAAAATTACGAGAGTGCTGGGCGTATAAATCGAAAGTCGACAGAAGGCGAGGAAAAATCTGCAAACGTTTAATTAGAGGCATTTCTCAAAGTATTGATACGAAGGACGAGAATGATGTGACAACAAATAGAGATACAGGACACTGAATGGAAGAGGAGTGGGTGTCCACTTCTCGTTGGCTTCACTGTTGCCCAAAACTTTACAATCTTTGCCGGACCATCCTAATTGTTCCTGGGAGTATCCTCCCTTCCTGCTGCCTTCTCCTGTTGCTGTCAATAATTAGAGCTGGGAATTTCCTCTGTTTCCTTGGGCATTTGCCCAAATAGATGCCGGTCTCGAAGGCTCTAAGGCCGACACGCGGATTACTCGAAACGTGGCTGCTAAGCGGCCCTAATGCCCCTCTTCTGCCCCACTTCCGGGCGACTGGAGTGCCGGATCGTCCTTTGTTTTGGTTCCTTACAGTTAGCAGGACTGGCCATTTCTTTTCATTATTTGCCGGCATTAGTGTTGACTTATGTTGCTGCCCATTGACTTTGTACACGCTTCGAATAATTCCATTTGTTTTTTCCTTCATTTCTCGGTTCGATTAGTATCAGAGCTGAACTATTTTATTCCCCTGCCCCTGCCCCCACATGGCCTACTATTTGGATCCAATTAAATTCAAAAATAAATTTGCAATTACGAAATTACAAAAAATTGCAGCCAAAGTAAATTCCTTTTAATTACATGACCTTTTATCATATTAATTGCATTTCCACCAATCATAAATATTAATTTCCCGCAAAATATAATTTATGGTTGCTTTCTTTGACTGTTTATCGCATAAATTAAAGAAAAACAAGTGACGGACAGGGGAAGGACCTTTTCTTACTGGCATTCATCGAATCACAATAATTGAAACCAAAGGAGGGGCCTGTCGGGAAAGGGAATAAATTATTATGAGTAAACCCACCTGTTATGTTAATTAGGGAAGCGCGGAAGAGCTGATATGCTAATGTTGTTAAGCAATTAAGAAGCACAAAAAATTACTTACAACGTGCGAATAATGAGCAGTTCTAATAAATTTATATTTGCCACACACTCGCACACAGGGAACAGAAAAATCTTGGTAAATTGCCACACATAATTATGTAAATGAGTTTCCCTCCAGGCCACCTTCCCCCCGGATGGGGGGTTTGGGGCGCTGTAAAGACACATTTTAATTACCAAGAAAATGTAAATTAACCAACAAGAGACAACAAACAGACAAACATAGCAACAGCAACAAGCTACGGCTAACAGAGAAAGGCCATAAAACCCGAAACTCATACGCAGGACCCTCCTCCTCCCTCGATGTGTGTGAAAGTTTGTCGCTTTTTGCAAATGGCTGCGCATCTGTGATAATTTTGCTCCAAACCAAATTTCGCCCTCGTCCTCGAAAAAAAAGGGACACACGAAAACATTTTTGTGATAATAAAAATGAAATTTAAAGCATATTTAGGGATGTACGGTCACGGCCCCAAACTAAGCGGCTTTAATGCATCTGTTCCCAGTCACTCGGCTCCCATGATTATGGCCGAATATGTATTTCCAGGATGGGGACTACGTGTTGGAAACTGGCAGCTTCACGCCTTTACACGCTCCATTTGAACTTTGACACTTTGACAGAGCGGGAAGATCGAACTTTGGCGAAATCGTTTTATAAATTAGCACAATTAGTACTTAAAATATAATTTGCCTGCTAGAAACAAATCAGTAATTGAAAATTTAATAAACCCTTGCAGTTGTAGCTATCCAAGTTATAATTGAAAATAGTTTTTAAGCCACAGATAGCGCAGCTTCCGGCTCCAATTTCCCACCAAACAACCGCTAAATTATTTAATTCAATTAACTCCAGTAGCAGCAACTGAAAAGCTTAACTGCAACAATTAAATAATTTAAGCTAAAACCGTTCAAGTCATTAAATCAATTCGCTGTGGGGCAGAGTGGCAAAAAAAAATAAAGAAGTGTGCTGGCAAAGCACTTTTATCATGAGAATGAAAATTGTAAAAATATGCAAAACAGCGATACTGTCGAGGGTGCAAAAACAAGTTAAAAACTGCATTACAGTTGGAAGAACGTTTTTGGGTAATTTATTTTGCATCAACTTGTATATAATAGCTTACAGATACTGTCTTGTGCCGCATCAAGTATGAGTAATGAGTGGAAAATTGGTAGCTTAAACTTGAAACATAATTGGTCGTTTTTGGGGAGGCGATGGAAAAATGTCACCTAATTTAGGTAAATCAGGGGTCAAATCGAACCAGCTCCTTTCTGTGCCATGTCAAAGGGTGCCCCTTTCGGCCAACCAACCGACAGCTGTTGGAACATCCTGTGTTGGGACTCGGAACTCGGGACTCGGGACATAACAATAACCATTTTCGAAACACACACACACACAGAGCTGCCAAGTGAAAAGGGAAAGGGCTTTGTGTGCTTATGCTGCATGCCATCGCATAGATAATGTATACGCAGTGTGGCACGAGGGGCAATGCCACTCCCTACTCCGCACTCCACACTCCACACGCCATACCACTGGCATGTCAATCAACAACTGTGTGCAACTTGGTCGGTATGTTGTTCTTGCACTGCCTGGACTTTGAGGTGGGTTTGTTAAAGCGAAATGGAAAATTGTGTTTGCAGCTAAAAAAAAAAAGGAAGAAAAAACCCCGAGTTGAAGGGGAGCGGACGAGCAGAGTCAATGGTTTTTTGAATGTCCTTAAAGCCGTGACACTGGCCACCCACAGCCCTCCGCCCTTCGATTTGCCTCCGTATTATTTTGCTGTTTCATTTTTGCTGTGTGTGTCACGCATCTCCCTGGCAATTGGCAGGCACACAAAAATCAATTGATAACAGGTGGTGTTGGCACAGGAAACGACCGAGCTGCCGCCGCCTCCTCATCCTCCTCGCCAGATCCGTTCCAATTTTTCGACTGTAAGCGAACCGGGCCGGGACGGGCTGGGCCCAACCTGAGCAAGGCATAAAAATCGTTATGAAAACGCATAAAAATTTAAAAATTCTCCAGGCTCCAGGCTTCAGGCCCGTGACTCGTGAGCCATATCCGCCGCCAGTCGAACAGGTCTCCAGTCAGAACTCAGTCCGTGTCCATGTCCGTGTGAGCTCGGGGCGGCGTCACTTGTGTGTTGATATTAAGCTAAAAGGGCCATTAGCTATAAAAATACTTAAGATGGAAATATGCGCAATGCCGCGGGGGCATTCGAGTGGCAGAAAGAGAATAACCCAGAAAGCAAAGTCCCACTTCCCAACCAAGGGGTACGGAGTCAAGCTCCTTCTCGGCACAACTGTCACTGAAGTTGTCAACAGCAGGAGCCAGGAGCAGGAGCAACAAGATTGGATTCAGACCGACTCCAGAGTCTCAAAGACAACAAGAAAACAACAACTGAAACGTCAGAGGCAGGTGAGTACAGGCATAAGTGAAATGTGCATACATTTCCCAGCAAAGGACATTCTCACCTTTATCCGGCAATGGCATTAACATCTTGTCGCCAGTGCGTGGATGGTACGTGTTTCGTATGCGTAATATTTGTGGCACGCTCATTAATGGCTTCATGTTGCTAGATCTAGTCGCTTCTATAAAGAAATAAAATGTTTTAAAATTTGTAGGCAATGTCATTTCAATTTTGTGAATCGTAAGAGCATTTTAAACAAAAAGGACCCAAGATTGAATATAATTTTCTTATAGCCTCGTCTTTGGTTGCGACAGTCTCAACTTTTGGCCATGACTTTCAAGCAATGAGAATAATTTAAATATTAAATACATTTATGTAAATTTCGCCGCGGTCCAGAATCGCTAAACTGCCTTCAATTGCGCACATTTAATGTCATTCCATTTGGAGTCCCCAATCCCGAATCCCCAAAAAGCTGAACGTCTGCCTTGGCAACTCCCGCGGGCTTAGCGGCGGCATATTTTCAATTAAACTTTTCGCATAGCATCTAATAACTCCGCATAGTTTTAAAGCCGGCCTGGATAAATGGCTACATGTTTGCCTAGTCCCTGCCCGGTTTGGTCTGCCTAGGACAAGGAAGCTTTTCCCATCTGCGGCACTTGGCTTTTCCGAGGTGAGCATGCGCCTTCGGAGATGGGAGAAAAATGCGAGAGATGCTGCGGAATGCGGGAGTTGCAAGTACTTTACCATTTTTAAAGGCCTACACTATAAACAAATGGTACAGATGTACATTGAGTACTTGGCTCAATTATAATTCAATAATAACCAAACCGGACAAGTTAATCCTTTGGTCAATCTGGGCTGATTAAATACCAGTCCAATAATCTCCAGAGTGCAGTCCCCACAGCTCCTGTAGTGCTTGCCACAAACACGTTGTGATGTCAGCAATTAACTGAGACTAATCAGAGTGAAGCCAGGTTACCTGTGGCACAAATGATTCACTAATTGCCGGCATTGGGGCAGGGACTGGAAGCTGGTATCCGACTGGTATCCGTTGAGTCCTGCTCGGTTCAGCTCGCTCATTAAAAGAGCAAACAAACTTAATACCTGACTAATGCAGTGGCTGGTCACCTGGAGGTGGAACAAGTATAAGAGCAGTCACGGTGATAACATGGGGCAAATAGCCAGCAAATGCCACTATAATGATAACAACACGGAGTGCCACCCTGGCTGCAGGTGCTGCTTCAACTCCAGACAGGACTACGCAGTCCGTATATATATAAATAAATAAGGACACTGAAAAGAAATGTTTGAGACAAGTTTTTGGGCAACTTTCACCTTTAAATATTTATTTCTTTTTGGATAATTTTATGAAGGAAATCTCTGAAGAATTTCCCCATAATTCATATGCTTACGTATCGTTTTTTTTATTTTTTCTAATAGTGTATGTTGGAACACAAACACGACCGGGTGCAACTTATAAAACCATTAAAAATGACAGAAAATGCATTTGAGAGCACATTTTATGGGAGTAAAGAAGATTTTCACACACACACTCATACACGGAGCAAAGTGCACGCGGGGGTTATCCTTCTGGCATGTCCTGCCCGGCACTGTCCCCTCCCGGCCTCAAGGTGCGCTCTGGCGCTCAGGCATGTGACTTCCAGCGTGCCAGTGTCGGGTCGCGTGTGTGTGGGTGCCTTGTTATCCTGGGCATTAAATTGTTTGTACATGCAACAGACAACCCCAGGACGGTACAAAGGAAAGGGAGGCGGGCCATAAGTCAGCCTATTTGCTTGATAACAATAACAAAGGCTCCAACAAGCCATGTGAGCAGGAACCGGGGAGCAGGAGTTGAGGGATAAAGAAACACGATTTATGAATCTAGGAAGAGATTAGAGTTTGAAGTAACTTTTATGAATATTTCAAAAGGAAGTTGTCAACTTTTCAGTTTTTAATTAGAATATCTATTCCGTGCGAGTAAAGGAAGCTATTTAATCGATCGTCTCAAGGACAAAAACCACTTCAATTGGCCGTGTCTTCAAATTGTTTTTATTATCACGCCATTAGCCACGTTTCTGGCTTATTCTGATCCCACAATGTCGGCCGCAGGAATTTGTATTGGCATGACAAATTATCCACACTCCTTTGATGAAGCCACTTCGTCGAGAACATTCCTCAGAAACGAGCCTGTCGAATGGAGGGGACCTCCCAGTACTGCCAGAACTGCCAGGACTTTCAGGACTCTCATGTCCTCAAGCGCAGACACACTGCTCCCCCACTCCCACCTGAAAAGGTGTGTTCTTAGTTGAGTTTCGGTGGAGCGTGAAATATTTTATTGCCGATATAAATCTTGTTTATGCTGGAAAAAAAAAGTGAGAGGAAATTGCAGCTAGGGGCTAGGATGGCAAGGACTTTTACCCTCTCCTGGCTGAGTGACTTAGTTGATGTTTTTATCGGCGAGAAGCGAAGCCAAAACCAAAACCGAAACCAAAAAATTCGATTTAAGTTAATCGAATCTGAGGTCCCGCAGAGTGTGATTCAATTCTGGCTTGCTAGACACTTTTTCCCCAATATGTCGCCATTGTCTGACAAGTAGGTCGGTCGGGCCGGGCCGGGCCGGGCCAGCCAACGAAAGAGATGGCGAATGACTGAGAGAAAGAGAGGGGCCGAACTCAACTGGTAGGGAAGGCACAAGCGATAACAATGCAAAATTGAAAAGTAAATGTGAAAATCGTGTTTTAAATGCTTTCAACGTCAGGCCAATGCGACGGCAAAACACTTTCGACACTTTGGCATTTATCAAGTTTGGCTTAGGCCTGACAAAACAATTTCAAATTTGTTGGATCGAAGGAACTAATTGAAATGTTTGCCCAGGTCACAGTATAACACACATGAGACCATGACGCCCCGAGTGTCCTTTGGAAAATAAAGTTTTCCCGTAGCTAAGGAAATCGGAGAGGTCTGCTCAGGTCTATTGTGAAATTGTATTTCAAGAGTCTTCAAGAAAAGGTAAAAGTTCAAGGATACCTCAGGTTTGGTCAATTGGCAAACTAAAAATTGACTCTACCATCTGTCTTTTATCGTTTAATTAGCTTAGTCCTTTCTGTTGTCCTTCTAATTAAATTACTTAATGCTGTAAATTAACTGGACTGAAGCCCAGGACTTTAGTGCACTCATTAGTAGTCGCTCGACCGCAAGCCAGATGGAAATTAATACCCCTCTCCTGGCCCCCATGTCCTTAGTCCTTGTCCTTCTGCCCCCTGCCATTTGCTGCTCATGAGCGTGTTAAAACTGCGTTGAAATGCAAATGTCGCGGATAGCAGCTTTTTCGCTTTTCCTCCTTGTTGCAAATGGAAATGCTTATTAATTATGCAAGGTGTTCTTTTTTTTCTTGCTTTTGCCCTGGCGTAGGGCAGACACTGCCATCTTGTTCATCCTTCATTTGGGAGGATGTAGCCAGCTGCACTTTTTGGCCAAAAGGCCAGTGTAGTGAGTGGGGCAATGTTGATTCGGGCCGTGTTGTTGTTCCCCTAATAGCTCCGAGCATTGACTTTTGTTTGTATATGTGTTGGCGTTTGCGTTTGCGGCTTGTCACCAAACAGGACTAGAGACAACCGGAGAGGACCCAGATGATGGCAGGATGTGGACGGGGCAGCTGACAAAGAGTTGTCAGATTTGCATGACAAAGCAAGGATCGAGTCGCCGCCTTCAGCAGAAGCTTGTTATCCCAAAAGTATTTTAAAGTCAGCAAATCTGAATCTTAGGTGGAATAACAACCGCTTAAAAGGCAGTTTCGGGAACTTCCGTCTACTGCAAATTCTGCAACCTGTCCTCATTGACTTTCTGCATTTCAATTAATGCAAATTAGGGCAAAATGTTTCGAAGGATACTGCTGCATTGCGCCTAAATATACACTGCCAAAAATTTAATCATTTAATGTATTTAAGCATTTTTGTTTTCTATGCCAGGTGAAAAGGAGGAACATCTTCTTTCTTACGAGTGCGACGCGCCAGGACATCAGTTTGGCACTCCACAAGAGTGTTAGCAGAGTTAGCAGAGTCTTTGTATAGTTTATTTCTCCTATATTTTTAAAATAGTTATACATTGTATGTAATAAAAATGTCTGAAATATATGAAATAAATATGAAATAATGAATAACCTGCGTTTTTTTATCCTGGGGGAGTATTTTTTTTATCAATAATTCACCGAATAACCAATTCAAAACACCAGTTCTATTATTTTTATTTCATTTTATTGTAATAATATACAGTGGATGTTCTTAAAAGTTATAAAAGTTATATTATATTTTGTAATGGAAGGGTATAACTAGCCCGGATTCCTTTATCTGCGGCCCAGGATGTCGACTGCGTCACGAAGTTTGTTTACTCCATCTCCTGGTTAGTCCAGCATCCTACACAATCCTTGATACCACCAGAATTGGGCACCGTGTCGCTGGACGCCATACTTCCTTGATGTTCTCCAACTATTAGCAACGTCTCTAACATCTCTCTCTCTCTCTCTCTCTTTCCATCCTGTAAATAAACAAAATAAATAAATTTAAATGTTTTTTAAAGTATATACTGTGTGTTTCATTCAGGGAATATTTTATTTAATTTTTGCATATTTTGTTTTATTGTAATTTGTTCGTCCATTTCGCTGCTTCATTCTCCAATATTCTGGACATCAAAAACAAAACCACTCGAAGTACCGTTACTCTTAAACCTCAAATCATTTCCAAGCATTTGTTTACATTTTGGCTGGAAAGCCTGGCTTATCTCCAATCGCGCAATTGGAAACGTAAAGAACGGTAAACCTACAAACCGTTAGTTTTATTTATTTAGCTTTGATGAAAATAAACTACTTCGAAAAATAAAATAATACAAAAATTAATATATGCATTCTATATGAAAATGTTATAGAATTACATCTATTATTAGCCAAGATATGGCACTTTTTGAAAAATAGCTTCGTTCACCAAGCTAAAATCGTAAAGATTGGCTTTGGGCCAAAAATTATGGTTTTGAGCCACCTTTTTGTCAATATTTTCTCTAATATTTATCCGATTTAAAAAAGCAATAGCATTTATAAATCGGGATTTTAATCGCCTTCGATCTGCGTCAAAAGTTTTGGAAGGTCGAACAAAAAAATATTTTTCAATTTTTCGCAATTTAGGAAAGGGGTACCCTCATAAAAATTTGCAAAAATCTTAAATAATTTTTTTGTTTAACTTTTAAAATGTTTTGATGCAGTTCGAAGGGGAATAGTTTCCTGATTCGTAATTGGTATTTCTTTTTTGAATCGGATTAAAGTCATAGAATTTATTTGCAAAAAGGTGCCTCAAAACTATGAGTTTTTGGCAAAAAGCCAGTAGAAATTATGGCGCTTATCTTGGGTCAAAATTTAAAGTTTTTATCCACTTTTTTGCAAATATTTTCTACAATTATCATGCGATTTGAAAAAGGAATAGCATTTTTTCGGAGTTTCAATCGCCGTTGTTCTGCATCAAAAGTTTATGAAAATCGAACAAAAAAATATTTTTCAATTTTTCGCAATTTAGGAAAGAGGTACCATCATAAAAATTTGCAAAAATCGAAAATAATTTTTTTTTTCTACTTTTAAAATCTTTTAATACAGTACAAAGCAAAATAATTTCCTGATTCATAATTAGTATTCCTTTTTTGAATCGGATAAAAAATAAAGATTTTATTTGGAAAAAGGTGACTTAAAAAGCTCCATTTTGGCAAGAGCCACTTAAAATTCAAATTAGTTTATTTTTCAATTATTTGGTAGAATTTTGTGTTACGTTAGATTATAATTATGATTGTTTTTTCTTTCCGTGTTTGGTATCGCCGACAATTAGCGTGATTTTTAACGGCTGATGGGACAGGGCAAAGAAAAACACTTGGGTGGCAAATGCAAATCAAGCGGGTCCTGCCACACAAAAACAAACTCGCCAACTGCCGCAGTGGCAGACACTGCCTGTCCGCATTTCGTGTGCCGCAGCGTTGCAACAATCCCAACGAATTCAATTTGTCTCCAGGGACTGGATGGCGGGGGCTTCCACTGTTCGGAAGCGGAACTGATGGCTCTGCCTTTGACAAGTCGCTCCGGCTGTGGCACGTAAAAAGCCCCCGGATACTGCACCGTTTCCTTGTCTTTTATCCAACTTGCCGCCTGACACGTGTGCAACATGCAGCTCCTGACATACAACTTTTTTCTGCCGCTGCACAGTAACATTTATTCCAGGGTATGCAAGATATATAAGGTCCTTAAAACGAAAATTGATTAATAAATGAATTGACTTTCAGCCATGTTAAAAGGATTATGAATAAATCTGAAATTACTTTTTTTAAAGGACTGTCCCATAAATGGTATGCAAATATTTGTATCTCTAATCTGAACATTTTCGAGCTGTCAGTGTCTTTTACAACGACTGCACAAGAGCATGTAAACTGGGTTAAAAAAGAAAGGAATAAATGCCTTACAGGTAGCAGAGAAAACTTTTTATGGTTGAAACTTTTACGCGCACGATTTGACAAGTCAAGTTCTTTTTGTTGCAAGCCCAAGTTGGTTGCCCCATGTTCCTGCCACACAGTGCATGTGGCTGCCAAGGCACGCCCGATAATCCAAACTTAAAGGTAACCCCCTTAACCCTTTCAGACTTCCCTTTATTCACTCTATTTTTACTTTCCATGGAAAACACACAAGGAGTAGCTTAGTTTAAAGGAGGTACTCAACACCCGTTACTAAAAGTAAATATTTAAATTTTAGGGATATTACAATTACTTGACCTATATTAGAGGAAAGGATTGAAAGTCCATTTAACCTCAGATATTCAGTCCCAGCCAATTATTTAAATTATTGGTTATTATTCAAATTAGCCCCCGATTGGGGCCTCATTATAGCATAGCTACGCCACTGGGTTATATGTACGAGTATATCCTGGTGCCCCATTTCCTATCCTATCTCAATCTGCGTGCGTGTGTGTAATGAGTGTGAAAAGTTCATTAAAGTTTCACGTGCGAAATTATATGAAATTTTAAGTGCACGACTTGGCCGCGTGTCTGCTGCCAACTGCTCTGGGCTTCCTGCCGCAAACCCGAGGGCTAGGTGGGACTAGCCGGGCGGCAGGAGGGACTAGCCGGGCGGCAAGTGGGCCAGATACACGGGGAAGTCCCCAGACATTGTTGCCGGTTTATACGCTTAATTGCTGCCGCCATTGCAGTCATTACTTCTTCCCCGACTGATTTATTATTTAATTGAAATATAAGTGCTTCCTTTGTGCACATAACTTTTTTGTGCTGCTGGATGATGGGCAAGCAAGGAAATGTAAATTGTAATTAAAAATTTACATTCCCTAAAAATCTGAAGGTCATCTTCGGAATTTGCGCAAAGTTTATGCAAACGAGTTTCCAGCTCAGCAAGCAAAACGCCAGCCAAACCCGTTTAAATGTCAATCGCACAATTTTGATTGATTTTTCTACTCGAATGCTTTCAATTACAGGCCTCTATCTCCCATGGCCCTATCTCCGTCAAATGAACATGTATTCGGCCAAGCCGAGTACAATAACAAATGTCATGCTGTGGCACCCCCAGTCGTGCCCCAAAGTCCTGGATCCTGACCCCTGCCAACTTGTTGCATCCGAAATCAACTGTGACTTTCGCTTCACTGGAGAATTCACCAATAAAAAAAAATCTCTGGCGAAGGTGGCAGTCGGTCTCGTTCTTTCACGAAAAAAAAAACTGGCTGTGACACTTACAAATTGGATTTTCGACAGCACCAAACAGGACCTGAAGGACACACAATTATCGACTGCCGCTTAAAAAGATATCCCAAATAAATAATGTCGCATGTAAATAACAACAAATCAATTTTTAAATAGACAAGATGAACCCGAGAACACAGGACACGGGACGCAGGACCCTTAGTCCTGACATCAGTGAACCCTCTTCAACGGCGGGCTTAAAGGGCATGTGAATGGTTCCTCTTACAGTGGATGATTTCTGGTTCATTTTACGCAAAAATGCATTCGATTAGGCGTACGAGGTTGCGAAGGATGTTAAACCACTGTGCCATGTCCTGGGGCGAGAGGTGTGCTCTTTGTCAGTTTCAGGCACTTTCACTTGCCCCGACGCCAATGGCTTTGATAGATTCAAGTTCGCAGTCGGACGCCAGGTAGGTCATTCATCACAACCCCGCCTCCTCACCCTCCCAGGTCTCAAAAGGAGACCCAAGCCTGTTCATGCGGTACATTGACATGGCCATTTCTGGTGGTATCGGTGCGATGTTAACGAATTAATTTTGATTAATTGCGGTAAATGTTATGTTAATTTGTTGGCACTTTTTTGGATGGTTGCCGATGCCTGAGCCTGCCATCCGCCATCGGCCCCACCCAGTCGCCAGAATGTCTGTCTGTCGACTGATTTTAGATAAGCGGGTAATGCGCGGCTATTAGTGGGCGGGTCGGTAAAATAATTTTCCCTCGAATCCTGTCACACACCAGAGGGTCTGAGCGTGTGCGCAAGGATTTGTATGGGTTGACAAACACTAATTAATTGCAATACATGCATAATGAGTTCGGCTTTGGAGGGTCTTCCCTCTGATGGTTGGTCTCCTGCCGCTGATTGGAGATGGCTAATTACTCAGTGGCTGTCAGTCATGTTTCTGCAACAACAGGATACAAGTTTAAAGAACTTAAAGTGCTTAAAACAGATTGAACACTTTCAGTAAAATGGAAAACACAAATTCACAAATCAAAGTAGACTTTTTTAACTAGAAAACATTTCCAAATTTTAAATAAATATTAACAAAAAGTGTATAGTTTCAGATGGAAACCCTTGCCGTGATATTGGCTGCTACTTTACAACTGCTGGGTTGTTCCTTTTTCTTTGTCCAGCCAAAGGACCGCTGCTCGCCGGCTCCGACCCTGGCCAGCTGGCTCTTCCTGGTGGCCACGTTGCGATACCTCTGGGATGCCAGCATCTACCCGCAGCGCTTCTGCCACATGGGCAATGGCTGGCGGCTGATGGTCGAAGTCATAGCCGCCGTCTTTCTGGCCGAGCTGGGAACGATTGTCATCTGGTGCAGCATAGAGAGGTTCCTATTCGGGCTAACGGACGAGCTCCTCGGCTTGACCGTACATGGTTGCGACCCCTCCCCGCATGTCTATTGGGTTTCAGGCATGGTCACCTGCCTGGTTGGAGGAGCGGTCCTGTGGTATGTCCTCGAAGCCACCGATAGCACATACTACATCCAGTTGTTCGTCACTATGCTGCGCACCAGCCTGAACCACTCGATGCGAATGATGCGCTGCTTCTTCAAGCACAGCCAGAAGAACAGGCGTCGATCCTCCCGAGGCTTTGCTCCAGAAGCTCGCTGTCAGGGCCCAATTACACCGCCGTGCCGCGTTTCCAAGCCGGTGCCATGTAATCCTCAAAGACCTCCAAGATGCTGTCCCAAACATGAGTCCAATGAGAACAAGGACTCTGTGCTTTCGTAGTCCTTTTTGTAAATCAATAAAATTAAAGAGTAGAAATGTATGGTTTTTAAATATAAAGCATCGCATTCAAGAATCCATTTGGCTTGTATTCACTTTATATTTACTTTCTGGAAGAATAAAAGAAAACAAACACGCACCGAGAACTTGTTCGTATTATTCATTGGGGAGGACATTTCTCATACGCCCCGCCAGGACATAACAAACACTCGCAAAGCTGGCAAACATACAAGCCACACACAAAGCCAGGCTGGAAATGAATAAAAATGGGCGTGTCAGAGGAGTTGCAGACAATCAGGGAGCACATTTGGAGATTGCCATGCATTTCTAGGCAGCAATCGCCGCCATATGCTAACTTTGATTACTTCTTCTGGCTTTTATCGCATCCCCTTATCCAGTCTCTGCCATTTTCCCCCATCTCCCATTTCCCATTTCCCCCAAATAGAAGGCAATGCGAAAAAATTGTATTTCATTTTCCCCGCGCCTGCCATTTCGCAACCGGATATGCGACATTTTATCAAGTCAGGCATAAATCAACAGCTTACGCTGGATCTTCGCTTGAGAGATGGGTAAGTTTTATTCTGCCTGAGTCACACTTACTTTGCCTTTTGTTGTTCCCGCATGTTTCAAACTGGCAAATAATTTATTTTGCATAAATTTGCCAGCACTTAACGTGGTGGATCTATGACGCCCACCTATGTATGTATGAGCCACCATTCCAATCTCCGGCCGGCCGGGAAGGAGCTGGAAATATGTTCCGTGTGCGGGTCACACTGAATTATGCCATCTAATTTGTCTGCAGGCAGGTGGTGCTCATTAATCTTGCGCTCGCTTATGAGCGGTGTTGTTCCACCGCCCCCTGTTCTATCCTCCCGCCTTGCTCCTCCCGCCAGCGCTTCGGCAGGGCTTCCTTTTTTTGCAGCCACACTGCTTTAGCACACTCCTGGGACGCGCCAGGACTGCAGATAAGCCCCGCCCTTGCAGCGGCCTCACGTATCCGGCTTGTGATTTCCTTTTGCCCGCTTCAATGCCATGAAATACCCTTTTTTCAGGATGGTAGTTTTGTCCGTTTTGGTTGCGACATTTTTTAAAAACTTGTACATCTTTTCTCGTTCGAAGCATACAGTGCGTATGAGTAATATGGTTTAAAAAATATATCAATGGAGGAAAATATTCAATTTAAATCGAGTGTTAGACCTGATAGTATTATCCTTAATACATAATATATATTTTTTTATGAGAGTATCCCACGTTCTATGAGTTTCCCGGAATTTTAAACACCTTGGCCCGCATAGTTGGCCACCTTAATGCTTAATGGATTTGCGCTTTGATGTGCCAACTGCGTGTACGTGTATCAAAATCGTATTGTGTGCGAGTGTGTGTGTGTGTTTTGGCCTGGTTGTAAGTGGTTAAGTGTCTATATTAGACGCCATCACTTGCAGTTTCCCATTTGTGGGCGCACGTGGGTATTTTTTGGGCCGTGCTTTTTGGGCCATTTTACTGCAGAGGTGGCAGGCATAAATTTCCCTCTAAATGGCCTTATGAGGGCGGCCTCAAAGCTGATCCCCTGTTTATGGCCAAGCCAAATGAAAAGTGAATGCGAGCCGGAGCCGCGTTTTTCCCCATACATACATACACACATACCATACATACCTCGTGTTTGCCCTTTAAATTAAAAATCCTGTCCGTGGCTTCTGGTTGGGCGGCCCCGAAATTGAATTTCCTCCTGGTCCCGGTTTGATTAGCATAAAATGCTCTACGTGTCTTGGTCGGCCCTGAAAAATTTGATGATGATGCTCTTGTATAAGTAGAAGTCATTGAAATTTGAATGCTTTTCCAAAGAGTTTTTATTTTTATTTTTATTTCTGTTAAAATTGGAATTTTTCACACACCACAATGTTGTTCTTAATATGTTATTAGCCATTTGAGGACCTCATTTATGTTTTCATTTCTCGTCAACATTTAAAAATTCGCTTTGTTTGTAAATGGGTTTTCGGTTTTGGTTTTCATTTTCACACATTACTTACAATAAATGTTATAGAAATGTCTCCCATTTTCACTTCATTTCCACATTTAGGTAATCAAATTGAGTTTGCTTTCTCAAATTACTTATATACACTCAGATTTTAGATTGAAAAGTGTTTTTAATTCATTTGTTCAGCCGGATTTTGGTTGAATGCCGTGTGGTGGGTGATTTCATTCAAAAGGTTTCATATATTTTCTCTAGAATTGGATTTTCCACAAACTCCTCCCTCTTCCATCTCCGGACTAAACTATGTTATTTGCTAGGCAAAAATTTTAATATTAGCTTCACTGGTGTTTTTCAAACTAACTTTAGACTGAAACAATTTTTTTTCCATGATCATTGGCCTGCTGCAGCTTAATTTATGCAAAAAAGTAAATCTTTTAACTCGATTTTTTCATGCAAATTTTTAACAATTTTCTTTTATTTGTTTGGTAGAGTTTTCCTAATTTTAAAATGTTTGGTTTTGTAATTTTAGAAATTATCAGAGCTTTATCTAAATTGAACAGTATTTAAAGCAACTTTTTCATATACAATAAAGAATCTTTTTTTTTTTTAAATAGGAAAAAAACAATAGAATCGGCAAGCCGAGTCAACGAATATTATTATCTAGCAATTGGTAAATATTGAACAATTTAAATAGAGTTTACTTACGGAATTAAGACTAAAGTTATAACGATACACACTCAGACCAACAGATTTGATTATACTGACAAAATAGAAATTGTTGCCATTTACCATCAGCATTTGTTGATGGCTTGGATTGTAATAGCTAATCTAATTTGTGTTCATTCACATTCACTTATGACATTTAATTAATCAATTTTAAACACTCATTTACATAAGAATCGGAATGAAACGTGTCGCCTGTTGGTTAATCTCTTAGCACATCAAAAACTATAAGTATTGGACCAAAAATTACCATTGAACCTTATTTGAAGTCGTCGTTTCTATTTCTATTTTCATAATTCATTATTTACAGCTTCTTCTGGCGTTTTCCGACCATAAACAAATAAGTTACCATTCGTAGGAATAAATGTCGAAGTGGCGACCACACACATATTCTCCGGCCAAGGACCCCCAGCCAAGGACATTTCGGGTTTTTGGCTGTCGTTTGTGTGTGCGACTTGTCGACATAGTTTTTTGCTCGCAAGTTCATTGAAATGGTGGCAGTCAATGTGTCAGATAAACATGCCCGGTGACACTTTTCGCCAGGATTCGGGGCCTGGCCTGATATCCGGGAAATGGAGCACGAGAGTCGAGAAATGTATAGTTGGCCAATGGCCATGCAAGTTTTGTCCCTCAGACTTTGCACAATAAACACCTTGATGTGTCAGCCCCAGGATCGAAGGATACCCCTGCTCGACTGCACACAAGTGCTAACAGTTATATGGACGATATGTTTGCTTTGTATGCGGGCTGCTCCGCTCTTCCGCAAAATTCCTCTCTCCTGTCTCTCCTGTCGCTCTTTGTTTGCAAAATGGCCGGACTCTGGCACAATTCCGGACGTGCCCGGCTGCATAAGAAAACCCACAGACAGTATCCCTATCTGTATCAGTGTGTTTGTGTGTGTGTGTGTGTGTGTGTCAATGACAGTTGTCAACATGACAGTTATAAGGACACTGATACAAATGTTACGGATGTTTGTCTTGGCCAGACAAGGAATGTTATTTGTCGCAGGGAGCAGAGATTGATTAAAACGCTTGATAAATGAGTCCTGCAAATGGATTCTCCTCCAAAAAATTGTAATGCTAAAGCTTAAAGTTGGAAAGGCAGTGATTTAGTGGCTAAATTTAAATTATTCATTTCTCATCCTCTCTATGCAGCTTTTGAAAAGGAATTGCATTAGCCGGAGAAACTTCAAGAACACAACTATATAGTTACCATGAGAATCAAGAAGAAAGGCTTTAGGAAGTCTTATACAATAACTTTTCTAAAACTTAACCCGACTAACATTTAAAGTTTTATGGAATCAAAAGTCAGGACCAGTTTGTGCGACGCTGACCCGGCTATGAATTAAACTTTCAGAAACACCTATCACGGACACTCACACGATACACAAACTTTAACACTTTATCCTTAAACATTTATTCCTATCCTGTCCAATTCTTAAGGGTTCCAGTACTCAGTGCGTGGGTCCAATGTAGATCCCGCCCAGACTGTCGCTACTATTTCCTCCCACACAGCTGGCATCTCCGTCGTCGTCATCCTCGTCCTCCTCCCCGCCGTCGATAGGACCTACTCCCGGTCCCTGGCCACAGGATCCGTTGTTGGTGTTGGTGGTGGGTCCCTCGTAGGTGTCGCTGTCCTCCACCAAGCAGCAATCGCCGCAATCGTCCGTCGAGGAGTTCACCTCGTCGCTAAGATCGTCCAGGAGTGTCACCTTCGGCCCCCGCAGCTCCTCTGGACAACCCGAGGCGGAGGCCACCGAGATCTTGATGTTGCAGTTCGTGGAGGCATGGCAGGCGTGGGCATGCGGAATGGGCTGCTGAATTGTTGCAACCTGGCCGCCGGCGTGCGAGGCTCGGAAGCTCAAGTTGGGAGTCCGCTGGCCCATGCTGGCCATTCCCGGTGGCATCTGGGTGTGCGTCATGCTCAAGGTGGGCGGGACACTCAGCACCGCCGCTCCGCCAGCACCACCGGCCGGCTTGTGGGCGTGGCTCGTGTACATTAGCTGGTGCGTGTCGGAGGCCAGGTTGTGGGCGGTCAGCTGCAGTGGATGCTGGTCCTTGCGCTCTGCCAAGTGGAAGAAAAGAGGGGGGAAAGGTGGCTACTATAAGCACTTCAATTTGTAAAGTATCTGAAGAATGCGAAGGATGCGAGTGCGGAAGAGGACACGGAAGCGGAAGTGCATTCGAGGACATGTCAGCGATTGGTTTATCGCCCGGCATTGTGCAGGCATCTGTAAAGGATTCGAGTGAATGAACGAGCGGAGAGCACTTCGCGTCCTTTCACACTTCCGCCTGGCCCCGGACTGCTTTGGTGTTTGGCGATAGTTACTGCTGAAGATGAGATATACCCTTGACGCTAACTATGCTTCAATTTGGTAATACTTTGCCGAAAAAAATTGTAGTTTCCTGACATTAGAAATACCAGACTGCTGGTAAATATTTAAATTAATATTGCAATCAATCTTTTAACCTTTTAAATTTAAAACCATTTAAATGGCTCAATGTCCTTTTCTTGCGTATTTTTGTACAATGCTGATAACCCCCTTTATAAATTACAAACTCGAGCAGAAATTGCAATTGCCTCACCACAGGGTGCTCGAAAGTTTCCAGTGACACCCGGCCATAGCCCTGTGTCGGACCATTGTCCTGGCCATACAATGGCTCTCAAACTATACTGAGTGTGTGTGGCTACAAGTGGGTTCAACTGCGTGGGCATCACCTTTTCCGGCAGCCCATCACCCCTCGCCCTTCGCACAATTATCTGTCCGTAAAACTTTCAACCCAAGCCCAAAGCGGGGAATGGAGGAGGCTAACCCATCTCCCATGGCTAACCCATCATCAACTCACCGAGGGGGGCCAGGAGTTTCGGCTGGAGCGGCAGCATAAAGTCGTGGCCCGTCGTCGCCGCCCGGGGCTGCAGGCTCTGCACCGCCGGCACGCTCAAGTAGTCCGCTGCAAAGTCAGAGGGGGTGGCCGGAATAGCCGTGGAAATGCGTTAGTGCCGTCGCTGCAAACGGTGGCCAAGTCGAGCCAAGGCAAAAGTTTCCCCAGCGACAACAAAAAAAACATAAAGAAAACAAACAAAAGGAAAACAAACACGAATGAAAGGAAAGAAAAAATGTAGAAAACGGGGTCGGGGGTTTACAAAACTTTAAAAAGGCACGCAACAAAAATGTTCCTTGCTACATAGCATAGCTTCGTGGCAAAAAGTTTGAGGCAAGACACAAAAAAGTGTAAAGTTGTGAAATCATTTTTAATATTTCTATAGATATAAATGGTTCTACGGGAAGGGGATCGCAAAAAAACACAGGACATGACAACTTTTAAATTACAATTGGAGATCAAAATCAATGTCGCAAAGTATTAAGTGAAAAATTCCATAAAAAAGCTTATGCCAAGAAACAAAATTTGCTATTTACATAGAAAAAATATATATTAGATGAAAAGTGAAGCATCTGGAAGTTGACAAATTTAAAGTTGCGAATTTCTTAGAACAATCCATCAAAATGCCATCTTTTCTGAGAAACTTTCACCCAAAATTGACAAGCTCTGGGAACTTCAGAGTTCCTTCAGTAAACATACAAAAAGTGTTTAACTTGAACCGTTTGTGTTTTTGCCATTGGAACAAGTTTAAATATTAAAATTAATTAACGCGATCTGCCGCCAGGTAGGTAGGTATGCGAAACCAATTGGTGGTGCAACAAAAAATGCAAGGAAATTGCATCTCACCCAGAAAAGGGTTGGGCTTTTGCCAGCCAGATGCCCATGGGTGGGGGAAGCATTTTAAAAGGCATCGGCACCCACGCCGACTTTAATTGAAATTCCTGGCTGTCGGCCTGCCGGTGGTGGCATGCACTCTCGCCCCACAGTGGCCATAAATTGTTCTTGGCTGCGTTCTCCTTTCACGGCTCTGTGTTTGGCGTTTAATGACCACTAGAAGGTCCTAGAAGAGAAACTCTAGCTGGCTGCCAGAGGACCTGCGGCAACCTGGCCTGCTAATGATTTAGTTGCCGTTTTTGTGACCCGACTTTTGCATGCAAAAGTGTGAAGAGAAGAACGCCTTTCCCTCGGGCTCTAATGCAAAGCGGCTTTGCCCGTGCCAAATGCTGGCGTTCCTGCATTTCCGGCTAACAGAGAAATGTCATTTTCCCCGGCTCAGAACGTGCCGAAGTATGCTACACTTTTTCCTCTCGTCTCCTTTTTATCCCGGAAGTGGTGCAAGTTGTGTTTCTTAAGCGGCTTATAAAAAGCTTAGATACGTGTGAACTATGCTAAAAAAAAAAAAAAAAAAACATTAAATAATGGAAGCATTTTATGACTAGGTTTTATTTAGAAAATTCTGTATTTGAAAATATTACGTATACGCCCATGGGTCTCGAAAACCCGTTAATAACAAACTTGTTTAAAATTCAAATTTAATACAAGATCAAAATGTTCACCCACTTTTCGCATTAACGTTTATGGTTATTTTTCTTTTTCAAGACTTCCTGTTAAAGCCCCCAACCCCTGAAATCCTTTGCCGAAACAAACGAGCAAGTTCGGCTAAGCAAGTTTAAACTTTCGACTGGATTTCCTCTTTGCACTTTTCACAATCTCACAAGTGGCTTAAGAAATTAATCGCCTTGAGAGCCGCAAACTGCTTTCCGTTTCCTCCCCTCCTTTTTAGTGGTCAAAAGGGGGCGAACAAAAAAATGTATAAAAGCCGAGGTTCGAGCTGGCACACTTGGGCGTTTGTGGCTTTAATTAAAATGCACATCATGCAGAAATTTCTCCTGACCAGGTTCCTCGCATAATATGCCCCGACAGGTTTTTCCTTTTCATATTTTTACACTTTTCATTTTTTGAGCGATTTTCCAGTGGACGGCAAATGGAAAAAGTTTTTCAATTTGTTTGGCGATAAATGAACTTTATTTCTATATACTATATGTTGGAGTGTTTAGGTTGTGCATATAAATGTTTTCTTTTTTCGACAAATGGGTGTGCGACTGGGTGTGTGGCCATTTTGAAATATGACATAAAAAGGATTTTCGGCTAGCATAATAAAATTGTAATTAAAGTAAAATGCCCAAAATAAAAAGGAGTTGCCAAAAGCTTTTAATATGCAAATAAACATAAAAAGTTTCTACTTATTTTTTCGTTTTGTGTTCGCTGCAAGCTCTTTTATTGACTGACTCGCAGTGACAAAGTTATGGCATTCGGCCAAATTTATAGCATGCAATAAATTTTAACAAGCCAGGGGTGAAAGGACATGGGGTAGATGTGGGTGTAATAGCTCACCCATAGCACTAATTGTAGCAAACACATAAAAGATCTTAAACAGGCATAAAAGGGGGAAATGGCACAGAGGAAAAGTAGAAGTATTTTCTAAGAGATATAATTTTTAGGGTCTCTAAAAGAATGAAATATTATGTTTATATTATTTAATGTAAAAAAATATATATGTTCTTTAAGTAAACTTCAAAATCCTTTTAGTAATTTGTTTCTTTCCGTGCACTTTCAGACACTAGAGGGATTTTTTTCTTATTTCTGCAAATGATTAACAAACATTTCTACACGTGCAGCATGCCAAGACCAGGACGAAGACAAGGAGGAGAATGAGAAAGAGAGAGTGAGAGAGAGAGAAATGAGGAAAGGCACAAGGCAAGGAGCAACACTTACAACTGATGAAGGAGGGGCCGGCGGGTGCGGCTCCAGCGGCTACGGCGGCTGTGGCAGCGGCTGCCGAGGCAGCTGAGCCGGTGAGCGATGCCGGCGATGACGTTATCGCCCCCAAACCCGACCCGGACCCGGCGACAGCGACAGCGACATGGGCATGGGCATGAGCATGGGCGTGGCCATGAGCATGGCCGTGATTGTGGGCGGGCGGTTGATGCGTGGGCGGTGGCTGGAGCATAGGCACTTGGTAGGTCATTGCCGACATGGCCGTCGGATCCGAGCTCGGAATCGGCATCGTCGTTGTCCTCGCTGGCGCAGTATGGTGCAGGCCAATGACATTGACGCCGTTCGCGTTCACGGTGCCTGCCCGGTCGCCATTTATCGGACGGATGCATTTACATTAACATACACATATACAACACACGCATACGCGGACATGTCGTTACACCAATACACACAACGTTACAAAGGACAAAGTACAAAAATACGGTATACCAACATTAAAATATAAAAACAATTTAAGGACAATAGAGAGAAACACCGAATGGGGTTTATAAAAAGGCAATAAAAACAATTTTCACAAAAAACATCAATACGGACTTAGCCATTTACTTAATTTTTAATATATAAACAATATAATTTTGTACAATTAGCCAATATGTAAACAAAAAATCTCCCAATTGTTTCCTTGAACAAAGGCCAATGCATATTTGAGTAAAAAGATATGAAAAATTTAAATAATTAAGGAAGCTTTAATTTCTACTGAACGGTAGCATAGTTAAAGTTATTTATTTATCAAAGTTGGATTCGTACCCCCTGCGAAGGACAATTGTCTAACTAGTTTCTTTGATCCTTAATGATTTATCTGCATTAGCCCTGGCCAACTACCGACAATTAATGTACTCAGCAGGAGTACGCTGTTAATTCAAACGACTAAGCAGAAAGACCCCCTCAAGGCGATGATAAATCCTTGTGCGACATTAAATTTATAACCTTTCAATGAACTTGAAATTGCTCTGCAATTGCATTCGCCACGGGCCAAGAGGATAGTGGGAAATCCTGTCTTCGGTTGAGTGCATATATCTACTTAAATCCTTTCGGCCCTGGGGGCTGCATCGTCATTATCATTCAGGCCATTCGCTCGCATGTGGTTGGAGTCCCCGGCCCTACTCTGTTCTGTTCTGTTCTGTTCTGTCTTTTGAATAATCAGTAAAATGGAAATTTCTCACATGAAACTTCATCCCCGGGGTACGGAGAAACCCCCCCCCCCCGGGGTCGGTCTATGGCTGAGCAGGGGGCTGATGCTAAATGCTAAATAACAGCTGACTCGTTCAGTGAAGGGTGCATAAATAATAAAATAATTAAACAAGAAATTGAATGAAATTAGTTTGGCCCCAGGAGCTATGGCAGGAGCTCTTAGTCTCTGAATTTCTCTATATATGTGTGTGTGTGTTGTGTAGTGTTTATGTATATGTGTTGATGTATATGTATATGAATATGTGTGGTGTATACTGTGGATGCTGTGGGTGTTTCATTTTGGTCTGTGGCACTATCAGAGGCAGCTCTAAACATCTGCAGGCCAAAAAATAAAGCAACAAAACCGATAATAAATTTTATAAAATACCAAAGAGAGAGATGGAAGAGCAGATAAGAGAAAAAATGGTCGATCAAGCCGACCTCTCTAATACCCTTTACTCAGTTTTTATTTTTGCATTTTTGGCTTAATCCGAGGAGAGAGCATTGAAAACAAACAGCTGCTGGACTCACCTATTTTGGCACCACCAAATGCATCCTTGAACATGGGCGCTGCTGCCGCAGGGTGGCCCATCGCATGGCCACCAATGCCCCCACCGCCTCCTGGTCCGGGACCGGGTCCGCCTACACCGCCCCCGCCACCGCCACCACCACCACCACCGCCCACCATTCCCGGCCCAGTGGGTGGCGTTTGTTTAATGGCATTGGTGCGCCCGCGGTGAGGGACAGTGGGCTCCCGCTTGCGACGTGGCTGCTCCACGGGTAGGACACGCCTCCGCTTCTTGGGCAGCTTGGACCGAGCCTGGGAATTGGGAGCAAAACTCGGGTAAACATGGTCTAAAAACAGATTCCGTTGCCCCAACAAACCTGAGTATGGGAGTAGAACATGGAGAAGTTGCTGACGATAACTGGCACTGGCAGGGCAATGGTCAGCACACCGGCGAGGGCGCAGAGGGCACCGACAAACATGCCCGGATAGGTCTTGGGCGCCACATCGCCGTAGCCCACTGTGGTCATGGTCACAATCGCCCACCACAGGCCCAGGGGAATACTCTTGAATTGGTTGTCCGGGTTGTCCTGCAAAGAGATTGGGAGTTTGGCTTTATTATTTTAATTATTTTCCTGCGGTTACTAATTCTTTATGAATCCTTTATTGACCGCAATTAAGGGTATCAGGACTATACTGAAGCCCACCTGTAGTTTTTCGGCGTAGTAGGCCAGACTGGCAAAGAACACAATGCCCAGGACGAGGAAGAAGACCAGGAGGGTCAGCTCCTTGGCAGAGGCCTTGAACGTGTGGATGAGGATCCTTAATCCTGGCGAATGGCGCGTAAGCTTGAACAGTCGCATTATCCTGACGATGGAGAAGGCCTCCAGGAGACCCGTGTACTCGCCCATGCGCTGCATTACGTCCGTGTAGAAGCTCAGCGTGGCCGTAAAGTCAATGATGTTCACAGGACTCTTGATAAACTGCCAAAGATTGGGCGACACCTGGTACAAAAATTAGTTTATGAACTTTGTAACCTTAACCCACTTTAAGATAAATACTTACTATTAACCTGATGATGACCTCGATGAAGAACCAGACATTGCACACCAGCTCCACGTAGAAGAAGGCCTCGTGGGGCTGGCCGTAGGTCTCGATCCAGCCGTGTTTTCTCCTCCCGTTGTGGCCCAGGAGCTGCTGCCCGATGAGCTCGTTCAGACTGCTCCCGTTCACGTCCCGCCGCAGCCGCTGCCGCTGCCCCCCCTTGATGGTAGCAATGGGCGTGGCCTGGCCAGGGGCGGTGAAGTTGCTGCTGCTATAGCTGGTGTAGTTGGTGACGCGAAAGGTGGGCCCGATGCTGCCGCTGGGCGGGGTTATACTATGCTGATGGTACTGATGGGTCTGCGGCGGAGGCGGTGGCTCCCCCATCGGATCGTGGCCGTGGGGCAGTCCGCCTGCCGTTCCCGAGCCGGGGCCGTGGCCGCCGTCGGTTGAGGTGGGCAGGTCCACGCGGAAGCCGGGGTGGGTCTTTAGGCAGAATGATATCACAGAAACAAATATAAAGAAAACCGACATGCCAGCAACGATCTAAAGGAAACAAATGGGATTAAAAATATTCAACAGAAAGCTAAAAGTTTGGTGAATCACCTTGGCACCCGTGGAACTCGAGGGCTCATCGAACATGGCCCAAATCTTGGGTTTCAGACGCTGCCAACAGTTAAGCTCGCCATTGCTCAGTGCCTCCTCAAAGCCAAAAAGTCGAGCTATCTGCTCCTCCGTGGGCTTCTCATTTTCAATATCTAGCTTATCTAATATGGCTAAGGTGTTCTACAAAATATTTATTCAAATTTTGAACGTATTTTTTTAATAGTAGGAGGGGGGAGCCTTTACTCACTTGCGTATCGCGATGTATGCTATAGGTTGACCAACAACAGGGCTCTACTTGGTTCGAGTCGAGGCCCCAGAACTCCAGCTCCTCCTCGAAGAGGGGACCACACACGTCGGTTGGATAATGCAGTTTTCCAGTTCTAAAGATTTTCAACGAAGCAAGAGTATTCAGACTTATTCAGGCTCTTAGAATCTCATTAAGGCGCAGTAATTAAGCTCTAAGAATGCTCTGACTAAACGCTTGAACCCCCACTGGGTGGAATCTGTCTAAACAAATTCATAGACTTGGAAATGCAGGCGGTGGCCTCAAACATCAGGACGAATAATATTATGGTCGAAACGGCACGTCTGGAATTGCGGCTGCAAATTGCGCAACCGAAAGGACACAAAGTCCGGGTGTGGAGCTATGAGAACGGTTCGTTTTACTTTTGTATGCATGGCAGGTAAGTGGGAGGATGCTCTGGCAGCACCTGGTAAAGAAACTGGCCCCGCACCCAGCCCGGGGAATATTCATAATGCTGCTTGGCCATTGTTCCCTTCTCCTGGCCATGTGCAACAATTTTGGGTGTGGAAAACGGTGTGTGGGTGTGTGTTGTGCAAATTGCAGTAAATGGCTGCAAGGGAGTTCCGGAAAATGGTGGGATTTTTGGCCAGAGCAGGCAGCTGTGGCTTGAGTGGGACGGTCGTCCTTGTCCGCAGTTGTTGGCCAACTTGTAATGCCATATCAGCTGCCGGACAGCTGCCGAGTGTGGGACGAGTCCTTGGCTGCTTTTATTTTTGGATGATATCTTCACTCCCTCCCATTGCTGCTACCGAGAATATACATATATACTTTCTGTGTGAACGCCACGTGTTCATATCCTGAATGTCCTTTCGCTTTTTTTTTTCGTTGGGGCCCCAACTTTTTTGCTTCCTGCCGCTGACCGCGCTTTTGTGCTTGTTAAAAATCATTTCGTACCCAGATTGGGTAGAAAAAATATTATAAAATAAAAGTAAGTATCCCTCTCACGGCTGTGAATCTGCAAATTACGGCTTTCATTCAACATTCCACATCCAGTTCAATTCCGTGTCTATAACACCCGCAACGGACTTTGACATTTTGACATTTCGTCTGAAAAACCAAATTTTCTGTTTAATGGGAAGAGTTTTTTCAACTAAAATTGTTGCCCTTTAATACCGTAAATAATCCAGATTGGTGGGAAATATATTTTTTATATTTATCTGAATTTGTTTCCGGTGTGTTTAATCTTTCCAAAGTGCATTGCAGGCGTTGTCATGGCTTTTCGATATAATTCTTGCCACATATTCGCATGGTTTGTTAATTGGTTTCCCCCATAAAATCCGCAATTCCATTCACCTCTGCAAAAAGAATATTTCCGATGTCCCTGCAATATTTTCGGTAAGCTCCCCCTTTGCCCCTGTGGTCCCTTTTCTTCTCCATTAAAGGAGTTGCTTCGCGTTTTTATGCCTTCATCAAGGGTGCATAACAAATATTACGCATACGCAGCGTGCAACCGACGCAATCAATATTTATAAAGGAGTCGCCCCGCTTAAATGTGCATAAGTAACAATATCGATTAACCTTCACACATTCGGTCTGTTGGTTTTGCATTTTAAATGCGGAGATATTAAAGGGATTTACCGCAGAAGAACTTTCCCAGGATTTTCAGTAACTGCATAATAATTACGAAGACTTTGCTCCAACGTAAGTGAGACAAAGGACCTTATGCAATATTTAAATGGCCAAATGCACTCCTCAGATTGTCAATTTAGAGCTAAGATTTGCATTTCCCATTTCCTTTTGTTATTCTGCTGCACTTTTCCATCCTGCATTAAATCTCTACACATAAATTGTGTGAAGCATTTGGTGCGTGCATAATTTGATTATATCAGACCCCTGGAGTCGGTATGGTGTCCTGGCGGGACTGGCCTGGGGGACTCGGTTTCATTTCCAATCAACGCGGGTTGCTGCATTATTTTTTTTTTTTTTTTGCTTCCTGCTGATGCTGACGCCCTTCGTTTGACACCATTTGGCTGGCTGGTCGTGGTGCCTGGTTAATTGAGTTGGAAACTGTTTGGCCAAGAGCCCCCGGGAGCCTTGGGATGCTTGGGAGCTTTGGGAGCAAGGTCCTGCTGCCCAATCAATGAAGATGCGAGCTGCGAGATGCTGACAGCGTTGTTTCAGCCGACAACAGCTTCATCTGCAGGTGCAGATTCAGGTGGAGAAGGAAGCCGGCGGAAATGGGTGATGAGCAAAACAAACTTTCATTAATTTTAAACAACTTAAGTCATCGCAACGGGGGAGCAGGACCTTCGCTACGCTTTTTCAGCTTACGGCAAAGATAAATGAGCCCGCTAATGACCCCGAAAAATGTTAAATAAAGTTTCGCAGCTCAAAAACTTTAGATTAATGGCCATGCCAAGTTGCAGAGCAATTAAATT
Organism: Drosophila varians; assembly: GCA_018150405.1. Taxonomy (NCBI): domain Eukaryota; kingdom Metazoa; phylum Arthropoda; class Insecta; order Diptera; family Drosophilidae; genus Drosophila; species Drosophila varians. The sequence continues at coordinate 9,636,487 of JAECWK010000125.1, forward strand.
ATTAGTTTGTTTATTCGTCAGGCAATCTATAACGAAAACTGACTGTTGATATAATATGTTTGCTAAGCACCATTTATCAGGGCAATCATAGCAGGCAGGAAAGCAAATTGAAATTGCAAAGGTAGCTGAAAATTAAATAAGCAAGAAGGACGACTAAGGGCAGAGCTTTCCTAGGAAAATGTCTCTACTCTCAATGGTTTTTTGCCAGCACTAAATGATGTAATTACCAGGCTTAAAGGTCTCGACCCTCATTCACAGTCGTTGCACGTCTAAACAGCTTTTAGTAGCTTAATTAGCCTGGCTCGGCCCGGCCCGGTCCGGTGTATTTGAGGCACACTTACCTGTAATAGTTGAGGATTTGGGTGAAGACCCCGGGATGGCGATCGAAGAAGTATTCATTGAGCACCGGATCATAGTTGGCCAGGGCTTCGGTCAGTCGGGAGAGACGTGTTGCGGGGATTTTCTTGAGCGTGGCCTTGTAGGTTTCATATCTGGAAAGTGGGATGAGAAAAATCGGGCCCAGGATGAGCATAAATTTTGGCAACAAAATTTGCATATGAATTACTTTTATGCATGCATTGCGCATACGCCATGTGTGCCGGATAATAACTTAACAAATTACTTAAGCCATAACTTTCTACCCCTTTGCCTGGCCACTCGGCCATTATATCGAGCTCTTGGCCAAAAAAAAGTGAGCGATAAAAAAAGGTGGATCATTCCGGTGGGGTAAAAGTTGAAAAAGCGAGAGGGTCAAGCAAGTGTAAGCAAAAACCCCGCCATAAGCCATTTGCATACATTTCACTTTATTTTTTCCCATGGCTCGACCCTGGCTTCTCCTTCCCCCACCATTTTTTCTCTGTCCTGTTTTACTTTTTTGTCCATCTCTTGTGTGCCGAAAGCATAAAGTATTAGGGGTTTTGGTTATGGTTCTGGCCAAAGTCCAAAATGGGTCACGTAGACATTGGTCTAGGGTTTCCTCTGTTTGATGTGGCCTTTGACAGAGATCATTATAACGAAATTGATGGATTTTCTATTCATCCAGTTTGACGTTTGTTGATATTTGCTGGTCAAACAAAAGTCAATTTACCAGTTTGTCCAAGAAATAATTTATCAAAGCCATGATTTCCATACAAGATTGAACACTTGCATATACTTTAAATAGGGACCAGGCCACCTAAGGTAACTATTTGTTAATTAATGGAAACTGCAATCAATTCTCACTGGAGCTTCCATTTCAATTCCCTGCCAGGGCCAATAATATGCGTGTTAATCAGATTTCCACATTGACTCCACGCATATCAGTCCACCGCCCACAAACCAAACTTAATTTACGTAATCATCCATAAAATTATACGAGCACGAGGAGCGTCGACGACTCCCACCCGGCATAATTAAATTCAATTGCAAGTAATTTCCAACAAATTGTTGTAAATTTCATTTTCACATTTATAACCCATGCATGCTGGGTGCCAGCAATCGGGGACATTTAAGTGCGAGTCCTGCGGAGCCGTGTCGAGCGTTGCTGTCCATATGCAATTTATTTTTTACGCCAAACTGTTTGCTCCCGGTTATTAAATATTTCATACATCTGAGGACAGCAGCCGAGGCCGCAGTTAAACCAACAGGCGAGTCATCAATAACAGGGACCGCCACATAACAATTGCCATTAAAGTTTATTCGGGCGGTTCAACGATGGCAATTGGCCCTGGCAGGATGAGCTGAAACAAATGTTTGCTTAGCTCCGATCCGAATTGGATGCAATTTTTGTGGACGTAGGGGGGAGGGGGGGTAGCTGGGATTGTATTAAATTAGTTTCGGGTGCGGGTCCTGATTGTGGCCAACGATGCGTATGCGTGATTCACTTGACAGCTGGGCTGAGCTTTCAATTTACGAGTGAAACGAATTTCCATTTCCACAGATTTTGACAAATTGGCCTAAATCGTATTTAATGAATTATGTACAAATAAATTTCGGCCTCTTTTCGCCGATCAATTCTGTGCTTGTATTATGTCTGACAGCCGAAAAGTATGGTAAAATAATTTATTAAATCCGACTGGTGAGAGAAAATGCGAGAAAAGTTGACGACTCAGCTACATTGATTGAGTGGAAAAGCGGAAAACTGGCGAAAGAAAATAATGATAAAAATACAGGACATTTTTATAATGCACAAGGTTGTTCCAATGGAGTTCGGGAAATATCATTCGTTATAATTAATGGAAACATGGTTCATTATCAGTCATTTCATGCATTTTATTTAAAAAAAAATATATTATAAATAAACATTGATAACAGTTCTCTTACTGATAATCTTTCTTTTTATTCTTTGGTTTTCGATTTGATTTCTTTTAATCATGAAATTCAGCAAATACTATCTTCAAAATACATTTAAAAATTGCCAGTCATCGAGGAAAAAAACCAAACAAACGTAGAAACTAATTCTGGAACGTTTTCTCTATAAACAAATATCGTATGATAATTTATGCCCCTATGGCTTCTCTTTCTTGTTAATATTTCAGAGCTTGGCAATTTGATAAATTGAATTATAATAAAGCCTTCTCGCATACCAAATAAAAGCCACACGCAAATGCAATTTGTTTAATGTATTTTTAGTTGATTTTTATTTTTATTTTGTTATTGTTTTCTTTCACTACAGGAGAGAGCTCTTTCTCTTTTTGATTCTGGTTGCTCAAGAGTTGTTTAAGCTGGCTAAATAAATATTTCACACATCTTTTGGCCAGTCCTACTGATTAAGGTATTTAGCTTTTTTTGGCTAGGAAAATAAACAAAAAAAAAATAATCTCTATAATTTTAAAATATTACGTATACGCATATTGTACATTTTTTCAAAAATATGTACTTATTATATCATTTAATTATTTTATTTATAGTATTTATTTTATAGCTATTTTTTTATAATCTTATCATTTAGCATCACTGGCGTGGCTGAGAATTCACCCCAAGACTCTTGAATAGTTTCGCGAGCGGCAACGGGGCGTATTACTCTCAGCGCGAAATGGCACGAAAACAAGACCCCGAAACGCGGACCCAACAAGTCGATCGCCGACCGCTGAGCCATTAGCACGCAGTTTTAGATTCGTCTCCTTTTTTTTCCTAGTTTCCCTTTAAGGAATAATATATATAAAGAACATCAGAATGCTGCGCGTTTTGAAGACCGGTGCCTTGTTGCGGGCTCAGAGCAAAAACTTTGCCGCAGCTGTGGCCCATTACTCGGCCCTTCCCCAGCCACAGACCACGCCCGAAGTCCTCTACACCGGGGTAAGTCTCTTCAAAATATAAATAATTTCTAGTTCCAGTGTTTATCAGGCCGGATAGAAGAAGAAATCAACAACAGTTAGCACACACTAAACATGTTTTTGAGTTGACCTTGAGGCTGACAACTGCAGCTGTTATCGCTAAGAGTCCCCCTCATTCCCGTTAGGCCCCCTATTCTCCCCCACATGTGGGAAATCAAGTTTTTAAATTTCACAGTTTAGGATTCCCTATTTGGGCTTAACAAATAAATTGGCAAATGAACAGAGTGCGACCCTTACAATATTCAGATCACGTCCTTGAAATGTTTATCCTTCTTAAATTTTTAAACCATACACTGTAAAAAAAAACAATGGCTTATATATATATCTATAAAAAATTTATTTTATTATAATATACAAATTTTTGTGTAGGGTATTAGTCTCTTTAAGCTAACCAAGAGACCGGCAAATAAAAAATAGATAAAAGCTAAATTAAAAGCAAAAACAAGTCTGGGGTAGCCGGCTGTTGTTCTTGTTGTTTCTTTAGATTTTTCGTTGTTTGTCGTTTCTTTGTTATGTCACAGCAGCTCCAACAAAAACGATTTTGTTTAATGCCAATTCTCTCTTCCTCTCTTATGTATATCTTTGCGGCTTTTTGTTGCCGTCGCTGGGGAAATTTGCATAAATTCAACAATTCTACAAGCTTAATTTTTTGCCATTAGTGGCGCAATTAGAAATAGAAAACACTGAAAATTATAAGTTATTAAGGTATCTGTACCACTATATTGTACTTCGATCTTGGTAAACTGGAATGTTTATTAAATAATTATCAATTTTGTTTTATAAATTTGGCTACAATTTTCTTTAAATTGTTTTTTGTCTATGTAGAATTAATTGAAAGTAGTGTTGTTGTTTTTTTTTAGCAAAACGAATGTGTTTTTTGTGTGGGAATTGAAAAAGGAATTTTAGAAAATAGAAAAAAAATGGCTTGAGAGTGTTTCATTTTAGTTATAACACAAAAATATAATTATTACTTAGAAATTAATTATTTCCTATTTATCTAAATAGGACAAAATTTAGTTACAATGTACAAAATATATTCCTTTAAACTTTAAACGTGTAGATAATCACAATTCTTAATCGTCAAATAATCACACGCCTCCTCCCATTCTGTAGCTTTTGGTAGATTCCACGCCTTATCACCAAGTCAGCTTATTTTTTGGGGGTCTTTACTGTATAGATAACATGGCACACTTTATATGGTGGAGCTGTTTGTGGCCAAACTAGTTCGATTGTCTAGCCAACTGCCAGACAACACCAAAAACTTTACACGTGCCTCTTTTTTTTCGCCGGCCAGAGGCTATATTTATGTTTGGAGCGTCTGGTGGAAAGTTTTATATATTTGCAACCGTTGTGAAATTCAGGGATAGAAGATTCGAAAACACATAAAATATTTTTATAAACCGAAGCCCACACAAAGATGACGCGAGGCGTTTATTTCAATTCTAATCAGTTAGCCGGTAAACGTTTCTGATTACCAGGAGGGAGGGCTCGAAAGGTTGGGGGATTGACAGCTAACATGCTAACTGAATCGGCCGATTTTGATTATCCAATCGGGAGGCTCACGCACATGGAACTACTTTTAATAACAAACACCGTTCAAGGGCTTATCAAATTGAGGTGTGGCTGGCCAGTCCCATAAAACATTCTAAATGAAAGGCAATTTTGTCAGATTGTGGAGATGACTTGGCACTAAACCGGTGGTTTATCATTTCAGCTGTTCATCAACAACGAGTGGCACAAGAGCAAGTCGGGCAAGACCTTTGGCACGATTAACCCTGCCACAGAGCAAACTATCGCCGAAATCCAGGCAGGTGATAAGGAGGATATTAATATTGCTGTCAAGGCTGCCCGCGATGCATTCAAGTGAGTATGGAAAAGGGGACTTTATTAAATTTTTTTATTTATTAAATGTTCTTCCCCCACCAGGTTGGGCTCTCCCTGGCGCCGTATGGACGCATCGGAACGTGGTCGCCTCCTCTACCGCCTGGCCGATCTCATGGAGCGCGATCAGGTTTATCTGGCCGTAAGTGTTTCTAGACTTTTATCATCTCCTCCCTAAGAGACACCCTGAAAGTCAAATCAATTGTTCCAATTAAAGCAACAATAAAACATTTTAATAAACTTTCCAGAGCTTGGAGACCCTGGACAATGGCAAGCCATACAGCATGTCCTACAACGTGGACCTGCCGACTGCCATCAAGAACCTGCGCTACTTTGCCGGCTGGGCGGACAAGACTCACGGCAAGACGATTCCCATGGACGGTGACTTCTTTACCTACACCCGCCACGAGCCCGTGGGCGTTTGCGGTCAGATCATCCCCTGGAACTTCCCCATCCTGATGATGGCCTGGAAACTGGGCCCCGCTCTGGCCACCGGCAACACGATTGTCCTCAAGCCAGCAGAGCAGACCAGCTTGACTGCCCTGTACATCGCCCAGCTGGTCAAGGAGGCTGGCTTCCCCGAGGGCGTAGTGAATGTAGTGCCTGGATTCGGAGGAGCTGGCGCGGCCCTGGCCAACCACAGTGATGTCGACAAGGTGGCTTTCACCGGATCCACCGATGTGGGCAAGCTCATCCAGTTGGCTTCCGGCAACACCAACCTAAAGCGCGTTACCCTGGAGCTGGGCGGCAAGTCGCCCAACATTATCCTGGCCGACTCCGACCTGGACTACGCCGTGGAGACTGCCCACTTCGGTCTCTTCTTCAACATGGGCCAGTGCTGCTGTGCTGGATCCCGTACCTTTGTGGAGGACAAGATCTACGACCAGTTCGTGGAGCGCAGTGCTGAGCGCGCCAAGAAGCGCACTGTGGGCAATCCCTTCGACCTGAACACCGAGCAGGGTCCCCAGGTCAACCAGGAGCAGATGGAGAAGATCCTTGGCATGATCCAAACCGGCAAGCAGCAGGGTGCCAAGCTGGTGGCCGGAGGAAGCCGCCCCGAGGGCCTGCCTGGCTACTTTGTGCAGCCAACCGTGTTCGCTGATGTCCAGGACAACATGACAATTGCCCGCGAGGAGATCTTTGGCCCAGTCCAGCAACTGATCCGCTTCAAGAAGCTCGACGAAGTCATCGAGCGTGCCAACAACTCCGAGTACGGCCTGGCCGCTGCCGTCTTCACCAAGGACCTGGACAAGGCCAACTATATTGTGAATGGCCTGCGTGCCGGAACCGTGTGGGTGAACACCTACAACGCGCTGGCTGCCCAGGCTCCCTTCGGTGGCTACAAGATGTCCGGCCATGGACGCGAGAACGGCGAGTATGCGCTTTCCAACTACATGGAGGTCAAGAGCGTCATCGTCAAGGTTTCCCAGAAGAACTCATAAGCAGGAGCAGTCATTATGCCCTCCGAGAGGGAGGTTCTGCCTGTTTAGATTCTCTAAATATTGGAGAGAGCCAATCCACAATCTACGATCTACAAACGTTGCCATAGGAACGTTCTTCGGATACTTTTATTTACGGTCAGTTTTGTATTTTTCCATTTATCCAACTCAGTTTAAGTGAACATCTCCTTTTTGAAATAAAGGCTTTGAAACATGTATAGTTTTTAAATAAAAACAAATGATTTATATCTATAGAGGGGCAAAATGGTTCCATCCATCACATTCTTAATGTTTCGTCCGTGCAATGGAGACTTATTTATGTGCCGATCCCATTGTTTGCCAATAGATTCTTGGCTTTGTTTATGGCGCACTCTGAACTGAATGTCATTATTTTGCTTATCCAACAACACCGGGCCAGAACAAACACTCAGATACTCCACATACTCACATACTCAGGCACTCAGCAGCTTACACTGAAGAAAACATTGATTGGGTTGCTGCATAGAGCTGAAAGCAAAAGGAAAATGTGAGCAGGACATGCTCGTCCATCTACGAGAAATAAGCTTAAATTTATTTGCATTTATTGGTATTTTTCCAACGTTTTGTTTTAGCCAGAGCGAGTGGTGTGCAGTATCCTGTAAGGATATATGCATTTGTATTTGCATAGCTGGGGGATTTGGCCAGGCAAACACACACACAAGAGGAGCACACAGGAGGACACAGCAGGTCGTCTTTCATCCGACATCATCGCAAACAAGGAGGGGAACCGAAAGTTGTCCATTAGATTGGACAGCAGCTGAGCGTGTCAAGTGCTTTGCGGTTAGAGCAAAAGTTTTCCTCCTCCTATTTTCCACTTTGTTCTCTCTTTTGAAATTGAATAAGCGCATTTGTATGCAATTTATTTAAAATTTGTATTCCAATTTTTACAATTTCATCAAAGGCCAAAGTGCAGCTGGGTATTTCTTTTGTTTATGAGGTTAGGACGCCTGGATAGTGCTCACATAGTTGGAATTTTTTTAATAAATATAAAAGGATTCAGGAGTAAAGGGCCACTATTCGGTTATTTTGATTCATAAGCTTAAAATTGAATAGTTTTTTTCAAATTTCTCCATAATCTTTTTCTCCAAATAAAACAACACTTTTTATGCCATTTTGCGTTTCGATTTTCCACAGTCCACACGGCGTACACGCAATTATTGTGTGCCACTGAATTATTCCATTTTTCGGTCGTTTTTTATGGCGCTGGCTGGGTTTTAAATTGATTTTCGCTGGATGGCAGCCGTTTCATACATATTCAAGTGTGGAAAAACTGCGAGAATGGCAAATGGGCAAAAAGCAAGTGCGAGAGTTGCGAAAACTGCGAGTGAAAATTGCAAATGATCCATGGGCCATTTTAATACCCCAAATGGCAGGTGGCCAACCAAAAGTGCCGGCATAGAAGTCACTCAGCAAAGGAAGGGCCAAAAGGAGTGGGTCGGAGGGGGGGCGGAAGGAGGCACAGGATGATTGCCAAAAGCGCAGCCGTGCGCATTCAGGCGCGTGCACAGGTGCGCTCGAGCGTTGTTGTTTTTAGTTCAGGCATGAGTGCGAGGCATAATTGAAAATCATTCTTCACCAGACCTAATGGCAGCCGGAAAAATGTTATAAACTACCGCCATACTTTAATTATCCTGCCGCACCAAACTATAACTCAGCATTTGCCCGCGACGGCCGAGAGGCGAGAAGGCCGCCGTGTTGGCCAATTTCCCGGAACATTTTTTCGCAGCCCACCAAGTGCCGGGCAATTCGACTTTATCGCAGTGTCTACACTCGATTACATTGTTATGGCAGCATCCGAGGGCTGCCAACAAGAGGCCGAATCAGTGGAGAAGTAACGAAAGCCGTTGGGACCTTTTCGGGAGCGATGCCAGCCAGCACTTTGATCATTAGCCGGAAAATGGCCATGGACACGGCGCAGATAAGCCAGTAGGACAAATAAAAAAGGAGACGATGGAGAAAAACACATCCGAAAAAAGCAACAGAAACTGAAATGACAGGGTAAACAAAAGGATTTCTGTCCCGGATTAGTGCAGTAACCCCGAATCAAGACATTTTCCCAGCCAAGATAAGGCGGCTCCAAGTTCTGTCAGCCCCAAAAGTTGGCAATCAAAATTGTTGTAAGAGCTTCAGAAACCGCCCCGAAAACGCATCAGAAACGCACGGCAAACGCTCGGCAAGCGCCAGCGCTTAGCCATAAGTGAAAAATCAAATTCGGTTGCTCAAACACTCGGGAATAGGCAGAGCACTTAACCCAATAAACTGCCTGCGAAAGGATCAGTGAGACGTGTCAGCATTAAGCCGCGTTCTTTCCCTTTTTACGCCGTTGGCCTATTACCAGCCAGTCTCAAACCAGGCTAAATGCTTTTACAGGCACATCACCATTTTATGGCCATAATGCGATTTGGGCACAGTGGTTTGATATCCTCAGTTCAAAAAACTTTGAAAATAAAAAAAAATATAACTAACCTGAGAGACCAACTGTCGAATTACTCTTCTCATGATTTTATTTTAAGCTCTCCAATTGATGTAGACCACGGACCAAAACCAACGAAGTAATTAAAAATTGAACATAATCCGTAATTGGGGCCGACATCCGTTGAGTTTTTCCACCGCAAATTCAATCGATTTTCACGCCATCGCCCGCTAATCGCATGAAAATGGCACAAAATGCTGTTGCAGTCAATAAGGTAGAAATGGTGGCACAGAGCGCTACCAAAACCTGCAACAACTGCGCGCCTGCAACAAAGGCAAACTACTGCCGCAAATGCGAAAACGATGAAGGCTTTGATGCCACTTCAAATGGAAATGTTCCGATGCATCATCCTCGCGCCCGTCTGGCTGTATAAGAGCCACTGCCTGAGAGCATTGCGGGCCTTTTGTTGTTGGCCAAGAGCAGTGGCATCGCCCCGCGCCCAGCTCCTCCTGGCCATGCCTGTAGTTACACATGTCACAAAAGCAAACTTGGCGGCAATGGTTGCGTCTTTAATACTCTTTTATTTGACACTAAAAAAACTTGAAGTGTTTAACAAATTATCTTTTAATTTTAAATCATATACGAATATGGAAAGGATATTTTAAAAACTGAAGTAAGAGTATTAAATTCTTCTTAAATCCTTCCGGTTTTTGGTCCGGAAATGTGCATAAAGTGGAAGTGTATTGCGCATTGGCGTGAGAAGAGCCATTGATGGGGCTGGTCCTTTCCTATCTTGGGGACATGCCGGAGGCGCCACCATAGCCAGACACAGATGCATTCGCATGGGCATCGCCAGCCAGAGCTCTTGGCTATTAACTTGCTCAAATATTTGCTTAGGCACCCGCGCTGCACTAGACGTTGGTAACAGCAAACATGGCCAACGTAAAGCAAACAACGGTTAGGTCCTTAAAAAGCAAAAATGGGTACGCGGAAAAAAATGTCCTTTAAGCCAACAACATGACTCTATACACAAGTGTGGCAGCTTGAAAGGAACAAGGCTGAGTTTTGTGATGTGGCCACTTAAAAGTGGCCCAGTATGTGGGTTGCATTATTTTTTCAAACAAATTAAACAGCGATTTTCCACAAACTAAGGTTTAAATAAAATTCTCAAAATATTGCCAGGATATTGTATTTTCTTGCGAGGTAAGAAAGCAGCACCCGACGAAACAAATTTAGCCATAACTCCTAATGCCCCCAAGACCTAGGCGAAATTACATTGAAATATATGAAGACTTTCGTTCTCCGTTGGCCCTCGGCTCTCGCCCCGAGTCCTGCTCCAGGGACTCCTTTGTGCGCTGATTCTAAAACCCTTTTTAATTAACTCGCACAAACGCGCGAACAAAACACGCTTGCGAGTCACAAAGTAACAGCAAACGGGCCGGGCCGAGTCGAAAACGCGTTTGCCAGCCATTTTTATTCGGCGTTACCAGCGGCAGAAAAAGACCTGGCCCAAAACAGATATTTCCAGGCGCCCAGCTTCCCCTGGCATCCTGACATCCTTTCCTTTTTGCCAGACATTTCAGTGTTTGCTTTGCCGCCCAGGCATCCTTATCCGCAGCCCCTCAGCTTTACAAATTGTATTTCAACGGTTTCGCGCTTCATTAAAATTGCTGTTAAAATAACACACGCACACGGGGCGCGGAAGTGGAGGTCCTTGCACAAGGACGCATAGAAATAGCTGGGGGGATTCGCACGAGAGCGTGTGTTTCTGCCCCTCTGACAAGGCTTACAATATGATTTTGTGGTTGTGTTCATTTTTTTCCCAGCTTGTACGTTAAAAAATTGCTTCCCCCTACGCGGAGGGGTGAAGCTGAACATACTCCTGGCAGAGGAGTTAACCCATTGCTTTTGGGGGATTTCTTTATTTTGTTTTTCGAGAGTTCTCGGAACTCAGACATTGATAGTTTTCAGAGCTTGTTTAACAGCAGGAAACTTTCGAATATCCACAAGTTTGTGAGAAAGTTAGGCTCCTATTAGTGGTTTTCGGTTTTTGAGACAACATTGGTAATCGAATTTAAAATTTGTTTATACTAAATTCTTTTGAAAGACAACTTTTCATTGTTTATATTTATTAAAAGGATTCTGCTTTAGCCATGTTTTCGCATTTATGTGCCTTTATTTCGGCCACAAACGATTCCCGCCAGCCAAAGTGTCACAAAATCTCACACCTCGACACCCCAAAGGGTTAAAAAGAGCCCATTTTTTCGGCGGCATTCGCATTTTTTCTTGGCCATAGGCGGTTTTTGTTTTCCACTGCTTATTTATTTTATGGCCCTTTTTTTTTGCTGAAGTTTTCAAAACAAAAATGTACCGAAAAAGTCAGAAACAAACAAAAAGAAACCAAAAATGTTTTCCAATTTTGTGGCCGCCGCAGACAGAAGCGAAATTCGATGAACGCCTGACTGAGTGACAACAACGGCGGCCAGGACTCTGGCTCTGAGTGGGTGGCGGATGATTGGGCGGAAGACGGGGTGAACGGGCAGCGGAAATTCGCTCCTGGCCGAGATATATATTAAAAGCCCAAAAAGTTAATGAAGCGTTAGGCGCTGCAGACGAAGCCGCAATAAAGCGGTCCAAACATAAAACAACAAAAGAGCAGGAAATTTATTTATTACTTTGCTATTTCCGCCCAGGACCTACGCCCAGATCCCCATCATCATCCTCATCCTGCTCTTGGCTTTTAAAACAAAAACACAGAAGCGTTTCAAGTTGCTACTTAAACTTTTTTTCCGGCTTCTTCTGTCAGGACACGCGCAGCTGTTGATTTTAAATTGTTGTTCACCGTGTTGGCTGTGGTTTTGTCAGCTTTCTTCCCGTCTATGGCATTGTTGTTGTGGTCGGCGGTTCCGTTCTTTTATTGCCTACGTGTGTGTTTATTTGTGTGTGTGTGGGAAGGACTTGGCTGGAGCCATTGTCTTTGCTACTTGCCTCTAAGCGGCTACTTGAGCAATGAAACTGGCACGAGAATTTGCATTTTACTTTTGCTTTCTGTTTTCGGTTTCAGGTTTCATGTTTTTTCTTTTTTTTGCTGCTGCAGTAAATGCCGCAGAATGCTTGTCAACAATTTGTCAACCACACCAAAGCACTTTGAAGTTGCAGGACAATGCGACACTTTCCCAGGGATCCTGGCAGACGCGAAATGCGAATTGAATTTCCATTTATTTGGCCTTTTTTTACTAAAATTTAAGAGCAAATCAAAAGTTTTTTTTCAATATCCTTTAGAGATCCTTGAGAGATGCAAACACACTATTTAGCCAATCCCAATAAACGAATTAAGGCTTTGGGGATGAAATTGAATGGAAGGAAATCAACATTCATCTTCTATTCTGTGATGGTTGATGCTTTAGCCTGCTTTATTTATTGACTGTTAAACTTTTCATTAGCCATTTCATTTAATTCGCACACAATGGCGTGAGATTGAAGGGCGATGGCGGTGAGCAGGGGGCCAAGGGGCCAAGGGGAGGTTGCAGGAGCAGAACAAATCCCAACAATGGCTGGCGAAAATGCCGGCGGAAATACGCAGCATCCAACAACACAAACAAACAACCAGCGGCACTAAGGATAATGTATTTGTGTTGAAAGGCAACCACAGCGGCAACTTTATTGCCAGTGTGTGTGAGAGTGTGAGCATGTGTGTGTGTGCGTGTGTGTAAGTGTGTGTGCGTGTATCAAAGATACAATCAGGACACAATTGTCTGCGCTGATGAGCAGCTGGATTGGAGAATCACCCATCCTTAAACCGACCAATTCCCAGGACATTCCCCAGCTGCCAACTTTGCTCTTTTTATGACAAAAAATGCCGCGTAATCACAATGATAATGATCACACATTCGAAGGACTCATGATGGGCGGTTGGGCAATATATGTATATAATTGCTATTATGATTGTGTTGGGGAAAATATTCTCATTGGAATGTACCAATATAATTGGAAGGAGTCTAAAGCTTTTATAAATTATTATCAAGCTAAACCTTGAGCTCTACTTATTTGATAAAAATATATATATTTTTAAATACGGAAAGGACTTAACCTCCTTCCGAGTCAAAAGTATTTTAAGCGCTTTTTCTGTGCGCTCCCCTTTAAGGCGACAACTTGCCGTTTGAATGTGAAACTTGGGAAAATAGCAAACAGCCAAACATGCTCACAGGACAATGTATTCTATTTAATGCTCACACGAACAATACCCACTGTGTATGTGTGTGTGTGTGTGTGTGTACATAGTACATGTATTATTTGTGCTAAAAACGTCGGCAAGCTGACAGCGTGATGCCAGTCATGGCCCGCATAAGTATCCTACAAAAATGTATGTGTCTGGAAGGAGTCCAAGGAGCGCACAGGCACGGGCGCAGGCCCTAGCACAGGCACTGGCAGGACTTAAACAAGCATTCGAGTAGTGTGACATATTACAACACCCCATTCCGCACCCACTTTCCGCCTCCATTGCAATTCCGAGAACTTTAAGCGAAACTGAAACCAAACCTTTCATCCATTTAGATGGCTCTGGGCAGGATTTCTGTGGGCAAGGAGCGGGGATTTTGTACCTAGGCACTGCAAAATATATTTTATTTTCGAATATTTTATAGGGGCTTTATTGTTCCAGTAAATAATTTAAAAGTGTGGTGTTTTAAATCCTTTCTTATTTAGCCACAAAATCCTTCTTTCAAGTAATTCTTTCGATACCACAATACATTTTATTTTTCCACAGAAATTTTTTAATTTAATGGGCTTCGGTTTCGAAAAAAAAAACCCCAAAACAATACAACTTTGTCGTTTGTTGCCTGATTCTATTTTTTTGTGGTCAGGTCTGCGGTTTGGGAAAACAAATGGACCAAGATGGAATTTATACTTTGATGATGCAATTGCAATTGTATTGTTAATTTTGCAGAGTGCGGTAGACCGAGCCTTTCCAATGCGTTAGTGGCAATAAAATTAACCCGCTTTGCCGCCAAAAAAAAAATGGGCTTAACATTTCATTTTAAAAGCTTAAAGCATATTGTGTATTTATTCCGAGCTAAAAAAAAAAAAAAGGCGAAAAGTAAGCGGAAAACAGCAGGGGATTTCCTTTTAATCGCCCCTCTCGCATTGCCCATTAACGGAATCATAAATTATTAACTAGGCACGAAAATCTGCAGCTGGATAAAGGCCCTCAGCCAGAAAAGTGCGCTCAAGCAGACAAGGGCCCCGAGTGGCTCAGGGTGGGTACTCAGGGCCAAGGGATACATTCACTCCCACACACGATGATGATGACGATGACGATGCTGATAATGGAGCTTACAACTCAAAGCCAGGACTGCTATCTACATAAAAATACAAAGAGTGACTGCCTCAAAAAAAAAAAAATATAAAAACATTGAAAGGCAAGAGCCAACATATCCTGTTGTTACACAAATTGTGAACAATTTTCCTAATTCAGTTTTGTTTTTCTTACATCTTGTTTTTGCTACTCGTCGTCCATAACGCCCCTATTGTTCTGCCCAAATATTGCGGAAATACATTCAACCTTCCCGGTCCAATATCCTGCCAAAACAAAACACAACAAAAAAAAAATAAATAGCAAATAAACGAAAACCAATACCGACATCGATAGCCCCGAAAAGGCTGTTCTCAAAATTTTGGGTCGAGTGCGATTGTGAACATGTATAGGGAATATTAAATCAACAGGATATGCTACGTGATTTGGCCATTGGTAAGATAAATACATAGAGAAAAAAACAATATATCTAAAGAGTTCATAAAATTCTAAAAAAATTTGTAAGCGTTTCCGAATTATTTTAATTTGAGGATGAACATAGCAAAAATTCAGAGATTTACCAAAGATTTTCATACATTTACAATGAAAATAGTATTTGAATGTAAAAACTCACCTTATGCCGCCCACATTGAGTATAATCCGATTTTCGCCATCCATGTTGCATGCAACAGTTGTGGCAGCCACAGCCGCATGCCAGAGTAATTCTTTGACGGCCCACTAACAAATAGACAAAAACACTTCGAGCCTCTTCGACCGGATATTCAAGAGTTTTGACTTTAAACCTTAATACTACCACTGGCGTACCACACGGCGTATGAGCGATGCCTGGAATCAGGACGCGACTTTTTAATTAGACTTGGGGCACAGGTTGCACTTTCGTAGTTTGTTCTGCACTCGCATTTGGCGGCTTTGGCTTTATGGCTTTATGGTGTTAGCTTTGCATATCTACCGCTCCCATCCTTCGTTTGCTTTTGCCTGCAAGTAGAAAGGGAAAAAAATTGTTGCCAAGGACTTGAGAAAGGTTCGAGTAAGCTGTGCGCCGAGTGTGGGTTAATATCCTTGCAGTAATGCGCTGTGTGCCCCCAAGACACACATACCCGACTACATGTAAATAAAATTCTTTATGCATGCTAATACTTCAGCCATAGCCCCCCCCCAAAGGATTGCAAAGTGCGGCAAGGCTGCAACTATTTTCCTTTGACAAACGAAAATTAATTAGATATTTTTGGGCTGGGAAATTTCTGAAGAGTGTGTTCAAAGCAAAATCCATTAAGAGGAAAGTTGTGATGTAATTTATGATTCATGGAACTTTTATTCACAATTTATTTTTTATAATTGATCGATCGATGAGATTCTCCTTCCACCTTGGAAAATACATTTTAATATGAGACAAACCCCTGATAATATTTTGAAAATCTGATAAATGGAAGACGCAACTCATCATCATGTCAAAGTGAAATGTGATTTTAGGCTGATGAAAAGTCTGACAATAATAACGCATACGCCACGTTAGCCCAGAATAAATTTGAAGGAAATTTCTAAAAGAACGAATACAATACAAGAGGCAAATAAAAAGAGATAAATAAAAGCTAAGTCGAGGGATATATTGTGCCCCATCACTGCGGCAGTTTTGTGGCCAAAAAATGGAGACACACTTGCATCGAAAATATATATTTCTTTTTGTATATAGCAGATTTTCATTTTATTTTTGGGCTGGTACTCGCTTTTTGCTGAGTATGCAAATTTTTTACTTGGCCGCACTTTAGGAGCAGGCCTCGGCCCAGGACTCGGGAGGTGCAGGCCGAGGGGCCATGTGTTCGCTGTCAAAATGACAAAAAGTTGGTTAAGTGCGACGCGGGCACAAAAGTCAGAGGAGCTGAGGAAGCTGAGACAAACGAGAGAAGAGGCAGAAGCAAAAAAAAAAAAAAATAAGAGGTAGCGACAAGACCACTCCACCGATCAACTGACTGAGTGACTGACTGACTATATAAAAAGGACACTCGACAGCGGCAAAGTTTTGCAGTCGCAATGGGAATGAGATTCCGAGTGAGCAGCGACAGCCGCAGCCAACTGAGGGAGCATCAAGTGCGTCATCAATCTCGGCGGCGCTTAGAAAGACTTTCCATTCATTAAGTGGCTGCCACTGCCACTGTCTCCTCCTCCGCCCTTTGTCTCATCGTCGTGCCATCAAGGATTGACAGTGGCGGTTGGGGAGCAGCTCCTCATCGCTGAGTGCTTTCGGTTCGCGCTTTGTCTTTGGGCTTTTGCCCTCCCGTAGCACCAATGCACCGCCTGTTAGTGGCACTTCTCAGGCCCCAACCCGACCCATTCCCGAAAAACTCCCCCCGAAATCAATCAGTTGTTCACTGAGGCCGGGCATGTTCGAGGATGTTGGACCCATCCAGTCCTCGGCTCGTTTGCTGTCGAGTGCCGTGCCCAAATGTGTGTTAAAGTGAATAATAAGTTTTTGCCAATTTCGTATTGTGATGGAGGCGATTTACTTAAATCCCCCCGAGAGATGTTCACTTTTGTGGGGCGAATGGAGCTTGCCAGGGAAAAATGAGAGAGTTTGATTCTTTAATAAGTGAGTGCAAAATTTTAATTGTGGCCTAAAGAATAATGGCTGGATAAATCAAAAATAAATATGCTCAGCCATAAATCACAAGCCCAATGCCATTGATCAAGAACATAATGCACAAAAAAAAATAAATAAATGACCTGATTAAATCGAAACTTTTCACTGTCCAGAAAACTCGTTTTAATTGAAAACAAACGCAACGTCACTCATACGCCACATTAACCCAGCTGGCCATAACAAAAAACCAAATAGTTGAATGGAAAATAGACCCCGAGATACCATCCTGACTTTTGAGGATGCGGAATGTGACCCGAGGCCTGCGGGAAAAGGGCAGAATTCGAAACAATGCTGCCCAAGGGCCAATCGAAAAAAGAGAAACACTGAAATCATAGCAAACGAGAAACTTTTAGGGAACACAAAACTACAAAACTACAACCAAACTAAATAGAACGGACCAAGTTTGGGGTCAAACAAAACATTTCCCTTTCGGTGCAACCAAATACTGTGCAAATGAAGAGTGCGGAAAATAGTAAAACACAAAACCCATAAATCGAGTTGCGTTTTTTTTTTTTTTGCTGGGAATTAAAGAGGCAGCGGGGCCGAACTGGCGCTGATGATGATGGCGAAAATCAATGGACAGGAAGCGGATTCCTTCGTCCCTCCGGCGGCGGCGTGGGAAAAGCGCAACGGACAAGGTCAGCGGCACAGTCATTGTCCAGGGCGGAAACAGCCAGAGCCAAAAGGAAAAACGACGACTGGTGGAAAGTTGTTGGGACAAACAGCAAAGGACTGCAGATCTTTGGGAGGGGACAGGGATAGGGAGAAGGTCTTCCTGGTTGACAGCAAGAAATGAGAAAAGTATTTTGGACCAAGAGCGTGGAACTTTTAAATACCCTTTCCAGCTAATTTACATATTTGAATCTATCAGCTTCTCCTGTCCAAGTCTAGGATACCCCAAACTATTTTAAAATGAGCCTGGCAACTACTTCTGACATGTTTGCAGGCAAAATCCTGGCAAACGACAAACAATCCACCTTCAGATGTCATCTTTGTTGTTTGTCTCTGACTTGCTGGAGAATGCATTATTTATCAGTTGGCAGTTGGAACTTCTCGACGTGAAATTCTTTCACAAAACTTTCGATTTGGGGAAAATATGAAAATTAAAAGGGACAGCTGCAGCTTGAAATGTAACAAAAGTTTCCTATAAGATTGAATAATTTTGTAGCCAAGTATCACATCGAAAACTAGCCATGAATCTCAATTTCTTTATTAATAAAGCAGCAGTAGCACATGAGGTCCTTGCCAGGGAAAACAACAAAAGAATGAAAAGGGCATTCTTTCTCTTGTCCAGGACAATGGGTGGGAGCCTCAATAATCCAGCAGATGAGCAAAAAAAGAGCATTGGCCCATGATAATGGCAAGGAATCCATAATTCGTTTGTCTGACCAGCTACGGAACATCCTTAAGCGTGAAGGGATGTCGGCCGAGATGGCCGACGTAATCGCAAAAACATTGGCAAAGGCAAAAGGCGACTCAGCAATTGGGGCGCCTAAGTAGATGCCGGGGACACGGGGAGGGGCATGAAAAATCGAATTATGAATACGCCAAGACAGGGGCGTAGGGAAAAGGGAGAGCACTCTGGTGGCTGGATGGCAGGATAGCAGAATGGCAGGATGGTGGGGTGGCAGCGTCATGCAGCGCATTTGAAATCATTGGCCTGTACCGAATGGGATTATCCTTAGCGCGTTTGTTGTTCGGCTTGCTTTTAGCCCGAAAATATGATTACTATTTGGCAGCAGCTTCAACTTTATGGCTCACATAGGGGGCGTGGCAGCTTCAGGGGTTCTCACTCCCCTTGTCGGGCATTAAATAATAGGCCCTAAGAAATTGAATTGTAATTTATGCGATTTATTATTCCGCCCTCATCCGAGCCTCATTCTTATGTTTACGAAATATGTTTGATGGAAGCATAAATAATTAGGGAAGCCATTCAGTTTATTAGGAAAAAAAAAATAAATAATATATGAGAGTAAAGTTATTTTAAACAATAAACTCATATTGTTTCCTTCATAATTGAGCCACGAAAGAAATCCTGAATCGTAAATCAAAACGCTATCCTTCAGCAAACGTGTGAAGAAAAGATAAATGTTTCAATTGAAAACACATTTTGCTACGATTAACACCTAAAAAAAACAAAGAATATAGGAAAAAATGTATAAATGTGAAATCATAGCATTAAGATTTATTGTCGACATCCGCAGCAGCTGTCAGCGCAGAGTGGGATTTATGTTTTTCTTTTGATTTTCCCCAAACAACCTTAGTTTGCCATTTTTTTTTGTTTTTTTTTTTTTTTTGTTGGAAAACCCAACGCATCAGTCCAACTCTCATTGGCAGTTATGTTCCGGACTGTGATTTAGTTTAGAAAATCTCTTCAACTGCCTGGGAGTTGTTCAACATAATGGCCCTGAAACCGTGCTTACTTTTTGCTCAACAGCCACCCATGCAGCCCTGCCATCCTTGCATCCTTGCATCCTTCCATCCTTGACTACTATTTCTTGTTGAATGCAAACGCAAAGCTAGAACATTTTCTCCTCTTTTTTTTTTCCCCTCCATGTTTGACATGTAAAAATATTTGAACTATGCCAGCCAAAGTGGAAAGAGGCGTGGCATTGGCAGCCTGTCTGAGAAACTATTTTCTTTTCATTTCCCATTGCCGGCGCTGCACTTATGAAATATAATGGAACATGGATTTCACATAAATAATATGCAATGCAATAAGAGACTAAGAGAGTAAGAGAAAAGGATCGAGCCTCTCCACTGACCCTATTCCTGCCTGTTTATATTGCTTCGGCCCACATCCTCACATTCTACACACATATTGAAAAATATTTCATTTCATTCTGCATTCCGCATCGGAAATCGCAATTTGTTGGGCTGGCAAAAGCTGGCTAAGGTCCTGGCTCTCTGTCCCTGCTGGCCTTTAATTAAAAGCAAACATGTTTGCCAGCAAAACCCAAGGCAAACCCGCCCAGCTTTCGGGGACTACATTTTATTTGCCATAAAGTAAATGTTTTACGAACTTAAATTACATTTCGGCAGAGCATTTTCCAGCCCATTCACCTGGCCCCGTGTATTTCTCAGTTTTCTCGTTAAATTATTTGTTTCCGGTGCAGGAATCCTGTGCAGGTGATTTTGTTTAAACACGAGTCCTTTCTGTTGTAGTTGGCATGTAAAACACATTTTATGGTTAAAACAAATAAATCAGAAATAAAATTCAGTGCCTCGTGATTGGATTTGATAATTTTTGGTTTGGCTTTAAGGCCGTAATTAAAAACTAATATTTTTCTTTGCCAAAAACTGGGTCAATGAAAGCCTCCAAAGGCTTCAAAGTTTTTAATGAAACCGGCAAACATTTGATGAAAGAATTTGATGGGTAAATGAATAAATAGTTATGGCAATATGAGGATTTTTTCTCTTGCGTAACTCTTCCAGAACCAGAAACGATTCTGCAGAATGATTGATAGTTGTCGTTTGCTATCAACTTTAACGACCAACACACGGCACTCGAGACCTGGAAATTGTTATCGTTCCATCATTAAGTCATGCGGAATGACAATCAGGCCACGGAGATGTCGATGAGATCATGACGAATGGGATGGAACGCATTCCTTGGCTTGGGGCGACAAGGAATCCACATACTTATATTGACTCGGTTATGTGGTGACGTCAATGGCGGGCGGTTTAATTAAATTTTCAAAGTATTTTTCATGCACTTAATTGTGTCAACGTCAGCGTCAGGATGGGCCGGGTGGGGTGGGAAGTGCAACAAGGCCGGCGATGCCATTAAGCGCAGCTTCCGCAGGAGTATGCTGGCAGGACGAAAAAGGAGTGCGCCGCCCCGGAAAGTAGGCTACACAAGTCAGTAGGTCGCAGACATGAAAGCAGCTGTTGTCAATGGCAGGCTTATTTTCCGATGCCCACGGGGGCCAAAGTCCACACCCGCCTCTTCTCGCGCCCACATGGCGGCGCAGAATTCCCGTTGATGGCTGCCTGTCCCCGCGGGCAGCCTAACGAAATATTTTTGTAGCCTTCCTCTCCATCCATGGCCTAGGCATCTCATTACCAGAGCCACTGGGTTCATTTTCCAAACCACTTTCCACTCAAGAAAGTTTACCTTTACGGGCCGGGCATTCTTTTAAATCCTGAGCTGACTTGGCCTGTCATCAAAGATCAAGGTGGACGTCAACTTTCCCAAACCGCCAACTTTATGCCATTTTTATCAATAAGGAAAGGGCTTCAAAGTTTTTCCGGCTTTCCCATAAATTAATAAGGAAAACTTATAAGCATTTTTGAGTCAATGCGTTCGAGTTTGAAACTAAATTTGTTATAAATATTAAAATGAATGGTTAGCCCGGTAAAACTTGGCTAATTTGGGAAAATATTGAGAGTTCAGACTCTGAAACGCTTACTTAGTCGTCCAAACATTATGTAACCCGAAAGACTTTGCTTTTTCCAAGACATTTTCATATTCCTAGTCCAGGTCATAGACCCCGTTGTGGTTTATCCTTTAACTTTAAACCAATTTAACCTCATTTCTGCGTGTGTTCTAACCGGCAATTAGAATTTTATTTGTTTGTGAGCCATTTTCCAATTTAAGCATAAATTATTCATATTGTGAATACGCCCCATTGGCCGCAGAGCGACGCTCGACCGACAAGGATGGCAAGAGAAAGAGATAGAGAGACACCAGGAGCCACACCAGGACTGCCGCTAGGACCAGGCAAATAGCTGTTCGATGAAGCGAAATTACATGCCACTGACGACAATGACAATTGCGAAATTATAAAGCAGGCGAAAAGCCATTAAAGGACATCCCATTTGCCGGCGAACCGAGTCCTTCCACGCCATCCCCATCCTCATCCTCATTGTCTGCTGCATTAAGCTCACGACGTGCAATAATCTCAACAATTGTAGTTTATGCCTTAATTTTTGTTTGCGTACATGTTTTATAGTCCTTCCAACTCGGTCTCAGTCTTTCGCCTTAATTACATTTCTGGTGTCTCCTTCGTGGTTGTCCCCCGGCCTGTTTTATGTCCTTTTTGCACTTACTTTCAGGCGTCTGTGAATGCAACTGTTTTTGTTGGTTATTGTCTAAGGACCTCTTTGTCTGTATTTGTGGCTGAGTTAGTATTAAGCAGTCCTGATGTGTTTTGTGTTTTTTTTCTTTCTTTCTTGGCGGCTCATAACTCAATTACCAGGCATAACGTCCTTTCATTGCCCGCACGAATCTCGCATAAAAGTGAAACTTTGATAAATGCGAAGAAAGGCAACTGACATTCCTTGGCGACTCCTTTTTTGTTGGGCACTTGTGACTATTTTTAGTTTATGTTTATTGGTGTTGGTCCACATAAAGTGTCACCGAAGCTGACGGCAAACCAAAAAACTTTTCGGCACTGCAAAAGTGTCTCGCAAATGTATCGTGGGCACAGGGCCAATCTGAAAGGACCATAAATTAAGCCTTTTTGCCAAAACTTGGTTTTGCAGCAGCCAATGGATACTGTCTGGGAAAGCGAGAAACAAAAGACACTGGCCCAGCGATGACCCTTGCGAGGAAAAAATCCATATTTTAAATAAAATTTCATATAAAGAGAGGCTTCTGGAAATCTAAGCAGTTGACCTTTTAAGTTGTTTGTGAATTTATTAGGGTTAAGGTTCTACTTAGAGGTTTGCAAACATTAAATTTTCTGCCTTTTTTTTGCATTTTCAATATGCTTTTCATAATTAATTTAGTGACATGTTGTTGAAGGCTTTAAGGGATTACCTTTTTCAATAAAATTTTATCATTATTATCCTATCCTGTTTTTTTTTTTTAACAATTATCACCTTGTTTGCTGAACAAACAAGAAGTGAATACTAATTTCATATTCCATATAACTTATAAAGGACAGATGCCATTACTATAGATTATCTCCGTATCCGGAGACGGAAACACTGGAGACCCAAATAAATTAAAGTCGGCACAAAGGGCCACCTACATTTTTGCTGATTTATTTTATGGGTCCCCGGGCAGTGAGTAAACTCGAAACAGCAGTTCCAAAAAGCAAAAACTAAGGCACAACCAAAATGGAGTTACAAAAAAAAAAAGGAGCCCCCGTAAAAAACAAAAACAAACTAGACAACTTACCTCCAGCCGGTCCGTTTCAGGGCTTTAATCCTTTGGCCAAAACTTTTGTCAGGACAAAAATAACAGAGGCGGCAGCAGATTTGTAACTTTCTACCGTATTTTTTTTTTGTTTCGGGAATACTTCTGGCCGCACTTTAACACTCGACAGGACGGGGACAGAACCTGTTAGTCCGCCGAAGGACACTGTCTCACACCCACTCACTGGCACACCCGCGACAAACACGACACGGATATTAGGGGCCCACTGGCGTATTGGCACATATTCAGCAATCCACAGGATCCATCCGTCTGTCCGTTGGCCCGTCCGGGCGATGGACGTTCGATTGTTGCCACATTAACCAGTTGACCGCCAGGCAAGTTCCGATTCACAGTTCCGCTCACAAGTCCTGCCGCACGCACGTCCTCAAGCGAACTGGCTTCGAATTGGAAGTGATACCGTGACCGAAACGCAACTGAACGCAGCGCGCAGCCTGCGAAAAGGACATGCCGTTCTGTCAGTAGGGACTCGTCGGCTTTTGAGTTCGTGACTTCGGCCTGCCAGGACCCAGCATCAGGATGCTGGCGGATGGAGTAACCGAGAGCCAGAGAGCCAGAGCTTTTCCCTCTCTTATGAATGTGGTGAATAATTTTGGGATACACTGAAAATAATTGGTATTATCGTTTCAATTAATTAATATTCTTTTTAAAGGCAGGTAGCAATAGAGTCGAACTCAAGCAGCAATTTCGCAAAAATCCAGTTTCCCCTTGCCAACCGCCAACTAGACTTCCAATAATAGTTACGACTCATATTCAAAAAGAGGCAAAAAGTAATCAAACCGAACAAGCATTGAGCAGACTTGACGTCGATGTCTAAAATTAAAATATCAATGCAAATGTGCTGCGACAACTACAGCCAGTTTGTTTTTTAATAAATGCAAAGATTGGCAAAAGCTAGAACACTGAAAATAAATCTCAAACTTTTTAAAATTACCCTTATAAACTATACTATCTCTAGACCATGTTTACTTGACTTGATATCCTTTGTATCGAGAGACATATTTATTATTTTCTATAATTTAAATTATACATTTTTATTAATAGTGCAATCAAAAATTGAAGATCTGATGGAATGCGTTATTATAACAGGCGAAAAATTTTAATCAAGACACGGAAGCTTGTCGGCAGCTTCTGACAAAAAAATCTTAACATTCGACCAATCAGCGTAGATAAACAGCATAGAGATCTCTGTTAACAATGTACCGCTGTTAACTTGGCCAACACCGGGCGACAAGTGCGGTTTAATTAGCCGGCAAGTCAGAGCCCCCTCTCTCACACACTCTCTTAGCGTGTTTATTGAGTCTCTCTGGGCCCGATCGTGGCAAGCGTTATCACCTGCCGAAGCAGCCAGGCCCGAAGCGGGCCAAAAGGGTCGAGACTTCGTCATGAACTGGGCTAAAATCGCACTCAGCTTTAGCTTGTTTTCTTCGGGGCCGCGGTTGGCTATCTTCAAAAGCGCCTTGGCTGCATCCGTCGCGAGTTAGTTGCAGTTTAGACGGCGAGCGGTACGCATCGAGCTACGATCAAGTTTCCGGATCCATTCCCATTTCCCGCAAGGACTTTGCCCTTTGCCTTGTCCGCCGTGTGATCGGGATCCGAGAGAATTTTGCGCGGCAGACCCCAGTCTGGTGGTGGCCATAAAATTCAATCGCGTCGGTGCTAAGCAAATACTATTTTTGTGATATCATAATGCCCAGCGACGTGTGATAAGTGCAAAAACCTGCTGGGATAAAGCCAAGAAAGAGCGATCTCCACCTCGGACACTGACTAACACAATTCACGTAGGCCATAAATATTTTAATTGTATTCCATAAAAAATGTTTATGAACATCAACATTGATATAACGCGGTGCGGATCGTTTTGTGGCGAAATCATTGCTTTGTAATGTGTTGGAGTTTTTTTTTTAATTTTTTTTTAGAATTTTATAAAACCAACCAGAAAATGTCCTTGGAAACTTTGTTGGAAATTTCACTTTCAAAGAATATTTCCATAGACAAAACATTTCGTAATTTCTTACAAAGATTACAGTTTAAAACTATAAATTATTTTTAAATACGCTAGGACTTATCTCTAAGTTTTTAAGTAACATTGAAACAATCTATAAGAGTTATCGTAACACAAGCCCAAGCCTTTTTTAAAGTTAAATAACTTGGACTTTTTCCCACCGTTTACGAACGGCCTTGACATTGAAACCAAATCCCATAAAACATGTTGACGGGAAAAGTCAAGAAAACAAAAAATAATTGCCCAGTTCATTTGCCCAAAACAGATTCCAATCGGCAACAAGAAAAACCTCAAGATTAATCTTTGAGATACATGACTTACGATTAATAAATAACCTCTGAATGTTTTCCACAAACAAATCCGAATTTAAAACAACAAAAAAGGTTTATGTTCTGTAAATTGTTGCTTGGCACGTAAAGTTTGTTTTGATTTTGGCTCGGGCATTTGGGTTTCTTGGTTTCTTTGTTTTGCTAAGCGACCTGTAATGGCAATGGAAAACACCTCTGCGAAGACTGGTTCCCCCCATAAGAAGAAAACCGGCTTTGGAGGGGCCAAAGCTGACGTATTGGCAAGAACATGGCTTTAAAACCGGGATATCTGACATGTCAGGGATTTCCCAAGGAGATGGCGGAAAGCCCCAACGATTGCCAATCGCCTGCGTACGAGTTGGTCTCCGGCCCAACGATAAGCCGATTAAAAATCTTCCACTCCATCTCCGCTTTTGCCATAATTTTTATCGCATTTCACTCTTCCCTTGCCTACCTCAACAAATATCTGGCCAACAAAAAATGCGGTCAAGCAACAGCAGCATCGGCTAATTGTTGTCAAAATAAATGGCCAAAACGGAGAAGATACTCGTAAAAAAAAAGAAACAGTCTCAAATATATCAAATTATAATAAACAAGCCGATAATTATATGTAAAAACGTGAAACGGAAGACACTTTGGGTATTATGCAACTTTTTATGAACGTGTTGTTCGGTAGTACCTAAAAAAAATAAAAAAAAAGTAGCTGGGCAAAAAAAAAAAACATATAAAAATAAACTTTGCATAACAACAATTTCTGATTGATTGACGGTGAAATTTAGAGCTGGTAAAAAGAAATTGGCCATAAAGCGAACACAGAAACCTTTGTAATCTGATTATGTTCAATCAATGGATGGTTTGAATGCCTCTCAGAACGCCCTTTGATTAAATAATGTGTATCAACTTGAAGTATTTACTCGGAAACCCACTCATAGAGAACGCATTAAATGGGCCTGACCCCTTAGTCACTCGGGAATATTTTTCTAAAAAAAAAAAACTCGTCCATTTGCATTTTGTTATAGGCTTCGATCATCTAATATTTTGATTGTTCCCCTTTCTCAAGATTAAATATTTAAATTGATTGGGAAACACCAGAAACCAGCAGTGGCCACTCAAGAGGAACCGCAACCTAAGCTGGGCTCTATTTTTTACGCAAATAATAATAAATATTCATCAGCCTAACACAAAATTACACATTTTACACACTCTAGTGCTAATTCGCAGGGAATACCCTTGTGGGATTTTAATAAAACCAAGAATTAAGTCAACACTTCCAGGCCATATGAGTCAGATCACGTGGCCTTTGCTGTTGCGAATCAAAGAGGAATCTTAATTAATGTAATTGCGGCTTAAAGTGCTTTAACAATTTGTTTAGTCAGAATCTTGAGAGCTCTTAATAATTTATGGAATATAATCTCGATCCCTAATTATGAAAAGACATTTTGATTGATTAGTGATTCAATCATTAGCATCGAAGTTCCGGCTGCCAGCTAAAGTTTATTCGAAAATTAAATTCCCCGCCAAATTACTTATCTTATATATTTTTAATAGCTTTTCATTGAATTTTTACCTATTTATGTTTCGTTTGGGCCTTAAATTAAGTGCTACGTAGGCAGGCACTTAATTCCTAATTAACGGAAGTGCGTTGGTACTCACAGGTACTCACAGTGCATAAATCTTTAAGGTGTTTCAAGTGTTGCCAAATAAAACTGGCAGTCATGGGGATAGTCTGGCGAGGGTCCTTAAAAAGTCCTTACCGATCCAAGAATGCTCTACTTTAAAAGTTTATAATTTTATTTAAATTTAATTAAAGTATCTCATAGACTATACAGTTTCCTACTCAAGTAAAACTTTTTTATATAGAAATCCTTTAAGGGTATATATCAAGTTCCCACAAGGATACTTTATGGGTATGAAAAATGCCCTGTCTCGTCTTTTTCGTATTTTCCTTGCCGGCATCATTTTTGTGTTTTTGTGCTTTTCATAATTTATGCGCAGTTTTCTTTATATGACCCTCGGCCTTGGGGCGAGTGTCTCCATGGACTCCAGCGGACTTTGGCTTCTGGGCGGCGGACCGGACTCGTAGCCGGACGTGAGTTTCGGCTTCTTGGCAGTGTGTGTTAGTGTGTGTGTTTAAGAAACAGCGTGCTAATTAATTAAATTTGTACGTGCTTTATGGGTGTGCGAGTGCACTGGAGTCCGGTGTCTTGAGTTGAGCCGCAGAATCAACTTGCTGGCCATGTGCTGATAGGACCAAGAAAGGACTCGCGCACACACTGCCGCAACGTCAAGGCATCTGGCACCACGGAGCGTATGAGTGATATTTACCGTCAGGCCGTAAATCATACTTAACTTAATATACAATATATTCGCTCATATGTTTGCCCTTTTCGGCCATGTGCGTGCTCCCTTTCGTTTTTGGCCAATAAAGGATGCTTGGATGGTATTAGGCTTGGGCCTGCAAATTTCTATTGATCGTGATTGGAGGGGAGTGGAGGGGAGGTAAAGCAATTCTCTGTAATTGTTATTGTTAATTGGGAGGGAAACATGTTTGGGCCAACTTGTTTGGGGATTGACTGGGATATGGCTTAAACCAATCAAATAATTAGGGAAAACGTGGCTTAAATTTCATGGCCATTCGACTCTGGGCTTTGAACCAGAACCTCCCGCCCAATAATATTTTATTAACAATGGGAAACATTTTGGCAACAATTACGGGACCATCTGCCAAGTAAGCCAAATATAATTGGAACAAATAAGAAAAACATTCCAATAAAATGTGCTATTAAATGGTGAAATTCGCCAGCTGCATAAATACATATTATAGCCATATTAAGTGTAATTTAACAACTGACTTGTACTAATAATAGTCAACGCTCGTTTTATTTGTCTCATTTGCAGGCGATTTGTGGCTAAAAAAAACAACAACTTCCGCGTAAAATTCAATAACTTCCAAAATATTCAATAAGAGACAAGCAAAATTATCGAAATAAAAACAATAACCGCAAATTGAATAAGCGTAAGCCATAATTATGACCAAATGAGCCTGGCCGAAACAAAAACAACAACAACTACCGCAAGCATTACCATAAACAATAACAAAAGCAACAACAAAATGCGGGTCATCAACAGCGACTTAAACATGACTCTGTTAATATTAACAGTGCTGCTACAGTTTGCGAGTCTGGCCAGTGGCTTACAAACTGTGAATGTATCAAAGGGTAAGTTTGAATATTAATTAAAATTAAATGATACATTTAATACATTTAAAATCTATACTTTCTGAAAATATAACAATTAATTTTTCTAACCAATTATACACGTCCCAAAGAACATTAAAAATTCAGAAGCTTTTGTTGATTATTTTGCGGGTTCCGACCTTGACCAACATTATAGCCGGCAAAATCGTTAGCACCTTTGTTAAAACCTACTCGCTTGTTAGTATTTTCACGAAACAATGCAACTCACATGCGAAAATTAAGTATCTGGCCACCTGGCGGGGCTTGTAAATTTGCGTAAGTCCGGCAAATAATCAAGCGAGTGCTTGATGGTTAAAACAAACGGCAGGCAATCATAATAATGGCCATAACGAGCCAATAAACGAAGCCCTCACACAGCCTTAACTGTGGAGAAAAAATCAGTCAACAAACACGGCCTTACTGGCTATAAATAAATGCATGAAAGTGCGTGTCTGTACGTATACGTGATATGTATTTGCTTAAAATATAATTAATATGCCAAACATAAGCTTTTAAATAAAAGAGAAATATAAACATAGGAAAACAGGATACAAACTTTTCATATTGTGATGAAACTCTATTTATAGAATTTTTAAAGATATCTTAACCTGGAGAGGAGTACTCTTGAAGGAATAGCACCCCTAAATATTAAATAAAATGAATATTATAATTTTTTAATATACCTCATTTGGAAAATAATGGAATCTTGCTGTTCTTGGAACCTAAACAAAAACATCTTATCAGCTTATCTGACTATTAATCGCCATTTCATGTCGATTGTTGTCGTAAAGTTAATTGTTTCTTAATTTGAGTGTATTTTTAGCAGTGATTTCCGAATCGGCAATAGTGTTAGATGGCTTTCTCGGCCTTTCGGGACGTGGCTAAGCTACGCGGCCTTCATGGCCGACTGAGTTTTATGGGCCAATGGCGAGGTCTGCTAGATTAGGTCTCAAGATTAGCCAATATTCCCCAATATCCGACGCATAGTCACTTGGCTTTTATAAAGAGCAACCAGAAGCTTTAATTATAATTGAATACAGTAAACTACTACCTACATATAACCGGGTCAGACAATTCCATTCGATCCGGATCTTGATGGCGTTTTAATTTGCATTTTATCGCCGATTAAATGATGTGTGCAATAATTTGCATAAGAACGTCGGCACTTGTCAGATTTTTCACTAGAAATCGAATCAGTCGATAACAATTATTTGATTAGGGCCTCCTCAACTGGATCTACACCCATTTCACATTTCAAAGCCTTATAAAAATAACTGAAATAATTGACATTATTTCATGAATTTTAATTAAAATATCTGCTCTATAATATAAGAATAAACAATTTGTATTGAAAATTTGTAATCTTGTTGAACATGTTACCGAATTTCTTTCAATATTAATCACATTATGGCGCTATTTTAGGAGAAAGACTCGTAAACCTAGTAGAAATCGTGGTGAGTGCCTTTTTACCAAAATTTGTATATTTTTGTCACGTTTTTGAAAATAATTTTTGTAATTTTTATCCGATTGAAAAAAGGAATGGCATTTATTAATTAGTAAATATATCTGCGTTAATCTGCATCAAAAGATTTCAAAGGTCGAAAACAAAATTTTTTTCGATTTTCATAAGCTTTTGATGCAGATCAACGGGGATTGAAATTCCAATTCATACTTGATATTCCTTTTTTAAATCGGTTGAAAAATGGAGATACAATTAGCAAAAAGGTGACTCGAAAAGCGCAGTTTTGACCCAAGACAACTCCCCATGATTTTATGTAGCTTTTGGCCAAAAATTTTGTATTTTTAAGTCACCATTTTCCACATATTTTATGCAATTTTCGTCCGATATGAAAAAGACGTAGCATTTATGAATCAGAAAACTATTCTGCTCAAATCAGCATCACAAGATTTCAAAAGTCAAACAAAAAAATTTTCTCGATTTTTCGCAATTTAGGAAAGGGGTACCATCATAAAAATTTGCAAAAATGGGGTAAGATTTTCGTGGGCCAGGTTTTTATAGAGTTTGATGCTGCTGAGAAATACAAGATCGTGAAGGTATAACATTCTTCGATGGGATGAGTATTACCAAAGATATGGGATATAGTATTTCCAATTATAGAAGCCTTTTCCATAAAAGTTGAATGAGAATTCTCACTTTCGCTTCAATTAACACCTGTCGCCCAATTTATGACTCAATCTGGGAGCGAGTTCAAGGCACCCGGAGACGACGGATTAGCACGTGGAATCATTTAAATACTAATAATAGCACTTAAAAGTCTAAAAGCCATACAAAAAGATTAAAGAATACAAAAGTGTGAAAATAATGTCATACATTCAATTAAATGAGTAATAAATTGCGAATCTCTGGCGCGTGATAAGTACGGAGAAAAAAAAATGTTTTCGGTTTCAAATTGTTTGGTTGCTTTTGTTTATGGCCTTTGGAATTATATTTACCAAAAGCTTAGAGACAAAAGGCAATTGTTTGCGAGGACAATACAATAGCCTAAATAAATAAAAGTCCGCGACAACATTTTTATTAATTCCTTAATATTTTTTTTTCTTTCAGTTGACAATACCGTATGCCTTTACCAGGAACACAACACCACTTACCGCAAGGACCTCGGAGCCGTTTGGTTTTCTGGCAAGGATCCCTGCTTGGTGTACTCCTGTGCGGCAGGCGTGGCCAAGGACCCTCAAGCTCACATTGTGGTCACCCAGGTGGACTGCAATGAGTTCTATTGCGAAGTGGTAAGGTTTTGAATTGAATAAAAAATATTAATAATAATAATTGTAATGTTTCAGGGCTCCGAGCTGCGCAGCGTCGAGGGCAGCTGTTGCGGGGAGTGCGTAAGGACACACTGCCAGCACAACCACTCGTTGTATGCCGTGGGCGAGTCCTGGCACAATGACGCCGACTGCACCCTGCTGGAGTGTGGCCGCCTAACCAATGGCCAAATCATCATAAACACCTACAAAAGGAACTGCCCCGACCTGACCGAGGATTGCCCTCCGTCCAGGCTGGAGGAGAGGAACTGTTGTCCCTACTGCCGACCCCTCAAGGCGGCGCGAGTGGAAGAGCTCCTGGACGCCGAGACGGGGGAGACCACGGACGACATTTGGACCGCCGAGTTCTACCGACAGCATCCCTGCAACCGGGACTGCCAGGTTGGCGCAGAGCCCATGACTTGCCGCTACAAGTTCGTTGTGGAGTGGTACCAGACCTTCTCCAAGGCCTGCTACGACTGCCCCCGCAATCTGACGGACTGCTCCCGGCCGCACTGCGTCATGGGCGATGGCCTGGAGCGGAGCATCACGGTGGTAAACCGCATGATGCCGGGTCCCTCCATTGAGGTCTGCGAGGGCGACCAGATCGTGGTGGACGTGAAGAATCACCTCCTGGGCGAGAGCACCACCATTCACTGGCACGGTCTGCACCAGAAGAAGACCCCCTACATGGACGGGGTGCCGCACATAACTCAGTGTCCCATCACCCCGCATGCCACGTTCCGGTATTCCTTTCCAGCCGATCTCTCGGGTACACACTTCTGGCACTCGCACACGGGAATGCAGCGGGGCGATGGAGTCTTTGGGGCCCTCATCATCAGGACGCCCAAAACCTCCGAGCCCCATGGCGGCCTCTACGATTTCGATTTGAGTGAGCACGTGATGGTTGTCCAGGACTGGATTCACGAGCCGGGAGCCAGTGTGTTTGCCTTCCACCACCATTCCCGCGGCGACAACAAGCCCCACAACCTGCTCATCAATGGACGAGGACGTTATTACAATCGTATTTGGGAGGAGGCCAAGCAGATGCATCGTCGGGCCGAGGAGCGGACCACCCAACCACTGGATCCACTGCCCAAGTCCCAGGTGGACTTTGTCCAAACGCTGCCACGCCAGGCCCGTCTGGCCAAGACCAACCAGACCACCAAACTGTTTCCAGTGCATTCCCGCCAGAAGAGAGGCAACCTAAACCAGATCCCTCTGGAACTTGTGCCCCACCAGGTTTACAATGTCCGTAGGGGCTCTCGCTACCGCTTCAGGATTATCAATGCGGAGTACCTCAACTGCCCCATCGTTGTGTCCGTGGATGGCCACAATCTAACGGCCATTAACTCGGATGGCTTCGACATCGAGGCCATGGAGGTGGGCTCCATTGTTACCTATGCCGGGGAGCGCTTCGATTTTGTGCTCAACGCCAACATGGAGGTGGGGAACTACTGGATCCGCCTGAAGGGTCTGATGGACTGCAGCGAGGTCTTCACTTCGGCCTTCCAGGTGGCCATTCTTCGCTACGAAGGCGCTCCGGATGAGGAGCCCTCGGCGGCGCTCAGCTACGCCCACAAGGCGGAGGGCATCGAGCTGAATGTGATGAACAAGGGTCCTGGCTATCCGGACACCAAGACCGCTGCCGAGATGCGGGCCCTGCCCATTTACGACCACGTGTCGGGCATCGACGAGGACACCCTCAAGCCGGTAGCGGACTACAAGTTCTTCATCTACTACGACTTTTACACCAAAAACAATCCCGACTTCCACGACAAGGACCTCTATGCCATGGACATGGAAATGACCCAGGTGAATCGGCTCTACACGCCGCAGTTGAATCACATTACTCTGGACTTTCCGTCCCTGGCCTTGCTGCCCTCGAGGAGCCAGCTAAAGGACTCGGACTTTTGCAACGAAACGAGCCTGGCAGATCAGGGCATCGACTGCCGGACGGAGTTCTGCAAGTGCCACCACGTCCTGCAGGTGCCCCTGGGGGCGGTGGTGGAGCTAATCATCGTGGACGAGGGCTTCCAGTATTACGCCAATCATCCTTTCCATCTACACGGAAACGCCTTCAGAGTCATGGGATTGGAGCGATTGGGAGAGAACGTGACCATAGAAATGGTAATTACTATTATTTTATTTAATTAATTAATATTTTATTTTATAATTTAATTCTTTTAGATCAAGCAACTGGATCAATTTAATTTGCTCAAACGCAACTTTGACCATCCTCCCGTCAAGGACACTGTGACTATTCCGGATGGAGGGTATACCATCATCCGATTCGAGGCCTCCAATCCGGGTTACTGGCTCTTCCATTGCCACATTGAGTTCCATGCTGAGATTGGAATGGCTCTGGTTATCAAAGTGGGCAACGACGACCAAATGGTCCCGGTGCCGGAGAACTTCCCCACCTGCGGCGACTACAATCCCGATGCGAAAGCGAATGGACCAACCTTCGACACTACAGGATCCAGCCAGCCAACGACAGCGGGTCCGCCCAACACCGGAGGCGGAGGTTCCGGACTGAAGCCCACCTTGATTGCCCAACTTGGTTTCCTGCTGTTCCTGAAAACCTTCCGATAGGGAATCCCTCCAAAAGAGAGCACCCCAAACTTGCCAAACGAAATTCAGAGATTATTTATTGAAGACGATGGGAGGTCCTTGAGATAAAGTTTAATTTCTTATTGGAATTTGTTTGATCCCCAGCACTTGTAAATACTTCATTGTAACATAAACATCTGTGATTGTCTAAGAAACCTATTTGTTTAAGAAATAAAGATAACTTTTAAAAATAACAGGAAACAAATGCTCTTTGAACTTCCTTTCAAAAATATGAAAATGCCATTCTAGAAGGTCCTTTTACACATTTCAGTCACCACATCGGCTTCAACAGTTTCGACACAACCGGAAAGTTTTCAAAAAGTAGACAAAAATAAAACGAAAATAATTTTTCTATATTTCTATATTTGATAAAACTAAATTTTTGGTAAATTTGTATTTTTATTTCGTTGTGAGAATGCCAGCGAAGAGACGTCGCGAGCTCTGTGTCTTCAAGAGTCGATGCATGTTTTGCGGTGCCGAGGAGCGACCTGGAAGGATGATTCGATGCAGGCCAGAGGATTTTCCCGGACTCACCCAAGCATGTAAGGATGTTTTGACCAAAGTATGCAGTCCCCGGCAGACGAAGTCAAAGCCCAGGAAACCCAAGCAGGCCAGGAGGCCCAGAAAGCCCAGGAAGCCTAGGCAGCCGTATAGAAAGCCCGCTTTTAAAGTATCATCGATCTCCACAAGGCTCACCAGGCAGCGCTCTCGAAAAACAAAATCTCGACTTAGTCCGGAGAAGAAGCAACTCTTTAAGCAGGCAGAGAAAATGAAGAAAGGGGATCCAGAGTCTTCATATAGACAGGATTTCAGGGGAATCATTCTGCGGGAAATGAAAAGACTGGGCAGGGAGCCCACCAGAGAGTTCAGAAGGGCAGCGGAAAGCGCCACGGCATCTGCGGCAACTAGCAGAATACCTTCCCAGGCAAGTCTCCCCGTCCCCATGTCCAACCCTGTGGACAATATTTCTGTCAAAAGCTTTGGATCACGGGCAGGAAACAGCCGGAAATCTTCAAGAAAAAGTTCGA
Organism: Drosophila varians; assembly: GCA_018150405.1. Taxonomy (NCBI): domain Eukaryota; kingdom Metazoa; phylum Arthropoda; class Insecta; order Diptera; family Drosophilidae; genus Drosophila; species Drosophila varians. The sequence goes on from JAECWK010000125.1 coordinate 9,671,635, forward strand.
AACAATCTGTGGCCAAAAGATCCCAATCTTCCCATTTGAAAATCAGTGCAAAGTCAAGGAATGTTTCCAAGACTGTTACTGCAAAAAAACTTTCAGCTATTAAATGCATGTCCTCAACGCAACTCTCTACCAAGTCATCACAAGCTTCCTTGGATATAAATCTTAACTCGCCGGAAGGGACTCAACATGTGGCTATCGTGCATTCCCCTCCATCAGACGAACAGGAAAATGCCACAGAAAGATTAATTCAAAGTTCCAAAATTTATGTAGTTCCTATTCAAAGTGCGGAAAAAGGCGAAGGCCCGGCAAAGGTGAACACCATTATCGAAGTCCGTCCCAATAATATGGCAGTGAAAGACTTGTTGGAGTGCTTAAAGGAAGCATTCGATATCTCGCAACAATCAAATCAAAATCGCTAAATAAATGAAAGTTTAAAAATAATTAAATTCGACAAAATATAATAAAACTTTAGAATTGTAATTTAAATATATTTGAGATTCTTACTTTTAATAAAATTAAGTTCAACAGTCATTGTATTTCAATAAATTTTTTCACAAAATACAAGTTCATTAATTCTAGATTATCACAATTTTTTATGGTCAGAGAGAGCTAGTCAGTCTAACAATTCAATCAAAATACGCAATCATTCTCGTCCATTCTGCGGTTGAGTTCCACATTAAAATCCGCTTTGTTATAGCTGTAATTGCGGCGGAAATAGACGTCCAGAATCTTTGCTTGGCACTTGCCCACTTGCATCATGGATCTCCAGTCCGCAACATTCTGTGGCTCCTCCCGGCTCTCCAGATGGGCGTACTCCGGATCCATGGGGCAGTCGTAGTGTCGATGGTCGGCCCTCGTGTTCCTGGCAGTCGCGATCACATATCTGCACACCGCGCACTCAAATCTTTCAAAGAGACTTCCTCCAGGAGATGTGTCTCCCAGGTGGTACTGACGAGTCAACAAATTGTGAGCCAGAATTTTATTTCGTATGGGGATGCGCTGGTTTGTTTTGTGGGTACGAAACGAATCGTACTCGGTCTCGTTTTCCGCCAACTCGTGCAGATATTCGGCCAAGGCCCTCGGATGAGGAAAGTCGTTTACATAAATGGCAGACTTATTATTAGGTGCCCAGTACTGAAATATATTGAAGTATTAATACGCTTTCCGATTCTTTAAGTATACTTGCTTTTATCGTGGGAGATCCAAAGTATATAGGCACGACTCCCATGATTAAGGGACGCCAGAACTTTTCGGTTATGTAGTCCGGACAAGCAGCATTCTCAATGGCAATCATAAACTTATAGGTGGATAAAAACTGCAATAGTTCCGGGGAATAAAGATTGTTGAGGTAATCCTTTTGGAGACTGTAAAATATAGAATTAAAATCTTTAAATTATATCTTTTTCATGCTATACCAATAAATTTAAAAAGAAATAATTATCAAAATCAATCATTATCAAAAATGTAGATCTGTGGAAAGATGGAACTATTTTCTAGGCTGAACGTTATAGGAACAGCAAGGTTGTTCCTCCTCAGATGGTACTTCTTCCTGTGAATTACTTTCTTGTCCAATCTTTTTCTCTTGACAATTGCATAATTGGTTGATTGAAAGCTCTGAATAGTCAGAAAGTTGGTCCTGAGTAGGCAAAGAACCATACAACTGCATCCAGCACTCTACGCAGCAAATCTTTGGCAGCATATTGGGGTCAGGATCAGCCATGGTTATATAAATTCGTGTAAATGTAAAAGTTTTTTTTTGTGTTTAAGTTGTTGAGTAAATGAGTGATGGATATTTGGAGTACAGTTTCAATGAAGCCTACTTACCTTTCTGGCAATTTTTTATTTGTTAGACAGGCTCCGTAGGAATCCACCTCCACATATTTCATCAGTTCCTTGACGTAGTCCTCGCGTCCGGTCATTGTATCGCAATCACTCTGCAGAAACACCACCGAAGTTGATGAGCGATATACCCTTGAAGATTTCGCCGCAAACGAAACAAAATAATCCATTGAGGTGAGTGCCTGGCCACTGGGAAGGTATTGGGTGGTCAAGGGAAAGGTGCTAAAGCGGCTGAAGGTCGAGGTGACGTGAAAGTGGTGAAGGAACTCGTTATGCCCCACGAAGGGCACATTCCTGGGCGACTCCTCGTGCAGCAGAGCCCACACATGCTGCTGGGCACGGGGCAGTGGGAAATCTCCAACATCCAAGCTTGAGCCATAGAATAGCACACCCTGGGAATATTACAAAAGGTATGTTTTGGAAAGCATTAATATATATGATTATTGAAGTAAAGCCCCCCGAACTTTCTTATCAAAATCTTAGACGGATGTGGTTCTTCCCAAGACAAGATTAAAATGTTTAAACACAAACCCTGGCCAGTGGCAGGCGGCTGCGCTTGTTGGTGACTCGGCAAGTAAACATTCCGCACTGGCGTTCCACATCGTGTTTCCAGGAGATTTGGCGGGTCCACCAAAGTAACTCAACAGGATCATTTCTTGAGCCAGAGCTATCGTACTCCATAATTATATCCGAGCCAATTATGAGAAATATAAACCACATTGCGACCACGACGCCCACGACAGCAAAGTAACGCCGGCCCCACCGCATGGTTCCACTCGTTGGGTGGTGAATCCTTGTAGAAAATAGTCAGGACCTGCTGCAATTTTAAAATCTGGGAATCCCGCAGTGTTTTGAGCAGTTAAATTTTGACTGCCAGAAACAGCTGATTTCTGGTAAGTGTTGGAACACGTTCTAAAAAAAAGGCTAAAACCTTGTTTAATAAACTTATTTACTTAAAACTTTCATCAGTTATTACACCTACTTTTAATATATATGGTAAATAAGTAATGCTATATTATATTTGTTGTTTACGTTACAAATAATGTGAGTGCCTTTTTCATTTGGAGCACCTGGTCACACTTGCGTCTCATCAACAGCCGCACCAAAACATTAACTTTTTTTTATAAAAGAGCAACAGAAAACACCCAAATGGTGGTGACAACGACCTTGGCCTAACAATTGTAAAGAAATAAAGAGACTGGAAAACACAAGAGGACACCAAAATGCAAGATCTACCTTTGTTAGCCATCGAGCACAGGTAGAGAGCAAATATTGACATAACACGTCAACGATTGGTGACGAGACGAGCGAGGAACTATCCGGCGGAGAAACATACGGCGCGGGAACGGCACTACAGGGCATGTGTGATGGCCACAACGAGACCAGCCGGCGACATAGCTACCCCCCATGAGCCAGGATCCGCCGCCTCCAGGAAGCTATCCACGGCCAGCGGAAGTGGGGTTGCGGGCGGAGTTTCGGCCAGCTGGCAGAGCTGTTACTACTGCACCAGGGAGCATTTTAAGTCCATCGGGGAGTTTGTCAAGTAAGTGGTGTTACCCATGCCCCATTGTCGCCTCGGAGTCAGCTCCACATGGTGTTAATCTCTTATTTTTGTGGACGCACCTTTAAGGGCAGCCATAAAAGGTCTGCCGGTTGCAAGTGAATCACTTTGAGCAGGTAGAAACGGCAGATAACCAGTAGCCTTTCATGCTTGTCCACAAGAAAAAAAGCTGTGTTAGAAAGATAGTCCAGCAAGTGTAACCCAAGTCGGTCATTGATACCAAAACAGTTTCATTAATAGAGCTAAAATTAATAAAAATATAAGTATGACTCTGAAAGGGGTAATGAGGTTCCACAATAAAAAACATTACTAAAGATTTTCCAATTCCATTTTTAGTCATCTGCGAACTCGTCACTGCACCCGTGAAGGAGGCTCCTTTGTGTGCCGATATGGCTTTAACGGCGTTTGTGCCTCTCTGCCTTTGGACGGAGTTTCGGATCGAGACTACGACGCCCACGTTGCCAAGTACCATGTGAATCAGCAGACGCGGGAGATGCCGCCCGAGTGGGGTGTCTATTCTGCGGCCCAGAATCTGCCAGCTGTGCTAAACGATCCATCCCGGGGAAAACAGAGCAATCTCTTCACCAAGAAGTGGGGCGAGCATTTCGTGGAACGCAGTCATGTGCCCGCCTCCCCGAGATTGCCGGATATAACCCATGCAGACTTCGCCGTGTATCTGGGGAGCATTGGAAAACGGTATCGGTGGCACGAACGCAGGCAGCAGCAGTTGGAGAGGGACAAACCCTTGGAGAATGGCTCCCCGGGAACACCGACATCGGGTATTGGCCCCCAGACGCCCACACATCTGGGCACCGTGCCTGAGATCTTCCTAAAATCGCAACTGCAACTACACCACCCGGCTACGTTTAAGCAGGTCTTTCCCAACTATATGCAGACGTCAGCTTCTAGTCCGGAAACCCACCAGCAAACAGGCCGTCAGTTGCAAGAGCAATTAAGCCACTACCTGGACATGGTGGAGGTAAGAATTGCCCAGCAAGTGTCCCAGAAATCTGCTGCGTTCTTTCACGCCATGACCACGCAGCACGCCATAATGGCCGAGATGGAGCAGGCCGCGGACCAAGTGCGGCAGCTTAGGGCGGCGCTGGCGGAGCTGCACAGCCACTCGGTGGTGGACAGTTTCAAGGTGTTGCGTTACGCTCAGCGTAGGCAGCACTACAACCTCACTCTGGACAAGCTCCGGCTGATGGCCACGGTGCACAAGACTCAGCCCATGCTGCAGCTCCTGCTGGGTACTCAAGACTACGTGGCAGCTCTGGATTTGATTGGCACCACCCAGGAGATCCTATCCGCCGAACTGCTGGGCATTCATTGCTTTAAGCACCTTCCGATGCAGCTAAGCGAGATGGAGAAGCTAATCGACAAGATGCTCACGACGGAGTTCGAACGATACGCTGCCTCGGATCTTAATCGACCGCTGACGGACGCCTTGAGGGAAACGGACAGCGTGTGCGCCGAGGAGGACAAGCTGGTGGCCATCGTGATGGGTCTACTACGCAAGCAGAACTTCTCATTTGTTCAGTCGTATCAGCAGGAAGCCATTGCCACCATTAGGGCCATCATCAAGCAGCTACTGATCGAGGTTCTGGCGCGCAGCGACAGTGATCAGGAGATCAGTCTGACGGGTCATGGCGAACAGGCCCTGGAGCTTACTCTGCCCGAGTGGATTGCCTTGCTCCAGCGCTCAAGCCAAGCCCTGGTTTCAATTCTCGAACGCATCAAGGCTGTGGTTGGCATCATGCAACAAACAGCCGACGCTGCCGTGGGCGCTCAGGATGCAGTCAATCTAATAGATTCCGAGGCCTTTCTCAGTCCGGGTCATCACGAACAGCTGTGTTCCCAGTTGCAACAGCTTCTCCAGGCCGTGTGCCATTACTGCCACGAACGCTGTGCCAACATTGTGTCTCCCCAGAGCCTGGAAAAGAGCTCGGCCAGCGAGCAGGAGCTGATCCAGCTATCGGAAATTGTGGAGCAGTTCGGTGAGACAACGAGGAGTATATGCGGGGTGGCCAGTGTGCCTCTCCAGCTGGCCTTGAAGGTCCAGGCATCGCGTTACGCTCAAAGATTCCATTCGGATCGCAAACAGAAGCTCTCCTTGTTGTTGGACCAGGAACGTTGGCGACAGGTGGACATTCCTCAAGAGTTCCAGCGCATTATCGAGCGGATGGCTGCCGGGGACTACGCCAAACCGGAGATGAGCACCTACATTGCTAACGGCGGCGGCAATCCTGTGCTCTTGGTGGAGGGAAAGCAGCCCTATGCCTTAGTTAGCGCTTCGCTGATGCTCATCAGGATGCTGTATGAGTATGGAGGAAGTGCTCACCGTTTGCCTCTGCTGTCCAGCTACCATGCCCGCAATGTAGTCGACCTTCTAAGATGTTTCAACTCGCGAAGTTGTCAGCTCATTATCGGAGCCGGAGCGATGAGGGTGGCAGGCTTGAAGACCATAACCAGCACGAACCTGGCGCTGGTTTCCCGGGCACTGCAGTTGGTCCTCTGGCTGCTACCCAAGCTGAAGGAGCACTTCCAGGCGATGAGCGGATACGAAGCCATTGAGCGCGACTACCAGGGCCACATTAAGGAGATCGAAAATAAGATCCATGGCATCGTTTCCGAAAGGTTGGCTGCCCAGCTGGATGCCTGGGAAGCCAGACCGCCGATTCCGTCGCAGACCTTCCGCCACATCTCCAGGCATTTGGTGAAGCTGCATGAGGCCATTGCCGGGGTGCTGCCGGAAGCGCAGATCCATGAGATCTACGGCGTTGTGCACCGCAACTTCAAGGACAAGCTGCGGGAACAGTTGCTCAAGTTGAATGTCAACAACAACGGAGGACCTCAGCACGGGGTGGTCACCTCGGAGCTGACCTTCTACATGGAAACGCTGCGCACGCTTAAAGCTCTGCCCGCCGATCAGCTGGACAACGGAATTCTAGAAGAGATCTGGCTCTATTGAGCATTCCGAAGTATTCCACATTCTATTCTTGTTAACCTTGTTTTATTTTTAAGTATACAGATGCCGCACACTGTCGTTTATCCAATTTGTCCATGTTCTGCCCATATTCTGTTTGCCACTGTACATTGCTGGTAATTTCCTATTCCGCCCTTTAGCTAAATGTTGGAAGTATTTCTATTTTGTTGCACACTTTTTACACTATTGCCCCTAAGTGGAAAGTCGAAGGAAAGGCTTATGATTAAAGGATAGTTAATATTTAAAACTGTATTATTTAATGGAGAAGGGGAGTCTAATTACGGTCAACTAACTGGTTTTATTACCAATCCTGATGGTGTTACCATACTTGACCACGTTGCCCCTGACAACCTTTGGAAAGCCCAAACAAACCCCTGAGTTTCGTCCTTTTCTGAAATTTTTCCTGCGATGCGTTTGCCGCAGATTTTCCAAAGTCTGCACAAGCGTCTCCAAAAAATGTTTGAAAAGAGCAACGAAGGAGCCGGTGGGTCCACGCCCAGCATCCAGGACATTGCCGGCAGGCTGGCGGAGGAGCAGCAGCGTCTGCGGCAACAGGAGGCCACCACAACGCCCAAGGAGCGAACGGTGCTCATCTTGGGCAGCAAATGTGTGGTAAGAAAGGAATGTCTTTGTAATCCTTAAACAAAGAACGATTGAAAATGCCGAACTATATCCAAAAAGTTACTATATCCTTGCCAACTGGTAACACATGCTTAAGGTTTCATCATTTTTCCTTTTCCAAGGGCAAGACAACAGCCATTAACAAATTCTTCGACCGTGAAGAGCACACAACTCGACCCACCCTGGCACTGGAGTACAGCTACGCCCGCAGGATAGGCAATGGAAAAACGCCCCAGGTGATGAATGTCTGGGAACTGGGATCCTTGGAGAATGCCGATCAGTTGCTGGAAGTACCCATGAGGACACATGGCTTGCATCAGTTCGGTGTCATTATCATGCTGGATCTTTCGCAGCCGCAACGCTTTTGGACTGATTTGGAGTGTGCCTATAAAGGATTAAAGAATACGGCCCAGCAAATGATAGAAAACCTTACGCCCGAGCTCAGGGAGAACGTGGAACAGAGGACACTGGAGCGATTGGGTCATCAAAACAAGGAGGATCTGGGAAATCTGGAGCCACTGCCCTTTCCTGTGGTCATTGTTGGAGGAAAGTACGATGTCTTCTCCGACCAGGACCCTGCTGTCAAGAAGCACACCTGCCGCTGCCTCCGCTCCATGGCTCACCTGATGGGTGGAGCATTGCTTTTTTACTCCCAGCGTACGCCCAAGCTGGCGAAGGTCCTTAAGGACACCATTTGCCACCTGGGCTTTGGAAGTCCAGCGCAACCTTTTAGGACCCATTGTACGGATTTCAATGAGCCACTTTGCATCTGGTTTGGAACGGACAGTTGGTCGAAGATCGGGGATACAGGAGCTCAAAGCGTTGAGCGAATCGGTGCGACCTTCGGGGGGGAAGTGCCACAATTGCAGTTGGAGAAAACGAAAATACAGGACACCACTGATCCTGCCAAGGACCCCGGGTTCAAGGAGTCCCTCATTGACGAGATGCGAGCACAAAAGAATGAAGAACTCGCAGGAATTATGAGAGATGTCCTGATGCGAGGAAAGTTTGAGAGTGTTAAAAATTAGTGTTGCATGAATTTAGGCGCTATATATAAGAGTTTATGTGTACGCGCCATTTTGTTTTATTTTTTTTAAGGGGGACAATCTTCACGCTTTGCAATAAATTTAAAATCAGAAATACTTTGGATAAAATGTCACTGTCAATGATTTTGGATACTGTTCAAAGGCATTTAACAAACGTTTCACAGAGAAAATCAGAAATCCTGCGCATTTGAATCGTTTTTTATTAAAATCTAAGAATGTCGCAACCCGTTGCTTCAAAGGCTCGTGTAATTAAGGTCATGGGACGCATTGGAGCCCGAGGACTTCTAACCCAAGTTCGGGTACAGTTGCTTGACTTTCCAAAGATGCAGTTTCTGCGCTCCGTAAAGGGTCCTGTTCGCGTTGGAGATATTGTTGATTTCGAGGACACCGAGTTGAGCTATCAGCCTTCTTTCAAAAGTCTTGGCAACTTTGGAGACAAAGTTTAGATGGATTCAAGAGTGAAAGAGTCAAGATATTAAAACAAAATTGGTTAAATTATTTAAGTTAATCTCCGGTTATTGGATGTTGTACGCAAAGCATGGATAAAAGAAAGTTAAAATGTAAAAAAGCATTAATATATTGGTCTGAGGGAGAGTTAACCAGAGATTTTAAAGGCAAAAACTAAATGTTTAAATTATTAACTTGGCGCCAAGATGGATACCAGGGACCCGAAGTTATGGCCTGTCAACTTTACGGTAAAAACAGTCTCCGATTTCAAGCGTCTCTCCCAGCTGAGCACAAAAACGCACCCCAACAAGCCCCATCTTTGTCGTTCGCGTTTGGCGCTCAGTGTCGGTCGGTCCCTCTCTGGTGGGGAGCTCGACGTCGAGGTCGACTGCGCTGTTTGGATATTCGGTTTCTGGCGTTGCTTTGCCCGAGCCCCAGCTCATTCGAATACCACTGCTCCCGCGTGGTGGAGCTCTCTCGCGTGCTCCCCTTTCCGGCCCCCTCTGCGCGTGTGTGTGTGTGGCTGTGTGTGTTGGCCATTTGTTTGGCAAAAACTCCGATGCGAGTTTGGCAGAAAATTATGATTGATTTTGGGCCCCCAAAAAACCTGTGAAGTATTTTGGCCATGAAAAATTGTAATTAAACCCGGTTGGAATCGACTCCCCATCGTCGAAACTTCGCAGCGACTTCGTTTTTATTGTTGTTGGCGTTGTGTAATCAGTCTGAAAGTTGGAGTTTGTTGCTTTGTTTGTTTTTCTCGGCACATTTCGGCAACAACCTCCTCGGGCTCTACAAAAATATTTTTAAATTGCTTTAAGCCAAGCCGCTGGAGTGTGTAAAAAGCTCTCATCGTCTTCAATTTTGAACTCCACACAAGCCAGAGCCTCGAGTCATAACTCACAAATAAATCGTCACAGGTGAGTTGGATGAAATAATTCACAGGCACACATTCACCAACACACATGCAATATAATCGCAATTACTCTGCTCCAATTTCTCATTTTCCTCTTTGGGCCAAAACTTTTTTTTGGTGGCACTAAAAAAAAAAAATAAGCCAGCATGGCATGGCCAAAACACCAAATTATTGATTTTCTTTGCCGAGCTCCATTCTGGCGCTCTTTTTATATTTTCCTGCGATTTTGCTCCTTCACGTGAGCCGTGTGTATGCGTGTCTTGATATACATATTAGGATTGTGGCTGTGTGGGTATTTAATCAAGACCAAAAACAGTTTTTTCTGCACCTTCCCCAGCTTTGCCGTTAGCCAAGCCGAGCTGAGGAGCCGCTGCCGCATTTGCATTTTGTCACATTGCCAAGGCAACGCGACCCCAGCGCCATATGGTCGCGATCTGATACCCTATTTCCAATTATTACGGAAGCATGACACTCCCGACAATTCCCACAGAACCCCTACAAACCCTAAGGGGGGATATAAGTGGTAGCAGATAGTTTAATATATATATAAGTTTAAGCTTAAAGATATTGTTTTTTAAAAAAAGGAGATTCTTAGTTCTTATTATATAGATCTTTTTTCAACAAAGGTTTTTTAAAACCTCAAAATTTATTTATATTTTAAAATCCCTATTCCAGGGTATAAATAAATTTAAAATTCCATGGGAACTTTGCTTTCCATTTCATTATTCTTTCCTATTTTTATTTTCTGGATGTTTACACATTGGACTTGCGACGATTGCATTATTGGGATTTCTTCGTTGACAGTTTGTTTATTGTTCTTATTTTATTTGAATTTTTATTGCCAGCACGCGTATATTTCGATTTCCTTTCCTTCCAATACATCCTTTGACCCCAATACTGGGTTTACTTTGTTTCGATCTTTAAATAAACATTCGAATACTTTGTCTTTTTATATATTTTAGGCGCTTTTGGCATTTCCAGATCAAGTTTAATATGCCTTATTTGCCAAAAAACCCACGCTCAGAATTTATTTCAAAAGAATAATTCCATTAATTGCCCCAAAGCCATTTTGGCCAACTTTGTTCAAAATCTGAATTTTTCTTTTTGTATCTTTTGCCGCTGTTTTAGCCCGAAGGCGTGGAAACCAAAGCGTATCTATGTACATTAGTATCTTGTTTGTGCTAGTATCTGATTATTAATCATAATAATATGTATTAAGCCCCCTTAGCATTGACGGTTGGTAACAGTAAAGCTCTTCTTAGTCATTCGGTAACTTGGTTTACCTATTTATGTGCATTGTGGCATTGGTTTCGGTTACTTTCGAAAAGCCTTTCAACAATACATCGACCTTACTTCATATAAATATCGTATTCATAAGTTCAGGTGAAGCTTGGCCAATGACTTGCACTCGCAAAATGTTAATTGAACCGTGAAAGAGTGTGTTAATTAGAACGTTGCCCGTACAAATCTGCTAATTAAAGCTTTAAAAACTGGAATTTTCGAGAAATAAAACAATCAAATTCGACTGCTAAATGTCGTCCAAAATAAAGCTTCGAACCAACAATTTGACAACATTTAAGGGGCAATTTCGAGATGGAGAGAAAAGCCAATGGGGGAGCGATCGGTTCAGAGCGCAATCAACATTTATTATTAAATGTCAAATATAATTTAAGATGGCAATTTGTCGCGGAATGAATTATTTCCCTTTTGTCTGCCTGGCAACTGAGATGCGGTTGGGGTAGGGTAGGGTAGGGTAGGATAGGATAGGATGAGAAAAAGCTAAAGAAAATATACGAAAAGAGAAAGATAGAATTTGCATACCAGTTCTGCACACGCTTTTAATTAAAGTGCTTGGAGGATTAGGCATCGTCACGGGGAACGGAAATATCTATATATGGAGTAACCCCACAAGAAACCTAATCAATCTATCGTTAAATTATATTTACTTAGCTATCAAGTTTATCCATTTAATCAGCTTATCATTTGAGCATGTGTCACTGATTAAAATTAGCGCTTTATCATAAAATGTATTTCAATAGAGGTGGTTTCAAAGGATACTTGCTTACCTCCCATATGGTATCCCCACTTTATTGATTAATAAATCAAAAAACAAGTCAAAAGGCTTACTGTTTCTGATAACAACACTCAAGGGAAATGTTTAAACTGTTTCCTTTTTGATTTATTAGCACCAATATATAAACCATATCGTGAGGGTCTCAAAGCTCCGCTTACGATTGTTTGTCTAAATATTTATCAAGATTTCGACAACGTGGCTGGCATTGGATTAAAGAAACTGGAGGGACCAGAGGCCAGGAAAAGCTTCTTTGTTATGCGCCATGGTCGTAAATCTAATGACATCTGCGAGATACATAGATACATTTGTGTCTTGCGCATTCTGTGCATATTACAGATGTGTCTCCTTGCAATCATCCAAATGGAAAATGTCATCCGTCATTGGCAGTGAAATGCAATGCGGAGGCGCGAAGGCGTAATGGCAAATGTCAAGAAATGTAATATGGATGCACATCTGGGATATGGATATGGATATGCATATAAATTTGCTGGATAAACCCTTTGGCGTTTTGTTGAAAAACTCTAAAATTATAAGGAAAGTCCAGGTCACTCTCAATGTACGACCTTATCAAGTTTTTAAAGCGGAAGCTTGAAGATACCTTTACATTAATTAACTGCTCCCCAAGCATGACCAAGTGACCCTCGGGAAAGCCTCTGCCTTAACCATGTCCAATGCGGGAAACAAAATAAAATCACTGCCCTATCCCCCAGTTCCCAGTCCCCAGTAAGCAGGCCGAAAAGGTAACCCAGTTGCATGAAGCACAATGAACTGGAGTCCGGTAAATGCAAGAAAATGGGAAGCGACGGTAGTCGCAGCTCACTGAAGCATCAAAAGACCAGAAGGTGACTTAAAGCTGCCGCCCGGAGCCTTGAATCAACAACATCCGATGGCTTCGCCCGGCAATTGCATTCTGTGTGCGTATCGAGTACGGAGTATCTGACAGATACGTTCTGCCCAAGCGCTATGGTCATAAATGAGCGACCAAGCACGACACCAGCAGCGCTGCATCCACTGACATCCCATTTAGTGGCTAGCTGTGAACGGGGATGTGCTGGGTGGTGGCTCCATCCGTAAATCGGAACTCAGGGACTCGATATTTCTGTGCCTGCATCGGTTGACAAACGCAAAACGTGTGCATAACTCTTAGTAGAGCATGAAAAATTAAGTTTAATTCGATTGTAGGCGGTGCCCAGATGGTTCCTCTTCCATCCACCAGAGTGCTGGGTGCAGCTTCGTTTGTCGCACAATTAATGAGCGATAATTAAATTGTGATATCAGCTGAACAATTTACCAATTACTGCTGCCAAGGGTGGCTGACGACGACGGCCTCAAGAACTCTTGGAGGTGGAGCAGAAAAACTAAGGCGATTGGAATGAATTGTTTAATAACTTTCTCTATCTCTCTAAAAATCTCCTGGGACACTAGGAATTTCCAAGGACCTTAGTCCGGATTTTAGCCGCCAAGTCACAACAATTTCCCAGGTTCTCACGTTCTGGTTGACTCGGAAAAATAAAGGAACGCCACTTCCTACTTCCTCACTTCGTGATACAGCTAATGAGCAATTTAGCAGGAGCACTCGTATGCTATCCTTTCGGTTTGAAGGAGGCAGTGGAGCGTTAAGGCAACTGTCTGACGGGCAAGGACAATGCCAGCAGACACTTGAGCTGGGATGTGCTCAGGTCAAGCGGCAATTTGTTTGGTGTGAAATGTGAAGAAAATGTTCCCGACATGACCCACGCCCGGCTCGGGAAAATTTGCATGGTTTGCCAGAGCAACCCCCGGTGTCCAATCAAAGGGGGATTAAATTTTGGTGGTGACTGTTTATGCTTTATGAGCAATTAATATGTCAGTTAGCGGCTTAGCCGGATTGATGGGGTTGTTGCCTCGGACCGAGGCTCTCGCCTCGGATCGAAACCAAACCAGAGCAGGGGCGGCAAGCAATTAGAATGAGAACTGTCACCGCCAGACACGAACTGCTGCCACAAAACTTGGAAGTTTTCCTTCGTTTTCATTTTCCTTAGCGGCCGGCTCGTGCTCGACACGTTTTTGCATGATTTCCGGCGCACCCTCGGCCGGGACTCTGGGTCTAACAAGGACACTCCCCGGTATTTGTAGGCCGCCTCAAGCGTACGCCACATTATCCTTAAGCGTCGCTGCGGCAGGCGCTTGTCTTTAGTCCTGGCTACAAGTGTAACTGCTGAGAACAGCTTTTTCCCTGACGCCGTTGTTTCTCAGGAGAAAGGGCAAAGTTATCAGGGGCAGGGGGCGTGGGGGGTAAAAGAATCAAAAATGGCGTGTGTTTTCTGTTCGCCGTTCCCGTGGGAACACCGTATAATCCTGTATCGTGGGCGTGCGAAATTATTCGTATACCCATGCCGGCGGTTTGACTCTGTTTTTGGCGCGTGGCAAAGTCCTATCCCAATAAATATGCGATTTTTCTTTAAGAAAGGTTTTGCATAAAGTAAAAGGACTTTTACAAGAACATTTTGGTCTGAAAATAAAATGACAAAACACTTCCTTTTGCGTTTATTTTTCTAGGAAAGTAAGCAAACTTTATCCAATCAAATTTACCTTCGAAAATTCGTATCCTTGAGGTACATTAAACTCCCGGGGTAACCAGGGGTATTCTTATACCGTAAAAAGCAATTCGAAAGATGAGTGGAAACAAATTTATCCGACAACACCCACAGAACACTACAATATACAAACAGAATGCACTCCAGCCCAATCAACCCACGGGCGATATGAGAAAAATATAGAATTTCAGCAGAGATGGAGAACTTTAATGGACATCCGGCTTTTATTATGGTTAGTCTTCTTATTATTGTTTTTTCACCTTCAAGGTGTGTGCTGATGACGATGATGATGATGAAGAAGACGAAGCTCCTCAAGTGCAATTGAAAAAGCCAAAACCACAACAACAACAAAAACAACAACAACAATGAAGGTAGCATGAAAAGTAACTACGAATGTACGGCGTGGATGATATTTGCGTTGGCAAAGGAAACAACTTTGGCGTGGTCGAAGTCAAATGGAAAATGGCAAGGAAAATCCAGGAGGCAGAGGGAAGGGACTTGAAGCTTTTTGCCTCATTAAGTGTCTGTCGGTTTTTGGTTTATGGTCTCTAACTAGAAGGAAGATTAAGAGGAAAAAAAAAGAATATACGGCGACTTTTGTGTGGGTGCGTTGTTTGGCGTGGTCTGTGGAACAAGTTTAGGCGCTCTTAACGCCATCATTAATCTTGTGGCATGCCCCACCACACAGGCGGAAGACCACGAAAGCATAGAAGACCAATCAAGAGTGCCACACCTAGAGGTGTCCGATGCGGATACTATTTTCTTTATTGATTCACCAAACGCTGAGCCAGGCAATAGCTTTCCCCACCTTCTTGGACCAAGTCGTTGACCAATTGTTTGAGTTAAGTTTAGCGTTTTCTTGATCCATTTGTAATTGGTAGAAAGAGATAAGCCAATTAATTAGGGATTTTATTTTATGACAGCTTGGAAAATATAATATTTTTGTAGATAGTTTAAACTTTAAACGTAAAAGTTGTCGCTTTCCTAAGAACCACCTCTCCGAAGTCTTAAAATAAATACAATTTGGAGTTCCCTCGAGGGGAAAATGGACAGAACGAAGGGCGGAGTGGAGTGCTGGCCTGGAAAAAGTGAATTGCATTAATGCAATTTTAGCATCCGAGACGGAGCCAAGGAAAAAACTAAACGGCACGTTCCAATTGGTGTCCGCGGTCGTTGTCAGCATTGTATCTGTATCTGCATCCGCATCTGTATCTGCATCTGCATCCAGGCAAGCTGTAAGCCACGAATGGTGGCCGAACGTCGGGGATCGGGAGTTCACTGGAACGGTTCCAAATTGCCGGCACATGACTCCGGCTGGGAGAGCCAGAGGAGAGTCTTATGAAGAGATGCTGTAAAATGGAATTGCATTACACACACTTTAGGTGTCATTTGTATCTCGAAGGGGCGCAGGGAAAGTGGGGTTATGGGAGGCGAAGCCATGAAGTTGATGATGCGCCAACAAATTGGTAAGGCCAGAGCTGAGCTATAATTGAAATATTTATGTTTATGGCCAAAATGGACTTGGTCTTGGTGGGGAAGCGTTAGCTCTCAACCTAATGGGGGAAAGTGAGCTTGCTCAATATTTCTCAGCTAAGCTTGGCTTAAAGGGGTTTACAGTGTCCAAACCATAATGAGCCACGATGACTGCCCGAGGCTTTGAACGAAATAACTATAAAAAAAATAAATTTATTCGCGTTGGAAATTTTCAATAAAGTTGCCTTGGATTTACTATGGCATGCCAAGCCTGAAATATTTTCATCGACCACTGGCACGGGCATTCTTTACTGACTTTATCCTAGTTCCTGAATTATAATGAAATTAAATTCCGATGAAATCGGTTCACACGCTTCTTCGTCCCCGCCAGCTTTCAGTGACCTGCAATGCTGGTATTTACTTTTTTGCAGCAATCTTCCTTTTATTGCCTCTAATCCGTTAAATGGTTTTTAATTGCATTTAAAACCTTATCAGGGGACAATTGCAAACTCGGTTTGAATTGCCGAGGATGCAGGGGGTAAGGAGGCGTTTTACAAGAAGGGTGGGAAGGCGTTAGCAACCCTTGGCTAATTGGTGGGGTGTGAAATGTGTGAGTTTAATTTCAAGTCCTCAAAAAACTGTCCACCCCTATACATATATAAAAAAAGGACCTCTTCAGTTGAAGAACTGTGGGAGAAAATAACCACAAAGAATGGGATGCAATTACCCAAAGCAAACCACTTTTTATCGGATTAAATAAATATTAGCTCTAAATCGGATACAGTAAATATTATAAAGAATAGGGGGATTATAATGATAGAGTATTAATTTGTCTGTGGAGTATTAATTTGTCGTTTTTAAGGATATAGTATATCTTTTTAGTGCTTTAAGCCACTTAAAAACCGGGTTCATTCAACCGCAAACCGGGCTTAGACTTGAAAAGCTCTTTCACCTGCTCAACTTAGCTTTTAAGCCCTCTAGACACTCGAGCTTTGCGGCTCGAGCCGGCGACGTCTCAAGAACCCACTCAAGAAATGCTCACAAGCCAATGGTTAAAGCACACATGCAACATATGCAACAGCTTGTGAATCTTAGAGCCTTAAACAAACAGCAAAAAAAAAGCACATGCACATGCATTCTTAAATTAAAAACAAATTGTGAACACGAGACCAAATGGCCAGAGACACCATGACCCTAATGACTGTGGGAACTTTTTTGTAAACGTCACTGACATTGCCACTTAAGTATCTTTATCTTTGTTCTAGGGGGCAAGCTCTTTAGTTTCATTTAAGAGAGGCTTTAAAGCCATCATTGCCAGCTTTAAAATTATTTAACGGCTTTTTAAACTGATATATGATAACTAATAATTGAATATCTTCTTTATCTTCAGATTCTAAACACTGGTTGCCGGTTATAAAAGGTAAGATTCATTAAACTTTGTAAAAACTTTTAAAAGAGAAAAGAAACAAGTGCAATTAACCTAACCCCAAGCTAAGCTTTAAAACAGGACAATCAAGGAATCACGGAATCGCAAATTGTTACCCAATTTTGTCACAAAATTATTTCAATTATTGGCCAACAATCCATTGGTTAATCCTTTTATGTCCAACGGGGAAGTCCATAACAATTGACCTAACAATTTGTAATAGAAAAGTCAAATTGCCTTCTTAATGACAATTACAGGCCGGATTGAGTTCGGTTCGAGTGAATTGGATTGTTGTGGATTGGATTACTCATGGCAAGCCATTAGAGTGTGTTTGAGCGTATTTGTTGCCTTTTGTGGACCTTTCATTGCAGCATTTTGCGCATTTTGATTGAAATTTTGATTAGGTTGCACATGTGGCATTTGTCTGGGCCCCTCCTTTCCATGCCCCACTCAAGCATTGATTTCTCAGCTTGTGGTCATTTCCCCATTCTCCCTTCCCGGGCTCCCGCTTTCCTTTTACCTGTTTCATTGTCTGCCCTTATCTTTTGTCTATTCATTCAAGCGGTGTTGGAGTTACTATTCAGGTGGTGGGTGGGTGGCAAGTGGGTCTGTCTGGGTTTCAAATGGGTTTCCACACTCGCAGCTAGCTGTTTTCATTAAGGTTTATCTCTAGCTTTGGAACTGTAATGCATTTAACACCTTTAAAAAAGAAAAACATGAAAAATAAATGGTATAACTTTATCAAATACTAAACGTCTGTTTTTGCAAGGGCTTGGACAGTCGTTGGCCATTTTTATAGCATAGCCTTGATAAGAAAATTATAAAACATTTACTGGGTTTCTATTTTCTCCGCAGAGTTCAGTTTATTTTTCAGTTTCTGCAGCGAATGCACCAATTTTCTTTATTCTGCATTTAAAGTTGCGATATTGTTGGGCGTGATTGGATAGCGTGTGTAGGTAGCAATGGTTTGTTCCAAATAGTCTCGATATCGTTTTTTACTACCTGGTTTTATGGGTCACCCAGGTTACCTGGATTAAAGTCGCTGCTGCATTGCAATTTTTCGCACGTTCCAATGCGACCCATTCTCTTACTTTCTCTCTTCTCTTCACTCACACACACATGTTCAAAAGTATCTACAAGATACTTTATCTTTTTTCTCTTCAATGAGAACGACCTTGCCTCCCCTAACTCTCACAATCCGATCGATCATTTCCCATTGTTGTCACGGAATTTAGGTTGGGCAACTAATTCAAATCGATAAGTTCAATACATACGTTGATTAACGAGTCTTTCTTATTGTTCGTTTAATCATTTTTTATTCTTTCTGCTCATTTTCTAGTCCAATGACATCTTATAACCACTTGGTAATTTTACTGAGTTGACATTATATTCTGCGATAACTCTCTTGGCCGACTCTCTTATGGGTATAATCACTTCCATAGCCACGGGGTCTTGACTCTCCACGTAAAGAAATAAAAAAGGCAGCTGCAGAACCAACGAAACCAACAACTGGTTTTAAGTTCTCTACATTTATTCCAATCGGGAATGTTAAAAAAAATTAATTTTAAATATAGAATATTATTTTCTTTGAATTTCCCAATCCCTAAACCGTAGACTCCTTAATCTATTCTACCATAAGCCCAAAAGTTTCAGATTTGAAGGGAAGCCAAAGGATGCTCATTTAAATAAAATTAAAAATTGTGTCTGATCCTTCGTTCGCCTTCCCAACTAATTGTTTTAGGAAACACCTTATTTTTCGGGAAAATTCCAAGCCTTGCATAATGGAAACGAGCTCGTGAGTTCGAAGAATTTCCGCAAATCTCTTAAGCCATGATTACCGCAAGAAATCGCGATCCTATAGAGCAGCGCACCTGGGATTCCACCTAAGCCACATATGGAATAAGGCTATATGCCTTCTTGCTCTTCTATATAAACTATCTCATTCTCTCTGGAAAAAATCTACAAGCTGCAACAACGCGTCGCAGTTTTATCATTGCCGTCACTATCAGCAACAACAACCACTATATCACCTATTCGGAGGTGAGTTACAACTCAGGGTGAGAAAGTAGGACTAAGGGTTGTGGATACAACTGTATTTTGAAGATACATTCGTATCTTGTATTTCAAAGATACAAAAAATCACTCTTCAACAAGTTCTATTGCTCTTTCAGTATGTAGAAAAGTTAATTAAAACTTTTCCTAGAAGCCAAGCAGTGGCTTTCAAACTTATCATGCATACGCAGTGTTGGCCAAGTATTATATTTGGCTTTTCATAACTTTAAACTTTTCAATAACTTTAATACAGCCGTTAATTAATAACTTACTATTAGTATTATTAGAAAAGTGAAAATAAACTTTTTCTTAGAGGATACCCAATGACTCTCAAACTTTTAAACGTATTACGCATACGCAGTGTAGTCCAAGTGATATTTTGAGCTTTTTATAAATTTTAAGGGGAATTCAAGTAAAAATAACTTAGCACAATATCAATATCTCTTCTCCAAACAAAATTTGGAGGAGGGTACGGGGCGTATGAGTTATATGAACTTTAAAGTTTAAAATTAAAATTAAATCTAAGAAATACATTTAGAAAAAAAAATGTAATAAAATTAGTTTGAAGATCGGTTTTTTATTGATTGCATATCTTTAAGGTTTCTCTAAAACTTTTAGTTTCTGCAAAAATTGGTTGTTTTGAAGACCAAAGAATCTGGATCTCCAGTTCTATTGTATTAACCGAAGTTGTAGAAAATGAAGAACGCGGCTCATAGGCTATGGTTTCCGTTGTTGGTAGTAAATAAACATAATGGTTGAGGAACTGAGCGAATCCACGCATACAGTCTCACCCAACCCTGCAACAGCTGTCACTAAGTCGCTCTTCCGCTCTCTTGACACGCTCATTCTCTTTTCTTAGTGTATTGGGCAATGGCTCACCCACCAGTACAGTAGAGGAGCAATACCATTTGAGCCGTCGAATCGAGCTAACCGCTTCCCGCTTGCCGGATAAACGCGTTCCGTTCCGTTTTTTTCCGATTTTTGACCACGGTAGTCGTCGTTTGTCTCCAATGTCCGCGTGAATCAAAATCCCGACACTTTCGTATAACCTGGGGGGGTTCTAGTAACGGTAACTTAGTGATAGGCCACTCCTTTTAGCCAATATCGGTACATCCATCCATTGACTCGGCGTCTTGGGGATCGTTTTATCGGGCCTCGTGCGATTGTCCCCCCATTTCGAGTGCTGTGCTGTGAGGTGTTCTTGGAATCTGAAAGAAATTCATACAGAAACGTTGGCAAAAAATCGCCGAATGAGCCAAAATATTATATAAGGCCCGAACCGGATTTTATTTAATTAATTATACGTATCTATAAATGTGACTGGCGACAAATCTCGTCTTGGATATATACCGAAACAAAACTCCGAAGCCACACACCGATTCCCATATATAAATGGTAAATTTTTAAATCACAACACACAAAACAAGTAACAACAAAACCAAAGTTAAGCTTGAGTTAAGCTTTTGAAGCTCTGGCCGGGTCAAAAACTTGTTTTTTGTTGTGCAAATGACAATTTGCATACAATTCTTGTACAGGTTTGTTGTTGTTACTGCGTTGACATTTGAAAAAAAAATAAAATATATTTGGCATTTTTTAATGTTAAACTTTCAGTTTGCAACGTTTTCCATATGCATTGAGTACAGCTCTGACACACTTACTTGGTGCCAAACATGGTTTTCGGGTTGAAACACCTTCAAAAACACATATATATTTATGGGTAATTACTTGGCCTAACACTCAATAAATCTTTGGAGTTTGCACTTGAACATAGCAATTTGTGGGGAAGTTAACAAAGGAAATAAATAAATAAATACGAATCGCAGTTGACTGCTTTTGGATACATCACATGAACGTATTTATCTATAGAGTTCCGATGCGTTTCCAGACTCTCACGTCGTCGGCGATGAATCATTTTGCATGACTACAACACAACCTTATAAACAATTGAAAACGAACTGGAGGTTGTCAAATTAACGTATAATCGAAATCGAATCTATTGGGAATCTTTTCAATAAGTTTTATGCTTAGAGCCGCTCGTTTCGTCCCTGTCTCTGTCTCTTTTGTAAAGTTAATTTATTTTAATGTATACTGTGTGCCAAATTGTTTTACTGTCAACTGCATAAATTACTACCACATAAACAACAAAACCACACAAAAAAAAAGAAAAGTGGAAATGGGAAAATTTCCCATTGGTTGGGTGGGGCGGGTGAGAACGGAACCAAACGAGAGTGGGTGAAAATATTTTATAATAACAATGTAATTAAATGCCAACTTGGCCCCGGGCGAAAGCCAGTAGGAGAGATTTTACTCTGTTTTTAAGTATGAGATACTAATTATGCCATTGGAGTTGATTTAGTTGGAATGTTCCTTTAAATATTCGAGCCTTCCTCGGTCCAGGCCAAAGGGCTCCCTGATTTATGCTGCATTTTTGCTACCTCAGCCTCAACTGAAGCAGATTATAAATCTCGACAGTTCATAAAAACTTCAGGCCAAAGCTCCAGCACAAAAACCATTCAGAAACATTCCGAGAAAAGCCAGAACCCAATCACAAAAAAAAAAAAAAAACTGGTAACAAGCCAGGGCAAAAAGTAAGAACATAAGGCTGCCTGGGTGCAGTCGGACCTGAGCTGAAGATGGAGGATGGAGATGAAGGAACCGAGCGAGCCCAACCGGTTTGGTAACTGGCAACTTTTCTCACATGCCTTTCGATTATGCCAAGCCGACTGCATTCTTCAAGTCGCGACTCCACGGCCCGGCTTTCGCTAAACTGTTGGCTAAGACCCGAGACCACCAGTTTCCAGCTCCCAGCTCCCAGCTCCAAGCCCCAAGTTCAACAAACACAAAAAGAGAGCTCAACTTCAACTTCAACTTGATCGTCTGTGGCGTTGCAGCAGCATAAAACTTTAATTTCATGGAATTTCCTTTCTATTTTTATGCAGCAACTCGGATGATTAACAGCAGTGGCAGCAGCAGCCAACAGAAAAGTCAAGAACAAGGGAACAAGTCCAAGACCAAGTCCAAGTCATGGCTGCCAGCCATGGCTGCCACTTCTGGGCCATTAACTTGGCTCTGGAGCCGGGACAAAGCGGCCATCTCTCCCTTCCCCATTGTGCATCTAAGGCAGGAAATTAAAAATGCAAAAAAATTGGATAATTATGCATGTAAACGTTTTGTCATTAAGTTTAGACTTAAATGCGGCTGTGATTACTAGGCGCATTTTTATAGAAAATTCTGCAATTAATGCGGCTGGGATTCTCGATTCCCCCACCTGGAAGAAACCACTTTTCAACTTGGCTGAAAATCAAAGTACTTGACCTGCCAATAGCTAAATAACCATGAAATTTATGAGAAAACCTTCCGCACTAATGCCCAAAAGTTTTCCAGACTAAGTCGACCCGCCAAGTTGGCAGCAACGCGGCCTTGGATGTGGCTGCGGCTCCGGTTACTTGAAGAAGGAAACTTTGGAACCAAAACCGCAGCGCCCTTTGAATGTCAAAGGTTGCGAATAAAGATGATTACTGGAATTTTTTTCCGTTAATTTCCTTTAAAAGGAAATTGGCAGATGAAGGTTATGAACCTTTTTGGTTACCAATCCATAAATGCAATTAATTTAGAAGGTTTGTCCTTCTTGGAAGTGTCCCTATTATTTGTACAATTTCTGTGGGTATTACATATTTCAAATGTTCCCCAAACATACACATTCGACACACCTGTTCCCCTGTACTTAATAGAAAAGGGGAGGAGCACTGGGTATTTGGTTACTCCTGCCTCTGTGGATAGAATCCAGCACTGGAATGGCTTCTTCGGGCGAATATATGGGTTGTTTGCTTAGTTTCCGATCGATTGTATCCAAAGGGCATTGGGCAGGGCCTACTTGGAGGCGATGGCCCCCGGAAATTGCCAAAGCAATTGGCCAACAGCTGTTAGAGTGTTTATTTGCCTCGAATAAACATAAGAGCTGCGACAAATGGAACAGGGAAAGCAAACTTTGTTACACTTTTGTGCCCCCTGAAATTGATTTGCCCCAGTCCATCCACCCACTAACTAACAGCCAAATATTCGTACTACCAATGACAATCAGAGCAGAGAGTGGCGCTTCAAAAATAGTCAAGCTTGGTTGTATCTCCCCAGCCTGACAATCCGTCCACGTTTCCGACTCTACGGCCTTAACGGCCATAAATCGGTTGGATAATCATCTAAACTTAGCGGTTATCCAAACAAAACTGTGTTGTTTTTTTCGGTGATGTCACGTAGTTTTCCACGAACTTTTGTAAGCTAACAAGTTTCCATCTCCATCTAGCTTATCACAAAGTAACATTTTATATAGGATTCCTTTCTCCATCCTAAAACTGTCAGATAAAAGAGCTCTTCGTCACTCCAAGCTGTGTTTGCTTCTGTCGTATGATGAAAAATCTTACACCTGTGCACCTTTGATTACACGTGTTTCTCCACACATAACCACTTAAATAAATTTATTAAATTTTTCACAATTTTCCAGGCAGCAATTTGTTAACAAAGCTCTTCAAATTCTTGGGCATATTAAACAAAAACAATTCTAAGAAATCTCCATTGATTTCCCCTCGCTTTATGAGTTTTGAATTCATAATCACAAATATGCTTTGAATGACTGATTGGCTGTTGAAAATTCTTTGTTTATTTTCTTATTTACTCTCTTGACTTTATTCAATTGCATATTTTAATGGAATTACCATGTTCTTCATCGCACAAAACTCGTTGTAAGAAACAGGTTCTTCGGCCAAGAAATTCGTATAACTTTTGTTATGTGTGCCACAGAGAGTTGAGTCATCGTAAACTTCATTTGCATAATGAATGTACAAAAATCGTAGGAAAAATTACCAAAACATATTTGAGGGATGCGAAAGATCGAACCTTATTTTCGGCACATCTGCCGGCAGACAAACAAACAGGGGATAACAAGGATCTGGCTTTGTTTTGTTGAGACACGAACTAAAAGGATCCAAC
The DNA here is from genome assembly GCA_018150405.1 of Drosophila varians. Classification (NCBI taxonomy): domain Eukaryota; kingdom Metazoa; phylum Arthropoda; class Insecta; order Diptera; family Drosophilidae; genus Drosophila; species Drosophila varians. The sequence continues at coordinate 9,695,632 of JAECWK010000125.1, forward strand.
TACCTGAAAATCGTGGCAAATCGAAGTCAGAAAGCGGCATGTGCGAGAGCTATTCTTCACTTAAATAGCCGAAGACATCCTTAGAGTATCCTTCGCCACGTGCACCGAACATATGTCAGAGTGGGGGCAACAGAAGGCAAAAGGATGTAGAACTGCTGGCGGCTGCATTTATTCCTTCCACCGACAGATGCAAACAATTTCGAACTGTTCGACTCGCTTTGTGTCTCGTGTTTCGCAGGACACAACACTTCTTATAAGGTATATGGTATATAAGAGTGTGTAGTATATTATATACTTGAACACACAACAGGCAAACCCAATTTAAAATGTATGGGTTCATGGCGTGTCCTTTGTTTTTATGTTTTTTTTTGTGCCTGCATTTTTACTTCCGTTCGTTGGGTTTTTGAGGTTTCACTCTCAAGTGTTTCCTCGATTGAGTTCCCGCATTGGAGTTTGTTTTTTCAAAGGATGTGGTGAGAGAGTTAGGGATATAATTGGATTTAATATTTGGTTGACAGTGGGGCTAAAGCTTATACTTCCAAAAGGGGGTTTCATTTTCACTTTCCCATGTATAGAATTTTAGATTCGTATCTTAAGTCTGCCTTAATAGTTCTTCAGGTAAATGCATTTCCTTTTTTGCATCTTCTCAGCATCCCTCATCTCCTCCAGTTTTTCTCACACTTTATTTGTTCCCATCCAAAATATATTCCCAGGTAAGACATAATGGTCAGATCAACGCCCAATTGACAGCTAATAATTATGCGCACTTTCAACAATACCCACCAGTACTCTAACCCCCCGACGCCTGACGCCTGACGCCCAGCACCCAACGCCTTTGTGTCCTTTGCCCGCCAATTAGGACCTCGCCTGCATAGGACACACATAGGTGCATGCGCAGGAATTCCCTGCCCTCACCCTCTGATCCTCGGCCAAGGTTTTAGGGGTGCATTTTGGGTCAGCGTGTGAAATATCTAAGCATCCGTTCGTCCATGAAGTAACCCATGTGAGAGACTCTGAATGCTCAAGATTTGAAGATCCTTTTTGCATTTTCCTCATCCAAAATCCCATGAAGTTCGGCCAACTCTTGGCAATTATTTTCTACCCTTTCGGGGTTTCTCTACTGATTGTCATTGTTTTGGAATTACTATAGAGAAAATGCGTCACCGAAAAAATATTCGCATGCTTGCCAAGAAATTCGCAAGCGTCAGCCAGATGCTGCGAGATCTTTTGTTATTGTCTCATTATTTGCGTTAAACCTTTTTTGGGTTTTCGGTACTTCCTTGGCGCTTTTCTCCAAAGATTTATTGCCGAGTGAACTCTTTGGTTTGCGCAGATGTTGAGCTCTGCCTCTGCCCCGTTTGTTCCACCTCCGTCATCAGGTTCTGCTTACGCGAAGCTCCCTAATACTAAATCATATTTAGAAAAGCTCAATGGAATTAACTTGCAGCGGTCTCAAGAAGTAATTAACTGGAAATTTATAGCCCTTGATGCATCAAAGATTATTCCAAGTCAGGTCATAGTGTTTGATGTTTGTTTTGGATTAACGGTTGTACAGATATTTAATTCATAAAACATTAAATCACTGGCCATGGCCCAAATTCCCAGAAAATCCTTTTTAAGCCTCCCTCGACTGAAATTAAAATCCTTGGGGCCACGCTTTATTGCACCTTATTATGCCGCCTAATTGAAGTCATTATTGTTGAGCTCCCACTAGCTATAAAAAGCGAGGTATACAGCGTTTAATGGCTTCACTAAATATTCATACAAACCGTTGTCTGATATATTTCAAATTTATTTTACACGAAAAAAACGAAAAGTTCCCACGACCACCGCCACAAGGAAGAACATTAAAAATTAAAAATTCCAGTAGTATAGGGCAACCCTCGACAGGACGAGGAGAAGAGCAGCTCGATGGTGGTGGTGTGGTGGTTGATAAGGCCCCTAGTCCCTTTGAAAAAAAAAGTGAGACGAAGGACAGCAGACAGACAGAAGCGTATGGCTGGAATAATTATAATTTTATATCGAGTACTAGCAAAAAAAAAAAAAATACAAGGAGCCATAATGTGTATCCTTCTCTGACCATCAAAGCAGCGTGTGAACGAAATGCATTTTTTAATGTCAGTTGTGGCGGTGAAGTTTTTTGGTCATGAGACCTACATACAAGGATTTTCCAATGAGGACCCATCAGCATCCCGCTCACAATGCAACAAGTGTCGTTGCCCTTTTGAGGGCAAAAACGAAATTTAATTACATTGGGTGGACTCTCCCACTCCCCATCCATATCCACATTCACATCTACATCGAGGTCTGATAATTGTGGTTATACAATACAAGTAACTACAATATATGCCGCCCATGTACCATAGAAGTGTCGTTGACTGGGCTTGTTTTGTCATCCCAGGGTTAATTGTTTAATGCTGAATTAAAAACAAAACTGGAAAAATTTGCCATGTTCTGGCACGACATGTCACAGTTTGTTGTTCCGTCATCAACTGGATGGGCAGCCATGTGGTGGCCTATGATTTATAGTTGGCTCAGTGAACAGCTCTGAAAAGGTTTAATGAATTAATTAATCAAAGTGTCGGGCAGGCCTTAAAGAATGGTCAGAGGTCAACGAAGTGCCAGACGAATTTTAATTTTAATTGATAAATAACTATAAAAGCCCTAAATAAAAACTCCTTTACTTTACTTTGATCATGACAAACACCATCGCGTTTGGTGTTCTAATAATTACCATATCGCAAAGAGAAAATAAATATCTTTGCGTCTGGCAAAACATTGATAAAGGCTCTTGTATTTTATAATATTTTTCATTTTTATCAAAGCAAACTGCAGTCTGATCTGATTCTCAAACAAACACGTACACAGATTTTTATGGCTGGAACCTGTTTTATGTCTCGATTATTGGTTGAATGAACCCTTCCGGATGGTGCTTAGCCCCCTGGACAACGCCACCTCCCTTGGATTGTTGTCATTTCTGAAATCATGTTTACTTTTAGTGCGTGATTTGGCTTTTATTTGGTGTTTTGTGGTTTTAGTTTTCTGCGTAAGCCATGAATCACTGTCATCTTTCGAAGAGGTTTACTGCTTTTTTAGTGATTTTTAAATTGGTTAGTTAAGGTATTGCCCATATCCCATGGCTAAGGCTTCTTTAGCCTAATGGAAGCCTGGCACTTTTAATGCCTTGTGGGAGTGAGACTAAAATAATTACTAAGGAATCTCTGGGTCTGCTTTGAAAAGGCCAAAATAGTTTCTCCCCCAAACCCAGATCACCTGAGACACCTCTGACCCACTTTATAGAATGTTTAGATGCTTTTCGTGTTCACAATTCGATTAGCCAGCTCGAAGTGGGGAAAAATGCAGTCAAGCAGCATCGGAGCCAAGTCAACGCCCTTCTCCAAGTGCCTTCTAATGAAGCTAAAAACGGAAAAGAGAGAAACCAAAGCCGTAACCGAAAAAAAAACGAAACCAAAGCCAAAGTCAAAGCAAAGATACAAATTGTGGGATTGCCCTTGCCTGATGCGGTGGACACCAAAAAGTTTGAGAACAAACTTAAGGCCTCTCCTCCGAGGTAAATCAAATTCTGAAACTGGTTTCGTAACATTTACAGTTACCCCTCGAGCTGGGCTCACAAAGAAAGTCAACATTGCAACGGAATTCGAGGCACGTTGGAGCTCCATATTTTGTGCTGAATACAACAAAATCAGAAATAAGTTGGACAAATAAGCCCAATTAGTTCAAGTCGCTTTGACACTGTTTGACTTGGTCAATTAACATGGCCAGGCTAATGGATCATGGCTGAAACGGTGGAAAAAACTATGCAACTGTGGGAAAATAAAAACCCTTCTGATTTTGACTTTGCTAGGTTTTCTCTGTGTCTCCAAAGATCTTAGAGCAAATAGACATCTAGACAGACAGTTAAGTCGCACAGATTACCCCTTTTATAATTTAAATAAATATTAGATAATAACTATATTTGTAGAGGTTTAAAAAAGGTTTACGAACAAAATCAGCGGAAGGTTTGGAGTCGCAAAAAAAGCGTTTGTACAACTCAGATTTGTTGATCTCCATCAAAGTCAAAGTCAAAATAACGAAATTAGACAGATTGTTTTGGCCAAAACCAAAGGAAAATATACAAAGTTTTTGTTATTATTTTGCGATAATTGCGAACGCTAAGTTTATCAAGAGCTTACCGCAATACGAGGCATGTGATAAAGTCACAAAAATGTCAGCCGTGTCGCCGCAGCGCTGGGAAAACAAAAGCCTCGACCAAGTCAAAGCAAATAAATGCTAAAAAAAAAAAAAACAACAAAATGAAATATTAAATATGTGTGTAAACAATTACGTGAGACACTCGAATGGCCACGCCCCGCACACTCCACCGCCCACTCCGGGCCGCGATAAGCCATTGGAGGCCGTTGGCATTAATTTTTCCTCTTGACTTCAGTTCTAGTTCGGGCCATGCCGCGGATGTTGGTATCTCTCTCCGGGCTCGGTTCGAATATTCAGATAGCTTTTAATGGATCGTAGGGGTAAAAATTGGAAATCTGTGTTCAATGACAATCGAGGGGGCGTTTAATAAAACACAAAAAAAAAAAAAATGGGAGTAGGGGAACCGATAAAGAAAAGTGCTTTCATGCGTCCATCGATACGGTTTGTGTGACTCATGGCATATTGGAGACGTCAGCGCTGATAAAGACTTTTACCCACTCAAAAAAAAAAAATAAATAAATAAATGTGACTATAACAATCTCTAAACATTTTCCAGATCGCCCGTCAATTTAATTTAATCAAAAACCATAACTCAAATTCAATGAACAAATAAATTTGCGCAGCCCCACTATCCAATAAATAGATCAATAAAGCGAAATACAATACAAATTGAAAAACACAATTGGCATCTAGCAAGGCTTTCGATAGCCGGCTTGTAACGGTTATTCAGGACTATTTACTCACGCCCCGATCAAAGCTGGGAAGGAGCTACAATATATAGCCGGAAAGCATGGGAAACTCATCGTCACACACGCACGAACCACTCGAGCGCGGCTTCACACGCGGAAAATTCGGTGACGTTAAAAATGGGGTAGGTTTCCTCATTCCAGCTCGGATCTCGTCAGCCAGTCCCTACTGGCCATAACCCATAACCCATATCTAGGGTTGAACTTGCACTTGTTTCGATGTCTCTTTTTTTTCTCTCTGAAATGTTATATTGTTTACATAACTAATGCTTCCGGTATGCCCCTCTAGAAATCCGCCTCCTTCCGGTTTAGCAAAAAGTCCCCCAAGAAAATGGATCGTCTGCGTCGCTCCTTTCGCGACTCCTTCCGGCGTCGCAAGGATCGCGTCCCCGAGTCCTCCAAGCCGCATCAGTGGCAGGCCGACGAGGAGGCCGTGCGATCGGCCACCTGCTCCTTTTCGGTTAAGTATCTGGGATGTGTCGAGGTCTTCGAGTCGCGTGGAATGCAGGTCTGCGAGGAGGCCCTCAAGGTTCTAAGAGTAAGTAACTAAATTGGGTTTTCACATGGGGATTGGAGTGTATTTTAAAAGAAACCTGGTGGAGATTAAACATAGATATTTGTTTGCCCACAAAATTAACTTGAAAGTGACGTCAAAATGTTATCTAATATTTGACTTGATAAGAAAGCTTTCGCTTTAACTTTTGCCTCCAATCCCATTATTTTATTCTGTCGCAAACTACAACATATTAATTTATATTTCTTTTATAGCAATCACGACGTCGTCCTGTCCGCGGTCTCCTTCACGTCAGCGGGGATGGATTGCGTGTGGTAGACGATGAGACCAAGGGCCTTATTGTAGACCAGACCATCGAAAAGGTGAGCTTCTGTGCTCCGGACCGCAACCATGAACGCGGCTTCAGCTACATTTGCCGGGACGGAACCACCAGGCGCTGGATGTGCCACGGGTTCCTGGCGTCCAAGGACTCGGGAGAACGGCTGTCCCATGCCGTGGGATGCGCTTTTGCCGTCTGTCTGGAGCGGAAGCAGCGACGGGATAAGGAGTGCGGCGTGACGATGACCTTCGACACAAAGAACTCAACGTTCACACGGACCGGTTCCTTCCGGCAGCAGACGCTAACGGAGCGCCTGGCCATGGCCACGGTGGGCACGAATGAGCGAAGCGTGGACGGGCCGGGATCAGCGATGCCGGGTCCACCGGCGGCCACAGTCAAGCCGTACAATCCCTTCGCCATCGAGCGGCCACATGCCACGCCCAACATGCTGGAGCGCCAGAGCTCGTTCCGTTTGAGCACAATCGGTAGCCAGTCCCCGTTCAAGCGCCAGATGTCACTACGCGTCAACGATCTTCCGTCCAACGCCGATCGCCAGAGGGCCTTTTTGGCCGCCGCAGCCGGAAATCCGCTGCAGACTCCGCTCCGCAGCGTGTCGCCCATTGCCGAGGTCTCGCCGGCCAAGTCCGGAGGAGCAGCCGATCCTTCAGCAGCCGCCGGTGCCGCCGACTCCGTGAGCCAGCTGTGCCAAGAGCTTAGCCAGGGTCTCTCGCTGTTGACCCAGACAGATGCCCTACTGACCGCCGGCGATGATCTGAACTTCAACAATAATCGCAGCATCAACCAGAACATCATTGCCGCCGAGAAGCAGGTGCAGCAGCACTCCATCTCGTACAGCGCCACTCCCACGGCGCAGGTGACGCCACGGGTGGTCAGCACCACGCCCACGTACCAGACGCTCCACTCACAGTCGCCCACCCGGTCGGAGCAGGGCATCGAAACCTCCACGGAGCTGCCCAATGCCGAACAGTGGCTGGGTCAGGTGGTGCGCAGTACTTCGCCGGCAGCGCCCAAGCGTCCCAGCTACCTGGCCAACGTGGGCCGGGCCCAGACCCTTGCCACTGGGGCCGGTGGTGGTCCGGATGATCCCTTCGATGCCGAGTGGGCGGCCAATGTGGCGGCGGCCAAGCAACTCTCGCCGGATCTCCCGGTGGCCAGCACCTCCCGCTCGCCGCTGGCCAGGCACAGCACCAATCCCTTCATCTCACCGCCCAAGGCGCCGGCGCAGTCGTTCCAGGTGCAGCTCTAAAGGTCGCAACGGGGGTCACCAGGGGGACAGAAAGTGTGGTTCGCTTGAAAAAAACGCAACTTAGTTTAAAGTCCGGGAAAGGATGCAGGTGCAGAGGCGCGAGATGTAGAAGGAAAGGACGACGATGAGTGAATGGATGGATGAATGATGGATGGAGATTACATCAGAGATACTTAACGCAAACATAACTAATGTTGAATTAAACAGACACATTAAATACCGATACTTATACGCATAAAGTACAGTAAAGACACCCTCGAACGGCGCTTAGCTCTAGGCCAATTCCAAAATCGCTTTAGCATTTCCCCAAAAAAAAGAAGGAACACAAATTTGACCAAGCTACCAAGTTACCCGCAGAAATAAAAATCAAATAGCACCTACTTTTTATCGCAATTCCGAAACCTGTATTATACTTTGGTAATGCCCTTCCAATACTTGTTGATCTATCCTACTAAGAATAATGATTAAAAATACGTTGCTATGTAGGTCTATGTAACTCTATGTCTTAGGGCTAATTCTTATTTTGTCAGTGTCAGTGTGCGGATTACCGTTTTAACATCAAATTTTTATTATTTAATTTAATTTTTAAAATTGTACAAAATGTATTATACTTAACTTATAAATATAATTTAAAAATACACACAAAAAAAAACTAAATGAATTCGAAAAGAAACTCATGAGTAAACTTCAAGTTATTCAAGCTTACGAATGATCCAGCTAAATGAAAGAAAACTAATGAAAACCGATATAGTAATATTGAGATAATTAAATACATTTAAACATAAACGCATAAAGTACATATTGTAAAAGACGGATTACAGAAAAGTGAAATATACATTCGATTTGTGTACTTCAAGCGAAATGTAATTATTTGTTTTATTTTTCTCAATTTTCAGTTTTTTATAGACACAGTAGATAAACACAATTGGATAATCCAAACCACCTCCTAAACTATGCACCAAATGTTACATAAAAATCCATATAATAAGAAGAATCAAATAGAAAATTTCTAAGATATATCGATAAATCGAGAAATATATGCGACATCGGAATGATCAGTATTCTTTAATTCAAGGCACAGATCATTGTACATATAATACGAGAACGAAAATCGTTGAATGATTTATTATTTAATTTGGCTTGCAAAATGGCACCTGGCTTTGTTTGGATTCGTTGGTACTTTTGATATCGGGAACCAAAACTTTTCTATATATTTACAATGGGCACTATTGAAACATAAGGACTATTCTTACAAATCACTCGATCAAAAAGATTTTCTGCAAACTCGCAGCATCTTTTTCTGACAAATTTTTTGTCTCTAAATTAAATAAATTAACAAACTCCATGGGGAAGAAAATATATATTTATTAATAGCTAATATACAAAAAAACTAAATACGCATATATACAAAAAGTATAGATCGAAAGTATATAGAAAATGCATATCGTTTCGTTTGACGTTTAGTAAAAATTGACATGCACTCATTATTCCATGGATGAAAATTAACCATTAAGTATTGCCACATATTATCTGAGATATTATATTTATCGTTTGTATAAAGAATGTCTATCAAAAAAGAATGTCGTTATTGGATACTCGAAATATTGTAAAATATGAAACACTTATTTGTGAGTTAAATAAACGGTATGAAAATGAATTAATCATTTAAAACGTGTTTTACTTTGAATTATAAATGAAAGAGGAATCAATATGGGGTTAAATTTTTTAGATATAGTAGCGTTTAGTACATTTACTTAAAGCCTTTGGGCCTATATAGGTAACTTTAACAAAACAATAGGACTGATCTGGGGACTTATTAATTGTATTACCTTTAAAAATCTAAGGTTTTCAAAGTATCACCATCTTGTATCTTTTGTGAAATGTATCTACAAGATATCGGCTTGTCTAACTACACAAACTTTACACGTAGGGTTGTCATTAGGCACAAAAAAGGTTACAGCTATTTGGGATTCTATGTTTTTGCCTCAACAACTAAGCTAAATAGCATCAACATTGGATGTAAAATGAAATATAATATTTACGAATCACTTGTTTAATTTACAAACATTTTGCTATAATATTTCTCCATATTCTTCCTTTTCTACAATTACAACAAAGACTAAAGAAAATAATAGATTTTTCTATATTTAGGAGCTTAATGCCTTTCTATTATTTTAAGGACGACAGGTCTATGTTTCTCGTCAAATCTATATTCCATGTTTATCCTTGAGTTCTATGTTTGAGTCCTTTATTCATAGTCTATGAGTCCTTTAAGTTCTATGATATGTTTTATAGATTTTGCCATCGGACACTAGGTGGCTACGGAAAACAATAGCCCGCAAAGGACGAAAAGGACTGCAGTATTGAGTCAACCAAATTATTATTATTATTTATAATCTAGGACCTCATTTAATTTTCTGAGAAATAGAACAATAAATCGAATTAAATAGTATTAGCCTGTTTGTATATATTATGCAGCAACACAAACGAAAAATTGAAAAAAAACGCACTTGTTAAGGGCTTAAGTATGGCAAGGACTTACAATCCGATTTGGTTTGTTTACAATAATCGCAACGTTTTAACTATTTTACAGTTAAAGTTGACCAGTAATTAATTAGCTTTCAATTAATTGTAGGTTTAAGTAATAACAATGGCACAAAGAAGAAACAATTTAATTATTAAATCCATAATTAAAGTGCAATTATAATAAAACGTCGCATTAGGTCATTTCGATTATAATTATCCTTGTGGCCAGTGGCTAACGATAAACGAACAAATTAAAAAATCCAAACTATGAACTGATTGTAAAGTTCGCTCAATTACTTTTGGGAAAATAGATGGCCAAGCCATTCAACATTTGCATTATAATCTCGACGCTGCTGCTCCTGCTGACTTTCTGCTCCATCGCTTAACTTATTTTTCCCAAAAGAGGGGGCGGGCGAGGGGAAAAACAACGCCAGGACGAGGAGGGGGCGAGGAGCAGGCGACCGCCAGGTCATCAAACATAATTACTTGCCCAGGGGGCATGCGCCAGTTGACATTTCAGTGGCGACCCGCGTTATGGTTCCAGCTACCCAGCTCCTGCCTCCTGCCCGCCTGCCTGGCTGCGCCCTTGCCCCCCTGGCGACCTAACACCCTGGCAGCCCCCCTCTGACATTCATTAGCCAAGGTTGGGAACTTAAAGGTGAGCTCCAATCTCCCATGTCCCCGCCTCGTCCTCGAACGCACTGCGACCATCCTCCATCCTTCGTTGCCAGCTGCCTTGAGCCATTTTTGATAATGAATTTCGTTTGGCTGCCGTTACCGCTGCCCTTTTAAGTAGACTACAGTTTTTGCACAACCTGGAAGTGCTGGCGGAAATGGAATGTGGTTTTTGGCCATATGATCCGCCCGGCTTTCACACTGTAAACTGCAATTCGAAACGAGTTCCTCCTCCAACTATTTTAAAGCCCCACCAAATCGTTTTAAAATGGTAATTTAAACGGCTAAGCACTTGAGAGTCACTTAAATTAAATAGATTCGAAAATATATTAAAAGCTATTTGGTTTTTAACTAAAATCCGATTTTGGTAAGTGTTGCAGATTGGCAATTTGGGGACATCGCTTTCGCCAGTACACCGCCGACACCTGGTCGAAACCCAAACCGGCTTAATTAAAGTGAATTAGAATATATTATTTCAATGTTCTATGGAATATTCAAAAACTCCTCGGCTTCTAATTAAAAATGCCGTTTAGGCCGGGCATGTCTGGGTATTGTATATTTATATTCGAAATCGATAAAAATATTATTTCTGTTGGAAAGTATAAACCAGCACTTGCTGCCTTACAATCAACTGTCAATGAACCCAAAGCAATTTTGTTAACAAGTTTCTGGTTTCCGCCCAAACGCTTCCTTGGCCGTGCCGTGCCGTGCCGTCCTTGCCGTTTGTTCTTCCCGCTTTTTAGCTGTTTTATAGTCTGTAGTTGAAATTTATGTTTATTTTTTCGAGCCATGCAATTTGCTTTTTGATTATGTGGACGCGGTCAGTCGTCGTTTCTTTGCGGAGCATCCCAGCGCCATTTTCGTGCTATTTTCATGCAGAGCAGACCAGAGCAGCCGGAAGAAATTTCTGTGTTTCCTCCTTTTATGCATTCGGGATGATGGATCTAACAAATAATTCATTTCTATGATAACTTGGCCAATTGCCCGGAGACGGACGCAGACCCCCAGACCCCCAAACCCCCAGATCCGGACTGAATTGCAACTTTTGAATCGCTTTCACTGCTGCCCGCCTTGTGCATTGTGCTTAAGTTACTTAGCTTTATGGCTCAAATGGAGATGAGTGCAACTCGAGACGCAACTTGGCAAAATGCTTGGGCCAGCATCAACTTTTGCTTATTGACATACATCCGCCTCGGAGCGTAAATATTCGTGCCAGTGCCAGAAGCTAAAGATGAAAACTCAACAAACTCCCCTCGCACGCCGGAGAAAGTTTACACTTTCCGGAGAGAGAACAGCCCCCTAGACAGACAGTGGATTGTCTTCCCCAACTCCTTGGCCAGCCTAGGACGCTAATCGAAACTCTGGCCAATGATCCTTGAAGCTAAATGCCTGGCATCGAATGTCTAAACACGGACAGCTGGACAGCCGGATAGCTGGACAGACGGGCAGTCGATGTCAAAATTTAATTACAATTTGAGCTCTTGGAAAATCGTTTTGCGGCACACAAATTAAGCGCAGCAAGCCACAACACTCTCAGGATGGTGAGTGTCCTGCCAGACGGACAATTATAATTACCCACCAGGAGAGGGAAATCGTAATCCATGGGCTTCCTTGCAACGCTTCGCCTTGCCCCGAATGCAAATTACATTTAAGATGCGTGCCAACAAAGAGCAACTACAATTTGCTTGAGCCGCCAAGATTTGGCTCTGTCCTGCTCCAAGGATAAAGCCTTATGAATTGAGTTCTGTTTTCTTAGGAAACCTTACTTTGAGTTGGAGGCGTGGGTATATGTTTTCTGTGAATATTCATTTTACGAGAAATTAATTTACATCATGTTTATTTTTTGTCCAAAGACAATAAGAAATGCTGTCTGGGAAATGTCCTTTGCTGAAGGTGAAAATTACATTAACTTTAGAGTAGCTTGTAGGAACTTTAACGTTTGTTTTAATGATTGTAATTCCCCCCTTTGGGGCTCTTCCCATTAGTTGGTGTTTACGTTTTGAAAGCCGACTTATTTCAATTATGATAATCAATGCCCACTCATATGATTTCGAAACTTTTTCCCTTGAGTCGGACTTTTCCGCGGGGGATTCTTTGCATTGGAAAAACTTTTAGCGCGACATGTCACGCCCGAGTGCGGCTAACTTGCTCTTTTGCCGCTGCTTCAAATGTTTGTGTTGATTTTGCAGCGAGCACATTTTTCAACACTGTCAGGAGACTTTGCCAGGACCTCCCACCCACCTAGCTGTCCGGTTTACCCTCCACTCCCCTCTCCACCCCTTTGTTTTCCTTTCCGGAAAACTATGCACGAGCGCTGACATCATTTGTCATGTCTGCTCTCGGTGCGGGCGAAAAGCGTGAGCCTGGGCCCGGGAAAAAAATGGAAAAATCACACAAGGAATGGGAGAAAAACAATAGCTCGTAGAAAAGTTGGCATGTGGAAAAAGTCAAAAATGGAAAAATTGCTGACAATGCAATCTGAATTGTGCATAAGCTAAAGTTTGTCAGCTCAGAGGTTTCCCTGTCTCCGCTTAGCTGTCTCTTTTCCCACAAAAACACCCTGGCATCTTGGATCAACACTTGTGGTACAAGATATGCCCACAAAATCACTCTGACATATCACTGAGGTGTTGTGATGTATATATTTTTGGTGATTCTTTACCAAATAACAATGGACGCCGTTTTGGGTTCATGAGTCTCACAGATGAACAGCCTCGTCCGATCGCAAGGTACATCGTTCAGGACCTTATAGTTAGTGCCATTCCTGTCGTAGCCCAGCTCGTCACAATGTTCGATTCCATCCATATTATTCGGTTCTCCAGAGCCCCAAATATCTATTGTTATAGGCTGGCCGATTGAGAACCAGCCGTGTTTTCCCTCCACCGCCAAATCCACTCCAGACGTCCAATACAAGTCAGTCAGGTTATGATTCCACAGGTATTGATTGACAAGATTCCACTCCTCGAGGGTCTCGAAAGCTATCAGATAGGTGTTCATTCGACGGCAGGACTCGTATGCCTCAAACCAGCTCACTTTCGAATCGACTTCAAAATAATAGAATCCTCCGTCGATCGGTACAAATGGATCAATGGTAACTTTCAAATAGCTAGGAACCCCTGATATTATTTGGATATTAATGGTAATATTTGTTTAATAATATAAACATTACCATTTTCTAGATATTGTATCACTTGGTATCCTCCAATAGCCGAAAATATTCCACAGGCAGTCCAAAGAAGTGCGATCTTGGCCAACATTTTTACGAAACTGGTTAGACTGTTTGGTTTAGGCCTTTTATACCCTGTGGAAGCAGTTTATCGAAATCTCTGATAAAAAATAAGTTTCTATGATTGACATTTTTTTATCAAATCTTTATTCTGCGTTTTTGACAGAACATAATTGAGCTTAAGTCTTTATTTTTATGACAAGTTCCGAGAAACTTTCGTAAATTATAGATAATATCCATAGGTACATTTGTTTTTATTTTAATAAAAGATGTATTTTTTAGATTCTATTAACAAACTCGAAATATTATCGAGCTTTGCATATAAATCGCCTTTTCGTATCGCAGTTTTTGTCGTTTAATCTGTGACTATTTGTGGACGTCCTTTGGAATCCCATTTCATCACAACGCTCCTTTCCTCCCGCATTATTTGGTTCGCCGGGACTCCAAATATTCATGGCTATGGGTTTTCCAGACGAAAACCAGTAATGTTGCCGCTGAATAGCCAAGTCATTGCCGGATGTCCAGTAGATATTATCCAAGTTGTTGTCCCACAAATAGAGATCGATCGAACGCCACTCCGTGTACGAACTAAAGTCTAGAAGATCCGCGTTTATTCGGCGACAAGCTTGAAAGGCATCAAACCAGTTCTTTTCCAGTTTGGTCTCAATATAATAATTTCCATTGCCGATTTTAACAAAGGCCACTGCTTCCGATAATGTAATTAGTATTCCGACGAGGAATACGAGTCTCAACCACTTGGAAGTCATTTTACGAATAACTTTGGAGCAGCACAGCTCCAGTCTTTTATACCCACAATGAGATTATTCATTTTATTGAGTTATATGATGGATAATATTATCTGATAAGGACAACTGCCTGCACTTCTTTATTAATTAAATATACCTTCAGATAATACAGTTTATAAGCTTGAAAAAATATTTTTCCTGCAATTTCCTCAGTTTCTTAATTGTCTGTCAAACATTATAAATTCAACTTATCTCCTTTCTTGTATAAAGTATATTTGTATAATATTTTGATAAAGAATGCTTAGAAATGGGATTCCCCTTTTTTGATTTTTTTTTTAAATAGAAAAACCCAAACCCATTCTTTATTCTGACGGGGTTTAGAATACAAAGCTGCATCCAGAATGCCACTGATCTTCCACAAATGGCCACAACTCACTAAGAGATAAATTGTTTTAGAATCGTTTATAAATCTCAGCCGCCGAAAGATGTAATTTAAACTTATCACCTCCCCCGGATCGAGTAAATCCCCCCATAAATCTCGGTTTGACCTTCGCCGACAGCACGGCCCACGTCATCAGCCTTGAACTCGCTGTGGTCCTAGGTGGGGATGTAATGGGAATCCTTAACCCGCATGTCACGTGCCTCAGCGCCAGGACACCATCATGATTGATGACTCCTCGGGCTGACGCTGTCGCACTAGGTGCCAAAAATTGTCAAGCCAGAACATATAGTTGTTAACACGTTGTTGCGCCCGCTGTTGCCTGGGGGCAGGCAGGCCTTCAGGACTATCAGGACTCTCAGGACTCGACTCCCCGGAGGAGGAAATGTCAGCAGTAGTCAAGTCGAAAGTCAAGTTGCAGCTCAAGTTGGTCGTCGTCCTTCATACTTCCCGTCGCACGCCCCCGCCCGCCTGCCATCCACATAGTTTGTGAAAATTATCGAAATTGTATTATGGAAATTTTATGCAAACCGAATTTTTCCTTTCACAGATGCTTTTTGCTTTGATTTTGTTGTTGAAAATTAGTTTTTCAATTTTCCTTTGGCAGCAGGCAAAGTGCAAGGGCCCTGACCAAAAGTTTCTCCGAGAGAAACGACAAGAACAGGCTGTGTGGGCGCCACCGAAGTTACCAAGTTATGTACATATTTTTCGGCATTCGGGTGATTTTTTGGTGCAATTTTATTTATTTTATGTTTTGTTAATATGCAGATTGATTTGACAATGCGAATCGATTTTGGTAATATCCATATATATACAAGTATCACCAGAACATCCTCCCATACATTTTCCCTTGGGTTTTGGCCCTATTTGTCATAGTGGGGCAAAAATTTCTTAACTGCATTTTTTAATTAAAAACTTTTTAGAGCCGCAGACGCAGCAGGCTCGTAGATAACCGACTGAATTTATGCCCAGTCAGAGAGTCAGGGAGTCCGACCGAGGTGGGAAACACGTAGCTAGGTGTGGCCAGGATTCCCTACCCTCTGCCCAGCACCGGGGGCACCTCTTCCTCCGCCAGACAATCAACATGTTGCGGCACGACAATGCTCTGGGGCAAGTGGCCGGCACGTAATTGCAATTTAACCCGTTTTGAGCTTCACTTAGCCAGCGTTTTATGGCACTGCGAGGCCATGACCACCAACCCCTCCATACCCCCACAACCCCCCTTCCAGGATGAGAGCCGTTGTTGGCTTATGAAATTTATACGCGCCAAGCCGGAGCTGAGGCTGATGCTTCTAAGGCCGCAAATTCATAAGCTGTGAGTTGTGTGGCGCCCCGAGTATATGTTGCAAGCTGAAGAGGGGACGGATGGGGCAGGTGGGGAGTGTCAGTGCAAAGTTCAGCTGGCGGCGTGCAAATATGCAAGGATCCTGGCGGGAACAATGACAGGGCAGCACAATGCCAAGCATATTTTAGCCAAACGGCAACGCCATGAATCCAAAGTCGAAAATTTACTTCCGTGTGTCACTTCAAGGGTGAATAAATAAGGAAAATTTTTACCTGGAGAAAGTGTCTGGGCTGTCTGGAGGTAGCCCCGAGATTATTGCAAGGTGTAAATAACTAAAGTACACTAACCCCAGGGCTATAGACTTTATTATTGTTAACAATAATATAACTTTGTGTTTACATGGCTGTCTCTGACGTGGAAGAACTTTTCTGGGCTTTGGTCCTTTGGAAATTATTAACGATGAAAATGTACAAAGTGAATGTTGTTTAAATAAAATACACAAGATAGTTTCAATTTTGAGTTTCCATATTTACAAAGTTTCTCTTTGCAATGGGGCGGGGCCTTTGCCTTTGCCGTTGCCTTTGCTTTTTGGCCTTTGATCGATGATTGCCAAAGATTTCAGTTGATTACCCAGAAAACTAAGCAAGAATCAATTTATCCATGTATGTAGTTTATTGTGTTTGGAATTTTCCGTGTGCCCGACCAACCGGGTTCAATAAATAATTTATTTTTGCCAGGCTCACGCAAGACAAACGGAACGGAGAGAGTCGAGAAGGTTTCAACCTGCTAACCGCAAACTGGATAGACGGAAAAGTCGAGGAAAAACTAGAAGACCACAAGGCTCTGCACACACGCACACACATGCAACGATACAAATGAGACAACACCTGTCCAGGATCCTGGGAGAGTGGTGTAGGGAGGGGCGTGGAGGGACTCGGATGCGATGCGACTCAGTTGGCAAGGCTCAAGTGGATGGAAGAGCTTGGAAGGAACTTTTGCCTCACATTGACGTGCCGACTGAAAGAACGAACAAACGACGGAATGACTGACTCACTGACTGACATTTGAATTACAAGCGGTGAAAGCAAAAGGGGCTCTGCCAGGGGGCGGCGGATGGAGGGTTACGGCCTGGCCAAGAGCGAGAGGCAAGGCAAGGCATGGCTGTGGGGGAGGGAGGCGGATACGGTAACTCAACGAACTCTCAACACAAACTCAACAAAATGACACGACTTGAATTGGCTGCCAAGCATGAACGCATACAAGTTAGTCGAGCATCCAGGACTCGGCCAAGAAATGGCAAAAATTACCGGCTCACAAAAAAAAAAAAAAAAAAAAAAACACAGATATAGAAAACTGGTAAGGGGTGTGAGTGCTGGGGGACAAAATGAAAGCCAAGTAGAGAAATAAAGAGATGGCTAAAAGGGCAGGGAAACTAGTCAACTTCAAGTTTCTTTTCAACTGTTTTGTTTATTTATTTTTCGGGGCAACAAACTAACTGGGCAAGTTTCGTCCTTGCAGAGGAGAGCAGTCACCAGTCGTCACCGGGCTCTCCAATCAAATGTCAGGCAAACAGACTCTGAGCATAATTTAGATGTCACATCGGTGCCGCTTTAAGTTGCAGATTCAATTTGAAAATCATTCCGACGGCCAAAGCGAGGCGATTCATCAACCGAATTTCGCAACTGGGCCCCGGCAACTTGGTGGCCAGCAAAAATTCCCCGGACAATGCTGCAGGATCGCCGCCATTGCTAGGATGGCGATGGCGATGCCGAGGACCAGGACCACGACGAGTCAGTCCAGCATGACTGGTAATTGCAGATTTATGACCCCCAAAACATGTGGACAGCTCTAGTCTGGCAAAAGACAAACAAAAAAAAAACCATTCGGCAATTGAAAAACGAATCAAAAAAGATGATTCTCGTCCTTTTTTTTTTTTAGGCGAAAAGTTTGGCGAGAAATTTTTGAACGTTTCTGCATAATAAATTTTGAAAAGTGGATTAAAATAGCTCGCCGAAATTCACACATACTATACATACATCTATGTACAGGACATTTTTTGCACAGTTTTTTGTTTTTATTGTCCTTTGGCAGACATATGGGCCGAGGAACTTTTGCTTTTTGGCCATCGGCGACTAACAAACGTTTTATGCCAGAATATAGCATATTTTAGGCGTTCACCCATCTCACTGGGGGAATGTGCGAAATGCAAATAGAACAAATTTCTCGCCCACACATTTTTTCGGATGTGTATGTTTTTCCAGTGATTTGACATTCTGACATTTGTCGCTGTCAGACATAACAATCGACCCGGCACAAATATGGCCCAGATTTGCCTCTGACAATGAAATTAGCTTACAAATTGTGGCAAATTTAAATAAATGCCAAATGAATCAAATTCCCCATTTTGACTTTCGATTTCGGCGTTGCTGCCTGCAAATATGGCAATTTGTCAAATATTTTATGGTCCCCCAATTGCCAGTTGAAAAAGTTACAGCCAATTCTCCAGCGAATTGGGTAATTGGCTAAATCCTTCTCGATTCGAGTCAGGCCTTTAACTTCTTAAAGTGAATAAAAAACCTCAGTAAAAGTTATGTAGCCATAAATTGAGTTTCTTTATTTCAAAAGGGTTAATAAATATTTAGGGGAAATAATATTTAAATTTTGTTTCATTTTACCAAATAACAAAAGCGGCTGTTTTTGGTTCGGGCTTCTCACAAATATAACGTTGTTTGCGATCGCATCGTCTGTCATTCATGGTGTTGTAATTAGTTGCTGTTCGCCTGTCCCCCAGCTCATCACAATGTTCAATTCCTCCTTGATTGTTTGGTTCTCCAGGATACCAAATTTTTAGAGCGATTGGTTCTCCATTGGTAAACCAGTTGTGTTTTCCCTGGTTCGCCAAGTCCGCCCCCGATGTCCAATATACATAATTTAAATTGTTATTCCACAGAAATTGATTGATCAAGTCCCACTCCTTCATGGTTTCAAAAGCTATAAGATTTGCGTCCATTCGACGACAAGCTTCAAATGCATCAAACCAATTCCTCGAGACTTTGGTTTCTATATAATAGTATCCTTGGCCAATTTTAATGAATGGAGCTGTACTTATTGGCAAGGATTGAGGCAACCCTATATTGAAAAACAAACTAAATTTTAGTAATTGAATAACTTTCGCAGAAGACTTACCATTTGTAATGGAGGGTGTGACTTTATAGCTTTGAGCCAAAGAAATCAATCCCAATACGGCTAAGACCTCTATTACCTTAGAAACCATTTTGCTAACTGAATTCAAAGTCCCAGGTTTCCCGTTTTTTATACCATACGAGTTGGTTATTATTTACTTTTAATTATTTATGAAGAGGTTGTTTACATTTATTTTGAGAGTTTCGCAAATTTATACTTTCCATGTAAAGTCTTTTTTCTATTTCTGTAAACCCATCAATGATTGATAAGAAAATGTTTGTGTGATAACCCACCCAAGCCTGTTAAAAAAAATATTATCTAAAATTATTATCTATTGCGAAGCAAGGAAAGCAATGATTAAGATAATCTTTATTTAAAACAAAGACAAATCGTATACATTTTGCTCACCTTATGGTACTTTTACCTACGTATCTGATATTACCAAATAAAATAAGCGGCTGTTTTTGGTTCGGACTTCTCACAAATATAAAGTCTTGTAAATTCGCAACGTATATCATTTAATACGTTATAGTTGGTGGCGTTTCCCCCAAATCCCAGTTCATCGCAATGCTCCACTCCAACCAGGTTATTGGGTTCTCCAGGATACCAAATGGGTAGTGCGATTGGCTCTCCAGTAGCAAACCAGTTATGTTTGCCATCATTCGCCAAATCTGCTCCGGAAGTCCAGTACAAATTATTTAATTTGTTATCCCACAAATACTGATTGACAGAATCCCACTCCTTCTGCGTTTCAAAGGATATAAGATTTGCGTCCATTCGACGACAAGATTCAAATGCATCGAACCAGTTTTTCTGGATATTCGATTCTATATAATAGTATCCTTCCCCGATCTTCATGAAAGGCGTTGTGTTTATGGGCAAGGAATCAGGCAACCCTTAATTAAAAAAAAATACATATTTTCGTATTTATATAATTATTTTAAAGGACTTACCATTTGTAATGGAGGGAGTGATTTCATAGCATTTAGCCAAAGAAATCAATCCCAATGCGGCCAAGACACCATTAAGGTTTAAAAACATTTTGAAAAGTGAATTAAAGGACCTTCTTTTATACCCGATCAGATATATTGTTTACTTTCAATATATAATATATAAAGAGGGTTTTTAAAAGGTTTGTTTTTATTTAAACGGATCTTTACATTTTATTGGTTTATACTATTCATACAGATATACATACTTGAAAAAAATATGTGTCGAACATAAGAGACTGTGGCTCATAACCTTAAGACGGAGGCACTTGTCTCTCTTTTTCATAAAAAGAGTGGATCAGAGGTACCTAAATCGCTTAAGATATGAATTTTTCGGTAAATATTTGCAGTTATTTGTTTTTACTCTTTTTTAAGGTTTACACAAAAACTTCGAAAGCTGGCTTGAGCTTTGGTGCCTTGCATAAAGGTTTCCTATTAAAACAAGAGCTTCTAAAACTTATATGATTTGCTCGACTTTTTCTCTTATGTATCGTGGAAGGGGTCTAGCTAATATCATTATCAGTCACAATTTACCTTTAATTAGTTTTATAACGTTAATACTTATCTTCGAGAGTTCCTATTTTGTTATCGATTTTAACTTTAACAATCAGTAACCCAATGTTGATAAGAAAATGTGGGTCATAACTTTAAAACGGAAGTACTTATTTCCCTAATCAATACAAATTATAAGTGGCACTTAGGTGATTATGATATGAGGTTTACTTTCTCAATTACTGCTTGTATTTTTTTTAAACTAGAGTGAAACCTAGCAAAGGAGACATCTCTGGCCATAGATGGTATTTTCTTTTTAAATACATTCCGTAAGAAACTTTATCTGGAAGATCCTAAAAGGATCGCTGAAAATTGATGATAGCTACCAAATCTCTTAGAAATTGGAACTTATATTTAACTTCAAAAGTATATTAACATCCTTGTATCCTTTCAAATCAAAAACAGGCTTCGAAATCAACTAAAAATTCAGAAATATATACGCTTCAATAATAATATCACAAACATCGTACATTATTTAATCTTTTTTTATTTATCTTTGATCTCTTTATATTTTTACAAGTTTACACAATTACTGCGAATGCCGTTTTAGGCTTTGATGCCTTGCATAATGGTTTCCTTTCACGGATACAAGTTAGGTCATTTAATCCTTTGTCATGTAATTCCACACAATGTTCTTTTCCTCCATTATTGTTGGGTTCTCCTGGAGCCCAAAGGTCAGAAGCTAGGGGTTTTCCACTCGAAAACCACTTAAAATTTCTGTCGTCTGCCAGGTCGGTACCAGAGGTCCAAAGTCGCAAAGGCGTATAACTCATTATCAAACGCATTTCCTCAACACTTTCGAATGTGCTTAAGGAAGCATTCATTTCCCTACATATCTCGTAGGCCTTGTACCAGGTTACCGACTCGTTATGTTCCATGTAGTAATAATTGTCACCGATCTTCACGAACGGAGCTGTAGTGACATTCAGGGAATCGGGAACACCTACAATGTTTATATTACAGAAAAGTAAGTACAAATTATTTTTGGGGATGTTAAAGCTTTTACCATCAACTACATCCGTAAAAATGTTGTAAGCCGCAGACTGGGAAAGGAATCCCATCAAGAAGCAGAGCACAGTGATCCTCAGAAACATTTTGGCGAAACTGTGCCAATGTTTTCATTTTCTGACCCTTATATACTGGAAAAAGTCAACAATTTATTGCGAATTCAATAAAAAGCTCATTAATCTTAGCCAGGGACAACAAAAACGTATCGTAAAAATTTTTGAACTTTATTGAATCAATAAAACTGAGGAAGTGAGATATATTTTATTGTGTATGAGCAAATATCATCGGCACATGTTTAATCTTATAACTTTGGGCAGCAGGTGCAAAATTATTTCTGACTTACTGTGCATAAAAAATTCAATATGGTGTTGATATAGATTCGGGAACTTCACAAATAAACCTTCTCAAAGTCATACACTATTCGTCGTTCAATGCACTATGCTGTGTAGCTGGAAATATATAAAATGAATCGCAATGTTCGTCTCCGCCGTAATTATTCGGTTTCCCAATGCGCCAAATATCTAATGATATTGGCTTTCCATTCGAGAACCATTTGTGGTATCCATGGCTTCCCAAATCCGTGCCAGAAGTCCAGTAGAATTCGGGCAGTTCTTTAGCTTTCAAATACTCGCTGATTAACTTCCACTCATCCATCGTCTCGAAGGATATCAAATGCGTATCCATGCTCCTACAAAACTGATAGGCGTTGAACCAGTTTGTTTCCATATTCGATGAGAAAAAATAGTGACCATTTCCTATCTTTACAAAGGGAGCATCTTGTAAGTTTAAAGTTCCCGCCGCGTTAACCACCATTTAAATCAAGGATATAGAAATGATGTAAAAATTAATTAATTCATACCCATTGTGATTCCTTTTGTAGTTTCTTGTCCCTTCGTTTGCGTAACAAATCCCAAGGACAACTGAAAAACAATGTTCAGTTTCAAATTCATTTTGTTAAGACTAAACTAAATTTTTAAAGCATTTCCCGTTTTATATGCCCACTAATGACTAACAAATTACTACAGCTTGGAATAAATATCTGCATTATGGTAATATGTGCCAAAAAGAGGATTTATTACTTTCTGAAGTGTCACAACTTTACTCAATAAGCTTTCAAATGCTGTAATATTTAACAATATTCCCGACATTGAGTATCCCAATACTAACTCCAATCTTAAATGTTCCATGCTGTTTATTTAATTAATAAACCATTTCTTTTTCTTCTAATAAACTCTTATCGGAAACAGAAATAGTCGCATAGTGCGGAAGACGGTTTTTGTGCCTCACAAATGAAGAGCCTTCTCCAATCACAGGGTCTGTCATTCAAGACATTATAATTGGATCGCGTTCGTTGGTACCCCAGTTCATCGCAGTGTTCGATTCCTCCGAAATTATTGGGTTCCCCCACTTGCCATATATTTAAAGATATTGGTTCGCCTTTGGAGAACCATTTGTGATTTCCTTGGCTGGCCAGATCCGTGCCAGAAGTCCAATAGACGTCGTCAATATTGTTATTGAAAAGATATTGGTTGACCAGATCCCATTCCTCCATAGTTTCGAATGCAATCAAATGGGAGTGCAATCGGCGACAGGTCTCAAAGGCATCAAACCAGTTCTTCTGCGTTCTGGTTTCAATATAATAATAACCATTTCCAATCTGTACGAACTTGACTTTATTTAGATTTAAAAGGGCGGACCAATCTGAAAGGATAAGTTATTTGTGAAAGCCAACAAAAGTAGTTGATAAAGGCAATAAAAACCAATTATTTTTGTGGCATTAGTTTCCTCTTGAGTAGCCCCATATTGGGAAAGCGATATCAATAATATCAGAGTCACAGGGAGTTTTAAAAACATTTTGCACAAACTGCAAACCTAATTGCAAAGGCATTGGTATTTATACTTTGGCTAATGACTATTATATGGATTCAAGATAAGCTAATTTGAAAAATAATTTAAGTAAGTAATTTTATCTACCCACACGGCATGTATGCCACCTTTTTGCAATTTTTTTCCCCAATTTTTATCCGATTGGAAAAAGGAAGAGCATTTATGAATAAGGGCTTTAATTCCCATCGATCTGCATCAAAAATATTTCAAAATCGAACAAAAAATATTTTTTTGATTTTTCGCAATTTAGGAAAGGGGTATCATTAAAAATTACAAAAATTGAAAAATTATTTTTTTTCTACATTTGAAATCTCTTGATGCAGATCCAAGCAGATTCGTTTCCTGATTAATAAATGAGCTTCCTTTTTTAAATCGGATAAAAATTAGAAAAATTATTTGCAAAAAGGTGACTAAAATGTATTAACTATAATGAGCTTTCTCATCAATAATAGCCTACACACTTTTAAACTCTATTCAGTCTTAATTTTTTGCGTCCCTAAATAGCCAGGACTTAATTCATACCCAGTCGCATCAATCAAGATCCTTTAACAAAATACTACATGTCTGGGAGGAATGGGTGTAGTTATCTTTCATTTCGTTTTCATTCAGCAAAATAAATTCCATTCATTTAGTTAATTTGTGGTACGTGTCCTTTGGGCAAAAGGTTTAACAAACTTTAGTCTGATCCGTGGACTGGCACCCTGCGGCTGTAGTGTCCCCAACTACCAAAACATAAACCGTCTATTGATATACTATATCCATTTGTCTTTCCATTAATTTAATCTGGCGGCAATTAAAGACGAGCGTGTTGGGTCTGACTAGGATTTGACTTCGTGCTATATGTATCTCCATGAATATCTCTATGGCATAAATGTTGTTATAATTTGTGGGCGCCTAATTAGTTGACTTTCGGTGTTGGCCTCCACCGATCCAATTAGTTAGATAATTCAATTCAAATAATAGAAAGCCCGAGATGGACCCCCTTTTAATAAACGAATGAATGAAGCGATTGCAAGGCAAGGATTTTTTTACACTTTCAAATGGCATCTCCCGTAGGAGGAAATGGATTTTTCTTGAAAAACATTTACACACAGTTTAAGTTTTATATTGGAATTTATGTAATACCCGTTTTCCTTTGAATGTTATCCCTTTTCTTATCTAAACATGTTTAACAATTACCAGAGTAATCCCTAAGGGTATCCGAATTTCATCAGCCGAAAGGAGTCTTGCTTTTTTATTGCTTTTTTTTTTTTTTTGTTTTGTTTGTTGAGTTTGGTCTTTCGGTTTTGTGCTTGTTAGCCGATGCGCCCTTTCTTTTGGTTTGGATGCAGAGCCCCTAGCCAAAGCCAGGACCAACTAATTTACTGAGCCACCAGGACCGCTTCCCTAGCCCCTGGCCCTGCCACCGCCCCCGGCCCTGCCCCGCTTAATACCCAGCCAAATGCAGATACAGCTGGAAAGGATGCTGACGGCGACGGCAGCGGCGGCGGTGGCAAGGATACTGGGGAGAATAGCACAAGTAACAAATCAAACGAGTGCTTTTGTAAATTACATTTGAATTATCCGCTCCCTCTCTCTCTCTCTTTGTGTGTGTGTGAGTGAGGATGGTCCTGGGGACTCCCCCTTTGGTGCATTCATTCATTCAGTCGTTGGCCCGTTCATTTGCGTGCGTTTGTATGCAAGCACTTTTTGTCTGCCCTCCACCACATGGCAAACATCCTTGGAGCAGGACGATGGATCAGCAGGACGGGGTGGTGGCTGGATGGGGTAACTGCCTGGCAAAGTGGATCAAACAGCCAAAGTTAATAAACACTTTGCCAGTTGCCATCGCTCCTCGCTGCTCGCCCTCCCCTCCTAAGTCCTTCGTCCTTTTTGGCTCTTTGTCCATTTTGCAGTGTCCATTGCAATTTGCCGGTTTTGTGTTGTTTGGTGTGTTTGTTGCAAAGTGAAATTGAATTCAAATAGAAAAACAAACACACTTGCAAATACAACACGGGCTGGGCCACATAACCATTTCACTTAAATTTACGCGTTTTCATTTCAATTAAAACAATTCGCATACCGCAACGACGAAACATTTAACGAACATTTGGCGCCATTAAGTAGGCTATGTGTTATGGCCCCCATCCGCCCCAGAAGAGGAGCCTGGCTCCCTTTTTTTCGGTGCTCGGTGCTCGGTACTCGGTCCTCTGTATTCGGTGTATTCGGTGCATGCAAATGGCCTGTTAAGTATGCCACAGACAAATGGCTAATTATTTATGGCCAAAAGGTACAACGAGCCACCAAATTAAGGTCGTCGCCGTCATCGCGCCGTTGTCTCCTTCAGTTCGAGCTTCAACCATTTTGTGTGATTAACAAACAACAAATTCGCCTTCGGAATTGGGTCGCTGAGTTTGTTAGAATATTCTTTTTCTATACTTTTTTTGGCTAAGAGAGTCCTTCGAATCCTGCCTCATCATGGCGAAATGTCTTTGGGCCATCTAATGAATAACTTGTGGTACATGTAGCTCCTCATATGCATTTTCCATCTGCATTGTGATGAAAATGTTTGAAGAGGCAGCCTGTCTGTGCCTTTTTTTCTATTCCTGCACCAAATGTTAACAAGGCTGCACTTTTAATTTAAGTTTATGTTCTGTAATTTAAACATGGTGTTTTCCTCTGGTTGGCTTGTCAGCAAACAAATTTATATTCCCGAAATATACACGTTTTTATGGCCTTCGCCTAATTGAATTGTGTTGGCCATGTTGCTAAGCCCAAAATGAAATTTAATCAAGGTTTTTCCTTTTTTTTTTTGTATTTGTTACCGAGACATGTTCTATCTTTTCAATCTATGGAAAATGTTTTAAATATAATGAAGTTTCTCCATTCAACAGCATAATCTTTAAATCACAGAAAACTTCCCCCCGCTTAACATTTATAAATGGAAGTTGCTGTTTCCGGTCTCTGTGGATTTTAAAGCAGATTTTATTTAATAAAAAATGCAAATGCAAGCGCCTCGGTGGCATAACAATTTTTAGCCCCAAAAAAACAAACTTGTCATGTGTCAAATGTGTCAATGGCGAGAGGAAATCACTCGGGCCGAACCCCAAAATGGCGACCACGACCCGGAAGGAGACTTCCAACTAGGAGTCGAAGAAACTGTGGCACTTTCAACGGAAATATTGAACTCCACATTGCTGGAGGAGGTGGATGGCTTTCAATTGCGAATGTAATGAAGTTCGGGTAAAAATGCGGAGCAAAGGCAAAAGACACGCGGCAATGCCACCTCAGGTCCTGGCACCGTTGCCGTTGTCCTGCCACCGTGACAAGTGAGCGACGTAGAAATGCGGCGGAAATGAATTTTATGCTCAGTGGCAAGCCAGTAGAACCAATAAAATCTATCCAATGGACATGGCTACATATACCATATAGAAATATATTGGTATGGAGAAGTTGCATTCAAATGGTGTGGTGGCTGGAGGACCTGGAGGTTAGCAAAATGTTGGCTAAATGTTGGGAAAACAACAAAATGTTTGTGCATTATTTACGGGTTCCTGGCATTTTATGCTAATAAATTACCAATATGCATGAAGGCAAAACTTTTGTTGCCACGCAGGTGGCAAGGGGCTGGCGAGTGGCAAGGAACTTCCCCCCTCAAACTGACAAACTCACATATGGGCCAACGCATTTATTATTTTTTGATATTTTTTTACTCTGCACACAACCTGGAAAATCGAACGGTGCACAAAAAAAAAAAAAAGAAAGGAAAGTCAAGAGACACAACGCGAAAAGTCGGAACCACCAACTAAACCAACAATTTTTTATCCTTTTTTTTTTTGGTGGCTTTCATTGTGTGGGTGAAAGTCGATGGGTGTGTGTGTGTTTGCTTGTGTAAGTGAGCGCTGTGCCTTGCTTGACGCCAAAGAAATTTGGCGTCAGTTTTATGCGAAAGCCAAAAGGCAAAAAAGAAGGTAGGATACTCGTAACGAGGGACAGGGGAAAGGGGGTTGGGGGTTAGAGGGAACTGCAACAATGGCAAACAAAAATCCGGAAAAAATAGCAAATCGTATAAAAATAGCTAAAAACAGACACGCACACAAGCTACAAAGGGGGGCAGAATATTTGTGGGGTGCTCCCTCCCGCTAGGACGGAAAAACTTACACCCTGAAAAATACAAAATTCTACACAAATAAGTCATAAAAAGGACGACATTTTTTTTTTGGAAAATAAGGCATTGCATTTCCATCTAGGACTATCTATAAAAATGTTTCATACATGAGCTCTGTCTATAAATATTAAATTTTGAAATGCAAAAGGATAATTTAATAAACTCGCAGAAATGTTAGATAGTATGCCATTTTTGCAGTGTAGTCCGGGGGATAGGGTAGACTATGTAGATCGACAGAAACCGAGATTCGAATCGCAGTCAGAGCTTCAGCTAATGTGGCATTTTGACAGGAAGCGGCAAATGCAGCCAAACAGCCAACAGGCTTTGCTAATGGACACGTCCTGTGATAAGCCACGAAAAGGAGTCGAAAGGGTGCAGGATCTGGTGCTGTTTTTTTGGGGATATGGGGGGGGGATTTAAAACTGCCTCAAGCTGTAAGCAACAGTCACTAATCTGAGGAGCCAATATTAAAGACTTAATTAAAAGTTTCCAAATAATGGTGTCCTTTTTTTTATAAAGAAGAGAATTTTCAGTTCGTTTTTGGTGAATTTTTGGATTGGTAGTCCTCTGAAAATACAGGAAAACATACAACTAAGGGAAATGCAAGGAATTCTACCGGTGAACTCAAGTAGCTATCACACACGTACGTGCATACATATTTGTGTATCCTTTTCTTTTTTTTCTTTGTATCCTTTTGCTTGGCAGGTAAATATGGCTGTCGCTGCACAGATAACGCTAACACCGCTGAACTTTCACCGATCTCCCCCACATACTCGAGCTTTCTTTTGCTTTCTCTGGATTGCCATTTCCCTTTTGGCCTGCGTGGCAGCCCACACATTTATGCATTTGCTATTTTTGCAAAAGGACACACAGACTCGCAGACATACATATGTAACAAGCGCGCATAAACACACCCATACACACACAGGCACACACACAGGCACAAGGACGGAGAGATGGCAAACCCAAATATTATTGAAAACCAAAATTTCAAGGTAAACACAGCTGCAGTTTTGGCAACAGGAAAGGACTTTCTGGAGTAAGCGTAAAATACGTTTTGTCACAATATTTCAAATTGCAGTCGCTGTCGCAGTCGCAGTCGCAGGACCCTGCAGCTTTAAGCCAGGATCTTAGCCAGGCAACCAGGCAACCCAACCCACTTGGCTCCAATGGCTTCCGGGCATCGTTTTTCGGGTAATTTTTCTGCCTTATCGGCCTAATGGCATCGCAATATAGAGTAGAGCAATTAAGCGGCCATTGTCTTTGGTGGCTCTGCCGTTTTGCCGCTTGCCGTTTCCAGGATAATTTACGGAGTGTCGCAGAGTCCGTCTGTCCGCCGTAACATAACTCAAGGCGAGCAACAATTGCCGGAGTTGGCTGGCTTCTAAGCCAAGGCGAAATTATTGCATACTTAAAGGGGCAGGACAGGATGTGACCGGGACGTGCTGGAAAATGCATTCGCAGCGGAAACGCCAGGGAAACTGCATAAAAACTAGGTGAAAAGACGACTGCCAGCGTGTGAGTGGGGAAAATGAATTTATATGGCACTTAAATGCCAAGTCGACGCAGCCAGGACCTTCCTCCATTGTGTGACAGCCTGGGCTGGGAGGAAAGTGTAAACAAACCCGACAACACGAGCACGAATGAGAACAAACACATTGAGATTTTGGCAAAGTAAGATAAATACTTCATAAACTGCCAGGATGAGGGATTGAAATGAGAATGCATAGCCATCAAAAATGTTTCACAATCCATAGAATCCATGATGGCTTGAATTTTAAATTCTTACCTTGGCCGAAACTATCAGAGATAAAATTCCAATATTTGCAAGACTCAATGTCCTTTTTCGGTTGTTCAAATTATACAAAAACGATTCGGAAACAATTGCATGGCTATCCCTTTTCCCTTTGCATGGTTTTTTTTTCTTGAAAGAAACTTTATGAAATTTAATAATTGGTCAAATTGGTTAAAAGACTTCAACAGTATTCAATTGTAAGCCAAACTATTCTCAAGCCAAATAAATTAAATTCAAAGGAGCGAAAAATTCTTCTTTCTCTTGGTCTTCTTTACGGCCAACCGAAATGCAGCGCCTTCACTTTTCACAAAAAGTCATTGTTGGCCGCAAGAAAAGTTGGCCAGGACCTTTTTTTTTATATGTATATACATATTATATGTACATAGTTGGAGGCAACCTTTGGAACACCGCCTTTGGCCAGTCTCAATGGCAAAATGCTCCCTCAAGTGAATACATTTAATTGCTAACAAACGCTGGGGGATCAAAGGGCTGCAGACAATTGGCGCCACATGTCCTTCGGTTGCATGTGATGAGGCCAAAAACGCACTTGATATGGCAATTTGTTTTAGGATTTTGCACCTTATAATCTGCACCAGCCATAATTAAACTTATGCACTAATTGGGAAATAAAATTCATGCAAGATCCGCCCAAAAAACTTTTCCTACGACAAAACTTTCTCCTCGCCGCCCGAAGTGGAAGCAATAAATTTCTAGCCAATTTCGGCTAGCTGTTGTTTTGTGTTATCCTTGCTGTTAAATAACATGGGGTTAACATTCGAAAGGACTTAACAGTTTCTTTTCTTTTTCCCTTTTTTAATATTTTACTCTCATCAACAAAGCGGGATTAAATTAATTAATTGAAACAGAAAATATGTAAAGACGGCATTAATGTAAAGACTCCTAATCCTTCTTACTCTAAAAAATTCCAATTCAATTCCAGGAAATCCCTCATTTCTTTACAAAGAATCTGTTTACATGATGTTTTCTCCAAAGAGTCGCCATCTTTTGGAGTTTTCAAAATAAAATGGCGGAAGTTTTCAACCGGTAATAGCGGGTTGTCAACCGGTAATAGAGGTAAATGTTAATAAATCCCCGTTTCTACCCCGTTTTCGAAAAGTTACCCCTACAGAGTCACCCCTTAGAAAAGCCCCATTTCTCCCTTAAAGCTGTGAAAGCTTTTGTTTAGTGAAAGCTAAAAGAAAGCTGCCAACAGAGTCCTTTTTTTTGACAGGACACGAATCAAAGTTCATAATAACGAGGCGGAACAGCTGATGCTGACTGTCAAAAGTCAGCAACGGAACAGCCGCTGCCCCCCACATCCGCCTCCCAGCCCATCCATCCAGCCGTCCGCCAGCTGCAGTGCAAAACAGAAACTCTGTCGCTAAGCTTCCTCCCAACAACCACTGGCCATGGACGCGGTGTGCGTCACCCAGTGACGTCGTCGGTGGGCGCATGCAAAGCAGTTGGTTCGCGGAGTTCGCGGAGAAAATTGAAATTCAAAACAAAAAACAATAATAGAGGAAAAAGCGAGACTCGGACCTGGTCAGGGGAGGACTTGACCCAGTGCTGGTGGTTTTAGGATAATGTAAGCTCCCAGAAGAGTGTACGAGTGGGTGCACCACCGGAGCATGGGTTCATGCCTTGGCAGCTGCGCCACATCCGCCACCGCCTCCTTCGCCAGCTCCCAGCCACGTTCGGCTTCTGATTCCTCCGGGACGTCCTCCTCCACCACCTCATCCGCGTCTTGTGTGGGCACGGGCTGGTTCTGGTAAGATCTGTAACCCAAAAGCGGGGGTTTCCTAAATCAATACTGGAAAGTTCTGGAGAGGATTGGGCGGGAAACCACCTTAATGGATCAAATTGCATAAGCAAACACGAACTGACCGCATCGACCGCTCGCCACTCGCCGCCGGGGGTCAACAGACTGAGAGCCAGCGGACAAGCCAACCCCTATGGCAACCAAGGGGTAATGGCCATGTGGCTGCTAACGAAACAATTAAGGCCAAGAAAGCTTTACAGGGAGTGGTTAAGTTTTTTTTTTTGTTTAAAGAGAATTGTTTACAATTTCTTTTAACTTTAAAGTACTTTATCTTTTCCCCCTTTAAACATTTTATATAATCCTTAATCCTTCCTACTTTAAAGGCAACATCGGAGAAACCAAGACCGCTTTGCCGAAGACGGACAAGGAGTCGAGACCGAGCTCATATCAAATATCAGTGGCAGGCGTCGGGACCGTCGCAGTTTTATCCTGCGCATTTTAAGGATCAAGCGCAGCCAGCAGTGCCCCCAGCTCTTCGATGAGTACTGGCAGCCCCAATCCAGCTATGCCAAGCTCCAGAACGAAAGGTGAGTCAATCCCATAGAGAGAAGCCCGTTTAACCCGCCCACTCCCAAGCAGCGCCATGCCAGACATTCAGCTACAAAACCTGGACGCTTTCAAGCTGCTCAACGCGCAAATTGCTCCCAGGAGGGAGACGGAAATCGGCCAGGGGACCTACCAACGCACCGCCAGCTCCCGGGCCAGCTCCTCCCTCGATCTCGAGTGGGAGCACGAGTACTCGCAGCTGCGACAGTACCAGCACCACCAGGCCCAGGCGGAGTCACAGCCCACGCCTTCGAAGCCGTGCTACGCTTCTCTGGACCAGCTGACCACAACGACCACGGTCGCCACGAACGGCCGGCATGCGGGGCGGCAACTCCGGATGGGACAGCGGTTGGGCGGCTCCTTCACGCACACCTCCTGTTGCTCCTCCACACAGAACTCGTGGTCGCACATCTCGACGCCGGAGTCCTTAGAGTGGGACGTGGACGAGGAGCGCAAGCAGCAGGGCCAGTTGCGAATGGAGGACGACAATCTGGACGAGGAGACTCTGAAGCTGCTGGACCAGATTGAGCAGCTGAAGAACCACGTTCTGCTGGAGACGGGCGAGGCTCTTGGCGTGGAGGCCAGTGGCTCTTGAGGAACCCAATCCTTCCTAGCACTGTAAATAAAATTATTCCCGGTACAGGAATCCTGATAGTCCCGATCACTTTGTTCCAATTAATTAAATGAAATAAAATATTTTTTATTTGTTGTAAAATGTGAAAATAAATACATAATTTAAATAAAAAAAAAAAAACAAAATCAAAACAAGTATCAAAGTGTTTGTAACCACATTTATTTTTTTTATCTTACGATTAAATGTTAAAAAAAACTTTTAAAAATGTATTAGGATTCAGTGTCAGTTTGGCTTATGTTTTATTATTATTTTTTTTGAGTGTATTAATTTTATAACACAAGTACAAATCTGAGTTAGGGCAGTTGCTAAATGGCAGTTAAATGGAAAGCTTATCCGAGTTTTCCCTTGAGTTTCTCCCACAAGGAGGGCTCTTCCTTGGCTACCACCTCCACCTGCTAAAGGATCATTTTTAATTGTAAAGTAAATGCAAACAAAATTCAAATAATTTTTACTTACAGGTTGTGTCTGGAGCTGACCACTCCTGGTGACTTGGCTCTTCGGGTGGGCAAAGTTCTGGTCACTCAAGTCCTCGATCTGAACCTGCTGTTGTCCCAAGTCCTCCTGATTCTGCAACTGCGTCCAATCGATTTCCTCCTCCTGCTGCTGCTGCTGTCCAAGGTCCTCTAGGTTGCTATTCCAACCAGTCTCCACCTGTTGTTGCTGCTGACCAAGATCCTCTACCTGGGGCTCCTCACCAGCCGCCCGGCTCCACTTGCCCACAGAAGCGGTGGCAGAGGAGCCAGTGGGTCCGCCACTGGCCGATGCGGAGGCAGTTCCCACGGGTACATTGAAGGTGTAGTCCTGACGGCGGTACTCGTAGCCGCCGATCGGTGACTGGCGATTGTAAGGCAGTGGCGGAACTGGTGTGGACAGGATGGGGGAAGGACGAGGAACTGGCGGGGACCTGGTTTCGCCCTCCAGACCCGGCTCTTCGCTTTCGTCAAAGGTCTCCTCGTACGTGTGGGGAGGCTGGTCTCCACGATCCTTGGAGAAGATGGGTTTGTAGACGGCGGTGGCATTGGTGCTGCCAGGATCCACGATATAGCCACCGTTGGCTCCGCCACCAGCGGGCAGGTCAATCAGTCCCTGGCTCAGCAGGAAGAGGGTGCGTCGCCAGATGACCAGCTCTTCGCCAAACTTGCCGTAACGGTTCTGGAGGCGTCCCAAGCTCCACTTGTGGCGATCCTCCCAGCTCTGCTCCTCGACGGTGGCGCCTAGCTGGCGGTGATTCACGAAGTCCAGATGGTGCAGCTCGCTCTCTCGGAACTGCTGCAGATCGCTCTGGGTCATGCCGTAGTAGCGGGCCACCTGGTTGATGCGCTCCAGCTCCTGCTTCTGCCACTCCTTCAGCGTTTGCACCGAGATCTCGTACTTCTGGGCAAACTCCTGCAACAGTTTGGCGTCCTGGCTCTGCCAGCTCCTCAGCTGCTCCTGGGTCATGTTTTGGGTGCCAATGAACTTGTAGAGACGGTCGCGCTCCTTTTGCTGCCACGAGGTCAGGTGGTTGAGGCGACGCTTCTCCAGCACACCGCCGCGAGCCATGTTGCTGATGGCGATTCTCTGGACAGGGGCCAGCTGGCCCAGACCAACCTGGTAGTGCTCAGCCAGGCGCTTTTGGAATGCGCTGTCCTGCGAGATGAACTCGAGCCACTCCTGCTCTGTGATCTTGATGCTCGAGGCAACGCCATTCAATCGCAGTCGCTCCTGCTCCGCCCAATTGACTCCCTGCTGGGCATTGTCCAGGATGAGTCCCATATTGGAAAAGCGGCGCAGCGTCTCTTGGATGAAGATGCGCAGCTCCTCGATGGTGATGCCGTATTGCGGCGCCAGGACATAGACGTCTTGGTTTAACTTCCTTTCTAGTGCCAGGCGCCCGATGCCGGGATTGTTGACAGCCGCCTGGTAGATGCGCTCCAGTTCCAGGGTCTGCCAGGAGACACCCGATCCTCGGTCAATCTTGCGCTGGTCGAGCAACCGCTGCAGTTCTTCGTCATACCAGACCTTCAACTCTTCGATGGTCACGTGGTACTGCTGCACCAGCTCCTGGATATGCTTCTGGTCATTGTTCAGTCGGATCCTGAGCTCCTCGATGGTCCACTTCTGCTGCTTGCGCTTCAGCTGGTTGATGAGGTCCTCGATGTGGATTCTCTCCCTAGTTTCCCACTCGGATGTGACGAGACCCTCGCTTTTGGCGGCGTTATTCAGCCAGAAATGGATGTCCTCGATGGTGACGTGGTACTGCCGGGAAATCTGCTCGAAAATGGGCCTGTTCCGGATTAAGTAGCTCTCGAACTCCTTCCGGGTAAAGGGACGCGTGGTGGTGACGGTGCGCAGGCGAGCCAACAGGTCGCTCTTCCAGGTTGAGGGTTGCTCATCCCAGATGTTTACAATCTCCTCGTATTTGACATTGTCCTGGGGACGATCGATCACACCAATGAGGGTCAGCCTAGCTGCTTCTTTTTGGACCTGGACGTAGGGATAAAGTTTTATTTGTTTGGACTTAAAAGGGTTTAATGGCAAGGACTCACCCACTTCTCCACCTGCTCCACGGTCACATGGTAGTCGGAGGCGATGCCATCCAGACGCTGCTTGTCGCGCTTCAGGAAGTCCACAAACTCCTGATACGAGGCTCCGTCGCGCTGCTGCTGGAGCCAATCGTTGAAGCCGCTGCTGATCTGCTGCTGCCACTGGGTCTGCTGTTCGATCTGGACCAGACCGGAGCTCTGGAGGCGACGTGCCTCCTCACGCAGCCACTGCTCCACCTGGTCAATGCCGACGTGGTGCGTCTGGGAGAGGCTCTCCAGCCGGGCATGGTCCTTGGTGAGCTCCTGTTCCACCTGCTCGTAGGGCAGCTCTGCCTGCTTCTTGAGCAGAAGCTCGATGAGGCGCTGCTGCTCCTCCAGCTGCCATTTGCTTAGATTCTGGACCTTTGCCTGGCCCGTCGTTCGCAGGTTGATGAGCTGTTGGCGCAGCCACTCCTCGATCTCGACCACGTTGACGGAGTACTGGTTGGCCAGCTTCTGCAGCCTCTCGCGCTCCTGGTTCAGTTCCATTTCGAACTCCACGAAGGTCAGGTGGTTCTGCTGCTTCACCAGGTTTTGGAGACGATCCAGCTCGGATACCTGCCAGGCGCTGAGGCTCTTCAGAGACTCCTCCGTGCTGCCACGCAAGCGCTTCAGTTCCTCGATCATCCACTCCTTGATTTGGTCCACGTTGAGGCGGTACTGGTCGGCCAGTTGGTGCAGATGGGCCCGATCAGCCAGGAGTTTCTGCTCGTACTCCTCCGTGGAGAGTCCATTCTTGTACTCGGCGATCAAGCTCTTGATGTAATCCCGCTCCACCAGTTGCCAGGTCTGGAGCTGTTCAATCTCGAACTGGCCCTTCTTGCGAAGATCCTCCAAGACCTGCTTCACATACTCCTCGACTTCGACAACAGAGACATGGTGCTGCTCGGCCAGCTTGACCAGGAAACGATGGTCATTGTTGACCTGAAAAAAATATAATACGGAATGAAAATATCTCTAAGGATGCAGGGGAAATATAGGAGGTACCCACCTTAGCCTCAAACTGCTCCAGGGTGATGTTGGAGTGTTGCTGCAGGAGCGACAGGATGCGTTGCTGCTCCGTGCGCTGCCAGGCGGTCAGCTGCTCGATGTTGAGCTTTCCCTGCTGCTTCAACCTCTCGATCTCCGTTTGGAGCCACTTCTCGATCTCCTCGACGGAGGTATGGTACTGGAAGGCCATCGTCTGCATGTGCTCGCGATCCTTCTCGAGCTCAGCCCGCAGCTCCTCGGCGCTCCACTGCTTGTTCTGTTTGATGAGAGCCTCCAGACGCTCCCTCTCAGCCAACTGCCAGGAGGTGAGGTTGTCGATCTGTAGCTGACCCTCGTCGCGCATGCGGGTCAGCTCCTGCTTCATCCAGCTTTCGATCTCCTCCACCTGAACGTGGTACTGGCGGGCCAGGCGCTCCAGCAGCTCGCGATCCTGTTGCAGACGGGCCTCCAGCTGCTCGGTGGACTTGTACTGCTGCTGGGCCAGGTTCTTCAGATGCAGGCGCTCCACCTCCTGCCAGTTGGTCAGCTTCTCGCTGGGCTTTAACAGACCCATGCCGATGAAGCGCTGCTCCTCCTTCTTGACAAACTGCTCAATTTCCTCGATCTGGACGTTGTGCTGCATGGCCAGGCTTTCCAACTGAGCCCGATCCTTGAGCAGCCACTTCTGGAACTCTTCGACGGTGAAGTCGCGATCCTGCACCATGTTGGTCAGGTTTCCGCGCCACTCCAGCTGCCAGTTCTTCAGTTTTTGCATTTCGATCAGACCCTGGTCCTGGAGTTTCTGGATCTGTTGCTTTATCCATTGCTCGATCTCCTCAACGCGCACCTGGTGCTGCTGAGCCAGGCTGTACAGGTGGGTGCGGTCCTTGCTGATCTTGGCCTCGATCTCCTCGATGGAGTAGTCGTTCTTGTTGACCAGGTTGAGCAATCGTTGGCGTTCAATCTTCTGCCAGTTCTCCAGTTGGGTTTCCATGTTCAGCTGGCCCTCCCGCTGGAGGCGATCGCCCTCGGACTTGATCCATTGCTCGATTTCGGAGACCTTGACGTTGTAGGTGCTAGACAGATCCTGCAAGCGAGCCCGATCCGCCAGCAACTTGCGCTCGAACTCCTCCAGAGAGTACTTATTGTTCTGCACCAGGAGCGCAATTTGGGCTCGCTCGGCCTGCTGCCAGTCCTTCAGGGTTTCGGCCTTGACCAGGCCTTGGCTCTGCAGGCGCAGCAGCTCCTTCTTCAGCCACTCTTGGATGTCCTCGACGCGCACCTTGTAGGTGTTGGCCAGGTCCAGGAAGTGGGTCTGATCGCCCTTGATCTTGGTCTCCAGCTGCTCCAGAGTCAGCGAGTTGTGCTGGACAATGGTTTGCAGGCGCTCCCGCTCCTTCCGCTGCCACTGGGCCAATTCCTGCTCCACCTCCTTGAGCAGGCCCTCCGACTGGAACTTCTTCAGCTCGCTCTTGATCCACTGCTCGATCTCCTCCACACGCACCCTGTAGTTGAGGGCCATTTGCTCCAGGTGGCTGCGGTCGTTGATGATTGAGTTCTGGAACTCCTCGATCGTAACCTGGTTCTTGCCAATGACGTTACGCAAGTTGTTGCTGACACTGATCTGCCAATCCTTGATTTGGCTCTCCAGCTGCTGCTGTCCCTGGACCTGCAGTCGCTGCAGCTCCTCGCGTTGCCACTTCTCCAGTTCCTCGACACTGACACGGTACTTGGTGGCCAGGTTCTGGACGTAGTTGCGATCCTGGTTCATCTGCTGCTGCAGTTCGCCAACGGAGCCTCGATGCTGGCGCAGGATACTCTCCAGACGGGCACGCTCCGAGCTCTGCCAAGCGGTTATCTTGGACATCTGCTCGTTCTGCTCCTTGATGAGACCTCCGATGCGGGAAACCTCGCCGCGAAGCCACTGGGTCTGGCTCTGCATATCGCCCTGGTACTTCAGCGAAAGGTCCTTCAGTCGCTGCTGCTCATTCCGGATGGAGTTCTGGAGGGCAGCCATCGTGGCGTTGTGCTGACGAATCAGTTCGTCCAAGCGTTGCTGCTCCTTGGTGTTGTCCTCTGTCAAGGAGCTGGAGGTGTAGGTGTATGTATTCTGTGGGATGGAAGGCAGCTGGGGCAACTGGGGCACCTGGGGCAGCAGGGACTCGTTCACCTTGTTGAAGTAAACGTTGAGACGCTGCACCTCCTCGCGCTGCCAGTGCTGGAGCTGATCCTGGCTAATGCCATGTTGCCTGGCCACCTTGGCCAGCCTCTGGCCGTTTTCCCTCTGCCAACGATCAATGTCGTCGGCGGTGAAGCCGTTCTGGTGGATCAGCCAGTCCAGGCGACTGCGCTCCTGTTTCTGCCAGGCACTGGCATCCTGAACAGCATTCTGATACTGCCCGGCCAAGGCTTGAAATCGGGACAGTTCCCGGCGGTGGAATTCCTCCAGAACGGGCAGGGTGATGTGGTATTGTCTGGCCACGCCCAGCAGGCGCTCCTCCTGCTGGCTCTGCCAGTCCTCGAAACGTTGCGGGGTGGTCAGGTACCAGAAGAGCTGCTCCCTCTCCGCGCGCTTCCACTGCTCGTCCCGCGACACCTGCGTCTGTCCAAAAGGAGTGTGCTGATCGAACACCAGCTTGCCGTCTTGCCAGCGCTGGTGGGACTCGGAACCCCCAACAGAGGTCCTACCATCTGGGTGCGTGGTAATGGTCTTGTTGAATCGCGTAACAGTTACCGAAGAACTGGAGCCTGGCGATGCGGCGGAGATTTGGCTAAGAGAACCAGGCAAGGACAGTGGGGAATCCACATTCACCACCGAGTTGTAGCCCACCACCTTGGGCTCTTCCAGCCAGTCCCGGTAGGTCTTCTTCCTCGTAATAGTCGTAGTAGTACTGGAAAGCGGCATCGACACCTGGGACTGGCCATAATGGGCCTGATTCAGTTGCTGGGAGCCTCCGTATCCGGAGAGCTTGGTGACCTCCGTGCAGTTCCTGTGCACCAGATAGGGCTTGCCGTCGATCACCTTCAACTCGGCGGGGTAAGCGTAGTTCTTCACGGTATCGAAGTCACTCAAGTCCAGGGGCTGGAACGGATTCAGGTCCACAGTCTGCTGGACTTGGCCGCTTTCGGCATCCGCGTATTGTTCGAGGAGCTCGGCGGCCTTGGCCTCGAAAAAGTTGGGCTGGGCTATGGTTTCGTAGCTGATGTAAGATTGTCTCATATCAGAAACCAACTGATGGCTGGTTTTCGAGCAAATCTCATCCAGTTGGGTGCTAGTCTTTCCAGAGAGTTCCAAAATCGAGGCTAGAAAGATTACAAGGGTTTATCGGGTTAGAGAATCATTAGAGCAACTTGTCTTTCATATTTTTTATTAGTTAATAAATAGTTTTAAAAGTAAAAACTGTTTAAGGTCAACAACAATAACTCCAATTCCAAAAATATAGAGTCTTTAGGGGATTCACAGAATTCCAAGAAGTCCAGACATGCGTGGGAAGCAATTTCTCTTTTATTTAACCCGCCCTCGGGCAATCTTATGACAAACTGATTGTAAACCCTTCCAAAGATCAAATAAAAACCCAAAATAGAATATTACTTACCACTCCATGGCGAAGAGAACCCAAAAGAACTGGAGCTCTGGGAAAGGCTGTTAAATTTCTGCTTCAGTTGATTGGCCAGCTCCCGGACTTCGTTGAAGTGCGCGTAGCCCCAGGAATTGATCTGAGGAGCCGCCTGGAGGGCTGCAGAGGACTGTCCTCCGTAGGAGGACCGGGAACTGTATCTGGAGCTCTGGTAGGTGGAGTAGCCTTGGCAACTAGCCACCGCCAGGAGCAGAGCGCAAACACCCAAGGCCCTCATGCCGGAAAAGCTGCAAAGCCACAAAACAACAAAATAATTGTGTCATTCATAAATTAGTGGAACAAAATGCTGTCGCAGAAAATCGAAAAATGATTTTAAAGGCCCATGATTGAGTATTTTTGGAGCTGATAGCTGATAGCCAGTGGAAGTCGAATCTAGTTCAGGCTGTGGTTGGAATTATCGCATTAGCTATGGATGGGGGGGTCGCCAAAGGTTAATCGGGAGATAATGGCATCTAGTCGGGGCTCGCCCGGCCCATGAAAAATGACTTCAAGTTGGGACATACTGTTTAATTTTTTGTTCTTATTGGTTTTTTTGTTTAATTTTTTGGTCGAACATTAAACCTTTGTGGCCTCCAAATTCCCTTTCCATCCGGTGTCTGTTGATAAGTCCAATCCCATTGACTTGGTGACGTGTT
This sequence comes from Drosophila varians, assembly GCA_018150405.1. Lineage (NCBI taxonomy): Eukaryota > Metazoa > Arthropoda > Insecta > Diptera > Drosophilidae > Drosophila > Drosophila varians. The sequence continues at coordinate 9,735,953 of JAECWK010000125.1, forward strand.
TCTTTCCTGGCACCCCCTAAAAATCACACATTTCCTTCGGATCGTATAGTGCAACACCTTGGCGAGTGGGGGACGACTGCCCCAAATGGGTCACACACATGCATTTTCCCAATTAGGTTTTATTTATTTCTGGAACATATTTTTGGGGCCACTTCAGTCTGGCTTCTAGTTATTTTTAAATATATATTTTCTTTGGGTTTTTTTATTTCGGATATTCTTATAACAACAAAACTCTAGAAGTCAACTCACAGGGGCTCTATTCCGCAATGCACTTGAATTTATCGGATACTCTTTTATCAAGTATAAAAAGGGACACTTTCCAGGACACTTCACTCAGCGCTTATTATCCGTTAATACCGTTAGATCGAGAGGGAACCGTTGCGCCTCGTGGCGCTGCCGAAACTAAACTGGCAGATGGCGGCGATGATCGACCGTCCAGATGCTTTTATATGATGATCTCTCCCAGCGGCGAGAGGCTGCGGAGGAGCCATCAGTTCAGTTTCTCTCAAGAGAAACTGTTATCACTAAGAAATAGAATTAAGCGTACCCTGATTTTAGGGGATTTGCCGAATTATCAATGACTGAATATTCGCGTATGACACAAAGGGTGACCGGTGACCGGTTCTCCAAGCGACCTTACTATACATACGCGGAATCCGCAAGTGATTCACAAGCCGGTCTCCGCTGCAATAGATCAAAATAATTCTAGTGCGTGATCTCATGTATTGTTTGGCGTATTTCGGGGGGCTGTTACATTATTAATTGCAATTAGTGTGGGTTCAGATTTGAATATTCTCAAGTGGTGACAAAACAAATAAAGATTTACATACAACTTTTATAGCTGTAAGTCAGCAATTTAGGAATACCTTGAAAAATATATTCTACCCTGTTGAAGTAAAACTGTGAAACAAGCAAATAATACAAGCTAATTATGAAATTGGAGTCAACATCTACCGATTTCTAAGAATTTCAAAGACTCATTTAAAAGATAAACAAATAATATCCGGTTTTTGCAGATAATTTTTAAAGATTCTATTTCAAAAAAGATCAGTCGGGTCCAGGATATACAATATTGTCAAGAATATTCTACTTATTTCTCGATAAAATAAAAAAAACATATCCATTTCCATAAAAAAAAACTTTGAATTTAATCTTTTCTTTTGTTTTTTATAATTTTTTTAAGCTTCCGTTTGTGTTTATTTGTAATACAAGTGTATTAATAATATCATAAGCTATATTTTATTTTAATTTTCATCGCAAACTTTACAATTTATTTTTAAAAAAATGTATTATTAGTCGATCTGATAAGAACGGTAGCCATTTTGATATCAGAACCGTTAGAGACATAAGCCATAAGCAAAAATCATTAATATATTTTTACAAAACAAATATCCAATGGTCTATAATAATAGAAATAAATTGTATTTGATTTGTTTTAGCTTAAATATTTGTAAATTTTCAAAAACTTATTTAATTTTCAAGCTTAAACAAAGGCTTAGAAAAACTAAAGCAGTTGGCAACGCGGATAGGGCTGTCTAATAAATCTATAAATTTCTTCAAAATGGAAAGTCTTACTAAATTAAAAGAGTAGACAATTTTTTACGGGAGATTTATAATTTTTTATTAAAATAAAATGAATGTTAAGTTATTGTGCCTTTTTTTAATTAATTGTTTTAAGTCACGGATGAAAATGAAAAACTAGACAAGTTGGCAGCACTGTTTTTGAACTAGTGGATATGTGGACTTTTTGGATTGAAATGTGTTTATTTATTATAAAATTATGAAATGCGGATTCAACTGACTGGACTATTCATTTGACCAATTACTTATAGAATCGACAGGTAAGCCTTATTATTCGTTTCGAAGCTTGACACCTAAACTAAAAAAAATTATGTTTTTAGAGCTCTTTCCTTGCACCTGAGGCAGAGTTCTAATCTTTCAGATTCCGTTTACCATGTACCTGAGCACCAGAAGTATACAGATTCCAGTGAAGACTAGACTGATCTAGACACAGAAATAAATATGGCTGCATCTCTTCCAGCAGTTGAGGAGGATAGCAAAACCATAGACACGCCAAAGTCTCCTCGAGTGCCAGAGCAAAGTGTACACCTCATCCTTGGACGACAGGCCAACCTCTGCCATGTGCTGGTCTTATTGCTTAGCGGAGGACTAGCTGCCATCTCCATACTTATTCTGACTTCTTCAAATGTTGGCTGGCGCTTACGCCAGCTGCACCACCTGCCCACCGCCCACTACCTGCAAACGCGGGATGAGTTCGCCGTCTACTCCGTGGAGGAGCTAAACGCCTTTAAGGAGTTCTACGATCGCAGTATCAGCGACAGTGTAGGATCCAGTTATACCGAGGCAGAGGAGACAAACATTAAAGAGGCTCTAGGTGCTCTTAAAATGGCCCAAGACATGTATATGGCAGGTAAAGATGATAAGGCAGCCCGACTGTTCCAGCACTCTCTGGCCCTGGCGCCACGTCATCCCACAGTGCTGCTGCGCTACGGCGAGTTTCTGGAGCATAGCCAACGAAATATCGTACTGGCGGATCAGTACTATTTCCAAGCGCTGTCCATCAGTCCAACCAACTCCGAGGCGCTTGCTAACCGACAGAGAACTGCCGATGTTGTCCAATCCCTCGATGAACGTCGGCTTGAGTCGTTGGATTCCAAGCGCGATGCTCTCTCTGCCATTCACGAGTCAAGTGCCGCTCTGCGTCGGGCCAAAAAGGAGGCGTATTTTCAGCATATTTACCACACAGTGGGTATCGAAGGCAACACCATGACATTGGCCCAGACGCGCTCTATCCTGGAGACACGTATGGCCGTTGATGGCAAATCAATTGACGAGCACAACGAAATTCTGGGCATGGATCTTGCCATGAAATATATCAATGCCAGTCTTGTTCAAAAGTAAGTTTCTTATTTCGTATAAATATTCAATTATTAAATTATTTAATTTTGAACAGAATGGAAATCACCATCAAAGATATTCTGGAGCTACACCGCCGTGTTCTGGGTCACGTGGACCCTATAGAAGGAGGCGAGTTTCGCCGTAATCAGGTTTATGTTGGAGGCCATGTTCCCCCTGGACCAGGAGACCTAGCACTTTTGATGCAGCGGTTTGAGAGATGGCTCAACTCCGAGCATAGCAGCTCCATGCATCCTGTAAAGTGAGTAGATCAATCATCACTGTGGAACCGAACCTATCAGGATGTTTTCCCTTCCAGCTATGCTGCCCTAGCACACTACAAATTGGTGCACATTCACCCATTTATAGATGGCAACGGACGAACCTCCCGCCTTCTGATGAACACGCTGCTGATGCGAGCTGGCTATCCGCCTGTGATTATTCCCAAGCAGCAACGCAGCAAATATTACCACTTCCTGAAGCTCGCCAATGAAGGCGACATTCGTCCGTTTGTGCGTTTCATCGCCGACTGCACAGAGAAGACGTTGGACTTGTATCTTTGGGCCACCAGTGACCTACCCCACCAGATCCCCATGCTCATCCAGACAACGAGCGATGCAGGCGAGGGAGTCCCCAAATTGCAGTCGCCTCAAATGGGTGAAAGTGCATCAATACCAGAGTTCTATGAGTCCGGTTCTGGATCGTTGCCCTAACACATGCTCAAAACTAGCAAAATTCTGTATTTATTAACATTTTCGTTGTACATACGTCTCTAGATAATTTCCTCCTTATTTAATACAATTTATATCAGACTGTGATCGTATATAAGCTTAAAGAACGCACCAAAAATCGATCGTAAGAAAGTAATATCATAGGAAGATTGGCTTGCAAAACAAAAACTGCGCAAATATTTTGTGAAACATAAAAAAGTCTGTAATGTTTGTATTACGTATTGAAAAGTGCAATAAACCTGTGGGAAAACAATAATCTAAATAATAACTGTAACAGAGTTTTAAGGTTTATTAATTTATTAAAAACAGAGAGACTATGTCAAGCGATTCCAAGAATTCGCAGTTCTCCAATGAATTTCTATAATAGTTCACAACTTATGGATATATTTAGTACAATTGCACATGGGAATCCTCTGACGAAGAGTTTACAACTTTCCGCGCTTCAGATAGGGTTTATAAGTAACGTCGCGCCACCACTCGGGACGCTCATAGACTCCCGGCGTGGAGACAATAGTGCGCTGCAGATGTTGATAAACCTGCAAGGAGATAGTTTATAAATCAAAATACTAAAGGACGATTGCCATAAATAACTTACATTGCCATCGCTCATGCCCAGGGGCGAGTTAAGAATAAAGTCGGTTGGCGCAATTGCATCCACAAGGGCGATGGCCTCCTCCTTCAGCACTGGCAGCAGCTGCAGAATACCCTGCTCGAAGAAATCGAGCTGCGAACTACTCTGGAAGTAGCCGCCCTGGTAAAAGATAGCTGCGTACTTTGTGACCAAATTTGCGCCGTAGAAGGAGAGCACCTGCTGCAGAACCTTCTTCTCTGAGGAATCCGGAAGTCCAATCACGAACTTGTAGAACTCGTAGTAGATGGTGCGCTCTCCGTAGATTATGGAAAGCTTCTGGGCCGCAAAGACCTGAATATTGTTGCGCGTTTCAAAGGCATCCTTGCCCTCGCGTTGCAGCTGCTCCACTCGCTTCACGGTGGTCTCCAATTGCCACGAAGTGAGCCAATTGAGGGCCTTCAATAGATCTATAAAGAGGTCCCAAGAATATTAAATGTTTGAAACTATTCCCTGCCTTGGAACTTACTCTGTGGATTTAAAGCATCCTCAGGCGTACGCTCCAGACCCTTTTGTGTCAGAATCGTATCGATATCCTTGAGGAAAGCCACCGTCTCCAAGGGAGAGACGGCCTCAAAGTCGGCGTTGTTGCGACGCAGATTGACGAGCCAGTTGGAGGCTTGCTGGATGAGAGTATTGTTCTCGCCTTCATAGGTGCAGTTGGCGTCGTTGTCGTTACGCAGATCGCCCAGACCAGAAGCCTTAAGGTAACCATGACCGCCGCAGGCCTCGCGACATTCCTGGATTCCATCCCGGGCCGCCCACGTGGCCACTGGCTTCAGGGCCGAGGAGATGGCGTGAATCTCCATGCCCGCCTGCGAGGTGTCCTCACCAGTAAGGCTCTTCATGGACAGGTCCATGTTCTTTTTACCAATCCAGAGAGTGGCCACGCGGAGGGCGATCGTGGTGGCCAGATGAGGGAGGAGTCGGTACTGCTGCGACTGGTACTCGATCACAGGCCACTCAGCCGGGCTGTTGGGTGGACCAAACTGCCGGCGGCTTGCCGCGTACCTTGTGGCAATGGTAACCGCCTTGCTCAGAGCCACATAAGTAATCGCGGTGATATTCACGCGACCCACAGACAGAGCGCCCAGGGAGGCGCCCAATCGCTTGCGCTCGTCCTTTATTTGGCTGGTATAGTTGCCCTTGTCGTCAATATCGCCAGTCTTGGACAGCAGGTTCGCTTTCGGAATGCGGTACTGGTTGAACATGACAAATCTGGAATAAACCGTGACGTTATTATTGTTTTACGATCGCTTCCGATAATAAACACTGCCACTTACCCGTTGTCGATGCCGTTGAGGCCAATCTTCTCGCCCATGTCGCCGACAGTGACACCGGGGAAGGGCAACAGCGTGCGCTCGTCGCGAATGGGCACCAAGAAGGCTTGCAGTCCCTGGTGCTTGGAGTCGGGCACGTAAAGCTGAGCATACACGATAGCATGAGTGCAGGTCTTGCCTAGGTTTCCCACCCAGCACTTGGCTGCTTCGAAGTCCGGAGTGTGGAGGATGAACTCCTGCCTTTTCAGGTCGTAGGTGGCCCGGGTGCGCATACCGAGGGCATTAGTGCCGTGGGAGATCTCGGTGAGGGCATAGGCGCCTAGGATCCGATTGTCGGCTATCTTGGCTACGTACTTGCCCAATCGCCCAGATCCGTTGGACACCAGTGTGCTGGGGAACATGCCCGTGGACAAGCCGAACTTCACGGACGTGCTAAAATCGTAGCTGAAGATGGCCTGTCCGAAGGCCAGCAACAAATAGGGAGTGTTGATGTACTAAAAGGGCAGAATACCACGATACAATATACTCTTGATTAAACATTGTTACATTTTTGAAACCTCATTGACGCCAAAGAACTTTTGTTCCCAAAGGAGGTGCTGTCGCTTATTGGCCAGCTCGCGGACGCGTTCCAGGCTGGGCGCCTCCGGCTCGCGCTGGTAGTCGGGGTGTCGCTCCATCCACTGCCATACTTTGTGCTGCAAGCAAGGGTGCATAAAGGAAGCGGTTACTTGAGGCATGAGCCAGATAAGGAGCGAGGTTCGATTAGATGAGGGGTGGGCTGGCCGGCTGCAGGCCCTGATAGCGAAACGCTGGGAGCGTCGCACAAAGAAGTTTGTACTTTGACCCCCTCCTCGCCTGCGACCTGTGCTCGCCAGCTTATCCAACCTAATAGTCGCTTACCTTAAGGCGAATATGCTCCTCTCCCTCCAGCAGAACGTTCATGCGCTTGTAGTCGAAGCTCGCCCTTTGTCGGTACTCGTCCAAAGGTCCACCACGGAACTCGGGAAAAATCCGTTTATCTTCCAGGATGTTTTCGGGGGCCTTGCCATTCTCACGATCGCTGTAATAGGAAATTAGGTCGTTCAGTAGCTGGTTAAGACTGCTTTCTCCACCACCAAGAACTTGGCTGTCCTCTTCACTCGCCATCGCAATTGTTCTGGTTGGCAGTGGGCTGGGGCGGAGGCGGTGGAGCCAGGGGGCCATAGCTACTCACTTGGTAGAACTCAATGCAACCATGGCTGGGTAACAATTTCCGTTTCACGGTGGAGGGACTAGTGTGTACGTTTAGGCCGTCAGGCGCAGACTACCAAATAGCCCAGATGGTCGTAACTATTATTAAGAAAACAAGTGGTGTCCAGCGATAAGAACAACCGGCTTATCCGCTCGTCATGGCCACCAATTTAACTTGGCTTTAAAGTTTCCCATCGGCCGAATAAGATATGGGCCATTGAAGAGGAAACGAAGTTCCACGCTGCCACTCGGCTCTCGCACTTCTTCGGGTTCCCAAAGATTTCGTTTTTATTTTTACCAATTTCATAAATTTAATTTCCTATCAACGGAAACCAAATAATTTGTAAACAAAATAGCAATCGATAACCAGACCAATTCGATAACCGATAACCAACAGATTCCAAAACAGGCGCCAATTTTAAATTTTATCCGAACCCTTTGATAAAAAATTGTTCTAAGTTTTGGTAGACTTCTTCCTGGAAATGTCCATTCATTTATTTGTATGCATAGATATGAACTTAAATCAATATACACTTTACTACTGTACGTATTAGCAAACATCGATGTTGTTTAAATTCCAAGAAAACAAATATTTTTGAAATTTAACAACCTTGTCATGTCCTTAAAAAAAGGATAATATTTTTATTCAGAATAACGTTCGGTCCAAAATCTTTAATTTGATATTCCTGGCGCACACCTGTTGTTCTGGAAAATACAAATCAAACACCGATGTTTCCAAACTTCTACAACTTACATGCATCGAATATCTAACTAAACAAAATTTGATCGCTATAGTTTTAGTATTAGGATAGTTTCATAGTCATTTAAAATGTATTTTTCTCATTTCAATAATTAAACTAATTAGGTAACACGTAGTCATTACTAAATATTCGTATATCTGATCGATTTCGTTCAAATTTCTTTTTCCTATAAGAGCAGTAGCATTTTTTGGCTATAAAAAACTTTACGTCATATGTTTATAAGCTCTGTTGATGCACATATTTGCTAAAATGGACTAATTGACGGCTTTAAAAAAATTGTAAAAATTGCGTCATGATTTTGTCTATTAGTTACAACCGATTACTGCTCACTTTTGCTCAAGTTTCAATAAATACGTAAATAAATACATAAAGTGTATTGCTCGAAATCTAATATAAATTGTTGTGCAAATAAAATTTAAATCAAACTAATTAGAATACTAAATAAAACTAAATCAACTAAATTAAGGGATATTGCCACTTTCGATCTTAGAAGAATATATCCGGAGTGTCGAACAGATTGAGACTCTTCTCCATGAGCGTGCCCGTCAGCAAGCTCGATTCCATTGCCTCTATCGGCTCCTTTAATGTCCAGGAGTCCCTGGAGCTAGTGCAGGTTGCGCCCTCCTGCTTGTTTTCACACAATCAACTGTGTATCGAACTGGCCGCCGATGAGTTGGAGGAGAAGGCAGACTGGAGGCTGGTCATCGAGCCTCTGTAGTTGACGGAGCTAAGGACCTCGTAGAAGAAATTCAGCTGGGCCCCCGAGGGGCTGAACCAGTGCATCATGTAGCTATCGTTGTGGTGCATTACGTGAGAGCCCTGGACACTCTCCTTATGCCGGCAAATTAGGGTTGGCTCCTCTCGGAAGTAGTTCACGCCCTCGACAAATTCCGTAAGATCAAAATAGGAGACGGCGGCATCTGAGGGGAGATTCATTGATTAGCAATCCAAATTTTCCAAAACGTAGATCCCAATACTCACCGCTCTTTTCTGGCAGATCCTGGGTGACCCGGTAAAGGGTAAAGTGCAAGTCGTTTCGCAGCACGTCAAAGTCCCAAGTAAGTACACTCTTAGGATCATCGTTCCTTATGAGCAACTCGTGGGTAAAGCCTGCCTTCAGCTCAATGGTCTTGTACAGGTTCCGGTGTTCGTGCTGATGAACTGCAGACAGGCGCTTGATTGGAATAGAAGCCTCGTCGGAGGATATGGCTGGCCCCTCGGCATTCGTTTCATCTTCATGGTCTTCGAGGGAGCTCATCTTGTAGAGAGTCTTCGGTACCAAGCCGCCCTCGTGTATCATAGTCTGATAGAAATGGGTCGCAGGATTAAAAAAACATGGCATAGATTGAGGTGTATTAGGACTAGGCTTGCCTCTGGATAAACACATTTCGAGGACCTGCACAAAAACGCGGCATGGACATGGACGCTGGACGCACAATGGGGAAGGTATTTGGTTTTTTTTTAGGTTTATTTAGGTTTTTGTGGATGCCGTGGCTAAGCAGAACTTAAATTAACAATTTACCCAAACAAAAAACGCATAAAATCTTGAAGCAACAAAGACAAAAATGCAATAAACAAATGGGGAGACGAATACAATTTTAAAAAACATCTCAACTGATGGATGGTGAGAAATGGGATCGAAGGCAGGCGCAATAGAACATGAATCGAGAAGGAATAGAAAGATATATGCTTACACAATTGCATTTAGCTAAATAACAATACTTAAAATATTTCTGACTGACTTGCTCCGCATGCGACCCTGGCTGGGTCTCTGTCTGAGCAGTCCCCGTCAACCGGAGCCAAAGGGAAGAGAAAAGTTGGGCAAAGTAAATAAAATAACAATTTAGTAAGTACGTTGTCCAGACCCTAAACGCAGATTGCCTTACACTTGGAAAATTCATTATATGATGGTGCAAAAAACTAAATAAAAAGTTACATTTGTTACATTTTATAGAATTCTTCTCCATTTCTCACAAACTCGGAGCGAAAGGATTGCCGTCCTGATAATAAAATTTATTTAAAATGTACACCTCCTCGCAAAATTATAAAACCTTTTTAAAATCGGCGGAAGCAAACTTGTACACCTATTAAAATAAGTATAAAAACAAAATTATTCGAACTTAAACATAAAATTTAGAAATTTGGAATGGCTATTCAGTTTTACGCCTACAATGGGGTAGATTTATTTACTGTAGGGATTTTTGTTTACTAATTGCCGGTTATTTCAGTTAATTTTTACACAATTACGTTGTGTAAACGTATTCTGCCTGGGCCTTGCTTACCTTACAGGGTCCACCCAAAAAGTCGGGTATTATTTCCTCGTCGAGATACTGGGAAAGTCCTTCCTTCATGTGAGCACAATCTGGGCCGTAGAAAAGGAACTTTGAACGTGTGTGCTCGTCTGGAAATTTGTAAGCATTACTTCGGTTCCATAATTGAAATATTAAAGTCCTGACTCACCTATGAAAGCGCTGACAATTGTCCAGGCAATGGGGAACACTCTGGGCGCTCGCACCACCAGTACACGGCCCATGGTTTCTGGATAGTTGCGCTCAACCGTTTCAATGATGTAGAGCAGGGCTTTTATTCCCGGCCGCCAAAGGTGTCGCATGGAAAGGCCCTCCAAGTCCACAAGAAGAGACCAGTTTAGTATGGGTTTCTCCAGTCGCTCGGCAGACTCGTTGATCTTCTGAATGCCCTCCTCGCAGATGTGTAGAGCCTTCACAAAAAGCTATATTAGTACCTTAAGTGGAAGTCATTTAGGATTTCTTACCAATCTCAGTAAGCCCTCCATGCCCAGGGACTTCAGAAGGCCTTTAACATCCATGTGACCCAGCCGGAGAATGTAGACTGGGCGACCGTCCTTATCCTGGTGATGCCAGCCGCCCGGAAAGTGCTCCACCACCACAGCCGGCTTTGAGTACTCCTGCAGGAGGGAATCAATGCGATGTTCGCGTCGCCAGCGCAGCGAGTCACACAGCATAGAAAAGGCTTGGCTGACGTGCCAGTCCCTGGCTGCCAAGAAACGCAGAATGGTCTGATAACTGGGCACACGCTCCAGGTCATCGACACCATCCAGCATTTTTCGCAGCTCCAGCAGCTTGGATTCCTGCATGGGCGATAGTTGACCCAGGCTCCGGGCGATGAAGTCTCCGTCCAGCAGGATATCGTGGTGCTGTTCGGGAGCGGGTTCCAATATTGGGGACTTGGGCGCATTAGGCGGAGGCGTCCAACGATCTACGTGTGTTATTCCCTCCTCGCGCAGCTGGCCTATAAAGAACTCAATGATCTCCTTGCCCTTAAGCGTGGTCTGGGTGTACTGCTTCATTCCCATTTTCTCCATGGAGTGCTCGAAGCCGAAGAAGTTCTTGATGTCCAGCGTCGCCGTCTGGTCAAAGCATGTCCATTCCGCGTTATCCGGATGAGCGTAGTATCGGCATCTCTCGAAGATCTCGATGCGGGACGAGAAGCTCTCGTTTATGGCCTCTATACACAAAGTGCGAGCGTTCATGTCCAGATAGTTGTGTTGCACGAAGAACACAAAGTCCACGCCGATTAGCTTCTTGAATATGTAGGGAGCTTCCACGGCCAACTTGCAGCGCCGACTCGTGTTCCTCTTGGCCCCGTTCTCCAGCGTCTCATCCTTAATGATCTGGCAGTCCAGGACAATGGGCATTTGTGGACAGGTGGGAAATCGGCGTTCATAGGCCTGTAATAAATCGAATGTAAAAGATTCAGATTCATGGAAATATCTTAAAGTATGTAGAGGATTTTCTAGTATAGCTCCTAATTGCAGGAAATTAAGGACAGCTTTTCGATCGGAAGTCTAAGGCTAGTGTTTATCTATTTTAAAACACCTCGCTTCGTCGCATGACGACAATTAATTTCAAATTTGTAAATAATGTAAAAGTTCAAGGCAGGACCAACAACTGTTGGGGATTAAGGACAACTTTCACAGCAGTGGCTTAGGACATTGACTCCCACATTTATTAAATTATTGGATTCCCTTGAGTTGGTAACGTGAGAATAGGCATATGAGCGATGGTCACGGTCTTTTCAACAGCATAGAACTTCTAAGGATTATAAAATATGTATAAGTCAAGTATTTCTAAAGGTTTATTACATTCGTGAGAAAAAAAACTTAATATAAAGTTATCTAAGCTACTGATTATGTTAAATTGCTTTTATTTAATAAAAAAAAAACAAATAAATAATAAATTGATATCAATTGAAACTTCCCTTTGGTTAGATAGTGTCATGCAAATCGCAACGGAAGCTTTTTAAAAGATAAATTGCTATGGGATTCGCTTGTGGCCCCCGTCCATTCAATTTAGTCTTTGTACCTAGGCGTTATAGTCTGCGAAGGAGACATCGGCGACCCCGTATAATATATATTCCTTTTTATCAGCATCACAAAGCGAGTTGATAAACCCGTGCTCTTCTGGGAACTGGGAATACTATAGCTTATTAAGTGAATAATACGAAAATACAAAGATATAGAAATAACAGGGGCTACTTTTTTTTATAGTAATAAAATATTAAAAGATTTTCAGGATAGTGATGAATTCTCTTAGATTTCTCCAGGTTTATAATCTACAGTTCCAAAAAAATAGAAAAAAAAACTAAATGTAATTTTAAGATGTAAACAATTTTGCATAATTCCTTACATAATGCAGTTATGCGACATTATATTAGCAAACGAGCTAAAATCAGACATTTCCTGTTTCAATTTGTCAGTACTCTCTCATTGATAGAATGCTACAGTGGCCCACCCACTCTACCTCCCCCCAGCAATAGCCAGTGCATGGGGCCAAATGGGGGCTGCCCAAGGTTAATTTTATTTATCTTCTGCACAAGTGTAATATAGCGGAACTGCTGTCGTTTCAGCAGCTGCAGGTTTTTCGAAGGTTTTTCAACAGTCATTCGAATTTAACACAAATGCACTCGAAATTAACGCAGAAAAGTGAGAAAGCGAGAAAGTGGGAGGGGATGGGTGGCAGACGCAGACGCCCACGTCCACGCCTACGCCTACCGCAAATAAAATACACACCTTCATCACCAACTCGAATGGATATTTGTAGACCCGAACGGGCGACTGAAACTTTTGCACCATCTCGCTGCTGTCCCGTGATAATTGGTTATTGATCTGTAATCGACACTTTTCGCAGTTCCTCTTTTCGTTTTTGTTGTTTTTGTTATTTGTTAGTTTGTTTTTGTTTGGACGCGTAGAGAAGAGACGCCTCCGGTTAGTAGTCAGATTTTGAGCAGAGTGTCGAGTTGAACAATGACAGTGACAGCTTGCTGGGTTTTACTGTTGCTGGGGTTTTACTGTATCTGGGCATGCGTTGCTCCAGGTTTGTGGGTGTTGAGCCTGCCAGGGCGTCGCAAACTAAGGTCATAAAAATACCCCTTATAGCAGTCTGCTATAAAAAGGAACAGCTACGGTCATACTAAAAAACGGTCTAAAATGTTTTTGAAATTCTGTGCTGGAGATCCAAATGACTCCAGAGATGAATAGAAGAAACGATAGTTAGTAAAAGCGAAGCGGATTGGTTTTTCGTTTGATTTATTAACTAAAGAACAATGTAAAATATAAATATAACAAAAAAATTATATTCCAGAACAAATTGTGGAATTACTGCAGTTTTCCGTACACTTCAACTCTGTGAACAAAGAAATTAAAGTGAAGTTAAAAATTAACCTTAATTTCCTTACCGATAGACACATGTGGCGTTCGCACCATGATTCGAGTTGAAAACAAAGACTAGTTTTCGGAAAAAGTTGATGGAGTCCACATTATAGGTTTGGGTGCGTTTCTTGGCATCGTTGTCGTATCTCCAGCGACCCAGAAGTTCCCGCTTCTGACTGTTTGAATGAAGACCCTGGGGGAATAAGGATTTCATAAAAAAATCCTTGGTGTCAACACGATTTTCACTCACATAGACGTCAAAGTCTTTTGGGGCACTGTTGCTACACAGTCTGGGCGTCATTTCCTTGGCCACATGGGTTAAGCCAATTACCTCCACAATAATCGGTTTGGCCAGCTGGAGGGTTACGGTGGCCCGGCATCCTTTATATCCAAAACAAGCGCCTGGCTCGAGGCTTGGACGCAGCATATTGATTGGCGGATTCGTGCTGAACTCCAGTCCCAGTAGTGTCTTCACAAGGTTGGTCTCACCAATGGGTGCGGCCACCACATTGATGACCCTGGCGCCCAGCTCCTCGGAAGCGTAGTTGATTCGGACTTTTCCCGTGGCAGACGTTTCGCTATTGCCACCAAAGTGACCGGCTTTTGCAGCGCATTCGGAGCCCATCATAGCCTTCTTCAAGTTGTAGACGTCGTCCATTAGGTGGCCGATCTTGCGCTTCACCAGCGTCTCCACGTATGCATTCATATCCCTGTTGTCCCCCTGCCCAGATCCACACATTTTCGGTTCGCCACTATGCAAACCGAATTTACTTGACAAACTCGGTGGGATCTGGGCCTCCTTACAATCTTCCTGCTGCTGGTTCAGCATATGCTGTGGAGAAGAAGGAATTAGGTTATTATATTGTAAGGGGATCTACTTTTTCCATTACGGATAAGTCATCCACATCGTCACGAAGTCGTAGTATATCCTGGGAGTTTTTGTTACTGCCGGTCATCAGGTTGTAAAAAAACGCAGAGAGCAGTAAAAAGGATAAAATATAAGTTAAACAAACACGCTTATTGGTCCTGCGACACCCGTCCATATTGATTTAGAAATTATATTGTTTTCAAGAGAATAAATTTGAAAGATCAGATAGATATAACCGGTTCAGAGGATTGGAACTGAATGCCTATTGTAGAAACCCACGTTATGATTCTATCGTGACTTCATTGTCCAGGCTACTATGTTGATACGAAAATCAAACAAACATTGGCTAAAGAATAAGAAATCTATATATTTTTTAAATTTGAATTACACCTTGCTACAAAACTATAAAGCGATGTGTGATCTGATTCTGCATGGAATATACCAAATATAATATACCAGATACCATAATATACTGCTGCATACCATGGTTTGCCGGACTTCCATTGACAAAGAAAATAAAATTGGTCACACTGGCAAAGACGATTCCATGGATTTTCGTGAAATAAATAAATTTAACTGGCGTTTAAATCTGAATAACAACAACAACCTCGTCGAACTCAGCTTGGTCAGCAAATACAACAGTCCCGATGCAGCGGACGGCCACCAACCGGAGCTCCTACTCAGACAAATCGATTGTGCGACGGGGGCAGCAACAATGGGCACGAAACAAAAACAGGGAGCAACAACACCCGCACATGCCGAAGGCGTAGGTGACGAAGGAATCGGGAATGGAGCTAGCGGCGGTGGGGACGGTCTAGGAGACGGCGCTGCAGGGGTGCTAGAATGCGAAGACTTTGATAAGGCAAGTACTTATTGTTTTCATCTCACAGTCGAAAGGCCAGCAGCTGATGTGCGACCCATTTGTTTGTTTGTTTCAGGAAAACGGTGCTGCTGCCTTTTGTGACATGGACATGGGCGTGGCTGGGTATAGCCTGGCCGCAGCAGTGCTTCCTTCGGCCGAAGCCGCCAGCGGTGGAGGCCTGAGCTCCAATCGCACATCCATGAACAACTCCACGGAGAACTTGAGCTACGCCAGCGACAACTTCTACGGTGACGATCTCATCCTGCTGGACGACGACGACGTCGACGCAGAGGAAATTTCTCTTAATTCAGACGACTGCGTCTACGCTTACCGCGGCGACGGGGCGGACTTCGATCTCGCTCTGGATGCTTCCGCAATGGGGCGGGGCGCACGCCACCATTTGGACATTGGCCTAGGATCGGGAAGCACTGGAAAGGGGGCTGGTGGCAGCTTGATATGCGGAGACGATGAGACAGAGTTTCTCGAAATGGACTTTGAACCAGATCCGCCGTCAGAGCTGGAGTTTGCCGGCGGCTCCCAGAATCTGGCAGCGATGCCCCAAGCGAATCTCTTGCTGATGCAGCGTGACTATAGCCAGATGAGCGGCAAGGGCGGCACAACCCCTACTCAAGGCAGGCAACTATACAGTTCGCCGATAGACGACTTTTCCCAGGAGGACGCACTGCAGCAGCAAAAACAGCGTCTGAGCAATAAGTTTGCTCGCATCAGTCTCAACCTAGACCAGATCAAAGACGGAGGTGGTGCAGCCAGTGGTGCGAGCCTTGATTTGGATGAACAAATCGGCGGCAGGACCGAGGAAAGCGTGGATTCCAGCGGAATCCACCAATCAATGGATTCAGCGCAAGCCCACTCCTTGCCCAGCACTCTGGGCACAGGTGTCAATTTCGGGCGGAGCACCAGCGTGCCGAACGACCACCCAGAGCCCAATCGAACTGGCGCAAAACCAAAACGACTCTCTCACTCCTCATCCGTAATGTCTAAAAGCAGCTCAACGTCAAAGTCGCGGCGTTCACAGCCTTCGGAGAGCTTCGACGAACGCTGCTACAGCTGTACAGATTTCCGGGCAGCCTCTACTTGCTCCTCTTCCGGCCAGCAGCGACATGGACAGGTGGCACCAATGCTTGTTGCCGCTGCCGCTGTCGTGGCTCTGGCCTCGTCTTCGTCCTCCATGGCCCACTTTGAACTGGCCAGCAACGAGGAAAACTGTTTGGATTGTCTGGAAAAGGAATTTTTGGCAAACACCATTGGGAAGGCGCTGGACTTGAGCACATGTGCCAAGTGCCGAAGACGTGCTGGAGGCCGGGGCAGCAGCCTCTCGCTCTACGCCCGCGCAGATCAGACGCGGTGCCGAAGCGGCTCGCCGAGCTATTTTGAAGAGGCCGAAGGTCTCTTTGCTGGCTGGTACAGCACCTCAGCGGCTGGAACCGTTCCTGGGCCGAGTTTGGGTTCCGCCTCCAACCAAAGGTTCATTTCATGTGATAACAATTTTCGCGGCGTCCAGGTAACTTATATTATTTTACTTAAAATAAACAAAAGTAAACCATGTTTATATTTCAGCTGCTCAAGCAAAGCTTTCCAACCGAGTCGATATTTGCTCGTCTGTCTACTGAAAAGGAGTGCGACGAGGAGCACGTGGCGAATGCGCTGGACAAGCTTCATGTGTCCTACGATCAGGCTCTCCTTCACACCTACTTCGAGCAGCAGGTGGCGCGGCCCGGTACTCACAATCTCAATATAAAGCAGCTGCTCCTTAAAGCCTCAAAACAGCAGGGCAATTATCGCAAGCTCAAGCGTCTAATCGAGTTGGTGACTCAAAACCAGATAATTGTGCAATTCGAACGGGTAGGTCTCAACATTGGTTTATAATTTATGTATATTTTTATAAATATATTATTCAATGCACAGGCAAAGGATGCCCAAACCGCCCTGGTTCCTGTTAGAACCGCTGACTTACTGGAGGCCTGGGCACGCAATCGGGATCTCTCAATGCTGCGGGAACTGGATGCTCGATTTCATCGCGCAAATGTGATTGGTGAGATTATTTCTATTAACCCTCAAACAATTTTGACCTTATTTTTCGGGGTTTCCAGGCAAGGTTGGGCACATTGTGCGACAGGCCACAGCAGCTGCATCCTCTCAAGTTCAGGCCGCCTCCTCATCCTCCACCTCCAGACGCACCCTGCCCGAATATCTAATGATCCCACAGTATTACGAGAGAGGGGAGTTGACGCTAATGCGCAAATGTTAGGCTGCCCATCCACGATTCCCCATTCACTCACTCTCACACCATGTATCATCACGGGATGAGGCTTAGTTGCGTTATGCGTTGAATTTGATGACGAGAGTGATACGTTCTTCTGGAGATTACACTATCTGCACAGCCCAGAGCCCACCGAGTGGGTCCTATTAGCATCAGTGGCCTCTCTCCTCAAACTACATATATTATTAAGGCGATAAAATTCAACGTTGTGTGTTTAAATGTGTAAAACGTTATTCGATTAGCCGTTAACCATGTTTGCAATATTTATAAAGTATCATAAAATGCATCGAATACTGCGTGTAATTGATCCAGGATTCCGACTGTCTTGGCCGATATCTAAGCGAGGCCCAAAGGGATTTGTTTAGAGAGATGCAGTGCAGAATATAACATTATTAACTCACCATTAATCCATCTCTGATCAGCCTGCATTATCACTTTCTATGTATATTCCACTGCATTGAATATCACGTAAAAGTAATCCATATAGCATAACATTCACAAAACGAATACATCTGCATCCGCATCTGGTACATACTGTAGCTTAGCTTGTATACAATAAACTGAAATCTGAATAACTATAAGTAGCCAAGTAACTTACCTACATGTAGTAAGTCTGCGCGGTCTCTGGTGCCCGTCTGGATCCTCCTCGTCTATGATTTCGATTGATTTAAACACGAATGTTGTTTTCAATAAAATTACGCTTTATTATTATTATAAAAGTGCATTTGGGTTCTGAATGTGTACAAAAGTGTGACTCATCCATTCGGTTTATTGGTATCGCTGTTGCGGCTGGCGACCAGCGTTGAAATAGCTTCCGCCTGGTCCAGGAGCCATGTTTGGCGGCATCGGCGGTGGCTGGGCCACGCCAGCCGCGTATTGCGAGCCCGGCGCCGGCTGGACGCCCCAGCCAGGGCCTGGATACGGCATAGGCACAATGGGCGGAGGCGGTGGGGGAGGAGCATGGTACATGTGATATCCAGCGGGCGGTCCGGCTGGCGCAGAACCCGGTGGCAGCGGCAGGGGATCCCCAGAGCCCATGCCAGGCACTGCACTAGATAGCGACTTGATGGGCTGAATTTTGCTAGGATCTCCGAGGCTGCCATTGTTATTAATGGGTGGCGGCGGAGGCAGTTGCTGGCCAGCTGATGGTAGGAGCACCGAAGGATTCGCCGCTTTGGCGGGTGTGGGGCTATCCGCGCGACTTGGCGGCTTCTGGGGCGGACTGTTTGGCTGCTGCGCCTCTTTCTGGGTAGACTGATAAAGGTCCAGCACCTGGTGGCAGA
Organism: Drosophila varians; assembly: GCA_018150405.1. Lineage (NCBI taxonomy): Eukaryota > Metazoa > Arthropoda > Insecta > Diptera > Drosophilidae > Drosophila > Drosophila varians. Next base: position 9,754,482 of record JAECWK010000125.1, read on the forward strand.
TGTCCTCGAGGATCTCCATAGTAACGTCTGAGACGAACATGTCCCACCAGCGCTGGTGCTGCGGCTGGCGACCCTCCCAGTCCTGGACAGTAAATTTGCTCAGCTTGCTGGCCAGATGGATGAGAGCCACGGCGATTATCTCCGGTTCCCACTGCAAACAGACGACGGTGCTTAGGGAGTCGTTGACGAAGTTCCACGCCATCTGGACCATCTTTTGCAGCTTTTGCTGGTCGCCCTTGAAACACTTTGCGTACTTCAGGAGGAAAGTATACGGGTGCTCCACCTGCAGGTCGAACTTGATCGTCTGCAGCAGTATGCGCTCCAGCGTCATCACCTCCTCCTTGGGGTCCTCGCCGAACGAGTAAAAGTAGTTGTCGCTCAGGATGCCACGTGCCGTCTTGATGATGTCCCTGCACTTCTTGGGCGTTTCCTCCACCTTGCCGGCGAAGAAGAGGCAGCAGCAGGCGGTAACGTACCGGGGAAAGCTGCGGAACGAATGGAACATGTAAAAGCGATGGAAATACACTACTCCGGTGGCCATCGTATTGTGACCTAGGCCCATTTTCGTCCCGCACTCCATGATGAAGCGGGCACCCTCTTTCCGATAGCGGCGCTCCGTCTCAAAGCTAATGCCATCCAGAATGGAAGGTGTTTCCCGCAGCTCTTTTTTGTCGTAGTACCAGCACGGCATCTTGTGCTGCTTCGAACCCCACTACGGGTTGTCTTACTCCAGGGACAGTTTCAGGGCTATGGCGACTTTTGCGCTTAACGCATGGCAGGTGTGTGTGGTGCCTTTTCCGGACACTTGTCCAGGCGGTGCTATGCCTTCGGTTTAAGTTACACTTGGCGTTTTTTAAGCAATAAAGTGCAAGATACGTGGGACAGGTATGTTTACTTCGTCTTCCAACCAGCGTTGCCAGATGTTGCACTTTAAAGTATCGATAAAATCATTTCGATAACGTAGATTTGGTTCTGAAACTGGCTAAATGTTGCTTGAATCCTTTTGTATCCTTTTTAAACTTGAATGACTCTATTAATGATTATTTACCACAATAAATATCAACTATTTGGTGGAATAGAACTGTGTGTACACAAAAGAATGCAGGTAATCTGCATTTCAAGCCGTTGAACTATAGACCGGATATTAAGAACTATTTTGAGTTTCTTTAAGAAATACAATTCTTTAGTTGGAAAACACGCACTTTTCCCTTTAACTCTTTTGAAGTAAAGTTGCTCCCTCCCAAAAAGTTTCCGTATTGTCGCACATGAATAAATTTACTTTTAAATTCACAAAAAGGTAAAAAAAAAAAATGGAAAAAAGACAAAGAATATCGGACTCCAAGATATATATTCAGATAAAAGTGCGTAAAGCGGCAGTTGTAGTAAAATTCATGAGGCTGGACGAGTACATTGACTTTTAAAAGCCAGGAGGAGACACGTCTCGGCCAGTGGATTTTGGTTCTGGGTTTTCGAATGGATGATCTATCGCTCTGTTTAGATCGCAGACTGTTTTCTTTTTGGTTTGCTTTTATTGCGGAAGAATTTCAGCAATTTGTAAATTAATTGAGTGTGGGCGATGACACGGTTCAAGGATTTTCTAGCTCCATTACGAAAACAAAACATTGAACTCGATCGTTTGGATTGCTTTTGGTTTCGTTTTCAATTTCGTTTTCATTATGCGCCGCATCCCAAATTGAGGTAAACAAGCCAAAAAACTAAAAGGGAGGAAAAGCAAGCGTTTTTTGGGCCTCTAATTGAGTTGGAAACTCTCCAGGTCCGGATGATCAGCCAGCAAATGCCTCGAAATGCCATCGCGTTCCCCGACAGACTTTTGGGACAGATCCGCTGCATCGATATGCAAATTATTGCCAAATTGTCGTTGGCAGAGATGCCAAAAATCGCTGCCTAGTCAGCCAAAGTCGATCTTAAGTGGGTGCTACTGTCAGGGCTAGGGCCCTTTGAGCCGAAAGCCCAGAAACCGGGTCACGCCAAGCTGCCAGCCACCATCGAACACCCCAGCAGCCCAGCATCCGACATCCCAGCAGCCCAGCATCCAGCGATTGGCAATCGAAGTTGGCGGCACCCTAAAAGCAGAATTTTTTAATGATATTTATAAGAATTTTCAATACCCTTAAGGTGGGTTTTTTTTAGATATCCTTCTTTAAAAGGAACATGTCTTTCGTTATAAGAACATCAAAAATTACAATGAAAAAAGGATTTTGGCAGAACCCCTATTGTTTAAAGGAAATTCCTATAATATATAATGTGTACCCAGCTATATAAGACTATTGATCTAAGCGGCATTGTCTAAGTTTTTATATAAATAAAAATATCTTTTCTTGATATTTTATCACATTTTCTGAAAATATGTTTCCTAAACAAGCAACTCCTTGTGATATTTATACAACCCTACCCTATGTAGTGCCCTAGCTGAAAGTTAACCAATTTCTGTCAAAGATTCTTAATGCTTATCTCCCAGATCAGATGGTACAAATCGCTGCTTATACTTTTGAATGCCACAAATCGTGTTACTGTCTGCTATTTTGGGCTCCTAACTGCGATTGCGGTTGCTGGTTGCTGGTTGCTAGTTGCAAGTTCCAAGTTGCTGGGTGTTTGGTGTTGCTGCTTGTTTGCGGTTTGCACTTTGGCTGAGAGGTTTATCGAGAGTGCGGAGTTCAAGTACACCCTAGAAGTTGAGTCGTTACACCATTACGACAAATATTTGGCAATTGTGTAATCAAATTGGTGGATCAATTTTGATTTGTTGCCCTTCTGCATCTGCAACATGTTGCCGTTGCTCTGTTACCGTTTTGCATAATTACGACTTTCCGGGCTTAATAAATAAGAAAAAGTTCGCATTTTCCAATGGCAGACACAGGCGTTGCTTTAACAAGCATAAAAAACGCATTTGCATACGTATTCCTGCGTGTGTAGGTGTTGCTGCCGATGAATCACGCGTGATATGTCGCTGTTGCAGTCTGTGAACTATTGTATCCCCCTGCTGCCGTATTATTCTCTTATTTATTGGTCCCTCCCCTTTTTTCCTAACTGCCTGGAAAAAAAGACAACTCTGGACTTTGCACTCCGCCAACGGGTTGACATTTTCATTATGGAAACATTTTTATTTTTCCTTGTTGTGTGGACAAGTTTTCTGGCACTCACTCTTTTTGCCACCGGCGTAGTTGCACAGTAATTATTTTTAGGGAAACTCATTGAGTAAAGATCTTTATAAATAAATATATAAAATTGGAAAGAAATTATGCAAATGGGTTTTCAAAATCGTTGGTAACTGCTGGACTATTTTTCCTGGTCTTTGGTTCAGGGCCCAAAGGATTATTTTCATTTACTACATACATTTCTCACACTGTACCAAAAGGGGTGTGCATTGGGGCGGGTGGGCGTGTCCAGCTCTCACAGTCACTCAACCGATTTTCAATGCGTTGACAGTTCAGGTTGTCAATCGTTTTGTGTTGGCCAGTGTAGGTGTTGACTCGACTGGAGTTTGCCTTAAAATTAAGCTGTGAAGTGCAATTGAAGGAATTTCAATTGTTGATTGTCAAGAGCCGAAAAAAATTAGCATATGCACAGCAAATTGCGTAGAACTTGTTGCACCAAACGCTTGAGTGACTAAACACACAAGATAGACTTGTTTATTCATTTGTTTATATTAAATGCATGACAAATTAATGTGAGGGGAATAAATTGCTCTCGAAAAAAATGCTCAAGTTACTTAACCACCAGACAAATGGAAGCAAAAAAGTGTCCAACATCAAACTTCAATTATCGAATTGGCAAAAGGAAGCTTACAGAGAGCAAAAGCCGAAGACCCCTGCAAAAAACCGAGCCAGAAAAAAAAGAAAACAACTTTAACAAGTGTCTCAAAGTTCGGGGAAGCAGAACAGAAAAAAGCAGCCGCAAAAACCACGAGAGCAGCTCCACGAGAAGTGATTTTCACATGGGCAATTAATGTTTCAATAAACGATATTCTAGCCACAACAAATTTGTAGCAACAGCAACACTGCTACAACTCCTGGTGCCGCAACTCCTGATGCTGCAACTGCAACTGCAACATGAAACGGCGGCATCCCAAAAAAAAAAAAACCGCCAACCAGCCTGCCAGCCAGCCAGGAGTGCAAAATGTTATTGAAATTGGCTTTTTATGTTTATGAAAACGGCCGCTGAACTGCTGTTTGGATTCGTTTTTGGTGTGGAAATCCCTGCCGCAGCTCGGATTCCCCATTTCCATTTCCATTTCCATTACGAGTCCGATTTCGACTCTCGTTAATTACTGCCATTTTCCATCGTATTTATGCTCACGCCTTACTCACGTTTTGGCCATCAGCGGATACCGGCCAACAAGGGGAACGCGTGCAGTGCGTGAAAATGTTTGCTAATTGCCCCGTTTATGGCCAATTTTGCTAAATTTGTGGGCGGCCAGAACATGTGTGGGGGATGTTCGGACTCCAAGGCAAATGATGTTATTGTTTCTCTAAACTCTTGTTATCGAGCTCATTTGCTGGAAGTTTGTTTCGCCTTTGATTTCTTAGAATTTGTGAATGGGATTTCGTTCTCTTTTGTAAAGGAAAAATTATTAAAAATTTGGATCAAGTTGCTAATAGGGTTAATTATGTAGGAAACCCCGTCCTAGTCCCTAGTCACATTGGACTTATTTTTTGGGGTTTCATTGTTTTGAAAAAATAAGCTCTTGAAGTAAATGATGAAAACTTTTCTCAAAATAATGTTGTTAATGATAGTAAGATCAGTAATAATAGCAAAATCTTGGCATTAATAAAAAACTCATATTTGCATACTTTGGAGACGCATATTTTGTCAATTTTAAAACCAACGACCATTTTGAAATCAGGACTTTATTTCCCTTCGATCTGCATTAAAAAATGAAAAAATTCGGCCAAAAAATTTTTTACCGATTTTTTGCAAATTTTTTTTTCATCAAAAATGCCAAAAATTGAGAAAATTTTTTTTGTTCAAGTTTTCCAAACTTTTGATGCAGTTTGAAGCAGAATCAAGCCCTGTTTCATAATGGCTTTTTTTTTTTAATCGGATGAAAAATGTCCAAAAGATGCTATAAAAAGTGTAGCATTTTCGATGGTTCAGATATACGGCATCTATCAGATATAGACGACCGATCCCAGCCTTATGTACTCCGTGCAAAGGACAGATGGGTTGAAAATCGATAGCTCCATTTCTTGTTAAATGTTTGGTCCTTGTTTGAGAAACATTTGTTCTAGACTCTGATATGTAAGAACTTTCTAAATCTTTGAAAATTCTTCCAACGCTCTATGCTCTTTCTGCGCTTTACCAAAGCCTTTCAAGCCAGTGGATTAAAAAATTACTGTCCCAGGGATATGGTGCCAAGGCTGTCAAAAAAATAGAAAAGAAAAAAGTGCAACAATCTATAACTATTTATATGGCTCCGACAACATTCCAAGATCTCTGCTGTTAGCTTGCCACATGCAAATCTGCATCTGGAAACCCTTTTGCTTTGTGGGCCACAAACCGGCACTTAGACCGGCTTTGATTTGAAGTTCGTGTCCCTATGCGAACCCTGGCTGACTGACAAACTGACTGGCTAACACCTTGGACCGCTGCGAGACGTTCCCCTTTCCAAATTTCCATTAACAAAAGTCACACTGGCGATAAAATAAAAGGTTTTATACAAATTAATATTGAATTATGAGAAAATATTAATAAATGCCTGATAAGTTAAAGATTTTGTTAATCCTTTTTGTCCCACTTTTTGCTAAAAGGATATAGTTTTTTGTCCAGTGCAGATCCCCCGGTTTGAGTGAGTGATTACAGTTGGTGGACGGACGGATCGGTCGCTCCAACAGGTTACCCATGGGAAATCTTACAAGAGCCGGGTAGAGGAGCCCAATTACCAGGCACAGGTCCAGGTTTCTGCTGCTGCTGCTGCTGATTTTGATTTTGAAATTTGAACTTGGGGCTAAAGGTAAAAATTGTTTGTCGAGTAATTGCCGCATAACGAGCGGCAGTCGCAGCCAAGCCAGCTCTGGCTCTTTTTTTTCCTGTTTTTGCAAATGTCGAGAGACGAGCCTGAGGGCAAAAACGGAGAATCGGGTTGGCGTTGCACTTTGCTCTGACTCCGGTTGTTGCACTTGCACTGGAAATAATTTTCTAGCTTAAGTTTGGTCCTTAAAGATGGGTCCCTAACAGTTGGTAGTCCTAACATAAGACTCTAGATTCTTTGATACGAAAGCTCTTGTAAGATTTTCTTGTTAAACATTTTTTTTAAATGTTAAGAATGACAATAATGATAATCAAGATACTAAAAACTATTATGAATGGGTAACTAAATAGCCATAATTTTTTCCAAGTGCCATTAGTTGTATGCCATTCCTGCTACCCACAACCTTAGCCGAGTTTGTGCGTTAGAATGGACCAAGTGGGCTCACCTCAGCTCATTTAAGTTGAGGTCCGTTGCGGTCGATTCAGCTCCGTTTCAGTTTCAGTTCCAGGTCGGTTTCCATTTGGCTGAAAACCAACGCCCCAACCAAAGTCGTGCAAATACCACAAACTGCGGCACAAACCTCCTGATAGCCAGCGTCAGGTGCATTTCCATCAGCGATAATGCCATGTTGCTGTTGCATCGATTGCGGAAAACTTGCAACAGGCTGGTGGGGCAGCAGCAGCAACATCAGCAACAGCAACAGATATCGCAGTTGCATGATCGCAGAGAGTTGGCCCAGCCAGCCAGGCCAACAATTGTCTGAAATTTTCGTCTTTTTCGACTTGGACTGTGTGAGGCATATTATTTGCACTTTATTATCACGTTAGCCAAATGAGCGAAACGTGCAGATCACCAAGGATTGTCGATGGGGCAGGTGGGGTGGCCCTGGTGCGGCGGCAGCAGGGGAAGCTCTCGCACCTTTGACCTTTCCAGGTGGGTGATAGATAAACTGCAGGGGCTACTTCTCGGCTTCCAAAAAAACACTAAAATTCTTGGCAATCCACTTTAATAAAGAGAATGGAGGCGGTTGCCATGGGGCGGAGGTGTTGCACTGTAGGCGTGGCGTCGGCGAGGGCGTGGGCCGTAATAACCAGCAGAAATAGGAAAACATTTGGCAACTGAAAAGCGGAATCTGGTTATCTGGCCAAATCTCTCCGAGGCATTTCACATTAGTCTCGGCTTTCAGTTTCCACCAGCCAGGAGCATTTTTTTTTATGTTTTTCTTGTTTTTGGTTTTCATTAATGCCGTTCAGTCATTTATAATAGTTTCGATTTTATTTTCGCCATTTGGCATATAAATTACAATTATTTGGGTTAGTCTTGGGTCATGTGGTGGCCCCTAATCGTTTTCAGAAGGGGGGTACACTATAAAAACAGGTACCCAGGGTACCCAGGGTACCCAATCAAATTCCCATGCAATTATATAATATAAATAAATATTTTATGGGAATTTTTGTAAGGACTATTCCGATTTTCCAGAAAAACCCCGATTTTTGCATGTCCCACATTGCCACAAGGGAGATTCCCTTGGCAAGGCCAAAAGTCAGCTGTCTACCATAAAATATTCCCACCCACCGTCCGGGGACATTCCACCCACATCAGCTGTTCCTGCCACACATTCCCAAACGACACAACACACACACACGCTGGCACTTTCGCTCACGCATTCGGAATATTTGCCATAGCAACCGCTTCCATCAATCATTATATTTGTCCCTGAAATCAAACGCAAAAAGCATCCTTATTAACCGGAGCGCAGCAAAAGGACGAAGGCGATGCTTCCGGGGCGACATTCCTTAGAGCGGGATGGCCTGAGAGTGACGAGAGTGAAAACTGGGCAACAAGGTCAGGGTGAAGCGAAACAAGAGCCGAGGTCCTTGAAACAGGATATTTAAAAGAGAGAGAGAGAGAGTGAGAGTGCGGAGAGTGAAAAAGAGACAGGGCGCAGCTGCTGCTGCTATGACGACAAGGGATGATACATTTTTGCACTTTCTCCATCTCTTTTTGCCCTCATCCGGCAAGCAGTGCGGCAGGACATGCGGCACTTCCGGTTGCTGCTGCTCGCCTGGTCGACGAAGGCGCCAAAATTCAACATTTTCACTTGTGTGCGTGACCCGCTCGATTGCCGACTTTTAAGCCACTTGGATGGAGGGAGAGGCAAACAGTCTGGTCAGGGGCAGTGGGGAGGAGGAGGCTGAGTGGTGGATTTGGAGTTGCTCACTTGAGTCCCACCCAACCCAGTCGCCCATCACGCATCACCCATCGCCCATTGCCCACCCCCTTGTTGTGGCAAGTGACTCCTTCGGATAATCCCATTTTCTACTTGTTAATGTATATATATTTTTTTTTTGCCTTCGCCTCAAACAAATGTTAGCCGGGATTTAAATTTTACATATTTCGATGCGCCGGAGAGAGAAGATTGGCTCAAGTGTACGACATAGCGTAGATTTTACTTCTCAAATGTAACCGGCGATCAGAAACAGCGACAGCCCCGACCCACTCACCCCGGCCAGGAGGGTGGGGGTGGGTGGCCTGGCCAGGCCTGGCCGGGGTGGTGCTTCTATCGCCGAACACACAAACGCAAAACACATCACATTATCACAGCGACACGCATTTTAGGCGAACAGGCAACCAAAACGGGCAACAGCATCACGCATACTAAACTAGTGACTGGGATTCATTTATTCTATGCACGTGCCAGCCTCCCCCGCACCAGCCAACCCCCATCCCAGCCAACCTGAAAAAAAATTAGAGCCACCCAAATGGGGGGAAGCCGAAAAAAAGGATACACATTTTCTCTATACGCATCCACAAAAATGCCCACTACTATGCCCCCGCACGCATACTGTCGAAAAAATAGGGTTTTTTGAGGGCTGGAGTGTTGCCTAAAAGGGGCGTGGCAGGCACACACACGGCCATGCAACAGGGAGAAGACTTGCGGATGGTGTAGAAAGCGAAACAGAGCCCCAGAGACTCCCAGGAGGTGACCGCGGTATTCCCCATTTTCGATTATTTACAGGATGCAGGGTAAAGGGCTGATTAGTACCTCTTAAAAGGTTTAAAAATATACCATTTAAGATATAAATATGAAAAGGATTTTTATTTAATGTTTACAAAAGTTTTATAACAAAATATTTTAATTGGTCTTTCAGTTATTAATCCTTACTTCTTCTTTATATGCTTTTCTTTAAAAGATCTACATTTTAATATTAATAGCGTGAAAATTCCATCACATCCCACTTAAGGATGCAACATCCTGGCTAGCATTCGTGAAATTTTACCTCCGGCTGTCATAATTTCTGCGAGGTGGGTCGGAGGTGCGACACCTATTCCCAGAGAGAGAGTGTGAAAGCCGGAGAAAGTTGGGGGCGCTGGGCGTAACAGGGGGAGTAACATGTCGGAGCCGGACGGGGCATCGCCAGCAGCTTCGACTCCGCTTCTCAACTATCAGCTAACGGGGAACCAGGAAGCGTAGCGTTCCCTATTCAGGCTTCCAGCTTCCATTACGTCATTACGCGCTTTTGGCCGTTCGGCATCGATTTTCACACGCCTCTTGGGAAATGATAAGGATGCCAAAAGTTCCAGGCAACCATGAGCGCGAACAGCTGGATGCTGCTTCCCGTATATCCTTGAGTTGGGGCAGGTCCCGGGTGCTCCTGTTCCCCCCATATCCTGCTGAATGCTATGTAGGTTACCGAGCACCATCGATCGATGGAATTTTCTTTACACTCGCTCGCTGATAAGAGTGCGTGGGAAAGTTTACCAAGGTCATGGTGGGGGTTGAGGGCTGTGTGTGGGAGGAGTTTGTTACAAAAAAAATGGAAAACTTTTGGTGGGATGGGGATGTGATAACCTGGAGTGGCACTTGATAGGGATTAACTTTGTAGAGGCGCTGCAAATGATATAATAATGGAAGAATATTTATATATTTTTTTCAAGCCAAGCTACTTGCAACATTTTCTGTTGAAAAAAAAGGCCATTCATCTGCAGCGAGGCACTTTCTAAGCCGATCTGTGGATGCCTGGATGAACCTGATATGCCCGCTTATGACATTATATCCGTTACAAACTCGTGAACTGTCCAACTCGAGAGCCGGGACTTGTAACTTGGAGCTGCAAGCTCCGAGACCTGGCCAGAGTTCGTGACATGGCATCAACGGTTTGTCATTAAACATTAAACATTTCGACAATAATTTGCTTTGTGCTCGCATTTATACGTTTATATGTATTATGCGAAGTATTCCTTTTGATTCGACTTCCCGAATTGTAACAGTAGACGACGACCTGGACTCCCTGGACTCTGTGGACTCTCGTGGACTTTGAAATTGTTATGGCAGGTAATTTACATAAAAGATAAGTGGGTCCATGCCAGCACACTGCACAATTATTATTATGGGGGGATACCTGTGTATCCATTGTCTGGATAGTTTGGGGGGGGGATGGGATGGAGAAAAATTCCAAAAACCACGATCTCCCCCTTTTGTTATTGTTAACAAATGTGTGGCGGATTGTTTTTGGGGTCGGGAGTGCTATCTTGGACTTCCTAAAGGCATTAAAGGCATTAATAATACTACTTGTTGCCGCTCGTTTTGTAATGCAAATATTGCTCAGGTTGCGTATACGACGTGTGTGCCCATAAGGTAGTACACAAATGTGTGAACTCTACAGCACCTTTGGACAGATTTTTGTGTATCTGCGAGAGAACAATAAGTTTGGAACAACCTGGCAGCCATGACCCGGTTAGTTAGCGTTATCGACATCGTCGCTCCTTCGCCTCCAATAAAACAAATTAAAGCCAACAATTGACGTTTAGGACCTGAAGCTACTCGCCTTGAAAAGCCACAATGGTTTCGGATTTCGATTTGGATTTGCTCGCCTGACTGCCAGTTTGCAGGCGCCTTATCAGCCGCCCAAAATCAATTTGGCAATAATATTTTGCGGCTGCACTTAGTACTTACTAACTTGGATTGGTGGTCGCCTGCAGTTCCACTTTTCCGTTTGCAGTCCCATTTGCATTTTGCATTCTGCGTTCGTTTGCCAGCCTGCCTGCCTGACAGTGAATAATTTGCCATTTGCCTTCGATTCTGCGTTCGGTTTGGCGGTTTAATTCGGCCTAATGACTTGGAAAAGCGCAAAGTTGAGCCCTTGGCGGCGGCTTTAACAAAAAAATCCACTAATGAGATTGCATAACAAGGCGGGATGTAGGGATAAGAATTGGTAAAATGTTATTTTAAATCGCATTTTGTCAGACACACAGATAATATCATTCCACACTCACTCGCTGTCACCTTCAAGTGGGTCAGTACCCCCGATTTTGAATTCTCGATTCGCCGGGGCCTTCAATCATAACCTACCACATCGCTTTCGCTCGAGGGCACCTTTGTAAGAATTCCGCGAAATTCTTTGGCACTTACTCCAGTGTCTCATCACCTGAAGCCCACCATCAGACAGTTTTCAAAAGAAATTGAATTTGCATTATATATCTATAGCATGCAGTATTAATGACTTCTTTGGAAGATATGTGGGGATTTTCTGGGATAAGGTCAGATCGGACGGAGCACGGTTACACCATCACGTAGCCCTTCCAGGCCATGGGGATGCAGTTTTGCTCCCCGACCAAAATAAATGTCACACCATCGACCATCTGTATGGGGCCGATGATTTCATCCATTTCATCAGCCGAAAAAAACATGCAAATGGATCCGCCGCATGCATAGTAAGCGGCTGTTTGAAATCGAAAGCGATTATCGATGCGGTTGAAAATAAAGGAATTGGAGTCGCAGAAGCCGTAGATCATGCGATACGGAAAAAGTCATTGCGCCGCAAAACTATTGCATTTGACAAAATTTTGGGAGCCCATCCCCCTTACATTTTGACCCTGTAGTATGGAGAGTCCAATGATCCAGACCAGGGTCCGATTTTTCAATTTGACTTCAGGTACAGTTGTTGCACAGAAACAAAATATGTTCTAGGCTGTACAATATATTTCCATAAAACATTTTCTTTCAATAACTTAGAGATTTAGTAATTAGGATTCCTGACTAAAATCTCTTTTAAAACATTCTATATTTTTATAAAATTATTTTATTTATTTCTGTGTAGCACCCTTGAACTACCCATGAACCCTGCCACTGTGTTCTGTTGGGGTCCCATTGTATTTTTTTTTACTGGGGGCTGGGGTGTAATTTATGCACCTAGCAGCAGCTGTTTAGATATTCTAAAATCAAGTCGCTTAATCAAATGCATTCGTCTGCCTGCAGGCTTTTTTCCCAGTCCCAGTCCGAGCTCCACTCGAAAATGTGTGTCATATATGCATGAGATTTTTGGCGCCTGAGATTTCTGGAATACGAAATATCTACAAAGTCGTCCAGCTATCGAAATGCAAATCCTCTAATGCAGAGAGCTCGGAAGGTGCCAGCAAGTCGATCAAATTCCTTAAATGCGCCTCGTTTTGGTTTTTATATTCGATCTGGGTTCAATGTTTGACATTGACATGTGCCAAGGTTTATATGTCACATTGAGAAAAATGTTTTGAAAGTTTTTATTTTTTATTTCGATTTTAAAGAATAGAAATTCAACCAAACGTTATGGAAAATAAGATAGATCCTTAAAGTATTCTTTTAAATTTAATGAAAAGGATATCATTAAAGAAAACGTGGGAAGGTTTCCCATTTTTTCCAGCACCACCTCCTGAATCTCCTCAGTATATCTCTCGCAAAATCTTTTCAAATCTTTGGCTTATGCCAAATGCCTCGCGTTTAGCGCCATGCGGTCACAGCATGCTAATATATCCTCAGTTTGGCTTGATTTCTCACACTCGAGGTGTTTTGTTGGCCAACGCCAAACATGTGCTGGCCACATGCCCCGTTTAGGCCCAGTTCTTATCTCAAGCCCGTCCCGGCGAAGGTGTGAACTGTTTGAGAAGTTTCAATGGATGTTCCTCTACATAAGAAAAAATAGGAGCAGCTTTTTATAAATTTAGTTTCAATTTTCCAAGGGATAAGAGGAGAAGCCTTAGAATCCAATTTGGCACAATTTCGAAAATGTGTGTCAAATATTTTTCCAAAAGATCCTTTATCAGAGTTCAGAGTGGCCAAGTTTTGAAGATATTTTTCTCTCTGTCTCTGTAAAATAGTAATCGAACTACCTCGGAGTTGTCCTTTCTAGTCCTTCTTACCTCGACGCTGCTACCTTCGACTTCCACGGGGCTCTCCGTTTTCCCACCAGGGAGTTGAGATCTCCAGGCCCTCCGGGCGCACACATGGCGTTACTCCAACGCCGCAACCCCGGCACTTTGATGGAAAAAACAAACAAAAACAGGACTGGCCAGAGGCCATGGACGTGGACACATGTGTGCTGCTAGGAGGTGACCGGAGCACGTACCACTACTTCTCGTAGGTGCGAGTCCTTGGATTCCCAATATGCCGGCCGATTCCCACATCCTTGTTGTGCCACATGATGATGCTCGATGTGCTTTTCCCGTAGCGCCAGGCGTGTCCAAGCGCTGCGTTGAGGGATTTCTCAAGGCAATACGATTTTCACACACATTTAAATTAAAATTCCGACAAAGATGAGCCGGCGCTCGCAAAAAAAAAAAAAATAAATAAGAAAAACACACGAGCCAAAGTTACATATGTTTGCCGGGCGGGAATCTTTATATTCAAGAAATTTCCATTCCCATTTGGTCTGGCCCGCAGAAGGGATTCCCTCGTGGGCGGCTTTTTCCCACGATTTTATAACTGGGCTGGGCTGCCTCGATGCATAACTTCCACTTTTCCCACATATCCCATATCCCAATCCCATGTGTGACCGTTGCTGTTGGGAAATTGTCCTCGTCCTTTTGGTTTTTCGCCTCGATGAGGGGAAAATTCTGATTTGAGAATATCGAGTGGTTTTCCAGCTGGACGCGGCTGGGAGACGCGGCGACATGTGGCCAGTAGCTGGTGCAATCATTGCTGGATGAGCACAGTGCGGTTATTTCGAGTGGACAGGTTGTAAAGGCCACACCCACGGCCACATCCGCACGTGCACTCCGACCCCTGGCCCGCCACTTGACTCTATGCGCCGGCGCAGGCTCATTTCACGCCAGGTAAACATTTGCGGCGGACAGGTAAACATTTGCCAATATATCTCACGCTGTCCACTGGCCACCGACACGTGGTCAGGTGATTGTCCTGGATTCGGGCAAGTGCTAATTAGCCGGCTACCTGTTGGGCGATGAACAGGAAGAGTAAACAGTCCTCGTTGTTAAATGGTGTTTACCTTTACTAGAGAATGATTGCTTAAAAATATAAATAATTATACTTTGTTAATGACTACTTTTATCAAACACCTTTCAAGGACACCTTTCAAGGAAACCACATCAACAATTTTACTGAAATTTGGAATTCCTTTTATTTCCTAATTCAGAATTAAGTATTCCTTTGTTCAATTAATATTAATAGTAAATAATTTTTTTGACATAAATGGAAGGGACTAACTAAACCATAAATAATCCCCTTTTTCCTTCTCGAAAACAAAATCAGTAGAACTCCGGCAGTGCCTTGCCCGTTTTCTTCGATTACAGAACAAAAACGTAAATTTTAACTGGAGATATTGGCATGCTGGGGGCCAGGAAAACCGAATCCCGACGAAGTGTCCAAATCGCCCAGACCAGGGCCGGATAGGGGATCCTGCGAGGAGGTCAGCGGCGATGGATTACGGAACTGATCCGCCGAGATGCGGGTGAACAGAATGCCAACGCCTTCGATCAGGGAGAGGAGAATGCCTCCGATTATGGCGCTGCCTGCCATGGCGGCCACTCCGTTGCGGGCGGCCAGGACGCCTCCGGTCACGGCGCCGCTGATGATCGAGTTCCACGGATCCTCCTTCTTGCGCAAGTGCACCAGGCTGCAGTCCACAATGCTGAAGACGCCGCCCCAGGCGGCAAAGTTCCCGGCAATCACCGGCGATCGGGACTTGACGGCCATCAGGCTCCCGGCGAATCTCCGGCCGATGCCCTGCGGTGCATTCCGGAACCCCTTCAGGCCCTGAAACACCCCGCCGCCGATGCATCCCATGGCGAATGCCCCTCCACAATCGTCCACTATCCGGTAGGGACAGGGCTCACGGGAATACTCCTCCATCTGGCTGCCTGTTTTCCTGTAGAGGATCTCTGGCCGAAACGGAAAAAAGAAACTGAAAACGGAATTTATAAGACTCCCGATCGCCTTTGTAACACGTCCAGGCTTTGTGAATGGAGCTTCAAATGTGACATTGACAGAATTAAGGAAACTCCAAATGATGTTTGCCTCATCGATGACACGTGAGTGAAGTCGCTTGGTCGACTCGGACTTTAGTAAGAAAGGCAAATGCCACTGGGAGTAGAAGTTCCTTCCTTCAACCTGATAATCCTTCGATCAAGTCCCTGTCCACATGATTTTATTTGCTTAAACCAAAGAGTCCAAGCAAACAGACTCGCACGTGGATAGGCAAACCCCGATCTCATCAAGCAAGCTTCGAAAAAAAAAAGGTTAAATGTCGGAGCGAAGTTAACCATAAAATTTACTACCGCAGCTGGTCAACTTGGGATGAAAATGGGAATTGGGAACTGGGAAGGGGCTTTTGGGGTTCCAAAGACGCAGTTCGTACAAAAGCAAACGGTGGGAAACGGAAACAATGAGACCGATTGTCGTCCGCCGATAAAACTAAACAGACAGAAACCCAAACGACACCAAACCAGACCATACCAGACCCAACGACCATTCCTATCCAGAAAGGGAGGCTTACGATTCCATGCATAATTATCACGCGAACATAATCGAAATTTTGAAACTGTCGCAACTGTGTTTGCTTTGCTCGCCTCAAAAAATAATTTGTTTCGTTTCCTTTTGGGGGGAGAGACCCTTTTCCGCTGCTGGCCCTGGATGGATATCTGGCCATATAACAAGGTGTCAACCAGCAGTGACAAATGAAAGTGAAGCCGATCGAAGCCGAAATCGATTTGTAAAAAAATGATGAGAACACCTGGACACACACGTAGCGCCAGGCCATTGTGTCTCAGGACAAATCTTGTCAACTTGACATGTAAATCGTTCGAACGTGTTGCACTCGATTGATTATGCCCACTTTTCGACTTTATCTGCTGGCCAAAGGGTAGCTCTATCGGCGATCATTTGTCAGGAAATCGAGGGCATATTGTTTCCTTCCAGAAGGGGCGCGATTTCCACTGAAATCTTTATTTCCCTGGTAATTATTGTCGCTTATAAATGATTGAGTTGGAGATTTATTCAATTGGAAATGGTGTTAATGTGGGCACATTATGCTAGTGTTCCTAAAGGATTGGCAATTCCAGCGAAGGACACAGCTCGTAGACGGGTTTCCCACGAATTCGGGAGTTCCTCAACGCATATTTTTCTGGGAAATCACAGTCCAAGTGGAATCTCCAATGTAAATGATGTTCTCGCAGGAGGTCTGATCTTTAGCTTCTCTTATTGCCTTGTAAGTATTCCAAAATATTTAAAATTTCCCGCTATTTCTATGAAGGGACCACCTTTATAAAAATCAAAGTAATTAGAATATCAAACAAACAAGAGACTGACATGCAACAGTGAAACAGTGAAAGTCTTAAACAAGGATTTATAATCCCTGAAACCCGTAATGTTCCGCTTCCGATCCTTGGAGGACTGAAGAAAACGGGGCCAGTGTTTGGGCAGCTGTGATGCAACTTTCCATATCTCTGGACTATGTGCATCTGCATGGCCGATCACAAAAGGAATCAGAAACGGAACTCATTTCGTTATATCCCTGCACATGCCAAAACGCCATCGAGAACAAAGGGGCTGAACAATTGCGGTTGCATTACCCCAGAAGTCCAATTCAAATTCAGACAGCCTCCAGCCAGGCAATGAGATTCACAATTCGGAATCAAAGTGCGGGCCAGGACTCGACAATGGATGTGGCTCAGGTACGGCAGGACATGCCGCCAAAAAAAAAACAAAACAAAAATCAAAAGGAAAATGCAAAAACATCTCAAACGGTGCACTATTGTTGTTGTCCTGATTGTGATTACTCTTATTCCAATGACGATCATGAACGTGGCTCTATTCTGCACTTGAAGAAATCTGATAATGGTCCTTTTGTTTAATTTTAAAATTTTATTATGTTTTTCTTATTCTTATTAAATGTAAGTTTTATTTTTGCCATAAAGTCATTAACACGATTTTTTAAGTATAAAGTCAAAAATATATTTTAAATGACGCCCTTGGTTATTCTTATACTTGCAAAAATCTTTTTTAATATTTGTATAAATTTAGTCACATTTTTCTCCAAGTGCATTGGAATTATCCCCTCCTAACAATTTGGCATTGTGCGCCCGCAGATGCAAGTCAACGTCCGAATCGAGTCGAGTCTCGGATTTTTATTATTTTTCGGCTGAGGGCAAACAGATGCACAAACTTCTTGGCAAAAACCAAAAACCCAAGCCAACGGTCCAAGACGAGGAGACGCGCCAAAGGACCCGAGCCGAGTCCTTTCGGGCAACCAGAATCCCGAGCTGCAGCTGTCAATGCCAAGCCACCAACGCGCCACCCTCGAGTTGCCTCGTCGAGTTGACAATATTTCCAGCACCGATTTGTGATTCCAGTCTCCCGATTCCTGATGTCCCGATTTGTGCTGCCTGTGACGGTGCCGGGTGATGGCACGCAGATGCCAAGTCCTTTGGGTTTCCTTTTTGCCATTGTTGTTGGCCGTTCACCCGCCCGCTCGCCCGGTGCAATGATTTTTTTCCTCGTCCCCTGTGTGGGTTTTTTTTTTGCAGGACATCCTAAGCAGCATCCTTCTTGGCTCTAAGAACCTGGCCAAAGGTGTCGCAAATGCTGTTAATAGGGGAGTTTCTATCAGCCTGACCTGGCATAACTTTGTGTGTGGTTCAGTCTAGGGGGGGGAAATGTGTCAAACATATATCAAGGATCTTGGAGGGGTTTCCTCAAGGAAGTTACTTTTCCTTTTGGTAGAAATACCAGCACAGGGGCAATCGATTTAAACTCAATTACTTTACTACGAATAGTATCTGTTATCCCTGAATTTCCCCTCTAAAGCACCTCAATCATAATTAAAAACCTAATCACCGCAACAGAATTAAATATTATTTACACACTTCATTTAGGAGACACATTTAATAGGCTAAACAGAGTGTTTAGAGCTGCCAACAAGCAGGACACACGCAATGCCCGCTAATCGGCATACTTTCCAGGGATAATGAAAAGTTTGGGGGCTGCTAGGACGACAGTGTGCTGACAACACGATCCGTAATGCATTGACAGGATAACGAAGCATGAATAGGCACGAAACCTGCCCGAATAATGGCGGGATCGGAAGGATCCTCAACCAGAGGGGGAATCCAAGACGGAGTCAAGGCAGCTGCCACAAGTGCAGGGCCGGTGACAAAAGAGCTCAACTATTTTTTTTTATAATTTTTGGGGTCCTGTCTGGATTTTTTCCTTTGGATCAAAGTCTCCTGGATCGGAGTCGGAGTCGGGGTCGGGGGTCATTCACAATTTGGCGAGGACAATGGGCCACAGGTAGCGATTGGAACCCGCACATAATCGCCGCCAGATACGGCCAGGTGATCCAACTTTTTGATTCCTTCTGGCTAAAGGACATTGATATGCCGGCATAGGCCAAGCGCGATTCCTGGAAGCAATTCCTTTCGCTGGCTTTTCAAAACATTTACTCCAGTGTGTTTGCTCATTGTGTTCCCTGAATCTATTGATTGTGCAACGCTGCACCCGGACCACAAAAGGGAGTTGGGCCCGTGGCAGTGATTTTTCCTGCTCCGATCTTCGATTTATGGATCGAGGCCCCTTTTGTTTCGTGCCAAAAAAAAGGAAGATATCGGGACTGCAGTTGTCCTGCGCCGGTGATAGCCTGGTAGTAGTAATCAACATTTCATTGTCAACGAGATCACACATCGTATATCTTGGGCCATGGTTTGTTTTCTTTGGTGGTATCCTTAATGTTCGTTTCTTTTCTTTTGCTTTCTTCTTGGCGATTTCCTTGTTTCTTATATTTTTTGCAAAAGGTGCACCGGGTCCAGGTGAGGCAATAGTACTGTTAGGTTATGAGTTAAATATGACAGGATGGGGATCCTTGCTTGGTAAATCAAGTCTCGAAAGCTGTAAAAATATTTGCGATATGACTTGGATGAAGGACGAGGGATAAGATTTCATTTTATGATATTGAAGGAGCCATTAAAAATTTAAAAAATTTAACAAAAATAAATTTAAAGTCCCAAAGCAGTGTGTTGTGACTTTTTATTGAATATAACTATTTTATGAATTAATCCCTTCCCTCAGAATTATCCTACATTTTCCTATACATTTTTGTCACTAATTTTTGCCAAATCTCCTCCACCGTTTCCACATCCATCTATGATTTCTTCTCTTCGTTTGGGCTCCTCCTGGAACAATGCCAAACTGAATTCAGAACATCTTGTATTCCTTCATTATTTCCAGCTACAACAAATGAGCCAGCACAAGGTGCAAAAATGGGACGGGCCCATTGTCTGCAAAATAACAAGAACAACGACCATGAGCTATAGAAAATCAGAGAACCAGTCCAGCACCTGCAGAAATTCCGAGGGATCCGGAAAAAGTAGGAAGCCAGGAGGAAAGGGTTTTTCCCAATCGGCTCATGAATGAAGTGGTTGGCGGAAAAATCGGGAAAATATTTACCGCCAATCTACCTAATGCTAATGAGCGGACTTGGATTTCCGCGGGTCAGGTACTCGCACGACAAGTGGGTGGAAAATCCTTTACAATGAATGAAAGGACCCTTGGCGGGTTATCCGTTCCCGTCCCCTCGCATATCCTGGCGGGCCATTCCGCAAATCGGCGATTTGGGCCCGGTGATCATTAGGTAGGTGCCTGGATATGTCATGGCGGTTAATTGCGCGGAATAACACACGTAATAACCAGAGTATCCGGGATGACCCACCAGGTCATCCTAGGATATGTGACGAAATCTCCCGACTGGCCGGCCAGTTTTTCCGCGATCGCTTGTTTTGCTTGAGTTTCGCTGACTGCGTAATTGGATAAGTTGGGAAATTACTTTAAATCCTGCGCCGATCCACATCCGGGGACGGTCGAAGGGAAACCCATCCAGCAGGGAAACACGAAATGGAAATGCGGCTGGGTTATTGGCTCGACATTTCCCACTTTGCCATCACACCCCTCTGCGATTGGTCCGTGTGCCGACTGGGAGTTCGGGAAACGGAATTTCGAAACGGAGATGGAATTTTTTGTCACCTCTTGGGTTTATCAAAACTTTTGCTGGGCTACATTTCGGTTTTTTTCATCCCACATTTCCCACCTCGCACATTCTCCTGGTTTTTTTCTGCCATCGATACGCCGGGATGTTGGACTTGGCTTCGGGCTTGTCTGTTTTCCCAGGCACAAAGTCTGGGGAGTGGGAGTTGGGAAAGTTTGTAGCGATCCTTGTTTGGGTGGCGGAGGATGTCTGGAGGTGCTAGCTGGGAAAGTCAAAGATCATGGAAGGTGGTGGAAGAAAATAATGGGAATTGGATATGATTGGAACTAAATAGAATAAAAAATAATGAATATTGCCGAATACTTTTTTGAAAACAAATATTTTTTTGATAGCTTTATTTGTATTTAATTATATATTTGAAAAAACATGGTATATGTCCTATAAAAAATGTATTTATGTTTTTTTGTTATTTCTTAAAAGGGAAAGGAAACAAAGTCTTACAAAAAGATTGGCCATGAGATACTTTACGTAAAGTTTTTTAGTTTCTGTAATTTAAGATTAATTAGGTTTTAGTAGAAAGCCCGGTCTTTGGAAATCCTGCGTGGGAAAGAACCAAACCCGACCTCCAGCTTAAAGTTCACAGAAGACTTGAAACCTGGCTGTCATTTCCTTTTCCAATTTGTGATGGGGCAACGACAAGACTCCTCCAGCAACTCCGAAAATGGGCCACTGGAGATGATCCATAAGTCAGTGTAGAGTGCTTGGAATCCGGCTCATTATCCGGGTTATTTTTAGGCCACCTCGCCGATGCCAAGGTGTCAGTTTTGTCAGTCCCCGGGACCTGAGCCCGCTCAGGTTCAACTCCCCTCGCATGTTAGGGACCCGGCAGATGTACTGGAAGTACCTCTAAGTGCAGAAACCACCCCAAAAGTGATTGCTTGCTCGAGGAGTCCAATTTGACTCGTGGAAAATGCCAGTTCCTAAAATAGAAAAATAGTCTGGGGTGGGAGCGCTACTGTAACTTGCATTTTAGTAAACCTGCAGAAGGTGGAGTTTCCATATATATCTTTTTTTTTGAAGAGTTATTACGGGAGGGATGCGAGGTCCCGGGAAATTGAAGAGCCAGCGGATCTGTCATAAGTTATCCGGGGGATCCCTAAGGGTGCGCCTGCGCTTCTCTCCCCCCCGAAGAGAAAGCCGGCTGAGCCAGAGCCAGAGGCAGAGAGAGTCCAGGTAACAAGATGTGAGGGAAACACGCAATAAGGGTATGGGAAAAACGGTGTTGTTGTTGTTGATAGGTAGCTGCGTACACGTGCGACTTTAACGGGTCGGGTGTAGTGTGTGTGTGTGAGCTGGTGCTGGTGTGGTTTTTGTTTTTGTTTTGGGAAGAAGAACCACCACCAAATGGTGGCTGGCAGAAGCGCAGGCAGACGGCAGCGACGCCGGCAGAGGGTGAGAGGTCCGGGTATAAAAGAGCCAGCTCGACGGTCGACCTGTCACAGCCACCTCAGCCCTCGTTGAGTACGCAACCAGAAAGAAAAAAAAAGAAAATCCAAAGCCTACTCTCGCCACTCGCAATCGCAATTCTCGCCCATCGATCTCTCTCGATCATCACCGGAAATTAAATCGAAACTTTAAACTCGCTAAACAAAATGGCCGCCAACTACAAGAGCTGCCCCCTCAAGAAGCGCCCCATCGTGTTCGTGGACCAGCAAACCGAGGCCTTGGCCCTGACCAAGGACTCGCAGTTTGCCGTGGACGACGAACCTCAGGATCTGTCCGTGAAACGCATTAAGCTGGATGCCGATCACCAGCCGCAACCGGACTACGTTCTCAATCTCTCCAAGACCCCGGAAAGGATGCCGATCTCCAGCCCCAGCTCCTGCCTCTTGTCGCCGCCAGCTGAGCCCGAGGATTATCAGACACCAGCCAGCAACATCCATCTGCGAGGCTTGACCGCTGGAACCACTGGCTACACCACCACCAGTCCCACGGCCAATCCCTTCCAGTCCGCCTTCGTGATGGCCGCCGGCTGCAATCCCATCTCGGCTTTGTGGAGCAGCTATCAGCCGCACTTGGCCGCCTTCCCCTCGCCCGCCAGCTCCATGGCCTCGCCGCAATCCGTCTACAGTACCGGCTACCATCAGCAGATGATGACGCCGCCCTCGAGTCCCGGTTCCGAGGTCGATTCCGGCTCGGAACCCGAGGATCTCTCCGTGCGCAACGACATTCCACTGCCGGCTCTGTTCCACCTCTTCGACGAGGCCAGGTCCAGCAGCAACAGCAGTGTGACCAGCAGCAGCTCATCCACCGCATCCTCCTACCTGTACAACTCCTCGAACAGTTCGGTCGGATCCGGACCGGGATCTGCTGCCTCCAGTGCCACCAAAAACTACCGCTTCAAATGCGATCAGTGCCAGAAGATGTACTCCACCTCAATGGGTCTGTCCAAGCACCAGCAGTTCCACTGCCCCGCCGCCGAGTGCAACCAGGAGAAGAAGACCCACTCCTGCGAGGAGTGCGGCAAGCTGTACACCACCATCGGAGCCCTCAAGATGCATATCCGCACCCACACCCTGCCCTGCAAGTGCCCCATTTGCGGCAAGGCCTTCTCGCGACCATGGCTCCTGCAAGGACACATCCGCACCCACACCGGCGAGAAGCCATTCGAGTGCCCCGAGTGCCCGCGCTCCTTCGCCGATCGCTCCAACCTGAGGGCCCACCAGCAAACCCACGTGGATGTGAAGAAATACGCCTGCCAGGTGTGCCACAAGTCCTTTTCGCGCATGTCCTTGCTGAACAAGCACACCAGCTCCAACTGCTCCGTAAGCGTGGCGTAAAAGGTCCTTGGACTCCTCCCGAAAACAGTATAGAAACATTCCGCAGGCGAAGACAATAACCTAGATTAGTCTAAACTAAGTCGATTCGGTTTTGGTGCTACTATTATTATTTTACAGCTATTCTCATTATTCAGGATATTTATTTTAGTTTTCTATAAGTTCGTGTATATTTCAACATTGTCGCAAGCAGCATTTGACCAAATTTTACTCATTTAGTTACTTAAATAATTTATGTAAACCTTTAGACATTATATAATTGTTGTTAAGATTATTGCTAGTTTTAAGAAAATGAATATTTTTATAAAAATAAATGAAACAAAATGGAAGAGAAATTTAAAATGTGCTTATTATTTGTATTATGAAGAGGCCTTGATTTTCTTGATAATTAACAGGAAACAGGAAGCATTCCCTATGTTTCTGTGTTCCTATTTTGTGACAACTTCCTTCAACCCTCTTGGCAAACAAAAGCCAATCACAAAATATCGAATTATCAAGGAAAACACCTTTGGCATGTGCAAACAGAGAATCGATTTGTCATACACTTTCCATTTCGGCAACTTCCTCTTAACCCGCCCCCGAAAATCCATACATGCATATATAATATTCCAACAATATCGCTTTATATCGGTCCCCGGGAATTGCACCTTTTGCCAATGCAAATATTTAATTAGCTGCCCCGGGTTTCGAGTTTGGATTTCGGTTTTCTGCAATCCTTTGCCAGCATATTTGCCGAATGGATCTACGCGCATGCGCCGTCCCAAAAAGGATGCGAGGCCCAAAAGGACTCTGCAGGTGATAAACGTAACGACGGCTGCTTATCGAGTCCTGATTGACATGCCAGACGGTAGACGGTAGTTTGAGAGTCCTGATTGGATTGGATTACCACTCGGGCATGTCCTGGACAAGACACCGCTTAGGTTTATCTTCTGAAAGTATTTGATCAGAACTGTGCGGCGATAAGACTTCAACAGGTACGAGTCCTAGATTAATTCTACAAACTATATCCTTAGCACGTAGAAATAAGGATCACGTTTTCTTTAAAGTTCAAGGATTGAAAATAAAATTTAGAGTTTGTCAATAAATATTACTTCATATATCCTTTTTTGAGTCAAGAAAAGAAAGGAAATGTGGGTGTATAGAAAAGAGGACACCATTAACAACATTTTGCAGTTACAGCAACACCTTTAACCCATAAATAAGACAGCCCACAGGAAAATACAAAGAATTCCCAGAAGGAACCCAGCTCCAAACAATGGCCAATCATTCCAGTTTCTGTTCCAGATTTAGTTCTAGTTCTTGGGTAATCAGAGCGCGTTTCTTGTGCAATTGCGAAAAAAAAACTGAAGAAGAAAATGCAGTGCAGATGTGGAAGAGGACAAAGCATCAGCTGAATCAGCTGAGGAAACACCTTGCCGGGAGGACAATGCCATAGCCCGAAGCCAAGGATCGTTGTACCTGTCGCCCGATTGTCTGCCCGGCCAAGAACTCCTCACCCACTGACCTACTCCGCAGCACAGAGTCAGAGCCCGCTGTGATCTTTGCCGCTCCATTGTTGCTGCGGCATCCTTTTCTGGCATTGTCCTGCAGCTAATCAGTTCCTAAGGCATCCAAATACCAGAAAACAAAACGACAGAAACCACAGAAAGTCAGCCGATCAGAGCGCCCGACTAAACCCAAATCCCTTGCATCCAAATGCCACCTGAGAACGGGAACCTACTACCCATTATCCATTACCCATTAGTCCGGCAACGCGATAACAAATTGCAATTGACAAAAGCAAACGAGATGCGATCGATGGAAGCCACATACGAGCTTCGTCTGGTCTTGGAACTGAATCTGGGATGCGATTCTGATTTCGATTCCGATCCGCGAGGCCCATTCCATGGCATACAAATCGATGGCGGGCCGAGATACAAGTTGCGGCATTTGTAATTGCCAAGCAAATGGGACGAGGAGGGTCTGGCGGAGCACGAGAAGGTGCAGGAGGATCAGGAGGAGCTGGAGGTTCCAGCCAAGCAATCAGCAAGCGGCGCATGTCACCGAGCTCAAACAAGATAGGAAGGGTATACTTTAGTAATTGGGATGCTCTTTAAAAAATATTAAAAGTAGATTCCTAAAACGATTTAAAACTTTTTTCAATAAATTACAATTTTTGAAGTTAAGTTTGTATTTGGGAAATTCGTGGGACAAATCCTTGGAACATCGTAAATACCCAAAAAAAGTGTATGCAAAAAAAATGCCAGTAAAGTCAAGACAAAAAGCTCATGCAAAACAAACATTAGGAAATCCAATCCAAGCTCTGGCATCCCAGCCAGCATCCAGCATCCAGTATCCAGCATTCAGTTTTAAGTTTTCAGCAGCCAGCAGCCACTTAGGCAGTCAGTCAGTGGAAATGCCTGCAAAACACATGGAGAGTCTATATAGAGTGTAGGAATCGTGGACCAGGTCGTCGTTTAGGACGTCTGAGATTACGAGCGATTACGTTTTACTCCAAATTTGTATGCTGCCAGAGTTGTAATTGAAAAAGCATCAACATTAATCTTGGTACCAGCTCGCACACACACTCGCCGGCTAGTAAGTCAGCGATTTTCGATTTCGATTGGGAATCGGATTTCGTAAGCGGCCGCGGAGATCCCAGATAAGCGGGTGTAAGTGTGGGCTAATCCGTGGAAAAAATATATATAATAAGAGACCGAAAACATATTGCTTAATCGCAGTGCTGATGTGGAGCAGGAGATATGATCTCCCGCATCCTCCTCCTCCTCCTCCTCCTCCTCCTCCTACTGCTCTGCAAAATGTGGCTTCGACAAGTGAGCTATGTGCGGTCGCATGGCATAAATCAAATCCCGGAGAGAAATTGCCCCGCCGGCTGACAGCCGAGCCACGACAACTGTCCATCGCATCGCATCCCATCGCATCCCATCTCACAGCATCCATCGGGCAGAGCTCAACTTTATGCTTTATGCCAGGCCACATGCAAATGATCGTGCCCAGCATTCGACACCGGCCTGGGGATCCGGATCGCAAATGGTTGTTGGATGCTGGATGGCAACCTGTCAGCGATCAGCGACCTTAACTGTAAAGCCAGTCGCAGACCGCATAAGTTCTATTTGCCACACTCGAGGGAAATGTGGTTTGAAAGTTGCAAACAAATCCCTCAGTCTTTAAAACATTAATCCCTATTAAGGGAAGGACCATTTATTTGGGATTTTTAATTTATTAATTTAATAACTAATTAATAAAAATGAGAAAACCCCTTCTTCCAGTGCATTCTTAAGTTACATGACCGAGGAAACCTGGCGTTAGTAGTCGCTAAGTGCAGTCAAGAAGAGACTGCACAGACCTGAGACTCCTGTGGCCATCAACTTGACGATGAACCCCTCCTTCACGCCCTCCTTGACGACCGGGCATGGGGCCCCTTTGAGCCCTGACCCTCCTCCCCCTTTGGGGGGCTTCGTGCCGCGACTGTTTGGTGTAGATCGGCGAGCGTTGATAAATGTTGTTACTTGTCGTTGGATGGTTGTTGTCTTGTGAGTTGTCGACAAGCCCGATCGATGGGTGGTTATAGTTGACATGTCGCTCTCCGATTCTCCGATTCTGGGATTCTGTGATTCCTAGGCCCAGGGACACGATCGGATTGGATGCCCAGTGACATGTTCGCCCGAAACGGTTAATTGTGGTTATGATTTGGTCTTGTCGCCGCTTAATTAGCCTCCTTATATGCCCCAATCGAAATTAATTTTCAACTTCCTGCTGCCTGCTGGCTGCCTACCTCCCTGCCTGTCGCCATCTGCAGCATCATCTTTATCTGCAATTTGAATTTCTTGATGCCACAGGCAGCGCAGGGTGTATGAATATTGCATAAACTTGGTACAGTCAAAGGGTAGAAAGTAGCGCGCGAATTCCCTCTCATATCCGATTCATTAATATGCAGGCAAATCAATCCAATCCAAGCCCTACGATTCCGATCCGATCTCCGATCCGATATCCAAAGCTCCCCAAAGCCCAGCGATGTGCATCTACTTGACACACATCGCACGCAAATCGATGCGGTAGCATTTACAATATATATATTCCATATATATCGATTTACTCCACCCATTTTGGAAAAAAAATATATCTCGGGGGAGATGCGGCTTGGTGTCCAAAAATAGATGGCTTGAAGCCTATGCCGAAAATGATTTATGTATGCGACTTTCTTCTCGGCTCAATAGGGCCTACTTTTTTTTTTTTGTTTAGGGCGGGGGGAGTGGGTGTGTTAGATGCATGAAAATTGCCTAAAAGAGTTCAATGAACTCTTAAAAGTCGCCTAGCAACAATATAAGAAAAGGGTTCAGTCTTCCTAGCTTGCATCTAATTTCGATTGGATGGAAAATATATGCTGAAGAATGTTGCAACCTCACGTGTTGGATGCGAAGGGAATGACTCGGACTCGGAGTTGGAGTCGGACTCGGAATCTATGCAAATTGGAAATAGGGAATCTACCATCGCTGACGCAGTCAGTACAACAAATTGAAATTGAAATATTTATAAGGAGAAAGACTTTCTTCCGTTTCCGCTGGCCAGAAGTGAATTTAACGACCGGAGACAAGAAGTGTTGGCAACACTCCATAAACTAACAGATTGTAAACGCGGGGCAATTAACTTTATCTCGGGGCGAGACGCACAACTGTCGGCGTATCTTGGAAGGAATACCTTCTGGCTATCGGACTCCGGCGTTTACCTGTTTTGATTTGAGCGCTGAAAGTGAAACCGTAAATTCCATTCCCGAGGGTCCAATGCGCGGCCTCTCCTTGGCCATCATATCAGACATCAGGTGGCAGGACCAAGGGCTACTTCCATTGAGATGATCCTGATGGAGGATCTAGCTGGTAGTGTCTTATATTTAGCTTTATTTAAGCTAAAATTTAGTGCATTTTGGGAGATCTATCCTATTTGGAAGATTATAACTTATATTTTGAATCCTTCTTTTGAGAAAACCTAATTCAATTATTTAAAAAGAAATTTAGCTTTAAAATAAATTCTTTAAATAAAACCCTAAATACTCACCAGTAGCCTAATCCAAATTAATCCAAAAACCACAATGCCATCACTATATGGTCGGCGTTTCGTTGATCAAATTTTGGTCAGCTCGTAATTAATTCCCGGACTGCCCAAAATAGATACATCTTTGGCGGTGCCCAGCCATATGGTGCATCCCCGGCTGTCCGCCCAGCAAACAACCTCGATAGGGCTGAACGCCCCCGACCCGACTTATATGGGGTATAGGCCCGGATAGTTAGTGGCAATTAACACGACACGCTCATGTCCTTCGTGTGCCGTTCGTGTGCTGGACTCACTCACTTTTCATCAATTTCTCGGGCCACAACAGTTGGCCAAAAGGCCCTTTCTGTTTGTCTGTTGGCCAAGGGCCAAGGGCCAGGGGCCAGGGGCCCGCACCAGTTTTCCCTAATGAATTCATTCGCTTCACTTTCTGGCCATAATCGGGGGTTCATTATCCTGTGTGCGCTACACTTCTGATGTCCTGCTGCAGTTTCAACCCCAACCGAGTCGGGTTTTTTTTTGGAATTGGTAAAAGGATTGAGCATTCTTCGGAATTTATTGGGTGTGTCCGGGTTATTATTCCTTGTTTGCTGCTCCTGCGGCCGAATATTTCAGAGCATTCTGATGGTGTTTTGATAAGCGGTTAGGCTCTGAATAAAACCGCGATTAATCAAAGAGAACAGTTGGCTCTTCATATTTATCATTTACATATGAAATTAGCTAGTCATTAGGAAAAAATAGTTGAAAAATAAATTCCAATTAATGTTGGAATTATTTTTTAAACATGTCCAGGATGTACTTGAACTTTTACATTTAATTAAAAAACCCATTCACACCACTATTAGCGAATGTAGTCTTGTAATTGTTATGCAAATAATACACATGTATTTTATGATCTAAATATAAATAGTAGAGCACAGAAATTATACAATAAAATCGTAATTAATTAGAAATCGTTTGTGTGGCTCTGGAAATTTGCATTCGAGGTGAATTAACCTGCAGTCGGGAAAGCAACAAAAAATGATAAATAAACGGAACCAACTGCCGTAAATCAGATTGACTCGAAATCGAAGTTATATAGCCACCCACATATGGCATAGGCGGCCGACAACTGGCGCCAGTCTTCTGTTCCGAGTCGCGGATTCGCGTGCTGTTCTTAGCATTTTCAGAGACCCAGCGCATTTTCAATTAAAATTCAAATTGATGCAAACAAGTGGCCAAGCCCACAGCCCAGAAATCAGAAAAGCAGAAAATCACAGCCCAGACCCCGACCCCGAACCCAAACCCAAACCCCAAGTCCAAGTCCAAAACCTCCTCTTGCCGAGCATTAACAAATTGAAATTGAAAATGTTACCAATGCACCAACGCCCCCGATCTCCCGATCCACGTCTCCACGTCTCCATTGATTTCTTTATTTCAGCGGGTTTTTTGCATAAAAATTATGAGAATGCATTGCCAGGGCTTGGGGTTTTTTTTGGAGGAGAGACGTCGAATCTGTCAGAGATGGCGTCGCTGGTGACGCCCGATAGTATCGCCTGTTCCTATGGCCTCCGGGCTCCACCAGTGGGTGTTGTCCCCATCGAGTTCCCGGCCCTCAAATATAGTTCAATGCCAGAGTTTTTGGTATCACCACCAGAGATCTGGCGATGGATTAATTGCCATGTAACAAGACTGAATGAATGGGTTCCGCAAACCTACTTTTTGACATTTCATTCAAGATTTATGTGGCTATGAAAATGCATTGAAAGGTTATACACAACAAAAAATGTAATTAGCAGAGTGGAGCACACAGAGTTCAATAAACTAGCATTTGGCTTTTCGAAGGAAACACCTTGCCAAGGAGCTAGAGGCTCTACCCATCGGGTTCATCCACTTTCGATATCCAAATGGAGAAACCACACCCAGTTCACTATCCTCCAACCACCTTACCGCATTACGTATGCCATGAACTCCTTCAGTCTGTTTGTTTCTTTTTGGCCACCCTGCGATGCCTGGTAGTTGGCATTTCCTAGTCCGGCCCGTCCCGGCCAGGCCCGGTTGGTCGGTCAAAAGCCTTCCTGGAATTAAGTTACAGCAAGTGCGAGCCACCCCCTCGTGGCCACCACAATGATGGGATGAGGGGGGCGACATGAGACAGCGACCATGTGGCAACTGGCCGCCGACCATAATGCAACATGACATGCGCCGCATGTGCAACAACAGTGCCGCACCACAGCCGCAGAGTCTCGCGGCCGGAGTTGCAAATATGAGTTCATTATTTAAACGTTGACCAAAAAACAAATTGACAAGTAAATGCGGCACATGGTCGGCTCGTTTTGGCTTTTTCTTTTTTTTCTCTCAATCTTTTTTTTTTGCTTGGTCTTGGCCGGACTTGGGTTGGGTTCAGTGGAGTTCGAGGCAGTGGGTTCCTAGGTGGGTTTTACTCCTTCTGCTCCAATAGATGTGGACGATGTTGCGCA
Source organism: Drosophila varians (assembly GCA_018150405.1). Classification (NCBI taxonomy): domain Eukaryota; kingdom Metazoa; phylum Arthropoda; class Insecta; order Diptera; family Drosophilidae; genus Drosophila; species Drosophila varians. Next base: position 9,785,059 of record JAECWK010000125.1, read on the forward strand.
CATGCGACGCTCTTGTTATTGTTGCTGCACTCACATCAGCGTCATCAACGCGTACACATTCTGCTCATAAACGACTTGGTCGCATCGGACTTCAAAGGAAAATTCGCAGGAGGCCGCCCCATGAGCGCCACGCACTGCGCCAACTTTGGTGGTGGTGCTGGCTTGATCTTTGCCCGGGGACCAAACAGCACCACACTGGGGCAGGCTTGGCGGAACGGAAAGAAATCCACATCCCACTTGTTGGAACCAGAAACACACTTGGAGCTTTAAATGGTTATTACAAAATACATCATATTTTTCAGTCACTCTTTAAATTAGGGGGAACAAACGAGTTTATTAAATGATTAATATAATTAAATATTTAATTTTTTTTACAGATCTTTTAGCTTTGATTAAAATTTGTCATGCAATCATATAACAAACAGAAAAGGCATAAAAACCAAAGTAAATATTAAATAATTTTGTATTAAAATATAAACTCAAACCATTAAAGCATTTAAAATGTTATTTCTATGGTTGTTTGTTCCACCTACATTTTCTATGGTAACTAATTTAGTGATATTAAATAATGTTTTCTATAAAACACTTTCTGAAAGGCTGAAGAAAAATCAAACTTGGACGCCCGACTTGAAACAACTGAGTATTTGCCGGCGAAAAGGAAACATTGAGCGCTTCCTGAATGGAAGGATTCGCACCCTAATTGACTTCGACCACAAGATCCTAGTGTATGGACACATTTGATCCTTTAAAAACGGGGTGTGGGCGAGAAATCCAACTTAAACTTTGAGCTTAGTGGTTGCGGTTTTTTGAGAGTATTTTATACACGCTTCCTTAAGGATGCCTTCAAGGAGTCGAACACGCCGCCGCCGGCATGTCCTCTACCCTAGCGAGAATACCACATTAGGAAGGCCAGGCTGAATGCCCAATCTTAGCCAACGTACATGAGCAGGGGACTAACCAAAATTAAGTATACTTTTGAAAAGGACGAGGAAATGGTGGGTGGAATACAGTTTACAGTAAGTGTGAAGGAAGAGAAACATATAAGAGACTTCAAAGGAATTTTTAACGATTTTTTCAAGTGCACTTTTCTGATGGTAACCGCATAGAGCCGACTTGTTAACGCTTTTGGCTTACACAGTGTTAGCTTGCGCCTCACTGGAGGGTCCCGAAAAGGGCGGGGCCGGGGAGCAGGGGGTCGGTGGGGCGGCTGTTGTCTCGCCCGCTGCGCGACTTTGTTGTCGTTGTCGTTGTCGTTGTTAATGATGCCTTATAATGCCAGAGCGCCTGATTTGCCACAATTTATTATGAAAAATCGTAATAATCTCGGCGATTTTCTGAACCCACAAGACGCATTTGTCTTTGGCGGCGTTTATCTTGGCCTGGCCTGGACTCTCTCTCCCTTGGCCATCCGTCAGCGTCGTCGATAGCTGGTTAATGCTTTGGACCTGGCTCTGGAGTCGGCCTGGAGTCGACTTGGAGTCGGTAACATGAGACCCCCAGTCAGTCAGGCAGTCAGGCAGTCATCCAGCCAGTCAAGTTGCTCCTCCTCCGCGGAGCGTGTCATATTGGCGTTTCCTTTTCGCGGGCGACGCCCACGTCTTCTCCGAAATCGTTTTCAAATTGATTTTTGCCGTCAAATTTGCACAGCTTGCTGGGTACTTCTTTCAATGGCAGGTCCACTACTTACATTAGTGATGGCAAACCGAGTAGATATTTATGGTACGAGCTTTTTGTTATACGTCCCACAAGGCGTATGAGTTTTCTGTTACCCTTTTATTTTATTTTTCCTTAATGATTAAATTAAATATCTAGCGTCACACACCTCAAAGACTGAAAGTAGAAAGGAATCTAAATAAATGCAATCTTCTGGTTTGCCGCCCACATCTCTTGGGCACTCACGCCGGGCTTGTTGTCATCGCAAAATGTTACTAATAGTCGGAAATTACAAGCCAATAATCGTTTGTTTGAGGAGCTCCATCATTCTCTGCGTCTCTTTCTCCTCACGGTATTCCGTCTCTTTCCGAGTAGGTGTATGGGCACATTTGTGCGTCGGGACATTTTTTGATAAATGATCTCGGGTCGAGTCAAAGCCAATTGAAGCCCGTTAGCTCTTGGCCAGGGATAATATTTTATCCTTAACTTGGCATATAACTAATCAAATTCAAATGCGAAACTGCCTCACATCCATGAGAAAATTACTTTAAATGATCATATTCAAGCTAAATTATATACGAATGTTGTTCATTTATAATTATGGTCCTTAGCCACATAAACAGGTACATCAGATACAGATCACTGATGCATGTTTTAGAATCTAAACTGTTTATATAAAAATATCATTTAATTAGGACTTGTCACGAAAGATCCTCTGGCGAAATTGGTATAAATGAAAGAATGAAAACTAAAATAGTTTCATTTAGAAAAATGTATATTTTTTGGCTGACATACCTTTGGATGATCTGCGTGGCAAAGTCTGAGCTGGGAGCTCGAATGGAAAAAACTGAAGGTATCAAAGGCGAAGAGGAAACGTTGTTTGATTTCAACATTAAAGTCATCGGTAGAGAAAGATTCTTAAATGGAACAATTACAACGCATACCGTACTGGACAACTCCATTCAAGTTTATGGAAATCTGTGGTTCTTTAAGAATGGAGATTGGACCAAATCGAACATAAAACCCGAAATGAAAGGTTGTGATTTTCTAAATACATTAATTGGTCGATATTATAAAAGTACTCTTGAAAATATTAATTTTCCCGACCCCATGTGTCCACTACCGATAGGCCTATATACTGTAAATAAGGCCGAAGTAAAATCCGAAAATTGGCCATTTTATTTAGGCATAGGGCTGGCGAAGGCGGAATTCTTTTACGAAAAAAATGGTAAAATGATAGGTGGTCTAAGAATTATAGTAAATATATATGAAAAGGGTACATAGAATTTATAATGTTAAACTCTGATTAAAGTCGATCCAAATGAAAAATAAATTTCCATAGTGTCAGTCTACTATATTTCACAAAAAAAAACAAATAAAATAAAAAACGAATCTTTTGATGCTCTGCAAGGTGCGCCAGGAGGTGCCAACTATCCCTGGTGGTGTCACCGGTTGGAGCTCCAGCTACATCCAGTAACGCCGCCTAAGATTCAATCCTTGTTCGATAGTTCTTTTAGTTTTTGCATAGTTGAAGAAAAAGTAGCCCAAATAAAAACAAATTCAAATTTGAAATATTCCTTAGACTACTGTTCCCTTAGCCCTGCGATGGTCATATCCTTGCCACTCATTGGATTCCCATCCCCATTGATAACTTGATAGCTAACTGCATAGTCGCGATTGTGTGAAAATGGAAAAATGTTTATCTGCTAAATGCAACAAAGGTGTTTGCACATGTCCAAGCAACTAAGAGCCGGGCGCCGCTTGTGGCCGATGGTGCGGCACCAGGCGGCCCAGGCGGCACAGGCAACCAGACAGCAGGATAATGCAAATAAATTCACTGGCCAACCGTTGGGCAAACCAATTGCCCAGAAAATATAAGACCCAGAGACCCAGTCGTAGTCGCAAGACCGGACGAGTAACCGGACGGCATCGGGTACGGGTGGTGGCCCGCCACATGCAAAATCAAGATAAACGCTTTAATTGAGATTAAATTCATAATTACGATCGCACGGGCGACACTTTTATGGTGTTCTTTAATTAAAGTTTCTGCCGTTCCCGTTGCCAGTGGTTTTTTTTTTGTTATTCGTTTTATATTTGGCGCTGCCGAGTGGCAAGACAAGAAATTTGAAACGCGCTTAGACGACGACGACCAGAAACTCGCCCTGCAGCCACAGATCCGTCCGGCTTAGCTCTGTTCAGCTAAGATCGGGTTACACTTGAATAAATATCTATAAAATATATGTATATACTAATATAAAAAATAATTATTTGGATAATATGTGTGGAGTAACTGGAAAAAAATGCAATTATGAATTGGAGGAGAAAGAATTGGCATTAAATGTGATATTGCTAAAAAAAAAATAATCAAAGAATACATCCTCTTCCTAATAAATATTTCTTTTTTAAGTGCACCTTCTCTGGGAAGGTGTTGAGTAATTTTTTGGTTTATTTTGTACATTTTTTTATTCAGGCAAAAGCACTCGCTGATTGAAATCGCAGCCGCTGATCACATAAATTGCCAGATTTTCGGTTTACATGACAGCCCCCGTTTCCCTATCCGACCCCCCCTACTTACCACCACCCCCTTTGGGAGGACGCATAATTGCATTGTGCGGTGTGTGTAATTGAAATTAATACGAGTGTATTACCAAAGCCGGAATGACGGATTTTTATGTTGGTTAAATTTAACGCCCAAGACCCGGTCAATAATTAAGCAATTTAAGCGGATTGAATTTTATACACAGTGATTTATGGTAGCAGTGGCTGGATGTCTGAGTGTCTGGATCCCTGAGTGCCTGGATCTCTGGGGTTAAGAGGTGTCACGATTTGTTAGGAAAATGCCCGATTTACCGCCTGATTGTTGTATGAAATTACCACAAATTCTGGCCGCAATCAAAATAGACTTCTGTCTGCAGGAATTAGCATAAAAGGGCAGCTGTGTGATCCTCACATTCGATCATTACTCATCGCGCTGATAAATCTCAGGGCCCCCCCCTGGAGACCCAAATGATTTCCCACACAACCAGAAGATGGGGCGAAAAAAAAGAGTCTTCTAATCAAATGCGTAAATTAATGGCGATCGGGTGATAAGGAACCCTGTGGTCCATGGCCCAGGGTAGACCGAAAGCTTCGCTTGCGACAACAATTAAATGGCTCCTCTAATGATGATGCCAGGCCCCAGAACCAGACAGATCCGGATCGATAGATAAGGCATTAAAAAGCAATTATGACGACAAATCTGTAAACATACGGCACAGGCGTCGATCGTTTAATGGCGGACTTAACGCAACATTTAGAAGGTAATAAAAACAAGGCGGGCGCCACACACTGGGCCAGGCACTTGGACTGGCAACCCAAGTCAAAGTTGCATTAACATAAAAATGTCATAAGGTTTATGGGTCGGATGCGCTTAGCCAGATCGATCCGATAGATATGTCTGTTCGGAAGCGGGGTGGCCAGCTGCCGATCATTTTGCAATTGAAATATTCAAGAGGGGGATCGCTCGCTAACTCCTCGGTTATGGTTTAGAAATTTTGGAAATGGTTTGCCACCAGAATGCGACATAAATTAGAGGAGGCGATCGTAAATCCTGGGGAGATCGCAAATCATTAATCTCGGCGGTTGAGCCATATCTTCAGCAACGGCTTATATAAATATATCTTTTTAATGTTCATTTTCAAGGGAATCGTTACAATAAAATGTCTTAATAAATAATACAAGGATTAATAGGATTAAAGAAAAGTTTTTAATAAATTAAAGTTTCAGGTGAAAGGAAAAAAGTTGAAAAAATAACAAAAGATTAGTAAAGGAAGCTATTCAAAAAGGACCATCTCATTATTAATTGTAGGTTTTTTTTTATCCTCCCAAATTAATTAAACCAAACACGAATTGATTGATTCGCCGGAAACTCCAGCGACATTAATTGTGTTCCCAATTCCCGGAAACCACGTTGTACCTTGCCTTTTCAAAAGCCCTAATAGACATCAACGACCATGTCGCAAGAAACTGACCAGGCACATGCTACAAACCAGACATGTAGAACTTTATTTCGACGCCGATGATTCAGTTGGGATCTTGGGAGGAGGAGGAGGAGGAGGAGAAGGTGGGTGTGCTACCTCTTGGGAGATGGCAAACATATCGCTCATTGAGCGTAACAAAGGTGCACCTTCAATGAAGCCTAACCAAATAAGGCATGCCACGCCGAGCCGCCGGATGACAGCTTTGGGGTGCGCTCCAAATTCAAGAAGGAGCTTCTGGCCCGGCCTGGGGGAGCGAGCTGGTGGATGAAGGAGCACCCATTTACCTGCCGACGCTCTGTTTGGGTGACTAAACACTTGTTTCGCTTCAATAACGCACCGAACGGCGATCCAAGTCCAAGTCCACCTCCAAGTCGCCGCTGTCATCTTCTGGGCAACGCTTTCGAAATGCACAAAAAAGCATACAGAGCTATAAACAAAAACAAACAAAAATGTGTGTAGGCACTGAGAGAAATAAGATGTCTTTTGCGTTTATTTTCTATACAAAAGTATAAAGAGTTTAAGGGACTTTAAAGATGGTTTTATGATAAAGCTTAGCCTGGAATCTTCCCTTTTGGCAGCCATCTCCTGCACTTCATTTCTCTCAGTGCTGATTTGTGTGCGATCATCGAAAACATATTTTAACAAGTACGCAATACTGGAACGTTGACAACGCTGCCACCAAATCCAAACACAATTTTAAGGCGCTGTCCGTTCGATTCGTTGACTCAAGGTGTATTATATAGTGTGTTATGCATATGGGAGGATCGCCCCTCCATCCAAGGAGTGGGTTCCCGGCAAGATAGGGGGGTGGGGGGTTGTTGGCACTGAGGCATAACGGTGACCCGTGTCTGTCGTTCGTCGCGGAAGTTCTTATGGGTTGGCCTCAAGACATTGTCGCAGGTTACTCGAGCTTGGCTTCCACAGAGAAAAAAAGACTTTGAATTACAAATTTGTAGTTAACATGGTTTGAACGACTTGAACCTTCGATTTTTTTCAGTGTCGAAAATGTTTCAGGTTGGGGTTCTGGGGGTTTCATCATCGATCGTTCTATATATCGTTCGAATGGACACACACTCCTCCCCATCCGCGAGAAATTCGCGTCGAGTGCTGCGGGTCGAAAATTATGGGAAATTAAAAAAAAATGTTTTATTTATGAGTAAGAATTCTTGGCACACACACTCGTTTCGTGTGGCAAGTCAAGTAAATCTGAGGTGTGGTTTTTGGGTGCACAAGCGCAACAGATATGGAAATTATAATTGTGGTTTATGACTCTTTAATGGCCAATCAGGGGGCACGGAGGGACGGTGGCACATACGAGCTCTGCTTTATGAACCCGAACACTCCAACTGCGATTGCGATTGCCTCAAAGTCAATCAAATGTGACACAGGTTCAGTTTTGTAGATAAAGTAGTCTGGCTTTATATTCTAAGGCCTATCCACTCGATCAAAATCATGGCTAACCACCCACCCACCCACCCACCTTCACTCGCCGTGGTGGAGCTGGATCTTCCGCTTGGCGATTGCGAAAACAACTTTCCAACTTTAATGACAATTTGTATCGTAATTGAAATCGAAAAGCCGTGAATAAATGCCGCTTTGCACTAAAGCCTCGAGACGCTGACTGAGACGCACCATCAAGGAACACCTTTTCCAGGCACCATGTGCCGCCAGCCACTAACATACACATATTGATATTTTGCCAAACCAGTCCACTTGGTAGTTGCCACTGGAACTCCACCGGACTCGAAACGAAACGAAACGAAAACACAGGTGCCAAATGGGGAGTGGGCCATGGATGCCAGGGCGAAAGCTCAGCTTTGCTCAACTGGCTCCGATTCGGTTCGATTCGATGCAGTTCGGCTTTGGTTTAGTTCAGTTCAGGCAGCCGCTTTCGGTATGTAATCCATTTTAATGCCAACACCATTACGAACAGTAGCCTCAGTGTCACATTTAGCAAAAGCCATGCAAAAGGCAACCAAAAATGCAAGCTGCCTTCCACTCGAGTGGTTCTGCCAGGACTTGGGGTAGGGTATTGGCTCTTACCAAGAATGAGGTTTCATTTATTAACATACATTCGGTAAACTTTATTTTCCCTTACTTTAAAGTGCATCCTCTAGTCGTTCTGGACGCCCATCCAACCGATTCTCCTCGCACTTTGTTTTATGATTTAAATGAAGCGCCAAAATGACTTGGCAGCGCTGATAGCATGGAAAAAAGCTAAAGGAGTGCGACCTTAATACGGCGACAATTGATTAGCGACCAGACAGACAGACGGAGCAAGGCGCGCAAGGCTAATGAGGATCGGTCCGGTCCGGATCGAATTGAATCGTATGGGGATGGGATCTCGCATCCAGGCGACAGAACTGGGTGTGTGCCGCGAAGAAAGACAAGTCTTCCACACAGAGAGAAGCATTCAAAAGCCTGTAAAATGATATATTCCCATACGAGCTTTTAATCATTGAGAATTCTTTGCTGTGCAACAGGCGCCAAGTGCAAAGGAACAGGTTTCCCGGAGCTCTTCTCTTGGCCAGTTCTCGGGACGCTGTATTAATCACAGCGATTCCACAGGCAATCTCCGTCGATATGCTGCCTGCACTTCGCTTTTTCGATAGCCCTCGATAGCGGGCACACAATTTATCAAATACCAGAAGGCAGGAGGACAAGGCGGGAAGGTGATTCAGTGGCCCGGCATGCCATAACGAACCTTAGCCTACTTGGCAAGTCCAGCTCTGATGGCCAACAAAAAAAAAAAAAAAATCAAAACCCGCTGGTTGTTTCCCACAATTATGCAAAACAAAGAGGGAGCCAAATTTTTTTTGGTGGGTGGAGGAAGGAGGGTAAAAGAGGATAAAATTACGGGGGCGGAGAAACAAACATGCCCATACCACAAGGTGCATCTCCGTCTCCAGCTCCAGCTCCATCCATCCAGCCAATTGACTGGCAAATTATAATGCATTATTTCATAACTCCCGCCAGCAACTTGTTTGAACTGAGTCAGCCCCTTCCACCTGGAGTTCCTAACCGAATCCGAGGTCCAGTCCCAATCTCAGTCTCAGTCTCAGTCCCAACCCGAATCCGAATCCGATCCCCGGGCAATGGCCAGGCAATCAAATCACTTGCCGCCTCAAGCTGAGCGCTAAAACGAGTCAATTGTTTAAGAATCTGAACTCGAATAGAAGGTTCTCAAGGCTTAGGATTAATCATTTTTCGGAAACCAAATAAATTAAAGTTTGAATACAAAAAAAAAGAAACTAGTTAGTTTAGATTTTAATATTCTTCAAGCTCATCATACCCTTCAAATACCCATTAGATTGCTAGACAACAATGGTGGCCTACATTGGCAACATTGTCCTGACTCGGACTTCTCTTCTGGCAGATAATTTGATTATGTATTTTCCGCTGGGCCGCATTGATTAACTGCCTTCCGACATGACAGCTCAATCCGGCGGGTGACTCTGCTCCTGCTCCCCTCACCGCCACCTTTGATATCATGATTATCGATTGCACAACAGCGTTTTCCCTCCAGTGTCCTATCCTCGGCATCTTCGGCTGGGCTTTTTATGGTCTTCAGCAAACAGCGGCCCTTTGGCCAATATTATTTCGGTCTATCCGAGCCTGGCCCTCTACTACTGACAACGATCGCGTAATCGCCCTTAATCCATCAATAAAACGGGGCCATCACGATATTTGGCAGTCAGATTTTCCTTTTTTTCTTAGCAGTTGCAAGTTGCCAGTTGCCACTGTTGCAGACAAATTTTTTGGCAATTGCCAGGCAACGATCCACAAACACCATCACTCGATACAATCAATCTTTCAGGGTTTTTTTCGGGGTCTCCAGTTTTGTTGTGAAAATATTTGACTTGTTTTCGATTGGTAAGTGCATTTATTGGAGCTTAACGAGCTGGGCGATCGATCAAGTGCCCTAAAACCTTTCACTAATGATTTGATCATGCGGTGGGTGACTGTATCTGTATCTGTATCTATTTATCCGTATCTGTGTATCTCAAAGATTCGATTCATGAGCGTCTAAGCTAGCTTTTAGGCTGCCAAATTGTTTGTGACAGTCCAATTAGTATTAATAGGCGGTTACTTGTTTTAGTTTGTTTTAGCTTTGCCAAAAAGTTTATTTTTCGCCCATGGCTTTTGCAATTTGATTATATGGCGGGTGGAAGGGGGAGTGGCCATAACTCATTGCCATCTTTCAATCAGGATCGGTGAACTTTTTACCTTCACTTCTTTTTTGGGCAATCGGATCGGGTCGGATAAGAAGTGTCCCACTGCCGAAAACAAACGACTCGCATTCACTTTTAGCCATACGGGCTATAAAGAAACAAATTAACTGATGATCAGTGTCAATGGAATGCAACCATGTAAATTACAGGCCAGGCTCCGCCACGTCCACATCCTCCATCGATCCCATGGATGATATCCAGTCACCTGGCGAAATCAGAGCCAAAAAGCGATCACAACAAAACTTGGCCATAACTTGGTACCGGGTACCCAATCCCGATCCCGGCCTGAATCGTGTCGTGATTACAGGTTGTTTGGAGGATTGGCCCCAACTATGCGATGTGTTGTCGTTTTGAAGCGATGAATTAAGCGATATTTGCAATTAATAACTGTCATGCTTCGGAAATCTGTTCAATAATAAAATTTGTTTAACGAATCAAAGACTGGGGCTGGGTCTGGGACTGGGACTGGGACTGGGCATGGGTATGAATGTGGTACTCCTTTACCACTCTCTGTGGCCTTTTGGGGGATTCTGTGGAGAAACCTCAGCTCCGCTCGCCTTCCGATGGCCTCAAGCGATTTCGCAATCGAGGCGACTTTCGTGTTAATGGCATGCAGGCAATGCCATTGATTTCACTTCGATTGCCCATAAAATACGGCCAAGTGGAAATCCAAGTTCGAGCCAGTGTCGGAGGACGCACACTTTTCAAAAAATTAGACAAGATGGGAAGAAAATATATAAAACTATTATGTCAAAAGGATTAAATATCTACTCCCAAACCAATGCCTTTAAATTTAACAAGATCCTCCGCGAATATCCTGAAACCTTTTCTTTAAACGCTTAACCCTTGAAACCCTTTAACGTTTTAATTAAAAATATCTTAATTAATTTAATAAAAACTTTTTAAAGTGCAGAGACAGCCACGTGCGAGAAGGCGGCAAAAGTTATTGACTGATTATGAGATTTGGCACGCCATGAGGAGAAGGCGGAATGTCGGCAGATTATGTTTTGAAAGTGCAGTCACTGATTTCTTTATGAATTCATTAAACTTTAAATTGGTTTTAAATTGGCCCTGGCCGGCTTCAGCTCCATCTCCATCTTCTCAGCCCCGGTCTTGTCTTCCGTCGTGTGGAATTTGGCACGACCTGCCTCGCTGCCACAATTATCTGGCAGCACACATCTCTGGGCCAAGTTTACCGCCAAGTGGCCAGCCTCGTCCCCTGTGCTCCCTGTGTGGCCATTGGGCATTGGCCATCGGCCAAGCCAAGCGCACTGTGGCCAGGAGCAGCAGCCTGTGGGCCAATAATATTAATAACACGCACTTTGTAAGCCTGCCAGCCAAGGAAGCAACCTCCTGCCGGCAAACCAGCTGCCAGTGGCCTCACCATCACCATCACCATCTCAGCATCAGCATCAGTGTCTCATTGTTTGTTTTCATTAAGAGAAATATTGCAGCGTCAACATGAAATCAATACCGGACCCAAGGCGAAACACCCGCACCTTCCAAGGAGTACATTTCGTTAGGGATGGGTTTTTCCTTCCAGAGTCACGGGGGTCCTTTCAAATATCGAAAGGATCCTTTGTTTTGTATTTTATGTATTTAAATATATCTTCTATGTTTGTCTTGGTCAATATTTATCAAAAATCCTTACTAAGTGTTTAAATATCCTTTCTAATTAGAATCCCAGTTCCATCTCTAGCCCGCACGCAGGCAGGCCTTTTGTTTCGCAGGCTGCCTTTCTGATGGGGGTGACTGATTGTGATTGTGATTGTGATTGTTGCTCTGTAGCCCCCGACCATTTTGCTTTCATCCAGGACATGGACACGGACACGGACATGGTCATGGACATGGACATGTGCAATGTGCCGTTTGTCAGTGGCGCATAAAAGAAAGGAGTTTTGTGTTTTTCTGCTGGTGCGCCTTCTCCCGAAATCTGATACTTTGGCCCCGTCTCGTAATTGTGCAGATGCCCCAATGGAAAAGGTGTCACTCGAGTGGTTTGTGTTCTTGTTTTTGCTGCCATACCCCATATACCATATAGCTAGCTATATGCCGGAGCCTACTAACGACCGATTCGAATATGAAAAGGCACAAGTCGGACACGCGTTTGTGATTTGAGCCACCTCCCTCACACCTGTTTTTGGTTTTTCCTGAAGGGGCGGAGGGCATTCCACTCCAACAAAATATCGGAAGTAGGGACTCGGGAAGGGTTGTTTTACAGGAACTGAACACACAGCTGAAATGCGTTTATAAATAGAATTCCAGGAGGATTACTTTCATGGAGTCTGCGGTCTTTGCCAAACACTGGCATTGCAGATGCTTTAATGGAAGAGCTCCACCCACCAAACAATAGCCGCAGGACTCGTTTTAACCTTGGGCCTCCATCGCATCGATCGATCCGATCGCCTCGTTGGACTACTTTTTAATTTCGGAACCTTGAACTTTTCGTTTCTGCCCGCAAATTGCATACCCAGTAAATGTAATAAAAATAAAAATAAAGCCTGGCTGCAGATCTCAGTAATCAGTCGGGGAAATCGCAGCTGGCTGGCCAACACCGAATCGAAAAACTTGAAAAAAGCCAAACAACTTAATCACAACAATGGTTAATGAGTCAGTGGAGTTTGTTGTTTGCAGTTCTGTCGGCGGCAATTCGCTAATAAAACCATCAAAGCCATTAAACGTTGTGGGTGCCATTCATTTGATTGAACTTTGACACCCAACCCCACAGCGATCCGGCCAGCAGATGCCGACTCCGAGTTGCAGATGCAAATGCAAGTCTCCGGTCTCTTAGCTTTTGACCACTTTGGCCATCATTGGCTTAGACAAGACAATATAAAGGCGCAAAGGAGACTCCATCAAAATAAAAATAATAATAATAATAATAAGCTCAATAATATTGCAAGAGATGCTGCAAAAAAGTTTTCAGATAGGAAAAGCGTTTGCAATATTGCCAAAAAAGATGTTGATCTCAAGGGTTTTACTCTTTATGTGGAATTTAAATAAAAAGCTTACAACTTTCTATTTTTATAATTTTTCAAACTTTTAGTATATTTAATTTTGAAGGAAACCCATGGCCTACCTATTTGGCTCTTCGTTTGTCTTAGTTAGTTTTTCTAAAAAGAGCCTTTAAATGTTTCTCCTTTTTTTAGAGTATTAAATATTCGATTATATGACTAAAAATTTTCTAGTCTCGTTGGCGGACTTCAACATTAGTAGATTTGTAAATTATGGCAAGGTCTGCACGTGCTCGGTGGCCATTGTTTTGGGAGCTGCTCTGTTGCATCATCGCGCGGCATCGGCGGCATCGCTGGCATCTCATAATCCCCTCAATGGGCGACAAATCATATTGGCGCAGTTTTGGGTTAAGGAAGTTGGGTCGCGGAACTGCATCCAAATTGCACTTCCTATCGGGCACAATCGCACAATCAGCCGGCGAATGTGCTGCAAGCATTCTAGAAAATCGAGTAGAAAAACGTTTTCAAAAAATATAATTGTGTGGCCATTTCAATTTCATTTAACTCGGAGTCGCCCTCGGGTTATGTTTCGACTGTCGCGAATTTTCGATCGAACTGGCATTGTTTCTGTCTGATTGTTTGGTTGTATGATTCCTCGAGTTTTTTTTTTTTGCTTTTAGGTTTTTTTCTTTAAAAACTGTGGACTGAGAGATCGTTATAATCTGGCCGCTGGCGCCGCAGTTGCAACTGCCACGTCCTTCGAATCGAGTGGGTGGCTGAAATTGTTAGACGGCGGCGGCGGGCTGGTTGCTGCTATTCGTTGTTTGATTTAAAATATAATTTTATATAATCTGCTACCACAGCAGCCTCAATTAAATGCACGTTTCGGCTGGGCTAGGTCTCCTAAATGCAATCGATTATTGGTTTATTTTAATTGCTTTGCCTTGGCCAAAACGGCCAACGTGAGAACTGACTGGATTTTCGGTTCTTTTCGATCAAATCAAGATAATAAAATACAAAAACAAGTTGCCAGGCTAATGAAGTCAATAGAAATCATCTTGCATTCGAATTATTCCTTGCTGGAGGGTGTTGCTACATTTATGAACTCACAGCAAATGATGTAAACATCTGTTGTTAACTCATTTATGTACCCCCCTCCCCTCAGTCGATGTGTTAAACGTCAATAAAGTTGCTAAAATCAACAAAAACACGAAGCATCGGCTCATATGGAGGCGATTCAGCCCGCTGGCAGCCAAATGGAAACCATGAAGCGGCATTTGAACCCTTTTTGTCGAGGGCATGAGGACATGGGGGTGTATATCGCCCCGACGGCCCTGTCTGCCAATTAACTGTGTGAAGTGCCTCGGTAATTATGTTGCCGTTTAGGGCAAAAGTGTGCCACCAGACGCTGGAGACTGGGGTGGGTGTTGGGCCGGGCGCCGGAAAATACAAACAGAATTAACTAGTCAGCCCATTGGCGGTGGAGCGGGGTTGGAAAAGGCTTAACAAAACTGTATACAGTGGTTGCCTGGTGTTTGAAAAAAAACAATAAACTTAACCAAGCAGAAACAATTTCACAATTTTATTACCATTGGCTATTATTATGCAAATCATAATTCATATTTGACATCGAAGCTAAGCTCTTGTTACTCAATATTTTTATTTAAACTAAGCTTCTATATTTGCATTTTGGAATAAAAAATAATTCCTTCAAAGTATTGACTGAAAATCTAAACTTTTAAAAATTATAAATTTATAAACAAGAAAAAACGTTCAATTTAATGAAGAATAATTCTTCACTCCCAGCACACACTGTTCTAAATAAACAAAGTAATGTATTGGAGCAACTCAATTAATGTCGACTCGGGGGCGCCCCGGTGGAAAAAATACGAGTATCCCCTGAATGCCACAAAGTGAGTTATTGAATTATGGAAAACCCCAAAAAATTACCTCGGGGCTAAGCATTATGCTTCCTTTTTTGTTATTTTGTTTGGTTTCCATTTTTATTTGGGGTGGGCCGAACGCCTCATATCGAATGGGCGATGGCGGCGTGTGAAAAATCAGCTTGAAAGGATGCCGCACACCGTTGCATGCCCCCTGCCACCCCTGCCACCCCTGCCACCACGCCCCTCTCCGGCTAACACGTGTCGCAGTTTGGGCGGCACTAAATCATCGCCAAATGCTTATGATTGGAGAAAAGAAAAGGCAACTCCTCCCGCCTCGGTCACATTACACTTCACGGCGAGTTAAGCGCCCATAGCTCGAGATCTCCAGCAGCTGGATATACTTTATGCACTGGATGGAGTCTATTTTTGGAGGCGATCTTGTACTTTGTACCTTGGCATTGTGTCTCTGCCTCGGTTTTTTAATTAGAAACATTTGAAAGCTATTGTCATCGGGGGCCGGCGGGAGCCCGAGTCCCAGGCCAACACTTGTTGGCAGCTATCACTGCCTGGGTTGGCTAATGAGGCCCGGACTTGGGATTTTCTATGCTATCGGGGAGTATTTTTTGGGGGGACAAGGCTCACCAGCAACAAATGAGCCTGTCAGTGGAGCCGCGGCAGATGGAAAAATCCGAAGGCATCGGGTAGATGATTAAAATTTGGAAAAACTCGGAAAAGTTCTCAAAGGGATGAGGCTTAAGCTTAAATGAAACAAGAATAGGAAGTGTTCTGGGGAAGAAATTCTAAATCTGTCTCTTCAGTTATTAAAATTTTTGTTTTAAATAAAATTTTAACTTTAAAAACAAACTATCATTGAATCTTAGAAGTGGGCTATCTTTTCAACAAATTAAATCCTTTTAAGCCATCGTGAATATCGAAATGTTTTATAGTTTCAAGTCAAAGGCTTGAAATTCCATTTTTAAAGAAGAGATCCGTTCATAAAAGCTCACATAGAATCAAGAAAGAAGCGATCGTATTTACAAAATCATTTCCAGCTTCACTAGGCCTTTTCAAATTCGAAAAATAAAAGAACATAAACGTCATGTTTTCATCGGGGCTTAGCCGGGCCAAGTGTAATCACACCCTGGCCCTTATAAGGGGCTGTGTTATGTTTTGTTAGCTGCAAACACACCGATGATGGCCCATAATCACCGAAATTGGCTTAGTGGGGCTGAGGAGCTGGCGAGGTGGGGATCGCCCACCATCGATCTTATTTGCAGTCGGTGCAGGGATAATAAAAGAATAAAAACAACTTTTACGACGGCCACAGATTCACACTCAAAGTGCAGTAAAAGTTGCACGAAACAATCCGTAAAGTGGGCGGGGGATCCAAGGGATATACATCCATATCTGGGAAGAGGAGCCTGACGATACGGGGCGAAAGGTGACAAAGCCCCCAAAAGATATAAAATCAAAGTCAAACGCGGCGATTTGATGACATTTGCTGGGAAATCAATTTAATCGCATTTAATGCCCGGCCAGACATCGAAATAGACGACGACGCAAAGCCGACTGACGATATAAAAATTTCAATAATTTTTCCGGTGGCAGCGCCAAAAATACCGCCCCATCAGGTACCGAGAAAAAAGGGGGAATATTTCCAGCTAAGTGCGGGTGGGGTGGCCTGAGGGAATGGATTTAACATTATTGTTCCACCCTCCGCTTCAATCCGCTCCGATCCGCTTGAGAGATCGAGTTGAGATGAGACGGAATGGCGGGCGACACCTTGCCGGAGACGGAGACAAACACCCACTAATTAGTTGTATCTCAGAGATATTTATGCCTCGTAAAACTCTTCGTAGTCGTCCACGTCTACGTCTCCAGGAGGCAGCTGTGTGCGATAAAAACTCACCCAAAATTAGGCAAAGTGCAGCCGAGTGAGAAACGATTAACTGCCTGCATTAGCCTTCTCTGATTGATGCCAAAAATTAGCAGCAGGTCCCCCCCTAAACAATACTTCTAATATCTGTAAACCCTGCTAATACATAAATTTAGCTTTTCCTGCACCACCTTTTCCCCGCTGTGCCCTCTCAGCCAACATTTCCCCCACAAAAGTCGCTGCGAAAGCCAACTGGCTCGCCTGATCGCCCCAATGTATCACGATGGATTTATAGTTTAGTATGCACGATCAATCAAAAATCGTGAAGTGCGCAGTGAAAAAAAAAAATAGAGAACTTCAATTTGAACTCTTCTGCGTCTAACAGTAAACGGTTCGGATCAAGGGAGATGATCCCGTGAATATCGTGCTTCGAGTTCTTTGATTAATTATGGAGGGTTTAATTACGGATATAAAACAATAAAAATCTACAACTAAGCTTATTAACTTGGTTATTTGTGACAAGATTTTTACTTAGATATATAATAGAAATATAATATTTCCAATATTATTCACGTAGCCATCCTTAGCTAGCTGGCATTCAAGTCTTCCATCGTCGGGGCATATTAAAAGAAAGTCTTCCAGACGAAGCGTTGCCAATAAGAATTATTACACCTGATTGGAATCTGCTGCCGCAGCAGCTCAGCAGCTCAGCAGCAGCAACCTGAACTTGACCAGGCTCTGAGGAGGCTTGTGGGTGGGTGGGTCGCTCGTCTCGGAATCAGAATCCAAATCCGCCTTACAGTTACCCGAGTCCCAACCCGACTCCAGACTGCATTTATTAACATTTTGACTTTGTGACCAATATAGCTGGCAAACGTAAGGATACCCAAATCCGGGGAAGCTGGGACCTCTGGTAGGCGTACTTAATCGATCGCTTGTTGATAGGCAAATTGGCAACAACAAAAGCCCGCTAAAACAAAAACTTGGCCATAACCTGTTTCAGTTCCTCTTCGACTGGTGGAAAATTCGTGATGAGCAGGGGGAAAAAAACTACGAAAAATAACCAAAACCAGAGTCTGCTTTAGTTCTTTTTGGCCAAGTTAGTCCGTCGATCCGTCCACTGTGCGATCTTTATCTTGGCCGCTAGAAATTTTTTTTTTGCTAGGCTAGGGCCCCATCGCTCGTCTCGAAGTCATTTACATTTGGCGGAATGGGATTTTGGGATTCGAGGGTTTTCGGGGATTTGGAAGTTGGAACTTGGAACTTGGGATGTCTGCGCCGTCCGCCTGACAGTTTGGAGCATTGCAAAGTGATCGTTAAATCACGAATATTTAATTGTCTTCATCACCTGAGGGTGCTTGAAATTAGTTTGGACTTGCCTTTAACATTTCTTCGCCATCGCCATCGTCGTCCACGTCGTCGTCGTCGTCTTTGTTCGAACTCCTTTTTGTAATGGTCTATAATGGTCTCGGCCTTTCGGATGGGCCATTTAAGCTGCCCAACTAACTTGGCCAGTCCGGCTAGCCGGCTAGCTGGCCCTGGCGCTGGCCCTGGCCCTCCCATGTCTGAGGTTTAAGGTTTAAGACATTAACCGCAAATTGCATGCATAGATTTGGCCTTTAATGAGCCTCAACAACCATCGATATTTACTGCTAATTTTATGGATTCAGGCTGGCCAGGCAGAATATATATCTTGAAGGTCAAGGAATGGTCAAGCAAGTTGAAAAAATTCAATTGATTGATGATAGAAATAAGCGTTAAATGGTTTCAAAGAAGTACAAATGGGTTCCCATCAGAAAACCATTGAACTGCTAAGTTTTTTTCATAGTTCCTAAAATTAAAATTTAATATTTTCCCATGTCGTCAGTCACACTTTCCCGGCTATGATCACACCCATCAAATCATAGAAGGTTCCACATCACAGCAAGTTCAATGATTTTCCACTTCCCACGCTGTCCAGGGTCCTCCCCGATTTCCCCTTCGACTCGCGAACCAATCCTGCCTAAATATCTGCTCTTAGTTGACCCAAAACAATTAACGGTTAACGCCAGTCGACCTTTTTTCCACCACCCCTGGATCGGATCAGAAATCAAACAGTGACTAAACAGTTATCAATTATTGCAACCCATCGACGATGTGTGTCAACAGTGAGTCCTTCTAATGGTTTTCCCACACAATAGAGGAGCCATGCATCATTGCACAGGTTTTCCAGCTTGTCCGGTGCAACTTGATATATTTTTTTGGAATATCGAGGGGAAGATGCCACCGTTTGGGGTGGGATGACAGTTTCCATATTGTCGCAACAATCGTTCCCACAATTGTCAAATCACAAAACGCTGGCAGTTTGGCAAACAGGCTGCTGCTGCAGCCTGCTACCAGCAAAAATTAAATTAAGCCAAATTAAATAGCAAGTTGGGCAGGATTCTAGGGTGGATTTTCGTCCTGCACTCGGTTCAATTCATTAATGAGCGACAAACATTGATGCTATTGTTGACGTCACAGGTACACCGAAAAAAACTCCGTTGGAAGCTGTTCTAATTAAATGAAGGGAAGTCTTTTACATTAAAGTATGTTACAGAGTCCTTAAAATTATATAATTTATAGCAAGTTACCCCATTTTTTCGCAGTGCAAGAAGACTTGCCAGAGTAATTGCTCGCTGGCCACACAGTTGAAAGTCAATGAGGGTGTGGGGTGGGGCGGCTGCTTTGTCGGGTGAGTAAGGTGAGGGTTGCAAGTGGGCGTCACGGCTGCCTGAACACCCTCGCCCTTGTTGGCTTAACCCTCTATTTTTCTTTCTGGGCAAGCCGCCGGCGATGGACTGGCCGTGCCAGGACGGGTCGGGCCGGGACGGGACATTTGACATACGTTTTGAGCAGCGTTCGGCGCTTAATATGCGACACGTGACCCACACTTTGCACGTTCCATGGCATTCGACTCCGACCTTCTGCAGTGCCACCTTCCTTATCCAAATGCATGCAGGTCCTTCGTGATGTGCTCCTTTTTTTCCGGGGATCGTCTGCTTTCCGGTTTGACTTGTTGTTGCACGACACGCGTCCTGCTATCGCCTCCATCATCGCTCGTCTACATTTCCAAACGCCATTGTGGGCTGACCAGCGACACGCGTCTTCTTTGGACTTTCGATTCGGTCGTCCTGCATTTGGATGTGGGTGTGTCAGCTGGCGGAGAGGGTTGACATGTGGCCGGCTAAGGGTGGAATCTTTAAAGCTTTCACCGACAAGGCTGCAATTGCGATTCGCCATTGTGTTTTCTGTTGAAGGGATCATTACCATGCAGTTTGGTGACCTGTGGCTTTTGCTGAGGATCTCGTTGGGTCAAGCTGGGCTGACAAATTGAAAGCAGCTTGATAGTGTAATTATAAAATACATATGAAGGGCAATTATCCTTTGAAATTTTAGATTTTCTTAAAAAAGGAGAATGTGGGATATGGAATTCTCCCTGATTATTGCCTAGTTTATTCTTTAAACTCCCACTTGCTTGACCTCAATGACCCTGTCCCGAGTTCATGGAGAGACCCTGCCTTCAGGGCACTTTAACTGTTGAACGACAAACGATCAGAGTTTGGAAAATGCCAAGAAAAAGGAAAAACAATAGTACTCAGGATAATCCAGCATAATGTTTGTACATTATTTGATCGAATTTGCGCCATCGTGAGCTCTGGCCACAATTTCCACCGGCACGTTTTCTTCTTTCACCAGCGCTCTCCAATGGCGAAAATTGCCAAACAAATTAAGTGATTTGCTATTGACATTTCCGCCAAAGCCAAAGCCAAAGCCAAAGCCATAGAAATAGCCAAAGTGGTAAAGTCAGGGTCCAGATACGAGATTCCAGCCAGCTGGAGCCGCGAGTCTTGAACGAAGCACGCGCGTGAATAATGAAGTGCCAAGATCGCTTACACTGGCAGACTCTCAGGCTCTCTGGTCATTTTCACACAATTCACATTGACCCCTCGCACACTGGCCTGACCCTGGATCGAAGAATCGGATGTCTATGGTATGGAGTGGAAAGCCTGAGCCTGCTTGCCTGGCCGACAATCGATTTTAATTTGTTTAACTTGTGCATCAATTTCTGTGCTTGTTTGTGCAGCATCTTCTGCCCCATTGTGCATAAATTACTGACACTTGTCTCCATTAAAAATGAAGGTGATTCAACTGTCAGGCCCTGACTCTGAAATCCGTAATGCAACTCCCTGCCAGCCTGCCTGGCAGTCACGGCATGTTTCTTCTCTCGGACATGGTTTCGATGTTGGCTGGATGACGTCTGCCTATTGCAGTTCCATGGACATCAATCGCTGGCAATTTTCTTGTAATAGTTTAATGTTGTTGCCTGGACCATTGACAAGTAATCTGTTGGAAACTTAATAGAGAAGATGCTAAAAAAAAAAAAGTCAATATATTTTCTAAAAGATCCCCTTAAAATATCAAGTGTTTACCCATTCGGTGGTCCAATCTACATCGCCTGCCGTTATAAAAATTATCTATAAATTAGGTATGACGGATTTTGAAATATTTTAGCACTTTTGCGTTATCGCAGCGACAAAATCTATTACTTAATTTTTTATTTGCCCCACTGCCGTCCGTGTTTTGCAAATATCACTCGAGATGAAATATGAAATGCAAGTGGCCCGAGAGGTCTGGCCGGCATTTAACTGGCCATTTATGTGCGTGATTATTACGTGATATGGCCAGGACTCGGCTCATAAATAATATTAAGCCAGTTTCCAGTCGAATGTGCAGAGACCGTACAGAAAAAAATAAATATCCAAGTCCCATTTCGTAGTCCCCAAAAAAGTCCCAGGCTACACCCTCTCTCTTTCTCGATGCCAATTGATTTCTGTTTTGGGCCGAAAACTGCAAGCGCTGCCAAACTGTTAAATCATTTAATATACCAATTATAACAAGTCGAGTAGTTAACATAAATCCTGCTCTATCCTGCATTCAATGCAAAACTTAAGTGATTTTTCGCACTGAACTTTATTTTTTTTGAGAGAGGTTTTTGTTGGCTTATAGCCGGCGGCGACGTCGCCAAGAAATCAAAACTCATGCATTATGAATGCCAAAATTTTCTGACGTAGTCAATTTCAGTTTTTATTTATTTTATTGGCTCTAATGCATCGGCGCACTGGCTGGCAAATAAATAAATATTGGAAATAGCAACAAATGCATGACATTTGCAAAAAAGCAACCCACTCAGCATAGGGAAAGAGCTACAAAGTTCGAGACGTGTACGTGACACGGGAATTATTTTAGTATAGGGATGTTTTAGACTAAAGATACTTATTAAGGACATACCAGAGGTATTAAATTTTTAAAATTTCCCACTTAAGGCCCCATTAATACAACAATTTAATGTAATACCTTACATCTCTAATCGGAATTTGCAATCTTGGCCTGGCAGGTTGGTTTCTCCACTCGTCCGCTTGGTGGCGTCTGTTGGCCAAGTTACTTATATGCGAATGTCTCTGCCTGCCTTTCTACTGAATCATTGCTGGCCGAAAAAAAAAGTGGACAAAAAAATAAGCCAAACAGTTGACTGTCTGCCCCACTGTCTCATATTTTATCACAGCAGCCGCCGCCGACGTCTCGAGTGGCCAAGTGTCTTTGGTTAGTTTTATTTTTTTGGTTAGTGATTTTTTGGCTTTTCCTTTGGCTGCGGCACATGCTCTAAGCTCGTTCCTTTATTTTTTTGGCACAGATTTACGACTTTTTATGCTATTTTGATTTGTTTTTGCATAAGGGTGTTCACGTGGCCAGACTCTTGGCCGGGTCCGCACGAGTGGCAACTGTTTGGCCGTTTGTCTTGTCAGTGGCGTTGTAATTGGGTTTCAGAATATGACGGAAAGAGTGTTGCTAATCAGCAAATCACACTCTGGCGTTGAGTAGACGAATTACAGCGCACTCCGGCCACTTGAATTCGTATTTTTTTTTTAAATTTTATTTATAATTCTCTGTGGGTTTTATTTGTATATTTGTGAATGGCCAAAATCGGGCGATTGGCAACCTGTTTTAACCATTGAAAATGGAAAGGCGTTTCCTTCGGACCATCAATCTCGAGTCAAAAATGTCGCCAGGCATTACCCAGAGGTTTCCTAATTTTTTAACACCTCTTTGGCACCCAAGAGGTGTGTCTAGTTTTTAGTTTTATAAAGCTTATAAACCCAATTTCTGTGTGCTCTCTTAACTTTATTATTTGCGATGTTATTTCCCCCATAAACCCATATTTTTCGTATCTCCATGTCTCCAGACAAAAATCCATTAATACTTGGGAAAATTGCACTTGGCCTAATCAAAAGTGGCCATAACAGAATTAATAAATTCAAGAGCACAAACCAACAAATGCATTCTGGGCCATTTGCATTTAAATGGATAAAGAGCTGGAAAAAATCAATTGAGTTTTTAGACTTCAGGCTATTTGGTTATAGTTTTTTCAAAGAATGCAATCTGACGGAATATTTTCTATTTAAAACAGAAGCATCTCCTCTAGAGGTTTCTTTTAAAAAATAATTTATTTATTCATTTAATATTATAGTTAAAATTTAATTTATTTGACCAGTCAGGTGCCAAAGCTTTAGGCTTTCATCTCGAAACAAAACCTTCTTTTGTACCAAATGAACTTTTCTATTCTATCCTTGGTTAGTTGCTTTCAGCGCCCAACGTGTTGTAAAACATTTAAAAGCCAATAAATGGGATCTAGCTGGTCTAGCCGCCCAGGGCAGGTTATCCTGATCAGCAGGAGTGATGGGTCGCGGGTGTGTCAAGGGGCAGGGTATGGGGTAGGGCTGGGCTGGATGGAAACGTCTGGCAGCTGGGCAGTTGCACTCGCCGCAAGTCGTAAGTTGGGCAGTTGGCCAGGTGCGGGTGCCCCACACACTCTCCATGCCACACCACACCTCGCACACCCCGCACACCTAGTCCATAAACTGGTTGCTGGACATGAGGCAAGGCAAAAGGCCAAAAACTGGCCAAGTCAGAGCCAGATGTGCCAGGATCGACACTGTTTAGATGTTTTTATCCTTTTATATTTTAATTTTGTTTTTTTTTTTTTTCAAAACTATTGAATTGTTTTTTTTTTTTATTGGAATATATTTACTGTATTTAATTATTTTTAATTTTTTAATAGTTGGCATCACTGAAAAGCGTAGCAACTCTATGTGGCATGGAACACACCCGCATCGCGGCAGCAGACAGGACAGAGACTCGCGTTGAAACTCAGTTTAAAACCAGATTAGCGCCCAAGTCTGCGGCTAATTTTTGTCGGTGGGCCTAAGCAAATTTGAATTTGAATGTTAGCGGGTGATAGTCGCTGGTTTTTTTCTATTTTTTTTTTTCTGTTTGGTTTCTGTGTAAGCGAAAGACCACTTGGTCAGTTGGCGAATGCTGTACCACAATCTTGCAACGCTGCAACGCTGGCGGGTTGACAGTCTGGGGCCCCCACCCGTGCGGTGCCTGTGAAATATATAGGATGACATGGGGCATGGTTATGGTTACGTGCATACAAAAGCCACTAAGCAGATTACGAAATGTTGACCTTTTTGCCGCACAGCCCGGCCACTTGTCAGCGCCTTTGGCGGCATTTTCGAGGAGCTGCTGCTGCTGCTCCTGCTGCTGCTGCTTCTGGGGAAAGGTTTATGTCAACGGTTTTAAGCCGCCTCTTTCTCCCCCCCCTCCACCACTCTAATTGCAGCACTCGAATTGAGTTCAATTTAATTCGGCCATAATTCAGGTGGCTCCTGCTAATGGCTGAACGGGTGGTTTTGTTGTCCATGGGCTCGAGCACTTCCTGCTTATCACTCGCCCCATAAACCAGCCCGCAAAATGAACGCCATTGAGTGACCCGTAAATCGACCCGCCAACCACCTCCACTTTGGCAAACATTTGCCCCATAGTTCGAGTATTACTTAATAGTTGTGTGACTCAACCAGACGTTACAGCACTTCTTTGGCAAATACTAATAGCAAGTGCTATTACGGGGTAATGATTGATAAGCCAAAAAATATAGTTTACTTACATTTCAGATAGTATTACATAGTTGCTACGCACAGGGAGGATTATTGTCGAAATTCCAGTAAAGGGACTTAAGAAGAAATGGTGTATATGGTATATATTTTACATTATATAAAGTTTAAATTTTCGAAAGGTTAAAAAATATATAATTCCATAGAACTTTTTACAAAACTGTACAAAAAATATCAGAAATTTTTATCGCGAATCGGGGCTTAAGTGACTGTGACAGAAGCTTTCCTGGCGGATCCGTCCACATGCCCACAGGCAGCTGGTCGGGTGACGCATACCTGCGCACTATCCATCTGCTCACCCTGGTGGTTGTGGTGGTGGTGGACGGGGTGGAAATCACAGCCCGGCAGATTATAGTCTGCCGGCAAAATGGTGGGAAAGTTTTGCAACCCCCGATACCGAAAGCCAAGTGAGACAAAAGCACCGGCTCTGGAGAGGCGTTGCCAGCAACCTGGTGTCGGGTACTGAGTCAATGGGCACCAAAACCAAACACCGAACACCTCTAAATACCGGGTACCTTCAAGGACAACGTCTGCATAATAATCCACCCCGTCACCTCGTCCTGACGCCACCCAGCGGCAGGCTGTTGCTCCCCTTCAATACAAAGCCGAACCGAAGCGAAGTTGTGTCCTGCAGCTGCGCAGTAAATCCTGTCCGCATTCAGGGTGGCTTTTATTTATTTTTGGTGGGAAAATAAATCAGTCGAGTTCCCAAACATTGCTATGCTATGCTGATTAATTGCCGGCGATTTTTCGGGGAACTGTACCTGATCGGAAACAAAAATGTATTGGAATTTTTAGCGGACTCACGTTGCTCTTTTCAATAAGTGTGCATTCTTTCTTAACTTCTGTGAGAATGTCCTTTTTGAATAATGTAATATTTCTAGATCGCTGCCTTTGGCGGATTTGCTCATTTGAAAGGTCTTTGGCTAATGGCCAATCAAGTAAAATGCAATCTTCAAAGACTTCTTTTCTTCCAAGTTAGTTTCTAAACTTCAAAGAAAAGAACTGCTTGATACCAGATCATCTTTATTGACGATTAATGAATTGTAAAAGTTATTATAATAATGCCGCGACACTTTAGCCAATATATGTGGGTAATTATTTTTTGAAATAATTCATTTTTAAATCGTTTCTTGAGGAAGAATACAATACAGCAAAGAAATGTCTTTAAAATGTAAACGCATTTTCCCATCAAGCTGCTTAAATCGAGTTTGTTTATTTATTATTTCCAGTTTATTTATTTTAGAGAACATTCGCAAAAAAGTATCCATAGAAACAATCAATTTAATCAACACACATTTAATTTTGGCAATTTTTTTTCTATCCACACTAGTTGCTTCTGGGCAAAGCATTTTTAATATTTTTCTACCATTTGCCGACTTTCCACTTTCAATTGGGAATCAGTGTCCTGACAAATTGTTGCGCCTGCGCGACCCATCCATTGGCCAGCCAACGCCGATCCTCAGGTGGTTTCCATGGCCAAGGCAGGTGGCTAACCGAAATCCAAGGTGGGAGTAACGAGGCCGAAGCTCGTTGGATATTCGCGACGAAAAATTCGGATTCATTTGTTTGGCGAGGCGTTTTCTACGCCTTTGGCGCCAGAGATTGAGACTTCCAATTGGGTCCACCAGCTGGGGCGGAGGAGCACTACCCATGTTCCCCCACATTGCTGTTGCTGGCCACGAAACTGCCGCAGCAAGAAGACCCTTTCTTGGCAATGTCGCAAGTACCTCCGGTCAGCAGGCCACAAGCACACTTCAGTGAGTCGGTGTACTGGATGAGGCCGTAGTTGCTGGATATCATCCACATGGAATCGGACCGCAGGAGGCTGTCGGACATGCCCTCGGGTAGACCGCAGACCACCTCGCATTTTATGGTGCGAATGGCGCAGATATTGGAGGGCCGGAAGCCGCGCAGGCAGGTGATGAACTCCTCGGCCGTGTCCCAAATGTAGTCGCCCAGCAGCTTCCGGTAGTTAAGGTCGCCCTTGAAGATGATCAGCTTGGCGCTGGTGAGAAGCTTATACAAGTCCAGGTCCAACTCCACCATCACAAAGTAGGGCTGGGGTCCTGTCCAGAAATGCGATGTGGGGGCCACGATGATTTTTCCCGATTTCATAAGATGCAGCCATTTGTAGCCAATGCTGGAGAGATTTTCGTCCTCGTGATTGATCAAGTAGTCAATGGTCCAGTGGACGTCCTTGTGCATGAGGTCGGATATGTACCAGGGAATAGCCTTGACGTGCAGGCGCACCTGGCTGGCCAGATTGTTGTCGATTAGATACTCCAGGAGCAGCATATCCGTGAAGAACTCAAAGCCCCCGTTGTCGCAAACAAAGTCGATAATGCCGCTGGACTTGGACTTGGACTTTCTCATCAGGCAATCCCATATGACGGTTGAGTCATCCACCAGGAGAGTCCGGTCTAAATCGGCCACATTGGCCAGGACATTGAGGTCGGTGGGGTTCTCCTCCTCACTAAACACATACGCACTTAGTTGCATCTCGAAGTGATTGCTCCAAAGGACAATGCGAAGGAGTTGGCTGAAGTTGTCGAAGCTCTTGGCCAGTCCCCGCGTGGCTTGGGCCAAGGTCTTCATGGCTTTGTTACTAATCGTCAGGTCCTCCATCTTCAGGTGGTTAAACATATCGTAGCCACTCAAAAAGCGACTGTTCTCAAAGAAGGAGTAGAGCCGCCGGTACAAGTAGCACTCGGCGTGGAGCCAACAGGCCCGGAAGTAGGTCTTCTTGTGGCGCGGCAGCTCCGTGAGGAAGGCGTTCCACTCCAACTTGTCCGGCTCGTTGCCGTGGAAGAGCAGAAACTGGCGATCCCGATTCAATTCGTTCTTTAGTCGCTCCACTGCGTCCACAATGTGCCGGATATCGGGTCGCACCTCCTCACCAAATTGCTCCACCAAATTCGGAGTCATAACAAGGAGTCGCAGGATGATTTGTTGCATTATTCCGGGCATGCGGGTCCTCAGGCTCAGATATGCAAAGCTCTGCTTGTATCTGCCTGAGAGTAGAGAGTGACGGGGAGTGGGTCCTTCCATTAACTCGGTGGTCTGGGATTTTTCCGAAGTGGTTGATACCCGCAGGACCATTTCGGGTGAAAAGTGTCTGTCCCTAGAATCCACGGCGAATTTTTATCTTCAACAGTAGTGTTTAAAAAGAATTTTTTTTGGGATTTTTAGCCAAAGATTAATGAGGAAACAAAGTCCTCATCCAGACATGTTTTTTTTTTTGCATTTAAAATGTTTCTACAAAAAGGGGCTTGAAAGGCAGAGGTTACTAAATAGCCAACTTAATAAACTATGGTACTAAGTCCCCCCTTTTAAGTACTGTGGGAAACAGCCATGCCTTAATGAGACATCCGCTTCCCTTTTTAATTTGGAAAAGATCTTCCTTCCGTTGCCCAGGTGTTATCCGCATCGTGGCATGTCCAAGTGTAATTTACACGGTCGGTGGCAAAACAAAATTTGCATATCCTTAGCACTCCTTTGCCGGTTACCAGTTGCCCTTGATCCTTGATTGCATTCACACAGGCACAAGAAGCGCATCCGGTTTGGGATCTAAATCGGAAAAAGTGAAAATCATAACAAGGGCAAGAGGGTTAATGGTTAAGGGTTAATGGTAATCAAGATAGCCGCTGTCTTGCATTTAGGATAATTGTCACACATGTTAATAAACAAGGTCCCCATCACTGTGGGAAACCCATGCTCCGGCGTCGTCGTCGAGGTTAATTTTATGCTAATGGAGCAAGGTGTGCCCTTCCTCTGGCAACCCTTCTTCTACCTTCCGATCGGATCCCATTCGATCGGATCTAATTTAGTGAGGATGACGCAAGTGTTCTTTCCGATCGATTCTATTCCGGGTTATTTGCATAGGCATTTGCCAAAGGAAGCCGGGTCAGATATAAATTTGTTTGTTTACCCATGACACAGGAGTACATTACACAAAGAAAAAATTTGTATTAATAAGGCTAATGCCCTTTGAATACATACAAGATAAGGGCTTACTTTTATTTCTGTGTAGCACTCAACCCCTTTGGGATTTTTAGATTTTCTGTGGCAGACACCGGTGCGTCAAAACAGTGAAAACTTGCACCTTAGAGCCCGCCGTTTCGCGTCCAGGTGTCCTCTTCCACGGAAATCGAAAACTTCCCCTCCTGAAATTCCGGTTCCAAGTCCGGTGGTGATTGAAGTGTTTTTCTCTTATCCGTTGTCTCTGATTGCGACTCAAGGTGTTACAATTTCAATACAAAAATTTCCAAACCTTCAGAATTTTTAGTTGCCAACCAAAAAGGTTTTTTTTTTATACCCTTTCATAAATAGGGTATATTTAATGTCAGGTTGTTCTCATATAAATATGCATAACTACTCTTGAAGAATACTTAAACTTCCTTAAAAAAAACATATGCTAGAGCATTTGAAACTTCGTCTATCAGAGCTGGTCCTTTTCTATAATATTTGTTCCATTGAATGCCGAGGGGTTTGGGACAGGATTGTGAAATCACTAAACCAAAAATTGCAAAGCAGCTGCGCAGTTTTATGGGGCAAGTTCTGTGGCATGTGCTCATCGTGCTACGCAATATACTCAGTCTATTATTTCGTCATTTTTTTTTTTGGGGTGAGGGACCCATGGCTCTATGGCTGGGCATTGTTTGATTTGTGTAATGGAGATCCCCGATCCCGAGAACAGGCAGGTACGAAAGTATAATACCCAATCTCATGAAATACCAATTCAGCAATCCTCCACAATCTCCGGGAGTTTGAAATTATGTTCTGCCATAAAAATGCCTCAACTTTCACCCAAAAGACTCTGGCCCAAGCCCGGGCCCCAAATAAAAGTGACAAAATATGGCTCACCCGGTAATTGCTCCCAGCAGATCAGTGAATATATTTATGTTATTGCTGCCCCCGATCGTTGCAAGTAAAAAATTGCATTATCAGAGTCATAAACAAATTAGGGGCACCCACCAAAAAAAAAAAAAAATAAAAGTTTATACGAAATGTATAAAAAACTGAGAACTGAGAAGAAAAGCGGCGCACAGGACGGCAGCTGCATGTGTGAAGGAGGGATAATCAAGGCTCAAGTGGCGAGTCCCATTAGCTGACACCGCAGCGCCAAGAAGTGCATACAATATTTTAGAAACAATAGATAAGAGTACACGGAAAAAAATGGTTTCAAAACTAATGTATTTTAAACTATATGAAGGAGGAGTATTGAATTAATTCAAGGAAAAATTTAACCGCTTATGGAGTCCTGAATTTCATCTCATTAAAGGACTATTTTTTCTCAGTGCCTCCTTGTTCCGCCTAAGCTCGAAAAGATTAATAACTCGCCGGCGCACGTTCAATTAATCTTTCGCTGCGCCTGCTCTGGAACTGCAACTGGAGATGGAGATGGAGCTGTGGGGAGACATGGAGATCGAAGTGTCCCACCCACTGACAACTTAACGGCACGTCTCCGGAATAGATAGCTTCGCACACGGGGGGAATTGGATCCAACGACTCGACTCCAGATGAAATGAGATGGGATCGTGTACCTGCCGCATTGTCAGTGTCAATTGTGACAGTGGCTGCGACAGTGGGCTTCACTCCCCTCCCTCACACAAAAAAAAACAAACAAACGGACACGTTCTCGAGGGGGATCCATTCCCATTCCCATTCGCACTCCCAGTCCCATTTCCGATACCCCAACGATCATGCAAAACATTTGCCCATGAACGTGACAAAACTGAAGAACACGCTGCCGAATCCTCCTAAATTAGTTGTTTTAGCCGTGTCTAAATTTAGTAGCTACCTAGACGACCCCTCAACTCAAAACAGAACGGTTTTTGGGCGTGCGGCAATCCATTGGCCATAAATCAATTATATGGTCTGTCCCCTCACCACCCCCAACCAACACTCTCCAGTATTTATAGACCGACTTTTTGGGCAGTGTGAGAGGTGCGGTTCAGGTGCATGGGCCGGAGTCGGAGTCGGAGTCGGAGCTGGTGATGGGCGGCTGGAGATGCAATAATTTCAAACATTTTCATAGCTCAGATTTATGTAAATACAATGCTGACAGCTTGAATATGCTGCTGCCCAAAATTAGCATAAAATATAAATCGGAATTCATTTGTAATAATTAGCTTGACATTTCTTTTTGTTTTTTTTTTTTGGCAGGGAAAAAACGGAGTAGCCCAATCCTCCAGAGAACTTAATTTATTTAATCAAAAATCCCTTGGGCTTTAAGTTAGCTTTGGTTTTAAGTGTCAACACGACGCTTGTTTTTTTTTTTTACCTCTTCACCGCAAGTCCAAGTCGGCGGCAGGACATTTGTCGGGGAGAGTAGAGCTACTGTACTGGCTTTTATTTGAATTGGCAGAGCACAATCAAAAACATTCAAACACGCATAAATTGAATCCCGTGGGATGATTTCAGTTTCATGTTCCCACTACACAACAGGCAACCCTCGAAGTCATCGAGTCCTGCAACTTGTCACGTGGATCCAATAACAAATAATTCTATCCCAAAAAAAAAGGATCATCCCTTAGAGGAGTTTTGGCCAAGCTTGAAATCCAATAGGAACACCCGTATACCAGTGAACGTGGGTAAGTTATTTATTGAATCGACTCCTGCAGGGCAGGACTCCTGCAGGATGCAGGACTTCGGACCTGACCGCCTCCACCCTGCCGTATTCCTCCCTCTCGCTACCCTGTTCTCACGTTCCTGCAAGTGTAAATTGGTTCGGTCATGGGAACATTTGCACTCCTTAATCGAATAGTTATTTCCAGTAATGGACACTCAATAGATCCTAATTGATTAGTCCAAATGGGGGTTTATTCTACTTAAGATAGTTAACAACTTGGGAGTGGCTATGAATAATATTATATACCTTTTAATTATTAAGTAAATATATTTTACAACACTTTTACATTGAAGGGCATTCATCCCGAGGGCGAACTTGAACTTCAGGTTGCCCTTCAAAATTCAAATAATACCCGAAAGGATGTTTGCCATTGATAAGCAAAATTATCAGAAGATGCGAGAATATGCAAATATATTTGCAAGTGATTCAGAGCTTCTTTCGGAAACTAATAAGGCGGCGAATATTTCATTTTTATGATGTCTCAACATTGCATTAACATAAGCGCTGATGTTAATCTCCTTTTCCCATGAAGCTCCCATGATTCCGAGTCGCCGCGAATGGAAAGAAACATAAACAATTTATTATCGTGATTCATTTATGAAAATAAAATCACAAGTCAACGACGAAAAAAAAAATAAACTTATGATTATTTGTAAAGATGAGAGAGCGCCAAAGCTTCCGATCAATGAATCGATCTATCTTTTTTTTCCCCCAATGCCAGGCGGGTGGTCCCTGTCTTTGGTAGACTAAGCTTCCCAGCAGATTAATATCTCAAGAGTGGTCAGAGCGCATTTTAATTAGTAGCCGAAACTTAATTTATTGTCACTTGGCCTAATGAAACACGCCTTAGAGCTGCGGTTGAGTATCGGACCCTCTATAATTGACCAATTTGTGTGTGCGGTGGGTCTCCTCTTGGGGTTTGTTTTTTTTTTTTTCTATCTCTATGAAGGAACCGAAAGCGCACACGCTGTCAATAAAACAAATTAGTTTGAATTATAGTCGTAGCTTCTAGGCTAGCGACTAATTTATGCGGCGTCGGAAGCTCCAACTTTAGATACATTCAGAGATATAGATACAGATACTGGCTGTTTGTCTGCTTTTATTCGATTATAATTACCGTTACCGAGTCCAAGTCCGACGCAGGCCAGATAATGATATCGGATTTCAAAAGCGGCGCTTATGCTCACTGACCTGGAGATTTAGCTGGAGCTTGGAGCTGCAGCTTGGGGAGATGGTACATGGTCGGTATCAGGCGCCAATAGTTCTAAGATCTTGTTTTGATTGCAACTCGGTCTGGTCGCTCTTGTATTTCGCCCTCAACCATCCCAACTATGTATATCCATTATCCATTGTCTGCTCAGTGGCTTGAAAAACCTTCAACTCGTGACAATGTGAGACAAAAGTCGGCGGCGTGTGGCTTGGACAGCGGATCGGTCTGGATCGGATTCGTTTTGGATTTCTGCATACTTTTCCTAACGCCGCCGCCGTCACCGACGCCCGACTTTCTTTTGTCCGGAGTCTCCGACAGTATCCGAGCCGAGTGCAGCTGCATCCAGCAGATACTCGGGGAACTCAGATACTCTGGCTGCAATGCCCACCTTGACGGCGGCAAATTAATGACATTTTGCACTTCATTATGCGACTCTGTGCGGCCGTTTGACACTTTGAAGTGAGGCACTCAGCTGTGGAGCAGTGTGGCAACGGTGTGGGACAGTTAGCGTTTTGCGGTTTACCTGCCAGGTGATGTGCAGTTAGCTTTTCCCCGCCGAGGGTTTGATGACACCACACATTGTTGCCATCTGAAGGAAGTCTTATTAGGCCTGGCAAAGTGGAAGAGACTGAAGTTGGAAAGAAAGGTGATTGATATGCAGGAATCTTTGGTCTACATACTACAAGTTGACAGAATAACTAGATTTCTAGTAATAAGTCTATTACCAAAAATATATCATAAATCAAAAGACAAGTAATGATCAGATGCATTCATTAGAAACTCCTTGCCAGTTTATTGAAAATTCAAATGCACTTTTGCATTCACAATCAATTATCATTTATTATTGTTAACGTTGAAAGGATCACGTATACCAGGATAGATTTCACCCAGGTGAGCACACCGGTTGTTACAGGATTTTTTGGCGCCAAATCAGGATCAAGGAAGAAGGACCAAATCAGTTCCGTCTTGGTACGTGTCACAGTCGGCAGATGTGGGAATACAGGAGGCATGCACGGGAGGGGGGATTGTTCTTAAAGATTTCTTCCAGACATCCGAGGGGTTGGCCGTGAAAGTAACGTCCAAAACTGCAGTTCAGCCACCATTATCATAGCCACCACCACTTTTGTGTTATGATCCTGGCGATGGTTGTCTGGTGAGGCTGTGGATTCCTCTTTTCGGGGTGGGACTGCTCCGCCAGGTAGATTTGCACGTACCACTCTCCTCTAGTTTGGCGCATTCCAAGGCACTCGGCTAGGGGAAAAATGCAAAAGCCAGGTAACTGCCGGGGCACATGCCCGGTTTGGGGTGGAAGTGGATCTCGCTTCCCGATCTCGCCAGATGGCGATATCCTTCAATTTCACGGCCGTTAGGGGTTTATTTTTGCCGAGTGCACCTAAGTATGTGTATTTATGTATACATTCGGTGGGTTGGGAGGGACGCTAACCGGAACAATGGTACGGGAAAGGTTGATTTACCTTAGATCTCGGCGTTGTTTGTCCCGTTGATTAATATTTTTGTGGACATCTGAGTGGGATGCATTGTGTTTCTGCAGGCAGGCGGTATTTTGATTTAACGGAAAGGCATGCCACGTGCTGACATTTTACCAGCTGCCCCTTCGAGGATCCTTATCCGACATAAATCAATATGAGAGCTTACAGCTTATTGTTAACAAAATAAATTCTTGGATCTGAATATTTATTGAACAAAAGCATAGCTGAGGATCAATGTTTTGAGGCATTGGAATTGTTTGGAATCGAATTTTCAACTGAAGATCAATAAAAATGATCGCTATATTTCTTGGAAAAATATAATAATAAATAAAATAATCATATGCTCTTGGCTGGAAAAAAAGTTATGTTTTATAATATTTTATTAATTCAAATCTCAAAGTTCCAGGCTCTAGGGAGAGAGTAATAATTTTTATGTGATTGGTAAGCCACCTTCAAGGCTTACAAAACACCTTTGATGCTTATTGGTTTTGAAAGTTAGGGAAACTCTTGAAAAAATTCAACAAACTGGAAAAGAAAAACAAAGTTTTATAGATTCATCTTGTGGAAAAGCCGATCATTTAAGCCAAGTTTTGGATTATTTAAGCCATAAGCCGCTTAAACAAAACGATCCCCAAACGATCCTCTTAAGACCAGCTGGAAAAAGACTCTTAGGTCTCCCCAAAAGGGGAGAAACAACTGAGAGCCCCCAAAAATAAGAGATTAGGTAGCCCCCCATTGGGGAGCTCCTCTCTTAGCTGAGCTCCAAAGAGCGCCGGCTGGAGCTCACCTGCTCCCAAAGAGCTTTCAGGTAAAAAGGTATTCGTACAAGGCGGACCCGAAAGAGGTTTATAAATAAACTTGCTATGCCAGTTAGTCGGCTATATACCTTTCTATATGGCAAGCTTGCCACCAGCTGCCGCTCTCACCGACACCATGAAGAATCAGGGGAAATCCGGAATATATATAGACCGGAGACTGGAGAACGGAGAGGCAGCTGGTGGCGATCCCTCACTGGAAAAAGAGAGGCCTATGGCACGTGCTGGCTTTTTACACACAGATTTGTTGACGGTGCCGCTACATCCCATCTCTTTCTGTTTGGTAATGCTGTCTTTTTCACACCGATCTGCAGCTGTAGCTGCAGCTGTGGATCTTTCGGTGGCTCGTGTGGACTCGGGGTTGAATTTACAGAATCCCCGGTGGCGACATCGGAAGTAGGTAAATGCCAAGATCCTTTTGCCAAAGGGGGTTGCAGATCCTGATCCTGATCCTGCCACAGCCAGGGGGTTGATCGGGAGTCTATAAAATCGTAGAGATCCTAGCCGGGTTGCATCATTCGTACGAGGAACTCCAGGCGATCGAGACGCCAATGAGCAGTGATTTACTTTTAGAATCCGGTATTAAATACATCAAACATAAAATAGTGATTAGTGATCAGTGATCGGTGATCGGTGTTCTAAAGGATATTATCAAGACATGGATAAACTCAAGTACAGCCGCTGTCCGCTCAAAAAGCGTCCGATAATGTTGAAGGAGGAGTCCCACCAAGAGGACCATCTCAGTCACGGTGGGTTTTGCAAAAAGGACTTCATAAAGCAACATAATACTAATTAAAATTTTCCTTATACAGATGAAGGTCCTGTGGATCTAAGTGTGGCTTCGGCAGCAGTTCCCTTTGAGCCGCACTGGTCTGTGAGGCCGGAGCAGGAGCAGCATTGGTCTGGTAAGGAAAACCCGGAGGTGCAACACGTTCCGGCCGCTCTCCGAAAGCGCTTCGACGATGCCATGAACCAAACCAAGGAGCAACTGGCCCGTCGCATTTGGGAGGAGACCCGGGAAATCGCACGTGCCTTTCCGGATGTCTTCACGCGCGAGGAAATCGCCAAGAGTCTGGCGCGCTTGGGCTACGGAGAGTTCGAGCTGCCACCCGAAGAGGAGGTGATGGAGCCGGAAACTGAACAAGAACCGGAGCAGAATCAGGAAAACTATCCGCTGCGTAACTATAACAATAACCTCATGAAAAGCATAGCCGACTATGAGGATTGCATGAAAATGCCTGCGATCAAGGAGGAGATCCCCTCCGTGCCACAGCAAATCTACTACCCGCCACCCCCTTCTGCCGTCGAACCCGAAGATCTCTCCGTGAGCCAGAGGCGAGTCCTGAGCGAGAACATGAACATCCAGAATGTGGCCAGGGCTCTGCTGAGCATGCAGAATATTCAACCTCAAATGCCGCTCAGTGTCCAGGACCTGGAGCATGAGGACCAGGAGAACCAGGACCTGAATCAGCTGAAAATTAAGAGCAGCAATGACTTGTACTACCAGTGCCAGCAGTGCAACAAATGCTACGCCACCTACGCCGGCCTGGTGAAGCATCAGCAGAGCCATGCCTACGAGAGTACGGAGTACAAGATCATAAGGAGTCAGCCTGGAGGATCGGGACCCATTGTGGACCAAACGGAGTTCTGCACAGACCAGGCCTCGGCCCTGATACAGGCTGCCAATGTGGCCTCCGCCCAGAGCATGCAGAAGCCAGTGGGGGTGCCGCGGTATCATTGCCAGGACTGCGGCAAGAGCTACTCCACCTACTCGGGCCTCTCGAAGCACCAGCAGTTCCACTGTCCCGCCGCCGAAGGCAACCAGGTGAAGAAGGTGTTTAGCTGCAAGAACTGCGACAAGACCTACGTTTCCCTGGGCGCCCTCAAGATGCACATTCGCACCCACACCCTGCCCTGCAAGTGCCCCATCTGCGGCAAGGCCTTCTCGAGGCCGTGGCTCCTGCAAGGACACATCCGCACCCACACGGGCGAGAAGCCCTTCAGCTGCCAGCACTGCAATCGCGCCTTCGCCGATCGCTCCAATCTGCGGGCCCATATGCAGACCCATTCGGATGTGAAGAAGTACTCCTGCCCCACCTGCACCAAGTCCTTTTCGCGCATGTCCTTGCTGGCCAAGCACTTGCAGAGCGGTTGCCAGCACGAGGCAAACGGCAATCCCACCGCCACCACCGGCTTCGACCAGCACCAGTTGCAACAGCATCTGCAGGGATACGAGGAGGCCGCCGGTGGCAACAACCATCAAATGTACTACACCGGCAGCGTGGGCAGCAGCAACGGGGAGGAGGAGGAGAACGTGGATTACCCCCACCACAGCTCCCAAGCCCCCCACCAAGCCATATACAAACTGGAGTAAAAGCCAAAAATCGAAGTTTAGCCAAAGTTAGAATCAGGGAATCAGTCAGTGCCAAAAATTAGTCACGGCAATTATATTGCCTCTTAGGGTCTCTAGGTTATCGCATTAAATTATTAAAAGATTCTTTCTATAAAAAAAAATATTAAGCCCATCATATCAAATTCCATTGTTGGAGATTGTTGTTTCGTTGACAAAACCTTGTATTATAATTAGTCTGTTGTTGAAATTGAAGATTGTACAAATCGAAATGGTGCCAGAAAATAAAACCAATTAGCAAGTAATATTTATAATTTCAATAATTTAATTTAACTTTATGATTTAAGCATGTAAATATGGTGAAGGTAGCCACTTAACTATATGCATTTATTTATAATTTTTTCAAATAAAATAAAAATACAACTGAAATATGGTTTTTGATTAATCAAAAAATATCATCTCCAATCCAATCAAATGGCAATCTCGAAGATGCAATCTCGGAAAAGCGTCGTAGGTGTCGCTTATTTATAGCTGCAACAATATAAAAATCCATAGATCGAGACATTCAAAGCTTGGCAGGGGGCTGCAGTCACATGAGCCTAGGAAATCCAAATATATATACATAAAGCCGTTTATATATATATATATATAAAAGTGTATTGAAAATCGCTGCTTAAATCAAAATTAATTGCCAGAATAATAATTGTTTTGAACGTAAAGCGCCGAAATGCAAACGGCAAACTAGAGGAGAATTGGCGCAGCTGCAACTGCAACTGCAACTGCGTCACCAGCCACCAGCAACTTGCAACTAGCAACATCAATAGGTGCAACAGCGGGCGGCAAGCGCCAAACAAAAGCAACAAAAACATACGACAAACGTCTAGTATTTTTGTGGGGCCTTTGCAGTTGGCGAAATCCACTCAAAACAACAAACCCGGCTATGAATCATCGATTTTTTGGGTTTCGGGTCTGCCACAGAAAATCAAGTTGCAACAACAGCAACAGCAAGTTGCAGCCGGCTCTTAATGCCGGCGCACGCAGCTAGATGGCGCTAGTGGGTAGCCAAAAGGCACACAGGAAAATGTTTATATGTTTTCATATTTTCCATTTTAGAAATATTTAAAAGCTAAAATTAATGTTTTAAGTTTTTTTTTAAGCTGGTAAAATGGAAGTTGTTCTATTAGATAAATTATTTGTTTCAGTTTATAAATAAGAATTCATTTTCCTGTCCATTTATCAGCGACAATGAAACGCGTTTTGCTGTAGACTCCGTTTTTCCGTACTGCAGCCCAGCCGCACCTTACTTTATATACGTCTGAGGCTAAAGCCAACTGGAGCTAAGAACCCCATTTACCCCTCCGTAATACCCCTCCCAGTCCAAAACTCTGCTCACTCGCATTATTTTAAATGCCGTCCACGCAGTTTCTAACGCTCTACAACTTCCAGTTTACTTTTTGTTTCAAAGATTTTTACTCTACCAAGAGTATGGGGGTTGGGAATCTCTATGGCTTTTAAAATTTAATGTTTATATTTTTACCAAGTTTCCGTTTCATCTATTTTATAAACATTTTACTATTTTATTAGAAAATCCCATTAAATATTCAATATTTTTAAGAGCATTTTCCAGGTCGTTTCGTCGAAATGCGCTTCCGATCTCCAGCCAGCCAGAGCGG
Source organism: Drosophila varians (assembly GCA_018150405.1). NCBI lineage: Eukaryota > Metazoa > Arthropoda > Insecta > Diptera > Drosophilidae > Drosophila > Drosophila varians. The sequence continues at coordinate 9,823,884 of JAECWK010000125.1, forward strand.
TTGCTTTACGTCTATTAGGAAACCACGTTACAGAGCCGCCACTTGAAAGTCATATTGCATTTGCCAGACAGCCAGCTAACTGGAAAGAACCCGGGGACAGTCTGATTCAACGCCCCACCCCTGGGGTACGCCTCCCCCGCCACCTGGCGAGCCGCCCCCTGGAACTTTGACTTTGATTTGGTGTGCGCGTGCTGCTGTAGAAACGGGCCACGCCCCCATGGGGAACGCACATGGTAGCGGCATTTGGTCAAAGGTTAAATTAGACGGGGGCCTGGTGACAAGTGCCAGGCAATCGTTTAGAGCGCTAATTTATGGGCCGCCGAAATACAACAGAATGGAAAAATCAAAGGCCGAATATAAAGCGGAAAAAGACAACCGAAAATGGTTATTCAGTTTGCTCGAATTTCATTTATAGCGGCTACGTGGAGTGCAGGCTTAATTGGCATTTGGTTGAGGCCAGGTTTTCGGTGTTGGCCAGTGGCATTGGCAGCACGCCCTGTTCTTTTTCTAAATAAATTTGTGGGCCCGGCCATAATCTGAAAACTTCCTCGGCTTGGCTTGGCAGTTTAATTAATCTTCGATCGCTCAAAATGCATTTTTAAATGCATTTTTCCTATCAAATTGATTTTCGAAAAATATTATTAATATTTAAATTCAGAAATGCGAGACACGTTGCGGCGCCCCCCCACTCGTTGGAAATTAATATTTAATAATTTCGATCGGCACATGAAACAAATTATGGAATATTATTATCAGGCGCCGCGCCAAACAGCCCAGCTGCACATACAAACACAAAAAAGTCCATTGTTTTTTTTGTTTTTGTTTTTGTTTTATCGGCCATAAGTATAGTTATTTTTTTTGTTGTAGTTTAGTGTTTTTTACGGTCGCCAAGCTGTACGTGTTGTTTGCTTAACGCGCCGAGTGTAAATTAATATTTAATTATGATTGTTCCCAGCTCGGGCCGCTGCCGATCGTGTGTTGAGTAAACGCCATTTTTTGTATTAAGATCTAATCGTGGTGTTTTTTTGAAATGCTGCCAACAAAACGTTTAAGCCAAGTTACTGGGGCTCTGGGCAATCGATTCCAGCTCTGGCTTGGATTAGCCGCGTTAGGCAATAGATTGGCCGATGAAATAATAGTGGGTTCAATCGAAAGCCAAAAAGGTTAAGGAGCTTGAATAGATAGAGAGTATCTAGAGCCTCTCTAGACCTGGAAATACATATTAAATTTTTCATTAATGTGTTAGAGCTTTGCCTTGGATAAATGGAGGCCCGAGAGACAGCCATGATGGCTGGTTCATAACTCATGCCACACACACTCGCAACACTTCAACAGAACTGACCGAAAATGAGTCTTGGCCAAGTCATAAATCCGATGCCGTGCACTCGTCGACGTCAAATTAATCAAAAGGAAACCAAAATGCAGCGCAGGCAAATTAGCCATAACAAAAAAAAATAACACACACAACAGACAACACAAAAAACCGAAACAGAACTGAGGAAAAAATCATCAAGTGGCAAAAGCCAAATGAGAACTTTTTTTCCCACACTGCCAGGCGATCAAAGCGAACCGAATTGGACAAAAAACAAAAAATAAAACATAATAATAATATCAAAGAGAACCTTTTCAACAAATCACATGCAGACAACGCCCCTGAAATGGAATCGATATAATTATTTGCATTATTAATAATTACCATTGTCTCGCTTGGATTTTGATTCGGATTCAGAATCGGTTTCTGTTTCGGTCCGAGATATGAAATTCAAATTTGAGTGCGTTGGCGTTACCGCTTCGACCGCACACAGAATCATAAACTTTGAGCTTTGGCCAAAGTAATATGAATACAAAAGACAAAATGCAAAAGAACTGGCAACAAGACTTTGTTTCGCGGCGGCTAATTAATTCAAACCGCAAAACGAACTTAAACTTCAATACGGAAATAAGCTTAATCTATCCACCGCAGCGAGAAAAAAGCAATTTACAAATTTAATACGCAAACCCAGAGCAGTGGACTCCGGTTCGGATTCGAACTGGGATATGGAACTGAGGCGCCGGCGGCCAAACAATTGCACCAAGCTCTGGTTTTCGCCATATGTGTGGGCCACCCACACCGGGTGACTCCGAAGAATGAAAAGCAAAAAGCCACTCTGAAAAGAGATCCGTCATCAGGCGACAGACAGCACATATCAAAAGCCAAATGTGCCTGCAAACCCCATGAGGCACCTCGCCAAGATCCGAACTCAACCTGACCACGTTCCACGCAAAGCTTCAACTTGTCAGCGAGCTAAGTGCTTGGAAAAAAAATATATAGATATACAGATATATGCTGCATAAACAAAGTTCTTTTAAATACCACGAATATGGCTATGACACATTGTTCTTTTAGCGCCTCGGCTTTGGATTGCTCGGTTGGGCGTTCAACCCGCACATTCGATTGCAGAGCAACCTGTTGTGCTGCTCACTTGCCGTAGACAACTGGAATCGGATTTATCTTATTACAACACACCAAAGGCGATAGGCAAAAGATTTAATTGTACCCGTGCCGCATATTAGTTTCCACCGACTGGCGGCCACTTTAAATTGTAGCAGTTAAACAAGCCAATGCTCTTTACTGGAAATTAACAATAAAATTGATATAAAATTTGTGAGACAAAATTAAGTTATTTTTATTTCTTGGGTTTTAATAAAATGTAAATTATTATTAAAAAAAAAAACCGTTTTCGATAAGCTACTCTCTTTTATTTAATATTTAGCAAAGGGCATTTGGCAGGCATAGTTTCTTATACACAAAGTACCATTAAAAAGGAGGTGAGGGCGTGGGTGTTCGACCCGCCGCCGTCGTCGCCATTGAGAGGGCGTCAAAAAAGACAAAAGCCATCCAGTCACAAAATTGACATTTGCTTTCAGCAGCAGTAGTTACGAACAAAACCTTAAATAAAAAATAAACTTAAGCCTAGCTGGCAAAAATATAAAAAAAAAAAATTCCTCAAGAAAAAATCATATTTTGCACGTTTTTTGTGTCGAGTGGCGAGGAGCGAAACAAAAGACTTAGGCAACGAACTTGCCGCAAAGGGCTCGGGAACAGCCCGTTCGCTCATTTCGCCCTCTTTGCAAAGTGTCAAGTTGCGCAACTTGTCAGCCAAGTGCCATGGCTCAATGCCTGTTCCTTTTTTGTTTTTATGCATAAAGCCGTTTTTAATTAAACCGACGACAGCCACTAAACATGCCCCATTATCATGTCATATCTATGTGTACTATCTGCATGCGCCTATCTTGCGGCCAGAGGGGCCGAGAGGGTAACCGAGCCAGACTTTTCGCCAGGATCGGCACGGATCGGTTCAGATCGGTTCGGCTATATGGCGCAGCGCTGACATAAACGCTGACATTAATTGAGTAATTTATAACGATGCCGGGCAACAGACAACCAGACTTGAAGACAGAAAGACGGAAAGACAGTACGGGCGGATAGACGGAAAGACATCGAGAGCCGACATCAAAAGCTCGGCAAGCGCTTGTCTTGGGGCGCTCGAGCCACAGCGTCGAGAGGGATCCGAGCACAACATGATATTGTTATTATTATTATGATTACCAGCGACATGAATTCAATTAACACTTGTCAGATGTAGTCAGCTCCGAGCTGCGAACTGCGAACTGCAAACCGGGAACTGCGAAACCTCCAGCCCCAAAAACATTGAAACACCACGAAAAAAAAACAAGCTCACGATCCGCTGGCGTAGATAAGTTTTCAAATTTATGTTTTGAATTTGGCCAACTTTGGGTTAAGTTATAGTATGGTCTGCTAAATAACCCAAATAGATGTTCTGGGCTTGATATTCAAAGGCCTTTACCTGGGTTTTGCATTTCTAGGTGCTTAGATTATTATATTTTATTTTCAATTATTATTTTTATAATTTAGTTTGCAGAACCACGTAGGTAAAGCAAAGCCAGGACCTTAGCTACACTTTTCTATAGAAACTTTAGAGCTTCGTGGTCATTTGGCTAAATCAGCAAACAACTCACGATAATTGCCAATGCTGAAACCTTTTTGGCCAGCTGCTAATGAGCCGAACATCGCCGCAACGCTTCTGCATTTAGGCCTAATAACTGTCGGCGAAGGAAAGTCAGCGGCAATGGCAAGAAGTCAGCAAATCGCCGCGAGGCCTCCCGAAAAAGGCGCACAAGTCAAAGCAAATTAAAATAAGAATCACGACAGGTTACCATGCAATCCCCCAATCGAAAGCCCACTGTCCGAAGTCCAGGCTCCATTTTGCGGAACAAACACGAAACGCCGCCAGAAAAGTTCAAGTCGTCCGGCGAAAGAAATTTACAAGTGTTAAATGTCGAACGCTTTTTGGCAATAAGAGAGGGGAAATGCGTGCTGGCCAGCATTCGACACGAATCCAATGCGGAAACGGTGGACAAATGAACCCCAGGTAATGCACAGGAATAAATTTTACGGACTCAAATGTTTGAGGTGCAAAATAAAAGACTTAGGCAACAAACTTGATCGCAAGAAGAGTTGCATATTAAAAGACTTAGGCAACAAACTTCATACCATTTTTTATGTAAAGGTTGGGGAATTTTTGTGTGGATACTTTATGTTTACTTAGAGTAAATAAAGTTGAAATATCTAATTTTTTTATAAAATTTATATTTTTTACCAGTTTAGTGTCACCCCTCTCGGCCATCCTCTTTGCCGCGTCCGACAAATGGCGTACGTGTTAATGGCATTTGAATTTGACCAAATATGGAATTGTCTCCGTCTTCACCACTGTCACTTTGCATGTTCCGCCTGCCCGATCGAAAGCCCCTTGGGTTGGCAAGTGAAGACCCCCGATTTAGCTCCAGCTTTGGGTATTTCTTTCAAAGGCCTCAATGCTGGACAAATAAATGCTTGGCCAGAGTCGTGTCTCATTCGCTTTCCGAATTAAATCAGTGGCAGTGGCACGCATCCGTCGATCGATTGCGAGTTTTATTTTCGTATTTTTTGTCACTTTTTTTTTTTGGAAAGGGGGTGCCTGGATTAAGATCAGCTTTCTAATGGATCGTGACTTTCAAACGGTTTTGGGGATGAGACCAAAAATCCAGTTGACACATTTACAATCGAAACTGTTGCTGAATGTGAAGGAATTCCAGGGGGCACCCCATTAAATAGACTAGATCGCTGGTTGACCCAACCCAATATATACTAAGAGCTGCTTTCCTCATTTCCAATTTTTCGCATTTGCAAACTCATTCACTAAACAGACTACACACACTATATGGCCGGGCTAATCAACTCACAGCATCTGACAGGCACTAAAGCAATTTCCTGATTATTTATAGAGGTAACATCACTTGCCAGCGGCCCCATAACCCACACAATCCACCGGCACTCTTTTTTAGCCAGCTTGATGGCTGATGGCTGATGTGGTTCAATTGCGGTTCAATAAACCAGACTCTCCATCTCCATCTCCCGACTCCGTCTCCGTCTCCGAGTCGGCAATCCAAATCCAAATGACAGGCAACAACAAACAAGTTTAATTATAGCTCATGTAAATAATTTCTCAATTGTAAGCTGTTATCAAAGAAAACTTCAATCAATCATAGAATACACAAGTATCAACCTGAGAGCCAGTCACCACACAATGGCTAGATTTCTGGCTCCGGGCGTGGGCCGTGCAGTTTGAACTAGCCAAATCTTGGCTAATTAATCAAAATAATAATCAAGCAATCAGTGGATCATATGGCCAGGCACTGCCACAAAAGCACAAGTTCGTAGATACTTTGTTTTTTTGTTTTTTATTTTATATATATATTTCTTTTTGTCGAGTTTCGGTGAGCCACGACGCACGCCGGACGCCAAAATGGAACCCAGAGGGCTTAAAGATGGCCCCGTGAAACGATAGTTATTTCTTGGATTAATATACGTATTGCCCATTTAACTAAAAAGTATATTTAAGTATAAGTCATATATAAGATTTTCTCCTAATAACATTTAAGGTGGAATTCTAAAGCTTCCTTTCAAAATCCTGATTAGAACCCCTCATCGCTAAAAGAAAATCATCAGAAACATGACTTCAACTGCTGTCATTGCTCACGAGTTACGAGCATTTGGCTTTTTGTTTTGTTTCGAATTTCAGGTGCTTGGGTGATTCAAACTATTCGTCGTCTATTCATTCATTGAGACATGCAACTTGTTTTGTTCTCGCACTCGCCCCGACACTTGGCCGCAAACTACACATATATATATGGCCATATATGGGTAGCTCACAATCGGAGGAGATTTTGACATTACGGACTGGAGTTGAGGTTGAACCTGTAGCCCGAAACTCACCGACCGAATGACTGACGGAGCGTTAAGTAACGTCTACGCGTTTGAAACAATTAATCACCTGTCGTCGTCGTTTGTGCGATTGGTTGTATTTTTTTTTTTTTTGTGTTTGTGGGTTTTGGTCTTGGTTTTTGGTTTGGTTTTCTCAGATTTTGTTTCAAACAGCAGACAGTTATGCGGTTTAGTGGCCTTTTCTGGTATTTTTGGATTTGTTTCTTACTGCTGGTGCATGATCTGTTATGGTTTTGTATGTTGATTGCTCTGAGCCGGTGATAAATCATTCCGGGCTGCTGTTTGGGAATCGTGTTGATCTTCAGCAACAGCAGCGAAATGTCAAAAGCGTTGTTCGACTTTTGTTTTATTATCCATTTTTTTTGGTCTCTTTATTTTTTGTGTAGTTGGGAAATGTCCGGTGATAAGATCTAATTGGCATAGTTTTCACTGCACCCAGTTTGATATGTTCAATTGTTGACAAATAACGAAAACTCATTTGTCTTGGCTGCCAATGAGTTGGATAATTTGTTTGAGTATTATACTTCATTGACAAATAGTATCATAGTTAACATAGTCCCGATTAATACTTTTAAATACCCTTTGCCAATTCCTTTCCAATTTATCTTTTTTCCCAGGCACACCGTATTGCCCTATATTCATTCTCAGGCTTCTATTTCCCAGCAATTTTTCTTTCACGATATTGATCTAACTCTTGCCAGATTTTGAACTCTTCTCAAAGCCCAAGCTCCGCCTCCTGAGCCCAAAAAAATCCAAAAATCTCGCCAACGCGGGACAAGTGAAAAGCGCATAAATCGACGCCCAACACCTTGATTTTCGAAATGCGGGGATCAAATGGAGGATGAAGGTTGGGGAGAAAATCCCGGGCCGACATGCAAGTGAAATTTAACAAGCCACTCCTAAAGATCAGAGCTGGCAACAATAGCAAAACGATCATCACACACAATGTGAGTCGAAAGCGGTGATTTTTCAGCCAAGCACCGATCCCAAAATACGTCACATTTTGGGAGGTGGAAATATTGTGGCAGCCCCACAGCCTAAAAAGTTAAAAACAAAAAAGTGGGCACAGCCGAAGAAATGTTCCACGCCCCCAAATAAACTTGCGCATATAATTAAATCAAATTAAAGCAACTAACAAAATAAAGTCAGACACTAACCTGTTCAAGACAAGTGACTTGAAAAGAGGGGATTTTTAGAGGTGCTTTTTATTCATAGCACCAGGAGCAAATAATAATAGAATACAAATGTAATTATGCTACAAATATTTGAATTTAAAACATAAATAAAAAGTAAGACCAAGTTTCATAAAAATATATATTTTAAGAAACGAAAAAAACATTTTCTTTCTGTGCCAAAAAGTTGCGTGAAGAGAAGTTTGAGCCGCACCCGAACCTTTATTTTATTTTTGTTTCTGTTTTGGCTCGCCCTCAGCGCCAACGCAAATTCAATGATTTTGCTCCTCCTCCTGCCCCTACCCTTTGGCACCACCCCCTGCCTCTTAATCTTCGCTCATCCAACTGGAGGCGCAAAAACCAAGTCACTGTCTCTAATTGAATTCGTCGGTTTAAATAAAATAATTCAGCTGCAGGGGCAGTGGAAATAAATTTTTTCCTGCCTAGTCTCAGGACTATTGCCAATGGCTTGTGGATAGGCTACATGGCCTTATTCGCCCCCAACCCCTTTGATTGCTCACTAAATGCTTATCCGCAAGTGCATACACACAGGTACACAATTGATTTCTGCGTTTTCTCTCCTCGGTGTCTTGGTTGGTTGGTTGGGTTGGTCTGGCAAGTGTCTCGGTCCCCTCGAAGGCGCAGCAAATCAATCTGCAAACACGCCGCCATGCCAAGTGTAAGATCCAGAGACCCCAGGGCCAGAAATTCAATGACACTGAGCGAAAACATATTATAAATACTGAAATTGGTAGAAATGCAAAAGCAGAAACTTTAAAAGGAATCTAAGAAATCTCCAATGACTTAAGGCAATTCAAATTATAAATGAAAAAGGAAATAATATTTTTATTTCAATGTATTTAGTCAGTCCTCCGTCCTTTATGTGGGCATCACTTTCTGGTTTGTTGCGGTGGTTTTGGTGCCGTAATAAATACATTTGGTGAATTTTAATGTCCTCCTCCCATTTTTCAGGCAATTTGAGCGCAAAGCGTCTTCGGGACTTCCTTTTCGCATTGAACAGACGGACAAAAGGACCAACGGACGGACGCAAGCAAGAGCCCAAGGAGGACCAAACACTTTGGTGCCCTTTTTGGGGCAGCAACTCCTCTGGATTTGTGCGGGGTTTGGCAATAAATATTTTGAATCAGAAAACATATAAATTTAGTGATTTGCCAGAGTCGAAGAAGTCGCAGAGTCAACGAGTGTGTAAGCTTCTTCGGGAAGACTGGATACTCCAGACTGGTGGATGGCCGGGACTTGTGCCGAGACTTTTGGAGAAACGTTACAATACGATACGAAACGGATCGGATCAGATCGCCTCGACGCAGTTCAACATAAATTGGTAAATTGTTTTTGGCGGCTTCTTCCCGGCACATATTTTCGTATATTGCATTTTTAGTTGGCTCCGTCTGTCGACTGTCGACTGTCGAAATGGCTGGGTAAGTGGGTCAAACCTGAAGCCCCAGTCTCAGTCCCCCAAATCGGGAGGGAATCTGTATCCGAATCCGCGTCTGCGGTAGCCAGCATTCAAAGTAGGTGATGAAGTTCCAATGCTTCTTGATTTGTGATAAGCTTCATATTTTTAGGGTTTAATTCAATGAAAGTTGCGTCGACAATGGGCTGGCACACTCGGCCAATTCCAGCGGCAGTCAGTCGGTGAAATTATGCAGTCAGTAGATGCTTTTTATTTTTTTTTTTTTGGGTTTCGCGTGAAAATTTGCTTTATGCCGGGCCAGAGTTCAGCAGGGAGAACACTTTTTGGCCAAGTCATAAAATTGATTTCAAGCTTTGGTTTTTCGACCGATGAGAGAAAGCGACCGAGGTTTTATTTTTTTTTTATGCCAGCAGCTGCTTCCTCCGCGCTGGGTCTTCTTGATTGGGAGAAAAGTGCGGTTGCTGCTGGTAATTCGGTTAATTGGAGATAGAATGTGGCCAAGTGTGGTGCCAAATTGATGATAGCAAATCAGAGAAAATATCCACCAAAAATAATCCACAATGATTGAGGTTAATGACTGTTTAAAAGCGAGCTTTAAGGAGATTAAGGGATTTCCTTCGATTTGTTAAATATTCCTTAAGAAATCTTGTTTTATTTCAAGTTTTAGTTCAAGTGTGGGCGTGTAGATCCCCTAAGCTACTCCTTGGGAAAAACTGCCATTTACTGCACCTTCTGGCTGGCCATGACCAATTATGCCATTTGCCAAAACCAAACTATCAACTTTGACACTCATTAGCGTCAAATTATAGCGCGTGCAAAAGGCATCGAGTGGCGAACGGCAGAAGCTCGTTCAAGTACAAAAACCTCGTAAATCCATAAAAGCAATCGTAAATTTTTATTGTCATGCCACTTGCCAGGCTTTTCCAAAACTCCCGACCAGAGATAGAAGCTGGAAAATGCCCCAGCAGCCACGGTGTTCGGTGCTGAGAACTTTTCTCCAGGGAAAACCGAAACGAACCAACGAAACACCAATGCCTTGGACCAACAGCGTTCCACTTGGTTAGTTGGCGTTGGCTGTGCTGGCATATTAAACCAAGGCGCACATATTTCATAACAAAATTTATGAAGGGCCATTAACTTTAAGAATCTTTGCTGCAATTTAGCAGGAGTGGGAGAAGGGGCGGAATTAGTTAGACTCCACTGGCCAAACAAAGGGAGGAATACTGCAAAGATTTGGCAAAAAAATCGGTGGATAAATACGGCCATATATTGGCATTTTCCAAGTAATTTTTTTCCAGTGCCTTAGCGCCAAAGTAGCGCCAATTTTTCGTCTAACAATTGGCGACGACCTAATGCCCCGTTTGGCAATCGATGTGGTTGCCGGCCAGGTTGCCTGACGTCGTTTAATTCAATAAGAAGATGTGGTGGCTGTAGAAGGTGGGAGGTGGCGAACGGTGGCGATCGGTGGCTCTTGAGGTTCACATGAATGCCATGAAACAATAAATTACGTTATTAATAAATAATAAATGTAATGGGAGAACTGCAATTGCCGACTTGGCGATAGCTACCTGTTTTGTTTCGGCCCTCAGCTTTAAGCCAGGTCCATTATTATTATGCCCAGTTAACTACAGTGTCAAAAAGCGACTTGGCAAATAAACTATCTGGTAAGGTGCTTATGTGGTAAGCAAATCCTCCAATCAGGGCTAATATTTTAAAGGGATACCCTTTAATTCATAAAAAAGTAATTATTCAAAAATTGGTAATCCCTATTTTTAAATGTGTTCTAATATTCCTATTTATATTTTCTAAAGTTTCTATTATTTTTAAGGGTATTTGTAGCTGGCACTTTAAAGAACAACAAAAAAGGGAGAAACGATTGCAATTTCGACTCTGGCAGCTGTTGAGTGGATGGGATAAAGTGCCCAGGGATTGGTGGTGCCTCTGGGTAGCAGCATCACGCGATCCACCAGGAAGAGGAGACGATCATCCACCAGCCACCGAAATGGTTAATCATCCCGGGAAACGACAGCAACATCCCAACTGCTGATTGCGCGTGATCCTCAAGTAATTGAAATTTCAAATTTCTGAGCACGAAAATTGCCTTGGCGAAAAATTGCAAATGCCACCATTGCCAATTGCAATTAAAGATCTTGACTCATAATTTTCTGAGCACACTTGTCGCCGCTTAGCCAGCTATTTTCCATTCTCACCCTGGGCCAGGGCCAACAGGGAGAATTGACAACAGGGAGAATTGACAATTCACCGAATTGAATTTGAGGCACTTTTTCATATTGAAACAGTAGCCGGTCGGGATAGACAACGGAGACAACTCATCGCCACTCGCTCCACCCAATAATCGAGGGCCTCGAAACCCAGAAAGCGACCCTGGGCAGGAACAAAAACAAAAAGAGGAGCAGCTGCCCGCACGCGCATATATTTAAATAAAACGTGACTGCTGAAATGGTCTCCATATCTTCAAGTCTCGTTTGCCTGGACACTTGTGTGCTACCGCTACCTGATATTTTCATACCCCACATCCCCATTGAGTGTATCTGCGGGGTATAGGATGGATCATCAAGGTCTATTTCCAATCTGAGGATTAATAATGGTAAAAAGGAGACTATAACTATATTTATTTAATTATAAATAAATCAATATATTAACCCTTTTTGGCACTCTAATCTAAGGTGGGCAGCTCTCAAATAAAACCTTAATCTTAGCCCCACTTGTAAAGGGTATCTAACCATCGTCTAGACAATTTCCATATGTGCCTTTTGGAAGAATCCAAAGATATTGGCATCCTGCTGCGAGAAGTGAACTTTTGCCTGAGTGCCGGGATAACCGGCCCGGGCCAGGAGACGTAGGCTCAATTCATATAGACAATATAAATATTTCATCTAATGCTGGCAATCTGCACTTGTGCCATCGCCAAGAGGTAGCCGTAGGATGGAGCTTAGTCGGAGCCGAAGCCGAAGCCGGAGCCTGGGATCTGGGATCTGGGCACCTTCATCTCCATCTCGGCATGATCATCATCATCATCATCTGTGGCGCGGAGTGGTGGCCTCTGTGGGCCACGTTGGCGTATCGCGCTTTTGATTTAATTTCTAGTCGCTGCCTCCTTTGCTATTTTTTTTTTCTCCCATTTTGTTTTTTTTGGGTGCAACAAAGATGTCGATGAGGATGTGGAGCGATGCGATCTTTCTTCTCATGTAAATTAGCACACGTTTCCCGGCTTAAACAGAAAGAGGTTGCCAGGTTGGTGGTAGGAGGCTAGTTCTTAAAACTGCTAAATGAACTCATATGCAAATGTTGTCTGCACTAAGTGGGCTGCCCGTGGAGCCCAAGTGGGCAGACAAAGCCACCAGGACGGAGGTTTTGGGGAAACAATGCTCCAGCCACTACTATATAGTGACTAATATCCAATCGGCATTCGTAGAAGCTCTACACACTCTGTTGGAATTCCACAAAAATCACTCATACGCCACATGTGACGCATCATCTCCTTGGTTTCTAATCCGCTCAAGCCGCATCAAAAATCGATCCCCACAAAGTGTATAAAAGTATAAATCCCTGGCACACACAGCTGCTTGACCTGACCCATCATCAATGGGATCTTTTAATAGCTTTCCGGCGATTCGAGCGGAGATTTAACAACAATGCCAGCCCGTCCTCGTAAAGTATCGCTCAATCAAGTGAGCCGGACTGATCCGGAGCTGAGCGGAGAATTTTCCATGCCTTCATGAATGCCACAACCCTGGGCGGCTTTTATCTGAAAGCCACCGAAAGCAATTAAAATAAATTAAATAAATTAATATTGTCACTCCCTCAGAGAGATGAAATACTCTTATTTTGGGATACATTTGTTTTCAGACTGTTACTTCTTTAAGGTTAAAATAATAAAGGTTCTCATTCGATTTGTTAAATCTTTTAGAGTATAAAATGGAAGAGTATCCATTCATTTGTTAATATTAGTGTTGATCATTTTTATATTGACTCTTTTCTTTGTTCCAGTTTTTTATATCTCTCTTGCCACTCATATTGTGTTGTTTTAATATTTTGTTTCGTCGATCTTAATCAATAATTTAAATTTTTTATTTGAATTTTTATAGCATCTTGGCTTTTAATGATGGCTGACGCTTGGACTTTTATTTCTGGGTGTTGGAGTTTTCTTTGTATTATATTGTTGTGATAATATTTTGTTTGCTTGCCGCATTTTGTTATTATAATTTTTGATGACTTTTTTGTTACAGAGATTAGGCCTCATTGGTGGGTACTTTGCTGAAGGTTCCTGACACACTAATGCCCTTTATTGGCCGCCATATTTTGTGAGACATATTCGATTATGTGTTAACTTTTTCTCAGTCCAATGATTCAAGCAAAATTCACCAGAAGGCGTTTATGAATCGAAGTAGACAAAGTGTGAGAACGGATTAGATCGATGGAAGATTCAACCTCCTTTTATTCGGCAAAGATCCAATTATTTTCCGTGCCCCTGTGATTTGCATTTCCCACGCTGGTGCATTCCACACCTGACTTTCACCCGGCCAGGTGTTGTTGTAGGTGTTGCAAACACTTGTTTAGCAAAATCCTCCTCACTCACTCTCTGGCTTTCGTTTCGTTTCGTTTCGAACAAATTTTATACATAATTTTATACTTGTGCCTACGAGTGGGGAAACAAGTGGCCTATGTGGCAGATGCTTATTAACATATCACAAAGGCGACGCGGCGGCCGATGCACATTAACTTGTTGGACTAACGAGCCGCTCCATTTGAGTTTGTAACAATTCGTTATGGCCGAGAAACAGAAATCTCATCCTCTGCTCATCCACTTCAGAGGCAAACGCGGCATCATCATGATGACGTGCCCACAGTTATCGCTTATCACAATCAGTGATAATTTTAACAGTAATCAACCTGTCCCTCCAGCCGATGACTGACAGCCCAAGACAGGTTGTTGGTCCAGGTCCACGGTCCCTGTCCCTCCGAATTTCGGGCCCGGAGATGCCGGTTCCCTGTCCTCTCTGTATAATTTTCAGTGAAATTGTTTAAATTTCGTTTTAATTTAATGATGCCGCCGAACCGAGAGATCCTCCGCCATGGACAGAGCGCCAGTTGTGCCAAAAAAAATAAAGCACAAGAGTGGCTAAAACGACTGCAGCATTAAGTAAACAGAAGAACAAAAAAAACACACAGCGTATGAGAAATGTGGGGACTTATGTGGGGAAAAATTATCAAAAGCTGCCGCAAACATGTCTTGCGTTTGATCTTTTTGGCAGTCGAGAAGTTGGATACCCGATAGGGGGTATATTAAGGGTTTTCAGGGGCGAGGGCGGACCATCTATGGGAGCCAGGAGCGAATTTTTTTCCGTCTTACCTGCTGCCCCTGATGCTGATGCTGTTGGTGAACTTGTTAACAGCGCTGTTTCATATTTATTTATTTCTGTTTATTTTTTCGGGGCTACCCTGGGCTCCCCACCCTCGGCAGGGGTTTATTTATGGTCTTAGATTTGGGTCCGCATCGCCGTTTTCGTTGTATATTAATTTTATTGTGTCATTCGAGATTTAGCATTGACATAACTACAACAAAAATCGCGGCAAGTTGGTGGGAACTTTTTTGACCCAATCGAGTTCGCTGCCTAAGTCATTTGATTTGTGACCCACAATACAACCTCGAACTGGATTCAGGCTAATCTCTTTCAACTAATGGCTACCGTGGTGCCACGCCCCTGGCATAGGTACCTGCTCTGCCCTTTTAATTACCACATGCCGCGTTTTCGAGTCAAGTTAAATTATATTTCCTGTTCGGTTCTCAGCCAGCGCGTCTCCCACACCGGCGCCTTTTTGTTACCTTTTGCCCGAAATCAAATCAACCCGAAAAGCATCGAGAAGAGTTCCCTGTACACACATCGTATCCATTTGATTTAAGCCGCCCGAGCAACAGAATCTGGGCTACGGCCCAGCTGCCACGCCCTGGGCAAGCAGGGGACGTAGAGGGGGTGCCAGCGTAAAATGTAGCAACTTTATTGGCACAACGGGCGTGCATATTAAATTAATAAAAGATCCGACCCGCTCGGCCGATAGGGCAACGATTTCGAGCTTCTTGCGGTGGATACTTTAGGGGGATAAAAAACATATATCGAGAGTTTTGGGACCATCAGGTACCCTGTAATTGGGTAACAATTGGCTTACCAACAACATAACAATTCTACAAATTCCAATAACAATTATTACCACCAAGCCGTACCATTAACCAATCCCAATCAGTGTCCTATTATACCCCATTCCACTCTCTATAAAAACCTATCTATAACAAAGACCATACGATCAATTTCTGGGAAACAGGCAGCCAAAATTAGCTTGTATGTAGATTTTGTGGGCTCGTTTGGTGGCCTTTATATTCCGCTTTTTTTTTCTGTCGGCTTAGAACTTTGGAGGCTCGTTGGAAAAATTTGTGCAGAGCCACAGTATGGGCATGGGGAATATTGTTTTGTCAGCTTTTTATTGGCCAACATGGGCCATAAAGCTACTCAAGTAGTATTTTTGCGATAAAATACAACAGAAAACAGAGAACAGCACACGGTCCGGGGAGGGGAAGAGAGCCCAGAACAAGAACAAGAGATAATGCAGACGCATAGGATAAAAGTCTTGGGACACGCTGTAGGCCAGGCCAAGATAGCAGGACCAGCAGTGGCAGCAGGCAAAAAAAAAAGAAATAAAAACAAAGGCAGGCGACAAAAGCAAGAGACCACAACAGGCCGGGAGGCACTTTCCAGACCCAAGATCTTGGACATTCGGCCAAGTTAAAGTAACTTGTAAAGTCGCCGGGATGCTGGCTTACTGGGATGTCGGGGGTGTGGAAAACAGCTCGCAACTGCGGCTTGTACGGATAATTGGCGAACCAGGTTCGCAGGCCCAGAGTAGCTGCAGCCGGTGTGTCTGGTGCCATGCCATGCCATTTGACCATAAACGAGCTAAAAATTTGTTCGGTCTCGTCAAGTGCAGCATTTTGGATAATGCCCCCACGCCCCCACTGCCACATATCCATCCCCCTTTGACTCTGTAGGAAAAAAAATTCGAAAAGCTTTTCCAGCATTTCACTATCATTATTTACTGGACAATCTCGCCCCGAATAGAACCAGGAGCAAGTGCTATCAGGGAGAAGCCACCAACGGAGAGGCTGCTACATTTTACAACGAAAAGCGATAAAGTTACGATTTATTAGCCCAGAGTCGCTTTAAAATCAATTATGCCGGAATGTGGAACGCTATAGTTGGCAAAGAGGACACCCAAGCAGCAGCCGGCCCAGAACCAAAGATTATGCAATGCAAACACTTGGTGGATCCCCAAATAGACAGGGTTTTAGTTGGAGATGATATTCGACTTGGACATACCCGGTTATATTTTATGAGGTGCTAAGAATATTAAGATTCATATTTAAGCTTACTAAAAACAATCTTTCATGGCTTTTATTTAGTTGGTATTTCTTTTAAAAATAGAGTAAGAAGTGCCTACCAGGCATACCCTCTGGTATGCCATCTGGTAAAGTTATATCCCCGCCAAGTCGAAGCTTAAATATAGGAAAAAAGTAGCCTAACCCGAGCGTAACCTCTACTTAGCCCCCAACCGCAGCAGAGTCGGCGGCTGCCGACAACTCTCGCCTTGTCTATGGATGATAAATTAAAAGCCTAACTTGACAATCACTTAAGCATAGTTTGTAAGGCGTCCTCATAGATTTTAAAGCTGCCGTTGGCTCCCAGTTTGTTGTGTTGTGTTGTGCTGTGTGTCTGGGGGCTCCACAAAGGAGCTGGCCACTTCTGGAACGGGCTAAGCCAAAAGGCAGCAGCCCGGCTCTGAAGCCTCTAAAGCCTCTAAAGCCGGCAAAACCGACGACAACGACGACGACGTGAACACGTTCCTATTAGTGGCGAAAGATCAGCGAAAAATAGAACGGCGGTTCATTAAAATGAGAATCCAGTGGAGGCCCAGCCGAGGGGCTGGGGCTGAGGATTGCCTGAAGAGGGTGCCAGATGGCAGAGGTTAAAACCAGTGCAGAGAAAATAATTTAAATGAAATAAATTGGATGGATTAGCAGAATAGTGCTTATTCTTAAAAGTTTCTTTCGGATCTTGGGAGTTTCCAGGATTTATAGAAATAAATAACGAATCCTTAGAATAAACAAATTTTTCCAGTGCTGCTTTAAGCCAAGCTATAAGGAGTTGGGCCAGCGGCTTGGCGGCTTAAAGAATAATGATAGCGGTATTCTTGAGCTATTGTAAAGGCAAAGGAGCAAGTCGGCCCAAAGGAGCCGAGCCTGGCCCTCTCCTCCTGGCCACCACCGCCTCCTTCGTGGCCAGACCGTGTTCACTTTCGCGCCCGCTCTTTAGAACTGTGAACATACAAATTCACTCAGCGTTGATAGTAGCATCCAAATAAGAACTATACTTGGATCGGGAAAGGGCGAAACTAATGCAGATAGACTTTGGAATACTCTATGAAAGTTTAATTATTATTCTGACATAAAGCTAACCTACTTTTAGATGTCCTTGTTTTGTGAAATACTATTTTTAATGCTTCAATAAGTTTATAAATTATTTCCTTCACCACAGAAATACCTTCACCCTGATGAAGTGGAAAACATGCAGATGCCGCACTCGCCAAGCTGCCGAGTTGGGGGCGTTGCTGGATTGGGCCTCGGGCGTGCATTGGAAACAAGTTGGCCGCATATTTTGTACGGGTTCAGAGTTCATCCCGGCGATCAGTGGCTGCCAACTAGCCGACAGATAGACAGGCTGATGCAGCTTAGCTGGAAGCTGAAAAATTCGCAACTTGCAATTCGCAATCCCCCAGCCACCGCATGCGACTAGGAGCTTAGCTTGTCCACTTGTCGTCGCCAGTTAGGCCGATGTCCATCGCTGATTCCATGCCCCTCCGATCCAAACACAAAAAAAAAAAAAAACATTCACTTGTCATTGCCGCCGCCTGCGACGAGGTTGTTGGCTGACATTTGCCTATAAAACAGCAGACATTGGCGATTGCAATTGCAATTGCGAATACGAATACGAAATTCGAAATGCGAAAATTTCCAGTTCCTCCTCGCGTATTGTTGCCACATATTTCAAGTGTCAAACGAGCAAATTGCATACCGTGTCCCAGCCTCGATACTGAAACTCTATTTACATGTTCTTGTGGGCGTACTTAAGATGCCTGAAATGCCAGAAAGCCAGGCTAACAAGTCCGTGCCAATTTGCTTACCGTTTTCGGAGCTCGGAGCTCTCCAAATTGTCGCCATGATTTAAAATTCCAAGGCGATTCACGACCTGCTGCCTTCCCGTGGCAATCAGTGGCAAGATTTTTAATTTTATCCAAAGTGCATAAATGAAATTCTTTCCACTTTCCAGTAAACCATAATTTGTGGATTACAAATTGCTGGGGTACTTGAATTTCTTTAAACTAAAAACCTAATGTTACCTGTTTTAATTTCTGTTCTTGGGTTGGTGTTTGAGAGCATAACGAAATCAGGAGAAATGGTTTATGGCTTTACGCCAATTAGCGGGGGAAATGGAGAAATTGTAAACAAGAACAGATGAACCCGATTAATCATAGTCTTGCCTCTCACGTCCTGACAGCAGAAGTTCAAAGGATGTGCCACTAGCGCCCGCCCCGGCCGGTTGCTTTTGTAACCAGATGACAGGCAAAGGTTGATTTTTAATTTCCGACTTGTTTTTGCCTAATTTTATGCAGCCTCAAGGATTGCAGGACCCGTAGACTCTGGGCCATATGCTGCTAGAATATTCCATGAGCTGCACAAATTAAAAACGGAGTGCCACCCGCACTAAACTCTCTTCCCGGCTTCCTTGATTAATTTAGCGTGCAGAATGATTAAGTACTTTTATGCCATGGGGAAGGACCTTTCGGGCTAAAGGTCCTGTCGGCTGACGCTGGTACTTTCACCCTCGGCCCCACGCAACCAAATTCCGATCCGAGGGAGTCATCTGGTTGGCTAAAAGTGCATCGCATTCGATAGCAACTGCAGTACCAATAAACTCAATGGGATATTACATTTTCCTGACGGCTCAGCTTTTTATGGTTGTCACAAATTTACATAAACTCTCCGGGAAACACACCCCGTCAGCTGAGCAACCCTATCATCGACTACACCTGGCCCACAGGATAATAGAAGGATTATTCCTTTGTTAAACGAAGCACATAATCCAAAATATTTGAAGGATATGTATGCACTTATATTTTAATATATGATAGTACATTTTATATAATAATTAAAAAAGTTCAATTAGTCCAAGCAATAAATGCCCTTTGCCTATTTATTCAGCTTTATTTTTGCCAGTGCACTACCTGTTAGCAACCCACTCAATATCGGAGTTGTAATTAATGAGCCACGAGCGTGTCAGAAGGTGAGCAGCAAACATAGAATGGATAAAAAACAGGACAAAACAAAGTTTCCTCGCCATTTCAATTAGGCATAAAAGTTCCATTCGTTGCAGGGGAGGATTGTAGGATTCGGCGCGTGCCCACCATGGGCTTGGAAACCCCCGAACGAGACTCTGTTACCTGGACCGGAGCTGCACCCACTCGGGCACGTCCTTTTAAAACCAACAGAGCTAGTAAAGGGATGCACTCTAAAATAAAAAGAATATTTTTCAATTAATAACAAACAATTAATGCAACTAAAAAGAATAAATTATTGAATTCTTAGAAGACAATTAATGTTTAATTTTCTATTAAAAACAAAAATAATATATTAAATTTTTTCCAAGTACATCAATAAAAAGATAATTAAAAAAATAACAGAACCAGGAAGCAAAGGACGACTCCTGTCTGCCGTTGTGCGAGTCGGATGAGTCACGTGACGCATTCGCAGCAGATTTTTGGCTTATTTTTGGATGCACCATGGGGAGCGCGTCACGCAACTGTCTGTCGTCCCGACCATACATTAAAATTAATAATAAACGATTTCGGTGTAATAACAATAATTTTAACCGAAATTTAGTGCCCGCCTGCATTTGTACAACGTGGTCGGTACATGCAGATATTGTTTTTGGCCATCCAGGAGTCGCGAGTTGGGAGTTTACCCCAAGTGGGCGTGGGTGCAAATGGCAAACATTTGAACACGCAATGGGGGCCCAGACAGTTCGACCAACTGCCTCCCAGTTTATGACGTGGGCGTTTCAATTAAATTGATGAAGGGGTCGCGGGGGAGAGCTCTGAACAGGAAGCTCTGACAAGTTGGACACATTTTTCCAAAAGGGGGAGGCCAACATTTGTTTTGAGCTCGCCTGTCATTTGGGATTTAGTGATCAGGCCGGGTAAAGTGAATTGGACATGGACGTCCAGTGAAGGGAGGGTGGATCAGGATTTGTGGGTTTTGACGAAAAGAAAGTCTAGCCTGGGGTTGAATTTTTAACAAAATTAAGAGTGGTATGCAAAGCCTCTTAACTTATCTATGAACCACCTGTAACCAAGCAATTTCATTCACATTTCCCAGAGAAAATCTCTACCTTTCATTCACATCTTTTACACTTTGATGCTCCAGTTTTAATCAACTACAAACTAGGGATATCAGCCAGATAGGAGTCATAAAACGCCAGAGTTGGATAAATATTCGAAGATATTCCATAATTATCGCATCTAAATGCTGTAACCAATTAAACCCATCCACAAATTTCGTTACACATTCCCCGACTTGGGGCTTCATTAAAAAACAATCAAGGCAATGGCAATGGGAGGGAGGGGAAAATGATTTGGGGAAAATTTAAAAAAAAAAAAACAACAGAAATTATAATACAAATGCGAGCGAGCAAATCAAGGAGACAAGCGACCTTATCAAGTGGATGTCCAACTAAAAACCGATGACTGTCACTTTATAGGACCGTAAAAATTATACAAATTTTATGATGGCTCGATGACAAAACTGATTGGGATTGGATTCGAGGCGGAAAACAAGTTGAATCAGCCGGTGGCTGCCATGAATAATTTAGTCAAATTAGACGCCATTAGCGACAAAAAACTACAATAACTGGCATTGAAAAGAGCGACACCGACTCCATGGCGTTTTTTAAGTGATTTCAAATCAAACGGTCGCTTTTTCCCCGCAGCGACACCTGATTCGTTGGTATTTTTAGCCGACAAAAAAAAAAAAAATGAAAACTGGATTGAATTTTGATGGCCAGTGGGGAGGAGCGGGGCTATTCACTAATTAAAAACGCTTTGGTCCCGGCACCAATATTTACGACTACTTTTATGGGGCACGAGAGGCGACACGAGCAAATCTTTACTCCGGGTGCAACTTTGTTGGCTTTGAAAATTATATTGTCAAATTGTTTAAAACGACTCCAGGACGCCGCTCTCCTCCACTGATGTTTTACGCAAATATTGACCCGTTCGAACAAATGAAAATAAACTCTTAGAATTTATGGCGCTTGGGGGCTGCGGCGACTTATTTATTTTTATGCGAGCTCAACAAAAACACCAAAAAAATTTGCATGGCTCCGCATTTTTGTTGAGCCGAAAAATGAAACACGAATTTCTCATTAGGTGATCCCAAAATAATATTATTACGGTCCACCACAAAGTCGTTGATATTTCGCTTTGCACCGATTTTTTTGTCTCCTGTTGGGCTCCAAATTATAGTCCGACAGGTTTGCCAACCTCATATGTATAACTCGTTTAGAATTCATGTATAAAATGTGAATCGACTAATTTGTGTACGAATACGGCGACAAATTTACAAGTCGAATCAGCTCACAAAATGGCCGATGCTCTGGGCCAGGTTTGTTGTCTCGACCGACACATGGCAATCGACATCTCAAAGTGGCTCCGGGTCGCTGTCAGAGATTCGTTTTTTTAATTTCCTTGCTCCAGGCCCGAGGGCATTGCACACGCAATGCAAAAACGTGGAAGATCTGCCACTGGCAGTGGGTGCAATGGCTTTTAATGAGCTGGTAAAGGAGATGTTTCTCGGTTCTTTTCTGCACAATCTTACACCTGATGTGGGCTTAACACTAGGGCTTTAAAATATCACTAAAGGTTTCAAGTAAAAAAAATTCTTGGAGGAGGCAGCTTTTGCTATTTCTCTTATCTCTCAAAAGCCCCTAGATCCTTGTTTATTTTTTATAAACTTCAATGGGTTAATATGTCCTGCACTTGGCTTCCAGTGGAGTAACCAGAGCACTGTCTTGGACATGCAAAGTCATATTCCTTGACTTGAGAACCACAGAGACAGAAATAATAAGAATGAAAGAAATATTAAGAGCTTCTTGCACAAGTATCTATTTCCAATCTTGTAGAACCTCTTCCATAACATTTTCTTTCAGTGATAGGGGCAGTTGTCTCGTGCCAGAGCAGCTTCTTCGGTTGGGGCCTGATAAAGTTATTGTCGCACAGTGGAGACATTTAATAAATGGCGTAGGCATTAGACCTCAGCCTGAGCTGCAAGCCCTGGATGGCAGCTAGTTGCAGTTGCATGTTGCATGAGCCGGCGATATGATACGTGGCCCGGAGCCTGGCCCAGAGCCGGCCACTGCCAAACTGAGCCGAGTCCTGTCGCTGTGGCATAATGAGTGAGTAGCAGACGGGGCAATGAGACGCTACAGACAGTTGTCAACATAATTTAGGCGCATGCAAAATGCCAGCAGAAGCGAGTTAAATCTCAGGTCTACCCAAATCAGTATACTTTTTAACCCTAGAAAGCCACATTTTGTGGGGGTGGATATAATAATCAAAAAGTATTCAAAGGTTTAAAGTTATGAAGGGAAAGTATCGTAACCCTTAGTACTATCACTATAGCATCAATAGTTTTCGGCATAAAAGGGTTAAAAGTCCAAGACCAAGTTTCGGCCTCAACCTGAGCCCCACTTCATTGGCACCCGGAGCCGTATGTTGGTGTAACATAAGTGCGAAGCACACTTTATTGTATCACAAATGCCATATTTTCTCATTACGATTGGACATGATGCATGTGGAATGCCCACAGGCGGCACGCAACTCCTTCGGGGCCAAGTGCAGAGTATCCGGCAATCTGGCGAGTGGAGTGCTTGGATCGGTGAGTGGGGAACCGAAATAATTAAATCCGTCAAGTGTTGGCAACCGAAGCGATCGCCAGCCGGGCAAAAAAAAAAAAACAAAAAAAAGGAAACTAAATTTGCAAAATGCTGTGAAAGAGGCACTCGAGCGACCCGCACAACCTGTCACCCTGAGAGCTTTGGAGATGGGCACGTGACACGACTAGCGTAGAGTATTAATTAATATATTAATACTTTGGGATTCATTTTTTTTTTTAGTTTTTTTAAATATTGAATAAAGACAAGTAGAATGTTTAGTAGTGAAATAAATGTTATATTTAATAATTTTTTGGAGGGCTTGAAAGGACCTCAATAATAGGCTCTATTGTTCAATAAAATTGTATTAACAAAAAGTATTATTAGTAGCCCACCGCTATAAGGAATCATGAAGTTATTCCTTGCTTTATGTCTGGAGAATATCGCACCGCATTGAGTCCAACCAGCAGCGGATTGATCTTGTTTATGGGAGCATGTTGCACATAAAGCAGACGCCAGCAACATGCAAAGCGAGTCAACAAAAAAATCCAGAAAAATTTCAGAAAAAAAGGAGTAGAAGGAGTGGAAGGAGTGTATGGAAAAGAAGAACAAACAACAGGCTAAGCAAAAAGCGATACGGAGAGGACACTCAACACGTTGAGAAGTTTATTTGGCACCTGAAGATGATAATCGGTTACAAATTAATTGCAACTATGTTGACATTGTCCAGCCAACTTTCTGGGTCCATTGGCGGGGTATAAAACGATAAAAAACTGAAAGGAGTCGGGGCGTCTGGAGAGGATGGGAGCAGAGTGGGGAACGAGTGGTCAACGGTCTCAATTTATATAGACAGTTGGCAACTGTAAATAAATAAAATTGTCAACGGTCGCCTGCACTTGCGAACTCTTCCAGATTGCGCCTCCTTGATTGCCTTGCTCTTAAATTCTGCTGCCAACTTTTCAAAAACAAAAAAAAAATCCGAAAAAAAGGAAAAAGGAAAGGAAAATCCGAACAAAATCTGCAAACTTACACAGAAATCTTCGAATCCAGACTCTGGGGGACTGGCAAAGTGTTTTACATATCTTTTATATATATATTTCCCTTTTTTTTGTGTTGCGTTGTTAGTTGCTTTTATGGAACGCATTCCTTCTGACAGCTTCAGCGGGGGCCGTCATCAGGCGAGTTACTTGTTGTCTACATTCTGGAGCAAGTGGTCCCAGACCAACACCAGTCCTTGGTGAGCCTGGGCATGCGTAAATTGGATTAATGCATTTGATTCGCCCCGAAAGACGCCAGCGCCAAAAGCCTCAAAGTCTGAAAGTCTGAGGGGCCCAGTCCCCAGTCCCATTCCCAGTCCCAGTCCGAATCCAAATCAGAATCCGATTCAGAATCTGAATGCGAGCTGGGGCCTGAAGTGTGACAATTGTCTGAGGGCCCCCTGATCGAGTATTGTTCCAATTTGGTTTGTTCCTGGCCAGTTGCTGCTGGTCGAGAGCCCAGAGTACAGGTGATATATCAGACAAGTGACGACGGGCGGTACTCGCCGGCATTGGACGCTGGACACCCCCTCTGCCCACCTTTTGAGATGACGTGCCGCGATAATGGAGTTGCCAAAGGAATGTTGACGTCTCGCCGTGGCACCTTTGGTGGGTGTAAGAGCCGTAGGTGTCAGAATTTCTGGCTAAGAATGCTCCTCCGATGCTTGTTCGATGTCCAATAGCCGGTCCAAGAGGTCAAGGATGTGCGAAAAGGTTTCCTTTCACTCTGACCCATAAATGTATGAGATGTTTACGCAACTCATTAGTTATCGGTGCTCATTAGGGACAATCGAAGGAAATTAAAAATTCACATCATATTTGACATAATTTTAGCGCAACTCTCGGGCTACCAAATAAGAAAGCGCGTGAAATCCCTTGGCGGAAGACAGTCTCGAAGCTTTATACAATAGCGGATAAGTTAATAGCATTTTGTATTATGTTTTTATTGTAAAACCCCTTTGTTTCTATTTATCTGCCACTACCTGTATGCAACTGCTGCAACCCAAAAAGCAGAAGATGCCGCCGCCGTGGCCGACAGGGACCCATCATCTTTTGCAGAGTTATGTGCGCCTTATTAGCACATCATTTAAGCGAGTTACTCGACACTTCTCCGCAGACACAGAAGCCGCAGACACAACCACATCCACGGTCCAGCATCCAGTCATGTCAATGTCCAGATGATGGGGATGCGTGTGGGGATGTGGATGTGGCATGACCAGGTCCATCATCCAAAAACCTCGCCACTTCCTTATGGCCAGTCAGTCAGATAGTGAGTCGATCGGTTGGTCGGTTGAACCGGCTCATTAAATTTGAAAATATAGCCAGCGTTGTCATATAAATCTTGTTTCCATCAATATTGACCTGTCAATGTCGGTCGCTGTGGCTGGCTGCCTTAGCTGCCTCAGCTGCCTCAGCTGCCTCAGCTGCCTCAGCTTCTTAAGCTCTTTGGCTGGCCCTTTGGCTGGCTGGTCAACTGTTGGTATCAAAAAGTCAATATAATCACACCAAACACATCTCTCCATGCCATGAGGCCAGAGCTTGTGGTGGCTTGTCCGGGTGCTGGCAATTATTTTTGATTTTTTCTGCGATTTTTGCAGACGACAACGCACTTGGCCATTGTACACTTGCCAATGGCACTTGTGGCCACACTCCAGTGCGTAAGGAGCTGTCAATAAGCAAACAAACGAGCTCCAGCTCCAGCTCCTTCTGGTCCTGGTTTGGGGCTCCTTCGGTTACGCCATGTGCCTATTAGTCGCCTCCAACTCAGTGCCATTGATGTGTCAGGGCATATGTTCTTTTATGTCATCATTTCACAGCTAAGTGGCAGTCTGGCCAGCATTTTGTTTGTTCCACCTCCAAGCTCCACCTCCGCTGGCAAGTGTAAATTCAAATGGGGCATTATTTTTACACAAAAAACAATATTCTATTGTTTGATATTGCACGATTTCTGGAAGGGTTTCAAAGCCATTTTCACCTGATACAAGGTCCTTTATACTATTCACATATTTTTGTATCAAAAGACTCCAACTTTTCTTCGGGTGCACTGAAAACAAATCAATTCACAGTGCCTGCAGCGAAAACAAATACCCACCAAGCCAATTAGATTTTTCACGCTCTCCCCTGGCCAGAGAAGCGGGCAAAAAAATAACAAAATTTCAGCGCAAAAAGAGAGAAAATCAACGGCCTAATTGACATTTTCAGTGCAAGAATTTATTGTGCCCAGAGCGTACATAAGTTATTCCCTTTGGAAATGAATACATACGACTGGTTGACAGGAGCAGGAGCCATAGCCACAGCCATAGCCGGAGCCGAAGTCAGACCCATAGCTGGGGATCGGGACTGTGGTATTGGAGACTCCAGCTCCAGGCCGGGGACACACTCTCTTTGGCCAACTGAAGCTGCGTGGCCATAAAGTACCCACCAAAGTCGGCATGGCACACTCGCGGGCACACACTATCAAAAAAAAAAAAGTGTATACCAAAAAAAAAGCTAAAAGAAAGAAAAACACTCACCCCCACGCAGCGCCATGGTTGCAAAGTCGCAAGTGTTCCATTGTTTTTTTGTAGGTGGTTTTCTTTCGACCTCCTTAGAGGTGATCCTCTTTTCTGTTATAGGTTTTTATATTATACAAATAAATATTTTTTACAGAACCATATGTATTATTTGTATACTCCAAACTTTTCATGTTTAATCGCAGTTAAATTATTTTTTATTTCTAGTTTTCAGAGACACACTCTCCTCCCAATATTTTTTGTGGCCGAAAGCCGAACGGCAACGACAACAAAAACAGTATGTCAACAGTAGTTTATTGTTGTTTTAAGTGTCATTTGACTTGGAGGCTGCCTTTTGGGCCGTTTTAGACAGTTGGCAGCGTGCTAATTTGTAAGCCTTGGCTGCATTTGGAGGCTGATAAGACTGGAAGATTTCAAAAGAAAGACTGCAGTGCAAAAAATGTAAACTCACTTCTGATAAATTATAAAGAACTCCTAAGAAAATTAAAATTATTGGGGATATAGTAATTGAAATATATTTTGACTTGGAAACTTTTAATCTGTTAGAGATTTTCTTCCAGTGTGGGAGATAGAAAGAGAGAGCTGCCTGCTGGCCATATTCGTAGTGAAACTTTTTGTTGTTGGGCGTTTGACGATCCACGTTTGATGTTTGGCGGCGACGACGGCGCATCACGAAGCCATCAAATGTCAGGCGGTGGGCAGCACCTCCATTGCGGACACATGTGCGGGAAAAATGGTGTGCCCATAAGGCACAAGGGGGGGTGCCACCCCCTCCTCCATCGCTTTTGGCTCCTCCTCAATGGCTTAGTGGCCATTAGCTAATGTCATGTTGGGCCTAGGCGATGCACGGAAAATTGCACTTCCTACAAAGTGGTCCATAAACTGCAGAGTCTTAAATACAACAGAGAAACTTTCATATGTTTAAATATCAATAATAAGCCAATTACAAATCGATAAATACCCGCCCGACCAGGTAATTAATAACTCAATTCTCCTACAGCCACTCAAGACACATCCGCCTTGGTTGGGGTTGCACTTGCTTGTCCGAGTATGATTGCCCATAAAAATACCAAAAGATGCCGGGCATAAATTAGCAGCTTTAACTGCCCCAACTAAACCTTACTACACCACCATGTGGCGTATGGTATATGGCGAGACTCACACATTGACAACGACTTAATTACGCCAAAATCAACGAGCAATTGCCATCAATAACATGGGCTATTAATATTCTTCTACCGGAGCCGCAGCTTGTTTATTACCACTTTAAGCCACAATTAAACAGTGAGCCAAGAAAATCAGGCGACAGATGACGCGGCGGCCGAGCAACTCAACAACAGCAACAACAACAACGTCTCATGCTTGGCAAATAAAAATTTGTAGTAATAGCAAAACTATGTAAATAATCAACAACAACAGGAGTAGAAACAACAACGACTCTGCCACAGAGCCAGAGGCAGAGGCCGAAATGCGTGTGTGATTCATGTTCGGTACGAGGCAGCCAGGTGGAGATTGCCTCAGTGCTTTACACTGGCAGAAAATGAATAACTCTAGAAATAAAACAAACAAAATATATAGACCCATAACTTAAAATCTTTACTGAAGTTACATAACTCCCAAAAGTGTTAAGGTAAAGATTACTCATACGCCATGTAGCCACACATACCGTACACTTTCCAATGGAAAAAATATGGTCTTAATGGAAACATTAACGTTCTTGACAACAAGCAAAGCCTTATTCCACGATTACTGATTCCAACTTGGCCAACAAGACTCCTCAACTCTATTTGTTTTATGAAATTTTTCATAACTCGGTTAAAAATTATCTGATCGTCAAAAGTTATACCTTCCCGATCTAGTATCTTCAAGTACTATCGATATCTATCAAAATCTGGCCATCGAAAATCTGACCCGATTTTCGTAAATTTTTTTATCACCAAATTTGAAATTCGCAAAAAACTCATATTTTGATATTTGTTTGGCGCATATTTTACTTATTTTTCAACCGATTTGCAAACGGAATACCAATTATTAATCAGGGCTTCAGTCTTCTTCAACCTGCATCAAAAGTTAGAAAAATTATAAAAAAAAAATTTTCCCCATTTTTTTGCAATTTAGGAAAGGGGTACCATCATAAAAAATTGCAAAAAACGATTAAAAATTTTTTTTTTTAATTTTTTCAACTTTTGATGCAGAAAAACGCGAAATGAAATCCTGATTCGTTATTGCTATTCCTTTTCAGAATCCGATGAAAAATATATGAAATATACACAAAAGAGTGCCTCAAAAACAGTAATTTTGACCAATGCCTAATTTTGCAATTTTTAATGATGGAACCATCATGAAAATTTAAAAAAAATCGAAAAAAATATTTTTATGTTGGATTTTAAAATATTTTGATGAAGATCGAATCGAAATGAAATTCCGATTCGTTATTGATATTCCTTTTCCACATCCGATGGGAAATACATATAATATTTGAGTCTGTGCTGTTCAAAACTTACCATATAGACCAAAAGCTTTTAATTATTAATTAATAAATAATTTTTGAAACTTTACAGAGACATTTCCTAAATAGCAATTCACTAGGAAACCTCTCGCAGTGCCTGCAGTCCAGAGAGTGGGCCATGGCACGAGCCGTCGCCAAAAGTGGGCAATTCTGGAAAATCTCGCACTAGTTTTTCCAGCCAGCCACACGCTTGTAATGCGAAACCAGCGCCGAGCGGAAATGCAAATGAAATTAATGTGCTGACAACTCGGCCGCGCATGCGCGTTGACACCTTCGAAATGGGAAGGCTGGCGGGGATGTGGCCAGGCTGCGGCACATGGACCATGGTCCGGGAGAAATTACAATTACACATGGCGGCATGTGCCATATTTTTCTGCTCCTTCAGGTCGGAATGCTTTTTGTTTTTTTTTTATTGTTTGTTTGTTTTTAGTTTTCTACAGTTGCATCTGACTGTGGGTCGTCTTGTCGTCAGTCTTGTTGCCGCATGTTGCTGTTGCAGTTGCAGTTGATGTTGCTGTTAATGTTGCTGTTGCCATTGCTGTTTTCGTCTGGTTAAACAGGTACTATGGACTACCAACTACACTTGTCAACAAGCCAACAGACCATTGCCCTTGTTTTGGTTAATCAAGAAAACGATTACCTCTTGATTAAGTCACTTTAATGTTATTTATTCCCACCTAAATCTTCCCATAATTTAACACAAAGAACCATAAAACGAAGTTTGAGTAAAAGTTCTATACAGGACTTTAGTACCAACCTGCTGAGCCTTCCTGCACCTCATAAATATGCATTATCTAAGAGGAACGTTGAGCCACAGCGACAGCCACTAATCAACACTTGGCATGTCCTGCTGCTATGGGGTACACAGACGCCCCTCTTGGCCCCCTTTGATTTCCCCTGCCATGGCATAAATCAAACTTCAAACGGCGCGACTGGAGAACAAGCCAAACATCGGCAAACACCTTTCACCCATAAATGGCCCGGCCAGTTGACCATAAACTCTCTGGGCCCCGATCCATCGAGTGTGTTGACGCACTTGCCTCCTAATGATAACATTAAAATTGTGTTAAGAAATTAGCTAAGGGGCGGCGGGGGCCTGGGGGCACTATTTATACTGCACTATACTGTCGACCACAAGTCGTAAATCATGCTCGGAGACAGCGGGCTTTCGCAGGAGATTCCTAGAGCCAGCAGCATTTTCGCATTATGCGATAGCGAAATGTGCACGTCAATTAAGATACGCCGAGGAATGCCATGCGAAAAACAGACGAGGACAGGTGGAATTACTAGAGATACAGGGGAGACAATGGGGTAGGGGGCTACTAGCGACGACTAGCTAGGAGCCAAGCTGCTCCTGCAAACCAGAAGCTTGTCTCTGGCACTTTTGTCAACTTACTTAACAGTTTTTACGCCTGTCAGCTCGTAAATCTTCAGCCGGCGAGGCCATTGTAGGAGATCTCTCTGAATCCTAGCCACCGGACCGGAATCCTCACTTGGGCTAATTTAAATGAGCCGGCACTGGCAGAAAAGCTTTCCTCAAAGCCTATGTAGGGGAACCACAAAGAAAATGTATTTATAGTCCAAAAAAAAAACTATGCGAATTCTATGATGCCAAGAAGGATGTATTATTGTTCACCTGAAAAGAAAAATTTATTTTAATACTCAATAAACTCATAATAACTTATATATTATTCCCAAATCATACTTTCAGAAGCTTTAATTTTCTCAGTGCCAAAAAGACACCAACTGCAACTGGTAGCCCTTTATTAAAAGTCAATAAATTAATAAATTATCGCATTAAAATAAATTGCATCTAAATGTTCTAAGTTGCACATTAATTAAGCAGATTGCTTGATTTATTGCCGTATCAAGTGTCGTCCGCATCTTCATCTCGCTCCGCCGAGAAGCTAGTCTTCTGCACTTTTGCTGATTTTTATCATCCGCCTCGTCCTCACCATCCCCAGATGGGGGAATGGTGCACTGAGTGCAAGAGCCGCTTCCGAAGGGCCCTGCCCATCGCTTTGGCCCCCCGACCGCCGCAACCACATTCTATGTGTCCATTTACTTGGCTCAAATTGTGAGCATTCTAGACACCAGATGGAGCAAACCGAACGGAGGCTACGGCTCTCAGACGCTTGTCGTTTGGATGGGTCTCGAGATCCCTCCTCGATGTCGTCGCCTCACATGGCTTCTTGTGCGTGCCAATTTCCCGCTTATTAATAAAGATAAATAACTTAATGATTATTACGTTTAAAGTGTTTAATTTTGCAGACATTCAGGCGGCGCTCTATGCCATTTTATGTCATTTCCTTTATCCATAATGGTTTGTTTTCGAAATTAAGAGATTATCTTGGAATGGGAAGCTACCAAGCTTTACTGACATTTATTAGATGAGAAAATTTTTCATAGGAATGTTTACAAGGCAAGAATTTAGCAGGTGCAGTGTCATTGTTTCAGCTCTCTTATTATTAATTTTTTATGATATTCTTTTGTCCCCCACCACACCTTCAACTCGAAAATATAAAAGTCTGGATACTATATCCTTGAGATTCTTCAACTGTTTACTTTTCACCTCACTCAGCCAACTTCCTTGCCCAGCTGAGCCCTTGTCTGGGCTGTCTGTCTGCCAATAAGGGCACTAAAAACGATTATTTAACAACTGTTTAAACAGAAATTTATGTTTATTAATAATATCAACAGCATTTTGCCAGTGGTGCCCCACCGGAGAACGTTTAATCAACGCGCTGGCAAGTTTCGGGCTGAGCCTATGAATCAGCCAGACGGATCAAGATCAAGTGCCAAAGGAGTACGGGCCCCAGACAGAGTCGAGGGCGTCGAGGGCGTTTTGTGGACGCTTTTTCGTTTATTTAGCAGCGCACACTTGTGGCTCCATATATTTCTGTATATATAATTTTGCGGTGTAACAAGTTTTTGTGCCGCCTGACGGCAAAAGCGGCAGCAGCCGACTCAGCGGAGGAGTCGCAACTAAAGCTGAAATACAAAAAAGTTAAAATACAAAAAAAAAAATCACCAGCAGAATTCTTGTTTCCTCCACTCGAGATGCTGGAGATCTCTGGAAACATAAATTCAAGGTTAGCGGCCGTACTGAGAAGCGGCGGCACCCAAACCCAGACTTTAACCCCTGGGTGTCTAAATTTTTGAGTATTATTTATAATAAAAAATAAACGAAAAGCCAATATAATGTGAAACCTATGTGTCACCCATGTCAGTAACTAAACCATTTTTGGAGTAATTACTTTTGAAGCCATTCAAGGGTTAATATGAGGGGGTAGCTCTGGGATGGGCCACTGGCCGGGCGGACGGACATCCAACAAATGAATTTCATTATATTGAACGCATTCGTGCATTCTACCGCACACGTCGCCGGCCGGTCCCAGGGCCAAGAAAAGGTGCAGCCGAGGGACTTGTAATCAGTTGGCAGGCGAACGCATTAAGTAATTGCTAACCATTTGCGTTGGCACCGCCGACAACGAACTTTTGTGGAGTACTCCTGCCCCACCTCCGTATCCCTCCGGCTGCTGGCTAGTCCGCCGCCTTGGTACCCCCCACCTCCCAGCATCCTGACTTCTTAGCCGTCTTCTGCGCGGGCGTTCATTAACAGCAACCTGTTGAGTGTTGCATGTCGGGGCGACAAACGTTGCCTTTTGTGGCAGTCGCGTCGGGGCTTGAAAAGAATTAAAAGAATCAAGGGCAGACTCGGCAAAGTCGAATTGATACTACCCAGTAGCAATTTTTTATAAAAAAAAAACAGATGTTTCTTAAATTATCAATACCAGATACTAATTAAAAAGTATTTGATCCTTTTATGTAAAAATCCTTTATTAAATCCATATCCTCTAAAGCCACATATACCCCTTGAATAACTTTTATCCAGAAAATATCGGGTGTTCGGCAGAGACACCCAACAAAAGGGAGAACCTTTAGAATTAATAACCAGTCGGACTTTTGAGTTTCCTTCTGAGCACGAGCTGTTGCCGCATTAATCAAGGCACCAACAAGTGGCCAGACGCAGGCGGTCCAAGAAATCGAAAGTCCAGCACACTCATGCACTTGTCGTGGTTACTTGGCTCACACCTAAACTCACACAAACACACACACACACGCGGGGACATGGTGGGCAAAAAATTCTGGGCTCAGCGTAATTGGCCAAATTGACGTTTATATGCGAGGACGAGGAGTTGGTCCGGACGGCGGAGTTTATGACCAGGATTATAGCATTGACAGTCAGCGGCAAAAGTTCATGCACAACAGGAAACAACAACGACGGCCCTAAAGCCCAGAAAATGTACGTGCCTAAAACTTGTATTTTTGAAACGGCCGCGAAACGATTTTTGCCACTTCGGGCTGGGCTCTTTGGGCAGTTTTAATTAAAATGCCATAAATTCGTGAAGAGGAAATTATCATTAAAATTCCCTTTCCGTGGAGTGGAGGCAACCATACAAAAAAAAAACTTTAATTTCTTCCTTATGCATCTGTGAGCAGGTTCACAAGGTTGCTGGAGAACTTTGAGATCTGAAATTGCTAAAATAAAATGAAAAATAAAACTATACCACAGCCTCCAGAAATAAAGGTGGTTAAGGAAGTCAACAAAACTTTACAGGAAACTAAAAATAAGAAACTGCCATCTCTAGATAATATTTGAGGGATTGTGAAGAGATTGTCATTAATAATTTTCTTGGAGAGCTTACAACTTGATTTCTGTCTGAGAACCTATGCTGGTACATAATCTTGCAAAGAGTTTAACTAATGCTTTAAATAGCTGAGTTTCCCAGCAATCCAAGGCATGCCAAGGAGGTAGCCCAACAGGTTGCATTTCTACCCATCCCCGGCGACGATCACCTTTCCGATGAACCCATAAAGATTGCCGCATTGCTTTATGAAATATTCGAAGTCGGAGACTTATCCGCAGGTAGCTGCGATGCGGGCGCAACACGAATTACATACATCAAGCACTAACTACCGACTTAGAGGAGCTCAGTGGCTGGGAAGCCGGAGTCCGTACGTAATCTGCAGCCGAAAGCTCCATCCACGTACGCATATAGCTCCTCTTGACCGATAAGGTGAGGAGGTGGTGGGATAACTCCCATATACACAGAGGACTTTTTTTGTGGCCAAAATACTTTATTTAAAATACGCAAATTGACTTTACATGAAAAAAGGGTTCAGTTACTATTGAAAACCCTAAATTTCCAACTAGGCTTATGGTTAAAAATGTTAATAATAATTCCCAAAGTGTAAGCCGAGTTCAATAATGTTGCCACTTTTGTTTTGTAACCTGTCGAAGGTGTTGAAGATGATCATCTTGCTCCCTCGCTCTTGGAACAATGAGTTGCATAAATGTACGGGCAAAAACAACAAGAACGGAATGGTAAAGAAAAAAAAAATGGGTAGAAGAACAACAACAATTGAGCCGCCTCACACTGATGATCATCGCTGGCCAAGTACAATTGCCACCATAAGGCCTCCTCCATCCCAAAAGCCTTGATCCGTCGATGGCATCGGGGCACTTCCCCTCACCGTCTCCGCCACTTCTCACTAAGCCTTCACTTGCCTTGGCCGATTGCCGCGATCAATGATCTGGACGCTAGGTACCTTCTTCTTCAGTTCAGTTCCAGACCCCGACAGTCCCATGGAGCTCCCTTCCAGGGCGATGCCACTTGTACACTTGTTGCTGCGGGTCTGCGGTCGCTCGCATTTCGGTTAATTTCGTTTGATACCCTTTCGTCATGGTATCTCTAGTTTAGATCTTATTTGAATAATAGCTTTTTTGAAAGGCTACCATAATTAGGGAAAGGGTTAAAGAATCCCAAAATAATCTGTTATAGCCTGAGATTATAATGATTGAGATACTAATCTTTCAATATTTTAATTTGATTGAGCTTCATTTGGCTCATAATTTTCAAAAGTTAATTGTTAAAAGTGTATTTTAAAATCATATGAAAACTATTCTTTAACCCTCCAGTACCTCGCTTTATAGAGACTCTTCCACTTCAGTCTACGCATTCATTTGCGGGCTCATTGTGGCCAGAATTATCCACAGCTGAGCTGGGTCCGGGGCCTGGGCCTGGGCCTGGGCCCTGGTTCTGGCCACAAGTGACCGCCGTCGACATCACCCTCATCCCATCCCAGCCCTTTTGTTCTTTTTCAGCTTTTATTTATTTTAAATTCATTTCTTTTGGGGACTCTCCTACACACACCGAACTATACACCCCGGCTGTCCGGTTGATTTTTTTCTTCTTCCAACTCGTTAAAACGCGCCTGGAACCGAGAATCATTGGAGAAGACCCGAGAGCAGGGAAGACCTCGACCCGGCCGGGGAGGCATTCTTTTATAATTCCATTTCGCGAGAATTGCCCGATGCGCCCATGGAGTCTGTGCACTGGGAAAAAAAACGAAAAGAATATACAGAAATTTATCCAAGGATTAAGAGTAAGAAAGTTTTATCCTTATATTAAGCCGCCTAAGCCTGAAAGCCCTACTTTTTCACAGTGTAAAGCTGGAGCACGAATTCGCCGGCGATTCTCAGCCCAGACCTTTCAACGTTCCATGGAATCTCCTCCACCGCCCCAGCTCGACCGCATCGCATTGTGTATGGTGCGTGGATTATTGGTTCGCATCTCGGATGGTTCGTGGATGGCCCAAAGGCGAGTGGCAAGTACCTGTTGCCGTGGCTCTTTGTTGTGGTTTTAGGATCAGGTCCCGGTCGCAATCCCAGACTTTGGACCCTCGAACGTGCACCGATCTCGTTGATTCGCCTCGCCCTTCGCCTGCACTTGGCCTTTATTTTTCTTATTTTTTAGCTGCTCCTCCTACTTTGTTTAGGAGCGTTTTCGTTTGCCTTTAATGTTGGGTAATAATATTATGCCATGACCCTGCCATGCCCTGCTGCTGTTGCCGGTGCTGATGCCGATGCTGCTGCAGGTTCACGATCGTTTTTATTTTTATGCTGGTACAGGTGGAACGGACCTGACCACGTTTGCCCAACCAAAAATTCTATGAAACCGAAATTGAAATTTCAATTTGTTCGAGTGGAGAATGGGACTCCAGTTCGTATTTTAATTAACCACAGAGGGGGAAGCTCTCAAGACACAACTCTTCACATTTTTTCTCGCTTCGCCGTTCCAATTATGAAACGCAAACACTTGGCAGAATAAAAACAAAAACAATATATATTTCATAAACAATTGCTGGGCGTTGTAGTACTTAGAAGTTCGGCCCACACATGCGACTTCTTGTCAGCTCAATTAAAACGCAGAATTGTTGACACATTACCCCCTTAAAATGGGACAAACAAACAAATTCCAAGTGCCAGTGCGAAGGCACTAGAATAAGTCAGAATCGAATCGAAACTCAAAACAAACAAATATGAATCTCGGATTGAGGGTCTGACAGGGACTGACAAGTGACCGTGACATGATTTCCGATTTCCGTATGGCAACTGCGCCGAAATCAGAATCTCCGCTAGCTCGGTGGTCTTACTTATCCAAAACTGATAACTTCTGGCCAGATTGAATTGTTTCGGTCGAGTGTGAAAGACAAATTGATGGCGGGCTGGCTTAGATGTCGGCTCATAAATCACAATGTAAAAGAGCATAAACTTTGACTAATGAAAGGGTTAATGGATCAATCTGTAAGAACCGAGGCTGTAAACAGGCCACCAATGAAGATGGATTCAAACTTTGGAGCTTTCAAGATTTTTTCTTGGAAACAAAAAAACAAGTTAGTTTGGCATTTTTTCTCTGGCAAAGTGCTACCAATTCCTCTGAGTATCTTAGATGAAAAAACCTTAAACTTGGCCCAGCAGGCAGACATCAGCCGGTTGGCTATTACTATTATTAGGCCTCTCCTTCACCATCAGAAGCAGTTAAAGCTAATAAAGCCATTTCACACCTGCCTGCGAAAATGAGTGCAGTTTGCCCCCATTAACTCGTTACAGATTGCTTATAATTAAATTATAATCAACCCCATGGCGGCCCCGACTCCAACTCCGACTCCGGCCACGGCCAGGACCGGATCTCACTGCATCTGACATGCATCTAACAAGCTTGCCAGCTACGAGTATCTAATCAACGTACAACGTCAAAACATCAACACCTCAAGTAATCAAAATCACTTTAGAATTTCAAATCAGACGATGGCCCGGGGAGTTGTGGATGGTGGATCGCTCTATCGCTCCATCACTCCGTCAGTCAGTCAGTCAGGCGAGAGATTTTTCAGCCCGCCCAGTGGCCAAGTGGCGTTTACTGGAGCACTCCCTCCCGTCCATCCGGTTCTCGGCCTCATCTTCATCATCTGGCCGGTCTCATCCTTGGCACGCAAGCGACGACAGTTGCAGCCCAGCAAAAAAAGCTAAGATTATTCAAATTTAATGGCCGACGAAGGCAGCGCGTGAAGAGTCTTCCCAGGCAGGCCAAACAATTCTACACTGGCAATAATCTAAGAAATAAAGGATTAAAACAGTAGATAGTTCCATTTGGGAGGTAACAAACTAAGCTTGAAAATATAGCAAATTGTTTCAATTTTTAAGATCAGTGCATTTTGGCTAAGCAGCTCTGCTAGACTCGGGCTTGTCATCATGATTGATACGTTTGATGGATTGATTTGAGTAGATGCAGTGCGCCAGTCCAGGCCAGGCTAGGCCAGGCCAGGCCGGACCAGACCAGACCAGACCAGTGTGTGTCCAATGTCCAGTTGGAGCTGCAGCTTTGGCTGATTGATCGCGGCGCGTTGATTACAATCGCAATCCACCGGAGTCGGAGCCGCAATCCGATTTGGAGTCGGAACAACGCACACGCTGCTGGGAATTCAATCAAAAGTGTCAGCGCCAGTAGCTGGAAAACATCTAACTGGGTAACTGGGAGCTGCACTAACTAGCCCAGAGCCTCGCCACAGAGATCCCCGATGCGAAACAGGTACTTTTCGCTATGATGATGACGATGACGATGACGAGATGATGATTACGACTCGGACTACGACTACGACTACAATGACGACGATGGCGGCAAGTGTCTGTTTTGTCTTTTAGTGCCATGTTATATGCCACCTTAATGATCTTGTCTCGGCCAGCCGAGGCGACTCTGCAACATTTTGACCACCAACGGCGCCTTTATTGACTCCACACTCCACACACTCCATAGTCCTCAGTCCGTGGCTCTCGGCTTTTTCCACTCTCATCTGGGGTGGCCCGAAGTCGAGCCTATTAAGTCATAGCCTCGACTCATTTCAAATCATTTCACAGCTGCCTTGGACTAGAGCTGAGCACTTACACATTACAAATGGGTGGCCAAAAGAGGCTTATTAATATTTATAATTACGAATTGTATACAATTTAAAGATAATCAAATATATTTGAACTCCCTTGATTAGGAAAATTTCATACAATTTTAAATATTATAAAATTAATATATAACAAAATAATTTGGAGAAGTTATTCAACTATTTTAAAGCTTAAATATATTTTGGAAAACCGCCAATATATCAACACCATCAGAGACCTGCCCAGCCCATGAATAATGGGCCGTTGGTGCCTCATTTGGATTATGTTGTACGATTTTCACAATAAAATATTGCCAATCGCCAAGGGACAATGGTAATGTTATGGAGAATCAAAATTTTATGTTAATTTTCGAGTTCGTAACTTTTAAATAGCTTTTAATTAGCTTTTTTTGGTTTTGTTTTGCTGAACGAATTTCAGCAATGATTTCATTTCCATTTCCTTGTAAGTACACATGCAGCACTTGTCGGCCTTTCCCAAAAAACTTTTGAACTAAGCCGCTCCGAAGAATATTGAAATTGGTTCAGACCGTTTCTTGTAATGTTGAGCAGACGGACCCCCGAAAAAAATAGTTTCTTTGACCTGATTGATGGGATTTTAATAGAGCGTGAGAAAAATGAGTGTTCTGTCTGAGTTTTTTTTTTTGGCAATTGAATGTAAGGCACCTTGCATTCGTTTTGGCTCACTTGGCGTATGATTGATAAACGCTGGGCTAATTAGCCCCACTTTTAATGATCTCTGGGAGAATTTTTGCTGAGAATCAGGGCAAAGTGGAGCACCGCACAGCTGGGTTTTTGGATGTAAATGAGGAACTCTTTCAGTTCGTGGCGAGAGGGGTGCAAAAAAAAATGTTAGATATGGACGGGTACTGTTGGATATCGCTAATATGTATACCAAATATCTACCCGCAAATGAACACAACAACAGATTCTTTAATTTCAATGTACAACCTGTTGCAACTGCCGTGCAGAACAAGCGCCAAACGAAAGACTCAGGACACGAACTTGTCTTACACAGAACAACAAAAAGCCAGCCAGCAACAAGGCAACAACAGAAACAACAAAAGTTGGCAGGCAAGACTTTGCAACAGCAGCAGCAACGGCAACGGCCCCGAAAAACTTTACGTAATTAAGCAAAGAACGTCGCGCTAATGTCGCACATAAGTCACACGGAGCACTCCCGCAACAACAGCAAGAATGAGAGGCACCACAACCGAAACAGCCAGCCGAACAAAACGGTTAATGTTTTCCTCCCCCCCCCAAACACGCCTCCCGCGACTGATTTCCCAAATTTGCCTGCCAACTAAATACCAGCAGCCCAGCCAGGACACTGAGAAAAAAACACTACGAGATATATTTACCATTAAAAAGGAATTTAGAGTAATTGGAATTATTCCAAACTTTAAAAGGCAATTAATGATTAGAAACTAAAACTAACAAGGCCTTTAAAAAAGGACAACCTGGAAATCCTTGCCAACTTTTTTCTCACTCTCTGGATCGCAGTTGTTGTTTTGCCATGTTTTGTTAGCCCGACTCATTCACGCGAATTTGTTTGGCAATTGAACTTGGCTTTGGAAACATTTCGTCGTTTGAATTCGATTTTTTCGGGACCAGCCGTCGGCGTCTGAGGGCAACGCGTTTTTGATTAGCTTTCCGCATTTTAGCGGCATTTGGCACTCAGCACCGGCCGGAAAAAGAAGTGGGAGACACAAAGAAAAAAAGAGTTTAGAGAGAAAGAATTGGAAGTCAAAGCCATGGCAGTAGGAGCAGCCGCAACAGCAGCAGCCAAAGAAGACGACGACGATGGCCAAATGTGATGGTTATCAGGAATCACGAATATTTGTTTGCTGCAGCAGCCAAACAAACCGAAGAAGTTGTGTTCGAATGGTTTGTTTCCTTTTTGTTGCAGCTTTTCCAGGAGTCGGGGCATGCCACATCCATTGCCACTGATTGTGAGACTGCGGCTGCGAATCATTCCTGCAGGAGCCAGAAATCCCAAACTTGACTCACGACGCATTTTCTTTCAAATACCTTATTATACTCGTCTATCAATAAATTAAATTTCCGCAAATGGCGTCAAGTGTATCAAATGGCAATGGTAGATCCTCATCAACGTTTGAATACTCTTCTTTGAATCCTTTTATCCTGTAGTTCCGAAACATTTTGTATGATTTCCGTTTAACCCCTTTTGTGGCTTAAATATTATTCAAAACAGTTGCATAAACAGTTGGCAGAGCTTTATTGGCGCCCAAGAGTCACCAAGCCCATAGCCACCCACACCATTTGGCGGTGGTGGCAGCAGTGGTGGTGCAAAAGTGCACCATTGCCACATCCCTGCCAAGAGCGGTAAGCGTGGGCGAATCCAGTGGGGGCCTCTTACAAATGATTTCGCCAAAATATTCAACGTATGCATATTTTTTATAATTTTCACAAATTGATAAACAAAATTGCAAGTGATTTTTCATTGTTGCGCCGACACTGCCGACTGTGATCGTGAGTCACACCAGCGGGATAATTATGATGCCAGATAATGCATAGATATGGGGATACGGAATACGTTTTCCTGCTCATTTTCAACTCCACTCGACTGGGCTCCAATCCACCGCACTGCACTCGAGATTTCGTTTTCATTTTCTGTTTGGCACACGATACGGTGGCAGTAGTTTTGTTTGTGACAGCTGCATTGGACTTGGACACTTGGGGATCGAGGAAACTGCTTGGCGCCCTCCTTTTGTCGAGTCTTTGGACTTTTTGTCGCTGTGATTTGGCCAATTCCCCTCCAGCCCCCAGGATGCACTGGAAATAAAGACATTTGATTCCCGAAACTTTCGCTTACTTTGAAATATTCTTCTAGAATAAACAAATATGTTTCCTATTGCTTTTAAACTAAGGAAGGGGTGGTTCCTTTAGCCAAGGCTTTCAATTATAAAATATCCAAAAACATTTCCCCCAAGTGCATTTATGGACATGTGGGTTCCTTCCACTCCACTCCACTCCACTCATAATGCAGACCATTGTCTGCGACCAGGTTGCATTTTACGAGCGGCTTTGTTTGCGCTTTGAGAATTATTATGTCATAAATTAATAGGCGCAATTTTTACTACCTATGGGGGACACTTTACATACACCGATGCAATAAGGGACACTTGGCTAAGTGAAAAATGCTATGCAGGCTCTGCATTAGCCTAATGCCTGGCCATTTCCCATGTGTTACATGGCCCAAGATATAATCAAATAAAAGACAAAGCCTGCTCCCGATGAAAGGAATGGATTTTATAAAATGTTTAACCAGATTCCAGTGGATA
The DNA here is from genome assembly GCA_018150405.1 of Drosophila varians. Classification (NCBI taxonomy): domain Eukaryota; kingdom Metazoa; phylum Arthropoda; class Insecta; order Diptera; family Drosophilidae; genus Drosophila; species Drosophila varians. Next base: position 9,865,528 of record JAECWK010000125.1, read on the forward strand.
TAAGAATAGTATGAGGCCCGAAAGATTGGTTTATCTTGTTATTCAACATTTTAATTTAAGCGGCTCTGTGATTCAGCCAAAAGTAAAATAGTTTCAATGCAGTTTTAACCTTTTATCCACTTTGCATGTTGTTTCATTTTCATACTGAAAGCTGTGTCTGCTGTTTTGGCTAAGAGCTCAGCATGTTTGTTAACAGAAAAAGTAGAAAAAAGTATACAAAAAAAAATGGAAATAACGTTAACAACACGCCCCATAGCACCAGACAAACACACCCGGCCATCCGCACACCCTTGGCCAACAAATTTTGGGCCCAAAGTCTGCACAGCTGTCTGGGGCACAAAGTTCGCTTTTTGTGAGTATGACTCATTGGGGTCTGCAGCTTGTCTGCCGCTATTTGTTGCATATATGATTTTATTAGTTATCCACGGACTGCAGTTTTGTTCTGCATGGTGTTGCAAGCATTTATTTTATTTTTTATTTGGACTACACCGAAACGCCGCTGGTCGTTGGTCAGTCTGGCGGTCTGGCAGTCAAGGCAGTCGCATGTCTTGCAGTGTGTTTTGTCAATTAAGCCCCAAATTTGCCAAACAAATTCAAAAATCGCGTTTTACAAATTTCCAACCAAATTAAATCCAGCCTTTTTTTTACTCTTTTGTGTCTATTTAGTTTGTGGCACTCATATGTGTGTGTTTGTTTGCCACTTTGGAAGCTTGGCTCGTCTTATCAGAGCCACGACATCGTCCAAATATCAACTCAAATGACCATTATTAGGGGTAAATAAACTCAAGTTCCAGGCAAACCGCAAGACCCCGACCCAGAGCAGAGCCGGAGCAGTAGAAGTAATAAAAGATCATGTTAACACAGTGCAAAACAACGGCAATAAACGAGGCAGTGGGGCAGGGTAGAGGCCAGGGGATTGTCATCATCAGTCTCTGGCAACAAACGACTTTAAATACTCTTTAAAAATAAATGTATAGAAAATATTTAAGTGAACTACTATTTAAAGCTTTGTATCCAATAGAATATATCTCATTTGTTTCCTAAATTTCCATCAAAGTGAATCTAGAAACCACAACTACCCTTCGATACAACTACTTGGTGGAAAAATCCAATGGCAATGCCAAAGTCAATGGAAGGAAAACTTACATCTGATAAATGATATAGAAGAGCTTTTTGTGGCTGCAACGCAGCAACGGCGGCAACTGCGGCAACTGAACTTGCACCAGTGGCAGAAATATTGTCACAAAACCCGCCAGAGTGGTAGAAATTGGAGAAATAAGCAGAGGAAGAGTCGCCAAGGCTTAACCTGTTGCTGCCGTTGGGTGCAATCCTGGCCATTGTTCTGCCAGGCGAGCGCGCTTATCGCCTCTTGGCCATGGAAGCCAATTAGGCGACATTTTTTGCACCATCTGCCGCCGTCGCCGCCGCCATCGCCATCGCCGCCGCCTCTGTCGGTGGCAATTATGAAAATTGCAATTTTTATTGCACTCAAGTGGCAGGGGCAGTGGCAGTGGCAGAAAGAAAGAGATTGAAAATTCCAGCAGCCTGGAAGCGTCCGCCTTCGCCGCTTATAGAATCTTTAATAATTACGCTAATTGGCAGCCAGGTGCCTGGAAATGAATTTCGGGCTTACCATTTGCCCAAGGATACCCAAACTGAAATTAATTTCGCATGCCGCTGCACGTTCCACAACAACCAAGACCAATCTCTCTTTCTCTTAATGGTCATGCGGCCGGGAGCGTGATTCACTTTGACCTCCTCCACCGCAGCTAAATACTCCAATACTCCATTCCGCGCATCATGCTCCAAATCTACATAAATCTGTAACCGAATTTCGACTGCAGGCCCCCATACAAATGTGGGATGCTTGCTAGCCAAGTTAACCGCAAAAACAAAAAATAACATTCAGGCCATGTGTGAGCGTTTTTGGTCTTTGTTAAAATTGTTTTCCATTTGTCGATTTGCTATGCGGAAGAATCGATTTTGGACCGAGCTACCGCGCACACGATTTCAGCAATTTACGATTTATTAAAATGAATTAATTTGAGCATTTCAGCCTTGTTGGAGGCTAACTAAGTGCCCGGCATTTTAATGATGCCAATGAGACTGCCAAAAGCCATGCCACAAATCCTATTAGCATTCACTTAACCTTTCTGGAGCCTTTGAATGGGATTTGAATGGCTAATGAAACTGGATATGGACAAATTCTAATTATGAAAATTCCAAGTCCTTTCGCGAGCTATAGACATAGGAGTAGGTATAGTTCCATTTTTTCCCGTCTACTCCTGTCGACTTGATATGATTGATGTCCCTGGTCGTACACCGGAATAACTTTCTCTGGCCTGGGCCACGAATCAAACACAAGGCATAAACGCGTAAACAATATCCTCTAACCCTTGGCTTCCCGGCCAAATGGCAAAAGCCAAACATCGGCAAACAACAACAAAAACAGGCACTTAAAATGCCAAAGTCGATTCGAGGCAATCGACGGGGCGAATGAGCAAACGCCTGTCAATGCACCGGGCCGAATGAAATTAGGTAATAAGCTGGCCATATAGAAACACATTTATGCGACCGCGAGCGAGTCCGATTTATAGTCCGAATCCAAGTCCAAGTCACTTTTCATTTCCAAATGGCAACGGCAAGTGCGCCACAGAGGCTTCAAATCGATATTGGCTTGCAGTGTTGGCCATTTTTATTGGCTAACAAAAATTATATAGCCAGATAAAAAAAAGCTAAGACTAGAAAAAATAAAATACCATAAAATAAAATATGAATATTGGACTTTAGTTAGAAAGGTTAGCATTTTCTGGTACATATTTCTATAATAATTTAATAAAATAATGAAATATAATAAAATATAATGAATATAAAAATAAAATATTATAAATATTATATATATTCAGAGCCTCTGTTAAACTGCATATATTTTTCCCATATTTGTATTAACGATTCCTTTAAGCCTTAATCAATCTGGCTGAAAAATAGCCAATCTGGCCGCACCTTTTTGAAGGAAGGCAGAGATAATTTATAAGGCCCCAAATGCCCCGGCCAGACGACCATAAAAGTCCTGGACTCGACTCTCGAACTCTCAGGCTCTTCGAGTCCCCTACTCCAGGTCCACATCCACATCCACATCCAGGTCCAGGCCCAGCTCCAGGCGGCTCTGTCAGTCGGACTGTCAATTGACTGGCAACACTTCGCAAATGCGGCGCCCGTCGCGACCAAACAAAGCCACAGAAATCGGACAATCGGACAATTCGGACACTCGGACTGGGACACTAAAATGAATTGAAACTAATATGCCAAAGTGAGTGGAGCGGAGTCGTCTGACAATGGTTCCCCATGATTCTGAGCTTATGGCCGCAGGGGTAGTAGTCCAAAAAAAAAAACAAAAAATACATAGCGAAAGGATATAAAGTGGCCAAAATAACAACAAAAGTAGCCAGTATGCATGATTACCAAATGCAGTGATTGAAATTGGCCTAGTGATGTGATCGTGATTTAAGCCAGGGTTCTTTTTGATGGAAGTCCATAAATATTGCGGGAGCAGTTTCGCATTAATTAAAAAGATTTATACGAGACCCAGATCCTAAAGAAACTTTTAGGTTTAAATTAGATACGCTTAGGACTGATTTCATGAACATTTATTACCAGAGATTTATGTAGAAGACAATTATAAAAGACTTGGATTCTAAGGAAGCTGGCTGGCCACTGGTTTTAATGGTTTTGAAATATAATATATGCATTCATTGAGTTTCCAAATTCACGCCGCCATCGCCACGGAAACGCCATTGCACTCTGGCGACCAAAGAGTGTGACTATTGTGATTAATTTTTATAGGCGGCTTTTGAGCGGTGATTTATTGTCGCACTGATATAAATCATTTAAAAATGCAAGCAATGCAATTTTTGTCAGGCACATTTAATTATGCACTAAATAAGAGGTGTCGTACGAAAATGTTTACAATAAATTAATTGAAAATCAATTAGCGGGCCGCAGCGCGCCCCGCCACAGCCGATCAATAAAAACTGCAACTTCGATTGCGGCTGCCACTGAATTATTGTCAACTCTCCGAAATGGGCAAGGTAAATGGTAAGAAATTATTATTGAGTGAACTGAATTATGAGGCACATTGCGGCGGCCGCAACAGGATCCATAAAAATCGCCCCAACAGCTTTGCTTTTTGTTGATTTTGGCTGGAACTTTTTTTTTGGCTGCAGGTGAAATAGAAATATTTGCCAGAGCCAATCTATGAGTGCGGCAACAAATTAAAGTGCATTGCCGTGTATGGAGCCATAAAATTTTATATTATTTGCATGCGCTGCCCAGCAACTCACTTCGTATTTATTAATTAGAAGGAAAAACACTTGGCTCCACTCTTAATACCAATTCCGACTCGCAGGCCACTCATAAAGCCGTGTACATAATTTTAGTCAGCCGCTGAGGTGTTAATTGCACAGTGGTGGTACTTGCACCACTCCGGTGGGTATTTTTTTGGGTAATGCTCTGGTTCCGAATCCAAATCCGAAGTCGCAGTCATATGCCCGCCGGTGGCTGTCGATTGAAAGTGTGAAATTGCAAAGCAATTGTGATTGCGCCTCGCCGTTCCAGGCCGAATGTATGGTAGTTTTTTCCAAAAATAAAGCTCAGAGGGGGCTGTTTGCAGTTGGCAAATTACATCAGGTGTTCCACGGAGGGGGTTTGGATGCAGTTTATGATTTGTCTATGTGCTGATTAGCCGGTGGGTGTGGCCGCAACGATTGGCCCAGTTAACGCGCAGAGCATGTGGATATTATTTTTGGACTAAGGCGCCTGGAGAATAGTTAAAGGTCTCGCAAATTGTTCAATTATAATGCTTGAACAACAAGGAAAATGCTAAATTCCTATAACTTGATCCGAGTCGCCGAAAATGCAATAACTTCCCAGCTGCCATTTGAAAAGGATCGAAAGGTTATGAGATTGCCATTCCTGAGAGAAAGTTATCAACAATATGCATATGAGCTCCATCAATCACACAATCACTGCCTCAAAAAAAAATAAAAAATAAGGGATTGTTGCAGAAAGTGTTTTTCTCAATCCCCATCAGAGATTTTCCCGCCGCCCCATCAGAGACAAGTACAACCAAATAAAAAAAAAAAAAAAACCCCAAAAGAAATCCAAAAGACAGCGAATGCTGTGCAATAAATTTACTTTAATTTCTCATAAATTTAAGCTTTGCATATTTTTTGCATACTGGAAAGACAATAGCTTTGTGCTGGGCCAACACCCGCGCACATTTCCATGCAAATGAGATGGGAGATGGGGAGTCGAAGGAGTCTCGAGTTTTTACTTTGGTCCAGAGGTCTCCAAGAGTGGGTGACGGCTAAGCACCATTTGACGCCGCTGCTGGCTCTTTTTTGTGACTCTTTCGAACCCGGCCCAAAACACCGGCGACACTTTTCTTGCCGGCCAGTCTGCAAAAGTCCAAGATGTCCATCAACGCCTGCGTGTCTAACGAAGGAACGAGAGTCGCCGCACATCAAAGCCTTTGGCGCCACCTTGGCCAACAGTGTTGCCAAAATGGCAGTGGTTCTGGCTAAAAGGGAAGAGTTTTTAAAGGTCGAAAATAGCTGGAAGCTATTATTTTGTTAGAAAATCGAATACAAAACAATTAAAGAGGAAATGAAAAAGTTAAAGGGATATAAATTGTGGCTACAATTATGAGAACTATAATTTTTTAAAGCCATTTAAGTAAATATTAATATTGTTGTTGAACCAATTGGCATCACTTCTGGTCCCGACCAAGATGCGGAACAGGATGCGGAAAGGCGCGAGTCAAACTTTATGGCTGACACCAATCAACTTTAGCTTGCCGGTTCCTGCAACGATGTCTAATGCCTTGGTTTATAACCTCGACAATATAGCGCCCCCATCTGGTCTATAACTCAGTTGGCAGAATGGACTTTCCACTCAGATATAGAAAAAAAATATATAATTTAGATAGTTATAGTATACAAATAGATGTGTATACGTTGTAAGTTTTTCTTATTTGGTTTTTTTTCAAGTTATAACGGTGAAATACTACACTGCGCTCTTTTATTTTCCTTTCCAGGTGAACCGAAGGAATTCTTTCTCTCTTAGGATTGGGGAAAGCCTCGGAAAATCTTGATGAGTGGTGTTGCGCCAAAATGGACCATTTTGACCCACCTTTTTGCAAATATTTTCTACAATTTTTATTCGATTTAAAAAAGGAAGAGCAAATAGGAATCGGGGTTCCAAGCGCCGTAAATCTCCATCAAAGGTTTTTGAAAATCGAACAAAAAATATTTTTCGAATTTTTGCAATTTAGGAAAGGGGTACCATCATTAAAAATTGCAAAAATTGAAAAAATATTTTTTGTTCTACTTTTGACATCTTTTGATGCAGATCGTAGCGGAATAAGTTCCTGATTTATAAATGCTATTCCTTTTTAAAATCGGATAAAAATTGCAAAATTTATTTGCAAAAAGGTGTCTAAAAATAGTCAAATTTGGCCAAAAACCACTTAGAAGCATTGACAGTGACTTTTGAGAAAAATTTAAACGTTTTGAGACACCTTTTTACAGTTATTTTGCAATTAATTCGGAATGTTACCAAATGACATTCATTTATAAACGCACAATGTGCCAATTTAAAGAAAAATATGCAAAACTATGGTAACTTTAAGTCTTTTATTGCTTGCTAACTTTTGTTTACGTTTTAAAAGACTCTCTTATCGTTTTTTCTCTTCGCAAACTAACGGAAATGTTTGATATGCAATGTAAGCTTTACAATTGTGCTACCGAATTCTCTTTAAAAGCAGAAAAGAATAATCTGATCTAATCACACAGTCGCTCTTAGAATAACAAAATGAAAGTAAATTAATTACAACGTTCCCTTGAAATATACAAGTTTTAATGTTTTCCCTTATGCATTTTCAGGTTAGTCACTTCTTACAGAAAGGGAAGGGTTCCGGTTCCACTCCATGGTCGTATCAAGGAGCCATTATTTCCTTGCTCTGCCGTTGACACCCACAGACAATTTGCAATAATGCGGCTCATCAACTCGCTTTTGACACAAGCCCGCACCCTGGCCCGTCCGGACTTACTTCTTGGGCAGAAAGTGCCACCTTAAATTGGCCTTTTATCTGTCCGCACCCTTCGACGTCTGTCTTGCGATTATTTGTGCTTTTTGTGCTTCATCGAAATCCTTGACAAATCCTCACTTTTATTAGTTGGCAATTTTTCGACGAGGCAGACGACTGCGACACGTGTCTTGAAGACGTTGAATTGAAAGCGGAAACGAATGCTATTTGTTTTTAGCATCGATTTGCCAAGAAGGAAGATTCCATTTGCCAAAATGTTTGGAGAGCTGGCACTGCAAAAAAAAATTATCCAAGAAACTAGATTAGAAAATTGTTTACAATTTGTTAAAGTTAAAGTCAGAAACACTACCTATAATTGTGACATTTCAATTACAGTTTTCTGCTTTGAAGGACACTCAAGTTACATCCTAAATACGCTCGCACAAGCATCAATCATTCCTCCAATTATACGACACAATTACTCTGATTTGAAGTCTACGATTCAGCGTAATTTGTCGAGGACCTTTGTCTCATCCCATTGAAATTTCAGTGTACCTTTCTGTGTCCTTGTCCGAAAATCCGCCCCTATTTCTGACGATCAACTTTTGGCACAATCCCATCAGCAAATCTGAATCTGGTAAACAGACAAAACCTCAAATAATATGCAGGAGTAGAGTCCGAAAACTAAGGGTGACACGGTTGGGTGTAGAAAATATTAATTTATATTATTTACAATGCTGCAGCATGCCGCAAAGTGTGATTGTGACAGGTACCGGGTCCTGGCGACAAAGGCCTCGAATCTGTGGCACGTGACCGGCGCACTGCAAATATGCATAAAAATTGAAGATGCCATTGGCGGCCCGAATTGATAGTGTTCGCACACGACCATTAAAAGCAAAAACTGCCCTCTGGGGAGGGGTGATGCTGGTGTCTAAGTCTAAGGGTGGTGTCTAGAAAGAATGGCTTTGATTTTACAAAAAAAAAATATATAAAATAAAAATAAATATATATATAAATATATTATAACATCATATGTCTGCAAATATATTATCAAATATACGTTAATATTTTCAAAATAGGATAAACAACACATAGTTGTTATTTTATTTTCTTACACTTTTTGAGAACAAAAACATCTTCCGATTACAACTAGGTAGAAACTAGCCAAGTCTGCAGCATTTTCCCACAGGGATGCTGCTCAATTTTTGGCCCAGGGGAGGAAAAGCATATGCTGAGCTTCACATGGACACGGCAGCGATTCCCACACCGCAGGCTATTGACAACGCACAACAACATTCGATTGTAAAACTCAAGTGCCCGGGCCAGGAGGACACGAGGACGTGGCTGTGGATATAGGTTGGGGATGAGGATGATAAGTACCATCAAGCACCGGGTCGGGCATTGAGAAATTAAAGCCTTGCACGCACCCGTCACCCTCTTGCTCGGATCCGGCACGGAATTACGACCAAATTGATGGCCAGCAGACGCTCGCTGTCTGCCGCAGATACAAATGTATCTCTTTGCCTCCGTCAAACCGCCGAGTGTTGTATCTCTGTAAGTGCACCGTCCCCGCGCTCCGCCAGGACTTTCCCACGACCTGCAAAGTGTTGCTGGTGGCGGGGGGTGGGTTTTCTGATACTGCGCCCCGTTTTAATTGCCGCCTTCCTTCGGCTTAGCAGCCGGATCATCCCCTGGATTGTATCTGCCGGTAGCTGGTGCTACTGCTACTGCTGTCAGCTTCATTATTTGCTATTTTAGCAATTTGATGGCAAACTTTGACCACGGCTCTATGAGTGGCTGACATACGGTCTGCACTGGAAAAAATAAGAATGGTTAGGAAATATTAAATATTCGAGAATGGTAAAATGTGGATACTCTTACTAAAATCATACATATTATATTGCATTATTTGTAGGAACTTTTAAGTATTTAAAAGGGTTTTGATCTTAAAGACAAATTATTTTTTTTGTTTGCAATTTATGAAATAATATTAATATGTTTAATAAAATATTTTAATACAAAACATCTTCTCCAGTGTACATCTGCCATGTCATGTTTTGCTACTTCAACGGCTGCTGCTTTTCCACAGCAGCACCAGATCCCAAAAATGAACACAATGAACATTTCGCCACTTCTTTGGCCATTGTGCCAGATCGGGCCATAACAGTGATGCGTTGTTAATTGATTATGAGCCTAGGCATGTCCATCTATCATAACCATGTGAACCTTGACCTCCCACTCAGCCAAGAGGCTGACACACCAGATGACGTGAAAACATAAACATCCCCTCTATCGTACCTTGAATTATGGTTGATGATTTAATAATTTAAAAAATAATTATACTAAATTGGTGAATCAAGGGAAACTCCTAAGTTTTAAAACATATATCACCTTAGCCACCCAGGTTCTTAAGTCTCCTGGCCTTTTGTCATTTCGCTTAATCCCTGAAAACTAAAAAATTAAAACCTCCACCCATTTTCCAAGCCCCTCGACCGCCCCTTCTCAATCTCGATCAGTTTGGCTCTAATTTAATTTGCATTTTAACAACTTTTTGCGTGTGGCTCGGGGTTTCTTTTTGTGGCATTGCGAGTGGTCAAGAAAAGGCGTGACTGCAACATGCGCCAAGTGCGTGAAACGCCAAAATAACACAGCAACCTGCCAAGATTTTACCTGCGGCCGCCGGGCACTCAAGCCGCGCACAAATTAAATTAGTTTGAATAAACAGCGAGCTACAAAAAACGAAACTAAAATGAAATAAAAGCCAAGTGCATAATAAATGAACCCGCCGAACGGAGGAGTCTCGCAGCCAGAACTGGGCGCAGCCCCAATATCGAGTGAGCCGAAGTAATCAGAAGGAAACCAAACCGAAACCAAAAACCCAAACGAACTTAAATCAAGTCAGAAACCGAAACGGAGGAGAGATGACCATGAAGACCCATCCCAATTTAACCCGAAGCTGCGACTCTGGCTGCGTGGGCGCAAAAGCTTGCGCAGGTGATTTTAATCGCATGCCAGGAATCTGGCATAAACAGGTGAACCACCGAAGACTCCACTGACTCCACCGACTCCGACTCAAAACTCCAACTCCAGCTCCAAAATGGACCGCAAGGCAAAAGGCAAGCAAAAAAAAAAAATAACAAAATTAAATCAGACACAGAATAAAAGGTCCCAACGTGGCGGCCAAAGATGTGAGCGTGACTTTACCAAAAGGATATTATTTTCAAAAACATCGATTCCTTTTTATATATTTAGATTAAAAGGAAATATAAATACAGTCTCCCCAAGGAATCTAATTAAAATCCTTCTTTGATTATTTAAAAAAGAAAAAGAACCTTCATTAGTACAGTGCGTTTCGTGTCACGTGACCATCATCCATTTTCAATGTTCGGAACACCGCAAATGAGCCCGAAAGGATGCGGCTTTTGTGGGGGATGGCGGAGCTGGAAAACGAAACGAAAATTGTAAATCACGAATTTTGCTGGAAGATATGCAAAAAACGGCGCACATTTTGTAGCAAATTGAATTTTCAGCAGAAAATCCCCAAGAAGGCGGTAGAGAACTTTTGTAGCGAGGCTTTGTTAAAGGCGAAAAAATAAGAATCAGCCGCGCGCGCTTGCGCATAAATTTTCGAGCCTTCCGAAAGGCAAACCAAAAGCTGGAAACGGAAAAAAAGGAAAATATAAATAAAAATAAGAGCTGCAACAGGTTGCAAGAGCCAGGGCAACGGCAGCAGTTGGAGCATGCCCCAATCTGCATATACAAGCCATAAAGCAATTTCCATTTGCTCCCCAAAAAAGGCGACAAGGGCGAGGCAGTAATGGCAGTAGAGGCAACCTTGATCCTTGTCAAGTGCAGTAAATCGGGGGAGGCCATTGGCGGGGTGCTGCGAGCAAGGGGCGAGAAGGAGGACATTCCCGGCAGGCAAAGAAGCATCTCCAGACCAAATCCGAAGGCTTCCTTCTTTAATAAGTTCGCAGCTCTTGCCGATTTCTCGTTTTCTGTTCTGATTTCCGAGACTCTACGCATACGCATTCGGTATTTTATTTACTCGATTTTTTTATGTAAATTCCAAGCTTTATTTTTATTTTCATTTGCCCAAAGGAAAAACAAAGCCAGCAAGCGATGACGACGACGACGACGACGACGAATTCATTTTGTTTTGTTTGTCGTATGCAAAAATTGTTATGGCCCGGCCGTAAGGATAGACTTTTGGATAGAGTCTCCTCCGTGGCACTGAGAGTCCGTCTGTCGCTGTTGTTACCATTTATAGCCGTTGGCTGTTTTCCGTTGCCAAATTAGTGAATTTACATGTTGAACAATGATCAATGTTTTGTTAGCACATGTTCGCCAGTTTGCTGTTTGGCTACATGCGATTCGCCAGATATTCGCGGTTATAGCCAAGTTAACTCCAGCTATGAGAGGAATCCGCTGCATATGCAAAAACAATGAGAAAAATTTGCTCAAAAGCTAACCAAAGCCTCTGAGCTAATAACAAGTGCAAGCGTGGGTGAAAAGTTGGAAGTGGGCTGGGTTTTAGAGGAGGAAAATGGTGGATACGCTACCAAAAAGCAATATTCTAGACCTCCGTCTTAGAACCGTAAATCATTTTGTCCACACTTTCCTTTCACATTCCACCTTCTATTTGATTTCCGTTAAAACGAAAGCAGTTCAACTAGAACCTGAACCATTAGTGGTCTTTATGATTATGCAACACCTTTAAACCAAAAAACAAAGCAAACTTGCCGCCAAATCTTGCACAATGTAACAAAAAACAAACAAACAAAGGCAGCAAAAAGTTGCAATGAAACAAAGATGCTACCCAAAAATGGTAAAAGAAAAACTATAGTCTCTGGTTTTCTTGCACCTCTTGGAGAAGGAGTGGAGGCAATCAGTGCACCCACCAGCAGCAAAACGTTAACACTTGTTGGCCCAGCTAATCGCATTTTGCCGAGATATGAAAGGCACTAGCAGAAGACACAACTTTAAGAAGAATTAAGCATCCAAAATCATGAGTCAAGAACGCTTCCTTTGGTTTACTTTGTTTTTTTTTTTTTTTGCAAATATTTTCAGATCGGATCGGTTCGTTTTGGTTTTGGTTTGGTCTTTTTTGATTTGTGTGGCTTAATAAAATACCAAGAAGTCGTCGCCATCGCTTTGGCTTTTTTTTTTATTTGGTTGGGGGTTCGAGAGATTGGGAAACAATGAATGCTTCCGCCGCGCTGTCAATGATTCTACCCCGAAAAGCGCCGAAAAAAATAAATAAAGATTCGTGTGTGCGCCGTGATTTATGTGCCTCGTTTTTGGCCAATTTTCGTTTTTAGTCCAGAGTTAAATAATGCTCTTCCAAGAATATAAACCAACAAAAAGCCAAATAAAATAAGGAAAAAACATGCAAGAAATCAGAGTTTTGCTGCACATACCCCCATCTATTCGTGGGGAGTCGGATGTGGGACCTTGAATGTGCACGTCTGGTTATGGGTATTCATATGAATAGTACCTAACTCATATCTATTCATAATTCGTTATTTGTCATTGTTACCGAATCTGTTGATTCGGCCGAAACCAACATGTTGATTTTCTAAGCAATTAATTTGATTAACTGCCAAAATTGTTGCGGGCTGCGGTTTACGTGCATGGAGGCTCTTTTGATCTAGCTGATCAGCCCGAATGCGAGGCGAATGAGTTATAAATCTGTCGGGCATCTATCATGAGCATTAAGTATTATTAATTAAAAGTTCTTACCAAATAATAGTAGCTATGATATAACCGAATCAAGGCAAGCTTTAAATGACGATGATTAAAGTTTGGGGTCTTTTGCATAGAAACGGAAATTCCTTATGGGAATTTAAAAAGGGAAATCAAATACGTATAGAACAATAAACAAACTTTTATGTGTCCTTCCCCAGGCTTTATATTCATTTTAAAATAATGATACTTATTTAAATAAATATATAGCATATCTAGCATAATCAAGGCGAATCAAAAGGCAAATGAACATAAAACTCCATTCCAACCGACATAACTAAGCCAACTAATCCAAGCCGAGTTTGTTGTCTAAGTCTTTTGATTGCAACTGTGAGAGGCAGCATAAAAAAAGGTTGCCCCGATTTCGGTGCTCGATTTTTAGCGGATTGTGTAGTCATTTTTTGGACAATAAACACATTGCAACGATGTTATCAAATAGCCAACAACATGGCCACCTGCCAGCCACACCCCTTTTTTCTGGCCGTTTCTCTGGCCCCCCTTGAAACAGAAACTGTTGTTGCTTTTGGATTCGTGGGGCGTATGCCTCACTGATTAGCTGTTGCCAATTTTTACCGGCAATAAAAATTAGTCGCAGTGCACGAATATGAATTTACCTTTGTGGTTTGATTTTTTTTTATTCACTTTTCTGTTTTGCTGTTTGGGTTTTTGTTTTTGTCCGCTCGGTGGTTCCTTTTCAAATTTGAATTTGGACTTTTGTCGGAGTCTGTCGTTTCGAATGCAAAAATTGAAAACTCTTTTAGCCTGCCAATCGAACGTTAATTAATTACGATTTATTGACTAAATTTGTTGATTAGACAATTGACGTCTTTCGATGTTTTGCCTATTGCTGCCCGTTGCACTCGTTGTTGCTATAATTACTGTTTTGACTGAAGCTGTAGCTGCTTTTGGTGGTTGCCACACATTTCGCTCGTTCGCTCGCCACAATTGTCGTCAATTAATTTTGTTTTGATTTTGCTGATTTGATATGCCGACGCCGCCGCCGCCTTGCAGGTGGCATTGGGATTTAACAGTCCATGTCTTTTATGGTTTTACTTCTCATTCGAAAATTGCTTGCAAATCAAAAGAGAATCAATCATTAATTACGAACATAAATCGTTTATGAGCCACGGCTAACGGAACTCTAATACGAATAGAAAGAAAAAGTTGAACAAATTTCAATTGAAAGAGTTTTTTAAAGGGGTTAAGTGAGTTAATTGAAAGTGGTAATCAAAATATCTGTTTAAGCATATATTAATTTCCAATTTAATTTCCAAACAAAAACCCAAATTTAATGCTGGTATCAAGTGGATGCTGTCAAGAATTTTTGGTTTTTTTAGATTCCCATTCGAAAACCTAATTCGTCCCACCGGCTAACGGAGAGAAATGACTGACAAGTGTACGGCAGAAAATTTCCATAGATCTTCTCGCATCCGTGGTGATCTGATGGTGTGAAATTCCTAACTCGCCACTCTTGTGGCCACTTCTTGCCGCATCAATCAACGGCGGCAGCTTAAATGCTGCATCATGACAAAACCATTACACTTGACCAGGCTCAAACTCAAACGCTGTAGTCTATAGACTGTAGATGGCCGCAGAGTCGGCAGATGCTCAGATGACTAGGCTTCTTGGCCGTGATTGATTGATTGGCAGCGTGAGGTGAACTTGGGCAACCCGGCTGGCTGATGCTTTTGTCTAAAAGCCGTTTAGAATAACACCAAAACGAGCCGGTACCCACAGCCACATGGTGAAAGAGTTGGGAACTCCAGTCCACCAGCCAGCAGCCAGAAATTATGCATTGTGTTGCTAGATAGGTCCAAAAACGAAGAAATGTTTAATCTCTGCAATGCACCCTCACCTGGTCTCTGGTTAAACATTCTCATCTACACGGTAAGAAAAAAAGGGAAACAACATTTGCTTAATAATATAAATTAAAAACAATGGAAACCTATGTACATTTTTCATGAGCATCTAATGCTTAAAGCTAATTTTTTAAAACATTAATATTTTTGGTTAAGTTTTGTACTTTTAAAATCAAGTTCGTTCCTTGAGTCTTTCAAAATCAAGTTCGTTTTTTAAGTCTTTTTTATATTTTTGCAAAAATGCAGCAAGGCTCTGGACTTAATTTGTGTAAACTATTTTAATATTGTATTTATAAAATATGTAAAAAAAAGTTTGTTGTCTAAGTCTTTTCAAAGAAAGTTCGTCGCTTGAGTCTTTCCTAACCAAGTTCGTTGCCTAAGTCTTTTTATGGCTCTTGTAATTTTGTAAAAATTTGTCGTATTATTTTTACAAAATTTCTAAAATTAATGGCGTATTTTTGTGCACTTTTCGCCTTGTGTAGGAGGTCTTTTAAAGCTTATTCCGAAGGATCATCAGCAACACCACCAACAGCCGCCCCTGGCCAGCCGTTCAGTTGATTGCGCCTTCATTATTATGCCAAACTGCGCGCCGGCATTCGTTGAATTCGGCTTTTGCAATTTGCTCTCGATGCCGGCCGGCCGGCCGACCAGCCGGCAGGCCACTCCATCGCCTCCTTTCCAGCTTTCCAGCTCCATCTCCATCTCGGGTCCAATCCTGCCGGCTCCATCGTTTTGGGGGCATTAAAAATGAGCTCGACGTAACAGGTGGATGCCGATGCCGACGATGCTCGACGTGATTTTCGCCAAATCGTTTAGATTATTTCGAGATTGCTTGCGCCAGTCGCTGCGGCACTCCTTCACTTTACTTCACTTCACTTGGCTTCAGTTCAGTTCACTTTACTTTAGCTCACTTCGTTTAGTCCGCACCTTGCATTTGAACTTGAAACATTTTATTTTTTCTGTTTCTTTTTTTCCCTCTCTTTAAACTTTTTGCTTGGTAGCTCCGGGGGCATCCAGTCGTTGGTATATCCAGCATCCAACATTCAGCATCCAGTTCTTCGGGATCGATCGATTAGTGGCATTCTATTGCGTTCAATTTTCCATGTGCAACATTGAAGCGATCGTCGAACGCTGCCATCGCCGCTGGCACAATAAACACGCGATTTATTTCATGCCAGGCATTCAAGTGCCGCCTCGGCCTCAGTCGGTCAAAAAGCCAAGGAGGAGCCGCAATCGAAGTCAGAGTTGGAGCAGCAGCAGGAGCAGGAGCTGGAGCAGGAGTAAGCCATACTATACCTACATATAGAAGACGAATCCAATCCGAGAGCCTCCGCCTGCTGGACTCACCTTGGCTGGGGTTGTGGTATGTGATAATGGGATGATGGTATGATGATGCATGCCCAGCATACACAACAACAGCAAGTTGCACGATTGAAGGAGTTTTGGGGGGAATAAGCCTTTATATTGTATTGGGCAAAGCGAGTAGGGTATACTCTTTATTGATAAAGAGAAATGTATCAAAGAAATAAAGGATTTATTGATCTATACATATATTAAAAAATGTTTCTTAAGAAAAAAGAATAAATTACAAAATGAATTAATGTATAACAAATTCCCTAATTCTAAACAGAGCACAAACCTCTTGTCATGACCTTCCTTTCCCTGCCAAAGTACCCTCCCACCTGCAGAGTATTCACAACAGTAATAATAGCTGCCCACTATTCGACTTTTTTTTTGTGTTCAGGCTTTAACTAGCGACTAAGGTTAGTCGCAGGCTGGCCGGCGAACTGGCTGGCAAGTTGGTGCAACTAAAGCTAAAGTTAAAGCTAAAGCTATCGGTCGTAGGGGGCTTACACTGGCGCATTTTAGCCGGTAATTGCTTGTGATGTATGATTTTGAGTTCTAGTTTTCCTGGCCTGGGAATATTTCTGAGGCCGGCCCGGGCTTTTGTTGTTCGCCTGATTGCTGGCGATGCCTATATATGCGGGTGATGTATGTTATATAGCCGGATAGCCACAGGTATAAGCTATAGCCGTAGATATTGATTTGAAAGGCTCTGAGCGACGACTTTTGCTGTTGACTTCTTTGCCATAATGATGGTTATGATGATATCAATGATGATGATGTTGATGGGAGAGCCTCGACTGTCACACTTTCTAAGCCCAGTCAGAGCACTTTCACCCAATTAGAGTCCAAGATATGACCAAATGGCCTGGAAATATGCAAAGTGTACCAACATTTTTCGCGTCCCTTTCCCGCCGATGACAATCTTTTGTTTTCACTTCTGCAGAAACAAAAGCCATAAAGGATAAATTGTGAGCTGGTAGCCGCGCATTGAACTCTTGGCTTCGACAAGTGCACAGCAGGGTTCCACAAAAGATCTCCTTGATATCCTACGCCCAAGAAAATAAAATTCAGAAAAAAAAACAAACAAAAAGCTGAAAAGAGAAAAAAAATATCCACAAAAAATACGATCTCCCAGCCAAGTGGCTGCAATTTTGTTTTCATTGTGAACAAAATGGATTTGACCAAGGCGATCGTATCGACTTTATTGTTTGCCTTAACAATTGGGCCAAGTTTTTCAAGCTTCTATCGTACACATGATTGATTGAGGGTTCCAGGAGGAGAAAGGGGAGAGCTGCGGGAGAACGTGGCGTAAAAGCCACAAATATTCTTTACATGAAAACAATTTCTCCCCCACCTCGTGCTGTTTTCATAGTGCTTTTCATGCCATTTCGATACGGGCCTCATTTTTCTTGCCACAATTAAGAAGAAAGTTGGCAGCAATTAGAAAACGCACATCGATCAAAATCGCCTTCCCGACAACGAACGTCATGTCTGAGTGCCGGGTTTTGTTTTGTTTTGTTTGTTTGGCTTGGAACAACATTTTCAACCTGTAGCCAAGCCGGATAACATTGGCTTTAGGCCAAGTTAAGGTGTACTTTTTTCAATCGTTTTTTACACTGCCAGCTATTGACAAATTATTTAAAAGGAACTATTGTAAATGTTAGGAATTTGACAAAATATATGAAAAAGAACTGAGAGAATTCCTTCAAACTGTATTGTCCCCACACCATTTCAAAATTTCGTTAAACATTCATAGATCTTCCCCTTTCTCCCTCTCACCAACATCATGTCGCGTTTAACGTCCAAGGATGATGTGCCCCGGGACATGAACCTGGCCGAGGAGTTGCGCCGGGAGATAAACCGCCATTCGCAGGAAATCAGTTTCAGTTTTTGGCAAGAGTTCGAGCAGATTCGCTCCACCCAGCAAAGGCGAATGGCACAGGAGCGCTTGCAGCGCGAAAGGATCGGCACTTTGATGCGGGATGGAGAGCAGGAGGCGAACCAGGAGGCGGAGGCCTTGAGTAGGTCTATTAGTAGCCAGGGCATGACCTTGGAGTCGACCATGTTGCCGTCGCCCGTCGTCACATCGGAGCCTACGCCCACGGCCATGATTACCAACTCCCTGGTCCAGGCGGTGAGGAATGTGTCGCCGCGAACAAATATTACGGCTAATCGTCGCGTCCAGCAAAAGCAAAGATTCCAAACACCAAAGGCGTCGAAATCGAAGCCGAAACCCGTGAAATCAGAGACTGAACCCCCAAGGATCTCCCCGGTTCCCTCAAATATTCCGAGGGCACCGCCCACCTCCAGGGCCACCATGGTCTCGCCGAACATTTCGAGCCGCACCACTCCGGATATATCCAAGATCCGCTTGGCCAACAAGCCCAAGAAATAAAGAATTAAGCTTGGACAAAAAACCTTTAAGAGTTTGGACTTAAATACTTAAAGTTATATTGAAATAAAAATAAAAGAGAGAAGCGATATCATTAAAATCCATTTAAGAAACTATATTTTTTAGCTTCAAAATGTATAATTTTTGTAAAGAAATCAAGCTCAAGCACGGAGATTGCGTGACGAATGCCACCCGGAGTGCACTTTGCGCTACAAATTCCAGGTAAATTACAAAAAAAAAACATACAGAAAAAACATACAACAACAATGACGACTTGCAAATTAATTAACGGTACAAGGGTCTTCAAAAGAAGAGATGAGAGAAGAAGGAGGTGGTGCCGAAGACACGCACCCCAGACACCTGAGTAATCAGCATTATGTGGGCAGGGCCATCGATGGAGGTGATCTGCTGGTACCGCTCGCACTTCCCAATAAATCACGGATCAAAAAAAAAAAAAAAAAAAAAAAAACAATCAGCGCGAATGTAACGTTATTCATCACAGGTGGTAAATATTCCAAACTGAAACTGACAACGAACGCGCGCCTTGCTTTTGTTTCTGGTTTCAGTTTCTGTTCTCAAATTTCTGGGTCAGAATAATTAATAAAAGCGGCTTATTTTTTTTTTGGCGCATGACTTGGCTAAAATAGGGCATTACAAAAAGTAATTTAACTTGCTAGGGATTGCAAATTTAAATTTAAAAAAATTGGCTAAAAATATTTAAAGCATTTCGCTGTGAAAAAGTTCGCGGATTGTGTCGCAGTTTTGTTGTCACTTTGGCGCATGCGCACCAATAATCAATCAAAACGTCTTAAACAAATCACTCCAGCCTCATGTGCAACTACCAAAAAAATAAAACCCACAGCGCAAAGACAAAAAATTACAGAGCCGACGACTGACTGCCTGACAAACTGACTGACTGGCAAGTTTGGTAACTCCAAACCAAACGAAAAAAAACAGCAAACTGGAACCCCGTAGAACTGTGATGGACAACAGTCACGATTTGCATGTGCGACAACTGTTGCCAGACCAGCAGCAACAATCGTCAACAAGGAGGCACATTGAACTGTCATTGACACGGGGGAGAATCGGGGAGAATGCCCAGCCATAGACCGGAGATCGGAGACCGAAGACCGGAGACTGGAGACTGGAACTGCAGACACCTGTAGCAACAGCCCACAAAAGTTGAAAGGCAAAAGGCGAACTGCCTGGCACAGTGGTCTTACAAACTAGATATTTATCCCATAGAGAGCTAATAGATTTACTAAATATAGCTACTAGAATTAATTTATTTTCCATAAATTCCAAAATTTTGATTAAAAAGAAATAGATTTCCGAAAAGGGAAATAGTTACAGCCACCCCCACTGTCATTGTCCAAAGGTTCGATTTTACCATTGGATCTGTTTTAGTGGGTGCGCCGGTTTCAGTAGCCACCACCAACAGCTGGACCTCCGATCTATCAGCCCGCCCAGCCACCCAGCACCCCCCCTTTGGGAGCCACTGGAAATGGCGAACTCAGAGGCCAATTACCGCAAACAAATTCGAATGCGAATGCGCATTGAAATTGTGGCAAGGTTGGTAATTTAAGACTCACGCCGTCTGACAAAATAACAACAAAATAAATGGCACCGATAGAGAAACAGAAAGAGAGGGATTCCCGCGAGAAAAACCAAAGCGAGAACTATTTCTCTGTCACAACACTTGCGGAGACACTTCAAAATTCGTATTTAATAACTTATTTCTTTCTTATTTTAGAATAAAATAAAAATTATGAATATTTTATCAGAGCATTTAATGAATTTTTCTTCCAATTTATTTTAGAATTGTTAAAGATTTTGTTAAAGATTTTTTTAAGATTTTCAATGTGTAGAAATCCGCTTTTGACCGGGTGATTGAATTGCTGATTTAACGGTTTCTGTTGTCAAATTAATGACATTCATTCATTCCATGTGGTCGAGTCAGAGTCAGAGCCAGAGTTTCAGAGCCCGGCTCAGAGCCCGGTGTAAACGTGGCCAAAAACGGTAGTTTTTTTATTGCAACTCTGGCAAATTGCAGCGCGTGTTATTATTATTATTGTTGTCCGTGGTGTTTTGCTGCCGTTGTCATTGCTGTTATTAATGTAGTTATTAAATATTTACAACTGCTGCCGCATAAAGCGTGCTCTAACCCACAAACAAAAAGCAAAAAAATAGACAAAAGACCAAAGATATAAGGCAAGTACATAAGGCGCGGGTCGAGAGACTATAAAGTTCACAGTTGGGTGTCAAAGTGCAAAAGTTTAGCACAAAGTTCTTGTCATTATTTGTTCGGCGCTTGTCGGATCGGATTCTGTTTCCTTGTAAAGTGAAAGGAAATCTATTCTGGGCCGCCTTGGGTTATAAGGCTTAATTAATGGCTCTTTTATATAATTTAATTAGTTGTTAATGATTTGCTGATTGGAGTGTTGGCGCGGGTGGCGGACCCCCATGAATCAAATGCTAAACTAGACTAGGGGCTTGGCAGATGTCAGGGCTATATTGCCCCAATAAGTGACTGCTGCTAATGGACTAACCCGTCATGACTGAGTTAGTTAATGGAAAGATTTTGCCACTTTAAAGTATATAGGACTATAGCAGACACCTTCATCTATTGCCATTGACCTAAGTCATCGAAACTCTCTCACTATCATAAATAACTTGCCCCAAAAAAAAAGAGGTAAACCAGAGGCCAAATCGAACATGGCAAGCTAGACAAAATGGTTGTTGTCGATTTTCGCGTTCGATTTTCGGGCAAATCCGACAAACTAAATAAACAGCAACTGACTGCGTGAATTGTAAATTCAACATGCGTACGCCACGCGATAAATAATATTGGAAAATGTTTTTGAATTTGTCACTATTTCAGCGATTGCGTGGCCAACCGAATGACCACAAAAAAAATAACCATTTGAAGGCTTTTATAATATAATTTATCGGAAAAGCGATTTCCTTGGCAATTAGTCAAGGCTTATGGGGGCGTTAAGTTGGAGCTTAACTCAGTTACCAAAATTGCCGCCAGATGGGCATCGACAGATAGGCGACACATGCGGCTCCACAGATAAGGCAGGAATGGAAACACCAAACGGCTTAAACGGCAGCGACCTGTCAATATGCCATTTGATTGATTTCGATACGATTTCAGAAAATCAAATGCAAAACGCAATCGTAACTCCAGTGCTCTACATTAGGCATCCAAATCCGTGTCTGGCTATCGTTTTCTGCGCATTTTATTGCCACACCATGGCCATAATCTAAAGGCTCATATCAAAAACGCATGTCGGGAGCGAAAAACCAAACCCAAATCGAAGTTTAATCCAAAAAACGAAAGAAATATAAGCCAATGTGCCACGATGGCAGTGGCACACGCAACAGCCCAAACGGAAACTCTCCTCCTTTGCCTTTGATTTTTATTTATTTTGTCTCATTTTTACTCTAGTGGAGGGGTATTGTGATTTTAGAATTGACTTAAAAGTGAGTCAAGTCAATAAAAAGCTTTAGATTAATAAAGAAATTAGAAAAAAAAGAGTCCCTGCTTTCCACCACAAGAGATTTGAAAGGGTACTCGTAAAATCTCCTTTTTCTGATTTTTCTTCATCATTTCATTTCATGTTCCCTTTGATTTTTTGCGTTTTGTGGGTTGACGTTGTCGCGGTAAAGGCAGTAACTCAATATTAACCACTTACACGTTAATTTAGGCACAAATTGAATTAATAAACCATGTTGGACATTGTGTGCGGTCCAGAGGAAACCGAGGCGATCCAGCTCCTTTTCATATTTCATTAATTTATGCACGGAACACGGCTCAATGAACCATGAAAACAAGCGAACGAACCATCGAACCACCGAACCACTGAGCCACCGAACCACTGAGCCACCACAACGCAGCCAAATTTGAATTTACAAGCACGTAACCTGTGCGAACCCCTCCCTCTCCATGCCCGCCCCCTCGTTTTGGGCCACTTTGGGCCCTGGCTTCCTTCTCTTTGGCAAACGGTGACGTGATTGGCTTCGAATTTGGTTCCTTTCGGTTCCACTCGCTTGTAAATTAGAACACGCTCGAAAATGTTACCCACAAAATTTGCATGTCGCTGCTCCCCATAAAAATGAGAGACCCCCCGACGATATTTTCTTTTCTTTTTTTTTCTGGCAAGCAAGTGTCCACTACAAGGTCCGGGGGCCAATTGCGTAAATCTGACTTTCATTTACACCTTGGTACTTTTTTTTTGGGGGGGAGGGTACAGGGGAGGCCAGAAAAATGCTGCAACAAGTGCTGCAAGGGATGCTTTTGATGTTGCCGGTGTGGCAAGGGGTTGTAATGTATCGAAAATTCGCTAAAAAGTAGGTTGGGGAACATACAAAAATGGGGCTACAAAATGTGAGAAGGAATTTAAAAATTCCATAAATTTTAAGGCCAGAAAGGCGACACATCCTTGCAACCCCAAACAATGCATTGACTCGTGCCGCAATGTTGCAAGTGCCTCACAAACGAAACAAAAACATTAAATAAAAGTCCTCCAGCTGTCCTCTTTATGTAAGAGAGCTTTTCTTTCCGCAAAATGAAAACTGCAAAAGCCCAAAACAAAAATTGTATATGATTTATTGTCATTTTGAGACCAAGAATTTGCAACAAAAAATATAAAAAAAAAAATAAAGGGTAGAGGTAATAAATTTTATTATTGTTGTTGATATACAAATCCATGCCCGAATCCTCCCCTTTGTCCGCCACTTGACTCACTGTTTTATTTTCGTTGAAATGTTTCGGGCGGCAAAGAAAGCCACCAGAAAATCAAGCCCACTGAGCCTCGCGTCCTCGCCCCTCTCTTTCTGCCATCCTGTTTCCGTCTCTTTCCGGCTTTTGGCTTGTGGCAGTGGCTTGAACTGCGGGGCCCCAAAAACCAAAAACAAAAAAAAAAAAAAGTTAACTTCATTCGCTCGTGGCCGGGGTTAAGGGTTAAAATGTGGGAGTCACGATTCTTGGCTAAACGATTTTTTTTTTTGTGTCTTTCTACTACGCGCTCTCTTCATGAAATGAAGTTACCAAAAAAATCAAATCAAGTACCGTTGTCCCACACACACACACACACACACATAGATCCATCTATCTATATATCTATCTGGCCTTAAGTATCTGCTTGGATAGAATTAAGGTGACCTGCCTACAATTTCAAACGGCGACTTCAACTCTCGGAGTTTATCAATAAATTATTGAGCCATTATTGTTATTACAATTTCTTTATAATGTTGGCAGCGTGCGCCGGCAAGTTTGTTGCAGTTAGCATACTTGTTGCATTTTTCCAGGGTATTTCGGATGGGGTACCCTCGACAGGGGATACATACAACTTGGAGAGGTCTAGACAAATTTTATTTAAAAAAACTATTTAAATAGAGCTTTTGGGAAAAAGTTGTTACAATAAAACAACAAAAAAGAAACTTTATTATTTAAAAATATGATGGAATTGTCTTGGCTTTATTAAGTAATTTTAAATGGGGCTCTAAGAACAGAAACCTCCTTAAAAAAAACCCCCAGATATCCCCCATTCGAACCTAAAAGAAGTCCCCTGCCTGATTACTATGGTAGTTGTTGACCATTAGCGTGTACTTGCAGCAAACGGCCGGGGTTGAGGTCTCTGGAATCTCTCTGCCGGATTCGGATTCGAATTTGGGTTTGAGGTCCCAAGTTCCAAGTCCCAAGCCCCAAGTCGCAAGCTCCAGGTCCCAGCCCCATCATGTGCACAATGGAGAGCAGGTCGAATATCTTGGATCGTCGGTCGTTTGTGTTTGAAGCTGCCACAGAGGGTCAGCCAGGCAAAGGCAGGTTCATGACAAATGCATTAGAGTCTTATTTTCCTTTTTTTTTTTTTTTTGGGTATTTTGGGCATGCAACATTTTCTACCGACTGGCCATCATGCAACTGGGCGGCGTGGCGCTTTTTTCGCCTTATTGTTATTTTATGAATATGGTAAATGGTTTAATGAGTTTTAATTGAGTCGGTTGCTGCAATGGAGCGTTGTAATGAGTTTAATTGATAGGAAAAATCCGAATCCGAGGCTTTGGGCGGCCCCTTCAATGGACCAAAATCCGGGGGGACTGGAAAAGAGGTGAAAGCGAAGTGCCTGGAAATGGGCAGTAACCGGAGCTGCCCCCCGAAATGCCTTCTGTTGGGAAATAATACCCAAAAGCAAAGCCCTTTGGGATTTCTCTTGGGGTCATTTTGATGCATGTGAAAAATAAAAGTCTCCCGATAATAGGTTGGTGTTTTGTACAAAATTAAAAACGTTCTAATTTTCATAAAGCTTTGATTTTATCGAAAGTAATTCTTTCTTTTTGGAGTCCCACATATTTTCCCAGTGCGTAAAGGCCCTTTTGGATTCTCCCTTTCCGGGAGCTGTCAGTAACCGTTGTGCGAAATAACTCTAAAGCTTTTTCCTTTTTTTTTGAATACACTTTTTGTGTTGTTCGACTGATAACAGGCACGCGCCCTGAAAGCCAGAAATCAAAGGCAAAATGCCAAAGAATTGGCACAGCCTCGTAACTCAGGCCAATGAATCATGCAACAGGTTGGGGGGTGGCCCCCAGGCCAGGGGTTTGGGGGAGAAAAGGTGGCCCCCAGACAGACGCAATCAAAATACTGGCCAGTTGACCATTGATCTTTCACATAAGAAGAACACGCTCCGGGACAGGAACAGGAACAACGACGTGTGGGCTCGTAATCAACAAAAAACGAGCAAAGAAAGAAACTGGCTGGCTTTTGACATTTTTTTCGTTGTTGGTTTGCTTTTTAGCGCGAATGTTTTGCATGTTAACATTTTATTAGTCATAACAATCCGCGGCCAAACTTGGCCAACTCGACGTCTGAAAAGAGCGGAAATGGGGGACGGCAACCTGCCGCTGGTTAAAATGATTTAGTGCCTTTAATGGATCACAAATGGCAAAGGAGAATATCAGAAAACGTTTTTTTTTTTTTAACCTTAAAGACGTGAAAAATCGAAAGAATGGTATTTGAATGCAACTGTAAATCTGTCCTTTACTTGGGAATTTGGGAAAAACTTTCCCTTTGAACTCACAATTATTCACCGATTATAATCCCTCTGTGAAGAATTACCCATCACTTGTTGGGCTTGACGAAATCTGGCCAAGACAAGACATCATCAAGGCTGTTTTGGGGCCGAAAAGCGGATCACCTAACGGACCCAAAAAATTATTCAATATCCCGACTCCGAAAACCATTTGAAGTTGGGCCGCCAAAAAAATAAATCCCCCTCGGCTAGAGGTACTTCCTCAAATCACAAATGGAACACTTGAGTGACCACAACGCCAAGAGAATTATAGCCATGGCATCTACAAACACATGTCGCCGCCAATTAACAGAAATCCAAAACAACATTTAAAAAAATATTTACCAACAAAACTTCAAAAACCAAGTTGGTGAAACACAAAACACAACAAAAAAATTAACCAAAAATAAAACCAAATAAGGATTATAATCAAAAAATAGAGAAAATGCTTTCAGGCTAATCCCGGCAACATGCCCAACTTGTGCGTCTCAAGTTCCCCCCAATTCCCAATACCCAATCTCCAATCCTCCATATATATATATATACTTGTGTATATATTGTTATATTATATCTTGAAAGGCTGCTGGACAACACACACTTGTCGGTTTGACTCAAAGCGACATTTCCCACATCAAAAAGATTTCGTCACGGTTAATTTTGTTTTTCTCCTTTTCGTTTCGAAAAATTTGTATCAGAAGAATTGAAATTATTAAGTCATGCAGAAGACAATTGGATCATTTGTTTATAAGGTGTGTTCCGAGAGCCTCGGCATACTTGTATGCAACAGGTTAAAATTGAGTGACGTGCGTGTCTTGTGTATTTGTCAACGACATGGGTTCACTTTTTTTTTTTTTGTATTTTCGGTATGGTATTTTCTCATTTTTATTATTTATTATTATTTTTTGCTGAATGTTGAATGACTGAAATCAGCTTAAATATAATTAATGGCGGCATTGGCCAGCGACAAGTCCATTAAAGTGAAGCTTTTGAATTCTTTTGACCAGAATATATTGGCAATGAATAACAGATTTGGGGTTAAAACAATAATATTTTCCGTTTTCCATTTAACAGAATGACAAAAGATTATTATTGGAAACCTTTCTCATATTAAATAAATCATTTAATTTGAAGAAAACGATCTCCCCGCTTGGCATATTAACCCGCAGTTCATGCCAACTCCAATCAAAGCCCAATTTGAACCTGTTACCCCGTTCGACAATAAAATTAAACAGCCATAAAGCAAATTTACTGCAACGTGCAACAAATTAAAACATCATAAAAATCAAAGCCAGTCCCGAAAGAGATCTTTGGCCAGAAAGTAAAGGAAAATGCCGCCATCCGTGGCAAAACGCGAACAGAAGTTGAGCGGCGGCCACAAATTAGACGCCGCCTCCTCCACAAACAAAGAGGCCCCTTGGTGGTGCTGTGAGGGATCTGGAGGAACCTAACTAACCCAAAGCCTGGCCGCCATGCCATGGCTAATGATGACCTTTTCACTGCGGCACGACAACTTAAGGTCATAAACAATCAAAAGCGGCTCCAAACTGGCAAACTGGTGGCAATTGGCGCGAACGAAGGCGCTTCGCCTTTTCTGTTTCCTCTTCATTTCCCTCCCCCCTTTAGTTTTTCCCTTTGCTTTTGGGTCTTTTTTTTTAGTGGCTACCTAGCAACGCTAATAGTTAATAATAATTATTATTTCATTTCTGGCAAGCGCAACTCCCACTAGCTGACACCAACTGAAAGCAGCCGAGCCAAAAACAATAAAGCTTCCAACGCCAGGAAGGACTTTACAATGGGATACTTATGGCTATTTAACTAATAAATAAAAGTAGAGATTTATTTCCTATATATTTTCATTGTTTCCAAGTGAAAATTATAAATATGTTGTCAATTTTTATTCGCAAAATTATATATTTTTATTAGGAAT
The DNA here is from genome assembly GCA_018150405.1 of Drosophila varians. Classification (NCBI taxonomy): domain Eukaryota; kingdom Metazoa; phylum Arthropoda; class Insecta; order Diptera; family Drosophilidae; genus Drosophila; species Drosophila varians. The sequence goes on from JAECWK010000125.1 coordinate 9,892,952, forward strand.
TTAAGCCATACTTTCCACTGTTGAGACAACGGTAAGATGGCGTGTTTGTTTATTGCGCATGCGCGCCGGCAATCGCTCCAACTGCGGATCTGGCTGGGGATGTGGATGTGGCACTAACTCTGGCTGAGATTTGGTGCTTTCGGTACGGTTGCCCCATTACTTTAGCCCACTTAGCTGCGCATCGGCGAGTCAGGATCTGGGCCCTGCAACCCACACCCGCCTGGTTCTCTCTCACGCGATAGTTATCCTAATGGGTTGACTTTCGTTTGGGGGACTTGGCCTGGCTTATGCTCTGGCTATGGCTTTGGCTTTTGCTTTGCCCACATCTATCAGTTGAGCTCGGGATTTTTTTTTCTTGTGGCCTTTGTTTAAGTGAGATGTTGGTAATAAAGCAGCAATTTGTTAACTTTCCAGCAGCACTCATTTAGCTACCTCATTGGCGGCTCTTGTTCGCTCGTTGGCCGGATCGTGATTTTCTGCCACGCGGTTTCCTTCTTTATATTTTTTGGGTGGGAAAGAATCGCATTTCTCTGTGGTATGGCGGGCCATACACACTGATCATTATGCAAGTCCTGTGGAAATGGTGGAAATTGAACATGCAAACTATCCCATTGTTCTAGCCAGGGACAGACTCCGGCAACAAGTGTTCTGCACAACAGTAGCTGGTAGCCATTGCAAACAAATGCCCATAAATATGGCCAATAGCGGGGCCAACAACAAGCCGGAAAATGTGGGAAAATCCAAAGCCATATTGCACATTAACACCAAGACACCGCTCAAATCGAGATTTCTCCTCGCTACGTTCTTTTCTTTTTATCCGAGATTATGACATAAGCTGCACGTTCTCGCTTTGATATATCTCCGGGGAATCTCCGGGGCATTTGCCCATCTACGAAATTGACACTTTACAACGTTCAGCCCATATAAACGTGACCCAGACAGAAGGGAGCATTATTTGCATAAGTTAACTGGTAAGTAGGAGATGGCATCCCGATAAGGCGAAGATCTTAATACTCTTGAGGGAGATTTTATATAAACGGGAGCATGATAATAAGTTTATGTGGCTGAAGATATAATTTATATATAAGCCTAGCTTTCCTTTTTCTGTAAAAATTAAAGAGATATTAGGGGGAGTCCTTGAAACTTCTTACCATTCGTTTTTAAAAAACTTTTAACTAAAAAACTGTTAAATGTAAATGGTATGCTATAAACCCCTTTCAAAGAGCTTATGCTTCTATAAATTTATTTGAAACAAAACTTTAATAAACCTTTAAAACTATTTCTTGTCACATTTTTGAATAAAAACTCCACATACCCCATTCAAAAATTGCTGGCCTTAAAATGCGTTTTGACAGAAGCCACCTTAAATAAAAAATAAAAATAAAACAGAGACCTGAATGCCGGTTAAGGGGAAGCAGGAGTAGAACGGGGATCTTAAGGACACAGACACGATCCCAAAATGCAAAAATTCTTTATGCGCGATGCGCAAACAACAATAAAAAAATATGAAGCTACCAATGCCAGATCGCCGCCAAGTCGTGTAAAGTCAATGTTAATGTTAATGCCGATGTTTGGCGACCGCTGGGATCCAAAGTTGGTAACTGCACTACAAGAAATACTAGCTATGAACCTGTTAAAGATATACAGGACATTTATACATCAAATAAAACTCTATAGGAAGTTTATTTATTCGATGTCCTTTTAAAGTTTAATTGGATAAAGCAATCTCTTAAATCTAGAAATAACTCTCAGTGCATTTAGTAGTTGCTATGGCCTATTGTTCCAGCATCTCGGATCGGATCGTATTGGATCGACGGCGGCCAAGGAGTAGGAGTCGTCGCTATGTCTGAGCCAAAAAAGTGGAGTGGAGCAAGCGATTCGGAAATTATTGGCTCTGCGTGCGGAGAAAGTGCACGTTTTGCTTGTTAAAAAGCACGAATTGTAATGAAAACAACCTGTTAATCTAAATATCTCACTCGATTGTTGTTGTGGCAACTATTATTATATATAGTCCGCTCTCGGATCGTGTAACTTAACTAACTGGGTGCCTGTACTGGGTGCCTTGCTGCTTTTTCCTTGGCTACATATTTGCGCTGACTAAACTGCCAATCGGCGAACAAATGGCCTTACGTCCGATCTTATTAAAATATCATAAACAGGCCACGAACCCGGGTCGCGGCTTCCACTGGGGAGTCGTTTGTACCTGTCCATTTGTTGCACAAACAGACTCCCTCAACCATGGTAGTTTAATTCAATGAAATTGCATTAGCTAACAAAAGAAAATCATAAAAAATATATATATAATTAATAATTGCTTTTTCTTTACCCAAAGAAACGATGACATTAAGGTCAAAAGCTTCAAAATCAGAATGAAAAAGAATTAGCACCTTTCTTCGAGGGGGATTATAATGCAAATGAGTGATAACAAAGCTGCGGCTAATTGCGGATCGAGATCAGGCCACTGTATCACACTCTTGCCACTCGAAACAAGTGACTCACACTTGCTCCACATTTCGAGTTTCGATTGGAGGCCCCAAATGCTACCGTATCCACCAAAATAAAAACTCGGCCAACAGCCCACCCCGGTCCTCGGGAGCACACAATTATTATTGCCGTGTCATAGTGGGAAAGTGAAGTGATCTGTGGAGTCCAATTATCCAGCTCGCGGCGGTGCCATTCAAACAATATCCAAAATTCTCTAATGAAGTTGAAGATCGCCCCGGCTACTGTCCGGCGTAATTCACCATCGCTATCTTCTCATGGCGGCCGATAATAACCTGTCGGCCTGGAATTTGTTGCACTCAACCTTTTGGAGAATTAATTCTGTTAGGAATCCGTTCATTTTCAATAATTAATCAAACGTTTTTGAGGCTTTTTACATTGGTAAAGCGATATATGACCGAAACTCCCAAAAAACCAATCAAAAGATTCCAGCAAATCTTGTCAAAAATCCTTAAAATAATATTATTAAGATTATTAAAGAATCTAGAACAGCGAATCAAATCAATCAATAAAAAAATGTCTCTAGGCACAAAAGGTAATTGCAAATTATATGGGAATACTTGGCAAAGTTTTACTTTCAAAAATATGTCAAAAGAAAATCAAACTTTGGCCAACTGAATGGTCAAATTTATGGCTTGATTATTTGCTTATGATTGGGCCAAAACGGGCTGAGAAACCTTACGAATAAAAAAGCAAAAAAAAAAAAACCTCCCATTTTTCTGGCAACTTTAATTGGACTTATCAAGGCGATTGGAACTGAGACGGAGACGTAGACGTAGAGGTAGACGGAGAGGTTTCCTTCAATTTCCAGCATTTTCTGCCCAATTGCCTCCAACAACGTCAAGCACTCGGGAAAGCTTTCTTTTATGGCCGCTTCGTATAATGACTCTGCGACGACCGACTCTTTGAATTTATCACCCACTCGAAAAGCATTTTTCCATACCTCCAATACCAACCAAGCAGACTCTACTACCCAATACCCAAATCGATGTGGAGTGCGGCAAAAAGTGGAGTGGAGTAGTGCCGTGGAGTGGATTGGAGTTTGGAGTCTGGAGTCCATGTACCTGCCACGGCCAAAGCAATAATTCAATAAATCTATTGCATTGCGTTATTGGCAATATGATGATGAGGCCAGCCTTGATCTCGACTTGCATAATGCAGAAGAAGAACGACGGCTCCAGACCGGGTCCAGGTCCAGGTCTCTCTGCCAATGGCTTTAACTCTGACTCGGTCCAGAACTTGAACTCCAACTTGACTTTGACTTAAAGTCCATCAATCGGAGTTGCGGACTCCTCCGTCTGTGGTTTGTTTTTATTATATTTAGCAGAAAGCATAATAATTCTTGCGATGCCAACTTGAGCGTTGATAACGTTTGACCATAATGCACTACAAGAAAATGCTAGGATGCCCCTCCTGATTCTATAAAGGCTTGGCGAGCCTTAGGAAGAAGCTTTGTTTTTTTTTGAGTGCCTGACAAGGTGGGTGGATGTGGCGAGGGGCAATGATGCAAATTTGCTGCAACATATTGGCATTGGCATTGGCGTCGCTGAGTTGCCTTCAAGTGCATCAAACAAAGCGTTGCCCACTCGACTACCCTTTTGGCAGGCAGGCAGGCAGGCTGGCGTAGGCCAGACCGACCATAAGACAAGGAGGATCACCACTGCCCCTGCGCCCATCATGAAATATTATTCATGGCTTAGAGTTTAGCTGGCAACTTGTTTGGGGAGTACCGCAAAAATCTGCATATGAAAAATTATTATTGTAATCCATTTGAGAGGGAAGGCGGGCGGCCTGCCACGAAATTATGCAGCATTTTGTTTTTACTGCCAGCGTCTGGCCCGGTTCCTGGCCCCGTCCAAAAACAAAAAAAAAAAGGCGTCAAGAGATTTATGCTTCAAGTTTTTGAGGATTTTCCAGCCTGATTCTTGGGCCACAAAAATTTGTAGAACATTGCGCTTGGTGTTTCCCATAACTCAGCATTGTCCGGCCGGCCACTTCCTCCGGCGGCCTTTCGGTGTTGAAATCATTTGTAGTGCAAATTTCCTGCCTTGATATATGTGGCAAGTGTGAAAATATATTTGATCAAATAGCTCACAGAGTGAAAGAGCCACAAATGCCAGATAACGAAAGAGATGGCTGGCGCGGGTGAGATTTATCGTTTGGAAAGGCACACGAGTGGGTGGCTGCATTTTGCACAGAAAACAAAAATATAATAGTACGGACACACAACAAAAAAAAAATAAAAGGGAATTTATGGAAATGAGGAAACGGCTCTAATTGAAACGATCGAGCCGAGTGGCGGCGCTCACCCACTTTCGTTTGCAAAAAGCAAACACACTTAGCCCCGAAAATCAAACTCTTTTAACCTACTGTCATAACGCAATAAATCACAGAGCCATCAGCAGGCTAACACCTACCCAACCCAAAAAAAAAAAAAATATCGCGGGTTATATAACACACATCGAGAGACCTCAGGTGAAATTTTCGAATGGACCGCAGACAGCCCGCAGTCGGGCCCGCATCCTCAATGCGGCTAATCCGGCGCCTCAAACCGCAAAAATAAAGGAAAAGGCAGCTACAACAAATAAATAAACTAAATATGTTAAAGAAAAGGGGCGCAAGGTGGGAGTGGAGGAGGAGGACAACTCACTTGAGGGTCTTCATCAGAGACACAAACGCAGAAACTCCACTTGGAGCTGGGAGCTCTGGAGCTCCGGAGCTTGTGGCTAATGATGCGACACATTTGCTAATTTCTATTGAAGCCCACTTGCTGGCTTTGGGCCAGGTCAACCGCGAAAACAGGTCTCAAGTGTGCACTAAAAAAAAATAGTTAGTAACTATATATAAATAGTTTTCTGAAAAGGTAATAGAATCCATAAAGTATCAGATTAAGAAATGACCCTCAAAAACTTTATACCTTGAGTAACCTTTAAAGGAAACCCTGAAAAAAACTCTCATTAATTATTTCTATATTTATATTATAGTAAATCATTTTTAAAACTGTAAGGAGAGTAAAGTAAGCTTGGATCAAGAGGGTATGGGGCAAATGTTTGGGGCGGTGTGGTTTCTGTAATGGACACCACCACCACCCGAAGCTTTCTATTGTATGAAATGAAATTAAACCGTGTTGGCATTAGCTCTCTACGAATTGTTAATTATTTCTGGACTTCTCCGGAGCTCTTGGGAAAGTGTGCAAAATTATTTCAAACCCAATCTGTCCATCAGTCAGTCAGTCAATCAGTCAAATGGCCCCGTCATTGCTTCCCAATCAATTTGTGGTTCATTCCGATTGCGATTGCTCCGATGGCGTTTCTGTTTCTGGCGGTGTCTCCATCCATGGCCTTTTTATTTATGATTTGCATAAAAAATCGCTTGCCAATTCTTTTCCCTACTTTTACCTTTTGTTGTCAGCCCGTTTTCGTTTTCTTCACCCGCCTGCTCTTTTGTCTCCTTTTGTTTGTCTGACATTTGAACTTTTCACTTACGATTCTCCATGCGCGCCCCCAGCCAATGCATTGGCAGGCAAAAATCGTTTAAGGAAATATCTCGGTAAAAATACACACCGAAATGGACATTATGCCAACAATTTCCATTTCCTTAACAGTTGGAAAAAGTGAAAATCAAAATCACGCGTGTCGCACAGCCTTTGACATTGTTTTTAAGGATTTTCCAATCACTCTTCGGTCGTATCCTGTAATAATACAATAGTTTTACTACAAAATCGGGATAAACCTTCCATCATACTTATGAAGAGATTACGAGAAAAACAAGTAGTAATAAAAAGGGCCATTGAGCTTCCTAGCTGGTAACCTAAAACCCAAAGCCCCATCGGTCGGTGGCTTTCTGGTTCGATCCCCAGGTAATCGGATAGGCGAAAGTCGCTCTCCGTATGCCACCAGCTACCAGCAACCAGCCACCAGCCCATCCACAAAACACACAACACACCTCATTTCACTATTAGTTTGTTATTGTTATAATTTCTTTATTGTCATTATGGCGGGGAAGCCAATGCCAGAGCCACATTCGTAATTACCAATGTGTTGATGCGGCCAAAGGCGACCGCAAATCCACTTGGAGTCGACTCCGTTCGGTTTGGTTGGCCACTTGGTGGCACGGCGAAGACTCTTCCCCGCGCCACTTGAAATTTATGCGGCTGTTAGCTACCAGATAACGCTTTTGATTATGACAACTGGCATGGAAATTATGGAAGCCGCCTGCCTCCCAAGCCGCGCCAGCCTCCAACTTTGTTTCATCTTCCTCGCTGCAACTTGCCTTTCGAAAGCCGGAGCAGCTGTCGGCCTAGCGGGGGTGCAGCCTCTCCCCCTGCCCCCTCTTATCCCCTCACCCTTCAACCGTTTGCCCCCCACAGGTCTCCCCTGGCCGCTACAGTTCGGGCCAAGTTGAGCCAAAGCTCTAGGCGTCCTATGCACTGGACAAAAATTAGTCTTAATTATTCAAAGGTAAGAAAAAATATGGTAATAATAATGGATCCTATATGTTTTTCCCAGTGTACCCATCCAAGCCATCACACTCGTCGGCAGCTGCTTTGGCTGCATCTTTCGAAATCAGTTTTTGTTTTTATTTCTGATGTGCCACTGTGGCCCACTCAGCGGAATATCTTGAATTTGGCTCGAGCTCACTTTTCATGCTGATGGAGTGGAAGGCTTTTGGCTTTTAGAATTCACCTCCCCCTAGCCCCTAGCCCCTTGCCACTAGCCACCATCTCCACAGGCTCAATTATGGGGGAGATGGGGGGTCGCAGTGTGTGCTACAAAATGCATAAACAATCGAAACCAATTTCAAGCCGGGCTTTTTGGAGAAATGAGAAAAGAAATATATATGAATTGTTTGGAATCTCTTGCCCCCGGTTTTTGTTTATTGTTCTGAATTCAAATGAACTCAAAGTTAATGTAAATATAGGAACTCTATTTGACAGAGACAACTGTGGGATGAAGTCATTAAAAAACATTAATAAAATAATATTCATAAATTATACACATTTTATATTGAACTACAGAAAGGAGCAACATATTTTCCTTAATGTGAGGCCTTTTTTTACGAGACAATAGTTTCTGGATAATCCTGGGAAATCATAATAATCATATTTCATAATTTTATATTTAATTAAAGTATTTCATTATTTTATATTTTATGATAACATACATCACACTGTTACCTAGAAATGCCAAACATATTTTCATAGCATTTGAATAACTGTGGACCAAAAGCAGTACAACCTCGGACCCGGCCGGTAAAGAGTAAAAAATTGAAGAAAAGACAAAATAAAAAAAAAAAAAACCTGAGACAATTAAGCTTAAGGAGCATTTCATTTCATTCGATTTCGATGCGAAGAAAGTTCCAGCATTTAGCCGCCAAAGAGAAACCTCTGGCCCAGGGCTGATCTACAACCGATGGATGGGAGTTTGAGGATGGGAGATGCGGCTGCCAGGTGAGTGAGTGGGTTGCTCTGGGGATGTGGGGACCAGACTTGATCTTGCGGTTTTCGTAGGCACTTAGAGCAATGGACCTTGAAGACCACAATATAAACAAAAAAAAAAAAAAAAAAAATCTTTAGTACCACAAGCAGCGATCATGAATCATAGGAAAGCATTTGAATTGCAAAAGACCCACAAGAGTTATACATACCAAAATAGTCTGCAATTGTTTATACATATATTTAGAAATAAGTGCACTGGAAGAATTCGTAATAAGTTGCAAATTCTTTGGAAAACCATATCATTCTCATATCCTAATTATTATCTCCCCCATATTGTTCGAAACTTTTTTCTGTGCACATTTTTTTAACCAGCATCCCAGTACCTTTTTGACATTTACGGATCATAACAATTTGAATTTAACATACGCAAAATGAGACCATTTTTGGTAGCAATGCCCCAGGGCATCAATTTGGACATGTGCCGAGCCGATTGTTAGGAAATATATTTTAAGTGGCCGCCAGCGGCTGAGAATCGTATGTGTCAAGGGGGATATAACCAAAAGAAACAAAACTAAACGCACATTTATCATAAATCGATGGACGGGAGAAAGATGATCGGCCAGCTGAAATTCACACACTTCCCCTATTTCAAGGTGTGTTCTATTAATCAAAACCAGAGTCCTGTTATCTGTGAATTAACATAAATTATAAATAAACATGACAGGGCGAGAATATTTGGGTTCTCCCACCAAACAAATATCCTGTCGTGACTTTCCAACGGTTTCCACTTCCGATTTCGGCACCGAATTTCCCATGACCCCAAGTGGCGGAGAGTTCGATTTTCTTGATGATGCCCGCTTGTCAGCATTCATTTCCCCGCACATGTAATCTTGATCCCGAGTTCTCTCATCTTTATGCATGCCCACGTCCAGTTGAAAAAGAAAAAAAAAAACAAAAAATATCCAAGGAACAGGTTCTTTTTCCTGCTTTGATTTCGATTTTTGTTCTGTCTCCCTTCCTTTTTTGAATTTTTTTGGTAATTTGATCCAAAGTGCCTGCAAGGAAATAGAGCAGTGGGATCTTTAGCATATGAAAACGATTTTTTGGGGAGTTCACTGCACCTTGGCTGCAGATCCATCCGTCTGGGATCAGACCAAGTTTTTTATTTCACTTTTCGTAGTTTTGACGAGCCACTGACATGGGGGTCAATTGCTGGAGGAGCGGAAGGTGAGCACCGCCAGGTGGAGGATTCTGTGGAGAGGAAGTCCCAGATATGGAAATGAGACAAATGAAACAGCATTCCCACAGGATTTAGGGAATATGCTTGGGGGATTTATTAATATGTTGTTAGAAGTAATACACTTTGGAGCGATGGGAACAATGTAATTGATATGATATGCGGGATATAACATTAATAACCAAAGTTCCAATTACTTTAAAATAATTTTAATGCTAAGCTAAGACCCTGAGAAAATAGTCCCCTCTCCAAAGATAATTTAATTCAAGCTGCGTACTTTTTAGTTAATTCTCCACCCCCAAAACAGCGAAAAAGTTAGAAGAAAGTTCGTTTTCCGTTTTAATTGCCAGCTGCAAATTTTAACGAAGATTCATTTATTCTAAGCCAGTAAAGGCCAAGGCAGGCAAACAGTTAAACCCGTGACTGTAATCTATTCATGTTGATCGAGCAAACGCATTCGCATTGGCTGAAGGGGAGTGGGAGAAAGATAGGAGGAGGTAAGAGGGCGACCAAGTGCATTTCACACAAAACGTGCAAATAATAACACCATCTACGCTAATGATCAACGCCATGATGTTGGCCCTCTCCTCCAACTAACGTTGGAAACAGCTCACGCACACCCAGACAAATATACTAAGCAGGTGGGTGTGAAAGAGGGGGCCAAGTTGAAGTCTAAAAGGGGGAAGACGAAACAAAGAGATCCCCACAGTGGCCACTTGCAAACAGACAATAAAACGCGTTAACTGCTGTTTTGCCTGCTCTCTCTTCACAACATCTCCCCACCGGCCAGCCCTCTCCTCCCACTTTTGGAGCACGCCAAGCAGTGAGCAAAGCGACTAACTAATTGGCTAGACCAACAACAACTTTAGTCTCTCTCGTTTTCGCATTTGAAGATGATATCGTTGGCTTGCAACTCACGCACTCACCATTACAGGCACACACGCTTGCTCCATCATCGACCCATGTATCTCTATCCCGCTTATTCACACGCAAGTGGAGCCAGCCCCCACTAAATAAACTTACAAAAAAAAAATGGAAACACTTGCGCTGTTGTTGTTGGCTCACACAAATTAGCAGAAATTGTCAAAGAAATGCAGGTGAGACAGAGATGGGGAGCAGGCCCCATTTTGCATTTCGTGCATCTGGACTCTTATCAGCGAAACAATGAGATTTTTCTTATGACAGTTGGGGTTTTTATGGTTTTTGAAGCTAATAGTTATAAATAATACGAGATTGTGCTTAAGATTGTGGTACTTATTCCTAAGGCTAGTAAGTCCTTTTTAAAATGACATAATTTTCTTTTTGAATATAAATATGTATGTATATGAAATATATTCTCCTAGGAAACCCCTATATACACTCCAGTACTAGTAACTTACGATTTTTTTGATTTAGTAACCCTTAATTTTACAAAATGGGATTACTTGGACCCATCTATTCCGAAATCCGAATCCTACGCCGGCGATCCCGCAAAAAAGCACACTTCGTCTCGTCGTGACAAACAAAACGCTCACGTTTATCGCAAACAAAAGATCTCCATTTTTACGCTAAATTTCATTTCAGTTTTGCGCTTTTTTGTCGCTGGGTCCCGTACCCTCTTAGGCCACCCCCTCCCTCGTTCATCATCCCTTTATGCTCTGGATCGATCGTCTATATATTTATTTAGATATATATTTTTGTGTGTATAGTTTTTACCTTTTGTTTGGAAAGTTTTTCATTTTGGCTCGTTAAAAAATTTGAAATTCAAAAAAAGCGTATTGTTTTTTTTTCCTTCTTAGACAAAGGTGGCAAAAGGGGGTGGTAAAGGGGGTGTGAGGTGCTCCCCAGCTTTGTTTATCTTTGCATATTCATAAAGCTTCGATCTGTTTACCTTTTTGCGTTGTCGTTTGACTTTTAGCTGCTTTATTATGGTGCACCTCGAGTTGGCCAAAATCGTCAGGTTTTATCAGTGACACCGAGCTTATAAACGAGACAAAAAGGGGGAGGGGGCCGGTGGCAGGGGTTAACCAAAAGGTGCAAAACCAGACAGACGGCTGCAATTGCGAAAAACGTCAGGAAAGAGATATTTGTTTATTGTTAACGAATTGAAATTGATGCGGAAAAAAAGGTAGTCTATCGGGTATATTAGCTAACATAAATTGGAGTTGAAAAACTTAAATATCTGGATTACCATAATTATTTTGCTACAAACACATATCTCCCATTCTTTCTCTGCCAAAGGCGACTCAGTCTCCGTGAATCCTTTTAGCCAAGTTCATTAACCTCTTAAAAATTCATGTATTTTTCTCCCCAAAAAAAAGGCGAACCCAAATAGTTTTTGGCCATAAAAAATTCAAACCCTACTGGTGTCCCTAAAATCTGTGGACCTAACCCAAAAGATCTTCATCATAGTAACCCTAAATGGACCCGCTACCCACAACAAAATTAAAAAAGAAAAATAAATAAAAACCAATCACCGATCAAGCGCGAAATTTGGCACAAATAAAAAAAAATAATCAAAAATAGTGATATTTTTTTTGGTAAGGAGAGGGTCAGGCCAGGCAGTTACCCTCCCGTTTTATTACGGTCCGTCCATGTTTTCGACAATTTTTTATTTCATTTTACTATTTTTTGTGTACCCTCGATCTTTGTTATCGAGAGACGGCCAGAAACCCAAGCAAAAGGCACACAAAAGGCCCTAAATGCGCGTCTATTTTGTTACAATTTAAGACGCTTATTAGAAATCGTTTGCAAATTGTTTAGCAAGAAAGCTGGCACGAACGATCGTTCATTTTGGGAGCAGAGTCAGCGATCAACGAGCTCGGTTTTTGGGTCTATTGCCTCTTCGAGGGAGCAACCGTTGAGTGGAAATGTTGGGTGTCTTGGAACTGGACCATGTGGATCTGTGGAGGCTGGGCTGCCGCCACCGCCACCGCCTTGGTAACCCGAGACTGGAGCAAACGGCTGTGAAGCCAGTGGAGCCACGAAATGCGTGCATATTAATTTTCGTATATTTACGTTGGCCCGATCCATCGTCGAAGGATCGTATCTGAAAGTGCACTTTCCAAAAAAGTTCTATGAAGATTTTAGATTAAATTTTGCAGTCTTTTCAAATATGTTTCCGTATTATTTTATTGCATTTTTTGAGAAGGAACACTCGTTAACCAAGTTAAAATCGTGGTGAGTGCCTGTTAGCCAAAACATCCAGATTTTAGTCACATTTTTGCAAATATTAAACGTAATTTTAATCCGATTTTAAATAGGAATATCATTTATGAATCGGGAAATTATTCTGCTTTAATCTGCATCAAAGGATTTCAAAAGTGGAACAAAAATATTTTTGTCGATTTTTGCGATTTTTTATGATAAATTTTAGATAAATTCCTAAATTCCGTAAAATTGAAAAAATATTTTTTGTTCCATTTTCAAAAACTTTTGATGCAGATCGAAGGGAATTAAAGCCCTGATTAATAAATGGTATTCCCTTTATAGATCGGATCAAAATCGGACAAGAAACTTGCAAAAAGGTGACTAAAAACTCTACTTTTTGGCCTAAAGACTCTTACCATGACTTTAGGCCAAAATTGGTAATTTTAAGTCACCTTTTTGCAATTTATTTATATAATTTTATTTATACAACTTTAACAAAATATTTATACAATTAAATCAAAGGATTTTGTGTTATGGTAATGTTCAATATAATATAATAGTTCCTATTAAGTTCCTATTTATTTTTTAAGTGTGGACACGTGAAACTAGCGTAGACTTGTGCCTTGTTGCTGCCGTCGTAGCTGGCTGTTTGGTTTTGGCTTCAACCCATTGGATCTTGGCTGCTAGCTGCTGCCTGATGATCTAATTTGGCAACAATTGTCGTGGTCGTCGATCGCTGATGCCGATGATGGCGAATCGGGCTGGATAGGCTATATGGATCGACTGGATGGCCCCAAAACCCGACTAACAAAAAAAAAAAACAAGACACATGTGTGAGCTGGGGAGCCCCGGAGTTCGGAGCAGGCCCTCCGCCTGGCGATCGATTGATCTCGATAATGAGTTTCGTTTCGTTTGGCTTCAGAGGACGCACCCATAATTTCGTATGCTCTGTCACACGAAAGTTACCTTTATGATTTCCCCATCCCATCCCATACCATCCCATCCCATTCGATCCGATCGGATCCCGAACTTTTCCGCTTGGCTGGATGCATCGATCACACTTGGTGATCGCCTAGTCGGGGACTCTATTTTCGGAGCTCCCTCATTAAGATCGGTGGGGGCCTTCCCCCTTCCCCCTGGGTCTAATTTTTCGGAAGGGGCTCGGGTTTGGCTTTTGATTTAGTGACTGCCATTTTGTTGCTACAGACACACGTATGTACGTGTACGTGTGCAGAAATTCAAATATAATTTATGATCCGCAAAGCAGCGTTATGTTTGCATTTTGTCGGCCAGGCCATAAAATGTCGCGATTGGCTGATTGGTGGCGTTTCTTCTCCACTTCCCAATCGACTCGCTTCGATTTGTTTATTTTATTTCAAGAGAAGAGCATGACCCAAAAAAAAATGGAGCTCTTTGTGGGGGAATATTGTATGCAAAGTATCATTCCCGACTATTTCAAATATCATTGAACTTTTAAGCGGAAATGGGATTGAAATTAGTATTTAAATATTAGAATAAGGGCCCTTTTATTATCCAACCAAATCATTTCAAATAACATATATTTGTAGTTTGTAAATAAATGTATTTTCTTCATGCTCCGCTTGATGTAATAAATTACTTAAAATTACAAAACATTTCCGTATCAAAATATATGTGTGTTGTTCGCTTATTCTGGCTTAAAGTTACAGTAGAACATTTTCAATGTATACGCATAAGTAGTGGTCATATCAAAAATATTTTACGATCTACGAGCTACGCTAAAAATACTACAGTATACAAAATATAGAGATGTGGTTTTTCGTTAAATATACACTTTTCTTAAGATTGTCTGGAGTTTCGCGCTTGTTTTCCTCAGCTTAAAGTCTACAGTTAGACATAATACATTATGTACAGGATAAATCAAAGAATACTTTACAAAGTTCTGCTTTTAGGATTGGATACATACTTCTCGTATGTGAGGGATATTTTCTTCTCTTTCGATTATTGGGAGTCTCAAAGTTGTGGGTCTACAAATTATAAAGTAAGTTTTTAATTTCCTCATTCTTCGGAGAAAATGCTGACTAGAAAATAAAAAACAAAAATTCTGCTTGAAATTGTGTGTCTGCACTGGGATAATTTTTTTGTTCGGTTCTTTTTTTTTTTTTTTTTTTGGGAACTTGAGCTGCCTAAGAGAGCTAGGAACTAATTTTTGGTGGAACATGGCTGGGATCCGCAATGGATTTTCCTTCTTTTTTGTTTCCTATCGAAGATCCCTTTTCAAGGCTCGGCATAGCCGGAGTAGGAGAGTTCGCTGGCGGATCCTCCACTGCCTGAGCTGCCGCCAGGACATCCGCCCTCGGAGTGCTTGGTGAGGAGCGACATCCTGGAGAAGGTCTTGGAGCAGCTGCTGCAGGAGTACTTCTTAATGTCCGAGTGGGTCTGCAGATGGGCGCGCAGATTGGAGCGATCGGCAAAGGCGCGGTGGCAGTGCTGGCAGCTGAAGGGCTTCTCGCCCGTGTGGGTGCGGATGTGTCCTTGCAGGAGCCATGGCCGGGAGAACGCCTTGCCGCACAGATTGCACTTGCAGGGCAGAGTGTGGGTGCGAATGTGCATCTTGAGGGCGCCTAGGGAGACGTAGGTCTTGTCACAGTCCTTGCAGCTGAAGGACTTCTTCACCTGGTTGCCCTCGGCGGCGGGGCAATGGAACTGCTGGTGCTTGGTCAGTCCGGAGAAGGTGGAGTAGCTTTTCTGGCAGTCGGGGCACTGATAGCGTGGCGGCTGAGTCTTGTCCTTTTTCGCCGATCCCGAGGAGGAGGAGACGCTTGGGGGAGCTGGCGACATGTCGCCGTTCACCTCCATCTTGGGAGCCACCAGATCCAGTTGGTTGTTCTTCTGGGGCTTGTGTTTCAGCGACAGATCCTCCGGCAGCGAGGAACTGCAACTGGATTCGGGTGTCATCGAACGCATGGAATAATAGGAGCTCTCCGAGTAGGCTGGCGAAATCGGAGCGTGGTGGTGGTGATGTGGGGGATAGCCCAGAGCCGGATAGTTGGGCATGGCCGGGTAGGGAAGGAACCGGTGCTGCTGTCTGACGCCGATGGGTCGGTGAATGATTTCCGATCGCATGGGCGGTGAAACGGAACTGGCCCGGCCATGCAGATAGTGGTGCGGTGGCGGCGACAGGGAGCCCATGGAGTCGCTGGGAGAGCTGGGCGCCATGAGGTCACCGCGCAGTGGCGAGATCTGGTGACCAGCGGCCCCGGGTTGGTTGATCGTCCGATAGAATTCAGCGGTGTAGGGCGACATGTGGAAGTTCCAGGGATACTTGGGATAAGTGGGCGTGGGCACCACCACCGATGCCGCAGCAGCGGCAACGGCAGCCGCGCCGGCAGCCACCGCAGCAGCAGCGGCCAGTGCAGCCGCCTGGGTTTGATTGGGATCGGAGTCAATATCCCCATCCACCGTCACTTCATCCTCGTCGTCGTCGTCCTTCATGTGCTCGTCGTCGGTGTGGTCGACATCCACTCCCTCGTCTTCGCAGCAATCACTGACATTTATCAACTCCTCCGATGGACTCTCGTCCAGGATTTCCATTTTCTTCACGCACAGATCCTGGGGCTCGTTGGCATTGGAACTGTGATTTGGCAAAGCCTCGAATTGGTAGTTCACTGGTCGCTTTTTCAGCGGGCACTTGCTGTAGTTTTTCTCCACCAGCATCTCTTCGATGGAATGCATTTTGTATAGTTTATTAATTTTTTTTTTTTTCAGTTAGTTCTTTGTAGTTATTATTTGATTCTCAGAAAAGTTCTCGACTTTCCGAATTAGTGTGTCATGTTCACACCAACACTAAACACACGCACGATCTTTCACGTTTAGAATTGAGGCAATTTTTTGGAAACAAGACGCGGACGTTTGGTTAGCTGGCTAGAGGTTGTTGTTCCGTCGAAAAGAAAAGAGCGAATGAGCTGGCCGCACCAGTGGTGCTGGTCTTTTATAGCTGCGCCCGGCCAAACGGGAGAGAGTACTCTCTCCCCAGGTAGGTCGAACGGGTGGTAGGTCGCGGGTGGCTTGTTGTCGACCAATCGCAGCGTTCGGCAGCAAAACAGGTTTCGGCTTGTTTATGTACGAAGACCTCACGTGCCGACTTCGTACACTTGCACCAATCGAAGCCCCAAACGAACCGATGCCGTTATAATTGCACAGGTATGGTATATATCCCCCTAAATGCATAGGTGTTCGTGGCTTCTGCTCTCTACACCTGGGCTCGCTCTCTCTCTTTAAGATCAATGCGCAATAAGGGGAACCGTGACGATCTTAACAAATTTGTTTACTACAAATTACGTTTAAATGAGAAATTCTGAATAAACCTTTTTTTTTGTGGGGATTAGCCAAGGATGGCTTCTATTACCGCTATCAGGTGCCTCATTAACTGACCCGATAATGTAAAATCAGGTAGTTAAAAGGACACTCGGTAAAATCAGGTAGTGGACCTAGTTAATGAAACGTTGTTTTTTACCCTTGGAAGTGCAACATGTCTACAAATCTAGGCCTAAAAACTAAAAACAATTAGGTAACATTTATTTTTTAGACTAGTTTATTCAAGCTAAATAATTTGTTAGTTTTTATTAAATTTAAGTGTAAACATACAATATTCATACATACTTATAAGCATAAACATTTCCATTTAAAAGCGTGGCGATGCTACCCACATTTCCTGGAAGTTTTAAGAAATCCAACAGTTCTTAGAACTTTAAAACCAATTTCACTCCGACAATGTTATTTTGTAAAACAAATATATGCAAATCAGTAGTTAATTGTAATTAAAAGTTATATGAAAATGAATATATTTTTTGAATATATCCCAAAATGTTAACCATATATTTGAGAGACATACAAGGCATATATGGGTTTATATAAACATGGGGTTTATATAAGCAGATAAAAATATTTAACCATCAACAATACGTTGAATTAAAAAAAATTCATGATTATTTTTTTTACTATGTACAACCGTTATATACTCATTGCTTATGTATTTCACCACATAAAAACACTCTTAGAAAGAGAAAAATATTATTAAATTAAACTCTCCGCATCAAAAGAGCTCCACCAATATATGCTCTTTTGTAAATAGTGCTCTTCCGTAAATAATGCTCTTTGGGGCTCTATGATTTTTTCTCTGAGGTTTCCCAGATTTTTTAAGGCTCCAAATAGGTTTTTATGGAACCCCAAAATTTTTAGAATTTGGAAAAAAACATGCGAAGCAGTATTCGAAGCAATTAGGCAACGTGTCGAGGTCCTCAAGTGGCAAATGCCACACACACAAGCGGGGGTGTCCACCCGCAAGCAACCAAGTGGCAGATGTGGCATAAACACAAAACAAACACCCAGCGAAAGTGTTTTCTTGTCAGATAAGATAGGAGGTGTTGCCGTTCTCCGATTGCAGGACATAAATCAAAGTGCGGCAGGAGGACCTGTGCCAATATATGTCTACTACCAGGAATCTAGTTGACACTACAAGTAAAGTTATACACCTACATGCCTTACAAATTTTTAGTCCCCCTTTTGGAAAACAAGTTATAAATAAATCTCAATAAAAATTTATATTTTTATATTCAAACACTTTTTCTCTTTGTGCAGAACCCACACACAGTTTTGGCATTTAACTTAATTAGCGTCCTTATCAAGTGATTGTCCCTGTGGCAGGGCGACTGCTGTGCCTTCGGATTCGAGATCCAGATGCAGATCCCTGCCGTCCAGCTCACCCTTGCCCACTATGAGGAATTCCCAGGAAGCAGACTATCCGGGCACAAGTGCGATCCCACTAAGATTGGCAAACAAGGAACCCAAAACCCAGCCAGCATAAATTAATAGATAAACCTGTGCAATTCTGGAGGCAGGTTTTTGGGTTTGGTCAGTGCTGGCTATTTGGAGGACTTTTTCTATTTAAAGGGAGATTCTTCAAATATTTTTTTTATTTATTAATTAAAAATAAAGTGATTTTTTATTATTTTATCCAACAATAAACTATTTTTTAAACCATTTTAAGCAAAGTTAAATGCCTAAAAACATTTTTTGGCCCTTCTAAACCGCTTTCCCCATTCTAGCCTCGGCTCTGGGCTCCTCTGTAGCTGGAATCTGGGCTGCAATTTCTTTCTGGGTCTGCATTTCTTATCTTATCGCCTGTCGTTGCTCGGTCTGCGGTTATGTGGCCCATACTGCCCATGACGTCTCCTCTAATGCCTCCCAGGAGACTGGGGACTCTGTTGACTCGTTGTCTCTGCCCGATTGGTTGTTAACAAAGATTTAATGATCTTGTTAACTAATTTTTTTTTTCCTGGTCTCGGTTCTAGGTGCTCCGATGGATAAAGAGGTGGAAGGAAGGACCACCCACTGGACCAGGCTGCAGTCCATTCGACCGCTGTGCAAGTTAATTAGTTTGCGTTTGAAACTGGCTTTAAATCACACTGGAACGGGTTTTATTCACGGAAGTCTAAGTCTAAGCCAAGTAAGTGAGAGTGGTTTAATGATATTTCAATTGAATAGTTCAGGACTTGTCTTTAATTTTATGGAGCATCCTCTTGGCAAAAATCAATCATAATCCTCAAAAAAAAAAAAATAGGTGACCCAAATAAGCCAGACACAGAATCCATTTTTTCCGAGTCGTATCCCTTTGCCTGCCATAACATTTTGAAAGCGTGTAAAATGGTGATATTTAAGCGATTTTTGGTTGTTGCAACATCCCCA
The DNA here is from genome assembly GCA_018150405.1 of Drosophila varians. Lineage (NCBI taxonomy): Eukaryota > Metazoa > Arthropoda > Insecta > Diptera > Drosophilidae > Drosophila > Drosophila varians. The sequence goes on from JAECWK010000125.1 coordinate 9,911,983, forward strand.
GCGCGAGCTTCAACATCAACAAAATGAGGCAAAAAGAGGCCAAGCCGCAACAGGCTAATCCTATTTTGAAGGCAATGAAAATGAAACAAAAATAATAAAACTTTTTTACGACAAGCTCTAAAAAGCAAAAATACAGCGGGACCAGACCAGAAAAGGGTTTCAGGGTTCTTCAGACTGGTTCAGACTTTTGGTTTTTTGGTTTTTCGTCTTGGTCTGGAGCGAGCAACAAATTATTAACGACATTTTAAATGCAACGCCTCTCCGCCACAGAAAAAAAAGGGGGAAAAATATAAAAAATTAAATACAGAAAAAGGGTCACAACCACAAGACTCGACCGATGACTGGGCCACGATTTCTGGATGGACATGGACATGGACATGGACTCGACTCGACTCGACTCCTTGCGGGCTCAAAACACGAAGACGCGACGCCTTTTAATGAGATTTGTCTGAAGACATGAAAAACTTTTGTAATTCCCTCTTTTTGCAGGACACGCAGCAAAAAGCGACAATAGTCTACACTTGGGAAAAATATTGATTCAAAAATAATTATTCCCCCTAAGAATGTTCCCACCTTGACATGTAAGGATAAATGTTTAGGTGTCTGATAGAGAGATATTTATTAATCTGCATATTATCTTACTCTTTTTACAGTGCCATCATCTCGAGAAGAATCACTTGCACCAACGTGTGGCATTAACAAGTGTGTGCTGCAAGTTGTGCTTTATATTTTATGCTCTGGCTGTTAAAATTGAAAATTACTTTTGGCCCAGTCCCAGATTCTCCGTCTCGAAGATCTCGAAAACTTTCGAGAGCCCTACCGCATTTGAAAGCTGAGACAATAATTGCACAAAGAAAATTACAATCGAGCGTTTTTATTATTGCCAACAGAAAAAGATCTTTGGGTCGAAGTCTCGAATCCCCAATCTTAAATCCCAGACTCGATGAAAGTGCGTGTTTTTGTTGTTGAGCCCTTGGGGGCTTCGGCTTAAGATCGTTCCAAATGAAAGTTTTCTCTGCAGAGCCGCAGGACCTCAATGTTTGATTAACGAAACGCAGAGCGGAGACCACAAAATCGTTGTAAATAAATTTTACAACCTTAAATGCCACCCGGATAACGTAAAAACGAGAAGCAATTGAAATGTCTGAATTATGTATGTTGAATTATTGAATTATAGGTGGTCGAAGGGTTGAGATAAAATATACTACAACCTTTTACATCCATGTAACTGAGCCAAGTACTTAATTACTGCCCGAATGCCAGAAAGAGAAATTCCAGTCTGCCCCAAAAGCCAAATAAATTCTGTCTGAAGAGTTGTTAAAATAAAAGAAATAAAACTTAAGGCCATATATTATAAAGTTAACTTGCTTCCTAATTGGGGTTTAGTATCTTTAATTAATAATATGGTTCTGGCAGTTAAAAATTATGCAAGGATAAAAGAAATTAAGATTTTTACAACTTTAAATGAGCTTCTTGATTCCTATTTTATATATTCTTAATAATATTTAAGTAGTTTTCAGCAGGAGTCACTAAAATTTATGATATTAATAGGCATTTTCCCCTAGGAAATTATTTATAGTCGTCTAAGCTCATGCCATTTTGCTGGCCAACAAGTAGCCGCACATTATAACAACATTAACATGAAGCACATCGGTTAAGTATAATGCATGCCACGAGCATAATGATGCACTCCCCAAAAATCACAAGATGCTGAAAAAAAAAGGAAAAATGATGACGATGGGGAGACACGCCGACTGCGAAAATTATTACATACGGAGCGGGAATTCGGCATGAACATGACGCGCGATGCCACCATAAACCGGGCGATAACCTGGCCAAAACCGTGGCCCGAACCGTGGTCCAAACCCATGACCCATTCGATGAGCAGGAGGCGGTGACGGAGCTGTGCCGCAAAAAGTATCATATGCAAAAATGTTTGGTAGGTGCATCAAACGGGGGGTGGCATCCACTTAATGGCTGTTTGCCTGGCGGGCGTGCATGGCCTGTGGATGCCACAGCACCTCCTCCTTCTCACCTAAATGCCCCACACATTGCCCCAAAAGTGCACTCAAAAATATTATTAGACATAAACTTTTTGAAAGATTAATATATTTTTCCCGAATATAAAATGTTGAAATAATATTGATGTTTATTTTTACTAAAATATTTTATTTCTAATAATAATTTTTGTAGGTGCAACATACTTTGGTATCAACCTGTAAAATGTATAACGACAGCATTAAGCTCGTGCCACCAGCTGAAACGGTTTCATGGGATTCTGTGGCAGCAACGCTACATGAGGCAACGGTACACTTGCGGCAGGTTCAGGTGAGTTCAGCAAGCGGCAATGCCCGATCTGATTTGTGTCATCGGTCCACCTACCTGGCCCAGTCTAGAAGAATGTTTTAGCATTTTATGAAGTATCCCGTACTAGCAAGAGTGGCTGGAATTCATTGAAAATTTTAAAAATATGTAAGAATTATTTAAGCAAATTATTTGAGGCATTAATTGTGAGTCTAAAGATTTTATATTGAAATGAAATATAGATATCAGGTATCTCAGAGTTGGCTGTAAGCATCGCCAAAATATTTCGCATTATAAACTTTTAATATTATAATTTAAACAGTTTAGGTTCCAGGTTTATGACCAACATTTTCTGGACTGGATCGTGGAGCTGGTTTCGCTTCTGGATTTTAGTTTTTTAAGAGTGAGCAGCCGGGCAACCTGTTCCCCTACCATTTTAAGTAGCTGTGTCTTCCCAAAAAAGAAAAATAAAATAAAAATCACAGCCAGGTGCGGTTCGTTCAGGCAAGTATTGAAAGGAACTCGGGAAGGGATCTCCTATTGCATTCAGACGAAACTACCGCAGGCACTTGGCAGATGCCGGGGTGCAATTCAAATTAGTGCTCGACACTCGGGATGCATTATCCTGCGGCACGTTGATTTATATCCCGACAGGCCGGCGCATGCTTCTTTCTTTTCAATTACTCAACGCGTCTCCCCCGCGATTCAAAATGCATTTTAAGGAGACATCCCCACGTCCTTTCAGAGCTCCCGTTTCGCCTGTCATGTTTCCTTTTTCTACCAATTCTATTTATTTATTCAAATGCAGCGTGCCTCGAGTGGCACTAATGAAAAAATCCTGCAGCCTGAATTCTGAGTCCTGAATGGTTTTCCGGGGAAACATCTGCGCGTGCGATTGGAGGGGATTTTGGTTTGTCGTTGCCAGGATAAGTGTGCCAGTGCGTTGGTCCCTGTCGGAGATGTCGAGGATAATCCATGAAAAGATTGGGAAAGTGGGTGCAGTTATTAATAATAATTCCTTATTTGTAGAAAATAAGAATAAAGCAAACGTATAAAATGGAGGGAAATATTTAGCATTAGTCGAACTCAATAAAAATGAAGTGTGCCGGCAAATCACTTGGCTAACTTTTGATCGCCGACTTGGCCAATCGACTTGGCCATCTATTACTAGCGTTTTTATCGCACATGAAACCTCCAGTTGGCCTGGGCCCAAGCCACAGCATCTGTAACCCAATTACGAGCCAAGAGAGAGATCTAGCTTGGAGACCTCCCACGTGCCGCCATAAAATAAAACTTTATTCCGGCCAGCATTCCAGGTCTACAAGTCGTATTTTCACCTACAACCCATCAAATTGATGGACATGATTAAAACAGGAGGGGAAAATGAAAGAGGAAAGTGCGACCTTTGGCGCCTCCAAAGAAAAAAAAACTTCAGAAAACTGAAGAGTGAGTGACTGATCCGAACCGATCCCCGAAATAGGCAGATGCATGTGGCTTTTGGGGCCAGGGCTTGGGCGATAATTGATGAGCTTTTAGCATTTAAGCAGCAGAAAAATACCAACTAACGCACTTCAGTCGAGGGCCCCGTTAAAATGATTAATCATTTGGCAGGTGCTTGCTTCGAGGGCCCCGAAAAAAACAAAAAAAAAAAACAAGAGGCAACATGAAAGGGTTTACCATTATCATCATCTCTGGACCTGGACCTGGTTTCGGCCCTTCCCTGCTTAACAAGAAAGTATTTAACTTCATTTCAACGGTTTGCATTTTTGGTTAAACTGTCAAGTGGCTGGAGTGAAGTGGAAAAAGGCCACAAAGGATACCGTTCGGCCAAAGGATTACCGACTTTTATTTGGCCTGCCTGGGCCACACCCACACACAAAAGGTGTGCATGGCGCGGACGAGGGCTATGAGGGCCACGAGGGCGTGGACCCTTCTGACCTGGTCCGGGAATGGGCTGGCCGCTGTTGGCATCATTATATAATTTGACGAAAGCAAATCGCGGCCAGCATCGAAATCAAAGGCACCATAACAGTGGTTCAACGAAAAAAAAAGGAAATAAATTAAAATAAATTATATATATATACTAACTATAGACTATACAAATAAAATATATGAATAGCTTTTCAAAGAAAATGTTAATTTAAAAATAGTTAAACCACACTTTTTAAAAATATATCTTAACCAAGGTAAACCCAATCTAATAATGGGTTAAATATCTTGAAAACTTTGCAGCTTGAACTCATTCCTTGGTTTTGAACCTGGACCGACTTCTTATTATTGATCGAAGATTTATGGCAATTAATAATAGGTATAAAGCCATTCAGAATGGACGCCACTTCCGTTCCCAATCCATTAAACAATTAAGAGAGAGTCGAAAATGTACCTTCGATAATGAAAATTATGACAAACTACGCCTAAGCCAGATTTATGCCGACGGTTTCTACTTAATTGAAAAGATAGTTTTCGGACCACCTAGCCACCAAGTTGGATGCTCTGTGGGTGATGTAATCAAGACAGATAGTAGAGAGGAGCACCTTGCCAAATCCTGATCTTGTCGAGGGCAGCTGGCATGTGTTCCTCGGGCCAACGACACGGATTTGTCAGCTGCTCTGAGCCGGCTTTTGTTTGGATATCTTTCCTTTCATTACAGCCCCCTTCACTGGGCCTCAATCTCTTTGCGAATAATAGACGGACATGGAAATTGGAATCGGTACGTCTACCGGTATATCCTAGGAACAGGTTCGTTTTCGCCTGACTTTTGTTTTGTGTGGCAGTCGATGGAACAATGGCCTGGAATAAAGAAGGAAGATGTTCATCACCTGTCCTTGCCGGCGAACAGGATTCTATTTTTTGCCAAATGCCTATTGTATGAAGAGATCACAGTGATCCTGTTGGCCCACGACCTGAGGCATTGGCTTGTGCCGCCAGGTCCTTGAATGTTTTTGAATTTGGTTTTTGCGAAGGTGAATAGTTTTAGATTTCTTTAATATTTTTTTAACAGATCAATCAATATTGAAAGGCATTAGGAATCCTTCCTTCTTATTCTTTTTCATTTTCATTAAATACAATTGTGATTATTAAATTATTTCCGAGGCAGCATGTTTAAACAAAACCATATCATCGAAAAGGATAACCACAAAACTATCTTATCTGGGGCATAAAACCTTCAAGGGTTAGTTGCCCAAAAAAAAAAGATATATAGAGAGACACTTGTTAAGCAGTTGCCACACAAAATGGGAAAGATCGAGGTAAATATTTTTGGGGACTTTGAACAAATATTAACTCAGCGACCGCAGGCAAAACCAAAAACCAAAACCAAAACCAAATGTTAGATAAACTTAGAGCCGTCTGGACACGCACACTTTTCTGGGCACCTGAATTTCTGTAATATTTATTATTAAACATTTAACATTTCCATTTTTTTTGTTTGTGCGCTACTTATGGACAAGGTGGTGATCGTGATTTTCGATGACACGACCACATTTACCACAAAATGGGTTATTTGCCCGGACAAGATGCTAGGCAGGTGCTAAACGATAAGATCTCCTCCGATACGGCAACTATCTTTCGGTTTCAGAGTCGAGACCACACCAACGCCGATCTCGAAGAATGAATAACCCGTCGCCGCTTGACAACATCGTTAGAAAGCCATTCAATTCGGTTTAGCATTGTCTCGCGTCGAGGTCCTTTGTCTCCTGTCGCTGTCCTGCCGCCTCGAAATGAGTCGACCTCCTGCCCAGCTGGATCTCTTTGCTATTTTGCGCAGTTTTTCATTTCTAATGGAAACGGGCTTTGTTCGCCTTTGTCTTACCGGTAGCAGTAGGTGGCGCATTAGCGTTGCCTGAAACACGCCTTCAAGGATCTGGAGTGCTCCCGTATAAAGGATCGCAGACATCTGGACTTTTGAACTAAGATAGAGCGACTCTTGAAATGTGAAAACATTAAAATTATATATATAAAAGATTTAGATTTGATCGATTCCATTGTATATAAAATATATCTTTCTAATTGTTTTTTTTTGACTCCACCCCAAGAAAATTGATTTCTAGAAACACTGCCAACATCTTCATTTGTGAGTAAAGAACATCCTTTTTATAATAATGGGTGTAAGATTCGCAACATCCTTGGCTCTATTGTACGCAAATCTGCACCAAATTTATGCAAATTGAAATTCCTGAGCAACACCTGGTTGGCAGAAACAATTGTCCCAATGATGAATGCGCTGCAGAATTGTTTTTCTCATTTTTGTAGTTTTGCCCCGTCGTGTTTTGTTTTGGAATCAGAACCGACCGACCGAGAGCCCAGGCCAGACAACTTGGCGCGGTGAGAAGAAAACTGTAGCACCAAGGCATGGCAAGGTGTCAATTCTGGGAAATCTGCCCAGCATGTGCAGACAATGGCCCGGCACAGCGGGATCACTTCACTTGGCCAAGAAAATGGTTAAGGCCATGGCTATGTATGCCCGCTCCTTGGTGACAATGACAATGGTGCAGTCTGGGATCAGGTGGGTCCAGGTGAGGAGGGCGCTCGAGTACATAGTGCTGGCTTAAAATGAGAGCTAGAATGGCCTCTAAACTGATTTTAAATATAAATAAAAATTTTTATTAATTTTTAATTAGTTACAAAATTAATATAAACCATTATGGGGTGTTGTAAATATTAAGTAAATAATCTTTGCATCTTTTTTTAACGCTTTCAATACCCGTTAAAGTTAGAAGGAACATGGCTAGAAGGATTATGCTAGAAGGTAGCTGAAAAATAGCCAAGTTTAGCAGAACCCATGCCAAATAACAGGCCATAACGAAGGCCCAGACAACATTATTGTCGTTCGACTGGCAAAAGTAGTCCAGTGGGCTGTGGGAGAATCCTCTAGTAGCGCTCCAATTTACTTGTCCTCCACTCACTTATTCTTCTTCCCACAAGCAATTTGCATTTGCAGGCGTTTTTTGTGCCTTTTCCTTGGCTGAAAATCACTTTGTCCGCTGCCCCATTGCACTTTGCGTTGGGGAGGGGGGAAGGAGCGTTTATTTATCTAGTAAATTCGGATGATTTTGCATAATTTATAGGGAATGCATATCTAGCTTTCAGCCTTATTGTATTTTCGACTTGGAAATGGTTAGTTTGGAAAATGAGCCCAGTTATTTGATGATTTTGAATGCCAAGCCCGACACACTTGTAACTTTTTTTTTTTTTTTTTCGATTTTTGGAAATCATTTAACAAAGCAATTCCTCTGACCTGTTTCGCAGGACAATGTCAATCTCGATGGGATATTCTGGGAACGGAAACGAAGGCCTGTGAAAATAAATTAGTTGAAGATAAAATAACAATCGTATGGAAGGTGTCCTTTTGCCAGCGTGTCATCTTACTTCCGCTTGCCAGTCGTCAAAGGCATAAAAAATATAAAAAGCGATTGCAGGTGTTCAACTCAATAGGCTGGCTATTACTTTGGCATTAATTGCTAACTAAAATGCTGATAATTGAAACATTTCCCGGCCTGTCTTCCATTTCCATAAGCCAAATAGATCGCTTCCTCTGACAGATCGGGCTAACATTTTCAAATGCCCACGCCCACCCGAGTCGGTGGAAAACCAGTAGCTGCTGCAAAATTGCTCTTGGGCTGCTGGGGTTGCAGTTGCAATCAAAACCATCAGCGACCACAAAGTCCACGTCGTCGTCATCATCATCATCATCGCCGTCGTCGTCGTCGTGGTAGTCGTCGTAAAACGTTGCCCTGGCCAAGATTGATCATCGGGCCTGGCCCAGGCTCATCCATTTTTTTGCAGCTTTTATTTCTTATATTTATTTTTGTTGCTTTTGTTTTTGGTTTTGTTGGCTTGCCCAATCAGCCACACCCACAAGATGTGCAGCGTTCATATTAAAATGGCTTTAAAAGGCAACTGGCAGCGCTGAAAGTGGCAAGACACAACAATAACAACCGCATCGCCGAGATCTGCGAGATGCCTCGCTTCCGTTCCAGCTGCAAGGTGTGTGGCAAAGACGTCCCAAAGAGGCCCCAAAACAGCAACAGAAACAGTAGCCTGCCACTGCCACTCTGCCACCGAAAGCGCAACAATTGGCAATTTCATTTGCTGCGCCCCCAAAACAAAAAAAAAACAAAAAACGCAGCTCGAACAGGTACGCAAACTCAGTAATGTGTTTGTGTTTGGTACAGTGGATATAGCCTAAAGGAAACTATATATTTTTGGGGATACAATATTTTTCTATTGACCATAGTCCCTCTCAAAGACACATAAAAAGTAGATTATTTGTAAAGGACTAATGGAAGTTATAGTACTCTCGTACATATTATTCTAATTTTCTTTATAATTTTCATAAGAATAATATTTTGATAATATCACATATAATAATATACTTATACTATAATCTATTATTATAAATATTTACCACTGTCTTTTGGCTGGCAGGCTCCATTCAAACTTTCTACAACAGCGACACGCTGGGATCTCTATGAACATGGCCAAAATGGGGATGGGACTGGCAGTGGGGTTGGGTTTTGGGATTTGAGGACTGGAGGATATCGGGGGGAAATGGGAAAGGGAAGATTAGTGTGCTGGCGGTGCTACATCATCGTCAAACCCGTCGAGTTGCGACTTCGATTTCCTGTGCGCTGGATTGACGTCTCCCAGGTCACTTGCCACAGCGTTTGGCTGCATTCGTAATTGCTCCGCAGCGAAATTTCCATATGATAATATTTATTCGCTGGAATATGCCTCATGCCTCCAACTGGAGTCGGCTCCAACTGCAACTGTCTGTCGGGGCTCAGTCCTTTGGAGGCTACGCCTGCGCGCCACGCAACACTCTTTTTTTTTTTTAGAGCACTGCTAAAAAATAATGCTCCTTTTATATTTAATAACTTTAAAATGGGGGTAATGTGGATGATATTTGTTGTGGAGTCTTTTACGTTAATTATTTCACATTTAATGGAATCACTTATTATCCCTTAAAATGAATAAACTTTTTCCCGGCTTGGATATTTTTGTATCTGCTGTCTATTTGACACTGCGCAGGCGGCGAGGATGCTCTGCATCCAACTCTAAACTCCAACTTCGACTCTGACTCCAACTCCGACTCCAAATAAAAAATGTGTGGGTGGTCGTTTGAATGCCCTGCCCGACTGCAAGTCTTTCTTTCTGCAACGCTTCGTGTTCGCATTTTTTATTTCCATTTTCCATCTTTCGGAAAGGCCAATGCTTCCACTTCTCCTCAATCGATTTGAGTTTTATTATCTGGTTGGCATTTTAGTTGAATTGTTAGCTTAGTTTATGCATCGAGCTCCTCGAAACTGGCAGGCTAGACAGGCGGACTTTTTCCTGTGGCCATGTGTGGATTATGCAAGCCCCATGGAATCTACATTTTGTGGCAGTATACCAAGTTTTTCCTTCGAAGCACTCGCCTTCCGGTGACCAAATTGCACCTTGCATTAGAGTTAACCACCCGCAGAAATAGGAAAAGGCTAAGCCCCTATAGGAACCTTAATTTACAAGCTAAAAAAAAAATAGAGAAAATAAACAGGTAATTAGGTCAACGCCTGGGCTAAGTCGGCGGGTGTCGCCGGCACGCGTAATGAACCTGTTCAGGAGTTGGCCAACTCGCCACGAACTTCTAATAAATTTCTAGCCGGGCCAAGAGCCAAGTCAAAACAACAAGCGCCCCTGCCCTGATCGCTCCTGGGCAGGGCTCAGGTACCCGGAAAGCCTTTTAATATGCCAGCCAGCACACCCTCGTGCGTTTGTTCTTCGGCCGGTGGCTCTTCGCCCCCGAGACACTGATGATCTTTTGGGCCAGAAGTTCAGTGGTGCACGGAAATGTGCGGGACGACTGGGTCGACTTTGGGCCGACTTTGGGCCGACTGTCCGACAGGCGACTGTCGCGCGTCGCTGTTTTTAATATTGTATTTTAATATCCGCTCACCCCCGACCACCAGACCGCCTCTATTTGAATAATTAGTCGCTCGTGCCCGTCGCCCGTCGCCTGTCGCAGGCCCACTTGCATTCCGGTGCACTTTGCATAAAGAGTCCTGTGCTGTGCACCTTCCCCTGGCCATCCTGTTGCAGGTCACTGGAGAGGAACAAGTGCCTAGACAGGGCCCAAATTAGTGGGCCATGTACTTGGAAAAAATGTATATTACTTTGGAGATACTTGCAATGGTAATAGTAAGAAAGCTGATTGATATTCCTTTAAGCATAAATATTGGCTTACCGGTAATATCTTTTACTTTATAAACTTTGAAAAGAAACCAACTACCTAAATGATTTCTTATAAATAAAAGATGTGAAGCTCTTTAACCCTTCTCCATTTCATTAACTAAAATAAAGCATTTTCCTATTTTTTCGAGTGCATAAACATAAAGGATGCGGTTTGGATCCTTAGAAGGGTGGATGCACTCAAGCGACGCCTAGCATGCCGGCACATATGCCACATTTGAGGTGTTGCTGCCGGCTCGTGGCAGCAACTATAGCACCTGGCTGGGTGGTGGAATTTTAGGGACTGTCCAGGCATTCAAGTTGGCCAGGTGATGGGTGCCCGAAATCTCTCATTCAACTCATTTAACTATTCCCAGTTGACAACCCTGGCCAAGGAATAGACAAACGCCAGCTGTCATCTCGGGTAAGTGATTCGTTCGATTGCCAAAAAGATTTCTGCCTAGGAAATGTCTCAATTATCCTGCAGATAATGTCGGAGCGTACCATCGAAGTGCCGATGCAGCCGTATGCCGGCCAGCTGCTCCTCGTCAAGGATCTGGTTGTGCCGGACATCTCGTCCAGCAAATCCAAAGCAAGGCCTTCGTTCTTCGAGCGGGGATATATCGTCAAGAGGTTGTTGAATAACTTGGAGCTGGAAAACCCCGGTGAGGAGTTCAGCATAGATAGCAGTGATCCGCTTGTGGAGGCTTTCCTGGCAGCCTTGGAGACATTTATGAAATTCACGGTGAAAAAGTCCATAGAGCAGTGCGAACACCGGACTGGGTATTTCTTGTACAACGACGATCGATGCATCATGAAGAACGAGATGCGGACGACGATGTCCTTTCTGAACGATCTGGAGATGGCTGACTGCGGCTCCTCGGATGAGGACAATGCCTTTTATCGCAGACGTCGTCATTCGGGCGGAGGCAGGGAACACAAATCCCAGAACGTGCAATTGGAATCAATTAACACGACGGCTCTGAGGGCCATAGGAGCTGTCCGGAAGCGTCCAGTGGATGGCCAGGTGCCAGAAGCAGTCATAATCTCAAATGTCCTGCCCAATCTACGTCCTTTTGGCATGCGGTACAAGTACATAAGCATTCGCGATGTGATGCAATTCATGGAGGAGGACAAACGCTTTGCCAAGAGCAATTTGCTCTTCGAAGCCTATTTAAAATATAAGCCTTAAAAATAATACATGAAATATTAATAATTATAATTAAAACCCTTGTGCTACCATTTCAATTGGCACAACTTCAGTTCAATGAACTTCCTTTACACACAAATCCCAACCAGCTCAGACAAAAGCCCAAGGAAACAGGTGGTATATCCTTTGTTCCACTGCACTTGGCATTTTCAATGGATCCCCCGGCTCCATGCACTTTGAACTTTTGTGCTGCACTGCGGCTGTTGCTGTTCCTGTTCCAGACGGAGCATTGTCGACAATGGAGCCGGGTACTTAAAGGAATATCCGGCGAGACAGGAAGCATATGCGCACTGGAATTGGAATTGGAATCGAATGCCAGAGAACGCATTGCGCATGCGCCGCGTCTTTGGTTTCTTCGGTTTGTCGAGATAGGAAACGTGATTTTATCGGCCGCGTCTCATTATGTTAAGTGCTGGCAATAAAATCAAAGCTCACGCGGGCGACACATTTCATTGAACTTCAATCGATGCCGTACCATGTGCCGGTCCACTCACGTCTTTGCCAGACACATGCCCCGGGGGGATCGTGCCATGTCCTATCCGGAGTGGGAGGATTTACAGCCATGTAATTGTGGACATTTTCAAAGGGTTTAAGTGATTATAGATGCATTGGGGCTTTGAATATTTAAATATCGGAGTCAGGTTTGTCACGGGACGAGGACGTTACCACAAAAGGTTAAATGAACTATATAGATGGACTTTAGGGATAATAATTAGTTCCTTTTCCTTTACCAAACCTGATCTCCATATTTTCCAAGAAACAAGAAGCAAAAACTAACTTGAAGATCTCTATCTATGTCTAAATGCAAATACCATCCAAGTATTCAACCAAATATCCTCTCAACTGTACTCGTATCCTCTTTCTATTCATAGATAAGTGTTTGATATGTTCCTAATGTTTAAACAAATTTTGGAATGCTTACCATCGGCAGGATCACCACCTGCCAGGCCACCCCTATCCTGCACCCTCTGCTCAGTACTTGCTACATGTTGCAATATCAACTCGGGCGTATATCCCTTTTCATTCAAGGACTCGCAGGAACAGCTGCGGGCTGATAGAAAATATCAAACGCTGTCAGGCGTAAACTTGACAGGTAGTACTAGAGCAGGAAAAGTTCAGCCCCAAGGATCGGGGAAACTACCCCATAAGTTGCCACTTCAATGCACTGAACAAAATTTAGTTTTAAACTATCTTTGATGAGAAAATGAAAGAGAAGGAACTTGAATAAATTTTGTCGAGTGCCACAATCGCTTTTCCGGGAGGAAGGAGCAAGCCAGCAAGGTGTATTTGAACAGAGGGCCGCAGAGTGCCGAGAACCTTGCAACCCAGCAAGGACAGGAAGGCGAATTCCAGCACATGCAACACCACCGCCACCACCACCGATCCGTTAGCTTCCTCCACTATGGGTAGGTGCACCACCATGTCGTGTTTGTATAGCAGGAACACACAAAGAGTTGCTTTTGTGCGGCATGGTGGGGGGAAAAAGGAAAATGTGTTGCACCTTTTTTGCATAACGCTGCTTTCTGTTCCGCTCGGGATCGGGATTAAATGTAGGTACATACATATGTCTGTCATCATTATAAATATATTTATACTTTAAAAGAATACTCGCGACTCTTCTTCGGTGAAGTAGCAGCTGTGCCAATAATGTGGGTCTACGGCTTTGGGTGATCATAAAAAAAAAGAGTCCAACAAATTTGTTGTTTGCCGAATGGCTTCGGGACCGGTGTTTTCCATTCACCCGGCTACACTCCGACTCGTCTCGAAGAATCGGATTCCGATCCGGAATGGGAATTGATTGGAGCGGGGACGGATGGGTTGAGCTGCTCGTGTTTGCCCTCCGATAAGGGACCTGATGGGGCTCCACAATGACATCTTGCCTGGCACTTATTTACATATAATTGAGCACTCTCCTTATTTGTCTAGTCATTTAAATAAACCCAATTGCCGAAGGCTTTAAAGCTCCTTCACCACGTTGCCAGGCCACGTGATATCAGTAGCTGGTAAATGGCAATCCTTATGGTTGAAAATTGGTTTATTCGGGTAAATAATTTCCACATTAGCAGCTGGAAACGCACTTTGTGGGAAAGGAAGTGGCCAATGTTAATCAAAATCGATCATTTTCCTAAAAAAGTTGGAAATGTTAAAGTATTTCAGGGAAATTTTTTAGTTATTTTGGGGGTAAAGCTCATCTACCTTTTTTCCAATTCACCCAAATTCGATCATAAAAATGATGAAAACCAACTCACACATCCCAGCTCCGTTTCTAATCCGCAACATATGCCGAGGACCACCATCCGCCGACAGTGGCCACTCACAAAAGAGGCCATAAAAACACATGGACACGTAACGATTTGCGCCGCTTTGAGGCTCCAACTGTTGCGTATTAGAGCTGGAACAGAAACAGCAACAAAAAAAAAAATCCGGGAAGCGGGATGAGGGATGAGGCCAGCCTCTGGTAAGACAATTTATGACTTTATTAACTCCAAAACGCAACCAGGCGGGCAACAAAGTGTTAAGCCAGGCTGAGGCCGAAGCCAAACCAGCGGCAAGGCGATGAAGTTGTATAAATGAAATTAATCTTCAATAGGCACAGGGCAATAAACGAAACCAAGTATGAGGCAGTCACTACACTGAGGGAAAACCTATAGCTTATATAGCTATAGGGGAAAGATTTAGGCTTAAACTATGTGGAAATAAAAATTAAACAAAGAAGATATCTTCCGTATAATTTTAAAATTATTATTACTTTTTTCTCTCTGTACACCCAACACTGCCATTAGTCATTAAACAATTTTCCACTGAAGCTGCCGCTTGCAACTCCATCTCCATCTCCACTTTCAACTAAAACTCCTGATGCTGTTGCTGCTGCTGCTGCTGTTGCTGCTGCTGCTGCTGTTGAGGCTGCTGCGTATTTTGTCAGGTGTCATAAAAACCGAATTTATTGCGCATGTGCAGCGACCATAAGATGCCGCACTCCTCACCATTTTGTTACAGATTTCTCAGTTTTATTATTTAATTTTCCTGCTGCAAGAGCATAAATCACGATGCGTGCCGCGCTAAGGTGACAGCACTTTAGGGCACATAAACATTCATCGACATCGACATGGACATCGGGATCGGGATCGGGATCGGTATTGGGTTCGAGATTGAAATCCCCATCAGGATGGGGTCTTAAAACAACAACGTAGAGCAGGTTGCTGGAATTTTTAATTAAATGGGACACGGGTAGTTCCATTTAAGGTGCTTTACCTGCCAAAAGATCCCGGGAATCGAGTCGCCTCACCTGTGGGCAAAAGCTGTGCGACTTTCACATGATAAATGGCAAGAAATAAAATATTCTTAAAAATATTAATAAATATATTATATACAAAAAATAAAAAATATTCCCAGAATCAAATGGTTTTCTGTGGAAATTTGTGTAAAATCATATATTCCTGCGCCTTTTTATTCGGATTCCCTGTTATTCAATAAAAAATCTTTCCCAAAAACTTGGATTTCACACGCTCTCGCCTGCGGGTGTTCTTCCCTTTTTTTATTTTGATTTTTTTTACGGAAAGAAGAGCACGTAATGTGGTGGATGCTGATGGCAATGCACTTGTTCCCACAAAATTCCTCGGCATAGGCCATTTCCATGAATGCCAAACAAGCCAAAAAATTTCACACTCAGCCAACGGGGGGAGAAGAAATAAAACACAAATACGAGAAGAAAAGGATAAAATGAACCCGAACGAAAGCCAGTGAACCTGCCACAGAGCCTGAGAAATTCTCGATCTCAATTCCGCATCCAGGACGGGCCTGGACAGGGCAGGACAAGGGAGGACAGACATCCCAGCATAATCAACAAGATCACGCATCAAACGAGACGTCAGCCGCATAAGAATGCAAACATTAAGAGATTTTATGCGAGTTTGTTCACATGCCAAAAAAAATAAGAAGGAGCCGCAGGAGGCAGTCCCAGCAGCCGTTCAACTCACCAACAAAAAAAAGTATATACAGAAATGGGAACAAAGAAGCTGAACAGGTACACAGGACGATTATCCTGTCATTCACTTGTTGCTGGCAAGGCAACAGGTAAAAAAGGAGGAGTCTGTGACAGTAACCCAGCAATTTTCAGTTACACTTCCTGCAGGAGCGGTGGTCCTGCCTCATTTTAGCGTGTGAACCTGTTTGTTGTGCCTCAGCTCCTTGCCAATTTTTTTCTCCAGCTTCGCGATGCTAATCTATGGCCTCACATTTTTTTTCGCAAATTTGTATTTTCCTTTTTTTTTGTTTTTTGGGGGGGTAATTTTTGGTATAATTTTGTTGTTGTATTAGATCGCAACTGGGTCTTTGGAGCGGGCATTTCGTGTTTTTCGATAATTTATTACAGTTGCCCAATTGGCCGAAAACGGTTCGCTTCGGCAACTAAACACTTTTTTATTGTCATATTTATATTTGCGCGATTAGTTTTTTAGTTTTCTGCTCTCGCTTCTCCTTTGTTACTTTAGCTTTTTTTTTATGATTCTCTTATTTTTTCTTTGCTATAAATTCGAATTTTAAGTCGCACGCAAAATTTATTCCCACGCATTTTCAGTTCGTGATACTTTTGGGGTCTTTTCATTTTTTTTCGTTCATAAATTTTTCGAGAGCACAAATCAACCGAAAAATGTAAAAAGCGACGTTTTATTGTTCTTTTCGTTGGATGGGGGCTGCAATTTAATAACGGAATTAAAATTGATGAAAATGTAAAGCGTTTTGGCTTGATGATTGCGAAATTGTGGCAGCACATTTTAATCTATAAATAATAAATAACAAAGTCAATCTGTTTTCCTCACTTTCGGTTAGATTAGCATCCTCCAGTCTTTTTTCACTTTCTCTGCAAGACTACAAAGACCGTGGCAAATAAGTCTCGTTTTTCGACCAATCATTTCCTATAAAGCTCAATGGTCGGTGGCCAAGTGACAGATACAACAATTCCCCACCACCCCAAACCAAAAATGTTGTGCCCCTTCTCCGGCAGTTGGAAATGACATGCAAAACAGTTGACATTACATTTAAGCCACAAAAGCAAAGCCAACCAGAAATATAAAATAAAATGAAATTGCCTAAATGGTTGGCCATAAATCAACGGCAGACAACGAGGAGGAGATCAAGATCCCGAGCCAGCCCCAAAAATAAAAATAAAACAACCGAAAATCTTGCTTTGCTCGATTTCACTGCCAAAACAACAAAGCCCCACACACAAAGCCAACTTCACCTGTTCGACGTGGAGACAATGCTCCAACTTGGTGACAGGCATATCCACCTTTCCGCCCCACCATCCCCCACCTCCTGTCGGAGGAGTGGGGCAATGTTGACAAGTACCGAGGAGGCAAGCGACTCAATTGCGGCACTTGTCGCACGACACTTCACCGTCCAAATACCCGCAGAGGCCGTCGTCAAAGGGGGGCATAAAAACAAAGGGGCTCCGGCTGGCCTGGAACAGGAGGGGGGCGTCCCAGATGAGAAGGCATCGAAAATAATCAAAAATCCAGACCGGGCGAGTATGTCACTTTCGGGGGAGTAGTCACTCCAAAAATAAAAAGAAGCAGTCGACCATTCAGACCATGACATGACAGAAAAAACGTTTCGGCTTCTTTCACGCTGCAGTTACGGATTTACACGAAATTTGTATACGTGCCACAAAATGAGAAGAAAGCAGCCTTCTCCATTGTACGCTTACAATTTAAAGAGTAATAGGTGTCTTTTGAAAAGGATTTTTCAGCTGCCCAAAATTAATATATAAAATAAATGCATATGCAAAACAGGTTATTATATCATTTAATTTCAACTATAAACTTAATGACCGCCTTTAATATTATGAATATTGTTATCCTGAAAGCTGGATTATTAATTTCCCACTGTGCAGCTAAATGCATTTTGGAACTCTTTCGGCTGGTTTCATTTACAGCGCAAATCCGTCGGACCATTGATGACGAGGAGTTTCAACGGGCCGACACGTCCCAGACGTGCAGACACAATAAGCACTAAGTGATGGGACGCGGCGGGGCAGTCGCATTATGATTTAGCAGTTTAACAACCAGATCATCTCCTTCTGCCTGTCCGAGCCGGGCTGGCCGAGCGCGACAGGCTGGCTGATTTAATCCCCGGCGGATGCAAAACATCGCCTTAATTGTGCTCTCGCCATATTTTTTCACTAATTAAACGCAGTCCCGATGGATGGCTGAAAAACGAAATTTCATTTCAGTTTGTTTAACAAATTTGCTGACATGAGCCGCTGACAGCAGAACAGAAACGGTAACAAAAACCGAAACAGAAACGTCTGAGAAGCATGCTGTAGGCTGGTGAAGACGAAAGACTTAAGCAACGAACTTGCCGCACACTTGACCCCAAATGGGAGGAAACAATGGCGATGAAGTCGCATTTTAGCCGCTTTCCCGCTGCCGCCGCCGCCGACAAAAATTTAAGCCGAAATTTCAATTTTGCACTGGGCCACACACACACTCGGCCAGAACAAAAGGCTTTCTCCACTCTCCTTTCCCTCTACTCCCCCAGTCCATTCCAAATGGCAAATCAATAGAAATTCGTGTTTTTTCACTGTACCTGTCCGGGTGTTCCCAGCGCACTGACCATAAAAATAATAATAGGGAATTGTGTACGTCTGCGATATCATTCACTTCGCTCGGATAATTATTTGTTTGCCAAAACAAAGCCGAGAGATTGTGGAATTTTTGTCGCTAACAAAAGTGCGTGTGAACCTCCACGCCGCCGGTCGCCTCTCCCTCTCCATTTTGGCCAATTCATTTCAGAAATTGTTCGGCCTACGCCCACACAACAAGTGCTTGAGTTTCGTGTCCGCAACAGGTAGCAACAGGTAGCTACTGTAATTCGGGGAATTATTTTCTAAAGACACTGATATTTTTTCAGGATATTTGCGGTGCTGTTAAATGTTGGATGAAACTGGGCGTGTCGGGCATGGGAAATCGTTTGGCATGGGAGCTGGGACTCCAGGGTTTGCTAATCGGTTGGTCGGTTTTTTAGTGAAAATTTTAAACAGACTTGTTTTGGAATTTATTGAGTAGGTTCCAAGAAAGTTGACCTATGTATTTTATTCATAAAAGCAACCAGGCTATAATATACAAGAAACTATTCACAATCACTACCTTTTAATACTTGGAATACAATAGAAAACACTACTACTTTTAATCTAAAGATTTTTTGATTAATTTGGAGGAACCAAAGTTGAAGGCAAACAGTGGCTTTCCTCAAAATCTATAATGTGGTTACCTCCAATCAGCTTATCGATTTGAAATCTTAAATCAAAGGGAGTACATTTGAAATGAAATGAATGAAAAATTATTTTTTGGTTCATTCAGAAAAGAAGACCAACTCTTGGCGCCAATCCATTTGGACATTCTTCCCAGTAAACCATTCAAGATTCCTTCACAAACTGCCCCGAGAAAGATGCCATCTCGACCATCATCACAAGCAAAGCAAATACGAAAAAAAAATACAACATATATTGGTGGGATCAGAGGCTCCTGTTCTCTCGTTCTTGTCACGTATCTCCAGATATCTGGGCTCACATCTCGGCCAATTAATTTAAACGAACACTATAATATCTCATTTTTTCGGCCTAAGTCGTCGTCCCCCCGGAAAGCGGAGAAATGAGAATTCATAGAAGCGGCCATAAAGCATTTGAAATCTGAAAAGTGGAAATATAAACGAGAGCAGAAGCCACCGACCCGATGCTATGGTAGGTATCCACTTGTTACTCCATTTACAAGTTACCGGGAATTGTGATTGAGATCGCCTGGGCCAGTGGGGCCAGTCGTAAAAAGCCAGTTTATTTGGAAATTTAGTTGTAAAAATGTAACTTGGCCCCAACTTGTGGCAGGGCAAGTGCCACTAAGAAGTGTCGATCCTGGCCACTGAACCAAAAACTGGCCGCATTAATCTCGCAGGCCGGTAATTTAATTTCTAAAACTTGCCCACTAAAAAATTAGACTAAAATCTGTTGACAAGTGTCATTTGCCTGGCCAAGTTTTTCCATGCAACGGAAGTTGAAGCCTCATGCCTCATGCCACGACATCCATGGGAGAGGGCGAGAGGCTTTTGGAAAAATCACCCATGGAATACCAAGAAGTTGCCGCAGCAATCAGACAAAATTGTCGCCACATGTCGTAGCCCTGACTCTGACTTTAAGCCACTGATTCCGATTTTAGCCTCGCTCTTTGGCGGCTTCAGCTTTTTTTTTCGTATTTTTTGTGGTTCGTGCGTCGCCAGCATTGGGTTTTGTGGCTTTGGCGCGAGTTTGACTAATTAAAGCGCAGACTTTGGGCATTTTTAATTTGTACGCTTGTAAAATGAAATTTAGTTTTTTTTCTTGAAGGTTTTTGTTTCTTGTTTTCTGCTTCGTGCAGCCTGTTTCCTTTTGAACTCTAAAGCGGTGCGTGTCGCTTTTTTGGGCGATAAGTTTGCGAGAAGTGGGGCTTTGAAAATGCTATTTGAAAATTTTAAGAAAAATAATCTCTAATCTGAAAATAAATACATAAATTATTTTATTTTTCAAAAGGCCAGAAAAAAAGAGTTAAACTAGATAATGGTAGTAATATGTATCTCGTTTATATTTATTTTAAATCCCTTCGATTAGTAAGAGCATTTTGGCATTTCGCCATTATTTTTAACAGGCTCGTGGTGCTTTATGAGCCAAGCTCTTTTCTTTAACTGGGCTCTGCTTTAAAGCGGACTCTTCCGAGAATTATACGAATGACCAGCTGACCTCTATAGCCTTACAGACTGGCCGTTCAAATATAGCCTCCAGTTGAGGCTCCACAAAACGCTGAACATTTCACTTTCAGGCCAAAAGCAAGAAACGGCAACGACATCTTCATCGTGGCCTGTCTTTTGTTTTTGCAGTCGTCCCAAAAATGGCTGCCATTGTAAATTTTGTTGGATATTCCAGAGTGGGTGTTGGGGGGCCTGTGTTTGAGGGGCACCATGTAGCATAGCATAGATTGCAGGTGCAGGTAAACACATGTTAACTAGTCGGAGAAGCACAAAATTGGGGGGATAGTCCCAGCCATGTTGGCGCAAATGTCAGGCTATAAATACCGAATTGGTATTGGAATTGGAATTGGACTCGCAGAATTGGCCACAAATGCGTTGTATTCGCTGTATTCGCTACAAATAACGCAAATATGGACATGATCATGTTGCCTGTTTGTTTTTTGTTGGCCATACAATTGTACAAATTTCGCAATCGAAATAGACTTGCACTAAAACGCATTCGCATTTTGGCGGAAGTGCTGTTGGTCGCAGCCAAAAAGTCAAATTCAAATGAGGCAACAAATTTCGTATTTCGTTGGACCCCCCGTTTGATGATGTAATTTGGCCAATTGTTTTGGCCAATCGAATTAACACATTTCTCATTGTATGGCCGAGTCCATAAACGAGCTAATAATGACACCCGTGCAAATTACACTGGAGAAGTGTTTCTTTCAGTGTGATAAGCCGCCTGCGAGATACTTTCACCCACAATGCTGCCGCACAATAGAAATAAAAGTCTTACCTTTTGATATAATATTTTTTTCTTTGGGGCCTCTCTGTAAACAATGACCAAATACGTTTCAAGACTCACTCCGGCTCACCTGCAACAATTGTTGATGTAATAAACAAGGGTCTGGGCCGCGGACAAAAGAAAACTCGCCACTTTCAAATGCTAATGGCACTCTTTCGATTTATTCAGAATCAAAAGGGAAGCGGCATGTGCCACACACATGACACATTCCCCAATCTTATAACTCATTTTTATGGCCCAGTGCATCGAATCGATTATGAAATTAGTCTTTAGAATAAATTCGGAATGCTATCTGTCCTAACACTTGGCTTTGATTTATGGGTTACCTGCCAGCGCATTAAATATTTCCACGATCCGGTAAATAATATGATATTCAATCAAATTGATTTATAAATAAAGGGCAAAGACAGCTACTTGGCGTTACTCCACTTTCTCACAGCACAATATGTTTGAAATTAATCCTAGTTTAGTCGAAAAACCCTTCCACGAACATGGATGCGACTTGTAACGTCACCCGGCCCTGGGCCCCTGGGGTGCCATCGTAACACGTGTATCGCCATAAATAATGTCATTTACATGGCAGAAGTCGCTGGCTGAACCGAAACCCTATCACTTACATTGGCTACCGTGGGCCAACCCCAAAAATTAATATACAATCTTAATAATTTATGCACAAATCGCTTAAATTTATTAACACCACGCGAAGCCAGAGAGCCAGGGAGCCAGGGAGCCATGGGGCCAGGGGCAGGCAAAATTGTACACACAATTGAAAGTCAAATAGGTTTATAGAAAAAAATAATCAGAGTTGTAAAACAACATTTTATCAAAATCAATTTAGAAATGAAATTACCAAGATTCCTCTACACAGTAGCTATATTCTAGTATCCACAGTTTTTAAAATAAAGTATTTAAAATTATTTTTCCCTCTGTATTCAAATAATGAAGAGTTGCAGGAAGTTCGATCATAACTCATCTGAGTATCGGGGGTGTTTAGCGGGTGAAAAGCGGAGATTTAGCCTCAACACGTGAGCATTGTATTATTTATAAATAATAATTATGGCAGCCACATGCGGTGCCTGAAATGTTTGGGGCCATCGGGGGAAAGTGCATCTGCGGTAGCTGGAAAATGATTTGGGGAAACACCAGTGGAAGATGGCTTTCAAATTTGTTTCTCAGGATTGTCACCTTTTGCCCAAAATTTGGCTTTCCCTTCGAAGATGTGTCTTTCTTTTATGAATTTATGAAATAACTCATTCAAAAGCCTGGGAAAAATCCCATAAACACTTTTACTATAAAGGTGGGTGTACTGGCTATTCTGATTAGAATAGGTATCTGATTAGATACAATGTCCTTTTATACTTTACTAAGTACTTCGAAAAATCATAGTCCTTTTTTTTTAACAATTCTTTTTTCCCTTTAAATAAAAACAATTTCCTGGCCACTTGACTGACTTTCCGCGCTTCAAACCCGCTTCGGTTTCGACATTTGTCATTCATCAACATCCATTTGCCATTCTCCGAGCTGGAAACAAAAATTGAGTTGCTTTAAATAGGCTTATCTAAATGGTTGGCGAACAAGTTATTTGGCAAATTTACCGAAATGCCATTCATCAGCCGAGAAGCAAATGAAAACATCAGTTCAAAAATTGTAAATGGCCAAATGAAAAAGTGCGTGTCGTGTCTGGGAAATAAAATGGAAATATTTTTCGGCTGGTTTTGGCACTTGGCAGCCGAGCATTTGGCGTGACATTTCAATTAAAATGCTAATTTTGCCATGGACAGAGGGACATGAGCTTGTTAAAAGGCAACCCGCTCGGATCCACTAACCGAAAATAGCAAAAAAGTTAAAAAGTATATATCAAGGAGGGTTTAAAATTGGCTGCCGGCAACTATTTAGCGGAGTAAATTACTTTATTAGACTCCGGCCGTGGGCCGTACAAGGCGTGCCTCATATGGTACCTGGCCTTTATGGATATACCATACCAGGCTATCTAGTCAGGGGCTCTGAGCCGGGCCCGAGGAGCGCAAGTGCATTAATCAAGTCCCCACACACACACACACACGCCGGTAACCCCCACTCTATTCGAAACTCCAATTCTATCGCGCACTCACGCCCTGACACTCGTGACTTTTCTAAGCTAATTTATCATTTTTCGAGAAGAGGAAAGCCGAAATTGATGCACTTTCTCTGCCATTCAACGCGGTAAATACGGTTCTGTAAATCCGTTTTGCTCCACTACAAGAAAATCTTGGCAAAATTCTTGGTTCCATTACTGGGTTTTGCTCAAAAATAATCTATTTTTGTATTAAAACTTTAAACATTCCATATATATAAAGTTATAGAGGAAACCTTCATATACTTCTGCCTATTTTCGTAAGGAAACTAAGAACTACATTAATATATTTTATTATTTGTATAATTTGATTCATTTGTTTCCTAAATCAATTTAAATTTTCAAAATTTTCCAAGTGCTCCTTCATTGTTTAACGGAAGTTGAAAAATACATAAAAATTGCAGCAGCCCTTCACCTTCCACACAATCTATTTTCCTCGCCTTTAATTGTGACACGTGATGCGGTCGCAACGGGAGTGGGTAACGGAAAATGGAAATGAAAATGGGGAAAATGCCTAAACAGTTGCGCGTTGCACATAGAAAGCTGACAATTAATCTCAACAGATGCACGGCTGCACTTTCGATTGCCTCAGAGCCGCAGAGCCGCAGAGGTAGGGCCTGCAATTGGGCTCGGATTGAGACTTTGGATCTTGGGTTGGATTGGAAGAGAAAACCATTTCCCGACTCCAATTGCTTACATGTGGGTGGCAGAACATGCGAGGCAATTAAGGTCGCCTTAGCCTCTTGCTCCAGCCAATTCCCATAGGAGGTGTCATGCATTATGCATGGCCTTTAAATGGAAAGATTTTAATGGGAAAATTTTCTCAATAAGTTCTTTTTATTAAACGGATTTTGGTTATATATAAACAATAATTTTTAAGAAATAATACCCTGTATTTAATACAACACACTAACTTAATCATGGCCAACACTTAGTGTCTTATCGATTCTTACCATCGGCCCGAGACTACTCCCCTTTGGCCGCCTTATCGGCTCTTGGCCATATCGAGCTTCGGGCTACTTTCCGCTCGCCACATAATTTTACGCACGCGCCCCGCGGGCCAAGCTGAAGCCACGGACCAGGCTAAGCGCCAGTTGACCAAGTTACTTCCAGATCACCTCCTCGCCCCAGCTCCTTTCAGCCATCCAAAACAAATCGATCCCGATCGATCCTGGGCGGAGAGGCATCGCGTTCGGGGCCGGTCGCTTAACATGCTGCCTTCGTGCGCGCTGCTCATTGATCGAAATTGAATTGGACATAAATAAAACAAGATCAATCAATTGATTTATTTTGACATGTTGCAACAGCGTTGGCCTGTGCGAGAGCCTGGTTAGGCTTCGGGCCTCGGGCCAGGGCCGGTTTTGGCCAACTGTCCCACTGGCCTGCTGCTCCAGCTCCTACATCAAAAAGCCAACTCCAGTGCCTTTACCTTTAAGTTGAAGCACTGATAAAAATAATGATAAAATATAATAAATAATAATAGATTTTCATACTTATTTTATTAAAAAAAAAGTTTTTAGTTAAAAGACTACTATAAAATAATTTTTCAGGAACATTTTTAAATGTAATTCTAAATTTTTTCTCTGTGCAATTCGCAGTGGGTCTCATTTGCTTTGTCACTGGGGAGATTTGTATGCTGCCCCATTCGCATTTGCAACTTGTGGCATTGTTGCACTCACTGCCTTCATACGTGGCTTTTGAGTTTGATTTTATTGCTTGTTTTGCTGCCGTTTTTGGGATCGTTTCGTTAATTTGTCGATCTCTGCGGCAGGGTGCTTTTTGCCTGATTAATTTTTATATGCGCTTGGGTAGCTTGGCCCCCAAGCCCCCAAGGCTGACATTGATTCTAATAAGAATTCTTAAGGGGCCATAATCGTAAACCCGTTTACGGCGAAGACGATTCGTTAATATTGAAATATTGTCGAGATGCTTCTACAGTTACAGAAAAATCAGCCTCATTACGGAAACAGATCATAGATCAAAATTTAACTATCAAATTATTTGCTAATTTAGCATAAAGTCAGTTGCGGTTCTTCTCTCATTTCTGGCCAGAAAGATCATCTCCTCCTGGCCTCGTATAAATTTCATTTTGACCATGCAAATTTCACCTGCCCCAAAGATTCGAATTTTTTGGTTATCCAGGAGAATTGCATATTTTGTCATATGCAGAATGGCTATTAAATATGTGCATGACATGGCCCGGGGCTTGTAATGGAAATGCAAACAATAGATGGATGTCTCCCTGGAAGTTATGGACATTGATAATACCCATCAGGATGTGGACTTGAAACTGCAGTTCAATTTACTTGGATTTACGATTATATCGTAATAATATACAATGCAACTCTCTCTTAGATATAATTAGTTATATGGCTTTTTACAAAAAGTTTAAAGTCGTAAATATATATTTGCATTTTGAAAACGACTACCAAATATGCAATATTTTTAGGAAAACTTTAAATAAAGAAATAAATATTATTTAGTTTTCCCAAAATGCACTCACCACAATATCCCCAGAGGGTAAGATTACGGTCTCTAGATATTTGTTATTTAAAAAATAATTACAATATTCACAAAAACCAAAACAAATGCTAGAAAAAACATAAAAAAAAATAAACGAAAAAAAGCCAAATATGCAATTGCATTTTTTTGCATTTCATTCAACAAAAAAAAAAAAAAAAAAAAAAGGATCAATAAAAATCAAATAATACCAGAAAACTTGCTTCGACTGAGAGATCAATCACATTTATGCTAATTAAACTTACATAATATTGCTGCGACGACAAATTCAAATCAAATTTTGTTTTGACAAATTTCGTGTGTGCAGAAAAAATGCAAAATGCTTAGATAAGAGGCCCGGAGATATAGATATACATAGATAGGTGAACCGAAATATATTGTAGATATTTTATTATGCAGCCAAAAAAACTGAAAGAAAAACTCGGCCGGTATGAATG
Organism: Drosophila varians; assembly: GCA_018150405.1. Classification (NCBI taxonomy): domain Eukaryota; kingdom Metazoa; phylum Arthropoda; class Insecta; order Diptera; family Drosophilidae; genus Drosophila; species Drosophila varians. Next base: position 9,938,334 of record JAECWK010000125.1, read on the forward strand.
GGGGTTGGGTGGGGGCGGCAAAATGGGGGGGGCGGTGCACTCCATTGTAGCACAATGAACGGCGGTTTTGTGGTTCTTGCACTTTCACTTTATTAAAATGCATACCACCTACATTTTTTGTTGCTCGCTTTTCGCGATTCTTGACTTTAGAGCTGCAGTTCAGTGGCCAGCTATGAGGGAGTGAATCCACGCCAATCCATTCGGATTTGGAATCGGAATCGGACTCGGATTCGGAATAGCATTGGATCAGATCGAAATCCGTTAATTCTCCGTGCATACTGCATAAAGCAGAAGGGAAATTGTTACGGGAAGACGATCTGCGATCAGAGATCAGCGATCAGTAACCGATGCGGATGCTGGATGCTGGATGCTGGGTGCTGGGACCATTGTTCTACTGCTGAATTGCAAATCAGTTCCATAGTTCTCACTGCTGCAATTTGCCGTTTGTTGGGGCAGGCAGCAACAACAGTTCTTCCCCAAGATGTTTTTCCGTTTTCCACACTGCGGAAAAATTTCGCAGTACTCTTACATTTTTACTGTTTTTACAAATAGGTATTCAAAGGGCTTAGAAATGTAATATAACTTATTTAAATAAATTTTCTGCTTCAGGTTTACCTTCTTTTGAAGTAGATCTTAAATGGTAACGTTTTTAAAATGTTATATATAGATATCCTTGATAATTCTTCAACCTTATTTTATTAAGTATACGCCGTGTGGGATGTTACCTCCTTGGCTATATTTTGGTCCATTTTTTTCACCGTGGACCATGTAGCTTCAGTTCAATCAACCCGCCTGGTCAACGACTCCCCAGCCACTGGACACACGTGGGCGTGGAGCGTGGTGGTGTCGTTGGCGTGGCCTTGTCGCTTCCCCCAAGCCAGGGTGAATGTACCGTTGTGTCTTTGAACTCCCGGCCAGGGCTGTGGCTGGAACTACGGCCAGAGAGCTATGGCATAATGCCCATCGGAGAGTCGCCAGACAGTCAGACGCTCTGATGAATGAGACAACGAACCCTTGGCAGGCAGGCAGGCAGCCGCCGAAAAAAAAGGCGCGATATAAAGATCAATAAATAAGCAAATACCAGCCGAAATCGAAATATACCTGACGCGATCTTCGCATGCAAATTTCGGGGTGGTGGACATCTCTCACCCGGCTCTCCCTCGGGGGTAATTAAAATTACAAATTCGCCCAACAGCATTGGGCAAAAAAGGAAGAGACGCCTCATCTGGCAGCGGCAATTAGCATCGATCGGCTAGGTTCTTTGCCGGATTCATGATATATGCATAAAGACGGCGACGTGACTTGAATGGAATCACTCCCCCTCCCCTCCTCGATGACAAAATCCTTGATCAGCGTTCATTGATCTCGGCTCTTGCAACGTCAAATCGCAGATGCTGTTGCCAAGTTGAGCTTTCACAGTTGCAATCATCACAAAATTTTAGAACTCTGTGGAGGTGGTCACAGTGGTGGTCCTTATGACCTCCTAATTATTTAATTGATCTTTATAAAAATATCCTTTTTACCTTTTTTTTCTTAATCCCATGCTAAATAAACTAAATTCTAAAAAAAAGTCTTCAAGTTTATAGAATATTTTCCCACAGTGCCTTCTTGGCCGATAAATAAATTCTGGCATTAACTTGCCATATATTTTCATTATGTGCGACACAAAAAGTCGTGTTTTATTTCAACACAAGTGGATTTTAATAATAAAATGTGTCTAATTTGGTACCCGCTCGCCAGGAAGATGAAAAGAAGGAGAAACCTGATTGCAGCACCTTTTTATTATTTTTATTTTTATTTTTATACAGCCTGCCCACCATTGGACAGCATTGGATGGCTGGGCGACCATGGGAGATGCGGTTTCCACCAACTGGACTTTCCTCGGCGGCTTCCTTCCTTGGCTTATACATATGTATGCATGTAGGTTTTTTTATGTGGTACGTGCGAGGCGTCAATGCTTCATTTCCACTGTCATCTTAAGTTGATTGCAAGTTACGAGCGTGTTGACACCCTACCTGTCTCGCATTTTGCATGGCTAACGGTAATTGCAGTTGCACATGCGTGTGCCGGGGTTATGCCTCGGCGGCCATACATAGTAGTAGCGGGGTTAATTCCCGGGTCTCCCATCCACAATGCTGAGCTGCTCCTTCCTGGCCATGTGCGGGCGGCTTATTAATCAGAGCGCCCATTGCACAACGCTCTTGCCCCAAGACTTTTGGGGGCATGATTCATGCTTAATTGGCTCAAATATCAGCACTGAAAGAAATATATCTATTACTTTATTGTTATAATGTTCATTAGGTACAAAAATAGAGTTAATCAAAAGATGACTGTTGATAATTTTAGTTAGAATTCATGACCTAAAACAATTAACGTTTTTTTATAGTGCACTTCAACTGCATCCAAACCGAATCGGAATCCAAATGCCGAGACCGATCCAGCTGTAAGCCGTGCAAATCTCACCCAAGTTGTCAATTTCACAGACAACACATTTCAATCAAACTTCGCCGTGCCATAAATAAGCCGCCAAGTGGACAGATCCGAGAAACCAGGTTCCACTCCAATTTTTTAAGTCTCTCTCGCTTAAATTACACATTGTACTTGTGGTTGTTGGTTTTTTCTTGATCCTGTTGCCATTGTTGTTGTTCTTGCTGTTGTTGATATAGTTGAGCACGCCTAACGTTCACATTTTTCCACATGAAATTATGAAGTTACCATGGCAATTAATACGCATGAGCTGGGGGCTTTGGCTTTGGCTTTGGCTTGGCCAGTTCCCCCAAAATCCACAATCCAAGTCCCAAAACTGCCATTCCAGGCGGGTGTTGTCGTCCGTCTCCAGCCGGCTCGCATGTCAATTTGATGGCAATTAACTTGGACCGGCTTTTGTTTTAATAATAAATTTAATGAGCTGCCAAAAATGGTTGCAAATTTACGTGGCAATTAGCGGCCTAAACGACGACAACTCCACCGGCGAGGCGACACTTGGCCAAAAAGATCGTGCCTGGGCGGACCGAGTTACCAAGTTACCAAGCCACCAAGCCACCAACTATCCAACTGTCCAGCTGTCCGTCTGCCGGTGCTCCATTTTGCTAATGAGCGCTGCGATTTTCCTCGTATCTTTTTTGGCTGCATCGGGGCTTGGCCAAAGGTGGTGCCCAGTGGTGTTGTGCGAGTTTTTCCAGTGGTGCGAAGGCATTTTGAGGGTGTGGTGGCTCAGATTTTCTGCTGCAAGGTGACAATGTTGCTTCGAGGTAAATAGACTAGTCAGGTGAGCTAACTTTATCGATCTAGTACCTAAAACAAAGATTAAAGTTATTTATATATATTTTATTATTAAAAGGAACCAAATTTCATGCTAAACGCATGAAACATTAAAACATTGCAAAGCAAATGTTCAATATTTATTAAAAAAATACATATCTTCATAGAATTACGATTAAAATATTCAAAATATCATTTATCATAAAAAAAAAATAATTCCTTTATGTTTATAAAGAAAATATAAAATTAGTTCAGTTTTTTTTTTAGTTGCATTATGAACGCATTTAGGCAGGTTTTTTTTCATCTAGAAAATTATATTAAATATTTGTATACAAAGGAGAACACAAGCTTCAGGTTTGAATCGTGTTTTCATTTGATTTTCAAATGGTTTGTTGTATAAAAAGAATTTGAGATCACGAGACGAATAGGAGGTCACGCCTTCTTTGGGAGAGTGTCTGGACAGACTTTAGTAGCCGGCCATTTGGGGATGATAGCCGTACTTCTCGAACAGTTCCTCCTTGGTGATGGTGCGCTCCAGTTGCTCGGGATCAAGCTTAAAATGTCGAGGCAGGATCTTCCACTGGAGCATGTTGAAGTAGTTGTATTCACCGGACTCCTGGAATCCTCTGTAGGCGTAGTTCGGGTTGTCGGCCTGACGTTTAATCCAGAAACGCTCGAACTTGTGGAAACGCCAGCCGCGCTCCGCCAGTTCCGCTGCCGACAGCAGTTGCATCATATCGCCAGGATAGGTGTAGAAGAAGAAAAACAGTAACTCCACCTCCATCTGCTCCGTTTTGGGCTGTTGCAGGCCCGGTCTGCATGCCAAACGGTAGGTAAGTGGGAGCTCAAAGTTCAACTCGTGCGGGGCACAACGTCCTGAACGGAAGGGCCCCGAGAATGAGGGGTGATGGCTACCAGTGTCTTCGGCACGGCAGTGCGACTGCATATTACGATTAGTGTCTTGTGTGATTAGCTGAGAAACAAAATTGGGATTTCTCTGCATAGAGTCCAGATCCTTCGCCAGACCCAGCAAACCAAAAGGGCCCTTAACTGTATTCCGCGGCGGCTGGACTTCAGACTTCCACAGCTTCTCGTAGATGGGGGGCACGAGTTCAAAGTCAACGCCACCCTCTGGCATGCCCATGGGATTGGTCTTCATACGGGCATACAGCTTGGGACTCTCAAAACCGGGGGGAGGTGCAAACAAGGGATTTAGACCGGATTTGCTGACAACACCATTGAGGGCCCTCTGCCGGACCCCTTCGTGCAAGAATTGATGGCTAAAAATTAGACTAACGTCAAAACGAGTTGCAGAATTGAGGAAGCCGTATAGCATCTCCATTTGCTCCTTGGTGACAACGGTATTCTCCTCATTCCTTACAGGATTTGAAGAAGCTTCCAAGGATTTACACTTCTCTTCGAAATCCTTCTCCGTGGTAGCACTTACTGGGGTGACATCGCTAGCGACCTCATCTTCGCTATCCTCGTCCTCCGCATCCGCATCGTTGTCTGTGTCATCGCCATCATAGTCATCGTCATCCTCGTCCTCCTCATCATCCAATTCTTCGTCATCGCTCAACATGGCTGTCCAGTCGTCCGGAACCGCCGAAGACGAAGTCGAGAGCAATCTAGTGCCTGGTAGCGACGGAAAGTCCTCACGGAAAATGCTAAATTCCGGCGGTGTTGGTGGAGGCAGCGGCGGTGAAGATGGTATCTCCAGTTTGGGAAGATTCTTCACCACATCCACGTACAGAGCGGCACCATTACACGATACCGATGCTTCCGGGGAGGACGTCTTGAAAAGACTGAAGGGCGGCGAGAACGACGGCGGACTCGGTGACTTCTCCTTCTCCGTGATCTTGGCATTGTGGCGCTTCATCTTGTACACAGGATTTTCATACAACTCACAACTAATTCTGAAATTTCGATCCAGAAACACGAAGCTAAACTCGGCCAATAAGGCACGTGACGTGACATTAAATGACAAATAACACTGTGCAACACTGGTCGCCAAAATGGAAGCTTTTTCCTTGCCAGATCGAAAGAATGGTAGGATCAGTGGTAGGAAAAGGCAACAAGTGATCCATTGTGGTTGAATATGAGCTTAAAAACTTACTTAATAACAGTAAAGTAAACATTAACTCACAGATAGGTAAGATAATTAAAAAAAACAGTCGCAAGCTTGCCAGATCGCATGGCATTTGGCTGAGCAGGGTTGCCATCGACACAAAGAAAAAAATCTACAAACTCTCGGCAAGTTTTGTTTTAAAAGGATTTAAACTATCTAAAGGATAAAATTGCGTTACCTTTGTACAGTTAATAATAAATGAATAAATGTCTGGAAATGTGTGGGTGCCACGGAAATTGCAATAAACCAATTTAAAAGTCGCAGCCATAAATTCAAACGCGAATTCACCTGCAGCTTTGCTGGAGAAGTGGAAAAAGAAACGGGACAAAGTGCTGGACAGGACGCACAAAAAAAGCTCATCTATAATGCAAAATAAACTGGTTGGGGAGTATAACCCATTAACTTAAAATGACACCGAACTAACATAAATCTCGTTCTTTAGGTGGGGTTGAAGGAGCTGACAGAGGAAAGGCCGCTCAAGGAGGAGGTGAATGGAGGAATGGAGGCGAAGGAGCACCACCAAGCTAATAGCCCAAGAGCTCCTGCAACAGAAAACTGGAGGAGTGGATGGTCATTTGCCTGCCGCAAATCAACGGACTTGTCCGGCGGCCACAAAAGTCACAACACTCGGGAAATCAGGTGCATGGCTCCCACTAGCACTCCAGCTCAGGCTTCAGCTCTTCCAGCCAGCAAATTAAGCAGAAATAATATAAAAATACAATAATGCATATTCCCAGCCGCTGGCCAAGAAAAATGATACACATAAGAGTGGCCAAGTAGATACACCAAGACGTTTAAATACCCTAAAAAAAATAATAAAAAGGAGAGCCCGAAAAAGTCTCGAGCCTAAGCCTAAGATTAAAAATCAAAGAATAGGGGCTTTTAATATTCAATGTAAATTACGAAGATCCTCATATACCCCCTGAGAGAGCACAACGATTCAGCCAACTTACCAGGATCGCGGCTAACAAAGCAAAGTCATCACGATCTGCGGGCAGAAGCTCCTCCAGCCGCATAAACTTTAATAAATCATACTCATGTTGCCGGGAACCGCGACAAAAGCAGCTTGGTCTGTTCCATGATTCGCAAACCTCCATCCAGAATCCACGATCACCTGGCAGACGATCGAGACGGGTCAGGCCAATTGCAGAGCCATTAAATCGCCAGAGCCAGGACCAGCAAGTATAGGTGTCAACTGGAGGTGATCTTAAATTGGATTTTGCCTCTCATTTGATTGCGAAGTACTCATTTTCTATACCTCAGGATGATTTTCTGCAGGGATGATCGAGTCCTACAGGCTTCAATGTAACCTAGCAATAGGGTTTAGAAGGATCTTTAAGTTTAAACAATTATTGCATTTTAACAACGATCCCATATTTTCAGATGCCTCAAAATCTGGCTTGCATCCTGAACCTGTTCAACGCCACCAAGGTGTGTACTATGAAAATTAGCAACGGCTTGAGTGACGCCCCATTCGCCGGCACAAATGACCCGACTCCTCCGGGTGCGTGCCGCCATCCAGAAAAGCTCGCCTAATGACCAGCGGGAGCAGCACTTGTACTTCACATCTAAGACATCACTAAGCACCGCAAGAAGGAATCTGTAGGAAGGGGAGCCGTCCCACAGCCGGGTAAGTTTTATGAGCTCAGACCTATTTCTCATCCCGGTGGACTTAGTGGCAGGCGGGCCATTAGGCAAAGCGTTCAGCATAATGGCCATATGTTTATGGGGTTCTTGGCAGTCTTAAAAAATTATTCACAATAGGCGTAGATCATTCTTGGGACTTGGCGCGTCTTTGTAGGCGTTTTGTGCAGTCAAGGCTGCACCAGACACGATCGGTGTGGTTTTTGGGCTTTTGCATTTTTTATTTACGAGCAGCAACTAATATTTAAAACGATACTTAAATCGCAAAGTTGCACTGTTTGTTAGTATTATTTGTTATAAGCCATTAATAGTTTTTTGCCTAATTGTTTTAGTTGGAACGATTTTTCCCGGACTATATAACTTGCTAATTAGCCTTAGTCTAATGCACTGCCCACAGCAAAAGTTTATTTAATAAACTGTGCCACATGGAAGGCAAAACAAATTATGAGCCGCCGTAAAGATTGGCATATTGTTGGCTCAGAGCAGGCAACAATTGGCATTTGCAATCAAGAGCAACTGCATCGGGCAGCACGCACTGCCGGCAAGTGAATGGCAGGCGGCAATTGGTGCGACAGGTAGCCCCCTCCGGGAGCTAAACGGACGGACTAAAGTTGGCCAACGTAGGTGGCACACTCTTGGCCGAAAGTGGAATGCGCCAAACGGGGGAAGGGGGACATTCACTAACTGGCCGATTGTCAAACTTGCCAAATTGAAAACGAAGTTACGATGCAATCGCCGATTTGTTTATGCTGCCGTTTTCAACCGAACGCAATTATATTTATTTTTATTTTTGTGCTTTACTTCGCATACTTTTTATTTCCTTGGATCTGGAGATTTTCGATTTTGTTTTTCTGTTTTTTTTTTTTTTTTTTTTTAGTTTAAATTTAATGAAATATTACGCGCACGTGTCAGCGGAGCGATAAAATTTATTTACGCAGCATTGCGGGTCAAGTGAAAGCACATTTTTCTGGGCAGTGGCGCACTGGTGAGGCCTTCGGACCTTCAAATTGAATTTACGCTGGGATTTCGGGCAGAGTCGCGAATTAAAAATCGAAACCGAAATCGAAATGTAAACCTGACTTTCGGGGGCAAGCATAAAAATGGGCGTAGGGCAGCCGCATTGACACGCGGCCATATTTTAAATGTCAACAGGATGGAGGAGGTGGACAGAATCGGAGAGATCCCATCGAATTGAATCCAATCCAATCGGATGGGATCGGGCATGGGATCTGGAATGGGAATGGGAATCGCTGCCGCCGGGCCACAAGCCAAGGATGTGGGGAAGGTAACTGCAGCGATCCGCCTTGTCCATGCCCATCAAAAATTCAATAAAATACCATTAAATTACAAAATGAAGACAATTCATTTTTCTTATTATTTTTTGTTGTTATTTCTGGTTGCGATTGCATTTTGTTTCTTTAAGCAGCGAAGCATTTAATGTCGCTTTTTGCAGTTATGACCAATAAAATATGAGAATCCTTTTCGGTTTATAAACGTTGAAAACGGCATTTATCGTAATATTTTATGAAATCAGTGAATATTCGGTGAATGTATTGGGATTGGGATTCGGATTGACTTTGCAACTTCTATTGTTTGGCTTTATTGATGTTTTGTTTGTGGCTAATGTTGCATTTGGAATTGAGACTTAATTCATAGATTGAAGGTCAAAGACTATGGCTCAGAATTGTTAGCTGATAGCCAATAAAATATTAAATAATTTCATTAGTAAATACACCGACTGGTACTTTAATTACAGCATTCCGCCCAGCAGGGATCGTATTTTTTCGACCTTAATCGAATGCGCACGAATGGATGGAAAGGAAGGGAATCGGACCAAGAGTAATGGCCAAGGGTTGGCCCAGGGCAACGCCCATCATATACTACCGAATCGAATACGAGACAATTTTTCTTATTGCCTTCAACTTTGCACTGCCAAAAACTACTTTGCCCAAAAAAAAAAAAATGCATGTAAAATAAAACAAAACAAGTCGAAAGCCGAGCAAGCACACTTTCAATTAATCAAGGAAATTAATTAAGGCCGGTGGACGCAGTTGGTCTCGATGGTGCAAAGTATCTCGGTTCAGTGACCAGCCAGCGGGCAGCACGCTCGCCGATTGCAACATAATTTTCATTTGGCTCAGCATGCGTTTTCATCGTCGCGGTTATCATTTGGACACTTGGACTGGTGCAGGGATTCGGACTGGGATTCGGATTTGGTTTTGGTTTTGGTTTGGGCGCCTGGTCAATTAGCACGCATGTATAAGCTCGCCAGGCGATGGAGCACTGGACACTGGAGCTCTGCAGCGGCGGAGCGATAATTAAACGCAGGTCGCCGGAGTTCGGTTGCAAATCGGCAATTGGTGACAATTGGCCACGATTTATGCACGGGCCGGATTGTGCAACATTTTCCTAATAAATTTTGCAGCCTTTAATCAGACTCCATGCTGCGCGATTGTCCCACTGGGTTAGTGGCACTATATTTCCGACTGGTAGTAACTTAGATTAACCGTAACCATCACACTGGCAACTAAAACAGGAATTATAAAAATAATATAATATAATAATATAGTGCTATAACACTTACGGACTATTTCGTAAAAGGCATAGGTAACCAATCCATAATTAACAGTTGGCAGAATGGCAATCATCATGTTGCAGATCATCTGAAGCATCAAACCAATCAAGTTGAACACCATATGGACTGGCACCAAATGCGTATTGCCCTAAAAATTCAAATTATTTTATAAAAATGTCAAAACATTGTTTCCCATTACCCCGTATACGGCACAGAAGAGCAGACTTTCGGACAGGAGATGCAAACTGGTGGAGGAAATCCAAATGGCCATTAGACTGGAGCAGGCATCCGTATAGAGAAACCACAGCAGGTCGGATAGCTGTGTGAGGATGTTCCAATAGGACAGGTAAAGGCTACCGTCCCTTAGGGAAATACAGTAACAGAATCTGTTCAATAAGGGCATTGTCTTTAGAGTCTTCCGGTTTTGTGAATATTGGATCCATATTTATGTTCCATAAAACTTGTATAGACTGTAATAAAATTCGCTATAAGAGTGCCAATGTCACTTTAATTTAAATATTATAATAAGGCCCAAATGGTTTCGTAGTGTAAAAAATTTGAACTTGTAATGAAATAGTTTCCAAAGCATTCTTAAAAAAAGGATCCCAAAAGGTAGGTATTGATATTATTCAGGCGAAATATAAAGAAAACAGTAAGTATTATTTACTTGGAAATATAATTTATTTTGTGTTTATGATTTTTGACATGATTTTTAGACCATTTTCTGTCACATATTCCTAAATTTCCGAGTGATAGTAACTCAGCACGATCACAACATCCGCAAACATAACTATAAGCAAAAGATATGCAAAATAAGTAAATAAAAAACCAATTACTTACATCCTATCGAGAAAAAGGCGTAAGCGATCAACCCGTAATGGACGATACCACGGTTGGCGATCAACATATGACTAATCATCTCAAGAATTAGGCCACCTAGACAGGTTACCAAGTGCACCGGCAATAAATGTGGATTGTTCTTTAAGGATACAAGGATTATTACAATAAATAATAAAACGAAAGGGAAGGCCACTCTTACCCGATAGACTGCGGCAAGCAAAAAAAATTCGGAGCCAAAATTCCAAACGCCTGCGATAATCCAAAGGGTCGTGATGTGAGTACACAAATTAATATCGGAGTACACCAACAATAGTAAGTCCAATAGTTCCATTAACAGGCCCAAATAGCCAATTATAAGAGTACCTGTCCGAAGGCTCAGGCAAAAACAGCACTTCTTGATAAGTGACATTCTGATTCCCAGTTTTTGATTAATCCAGGACAATAGGATAACGTTTCACACTTTTAACCATCTATGTTAGTAATTTTGTGGCTTCTGGGATACAATTTTAAAGATTTTTTTAAAGTGGATCATCGCATAAATAAGGATTAATTGTTTTTTGGATTTTTTGTTTAATAATATAAAGTGCAACTTTTGAAGTGTATTGAAAAGGTTATTGACTTGTTTTTAAACATCCATTTAATATTTGGAGTTTATGATTTATTGCTTCATTGATTTATAGCTATTATTTATGGCTCCCATAACGAAACAGCAAAGACTACAAATTTTTACAAAATAAATATTCAAATTTAATTTTTCCTCTGGTGACTTTTTTTTTCAAAAATCCTTTTTCTTCATTTGTAAAATTTTCTATTACACTTACCAATGTAATTCCTTTCAAAAAATGAAAATATTATTTACCAAATATTAGGTATTTGTCTCAAAATTGCAAGTTTATACCGGAGAACCAGACAGAATGTTTCCGAATCGAGGCTACCAGCATTTGGAGTGTGCCGGCGATTACAGGGAAGCAGAAGTTTCAAGGGGTTACGTTACCTTTCCAGAGGTTGCCCCAAAGCCGAGCAAGATCTTGTGGCCGGATAGAGGAGCAGTTGAAATTGGAACACCTGCACCAACTAGTATACCTTCCACTTCCAGCTGCAAAAGAAATGAATCTTTGTCGGGGACTACTGATGCAGAACCGGAAAGAGTCAAAGCTCCGAATAATTCCTTTGACAAACTGGCCCAAAAATTGCGGCTTAGATTTTATCAAAGAGATCAATGGGAACAGAAACCCTGTCCAAAAGTGTCGCCACCAGCACCTCCACCACGTCCTGCCAAAGTGAAACTCAGTGAACTAAGTTTCAGGACGTCATCTAGCCAGGAGGCCATTGCGATGTCCCTCAGCGAGGAGAGTGTAAAAATTAAATCTAGTCTGGAGGTGCCCAGATGGGAGTATTCTGGTCAGGAAATTACCAGCCTGGAGAGTATCAGGGTGGCATCCAATCTGGAGGTGGCCAGTCAGGAGTCATCCAGTCTGGAGGTGATCAGCCGTAGGAGTAACAGTCAGGAGAAAGGCAGCCAGGAGAGTATCAAAACGACACACAGTCAGGAGATTTGCAGGATAAAAGAGCAGATTGATCATTTAACAGATAACATAAAGTCCTTGCAGTCCTGGATGCCCATTCTCAGTGTCCAGCAAATGGTTTTAATGAATCAGAACGAAGAGCTCCTCTCCAGGAATCGCGATGGCCAGGATGTCAGGAAAGAGACGTGTTCCAGGCAATCATCTGCCTCCTTGCACAATTCCCCACAGGAGCTTAACTCGGGAGAGGATTTTCAGGATGATGATTTCTCCACCTCGAAGGATGTACAGGTGACTGAGCGGCCTGTGCCGCCGGACACTGCAGTTTCCGATTCCGCCTCACATCAGCTTATATCAGAGTGGAATCTGCCGGATGAAGACTGCTCAAGCTCTCTGGACCTCCAGGACAACGAGTGGAACTTTAAACGCAATCGCCACAGGGATCAGTACTGCAGCATGCAACTGCACTTGGTCAATGTGCTTCTAATCCCAAAGTCAGAGACCTCCCTCCGTCTGAATCGGTTGAGGAACTTAGGGGCTTCCATGGGGTTAAGTGCAGGGCATTGGAAGCCGGATTTTACCGAGGAAAATAGGTCAAAGGACTATGAGGCGGCGGAACACCTCAAGCGATCTCGAAAGCCGTCGAAACGCCAGGAATGTGCGTAGTCAGGGAAAGTGAGAGATTTTCTTGATTGAGGAATTGTGCCTGTCATGCGATGCGGCGACCCAAAAGATCGGAATCTGAAAGGGGTTTGGGGTTTTGTCGGGAAAAGCTTTTAGCTGGGACATCTTGTCCGGGTGGATAGGGCCAGGCCGCGCTATGCTAAAACAAAAGCCATGTTTCTTCCCAAAGAGCTATTAATCGAAGTGCAACTGGCGGTTGTCATGTGTGAGCTTTCTATTGTGGCATCTCCCTGGAAAGGTTGACCATCTCAATTGTGTCTCAGCTGGTTCTTCTCCAGATCGGATTTTCTTTTTTTTATTATTTTTGTATGTGATATGGAAATAAAGTTTAGTGGAAAAAGAATTTTAAATGGATGGTAAAATCCGTCCCCCAGTGGAGGCCAAAACTTTTACTGATTTGGCAGACATTCCATGTCGATCACCCCCCATCTCCCTCGATTCGCCAATTGCTTGGCTGGATTGGCTGGAAGGAAATGATTGTTATTATGACCGTTGCCGGGGCCAACTTCCCCCATCTGGAGTCACTTCGTCATGTTCGTGGCTTCGACCATAGCCGCCAGCTCTATGCATTTTGGCCAAATATTAGCACACAATTCGATTTTGCATGCCAACCTCCACGAGAAGGAGGAGGAGGAGAAGGATTCGGGGAAATTGACTTTAAGTAAATTTTTACGAGTGCAAGTGGCGAGTTTTCCATGACACTCCATGATCCTCCGCCTGGGGCAGCTGCGCGCTTTTCGCTTTCACCTGTTGGCCTGCCTGAGTTATGTAAAAATCCAGTGTCAAATTAATGGTGATTTATATATGCGGCTTAATGGGCACTTGGCATGGGATGCGGGCATTCGATGGGGATTATGAGTGTGAATGGATTGGATAATGGGCCAAAATGGCCTTAAACTGGCCAGACCGCGACAAACCAGAGCATAAAGCATAACTTATATAATTTTGGCGAAAGGTTAGAATGGGTTAGGGGCCTGCTCCAGCGTCTCCGTCCACTAATCCCATGTAATGCAAGGTCGGGACAAGTGGTCCGGCTTAATCTGCCGTTTAGTTGGACATCCGCGGAATGTTAAACCCATGCACTTACCGATAATCCAAGTCAAACAAAATGCCTACAAGTGGTAGCCTGGACCTGTGGGCTCGGTTCGCCATGTCAGGGGCAATTACCTGGCACTCGGATGTCCACTGGTGACTGGTGACTGATGATGGGTCCCAGACAGGCGTCGCGACAAAATGCCACCGCACTCAAATCCACAATCCGCAGGCGCGTCTCCCCATTGGTGACAATAAAAGTGCAAGGCAATTTGCGAATGCGTCTCTAATTGAGCCTGCCGGTTGGGGGGGATTGTGTAAAGGAATTGGTAGCTATATTATACACTGGGAGAAATTTTCGTACACTGTTTATTCAGGTTCTAAGGGATATTTATTTTGATTACGACACTGAGTAGTCGTAGTATCGTAGAGCCTCCTTTAGAACTCTTTAAAACAATTGAATATACCGCAATAACATATACTATAATTAAAGATATGTTATAAATATTTTGTATTTATTATTTTGCTAATATTTACATATATTGAGACCCAATTCAATTAAACTTGCTCCCAAAATTTACGCTGGCGTTGACAGTTTAGAAAGGAGTCCGATGTCAAGGCTTTGATTTAGTCACAGGCTCCCGGCCTTTGGCTCTACTTTTTCCATTGCCTGCCAGGTGACAATCAGCTTGTATATTTTTACCCGAAATTATTTCCTTAATTTTGCGCACACACGAGTGTTGCAAAAAAAAAAAAAATAGAAAAATACAAAAAGTAAGGATGGATAACTGGGAGGGAAGGCTAGGCTAGGCTAGGAGGGACATATGTGATCGGAATTTCATTTAGAAAGTTGCACTGGGAAGTCGATGTGGCGGAGTTTAATTTGCATTTGGCAACTCTGAGCGACATTTGGTCAGTGGATACAAGGGAGGGAGGGGAGGCAGCGGACTCCAGACAGGCGACATTCTTCGGAGCTGCCTTCACTTTTCTTTGGGCCAAGAAACAAAAAGCCGTTTAGCCGCAAACTGGGTCATTTAATAATAATCGTAATCGCATAGAAGCTGTGTGCCCCACACCGTTCACGATTTCCTATTCTAATTCTGTCAATCATCCAGTGCAACTGTTTCCATTTTTCATACCCACCGATGCCAAGCTCGTGCTCCATTTGATCTTGATTTTGATCTTTAACTTGTCTTGACGCATATTTGATTTTGCCACACCCCGCTTGTCCGCCGATCTCTATAGACTCAACCGCCTTGGGTTTATTTTTTCCTTCTTTCTTTCCAGCGAAATGCTTTCTACTCCGGAGTCTGGACTGATTGTCTTTGTCTTGGCTTGGATGTTTGGCTGGATGGCTGGCTGGCTCACTGAAATGGTTGGCTTTAATGGCTTTTGATTGATTATCGCGTGCCATGGTTGCTCCGCACTGCTCCGATCTCAGTGGGTGCTCTCCATCCACCATCCACCATCTCCAGATCCACCTCCAGATCTATGTAGCTTTCCGATTCCGTTCCAGCTCCAGGTGGTGTCGCTTGGCCCACGATCGAATCTCTTCTTTTGTTGACTTTCATTTGAAGTCTGCTTAATTAGCCAGATATGTCTATATGTGTGCACGTGCTGTGATTCCTCAAATCTCCCGAACATATCCCCCCATCTCTTATGTTTCATGGCAGTTCCTGGTTAAGACACCACTCGGAAACGTCGGCATGAGTGGGCATATCCAATCAATTTGAAGAAGTTCAAAGGTGAAATATTATAAACTGGATAAAAAATTCATAAGTGTTTGGTAACTAACATTTAGACTTTTACAAAACATATTTTCTATCGCAGCAACCATTGTTTAACTTTAAACTTCAATCCCAGCAAACCAAAAAAAATATAAATATCTTTATAATTTCTGATATTCAAAACGTTCTCATCTGTTCTAATATCTTTTATCTATAAATATAAGAAATCGCTTTCATGTTTCATCTACAGAATCGAGTGTGGAAATTCTTTGCTCCGGAACCGAGTCCGGGAATATGCAAAGGAATCAAGGTCTGCGAGTTTTTCCGCAGCATCTGGATGAGAATCCTGGAGCCTTTTGGATGGTGCCCGAATAACGAGGACGATATAACGCCCATGGTGGTCCTAATCGGAATATGCACTTCCATAAATGTGACTTTATTTTATTGGATGTATCGGAAATGGCGAAACTTTAAAGTGAGTGAAGGAATAACTAATAATAATAAATAAATTTCAGCGATTTTTTTTAGATATCGGAGGCGATGCGGCAAAGGAACCTGCAGGTGGAGTTGGAAAGGGAACTGCGAGAGAAACGTTTGCAATTTCAAGAGGAACTGAGGAAGGCTTTGGAAAAGCTTCCTCCGATGCTAATCAGGAACGAGGAGTCGGAACCAAAAGAGGAAGCCGCACCGGAAGCAGTACCCGATCCGGAAGAAGACCCTGAACCGAAACAAGAAAAAGACCCTGAGCCGGATAAGGAACCAGACCCTGAGCCGGAATATGATCCCAATAATCCTATTTTCCATTTAAACGACAACATTGCTGTATGTGCGAAGGAATCCAAACCTCTGAGAACTTTGAAACAACCCGAAGTATATAAAGGATCATCAAGGAGACCGTCGTCGGCCCCACTTCTTAGAAAGCGGACATTCTTGGATATGGGCATTAATAAATTGAACTGGGAAATACCAACAGTTCTAGAATCCGGAGGTGATGTACTACCCGAGAGTTTATTGAAGCCGCCCGATGAGTTTTCGAAGCCCATCCATCTGGAAGTTCCATCGGAGGAGCCTGATCCGTCTCCAAACGTCCAAGCTGAGGCGAATGCTAAAGCTGCACGATTCTCCCGGATTCCATTGCCCAAAAAGCCAGCCTCCCCGATGCCAAGGACCTAATCGATCGATAACGTATTACTTTAGCTTTAAAATCAAAAAATTGTTTCTTTGTTTGTTATGTCACAGCTTTTATGCTAGATACTAGACACTTTTACATTCCTTTTTCAAGATCTTACCAACTTGATACTCTTCCAAATTCGTCGTGCAACGTTTTTAACCTCCACGTCCCAGAATATTGGAAAACAAAACAAACAAAATGTAACACAGTGAACTAAAATTAAAATTTTGGATAAAAATTGTGGAGCTTTTGAATTGAATTATCGTTAAATCGTCAGATTATCTACTATATTGCCCGACCTGTCAGTTAGCAACTTTCCACTCATTATAAATGCAACTTTGGGTTGCCAATTTTGGCCCAAAGTTTATCCATTGTTGCATCTTAATTTAAGCCATCAATTGAGTGCCTTTCGCGACTAGCCATCTCATCACAATAATGTCCTAGTCGGTGAAATCAAATTCAAGCCAAATTGCTGTCAAAATGTTATTCAACCAAGTGGAAAAGGATGGGGTTTCGGAGCCTGGGGTTACCCAACTACCCAACTGTAGCCATGGCTACATATGTCAACACATGAACTTGAAACCCACGGACTTGACTTGACTTAACCGCAAAAACGAAGGCAAAGGAGCAGAAACTGATGGTGGAGTAGGGTCTAAAAGCATTTTGTATTCTAATTAGATTGTCAGCGGCACGACAACAACCTCATTTTGGCCCACAAAATGCCTTTTCACATTTGCATTAGCGCCAACGTGAGGAGAGAAGACAAAAATCTGCATAAACTTTGGGCAGTTGGTTTTCCAGAGGCACTGAGAATACAATTTAAACATCCTGACAGGGGAAAAGGAATTTAAAGGTAAAGGGGTTATGGACTCTCTGAGAAGGGGTTTCTTTGCTTACATTAATTTTTTATTAGATTAGTTTAGCTATACAACATTTCTAAATTAATTCCTCCTGTTACACCATTTTTTTTCTCAGTGCCTACCAAGTAGGAGTATGCAGTTTGAAGTTCATTAACATGCACAGGTTAATTACCGTTGTTGTTGGCCGCTCGAGGAAATGAGCCATTAGAGGATCGCAGTCTCAGGAGCTGTGGAGCGCCGCAGTAGCCGCTAAAGCCGGCGATAAAACTGGCTAAAAGCATACATAAAAAGACACATGTTAAGTATGTAAGCTAGTTGTGGGTTTTGTTTTTTTTTTTTGTTTGTTTGTTGTATCTTGGCCAGATTTTTCGTATTGGCCGGGGGAGGACTGTGACAAATGCCTGAACTAGCTGGAGCTGGAGGATGGAGGTAGAAACTGCCACTGCGCTTTCCTGGCCAACATGCAAAATGTTGCACTGATAAGAGGCACAAAGCCAAAGAGTCAGCTTGCAGCTTCAAGTTGGCCAAACCAACTGCAGCGGTAAATGAGCATCCCGGGCACGATCATTAAAACAAAAGCGGCGGCCGAGGAGCCATCACTGACAAGCCATGACCAAGAGCAATGGCCAACAAAAAAGGGGTTGGCTCTTAAGGTAATGGATTGGACTTTGGGTTACTCAATGATTGGTAATAATTTTTCATTTAAATTCATTATTAATATTTTCGAACTTAGAACTAGAAAAATTACATTTATTTTTCTCTATTTGTTAAATACTATTTAATCATTAACCAGAAGGTGCACCCACACCAAGAGTACCCAGCTTAATTGCCTTTAAAGTCATAACACCCTCATTCCCTATATAGACCAAGGGGTATCCAAAATAAACACAACATTGGAGCAGCCGAGCTGCCGAGCTACCAAGTTGCTACCTTCTGGTGTTGGATTGCCTTAAACGATCCGCGTGAATAACTAATTTCAATGGAGTCTGGGCCTGTGCCGCCGCTCGCCTCGCTAACATTTATCACCCACCATCACCAGGAGCGCCTCGGTAGCTATGGATGGCTCGGCTGGAGCCCTAATCCCCACAAGACAATGGAACAGTTCATTTATTTTTTTCGCTCCTGGCTCTCGGCCAAGTTTTTTGTATTTCTTCTTTGGGTTTCAACTGCCCGCACAGACAATAAAAAGTTAGAGCCCGACTGCGTAGGACAAGCTACTGGAAACGCATGTCCAGAGGACCTGAGGACCAGGCTTAATGAGCCTGCCCGCAAAGTGTTTCCAAGATAAGTTTCCTGCACATTTGGGTGAAGAACAAGTGACCTCACTCGCAGTTGGGGATAAGGATCAAGTCGATAAGATTGAGATTAAGAGGTATATTTTTTAAGGTATTGTTGCATTTGCATATGGGCTCCTGTCCAAATAAACAATAGTTATATTTTATAGTATTTTTATTAACAAACTTTAGATACATAAGAATAACAAGGCATTACAAACATTTTAATTATACAAACTCAGAGAAGTTGGCCTAGTAAAGTAGATGCTGGTGTGCTTGTCCTCCGTGAGGGCCGTCAAAATATTCTGGGACTGGCACTCCGAGCTGTACAAGTAGGCCTTTTCAAAGACGGTGCTGGCATGGCCATCGGAAGCGTACTGATGGGGAGATTGGTTGACGGTGACCAATTCGAAGGCCTCCAGGCAGGTGTCCTTGTCGCGGTAGTTCTCGTTGTAATAGCCAAAGGGAATCAGGTTGTGCAGGGCCTCATGGGGCGTTTTGATCTCTCCAATCAGGTGGCGGGGCAAGTCGTAGTCGGTGGCGTGGGAGAGATCCTCCTGCGGGTCGGAGATGTAGCCCCGGAAGACGGAGCCCTCGATTTCCACATCCAGGTAGTAGATGGCATTGCTGATCAGAGGGAAGGTGCCATTGAAGCACTTCCAGCCTATTCCCTCGCCCCCAAAGGTGCTGCACTCGAATCCCTCACCCGGAGTGGCGGCGTCGGCATCCCAAACGGAGAAGAGAACCGTGAACTTGGAACTCTTCTCGTAGTTCTGGATACCCATGTAGCCATTGGACTCGTCGGCGTAGAACTGCAGGAAATTGTAGACGCCATCGTTGCGGGGATTCGGGCTGGTCATCCACTGGAAAATGTTGCGGGATCCGGTGAAGCCTCTGGCCTGGTACTGGATGATGGTCCTGGCATTACCCAACACATCGTTGAAACGGGGAGTGCCGCCGAGTTTTTCCTCCCGGCGCAGAATGGTCATGAACTTGGACATGTCCTCAGCGGCTTCCTCATGGGAGCGCGGATGTTCCGCCAGGATCTGGGCCAGGCAGAAGGCCAGACCCACTAGGAAAGCCAGTGAAAGCTTGCTTGATGCACTCATGTTGAACTTGGATGGATTTGTGACTCTTCCTCGGCCATTCGCTTCACTTTATAGTGAAGATCTGGAGTGTTTTCGCCACTTGGCCGATAAGAAGCCTGTCTAACATTTTCCACATTGCGCCATCCTCTTGCGGCTGATAAGTCCAAACCCTATTAGCTGAATTCCTGGGTAACTGCGGAATGCACATGTTGTTATAAAACCATATTCCAAAGCTTATTAATCAGGGAATTTTTTCGAAGTGCTTCAGAAGGTGAAGCAACCAATAGGGTTGTATAACAAAATCCTATTTACAAAAAATTAAAACCAACTTTTGTGAATAAAACACTAAAAAGAATATGAAATAATGAAAGGATCATGAGAGGATTATTCTTTTTAATTTCTGATATTTAAATAAAAATAAAAATAAATAATAGTCTATCTATTACCTCAATCACACCCGTCTAATTAGAAGCCACTTTAAACCCAAGACCCTCGACTAAGGAGCCTTTTCCACTTGTTAGATAAGAGCCAAGTTAATTAGCAAAATTTGTGAGGTAAGCAGAGCGGCTAAAAGGGAGGATTACAGGTATTTACCATGATTGTTATGAAAGCCAGCAATCTGTGGGAATTAATTCCAGGCCCTCGAACAGCTATTGACCCACAAAACACTGGGCTGGAAAAAATTCCGCTCGGATCAAGGTCCGCCAGTTGCCCTCTAAGGTTGGCCAAGTCAAGAGCAAAGTCACCGAGGCCAAGTCATAACTCAACGCTCCCGGTCATATCCTCCTCATCCTCAGCCGCCCATTCGGATTCCCCCTTTTTTTTATTTTTGTTGTCCAGATACCCAGCAGGCCGCATCAGCAGTCAGAGAACGTGGCACTAAATCAAGCCCACATGGAGTTCATGGAGTTTCGGACCAGCATCCGAGGTTCCCTCGCTTTTTGACAGTTTTGCGCACAGTAGCAGTTGCAGTTGAAGTTGGATTTGAAGTGCCAGTCCTTAGACTAGACCCAGTAGCAGCTAAGCCACTGAAAGAAATGATTCTGAAACAACTCCATGAATGTTGAAAGAATAGGGCATTCAATTTTCTGAGTGCCTCTGAACTAGACACTGCCTCATACTCAGCCACGTTGACTGTGGCAAGATAAACGCTGTTTTGGGCCAAGCCGAGGCGCAGGCCGAACATGTGTTGCCTGTCGAAGATTCAGGCTAAGACCTGGGACTACGCGGGGCTGGGCTCTACCCAGAGCCATGGCTGATCTTTTTGTTCGCTTCACTGGAACTGGCACAGGCACAGGCACAGGCAGAGGCAGAGGCTCACATAAATTTTAAATATCCCCGAGATGCGCCCGGGAGCAGGGCTTCCTTATTTGGCAACGGCCACTCAACCCAAAAAACTCTTCGCATCTGCGGTAAATTCAGTTTTTATCCAATTTTATTGACCCGAGGGAGGCAAACACGGCGGCCTCATTAGTGTTTCTAGATATACTTTTTTTGTTCGCTATATTCGGGGGTGCATCAGGGCGTATGAGTAATGCCTCGCAATTTGCACGCCTTGAAAGGATTAATTCGTTAACAATTTTTCGCCGCTGTAATATGCAAGACAAAACCAATAAATCTATTAATTAAGCCGACATTTGTTTTGCATCTGTTGCGATTTCCTTTTCACTGCAGACCGTTTGATAAATTTGGCCAATTCGAATCGGGCTAACCAAAGGGGCTGGAGGAGTCTAGTCTCCAGTTTCCGAGCGGATTTTTGCTGAAATTCAAGACAGTGGGTGGTCCGGATTGAAAACATTTTGCTGGGCTGAATGAATCAACAGGGAGAACAGTGGTATTTGAATCTAAAATCCACATGTAAATGTTTCAATTATTATTAAGCATTTGTGGTCCATTTCAACATCATTTTATTAACCACAAAAAAGTAAAGAAAAATATTTCTAATGTTCACCAGTGTGCTGGGCCACATTAAAACTAGACTTCTGTTACCGCTTGGTGTGTATAAATTTGCCAAATTAAAAAGCGACAGGGAACGCTGGCTGCGGATCCGCAAAGTTACCAATGGAAAGGTGGCAGAGGTGGATGGCCGGCTGGGTGGGGGCTGACTCTGGCAATCGAGAGTTGTGAGCCGCAAGCCACCCACCGCCGCCCCCAGATGACGCAACAGGGTGCCCGGCGAAGGCGTCTATAAATAAACCAACCGCCAGAGTAAATCAAAACAAGGCACGAACATGTGGCGCTTGCCAGCTCCAAATCCAGGCTTAGGCTTCAGCTTTGAATCGCAACTTGCAACAGGATCAAGTGGGCCGACATGGTCGGGTGTGGTCGCCCATGTGATATGTGTCCAGAATCCAGATCGGTTCGGATTGGGGGCTGCTGGATTTTGTGGATTTGTCATCCCCCATCTGGGCAACATAAATTCGTTACGCATTTTTCCAAAGCCAGTTATCGAACAGAACGGACAATGCGGCCATAATGTTACCGTTTCGGTCTTTTGATCTGGCCCGTTGTCAACATCTTATTCCGCTCCTGACATGATTGATTTTTCATGTTTTGTGGCAAAGTGGAAGCCACTCTGGGGGTCACGTGGTGGACTTTCTAAAAAAATATTTCACTCATGTCCGACACACTCATCGAAAGAAATGTTCCACTGAGATTAAATATTGCCGGGTTTTCCATTGAGGTAATGTTTTTTTAACGTTTTTAAGAATGTAATATATTGGTAACGATTTCGGCCAATATGGTGCGTTTTTCTCCAACTCTTTTGTAAATATTTCATATATTTTTCATCGGATTTATAAAAGGAATATCAATAATTAATCGGGATTTCATTCCGCGTTTTTCTGCATCAAAAGTTGGAAAAATTAAAACAAAAAAAATTTTATCGATTTTCGCAATTTTTTATGATGGTACCCCTTTCCTAAATTGCAAAAAAAATTAAAAAAATTTTGTTGTTCTAATTTTTTTAACTTTTAATGCAGATTGAAGAAGACTGAAGCCCTGATAAAGAATTGGTATTCCGTTTGCAAATCGGTTGAAAAATAAGTAAAATATGCCACATAAAAGTATGGAATTAAGGGTTTTTGGCAAATATTCCATTTTCTTAAATTTTACGATCATGAAATTTTGAAAAAAATTGGTCCGTTTTTCGATAGCCAGATTTCAATAGAAATGAATTCTACTCCAAGAGACAAGTTTGGGAAGGCATAACATTTGACAATCTGACAATTATTAGTCTAGTTATCACAAAAAGAAATAGAGCTAAAGTCTGGTAGACCAAGTTAATGGTATTGCCCAAAATTTGTTAAATTTTTCTTAGTGTAATAAAATGTGAAAAGAATTTGGAGAAAAGTGTGGCCCATGGAGATGGAAACCTGGCTGGCTGTGGCAACATTTTGACTTTGGTTTTTAACCATATTTGGTAACATTCTCACCTCCTACATTAGCTCAGATTGGCGGCGGCAGCAACATCAGTTTTTGATGGCTGTAAAAGTGGCTTAAAACGTTTGTAATTGAAATTTATTGTGCCGCAAGTGTTGCACAAATTATTTTGTTTGATATGGCCGAGAGGGCCCCCAGATTCCACGATTCGAGCGTGTTTTGCCGACAAGGGGCCCAAGAATCGTAGTCGTCGGTTAGTGGAGCAATCAATCGACTATATATGGCCAGAAACTGGGAAAAACACTTAGAGGCCAAGACGATTTCATTTGGCTTTATAGCTGACCAAAAAGTGGCGGCCATGTGAGAAAAACTGAATCTGGCGACGAGAAAGAATTGGGCTGGGAAAAAGTTATTAATATGGGTCGATTGGCCCGAGGCTCTCGATTCCTTTGGCTTCTTCTAGCCTGGCAGCAGAGTTGGCTTCCAATTTTGGTAGCTTGATTTGTCACGATGCTTTTTTTTTTCTTCTCTCCTACCAACTCTTGGGATTTCCTTTTTTCGGTTTATTTTTTTGGTTTTGCAGCGGCTTTGGTTTTTTGTTGCAACTGGGAGAAGACAAACAAATTGGTCTGTAGTTGAAAATTGACAAGAATTTCGTGACTTTGTCACCTCTTTTTCCCCTTTTTTTTATTAAAGGTTTTGTTGTTTTTTGGTTTTTTTCCCTTTGCGAGGAGATCTTACAACGCCCTCGAAGGCAGCAGGAGCTTTCTTTCCTTGTGGCCTCTGCTCGTTAAGTGGCAGCCAGCGCGTGCGCATTGAAGTCGCTCCACCGGCTCGAGTTGCAGTTGCCTCAAACTCCTGTTCCTGTTCCTGCGCCTGCTCCTGCCCCTGGTCCACTAGCCGCCCAAAGGGAGCCACCGTCCCCAACCCCTGAAAATCACTTCATCATCGGACATTGGGCCATTCTAAAGTCAAAGCTGCGACTGCAAAACTCTTGTCAGATTTATTTGCAGTTGTCTGCCTCTTTTTGTTCCTTTTTTTTTTTTGTGTTAGTGTTGGGGACTTTGGCCAAGTTTTGTACTCTTTGTTAATACAAAAAATATACATTTTTATAACTCTAACATTTTCATGTTTATTATTTTATATTAATTATCTTAGATAGTTTTTTCAAAACCCTCAAAGAGCATTTAATATTCCCTATAACTTTAATTCGATTTGTTTTGATTTCTGGCTGTTTCTTAACCCTTTCTTCGTTTGGTTTGGTTTTTTTTGTGGATTTGCGGCACTACCTGTAACCTTTTGCACTTGGTACCCTTTTTTCAATTTAATGAATTTTTTCCAACCGTTTTCTTTTTGTGCAACCCACTGACAGGCTACAAGGGGCCAGCGAGAAAAGGCCGAAAGACAGCCGCGGATTTAAATGTTTGTATATAAGGCTGGCTTGTCGTCTTGGAAGCCTCGAATTTCCATTTATTTTCGCTCTTATCAATTGGACATCGGATGGAGTGGCGGCTTAAAACCTCAACCATACTTTGACAATTTCACCGGCAACGCCCTGAATATGTTTTTGTTCTGTCCTTCAAAAGGGGGGCGACCCATTCAATTGTTTATGTTTATGGCCAAGTTTATAAACATTTTCGGCTAGACGGCCAAATTGAGAAGAGCAGAACCAAAATGCAAAATTCGTGTCTGTTTCGGATGGTGACACCACCTCCAAAAAGTGTTCTTCCAATGCACTCAGAAAAAAAGGATGTTTGAGGTGGAAAATCAATAAAATTCTATTGATTAAAAGAGAGATTATTAAAAGATTTTAAAAGCTGGCATTTATTGGGTAGAGGGTTTTTATTAAACTTCTTATAACCAGAATTTAATTAACTGGTTTACTTTTCTATAACATTTTCCCGCAGTGTATCTCTTCGATGTTTTCTTATTTAGGCCAACATTCGTACCCCCTCTCCTCCCCACCAAAATAGCAAAAACCCAAACAAAACCCACTGGCAATATGAGTTGACATTAGGGAGAACATGGCCAGGAGGCGCAACTTGCAACTCGCATCCCAGGGACCACTGGCATCACCATCGCCCTAGACTGACCTCGTTGGCCGCCTTGCCATTGTTATTGCCACTTTTGTTGTTGTTGGCCAATTTGCTGCAATTGCAACTCCGACTCCGACTCCGACTCCAGCTCCAAGTGTGCCACTTTACTCGTCGAGATCATGTCGAGGCCAAAGGCAAAGTGGGTGAAAAGCCAGAAAAATGGCCAAAAATAAGTCAATATTTGTGTTTGGTAAAAATATGATCGAACTGGGCCACGTGATGCAATCTTATTTGGCTTGGTTCACGCTCATGTTCCTGGTCCAGGTGGGTCACACGTGAGGTATTTGTACCTCCAACCCTACCTCTGGGAAAATGGTGGCATGCATTAACATCTCTTGCTGATTCCATATCTCGCACGCGTCTCTGCAACTTCCACTTTGGTCTCCTTTTCTTCGCCACTCTCCGCCTCTGAGCAAACAACAATCAATAAAGCAAGTGCCACGCCCCACTTTGGGGCACCACATTCATATGCCACAAATTTGCCCCTGCCAATAATTCAATTAGGGAGCCGGAGAAGGATGCTGGCAGCGAAACATTTATTTCACAATTGGCGCACATTAATCAATGTCCGCGTAGGGAGGTGGCTTGGTGATCTCAGGGTGGAGTCGAGTGCCACAACAAGTACCTAAGATGCCTTTAGCCTGGCTGCAATTAAAAGTAGATTAATAATTCGCCTCCTTCGGGGCTGCCCAGAGTATCAAAAAGACTCAGGTGTAGGCAACGTTGTCATCCTCACTTTCCTAGGTCTGGACTGGAATGGCTGGCCAGGTCGGGTAGCTCCTCTGGGGGGGTCGGGGACTAGCCCACTTTAATTGCACATTTCATACTTGTTAATTTTTCAATTTTCCTGCCCACCGACTGCGACGTTGAGCGGTTGACCACTTGCCAAATGTCGAATGTTGGATGCTGGATGCTGGATGTTGAACGTTCGTTTGTCATCGAGCGGCAGCAACTTGAGACTCGATGGACCCCTGAGACCACACAGACTGGCTCTGCGATACACTAAGAAAAATGCCAAGAATAAGACATCCACAAATTCCACTAGGGAATTATTAGACGGAAATGGATATTGGAATTTTTTTTAGTGCCCCTGCTCCCGTGGCGGCTGCTGCTCCCAATCGATACAGGTGGACATGCGACTGACCCACCTCGATGCTCAGCGGGCGGTGCAGCTGCTGCGACTGTGGGGGCGCCAGTCCTAGCCTCCAACCCTGCTTTTCACTGCATTTGAACCAAATTAATTGCCAGCGATTAAATTTCAAATTTTCCATGCAAGCCCATACCTTGCAATCCCATTCGCTTCCGTGCGGCAAGTTTTGCGTGTTCCCCGCATCGGTCCCGGACTCCGTCACTAACTTGCCACAAAAGTTATAAAGTGAAAATCATTAGTTTTCATTTGTGGCGTTTAGGGCGTGTGCTGGCTATCCACTGCATCCAGCGGATCGGGATCGTGCAACTATTTTGCATTGCAAATTAAACGAAAAATAAAGCACACACTCAAAGTGCAATTTTCACTTGCGCGACTCTAACAACTGAGCATCGTTTTGGCAGTTGCATGTCAACTCCGTTCGCCGTGTCCTGTGGAGATCTGCTCGCATGGGGGCGTGGCCCGGAGGCGGGGCTGGGTCGGCGGCAATTAAAGTCATTGGAGAGGTACCCCTCAGAGATTTGAACGTGGGCGTTTCGGATATGAGAGCTTCGAAATGCAATAGAAAGGTAGCGAATGGCCTGTAAGATCTACCCATTCATAGGTAAAAGTCATGAGCAAATATAATTATTTATTGGTTTTATTTTAATAGTTTATGATATTATTATTAAAAATCACAAGCATATTGGCCAGGATATGGCCATTCCGGCTAGCCACATATTTAAATCTTCTATTTACCCAAAAAAAGGGCCAACAAATACAAATTTCCGTTTATATCTTTAGTTTTATAGCTCTCTTAAATATATATATTTATAAGCTACTGTCTAAGCCCTAACTAAACTTAAACCAGCCGTCTCCCACCATATTTGAACCAACAATTAGGCTGCAATTTTTCACGGATCGTCCTTGAAATTCGATTCGCCCAGAGCACCCCCTTTCGGGGCTTTACGATCGGCATTCTATTTCTGAGCAAGATCGTGTTTGGGATTAGTCGCGTCAATAGCGCTATAAACATAAATCTGCCGTTTAATAGGCAGGAAGGTGGACCTGGACAAAGTGGTAGCCACTACCGCAGTGGTGGCTCCTCCTCTCGCTGCCTCTCGCAGACCGCCAATTACGCAGCAAATTAAAATCAAATAATTTAGCATGAAAATCGAGGTAGCCATAAAAATCACATGCAAATTATAGAGTATCCAATAACCAGAGCCAAGTGCCAGTAGCCCCTGTTGCTGTTGCTGTTGCAGTTGCAATTTCAGTCTCCGTCTCCGGCTGAGAAATCGTTGTAATTTGCGCCATGGAGAGACCTGTCCCAGCAGCATCAGTTTTCAGTTTTGAGAGCCTCGGGCGCTCCAATAAAGCCTTAAACAAATGAAGTTATTTGAGCCAATAAAAAATGGCAGCCACTAAATGATGGGGAGCCATCCTCCGGACTCTGGAGTGTGTCAAGCGGAAAGGGAAAGTCGGGGATTTGATTCTGGGCTTGTTGTAGATCAGGTGCGGATTCTTAAATGCTAAGATACTTATATATGTAGCATCCTTAACTAAATGTAATCCTTTAAATTGAAGAAGCCGCACCTGCTGGCAATCAAAATGACATGGCCAAGATCAATGGATTGAGGCAGTTGGGCTACTCCTCCAACAAGTGCCATAAATACTGGACAACCAGCAACTTGTTCCCATAACCTATAAGATCCATAAGGGCTTAGGTTGGAGGACCAGGCTTCCAGGATCCAGGGGCCAGGTTGTGGCCCTTTCTTAATGCACACCTTCGGCCAGTACTGCAACTCATGGGCCATTTGTTATTTTCCAGGTAATTATATGGCATCCGTTGCCGTTTGCCTTATTTAAAGCTTTATTTATTAAAGCATTTAATGTAAAATTGTTTGTCCAGGGGCCAGGGGCCATCATTAAACAAAGTAAATTGTGTGTATAAATCAATATCGAGATGCGGCTAATTAATATCAATATTGATTTTCTTGACTCCAGAGCAAGCCGCATGCACTCATTGCGAAAAATTAATAATATTAATAAATAAGGAGAAAAGGAACCCCCAAGAAAAAAAAACTCCCGCACTCCTGCAACTCCCACGAAGTTGGGGTCCTTGTGAAATTGCCTTTTCCCGATCCGGGGACTTGCATATTTTATGCGTATAAAGTGGATCATAAAGTAATTAATGCACCAAAATGCGACATGAAATGGCTCCGGGGCAGGGGCAGCCGAAAGAAATTTCTTTCAGCATTTCGTTGGATCTTCGTGGGATGGCTGGTAAAATATCAGCAACCGGAAAAACAATACACTCGAATAAATATATTCTTAATTATAAGGGAACTTCCAAAACTTAAGGTGGGAAAATCAAAGAAACTTAAGGATTTTTTTATGGATTAATTAATTATTGGTTTATTTTCGTATTTTTTTTTTTATTTTTTAATATACAGTTAGTTATTTTTTGCAGTACACCTGTTGCTGCAACAACAAACCCCTTTGCAATCAATCTTGGGGCGGCGTTTTGCTGGGCGTGTTCTCTTTGCTCTGAAGTTGCACCTACGCTGGATGCTGTTGCCAGCCCATGTTGCATGGGTGCAGCTTCGGTCTCAGTCTCAGTCTGGGATTAAGACCCTTTGCCACATTTCAGGATCCCCCCATCTTCTTCACATAATTACAGAGTGTTTTCCATTTTTTTTTTTTTTTTGGCATGCGTAAAGATTCTGAAACGGGGCTTTCTTTTTTACCTGGCTGACAGCGACTGACAGACAGCAATTGCCAAATAATAAATAATTAGTCGGGGCGGCTCTGGGGGGCGTGGCTAAGTGACAAGGCATGCATTTTTTATGGCGTTAAATCAAATATCGCTTGGATGAAAAATTCACCAGCTAGAGAAAGCGCAGGCGACCCACATTTTAACATTTTTCAGATAACAGGAATTAATAAATACCGCCGAAAAAATGTTAATCAAGTTATCCAGGATGATGATTTAATTAACATATTGAATAATCATTCAAAAAAACCCCAGAATGTAAATACTTTCTACACTGTTTTAAAATTTCTAAAGCTTTTGAAGCTTTTTCTAAGCAACAGCTGATTATCAGGTGGTTTCAGGTATTTTCGCGGGAGAAAAACAGAATAATAAAGCCATGGCTGATAGCAAAAGCCACTTGTTGAACGTTTTATTGAGTCGAGGCATTCGTCCAGTTCACTTCAGAGCGAGCACTCCGCATCCAAGATCAAAATGTCAACGATTGTGAGGAAACTAATCAGCACAGCAAATGCGGCCAAGCCAGTGGCCCCCTACAAGTAATTAATAAATATTTTATTTTCTTTATTATTATTTTAAACTTATATATTTTTACAATTTTGTGTAGTCAAGCTGTGGTGGCCGATCGTACGGTGTACGTGTCCGGATGCCTGGGCCTGGACAAGGATACTATGAAGCTGGTTCCGGGTGGACCCACCGAGCAGGCAGAGAAGGCTCTGGAAAACCTGGAGGCCATCCTCAAGGCAGCCGACTCTGGAGTGGACAAGGTGGTCAAGAATACCGTGTTCCTGAAGGATCTCAACGACTTTGGAGCTGTCAATGAGGTTTACAAAAAGGGTAAGTGTTTTTCCTTAGAATAAGCTTTTTTATTTATGGTTGTTTTTATCGAGTACGTACTGTATACCGGCTATTGGGCTTTGATAAGGCAATCGGCATCGTTGCACCTTATCGCCTTGTTTATTGTTTACTGTAGACATTTTATGACTTTTTTTTGCCAACAAAAATATGCTTTATGTGTTTTCTTATCTTAATTTTAGTTTTCAATAAGGATTTCCCGGCTCGCAGCTGTTTCCAAGTGGCCAAGCTGCCCATGGATGCCCTGGTGGAGATCGAGTGCATTGCCTTGACGGGATCCGTTCAAACTGAAAATGTCCAATAGCAATCAAAACCCAGTAAACTGTGAGATAATAAACTGCATTTAATATTTTATCAATAAAAATATTTATTTTGTGTCTTTTACTTTTAGAATTTTTATAAACAAACAAAAATAAATGTATTTAGTAAAACATGAGTGTAATTTAGTAAAACGTCAAAAGGTTTATTTGCTTTTTTGGCCAAAATGAAGCCATAAAATCCAAGCAACATTTGTTGCATAAAAGCTACCAAGTAGCAACTAGCAACTAGCAACTAGATAGCTGCAACATGCAACACACACTTTGCATTTAAACCTTATATAGTTTACAATTTAGCGTGCGGCAATTTATCTTTGTTGTGTGCGCCTTTTGTATTATATTTCATCAAATGTTGCAGCATAAATCACAGGTAACAGCGGCAACAGCGGCAACAGCAGCATGTTGCTAACGGTAGCCCGCTTAGACAAAGCGTTTATTTCACATTCAAATTTAAAAGTTATTCATAATGCCAGCGGACGACGACGAGTTAGTTGCCTTTTGTTTGTATTGTATGCTCCATATCGATGGGGCTACTGGGGGGAGGGACGTACTCCCAACTCCTTTTTGGCCTTTTACGGTCGCCGGTCGCTCCTCGTGTTTGGTCTAGGCATTTGTTTTGATTTTTATTTAAATTTTCAGTGAATTTGTCTGCACTCCGACTGCCTGTCGGATGATTTATTGTCCTTGTTGCCGCTGGTGCCTGGTGTGAATATGAGTGGTTGCGATGGGGCACGATTATATGGTTATAAGCTAGCGACTATTTCCCCTTTACTACCTTACTACCACCATACACTTTGTGGCAATAGCACATCCAGACCATGTTGCACCCGCGGCGTGCAACATCCATGTTGATGTGGCCGGCGTGTAATTAATTTGCGGCGCATCAGCCGACAGTTGGGCATAAATGGTAATAAATACGCATGAATTGATGACAACAAACGAACACCTACGCAGAAGCCGAAGAAGTACAACTAATTAATTTCGACGCACGACAAATGAAGCGGCCAAAAGGGAGCCAAGACCTTGCCACAGCAGCAACCATGCAACGGTTGCTGTTGCTGTTGCAGTTGCTGCCTTTGTGGCGGTGAAAGTGCGCATAATTTACACGCAAGTCTCCAGTTGAAGTTCTTCGCAAATTAAACTCACAATTTTGTTGTAAATTTTTTACCAATTTGCTTATCAGCCAGGCCAAGAAGGCTATGGGCCAGGGCGCGTCTCGTTGGCCAATTAAGAAAGCCACATGCGGTAGCCGGCAAGGGGTATCCGTTTACAACCACTTTGTGTTTAATATTATTTTGTATTTTCTGTCTGTTTTTTAAAGCAGGGTCAGTTGTCATAATTAAAATATTATTTGACCGTCGGGACCTTGCCGCCAGGTAATTAGTTTCCAAAGTGAAAGCTTAATTCGTTACGTAAATAAATTTTGTATTCTTGCTCTCGAAATATATATTTTTATTTTTTGTTATTAAGGGTATTTGATTGATTATTAAAAAAGCAGCTATTTCAGTCAAATGAACTTATTTTCAAAACCTACTGCGTACTTTTAGGATTAAATACTTACAATTTGAAACGTGCTGCATTCCCAAAGGGATAGTTCTTGTTTTTATTGATATATTTTCCTAAAATCAAATGAAAGTGGCAATCAAATAGTTAAAGAAATTTTTAAATATTGTAAATCTTTTTTTTTAATAAAAAATTGAGGCTATAGCTATGGAAATTCACATGGACTTTCAACTACTCTAAGACAGTATACTTGTATGTACATTTACCAACAATTTTCAACGCTGGGAAGCAAAGATTAAATTAAAATTTAATGGCTTAGTTTATTAAGAAAACACAAATACTTTAAGAAATTTAAAAATTATCAAAATATAATCGATAAATAGGTAATTACTCAACACTATTGATAAAACCTAGCTGTTTTGATGCAGTGGCAGCCCACGCGCAGTGCGCAGATCTGGCATCCCTGTTACGAACTACAATCAATACAATTGCAAAATAGCTATGCTAGTAAATTTAAAAAATAGCAACAAATCGATTAAAATTGCAAAAAGAGCAATATTAGTGCTTCTGCACAAGTGAAATAAGTTTTGGTAAAGTGAAATCCGTAGGATATTTGGATCCAGAGCCGCTTAGAAAGTAAAGGTACAAAAACATACACCCACAAGCACAGACGGTGAGACAGACACTCACGCACGTACATATTCGGGCAAACGCACACACTTTTAACCCCACCAGCCTTTTTTCCCAAAAAAAAGTAAAGATTGCTAACGAAATTGTTAAGTTTAAAAGGCTAGTAGACCGGCGTTAGTACGCTTACTATATTGAAAGGATATTCTGTTGGATACGCGGGTGAAACGGCATGGCAAACGGTTTCCGTTTAATTGCATGCAGTGTTTGCACATACATGTGTACATAACAATTACATATATTGTCGCCGTGTGAGTATTTTCTTTTTTCTGTTTCTTCGAGGAGAGATCTGCTGCAGAATATATATATTATATAGACGATGGATTCTGCGACAAAGGAAGTGGCGGCGCAGTTCGTGATCGTTGACTCCTCGGATTCGCAATTGCGAACTATTTGCAATAAAAAAGGAAATCCGCCGCCGCCACTTCCCCAAATAGAAAAACATACATACGTGCCATTAAGGGGGGAATCCCTTTGGAAACAATAGAAAACTAGATTTTTGTTTTAATCTAGTCTCACTGTATTTATAATATTTAAATAAATATTGCAGCATTAGAAAGACTTAAAATGCAAAGAAGCATATTTTAATGGACTGATAAAATAGTATTTTATCTCATTTTAAAGATAATGAGTAACCTGATTGGTTAAACTTTATTTAAATAATTAAATACTCAATTAAACGAAATAATTTCTAAATAATACTTTTTTTTATTGACCCGCTTAATGAAACTCCCCCTAAATAGCAGATGTACGACTGTGTGTGAGTACTCGCGCTTTGACACCCTAACATTTCAACATTTGAGTGGAAAGCTTGCAAAAATACTTTCGATACACACACTTTGAAATCCATGAAATATAGCAAACTCATCTTTACCTTTTAGAAAACAATCCGACACTGAGAAGAGTTCTGCCTTTGTGGGTCAACTTGTTTACATCCGAGTCATCGGCCCTGTACTGAGTAAGCCAAGCAATCTGCAGAAGCTGCAGCTCCCTGCTCCGGAGTCCGGACCGCCAATAAAGTGGAGGAGCAGTGCCGACGCCTCAGAAGCATGAATCTGCGGGGAAATCCTCCAAAGAAGGAGGGCAAAATGCGCATACGCGCCTTTCCGGTAAGTGGAGTTTTGGGCAATTAAGCATCTTTTAATTAAAAACTAAATGTTACCAAATTTAATTATTAAACATCTACAACTATAAAAAGTTTAATATTGTATTACTTTATACATATTTGAATAATGTATTATTTACTTATAGTTTTTCAGTCATTAAATAAGCTTAAGTATTATATTTTTCTAATTATATTTACACCTTAGATTTTACAGTTTACCTGAAATAATTCTTGCCACTATAGCATGAACTTGCGTATCTTTCCGATAAGATAATTCCTAGGACTGGCGTACTTTGTCCTCATAGTTTTACAAAACACTAGCAGGCGGCTATTTCATCAATGTTTTTAACAAACTTATGTATATATTATTCCACCAATTCAAACAACTTTTCACTTGGCAACTTAACTTCTTGCCCACAAACAAATCTGATTCGTTAATCTGTCAGGCGACAGGAAACCCAAATAACCTAAGCACAAAACACTATAAACTCCAAAAAAATAATTGAAAGAAAATAAAAACAAAAACAAAACAAAAAACAAGACAAATTCAAAACACCAGCCGGGGCAGGGTAAATTCAAACCCATTTTAGTTTTTAAGTTACAACCAATAGAATCGAAGTTTTGAGAAATTATTGTTCCCCACAACAGACACAAAAATACCGTGTAGACCTGTATGAGGAGATCAGGGTGAAGGGCGAGACGCGAGACAGCGAACGAAGTGCATTGAGCAGGAGGGGGAAGTGGAGCAGCGGATCAGTATCGCGCGCAGCGGATGTGAAGCAAAAGCCGTCATCATTAGGTCATCAAACCAAAGTCGGTCCCGCACGGCACCGGCAGCGGGACAACAGCCAGCCCACCGCTCCCAGGCGCTGGGCGACGACCAGAGGATCCATCGTGAGCGTGAACGTGAACGAGAACGCGAACGGGATCGGGAGCGGGAGCGTGAACGGGAACGGGAACAGCGGCAAAGATTAAGTGAGCCAGATCAGCATCGCCATTCGATGCACGGACGCGATCACCGCCATCATCAACAACTACATCATCATCATCAGCCGGATCAACTGAACAACCTCAACGTCCACGGTCACGTTCGCCATCATACTCGCATTGTGGCCGGCTCAAATAATTTCAGTCAAGCGGGCGGCAATGGTAGTGGCAATGGCAACGCCGCCGGAACTTTGGACAGCGGAGCAATCTGCCGAGTCTCAAGGCATTCTGTTGTGGCGCGGAATCTGAGCCTCAACATATCCACCGCCTCCTTTTCGTCCCAGCAACAACAGCATCACCATCATCAGCTGCAGCTGCAACACCAACAGCAACAGTTTCTGCCAACTTCTGGGACGGTTGCTCTCCAGCGACGCTCGCATCACCATCATGCCGCCAGACCTGGTCGAAGTGCAGCTTCAGTAACAGCGCCAGCTGCCATACAAGCTGCCGCGTCCGCTTCCACTAGCAGGGACGCTACAAGTACTAACGCGACAGATGTCACCGGTACCACCGTCGATAACAATGCTTCACCATCGATATCAGAGACTGGGGGTTTAGGCTGCCGCTATCCTCTCTGGCTGCCCGAGTACAAGCGTAAAGCTTTTAATGTTAGACAGTCTTTTATTATTAACTCCCAAGCATTCTATTGCTTCTTGTATTTATCAATACTATCCTTTTCTTTCAGGCCTCCATGGACGAAAAGTATGTGGAGACCATATGGGCCAGCCTTAAGAATGCCATCCAGGAAATACAGAAGAAAAACAACTCTGGATTGTCATTTGAACAGCTCTATCGTAATGCCTACAACATGGTTCTTCACAAGCACGGCAACAGACTATATTACGGGCTTCGTGAAGTTGTCTCCGAGCATCTAGAACACAAGGTGCGAACGGAGGTACTGGAGAGTCTGCACAGTAATTTCCTGCCCAAGTTAAACCAGGCCTGGACCGATCACCAGACCTCGATGGTAATGATCCGAGACATACTCATGTACATGGACAGAGTCTATGTGCAGCAGCGAGAGGT
Source organism: Drosophila varians (assembly GCA_018150405.1). Classification (NCBI taxonomy): domain Eukaryota; kingdom Metazoa; phylum Arthropoda; class Insecta; order Diptera; family Drosophilidae; genus Drosophila; species Drosophila varians. The sequence continues at coordinate 9,973,997 of JAECWK010000125.1, forward strand.
GGACAATGTATACAATCTGGGATTGATTCTGTTTCGAGATCAGGTAAGAAATTGTCCATAAATTCTACCTATTACAGTAAAGAAAACAATTAATCCTTTTAGGTTGTTCGCTTTTCGGAGATCCAAAAGGCGTTGCGAGAAAAACTGCTTGGCATGGTAATGGAGGAGCGGCATGGTGAGGCCATAAATCATTTGGCCATCAAGAACGCCTGCAGTATGCTGATCACCTTGGGCATTAACTCACGCACAGTTTACGAAGAGGACTTTGAGAAGCCTTTCCTCGCCCAGTCGGCGGCGTTCTACAAATTCGAGTCGCAGAACTTTCTTGCCGAGAACAACGCTGGCGTTTATATCAAGAAAGTTGAAGCCCGTATCACGGAGGAGTCCTCGCGAGCTGCGCTCTATTTGGACAAGGACACGGAGCCGCGCATTGTGCGCGTCGTAGAAGAAGAGCTGATCAAGAAGCACATGCGTCCCATCGTCGAAATGGAGAACTCGGGCGTTGTGTATATGATCAAGAACTCGAAGACCGAGGACCTGGCCTGCACATATAAGCTCTTCTCGCGACTGAAAGAGGAGGGCCTCAAGGTGATAGCAGATACCATGTCGGCGTATTTGCGCGAGCAAGGACGCATGCTGGTCAAGGAGGAGGAGAACGGAAACACAAACCCCATTACGTTCGTGCAGAATCTTCTGGATCTGAAGGATCGCTTTGACCAGTTTCTGGTTCACTCATTCAGCAATGATCGCATATTTAAGAACGTCATCTCATCTGATTTTGAACATTTCCTCAATCTGAACAACAAATCTCCGGAATATTTGTCGCTATTCATAGACGACAAACTGAAGAAAGGCGGCAAAGGAGTAAGTATTTTGTGTTGATAAATATATATTCTTAATTTTACACAAACTTTATTTTATAGATGAGCGAGCAGGAGATTGAATCCATTTTGGATAAAACAATGGTGCTTTTCCGATTTCTATTGGAGAAAGATGTCTTTGAGCGCTATTATAAGACGCATCTGGCCAAGCGATTGTTGCTAAATAAATCAGTCTCAGACGATTTCGAAAAGAACATGATATCCAAACTAAAGGTACTTTTAAACTTTTAATATATGTTTTTTATAATCCATGTTTTATGTCTTTTGTATTATAGACTGAATGCGGCTGTCAATTTACCTCGAAGCTAGAAGGCATGTTTAAGGATATGTCTGTCTCCAATACGATCATGGACGAGTTTAAAAACTTTGTAAATAATAACAACTTATCTCTGGGCGGTGTGGAGCTAACGGTACGCATACTAACCACTGGTTTCTGGCCAACCCAGGTATGTTCTCTTCATGATAAGTTAAATAAAAAAATAGTTACCTTAATTGCAATTCCCTTAATAGACGGCAACACCAAACTGCAACATACCCGCCGCACCCCGCGAAGCCTTTGACATTTTCAAAAACTTCTATTTAAACAAGCACTCCGGTCGTCAGCTGACGTTACAGCCTCAGATGGGTGAGTTCAATTAATAATGTTTCTCTCCGTTCTATGCTAATAGAATTTTCTTGTGGTTTTTATCCAGGCACTGCGTATATTAATGCTGTATTCTACGGCCGCAAAGCAGCAGACACTGAAAAGGATAAGGATGCCCCAAGCTCCAGCTCAAGTGGCTGTGCCGTGCCCACCACCACGCGCAAACATATTCTGCAGGTGTCCACATACCAGGTGAGTTTTCAATTCTTTTTTAACAGTAAATAAAATTAATCATTTTTATTTTTTTTAGATGTGCGTTTTGCTTCTATTTAACAACCGAGACGTGCTGACTTACGATGACATCCACCAGGAGACGGACATACCCGAGAGAGAACTGGTACGAGCTCTTCAATCTCTGTCTATGGGCAAGCCAGCGCAGCGACTGTTGGTCCGAAATTCTAAAACGAAAACCAAGGATATTGAACCCACAGATGAGTTTTATGTGAACGATGCCTTTGTGTCCAAATTCCACAGGTACAGATTTGATAATTCTTTTTAAAACTTTTTATTTTATTGTTAAATGTGTTATTCCAGGGTTAAGATTCAAACTGTGGCAGCCAAGGGCGAATCGGAGCCTGAGCGCAAGGAGACGCGCGGAAAAGTGGACGAGGATCGTAAGCACGAGATTGAAGCAGCTATTGTGCGCATCATGAAGGCGCGTAAGCGTATGGCTGTGAGTATTACAAAGGGATTTATAAAGATTATTTATTTTTAATTACCATTTTTATTTTCTGTAGCACAACCTGCTGGTGTCGGACGTGACGTCGCAGTTAAAGTCGCGCTTCTTGCCCTCACCTGTGTTTATAAAGAAGCGAATCGAGGGCCTCATCGAACGCGAATATCTCCAGCGATCGGCTGAGGATCGTAAGGTGTATAATTATTTGGCTTAAGCGGTCTGCGTTGCGGCGGTAGCGGCAGCATAATGAGCACGATCCGGATCATACTCATCTTCAAATTGCAAAATGGCAAATCCCACACAGTAAACCAAACGGAAATCTTTGCTCGAACAGCTGGCGCCTGAGAAATCGAGCAGCAAATATAATTTTGACCAAGATTATAGATGACCTCTCCAGTCAAGAAACTGAAAGCATAGAGTTACCACTAAGTGCGCCCCTAATTGTGAAATTTCCCTTTCGCAGAAACCTTTTTTGTAAGCCTGACATTCAAAATTGAAAAGTTTAAAAACAAAATGCGATTGGATAACGCGAGCCTCCTCACGACACAGCTATTATCCTAATATATTTCCTAATATTCTCTATTCGTTGTGTTTCGGAATTTATGTTGCGCCTAGCAAGCAAGTGTATAGCAGTTAGCCAAGTTCAAAGTTAATTCAATCAGCATTCGCGCCGCCAACTATTACACCACCACCACCCACATACACTACACACAGCCACCCTCAGATACATTCACCCACATGAATCGTACGCCAAGCAACATACATAAGCGTAATAATGCATAATGCAAGCCCTAATTTTTAAGCAGATGAGTAAAAATTTAACAACAATTTAAGCAAAAAGGAATATTAATAACTATAAATATAGCTAAAGTAATAAATTTATAAATGAATTATTAATTTTAGTGAGCGTTTGATGTAAATTTATATACTTCTGGCCCCCCGCCCCCAAGAAATCGAAATTCAGATTCCTCCTTTTTAAAAACAATCCATCGTATATCAGATTTTAAAGATTCCTGTGAGAAGATTGCAATTATTATTCCTATCACGATTTTTGATTATGCCCCCAAACGCACGTGTTTGAAACGAAGTGATTATGATAAACTGTATGAAAGTTGTTTTATCTATTAGTTGATATGTGGAATCAATTCCAAAAATAAATGCAGCAGTTTTATAATGGATTTGAATTAAGTAGGACGCAAACAATTCACTTTGATTTTATTTAATTATGCAAAAACAATTTAACGCCGAACAAATAATAAGAAAATACGGAAGTAAAGGAGAAGGCGCGATTTAAAAACTTGTAAATATATATTTTTGTTCTTCTGACATATGGAAAATCGATATGAATAAAACGTATATGAGCGTTAACATTTAATAGATGTATCTGGTGTTTTTTATTGAGAATATTGTTTATGAGGAAAATAGGAATTGTGCAACCAATTTGTATCAGTTTATCTGCGCCCATGGCCAGGCCCATTTCGGAGATATCGAAACTTATCCAATGGCAAATACCTTCCAGAATGGGTTTAAATTGTTTATGCCGAAACCCCACAACTTTGGCAAACAGCAATGACTTGCCATAATATTTTTGGATATATCGGGAGCCCGGAGACCTCTAAGTTCTTGGGTAAACAGTCTCGGAGCGATCCAATCTGAGCCGATCCGGCCCACTGATAAGCCAGGCCAGGCCAGAGCGGGAGCGGGAGCGGGAGCGAGCCGTTGCTCTCCTTGGTGGGCATATTATATTGCCCCCCAGTTGGGTTCGAGCGGAGAATAGCTTCAGTTCGCGATCGAGATTCAATTTCAGTTTCAGCTTCGAGGGGAAAAGTTGTTCGTTGAGCTCGCGGAATTTAGATTGTGGAAAAGCAAAAACAAAAACTAAAAAAAAAAAGCTGAAATCGTATACTTAATACGCGTGTGTGTAAAGCAAGAAAAAAAAAAAAAACAAAAACAAAAAACAAAACTACATGCTACGTCAGAAGACTACAAACAAAAGATATGAACGCAGCGCTGACGTTGCCGCCAAGGTTCAAATCGGATATTAAATTTGTTTTGCCTGTTTTTTTCTGCTGCCTCTTTTTTTTTTGTTTATTTATTTACGCTGTTGTTGTTATTGTTTTGATAAAAATTTTATAAAATTTTTACATGTGTAGGATTTGGTTTGGTTTTGAATTCAAAGTGATTTGCGTGCACCTTACAAGGTGCAGTTCCCCGCACTCGAGACCCGAGATCAGCGGTGCCTTGAGATTGAGATTGCCACTCTCCAAGTGAACGTTCCGATTCCGAATCCGACTTATGTATAATTACACAAGCTCCTGACCAGACCCACATCCAGACCAGATATACAAATTCTAAATAAAATACAATATCCGATCTGGAAAATTTTAATGTGCGTCCCGAGTCGAAACGGAAGGAGGAAGTAGCTGAACACCAAAGATTGGGACAATGAGCAACCGGCAACAGGGTTTCGTCTTGGACAACCAGTCCATGGGCCTCAGCCGTTCCAGGTCCCCGTCGCCATTGGCGCCCTGCGTTCCAAAGCAGAGTGCAACCCCGAAGCCAAGCTCCAGCAGCCACTCCGTCAAACATCAGGGCCAGTCGCAGGACACAGCCAGGTCGGAAACCCAGCAGCCTCCGATGGGCAACTCCCAGAACAGATCGGAAGCCATGAAGGCCTCGTTGCACACCCACGCCCAGTGCAATGCCAGCATGGAGCCCCTGTGCACGGATCACTATCGCTGCCTGCTCAAGAAGTTCCGGGAGTCCGCTGGGGACTCTGAGCAGGTTAACTTTGAGCTAAACAACATATTCCTCAAGAGACTGGACGAGATTGACTGCCTGGAGGGTCAGGGTGGAGATGCGATGGTGAGAAACTGTATGATATTTATTATTCTAACTTTGAGGAACATAATATTTAATCATAAATTTCAAATGACTTTTGAAGGCTGTAAATGTCAAAATTTAAGGGTTAAGTGAAAAAAAGTAATTAAAACTACTGAAAGATTTAAAACGTATACTAAAATAGCTAATCAGAGGTTATAGAATTTCAATTTTAATTTATTTAGTCACAGATTTTAGTTAATGTGGAAGAGATAAATAAGTTATAAAAAATACGCAACAAAATTTCTAAATAATTAAATATTTTGCATCTTTACAGGAAAGTTCCCACCTCCGGCTTATCACCTACCAAGAGTGGGTGGATTTCTTGCTCAACATGAACCATGTCATCCTGGGCAACATGTCCGCCTTAGAGGACGAGGCCTACGGCAAGATCGTGACCTGCTTCCAGACTGTCCAGGGCGAGCAGCAGCAGGCCCAGGAGGAGAACCGAAAGCTGCGAAGGGACATCTGCGCCATCATCAAGCTGGTGCAGAATGCCTATCATCAGAATTGTTGGAAAACGGAGGGCGTCACGTTGGAAACCCTGACGGTCAAGCAGCTCCTGGGAGTGTCCAAGGACCATCCCCTGCCGGAGAGCGAAAGCGAGAAGGTAGGAGGCAGTGAATTGGGGGAAAGGGCTGGTGGTGATTCTCCCAGAGGCATCACAAGCAGGTCGACTCGTAAGATTGAAGTAAACGCCAAAACCATAAGGTTTCCCCGTTAATATTTAATTCAAAGATTTTATATTTTGTTGAATAAATTTAATTGTTTTAGCTGCAGTATAGGCCTTGTTTAAATGGGTTTCTTATGCTTTTTGCAGATGGCCGAATGCATGAAGTCCTTGGTCAACGAGATGGCCACCAAACACGACGAGGTGCAGCATCTGAAATCCCAACTCTGCGCCATGGACGAGAAGGTCCAGACTGCCAGGCAGAAGCTGCTCCTGAAGGACCAATGCATAGCCCAGTTGAATCAACAGGTGAGTTATCAGAAATATTTTGAAATACTTTTTTCCCCGTCTGTAGTGACGTTTGAGTTTCTACTCATTATTCAGACAAGTTTTATTTTTAGATTTATTGGAATTTTTTCTCAAGCTATTCTTATCTTTTCATCATCAGCTTATATTTTAGACTAAAGTCACTTTCGTAAGAAAATCTGAAAATCAAGTATTTACTTATTTCTTTTATATATTTTTTTTAAAAGCTGCAGGAGATCACACAGTGTTTTGCTACGATGTCAAAGCAATCGATCAGCAAGGAAGCGGATTGCGATCCCGTGGAGCCTTCGTCCGAATGCGAACCAATGCCAAAGGACATGCTGCGGAACCTGGCCAAGCAGGAGCTCGAGGAGTGCGAAATGGTTCGATTGCTAAACAGCGAACTGAGTGAGCTTTTTGATCTGCATGGCAAACAGGAGTTCCAGGCCATGGAGGATCGTCGGAGACACTTGTCCCGCATCTTTGCGGACATGGTAAGCTACTTATCCAACCAAGTAGGCCACAGAATATATCCTGGCCCTTTCAGAACTCTGATCGCTTGGACACCCAGAAGAAACTGGACAGTATACGCAACCATCTAAGGACTCTTCAATCGGATCTAGACCAATCCTGCCTAGGTAGACCTGACACGGAGGCAGATGATCCGGATACCAAGGTGCTGGATGCCCTGGCTAGAAGGATACACAACCTCAGCAATTGCAATCGGGAGTTGCAAGGGAAGCTGCAGCGCCAGGACACGGATTTCAAAAGTGTGTATTCCTGAAAGTCCTCCTCGTAACCAGTATGGCTATAACCTTGGAAAAAAGTACAAATTACAGAGATGCAGGCCAAGTTCGATACGGAGAGTGTCCTGAATCAGAGGAATTGTGAAGTTCTAAAGGAGATTGCCGAATTAATATGCAAACTGGTGGGTTCTATTCCTTTTTTTTTAATAAAAATTAGTTAAATAGAATATTTGTAGAGCTTTGCGGACTTCTCCTATAACGAAATCTACACCGATTCCTCCACGGAAAACCCTTTCTGTGCTGCTATCGTGGACATTTTCGAAAGGAAATGCATCAAGGAGGAGGAGCATGTGGCATGTGTGAGTATCTGACGGATTCGATTGCAGATTACAATTAAACGATTCCAATAAACGTCTCTTTCACGTCGCATTCAGAAAACCGATACGAAACCAGCTACCCAAACAAAAGAGTACAAAGCCAAAACGAAATCAACAACTAAACCTACAACTAGACCCACAATTGAACCTATGACTAAGTCGGCAACTAAACCCACAACTAAACCCTTAACTAAGTCAACAACTAAGCCATCAACTAAGCCAGCAACAACAACTTCGAAACCAAGGAACTCCAAGTAACTGTGTCACTTGTTGACCCTCTCAAAAAATATCTATTATATTTAGTCTAAGCTAAGCCATTTTATGAGATAGTTAGGCTAGCTTAAAGTTCGTCCTTATATGCCGTAAGTTAAGTTATTTATCAACAAAATGGTTCCCGCCAAAAAACTATCTAGGAGTTTCTTTTTAATAAAAGACAATAAAGCCAGGAGCATAGTTAGCAAAAGGGGTCTAAGTTTAAGAAAATTTTATCCTTTATCCTTAAGAAAAATCATTTCTTAGTTTACAAATTAACTAAGTTTTAGTTTTCTTTTGTTAAATAAACTATTGAAGTTTTTATATCCCCGTCTGTGGTCTAAGATACTTCTTGTTTTTCGTAAAGAACTCTCTTATGTGGTAAATGACATTCGCCTTCGGCTAAGGATATACTATAAGGATATACTATATAAGGACCCATATACACAATGCCTGGCTGGAATGACAACAAATAGTATTGTTGCCGTTCGAGTCGTCTGATTTATATACCCATACATCCTGTAGGGGCCAAATGTAAGGATTCTCTTCACTCCCCCTCGCGGGCATTCGACAAATACAAATCGTTCGCGAATGTGTTTATTGTGGAAACTCGGCTGTAAGTTCAACTGCAATTGCCGAGGGAAGAAGGAGTCTAGTTTATGCCCCAGACTCCCATCAGTATCCAGCTCCCCAGGAGCTGGCAAATCGGAAATAGGTTTCGTGTTATTTATTTACCCACAATCGACACGCGAGGCAGGCGCGCAGTGATATGCATATCGATGAGAGCCGAAGGGGGGACTTGGAGCTCCAGCGGAGTGGCAGGAGGCAACCGGGGTCGGGGGTCACGGTAGGACCTCGTGATCCTCGTGATAGACAGCTTTGGATTAAAAACTGTGTTTTCCCTTAAATGTTTAGAATAAATGTATTGAATTATTCTTACTACGATTCAAACGTTGACCTGAAAGATAATCCTTTTTAAAACTTGTTTCCAAATACCTTTTTTTAAAAAAAAAAAAGAATGAACTCCAGTAGAAGAGTAAAATATTTGTAAAAGAAAGAATATCCTTGCTCACGGTATCGTCTCCTTTGAGAAGTGCTGGGCGCAAAATCAAACAGGAAGCAGTTGTCGAGGGGTCGTCGGCGTTGGGAACCGGAGTCGGCCGGTTCAGAATCCTGTCATCCGTCGGCGGTAGCTGTTTAGTCGCGTGAAACAAATCAAGGAAGCGCCAGAAATCGGCACCCCCGCGACTAGGATCGCCTCGCATAAAACTGACAATTTACGAGCCCTAATTAGGCTCGCTCCACCCGCCGCCACCCACACGCTGCCTGATTTGAATTTTCCGCCGTCGCATGGCTTTCATTTCGCGTGAAAAGTGTCGAGGGAAAGCGTGCAATTAGTACGAAAGTTTTCCGCTCATTCGGGCCACCTTTTGTTGTTGTTGTTGTTGTTGACAAGGCGATACGCCAAGGGAACGGCCAAAGTTGGCCAAAAGTGCAAATTGTTTTCGAGTGTTTTCGAGCGGGGGCGGGCATCGCGAACTGTAAATGTGCAAATTGAGTCAGTGAAAGGTGTGGAAAACTACCAAAAAAAGAAAAATAAATAAATAAAATACAAAATAAAAACGGAGGGTGGAGTGGGTGGGGGCTCTTAATGGGTTTAATGACAGTCGTCGACGACGATCCCCCTCCCCCAAGTTTTGTATTTCTTGTTGCTGTTGGGGGTCTCGGGGGTATGGTACTGAAAATAGCAAATTCATAACAATTCATTGCCCCGGGTCTTAATCGATTTTCACATTTATACCCCCTTCCAGCGGAGGCCTATCAAATTCGTACTCCTCCGCCTCCCAATATAATATGCCTTTAAAAGTGTTTTAAGTGCGCGTAGCCACGATTCCCTCACCCTAATAAAAATATATGGAAAAAAAATAAAATCAAAATAAAGGAAAGGAAAGACTGTAGGAAATTGAAGAGCCAGACAGACGATATTATTTGCTGCCACCCGCGGCAACTTTATTTTCAAATCGTGTCAAACAGTCGGAGGTCTTCAATGATATATACATATACACCTAGCCATTCATATATGTATAATAATATCTATAAAACTTAGGGGGAAGGCACCTACCTACTAAACCATCATTGTCGCTATATAGTTGTTTGACTTGTGTTGCCAAAGTGCCAAAGAAACGAAACTTTGAAACCCGAAACCCGACCCGACACCCAAAACCTCGCCTCGCCTTGCTACCTACGCTCCGGATTCGCTTCGATTTGGATTTATTTTCGTGACAAACTTTTAATAGCAATATTATTGAAATGAAATGAAAGCGTAATCAAGTTGAAATTCGTCTGGGTTATGCCCGATATACATACATCCGAGTCCTTGCAATATGAGAACGGCACGAAAGCTTCAAAGCTGATACGATTTAAACTAAAAAAGATAGACGGGTCTCCCAGATAGATTCATAAAAAATACAAGATTGACAGGTGACAAGTGATAGGGGATTCCGTGTCCGGAACTCTAGGACAATTAGTTATAGCCCTCCAACTCTGCCATGGTAAGCCTGGATGCACGACAGCCCGATGGCTCTCAATTGCATTTTGAAAACTTGTAGAACGAAGACGCCTCCTCCATCAGCGCCGATTGCCCGCATCGCCAGGAACTGGAGCACACGCTGCTCCAGTGCCAAACCCAGTCGGAGATCCTGCAGGCCACGCGGGATAATTACCTCAGCATTATCGATGAGTTTAAGCGGGATCTGGAGGAGCTGACAGAGCAGGTGGAGAAGCAGCATCACCAGAACCACATCCCAGCCTGTCCAGAACCAGAGCTACACATCCAAGCTCCTCCGCGAATCAATTGCGAACTGGAGATACAAGTTGGACTCTTGCACAGATTATTTCATGGATATCAATGAAATTTTTCTAATTTTTCATCTTTTTTTTTTGTTGAATCCCTAGAACGAACACTTGGCCTGCCAAATCGAAGGACTAAAGGAGACTCTTGAGAATCGCAATGACCAAATCAGTCATCTGCAATCCTGGATTGGCAGCTACTCCGATGTCAGTGAAAACAATCGCCTAAAAGAGGAGATACACGATCTCAAAATGAAAAATAGTATGTCCTTGTCCATAATTTGATTTTCAAGGATATTCATGTATCCTTTTGCAGGTGAAAACGCGCGCAAAACGCGTGAAATTGCCGATCAATTGAATGGTCAGGTGACCCAACGGGTGGAACTGGTCAACAAATACGAATCACTTGCCGCCAGTTTTGAGGAACAATGCCAGGAGTTAAAGGGAGCTAATAGAAGGGTGCAGAGCCTGCAGGCGCGACTTTGTCAGGTGGAAAAGCTGCAGGAAGAGCTAAGAACGGAGGTGGGTCGGGTTAAGTTTAAAGTTCAAATATTTAAATTATTTGTAATTCCACAATTTTTCTTTTTTTTTAAGCGAAAAATGTTGAGGGAGGAGGTGATTGCCCTGAAGGAGAAGGAAGCCTGCAGCACGGGCCGTGAGCGGGCACTTCAGGATCAGCTGCGATGCAGCCAGTTGGATCTGGAGAAGAGCCGTTGCCTCATCCGGAACATGCAACTCCAGTTTCAGCAGCAGGAGCAGCAACACCAGGAAACAATCCAGGACCTAAAGCAGACCAACGACCAGGCCCGGGACCAGATGCGGTCCATCGGACTCGAGTGCCAGCAGATGCAGCAGTGTCTCAAGTAGGTAGTCCCGTTTACGGATAGAGTGCGACCATCTAAGAGCAGCCGCCACCTCTCCTCTCTATCTCTCTCCTCTTCCATCCAGGCAGCAGGCGGATGTCAACCGGCAGCAGGAGCAGATCATAGAGACGTTTCGGAAGTGGAAGGATGCTCAGGTTAAGGCCGACGATGCGATGCGCGAAAGCTTCAACCAGGCCCAGGAGCACATCAACATGCTGCTGGAGGAGAACCAAACACTGGCCGAGGACTATCGCTTGCTTCTCAGGGACCACACGCTGCTGGATGCGGAGATGAGTCGGGTCAAGCAGGCGGTCAACTACACAACCTCGTCGGCGCTGGGATGTCCTCCGGGCATGGACAGGAAGAATTCCGAGGCGGGCAACGATGTGAGTTTCCATTTGAAGTCGCTTCCCGTTTCAATTCCATTTCGAAGAGTTTTGTATAAGTTTCATTCAAGATTTATTTTGTTACATTAACTAAATCTCTGAATTTTTAACTTGTAATTATTTTACATATTTTGTTATAAACATTTTAAATTTATTTACATTTATTTTATATAAAAATATATAGTTTTGTTTAATAAATTAAACGCTTTAACTCTTAACATTTTTATTTAAAACTCTAGTTTTGAGCTCATCTGGATGTTAATGGTTTATTTTTTAAAGATATTAAAAATATACTTAGCAGAGTTACTTTTATTTTTAATTTATTTTTCCTATAAAATGTTTAAACCATAAAATCTAAAAATAAATTTGAAAATATTTACTCTTTCTTTCTTGAAAGTTGCCTTGAAATTCCATCATCGGAAACCAATTGGAAAGTTGCCCCTTTAAAACTAGGTTACCCTCTGTTTAACTTTAACTAATTCTGTGGTGATAACCCTTAGATGGCCAGGCGTTTGAGGAACATGACCAGCACTTCCCAGCGCATCTCCAACCAGTGCCGGACTCTCAATACCAATTCCAACATGATGCCCCAGCTCAGTGAGAAAAATCTACTGCCCCGAAGAGCTGCCGGCTCTGGCAAGGAGGAAACATTAAATGCCCTGCGACCTACGAGGTCCTCAAACAACTTAGCCCTGAAGTAACTAGAGTAGAACCTTCTCCCCCCTCCGTCCATTTCAACTTGGTCCACATTCCCCAATAACTTTTGGCCAACAATGATTTTGGGTAGCATATTTTGTAAATTATCTTTGTAAATTATGGTAGAAAACAAATAAAATCAAATGCTTGTGTATGTGTGGTATGTTTGGAGTAATTATGAAGTTATTCTCTAGCCTTTCCTCTGAACAAATCAAGGATGGAGTCTCTATTTGGTCTCATCCGGTTGAATAAGCTTAGCCCTTTCACTGATGGCAATCAGGGCCATCTTGATTTGTGCCCTCTTCCGAACACTCTCCTCCCGCAGAACATCAGACTGTTTAGTGAGAATCTTGCAACGAACATCGCTGAACTTCTCCGCCTCTGGCAGACTCATCTCCAGGTACACATCCTTGCCTATGTTGACTAGGATGCGATCCATTTGGTTTACGCGAGCCTGCATGAAGATATTGCTGCCGATGTTGACCTGCGTTTTGTAGCCGTCGGGCATATGCGTTTCAAAAGTCTGGAGGGTGTTTTTAAGCTGGACATACTCCATTATCTCCTCGTTGTACTGCCCAATGTACTTTTCCAATTGCCGGAGATCTTCTTTCAAAACTTCGTTAATGAATTCTTCGATTTGGGTGATGCGCGCCTGGTTGGCATCTTGGCTGTGGGTGAAGTTTATGTTAAATAATTATATATAATACTTTTTCAAAAGTACTCAATAATTTGTTGAGATTTATCCTTCATTTTTTGTTTAATTTGCAAAAAGCGTGCCGGCTATACAAAAAAATCAGCTGTTGGAAAGCTAAGATTTTAACCAACACTCTTCGATTTATGTTATCGATAAAGGCTGTTAAATTCAATTAACAGTATCTGCTATTAACAGTAACCTGTTGCATTCAATACCACTTGTTTTAAAATTTGTTTATTTGTTAAATCTTGGCTGATTATAAGAATTATTTAAAATATTAATCTTTTAAAGATTTATTATTTTTTTTTTATATCGAGACACAATTAAAGCTATGACATTAAACAAGTATTTAAATTTAAAAAACATACTTTTGAATTTTGAAATTTTCCATTTTATTGTTCAGTATGTTTGTTATATAAACTGTGATTATTAATTAATGCTCATTACAATGACAAAGTAATGTCAACTTTAATCCGTCACATGGAAGATTTCTTGCGATAATCCGAAAACTTGGACAGTTCATCGCACATTTTATATAATCCCGCCCATTGAAAAAGTTGGCGGAAAAAGAAACAATTGTCTGAGCACGCAATGGAAATTAAGACTTCCCAATTTCACATTCGAGGGCTTTGTTTGCGAATCCGAATTGAATTGGAAGCGGGTCTGCGGCATCATATCATCATCCATTTGCATTTTTAATGTATATTTAACCTTTGAATTTGAACTATGGCGGCAACTTCCTGCTCGGAATCCCAGCAGGCTGGGACTATTTCGTATTTGGCGACGAGAGTTGTCATATTTTTATGCTTGAGCTTTTGGGAATCTTATTTGTATTATTTTGGTCCAAAAAGGTAAGTCATATTTTCTAAACTTTCTTTAAATAAGATTTATATTTTTTTAAGAATTGAATATGAGTTTTACTTTGGTGCGCAAACTCCTGCTGAGACCCATGAAAAGAATGCGCGGCGTGGTGGAGAGTCCCTCGGTCCAGAGTCCTGTGGAGAAGTTCCGTAAGGTTTGGATTCGCAATTATCAGCCCATCGCAGGACCTCCACGCTTTCCCATGTCCGCCGCCCAGAAACTGATCCTCGGCGGGGGGTCATTGGTAGCCATGATGATCATTCCCTATTGGGTCTTGTTTAACACTCCCAAATGGTCCAAGATGCACAATGGCATTCCGCTCGATGAGGACGAGGCGCCGCCGCCGCCAGAGGAGCCGGAGCCCCAGAAGGAGGAGGGGAAGAAGGAAAAGGAGGCCAAGGATGAAAAGGAGAAGAAATAATCCCGAGACCCGACACAATAGAACATTTTAAACTTTTAAACGGTGACTTCAGAGACACACTTTTACTGGGGCCTCCATACTTTTTCAAAATAATTCTGAGACATTTTTCAACAGCGTGGTGTTTACACATTAATTAACGAATCAATAAAATTGATAGTTCCATTGACATAAGGATCACCTTTTCGTTGATAGTGTAAGTGAAGACTCCCCATTAAATCATTTTTGGCCAACAGGTGGTGATTTGGTTGAGTTGATTTACTTTGCAACCCACAAATAGCTTAGCCTGGATGTCAGGCCACCAATTAAGGATCCGCACCGTAGCCGACAATAAACCATCCATTGTCCACATCCAATTAGCCGCCTGAAATTACCTTGGCTCCTGTGGAAAGGCTCCTCCGCAACGCTTTTCAGTCTCCGTGGCTACCAGATACCATTTTCCACGGTTGCCTGCCACAAATCAAAACCGAGGAAAAACGAAAAGACCAAAAACAAAATAAAAGCCAAGGAAACCCAAAAAGCAAAGTGCCAACTTTCATTAAAAGTATTTTTGTGCTCATTGGCAATGCAAGGCGATGCATTCAATTGTGAAATGGTCTTTATGGCCAGTCCCATGCCTAGTTTAAAGCCAGCCAGGCTATGTCTTTGACCACCAACTCCTCCTGTTGTCTCTGGGCCTGGGCCTTGTGCCTTGCATCCAATCCTCATCTCATGATCTACAACACACCGTGACCTTCTTTGCCTTCCACGGTCTTTGCCTTGCACAGGAACAAAGTTCAATAAAAGGGGTTTTCTATTTAAATATATATACAAAAATAAATATATAAAAACATAGTATTTTAAATCGGAAAATAAGCCAATAAATAATATTATAACTTTCCTTGAAATAAATATTTAAATTATTTGAAATTTTTCTCTTTGCAGACTTAAACACGACAAAAAAGTTTCGCACACAAAATTTGAAAAAGTAAAACCGTCGAAGGAAAGTGAATTTCTTTTTAAGCAAATCAACTTGCCACGCCTCCCCAGTTGCAAAGTCGCCCAGTCGCCCAGTTGCCCGGCTCCCAGCCAAGTCCCTCCCCTCTCCACTGAGCTAGGCCTGGGAGATTCACAGATTTTTTGGTGAAATTTCATGTGCCATTAAACTGGTTCTGTCAGCGCTGCTCTGTCGATCGGGTTTTCGGTATCGATCCGACTCGGGGGCCTGGCTGGGTCTGGGTCTGGGGCTGGAGTCTGTGGCGTCTGGGGCCTTGGGTGACAATAAAACTCAATGCTCATTTTCTTTCTTATTGCATTTGAAAGTTGAAATTATATTAAAGTTTATATTCCTAATTATTTGGAGATATACATAGGTAGAAATACATTTAAATATTTATTCAGATTGAACAAATTTAAAAGAGGAAATAAACATTTTAATTTGATGTTTATTATCATGTTATTTTATATTAGTTTATTTGTTTATATTGTTTTTTTAAGATACCTTTAGGATACTCTTATTTTAACTTTGATTTCCAGGGTATCTTGAGTGTGGCATGCCCCTTCTCCACAATTTTTTACATATTCTCCATCGCCCACATCGAGGAGGCCCAAAGCCTGCTTAATTTCCATTTGTGGCCCAGCCATTCAAGCGGCATTTGTGGCTGGCTAAAAGGAAGCTGGACTGCCTTCCTGCGACATGCGCTTGTGGGCGTTGCAAGAGTGAGTGCATTTTGTGGCAGCACTTGCTGCACTTGCCACACGCTGCGTTGCGTCAGTTTAGTCAGTTTAGTGTGTCAGAAGCCGCAAGAAGAAAGTTGCTCCAAACATTGATCCGGTTTAGTTGTCGCTTCAGCTGCAGGTTCGTTGTTCCTTCGCATGGGGAGTCATTTTTTGTTGCATACATTCAGTTGTTGTTGTTGTTTTTGTTGTCGTTGTGCTTTCAGCCACCACGAAAAATCGTCGTCCACTTTCGGTCGCAATTAATTATGCGGCGGGCTGGCTGAAAATGAAAGTGCGCTCAGGTTGCAAGTCCAGATCTTGGGTTCTCACTCTCTCTTTCTCCGTCTCCTGTGTTGCATGGTCGCCTTTTTTTCTCTCTGTGGCAACATTTTTTTGTGCAGTCTCAGGCTGTGATGCGTTTTTCCCATCATTAGACATTGGCTGTCTTTATTCCGGCACAGAGAAAAAAAAATATTTATCTAGCATGGATTTTTTTTTAATATCCTTAGCCATATTTCTCAAATTATCCTTATACTTATTTTAAAAATATGACAAAATTATTAATAATTCTATATTATCACAATCACTATTCAGTTTTTTTGCCGCTTTTTTAAAAGTCGTCACATTGTGGCAAGATCTTTATTATCATCAAACGAGAACGCCGATGCTGCTGGTGCCCATATCCTATGTGATTGTGTCCCGGCAGTCCGGTGCAGGGGTCTTCCCATCTAGATGTCGTTGTCATCATTGGCCGACGGACCATAAAGACTTTTCTTTATGCCCGCCGACCGACTGACTCGCAGGTGGTCACTTAGTTTATGGCCCTGCAACCGCAAGATCGCACACCGATCGGCGCTGATTTGTTGCCGCCATTTCCCCCTCCCAGGAATTGGTAACTAAGGAGGCCTAAAGTGTTCTCCCGAATGCCGTCACTGAAATATTATCCAAAAGGGAGCTACTATTGGAGCTGCCTTGACCGAAGAAATGGATACTCTAAGAATAAATGTTAGAGTTCTTTTGGAATATAAAAATTGTTGGAAAACTGTTTCTCTTTCTTCCTGACTCACAAACTTTATTGCCTCAATTGAGTCATCACAAAGACAAGACAATAACTTTTATTAGCCCAATTATGTCCACCTACGTCCCGTTGACCATTTTCAGATCCAGAAGAAAGGAAACCTTCAACGATGTCTAACTCGAATTTATGGAACTGTCAACGCGACAAACCCCTTGGGGGCTACCGATCCCCATTTACAAAAAAAAAAAAAAAAACAAACTAATTTTATTTCGATTGCGCGCTAATAAAAATTAAGCGTTGACCAATACAAGTTGTAGACAATTCTGAAAAATAAATAAGTGGAAAAGCCCACACAAAATGGCAATCGATCGACGGTGGCGACACGATCAGCGGTATTATTTGATCTATATGACTGTGACCCCGTCAGCCACAAAATAAAAACCAAAAACAATGAGGTATGGAAAACTGTGGCATGTTTTCCCAACATCAACTTGCCTCCGAGTTAAAGCTCATAATCGTTTAGGACTGCGACTCTGAGCCAAAAAACAGCAAACAAAAAATAACTCTAGACACAAATTATATTAATGGGCTTTTGTTGCGCCGCTTTGATGATCAGGAGGTGGTTTTTTTTTTGGGGGAGGAGAGCCTGGCGTTTTGTCTTTGCACGAATCACGTTTTAGAAATTGCATTGCACATCGGAGGTAGTCCAAATGATCAGCTCCAATGTACTAAATGTGCTCTAGACTACACTGTTAAACATATTAATTAATAAATAAATGTTTTATATATAAACAAAAAAATTATGGGTATAAGTTTGTTTTTTGGGGACCCATGTGGTTTCCTAGGTTCTGTTCCTACATTTAGAATTATCGCTAAAGGCTTTTTATTTATCATTTTCTCTTTTTATTATAAACATTTAATTTAAATATTTTTGTTAAACAAATAACTTTTCTTTTGGTGCATTCAGAGTCAAAATAATAGACAGAGTCATAGAGACAATCTCTTTGGCTGTCAGGGCTTTTTGCGCAAGTTCTTGGGATGTGAAAAGCTTTTGGCCATTTCAGGGGGTTTACGAGTAAGTGGCACTTAGTTTTAATACGTTGCCCTACCGTTTAAATGGGCCCGGCTCGCAGGCAAATCGGAGTTACCTGAAATAATTGCATGAACACAAATTAGAGCGTCGCACCGCGGAATAGGAATTGTTCTGCGATTTTGCTGATTGCCTCTTGGCTCTTCCGCTGATTCCCCAGCTTTCTCCACCAAACCGGGCTAAAATCCACTGATCACCGAGAGGTCTCTTCTTGTCACGTCTACTTGAGCAGTACACGGCCTCCGTCTCCGTCTCAGTCTCAGCCTCAGATTCTTATATTTGAGTCTCTACCCTTTTCATGCATTTCACCGGCAATCAGTGTTCTTCGATAATTTAAGCCGCCGAAGAATGTTTTATAGCCGGCGAAAATAATGCGTATTGTGATCATTGAAGTTGGTTGAAGTTGCCCAAAGAAAATAGAAAATATTACTTATGTACTTCCAGCAGAGACATTTATTTGGTCGACGAGCGTTTCTTTTCTGGGTTAGCTGGCCTGGTATTTGGCACTTGGGTCATTGTGCCACATGTGTGTTGCTTGGGATGAGTAATAAATGGGTGTCGGAGCTGGCGGAGCTCGCGGAGCTCCCGACCCGGGTCTCAATTACAAGTGGTTACTCTAATAAGAGGGCTGCTACCCTATAAGCCAGAAGAAAGTTGGCAAATTACTTAATTTGCAATTGCAAATTACTCCAGATCACATGCAAGAATCTAGGCAATTTCCCAGGATCCCTATTAAGTTCTGCACAAAATTCTCACACTCGAAAATAAAGATTGCGATGAAAAAATTGATTACCTGAGAAGAACACGTACGATAATCATAACTCTGGGCCTCCCATTTCTCACTTTTTTTGTTTGTAGTTGGGGAAGGGACTTCAGGCCTAATTGCATCACGTTTTTAGTGCAACTCAAAGTCGGGGCGGGGGCACAAACATGCCGACAGAATATTACACAATTGTAAAATGGCCGAAGGCTCAGAAAAAGAAATGTAATGCACATTAGTTGCAACTCTCGGTTTCCGACTCTCAATCTGAGTCTGTACTTTTATTTGTATCTGTATCTGATGTGTTGACGGAACGCCTGACTGGCAGGTTTTGAATGAACACCAAGCCACTGGCTGTGACAATAATAACCATTTCGAAACACTTCCGAAGATGGTAGGCAGTCCATTTCCCTTACAGACCTGTTCTAGGGAATTAATTATCAAGGAGATGGAAAATTAAAGGGTTTACTCAAAGAATTACAATGCATTTTCTCCAGCTAGTTCTTTCAAATATAAGTTCCCGGATTAGTGACTATTTCCAAAACTATAGCTAAAAGGTAATGCCGAAAACTTGTCAGCAAATCCATTCTTAAATTTTGTATTTCCAAAATCTGTCATTATTTTTAAAGCACCCATAATGCCACATAAAAGGCTTTAAGGCAATTTTCTAACTAAAGTGCAACTGTTTCGGCAATTTGTCTGCCGGTTGCGGATTTATGCAACTTCTGAGGCAAAGTGTCAGGCGCATCGGAGCGTTGCATCCTCTGTTTAAATTGCAGCAACATGTGGCAACAATCGTACGCAATCTGCAGCCACCAAATTCGGCCAAAGACCTGACTCGACTTACCTGCGCCTAACTTCCAAATTTGTAGTTGCGTAGAATCCAAGCTAAATGCTGACATTTAGCTGCCGGTTGGGAGCCCTCCCCGATCCAAAAACTACAAAAAACGGATGCCCATTTCCGGTGGGGAGAGGCTTGGGGCTGGGGGTTGCATGACAAAACAAACAATGCCAGCGACCCAGACTCGAACTCGGAATCCACGCCCACCCACTGCCCGCGTCAGCGAAGGCTGAAAGTCCAACGGCCAAGCCAAGCCGAAGCTGATTCAGAACCCGAGCCCCAAGCCGGGGTTGGAGCTGCAAATTGGCCAAGTGCCGCCCGCGCGACAAACGTAATTGACCAAAAATGCAACGCTTGGCTGATCCGTCCCAATAGAACACCAGCCGTCCAGGGAATGGAGTTGGTCTCAAAAAATTGGGTATGCTGAACTAAAGAGTATCCTATGACGTGGAATTAATAAAAAAAATATTACTTGGAGAGGCATAAAAAAATTTTTTATTAAGAGTAAAATGGGCGAAATGGGCATTATCCAAAATTGCGGATTTGTAGACACTTTTTTGTAAATATTTCATCTATTTTTCATCGGATTCTGCAAAGGAATATCAATAACGAATCAGGATTTTATTCCGCTAAAATCTGCATCAAAAGATGAAAAAATTAAAAAAAAAAAATTTTATCGATTTTTGCAATTTTTTATGATTTTTTACCCCTTTCCTAATTTGCAAAAAATTGAAAAAATATTTTTTGTTTTAATTTTTAAATATTTTGATGCAGATTGAAGAAGACTAAATCCCTGATTCATAATTGGTATTTCGTTTCCCAATCGGTTGACTAATGACTAAAATATGCGCCATAAAAGTTTGAAAATATATGTTTTTGGCGAATCCCAAATTTCATAAATTTTGATTATCAGAAAATTTACGAAAATTGTGTCAGATTTTCGACGACCGGGTTTTGATAGAAATCGATTCTACTCGACGATACAAGAATGGAAAGGTATAAGATTTGACGATCTGCCAATAATTATCAAAGTTATGAGAAATTTAGTGAAAGAAGTGATAGAGCTGAAGGGCCTGGTTGGCCAAGTTAACATATAACAATCTTACATTTCTTGGTAACTCCAGCTCCAAGCTCCCATTACATTAGACCAAAGCATAAATTGCAGAAGTAAATTCCACTTCTGTGTTAGTTTTATCTGACAAATTTATCAGGTATTCTGGAAAAAAACATATGCTCCATTATGCAGGGCATCATAACTACGAGAATAGTACTCCTATTCACATTTGTTTCAACTTTTTTTTTTATTTTTGCTTGCACATTTATTTGGATCTGGCCCGTTGAGTTTCTGTTTCTGTTTCTGTTTCTGGTGGATGTCTGTGAGTGATTCATAGGCGTCAGGTTCCCATACAATAGTGGGGGGAACCGCTCCGCTCCGCTCCGGTCCAAAGACAAAGACCCAAACGATCCCCAGCTGCATTTTGGTTGGTGGGTTGAAAAGTTCGCCGCCGGCTGTTGAACTCCCGCGATCTAAGCCAAGATATTATCGTTAAATAATTATTATTTTTATCGACTGTGTATGTGGCTGGGCCAACGCAATGCTAGTTGGCTAATTAATTCATTAGCGATTGGCTCATAAAACGCGACAATTGCCACATCTGTGGATGCTGTGGCTGCTGCCTGGTTGCTACCTTCGGGCTTCTGCAATTTTTATACTGATCTCCGTCGAGGTGTCGTCATTTAATTATTTTCCTTTTCGTTTCTTTTTTATTAAAGCCATCTCCCTAGCTGAGGACACACTTTTTATGGCTATTCAATGGTTACGTGGGCA
The DNA here is from genome assembly GCA_018150405.1 of Drosophila varians. Lineage (NCBI taxonomy): Eukaryota > Metazoa > Arthropoda > Insecta > Diptera > Drosophilidae > Drosophila > Drosophila varians. The sequence goes on from JAECWK010000125.1 coordinate 9,995,431, forward strand.
TCCCGGCATCCTCCGACTGCCAATTAATAAAACGCACGTACTTTTATTTTATTTATTTTTATTTTGTACGCTCGCGAACAAAAACAAGTCGTTAAAGTTTACCGCAGATGCCTGACGCCGAATGATGTTCGATGCTGTAATAATATTGTATGCAAATCTCTCCCCCATCCACAGAGCCGGCATTGATATAAAGTTTCAATTTACGGCTCATATATCATAACTTGGCCAGGAGGCGGGTGCAGTACTTATGGGGCTTATTAACTCGTAAAAATGCGACTGTCACTGATCTTTCAGTTACAAATGTTGTCGGATGCTGTGCGGTTTTCCAAAGTTGCTGTCGGGGACCTTGAAAGGGCAGAGTTATGAAATCCTATGAAGGAATTTTAATTCCACAAGGGGATTTTCCCCTGTACCAGAAAATAATAAGAAATTTAAAGCTATTGTAATTTTTTGCAGCAATAATATGACTCTTTTTCTTATATTATTTTTAATATTAAAAATTTGTCAGTACTTCTGGTTGATAATGAAAAATCCCTTAAGACAAGATTAATAACCGGATGCATCTATTTTACAAATCCGAGTTAAGATCTCAATGTCTGGCAGCCGAAAATAAAACGAGTGTAATCAGTAGGAGAGGCATTAAACCCGGCTCTAATTACCCATTTTATTTTAAGAGGCTAACGTTTCCGCCGCCTGAAAAGAGTTTTAATGGCCCAAAAAGCGCCACCTAGCAGCCCCAGTCAACTCCATATTGACCTTAACACAAATTACTCTTCAAATTGGCAAAAAATCAAAAAACATAAACCACGCCAGACAGAATATACCTGCAAAGACAAAGCAAAAGCAAACATAAAGTCAAATGCAAAACCAAACGCAAAGTTTCTTATCACCTGGAGAGCAAAGGCAACGAAAACCGGAATCAAAATAAAGGTAATATGGAGAGATGTAGCCAAGTTGGGAGAGTAAGTGAGAGAGAGCACTGTGGATCGTTTTGCTAAAGTATCTTGCAGATATTGTATCTTTTGGAATAGAATAGATATCTTGAAATACAAAAATTTAATATTTTAAAAAGAGATATACAAATTATTTAATATTCTAATATCTACGACAATAGTAAAAAATCTATATATTTTGATATTGTGTTATTTATATTTTACATAATTTTTTAAAATACTTTTAACAACATTTAAGATCCGTGGAATTTTTATGTGAACTAATATGTACATTAAATACTTCTATCAATTTTATAATATATTATTTTAATTCAAAATATGTCCAGCGGAAGAGCTACAACTTTTTTCCCATATCTCGAAAAATGAGCCACAGTGCGCCGGTCTGCTGGTTTCCAAGCGATTTCCAAGCGGCATTTGTAAACCTGCTGCCGCGGCGAGCGGACGCGAACAAGTCGTGGTCTGATAATACGCGAAAAAAGTGCGATTACAGAGAGAGATTGTAAAATTTCAAACAGAATAAAACCACAAAAAAACAAAATAAATAAATAAAATTAAATATAAAATTATTGTATGTGTATTTAAACTCTGTTGTGAGCGCGTGATTTTGTTTAGCGATTTATTCATCCCCAACCATCAGTGCTGTGAAATACAAAGCAGAATTATTGCCCCAAAGCAGAGCCCCCCAAAACCTAACGGCAACTGCAAAAATAAGTGCAACGAAAAGTGCACAGAAAATTCAACAAGAATAAGAATCAAATTCTAAAAAAAAAATAGAAATAAAAAAAAACGTGACGACAGTTCCATAGTTCTTGAGCATAATTTTTCCCCCACTTGGCCACCTGATGGGTCTCGTGTGCTTTTCTCGATTTTCCATTTTCCGTTCCCAGTGTGTTTTGTGTTAAATGTAACAAACGACAAACATATTTCCTTGTGTGTGGCAAAAATCAATTGCCTTTTGTTCATTACATTCCGTTCGGTTAACCACTAAAAACAAAAAAAATCCGTTTCGAAAAAGTCCCCAAGAAACAACCAACACAAAAAACAAAAAAAAAAGAAACAACACAGAACATAGAATATTAAAGTGAAATTTGCAGGTTAAAACTACAGAAAACAAAAACTAAACAAAAAAAAAAAAAACAAACGCGAAAAAAATCAAATTTGTTTTCATTTATGTTGGTCAGTGCTGGATTTCCACCAGAATCGGGTTGAATCAAAGGCCCACAAGATGACAGAACACCAGGCGACGGATGAGCAGCATCAGCAGTCCTCCGACACGGAGTCCCAAACGCAAACGAAGGCCATAACCATGGCCACCCCATCCAAGTCCAGTCAAAAGTTCAAGGATGCCGAGGAGGGATTCCTCTCGACATCTCCGGATAGCGCCAATGGGGATGCCCAACAGCACTCGAACCCGAAGGTCGTGGACCCGCCCAATGGCAATCATCCGGAGAAGCTGGGAGGAGGCGGTCTGAAAGCTAGGGTTCTCATGGGCGAGGAATTCGACCTCAACTGGCGCCAGCATATGCACCAGGCCTTCTATCAGTGCTCCTGTCCGGAGCAGTGCGTCACGCTGAACAACATCCTGGATTCGTTCAAGGCGCCGATCTCCGAGGACCAGGCCTGGGCAGTCATCCACCAGTTCACCACGCTCTACCACAAGGTGGCCGTGGCGGCCCACAGCTCGGCCGGTGACTACGAGACGGAGCTGCCCACCCGCTTTGAGCTCCACTTCCATCGCGATGGCGCAGTCCATTTCTTCGGCAAGGATCGACAGCCTCCGGTGCCGGATCAGCAACGGGAGCTAGAGCCGAACCAGAAGCATCAGACGCTCCACCAGGACTCCAGGAGTACTCTGGACGACAGCGCCAGCAGCAGTAGCGGAGATAGCAGCGCCATCATTGAGAGAGGTAAGTAGCCTATCAGTAGGCCTCCAATATATCCCATTAAGAGGAAGGAAAATATAGAAAAAAATCCCTATTACTTATTTTAAATTTATATGAAAATGGAAAATTTCTACTCATCAATAAGAAGGCATAGTATGTAACCGAACTAGTAATCTTTAAAATCTATAAATAAATATAAATCATTTTATTTGAACTTGATTGAACTAAAATATAATTTAATTATTGCAAATTAATATAAAAATTAAAAAACAAAGTGTCTACGCTTAGTTTTTCATAGTTTGATAGTTTAAAAATTTTAATTTCTAGGTCCCCCTTTTCATATACCTCTCTGATTTTTTTCCCCGCTTTTTGTGCAGACTTTATTTAATTTCCTTGGCCATGTCATAGGTCAGCTGGGTGTTCATTTCAGATGCGGAACTGTAACAGTGACGAAAACTGGGCTGTGATTAGCTGGGCCGGAAAACCGGTTGACCGGTTGATGGGATGCCGGACAGGGCTTTGTCTTTTTTCGGCAAACGCTTTCATTTTCACTTAATAAGCTACAGTTAACTTCTTTCTTTCTTTATATCTTGTTGTCTGGATGGGCTTTTATTTTTATATACATTGCTTTTTTTTTTTTCATTTGGACAATCAGACATTTGCCGTGATGTGCGTTTCCGTGTGCCATCCATCTGGCTATTGGCATTGGGATACCTCGACGCTTTCCAAACAAACAACCCACACAGCACCACCGATGATGACCTCTTCGCATTCAAGTTATGCAGCCAGCCAGCTTTGATTGAGGTTTTTCTCCGCCACTTCTACCTTACAATATACAATATATATGTATATATATCTTCTGTCTGATTGCGTGCTGGCTTGGGAAAGTGTAAACGGCGACTCCCATGAAGAAGGTCCCATCTCAGTATTTTTCACTTTCTTTTGTGGGTCTCGACTCCACAGGAAAAAATTGGATTTACCTAAGAATTTTGAAACTCTTTCTTGGGGTCCCAAAAATCTGTAATTTTTTTTACGTGATAGACCCCCTCCATTCTTTGTAATTGATGAGGGACTTTTTGTCTTCAGATCTATAGAACGTGTGTGAGCTCCACAGTCAGCTAATTGTTTAATCATTCGACTGGCTAGAGGAGGGTGAGGGTGACTGTCAAAATACAGGACGGCAATCTATCGGCTTTTAGATAAGCCACGTTAATTGGAAGATGCGTGTGGGTTGTGATGGCATCATTCTCCATTCTCCATTCTCCGTTCTCCTCCTCCTAGGTGGCCCTTTTTGTGACTCACTGGCTTTGGGCCTGATGCATTAGCCGCATTCTACTGCATTTCTTAACTGGTTGTACCTCACAAGGCTACTAGAGCGCTGGCTGTATTTGGCCAAGCCAAATCTTTGGCCATCTTTGTATCAGCAAGGCCAATTAGTTGTTTCTTATAAGCAATTAGCCGGGGACATGTGTATTCTTAAGGGCAAACAGATATGGGGAAGTTGCTTGGAAATATTTCATCTATTTTTTTCTATCCCAGAGTTGAAGGAACTTTTGATGAAGAGGAATGTCATTCTAAAATGTTTAATATAAAATCGCTGAGAAGAAAGTTCTTGGATTCCATGCGTCGTAACCTTTGTTTATATTTATCATTCATGACTTTCTTCGGGGCAAACACTACGTATAACCTTGTAACACCTTAATTGCTGCTAATTTGGGAGCCAGAATCAAAGCC